>OU342943.1:29520440-34520440 GCA_910592295.1 Andrena haemorrhoa
AACACCGCTCCAATCGCGTGATCAGAAGCATCAGTGAAAATCGACCATTCAGCATCAATATCAGGATGCGCCAGGATGGAGACGTCCGCCAAGCTTTGTTTGCACCTGGAAAAGACCTCCTCAAGCTCGGGAGTCCACACGATTGCCGTAGTGTTTTTAATATCCGGCCCAACAAGAAGATGGTTCAAGGGTGCGAGTATTTGCGCGCAGCCCTTGATGAATCTCCTATAAAAATTAAGCGTACCTATGAAAGCTCGCAGCTTTTTAATATTTTCAGGCCGCGGGAATTCCATTATGGAACGAACTCTGTCTTGCGGTGGTTTAATCCCTTGAGCAGAGATCGAATGTCCCAAGAATTGCACTTCCGTTTTGCCAAAAAGGCATTTAGTCATGTTAATAACGAGACCATGGTCACTCAAACGCCTGAACAGGATCTCCAGATGCTCCCGGTGTTGACTTTCATTTTCTGAAGCAACTAGCAAATCATCGATATACGGAAATACGAATGGTAAGTCGCGCGTAACTTCGTCTATAAAACGTTGAAACGTTTGTGCCGCATTCCGCAAACCAAAAGTCATAACCGTAAATTCGAACAAACCAAATGGTGTGATAATTGCGGTTTTTGGAATATCATCTGGAGCTACCGGGATTTGATGGAAAGCCCGAACCAGATCAATAGTGGAGAAAACCTTCTTCCCGTACAGATTTGCCGCGAAATCCTCAAGATACCGAACAGGATACTTATCTGGCAACGTGCGATCATTTAGCTGTCGATAGTCTCCACAGATTCGCTTCTCTTCGTTACCCTCGGAATCCTCTGCAGGATCCGCTTTAGGAGCGTTCTTGGGCACCATGTGAAGTGGCAAGGACCAAGAACCTTTGGAACGTCTTGCGATACCGCGTTTTACCATCTCCTCAAACGCCTCCCGGGCGATTTTCAGTTTGTCCGGAGCCAGTCTTCGAGCTCGACTGGAAACTGGTGGTCCAGCGGTCGTATTGATGTGATGCACCGTGGAGTGCTTGGCTTGTTTGAAAACACCGGCAGGCCTGGTGATCTCAGGGAATCTGCTGAGCAGCTGCAGATGTGGTGATGGATCATCAGTTCCTTGAAACGCTCGAACCGAAGCAACTGCCAGGAACCCCGGTTTAATTCCAGCTGTGGAAAGGCCAGTTACTTGGTCAATAATTTGTTGATTTTTAAGATCTACGACCAGCCCGAAATGGCTAAGAAAATCCGCTCCTATGATCGGATGCGAGACTTCCGCCACTATGAAACGCCACGTCAGGTCCCTGCGTAGGCCAATATTCAATGTAAGTAAAGAGTCACCAAAAGTGTTGATAAGAGAACCATTTGCAGCGTGCAAATGGTAATTAAGTGGTGTAGACAACGTATTTGCCCCCTTTCGTGGGTACACCGATACGTCAGAGCCTGAGTCGACCAGAAACTGGATACCAGAGGCCCTGTCTGTGACGAATAGGCGGGCAGAAACTATCCGAGAGTCAGCCGCCGCCTCTACCGACTCTCCAGTGAGTTTCCCTGGAACTTGCAACCGGGTACACACTTCCGAGCGTCCTTGCCGAACTTGAAATGATACCAACACGTACCTGATTTGTGTAATTTTCTTTCTCTGGATCGGTCACGAGCATGGCTGCGAGAACGATTGAAAGAACGGTCTCTGGACGTGGTTCTGCCTCGCTTGACGATTTCGGCGAGGTTAGAAACTTGAGCAGTCAGCGCCGAGATCTGTCCCTGAATGTCAGAAACCGCAGCGACGCTGTTTGGTTTCAGAATCTCATTTAAAGCATCTGCCGCCTCGCAGAGTTGCTCAATGGAAGCCTCCTTCTGGACCACGAGGCCCGCTCGCATCTGTTCGGGCAGATGCGACAACCATCTTGCTCTGAGCACCTCGTCATCGATGTCCGGAACGAGGCTACGAAGATGACGAAAGTGTTGCGACGGCTTCCTGTCGCCTAAACTCTCACCATCGAGAAGCTGCAGAAGTTTTGCCGCTTTCGATTTGGAAAAACGAGAGATCAACGTAGTTTTCAATTTCTGGTACTGTAATTCCGCAGGCGGGAATGTAATGATGTCTTCGACTTCCGCTGCCGAGCGTGTGTCGATCAAGGGAATCGTCACGTGGAATTTGTCCACTTCCGTGACAATTTTTCGGTTACGCAATTGAGATTCTAGTTGAGCAAACCATAAAGCTGGCCGCTCTTGACTAAAAGGTGGAGCCTTTACCTGAGTGAGGCTGTGAAGCTCGCCTACGTCGGCAAACGTCGGCTTCTGATCGTTCGATGGATCCTCCTTCGGTGGCATCACGAAATCGTGCAAGGTAGTATGCACTGTTCGCAACCTTTCAAACACTGCACTTCTCAACACAACTGTCTATTAAGCTGCAACCAGTGCAGCCCAACGTCCTGGGGCTCCGCGATGCACTGGCAGATGAGCAACTCAACACAATGAAGAGATGATAAAGAAAAATCAGCACTGGATTTTCTGAGGACAATTCGTGGTTTGCACAAGTGAACAAACGCGCACAAAGAAGAATGCAAACGTGCGAAACAGGAAAAAAACCGGAAGGATCGCTACCGAAACGCACAAGCGTCGAGCACGTGGTACGACGCGATTCCACGCCGCGCGTGGATGGATCGCGTTTTTCCGACTTATTTCACGGAAACCGAAACAATTTCAACGCCCGTCGGGGTCACCAATGTAAGAAAATGTGGGTGAATAAATGTTTCCTAACAGATTGATCGTAACTGAGATTTATTACGATGTCGTACGAACTTTGCTAGTCGTATAATACGTCGACTCAACCAGACTACCGAGTACCAAGTGCCGATCTCACCGGCGGCGCCGGCCGAAGCCTCCCGACGAACTTCGGGTTAACTCGCTGGCTTGTTGCCAGGCACGTGCCCGCGTACGTTTGAATGTGGCGAGCCGCCACATTTATACATAGAAAAAATGTAATAAATAATATTAAGCAGATATATTTTTATACAAATAAATATTTTAATACGAACAAATATTTTATTCAAAATACTTGGCGCTGCGCTCCGAACAGCTCCGAATTGGTGTTGCTAAACTGAATAAATGTGTTTAAATACCATTAATCTTTTTCTCTCGTTCTTGTGCGTGCATTCGTGAATGTGTGTATGTGTGCGTGTGCATATGCTACATATGATACTAGAATTAAATATTAAATATATGTAGAATAAATCTGACTGCGTTTCCAGTATGTATATGTATATTATGTATTTTAGATTGTAAGGGAGTTATTGTAAATTATTAATAGTAAGACAATTAGCGTTTCTTCGGTTTCGCAGCGCCAAGTACTTTGAATAAAATATTTATTCGTATTAATATATTTATTTGTATAAAAATATATCTGCTTAATATTATTTAATACATTTTTTCTATGTATAAATAGCCATTGTTATAATTGGCGCAATTTTTGTATATCATTAATTTTGTAAAGCTATTAATTTACGACAATGTTTTTAAATGGAAATCTTTTTGATGGGTTCATTAAAATGTCCGCGATATGAGTAATGGAAGCTATGAACACTGCATTTTAGCTGTGCATATGTAGTTGTGTCATCTTAAGCGCAGTTGGAAAGCACCTTTATGTACTTGCAGCTCATTTTGATTTCACATCTTTTTTATTTTGTAATTAGTATTAACTTCTATTTTTTGTGATTTATTTGATTTCACGTACTTGCTTTATTTTTTTACTTTTTTGAAGTTTTTATGGGGATCTCACATCTTTTTACAATGATAATAATAATTCACGTACTTGCCTTATTTTTTTACTTTTTGAAGTTTTTTATGGGGAACTCACTTCTTTTTACAAAGATAATAATTCATGTACTTGGCGTAATTTTTTTACTTTTCTGAAGTTTTGTATTCCTACGGAACCGGTCACACGAGCGTCGAATTGTCGTCCGTTTTCAGTGAATTTTATTACCGCTATAATGGATATTGAATTAATTGTAATTCGAAAATAGAATATTAAATTGGTTAGCGTAGTGAATTGGAGCAGCAGATCTGACAATGTCACATACATTCGGAGCGTCTTTTATAACCAAAAATTCAGAAAAAATGTCCATATGAATTTGAATAGTCGTTCCCTATTTAAATGTCTGAACATATCGATTGTGCGACGTTGCCACGTTGACTGCTCTACGTAATTTCTAAAAAATTTGCAAGCAAACCTATTTTTTATGGGCATTTACGAAGAAACCATGTGGTCAGTTTCGCAGAAATTAATAAATTCATTTCGTGACATTTCGGTGTACTTTTGTGCCAATTTTGGTACACTTCTTGAATATAATTTTCCTGTTTCAGACGAAAAACTGAAACTGCAACCCAATTTTCCGACTCTGCCATATGCCACTGTGTTAAAATGCATAAACTTTAATTAACAATTTCTCGATAACTATGTGGTAAATCGATTTTAAACTTTGTACAAGGGTTTCTTGTATTCGAAATTATTTTTGAACGAAATTTAAAAGAGTTCTTGAATTTAGTAGAATATTCAGGAACTATCTTAAGGCGTCAAGCATCTCCGCGAGGCTTGCCAGGAGTATGTATGTACGGACCACGAACACGGTGGGAAGCGGTGGAGGGGGAATCCTCGCATGTATAGAGTTATACATACTAATCCAACTCCCCCGTGGTCTGTACTTCTGGCAACCGTAATCCCCACCACTTTACGGGGAACTGAACGCGCATCTCTTGCCCGCACCGCGGTGAACGCCACATAAGATTTATCTGCCTCGCTTCACTATTTCGCTTATTACTTAGTCCCATTTAGCAATATCGATATAATAGGTGGCCGAAAACCTTCCCAAATGTTGTCTTTACACATCTGTGAAAACCCCAGGAGAATTGATTGAGTAGTTTCCGAGTTTACCGCGTGCAGACACAATAATATTTTCCGTTTTATATATATAGAGAAGATAGAGAAGAAGATAGAGATAGAGAAGAAGGGAAGAGAAGAGAAGAGATTCTGTTGCTTCAACATACTTCTTTAATTTTTCATTGCAATTTTATGACCTCATTTAATTACATAACCACTTTTTCAAGTTCTACTTGGTTTCATTTTTCAGTAAAAAAAGAAACTGGAATAACGAATGTTGATTGACATGATAGTATCCTAGCAGAATTGAGAAAAGAAAACAGATCATTTCAAGGATGACTGGTAACGTAACTAACGATTAAACTACGTTTTCGTTTAACGTAATTGCTGATCCTTGCCCTAGTAGCATTTTGGGTTGGCATACAGTTGGGCCACGCACATAATATTAGTTGGCCAACAGTTAGATTTGGCACTTTTTTTCAGGCTGGGCCAACAACAGATGGCCAAGATAGGCTTCCCTACTGTTGCCCAACTATTTATAGGGACTGCCTGGTCTGGTGTAGGTAAAAAAAAAAAATTTCCGTGATGAGGAATTGAACACGGGCTTTCCGATTGCGAAGCAGCCGCTGTTCGCAACTACCCAAAACACTTCCTTATAAACACTTTTAATTTCTAGTTACATAAGTAGTATTAATTGTTTATAAAACCTGCACACTGACGCGAAATATTCGACAAAATATCATCATTCGACTCATTCCTTAAAATTTCACATTCGTCTTAAGACAGACGATCTCATTACGTGTTTATAAATAAGAAAAGAAAAATCACACCTTGGAATATAATAACAAGTTTTGGATGTAGCAAATTTTCTGACGTTTGTAAGACAACATTTAATCATCGTTTTAAAGTTTGGTTAATTAACCAACCATAATAATTGTAGGCCCAACATTGAATATTCGTAGACAAACTGTCGTAACTTTTTGTTAATTAACCAACCATAATAATTGTAGGCCCAACATTAAATATTCGTAGGTAAACTGTCGTAACTTTTTGTTAATTCACCAACCATAATAATTGTAGGCCCAACATTGAATATTCGTTGGCAAACTGTCATAACTTTTTTGCCGTGCCCCTATGTTGGGAATTTGTAGGCAAAAACACTAACTATATCCCAACTGATTCCCAACTGTTGGCAACCTTTGGCCAACAAAAATGCTACTAGGGTGCGTGGAAATGTTCGCGTCAATATTCGTATCACTGTGCCAATACAGGATGTTTCAGAATCGTAAGAAGAAACTTAACTTCCTATAGTGCTCAAGAAATAGAATGAACGATTTCTAAACAGATTTAGAAACTGTTTCAACCTTTTTTGATAAATCATTCATTTGTAGCAACGACTCAAGATCGATGCTGAAAGTAACATAACGTTTAAAGTAAAATTAACAAAATTTTTCCCATGTATGTATTTGGTAATACTTCTCAATGCTTAATTCGATCTTTATTTTTTCCAGTACTGTCACTTATTTTATTTTCAGTAGATTTCATTATTAATCATTTTATTTTAATTCGCATTAACAGCTACCACAAGTTACCACGTTTATTTTCAAATTTGTCAGAACATGAATTTTGTATTGCATTTTTATTTCTAAAACTAGAACAGCAGAGTCTGAAACAGTAAAAATGTCGTTTTCTAAAATAAGTGAAGCTAACAATGGTAAAGTAATAATGAATCTTATTTGATAAAAGACCAACGATAACCCAAATTATTGATAAGTTTATTAGAAATAAAAAGATGTTCCTACATCACTACTTCGCAAAGTGGTCGCGTATTTACATTTTAACTTTGTCAAACATAGTCCGAACTTTATTTTTTAACAAACTACGTGCACAAGCAATTTAATTTATTTAAGGCAGGATACCACCTTTGACTGCGATTTTTGGAGGCGTTTTTCATGATTTTTTTTGCATACAAAGATTGCTTAGAAACAAAATCGGTTTTAGTCATTTATTAATGTAACTTTAATCTGTAATTATACATTTTTTGAATCTGAAAAAGTAAAAAATAATCTCTTGTAGGTGGCGCCAAAATAAATTCCTTTGGAGGAACACCGTTAGACGGCGTGTCAAATTACTCTTACAATTTTCATCGGATTGACGTGAAACTTTGCACAATTCTTCCCCGTAGTATAATCTAATGATGTACGTAGGACTTTTGCTGTAGCGTTATTTCTTTTGGTGCACACATTTATAAACTTTTTTACCCTAAAAAATTGACCTTTTTATTAAAATGACCACCATTTTCTTAAAACTCGAAATTTTGTAAAATCCTTACGTACAGCATTAAAAAATATTGTTGTTAATAGAAACATTCTTTGGTTTTTTTTCTAAGAGCCACGTACAGAGTTGAATTTAACACGCCGTCTAACGGTGTTCCTCCAAAGGAATGTATTTTGGCGCCACCTACAAGAGATTATTTTTACTTTTTCAGTTTTAAAAAATGTGTAAATACAGATTAAAGTCACATTAATAAATGACTAAAACCGATTTTGTTTCTGCGCATTCTTTGTATGCAAAAAAATGCATGAAAAACGTTTCCAAAATCGCAGTCAAAGGTGGTATGCAGCCTTAACTCCCAAAAGAAAAACAAAAAATCATCGTACAATTAGATATTTCATTCAAGATTTATGAAAACTTAAAAACCGAAGCTTACGCAAAATGTGTGTATTAAAACTGATAAGGCAATTAGCTGACAAAATTCGTAACTTGACAGTGTCAAATAAAACTCCAAAAAGCTTTCATCCTCGACAAGGATGATCGAACTCAAAACGAGAGCCGTGAGGGAGACAGTACCTATAATTAAGTTTGCACAGCACTAAATACCAGCTGCGAGGGGAATTAAAAAAAGGTATTAATCTCTAAACGTCCCCCCTTCTCAAAGATTACTACAATAAGTTAATATAAGCCACAAAGTAAAATATTCTTATAAAATTATCAATTTGAAATTCTAATAGAATTAATGAGATGTTCCATTTTTTTCACTTTTGAATGCAATCGTCAGAAAAAAGAACAATTTATTATTTTGTGAGGTCAATGCATGTATTTGGGGACTCATAAATTTCTTCACGAAAGACCATTACTTCCACTTATCTGGATCATATATAGCAAGGTGCGTTTCGAAAAAGAGCACATTTCATTTGTCATGCGACTACTAGCACTCTGCTTTTTCTGACTACGAAAAACATAATGTTTCGATTTTGTTCTCGAAAAGTAGTATATTTTCATTCATGGCCACGAAGAAAAGCATGTCATGCTTTTTCACGACGGAAGGTAGCACATTTCGGTACTTTGCTGCGAAAAATAGCATGGTTTCCTTCCAGCCGCGACAAATACCACGTTTCATAGATTGCCTAGGATTCTACTGAAAGTAAAAAGATAAAAGTTTTTTTAAGTGACAGAAACGTCTTTAATGAAATAAGTGAAACTTAATCCAGCATAACTGTAAACTAATTTACTTAATATATTTATATGAATATTAAAGTGGCTTCTATTTTCGACTTTTGAATTTTCTTCGCGGCACCCCCAGAATAGTTCCAAATAATAAAAAAAAATTGTGTAAAGTTTGAGCCCGATCGGATAACGGGAAAAGGTCAAACAAAGTTGTAGATCCGGATAAGGAGCATCTTTTATCATGTGTTACTTTTTCTAGGGGAACAAACGGTTTTCTAAAAAGTTCGAAAAACTAAAAATTTTTTTTTTCAAATTTTGAAAGTTTAAATCCTTCTCGAACACTTTTTAATTGTGAAGGCGAAGAAAAAAATTGTTATTTTTATTTTTGAGATTTGTTTTTTCAACATTTAAAGCGGAGCATATACCGAGATGTGCCAAAAAGATAACAAATTTGTTTTTCATATTTTCAGTGTTTGGTATGTCATGAATATTTTCTGAAAATTAGGGACCGAAATTCGCAAAAATATCGAAGATATAGACATCAGAAGTGAGGAATGTATTGAATTCAAATATATTTTTTTAGAAATCATGATTTTTCAAACATCTTATCCAGGATTACTCAAAAACTATTCAACCGATTTACTTCAAATTTTGCATGGCTATAGGATACACTATTACCCAGTTTTTCGACAGCGCGCACTTTATATTTAATTGAAAATTTCTTTTTTATTACCTAAAAAGTGCAAGATTTCACGTCCGATTTTTTTTTAATTTTGAAAATTTAAATGTGTATTAAACATTTCTTATTTATGAACTCTAAAAGAAATGTGTATTTTTTATTTTCAACCCTAAAGGTTAACGCTGTTACGTCTCTGTCACCAATGAGCATACTTCATTTCTAATGTCTATATCTTCGATATTTTTGCGAATTTCGGTCTTCAATTTTCAGGAAACATTCATGACATATTAAACACGGAAAATAAGAAAAATATTTTTTATCTTTTTGGCATATCTCAGTATATGCCTCCCTTAAATGTTTAAAAAGTAGTCCTCGAAAATAAAAATTCCATTTTTTTGTTCGCCTTCATAAATAAAGTGTTATAGAAGCATTTAAACTTTCAAAATTTGAAGGAAACAAGTTTTTTTTTAGTTTCTCAGACTTTTTCGAAAACCGTTTGTCGCACGAGAAAAAGTAATAGAAAATAAAAGATGCTCCTTGTCCGGATCTACAACTTTTGTTTGACATATCTTTTGGTTTAATCAATAACTTGGAGGATATTATATAAAATCGACTTCGCGAGCTATTAAATAATGATTTAATGTTAGCCGATCGAGCTCAAACTTTACACAGATTTTTTTTAATTATTTGGTCCTATTCTGGAGGGTGCCCCGAAGAAAATTAAAAAGTCGAAAATAAGAGCCACCCTAGTGCTTACTGCTTACTGTGTGGAGATGGAGCTGAAGTATCGCATGTATCCTGTTTATTCATACGTCACATTTAATTTCATACTGTAGCATGCAGAAAAAACGCTTTGAGAGACGCTGACCATCGAGAAGTTTCGCGATCACGCTTGTAGGCCGCCCGTGAGGAGAGGCGTGCGGGCGCGGAACCGCGGCTTGCGAGGCCCGCGCTTAACGACGCGTCTGTTGATTACTGCGGCCGCGGATAGCAACGATTGGGTATAAATTCGAGGCCCGCAGAGGCATTTTCCTTCTTCGCTGTTCTGAGAGAGAGGACGAGGTACCACACACGGCCGCTCTCAGACAGCTTAGGGACTCCGGCAGGAGAGTTCGGCGATAATGCCTGGACGCCTGCTGGAGGGACTAGGCACTAGAGTCTGTTCCTGGACGCTCGACCGATATAGAGAGTACGGCGATAATACCTGGACGCTTATCGGTCGAGAGAGTACAGAGCATCTCATTAGAAAGAGGAGAGTACGGGAGAATATGCCTGGACGCCTGTTCGGTATAGAGAGTTCAGCGACAATACCTGGACGCCAACCGAACAGGAGAGTACAGAGGAACTCCTGGACGCCTCGTTAGATTAGAGAGGAGAGTACGGGAGAATATTCCTGGACGCCTGTTCGGTATGGAGAGTTCGGCGATAATACCTGGACGCCAACCGAACAGGAGAGTACAGAGTACCTCCTGGACGCCTCATTAGACTAGAGTCACGAAAGTACAAAGCCCCTTTCTTAAATACCCGATCGTTGAGAGAGGAGAGTACGGGAGAATATTCCTGGACGCCCGTTCGATATGGAGAGTTCGGCGACAATACCTGGACGCCACTCGAACGGGAGAGTACAGAGTAACTCCTGGACGCCTCATTGGAATAAAGTGAAGTGCCGTCAGCACAGTAAAATCTTATAAATTGTTCAAACGTAACGAGACACAACGTCTGACCTTCGAAATTTGTAGCCCCGTCCTGTCAACCAACCATGTATTCCTACCTAATCCGAATAAACCTTGTCTGTCCAGAATACTATCCTTATTCCTATCCTGGAAGGCTACAATACTAATATTGTATTTGTTTTCAACGCTAACACAACAGGGAATATGATGATTCCACACAAAAAAGAAGTCGGAAATATTGAATAAAATTTTCTGATATCGCCCCTAATAGCTACCACTGGTTACGTGACGTACTGTACATGAATTTGTAAATGTAAATATTGAAAGTTCCTCTTCGGATTAATACGTGCTATTTACATTATTTTGTAACAACTGTAATTATAAATCCTGTATAGTATTAAAGAAATAATAAATACTTTTTGAAATAAATAGAATTAATTATTTACTAAACTGCAGAATCTGCTTGCTGGTTATGTAAGGGTAGGGATACACCTACAGCAATAACGGTACATTTGTGTTGGTACGTAGGTCCATGTGAAGTCACGCGTAGGAAAGTGTTTGACAATTATAGCCTTCAGATGGCGCTGTTAGATGTGGCAGACGATCAGCAGAATCAGCTGCCGATCCGCCGGCAGACCCTGACAACAGTGTTGCCAGATTGGGCGATTTATCGAGGCGACTTTAGTAACAATATTGTGACGGCTATTTTGAACCAATCGCAAGTCGCAAATTGGGCGATTTCAAATTCTGGTACTATTTAGAAAAAATTCAGTGCAATTTAATATTTCAATACACGCGAGACACGCTTATGTGGGTTTAGTGAAGATTGTTTATTATGTTGATAAATTGTTTGTTTTAACATTTTATATTAGTAGCGGAATTTGCGAATAGTCTGGGTTAGGTTCTTCCCGCCAAATATTTTTTCAGTATAATCCGTGTAAAAACTACTTTTGTATTTCAGTGAATTAAATATCCAATTTATAAAGTATACATATTTTTAAGTAGGTATATCATTAACACTGATTCTTAGTGTACTCTCGGATAATGGAAGTAAAGAATAAGTAATTCTTACAAAAGCATAAAATCCTTTCTTCTTTTAATGATTTACTACCTCTTTCGTTTTAAAAATTATTAAATACATTATCTGCATTAGATATGTGTACCTATTAAATGTATTATACTGACAAAAGTACTTAGATTTATAGTTCCCACATTCAAAACACACCTTCAACATTTTCTCACTGGGATTGTCAGCATTTTTACAACATTGGGCGACTTTAGACAACTCGGTTTGCAAGACTCTTGTCAAAAACCTGGCAACACTGCTTGACAAGCAGTAGCTTAATGCGGACACAGATCACACTGGATCTGCCGGCAGACTCTGCGCTCTTCAGGCAGACCCTGCTGCCAATCTGCTGGCAAACTGCCGACAGGTTGCTACCAGGGTTGATACTTTTCAATCTTTTGTGAAAGACATTCGGAATACTTTAAAATCCACAGTAGTTGCCACGCTAGTCATTAATTTTATTAGTTTTCCATTAACAATATTTCAATTCACCAATAAACATACTAAATTAATTTTATTCCAATACCAATAAATTGTGCGTTAAAAATATTGGATCTCTTCGTTCATTTTCGCTGAATTATTACCATTAGCATTTAAATTTCCTGCAACAAGACTTTCTGCCATACACTCTCACCTCCTTCGGACACATTATGTAGTCTTATGTAGTCTACTCACTGTAGCAAAAGGCCACTTTATTTCTATAAGTTTTACTTTAAGTTGTAACTAAAATTTGGCGAAAAAATTATTATCAGCTAAATAAAGAAGGTATAATGATGCAGCTGAGTTTACTACCTCTTTTTGTGATCATGAGATTCTTATTAAGAATGCAGTACAACACGAAATAACAATGGTATTAAGATGTTTAACGTGTAATTACACAGGTACTAAGTACTGTCACTACAAATTGTGCGATACATCTTGCACTGCCCAAGATGTTCAAAAAATCATTTGAATTTCAAAATATAATAAAACACAATTTCACACGATAGAAAACTCCGGAAGATCTTTGCAATGATTGCGATAGTTCAAATTCAAACATAATGAAGAAAGTCAATACAATGTGCTTCCAAACAAATTCTTATTGCAAAATTACTCTTGTTCGATCACGATAATAGTGGATCAACGAAAGTGGAAAATTTCTACATCAAAGCAATACCTACTACTAAAATACAAATGGGAGTTCACTGTTATAAACTTATGGCAGCGATTTTCCACCACGGTAAAAGTATTGCCGATGGTCATTATACTAGTATAGCAAGGAGTAAGGGCACAACGTGGGTATCCGTTGATGATTTACGAGTAGAAAAACAAGCCACGAAATGCTAAAAATGCATACTTATTTTTCTTGGAAAGGTGTTAATTATTGTGGTTGATATTGCAGTTCAATATTAAATACGTTCAGCGCCAAAGGCTGCTTTTAGCGCCATAAGCTGCTTCGCGCACCATGTATTGTACACAAAGTACTATACGTGTAATACATATAGATCGGCAATGCGGTGCACATGGTTTCTTTTCGTAGTTGTTAAACTTACGTAGAATTTATCCTTAATTCTGTTCCCTGATAAGATTATTCATTGCTGTTGACGATGAACCTTTGTAATTTATAATATTAAAAATGATCTGAAGTCATACCCTATGCAAATTATCTTTGTAAAAAGAAGTAAGATCCCCATAAAAACTTCAAAAAAGGTAAAAAAATTACGCCAAACACATGAAAAACTCGAGAACGAAAAATAGTATTATCAAATAAATCACAAAAAAAATAGAAGATAATATTAATTACATTCAAATACATGGTGCGGCCAGGCAAGGTCAAGGTGTCGATGAATAAGAATTATTTAAAAACGCAAAATAATGAAAGTGTACTCATATAGTCAGAGTTTTAAATTGGCAAATTATCTGAACGCCTACGAGAGGGAAGGTATGGGTATTGATGATCTGAGAATTATTATCAGATTTATGGCACAATTTTTTTACTTTTTTGTAGTTTTTTATGGGGATAATATATTACCTACATTTTCAGTCATATCCTTTGCTTCTTGCCTTTAAAAAAACAAAGGCGAAATGATAATCAATATATCGATTCGCAGAAACACACCTGTACTTCGTTAAGTACCATTTTAATCCGTATTCCGCACCCGTGTTTTATAATTTTAAAAATGCTTATAACTGCAAAACTAAGAATTATTAGGCATCCGCGTATACCAACTTTTTTTATCATTTTGGTGAATAGAACCGATCCTGAAAAATTGTCCCACATTTTTATAAACACTCATTTCTTAGAGTTCTACCAAAAATCTAGATTTCCACCTTGACGCGAAACATGTTAAACTTTCTGTTCACCATTACTACGTATAAACACTTAAGCCGATGCAGATAGCACAGGCGCAACACACTAGGTTTCACAATTAATTATTCGTTAGCAATTATGAGAACAGACTTGTAAACGACTGAACATTTAATTAACGATATCAACACTGTAATTTCAGGACCCCAATGTAGAGGCTGGCCAAGTAGCGACGTCACAGCAAAAACACACAGGGATAAAACTAGGATGGATCCAGGGTGTCCTGATACCATGCCTCTTGAACATATGGGGTGTGATGCTCTTCTTACGATTGTCCTGGGTGGTTGCACAGGCCGGTATATTGCAGAGCGTCATCATTATCGGAATATCAGCGACAGTTTGCGTCATCACGACGCTTAGTCTCAGCGCAATTAGTACTAATGGGGAAGTAAAGGGAGGTGTGTTGCGGGATTCCCATTTTTTCGTTTCTCTTTTTTTTCGAAGGAGTGGCACATAACGTACTCTATCATTATTACGCGGCATAAGTACACATTCAGAATTGTTTTTCCAAGAAAACGAGTGTTGAGTTTACAAGCTGAGGAAATAAAACGCCAATTCGAGATTCTCTTTTTGACAATATTTTCGTAGACGTACGAGCCGAGGACAGGAATTTTGTTTCCACTTGTGACGAGTATAAATCTGAACGAACGTGATTTTGAAACGGGTTTAATTACGAAAAATAAATTTGTTCCAAGTAAAAATGGAGAAACTTTTTGATTGACAATTGTTCGATGAATTTTGAATTTCAAGATTGTAAAAAGTACTTTCATTATCAAAATTCCATGTACGTGTAGTGATATGAAATTTGCACTACCGCTGAAAAGTTTTCGATCATGCGTTACTGTGTATTTTTTACTCTAATTATTTATTAGATTAAGAAAGTTTGCTAATGAAGGAATTCCGGGCTCGTGTTTTACGGAATATAAAAATACTTATAACTGCAAAACTAAGCATTATAGGACACGCGTATAGTAACTTTTTTATTATTTTGGTGAGCAGACCGATCCTAAAAAGTGCCCCACATTTTTATAAACACCCGTATAAAGCTTCACTGAATGTAACGATCCAAGTTTTTCAATGTTAGTGCAAATTCGATAATGAAAACGGGGTAACCACAATAATCCGAAATGAAACAGGCCTCATTCAAATTTCAGACCGACTCGTGCGATCAAGAACTCGGATTAACCGAAACACACAGTCGCTGCTGAAATGAAATCCATGCGAATGGGGCACATTTAAAAAATCGGAAACCTATTGACAAAAAGAATATCGTTAACATTTGGTTCTTGAAAAAACAATTTCGAATTAAGGGGTTATACCTAGTCAGGAGGCCGAAAAAAGGTGAATGATTGTGAATTTTTTTTTTTAAAAGCGGAGGCATATATTTTTACAGAACTTGTTACACTTAAAAGAGCAGCATTTAAAGAACATTTGGTCATTTTTTTGTAGAGAAATATTCACGTTTATAATAAAGATACAACGACAGCTAAGACGCCTTTTTAAAAACGTTAAGCAAGATATCTCAAAAACTACTGCACCAATCTTTCTGAAATTTTGTGGGCTTATTTTTTAAATAAAAATCTACTGAATGATGGAGGGATTTTTTCCATTGTATAGTTTCGATTTTATCAACGAAAAACGGCTTTTAGTGATAACCACCAAGCCCATTTTTCGTTGATATAATTGAAACTATACATTGAAAAAAAATCCTTCCGTTGTGAAGTCCCACTATTTCTCGCGCGGTCAGAATTAGTCTTCCCTATAAATTACTCCACAACTCCGCCACTATCCCTAAAACTCAACTCTTGCTCCCTCCCCCCAACCACTGGGCCATCCAGTAGATGCACCTTAGCGGTCCCCATCTCGCGATGGTCAAGTGCAAAATCCCTTTTCCCTCTTCGCCCTACGAGGCACGATCTCCTCCATCGCATCTAACTCTAAGCAATCCCCTCGTCCCAAAAACCCTCTTAACTCAAGAGCACAACTCACTCTCCAAAACCCCTCTTAACTCGAGACCACGTTTCACCCCCTCTCTAAGACCCACCAAATCAAAGTCACTTTCACCCCTTTCCAACCAAAATCCATCCAACGGATTGAGTACCCCCTTTTTCGGAGCCCCAAATAAGAACCCTTGATATTCTATTGAGACGCATAAGTCATCAATACATTTCAATTACATAATATTTCGTACATGAGTCATGGTGCATACCGCGCATACCCTTCATACCTGACATTCTGGAGCACCATATAAATACAAGGGCTCCAGCGCCCGTAGGCCTGTTCTACGGAAATCACTTCGAAGTGCATATATATATTGCTATTGCTTATCGTTTATATACATGTTTATGTGCTAATACTTAATGTCCCACGCATTATTATATTAACTCTACCACGGTCGCATTAATAGTGCATGGCATATTCTTGTGCGTTCAACTATATAAACGCTTTTGTCTTAAATAACGTTTCGAATTATTGTACTGATCCTCCGGTTACGGAGATTCCAAATCATAATAATAAATAATAAACATAATAAATCTCGCTTTGCAAACACCAGGAGTTCTTATAGTCTTTACCAGGCTTACTTTCGCTTAGGTCTTGCACGACCATATGGCTACACATATTTCAAAGAAATATTACGTGTGGCTTCTTATATTAATGCAGCGGTAAATCCAATTACCAAGGCTTTAAATTCCACCACCTGTGGTCTAACGAGTGTCACCCAGGTGCGCGATTATTGTTTAACCTTCCCTGGTTGCCTTGAGCTACGAAGCTTGCCTTTGTGCCTAAAGTTCCCATCTCCCCTTGTGCAACGAAGCTTGCCTTTGTGCCTAACGTTCCCATACAACCCCACATTGTCATTGTCCTGAACACCGCAACCCAGGACGTGACACCGTCATTCAATAGATTTTTAAATAAAAAATAAGCCTACAAAATTTCAAAAAGGTTGGTGCAGTAGTTTTTAAGATATCTTGCTCACCGTTTTTAAAAAGGCTTCTTAGATGTCGTTGTATTTTTGTTATAAACGTAGATATTTTTCTACAAAAAATTACCAAATGTTCTTTAAATGTTGCTCTTTTAAATGCAAAATGTTCTGTAAAAATATATGCCTGCGCTTTTTAAAAAAAAATCGCCACTTTTCAGCCCCCGGACTAGGTGTAACCCCTTAAGTGAATTATATACTTATTACATTTATTATTGAAACATTCTACTCAGTATGGCATTTATACGTATATTGGATATGAATGTATATAAATATTTTTTATATATTAATTCGTTTAGAGATCTAAATATTTATGGACAATATTCGAACATTATTGTTTTATTTCCGAGCACAATACTGTTATACAAACCATATAAATATACGTATCTAAGTGGAAACAAGGTGCTAACCCAGAGGTGTACAAAGAACCGTTCGCAGCCGCAGACCTATGTGCCATTCTAGAACCCTAGTAACACCGCGCGCGGAACTGTTACGTTGCTAACCACAGCATGCGTTGTGGGAGAGCTGCGCGTACATACAATCTTGCAGTTACCCCCACCCTTTGCTGTGATTAGCAACGTAAGAGCTCCATGCGCAGCTGTGATCCGGCGCGGGCGCCCAGAATTGCAAAGAGGTCTCCGGCTTCGGAGCAGCTCTTAGTGCATGTCTGGTCTAATCTAAGGTCAAGGAAGGTAAAAAGCTGCATGGATTTTGTTACTATCATATTTTGCACGACTTGTACTTAAGAGTCGAAATGAAATTAGAATGTTACGCTTTCAAAAAAATGTACAAGTTCAATGATGTATGTATATGTTAAAATTCCTATAGGTGGTATATACTTCATCATATCACGAACTCTGGGAGCAGAATTCGGAGCCTCTGTGGGAATTGTTTTCGCATTTGCTAATGCAGTATCGGCTTCGATGAATACTATTGGTTTCTGCGACTCTATGAATGATTTACTACGAGAGTATAACCTGAAGATCATTGATAATGGAGTGAACGATGTACGAATAGTGGGCGTCATCGCGTTGATCGTTATGATCTTGATTTGTGCGATCGGGATGGAATGGGAATCCAAGGTAAAGGTTTCATTTATTTTGATATAATATAGACTAGTTAAAGTTAAATTGTTAAGAAAATACACGTTACACATCATTCGTTTATGCGTTGTTTACGTTGCTTCGTGTATCCCAGCAAAGGCCAGTTGGAGTCATTTGGGAGCCCGGGCCCCAAGCTGTTTACCAGAGCCGTGCAGAGGGGGAGCTTGAAATCCACTCATAACGTGGGCGCGCAACGGACAGGGAAGATTGTAAAGGTCCACGCACACATATCCGTTCCGTGTCAATTCCGTTCCGTCGTGCCAGTGGTAAGAAGAAGAGGGGCGTAGAGGGTCTCTTCTTCTTACCACTGGCACGACGGAACGGAACTGACACGGAACGAATATGTGTGTGTGGACCTTAAAGGTCTGCGCACACCTTTCAGTTCCGTGTCAGTTCCATGGTCATAAGAGGTACCGGTTGCTTGTTTTGGAATGGAGCAGCGCACACTTGTCAGTTCCGTATCCGACCAGTGAAATTCGACTGTCTCTCCGTACACGTCAGCTTCAGGCCGTCAGTATCAGTGTTAAAAAATATGATGTCAGTGTGGAACCCGTATCCGTTCAGTGAAACTACAATTTGGTTTCCAACGATATTTGGGCATTTGCACTGACGGAGTCCTGAAAGCACTGAAAAGACGACCTTTTTTTTACTAGAGTCATAAAGACAAGGACCAGGGTGTTGATACTCAATATACTATTTTGTTAACATGTCAGCGCCCTCTAAGCGGGCTGGGGTAAAACTAAATTACTAAGGTCGGGGCCAGATATATTGGCCGGTGAGTTCCATTTCGCGAACAGCGCTGGAGGAGAAATCAGCCACCACCACCTGACGATCGTGGATTCGCAATTAGCCCCGTTACGCACTTGCGACAAGTTGCCGGCGACCAGGTCGCCGACGTCCACGAGGTACACGGGGACATATGAGTTCGTACGCACTTGATCGCGGCGAACAACAAAGGTTTCCAGTCTCTCGGCGATCAAGTTGCCGGCAACTTGTCGCAAGTGCGTAACGGGGCTTAGACTTGCGCGGCCCCCGAAGGGTATGGTGGGGTAACGGGAACGCTGCTCGGCTCCGCCTGAACGTAGCCGTGTGGCTGTTGTTTATTCTTAGCCTAATGGTTGTATGCGTTACGAAGTTATGCGTAGATCAATACAAGTTGAAGCTATCGAGAAATAATCAATGTTCTAACCAATAAAACTCCTGAATTTTTTCGGACCTAACGCACACCTAATCTGATGTATGTATTTCTACGCTAAGAACTCGGTTTGGCCTACACGTCAGGAGCTTGGCGCTATCCCCACCACTTCTAACTCGGTCTTGTTCTGCGAAGGTGAGAGCGAGATGGAACGAGAGCGAGTCAGAAAACGTTGAGAAAAAGAGTACCGAGGCAAGCAAACTGTGTGGTGAGAGAATACTCCTCACGAAACTCACCGGCCAATATATCTGGCCCCGACTTTAAGAGGGAAACTTGAAAGGTGTATTCAGTACGGTTCAGTTATAGCCAATTCGGCAGGCACGCACTGACACACTGTACTGGTGCCAGAAATTATCGTACATGACTGTAATTGATTGATTCTTATACAACTATCTTCGACTCAGAATCAAATATCAGAAATAACCAATCAGTCATGTACGATAATTTCTTGATTTCTTGACATTTCTAATCATGTACGGCAATTCCAACCCAGGCCCCTCTTTGGGAGTAAAATACCAGAGTACCGCAACTACACAACTGAACCCATAAACAGGGCTATGGGAGAGGCTAACCAAAGTCTCACCGACATCGATATGTTCTCCGTATCCCTTGATACCTTCCAATTACACTTGTATAGACGATCTTCCGCTCAGTTTTCACCAGCGTAGGTGTGTTTAGGTTTTAAGTACACCTGATAGTTATACACATTTTAATCTTTGTATTTTTCTGTATTCCAAAGGGTTTTCCGTTAATAATAATAATAATAATAATAATAATTTTTTAATACAACAGCGTGTGGATGAGGTTGTATAGATAAAAATGTTCGTTTACATTAATAATTAGCAGTAGGTTGCTGATGCCGAGGAAAGCGTCCATTTACAGGAAACCAGATGTTTTACTCTGTACAAGCATTGGTGTAAATCTTACTTAAATCTATACACTTAAGGGATTTTTAAGTTTTCATTACAGGCACAGAAAAAAGTGGAAAGCGACGTTCATTATTTTCTTCGCTATTCCGACCAATTGTGACTTTTTTCAAAACGACGAAATACGTCACCTACAGGGTTTGTCCAGAAAGTAATGAGCCTTATTTTTTTTTACAAAGTTTATTGATCGGACAGGTACAACAACTTAATATTCCTCAAAATAGGACCCTTGCGCATCAATACCTTTTTGCCAGCGTGATTTCCATGCTGCATAAGCTCCCTGGAACTCCTCGGCCGGAATGCTGTTCAATAAGGTCGTCGTAGTAGCTTGGATGTTCTCCAGGGTGCCCAGATGTTGTCCTTTGAGCTCCCTTTTCAACCGAGGAAACAAAAAGAAGTCCGCCGGGGCTAGGTCGGGACTGTAGGGTGGCTGGGGAATCGTTTCAACACCGATCCGGGTCAGGTAGGAGGTGACAACAAAGGCGGTGTGAGACGGCGCATTGTCATGGTGCAGTTTCCGTGAAGCTCGGATCTCTCTTCGGACGCGGGTGACCCTGCGATTAGGACATGCAAGCATCCCCGAAGGCTTCTTTAAGCATGTCCCATGTTTCCTTCGGCGTCTTGTTGAGTTTAACACAAAACTTCACCGCATAACGCTGTTCTAATGTTTTTTCCATCGTAACTACGACGAGGTCACTGTACAGACGTTCACGTGGCAGCACGTCCTAACCCTCATTAAAGGTTCCCCCCATTTTTCCCCACCGGTCGCAGCGCTGTGCGTTGTATAGTCGCGTCACAAAAAAATGAGGCTCATTACTTTCCGGTCAAACCCTGTACTTAGTAAACTAATACTTATAGCTTCTAAAAAAACTCACGTCGTTTGGACCAATTTTAAGAATGTTATTCTGTTTTAAAGGGTGTCCGAATACTCTTGTCACTTACTGACTGAAAGAACTGTACAGCAGGTTTGCAGAAACGGCTGAATTGGGACTCGCCGGGCCAGAGCAGGCCGCTTGCACAGTTGTCAATGAAATTAGGGACACTCGCACGGACACGGAAATGACACGGAACTGATATGTGTACGCCGACCTTAAGCCCCGTTACGCACTTGCGACCAGTCGCCGGCAACTTGGTCGCCGAGAGACCAAAATACGGGCAACCAAACGAAGCGACCAGACCGAGCAACTCGATACCTATCCGTTTCGTAGAGAGCACCAAACAGAATGGACGTCGAGGAGATTGTTGTAATTATAAAGTACATTAAAAAAAAAAAGAAGAGGCGATATTGGGTGCATCCTATATTGTAAGAACGCCGTAAGAAAGGATATATTTCCTGGCTTTCTCATTCCCAAATAAATGCACCATTTCTTCTTATTATTTTTTTAATGTCACGATTGGAGTATTCATTATATGACAAGTCCCAAATTGCCTTTCGAGATTCAATTTGCAAAATAAATGTCTACGTATCGAAACTCATTTCGTTGCTTGCAGGTGTCTGGTCGCCAACAAAGTCGCTCGTCGTGTGACCGCGTGCATTGGAATCAAGGCACCTCGTTGGTCGCCGCGACCACTTGGTTCCTGTGCATCACTCACGTTTTCGTGGTTGCCGACGACTCGCTGATCGCCGCGGCTACGTGCGTACGAACTCATATGTCCCCATTTACCTCGTGGTCGTCGGCGACTAAGTTGTCGGCGACTGGTCGCAACTGCGCAACGGGGCTAAGAGTGTAAGTAGTGGCGTGCGTTGCAGGATCGTATCCATAGGCTGAAATAACTGGCCCTCTTAGAAGCCCCAGCGGCAGCGATCACTAGGGCCCCCAAGGATCCCAGTCATTCAGGCTTATCGTACGGGTATGAGGCTGCACCGCACACTACTACAGTTTTCCCTATCCATTGCGCGCCCACGTTATTATTGACTTTCGAGCTCCCCTTCCGCGCGGCTCTGGTAAACATCATGGGGACCGGGCTCCCAAATGACTCCAACTGGCTTTCGCAGGTGTATCCCTTCTAGGGGATTCCACGGATACAACGCAAGGAAACATGTCGCATGCGACGCGTGCGAGAGTGATTGCACGTGTTGCATGCGAGAAAAAGATGCGACGATGTTGCCAGTTGCCAAAAAATTGCCTCAGTGGAGTCCCACCTTTAGTTAATCAAATTGCACAATTATGTCCTCTTTATAGTCGTTCATTTACATATATACATGCAATTCATTGTTTAAAAGACTTTTTTTAAATAAAACCTATACATATTTTGACATACGTATGTTGTAATAACGTTATTTTTTTTATTAATTACACTGAGACATAAGAATTTTATTTGAATTTAAAATTCATGTATGATAATGTACATCAGCGATGCCCCAATGGACGGTCCCAGGACGCGAGCATCGATAGCGTTTTCTACGAACCGGGCGGAAGGGGGTGCTCGAAGCCAACGAAGCGGCGAGCATGCAACGGATAGGGAAAACTCTATTAATGTACATGTAGGCTCGTACCCTTAAGGTGAAGTTCTACAGTGCGTGCCTCGTCAACTCGCTGAACCTGGACGAGCCGAGCCGATTCGCCGAGCCACGCGCCGTGGAACTTCAACTTTAGGGCCTAAGGGCACACTTACAATATTAAGTTTTCCCTATCCGTTGCATGCCCGCCGCTTCATTGGCTTCGAGTACCCCCTTCCGCGCGACTCGTCGAAAACGTTATGGATGCTCGCGTCGTCGGACCGCCCATTAGGGAATCGCTGATGTACATAAAACGACATGTAATTGTCACTGGTTATCTGTATTATCATCATATTATATTTTTTCAGCATTTTTATTACTTTTTAGAAAACGAAATTTTTCGAAATGGAGAATCTGTGAAGATAATATTTAAAGAGACTTTTACCGTCGAAACTTCTAATTTGTCCTATTTTTCAATAATGGAGCTCCTCAAAGATTGCAAGAATTTATACAATAAAACACAGAAATTATGTGAATTAAACACATTTAATTTTTCATGCAGTTGGAGTACTTATGTCCAAATAATGGACATTTTGTGTGTACCAATTGAATAGTTTATTTAACGAAAATAAGTTACATAATTTAAAAGAAGCTTTTGTAAAAAATTTCAATACAGTTTTACATTTTTCTAATTATAGGCTAAATATTTAGCAAATTAATAAATTTACTGATTGTAATTCTATAAAAAGTCATTTAAAGTACAATAGTTGAAACTAAATTGATTCTTAGTCCATTGATTTAAATTACAATTTTGTAGCGTGTAAGGAAAAGACCTGAACACATATTCTAATTGGAACTTTATTGTTTAAACTTTATTTTAATTTCTAATTTAAGAAAATTCATTTTTCCAGGCACAAAATATCCTTATAGCCATCATTGTAGCAGCCATTTTTGACTTTATAATTGGCACTATTATCGGACCCTCAGATACAAGACAGAAGGCACACGGATTTCTTGGATTCTCCAGTAGGTGAAACACAGTTCTTTTATCTAGGACAGGGCTGGGCAACCCACGGTCCGTTCCCCGACTTGCCTACTCTGCTGGGCCGCAGAAGGACGACCCCCACCATACTCTTTTAACTCCTACAGTATATATGACCGCACTCGTAGGAGTAAAAGGAAGGGACATGGAGTGGCGGCTAATCTGCTGATGGTGGGGGAATCGGCTGACTGGTAGTGGGGACTGTGCGGCCCACGGCGGCGAACAAGTTGCTCATCCCTGATCTAAGATATATTGGAAAAATGAAAATAAGAAGATATTAAACAATAAATATTTGAGAAATTGAACATTGGCTAGGTATATGTAATCTATGAATCATTTAGTGACGATGGTTCATTTAAAATATTAAATAATAGCAGTTCCAAATATTATTAAACAAGCACTTAACTTTAAATATTGAAAACCGGTAACTCTTTTATAGTGTTTCATATAACACGTTATTTTTAATTCGTTAGAAAAACTCAGCTTACGTAACGTAGGTATTATGGCAAATAATAACGCATAAATGATTTTTGTAATAGTAATTCAAATATTTCATTGTCAGTTCAAATAGTGATAAACAGAGAATGATCAGGAATTTACTGATCTTTCTAAACTACCTACTTATTAATTTAAATATCACAATACGACATTAACGTCTTTATACTTGTCTGGCTGTATAACGAAAGCGGCCCCTTTCCTATTCTACTATCATGACAGTATAAATCTGCATTAAACAGGTTGTATTAATTTTTGAAGCTTATAGTTTAACTAAGTAATATTAAAATAAGCTTCGATACTTTTATAATTAACTTCACTTTCTACATTTTTTCTAATCAAAATTATCTTCTTGAACCCATAGGTGAGGTTTTCATGAATAACATGGGACCCAATTATCGGTTCTCCGAAAACAGCAACCAAACCTTCTTCTCCGTGTTCGCCATTTTTTTTCCGTCGGTTACCGGAATTCAAGCGGGAGCCAATATTTCTGGTGATTTGAAGGATCCAGCCAGCAGCATACCAATTGGAACACTTCTCGCTTTGCTAATTTCGATGCTGAGTTACGTAACTTTCGTCTTCTTTGCTGGTGGTGCGGCCATAAGAGATGCCAGCGGCCTCGTCAGTGCTAATAACACTATTATTGATTGCATTCCGCAAGTGAATTGCCCGTATGGATTACACAACAGTTATACGGTATGCGACTAGCAATAAGTAATTAACTAACTCCTATGAAATCGAAAGATTACAGAAATATAAAGAAAAAGTAGAACAAACTGAAAGTAGGTAAAGTCGGTAGGCATAAAATATATTGGCCAGTGAATTCGTTTTCGGGAACAACAATCGAGGTGAAATCAGCCAGCACCATCTGACGATCATGGATTTGTCAGTTGGAGTTGCGTGGCCCTCGCAGGGTATGGTGGGGTAACGCGAACGCTGCTCGGCTTCACCTGCACCTAGCTGTTTGGCAGTTATTTATTTTTAGCGTAATAGATGTGTGCTTTACGAAGCTATGCGTAAACCAATACGAGATGAGGCTATCGACCAGTGAAGGGCGGAAATCCCGTACGCCCGTACCTCAATTGGCGGTGGGGGAACTCACGCATGCGCGCGATGGCGCCGCGACGTCAACCAATCAACGCCAAGGTGGGAAACGAAACGACGCCAGCGCCAAGCTAAATCAACTACCAAGTCAAGTGAGGTCGCAGCCAACCAGCGTCGACAACCGATTCTGCGACGACCCTGATTAGCCTGGCTGGGCTAGCTTGGTTTGGCTTGACGGTGACGCCGTTTCGTTTCCCACCTTGGCGTTGATTGATTGACGTCGCGGTGGCATCGCGCGCATGCGTGAGTTCCCTTACCGCCAATTGCGGTACAGGCATACGGGATTTCCGCCCTTCACTGCTGTCGACAAAGAATCAATGTTCTGACCTTAGAGCATATAGAGAGCATATGCTCTAAGGTTCTGACCAATAAAGCTCCTGAATTTTTTTGGAGCTAACGCACATCTATTCTGATGTGTGTATTTCTACGCTGGCAGCTCGGTTTGGCCTACACGCCAGAAGCTTGGCACTATCCCCACCACTTGTGACTCACGACGGGACGAGAGCGAGTCAGAAAACGTTGAGAAAAGGAGCTCCGAGGCAGGCAAACTGTGTGTTGTTGGAGACTATCCCTCACGAAACTCACCGGCCAATATATCTGATACCGACTTTAGTAGGTATTCCTTTTTGAAAGAGTTTATCAATTTAAGAGGGGCTTCTGGTTTAAATGACAGAAAAATTAGTGTCTTTTCTGTGAATTCTTTGAAAAAAGGAAAAGGAGGAATATCAATATCAGTTTTTTTTATATTATATTGAAAAACATTTATAATATCAGATTATATTTTTGTTTATGGAAAACCATTTAATTTTCGTCACCTGAGTGAATTCTAATTTGCCTGGTTTCATAGTACACCTCTCCAATGGACGAAATAAATATCTCTCGAAGAAGTAAATCGATGGACTTGAACCTTTCATTTTCTATAAATAGATGATTTTCGATACAGGTCTTCTAAGAAATAAATAAGAAACGGTGCAAAAGTCTATATAGATTAGAAGTGACGCTATTTTGTCAATTTTCAACTTTTTATATTACAAGGAACCATATTTACTTGTTACGACCAGAAGAACGGTTCAATTTTCTTACGAAAAACAGCACGTTTATCTTCGTTGTTACGAAAACTATCACGTTTCGGTTTTCGCTGCGAAAACTACCACGTTTGAGCGGTGTGCCACAAAAAGTAGCATGTTCCGTTTGTAGCGACGAAAAGCAACACGTTTGGATGGTTGGCTACGAAACATCGAGTACGTCAACTTAAATACCTTCCGACGCAATTTTTATTTAGTCGGTAATTTATTAACCATTAAAATACCGTACTTAAATTATGTAGATTACAATTTTCACACGAGTTTCCATTTGGAGATTAGATGGAGTTATTATTTACTAAACAATATTTTAAGAAGTTGAAGTCTTCCATGCAAAATGCACTTCAACAATTTAAACTAACCACGCGCCGAAACGTGATAGTTTTTGCAGTATAATCCAAAACGTGCTATAGTATTGTCTCGTTAGCGGCTCGTTTGTCGGGACCGGCGTTGAGCCCGTATCGTGAACGGAGCCCTAATTTGGAGTGTTTGTTTTTCGCTTCTTTCTGGCCGAAGGGGGGAGCGAAATGGAACACTGCGTGCGCGATGATCGCAAGCGCTTACCGTGAGCCGGGCCTGAGTCAAGATTTTGCGAAGCGGTTTCCGTGCTCACGGTACGCGCTTGCGACCATTGCGCACGCCCGTCGCGCACGCAAAGGACGGAGTATCAGGCGTCCGAAAGACGGAGCGAGACAAAACATCAACGCGTCGTCTGTCTCGTACCGTCCTCGCTCGCTTTCAGTGCCTCTCGCTCGCTCTCGTTCCATCTCGCTCCCGCTTTCGCCGGACAAGAGTGAGACAGAAGTGGTGGGGATAGCGAAAAGTCCATATCGTGTACACCAAACCGAGCCCGTAACGAGACAATACTGTATTCTTCTATAATGTGCTAGTTTTCGCGGTGGAAGACCAAACGTGCTAATATTCGTCAGAAACGATGAAATGTGCTTCTTTGGGTGGTAAACTGAACCATGCTGTTTTTCGTAAGAAAACTGAAACGTGCTACTTTTCGTAACGCACGTCGCATTGAGCTCTAAACATACTGGAGAGTGAACAGCGGTGGGACAAAGCAGAGGCGACAACGGTCCGAGGGAAATAAAAGATAACGGATCAACCTATCCTTCTTCCTATTATCCCTCTCACTCTGTACTATCTGTGTTATGTATGCATGTGTGCGCGGGTAACTTCCCTTACAGGCACTATACATCCATAGCCTGTTGTAAGACAGATATAGGCTTACCCGTTATCTTCCCTCTTTCTCGGACCGGCCGCTATTGCATTGTTCACTCTCCAGTTAAATAGTATAGAGATCAATGCAAGTAACCACATATTCATATTTCTTTCCCTTTCTTAAAATGAATAATTCACGAAAAACACTAATTTTTCAGTCGTTTAAAGCACAACCTCTCCTTAACCGTGTTCGTTGGCTCTTAGAAGAATTTCCCATGAATGTAATCCTTCTTAATTTAATGAATAATGGAACTATTTATTTATTCAAACTTGATTATTGTTTGAAGATAAAAACTGCAAAAGTTAAAAATTAGTCACTGTCGACTGTTATGCATAAATAATCAAACATATTCCATTTTGATAGAAAAAAATGCAACCTTTAGAATTTATCCTGTCAATCACGGGAATATATTTTAGAATAGGGCTCTCCAGCGTAGGGGCCCCTCACGCGCCCCCTCACTCACTTCCCCTTCCAATATTTATTTCGTGCAGCGTGCTTTCCGTTCTCATGGAGATCGCGCGACGTTACGAAGACTGCCATGTGTATTCAAAGTTAATGAAGCGGCGGGCATGCAACGGATAGGGAAAACCAGGGTTCACAGCGATTAATTGCAGTGAATAGAGGGGGAAACACCTACAGGAGTGGTGGTAATGTGTGCGTGAACTGAGGCTAGCGCTAAGCCAGCTAAGTGGCCCCAACGCGAAGCCATCTAGGGCCAACCAGCGTCGAAAATCTATTTCCCGGGATGGGGCCACTTGGCTGGCTTAGCGCTGGCGTCAGTTCACGCACACATTACCACCACTCCTGTAGGTGTTTCCCCCTCCATTCACTGCAATTAATCGCTGTGAACCCTGGGGAAAACTGTAGTAGTGTGTCCTTAGGTCCTAAAGGTGCAGTTCCACAGCCCGTGGCTCGTCGAGTTAGCTTGGCTCGCCCAAGTTCGGCGAGCGCGAGTCGACGAGCCATATGCTGTGGAACTTCACCTTAAGGGTACGAGCCCACACGCACACTACTAGAGTTTTCCCTATCCGTTGCATGCCCTTGCGTCCTCGGACCGCCCATCGCGGCATCGATGGGCTAGGGTTTCGCGGTTAGCGTCGCACGGTATTCCAGACAACGCGGGGAGAGTGGCAAAACCGCGAGCTTACGCGTAAGCAACCTTGGAGAGCCCTGTTTTAGAATTTACACTGAATTATGTCTTATAACTCTTTAAAAATTCCCATTACATTAACTTATTGGAATCCTCTAATTTTTGTTTTAAGGTGATGCAGCTTATGTCTATTTGGGGTCCATTCATCTACGCCGGTTGTTTCGCAGCGACCCTTTCGACAGCTTTGACAAACTTACTGTCGGTGCCACGATTAATACAGGCGTTAGGGCGGGATCGAATCTACCCTGGTCTGATTTATTTCAGCAAAGGATACGGGAAACACGGCGAACCTTATCGTGGCTATGTTCTCACGTTCGTCGTTGCAGCGTTATTTCTTTTAATTGGTACCAGTAGAATTAAATTTCTATTTAGATCTTAGATAATCTACTGTCGTACAATTAGACTATTTAGTACTTATATATTGTATACCAAGCTTGGGAATTAAGTGAACGCAGCGGCCGATTTTCAGAGGCGACGCCTCCTTTCTGCCGTCGCGCGTCTTGGCCCCCGCGGCGGCCTAGGTGCTTGGAGCGCCTCAGGCCCGTGCCATATGAACCGCGCGTGGCGCATTGGGGCAACATTGTATCAATAGGTTTCCACATCGTCCCAGAGAGCACGATTTTCGATGCGTTTTTGTTTTGTCAACGCGGTACGGGCCTGAAACCAGTGAATGGCGGAAATCTCATACGCCCGTACCGCTAAACGCGGTGGGGGAAAGCTGTGACGTCGAACCAATCAACGCCAAGGTGGGATATGAAATTGTCGACACTGGTTGGCTGCGGTCTCACGTAACTTGACTAGTTGGCTTAGCTTGGCGCTGGCATCGCTTCGTTTCCCATAGTTTCCCGAAGCGTTGATTGGTTCGACGTCGCGGCGCTATTGCGCGCATGCGTGGCGTTCCCCCACCGTGTTTAGCGGTATGAGATTTCCGCCATTCACTGCCTGAGACGCTCCAAGCACCTAGGCCGCCGCGGGGGCCAAGACGCGCGGCGGGAGAAAGGAGGCGTTGCCTCTGAAAATCAGCCGCTGCGTTCACTTAATTCCCAAGCCTGTTGTATACTCTCTATTATTTAACTTTCTGCAGCTGTTGCCCAGTTTTTTAATGAATTCAATAATTGCCTGTCTCATAAATTTGATTGTCTTTTAATCATTTTTCAATCAATACAAGTTGTTACATATAGTGATTGTGAAAACGAATTTTAAAATTGTTGTTTTAATGGACATCCATGAAGAACTTTGATACTAAGTAGCTTCCAAGTGTGATGTTGGCAGTACTGGTCAACTTTAGAGAATCCCCTCATTCTGTATAATATAATTTGTAGGATACGACAGTACCTACGTAATAAAATTTTGCGTGGCGCAAGGATTTGAGAAATTTCCCTTACAGTCAATCAGGATTTTCCAAGCGATCTCTTCTGCTGGAAAAATTTTGTAATTTGTACAAATCAAATTCCGAGCATATTGTTAGTTTGTTTCCAACATAAACATTAGGGAACACTCGGGTAATACTTTCGATGTTTTCCAAAAATGATCGACGTGAAAATACGCCAAAACCATGCAGAGCATGCAAATCCTTCGGCGTGTTTCCACGCTAACGCCACTCACAGCATCAAAATACAATTATTCTTCTACAGTTCATAGTTTACATTTTCTTTATACTATCGCTGTATGTCGCCAAATCAGAGTTTAATTTTTTATACATACATATATCTACAATGAAGCAAAATAATTTATTTCCATTTTACAAAGTACCCAGTTTCTTATAATACATATAGGCCATAGGAGTATACATATAGGGTTTTCCATATCATTATAGTGACGCGTACAATTAAACTCATTTCGTACTGACTCAAGTCTCAATAGCTTGAACACTATATAATTACGAAATTTATTTTTCAATGTACAACATCACAGTTTCATTGAAAGAAAAATTGGAATAACTTACAATTAGTATTTTACTTTCCGAAAATTACAGTAAATATAAATAATTGTAGTAGCGAACAATAATGATAATTTAAACAATACTATTTATATATATTTTTCTATTTTCTGTTTTCAGCAAACTTGAACGTAGTAGCACCCCTGATATCAAACTTTTACCTCGCGTCCTACGCCTTAATTAATTTCTGCACTTTTCACGCGGCATTGATTCGACCACTTGGATGGCGTCCTACATTCAGAGTAAGGGATTAATATAACAAAAAAAATACGAACAGCTTGCAAATGAAATGCAGGTGTATTATTCAACAACGAATGGACGCTTAAGAGAATTCGATATTTCTGTGCAGTACTATAACACCTGGCTGTCGCTGTTCGGCTTTATCACTTGCGTTTCCATAATGTTCCTGATTGACTGGGTGACCTCGCTGGTCACGTTTGTCATTATCTTCGCGCTGTATTTGATAGTTGTTTATCGAAACCCGGATGTGAATTGGGGCAGTAGTACGCAAGCTCAAACATACAAGACTGCACTTTCTATCGTATATCGGTAAGATTGTTGAACAGGTTTAATATTTCTTACAATCATTCATGATCATTTTAATTTCCTTCATTTCATATGACATAATACATATACGTTGAGACAAATTCTGTGGTCTTGACTGACCCCGCGAATTCTTCTGCAAATGTTTGTAGCTTACTTTGCTTTGTTCAATTACTAATCATCTTGCTATAATGTAAATTATTGTGTCGCGTTAAAAATTGTCCGAAATTTTATTCATTCAATTTAATAATTTCATGTTGCCGTTTCATATAAATTGGAGAAATACGTCTTTAGATTTTGTATAATCATTTAAAATTACTAATAATATACAAATATATTATTGTACAGGTTTGGTTACGTAATATTGTTTTTATTTTAACTAGACCGTATGTTTTATACATATGCAATTGAATCGAATGTTGCAGATTGAATTCAATGGACGAGCACGTCAAGAATTACGCTCCCCAAATTTTGGCACTGACCGGATCACCTGGCGCCAGGCCAGCGTTGCTGCATCTGGCAAATCTCATTACGAAAAACCATTCACTGTTGATTTGCGGGGAAGTGTATCCGGTATGTAGTATAACCAAACAATCCTACTTCTCCTGTGAACTTTGTGTCTTATTCTTCGTGCCATTTTAGTAAGTCATCGTAAAATGCTATTACATTTTATGTCGAAAATGATCAATTATCCTTTATTACTTACTTCCTTGTGAAGTACACTATTATTTCCTTTCTACTTTTTAACTTGTTCTAGGAGATTAAGAAAGTCAATTATAATAATATACAATTGAATGTTTATCTGAAAATTCGAAAATATTTTCAAATCAACCTACTACATTTCGGTATAGTTTGATACAAAGACATCAACATTTAGTTCGTATACATATGTACAAGACTCCAATGATACTTTTAGTATTTTGTCTTCCTGACTTTGTTGAGAAAATTCAAAACATAACCCAGTTATTATACTAACAATAACAGTAAATGTGTCTTAAAAGTGATAGTTTCACAGATATGTAGCCTAGTTTTCAGATTGCATTCACGAAGCTTTGTTTGCCCGCAATGGCGTCCTAACTACCAAAATCGATATTTCTACTATTCTTATTAAAAGGAATTAGCGTAAATTGCATAATTATTCTCTTTTCTTTTCCATATGCCCACTCGATAACTAAAGCCATTGTGGAGCTAATGAAGCGCCGCATCGCATAGTAATAGTCCGGAATCGTAGGAAAGGTGAACTTCATATCACTGTTATTTATACGTTATTCATTATAACTGGAAGTTTTAGGATTTTTGAGCCATAGAATCTGATTCTGGTATTATTTTGTTCTAGGACAGGCTTGGGAATTAAGTGAACGCAGCGGCTGATTTTCAGAGGCAACGCTTCCTTTCTCCCGCCGCGCGTCTTGGCCCCCGCGGCGGCCTAGCAGCGTGGAGCGTCTCAGGCCCGTACCATATGAACCGCGCGTTGCGCGTTGGCAAAACAAAAACGCATCGACAGTCGTGCTCTTTGGGACGATATGGAAATCTATTGATATAATGTCGCCCTAATACGCCACGGGCGGTTCACGTGGCACGGGCCTGAGGAGCTCCTAGCTGCTAGGCCGCCGCGGGGGCCAAGATGCGTGGCGGGAGAAAGGAGGCGTTGCCTCTGAAAATCGGCCGTTGCGTTCACTTAATTCCCAAGCCCGTTCTAGGATAACGAACTATCCTTATAAAGAACTTCTATACTCCCGACCGAATTTCCAGTATGAAAACTTACATGGCCATAACTATGTAACTTTTTACAGTTGTTTTTTAATATTTCTGAAGTATAAATGTTTTTCGGATTGCATAACAAAATGCTAAAGTGAATTTTTATGTGATGATAAATCGCGTTATAATTTGCGCTGATGCAACTTGCAGCAAGAGATTCTGATGCAGCCATTTTAAGTAGGTTCTAACAAATACTCTCATGCAAAATTCATCGCGACTACGCATGAATAACGTTTTGTAAACGTAACGAAAGCGGAAAAACGGAATAAAATAGAGATTCAAGAAAGGGTATTCTTCAAAGGGTTGTAATATGTATATTAAAGCTCTCTATCACGCTCCATAGTCACATTTAAGTAAACCCTTATCCATAGAAAAGTATGGTGAGGCAAAGTACGCCAATTTCAGTGAAAATGTAATCATTCCGAAACATGCATTTTCCCCATCTTCAAACTTTTTTCCACTTCCAATGATCTTGACCTTGACCTTGGTGGTTGTCAAGGTCACCGTCATCAGTGACCTTCAGAAGGTTTTAGCGATTGCTCGTTGTCTGTTAAACAGTTATTATCGATTCGTACGTGTACCGGTACAGTACGCACTCGTTATAACCCCGACAGTTCTGCGCGGCCAATGGCGCGAGTGGGAAAAGCTAATTGTAACAGCGAGCGAGAGGAAACGAAAGAGCCTCTTACTCCTTCTTGGGTTCTGTCACTCTCGTCCGAAGGATTCCAAGAAACGGTGGAGATAGTCGCCGGGCGTACAACGCGTGGTAGAAACGGGATTATAACGAGTACGTACTGTAGTTGGTTGGGGCTAGATTTGCTGAGAGATTTAAGATAAAAAAGTGTGTTTCAGAAACATACTCTCTCTGCAGAATAATGTTCCGATAAGCAACATACTTTTCCAACAACGGTAAATAGGTAGGCAGCACACCGGCAAGGGGGGGGGGGGGGCCTGGGGGTCTTCTCTTTTCTTCAACTCTTCTTGCCGCTGTTGCGCCAGGGTGGGTCCGGCGGGTATGTGCGGACCTCGGGGACCGACTATTTTATAGCGTTTAACACTGGTCAGGTACAACATCGCGCTGCTGATCTTTACGTTCCTTTGTACATATTTTTATTTTTAATTCTTTTTAGTCAGTAAATGTAGTTTGTAATGTAGTATAGGATTAGTTGATAAGGCTGACTGAGTGGTGGATTTTTTATGTGCTTCAACCCAAAGCATCGTTTTCCCACTAATGAACATCACTAACTGCGATACTTAACGATTAATATGGCAATATTACGTCCGACCCAAAGGGCTTTTCTCTCCGATTATTATACAGGGTGTCCGCGGGAACTAGAAACACCTGAATATCTCCTAAACTATTGGAGATAAAAATATTTAAAAAACAGGGAATTGCATGGTTCGAGGGGGCCAATTTATTAGCCGGAACGAATTTTTTTTTCGATTATTATTTTAAAAGATACGATGGTCAAGTTCGGTTTTTCAAATGGAACTAATTTTTTTGAAGACCTGAGTTGATAGTGCGTTCCAAGACAAATTCAATAAGCATTAATGTATACACTTGATTTCCACTGGTTTTTGAGATATTGCGCTTGCAAATTTACTGATTTTCACTGGAAGAATACGCGCTGAAGTAGCAAGGACCGGGGACGGTCAGACAAGCACCACGGGTGGCACTGCCTGTTGAAACTGATACCTACCTGCCAAAGGTCTACCCCGAGACTGGCAGGCCCAAAGGCTGGACAATTCTTTTCCGTCACAAATGGTACTTAGGTAGGTACATCTGCGGCACCGAGAAGCGCACCGTTAGTTTTATTTCGCACTTGCTTCTACGCTCGGATGGCCGGTTCTTTTGGAAGGGATGCAAGTTGGATTGGTTAGGTTAGGAGGTGTGAAAGTTGCTAGACTAAATTTCAACCATAGGGAGCAGATTGTAGTAGAACTCCTGCTCAAGCTGGAAGAGGCCCTCTGCACAGCAATACCTCCTCCCCAATGCCCACCTTCTCTCGCACGGAATACGTAAACGCATGCTTTTGATTTGATATTGAAATTTGTGTTTATACTCGAGAGAACCACGCGTCGACAGCGGGCTACCCCTTTTCTTCCTGTGTCTCTCCACGAGGAGTATTGACGGTGGATTGTAGGAGCGTAGATGTCGGGATGCCAGTTATTGAATTCAGGAGACGATAGAAACACTTTATTAGAAAACACACATGTACTATAATTAAAGTAAATCGTATTCCTCTCGGGCATGAGTACTGATAACGATCGAACTTGAGCCCCACTTCGCGCAGACCGATTACACGGAGGGTAGTCGAGTCACACACTGCACAAATGATACAGGGTAATTCTGGAGCAACGCCCGTCAAGGAGATGCGGCCTGGTACCCCGTGGCGGGGACAGACCTTCGCAGTGCCTCGCCCGATTTTTATGGCTTTTTCCGGAAAAAGGTATGAATCTTGGGCCGAACGTAGCGAAGTGAGGTCGAGCCCCCGCAGTCGAGGGTGCAATATCCAGTACAGCGTATTAAGAAATTCTTTTCTTCATTGTATCGAAAGGGAAGTGACGCCAATGGATTCCTTATGTTTTTCTGATGAAAATCATACCAAATATCATGCAAATCGGACTACTTTGACACAAGCTATTTGTAGTCCTTATGTAAAAGTTGTCCGATTTACACGACATTTGTAATGATTTTCATCGGAAAAACATAAGGAATCCATCGGCGACACTTCCATATCCATACGATAAAGAATAAAGAATTATTTTATTTCCTAAATAGATACAGGGTAATTCTGGAGCTGTGCCCGTCACCCCGTGGCGAGGGCTGCCCTTCGCAGTGCCACCCGTGGTGCTTGTCTGACCGTCCCCGGTCCTTGCTACTTCAGCGCGTTTTCTTCCAGTGAAAATCAGTAAATTTGCAAGCGCAATATCTCAAAAACAAGTGGAAATCAAGTGTATACATTAATGCTTATTGAATTTGTCTTGGAACGCACTATCAACTCAGGTCTTCAAAAAAATTAGTTCCATTTGAAAAACCGAACTTGACCATCGTATCTTTTAAAATAATAATCGAAAAAAAAATTCGTTCCGGCTAATAAATTTGCCCCCTCGAACCATGCAATTCCCTATTTTTTAAATATTTTTATCTCCAATAGTTTAGGAGATATTCAGGTTTTCTAGTTCCCGCGGACACCCTGTATATAGAGCTAACGGGTATCTAAGAGTTTTCGTGGCTCACGAACAACTAGATATAAGTATTTTATTGTATGGCAAATTTGATGTTTTTTTAATGATGCCTTATACTTACATAAGTGTTCCTAGTTACTCCAATAAACAATCATTAAAAAAAGCAGCACACATGCAACTTGCGGATGCGCACCATCCACAAGTTGCTGGTTCAAATCCCCACGACCCACCATTTTTGAAACACCATTTTTTTTATATTAGATCTCTCAAAAGTTGACAACAATATATGTCATGGTCCAGATCATTGGAGGTCGGTCCCCTAAACAGCCTCTTTACCGTTTCATGTATAGTATAGAAGTCCAATTCATCCAGAAATTCGTGTCAGTGTCACAATGCTGCGTCATGTTTTCAGACTAGACTGTCATATCGTTTACGATCAATGCGATTAAGAAACGGTTACACATGGCTGCATCAACAACGCATAAAATCGTTTTACCACGTGGTGGAGGACTTGTGTTTCGAACGGGGCGCGTCAGCATTGATGCAAGCTGCAGGTGTTGGGAAGTTAGCGCCAAATGTAGTTTTAATGGGCTACAAAACGCACTGGTCGACTTGCAACCACAAGGATCTTCAGGAATACTTCAACGTCCTTCAGTAAGACCGTTAAAGTTATTGCTACTACTATATGTATACAAACCAGTCGTCTTTTCAATGGGGATGATGGTATCTAAAATGCATCACGAAAGCATACGAACGTTTGTAGTCACCAAAATATGATGCATAAAATATGAAAACAATATTGAAATATGCAAAGTATTTTTATGCCTATAAAAAGATACGACTGTTGCATAGAAAAAAGTTGATGAAACACTGACAACTTATATATCAGGTCCAAAACATTTATTGCTAACATAAGCAGTATGAGTTTATTCGAACAGAAAATTTTGATTACATTATTAAAGATTAATATTTAGCTGATTTCCATTTTTATAACCTTTGTGTAGCTCATGTTTGCAATAAATAATTTTTCACTGCTGCATACGTAAGAAGTAAGATGAAAGCACAGTTCTGTGTAAAAGCATCCTATGATTTACAAACCCTGTAAGCTACCATAAGTTATTTCTGGAAGACTATCAAGCTCATCATCTGTTCCCCTCGGCTATGCGTTTCCGTCAAAATCGGTGTACCAGAATTTATTGCCACCCTCTTTTTCATAGGCCAGTAGGTCCTACAAGATACATATACTCCCGTAACTTTCTCGCAGAAGCGACATTTACTAAATACTTGACGAAGACAACGACACTATCGAAGTTCATACGACGTCGTCCTTGTCACTGTTTATGGCACCTCAATCACCCTCGTAGCCTCAGGCTGGGACATGTAAGATGTTCTTCCCCCTACTATGTATTTTGCTCCTCTTTCACGTCATAATTCTCAGAAACATGTTATCAGACTTTCTGAAAATTATAGTAACATAGTATAGGTACCATTACTTTTCCTACGAAATGATAGATTTCAAAATGTAGCAACAAATAGAGATTCCCTCTTTTGTAAGACTTCGATACGGTTAGGTGTGCTTTTTAACGCAGTAGTTTCGTAATATTGTCAGTTCAGTTGTGTATTGCATCAGCTCTCCCATGTTATACATATACGGTGTATACTATTACTACAGTCCTAATAGTTGTGTCTCATAGGGTGGATTTCACTTGTAATTAAGGAAATAACTTGCAATTAACAAAGAACGGTTTTATTTTGTATAAAAAATTAGGGTCCATATCAATACTACACAGTGCGATATTACACATGCAATGTATCGCACATGAAAATAGAACACAGAATATAGTGTACATACAATTTAGAACACATGCAGTTTAACGCACATTTTTTAGTGCACATCAGGATAGCGCACAGCAAGATTTCCCGCACAAGTTAGTACACACAAGATAGTACACATACAATTTAGAACAGATGCAGCTAAACACACATTTTATTTAGTGTATAACAGGATAGCACGGTAAACTTGCCGATGAACTGGGCCCTCGCCGATTTCGATGACCTTCACATATGTTGTCAAGGTCGTCATTCTAAACAACATTTCCCTTTAAACTTTTTGGCGGTCGGTCTTGGTTTCGGAGATATTAATAAAAAAAAAGCTTTCGACATAATATATTGAAATCTGTTTCATAGCCGACGGTATTACTATTGGTTGTGGCTAGACGGGGCGGAGGGCGCATGAAGCATGTCAGCGAACCGATGTGAGTAAGTGTTACACTCGGTAATTCCAGTGTTAAGTAAAGTTTTTTGTGACTATCTCGCAAACCAAAACCCACCGCCAAAGAATTTAAAGGGAAATGTTCAAAATGATGATCTTGACATCAATAGCGACATTGACCTCATCCCGCCATACTTGTAACCGCAGTCTCATCTTGAACATCCCCAAACTCACATCGGTTCGCTACCATGCTTTACGCGCCCCCCGCCTTAATCTAGCCCCAACCCCCAACCAATACTAATACCATCGGATGTGATACAATCGATGGCGACGAGAAAAGCGAGGGCTCAGTTCATCGGCAAGTTTACCGTACTATCTTGTGCGTGAAATCTTGCTGTGCGCTATCCTGATGTGCACTAAAAAAACGTGCGTTAAACTACACGTGTTCTAAATTGTATGTGCACTATATTCTGCGTCCTATTTTGATTTGTGCTAAATTGCATGTGTATGTTGAATCCATAGATTCAAATATTCGTTACGAGTATTATGTAGAACATTAATTGAATAGAAAATATTGATGCAGTTTCTGTTTTACCTAAAATAAAACACTGTGCTCATTGCAGCAATGCATTTGACCAAAAATTAGCCGTGGCAATGCTGCGAATTGCGGAAGGTCTGGACTGCTCCGAAGTTGTAACTGCAAATGGTGACGAAGAACACGGCGCTCTGGCACAAAGCAGCTATGATTTACCGGGGAGCACTTTGATGCATGTCGATAGCAATTTGTCCATGTCCAGTCAGATTCCAAGAGTTCAAAGTGTACCGACAATGGGTAAAATAAATCTATTTATTGTAAAAATCTTCAAAATATTCGATGTCACTTAAAGACTTTAAGGGCCCTCCAGACGCTGATACATGTTGTAGTGAAATGTTGATACATGCATCGGCTCCCAGATTTCATGATACATGTTACTAAGTTTGTAGATCGGTTTCCATGTTTCAGCATCAGAAACGGAACTGGCATGTTGCTCATCAGGTAGGTGCATGAGCAAGATGCATGTTTCAAAATTACAATTGAGGCACTTAAAAGAAAAATTAAATTATTTCCAGTGGTATCTTTGTAGAAAGTACATTAAAAAATCATTGTTATATTGGAAAAAAGATCTCCAGCTCCATTCAAAGATTACACACATTTTTAAAATTATAAAAATATTATTTCTTAGTATGTCTACAAATAATAAAATTGCTTAATTCATTCAGTGTTCCTTCTTTCTTCATTGTCTTTCATAAAAATTATGACAGATTGAAGTTTTTAATACGATACGTGTTCCAGGAACTCAATTCGTGCCCGTCGATGGACCACAAATAATTAGAGATTCACCAACTCATGGAAGTGCACGAGAACACCTCAAACACAAAAAGAAACACGCAATCGAGAAATTAATGTAAGATAATTACCTATAATTACCTTTATTTTATAATTTACCCATATTCTATTTCTGGGTATTGTACATATTTCAAATCAATCATATGAATATCACAAACAATAGTCAATACATTCATTTCTCAAAAAATACGCAACAAACAGCAATTGTTATTATCATTAATCATATGTACGTCTTCACCTTCAATTGAGGCAGTCAGAACAACAACGGACCAACCCACATTAAACAAATTTTTTTTTCCTATTTTATATGGTTAGTAGAGCCTATTGGAATACGTTATTGCTACTAATTCAATTTCGACAAAAATGTGGGTTAGTCCGTTGTTACTCTGACTGCCTCAATAATTAGTCTTTGAAAGATTTTCGAATTTCAAGCTGAAAACACTGACAAGTCGTGTGACCTCTTGCAGCTTGTAATTGAAATTTCTGTTTGTAATACAGTAGATATCCTACAGAGTATTATAAAATTGTTAAATTATGCGTATACAACTTGTTCGGCCGCGAACGTAAACTTTGTCGCGACAAAGAAGGGTCTGGTTCGTGTCAAGCGGTCAGAGTGGAGATTCCGAGAAAGGACGGAGTCTCGGAGCGCAGTCAAGATAGGACCCCCTTTGTCTATATCCTGGTGCGGGTCGGTCCCAGGATAAACACGTGCAGGCCATATCGTAAACCGTCGGGCGACTGCACGGCGCCGAATTTTCCCGATAACTTAAACAAGGGAAGAGAATGACGAGAAGAGTAGTAGACTTTAGCTCTCGTGCGAGGGCAGTTCGCAAGAGGGATTCTCCCGGTCAATTCGGAGATGTAGTTCGGATCGCGGCAACGAGTGCATGTTGTGAACGACAGTGTGATGTGCAGCGATGCACAACAATTCTAAAATACACGAACGCGAATACACAATTATAAGGGATCCCTCGGAGTCAATCTCCATCAGGTCGTGCCTAGCACACAATTACATACATGAGGGATCCCGCGGACTCATAATATCCGCCAGGTCGTGCTTAGCACACACTCACACACACTCACACATACTCGACAGAGTCCGCGGAACTATAGTTCCGCCAGGTCGTGCTTAGCACACACCCACGAACATATCTAACAAATTGTGCATGTCGTACAAACCGCATCATGTTAATTGCGCTCAACCTTCGGCTTATCGTTCACACCTTCATAATTTTTCTTTGTAATCGATGTTTAAACTTTATTATTGGGGTTTTTATGCCGCAAGGCTTTTCCCCAATGAGCCAATAAATTATCCAGTTATTTCGGCTCAATTCTGTTTTGTTTATTATAATTCATTCCTTCTCCATCTTTACATCCTAACATTATTTGAATTACGGAATTTCTCCATGTTGGAGAGATTTCGACGATACATAAAATGGTGCCTCCTGTGAGGAATGAACGTTAAAACGGTGAAGGTGTGAGAAAATGTAGAAGGTTGAGCGCAACGGCCCGTTGAAGTTAGTCACGGGCAAAAGAGTGAGACGTTTCCCGATTCCGAGAGAGGGTCCTTCGAAGCCAAGGCGGGTCCCTTGGAGGGGGAAAAACGGTCCCTTGACGGAAAACGCGCGGTCAAGGGGACTTGGTCTCTGACTGCGAACATAGCAACGTGATCCCGAGTCAAGTACGAAATCTACTTCCGTACATCGAGATACCGTACTTCTAAAGTATCGGCATCTTGTTATTATACAAGTTATTCAAATACGCGATATCGTGTGTCCGCAATTTCTTCGGAAATTTTAGTACGCGACGCGTGTGACATAGGTGTAAAGACACAACAGTGCTCAGTGGCTATACGTCGAACTCCATGGTGAACGAATGTTAATGAACTCTGGATATACATCTCAATCGTAATAAGGTGGACCTCTCGCCCATATTGCCTCCTGCCGCAGACCTTGTCCATCAGCGAAAGATAAGTGCCAATTGTTAATTATAATTTTAATCGTATATTTCTTAAGTTTAGACTAGAGTTAATTATATACACGGTGCGCGCGAATACTTAGTATAGCAATAATGGATAAGATTAACATGATCGGTCAAAAGCGTACGTCACTTAAACGACAACTAACACAGCTCGAGAACGGTGTCGCGTCGGGTCGGTACGATAAAGCGAATTTTCAAATGCGACTGGATCGAGTCACGGAATTATTCCACGCATATGAAGATTTAAATGATGAACTCGCGATTCTCGATCCAACGAACAGTCATTTGGACGAAATCCATGAGATTCAGGATCGGTATTATGACATTGCAAGCAAAATTAAGTCTATGGAGGTCGCTGAACCTTCGTCCGCGCAGGTAAACGAGACGCTCGGTAACACGTACCTGAATTCGACCCTAACGGAGACACGACGGCGCACCTTGAAACTGCCGGTCGCTGACTTACCGAAATTCGACGGAAGCCTGGGAAATTGGCTATCATATAAAAATACATTTTTAACCATGATCGATGGGCGTACTGATATAACCGATTTAGAAAAATTCATATATTTGAAAAATTCATTGAAAGGTGACGCACTTAATAAGATTTCAGTTTACAACACAAGCGCGGACAATTATAAACATGCATGGCGTCTTTTAGTAGGCTCGTATGAGAAACGGCGTATGCTCGTGTCAGAGCATTTAGATGCTATCATAGATTTGGGAACGGCAAACAAAATCGAAGCTAGCGGACTCGAGAAATTAATTGACGATGTTCGCCAACATTTAAACATGCTGCAATCTCTAGATATTACGCCGGATAGTTCCATGATTATTAGATTTTTAGAAAGAGCAATGCCCAGCGAAATCCGAGAGAAATGGGAAGAAACGTTAAGTTTGGATACTTTTCCTACGTTGGAAGAATTTTATAAATTCGTGAATGAAACGACGTTCCGACGACTTAGCCTTGAGAAAGGTGCCGTTCGCGACAAGAAAGGTGCCGTTCGCGACAATACCGAAACGGGAGTTAAACGTCAGTCCGACCGGGAATCGCGTACAGTTAAAACACGTAAAATCGGGACCGGCGCGCGCGCTCTCGTTACCGCTACCGTGCGTACTTGCACTTATTGCAATAAGCAGCACTTCTTGTACAGTTGCCCGGAATTTGGGAAATTATCCGTGTCCCAACGTTGGGAAGTCATAAACCGAAAAAGGTTGTGTCGGAATTGCTTACGATCCCATAACGGAAAATGTCGGTCGTCACAATGTAAGCATTGTGGACGTCTCCATCAGTCATTGCTACACAATTTCGGCGAGAGACAATCTTCCTCTGTACAGGCCACGACGATGCCAAATGCCGCGAAAGCCGCGGCTGAGCCGGGTTCAGCATGACTATGCCAGTTCGCCTTAACCGCCGCGTGTCGTGTCCCTCGATCACAATTAATGATGAGTGCCATAATTCGTGTCAGAAAATCCGACGGGACGTTTATTGAAGCTCGAGCGCTTCTCGACACCTGCGCGACGGCTCATTTTATGACGGAAACTCTTGCACAACAATTGGGACTTCCCACCCAACCATGCTCGATTCCGATCAATACGATCAATGAGATGACCACGGTGTCGAAGGATTTAATTCAAATTGCGTTCCGAGCACTTCACAGCGACTTCCAGAAGACATTGACATGCTTGACAGTTTCGCGAATTACAGATTCGGTACCCGATGAGGTATTTCCGCGCGAATCATTAAAAATTCCCGCCAACATTCATCTTGCCGATCCCGAATTCCATATACCACGGCCCGTCGATATTTTGATTGGCTCTGGAACCACCTTATCGTTGATGTCGATAGGACAAATAAGTTTGTCTCGCGACGACTGCGACCTAGTCTTGCAAAAAACCCAGCTTGGATGGGTAGTAGTAGGCGGTATATTAGACAACGCCGAAAATCGAATCATTTCGTGTAATTTGTCCGAATTGAAAGAACAGATCGCGAAGTTCTGGGTGATCGAGAACGTGGACGCAGAAACGTCGAACTTATCAGAAAAATCGTTATGCGAAACTCATTATAGCGAGAACACGACGCGCAATGATAACGGACGGTACGTAGTACGGTTGCCGTTCCGTGCTGAGGGTAGAAATTTCGGCGACATGCGACGAATTGCCTTACGTCGATTTCATGCGCTTCAGCGGAAGCTCAATGCAAATTCAGCTCTCAAGGAAGAGTATCATAAGGTGATGGAAGAATACGTTTCGCTCGGGCATATGTCATTGGTTAACGACGATTCATCGTCTCGCTATTACTTGCCACATCACGCCGTGGTAAAGGCCACAAGTGCAACCACAAAGACTCGCGTCGTGTTCGATGCGTCGGCCAAGTCATCTAACAATATTTCGTTAAACGATGAACTCATGGTCGGTCCCACAATACAGGACAAACTTTTTGAACATTTGCTACGTTTCCGCACACATTCTTATGTCATGACTGCCGATATAGAAAAAATGTACCGACAAATTTTAATCCACCCGCAAGACCGCAAATATCAACGCATATTTTGGTATCATGAAAACAGAATAAGAACATTCGAATTAAACACGGTTACTTTCGGCGTATCTTCCGCTCCGTATCTTGCTATTCGAACCGTACAACAGCTCGCAGACGATGAAAGCACAGACTTCCCATATGCTTCCGAAATTTTGAGACGTGACTTGTATGTCGATGACCTTTTAACAGGTGCAAATTCTTTGGAGGAGGCTCTAAGAATCCGCGATGAGGTGATCAGTCTTTTGAAACGCGGCGGTTTCAACATACGGCAGTGGGCCTCGAACCACAATCACGTTCTCGATTCCATAAACGAAAAGGTTCTCGGAACGGACTACGCAACCGATAAGAACCCCGTAAAAAAAACTCTAGGCATTGGATGGCACGCGCAGGGGGATAAACTAGTTTACATTGTTAATTTATCAGAATCTTCCAAGAAGTCGACGAAACGCGAGATTTTGGCTGAGATCGCCAAAATTTTCGACCCTCTCGGCCTTCTTGGACCGATAATTCTTATTGCAAAGGTTTTCATGCAGGAATGTTGGAAGACGAAACTCGATTGGGACGAATCGGTTTCGCAAACATTACATACGCAATGGTTAAACTTTTCAAACCAACTTCCGTGCATAAACCATTTATCCATAGATCGAAAACTTTTGCTCGAAAATTCCACTAATATTGAAATCCATGGATTTTGCGACGCGAGTAAGATAGGATATGGCGCGTGCATTTACATCCGTTCCCTTAATCCAGAGGATCGTATTCTCGTTCGTCTGGCATGTGCCAAGTCACGAGTCGCACCTCTTAAAGAAACAACCATACCGCGACTCGAACTATGCGGTGCGTTAACGTTGGCCCGACTTTATCGAGAGACCGGAGCTGCATTTAAATTCTCGGTTAATCGCGTTATTTTCTGGACGGATTCTACCATAGTGTTGCATTGGCTGAAAAAATCCCCAACCGTGCTGAAGGTATTCGAATCAAATCGCGTTGCGGAAATTCAAACCATCAAAGAAGCAGAGTGGCGACATATCACAACGAAAGATAATCCAGCCGATGCATTGTCTCGCGGACAACTACCTGCGACATTCCGTGAGAACGATTCGTGGTTCGAGGGTCCCCATTGGTTGCGCAAACACGAATCTACTTGGCCGGCAAGTCTGAATGTCACTATCAAGGAGCTGCCGGGTTTGAAAGGGAATACATGTCTAGCGTTACGCCACAATAAATGTGAATTTTTTCATGACTTTTCTTCGTATAGAAACCTCACACGTGTGATCGCTCGTTGCTTACGCTTGCTTCCATCGAGTACGCATAAGGGCGAATTGTGTATAGAAGAAATAAACAACGCGGAACGCGTCATAATTAGAACTATCCAAGGAGAACGATTCTTTGAGGAGATTGATCGTATTTTGACATTGAAGGGAGTAAAAGGCAGTCGACTCGCATCGCTGAATCCGTTTCTAGACGAACACGGACTTCTTCGCGTCGGCGGTCGATTACAGAACGCCGGAATCCCTTATTCACAAAAACATCCGATTCTTTTGCCATCCTATCATCACGTCACTGATTTAATTATTCGTGAAGTTCACGAACGCGCATTCCATGCCGGCATTCAAACTACTTTATACACCATTCGCCATCGTTTCTGGCTCCTCGACGGAAAGAATCAAGTAAGAAAAATAATACGACGATGCGTCCGCTGCATCCGTTTTCGACCGTATCCATTACAAGGGAAAATGGGAAATTTACCCAAATCCCGCGTCGAAGAAGCAGCGGTTTTTGCTCATACCGGTGTAGATTTCTTCGGGCCGTTCTTCATTAAGGAAAAGAAGCATCGCAATAGGAACAGTATCAAGGCGTATGGTTGCGTGTTTGTCTGCATGTCGGTCAAGGCGGTCCATATTGAAATCGTAAGCGATCTCACAACCGAGGGTTTTCTCGGCGCCTTCAGACGTTTCATTGGGCGTCGAGCTGTACCTGTACACGTGTATTCCGATAATGGTACGAACTTTGTCGGTGCAAATAATCAGTTACGCGAATTGTACGCGTTATTCGACTCTCAACAATTTAAGGAAACCGTAAACGAATTCGCGGTAAGCAAGTCCATAACGTGGCATTTCAATCCACCGTTAACACCACATTTCGGAGGCATATGGGAGGCTGCGGTGAAATCCTTTAAACACCATTTCAAACGAGTGGTCGGCGAACGTCTCTTTACTTTCGAGGAAATCACTACATTTGCGATAGAAATTGAAGCGATTTTAAATTCCAGACCGTTGTGTCCCATTTCGACTGATCCGAATGATCCGATCGCTTTAACACCAGCGCACGTATTAGTAGGCCGACCGCTTACAATGTTACCGGAACATGATTATCTTTCCGTTCCAGAAAACCGGCTAACTTCGTGGAAAATCATTTCAAGAGCTCGCCAAGATTTTTGGAAAAGATGGTATCAGGAATATCTTAATGAACTCCAAAGGCGTCAAAAATGGCTCGAAACCCGTGGCGAAATCAAGATTAACTCGATTGTAATCCTGATGGACAAAAATCTACCTTGCATGCGATGGAGGCTGGGCAGAGTTATGGAGGTCCACCCCGGCGAAGATGGCGAAATTCGAGTCGCCACAATCAAGACCAGCAACGGCAGCATCAAGCGGAATATTACGCAATTGTGTCCATTGACTGAGCACGCGTGATGAGAAATTGAACTGTATTATACTGCTTGTGTTTGATTCTATGTTTGATCGGAACTATCTTAACACAGAGTTATAAGTTAGAATTATTACTCGTATTACTCGCAACGGGGGGAGCATGTTCGGCCGCGAACGTAAACTTTGTCGCGACAAAGAAGGGTCTGGTTCGTGTCAAGCGGTCAGAGTGGAGATTCCGAGAAAGGACGGAGTCTCGGAGCGCAGTCAAGATAGGACCCCCTTTGTCTATATCCTGGTGCGGGTCGGTCCCAGGATAAACACGTGCAGGCCATATCGTAAACCGTCGGGCGACTGCACGGCGCCGAATTTTCCCGATAACTTAAACAAGGGAAGAGAATGACGAGAAGAGTAGTAGACTTTAGCTCTCGTGCGAGGGCAGTTCGCAAGAGGGATTCTCCCGGTCAATTCGGAGATGTAGTTCGGATCGCGGCAACGAGTGCATGTTGTGAACGACAGTGTGATGTGCAGCGATGCACAACAATTCTAAAATACACGAACGCGAATACACAATTATAAGGGATCCCTCGGAGTCAATCTCCATCAGGTCGTGCCTAGCACACAATTACATACATGAGGGATCCCGCGGACTCATAATATCCGCCAGGTCGTGCTTAGCACACACTCACACACACTCACACATACTCGACAGAGTCCGCGGAACTATAGTTCCGCCAGGTCGTGCTTAGCACACACCCACGAACATATCTAACAAATTGTGCATGTCGTACAAACCGCATCATGTTAATTGCGCTCAACCTTCGGCTTATCGTTCACACCTTCATAATTTTTCTTTGTAATCGATGTTTAAACTTTATTATTGGGGTTTTTATGCCGCAAGGCTTTTCCCCAATGAGCCAATAAATTATCCAGTTATTTCGGCTCAATTCTGTTTTGTTTATTATAATTCATTCCTTCTCCATCTTTACATCCTAACATTATTTGAATTACGGAATTTCTCCATGTTGGAGAGATTTCGACGATACACAACTGTAAAAATATAATTCAATTATCTTTTCATGATTAATATTACACCAGGGATTAAGTAGTCATGATTACTATTTAATCTGACTATTTAATCTGATTTCAACAACAAGTATTACTAATATTCACACATTGTCGTCAAAATATTCTGCATAATTTCATTTTTATTGTTCAGTAATATTTAAATAGGACAAAAGAATAATTATAACATCATTAACCTATCGATAGTGTCATAAAATTTTGTATGTTATAAACATTCAGGGAGAAGAAGCACGCGATGGCAACCGTGCCTGAACACTTGGCAATTTTCCACAGAAAACATAAGAAGGGGACAATAGATGTGTGGTGGTTGTACGACGATGGAGGTAATTCATAAAATATTTACACATGTTTGCAAACGATTGAGGAGTTTATAGTTTATGCTTAGGAACATTAGGCTGATGCACATGAAATACCCACTTGATTTTTTAATAATGCTCCCCATGCACATATTTTCAACAACTAATAAGAAATCAAGGAATTTTTTCTTGTCTTCTGGCTAGATTAGCTTCTTTAGTTGCTTCCTACGGTCGCGCATCCGCTATCGTCACACGTGATGAATCGATCTCTTGCGCTGCTTTAAAAGCGATGGGACCGATTGAAATGCGCCTACCTCTACCTATAATACGAAAAACTAATGTAAATCCTTCAGTGAAAATGTACGCAGCAATGCTTGCAGCAATTCAGATCGATTTTTAAGACGTAAATTATGAAAATTTAAATTTTCGTCATTGGGCGATAGGTATATTACACTAGTCTTTTAGCCTATCTTCGCTAGACATTACTATCCTATATAATAAGACGTCTAAGCTAAGCACAATTTTTGTTGGAAACCCCTCTAGAAACAATTTTCCCTGCAAAATACGAAATTTTCCGACTTTTGGGTACCTGTCTAATTAGTCACGTGAACGGCATTTTGCGGGACCTAAGTCACACGGGTGCTCGGGGGCACCCGAACCCAAGACATCTAACCCCCCCCCCCCCCAAGGAAATACCGATTTTCTAAATTTCGGGTACTTTTCTGGTACCTACAGTAGGTACCTGTCTCGTCTTTCGTCGTGTTATGGCGAAGAAAGGAAAATAAACTAACCAAAACTTAGTGTTCAGCAGTGCTTAAAACCTTTAGGGTTCTCAAGATAAACATAATACCTGTTTTAGGCCACAGGTCTGCATCTTTGGGTGTCCAGGAAATTTCATACTGAATTTGAAGCTTTTAGGTCATCGGGAAGTACGAAAAAAATCTCTAGACAGATTTGCTAAGAAACGAACAGATACCTCAAGCGCCTTATTATACAGGGTGTCCGCGGGAACTCGAAACACCTGAATATCTCCTAAACTATTGGAGATCAAAATATTTAAAAAATATGTAATTGCATGGTTCGAGGGGGCCAATTTATTAGCGCAGACGATTTTTTTTTCGATTATTATTTTAAAAGATACGATGGTCAAGTTCGGTTTTTCAAATGGAACTAATTTTTTTGAAGACCTGAGTTGATAGTGCGTTCCAAGACAAATTCAATAAGCATTAATGTATACACTTGATTTCCACTGGTATTTGAGATATTGCGCTTGCAAATTTACTGATTTTCACTGGAAGAAAACCCGCTGAAATAGCAAGGACCGGGGTCGGTCTTGCTGGCGCCACGGGGGGCCTTGCCTGTTGAAACAGATACCTACCTGCCAAAGGTCTACGCCAAGCCCAAAAGCTGGACAATTCTTTTCCGTCACAAATCCTACTGAGGTAGGTACATCTGCGGTATCAAGAAGCGGGTGCAATATCCAATGCAGCGTATTAAGAAATTATTTTCTTCATCGTATCGAAGGGGAAGTGACGCCAATGGATTCCTTATGTTTTTCTGATGAAAATCATACCAAATATCATGCATCATCTGTTTCCCGTCGAATAAAAATAACCTGTATTATCTTTATTTGACAAACGATGAATAAATTATTTATCTTTTATTCGTCACTTTAAATTTTTATTTAGATAAAATTTTCTTAAAAAACGTTGAGATTGCACCTATGTAGTTCCCAGATAGTAGACGACGTCTAAAACACACCTAAAGGTACAGACCTAAAACAAACGATATTGGTCATTTACTATTCTAAATTCTGATCGGGCAACTGAATGAAATTCACGAAGATATTTACTGTGTCATTTAAAAAGGCATATAGGTATGTACAAATATACCCAGTCAGCCACGTCCGCATTTGCAGATTTTGCCCAACGCCTGAGTACAAATGTTTGTGGCAGAAAGACTACAGATTTGATACAGGATTTGTTATATTCGATGATGAAAGCAGACTGACAGCAGACAGCCAACAGATTGTGCTGCGTTAACCTGCGAGCAGATTGGCAGCAGGGTCTGCTGATACAATTTAATGGCAGGAATCGAGTAGACCCTGCGCAGCGCGATCTGACGGCAGATAGGCAGCAGAAATAGAGCAGATTCAGCTTACACAGTCTGCGTGCAGTTTGGCCGCAAACACTGCAGAGAATCTGCTGGTACAATTTAATGGCAGAAATCGAGCAGACTTTGCGCACTGCGATCCGACGGCAGACAGGCAGCAGAAATAGAGCAGATTCTGCTTATACAGTCTGCGAGCAGTTTGGCGGCAGAAAGTAAGGAGAGGCTGCTGGTACAATTTAATGGCAGAAATCGAGCAGACTCTGCGCACCGCGATCTGACGGCAGATAGGCAGTAGGAATTGAGCAGATTCTGCTGACATACATAGTTCACGACGCGACCCCGCCAGGCGGCGACCGGGCGAGCACTTCTCGCTTCCGAAATAGCACCGCGGTGGGAATAAGTGGCCGAGGGCTCAGTCATTCAGGACTCTCGAGTACCGCTTGCATTTGCCGGCATTTCACTGCGGAGTATTTATTTGGTATACCCGTCTCTAAGGGCGGTATTATCAGTCGTTGCTTAAGACGATCTTAGCCTTAAGCAATGACTGATGATAGTGATGATAGTGATGATAATACCACCCTAAGATGACTGAATGAATAGTTATCATTAATTCTTTTATATTTGAAGAACTGTCTTTAAAAGTTTAAATAATTATTTTGAGCCTCCCTGGCATTCAATTGACTAACAACCTGCTAAGTAAAATATTAAAAATATTTATAATACCTGTTTTTAAATCTATAAAAATTATATAAAATTGCCTACTATGTCCGCATTAAACTATGGTTTTGTGGTCAGATCCTGACATCAGGATTTGCTCGATATCTGCCGTCAATCTGATGTCAGAGCCTGATGTCAGGGTCTGACCGCAGAACCATAGTTAAATGCGGACATAGTTAGGACCCGAATCTGACGTCACAATCTACTCGAATCTGACACCAATTCCCTCGTAACAATTTATATTAAAAAAAATCGATTCCGTATCATGCTAAAATGTAATTTAGTAAATATGTTCCGAAAAATTAAAGGTGAATTAAGTGATTGTAACTTAATAACAATAAAGATAATATCGCGTAACGTTTAGGAATAATATACTATTTGACTTCTTGTTCTTTTATTTTAAAATAATAACGCGTGACTTCTCAATCGTTTGCAATTTGATCATAAAAGAATGTAGGCTCATTTGTAAGTGGCAGAAGTTGTTATTCGGCAGGTCTGACGATCCTTTTGCCATACATAATTAGCACGCGCTCGAATTGGGAACACTGTAAAATGCGAATTTTTGCATTGGCCAACCACAAGCAGGACATCGTGGCTCAAGAAAAAGAGTAAGTTAGAAATGATCGAGTAATGTTAGTGGTATAATAAAAAAAACATCTACCATAGTTTTAAGCCGGGAATCGAAACCGAAGCAGTGACCGGAATTCAATACCGGTTATATTTCTCTTAATAACCTCTGACCATCGAGAGAAATAAGACAAATTCTGCTCGTAACATGTAGTGCGAAAATCTGAGAGGTAACCGAAATGCTTGACCGATTTCATATCGATTAGGAATCTCTGCCCATATTGTGAGATGGGAGAAATTCAGTTGAGAGAAATTCTGAGAGATATTTTGACCGTAATTCCGACCGAAGTAAACGAAACGCTGACCGTGATTCTAGCAATGAGAGAAACAGTCGGGTCTTGGATTCGACCCATCTGAATATGTAATTAATATTCAAAATAATTAACAAATTTCAGTTACGGCGAGTTATGACTTGCGAGTCGCAATCGTAATCGTAACAAATTCTCTTACAAATTTGAGCCGACCGTATTCCTATGTCTCATGAATTCTGGTTGGCCGTATTTCTACGTCTAAAGAATTTCGGTTGACCGATTTCTATCTCTCAATAATTTCGGTTAACCGTATTTCTATCTCTCAAGAATTTCGGTTGACCGTAATTCTGACAGAAATTCTCTCACCAATTTCGGTTGAGAGGAAACTCTTAAGCGATTTTCGTTCGCCAATTCCGGTTGAGGCAACTATGATAGCGAATTCGGTAACTCGCACTGACTCTACACTGGTGCCAGAAAATGACTTCGATTGGTTGTTTCTGATAGAAAGGAAAATAGCTCTATAAGAATCAACCAATCCAAGTCATTTTCTGACACCAGTGTAGAGTCAGTGCGAGGTACCGAATTCGCTATGAGAATGCCATTTCAGTCGTCTCACTGACCGTGACCGTAACCGAAATTATATCGGTCTCGACTCCTTACTTTGAAGCCTTCAATTACTCCTCTAAATTTTTGAATAATGTTTCTTACAAGATGAGAATACAATATTACCTCTGTGTAGACCCGGAAGCGAACCCGAGCATCGGTTCTATACGAAGGAAATGCGGAGGCAAACATCGTTTATGATACTGATTTTTTACATGCTTATTTATAGATATCTAAATAACGCTACTCAACGCTAATCAAATGCAGAAAGTTAAATACTTCTATCACTGATTATTATTTTTATAAACCTTAGAATGGCTGAAATCATGGCGAAGTTCAGGATAAGATATACGAGTCTGAAAATGGTGGACGACATTAGTATCCAACCGAAACAGGAAACTCAAGATTTCTTTGATAAACTCATATCTGATTTCCGAAAAAACGATTCAGCCGATTCTGGTAAGAAAATTGAATTAACTGGTAAGAATTATCACCGTCCATCATCCAAATTGACTTGATTTTTTTACATCAATTTATAATTTGATTCCAGAATGCTGCGTGACAGATCTTGAACTTCAGTCTCTAAAAGATAAGACCTACAGGCAATTGAGACTTCGGGAATTATTATTAGAGAATTCCAGCCAATCCACATTGGTCGTAATGTACGTATTTGTAAAATGTATATAAATAATAAGAAATATTTTATAACGTTCTGAACCCGCTTTTTAAGATTTAGAAAAATAGTTCCACAGATTTTTATAAATATTCACGCATGAACTGTATGTGGTAATTACAACGAAATATACTTGCAAATTCCTATTTTCAGGGTCCATAGCACATGTAATAGTAATCCTTACGTATTCGTTGGATTTTCTAACAGATTTGTGCTTTTCAAATTTTTAAATTTTTTTATATCACTTTTATATATTAAACTAACCGCAATTCGTGCTCATTTTTTATTTATATGGTTAAATTTTTTATATAATTGGATCAACATTTCAATCATATCATTTAATTCGACGAAAAACGCAATCGTCCCCTCGTTTCACAAATTCTTCCCATACTTTGGGTAAAGTCATTATGCCGTCAGTGTAAAACTTCTTCGATTTTTTATTAATACGTACATTTCACGCCGCGTGTGTTACCGTTAGCCCATGCTGAACTTTCCATTCAAGCCAAACATATCTACTAAATGCGCCAGCGTGGGCCATCGGTAAAAATAGCACGGTATACAGAACGTGTTAAAACACTCTTAAATGCTGTTTCTCATGGTGTCGACATTTTACAATTTTTTACCTAGTAAAAAATATTTCAATCCACGAAATAAGTGGTAACCGAAGTGTACAATCCACTTTTCATCTTCAATTACCAGATACTTCAGTACCTAATGGTTTAGTTTTGCACTATGCAACCAAAGACATGCACATTACCATGCAATCAAGATGATTCTGTTCTGTGAGGGCCGTTCCGTAGTTCCAGCTACAACACCACCCTCGTTTTTTCCGTCTATAAATTGTTGGTTTTGGAATATTTAATATTTCAAACTTCTTCTGAATCAACAAATTTCACATTTCTTCCACTAAACTAGTAATTCTACTTTCATCTACATATATACCTTACAAAGAAAGGTGTTTAAAACTTTATTGATTTCACGATGTTTCACTATGCAGAGATCACTATGCTCACTTTTCAAAGCCATTTAAGTACCTGCTCTCCAGGGTCTTCACTAAACTTTTCTCAAACAGCAAAAATAAGTTGCATTGGTCTCGTATTTCTCTGTACTTGAAAAATCTATTATGAAATGCATGAACACATCGCGACACAAGCTTGTTGGGCGATCTATCACCTCATCAAACCAATCAGTGGCTTCAATGAACTAGTACGGATTGGATTTAATTTAATGCTTAGTAGATCTTAGTAAAGTTGAAACAGTTAGACCTAAAACATCTTACTACTAGCTTCTATCACATAGATAACAGATTCTTTGAATTGCAGGTCACTACCAATGCCACGGAAAGGCGCAGTATCAGCCCCGCTTTATATGGCATGGTTGGAGGCTTTAACAAAGGATATGCCACCGACACTTTTAATACGTGGCAACCACACGTCAGTACTGACATTCTATTCGTAGTTTACCGACACCAATGTAAACAATAAAATAATTTCAGTCGCTAGAATGATTTGCGTTGAACAGCGTCATGAAAAGGTCCTCGCGGACGGTGAAGACGTTTTCTGATGCAGACAGACAGTATTCGGTATATTAATGCCAAAAGTTGTGTAGGTACTTACTTATCGTCTGCTTTTGTTTTCTATACAGTATTCGCCCCAACGTTTAACCCTGTGGTACTTAATGACGAGATTATTATAGCGTAGAAGCGAAAGACAACAGTATAAGGATTTCAATAGGTGATATTATACAGTTACTTACGAAAGTATCCACCAAATTTACACGTAATGTATTTTATATATTAAATTAATTTTAAAGTAAACATTACCGAATTCTAATTCACATTATTATAATCTAAGGTTCATATAGTTTAATTTACGGTGCATTCAATTGAAAAATGATATATAGTTCATTCAAAATAGAATTTATCCGTGAAAATAGTAAAGATCATGCATAAAAATATTCTCCCAAATTCAGTATAATTATCCTATATTATTATCTTACTTACGATAAATTAATACTATTCACCATATTCCTGCAATCTTATTATAAATTCTAATCTATCATGCAGGACAGAACTCAGTCTGTTGCGAAATTCGCGCTTATCTTGTCCCATTCTTGAATCAAAATTTGTTTCGGCATTTTTTTGGGTAGATGGTACTAACTATATAGAAGCATATTGATCAAAGTTTATATTGACGTAGATTAGAATTTGTACTTTTCACTTCAAAATTATGTACACATATAAGATACGTGTTTCGAGGACACGCTAATAGAGAGGTACACAAGGATAGCTTTTCAAAAATACGTTGTACTTTTACGCAAAGAACTATCTTGTTTATTAAGCTAATGATGAATGACTTTTATATTATTAACGAATATGAGACGTAATTTCCTTTAGAATCTTACTGACAAAATAAAATGCACGTTCAAGTGCAAAGGGCAATGTTAAGTCGCAGAGGGGAGTAGTGACCTACGAGCCTACAGCGTATACTATACACCGTTGGAAAGATCTCGCCAAGACGAATCGATTGATACGATTTTTAACTTCGAAATCGGATGGGAACACCTCGAAAAATGACCTCAATGTTCGAGATTTTGCGGTTTCGAACAAAAGAAACCGGTAGTAAAATCCCATTCGGCCCGAGGGACCTCGGGTAGGCACCTGAGGGAAAACCGAGGGATGCAAGCGATACTCTAGCACAGGGCTGAGCAACTTGCTCGCCGCCGCGGGCCGCACAATCCCCGTTACCAGTTAGCCGATTCTCCCATCACCAGCAATATCAGCTATGTAGAAGCGAGAGCTCCGTGTGGCTGTGTATAGTGTAGGAGTGAAACGAGTATGGTGGGGGTCGTTCTCCTGCGGCCCAGCAGAGCAGGCAAGTCGGGGAACGGGCCGCATGCGGCCCATGGGCCGCGGGTTGCACAGCCCTGCTCTAGCAGGTTGGGGCGGCAAATGTGCCCCACGACCTTCATTTCAGGGCCGTGTTGGGTCTGCGTTTGCCGCATGGGCCCCGTTCCTAATGCCCGGGACGAAATCACCAATGGATCAGTTGTTTTTCATGAACATATTATGTTCGGGATAGACGATATAAAAATACAAATTCTTCTTGCGTTAATCATTTACACATCATTATCTTTCGTTCAATCAATAAAATGTCACTCCACTCACTATTGTAAGCGACGTATTAGTCTGAATGCTAACCTGCACATTCCCAAACTCATACCTGCAAATCGTCGGTTTTCCCTCAGGTACCTACCTGAGGTCCCTCGGCCCAGAGGGGATTTTACTACCGGTTTCTTTTGTTCAAAACCGCAAAATCTCGAACTTTGAGGTCATTTTTCGAGGTGATCCCATCTGATTGCAAAGTTAAAAATGGTATCGATCGATTCGTCTTGGCGAGTTCTTTCCAACGGTGTATACTTGTATAGCATACGCTGTAGGCCCGTAGGTCACTAATCCCCTCTGCGACTTAACATTGTCCTTTAGTTTCTCATTCAATATCATACATGGATAATTTATCTCGAGGATGCGTTAAACTTAATCCATGAATTTAGTTATATTGTAATACAGTTGATATGAAAATGTCCGTAACTGTATAGTATTGAATTGAAACGGCAGGTAAAAAGGAATATTTTTTATTCTCCTTCGATAATATATTTCTTCGTCGTTATTCATACTTGTGAAGATATTTTTGCCATGATTTGCCAAAACTGTTAATTGTTCCGAACAATAAATAGTTTCCTGTCCAAACACGACTCAATTAATTGTTGCAGATGGTAGGCATTTGTATTTTGAGAAACGGAGATACTTAATAATAAAGTATTTATTTCTAAACTAACAGAAAATATATTACTGATACTGAATAAGAAATATTTTTTAGACAAACCACGTTGTTCGTCAATAATTGAATAGGAAATTAAGAAAGAAACGGTGATTTTTAAATCTCTCACAATTACAAAATCAAAATGGAAGACGAATAAATTCTTGCGAAGAGAGTCTAACCGTGAATTATTTGCAGTTAAGTTTATCTACTGGAAAGCTGGCTCCATTATTTCACTGCAGTATATAAACAATTTGTATCAGTAAAATAATGTAGATAGCCTCTCCATTACTTACAAAATGATATTATATCTTCGTCTTTATACGTTCAACTGATTTTATAATTAGAACTTAACAATCTTACCATCTATGTATAATGATGTAAAGTTCGTTCTATTTGCAGCGCGAAACGCTACTGCAAATTCATCACTTGTAAATATAAAAATAATGCAAGGAAGATTAGTAAAATTATATCTGCACACGGTTATAGAAACGTGTTATTTATTTTGTAATTGCATTTAACGATATTAAGAATGCAAATTATTATAATAAATTTATTGTAATTAATTGTGTTGCTAAATTCCTGAATTTATGATCCCTGAGTTTCCATACGATAATCTTACTGTGATTAAAAATTTAAACGAAAATCCATTTTTTGTACTTATTTGCAAAGTAAATATTATAAGAATGAGCACAATTCAGGAATCAGTGCTTCGTGTTCGACTTCTCCCATTGAATGAAGATGTTCTATAATCAACATTTATATAATTATTATTTAATTTCAATTATTACTAAACTCTGTATGTTATACAGATAAAAAAAAAACACTGCGTATCAACACCAAATACATAGCCATGACGACCAAATAGCTCACTTGTTACAATGAGTCTCAAAGATTCTTGCAAACACAGGCTGTATCTGCTCCAACATATCAGTGGTCAAGGTTCCTCTTTGCTTCATCTTATACGCAGATGCATTGCATTCTCTTACTAATCTTGACCCCGCGTAACTCGCAGCCACTGGAGCTGACAAAGCACTTTCGCTACTTCCTGCGCAAATAGCCCACCACCAAAATACAGCCACCGCGCCAACTAATAGATCCCCTTGCCCGCCACATCTTCGCCCAGAGCCTGCTAATCCGCATGACACAGCTTCGGTGCCTTTATGTCCATCAGCAATTACATCCTTTGCCCCTTTATGTAACACCACTACATTCTTTCCAAGCGCTTCTGCCAAATGCTTAATATCATTAGGCTTGACCATAGGCGTAGGCTGAATAGCCTTGTCGAGTACTCCTTTCACCAGGCGGCTGAACTCCATTGCATTAGGGGTCAAGATAATACCGGGATATTCTTTTATAATGTCAGGCTTCTGGCTAACTAGGAATAATCCGTCAGCATCGATTACCAATGGCTTTTTTATTTCGCGGCAAATGGAAATCAGTTCAACAATCGTCTTGAAAATCTTATCGTCCCTACCAAGGCCTGGACCAATGATGATTACATGCAAGCGATCTAGCCATGGTCTTATTTGCCTAATTGCATCGTATTGATCCAGTACTGGGTGAACAATAGGCTCTGGGCTGAATGATTTTATAGGGACGCTTGCTTCCTTCGCGCAAAATATGTGCACCATATCGCATCCGGTGCGGAGTGCACTCATAGCTGCAAAGTACGGCGCACCGGTATATTCAGTGCTACCGCCGAATATACCAATTCTGCCATCTTGACCCTTGTATTTAGTATTGTTCAAATTGGGGATTATTCTTCTTATCCCCTTTAACATGCGCTCATCAACTGACACTGACGTGGACATGGTGGAAGTAAGGAAAAGCTTGATTGAATTCCTGTGGGCAAAACGTAAAATAGCAACAGCCATTTCTGAACTTAATGAACGATCTGCCTTAACGTAGTAACTGCATTTCATTCAATATTCCAACATGATGTACGATACAAATCGACACTTTCTCTACTACATATATTCACTGATCTCTTATTATAAACTATGATGTTGATTGTATGAAAATCAAATGGGATGAAGTTAAAAATAGTTTTTAAAGTACCGAATTACCTGAAAGTGCAGAATAACTATATTGAGGGTTTATAAAAACGTTGTATCTGATTACCAAACAGTAAGATGAGTAGAAATCGAACAAGAGCACCGAGATACAGTGTAATCAAAAAACCTGATAACCTATAACTTATTTTACGTATGCGTAGTTGTGACAACTCTTTCCATTTTACACGTGATATAAGCAAATACTAAGCCATTCAAACACTCTCTAAAATTGTTTAGTTACATAAAATGGAAACAGTGTATTGGAAACGGCCAATTTTTCAGTGTGGTGACAGGGAAAACGGAAACAAGTGTACAAATGAAAACTTAATAATGGTTGTGTCTACTGTCTACGGATGGGCGATGTTCATCGATGTTTACGAAATATCGATTATGGGGGACCAAACATCGATGTTTCAATATCGATAATAAACTGATCGATGTTTACGGAATATCGATTATAGGGGACCAAACATCGATAATGAACTACCGAAGAAATAATCGCTTTTTTAAGCTAATTTACGAACGCACAATCGAACGAACGATATTTATCGCTGTATGTTTCGATACAATATCGTTGAATCCCTATTGGCCCGTTCAGACGCAACCGATGCAACGTTTTAATCATTTCCCAACATCAGCTCAAAACTGCAGCATGTGCCCAATATACATATTCTGATATATGTCGAATTAAAAGCCGTATAAAACGCACTCACGTAACACCATAGCTTCAAGCTAATACCAAAATAAAAAACAACAAAAATGAAACAAACCGAAAATGTGGTAACTTTTTTGTCCGCTACTGTACATAATTTATATGTTTAAGTAGTTTATTTCTTAATAAATATTTTTTAAATATTAATGTTGTTAATTTATTGTTCGGTTTTGTTTATTTTATGCTTTGTTGTAAAATCGTCGATGTTGTCGAAAATCGATGATTTGAGTTCGATGATTATCGGTTATCGATATTTAGCTATCGATGTCAACATCGATGCCAACATCGATACTTTCTCATCATCGCCCATCCCTAGTTGTGTCTAGTGATGCCGATTTAAAAACGATCTTTCAAAGATCGATCTTTTTTGTCGCGATTTTCGATTTTTTAAATCGATTCTCAAGACAGGGATCGATTCAAAGATCGTATCGCAACCATAGAGATCGCGGATCTCTAGCGGCGTGTAGCGCAAACTCTGGAAGTGCGAAATTTGAATCAGACCACACAAATGTAATAGGAAAGGAAAGCCAAAGTGATGTTAGCACAAGTCCGAGGAGTTTGAATACAGTTACAGATTCTTTTATTATTATTATTATTATTATTATTATTATTATTATTATTATTATTATTATTATTATTATTATTATTATTATTATTATTATTATTATTATTATTATTATTATTATTATTATTATTATTATTATCAACGGGGAAACCCTTTAGACTACAAATGTTTACAGAGGTAAGTACAGTAAAAAAATTAAATAAAATAAAATCTGATAAACAAAACAAAACGGTCTGCATGCTTCAACAAAAAATTCGCGGCAACAGCAGAACTATACTATACTAAACTAGGATACGACTAAACACTTGCTTCTGGAACGAATCGAGCGAGATCGAGAACAAGTCCATGTCAGCGAGACATAATTCTAAAAATTTCCATACCTAAATATTTCTTAGGGGTTTTTAAACAAACTTATTCGTTATCAGCAACACTGTTGGCCGTTAGTGAATTATGGATTTTAATCACAATAACGAACTATGATCACTTTTCGTTCATTTCCTGTTACATTACCTTGTCGTGGCTACGTTATTAACACAAGGAAATTTACGTATTCCTTATCCTTCGACTTCAAATAATTATTATTTTCGATTCTTCTAAAGAAAACCTTTGTATTCGTCTTTTTACGTTAGACATGATTTTCATCCATTTTTCCTTTATTCATTATTCACTTTAAATGACAAACAAATCATGACAAAATGTTCGATTTTATTTGTTACGTCTTTTTCATTTGCCATTCTACCCAATTTCCTTCGATGCATGCCGAGTTGCTTGTTCGTAGTCGCAGCGCGGCACGCGGCCACGCTAGCACGGGAACTCGGGCGCCAGACTCGGGCTCTGATTGGTGGCTGCTTTTTGTTAATATCTCGTTAACGAAACCTCGGAGAACATTTTCGCAAAGGAAAAAGTTGTTTGCAATTACCCCCCGAGTCACCCCCTTCAAGGAACCGCAGCATTTTTGGAACACCCTGTATATCCCCTATAGAAACGGAGAGCGAATGAATATTTACATTACTGCCAGTGGATAGAGCAGGATTTGCGGCAGGCACCACACCAGACGGAGAAACGTATACAGAGCCGAAGAACTTTGCAAAGAGGTCAGCGGCTGTCAAATGCATCGAAGCAGACATCTGATCGAAATGCACCTTACCGGGAATAGCATGCCCACCTCTCTTGGTGTTTACAAACTTCCAGAAGCTTGATACATTATCTATGACTGCGCTCTCGACTCCATCGATATAAATACGGTGATCACGCAATAAGACTAATTTACACTGCGATCGGAGATGGGAAAAGTTTAGATAATCGCAGTGTGCACTTGACCGCTTGAAGGCTTTATGCGCTCTCTTCTTCTGCCTAATCAGGCCCCTCAATCTCGGGGAAAACCAATGCGGAAACGTGGAGCGTACCACAGTCCTGACCGGAATAAAGGCCATACAAGCGTTCAAGGGCTATACACGGATCTACATTACCGGTCGCATCATCCCAGTCGATAGAATTAAGGTAACTCACCACACCATGATAATTGCCATGTTTGAAATCCTTTTATTTTAAGTTATCACGTACACTATCAACGACTGCTGCTAAGTCATTATACATCATGTACAGGGGTGGGTGATAGGCGTCCGGTACAATTAGAGCATCGATGACACGGTCAACCGTTACGTTTGAGTTAGTTGCAAAAATGAAGTCTAGCATAACATCAAATTCGTTAAAGACAGTATTTACTTGAGCTAGATTGCAGTAACCAGTACATCCGAGGAGAAAATCAATTGCAACCGATTCATTAGCCGATACCCCCGGCTTCCTAAAACACGCTAACCCCGAGTCGTTATACCACAGTCGTTATACCACAGAAAGGTCCATTCTGATTCCTGAGAGAATTTCGTCCCCAAATACAGCAAGCTCTTGCTTGATTAATTCTCTAATCATGTCCCGCAATTCAATAGCAGCTGGTAAAGCAGTGAGGGACTGGTGCGTGGCCGCTGATAATGCGGAGGGTGACTGTGTCGATGAGCCGCTAGTATGAATAACGGCATTCCTAGGCCTAGGTGATCCAGGACGGCAGTTTGAAAGTCTCCCTTCCTGCCAAGGATGACCCGACCGGCTGAGACATGTAGGACCTGGGTGGCTGATAACCCCACAGCCAGGGCAGGTGACCGGATTTGCGACAACGGAACCACAACCCTTGCATATCTTAGGACCACCCATCGATGCAGAATCACCACAAAGCCCAAAAAGAACTAAAACGATGAACCAAATGATGAACTTGGGTCACTACACAGACCCAACCCAATTATACTCCCGCTTAAGCAGAGTGAACCAGGTGAGAACGTAAAAACACAGCGAGAAGTGCGTCAAAAATGCCACAGGACACGAAAATTAACGGTCACGGGGACTTCGATGAGTCACAGAGGCGCGCACGAGCTAACGATCGATCAATCACAACAATCAACCTGTCACCTCGGCTACTGAATACAGACTGATAATAAATATACTTCAAGATTATAAATTAATCAATACTTCCTTGGAAGCAGATGTTTGAACATTTGAATTCCGCTATTATCCCTCGTAAATGTGTAAAGCCTGCGCAAAGGTGTTAAACGCTTGATAAATAAGAAATCGATACCCGAGAGGAAATGTAACGACGAATAGGAATTTATCATATTATTAATAATTCTCCGATTGGCTCTTAGTATCTAAGGACATTTTGTGGTTAACAAAATATGTAAAACCGATGCGCTTTGTAAAGCGCGTTGTAAGACGTATCCTGTGAATTTCCAACTTGTATCAAATCCAAATTCAGTTTTTATTAAAGTTTCAGTAATATTAAAGTTTATTTCCCTTGTTTGAGTTTAAATTATTTTTTTCGTTGTATTGTTATTCTAAAAATCCTAGTTCAGCGAGCAGCGTGCCTCCACGGGCAACGAACTGAACGAACGAACCCATCCAACTAGAAATCAAGATCCCTGTTATATCTCGTAACAGTGGGATCACTGATCACTAACACCCACAGTGCCCTGAGGTGCCATCTGTTAGGATTACAAGAAACTAAACTAAAAGAAAATAAAAACCTATATCTATAGTCATGTTCGCACAGTGACATAAAAAACCTTTGACTGCATTCATTTTGCAATGTAGGGTGTTCAAAACTACCCTTTATATTTTTTTATTATAATGAATCGATCTCGATGGATCGATTTTTTAGGTTCCGATTTTTTTACGAATCGATTCTTTGCACAACGATCTAAATTGAATCGAAAAATCGATTTTATGGGAAAGATCGGCATCTCTAGTTGTGTCTAGTGTTGCCTAGAACCGTGATTTGTGAATCACGAGTGATCCGATCACATTCGTTCCCAATGACGGTGATTTTTCACAATGATCCGTGATTTTCGTGATTGCTTCTGATTGGTGCAGGTAGAACAGTGATCGCTTCTGATTGGTGGAGAGCATAATTGCTCTTTGCACGCGCGACATAACCCCAATTTCTAATTTCTCTCGAAACATTCTCAAGTCCTCACTGTTCTTATAGAATCTCAGTCGTATATTTTGAACCAATGTATTCGTTCTTGATCTATTTAAATTAACGAATATTTCTTCCCTTTAGTTAGAACGTATAATGTATATGTGAATACTTTAGCCAATCAAATCATTGCGTGCATACATTGACTATTTATGAATTTATATACTACATATTCGCTGAATTAGCACACTTTGACTGTAACACAAGCTACATTGAAGTATTTTATAAAAAATAATTCAATCATAATCAAGTATTACGATCACCAGTATTCACAGTGAGCAAATTCACTTGAGATAAAAAAATCACGATCACGGTGATAAATCACTGTTAGTGATTTTGCACTCCATCTCTAGTTGTCAGGGGTGTGCGGGTACCATTGAGCTCTATACTAACTGAAGATGAAACAGGAAAGGAACACAAATAGTGGGGATTGCGTCTTTTGTATAGTGCATGTCAGTGAAGTTACCCGCGCACACATACATACATAACACAGATAGTACAGAGTGAGAGGGATAATAAGAAGAAGGATAGGTTCACCCCTTATTTTCTATTTCCCTCGGACCGCTGTCGCCTCTACAGGGTCATCCATTGAGACTGCAACCCAGGCCCGCCCGACCAGGTAAAATGACAACCACTGCCTCCACCGATACTTCCGCCATCTATGAGCCAATGATGAAAGTGTACGGTCTTTTAGGCGCCAGTAGAGAGCGCAGGATGCTTTTGGCTTTTGCCAGAGAATATTAAATTTGACGTAGCAGGCGGGTAAGAAAACGGTAGCCATTTTATGAATGCGACCGCGCCTATCCCGTTATCTACGTATGCAATGGCCCAGCAGCGGTATTGGATCACGCTGACGCGTTAGTGGCCTGATTTGAAGAATTTGGGGCTTTTTTCGCATAACTTTTGAACTACCAAAGATATCGGAATGCAATTTGCGCCATAAAATGGGGACAAATTATCCCCTTCTAATGGTGGAAAATTTACCAAATTTAATGTTTACTTAACTTTTCTTTTTTCCATTTTTAACCATAATTGTTGCGAAAAGCTTTTGCAAACTGTTTATTTAAATACTTTATATAATGCTCTTTTTAAAATTCGTGGCGCCGATACACAATAGACTAGTTAACCCTGTATCATTACTTTCACAAATTGAGAAATTAAATGTTTATCCAATTATATATTAGTTCTGCAGCCTCAGAATCTAATGCTCTGGTTTCCTTTTTTGTGATTTTATCCTCAATGTAGTGCATGCACAGATCGAAAGTAAGCACCCTGCGCTCTCTACTGGCGCCTAAAAGACCGTACACTCATAGATGGCGGAAGTATCGATGGAGGCAGTGGTTGTCATTTTACCTGGTCGGGCGGGCCTGGGTTGCAGTCTTAATGGATGACCCTGTACTTCTTCCCACTGCTGTTCACACTCCAGTTAGTATAGAGCTCAATGGCGGGTACCCGACATTTCGGGTTCGGGACGGGCCGGAAATTTCGGGATGCGATCGGGCGGGATCCTGTTGCGCGACCACTTGAACGGAGTCACGGAAATGTATATAATCGATAGGTATAGTGCCTATCCGAGATATAGTAACTTAGGTGTGAAGTCCCTCAGCGGGGTCTTGCCCGACACCCTGCTGGGTACTGGCCGCTAAACGAGCCCCCCTACTACCTTTTGCAGGACTGTATTTAGAGAAGACCAGGACAAAACCGGGGCCCTAACAGAAAATAAAACAGAAATTGAAGATACGGTTTATCATTATTAAAAGACACCAAGTAAACTTTGCTACTGGTTATTAAAAATTGTCTCATATTAAATACAAATACATTTTAGTAAGGTATATGTACTGCATTAGAACAGTAGTAATATTAATTATTTTATATTAATAACTTATTTTAAATTAAAATCACTGCATGTCTTGAAGTCATTTTTTAGATTTTACCGTGGCAGTCAGAGTGTTAAACGAATACCGAACTCTCGGAATGGGTATAGCTTGTAGTAGGTATTCACGAATCTCAGTTTATAACACGTCTCCGGTTATAAGCGTACCTAACCCAGGTAAGAGTTATAAAATGGACATCTGTGTTTTCCTTGCTGTTTTCTCAGGTCTAAAAACCGGCATTTTCAGTCAAAGTAAAACTCTCGGACAGAGCGCATGCAGTCACCAATATTCGTGTATTTAGCATCGACTCGAATGCTGACATTTTTCTTAGTGTGTGATTGTGTGTTTGTGGTGTTTTTTAACTTTGTAAAATGTTCCGACCGTGGGGAAATAGCATCTTCAAGTGGGAATTGTCAAGCTGTTAATGAAGAGCTGAGAACAATAAATAATAGCGATAGCGACATCGATAGCGATATCAAGGAAGAGGATCAAGTGAAGAAGAGGCTACACCTGACAGAAGATGCCCTAAAAATTTGTATAAATGTATATAAAAATATAAGACGTTTAGACAATCTAGAGAAAACCGCAGCATTAAAAAAATGGCGTTACTGACAGGTGTTTCGTATTCGAAATTTTACAAAATAATTAGAAACGGAATACAGGCAAGAAAAATACGCAGAGATGCTGGAAAATTTATATCATTAACAGCTTCCATGGAAGACATAATTCGGACAGAAATATATAATTGCTACCACAATAATGAAATTCCAGTAATAGAAACACTGCACCAAAAGCTGCAACGTGACCTAACTGTAGGATATACACCATCTGAAAATTTTTAAGAATATGTCTTAAAAAAATGGGATTCAAATTCCAAGTTATACAGGGTGTCCGCGGGAACTAGAAACACCTCAATATCTCCTAAACTATTGGAGATAAAAATATTTAAAAAATAGGGAATTGCATGGTTCGAGGGCGCAAATTGATTATCCGGAACGAATTTTTTTTTCGATTATTATTTTAAAAGATACGATGGTCAAGTTCGGTTCTGTAAATGGCACTACGTTTTTTGAAGAGGTGAGTTGATAGTGCTTTCCAAGACAAATTCAATAAGCATTAATGTATACACTTGATTTCCACTGGTTTTTGAGATATTGCGCTTGCAAATTTACTGATTTTCACTGGAAGAAAACGCGCTAAAGTAGCAAGGACCGGGGACGGTCAGACAAGCACCACGGGTGGCACTGCCTGTTGAAACTGATACCTACCTGCCAAGGGTCTACCCCGAGACTGGCAGGCCCAAAGGCTGGACAATTCTTTTCCGTCAGAAATGCTACTTAGGTAGGTACATCTGCGGCACCGAGAAGCGCACCGTTAGTTTTATTTCGCACTTGCTTCTACGCTCGGATGGCCGGTTCTTTTGGAAGGGATGCAAGTTGGATTGGGAGCAGATTGTAGTAGAACCAATCGGATTTGCAACCATCGTAAACGGTTGCTCAAGCTGGAAGAGGTCCTCTGCACAGCAATACCTCCTCCCCAATGCCCACCTTCTCACGCACGGAATACGTCAATGCATGCTTTTGTTTTGATATTGAAATTCGTGTTTATACTCGAGAGGACCACGCGTCGACAGCGGGCTACCCCTTTTCTTCCTGTGTCTCTCCACGAGGAGTATTGACGGTGGATTGTAGGAGCGTAGATGTCGGGATGCCAGTTATTGAATTCAGGAGACGATAGAAATACTTTATTAGAAAACACACATGTACTATAATTAAAGTAAATCGTATTCCTCTCGGGCAGGAGTACTGATAACGATCGAACTTGAGCCCCACTTCGCGCAGACTGATTACACGGAGGGTAGTCGAGTCACACACTGCACAAATGATACAGGGTAATTCTGAAGCAACTCCCGTCAAGAAGATGCGGCCTGGTACCCCGTGGCGAGGACAGACCTTCGCAGTGCCTCGCCCGATTTTTATGGCTTTTTCCGGAAAAAGGTATGAATCTTGGGCCGAACGTAGCGAAGTGAGGTCGAGACCCCGCAGTCGAGGGTCCAATATCCAGTACAGCGTATTAAGAAATTCTTTTCTTCATCGTATCGAAAGGGAAGTGACGCCAATGGATTCCTTATGTTTTTCTGATGACAATCATACCAAATATCATGCAAATCGGACTACTTTGACACAAGCTATTTGTAGTCCTTATGTAAAAGTTGTCCGATTTACACGACATTTGTAATGATTTTCATCGGAAAAACATAAGGAATCCATCGGCGACACTTCCATATCCATACGATAAAGAATAAAGAATTATTTTATTTCCTAAACAGATATAGGGTAATTCTGGAGCTACCGCCGTCAAGGAGATGCGGCCTGGTACCCCGTGGCGAGGACAGACCTTCGCAGTGCCCCTCACCCGATTTTTATGGCTTTTTCCGGAAAAAGGTATGAATCCTGGGTCGAACGTAGCGAATTGAGGTCGAGCCCTCGCAGTCGAGGGACTACAGCGTATTAAGAAATTCTTTTCTTCATCGTATCGAAAGGGAAGTGACGCCAATGGATTCCATATGTTTTTCTGATGAAAATCATCCAAATATCATGCAAATCGGACTACTTTGACACAAGCTATTTGTAGTCCTTATGTAAAAGTTGTCCGATTTACACGACATTTGTAATGATTTTCATCGGAAAAACATAAGGAATCCATCGGCGACACTTCCATATCCATACGATAAAGAATAAAGAATTATAGTATTTCCTAAACAGATACAGGGTAATTCTGGAGCTGTGCCCGTCACCCCGTGGCGAGGGCTGCCCTTCGCAGTGCCTCACTCGAAGTTTATGGCCTTTTCCGGAAAAAGGTACGAATCTTGGGCCGAACGTAGCGAATTGGGGTCAGGCCCCCGCAGTGGAGGGTGACATATCCATTACAGCGTATTAAGAAATTATTTTCTTCGTCGTATCGAAAGGGAAGTGACGCCAATGGATTCCTTATGTTTTTCTGATGAAAATCATACCAAATATCATGCAAATCGGACTACTTTGACACAAGCTATTTGTATTCCTTATGTAAAAGTTGTCCGATTTGCATGATGTTTGGTATGATTTTAATCGGGAGAACGCCCGAAGTGGGGCTCAAGTTCGATCGTTATCAGTACTCCTGCCCGAGAGGAATACGATTTACTTTAATTATAGTACATGTGTGTTTTCTAATAAAGTGTTTCTATCGTCTCCTGAATTCAATAACTGGCATCCCGACATCTACGCTCCTACAATCCACCGTCAATACTCCTCGTGGAGAGACACAGGAAGAAAAGGGGTAGCCCGCTGTCGACGCGTGGTCCTCTCGAGTATAAACACGAATTTCAATATCAAAACAAAAGCATGCGTTGACGTATTCCGTGCGTGAGAAGGTGGGCATTGGGGAGGAGGTATTGCTGTGCAGAGGACCTCTTCCAGCTTGAGCAGCCGTTTATGATGGTTGCAAATCCGATTGGTTCTACTACAATCTGCTCCCAATCCAACTTGCATCCCTTCCAAAAGAACCGGCCATCCGAGCGTAGAAGCAAGTGCGAAATAAAACTAACAGTGCGCTTCTCGGTGCCGCAGATGTACCTACCTAAGTAGCATTTCTGACGGAAAAGAATTGTCCAGCCTTTGGGCCTGCCAGTCTCGGGGTAGACCCTTGGCAGGTAGGTATCAGTTTCAACAGGCAGTGCCACCCGTGGTGCTTGTCTGACCGTCCCCGGTCCTTGCTACTTTAGCGCGTTTTCTTCCAGTGAAAATCAGTAAATTTGCAAGCGCAATATCTCAAAAACCAGTGGAAATCAAGTGTATACATTAATGCTTATTGAATTTGTCTTGGAAAGCACTATCAACTCACCTCTTCAAAAAACGTAGTGCCATTTACAGAACCGAACTTGACCATCGTATCTTTTAAAATAATAATCGAAAAAAAAAATTCGTTCCGGATAATCAATTTGCGCCCTCGAACCATGCAATTCCCTATTTTTTAAATATTTTTATCTCCAATAGTTTAGGAGATATTGAGGTGTTTCTAGTTCCCGCGGACACCCTGTAGATAAACGCGTTTCAATAATGGAAAGTGAACGAATTGTCAGGTGGAGGCTGTACTATTTAGATATGATAAAATCATACCGGAATGGGGGTAAAACAATTTATTATCTGGACGAAACGTGGTATGATACCCACGACACGGCGAAAAAAGGGTGGTCGGATAATAGTGCAAAGTGTGTTGCCCATATGCCACCAAATAAAGGGCAGCCATTAGTAATTTTGCACTGTGGAAGTGAAGATGGGTGGGTGCATGGTGCCCGGAAACTGTGTGGAAAAAATATTGAAAATTGTAATATAGATTATCATAAGAACATGGACTCCACGGTTTTTTGAAAAGTGGTTTGAGGAACAATTAATTCCCAAGTTAAAACCAAGTAGTGTGATTGTAATAGACAATGCACCATACCATCCCCGAATATATGAAAAAATCCATAACAGTAGAAGCACAAAGTTGCAAAGACAAATCTTTCTACATACACATGACTTATATTTCGAAGAAACGTACACAAAAAAGAAATTACTCGAAGTTTTAAAAACAAAAACATTTACTAAAACGTATGTAATTGATGAAATTGCAAAGGCACATGGACACACCGTTTTGAGGCTGCCGCCATATTTTTGTATATTCAACCCAATTGAAATAATATGGGGAAAGCTAAAAAAATGTTAGGAGGCACAATAAATTTCTAAAATTCGATAATAAAGTTATAGAACTGATCTAGCAAAAAGTGAATAATATTGAAGCATTGCATTGGAAAAGAGCCATTAATAAAGTAATAAGAATTGAGGACGAATATATTCAACGAAATTTGTTGTATAATTTTACTGGCGATGTAACTGAAGAAGAAGCAGAAGAAGGAGGAGGAGAAGAAGGAGAAGAAGAAGGAGAAGAAGAAGGAGAAGAAGAAGTAGAAGAAGTTTAACGCATCGTATAAGAAAATATTAAATGGTAAATTTTAATTAATTCCTACATAATTATTAGATTGATTCATAAATTCTCCACTACTGTTCTAATGCAGTACATATATCTTACTAAAATGTATTTGTATTTAATATGAGACAATTTTTAATAGCCAGTAGCAAAGTTTAATTGGTGTCTTTTAATAATGATAAACCGTATCTTCAATTTCTGTTTTATTTTCTGTTAGGGCCTCGGTCTTGTCCTGGTCTTCTCTAAATACAGTCCTGCAAGAGGTAGTAGGAGGGCTCGTTTAGCGGCCAGTACCCAGCAGGGTGCCGGGTAAGACCCCGCTGAGGGACTTCACACCTAAGTTACTACAGGGTGTCCCAAAAATGTCGGAGTTCCTTGAAAGGGGTGACTCAGGGGGTGATTTGAAACAACTTTTTTCTTAGCGAAAATATTGTTCGAAGTTTCGTTAAGGAGCGCGCGCCTTCCGCCCGAGCTCCCGCGGTAGCGTTGGCTACGCGGTAGGCAGCTGCGCTTGTACTACGAACGTACGAACAAGCCAGTCGGCATGCGTCGAAGTAAACCGCGTTACACAGACTTTTTTTAAACAGAATCTTAAATAATAATTATTTGAGGTGAGAGGACAAGAAATACATAAATTTCATTTTCAAATAAGGCATAAACTTAATGGTAATGTAACAGAAAATGTACGACAAGTGATCGTAATTCGTTACTGAGGTAAAAATCCGTAGATTAATAACGGCCAACATAACTAAAGTTAAAAAATAATGTCAGGTGTATGAATAAATTGTTTCCGACTGGATTTACATAACACAGTTCGACAAATTTTGACTTTTTTTCGGACTTGTAACATTCCATAGCCGTTTCGTATAGGTTATCGTGCGCTGAAAACGAATCCGCAAACCGTTTGTCGCCATCACCCTTAGTTTTTGAGAAATTCGATTTTGAAAAAAAATGCAAATTTTCGACTTTGAACATGTTTTATGTCGAAACGGTAATAGTTATTCGGTTGCTCGTTGCGTCAAATTATTCTATGAACCCTCCCGAATAAAACGATATAAATTATTATTGCATTATGAACATTTAAATATGTTTAAACAACGATCAAAGGGAAAAGGACACCCGAAATACACCCATTTTTGCAGATAGATTTCAATTTATTTTGAAAACTAAGGGCCTGGGAGAAAATCTGACCATTCCACGCGATGCAGCAGACAGTTTTCCTTCGGAAAGCGTCAACAGAAGTGGTAAGTCTCATTTTGTTTTCAATACAGAAGCGAAATGGTTTGGCAAAACGCGCGGTACCGACAGTGGTAGTCACGCGCGTTAAGCGTTTGTATTACGCTGACAATGAGCGGCACTGGATCGCACGCCGCCGTTGACTACCACTGTCGGCTTCGCGTGTTTTGCCAAACTATTTCGCTTCTGTATTGAAAACGAAACGAGACTCACCACTTCTGTTGACGCTTTCCGAAGGAAAACTGTCTGCTGTATCGCGTGGAATGGTCAGATTTTCTCCCAGACCCCTAGTTTTCAAAATAATTTGAAATATATCTGCAAAAATTGGTGTATTTCGGGTGCCCTTTTCCCTTTGAACGTTGTTTAAACATATTTAAATGTTCATAATGCAATAATAATTTATATCGTTTTATTCGGGAGGGTTCATAGAATAATTTGACGCAACGAGCAACCGAATAACTATTACCGTTTCGACATAAAAGATGTTCAAAGTCGAAAATTTGCAGTTTTTTTCAAAATCGAATTTCTCAAAAACTGAGGGTGATGGCGACAAACGGTTTGCGGATTCGTTTTCAGCGCACGAAAACCTATAAGAAACGGCTATTGAATGTTACAAGTCCAGATGGCTGTCGAACTGTGTAATCAGTACAAAGCTACCGAATTTCTATCGCGGTGATATTCGTAAGCTGCCAGAAAAATGGCGAAAGGTAATTAACAGTAATGGAAATTATTTCGATGATTGAGATGTTTTCATATTTTTTAAATCAAACTGTTATTGTACCTACCCTAAAATCGAACAGAATTTATTTCTACATCTAATAATCACCAATAAATTAAATAAAACTCACCCTTTCGGACATTCCTTTCCTTTCTTTTCGGAAAGCTGTGTCACTAAGTAGGTCACTCTACCGATCCTGGTCATCGGTGGACGAAAAGATTTATGGTAGGGTAGCGCCCGGTGCTCAGCTGATCGCAGGTATACGACACCACCCGAAGGTAAGGGTCGTAACGTCAAGTGCGTCCGGGTTAATGTACCGAATATTCACTTCACTGCACGGCCACTAACACTGATCACTTAATTTATTTTTCATGGAACGTGTTGTTCCTGCGTTATAAAAATTGTCTATGCACACCTCAGCACGTACGATCAGCTGTCTTTGGACGGCCTGCAAAGTTTGTGGTATTATGTTCGTCACCGCAGCGTGAATTCGCACAACGATGTTCAGAATAATTTTGACGCCAAACGCCGAATCGTACCCTAGCTTGGGGTTTGGATATGCGGGTATTCCCGTGAAAACGCTCTCTCAGTAGCACTTGCGTCCCCGTTGTTCGGGGCGTACACCCAGAACGTCGCGTAATATTATTGAGCGGTGAACATTTCTGGGACGAGATTGCTAGCTGACTGACAGGATTTTTTCCAACCAACTTCCTCTACCCCCAAGTAGTTTCTCTCGTTCCATTATGAGTTAACTCCCACCAGGACGAGAAGCTTTAGGTAAAAAGATGCTAGCACATTTTCGAAACACACGTGCTTTGCAGATGTGCAAGGAACGAACCGTCGTACACTTTCACAAAAGCCCGCGCTCCGTCCTTTTACTGCCAATGTACCCATTGCTTCGAGATAGACAGCAGACACCACGTGTTTCGGTCGAAAGGGTCCGAAGAGATGAGAAACAGAAAGTTTTCGAGTTGCTATAAAGAAGAAAATGCATACCATTCCTGTTTCCCCTTTCCGATATCCTGAGTTCACGTCTGCTACGAGGCGAAACCAACTAAGCCATAAATTACCCAAAACTGCGCGTGGTTCCGCCTGCTACGTCCTACCCATGGTGGTATATAAAGGTGATGCAACAAAGCCACTTTTCCCTAGTAATAGTGTCTTCATAAGAGTTTAGTACAGATTTTATGTAGCAGATGGCGTGTGTGCATGGATCCCACACAGATAGAGTCGACTTTGATTGTATAAGTGTAACGACGCCACGCTACCGTCTTCCGTGTACTGTGTTTCTTATATAAACTATTATTTTAACTAGCACTATTGTTAAACGGTGCAAAGTAGAGAATTGTGGTTCTTCTGGAAAATAAAAAAATATATCTATTTTTGCAGTACCAAAGGATACAATTCAAAGAAAGAAGTGGTGATCTCCGATTGTATGATCTCAGTTGGCTAACAACGAAATTAACAAAATAACACTAAACACAGAAATATTTTGGCAGCAATACTGCTGGTAAAATGATAAGGGTTATATACATATATTATGAGAAATACAATTTTGGATGATAAATATATAAAATACATGATAAACATGTACACGAAATTCATACATATAACCTTTACAATAATTTAAAATTATTATTAATAACCATTTCTGTTGGGTATATATTCTTTACATTTCAAATTTACCGCGGTAACGCGCCTCTTAGAGTTAACGCCACCTGGTTAGTATTCTGCGAATTAAACTGTTATGAAGACGCCGTACATGGTCCTGTCAAACCACCTTTATATACCACCCTGGTCCTACCTTCAAATTAAAGACGAATCCCTTATCTCTCGAGTATAAACACGCGCTCGAATTTCAAAACAAAAGCACGCGTCGACGTATTCCGTGCGAGAGAAGGTGGGTCTCGGGGAGGAGATATTGCTGTGAAGAGGGCCTCTTCAAGACAGTGGCCGTTTGGGAGGGATGCAGGGCAGATTGGTTAGATTAGGACCAATCGGACTTCAAGTCCACCTTCTCTCGCACGGAATACGGCAACGCGTGCTTTTGTTTTGAAAATCGAGCGCATGTTTATACTCGAGAGGTAAGGGTAAGTCTCTAATTTGAAGGAAGCACGACGCAGGCGGGACCACGCGCTGTCAGCGGACAGGACGCCGCAAGCGGAACCACGCGCTGTCAGCGGACTACCCCTTTTCTTCCTGTGTCTCTCCGCGAGGCGTATTGATGTTGGATAATAATTTATAAATTCTGGTTCCCCAAAATTAATCAGGCTGATCGGCCTGAGCATTTCGCCAGGATCGCGGTTTATGACCGTATTGTCCCGCTAGTCGGCGGTAGAGAACGGTTTCCTACAGTTTTGGATAATTTATGACATAATTGGTTCCGCCTCGTAGCAGACGTGAACTCAGGATATCGGAAAGGGGAAACTAGAATGGTATGCATTTACTTCTTTATAGCAACTCGAAGACTTTCTGTTTCTCATCTCTTCGGACCCTTTCGAACCGAAACACGTGGTGTCTGCTGTCTATCTCGAAGCAATGGGTACATTGGCAGTAAAAGGATGGAGCGCGGGCTTTTCTGAAAGTGTACGACGGTTCGTTCGTTGCACTTCTGCAAAGCACGTGTGTTTCGAAAATGTGCTGGCAACTTTTTACCTAAAGCTTCTCGTACTGGTGGGAGTTAACTCATAATGGAACGAGAGAAACTACTTGGGGGTAGAGGAAGTTGGTTGGAAAAAATCCTGTCAGTCAGCTAGCAATCTCGTCCCAGAAATGTTCACCGCTCAAGAATATTACGCGATGTTCTGGGTGTACGCCCCGAACAACGGGGACGCAAGTGCTACTGTGCGAGCGTTTTCACGGGAATACCCGCACATCCAAACCCCAAGCTAGGGTACGATTCGGCGTTTGGCGTCAAAATTATTCTGAACATCGTTGTGCGAATTCACGCTGCGGTGGCGAACATAAAGCCACAAAATTTGCAGGCCGTCCAAAGACAGCTGATCGTACGTGCTGAGGTGTGCATAGACAATTTTTATAACGCAGAAACAACACGTTCCATGAAAAATAAATTAAGTGATCAGTGTTAGTGGCCGTGCAGTGAAGTGAATATTCGGTACATTAACCCGGACGCACTTGACGTTACGACCCTTACCTTCGGGTGGTGTCGTATACCTGCGATCAGCTGAGCACCGGGCGCTACCCTACCATAAATCTTTTCGTCCACCGATGACCAGGATCGGTAGAGTGACCTACTTAGTGACACAGCTTTCCGAAAAGAAAGGAAAGGAATGTCCGAAAGGGTGAGTTTTATTTAATTTATTGGTGATTATTAGATGTAGAAATAAATTCTGTTCGATTTTAGGGTAGGTACAATAACAGTTTGATTTAAAAAATATGAAAACATCTCAATCATCGAAATAATTTCCATTACTGTTAATTACCTTTCGCCATTTTTCTGGCAGCTTACGAATATCACCGCGATAGAAATTCGGTAGCTTTGTACTGATTATGTAAATCCAGTCGGAAACAATTTATTCATACACCTGACATTATTTTTTAACTTTAGTTATGTTGGCCGTTATTAATCTACGGATTTTTACCTCAGTAACGAATTACGATCACTTGTCGTACATTTTCTGTTACATTACCATTAAGTTTATGCCTTATTTGAAAATGAAATTTATGTATTTCTTGTCCTCTCACCTCAAATAATTATTATTTAAGATTCTGTTTAAAAAATGTCTGTGTAACGCGGTTTACTTCGATGCATGCCGACTGGTTTGTTCGTACGTTCGTAGTACAAGCGCAGCTGCCTACCGCGTAGCCAACGCTACCGCGGGAGCTCGGGCGGAAGGCGCGCGCTCTGATTGGTCGGGGGTTTTTGTTAATATCTCCTTAACGAAACTTCGAACAATATTTTCGCTAAGGAAAAAGTTGTTTCAAATCACCCCCTGAGTCACCCCTTTCAAGGAACTCCGACATTTTTGGGACACCCTGTATATCTCGGATAGGCACTATAAATCAGGAGCGAAATTCAAAATCCTTTGAAGCGGGAAGATTTATTGTAGGCATGCGGGTTTGAAGCGAGCAGCGCATCTGGAAGGTTTTAAGCGAGATTGAAACGGAGGACAAGGAAGAGTTTATTGTCAGGACTCATAAACACGTAGAGCGCATTGTGTTTTTCGGGGGTTTTCCTTGCCAGTTTTTCAAACGTGCTCGTACAATGTTAGAATCTGATACCTGAACTCAGAAAGCGTACGAGAGCCTGGGATTGCATTCAGTACTTTTCAAAACTACAGTTAGGCCAGGCGAGGATAATAAATAGCTTAACTTTTTCTTCCACATCTGCGTGCCAAATTTCATCGAACGGGCAACGGCTCGTCTCGTAAAACCACTTAAGATTCTGTTTTCGCTTTCAATAATTGTCGGTGTCCTGTAAGGGTAAAAACTCTGGTCGAGAAAGGCCGAGAGTCATAAAGTCATAAACCTTGTTCCAGCGACGTCTTCTTGACCCTGAGGGTTGTGCCTACCTACCTTTTAGGTGTATATGTAATGTAAATAGTCTATCTATGTTAGGTTAGGTTTATTTTTCCTTTGATACAGATACAAACACACTATACCAAAGCGGCATTTCAAGACATATCTTATACAGCCCAACGAACTGTAACCTCTCCTCGTGAGGGTTACCGGGGTTGCGGTGGAGGTGCCGCAGTTATGCCGGCTCAGAACGGTAGTCCAAGGGTCGTCGAGTAAATGACTGCGAGTTCGTGGGTATACGAGTTTTATTGGCACCGCGTGTACAAAAGGTCCCGGCCAGGTCAAGCTGGCTAACAATGTAGAAACGTGTCGGCGAGTAGGGAGGAAGTGAAGGGGGTGGTCGTACTGTTGCCGTGGCTGTGGTCTCCACCAGCGGTCCTGACCGGGGCGCCTGGGACCCGTTTCGCCTAGTGGGTAAAACCCGCAAGCGAGACGGGGGCGAGGGGGTAAGACTCTAGAGCAGAGGAAGTCTGCTCGTAAAATTGGCGGGGAATGTCCTCCAGAGCAGATAAAGTCTGCTCCTAAGATTGACGGGGGATCTCGACCTGCGTCCAAAGGTAAGCGAACTCGTCGGCCTTTGGGAGCCGTGGGCGTGGAAGGGGTAAAAAGTACGCAAAGATGCAGCTTGCAAAACTCAAGAACTCTTTGGGAGAAATCTAGCCGGCAGGCTAACGCTCGTGGTAGCTTCTGCCTGACGGGCCCGCCGCTCTGGCCTATGTGCGCGGCCGCGATAGTTTCGCCAGCGAGAGAGCCGCTCGGCGCGCGGCCCTCTCGCGGCCGCGCTCGGTAGCGGCGGCCGCGCCAGGCGCGCGTGGTGGGGGAAGATCCGCGTCCCACCGATATAACTTGTTACATCCCCCCCCCCCCCCCTTCGGAGGACGCGATCTTCCCCACCGTTTATAGTATACAATGTCTTACCCTAGTATTATGTACAATGTCTTAAAGCTACCCAACACCGGAACTTAACCTACTTACGCATTACCCGCCACCAACTTAAAACTAAGCGGCCTAAATGCCGGAGGGATGGCCTTCGGGCGGAGGTTCCGGGCCGAACCGGACCCGGAGCTGCTGCCGGCGCAGCATCTTGAACTCCAGGTGCCCCCCCGGAGTGCTGTTGGCCCTCGCGCAACGCCGAGAGCTCTATCCGCAGCTCCGGGTGGTCGGGGGTGTACCGCCAGGGCACTCTCGTGGCCGGTGGGTCGGGCCGTCTGGGACTCACGGGGGGCCTGTTGGGAACGGGGACAGACGTGGACGGTGCGGCCTGTGGCTGGTCCATCGGGGCCGGGGGGTAAGGGGGAACACGGGAGGGCCGTGGCAGCTGTTCCGGTGGCGGCGCTGGTGTTGGCGGCCGGGGTTGCTCCGTCGGCTCCGGCGGCGGCGCTGGTCGCTCTGGTGGTGGTGGCGGCCGTGGGGGTGCTGGTGGCCGTGTCGTTCGGGGCCCCCGGGGTGGTGGCGCTGGCCGCCTCTTCCGTGGTGAGGGTGGTCGGCTTGCCCGCGCCGGTCGTGCGGACCCCGGTCTCTGGGCGGGGGATGCCGCCGGTCCCGGCCGTGGTGCCGCCTGGGACTGCGGCGGTTGCTGCGCCCGGGGTTGTGTCGGCGCCTGGGGTCGTAGCGGTGTCCATGGTGGCCGGGGGTTGGCCATGGCTGGCCCGGGTGGTGGTGGCTTCGCCCGGGGTTGCGGCGGTGTTGTTGGCGGTGCCTGCTGCTGCGGGGCCGGGGTGGCCATCGCTGGCCAAGGTGGTGGTGGCGCCTGGAGGAGAGAGGCCAGGATGGAGCCTCCGCGGGTCCCCAGGTCTTGTGGGGTTACTAGCCGGTCCTCCACGACTCGGGGTTTCGGAGGAATCGGCAAGGGGACCAGTGGCGGGGGCAGATGGCTCTGTTCGATGGCCTCCATGATCGAGACCCCCCGGCTCGCCGCCACAACCACCCTTGGTGGTGGGCGCGTTCTGGGTGGTGGTCCTCGGGCCGGGGGAGGCGGCCCGCCAAACTCCAGGCGCCTCCGTGCTGCCGGTGCCACGGAGGGGCCACCCGCCCTCTTCCGCGCCCGGCACTCCAGGGGGCGGGACTCGGGATCGCGGTGGAGGGGCACCGCCGATTGTTTTGCCGCTTCGTGGGCTATTCTTGCTCGCGTCGGCATCTTGACTGATCGGGAGTAGAATTGCTTCTGTTTGTTTGTTTCTTCCGGTGGCTTTATAGCTTGCCTTGTGATGATTTTGCCAGCGCGAATCCTGGTTGAGGGTCCTTATCGCCGTGGCCCCCTGGTGGCCGCATCTGGTGGCTCCGGCCGTTTCCGCGGGTTCCGCGGCCGCTGTCTCGTCGGCGTTTGGGGTTCCCGTGGTGGGGGGATCCTCTTCTTCCGCGCCGCATGGTTTGAGGTCCTGGAGGTGGGCTCTCCTGGTTTTTCGCCCGCACCGCAGTACCACCAGGTTTGGTCCGATATATTCGCGTACTCGGTGCGGGCCTGAAAACTTGGGGGCGAGTTTGGCGGTGACGTTTTTGTCGGCGGAGGACAGTGGGTGTTCCCGGAGCATCACGGATTCTCCGATGCGTGGTCGCCAGTCCCTCCGCCGCATGTTGTACGCCCTTTTCTGCGCCTCCGTGGCCTGGGCTTGAGTGTGACGGGCGAGTCGGATGGCCTCCCTTAGGCGTTCGATGTCCTCAATTCGACCGTTGCACTGGGCCTCGCTGTCATCTTCCTCGGCGAGGTTCGTGGTCGGCTGGTGGAGTGCCCCGGGGGTGGCCGGCTCCCTACCATAATTAAGGTAGGCCGGTGAGTACCCCGTGGAGTCGTGGCGGGCGGAGTTAAAAGCGAACCCTACCTCGGGTAGCCACCTATCCCAGTCTCGGTGATTTCCGCCGGTCATTTGGGCGATCATGGACTTAATAACCCTGTTGACTCGCTCCACGGGGTTACATTGCGGAGTGTACGGAGGGGTCTGGCGGTGTTCTATCCCGTACCCCCGGAGCATCTCCGTGAAATCCCGGCTCACGAACTGTTTCCCGTTGTCGGAGATGACGCGCCTCGGGCACCCGAAGCGGAGCACCACCCTCTCTTTGAAGGCCCTGGTGACGGCGGGGGCGGTGGCCTGTCGTAGTGGTTGGAGTTCGACCCACTTGCTGAACTTGTCCTGCATCACGGCCAGCGTCGTGAAACCTTTTGCTCACCGTGGCAGGGGTCCCACCAGATCGACGGCCACCACCTCCCAAGGGTTCGCGGCCGGCGTGGTCTGCATGCCGCCCGCGGGGGCCTGTTATGAAACTTTGTACTCCCGGCACTTCTGGCAACGTCGCACGTGTCGGCCGGCGTCACGGATCATCCCCGGCCAGAAATACTGCCGGGCCAAGCGGGCCGCGGTTTTACTGATCCCTGTGTGTCCCGCGGTGGGGGCGTCATGAGTCTCCCGGAGGACCGCTTCCCAGCGTGGTTGGGGAACGCACGTTTTCCACTCGGCCTCGGAACGGTGGCCGTGTGTGTCCGAAATGTGGCGGTAGAGGCGCCCCCCCATTACTCGGTACTCCGGGTAGCGGTGGGGCTCGTTTCCGGCGTTGGCCTTCATCCGGTCGTACCAGCCGCATCCGCTTGGTGCATCCACACTGTCCATTTCCTCTGGTGGGGGTGGCCCGTCTTCCGGCTGTCGGGAGAGGGTATCCGCGACGACGTTGTTGGTCCCCCGACGGTACTAGATGTCGAAATCGTACTGTTGGAGCTCCAGGCCCCAACGGGCTAGACGGCCGGAGGGATTGTCCATTGTCCGGAGCCATTTGAGGGATTGGTGGTCGGTCAAGACGGTGAATTGATATCCCTCCAGATACGGCCGCATTTTGCGGATTCCCCATACCACCGCGAGGCATTCTTTCTCGGTTACGGAGTAGTTGCGCTCCGCGGTGTTGAGTGTTCGGCTGGCGTAGGCGATTACCCGCTCCTCGCCGTCTACGTCTTGCGTCAGCACGGCCCCGAGGCCCTCGTTACTCGCATCGGTCTGCAGGGTGAACGGTTGGCTGAAGTCCGGGCATGTCAATATGGGGGCGATGGATTGCTGCTGGCGGAGGGAGTTGAATGCTGCCGTTTGTTCTGGGCCCCAGTCCCACTTCTGCTTCTTCTGCAGTAGTCTGGTCAAAGGTGCGGCCAGGTCGGCGAACTTGGGGATGTATCGTCGGTACCAGGATACCATCCCCAGGAACCGTTGTAGTTCCTTGACCGTGGTGGGTGGCGGTATGCGGGCGATGGCTTGCACCTTCTCGGGGTCGGTAGCCACGCCGTCGCTGGTGACCGTGTGTCCGAGGTACTTTAGCTCGGTGCGGCAGAACTGGCACTTCTCCTGGTTCAGTTTCAGTCCGGCCGCCTGCAGCCTCTGGAGGACCTCTTTCAAGTTGTCGAGGTGCTCCTCGAACGTGGCCCCGAGCACGATAATGTCGTCGAGGTACGCGAACGCTCGAGGCTCCAGCTGGGGGCCGATGACCTGGTCCAAGAGGCGTTGGAAGGTGGCCGGGGCTGAGTGTAACCCGAATGGCATTACTCGGAATTGGAAGAGGCCTCGTCCCGGGACGGTGAATGCGGTGATTGGGCGGCTCTCAGGATCGAGTGGCACTTGCCAGTATCCGTTGGCCAGGTCCAGTGTAGAGATGTAGCGGGCGCCACGCAACTTTTCCAGTGTGGCCTGGACCTGGGGCAGTGGGTACGCGTCCTTTTCCGTTGCCTCATTGACCCGGCGAAAGTCGATGCAGAATCTTTTCTTTCCATTCTTCTTCTTTACAATGACTACCGGCGAACTCCAGGGGCTTGAGGATGGTTCGATGATCCCCTCGGCGAGCATTCGGGTGACTTCCTCGTCGATTATCGCCTGCATGGCGGGGTTGCGCGGCGTGTACCGGTGCTTCACGGGTGCGGCCCCGGCCTTTAATCGGAGGCGGTGCTTTGCCATATGCGTAAGCCCCGGCAGCCGATCGATTGGCTGGAGTTCATTTACGAGGAATGCCTCGAGGCGTTGTTGTTGTTCCTCCGTGCATCCGTGTAGGCCGGGGGCTTGTTCTACGGTGGCGGCTTCGGCCGGTGGGTTCCACTGCTGACCTCGTACCGTGATGGTCAGCCCGAGGGCTTGGAGCGCGTCCATCCCCAGGAGTATGTCCTGCGTGAGGTTCGGGAGGATACCGCACGTGAGGGTGAGGGTGCAGTTGGCGACGGCCATGGTTATTTCCATGTCCCCTTCCAAGGGGGCAACGGCGCCGTTGGCGACCTGCACGCATCGGTCTGTGTGTGTGCCTCGGTCGCCTTCTCCTTGGCACCAGTCGGCCACTGACCGGCTGATGTAAGATAAGGTGGCCCCCGTATCTACTAGGGCCCGGAACCAGCGGCCGTGTATTTGGACCGGGGCAAAGGGTCGAATATCACCCTCTATTGTTGCTGAGGCCTTGGGGTTTGGTTGGTCCGGTCGTGGCCTCGTCCGCCGGTCCCGTCGTCCCTCAGCCGGGGAGCAATTACATTCCCGACTGAGGCGACCCTCGGTTCCACAGCGGCTGCAGAACCGTCGTGCTGGGCGGCGGCATTCTTGTCGAAAGTGTCCGCGCTGGCCGCAGTTCCAGCAGCACTCGTCCCGGGAATACCGGCCGCCGCCTACCTCCGCGAGGCTAGTCTTAGGGGGGGGGGGGGGGCTGGGAGTGTCGGGGTTTTGTTGGGCGCTTCGTCCAGCAATGCCTCGTAGTCGGCGGCCAAGCCCAGGAGTCCAGCGAGGGAATCGAAGTCTGTCCGGCGGATGTAGTGGCGATATTCCACTAGCATGTTGGAGTATAGCCAGTCGAGCTGGCTAGCGGCGGGTATCTGCCCGTGGCGGCGCATGAGCGTCCGTAAGGCCGTTGCGTAGTCGCGGATTCTTTCGCCCGGGCGCTGACGTCGTTGGTGAATGGCCATGTCTAGCTCATGTTGCCTCCGCCTGGGTAGGAACGTTTGCTTAAACACCTCCAGGAATGTATCCCAGGTAGGGAGGTCGGCCTTCTCGTTCCAGTACCACTGCAATGCCGAGCCTTTAAGTATCCCCGGGAGACAGCGTAGCATCTGCTCTGGAGTGACCTCGTACCCGTCCCGTAGGCCTTCTAGTTGGTCTAGGAAGTCTTCCGCACCCTTGCCGCCGTCATAGTGGACGCCCCACCGTCTAACCCGTTCCATGACGCTGTTGGTGGAGGTCGAAACACTGTCGGTACTGGTGGCGGTCGATGGGAGAGGTTTTGTCTCTGGCCCGGGGGAGAAGCTCAGGAGTGGAGCTCCTCGGGTTGGTGGGTTTGGGGGTTCCTCTCCGTCTGCTGGAGGCTGGTCGCCTGTCTTCGGCGGGGGGCCAGCCTCGTTGCCGTCCTGTTGCATGTCGGTGCTCCGGACGTGGGCTACTACCCGACCTCGCAGCTCGTCGAGGTCGCCGGTGGCGTCGGTCCCATGCTCTTCGGCCCAGCTCGCAAGTTTGGCCTTGGGCAGTCCGTAGACCCAGCTCACCTTGGACATTCGCTCGGCTTATGTGACGCGGTGGCAAACCTATTCCCCTTGCCGGTGTTCGGTGGACGACTCTATGTCCCTGTTCGGGCGCCAAATGTAACCGCTTGCCGGAACGGCTACTAAAACGGGGGGGAAAAGGTGTCCGAGTGAATGAGGCGCGGTGAGGTGGCTGAACGGGTTTATTCGGTTGGTTGTACAATGTAGCCTGGCCAGGTCTATGCTGGCTAACAGAGGCGTTACGGCTTAGACTAATCCTTACACTGACGGGCGCGTCGCGGTCGCGGCGCAGAGGTCGTATCGAGTCGGCGGCGGGGTGAGGAAGGAGGGGTGGTCGTTCTGGCGCCCTGGCTGTGGTCTCCACCAATGGCCCTGACCGGGAAGTCTTGGGTCCGGCCGCCCAGTGGGTAAAACCCGCGGGCGAAACGGAGACTGTAGGATGTCCTCCGGGACAGACGAAGTCTGACCCTAAGATTGACGGCGGATATCGACCTGCGTCTAGAGGTCGGCGAGCTCGCGTTCCTCTAGGAGCCGTGGAGGTAAGGGAAACCAAAAGTGCGCAACGATACAGTTTGTGGTGTGCAAGAGATCGCTGGGAGAGCACTATCTTTAGTCTAAACGCTCGTGGTAGAACTCTGCCTGACGGGCCCGCCGCGCTGGCTTATATGCGCGGCCGCGATAACTTCGGCAGCGCGAGAGCCGCTCGGCGCGCGGCCATCTCGCGGCCGCGCTCGGTAGCTGCGGGCCGCGCCAGGCGCGCGTGGTGGGGGGGAAGATCCGCGTCCCACCGATATAACTCGTTACAATAGTTATGGCATATATAAGCAACTGCCAAACATTCTATCGATATTTATACATTCTTTTCTGTACAAAGTCACCAACATAAGTATTATTATACAATAATCTATTACAAAAAAATGGTTTTAATGTAATTCATTGATAAAAATAACCGTTTCATATTGTGTACCTCAATTTTTTGAATGTCCCGCTTTATGGAACGGTTCGGAAGCGTGTTCCAAGACCACGGACCCGTGTTCACATAGTTGTACCAGTTCATGAAACGCACGCCTCAGCTTTGATAATTAGATATTTCCAGTGTGTTACTGATCGAATTAAAGAAATGTACAGACGCACACAATTGATTGTTCACGTGGGTTTACACTTATGAAGCAAATACCATTTAATAAACCACTCTACTATGTACAATGTATTTACACTGAATTGCAATGAACCTTCACCGATCCTTTGAATAAAAATTAATAATACTTTGAAAAACCGTTTCACACCGTGCCAGCGCTCTGGCCACGTATGTTCGAAAAGATTGAAAGTTTCAAGATAGACTCCGCGCGATCGCGACACGTGCTTTCCGTTCGGCACTCGAAGCGAGAAGAAGGCGGAAATCTCGTCTCCCGGAATCCTCGCCAGGATTCCGGGAAGTCACGTGGGCGCAGGTGACGTAATTAGGAACCGAGTGAGACATCGTAATTAGCGGGGGACACCCAGAGATGGCTCACTCAGTTCCTTGTAAGCATTTGCCGATTTGTATCGGCCCGCGGCTGAGCTCTCACACGCGCATCGTCTTGCTCGTGACGTCGACGGCCCCCCTCCTCACTCTGTCTCCAACATTTCCCGCCCGCCTCGTCAAGGAGCTTGACGAAATATTGCACTCCTGACCGTGCTTCTTGGGGTGCGTTCCACTTGCGCCCAAATCGACCGTAACGCCCGTGGTTCTCGTTCCACTTGGCGACCACGACGACCGCGGTCGCGCTGTAAACGTCACGAATGACGTCATTGATGCGACCACATCGTGACCACGGCGACCCACGTCCGAAGGTGGGTCTGGCCGGTTCGTTCGTGATTATCGCGCGTAATTCAATTCAAGTGCTAAAGGCGGGATTTCCTATCAGCGTGAAACGCGTGCTTCTAGACGTTGCTTTTGGCTTCTTATCTCGTTTATTATTTAAAAGTTGTAACATTTATGAACATACATATAAATAAACAATACTTTACTTGTTGTTTTTAATTTATTTGATATCTCTCTCCACACATTTTCTTTGACTACCTAACTTTTGTAATCTTTGTTACTAGTAGCATAAAGTACAGGGTCATTTGCGATATTTTATATCAATTTTTCGTCCTTATCAGAAGAAAACTGCAATTTCGTCGACATGTTTTCACGCGTTATCGAAAATCATCCAAAGCGCGTACGTCTAAACGCGGACACCACAGTTAAAAATCGCTCACAAGAAAATAGAAGATATGTGTGATATTTCTTTTTTCCGCTTCTGAAGGTACGTATTTTTAACTTTCACTTTTCTACTACTTCATACCTGTTTATTACTTCCATCTGGATTCAAGGGTTCGCACGGGCCTGGTCATCGTCAGGAACATTTGGCGACCAGGCCTTTGCGAACCGGAGGACAGTTTCCCTTCCTTTTCCTACCCCTTCTTTTACCCTCTCTATGTTTTTCTCTGTTTTCCCATCTTCTTTTTCGGGCTGTCGCTTACTTTTTAGCCGGCGAAAACTCACGGTACGAACACTTGGTCCCGAACCTACGACAAGTTCGAACGCACGCATCTTTATCAATTGTAATAGCAATGGAAAGTATATTTCTGTATAATGCGGGAAACGACGAATATATTGAAGTTCAGTTATCAAAAGATGACATTGTGCGTGTAGCAAATGGTAAGTTGTATACTGTTTTGTATTTTGAATAATAATGAATTCGTTTATGCATGTTTGAAAAAAAATTACTTTGTCAAAAATATCTGACATATCAGAATTGAACTGTTATCGTCTCCTTACGGATTAGATGCAAAAAAAATAAGTTAAGCTTACTTTATTGAGGAACACACTGTACTGTAATGTTAATTCGCCAGTAATGTTTTGCGCTTTTAGATGTAGTTTTCGCACAGTCAATTCTGGACAAATACGCAACAAGTGAACCGCTGGATCCAAGCGATCGTCCAAGCGAAGATGGTAAGTTGTATACTGTTTTGTGTTTTGAATAGTAATAAAGACGTTTATGCATGTTTGAAGAAAAAGTTATGTGGGACGTATATATTTCATTGAAGCCTAAGTATTGTGAATAAAAAAGTAAGTTGTGGAATAGAGAATTTGTCCCAGGAGTTTTTTTTTAATTGTTACGGAATGCAAACACTTACTTTTATTACTTTGTCAAAAATATCTGAATAATCAGAATTGAACTGTTATCGCCTCCTTACGCATTAGGTGCAAAAGCAAAATAAGTTAAGCTTACTTTATTCAGGAACACACTGTACTGTAACAATTCGCCAGTAATGTTTTGCGCTTTCAGATGCGGTTTTCGCAAACAACGCAATAATTGAACCACGTGGTCCAAGCGATCGGACCATCGCTTCAACTTCCCCTGCCGTAAATGAAGAAATTGAAAATGAAGGTATGTTAAAACTCGTTTAAACAGCAATCACAGCTTCAGTAAATACTCAGAATTAAGCAATTGTTAACATATGTGTATTGGATATTGCAGAAACCGTATGTACCAGGTAGTCCCCAGCTGCGATACTGTTGCTACTGCAAACGTATAAAAAATACGAAACCAACATTCAGGGCGGAAAGAAAAGCACAAAGAAAGTGTGGGAGGACATTGCTTCCAGTATGCAAAAGCAAGCGCCAACCATTAGTTATACGGGTTTGCAGTGCTCTGCAAAGTTGCGGAATTTAAAAAAAAGGTACAAAGCTGTGAAGGATCATAATTCCAAATCGGGAAATGATCGTCAGGATTGGGAATTTTATAAGGTAAGGAAACAGACAGATGCAAGAGCAGTGAGTGTGCTTTCCCGACATTAAAATCAACGTTAAAATAAATGTTATGCCTATATTTGCAGACGATGGACGAACTTTTTGGGAAAAAAGCTTGGTGTGCCCCGGTAGCGATTGCATCGTCCACCGGTTTGGCGATTGTAAATGAAGAAATAAAGAGTAGTAAGTTCCTACATGAAGCATTAATCCATATCGGTTGTGCATTTACTTTGAATTAACTCTTTCGTTACGAGCGCCGCCTATAATTGGCACCCACGCGACGATCTGTGTGTATGAGCGCCGACTTTAGCCGGCGTCACGGAACGAGCTGCCGATCCTAGCGTCGATTTTACTCAGCATCTCCGGTGGTTTAAAAAAAGAAATTTTTTTTTCAAAAAACACTTGCGGAAGTACGCCGTAACGAAAGGGTTAAGGAAGAACAATAATTATAATTGTTTAAACATACGCTTCATACACATCGTTCAACGCGTCTTGAAATGCACAACAAAGTGGTAATAATACAAATATATAGTTCCATTTAAAAAAATACATTGATATTGAAATCTCTGTAAATAGTAGGTTAAATACAAATCACAATATTCTATCAAGTTATCTCCATCAAATCAAGCAACTTTAATATGAAACATTTTTTCGCTTTTTCCATGGTTACAAAAATAATAGTGTGTATACGAACAAACCGAACATACTGTATGTAAATGACTGAGATTGCAAATCTTGTATTGCTTATAGAGGTATCAACATCCAAATCTAAAAGATCAGTGGCAGCTCTCTTGGAGGACAGAAACCGCCAGAAGGAGGAGCATCAAGCGAAACGAACGAAACGGCACGAAGAAAGGATGGAAATGGACAAAAAACTATTAGATTTATTAACTAAAATTGTAGACAAAATGTAGTTTAAAATAAAATATTACTTTATATTTGTTTTGTTTTTTATTTAATGTCACATTTAACTACACAACAGCTTGGTTCCATAACGTATTCATAATTATGTCTCTTTTTTGTAGCCCAGCATTTCGTCTTTCTTGATGCACATTAACATTTTCCACATTTTGTTGTGAAAGTGCTGGTATTGTGGCTACAACTATTTCATCTCCTCTTGCTGTACATATGTTGTGGATCACACAGCATGCTACAATATATTCTGCCATCAAGTCTACTCTTGACATTGGTAAGCAGTGTAGCAAGCTTCTCATGCGTCCTTTTAATAGACCAATACACCTTTCTACTGTTACCCTGGCCACTGAGTGGCAATAGTTATATTTTTTGTGTCTTTCCGTCAAATGGCCATAGTCTCGGAAAGGACTCAGTAAGTGTTGATGCAGCTCATATGCTGCGTCACCTAAAATATGGCTATCATTTGGAAACTTGACGTCTTCATCGAGATAATTGGCTACTTCAGATAATCTAAATACTCGTTGGTCATGGACAGAGCCAGGATGTCCGGCATAGCAATGCGTGATCAAATATTTATGGTCACACACCAACTATAAGTATAAATAATACAGACAGATATAAGTAAGCATTTACAAAATAACTGACAGGTGTATGGTAAATGTACAAAATTAATTGTTAATTACCTGTAGTTGAATGGAGTGAAATCCTTTTCGATTTACATAATCCGCGTGGTTTGCCTTTGGAGCATCAATACGAATATGTGTACCATCGACAGCTCCGATAATTTTTGGAAATCCACTACACATTTGAAATCCTCGCATCACATCAGCAGCGCGATCCCCAGTAGGCCACTGAATAAAATTCTCAGCCCTAACAAATAGTCCATGCGTCACCCTACGAACAGCTCTGAGAGCTGTAGCTTTCCCTACATTAAATCGGTCACAAATAGATCTGCAATGAATGAAAAACAAAGATACATTACTTTTTATACTTCAATATGAATTTTTATATCCTTATTGTATCAGATAAAAGCCTCTTGGTTTTAAATCCGGAATTTTCATATATTTTTTCACCTGTAAGAGTCCATAGTAGCCATTTTCCAAATAGCTATCAGTAACTGCTGGTGAGGAGGGATTGTTGGGCAGCCGGATGTATGGCGAATTAAATCATTATGCAAAATATTATGTAAATGTTGAAATGTATCCCTAGACATTCTGCAAATAGGAAAAACTGTATGATTATCAATAGTTTACATATTAAAGTTATATATTGATAAATGTTTACTAACCTGAAATGAGATTTAAATTCATTGTCCGAGTAACGGTCAACCAGGTTGCAATAATTATTAATTCTTGGGCGAAATTGCCTTCTTCTTCTTTCCACGCAGATCCACTCTTCATCAGAACTGGATGAACTGGTACTGGACTCAGCATCTATTCGCTGACTAATTAAACTCGTAACAATTTTAACTGTGAGCACTGTCGGTTCAGTTGCCATGTTCCTAGCACATATTACAAAATATTTTTAAACGGTTATGTAGTGTATACATGCATTGAAACGATAATATTTTTGAAACCGCGAAACTCTGATGATGAAGGAAACTATTAGACTAACTATTATACTTAGGAGGTACTTAGTACTTAGTACTTAGTATTGTATTTATCCTTTAAGGTTAGTTAAGATAGCTTTAGCTACTTATTAATGGCTAATTTATTGTATAGACTCTGTAATTAATACCTGGCTTTATTTTTTGTAAATCATGGGGATTTCCCGTATAATTATTATTAATAATAATAATAATAATATACTCACACAGTAATTATTACTATTAAACACTGAAAAACAAACTACTTAAGTTCCACGAGGCAAGAAGGAAGCTGGGAAGCAGTTCGGACAATGGTGGATCTCGATTCTTGGTTGGAAAATAATGGAGTATCCGAGAATTGATTCCTAGAATAATCGGTGAAATAATCGACATTTCACAAAAAGAATCGATCTATTCTAGAAGAATCGAGTAGAATCGTTATACCAGCGTCGCCGGGAAATCGGTTGTCGACGCTGGTTGGCTGCGGCCTCACTTGGTTTGGCTAGCTTCGCTTGCCTTGGCGCTGGCGTCGGTTCGTTTTCCATATTGGCGTTGATTGGTTGACGCGCGGCGTCATAACGCGCATGCGTGGACGCGTGTAACTTTCCCCACTACTCGAATAGTCGGCGGGCGATGTGGACTCAAGTGGAACGCAAACCAGGCGCCTACGAACCCTGTTTCTGCCCGTTCCACTAGCTTTTCGACCGCGAAGCTCACAACAGCTTATAAGCAAGTGGAACGGCAAATTCCTATGGTCGTGGTTGCGGTCGATTTGGGCGCAAGTGGAACGCACCCATAGTGATCCCGAAAATTGGACGAGAAGATTAGTCCCTAAAGTCGATACGTTCGTGACCAATGGGCATCATAGGGCCGACATGGATTACTTTACCATGCAGCTCCTTACCGGGCATGGGGCCTTTATGGCCTACAAAAAATGGATTGGCAAGGCTACCCAGGACACCTGTGACAGGTGCGGGTCGATAGACAATGCAGAACACGTATTGACGGCCTGCTTGGAATATAGCACGGAAAAGGCAGAGCTTGCCGCAGCAATGGGGACGCCGGTATCCACGGGGGGCATCATCGATGCTGGGAAGGTCATGAAGGACCGGATGAGAGGCTGCAGAGAGCAAGAGAAAAGTCGAGGAAAGCAAGAAAAAGAAAGAGAAAGGGCCCGGATTAGCAGGGCGCCGGGATCTTAAATAGACATTCTAGAATGGTCAAATTTTATAGATAATACAAACTCCATAAGTCTACATCTATATTTTACTGTTGACTCGTCTGAGTGGATTTATCTATTTATTTATATGCGGGCTTTTAGACATAGAAAATAGACCAGCACACGTGTGTATAGACACCTATTTTAACTGTTAGACAATTTTTTAACTCATGATCACGTATATTTATCCATTTTATTTATTTATTTATTTATCCATCCATCCATCCATCCATCCATACATCCATCCATCCATCCATCCATCCATCCATCCATCCATCCATCCATCCATCCATCCATCCATCCATCCACCCATCCACCCATCCACCCATCCATCCATCCACCCATCCACCCATCCATCCATCCATCCATCCACCCATCCATCCACCCATCCATCCACCCATCCACCCATCCATCCATCCACCCATCCATCCATCCACCCATCCACCCATCCACTCATCCACCCATCCACCCACCCATCCACCCATCCACCCACCCATCCACCCATCCACCCATCCACCCACCCATCCATCTATCCATCTATCCATCTATCCATCTATCCAGCTATCCATCTATCCATCTATCCATCTATCCATCTATCCAAGTATCTATCTATCTACTGAGTGTCTGTGCCCTCTTGAGTAAGTACTGCCGGCTTCCCGTCGGTGGGTAAAATGTCCGGTTACCATCGGAGGTTAAATGCCGACCCACCGACAGCCGATAAGGAGGCACCCGCGGATGGTGGCCGGCCGACATACCACTGGTCGGTAAAACGGAAGTTATCATCCGGGGTTGGTTACCGACTTGCCGTCGGATGGTAGGATTTCAACTTGCAATTGGGGGTAACTCGCCGTCACATTGACGAGCGATCAGAAGGAGCGCACCATGGGAGGTATCGGACTGACACATTGTCGGCCGGGAAGAGGAACCACCATGATTCCAAAGAGGGATAACCATTCGACCACCACCGGAAGGTAACGTAAGGGTTGCCTGCGTGGGATTCAACTTAGACCGGAACCTGGTGTTCGCAATCGAGAAGATGGATCGGAAGGTAAAAGAGGACCACCTCCACCTGGGTGGGGGCCGACCCGAAATAGTAAATTCTAGTCCCGGGTCGGTCAAGGTGGCTTTGATGGAGTCGCTAAGACAGAGGAGGTTTTTTACTGGGTATTTTTGCACACCGAGTCCCACATAACCCCGGCGTTCAGCCGGGGTATGCGTAATAGCATTTTTCCTCCTCTATAAAAAAAAGTCTGGTTATTACTTGGGGTCCTATTTCTGAGGGTCCTTAGAATGGGCCCCATGGGGACCCAATTTGCAGTGGTAACGGTCCCTACAAATGTACTTAGAAGTCCCCTGGAGGGACTGCGGTTCAGGGTCGGACTTACGATTGTACGGTGTAGGGTGCTCCCCAGGATGGCGAGGTGTTTCCGATGCCATCAAATGGGTCACCTTGCTAGGGACTGTCAGTTTGCCAGTGAAGGGGGGGGGGGGGGTTGCAGGCGGTGCAGGATTGGGGGCCATCAAATCGCTAAATGTCCGAACCCCCCAATATGCTCGAAAGAAGGAGTTAAGGGGGCAAGAGCCGCACATGTTACGGCCTCGCTAGCCTGCCCCGCGAATAGGTCCAAACCCGGGACGGAGGCCCGTAACACAAGGAGCCGTAACGCGACCGCACATAACATCTCTGTTGTTGTGGCCGCGATAAAACGCGTTGCGTCGCGGCAATTTAAATGTGCGTGCGAGAGCCTGTCAACACGGTGACGCACCGTTCGTCAAGACGGTTACGCGCGTCACACGTTTTTGCACGGCGCGAGCATTTGCTTTCCCGGAATTCGACCGTTAGTCTTTCGAACACCTGTCTAAGAACAACACGCTCTCGCACGCCCCAAGACCATATTTCCTTGTCGCCCACGACCCACCGGTTTTGAATCAATTTAAAACGGCCCTTCGAGCCATCGTGCCCAGCGCCCTGTACATAGTTGTACATATCGTTGTTTGTGGTCATTGCGTATTTGTGAATCGTGTTTGTTCATGTTCGAGTTCTGTGTGCTGTGACCGTTAATTGTGCAACGACACCCACAGTCGACAAAATAAACGTGTCGTCACCGACATCTGGAATGCATCCCTTCCCTGGCCAAATCCAGTGGCGATCCACATCGCCTTCCCAAGGCATTCGAGTAAACATCTGTCCTTAACGCGGACGTAGTCGTAATATCCGAGCGTTTCCGGCAGTTAGCGGACTGGTACAACGATGCATCAGGTGACGCCTCTCTGTGGATTACCGGTTTCAACGGCAAGTTCGCCACTAGGGCCCCGCGGTTGTCCGCAGAGGGAGTAGCTGGGACCGTACTTGATGACTGTGTTGTTTTGGGTTGTTACTGCTCCCCCAGGAAGAAGATTCCTGAATGCGACATGTTCCTGGAAGTTCTCGGGGTATCTTAACCGAAGCCAGGACACTGGGGAGGGGGGTGATAATGGCTGACGACTTAAACGCCAAGTCCCCGTCCTGGGGTGGCCATAAATTAGATCGAAAGGGGTTGGCCTGCATGGAATTCCTGACGGAGCACGGGCTAGTCCCTATCGGATTAAAGGAGCCGGTTACCTTTCGACACCATAATAAGGGAATTTCGTTCGTGGACGTCATGGCGACTGACCGGCTGACTGCCCGCCGTATAAGGAAGAGCGAGGTCCTACGGCATTTCTCATACTCAGACCATATGTATGTCTGCCACACGTTGGCCGATCCCCCGAGGGCTGCCCCCCCCCCTCTTCCTGAGTGGAGGCAGTACTCGGTTAGGGACATGGACATAGAGGCGGTCCTTTCTGAATACGGGGCACTCCGCCGGCTGGACACCGAGCGGACTGCCGATCCCCATGCGACTCTGACCCCCGACTCCGAAACGCTGGCGGGCAAAACCAACGTTTCTTGGAGGAGGTCTCCGCTAGGGTCCTTCCGAGGAAGGTTTTCCCCAGGGGGGCCCGCAAGCCCACGCATGCGGTAAGCCCTATAAGGCTGTTATGTCGGCCCTGCAGGGCCGCTCCCCGAAGGCCCTTATGACGCCTGCTCAAGCTCGCGCTCTAGTTGGAGCCCTCTTTGTGACCACCCCAAAGCTGCCCCCCCCCCCCCCCCCCGCCAAGGGTGGTCCTGGGTTCGTTGACAAATTGGATAATTAGGGGCTCAGACGAGGATTCCATAAGCAAGGCCGATTCTGACCTTATTAAAGAAGCGGTAGCTAGGATCAAGCCGACTAAAGCACCGGGCCTGGATGCGGTCCCCTCGGAGGTCGTTGCGTGCGTCCTCAGAACCCATGAGGACCATCTGGGTGATCTTGTTAGAGACACGCTCCGGTGCGGCACCATCCCGCCCTGCTGGAAGAGGGCGAGGGTGGTGCTGATACCCAAGCCGGGCAGGGACCCCAATGCCCCGGGATCGTTCAGACCCATCAGCATCCTCCCTGCCTTGAGTAAGGCATGGGAGTATGCTATCAAGGGGCTAATTGAGAAGCAGACGGGCCGTGACCCATTTCATCTGGCCCAGATTGGGTTCCGGAAAGGCGTGGGGACCGTGGAGGCGATCCTTGAGGTGGCGAGCTTCGCGAGGACATGCGCCCAGACGAACCGAATATGTGTTATGGTCACAATAGACGTGGAGAATGCGTTCAACTCTCTTAGTTAGGAGTTGATTCTCGAGGAACTGGGGAGAAGAGGTGTCTCCACCACGATTAGGAGGCTGATCCAAGATTACTTTAGGGACAGAAGCGTTATGGTCCACACTCATCAGGAGCACGTTGAGATGGGAATCTTTGCGGGGGTTCCCCAGGGATCGGTGCTCGGACCGTTCCTATGTAACTTAGTTTACGACGAGATTCTTACCCTCCTCAATAAGGATCGCTTTGTCCGTGCCATTGCATATGCCGACGATCTCGCTGTGATTATATCGGCAAGGGATCGCGGGCAGTTGGAAGAAATGCTGACTTCCACGATGAGGACGATGAGTACTTGGTTTGCCAGAACGGGTCTCCGGATCGCTGCAGCAAAGACCGAGATTATTCTGCTCACTGGTCAGAGGGGAGAAAAGATCGTTGAATATAACGTCTTCGGCGGTAAAATTACCTCTGCGGAGTCGATCAAGTACCTCGGGATCGAGTTGGATTGCCGCAGAAATTTTAAACGCCATTTGCAGGTTGCGTCGGCAAAAGGGGACCGAATTATGGGAGCGCTTTCATCTCTACTTCCCAATATCGGTGGTCCCTCTGTCCATGCCAGACGTTTATATTATTCGGTCTGGGAATCTGTAATGTTATATGGGCCTCCGCCTTACACCTGGACGCGAATAGGATAGCGCTCTGGAGGGCCCAGAGATCCGCTCTTATAAGAACAACGACCTCCTATCGCACCGTCGCATACCAGGCCCTATGTGTCCTGGCGGGGCGGCTCCCTGTACATCTCAAGGTCAGGATGTGGGAGAAGGTCCACAGGAAAAAAATGGCAGATAGAATTAATCCGGAGATAAGGGGGAATCCCAGCCTTCTATCCGAAAGGGCATCCGAGGCACAGAGGCGGGCCTTTACCGACGCAATGAACGAGTGGCAGGCCAGCTGGGACGCCTTCGATCCCACTAACTGGACCAGGAGGCTGGTCTCCTCGGTCCGAACATTTCTGGGCAGCGGGGGCTTAGTGTGCCAGCTAGACTACTGGATCTCCCAGATTTTAACAGCACACGGCTCATTCAATGCCTTTAAGGCGAAGATACGCAAATCAGAGTCTAGCTCTTGCGAGGATTGTGGTGAAGACACCGTTAATGACGCGGAGCATGTCCTTACGACCTGCCACACGTATGCCGAGGAAAGGAGTGACCTGGCGGAAGCTTTGGGGGCTCCGATAGAGACGCCCACAATTATCGCTCTCGCCACGAGGTCCCCGGGGCACTAGACTGCCTTCAAGGTCTTTGCTCACAAAGTTATGAGCGACAGGGCAGCTAAGGAGCGTGTCAAGGACCGTGAGGCCAGGGCGGCAAGGTACGCAGCACTTAGGGCCGAGGCCGCCAGGAAGAAGCAGGAGATTAGGAACAAGAAGGGCAAGAGGAGGGGAGCTAACCCTCCTCCCGCAATTACTCAGCGTCCGAAGAAGAGGAGGAGACTCCTTCCCTGCCCACAACCTGATCCAGGTTAGGGGATGGGTGTGGGGCAGGTTGTCCCATTTAACCTGGGTAGCATTCTCCTAGCTACTAGACTACCTACCTATTTACGTATACAAACAACATGCTGTTAATTCAGCATGCATTGTTTATTTTATGACCCTTTTTACTATTTTATCCGGTATTCTAACCATTTACTTATCTATTTTATTTATTCACTCGCTACAATGATTTTATCCGGGGTGTTTTATCCGTCTTGTTATATGATTCAATCTTATTTTATCGGGATTGTTATTCCCCCCTGACCTGCTCATGGGAGGTGGACCTTTTTATTTTATCCGGGTTTTTTCTTTATATTTTATCCGGTTGTTTACGGGCGGATGACTTTTATCCGGTGTTAAATCGAATACCCCCCGAGGAGGGTGGATGTAGGCGTTTCCATGTTTTAGTGGCCTATGGTATGACCGATAACTTTTTTGATGGGTCATACGGTTGCCCCCCTAGTTTTGTAGGAGGGGGAGGGAGGAGGTATTACCTTGAAGTACCCCCTCCTCCAAGGGTACAGGGTAGGGAGTATATATGGGGGGGGGGGTTAGTGGGTATCCCGTCCTTTTGACGGCGAGTCCCACATAACCCCGGCACACGTGTCGGGGTATGCATAAAGCATTTCCCCCCCTCAAAAATGAGGTCTGGTTATTCCTGGTTGTGTCTGGGTTATGTCTTTCTCTACACGTGTCGCTAGCCGATTTATCGTGTACTTAGAAACAAAGTTATTCACTGCAGCCCCCAGATACAGGAAATTACGGAGGTGGGGAACCCTCGCCACCTACACCCGGGAGCTCCCGGTTCCGATTTGTCGCGAGGGCCAGACCAGCTGTACCCCCGCTGTTCCGTTCTGTGTCATCCGATTACCTCCTTTTCGATTATGATCAAAGCACGCTCGAAGGGAAGTCTTACGGGAGTGGACTCTGACGGCGAATCCCAAGTAGAGTGTACCGCACCCGTCTGCCGCGGGACTACCCAGACGGGAGATGTCGTCGGCTCGCACTCCCAGCTCACCCTTCTTGCGTTTACCACAAGCCAGATTCCCGTTCCCAATGGTTGCGAAGGAAGACTTACCTGGGGGGGGGGGGGGGGCTCGAACGGGGAATCCCAGATAGCATGTGTTTCACCCGTCTGCCGTGGGGCCATCCACACGGGAGACGTCGCCGGCCGTGCTTCCTACGCTCATTCAAATCATCCCCTTACAACATCCAATCTTCATTAACCATATCCAAAGCATCCACTATACAGGGTGTCCGCGGGAACTAGAAACACCTGAATGTCTCCTAAACTATTGGAGATAAAAATATTTAAAAATAGGGAATTGCATGGTTTGAGGGGGCAAATTTATTAGCCGGAACGAATTTTTTTTCGATTATTATTTTAAACGATACGACGGTCAAGTTCGGTTTTTCAAATGGAACTAATTTTTTTGAAGACCTGAGTTGATAGTGCGTTCCAAGACAAATGCAATAAGCATTAATGTATACACTTGATTTCCACTGGTTTTTAAGATATTGCGCTTGCAAATTTACTGATTTTCACTGGAAGAAAACGCGCTGAAGTAGCAAGGACCGGGGACGGTCAGACAAGCACCACGGGTGGCACTGCCTGTTGAAACTGATACCAACCTGCCAAAGGTCTACCCCGAGACTGGCAGGCCCAAAGGCTGGACAATTCTTTTCCGTCAGAAATGCTACTTAGGTAGGTACATATGCGGCACCGAGAAGCGCACCGTTAGTTTTATTTCGCACTTGCTTCTACGCTCGGATGGCCGGTTCTTTTGGAAGGGATGCAAGTTGGATTGGTTAGGTTAGGAGGTGTGAAAGTTGCTAAACTAAATTTCAACCATAGGGAGCAGATTGTAGTAGAACCAATCGGATTTGCATCCATCACAAACGGCTGCTCAAGCTGGAAGAGGCCCTCTGCACAGCAATACCTCTTCCCCAATGCCCACCTTCTCTCGCACGGAATACGCCAACGCATGCTTTTGTTTTGATATTGAAATTCGTGTTTATACTCGAGAGGACCACGCGTCGACAGCGGGCTACCCCTTTTCTTCCTGTGTCTCTCCACAAGGAGTATTGACGGTGACTTGTAGGAGCGTAGATGTCGGGATGCCAGTTATTGAATTCAGGAGACGATAGAAACACTTTATTAGAAAACACACATGTACTATAATTAAAGTAAATCGTATTCCTCTCGGGTAGGAGTACTGATAACGATCGAACTTGAGCCCCACTTCGCGCAGACCGATTACACGGAGGGTAGTCGAGTCACACACTGCACAAATGATACAGGGTAATTCTGGAGCAACGCCCGTCAAGAAGATGCGGCCTGGTACCCCGTGGCGAGGACAGACCTTCGCAGTGCCTCGCCCGATTTTTATGGCTTTTTCCGGAAAAAGGTATGAATCTTGGGACGAACGTAGCGAAGTGAGGTCGAGCCCCCGCAGTCGAGGGTGCAATATCCAGTACAGCGTATTAAGAAATTCTTTTCTTCATCGTATCGAAAGGGAAGTGACGCCGATGGATTCCTTGTGGTTTTCCGATGAAAATCATTACAAATGTCGTGTAAATCGGACTACTTTTACATAAGGAATACAAATAGCTTGTGTCAAAGTAGTCCGATTTGCATGATATTTGGTATGTACATAAATTAAGTGATCAGTGTTAGTAGGTGTGCAGTGAAGTGAACGTTGCGACCCTTAACTTTGGATGGTGTCGTGTACCTGAGATCAGCTGTGCACTCAGCGCGTCTGTCGATGACCAGGATCGGTTCAGTGACCTAGTGACATAGGTTTTCAAGCTGCAGGTGAATTTTCGGAAGGGTGAGTTTTAGTTACATTATTGGCGACTATTATTTCTTAAATTTAACGCAGGCTATGGCTTATTTCCGGCGATAATTCTAAAAATTTCCATACCTAAATATTTCTTAGGGGTTTTTAAACAAACTTATTCGTTATCAGCAACACTGTTGGCCGTTATTGAATTATGGATTTTAATCACAATAACGAACTATGATCACTTTTCGTTAATTTCCTGTTACATTACCTTGTCGTGGCTACGTTATCACAAGGAAATTTACGCATTTCTTATCCTTCCACTTCAAATAATTATTATTTTCGATTCTTCTAAAGAAAACCTTTGTATTCGTCTTTTTACGTTAGACATGATTTTCATCCATTTCTCCTTTATTCATTATTCACTTTAAATGACAAACAAATCATGACAAAATGTTCGATTTTATTTGTTACGTCTTTTTCATTTGCCATTCTACGCAATTTCCTTCGATGCATGCCGAGTTGCTCGTTCGTAGTCGCAGCGCGGCACGCGGCCACGCTAGCACGGGAACTCGGCCGCCAGACTCGGGCTCTGATTGGTCGCTGCTTTTTGTTAATATCTCGTTAACGAAACCTCGGAGAACATTTTCGCAAAGGAAAAAGTTGTTTGCAATTACCCCCCGAGTCACTCCCTTCAAGGAACCGCAGCATTTTTGGAACACCCTGTATTAGTTTGCGTACCACATTGGTCAAAGGACCGTATTCGACTATACGATCGTGGATGATCATACAGTACGCAGTAGTATTAGCGGGAACATTATCTTTGCATTCGAAATATATTCGCACGTCCACCGTAGCGCTCTTCAACGACTCGTTCTGCCTAGAACAATCTATGACCGCGATAGGCGCGTATTGGAAGAATTCGATCGCGTTCAGTAACGGTTCTCCGTGGCCGTAGTACGATCGACGGAATTTCGCGTACATATCGTACAGGAGCGCGTACTTATACTTATCGAAATCCAGGTTCAAGTCTTCGTACGGATACGACTCGGAATTTAGGTAGAGTCGAACGTTCGCGAGTTTACACGCGTCGAATTTGCTCGCGGTTCTATCGAGACGATTCTTTCGATCGGTTTGCATCGCGAATATCACGAATCGGGGTTTCTCGATTTGCGACGTAGCTTTCACAGTCCACGTATGTTTCGTTGTCGCTTGCAGTAACGGGTACTCGTACAGGTCCCACGATCGGAAACTCATCGCGATCGGTCGACCGCTTTCCAGGATACGCAGCATCGATAGTTTGTTCACTTCCTCCAAAACGACGTGGGGCATGCGCCACTGCACCTTGCGCATTTCGAGTTTCGGTCTCGCAGTGGCGGAGGTGCCGTACATCGCGTTCGCATCGACTCGCGATCGAATAAGGATCAGCTCGTGTCGCGCGTTCATCACGATGTGTTTGTAATCCTCGCAGAATCCTAATAACACGTTCAGGGGTACGCAGAAATTGAAAGCACCCGAATGAAAAATGTCTTTATCGTACGTGATTGTATGATCCCAACCAGCATTCGCGAGCACTTTGCTTCTATCGACCGACAACGAGACGTAATGTTTCAACGTGGTAGCGATCCCCGGATTTCGACAACGATCGATCTCGACACCGTTCAATTCGTATCGAATCTCATCGAACATGAACGCGACGCAATTGTTGTCGAGAACAGTGGTCGCGGACGTTCCCGGACTTTTCGCGTCCTGCGACGTCAACGTGCCGCGGCCTTCGATGTAGAGAAAACTTTCACACGGAAGCGTGTACAGATCTTGCTGCTGTATGGGGATTCTTATCTCATCGCTATTGTCGAACGTCGTATTGGCATACGGATTATAGGTGTGTAACTCGATCTTTGTGATACGGTTGTCGAAGGTTGGCGTATTCGCCACGTCCAGAATGACAGACATCGCGATTCCGTGTGACGCTCTCTGCTTGTTTAATAGGCTACGATGAAACCTAACGATCGTAGGAAACGCGCGTTTCGACGTGTCAACGGCTATCTTATGCTTCTTACCGGCCCTCTTCTTATCGCTCCACCCGCCTTTGTTCTTCTACTTTCGCTTCCCGAGATAGGGTTGCGCCGATAACGCGAGACAGTGCTGGTGGGGCTGGCGACTATTGATGATTCGTACGCGTGATCTAACACTAACATACTACACACATACACGCGCGAATACTACGCTAGCCTATCGCGCGGACGTCGTTGAACGTGCAAACGAATCGTTATTTCTTCTCCACGGAAATCTATAGGGCGATCGTATTGATCGACGATGCACAACGTTAAATCGTGTATTGTTCGTACGACGATCGGCAGGTAAATGACGTGTCGCGGGGTTTCCGATATCTTATATCCCGGCGGAACGCGAGGAGAAAATTCGTGGATCGTGTGTACCGGTTTATCGTTACTGTACGCGCCGGTAGTGACGTTGCACGTTACTCTGATCACGTTAACGTTTATTATATTCACGGGTACGTTAGACTCGTGCCAGATTCTCGGCAATAAGACATGATTCGGTGAAAATCCTAGCAACGAGTCCACATTATTCGATTTCGTAAAGTCTACAAAGAACGAGGAGTACATCTCGCTTTTCATGGTATTGTTGTTAGCTCGAAGCATTAGAGGGTACTTGTCGTCATCGCCGTTGGCGTCGTTCTCGTTGTTACCACGCTTTCGAGGATATCGCTCGAGTAATCGCTGCTTCAGGTACTCGCCGATAGCGTCTAATTCGTAGGAACCGTGGGGAATCTGAATGCATTCATGAGAGGGGTCGACGATTGAGTCGGTGGCGGTATCATAGTTCACGATGAAGTAGAATTTATCGTTGCTCGAGTCGATGTTCGGTATCGTGTGAAACGTCTCCAAGTCCGCGAGGCCTAATTCATACTCACCGTCGCTCAAATCTATCGGCGGGAAATAGTTTACCGTCAGCACGCTGCTCCGGCCCGTTAACGTGAGCGTGAACGACATATCGATTGTACTCGCGAGACGAAGAGAGAAGGAGTGACGCGGGCGTACGAATACTCGGTAATTTATCGATATTATGGATCTTTATTAAGGAAGATGTGGAGGGTCATTTCACATGGATACATTCTAACGATATCTTAGTATACATCATTATTAGTAGATAGGCCATAATTCCATAGACTTTTGTTGTAAAAATTGCATGCATAACCGCCCGCAATTCATCTCATCGAAACGTTGAAAACGATCGTGATTGTACGCGATCGTTGTACCGCGTCCGAAATAGTGAATCAATTCCACGGGTGGCCGTAGATTCCCAAAACTATCAAAGTATTGGACTCGCGATCCACGTTTCGCGTACGCGACCCAATGCGTCCCGGCGCCTCGAGTCTCGTCAAGATTCGCGATACCGGTCTCGTTCGTTCGGACGCGCGTGGGAAGCGTGTCGCGCATAAACACCCCTCGAAAGAACGGTACGTTTGCACACTCGCGCACTAATTGCAGGTTCATCATAGGTTGTTGCGTTATCGCCGCCACCGTCGCCACGCGACTACTCGATTGCCGTTTTTTTTTCTTCGTTTGGAATCGTCGGCGCCGTCGTCTCGGGTTCAAGCCTGCGCCTCGCTTGTACGGTGTCAGATGCATTCCTCGACCCTCCATCACCCGATGATGACGCAACGTCTCTTCCAGCTGTTTTCGAGATGCCTTCGCATCGTTGACCGCTTTGGTTATACCAGCCGCTCCACCGGCCAATGCTCCGATAGCTGATAAAGCGGGCAGCACGAACGGGAGAAATGGAAGAAAGCCTCCACGTTACGCAACTCGTAGATTACGATGTCGTCGTTGCGAATGTTTCATTGCAGACTTTCTCTGTTTTCGTTTCATTCTTTTCACACCCATGCCGAGTCTAGTCTTAGCCTTCATCGTTGCCCACACTCCGGCCGCTGCTGCTTTTTCACCAAAGGTCGCGTCGTTCGCGAACACTCGTTCTCGCGCTCATTCCGCTAATGCACGATCCGCCACGTGTCGTCCCTCCAAATCCTTTCGATGCGAGTACGCGATATCGTAGTCTCGACACGCTGCGTCCAGGGGATTCACACCTTCGTCGCCACGAGCCAATCGCTTTAGCAAACGCGTCCCCGGTCCGCAGAACTGGTAACCTGGAACGTGGAGTTCGAATGGTAAACGGTTTATGATACCGTTCACGAGACCCGATCCGGTCTGCTTCTGCTTCTTCTGCTTCTTCCCTAATCCACGAGACGTCGCAGTCGTTGATGCAACCATATACCTACGTTAGAATAACCATGATAGTGACTACAATAATAAACGCGTACGAGCGCTCCGCCGATCACAGTGATAGTGACCTGCACATCGCATGCCACGAATATAAATAGTCGCCCATCGTCATAGACGCGCGCGTGCGAAGATGTGATTTGTGAAACAGCCGGACGTTATCCGCGTAACCGCGAACAGAATCCTCGAAGATGATACGAATGCGAGTCGAGCGAACAGACACGGCCCGCTGCTGCCGAACAGCGTGCGAGGTGTGATTTGCGGTCCTTCCGGATGTGGAAAAACGAACGTGCTTTTAAGTATGCTAGAGAGTCCGAACGGTTTCCGTTTCGAAAACGTGTACGTGTACTTGAAATCGCTGCATCAACCAAAGTATCGGTATCTCGAACAGGTGTTGTCGCTCGTCGACGGAATCGAATACTTCCCCTACTCGGACAACGCTGAGATCATTCCACCGAGAGACGCTCGGCCCGATTCGATCTTCGTGTTCGATGACGTGGCGTGCGACGAGCAGAACGCGAATATTTCTCCATGGGTCGTCACGCGAACGTGGATTGTTTTTATTTGTGTCAGTCGTACGTTAGAATACCTAAACATTTGATCAGAGAAAACGCGAATTTCCTGATGCTTTTCAAACAAGACGGTACGAATTTGCGTCGCGTTTACAACGATCACGTGAATACAGACATGACGTTCGAGTCGTTCAACGACTTGTGCGCGAAATCTTGGCGTCGACGATACGATTTCGTGGTGATCGATAAGGATAGTTCCATGTCCGAAGGTCGATATCGAAGAGGATTTAACGAGTTCGTCGTAGCTCACGGACGTCAGTAAACCACGAATCGTTCATCGAGCAACACGAAATGTCTAAAGGCAAACGCAAAAACATCGTCGGCGAAAAGGAACGAAACGCCAAAAAGGAATGAAACGTCGGAGCGTGGACGCGAAGGTGGAAATCGCCAAAGTCAGCGACGTTATACGTAAAAAGTGCTTAGCCTTGAAAATTGGTAAAATGGCTACGGAAGCGGCTGTGGAGGCGAATACGCGACCCATCGTCGAGCCCTTGAAGCAATTAATCGAGAACACGTCTGCATTCCAAACACGCTGAACGCCTCGACCGCGACCGGTGAAGAGGAAACATGAATACGATCATCAAGAATCGTCGAAGAGACATCGAACCGCTGCTGCGGGTGCATCCATGGAACGATCGAACAGCTTTCCAGATTCTAACGACGACGACGACGACGACGACGACGACGACGACGACGACGACGACGACGACGACGACGACGACGACGACGTTGCCGATGTTAATGATGTTAATGATGTTAATGATGTTAATGATGTTGCTGATAATGATAATGATATCGTTGACAACGGTGAAAAAAATCCGGATGCTGCGTCGCAATCAAAGGCCACCGATTTTGATTCGCAGCGTAGCCCCGTCGACGATATCCAGGTGTATGTACGGAACGCCAAAGGTCCCTTGTCGCGAGAATACATACGACTACTCTTTACCGACACCAAAAAACGCATCGACAATGTGTACGGTGTATACTTGGGCCCCGATGAAGACCTAATGATCGGCGATTCCGTGCTTACCATCGACGCGCACAGCGACGACGTTTGCGTGAATGTAACGCGATACCCGGGAACTCGGGGTTTGTACGAACTGTTATTCATGCGAATCCCCAACGAAGTGACGTGCACGGACGCGGATTTTCGGTCGTACCGACGCATCTTGTTAGCTACGAACGCGCATAAGCGAAACCATTCGTCGAGTAAGCGCACGTTGGGTAACAAGGGGTACAAGTATAAGAAAATCATATCCTCGGTGATCGGCGGGGTTCAAACATCGGGTCTCAAACGCGTTGCGGGAAAGGGGAGGCGTGGTGGTGCCGGTGGCGCGGGCACTGGCGCGGGCACGGGCGCCGCGCACTACGCGGGCGGCGCGGGCGTCGCGGGTGACGCGGACGCCGCGGGTACGCGTCGAGGTCGAGGATTACCCATCGACGAATCGATGACGGTCACCGATAACGCGATCGATTACGTGTACTGGGACGATCCAAACGAATTAGTCGATAGACTCGGATTGCTCGTGGCATCGCGCGCGGCCGGTCACACGGGTCACGATAACGAAATCGCGTCCATCGTGGAGGAATTACGCGAGGACCGTTTCATCTTAAATTGAACGATCCGACGATCGTCGCGTCAGTAGCGTTCACGAGCACGCATCGTTATGTCGGTGAATAAGTTTGGCACCTCATTACACAATAATAACAGCAATAACAATAATAACGAATCGGCGATGACAATGACGAGACTCCTGACTGCGGTGGACGATCGCTTCACGCGAAAAATCGAAGCGGGTATCGCGAACGCGCGACTTGACGCCGAGTATCAACGATCTCAACTCGAGACTCGAGTACAACGCGCGATGTCGGATATCGTTAACGCGCAATTATCCCGACTAGAGGACGATTTAAATACCACGATTGAACGACGCTTCGATCATTTGAAAGACAGATTCGAAGAGTTCACGACTGCGGCGGCGACGAGCCAGACCGCGATATCGACGACGGATCTGCACAAACGGAAGGAGCAGCGAAACGCGAGCGAGAGTCGACGACGACGACGATGATTAATGACCCTGACCCCGACGATAGTGGTTCCGAAACGTTGAATGATGACGAACGTTTGCAAAAGACGTGCACCGATTGTATTTTACGAACGCTCGAGGAACTGATACTACTTCTAACACCCTCGGAACGTCGCGACCACCCCCACCCACCCGCGAAGCATGAGCAAGGAACGAATACAATTAGTGAACGAATTACACGCTCCAGCGAGACGAAACTTCCCGCGACGACGCGTCGTGATTCGCGGTTACGATGATCTGTGGCAGGCCGATTTGGTAGAGATGCGTCCGTACGCGAAGCAAAATCGTGGATATCACTACATACTAACGATCATCGACGCGTTCAGCAAGTATGCGTGGGCCGTACCCGTGAAAGCGAAAAGCGGACGCGACGTGACCACAGCGTTCGCGACCGTGTTGCGGCAGAGTGATAGATGTCCGCGAAATTTACGAACCGACATGGGAAAGGAGTTCTCCACTACTCCACGTACAGCGTGATGAAAGCGTCGATCGTCGAACGTTTCAATCGTACGCTGAAAAACCTGATGTGGAAACAATTCTCATTGAACGCGTCGTATCGTTGGATCGACCTGTTACCTGAACTCGTCAGCACTTACAACCATCGCAAGCATCGAACGATCAACGCTAGACCCGTTGACGTGACCCCCGCGACGCGTTTATCGTTCGCCGCGAATGAGCCCATCTCCCAATCCGCCGCGAAAGGTATTCGATGACGCGCCAAATTCAACGTCAGTGATAAGGTGCGCGTTAGCAAGTTCAAGACTCTCTTCGAGAAGGGATACACGCCGAACTGGTCGACCGAGGTGTTTGAAATCACAACTGTACAACGAACGTGTCCGGTGACATACATTTTGCGCGATGCCGCGGGAGAGCCGATCTCGGGCGATTTCTACGAGTACGAACTACATTCGGTCGCGAATCCGGACGTCTATCTGGTTGAGAATATTATTCGACGGAAGGGAAATCAGGTGTATGTTAAGTGGCTTGGATTCGATTCGTCGCGGAACTCGTGGATACGCGATAAGGATATTCTATGATTTTGGAATATGTTTCTGAAATAAATGAATAAATATATATATATATATATATATATAAATATGTACATTGCACGTTTATTCGCGTCCTCCTTCACGCACAAGTGATCTTAATAAAGAATTACAAATATATATACTAACACATATAAAATATAATTTAAAGGAAATATACATATACTTACACATATAAAATACAATTTTGAATATGAACAAATGAAAGAATCGCTTATAACATAAGATATACAATATACATATTGTTTGAGATTCACCTAGTTCATCTCAACGCCACACTCACGCTCATGGCAGCACCTCGCGGAAGCATGATTGCAACGCAGATCAACGATCGATCCACCACTCAGAGACGCGGATCGAGCGCGATCCGCCAATCAGCGTGGATCGATCAGCCAATCAGCGCGCCTCATCGATGTTCCAGCGGAACCGACGCGACGCGCGGACGGAAGTCCTGCGTTCACTCACTAACGGTTTATCAAGTAGTGCTCACGTGCGGTATTGCCAAGAAAGTGTAAAACGTTGTAATCTCAATCTATCTCACTCATCCTCTTCTGAATTGCACACCACTCAATTGCGACGTAAGAGGTTTCAATAAACTGACCATAATCAAGCTCACAAATATCAAGTGCCTGTAATTCTCGCCCCTTCACCGTCGACTCCCAACCTCACTTTTCCAGCGTGCTCAACCCTGAATCGCGTTTCGGTTAAATTCGATACACATATGTACTTGCAGGCATACAAACATACTATACATATGTACATACAGGTATACAAACATACTATACATATGTACATGCAAGCATACAAACATACTATACAGCGAGGGATTCGTCGGAGTCGAGGTGTTCGTCGGTGTCGAGGTGCTCGTCGGACTCGTCGGGGTCAGGGGGCTCGCGGTCGAGGAGCTCGTGGGGCTCGAGTTCGGAAATTTGATAATGACCCCACGGAAGGGTTCTGATCCGATCGACTAAGACACATCGCTTGTCGTCGAACGGACTGAGTGCATTCTTTTCTTCACTCACCGAGTACACGTCGTGTTGCTTGGAGCGGATATTGTTCTGTCGAACCGCTTTCCCGGGGAGTGAGTAAAGACAACGAACGTAATCGTCGAATTGTATATGATTCGCGACCACGTGTCTTCGCACACCCTTCACTTTCTTCGTTTCACTCACAGACCCGTCTTCGGCGTTGAATGTTCTAGTCGCGTACATCTTAGATCGTAGTCCGACGAACTCGGTCATCAAGGCGCCGTTGTTCTCGTCCTTCATGAGTCCCGGCACCTTTTTGTTTACGCGGGGCATACCGTACGGATTGTCCACCGCGTAATCACTCGTATCGAATCGATCGACGTCGCACTTCATAACATCATACGCATCCTCGCATTCTAAGCTATACATCAAACTATCGGTGTCGGTGTACAAGACCTTACAGTGGTCAGCGAACTTCGCACGCATATACGCATAATGAAATTCGTACAAGCATTCTTTCGACACGTCGAGCACGCTCATACCCACGTATATCGGTTTGTCGAACTTCACTTTTAGTTTGCGCATTTCGATGGCCACTAACTGTTCCGAGAAGATCGTGCGACTGTGAAAGTCCGGCTTCGCGATCAGCGCTTCCGCGCCGTAACGACCGTCCCACTGAGTCACTAGTCGCACGTCTACGCGATTCCGCACGTTTTCCATAGTTTTACCGTACACCGCATTGTTCATTAGTTTATATAATGTCTTTTGAAATTCACTCGTGGTGCGCGTTCTCAAATCAGTGTTCAATTGGATGTACTCGCGTAACCAATGCGACTGATCGAATCGCAACACCCGATGAATTCGCGTCACGCGTAATCCGTGGCGCACGCACTGTTTTATGTAGCGATAGTGGATTACGTATCGCTCCTTATCGTCGAGCGTGGCAAGCAGCTTGGTCTGTTTACCATGTGGCGCGTGCTCGCGCACCGGGCAGAATGGCAGGTCGGCGTGCGCGTCATGAAGCTCCTTGGGATACTCGATGTCCACCTCCAACAGGTATCGAGCGCGGCCACTTCGGCATCGTCCAGCCACTGAAATCCATCATGCGACATGGCCTGTGACATAGCCCACCCGTACAAGTTGTTGACATTGAAGTACATCAGGTACGTCGAAGGCTTCGACTTGTCGTGCATCCGTGCCGGCAGGTGTTTGTTGTTGGCCTTCGCGTGCCTGTGCGAGCACTGGCTCAGACCGCCGCGTATCCCACGCTCCACGAACAGTAGCATGTCCACGTCCGTTAGAAGTTCTAACCGTATGCCCGTGTACTTGAGCATCGCGTCCCACGTGAAACTCGGAAGCGTAAAATAATGCGCGGGATCTAAATCATAACTCGCGATACAATCTGTCCGGAAACTCTCGAACACGTCAGCGAGTAACAATACGTCCGTTTTCAAGTACAAATCGCTGTACTCTCCCAATGTCCGTACGCGGAAAGTGTTCCACACATTCGCGGCGTGTGCGTAATCGAGCTCTGACACGGCGGTATCATTCAACCGGCTATAGAACGATACATAGTCGTATGGGAAGACGCCCTTCCGGGCTAGAAGATTGAATTGATCGTCCGACAGGGATTGAAATTTGCGTCGTAGAATCACGAGTCGTTCTTTGCCGAGGTCCGAAGCGAGTTTCTCCAGACTAGCGGCTAAGAACTTCAATGAATCTATGAAACGAAACTTCAATCCCCTCTGCCAATCGTTATTCTCGGCGTCGATTCCCTTCACGTGCTTAGTGAACGATATGTATCGCTCCTTCGTGACAGGTAGCAGATCGATCTGTCCCTCGAACGCGGACGCCAACTCCTTAATTATGAAATGCGCGTCGTATCCGGACAGATTGTGAAAGACGACCGGTATCGTGTACGATCTTTGAAATTGTAAATTACACTTCACGTGGGCCGCGCCTCGGTACTCACCCGTCGAGTGGCAATGGTCGCGCACTTTTTTGTCCGTATCGACGAATGGTTTCCCGCACACGTGACACACGCTCGCGTCGTTATAACTTCGCCACTGTTCTTTCGTCAGCGTGTTCATTGGTTTCGCGCTCCGCAACCACGAATACACGACGTTCGCGAAGTCTCGGAGTTCCTGCACGAACCACTGCACGCACTCACTTTCATGTCGATACACGCGGTAACGGCACAGAGACGCGTCGCTGGAACAATGGATGTAGTATCCCACGCTGAAGGCTCTGTGCTGCTGATACGTGAAGGTGCGACTCCGTTCCGCAGGCTCGACGTCCTCCAGCATGCATTCGAAGTCCGCGTACACGATGAATGGTGCTCGCTCCTTGTTCTTGAAATTTTTAAACCCCAACCTATTGTCCTTCGCTGACGGCAATTCGACTGCACACTCGTTGAGACGCTGGCAGTCCACGGTGTGTTTCGTCAAGCGATCGGACGAATGGAAGAAGTTGAGACACCTGCAACGAGAATAACATTAATAATAATAAACATAAGAATAAATAATATATCGATCGAAATATTCCATAGTTTACTCACCTTTCGCAAACGAATACTTGGCCATTGTGGTTGCCGAGTTGCTTCGAAATCAGCCTCGACATACTTCGAATGCACGCAAAATGGTACGGATCCTTGGAGTCCTGCACCAGTAGCAGGTTCGCGTGTTTATCCCGCTTTTCCTCCGTCAATCGCAGAGGCATGCAGCTTTTGTCGGCCCACGTGTACACGTTCACCGACACATTGTTCAACTCCTCGAACTTCGTCAGCTGGTTTAACGTTACGGGGAGACTCACAGCGTCCGTACGAAGTACCGTTGAGTAATGAGGGTACGATACGGTCCTATCCCCATGTGTAGCAGCGGGATACAAAGTGGCGACGATGGACCACAAGAAACACGCATTGTCTCTGCTTTTTACATTGACCACAGCCTTTTTAAGAACGACCTCGCGCGGAGGTGGTACGTCACAGCCGGCGCGAAGAGGGTTATGCTTATTAATGTTTATTAGGAGATTTAGCACAGCCCTCAGGGTCCATCCACTATCGCGATCTTGAAACACCTCGATCGTCACTAACGTGGGAGCTACCACGAACTTGGAATACCACTCGCGCACGTTCGATGTCGCGAACAGTACGCGATTTCGCGTCCCGAAACTTTTCATGTCTGTATTATCGTTCAGTGAAAACTCCGCGTTCAGAATCGTATTCACGGACACACTAGAATGTTCACTGATAGCGTCTGTGATGCGCGAGAGAACCATTCGTCGAGCATCCGCCAAAAATTTACGCAGATCGAGGAAACCCGCGTTAATGACGGCACCAGTCGAAATGCGATTCCGAAACGCGGTTTCCAGATCCTCCCATACGACCTTGGGCGCAGCCGATTGACCCGAAACCCCGAGCCCCATTCGCGAAGACCGTTGCTCCACGATCGTACGTAATGTAGTTGTACGCGCGATTAGTGACACGAAATGCTGTTTCAATCCCACCGAGACTCCCTCGCCGCGCTGATACTCGATGATAAGTTGCAAGGACGCGTCGCACTGATCCATCCAGTTTGTAACGAGTCACCGCGGTAGGACGACGATCTTGCCCCCCACCGTGCGCCCGATCGTTGAATTTCGTACCGCGCTCCGCCAACGGTCTTGCCCCCCACCGCTCGGCCGGTTTCCGAGAACCGACGCGAGAGGGGCGCGTAATTAGCGACTCTCTCGCCACCGAAATTACGCGGCCGAGGATATATAAGGCGGGGGCATAGGCCTAATTGCCAGAGACCGCCTAGAGCGAGCGTACCGAACAGTACACCTCTCCCAGAGACCTCCTGTGCGATTCCACGTTCTTGTAGAGACCCGCGTTCTTGCGAAACCCAAGCGCTCGAGTTATTACAGATCTTGTGAAGCCGACAGACTGAGTCTCTGCGCCTTTTTGCGATCTCCTCCTCCACGGTTCCCAGACGGACAGCGTGAGCCATCCTCTGGAGGCAGACCGATAACCGCCATCGATCTCCCGAATAGATTCACCTCTATTCTCGAGAGCGTCCTTAAAGCCTCCGTCTCACTCCCGGGCTGTGCCCACCGAGTGAACGGACCCAAGGCTCTCCGACCAGGGTCCAGTGGCAGGGTAGGCCCGCCAGGACACCGAAGGGTCAAATCGTCTTTCCCATCCATCTTCGCCGAATCGTTACCGCCGAGAATACCACGCGCCGCGTCGCGCGCTACCTTACCGACACCGACTCGCGACGCGACCCGCGCCGCCCGCACGGCAACCCGCGCCGCGACACGCGCCGTACACACTTCGACTCGCGATAGTATAAGGTCTAGGTTAAGCCGCTTTCACACTGTTTGCCAGCACAGACCTGGCTGGGATTCTTTGTATCGCCGATTCAATAAATTGTCGTACTCTACCTCACCTCGACGCGTACAGTCATTCGATCGACGGCGCTGGACAACCGTCCTGAGCTGGCGATACGGTTCCTCCACCGTCCCACCGGTAACCCCGCGATTAACGGTTACAAGTTCTCAACTTCCAAAACGGCTATGTAGTCCAAAAGCGTTGCCATTCGGTAGAGAGCATTGTACATATCCATGAACGCCTCCATGTTTTGGCTTCTTCTACTCCAGTTTTTTTTCAATTAGTAGACACGCACGAGCAGGCATGAGTGGTTGATACGACTCTTCCACGTGATCCGGTCCACGTCCGGAAATTGAAAACTCCGGGGAAGCATTAGGCGTGTCAAGTGTTGTCGCACAATTGGTATTGGATGCTCGTCCATAAATCGCGACACTTCACGACACAAGAACGCGTTCACGGAGATTGTTAATTTTCGAGGCCGTAATACTTCGTATACTACGACCGTTCCATTCTCGATATCGTGTAACAGCGTTAATGGCGTAGACACGATCGCGGTAAAATAGTTCATCCGTTGACGATGCACATCCCTGTCACCCACGATGCAATATAATGTACATTTACGTAGAGTACTATATTGCGCGGTGAGACGTAGTAGTTGACGTTGTTCGGGTGAGAATCGCATAAATCCTACTTGAAAGATCCTACTCCACGATGATTCGGATAATGAAGGCACGCTTAACGAGTGGCGGATTTTATGCCTCTCGATTGTAAGAGTTTGATCATTCAACTGAGTCATCGGTGACGACTGGTATGCGTTTCCAGTGTCGTCGGAAGATGACGACAGAAGCAATGCATCTCGCGCGTCCATTACGTCGTGTATCCGTGCGATTATATTCCGAACGTGTGGTCTTTCGAGATCTTTACCACACGACTCCGCGACTCTGATTGAATATACTAACCACCTACCCTAGCCGAGGTCCATGAGTCGTTATCGCTCTGAATTCTTTTCTTCGCACTCTCTCTCTCTCTCTCTCTCTCGCCCCCAAAGTTTCAATAAGGTGACGTGATGCGACGGTTGCTCGCTGCGGCACCGCACGTATCGAATTCACGCGTCCGTGATAAGGGTATTCACACCCGTCACGGTGATCTGGATCTTCAAATACGTTGGGCGATGCCGAATAATTATCGCTGTATACTTTTGTATGCGTACGATCATGGACCAGCCTCCTTAAAATCAGTTCTCAAACGCTACTCCATCAGTCGAGACGTGCGTTACTTCGAGAAACGTTTTAAAATTAATCCATCTAAGTCTATTTCATCTAAGTCGTGTGCTTTAAGTGAAAGTCTATTTCATCTAAGTCGTATGCTTTAAGTCAGGCCTGGGATTTAAGTGAACGCCGCGGCCGATTTTCGGAGGCAACGTCTCCTTTCTCCCGCCGCGCGTCTTGGCCCCCGCGGCAGCCAAGGAGCTTGGAGCGCCTCAGGCCCGTACCATATGAACCGCGTTTAGCGCATTGGGGGGCCCCCCGTATCAATAGGTTTCCACATCACCCATGGGGGTATTATCATCGATGCGATTTTTTTTGATAGTGGTATCCCCTATAGGCCTATTCCACTGTGTCGCGCGATAAAAAATGTATTGGAAAAACGCGTTTTATTATCAAAATTTCAAATATCTTTGGGAAAACTAGATTTTCGCGCACGTTTAGACGTGCTAGGGCCTAGAGGATACCACTATAAAAAAAAATCGCATCGATGATAGTACCCCCATGGGTGATGTGGAAACCTATTGATACGGGGGGGCCCCAATGCGCTACGCGTGGTTCATATGGTACGGGCCTGAGGCGCTCCAAGCTCCTTGGCTGCCGCGGGGGCCAAGACGCGCGGCGGGAGAAAGGAGGCGTTGCCTCCGAAAATCGGCCGCCGCGTTCACTTAAATCCCAGGCCTGCTTTAAGTGAAATTACTTTGAAGCCGATTCAAATTGCTTTTGAAGAAACTACTTTTGAAGGAGTTTGCTCTTTGAAGGATATCGTCTACCATTCAAGGAACGGAAATATAATCGAATAATACCGTAAGTTTCCATTATCATATTTTAGTGAATCGCTGTGTTAGTAACTTCGAGAATTATAAGAAAAATCGGTTTCAGATTATGTCATTGCCGGTCAATTGCCGGACCAGTTGTCACCGTGCCGATGTGTGCTGTGGTACCTACACACACGTCAAGCCCCAAAGTGTACGTGACATGCCGGAATGTCGCGACGCAAACGGAAGAAATTCAGGGTGACACCACGCGCGAGGCGGAAGCGATTCACGACGGGGATGTATACCTAAAAGTGTTTCACAACACTGATGACCCCCATGACGAACCACCGGTAGACGACCACTACGGGGACGAACAATTTTGGCTGAATAGATATTCCCAGCAAACGTTCGTTCTGGATGATGACGAGGACGACGAGGACGGGTACAATGCATATGGCTTTGGCCGAGTACATCGGCATAACCGTGCTGAGGTACCAAGGAACGTAGTTTGGCTAAACTGCGTCGATATTACAAAAATTAATTTAAAAATTAATTTCGCATCGCAGACTGTCGCCGAGCAAGTCGGCGATGATACGTTCTACGACGACAACGATGTATATATGCAAATCGTCCATAATATTGTCGAATAATTAGATTTAATAAATCTTAATATTAATATTAATATGTCAGGTTTACTTACCTATCTTCCACCTTCCCTCTGAAATAGCATATCATGCATGTATCGAGATTATAAGTATGATAAGGGAGTCTAAATGAACGCGTTACATTTCCGTTGGTAGATGTTTATACGAAAGCGACGTTGGATTCTTTCGTGGCGACGGTTGGGTATTTAGATTAATTAATTCCTCGAATAGTTATCGCCATAGGGTTTCGAATTACATGCGGATGTTTATACGAAGGCGACGTTGGATTCTTTCGCGGCGGCGGTTCCTCTATTTAGGGTAATTAATCTCAAGCGTTCGATTCTCTCACGCCTTATCTTTCGCGCCTGCTCGCCGATCCTCGGACACGTGTCGAAATTGCGCGGGAACGAGACGCGTCCAACACGTGTCGAAATTGCGCGGGAACAAGACGCGTCCAAAGATGTATGGGGAATTTTTCTTCGATCGGCGGTGTCGCTACATCAGACTTTGGGGATTTTTCATCGAATCTAGGGATTTTTCTGGGAATTTTTCATTGATCTGCGGTATCGCTAGATCAAATCTAGGGATTTTTCGCTGCAACAGTTTACCAATTACCCCCTCCACCGCCAACGGTCCCGTGCGATGTCTCCCCCTCCCCTCTGACGTCACCCCCTCACCACCGAACTCAGGACCTCCTCCGCACCTCACCCCTCGTCCACCTCGTCGAAGAGCGCGATTCCCCCCACCCCGTCTCACCCACTCGTCCATCTCGTCGAAGAGCGCGATTCTCCCACCCCGCCTCACCCCCTCGCCCACACTTGGTCCAGGACTCAGAACCCCCCCTCCCCACCTCACCCCCTCGTCCATCTCGTCGAAGAGCGCGATTCCCCCCACTCCGTCTCACCCCCTCGCCCATCACGTCGAAGAGCGCGATTCCCCTCGCCCCGCCTCACACCCTCGCCCATCACGTCGAAGAGCGCGATTCCCCCTACCCCGCCTCACCCCCTCGCCCATCACGTCGAAGAGCGCGATTCCCCTCGCCCGGCTCACCCCCTCGCCCACACTTGGTCCAGAACTCTCATAGCCTACCTACCTCATATGAAACAATGTCAAATTTTCTTTTCTTTCTGCTCAAATTCCTTTACACTGATCCCTGGATTTCACCAGCCGATCGTATATAGGTATTTGCTGATTGATATTAGAATAAGTCACATCTGATATTTTAAGTTGTTTTATTTTTTTTAACCCCGTCTGCATTTTAAATATTAACTAAGGACTATTTAACTTAGGAGATAGAACCGTAAAGAATTACAAAAAAACACAGTCAAGTGTTGCCTGATTTGGACACTTTTCCTTCCCTGATAACCAGATGTATGCAATCTGACGTCAGATTGGCAGCAGGGTCTGCCGTGAGAGCGCAGAGCCTGACGTCAGATCCGTAGTCATCTATGTCCGCATTAGGCTGCGGTCTGAGGTACAGAGCCTGACATCAGGGCCTGACGTCAGATGGGCAGCAGATTCGCATCAGATCCTGCCGTTCGCCTGACACGTATAACAGCGCCATCTGAAGGTTAAGTATAAAAGTTACAAATGGAGTCTTGTAAGAAAAAAAAATGACCAACAATACGCGGTATTGCCAAGCGGTCGGTCACCCATCCAAGTACTAACCGCGCCCAATGCCGCTTAACTTCAGTGATCGGACGAGAACTTGTGTATTTCTGGCATAGAATAATCGTTGGTAAAAATTTGGCTCTTATTAATACTTACTGTGTAAAAATCTTCATACTATTATCTTCTAAGAACTTATTACATAGCATTTAATTCGAAAAGAGTCGTCGTTCTGTGGCATAAGTACCTCTTTAAACTACAAGTGATATCAATATTAAATAACTTACCTAACGCTATTCTTTTCTCAAACTCTGTCCTACTCTACTACCATGTCAGTAAAGTACACAGAAAATGTATAAAAATAAAATACAACTGGTAAAAAGAACATGCTAACAACATGCCCAAACGAGCGAGAAGGAAGATAAGGAGATTAAAAGCAGCGTTGACTTTAACTCCGCCTAGTTTAACTCAATTAAGTTTTACCCAACCGAGTCCAACGCGATCAGTTTCAACACCGAGCTCTACACCCTGGAAATTACAGAAAATAACAATACCACAGGTAGATTGGCAACCCTACACCCAACTAACCCATTCTGATCCACGGAGGCGTGCGCGGAAATATATATTTCTATTCGGGACGGGAAATGCACCACCCCCGACAACTGGAGCGGCGGTCAAGGAAAACAAGGAGGCTGAGGCATTCAAGGACATGGAGGAGGAAATAGACCGACAGACCGCCTCACTTAAACCCGTGGTCCGAGAAGCATCCACTCCGCAACCAACATCTCTCGGGACGAGAGAAAAAACGGGCGGAGAGATGTAACGTACCGCTACCTACAGCCACAATTTTTCCTTTTAATTATTTCTGTTTCATTATACAGGGTGTTCCAAAAATGCTGCGGTTCCTTGAAGGGGGTGACTCGGGGGGGGGGGGGGGAATTCCAAACAACCTTTTCCTTTACGAAAATGTTCTCCGAGGTTTCGTTAACGAGATATTAACAAAAAGCAGCGACCAATCAGAGCCCGAGTCTGGCGGCCGAGTTCCCGCGCTAGCGTGGCCGCGAGCCGCGCTGCGACTACGAACAAGCAACTCGGCATGCATCGAAGGAAATTGCGTAGAATGGCAAATGAAAAAGACGTAACAAATAAAATCGGACATTTTGTCATGGTTTGTTTGTCATTTAAAGTGAATAATGAATAAAGGATAAATGGATGAAAATCATGTGTAACGTAAAAATACGAATACAAAGGTTTTCTTTAGAAGAATTGTTGCATGGGCCCTTCAGGTCCATCCCGTGCTCGCTATCCACGCGTCGCTTTCTTTCGACATCGGCGATTCAGCGGAATCGCCTCGCGCGCGGCAGGCAGGTCGCCGAACCGCGAAATCTATGGTCGTATGCACAACGTGACCACCGACAGCCCGGGCCTCGATATTTCCTTATAAGGAGCGATCGACAGGTGCCGACGGGGCGATTTCCCCAACGGACTTTGTAACGTTCTCCAACGTGGCGTTGCCGTTTAGTTACAGGTGTCTTCACAAGTAGAGCGGTTTACCTGCGAATTGTGGGATTGGTTCGTTTGGCATGCGATTAAGAAATAAATTTCTAGAAACCAGAGTCCTTCTTTAACAATAATAACAATAGTTTATTCAAAAATATGTTTTGACACTAGGTCGTAATGGAATATAAGATGACACTGAGTCATGTGAACTAATAGAACTAAAGTTAATAATATACTGAAAAACGCTTGGTCGGTTTTTGAATGTCTTAGTTTTGAGTCGAAAAGGGGTTTCTTCTCTCGGACTGTTAATAGCTTCCAGATGCCTATCAGCTGGCCTACGCTTTCTAGGATTGTTGCTAGGTAACCAATTAAGGTGTCCCCAGATGGAAGTTGACTTTGACGATTCCTTCCTTTGAATTGTAATATCTCCTTGGTGCCTATCAGCTGGCCCAACGCTTTTGTTATAGGAACTGTGGGGCTAGTAAAAGCGACCTCGGATTTGGAAATAGCGGGGCTAGTAAAAGCGACCTCGGATTTGGAAATAGCGGGGCTAGTAAAAGCGACCAAGGATTTGGAAGTAACGGGGCTAGCAAAAGCGACCAAGGATTTGGTAGTAACGGGGCTAGTTAAAGCGACCAAGGATTTGGAAATTGAGTTGGAAATCAGGACGTCGATTAAAGATATACTATAGGTTCGGTATCAGAACCAAGTCTCCGTCTGATGTTCTGCTGCTGGTGTCCTCTATTTATAATGGCTCCCGGGACTCGGCCAGCCAATCAGTAGTTGCGTCGTTCTCGCGCACCAATCGAAATTCACATCCGGTTCGCGCCACTCGCGCACTGCACTAGGTTTAATCGGCGTCCGGTTATTGTGACGTCTGCGCTTGCGCGCTTGAATCGTTCGCGGCGCTGAGTCCACTGTTTGAATCTGCGGTAATGCGCCTGCGCTGCGCGTGATTTAGTTCGCTGTTTTCCCGCTACGTGGCGTGTCACTTACATGAGTTTGTACGTCTTATAACTAATTATAATAGAACGGAATAATGGATAACATAATAGAACGTAACGATTAATATATAAAGGAACTAGAAATTACTGCTTAATATTTATATAAGGAAAGGAAAAAATTTATGGCGGTGGGCAGTGGCACGTTACAACTTCGAAAACGCGAGGCAAGAACGGTAGCAGCGCGACTTGGAAAGAGGCATTCGAATTCGGGTTTTGGAGTCCGTCGGATAGACATGCGTACGCGCGGTAGGAACTCCACAAACCGGTAGCAACATTCTGATTCGGGAGCTCGAGCTAGGAGGTGACGACGCACCAGAGGACCGTCTAGATACCGCGACGACGTCTCCGCGTAGAATCCGCGAAGTACGCTCGGCCGATAGTAATTCGTGAGAAGGGTGACTCCGTCCGATATACTGAGAAACAGCCTCGCCGGGAGAGCCCTTGCGCGTAAATCGAGACCGACGTAGGACCGCTTAGAAATCGGACGTTCAGAGACAGTGCGAGACGACGGGCCCCAGGCCACCGACTTCCGAGAGCACAGGGAGCGACCACGACCTACCCTTGGGTCAGCGACACTGCGAGCGACTGAAACGCTAGACGGTAAGCGTGCCACGCGCGATACCCTAGCATCAGCAGAGACGGAGCGCCGTCTCTGAGGTATGTAATTTATATTATCTTTAACCAGAATATATACAGAATCTTATTGTTGTTCCTCGAATCCCATTGTAAACTCTCATTTCAACCCCTTCCCCTTCCTCTTCCTGGTAAGTATAGTCAAGGTGGGCATAAGCCCTTTGAAAGAGCAAGAACCCGGTAGATCATTCCAGCCGCTCGGGGTGATTTACAGATAGTCCCTTCAGGACGTAATAAACTGGTGTCAGAAGTGGGATTGATTTTCTAATCACACCCTATTAGATGAAGAGCGCGCCGTCGCTATATACCGCGACACGTCGCAGTCTTATCTGCTCGTAACTTGACTACGCTTTCTACTACTCAACGCCTTTTGCTGGGCATTGCATAACAATGCTGAGTGGAATCACAAGATCCCCCGTATCACAACCGTTTGGCACTTCCCAAACCTCTGCTACCATTCCTCCCGAGGTCCCTCCTCCCGCACCGCCGGCCTCGGGCAGTAGACCATCTTTTGGTTCTCGGACGAACGACCTAGAAATGTCTGCAATAGACGTATGGCGTTCCCGAGAAGACGAGGAGAGGGTGTATCGAGCGCTAGACAATGTTCCCCGTTTCGACCCTGATTTTGTATCCTTAGAGAACTTCGCTGCCTCGATACAGCGCGCTACGAAGCGTGTACCGCCCGGCCAGGAAGAAAGATTTCTGACCGAGCTAATATACAAATTGAAAGATCCTATTAGATTCTATGTCGAAGGGAAAGGTTGTCAAAGCGTAGCCTACCTACTATCCTTGCTAAAGATCCGATACTCCCCATGCCGTGGCTATGAGGAGCTACGATTAGAACTGGAACGTATAAGCATGTTTCCCGGAGAACGAATTATAGATTTTATTCATCGCGTAAGCCGCCTGTACCGACAAGTGACCTTAAGGGCTAAATAATTAATCGGGGAAAATAATGAGAAAACCATGAGAGAACTGGAACGATTGGCTCGTTCCTCGTTTATCACGGGATTACCCCGAAGAATTGTGACTAGAGTAACTATATCGAATCCAGAATCATTAGACGACGCGTTCGATTTAGCTCTGCACGCACAAAGGCGACAACAGGAAATGTCCGGCTTGTCGCGTGACGATACAGACGAACGCACCCGAAGTGCGCGTCCCCTGTCCCCATACGATCCTCAACGAAATTGGACAGAATGGAGACAACCGGAGGAGGATGACTCCTACGAAGAGCCCAGGTCCTCGTACTCCGCCTATTCATATCCTCGCAATCGAGACGCAAATTATCGCGATCAGTCTCCTCGCGAACCACATTATCGCGAGCCGACACCGCCGCGTCGTCCAACGGCCCTGCTGACGAGGCAAGGTGAGCGTTCGTTGGACTACGAACGTAAACCGTCCGCTCCACAGGGAAGATCTGCACACGAGAGACCCCGAAATGATAGACGGTCACGACCTCGCGATGCTAGAACATACGAACCTCACGAGTCACGGACCTATAAACCTCGCGAACCGCGGTTATACGAACCCCGCGAGTCAAGAAGATATGAAAATCGCGAACCGCAAAGACCGATGGAACGCGAAACTTCTTCCGAAAATCGCGATCATTTAAACTACCAGCGCGCCCGCCCGTTCAACCGGAACGAGGCGGGCGGGTCCTATTCACCGGCCCCAAGATCACCGCGAAACCAGAGCCAGCGACAATTCTCGGACGCGCAGACTCCCCCCGCATCCGGGTCAAGACCGAACAGCTGGAGAACGGCGAGGGAGTAGACACGGGTTCCACGTTGAATTTATTGGAAATACGGTACGCGAGTTATGAGACCCCAGTCTTAAGTATGGACCCCATCGAAGTCGGGAGCTTGAACGGAAAGGTCATGACTCTGGGTACCACTCGCTTGAAAATCAACGGCAGTTGGGCGCTATTCCACGTAATAAATATGCCTCACCTACCTGAAGGAGTTGCGGGCCTGATTGGGAGCCTGTACCTGCTTCAGGAAGAACCCATTGTATCTTACCACCAACGTACGATGGTAACGGCGAACCGCCCGATCACGCCGATACACTTCTCCAACTCAAGAGAATTAGAAAGTACGTTAGAAGCATGCAAAAGAAGCCACGAGGACTTCCTGGTATACCTAAAGGAACATCCAGAACTGGAGCCCAGCGGGATTGAAGTAAATGTCTGTCTCCCCGAAAACCGCGATGCTCCCGAAGACAACGGGTGGGTTTGCCCTTCTCCTCCCTTCGGAGATGAATTTGATGCCAATGAAGATTAGGATCTGGGTAATTATCGCGTCGAACGTGAACCCCCCGAAGAACGATTACAACACCTCGTAACGACCCTGGAACTGGAAGAACTAGACCCTGTATCGCACGCGTTTCCGACTACCACAAAAGAAACCCCGCCGGAGAGCAAAGAGGAAGGTATAGGAACTCGCGTAGGCGCACGTCGTCAAGGCATGCCCAGACCAAATTACGAAGAACCTCCATCATTCGATTCTACGATAGGAGGATGCGATCTCGAACAGGGGATGCAACCAACAGAAACTGACAACACCGCCGATATAGAGAGCAGGGCGAACTCCACCGTTTTAGATACAACGGAAGGGCAGACAGGAATGCCCGAGTTCCTGGACACTGAAAACGACGATCCAGACGAAAGTAAAGAGAGCTCAGCCATATTAAGCGATGACTCGTACATAGGCCCAATTACCCAAGAAGAAATCACCATCTTGAAGAGTATGGACGAAGAATACCCCACCCAGGAAAAGGGGGAAACATCGGACCCCCACGGAAACGTCAGCCCTCAGAAAACGGACCCAAAATCAGGCCCAAAGAAGCGAGTGTCATGGGGAATACCTCTGCATGCAGAAGCCTTAGACATCCCGCAGTCGACCATGATTTCCCCGGAGGGCGAGAGCCTGGAGGAGCAGGAAGACCAATCGCCTCCCAAGGAAAATTCGAGTATGAGCCTCGGGGCCGATATAATCGAGGTGCCCGACCTAACGGAGTTCCAAGAAATGAACTACGGGCCATTCATCGACCCATCAAATTTTCCATCAACCATACGGGAATTACCCGGAGACAAGACAGACGTCCTGGATGCTGCGGAACGCGAAGCACAGCCAACGCTATGCGAAATAAGAATTGTAAAGACCACACTGGCATCCGCCCCAGACAATTACGCTCATTTTATATCATCGGACAGAATATTCACTAGCCCAAATTGTAAAACCCTAAAAGCTAACGGACTCCTCGACGAAACAAAATTATTATCCGAGGAATTAACCAAGAACAGCATAATTATCAAGAAGGGACAATTTTCAGTGTCGTCGGAGCAAGCAGTTTCTACCACGAAATGGGAGAAGATGAGCTAACGTCAGCCTTGACAGCGCTCAGGAACGCGGCAGAGAACGAACGCGTCCGCTCGCTTCGGGTAGCAGCGCACGGCGAAACCCTACACCAATTTGACGCCGAAACGCTCCGAAGACAATTCAAACGCATTTTCGAACAAATACCCATTACAATTAGAATCTGCACGGGCGAAATTCAATTACCTCCAGAAAACGAACGAGAAGATATCATCCGATACTATCACGAGAGCTTGATAGGAGGACATAAGGGAATGACGAAGACGTATCGACGCATACGCAGCCTATTCGACTGGCCGCGCTTACGCCGCGACGTAGAAGACTACATACGAAGTTGTCAGAGCTGTCAAGAACAAAAGCTCGTACGCATCAAAACTCGAGAACCAATGTTAATCACCGATACACCCGCAAGGCCCTTCGATAAAGTAGCTTTGGACACAGTAGGACCGCTTCCCCCTACCCCGAGCAGAAACCGTCACGTTCTCACCATACAATATCAATTATCAAAATTCTGCGTGGCCGTTCCTTTACCGGACATACGAGCCGTTACCGTGGCCGATGCGATATCGCGTTACTTTATCGCGATCTTCGGCGCACCGCGAGCAATACTAACGGACCGCGGGACGAGTTTCATCAATAATATAATCCAGGGAATAGCCCAAACTTTCAAAATCAAACATGTTACCACCTCGGGATATCGTCCGCAGACTAACGGTTCCCTCGAAAGGAGTCACATCGTCTTAACCGAATACCTCAAACACTATTTGGAAAGATATGAGGACTGGGACCTGCTACTCCCATTCGCTATGTACTCGTACAATACCTCGGTACACGAAGCGACAAAATTCACCCCATACGAGGTAGTTTTCGGACAACTAGCTCGAGATCCATTTACGCCTATGTCCCGCGAGGAGTTACTAACGTACCCGACATACGTACAGAATTTGGTAGAGCGCATAGACGAAATCCGAAAGACCACGCGATCAAATTTAGACACTAGCAAATCGCGTTCAAAAGACATCTATGACCGGAAAAGTAACCAGGTTACATTCAAAATTGACGACCTTGTTTACGTACAGAAAGAGCCTCGGCTCCATAAATTCAATCCACATTACATTGGCCCTTACAAGATCAAAGCAATTACCGATCAAAATAACGCAATACTAATTTCGGACGAGGGCCACCAAATCATCAAACATTTCGATAAACTGAAACATGCTTATATTAAAGATAAACCACCTTGACGCCAATGGAGCGTATTCAATGGTTTAAGCTTACAACGGACCGGCGACAGAGCTCATAAATGCTGACTCTCATAGCCAAGGTCCCACACTCCATGTAAATTCTTTCCTTTTCCCCACCCTTTCCTTTATCTCACTTGTTTTTCGTATTTGCAGTAGTCAGCTACTAAAAACAATAGAACCCCTCGCGAAAATTCATTTCGGAAAATCCTCGATACGAGCACCATGGACGGACGTGGCCTAATTTTGTTCACGTTCCTTTGGACTACCGCCACCGCGAACGTTATCGACGGGGATTACCGAATATGGCAGTTCAAAAACAACCCGGGCTTGTACTACGAAAAGATTCGACCTCTTCGAGTTTTTCATACTCAGTGTAGACTGGTCACGGGTATAGGAGTCGCGGAAGTATTGTCCTCGAGACCACAAACCCAACCCCAGATCAACCGGATGAAAACAATGTGTACGGCGTACAATTGGACGTCTTGCCCGGCCAACGCCCTTAACTCGGCCTTACAACGAAAACTCCTCGACGCGAACCGCTACGAAGAATTACTACTAGGCATATTGGGAATGCCTCAGTTTCACCGTACTAAGCGATCGGTGCCCCTGGGATTCATCGGATCGCTGAGTAAGGCCCTTTTCGGAACACTGGACAGCGACGACGCGCAATATTATAATCAGGAAATAGATAAACTCTACAAAGACCAGAATCACCTCGCCGAATTGCTAGGAAACCAAACTCATATTATAAAATCCGAATTTCAAGACATACACGACGCACTAAAATCTGTATCTGGTTCCGTACAAGCCATGAGCGATAGAATTAAGGAAATAGGATCGGGTATCCGTCAATTGGACGAACGCGAAACAAAAATAGAATTAGAATTAGCCTTTTCGTCATGGACATTTTTAATGACCAGACGCGTGGACGACTATGTAGCCGCGTTGATCATAATTATAGACGCGCTAACGTTCGCGAAACTCGGTATATTACATCCGGCCGTATTGTCCCCAAGTCAGCTTGCGCGGACTTGCGAACGAATTCACGAAACCACGCCATACGAATTTCCGCTGACCCCAGAAGAATTAAACTCTGAACAATTACAAGGGGTGACCAAATTGAACGTAGCTTATTCACAAGGGCGAATTCTCTTGTCTCTAGACATTCCTCTATTGGACCAAATTCCCTTCGATCTGTACTACATTCACCCGTGCCCGTCGTTCCAAACTATATCGACCAATGTCTCTACCCCTATATTCATAAAACCAAGAACTCCTTACCTAGCCGTCAGTCAAATCAACTTTCAATACTTCATGCCGGACGAAAACTACATCACAGGATGCAGAAAACATCATCGCATGTACATGTGCGAACTCAGCCTACCACTACAGGATTTGGAAAAAACACCAAGCTGCGAAACGAATCCCCTACTAAGACCACAAAACATCAAGTGGCCTAGCTGCAACATCCAAGCTCTCACCGGAAGTCGAGCCTTCCTCAAGAAGATGGTCGCACCCAACACCTGGTTGTATTCCATCAAGGGCACCTTGGCACTACAGGTTCAATGCAATAAGCATGCGGCCGGATACGAAGTGCTCCAGGGTGCAGGAATATTGCAACTGAGGAAGGATTGTCAAGCCAAAATCGGGACCGACCAGATCTGCGCATCCGGAGTCGACACCGAAGCATTAACAACCATCTACAAACCATCTATTGGCATCAATATTTCGGAAATCCTGCCAACACTCACAGAACATCACGTAAAAATCCTAGCCGACCATCAAGAAAAGGAACCTCAAGGGACCCTTCAGGATACCCATGCGAAAGCAAACGCAATCGCACTGGAGGACATAGAGAGGCAGGCGAGGGAGCTGGCCACCCATCACCGAACCGAAAATCTGTCAAATTACGTCACCTACGGAATGCCAGGACTGGGAGGACTTTTCGTCATCCTCCTGATTGTCTGGATTGGATACCGTTTTTGGAGGGCACGTCGGACACAACATCGAGAGCCCTCAAGGAAAGAAACAAAGGTCAACATAGAAATGATACCACCCCGCCCTCCTCCTCAAATAATTTCACGACCCCGTCCTCTTGCTATTACTTCTTTTCCTTCCGACCTACCCGTTATACCGTCCACGAGGACAAGAGAAGGAGCCCACGTGGAACGAGCGAGAAGTTTCGCGGGTACCGAGCCATACTTCGAAATATTCTAGGGCGTGGTTTTGCTGATCACAGCGAAAAACCCCGCGCGTTAGTCTTAAGACCGACTCCCGCGATGCGCTCTGCTGCGATAATTAGGTAGTAGGGATAATAGCATATAAGCCGTCAATCATGCGAGCGAGTCACAGTCATTATAAAAATTTGACAAGTGCAAAAAAAAAGAAGAGACAAATATGGAGTGCCCCACATTCAACGACAAGCGAGTCAGTAGAAGGAGCCTGGCAGACGCAGTCCTGCCACGGCAACTCCACGCACCCTTCGCGAGAAGACTATGCGTGATGAACATCTCAGGCGAACGCCCTTTCCACAACGTAAAGACGAAACAGGTGATCTGTTTCCCCTGCGCTTGGTTGAGACAGCCGAAGAACTTTGCCGAATATCGCAGAATGCCGGTGCACCTACTCACCAGAGAAAGCAGGGTGTTGTACGTGATCCAGTGTGCACGAGGCCAGCAACTGCGTAGGCTGCATAAGGGCAATGTTGGACACCCCGCCACAGTACCTGCCGGCCCTGTCCATCATACGGGCCCCAGACGCGAGGGACGACGTCGAGAGTCCGAAGGAGGTACCATGGCCCTCGGCCTAGGGGTACATTCTGCCCACGCTATAGGTATTTTCACAAGCAACTGTCATCAACTCTAGACAACGAGGACCATTACTAAAAGCCTCATTCCTTTTTGTATTCACAGCAGAGCGCCATCCCAAAACGCCGCCAGAAGCCCTCTCCCCAAATGTTAATTTTTTTTTTCAATATATATACATATATACTAATTTCTTTTTTCTTCAATATATATACATATATACTTAATTTGTAACAATATATCATATGTGTTTTCGCTTAATCACGAATTGTTTATCGCACCCTTTTGCGCCCCCTTTTAGTTTTAATAGCGTAACTCGTAGATTTAAATCGTTTATCGAAAGAAACGCGTGGACAGCATCACACGGGCAACGACGAAACGGACTCACGAGACCGTTTCGTGTCTAAGTGGGGAGGTGTTACATGGGCCCTTCAGGTCCATCCAGTGCTCGCTATCCACGCGTTGCTTTCTTTCGACATCGGCGATTCAGCGGAATCCCCTCGCGCGCGGCAGGCAGGTCGCCGAACCGCGGAATCTATGGTCGTATGCACAACGTGACCATCGACAGCCCGGGCCTCGATATTTCCTAATAAGGAGCGATCGACAGGCGCCGACGGGGCGATTTCCCCCTACGGACTTCGAAAACGCGAGGCAAGAACGGTAGCAGGCGACTTGGAAACATTCATTCGATTTTGGGTTTTGGAGTCCGTCGGATCGACACGCGTACGCGCGGTAGGAACTCCACAAACCGGTAGACCATTCTGATTCGGGAGCTCGAGCTAGGAAGTGACGACGGACCAGAGGACCGTCTAGATACCGCGACCACGTCTCGGCGTAGATTCCGCGAAGTACGCTCGGCCGATAGTAATTCGCGAGAAGGGTAACTCCATCCGATATACTGGAAACGGCCACGCCGGGAGAGCCTTGCGCGTAAATCGAAATCCGACATGTAGAGACAGTGCGGTACGACGGGCCCCAGGCCACCGACTTCCGAGAGCACAGCGAGCGACCACGACGTACCCTTGGGTCAGCGACACTGCGAGCGACTGAAACGCTAGACGACAAGCGTGCCACGCGCGTCAGCAGAGACGGAGCGCCGTCTCTGAGGTATGTAATTTATATTATCTTTAACCAGAATATACAGGGTGTTCCAAAAATGCTGCGGTTCCTTGAAGGGGGTGACTCGGGGGGTAATTGCAAACAACTTTTTCCTTTGCGAAAATGTTCTCCGAGGTTTCGTTAACGAGATATTAACAAAAAGCAGCGACCAATCAGAGCCCGAGTCTGGCGGCCGAGTTCCCGTGCTAGCGTGGCTGCGTGCCGCGCTGCGACTACGAACAAGCAACTCGGCATGCATCGAAGGAAATTCCGTAGAATGGCAAATGAAAAAGACGTAACAAATAAAATCGAACATTTTGTCATGATTTGTTTGTCATTTAAAGTGAATAATGAATAAAGGTGAAATGGATGAAAATCATGTCTAACGTAAAAAGACGAATACAAAGGTTTTCTTTAGAAGAATAAAAAATAATAATTATTTGAAGTGGGAGGATAAGGAATACGTCAATTTCCTTGTGTTAATAACGTAGCCACGACAAGGTAATGTAACAGGAAATGAACGAAAAGGGATCATAGTTCGTTATTGTGATTAAAATCCATAATTCAATAACGGCCAACAGTGTTGCTTTTAACGAATAAGTTTGTTTAAAAACCCCTAAGAAATATTTAGGTATGGAAATTTTTAGAATTATCGCCGGAAATAAGCCATAGCCTGCGTTAAATTTAAGAAATAATAGTCGCCAATAATGTAACTAAAACTCACCCTTTCGAAAATTTACCTGCAGCTTGAAAACCTGTGTCACTAGGTCACTGAACCGATCCTGGTCATCGACAGCCGCGCCGAGTGCACAGCTGATCTCAGGTACACGACACCATCCAAAGTTAAGGGTCGCAACGTCAAGTGCGTCCGGGTTAATGTACCGAATATTCACTTCACTGCACACCTACTAACACTGATCACTTAATTTATTTTTCATGGAACGTATTGTTTCTACGTTATAAAAATTAGTGGAAATGAATTTTTACTTGGCGTTCGGAGCCGTGGGTATTTCCGCGCAAATTCTCACGCTGCAGCACTTGCGTCCCCGTTGTTCAGGGGGTACACCCAGAACATCGCGTAATATTCTTCATCAGAGTACATTTCTGCGACGTGATTGCTAGCTGACTGACAGGATTTTTTCCAAGCAACTTCCTCTACCCCCAAGTAGCTTCTCTCGTTCCATTATGAGTTAACCCCCACCAGGACAAGAGGCTTTAGGTAAAAAGAAGCACATTTTCGAAACACACGTGCTTTGCAGAAGTGCAACGAACGAACCGTCGTACACTTTCACAAAAGCCCGCGCTCCGTCCTTTTACTGCCAATGTACCCTTTGCTTCGAGGTAGGCAGCAGACACCACGTGTTTCGGTTCGAAAGGGTCCGAAGAGAAGAGAAACAGAAAGTCTTCGAGTTGCTATAAAGAAGAAAATGCATACCATTCCTGTTTCCCCTTTCCGATACCCTGAGTTCACGTCTGCTACGAGGCGGAACCAATTAAGTCATAAATTATCCAAAACTGTAGGAAACCGTTCTCTACCGCTGACTAGCGGGACAATACGGTCATAAACCACGACCCTGGCAAAATGCTCTGGCCGATCAGCCTGCTTAATTTTGGGGAACTAGAATTTAAAAAGTATTATCCAACATCAATACGTCACGCGGAGAGACAGAGGAAGAAAATGGGTAGTCCGCTGACAGCGCGTGGTCCCACCTGCGTCGTCCTTCCTTCAAATTAAAGACAGATCCCTTATCTCTAGAGTATAAACACGCGCTCGAATTTCAAAACAATAGCACGCGTTGATGTATTCCGTGCGAGAAATGGTGGCCTTGAAATCCGATTGGTCCTAATCTAACCAATCTGCCTTGCATCCCTCCCAAACGGTCACTGTTTTGAAGAGGCCTTCTTCACAGCAATGTCACCTCCCCGAGGCCCACCAGTATAAACACGCGCTCGAATTTCAAAACAAAAGCACGCGTTGACGTATTCCGTGCGAGAGAAGGTGGGCCTCGGGGAGGCGATATTGCTGTGAAGAAGGTTCTTCAAAACAGGGAGGGATGCTGGGCAGATTGGTTAGATTAGGACCAATCGGACTTCAAGCCCACCTTTTCTCGCACGGAATACGTCAACGCGTGCTTTTATTTTGAAATTCGAGCGCGTGTTTATACTCTAGAGATAAGAGACCTGTCTTTAATTTAAAGGAAGGACGACGCAGGCGGGACCACGCGTTGTCAGCAGACTACCCCAAACACGTGGTGTCTACTGCCTACCTCGAAGCAATGGGTACATTGGCAGTAAAAGGACGGAGCGCGGGCTTTTGTGAAAGTGTACGACGGTTCGTTCGTTGCACTTCTGCAAAGCACGTGTGTTTCGAAAATGTGCTTCTTTTTACCTAAAGCCTCTTGTCCTGGTGGGGGTTAACTCATAATGGAACGAGAGAAGCTACTTGGGGGTAGAGGAAGTTGCTTGGAAAAAATCCTGTCAGTCAGCTAGCAATCACGTCGCAGAAATGTACTCTGATGAAGAATATTACGCGATGTTCTGGGTGTACCCCCTGAACAACGGGGACGCAAGTGCTGCAGCGTGAGAATTTGCGCGGAAATACCCACGGCTCCGAACGCCAAGTAAAAATTCATTTCCACTAATTTTTATAACGTAGAAACAATACGTTCCATGAAAAATAAATTAAGTGATCAGTGTTAGTAGGTGTGCAGTGAAGTGAATATTCGGTACATTAACCCGGACGCACTTGACGTTGCGACCCTTAACTTTGGATGGTGTCGTGTACCTGAGATCAGCTGTGCACTCGGCGCGGCTGTCGATGACCAGGATCGGTTCAGTGACCTAGTGACACAGGTTTTCAAGCTGCAGGTAAATTTTCGAAAGGGTGAGTTTTAGTTACATTATTGGCGACTATTATTTCTTAAATTTAACGCAGGCTATGGCTTATTTCCGGCGATAATTCTAAAAATTTCCATACCTAAATATTTCTTAGGGGTTTTTAAACAAACTTATTCGTTAAAAGCAACACTGTTGGCCGTTATTGAATTATGGATTTTAATCACAATAACGAACTATGATCCCTTTTCGTTCATTTCCTGTTACATTACCTTGTCGTGGCTACGTTATTAACACAAGGAAATTGACGTATTCCTTATCCTCCCACTTCAAATAATTATTATTTTTTATTCTTCTAAAGAAAACCTTTGTATTCGTCTTTTTACGTTAGACATGATTTTCATCCATTTCACCTTTATTCATTATTCACTTTAAATGACAAACAAATCATGACAAAATGTTCGATTTTATTTGTTACGTCTTTTTCATTTGCCATTCTACGGAATTTCCTTCGATGCATGCCGAGTTGCTTGTTCGTAGTCGCAGCGCGGCACGCAGCCACGCTAGCACGGGAACTCGGCCGCCAGACTCGGGCTCTGATTGGTCGCTGCTTTTTGTTAATATCTCGTTAACGAAACCTCGGAGAACATTTTCGCAAAGGAAAAAGTTGTTTGCAATTACCCCCCGAGTCACCCCCTTCAAGGAACCGCAGCATTTTTGGAACACCCTGTATATATAATCTTATTGTTGTTCCTCGAATCCTATTGTAAACACTTATTTCAACCCCTTCCCCTTCCTGGTAAGTATAGTCAAGGTGGGCCTAAGCTCTTTAAAAGAGCAAGAACCCGGTAGATCATTCCAGCCGCTCGGGGTGATTTACAGACAGTCCCTTCAGGACGTAACATTTCAAGAATTCGAAACCGTTTTCGAGAAAATGAGGAAAGAAAAATTGAGGCTGGCCCCCCATTTTTGGAAAACTTAATTTTTTGCGATTGTACTGAATTGTACTAGTTGTACCGAACATTGTACCGTAGAGAGTTTTCAAAAATTCGAAACCGTTTTCGAGAAAATGAGAAAAGAAAAATTGAGGCTGGCCCCCCATTTTTGGAAAACTTAATTTTTCGCGATTGTACTGAATTGTACTAGTTGTACCGAACATTGTTCCGTAGAGAGTTTTCAAAAATTCGAAACCGTTTTCGAGAAAATGAAAAAAAAATGTAGGCTGGCCCCCCATTTTTGGAAAACTTAATTTTTCGCGATTGTACTGAATTGTACTAGTTGTACCGAACATTGTACCGTTGAGAGTTTTCAAAAATTCGAAACCGTTTTCGAGAAAATAGCAAAATAAAAATTTAGGCTCGCCCCCCATTTTTGGAAAACTTGATTTTTCGCGATTGTACTGCATTGTACTAGTTGTACCGATGATTGTACCGTTCGAAGAAATCGTTTAACTCTTTTGGTTTCCAAGAAAAATCGAAGTAACCAAAGTGTCGAGTCGTACTACTGAGAAAAAGAAAATTGTGAAATTTTAAAATCTCTCTGCTGTACCAGTTTGTACTAGGTTTGTACCGTGCTGTACCGTTCGAAGAAATTGTTTAACTCTTTTGGTTTGCGAGGAAAATCCAAATAACTGTTACGAGCCGGGGCTGCGGCAACGCAGTGGCCGGCGAGAAGGGTATTTCCCAAGGAAAACGGTTTATGAGTTTGTTAGTTAGAGTGCGGACGAACCTGATGCGAAATCAGGGAGCCGCTAGGATTATCGGAAGCGAGGACGAACCTGATGCTAAATCAGGGAGCCTCTAGGAATGGAGTCACTCGCGGACGAACCTGATGCGAAATCAGGGAGCCGCAGGAGGGTGATTCGTCGTGAACGAACCCGATGCGAAATCGGGGTGTCATTAGGATGATGTTCACAGACGAACTCGACGCGAAGTCGAGGAGCTGTTAGGAGGTTGGATTATTCACAGACGAACCTGGTGCGAAACCAGGGAGCTGTTCGGAGGTTGGTAGACTTACAGACGAACCTGATGCGAAATCAGGGAGCTGTAGGACACGGACGAACCTGATGCGAAATCAGGGAGCCGTAGGAGGGTTAAACGTGGACCAACCCGATGCGAAATCGGGGAGCCACTAGGTTGGTAAAGATTCCTTGTTTTGGATGAAAGGTCGCGAACGAACCTGATGCTAGATCAGGGAGTCGCGGGAAATGTTAGTAATGCCTCGTAACTCTTAATTTATGCTTGATACAACTCGAGCGGTAAAGCTGTATCAGTGGGTGAGTGCTACTAATATTATAAGGATCGCTGGGTAAAAGATGGGTTTTAACGAATCTACTCGATTTAGACGTGAACACCATTCGTATATTCAATAACTAATTATTATACAAATGTAAGTGTCGCGATTAAATAGTGTAGTAAAAGTGTATAAATTACCACTAATTTGCACGGTGTTGACGCACTGGCGATGCGGGGCGTACGAGTGGCTATTTCAAAGTGTCGAATAGAATATGAACCGAACTCGCGGATTCTATTAGGTTAACCTTGATTCCGACGGAGACTTTAGCTCGATCGTACTAATTTTAACCAGCTCTGTACGAGCGTGACACGACGTTACTCTACGCGTGACTGTACTGCTTTGAACCGAAGAGGGTTGAAACTGAAGGGTTTATATAGTCCCAAAATGAGTGGGGATTCGTTAAGAATTTCCATATAAGGAAATCCTTCGGGGTCGTCGTCGTGTCACTCCCGTTCCCATGGCCGCGATCCAGATGGTCAAGAACAAGAGCCCCTTAGTGGTGTATGATAAGCAAAAGGATTTTAGGGCGTTTTCCCTTCGCAGACGCGAGCTCGAAAAGTGGTTGAGAGCGGCGTATGGGAAATTCCACATACGTAACATCTCCCCCCTAAGACAAAACGTCGCGATTCTCGTGATTCTTTTCAAAAGAAGGGAAAACGCCCCACAAATCCTTTTGTAATTAAAGGTGTGAAAGAAAATTGTCGGGTGTAGTGTAGTGTAGTGTAGTGTACTTATCGCTATTGTTGTGTGTGTTGGTTTAAGTGTCGGTGGGCACCACGTAGCCCATTTCCAGCCAGTGGTCGATGACGTCTAGTGGAGGTTGTCCGGGGAGTCGGTCGAGCGTCAGAGTTGCTGTGATGCCTTCTGTCGTCGGCTGGATATCTGCGAGGCAGCCCTGTCTGCCCCCCATTACTGCCTCCGCGATATATGTTGTCCTTTGGAGCGGTCGGCAGGATCGTGGCTTAATGCCCCTCAGCCGAATCCTTGTCGTTTGCCATGGCAGGGCATGGAACCGGGGTGGCAAGGACCGAAGTTGTGTGGTAGAGCAATCCACAGATACGCCGTGGTCGCCGAGAAAGATTGTGGACGTTGTTCCACTCTGCTGGGTGATTTCGCCACGGAGCCACCCCTTGTTGACGAATTTCACGGTCACGAGTCGTCCTGGTTTAATACTTCCTGAAGTTGGTACGCACAAGTGTTGCTTCGAGGTCATGTAGGCGTTCAACTCTCGGTACGTGACCTCTGTTGCCTCTGCATACGTATCCAGGGTGACCCAGAAGGTTGTTAGGTTCTCCACGTGCGTAACCAAGCAGCGGGAAGTCTTCCTGAAGTCACGCACCGAAATGGTCCTCATATTTGCACCTTTTAGTGTTGATCCGCTCTCCTGGGGTCCAGGTATGAATGTTTTCGTCAGTTACCTCCTGGATTGCTATCCAGTCTGGGATGTGGCAATGTATGTTCTCCTCGCTTGTTTGGACGCCCACTGTCCTGACTCTGGACCTCCGAGTTGAAGAGCTTCGGCCCTTCCGAATAATTCCTCCGGCGCTGTAGTTGTATGACCCCGGGGTGAGGATGGTACCCACTCGGGATGCTGTCTCCCAAGATCCGTAGTGTCCCGTCTGTACTGCTACGGTTCTTGTACCCTCGTCTGGTGATGTCTGTATGGCGATGCTCTTTGACATGTGGAAGCTGGGGTTGTGCTGAGTTAAGGGGCCTGATGCCCCGCTTTTATAGGGAAGAAACCCTTATCGCGCCCCCACCCTGAAACTTAACGTGTGCCAGGGGAGGGATTTCCGTGGGTGTGGTTTCATCCCTCTAGAAAACTGTGGCGCTCGGGCTGTGGTTTTCGGATGTAATTGGTACGTTTGTTGTTATTTCCTGGTTCTCTTTAGGAGGTTCTGTTGCATTGTTGGTCTGACGAGTTTTGCCTTTCATAGCCAGTATTGTGTTTACTATGATCAGTATTATTATTATTCCCCCAATAGAGGAAAAAGTTGAGATCTGTACTTGCCGTATAGATGTTCGGTGAGTTGCAAAATTCCTCGCTCGTTGTTCTATTTCGGTAAGTGATAATGCTGTTGGAAGATCCTCCCATTTTGTAGTTTCTTGTTCGTTCACTTTCAAGGCTTCGAAGTGATGCTCAGTGACTTCCGGTATAATTATTGATAAATTATAAGATTTGGAGGGGTAGTATTCAATGTTTTGTGAGGAGTCAATGGTGTCCAATGATTGTAGTTGTACCGAGTCTATTGTTGCTCGGCAACCGGGTTTTAGTTTAAAGATTCTGGTGGCAGTGATGTTTTGAGTTACAGGTTTCCTTCCTTTGCAATAAATTTGTGCCCTTTTATTTTCTGGCATGAAGTAAAGCCATGTAGTGGGTGCATTTAAGGTTTGCCAGTATGGTTTTACTTGTGTGGTCAATTTAATGGCACAGGTGTTCCAATTAATCGAAGTGGGGTTCAATAACAACGTAGATTCACAGGTTGGTTGTCGATCTGCTTGATATACTGGTAGAGTTGCTGGTCCCAAAAATTGATTGTGGTGGAATCGGCAAGTCTTTAAATATTCTTCCGTTGGAGAAAAATATTGTTGTTCTTCTGATGAGACTGCAATAAACTGGATTTGTGGCTGTATATAAGAAATTACTCTCTTTGTTCCCAAGTTGTGTGTTGATGGACAGGGGTATATTTTATACAAATTGTATGTTTTTCGCTCTAAAAGAGGTATGGTGAGTTCGAAAAGTATCCTTCCCCTGGTGAAAATTACGTTTAGGTTTGGAAAATTGTGTATAAAGGAAAATTGTGTATAAAGTTCCCGAACTCCGTTCAGGATGGCTTGTTTCACACGGAAGGATAGTAAACTGCGTAATTCGAGTCGTGTGAGTATAACTTTTAATGGCGGCCAGAGCGGCACGTGTTGCGTTTGATTCACAGTTTTCTGATTCTTTCCGTTACAGCGGCGATTCACCGATCGCACCGAACTGTCTCGCCTGGTCGGAAGAATCTATCGCAAAGTTGGAACGAAATTCAAAGTTTTGCACGCGTACACTCGCGTAAGCACACACTACTTTAACAAAGATACGAGAGCACGTCAATCGCGGAACTTTACCGCAAGAAGAAGGCTTCCTCCTCGCCTGTCGCGAGCCGCCGGTCGGGCTCGGCCGCCCCCCTCGCCGATCCCGCGACCCGAGCTACTCGGTCCACCCGAATCACGGAATCGACGAGAGCAGACGACCAGGCCCCTCATTGGCCCGCGCCATTAGGTCGATTCACATGTACAAAACTAAAACTAGGTTAAAACTCAAAATAAAGATAAATATACAGAAAAGTTCGGAAACGTTCCAAACAGGTTTGTTATTTTTTCAATTTGTTCTGTGAGTAATTCTTCAGGTGTTAGAGGAAATTCGTACGCGTGTGTTTCCTTAATTCTTTGAGCTGATCTCAATAATTGCTCAGGTGAAAGAATAGCAGGATGTAAAATGCCCTGTTTTGCTAGCAGAATTGCGTCTATGAGCAACAGTAGGTTGGTGCTGTAATCATCTAAGCCTCTTTCGATTTCAATTACGAAGTCCCTGATGGCTGCTTCGAAACGTAGCTGGCTGATGTCTGACTGTGTCTCTTGTAATGCTTCGGAGTGTGTGACCATCGTTTTTGTCAGTTGAGATATGATTTGAGTTAAGTTAACTAACCTTGTATGTGTGATTGAAAATTCTCCTTTTATAATATGCGTCTGGTTCGCTATTATTTCAGTAATTTCGCGTTGATCCTTGTATATTTTGTTTAATTCACGGTTGTAGTATTCGGCGTCTTCTTGTGATAGGGTTCCAAATAACATTTTACTAAGAGTGCCGATGAATCCGAGAGGTACGCTACGCCGTGGGGTTGGTGTTTTAAGATGTGAAGTGTCTCCTATTGCCGTGCGTATCAGATTGCTATAATGCACGGTGTTTTCTTCTTTCTTGATTAATCGAGGTCCCAATTCTTTGCTGAGGCAGTTGATGTTTTCATGACGGTTGCAGAGTTGATTCATTGTTAGGATATGGTGCTTCACATGTGGAGCATGACTGAGGTATCGATTGACATCCAGAGATGTGACTAGGCGCCATTGTGATTGGAAGGTCCTTATGTCAGGTAATTTTTCGTAGAAGAGCCCGGTGTCTCCTTCGAGCGGTGTTATGGTTCGATCGTCGCTAATGACAGCGAGAGGCAACAGGAGCAAATATGCGAAAATCATAGTTGGTCTTCAGCTGTGGATGGAGAGTAGGCATGTTTTAATTTGTCCTGATGCTTTGTGATTAATTTGTTGTGCGTTTGTAGTACTACGTTATTCAGGTCCGTCACGTCTACTATTTGGTACGGTCCAATGTAATGTGGATCAAATTTACTAGTGCGTGGTTCCTTGAGTACGTAAACGGAATCTCCTATGTTAAACGTTATTGGTTTTGCTCGGACATCATAGTAATTTTTTGAACGAATTTTTGCTTTGTTTAGGTTATCGGAAGCTATATTACGAATATTAGTCATGTGTGTTATTAATTCTATTAAGTAGTCTCCAAATGACTTTAATTTTTCGCCAGTTGGAAAAGAACTTGGTTCTCGAGCTGGTTTTCCAAAGATTAATTCGTACGGGGTGAAATTTGTTGCTTCATGAACGGATGTATTGTAAGAGAACATTGCAAACGGTATTAATAAATCCCAGTCTTCGTAATTATCCATGTAATGCTTGAGATATTCGGTGAGTACGATGTGACTTCGTTCTAAAGATCCGTTGGTTTGTGGTCTGTATCCCGAGGTTGTGATTTGTTTGATTTTAAATATTTCGGATAAATTTTTCATTAGTGTTCCGATGAAGCTAGTTCCTTTGTCTGTTAATATTGCGCGGGGTGTACCGTAGATTGCGATGAAATGTCTAGCGAAAGCATCTGCAATTGTAGCAGCACGAATATTAGGTATTGCTACGGCTACGCAATATTTCGTTAGATTATCTTGAATGGTGAGAATGTGTCTGTTCCCACTCGGTGTAATTGGTAAAGGTCCCACTGTATCTAAGGAGATTTTGTCGAAGGCTCCTATAGGCGTGTCGGTGATCAACATCGGCTGACGGGTTTTCGCTCGGACTAATTTCTGTTCTTGACAACTTTGGCATCTTCGGATGTAGTCTTGAATATCGTTGCGCATTTGCGGCCAATGGAATCTTGATCGAATGCGTTTGTAGGTCTTCGTTACTCCTTTGTGTCCTTCGATTAAGCTGTCGTGAGCTTCGCAAATGATGTGCTGTCTGTCCTCTTCAGATGGTGTTGTGATGATACAGTTGCATAAAGTGATCTGCAGGCCGGTTTCTATAAAAACCTCTTCTAATATCTTGACGAATTCGTTGGATGGTATTTTGTGAAGGTCTCCGGTGGCAGAAATTCGAAATGATTTGATCCGATTTTGATCCAAGGTGTGTTGCAGAGTTTTCAATCCGTTGAGCACATCTGCTCTTTTAATATTATCAAAGAAGTTGTCTGCGATTATTATACTGAATGTTTTAAATAGTCCATTGTCTGTAGTTATCACCTGTCCCCTTTTTGGTTGCGTTGCTAGGAGGTTTGGTTTATTAATTATTTCAGTGTCCAGCAGTAATTTTCCGACGGGGTTTACTAAATTGCAGTCGGCAGAAATGAAGTGTACGTAATGTCCTTCTTCAGCGGTAAAGGTATTGGAAGAAACAATAATTTTATGTGGTTGGTCTAGCGGGATCTCTTCTAGATCGTCAAGGTCGTTTGAATTTTCAATGTCGGTAGTGAGGAATGGGTAAGGGTCAAGCGTGAGGTCAAAGACCCTAGGCTCCGTCGGTCTGCTGTCAGGTGGTTGTCTCACACTTGTTTCGGGTGTAGTATCTGCAGGTAGCTGGTTTATTGAAGGTTGTAAAGGTTCATCCATGACTTCTGATGATACTTGCGGTGTACCGAGTAAATCTTGTTGAACGTTTCCTGCATTTTCTATTACAGTATTTTCGAGCGGTTCCTCAAAGGATATCAGATTGTCAAATAAGGTCTGGTCCTTATCTAAAGGGACGATTTGAGTGGAATTTGCTGCGGGCGAAAAACTGTTTATGGTTTCCTGGCGTTCATCTGGCATGGTTATCTCTTGAGATAAGCTGGGAAAAGATCGGTTCTTGTGTATTATTGGAGAATGTTGAACGTTCCCACGTGCGGTTTCTTTTATTTCATCTGAGCTGCTGCTTGTCTCTCGGTACTTGGGTCGGTTTTCTCTGTCTCGTCCTAATTGCCGTACGCGGCGCCCAATTGTATCGATGTTGGCGTCTGTTTTTGGTATCTGGACTTTGAAGTCAGGATCCTTGGGCTCTCGTGGAATAAGTGGTAGGCAGGCAGACCTGGGGTTGCGTGATAATGCGTCTGCGTTCTTATTCGTCTTTCCGGATTTATGGACAACCTGATACTCATACTCCAAAAGTCGGAGTTTCCATTTCATTAATCTAGAAATGGGGTCCTTGACAGAGTGTAGCCACACCAGTGGTCTGTGATCTGTAACGAGGGTGAATGGAGTTCCATAGATGTAGGGCCTGAAGTACCTTACGGCGTAAACCATGGCCAAACATTCCTTTTCAGTAGCCGAATAGTTCTTCTCGGGTTTATTTAGGCTGCGGGATGCGTAGGCAATCGGCAGGTCATTTCCTATCTCCCCTTGGCTAAGTACAGCTCCAATAGCGTAATCGGATGCATCTGTAGTTACAATGAACGGTTTACTGAAATCTGGATATTGCAATATGGGCTGAAGGCAAAGTTCGTTACGTAATTGCTTAAAACTTTGTTCTTGTTCTTCCGTCCATTTGAATTTAATGCCTTTTCCTAATAGATTAATTAAAGGTTTTGCTTTTGTGGTGAAATTAGGTACGAATCTTCGGTAATATCCTACAAGTCCTAAGAATTGTTGAATGTTCTTCTGCGTTGTAGGTGTGGGAAAATCTTGAACAGCTTTTAATTTCCTAGGGTCGGGTCTTACTCCTTCCTTTGAAATAATGTGTCCAAGGTATGCGACTTCCTTTCGCAGGAATTGGCATTTGTTGGTCTGCAGGGTTAATCCATTTTCTCGAAGGCGGTTTAACAGCTTTTTTACTTTGATATTATGTTCCTGTAAGGATGATGCGTAGATCACTATGTCATCCAAGTAGACAAAGAGGTCTGTTCCTTGAAGTCCAGTGAGTGCTTGATCCATCAGGCGTTGAAAGGTGGGTGGTGCATTCTTTAATCCGAAAGGCATTCGAGAGAATTCGTAATGTCCATTTGGAGTAGTGAATGCTGTTTTTGCTTTATCTTTCGGATCCATCTCTATTTGATGAAATCCACTAGCGAGATCAAAGACTAAAAAATATTTAGCTCCTCCTAGTCGATCTAAAATCTCGGTGATTTGAGGTAATGGATATTTATCAGAAATTGTTATTTCGTTGAGACCGCGGAAATCTATTACCAGACGCCAACGTTTCATTCCGTTTTCGTCTTCTTTTTTCGGGACGATCCATAAAGGTGAATTGTACGGAGATTTGGAAGGTGTGATTATGCCATTTGACAATAACGCGCTAATTTGTTTTTGAATTTCCTTTTGATGAATGAGAGGATAGCGATATTGTCTTGTATTGATTGGAATATCGTTAGATGTATGGATTGAGTGTTTAAAGTCGCGGGCCTTTCCAAGTTTATCTCCGGAAAGATAAAAACGGTCGGGAAAATCTCTAACTAAATTGGTAACGAAATCTAGTTCCTCCTTGTTCAAATGTTTTGTGTTTAGGGCTTCTAAGATTTTCTGCATTCTATCTTCTTTGGTTCTGAATTTTGACGGGTGTTCAGCAGCTGGATACAAATCTTCGTCTGATGAACTGAAGATATCGAAGGGCTCCAATGTTTGTGGTTCTATCTCCACGTCTAGGGGTTCATCGCTGGTATTTGTTGCCATAACGTAGCACTTCCCGTCATTGTTCTTTACAACTGCTTCCCCTATGTAGAGATGTTCGAGAGTCTTGATACGTGGTAAATATCCTTCCCTAATCCTCGGGTTTGTTATTGTTATAGCAATCTGTTGCGACGTCCTGGGCTCGATACGATGTTTGGTCGACGTCGGTAGTTCTTTCATTTGAGGTAGGTCCTGATAATTTGAAAAACGCAGAGGTCGGGTTGGTTTATTTTTTAATACTAAAGTCCCATGGTAATAGGAAATTTCGGCCTCCTCCTGTTTTAAAAATGGGCTTCCTATTAGTCCGTCTGCTTCTATTGCAAGCTCTTTTACCACATAGAAAAGTGCGGGAGCTTCGTGGATGTGAAGAATTGTTGTTCCTAAGGTATGAATTGGATTAGTTGTAATTCCGGTTAACTCGATTTCTTCCCGAGAGCTTATCGCGGCTTTCTCTCCCAGGGCGTTAATGACTACTAAATTAACGGACGCTCCACCATCGATTAGGAATTCTCCCATTCCTGACTCCAGTTCTGGAACCTTGATGTTGATGCGTGGGGCAGGTGCTTCCTTGATGAGGGTTTCTCTTCGAAGCGGACTGTCCTTTGGCGAGCTTCTTTGTTTCCGCTCATCGTTTCGCCTGTACGTTGAGCGCGATCGAAGTTTAAAGACTTGTTTGATTCGGCAGACGAATCTCGCGAGTCTCGTTGATGTCTCGGGCTACGCGGATGTTTCCTACAGGATTTTCCGTCATGCCCGGTTGTACCGCAATTCCAGCAATATAAACTCGGCTTGCGATTTTTATCGGGATTTTTTAGAATAGAATAATGTTTTTCTTCATCATCTGCGTATGATGAGTCGGAGCGATAAGAAGGGGATTTCGAGGGGCTCCGGTGACGCAAGGTCCAGGCCGTCGTACGTGTCCGTCCTTCTCGTTCCTCTTCAAAACCAGATGTTCGTGTTGACCGATCCCTGTTTTGGTCGTACCTACTTGGAGAATGTGGGTACGACACTCGGCGGTCGTGATGGCGAGAATCTTCGGCGTAATGGTCTCGGCGAGACCACCTGGAGGGTGACTCATTACGGAGAGACTGTCGCCGATTCCTTAATTTTCTGTCTATCTGCAGCACGGCATCGTAAGCTTGTTCAAGGGTTTGAATGTCTTGATACTGAGCCGATACTTTCCAGGAAATTCGATCCGGTAAACCATCGATGAAGTTTTCTCTAACGTACTTTTCCATTTCTTTGACGAAGTCTTCAGCGTGATCCAGATACCTTTCCCGGATAGCTCCGCGCGCACAATAAACGAGATGAGAGGTCCTGTCGACGTACTGTCGTAGACTTTCTCCTTCGCGAATATGTAATTTCGCGATTTCTGCTTGGAAATATGATAAGCTTCTTCCCGGCGCGAATCTCTTTTTGAGATGTTGTACTAACGTCTTAACAGAGGTGAATTTATGTTCTAACGTGCACCTGCGTGCCGGACCGATCAGTTTTGTTAAAATTATCGCAAGATACTCAGCTTCCGTACCCTCAGGAATCAAAGTTAACCCGTCTTCCACATTTTGTGCAAAGCGCGTCAAGGGTGGACTTTCACCATCGAAGGTCGGAATTGACATTGTAATATTCTGTATACATGTCCGTTGTGTCAAGAGTGACATTGAGTTTGCAATGGAAACTGTCAGGTTCGTAATGTCGTTAGGCGAGACGTTAGCCTGTGCGCCTGTCATTTTGAAACTTTCTTAAGTGACTTGACTAGCGAAAACTAGTATATTGTCAATAATAAATTACGAGTGATTTTAACGTATTTAAAAACCAAATTTTACAGTGATTCTAATGCAGTAGCATCCCACCGCTGTCACCAGTTCTGTTACGAGCCGGGGCTGCGGCAACGCAGTGGCCGGCGAGAAGGGTATTTCCCAAGGAATACGGTTTATGAGTTTGTTAGTTAGAGTGCGGACGAACCTGATGCGAAATCAGGGAGCCGCTAGGATTATCGGAAGCGAGGACGAACCTGATGCTAAATCAGGGAGCCTCTAGGAATGGAGTCACTCGCGGACAAACCTGATGCGAAATCAGGGAGCCGCAGGAGGGTGATTCGTCGTGAACGAACCCGATGCGAAATCGGGGTGTCACTAGGATGATGTTCACAGACGAACTCGACGCGAAGTCGAGGAGCTGTTAGGAGGTTGGATTATTCACAGACGAACCTGGTGCGAAACCAGGGAGCTGTTCGGAGGTTGGTAGACTTACAGACGAACCTGATGCGAAATCAGGGAGCTGTAGGACACGGACGATCCTGATGCGAAATCAGGGAGCCGTAGAAGGGTTAAACGTGGACGAACCCGATGCGAAATCGGGGAGCCACTAGGTTGGTAAAGATTCCTTGTTTTGGATGAAAGGTCGCGAACGAACCTGATGCTAGATCAGGGAGTCGCGGGAAATGTTAGTAATGCCTCGTAACTCTTAATTTATGCTTGATACAACTCGAGCGGTAAAGCTGTATCAGTGGGTGAGTGCTACTAATATTATAAGGATCGCTGGGTAAAAGATGGGTTTTAACGAATCTACTCGATTTAGACGTGAACACCATTCGTATATTCAATAACTAATTATTATACAAATGTAAGTGTCGCGATTAAATAGTGTAGTAAAAGTGTATAAATTACCACTAATTTGCACGGTGTTGACGCACTGGCGATGCGGGGCGTACGAGTGGCTATTTCAAAGTGTCGAATAGAATATGAACCGAACTCGCGGATTCTATTAGGTTAACCTTGATTCCGACGGAGACTTTAGCTCGATCGTACTAATTTTAACCAGCTCTGTACGAGCGTGACACGACGTTACTCTACGCGTGACTGTACTGCTTTGAACCGAAGAGGGTTGAAACTGAAGGGTTTATATAGTCCCAAAATGAGTGGGGATTCGTTAAGAATTTCCATATAAGGAAATCCTTCGGGGTCGTCGTCGTGTCACTCCCGTTCCCATGGCCGCGATCCAGATGGTCAAGAACAAGAGCCCCTTAGTGGTGTATGATAAGCAAAAGGATTTTAGGGCGTTTTCCCTTCGCAGACGCGAGCTCGAAAAGTGGTTGAGAGCGGCGTATGGGAAAATTCCACTTACGTAACATAACCAAAGTGTCGAGTCGTACTACTGAGAAAAAAAACATTTGCGAAAAATTAAAATCTCTCTGCTGTACCAGTTTGTACTATGGTTGTACCGCGCTGTACCGTTGAGAGTTTTCAAAGATTCGAAATAGATTCCTCGAAAATAGGAAAAGAAAAATTTACGCTGGCCCCCCATTTTTGGAAAACTTGATTTTTCGCGATTGTACTGCATTGTACTAGTTGTACCGATCATTGTACCGTGCGAAGAAATTGTTTAACTCTTTTGGTTTGCGAGAAAAATCCAAATAACCAAAGTGTCGAGTCGTACTACTGGGGAAAAAAAATTTGTGAAAAATTGAAATCTCTCTGTTGTACCAGTTTGTACTAGGTTTGTACCGCGTTGTACCGTTCGGGTGGTAGATGCATTGTCCAGAATTTTGGGTGGCGACAAATTCCCTTTCTTTGCACTTCTGAAGAAGAGGAAGGGCCTCCCCTCTGTTAATTCGTCGGTGGAGGGAGTACCTTCACCGTCTTGACGAGGTGGAGGAAAAGTACAACCAGCTGGGCCCAAAATCTAGCCGGGACGATCGGACAGAGCGTCTCGCCAGGGTCGCGATTTATGACGGAATTACTCCGAGAATCGGTCGAAAAAAATTAATTCGCGCTGAATGCGGGTGTCGTTCCCAGGCAGGACGTGCCGCGGCGCCATTTGCCGCATGCCTCGGGCCGATCCGATAACTTTGGATCGGCCCGAGGCATGCGGCGAAAGCAAGGGAAAGACCAGCCTCCTTCTATACATGTTTATTTATGATTATTTTTTAGAAATTCGAATTTTAAGTGGCACCGTATATTTTCTTTACTACTGCGTTGTAGTCTATAACAAATATATATAAAAAAAATTGTATTGTTAAACAACTTTATTAAAAACGTAGTAAAAACTAAATTAAAATGTACTAAAAACTAAAAAATAATTGTTTTCCCGAAGTTTTCGGGATCCCGAGACCCGATTCGGACTACAAGCATGACCGCCATGAGCGGGAAATTTGATTTCATGTCGGTTCGGCAGAACTCGGACGCGATCGGCTCGAAAGCCAGCTATTAACAGGAGACCGAGAGGGAAAGGATTATGTATATCATTTATATCACTACCAGTGTTAAGCTTTTACCTTTTTGTCTCCTGTTGAATCACAATTTGTATCTTATTATTAATTTACATATATATGTATTTTCATTGCTACCAATTAGTCTGTGAATATTGGATATGTCCATATACGTATTTAAATAAGACGTATAAAATAATAAATTTAATAAAATATTATTTTATATAAAATAATAATATGTAATAATAATATATAAAATAATATTTTATTACGATTTTAAAATATTGTCGAACTAAAAATAGTCTTCCTCCCAAGTTTGCAATATGGTATTTATTTAACTACGTATATGGACATATTCAGTATTCACAGACTATTTGGTAGCAATGAAAATATATATATATATATATGTAAATGAATACTAAGATACAAATTGTGATTCAACAGGGGACAAACAGGTAAAAACTTATCATTGGTAGTGATATAAATGATGTATATAATCCTTTCCCTCTCGGTCTCCTGTTAATAGCTGGCCTTCGAGCCGATCGCGTCCGAGTTTTTCCGAGCCGACCTGAAATCAAATTGCCCGCTCATGGCGGTCATGCTTGTAACCCGAATCGAGTCTTGGAATCCCGAGCAATACGAAAGTATCAGGATCCCTCCCGACCCCGTCCGAAATTTTCCGAGCCCGAAACGTCGGCTACAGTTCCTCTACGAGCTATAGTAACTAGACATGCAGATTTCACGTGTACGAGGTGTACACGTGTAGTTAATATATCCGTGTTCTAATCCGTGTACTTCTTATTACACGGGTACACGTGTATCGAAATATACGGTTTCACGTATATTAACATATGCATATTTTATTAGGTGTCATTACTTATATATAACTATTACTTAATCGTTTGTTTTGATGTAAGAAGCCTAAGGTGTTAATATTTTTTGGGAGTAAACAGTTTCTTTTTTTTGTTACAATGCTTCCAGCACATGAAAAATATCGTTCCGACATCGGCGAGGTTACTGGAATCGTTAAATATTTTTTGGCAACTTCGGAAATCGCCGGGTATTTAATTGTCCCAGTCTTCCACCAGTCAAACGGATCTAGAAATAAGTTTTCTTCGTTCCATATTGTCCACCCGTAACGGAACTCTGCCTTTCAATATTTTCTACAGCCGTGTATGCTTTTCGCTATAAAGCTATAAAGCTTTCATTGTTCAATATTTTCTAGCATTCAAATATTTATGACACCTTAGAGTCCTCAAACAATAGGCAAAGGTCCCGTCATCTGGTCGACAGTCGGTCTCGTCCGTGGGGTAGGTACTACCGGAGCACCGAACAACAGGGTCGTAATTCCGTACCTTCAGCAGGCGCTCGCGAATTCGGCGCGGCCAAGTTAATCCTTGACCTCGCATATTTATTACTTTCACGTGCATGCATCACGCTACTAAGGAGTGTCTGACATTCAAATGAAATTGATTACTATTTGGACACAGGGTTACAACTACGGTTTCCACCGTATTACTGTAACCCGCGTTAATTCGACACCTAATAAAATATGTGTGTTAATACACGTGAAACCGTATATTTCGATACACGTGTAGGGGAGACTGGGGAGGGTTGATACGTTTCTGAGAAAAATGATTGTGTAAACGAAACTAAATAATATTTTAATGATCTTTTTGCATATGTACATTCAGCATTCTATTCTTTAACAAAAATGATCATAAATTTTTTAAAATGATATAAAGAATGTATTAACAAAATGTTATATTAAAATATACAAATTTCCATCATAATTTGTTTGCTGGAGAATATCTATTACAAATTACGCAAGGTTAAATTACTTTTGGGAGGTATGATACATGTATCAAACCGCCCTTAAATGTATGTCTCATACCTCCCCAAATGTAGAATTTTAAAACAATAATTTTAACAACAGGGTCATTCCACGCCAACTCGATCACTTTACTGCAGATATAAATGACACCCTCGTGATGGGTACGTGAGCTGTCGTTACAGTTTCTACCGTGGTTAGACCTGATTGAAGTAATAGAGGGTGCGAGAGGTACGGCCAGGCGACTGTAATAGCGGAGCGCGCGGATCGCTTACCTGCAACGGCGCGCGCCGCTGTCTTTAACAACTTTCTGCGACGTTGAATATGCAAATTACCAACAAGAGATAGGCTGATTTTATAAAAAGTTCTTCAGCGAATATAGTGGTATTTTTTTCGGATTTTTAAAATCGTGACCTTGAGCCTCAATTTGCAAGAAAAACTTTATTTATAATTTTTGTTATTGTAAAAAATGATTTTTTTAACCGGAATCAAAAATATTCAGGAAGGCCGATTCTTCTAGATTAAAATACCGTCAGAATCAACTAAATCCGACAAATAGTTTCCGAGATAAAAATTCATAAGTAGGTGCAACCCATTTTCACGAAAATAGGCAAAAATCGCAAAATTCAAGGCCCTATATTTTGTAAACAAACTCGAAATTGACAAAATGGTGAATTAAATGTGACGTCCCACTATTTTTCGCGCGGTATAAATTAAAGTCTTCCCCACAAATACTCCATAACTCCCCCAAAAGTCCCTAAACCTCAACTCTTACCCCTTTCCCCCAACCACTGACCATCTAGGCGATGTACCTTAGCAGTCCCCATCTCGAAATGGTCAACGACGAAAACCCCTTCCCCTCTTCGCCCTATGAGGCACGAATTCCTCCCTCATATTTAAATCTAAACAAGTCCCTCGTCCCAAAAACCCTCTTAAATCGAGACCACGTCTCACCCCTATCTATGACCCTCCAAATACAAGCCCCTCTTACCCCTTTCCAATCAAACCAACCAAAATCAATCCAATGGGTTGAGTATCGCCTTTTCAAACGCCCCATACAAAAACCCCGGAAGTCATATTGCGACGCATATTTCGCGCATGAGTCACCAATATGTTCTATTTATATAACGCATATTTCGTGCATGAGTCACGGTGCATACCGCGCATACCCCTCATACTTCACATTCCAACGAAACATATTGTTGCGAGCACCGGGTATAGGGCTATGCATGGCCTGCTGGTGCTCGCAGCTGAAGAGAGAAGACGGTCGGCCTCCATCAAGAGGACGATCAAGAGGCCGACCAGAAGACTGTCTTGTGCCGAACGCCATTGCGTTCGGACGTACGGGTTGTACCATTGTATTACAATATAGCTCTGTATAGAGAAATATAGTTCAGTCGTGCTCAATCGCACATCCGTGTATTATTATTCAACCCTTTGCGTCGGGGTGGTGTGTCCTGGAAACGCCCCGGCGCAACAATATAAATACAAGGGCCCGAGAGGCCGTAGGCCTCTTCTACGAAAGTATTCTTCCACGAAAGTACGAGAAGTTATATATTTTCAGTGACATAATACTTAAAATCAGTGTACTACGGCAACTATCGTAAGCGACCATTATTCATTACCAATATTCTGCATATCATCACCATTTATATAATTTGTATTATTGTTGCTTATTGCTTTCTCATATTATATTATATTAATAACGTTTATTGCTTCTCATATTATTCACATTAATAACGCTTACTGCATTTCTTTATTCTCTTGTATCTATGCTTATTGCTTTCTCATATTATATTATATTAATAACGCTTATTGCATTTCATATTCTATTATTGACATATTCTCATGTACTTCATGTCCATACATATATTGTTATTACTCATCATTTATATAATTGTTATGTGCAAATGCTTATCGTCTAACGCATTATTATATATACTAACCAGTGCTTTATAATAAACCGTTCTCTTATCTTTAAATAACGCTTCGAATTATTGCTTCTATCCTTCGGGCAAACCAAGCTATTGCAACATCTGATTTCGGTTCGCGAACGTGAGAGTTCTTACAGTGTTTACGAAGCGTACTTTCGCATAGGCCGTATACGACCATACGGCAACGACCATATCTAAGAAACGTTACAGACTGTTTCTTATATTAATGCAGCGGTAAATCCAATTACTAAGTTAAATACGACCAGTGCTAACGGGTGTTTCCTTGGTGTGCGATTATAACTAAACCTTCCCTGGCTGTCAGGGCTACGAATCTCGCATTCGCGCCTGCCTCCATTGAACCCCGGGCTACGAATCTCGCATTTGCACCTGATTCCCATCCAAACCCACGGGTAACGAATCTCGCATTCGCGCCTGATCTCCAATAAAACCCACGGGTAACGAATCTCGCATTCGCGCCTGATTCCCATCAAAACCCACGGGCAACGAATCTCGCATTCGCGCCTGATCTCCAATAAAACCCCACGGGCTACGAATCTCGTATTCGCGCCTGACTCCCATCAAAACCCACGGGTAACGAATCTCGCATTCGCGCCTGAATTCCCATCTCTACCAGTGCTACGAAGCTCGTCTTTGTACCAAACCACTCTCCTACAACCCCACAATGTCATATCCCTAAAGACCTCCACCCGGGACGTGACAAAACCCCCTATAATTTGACGAGGACTACAACATATTCAAGTTTGAACAAAATCCGAGACATCGAGGGAAATTAGTGATCGAGTTGGCGTGGAATGACCCTGTATCAAGCCTCCATATGCATCAATCCTACCCCTTGCAACAGTCCTGCAAGAGGTAGTAGGGGGCATGTTTATCAGCCCGTCTCCAGCAGGGTATCGGTTAAGACTCCGCTGATTAGATGTGGAGGAATCACCAAGGTTCCTGAAGGGGTGGTTGTCTTCGCGGACAACCCTTGGTGTGCGTCACCATGTGGAATTTCCCTGACCCGCTGCAGAGAAAGTTCCAGCTCTTTGTGTTACGAACTATAGTAAAAACGGGGACTTCGAACCATGGTGCCTCCTGCCACATCTGGCAATAGCCATAAAACACTTTTGGCTTAAGCCTTCGCGACATAAAACGGATGCGATGGACAGGCTGAAGACCCTAACTAACCACGATGGCCCACAATAAAGACGACGCAGTAACAAATATGATCAAGATTTTGCTTGAAATGTAACGAATACAGTGTGGATCTTGTAGCAATATATATATATTTGCTAAATAAGAATATATAAAATAGAAATATAACGGTCTTAAAAAGCTCTATTTCGAAATCGATTGTCCGTCCGGTAAGACTGTTGTCCACCAAATTCCCGGTCTTCAGTTCCTCTTCCCCGGGATGTCCCCCGGACCCATCGTTTTCATGTGCGTCTCCAACAACGGAAAGTATGGAATCGCAGCAGTGACCATCGCAAAGACGAATTAACGTAAAAAATGCGAGCCGTCATGGGCTGAAGCTGAGAGCCAGCGGTCGGTGTTAAAACACGCTCTCAATCTGTAACACATTATGTAATGGAAATACTTAAATCTTGTTTAATAAGCTTACCAAATTTTATCGTAGAATTAGAAGGCGTGAAACATTACCTGAAATATGGTATTTATTGCTTTCTGCTTTTAATACCGATTGTTTTTAATTTTGTAAAAAGTCCGCCTGTAACAAATGATTGTAGACATTTCGGTAAGTGTGGTATAAAAGTAAAAGTTTGTTTCAATACTTCGTGGAACATCATGCATACCTGCGACACGCCCGTACCAGCCTGGCGCAGGTTGACTGAACCGGATTGAGCACCCTTAAGTATGCAAGTAATTTGCAACGTAGATCCCCATACAGCACACTGCGTTGCCCGAAGCTAGCAGGAAGGTTCCCTGGGGGTGGCCGGGAACGTTGCCTCGGTACGGACATAGGAACCTTCCTGGAACATTCCAGCAATGTTCCGGTGGAACATTCCACATGGAACCTTCCTGCAAGCTTCATGGAACGTTCCGGACATTCTCTGGCAATCCTCACGGAGCGTTCCGGGCATTCTCTGGCAATCCTCGCGGAGCGTTCCGGGCATTCTCTGGCAATCCTCACGGAGCGTTCCGGGCATTCTCTGGCAATCCTCACGGAGCGTTCAGGGCATTCTCTGGCAATCCTCACGGAACGTTCAGGGCATTCTCTGCCAATCCTCACGGAGCGTTCAGGGCATTCTCTGGCAATCCTCACGGAGCGTTCAGGGCATTCTCTGGCAATCCTCACGGAGCGTTCAGGGCATTCTCTGGCAATCCTCGCGGAGCGTTCCGGGCATTCTCTGGCAATCCTCACGGAACGTTCAGGGCATTCTCTGGCAATGCTCATGGAGCGTTCAGGGCATTCTCTGGCAATGCTCATGGAGCGTTCAGGGCATTCTCTGGCAATGCTCATGGAGCGTTCAGGGCATTCTCTGGAAATGCTCACGGAACTTTTCGGACATTTTACAACAAAGGTTCCAGAATCGATTCTTGTATCGACTTTTCCCTAATTGATATCCATAATAATTATTATAGGTGTAGATTACTGTATATGTGCATATTTTTTACAAAATCCTTATGGATAAAAGAGAAACATTTATACACACCATTGATTTCTTAAATAAATCACCTACACATTTTTTACATTCACACACACTATATTATTCAGAGTAGGAAGTTAAAAGTTTCTCCTGTATATTTGTGTAGACGATGTAAGCTCAACTGTTGTATGCTTTATGTAAACTATGGGCCTGTTCCCGTTTATAACAACAACAACAACAACAATAATAATAATTAATATTAATTATTATTAATAATAATAATTAATAATAATAATTAATAATAATAATAATTAATAATAATTATAATTATAATTATAATAATAATAATAATAATATATACTGAAAGTCTATATCACAAATGCACGCGTTGACGTATTCCGTGTGTTATAAGGTGGGCCTTAAACAAGGACAGCGGCAACAAGAACAATAATAATAACAATAAAAATAATAATAATATTGGCTCTGGTGGAACTTCCCAAGCCCGCGTGGTGAAGCTCCAGGCGTTGTGTGACGTGCGTCACTCACGTGCAAAGGGACAGGTTCAGACAGGTTGCAAAGCCATAGCACGTAAGAAAGCACAAGCGCAAATAGTTAGAGCGTGATTACTTCTTAATTGCTTGTAAGTAATAAAAATGGTTAGAACGTGTGTGTTTTGTGGCGCAGGAGACCTGAGTGAATTGGATGAAGGTTTGACATATCACGGGTAAGTAGAACCCATGTACTTATATACTATTTGTAGGTTATGTCGAACTTCTTAAAAAGAAATATTTTTGTTTGTTTCATATAGATTTCCGTTGGTTCAGAACATGGGTCTGAGGCAGAATTTCGTACATTCAAAGAACGCCTTATTGTGTTAACACTGTTTCCAAGAAGCATCCCTACTATATTTGGACAATATAAATGTTCTTGTGTTTTCTGTCAGGCTATATAAGGACAGGATAAAAACAGATTGTTTCGCAAGTAATAGATATGAATTATTCAGATTGAGGAGCTTATTTTTAAGTTAAAGTAACTAATATAATATATTTTATGCTTATTAATCAACCGCAATTGTTTAATTATTTACAATACATATATTTCTATGCTTTCTGTGCTACAAGCTTTTCACACAGTTTCCTTGTAAACATGCATATACTGCATAACTTTCTTTTCACTTTCTGTTAAATTATTTAAAGTAATGGTGATTGTTATTTTTTCACTGCTTCGCTTCAATGCACACATTGATTGGCGTTACATGAATGCTGTTATTATTAAAGCCATTTTTCATGACTAAAATAATTTATTAATGACCTTTTATAGATTCATTTACTGAGGAGGAGCTGCGGAAGCAATATTGCGGTAGCGGCGTTGATGTTATTAAATAAATTAATAGAGGATTCTCAGCCAGAGAAATATAGTTGGTACAAAAAATAGCAAAAACAATCATTCAGGACATTCAAACATATAGTAAAATTAGCAATGAGTAAGTAAATTTATTATTTATGACATTTCAGCACTTAAAATTGTAAAATTGTAAAATGAATGAATGTATTATTCCAGGTTCATTACACGCTGCATGCAGTACATTTTAAGTAAAGAGGGCAGAAGAGCCTGGAACTCCACATACGCGGGCTTGGGAAGTTCCACCAGTGCCAATACTATTATTTTTATTAAAATATATGAATATTTAATTGTCAATATTCATTGTACAGTGCCAATACTATTGTTTTTATTAAAATATATGAATATTTAATTGTCAATATTTATTGTAATTTAATCAATTACCCTTACATTTTCTATCCTTCCCGTAATGCCACACAAATTTTGCCAAAACAACATTGCTGTAAAATCTGCGAACAGTTACGGAACCATTGCTAGAAAATCTCCGGAACGTTCCGTGAGCATTGCCAGAGAATGCCCTGAACGCTCCGTGAGCATTGCCAGAGAATGCCCTGAACGCTCCGTGAGCATTGCCAGAGAATGCCCTGAACGTTCCGTGAGCATTGCCAGAGAATGCCCTGAACGTTCCGTGAGGATTGCCAGAGAATGCCCGGAACGTTCCGTGAGGATTGCCAGAGAATGCCCGGAACGCTCCGCGAGGATTGCCAGAGAATGCCCGGAACGCTCCGTGAGGATTGCCAGAGAATGCCCGGAACGCTCCGCGAGGATTGCCAGAGAATGCCCTGAATGCTCCGTGAGCATTGCCAGAGAATGCCCGGAACGCTCCGTGAGGATTGCCAGAGAATGCCCGGAACGCTCCGCGAGGATTGCCAGAGAATGCCCTGAACGCTCCGTGAGCATTGCCAGAGAATGCCCGGAACGTTCCGTGGGACGTTGCCTCGGTACGGACATAGGAACCTTCCTGGAACCTTCCATCAATGTAGCTGGAACGTTCCGGTGCTGCACCGGAACCTTCCTGCTACATTGATGGAACCGTCCTGCAATGGAGTGTGCTGTATGGGTCATCACCTGCACGTTTTCTTCTGTCTTCTGTCTGTCTGCTCCTGTGAACTTAGAAATGGGTCTGAAGAAATTAATGATTGAATTAAATTTATTATTTCTTTCGCCACTTTCATGGGAATGTTACAACGGCGTCGATCCACTCGCGTGATCGTATGATCCGCGAGGAACTGTGCAGACAGTTTTGACCACCGACTGCGTCAGTGGTCCTACGCTTTACAGCGCGATGCGACGCCTAATCGTTCAAATTTATTATTTCTTTCGCCACTTTCATGGGAATGTTACAACGGCGTCGATCCACTCGCGTGATCGTATGATCCGCGAGGAACTGTGCAGACAGTTTTGACCACCGACTACGTCAGTGGTCCTACGCTTTACAGCGCGATGCGACGCCGGACCGATACAATAGTTTTACTATTTTTGGAAAGTCGAATAATACGGTTTCCTTACTACATCGTATATACGTACGCGGTTAACCTAGCTTGTGTGAGCGCCATCCTTAACATATATACATAAATGCGGCTTTAAAGCTAGCTTCTGCTGTATGTATCTCGGCTTTTTTTTCAAGTCATCGAACTCGAACCAGCGATCTTGCTGGTTTACGAGCGCCGTGTAATGACCAACGGTTCTCATGCTTGACCCCCCGTAATAAGGCACAACACCTGCCAACACGTAATTATCGGTCTCGATTTGTAATGTTAAAGGAAATTCATTTAATAATACACTTCTACGATGATCTTCGTAACTTATCTCAATAAAAATAAATAGTCCGTAAGAATATTTTATATGCACATGCTTGTCGCAACACCGTTCCTGAGATTTTGTATCATTGGTGATTAAACTTTGTAAGTCTTTCAACCCGCTAGTTTGCATCGTATTGTGATTAATTGGAAATAACACAGACTTTCGATCGGATGTTGATCCGCATATATCACAGCGTGATGTTTTAATCACACTTGGAATATCGATAAAAAATTTTTCGCACAAATACGCAATATTAGATGCAGCATCTATAATCTGTATATTATCTACCACTGTTGGTTTGACAAAAATTTCGACGCTTTTTAATAATAATGCTCGCATTTTATAAATGCTGTTATACGGGCCTTTCCTTAAAAATTCTCTTAGAACTTGGAAACATTGTTTCTCGCTATTTTCTATATAGTTTCTTATATTATCATTATAACATGAATGAGGTAATATTTGCATTATACTATCAAAACCACACGTATTTTTAAGTACTGTTTTTTTGCTCATCATCGTTAGAATTGTACACTGGTTTCCATTCCTAAGGATTCCAATGCCAAAGGATCTTGCTGCTTTTGTGTTCGGATCCCAATCAGGCCTCGTATCTAAGTACGTTTGATTAACCTTTTTGGGATCGTTTTTGTTGCGCCAATTTTGTTCATATTGTAAATCCTTATTTGAATCGATTGCGGAGTTTGGCTCAGGTGTATCAGCTGTTATAGTAGGATCGTTTCTGAACACAGTAGTCGTTGGTTCTGCTTCATTGTCGTCTTGCGCCACTTCTTTTATTTCAATGTATCCGTCATTCCCATCAGTGTCAGATGTATGTGCATTTTCTCGAGCTTCTGTCATTGCTAATTTTGCTCTACCAGAAAACGATTTTATGTGAATACTTAAAAATTTGTCCACGCGCAGCGGTTTTGGTAAACCATTTAATAAACGATGTTTGATATCGTTCATTTCTGATTCGACGGCACTGGAACTAGCGTGTAATTTGCCAAATTGAAATTTCTGAATCATTAACCCAGTATATAATGGAAAATATGGTAGTAAATTAATAATGCTTCTAGCCATTTGCGGGCTATAATATGGATTTATCTCTGTACCATTTTTTTCATTTTCACCTTGATTTTTAATATTTAAGCTAAACTCCCGACACCACGAGAATACCAACGTTTCATCGTTAAAATCTTGTGACTCTAATTCGTGGACTTCAAAATTAGACTCGCACGCGAGATCATCATTTGTTTCGACATCTGCCATTTCCGCGAACTTTTCCTTACCCTTAATGACATTTATCATGTAAATGCGAGCCTCTTCCGATAATGTTTTTTGTCCACATTCGTCTAAACCACAAGTCTGTGCATAACATAAAATTAATAAATGTTTGAAGAAGATTTTAAAGTTTTCAAAAGCTGTTTAATTCGTCAGTTGCCCCATAGCCAGTAGATAGAAGGTTTTGACTTGCGAATGAAGAGATTTTATAGGCTTCCAACGTGATACAAAATGCATGTAATGGCAAATGTCGAGTCTTACGAATGAACGTGGCAAAGTCATAAGTGACTCGTTTGTTAAGCATAAAAAACATTTAGATAAATAATCTTTTAGATTTTTACATTGTGCGAAAACTCTCGTTATAGCACCCAAAAGCGCTTTGTCGAAATCACAAGTTATCTCTTGTGGCAGTGGAAACTTAGTTGTGTGAGTGGAACCGAGACGAATTATTTCATACAGCCAATTTTGTATTGCGTTCGTATTCTGAGTAGAGCTTAGCATTTGGAACACTGGCATTTTGTATGTAGGTGTCTCGGCAACAATTTGGTACAAATAAATGTGTGGGCACAAATTTCCATCAGGCGTACGCAGTTTTTTAACAAGTGATCCAGTGGCATCAATACATATTCTTCGATAATATTGAATATAAACGGCTGTTTGTTCTACTGTCCAGTAATGGACGAAAAACGGATCTAAACCTATAGAGTGAATAGAACCTGGATAATACTTATATTTCATATGTAAAATGCTATTTACTGGATCGGTTGAGGTAATTTCTAAATTCTTGTTTAGTAATTGCTCCTTAGCTTTTCGCAACACGCATGGTTTCGGTAAATGCGGAGGCTCGGGATCACCCATCTCCATCAGATTATCTGCTTCTGCTCTTCGCCACATGCTAGGCAAAGTTTTATTATCGACCATCGTTTTTGCAATTGTTATTCTGCGGCTGCCTTTTAACTGTCTTCTTTTGCTATGTTTGATGGTCGCTTCGAAACCTTCCACTTCGCATTCAAAAACCACTTCTGATTGGGGCAATGGTTTATTTATGATACATCCTGCAAATTTAGCCTGGCATTCGGAACAAGATCCTGATATTTTTAAATATAAACCCTGCTCTGAAAGTTCACACCTTCTGAATGTGAAACAGTACGTCAGACCAAACTTTTCTTTGAAGCGTTGAATACGCTCGATTTTTACCTTCTTTGTTTGCATATTCCACGTTTTCAGGTTTTATTTTTATCCACTCTTTATGTGACAGGATCACATTAAACCGAATTACGTTATTAGAAATGCTCTCCGTCGAAACATCTAAATCAATAAAAGACAAATCTTCTTGGATATTGTGGAAATCTAATACTTTTTTCCAAATATCGTATCGATTCTGCTTGCACATGACATAAATATACTTTGGTTTGAGTATCTGATTCATACGATTCGAAATTTCTGTATAAACTGCGTCACTTGGAACAACAGGCAAGCCACGATTATCAACCAGATGCTTATAATCTTCTGAGAGAATTATATTGAAAAGTTGATCTACAGTATTCATTTTGAAGATCTGTATAATATTCTCAATAATGGGAACCCTGAATGAAAAAAGTTTGGTCCAACTTTCGTAACCGTTAAGTGACTTATAGTACTTACCAAATAGCAGGGCAATTAAATGTGCTGTAGATGTAAACTAGTAACACTCATATAACTGGAACTTAATTAACAAAAAATGAACGGAACACCACCTAACACGAACAAAACGAAACACAACCTGAACAGTAACTTTAAAATGCATAAGAAATGCTTAAAACGTTTCACTATGCAGTTGCTGCTTGAATAGTTCTGTTTCAACTGAATGCAGAGAGAAAGTCGAAGGCTTTTCGGCACCATAACATAAACACATGAAGTGTCTATCGTCTAAGGCCGCGTCCAGATCTGAACCGAACCCCGAACCGAACGCCACTTGAGATTCCGTAATGCCCCGTTCCTACGTGTGGAACGTATATTTCTAGCGATCTTGGCCAGTTTCGACAGAGTCTCGTGGCTCGCGATAGCTAAAGATGGAAGGACAGAGAGTGTTTAGAGTAGTGCAGACGAAAGGTTTGCCTGCCATATGACACCGAGGAAGGGACCTCGGGACCGTCGACCAAAGGAAAGTGAGGCTCGCCGCGATGTTCGGGCTCTTCCCAGCCGATGTCGGTAAAGTCCCGAACCATCAAAGGAATGGCTCACCCACATGGGGTAAACTACTGTATTGGTGCATCCCTGTCCCTCACACCACCATGACTTGTTGTCGTCCTTACCACTGGGGGTGTCAAGTAGTTTAAAGAAGCAAGACAAGGTGGTAATAAACGAAGAGTGTCCCCCAGACCTTTCCAATGTACCTACGCCTACGGTTCGAAATGTCTACGGGACTCACGGAAGTATCACGGAATAACCTGTACCACGGATTTATTCGAGTTTACCCTATGTTTGTTTTAACATGATACCGATTTCGCGACCTTTCTACTTTCCAAACTGGCAAGATGTCTTGCGGGGGGGGGAGGGGGCAGGAAGAAAAAAGGGTCGCGGTTTATGACCGTATTGTCCCGCGAGCCAGCGGTAGAAAACGGTACGTGTGGGTCCTCGTACTACCTACCTACAGAGCAATATATGGATTAGCATGGATTGAACAATGTCACCCATTTTTTATTGGCCTTTAGAAATTTGGGAAACAGATGTTGTCGAAACGTTCTTGGAAAAATATTAAATTATCGATTGTAAAGATGGAATGAATTTTCGCCGGTCTCGGAGCCCGGTTTTGTCTCGACGTACGTGAGAAAGATGCCACGAATAGGTATTAAAAAGTATGTATTATCCACCATTAATACGCCTCGTGGAGGCAGGACACAGGGAGAAAAGGGATAGTCCACTGACTGCGCGTGACTCCTCCTGCGTCGTCTTTCTTTCAAATTGTAGACGAATTCCTTATCTCTCGAGTATAAAGACGTACTTGAATTTCAAAACAAAAGCACGCGTTGACGTATTCCCTGCGAGAGAAGGTGGGCCTTGGGGAGGAGACATTACTGTAAAAAGGGCCTCTTCAAGAGAGCGACTGCTTCGGTAGGATGCAAATCCGATGATATTCATTCAATTTAATATGAAAGTAATCAATAGGATATATCGGTATATGTATGCTACCAAAACAACGTTTTGACAACATCGGTTTGCCAGATTTCTAAATGCCAATAAAAAACTGGGTGACATTGTTCAATCCGTGCTAATCCATATATTGCTCTGTAGGTGGGTAGTACGTACCCAACGTATGGCAGGCAAACCTTTCGTCTGCACTACTCTAAACACTCTCTGTCCTTCCGTCTTTAGCTGTCGCGAGCCACGAGACTCTGTCGAAACTGGCCAAGATCGCTAGAAATATACGTTCCACACGTAGGAACGGGGCATTACGGAGTCTCAAGTGGCGTTCGGTTCGGGGTTCGGTTCAGATCTGGACGCGGCCTAAGAGCAGTTCCTCCGGAGGAACTCCATCTAGGTATCTGTTTCAACAGGCAAGGCCCCCCGTGGCGCCAGCAAGACCGACCCCGGTCCTTGCTATTTCAGCGGGTTTTCTTCCAGTGAAAATCAGTAAATCTGCAAGCGCAATATCTCAAAAACCAGTGGAAATCAAGTGTATACATTAATGCTTATTGAATTTGTCTTGGAACGCACTATCAACTCACCTCTTCAAAAAAATAGTTGCATTTAAATAACCGAACTTGGCCATCGTATCTTTTAAAATAATAATCGGAAAAAATGCGTCTGCGCTAATAAATTGGCCCCATCGAACCATGCAATTCCATATTTTTAAAATTTTTTTTATCTCCCATATGTTAGGAGATATCCTGCTGTCCAGTTTACCGTGGGATACCCTGTATAATAATACAGTAAATAAAATTGATAAATACAGTAGATAAAATTAAATTAAATAAAATATGATAAAGAAAACAAAACGGTCTGCATGCTACAACAAAAATTCGCGGCAACAGCAGAAATATACTTTACTACACTAAGATACGACTAAACACTTGCTTCCGGAATGAATCGAGCGAGATCGAGAACAAGTCAATGTCAGCGAGACACTGGTTAACCTCGCCCATAGCCCGGTTTAAGGGATCGACAGTGCAGTGTCTATAGTCAGGAGCCCTCGATTCAAAAAGGGGTCGCGGACGCAGTGACCGTTGTGGGGCGTGAAAAGAAATCAAAGAGACTAACTCCGGACAGTTTATCTGACCGTGAATTAATTTATAAAAGAACAAGAGGTCAGAGCATACACGACGGTCACTAAGGGTAATGAGCCCTGTCTTCTGTAAGGCCGGACCAGAGTCGTGGTCGAAGAACCGCATAGGGCTACCAGTTGCTCTCATAGCTACCCTAAAGAACTTGTGCTGGACCCTTTCAATTAAGCTGACATATACCTTATGCCTTGGGCTCCAGATTATCGACGCATACTCTACCTGTGGTGTAACAAGTGCAACGTAAAGCAATTTTAGAGACTTGATCCGCCTGAAATGCTTAGCAAATCTGGCAATAAACCCTAGGGTTTTCATCGCCTTACAAGAAATGTTCCGGTAGTGATTACGGAAATCAAGCCCGGTCCCAAATGTTACACCCAGATCGCTTATTTCGCCCACTTCAGTCAAAGGGGTATCACATAGAGCATACGTCGATAAGATGGGACTAACAGTTCTATGGGTTCTCATAACGACACATTTAGCTGTGTTAAGCAACAACATATTGGCGGTACATCACAGCTCGAGCCTACAGAGGTCATCCTGCAATTTCACCACGTCGAGACCACATCGAATAGAACGGAAAATTTTTAGGTCGTCTGTATACATAAGAAAATTAGTGTTCTGGAATACATCTTTGAGATCGTTGACAAAAAGAAGGAATAGAAGGGGACCGAGGTGCCAACCTTGAGGGACACCCGAGCAGACTTTAACCGGGGTTGATAGCTGGTCACCCACTCTGATAACCTGCACGCGGCCCTCCAAGTAGCTGCAGATCCAAGACAGGAGGGGCCCACTGATCCGAGTCTCGGCTAACTTCCGCAGCAAGATACCGTGGTCCACCGTGTCGAAGGCTTTTCGAAAATCTGTATACACGGTATCTAGTGCCGCTGAAACGAAGCAGTGGTATACCGCCAGATTCGTTACCGTAGATCGACCAGGCACAAATCTATGCTGCTCATCGCAGATGACATTCGCTAGACAGGGCGTCAAATACTCCGTTACCAGTTCCTCGAAAATCTTAGGATGGTCCATCAACTACTTACTTTGAACAATGCTTAATTATTAAAAGATTTTGGTATTTTCCTGAAAATCATTGACACCAGAAATAATTTCGAACATTATAATGAAAAAATGTGAAAGGTTCTCAAAAAACGATTCCTGTGTATCGAACAATTACATTTATTTCATTGGTCCAGCTATGCTAGGCGCAATAATTGCCATAGCTGTCGCGACAACTATGCGACTGAATACCTACAGTTATCACGATTTGTTCGTCAGTTTTCAATCTCTATCTTATAGTTACACATACATATAATTCTACATCGTATGTCGATAGGCATACACACATGCACATTCGTTCCAACTTGCCTTGCTGACAAAAGTACAGGTCCATTCGCCATTCTCAAAGGGTTCGATACGCAAGAACATCTTTCCCTACCTTTCTCTAAACACATAGTCATCAAATGTTTATTAATGCTGGTTAATATGCACCATCATTAAAAACCTTTATAGGGTGTCCCACATTTCATTAATCGAAACGTATCAATGTACTCTTTAAGCAACAATAAGAAGAAAGAAGCATATAGGCGTTGGCCGAAAAATACTCTATCAGAAAGTTACAATAGAATTATATTGTGTGGAGGATAATAGTAACGAATATGTGAGAAAATATAACACGTTAAAAATTAGTCGACAAGACATTTTTAATTTATTCCATAATATTATTAGTAAAAGCTTTGATTAGAGATATCGTAATTCACTCATTGAAGAATGATAATAAATATACATATACTACTTTACGCGTCAGTTATAAAAAGCATCTATGACTTCATTCCATTTTTCTTTACAAATATCGTGCAAAAAGAAACTTTACAGTTCAAGAGTCCACACGTGCACTGAACTAATGGGAGGAATTAATATTACATTAGCAGAAATTAATCAAAATCGATAGGTGTGGCCACAAAATGGGCTGCCATATTAATGCTGGAAATTGAGTAAGATTATATATTTATACACGCTATTCTTATAAATCGTATTTATTGTGTTTTTTACTATATTCCTAATATTTCGTATGTCTCTTACAACTTTTTAACAAAGCATTTTTGGGCTCACGTTTATGTAAAATCTCTTCCTATTTTCAATCGTAGAACACACTGGTACCATGTGGTCAACAAACATCTGAGACATTCTGCATAATTAAATGTGTATTTCCATTTGTGTTACGTTGTTTTCTGGTAACAGGTTGTCCTTTAAATTGCATCCATTTTATCCGCATACAGGTATGTAGGCGAAAATTTTGTCAACTCACCGCAACATTATTTCATTTATAGATTAATTTTTCAATGAGCCAACATTCCTTTGAATGTACTTCGATTTTGGTGTAAATAGGCGTTCTCTAGTTGGAAATACGTTTTCAATAAATACAGAATTATTAATGTTACAAACGTTCAAATCTCATCGATATTTTAGAATAAATTACGTTGTTATCGCTTTTGCAGATATTTCAAGCAAGAGTTTATTCGTTTCATACTGAAAAGTAAATATTAAATAAAAAAATTTCGCACACTTAATTAATAAATCTCGGACGATTGTTAGTTTTCTGTTAACCTTCCGCAATTCATTTTTTTATAGATTTTTAGTATACTTTGAAAAATAAAATTTGAAAACCAGTCTACAGCGGGGAAATTTCAGTAAATCTTTTATTTAATATATGAAGTATCGCAGAAAGTGGGCACCTTTTAAAGAACAACCTTATTTTCTTGAAACCCTGCTCTCCTAATGATTGATATACAATATTTAAATAATACTTATTTGGCGCATCAACACTGGTTTAAATAAACTTAAAATTCTTTGCAATTTAAGATAGACATTCTTATCAATTTCCATATTTAATATATCACACATAGATGCTTTATACGTTCATAATGACTATAAACGGTTATAATAATGTTAAGTAAGACAAAAATGCTAATGTATACACGTATATATATATGCGATTACACGACACTTTGTTACTTAATAATACTATTTCGTAAATAGTAAAAAATATTTTACTATTACATACTTCTAACGGTTGGTATATCAGTTTTTTTGTGTCAGTTATACAAATCTCACCTATGGGAACCAGTACTGTTAACTTTTACATTTTTAATTAACAGCAAAGTAGCTTCGTAATTAGCAATAAACTGTTCACTACTAATGTCGAAGTCTCGATTGAATTCAACTCCAAGTTTTAGCAAATGAGATCATTATGCTTATACCGCTATTTCTCCTTCGGAAGAGTTAAATTTTAACTTCTAGATTTCTAAAAGCTATAACTTTTGTTTCATGGCAATACGCATTATTGATATATGAAATATTATATCGACGAGAGAATTTTGTGTTCTTACACACCCATACATCATCACTGTTATTTAATCTTGTAATAATTGTGAATGTTCGATGTCATTGTTCCGATTCAAGTATATGTACTATTTAAACTGGCAATCTGAAAGATGTCGAATGTTTCTTGTATAGGGTAAACCAACCAGTAATTGACCGCATACCAGTGAATGACCATTAGGCAAAGAAATGTCAATTGTAAATTTAAAAATTATTATAGGTTTATAAATAGAGTGTAGTTGGACTTTTAATATTCCATATTTTTAGTTACGCGTATTAAACAAACATTAATAAGTACAATTCTTAATAAAAGTATGCGGTCATTTACTGGGCTTCTCATTCAATAATTCGGTCATTCACTGGTTGGTTTACCCTAATGTAATACCACAATGCTCTTGCCAATTACTTCAACTGTTTCACACTCTGTCAGCTCGATTATAATTCATTTATCAAATTACATTACTATAGTAGAAAATCTTTCAATTGATCCACTATATGTTTATAATATAGCAGGCTTGATATTAGCTACAAATTAACCCTGTGTTCCTTATTTTGTGTTTATTTTGCTATGCTTCGGTAAACGCTTTCTGAATAGATAGTTATAAACCTTCTCTCTTGTCTCAACCCTCTTTTTCACGTGGCTTTTTTTCACATGGAAGAAATAAATAATTCGTTCTAAACTATTGGTTCGGGTCTACTTTTGATTTTACGAAAAACTTTACTCGGGTACAATGCTTCTTATAATAACATGAACAGCGATATTATTAGGTTATTCCTCAGATTCTACTTTCAGAATATTTCACGTCTGTGAGATTATTTTTACTAGCCCTTTAATTCTAAAGTTATCTACGTGCATACATCTAAATTTTCTGGAATTCTCAATTTTTTAGCGATCCAAGCTGGTAATTTAAAGATGATTTTGCCACATTTTAGTAAATTTCTAACTTCAGAAATATGAACGCATAAATTTAGAAAAAGAGAAGCTTGTGAAAGTAAAATAGGTTCGTAAATTTGATATGTACCTACTACTGAGGTATCAGAAATCTGCAAAAATTCTGGTATTTTTGGAACAAGCTTACTTTCTTCACGAATGAATTTATTGCGACAGAATCGCGAAAAGACAAAAATACAGTGGTTGATAAATAATAAAATAAAATTCTTTATTTAAAAATCGGATGGAGAAACAGGAAACTGACTTCTCTCTTTTAGATCAAATAGGGATCTTGAGCGCACATGGAAATCGATTATTTCATGCGTTTCTTAGCTACAAGTTTTTAAAATTCCAGAACAGTAAAAACAATCGTTGACACAATTATGAATCATTAGAACGTTCGGTTACGTTTATTACATAATCTGATTGTTTTTGAGACGATAAAGCAATGCTGACGGTTCACAGAAGCAACACAATGGGTCTAACGAGACCGACAAAATTTACAGGATCTACAGAATTCAGCGCGTTCTGCACGCGTGATCGAAATCCTAAGAAAATGGCAACTGACGATGAACACGTCTGCCGTATTTTTCGAAACAGGCAATAGATTCGACCGAAATCTAACGATATACAATTAATCATCGTACCTCTGGCTTCGTTTCTATGTACAATTATAGAGAGCAACGTGCTACGAATCGAAATATCTGTACATATTATAACAATAACAATAACAATAACAACAATAATAGGGTAATACCTAAGACGCTTCGAAAGAAAGGAAAATAAGAAGGAATCGAGTTTTCAATCTCTCTGGACTTTCACGAATTCCAATGACTCTTAACCTTCAGAGGGCCGGGGCTGGCCACTGCAGTGGCCACCTAAGAATTTGGATACTTTGCCGGCCATTTTGGTGGTATATGTGCATAAATTTTAAGTAAATAAAACTCACAATTTCAATGAAAAAATCCCGGCCCTCTAAAGGTTAAACAACTGTAATATAGAAAAGTAATTAGTGAACACTTAATTTTTGTTGTACACCTTTAAACAATATGAATATATATGTATCTAACGTTCCCGAAGAAAGTTACAGGGGGGTTGGGGGGCATTTTGTATTCTTCGAGTATTTCGTATGGTCGTGCAATGCTCTGTCACGTGAAGTTGTAAAAAAGAAATCGTTCGCCAGAACAGCCTTCTCGAAATAACGCTACCGACTACGAACGCATCATACTATCAACATTAAATATTTACCTACACTAAATTACGTTTATTTATAAATATGTGTATGTATACTTATAGTAAGGAATTGACAGAGGAGACGAAATCTACAGTAAGAACAGCTTTACGAAATTGAATAGGCCTAAGAATTACGAAGTTGAATATCGTCGACAGATGGTTCGTTCGGTTATCACAAATTCATCTCTGCCTTTCAGTTCTTTGTTTTCATTTTGGCTCGTATAACGTACTCCCCCGACTTGTCTCTCCTTTTTGGTCATAATATTCTTTGAAAGATAGACATCGGTTCCAAATTGGTCTGTCCATTTAACGAATCCATGGAAATTGAACACAGATAGTTCTAGAAAAATGTGGGTTTTTTTGGAATAATTTTCTACACCTACAAAAACGTTCATTTCTAAATTGATGGATTATTTGTTTCGTAGTTCAATACTTGCTTCAGATTTAAAGAAAGCCATTAAAATTGTTATACAACTTTAACTGTAGAGAATTTGGAACTTACTATACCTATCTCATAAGTGTTAAGTATCTTCCAAAGTTTATGTTATATAACTTTTAAATATCACATCATTGGGATCGATGTATTGGTAATGATTAATAAATCAAACAGCGATCAATAAATCAGCCTTCAGTATTCATTCGAAATGTATGGACGACTATTTTTCTTGTACACCAATATTATAAAAAATATTCAAATGTCGACCCAAGGACACAGACAAGCAAAGAAAACTAGGCGTTTCCTAATTTCCTTTCTGAGTTCGTCAAGCTCGAGGGGGTCAAGCAAAGTTCTATAGCGGAATACTATCATCGAAATGGTCCACGTATTACAAGTCATCTTCTTTCGGTTAGAAATTAATATAATGTACGTATGTATTTCTTTTCTGGTGATGCTGCAATCTCGAATGTTCTACAATCTCGCGATCCCTGTCGTCTTCGGTGATGTTTCGTTATCGTTTATTGATACAGCAGCCCTCTGCTGTGACTTAGATTTTCTTCAAGGCAGAAAACACCTTCGAAATTATCTGGTGCGATTCACGTTGAGTCCAACACACCGCCAGCAAGTTTGGTCGCGTACAAGTTTAACGCCTGAAACATGGAACAGCTGTCAGCCACATTGAGTACCACCTTTTTACCGCGCTACAGATTTTCCATTAATTTTCCAGTAACTCCATTAGCTGAACTATCCGAAATAGTAGACAGACAAAATTATGTCATATAACTGTTTGACTGAGTACATTTTTGAAGAATAGAACATTCATTTTTGTTACTTTAATGATGTTGTTGTTTTTTTTTTTAGTAAAATAATGCACTGCTACAGTAAAATAATATACCCAGGGTGATTTACAATCTGCTGTTGTACGTTTTAAACATAGTATTACCTGTACTGCTGAGGAATAGTTTTTCAGTAATGTGAATTCACAATTCAAAGCTTTCGCTTTCTAATTTTAAATTAGGAAATTCAAACTCATTTCACGTTTAGATTGTAATCATACTTCTGAATATGTTTCAATATTAGTTACAGTATACACGAGACACAAGTATAGTACTATTTATGTAACGAAATAAAAATTCGATATTTCTTAAAAAACCGGCTTAAAGGAAAAAATTACATTCATGGCATACGTTTTGGGGGATTATCATGATCAGGTTCTACCATTCAATTTCTAATAATCCATTTTGCACGCATAAGAAGAATTTCATGAATTGTTGAAAATTTGATTATTATGATACTGTTGTTTCCATTATTCAATGCTTCTAAGAAAATTTTGCCATAAAAATATGTTTTATTAAAGGTGTTACGAAATATCGACTCAGTGTCTTTTTTAACAAGGCGCGCAGCAGCAATCCAATTTTCTATTTCTGAGAAAACACTTTTTTAATTAAATAAAAAGTTACTGCTTCCACGAGATAAGTTAATGAAGAAGTGAATGCATGATTTAGTAGAATGAAAAAAGTAGGTTCACGAATTTTCTGAACCAGCTGCAAGTTTAATAGTACCCACATAATTTAGTTATTCGAACAATGAGCTGGAATTATGAATCGAACTGTTTTAGCGGCATGTAAGATATGCAGTTTTTAAGTAAATTAAAGGAAATAAGGTATAATTAATATTGTTTCATACACCTTACGTAGAATTGCTTTAATTTGATACCCTTTTCATGCGTCTTATTATTAGCTACTGTTATATGAAATTGGACAGTATAAGAAAATTATGAAACAGGGATAAAAATAAATAGAAGTGAAAAGGGTAAATCATTAGATTAGGCGAGGATTCTCCGATTTCAATGACCTTCACATATGTTATTATATTCGCAAAAAACTTCACTTAACAGTAGAAGTACCGACGGTTTTACAGCCGACGGCGACGAGAAGATGGTTGTGTTAGTAACATTTGTATAGACAGATTTCAATGCACAATTATGTCAAGATTGTTCTGAATATCTCGTAAACCAAAGCCGAGCGCCAAAAAGTTTAGAGGGAAATGTTGTTCAGAATGATGAGCTTGACAACATCTGCGAAGCTCAAAGTCATCGGAGAATCCTCCCCTAAAGTAAACATTTACCGTGAAAAGTATATATGGAACCATCTTTCTTTCTCGAGCTCCTCTTTTCGGAGTTTTCGAAATTATTATTGTTTTTTAAGGAACCATATGTTCTTTTTCTGCCTAATTTTAAGTTTAAGGGGGTATTCTGGTCTGACGAGGCGTTTTCGTCGCGTTATTTCGGAATTTTTTTACAAAGAACCCATCAATTTTATTTTTATTTAGTTTATTGCTACATGTTTATTGATGTTTGAACTATCTTTACAAATTTTGTCAATGGAAAAGAATTAAAATCAAACGCAGTTGACTGTTTTAAAGTAATGGTGAAAAAAAAACATGGTGTCACGGTGTCCATGATTGGGCTCGTTCTAGTGATCTATAACAAAAAATGAAAAGAGATTCTATATCTGTATGCCTGTGGCTTTCGTCCCTACCAGAATGATAAAAAAATATTGAAAATTAAGCAAATGGCGGCAGTTTGAAAATTAAGTTTCGATTTTCGCACAATTTTTCAACAATTTTTAAAGGTCTGTGAAAGTTTAAAAACAAAATATTTTATCATAATTCTGGTAGGGACGAAAGCCGCAGGCATACAGATATAGAATCTCTTTTCATTTTTTGTTATAGATCACTAGAACGAGCCCAATCATGGACACCGTGACACCATGTTTTTTTTTTCACCATTACTTTAAAACAGTCAACTGCGTTTGATTTTAATTCTTTTCCATTGACAAAATTTGTACAGATAGTTCAAACATCAATAAACATGTAGCAATAAACTAAATAATAATAAAATTGATGGGTTCTTTGTAAAAAATTCCGAAATAACGCGACGAAAATGCCTCGTCAGACCAGAATACCCCCTTAAAGAAATTCAACAATGATCATTTATATGCCTCATTTACACGTATACAAAGATATATGATAAAAAATAGAGAAAAATGGATACTTTGAGGGCAGTTATCTGTACAGAGAACACTTTTAATATTCAATCTAATTTTGCGAATGTAATATACTAATCATATTGATAAAAAAAAGCTTATGCTAACATAGGTTGGTAAATGTTTCTTTTCCTAATTGCAGCTTTCTCATATTCCACCTTACAGAACAGACCCCAACATTCGGATGTACTGTACAGCATGTACATACCCCTTCGATAAACCAAATTTCGCTAACACTCGATATACTCGGTACACTTCTCGGTACATATTTAGAAAAAGTCAGAGTTTTCCCTGTTTTTCGATATATAGGTTTTTACACAAGTAATATTAAAGTTATTACATATATTAGGCTTAGGGAGGAACATTCTAACTCACTCAATTTTCTTTAATTTCTCTCCAATGGTAACATTAAAAATACACATTGTTCCATATAAAAAGATACCACCTACTCCAAAAACTTGGAAAGGATTAATCTGCGAAAACTGACTTTTTTATTCTCACATCTCCCTCTGTAAAAGTAACCTCTCTTTATAGCCCTGCTTCTAACTCCTCCTCCTGTATAAGTATACATTATCTCATTTAAAGGTAGAAGAAAAGAAGTGTTAGGAATAGGGACTTTAGTATACGAAACTAGTTTTATGTTGGTGGATTAAAAACGCCGGGTGTACGTCCCGGCTTCCGGTCGGTTGTTGTTGTAGCAAGCAAGCGTTGGAAAGAATATCAGAAGAGCAATCAAAAGATTTAAGATTTAAGTTCAAATAAATAAATATATTTTTATACTTTGCTTTAATATAAGAAACAAGACGCGGGGCTATTATTAATTGATCCCATCAAGAAGCATAGCCACGAGGCAGAAAATTTAAGAAACCAGTCACCTTGTAAATGAAAGCATATTGTTCTTTCGTCTGGACAGCCCCAGCACGGTCTCGTCTGATAGTGTAAACGACTCTTGGCACGTCCACAGTCCTTGTAATCTCGTATTGTCTAATTCCTAGGTCAAGAGCTATTAACGTTCCTGTGCGTCCGGTGCCGGGACTACAGTGAACCACAATGGGTCCTGGGCCACCCCTCTGGAGTGCCCTCGCCTCAAGGAGCACGGCTATTAACCCCGCCCCGTCCGATTGTGCGCCGTTGACAGGCCACAAATACCAAATATGGTACATTTCTCGGAACGTATTGTTCTCCAAATTCTGAAAAGAAAAATCAGTCACCTGTCAGTCGTTTGTTCCAAGCTGGGCCTGAGCTATTTGAACAATTTAACACTTCGGGTTTGGGAATATACTATTCAAAATCGGCCAGGCATTCTCAAACGACCCCTTTTACACCAATAACACGCTAATGAAAATTAACATTTTTTACAGTTTCTATTAGACCCTTATGAGAATATTACTTATAGACTGAATGTTAGCGATCAGGTGGTTTGACAATGTCTTGAAGGCAGATAGCCAAACGGTTCTTCGCTTTTGGAGGATTTATGGTTGGATAAGGACCACGAGGCTTAAAATAAGCATTATAAGGTGCCGGTTTTAGGGGCGCCGCTATCTAAGTAGTGCTCCCCTACTGTTCATTTATTTATATTTATATATTATAGATGCGTTAAGCAGAAAGCTAATTGATTTTGATGTGATTGCTGTGTACAATTGGGAACTATTACTCCTTAAAGTGCCCAGGGACAGTCTACCATAAGTTTACCCCTTACTTTTAAATGAAGGGTAGAGATGGCATATTTCTCTTTGGTTTCTCTCTTCTTCAGAGTAACTTGGAAATCACCGTACAGCCGGTGGCAATCAGTTATCTCCGAGGGTGGAATGTACTCGATGCACTTTTCCACTCCATTCTCAACGAGATCAGTCAACATAATGATCACTTTACACTGCTGCTCCCAGATCATCCTCCAAAAGTCGGTGACAGTCGCTTCCATCGGTGCCTGGCAAGCGATGTAGTATCTCATTGCGTTCTTTGGTCCCTGGAAGAGATCGTGACAGTTAAATTTAAAGAAAAAATATTGACAATAATGTCCACGAATCAACATTTTTGCATTTTTCAAACTAGGCGGATTAAGAACTCGGTAAATTTTTGTCGCTTTCACTTGAAATTTTCAGGGAATATTCGTAATAAAATTATCTTCAGGTAAGCGTAGAAATGTTTTCATCGGATAATTCATCTAATCGTAACGTTGAAGAAACATGTTGATTTTTAATACCTTTTCTTCCAAAGTTAGTATTTTTTTTAAATCTGTACGCGTAACGGAAGCTATTGTAATATTGTTTAAGAAAGCGTTCGAACATTTCAATTCATAACAAACGTTGGAAAATTACACGCCCTTCCGCTTTGTAATTTTTTTGCAGAGCCTAAATACGTTATTGCATGCTGTGGCCATTCTACCCCAAAAATGTTCAATCTAGGAGTATACAATTTTAGTTAAATATATGTACTTTCAGTTGGTAATAAAGATTTTCGTAGAGAGTTACATTTTATTATGAAAGAATGGATTGAAAATAGCCTTTATTTTCGACAGACGTCTTAAAAACGTCTGTCTTAAGACGACCTGATAAGATTAATTCCTGGTAAGACATTCAGACCAAAACAGACGGGAAATGGACGCTTTAAAGACGTCGTGTGCTGTCTGGGAATCGCCATGGAAACTTAGTGTTCATCTGGATCTATATAATTGTTCGTCCTATTTTTTTTTTAAATTCAATTCGATTTAACATTAATATCAAGATTTTTTTAATAAAAATTACATTTTTCCACCGCAAGAAATTGATTTAGTTATGAAAACATTAAAGAAATTTATCCCTAACTTGCGCAAGTCAATTTCACAGCACAAAACCATTTATATGTCAGACCGTAGGTCGGGATTAAGTAACTAATCACGATAATCGGCAATTTGAAATCTGTGGTCGAACAGAAATAGCATATTTCGAAGAGGAAGCGATTCAAGTCTGAATCAATTAATACGCGTAATAATTCCGTTCCGTCCGAGTGCACGATATCAGCCGATACTATCGATCAGCAAGAAGCTGTACGTGTTAATTGCAAGTCGGAACGCGTTCCACTCTTAGGTGCATTAAATGCCTGCGCGCTGACTAATTGCAACACGCGTACAGAGGAAACATTGGCAATGCCAATTCCATTACGTCCAAAGTAATTCTAATGAGCGGCTTGTTATTCCTCGAATATCAGCAAACATTCTTTAAATGACTAGCAAAACATGAATATCGGTTTCTTTAATCATTTTAGTGTATAATGGAAAGCTTATGCTTATAAACCGTGCTGCACAAATATACCAATCCCATCCAAATTGAAGGATATGAATTTCCAATGTTAGATCTTAGTGTAATTTCATTTTGTAGGGAAACTTAATGCTAAAATACTAAATTTGCTAAAATAATAAAATATAATCTAATGCGGACAATGAATTTGACTGTAGAGATACCGTTTCAATAGTGTCTCATAAATATATTAACACCAAATAGAACTTACTTTATTTCAAGTAATCCCTACAATTATTAATTCGTATTTAGTACTCTACAAGATTTTCAATATTTTGTATCGCCTGAAAAATTGTGTCTGAAGAATTAATGGTAAATGTTGATATACTCCTGAAATAATAGAATAGGAAATAATTCCCATAAACATAATGTGTAGGAATTTATTATCATTCTTTTCTAGTTTACTTCGTTGGCCTTATACATATGTTAAGACAAAATGAAATTTTGCTAAAATCTTTTAGTTCGTCAAGCTCGGAGTGCAATTCCACTTAGCTGGGGTGCGTGTATTCATAAAACACACTGTACTATGTAATTATGTTTGTATGTAGTCGCGCTGCAGGCCACGGTTTAAAAGCCATAGTTGCGTTTAGTAAATGTATTAAAATTAAATTACGAAACACGTAGAAAACTGTAAGCATGTGCATTAAAATTGTTCACGTATGAAGTTATATGAAAATTATTTATAATTCAGTAGTGTAGATTTTAATTATTACCGGAATTTAAGTTACTAATGGATTTGATCAAACAGAATTTATTGAATTTTATTCGACCTAGTAATCGATTCGCCCGTTTTATCCATCATGGTTCAAATACTCGTCATAGTTATGTACAAGTTCTTTTTCAAATAAACTTTGATCAAGTGTTCTGCTTTTACTGCATTGTTCTGTACAATAAATATTCGGTTCTGGGTTATAATATCTCAAATGCTGATTTTGTATTTCCTCACAATCAAAGCATACCAAGAATTCCTTACATCAAAAACGAAATTTACAGACAATCTTTAAGTAAACGCTGTATGACTTGTTGCATTTATTAAAATCAACACAATAAAAACGTTCGCCCAATCTTCACAGTTTAAACATTTAATTGTAAGAACAATACATTTTCCGTGTTCCTCTAAATTTTGCAGAATTAAGTCTTAATTACAAAATAATTATCCACTGTCTCCACATTATTACTCAAATATTTATTGGTTTAATTATGTTCCAATGCGGCTTGGAGTATGATATGTTGATAATAATTAATCGTTTAAAGGACGATCAATCTTCGTATCTGTTACTACTAGGCGTTGTTTAAATTTTATAATCATTCCGTGGAAACAGGTGTTAACGGACGTTCTCCGCTTCCGCATACATATTGCTGCGCTTGAAGCTTATGCAATAGGCATTCGTATTCTTCGTAATGCATTATGCAACATCCTTTTCTCACGCAGACAAAACGCTGTGTGAACCCTCATTCACGTGTTCTTCGATCACTCGTAACACATTGGAGCGCTCTTTTAACGACACTCGTAAAAGTATGAAAAAAGTTGTTTTCATTCGTTTCCAAGATAAAGAAACAAGCACCTTAGAAACGAGTACATACAGTGTGCTTGTTCCATTTTAATACAAGAGAATCGTATCGGCAGATGTTAAAACGTTTCCAGATGGAACAATGTTATAGGAAGTATATAACATATACGATACTTTTTGTCATTCGAATATGTATTAATTACTGACAGATTTAATAACAGATTTTCAAATCGTTGGATTGGACCTGAATTCAAAGTAGGACGTATGACTATAGGATGTTCCAGAAATCGATGAAAATTTTGGAAAATATTCCACTTGCTTTAAAATCGGAAAAATCGATTTTTTTTATTTTTCACATCTTCTAGAAGACATACGTTTCAAGAATGTGATGTTCCAATTTTATGAAGAAATTCGCAAAATTGACGGAGATATAGTATTTTCCGTGAAGCGGTGTCAAGCGCGCGACTGAGCCGAGCGGAACTTTAAACGAGAGTTGGGCAAAAAATTATTTCAAATAAAAAATTGAGTATGACTAAAAGATGAAAATTGTATTCGAGACTCATGAATTAAGACTAAGCCGAGTCACTTTTTAATCGAAGCGCCATGATTGAAATAATTGAAGCATGGGAGTTCAATCATGACTAACTGAACAATGTTCTCGTATTCAGGATTACTTTAGTCGATTGAAGCTCGATTAAAGGGGAAATCTGTCGGCCGTGGATCGGCGAGCCGACGCGGCTCGCCCAGGCTCGCGAATTGGCGATCCATGAGCCTTCTCACGGCGCGTGGATTGGCAAGCCCAGGCTCGGCCAGGCTCACGAATTGGCGATCCATGAGCCTTCTCACGGCGCGTGGATCGGCGAGTCGGCTCGACTCGCCCAGGCTCGCGAATCGGCGATTCATGAGCGTTCTCACGGCGCGTAGGGTAAGCAAGCCAGTAGATGGACGGGGCCCAGTAGATGGACGAATTGTTGGTTAATCGTTAATATTGAAAGAACTAGAGTTTTAATCTATATTATTGTTTTTTTATTTTGTGGAAAAAACGTTTGTTGTTTTATAAAACATTAACATAATTATCGAAAAAAAATGTTTGTATGCGAAAAATGTATTTGTATGTACGATTTTACGCCACCATGCGCAAGTCACACTTTTGTTATTAGCTACTGCTCAGCATGGCGTGCCTTAAAGTTAATGAAAAACGTATTTGGATGAATTGTAAAGAGGTATGTAATAGATGAATGCATTCTAATTTAACAATTTATAAATAAACGCGTGAACAAAGAAAAATAAAATGATAGAACTTATAAAAATGACTGTCCATGTACTGATATGGATTTTCTAACCTAAACGCAGTAGATGGACAGAATGGAATTAAACCTTTTGAAGCCACTAAGCCACCTTTGTGCACTAAGAAAATGTTAAAAAGGTTACATATCCAAATCCGGGACACTTTCCGAGACAGTTTTCAATGCGGGACAAACATTTCAAATCCGGGACAGTCCCACACGATCCGGGACGTATGGCTACTTTAAGCTAGACATTACCTCACTTTATTTGCAGCCTGGGCCCATAAACTGTTGCACCGTTTTCTGACAATGAAGACTCCATACGTTTTTAGCTTTGATGAAATAAACTATATTTTAACCAAAAATAACCTAATCTAGGTACCTACTATAGCTAATAAGCCTTTTACTCGTATAACCAGACTCCCGTCCATTTATTGGTTCTGTACTGTCCACCTATCGTCCATCTACTGGTGATACGGGCTATGAGTAGAATTTTCATCATTTTATCCTTAAATACATTAATTTTTTTACTTGCAGGTATTTTTTTCTTGAAATTTGTACATTTTTACGTGCAAAGCTTTTAATTTTTTTTAATACAACAGATATTTTTAAGAAACACCTTGATGTAAACTTCAGATTCAGCTAAACTGTCCATCTACTGGCCTGCTTACCCTAGCTCGGTGAGTCTCGTACCTAGCTCGCCGATCCACGTGCCGTCCGATTTCACCTTAACGTTGGCAAGCCTCGACTCTCTCGAGAGCCTTTGATTGAAGCCGCACGAGGTCCGAGCCGAGCGACTATGTATCATTCACCCGTCTAAACTGGTGCCTGGAGTTGCTCGGCGATGTGTCATTGATTATACGGAAAGTGAATTTCTTTATTTTTCATCTTATCAATATGAAAGTGACACCAATGGTTTCCTTGCATTCTCCCGATTAAATGGACAGAAAATAATTTAAATTGGACCACTTTTAACGAAACGAGGCTTTCAATTCTGCAAATAAATTTTATGTATAATATCGTTAATAGTTATAGTTCTAATTATGTCAGGGTAAACTTGTCGATTAGCATGACCCTCGCCGATTTCGATGACTATGAAATATGTTGTAGGGGCCATGATTCTGAACAACTTTTTCCTATACATGTAACCGGTGGTCAGCCCTAGATTCCGAGATATTTGCAAAAACCTTTACTTAAAATTGCTGAGCGCGACGGAAGCATCGCATGACGGCGCGTAACATTTGTTTGTTTTCGACGACTACAGAAAAAAAAACAGTTGCGCGCTGTCGCGCGATGCTTGGAACCGCAGTCTCGTAACGCCGGGAATCCACCGGGAAGCTAAGCTATGCTATGTGAAGCTATGCTATGCTGTGCCATGCTACGTTTTAAAAAAATTAGCTTCAATAGATTCTTATGGAACCGTTTCCACCAAAAGCTACGTTAAAACGTAGCATCGCATTGCATAGCTTAGCTTAGCTTCCCGGTGGTTTTCCGGCTAAAAAGTAACCTTGGTAAACTTTTCCTCATGGATTTGAACGGAATTTTGTTTAATTACCTTACCACGATCGTCTCTCTGTACAGTATTTCTGTTGACTTATTTCGACACAACGCATTCCACTTTCCAACTTGCCCCGGGTATTAGTATTAGTTGAGGCTAGATTAGCGCGGGGGAGCGCGCCCGTTTGCGGGCGCGTAAAGCATGGTACCGAACCGATGTAAGTTTGGGAAATGTAACAAGAGTAGTTAGGTGGGGTCCCACAGACCTCGCAATTAATTTGGTGCATTATAGAAATCCATATTATTATTATTACATCTTTATTGCGTCTACATATGTACATACATATAGCCTATATATACAGTCAGGTACTATTTCACAGTTACAACATTGCAAAAGGCGAGGTTCAGCGTGAACGCAGCTGTATACCTAACCATTAATAAGGGTATTGATTTAGAATGAACGTTGTGGCAGCACATTTAAAGGAGGAAGCAGATTGAATAGAACGAACATCGGCAGGAAGAGAGTTATAAAATGATGCAGAAGTGTATGAGAAAGAGGCCATATCTTTAATTAAATTTTTAATACCCAAAAATACTTAACTAATTAAACATCTTTAATTTTCAACACAAATATAATTCCTAAATAGCTTATATAATAAACAAACTAAATAACACTGTCACGCGTTGTTAAAAAGTTATACTCAATTTAAAATCTGGGGTTTGTTAGACTCCACCTGACCAACGCCGGGTTAACTAAAACAATTTTTTCGCTAGGAAGAGGATACTTTCGAGAGCACCTGTTGGGTGTGTGGGGGGTTTTGTCAACATCCCGTCTATGTTGCGCTACCCGCAAGCGTGCGCGCGCTCCCCGCACTAATCTAGCCCCAACCAATACTAATACCCGCGACAAGTTGGAAAGTGAAATGGGTTGTGTCGGAATAAGTCAACAGAAATACTGTACAGAGAGGCGATCGTGGCAAGGGGATTAAACAAATTTCCGTTCAAATCCCTGAGGCAAAGTTTACCAAGGTTTTGTGCGCATACCTTAGAAAGTAAGGCTGACCGCCGGTTACATGTATAGGAAAAAATTGTTCAGAATCACGCCCCCTACGACACATTTCAAGGTCATCGAAATCGGTGAGGGTCATGCTAATCGACAAGTTTTCCTATGTTAGGTATAACCGTGCCTTAATAGCGGAGCGCGCGGCTCGCTTACCTGCAACGGGGCGCACCACTACTTTTAACAACTTACTGCGACGTTGAATATATAAATTACCAACAAGAGATAGACTTATTTTATACAAAACACTTCAGCGAATATGGTAGTATTCTTTTCGGACGTTTAATCCTTTCGCACCGGACGGGACATATGCTGTCCCAGTCTGGAAAATTTTTGATATTACATCAATGAAGCTTGTGAAATCATTGTTGTTGATGGTGCGCTGTTATGGGGACGTTTATGCGTCTCCAAGACCTTCAACCTTTTAGGCATGAAAGTTATGTTATCCAATAATCGCTTGGAGGAGAAATAACTGATCCCGGCAATGGGGCGCACTCGGACTGATTTTTCGCCGTATTGAAAGGGTTAAAGTCGGCACCTTGAGTGGAACTGAAAGCCCCGTTTCGTTAAAACTAGTCCGATTTAAATTATTTTCTGTCCACTTAATCGGGAGAATGCAAGGAATCCATTGGTGTCACTTTCATATTAATACGATGGAAAATAAAGAAATTCAATTTCCGTATAATCAATGACACATCGCCGAGCAACTCCAGGCACCAGTTTAGACGGGTGAACGATACATAGTCGCTCATCTCGGGCCTCCCGCGGTTTCGATCAAAGGCTCTCGAGAGTCTCGAGGCTCGCCAACGTTAAGGTATATCCAGACGCTGATGCAAGAGTCGTGAAACACTGATGCATGCATCATGATGCAGGTTTCACGACTCTTGCATCTTGCTCATCAAATGTCGTGTAAATCGGACAACGTTTACATAAGGAATACAAACAGCTTGTGTCAAAGTAGTTCGATTTGCATGATATTTGGTATGATTTTCATCAGAAAAACATAAGGAATGTATTGGCGCCACTTCCCCTTCGCTACGATGAAAAAAGAATTTCTTAATACGCTGTCGTGGATATTGCACCCGCTTCTTGATACCGCAAATGTACCTACCTAAGTAGGATTTCTGACGGAAAAGAATTGTCCAGCTTTTGGGCCTGGCGTAGACCTTTGGCAGGTAGGTATCTGTTTCAACAGGCAAGGCCCCCGTGGCGCCAGGAAGACCGACCCCGGTCCTTGCTATTTCAGCGGGTTTTCTTCCAGTGAAAATCAGTAAATTTGCAACCGCAATATCTCAAAAACCAGTGGAAATCAAGTGTATACATTAATGCTTATTGAATTTGTCTTGGAACGCACTATCAACTCACCTCTTCAAAAAAAAATAGTTGCATTTAAAAAACCGAACTTGACCATCGTATCTTTTAAAATAATAATTGAAAAAAAATTCGTCTGCGCTAATAAATTGGCCCCATCGAACCATGCAATTCCATATTTTTTTTATTTTTTTATCGCCCATATGTTAGGAGATATCCTGCTGTCCAGTCTACCGTGGGACACCCTGTATATTAACTATACTAATTTGTAAAATTATTTCCGGAGGCACTTATTCAAATAAAAAAATCATGTGATTACAATTATTATGTAACTAATACCGAAATAATTCAGAAGAAGATCATTTGCTTGTTTAAATAACCCAACTTATGAGTATTTAAAAATAACTTTTAACCAAATAAAATAACATCTTATTTGAATAATCATTTGTAAAATATCTTTTCCAAGTAATACCCAAGTCTGAAACGGTTTCCTTTCAAGATATAAATATTCTTTTATGACAACGGAGATTCTTAAATAATAACGATTATAAGTACACTGGGCAATAGGGAGGTCTCCAGGGCGCATGGCCAAAGGGCAGATGCAGAAGTGGTTGGAGCCACCGACACCCTCCATTCCAGAGCGCGAATTATAATACTCCGACTTCCTACTGATCAAATATGTACACCGAAACTGTATTGTTAATTCGTGTAACAAAATTCTAAATACTCTAGGAAGCAGTGAGCATCTTCAATGATGCCCGAGACGTCGTCGATGCGATGAATCAATGGCAGCGAAAGGAGATCATTTTCAGTCATTTGTTTAATGAACTATTTTATAATACTCTGTTGTGAACAAGTATTTTATACGACGGAAAGGAAGCATTTCTTTTACTATTTTCTCATTTTTAAAGCAAGAACAATACATTCCTTGTAGTCTCCCATTTCTGAAACATCCTATGTTACATCCTATATGTCACCAATTTAATGCTGTTGCGAGCACCGGGTATAGGCTCATGCATAGCCTGCTGGTGCTCGTAGCTGAAGAAAGAAGAAGTTCGGCCCCCTTCAAGAGGACGATCAGGAGGCCGACAAAGACTGTCTTGTACCGAACGCCATTGCGTTCGGACGTGCGGGTTATAATTAGGGTTGCCACCTTTTTTACAGAAAAATAACGTACATTTGCTTTCGTGGGGTATAAAAAAAAGTACGCTCAACAAATTAAAAGTACATTTTAATGTTATTAGTTTTTATTTCTTCCAAACATATTTTGTATTGCTTTTAGCATTAGAGAGTGACTTTTTTTTATTTTGAAATATCTTCATGGCATCATTGAACTCAATATTCATATTGAAATGACAGACAATTCTCCTGAGCGTAAGTTGATAGTTCACTACGTAGTGTGGTGCGGTGAAATTTGGAACTAATGATAAAGGTTATGTGCAATAATATTGCGTTACGTTTCACGTAATATCATTAATTGTGAAATAAAGTATTTTCGCGTACTTTATTGTTATTCAAAAGTATAGAGTACATTTACCTATAATAACGTAAGATACTTTATTTTAAAGTACGGGTGGCAACCCTAGTTATAATGTTATTGCTCTGTATACCAAATATAATTGAGTCGAGTGTACACCCGCGTATTATTCTACTCCTTTGCGTCGGGGTGGCCTGCGATGGAAACGCCCCGGCGTCACAATACCAACTTCTTCAATTTCACATTAGAATAAGAAATTTCGAAATAATTAAAAACAGTATACCGTAAAATTCGTAATGTCGTTACTTACCCTGACGTAACTGGCGTTGATATACTCCGAGAGGGGGTCGTTGTTTATTTTTTGGAGGGGAACCCTCGTCTCTGGCAGTGGTATCACATTGGCGTATCTATTCTTCAATTCCGCGCCGGTCGGCAGCTCGTCTATTTTCGCCGAAACTTGCGGAATACCGGAGAACTCCTCGTTGATTGCATTAACGTCGTTACAGAAAGATGAAAGCCCGGCAAAATTCAGTGGATGGGACGGTATAACGGTCTGCAACGAGGACACGCCTTTCGTAGAAACATGCTTTACGAAGCTTTTATCATGACGTTAATAGAGTTACAGGGAGTTCCGCTGGGCGTCTGACTGTCATTCATTTATGGACACGATGTTCATGGACAGTTTCGAAGTTGTTAGGTTACTTTACATGTATAATGCTAATGGAAGTGGTGTGGTGCAATTTAAAACCAGTGGTTCTTAATTTTTTACCATAAAGTCAAGGTAATTTAATAATTACCTTTTTTGTTCGGTGCGAAAAGAAGTTTCATAATAATGATTGACTGTGCAATTCTTTTATAAACGGTGTGGTACATTTTTAAACGACTTTATTCAGCACCGATCCTCTGTTTCTTTGTGTACACTAAAGAACAGATTGTTACACTAAAAAATAGAAAATAAAAAATATATGAAGAAACATTTTATGTTAAACGATTTTATTAAAAATGCAATAAAACTAAAAAATAATTCTTTTTTTGTACTACAATTTTGATGGTGTTAATATCACTTTAAATAATTCACTTTAAATAAAATCATAGGGCACGATATTTCATAACAGGATATGAACCACTTTAATACTACAACTTCCGGTTGCACATGGTGCCCCACGATTTTATTTAAAGTGAATTATTTAAAGTTATATTAACACCATGAAAAATGTAGTACAAGAAAATAATTATTTTTTAGTTTTTAGTGCATTTTTAATAAAATCATTTAACATACAATTTTTTAAATATATTTTTTAATTAAATCTTAATTTTAAGTTAGAAGATATTTTTTTGTTTTGCCAGATTTTTAAAAATTAAGAAACTGATAGTTATAAATGTATGTACCGAGTAAGAATGAGGATTGTAGGAGAAATTAAGAGAAGGGAGTGGGGAACGATGTCTCTGAGAGGTCTTTGATTTTGTTAGCTAGCTAATTTCAATGCCTCGACACTAAATCGCCTGCCAAACCTGTAATCTGTCACAACCCACTCAACTGCCACGTTACTTCTTGATTTTTACTTTCAGAAATTAAATATATAATATCTTTCAAAGGATAGGTACCTCACTTAGTACATTCTAATGAGTTTCTGATTCCCGTGATATCATCGTATGGAATGGATAAATATAATAGTAAGAACCAATGATATAAATGTCATTTAGAGCATTCAATTGGACAATCCTTCTACGTATTTGTATATCAATTTTATATAATAACAGAGATTCTATTCAACTACCAAACCGTTTACTTTGAAACCTCTACAGACAAATTTTCTTATTTCGCAAAATGCGACTAAAAATTGTAATTTGGTATTTTAAGTCATTTTTGGAGGGATTAAAAAGAGATACCTTTGATATCATTGTATTACTTACGATCAAATAATAAAATATATATTATACAGGGTGAGTCATTTAATTAAATAGATGACTTTAAGGTATATGTAAACTGGTCGTTTTGTGAAAAATATGTTTAAAAATATTGAATAATACTAAAGATGGCATTTATGGTAACTTAGTTTTTTCTATTTTTTATTTTTATTAATATTCAGAGGTCTACTTTGACTTTCTTCTTTTAAATGGAACAATTATTTATCTCCGGTTTTCGAAAGGTTATGTGCTGATTGAAATAGGACAAAGATGTGATATCTAAAGTGAATAAATACTGGAATATTCGTCCATTATTTTATTTGAAATACAGTCAATTAATTTAAAACATATTTTTACAGAATGAACAACTTACGAGTACCACACAGCCATTAAATTACGTGACCCACTTTATATAAATATGTAATAAATATTACTTATTTTTAGCTGCGAAAGTGGAGTTTGTTTATGATAGTCCATAAACAATGTTACGTTTCTACTATTACTATTACGCAATACTGCGGTGTAAATATTACGAAAATACAATTTGTATAATTTACCTGGACGGTTAAGTTATATTTACAAGTACGTGTTATATGCATGCTATAAACAGAAGAAAACGTCTGCTAACTATAAACGTAAAGTACAATTTAGAAGAAAAATATGTATTACTATTCATGAAAGTGTAGAAGTAGAAACAAATCTACAGATGAAATAAACATGACATCGTTTTCTAATGTAGATTCCCAATCGTGAAAATTGCAATATTAATACATATTTATTTTTTCATTTGTAATTTATTTTCTTATGTTAAGATTATTATTTCACAAGTAAATCCCAGAAATAAGACTTTATCTACATAGATAACAAGAACGACATTCATGTGATTAAGTGACAAAACTGAACAAAGTTCATTTTTCATTGAAGGACCATTAAATTCTCCTCTTACTCCTAATAAGTTAAAAATTATTTAATAACAGCAGATCTAAACAATCTTTTTAACAGAATATTTAGTCACAATATTATATTTAAAACTAAATTAGGTTACTCAATGTTTTCTGGACCATCAGACACTATGCCAGTTGCTTCTACAAAAGGGGGAGGAGAAAGCAAGTGCATTTTGAACTGTCGTCCTTTGTGCAACAGGGTGTTTTATAATAAATGCTAGAAAAATGTAAATTGAATGATTCTACATGAAAAACTAAGTAACAGACATGTAATATAATCTTTTCATAAGAGGCTTCGTTTTCTAGGAATTTGATTTTGAAAATCTGTGAAGTATACATGCGTCTGACTAACCCAGCGATGTCCAGGTGGGCGGTCCGAGAACTATGTTTTCCCTATCCGTTGCATGCCCGCCGCTTCATTGGCTTTGAGCACCCCCTTCCACGCAGCACGTAGAAGACGCTATGGATGCTAGCGTCCCCGGACCGCCCACCTGGACTTCGCTGGACTAACCATAAGAACCAATTCCATCTCTGAAACTGATTTTCTCAAAAACATAGTCTCAACAGAGAAAAAATTATTCTTCAATTTCCACTTATTTTTGCATAAGGATTCATTTCATTCCCAATTTTACTATATTTTCTATTTACATTCTGGCGATTTTCTCGAAAGTGCAATCTCGTGTGAAAAAATTGTATTTGACATTTTCTTATTTCTTTTTCATGCAGAATCACTAACCTTCTAGTTGGACCACCCATTATGAAACACACTGAATAATTCGTGTTACATCGTAAACATGGCTTTATCTTTATTCTGACAGATTTACCTGAAGGCGGATCCACACAGTCGGTATTCGGTGAGCAATTACACACATGTGTGGTTCTACTTGATGTAGACAAATGTTTGCTATTCGTCGATGATCAAACGTTTGCGCGCAATTCCCGATCACGAGTTGAAACGCTCATCATTTGCCAAATAAGCGCATAGCGTGGAGACATACGCGAATGCTTTGGCGAAAAGTTTTTCGAATGTCGAATGTGCGCTTCCGCCTTAAGAGACAGATGCAATAGATGAAAACAAACCAGTTTGTTTTAAACGTGTAAACCAGGGGGTGCAAATATTTTTCAACGAGTTCCTTACCCTGGGGCCACACTGAGGCGAACAATGCTAACGAACATTATACGCAAACATGTCAGCTTACGAAATGACACTGTTCGCTAACACATGACCCTACTGTACGTATAATAGATGTGTAAGCGTCTGGATAGTCACGGTAGACGTGGAGAGGGTAGTGTTTGCGAACAAAATGAGGAGATCCACTAACAAGGTGAGTATCCCAGGCGTTCGCCTCCGATTGCTTTGAATTTTAGATATGTTTTAGAGGACCAAAAAATAAGATATACGTGCTTTTTTATAGCGTGAAACCACCCCTAAAAGTTATAAGATTTTCAGGTGTTCTTCTCCGATTGCTTTGGTTTTTCGATATGTTTTATAAGACAGATAAATAAGAAACAGGTGGCCTTTTATTTTGGCCTGTTTGCATGTTCAGGGGGTGCCATCCTCCTATTGTTTTGGTTTTTGGCGAAACCAATCGGAGACGAACAGCTGACAATCTTATAACTTTGAGGGGTGGTTTCACCTCCCAACATGCAAACAGGCCAAAATATAAAAAAACACCAGTTTCTTATTTTTTGGTCCTCCAAAACATATCCAAAAACCAAAGCAATCGGAGACGAACACCGGAAAATCTTATAACTTTGAACAAATGAACAAATTGTTCGTGCATCTATGAAAAGAACTTAGAAGAATATAGTCAAATTTGAAACAACTATAAACATCATATGGTGTCTCAAAACAGAACGGCAATATTAAAATTAGAAGGGTGCTAGTTTTTTATGCGCACACTCGGCCGTTATTTCTTACAAATTTATTACGTAACAGAATGAGTTTTTTTGAAAAGCATTAAGTACATTTTGTAGGCACGGCCTGCATATATTTATATAACATTCGATCATTGAGTGGTTTCTCACTCATTGCTGTGCTCAGGGTGTCGGGTGGCATTTAGTGTCCCTCTTTTCAATTTAGATAGCGTCTACAAAAGGCGGCCTACCTTGCTGCAGAAATTAATTAAGTTTGAAATATCGTGCCGACGAGAGGTGTTTTGCAAAAGGGAGTGGTCTCGAGAAAGAGTACGTGAATTAATCAGAGAAAATGAAAGATGTGACTGTCTGTGGAACATGCATGTACTTGTATAAAATACATATACATATATATAATCTGTTAAAAAGTCCTAATTATTTTCTACCAATAACCGATAAAAATAAGAATCACCTGACAAGAATTTCACTAGCTTTCTTGTTAAAGAAAATCTATTATTGACTATCTAGTAAAAAGAAGTGTTGATATTATAAACGGAACACAGAATTGTCTGAATTGCGCCATGTTTGGTTGCATATTTACCAGTAAAATCTCGCTAATACGTTAGAAATATGTTGGACAAGATGGAACAAAAAATATAGAAAAATGTTGAATTACTGAAAGGTGAATACTAGCTTCTGTCACGCGTATTATCCCCTTGGTGTGCCTGTCAGCGGCTGGTCGTGAAGGGTCACCTGTTTACGAAAACTCACAGAAATGGAGGCGAGGCGGATCAACAGAATAACACCACAAAACTGCAGCATACATATAAGAACTTTGACCTGTCTTATAGTGAGATGCGTATGTGGTTATAGCGACTAGGGGGAGACCCACTCAAGTGATGTGCAAGATACTATTCAGGCTACAAGCCGCCAAATGTGTCCTTTGCTACTTGTCAAGGGGCCTCCAGACGCTGATACATGTTGCAGTGCAGGGTTCATGAAACTTGCATCTTGCTCACGCACCTAGCTGGTGAGCAAGATGCCAGTTCCGCTTCTGATGCTGAAACACGGAAACATGTATCATAAAGCATGTATCAACGTTTCATGCAACATGTATCAGCGTCTGGAGGACCCTTAACAGGGCTGTGTGTATTTGGTTACATATGCTTTCTTGTACTGATCCCAAACAACTAATACCCAAAAAGTACAATGAGAACGTCCCTGGGCGTTTCATTTGCCACCGAAATACTCGGAGGCGTTATGAACCCGAGCCCCTGCTGCGTTTACGAGGTTATATCCGCCGTCTAGGGTGTTCGTACCGCGGGGAACACCCTAGAGAACGTTTTTACGCTGCTGTGTATTAGTTCGTGTTCGCCTCAATGTGGACCCGGGGCAACACATTACTTTTTAGAATTTGTTTATATATATTATATGTATATCAACCTGAAAGTATATATTAAAGAAAGAAGCCATAATTATAAGCTATTTTATAAACTCAATAAGAATATTAAAGGAATTGCAACATGTGACAAAAATACTGGTTTGTTTTCATTATTTACGACCTTGTACGCACAATTGGACAATATTTAGCACATTAGTTATACCATAACAAAAGTTATCATTCAATTTGGTAAATGCTAGATGGAAATTTGCATTTAGCATCGCATTAAATAAACAATTACGAAAGTATTTCGAATTTTTAAACTGATTTCAAGTCAGCGAAACGATGACTTCAACTGCACCTTGACTGTATCATATATCAATTTTATAAAAATTTCTGGGTGAAAAAGACTGGAAATCCGTTTAATTCGAATGTAATAAGATCGAATTTCCCATGGATTTCCGTAAATCCAAGAATCATTTTTAAAGATTCTATGCGACGCACAAAAGTTACAAAAACCATCTTTATCTTGATTTCACTTTAGTGCTAATTCACTTTAATTAAGGAGTTATTCGTTTGATCGTCACACGGCAGTAAATTCCATGCCCAATGTTTCTCCAATGTTGAAATTAAGAAACTCGATTGACACTTACCGTATCTTCGAAAGTGGGATTCCCGTAGCTCCTTTTTGATGATCTGGCTGCACCCTTCCGCCTGACGCTGTTGTAGGCGGAGACACTGTCGAGACTGTACGCATCCAAGGATACTGGGCGACATCGTTCACCGTAATTGAACCTCGTTTGCCTTTTCCTCATTATAAACTGCAAATAATTTCACGAACGGTTAGTTTCACTTTCTGGATAACTTCACTCTCGTCTGGTGGACGCAGGGTCTATTCTATTCGGACCTATTCTGAGTAGGTCAGAACTAGATTAAAATCTGATATTAACAGTTTGTTTTGCGAATTGTACAACAAGGATTATACCAGGCCTTCCCAAGTAGGGGAAATGCACTCCTAAAACAGATGTTTCGGTTCTCCCTCCACCGGTGCGCCTTCAGCTAAGGTGGGTCGACTCCTACAACCCTCTCTCCGAGGTGACAGTAACGTCGCTGGGAAGCATGTTGGGCGCTTTAGGGCGAAAGTACCAAATGTGGAAGTGTCAAATTTTTCTAGGAAATTTCATAATGACTTAAAAATAGTGGGAAAAATTAAAATTTTAACTAGCATTTCAAAATGACATAAAAAGAATTACAAAAAATGTATTACATACAACGATATAGTAATACAATAATCCTAGTGATGTCTTCTCATTAGAAAAATATATTCATTTTTATAAAAATACAAGTAGTAGTTATTTTCTAAATTTTCGTACAATACATAAATACATTTTATATTTTAAACAACTTTCGTACAATGCAACTGTGTTATACATTTTATTCGGTTTTATGAAAATGCAATCTTAATGCAGTACTTATTTTATAAATTTTGTACAATATATATACATATTATAATATGCAATCAGTACTTATTTTATAAATTTTTGTACAATATATATACATATTATAATATGTATATGGTATAATATTTTCATAAAACCGAATAAAATGTATAACACATTTGCATTGTATGAAAGTTGTTTAAAATATAAAATGTATTTATGTATTGTACGAAAATTTAGAAAATAACTACTACTTGTATTTTTATAAAAATGAATATATTTTTCTAATGAGAAGACATCACTAGGATTATTGTATTACTATATCGTTGTATGTAATACATTTTTTGTAATTCTTTTTACGTCATTTTGAAATGCTAGTTAAAATTTTAATTTTTCCTACTATTTTTAAGTCATTATGAAATTTCCTATAAAAATTTGACACATGTGGTACTTTCGCCCTAAAGCGCCCAACATGCTTCCCAGCGACGTTACTGTCTCCTCGGAGAGAGGGTTGTAGGAGTCGACCCACCTTAGCTGAAGGCGCACCGGTGGAGGGAGAACCGAAACACCTGTTTTAGGAGTGCATTTCCCCTACTTGCGAAGGCCTGGATTATACTATTATGGGCCGAAACTGACCCTACATCCGCTGTCCACTGTTAAGCTTAATGCAAAACATCCTAGACGTTGTACAAACTTCTGAGGTATTCGTGGGAAGACCTCATCGCCAGCATAACGCATTTGAATTATAACAAATTGTTTACCAAAATGTGGAGTGATTGTTAGTTAATGAGCAATGGCAATGCAACTGACTGTGCAGATGATTGAGCTGTAAGCGTCGGTGAACAAAAATATGAATGCAACAAAATTCAGCGATGTTATCGGTGCTCGCAAGCTATGGTTTTGAACGTTTTATTAAATTTTACGAAGTTGCACACTCGAAAAGCTGTAATGAACAATTCTGGACAAATGATTGTGGGGGAATTCAGTGTTTTCAACAGGGACCAATAGAATGAAAATTGAATGCTTTTCACATCAGATCGAATAGTGTACGAGAAAATATCGTATCAAAATTCTGATTTTTAACTTAAAAAAGTACAGAAACATGTATCAATATCATTTCAGTAAACCCTATAAAGAGACCCATAAAACATCCTAAGTAGTTAATCATATGTAGTTCCATATCTAGATTCTATATTATGCAAATATCGATTTTATTCCAGGGAACCCTACATACATATGAAGCGTTGAGAGCAACAACGCACTAACCCACATTGGAAAAAAAATCATTTTTCCTATTTTATACAATTAGTAGAGCCTATTGGAATGCATTATTGCTACTACTCAATTTCGCAAAAAATGTGGGTTAATAATAAGCATATTATACGAATCCAATACCTACAGGGTCAGCGTTTTATCCTGGAACCCGCGCTCGCGCGAACTTGTAAAATGGCAACACCGCCTCACGGACGCATTCCACTACAACCATGCACCGGCCCAGTGAAGACCTGCCAGAGACCACTGAACAACAGTGATGCCTGAGCTCCGAAAATTTTAGGATGGTCTCTTTCAAGTTAACATCGCATATTCTAGAAAAAAATTCAAACACCGGTACAATCAAAGACACGTCCCATGAGTTATCCCTTACGTCTGATCTAGGTATGCACTGCATTAAGGATAAAATCACAAAAAAGAAAACCAGAACAATAGATTCTGAGGTCTACAGAACTAACACATAATTGAATACAAATTTAATTTTTCAATTTCCGAAAGTAATGATACAGAAACAACTAGCCTATTGTTTATCAACACCACGAATTTTAAAAGCAGCATTAAATACAGTATCAAATAAACAGATTGCAAAAGCTTTTTACAACAATTATGATTAAAAAATTGATAGAAAAAAATTCAGTAAATGTAAAATATGTTAAATTATCCATCATTAAGAGGGAATAATTTTTTCTCTTTTTTTGGCGCTAATTGCATTCCAATATCTTTTATAGTTCAAAAGTTATACGAAAAAGGCCCCAAATTTTTCAACCCGGGCCGGGAAATTCTGAATAGCTCTTTGCGACGTTAATTTGAAAGAGACTGTCCCAAAATTCTCGAAGCTCGGGCATCGCTACTGTCCAGCGGTCACTGGCAGCTGTCCGAACGCCGGGACGGTGCACAGTGGCGAATTTGCCCGAAAAGCTGGCCAAAAATCAGAATGTAAAAGTTTTAAATTTGCTAAATCCAATTAGTGCCATTCATTTATGACATATTTGTGCATAATTTCTTACTAATGTAAATATATAAACTGCAGCCCTTGCTGAGATGTGTCAGTTCAAAGTTGGCGCTCGAAATTTTAAGGTCTACTTTGTGATTTATTTTAAGATTATCGAGTCCAGCTATCAAAATAAACATTATATATTGTGGTGTAGTATCATATACACTATTATTGTTTTAAATGTGAAGTCTGTAAAAGTTCTTATAAACAAGTACTGAAAGCATATTCATTTATTGTTTATTCGTAAGCAAAAAGTTACAACTCAAGCGAGCTCAAGCACCATTCTTTTTTTTAAATGAAAGCTCAAGGTATGCACTTTAAGACCCCGTTGCAGTTTTTTGCAACAAATTGCTATTTTGGCAAATATTCTCATTTTTGTGTACACTGATACGAGTATAATTTCCGATCCATTCAGTCTTTGCATATACACGAGTCACAGATAGTTATACACATTCATCAGATATTTATGCGAGTCAAAATAAGACGGAAGTTAATAGTGACAACATTGCGGTTGAGCTCTCACTTAGTAATTATAACGTTTAAAATTCCGCAAGAAAAGCATCTCGTTGATCATCAGTGCTATGTACCAAATGTTTATATAAATATTTATGTATAAGTATGCGATATAATAATGTTAAAATATATACAAATATTAATGTTTCAGTAATGACTGCGTAATTATTTGACTAAAAACTACAAACCACAATACTTTTAATATTTTTAATAATATAATTATAATTAAAACAACAAATTAAACATTAAACGTTAAAAAATTATACTTTTAGCTTCTTAGAGTTATATTACAATAAAATATTTTAATAATTTGCACGGGAATTGCAGATTCATTTTTGGCCAGCTTTTCGGGCAAATTCGCCACTGTGCGGTGCATGGGTGTAGTGGAATGCGTCCGTGAGGCGCTGTTGCCATTTTACAAGTTCGCGCGAGCGCGGGTTGCAGGATAAAACGCTGACCCTGTATATGGACATAGCATTTGTGGTGTATGGTACCGTTATTCTATATGCGCCGTAGGGCAATTGTAAAATCTTTTTTTTTAAAACCTTGCCTTGTTACAAAGAAATAGACTGAGGAATCATAGCCTCTTTAACTTAACTCAGACCTAACTTGAACAAATTTAGTGTCATTATCTTGGTAATTTAGAACAGTCTATGACTCCTCAGTCTGATTTGGGTAAAACCCTTTTGCAAACCTTCGACAAACAGGCGGCGTTTAAGTTTTTCCCGCAAGAGGCTGATTTTACAATTGTCCTGCGATATATGTATACATAGTCTATATTTTCTTACATCTTTATTGAGAAAAGCAAGATATTTTTCGTCCTAAATTTCTTCCAACTTAATTCGAACCTGCTGACATGCTGTTTCAAGATAATTAACACGTTCGCTGCTTAGGGAACGTCCATCCTAAGTAACAACAAATTTCTTTTTCTAGTTCTAGTGATTACATGCACAGTTATAAGACTGAAGTGGCATACTTTCCGATTTGATACACACTAATGGGCTACACGATTCGCAAACGGCATTAAAAATTAACTCCCACAACGATCGTGTTAACACTTTCAGTGGCCTTGGCGACTCTTCACGCCGAGGGACTTGCATCCTGCATTGTTTTCACGTCGAAATTTTCGGGAAAGCATGGGAAGTATTATCCAAGATTCCTCCAACGTTTACTTTGAAAACAAAGCACACAAGGAGTTCGCCCTCCCGCGATTTGTACAAAACTTTCCCGGCAGAGGCAATCGCTCGGAAAGGCTAGATCGGCTTAAAGTGGCACTTCTCAAAACGTTGCACTACTCGAAGTGGTAACGATCGCAAACAGTAATTTGAACATCAGCAATGGGCGTTTGAAGTTGCAACATCATCGAACTAAACAACGACGGTGCTCGATTCGAGCTGCTTGTCTCCGCACCGAAGACGAGCACTACCGAAACGACAGATCATGTAACAAGCCATGGTTCTCTTGTCGAGACACGTTCCTCGACGGGCAGGCTCGTCATCGAGGCTCGCGCGCATGGAATAAATACACGAGGCAGAAGCCAATGAAAAAGTGATTGTTGCTCGATCTAATCGCCGATTCAAGGACGACACTTGTACCTTCTTATTCACGACAAGTATCAAAGTGCATCGCGGTTTCTTCTGGTCAGCCATGAAACCGTGAACGAACACAGCCTTCTGAAGAATTCCACGCTCAATGAGAGGACATTTCATTTCGTCACGTTCTCGAGTAGGAATGCATATTTATGTTTTCCTTTCTCCTTCTGGTGGCCAAGACGCCTATTATGTATTCGCAGATCGCAGACCGAATAGGCCAGGCGATACTTTATTCCTAGGAAGAGTTCTGGGGTCTCGGCTGACTCCACAATTCTCTAGATTGCCTGTAACTCGTTTCGCTGTCTTTTAGTATCTTGCTTGCGCGGGAATTGTTATGCTACGTTCAAAGTTGGAAGAAACTGAGAAATGTCATACAGCGTCTCGTACTATCTAAAGAATTAGCATTTCTAGATAACGATCTGTTGCAGTGAGCAGTGCAGTAATTGTAGCTACGAGTAACATTCTTAAAATCAAAGAATTCTATGCAAATGCTACCATACATTTTCTGTAGAAGTTCTGAACTTTAAAAGGAACGGGTAAACTAGTAGATGGACATTAATATTTGGTTCTTAAAATGTTCAGAAATCACAGGATGTACGTATATAATCTGCAAAGACAACGTATGTAATATGCAATGAGATTAGTATGCACGTGCAGATACGGAAAGCAACAAAAGAAGAAAAATATACACGCACTATCGAATATAAGCTGAAAACCATTCCTTAGTGACTTGGGATTAGTAAATCGAAATTGCAGACTAATTTATGGAAATTCTATAATTGGTATGTCAGATTGTCTATCTTTTCAAACTTTTAACGATCTATACTGTATTTGGGAAGGAAACTATTCACTGTTTTCGTCCAATCGAAAGTACACTGCTAGGCGCGAAATAATTTCGTGCCAAAGAGGCTGCCTAGGGTAGATGTCCCGATTACCATGCCCTGTCCCTATTACCGCGTCTTTATGCTTAAAGAAGCCGTATAAAACACTCGCATAAATAAATAAGGATGTACATTTGTTTAATTAAGTTAAACTATTAATGTATGTGTTACAAACAAGAAGGTTGCATTTCTACACAATTAAAACATAGTAAACAAATTTAAAAAATGCATATGAAGGTTTCGATGGATTTACCTAAATCCTTACCGGAAACGGTGAGGAACACATACTTTACAGAAGTGAATAAATTGATAATTATCATGATTCGCACCTATGTAAAGTGTTTATTATATCATAAAAGGTTCAAATTTGATGGAAAAAATAGCAAAATGAGCACTTTTGAAACGTTTTCGTATTTTTAAAGCGAATCCGGTAATTGGGACAGGAATTTAACGCTTGTCCCTATTGCCGTGCCCCTCGAAGCCCACTGGCTCCCTCTGTAACTGCTAAACCTAACCTTACTATCGTTTCTCAGAACGGGTGAACAGAAACTTATATTTGCATATTTTGCTTTTCTAATGAAAAGGTCATATTAATATTACATAAAAACACCTCTCGGAACGCTATTAAAAAAAGGACACGGTAATTGGGACAAAAACATGTTTTTTTATTTCAATTAAAAAAACATGAAAAATTAACATTTTCAACCTGAAAAAATGCCTTAATAAAGAGAAAAGTTCAAAACACCAGTATGAATTTTCACCAAGCAAAATTAAAATAAGAGAAGTCAGTAATTAATTCCTTCGCGAGCAATTCGGCGTCAAAGCACGGTAATTGGAACATCTACCCTACTCTCTTTATAGGCTTGCCAGTGGACCCGATTAAATTATCGTGTCTATAGAAAGGGGATACTGTATAATGTACTATTTCATTCAGTATAGTCGTGTCCCTACTGTATCTATTGTATACTATTCTCGATTAATTGGTTAATTACAAGTGTCGACACGTTGTTCTGCTTTTTAAAATGTTCAAATGTTTGCTTCCACAGGTGTGTATAATGCTGATGAGAATCTTAGCTATCATACCATAGTTGATAATATGACTAATCTAACTAATAATTATAGGTAATTATTCTTAATTATTCTTATTTGTAAGTGTCGCCGTAATTATTCTCATTTGTTCGTTGTATTCCGAAGTGGAAGACTGAAAGAAATGGTCTGCAACTTATAGCTGATAATGCGACATATAGATACGGGAAATGTACATAGGTAAAGAAATATAATTACCCTGATGGATAGTAATAACATTACATAAAACAAAATTATATTCGATCATATTATAATCTTTTAATTAGAGAAACTTTCCTTTCATTGAGGATGTTTTATTCGAAATTTCATACTTCCTAACGTTCACAATGATATTGGAAAATCCTGAAAATTCCACCCAGCAGAAGCGAGACAACACAGACACACACACACACACATTTATTTGTCATTCGTTGTTACGTACACTGGGAGTAAATCACAAGTGTGGACGGATGAATACGTAACACCACGCGAAATGAGCTTAATGCAAGTACGACGAGGCCTTTCAGAGAACATAGATTTTTGCGGACCTGCGTAACTAAATCTTCTTTCATTAGTTGCTTCCTTGAATCATTTTGGTTTCGTAAGAGGTGTGCAGGGCTGGTAAGCTTGCAACGGGCTTTAAATGTTTAAACGTAACGGTGTCCCGTGAAAATGATAAGTTTACAAAATACACGAGTTGAGACATTTTGAGAAATTTTACAAAAAGTGTGGAAAAATATAATCTTTTTTGGCAGTAAACATTGAAATATTTCCGCGACTGGCAGCAGGTGGATGAAATCGTGAATTTGGCAAAGGTGAGCATACAAACTGAGATAATGAAAACCACTAAACAGTGGAGTACTATCCATATTACTTGCAAAAATAATGTCTGTAGAAATGTTCAGTTAACAAAGATAATCATGCAAATTTATATGACATAAATATTTGTTAAGGTGGTCGAATTTGTATCACTTACAAGGGGAGTGTACGACGTTCGGATCACCGATTTCATTAAAGTTTTGCGTATAATAATTAGTCCATGCCATTTATATTAATTCTTTAAATGTATAAAGTGTGCTACTCAAAACTCTGTAACAAAATAGAGTTCAACTTGCTGTGCCTCACAAATCCTGTGTATAGATATATATGTAAGAACGATAGTGATATAAATAATTAATTGTAGGAATAATTAAATATTAGGTTGCTGCACAAGTTTTAGATGCCACTTTGTTTATATTATGAATTACGCAATCCAAATACAACTGTCAATTAGGGTTTATACAAAAACCGACTTTTGAAAAAACTGGTTTTCGATTTCCACTTTTCCAAAAAAACCGGTTAAACCGGTTTTCGAATTTTCACAAAACAATATAATTATAATAGAAAATAATATCAGTACTTATTTTAAAAATGTTCGGTTTTTTAAATATTTATGGAATTACGAAGTTATAACAAAATAAATAAAAAATATTAAAATAACTAAAATCCGTACCATTTTTGAGTTCACTTAATATTTCTGGATCTACAAAAACCAGCACAATAAAATACACTGCATACAAAACCAAATGGGGAACAAAACCAAAATAACTAAAGTCCATACAAAATATAAATTATAAATCTTTATTTCATTTAGTATTTTTCTTCTGAAAATGTGAACTCGTGAAGATTAGTTTTACAGTAAACTGTTACTACAATATGCTTGTGTCCGAGGCGATTTCAAGTCAAAATGTTAACGTTTTTAATCAAATAATTAATTCATTTTTCCATATTAAGTCTAGCATATAAAACCGTTTTCTTTTTCAAAATTTAAAAACCGGTTTTTGAAATTACAAATTTATGAAACCGGTTTATTTCAAAATTTAAAAACCGGTTATCGAATTTTATAAATTTATGAAAAAAAACGGTTTTTAAAATCCGACAAACCCTACTGTCAATGCAGATTTATATTGTCAACAACTTGAAAGTGTACAGCAAGAACTGCACATTATAAGACCAGCCCTTGTGATTCGGAAAGGTGTCCTGCACCTGCGCGACAACGCAGTTATTTACAGTTTCATGTTCACGAATTTGTGCAAATATCGTGGGACTGGAAGAAACAACGCTTTGAACCTTTTTCTTATTCAACGATTTAAACATTTTCTCGCAAAGTTTTCAGTAGCGCACTCTATCCGTTAAATATATTGTTATAGGTACTTGTAGTGCACTGACTATGTGCACTTTAGCCTGAACCTGGTATACTCTCCTTGTTATAACAGAAGGTGAAATTAGGTCTATTCGATTTGTAATACGTTTTAGAAATGTGATTTCTTCGCGCCTCTCAAACTCTATTGAATATTCAATGAAAGAAGCACAAGCTGAATACATTTCATGGGTTTTTTGATCGAGTGAGAAATGTGATCGTGAAAAAGTCCTCTTACCAGGAGACCAGTCAGAAGAACCAGACAGATGAAAGCAACGGAGGAGACCACGAGGACTGCTATCGCGTTTCCGGAATCCGGAATCGGTTCCTGTACCAGAAGAAAGCTGTGTATCTGAAAAGAGTGGGTGAAGCGGCGGAATATGTTAACTATATTAACTGAATCGATTACTCTTGTTTAAAATTAATATCTAACTACGAATAAAATATGTTCATTTTTTTCTGTATATGCTAACGCTAATACGTTTTTCTGGGTAAATTTGTCAATAACTAATAATTGTTACTTAAAAACAATGCAAGTAAGAGGAAAACTTAAAGGGGGATATAAAAGTGATGCAAAAGTAATTTTAGAGAAATGGAAAATTGACGTAAAAATTTGATCAATTTCCATATTGTCAACAGAGAATTTTTAATTTTTTTTTAATATTCAAGTTTCGTTTGTAGGGAAAGTAATTGATTTGAAACTTTAACGTTGAATATGTTCAAGTTAGAAATTCAAATTTTGTAATTCTAATACTATAGTACCTATTTGAATTTTATTCGACGAATATTCAAATACTCGAACTGAAAATCGACGAATAATTCCTGCACTATTTAAATCAATGGAAGGAATATGCCTATTAATAAATCATTTCAGCAAAGAACAACCATATCGCTCACGTACTCTTGGTACTCGTATTAACTTACTGTCACTGGGAATTTCACGCGATCCTGAGATTCCTTGTACAGATTGGGCAAGCTGTTTGTCATAGAGCTATCGAACCTCGCATTCTCGTCGACGGCGTATACCAGTATCGATGTCAACGGCATTCCAGATGGCGTTGGAGTCGAACTCGGAGATTCTCGGCATGGATCTTGATGGAATATAATTTGCTTATCAGAAACCGACCTGTAATAGGAGACACAGCGACATGTCATTGTCTGTTGAGCATCCTCCTATGACATCAAGGGGAAATTACATGTATATTAACTTCGAAGCACTCCACGGTTATGGAAACCCCTTAGGTACAGGAATCTGATTTTCGTAAGATAACATAGGATTAAAGGTGCAGTGCACTTTCCGAACAAAATTGCTTCACACTGCAATTTACTTCATTATAAAAAAGTACGTCGGAGCTCTCATAGAGCACCTGTTAATTTTACAAGAAGTGGAAAAATTTCAGTCTGAACAGGTACTTAAGTCTGACAAGGAGAAGGAAGTGCTAATTAATCAGTACGGTCACAAAATTTAATGCTGACATATGTGTTATCCTGTGTTTGAATGCAGATGTTGCTAATAATTTATTGTAGATATGGATTAATTATTTATGTGACAGAAAAAGCTCTTGTTTGGATGTGATTAGTTTCGCAGATCTCGTGAATTCGAGTGTACAATAAATCTCTTTACTTGGCAGTTTTTTCATTGAAATAAGTTCTAAATAGATAATAATCATATAGTAATAAAACTGATGAAATAAGAAAAAATAATTATTTGTAATAAACATGTCAAAGAGGAAAAAAAGTATCCATAAGTCGTAAGAGAAATAAATAATAGAAGAAGAAGAAGAATAGAACATCGTCTTTTAAGTTCTATTATAGTTTAAAGGAAAAAGTTACTTTACCTATCTGTTCCATTATATTTTATACAATTTGTGTTGATTTTGTTATAAAACAAAGCTAGAGATGTAGAAAGCCGAATATTTATTACCGAATACCGGTGTGATTGATATTATGTCCTTCCACAGCATTTGTGTGTATTGATTGCTTTTTATTAAGGTACCTGTTCGAACGTAAGCCCAAAAAATTATGCTATGACAGAATGAGATACTTTTACGCAATGACGACAATTACTTACTACATAACTAAGTATCTTCTCGCGATATTTAATAGATTTGTGGTATCTTCACAAGGAGAAAGCTTATGAAAGGAAAAATATTAGAGATACAAATATAAATCAGAAGTAAAACCTATAGACATCTTAAACTTGTGTTTGATTGATTTATGCATCACTATTTCTAGCTTTTAAAATTCTTGAAGACAGTTACACGCAGATAAGTAAAAATTTGGAGGTTTATGAACACCCTTGAATAAAATAAAATTAAACATACTTAAAACACAACAATTTAAACAATTTATGAACAAATAGTGGACTAATCCCATTTATGTTATCATATCCATTAAAAAACAATTAACGCCTAATCCATAAGCGTCACTAAACACTTACAACTCTCATATAACATAACGGTAGTACACGTGCCATTCAAATTTAAAAGTTTACCAATTGTCTCGGGATTCAATAACAAAAATGGGTGAACGTGACATCCTATCAACAAACAAACTTAATCACGAGTAGCGTCATCAGACTTAAACTCACCTATTCATAGCGTATGTTAAAATCTCCCCAAGCGTCGACTTCAATTTATCCATTTTTGGACACACCTCTTGCAAGCTGCCCTCCATGACTATCCGAACCAGCGATGTGATCTCTTCAGGGGATGGCAGCACCATCGTGTCACCAGCCGTCTCCTTCGGCATGTCTGGAGCACTTGAACTACTCGTGGTACTCAATTCTGCCATCTTTGGTCGCAGGCTGGTGGAAGTCACCATCCATCTATCATCTATAGTGCCAATATTCGGCATCAACGACAATTCCGTGGATGTGTCAGTGGCGTTCGATATGAAATGATGATCTTTGGGACCTGGTGAAGGCGACTGCCCCATTGTAACTGTCGTAACAATGCCCTCGTCACTAGTGGTAGTCCAAACATCAATCACACTACTATTCTGGACATCCTCTGGCATGGAGCTTTCAGTAGTTTCTCCTTCAACCACACTCAGTACAGTCGTAAAATCATCCCTAAATTGCGTCGTTGGGACAATCGTTTGTTCGGTTACGGCGATACTCGATGATCTATCTTCGACATCAACCGTTTTCGCTTCACTAATAGATAGAAAACTATCCGTCGTCGTTGGGACACTGATCGTCGAAGCTTCGTTGGATGAATTCTTCGCGAAGGAATCCCGAACTGTGGGCACAGTCGTGAAAGACCCACTCAACGGTCCATGACTATCTGAAGCATCTTCGGTAACGTTCTGACTGAGATAGGTGGTCGTTTCGGACAACCCCACAAACTCGTACGCAATGCTAGTTGTAGTCTGCACCAAGGCATCGTCTGGGCTAAGAGTACCACTCCCATTGGTAGGGATTTCGTTCGTCCCATTCGTGTCTGACGGGACAGGGGGCTCGGTGGCATTTCCCACTGGAATTTCATCGGTGGTGGTCGCGGACAGCATCATGGCGCTCTCAGTTACTCTCACAGTGGTGGCGTCCAAGGGGGAAGCGATTGGGATCGTCGACATTACTCCCTCTGAAAAATTTCCTTTGACCAACGGGTATTCGGTGAAAAGCTCCGTGGCGTTGAGTGTCGACCGAATCAACAAAGAACTCCCTACGTTCGTTTGAACGTCGGCGCTCGAAGGCATTCCAACCTCTGTCTGCGGTTTCCCCACGGACTCGGTCATCGATGGGGCGAGCGTCGTTCTGCTGGCAATCTCTTGGTAAGAGAGGTCGTAAGTTCGTTTGTTGTCGTTTTCTGGCTTCATGCTAACTTCCGTTATCCCGTTCCCAGTCACGTCGAAGTTCCCCTTGCTAGTAATCGTCTCCCGATCTTCGATCCACCGAGGAACGTCATTTCCCGTGCTCGTCGATTTTTCTTCGGGAGCGACGATTGTCTTCAGATCGTTGGATTTATCGTTCACCGACTGGTTCGTTGGTGCAGCTTCCTCCACCGTCGCCGAGGACACAGTCGTCATGGGGATGGAGGAACGGAGCTCCGTGGTGGAGACTGTCGACGATTCGTTGGCTGTCTTCTCGTAATAGGTCGATTTGAATTGCTGGATACTGTTTTCTAAGACGTCAGACGCCTCTGTGACGACGAACTTCTCCTCTGCTCGACCTCTGCCAATCGTGTTCTCCAATGCTGAAGGTTCCTCAGTCGTCACGTCCACTTGATTGCTGGAGTTATGGATTTGCTCTTTCACGGACGATCTCGCGTAAGGATAGGGCTTCTGGTCCAGCAACTTATCCGAGCTGATGTTCTTCTTTGTGAATGAAACGTCGATCTTCGAGGTGGCCGTGGTCTTCGGTTCCAGGCTTGGATATTCGTTCATCCCTGAGAAGGCGATAGTCCTGCCCCTGGGGACGGGGCTGGAGACAGCCTGAAGCGTCGATGTTTCATCAGGGTTTGGCCTTTGCGTCGTAAGATCCACCAGTTTTTGCTGGTGTTTCTCACTGATCTGTTCCTGCGCTTCAGAAGCATGGCTGGGTTCAACTGCTTTGGTAGAATTGTAAATGGGTTTTTGACTCGACACGTCCAAGTGCCCTGCGTTCTTCAACGTTGAATCTTTAGATTGCTGTTCCACCACTTTCTCGATCGTTGGGTGAGTCATGTTCCCGACGACCTCCACTTCCTCCTTTGGGTCTCCAGGCCCGTGAGTCACGGCGCTCTCATCAGAAATGAAATTCGTGGGATTCTCAGAAGCCCCCGACTGGTTCCCTAAACCAGTCTCAAGGTTCTTCTCCGTGGATGTTTTGTAATTGTTGACATACGTGTCGTTGATCAATGAGATAGGCTCATCGGTCCCTTTACCCTCATCTGCCTCCTTCAGATCTAGTACTTCCGAGTTCTTCATCGGACTAAAATCTTCCGCCTTTTTCACCCTTTGCTGAAGCTGCCCCAACAAAGGGGCGTTCCCGACCGTTGAATCATTTTCAAAGCTCGCCGTTTCCAACTTCAAGTTAGACATTTCGGCCACCTCCTTCGAGGATCCTCCAGATGTCGCCTTTGTATCACTCTCCTGTTCCCCTTTGATCTCCACCCCATTTTCCAAAGATTTTATATTTTTGCTCGTATCGTGGTCGCTCGTGTGGTTCCCTAGTTGCTGAATAGGATTTGTTTTATTTGTTTTTTCATCAAACTTGGACTCCTCCAGCGCTGGTTTTGTAGTTACACTAGTCAAATCGTTGGTCCTGGACAGCCTAGTCAATGTCTTCGGGCTGGAACTCTTCCCAGATACCGCATAGAGGATCTCGTCGAACTTCAAGCCTCCGTTAGTCGAATCGGAGTTCGATAACCTGTCGACTTCATTGCTCGATCTTATTCCCTCTGCCACAGCGTCTTTGTTGATAGGCGTTGCCACTTTCTCCTCGCCCTCTGGTTTAGCGGACTTAGCATTGAGATCTATTTTAGTTGAATTGGACGAATCGACGGATTCTTTGCTGTTTCTTGAAAAAGTGATTTCGGTATTATTTCCAGGGGCTACTTTGTTCGGAATCGCTTTGTTCGGTTGGACTATCGACGCGTTGGGCGCGAATAGCTCTTCTGGGATTAAGGGTGGGCCTTTCGTTGTGCCTGCAGCAACGGTGCTGAAGAGCAGTAGGAACATACCTGGAATGCAATTAATATTGTAGTTGTGGTTAATTATTTGCACTCGAGGCCATTTACGTACAGCTAAAATACTCAACAGTTGGAAGATACATAAATAGGGCCGGTTGGTAATAATGCAGGATGAAATTAGTAAACAGAACAACGTTTAGGGATTTAATATCAAGTGTTTACCGCACTAAATGAAAAGAAAACCACTTAAGTCACATATGAATCATGGTGGTACTGAAGCACAGCTCAAATGCAAAAGGTTAATGTTAACAAGTACAGTAGTCTCCAAAGGAAAGTTCAAACTCTGAACGGTAACAGAAATAAGACAGTTCCATTAGAAAGACTTGTATGTTACAATTTGTATCCCACAGACTGGGGGTGGCACAGAATAGACCAGTAATACTAACATATTAAAAAAAATATGAGTTTTAAACTATCTTTTGACCACCACTGCAGATACAGCACTGAAAATATTTATTGCATTCGCCCTGAAATCTACATAGTGTGTAGAAATTGTATAGTTGTGTGATTGTTAACGCAGTTGGTATCAAACTTGTTTTGGTAAAGCTATTGACCACTGAATATTTAATCAACAATCACGCAATAGTATTTTCCCTATTCTAATCAAGCCGCTGCACTCCGAATTTGCTTCTCACAATCAGGCACACCGAAGTTTAAATTAACGTTGCATAACGAGATTATTTAAAACTCGTAAGAATTGATGAATTCGTAATTGGTGGAATCGAGTAAATTGTTAGATATGCAGTCACTTTACTGTATTATTTCAAAGTTCTGCGTGTAACAAATCCAGGAGCGAACACATAGTGCGTATGGTTAATCGAGCAGTGAATAAGTTAATAATAAGCAAAAAGGTATGATATAACCGATTAATAATATGTTAAATATTTGACTGATACAATATATTTTTCTATTATTTATCACGGCTGTATTTTAGTTTTACAACCGTTGAATCTTATATTTTACACTGTGTACATACATTTTTTATATTTCTCTTGCTACTTGCTTTGTGTGTATGGTATATACACTCCTGGAAAAAATTAAAAAAACACTACAATTTCCTCGAAAATTTTGGTCATTTCCAAATGGCTGTAGCTCCGCGAAAAATGATCGCAAAAAATATTTGAAAAAAGCATTTTAACGCTTGAAGTCTCTAGTTTCTGAAACAATGACTCATTTTTTTTCTTCGTCCATTATGATATTGTTTTATCAAGATGAAGTGCAAGAAACGAAGTTTCAGAAATTTTTGCCTAGTTTGGACGTACGCATGGGTCAAACAAATTTTATTCAGATAAATCTAATGGAGGGCTCTTCTAGAGCAAGCATTTCCCTTTAATTTCGTTTCTTTTTGGTTTTGTTGTATGAGTTTTATTGACTGTGTTATTCGCCATAAAAGCAAAAAAGGAACTTTTCACTTTGAACACCTATAACTTGCGAACGCATGATCGTAGACAATTTTTCATGACTGTTTTGGAAAGCTAAGAAATTATCTTTTCAAAACCTTTAGTTGCCAATTTAGTGAGATTTTTTTACATCGTATAAAATAAAAAATGACATATTTACCATTTTTTGGTAAGCATGATGCCACTTCAAGGAAAATCAGGGAATCATTCAAGTGTCCACGTTTTTTACGAGTTAAGACTATCCGGAAACACTGTGCAAAAAACCGGACCAATCAGATTTTTTTCCGTATGTTCTCAATGTTTAAACATGCGATATGGTCAGAAAAAGTGAAGGATCACCTGTTTCTCTATAAAACCCTTTCTTTTGGGTTTTCGCGGCTTTTGAACGATTGTTGCACGTTTTTTTGTTAGTTTAACGTCATGTTAGTAAAAAGAAAAGATTTCAAAAATTTTAACTCGTGGCGCGCTTTGGGTGGTGCTAATGCCAGTTATTGAAGTACAGTTTTTGTCATTGCGAAGAGATTGGATAAAAATGTTTTTCTTACATTTTTGAAATCTTTTCTTTTTACGAAGAAAAAAAAGAGTTATTGTTTCAAAAACTAGAGACTTCAAGCGTTAAAATGCTTTTTTTTATATTTTTTGCGACCATTTTTCGCGGAGATACAGCCATTTGAAAATGACCAAAATTTTCGGGAAATTGTAGTGTTCCTTTAATTTTCTCCAGGAGTGTAGATATGATTATGTAAATGTAGAATAAAATCGTATTATAAGTAGTAGCATTATTATTGATTTATTTGTTAGGAAATTGCATACATTGTTATATTATTTGGGATATTATTCCGAAAGGGACCGGTGGTATTGTTTATGTTGTAATTATTTAAAATCCCCAATATAATGTGATTGTGTATGTTTTTAATTTGATTGGCTGTAATATTAATATTTTATTTTTATTGTACATATTTTGCTTGCTATTAATAAGCCCTGCAAACTTTAAATTACTTTATAAAAGATTATTTACCTGTTTTACCTCCTTTCCTTACCGATCCTTCATAACTCAAGAAAATTTAATTTTCTCTGGACCACGGAACTTACTAACATTAATTTAACTATCGAACTTATTGTTTTATGAATTTATTTTTTCTGCCTATAACACTTAATGGGTGTACGATAACATAGGTACATATACTACGAAGTGGTCCAATATAATTGTTCGAATGGAAAATAAAAAAATATATAAAAAAATGTTATGTTAAACGATTTTATTAAAAATGTACTAAAAACTAAATTAAAATGTACTAAAATATAAAAAATAATTCTTTTCTCGTACTTCAATTTTGATGGTGATAATATCATTTTAAATAAAATCGTGGGGCACCATGTGCAACCGGAAGTTGAAGAATCGATTGGCAAGTGGAACATCATCAACAACAATTTATAAATTTTATGTCACATTACAATCTGTATCCCGCAATTAAAATATTTTGTTTCATTAATGCGAATGAAAACTTTCTAATAACAAATTCATTTCGATGTTTGCTTCTGTATTAAGGTGAATCATATCCTGTTATGAAATATCGTGCCCCACGTTTTTATACAAAGTGATATTAACTCCACCAAAATTGAAGTACAAGAAAAGAATTATTTTTTAGTTTTTAGTGCATTTTAATTTAATTTTTACTACATTTTTAATGAAATCGGTTAACATACAATTTTTTATAAATTTTTTATTTTCTAGCTTTTAGTGTTTGTGAATTTTTAAACGCATTTTCTTTATTTATTGCAATCGCTTTGCTAATATATAACGTAGCTAAGCTGATTTCAAGTCGTTTGGATTTGTGCTTATGGGTTATATTTATTGATGACTGGGTAATTTTTTCACCCGCTCGGGGTTATTTCTTTTTTAGATATTTGAATTTTGAAATTTTGAAATTTGAGTTCCCGGATTTGAACCATACATACATCAAACAAACAAACAGAGGATCGAAGCTGTATAAAATCGTTTAAAAAAAAAGAATCCATGGAAAATAAATTGTTTTAGAACAATGTAGAATAGAGAACAATTCGTTATTTGGTATTATAGTTGTTTTCGATATATGAATATTACTCTTACTCTCGTAAATGAAACGATACTTTCTTTCTCATAATGTGGCAAAGATATCCCCAAAACACATTATGCAATATGCATATTCCATACAAATCTGTACCGTAACATTTTTCTACGAATATCGCTTCTCGAACCTGCATGATATTCAAAGCTATGTTAGGCAGCAAAAGTCACTGAACCGAGAAATACATTAACCAGAATATTTCATTGTCAACGTGTTAGCGACACGTCGTTTTTTGTATCCGTGATATCAGAGGGTACTGCGTAAATTTGCGCCATACGTATACTAGGTGTTTTACTAATTCCATCACAAAGAGTTATTCAATACAGTATTAAATTAGACGTTGATATAATTTTCTCATTTTTCACAATATGGAAAGGCGTTTTACATTACGCGAAGAGGAAACTACGCTTCTAAAGTTTTTATTCTTCAGGAACAATTTGTACGTTAATGCACTAAACTAAATACATATATGATAGGTGTAGGTACATACAGGTAGCAAAAAAAGGATTTGGACGTTTTTTAAAATCGGATACCTTTGTTAGAAATGTTAAAATTGGTCCAAACGACGTGAATTTTTTTTAAAAGCTAGAAGGATTAGTTTGCTAAGTGACGTGTTTCATCGTTTTGAAAAAAATGTATTTGATCGGAATAGCAAAAAAAAATAGTAAAGGCCTGATTTCGGGAATTTCGCGATTTTCGACCTTATTCTGCGATCTTTAAGCGTTTACAGCTCGGGGCAACGTTAACCGATTTTGATGAAATTTTAGGCATGTATGTAACTTACTACAATCTACAAACGGTTTTTTGTATTTTCATTACAGGCTCACAAAAAAGTTGAAAAACGACCTTTACCACTTTTTTTTGCTATTCCGTCCAAGTACATTTTTTTTCAAAACGACGAAACACGTCACTTAGCAAACTAATCCTTCTAGCTTCTGAACGAAACTCATGTCGTTTGGACCAATTCAAAAAAAGGTTTGCGATTTTAAAAAGCGTCCAAATACTTTTTTTTTACTAACTGTATGAATAGCTCTGTCGTTCTAATTGTAAACTGTATAGGTACTACAAATAATTAATTTTTTGTTCTTAATATTGTGATTTTGAAAATCTGTATTTTTTTATTTTCTTTGACAGAGTTTATGAAATATACACGTTCACGTGTTGCACAAAGCTACATCAGAGCAATAAATAAAAGTAAGGGAAGTGTAATATCTAATCAAATATAACAAAAGAGATAGCGATTAATACAGACTGACCTACCCACACAGCACCATGACATTGCAGCAACGTCTCTGCAATGATGCGGTGCAAGATTGCAATGTTACAACGCATCATTGCAGGGACGTTGCAGGTTCACTTCTATGTCCGCCTTAACAATATTGCACGGCAATGTGCGCGCAATATTGCAGGGATATTATATGATCGTTGCCACTGGAACATTGCACGTCGATGTGCGCGCAATATTACAGAATATTGTAGGATCATTGCCACTGGAACAATGCAGTGGCAACGCGTGTGAAATATTTCTGTAATATTGCAAGAACGTTGCCACTCCAATAGTGTACGGCAATATTGCAGCATCGTTCCTGCAATATTGCAATGTAACCTGCAACAACGCAATATTGCAGCAACGTTCCTGCAATACTGCTGCAACGAAGTGTCCTGTATGGGATATAAATAAGCGACCAAAGTCTAGTAACGTATTTTATTCATTTTGAGAATGAAAATAGTCGTTCTATCGAAAGTTTCAAAACAGTCCTGTTTCGAAAATGAAACTGATGAATCGCAAATGACCAGCTTGAATTATCCAATGTAAACAAATCATCCAAATGGAAATATTCTTGACGGGAACCCATGTTCACGGAATACTGCAGAAATGCTCCCAAAGAAAACGGGCAACCGTGTGAAGTAGACTACTAATCAATAGACTCATTCAATATTTGAAAATACTTTTTATCATAATCATGAAGCGTTTTACAAAAATGAAACCCAAGAAAATGTCAGGGTGTCAGAGAAAATAATGGCGAATGCCTTCTAAACTGACACAATTCGTAGATCGAAAGACTGCAGAAACAGGATCATTTATCTGCATTATTTATGACTCAATCTAATAGGGTAGGAAAAAGATTCCCAAGCTACTAGGCCTAGGCTGTCGCTAAACACGTGCGCGCGTGAATGAGAGCTAGAGATTGGCAACGACGACTGGTTCCCACAGCAAGACGCGATAAAAATGAACGGAGTGTAGATGAAGCTTTTAATGGATCTAAAAACCGGTTGGCGAAGAATTACTCAGCCAGTTTCGAACTGATTCATGAGACTCTATGATACAGTTCGCCGCGCTTTCTGCGCTGCAGCGGGCGCAGCAATGCATATTCAACAGCGTGCACGCTTGCTTGCTTCTGAATGCTAAGCAGACCTCGGGATTACGCGCAGGATTTAAGTGCGCGCACCTGATCTCCGCCTGTGCGGTCAGGTTACGTAAAAACGCGCACACATGTGATTGCATTGACTTCTGTCTTCAGCGGCAACTGTCCGCGTGCTTTTCTTTTAGGTTTCATTCCTGTTAAGTGTTTAATAAATATTGCTGCTTGTCTGTAGTTTCAAGACCTTCAAATGCAGGGAGACAATTTGGGAGCAGAACGAACGCGTTGCTTAACTGTGAGCTTTACTTATATACTGTCTTCGTTTTATGCTGGACCACGGGGAACTTGCAGATTTACTGCGTGAGATGCGGAACATGGATTTATGCTAGAGTTCAGACTCGTCGAGTACTCATAAGTACTCAACTGTTACGAGTATTCTTCGAATATTGCAATGTTAACGTGGACTTATTCTATCCACAATGCTGAAAATATTGATTGCATTTAGTGTCAGTATTCGGAAAGTCCTTTTGCGCAATTGTTGAGTAGACACACAGTGCCCGGTTTCTTGGTTAAAATAAGTTGGATATTAACTAATTTATCAATCATGTAGCTATGATGATACACTCCTGGAAAAAACTAAAGGAACACTATATTTTCGTGAAAATTTTTATTATTTTCAAATGGTTGTGTCTCCACGAAAAATGGTCGCAAAAAATTTTTAAAATAAAGCATTTTAACGCTTGATATTTTTAGTTTTTTAATTAATGACTCAATTTTTTTGTCCATTATGATACTGTTTTATCAAGTATCATTGTGTATGGTCGTGTAGGGTTGCTCAGGACACTATAGAATTAAAATTTTGCAGTATGAGAAGTGGTTTAGGCTGAAATGTCAATTCACCGAAAAATGTGGGTTACGCCACTATTGCGCTAATAACCTCAAACACGGTGTAATAGACAGGAGTTCCGACTCTGCACCTTTTACTCCAGCGACTTTGTGTGCCAATTTCTGTTTAGTTCCCCTGGCTGTCGCGAGAGGCGTCGTGACTTAGAAGACATACATATGTGTTAATGAGATTGTGGTATATAGTAGAGATTTTAATGGTATTACTGGGCTTGCCAGAAAAATCCTACACGTAATGGAGGGGGAACATGCCACGCATGCGCGTGATGACGCTGTCGTTTGACTGCACCTTGGCGTCGATTGGTTTGACGTCACGGGGTCATCATGCGCATGCGCGGCGGGTTCCCCCTCCACTACGAGTAGGAATTCCATACCAGGCCTGTATATATATATGTAAATGCCTTTAAAACAGCCACGAAATCTGCCGACCGCCAGAAGAACTAGGACGAAAAAGTCACACATTCTGGGCAGGAGTCGGAACACTTGTCTATTACACCGTGGCCTCAAATATGAAACAAAATTGATTTCTTAGGTTCGCGAAAAGCAGTAGATCGAAATCGCGAAACCACGTGAAACCGTGATAGGGGTCGTCAAAGTGATAATTACTATTTTCCTAAATACCTGAACTGCAATTCACTTGTAATTTCGAATAGCCGTTTATCCCCGAATCGAACAGAACCTTAAACAAACACTGAAGTTAAAATGCAAGTTGTAAATTCATCCGTGCTGTTTTTAATCGTGATTGATCGTTCCGATCGTTCGGGTCTTGTTGATATTTGCACGCGGTGTGCCGACTACAACGATTCGATCAGTTCGAAAACGTGTTGTGTTTATTCAACGAGAACTAATTCAAGTGGTTCAAATCTGACGCCGAGGTCTACACGCTTTTCAAAAGAAAAATGTGAAGGCATGTCATTGGCTACTAATGAAAACACAGGGTGAAAATACCACTATTGCCATTGACCGAAAACGGCGCGCAATGTGAGGCAGTGGTGGGAAAAATGTCGGTGGCAAGTAAACACGGGTTTTCCCAGAACGTGCATCTGACAACACTCCAGGTCGAGTAGGTAACATCGAAAAAAATTCGGACCTAACCATAAGCTGCAGACATCTGTAAAGAAGATGACCAGGTTGAATTTCGAGTAGGTATTGCCTGTCTTAAGGCAGTATACCACCTTTGACTGCGTTTTTGGAGGCGTTTTTCATGAATTTTTTTTGCATACAAAGAATGCGCAGAAACAAAATCGGTCTTAGTCATTTATTAATGTAATTTGAATCTGTAATTACACATTTTTTGAAACTGAAAAAGTAAAAAATAATCTCTTGTAGGTGGTGCCAAAATACATTCCTTTGGAGGAACACCTTTAGACGGCGTGTCAAATTCTGCTCTGTACGTGGCTCTTAGAAAAAGAACCAAAGAATGTTCCTATTAACAACAATATTTTTTAATGCTGTACGTAGGGATTTTACGAAATTTCGATTTTTAAGAAAATGGCGGTCATTTTAACAAAAAGGTCAATTGTTTAGGGTAAAAAAGTTTATAAAATTGTGCACCAAAAAAAATAATAACACCACAGCAAAAATCCTACGTACATCATTAGATTATACCACGGGGAAGAATTGTGCAAAGTTTCAAGTCAATCCGATGAAAATTGTAAGAGTAATTTGGCACGTCGTCTAACGATGTTCCTCCAAAGGAATGTATTTTGGCACCACCTACAAGAGATTACTTTTTACTTTTTCAGTTTCAAAAAATGTGTAATTACAGATTAAAGTTACATTAATAAATGACTAAAATCGATTTTGTTTCTGCGCATTCTTTGTATGCAAACAAAATTCATGAAAAACGCCTCCAAAATCGCAATCAAAAGTGGTATCCAGCTTTAATAGAATTTAGAACCCTGTTCCTGCTTATAGGAAAAACATTTCAATATATTGGCCACTTCATGTTGCACTTTTCATTTGGGAGCATAGAATAATGTTATTAGAGGCTTCGATCTCATTTGCAGCCAAAAGGTAAATACTTCGGTCACCTTCCTCCTTTTCGAGTGAGTGTTGCATTTCCAACGATTTGAAATATATTATGTAAAAACAGCAATTTCTGGTCTATTAATGTTATTCATTGATTGATCTAAATATTTAAGTTGGGCTTAATTTTTCATCTTTTTTCATCAAATCCAGTGCATGGAGGATACTTGATCAGTGCGTGAGGTGGGATAAGGTGAATGTCCCCATTTCTGCTCATTTCAAACTTTTCTTATTATTATAAGCTTTACGTTTGTACTATAGTTGGAACAAAATAATTCAGCACACTTCGTTGCAGCAGTATTGCAGGAACGTTGTTGCAATATTGCGTTGTTACAGTTTGCATTGCAATATTGCAGGAACGCTGCTGCAATATTGCCGTGCAATATTGGAGTGGCAACGATCTTGCAATATTGCAGAAATATTGCACACGCGTTGCCACTGCATTGTTCCAGTGGCAACGATCCTACAATATTTTGTAAGATTGCGCGCACATCGACATGCAGTTTTCCAGTGGCAACTATCATACAATATTCCTGCAATATTGCGCGCACATTGACGTGCAATGTTCCAGTGGCAACGCCCCACCAAAATTGCACCCACATTGCCGTACAATATTCCTGTAATATTGCTATGGTAACGCTTCTGCAATGTATCTACCAATATATAAAAATTCTTATTTAATAACAAAACAGATAGGGGAGACCGGGTCTAGTTGACTAACAAGGTTAGTTGACTAATTCCCTTTAATTGTTGTATTATGTTATAAATTATGCTTCGATTCGCGATATTGAAGCATATGAATGACCAGCTTGCCATTTAATGTGTCACCGTGACAAAAACTTGCGTGTTCTATCAGTGAGAATGAAAAATCTAAAAAGGTCGGCGGGAAGTAAATATTTTTGTTTCGACTATTTATGAATTTTTGTCCACTAAGTACTGCTTGATGTTTTTTCATGAATATTTTGTGGAAACGTGATACATTGACTGTAATATAGGATACTTTGTTTTATCCGGTGCGTGGAGGTTTTGTACGTACGATCCTTAACATGTTGACAATGTCGGACAGGATTACTTGACTAAGTATATGAATACCACTAAAAATTGCAATTTTTCTCCTCAAGATGCAGCCGAGGCAAAGAGTTTAGCTGCTCAAGTCCACTTCCCCACCGCAAATCCCTCCAAACTCACTCCTACTAACCCCACAGCCGGGGTTTGTTGACTTATTCGTTTCACTACTCTAAATATAATAAAAACTACGACGTAGATTCAATTAAAACAATTTTCAAAATTAAGCCTGTATACCTAATGATATTTGTAAACTTTTGGCGTGCAACATGTCAGCAAAATACCAATGGTGTATTTATAAAAATTAGAAATGTTAAAAATTAGTCAACTAGCCCCGGTCTCCCCTACCGTATTGTGCTCTGGATGTAGATTTTTTACTATTTTTAATTTTTTAAGCAGAAAACAGGTGATTAGGTTTAGGGTCAAGTGAATCACCGTCAGGTCCGCATTTCTACTCGCCAAAATTTTAGTAACATAACCTCACAATTCAATATATGCTGTAACCTCTATTTCTATTCTATTTTACTGTTGTGTTATAAAACATCTCCATAAAAGATGAAACTTATTTTTACCTGAAAAGGCAACATCCCATACAGCACACTTGGTTGCTGAAACGTTGCAGAAACCTTGCTGAAAAGTTGCAGTTACGTTTCGGTGTAATGTTGCACAGGGGCGGACATAGGAAGATTTCTGCAACATTTCAGCAATGTTGCGGTGCAATGTTACCCTGCAACGTTTCTGAGATTTTACTGCAACGTTTCTGAGATTTTACAGCAACTTTTCTGCAACGTTTCTGAGATTTTACAGCAACTTTTCTGCAACGTTTCTGAGATTTTGCAGCAACTTTTCTGCAACGTTTCTGAGATTTTACAGCAACTTTTCTGCAACATTTCTGAAATTTTACAGCAACTTTTCTGCAACGTTTCTGAGATTTTTCAGAAACTTTTCTGCAACGTTTCTGAGATTTTACAGCAACTTTTCTGCAACTTTTCTGAGATTTTACAACAAAGGTCCCGCAATAAGCAGGGCTCAAAAACTGTTATAAAATCGATTTAGTATATAGATTTAGTATAATATCGTAGTATACCCACTATACAGTGTATATTAGGTTACGCTTTGTGTAACATAATATAATTTATGATAATTTCGTGCAATAAGTAGCAGACGATGTAAGCTCAATTGTTGTATGCTTTATGGAAACTATGGGACTATTCCCGTTTATAATAATAATAATAATATAGACTGAAAGTCTATACCACAAAAGCACGCGTTGACGTATTCCGTGTGATATAAGGTGGGCCTCAAACAAGAACAACGACAACAAGAACAATGAAAATAATAATAATATTGGCTCTGGTGGAACTTCCCAAGCACGCGTGGTGAAGCTGCAGGCGTTGTGTGACGTCACTCACGTGCGACGTGACAGGTTGCAAAGCCAAAGCACGCAAGAAAGCACAAGCGCAAATAGTTAGAGCGTGATTACTTCTTAATTGCTTTTAAGTAATAAAAATGGTTAGAACGTGTGTGTTTTGTGGCGCAGGAGACCTGAGTGAATTGGATGAAGGTTTGACATATCACGGGTAAGTAGAACCGATGCATATACTATTTGTAGGTTAAGTCGAATTTCTTAAAAAGAAATATTTTTGTTTGTTTCACATAGATTTCCGTTGGTTACAGAGCATGGGTCTGAGCCAGAATTTCATACACTCAAAGAACGCCTTATTGTGTTATAATCATTTTGAAAAACACTGTTTCCAAGAAGCATCCCTACTATATTTGGACAATATAAATGTTCTTGTGTTTTCTGTCACGCTATAGGTATAAGGACAGGATAAAAACAGATTGTCTCGCAAGTAATAGATATGAATTATTCAAATTAAGGAGCTTATTTTTAAGTTAAAGTAACTAATATCAAATATTTTGTGCTTATTAACTAACCGCAATTGTTTGATTATTTATAATACATATATTTCTTTGCTTTCTGTGATACAAGCTTTTACTTTTCACACAGTTTCTTTGTAAACGCATGCATATACTGTATAACTTTCATTTCACTTTCGGTTCAATGATTTAAAGTAATGGTGATTGTTATTTTTTCACTGCTTCGCTTCAATGCACACAGTGATTGCCGTTACATGAATGCTGTTTTTAATGAAGCCATTTTTCATGACTAAAATAATTTATTAATGACCTTTTATAGATTCATTTACTGAAGAGGAGCTGTGGAAGCAATATTGCTATATAATTCTATGCCAGAGAAATATAGTTGGCACGCAAAATAGCAGAAACAATCATTCAGTACATTCAAATTTATAGTAAAATTAACAATGAGTAAGTAAATTTATTATTTATCACATTTCAGCACTTAAAATTGTAAAATTGTAAAATGAATGCATGTATTATTCCAGGTTCATTACACGCTGCATGCAGCACATTTTAAGTATAGAGGGCACAAGAGCCTGGAACTCCACATACGCGGGCTTGGGAAGTTCCACAAGAGCCAATACTATTATTATTTTTATTGTTATTATTATTATTCTTGTTGTCGTCTTGTATAGAAAAAATATATGAATATTTAATTGTCAGTATTTATTGTAATTTAATCAGTTTCCCTTACATTTTCTATCCTTTCTGTAATGTCACACAAATTTTGTCGAAACAACATTGCTGTAAAATCTGCAAACAGTCACGGGACAATTGCTGTAAAATCTCCGAAACGCTGCAGAAAAGTTGCTGTAAAATCTCTGAAACGTTGCAGAAAAGTTGCTGTAAAATCTCCGAAACGTTGCAGAAAAGTTGCAGAAAAGTTGCTGTAAAATCTCAGAAACGTTGCAGAAAAGTTGCAGAAAAGTTGCAGAAATATTTCATGCAATGTTGCACACGGGCGGACATAGGAACATTTCTGCAACATCTCAGAAATATTACCTGCAAGGTAACTGCAACGAAACTGCAACGTTTCTGCAACTTTTCAGCAACGTAATTTGCTGTAGGGGATATTATGTGAGCAAAAATTGGTACAGATGGTGAGTAGAAATACGTACATCGCTATTTTTCGTGAGCAGAAATACGGACATTTAGAGCATTATATTTAATTACAAATTACTAATAGTTAAAAATCTTGAAATATCTTTCTTAAATAGTTTTTGAATTGGTTGATTTATTATTAAAGAATTAATCAATTACTACTCTGCAAATTTTGATCACAAACAAATATTTTTCACCTTCAAAAATTGAGACATTCACCTTACTTCAACTGGGGAAGATGCCCCAAAATGAACCATAGAACGCTTAATGAAATAGAAAAATACGGCAAAGAAAGTGAGAAGGAAGATGTTTTCTTCATCATCACCTGAATCAGATGATATCTAAGTGAAATGTCTTTTAAGAATGCATATATTTCTTCGAAGTTTTATTCTTCGGCTTTTTAATTTTTTCAGTACTTCTTTCAAGTTAGTTATAGTTTACTTTCGTTTTATGATATTCTCTTTATTTCATGTTATCGACTAAGATAATAAATATTTTTTAGAAAGTTAATGGGTTATTTACCCTTAATGTTCACCGATCAAGTCTCCCCCTCAGTGGGGAATACTTCTGCATAACGTCACTGCCAGAAAATGTTTAAATTCAGTCATTAAAATTAGTTTTCAACTCTCAAATTTCATCACAACTTACATAATTAAATACAAACAAAGCAAACCATTATTATTATTTTAATAAAAAAGAAAAACTGTGATCAACAATTCCACCTTTCCTCTACCCACTTCGTAAATTTCGAAACAGTTTAAGCATCATTCTAACAGAAACAATCGAAACAAAAACATACAATGCTACCAGAAACCGAGTTCAGCTGTCTATTTCCTTAATCGATTTGATTCTCGCATTGCATTCTTCACAAAATCACCAGTTCGGAACGAATCATCCGGCAATAACACCGATTCGGCTGGAAAGCCCAGTTTTAAAGAAACTTTCCATTTCGATCCGGAGAGAATGAACGGATACTGGAAAGTTTCGTTCTCCGTACTATCGTTTCTCACGTTGATCCTTCCCGACGCGAACGATTTACGATTTATTGCTCTTCGGAGAACTTGAAGCTCTTATTCGAAAGGAAATGAGAAAGAATTGTAAAACAAATGCATCTTTGCAATGTCGTTATTGATAGCGTGGGTTTTCTCATTTTCAATAAGAATGTTTTGAACAACAGTGTTTGAAAATTTATAGAAAAAATTAGATAATACTATTTCTTTCAAGCAGTAGAAGTATTTAAAAATTAGGAAATGCATCTTTCGGTCGTATGCAACATTTTGGTTCACTCGAACGCCAGAATCGAACATGTTACACTATTTAGGTACACACATCGCAAATCTCTGTATCATTTAAATAATTCAAATGGGTACACAGATACTTCATATTCAAGTGCCTACGTAATAGTATTTGAATGCGACGTTATTAAAAAAAAGTCGGTAACATGAAATATTACAAATAAATTATGAAATATTCGAATATTAAATATTGTTAAAGCTATATTATTCTCAAGTCTTCCTTATAAATTTATTGCTTCTAGCAGGTAGTTTGTTTCGTAGCAGCATATTGCTGTGTCCCACCTCTATACACTGCCTATTTATAGTTATCTTTATGTCTTTTTTATCATTCGTTAACACTCAATATCTATGTCATACTAGTTCAAGAACGGCCAAGTCATTATTATTACTATTATAAACCCTTTGCACTCCAATGTATTGTTCCGACGCGAGGTCTTGTCCTCAATATTGTGACGTCCCGGCCCCACTACGGTATCGGGACTTAGTGTCGACGAGCGCCACCAGAGGTCTAATCTTCTCGCTAGTCCTAATTCCCAATCACATTTCATTTATATACAAGTTCCAAATTATGTCCTCTGCGTCCCCGTGTGTGTCTAGGGCAGGGGCCGTCAACTGTAGCGCTAGTGATGACGGTCCCAGGACGAAACGCACCTCTTCTTTTCCTCCTCGATCCTCCAACGCCAATCCACCCACCCCGCACAGTTACTCCAAAAAGCGTAATCGGCCTCAGGGATTACGGTTACGCCGGAGGCGATGGGGCAAGATAATATCCCTCCTTTACGTTCCGGAATCAATCAAAAAACCAAAATCTCGAATTCCGGACGTGACAATATTGGTCTTATTAACCTTCACTCTGTGTACTATAATAGTCAGTGGCGGATTTTAAGAAAAAAGGACCAGGTGGCGAACGTTCTGAGGGGCCCGTTTTTTGGGGGGAAAATAAATAGTTTACTAAATTCGACTAAGTGTAGTAGTGTAGAAAAAAACATATAGGGTATAGTGAATCTTTTTTTTGAATATGGGGCCCTAGGGGATCCTGGGCAGGGGCCCATTTTTCGGGAAAATGAAGAGATAGTTTACTAAAAACGGGCTAATGTAGTAGCACGGAAAAAATGTAGTGTTTGGATACCCATACCTATTCATAATTTTTTTTGTTCATGGGGCCCTGCGGGGCCTTCTGTGCAGGGGCCTAGGCGGCAACTGTTCATCTGCCGCCCTGTTAAATCCGCCACTGCTAATAGTTTAACGTTAACCGTGTACAGGGGTGTAATTACACCCCACGCATTTTCAGTCACAAATGTACAGAAAAAACTGTAGCTGCGTAAGTATTTGTGAAGTTGTATTCATTTTTAAGAAGATAAGTGTAGAAAGAATTATAACATTTAATTTAAAATACAAAAATGTAAAAGTTGTATATAAATAATGAAAAATAAGTTTAAGATTCATCGTCAGAATCGGCGTGCACTATTTCTTCATCATCATGAATTTCTATGATTTTTACACGCTGCTTTTTGACAAATATAGCATCTTAAGCTGGCCTTGATGTCACTAGATCGAGGGCACAGGTAGCATCTGCGTTGAGATCTCTAGCTTCTGTTGCTGGTGCTGTATTAGGTGGAAGGAAAATAAATAAACACACTCTGAACATATGTGATTATACTAATTAGCATCATCTTTATAATAAAGAAACACTATCATTTACCAAACACTTACCACTAATTCAATAAAAAACCTATCTCACGTCTTTGAAACGTAAGCAAAGACCGAACTGTGTAATTGCATCAAATCATTTTAGAGATAATGACATTACGCTGAACAAAAAATGACTAAAAAACCATATATTTTACGCAACAGGAATGTAAATACAAAACACACGGTTAAGCGCTTAGGTGCCTTTAAAGGCTACTGCATTCAAATTCAACGATTTCAATGAAATTTGTATCAAATTCTGTGTGAAAAATATCAGAGATAGCATTCCTAAAAGATACTTGGGAAAGTTTCCATTCGGTGACTTTGTTTACGTTTTTATTAGCTTGGGGTGTGTTTGCACCCCTGTCCACAGAGTGAAGGTTAAACACAGAACTTTAGAATACAAAGAATCAATACTTAATTCACTGAATTCTACGAATTCTGAAGTCTTCCAGTTTCCTCGAGCTTACCCACGCAGCACCATAACATTGCAGCAACGTCTCTGCAATGACACGGTGCAAGGTTGCAATGTTGCACCAAAACATTGCAGAGACGTTGCAGGTTCAATCCTATGTCCGCCTTCGCGATATTGTGGGTGTGTATTTTTGCAAAGTTGCGGCAACATTACACATATGTAGTCCTGCAACGTTCCAGCAATGATTCTGTAACGAAGTGTCCTGTATACATTGCAGTGGCAACGTGTGCCCAATATTACAGAATGTTGTTGGAGGGTTTCCACTGTAACAATACACGTCAATTTGTGCGCAATATTGCAGAAATATTGTAGGATCGTTGCCACTGGAACATTGCAGCGGCAACGTGTGCGCAATATTCCTGCAATATTGCAAGAACGTTGCCACTCAAATATTGCACGGCAATATTGTAGCATTGTGCCTGGAATATTGCAATACAACCTGCAATAACGCAATATTGCAGCAACGTTCCTGCAATACTCCTGCAACGAAGTGTGCTGTATGGGTAATGATATCAGTACATAACATTAATCTAAACTTAGGTGTGTCTGAGGGATATACTTGCTATGCAAGTGGGTTAAATTATGAGCTCACTTGCTCTACTGTCGATTTGCAGGTATAAGAGGAGAATTGATGGTATCGATCGACGCGGAGCTCGTTCGTGGGGACTGTAAATTTATATTGTCAAGGCAACTGTTACAGTTAAGTTGCAGCCTAGCATGGCGCGGTAATCCTAACAGTACTTGGTGCCCGCACAGTTGGTGCAGCCGTCTCTATTGAAAACCTTTTGCATCACTGTCTCGCGATGCAACAGGATGCACCGAAGAGAACTCTGCGCAAAGGAAACGCGTATCATACAGTTACGTGCACGCGAAAGTTATGACGAAATTCTTCCACCAAGTAATCTGCTCTTTGACGGATATATTTGTGGCGCGATGCAATCGCGACGATATGTAGAAAGCGCGAAGTTAGGAATATTTTAACCACCACAGAAATCATGAACAATCGTTTTCTGTTCCGTATGCCACTAACTTGGATAATATTGCTATTTAATGAAGATATTAACGATTCCTTTGTCACCTTATTCCTTGATACTTTAGTTCCGGATATGTAGTCAGATTTAGGCTTGTGTTTAAATTGAATGTTTATTAATATCATTAGTGGCAATTAAAAGTGTTTAGTCAAATGGTAAAAACAAAATTTAAATTCTGCTGTAAATTAATACACTTGTATCGAATTTCAATTATTCGTGTAAATTTATTGAACACCTGCTGCCAATTGATGGTGATTTCTTAAACCTGTTGCAGAATTTGTTAATAGAAATCGTTGACATTTAGGGAATCAGCTTCGTAGATACAATTTCATTGCACTTGTAATATATAAAATTTACGGCAATATTAATCAGACCATTTAAAGTTACCGATCAATTATTATTTCATTGAACTATTATAGTTGCACTAATTATAACTATAATTATAACTGATTATAACTAATTATAATTATATTATAACTATAATTATAACTGATTATAACTAATTATAATTATATTATAACTATACTTATAACTAATTATAATTATATTATAACTATACTTATAACTAATTATAATTATATTATAACTATACTTATAACTAATTATAATTATATTATAACTATACTTATAACTAATTATAATTATAATTAGTGCAACTATAATAGTTCAATGAAATAATAATTCATCAGTAACTTCAAATAGTCTGATTAATATTGCCGTAAATTTTATATATTACAATTGCAATGAAATTGTATCCAGGATTAATTAGGTACAAAATTAACCATTTTCAAGCTTTGTTAATTAAATACTTCATTTATCAGATGTAGTTGATTTTATGTATATATGAAATGCTCTGGGATATTCTTTTGTAACTATATTTTATTATTCATTTTTTCAGAACAGAGCTCACACTCGACAGCTTAAAGAAACAAAGCGATCGATGTACACTGTTTCGACATCGGAATTACCAGTAACCTTAACCTTCAAACTGCTCTGCGGATGTACTTACATAATGCATGTGTGACTTAATGGATTATGCAAATCGATCGATAAATACTGGTTTTTAACATATTCTTACCGATGCATACTCCTAACACGAGAGGTGCTCTTCTTCTTCGAGTCATCTCACCGTTCGTTAGATCTCCTCGCGAAATCTGCAATGAAAATTATGTTTTTCTTTACACATGCTTGCAAGAATCTTAGTTCTATTTCTAACCAGGGTTCGAAAGAGTTCTGGAACTTTTCAATAGGTTCTATTTGAAATCATGGACCGTGAAACTTTTTTTAAAAATGTTCTCACATTCTAAGTTCCCATGAGAACTGATAAAGTAAAAGTTCTTGAAAATAAAAAGTCTAATTGGAATGGGACTTATAAAATATAAAAATAACAATTTCTCTATAACAGGAACAGATATTTTGTTCATCGATATTAAAAAAGCTCTCAACCGTTGCAACAAATGCTGAATACTATTCAATGAATAGTACTACAACAATAATAAATAATTATTATGGGCAAATTGATATTCGGAATGTGTTATTTATTTGTAATATTTACCCACGTTGATAATAGGGTTTATACAAAAACCGACTTTTTAAAAAAACGGTTTTCGAATTTACAGAAAAAATATAATTAAAATAGAAAATAATATCAGTACTTATTTAAAAAATGTTCAGTTTTTTTTAATAATTATGGAATTACAAAAATATAACAAAATAAAATATACTGTATCTATACAAACCAAATAAATAAAAGAAATTAAAATAACTAAAATCCGTACGATTTTTGAGTTTACTTAATATTTCTGGATCTACAAAAATGAGCACAATTAAATACACTGCATACAAATCCGATTGGGGAAAAAACCTAAAATAACTCAAATCTGTACAAAATATAAATTATAAATCTTTATTTCATTTAGTATTTTTCTTCTGAAAATATGAACTCATGAAGATTAGTTTTACAGTAAACTGTTACGTACTACAATATGCTTGTGTCCGAGACGATTTCAAGTCAAAATGTTAACGTTTTCAATCAAATAATTAATTCATGTTTCCATATTAAGTCTAGTATATAAAACGGTTTTTTCAAAATTTAAAATACGTTTTTCGAATTTTACAAATTTATGAAAAAAACGGGTTTTAAACCCGGTTTTTAAAAACCGACAAACCCCACACGTAACGTGTAAACAAATGAATCTTGTCTAGGACAGGTTTTCTAAGTATACTCCTCCAATTTCCATACATGCTTTGTGTCACAAAATTCCTTGCTGTTGCCAGAGTTCCTGGTCTGCGCTTGACAGCCATTCTCTACTCGCCGCAGCAAGAATTTTGACGTTTTGAGCAGAACAAATGACTTCTAACGTTGACGATAGTAATTTTTCGTTTAGTGGGTACCGTTTAATTTGTGGATCATCAAATCTTTTTTAAACGTGTAAAGAACCTTCAGAAATTTTGTCGCTCAAATCTAAAAATATGGGTAATATTCCACCACTTTCAAGTGTATAACTTTTACCCTAATCGAATTCATTAAGTAGAGGAATTGTAGTGAATGTTTTACACAACTTGCCGTCATTACGTGGATATAGTAATAAAGTATTGATAAGAATTTGTAATTAGTGCACTCTATATTAGGGCTGGGACTATTTGTTGAATTTTTTGGTATTCGAATATTCGAATACTTCAGTTGCTCAATTATTTGGCGAATATAATTCGAATATCCAAGTATTCGAATACTATTCGAATTTTTCGGTATTCGAATACTATTCGAATTTTTCGGTATTCGAATACTATTCGAATTTTTCGGTATTCGAATACTATTCGAATTTTTCGGTATTCGAATACTATTCGAATTTTTCGGTATTCGAATACTATTCAAATTTTTCGGTATTCGAATACTATTCGAATTTTTCGGTATTCGAATACTATTCGAATTTTTCGGTATTCGAATACTATTCGAATTTTTCGGTATTCGAATACTATTCGAATTTTTCGGTATTCGAATAGTTCAGTTGCTCAATTATTTGGCGAATATAATTCGAATATCCAAGTATTCAAATACTATTCGAATATTTAAGTATTCGAATACTGATGTATTCGAATAGTATGGTGTGAATTATAAATCAAGTTCTTTAGGTTCATTTGTCAGGGTGAAATCTTGTAAGCTAATTTCCACTTCACACCATACTATTCGAATACAAAATATGTATTATCCAAAATATTTAGCAAAATATATACACCAGTATTCGAATAGTATTCGAATATTTCGAATACATCAATAATCGAATAGTATTCGAATAATAACATTCGAATACTCAAATATTCGAAGTTTATTCGTAGCATTCGAATACTTGTAAAATATTCGAATATTAAATTATTCGAATAGTCCAAGTCCTACTGTATATTATACTGAAATTTTCAACAGGAATCACAATAGGCAAATAATATCGCTAAATATTTTGGATAATACATATTTTGTTAATAACTGATCTCGTGTAATGTGTATATTATTTCGCCAACATTAGTTCTTAAAAGCGTAATAATATGTAAATCTTTTTGATTCAAAAAGCTATCACTGCTCTGCCTGCAATTCCTCAGCGTGTAAATTAATGTATTTTTTATCTACAATTCGAATTCAACTCTACATTTAATTTAAACTGCGGTGTTAATGACAACCATTCGAACAATAAAAGTAACCAGGAATTGTAAATTTATTATTGTTAATGTAGGATCGGAGTCATATTATCAGACTTTCTGAAATTCATTTATTCAATTTGTTCACCAAGTAGTAAATAAGCAACCGCAAAAGATGTATTTTCCTCAATTATAAAACTCCACTGCAACATAAATTTGTTGATGAGATTCTGTAATTTAAGTCAGCCATAACTTTCGTATTCAGTTGGAACGACTTTCAATAACAGTTCTATAGCTATTCAACGGACATAACGAAGTTCAGAGCTTCGCGGTTTGTCGTGCAGATAATTTGTGGTTTCGAGCAAGAAAGTAATAAACTTTGTAGGTATCGGACGATACTTCGCAGAGCAGAGTGAACTGCGAATATTGAACTTATTATTATCTCCACATTTCATAGATAAGGAACACAAATTAAAATTTCGAGAACCAATCGAGCACACAGTTTTGTCCACTCCGAATCCCGTAAATGGATCTAATGTAAAAATGGATCTCGTTTAAGTAACAAATCACAGAAATAAGTCAAAATTAGGAAAAGTATATACAGGGTGTCCATCATAAAAAAAGAAAAAAGTTACACATAGATTTAATTAGTTTTTGGTTGCCAATAAATTACAATAATTAAGGTTCCCAACAAATGTTTTTTTATTATATGCAAGTTCACCTTCATTTCTTTATGTGAAAATACAAAGAGAAACAAATGATATAGTGCCATTTAAAAGTCTGGTGTTCGTCTTGTTTTTTTTAAATGAAAAATATATTTTGAAAATCCTGATTATTGTAATTTATTGACAGCTAAAAAACTAATTAATTCCATGTATAACTTTTTTCTGTCAGATTATAAGTGGATAGGTTATTGCACGAATATTGTGCGCACTTTCATGATTGTGGATTCTGGTCTGAGACTCCTGAAAGAGAATTCACGATTTTCCTTTTCCTTGGTGGACTTTTAAATATTTATGGTACACGTTCAGAGACAAATGTTGTTCAGAGTTTTTCGGTAAGGTATACTACGAAGTTTAAATTATGAACGATAACAAATGTGTTATAACTTGACGAAACGGAACACTATTTGACACAGTACGTGAACATAGTCTTGGACAGAGCAGAGATACTAACATGATAAGACAACTCTAGTGTTATAGTCTAATATTGTAGATTACAAAATGATTTTAAGATTTCTTATCGTGTCCTTGTATAAATCCAGATGCCAGTGAACTTCGATTAGTATTGCAACGGTAAACAGGAAATTAGCATAATAAATAATAAATGTTGCTTAAAATGACTAGCCTAACCGGAAAGATGATCACGATTTTCAATGCCAAGGTGAATTCTGTGTCACTTTAAAGGGGGAAGGATTATTCTACAGTATGTGCTATTATCAAAGAGCTACAGTCTACCTAAAGGAAGAATTGATTTGTTCTCCATCGATTACATTGCCGCGGAGAGTATTTCCCCATCTCATTTTCCTGATTGATGGCTTAGCTGCTTAAAATTAAACATTAGGTACTTGGTGAAAGTAATGATGGGTTGGAGTGTATCGCAAGTACCTATTATTATTTGTACGATTCTAATGAGATGATTTTCACTTGCTAAATGGTTTGAAATTTACGTATGAACACAGAACTTCACTTCAATACCAGGTGGAGTTTCATATAATAATCATTGAAATAAAAAAAGTTCCTATATTCATTATTCTCCATTACACTTAATTTTTGCATGTTATTCTCATTAACATTATTTATTATTGAGAAATAATATTGTCTTTTAGTCATAGAAAGTTGAAAAAATGTTCATATTATTTATGAAATACTTAACTGATAAATTCCTTAAAATATTTCTTTCAATCTTGTTTCTTCGAGCAGTATGCGCTTTTACGTCATTCAAAAACTTATGCCTCACTTTTCTTCATTAAATAAAAAATCGAAGTCTTCTTCGTATAAGTAATCAATTAGATATAAATTATTTATTTAAAATGCTTGTAATAACTTATTTAAAGTGTTTGGGATAGTCGATTCTCTTTTCAACCGAATTATAGAGTGTAGCTGTAGAATAGGGTGGAGCGCTACTATATAGGCAAAAATTTAAATTTGAATTTTCAGTTGGCCTCGGTGCGAGATAGTTGTCTTTTGATTAACCAAACACAACTGTAAACAAATTTTAGAAAAATATTCATGTCTGCAGGTTCCTTTTTCTCTTAAAAATGTAAAAAATCACAATGTGATTTTTATTTTTTACATTTTGAAAATTTAAATTTGAATTTTAAGTTGGCCTGGGTATGCGATAGTTGTCTTTTGATTAACCAAACACAACTGTAATCAAATTTTGGAAAAACATTCATGTCTGCTTTTTCTCTTAAAAATGTAAAAATTCCCAATGTAAATCTTATTTTTTACATTTTTAAGAGGAAAAGCAGACATGAATATTTTTCCAAAATTTGTTTACAGTTGTGTTTGGTTAATCAAAAGACAACTATCCCACACCCAGGCCAACGTAAAATTCAAATTTAAATTTTCAAAATGTAAAAAATAAAAATCATATTGTGATTTCTTACATTTGTAAGAGAAAAAGGAACCTACAAACATGAATATTTTTCTAAAATTTGTTTACAGTTGTATTTGGTTAATCAAAAGATAACTATCCCACACCCAGGCCAACTTAAAATTCAAATTTAAATTTTAAAAATTCACAATGTGAATTTTATTTTTTACATTTTTAAGAGAAAAGGGACCCTGTAGACATAAATATTTTTCCAAAATTTTGTTACAGTTGTGTTTGGTTAATCAAAAGTCTACTATCACGCATCCAGACCAACTGAAAATTCATATTGAAATTTTCGCCTATATAGTATCGCTCCGCCCGACAGTCTAGAGCGATTTCAAATAACTACAGCAACAAAAGAATTTTGAACCAAATGCTAAATTCTCGGCTCTATTGACCTCCTAGTAAAAACTCTTAGAAGGGAACCAAATGAGGTGTTACGCACCGATTTTGAGGAAAGAATTGACAAATATTTGACCCCTGTTTAACCGTAAGTGTAGATACCTAATAATTTACGAGATATGTAACAATAAAAGTCGCGTTTGCTCCTTGACGTTAAATGTCTGTAACCTCAATGGCGTAGCTGAGGCTGCATTAGGGCCGTCTCGCTCTATTTTGCAAAAATTTAACGCTAAAAACCTTGAAAACCGTTTGAGCTGAGAGGCTAAAATTTCATCACAATCTGTTTTCTCGAGAGTAGCAATAAGTGGGCTGCATTTGAAAAAAATCGGTGACTGTGTATATGGCAAATCTTATGCAACTTGACGCGGAATGACTCCGTACTTGTCTGCTTCGGAACTGCGAGTACAACTTTTTATCTTCCACCTTCAGTTATTTTTAACATGATCGTACAGACAAAGGGATACGTTTCATTCGCCTACAATATCAATCGACGTTCTAAGGCAGTTTCACTCTTAAGAGGAGCGATTAAAGAAGAACGTATGCACGTCGTGAGCACGATCTCTCCATCCAGCGTTCCAAAGTATAACTCCTAAAGTGTTATATCTTCCAAGGTAAAACGTTAGAAAAAGAGTGACTAACAAGCGAGACTTGCACTGAAACAAGCTTCGCTTGACATAATTCCTCGAGTTACCAGGGCATGTAACCAGTGAATCTGCTTATTGTTCCATATTTGGCACGATGAACTTTCATGTAAATTCACTGCCTGATTTATATTCAAGGTGAGATGAAATGTTAAAGTGCAAGGTTCAAGATGATTCACGGGCATTTATATATGTACAGTTACTTAAAAGAGTATTCGCTCACCGTATATGTAACATATTTTACATATTAAATCCACTGCAAAGTAAGAATTCGCAATTCTAATTCGCATTAATATAAACTTTGATTAATATACTTTTACAAACGTAATTACAATGCCTAAGGCAATATACTTCTAATATCCCTGCGATTTTATTATAAGCTGCAATCTAGTACCTACCTATGCATATTTAGATTCAACTAATTTTCTGTACAATTCGGGCTTATCTTGTTTCTAACTAAAAGCATATTAATCAAGATCTATATTAATGTAAATGATACCTAATGGGTAATTCTAAATTTAACATTACTCATTTAACCCTTTCGGCCCTGTTGGGACACATATGTCCCAGTGAATTTTTGTGATCACATATGTGCGTTGTTCTATTCTTTTTTACTTAATTTCACTAGGTATATACTACTATCTTTGATTGGCAATCATGAGAATATGCAACGTAGTAACGTGCTGGATGAGTTTTATTTTGGTAGGGTGTCTGGCTGCAGAGACGCAATGACCAAAATCTCGTGTTTTACACGCGTAGTTGAACAATTCTCAGAAAATTTGTTATCGTAGCCCCTCAATTTATAGTATGTTTTGCTTAAAAAGTTCTTAAATTATTGCTTTTATTTATCTTACAATTAGTCAGCATAGAGAAGTGCCTATGCGGTTTCGGGACACATGTCCGATTAGTGTGGGATTTAGAAGCGACCGGAAGAGAAGCAAAGTAAATAAGGCGACTCGCGTACCACTAAACAAGTATTATGTATGTACGTCTGGATGATGTTACTTCACTCGCGTCTCCAATCCGACTCTGGTGACCGCTCTTCGATTGTCGATCACCCCATGTTCCTCCAGGACACAGACACATTACACAGTGTGATGATGAGGATGGGGATGAGGATGGGGATGAGGATGAGGATGAGGATGAGGATGAGGATGAGGATGAGGATGAGGATGAGGATGTGGTTGAGGGTGGGGATGTGGTTGAGGATGGGGATGAGGATGAGGATGAGGATGAGGATGAGGATTAGGACGAGGACGAGGACGAGGACGAGGACGAGGACGAGGATGAGGATGTGGTTGAGGATGGGCATGAGGATGAGGATGAGGATGAAGATGAGGATGAGGATGAGGATGAGGATGAGGATGAGGACGAGGATGAGTAATAAATGTAATACACACCCATGCCACGCGCCACCATGCACACCGCACACATTCGCCCGCAATTTCCACGTGCATTCTCAAAATCATTTCCGCTCGCAATCGACACTCAAATCTAAACATTCACTCGCCGCGCATATCTCTTTCATCCCAAACATTCATTCCTTGCGCCCGCCAGCCGAGGAGATTTCCTCCTCGGCTTTCTCACACTCACATTAGATATTTCCATTCTTATTCCTGAATACGATGACAATATTTTTTCCTAGTTACACTCCGTCAAAACAGCGCTTCTTCTCCGTCCCTTTGAAATATGTAGAATTGTACCTAATTACAAATTGTTGGTTGCTTGCTTTCTGCATAACTAGGCCCAATTGATATTCACTGGAAGGAATATCATAAAAATACATATACAACATACCGATAGAAGATCGGAAGTATAAAAGTTACCCCTGTTTAACTTTTTCCGGAACCCATATGCCCCACCCAAAAACACTGCTGGGGCACATATGTCATGTCCCAATTTTTAAAATTGACGTACAGCTTTCAAATTTGATCTGTACCTATCCGCAGCCAAATACGATCGATTTCTGCAAGAAAATGTAATAAAATCCAAATAGAAAAAAGTCGGGTCAAACGTGTTAAGTGCCTAAGTACGATATGTATGTTATATGTATGTATAGGGTAGGTGGATACTTTCGTGAGTAACTGTACATTGGGACTCGTTCGAGGTAACACGACATTCTTGCAACTGTTTCCTTGTTCGTTCACTTTCGAATATTATTGTAACGACGACTATTCCCTATTGTTCTTATTAAAAAATTTACGATTATGGGTAACGTTGCTTTGCAAAGTGATATATTTAATTATGATTTCTAATATAATACTAATCATAGTAGTTGTATCTTAAAAAGGTCTGTAACTACATTTTTATGATTATATTTACAGATTTGTGTTTCTACAAAATTTTGGCACTCGAATCTAATTCAAATCTAGGTTAGGACAGAACTTTTATTTTGACTGCTAAATAACTCTTTATGTGAGGTCATGGTCGGTTTTAAGATATAATGTCTTTAAAGAAGTCATCAAGTTCATTTTGTCCATTATATTAATAGGTATACAGAATAAGTTATTCTGCTTGGTATCGTAAGCAACTTTCAATTTTAACGTTATAAAAAAGTCTCTGAAAAGAAATATACTCTGATTAATAAAGCACACTCAAGACTTGAAAGTAGATTTCTATAAGACGTTTTGAGGATTTAAAGGGTGTCTGAATTTTTTTAATTCCAATATACCATAATTTTTCATGTACCCCTATAACTGATGCAAAGAGGAATTCAATGACCTAGAATTTCGTTTCCAGATAGTTCACTCTTCTGCGTTATCCAGATATATATATACAGTGGTGGTCAGGAGAAAGTTTAAAAGGTGGATGATAACAAGAATACCATAAAGGTATAATCACACTAGCCGCCTAGCCTGCCTCTGCATGCGCCGGATAGACGGATAGTGTGAGTCTACCTTAATTCAATAAAAAGGAACTGTGCTCCATATTGTGTGCAACATACATACATAGGAATCTCCTACAATAGACCAGTAATACTATATAACATAATAACCAAAATGTATTAAAGTTGTTTGTACACATTAGGGTGGTCCTTATTTTTCGACTTTCAAATTTTTTCGGGACACTTCTATAATTGTGCCACTGCACGAAAAAATACTCTGTGCAAAACTTGAAGTCGATTGGACAACGGGAAACCATGCCGCATAGAATTTGAAACTTTCCCATTCTAGGAGATAATCTTGATGAAAGTATCAGTTATTTCGTTATTCAATTTTCAAATCTGTTATTTATAAATATATGAACAAATTTCTTAGACGAATGTTGTACTGTTTGACGAGGTAAATATAATACCAACGAAAAAAGATTTTTCTGAAGGTTAATTTTTGAGATTTCAAGGTCATGATTTTTTTCAGTGATCTTATATTTTTATTCCATATTGTTACAGAGCGTAACAATAGAGGAAGACGAGTTACAAAAATAAAAAAATTTCAAATTCGATGCGGCACGGTTTCCCGTTCCCCCATCGATTTCAAATTTTGCACACATTATGTTTTCTTCCAATACCACAATTCTAGGGGGTGTCCTCGCCAACAATCTCAAAATTGTTATTCGAAAAGAGTAACTAAGGACCACCCTACTATACATGCATGAAAATATCACTGTTAAACTTCCTCTTGATCACAAAGGTAGCTTGATAATGAAATTCTCTGACTAAATTCATAATATGCACTTAAACTCACGCAGGAATAAGTGAATGAAAAATATCGATTTTGGTTTAAAAAAGTATCCATCATTTTCAAGAAAACAAGAAAACAAAATTAAATCATCGAAGCAATTTGTGATTGCCTGATTGCCTCAAAATCGAAGTTCACGCCTAGAAGCACAGAATTGAGAAACATGGGGAATACCCGTTGAAAAGAGATATGGCAAGAAATTGCAATATAGGACAACTTAATATATCTGAAATATCAGTTGTGCAATGCAGCAGTGATTCGTCTGGAATAACCTTTACTGTTTTGCTCATTCATTACGAATGCAATATCGAATTTAAAGTAAAATTCTGATCCCGAATCACGCATCATCACTTGTAACTTCACATTCTTCCTTCGAATCCACAGTTCGTTTATTGTGACACAGATAGCCTAATTGAGTTTGTGAAAAGCTGTCTGAATAGTGGATACTCGTTTATGTGTGTACGATTTCTTTCGTGTAGGTGAAAATCGAGCACATCGGTTAATTAGAGCACATTTACGGATAATGTGACAGATGCACGTGCACCCATATATCACGTAAGATTATACATGAAAATTTGTCTCATTTATGTCATATGACACAATAGCAGAAAGAATTTGGGTCACATATTTGGTACCTCTTTCGTTTCGAATGCTTGGGTCGAAATTATGGCTGGGACTATTTGTCGAATTTTTCGGTATTCGAATATTCGAATACTTCTGTTGCTCAATTATTTGGCGAATATTATTCGAATATCCAAGTACTCGAATACTATTCGAATATCCAAGTACTCGAATACTATTCGAATACCCGAGTACTCGGATACTATTCGAATACCCGAGTACTCGGATACTATTCGAATACCCGAGTACTCGGATACTATTTGAATATCCAAGTACTCGAATACTTGAATATTCGAATACTTAAATATTCGAATAGTATTCGAATACTTGAATATTCGAATACTTAAATATTCGAATAGTATTCGAATACTTGGATATTCGAATAGTATGGTGTGAATTATAAATCAACTTCTTTAGGTTCATTTGTCAGGGTGAAATCTTGTAAGCTAATTTTAACCCACTTCACACCGTAATACTGATGTATTCGAATAGTATTCGAAAAATAACATTCGAATACTTGTAAAATATTCGAATATTAAATTATTCGAATAGTCCCAGCCCTAGACGAGATCACTTTGATCGCTAAAAAAATACAGAACGCATAGGTCTGATTTTTGTGTTTTTTGTAAAAATAATAAATGTTGGTTAACGAACATACGTGTTTTTACTTTGCAATACCTTCTGATTTACCATAAATATAATAAACGAGTTAGGCTCACTGCTGACCCTATGCTCCCACTGTGTGCTTCTGCCAGTGCGTCTACTTAAGGGTTATACCCGCTGAAATGTTTACGTTATTACTATGCGACAAAAATATAATTTTATAACGAAAACAACAAATTTAGCTTTTTCGTCGCGCCCATGCCATTCTTATACCTCAGGAAATATTTTATTGTCTTCAAAATCGTAAATCAGGATCCCAGTGCAGTCGTATTAGGTTATTACACAACCCCTACAGTACACTTCATTGCAGGAACGTTGCAGAACCGTTGCTGCACATTGCAATGTTGCAGTTTGCTTGCAGGTTGCATTGCAATATTACTGCAACATTGTGGAAACATTGCCATGGAATACTGCAATAGTCACGTTTGTGCAATGTTTCGGGAATATTGCGCATACATTGCCGTGCAATACTGCAATGGCCACGTTTGTGCAATGTTTCGGGGCAATTGGCACACAATACTCGCGGAACATTGCGCACATACTGCCGTACAATGGGTCTAATGAATAAAGTGTAAGCAATTGCTTTTTCTTAATATTTTACTAGGAATTGCTTAAATTCATGTGAATAAAAACGCAAGCATTTGCTTTATCTTGTAGGAATTCCTAAACTGCCAAGGAATTGCTTAAAGGAATCGCTTTTCCTTAATTTTTTAAGGAATTGCTTACAATCAAATGAATAAAAGAATCAATTGCTTTTGCTAAATAAGCAATTCCTTCAGAATTTTTAAGACTGCTGTACCCCATGCTAATATATGCTTAAAGGACCAATTAAGAAACTGATACTATCAGTGTTGCTTAAGTGTTATACATATATAATATATACTGATACTAGCATACTGATACTGATACTATCAGTATACTGATACAGTATATATACTGATACTATCATACTGATACTGATACTATCAGTATATATTATATATGTATAACACTTAAGCAACACTGATAGTATCAGTTTCTTTGTATCATCAGTCTGATACATACCGATGAAGTAATTGGTTCTTTAAGCAAATATAACACTTAAGCAACGGCACTATAATAAAGTATTTTGTAAAGAGCGCGTTATAATTGAACTTTTTTTGGACAATTAAAAGCAAGATTTCCCGTTCTACAGTATAAAGTTCGCAGCAACATCAAATTTAGTATCTATTTGATTTTGATATGTAAAAACTGAAAAAACTAATTCAATAAGAAAACTTTTGTACTTTATTAAATAAACTTGAAGTTTTTAAAGGGGAGCCCGAGAGAGAGTGAGAATGTTACCGACAGTCACAGCTACCATTTACTTATACGGTCTAGCAAAACCAGCAATTCCTTCAGATTTTTATTCATATGAAAATAAGAAATTCCTTTTTTGTTTAAGTAATTGCTTTTTAAGCAAATGATTTTGCTAATAAGGAATTCCTTGTAGGAATTGCTTAGTTTTTATTCATCAGGCCCAATATCTCGGAAACGTTACGCGACCATTGCTGTAAAATCTCAGAAACATTGCGCAACCATTGCTGTAAAGTCTCCTAAACGTTGCGTGATCATTGCAGTAAAATCTCCGAAACGTTGCGTGACCATTGCTGTAAAATTCCGAAACAATGTTTGAGAAATATCCCCCGCAATGTTGCACAGGTGCGGACATAGCAATTTACTTGTAACGTTTCGGCAACATTCCGTGCAATGTTCCAAATGTTGCACCGCAACGTAACTGAGACACTCCTGCAACAAAGTGTGCTGTAGGGGAAGTTTTTGCATTTTCGTCAGTTTAAAAATTGGCCAAATGCAATACACAAAAGAATAAAATTAATTGATCAATTGTCCTTCGTGTTTTGCATGCAATTTTATATCTCCCAACTAATTTTTGTGATCTGTCTAGTTTCTCACGACAAACATTTGCAACATACTCGGCAAGGCCGCAAAGATTCATGGAGGAATTTTATCGTGGGTCATTCGAAACATTAATCGTCGATTGCGTATATAACGGCGAAAACGTAACTTATTAAATACAATAGAGATGTGTCATTTGGGTTTCATCCTCTTCCAACCACAAATTGCTGTTGAAGAGAGTACAACATTACTCTTTGAGGGGCTGCAGCATATAAAATGGGCCGCTCTATGTATCGTACTGATCTGGTGATTATGATCTAATTTTGAGAGAGCTAAACTTAATGACCCCTGCGGCGCGTAGATGAGTATACACTTGACCTTATGCCCCTATTTAAAATTACATATACTGGGTGTTGCATTTAACTTTGTCACCTGAAGCCACAATAGTGTTATTCCCTTAGGTAGGGTTAATGAGATACGAAGGTCAACTTTGTTTTTTAAATGGAGTAGGGTGGATGTACCAGTAAATGAACACATACCAGTGAATGGACATTTTATATTAAAATGAGTAAAATAAGTTATTAAAATAAGCAACTAATTAATTAGATACTTCTTTTAATTTCTTGCTTCATATCCAAACAAGTTTTGCAGTACGTGGAATCAATCGCGTTGTAAACATCATTTTATAAAAGTGTTCATTCAGTAACCTTAAGTGTTCATTTATTGGTGCATTTACCCTACTATATTTTGTGTGTCGGTAGATACCCGATAGCCACTTTAAAAACAAATTCAACGATCTACAACGTTAGATCCATAACCATACAACCATGGTTATAAGTGCGTCAAGGTCCCTGAGGGTCGTACAAACAAAATTTTCTGTTTAATTTTCGGTGCCACTGCGAATTAACTATCTGTTTAATCTTTTCAGAACGCTTCACTTGTTTATCAACATGTCGTTGTTCATGTTCGTCACTTGTTACTAGCTAAATTTTAAATATGTGTAACAGACATGTTTAACATTTCCGCTGATAAAATTAAGTGAAACACGTTATATATGGTTTATTATGCTATGGATTAAACTTCTATGTACCTACATACCTATTCTCCCTCTCATTTAAGAGGGAACCTGCCGACCGACGAGTTTAGACCGGTCCTGCGCAGGTTGACGCTCATTTGTGCCGGGAGAAGCCACTATTGGCTGTACCCCCACCAACGCTTTTTCGGAACCAATGGGCTTATCGCGTACGGGCTACATGCGCGAAACGGGTTCCTTCTTAAAGGACAGGGAGAATAGACACATCAAAAGAATACTATAATTAATGTTATTATGACGCTTGCAAATTTTTATAATAATTGGGCGGGTGTTGTCCTATATTAACTAACGTTATTTAAGTCTAATTTACAGAGAATACTATAAAACGAAGCAATAAACTAGCTACGTTTTGATGAAAATTTTTTATGAAGCAGTTATTACAGAAATATTAAACATGTATTGTTTCAACTGCCCATTAAATCCTCATTAAAGGGGTAAAAGTAGAAAGCTGTTTGGTCCAATACCTAGGATTTTGTTGTTTAAGGTGTAATCACTAGCTTCTAATTCTCTTCGACATCGAATGTGTGTGTTTCGCTTAATTCGAATTCCTCATAATTCAAGTTGGTTAGGATTTTGCTTATCTCGAATTATTTACGCTCCAATGTACTGTACAGGGTGTCCCATTTAAATCGGTCCCAACGAACATCTTCGAAACTGTCTATGATGCCGGCAAATGTTTCAACCAAAGTTAAATGCTTTCGAGAGGGACATAATCTGATGTCACTAATTTTATTGTAGGTGGACGCATAGAGGGCATACGAAGGTCAACTTTATTTTCTTGAACGGAACCACATATTTTGTAATGCATTGTTCGATGCAGCTAATCAGTCTCTATAAAAAGTTATTAAATTATTTATGCCGAAATGTCGTTAGTTTGAGAGGTGTTTTAATTTCAATAATACGAAATGGTACTAACAATAAGTAAATAGTAGTACGATATTTACTGATTTAAAAATTCACTAAGTCCATGTTAGCTAAAATTAATTATTTTACCACCGCTACATTTAAAAAATAAAAATCGATTTTTATCAAAACCTAGTTTTACAGACGCCCATGATATACCAAATTTGTCAACCACTGCATACAGTTTAGATACCTACACATAATTCAGTATTGCAGTATTAATTCAGTAATTAGTAGGTATATAATTTGGTACATAATTCTTTACTGTATCTATTCTAAAGACTCGGGTCCAGCTGATATTGATGAATAAACAAATAGGTAAGAACCTAAATAACGTTTCAAGGAGTGGTGACAGCATACTGAAATATAATAAAAAAAGTTTCATCAGAATATCGGTAAATATATTGTAAATCCCAAGTGAGTTTAAAACATGTTCGTACATCCAGTATGGTACTTGGCGTAGAATGATTCATATGTACATACGTGACCACATACGACACACGACAATATCCTTCATATGCTTCGTAGGCATCATTTAGTGAGACAGTTGTTCAAAGGAGGTCGACCTCAAGGTTTGTCAATTAAATTAATACAAATTAGTCCGCCTCGAGAGCGAACTCTCGTTTCACAAGGCGTTTTCATGCGTAGACCTTTATGTGCCCTCTTGATCCGACAAACAAACCACTTCTTTTTCAAGTCGCTTATTTTTCGAATCTTCCGTTTCTAGCAAACGGTCCTTTTTTTACGAGCAACTCCTTTTATAGGCCTGCCCATATTTTTTTAAATAAATGTAGTTATATAATTTGAACATCTAAAAAGTGAAAAATAAAAAAAATAAAACCGACTTCAAAAAAATAAAAATGCACTAGAAAAGTGAAAAATATTTTTTGTTTCCTTATTTAATACTTATACGTCTCTGAATTTTTTATGTCGGCGACTCATGCGCTGCGTAAATATCGTAGATTAAATAGGAAAAAGTTTATTTTTTAGTATTAAGTGCATTTTTATATTTTTGAAGTTGGTTTTAATTTTTTTTCATTATTTCCATGTATGCACTATTTATTTAGATATTTATTATAAGGCATGGTGTACAACAGAATTGAGCATTCTACAGGTACCTACCTTGTTATGGCAATACACATTTATTTTCATTTTCTCTACTTCTTATTGGGATAAACTGAAAGTTCAAATATTTTACGGAGATAAGTTTCTTTTACTCTTATGGATGCTATATGTATACCTACATGAAAACTTTGAACGCGTTTTTCTCGAAACATCATTTTTTAACATCAAGAAGATAAAATCTCAAAATCTATCAGTCCGATTGCTCTATAAATTTTACTGCTTATTCTACACATCTTTGACTCTCGCAGGGACTACAACCAAGTGTTTTCATTAAGCCTAACCTACTTTTAAAATCGAAAATAGCAAAGGAAAAAAGCTGAAAAACATTTTTCTTGAATTTTGTCCACAATTTTGCTAATTTTTAAGATAAATTACTAATTGTAGTCCGAGCGATAGCGACAGTCATACTTATCAAGAATCTGCTTGGATTTTTTTGTACAGATAAGGCTAACAGCTGAAATCGCTTCCACACTTTTATATTTTTTTATTTACTGTAGAAATGTAGTTTAACAAATAGAAAACAGTTTTAGTCCATTACCATAATTATTTTCGTCGCAATAAATTCCTGAAAATCGCTTAATTTATCGATGCGCCAACCGGAATCACCACTTAAGCATTCATTCTCAGATTATCCATTAATTGCTGAGTTCCCAAGATATTAATCTTTCAACGCTACATACAATGCTTCCGATGAGTTACGACTAAAATAACTGAATAACTCGAAGCAAATTAATTAGCACGCCTACTTTTATTATAATTTTGTGTCTATCTCTGCGCGAGTCTCTAAAATCTAAAAGTCTCTGAATCTACAGCTCTAAAACACGCCGTACTGTTGAACTTTTGTCAATGCTTTTCATTTACCTCTCGCTCGCTTTTCATTTCACGAGCATCAGTTGCGCAACTGCGGCAGTCATTCTATCGGATAACAGTTGAATCGGTGTGCGTGCGAGAACTCTCGATTGATTGTTATAGCTGTGCATTAAAAACGGTATTTTCCGCCATTGCCCTTTCACTTTCGCGCTCTTTGTGCTCGTTGATTGGAATGCTTCTCCTACAGCAACAGAAAACGCTATTACGTACTAAATATCTACCTCTTTTTCCCAACGAATGGGGCCACAGTGAACTCCCCGAATAATAAAACAAACTTCTTATTTTTGGTATAACTTCAGAAGTACTTAACCGATTTTGATCATTCTTTCTCCACGACCTAAGTTGATTGAAGCTAAACTAAATACAATAAGTTTCACGAAAATCGGTCCAGTAGTTACGGAGAAATTCGCGGACAAACATCATACATACAAACATACATGGTCAAAATTAGATCAGTAGGTTCAGATAAGTAAATAAAGAATAACTAACAAATTACCAACCCATTTGAACAATGTTACATACATACCAGAGACCAGAAATAACAGTTATTTCTAAAAAAATTTCGAAAAAAATCATTGAGAAAAAGTTAATTTTTATTTAAATGGAAGTCAGCCTTCATTAAATACTGCATACATTTTCTGAAAAATCATGTGATTAAAAAATATTAAGATTTATCAGTTTTGGTTACTGATAACCGTTATCGATGACGGATATCGATTTTGGTTACGAATAACCATTATTGTCGACGGAAATATTTTTTGGTCAGTAATAATCATTATTGACGACGGATATATTTTTTGGTCACTAATAACTGTTATAGGCGACGGAAATTGTTTTCGGTTACGAATAACCATTATCGATGACAAGAATTTGTTTGGTTACGAATAACCATTATCGATGACCAGAATTAATTTTTGGTTACGAATAACCATTGTCGTTGACGAGAATTTTTTTGGTTACGGCGTAACCAATATATATTGCGGGAATTTTATTTTGGTTACGGCGTAATCAATATATGTATATTGTGGGAATTTTTTTTTGGTTACGGTATAACCAATATATATTGCGAGAATTTTTTTTGGTTACGATATAACCAATATCTATTGCGGGAATTTATTTTTGGTTACGATATAACTATCGAACTATGGAATATCTGGAAGCGAACTGTGGGGATGCTGTTTCATTCTTACACACACGTCTATACCTGCCTGTACTCAAATTTACTGCAGGATAGAAGTACATTTACTACAGGATTGTATAGTTCAATAGTTATATCGTAACCAAAAAAAATTCCCGCAATAGATATTGGTTATCGTAACCAAAAAAAAAATACTCGCAATATATATTGGTCACCCCATAACCAAAAAAATTCCCGCCGTAACCAAAATAAAATTTCCGCAATATATAATGGTTATTCGTAACCGAAAACAATTTCCGTCGTCTATAACAGTTATTAGTAACCAAAAAATATTTCCGTCGACAATAATGGTTATTCGTAACCAAAATCGATATCCGCCTTTGATAATGGTTATCAATAACCAAAATCATTTAAACAAAAATATCAATTCTTATGCCATAACTTTTAAAATTTAGGTTATAACAGTTAGGGTCCCTGATACATACATACACATCGAACTGAGAACCTCTTTCTTTTTGAAGTTGGTTAAAAATAGGGATATTCTTCCGAATGGCCCCAGTGGCCGATCGAGATGAGGTTTGGAGGGAGGAGTGGGCAGGGGGTGTGGACCCTAAATCTAAAATTGTAGCTTCGAGTATTTATTAGTTTCCAAAATATTAATACAAAATTATTGTTAATTTTGTTTTTTAATTTTTTTTTATCGTAGATGCGGGCACCCCTACCCGACGACCCTCCCGTCCCCCCAAACTGTTTTACGAACTGCTGGACGCGTACCCCTTACCTCCGCGTGCTTCTCAGGCGCCGGAAAGGCACGCGTATTTAGCTGAAATTCAAAGTCAATTTTCTCGAAAACGAAGCGCGATATTAAAAAATGGTATTCTCTATTTTCGTCTTATTGTGGCCTGTAGAATCACCCCCTAGAATATTGACTATCAGTAGAATAACTCACATCGGTTCGCTACCATGCTTTACGTGCCCGCAAGCGGGCGCGCACCCCCCGCGCTAATCTAGCCCCAACCAATACTAATACCCAGGACAAGGTGGAAAGTGGAATGCGTTATGTCGGAATAAGTCAACAGAAATACTAAAAGTTTTTTATTAATATCTCGGAAACTGATAAATACCCGAAGCTACAATTTTCGATTTAGGGTCCACACCCCCTCCCCACCCTTCCCCCCAAACCGGGGCCATTCGGAAGTACAGCCAAAAATAGCTGTGGATAAAAGCGATTTTTTCATTTATTAAAATTCACCAAATTTGTATATTTTATTATTAAGGTCTAAAAATTAAAATTTACAGAAATACTGGCAAAGCATGTCCTAGAGTGGGATACACCCCGTATGACCACGAGAGGTTAAATAATGGCATTATATTTCCTTAAATTATGTCATTAACAAACAACTGAAGACAAACACTAGGTACAACAGCAACGCTCACGTCTTCATGGGGGGTGTTACCATCGCGACATCTCGTTCTCACTTTAATTCTTCCCAATTATGCGCCATCATTATTACTGCGATACAAGATAATACTGATTAAACCATTGTGTGTTTTCCAACGTCCCTTCCGCGGGAACTCATCTCGTTGCTCGTCTGTTTCGTAAACGGAAACATCATTATTCTAAATACAAATATGTACATATTAAATTTGGCCTATCGCGATCTTCGATGTCCGCCTATATGTATGTGCTATCTCTTTTAAACTGTCGTATCTTGGCCACATTCTCAATTTTCAACGTACAATTGTACTACTTAGGTTATGTCTAAGATTATCTTAATATATAAAGCAGAAAGCTTCTAGATGTTTGTGTGTTAGTCTTAGGGTTTGTCAGTTTTTAAAAACCGGTATTAAAGACCGGTTTTCTTTTATAAATTGTAAAATTCGAAACACAGTTTTTAAATTTTGAAAAACCGGTTTTATATACTAGAATTAATATGTAAAAATGAATTAATTATTTAATTAAAAACGTTAACACTTTTACTTAAAATCGTCTCAAGCATATTGTAGTAGGTAACAGTTTACTGGTAAACTAATCTTCATCAGTTCGTATTTTTGGAAGAGAAATACTAAATGAAATAAAGATTTATAATTTATATTTTGGACGGGTTTTAGTTAAATTAGTTTTTTTCATTTGGTTTTGTATGTAGCGTATTTTATTGTGTTATATTTTTGTAGATCCAAATATATATTAAATGAATTTAAAAATTGTTTAGATTTTAGTTATTTTAATTTTTTTATTTATTTGGTTTTGTATAGATAGGGTATATTTTATTTTGTTATATTTTTGTGATTCCATAAATATTTAAAAAAAACTGAACATTTTTAAAATACGTATAAATATTTATTTTCTATTTTAATTATATTTTTGTAAAAATTCGAAAACCGGTTTAATTGGTTTTTTGGGAATAGTGGAATTCGAAAACCGGTTTTTCCAAAAGTCGGTTTTTATATAAACCCTAGTTTGTCGGTCGCCTAAAAATTTTCGGACGATAAACTCTGAGATCACGAAATGTGCATCACCTCATTATGCCTGACTAATCAAGATGAATATGACCATTTAAAAAAAAAAATTTATAAAAGCAGAATATAAATATCGGGCGTAGCCGAGTAGTAAAGTTAGTAAACTATAAGATAACATTGGAAAAATTCGATTCCTCGAGCACGTCAATGTAGAAAGCATCGTTAAACATACTTTGAATATATTCCCCTTGAATTCTTATTTATATCAACATGGCCGTCATGAGTGTGAAAGTAATTTTATCTCAAGTGTACATAGCTGTAACAAAAATTTCAAAAGAATCAACACTTTGAGTTCAACGTTACTAAAACATGTCATTTGCAATTATAGGAACTTTTAAAGCTTAAGTTATTTGCAGAAAATATTTTTCACGCACAATAACGAACAAAACATAGAAACACACGCAAGCTTTACTACGAAGTTGAAGCAAAATTATAGCGTGTTTTCTGCGTGTACAATGCTCTAACGACCGTGATCTCTTGTTTTTCATAAGCACACTTTTCCGCAGAAAGTTCCCTGTTCTAATAAACCGGTTTACTTTAATTTGCTTGGAATGGAGCAGTGCTCTCTCTCCAGGTGAAGCATAAACGTAACAGGAATGTCCAACATTTGGATATCTGTTATTTTCTACTTTATTTTAACAGATAATGCACGCAACGATTTTGACCAAAAAATGATGACGTACTTTATTATACGGGGTGTCATGTACTTAACTGGTGGTGTAAGAGGAAAATTCATTTCTACATAAGAAAATGAATCGAAAATAAAAAATACAATTTTTTCATATGAGGCATTGTTTTCGAGACATATACTTTTAAATAAATATTCATCGAGTAGGTACAGGTTTATAACTTGATTGTGGCTTGGTTCGACGAATTTCTCTGCAATTTTCATTTCACATATTTTTTATTTTTTTATCACTTATTTATTTTATTCGGTACTCGAGGATACACAAGAAGCAGGTCCTTCACATTTTAAACTGCTTATTTCATTAGCTTATTTTAAATGTCACTATTAGGTTCAAAATTGTTGAAAATTTTGTGCATTCTGCATACGTAATTTTACTTTACGTAGTAAATTTCTACGAACGGTTTTTAATGTAATATTTTGTGTTTTTTATATTTCGAATGCAACAATTAATTATTTGTCGTAATTGTTCTATGTTCGCTATATGACTATTATAATTTGTCGTGACCCCACAAACCAAAATCGAATTCTGACATCCATCAACAAATATTTCAAGTTATTTTTCTAAAAAAAAAAAAAAAAAAAAAAACAAGAGCCTGGTATCAAAAAATTGTATTCCTTATTTTCGATTCATTTTACCATCTAGAATCACCCTCTTTCTGAGTACACCAGCAGTTACATGGCACTCTGTGGATAGCTATCAAAATGAAATTTTTCGATCTGTTTAAAATTGTTGTTAACAATATACAAGGTGAAAACGAGATAGAAGTTCGTGAATTTTTCGGTAACTACTGCACCGATTTTCGCGAAACTTATTGCATTTAGTTCAGCTTCAATCAACTTAGGCCATGGAGAAAGAATTTTCAAAATCGGTTAAGTAGTTTTGAAGTTGCACCAAAAATAAGAGGTATGTTTCATTATTATTGGAATCTTCCGTTTCTACCAAACAATTCTTTTTTACACGAGCAGTTCCTTTCGTAGGCCTGCCCATATTTTAAAAAATAAATATAGTTATACAACTTAAATGACTAAAAAAAGTAGAAAAAATTTAAAAAATCAAAACCGACTTCATAAAAATAAAAATGCACTGAAAAGTGGGTAATAAATTTTTTTCCTCATTTAATCTATGACTCTCAATTTGGACAGTGCAAATAATGAGGCACCGACGTAAAAAAAATGGCGAGTCATAGATTAAATAAGGAAAAAAACCTATTTCTCACTTTTCAGTGCATTTTTTTAAAGTCTGTTTTAATTATTTTTAAATTTATTTTATACAAGTATACACCATTCGAAAGATCTCGCCAAGACGAATCGATCGATGTGGGTTTCATCTTCGAAATCAGATGGGATCACCTCGAAAAATGGTCTCAAAGTTCGAGATTATGCGGTTTTGAACAAAAGAATCCGGTAGTAAAATCCCATCTGGTCCGAGGGACCTCGGGTGGACACTTGAGAAAAAACCGAGAAGTGTGAGCAATACCTACTGTAGCAGGTTGGAGCGCCAAATGTGCCTCACCTTCATTCCAGGGCCGTGTTAGCTTGCTTCAATGACCCATCTAACAATAAGTTTGTCTCCATTCGTGAATCATTGGCTTGTCGCGGGCCCATGCGGCAAACGCAGGCAAGAATTACATTGTCTTTTACATGAATAGCTGTATCAGCACTATCGTAATTTTTTTCATGTTATCAGTACCTGAGTCTGTACTGTGCTAAGTGAGTACTGACGCAGAAGAAAATCATTTTCAGCAATTTCTTTAAGTAGGTTATAAGCATTCTTAAGATGGGAATTCACGATGAAATTTTACATGAGACTTTTCTATCATGGGACAAAAATCTCAGTAACAACTAAGTGTAAATAAAGGAAACAGTCGCAAGATTTGAGATTTTTGAAAATATATCATGAAATTTGTTTCATGAGAATCTAGTTTCGTGAAACTAATGACAAAATAATTAAAAATTTATGAAATAATTGTTTCGTGAGATTAAAGTCTAATGTGAGACACGATATTTTTGTTTCATCGTGGCTTTGCATCTTTACAATACGCCGTCATAAACAAAATGTGTTACTATCTCGGAAGGAACGAGCTTCCGGACTTATGTATGTTTATATGATCTTTCTTCATGTTTAGGAAGAGTAGAATACGACACCAAAGTTTAGCCACCTATTTCGGTTACACCCTGTATATTATTAGGGTCGCCTTTATTCATACACGCCGAAATTTTTTTTATATTTTTTTGCTCTCACCCACTAATATGGTTCCATTTAATAAAAAAATAGTCCCTGAGAAAGATTATTGCAATCGGACAACAGGAAAGGGTGCCAACCAGGCCTTAAAGTTTAGCATACATCAATGGTCAGAATTTGAAGAAGTTCTCAAAAATGGTAAGCCCTACCGAAATTTTGTTCAAATAACACTAAAAGAGCATTCAATTTTCTACAATTATTGTTTATATATTTTTTTCGTGCTTCCAACCATTTTTTAGATAATAGCGTTTGGATATAGAAAGGTCGGCGCCTTGCGCGTAGCACCTGTACAGTGATGTATTGTTTATACGCGCGTAGTGCTGACCTCTGTATATTCAAACGCTATTATCTAAAAAATGGTTGGAAACAAGAAAAAATCGTATATACAATGATTGTAGAAAATTGAATGCTCTTTTAATGTTATTTGAACAAAATTTCGATAGGGCTTACCATTTTTGAGAAATTCTTCCAATTCTAACCATTGATGAATGCTAAACTTTAAGGCCTGGTCGGCACCCTTTCCTGTTGTCCGATTGCAATAATCTTTTTCAGGGACGACTTTTTTATGAAATGGAACCATATTAGGGGGTGAGAGCAAAAGAAATCGCATGTTGAAAATAAGGGCCGCCCTAATATACATACAGTCAGTGACAAAAATGTATCTACATACACTCTGTTTTGAAACACGTTGCCGCACAACTTCTATTCCCACATTGAATATGGGAAGGGAACAAACTTTTTAAGCACATCATACAGACGTGAACTACATTTTTGTTTACTAATTTCCTATACATATATTTCCTGAACAACATCAAGAAGAGATACAGTAGAGGTAAAAAAGGGAGTTTGTACTGCGAACGGTAACACAAATAAAATACTTCCATCCGAAAGAATTATATCTTACAAATATTCCATTGATTGGGGGGTTCCCCAGAATAGAACAGGGATACTGATATAATACGCGCAGCCTGGTATTAGGTAAACTTGTAACACAGACGTATGAAAATATGAGTATTAAACTTCCTTTTGATCACCACTGGACATTTTAGAAGTATTAAGTGTTTTATGCCATAGAAAAAGCTTCTCATATATATATATGGCTAATATTATAAAAAATATCATCAATTTCAGTAATTCTGATGAAAATGTGTGTACGTTGACTTTTGTGGTTGACTGTACGTGTGTGGAGAATGTGCGGGAAAACCTTAACCCTCGTACAACGAATGCAGGGTCATTTTGACCCAACTCTGACAAAGTCTAACACGATGTTATATTTGTGTTGGCAATGTCAAAATATAGTACCCATATGATGCCTAAGTTGCAGTAACATTATTTGTAAAAATGATACAGAGGATACACCTATTTTATGTACCAACTGTACATCAATAATTTTGTTTATGTATTTCTTTACTAATAAATTTTAGTTAATTTGAGAAATTTTAATTATTTAATTCATTGTATATTCAATTTTTTCGTGAAACCGGTGTACCATAAAAATGTTGGTATGGGTCAAACTAACTCTGCATTCGTCTCACGCGACCATATCCACCATTCGTCTTTCGAGGGTTAAAACGATGAATCCCTTATTCATGTTTCGAGAAATATGTAGCTGAAGCGAACGCATTTTCAAATTGTATTCCAAGGCGAGAGAAATGTAGCACTCGCTCTGAATCGCATCCACGATGCACCAGGAAAAGCAGCATTCATAGCGGATGATGGCGTGTCGATGTGCACGACACGTCGATCCATCGTTCCTGCAAGTAACACGAAACGCCCCGCACTTTTCCTCTTTTTCATTCAGTTTCGTATATATCTTCGTCCTGGCACCGTTCGAATTTCACTGTCCATTCCGTTCTGTTTACGCTTTTCCATTTGCAATGCTTTTTCCTTCGTCTTTTCCGCGTTCCACTTATCAAAACCCCTTTTTTCTTCGTTTTCACCTAACGCGACATTGCTTCTGCTGGTATTCCACATGGGAGTCGTGGCCTTTGTGTACTGTGATTAATCATTTTTTGTGCCTTTCTTATTGTTAGTGTTACGCGTTGATGTCGACAGCAAAAAGTTATTGCAAACTTCTCCTTAATACTATCCAGTAGGGCGGAGCGATACAATATAGGCGAAAATTTAAATTTGAATTTTCAGTTGGCCTCGGTGCGTGATAGTTGTCCTTTGATTAACCGAATACAAATGGTAGGAAAGAGAAAAAGGAACCTGCAGACATGAATATTTTTCCAAAATTTTTTTACAGTTGTGTTCGGTTAATCAAAGTACAGCTATCCCGCACCAAGGTCAACTGAAAATTCAAATTTAAATTTTCAAAATGTAAAAATAAGATCCACATTGGGAATTTTTACATTTATAAGAGAAGAAGGAACCTGCAAACTTGAATATTTTCCTAAAATTTTTTTACAGATGTGTTTGGGTAATCAAAATACAACTGTTTCGCACCCAGGACAACTAAAAATTCAAATTTAAATTTAAAAAATTAACAATGTGAATCTTATTTTTACATTTTTAAGAGAAAAAGGAACCTACAGATATGAATATTTTTCCAAAATTTTTTTACAGTTGTGTTCGGTTAATCAAAGTACAGCTATCCCGCACCAAGGTCACTGAAAATTCAAATTTAAATTTTCAAAATGTAAAAATAAGATCCACATTGGGAATTTTTACATTTATAAGAGAAGAAGGAACCTGCAGACTTCAATATTTTTCCAAATATTTTTTACAGTTGTGTTTGGTTAATTAAAAGACAACTATCCCGCACCCAGAACAACTGAAAATTTAAATTTAAATTCAAAAAATTAACAATGTGAATCTTATTTTTTACATTTTTAAGAGAAAAAGGAACCTGCAGATATGAATATTTTTCCAAAATTTTGGTACAGGTGGGTTTAGTTAATCAAAAGACAACTATCCCGCACCCAGAACAACTGAAAATTTAAATTTAAATTCAAAAAATTAACAAAATGTGAATCTTATTTTTTACATTTTTAAGAGAAAAAGGAACCTGCAGACATGAATATTTTTCCAAAATTTTTTTACAGTTGTGTTCGGTTAATCAAAGTACAGCTATCCCGCACCAAGGTCAACTGAAAATTCAAATTTAAATTTTCAAAATGTAAAAATAAGATCCACATTGGGAATTTTTACATTTATAAGAGTAGAAGGAACCTGCAGACTTGAATATTTTTCCAAATATTTTTTACAGTTGTATTTGGTTAATTAAAAGACAACTATCCCGCACCCAGAACAACTGAAAATTAAAATTTAAATTCAAAAAATTAACAATGTGAATCTTATTTTATACATTTATAAGAGAAAAAGGAACCTGCAAACTTGAATATTTTTCCAAAATTTTTTTACAGTTGTGTTTGGTTAATCAAAGTACAGCTATCCCGCACCAAGGTCAACTGAAAATTCAAATTTAAATTTTCAAAATGTCAAAATAAGATCCACATTGGGAATTTTTACATTTATAAGAGAAGAAGGAACCTGCAAACTTGAATATTTTCCTAAAATTTTTTTACAGTTGTGTTTGGTTATTCAAAAGACAACTATCCCGCACCCAGAACAACTGAAAATTAAAATTTAAATTCAAAAAAATAACAAAATGTGAATCTTATTTTTTACATTTTTAAGAGAAAAAGGAACCTGCAGACATGAATATTTTTCCAAAATTTTTTTACAGTTGTGTTCGGTTAATCAAAGTACAGCTATCCCGCACCAAGGTCAACTGAAAATTCAAATTTAAATTTTCAAAATGTAAAAATAAGATCCACATTGGGAATTTTTACATTTATAAGAGAAGAAGGAACCTGCAGACTTGAATATTTTTCCAAATATTTTTTACAGTTGTGTTTGGTTAATTAAAAGACAACTATCCCGCACCCAGAACAACTGAAAATTCAAATTTAAATTAAAAAAATTAACAATGTGAATCTTATTTTTTACATTTATAAGAGAAAAAGGAACCTGCAGACATGAATATTTTTCCAAAATTTTTTTACAGTTGTGTTTGGTTAATCAAAGTACAGCTATCCCGCACCAAGGTCACTGAAAATTCCAATTTAAATTTTCAAAATGTAAAAATAAGATCCACATTGGGAATTTTTACATTTATAAGAGAAGAAGGAACCTGCAGACTTGAATATTTTTCCAAATATTTTTTACAGTTGTATTTGGTTAATTAAAAGACAACTATCCCGCACCCAGAACAACTGAAAATTAAAATTTAAATTCAAAAAATTAACAATGTGAATCTTATTTTATACATTTATAAGAGAAAAAGGAACCTGCAAACTTGAATATATTTCCAAAATTTTTTTACAGTTGTGATTGGTTAATCAAAGTACAGCTATCCCGCACCAAGGTCAACTGAAAATTCAAATTTAAATTTTCAAAATGTAAAAATAAGATCCACATTGGAAATTTTTACATTTATAAGAGAAGAAGGAACCTGCAAACTTGAATATTTTCCTAAAATTTTTTTACAGTTGTGTTTGGTTATTCAAAAGACAACTATCCCGCACTCAGAACAACTGAAAATTCAAATTTAAATTAAAAAAATTAACAATGTGAATCTTATTTTTTACATTTATAAGAGAAAAAGGAACCTGCAAACTTGAATATTTTTCCAAAATTATTTTACAGTTGTGTTTGGTTAATCAAAAGACAACTATCCTGCATCCAGGCCAACTGAAAATGCAAATTAAAATTTTCGCCTATATACATAGTCTCTCATAGCTCCGTCCTACTATCCAGTCCAGTTATTTTGTATTTTCCATTTGGATTGCTTGTATTTACTTCGTCTCGCTTTTAATTCAACCTCTTTTTACTTCGTCTCTTCCCTCCGGTTCACTGTTTTTCATTTACTGTTGCTTTCATTTTTTCAGGTCTTCTATTAAAACCTATTTTTCTCTTCCTCCTCTTTTCAATGGATCTGTCACACGTCGCCTTCGTTATTTAAAACTTCGTTAGAACATCATGGCTGCTCCACCTGATTTGTCTTGAGCATCCTAAATTTTATGCTTTCTCCTTTAACAAAACTCCCTATAAATGCTTTCCAATTCCTTTGTAGAATCTTATTTCGTCAAGAAGTATTTACTTCTTTAATTTCCCAGCTGTCTTAAACTTTCAAGTTTGCGAATATTCATCTTTATACTCCACATCTTTTCGTTCTATTTACCATTTCCTTATTATAGCTTTACCAACTTCATCTCCTACCTTCCATCTCGTCCCATTTTGCCCTGCCATCTTCTCACTGGCATCTGGAGGGTTGCATATATCGTACCACTTAAGACATTTTACGTTATATTTCATAGTTCCAGTGGCAACGATCATACAATATTCCTGCAATATTGCGCGCACATCGACGTGCAATGTTCCAGAGGCAACGCCCCACCAAAATTGCACCTACATTGCCGTACAATATTCCTATAATATTGCAGTGACAACGCTTCTGCAATGATGCGCTGTAACATTGCAATCTCGCACCGCAATATTGCCGAAGAGTTGCAGGATCATTGCCACAATTTTGCCGTTTCGTTGCAGAATCATTGCCGGAACATTGCGGGACTACATATTTGTAATACTGCCGCAAGTTTGCAAAAATACACTCCTGCAATAAGGCGGACATAGAAGTGAACCTGCAACGTCTCTGCAATGATGCGGTGTACCATTGCAATCTTGCACTGCATCATTGCAGAGACGTTGCTGCAATGTCATGGTGCTGTGTGGGTAACTACTAACTACCCAATTTTCCAAATTCCTAGCTCTCGTCTGCTTCCTCTCCATCCCTTTCTTTACACTGTGTAGGTACTAATAGTCCAATACAGTTTTATTTTCCCTTCCTTCCCACACTTTGATCCTCTTTGATCCCCAATCTTTACGTTACACCTCACACCACAGTTACACCTTCCTTTCTCTAATTTCATCTATTTTCCTCCGCTTCTACCTTCACATTCTACTCGACCCTAGAAACCTCATCACTTGCCCTCGTCCCATTCATTTTCCCCCTTTTTTCTCAACGTTCTCGTCCAATCTGCCTCGTTATTCCACTTCAATCCCCCTTTCTTCTTCACCGATTCCACCACACTTCTCCGGTTTCCTTCTTGTTCTGCCTCGTATCCTGACGTCCTCGTTGGCCCTTCCTCGCTCCCCCTGCCCCTCCGCGGTCTTCACCGTCGATGCTCGGCCGGCAGCCGTAGAATCGCGTTACTCGACTTCCTTAATTTGCATGCTAATAGAGGCGCGGGCGAATCACGGATAATTAAAGGCCCATTGTTGCACGTGGAAGAGCGAGCTCGCGCAACTCGAGCGTGTAAATTTTCCTGCATTCCGCCAGACACACTTTCGCTCGGTTTCACGTCGACGAGGGCGAACGGGGTGCTCGTAAATATTTTACCATTCGTCCAACAGGCACCGAATTAATCGTTCCAGCGCGCGGTTCATTAACTATTCGGGTTTCGAGTAGTTTCAACCACTACCGCGCGATCATATCTCTCGTTTCGTCTTCGCTTTTAAACCGTCTAGAAGGCACACGTTGCATTTTGTCTGACTTGTGCAATCTAAATTTTGGGGTATTTAAATTCAGTAAATAATTGTACTACATGTACTGATCTCTTGTTGGATAATACTTGTGTTAGAATTTAGTCGAAATTCAGATTCACTTGAGAGTTAATTAAACATCAATTCACTGTGTTACAGATTCATTTCACATTCAATTCAAATTCAATTTAGATTTCGTTCAGATACTGTTTTTTATTTTTTTAAGGAAATGTATGGTTATTCGAAACAGACACAAGTATTTTTGTTCCATCGCGCAATTTAACAGGGGAAGAGGGGACATGATGGGGTAGCTAAGCAAACATGCAATAAAATTGATAATTATACCTTTTATTTAAGTTTTTATTAATCAGTATATAATTGTAAGTTAATACTTTAACTTTTGGTACATAGTTTGAGCAACATTTAAATAAATATTTGAAGTTATTAAACTTTAAAAAAATAATAAAAAAACATCTTGCCCCTGCCACGGGGTATGAGGGGGTACCGAAAATGGGGCAAGACAGTTCCCCTAAATATTTCCACAATCGATGCAAATATGAATTTCTTTTAAATTTTTTCTTCCTACCCTCGCCTTACCCCCTACCTTTTAACTATTCGATAAGTTCTTCCTCTTCTGTTTGTGAAAATACACTCTTAATTGGATCAAATCGTAAACCCATGATCACTTCATTTCCCTGTTTCAATTTTTAGACATAAAGTTCCAATGTTGTTTGTGGAAGGCAATATTCTCAAGCCACTTTCTTGTCCCGCATTTTGTTACTTAAAACTTCATCTTCAGATATCTTCATAAGTTCTTTTGACCATTTTCCTTGTCTAGTTTTTACCATTTTCAAATCCGAATTAAAAGTAACGAAAATTCGACTTAAATTATAATACAGAACGATGGCGGTGTTCAACCTCACATGAACAACAATAGTGCGGGGTATGATGGGATACCCCATTATTCCCCGTATCAAGCACCCCATCTTGCCTCAAATCAAATAAAAAAAATTGCAATTTTTAATATTGTTCATTAAAGCACACAGAATGGAGATTATAATGTAACAAAAATAATTGGCTTTCCGTTTTTACATACAGTTAGTAAAAAAGTGTTTGGACGCTTTTTAAAATCGCATAATTTTTTTAGAATTGGTCCAAACGACATGAGTTTTTTTAGAAGCTAGAAGGATCAGTTTGCTAAGTGACGTGTTTCGTCGTTTTGAAAAAAAATGCATTTGATCGGAATAGCAAAAAGAATAGTAAAGGTCGTTTTTTTACCTTTTGTGAGCCTATAATGAAAATTCAAGAAACATTCAAATACATGCCTAAAATTTCATCCAAATCGGTTAACGTTGCTCTGAACTATAAACGCTTAAAGACCGCAGAATAATGTCGAAAATCGCGAAATTCCCGAAATCAGCGATTTTCGACCTTATTCTGAATTTTTAAGCGGTTATAACTCAAAGCAACGTTAACCGATTTTGATGAAATTTTAGGCATGTATTACTTCAATCTACAGATGGGTTTTTTGAATTTTCATTACAGGCTCACAAAAAAAAGTTTAGAAAACGACCTTTACTATTTTTGTTGCTATTCCGACCAATCGCATTTTTTTTTCAAAACAACGTAACACGTCACTTAGCAAACTAATTCTTCTAGTTTCTCAAAAAAACCTCACGTCGTTTGGACCAATTCTAAAAAAACCAATTCTTTCGTCCGCCACTGTAGTTACAATAGAATAAATGTTAAGGGACTATTTTAAAGTTTGTTTATTATGTGATCTATTGACATAGTATTTTTGTTTATACACAACTAATTGAAGGTTTAATAGATTATTGAAGTCATAATGATCGGTCGGGAGTCGGTTGAGCAATAACGTTGTTAAGGTTTAAATTGTTATTTTGTTATTCAGAAAGCGATTTTTATTTTTTGTTTAAATTTCACTATGTCATAAATACATTATAATTTATGTTTAATTTGAAGAAATTTTAAGTTCATTATTAAAATATGAAGGTAAGACTAATAAGGTTTATATTTTATAATGAAATAACTCTAGTGATATTGTGTTATTTTATTACCACTAAAATAAGGTGCTAAAAATATTTTCTTAACTGAGTCTACCTGTAGTCAACCTACCCCATAGTGTAAGTCTACCAACCCCGATCATGAGACCGGTTGACCAGCATGAAAGGTGTTAGAAAAACATTAAAATACCTTAATTGTTGTCACATTGAGGCAACTTTAATAATTCCATCAGATAACCAAATTTATGCCCTATCAAATATAGGTACCTACTAACCGGTTTAACGATAATTCGTCCACATAATTTATTAAAAATCAAACTTGAATCTAACTAACTAAAATCAAATTAGACGATTTTCAAAAATCAATTTTCTTAGTTAAGGCGGGATCCCTTCGAGTCAATTTTATTCCACACTTCGTACTTATATTATTTTCATACAAAATCGCCACTCTTTCAGTTGTATCACCTATTACAAAACATCCTGCATATCCAAAATGTAATTCATGCCGCCAGCCAGATGGACAGTGAGAACCCACCTTTAACCAGTCCGACCGAGCACGTGGAACGACGAAAATTCTATATTATGTAGGTGGTAAATTCGAGACACCTTGCGCAAGCGAATCCCCGTTGCTGAAGGCGGCTGTTTGGAGATCGACGGCTGGTGATCACCTGTTCCACGATGGTGTTCCATTGTTGTTGATGGCATGGCAGAAGCCGCGGTTGTTCATGGCATGGTGATTCGCCGTATACGGGATGCGGCTACATGCTCCACTAACTTTCCCCAACGACTTTTATCAGCAAGGCGCCCGCAGGCTTGCGGGAAACCGACGTCGGTCGGGGTGGGATTTTAAATAAAAAGGAGAAATCAGAGAAGGTGATTTATCTATATGACGACGAAGATATTTATGGTGTAGTATGGCGCTTTTGCTGCACCTCGTCATTTACGCTAATTGGATTTATGTTGGTTGCATTGTATCTTCCTTTTAGAATAATAAAAATTCGGTCATTATGATCATTAAATTATTTTAAATATTATATATACATTTATTGTTTTAAATATTATATATAGATTTATTATTTTAAATATTATATATATAATTATTGATTTAATTATTATATATACATTTAAAATTAATTTGCATGGGTATGATAAAATTGATCGAATTGCAACAGTTCAAAAGTAAATGTCACGAATAGTTCTAAATTTTAATCTGACATTACTATTTTTTATAAAAATGTTGACAAAAATAACGGTACCACTAAGAGTTGCTTCGTAGTTTTCGTGTAGGTACCTTCAACTGCAGAAATATTACGTTAGAAGAATTCTTTATACAATAATCCCATTACAAAATTATAAAATAAATTGAATAATATTACAGGAGGCCTCATTAAATGTGTAAATTTCAAACAATTTTCATCAAAATATTGTATTTGTTACTCGTCACAGTAACGAAGAGGACATATTTTGTTGCTCTGAATACAATTATTGATAGTTTATATAACGTAGATGCGTCGAGCCCCAGTAGAAGAATTTCAATTTAAACTTGCACGTATCAGGATTCCCTTTCACCGTGGAACAGCTATGTTTCAATGGGAAACCAGAATATGAAGTTAAACGATCATAAGCAACTAATCGAGACGGAAAGTCGCAGCAATTATGCGTTTAGGAAATGCAACTTTTCGCATAGTAAGTAAATTTGAAAATTATTTTCGTACATTTACGGTTATCATCAGAATTCTCTGAGGCCTATAAATAATTGATTACTAAAATTTCTTATGTAAAAATTAAGAACATAATAATCACATCGTAAATCAGTATAGTTTATCCTGTTGAATGTTAACTTGTGCTCACTTTACTATAAATTTAAATAATATTAAGTCAAATTTTATAGTCAAATAATATTTCGCTAAATATATCTTTAATTTCTTCTTTAAGAAACAAAGCATTAGCAAAGAAGTGGTTTTAGTAAATCCTACATAACTCCACTGAAATCCAAAGTTTTCCTATTTAATTTTGTCACGTCAATGGTACCTAATTGTAAAGTTATACTTAATTTCAAAAATATATCATATATGACGTCATAGTATGACTGTACCTATACACTTTGTTTACGAACAGAAATTAGTGCAATCTCGACAGTTGCATTAAAACCAAATTGAAATTAGTAGGGGAGACCGGGGTAAAATGAGCTTTCTTAATTTGTTCTTTAAAAATGGAATGTATTTACAAATTTTGGTGACGTAATAAATGTATGTAATATAACAATTATAATTATGCACATTCAGATATCGAAAAATGTAGATTCATTTAAAAACTTACAAATTAATTTTTAGAGACTTCCGATTGGTTTTCTTTTCAATTTAGCTTTTTGGACAAATGAGTCATAACTGTGTTATTTTAACTCAAAAATTTGTATACGCGTTTAAAACAACCTTATAAACATACATGCGCACGCGTTTAAGAAGACATTAATCCCAACATTATTAAATAATTCATTTTCTACTGAGTACATATTCGGGGTAAAGTGACCGGGGTAAACTGAGCTGCAAAGAACAGATGCGCAAGTGAAGTGCGCAATATTCTAACCTGTTAGCTGGCTAGAAAACCACGTGGCGTGATGGAACAGAAACTAACCTCCAAGAAATGAAAAATCTGCCATAGTTTTTGACAATCATGGTGCAAAAAAGCCAGAAGCTGACGTGCTACACACGTAAGTTCAGCGCAAGTGGTTAATAATTACCTAGGTCCTTAATTAAAGTTCTTATTTTATTTCAGCTCACTTTACCCCAGATAGTAGCTCACTTTGTGGTCGTTTTGGCATTTTCTTTTCAAGTTGAATTTTAATACACTCTAAGTTTATTTTAAGTATTGCTATTCGTCATTTACCAATAGCAATGTTTAAATTATATTATAAATCTATTTCCACACAATTTTATTGAAAGGGATAAATTTTATTCGACTTCCCATACAGCACACTTCGTTGCAGCAGTATTGCAGAAACGTTGCTGCAATATTGCGTTGTTGCATGTTGCATTGCAATATTGCAGGAATGCTGCAATATTGTCGTGCATTATTGGAGTGGCAACGATCCTACAATATTGCAGTAATATTGCAAGAATGTTGCCGTGCAATGTTCCATTGGCAACGATCCTACAATATTCCTGCAATATTGTGCGCACATCGACGTGCAATGTTCCAGTGGCAACGCCCAAACAGAATTGCGCACATATTGCCGTGCACTACTGTAGTGATAACACGTTTTGTTGCAGAATCATTGCCGGAACGTTGCAGGACTACATATTTGTAATATTGCCGCAACTTTGCAAAAATACACACCTGCAATATTGCGAAGGCGGACATAGGACTGAACCTGCAACGTCTCTGCAATGTTATTGTGCAACATTGCAATCATGCACCACATCATTGCAGAGACGTTGCTGCAATGTTATGGTGGTGTATGGGTTCAAACTTCTTTCGTCTCACTTTGCCCCGGTCGCCCCTACCCACCTATATCGAGGATCATACAACTACCGATGGAGGTAACGAATACGGTTTATAAAATAAATGGGCCTATTTAGAACATAGTCAACATGAACATTCTCAATTTTATTGCATGCTCTCTGTGTAAAAACTATGTAGGTATCAAACGAACTTCAGTGCTGTATAATAAGGCGATAGTTACAAGAAAAATAAAAAATAGTATACTTAATGAACGTGAAAAAAAGTGAATATTCGATTATCCGAGAAGAGAAATTTTTTCATCAGGACAATCATGTTATCCTATTACAATACTTTTAATACCGCTGAAAATACTATGATATTACTAAAAAACAAAAGAAGTAATATCTCAAGATAGACACAATGCTAGAGATTGCGAATTCCAACGATACAATTACAGCGCGGAACAATGCCATAGAAAATCTGAAATATATTTATATAGGTACCCTACCGTTTGTGTTCGGCGAGATAGCGAAACTCAACAATGGTCTCCCTTTAAAAATTGCGCGAGACCCCGAATTGATTGCAGGCACAATACGATATTGTGGCCGAACCACGAGGAAGCCGAATAACTGAAATTCTGGGAAACCATAGTTTGACCGCTAAAACGAAGGCAATCGGGCGCACACACATACACACATCATACACCAACGGTTTTACCTTCCGCATTTCTAGAAACTATTATGAGGCTAGTCGTGAACTTCACTTTCATTACAACCAGAGTTGGGCATTAACTAAAATAAAAAATTATTTAAATAACGGATCAAATGAAAGTTACTTCAACTTTAGATTCTTTGACGAATAAGGTTAATGTGTTTTGTTCCACGAGAATTGGGGCATTGAGAACAGAAACGGACTAACCTACATTTTTTGCGAAATTGATAATAATGTAATAAGGTATTCCAATAGGCTCTTCTAATCATATAAAATAGGAGAAATTAATTTTTTTCAAGGTGGGTTAGTCCGTTTTTATCTCAACGCATCAATTTATTCGACGAATAAAGTATTTTTTCCATTCATTTATTAAACATACATTTAGTAAAAAAAAGTATTTAGACGCTTTTTAAAATCGCATAACTTTGTTAGAATTTGTATACAAATCTACAAACGGGTTTTTTCAATTTTCATTACAGTCTCACAAAAGTTTAAAAAACGACATTTACTATTTTTTTTGCTATTTCGACCATATGCATTTTTTTTCAAAACGAAGAAACACGTCAGTTAGCAAACTAATCCGTCTAGCTTCTAAAAAAAACTTAAGTCGTTTAGACCAATTTTAAAAAAATTATGCGATTTTAAGAAGCGTCCACATACTTTTTTTACTAAAAGTGTAAAGCTGGCCATTCAGAATCACCCTTTTCCGTTGTTAGTGTCTAAAAGAACATAATATAATGGAAGGATAGTTGTGGAAGGACACCTTATACAACGAATAATTGCACGATTAGGCAAAGAAATATTTAATCGATTGGCAGCGAAGTCACGTATAATCGATCGTCCTTGTTAGCGCAAGTGCAGGCTTCACAAAGCATCGAAATAACCCCGAAACAGGAGATAAGCACGAGTGATCCGGTGCTGTCGTTGCATGGGTTCATTGTGATGTAATTGTTCGTGTCATCCTAATACAAAAACGATTATACGTCGCATCGACATCGAATTACTTCCTTAAGAAGTTGTTGCGCAATAATTTAATATGAAATTGGGAAGGGAATATTTCAACTTTGGCGTATAAATACCTACGTTAGCTGATATACAATACGATTCAGAATTGTAAGATTTCGAGAATATGAGTTTTGAACTCAGTTTATGCTAAAAATAGAATGGTGGTAACAGAACTTACTGATTCGTGGATTAAGTGAAACTTTAAGAATTTATGTCATACTTGTTGTCCATCTGAATATTGGATTGCAGATTGCATTAAATTAAAGGAGACTTCTGCCTAATATCTATTTATGCAGCACACTTCGTTGCAGCAGTATTGCAGGAACGTTGCTGCGATATTGCGTTATTGCAGGAACGTTGCTGCAATATTGCGTTATTGCAGGTTGCATTGCACTGTTGCAGGAACGATGCTGCAATATTGCCGTACACTATTGGAGTGGTAACGTTCTTGCAATATTGCAGAAATATTGCACACGCGTTGCCACTGCATTGTTACAGTGGCAATGATCCTACAATATTCTGTAATATTGCGCGCACATCGATCTGCAATGTTCCAGTGGCAACGATCATACAATATTCCTGCAATATTGCGCGCACATTGACGTGCAATATTGTTAAGGCGGACATAGAAGTGAACCTGCAACGTCTCTGCAATGATGCGCTGTAACATTGTAATCTCGCACCGCAATATTGCCGAAGAGTTACAGGATCATTGCCAAAATTTTGCCGTTTCGTTGCAGAATCATTGCCGGAACGTTGCAGGACTACATATTTCTAATGCTGCCGCAACTATGCAAAAATACACTCCTGCAATAAGGCGGACATAGAAGTGAACCTGCAACGTCTCTGCAATGATGATTTTCACAGACATAAAAATTCAAAGAGCGCTAACTGAAACGCTAACGAGTAAAAATAACCCTAAGTTTTGTGAAATCTATGCTTATATTTATTTTACTATTATTATTATTTATACTAGCAAGTAGAACTTATAATCAGACTGGACTAATCCTTCTAGTGACTGTTTCCCAAGTCAATACTACTAAAACCATCAATGCCTATTCAACGCTACCCAATCTAAAAACACAAAAGGCCAAATAGCCTAAGGTAAACGTACCTATTATGAAACACCTTCCCAAACATGTCCCCTTCTTGAAACAGCATCACAAATAACGAAATAAGAAATAGTTATGGCATATATAAGCAACTGCCAAACATTCTATCGATATTTATACATTCTTTTCTGTACCAATTCACCAACATAAGTATTATTATACAATAATCTATTACAAAAAAATGGTTTTAATGTAATTCATTGATAAAAATAACCGTTTCATATTGTGTACCTCAATTTTTTGAATGTCCCGCTTTATGGAACGGTTCGGAAGCGTGTTCCAAGACCACAGACCCGTGTGTTCACATAGTTGTACCAGTTCATGAAACACACGCCTCAGCTTTGATAATTAGATATTTCCAGTGAAAAAGAGAAATAGTTCATTATTTAAACTGCCCTAGAGCGTTTATAAAATATATTATATTCACGTTTTCATCATAAATACGAGTAAGTATGCGTAATTCAAACTTTTTTAATAAATATCAAAAACCTAACCTGACGGGCCGTTTCATAATAGGGACATTGAATATGAAACACCGGGTCATGGTACGAAAACAGTGTTTCATAATACGTACAGGTCCTTCATTTAGTTTTTTAGTCATATTATTTTTTATTTTTAATAAATATACATTTTATGGCTCATTATATAATCACAAAACAATGGCCTATCGAATGGTATGCAAATTTTCAATGCTAACCCACTAAATTTTATAAATTAGATGACAATTGCATAACCCCATCGAAAAGCGTTTCATAATAGGTACGTTTACCTTATTTAGGTTTTTAAAAAAATTACGAGACACTACATTCAAGTGCTACACTGTGCCAGCTCGTGTTCTGTTTCTCTGATCACCACTTCTTTCCGTAACTGTCAGTTAAGGTGCACACCAATGCGTGCAACCCAATCTTACAATTAAAAAACGAAACAAGAGAATGATTCAAACGTACGCATTCGCTTTGCAAGTTCAAAGCCAAACTCTGATTGACAAACTTGCACTTATTCCTCGCTTTGTTCGCAGGGTGGAAGAGGAACACCTACTCAACACATCCGGTTCCGTCTGCAATCGATACCACTTCGCAGAAATGGTTGAAAACCTAGCTTGAAACACGTCGACCATTCGATCAAACGAGATCGATCGGTTTTCTGTTAACTTGGCTCTCTTCACTGGGAACAGTACCCAGTCTAGCGTTGCGTGTTACTTTCTGGGTCGTTTGCTCCCCGTTGCGGACGCTGTTGCACTGCCGGACAACACTGTAATGGCCGCCTTATTGCCCGGAAACATCGAATTCCTTTTCCCTCGTTTTCAATCTACCTTTTTTCATTCCACCAAACTCGTTCCTCCAACTATTATAATTAAAGGCACCGACTGGAACATAAAGAACTCGGAAAGCTTCCCCCCACGTAGCGCTCAAAGGATCTGGCTCCGCAGAGGAGCGTTAAAGCTGGAATTTCTCCGTTTCCAAAACCGTGAGTGATTTAGAAGCTGGTCCTAGAGAATTGCTAGTAAATTGGCGTGATTTGATTGGAATAATAACGGACGTAATTAAGATTACAGTTTGTATGAAGTTAGCGCCTACTTACAGAAATGGAAGTTACGAAGTGTAACGTTTTTTACGTAGTTATTGAAACACTTGGGGTTATGCAATCAAATGATTTGTGTCTGGATGGGTTTTTAGTTTGTAATTTCTTTATCTAGCTTTTCTCTTCGCTTGTATCTCTACTATACAGTTTTTAATTTATTCTTGCGGTTGCTATTAAAATGGTCTTTTCCATTTCCCGAGCTTTTAACACATATTTTCATGCCGCAAAACACCTTCACGGTTACAATTTTAAATACATTATTGTAGAGATATAACACACCTTTACGATGAAACGGAGTAGTCAAATGTGTCGATTCCATTAATTGTTTGGAATTAAAAATCAATGAGTTTTATATACTACGGTCAAAGTTAAAATTTCAAATTAAAAATCAGAATTTGCTGTATCTTTAATTCAATTGAACTTAAGGTTTTGCATATTCTTAATTCTAAATTGAAGTGTCAAAGTCAGGGCTTTTTATATTCCTAATTCAAACTAAAAATTTTAATAAGAATGTGGTGGAAAACTAAATAACTAGCTACTAAAAACGAAACTCGCGTAATTGCAAAGAGCTTAATTAAACTACGCAATGTCGTCTTCAATGTTTAATGTCCCACATTTAATGAAAGCTCCAGTTTCCATCAAATTCTCATTAGCTAAGTTAATAAAGTTTTTCCAATTGACGTCAGGTTCTGTGGCGCTCATAAATATATTCTACGGTTGCATCGGCAAACAAACCGGACTCATTTTCAAACTGCTTGGCTGTGTTTACTGGCGTGTTATTCTTGAGAGTAAAGCCTCGGGCTTGAAATCGTTTCCAGCCATTATTCCATGAAGACCATTGCATCAGAGAAGCGTGGCTATGAATAAGAATATCACTACGGGTGCAAATACCGCCGTCCAATTATCCAATGACGAACAACGGCCTTGCCTCACCTTTTTTTCAACAATGATACCCCATTACGCTCTTGTAGTTTATTTGCCACTGGACGACGTCGCGACGTCGCGCCCTGGCTGTTTGCCCGCTCGCACCGTATGTACCTAATTGGTGAAAAACACTACGAGAAATTTCTCACCGAATTTTCCATAATATGTACTCATCGGTTTGTTTATTTATTTATTTATTTAATGTCGCATCTGTTCACATATTTTATAGTTAACTCTAATTAAACACTACAAGGAGAGGTACCCAGGTGTCCGCCTCCGATTGCTTTGAATTTTGGATATGTTTTAGCGGGCCGGCAAATAAGATATACGTGTTTTTTTTATAACGGCCCGTTTTCATATTTAGGGGTGAAACCAACCCCCAAAGTTATAAGATTTTCAGGTATTCATCTCCGATTGCTTTGTTTTTTTGGATATGATTTAGAGGACCGAAATGCATAAGAAATACATGTCTTTATTTTGGCCCGCTGGAATGTTTAGGGGATGAAACCACCCCTCGAAGTTCGTAAGGAGCACAAAATTGTGTTGAGTAAAATTTCATATGAAAAAACATATCCAAAAACCAATGCAATCGGAGGCGGGCGCCATCTATTCTTATGAACTTTGGAGGTGGTTTCACCCCCTAAAGATTCAAGCAGGTCAAAATAAAAAGACACCCATTTCTTATTTTTCGGTCCTCTAAAACATATCCAAAAACTAAAGCAATCGGAGATGAACACCTGAAAATCTTATAACTTTAGGGGTTGATTTCACCCCCTAAATATGAAAACGGACCGCTATAAAAAAACACGTATATCTTATTTTTCGGTCCTCTAAACCATATCCAAAATTCAAAGCAATTGGAGGCGGACACCTGGGAACCTCTCCTTGTTAGTTGCTCCTAATGTTCTGTAATATATGCACGTTACTATATTTTTAATATTCATAAATTTGTGATTTTTATTAAGTTATGACCTATTTTTTTATATCATATTTCCCAGAGTATTTTGATTTCTTTTGAATGAGTTATTATGCTCACTACATGTTTCTTGTCATTCAAACATTCCTTGATGGTTATTAAAAAATTTAATTTTTTTTTCTTATATTTTGACTTGCTGGATATCCTTACATTATTGCCATAATTTTATTTCACCACAACAGAAAGACGTACATATCAAGTTTTATCAAATGTCCCTACAGCAGTGACTCAAAAAAATGTTTAAAGTGACATTTGTATGTGCCTGCATAATAACTCCCCAAATATGGGATACAAAACTTAAGATATAAAGTCTTTCTAATGGAACTATCTTCTTCCTGTCACCGTTCGCAGTTGATTAATAACTATGTGGATTAATAATTGTTTGAACAGTTGATTAATAACTATGGGGAAACTAAATGTGGAGAGTTACTATTTAGTACAACTGACGATAATTAGACAGTTTACAGTTTGAAGAACACAATGTAGATATTCGAAGTGCGAGAATTATAACTATGAAAATGCCAGTCTAATAGCAAAGCACACATGCATATAGTTTCATGATTCGAAGGAGACGTGATTCTTATATTTGTTCTAGTACTTACATGAGGAATACGTACTAATTTCTACGTTCAAGATAGTCTTAGAGCATTGCCAGCTAATAGGTAATTTTTAGGCAATTTTAGGTAAAAAAATAATTTGGTGAAATTCTTGAGCCCAAAATTCGTACCAACTGAAGTCCAATCGTTATTCAGAAGCAAAAGAGTTTTCCAGCCTTGCAGATTTGAATTATTGGGTATAAAGTTACCAATTAAAGATAAAGGTTGAAATAACGATACATGGTACTTACAATGTTAAAGGGTTGAAAAAAATCATGCGAGTCGGATTCCAATGTCCTAAATTCAAAGTGAACAATTGCCCAAGTGGATATTCAGAAACATAGACACGCCTTTAAATTAATTTGTTATTTTTGGGAGAACATTAAGTCTTGTTCAAACTTCATGTAAATAGTTTATCTCCATACACTTTCATCGATGGATGCAGCTTGTAACTAGCAGCACAAGATTCATTTATCGCCAGACAACAGCACAACTTGCCAAAGGATCAATCCTTAACATCTAGCCGCTATTCTGTGGCGCAACAATCACCGGTTAACCAGACACCTTAGATTACATGCAGACTTCCAACAGTAGTCAGTTTCGAAGCGAATTGCGAACACCGAAGTAATTAGGCTTTAGTCAATCAGGTAGTTTACTTCATCAAATATTCAGGCAATTAGTGTTGAAGCCATTACGCTTGTATTCCGCATCAGGGATCCAGCGAAACTCACAGTTATCATTGCCATTAGCTATTATCGACTCGTGACAATTTTCTTTGCTATTTGACAAATCGAAACTACAACAAATAACCCCTTAAGGTTATTGATACATAAATTATAGTCTGGGTTACGTTTGTGTTGGGTAGGAAACATAAACCACATATGTATATTCATTTTAAAAGAAAAGCTTCGAATTTGTTCATTCTGGAAGCCTCAAACAATAATAATTGGAAGTTACTGGCCCGTTTTTAATAATTTTATAAATTACTAGTTTAAACTACCCGGCGTTGTAAAATTAAGTGGCGCCTTCATTAATTATTACGCAATGTTTATTTATGTGTATAATAATGCAGTAAACTTAAATCATCACAAAGTGTCAAAGGGATGAATTCAGAGGACGAAGATGGAGTGTCTAGATTTCGTGGTAGCCTATATTTTCCACAGTGTCAGAGCCTAACTGTGCAAAATTTGGTCCAGATCGGCCAAAGGGTTTAGGAGTTAATTGGGAGTTAATAGATTTTATATTTTGTTTAACAATATATGCTGTGTAATGTGTATATATCAAGTTAAATAATAATTACTGGCAGGAACTATGTTAAATAAAACTATTGTATTTTACTGTTTAGATAAACTGTGTAAATGACAAAGTCCTATTTCTTTAACTACTACATGCAGTGTGTCCGAAAATTGCGGGACACTCTGGAACATTCAATATCCTGATGCAAAAAGACATCGAAAAGTCCTTTACCGTTTTGGGATCCGATGCTTCGTTCTCGAGATATTAGCAGTGCAACTTCCGGGCCGCGCAGTTTAAAGCCGAATCAGCTGAGCGCGGAACAGTGACGTCTAGCACGCACACACTTAATGTAGATACAGACCCACCCACACAGTAGAGCCGACTGTGGCGCTTGGTTCAAACCGTGAAAATGTGTTAGCTCTTCTGTGTGCGTGGATCTGTACCTACGAGTGCCTCCTGCGTATGCGTGCGAGCAGTCACTGCTCTGCGCTCAGCTTTCTCGGCTTTAAACCGCGCGGCCCAGAAGTTCCATTGCTAATATTCAACTATTAATATCTCGAGAACGAAGCCTCGAATCCCAAAACGGTAAAGAACGTTTCGATGTATTTTTGCATCAGGATATTAGATGTTCCGGATTGTCCCTCAATTCTGGGACACCCTGTATATATAAATCTTTTCCAAACACAGTAGAATCTCGGTTACGTGAGAACCACATGACAGAACACGTGAAATAAACACTAATCGAATTCATTTAATTATCTCAAAGGTTCTGAAATCTGAAGTTTTGTTATTTAATGAATCGAGTGACGCCAGTTTTTACTTTAAGTGGAATAGAAAATACGAGTGTAGACTTTACACATCTCTTAGCTTTAGAAAATTTTGTATTTGATCTGATTCTGGTTTTGCGCAAGAGTTGAAAGAGTGTTGTTTACAATCCAGCGCGCCAAAAACACGGCGAAGGTCCGTATAGTGTGCCACGATGTGAAATGTATACTTCATTTAATAGAGGCCACTATAGAAAATGTACATGCCGCTTATTGTGCATCAAAAAGTAAAGTATATCTCTTATTGTAGGTCAGAGTATAAAATTCTCTCTCACTGTATGTTACAACGCAAAATTTGTTATTGTTTGTTACGGTGTGAGGTGTAGGTATCTCCTAATATGGGCCACAATGTAAAATGTATCTTCCATCATGGGCCACAAATTAAATTGCATCTGCTACTACAATGTTAGTTCAAAATAGGGTTTCAAACTTTTGCATTTCAACCTATTCGTTCGTGAATAGACCAGAGACCTCTTCCTCAATGCTGCACTTATGGGACACAGTACATTGGAGCAGGAAAAAGTGTAGCACAGTTTTTTCCACATCATCAATTCACTGAATTCTGCAAATCACAAATGCTTCCATTTTTACAGGATTTAATGACGTCAGTCATTACGTCAAAACTTCAACTTAAACTTTCGTATGCCTGAGAGACACTGTTACATTCTTGCCCCGGGCAAGTCCATCTTTGATATAAGGCAGTCAGAGCAACAACGGACTAACCCACATTTTTTTCGAAATTGAATTAGTAGCCTTAATGTATTCCAATAGGCCCTACTAACCATATAAAATAGGAAAAAGAAAATTTTTTTAATGTGGGTTGGTCAGTTGTTGCTCTGACTTCCTCATATATTTCTGGCCCCTCATCACAGAGTCTAAATCACAATTACTATTTCTAAACCCCGCCAATAGCATCCTAGACCAGGCCTTTCCAAGTAGGGGAAAACCACTCCTGAAACACATGTTTCGGTTCTCCCTCCAACGCTACGCCTTCAGCTAAGGTGGACCAAGTGGGACGATTCCTACTACCCTTTCTCCGAGGAGACAGTAACGCCGCTAGGAAGCACGTTGGGGCGCTTTAGGGTGAAAGTACCAAATGTGTCAGGTTTTTATAGGAAATTTCATAATGACTTAAAAATAGTAGGAAAATTAAAATTTAAACTAGCATTTCAAAATGACGTAAAAAGAATTAAAAAAATTTATTACATACATTGTATAGTACCAATGTTAAGGTTAGAGGAAAAGGTGGTATTATGCCCCTCTGCTGGTAATTCGGTCCCCTCGTGATTTTCATATTATAAACAAAAATATCTAGCGGCTAATAATGTTACCCACTGCACCTACTAGCTACACAGAGAAAAACATAGGTGGACACTAGGTGGAGCATAGTCGTCGCTAATAATAAGCATAAATAACATAACCTGCAAAACAAAAGTTTTTCATTGTCCCCAAGAAGAAGTATTTCTTGTAGGTTAAGAAAGTTAAAGTGTTGTGTATCGGGATATATTTGATAAAAGGTACTTAGAATCGATATTTATGATTAAGGTCACTTAATCTTTCATATTTTCAAATATAAACTTGAAGTTTCCAAAACTATGCAGGTTGATATATTGGTCCCCCAAAATGCAGAGTCCCAAAATTCATCCTCTGATATTTCAGACATTGAAATTCCTCATGAAGGTTCTGATAACACCGATCCAATAGCCATGCTTCGTGGCGGGCGTTATGCCATGGACCAACGTGGCGAAATATGGATTAAATGTATCATATGCGAATTATAGGTAAAAGTGGATTATGTGTGCGACTTTTGTGTATAAATAATAAAATATTCTTTATTCATTTATTTTTTATCTCTGATTATGTCAAAGAATTATTTCTTATGATTGTTCTTAGGGGGCCCTATTACCCATCCTCACTTTTGAAAGAGCGCCGAAAATGGCATTTTTTCATAATATATGTTAAATTCAATTAAATTGTTTTTCTTCTGCTTCCACCTTTTATCACACATAACCTTATTAGCTTACCTACGTATTAAGCAAAAATTTAAAGCAATTTAAATTATGAATCATATTTTAGGAAGATATATAAAACTTTCCCGGGCTTTCAGGGAAAGATGGCCAATTTTTGTCCGGGAGAGATGATGCCCCTTTTTTCATTTATGAATCTCGTCTATTAAATAACAATTTTTCGTTTACTGTTTTAAGGGATACGTAGACAAAAGATTAAAGTTTTGTTCTCTGTCATGCTCGTTGCTGTATTTCAAATAGGTTGGCTGTAGGAGACTCCCAACGACACTATGGCCATCTCCCCCCGGACTTACCCTATACAATTCTACAACCTAAATACGAAGCATTCAAGGTTAATAGCACGTGGTGTAATCTGAAAGCCTTCCGTATGGATAATTCATGCCTCCTTTATCTGGAATTCCCCGCGCATTCATAATTTCATCACTTTCGCTTCTTTCCCTGCGCGCGCGAGCAAACGCTAATAACGGGCATCTCGTTCAAAGTCCGCCATTGTGCCAGGGGAGCACGCGTCGGTTTTGTCGCGCGAAAGCAATTGCAAAACGGCGCCGGTGGCGCCGCGCGCCACGGGAATTATTCATACGGCGAGAAGGTTGCGTCGTTATTGTTGTCTGGGACCAGGCAACGTAACGAAACGTGAACCCGTGGAAATTGTCCGGGGAATGTTTCCACGGTTACCAGCCCGTCGGATTAATCACGCTGCGCCTGTAATCGCTGTCAGATTTGTCATGCCTGACAAGTCCTTGTAATTAGTACATTCATTGGATGCACGTCAGTGTTCGTAACACGAATAGCTGAAACTGTTTCCACTATTTAGCTACTAATTATTCAAGCACCCTTGTTACGTGGGAAAGAATAATCGATCCGTTTGCGCGCGATCGCCGCGGCGCGGCCGCTGATCGTAGTTGGCCCTCGATGGGGATATTTCCCTTGCAACCGTTGACGTTGGAAAACTGAAAATTAATAGGGGATTCTCCAGTAACAACCCAGAAAGTAACTGATATTTATGAATTATTCGTTATAAAACTATTGTTAATATTGGATTCAACTTTTCTGGGATGTAAGGAATAGGGTTTGTCAGTTTTTAAAAACAGGGTTTAAAAACCGGTTTTTATTTATAAATTTATAAAATTCGAAAACCGGTTTTTAAATTTAAAAAATCGGTTTCATATACTAGAATAAATATGCTGAAATGATTGAATTATTTAATTAAAAGCGTTAACATTTTTACTTGTATCTGTACTCATTACTGTAAAACTAATCTTCATAAGTTCATATTTTCAGAAGAATATACTAAAAGATTTATAATTTGGTACCACTTTTCAAAAGATTTATATTTTGTACGGATTTTAATTATTTAGGATTTTTTCATTTTGTTTTCTATGTAGTCTACTTTATTATGTTATATTTTTGTAGATCCATAAATATTAAATGAACTCAAAAATTGTATGTATTGTTACCGATTCTGGTTACTTTATTTTTTATTTTTTTGGTTTTGTATAGATAGAGTATATTTTATTTTGTTATATTTTTGTAATTCTATAATATTAAGGAAACTGAACATTTTTCAAATAAGTACAAATATTTATTTACTATTTCAATTATATTTTTTGTGTGAAAAATGGAAAACCGGTTTAACCGGTTTTCCGGGAATAATGGAACTCGTTTTTTTTTCAAAAGTCGGTTTCTGTATAAACCCTAGTAAGGAAGCATTGTAAACATGCAGAATTTTAGCTTTTATTTAGAATACTTATTTCATCGCTATAAAGTAAAGTTATTTAAGGAAAAAAGTTACTGTTTCTTTCAAACGCTATAAATTAAATTTTTTTCTATTTAAATTACTTAGGTTCTTTTTTTCCTAGAAATGTTTATTTTCTTACAGTCGGAGGACTGTGACAGGTGCCACACGTCACGCCAACAGGAATCACGTACATCGAGATCGACATAAAAAAAAATTCTGCATGTTTAAAGCTGCCTCCTTATTAGGGTTTGTCGGTTTTTAAAAACCGTTTTTTTTTCCATAAATTTATAACATTCGAAAACCGGTTTTTAAATTTTGAAAAAACCGGTTTTATATACTAGACTTAATATGGAAAAATGAATTAATTATTTGATTAAAAACGTTAACAATTTACACAAGCATATTGTAGTACGTAACAGTTTACTGTAAAACTAATCTTCACGAGTGAATATTTTCAGAAGAAAAATACTAAATGAAATAAAGATTTATAATTTATATTCCGTACGGATTTTAGTTATTTTAGTTTTTTCCTCATTTCGTTTTGTATGCTGTGTATTTTAATGTGCTGATTTTTATAGATCCAGAAATATTAAGTGAACTCAAAATTAGTACAGATTTTAGTTATTTTAATTTCTATTATTTAGTTAGTTTTGTATAGATACAGTATATTTTATTTTGCTATATTTTTGTAATTCCATAAATATTAAGAAAACTGAACATTTTTAAAATAAGTACTGATATTTATTTTCTATTTTAATTATATTTTTTTTTTTTAAATTCGAACACCGATTTAACCGGTTTTTGGGGAATAGTGGAATTCGAAAACCGGTTTTTTGAAAAGTCGGTTTTTGTATAAACCCTACTCCTTATATCCCAAAACCGTTTAATCCAATATTAACAATAGTTTCTTTAAAAAATTCATAAATAACAGTTACTCTTGGGGCTGTTACAAGAGAATCCCCCTTAGTTTAGATGGGAACAATTCCTTTCGATTTTGTTTTACTGCGTTCTTTATATCGAATGAAGAGTTTTTTCATTTTTGTATGGTTACTAGTAGACTTGCGGAGTACACGTTTTTGTATAGTTATAATTTAATGAATCTCCTATGTTGATGGTGTCTAGACTAAATAATTTATTAAGCACTGTATTTGATTGATTACGCCCGCTACATTTATTGTTTATTAATTTGCGAATTACAGTTGTATGACAGGTTAATTTAGGATTAATAACGAATACAATTAAATAGTTAGTTAAATACATCCACTACATTTTTTGCCCGAGGTCTAGTTAGACTCATTCGACCAGGCATGTAACTGTACAAAGCTCGTAAATAACACTCGAGCATCTTATGATAATGATTGACTTTTGTTTAAAGAAATTTAGCAATCAGCAGAATCCTTAGAAGGCAACAACTAAAATACTGTCACAGCGTAACACATCTGTCTTGTTTTTAAACAAATTAATTTAGCTTCAATTTGCTTTACATTTCGTTACTATTTAAAATGCGAAACTGTAGTGGCTGTAATAACTTTTGACATAATGTTTTTGGCCGACAAAGTATTGTTATATCTACAGTATTAATTTATATTAACTTTTGTGATGTCAGTTGAAACACATATAAAATGACAAATTCCAACGAGTTTCTACTGAACTTAAAAAGTAACGCGAAATAAGATCATTTTACAAGAAGAAAAGAATAGCAAAGACTTTACTCAAGACAAGGTTCTTATTACCTAATTAATTGTAGTACATCACCTTGTTACAAAAATCAAATACCATTTTAATATTCAATAACTAGTTCAATAATGAAAATACTACAATGACAATTTCTAATTTTAATCGACGAATATAAAAATGAACTTGTTCAATTTTTTCATTCAAGTTGCCGTTCGTAATCCAAGCAAACGTATTTAAGGATCCATAGCGATCATTGCAGCGACCTACATAGCTGTCTCGACTGACGTTTTGCATATCGAGTTAACTGTGTTATTCGTTCGCACACTGAGCGACGTGTCATTCAATAAAAATTTCCTCTCAGTAAATTTTCATCATCATTTGTCAGTCCGCTACATCAATTACAATTATGGCTGATTTACGCTTTACATAACGAACATTACGGACTGAGAGGGAATAATAAGGAGCTGCACTGCGTTTGTGCATTCAAAAATGCGGAAGCCGCGATTCAATTGTTACGATATGCAAAAATGCCGCACACATTAATCCGACGTAAAGAATTGCATTAACTGTTACCGCGATGCTGCACTCGCATAAACATTACCAAACGAATGCATTAGTGAAGTATTATGAGAATTGAGTAACACTTCTGCGCAATAAACAATGCTAGCAACGTGTTCGATGACAGTCAAACAATTCACATTTTATGATAGTCGGTGGGTAAATGATCGAATATTCTGAATATCATCTTACAAATAGAAAATGTTTGCAATAATTATAAATTCCTCGTGGACATTAATGGAGGATACAAGGTTCTCTCTGATTTAATGATTTATATTTTTATTTTTTGGTGTAATCATTATTTTAAGAAAAATTATTTAATTTGAGGTTGTTTTAGTAATAATTTTGAATTAATTTAATTGTATATATATTTAGTATTCTAAGAGGTGTTTTTGAATATAAAGAAGTAAATTAATTGTTTACCATGTGTATCAGGGTTTATTAAATAATTTATACTAATTGTATTAGTCTCGAAATTACAGGGGCTAGCTATAAATTATTTTTTTACGTAGAATAATAATTATAAATTTATAGTTATAGATGAAATGTTATTCGTTTTTATTGATATCTATACATTATTTATTTGACATTAAAGCATATTTTGTATCCGACAATGTCACAGAAAATCTTGCCTCATGGGGAAGAATTTTCAAATGACGAGTTAACTCGTCCTCCGTATCTAATAGTTTAACATATTATTAAGTGCTTTGAACTGTGAAACTTTGGAATTGAATTTCTTTTTCTATAAAAGAGATATAAACCCCAGAAATGTTAGATATTTTTGACCAAGCATTTATACAAGAAACAGCTTCAAACATTCAGTTCCCGCTTCGTCTCATTTCTTCTGTTGTGAGCAAGTGAAAGAGAAAGGCGAATAGCGGTAAGAGGAAAGTCAACCTCACCTCTATCAGGTAGAATACAATAAAAGTCAAGGCACGTAGCTTGACCGTAAAAATTGGGGCAGAGGTGTCATGCCTGGCGTAATTTCTGGTGGGAAGTCGGGGCGCGACCTTGAGGAGCCAAAATTGGTTACCTCAAATATCCTACACTTTTTAACAAGAAAAAATTTATTGTTAAAAGTTGACTTGAGTTACTTGACGTCACTGAAGGGATTATAGGAAGATGGGGGGTGGAACGTCCGAAATCAAGATGGTGATTGTAGATTGATTCCGGAACGTAAAGAGGGATCTTGTCCCGTCGCCTCCGGCGTAACCGTAATCGCTAAGGCCGGTCACGCTTTTTGGAATAAGGTAAATGTACCAATGACTAGCCATGTACCAATGCATGGCCACTGATGCAGATATTAATTATTATTAAGTTATGTATATCAATCGGGCACAATATATTGATTAATTTGTGTTATATAATCCTTAAACTTCATTCCCTAAAAATGATTTTGATAAATATTATGTATAAAACACTTAAAAAATTGTTTGAAATCTCACAGTAAAGACGCATGACGAATTTTGCTAGATTCTTCAGAATTTGCTAAGGAGAAAGCGATGTTTGTTAAGCGAATAATTAGTGTAATATTGGGTTTCTTTATATGAACGAATAACTTATGGAATCCTAAGAGTATTTAAAGCAAGTAATTAAAGCGGTATTACGCATTTAGATTGTATTTTATGTAAAAAATACGTGGCTATATATCGGTACATAATATTCGTGTCTGATCCAATTACTAACCAAGCGTCCATGTATAGGGCAAGTCGCGATTTAGTATACTCAAAGACCTGTACTAGTGTATAATCAGGAGTATTTTTAATAGTATAAAGTGCTTTGATTTGGCATAATGCAATTCCAAATAAAAAAGCCAAAAAATCAAATAGGATCTCTACGATATTAACGTCTGAAGAATGGCAGATGCATCACATTCAAATTCAGGAGGAGAAACTAAGAAAACAAATGGAAATGCAAGAAAGAAAAAGAATTAGAGATGAAGCAAAGAAAAACAAGTTGAAGAAAAAGAAGCCAAAAAAGCTATTGCCGAGGAAAAGAAAAAACTTAACAATGAAACTAAAAAATTAATAGCCGAAAAAAGAAGATAATAAAAAAGAAAAACAATTAAGTGTATTTAATAAATTATAAAGATATAAACGGATTTTTACATTTAAGACAAAGAATTCAGTTTTTTAAATCATTTTTGCAAGATTATAAAATCTGTGGCTAGGTACTGGGACATGAAAATCGGGACGCTAGGCCAATCGCGTGAGGTTGGCTATGTATTGGTACATTTACACGTACAAATATTCTTGTCTATTTTACGTTAAATACAAAAAAAAATTTCGTTATGTAAGTACTGATGAGAAACAACAAAATCTTTATGAATGAAAAAAAGTTCCATTTAAATTGTTAATTTTATACACAATATTCATTATACTCTGTCACCGTTTCCTTAAACGGCTAGTTATTGGTACATTTACCTTACTGTGCGGGGCAGGTGGATTGGTAGTTTACAGATCGAGGAGGAAAAGAAGATGTGCGCGTGTTTCGTCTTGGCACCGTCAGCCAGACTCATCAGTAGGGCTACAGCTGACGGTCCCTGCCCTAGACACACGGGAACTAAGAGGAAATAACTTGGAACTTGTATATATGTGTACGAACGAGAGTGGACGATAGTAGTGATCCCCTAGGGAGTGATCGGTATAACCGCAGCCATGTTGGAGCAAAACCGGAAATAACATAACCTAAAGATTATCTATCTCTTTCGATCAGTATTTCTCTCTCTCTCGCTCTCTCTCTTTCTGTCAGTATCTCTGTCTCTTTCTTTCAGTACTTCTGTCTCTTTCTTTTTTACAGTTTCTTTCTCTGTCCACTTCTGCTAGGGGTAAACAGTGTAGTTATTGGCCACCTGGCAGTGATTGGCCTTTTTTTTTAAAAACATGAATATTAAGAAATAATGTACATTATGCCTTTTATAATGAACATATTCAGATACCTTGTACTTACTTTCATGCGTCGAATGCAATCACTATTTGCTACTCATTGTTATACTACGTGTAAAAAATAGACAAGTTGATATCGATGCTTGAAAACTACAGTGATTGAATTGAATAGCCATACGGTTACATCAGGCAATTCTTAGATAATTTAATGTATTTACGATATATATATAACTCTCATATTCGTTATATAGACAAATAAAGGTTTAAACCTTATAAAAAAGGATTATTTATTCATTAATATCATATATTATTGCAAAAATTATAGGTGGCCAAGAACTGTAATGTAAATAATGTCTTAGGACAGTCATTAGCCACGAGGCCAATGGGTAGCTAACAGTCATAGAAACAGTGCAACAGTTGTTGGCCACCATTCGCCATGCTTTGAAAAGGTTATGTTATAAAGGAAAATACTATTAATACAATATAAAAGAAGGTGCAATACTACAATACTAGCTAATATAGAAACATTTAAGTAGAAAAGGTATTATTTCATAATTAGGTAGGGTATATGTCACATATAGGTTATGAAATAGTGGCCAATAACTGCCAAACGATCGGCCAATCATTGTCTTGAAACAGTTCTTTGTTGTGATTTTAAGAGGTTAGGTTTTAAAAGAAAATGCTTTTAATACAATCTAAAACGCTGTTAAAAGAAGGTGCAATACTAGCTAATATAGAAACATTTAAGTAAAAAAGGTATTATTTCATAATTAGGTAGGGTATATGTCACATATAGGTTATGAAATAGTGGCCAATAACTGCCAAACGATCGGCCAATCATTGCCTTCGCCTGGCCAATAACTATGTGTTGTCGTAGGTAACGTATTTTCCGTAAATTTTTGTGGATCCTTCTACTCTTTATTTTTTTACAAATTCTATTTCTAGACTATTAGAGTCGTTTACAGTTATTAACACTAATTTTGTTCTTAAAGATATCAAAATAAGACTTATAATCCAACGCTTATGTGAACCTCTGACTTAAGTGGCCAACAACTACACTGTTTACCCCTATTGCTCCAAATCGCGGCAATCAATCAGCGACGATACACGTTATTCCGATTGCTGCCTAGAGAATCACTGGACGATAGAACTTGCGAGAAGAGTAGACCTCTAGCGGCGCCGGCGGAGACTAACCGGCGCGACCCGTGGGGCCGGGACGTCACAGCGGATAAGAAATTATAAATGTATTCCAACTTGGTCTGTACTTGCATTTTAAAAGAACTGTCAGTGGCAAATTGAATTCAATGAATTAGCAGATTAGGAGAAGAAAGAATGAGGTTATAATTCCACGAACACATTGATTAAAGAAGAAGAAATGTCATTTCAATATCCAAAATGCATAGGAAAAAGTAGGTGTTGGTGTACGTTTCATGTAACTTTTACGTACGGTAAAAGTACCAATAACTGGACACTTAAGGATATCAAAGTTGTATATCTTAAAAATGGACTAAAAATAAATGTCCTTTTTAACAAAAGTGTCAATATTCAGATAAATGTTACTTCGTCCTATCAAATGAGCTACTAAAACCTTGTTTTCAGTGCGTTATTTTAATTAAATTGAGTAAAAACACACGTAGTTATGTGTACCAGTACCTACATGGACAATAGAATTCTGATTTGTCCCATTTTTGTTGTCCCAATACCTGGTCAATGGGGAAGATGACGCAAAGCTCCGTGCAGAGGGCGCCACTAGTGTTTGTGTGAATGGTTTGCGGGCGAATTTTTCAATTTTAGGTTATGTTGAAAATGCAGCATGCAATTGACTAAAAATATGACTTGAAAAAAAACTGTTAATTTATGTACATTATACTTGTACTTACACTTTTGATATACAAAAATTTGAGAACACACAGACACTATACCGGTTCGACAATGCGGTCAGGTATTGGGACTTCACCTAAGCCTTCAAAATGCTGACAGGCCGACCAACTGGACGGCTGGTCAGTTATTGGGACAGCGGGCAGAGGACAAGATTATTATGTACCGGTACATGAACACGTATATTTTTCATTAAAATCAACATTAACCGATCAATGTTTTGTTTTGTATGTAACAAGAAACTTCTTAAGATTCTGTACATACGTTCTTTTCTCCGAAAAACGTTGTATAACGATTATTATCACCTAAACAACTAACTGCATTAAGAATTACTTAAGAAATCTACGCAGAATTTAAGTGCATGCACCTCCGATATTTAAAGACTGTTTTATATATTATACGCGCAGAGATTGATTTGTTAGTACCTACTATGTCAGTGTACTATGCATTTTTAAAGCACAAAGAACTCAGAAAAACAGGTGGTTTGGCAAAAGAGGTCACTCAGCATTTTCAATCAAAGTAGGAATCTGTTTATAGAAAGTAACGTTGTCTGTAGAATAAATAATCTAACGAGGTATAGTCGAGGTCAGTTGAAACAATAATGAAAATTTTCAGTAAAATTATAACAAAATATTTCTACAACAATAATTAATAGAGGGTCCCATGTCAATAAAAAATTTGTAGTACAATGGAAATACATACAAGGTACTGTATACAGTTTTCTTCAACAAACACAAGTTAAAGGCTACATTAAAAATTTCAGTGGTTTTAAAATAAACTTCACCAAATCTAACCCAAACCATTACACTCTAAAATATCCTATGCAGTTTATACCAGGTACCATACATAATCTACGCTATTTAGCTAAGCTATCCAATATCCACGTACGATGTAACAACCAAGTTAGTTCATTTAACTTCCAACCTCCTAAACTCAACATCTGCGAAGTTTCACAGTATATAGGTAAATACAGACATGCCATGAAACATGAGCCAGATTGACAGCAATCTGAAGAAAGGTGGGATAGTTGATCACAGTTTTGCTTTTTTTATTAAAATAATAATAATAATGGATTGCATTGTTTGTATTTAATTACGTAAGTTGCGATTCTTCGAGTATTCTCAATATACTTGTACTTTGAGAGCAGAAAACTAATTTTTATGACTGAATTTCAACATTTTCTGGCTGTGACGTTATGCACAAGTATCCCCGACTCAAAGGGAGACTTGATCAGTGAATTTTAAGAGTAAATAACACATTAATTTTCTAAAAAATATTTATTATTTTCGTCAATAACATAAAATTAAGGGAATATCAGAAAAAAAATGTAGACTGTAACTAACTTGAAAGAATTACTGGAAAAATAAAACCGAAGAATTAAACTCTATGACATAAAACAACATAAACAATAAATTTCACTTATATAAGATGATGACGAAGAAAAGGTTTTCCTTCTCACTTTCTTTGCCGAAGTTTATTGAAAAAATCGTGGTAAGAAAATTGCGTTAGAAAATGTTTGTGAATAGTCTGGACTTGCTCCACTTATTCTAGCATTTGTTTAGGTAACATAAACTAATAGTGCTCCTACCGACTTATTGTTAGTATTATGATTGATTATTTAATTATATTACGGATAGCTATAGGCCTGACGCTTCGTTCTCTTTAGTCCGTTGATTTCCGTTGTGTTGTTGACGAAGTTGTTAGCTAATAAATTGAGGTGATTGTTCAGTCTGTGTTGCGAGATATGGCAAATTTTCTAACACTTTCCTGAACGTACTCGATTTACAGGTCTTCGTGGAGGGTTTCGTTACTGGCGTACCTTGGGAGGATATAGGTACATTAATATACTAGCTTTCTTATTCGGCTTCGCCCGAAATTTAGATTCCGATTTTATAAAAAAATTGTTTAAATTTCTTTTGGAAAATTCGTCTGGATTAGTCAGACATAATAAGTTGAGGCACATTTCGTGATCCCAGAATTTATCGTTTGAAAGTTTTTAAGCGACAGACAAACACACAACATATAGAAGCTTTCTGCTTTATATATTAAGATGAATATAACATTTTTCATTTCGAATTACCTAGAAAATCCGTTGGTACAATATTGACATTTTCACTTGACAGAATCTGCATTTCACTTACGATTCAGTGGAAGGGTGTTAATTTTATTTTATTAAATACTAGCAAAATACCCGTGCTTCGCTACGGTATTGAGGGGCGCTCTTTCTCTCGGTATTTGATTTGAATTTTATAGATATAGAATATGGGGTTTTTCGGTGAAGGGCAGGAGCAGTTTTTTAAAAAGATTTCTTAGCGAGGACCTAGAGGCCAAGAGGAACCTACCTACCAAATTTCAAGGTCATTGGATCAGTGGTTTCAGAGAAATCGTGATTATCAGTGGTATTTGATTTGCGATTGTAATATGCGATTCAGATATGCGATTGGTGCTACGATAGCTCTTGATTCCGTTCACAGCGGCTTTAATACCTTGGCCCCGCCGAATTTTCACCCGCGAGTACGCTCGTGGCCGCCCCGCGGTCAAGGCGCGAACTGCGCTCCTGTTTGTCGCAATAACGTATACATAACCTATATATAAATAAAATGATTTAGAATTTCGACCGCAAAGAATTTTGGTCTATTGGTTCGGTCTATTTTTTTTATTTTTAATTATTATTTTTAATTATTATTAAAAATAAAAAAAAATAGACCGAACCGGTGCGCCGATAACATTTACTTTCAGTTTTAATAACCTATATATGTATACATTATATTATATATGCTTTTTCGGTGAAGGGGGGGTAGTTTTTTAAAAACATTTCTTAGCGAGCACCTAAGGGCCAAGAGGAACCTACCTACCAAATTTCATGGTCATTGGATCAGTGGTTCCAAAGAAATCGTGATTATCAGTGGTATTTGATTTGAACTTTATATACATATAGATTTAGATACCGTGTCACATTTTCCTATAGAATAAAATATAGAATTTTAGTAAATGCTCTGCGTGTACATAAGTCACCACAAGAAGAAAATCTATTTCGTATTTGATTCTGTTTATGTTACTTTTCTTCTATACCATTTCAGAATGGTATAGAAAGCTCATATGAATTCTTAATTGCACTGGAAGGCCTATTTACAGCAACTAATTTAACAACGGTTTCGCGCGATCAAGTTTCTCCTGCGGGTTATTAATACATTTGCAATCGATATCACATCTTGTCAACAGATTTTGTTTCCATTCAGGGCTGTCGATATCGAGATGCGGACAAAACGAGCAGAAAAGTGGGTAATTCGACGCTCGATTGAGGTTGCTTCTCAGAAAAAGGAGGTGTAAAAAGGTGTACACCGTTACTCGTAAAATATCGACTGGAAGTAAGAAATATCCCCCGTAAAAAAGAATTTTATGATGCTTGACCATGCCTTAAGGCAGGATACCACCTTTGACTGCGATTTTTGGACGCGTTTTTCATGAATTTTTTTGCATACAACGAATGCGCAGAAACAAAATCGGTTTTAGTCATTTATTAATGTAACTTTAATCTGTAATTACACATTTTTTTAAACTGAAAAAGTAAAAAATAATCTCTTGTAGGTGGTGCCAAAATAAATTCCTTTGGAGAAACACCGTTTGACTGCGTGTCAAATTCTGCTCTGTACGTGGCTCTTAGAAAAAAAAACTAAAGAATGTTCCTATTAACAACAATATTTTTTAATGCTGTACGTAGGGATTTTACGAAATTTTGATTTTTAAGAAAATGGCAGTCATTTTAACAAAAAGGTCAATTTTTTAGGGTGAAAAAGTTTATAAAATTGTGCACCAAAAAAAAATAACAACGCTACAGCAAAAGTCCTACGTACATCATTAGATTATACCACGGGGAAGAATTGTGCAAAGTTTCAACTCAATCCGATGAAAATTGTAAGAGTAATTTGACACGCAGTCTAACGGTGTTCCTCCAAAGGAATTTATTTTGGCGCCACCTACAAGAGAGACTTTTTCAGTTTCAAAAAATGTGTAATTACAGATTAAAGTTACATTAATAAATGACTAAAACCGATTTTGTTTCTGCGCATTCTTTGTATGCAAAAAAATTCATGAAAACGCCTCCAAAAATCGCAGTCAAAGGAGGTATCCTGCCTTAAGAAGTCTGCCTATTTCTATCCTCTTTGATTAAATTTATTCTCTCACCGAGTATACAGGCTACGGCCGAAAGGACGACACAAGCGGGCAGGAATTGAATCTAGATGCAAAAATAAATAAATCAAAAGTGTGGAATAAAAGTTTTTCATCCGAGGCTTAGTTTTCGACAAAATCTATTGTAGAGCATGAATGAACCGCATAATTCCTTCGTCAACGATTAATCCATAAAAAGAAGTCTCGCTTCCAGAAAATATCGCCTCCTTTAATAATATTTTCTCTGTAACAGTTAGAGTCAGTTTGTTTTAGCCGATGAAATTATCTTGCTCGATTAATCGGGCAGATAAGATCGATGACAATTATTCAGCCGCATTATCGCTAACATATAGCCAAGATAACAACCACTAAGTACTAACAAGGAGACGTTTTCAACCCAAAAATTCTGGTTTTAATGAAACTCCGTGAGAAATTCACTCCGAAGCACAGTGCGGCACATAATGGACAAAAATCGGAATAATCAACATTCAATTCTGATCTATGGTTTATGTATATCAACTGTTTTTCAGTGTTTTGATAATACAAATATTGTTTTTTATTATAATTACTATATTTATGTAATAAAACTCAGTTACTTTGGTTAGAACAATTTTTAATATAAAAATGTAAATTATTACCACATTGTATGTATTCTCTTATTTTTGTCACAAACCTCCATTCAAGTGCGGCACTGTGCGAAGGTGTGACATCAGCCCTTAAAGTTATCGTGTCGTTTGCTTTTTTAATATAACTGTATAACGGTGCGAGATAGAAGGAAACTTCACATATAAGGATTGTTCAGTTTTTTATGCTCTATCGCGCAACCAAAAGAGAAATAAAATTATTTTTATTAATATAAAAAAGCGCGATAACTTTGAGGGCTGATTTCACCTCTGCAGAGTGAAGTTCCGCAGGAAAAAATTGTCTGTTTGCATTCTTCAATGTGCTCTACATTCACACGAAGTTTCATTCAAATCAGAATTTCCGGCTTGGTAACGTTTCCTTGTAAGAAACGACCTAAGGGTCAGTCCCAAATCACGCGCCACCAGCGTAGAGAATTGCCGGACGTGGTTGCCGTTGCGATTGGAAATAGACGCTTCCGGTGTCTCCTTCGCGCATGCGCCATGTAAAGCCGGAGCCAGACTTGAATGAGTATACGCTGAGCAAAGCTGAACGCGCATGTGGACGGGTGAAACGGTAGCCAAGGCCGCATGCTTCTGCGTCAGAAAGGGTGAGCGTGTACGCATATGCTAAGTAGTGTGGAGTCCACACTGTGGATGCAGGGTTGCCAAGCGTACTGAATAAATGGCGGTGTGCTGGCCCATATGACGTCGTACATATCTTCTCTTTGGTCGTGCGGTGTAAGAGAAGGGGAACACTTATATGTGGTTCGTGACGCCGTGACGTCATACTAACGCTAAGCCAATCCAAGCCAAGTGACGTCATATATACCAGTACGGCGTACTGGACCGCGTGGCAACCCTGTGTGAATGTGTCAAGGTGCGTCTCCACCAGCGTTCACGAACTGTTCTATTATTTCCATAAAAACGTAATTCTTTTATTTTTCATCAACTGTTTATGATAATATTAGCAATGGATTAAATTCATTCACACAGATCCATCCTTCATGATAAAAAAAACGCAAGTTCCTGCCTTCAATAATTTAGGTCATTAAAATTCATTTCTGAAGGCGGGTTTCGTAAAAATCATCGAAAACAGGAAACTTTGATTATTTGTATTTCTTAAACAATTTCGAATCTGGAAAAATGAGGACTTGGCCCACTCTAAACTCATATGGGCTACAATATATTTCAATAGTGTCATGAAAATCCCAGACATCGAGGTTTTCAGAAAAGTATCTCATTTGCTTCTATCTTCCACGCTGAGCGCAATACACTCCAAACTCCCTTTAGGTAATGTGTGGAAAAGTGTTCCTTCTCGAGAAATTTTATAATTGCTTATTTCTTATTTCTCGAGAAATACTGTTTTTCTCGAGAAACTTAATTTAAGTCTAGGAAATAAATCCTATTAGTAACTTTAGAACTAATATGAATTACAGTAGAAAATCTCAGTAGAGAAGATTCGACATTATTGACTGATCAAGGTGCTCTTAAATTCCTATTTAACAGTTTAGAAAAATGCCTCCTGAAATAAGTAAACAGTTTCTTGTAGCTATTATAGAAGAAATATGGAAAAGAAGAGACAAAACTATTGTATCCTTTATACAATTTTTGCATAGGTAATACAGAATCTCTTCAAAAAATTCAAAAGACGCGTTTATTCATTTAATATCCATATTTATCACACAAAAAAAGAAAATAAATAGATTAAAAAACTATTTTAAAACAAGGAAGTAATGTTTCGCTTTGTACAAATTTTGTATTAAATAAATCAATTTATAAATTATATTTAATATCTGTTTTATCATTTATACAAGTTTTGTGCAAATTAGACAGGAAGTGAACAATCAGTTAAAGTTTTCTTGTGTTTCTGATAAACATTGTCAACATTATTCCAAAAATATAAATTTGTAATATTTTTTTCAATTTCTCAAGAATTCTCAAGAAGTATGAGCTGATTTATGATTTCTCGAGAAAGAACAGATATCGAGAAACCAGAAACACTAGTGTGGATGAACACCGACAATGCAATGGTCGGCTCAGGCCATATGCATTCGCCGGCATTCGCCGGCATTCGCGAGTCGAGTCGCATGCGTCGAGTCACCACGAATACACGTCCAAACTGGCATATGCGTCCACGCTCACCCATTCTGGCGTAGAAGCATGCGGCTCTGGCTACCGTTTCTTCCGTCCACATCATAATATTCGTGCGCGTTCAGCCTTGCTCAGCGTATAGGCATTCAAGTCTGGATCCGGCTTTATTCGCTTTCGCCATCGGCAAGAAAGGAGCGAAAACGATCGCCCGGAATCGTGTACCCTCTACGTTATAATATTATATTATATTTATTATATATGTATATTATATAACTTAAATAACTAAAAAATAATTAATAAACAAATTTTTTAAAAAATAAAACCGATCTGAAAACAAAAAAAGCGCTAAAAAGTACACCAAATTTTTTTCCTTATTTAATCTACGACTCTCCATTTTTTTATGTCGGCGCCTCATCACTTTACACTGTGTAAACCTGGCGTCGACTTAAAAAAAAAGAGTCGTAGATCAAATAAGGAAAAAAATTATTTTTTACTTTTTAGCGCATTTTTATTTTTTTGAAGTCGGTTTTAAGTTTTTTGTTTTTAAACGATTAGTACAATATTTTGTAGTAAAATAAATATCTTACATTGTTTAATATCCATGAAAACTATAATATTGATACGAATAAATGAACCAACAAATGTAATAGAAATGAAAACAACCATGAAGGAGATTACACTTCTAGAAGTAATAACTTACATTCTGAAGCATTCACACCTTTACAGACAGTTTTACGATGACACGACACGCAGAAAAGATAAACCATAGAAAAAAAATTTAGTTCAAAAGCTAAGCGTAAAATAAATTGTTCAACTTTAATATTACAGTGGCACAATGATTACAGTAGGCAATATAAATACAGTAGGGCGTCGATTAGCCGCACTGCTTGGGACCGAGGTGGTTCGGAAATTCGAATTGTTCGGATAATCGAACAGTAGTTCGGAGAATGAAACATGCATGCACTTTACACTGTTTATAACTGTAGGAAATACACCTAAAATTACTTATTAAATACAAGAGTATTACTGCGTTAATTTATATTACGCAAAAGTAAATCAATCAATCGGTACCGCTACACTGGTTCGAAGAAGTGGTGCGGAATGCGATGATGCAGCACTGGTTCGGATTAGGGTTTATCGGTTTTTAAAAACCGGATGTAAAAACCATTATTTTTTCATAAATTTGTAAAATTCGAAAACCGGTTTTTAAATTTGGAAAAAAACCGGTTATTAAATTTGGAAAAAAACGGTTTTATATATTAGATTTAATATGGAAAAATGAATTAATTATTTGATTAAAAACGTTAACATTATGACTTGAAATCGCCTCGGACACAAGCATATTGTAGTACGTAACAGTTTACTGTAAAACTAATCTTCATGAGTTCATATTTTCAGAAGAAAAATACTAAATGAAATAACGATTTATAATTTATATTTTGTACGGATTTTAGTTATTTTAGTTTCCTTCCCCATTTGGTTTTGTATGCAGTGTATTTTATTGTGCTGATTTTTGTAGATCCAGAAATATTAAGTGAACTCAAAAATGGTACGAAAATGGCTGGATTTTAGTTATTTTAATTTCTTTTATTAGTTTAGTTTTGTATAGATACAGTATATTTTATTTTGTTATATTTTTGTAATTACATAACAATTAAAAAAATGAACATTTTTAAAATAAGTACTGATATTATATTCTATTTTAATTATATATTTTTGTGAAAATCCGAAAACCGGTTTAACCGGTTTTTTGGAAATAGTGGAATTCGGAAACCGTTTTTTTTTCAAAAGTTGGTTTTTATATAAACTCCAGTTCGGAATAATCGACGGTTCGCTTAATCGAGGCTCGGATAATTGACGCTCCACTGTACATATATTTGTTAAAAGAATAATGCATTGGTTCGTACTGCATCACACAACCGCGTGTCTGAGCTTCACGGTCAAAGACGGAAGTGACCGGCGCACAGTGGGGTGAAAGACGCTAAAAGTTGGCATTAATTCCTAGGCGTCATGAAAACTTGTGTTAATTAAATAACTTAATGAATAACGATTACTTTAAAGTAAATAAAACAAAAGATTCCTCTTTTAAACTTATTTAATACATTTTTGTACATATTTAATAACACAATCTGTGAAACCTTTTTTTTTTTGATACGGCAATGCAGTGATCATGTTAATGATCATGTGAATTAGTATCACTGTCATCATATTCATTATCAGACTGCAATGGTGTAGTATGATCATCACGACTTATAACTGGAGGCAATAATAAGTTTAAAGCTTCTTTGGGCAGAGATTGACGATTTTTTGGGGGTAATCGTCTCTCGCTGGTTATTACGGGATCTGAACATAATAAAAAGTGATTTCAAATATCCTGATTGCCAAAAGACAGTATTTTCATGAACTCGGAACCTTTTTGAATAACTTGAAATTTTAGGGATTCGAGCAAAAACGAGCAGAATCTGAAAGTTAATCTCAGTTCTTTGATAATCAGAGATGATAACTGTGGAAACAACAATGCTTGATAAGACTTGGAAGTTAACTAAATGTTTAATTGTTTGTGTAGATCAGCTATGGTAATTAAGGTTATACGAGGCAATTTTGAATGAAACTTTATGAAGGTTTGCTTGCCGCAAACGTATAACAACAAAAATTAATTAAACAAACACCTAAAATTGACGTCTTCATCACAAAACAGAAGTTTATAACACAGAAAACACAAAAAGTAGCTACACAAAATGGTTTGATAAATCGCTTAGAATAAATATGTAATGGAGTTCCTACAGCTAACTGGTTTTGACCGACTCGGGTAAGGAAGGAAGAGTTGCAGCAGGCTGTGGATATACGTATTATTGTGCGCACATATTTCAACTATACAAGGGATAAAAAATCAGATATGTAAACATTCTTTTGTATTTCGATTTTTTGCCATCTTTTACGGTCTCTCACCCCACTGTGCGGCGAGGCGAGAAAACAGAAGAAAACAAAGGTAACATAAGTGAGCGTTACCGACTGACACAACATTTAATGTAACTTTGAATATAATCATCGTATAAAATCCATTCACCGTGTACAGTTACACACTAAAAATTACAAATTTCAACACAGTTGTTGTCTGATACTCGTCCATAAACAAATTCCATATCTCTTGTCTGACGTTCAGAGAAAATAATTACCAGAACTAAGACACCATTACACACGAAAGCACCGCAAATAAAAACTTACGATATTACTGTGATAAAATCAGCGGGGAACCTCCTCGCAAAAATTACGTTCACCGTAAACCACCCAATTTGCTTCCTATTTCCATGCGAAATTCTCATCGATGAAGAATCGAATCACCGGTGGCGCGCGGCTTAAACCGTTTTACGACGCAATTGGTCTTATCTTATCATCGTGGCTGCCCTGACGTTTGCGCCACGGCTGCTGTTATATCTTGTAAACCTCGGGCCGGCGACGACTCGAGGTCTTGGACATTATCGAGGAACCGCCTGGTCGCGCCAGGTCTACGTCGGTGAATGCGCCAAGAGGGACATCATTTCACTGATTGCTCCTAATCGGAGCGTGTAGGAACGTGAAATGATAAAAGGGAGAGACGTGACGATTCCCTCCCATTTTCTTCCGCTATCGGTTGAAAACGCTGAAGCAAGCTCGCGCTTGCTTCCGTTTCCTGTTAAATCGGCAGGGGCCACGATTGTTAATACTGACTGCGTTTATGGTTATGGGCGTTAAGCGTTGATCATTTTAGATTCATCTATAAGAACATTTTTATGCCAGAAAAGTGTTTTGTTAGTATGATTATTTATTCATAGGCGATTGATATATTAGTGCAGTTCTTCGACGTAGGTACAGGTATTGTTTAAGAATATTTCATGCAAATTTTGTATGCAGTAGCTCCGTAATGTGTTTTGCAAACAGCTAAATTTTATTGAGAATTTGACTACCGCAATCGTTTATTTCGGTAGCTACAGATTTCTTCCCTTTGAAAGTAGCAACATTTTTTGCAAAGGTGAATGTAAACAATCGAAAACTGGGAGATTACAATATCCAGTGTGCAAAATGGGAGACAGCATTGCCAGCAGATTTAAATTCACTAGGTAGTATGTTTATTTTTAAATACAGAAAAGCGAATTAGGCCGACATCCTTTTGTTTCATTTATTATTGCAAATGGGCCTGAAGAACACTAACAATAAATCATTAGTAGATAAAATAGTATTTTTGGCTACTTTAATCTTACCGCGAAAGAAATGTTTAACATTTTGACTCCATTCTAAGAAAAGACTAGTAAGAAATACTAAATTTTTACAGTTGCTAATATAACTTTTGCATGAATATGTTTCAAACAATATTTTATACAATAATTATATTGTGCTCAGTCGCTTAATTCTATTGAATTACGGTGTATCATTATTCTGAATTACAAATGAAGAATACAATGGACATTAGTGGATTTCAACCTGACTTGTCTTTTGTTCTTCAATATTTTTGAGTTATGCTACTGACAGGTATATTGAACAGTTTTGAAGTATTACGGTGAGTTCCTATTAGTATATGTGCAGATAACAAGAATATGAATGAAAATGCTTTATATTGCATTACATTTATTTTAAAATAATCTTTTGAGATCCCAATATTTTATTACTTTAAGTAGCTCTGAAGTACTTCGTGTTAATTTATTATAAATTTAAAAGTGCTATAAAACAACAGAGAAAACCGTAGTACCTATTTTACAAAAAGGTACAAAAAAGAGCGCCAAGTATCTATATAATCCCATCAAAAAGTATCCCATTTAAAAACATTGTCGTATATGAATATAATGATATACAAAAATTGCGCCAATTATCACAATGGCTATTTATACAAAGAAAAAATGTATTAAATAATATTAAGCAGATATATTTTTATACAAATAAATATTTTAATACGAATAAATATTTTATTCAAAATACTTGGCGCTGCTCTCCGAATTGGGGTTGCTAAACTGAATAAATATGTATAAATTTCATTAAAATCTTTTCCTTTCTTTCTTGTCTCAGTGGTGTCTGGTCTTGTTTTATTTATTAACCAAGACAATTGGACCGAAACGAAGATACACTAACTAAATTCATTTCCTAACGTTACCTCGATGGCTGATTGTGACCCATAATAATTTCTTCACACACATCCCACAATAATATTTAAAATTCTTATTTGTTTAAAGACCTGATACTAATATTTAAAAAGTAACATAAGTAGTTTAATATCTAGGATGGGTCAAAATGGACAAGCAAGGGATAAGAAATGGAAAATGGAGCTTCTCAGCTTAAGAAACAATACGGCATATGTACATACAGGGTCAGCGTTTCATCCTGCAACCCGCGCTCGCGCGAACTTGTGAAATGGCAACAGCGCCTCACGGACGCATTCCACTACCACTGTGGCCGATACTTGCGCCATCTATGAGCAGTTGATGAAAGCGTACGGTCTTTTCGATGCCAGTAGAGAGCGCAGAGTGCTTTTGGCTTTCGCTAGAAGATATTAGATTTGACGAAGCAGGCGGAGAAGAAAACGGTAGCCATGTTAAGAATCCGATCGCATCAATCCCGTTCCGTGTGGAAATATCGACGGTCTAGCTGCGGTATTAGACCACGCTGACGCGATAGTGGCCCGGGTTAAAGAATTTGGGGCCTTTTTCGTATAATTTTTGAACAAAGTATAAAAAATATCGGAATACAATTTGCGCTGAAAAATGGGGAAAAATTATCCCCATCTAAAAGACCGTACGCTATCATCAACAGCTCATAGATGGCGCAAGTATCGGCCACAGTGGTAGTGGAATGCGTCCGTGAGGCGCTGTTGCCATTTTACAAGTTCGCGCGAGGGCGGGTTGCAGGATGAAACGCTGACCCTGTATATATGTATACAGTGGCGTGCAAAAGTATTCGGCCACCCTTTAAAATAGAATAACTTGTTTAAAATTGGTCCAAACGATTCGAGTTTTTTTGAGAAGCTAGAAGGATTAGTTTGCTAGTAACGTGTTTCGTCGTTTTGGAAAAAAATTGAAATTTGACGGAATAGCACATTTCGACAGTTTTCGGTCGAAAACTGTGATTTTCACCGCTTTTAACTGTTCGTAGCTCATAGCTGCGTTAACCGATTTGGATGAAGTTTTCAGCACGTATACAGCTTACTTAAATCTACAACGGGCATTTTTTAAATTTTCATTACGGCCTCAGATAAAGAAGTTGAGCAAACGACCTTTACTATTTTTTTTCACTATAATATATATACATACGATTACATAGAATCTGCTGAACAGAAAATGTCAGAGGTGGGTGCGCCGTTTATAAATGTTTCTTGTGCAACGGAGTGTAGTAATGCAAAGCTATATGTAAACTGAGCGTGGTAGTACTTACCTTTGAGTCTGTTCACCCCAAAGGTTGGTAAATCACGAAATTTCCTATCTACCATCTGCTGAATATAATCCCAATAAGAGGAACACTCGACAAGGAAAAACCATTCTCTAAGTAAGTCACACTGCAAGTAGTTTATTTATAAAACGTGTGTGGAACTTTTCATGCAAACATTTTTATTGCAATATCGCTCGCATGCAATAAGGGCGACGGAAGTAAATTTTGAGCTTCAGAAGTACCTATATTTTTATTTAAAAATAAGTAGGTACATTGTTTTAATAAAAATCAGCTTCTATATGAAGAATAAATTCCAGTTCTATTATTTCACAAAAATAGTAGAAATATTTGAATTCCGTTTAAAAAAACTACATTCACCCCGAATGTTGTCAAAAACTCATTCCCTCAAGCTGTAAGCGAAAACTAATTAAGTAAAAGAAATTCTCTTTCTACGATTGATCCCTAAAATCTCTAGCTATGCACCATTTCACTCGGGTCACCATGCAATAACTAATTTCGTGTCGAATTTTCAAATACACGAGCTATCAAAAATGAATGTAATTAGAAACGGCGCAGAGTTGTTTGCACAGGGGACTGCAATCCAATAGCAGGGAACGGGAACGATGTATGTAGGTGCGCCAAAGCGTTTGAAGCAAAGTAAAGTGCACACAGAAGGACTGAAACCGTAATCCAGCCGCCAGTGCCAGTCTCTTGACCTGACATTTAATGCTGTTACACAAGTCGCAGTACTCGTTGCTCTTTGTCTGCAAGGATTGTGCTACTTATCGAAATGACAGGGCAAAGGGAGCAACGAGGAGTCAACGACACCGCCCTAGAGCTTTAAACATGCGTGATGCATAGTTTGTTCTTTGTAATTTTTCATGAGAGGAGCAGCTTTCGATTTAACCTTATAAGGCTCCGATTTGGTCGCTGGTTAATCGACCAGTTATCTTTTGCTAAATGTTGTACTTACCGAACAGGGAACTTCGGAATAGAAGAAAATATAGACACAAATTCCTCTGTGACAAAGTTTAATTTTATTGGTGTTCAATTAATGTCTCAGTTTAATTGTGTTTAAGTAGTTTTAGATTTAGTTATAATTGGTTAGGCTTATTGATAGTTTGTACACTGCAGTCTCGCCTTTTACTGCAATTTTTGCTTTTTATAATGCATAAAGTAATAGAGACTAATAATAATAATATTATTAGTATGCAACTTTAATTCATACTAGTATTAACAATAATCTTAAAGAATTCCACTGTTGTCGAATAAAAGTTGCAATTTTGTGGCAAAAAGATAGGGAAGCGTTCAAGTTTTAGTTTCAACGGGGACGTGGCATTTTGGATCCACTTTTTTCAAACCGACGTTTAAGACTGATTTTAATAATTGTAAGATGTATATGAATAATATAGATGTAATACTAAATTTTGCTTGACGCGTAGGCCGTACAGTGACGAATATAGTTCCCTTTTGTCAAATTAATAAATTCTTATTAAATTCATCTTTTAACCTTTCTTTTGGCCATCGCTGTGTGACTATCGACGATGCACCAGATCAGAAATGAGAGAGAAATTCGTATAGCTATTCTGGGAAATTATATTGCGATCACAGTAACGGAGACTTAATAGTATGTAATCAGAGAGCAGACATTCTGTATCTAAATTCGAGGATTGTTCGTACTCTGAGGTGAGAACGAAGCTCGTTCGTAGTTGCTAGAGTTTCCTGTTCCAACCGTGATTAGTCGATTTGACTTGCCACAGAGCGCGTTTCTGCGCTTCTAGCGAAATACAATTCCCACATACTTGGCAACTTTGATGGATTCGAAATTGAATTCGAGAGGAATAATGCATTTTCTCTACGCAGGTGTTTTGCACACTTTGCGTAGGAGTTTTGTGTGTACAGACTGGGGCTGGGACTATTTGTCGAATTTTTTCAGTATTCGAATATTCCAATACTTCATTTGCTCGATTATTTGGCGAATATAATTCAAATATCTAAGTATTCGAATACTATTCGAATATTTAAGTATTCGAATACTGATGTATTCGAGTAGTACGGTATCAATTACAAATCAAGTTCTTTAGGTTCATTTGTCAGAGTGAAATCTTGTAAGCTAATTTTGACCCACTTCACACTATACTATTCGAATACATCAGTATTCGAATACATTTTTATGGGTATTTTCTTACTCAATTTTGGTGATTAAGGTGTTATTTGCAAAGATCACCATTCTATAGAAGACAACTTTTATTGTTTATGCTTTGACATACACTCGCCTGTACTAGGGCTGGGACTATTCGAATAATTTAATATTCGAATATTTTACAAGTATTCGAATGCTACGAATAAACTTCGAATATTTGAGTATTCGAATGTTATTATTCGAATAGTAATAAGCAACAAAAGTTGTCTTCTATTATACATCAGTATTAGAATAGTATTCGAATAATAACATTCGAATACTCAAATATTCGAAGTTTATTCGTGGCATTCGAATACTTGTAAAATATTCGAATATTCAATTATTCGAATAGTCCCAGCCCTAGTACAGACGAGTATATGTCAAAGCATAAGCAATAAAAGTTGTCTTCTATACATAGAATGGTACCCTTTGTAAATAACACCTTAATCACCAAAATTGAGTAAGGAAATACACATAAAAAGTGTTGACTTTTTCCCTCATTTTTGGACAAGTTGATTCAAGACCTAATTCAGGGAGACGAACATTTTTTTGAAAAATTTCAAAGTTTATGAACATATGTATAAAGAAAAGTGCATTGATTCAAGGGGGTTATTTTTTGTTTATGACCAAGAGGATTAAAAAAGGTTACTTATTGACCCCTAAGTGGTAGAGATTGAAAATGTCAACATTTTTGTTTCAAATTCGAAGTATTACTTTTACTCAGCGAAGATGGCGTTTTTTGTTACTTTTGAAAGGTAAAAATGTAGTTTTCGAGAATTCTGAAAAAACTTAAGTCATTTAATAGACAGTAGAAATGTGAAAATAGTATAAATTGGAATTAAAACCAGTCGAAAGAAAGCAAGTTTTAGTCTTAAGTTTGTGGTAATAGAATATCAAAATGTTATCCACTTCTTATGAAAGTGCTTTACAAAACTAAGCGGAAAGTAAGTATATTGTACCTCGTGTGTCATTAGATACACCGTTGCACAATGCATACGACACTTAAACTGTATCACAGCTTTCAGAAAATAACAGCTAATCGTAAGATTATTCTTTATCATCACGAAGCAATACTTAGCTTGCTGTTATAGACTCGCTACTTGTCACGAAGCAAAACATAAACGCAACGTAACAAAGCTAATTGTCATTTCTACACTACAAATATCTATCATGAAAAGCACAAAACGATCAGACACTTCCATTGAAATTATATTTTATAATTAGTAAAACTTCAAACTATATATAGGTATGGTAACTAGGGCTGGGACTATTTGTCGAATTTTTCGGTATTCGAATATTCGAATACTTCTGTTGCTCAATTATATGGGGAATATAATTCGAATATCCAAGTATTCGAATAGTATGGTGTGAATTATAAATCGTGTTCTTTAGGTTCACTTGTCAGGGTGAAATCTTGTAAGCTAATTTTGACCTACTTCACACCATACTATTCGAATACTCAAATATTCGAATAGTATTCGAATAATAACATTCGAATACTCAAATATTGGAATAATAACATTCGAATACTCAAATATTGGAATAATAACATTCGAATACTCAAATATTCGAATAATAACATTCGAATACTCAAATATTCGAATAATAACATTCGAATACTCAAATATTCGAATAATAACATCCGAATACTCAAATATTCGAATAGTATTCGAATTATAACATTCGAATACTCAAATATTCGAATAGTATTCGAATAATAACATTCGAATACTCAAATATTCGAATAGTATTCGAATAATAACATTCGAATACTCAAATATTCGAATAGTATTCGAATAATAACATTCGAATACTCAAATATTGGAATAATAACATTCGAATACTCAAATATTGGAATAATAACATTCGAATACTCAAATATTCGAATAATAACATTCGAATACTCAAATATTCGAATAATAACATTCGAATACTCAAATATTCGAATAATAACATTCGAATACTCAAATATTCGAATAATAACATTCGAATACTCAAATATTCGAATAGTATTCGAATAATAACATTCGAATACTCAAATATTCGAATAGTATTCGAATAATAACATTCGAATACTCAAATATTCGAATAGTATTCGAATAATAACATTCGAATACTCAAATATTCGAATAATAACATTCGAATACTCAAATATTCGAAATTTATGCATAGCATTCGAATACTTGTAAAATATTCGAATATTAAATTATTCGAATAGTCCCAGCCCTAAATTGGTAACCCCAAGCATTTTATCCCAAAGGCATCGCCCGTCTCATTTATAACACAGAAGCCGCTCTCAAGAGGCAAAATTAATTATTTCATCTCGTATATAATGCTCCAATTTCCATTGAGTCGTTCAGTTTTAATTTCTCATTCGCTTGCCATTCGCTCCGTAGAACGGGCTACATAACGGCTCTCGTTTGCATCCGATCCAGGCTGTCGATTGTCTCGTCGCCATTGATGGGGGCCACAGAGAGAAAGACGGGGAACTGAATGACTTATAGGATCAGAGATTAAAAATTATAATAGCACGAGTCCCGTGCATTGCGTAGGTCATTAGGGCCCTTTACACGGACGTTCCCGGCGCGCGTTCCCGGCGTGCGTTCCGGCTTGCGGCACGCAAAAGTACGTGAACGCCGGAGCGACGCTCCTGCGTGCGCGCCAGAAGGTTATACTCGCCACTACTTAGAGACAACGGGTTCGGCCTCACATTTCTACGTCGACTCCATTCACATGTTTTTTCCACGATCCACCGCAGTGGTGTATTGTGTACTACCTGTTCGATGTATATCATCGATTTGCGAAACGATCGGTGATAGGTATACCTTGATATATCTGGCTTATAGAGGATATCATAAATGCTATTACTGTAGGGTACACTGAAACATCTGTTTTTACGAAGCTACATTTGGTTGACCTGAAGGTGCTATAAATTATGGAAATGGTTTATGACTCAGTTATAACGACTGTAAAATTTTACAAGGGTACATTAAAATATCCAAATGTTTCCCCGGCAATGCGATGGCAAATGAAATTGCAGGTAACACATTCACTGTTGTGACGATCATAAATATTACTATTGACGGCAATAATTACCACGTCATTGCTTGTTTTAATATAAAAACTAATATTGATAGATAATAAATACACATAGGTATGCAAGTGATGTTATATGTAGGATAAATGATGAAGAGGTGTAATGTGCAAGATGTTTTGAAGAAAGGGGGTAGTCTTCTGATGGCACGTGATGCAGGTCAAATTTTTCACCCACGCTCTTGCGTGGCGCGCAAGAAAGCACCACACTCCTGCCCGCGCGCCAGAAAGCACCACGCTCCTAGCCGCGCTCCAAGCTCGACTCCAGAAGAGTTTACGTAAGAGACAGAAAAGGTAGTTAGAAAAGGAAAACGGCACTTGAAACCAAGGGTTCGACGTGGCGCGTGGATTTCCGACAGTTTTGAAATCCTGGAGCGCGCGCCGAGCCTGGCAGCCGATCCTGGCAGCCAAGACTCCAGAGGCAACGCCGTCGATAAGCCGTGCCTCGATGGGTTTCGAGGACTTGGACCCTCGAGACCAGGGGGGCCGTGCAATGTTGCCCCCTAAGACGTGACGAATCAAAAATTCTTCATTTCTCACCGGATCTTGGCGAAAGTGACGTGAATCGTTTCCTTATGTTTTCCCGATGAAAATGGTCCAAAAACGACACAAATCGGATTGTAATTAAGGAATCTTCATAATAAATTGAATCCCATCACTTCGTTAAAAATAGTTCGATTTATATGAAAGTTGGTAGGCATAATTTTCATTTGAAAAACATGAGAAATCCCTCGGTATCACTTCCATATCGATACGATAAAGAATAAAGTATACAATTTTTCTGAAACAGGTATGAATCCTTGGCCGACCGCAGCGAATCGGGGTCGGCGACCCACAGTCGAGGGTGAAATAAGTCGTTACAGCGTATTAAGAAATTCTTTATTCTTCATCGTATCGATATGAAAGTAACACTAATGGATTCCTCGCGTTCTCCCAATTAAAATTATCACAAATATCATGCAAATCAGATTACTTTTACACAAGCTTTTGGATAAGTTACACTCTCGTCGGACTCCAGGGTGAGCCAGGAATCCATTTGTCACGTCCACATCGATACGATAAGAGAGTGCGTTTAAGAAATGCCTACTCCTTTTATAATTTGTATTGATTATGTAAAAGTAGTCCGATGATATTTGTGATAATTTTAATTGGGAGAACGCGAGGAATCCATTAGTGTTACTTTCATATCGATACGATGAAGAATAAAGAATTTCTTAATACGCTGTAACGACTTATTTCACCCTCGACTGTGGGTCGCCGACCTCGATTCGCTGCGGTCGGCCAAGGATTCATACCTGTTTCAGAAAAATTGTATACTTTATTCTTTATCGTATCGATATGGAAGCGATACCGAGGGATTTCTCATGTTTTTCAAATGAAAATTATGCCTACCAACTTTCATATAAATCGAGCTATTTTTAACGAAGTTATGGGAATCAATTTATTATGAAGATTCCTTAATTACAATCCGATTTGTGTCGTTTTTGGATCATTTTCATCGGGAAAACATAAGGAAACGATTCACGTCACTTTCGCCAAGATCCGGTGAGAAATGTAGAATTTTTGATTCGTCACGTCTTAGGGGGCAACATTGCACGGCCCCCCTGGTCTCGAGGGTCCAAGTCCTCGAAACCCATCGAGGCACGGCTTATCGACGGCGTTGCCTCTGGAGTCTTGGCTGCCAGGATCGGCTGCCAGGCTCGGCGCGCGCTCCAGGATTTCAAAACTGTCGGAAATCCACGCGCCACGCCGAACCCTTGGTTTCAAGTGCCGTTTTCCTTTTCTAACTACCTTTTCTGTCTCTTACGTAAACTCTTCTGGAGTCGAGCTTGGAGCGCGGCCAGGAGCGTGGTGCTTTCTGGCGCGCGGGCAGGAGTGTGGTGCTTTCTTGCGCGCCACGCAAGAGCGTGGGTGAAACATTTGACCTGCATCACGTGCCATCAGAAGACTACCCCCTTTCTTCAAAACATCTTGCACATTACACCTCTTCATCATTTATCCTACATATAACATCACTTGCATACCTATGTGTATTTATTATCTATCAATATTAGTTTTTATATTAAAACAAGCAATGACGTGGTAATTATTGCCGTCAATAGTAATATTTATGATCGTCACAACAGTGAATGTGTTACCTGCAATTTCATTTGCCATCGCATTGCCGGGGAAACATTTGGATATTTTAAAGTACCCTTGTAAAATTTTACAGTCGTTATAACTGAGTCATAAACCATTTCCATAATTTATAGCACCTTCAGATCAACCAAATGTAGCTTCGTAAAAACAGATGTTTCAGTGTACCCTACAGTAATAGCATTTATGATATCCTCTATAAGCCAGGTATACCTATCAAGGTATACCTATATCAAGGTATACCTATCACCGATCGTTTCGCAAATCGATGATATACATCGAACAGGTAGTACACAATACACCACTGCGGTGGATCGTGGAAAAAACATGTGAATGGAGTCGACGTAGAAATGTGAGGCCGAACCCGTTGTCTCTAAGTAGTGGCGAGTATAATCTTCTGGCGCGCACGCAGGAGCGTCGCTCCGGCGTTCACGTACTTTTGCGTGCCGCAAGCCGGAACGCACGCCGGGAACGCGCGCCGGGAACGTCCGTGTAAAGGGCCCTATTGAGAGTGTCACGGGAGTGACGTGGGAGCGTGTGTACGCGAAGGTATGCCGGAGAGAAAATACAACGGAAACACGTACAGCCTCGAGGTGGCCACAGTGGAAAAATAATGAAAGGGAAGGGAAGATCCCAGGGGGGGAGTAGTGCCACGGAAGAAAGACGACGGCGTCTGCTGGCCAGACAATAATTTTTTTAATTTGTTGCTACGCCACAGGAAGTTGAGTTACTGTCACTGGGAACCTGTGTTGAAAGACGTGGATTCTCATTCTTTGGAATATGTTGTCCGATATTAATTATACATTCTGTCTCTTTGCCTAAGTCTCCAGGCGAATTTAGACTTAACACTTTGGATGTGCATCGCGCATGACTCATCCACGGTGAAAGGTGTATACCTAGATTGTTTTCATCTGCATTTCATCCAAAGTCGCCAGGGATCAAAGTGGAGCCAGTCTCTGCGTTTGATGAATTCACATTCACTGTGGATGAATCATCCGCGATGCACATCCAAAGTGTAGAGTCTGAATTCGCCTTCAATCATTTGTTCTTAGTTAACCCTTCGTTGACACACTCTCTTCTTCGATTAACTTTGACATACCTGCATGGCTCACACCCAGAGCAATTTTTGATCGAGTGCGATTCTAAAAAATCCAATTATTATGAAAACAATCATGGGCCAATTTCAAGGTCTCTGGAATGTATTCCAATAATTACTTTACTCAAATGTTATCACAGTTTTTGTACAAAATTCGAGATTACCATATGTCGAGAAAAAACGAAGACAATCATTAAACAATTGCAAGTTTTAGAAATTTCAATATTAGAAGCTACAAATAACCAAACTTGATGTTCGGATACAGTATTTTGGGAGAAAAAATAGTTTGTAAGTCGGGTTTGGAAAAAAGGTATTTATTTTGCATATACAGTGAGTGTAAAAAGTATTCGTACAGTTAAACAAAGTATTAATAAACTATGGAAATAAACTAAATATTTAATGTTTTAATAGTTTGTGAGAGATTGCCTTTTGATTTTATAATAGCTTTGAAGCTTATTGGTATGAAATGTACTGACGATTAGAGACACTATAATAAGAGTCTGGCCATAAGAAGGCCACTTTTGATTGCTCCGCCATTTTTGGTCGATTCCCGCTGATTTTTAAATCTGTCAATTATACTACTCTTAATTGTAACACATTTTTTAAAAAATATATGTTTGAAGGTTAATAAAAAACGTTTTTTGTCATACTATTCTAATTGTTTGTAATATCTATTTATCTGAAAATGTGCATTTGGGTAGTAAAAAAATAATGTATATATATTCATAAACACTTTCATAACATAACCTTTTTTGGCCACTTTTGATTGGCCCGCCATTTTTCATCTATTCCCGCTGATTTTTAAATCTGTCAATTATACCAATCTTAATTGTAGTACAATTTTAAAAAAACATATGTTTGAAAGTCAATAAAAAATGTTTTTTGCCATACTGTTCTAATTGTTTGTAATATCTATTTATCTATGTATATACATATCTATGTATACATGTATATACCTATTTACAGTGAGTAAAAAAAGTATTGGCACACTTTTTAAAATCGCATAACTCTTTTAGAATTGGTCCAAACGACATGAGTTTTTGTTAGAAGGTATAAGGATTAGTTTGCTAAGTGACGTATTTCGTAGTTTTGAAAAAAAATTCAATTTGTCGGAATAGCAAAAAAAATAGTAAAGGCCGTTTTTTTTCAACTTTTTTTCTGAGCCTGTAACGAAAATTCAAAAAACCCATTTGTAGATTTAAGTAAGCAGTATACATGCTGAAAATTTCATCAAAATCGGTTAACGGTGCTCTGAGTTACAAACATTTAATGATCGCACAATAAGTTCGAAAATCGCGAAATTCCCGAAATCAAGCGATTTTCGACCTTATGTGCAATAAAGGCCTTCGAACAAATTTTGTATTCAATTCACTATACTCGCATAAAAAATTCTCAAAATCAGGCTGCCTTTCCGGCCTCTACAATGGCATTACCCCTTAATTCACAGTTGTATTTTGCAGAAGATGCTTCTATACATGAATATTTTTTTTCCAAGGCCTTTTCTCGCACGTCGAGTTGTCAGTATATGAGTATGTCTCGCTTAATTCCAATTACTAATAATTCCAGCTGGTCTTAGTCCCGCTTGCTTTGAAGTATTGAATTTATGTGGAAAAATAGCAAGAAGAATGAGCAACATTTCATTCAAAATCTATACTCCTTTCGTTTTCCTTATATTTTTACATCACTAATAATAGTAATAATACAATAGAATGGAAAGAATCATACGCAAAATCGATAAATTACAGACAACAGTGACGATTCAATCTTTACACTGGACGTCTAAAGATTAGATTTTATGCCACGTAGTTTATAAACTAGGTTCAATATTATCCTATCGATAGAGCGTTACTTGAATTGTTAATATTTCCAAAATGTGAATCAGAGGATGGTGACTCACGTCGTCAGATCAGTTTCGAACCGGAATCGTGGAATATAAGTACCTAACGTCATCGAATGTTTAAAACAGTCATATCGAGATAATGTTATTAACGATTTTTACTCGCGTTATCAGTTTTTAATTAAATTTTAAGTATACATATATGTAAGTAGAACAAACGTACAATGCGATGACTCACCTTAAATCTTTGGCTCAGTTTTCAATTCTTATAAAATTCCATAAAATTAATTGAGGCATTTGATGGAAAAATGGCACACAGGCTTATGTGCCCTTTTTCCTTAAATCGTTTAAATCTAACGACATTACTTCTCTCGCGTTTAGATTAGCTGGATGCTGTTGTGTTACGTAGCGTGATCGACACGCAGCTACATAGTCGCTGAGCGATCGCGCTGCCGTGCTGTCGTGCAATAAGTACTTTCGTTTCAAAGAGGATTTTCTCTAAACGAGGAAATACGGAAAGTGAGGCGAGTAATTTAGGAACGAAAAAATTGATTTATAAGATAGTTTGCTGTAAAGAATCGAAGAACTAATTTACTCGAAACATTACATTTTTTGTTTATTTTTGTGCTTCATTTTGTATTTTTTATTTAAACAATGTATAAAAAATGTGTAACTAAGTATGTAAACAAAATTATATTTAAATAACTAAACAAAGAAGCAATTTTGTTACGAATTTACAACATTTACGGAGAAAGGGCACATAAACCACTTGACTTTGAAAACGATTTTCTTGAAATGGCATTTTGAGGCTTGTGCCCTTTTTCCATCAAATGCCTCAGTTACTATTAGTAAGTAAATAGTAAATAGGTTTATTTTAAATTTATTGCCTTTCGGCTTCATTTTTTTAAGAAACTGAATGTCCCTACCCATACAGCACACTTCGTTGCAGGAGTATTGCAGGAACGTTGCTGCAATAGTGCGTTATTGCAGGTTGCATTGCAATATTGCAGGAACAATGCTACAATATTGCCGTGCAATATTTAAGTGGCAACGGTCTTGCAATATTGCAGGAATATTGCGCAAACGTTGCCACTGCAATGTTCCAGTGGCAACGATCCTACAATATATCTGCAATATTGCGCACTCATTGACGTGCATTGTTACAGTGGCAACGCTCCAACAATATTCTGTAATTTTGCGCACACGTTGCCACTGCAATGTTCCAGTGGCAACGATCCTACAATATTTCTGCAATATTGTCGAATAGTTGCAGGATCATTGCTACAATTTTGCCGTTTCGTTGCAGAATCATTGCCGGGACGTTGCAGGACTACATATTTGTAATGTTGCCGCAACTTTGCATAAATACACACCTGCAGTATTGCGAAGGGGGACATAGGACTGAACCTGCAACGTCTCTGCAATGTTATGGTGCAACATTGCAATCTTGCACCTCGTTATTACAGAGACGTTGCTATAATGTTATGGTGTTGTGTGGGTAGACATTTACCGCGAACTGTACCTACTACTTTCTAACATTAATTTAAGTGCGTAAAATGTAAGTAGTATTGTATTAAATTCATCAGTAAAGGAATGTTGAAATAAAATTATTACAAGTAACAAAATACTTATACTCATCTGTAATTACTATAGTTGTTTGTATTTCATTATTTATAGTGATTACATGCTTCTGGAATATCATTCCGACACTATTTTAACAATTTACTGTTAGTTGATTTATATGTTGCTTCCATTATTTAGCAAACTATTTTTTATGTATTGGCACTCGAGTCACCACAAAATAGTGACAGAGCAATTCGCTAACAATACTTGACCCCTTCCCCTTTTCACAATTTTGCAAACAATTCACACACTTAAAAGTAAAATTTTTCAATTAAAATGAACTTCACTCTCTTTGTGTTTCTATACACTCTAGGGTTTGTCGGTTTTTAAAAACCGGTTATTATTTATAAATATGTAAAATTCGCAAACAGATTTTTAAATTTAAAAACCCGTTTTTATATACTAGAATTAATATGCAGAAATGATTGAATTATTTAATTAAAAACGTTAACATTTTTACTTGAAATCGCTTTGGACACAACTTTTTTTCAGAAAAAAATACTAAATGCAATAAAGATTTATAATTTGATACCACCTTTCAAAAGATTTATTTTTTGTGCGGATTTTAATTATTATAGATTTTTTCATTTTGTTTTGTATGCAGTCTACTTTATTATGTTATATTTTTGTAGATCCATAAATATTAAGAAAACTGGATATTTTTAAAATAAATACAAATATTTATTTACTATTTTAATTATATTTTTTTGTGAAAAACGGAAAACCGGTTTAACCGGTTTTCGGGAATAATGGAATTCGAAAACCGATTTTTTCAAAAGTCGGTTTTTATATAAACCCTAATACATTCATACGGGCTTGTTCAAAATTTGCGCACAAGTTTTTAAGTTTCTCTTTACAGAAGCGCGTGTACTTGGATATTAATGATATCATTGAATCCTTGCGCTAACCTTCATTTAATTCTTATCACCTACTAAATCCATATCAGTGATATGGAAGTATCGCCTGTTATACTGTTAAACATATAAAATCATTAAGATTTCTTGTGCAAATGTTACACATCGTTGAAATAACCAGTGTACCAAATTTCTAATACAAATGTTACAGACAATTTAAAATTAAGATGAACATTAAAAACATACTTAGTGTTTCATTTTGACCGTCATGTATTCTATATTTATGATTCCATACTAATTATAAATCTGTATTTTCAATATCATGAAAATATGTTTACACATGTTTACTATTGCCTACCACGTGGCAGCTTTAATCTAATTAAGAATTAATTTAAACTCGAATTAAATTAGTATTTAACAGTTTAGTAACCGTACATGTCAGCAAAAATCCGCTCAAAGATTAATTAATTCGCAGAAACAATAATAACGCATTTGCGAATATGTATCTTATTCATCGACAAACACTTTATCATAAATGCTCGCTATTATATCTGCAGTTGACCACTTTTGATAATAATCTCGAACCGAAGAAACAATACTTGATAACGTTTACTCCATTCTGATTGTAAGTCATGTAAACCCGACCACGTAGACCACTTTCGAAAGCAAATTATTGTCGTCTCATCAAATCGTCTATTAAGTAAAAGAATTCTTATTAAACGAATACAATATGCTACTTTAAAAATTATTATACTTTATTTAAATATTGTAATTACAAGGGTTTCCTTCAGACTATCATTTATTACTAAGGTAAATACGTAGTTCATTTATACAAATTAGGGAGGAACCTTCATCATTCGAACACCGGTTATTCGAAAATTTCACAAACTTTCTAGATACATAGATGTTGGAAATTCTAATTAATATTCATTCCCATAAAAAGACTTGATTGGAAAATTAATTATTTTTTAGGTAGTAGCATCTCTTATTAGCTCTGTTAAGAATTACTCATAACTTTTATCTTTTACCAAATCATACATATTTTTTTCCATAGACATATAATTTTATAAGGACAAATAATTTCCAAAATCTATTCAGTCATTTTATCACCTCAGTTAAAAAATAGTACCATTAGTCATATTTCAACTGCGTAATGGAATTAAGGACCATGATTGTATTAAATATAAATAAACTCTTGTTGTTGGCAAGTATCTACCACTCGAACAGTAATAAAAAAATAAAAAATAAATTAAAACCGACTTCAAAATAATAAAAATGCACTAAAAAGTAAAAAATAATTTTTTCCCTTATTTAATATACAACTATCATATTTTTTAAGTGGACGCCACATTTACACAGTGCAAATGATGAGGCGCCGACTTAAAAAAATATGAGAGTCGCAGATTAAATAAGGCAAAAAATTATTTTTTACTTCTTACTGAATTTTTATTATTTTGAAGTCGGTTTTAATTTTTTTAAAATTTTTTTCTAACTTCTTAGTTTTATATATATATATTGACACAACATGCTGAGGAGTTATGAGGGGACAAACATAAAAAAATACATACAGGTCGAATCTGTAACCTCCTTTCTAACCTATAAGCCAGACCTTTTTGAAGACGGTTAAAAAGTAATCTCCCCATTTCCAAAAATCATCATGCAAGTTTGTAAAAGTCAACCTTAAGTTTCTAATAATTACCCTACAAGTTTGTAATAATAAGTTCGTAATATAAATGTATAAAAATCAGTCTACCAATCTCCAACTCATCCTACATATTTGTAAAAGTCAGCCCATTAATTCTTAAAAATCATCCTTTGAATTTGTAAAAAATAATCTACAATATTTGTAATTGTCCAAAGGGCAATCTTTCCTCGAAAATGTTTCACACGTAAATTACAGGGTTTCGTTTTCTCAGTTCTTCTGGCGCGCTAGACGCCGCTCTTCGTGTACCTTGACCAAACCGAAAACTTACGGTACCCGAATATATGTGTGCGCGCCTGGACCCAGAGGAAAAGTTAAATATATGCAGTTACACACGGAGAGTCCCGTTTTAATCTCTGCCGATAAATATCTCGTGTTGAGCCCAGCGAATTCGAGATTCGAGCCCACAGATAGCATAGAATTTGTCCCCTTCTTCGGTTTTTACAACATTATCTTGCAAAAATATCATTGCTTTATAAAGATAATTACTTATTTTTTTTAGTCGTGTTGAGTTTCGAAAGCGAGTCAAATTAGAAATTATTGACCCGATGCTGAATTTCTATGCTTTCCTTTGCGATTTTTAATTGTAGAAGTTTACACAATTATTATCAAACAGGTACGTATGGTATCTTTAGCATTGATTATAATAGAGGGCTATTGTGTAAAAGCACGCAATCAAGGAAGACATATTGCGAAAGTGAAAAATGTGCGCTAAATATTTGTATGAATATTGAACGTCATTTCAAACATCTACGTAACCAATTGCTGCACATTTATTATTTACGACAATCTTCCATTTCTCCAACATTTTGAATCCCGTTGGCATAGGTATCAGAAATGTAGGTACCTATTAAATATTTATTTATTTATTTATTTATTTATTTATTTATTTATTTATTTATTTATTTATTTATTTATTTATTTATTTATTTATTGTACGGGCCTAAGCCCAATATGAACAACAGAAGTATAATCCATAGTATACAGACTAGACAAATATTTGAATGTCGGAAAATCTACGGTACCTAAATCATTAAGGTGCTTCTTACTCAGCTCTTTAGTATTGATCCTGGGATTTATGAAAGTACTGTTAAAATATAATTTTAAAAATCACTTTACTTCCCATTAAAATTAATACCTATGTGCAAGAAAGTAACACGTAAAGTGATACTCAAAATTACAGGAAAATTGAAAACATGCAAATTGAAAAATGTGCAGGGTGGGTGAGAACAAGTGCTACGACTGGATATAGGTTGATTCCTTGTACAAAAATAAATAAAACAAGTAGAATGAAATTATTTCATGTAGGTCTCCGATTTTGAAAAAATCGACTTTGACAACTCATTCGGGTACGTGCACAGGACTGCACACTACGGCGGAGCGATACAATATAACTGTAACCAAATTTTGGTAAAATATTCATGTTTGCAGGTTCCTTTTTCTTTTAAAAATGTAAAAATTCAAAATGTGAATCTTATTTTCTGCAATTTATAAGAGAAAAAGGAACCGGCAGACATGAATATTTATCCAATATTATTTTACAGTTGTGTTTGGTTAATCAGAAAACAACTATTTACATGTGGTACAATAACGAATAAAGTCGATCTTGTAGAGTAACTTTTTTCGAATAAGCCTTTGTTTGAAAAAAAATCGATTTGAAATGCACATTAGTGAAAGCGCGCGTACTCAATGGATTTTCAAACTTAATTTGCTCGGAAACAAAGCATCGCCCGAACAAAAGTTATTTTACCGCTTCGACATATTTCTGCAAAAGGATTTATTACATTTGCTATGCTACCATATTTAATCATAAATCCTGCTAATTTTTATTTAAATGTACATATGTTCGACTTTTTTTTAAAGTCCATCTTATCGGAAACGGAGATTTTTATTTATTTTTGCGCAAAGGATCACCATTTACGCGATTTAAACATCCACCCTTACCCAGTCTGTATTTTGTTGTTATTAATAAAAATTACAATGCAGTGTATACATTTTTTACTGTCCCAAGATTTTCGAAACAATCACTTAGCCTGATAAATTTCCTCTCCATTTTCTCATTCCCTCGGTAACGTGCAATACGGAAAGGTTCCGCGACAATGAAAAAAAAGCGCACCACGGATGAGTCAGCTGGTTCTTTCGCAACTTTCTAACGTCATTTACACGCTCGTGGATCCGTGTCCAATCGCTTGCATGCAACCCGACGCGAAGACGGCCAGCTTTGTCCCAAATGAGCACGATTGTTCGACAATACTCACTGTTCGAACTAGATTTTATATAAAACCCTGAAAACTCAAAATTAAAAATAAGATCTTATTAACTTGTTTCGTTTTACTATATTTCGAGTATTGGCAAACAAGGCGCCTCCTTTCTGCCGAGAAAGAAATTTCGTTGAAACACTGCAGGTAATTGCACAAATATTCGAATAATAAAATTGTGGTTTCCGATGTATTATTTCTGCAGTGACCCTGACTCGATGAAGCTAACTCGCTGTCAGATGAGCATGATGTAAGCAGATTTGTGACTCTAAGTTTTCAGTGAGCTTCTAAGGATTCGTGGAACTTTCGTTTCTTGAAAATTAGAAGGCCACTGAAATTCAGGGTCCTTTTAATAGTGTTAGCACTCACTGGGAACAAAAGAAGGGAAATAATTAGTGCAATCGAAACCAGAGGAAATACGATTTCTGTTGAACCGGTATATCCATATTTCTTCAAATAATATTCAAAAGTGTCACAAAAATCTCATGTCAATAAATATTTGGTAATAAAACTTGGCAGTAGTTACTATCCCACACAGCACCATAACATTGCAGCAACGTCTCTGCAGTGACACGGTGCAAGATTGCATTGTTGCACCAAAACATTGCAGAGACGTTGCAGGTTCAATCCTATGTCCGCCTCCGCAATATTGTAGGTGCGTATTTTTGCAAAGTTGCGGCAACATTACAAATATGTAGTCCTGCATCGTTCCGGCAATGATTCTGCAACGAAGTGTGCTGTATACATTGCAGTGGCAACGTGTGCGCAATATTACAGAATGTTGTTGGAGCGTTTCCACTGTAACAATACACGTCCATGTGTGCGCAATATTGTAGAATCGTTGCCAGTGGAACATTGCAGTGGCAACGTGTGCGCAATATTCCTGCAATATTGCAAGAACGTTGCCACTCAAATATTGCACGGCAATATTGCAGCATTGTTCCTGCAATATTGCAGCAACGTTCCTGCAATACTCCTGCAACGAAGCGTGCTGCATGGGTACATATGAAATACAGAATGTTACATATTAGTATATTAAAAATTAGATTAATAAGCACTTCTAATTTTCAATGCTTGGAACATTGGGTGCACATAATTTTTAAAAATTTAGTTATATCCTCGAGATTATAAGTCGGTGATTAATTGTTTATCCTTAGAAGCAATTTATTTCAAATGCTTTTAGTGTAAAGTAACTTTTAAAAATGTTTTTCCTACAAATGCAATATATTAAAATCTTACATTAATAGGTTTCTACTACTTCCTTTTTCGTAATAGATAACATTCAGCTGAGGCAGTCCACTTTCGCGAATGAAAATTACTGTTTTGATAAGATTTCGTTTTTCAAGTCTCTCCTCACCATTTAAAGCAATAAAGCGAGAAATCCAATTACGCTAATTTGACGACTCCCTTCGTGGAGTGTTTCAATAAGGGATGCTCTTCAACCTTTTACTCCAGACTCTTTCGTGGTCCTTTAAGTCCCGAAATTGGATTTTATTTCGTCCCAAAGTAACTTAAGTCTGATTAGCTTCGAATAGTAACGAATGTAAATCTGGTTATCGAAATAAATTCATAACTTTCGCAAAGGGTAATCCGATCGTAGAGCAGTGATGGGCAAAAAATTATTTGAAATACAAATTTCGTACGCAAATTTTTATTTCAAATAATTTTTGCCTATCACTGCCGTAGAGTACACGTTACACTGTTACTTGAACACGTAAAACACTTCTCATTTTATTAGAGGTTTTCAATTGGAGAAGTTTATAAATAGCCCAAATTATTTGCAACAATTTCTGTCTTTTCTCTTCATTAAATAAATTCGTCCATAAAAATCGTAGTAGGTGTGTTACTCATCACAACATTAAATGGAAAGTGCCAGGCTTGGGGTCTCTGTCTTCCACCGCGCTGGGCAAAAATGATTTTTGCCGCTCTTTCTATTTAATTAAAAATAATTATTTTGAGATATAATTTTTGACAGTGAGTGAAAATGGTTTGTAAGTATTAATGAGGGTTCGGATGCAATTAAGGGACTAGCGCTCGAATATGGGAAATATTGTCCAAACGCTTAGAAATATTGGATAATTGAATGTTGTTAAACTGTATTTTAAAAAATATAGTGTTGTAAAGCTCGTCACAACACACATTTTTTCTATTTACAGTTTGTTTATCCAATCATTACTATTCGAGCTAAAAATTTTAAACAAAAAATTTTTCATCGTCCAAAATCATTATTTTTTCAAACATAAATTGCGATAACTTGAGAAAATATTAACGGATCGTTATGAAACTTAAAACATAACTTCAGAAAACTCTAGCGAAGCCGTAAAATGTATGCACAAACCCTTATGTTAAAAAATGTAATAATATTTAATTAAAAAGTAATATTGGACATAACTCATGTTTTTCAACGTTCGCCGTTAAAAAGTATCCAGGCAATTTTGAGGTACACATAACTTGTAGCGACAAAGTTTTTTCTTGATATACTAGGAAGATTTTTACCAATTTTCATACTGATTAATAAATAATTGTAGAAGATATGGTGATGTATATAAATCCCGCGCGGCACCAACAGTCAACGGAAGTGGACTGCTAAATAGCGCATTATACGCGGCCGCATTATCTTCTACAATTATTTATAAATCAGTGTGAAAATTGGTGGAAGTCTTCTTTGTATGTTAAGGAAAAACTTTGTCGCTACAAGTTATGTGTACCTCAAAATTGCCTCGATACTTTTTAACGGCGAACGTTAAAAAACATGGATTATGTCCACTATTTCTTTTTAATTAAATATTATTACATTTTTTAACATAAGGGTTTTGTGCATACATTTTACGGCTTCGCTAGAGTTTTCTAAAGTTATGTTTTAAGTTTCATAACGATCCCTTAATATTTACTCCAGTTATCGCAATTTATGTTTGAAGAAATAATGATTTTGGACAATGAAAAATTTTTTGTTTATAATTTTTAGCTCGAATAGTAATGATTGGATAAACAAACTGTAAATAGAAAAAATGTGTGTTGTGACGAGCTTTACAACACTATATTTTTTAAAATACAGTTTAACATTTAATTTTCCAATATTTCCTAGCGTTTGGACAATACTTTTTCGCATTTTCGAGCGCTAGTCCCCTTAGTGCATCCGAGTCCTCATTTGTCGAATATCAAAAGCCTTTTGTATAATTTAATAATCATAAAAAAGCAGTTACAAAACAAAATAAAATATATGTATAGGTAGGAGTTAGGTTCCTAAACCTAAATCTAAAAAAAGGATTTAATGAATGAAACAAAATAAATATAAGAAAAGGGGGAAAATCCAAGATCATTAATATGTAAGGGTGATTTAAATAGAATTTATAAGTTTAATACTAAAGTCAAACATGTATTACCCACTTTTTACCGCTTTTTCAGAAAGTGTTTATTAGGGTGGTCCTTATTTTTCAACTTTAAAATTTGTATTGTCTGACCCTCTTAAAATCTTCTATTTGACAAAAAAATATCTTCGTGTTCTTTATTTGTATATTTTGATATATAAAGGTCGCTCAAGGACTTTATATTTCGCATGTACCACAAGTTTGGCAACTGCGACTTTCCATAATTGTCAGTTGTCAATTGTAATGAAACGGGGCCCATATTTATATATCAGAATCCGAAACCATGCATTTATCTATGCGTTTAACATCCTGAATATGTAGAATGTACGTCAAAGTTTGCGTCTGCATCTGATTCGAGAGCTGCTGATGGGAGAAATTTAAATGTGCATATAAAGCCTTAAGCCACAACACAATACAGTACACACTCCTTATAAACCCGTTTCCTCTATGCGATGTGTGCCCGAATTTTAATGTTATACTCTCACTTAAAAGTTAATAAAATTATTTTGTCCTTGCAAAATGTTCTATTAATTTATACCAAAATAGTAATATTTCAATGGCATTGAGCGACCTTTAATCCTTAATATATATTAACAAAATTTTAGACGAAATTCTTTTAAACTATTTGGAAACTTTTGAGAGGGTCAGAAGAAAATTTTAAAATCATTGGTTTTTTACCCAGGGATCGAAAAAGTTCTGGTATTTTTCAATAGGTTCCATTTAAAACATGGACTGCGGAACTTTTTTTAAGAATGTTTTCACATTATAAGTTCCCAGATGAACCGATAAAATAAAAGTTCTTAAAAATAAAGGTTCTAGTTGGAATGGAACTTATAAAATATAAAAATAAAAATTTTTCTATAACAGGAACAGATATTTTGTTCACCAATATTAAAAAAGTTCTCAATCGTTGTAACAAATACTGAATACTATTCAATGGATAGTACTACAGCAATATTAAATAATTATTACAGTTAAATTGATATTCTGAATGTGTTATTTATTTGTAATACTTACCTACGTAAATATTTCTAATGTTATGATTTTCATACCTTTTATTAAATAAACATATGAAGAATATGATATTATATTGTTAAATAAAACTAGTACCTAATAGTTTAGTACTTTTCTTTATCTTGTGAAAACTTTTTTAATAAATGTTCTAATGTAACTTGTTTCCATGGCAATTTTATTACATAGGTTCTAAAATATCTATTCCATGAGAACACTTTTTAAAGAAGTTTCTAAAGGTAACATTTTTTCAATAAAAATTCTACAGAAACAGATATTTTCTTAAACAAAACATATAAGTTCTAACAGAATTTTCTTAAAAACGAGGGTTCGAGAACTTTTTCGATCCCTGAATTTTACCATACATATAAGGACCACCCTAGTGTTTATTGATTTTAATTTTCTCTTTCTACCAATGTTGCCGCTCTGGGCCGCTGCCTTGCTTACGCCCCCCTAGATCGGGCCTTGGCCTCTGGTAGATACCGTTAACCCTAATCAATTGATTAACTTCCAATCTAAAGTGACACTTCCATGAATCACTCTGGTGAACACGAGTGGCTCACGAACCTCATCTTTCGAAGCAGAAACGCGACGCGTTTCCAAACGACATGGCGCAATACGCCTCGCGTGTTTTAATAATCGCTATCGATCGCGAGGAAGACATAAGTAGGTGCTCCAATGAACGGTTCGCGCATTATAACGGTTTACGAGCCTTGTCACGACCTCTATTGTACTTTCTATTGACCGAGTAGACCCTACTGGAACGATCCTTGAACGGGTCGAGACAATACTTACGACCGTCCAAGTTTCCTTTCTTCGAGGGATACTCGCGGCACTGTCGGATAGTAATTGGCTATTTTTATTATTTTTTTTAATCGATTGAAGAAACAATTATGATGTCAATAATTGTTAATCAAATTATTACAGTAGTAACAACAGATAGAACAATAGCAGTAGTAATAACAGATAGAAACATATTTTTTTCTTTTTCTAACGTCTAGAATACAAAAGCTCAGTCGTTTTGCAATTTGATGAAATATTTATTAAAAGTCTTCTACAATTTTTTTACTCTGTCCCACTAGAGTGAAGTGAAAATTAACTCACAAAATAAATAAGTCCCAGAAAATCAAGTGTTTTTCTTGAATACGAGCTTATAAAACATATGTTACAACTTGTTTGGGATATTTTAAAGAAGACTTGAATTTTAGAATCTCCGAAATTGAATACAAGTTAAAATACAGAACAAGAAATAATACGCTGATGACTGGATAAAATTATAGAAAAAAAACAACAATTTGATGTATTGTATTACATGTGCTCTGACTGATTTTAAAAAGCGAATATTGTTCTCGTGATTTGTGGGGTAGTTACTATCTACGTTATTTAATAACTATAATCAATAATCATTAATTGCAATATTCGATAGCGGTATCAGAGCCCAACTCTAACTCGCGGCTAACTGTACAGCCCATTGTTCTTCTAGCAGAGTTGAGCATTATTCGAATAAATATTTATCTAATTATGAAATAATTATCCGAATAAATTCTATTTACTCGAATATTTCATCCGGATTATAATTATTCGTTATTTTTAACATATTATTCTAGCCATTTATTCAAATAGTTTATCATTATTTATTCGAATCTCTATTACAAAATTATTCAAACACTGGTACCTACGAATAACTCTTCATAGTTTTGATTTTCTCTAGGTTTTGTAATAATAGTAAAAATTATTTATATGACCTGAATAAATTATTAGTCGATTAAAAAATTATTCGAATATATTCTTACGAGATTCAAAATTAATTCGGAGAAATTCTCATTTGACTAAAAACTTATCCGTTTGCAGTGAATAGGAGTTTAGTCTTCTAGTGGCTTTGCAGCGACATCGAGAAACATATGTAATATCTGTATTTATAGTCTCCATGAGAACCCTAGATCAATAACTCTTTTGATTACCTGTCCAAAAATTAGTGAAGCACATTAACCAAACCCTTAATCTCTAATCGCTTGCCTTAGTAAACCAAGATAATTTATGCTGCTGATCAGTACAATGACCTGTTACATCAAGAATAACTATCGTGTTACGAAATCTCTTTTATTACAGCTATTACACCGCTCTTTATCCACTTAAATTGAATTTGCGATAGCAAAGTGAAATATATCAATATTGGTGGCTAGAGTATCACATGTAACAGTTTCGTCTAAAAAATTACGAGACATTCAGTTTCCTACCCAAATTCTTTAACCTCTCATTGATGGAGGACGTATCCTTATCTTAAAAATATCTCAATAATTCAGTTTACCCACCGTTCGAAACAATTATCTCCACTCATAATTACCCACATAAAGAAGCCCACGTTTACGTAGAGGGCGCCACTGGGTCAATTATTCGGAGCAGTGTACAAATTGATTCGAACCGACATTAGAAAAAGTACGCCGGCCGAATAGCAAATGGTAAGAAACAGTCACTGTGACAGATATCCAGTTTTCGCTACTTACTACGAGTAGACCCGAACGTCCTGTTGATCAAAGCGGAAGCAACGAGTCCGCATTATTCTCCCTCTCCTCCGCGCTGTCCGTCTCTCTTCACCGCTGGTCACCAGAGAGTAACCTTTCAAAGTCTGGCCGGTCACTCTTGTCCACTCGTTCTCAGTACTTTCGTTCCTCTTCTTGCCCCTCTCACTCCTTCCCCTGTTCCACGGTACCCTCGTCAGCTCTTGATCCTTCTCTCAACTGTCTCTCTCGCACTCTCTTCCCCTCGTTTACGCGTTCGCACTACACCCGCGGGCCACACTACGGGGTACCCATGGCGACGGCATTCTATCGCCACTCACGCGGCTACCTTTTCCTGACACCCTGCTGTCGCGATCTACGAAATACCCTACCCTCAATCCATTTGCATCCGGGAGTCGGCTCATCAGCGGTCGAGTTCCCATTCCCGTGATCGGTTTTGCATCTAATTTGCAACTTTCCGCGGTGTCTGCAGCGGTGGCTAGTGATGGGACCGAGTGTTGTTAGCGGAACAGATATAACAAGCTCGTACAAGCAGTAGGAGTTGAAGATAGTGGGATTATCAAGAGCGAGGCCCCAAGTACTCGGGGATATGTTTAGAGTAGCTTTCAGAGGTTAGTATTTTGCAAGGTCGATACGACCTTCGAGCGTTTTTCGGTAAATCAGGAACCCAAGGATGTGTTGAGAATACTTTGGGGACATTAGAACCTTAACCCCTCAGCGTGGTATGACGAGCGCCGCTCGTCAAGGGACGTGAAGCGGAGGCGTAGCGAGTAGGGCTTGGGACCAAGGTCTATTGGACACCCGAATTAGAGGCGTGCTGTGCTCTTCTCATATACGTTCTGTAGGCCTTGGGAAGGAGATACTGGCGTGAAGTGGGCCTCTTCAAGAGAGTGGTCGTTTGGGTGGGATGGAAGTCCGAGTGGTTAGATTAGGAGGTGTGATAATACTTCTTCAGGTCTGCTATGCAATAACACTTTAACAGCAGGGGTTAAGGTTTCGACCAATGCAATTCATTCCACAGCTAGGTACTGTTCCGGGCAGAAAGCCTCCACGCTGATGGGTTAAGGCCCTTGGAGTATGTAGACATGTGACTAAGTAAGTGTAGCCCTGTAACGAATGGCGAGAAACGCATTTGGTGACTTACACATACCTACCATCAAGGATATTGCTCTATATGCTACTTGATTGTATCTCCACAAGGCACAACACTTTGAAGCTCTGAGCATACCAAGGTGAACAGTCATTTTGGGTCTGCGTGACCCTGTTCTGAGTGACGACATCTGACAGCGATTACGCCCAAGGGTATCGCTTTATACAGCACTGCAGAAGGACCACAAGCAGTTCACTACATCTGTTCTACTCAGTATACAGTGTTCCGTGGTTTGAATTTCGTTTCAATTTTCTTACGAAAAACAGCACGTTTGTCTTCGTTCTTACGAAAACTATCACGCTTCGGTTTTCGCTGCGAAAACTAACCTGTTCAAGTGGTTTGCCACGAAAAGTAGCATGTTACTAGTGTACCTAGCTACGAAAAGCAGCATATTTGGATGGTTGACTACGAAACATCGAGTGCGTCAACTTTAATACCTTCCGGCGCGATTTTTACTTGGTACTAGGTCGGTAATTTATTAAATATAAAATTTATTAAACATAAACAGAAATTTCCATACGCGTCCCCTTTTGGAGATTAGGTGGAGTTATTATTTATTAAACAATATTTTCAAAAGTTGAATCTTCGATGCAAAATGCACTTCAAAAATTTAAACTAACCACGCGCCGAAACATGATAGTTTCTGCAGTATAATCGAAAACGTGGTATTCTTCGTGGCGAAACAGGATAATGTGCTAGTTTCCGCCGCAAAGTACGAAATGTGCTATTCTTCGTGGCTAAGCGGTCAAACATGTTAGCTTCCGCGGTGGAAGACCAAACGTGCTAATATTCGTCAGAAACGATGAAATGTGCTTCTTTACGTGACAAACTGAAACGTGCTGTTTTTCGCAAGAAAAATGAAACGTGCTACTTTTCGTAACGCACGTCGTAATGTTCAGTTTGGGGTGCATTGAAGTGTTGTGTAAACGATATTCTGGAAGGTATGCAGTGTCCAATGTGATTTCCGCCACTCGTTACAAAGCCCCACTATTTCTAAGGCCCACACCTCGCTCGGGGCCTTAAACTAAATGGTAACGAGCATAAAGTATACTGAATGTATTGATGCATCTGTAGATTCTCAACTGGTCGGATGAGATTCCTGTGTTCGAATTCTATGTGAGTAAGGTAAAAGTACCAATAACTGGACACGTCCCAATACCTGGACACCAATGACATTTATATTTTTACTAAGCTTCATAGAAAGTTTAGAACAATATCGGGAATTATGTTGGGAATATATGTTACTTTGCAACTTGATCTCTCATATAAAAATTAAGAAAGCCCTAGATGTAAAGTTTAATATATAAAACAGTCTTTAAATATCGGAGGTGCATGCATTTGAATTCTGCGTAGATTTCTTAAGTAATTCTTAAGAAAAATACAGTTAGTTGTTTAGGTAATAATAATTGTTATACAACGTTTTTCTGAGAAAAGAACGTATGTACAGAATCTTAAGAAGTTTCTTGTTACATACAAAACAAAACATTGATCGGTTAATGTTGATTTTAATGAAAAATATACGTGTTCATGTACCGGTACATAATAATCTTGTCCTCTGCACGCTGTCCCAATAACTGACCAGCCGTCCAGTTGCTCGGCCTGTCAGCATTTTGAACACTTAGGTGAAGTTCCAATACCTGACCGCATTGTCGAACCGGTATAGTGTCTGTGTGTTCTCAAATTTTTGTATATCAAAAGTGTAAGTACAAGTATACTGTACATAAATTAACAGTTTTTTTTCAAGTCATATTTTTAGTCAATTGCATGCTACATTTTCAACATAACCTAAAATTGAAAAATTCGCCCGCAAACCATTCACACAAACACTAGTGGCGCCCTCTGCACGAAGCTTTGCGTCATCTTCCCCATTGACCAGGTATTGGAACAACAAAAATGGGACAAATCAGAATTCTATTGTCCATGTAGGTACTGGTACACATAACTACTTGTGTTTTTACTCAATTTAATTAAAATAACGCACTGAAAACAAGGTTTTAGTAGCTCATTTGATAAAAAGAAGTAACATTTATCTGAATATTGACACTTTTGTTAAAAAGGACATTTATTTTTAGTCCATTTTTAAGATATACAACTTTGATATCCTTAAGTGTCCAGTTATTGGTACTTTTACCTTACTATAAGCAATGGAAACAATAAAATTGTAATCGAATTTCGATAGAATGTGTCAGTGTCCCATGTATGTAGTAACGTGTCTCTGTGTTTGACGTGTTTACCCATACATACACGACTCGTATTATCGAGCACGGCTCCGACAGATTCGATGCTTGCTAAGACATAGATACATGGGCTTACAAGTGCTTTCGGAATTAGAAGGTATAGTGCCTCTACGAGCTATAGTGACTTAGGTGTAGGGTCACTCAGTGGGGTCTTAACCGATATCCTGCTGGGTATGGGCCTCTAAACCTGGCCCCCTACTACCTCTTGCAGGACTGTGTTTAGGGAAGACCAGGATAAAACCGGGACCCTAAAGGGTAAAACCTAAAAAATACTTCAAGACATGCAGTGATTTTAATTTAAAATAAGTTATTAATATAAAATAATTTACATTACTACTGTTCTAATGCAGTACGTATAGATACCTTACTAAAATGGATTTCTATTAATATGTGCGGACAATGAGATAATTTTTAATAGCCAGTAGCAAAGCTTAATTGATGTCTTTTAATAATGATAAACCGTATCTTCAATTTATTTTTTATTTTATTAAAACCAAAGTTGTAACACTTAATCTTTAGGGCCCCGGTTTTGGCCTGGTCTTCCCTAAACACAGGCCTGCAGGAGGTAGTAAGGGGCTAGGTTTAGAGGCCTATACCCAGCAGGATATCGGTTAAGACCCCACTGAGTGACCTCACACTTAGGTCACTATAGCTCGTAGAGGCACTATGCTCATTGCAGATTTCGAACACATTCGAATCACATCAATTATTTAGCAACTCTATGAAATGAGACCTTTGTGTTCCTGAGTAGTATCGACTCCACCGAAATGGAGCTTATGTCGTATGTATCGAATTGATTGATATTCATGAGTTCATGTTGAACTTACTGTTATACAGTCCCATCACTAGTCTTGGTGCATTCCACCGGGAGTTCGTTTCACGACGATGTAATCAAGTTATGGAAACAGAAGTCAAGGCTCGATACGTTAGATTGCGATACGATAGATCTGGCGATTAGTGATTAAAGGCGAACTGTCGCTATCTAAGTAACTACTGATAAACAGCAGTCTATTCAAATACTCTTCAACCGGATTCTTCGATGGATGGCGACGAAGAGTATAAATATGGCCATGCAAAACTCGTTGAAGATAGGGGATTAGTGAGAATCAATTTGAAAATTGTAAAGAGAAGAATAGGTAGGGTAAACTCACCATTAAATGAACACTTAAGGCTAATGAATGAACACTATTATAAAATTATGTTCGCAGCGCGATTGATTCCACGTGCTGCAAAAATTGTTTGGATGTGAAGCAAGAAATGAAAAGAAGTCTCTAATTAATTAGGTGCTTACTTTAATAACTTATTTTACTCATTTTAATAAAAAAATGTCCATTCACTGGTACGTGTTCATTTACTGGTACATGTATGATGTGGTTTCGACGTGAATGAAGTTGTAATAAATTTGTATCAAAATGTCTATCGATTTGTAGTTTCTTCTTGATTGGTAGGATTTGTTAGAATTAAGAATAATATTGTGGGTCCAAGTGATTATCGATTTTTCCCATTTTTTAATTGATATGTATTGTAAGGCAGTAGTTTTGAGTATTTCAATATTCTTCATTTAATGCGCATCGTTTTAAAAATTTGTCAAATCGAACGGACGAATCAAAGATCTGCTTTAATAAGGCGTAATACCTAAATGTATCGTCAACGCCACAAACAACAAATATATTAGCATTATTCGAAACATGCAAATATACAGATACTTCGACATTCAAGTAATAACACTCGAGTACTGAAATATTATAATAACATTACAATATTCTAAGAGATTTATAACAGAGGATTCAAATGCTAAATTATTAGAATAGTCTCATTGCCAGCCCCAATTTAAATGCCTCGTGACAGTCTTCTAAGTGATTTAAATCTCCCAGTTCTGAATGCATGAAGGAATATCTTATTTTTCAGAGATGTCTAATTATAACCATCAATTAAACATGTTTATTACTTGTTTGCAGGCATCCCGATTAGATATACTTTTTATAGATTTCTCCTTGATACATCTCATACATATACGCTCCATTATATATGTCCAAACGAATGTATGCAATTAGCTCAATGAAAGCTATGTACATAGTTGCTTTAAAAGGGGAAATGTGATGTTGAACTTTTTTGTTTGAACTGTATATCTTTATCGCGTCCTCATTGTGCGCTCCAACTTGGAAGTTCCTTAGCGCCTCTAACAAGGGAAATTCAACACACTTCTGATTAATCATCTACTAAATGCTCCTATGAATATTCGGCGTAAGTATGAAGTTTAGTTCGTTTATAAACACGTCGAATGTATTCGTTGAAATGTTTGATAAAGTGTTCATCAAAAGTGCACTACCCTAGTAGCATTTATCTGTTTGGAGTTTGTTGGACCAATGACGTGTTATCCGTTGGTCAACTGTTAAAGTGTCGCGCTATTTTTAAATGGGCCAACGATTGTAACCCACGCAGGCCCAACTGAAGGGTTCTTTCCATAGGCCCAACTGAAGGTTTCTTTCCAAAAGACGTCTTAAAGAAGTCCAGAAGGCGTCTTGAAGAACTTCAAAAGACATCGTAAAGACGTCTTGAAGAACTTCAAAAAGACGTCTTGAAGAACTTCAAAAAGACGTCTTGAAGAACTTCAAAAGACATCGTAAAGACGTCTTGAAGAACTTCAAAAGACCTCGTAAAGACGTCTTGAAGAACTTCAAAAAGACGTCTTGAAGAACTTCAAAAAGACGTCTTGAAGAACTTCAAAAGACCTCGTAAAGACGTCTTGAAGAACTTCAAAAGACCTCGTAAAGACGTCTTGAAGAACTTCAAAAAGACGTCTTGAAGAACTTCAAAAAGACGTCTTGAAGAACTTCAAAAAACATCGTAAAGACGTCTTGAAGAACTTCAAAAGACATCGTAAAGACGTCTTGAAGAACTTCAAAAGACATCGTAAAGACGTCTTGAAGAACTTCAAAAGACATCGTAAAGACGTCTTGAAGAACTTCAAAAGACATCGTAAAGACGTCTTGAAGAACTTCAAAAGACATCGTAAAGACGTCTTCTTCAGGTCCGGTTTAGGAAAAAAAATTCGCAATGCGGAGAATCGAACCCAAACTTTCCGCTTACGAAGCAAACGCTGTTCGCACCTACCCAACACATTTCCTTGTAAACGTTTCTAATTTCTAGTTACATAACTAGTATACATTGCTTATAAAAACTGCGCAGTGACGCGGAATATTCTACAAAATATCATCATTCGACCTTTAGACTCATTCCTTAAAATTCCACATTCGTCTTAAGACAGACGTCCTCATTACGTATTTATAAATAACAAAAGAAAAATCACAACTTGGAATATAATAACAGGTTCTTGGATGAAGCAAATTTTCTGACGTTTGTAAGACGACATTTAATCATTATTGTAAATTTTTTGATAATTTTGATAAAATTTTGATAAAATTTTTTGATAACCATAATAATTGTAAGCCCAACATTGAGTATTCGTTGGCAAACTGTCGTAAGTTTTTTGCCGCAGGCCCTATGTTGGGAATTTGTAGGCAAAACACTAACTATATCCCAACTAATTCCCAATAGGGATGGGACTATTTGCCGAATTTTTAGGCATTTGAATATTCGAATACTTCAGTTGCTCAATTATTTGGCGAATATAATTCGAATATCCAAGTATTCGAATACTATTCGAATATCCAAGAATTCGAATAGTATGGTGTGAATTATAAATCAAGTTCTTTAGGTTCATTTGTCAGGGTGAAATCTTGTAAGCTAATTTTGACCCACTTCACACCATACTATTTGAATACTGATGTAATAGTATACCGAACTAATAGTATTCGAATAATAACATTCGAATACTCAAATATTCGAAGTTTATTCGTAGCATTCGAATACTTGTAAAATATTCGAATAGTCCCAGCCCTAATTCCCAACTGTTGGCCAACCAAAAATGCTACTAGGGTAGTATTTACCTTGTTAAATGTGCCACTAAATGCACAGGATAATGAAAATTAGAGTACATACATTAAAAACAAACGGGGGTGATATTGAAATCTTCATAAGTAGGTAATTAGGTACTAATGCTATTAAAAATGTAGGTCCAATATTATATTTTCATATGCAAACTTAACAAACATTTTGTGCTTTGATTAAGAAATAATGGAGGCTGAAAACTTAACCTGGGTATATTATATACAAGATGAGCTAAATAAAGTGTTATTAATTATTTTCTCAAAATCTACTAGAAAAATAATGAAATTCCTTTTCGTAATTTAAATGGTCCTTTCTGTGTGACACGAGTGACATCTATGTCGAATTACTTCTACAGAATGAGAGTTGTGAACCCCCTATTTTGTAAATGGAACTATGAATTATTACATCATGAAATACCTACTTGCATCGTACCCGAACAACTTTATTTCAAATGTTTTCCTGATCACTTTAAGAGTTACTACCACGGGGTTTTAAATGTGTAAAGGGAAAACTTAACCAAATTTAAATTTTTTGTTATTTCAATAAATCTATGTTTTATCTTTAATTTGATATTAAAAAAACTGCTATAATAATAATTATCTTATAATTTAACTTTGAAAGTGAAAAAAGCAAGGGGAGCAGTTTCTGATCACCTTCACATGTTTTACTATGAGCTATCAAATTTTGCGTATAAATTTCAAAATACTACATAATTATTTAGTAATTTGTTAGGATAAATTTGTATCATAACAAGCTTATTATTTGGTTTATTTTCGTAAATTGATCGGGAATAAGGTTCTGATCAGGAACTGGGTCCTTTACGGTAATTTGCATAATTATGAAAGAATAAAGGCAAATATTCTTTATTTGGACAACTTTAAAATAGACGAATAAAAATAATTTGACTAAATTTTTAAAACATTCTACGTGTAATTGTCAGCGATTATTGCATTAACTACTAACTGCGTTACACGAACAATGTACCTTACATTCTAAATAACATCAGCAAAAATATTAATAAAAATTTACATATACATGTCCACGGTTTCAGTAATTTAGTAAAATTATTGTTATCTCACAATACATACACTTTCAAGTATTTTTTCCACCCTAAAATTCTGAAAACGAAGAATACGACCCCACAATTTCAATAACTATACAAAACAGAAAAAGGCGTTTCAAATGAAGTTTATTTATTTTTTCGAAAAATATACAAACGTGCCAAAATCGAGCAGCGCTGCCACAGATGTCTCACAAAATACCCCATTCTCCTCCAAAATGTGGGAAAAAGTGTCGCTACCACACCTCGTAGTGTTGCAGAAAATATGAATTATAACAGTTTACAATAATTTACATGCTTCATCCTGTATAAATAAACCAATTGAAGACTTTGGCTGCAAAGAGGAGACTACTCCATAATTTGCTAAACATGAGTTAGATATACATAGGCAGCATAGAGAAACTATATTTCTGCTTACAATTAGTAATAGGGTAAATCCGGGAGACGCGGGTTGGAGAGCTGGTCGAGTGGTTCTATTCAGGCGCTCATTAATTATCCCACCTTAGCGCATTGTTTTCGGAAACGTTCCTTCAGCATTATTATTTACTCAGCCATACTTCTGCGGTTACGATGAAATCGAAAGTTTTCCTCTAAAGGAACTTGTTGCTCGACGCATTCAGATCCACGAGCTCCTTAGCCAACAACAATTAGGCGTTACCGTTAGCTGTACATGCCTAATGTTTCCTCCATCGATATCTGGGTTTTGTCACGGTTACCGTGCACGTCGTCGCGCAAATACACCGTGAATAGCAACGGAGGAAATATTCAGAGTAATTCGGCAAACAAAGAGCTTAATTATCCGACAAGTTCGTCGTCGTGGGCTGAATTGAACGGAATTGCACGACTGACTGTCAATCGTACTCGTTCGAGCGAGCAAGTGTTGAATTTCAGACTAACAAGTCCCTATAGAGGGAACAAATACCGTTTTGATTCGGCACGAGACAGAGAACGGTGTCTGACAATGAGACTTTTTCCTCTGCAGGAAAAATTTGCATTCTTAAGATTTAATTTGGAAGAAACGTGGGTCTTCTTCTTTGTGGTACTTCATAAGCTGTGGTACTATTTGCACTGTCAAGTTTGGATGAGGTTTGAGCTAAGAAAACTGTCACTGAACAATTTAATTCTTTGATTTCGTTGCTGTTTGCCAACCCAGATTGTAGAAATCTATTCTGAATTTTATTAAACGTATACAACGAAACATTAATAAACTGTTGGTGAGTAGAAATAAATAAATAGTAAATATACATAAATTAATAAAAGCTCAAAGTAATACGCATGAAATTAAATAATATCACTCCAAACACTATTGCCTTACGGAATATTTGACTCCACTTCCACTTTCATTTGTATTGAAACACAACTCTTAAAATTATTTCCTTTTCTATCGTATCAATATTTTTCGGAAACTTTCAAAAGAGATACAGGCTGTCCCATTTTAATCTATTAATGCAAACATTTCTAAAGGTAGACTGAGTAGGAAAATATGTTTTTAAGAGGTTAGAGGAGTGCAAGGGGGACATTATAAAATGCAGCCAGGAGGTTGTTAGATGAAGGCATTACGGACAGGTCACTTACGTTTTCTTAAATGACAGGTGACACATTTTCTTCTGCAGAATGATAGAGGATAATGAGGCGAATTCAACCACAGCATTTTATACGAGAGTTTGTTGAAAAAATTCTGAGGTAAGGCAACAAAACTTTCCCGAACTTTAGGATCAGATTCATTGACTCTGACGAATCAACTTGGACGAATTGGTCCCATATTTACGTTACCAGATTAATACGGGACACCTTGTGTATCGCAAAGCATTAACGCGAGATAAAAAAGGAGAAGCAACGGAACGTCAACACCAATCTAAAAACAGCGCGCACGTTCGCGCCGAGTTGCACAATGATTTTTCACAATCCCGTGAAATCTTAGCAGCGTACAAATCGGAGAATGCTAACCTTCGAGGTATTCGTGGGATTACCGGATGCAAACGAATATATTCCACGTTCCGCGACACCTATGCCACGCCACTTGCCTTTCGGTTGTCACGCGCACAGTATTCAGTCACTTCTCGAGTTCGCGGAAATTTTCGGAGCCCTCGGTTCGGGACGTGAAACGTCACTACTTCAAAACACCATACGCATCATACAACGCTCGGCGCGAGACTGGCGACGCGAGCGAGGCACGTAAGCGTGGGGTGCCCGACTGTCTAGCCGTCGACCAATCACTGCTGGGGATTCCTGAGTAGCTGCGCTTCCGCGCACGCGCACCGTGCCACGAGTACCAGCTTGCCGATCGCGATCCTGTGACAGTTGGCGCTGGGCTTTTATTTCGAATGAAAATAAGAGGTAACGATTTGGAACGATCTATAGTTTATTTGCAACGATGCTGCTTGGAGCGAAACAAGCGACTGGGCCAACGGGAATTTCGGAAAGTGGAAATGTTTTATTTGTTTTCATTTTGACTATTGGGGCGAGGGTTGCGGAGTAAGGGTTGTGATAAATGTTGCGAGGAACAGATGAATTATTAAAGGGATGGTAATTTTGGGGTATTGGGAGAAATGTAGAAGGGAATTTATTTTAAATTTCTGTGATATGTGCCTGTTTGAGCTGCAAGTATGTAAGAAGGATGCTAAATAATCTGCTAAGGAATGTCCACTATGGACCATATGCTCTTTATTGACCAGTTACTTTCATTTTTCCGTTAAAAGTGATGAGTAAGTGACTGTGTATTATACCTATTTTGACAAAAAGTTATCCGTAGATACATAACCACAATACTGTATGTATAAAATAACTATAAATATTAGGGTTTGTCGGTTTTTAGAAACCGGGTTTAAAAACCGTTTTTTTTATAAATTTGAAAAATTCTAAAACCGGTTTTATATACTAGACTTAATATGGAAACATGAATTAATTATTTGATTAAAAACGTTAACATTTTGACTTGAAATCGCCTCGGACACAAGCATATTGTAGCACGTAACAGTTTTTCATATAACATATTTTCATGTAACATATTTTCAGAAGAAAAATACTAAATGAAATAACGATTTATAATTTATATTTTCTACGGATTTTAGTTATTTTAGTTGTTTTCCCCATTTAGTTTTGTATGCAGTATATTTTATTGTGCTGATTTTTGTAGATCCAGAAATATTAAGTGAACTCAAAAATGGTACGGATTTTAGTTATTTTAATTTCTTTTATTTATTTGGTTTCGTATAGATACAGTATATTTTATTTTGTTATATTTTTGTAATTACATAAATATTAAAAAAATGAACATTTTTAAAATAAGTACTGATATTATATTCTATTTTAATTATATATTTTTGTGAAAATTCGAAACCCGGTTTTTGAGAATAGTGTAATTCGAAAACCGGTTTTTTCAAAAGTCGATTTTTGTATAAACCCTAATAAATATATTAAGATTTGTTTAATTTTTTTACGCGTGTGTTAAAAACACAAAATTTAATACTTTTAAGCTACAGAAATGTTTGCTTATATTATCTTGATATAATCTCAAATGATCACAATTTTGTTCTAGTAAAATATGTTAGAAAATTTAATTCACATGTATGATTTTTCTGATATGGACATTTATTTAGAGAAAATCAAGTTTGCTGTCACGTCATGCCTGCAGTTTAATTTTTTCTTGCGAAAAATCATTTCAATGTCTAATTTTTAAATATGTATCTGCATGTGAATCGACTTACTAATTAACACTCTGCAATTAATCACAGAACTGGGCTGGTTACTATTTCGCCCAAAATGCAAATGATTAACAAATAAGAAACATATGTCAAGTTACCACGGCCAATTGCGATTCCTGCAGCTTGACGTACAGATTTGCAAAAGAAGTAGTGGTATCATCCGTTGATAAATAATTTACTATGAATAATTTAACTGAAACGGTAAAATTCGATTTATAAAATGTTGCTGGATCACATTTTCCCTCCTTTCCCTTCTTGCAAATCCGGCAGTGACTAACGGATTCCATTTGTAAAAAAATTGGTACTCAATTTTCGAAAGTTAAACTTAACAAATTCGAGAATAAAATTGATGACCATCTAGTTTCTAATATATCCTATTTAGTTTAAAGCCATCAAAGTAACCTTTCGGGTATTTATCTTCGTATAATTATTTTATTTTTTATGAAAATTGATAATGAAAACCAGAATTCAATAAGGGAAATGCCTCTTTGTACAACAATTCATTGGTTCCCTTCCGCCTGTATTAAATTGCAGGTAGTTTAAGTGCCAAATAAATGAGCTTCCATTGTTATTTTATCACAATCCGCAAAGAGGAAATCAATTAAATAATTGGATATTATTTGTTAACAGAAAAAGCATCAACTGGCAAAATTTTTAAAACGAGCGTCTAACAATTAAATGGGACTTTTTTACTTGAGTTTTAAAATTATCGTGCTACACTGCCGGAAGCTAGAAATTATTTTGATAATTACCGTACTTAAGTGACTATTGTTCCATAATCACCTACCTTTTTCTGAATAAATCTTAAGTACATCAAAATTACGTTTTCAACTTGTATAAATATCGTTAACATATTCTCTTATGTAAAAATGTCAGTTTCTTTCAAAACAATCATAATATTCTCACTATTGTGAATTAAAAAGAAACTTCAAAATTTAAACGCATAATATAAACAAAAACTTCATAAGAAGAAAATATATTTAAATTTCATTATGTATTAAAAATAGCATTTTTTTATATGTATGTACCTACAACAGTTGGCTATTAAACGTTATCATTCAAGAAGTATGTGGGTAATAAAAACTGTCGTCGAAAATAAAAAGAAGCACAGAGGAGCTAAAACTTATATTTTTCTAAGAACAAGGAATATAATAACAAACAATTATAATTGAACTTATTCGGCTAATTTTTTCGTTTATTTCTACACCTTAAATGACAAGTTTCTCATATTTTTCTCATGTTTTATATTAATTTTGTATTATGCAAAATAACGTATACATACAGTAAGGAGCATAACTGAACCAATAACCACTAATTTTGTATAAATCTTTATTTATTGCTAAGAATGTAGAAGAATATTAAAAAATGAACATTACAGTAAGTTTTATTACAGTTAGAAGTAACATCAGAAATTTGTTCAACAATTAATGTCTCCTCGTTTAGCACTGACAAACAAAATGGATTGACTCGGTTTTGCACCGGTCCGTAAAAGGAATGTTTATGTGGAATGTTTCAGCAGTATGTTTACATCTAGCAGTTTGATATGTTTACAAAATATTAGTTTACGTCTCAGCACTCAGTTTCTAGCAATCAGTCGAACGGAAAAGTACGCAAGTGAATTACAGCAAATATGAAAAAAATTGCTTCAAATTGTTTAAAAAAAGTAATTTCTGTTTTGAATGACGGCTTGTCAACACGTCAGACGGCGAAAAATTGTAGTGTTAGTCAGTCGACAGTGCAGAGAATAAGAAAAAAATACTGTAAAAGTATGTTATTAAATGTTGGAGGAAGACCAAAAAAATTATCACCGCAGGATGAACTAAGAATTATACGGTTTGTCACATCTGGTGAAGCTTCAAGTGCAACCATGGCCGTAAAATTATTAAAAGAAGATACGGATATACAAGTAAGCAAGTGGACAGCACAAAGAACCCCCAAAGGAGCTGAGTTTAGAAGCATTAAGAAAAAAAAGAAGCCGATGTTATCGAAGAAAAATATAAAACTTCGTTTGGAATTTGCTAAAAAATATCAAAACTGGACAACTACTGAATGGGAACGGGTTATTTGGTCAGACGAGACCAAAATTAATAGAATTTGTTCAGATGGCATGTCATGGTGCTGGATTCGTAAAAATGAAAGGCTCAAACCACGACATGTAAAGCAAACGGTAAAACATGGAGGCGGATCCCGAATGTTTTGGGGTTGCCTAACAGCATTTGGCGTTGGATCACTGCACCGAATTAATGGCATCATGAATCAGTACATGTACAAGGATATTTTGCAGTACATGTACAAGGATATTTCACACCACTGCTAAAGGTGTGAAAACTTGGCTCAGTACAAAAAAATGTTCTGTTCTGGATTGGCCTGCACAGAGCCCTGACCTCAACCCCATAGAGAATCTATGGGGTTTACTAAAAAGACGACTTCGGGATTCATATGACTCCCAACCAACTTCAATCACAGATTTGTACGATAGAATTCAAGAACAGTGGGAAAAAATATCTCCGGATTATTGCAAAAAATTAATAGAAAGTATGCCGAAGCGAATTAGTGCAATTTTGCAAGCAAAAGGGTTGTGGACGAAATTTTAAAAATAAATAATATATTAAATATTGCCAAATATTGGACGTGGTGCAAAACCGAGTCAATCCATTTTGTTTGTCAGTGCTAAACGAGGAGAGATTAATTATTGAAAAAATTTCTGATGTTACTTCTAACTGTAATAAAACTTACTATAATGTTCATTTTTTAATATTCTTCTACATTCTTAGCAATAAATAAAGATTTATACAAAACTAGTGGTTATTGGTTCAGTTATGCTCCTTACTGTAGGTATTAGGATGGAGCGGAAAATTTAAATTTGAATTTTCAGTTGGCCTGGGTGCGGGATAGTTGTCTTTTGATTAACCAAACATAACTGTACAATAATTTTGGAAAAATACTCATGTCTTCAGGTTCCTTTTTCTCCTAAAAATGATTATATAATCATACCCCATACAGCACACTTCGTTGTAGGAGTATTACAAGAACGTTGCTGCAATATTGCGTTATTACAGGTTGCATTGCAATATTGCAGGAACAATGCTACAATATTGCCGTACAATATTTGAGTGGCACCGTTCTTACAATATTGCAGGAATATTGCGCACACGTTGCCACTGCAATGTTCCAGTGGCAATGATCCTACAATATTCCTGCAATATTGCGCGCACATTGACGTGCAATATTGTTAAGGCGGACATAGAAGTGAACCTGCAACGTCCCTGCAATGATGCGTTGTAACATTGCAGAGACGTTGCTGCAATGTCATGGTGCTGTGTGGGTAGGTCAGTCTGTATTAATCGCTATCTCTTTTGTTATATTTGATTAGATATTACACTTCCCTTACTTTTATTTATTGCTCTGATGTAGCTTTGTGCAACACGTGAATGTGTATGCTACCTACTCGATGCAAGTATACAGACTATTTCATAAACTCTGTCAAAGAAAATAAAAAAATACAGATTTTCAAAATCACAATATTAAGAACAAAAAATTAATTATCTGTAGTATACAGTTTACAATTAGAACGACAGAGCTATTCATACAGTTAGTAAAAAAAAAGTATTTGGACGACGGAAGGATTAGTTTGCTAAGTTTGCCATTGGCGTGCATTGTTACAGTGGCAACGCTCCAACAATATTCTATAATATTTCGCACACGTTGCCTCTGCAATGTTCCAGTGGCAACGATCCTACAATATTTCTGCAATATTGCGCGCACATCGACGTGTAATGTTCCAGTGGCAACGATCCTACAATATTTCTGCAATATTGCCGAATATTTGCAGGATCATTGCCACAATTTTGCCGGAACGTTGCAGGACTACATATTTGTAATGTTGCCGCAACTTTGCAAAAATACAAACCTGCAATATTGCGAAGGCGGACATAGGACTGAACCTGCAATGTTATGGTGCAACATTGCAATCTTGCACCGCGTCATTACAGAGCCGTTGCTGCATTGTTATGGTGCTGTGTGGGCCATACAGCACACTTCGTTGTGGCAACGTTGCAGGAACGTTGCAACAACCTTGCCATGTTGCATGGTTACAGCGCAACGTTGTCATGTTGCATGGTTGCAGCGCAACGTTGCCATGTTGCATGATTGCACGGAGCGGACATAGAATTATTGCGGCAACGAGAGTGTGCTGTATGGGAAGTGTGACCACGAAGGGTTAGTAAATTAATACTTTCAAACACTATAAGAGGATACCAAAGTTGTTGAACGTGAAAATGGTTGATAGTGCCACAAAATTTATCGTTAAATATTTCCACTAAATTAGCAACTCGTTGGAAAATCAATTTAACGAGTACTATGCAGTGCAACGCGTAGTGCCGTGTCCATTTTAAATGACACAATTGGATGGACAAATACTTTATGGAGGCTGACGAACGCTTAAGTTGAAAGAGGTTTGATATCGACGAATTAGTTGATTGAACAAATTAGTGAACTCGATCAACATCGAGCTACGCTCTGCTGGTTCCATACGAAAGGCAGAGAGGCTACACTTTTCCGCGGAGCGTGCGTGTGTGCATTTTGCATTTATAACAAAACGAGGAAATCCACCGTGCCACCACAGTTTACCACGGTGCAGGAGTTTCCTCGTTACGAAGCGTGAGCTCGAAAATTGTGTTTCCGTAGCACTGAACGAATTACGGTAATAACGAACGCTGATTAACTTGAAATCCTTTCGCTGCAGACCCAAGGGCCGCAGAGGCGTTACTGCACACAACGCAATCTGCGTCGCTTCGTTTTCATTTTGTAATAATGAACAGTCTTTCTGCTTGCCTGTCCTCCATTGTTGTGATTTAATTTCACTTTGTCCGGTTACGTGTGTCAACCAGTTCGGTTTTCATATCGTGCAAACCTAATCCACCATATGCATACCAGATAGTCGCGCGAGGGATTAATTTTGATAGCATGGGGAGTTTGTGTTCCTTCTACAAAATTTGGCAAACACATTCGACATTGTTTGGAAACGATATTGAAACTTTTTGTGCGTCCCATTTTTATGCATATGGGATTTGATACTTTTTAATATTTAGTTTCGTGTCGTTGATTAAAATAGAATATTCTGTCCTTGCTTGTTTTAATATTCAAGAAATGGATCAAATTTTACCAAATAAGCATGGAGTTAGATAACAAGTAAATGATTTATTTGGGACTGATAGAATTATCTTTGTTTGAGCACTAATTATATGAATTCAGCAATTGTTCAGTTAGTTAGAATAACAATCATCTTTTTTATTTAAAACACTTTTAGTAATAACAATGAAAAGCAGATCATTAAGGATTATAACATTTTAAATCATTTTGTAAATTTATATTTCTGTATTATTTATTGGAAAACGATCTTGACTGCGGCACATGTGGTTATTTCACCCTCCTCAAGATCACTATACTCTTGCGAAATTTAATTTTTTAAACCATTACCAGCCTCTCGTTGATGTGTAAGACTCAAGTCTTACAAGGGACGTTCGGCAACCCGGAAATTCAGAAAATTATGAAACTCGGTGTGCAAGTAGACTACTTAGTTCATCCGTAACGCATCCCTATTTTTTGTTGGTGCCATAATGCAGTTTTTGGGGGTGAAATCACCCCTTGAAAAATGCAGAATTTTCTTTTCCGTGGAACATCTCAAGAACGGTGAGAGATATCGAAAAGATGTTCAAACAAAAATGGCACCTTTTTTTATATCTACAAAACTGCTGAAAAATAATTATTAAATTAAGGATTGACGGTGGGGGTAACTCGAAAAGTAGGAATTTTTCGATAATTATTTTTACGCAGTTTTGTAGATATAAAAAAGAGATGTAACTTTTGTTTAAACTTCTTTTCGATATCTCTCACCGTTCTCCAGATATTCCACGACAAAGAAAATTCTGCATTTTCTTCAAGGGGTGAGTTCACCCCCAGAAACTGCACTGGGCCACCAACAAAAAATAGGGATACGTTACGGAGGAACTAGTCTACTTGCACACCAAGTTTCATAATCTTCTGAATTTCCGGGTTGCCGAACGTTCCTTGTTGGATGTCCTAAAGACTCCTCAATAATTTTTTTTTCTAACGAGCAACATTTCAGATTTCTTTTAACTATTTATTTACCCATAAACTGGACGGTCTGTTTCTTCACATATTTTCCTTATAATAAACGGTACACCGTAAATCCAAGAAAATTATTCAATAAATTTTCTTTTATGAAATTCAGTATTCATTAAAATTCTCGAAACTAATTCCCGACTAGAACCATCGTGTGTAATAAGACACCGCGCGACTATTACCTACATTTATGACACTAAATAAGAACTTTTGCATTTTCTCCTGTATTCTCTTACCCATGCAGCACACTTCGTTGCAGCAGTATTGCAGGAACCACAGTGGGGAAATTTTGCGATTTTATGGCCAAAACCACAAAAATGAAAATTTTGAATTTGACAAAATTAATGCTAATGTTAATTGAAGAACGATATCTATTTTCGCGGTCAAACCCTCAAAACTTATTTTTAATTTTTTAATTTTCGACACTTTTACGTTCTGATATATGAGAAAATAAATTATCCGAAAAACAGCACTTACAAAAATTACGAACGATAAAGATTTTTTATTATTTTTATTATTCATACACTTAAATCTATGAAATTATATGCCCTTAAAACTAGTACTCCCAGTCCCGGTCACAGTTATGTCGTATGTCAGACAAGACACACTGGATCGTGTTTAAAAACATTCATATAATTACAAGATTAACAACTGTTACCAATTAATAATTGCATTTATAGAATCAAAATAGCTCAACGTAAAATAGGAATGAAAATCATTGCGGGATATTATGGGATTTATAAATATTTTATGTAATGAAAATTGATTCTTATATGAAAAGGTTATAACTCGAAAGGTTAATTAAATTAATTCTTTGCGATCGTTCTAACCTCACATGAACATAAATATTTGAGAGTCTCCACGAGCTTTGTATTAAAACATTTAACAGTAAAATTGGAGGCATTTGATGCTCGAATTAGTTCTTCAATTGACATTTGCATTTATTTTGTCAAATTCAAAATTTTATTTTTGTGGTTTTGGCCATAAAATCACAAGAACGTTGCTGCAATATTGCGTTGTTGCAGGTTGCATTGCAATATTGCAGAAATATTGCGCACGCGTTGCCACTGCATTGTTCCAGTGGCAACGATCCTACAATATTCGGCAATATTGCGCGCACATCGACCTGCAATGTTCCAGTGACAACGATCCTGCAATATTACGCGCACATCGACCTGCAATGTTCCAGTGGCAACGATCCTACAATATTCCTGCAATATTGCGCGCACATTGATGTGCAATGTTCCAGTGGCAACGCCCAAACAAAATTGCGCACATATTGCCATGTAATTTTGTAGTGATAATATTGTAGAAACATTGCAGCAATATTCTAAGGCAACTGTGACTTTGACAAAGTTTGTCGAAATATGTACATGACGTTGTGTGGATTCTACAGCATGTTTCATTTAACTGGATACGCTAGAATATTTCGTTGGCCGTTGAAGATATGATGCACCGCATCATTGCAGTAACGTTGCTGCAGTGTTATGGTGCTGTGTGGGTACGTGCCTCTTCATTGCATTTTTTTGCCCCACGTGCTATTCATTGTAACGTTCTTGTTGTCTATAAATCACCATGAAACCCGATTTTTAAGGGGATTTATGTATTAAGTGATTAATGTTCTTCAATGAATGTCGCTCTGTGCACCACAGTTTTTCTGTGACCTTTGTGATTTATTTATTATCGTATTCTAGTTCATATGTAGTTTAAATAAAACCGTATTATTATTGTCATTATAATTTTATCAATTTCTTCAACAGCATCTTTTAATAACGTAATTACATTAAATTGTCGAGTATGTGGTAGGTATAATTGTACCACAAAAAGGAATGAAACCAAAACCAGAAAACTTTTGAAAGAGGAAACCTAACACTGTTTAATCAAAGTAAATTTACACTGATCTACCAGTCAATCTATATTAGGGGAGATCGGGGCTAGTAGGGCAGTTTTTCAGTATTTGATTTTTAATTAATTATGTGGACGAAATATCATTAAACCGGTTAGTATATTTGACAGGGCATATATTTAGCTACCTTATTAAATTATTAAGGTTGACTTAATGTGACAACAATTAAGGTATTTTAATGTTTTTCTAACACCTTCCATGCTGGTCAACCAGCCCCATGATCGGGGTTGGTAGACTTACAGTATGGGGTAGGTTGACTATAGGTACAATCAGTTAAGAAAATGTTATTAGCAACTTATCTCAGTTCTAATAAACTAACACAATCTCACAAGAGTTGTTTCATCATAAAATGTTAATTACCTTTCGTTCATTTTTTAATAATAAACTGAACATTTTTTCAAATTAATCATAAATTATAATGTATTTATAACATAATGAAATTTAAATAAAAAATAAGCATCGCTTTCTGAATAACAAAATAACAATTTAAACCTTATTAACGTTATTAGTCAATCAGCCCCGAACGATCATTTTGACTATAATAATCTATATAACCTTCAACTATTTATGTATAAACAAAAGTACTACGTCAATAGATCGTCTAATAAACAAACTTTAAAATAGTCCCTTAACATTTATTCTATTGTAACTATTATATGAAAACATAAAATCTTGAAGAAAAAATATTTACTTACGCAGTCAATTTTTCGATAAAAGCTGATAACTGTCAAAAAACGTGCGATCGTGGGGTCGGGCATAAATGCATGGCATAGTAGAAGTGACTTCTTTCTACAGTAAATCTTTCCGCAGTAGAGCATATGTCGGTGCAAACTTATTAACAATTAGTCAACCTACCCCTTGTGACAACCAGTCCCGGTCTCCCCTAATTATTGTTTTATCTCGTAACATTGTACACTCGATCGATTTTTCAGTGTTAATATAGAGCCTATTTAATAAATGTATATCGATACTGTGCAGAGTGTAACTGTCAGTCTTCACCCTGAAACAAGTGCGCAATGTTGGATCAATATAGTAGGCCATATGATAGCAATTTACGAATTATAAAAGGTCAAAGATAGTGTACGTCCTTTTCTTCAATATATGCTAATCTACGAGAAACTTTTGACCTGACATTGTTTAAATAATAATATGTGAATAACGAAACCTAGTATTTTCTAGCGATTTTCAGATTCATATTAAGACACTACGCAGTGCGTATTAAGGTAGGTCCTACCTAGTAGGAGGTAGACACTTCGAGCATTTCCTTCACACTTCCCTGACTTAGTTAACTGTTAATTGCATCTTCACGGGGTGCAAGATTTTCGTTATAAAGTACAACGACTTAAAGAAGACCTATTCTTCTTAACGTACTACAGTAGAATATACATCATATGTTAACATTCTTAAACTTTTATACTAACTGTAGTGATTACTGAATGGAGTAACAGAACAACAACAAACGAATTATTAAATACAATACTTTTAATTGTATTGTTTTAAGATTTTCCTCGATGTACAGGGTGTTTCACATAACTTTGCCACGTGGAATATTCCTGCTGTATTTCGAATTTAGCTCGTAACAAATGGTACACATAGACATATTGGTAAACAAGTGAAATGTTCTAAAAGGCCACGAGATTATACAGAACGGTACTCCGCAGTGGCGCGCAAATTAGATAGGCAATTTTGTTTGTACGAACTTCAGTGACTTTAGAGGACGTATTGTTGTAGGTCGTTAAATTCGTCTTTACAGTGACTATCGCCCCCTGATAACTAAAATATAGCGTGCCATTAAAAAAACCAAGTTAACCTTCGTGTCACATAAACTCCTCTCAACAGAATAAAACTATTATTATTATACTATACGCCGCACAGTGGGGCATTTCGGGTCGAAACGCGGCACAAAACATTTTCCGACTGAAATCATATATTTATCTTTAATTTTTTCATTTCATTCTGTTAGGACGTATACTTGTGGTCCTATTGACACAGAAAAATTAATGAAATTTATTTATTTAAGAGGGAATACTACTTTTTTGGCCTGAAAATTATACAGTGTTTATGAATTTTTTTCTATATGAAACTGAAAAGCTAGGTAGATGGGGTTTGTTTGCAAATGAAAGACCACTGTTCGAAAGTATTAAGAGAATTTTTATTAAAAAAAGGCACCCACCCTCCCTTCGCTATAATCGCTCAAAGTTGGCACCCGAACACTGAACTTCACTGAACTCCCGTTGAAAATAAACAATGAAAATTGGGAAATTCAGTAAGGTATAATTCCAAAAATATCAGAGATATCAAAATCAAATTTGCCACACTTCAAATACATACCTCGAAACTTAATTTCATTACAAATTAGTTGAATTAAGCAAACAACAAAACTATAAATAACAATACATGTTCTGAAGAGTTTCGTGGTTTTCCTCTTCAAAACCGTGTCGCGTTAAAAATTAATGAATGTGAAAAACAATGATGCTACATTATCACCCAAATATGCCATCAACTACATGTCAAAAAATTTTGCAGTTTGGCGATATTTTCGCAAATGGACGTAGTGCCGCGTTTCGACCCGAAATGCCCCACTGTGCGCCGGGCCTCCCACAACTCTGCAACTATTGTAGGAACCACTTTTATGAAATTTTAAATACCTGTACCTATCAGAAATATTTCAGGTGATGAAGATAGGAAGAACACACTATATTTTATTATTCTTTATTGCAACGTATGGTTCGAAATCGTCTTAGAATTCAAACGTTACAGTGTATTGGGAGTAGAACATTAGCATGCGACACTAGCGGTCGATACGCAAACTAATAGTAATGGCCGACGCAAGTATACCATTTATTGCAATCTACCAATTTTCACAGTATCGACGAATTGTATGCAGAAAAAAATGTTGTATAACATACTGTAACACTACAATGAACAATGATCTCAATTTAAGTTTTCATAAAAGTGCCAAAAAAATGGAGCCACTAAAATTGTCCACATTACATACTTTTACATATTCGAGAATTGTGTCTAAATGTATTGACAACATTTTTGCTGTAAGTTTACTTGCGTCGTCCATATTTGTTATGTCACACTAGCGCCACCGTTCCCTCGGTGGCAGATTCTTTTGCCAATAGTGTCCATGTAGCGCCTTTCTATAACACTTACCTATATTTAACATAACGAGCGATATTATGATACGTGCAAATGCCACATTTAAACCGAGGGTACGTTCCCTTAAGGGGGGATTCTCGTCTAACAGCCCCAAAAGTCACTGATATTTAAGATTTTTTTTTTAAATCTGTTGCTCATATTGGATTAAACTCTTTTGGGATATAATGAGGAATCTCAGAAAATAATTTTTTATGTCAATCCTTCATATTATTTATTAACTATTGTGGCTTCTTGTGCACCTCTTCGATGATGTACATAACTCCTGTTGGCGGGATGTGTAGGGCCTATCACAGTTATCTGATTGCAAAGAAATAGAAGTTTTTTCAAGTTAGATAGATTACGCTATTGGTCCACTTTAAAAAAAAAATGAAAAATTAAAAGTGTTATAGCGTTTGAAATAAAAACCAAGTTTTTTCCTTAAACAATTCTTTCATATGATTTTTTATTTCGACGAAAAAAGTATTATAAATAAAAACTAAAATTAAAATTTTATGTCCAACACCAGCGTAAATTATTTAACTTTAAGAATATTTTCTTCTTCCTGCATCAGATGACAGTGACAATAATTAATAAAGAATAAGAAGGATCGACATAAAAAAAATATTTCCTGCAAGTTTAAAGATGCCTCCTTATATCCCAAAAGAGTTTAATGCAATATTAACAATAGTTTAACAAAAAAAATCATAAATTTCGGCGGCTGTTACAGGAGAATTCTCCCTTACAGAAGAAACGTGGTCGTAGCGATTGTTACGTTGAGGGACTGTCCGTTGGCATTTTGACCCTCTTGGGTGTCTGGAATGCACGTTATGCACGTGACCCGGCGGGGTCATCGTTTCCTGCAGTGGTGTGGTGCAGCCGAGGTTTTCCACGAAAAACTGATACTCGGCTGAGGGCATTCATGTCCCCACCACTTAGTAAGCCCAATTTCATAGTATAAAAAAGGCCACGGATGCATACTCGGGGGCTCACTTCTACTTTAATACGTTTAGACAAAAGAGGCTATAAATCGAACGAAAACTATAAACAAACATTTTTCCATAAATCACTTCTAAAAAATTTCAAAAATATATTCTCAAAGCCATAGGCCGAAATTCAACTCCGTATCGATACTATAGCCTTGTGAGTCAGCGCGCCTTCAAGTTTTCGCAACTTCGTTTTCTGGAAACCACATTTTCAAAATTGGCGATGCGGATAACTCAAAAACTATTTGACCAATCAACTTCAAATTTTGCACACTTTTAGTTTAGAATATTCCTCAGAATATGAACCACAAGGTTCAACCAAATTATTAATTTTAACTACTGTTTTTAAATAAATAAGACGCGAATTTTTGGCGAAAATGTTTGAAGTTCCGCCATTTTTAAAATATGCCATTTTTTTACACCATTTGTAGTTCATATTCTTACAATTAGCACATATATTTAAAAAAAATGTATTGGTCTGTTTCACAGAATTACCAGAGACGCTACAACCGGCGTCGTTTTGCATTTGGAAAAAAAACCTATTTCAGATACTGATCTATTTCTTTTGTATTTATTATAATTTTACTGTTACACCATTTTTTTTACTTGTTATAATGTTAAATAAAGTACCCTTAAAGTTACGAAAGGATTAGTGCATTTGTAAAGGAAGTGGTGTAAATATGGGCTAGGGTCTGAATATGGGCTAGTTGAAGGATTAGGTCATAGTGGGTGCTTCACTCCATCGGCAAAGGTGTAAAAGTACGACTGCGAAAGAAAGAGATCTCTGGGAAACAGATAATGGCTTACATTTGTTAGGTTAACATGTTGTGTTGCAAAACGTCTTAAAAAAACGAACGTACGAATCTGAAAGATTTTACCGGTATGTTTTTTTTATTTTTTTAACAATAATCTGGTGAACTAAAAGTTAATTTGCTGTGAGCACTATATTGCTGACATTCTAAGTTTGTTTTCGCATAATTTTTTGTAATGAACAACATCACGTAGCACTGACTTTCTCTGCTCTAAGCAAGAAACATTTTTTTCCTTAGACATTTTCTCGCATCATTAACCGCTTAACTTGTACGCTCGAGTTAATTCGAGCGCGCTAAACAGGCCAAACTGTGCACACTCGAGATAATTCGAGCGGCGTTGTATTTTATGCTGCTATAACAATTTTGATTATTTTTGTATTTTTTTAATTTTTTTGCCAAGACAATGTTCTAAATTGTGTTTTTTTACATAAAAAAAATTGATTTTTTTGGCCGTTCTTTTTTCAAAAAAACTGTGCGTTAAGGGGTTAAAAACAACGGAAGTATTTTAGGTTTAAATGGTAGTTGCCGCAACGTTGCGGCAACATTGCAGGAACGTTGCCGCGATACTGGCGCAACGTTGCAGCAACATTATGGAACGTTGCCGCGATACTGCCGTAACGTTGCAGAAATATTGCAGGAACGTTGCCGTAACGTTGCAGAAATATTGCAGGAACGTTGCCGTAACGTTGCAGAAATATTGCAGGAACGTTGCCGTAACGTTGCAGAAATATTGCAGGAACGTTTCCGTGCAATATTGCACCGCAACATTGTGATGCAACGTTGCAGCAATAATTCTATGTCCGCCCCGTGCAATGTTGCCGCAACGAAGTGCGTTGTATGGGGTACCACGAAGAACTACCTATCCTATATCAATTGTAAAGACTGAACTGATAGAATATACTCTGTTATTTCTCAGTCGGAGTTCTTTATTCAAATCCAATCGTTATTTGAGTTTTCCAGTGTGAGATATACCTACAGAGATGCATCTTTACCGCTCGAGGTGTATCACATTATAAAGTTACGAGGCTGAACCAACATTCCTAGTGGCTCCCGGGTGTTAACCAGACACCGGTTCGTCCGTGTGCATTTATCTTCCCGCGACTCCCGGTGTTAGCCAGGCACCGGTTCATCCGCAACTAACAAACTCCATAAACAATCTCAAATCCTCGGCTTCGCAGTCGCCAATCTCATTGCTCTCAGCCTCGGCTCATAAGTCGATGCATATTTCATGCGACAACTCTGCTCTTCCGTAATGGGAAATCAACGCCCCCATGCGGACGAAAGCGCGCGGCTGTTGTTCCCTTGGAATCTCAGCAATTACGCGGATAAGGGTCACTTCGTATTGATGGCTCCGTCGAAACTGCAAAATACAATTCATGTTTCGTGCAATAATAAATTTTCTGTACAATAAACAGTAATAATGATATCCGGAATTGTAAGAACGGTAAAGTTAATTAATGGAGAATCTGAAAAATGGTGAAAAAACGGCAGGAATATTCTATTGTTAAAATTGTGTTTCAGAAACCTGTTCATCAGAAATAACGTACACCGACCAACTGTACACTCCATGGTATACTCTCGACTGCCATATTTGTATTTAAAGAAAAATTGAAAAAATAAATTTTATATATTATTCAAAGATGTCTGTATCTTTATTAAAAAATGTTAATAAAAAGGAAGTGTTTTTTTTCGCTTATAAATAAATCCCCAAAGATGCGTAAATTCTTTCCGAAAATAATATGCAAGAAAAAAGTAACAATCCTTTATGCATACAGTACCGTTTTGGTTTCCATTCTATGATGTCTATGTATAGTGTACAGACTACAGACCTACGGGTACGTTTTATTGTAAGCACAATGCGAATTACTCGCATAAATACCGACTCTCTACATGGGACTTTAATGGCTCAATTACACAATGAAAATCAAGGCGGGTTGGTCACGAGGGTTGCTTTTTTGTCCCCTTTTCATGCCACTAACTAAGGCGAATAACAAAATGATATTACCTACGTTTTTAATTGCAGTCGGGTTTAAAAATGCTAATGTGAAGGTTCTTATGAAATCTGTAATATCTGTGCACCATTGTATTAAAAGCATAGATTATGCTTACTACTTGTTAGAGAGGCAACGAATTGCATTTGGTCATTTCATAAGTAATGGTGCTGTTGTTTTAAAACTGATTGTGAGTTCATAACAATTCATTTCGTGTGAATAATAGATTGCGTAGGTTTCTCGACAGTGTTGTATTAGAAGTTGTGGAGTGTAAATAGAATACTTTACTTACCCGTACAGCACACTCCGTTGCAGGAAGGTTCCAGGAAGGTTGCAGGAAGGTTGCTGTGCAACATGGGAACGTTCCAGCAACATTGCTGGAATGTTGCAGGAATCTTCCTATGTCCGCCCCTGTGGAACATTGCACGGCAACGCACATGGAACCTTCCTGCAACCTTCATGCAACGGAGTGTGCTGTATGGGTATTACTATCATTTAACAAAAAAGCAACGTAATTGTAGCACTGAGAAATATTTTTCAAATGTATAAGGAGGATTATTATACAGTGAATTCAGTTTCAAATCTTGTGTAAGAAACGAGCAAACAAAGGAGTGTAAAGCGATGGTGACTGATAGTCGAATCAAACAGTTCCTTAATGTTTACAATTTATTTGTGATGATAGTGTTCCTGCTCACAAGAGCGTATCTGCGCAGCGTGTGCAGCACACAGTGTTCGATGTAACGTACAAAAGTCAAGAATCTGAAGTGTTCGATCCACAAATTCTTGTATCTTAAAATGTTAATAGAGGAACGTAGGTTTTAATGCCACCCATAACTTTTGTTAACCTTTAAGGGGACTTCTTCTATATAGCATTCCACCTAAGAATAGACCTACGCTCCTATCGATTGCGACCCATCTGCGCAGCTCCCACGGATCTGATACACGCGATTGGTCGTAGCGCTTCCCCTGCCGATTTCCTCCCAATCAACAGTATATCCCTGCGTGGAACAAGTCCAATCTTCAGTGGAATGCGCTGTGGTTGGGACCACGGTGGCCCTCTAACAATACAAATTTGCAGAATGACAGCATTTTGAAAAAAATGTTACATTTTTGTTCTGTAGAATTAATTTTATACAAGATAGAAACTCGTCCGTGGTTCCAACCATAGCGACAAACATAATAATGAAAATAAACCTTAGTTTGTCCATTTTGGATGACTAGATACTAGAAGCAGTCCCCACGTCAACGCCCTTCGGAAAAGATTTTATTTTAAGAAGCTTGCGCCCTCGAATACATATATCTACATATGTATATGCGTAATAAAATGATCATAACAATTTTGAGTATTCGCGTACAGCACACTTCGTTGCGGCAATATTGCACAGCAACGTTCCTGCAATATTTCTGCAACGTTACGGCAACGTTTCCACAATGCTGCTGCCACGTTGCGCCAGTATTGCTGCAACGTTCCTGCGATGTTGCCGCAACGTTGTTGGAACTACCATTTAAACCAAAAATATTTCCGTTGTTTTTAATGATACGAGAAAATGTCTTAGGAAAGAAATGTTTGCTTCAGAAACACAATTATTCTCAGGGAGATTTTTTTCTCAAGGTTATATTTCCCGAAATTTCAAGATCATCGATGGTTTTTTTAATGGGATGATGTATTTTCATTCAAATTCAACCATGTGTAATATGTTGTCCTTTTTGTCTAGCAATCATTTTTTTCCTGAGACATTTTTTCGTATCATTAAATACAACGGAGATATTTTAAGTTTAAATGTTAGGTGACTCACTCTATATATTTTAATGTGTAGAATGACACAGGGTGGAAGTTGTAGTACATATCTACAGTAGCGGATAAAAAAGTTACTACTTTTTCGAACCACCCTACGTCTATTACTTTTTAACATCAACTTAAAACTGCAGTATGTGCCTAATATACATATCTTGAAAGAGAATTAAAAGCTGTATAAAACCCAGCTACAGTTGAATTTATTTAACTAACAAACAAAAATCCTACATAACATTAAACAAGACAATTTTTAAAGCCAACAAAAAGTCACCACTTTTGAACATTAATAAAAAAAAATCTAATATTTTGTGGGGACACCTTTTGCTTTTAGGTCAACCTAAAAAGTTACTAAACGTGGTAACTTCTTTGTCGGCCCCAAAATGTGTTACCCCGTTCAATATCATATTACACTTTTGTTTGTCAGTTAAATAAATTCAACTTTAACTATGTTTTATACAGCTTTAAATTCTCCATTAGAATATGCATATTAAACATACCACAATCCCAAATGTATGCTAAAAAATAATAAAATTGAACAAATCGAAAAAGTGGTAACTTTTTTGTCCGCTAGTGTAGTGTTACAAACCCTAATGGAGTGTGTCAAAATGAGCCATCGCGTTTTAATAATTTGAGTTTAAAGTTTTGAACGGTAGGAGTATAAGTTCGAATACGTTAGCAGTCTTATTAATCAGTGGTTGTAGCGGCGGCATTAACGTGTTCGCCTACGCCATATGTAGATACTCCGCTTCGCGACAATATATAAAACACTAGTTTCCGTGTTTATGTGCTTAAATAATGTTTTCTGATGCTCAACAGTGAAATACGCAAATTTTATGAAAATATACAGAAGTCACCAAACTTGGTCAAAAATTAAAAACTTTGGCCCCGTTTGGGCCCAGACAAATACTGACCGATTTAAAAAAAATTTTTTTGCCTCCATTTGTCTTCCCCAGGCGCACCTTTTCCATACTAGGCTGTTTCGAGTTTCGAAAATTCGATTTTTTCTGCCCACCCTAATGTAGATACAATACTATGAACTCTTTCTAATAACAAAATTAGAATATTAATATTTTTGCCTTTTTCGTTTGTGCAAATGATAATGTCGTTCTTAAATGAGGTTCCCAAATTGCGATGTAAGTTAATACATGCTCGTTTATGTAACATCGTATTATTGCTACATGCCATTCTGAAATTCGCAGAACATTTCACGCTTTCACGCTGTCACGCAGGTGTTAATAAGTATGAAAGATTCTTGGCGATTTTAACCGCGGCGCGCAGATTTTTAATGGAAGGTTGTGGTAAGCATAATAAAAAAGTTTTTTTTTCTTCTTCTTCGAGGTGAAACATTGAAAAACGGACTTTTAACCGTGTCGATATAAAACATGATGGCAAACGATCTAAGAACAGGAATTAGAAATACTGCATTCTTAGATTTTCACGCGCGATTCTTATGTAGTATATATATTGTACGATTAAGCAATTTAATTAAAGGAATTTGGCGCGATCCTATTTTCAACTTACATATATTTTTTAATTAGTGTTATATTTAACCGTGTACCACGTCTACTTTAACCATCTACTCGTCACTTTATTTTTAAATTAACATTCCATTGAAACTAATCGATTTATCAAATTTGAATAAATTGTATGATATTTAGTAACAATCAACATTTTCAATAATTTACCAAAATAGCTAGAGATTCGCATAATAACTATATAAGTTACATAGGTAATTGTTAAATATTTACCGTTTAAAATTGTAACAAATGCAATTAATGTCACTTATATTATAAATCTCCTACGTACTACTCTAGTTTTAGGCATGTAGAAAATAAAACTTTTTGGTTTTTGTTCTAGGTCAAACGGTATAGCCGTGAGATTGGACACCGTGGAAAACGTCGCTCCTCAAGATCTTGCGTATCACGGCTCTACCGCCCGCATTTTGTAGGAAAAAAAGGACGATTTTTTCTGGCAAGAGTTGTAGAGGAGACCGGGGTAAAGTGAGCCCCGGGGTAAAATGAGCTTTCTTAATTTGTTCTTTAAAAATAGAATATATTTACCAATTTTGGTGACGTAATAAATGTATGTAATATGACAATGATAATTATGCACATTCAGATATCGAAAAATGTAAATTCGTTTAAAAACTTAAAAATTAATTTTTAGAGACTTCCGATTGGTTTTCTTTTCAATTTAGCTTTTTGGATAAATGAGTCATAAATGTGTTATTTTTACTCCAAATTTTTGATACGTGTTTAAAACAACCTTATAAACATACATGTACACGCGTTTAAGAAGACACTAATCCCAACATTATTAAATAATTAATTTTCTACTGAGTACATATTCGGGGTAAAGTGGCCGGGGTAAACTGAGCTGCAAAGAACAGATGCGCAAGTGAAGTGCGCAATATTCTAACCTGTTAGCTGGCTAGAAAACCACGTGACGTGATACCCACATAGCACACGACGTCTTAAAGACGTCCATTTTACGTCTGTTTTTGGTCTGAACGTCTGACGACCTTATTAAGACGTCTTTAAGACATCGATGTCGAGACATTTCTAAGATGTCTGTTTTAGGCGTCTTTAAGACGTCTGTGCCAGGACGTCTTTTAAACGACTGTGTTAAGATGTCTTTGAGATGTCTATGCCAAGCCGTTTCTGAGACGTCTGTCTACAGACGTCTTTAAGTCGTCTGTAAGGCGTCTGTGTCAAGACGTCTTTTAAACGACCTTTTTAAGTTGTCTTTAAGACGTCTGTGCGAAGACATCTTTTAAACGACTGTGTTAAGATGTCTTTGAGATATCTATGCCAAGACGTTTCTGAGACGTCTGTCTACAGACGTCTTTAAGTCGTCTGTAAGGCGTCTGTGTCAAGACCTCTTTTAAACGACCTTTTTAAGTCGTCTTTAAGACGTCTGTGCGAAGACGTCTTTTAAACGACTGTGTTAAGATGTCTTTGAGATGTCTATGCCAAGACGTTTCTGAGACGTCTCTCTACAGACGTCTTTAAGTCGTCTGTAAGACGTCTGTGTCAAGATGTCTTTTAAACGACCTTTTTAAGTCGTCTTTAAGACGTCTGTGCCAAGACGTCTTTTAAACGACCTTTTTAAGTCGTCTTTAAGACGTCTGTGTTAAGTCATGACTAGGCCGGCTCGAGATGCATAGTACGCGACCGCTAGGCGGCGCCAGGCCGAGCGCTTCTCGCAGGTGGGATACAGCAGTCATGCCTATAAGAGAACCGGGCAGATCACATACCGTCATTCTCGAGGATTGGTGTTTTTTGACGACGGAAATTTATATTTTCGACTTCAACTTGAATATGCCAAAAAATGTCTCGATCATTAGCTCTTGCAAGACGTTCTTCTTTTTTATGAAGAAACGAAAATATTGATCAACATGAAAATAGACTTTCTCAAATGAGAACAAGAGCAGCTACTCGACGGGCTTCCTTTTTTCAAAATAATTAATTTCATTAACAGATATTAATTCTAATAAACACGAATCAAGTCACGCTTAATATCTCTAATATCTCTTTTAAAGAGCTGCAGTAAGGCCTAATCAAGTCTTTACGAAGACGTCTTTGAGGCGCCGTGAATGTCTGAAATGGACGTCTGTAAGACGTCTTCACGACCACTTAAAGATGCCTATAACACGTCTTACAGACGTCTACAAGCCGTTTAAAAGACGTCTTATAGACGTACCGTTTCCTGCCAAACGACGTAAAAAAACGCCTATAGACGTCTTTAAGACGTCTTTACGACAATAGCAGACGTCTTTAAGACGTCTTGAAAGTCTGAAATAGACGCCTTTAAGACGTCTGTGAGATGCCTTAAAGACGTCTATAAAACGTCTTGTAGACGTCTACAAGCCTTTCAAAAGACGTCTTAAAGACGTACCGTTTCCTGACAAACGACGTAAAAAAACGTCTATAGACGTCTTTAAGACGTCTTTACGACAATAGCAGACGTCTTTAAGACATCTTGAAAGTCTGAAACAGACGTCTTTAGGACGTCTTTAAGACGTCTGCGTGCTATCTGGGTAGAACAGAAACTAACCTCAAAGAAATGATATATGGGGTAAAGTGGTCGTTTTGGCTTTTTCTTTTCAAGTTGAATTTTAATATACTCTAAGATTATGTTAAGTACTGCTATTCGTCATTTATCAATAGTAATGTTTAAATTATATTATAAATCTATTTCCACACATTTTTGTTGAAAGGGAAAAATTGTATTCGACTTAAAACTTTTTTTGTCTCACCTTGCCCCGGTCTCCCCTACAATAACAGACATCATATTGAATTTTCTCTTTATTTCATTATCTTCCTAAAAAAAATGCCGAAAATGACTGCAATAATTTTGCTCCAAGGTGGCCGAACCCCTTAAACGATCTCGGAGCGTTTTCGCTTATCTCTGCATATACTTTTACACGAAACCTTTATACCGATTTCCGATAGATGCATATCGTCATAAATCTTGCAGATCCCATTTTCTAGAATCGAGAACTCCCTTTGTCGTTGGAAAGCAACATCGCTCGAACTTCGATAGGTCCTATTTGAAATAAATACGTTTCCTCCGATCCCGTGGGATTTTTGTCGGCAGTACCGTGATATGTTGCACGCGCTGGTTCTGCGACTCGCTTCCAGGCTACACGTTTAGAGAACCCACTGGATTATCTATATTTGTTAATCTCTTCTGTTTCATTACTTAATAGCTTCTGATGTTGTCCAAATTCGGTGGCGGTTTTTATGTTATTAGTGACTATTTTGTAACTTTCGTAGTGTCCTTTAACAGTTTCGGAGAGAAAAAATCATTTGTGAAGGCAGTTGCCGTAGAAATCGGCAAAAACTATAAACATTGAGAGCTTGTATTTTTTAACAATTTTGAAACTAGAAAAATGATGACTCAAACACCTACTAATTTCATATGGACTAAGCTTAGTCGGTTTTTAAAAACCCGGTTCAAAAACCGTTTTTTTCCATAAATTTGTAAAATTCGAAAACCGGTTTTTATATTTTGAAAATACCGGTTTTATATACTAGACTTAATATGGAAAAATGAATTAATTATTTGATGAAAAACGTTAACATTTTGACTTGAAATCGCCTCGGACACAAGCATATTGTAGTACGTAATAGTTTACTGTAAAACTAATCTTCATGAGTTCATATTTTCAGAAGAAAAATACTAAATGAAATAAAGATTTATAATTTATATTTTGTACGGATTTTAGTTATTTTAGTTTTTTTCCCCATTTGGTTTTGTATGCAGTGTATTTTATTGTACTGATACAAAAATGGTACGGATTTTAGTTATTTAATTTCTTTTATTTATTTGGTTTTGTATAGGTACAGTATATTTTATTTTGTTATATTGTTGTAATTCCATAAATATTACAAAAATTGAACATTTTTAAAATGAGTACTGATATTTATTTTCTATTTTAATTATATTTTTTGTGAAAATCCGAAAACCGCTTTTTTGGGAATAGTGGAATTGAAAAACCGTTTTTTTCAAAAGGCGGTTTTTGTATAAACCCTAATATGGACTACAATATATTTAAATATCATCAAAATCCCCGACATCGAGGTACTAGAATATCGAGTTTTGAGTTGATCAATTTACGAAATTCACAAAATATAATACAAACAGTTAGGAGAACGATGCCACTTATTTACCAATACAAAATTTCACTTCGTTTTAAAACTCGGCTAGGTATACCTATCATGTATAATGTATTAAGCACTGTTTTCAGACGAAACTAACGTCATTGTTACGTAGACACATGGTCGGTCGATAAATATTCGTCCACTTATGCGCAATCAATACGAGCGTATGAATCATACACAAATCGATGTGCGAGCATTCGTTTCACATTATCTCGAAAACTCTTATCCACCGTTGTCGTTAATAATATGGTGGGCGGCGTGTAGTTGATTACGTCTATGGAGAATTCAAATTCATGCTGCCTTTCTGCTCGTTGTTGCAATGTTCTTTAAAATTAATAATTATCCAATCAAATATAGACATCGATATCAATTTAATTAATTATCAAAATAAAGAGTAATACCAATATGGAAGGAGAACTTGTAAGTAGCGTAATAAAATGAAAGGTACCAAAGCAAATTTTTCATAACCTATCCAAATAATATCTATTAATTTATTCATAAAAACACGAGCATACTTCGAAAATTGCATTAACGTGACGCGATTGTTTTAGACGTTTGCAAAGCTCTCATTTCACTATTTTGATGATATTTAAATGAAAAACTTTAAAACCATGGACATAATGTGGACTATATCTAAAATATTAATAAGGTATCATTCTATAGGTCCCAAGAAATTGTAAAAGTATAATTTTATTTATCGTGAATATAATGGGAAAGTTACAAAAATTGCAGATAAAGTGGAAGGTGCACCGAACGAAAAATTGGATATTGTGGACTTCAAATGCAAAAATTCTGAAAAGTCTAATTTTGCAGTACATTATTAGTAGTACTAATACTATTATTCGTAGTACGTAACAACACCACGACCACTACTAGATACTACATAAATAATAATAACAATATTGCAAAGTTAGACTGTTTGATACAAGCTTTCGTTTTCCTTAATTAATTTATAGATTAGTGATTAGAAAATTACAGAGAAAACGGTGAAGCCCACTTTTCGATTGTTTCACCTTCACAATTATACGGACTTTTGACAAATGTGGGACAACTAATTTTTCAATTCCCTCCTTTAAATTGATACGTGTACGATATTAAAAATGGACAAAATATTCCACAAATATCATGGCAAAATTTCCTCGGTTGCTATATTACTTTTTTTTCTTTACTGTTCCGCGTCTGCCGTAAGTGCATTTCAATCTCGTCGAAACATTTTATAATTAAATCCCACGTACAATGATGAGAACTGGAATCGAAACCAGGGAATTTATTTCGCAATAAATCCCTCTTGCCAATTTCAATATTTTGGTATTTCGTTGGGGACCAGAATATCCGATTATAATTCTCTTGGGTGAGATAATTAAATAATTTTAATTAGCCTTTTGTGCGGGCTGGTAAATACTCTGCATATAACGATGCAATTTTGCGAAATGATATAACTAACTAGTATAAATTGTGTATTTATATAATTAATATAAATGTATCATTTATATTATGTATTTATATAATTAATACAAATTATTCTCTCTGTTCGCAATTAATTTACAATGCAGAGTAGTTTGTTATTGGTGGCATAACAACACGAAATCTGATTTTTTCCGAAAACATATGCTGAGAATGTGCAATAATATATTTTGGTTTGAGGCCTCCTCTGAAAAAACAATCCAACCGTTAGCGGGGGTGAATTTGCGACTAATGGGATTACTTTATACTTCTATATTTTCCTATGTTATTCATGCGGTAAAACATCTGTTTCCACAAAAATATCATACGGTAAGATAACTGCAAATTTTATTTCTCGCGGAACTATAAAAGTACCGTAAACTGGGGTGACTTTGCCCGCGCCGGGGTGACATTGCCCACTTTTCGGAAGAACTTTATTTTATTTTATTTTGAAGTATTTAGAACATATGGTGTTTTGTATTCGATAGCAATAATTTCTCCAAGGTCAAACGAGAAAAACAATAGCGAATTCAATCATATGGTAATTTTTCAGTCAGAGTAAAAAAGTGGGCAAATTCACACCGGTTTACGGTAATATTATTGATTTATCATGACGGGTCAAGACTACCTGTGAGGTCTGAAAGCACATGTACTTTTGGGCCTTTTTTTAAATAAAACTTTAAGACTTAAGATTTTGTATTAGGAAGTATGTATTTTAAAGTTCTTTTAGTTGTATGCAATGCAACATATAAATAAATAAATAAATTATGGGCGATCTTTTTTAAACGCTTTACAGTGACCTTTGTAGCTTTGACCTGATTCATCTGAAATAAAAAAGTGGATCAAATTTTGTTAGTATATTAGATTATCTAGTACCCAATAGTGGCTTTTTTAATTTCGTTGCCTAGTTTTTATTTTACAGATGAAAAATGATAAAAAATGAGAGCGCCTCTGTGGCGAAAATTTTGTAACAAATTAATTTTTCGGGATAATCGACGATCGTGCACTAGATAATCTAATAAGGTGAATGTCCCAATTTCTACTAATTTAAGAGGTTACTCGTCATAAAAAAGGTGTAAAAAATTTGTTTGTGATAAAAATTTGCAGAGTAATTGATTAATTCTTTAATAATAAATCAATCAAATCAAAAACTATTTAAAAAATATATTTTAAGATGTTTAACTATTAGTAACTTGTAATTAAATATAATGCTCCAAATGTTCGTATTTCTGCTCACGAGAAATAGCGATGTATGTATTTCTACTCACCATTTGTACCAATTTCTGCTCACATAATATGTTGCCTTTTCAGGTTAAAATAAGTTACATCTTTTATGGAGATGTTTTATAACACAACAGTAAAGCATAAAATAATGATAAGCAAAAAATAAAATGCCTCCACAATGGAAATAGAGGTTACAGCATATATTGAATTGTGAGGTTATGTTACTAAAATTTTGGTGAGTAGAAATGCGGACATGACGGTGATTCACTTAACCCTAAACCTAATCACCTGTTTTGTACTTAAAAAAATTAAAAATAGTAAAACATCTACATCCAGAGCACAATACGGTATCTGTTTTGTTATTAAATAAGAATTTTTACTGCAAAAACTATTTTCTGCCCAATTATCGAATACCAACAGTGACGCTGTTCCTTAGCACAACCAGCTAGAACACGGTCGAAAAATCATGAGTGTCAGATTTTTAAAATTTTTCGTTGCTTATGCTGCACTTTGATTAGCCCCAAGCTAGTGCGGCACTCGCGTAAATGTTCAAATAATTTAGAATTATTTTGTTGCAACTATAGTACAAACTTAGCGCTTATAATAATAAGAAAAATAAGAAATTGGGACATGAGCAGAAATTGGGACATTCACCTTACACTAACTTTGGTCGGACTTTTTATTTCGGATGAACCAGGTTGAAGCTACAGTGGCCACCGCAAAGTGCTTAAAACAAAACGCTGCCGGGAGATCGCCCATAATTCTGCAAGAAATACTACAAGAAGTATAAAATATATACCAAAAGAAAACAGGTAGGCATGGCCCCTTTAAATAGTGTATTGGTCCGGGATTGTAATGTACCTATACTTTTCGCGTGATATTTGAAAAATATGTATAGGTGTCACAAAGTGACCCCCGCTGACGGTACTTTAACGATTGTTTAATTAAATTTGCAGCTGACTATTTAAGAATTGGTAAAATGCAGGACTAAAATACGGTACAATTGCAGATGACATGAATCCTTTTGCAAAAATAAATCAAAATTGTCACATAACTTTTTCTCGGGCAGTTTTATTTTCGAGAAAAACGATTTTGAAAATATGTCAATTGGGTGTACATGTAATTAACAAACTATTCCATCTTCAAAACAAAGCTTGCTTTGAAAAAAGTATTCTGTAATTTCAACTCATTTTTGCACAAAGATTCATTTCATCCAAAGTTGCGCCATACTTACTCCTGCATTCTGCAAATCGGACGTAATAAATGGGGTTTCAAAACCAGTTTCCTTCAAAATAAAACCGCAAATCAATCAAATTTAGTCTACACTATCGACTCATTTTGTCACGAAAAATCACCTCCTTTCAAGTTTTACCAAAAATAACGTACTACTCCTTATTTCAAATTAATTATACAGAATGGAAGAGTAGAAAATGATCGATTGAAATTATATCTGCACGAATAGCGGATGATTCCAAAATCCAATACTACATAATATATACAATAGGGTTTATACAAAAACCGATGTTTGAAAAAAAAACGGTTTTCGAATTCCACTATTCCCAAAAAGCCGGTTAAACCGGTTTTCGAATTTTCACAAAGAACAATAATTAAAATAGAAAATAATTCCACTATTCCCCCCAAAAAACGGTTATACCGGTTTTCGAATTTTCACAAAGAACAATAATTAAAATAGAATATAATATCAGTACTTATTTTAAATATGTTCAGTTTCTTTTAATATTTATGGAATTACAAAAATATAACAAAATAAAATATACTGTATCTATACAAAACCAAATAAATAAAAGAAATTAAAAAAACTAAAATCCGTACCATTTTTGAGTTCACTTAATATTTCTGGATCTACAAGAATCAGCACAATAAAATACACTGCATACAAAACCAAATGGGGAAAAAAACTAAAATAACTAAAATCCTTACAAAATATAAATTATAAATCTTTATTTCATTTAGCATTTTTTAGTAAACTATTACGTACTACAATATGCTTGTGTCCGAGGCGATTTCAAGTCAAAATGTTAAAGTTTTTAATGAAATAATGAATTCATTTTTCCATATTAAGTCTAGAATATAAAACCAATTATTTCAAAATTTAAAAACCGGTTTTCGAATTTTACAAATTTATGAAAAGAAACGGTTTTTAAACCCGGTCTTTAAAAACCGACAAACCCTAATATACAACGTGGGTAGTAGACCACCATGCTCTCAAAAAAACTCAGATTCGGGAAATAGGTACTCGACGCATCAATACTCAAACATAATCATTATCGTTACATACTTCCCAAACTATTGAGTAGGTACTTGCACAAACACTTCAACATATGCCTATTTATTTGCATAAAAAAATCACATTATCGACGACTTTGCGCATTTCGAATTATCAACTCGTACATTCGGTTGTTAAGGAGCCATGTTTTTCCAATATAATTGCACCGAAACAGACTTGCCAGCGAATTACCTACGAATGACGTTAGTTGTGCGAGTTACCAATGGAAATTGATTGTCACGTTAAATAATGCAGATTAGCATCCTTATCGCACCGTCGCGTCGCGAAAACACATGAAACGAGTTGTAAATCGTTGGTTGGGTTTCCCTGTCCTCTCAGCCAATTCGTATCATTAGCCAGCGTCCACTTTGATTACGAATGGCGTCTGAAAACCGTCACAGCCGGCCAACACCGAAATCCGATTCCGGGCGTGATCGTTATTCGCATAAAATCCGTAATTTACGACGGTGGGCGTATCTCCGGGCTTCCCCTTCTGGCCGAAATAAAATCGTACGATATTCATGGTTAAAATAGCGTTCATACGTCACAAAAAAAGACGCATCGCCGCTGAAATATTCCGATCCCGAGGCGGATGGCGTACGCGTCACGTGATGCATCGATAAATAATTCAGGACTCTCTTTCATTTCTTGTAAAAACGAGTTTATAATGTGGAACGGGAAATATTGGAACTGCTTTGGTAGGAATCAACTGAAAGCCTTTCGACACCAGACACTTTTCTGGCTCATGATAGGTATATATTTATTATGATAGAGATATTGGTCTATATACATTTTGTATGTGTGTCTATTGTTGTTAAGAGGTTAGGCCATCTTGAAAACGGCGAAACGCAGGATAATTTTACGAATTCATTACAACAGTACTCTTAGCTCGTTTGAAATTATTTTTTTAATATGAGTAAAGTGTACATTTGACTTCATATTAGGGCTGTAAGGAACATTCGAATAATCTAAGTATTCGAATATTCGAATATCAGAGAATTCGAATTTGAGATTGGAATATTCAAATAATTAAGAGTATTCGAATATTCGGAATGATCGAATTTCAGTTTCTATCCAATAGGAATCTGAACATGGAATACTTTTTCAGACTTTACCGTGAAATTCTTTTCATATTGGCCTTTTCAATTATTTGTTTTTTAAACAATAAATTTGGAACTTTGTAAATCTTTGGTAAATTTATAAATTTTGAAACGAAAACAACCATCAGTTATTATACACTCCCCGAAATTACCAAATAGCCACCTATATTTTAATGTATTTTTTGAAAAACATTACGAAATTTAATACTCTGTCTCATCTACGATTATATTTAGTTCATACCAAATATAGAAGTACATAGTAGCGGCTCAGATGTGTTTACATTTCACATTTGTTTACTATGTTGTTGCGTGAAGCAGCATACGCGTGCGAAATTTCTATAAAGCCACTTAGTTTGTATTTAGATTCTGAGTGGACAACTACAACTAGATACGTATGTATTTGTGTTAAAATTGATCTATAACTTCATTGAAATTGTATATATGTTATATTTTAATATACTTTTAGTTAAATGCCAAGGGGAAAATTATTAACGAGTGAGGAAAAGACATCCGTTAATGCTTATAGGGATATGGGCTGTTCTAATCGCGCAATTGCAATTAAAATCAATAGATGACGCACTCTTATAAATAATTATATAAATTTGGGTGAAGACTACGGTAAAAACCATCCTCAAGGTGGAAGACAGAAACTAACGAAAAGACAGCGTTCGCAGTTGATGAGATCTGCAGCAAAAGAATTCAGTAGTGCAGCACAACTTCGCACTGAATTAGAATTGCCGGTAAGTACGAGGCGTGTGCAGCAGATTTTAAAATGTTCTGGGCGGTTTCGTTGGACGAAAATGCTGCAGAGACCAGCAATGAAACCAGGGCATAAACAGGCCCGTCTCGATTTTGCACACACGCACATGTCATGGACCAAAGAATGGGAATATAAGTTTAATTTAGATGGCCCAGATGGCTATAAATATTATTGGTATGATTTGAGGAAGGAGAAAAACGTGGCAATGAGACGTAACTTCGGTGGTGGCTCATTAATGATTTGGGCTGCATTCAGAGGCAACACAAAGACACCAATATGTAAGATTACTCACAAAATGAATTCGATAGCATACACAGAATTGTTGGAAATGGTTTTAATACCATTTACAGAAGAAATTGAAGACGATAACTTCATTTATCAACACGATAACGCTGCCGTTCACGCATCAAAACACACGAAGCAGTGGTTACATCAAAAAGATATTAGGGTTTTAACATGGCCAGCTTGTTCCCCGGATTTGAACCCTATTGAGAATCTTTGGGGAATACTTGCAAGAAAAGTTTATGGCAATTGCAAGCAATATAATTCCATTAAGGAATTATGGAACGCGGTAAACGAAGCGTGGGCGTCTATAGAAAAAGAAACACTTCAAACTTTGATTTTGTCAATGCCGAACCGCATTTTTGATGTTATTCGAAGAAATGGCAATTACACTAATTATTAATATAGAAATAAAGAAAAAATTATTGTTAATTTTGATTTTATTTATTTAAAAGCAAATGGCTTTATAGAAATTTCGCACTTTTTTCCTTGTTAAATTATATTTTTACGTTTTTCTTTTTAAATAAATGTTACTTCTATTATTCCAACCGATCTATATGCTGTTTTTTTAACTCTCCCAAAATGGTATGATACACAAAGTTATCGATATGGAATAAATATAAGATTTTGTCAATAAACATGGTGGCTTTATGGTAATTTCGGGCAGTGTATTTATTATTCAAATAAATAATGATGAATTGTTCGAATAAATAGAAGAAATAATTTGTTGCAAAGAGTACCTAAATATTTATTATTTACTTGAATACTTTACTTTATTATATACATTTTGCCAATTCTGTTTCAGAGTCCATCTACGCGACTTCATTTTCAACATAAAGTTTGAAACATTAGTATAAGCGTACATTTTTATAGGAAGCTAAAAATGTACCAAAGATTAATAAAGTTCCAAATTTATTAATAATATCTGAATATACATATATTCGAATATTCCTAATTATTCGAATTATTCGAAAAAACTATTCGTAATCAAAATTTAATATTTCCGACCGAATCCAAGATTTACAGCGCTACTTTATCCCAAATATATATGAATGACATTCGTATCGAGTTATATTGTTATAAACTCTGTTCTAAAAAAAACTATGTATATTTACCTAGTCCTAAAATTTGCTTTATTCTTCCCAAGTTATCCAAAGACCAGGAGCGCAAACTGTTCTAAGTAACACTTTAATTAATTGAAGTTTATCGTCGCATCAACTAATTTCTTGGTTATTAGCGACACAGTGCATTCGAAATAGTAAATTAATTAATATTTATTAATCCTATAAGTATGGCAAGCACGTTATTATTCTTCCAATATTTAATTTGTCTTTTAAATTAAGTTTACTGTGATATTTCTGACATGGAGATGAGTGCTTAGGGCCGTCGATAACCAACTGTTAATATGCAGCACGGTTGTCCTTAAAAAAAAAAGAAAAAAGAAGGACACCAGTGATATCGAATTGGAGCTTGAACAATTATCTCGGACTTTGGATGAGGATGTGAAATAAAATGTTCAATTTGACCGGTGACATCCGAGTAGTCAACGGTGCTGATGACAAACGAAATTACAGCGTTTGCAAACGATGTGTTTCAGCGAGCAACGTCGACATTTTGCGGTGACATCGATCGGTCAGCGCACATCCATGTTCCAGACAACTTGCCAGCGAATAAAATATTTAATCGTACAGACTGTACTACACACCGGCACAAGTTGTAGAAAGGGTCAATAACCTCGATCGATTTCTACCGCAGTCTGTAGCTAATAGTTAAATAATTCAAACGTTGGCTGAACATGCTGAACACCGTGTAAAAGATTGGTGCAATTTCAAGGGATTATTCGTAATTATAAGGAGCGTAAAATTAAGAGTGTTGCAAGTTAACGTCCCAGGAACTAAGGCTGAACTCAGATGAACCACTTTAGAAGCCCACTGCAACCGCAAAAAAACGGTTGTGCGTTGTGTCGACCGCGGACAGCGACAATTTCGTGGCACAGCTTTTTGTCGTCGATACAAAAGCGACAGCCCAACCACTGTTTTGTGGCTGTGGTGGGTTTCTAAAAGTGGTCCGCCTGAGTTCAGCCGAAGCGACGTCTGCTTTGTGCAGCAACTTGTGATGGCACCTTTTTGTGCGTGTTTTGGGGAATTGTTTCGTCTTCTGGGAATATTATGTAGTTAAGTCAGCATTATTGCTAAGATGGAGGCGCATACAGGCGGACTCACACATATCAGTTCCGTGACAGTTCAGTGACGTCAGTGTCAGTGGTCTCTTCGTGCCACTGTCAGTAACGGACACGGATAAGTGTGAACGGCTCTATTCCAAAACAGGATAAAAGATTTTTTTTTCACTAACACTGACGGCTGTCCTAAGATTTGTCAAACGGGGGCAGAGTTCAGTAAACTTTTGTAATGATCATTCCATAACGGAAACATATTCGTAAAACAGTTTCGTGGGGAATGACGTGTATTGCTACGTCTTCTTGGTTTTAAATCTGATAGTGGTTGACGTAGTATTTACTTCATCTTATGATGACTCAAGCTGCTAGCTTTGATGTAGGTATGCACAGGATAAGTTAAAAAGTCCCATCACATAGCGGTGTGATAGAAAATGGCCACTTTGGGTATCACTTGGGAAAGAAAAATTCATTTTTAACGAATTTTTAATTAAATTTAATTATTTTAATGAAAATGTATTTTTTAATACAAAATCGTCGTTTGTCCGGTGGTACCACGATTTTGACCCACCCTGTATACTTGGCAGTGAATTATTGGGGTGAGATGCTGGCTTGGACTAGGGCCGGGACTATTCGAATAATTTAATATTCGAATATTTTACAAGTATTCGAATGCTACGGTATAAACTTCGAATATTTGAGTATTCGAATGTTATTATTCACATACTACTCGAATGTTATTATTCAAATACTATTCGAATGTTATTATTCAAATACTATTCGAATGTTATTATTCAAATACTATTCGAATACTGATGCATTCGAATACTGATATATTCGAATAGTATGGTGTGAAGTGGGTCAAAATTAGTTTACAAGATTTCACCCTGACAAATGAACCTAAAGAACTTTATTTATAATTCACATCATACTATTCGAATACTTCACTTGCCCAATTATTTGGCGGGTATAATTCGAATATCCAAGTATTGAAATACTATTCGAATATCCAAGTATTGGAATACTATTCGAATATCCAAGTATTCAAATACTATTCGAATATCCAAGTATTCGAATGCTATTTGAATATCCAAGTATTCGAATGCTATTCGAATATACAAGTACTCGAATACTATTCGAATATCCGAGTACTCGAATACTTTTGGAATATACAAGTACTCGAATACTATTCGAATATCCATGTATTCGAATACTATTCGAATATCCAAGTATTCGAATACTACTCGAATATTTAAGTATTCGAATACTACTCGAATATTTAAGTATTCGAATAGTACGGTGTGAATTATAAATCAAGTTCTTTAGGTTCATTTGTCAGGGTGAAATCTTGTAAGCTAATTTTGACCCACTTCACACCATACTATTCGAATACATCAGTATTCGAATAATAACATTCGAATACTCAAATATTCGAAGTTCATTCGTAGCATTCGAATACTTGTAAAATATTCGAATATTAAATTATTCGAATAATCCCAGCTCTAGTCCACACCGCCGCGAACATGAATTTTTTTGTTCGGGTTCGCCTCGGTGTGGAACCGGCTTTACAATATTCACATCTCGTCACTATTTCCTTCATAAACGAATTATTTTCATAACGTCCAAACAGTGAACTTGTACACATAATATTTCAAACGTCGACCTTCAACAAATTTATGCAAAACCTAGTTTTCTAACGTCTCCAGCTGCCCTATCCACTTCCGTATGTTTCCTGATTAACATGGGTTTAACTCGACCTACATTGTTAAGACACCAGTATTTAGAAACAAATTTGACAAACCCTTTTCAATTTTCCAATGTAGAATCATCCAAATCGAAAGTTTTGAAACCACTCCTATATTGTTCAATTCCGCACTATTCCGTATTTTGAATGAAACGACTCCATTGTTGCTGAGTTTAAAGTAGCGCAATGTGCGCATGCGAGTGTCTTGATATATCACGATAATTGCATACTATAGGAAAATTAGTTGGCAGTCGATTATTACTGAAGCAGTTAATAAAAACAATTCAGCACAATATTCTCTTAAGATAGTAGGTACCTCGTTGAAACAATTGAATTGAAGTAATGATAATTAATTAAAAACTACCTATTCAATTTAAACCTTGCCAGGCGAACACATGGCCAATTTGGAACTATCTACTTGTGCTACTTATTGTTCACTTGTATCGCTTCTGTAAGAAGGCAATAGTTGTCCTTAATAATAGCATGCAATTCTAACACAGAAACTTGTTCTCAGATATATATGTCGTCGCCTTGTTGTTAAAATTGACCAAGTCCACAATTACATCAAAGATTAATGGAAGCAATTACTTTCTAATTTTTTTTTAACAATTAATTAATAAAAATCCATATCGCGGAAAAGGTATGTACTTTGCAATGGCTTTCAATTATTACTTAGTTTATTGTAATAGATTGACCTTATATTCGCATTTACCGAAAATTAAGGAATATGGACTTGGTCAGTTTTACCAACATATTTTATGGGTCACAATAGACCTCGTAGCCCATACAGCAGACTTCGTTGCAGCAGTATTGCAGGAACGTTGCTGCAATATTACTTTATTGCAGGTTGCATTGCAATATTGCAGGAACAATGCTACAATATTGCCGTGCAATATTTGAGTGACAACATTCTTGCAATATGTCTGCAATATTGCGCGTACATCGAAGTGAAATGTTCCAGTGGCAACGATCATACAATATTTCTGCAATATTGCAGCACGTTTCATTTAGCTGGATACGCTAGAATTTCTCGTTGGCTGTTGAAGATATGAAAAAAGTGTTATCGTGAGACTTGTTTGTACATGAAATTATAGAAGATAATTTAAATTAGAAGATCAATTTAATTTTTTTTAGATAGACTAGGTACTATATATTTTAATGTGAGAAATTATTATTATTATTATTCAAAGTCTTTATTGCACAAAAACGTATATACACTCAAGCAAGAGTGAAGAAAGAAGAAAAGACAAATGCAAAGGTTCAGTCTAAAGACTGTTTTCCAACCTAACCTAAAATGACACCGGGTGAAAGTTGTAATCCGCACCTATAGTGTTACAAATCCCTAATGGGGTTTGTCAAATGAGCCCTCGATTTTTAATAATTTGGGTTTAAAGTTTTGCTCGGTAGGAATATAAGTTCGAATACGTAAGCAATCTTATCCATCAGCGGTTGTAGCTGCGGCGGTAAAGTGTTCGTCTACGATGCTACAGATCCTTGATTCGAATCCCCCTGGGAAAAAAAGTTTTCTATGAGAAAAAACACACGGGCGTTATACTACTACGATTCTGCCTACACACATTCATGTCGTCGCGTCCCTCACTGCCCGAAACCTTGCGGCGGGACTATTGCTATAAAATCTCCGAAACGTTGCGGGAATACACCCCTGCAGCATTGCTAAGGCGGACATAGGAGTAAACCTGCAACTTCCCTGCAATGACGTGGTGCAACATTGCAATCTCGCACCGCAATATTGCCGAATAGTTGCTGGACCATTGCCACAATTTTGCTGTTTCGTTGCAAAATTATTGCCACAATTTTGCCGTTTCGTTGCAGAATCATTGCCACAATTTTGCCGTTTCGTTGCAGAATCATTGCCGGAACGTTGCAGGACTACATATTTGTAATGTTGCCGCAACTTTGCAAAAATACACACCTGCAATATTGCGAAGGCGGACATAGGTTTGAACCTGCAACGTCTCTGCAATGTTATGGTGCATCATTGCAATCTTGCATCGCATCATTGCAGAGACGTTACTGCAATGTTATGGTGCTGTGTGATAGGAATAAATAAACAAAACATTCTCATTATACAAAAGCAGAAATCTCAACTGATAGCAAGGCACCTTTTTAATGGATTACGTCAGGTAAATGGAATTTATGTTACGCAAGGATATTGTATCTATATAGTAGGTACCTACTCGGATACTCAAACTCAACGTTAATTTAGAATTCTGTGCGAACAAGTAAGAACGGAACAATGATTGTAACGAGTTACCGCGAATATTTGGTTGGGATTATTAATTATAACACATTGTGCTCGGTAATGAAGCTATTCAATTTTGATTACTGCACCTCAGCTTGCAATCACGTTGGATAAACATCGTAGACGCTGTTACTGTCTTCTCTTAATGTCGTACAGGCAGAACACTTCTTTTGTTAACCAAGTAATTTCCGCCACAAGATTGTAAAGCACTTATAATAGGTACTACTTACAAGGAGATTGTTTTGAATTTTGGATATGTTTTAGAGGGCCGAAAAATAAGATATACGTGTTTTTTTTTATAGCGGCTTGTTTGCATATTTAGAGGGTGAAACCACCCCTCAAAGTTATTGATATTCAGGTGTTCGTCTCTGATTGCTTTGGTTTTTGAATAATTATGACGTATTTCTTATTTTTCTGTCCTCTAAAACGTATCCAAAAACTAAAACAATCGGGGATGAACACCTGAAAATCTTATAACATTGGGGGATGGTTTCACCCCCTAAATATGAAAACGGGCCGCTTTAAAGAAAACACCTATATCTTATTTTTCGGTCCTCTAAAACATATCCAAAATTCAAAGCAATCGGAGGTGGACACCTGCGAACCTCTCCTTGTTAGTGAATATTATAAAATTATTAAAAATTTGTTGTACCTACTTGTGTTCCAATTGTAACATCTCTAGGAGTTGTAGTTTAATAATTGATAATTTGTAAATTTTATAAAAAATTTGGGTTAACCTCCAGAATTTCATTAAAAGCCTATCGTTTGAAAATTGTTCTGCGGATCAGTTAATTATTCCAGCAATAATGGCAATGTTCTTTATTTTAATAAGTGCTTATATGTTATCACGCGGAAAAGTTAGTTTCCTTTTTTTTTCAAAGATAAAATCGTTGCCTACTTTAGTCTACTTATATCAAAGTCTAGTTACATCCTACTTATATCTATTTATATCCTACTTATATCAAAATACATTCGAAATTGCAAATACATTTAAACTGGAATTCTCGGTGTTATTAAAATAATTATTACAAAACATGTACTTATAAAGAAGTTTCTATTGCACTGACAAACTTGTAAAAAAATGTAATATTTTTATTGTACATACATACAGCAGTGAATATTTTATAGTACCTATATGATATTTTCTGTTTTGTAATAAATTTAAAGTATGTTTCTAAAAATATTTCCATCTGTGCATAGAAAGCAAAAGCGAGAACTCAAAGAACATTGTTTCTATAAAATATGCCTAAAAATTTTGTTTGTATTATATCGCACAACATGGCAAATTGTTAACATTAAAATATATTGTTGTATATTAGGAATACATTGGAAGTTCCACATAACCACTTTTCAAACTGAAATCTCTAAATGTGTTGCAGCTGAAACGCAATACTTGCAACAAATCTCCTATTGTACTCTTCGGCTCCTAAAATAATGTAATAATTTTATTTTATACTATACTTAATAATGCAAAAAACGCTTTCCTTCTTCCTGTTTTGATAAACACAATTTCCCTCCATTGAAACGAGCCATTGTCCACTGAGAGGCAAGTTTAATACGAAGAAATAAAAGAATTTGCTGAAATATAAAAAAACCATGAAGAGGAGAATTTGTGCAAAATCCTTAGAAAATAGGAGCAGTTCACGCGAGCCGTTTTAGTATTTTCGCTTCTCGGCTGCGCGACGTCCGCGAATTAACAAAGAACCGCAGGGCACAATGCATGCAGACGGCATATGTAAATTAGAGAGGAATGCAAAATAGGATGGAAGGAACGCGTATTCCGTGTTCCCGAGCCACTAATATGTATTAATTATATTTTATGACAAACCGGCCGTGGTGCGTGCACTATTTCCACAATTTTGTTTTTTATAGTAAAAGAAGGTCGGAATGTGGCAAAGTGTTACATGGGCTGCACGCGCAGAGAAAGCTTAGGACAATACGTAATTCCACTTCCTGCGAGCGACGCCGGTCAATTAAATTGATGAAAATTAACATTTCTTGGAGAGAATAGCGACGGAACATGTACAGGGTGACACAAAAGTAACGCAACTCAAAAGTTTCAACTGATATGTAGAAATTTGTTTGAAAACAAGCTGTAGAACTTCCTGGGCAGATTATACTTCGACAATACATATACTATATATTATTCTACTAATAAAATACCCGTGCTTCGCTACGGTATTGAGGGGCGCTCTCGGTATTTGATTTGAATTTTATAGATATAGAAGAGGTTTTTTTGGTGAAGGGGAGGGACTTTTTTAAAACGATTTCTTAGCGAACACCTAGGGGTCAAGAGGAACCTACCTACCAAATTTCATGGTAATTGGATCAGTGGTTCCAGAGAAATCGTGATTATCAGTGGTATTTGATTTGAAATTTATATATATATATAAGATAGATATATATAACATTGGTTACAACTTAATACTAAGGTGAATCGATCTCACGAAAAAATAACTCCAGTGTAAGATTGAGTACACTACTGAAGAGAAGTAGGTAGATCTGTGGAAATACATTATATCTTGCAACCCGCGCTCGCGCGAACAGGTAAAATGGCAACAGCGCCTCACAGACGCATTCCACACAGCCATGCACCGGCCCGACGTTCGGAGAGCTGCCAGCTACCGCTGGATAGCAGCGATACCCGAGCTTCGAGAATTTTAGGACGGTCTCTTTCAAATTAATGTCGCAAGGAGCTATTCGGAATTTCCCGGCCCAGGTAAGCGAACCGCGCGCTCCGCTTTTATGATCGGTTTACCACTCACATCCCAGATTACTGTAATAAAGTTTGAAAACAATGTCTACCGGTCTCGTACCCGTCTTAATTTCAAAAATTTTAGCTACGACAGGGTTGATCGCCGCGTTATACCCCTGTACATAGAGATTTTTCGCCACCTCCGTGTAAAAGCCACAATAATGGCGCATTGTTCCAAAAAATGACATTAACGAAAGCCGGTGTAGGGTAAGTAGGCCAGTAGATGGACGAATCATTGGTTAATCGTTAATATTGAAAGAACTAGAGTTTTAATCTACAGGGTGTCCCACGGTACACTGGACAGCAAGATATCTCCTAACATATGGGAGATAAAAAAATAAAAAAAATATGGAATTGCATGGTTCGATGGGGTCAATTTATTAGCGCAGACGAATTTTTTTTTCGATTATTATTTTAAAAGATACGATGGTCAAGTTCGGTTTTTTAAATGCAACTATTTTTTTTAAGAGGGGAGTTGATAGTGCGTTTCAAGACAAATTCAATAAGCATTAATGTTTACACTTGATTTCCACTGGTTTTTGAGATATTGCGCTTGCAAATTTACTGATTTTCACTGGAAGAAAACCCGCTGAAATAGCAAGGACAGGGGTCGGTCTTGCTGGCACCACGGGGAGCCTTGCCTGTTGAAACAGATACCTACCTGCCAAAGGTCTACGCCAGGCCCAAAGGCTGGACAATTCTTTTCCGTCAGAAATACTACTTAGGTACTTAGGTACATCTGCGGTATCAAGAAGCGGGTGCAATATCCAATACAGCGTATTAAGAAATTCTTTTCTTCATCGTATCGAAGGGAAGTGACGCCAATGGATTCCTTATGTTTTTCTGATGAAAGTCATACCAAATATCATGCAAATCGAACTACTTTGACACAAGCTGTTTGTATTCCTTATGTAAAAGTTGTCCGATTTACACGACATTTGTCATGATTTTCATCGGGAAGGCACTCAAAGACTCGAAGAATTGTCTTGGAACGCACTATCAACTTACCTCTTCAAAAAAAATAGTTGCATTTAAAAAACCGAACTAGACCATCGTATCTTTTAAAATAATAATCGAAAACAAATCGTCTGCGCTAATAAATTGGCCCCAGCGAACCATGCAATTCCATATTTTTTTTATTTTTTTATCTTCCATATGTTAAGAGATATCCTGCTGTCCAGTCTACCGTGGGACACCCTGTATATTATTGCTTTTTTATTTTGTAGAAAAAACGTTTGTTGTTTTATAAAACATTAAAATATTTATCGAAAAAAAATGTTTGTATGCGAAAAATGTATCTATATGTACGATTTTACGCCACCATGCGCGAGTCTCTTTTGTTATTAGCTATTGCTCAGCATCGCGTGCCTTGAAGTTATTAAAAAAACGTATTTGGATGTATTGTAAAGAGGTATGTAATAGATGATTGCATTCTAATATTAACAATTTATAAATAAACGCGTGAACAAAGAAAAATAAAACGATAGAACTTATAAAAATGACTGTCCATGTACTGATATGGATTTTCTAACCTAAACGCAGGAGATGGACAGAATGGAATTAAACCTTTTGAAGCCACTAATCCACCTTTGTGCCACTAAGAAAATGTTAAAAAGGTTACATATCCAATCCGGGATACTTTCCGAGACAGTTTTCAATGCGGGACAAACATTTCAAATCCGGGACAGTCCCACACGATCCGGGACGTTTGGCCACTTTAGGCTAGACATAACCTCACTTTATTTGCAGCCTGGGCCCATAAACTGTTGCACCGTTTTCTGACAACGAAGACTACATATGTTTTTAGTTTTGATGAAATGAACTATATTTTAACAAAAAATAACTTAATCTAAGTACCTACTATAGCTAATAAGTATTTTACTCGTCTAGCCAGACACCCGTCCATCTATTAGTTCTGAACTGTCCATCTGCTAGCCCTATCGTCCATCTACTGGTGATACGGGCTATGAGTAGAATTTTCATCATTTTATCCTTAAATATATTAATTTTTTTACTTGCAGTTTTCTTTCTTTAAATTTGTACATTTTTACGTGCAAAGCTATTGATTTTCTTTTAATACAACAGATATTTCTAAGAAACACCTTGATGTAAACTTCGGAATCAACTAAACTGTCCATCTATTGGTCTGCTTACCCTAGGCTTGGCGTTGAGTAGCTAAAAGGTTAAAACATTCAGACACAAAAATTGTAGAAAAAAAATTGAAACACCGCTACAATCAAAGATACGTCCCATTAGTTAAATAGTTACCCGTTACGTCCGATCTATGCATGCACTGCAATTAAGTATAAAATTATAAAAAATAAAACCAGAACAGTAGATTCTGAAGTTTGCAGAACTAACACATAATTTAATAAAAATTTAATTTCTCAATTTATGAGAGTAATGATACCGACACAACTAGCCTATAGTTTATCAACACCATGAATTTTAAAAAGAGCATTAAATACAGTATCAAATAAATAGTTTGCAAAAGCTTTTCACAACGATTATGGTTAAAAAATTGCTAAAAGAAAAACTAAGTAAACGTAAAATATTTTAAATTGGCCGTTATTAATAGGGAATATTTTTTCCTCATTTTTCGGCGCAAATTGCAGTCCGATATCTTTTATAGTTCAAAAGTTATACGAAATAGGCCCCAAATTCTTCAATCCGAGCCGGAAAATTTCAAATTGATTTATTGCGACATTTGAAACAGACCATCCTAAAATTTTCGAAGCTCAGGCATCACTGCTGTCCAGCGGTCGCTGGCAACTCTCCGGACGCCGGGCCGGTGCATGGTTGTAGTGTAATGCATCCATGAGGCGCTGTTGCCATTTTACCTGTTCGCGCGAGCGCGGGTTGCAACATAAAATGCTGACCCTGTATTCTTTGGAAAATGAGCGCTGGAAGTGCTGAGTCCTAAATCTTATACAGAATAATTGAGGATTACTGGTCAATCGAGCAAGAGGTGGCAGGGAACGATAAAAAGAGACATTCTTTGCCTAATATTCATATGTCCGAGTCAGCTCTTTTTTCTAATTATGAACCTTTAATAGTGCAGATTTTGGCCGCCTGTCGAGAAGTAATCTGCTTTACATTATTTAGGCACTTGGAGAGATAAGTGGGTCTCGTCGCTCGCGGTTACCTGAGGTATTATACAGGGTGCTTCACCTAACTTTATCACCTGAAATATTTCTGCAATATTTGAAAATAACTGCAAATATTAAAATACGGAAAATTATTCGACGTCGAATAAACCATGAAATAAAGTTAAACTTAAACTTCGAGAACTTTGGTAATTATGCATAAAAGAGGGCCGCAACACCAATTTTGTTGAATTTTAGATATGTTGTAGAGGGGGTCCCCAGTAATATGCACTTTGTTCGAAGCGTGGGATGATCATGGTACAAGTTGTGACAAAAAGAAGATGGTACTTGTTACATTACATTTGCTCCAATATAAGTTTCTGGTATGGGTATTATAAGGTTTCTGATATTGACCTCTTCTCGGGTACTGATTCAATGTTTACTTTGTTTATTAAAAAGTGAAACTAGGTATCGGTATATGTTGGCGGTTAGATTGGGGGTCCTATGCCGATAGCTCGTGATCAGGGGTCGAATGAAACTGTTAAAATTTTCAATTAGGTATGAAATAACAGTAATTTTACGACTATTATCTTTTCTGTTCCGAGAAACCTGTTATAAACTGCAGTATATTAACAGAATATGTAGACTAGCAAATCGTTGCAGAGAACATGTGGACTTTTTTAACGGCACATTGGCCGCCTTTAAATATCGTTTGCGGGCTTTGGCTCGCAGGAATGTCATTGTACGGGCCCGTTAATTCTACTTCTAAATTTATTTCTATTAGTTATTAGTTTACTATTGTATTGTACTATTTTATTGTATTATTGTTTGTTTATTGTATTATTGTTTGCTTATGTATGTACTGGCTTTTCTTCTCTTTTCTTTTACATTTTATACTTGCTAACTTTTGAATTATTGTACACTAAAGGGTCTCTGCCCGTTGAAATAAATAATAATAATAATAATAATAAATGTCAAACTATATCAGTTTAAGTTACGGTCCCTATATAGTTTTATAACTTTTATTTTTTAGGTTCTATATAAATTCCAAAGCGGTTATAGAACCGATGTATTTATCTGTTAATACTTTGTATTCTGAAGGGTTTTCCCGTTGCAATAATAATATAAATAATAATAATAATAATAATAATAATAACAACAATAATAATTTAATAATAATAATTATAAATAATAATTTATTATATCTATTCCGTGTATTATTATAGTAAAAAGTGCAATAAATATTTAATACCATAGATCGAATCTTTTATTTGGCAAGTTCATTTTTTCAATGAGGGTCCACCTTACCATCAAAAACATGATTCTAACAACATATTAAAAAATCATTGAATTCGGTGAGCTAGACTCCCATTGGTATAACAACCAAACATTTATATTAACGAATACTTCATATTGCAAAATAATTGTATATACATTAGGCCGTCCCGAAAAAAATGAAAATGATTGTTGCGTTAGGCCTTAGTGCAGGAAAGTTGTTTCTTGGGATCAATAACAGCTGTGCGTAATTTCAGCCCTGTGAGTTAAGGGGGTAGACACGGGTAATGCAGCTCGCTGTATACCGACACAATCTGGCCCGAAACATGGGTTTAGTAGAATACGCTTTTCGTCCTTATATGAGCGAATTTTGGGCTGGGCGAGATCTTATTCGAAAGAGGAAGATTCAGTGCAGCGCGCTCTGGTCATGGTTTAACGAGATTGTGTTGATATCTAATATTATGAGTGTTCAAAGTAGAGCAAAAGTCGACAAAATACACCCGCATGAATCCAAGTATTTTTAGGTCACTAAAAGAGTTTTGTGACTCAAACGATGACCAGAGCCCGCTGCACCGAACCTTCCTCTTTCCAATGAGACCTGACCCAGTTCAAAATCTGCTCATATAAGGATGAAAAGCGTATTCCCGTGACTGCATTCCCAAATAGGAATTCCGCCATATTGGCGATAATACAGAGCAAGTCACGTGACAAATTTAGTTCAGCTAGTGGATACGAGATGGCGCCTACTTGGGAGGACTGCCAACGTGGAATCATAGCAAAACTGAAGCGATAGCTGGATACATGTGCCACAGTAAAAGCGTGATGCAGTCAATGTATGCATTGACGTACAATTGTAGGTTAGCTTATATAGTCAGAGTTGAGCAAAATGTAATATAATTACAAATTACAGTTAAAATGTAATTGTGTTATTGATTACATTATTTTCTGTAATCGTTAATATTTAGGTAGTTGAGAAAATTGTGGTCAACTACCTAAATTAACGATTACAGAAAATAATGTAATCAATTACACAATTACATTTTAATTGTAATTTTTAATTTGTAATGCAGTTTAGGCACACATTGACTAGGAACTGCTAGGATCTGTATACATTTACTAAATTAACGCTTTTGCCGTGACACATACATACATGACTTGAAATCTCTGTCGAATTTATGTTATAATTGAGGCAGTGAGAGTAACAACGGACTAACCCACATTAAAATATTGTTTTTCCCATTTTATATGATTATTAGAGCTTATTAGAATACGTTATTGCTACAAACTCAATTTCCCAAAAAAATGTAGGTTAGTCTGTTGTTGCTCTCACTGCCTCAATTATATGGCAAAATACCAGTTGTGAGCATTACAAAACCCAACCCAATTTTTATCTGAAGCGCTATGATTGAATTAATTGAATCATGGGGAATTAAATTATCGGCCATGAATAATTTTCTCGTATTTATTCGTACTTTCTCGACTAAATATATGATTCTCAACTAAAGTACGAATAAATACGAGAAAATTATTCATGGCCGACGGATGAAAGGCTTTCGAATAAAAAAAAATGATTGACTAAATATATGATTTATTATATTAAACAATTCTAGTTATAAAAAAAATAATTAACTCCTTTCTCTAATCTAACCACGATCCGTCCAGGGTATGCCGCCCCTGGACGTAGCCTGACGCCCCTAGGGGTCCGGGCCAATGGCTTCCCGTCTGGCAGGACGCCTCTACCAGCGGGCGACTGTTTAAGCGTCTACTCGTGGGATTCATATGAATCATTTATCTTATGACGAACGGGCTAAAACGAAAAAGGACAACGAATCAGGAATGGACCGGGAAAAGGAAGGTAAGAAGGAGGCGGCGGCGGGGAGGTCAAAGGGTACCTCTCCCGCCGGCCGCGACCCCCGTGGGGACTTGTCCCTTCCGGCGGGCAATGGTGGGGCTGCGTCTATGCGGAGACTCAGCACCACTAACACTGAGGGTGGAACAACACCGCCACCTTTAAACCCAGGGGGGGATGGGAGCAAGAGCCCCCCCGTTGGAGGCGAGAAAATGGAGGAAACGGTCGACGACTCTCTCCAGGAATGGGTGGAGACGGGAAGTTGGCAGGGGAAAAGCGACAAGGGAAGGGGAGGGCCCGTGTCGCTGATAACGTGGGGGGAGGACGCGGTTCTGACGCCGGGAGGGGCGATGGAACCGAGGGTTGGAGGGGTGGGGACGAAGACCACCAAACCCCAACAGGGTCGGAAAGTCGGGGCCCTGGGGGAGAGGAGTAATCGGGAGATAACGGCGGTGGGTGGGATCGATACCCCCCCCCCCCCCCCGTACGAGATCACAGGGACGCAGGCCCCCGGAGGAGGTCATAGATATAGATGGGGATTTTATCCCGGAAACGCCGCCGACGGCGAATAAAATCCCCAAGGGTAGGACCCTGAATAGGACCCCCCCGTTGGCCGACGGGTCGCAGGAGGTAGGAAAGGAGGGGAAGGCCCCTCTGGCCATGAAAACCCTGGAGGCCGACCCCCGGGTTACGACCAAGCGGACGCCAAGGCCAAAGCCAAAACTTAGACCGCGATCGAGCTCGACGTCGAGGATCGTGGAGGTTGAAAGGAGGGGAGACGGGCCCGGCGGGCCCGGCTCAAACGAGGGTGACAGCCGGGAATTTGCGTTCCCGGTAGGCGTCCCCCCGAAGAAGAGTAGGAAGGGAACCAAGGGGGTGCAGCAGGGACCGGGGGGCGCGGAGTCCCCGGGTTCGAAGGTGGCCCGCCTCCACTCAAGGATAGCGGAGTACGTCACGGGTTTGTCGGTGGTGTGCGGGGAGCTGGCGCGCGTGGAGGCCGGGGAGGTGAACCTCGTGGTGGCCTCGGCGGCGGACGCCATGTCAAAGGGGTGCGCGAAGGCGGCGGCAGACATTGCCGAAGCAATGGCCACGGTAGCCATCGCGAGGTCGTCCTCCGCACCAGCAGGCAGGGAGGTAAGAGTCGAGGAGTCGGCAGAACCGTTGAGGCCCCCCCCCCCCCATACCCCCGGTAGCAAGGAGGGAAACCCGGGATTGGGGCGGGCAGACGGAGGCGTGGGAGGCCCCACCCCCCGTGGGCGCGAGCGCCCCTGCCCCGCCCCCACCTGGAGGGAGGGGTAGGGAAATGGAGAAGGTAGGGGAAGGGGACAGGAAGAAGAGGCCCCGGACGTCCCCACAGGAGGGGGCGGAGTTCCCGAAGAGGAGATGGGTGATGGGTGGTGATGGAGGGGGTGGAGCCACGCCCACATCCACGCCCATCGGTATACCCCCCACTCCTATCGGGAGCGCGGTGAATCAGGGGGAGGAGGGGACTACCCCGAATCCGAGGAGCGACACCTTCACGGTGGTCGAAAAAAGGCAGAGGAAGAGGAGGGGGAGGGAGGAGAAGGGAGGGGAGAGGGGGGGATCGGCACTCCGAACCCCCCACCTCCTTTCCCCCCCCTTGTCCCCCGAGCCAACCGGAGGGTGGACTGCCAACCTACCACATTGGAGCTGCGGGCCCCGGACACCCAAGGACCCCCCCCACCACAGTGGCCACAACCAGGACCAGGGGTCTCGGGATGGAGGACCCCATCCAACGCCCAAAAGGGTGGGCCTAGTAAGCCCCCCCCCCCCCCCCAGGAAAGACGACAACCCCCATCCCTACAGCAAAGGGGGGATCCAACGAGTAAGGAGGGGGAGGAGAGGAGAAAACCTAAGAAAAGGCCGGAGAGAAGGAGGCCTGCCGCCGTCCTGATCAAGGTGAATAGTGGGTCCACGTACCTGGACACGTACAGGACGGTGGTCACAATGGGGCGACAGGTCCTAGAGGGGGTCAGGGCAGTTAAGAGGACCCGCCTAGGCCACGTCTTGTTGGAAGTGTCTGCGTCGGCGGACGCGGTAAAGGTAGCCGCCGACTTAAATAAGGCGACGGAGGGGAAGGTCCCGAGCATCCCCCTCCAAGAGAAAACGGCGATGGAGGTCCGGGATATCGACCCTATGGTCGACCCCGCCACCCTCCTTAAGGATATGGGTGAGGCCCTGGGAATAGAGGAAAGCAACCTCGTTCTCAGGGCCATGAGGATGGGCTACGGGGGTACCCAGTTGGCAATTGTGGAGGTCCCGGCGGCCCTCCTGAAGAATAGAGCCAACATTCGATTTAGGACGGGGCTGACGGTGGTTAGGGCCAAAACACTCCCTAAAACGGTCCGCTGTTTTGCATGCCACCAACTGAGGCACCTGGCAGCGGCATGTCCGACCGTGCAGGGGGGCGCCGAGAGATGTAGAAAGTGTGGGGCAGCTGACCACAACATTGCGGCGTGCAAAAACCCACCACGGTGCGTGATTTGCACAGCGGAAGGAGTGAGGGGACCGAAGGCGGCCCATGTCGCGGCATCACTAGGATGCCCGGCAACCCGGAGGGTACCGGCGACGGGGGGCCGAAGAGAAGGGCCCATTAAATAATGCTCAAGGTCCTTCAGGCGAACCTCAACCGATGCAGATTGGCACAGGACCTTCTGATACAAAATGCCTCGCAGTTAAGCGTAGATATTGTAATCATCTCGGAGCCCTTCAGGCAACTGCCCGAGTGGATAAATGACGCGACGGGGGACTGTGCCATCTGGATCACAGGATTCAGCGGGAAATTTGCGTCCCTCACCCGACCGCTGAGGGCTGAGGGTATCGCCACGGCCGTGGTGGGTGAAGCAGTGGTGGTCAGCTGCTATTGTGCACCCAGCAAGAAGGGCCCTGAGTTCCTCCGCTATATGGAGGAACTCGAGGGTATTTTAAACATATTAATGACCCCGGGTAAGGGGGTAATTTTGGCAGGTGACCTAAATGCCAAGTCCCCGGCGTGGGGTGGCAAGAGGTCGGATAGGAGGGGGCACATATGCATGGGTGTCCTCGCCAGATTGGGCCTTGTCCCCATAAGGCTCCGCCAGGGGGCTACATTCCATCGAAACAAAGGGTCGTCCTTCATTGACGTTATGTCAATGGATAGGGGTCTCGCCGGCCAGGTCGGGAGGAGTGAGGTACTTGGGTACTTCACTGCTTCTGACCACCGGTATGTCCTCCACGTGTTGGCTAAGCCTAAGACACGTGGAGGGGGGCCGCACAACAACTGCGGCTGGAGCCCCTATTCAGTGAAGGATTTTGACCCTGCGAGGGCCGTGGAGCGGTACCGGGTTCTCCGGGACCTGAGGCCCTCCCCCGTGGCGGAGGACCCTGGGGACACCAGGGCAGATGCTCTGCAGCGCCTCCTTGAGGAGGTATGCGAGGACACCCTCCCAAAAAGAGCACTTCCTAGAGGCACCCGCAAGCCAAATTATTGGTGGTCCGAGGAGATCGCGGAGGCCCGCCGGGCCATGCACGGTGCTCGGAGAGCCTTCCAGAGGAGGAGGAAGAGGGGCGACCCCCGCCTCGATGAGCTGAGGCGGGCGTACTCCTTGGCCAGAAGGAGGGTCCAAGTCCTCATCTGGAGGTCCAAGGAGAACCTCTGGAGGGACCTCTGTGGCACCGTGGATGGCGACCCGTGGGGGAAGCCTTATAAGATCGTCATGGCTAGGTTGGAGGGTAAGGCGCCGCGGATGGTGATGTCCAGGGCCCAGGTTGGGTCCACATTGGACGCGCTATTCACCACAACCCCGCAGCCCCCCTCCATGCCTCATCCCCCCACGGCGCCCTCGGCGATCCCCCCTCGTGTCCTACGTCAGGACAGCTTGCGGCGATGGCTTGAGCCCCCTCCTCGCCCCCCGGAGGTCAACGCGGAATTAATAAATAGCGCGATAGCCCGCGTTAAGACGAAAAAAGCCCCGGGGCTTGATAGGGTCCCCGCTGAGGTCGTGGTATCCACGGCCAGAGCGGACCCAGAGGCCATTCGGGCCATGGTTGCCGACACCCTGGCGAGGGGTGTGATACCGGCGGGATGGAAGATGGCCAGGGTCGTCCTCATCCCAAAGCCGGGCAAGGATCCCTTATCCCCCTCGGCGTATAGGCCCATCTCCGTGCTCCCTGCCCTGTCGAAGGTATGGGAGTACGCGATGAAGGGGATAATCGAATTCCAGCTAGGTAGGGATCCGTTCCACCCCAGCCAGTTTGGCTTTCGCCGGGGTGCCGGTACGGTAGAGGCCGCTACAGATGTAGCGGTTTTTGCGGAAGGGTGTAGGAGGAGGCAAAGGCTTTGCCTCCTCCTCTCCCTAGATGTCCGCAATGCATTTAACACGCTGCGATGGCCCGTGATACTCCGGGAGCTGAATAGGAGGGGTGTGGACCCCTACACACACGCGGTCCTCGGGGACTATTTTTCCGGGAGAGGCATCACCGTACACTCTACGGAGGGTACGGTGGTGCGTGAAATATTTGCGGGCGTTCCACAGGGGTCCGTTTTAGGACCCTTTCTGTGGAACGTCGTATATGACGGCCTCTTGGCCGAATTAACAGGTAGCAGGTTCATTCGCCCTGTTGCATATGCGGATGATCTCGCCCTCCTACTGTCAGCCAGGGACCTGACACAACTGGGCGAGATGTTGACGACCGCGATGGCCACTGTCAGGGGGTTCTTCGATAGAACCGGGCTCTCCCTGGCAGTGGAGAAAACGGAGGCCATTTTCCTCACTGGTCAGAGAATGGACAAATTTGTAAAGCTGCCGATCCTGGGGGCGGAGGTGACCCCCTCTGCCGCGGTAAAATATTTGGGGGTAGTCTTTGATGCGCGGCGAACATATAGACCCCACTTAGAGATGGTTGCGGCGAGAGCGGACAAGGTCTCTGGGACCCTTGCCGCGTTGCTCCCGAACACCCGAGGACCGTCTATCCATGCCCGTAGGCTTTACTACTCGGTATGGGAATCGGTCATCCTCTACGGAGCTCCAGTATGGGCGTCGACGCTGGACACCGAAGCCAGTAGGGCAATACTTCGCAGGGCCCAGAGGACCGCCCTTACCAGAATGACGGCGGCCTATAGGACGGTGGCCTACGCATCCCTCTGCGTTTTAGCAGGGCGGATGCCACTAGACATCAAGGCCAAAATGGGCAGAGCGGTGTTTACCGCCAAGGCGGAGGATAGGGCAGACCCGGTCCTGGGTAAGGACCCGGACCTTAGAAAGGCCAGAATACGACTGCACAAGGCGCGGGCTTTGGAGATGGCCATGACCGAATGGCAGGAGGCGTGGGACCGTACCCCACCCACCGGCTGGGTTAGGCGCTTGGTCCCCCGTGTCGACACATTTGTGTCGGTCCCGGGCCCGTCGGTGGCGGCGGACCATCTGACGATGCAGATCATGAGCGGGCACGGGTGCTTCGGTAAGTACCTGTGTAGGATTCAGAAGGTGCCCGCAGCATCGTGCCTGGAGTGCGGTGACGCACAGGACGATGCAGAGCACGTCTTGATGGTCTGCCCGGGGTACGCGTCCCAACGTGCGACCTTGGAGGCAGGTCTGGGGGCGCCACTGGAGGTGCCCACACTCATGGAAAGAGCTACAGCCTCCCCAGAACACTGGGAGAGCTTTCGGGCCTTTTGTGGGGAGGTCATGACTGACCGCCTAACAAAGGAGAGGGAGGTAGACCGCCAACGCCGGGAGGAAAGGGCGGTGGCACTCCGCGAGGCGGCGGCACAGAAAGCCCTGGACAGGCGCAGACTGGCCAGGAAGAGAAAGAGGGTGAGGTAGGGGTATATGTGTGGTGGTAACCCCCACACATTGTATTGGCCGCGGAGACCCCGGGATTTTCTGCCGGGTGTCTCATTTTTTGTGAGTGTGTGTGTGTATGTGAGCTGTGGTGACTGGCCGCGTATTTATTCCGTGTATGGGTATGTGTGTGGTTAGTGGCCGCGGCTCGCGTATTTATCCCGGTGCGTTGGTGTGAATGTGTGTGTGTTGTCCGCCTAGGTTTTATCCGCGTATTTATTCCGTGAATTTTATCAGTGGGTAGGTGTGTGTGCATGGCGCGTTTTGCGTGCATACACACTGGGCCGGGCCTTTTACACCCGGCCCCCCCCTCTCTTTTAGTGATTTTAATAGGGGCGCCTGCGCACCCGTTTAAGGGTTGTGCTCGCCGTTTTGTTTTGGTATCTGCCCCTCAGGGCAGAATGGAGGGGTCTCACCACCTCGTGGGTGGTAGCGGCACCCGAAGTACTACACCAGAAGTCCCGGGTGCCGCCACGAGGCCTGTTAGGAGGCCATCCAGAGTGGTTTTTTAGTGGGTAGCTCGCACTTCCGCGAGTAGTCCCACATAACCCCGACACATCTGTCGGGGTATGCGTAATGCATTTTTCCACTCTTAAAAAAAAAAAAAAAAAAAAAAAAGTACGAATAAATACGAGAAAATTATTCATGGCCGACGGATGAAAGGCTTTCGAATAAAAAAAAATGATTGACTAAATATATGATTTATTATATTAAACAATTCTAGTTATAAAAAAAATAATTAACTCCTTTCCCTCCTCTGCCTCCTCTTCCTCCTCTTCCTCCTCTTCCTCGTCTACCTCCTCTTCCTCCGCCATGTTTTAACTTCCGCAATTCCTTGCGTAGTTCGCTGTACTGTAATATGAAAAATAAATATAAATCTTATGTTACTGCAATAATATCTAAACGTTTTCACACTTTCATGAGAATGTAAGAAATGTTTGCGTGAGATCGCATACGTATCTACATATCTGTTTTTTGTATTGGAATGCCATTTCCATCCAGTTTACTTCGTTGTCAGTCCGCGGACTGTGACGCGGACTGCGATGCGGAGTGCGACGCGGACTCTGCTGCGAGGGAGTCCGCCTGCTGGTACTGTTGCCACCCGCAGCAGGCCGATTGTGTCCGCTCGCAGCGGGCGGACTCTGTCCACCCGACGGAGGCACTTCCACAGTATCAGCGGTCTGTTCTTTGTCGGTCATCTAAAATCAAGTCGAAGAAACAGTAAAACTATTGAACGTAATGAAAAAGGATTTGAAAGTGCAGTAGAAGAGTCAGAGTTGGGCAAAATGTAATCTAATTACAAATTGATTACACATTATTTTCTGCAATCGTTAATTTAGATAGTTGACAAAATTGTGGTCAACTACCTAAATTAATTAACTATTACAGAAAATAATGTGTAATCATTTTAATCGTAATTTGTAATTTGTAATTAGATTACATTTTGCTCAACTCTGAGAAGAATACACGTTTATCAAGTTGGTACATTTGGGTACAATATAGGCTTCCTTTATCAAGTTTCAAAATATCTGTATTTTCAAATGTCCAACATTTGTGATTTTAAAATTGTCAATTCTTCCACTTCTGATGTTTAGAAACTGTTTATTTTCATCACTTGCCTTCAGTTTCAATCAAAGGAAGCCTACATTGCACCCGACTGTACATATACGTTTTCTAGACATTTCGCGGGTAAATTATAACATAACTTTCTTATTCTACGTGAGAATGAATACACGAATCTCTGAGCGTGAAGCTGCATATCGACATTGCGAGGCTGCCGCGCGAGGCACGCTTCGCGGAGTGGAGAGTCTGGAGACTACCTCGATCATGATCACTTTGCGAGGGAGGCGCGTGCGACAGTCTCGCGCTACCTCCAGCATGATATTTGCGTCGCCCGAGCCATGCGATTTTTGATCATGGGGCTGCGAGGCACCTTTGAGCACGTCGTAAAATCGACTGCCGATGCCTCGTAAAATAAACATGGTCGAGGTAGTCTCCAGACTGTCTACTCCGCGAGGTGTGCCATGCGAGGCAGCCTCGCAATGGCGATACGCAGCTTGAGAAGCACGCGGACAATCAAGCAATCACAGTTCACACGATAGATTTTACACAAAAAATTACAACAATACTATGACGGTAATGAAACTTCACCCGGAATTTGTCTAAATACAGTCTTGGGTTGGAAGTAAAATGTAGAAGTGTGTCAGTTAGTGTGAAAATGGCGTCAGTCGAAAAAGAAAGAAATTGAACTTCACGTTTATTATGTATCATGTTGATATAATACGTAAAAACTTAGTAAAATGTAAACGAAAAATTTGAACTTAGACCACTTTCATAATAACAGGCACGTATAGTGAAAAAGGCAGGCGTAGGAAGCGTGAAGGTACTTACGATCTTTACTGCTCGACAGTTACGCGTGTTTCTGACGATCGAGGCTTTGTTGGCCTCGAGGGCCAGCGTTGCCAGAAAACAAATGCTGGCGCGATTCACGCACACATTACCACCACTCCTGTAGGTGATCCTACTACACAACTTGCGATTCTTTCTTGAAACCGCTGGACAGGACCCAAACTGTCCTTCTCACTCACTCAATATTTTGTATTTCACTTGCACCAAGGACCGATTCGATGTTCAGCATATGTAGTTACATGTTGAATACACATTGCTTTTTCTTTTGTGGATTTTTGTCCATATGTGTACCTTTAGCGAAATTGTCTCATTGAAAAACCGAGTCTTCAGGTGAAGCCAGACGGCGCGTGGCTCGGCTCGCTCAGGCTCGGCGAGTCGGCGAGCTATGAGCTTTCCCACGGCGCGTGGGCTCGCGCCAAGCTCGCCGAACCACGCGCCGTGTGACCACCTTTCGAAACATTCTCCAGGCTTCATTGGCAACCTTTGTCCCAGCCCAGGCAATGTTTATGACATGTAAAGTACCCTGCAGTTGTGGATACTACTACGCGAAAGCGAATTATATTCTGCAGCAAGATATTTTCCACAGATTTTCTCGTACACGTTACACGATGTAATATCGGTTCCGATCAAAATTGGTCGACAGTGTATCATGTGGGGAAAATATTATCAATATTTGAAAAAAATGTTTATGCAGACAAAACTAATAGTAAAAGAGTTGAGCCGTTATTTTTATTGAAAAATTGCCGTGTATTTGTGTTAGCAGACCGAGGCGCTGCGCTGGCTTTATTTCTCAGCTGCTACGATCCCCGTTCTATCCTTTTCTTTTACGACCCATTGACAGCGACAAAGTAACCGCGAGGATCGGCGAATACCTACTGTTCGCTGAATACATATACCTACATCATACAAATTAGATTTCGAACCGAGGAACGATGCGACAGAATTTACTGAATACGTGTAACGTTGTCCTCTTTTTAATCTGTTATTACTTACGAATTACTCCAATAAGTGAAAATTGTTTAATATATTCCTATTTGATATTAGTTCCATGGGACATAATGGTACAAATGATTTTATGAATGGTACTGGAAGCGATGTCAAGGTCAAGTTATTTTTTGTAATAGAACGGTATATTCTTATATTGAGGTGTCACAGGGTGGTATTTTATTTCTCGCTATGTATCTACAATTTGGGGATTTCGTCCGTGGAGAAAATGTTTCTAACATTGGAGTGGTTCTGGTTTCTGTTACCGGCACGGTCAAATAGGGTTTACTGCACGAAAGACACACGACACATGTTTATCGGACCTTTAGTTTCTTCGTTATTTTACAACGTTCCATAAAGCGAAATACCACCCTGCAGACCCTCGTTGAATTTTAACCCTCGTCAGACGGCATAGGTACAATTGTACCTTTTGCGATTTTAAATTGCGATAACTCTTTTTCGAGAAGCCGAGGAGGGCTGAAGTTTTGTGACATCTCTACATTGTTGGTCTAGATTATATAGACCAAATTTCAGAAAAATATCTCAACCCCCTTCCGAGATAGGGGGTCGGGTCGAGGGTTGCATCCATAACAGCGGCATAGGCACAATGGCGCCCTCATATATTTTTTATGAAGATAATGCAAGAAAAAAAGAACGCAATTTTTTTTTAATGATAATGTTCTTTTATTAGAAACAAGTAAAAAAAATAGATAATTTACATTATGAAAGAAAATTTGGGAAAATTTTTTTATTGATTCTCATTGAGAATAAATGTTATCAATTTATCGTACAAATTGTACCGACAGTGAGAATATTTATATAAAATATGTGAGTGTGCAATTGTGCCCCTACCGTCTGTTAACGTTGTAAAATTGTGCCGCCTGACGAGGGTTAAGAGATACAACGTTACAAATATGATAATGATTTGGGATATAATTCCGAATGGCCCCATTGGCCGATCAACACGAGGTTCGAGGGGTGGGATGGGGGGGTGGACCCCAAATCTAAAATTGTAGCTTCGGGTATTTATGAGTTTCCGAAATATTAATAAGAAATTATTGTTAACTTTTCGCAAATTATTTTTTTGAACTGTATACACGCAGTCCTAAAGCGGCCTGTAGACGGTCAATATTATTGTGCAATGTTGAATATTCTACAGGCCGCTGTACGGGGATCCGTCCTGCCCCCCTTACCTCCGCGTGCCCCTCGGGTGCCTAACTGGCACGCGTATTCAGCTAAAATTCAAAGTCAATTTTCTCGAAAACGAAGCACGATATCAAAAAATTGTATTCTATAGTTTCGTTTTATTTTGGCCTATAGAATCACCCCCTAGAGTATTAACGATCAATAGAGTAACAGGTATCCCTCCTGTATAATAGTATTTCTGGTTCAAATCTGCAAACTCACATCGGTGCACCCCCGCGTTGATCTAGCCCCAACCAATACTAATATTCAGAACAAGTTGGAAAGTGGAATGGGTTAAGTCGGAATAAGTCAACAGAAATACTAAAAGTTTTTTATTAATATCTGGGAAGATATTAGCAATATTTTTTGTTTAGCAATATATTGTTACATAGGTTAGGACGTCATTCGTACAGTCGTGCCCGGTTCATACTACTCGTGCACGTTCGTGCACGCAAGAACTGCGTGGCGGTGCAGGGGGCGCACCTGGTGGCCGCACGGGCGAACCAACACTCGCCGAACATCTCCCTCCTTGAGAAGGTCACCATCGGGAATAAGTAGGGATGAACCGATCCAAGTAAATACCAGTAAATACTCGATACTTTCGTTTCGATACCAAGTAATTTTAGTATCGATACCTAAGGTTGCGATATCGAGTAAGTATCGGAAAAAAGTACTCGTATCGAATGGGGCGAGTATCGACATTCGACATGAAAGATGAAAGCGAAGATAGGTCTGATGGGTATTGGCATGGAAAACTACCACCGCAGTAGTGATGGCGCTCCTGTTGGGTAACAAATATGGAAAACGCAGGTATACACTTTACCACATGTTTATATGGAACCAGTAGTATAAAAGTTTATTTAAAAGTTATTTCTTACAGTAAAAATGTTAACAATACATTTAGACTCAATATTGGAATATATAAAAGTATGTAATATGGACAATTTTATTGGCTTCACTTTTTGGCACTTTATGAAAACTTAAATTGAGATCATTGTTCATTGTACCGTTACAATTTGCTATACAACATTTTTTTCTGCATACAGTTCGGCGATACTGTGAAAATTGGTAGACTGCAATAAATTGTATACCTGCGTCGGCCATTACTATTATTTCGCATACCGATCGCTAGTGTCGCATATTAATGCGACACTACGCATACAATGTCGCATGCAATGCGACATCCTCTACTAACCTAGTAGCTAGTAAAGGATGCCGAATGCTTAAGCATTTGCTTAAGAATAAGCAACGACTGAAAATACCGCCCTGTTATACTCATTTTCATTCGATACAAGTAAGTATCGATACTTTTGCTTCGATACTGAGTAGATACCGATACTTTTTTTCGATACAAGTAATGAGTAAAAGTATTGATACCTTGATGGTATCGATTCATCCCTAGGAATAAGTGCTCGCACTAGGGTCCAGTACCAATCTGCGCGGTGGAACCCGATGTCGCGTTGATCTCCTTGGCGTACCTCGATGGTGATTTTCAGGACGGTCTTCGTGACGAGGTTGGCGATGGTCTTCAGTCGTTGAAGGTTGTTGCTCGCGAATTTCTTGGCGAGACTCCCCTGCGCTGGGAACTGGATCGAGAATCGGGTCGTCATCGAAGTAGGTCTGTGGCCCGTCGTCTCCAGAAGTTGGGTTCGGCGTGTTGGAACCACCTTTCCAGACATGGTTGACATGCCTCACGATCTCCATGCCACTGTCTAGGAGTACCGCGTAACGAGCTGCGGACAAAATCTTCACGATCTTTCCCTTTTGACGCACGTTTTTCCTTAGCAGCACCACCACTCGATCGCCAATTGTGAAATGTCGCCATCGAGCGCCATGGTGATTGGCAAACTGCTCCTCCATGTTCCTTCTCTTTTTAATAGCGTCAGACGGAGCGGTCTCCTCCCTCCGTAGTTTAGGCACCAACTTGGAAAATGGGGAGTTTATCTGCCTACCGAAGAACAGCTCTGCTGGCGATTTTCCGTTTGGGGCAGATGCACAAGGCGTGTAGCGGTAACTATGCAGAAACTCGAATAGTTGTTTCCTCCAGTTGCTAGGATCCTTTGCGATCGCCCTTTTAATTGTGTCCACCATTCGTTCCGCCTGTCCGTTCGACTGCGGATGATTCACTGGTGACAGCAGGTGGGTGATCTGCATGTCCGCACACAGACTTGCAAACTATGCAGAAGTAAACTGCGTGCCATGGTCGCTTATAAGTACCTCGGGTGGACTGTATCTTGAAAAGGTCTCCCGGCATATGTCCACAGTTCTATTTGCGGAAATCGTTTGTGTGATTTCCACGTCAAGGAACTTGGAATATGCATCCACAAATACCAGAATATATTGGCCATCGACTGGGCCTGCATAATCAATATGCATTCGCTCCATCGGCTTCGTTGCGATGGGCCAAGGATTGAGTGGAACTTTAATAGGTAATTTTTTGGTTAGTGCACAAGGATCGCACTGTTGGACGAGACGTTCTATCTCCTCCGAAATACCTGGCGAATAGACGTACTCTCGGGCCAATTGCTTCATCCGCCTGACTCCCGGATGGCCCCTGTGTAGAGCGGTTAAAATCCCAGGTGTCATTTGTCGAGGAATGACAACTCTGTCCCCAAGCATCAGTGTTCCGTCGACGATGCTCAAGGTGTCGCAGCGCGCCCTGCAGTGCTGTACGGTTGCCGATTTAACTGTAGATTCGGTCCAGCCATTCTTCAAGGCGTTCATTACGGTGGCCAGCTCCTTGTCTTCTCTGGTCGCAGACTTCAGCTTCTCCCTTAGACCTGCTCCAAACGAGTCAATGGAGAAATTTCTGATGTCCTCCACTTCTGTCTCCACTGCTCGCACACACGAGACTTGGAGTTCTTCGCTATTATCACGGCGAAACTCTTCCACCAAGCGCGATAATGCGTCCGCTTGTCCAAAATCCTGGGTTCGGACATGTTCGATTTTGAAGTCGTAGCCCAACAACCTTATAGCCCAGCGCTTGAGACGCGCAGCGGTTGTAGGTTTAAGGCCCTTGGTATCATCGGTCCGCAATAACGCGACCAGCGGCTTGTAGTCCGTCTGCAGGATGAATTTCCGCCCCCACACGAACTTGTGGAAACGCTCGACCGCGGTGACGAGCGCCAGAGCTTCTTTCTCCAGCTGAGAATAATTCCTTTGGGAGTCCGTTAAGCTCTGCGACATATGGTACACGGCTCTTTCGTGGCCGTTCGCATCGCGCTGGAGCAGTGCCCCACCTATTCCGGTTGAACAGGCGTCAGCCGCTACGACCAGAGATTTTTTTGGGTTGTAATGCTCCAGCAGTAGAGGGCTCAGCATAATTTTTTTAATTTTCTCCACAGCGAGGTTATGCCGATGACCCCACTCCCAGGTATGGTTCTTACGTGTGAGCTCCTCCAGGGGCTGCTTTACCTGGTGCAAGTGTGGAACGAACTTGCCATAATGGTTAACCATGCCCAACAAACCCTGAACCTGTGAAACGTTTTTAGGGTTGGGAAGATTTGCTATGGCCCTGGTAGCCGCTGGATCCGCTGATACCCCCTTCGAATTGACAATCAGGCCGAGGAACTTGATCTCCAAGCCGAACTTGCATTTGTCGATCCGGAGTCTCCACCCCCGATCTTCGAGACGTTGAAGTGTTCTTCGTAGGCGCGAGTCACGCTCCCGTTGATTAGGGCCGGTGACCACGACATCATCTAGGTAGGCGTAGACACCCTCTAAGCCAGTCAGCGTGGCATCCATCGCCTGCTGGAACATGGCGGGTGCCGTTTTGATGCCAAACGGCAACCTCTTAAATCTAAAAAGACCCTTAGGCGTCGCGATCGTCGTGATTTCGCGGTGATCCTCGGCAATTTCTAGTTGGAAAAATGCATCGCTGAGATCCAACACGCTAAAAAAACAACTTCCATTAAGCTTCGTCATAATACCCTCGACACAGGGCAAAGGGTGACGGTTGTCGACCAGAGCCGCGTTTACGCCTGTGGAAAAGTCCGCGCACACGCGTATTTAGCCGTCACTTTTTCGCACGATGACAATTGGAGTTGTCCAACCAGAGAACTCGACGCGTTCGATAATTGACTTAGATTGCAGTCGCTGCAACTCTGCCTCCAGTAGGGCCTCCATAGCGTACGGAATCGACCGAAATGGGATCCGAACCGGTTGAGTGTCCTTGACAAGTGTAAACTTGACCTTGTAGTCACGGCACGTACCCAATTCTTCGGAGAATAGGCTAGGAAAATCTTCGATGATGCTCCTAGCCAAGCCAGTGGCCGTGGTGCTGGACTGCTTGTTGAGAATCGCGTTTGAGCACGGCCGCCCGCACAACGCATGCGCAGCTCGATGCCTTGCACCCACGGACCCCGCGCTCTCGTCGCGCGCTGCGTTTCGCGCACCGTCTGGCTTCTGATACGCAGTCAACGGCACCGACCACAATCTAAGGTCATCAATCGCATTCAGCCCGAAAAGATTCATGCCGCTTCGTTTCGCGACGTCAATGTCTATTTCGGCCTCGCGATTGAGAACGCGAACGGCGCAGCGAAATCTGCCGATAATGTCCAGAACGCTACCGCCGGCATGCTCGACTACTTCACTTTTCCCGAGTTTCGGCGATCCGAGCCGAATCCACTCATCTTTACCAATTAAGGTAATGTCAGACCCCGAATCGAGTTGTAACCGCACTGTTTTACCGAACGCTGAGATCGCGACGAATTTTCGGCGACGTTTACCGACCGCGGTGATGGATTGCGTCATCAAACTATTGTTCTTGCACGCACTATTTGGCTGCTTCTGGGCCTCACGACACACTTTAGCAATGTGCCCCTTCTTCGCGCATGTATGGCACACTGCTTCGCGGAATGTGCACTTGGCGCGGTAGTGTGCACCGCCACAGCCTTTGCATTTCAGATTCGCTTGCGAAAATGTCTGAGAATTCCTGGTTTCCTCACCTGGTTTCTTCTTTTTCCGTTTCGAGTGAAGGACATTAGTAGTTACCGTGGGAGAGCTTCCCGTTGGATTTTCTAAAATCTTCAAACCCGTTGAAACGTTCATGTGAGCCTCGAGTTCCGCAGCGATAATCTTCAGTGATGCGTCAGGGTTCGTTTCCACCACGCGTAGCGCCACTCGCTTGAGGTCGTGATTTTCGCTTGAGTAGCAGAAAGACTGTAATAGCAACAATACCCGTAAATTATCGTCCGAAAAATTTGCACGATCGAAATCCGCCGCGTGGCGGTTTATCCGGTCGATATGCTCCGCGATTGGCATTGACTTATCATAACGATGATTCAATAAATCGATCCGGCGGCGGGTAATTGGCACTTTATCCTTAAAAAGTTCTTTCAGCGTCTCTATCACGTCCTTCTGTTCCATCGATGACGGATCGACGGGTGCGACGTGGTCGATTAGTCGGTCAAACTCGACTTGGCCAAGTCTGTCCAAAATTAAACGAGTCCTCATTTCCGGCGGCAGTGGACTTGCTTCGGAGACGACGGTGTAGCCATGCCGTAGCAGCCGTTTTGAAAATGGCTTCGTCTCGTCACCAGTACCGAAGGAATATTTCTCTACGCGAGCGATTAGTTGGTTGTAAAGGTCGAAATGTGACGTAGACCCTGCCGTTGATGGACCAGCGGTTGGTTCTCCGGCGCCTTCGGGACGAAGTTGTTGCTGGAGAAGCGCGTTGATGGTAGCCGTGAGGGCTTTTATGGCTTCCGTTGGGTCAGACATATCTTTTCTATTTTCTTCTCGAGTGCAGGTTCACTTTATATCACTCAGCCGCAGTGCTAGTTGTTATGCCCGCCCGCGCGTTGTATGAGGAAGGTAGTATTGAGACTCGTGATTACGATAATATATAAGGTATATTGTTACCTAGGTTAGGACGTCATTCGTACCGTCGTGCCCGGTTCATACTACTCGTGCACGTTCGTGCACGCAAGAACTGCGTGGCGGTGCAGGGGGCGCACCTGGTGGCCGCACGGGCGAACCAACACTCGCCCAACACAATATTTTTATTCCTTCAAGTTATAATTTATTAGTGTGTCGCATACAATGTTGTACCATTTCAATTATATTATTACCAACTCTCTCTACAGTATTCTAAACTTTCAAGCAGGGTCATTCTACGCGAAATCGCACAGTTTTCGGAGTAACATTTGGGATTTTTGTGAAACTTGGATAAGATGTTGTCTTTAGCGATATATAAATGTATTTCAAAGGATTTTTCAAAATTTTCAAAATTGTAAATATTGACTTTTTTGGAGAATGAGCTTTTGGGTGCTTACACTGGGGAAGTAAGAGTACCTAATAAAAATTATATCACTGTGAGATGCCGATGAGCGCTGGTCGAGGCGTAGCGCTTGACGCGTCAGGAAAACAACCGAAAAGCGCGCCGGCATTGTCGCGTGGCGTGAGACGAACGAATGATCCGGTCAACTTAGCCCAAAAAATAGAGGTAAGTTTGCATAAATTCCCATAGAGCTGAATATTGGTACGAATGTTTGGAATACCATTATAAATGAAGTGTGAAAAGTCCCCATCGATCCCGCGTCTGCAAATAAAATTTATTCAAGGTTAAAGTTCGCAAAAATGGGTTTTTCGCGTTTTTCAGCCAAACGGTAAGTTTTATCATAAAAATAGCTCAGACAAAAATTGTAGTTCGTATAATTGTCTATAAAAATTGTCTCTACACTTTTTTTCGTAAGACTCGCCGTTTCCGAGATATAATCATTCAAAAAGTTGAAAAAGCTGTGTTCTTCATAATATGCATAAGTACCCTGCGTACATACATCACTGGAGCTGTAATACAAGTTAAAATATTTTTCTACCGGTCTATGTAACTTATCCTTACAAAATAAAACAATATTAACTTGAAAGAAACTCAGTACTTCATCTTCTACGCCAGTGTAACCTTGAGCAACATCTACCTCCTATTCAATTGTCCGCGTGGCAAGGGTCGTATACCTGCTCTTTTTTCAAAGACCTAATAAACGGAATACTATTAGTCGGGAACGTTACTCCGTAGTGAAAACACGTGTTTTATGTTTATCGTTAATATTTTCTAACCTTATTTGTGCTGTTTTAGTTAAAAAAAAATGTCGCAGTTTTGTTTTATTTGTAATAAACTTTTAACTAAAAATGAAAGTGTTACTGTTGATCGTGGAATAAAAACATTAATTGATGCAAGTACTGAAAGAGGTGATGAATTTTCGGAATACCTGAAAAATAAAAAATCTGTGACAATTCACGTGCAGTGTCGTAAAATGTATACTCGAAAGAGTTCAATTGCTGCAGCTAAAAGACAACACGACGAAGAAGAAGCTAGTACATCTAATATAAGTCCTCCTCGTACTAGAGCACGCGTAAGTGAATCAGCTTTTTGTTTTAAACAATGTTGCTTATTTTGCGGCAATGAGTTGAATGAAGAGTATGAAAGAAAGTAGAAAAGAAAGCACTGCATTCTCGCCGTAAAATCTTTAAAGTAACTACACTTTCATTCAAAGAATCTATTCTAAAAGTAGCTCGGGCTCGTAATGACGATGTGGCAAAAGCTATTATTGCTCGAATTGAATTTGAATATGATTTAGTTGCTGCTGAGGCTAAATATCATAATGACTGCTACAATTCCTTCTTGAAACCGGCCAATGGGGGTAAAGTCGGTCGCCCTAAGGATGAAGCTACGAATCTTGCAATGGAGGAAATCTTTAAATATATCGAAAATAGTGATGACTGTCAGTTTACATTAAACGAATTAAAAGATATTTGTAAAAATGCTGCATTAGATAACGGGACAATCAAGTTACGGTTGAAACTGAAGTATGGCAATAAAATTATTATTACTGAAAAATCAGGAACATCAAAATTCATACGATATCAGCGAGGAGACATCTGATGCATCGCTCTTGGAAGGATTTATTTGCACTCAGCAGGAAGAAGTAGAAGAAGAAGAACGAGAAGACGAAGAACAAGAAGAACAACAAGAACAAGAGGAAGCAGAAGTATTTGATGGTTATGAATCAGACGAACAATTTACTCCAATTCATTAGAATTCACACCGCTTCGATTATTTTCAACAATTTCCATTTTTTATTATTAAATAGTATAGTATGTTGAATTAAACAGGATTACAATAGTTCGTGGAATAGGCCTACCGGAGAAACCACGTTAAAAAAACGCGTCAAGTACACTACCTCACAGGTGGCGTGGAAACGTGTGCATATTATAAAGAACACAGCTTTTTCAACTTTTTGAATGATTATATCTCGGAAACGGTGAGTCTTACGAAAACAAGTGTAGAGACAATTTTTATAGATAATTACACGACCTACAATTTTTGTCTGAGCTATTTTTATGATAAAACTTACCGTTTGGCTGAAAAACGCGAAAAACCCATATTTGCGAACATTGACCTTGAATAAATTTTTTTGCAGACGCGGAATCGATGGGGACTTTTCACACTTCATTTATAATGGTATTCCAAACATTCGTACCAATATTCAGCTCTATGGGAATTTATGCAACCTTGAATGTCTACTTTGACCGGATTAGAAGGCGAGGCGAGGGGTTGCATATCGGTCGTCCAGCAGGACTATCGCGTGCTTGCGGATCCTATTCTTATTCTACAGGGTGTTTCTCTACCTGTGGTCAATACTGTAAGGGGTGATTATACCGGCAAAAATAAGACGAAAATCAAGAGTGACGAAATTGCGGTAAACGCTTCGTTTTCGAGAAAATTGACTTTGAATTTCACCTAAATACGCGTGCATCGTCGGCACTTGAGGGGCACGCGGAGGTGAGCGGAACGTCCCACGGCCAGCTGACGCGGAGGTGAGCGGAACGTCCTACGGCCAGCTGACGCATTCCGCTCACCTCTGCTGCCCCAGAGTTGGGCAAAATGTAATCTAATTACAAATTACAAATTACGATTGAAATGTAATCGTGTAATTCAATTACAGATTACGTTCTGTAATCGTTAATTTTGTTGACCACAATTACAATTGTAATTGCCACATGTAATTGTCTTGAAATTACAATTACATAGTTCGTAATTGTCTTGAAATTACAATTACATAGTTCGTAATTGTCTTGAAATTACAATTACATAGTTCGTAATTGTAATTGTAATTGTGCAAGGCAATTACATTGTAATTGTGCAGGACAATTACTTTGTAATTGTAATTGTAATTGTGCAAGGCAATTACATTGTAATTGTAATTGTAATTGTGCAGGACAATTACTTTGTAATTGTAATTGCGCAGTACAATTACATTGTAATTATCAGATGTAACTGCGGGCAATTACAATTACAATTACGATTGTAATTGTGCAGAACAATTACAATTACGATTGTAATTGTGCAGAACAATTACAATTACAACCGTAATTGTGCAGAACAATTACAATTACAATCGTAATTGTGCAGAACAATTACAATTACGATTACATTTAGCAAATAGTTGTTGCTGCGAAAACAATAGCATTTTTGAAAGTTTTGTTATAGAAGCCAAATTCTTAGTCAGTCATGATTTCGTCAAACTGGTGTAAAAATATGAATTTCAGTAAAGGATCATAAATTGTAAACAAATTAAAAGTTTTTATGATACCGCCTATAATAATAAATTAATAACAAAAATGAGGAACAGAATAATTTCTTTGGAAAGAAATATTAAATCTTGTATTTGTTAATATTTTGCTCTTAGAAATAATAATATACCTACTTTATATCATTCGAGGAATTTTCTTTCATTCCATTCAAACTTCATACTGAATGAACGCACGACCGGACACGGTCAACTGGTCCCTAGAAATACTGTTTTGATGGTGTGTGATTTTCGGCAACAGGGGTACTGAAAGATGTGCTAAACACCATTAAGTACCCAAAAAAGAGAACAATTACATAGATAGCTGTCTAATTTTGCAAAAGGACTTGAATTAGCGTTGGAACTGCAGTTACAGGATTTGTATTGTAATACTTCAGGACAGTTGGGGGCCCTGGACTCCGCAAATTTTAAGGAAGGCTCTGACTTTAACTTTATTCAAAGTCGAATAATTTTCTGGCGCGTGTTCGAGCCTCAGAGAACCGGGGAGTTGATGCCTGGCGCGCGCGTTACAATGCAGTAACAGTCCAGGTTTGCCACCTCGCCGGTTTTTGTCCGGTGCTTTCGGGTTTTGAACCAAATCTCCAGTCTTCGGTTTTAATCGAAAAATCTCACAATTTTAACCGCCCGTCGATTCCACACGCTAGCGAACATGATCGCCGAGCCTGCAGTTCGGAGAGTGTCTAGCGTGAATGTACGCTGGTGTATGGAGGCCTTAAGGGGGTACTTTAGTGTAACTGCTCTTTTTTCAACGCCATCTTTGATAATTTATTTAATAAAAACTATAAATTTATAATATTTGGCGCTTTGCCTGCATATTAAGGTAGGCTTGAAGTAATAGTCAGAATTCTTTTGATCTAGCTTATTGCACATACAGGGTGTCCCAAAAATGTCGGAATTCCTTGAAAGGGGTGACTCAGGGGGTGATTTGAAACAACTTTTTCCTTAGCGAAAATATTGTCCGAAGTTTCGTTTAGGAGATATTAACAAAAACCCCCGACCAATCAGAGCGCGCGCCTTCCGCCCGAGCTCCCGCGGTAGCGTTGGCTACGCGGTAGGCGGCTGCGCTTGTACTACGAACGTACGAACAAGCAAGTCGGCATGCATCGAAGTAAACCGCGTTACACAGACTTTTTTTAAACAGAATCTTAAATAATAATTGTTTGAGGTGAGAGGACAAGAAATACATCAATTTCATTTTCAAATAAGGCATAAACTAAATGGTAATGTAACAGAAAATGTACGACAAGTGATCGTAATTCGTTATTGAGGTAAAAATCCGTAGATTAATAACGGCCAACATAACTAAAGTTAAAAAATAATATCAGGTGTATGAATAAATTGTTTCCGACTGGATTTACATAATCAGTACAAAGCTACCGAATTTCTATCGCGGTGATGTTCGTAAGCTGCCAGAAAAATGGCGAAAGGTAATTAACAGTAATGGAAATTGTTTCGATGACTGAAATGTTTTCATATTTTTTAAATCAAACTGTTATTGTACCTACCCTAAAATCGAACAGAATTTATTTCTACACCTAATAATCACCAATAAATTAAATAAAACTCACCCTTTCGGACATTCCTTTCCTTTCTTTTCGGAAAGCTGTGTCACTAAGTAGGTCACTGTACCGATCCTGGTCATCGGTGGACGAAAAGTTTTATGGCAGGGTAGCGCCCGGTGCTCAGCTGATCGCAGGTATACGACACCACCCGAAGGTAAGGGTCGTAACGTCAAGTGCGTCCGGGTTAATGTACCGAATATTCATTTCACTGCACGGCCACTAACACTGATCACTTAATTTATTTTTCATGGAACGTGTTGTTCCTGCGTTATAAAAATTGTCTATCCACACCTCCGCACGTACGATCAGCTGTCTTTGGACGGCCTGCAAAGTTTGTGGTATTATGTTCGTCACCGCAGCGTGAATTCGCACAACGATGTTCAGAATAATTTTGACGCCAAACGCCGAATCGTACCCTAGCTTGGGGTTTGGATATGCGGGTACTCCCGTGAAAACGCTCGCACAGTAGCACTTGCGTCCCCGTTGTTCCGGGCGTACACCCAGAACATCGCGTAATAGGTATTATTGGGCCGTGAACATTTCTGCGACGAGATTGCTAGCTGACTGACAGGATTTTTCCCAAGCAACTTCCTCTACCCCCAAGTAGCTTCTCTCGTTCCATTATGAGTTAACTCCCACCAGCACAAGAGGCTTTAGGTAAAAAGAAGCCAGTACATTTTCGAAACACACGTGCTTCGCAGAAGTGCAACGAACGAACCGTCGTACACTTTCACAAAAGCCCGCGCTCCGTCCTTTTACTGCCAATGTACCCAATGCTTCGAGGTAGGCAGCAGACACCACGTGTTTCGGTTCGAAAGGGTCCGAAGAGAAGAGAAACAGAAAGTCTTCGAGTTGCTATAAAGAAGAAAATGCATACCATTCCTGTTTCCCCTTTCCGATATCCTGATTTCACGTCTGCTACGAGGCGGAACCAATTAAGTCATAAATTATCCAAAACTGTAGGCAACCGTTCTCTACCGCCGACTAGCGGGACAATACGGTCATAAACCGCGACCCTGGCGAAATGCTCTGGCCGATCAGCCTGATTAATTTTGGGGAAGCAGAATTTAAAAAGTATTATCCAACATCAATACGCCTCGCGGAGACACACAGGAAGAAAAGGGGTAGTCCGCTGACAGCGCGTGGTCCCGCTTGCGTCGTCCTGTCCGCTGACAGCGCGTGATCCCGCCTGCGTCGTGCTTCCTTCAAATTAAAGTCAGATCCCTTATCTCTCGAGTACATATAAACACGCGCTCGATTTTCAAAACAAAAGCACGCGTTGACGTATTCCGTGCGAGAGAAGGTGGACTTTAAGTCCGATTGGTCCTAATCTAACCAATCTGCCCTGCATCCCTCCCGAACGGCCACTGTCTTGAAGAGGCCCACTTCACAGCAATATCTCTTGCCCGAGACCCACCTTCTCTCGCACGGAATACGTCGACGCGTGCTTTTGTTTTGAAATTCGAGCGCGTGTTTATACACGAGAGATAAGCAGGCCCGATTGGTTCGTTTAGGACCAATCGAACTTCAAGCCCACCTTCTCTCGCAAGGAATACGTCGTCGCGTGCTTTTGTTTTGAAAATCGAGCGCGTGTTTATACTGGTGGGCCTCGGGGAGGAGATATTGCTGTGAAGAGGGCCTCTTCAAGACAGTGGCCGTTTGGGCGGGATGCAGGGCAGATTGGTTCGGTTACGACCAATCGGTCTTCAAGCCCACCTTTTCTCGCACGGAATACGTCGAGGCGTGCTTTTGTTTTGAAATTCGAGCGCGTGTTTATACTCGGGAGATAAGGGATTCGTCTTTAATTTGAAGGTAGGACGTAGCAGGCGGAACTACGCGCAGTTTTGGGTAATTTATGGCTTAGTTGGTTCCGCCTCGTAGCAGACGTGAAATCAGGATATCGGAAAGGGGAAACAGGAATGGTATGCATTTTCTTCTTTATAGCAACTCGAAGACTTTCTGTTTCTCTTCTCTTCGGACCCTTTCGAACCGAAACACGTGGTGTCTGCTGCCTACCTCGAAGCATTGGGTACATTGGCAGTAAAAGGACGGAGCGCGGGCTTTTGTGAAAGTGTACGACGGTTCGTTCGTTGCACTTCTGCGAAGCACGTGTGTTTCGAAAATGTGCTGGCTTCTTTTTACCTAAAGCCTCTTGTGCTGGTGGGAGTTAACTTATAATGGAACGAGAGAAGCTACTGGGGGGTAGAGGAAGTTGCTTGGAAAAAATCCTGTCAGTCAGCTAGCAATCTCGTCGCAGAAATGTTCACGGCCCAATAATACCTATTACGCGATGTTCTGGGTGTACGCCCGGAACAACGGGGACGCAAGTGCTACTGTGCGAGCGTTTTCACGGGAATACCCGCATATCCAAACCCCAAGCTAGGGTACGATTCGGCGTTTGGCGTCAAAATTATTCTGAACATCGTTGTGCGAATTCACGCTGCGGTGACGAACATAATACCACAAACTTTGCAGGCCGTCCAAAGACAGCTGATCGTACGTGCTGAGGTGTGCATAGACAATTTTCATAACGCAGGAACCATACGTTCCATGAAAAATACATTAAGTGATCAGTGTTAGTGGCCGTGCAGTGAAGTGAATATTCGGTACATTAACCCGGACGCACTTGACGTTACGACCCTTACCTTCGGGTGGTGTCGTATACCTGCGATCAGCTGAGCACCGGGCGCTACCCTGCCATAAAACTTTTCGTCCACCGATGACCAGGATCGGTACAGTGACCTACTTAGTGACACAGCTTTCCGAAAAGAAAGGAAAGGAATGTCCGAAAGGGTGAGTTTTATTTAATTTATTGGTGATTATTAGGTGTAGAAATAAATTCTGTTCGATTTTAGGGTAGGTACAATAACAGTTTGATTTAAAAAATATGAAAACATTTCAGTCATCGAAACAATTTCCATTACTGTTAATTACCTTTCGCCATTTTTCTGGCAGCTTACGAACATCACCGCGATAGAAATTCGGTAGCTTTGTACTGATTATGTAAATCCAGTCGGAAACAATTTATTCATACACCTGATATTATTTTTTAACTTTAGTTATGTTGGCCGTTATTAATCTACGGATTTTTACCTCAATAACGAATTACGATCACTTGTCGTACATTTTCTGTTACATTACCATTTAGTTTATGCCTTATTTGAAAATGAAATTGATGTATTTCTTGTCCTCTCACCTCAAACAATTATTATTTAAGATTCTGTTTAAAAAAAGTCTGTGTAACGCGGTTTACTTCGATGCATGCCGACTTGCTTGTTCGTACGTTCGTAGTACAAGCGCAGCCGCCTACCGCGTAGCCAACGCTACCGCGGGAGTTCGGGCGGAAGGCGCGCGCTCTGATTGGTCGGGGGTTTTTGTTAATATCTCCTAAACGAAACTTCGGACAATATTTTCGCTAAGGAAAAAGTTGTTTCAAATCACCCCCTGAGTCACCCCTTTCAAGGAACTCCGACATTTTTGGGACACCCTGTATGTATATGTTACGGGCGAAGTCCGCAGGGTGTACAGAGTCGGCATTGCCCGTGCAATGTCGACAATGCACATCGCTACTGGGCAAAATCCGCAGAAATGGTTGATTAGCGAACATGGCCCGCTTTAATGTGAGCAACTATAATTTCTTTGCGAACTTTGCCCGATTTGAAGTGGGCATTGTTGACAATGGTGAATTTATGTGGACAGAGCCGCGCTAGCTTGTTCCTGTTTTATTCATTTGTGGGGACTGATATTGGTTATTTAATATAATTACCTGCTTAGTACCAATTTTAAAATATTTATTGGAACACAAAAGATTATTTATTTATTTTGACATGGCAATGAGCTGTGACATTTCGAATTACAAAAAAATTTTCGCTTTTTTACATTTACAGCGGTTTGTTGTGCACTTATTTTTACAGTTACATTTAATATATCCTTGAGAACCGAAAGCAGATTGATCGGCATTTACACCACGCAGAGATATCTCACACTCTGGAACGTCTTCTGCAGTTAGAAAGATTTCGTTACACGTATTGAATTGATTTCGAGAGTAAAGAGAGGATAAAATATCACTTTTTGTGCCAATTTTGTAAAACCCTTCTTCTGTGACTTCTAGTACGATACCTATTATATTTCTCGGATCGCCTTTATTACGATCAACACTTGGCAGTGGAATGATTACGGAGGTTCCAATTTTTGCAGGTGGAAATTTTTTGTTGCTTAAGCGTAACATTCTTCTAGCTTGCTCTTGGATACCATTAGTCGCTTTGACTTTGTTAGAAATAAGATCACGTTTTCCGGTACAGTTCCGACACAAGATGTTTGAGGACTGATTTTGTCTTTCACTGCAAAACATATGAATAGCTGTCTGGCATTCTACACAGTGAGTAATCTTTCCATCTCTTTTCTCACAAACAGAACATACTAGCTCAGAACATACTAGCTCAATTTCAGAAGAATGGATATTTTCGGGAACTGTTTCAACAACAGGAATGTTTTTGATATTCTCAGATAATTCTTCATTATTACAGATATCAGTAGAATTAATAACGTCCTCTAAATCAGTAGAATTAATAACCTCCTCTAAATCAGTAGAATTAATAACGTCCTCTAATTCTTCTTCTGTTATCATATCATTTGTTACCGATGACGGCAAATTGGATGATAGAAGACCGATGTGAGACTTTCTGCCAAACATTGCCTCATATGGTGTTTGTTTGATAGCAGAATGCAAACTGTTATTTTTTTTCCATTGGCAGAAACGTAACCCATCACTCCATTTAGTTATATTATTTTCCTCCATCCAGGCAATGAGTATATCTTGCACATCACGGTTCGCCCGCTCAACACTACCCTGGCTCTGCGAATGTCTTGGTTTGCCGTGCACGATTTTTAGACCAGGCCACATGTCTTTTAATTCCTCTATAACGCTGTTACAAAATTCTCTTCCGTTGTCTGACTGTAGGACGGATGGAGCACCGATGATGGAAAATATATCTATAAGGTTATAGGAGACTTCTGCAGCAGTTTTGGTCTTGAGCGGACGAAGAAATACAAATTTAGTTAGGTGTTCTTGATAATTTAAAATGAATTTATATTCTCCATCTCGGCTCGTTTGCATATCTATTAGGTCTACTTGAGCTCGTTGATTAATTTCTTTAAATATCAAAGGGTTCACTACAACACCTTTTTTGGGATGGGCCTTTTTTTTTATAGATAAGACAAAGTTCAAGATAGATTTGAATCACTTGTCTCGTTACGTTTACATATTTGGCCTTAAGATGATTTTCTAATTTGTGTTTTCCGCCATGTCCCGTATCTAAGTGTGCAGCGTGGATAATATCAAACAGTTCTTCACAATGCACATAATACTTAATATCCTTCTCGTTTTCTAACACAGGCCGAATAAGTTTCTTACACTCACCAATAGTCAATACGTCGTATCTTTTAAGGCGCCTGTAATCGGTGTACGTCTTTTTGGTTCTTGACTTTGCTTCTTGTACTTCAGATATTAAATTTTCATATGCGTCGGCATTCGGTATTAAAAAAGAATTTATACGTAAAGGAATAGAATTCAACTTTTCCTTAAACTTCTCACGCGTTTGATCAATATTTACTCCAGTTTCGGACATGGTGCTCAAATAGTAATTGATACTTTAAGAATAACGAGCAATTTACGTCAAAATTTTACAGCACAGCGACAAACAACTATTGGCATAGGTTACGTTCGTAAACCATAGCGCAAAACGGAAGACTGAGATGGCCGCGAGACAATGCCGTCAATTGTTTTAGTTCTACACTCAGTGCCGTCTTAACAAACTTGAGCGCCCTGGGCTAAAAAATTTTGGCGCCCTAGCCCCCAAGGGTGCAACTTATCGAGATAGATATTTTTGTCTCCAAAATTGAAGAGAAAAAAGCATTTCAACATATTTGATTCTTAAGCACCCTTGAACCACGGGCGCCCCTGGGCTATAGCCCATTTAGCCCATTGGTAAAGGTGGCCCTGTCTACACTGTTGCCGTATCAAAATAAATAAATAATCTTTTGTGTTCCAATAAATATTTTAAAATTGGTACTAAGCAGGTAATTATATTAAATAACCAATATCAGTCCCCACAAATGAATAAGACAGGAACAAGCTAGCGCGGCTCTGTCCACATAAATTCACCATTGTCAACAATGCCCACTTCAAATCGGGCAAAGTTCGCAAAGAAATTATAGTTGCTGACACTGCCCATCCAGTGGTCGGCAATGTCAACTTTGCTCACATTAAAGCGGGCCATGTTCGATAATCAACCATTTCTGCGGACTTTTCCCAGTAGCGATGTGCATTGTCGACATTGCACGGGCAATGCCGACTCTGTACACCCTGCGGACTTCGCCCGTAACATATACATAGATACAGTTGGCGGCACAAACTTCTTCACCAAAATTCTTTTCCGACGGGCGTTGATGCGGGAACTGTTCTAGTCATCCAAAATGGAAAAACTAAGATTTATTTTCTTTATTATGTTTATCGCTACGGTTGCACCCACGGACGAATCTCTATATTGTATAAAATTAATTGTACAGAATAAAAACAACTAAATTTATCAGCAAAAATTTAACATTTTTTTCAAACTGCTGTCATTCTACAAATTTTTATTGTTAGAAGGCCTCTGTGGTTCCAATCATAGGTTCCAATCATGTTCGCTAGCGTGTGGAATCGACGAGCGGTTAAAATTTTGAGATTTTTCCATTAAAACCGAAGACTGGAAATTTTCAACGAAGTTAGCTTGAAATTATGCAAATCAATTTTTCATGTAATTTCCTTCATTATGCTCTGAATTGCGTCGTTCTTGGTGTTAGTTTCATCGACGAAACACAAGGAATCGATTGGCACCGTTTTCGCAGAGATCTGATGAGAAATGCGGAAACGGGACATTTCGCACTTCTTAATAAGTAGGTACTCCAACCCCTTCGAGGGTTGAAATCCATAAAATTAGGAGAGGCACCACGGGGGGTTGACCTTGCCACGGAGTACTAGGCGGCATCTCTTTGATCAGGCGCACCGAGAGAATCACCCTGTATTACCCGGTTGCGCTTTGGTACTGCAAGCCAATTTACATTACCATTTCGACATTACTTAATCAACGTTTCTTTTCTATTCGGAAACAATTCCTGCAATAAGCTCCACCCCATATCCCCGGACACCACCCATTCATACTTGTCATTTTAAGCTTGCATCTTTCAATCTTATGTACTAGAACCTTAACGAGTATACAGTAATTCCTTGTTAGGAGCCCGTTTCTACCACGCGTTAGGAGCCCGGCGACTATCCCCACCACTATCCCCTCTTTCGTAGCCGACGGCAACTTCGGGTCGACTCTTTTGTTTCCTCTCACTCGCTCATTGGGTTTTCTCACTCGCGCCAGTGGCCGCGCGGAATAGTGTCCAGCCGCGTTAGTAGCCCGCCGCGAGCCCCGTTGGACGGGCTCCTAACGAGGAATTACTGTATTCGATTCCATCAGTCCCACCTGGTTTCTATACTGCTGTCTATACTACTGTTCTCCATTTCTTACCGGAAATGAATCATACTCGAATCAGATTCAACGACTTTTGTGGAATGTCTAATCAGACGTATCTACCAATCTTTTATCGTTAAGTAATAAATTTCGACTTCGAAGTAAATTGCTTTAGTTGAACCGGAATTGGCATATCAAGATAAGATCAAAATATTAAAATCACTATGAAGTCACTTAATGATAGTCGTGCGTAGAAATGAAGCAGTGAGATACGATAAAATATTCCGTCATCCGATGATACCCCACATACCCCACATAATATAAAAGTTGTTTTGTACACTTTAAATTGGCCAGTGTGTATTAAACTACAAACGAAAGTATATATCGTTTTATAAATTCGGTGACAATTTATTTGAGCATGAGAGGTATGTATTTTGAAAAGTCCGTTTTCGGGGCAAAAAGTAGTTACTATTGGGTATAAATAGAGGACTATAATGAATGTTATTAGCACTGCTGGCTCGTGTGACAGAGAACATAGGGATGCTATATGTATTACTAGCTTTACTACTCGGCCTCGCCTGAAATTTAGATTACGATTTAAAAAAAAAATGTTGTGAAAATAGTCTCATTTATCTGGATTAGCTAGGCATAATGAGCTGGGGACACATTTCGTGACCCCAGAGTTTACCGTTCGAAAGTTTTCAGGCGACGGACAAACACACAAACACTTCCTGCTTTATATATTAAGACATCGAATGATAAGCTGTTTTACTTGATTTCAGACTTTTATTTGCCTGCCATTGCCACATTGGTAATGGTGGCTAGCGCCCTTGCCACTGAAATTCCAGCAGCATGTCCATTGAAGGATCTCATGCCGCACGAGTGCAATTGTGCATATTAGTATAAATGCAGGGACGGAGAATGGGTTCTAAAACAATGTAAGAATGGACTTAATTTTGACGAAATAAAGGGTGTGTGTACTTTGCCGGAGGACGTCAATTGTGGCTCAAGAGCATCCCGGACGACTGCGCCTCTTTTGCTTGTTACAGACAACACCTATGATATTAGCTTGAGTGAATGCCCACCGGCAGGTTCTCATAAAAATCGAACCTTACCAAACCACTGCCGGTGTGATAGATATTACCTTTGTGTAAACGGAGAACTTATTCTTCAATTGTGCAAAGAAGGTACCGAATACGATTACATCAGAGAGATTTGTGACGATCCGAAAAATGTTAAGTGCATAAGACGTATTCAGTGTGATGGTACTTGTATAATTCGTGATCCTGATCCAAATGACTGTGCTTGGTATTATGAGTGTAACAACGGCGAGAAAGTGCATAACAAATGTCACGAAGGGCTTCGATTCAATCCGAGTACGCGAATGTGCGACTTGCCACAGTATGTGAAGTGTGAATGTACTGACACTACTATTGCTGAAATTTACTGTAGTTGCCCTGGTACAGCGGGCGATAGCCTTCCTCACGAGTGTAAATGCCAGAAATACTACGTATGCGGTAATGGAAAGGCACACGTTAAATCGTGCCTAACTGGAATGGCCTATGATCGCGTGAAGCACCATTGCGTTGCGGCCGACGAAGTCATTTGCGATAAAAGTCCAAACAATAAACCTCAGGACGCACTGGGATGCATTGGTACCTGCCCGGTACACAATTCTGAACGCAGACCACCAGTGACGTATTTGCCTCACAAAGAGTGCACGAATTTTTGTTATTGTGACAAGGGCACCCCGTTCGCATACGAATGTTCGAAAGGCTTTCATTTCAGCCACAGGCACCAAAACTGCACGGATCCAGCGATAGCTCAGTGTGTTTCGCCTTTTACGCATGATGACGAAGACCAAGAATCGACAAATGCGAAAGAAACGTCCTTTTGGTCACATATTTATTCCACTGATCGGTAAATTGTTTCGATAGAGCAGAACGCTCGCTAAAGTTATTTCAAGTTATATTAAGTTGGTTACTGTAATGAATAGACATGTGCGAATAACTTTCAGACGTTATAATATGATACTGTATAATTCCTTGAAATGTTTGCATACATGTATGTTGCATTAATTATTAAAGTGTTCACATTTTCGGAAGTTTCACTTTGTTCGCTCCCCTGTGTGCTGATACCTACTAACCCTTATGTCAAAACCGGGTACCCGGGTGCCCACCTGGGCATGTTTTATGAAAAAATTTTATGTTCCCGTAAAAATTTCGAAATGACCGTTTGGATCTTCGTTATTTCAACATTTTGAAAGAGGCGTATGCTTCCAGACTTCGTTTTTTGGTCTTGAAGTCGGAGAATTATCTCGTCAATGTTTACATGCTGGTTCTCAATAACCAGGGTACCCGGGTACCCACCTATAGAAACATAAGATTTATGAACGAATTCCGAATGAACAAAACAATTTACAATAAGATATCGCTGCAGAGATCATTCAGTAAATAAAACCAAATACTTATGTGCAAAAAAAGCCGGAATGCATGCTCATCGCAGACTGGTTTATCGCATATGATGCAAGATTTCTTGATTTTCCTGCGTTTCCTTATCGTTGCTCTATAACATATGTGACACGAGCCTGTTAACATCTTTCGTCTCGACTTATCTAACCCTTGCGAAGTCCCAGACGGAATGTCCGGAGGACTGGTCGACCGGCCAAGAAGGTATCAGAAATTGCTTATACACAGATTGCCTCGGTTCACCTCCATCACTTTGCTCTGTTACACATAATAGAATATGAGTATAAATACAGTAATAAAGTAAGTATAATTACATAGCAGTGTTCAAACGATTTTCATTAGTGTCTTCGCTGTCAGAAGGCTCCATATTTTGTTGCACGCGGCACAGGACACCAGTCGTCGTCGTCGTCGCTATCTGAAAGCACATTGCTCTCAGCATCTGTTTCGCCCAGTAATTCGTTCAAATACAGATCGTGTTCTTTACGATTTAATCTATAGAACAAATGTACATCACCAACAATGCTATGAATGATATCCTTTTGTAAAATACCGAAGTAACATCCCACAATCATTTATTTTACCTGGCAAACTCTGCTTTCGATAACTCTTCCATAGCACTTCTATTTGATTTTGTTGTCACAAAAATTGCGTACACACTTTGTCCAATAGCACTGAAGGGATAGGAGAGTGTCTATGTTCCCTTATTGAAATACACAATAGTTCGAATGTTAAGTCTTTACTTCGGGTGTTTTATACCAAACAAGATGATATTGCCACACAATTTGGCGGCAAGACGCCCCCGGCTACCTGCGGTATACCATTCAAGGTCCATTTATATTACCTGGCCGCGTCTTTCTGGCTAGCAGAGGCCTTGGAAACTTCGATCTAGGTAGCAACTATCGACTAGAAACGTAAAAACCACAAAAAGACGCGATAGAACGTGTTTATTTTTAAAAAAACCGGAGGTGGGTACCCGGGTACCCTGGTTATTAAACAACGTAGGTACTTTTGGTTATTGACATAAGGACTACTTATGCTTCATTTACCACGGTGCATCACGAAACGAAACTAAGTTACCAATAAAACATTTCAAGAAAAAAAAGTGATGAAATTTCGCCCACAAACATGACTCATGTATGAAAGAAGCTAATTCCCTTTAATTATCGAAAAAAATTAAAAGTGCTCAGATGGAAAGATTGTGAAATCAACTTTGCTAATTCCAATTGTATACAAATCAATTCAGTGCTCAAATTTTTAGCTTCGGGTTTAAGCAATTAGCGGGCCGTTGTATAAGAAAAAAAATATGAACTCGACTTAAAACAAAATGTTTCACATTCTCCGCATCTGTCTTAATCCACGACTACTTTGCTTCGTCTAAATTAGTCTCTTCCAACTTTTATTATCTTCGATCGTAAAACGATCTTCATACGGCCCGCTAATTACTCGAAGCTGAAAATCTGAGCTCTGAATTCATTTGTATTCAATTGGAATTAGCAAAGTTGATTTCACAATCTTTGCATCTGAAATTTTTTAATTTTTTCGAGAATTATAGGGAATTAGCTTCTTTCATACGTGAGTCAATAAATAGAATTAAGGGGGCCGTCTCACTGGGCGTTGAGGTGTGTGCGTACGTTCACAGAAGCTAAGTTAAGCGTGTACATATACGCGTGTAGTAAACAAATCGTAAATTACAACTTTCGTCCTGGAATCGGCCAGAAGGAAGTTTTTGCGGGTATAGTTGCCTCCAGTAGACATCTGTGCAGGGTGGTCTGGTGCGTTTGAACGTTAATAAGCATCGTATGTTGAAATAATAGTGAATTTATGATTCGAGAAATGACAGAATGAGGCTTCATGGATTCTCCGCCACCAGCGCTAATGGTATATTCGAGCCACGTAGCACCAGCGTATACGTATACGCGAGGTAGTAAACAAACCGTAAATTACAACTTTCGTCCTGGAATCGGCAAGAAGGACGTTTTCGCGGGTATAGTTGCCTCCAGTAGACATTCGCGCAGGGTGGTCTGGTGCGTTTGACCGCCAATAAGCACCGTACGTTGAAATAATAATGAATTTATGAATCGTGTACTGAGACAGACTCGAGAAATGACAGAATGAGGCTTCAAGGATTCTCCGTCACCAGCGCTGATGGTATATTCGCGCCGTGTACCATCAGAACCGGTGGAAGTCCAAGCTAGCCGATAAATGTAGGAAAGACATAGTTGCCGATACGTATAGAAAGTCGTATCGCGCTGTTGCCGCATATCCTCTATCATTATTTTGCTATCAGGGAGGCTTGAACGAATCACGGCGAAGCGGCTGGAAATTACAGAGATGGGCAAAGATAATATCTGGATAAACTCAAATAAAAGATACTATATGTTTATCCGGTTTTGCTTGCGGTGGATTATGTACAAAAAAATATATAAAAAACAAATTCTATATTAAACGATTTTATTAAAAATGCACTAAAAACTAAATTAAAATGCACTAAAGACTAAAAAATAATTTATTTCGTGTACTACAATTTTTTCCCTATTCGAACGTAACGAATCATTTCTCGATATAAATTGTGTATTTACTACTTAGAGCATTACTACGGGAATAGCGATGCAACTAGCATCCCGAACGCAGCGGCTTTTTGTCGTTTTCGTAAAGAACGCGAGTAGTTGATTTCAAGTCGTTTGGATTTGTGGTTATGGGTTACATTTATTGATGATGGGTAATTTTTTCACCCCCCAGGGGTCAATTTTTTTTTTAAATATTATATTGTCATCCAAACTACGCGCACCTGCAAAGTTTCAAGACAATTTGTTCGGGAAATTGACATTGTAGCGCCATCTCCCGAGCTGGAGTGCTCCAGCCGGCGAGAATTCACAGTGACAGCCTGTCCGCCTCGCTCACCTGCACGGCGAACGACGAGCTACTACGCCTGCTACAACGCTTTTGGGAACAAGAAGAGATACAGGAGCCCCCAACGTATTCACTGGAGGAGCAACGCTGTGAGGACCATTACCAGGCTACTCACAAGCGGCTGCCCTCCGGATGCTATCAGGTCAGGCTCCCTTTCCATGAAGACTTTGTCCTCGGAGAATCCCGCCACGCAGCCCGACGCCTGTTACACAAGATGGAGACTCGCTTCAGCCGGGATCCCCTCTTCGCCAGAAGCTATGGGGAATTTATGCGTGAGTATCTCGACCTCACCCACATGACTAAAGTTTCTGGCCACGCCATTCCAGACTCGACCTACTAGTTACCTCATCATGGAGTCCTAAAGGAGAGCAGCACCACGACCAAGCTGAGAGTGGTTTTCAATGGCTCGTACCCATCCACCAATGGAAAGAGCCTTAACGACCTGCTGCTAGTGGGGCCCAACCTGCTACCTGACCTCCAGCAGCTCCTTTTGCGGTGGCGGACGCACAAGGTCTGCATGACGGCTGACGTTGAGAAGATGTACCGCCAGATTCTCGTGCATCCAGACGACCGCCGTTACCAGCGTATCCTGTGGAGGGAGAAGGCCGATAGCGAGATGGGTGATTATGAATTGAACACGGTCACCTACGGCCTTGCTTGTGCCCCTTTCCTAGCGATGGCGCACGTTGCGTCAACTAGCCCTAGACGATCAGCGACTCTTCCCTCGCGCCGCTGGGATTCTCAGACGCGACTTTTACATGGATGACGTCGTCACCGGCGCTGACTCGGTACAGGAAGCCCTCGAGTTACAGGACGAACTGCGCCAACTCTGCAGGGCGGGCGGGTTCAATTTGCGGAAGTGGGAAGCTACCCGCTGGCGACGCCATACCCGAGGTCAAATGGCAGACGGAAGCAACTCATACAGCCCTGGGCGTCCATTGGAGCGTATTGGAAGACAGCTTCCGGGTCCGAGTTCAGGTGGAGCCCGTTAATCGTCAAATCACTTGACGGCTGGTCCTTTCGAAGCTGGCCCGAATCTTTGACCCTCTGGGACTGGTCGCTCCTGCAACCGTCACGGCCAAAATATTCCTGCAGTCATTGTGGCTGTTAAAAATTGACTGGGACACTCCGCTGCCAACCAACGAGGCCGAGGACTGGAGCCAGTTCCTAGGCGAGCTACCTAGCTTGCACGGTATCGCTGTCCCACGCTGGCTGAGGCTTCACCCATCTACACAGTCACGTCAACTCCATGGATTCGCTGATGCCTCGGAACGAGCCTACGCTGCCGTCATCTACTTGCGGACCGTTGATGCCCAGAACCAGGTGCGATGTCAGTTGGTGACGGCTAAAACCAAGGTCGCTCCGCTAAAAACGGTCACCTTACCTCGACTCGAGCTGTGCGCTGCCGCACTACTTAGCCGACTGATGTTCGTGACGCGAGAAAGCATGGGGCTGGAAACTGTGGCTACTCACCTGTGGAGTGATTCCACGATCGCACTGGATTGGATACGCGGGCATTCATCGAGATGGAAGACGTACGTGGCCAACCGAGTAGCCGCCATTCAGCGCGAGATGCCCGACGCCCAGTGGCATCACGTCTCGGGGCTGGAGAATCCTGCCGACTGTGCGTCCCGGGGCCTCCCACCTAGCCGCTTGCCGGACTTCACGCTCTGGTGGTCCGGACCCTCTTGGCTAAGCACATTATCGGACTGGAACAGCGGAACCGCGGTGGAGCGACCGTTGACAGACTTGGAGGCTAGAGTAGTCACTCACGTTGCAGCATCGGATGATCCAGCGATTGGTGAGGGCCTTCTAACTCATTTTTCATCTCTCCACTCTCTCCTCAGATTCACAGCCTGGAGTCTGAGATGGCGCCATTACCGGAGAAGTCCTAAAAGCGCCTTTTGCCCGCTGAACCCTACGGAGATGGCCTCTGCTCGGTCGCGCTGGATCACCCTGGTGCAGCGGCAGGCGTTCACCTCTGATGTCCGACAACTGGAGTTAGGATGACCTTTGACGAGCCGCAGCAAGCTGCTACGTCTCAACCCTTTCCTCGACGCGCAGGGACTGCTGAGAGTAGGAGGCCGCTTGAAGCACGCTCCGTTGACGGTCCCCAAGAAACACCCCATCATCCTGCCAAAAGAAGGACCCTTCACTCGGCTACTCATAGATGAAGCCCATCGCCAAATATTGCATGGGGGGGTACAACTCACGTTAGCTACACTACGTCAGCGGTACTGGATCCTTCAAGGGCGTCAAGGAGTGAAGGCCCACATACACCGCTGTATCGCTTGCGTGCGCTGGCGCTCAACTCCAGGACAGCAGGTCATGGCTGACCTCCCCGCCGCTCGCGTCAACCCCGGACGACCTTTTCTCCATGTTGGGTTGGACTACGCTGGACCCCTCGTCCTCTTGGTATCGCGTGGACGAGGCCAACGCACCCATAAAGGCTATATCGCTGTTTTCCAGTGTCTGACCACTCGCGCCCTACATCTGGAATTAATTTCTGATTATAGCACTGTGGCCTTTATTGCTGCTCTGCGGCACTTCACTTCCCGGCGAGGCCTGTGTACGGCCATTTACGGCGACCGAGGCACCAACTTCGTGGGCGCCGAACGAGAACTGCGTACCTTCCTGCCACAGCTGGTCGCTGATGATGGACGCGTCCGGGCTCATTTAAGCCGCGAGGGTATTGACTGGCGGTTCAACCCTCCTTCCGCCCCTCACTTCGGCGGGACCTGGGAGGCCGCCGTCAAGAGTGTTAAACACCACATCCGCCGTGTCCTAGGCAATCAGAAGCTCACCTACGAGGAGATGACGACTCTCCTGACGCAGATTGAGGCTTGCCTCAATTCACGTCCGCTGCAACCACTAAGCGACGATCCCGATGACATCAGTGCCTTGACGCCTGGGCATTTTCTCATCGGTGACGCCTTGTTGTCGGTCCCGGATCCTCCCGTCGACGGGGTGCCCTCTACATGCCTCTCCCGTTGGCATCTGATTCAACAGATGCGGTTACACTTTTGGCGGCGGTGGTCTTCGGAATATCTACAGCAGTTACAAGCCCGTAACAAATGGACCCAGCAACATTCTCCACCACGCGTCGGCGATCTCTGCTTGCGGCGGTCCGAGCTTCTGTCCCCTGCCAAGTGGCCACTAGCCCGGGTCACTCAACTGCATCCCGGCCCCGACGGCCTAACGAGAGTCATCACCATTAAAACTGCGCGTACTGAATTGCAACGCCCAATATGTAAACTTGTATATTTGCCTTTTGTTCAGGACGCTTCCGCTACTTCACCATCCACAACACAACACACCATTGACATTGTAATTACATTGTAATATCGTTAATAATGATAGTTAAAATTGTCAGGTTTGGTATCTTTCCTTGTTTCCTTCTTACACTCCCGGACCTTTCTATCTTTCATTACTGCTACGTTCAGCGAGGCTCTGACGCTAGGACGCAGCTCTCGTGCTGTATTCCTTCAACTTCTCGATAAAAAGAGAGAACTCTGTGGCAACAGCGCGGCAGAGACAGAGAGAACAGAACATGTGGCAACTATGCGTAAAAAATGGTCAAAAATTTATCTACCCAGAGTACCTGGAGATGTCATCTCTATACAAGTTCTTTTTATCGACCGCAGTAGTTTCATTTGGGTCCGTTTGTTTACTGGGGACGCTTCGATCGATTCGGACCATAACAAAAATGCTGTTCCGGCAAGAGCTTTGAAATTTCGAAAGTTGAGTCAAAAGTATAAAAATGATCTTGCAGCCCTCCTCCCACCCATCCACCCTATCCCATCTCAACCACCCTACCTTATGGATTAGAAGACGAAATTTGATAAAAATGTCCTAATCGCGAACGGATACTCGAAGGTTTATAGAACTGATGAAGTAGAAACATGAGAATTGTACTCAAAGGCTGGCAGATGACTGCGCGACTCAAGGGTGACCCGAATGGGGCACTGCGAAGGTCTGTCCTCGCCACCGGGTACCAGGCCGCATCTCCTTGACGGCAGTAGCTCCAGGATTACCCTGTATCTGTTTAGGAAATAAAAGAATTCTTTATTCTTTATCGTATGGATATGGAAGTGTCGCCAATGGATTCCTTATGTCTTTCCGATGAAAATCATTACAAATGTCGTGTAAATCGGACAACTTTTACATAAGGACTACAAATAGCTTGTGTCAAAGTAGTCCGATTTGCATGATATTTGGTATGATATTCATCAGAAGAACATAAGGAATCCATTGGCGTCACTTCCCTTTCGATCCGATGGAGAAAAGAATTTCTTAATACGCTGTACTGGATATTGCACCCTCGACTGCGGGGGCTTGACCTCACTTCGCTACGTTCGGCCCAGGATTCATACCTTTTTCCGGAAAAAGCCATAAAAATCGGGCGAGGCACTGCGAAGGTCTGTCCTCGCCACGGGGTACCAGGCCGCATCTTCTTGTCGGGCGTTGCTCCAGAATTACCCTGTATCATTTGTGCAGTGTGTGACTCGACTACCCTCCGTGTAATCGGTCTGCGCGAAGTGGGGCTCAAGTTCGATCGTTATCAGTACTCCTGCCGGAGAGGAATACGGTTTACTTTAATTATAGTACACGTGTGTTTTCTAATAAAGTGTTTCTATCGACTCCTGAATTCAATAACTGCCATCCCGACATCTACGCTCCTACAATCCACCGTCAATACTCCTCGTGGAGAGACACAGGAAGAAAAGGGGTAGCCCGCTGTCGACGCGTGGTCCTCTCGAGTATAAACACGAGCTTCAATATCAATACAAAAGCATTTGTTGACGCATTCCGTGCGAGAGAAGGGGGGCATTGGGGAGGAGGTATTGCTGTGAAGAGGGCTTCTTCAAGAGAGCAGCCGTTTGTGAGGGATGCAAATTCGATTAGTTCTAATACAATCTGCTCCTTATGGTTGAAATTTAGTCTAGCAACTTTCACACCTCCTAACCTAACCAATCGAGATTGCATCCCTCCCACAAGAACCGGCCATCCGAGCGTAGAACCAAGTGCGAAATAAAAGTAACGGTGCGCTTCTTGACACCGCAGATGTACCTACCTAAGTAGCATTTCTGACGGAAAAGAATTGTCCAGCCTTTGGGTCTGGCGCAGACCTTTGGCAGGTAGGTATCTGTTTCAACAGGCAAGGCCCTTCGTGGCCCCTCTGTAGCGCCAGCAAGACCGACCCCGGTCCTTGCTATTTCAGTGGGTTTTCTTCAGTGAAAATCACTAAATTTGCAAGCGCAATATCTCAAAAACCAGTGGAAATCAAGTGTATGCATTAATGCTTGTTGAATTTGTCTTGGAACGCACTATCAACTCACGTCTTCAGAAAAGATAGTTCCATTTACAGAACCGAACTTGACCACCGTATCTTTTAAAATAATAATCGAAAAAAAAATCGTCTGGGCTAATAAATTGGCCCGATCGAACCATGCAATTCCCTATTTTTTAAATATTTTTATCTCCAATAGTTTAGGAGATATTCAGGTGTTTCTAATTCCCGCGGACACCCTGTATATGTAACTATTACACTAGTAATCTTTTTGACATATGAAACTATTAAATTTTAATGGCGAGGTTCACCAAGCTAATTTGTAAACAAATTCCGTATCTGCAAAATATATGAAAAATATGCAGAATGTGCAACGTATATCCAGAATATGCAAAATGTGTAAAATCGGAAATATATTTTTAACATCCTCTTAATGATGAAACATAGTTCTGTCCAAGTCCCACTTGTTTAAATCATTCCAATAAAAACATGCATTTACATAAAGGGTCTAGCAGGGTAAGCATGGTCAAACGGCCCTCAGGCCGATTCTTGGAGTGGTTATTTTTTAAACAAAGCTCCTTGCCTGAAACACCATTATGTAAAGTTTTAGATCGCTACCCCCCCCCGTTTAAGGGCAATACGGGGGTAAACGCCCTTAACGTTATTTTTTTTTTTCTCGGTTACTAGTTAAGATAATTTAATTTAAAAAAATGCGTAAATATAGCTACGTACCGAGTGTACTTCATATATTTTTCTCTAAATTTTAAATCAATTATTAAGGGTTGAAAAAAAAAATTAATTTTTTGGGGGTGGTTTTTGAAAACAACCCTTTGAGTGACCACCTCCAAAAAAATCAAGAATAATGTTTTGTTATCGAGCTATTATATAAAAAAACTAGAGATTGTCGAGATGGTGGAACATAGTAAAATAATTTAAAGAAGATCATTATATTATAAATATGTGACGAGAAAGAGTAGCTGTCGCGAGCCTGAGTACGTGTCATTTAAATGCGAATGGAAGAAACGATTGCGGTTCGTTTGGGAGATCGAAATGTGAATGAAGAGTGTTTGGGATTTATTGTTTATGTACATATAGTGTTGGACATAGAAGCGAGTCGTGAAGCGTGACGTGAGAGTAATCAGTGTGAGTTCGAAAATCATAGGTAATAACGAGAAAGGTTGATATCATTATTGATTATTATTTATTAATCCTCGTCGCTATTTACGTCAATAACTGCCGTTGTGTCAGTTCCATCAAATATATTTGTTAATATTTCGGACGGTTTAACTATTTTGGATTTAAAACGTCCGTGTGATAAATAATAAATAATCGCAGCGACGTGCGAACAGCAACCCACTGTCCTGTTACCATTCGCACAATCGCACGTATATCGTCGTATTGCCGTGTAGCTGATAGAATTTGGTACATATTCGATATAACATTTGTACGTTTTCCGATTGATATGTCGCGAACGGACCTTCATCCTTATAATGTTAGTGGTTTCCTTTAAATATTCCACGGTCAAACAATTTTCATTATTCATGAGTTCAGCAAGATAACACACTGCCTGTGATAATTGGTATGTGCCTGTAAATAATATTCAGTATTTAAGTATTTATTGTTCCTTAATGTAACATATTGCTTGCGGCGCCAAGTACGTACTTGTAAATAGTATTTGCTGAACTCAGGAATAATGAAAATAACGTAACGTAACGGAACGAAACGGAACGCGGAACGGAACGGAACGCGGAACGGAACGGAACGCGGAACGGAACGGAACTCATAACCTAACGTAACCTTTTTTTGTTTTTTCTTTACGCAGAGAAATCCCTAACGGATACCCCCGACCCGCGGGGGCGGGTCAGGGGTTATGTGGGGCTTGCACCCACTAAAACTCTGCGGTGGTCATCCACGCGCGCGGAGCTGCACGCCTGAGGGGGGGGGGGACTTGCGCGGGAGCAAACTAGCGATACATCCGCTTGCCCCCCCCCCCCCCCCTCCTGCGTATTTGCAGACTCCGCGCGAAACTGCCCCAATAACGGGCTCTTCCCTGTGGGGGAGTGAAACCTCCCCCCAGCCAACCAATATCGCCGACGCGCGGCGGACCACGCGCCCGCGTTGCCACTTCCGGGGTCGCTGCTACCAGGGAGGGTCGTGCCCCCCGGCACTCCCTCCCCACGACCCCGCGATAGAGCTTCCAGCGCTCTATCGCAAACCTAACGTAACCTAACCTAACCTAACCCAGACATAACCAGACCCTTTTTTTTTATACGTGGAGAAATCCCTAACGGATACCCCGGCCCCCCGGGGGGGAGGAGGGGGTTATGTGGGGCTTGCACCCACTAAAACTCCACGGTGGTCGTCCTCTGGCGCGGGGTCGCGCCTGAGGGGAGGGACTTAATGCGTGGGCAAACTAGCGATACGTCCGCTTGCCCCCCCCCCCTCCTGCGCATGTTAATGACTCCGCGCCTGACAGCCCCGCCAATGACACGGTGGGGTCTTCCCTGGGGGAGAAAGTGATCTCCCCCGGTTCATCTGGACGATGAACTCTGGCGACGCGCGACGGACCACGCGCCCGCGCCGCCAGCTGGTCGCTGCTTCTAGGGAGGGAGTGTCCCCCTACACTCCACCCCCCCACGACCTGCGATCGAACATCCCGCCCGGCCCAAAGATGGTGGTGGGCCGGGCGGAAGGGGGCTTCGCGGCTTCGAAAGCCGTCCCTGTGCTGCGACCCCGGGGACTGAGTTTATAAAATCCCCGAGCATTAACGGACAGCGAGGGACGGTGCCGCTGGCCCCCCTCGCTCGATCGCCTAACTGGGAGCGAATTAACTTCGCTCCCGTAACGGGGCCCTTTAAACTCTAAGGGCCCCCGCTTACTCGCAGCAGCCGCCGCGGCGTGGCACTCTGCCACCGTGCAGCCGCGACGGCTCCGAGCTGCTCCGCGGCGATCCTTCTAAAGGTGGACCGCCGCCTCCCAACCTTCCCCGGCGGCGGGGTTGACGTACCAAAATAAATAGATAAATAAAAATACGGGCACGCCACTGATCCCCGCCGCCAAGATCCCCCCTCCCCTAGATGTCGATGGGGGTACGGCGACGCGGCCCGAGGGCCAGAGCGGGGGAGCGGAGCGACGAGATGACTAAGTCGCTACCCGACCTCTCCCGGCCCTGGGTCATCTCCGCCGGCCGCGCCGCCGGCGAGCCGCGAGTCGGGAAGGATGCCCCGACAACTCGCGGTCCCTCTCCGCCTCCTCTTTCTCGCGGATGATCGCCTCCGCGAAACTGGAGACGGCCTCCTAACACTCCCGATCTCCCGCCATCCGACGCAGGACCGTCGCCCTCGACCGCCCGGCGAGACAGCGACCGAACCAACTGTATCGCGTCGATGGTCGATCGCTGCCGCCTGAATCCAAATTGGCGGTCGGATAGATCCGGGCCCACGGACTCGAGGTGGTCACAGAGGCGGGCAGCAATAATGCGTTCCAGCAACTTGCCCGCCTCATCCAACAAACATATCGGCCGGTACGCCGAGGGCGACTCTGCGGGCTTTCCGGGCTTTCTGAGCAGCACCAGCCTCGCCCCTTTCCATGTGGGGGGAAACCTTCCGGATCTCAAGGCGGTGTTGAACAGCCGCCTGAGTCCGTCTCCAAGGGCGCCAATAGCGCAGACCCAAACTCGCCCGGGCACTCCGTCAGGGCCCGGAGCCGCACTCCTAGCACGCATGCGCGTGACAGCGGAGGCGAGCTCCTCATCACTGACCCCAGGGGCGTCAGATGTATCGACGCCCCGAATCAACCAAGGATCCCCGGTTTCGTCGACGCCACCCTCCCCAGGAACCGGGGGAGGGGGGAAAAGCGTCGCGAGCACCTCAGTGAGGAACCGGGGATCCAGGCCCTCTGTAACGGGGGGCGCCCAGGGACCGAGCTTAGCGGAAACAGCTCTATAGGGGCGCCCCCAAGGGTCCTGGTTAAGGGTCGCGATGAACTCGTCATGCGAGCAGGCCTTGGCCCGGGCAATGGCTCCGCGGAGTTCCTTGCGTGCCGCTGAGAATGCGGAATGCAACTCCCGGAGCCTGTCCTCCGTGACCCGCCTACGGTCTCTTCGGCGGGCCTTGACGTACTGGCGACGAGCGGAGAGATTCTCCGCGCGGAGACGCGCGATCTCCGGAGTCCACCAGTACGTCGACCTCTGACCCCCACTCGGCGCCATGGTCCGCGGCATTGTGGCGTCGCAGATGGACTGCAACGCGCCACGGAACCAGAGGGCACCGGCAACTGGGCCGTCGAGGACGTCGCCCGGCAAAGGAGGCCAGGCGACGACAGAGGACGCGAGTTGGGCCGCGCTAGCATCAAGGTGCTTCAGCGCCCATCGCGGGGGCTGCCCATTGGCTCGAGGGCCACGAGGAGGCGGGGCGGCGGGGGCAGCGGTGGCCAGCATCACGTACATGTGATCTGAGCCAGGCTCCACATCCTCCGCCACCCAGCAGCGCGACGTCCTGGAGGCGGCCGCGGGATTGACCCATACCAGGTCGATAACCGACTCGCCCCGCGGCCCACGGTACGTCGTCACTGCACAGGGGTTCTTAAGAATGAACCCTAATGCCTCCGTCTACTCGAGCAGCGCCTCGCCCCGAGAGTCCATCCTAGGGGACCCCCACTCAACGGCGTGGGCGTTGAAGTCCCCCATCAGGACGACCGGCTGAGCTCTGCGGGGGGCAAGGAAAGCCCCCAGCTCGTGAAGCCGGTCCTCGAACTCCGGGACGGATAGACTAGGCGCAAAATAGCAGCCCACCGCAAGGAATTTCCCCCACATGACAGCCATCCAGCCCCGCCCGTGCCGGACGACCGAGCACGGCGGGGCACCCCTTCCCACCCCCCAATACATCGCCACCTGCCGATCCGGGTTTGTAGACCGATGCCATCGGTCCTCCAGCGGATACGGCTCGGCGGCGATGACCAACCCCACCCCCAACTCCATGCGAGCCTGCTCCAGCAGGTCGTACGCTCGCATAGAGTGATTGAGGTTCACAAGCAGGAACGGAGGGCCACGCGGCATTACGATGGCGGATCTTCACCGGCCTCCTCCGGTTCCTGCTTGAGCGGGGCTGTCTCCCCCGTAAGGAGGGACAGCCCCAGAATCTCCCCTATCTCCGGCCGGGAGAGCGCCGCCCCGTATGAGGTAGTGATGGAGTGCGAGAGAAGCCGCACCTCGTCATCGTCGCTAGACGGCTCCACCACCTCAACAGACCCCGCCGGTGGGGCCTCCTTCTCTACTACAGGGGGCACCGCACTCTTCTCCAGCTGAGCAACAGCGGAGGGAGGCGGTAAATCGGCACCCCCTTTTAACTTCACCCCCTTCTTCTTTTTCCCCTTTTCACAGGCCCCCCCTGATGTCACGGATGACGCGTCATCCGCGACCGCAGCCTCCTCATCCTCACGACCCTTCCGCTTACCGGGGCCAGATGAAGCGGAGACCAGAACGTCGGTCTCCATGGCCCCGGACGCTGACATGGTCATAGCCGGGGCAGCAACTGCAGCCTCGAGAATCCCTGATACCCCGGACACCGCATCAGAAACACAGGCACCAATCGCGGATGCCAGCGATGACGCATCACCGACCCCAACCCTCCCAGACGCCCTCACAGTAGATGGAGCCCTAGCCGGGGGGGCGACAGGCCGGGCCACCCATCCTGTGGGTACCGGGCAAACCAGCGCTGGTGCAAACCGGGCAGCTAGGGGGAGCAAAACAATGCCGAGACCTATGCCCCTCGCCGCCGCACCGGTAGCACAGATTGCTTCTGTCAACGGTGCCGCTGCACTTTGCCCTGACGTGGCCAAACCCGAGGCAGCGGAAGCATTGTAGCCTCCGCTGCACTCGCGGTACCACGCGAGCCGAGATCGAATCCACCACAATGGTGGTCGATTTCAGCAGTTTGGCAGCGGCCACCACTGGTCCCCGGACCCACAGGGAATAGAGTCCCGAGGCGTCCCGGCGCCTTTCCCCGACCACGATGTCGCCGACCGCGCACCCCCCATACTGCGCGACCGCGGCGCGCACCGACTCCTCCGACGCGAGCTCGGTCAGGCCGCTGACCATGAACTCGGCCATCTTTAGGGGGCAGTGCACCTTGATGCCAGTGCCCCCGAGCTGCTGCACGAGCCTCTCCCTGAGGGCAGCAGCTCTGGCCGGGCCCTGGGCCCCGGGGATCTCAAGCACGAGACCCCCGGTAACGGCACGCCTCGGCCGCATAGCCGCGATGCCAAGATCGGCGACCTTAATGGCCGCCATCGCGCCCGAGACCTGCGCCGAGAATTCCCCCTCACCACCAACAGGGGCGGTGATAGTCACAGCCGCAGACCTAGGGATGCGCGGCAATAAAACAGGGGACCCCCCAGAGGCGCCCGAGCGCCGAGGAGTCGTAGGTGTAGCACCACCGCCCCCAGACACCCCCCCAGGGCCACTTCTCGCCGCCCTCGATGCAGCCTTTCTGGTTCTTCGTCCCACTACCTGCGCCCAGGTGTCATGGGCCGCATGCGCAGTAGGAGGCAAGGGGGCCACAGCCCGCGACAAGATGCTCGAAGCTATAGGCCTGGGAGCAGCTGCCGCCACGGACGCGCCAGCCCTCTTCTTGGCAGCCGCAGCCGCCCTCTTTTTTGTACGTTTCGCGCGCGAACTCCCCGACGAAGCCACCACACCAGGCACGACAATGGGGGGAGGAGAACTCTGAGCCCCCCTCTTCCTCTTACCGGCCCGTAGGGCAGGCCCAGAAGGGCGAGGGAAAGTAAAAGCGACCCCCCCAATCCTTCCCGGAGAGACACCCAAAGATTCCTCGGCGGACCCGGCGACATTCGTCCGCCTAGCCGATCCACCCTTCCCGCTAGCGGGAGCTCCGGCCTCGCGTACATCAGGGTTCTGACCGCTAATCCTCGCCGACTCCCGAGCAAGAGGCGTCTGATGGACCGCCGGCCCAGTACAACCCACCGCCACGTTCGCGGACGACAAGCGCGCCTCCACGCGTTTCTCAAACTCGTCCATGCGGCGCATAAGGGCGTCCCACGTTTGGACGGCAGGCACACCCTCAGCGCCACTGGACACAGGACCTCCAGCCGGGGGAAGCGGGGAAGATGATGACTCCCCCAGCTTCCTTTTCTTCTTCTTGCTCCCCCCGCCCCCATTAGGGTCGGCCCTTAAGGGGCTCGACCTTGCCGCGGAGGAGGGACCAGGGACAGGATCCGCCTCAATTTGGACGCAAGAGTCGTTCCAGGGGGGCACGGTGGGCGGGAGAAGCTCATCGCGGGTGGGCAGCGGGAAGCCGGGGCGGAAGGACATCGCCTCCGACTCGTTAACGTCCAAGCCCAGCCATAGACGCGCGGGTCTCTAGTCGCGCGTATTTGCCACGCAAGAATTCAAGCTCCCTCTCCCTGGTATGCAAACACTCCCCAAGGGAGTGTGCCTGGTCTGTGAGGGTCCGAACCTGCGTGGCGAGCTTGTGGGATTTTTTCTCCCAAGCCCCCTGGCGGAACACCACCTCCCGAGCTGGCCTATTCGGGTTCTCACCCCGATTCGCCCTGCCAAACAGCTCGGCCGCGATAGCGGATGCACGGCGAATCGCAATTCTGATTGCACGCGCATCAGTGGTTTTGAGGTGCTTCGCCGCGCTAACCGTCGCCGCAATCCCGTTCAACTCCTGCTGCGCTTGTCCCCCCAAACCGCCGACCGATAACGTCCCAGCCCAATTTCGGAGCTCTGTTCGTCGTGGTAGGCCCTTCATGCCAGGCCCAAGCCTCACCGGATCCGTCCAAACTTCCGGCTTCCTGCCCCTTTTGCCCGGGACAAATCCGGGACGATGGTGGTTCTCGCTGGAACTGCCACCATCGGTCGTGGGCAGAGGAGCATCAACACAGCTCCCGAAACCACTCCCACCAGAGACACGGCCCCCGTCAGAATCGGAGGCAATCACGGGACGCGACGCACCCGGGCGCCGAACACCCTTAACCTCCGATTCATTACCATCGTCATCCCCGCCAGTGGGCGTATCCACCTCCATATCCGCAGATGCGCCAGCTGCACCTCCAGGCTCCCCCGTTGGGGTCTCTACCTCGACGACGCTATCGTCCGACAGCAAGTCACCGCACCGCTCTAAGACTACGCGCGCCGCCCCAAACGTCCTCTCAGCAGCCAACGTCAGTAAGTCGCCTGACTGAGTCGACTTCCCTGAGTGCTCATTCATGGACCTCGCGTCGCGATCCAGCCGTCCCATCATTTCCGTGATATCTTTACGGAGGGCGAGCAGTTTCTCCAGCTCAGGAGTCGATTTGATCTCCGCCGTACTCCGTATGACCGGCCCACCTCTGGGCATGCTTGAAACCGCCGCAGAAGTATCCCCGACTCGCGGGTACGAGACGTTCGAAGTCTCGCTCGGGGCTCCATCCCCTTTTGCTTCCAGGTCGACACCTCGCCCCCCCCCCCCCCCCCCAGAAGCGCCAGTCCCGGTGCGACGGACCCGCAGAAACGAAGAGACATTAGGGCCCTTTACACGGACGTTCCGGCGCGCGATCCGGCGCGCGGTCCGGCGTGCCTCGAGCCGCGTGACACGCCAAAGTACGTGAAGCCGGATCGCGGCGTTCCTTCGCGCGGGCCAGGAGGTCGTACCCGTCACTACTTAGAGACAGCGAGTTCGGGCTCCCATTTCTACGTCGACTCCAAATGCTTTTTACACGATCCACCGCAGTAGTGTATTGTGTACTACCTGTTCGATGTATATCATCGATAAATTCTGGAAATGGTTTATGACTGAGTTATAACGACTGTAAAATTTTACAAGGGTACATTAAAAAATGTCCAAATGTTTCCCCGACAATGCGGTGGCAAATGAAATTGCAGTTAACACATTCCCTGTTGTGACGATCATAATTATTACTATTGACGGCAATAATCACCATGTCATTGCTCGTTTTAATATAAAAACTATTATTGATAGACGATAAATACACTTAAGGGGGGCATTCTTCTGATTGCTCGTGATGCAGGTAAAATTTTTCACTAACGCTCTTGCGTGGCGCGTTCGAAAAGGTGTGGCGCGCCAGAAAGCACCACAGTCCTGCCCGCGCGCCAGAAAACACCACGATCCTGCCCGCGCGCCAACCTCGACTCCAGAAGTGTTTACATAAGAGACAGAAAAGGTAGTTGGAAAAGGAAAACGGCACTTGAAACCAAGGGCCCGGCACGCGCTTCAGGATTTCCAACGGCACGGAAATCCTGGACCGCGTGCCGAGCCGGCAGCCGATCCTGGCAGCCAAGACCCAGAGGCAACGCCGTCGATAAGCCGTGTCTCGATGATGGGTTTCGAGGACTTCGACCCTCGTGACCAGGGGGGGCCGTACAATGTTATCCCCTAAGACGTGGCGAATCGAAAATTCTACATTTCTCACCGGATCTTGGCGAAAGCGACGTGAATCGTTTCCTTGTGTTTTCCCGATGAAAATGGTCCAAAAACGACACAAATCGGATTGTAATTAAGGAATCTTCATAATAAATTGATTTCCATAACTTCGTTAAAAATAGCCCGATTTACATGAAATTTGGTATAATTTTCATTTGAAAAACGTAAGGAATCCATCGATATCACTTCCATATCGATACGATGAAGAATAAAGAATCCAGTTTTTCTGAAACAGGTATGAATCCTTGGCCGACCGCAGCGAATCGAGGTCGGCGACTCACAGTCGAGGGTGAAATATTCATTACAGCGTATTAAGAAATTCGTTATTCTTCGTCGCATCGATATAAAAGTAACACTAATGGATTCCTGGCGTTCTCCCAATTAAAATTATCACAAAAATCATGCAAATCGGACTACTTTTACACAAACAATACAAATTATAAAAGGAGTAGGCATTCCGTGGTCGATGACCAGAACGATGACCAGAACGAGCAAAGATCCTTATAAAAAGAGAATAAATATAAGGAAAGTAACCGTAATAAACGTACTAATGGACTAATTTTTGTACCTATTTAAAAATTATATGAAAAAACTATATACTTAGTGTTCCGTGTTGCGGGACAAAAGCGGGCTCAGAGCGAAGCGAAAATTCGTTTCTCGTTTACAGCGGGCGATTTAACAATTTACGAAGCCAAATTCATTCATTCGTTTACAACTAGGCAATTGCTTGTTTCCGAAGGTTTCGTCGGGAAGCATTTGTCTGCCAGATGTCGAAAAGGGGCAATCGACAATATCGACATCGTGCCATTTTTCAAGGGTTTCGACTTTCTTCGCTCTGAGTTAATGAGTATATTGCTCCATCGGCGGATTCCATCGCTGACCCGCGGGACAATACGGTTATAAACCGCGACCATGTCGAGACTCTGGCCGATCCATCTGGGTAGTTTTGGTAAGCAGATGTCTAATTTTCACCCTCTATGCTGTGAAGAGGGAGAGGGGGGTTCCTCCTACACCGTCGAACTCATAGAGAGAAGGTCCCTCCTCTCCAAGGAAAATTTGGCCAATCAGCAAGGTTCTTTGCTCGTTCTGGTCATCGTTCGGACCACGAAATCCGAGCATTCTTCATAAAACAAAGTTTTCACAACTATTTTGATTACCGTACGGATCACAGAGTCTACATCGATCTAATCATGATTTTGGATAAGTTACACTCTTGCCGGGCTCCTGGTTGAGCCAGGAATCATTGGTGTCACTTCCATATCGATACGATTAGAGAGTGCGTTTAAGAAATGCCTACTCCTTTTATAATTTGTATTGTTTGTGTAAAAGTAGTCCGATTTGCATGATAATGTGATAATTTTAATTGGGAGAACGCCAAGACTCCATTAGTGTTACTTTCATATCGATACGATGAAGAATAAAGAATTTCTTAATACGCTGTACTGAATATTTCACCCCCGACTGTGGGTCGCCGACCTCGATTCGCTGCGGTCGGCCAAGGATTCATACCTGTTTCAGAAAAACTGTATACTTTATTCTTTATCGTATCGATATGGAAGTGATACCGATGGATTTCTCATGTTCCTCAAATGAAAATTATGCCTACCAACTTTCATATAAATCGAACTATTTTTAACGAAGTTATGGAAATCAATTTATTATGAATATTCCTTAATTACAATTCGATTTGTGTCGTTTTTGGACCATTTTCATCGGGAGAACATAAGGAAACGATTCACGTCACTTTCGTCAAGATCCGGTGAGAAATGTAGAATTTTCGATTCGTCGCGTCTTAGGGGGTAACATTGTACGGCCCCCCTGGTCTCGAGGGTCGAAGTCCTCGAAACCCATCATCGAGACGCGGCTTATCGACGGCGTTGCCTCTGGGTCTTGGCTGCCAGGATCGGCTGCCGGCTCGGCACGCGTTCCAGGATTTCCGTGCCGTCGGAAATCCTGAAGCGCGTGCCGGACCCTTGGTTTCAAGTGCCGTTTTCCTCTTCCAACTACCTTTTCTCTCTCTTATGTAAACTCTTCTGGAGTCGAGGTTGGCGCGCGGGCAGGACCGTGGTGTTTTCTGGCACGCGGGCAGGACTGTGGTGCTTTCTGGCGCGCCACACCTTTTCGAACGCGCCACGCAAGAGCGTTAGTGAAAAATTTTACCTGCATCACGAGCAATCAGAAGAATGCCCCCTTTCTTCAAAACATCTTGCACATTACATCCCTTCATCATTTATCTTAAGTGTATTTATCGTCTATCAATAATAGTTTTTATATTAAAACAAGCAATGACATGGTGATTATTGCCGTCAATAGTAATAATTATGATCGTCACAACAGGGAATGTGTTAACTGCAATTTCATTTGCCACCGCATTGTCGGGGAAACATTTGGACATTTTTTAATGTACCCTTGTAAAATTTTACAGTCGTTATAACTCAGTCATAAACCATTTCCAGAATTTATCGATGATATACATCGAACAGGTAGTACACAATACACTACTGCGGTGGATCGTGTAAAAAGCATTTGGAGTCGACGTAGAAATGGGAGCCCGAACTCGCTGTCTCTAAGTAGTGACGGGTACGACCTCCTGGCCCGCGCGAAGGAACGCCGCGATCCGGCTTCACGTACTTTGGCGTGTCACGCGGCTCGAGGCGCGCCGGACCGCGCGCCGGATCGCGCGCCGGAACGTCCGTGTAAAGGGCCCTATTAGATGCCCCTCCGCCCGCGATCGAACCGCCTTTAGCACTCTTACTGGAGCGGGTTTCCCGGGAAGTGGCTGGATTGCCACCCCCGTTCAACGCGCTCCCACCCACCGCCTCCTCACCCCCCACCAGGCCAGACACCCGCGAAACCGCGATCCGCACGAAGCGATCGAACGCCGGTCCTCGTTTGGTGTATAAAGGGCACCGCCCTGACCCCCCTGTTCCCCATTAATTGACTCCATAACAAATCCCACGAGTCATCGCTTATGAATGTCATACAACGGTAGAGGCGAGTTGCCGTTGCAAGGCCATTATACCTGGACCCCTAAGGGCGCAGGCTACGAACTGGGGGCGGCATTTCCCAGCCGGATCTTGGTTAGGTGGAGCATGCCTGCTCCACCCACGTGCCCCTCCGGGAGGAGACACGTGCCCTGGCACCACCAATGGGGCTCAGGGTTGGGGAGTTTATTATAGAGGCTTTAGGTCCGTGGTGGCTTCACAACCCTCCCCGGAGACAAGTCTCCAAAAAGAGGGGGATCACCATCCACGGATTCCGACATATCCCAGAAGCGATACGCTTCCGGGCTTCCCCACTAAGGCGGGGGGTACACCGCAGCAGTATATTCCTGCTGCAGGAAAGTCCAACCTCACGAGGGAATTTCGCGAGGAAGGACCCCTCCCCTACGGACAAACCGATAATCGGGGAGGAAATAGTGAGGTATGCCATGTCCGCGTTCGCGCCCCTAGCGAGACTAAGTCCCGCAGGGGTCCCGGGAGCACCGGCGTGGAGGTCCGGTACATGGACTTGCTCCGGTCGGGCCTCTAACTTTGTCCAAATTCTCCGCTCCGGGCTGACCCTGGATCTTCCCCACGCGGCCCGAAGGCCTGGGGGTACCACCAGAGTCGACTACCCGGTTGAGAGAACATGGAACCCATCAGAGTTCCCCATCAGCCATGTGCCGGCAAGCCGACGGCCGATGGGGTGCCGTCCCAGAGCTTCGCAGATCGTGCAATGATCAGCCCGAAATCCCCGGTAACCGGCTTAACGCCGAGTTAACGGATACGACTGATCTGATCGCGATTTTGCTCCCGGCATAACCAGACCCCTTTTTTTTTTTACGTGGAGAAATCCCTAACGGATACCCCCGCCCCCCGGGGGGGGGAGGAGGGGGTTATGTGGGGCTCACACCCACTAAAACTCCACGGTGGTCGTCCTCTGGCGCGGAGTCGCGCCTGAGGGGAGGGACTTAATGCGGGGGCAAACTAGCGATACGTCCGCTTGCCCCCCCCCCCTCCTGCGCATGTTGATGACTCCGCGCCTGCAAGCCCCGCCAATGACACGGCGGGGTCTTCCCTGGGGGAGAAAGTGATCTCCTCCGGTTCATCTGGACGATGAACTCTGGCGACGCGCGACGGACCACGCGCCCGCGCCGCCAGCTGGTCGCTGCTTCAAGGGAGGGAGTGTCCCCCGACCCCCCCCCCCACGACCTGCGATCGAACATCCCGCCCGGCCCAAAGATGGTGGTGGGCCGGGCGGAAGGGGCGCTTCGCGGCTTCGAAAGCCGTCCCTGTGCCGCGACCCCGGGGACTGAGTTTATAAAAATCCCCGGGCATTAACGGACAGCGAGGGACGGCGCCGCTGGCCCCCCTCGCTCGATCGCCTAACTGGGAGCGAATTAGCTTCGCTCGCGTAACGGGGCCCTTTAAACTCTAACCCCGGGTCTCCACCAAGGCGAACACGAACAAAAACACTGTTCGCGAACGTTTTCGTCTGTTTTCGTCGTGTCCACACCGCGGCGAACACGAACAGAACACCGCGTACGAACGTTTTCGAGACTGTTCGCGTCGGTAGGAACGCAGGGAACGAACATTTCTGACGATACCTGGCGATCCGTGCATCCCTTTCCATTGTGGTACTGCTCATAAACAGGCGACCTTCTACGACCATCCGCCGGCAGGTACTCCACAGAAATAATATGCGTGACAAACACGAATAAAATTTTTATATTTTTTGTTTTAATATAATGAGAATATTTCCAACGTATGTATGAGATTTTTCTAATGAAAATTAAACCAAACACGACGCAATTCGGACAAATTTCAGTTCCGCTGATAATATCAATTTTATAATATCAATATTTTTTTATACTAGCCAATAACAGATTTTCTTGAAAAAGAAGATAAAATTTTCGTTAGGTGGTGGTTCGTGTTTAAAGATGTGGGATATTACTAGGAAAGAAGGAGATGGTATTAACGAGTTATATGTGCATTGATAACTGTATACTGTATAGATATGCATATACATACATATATAGTTATAAATGCACTTATAACTCGTTAATACCATCTCCTTCTTTCCTAGCAATATCTCACAGCCTTAAACACGAACCACCACCTAACAAAAATTTTATCTTCTTTCCAAGAAAATCTGTTATTGGCTAGTATAAAAAAATATTATTATACAATTGATATTATCAGCGGAACTCAAATTTGTCCGAATTGCGTCGTGTTTGGTTTAATTTTCATTAGAAAAATCTCATACATACGTTGGAAATATTCTCATTTTATTAAAACAAAAAATATAAAAACTTTATTCGTGCTTGTTACGGATACAATTTCTGTGGTGTACCTGCCGGCGGATGGTCGTAGAGGGTTGCCTGTTTACGAGCAGTCCCACAATGGAAAGGGATAGCAAGGCCCAAGTTTCATGGGTTTGAAAACGGACAAGAACGAGAAAACAGCCGATGTTCGTCACAAATGTTCGAGCCTGGTGGTCACCGGATTTTGTTCGCGAACACCCTCTCCCCACGTCTACCGTGACCATCCGGAAGATTTATCGCCTATTGGTAGGGTCATTTGTTAGCGAACACTGTTATTTGGCGTCCACACCGAGGCGAACAGCGTGTTAGCTAACATGTTCGCGAGAAAATGTTTTTGTTCGTGTTCGCCTTGGTGGAGACCCGGGGTAAGGGCCCCCGCCTACTCGCAGCAGTCGCCGCGGCGTGGCACTCTGCCACCGTGCAACCGCGACGGCTCCGAACTGCACCGCGGCGGTCCTTCTAAAAGTGGACCGCCGCCTCCCAACCTTCCCCGGCGGCGGGGTTGACGTACCAAAATAAATAAATAAATAAAAATACGGGCACGCCACTAATCCCCGCCGCCAAAATCCCCCCTCCCCCAGATGTCGATGGGGGTACGGCGACGCGGCCCGAGGGCCATAGCGGGGGAGCGCAGCGACGAGATGACTAAGTCACTACCCGACCTCCCCCAGCCCCGGGTCATCTCCGCCGGCCGCGCCGCCGGGGAGGCATAACCGGACCCTTTTTTTTTTTTTTGGACGCAGAGAAATCCCTAACGGATACCCCCGACCCGCGGGGGCGGGTCAGGGGGTTATGTGGGGGTTGCACCCACTAAAACTCTGCGGTGGTCATCCTCGTGCGCGGAGCTGCACGCCTGAGGGGGGGCACTTGCGCGGGAGCAAACTAGCGATACATCCGCTTGCCCCCCCCTCCTGCGCATTAGCAAACTCCGCGCGAAACTGCCCTATAACGGGCTCTTCCCTGAGGGGGAGTGAAACCTCCCCCTAGCAATACCGGTGACGACGCGCGGCGGACCACGCGCCCGCGTCGCCACTTCCGGGGTCGCTGCTACTAGGGAGGGTAGTGCCCCCCGGCACTCCCTCCCCACGACCCCGCGATGGAGCTTCCAGCGCTCCATCGCACATACCCGGGAGCCAAATGCTCCCCCTGGGAGCCAAAATGCTCCCCCATCCCTAAACACCGCCGCCACGCAAACACACCGCATCGGTGCGGTGCAGCCATGGCGGCTCCGGCGCCCTACCCCATAGCAGTGGCCCTCCCTTCACAGGGCCACATCGCAATCCCGCCCAACCCGAACAAACGGGGTAACGCGAGGTCAACGGGGGAGCGGCGTCACTAAGACGCTACACGACCTCCCCCGGCCCCGGGTCATCCCACCCCAACGACATAACCAGACCCAACCCAGACCTAACCTAGACCTTTTTTTTTTTTTAAACCACACCAACCACCCCTTCCCGACATATGCGGTGGCGGGACTATCTTAAGGTAGTACGTCGCGCACCGCATTGACAGATTGCTGTCGGGGCCTCAAGTTGGGCATAAATGCCCAAGTTGGGCAAGCGTAACATACACTAGCCAACTACGAAAAATAATAGTAATAAACGCATCTAAACACACACCATATACATAGTATATGATGTGTGCATTCACACCATATAATCGGCGAAATCGCCGACATTCACACCAATCGGCAAAAAGCCACACACACACCAATTAGAATAAAATAATAAATCGCGGGTATAATTATAATTCCAGAAAATCATGAATAAAAGAGCCCGGCAATATCTTGCAGGGGGTCACCCGGAAGGTCGCCCCTCTCTAAGGCCCTTTCGTGATCCTGTTTTCCACGCATGATTACATTACAAAAGCTAGTGAATGCGTCCAAATTGGCTTTAGACAGTAACGCCCTATCCATAAGCATCTTGGGGCCCGCCACCCTATCTAAATCCAACGCGGTAAACAAAGCCATACGAGGCACCTCCCATCTCAGGCAATGCAGTAGCGTATGCTCCGCCGTATCTTGCACTCCGCAGTCAAACCAGCAAGCTGGTGAATCAGCTTTTCTAATTCTATGTAAATAGCTGCGGAAGCAGTCATGTCCCGTGATGATCTGTGTGATCGCAAAATCCAGTCTGGCACTGGGGTGATTCCTCATCGTCCGCACATCTGGGATGCATCTGTGCGTCCATCTGGAGGAATCCACAGCATCCCACCTATTCTGCCAACAGTTGAATGCAGCCTCTCGAACCAGATCTAACCTGGTCTCAAGATCTTCCGAGGCCATTCTCTCGTCTTCGGCGGTGACCACCACTCGACGAGTCTTTTTCCTCGTTTCCCGGAATTCATCGCTCCTCATCCTGGCCTTGATGTCAATGGGCATTTCACCCGTTAACACACACAAGGCCAGGTGAGAAGCTGTCCTATACGAGGCCGCCACCCTTCATAGGCCCAAATGCTGAGTTCTTCGCAGCCAAACTTCGTTTTTGTGATCACTGGACATCTCGGCCCAAATCGGCGCCGCGTACAGGAGTATACTCTCCAGCACGCGATAATACAGCTTGCGCCTAGCCGTACTTAGCGGGGATACGTTCGGCATCAGTCTGCTTAAGGCACCGATAATTTTAGCCGCCTTGTTCGTCACTATCTCAATATGAGAATTAAATCTCTTGCTAACCTCAAAATAAACCCCCAGGTACTTGATATTGTCGCTGGGAATTAGGTCTCCCCCTAAAAATGGGAGGACATATCCCGGAGGACGCCATCTTCTATTCAGGAACATTATTTCCGTCTTCGGCCTGGATAAAGCCAGACCGGCATTCCATAACCAGTTCTCAATTCTACGCGATACCGTTAGAACTTTACCCTCGAGGCCTGCCAGTCGTCCGTCACTAACTAAGAGAGCGACATCATCCGCGTAGTATACGATCTGGCAGCCCGGTGACACTGCCTCCTGCAGGAGCCCGTCGTAGACCACGTTCCAAAGAACGGGGCCCACAACGGACCCCTGCGGGACACCCATAAACACAGTTCTACGCATCCTCCGGTCATAGGCCTGGTAGACAATACCTCTGTCCTGAAAGTAGGAGGTCATAATCCTCCTTAGATATATGGGGAATTTACGTTCGTGCATCTCATCCAATATCCTGTCCCATTTGACCGTGTTGAACGCGTTCTCAACGTCCAACGCAACAAGTACAGCGTACCTTCAGTTAATGGTCGCCAGGTCAATAAAATTCTTCACGACTTCCAGCGCATCCAGAGTGGAACGGCCCTTTCGGAAGCCGAACTGATTCTCGGCAAATCCGTCGTCGCCTAATAGATCCATTATACCTCTCAAGACATATTTTAATAATTTGGAAAGCGCACCGATTACGCATAGGGGTCTGTAGGCCGAGGGGGACCCAACATCCCTACCCTCGTTAGGAATTAAAACTACTCTCGATGTTTTCCAATCCACCGGGACTTCCCCCGAATCAATACGCCGTTGAATAGCGCCGCGAAGACCGTGGGGAAGCCTAGGGTCAAGGCCCTAATCATTTCCGGGGGAACCCCATCCAGACCAGCCGCCTTTCCAATAGAGATTTCTCTTGCGGCCGCACAGACTTCCTCGCCAGTTACAAGGTCGAAGGTGAGATCCTCCTCACCCCACCTAGAACCATCCCCCACAACACCGCGGATAAAATCCATTTCGGCGGATAAAACATCGAATATCTCTGAAGTTCCCATAGGGAACAAACTATCTAAAATCAATACCGCAGCATTTGCGCTAAGAGGTCGGGCAACCTCCCTACTCCTGGCAAACTTCATTACCGCGCGATACGGTCGCCCCGAGACGTTTTCCAACAACTCTTCACAGAAAGTGTTGAAAACCCTGTCCTTAGCCGCCCCTATGGCTTTATTTAGCATCTTACGGGCAAAGCGATAGGCCTCTCGTCTCCCAGGATAAATCTGAGGATATTTCTTCCGGATTCTTGTCATAAGACGTCTCGCTCTATTCGCCTCCTGACGTAGAGTGGCAATCTCCGGGTTTCACCAAAAATTTGGTGTCCTGCGCGATACTCCACTCGATCTCGTCATGGCAGCATCACAGAAAATCAAAACAGCTCTCTCAAGCTCCGCCAGTTCAGTGTGGTCCAGATTCTCCGGGTGTAAATGACGCGTGTGGGCCTCAAAGGTGTCACTTAACCTTCCGCCATCTAGTGAGCGGACATTCCAGGTAGAGGCGCGAAAAGGTGCGAACGTCCGCACCACGCCTCCTACCTTAAAAGAGTGCCACACGTACAGGTGATCTGATCCCGTATATTCACTCAACACCCGGCTACCAGAGACCCTGGCGTAAGACCTAACCCAGACCTTTTTTTTTTCTAACCACCCAACCACCGCTCCCCCGCATTGGACGCCTGGAAATGCTAAATAAGCATCTGCTAACAGACGTCCAAGATGACTAAGCGCGCAGGAGCCTCAAGTTGGGGCCGACAAGCCCCGTAAGGTCTGGTTAGACCAACACCACAACACAAACAAAGAAAAACATGAGGACATAGTCCTACATAACACCAATAAATAACACCAAAATAAATAACAAAAAGCTAAAATTGCGATGTTAATCATCCCTAAATATCCATCCCAAAGAGCCGTCTTCTGCGTCAGGAGCCTGACTCTCAAGCAAGCGCTCAAAGTTTTGCTTGCTCTCTAAAGTTAGCTTGCAAAAGCGCCTAAACGCCATCCATCCCACCTTCCCAGCTAATGCCTGACCAATAACCAGCTCGACGGTCGCATCGGCACGGCGAAAAATCCCCAGCTGCTCAAACAACTGGTCCCTACCAAGGTCCCACCTAGAGCAATGCATGAGAGTGTGCTCAGCGGTATCCGGCATCTCGCATCCAAACCAACATAACGGGTCAGAGGACTTCCCAATACGAAATCTAAAGGCGTTAAAACAGCCATGACCCGACAGCATTTACGTCGTATAAAAGTCCAACAGATTAAAAGGACAATTGCGCCAGCACCGAATATTCGGAATGCACCTGTAGGTCCAGCGGGATCCGATAGCCACGTCCCACCTTTCCTGCCACTGGTCAAGCACGCCCTCCACAACCCTATTTTTCCGATACAGGAGGTCAGCTAATCTTTCCGCCTCCTCCGACGCCGACAAAGAACCAGCAAACCTACGTATCACCCTCTTTTCTTCAAGGTACAGTGAGCTCCTCATACCAACCTTTAGGTCCAACGGAATCTCCCCAACGAGGGCACACAGCGAAAAGTGCGAAACCGATCGGTAAGCCGAAGCCACTCTATTAAGACCGATCCTTTGAGTCCTAACTAATAGTTTCCGATTCACACTATCTTCGGTCGCAGAGACCCAAAACGGGGCATCATAGAGTACAATGGACTCCAAAACAAGATAATAGAGACGACGTTTGGCCATAGGAAGGTTTGAAGAGTTAGGCATAAGCCGACTAAGTGCGGACATGCTTCCTGAAATTCCTAGCTCTATCGATAAAAATCCCCAAATACTTCACCACAAGTGAGGGGGACATCCGCTCACCCAAAATGGGGAGCGAGTACCCAAGTGGGATCCTCTTTCTATTCAGAAAGTTAATTTCTGTTTTATCCACCGCAAGCTGTAAATCCGCTCCCGACAACCAACCCATAATCTCGTTCATCTCCCTGCGGACCCGGAGCTCGAGATCACACAAGCGCCGATCACTTACCAAGAGGGCGACATCGTCGGCATATCCGACCAATGAACAGCCGGGGCTCATAGGCTTTCTCAAAAGGCCGTCATATGAAAGGTTCCACAATAACGGACCAATAACGGAACCCTGAGGGACCCCCATAAAGATACGTCTCTTAAGGACCTTATCGCTAGTCATATATACAATATGGCGGTTAGACAAATAATCTACTAAAACGCGTCTAAGATAAAACGGGAAACGACGGGTTAAAATATCGCGGAAAATAGAACTCCACCGAACCGAGTTAAAAGCGTTTTTAACATCTAACGAGACGAGCAGAGAGTAGACCTGCTTGTCGCGACACAGGTCAGCAAACTCAGACACCTTGACTAAAGCGTCAGAAGTGGAGCAGCCTCGACGGAATCCATACTGATTCGATGCCAATCCCCCCATCCCTATGAACTGGAGGATGCGTTCATTGACCACATACTCAAAGAGTTTAGCCGAGGTATCAATGACACTAAGTGGTCTATAGGAATTAGGCAGGCCCGGATCCTTGCCCTCCTTAGGAATAAGCACAACCCTCGAGCACTTCCAAGCCGAGGGGAGCTGCCCCCTAGTCAAAATACCCGAGAACATTGCTGCCCAAGTGCCCGGGCTATTACGAGCAATGGCCCTGACCGCCTCCGGAGGAATGCCATCCATCCCAGGGGACTTGCCGTGGGACAGTCTACCGGCCGGAGACAGCACCTCTTCGCTGGTGATAGGCAAGAAGGTAAGGTCCTCTTCCCACGTAAATTTCAGCATCTCCAGTGCCGCACTGTGGTTCTCCTGCAAGACCAACTCCCCCCCAACCGGGAAAAGCGAGTCAAGAATTTGGAAAGCAAGCCGTGGGTCAATCTGTCTATTAGACAAAGAGTTCAACCTAGACATGATACCCTTATAGGGGCGCCCCCAGATGTCCTCCTCAAGTAAAGCACAATACGCAAGCCAGACCGCTCTCTTGCTCAACTTAATAGCCCGGTTCAAGGACTTCCTGGACTCCTTGTAGGCCGCGACGCTAGCAGCCCTGATATCAGGAGCAGATCGGCCACATCGGGTCATGACCCGACGTAAGTGCAGAGTGTTCTGCCTTAAAGCCCCAATCTCAGGGGACCACCAAGGGTTCGCAGGTCGTCTGCTCCTATAGCCAGAGCTTCTCAACATAGAGGCATCACAGGACGTAACAACAGCCTGGAGGGTGGCCAACACATCCTCATGCCGAAGAACAGGTCCTACAGCAAAGTCCTCCGTAAGCAGGTCGAAGACCTGCGTCAGGACAGCGGTATCCAATGTCTTTACTCGCCAACGAGAAGAAGCAACCGCCGGAGATAACGACGGGACACGACTAACCGAAAATTCGTGTTCGAGGTAACGATGATCTGAGCCAGAAAGGTTCTCAGACACTCTGCTATTAATAAGGCGACTAGCCAGCCCGGCCGAGCAGACAACAAAATCGATCTTCGACGACGAGTTTTGTCGAACCATTGTGTCACCACCACCTGAAATTATGGGAACCAGGTGCAAATCCCAAAAAAGCCTCGTTAAAAAGATGCCACGTCGCTCAAGCGAATCTGAGCCCCAGGCAAGAGATTTTGCGTTAAAATCCCCACCGACGAGTAAGTCTTCACCAGGGAACCGGACCAAGTCCCTCCAAGGACTCCGCCGCCGCAATAAAATCAACATGGCTAATATTAGGAGGAATATATACACTAACAATTAAAAACCCCTTAACTCTGACCGCAACATAAAATTCCGAGATAATAGTCTCCTCAGGTCTCAACGGGAGATCATTAACTCCAGTGAGCCATATGGCTGCACCACTCGGCCGATTCATGACCCAGCCCCCCGGATTATATAGGGGCTCCGCAATAAGAACCACATCGGCGCCTGTCTCCACAACTTTCTGGCGAAGAAGGTCGTGGGCCAAGTAGCAGTGGTTCAAATTAATTTGAAGAATCTTCAATATCTGGAATCTTGGGCCGGACCTCTACTTTTCTGCCTCAAAATTTCTCTGTACACCGGGCACTGAACCGAGGAGGCCACGTGTCCCACACGAGAAGAGGGGAATTTACGCCTAACACAAACAATACAATTGGGGGGAGCATTACAATCCCTAGCACCATGCCCCACCCCACCACACCTTCTGCAAAGAGGCTGAGCCTCAAGCCGCTCCTTACAGGAGTAGGCCATATGCCCAATCTCGTGACACCTGAAGCAACGTACAAGACGGGGGACCGACCGAACCCTAGATATCACAAAGCCGATCGGGACCCTATCGTTCTCCTTAAAACGCACCATCTTCCTCTGGGGAACCTCAATTAACGCAATGCGGGTACCCGCAGGGCCCGCCCGCAGGGATCTAATCACCACATCCTCGCACTGCAGTTTGTAATGCCGCGCAAAACCTTCACAAATCGTCTGGCGATCAGAGATCGGATCCAGATCCCGCGCCTCCAGCGTCGCAACAGGTCGCAATGTCCTAACCACTTCATCCTGCTCAACAGCTGCCTGAACTCGCTGGCAGAATTTGGACGAATCACACTTTTTATCCAATTCCATAATCAGATGTCCAGCTCTGGACCTCTTGACCGTTTGAAGGCCCGCAGTGCCTCCCTCAACCTGAGTGGTCACACGTTTAAAAACATCGGCATACGTCAGCCCTTCACGGACACGCACTAATACCGCCTCAGGCCGAGCGCCAGGAAGCCTCCTCCCACTCCTCACCTGGGATCGGGGCTGCTGGTGCACACCGGGGTCAAGGTGGTTTACCTCACGCGACCCCTGAGGTGGATGTATATGACCATCCTTATCCCGTTGCTCAGGTCGCTTCCTCCCCTTCACCTTAGTCCAGGGCGCTTGGGGTCGATCATCGCCCACACTCACAGGCTGATTCACACGAATCACAAGCCTTATGTCCACAATAGGATCCGCCAAAGGGGCTGACGAAGCACCCGGAGCAGATAACAAACCCCTCTGGCCAGTTTCCCCCTCAACCTCCTTACCAAGGCCAGAATAATGGCCATCAGGACCTACCTTGCCGCCCTCAGCCAAATCGCCCCTTCGAGTTGAAGGGCCCGCCTTAGGCCTGGACACATCCACCGAACCAGAGTCATGCGCCAAATGGTCCTTACGGACCAGCGACCTCCTAACCTGTTCCGAACGGGTAAAACCCTCTGTCGAACGCACGCGGCAAGCCGCCTTCATGTTAAGGAGAACCTTATTGAGCTTGTTCATATTACGAACTGTCTGCTTCGAAAACTCCTTCATAGAGGCTCTAATATTCTTGCTCTCCGTTATATATTGATATAAAGGTGTCGCGTACTCGCGCACCTGTTTCATCAAAGAAATCGCCGCATCTAAACCATCTCCCACATCTAAATCCATGTCCGATTCCGTCTCAGTGTCCGTATAGGACCTATGGGATCCGGCAAACAGCGGAGCATCAGGTTCCTCCGCCACTGAACCCACTCTAGATGACTGGGCAGACCGCCTCCTGGCCGACTTCTTAACCTTCCGAGCCGATGTATGCTCGGAAGAAGACAACGCGGTGCCATATGCATCCCCGGCAGAATCCGTGGCAGATGTTGTTGCCTCAGGTCTAGAAACAGACCCAAGAGTCCGCTTAGGGGCCTGTTTAGGAGTCTGTTTAGGAATCTGCTTATTCGTCCGCAACACTTTAACTCCAGCAGGGGAAAAAGAAGCTGCCATCTTTCTAGTCTTCCCAGTAGGTTTTTTGGACAGAGTAACCTCAGGCAACAGGGATTTAACCCTATCACCGATACTCCCCAACCTCAACACATTCCCAACAGTCTCAGGAGAGACCGGGCAATTAGAGCCCATTTTGTCCAAAATACTGGACGCCTGAGTCAGGGTCTCCATGGCCCGATCAGACTCCCTCACATCCTGCGAACTAGCGCCGCTGTGCGGCGACCTAGCCCGCAACAACCAACCAGGGTTGGGGTCCGTGCGATCCTCACGTGCCGGGTCCGGGCGATCCCCCCGTGGCGTATCCTCGGTCATCCCCAACAGGGTGGTGCCCAGACCGGACGGGCGACCACCCTCATCGTCGTCTGAAATAATTATGTCTGAGTGGCTGTCACGGCCACCGACATTCGTGGCCGTGCCCAGGCGATTACCCCCCGGCAGCGGCTGTTTCCGAGGCAACTTCTTATCGTCGTCCATCATACTCCAACGCCCCTTCCGGCTAGGGTCAACCAACACTCACCCCCCCTCCCGGCTAGGGTAAGCCTACTCCAACACGAACAAAATCTACGGATGAAACCGAAGATAGTGCCAAGGGTATAATGACGTATATGTTACCAATACCGAACTATGGATGAAATAAAATTAAAGGAAACATGACCACAAAGGTGCAGAGATAAATACCAGGTAAGTAAAAAATAAATATAGACAGGTATGGAAGATAAGGTAAGATATGGTAAGTATGAGACTAAATATAAAAACAGGTATGAAATTAAAATAAGATAAGGTAAGTATGAATACAACTCTGCACCTATTCAGGTGAGTCCGGGGACGGGCCGGAGGGCCCCACCCGAGCGATCAGAGACTGATCGCCCGGGAGGGAACCACCGACCCCCACACGGAAACGCACCAACTATTTACAATATGTCCAGAAAGCTTGACCTTATCAAGCGCACAATGCAACTATTGTACGCAGCGGGCGCCAAGGGGGGGGTAACCAACACACCGGAAAGGGCCCCCCCCCCCCGCGGCACCCGCCGGGGGGTTGACCGACCAATTTGCCAGGGCAGTAGCATCCCACGCCGGCCGATGCAGAAGCCCTGGAGCCCTCTCGCCACCGTCAAGGCTGTCGGCCCTGGAGAGGGAGACCTAGTTTAGTTTAGTTTCGTTTACCGTGCTGGCGGGGTGGCGTGATGACGTCAGAGGCCACAAAGGGAGGGGCATGTCCTAACGGACTAGCTACACCCCCCCGAAGGGGGGAGCCTCCATAACCCAACCGGGGGCGGTTTACCCCACTCTCGGGCGGCGACTCTGCGCTACTGTGTTCGCGATCTGCCTAGTTTCACCGGCTAATGATGACAGAGTCGCCTCGTCCCTACGCAGTGGGGGCCTGCTTGTCATGGAGAACGTGCCGGCCTAGCCTAACTTCGAAAACAGGGACAAAGCACGTTCTCTCGAGCAGTGGTTCAGAGTAGGCTGAGTTCCTTCCGCGCGCGCAAGTTCGGTGAGTATCTCTTTGGTGCCCGTCGGTCGTCGTGCGTGACCGCGATGAATCCTAGTCGTCGATTTTAACCTAAGGCCCGGAGAGCCCGGAGCTGTGACCCTGATTAAGTTGCCCGGCAAGTTGAGTTGCTTCAGTTTCGCGGTTTGTTGGTGGTGGGAAGACGAGTTTGAGCTGCGTGCGCTCCGTGAGAATGTACCCTTTCCCGTCCCTCCTATCGCGCGGTTGCGATTCTGCGTTTACCTATCGAGAGGGGCCCCCTTCTTCCCGAGTTCCTTTAGACGGAGCCTCGGGTGTGGGGCGGTTTTTGACACGGCACCAGGGCCGAGAAATCCCCTCTCGGTCGTTGACCGTTATCCTCTGCTCTGTCACTGGGCTCAGACTCCTCTACGTTCCCGAAGATCGCCGTGCACGCCATTCGGCGGACTTTGATCGTCAGGTTCGTGTAGGGCTTTGATCCGTTGGACGGAAAAGTCTTTGCCTTTCCCTCTGACCCACCCCCCGCCCATTTTCTACCTCCATGATTGAGCCTGCTAAGCGTGGTCCTACCGACTTTGTCGAGATCCTGCGTCGCAGGGCAACGACTCCATCGTGGTTTTTGACCCCGACCAGGTTTCCGGTAGGTGCCTCCGACTGCGTCGAAATTGCTTACGCAATATCGGTTTCATCGGGGTCCTTATCTTGGCCTTTGTTGGTCCGAGAAATGCCGATGCTCTTCCCACTCCCTTCTTGATCGCGTTATGGATTGGGTGCCATACTACCGCGGTACCGAGATTCGCGTGGGTGTTTGAGTTGCTTTTGCCCTCCCTCCCCATCCTTGCCTGCCTATGTTCTGCGGGATACGTGGCGGTGAGTTTACTCTCTGTTTTCTTCTTTCCCTGCTGATACCCCCATCCTCTGCTCTAGCCTATGTGCAACTGGTGCCCGATTTGTTTATACGCGACTCTAGTTGCTTTATTGTTAGAGATACTACCGTTGGTGGCAACCTTTGGTTGTGTGTTGGGTCACACCCTGTGATGGGTTGCCCTTTTGAGTGATTGACCAGGTCATCGTGGATCCGTTTTTTAGGCGGATCCAGTTTTAGTTATAGGTCTGTGTAGTGGTTTGTGTATAATGGCTCGGTGGTGGCCAGTGTTTATGATCGTAGATCATCCTGTCTGCTGGTTCTCAGGTTCCTTGCGGTGCCTGATGGTCGGTGTGTCTGCCCGTTGTTGCGTCGGGATCGGGACGGTGGTGTCTCTCTTGGTGTCAGGCCTCCGTTGCGCTGGGCTGTGGTGTTTTGTTGAATGGCTCGGTGGGTTGCCATTGTTTGTGATCGGTGATCATCCTATCTGCTGGCTCTCAGGTTCCTTGCGGGTGTCTGTCTGCCTGAACTGTCGGGATCGGGACGGTTGGTGTCCCTCTTGGGGTCTAGCGTTTTCATGCTGGTTCGCCTTCTCGGCGTGGTTTCGGGCCTTTTGGTTGCGGTGGGCTCTGGTGTCCTGTAATTAGTGGCTCCTCCTATGCGTTTTTTATTAGTGTGTGTTTCTGGGTGTGTGGTTGTGTGTATGTGGGTGCTAGTGTTGATGACACAGCCGGGCTGCCGTAGATCTCCGCCAGGGCGATCGTGAGGTCCTGATCCCGATTCGGTCGCTCGGTGGGCCGCCCCCCTCCCGAGGCTCAATCGGTCCAGGACGCCGGAACACGTTGGACAGATTTTGGGCCAGTGGTCGGCTGTGCTGGTCATCGTGTGGATGTATTCGGTGACGCTGAGAGCGAATTCGATCGGGTGATTTATTCGCTCGGAGCGTCCCGTGGTCGTGTGTTTTAGTGTTGTGGGTGTCTGTGGGTTTTATTGGAGTGGGGTTGCCGTAGGTTTGTGTTTGTGCTGGCTCTGTTGTTTGGGCTGGTGGTTGACCGCGGCCTTCTGGTTGTGTTCCTCGTGTCTCGTTCTCGGGGAACGTTTCTGTTTCTCCTCGTTTCTTTTTGGTTTCTCCGCTTCTGCTGTGGGTCCCAGCTCGGCTTCTGTTGTGGGTGTTGATTCGTCTGTTGCTCCAATTCCCGCCTCGGTGTCTGGCACGTCCCTGTGTTTGTTGTTTCCCTCCTCCTGTCCTGCGGGTGGTGGTCTTGTCTCTTTCGTCGCTCGTCCTTAGTCTGCTCTGCCGTTGTTTTCCATTGTGGGGTGGCTTCTGCTGCGCGTGTAGTGCTCCCGTTGCGCCTCGTTGCGCTGGTTCACCTTTGGGGAGATAAGGAGGAGGGAGTAAAAAAAAAAAAAGAAAGCCTGCTGTTGCTCCTGGAGTCTCGTGTGTTGCTCTGCCCGCTCGTGCCGGTGTCTCTGTTGGTGCCGTGGTTGGTGCTGCTGTTGCTGTTGCTGTTACTGTTGCTGCTGCTGCTGCTGTTGTTGCTGTTATGGTTTCTGTCGGTGTTGCTGATATTGATGCTGTTTCTGTAATCTAGTTGCTTTTAGTTCGGGGGAGGAGGGACAAAAGTAGGCGTGTATCTTTCTCGTTTTCTCTCTCTTATTGTGGCGCTCTTATGACTATTTGTTATTTTCTAAATGTCCGTTGGCGTTGTGCGTTATTGCCTGGGAGCCCTTCAAGAAAAGCCTATCCCAGACTAAACCCAGACCTATCCGAGACTTTTTTTTTTTTTATAGAGTGGAAAAATGCATTACGCATACCCCGGCAGTTGTGTCGGGGTTATGTGGGACTACTCGCGGAAGTGCGAGCTACCCACTAAAAAACCACTCTGAATGGCCTCCTAACAGGCCCCATGGCGGCACCCGGGACTTCTGGTGTAGTACTTCGGGTGCCGCTACCACCCACGAGGTGGTGAGGCCCCTCCATTCTGCCCTGAGGGGCAGATACCAAATCAAACGGCGCGCGCAACCCTTAAGACGGGTGCGCAAGCGCCCCTATTATTAAAACCAGTAAAAGAGAGGGGGGCCGGGTGTAAAAGGCCCGGCCCAGTGTGTATGCACGCAAAACGCGACATGCACACACACCTACCCACCGATAAAAATTCACGGAATAAATACGCGGATAAAACCATAGGCGGACAACAAACACACATTCACACCAACACACCGGAATAAATACGCGAGCCGCAGCTAATAACCACACACATACCCATACACGGAATAAATACGCGGCCAGTCACCACAGCTCACATACACACACACACTCACAAAAATGAGACACCCGGCAGAAAATCCCGGGGTCCCCGCAGCCAGTACAGTGTGTGGGAGCTACCACCACACTTACCCCTACCTCACCCTCTTTCTTTTTCTGGCCAGTCTGCGCCTGTCCAGCGCTTTCCGTGCCGCCGCCTCGCGGAGTGCCACCGCCCTTTCCTTCCGGCGTTGGCGGTCTACCTCCCTCTCCTTTGCTAGGCGGTCCGACATGACCTCCCCACAGAAGGCCCGAAAGCTCTCCCAGTGTTCTGGGGAGGCTGTAGCTCTCTCCATAAGTGTGGGCACCTCCAGTGGCGCCCCCAGGCCTGCCTCCAAGGTCGCACGTTGGGACGCGTACCCCGGGCAGACCATCAAGACGTGCTCTGCATCGTCCTGTGCGTCACCGCATTCCAGGCACGATGCTGCGGGCACCTTCTGGATCCTATACAGGTACTTACCGAAGCACCCGTGCCCGCTCATGATCTGCATCGTCAGATGGTCCGCCGCCACCGACGGGCCCGGGACCGACACAAATGTGTCGACACGGGGGACCAGGCGCCTAACCCAGCCGGTGGGTGGGGTACGGTCCCACGCCTCCTGCCATTCCACCATGGCCATCTCCAAAGCCCGCGCCTTGTGCTGTCGTATCCTTGCCTTTCTAAGGTCCGGGTCATTTCCCAGGACCGGGTCTGCCCTGTCCTCCGCCTTGGCGGTAAATACCGCTCTACCCATTTTGGCCTTGATATCTAGCGGCATCCGCCCTGCTAAAACGCAGAGGGATGCGTAGGCCACCGTCCTATAGGCCGCCGTCATCCTGGTAAGGGCGGTCCTCTGGGCCCTACGGAGTATCGCCCTACTGGCTTCGGTGTCCAGTGACGACGCCCATACTGGAGCTCCATAGAGAATGACAGATTCCCATACCGAGTAATAAAGCCTACGGGCATGAATTGACGGCCCTCGGGTGTTCGGGAGCAACGCGGCAAGGGCCCCAGAGACCTTGTCCGCTCTCGCCGCAACCATCTCTAGGTGGGGTCTATATGTCCGTCGAGCATCGAAGACTACCCCCAAATATTTCACCGCGGCAGAGGCGGTCACCTCCGCCCCCAGGATCGGTAGCTTGACAAATTTGTCAGGTCATGGTCCGAATGGCCTCTGGGTCCGCTCTGGCCGTGGATACCACGACCTCAGCGGGGACCCTATCAAGCCCCGGGGCTTTTTTCATCTTAATACAGGCTATCGCGCTATTTATCAATTCCGCGTTGACCTCCGGGGGGCGAGGAGGGGGCGCAAGCCATCGCCGCAAGCTGTCCTGACGTAGGACACGAGGGGGAATCGCCGAGGGCGCCATGGGGGGATGAGGCATGGAGGGGGGCGCCGGGGTTGTGGCGAATAGCGCGTCCAACGTGGACCCAACTTGGGCCCTGGACATCACCATCCGCGGCGCCTTACCCTCCAACCTAGCCATAACGATCTTATAAGGCTTCCCCCACGGGTCGCCATCCACGGTGCCACAGAGGTCCCTCCAGAGGTTTTCCTTGGACCGCCAGATGAGGACTTGGACCCTCCTTCTGGCCAAGGAGTACGCCCGCCTCAGATCATCGAGGCGGGGGTCGCCCCTCTTCCTCCTCCTCTGGAAGGCTCTCCGAGCACCGTGCATGGCCCGGCGGGCCTCAGCGATCTCCTCGGACCACCAATAGTTTGGCTTGCGGGTGCCTCTAGGGAGTGTTCTTTTTGGGAGGGTGTCCTCGCATACCTCCTCAAGGAGGCGCTGCAGAGCATCTGCCCTGGTGTCCCCAGGGTCCTCCGCCACGGGGGAGGGCCGCAGGTCCCAGAGAACCCGGTACCGCTCCACGGCCCTCACAGGGTCAAAATCCTTCGTTGAATAGGGGCTCCAGCCGCAGTTGTTGTGCGGCCCCCCTCCACGTGCCTTGGGCTTAGCCAACACGTGGAGAACGTACCGGTGGTCAGAAGCAGTGAAGTACCCAAGTACCTCACTCCTCCTGACCTGGCCGGCGAGACCCCTATCCATTGACATAACGTCGATGAAGGATGACCCTTTGTTCCGATGGAATGTAGCCCCCTGGCGGAGCCTTATGGGGACCAGGCCCAATCTGGCGAGGACACCCATGCATAGGTGCCCCCTCCTATCCGACCTCTTGCCACCCCATGCCGGGGACTTGGCATTGAGGTCACCTGCCAAAATTACCCCCTTACCCGTGGTCATTAATGTGTTCAAAATACCCTCGAGTTCCTCCATATAGCGGAGGAACTCAGGGCCCTTCTTACTGGGTGCACAATAGCAGCTGACCACCACTGCTTCACCCACCACGGCCGTGGCGATACCTTCAGCCCTCAGCGGTCGGGTAAGGGACGCAAATTTCCCGCTGAATCCTGTAATCCAGATCGCACAGTCCCCCGTCGCGTCATTTACCCACTCGGGTAGTTGCCTGAAGGGCTCCGAGATAATTACAATGTCTACGCTTAGCTGAGAGACATTCTGTATCAAAAGGTCCTGCGCCAATCTACATCGGTTGAGGTTCGCCTGAAGGACCTTGAGCATTATTTAACGGGCCCGTTTCTTCGGCCCCCCGTCGCCGGTATCCTTCTGGTTGCCGGGCATCCTAATGACGCCGCGACATGGGCCGCCTTCGGTCCCCTCACTCCCTCCGCTGTGCATATCACGCACCGTGGTGGGTTCTTGCACGCCGCAATGTTGTGGTCAGCTGCCCCACACTTTCTGCACCTCTCGGCGCCCCCCTGAACGGTCGGACATGCCGCTGCCAGGTGCCCCAGTTGGTGGCATGCAAAGCAGCGGACCGTTTTGGGGAGTATTTTGGCCCTAACCACCGTCAGCCCAGTTCTAAAACGAGTGTTGGCTCTAGACTTCAGGAGGGCCGCCGGGACCTCCACAATCGCCAACTGGGTACCCCCGTAACCCATCCTCATAGTCCTGAGAACGAGGTTGCTTTCCTCTATTCCCAGGGCCTCACCCATATCCTTAAGGAGGGTGGCGGGGTCGACCATAGGGTCGATATCCCGGACCTCCACCGCCATTTTCTCTTGGAGGGGGATACTCGGGGCCTTCCCCTCCGTCGCCTTATTTAATTCGGCGGCTACCTTTACCGCGTCTGCCGACGCCGACACCTCCAACAAGACGTGGCCTAGGCGGGTCCTCTTGACTGCCCTGGCCCCCTCCAGGACCTGTCGCCCCATTGTCACCACCGTCCTATATGTGTCCAGGTACGTGGACCCACTGTTCACCTTAATCAGGACGGCGGCAGGCCTCCTTCTCTCCGGCCTTTTCTTGGGCTTTCTCCTCTCCTCCCCCTCCTTACTCGTTGGATCCCCGCGTTGCTGTAGGGGTTGTCGTCTTTCCTGGGGGGGGGGGCTTACTAGGCACGCCCTTTTGGGCGTTGGATGGGGTCCTCCATCCCGAGACCCCTGGTCCTGGTTGTGGCCACTGTGGTGGGGGGGGGGGTCCTTGGGTGTCCGGGGCCCGCAGCTCCAATGTGGTGGGCTGGCACTCCACCCTCCGGTTAGTTCGGGGGACAAGGGGGGGGGAAAGGAGGTGGGGGGTTCGGAGTGCCAACCCCCCCCTCTCCCCTCCCCTCCCTCCCCCTCCTCTTCCTCTGCCTCTTCTCGACCACCGTGAAGGTATCGCTCCTCGCATTCGGGGTAGTCCCCTCCTACCCCTGGTTCACCGCGCTCCCGATCGGAGTGGGGGGTATACCGATGGGCGTGGATGTGGATGTGGCTCCCCCCCCCCCCCCCCCCATCACCACCCATCACCCATCTCCTCTTCGGGAGTTCCGCCCCCTCCTGTGGGGACGTCCGGGGCCTCTTCTTTCTGTCCCCTTCCCCAACCTTCTCCTTTTCCCTACCCCTCCCTCCAGGTGGGGGCGGGGCAGGGGCGCTCGCGCCCACGGGGGGTGGGGCCTCCCACGCCTCCGTCTGCCCGCCCCAATCCCGGGTTTCCCTCCTTGCTACCGGGGGTATGGGGGGAGACCTATCCGAGACTAAACCCAGACTAAACCAGACCTAACCTAACAATTTTCATTATTCAGGAGTTTCGTTCCGTTCCGTTACGTTACGTTATTTTCATTATTCCTGAGTTCAGCAAATACTATTTACAAGTACGTACTAGGCGCCGCAAGCAATATGTTACATTAAGGAACAATAAATACTTAAATACTGAATATTATTTACAGGCACATACCAATTATCACAGGCAGTGTGTTATCTTGCTGAACTCATGAATAATGAAAATTGTTTGACCGTGGAATATTTAAAGGAAACCACTAACATTATAAGGATGAAGGTCCGTTCGCGACATATCAATCGGAAAACGTACAAATGTTATATCGAATATGTACCAAATTCTATCAGCTACACGGCAATACGACGATATACGTGCGATTGTGCGAATGGTAACAGGACAGTGGGTTGCTGTTCGCACGTCGCTGCGATTATTTATTATTTATCACACGGACGTTTTAAATCCAAAATAGTTAAACCGTCCGAAATATTAACAAATATATTTGATGGAACTGACACAACGGCAGTTATTGACGTAAATAGCGACGAGGATTAATAAATAATAATCAATAATGATATCAACCTTTCTCGTTATTACCTATGATTTTCGAACTCACACTGATTACTCTCACGTCACGCTTCACGACTCGCTTCTATGTCCGACACTATATGTACATAAACAATAAATCCCAAACACTCTTCATTCACATTTCGATCTCCCAAACGAACCGCAATCGTTTCTTCCATTCGCATTTAAATGACACGTACTCAGGCTCGCGACAGCTACTCTTTCTCGTCACATATTTATAATATAATGATCTTCTTTAAATTATTTTACTATGTTCCACCATCTCGACAATCTCTAGTTTTTTTATATAATAGCTCGATAACAAAACATTATTCTTGATTTTTTTGGAGGTGGTCACTCAAAGGGTTGTTTCCAAAAACCACCCCCAAAAAATTAATTTTTTTTTTCAACCCTTAATAATTGATTTAAAATTTAGAGAAAAATATATGAAGTACACTCGGTACGTAGCTATATTTACGCATTTTTTAAAATTAAATTATCTTAACTAGTAACCGAGAAAAAAATAATAACGTTAAGGGCGTTTACCCCCGTATTGCCCTTAAACGGGGGGGTAGCGATCTAAAACTTTACATAATGGTGTTTCAGGCAAGGAGCTTTATTTAAAAAATAACCACTCCAAGAATCGGCCTGAGGGCCGTTTGACCATGCTTACCCTGCTAGACCCTTTCCGCAGTCTATATTATAACTGGGTTAAGTATATTTAACCTATTTCCTAACCTATCTGCTCGACGTACAATGTACACACATACATTCGGGCCGCCTCAGTTCTTTCGGGCCTCCTCGGTTCATTCGGGCCACCTCAGTTCTTTCGGCCTGCTCGGTACTTTCGGCCTGCTCGGTACTTTCGGCCCGCTTGAAATAATTCAATCCACTTGGTTCTGTTCAAGCCGCCCGCTTCCTTCGGGCCGCTTGAAAAATTCAAGCTACTTGGATCTATCCAAGCCGCTCGGTTCATTCGGGTACTCGGCTCGGCTCGGAAATCGGGTTTCACCTTGGTTCGGATTTCAAACTACCCGAATATTCAAGTACTTGAACAGCTCTAACCATTACGCGATGAGTTCTGACTCACTCTGCTGCCACATGGGTGGGAAGAGGGCTGCAAGATCATTTTTATACTTTTTACTCAAATTTCGAAATTTCAAGGTTCTTACCGGAGCAGAAGATATTAACTCACAGGGCTGCAATTTTGCACAGTTGTTATTCATCCCAGGACACAACTTTCTCGCACTAAGGCCTGACGCGACAATCATTTTCATTTTTTTCGGCACGGCCTAATATATATATATTTACTTACTTATTTAGAATAATTTTTAAACAATTTGATTATACACAGTAATCTACAGGGTGTCCCACGGTAGACTGGACAGCAGGATATCTCCTAACATATGGGAGATAAAAAAATAAAAAAATATGGAATTGCATGGTTCGATGGGGCCAATTTATTAGCGCAGGCGAATTTTTTTTTCGATTATTATTTTAAAAGATACGATGGTCAAGTTCGGTTTTTTAAATGCAACTATTTTTTTTGAAGAGGTGAGTTGATAGTGCGTTCCAAGACAAATTCAATAAGCATTAATGTATACACTTGATTTCCACTGGTTTTTCAGATAATGCGCTTGCAAATTTACTGAATTTCACTGGAAGAAAACCCGCTGAAATAGCAAGGACCGGGGTCGGTCTTGCTGGCGCCACGGGGGGCCTTGCCTGTTGAAACAGATACCTACCTTTCAGAGGTTTACGCCAGGCCCAAAGGCTGGACAATTCTTTTCCGTCAGAAATCCTACTTAGGTAGGTACATCTGCCGTATCAAGAAGCGGATGCAATATCCATGACAGCGTATTAAGAAATTCTTTTTTCATCGTATCGAAGGGGAAGTGGCGCCAATGGATTCCTTATGTTTTTCTGATGAAAATCATACCAAATATCATGCAAATCGAACTACTTTAACACAAGCTGTTTGTATTCCTTATGTAAAAGTTGTCCGATTTACACGACATTTGTAATGATTTTCATCGGGAAGGCACTCGAACCCCTTCGAGGGTCGAAAGCCATAAAAATCGGGTGAGGCACTGCGAAGGTCTGTCCTCGCCACGGGGTAGGCCGCATCTCCTTGGCGGGCGTTGCTCCAGAATTACCCTGTATCTGTTTAAAAAATAAAATAATTCTTTATTCTTTATCGTATGGATATGGAAGTGTCGCCGATGGATTCCTTGGGGTTTTCCGATGAAAATCATTACAAATGTCGTGTAAATCGGACAACTTTTACATAAAGAATACAAACAGCTTGTGTCAAAGTAGTTCGATTTGCATGATATTTGGTATGATTTTCATCAGAAAAACATAAGGAATCCATTGGCGTCACTTCTCCTTCGATACGATGAAGAGAAGAATTTCTTAAGGGGGGAGCCCTATTTATCAACTTGAAAAAATCGATTTTTTTTGTTGCTTCACTCAATAGTAATGCCCATAGAAAATATGTTCCTAAAGTTACAGGCCGAAATTCGAAGTAATTATGAAGGTACAGTTGATGAAACAACAGCGCGTCACCCAGGTACACCGGCGCGCGGCATACCCGGCTCTGAGTCCGCCGAACAATATTACCGAGCTAGGTAGCTGTTTACCTGAGCATTTATTACTCAATATTTATGTTTATACAGCCTGTAGTAAAACAATTAATTTCCTACATAACGGGATTTTCAACAATGCTGCGTTTCTTGGCGGTAATTGCCAACGATCAGTTGAACTCAGAATTTTGGCCTGTGAAGACGTCTTCAAACGCTAATACAAGTATGTATCCAAAAGGCGAAAAAGGAACTACCGGTCGTGCAGCAAAACCGCCGAAGAGAAGATTTCATGGGAATCAGTTCTTAAGTACAGAGGGGGATGTAATAGGACAGAGTTCCACAGCAAAAAAATTAGCTAAGGTCGTGTTCATATATATTGGCCGGTGAGTTCGGTTTCGCGAGCAGCGCGTGAGGAGAAATCAGCCACCACCACATGACGATCGTGGATTCGTTACTTGGAGTTGCTTGGCCCCCGAAGGGTACGGTGGGGTAACGGGAACGCTGCACGGCTCCGCCTGAACGAAGCCGTGTGGCTGTTGTTTATTTACATTCGCTATTCGCGACGAATTGTGACGCGCTCTCGTACCATCTCGCTCTCGCGTTCGGCAAGAAAGAAGCGAGAAACGACTACTCGGAATCGTGTCCCGCTATGTAGTTAAAGTGGTGAGGATGGTTCGATGCATGTGTGCGTACGTCACGGGCACCGAATCCTCACCGCGCGACGAGCAGGCGTAGCCCGAGAGAGAGTGAGAACGTTGAGAAAAGGAGCGCCGCGGCAGGCAAGCGGTGTGGTAGGAGACTTCTCCTCACGAAGCTCACCGGCCAATAAATCTGAACACGACCTTAGTGCGAGTAGTCACATTGCGTACACTTCGACGCATTATAAAATTGTGGAATTTTTAAGTGTTTTTGGTGTGCTCGCGGAGTTGCTGGTTTGCAAGCAATGCAAGCAGAACATACAGTTTCATAAATCCGAAAATCGTGGCCTTGGCTTCAAAATAATTGTTGAATGCACTTGTGGTCGCAGAGAAATCAACTCAGGGCCTATGATTCATACTTCGCTGTACGGTGTAACAACGCTCATAGGACATTACAGTGGGAAAGTAATAGAGTTATTTGTAAAAGGAGGCTACTGCCAAGCCTGTACGTTTTGGAGTGGCAAAATGGATACTGACGAGTATCTTGAATGGTATGAAGGGCACGAAGAAGAATGCTTGGCAAACCATTCTGATTCCGCAGGGAAAATGGAGGTCGATTCTATACGGGAACTGTTTTCAAGGTCCGAGGAGAAATTTAATGTAAAATATGGCAATTACATTGGCGATGGTGACTCCAAAACGTACAAGGCAATTTTAGATTTAAATCCCTATGGCGACGATTTCGCAGTAACCAAAAGTGAGTGCGTCGGGCACGTGGAGAAACGGATGGGCACGCGGCTTCGAAATATTAAAAAAAACTGAGAAGCTTGGCGGAAAGGGGAAGTTGACCGATGTGTTAATAAAAAAATTAACAAAATATTATGGCTTGGCAATAAGACGAAATGTTGATAGTGTTACCGAAATGAAAAATGCTATAATGGCAACACTGCATCATTTATCCTCTACCAACAAAGAACCAAAGCATGATAATTGTCCAGTGGGAGCCGATAGCTGGTGCAAGTGGCGCGTTGCCGAGGCAGCAGGCAACTCGAAAGATTTCAAACATCCCCCTCCACTTCACTCAGATGTTGTGAAACATTTGATACCAATATATGAAGATCTTTCGAAGGAACACCTTCTAAATAGGTGTCTAGGCGGACACATACAAAACACCAATGAATGCTTTCATTGCTACCGGTGTTTTCAACAAAGGCTACTATGCTATTTTAAAAATAATGCAGATGTTGGAAATAAATATTGGAGATCAGTGTAAATTATTTGCTGAAAACTACGATGCCCAGCGAATTAGGAGGCAGGAGCGCCGCAGCTTAAAGCAGTACTAAAGAGGCTCGAACAGCTCACAGACTTCGCCAAATTGAAAAAAAAACGAGTTCAACGAGGAAGCGGAGGGTTTGCTGTATGGGCCTAGAATAGCAGATTAGCATCAAAGTGCTGTAAGTTTCCAATAACTGTTACTTTTTTGTACCGAAAACTTTAAACCAACAAAAAACTTTTGGTTACTTACTATACTGTATTCCACATTAGAGCATCCAGGTTTCGCGCAGGCACGACCCTCGCGATCGTTGCTACGCCCGACTCCCCACTTAACCGCCTATGTTTTTCTCCGTCGCACGGCCCTCTACTCTCTCTGTTAAATTTTCGTGCGGGACGTTGTTTACGTTGACAACGGTCAGGTCCCGCGTTTGGGATGTACCAGTTATTTCTTGCAAACCAATCGCGTGCGGTTCAAACAGTGGGTAGTAGTGGGAGCTGCGCAGATCGGTCGCAAATCGGTAGGGGCGTCGGGATGCTCTTGTATGGAATACAGTTTAGCTTGGTAGAAACCGATTTCGCCCTATGATCTACAAAAACTATTAATTTGATAAAACGACACATTTCACCCCGCCGGAGCGCGGCTAAATATACTTTTAAAATTATAAAAAAAATCAGCGAGCTTTTTGACACACCTCACACCTTTTTTTTCACTATGACGAGAAAAGAATCCAAAATTATTTTTTTTTCGGCCCAGCCTAATCTATAGTTGTAATATGTTGTGATTTCATTTACTGTACAATTTTGTACAATCGTTACAAGAATCGGTTCTATATATAACCGCTTTGGAATTTATACAGAACCTAAAAAATAAGTTATAGAAATGTATAGGAACCGTAACTTAAGCTGATATAGTCCGACATTTAGATTGTTTTTACCGTTATTCAGAATAAAGGAACCGAAATCTTTATAATAACGGTTTCAAGTCCTGTCATGTGTACTAACCCAGTCAGCCACGTCCGTATTTGCAGATTTTGCGCAACGCCTGGGTACAAATGTTTGTGGCAGAAAGACTACAGATTTGATACAGGATTTGTTATATTCGATGATGAAAGCAGACTGACAGCAGAAAGCCAACAGATTGTGCTGCCTTAACCTGCGAGCAGATTGGCAGCAGGGTCTGCTGATACAATTTAATGGCAGGAATCGAGCAGACCCTGCGCAGCACGATCTGACGGCAGATAGGCAGCAGAAATAGAGCAGATTCTGCTTACACAGTCTGCGTGCAGTTTGGCGGCAGGCACTGCAGAGAATCTGCTGGTACAATTTAATGGCAGAAATCAAGCAGACTCTCCGCACCGCGATCTGACGGCAGATAGGCAGCAGAAATAAAGCAGATTCTGCTTACACAGTCTGCGAGCAGTTTGGCGGCAGAAAGTAAGGAGAGGCTGCTGGTACAATTTAATGGCAGAAATCGAGCAGACCCTGCCCAGCGCGATCTGACGGCAGATAGGCAGCAGAAATACAGCAGATTCTGCCTACACAATCTGCGAGCAGTTTGGCGGCAGAAAGTAAGGAGAGTCTGCTCGTACAATTTAATGGCAGAAATCGAGCAAACCCTGCGCAGCGCGATCTGACGGCAAATAGGCGGCAGATACCGAGCAGATTCTGATGTCAGGATCTGACAGCAGAATGGCGGCAGAATGTAAGGAAGGTCTGTGATACAATTTAATGGCAGGAATCGAGCAGATCTTGCGCACCACGATCTAACGGCAGATAGGCAACCGAAATCGAGCAGATTCTGTTGACATAGTTCACGACGCGACCCCGCCAGGCGGCGATTGGGCGAGAGCTTCTCGCTTGCGAAATAGCACCGTGGCGGGAATAAGTGGCCGAGGACTTGATCATTCAGGGCTCTCGAGTACCACTCGTATTTGCCGACATTCCACTGCGGAGTATATATTTGGTATACCCGTCTGTAAGGGCGGTATTATCAGTCGTTGCTGAAGACGAAGATCGTCTTAAGCATCCGGCATCCTTTACTAATTTACTAGACTGGTAGAGGATGCCGCATGCTAAAAACTAAAAAACGATTGATGATAATACCGCCCTAAGACGATTGAATGAATAGTAGTTATCATTAATTATTTTATATTTGGAAGAACTGCCTTTAAAAGTTTAAATAATTATTTTGAGCCTCCCTGGCATTCAATTGACTAACAACTTGCTAAGTAAAACATTCAAAATGTTATAATACCCGTTTAAATACATGGTTTACCAACTTTTCTTTCTTCCATAAAATATGATAGGAATCAGATCTTTCAAGTCGGTCTTATAAACGTGTTCTATATATTATTTACGCTAAAGACTTTCGCACTGTTTTTAAATCTATACTATTATATAAAATTGCCTACTATGTCCGACATCAGGATCTGCTTGATTTCTGCCGCCATTCTGCGGGCGGTTTTTGTCAGCAAGATCTGTTCGAAATCTGACATCAATCTGCGGTCAGATCCTGATGTCAGGCTCTGACCGCAGAACCATAGTTAAATGCGGACATAGTAGGCACCGAATCTGACGTCAGAATCTGCTCTGTATCTGACACCAATCTGCCGTCAGATCGCGCTGCGCAGGATCTGCTCGATTTCTGCTCTCAATCTGCGGTCAGCCACGGCAGCAAGATCTGATCGAAATCTGACATCAATCTGCGGTCAGATCCTGATGTCAGGCTCTGACCGCAGAACCATAGTTAAATACGGACATAGTAGGACCCGAATCTGACGTCAGAATCTACTCGAATCTGACATCAATCTGCTGGCAGACTGCAGTCAGTTTGTTTACTGGGAAGTTTGGGAAGGTCGGTGCTCAGTGAAATTCAAAATAAAATGCAGAATTGAATGAAATTGGAAGTCGGATCGTCTGGTTTGCTTGTGACGTATCAGAATTTGTAAGGTGTCCTTTGGGAATCAATTGAAAAATAAATGTTTGATAAATAAGATCTGTTTTGAAATAATGTTGAATGTTTACATATACCTAAATGAGGAACTTCATTGTCGAAGTGATTTATCTTAATTTTTATAATTCATTTTTTAATTATTATACAATACCCATACATTTTAGGAGATCCAGATAATTTTATTTAAAACGCAAACTCAATATCAACCGCCGTTCATATTAAACCTGAATGATACTTTTTATTTGCTTACTCAATTTATCGAGCAATTCCAAATAAATTAGGAGGAGTAATTGGAATAATTATATCAATTTTAATTTTAAAGAGTCTTCCATTTACTAAAACTTATCATGTAATATCAAGAAAATTTTCTCCTACAAATCAATTTTTAATCTGAAGATTTGTTTCTCTATTTATCAACAGACGCGGTCGCGTCTGGAAGCTAGTTCCCCTTCCCCCTCTAGCCATAGGTACACTGAGCGACCATGCCTCTATACACGAATGATAGCGAAATGGACAGGTCCCCGCAGCTATTTTGGCCTTATTATCTTATTTTATGACATAGTCCCGGTGTTTTTACATGATCAAACGAATAATTTTTTTTTCGAACCCATTTGTCGTTTTACTTAATGTATCCAGCTGTTTGTATAAAAGATACAAGAATTATTCTGAATTAATAGTTATCAAAATGATACTTTTAGGATTAAGAGTTTTCGTGACGTCACGTTTTCCTCCTCCACTTGACGCCAGTAGGTGTCGCCACTGGATAGCAGAAATTATAAATCTCACTTTGGCTGTCACTCAATCATAATCTGCCAAGTGTTAGTTGTTAACATTTTTGAAATGTCACGATGGCAAAGAAGATTTATAACAAATTCTGAAAGAAGTGATGACACCCCCCCCCCCCCCCCCCATAAACATGACTCATGTATGAAAGAAGCTAATTCCCTTTATTTCACGAAAAAAGTTCACCTGCAAAGATTGTGAAATCAACTTCGCTAATTCCCATTGTACCTTTAATTCACGAAAACAATTAAAAAAGTTCTCACGCAAAGACTGTGAAATCAGCTTTGCTAATTCCAATTGTATTCTCGTTCTCCGCTCGAACACTGATTACTCTGTCAGTTTTTATACTTGACATTCCTTTACTGGCCATAAATCAATTCAGCGCTCCGATTTTCAGCTTCGGTTTTAAGGTATTACCGGCGTTGTATAAGAAAAAAACTATGAAGTCGACTTAAAACAAAATGTTTCATATTCTCCGCATCTCTCTTACAGCGTATTCGGACGGTCGCACTGGTGCGCACTGGATTCAAATTTTCGCCAATTGGAAGCGAAAAAGTTCGCATTTAGTGCGCACTAGTGCAGGTTGCCAAATGTGCTATTAATTACTCTATTTCCGACTTTGATTCGTTTAAATTAGTCTCTACCAAGTTTTTATTATCTTCCATGCTAAAACAATCGTCATACGACATTTTTAACAGAAGGTGTCCCTCTTATAAAAGTTTTTGTGTCAACTACAGGCCTCTCGCCCGCTAATTCCTTAAAACCGAAGCTGAAAATCTGAGCACTGAATTGATTTGTGGCTAGAAATTACGGGACACCCTTAGGTCCGAGACAGACGAGCGAGTTCGCAAACGGTCATTTAGCGGTCGTCAACTTAAGCATTGAAAAATCGACACTTGAGGGTGTTATAAACAAAGTCTTTCCGAGAACTGCATCGTCGCCTGAACAAGACAGGCTTTGGACAACTGCGATGCTGAGAAACATTCGTGAATGTATCGCGTTGTCGACGACAACGCATCGTTATACTTTATCGGAGGAATTTAACATTTTAAACATTAATCTCCTGCATTTTATTTTTGTATTAGTCTTAAAACTGAAAACTCGCTTGTCTGTAGCAAGCAAGACATGTCTTATATATACCGATTTCCGCCGAAGGAGATAATTTGAAATTATAATTGTTCATAATTATGTACATATCTCTTCTTGGTGTTTAGAAGATGTTGGAATTCTTCGTAAACTTCTATCGTTGCTTCTAGGTACAACACGTGGTACAATGACTTTGAATTCCTTGTTCTGCGTTGCACCTGTGCACTGCGACGGTTCAGCTCGAAGTGTTCGAGATAGTTCGAGACCTACGCAACGCACGCAATTGGTGGTAATCCAGTACAATCCTGACCAATCACGATTTTCGGCAGCAAGGCTCATCCTATCCGAGATTACCATTATACCGCTAAAATTACAATAGGGAATTTGCATTTAAAAAGATTGCAAAGTTTATTATTTATAACCTGAATATACACCATAAATATATAATACAATTTTTAATTCTTATAAATCGTTGAGTATTAAAAAATGAGATTAAAAATTGATTTTGATTGGTCGAAAGGGATCGTGACGTCACATAGTAGTAGTTTTAACCCTCTAGTGCATACGCCTGCCTTAAGGCGGGCACCTGTTTAATTTAGGAGTTGGGCCCCTATAATTTTGTTTCAGAATTTTTATTCGCCAGCCTTAGAAGTATTGCCACACCGCATATTTTGGCCTAAGAAACATGTCAATCTGACGTTTCGATTTGACAGAAATCTACTTTGAAGTGCATTTTTTAGCTAAGCAAGCTGCGAGAATTATTTGTAAAACTAAAAAAATCAAATAAAATACTTCCCGACACCGTACAGCTAAAAGAAAATTATTGGTAAGTAGTTTGTGTGGTGATCTATTGAATGGAATAAAGATTTGAAAACCAAAAATAATTTACCCCCGTGAAGTTAGGCTTGGCCGGCAGCCGCCTTAAGGCGGTGTCATGTTAGTAGATCATCCTAAGTTATTTAGGGTGTTAGTTTATCACTCTAATAATTGATACCTGAAAATTTTACTTGGCAACTTTTTCAGCTCTTTGTTTATGAAATTTGGTACCTATATACATAATTACATACATATATCATATCATACTATTATAATAATGCTATAGCATTTGTTTTATTGCTCACAAAAATCTCACAAAGTATTGAACAAATCATTACGAAATTTTAACTACAGTATCCTTGAACAACAGGAAGGGATATAGGCTATCTTTATGACGTCAAATATAATTAATCTGTATAAAAAAGGGTATGTACATAAAGAAGGGCCAAGCGCTTCTCGCGCTTCTTCTGTGTTTTTTTAAATTTCGCAATGCACAATAATGAATAATTCTCTATTATATCATAAATTTATATATTTTTTAAACATTTTTCATAGTTTTTCATTAAAAATGAAGTATTTATTTAAAAAAAAACACTACATTTTTTGTACTTGCTACGTGATCCCGCCTTAAGGCGGTGACCCGGAAGGCTACCGTAGGGAGCCCAGACGTCCTCCAAATTGAAAACAGATATCGGTTTCGGTTTTTTCATCCCCCAATTAGACTAGTCTAATTTTTCCAACTGAGTTAAAAATCTATGCACTAGAGGGTTAAATGGCTGCTATGTGTTTATGATTGCGTCGTGAAACTGGTGTTATGAGTTGCCTAAAAATACGTATATCAAAACAGCCGTCTAATAGTAAACACAAATGTATGTACTATTAGTCGTTCGATGACAAATTACTTGGGCTCGTTCATGACTCCTGTTGCGCGATTCCGTGCGGAATTTTTAATTAAACGGCGGGTCCGTGCCCGTGGAGCGCTGAAGCACTCAGCTCACGAGTTGCGCGGGAATTTCAATGAAGGAAATAAATGGAATGAAACACTTTCTGGTTAATTCCTAAGATTGGATGTTGGCTGTATTGTTAACAAATTCGATCTGCCGGTTCTACAAAGTCGCTCCTCGCTTGTGCCCTCTAAAATGGCACAAGGGGTAAAATGTATATTTTGCTAGTTAGTATATATTTGGATAAAGAATTTCTGGGTTTGAAAATTTAAAAGAACACGAAGGCAGATCTTTCTAACATAGCCACTTTATTTAAAGCTTAATTCAATCGATCGAAACATCGTCAGATGCTTCGACAATCGTGCTATGTAATATAAAAATGTCTGAGTAAATAAATGGGAACGTTCCATTGTGTCTTTCAAGTTGTATTTATGTCGATGCAGTATTTAATTCGCTGCGTAATATTGCACGATCTGTTGCCATTCATAAGGGTAATTTTGTTGCATAAATCCGATTAAGGTACGGGCACGTTCCATTTGCCTAGGTGTACAGCGTCGGCAATCGTTATACAACGCTTCTGGGAACAATGCTGCAAAAAGAATTACATCGAGAATTATAAAAATCCTTAAATCACACGGGAAAAATATCACCTTTCACCTTTTAGGCCCGATTCAGACGAGCGATGCGGCGTCGTTGCGATCTCGCACCGGCGCACACATATAGTACGTATATCGATAGAACTACACGTGACTTAATTTTTTGCGGCAGCGTTGTCATACCGCACGACGCCGCATCGATCGTCTGCACCGGGCCTTAAGGACCTGACACACGTTGAGATCTGTATCGATACTGTAGCGATTTGTATCGGTGTTGCAAGCAGTGTTCCCGGAAAATACCCTACCGGATTTCGGACTCCGGTCGTAGGGACGGGCAACGCATGCGCGCGATGAGGCGGTGACGTCAAACCAATCAACGCCAAGATGGGAAATTATGGGAAACGAAACGCCAGCCAGCCAACCAGCGTCGCCGGGGAATCGGTTGTCGACGCTGGTTGGCTGCGGCCTCACTTGCCTTGGCTTGGCGCTGGCGTCGTTTCGTTTCCCATTATTTCCCATCTTAGCGTTGATTGGTTTGACGTCACCGCGTCATCGCGCGCATGCGTTCCCTGTCCCTACGACCGGAGTCCGAAATCCGGTAGGGTATTTTCCGGGAACACAGGTTGCAAGAATCAGTATCGCGATACAAATTTCAACGTGTATGGGGTCCTTTACGCAAAGAAATTACTAACTCGTGAACTGCTATAACGATAAATCATAAGGAAATTTATTTAACTACGTAGTACATGCAAGCAAGGTGTACGTAGACTTTTTTCCAGGGGAGTGGAGGTAACTGCCCCTTCCTCCCTCTGGACGCCCATGCGTGCAAGTAGTTATTATAAAAAAAAACGTGGAAATTATTATTCATACAAATATAATGCTGTTGCTTTTTTTTTTACTCAAATATCTTATGCAGTTTTGCATTGCGTTGAGTGCAAAATAAGCACGAGTAACCATATTGCGCGATCTGTTTCAAATTTAGAAAAAAAATCTTTGCTTCGAATAAGCTAGGGACCAGGAAAATTTACCCATCTAATTCAGAAGTTCGAGAAAAGTACAGTGGCGGAATTCCATTTGACGTTACAGAGATGATCTTGAACTTCATTCTTAGCTGTAAATTTAGTTATCATTGCGACACGTGGCATCTAGATTTGAAACAATCAAATTACTCCTCGTGACTATTTCTTTAATCAGAATTCCCCGTATTTACGATTATATGCATGTCTAATCGCACTAATCTGCCTTGGTCTGCATCAACCACGGATATCAGAATTTTGAGGTTTCAAGTAGGGACCCTAACTGTTATAATCTAAATTTTAAAAGTTATGGCATAAGAATTAATATTTTTGTTTAAATGATTTTGGTTACTGATAACCATTATCAATGACGGATATCGATTTTGGTTACGAATAACCATTATTGGCGACGGAAATATTTTTTGGTCACTAATAATCATTATTGACGACGGAAATATTTTTTGGTCACTAATAACTGTTATAGACGACGGAAATTGTTTTCGGTTACGAACAACCATTATCGATGACCAGAACTATTTTTTCGTTACGAATAACCATTACACAGTTCGACAAATTTTGACTTTTTTTCGGACTTGTAACATTCAATAGCTGTTTCTTATGGGTTCTCGTGCACTGAAAACGAATCCGCAAACCGTTTGTCGCCATCACCCTTAGTTTTTGAGAAATTCGATTTTGAAAAAAATTGCAAATTTTCGACTTTGAACATATATTATGCCGAAACGGTAATAATTATTCGGTTGCTCGTTGCCTCAAATTATTCTATGAACCCTCCCGAATACAACGATATAAGTTATTATTGCATTGTGAACATTTAAATATGTTTAAACAACGATCAAAGGGAAAAGGACACCCGAAATACACCCATTTTTGCAGATATATTTCAAATTATTTTGAAAACTAAGGGTCTGGGAGAAAATCTGACCATTCCACGCGATACAGCAGACAGTTTTCCTTCGGAAAGCGTCAACAGAAGTGGTAAGTCTCGTTTTGTTTTCAATACAAAAGCGAAATAGTTTGGCAAAACACGCGAAGCCGACAGTGGTAGTCAACGGCGGCGCGCGATCCACTGCCGCTCAGCGTAATACAAACGCTTAACACTATTTTTCTCGGGAAACTTAATTTAAGTCTAGGAAATCGCGAACGTATAAACACATCTACAATTTATAATGAATCTTATTAGTAACATTAGAACTTATATGAATTAGAATAGAAAATCTCAGTAGAGAAGATTCGACATTATTGACCGGTCAAGGTGCTCCTAAATTCCTATTTAACAGTTTATAAAAATGGTATGCCTTCTGAAATAAGTAATGAAATTCTTGTAGCTATTAAAGAAGAAATATCGAAAAGAAGAGACAAAACTATTGTATTCTTTATACAATTTTTCCATAGGTAATCCAGAATCTCTTCAAAAAATTCAAAAAACGCGTTTTTTCATTTAATATCCATATTTATCACAAAAAAGAAAATAAATAGATTAAAAAACTATTTTAAAACAAGATAGTAATGTTTCACTTTGCACAAATTTTGTGGTAAATAAATTTATGAATTATATTTAATATCTGTTTTTTCATTTATACAAGTTTTGGGCAAATTAGACAGGAAATGAAAATCAGTTAGTGGATGAAGACAAGTTTTCCTGTGTTTGTGATAAACATTGGCAACATTATTCCAAAAATATAAATATTGTAATATTTTTTTCAACTTCTCGAGAATTCTCAAGATCTGATTTCGGATTTCTCGAGAAAGAAAAAATATCGAGAAATCAGGAACACTAGTTATTCGTAACCGAAAACAATTTCTATAACAGTTATTAGTGACCAACAAATATTTGCGTCGTCAATAATGATTATTAGTGACCAAAAAATATTTCCGTCGACAATAATGGTTATATTCCTAACCAAAATCAATATCCGTCATCGATAATGGTTATCAGTAACCAAAACAGATAAATCTTAATATTTTTTAATCACTTGATTTTTCGGAAAATTTATGCAGTATGTAATGAAGACTGACTTCCATTTGAATAAAAATTAACTTTTTCTCAATGATTTTTTTCGAAAAAGTTAAAAAAATAACTGTTATTTCTGGTCTCTGGTTTCAAGTGTTCCTCGTATAAAACAAAGCCTTATCTACTGATCCGCTAATCTGTATGTAAAAATAAAATTTATAGAAATTGCATGTCGAAGCTCACCCTTGAGTTTTCTTCCTACAACATCGCACCGGCCTCGATACAATACACAGTCAATTTGTTCCGCCACATAACGCTTATCACCCAGTAGATTTTGGATGTTTACCGCCCCAATGAAAGTCATCGATACGACCATCAGCAAAAAGAGCGGAAATTGGAATTTCATTTTTAAACGTAGATTCCGACCAATTAACGAATCGTTAAGTTAGAATTAAGAAATAGGTGGTCTTATTACTCGAACACCTTGCTCAGAGCGAAACTGATGGTTTCAAGTTTCAAACCCCGACCTTATATATTCCCTTCCCCCTTCGAGGGTGGCATTCGGCGACATTGTTGTGTCTAGTGTTGGCTAGAACCGTGATTTGTGAATCACGAGTGATTCGATCACGTTCGTTCCCAATCACGGTGATTTTTCACAGTGATCCGTGATTTTCGTGATCGCTTCTGATTGGTGCAGATAGAACAGTGATTGCTTCTGATTGGAGGAGAGCATAACTGCTCTTTGCACGCGCCACATAACCCCAATTTCTAATTTATCTCAAAACATTCTCAAGTCCTCACTGTTCTTATAGAAACTTAGTTGTATATTTTGAACCAATGTAATCGTTCTTAATCTATTTAAATTAACGAATATTTCTTCCCTTTAGTTAGAAAGTATATAATGTATATCTGAATACTTTAGCCAATCAAATCAATGCGTGCATACATTGACTATTTATGAATGCATATACTACATATTCGCTGAATTAGCACACTTTAACTGTAACACAAGCTATATTGAAGTATTTTATAACAAATAATTCAATCATGATCAAGAATTACGATCACCAATATTCACAGTGAGCAAATTCACTCGGGGTAAAAAAATCACAATCACGATCGTGATTTAAGTTAAATCACGACCGTGATCGTGATTCTGCGATCACGGTGATAAATCACTGTTAGTGATTTTCCACTCCATCTCTAGTTGTGTCTAAGTAAATGTTTAGTAGCTGTTTCGTTCTTTTAGCCTACATTTGTGAACCTTTTATCATCCTTCTGTCTCTGTTATCATGTTTCTTGAAATTAGTCGTAACATTCAGGCCGTTTTAAATTTTAAATGTTTCCGATAAGATTTAATTTTACACTCTGTTTCGAGACTTCACCGGTAACGTTGCATGCGACACTAAAATGGTAAGGGGGTCCTAGGACCCCCCAAACCGGTGACAGAAAAATACATTGGTTGATAGGTCTATTCTATACCTCGTCTGTGGTAATAGCAAAGGAATGGATGCGGTGATTGAAGAGGTTAGTGATATTACAAGTAGGCTATACAAAAAAGCTAGTGACTGTGAGAAGGAAAGGATATATGAACTTTGTAGGAAAGGACTGGAACTAGAGATAATGTTTTTAGATGAGGCATATTACTCTAATATACCTCAATAAAAACGCATTAGCACAAGTTGTTTACGTTGTCAGTATTATAGTGTTCAGTTGTATAATTAAGAGTTGTTATGGGTCAAATCTTTTAAAGGATATAATTGAGCATCCTTTTAATGTTGAGTTGGCGAGTAACACTTTAAGTATAGAAAGTTTCAGATTTTATATTCAACAAGGTACATTACTCTTGAGTGATTATATTCGTACTATCTTAATTACTGCATCCAAGGTACAAGACTGTAACAATGTTGTTTCACTTATTAGGGTAGCTCGAGGGGCAATTGCTATTGAGAGGATTTTGCATAACCACTACTTTCCTATATATGCTATAAGTCGTGGAGAGAAATCTCTTGAGTGCTTAAATTTTACTAATTTTCTTTTGTCTACCTCATATAGCAACACTTATGAAGCCATAACAGTTTTGTATTCTTATATGTTTATATACAAGACCATCGTTGATAGTATGAAAAATAGATTCAAGAAAAATAATAGATATAAGGATTGGTTTGATTTTTATAGCGGTAGTTTTATAGAATCTGGATGCATTATTTTGGAAAATATTGTTGATGAATATTGCAGCAGGGTAAGAGAAAATGAAAAGAGCAGGATGCTTAAGTTATTTAGAATAAGCGCCCAATTCATGTTAGATTTTTTGAACGGTGCATATAATTTTTCACAGTTCAATCAAGATTTTAGGAAATATTGACAATTTTAAGCTAATTTGTATCCTTAATAAGTATTTTTTAAAATGCTATGAAAAGTAAAGAACATGATTTTCATTTAGTGGATCCAAGCCCTTGGCCAATTGCTATATCAGCAGCAATTCTTATTCTTGCACTTGGATTAGTTGGCGCGCTTCATAAACAAATTTTCGGAGTGTTTTGTTTAGTTTTGGGAATCTTTGCAGTATCAGGGGTGCTGTTTTATTGGTGGAGAGATGTAATAAGGGAGGCCATTTATGACAAATGTCACACTGCCATTGTAAAACATGGACTCAAATTTGCAATGTACTTATTTATTCTCTCGGAGGTCGTATTTTTTATAGTGTTCTTTTGTTCATTCTTTAAAGCCTGGCTTGATCCAGTTTTTTTATTTGAGGCGTTTTTTCCTGCAAAAAAAGTTGAATGGCCCCCTGAGGGAATTTTGCCACCTGATCCGTGGTCACTACCGTTCATGAATACGTTAATATTATTGCTTTCTGGTACAACAATTACTTGGGCAAATCACTCTTTACTTAAAAATGATAAAAAGAGCATGATTAAAATGCTGTCCATAACTATATTGCTTGGAGTTTTTTTTATAATAGTGCAAGCAATAGAGTATCATGAAGCGAGTTTTTCTCTACAAGAAACAGGAGAAAAGCTTATTTATACATCCAATTTTTATATGATTACCGGTTTTCACTGCGCACACGTTATAATAGGAATAATATTTTTATCAGTGTGTTTATTTAGAGCACGGAAAGGCCAATTTACACTTCAGGACCATTTGTGCTTTGAGTTTGCCTCCTGGTATTGGCACTTTGTAGATGTAGTCTGGATATTTTTATTTTTGTTTGTCTATTGGTTAAGCGTTTATTAAGTGGTTAAAATAATAGGTCTAGATCCAGGAATAAGCAAGACTGGGTGGGCCATTATCAGCCTGAACGAAAAAAATAATATTGAATTTTTGGGCGGCGGTACCATATCAACTGATGGTAAATTGGGTACAGGTGAACGCCTACATATAATTTTTGAACAATTAAAGAAAGTAATTTCCCTATACTCTCCGAATGAAGCTGCGGTGGAGAAAATTTTTGTTAATAAAAATCCTAAATCTTCACTAACTTTAGGATATGCAAGAGGGGTTGTAATTTTAGCGTTAAAAATAACAAAGCTAACTATGAATGAATATGATGCAAACTATGTAAAAAAAAGCATTACCGGAAATGGCCATGCTGATAAGGATCAGATTATATTTATGGTGAAGCAAATAGTTAAAAATTTGAGTATAAAATGCCACCATGCTGCTGACGCTCTTGCTGTAGCAATTTGTCATGCTTATACGAAAGGTTCTTGTTTTGTTGAGTAACTTTTATATGGGATTCAGTTTGAAGCTTTCCAGATCTGGAAAAACTATTTGATTGTATTTATCTTGTCTAACGTTCGTTGCAAAATAATTAATACATGCGGAGATTTTATCATCTATTTTTTTCGATTTTGTGATTGATATTCCAGTAATTTTTAGTGTATGAGTTGCGATAGATGTTGAGAAGCTTTCGTCTTGTAAGTATATATTTACTTTATATTTTTTTATTATTTTATTTGCGAATTGGATTATAGTTTTACACCATTTAGTTTCTTGCTCGTCCAGTTTTAATGGTAGTCCTATTACCATTGATCCAGATTCATTTTCTTTGAATATTCTATGCAGATAACCTAAATCTTTGCTCATATTTTTTCTGTGATATATGCTATGAGCTGTGGCTATGAGCTGTGTTTTATCGCTAAATGCTATGCCTATTTGCTTTTCTCCCATGTCAAGGCACATTATGCGCTTATCTTTTGGAATAGACTTTAGAAACTCATCTGGATTTCTATGTAGCATCTATTAGACTTCCTTTAAAGTGACCTTACCAAAAAAGTGGAGAGAAAGTTAAGAAAATTTTTTACAAAAAGAATAATGAATCAAATTGCTCAGGAATGCAATAGACTTCTTGCATAACCCAAACTAAGTAGAAAAAAGGTATCATCTAAGTAGCTGACACTGGTTTCCATCCAAAAGGGCAGTGCCCCTATGATGTCATTCCAGTGCTTGACACTGGAATCCAGACTTTAATTGTTATACTTGTAAATAAGTCTGGTGAGAATAAACGTTCATCTCAAAATGCAATATTTTTGTTGAGATAGCTCAACTGGATTCCAGCGTCACGCGCTGGAATAACACCTTTGTGTTTGCATAGCTGTACGAACATTGTGATTTGAGAGCAATCTCCACAAGGGAGGATGTCATTCCAGTGCCCAGACACTGGAATCCAGGAAAAAGAATGGTGTCATCCAAGTAGCTGACACTGGGATCCAGAAGACTTAATTTCAACCAAGTGACTGCATAATAAAGGCTGGATCCCAGTGCTTGGCACTGGAATGACAGCAATCCTACGTCATACCGCGATTCATTCGCGGTATCTCGGCCGCTAACAAGTAGCGGGATGACGGTTATCGTTTAGCTATAAATATTTAAGAAATTTACCAAATAAAAAAAAAGGCAAAAGAAGCCCTAGTCGTTGTCTATTTTCAGTATTGGCGTTTTTTAAGTCTTAAACACTGCAATTTAGCTGCTTTTAAATGCAACTCACCTTAGTTTGAATGTTTAAGAAATTTACTAAGTAGAAAAAAGGCAAAAGAAATCCCGTATTAGCTAGTTGTCACTCTCTAATCCTGCAAATTGGCGTACTATACTGTCTTAAACTACTTATAAGCGTATTTCAGCTTGTGTGGGTAAAAACCCAGAAATTTGATAAAGACATAAGGTGCACATAGTGCAAAAAATTAAACATGAGACGCCAAATACATTGAGTTTTTTTGTCATTTAATCTGTACAGAGAAGATAAATAAATAGCTTCAGTTTCATGATAAAGGGGCTGGCGAAGGGTGTCAAGTAAGTTTTGCATTTAATCTGTTTCTATGGGTAGAACAATCTGCATACCACTTAGCTAACATGAGTTTTGTTTTGACTTTTTGTGCTAATTTTGCAGAATATTAAGATTATCATTTAAATAAAATACATGACGAAAGAGGATTGGGAAGCGGTAATTGGACTTGAGGTACACGCTCAAGTTTCTTCTAATACGAAGCTATTTTCTAGCTCATCAACGGAATTTGGTGCTGAGCATAACACTCAAGTTTCTCTAGTTGATGCGGCAATGCCAGGTACGCTGCCAATACTAAATTATTACTGCATAGAGCAAGCAATACGCACTGGTCTTGCACTTTCTGCAGAAATTAATAAGTATTCTTACTTTGATCGGAAAAATTATTTTTATCCTGATTTACCGCAAGGGTACCAGATAACCCAGTTTTTTGAGCCAATAGTTAAAAATGGTAGAGTATTTATCAACGATAATGAAAAAGAAATAAGAATCGCGAGAATTCATTTAGAGCAAGATGCAGGAAAGAGCGTTCATGAGGAAAGCAGAACTTATGTAGATTTAAATCGTGCAGGGGTTGCTTTAATGGAAATTATCAAAACACGCTAGCTGGTTTTGGTTGCTGGAAATGGTTGTGTTGTTTAAGTTTTTAGCAATATATATTCCCAGATTAATAATAGATTTATCTAAGAATGAAGAAGAATTAAGGCGAATTTATGGCAAAATATGATAAAATAAACATAATCTTGCTTGTCAGCACTAGTTTCAACTTTAAAAAACATAAGATGTATGGTCCCATAGTATGATGGCATGGATTAACTATAAACAACTCTGGAGATTTTGTTTACTGTGTAGATATGAATTCAAAACCCTTGAGAGTTTTAAGTTTTTTCGCATAGTTATAGGCCATAACGAAGTTATAGAGATGCTCTTTAAGTTGTTGATGTGACTTATAGTAATATTTCTTGACTGTTGCATCTTCCAGTGTTCTATTCATATGCTCAACCTGCCCATTAGTCCACAGGTGGCTGACTTTTGTGAGGCGATGTTCGATATTATTTTCTTCACAAACACGATCAAATATATGTTTGAAAGCATACTTATGGCGCGTTTGATTGGTAAATTGAATGTCGTTGTCAGTTAGAATGATATGAATTTTGTATGGTAAAATCTTGATCAAATTACGTAAAAACTCAGCAGCTATAGGCTTTGTAGCACTGTTATGCAACTCAACATAGGCAAATTTGGAAGTTCTGTCTATAGCAACAAATAATAGGGGTTTTCCTTCTTCAGTTCTGACTTCTGCATATCGATATGAAAGTAGCCTATAGGATATTGTTTAAATTTTTTCTTAGCTTCAGTTTCTCCTTCAATTTCTGACAACCTGCTAATATCGTGCCTTTGCAAACAACGATGCAAGCTAGAACGAGTTAAATTTGGGATTGTTGCTTGCAGAGCATAAAGACAGTCATCTAAAGGAAGAAGCGTATGTTTACGAAAAGCAACAATTATAGCCTCCTCTTATTTGGTTAAAATCGTTGATCTTGGCTGCTTTGGACCCATTGCAACGTCCGTGATAAATGAGCGTTTTTCCATTTTACAACAGTTTTTGGATTAAGGTTATAGTGCTCAGCAAGCTTTGCTATACTCTCTTGACTATTTTGTATTGCTCTACGAACTGCCTCTGTTGTTTTGGCGCAGCTGTGTAATATTTGTCCCATAATGACTCCTTAAAAGATAGTATGCCATCATACTCTGGGACTGTACATCTAAGCCGAGTGACTCAATTAAAGTTTGCATTTCAAAAAACGTAAAACAAATTTATAGCTTATTAATGTGATGCTAATAGGCTGTTAATAGCATCACATTATCGAATTATACTGACTGCTAATTTGTAGCTAATGTTGCGATTTCTTGCATATTATATCTAATGCTCTGGACTCATACATTGAGTCATAAAATTTAACTTGCTTATTTTTGAATACCATCAATAATTAAGACAGTGATAATGGAAACAAGGAGTGTTTTTTATGTTAGGCAAAGAGCGTTCGAAACGATTACGAGATGCTAGAACTGCCCCATCAGAACAAAGTAGTGATTCAAGGAGTTCAGCCAAGGAAAGTCCTGAAGCTGCTCCTAGTTCTAGCAAACAGAGGCGTTCCACTATAGATAAAGGTAATATGGCCTCAAAAAGGCCACGCATCGATGTAAGTATTATCAATAATGAGGAAATTCAATTTGCTAAAAATGTAGTTGGTAAAGAAGGAACACCCGCATTTAATCAGTTCTTAGATTTTTTAATTAAGGAAGAAAGACTAAAAATTCTGAAAGGAAAAGGAATAAAGCCAGCAAGTATGTCTAGTATTTTGGATAAAGCAAATACTAATGCCTACAAAGCCTTTAAAGATCTGTATGACCTGTGGCTTGATGAACAAGGAAATAAAACACAATATTTAAAAACTTTGGAAAAACAAGGGATAAATTTATCTAATATGTCCAGTATCTTAAGTGGAGCAGGATCAAATGCTGCAAAAGCTTTTAAAGGTTTATATGAACTCTGGTTTGATGAACAAGGAAATAAAACACAATATTTAAAAACTCTAGAAGAAAAAGGGATAAATTTACCTAATATGTCTAGTATCTTAAGTAAAGCAGGATCAAATGCTGCAAAAGCTTTTAAAGACTTGTATGACCTATGGTTTGATGAACAAGGAAATAAGGCGCAATATTTAAAAACTCTGGAGAAAGAAGGAATAAACCTACCTAATATGTCCAGTATTTTGAATGGAGCGGGATCAAATGCTGTAAAAGCTTTTAAAGACTTGTATGACCTATGGTTTGATGAACAAGGAAATAAAACACGATATTTAAAAACTTTAGAAAAAGAAGGGATAAATCTAACTAATGTGTCCGGTATTTTGAGCAGAGCAAAGACTAATGCTGCAAAAGCTTTTAAAGACTTGTATAACCTGTGGTTTGATGAGCGAGGAAATAAAACACAATATTTAAAAACTTTGGAAAAACAAGGGATAAATCTAAACAATGTATCCAGTATTTTAGGTGGAGCAGGATCAAATGCCACGAAGACTTTTAAAGGCTTGTATAACCTGTGGTTTGATGAACGAGGGAATAGAACACAACATTTAAGAACTCTAGAAGAAAAAGGGATAAATTTACCTAATATATCCAGTATCCTACACAGGGCAGGATCAAATGCTGCAAAAGCTTTTAAAGATTTATATGAACTGTGGTTTGATGAACAAGGGAATAGAACACAATGTTTAAAAACTTTAGAAAAAGAAGGGATAAGTCTTGCCAGCGTATCAGATATTCTACATGGGGCGGGGTCTAATGCTGCAAAAGCTTTTAAAGACTTGTATGACTTGTTGTTCGATGAGCAAGCAAATAGAACACAGTATTTGAAAACTTTAGAAAAAGAAGAAATAAATCTTGCTAACATATCTAGTATTTTAAGTGGAGCAGGGTCTAATGCTGCAAAAGCCTTTAAAGACTTATATAACCTGTGGTTTGATGAAGAAGGAAAGAAAACAAAATATTTAAAAACTCTGGGGAAAGAAGGAATAAACCTATCTAATATGTCCAGTATTTTAAGTAAAGCAGGGTCTAATGCTCCTAAAGCTTTCAAAAACTTGTATGGCATTTGGTTTGATGAACAAGGAAATAAAACACAATACTTAAAAGCTCTAGAAAAAGAAGGAGTAAACATTGCTAATGTATCAAGTATTTTACATGGTGTGGGGTCTAATGCTGCAAAAGCCTTTAAAGACTTATATAACCTGTGGTTTGATGAAGAAGGAAAGAAAACAAAATATTTAAAAACTCTGGGGAAAGAAGGAATAAACCTATCTAATATGTCCAGTATTTTAAGTGGAACAGGAGTCAACGCTCCTAAGGCTTTTAAAGATCTATATAATGCTTTTTTTGATAAACAAGGAAAGAAAAAACGACATTTAAAGCATTTTATTAAAGGAAAAGGTGGGGAGAAGAGTTTTACCATGCATAACTTATCCGGTATTTTAAGTGGAGCGGGAGCTAAAGCTGTAGATGCTTTTGAAGAATTCCATAATGTTTGTTTTAATAATGAAGGAAAGAAAACAAAACTTTTAGATGATTTCTATAATATAGGCTTTAAACCAAGTAACTTATCCTCCATATTATGTAGAGGAGGAATTCGTGCTTCTTCTATTTTAAAAAGGTTCTATAGTGTTTGTTTTAATAATGAAGGAAAGAAAACAAAACTTTTAGATGATTTCTATAATATAGGTTTTAAGCCAGGTGATTTATGCAGTATATTGAGCGGAACAGCAGGTGGTTTAGAAAGATTGCATGATTTTTGTTTTATAGGAAAAACAAAGAAGTATCTTAATCATTTCGTAGATGATAAAGAAGGTTTTACGCTGAGTAATTTGTGTAATATATTACATGGAGCAGAAGGAAATGTTTGTTCTGCTTTAAAAGATTTTCATGATGTTTGTTTTAATAATGAAAGAAAAAGGACAAAATTTTTAGATGATTTCTATAATGCAAATTTTAGTTCAAGTGATTTATCTGGTATATTATCCATGACAGGAAATAATGCCTCTTCTATTTTAAGAAATTTTCATGAATCTTGTTTTAATAAAGAAAATTATTTAAATCACTTCTTAACTGAAAAAAAACTTTTCGAGCCGAAACATTTATCTAAAATATTATATGGAGCAGGTACTAATGTTTGTCATATTTTTGAAAAATTGCATGGTCTTTGTTTTGATAAAGCAGGAAACAAAACAAATCATTTAAACAGTCTTATTAAAAACAACCCATCGAATGAGATAATTAATATACTATATCAAAAAGTTAGAAAAGCTCCTTCTACTTTTATAGATGATACATCACTTCAACAACATAATATTAGTGGGATAGGGGAAGAGAAAATAAGGAAATATAAATAACCTTACAGTAGACCAACTCATCCCAAAATAAACTCTTCTCACGGCCATTGGTTTTTAGCACTGGAAATGGTTGAATTGTTTAGATTGTTAATAATATTTAATAATAAATTAATATTAATTTATTTAAGAATAACGAAGAAGAATTAAGGCAAATTTATAGAAACAATACAACTTGAGGCCAATATTACCCCTAGCATCGTAAGCCTTAAACATTCTTTTTAATTAATTTTTTATAGCCTTCCTTAACCCTACTCTTTCTTCATTAAAAATCTTGCAATTCTGGCTAATATATGCTTTCATAAAAAATGATGCTACTATTAACTTGGTGGCGGTAAGATAGTCGTGGAAGAAAATGAAAAAAAGTTTATAAATTCAGTTCCAGAAAGTGACCCAGATCATGCTGTAAAGCGCTTTCAGATTAAGGAATGGTATGAGCCATTTGGGGAAAAAGTCTTAATGAGTGCAGATCTTTCTTATGTTGCTGAAAAGCTAGATAATTTCTCAGATGCTAAATTTTGGATGCACAGGCAATCTGGTGATTTTATTCTCAATAGAGCCTCTGTTGTAAATGAATTACTTGGCATAAAGAGAACAGACGATGAAGATCTATTAGATGACTACGACAGGTATCAACCCAGGCAGCCACGTCCGTCTTTGCAGATTTTGTTCAACGCCTGAATACAAATGTTTGTGACAGAAAGACTGCAGATTTGATACAGGATTTGTTATATTCGATGATGAAAGCAGACTGACATCAGAAAGCTGACAGATTGTGCTGCCTTAACCTGCGAGCAGATTGGCGGCAGGGTCTGCTCATACAATTTAATGGCAGAAATCGATCAGATTCTGCGTAACGCGATCTGACGTCAGATAGGCAGCAGAAATACAGCAGATTCTGCTTACACAGTCTGCGAACAGTTTGGCGGCAGACACTGCAGAGAATCTGCTGGTACAATTTGATGGCAGAAATCGAGCAGACCCTGCACTCCGCGATCTGACGTCAGATAGGCAGCAGAAATACAGCAGATTCTGCTTACATAGCCTGTGAGTAGTTTGGCGGCAGAAAGTAAGGAAAGTCTGCTGGTACAATTTAATGACAGAAATCGAGCAGACCCTGCGCTCCGCGATCTGACAGCAGACAGGCAGCAGAAATACAGCAGATTCTGCCTACACAATCTGCGAGCAGTTTGGCGGCAAAAAGTAAGGAGAGTCTGCTGGTACAATTTAATGGCAGAAATCGAGCAGACCCTGCGGAGCGCGATCTGACGGCAAATAGGCGGCAGATACCGAGCAGATTCTGATGTCAGGATCTGACAGCAGAATGGCGGCAGAATGTAAGTAAAGTCTGCTGATACAATTTAATGGCAGGAATCGAGCAGATCTTGCGCACCGCGATCTAACGGCAGATAGGCAACAGAAATCGAGCAGATTCTGTTAACATAGTTCACGACGCGACCCCTCCAGGCGGCGATCGGGCGAGAGCTTCTCGCTTGCGAAATAGCACCGTGGCGGGAATAAGTGGCCGAGGACTTGATCATTCAGGGCTCTCGAGTACCACTCGTATTTGCCGACAATCCACTGCGGAGTATATATTTGGTATACCCGTCTGTAAGGGCGGTATTATCAGTCGTTGCTGAAGACGAAGATCGTCTTAAGCATCCGGCATCCTTTACTAATTTACTAGACTGGTAGAGGATGCCGCATGCTAAAAACTAAAAAACGATTGATGATAATACCGCCCTAAGACGACTGAATGAATAGTAGTTATCATTAATTCTTTTATATTTGGAAGAACTGCCTTTAAAAGTTTAAATAATTATTTTGAGCCTCCCTGGCATTCAATTGACTAACAACTTGCTAAGTAAAACATTAAAAATATTATAATACCCGTTTAAATACATGGTTTACCAACTTTTCTTTCTTCCATAAAATATGGTAGGAATCAGATCTTTCAAGTCGGTCTTATAAACGTGTTCTATATATTATTTACGCTAAAGACTTTCGCACTGTTTTTAAATCTATACTATTATATAAAATTGCCTACTATGTCCGACATCTGGATCTGCTTGATTTCTGCCGCCATTCTGCGGGCGGTTTTTGTCAGCAAGATCTGTTTGAAATCTGACATCAATCTGCGGTCAGATTCTGATGTCAGGCTCTGACCGCAGAACCATAGTTAAATGCGGACATAGTAGGCACCGAATCTGACGTCAGAATCTGCTCTGTATCTGACACCAATCTGCCGTCAGATCGCGCTGCGCAGGATCTGCTCGATTTCTGCTCTCAATCTGCGGTCAGCCACGGCAGCAAGATCTGATCGAAATCTGACATCAATCTGCGGTCAGATCCTGATGTCAGGCTCTGACCGCAGAACCATAGTTAAATACGGACATAGTAGGACCCGAATCTGACGTCAGAATCTACTCGAATCTGACATCAATCTGCTGGCAGACTGCAGGCAGTGTGTTTACTGGGAAGTTGTTTGTTGGCTTTGCTCAGAGGAAAGTATACGTAAAAATTTTCCGTCTCTAAAGCAATATCAAGGCGATTCAGAGTCAGAAGGGGAGTTTGTTACAGACACACTGAGTAGGTATTCTAGGCTGATGGAGTTCTGGTCACACTATATTCAGATAATGGATAAAAATGGTGACCTTATTTCAAATCCTAATGAGGAAATCCTAAATAACTTCAAAGAATTAATAGCAAAATATAATAAGAACTATCATAAAAACTTAGACTATAACACCCAAGTTGACTTATGGAAATATGGGTTTGAATGTGCAAAAAAAGAAGGGTGAATAGAAGCTCTTGAATTCTTTTTAGGTAAATTAGAAGGGAGAATAACACAAGATGAACGTGATGGAATTTTAATTGACACAGCACTGTATGCTACTTCCTCGGGTAGTTTCAATCTCAGGCATAGCAATGCTAATGTCATAGACTTTTGTCTTGCTAATCTAGGTGCTGATAAGTATAAGATGCTTCTGCAGAAAGATTTTGAGGTTCGTGGCAATTACTCTATATTAGACGAGTTAGAAGGTAGGTATTTGTTCGGGTATGTAAAAGAGTTAATTAGTTGTTTGGAGCCTGAGAATATCTCATTTGAGAAATATTCTATTCACTTGATTTCTGGGATAGGACGTCAAGTATGTGTGGCGCCTGATAAGAAATTAATGCAGGTAAGAGGTGATTTTTTAACGTGGATATGGGATAAAGAAGGTTTTGCAAAACATAGGGAATACTGTCTCAATAAATTAAGTAAAGGTGATCCTGGATTAATTAATATGTTATCAGAACTTTCCAAAGCTGGTGCATTTGAGCTTTTAGAGAAGATATTAGACTCTGCAACTAAAGCAGGGCGTAAGGAGATAGCCGAGTCATTTCGTATGTTACAGGAACCTTGTTGTGCTTTATACATTCAAGGCAGAAAAGATCTGTTGGATAAAGTTCTTGATGATACAAAATCCTGCTTACAAACAAAAATTGGATTGCGCGTGCAACCTACATAAGGAATTTAGAATAAAAGAATCTATGACAAAAATCTTGGAATTACTATCGGACTACGGGTTAAGTGATATTATAGATAAGAAAATAAATGAGTTCGAGCAAGCTAGTCAGGCTGGTGGCGATGTATCATCATCTTTAAATGATCTGAAGTCTACCGCTTCTATTCAAGCAGACGTATCTAAGTATAGAACACATTAAGGAGTGGTAATATGCCAGATGATAAAAAGAAGTTAATACAGCATCTTTTCGAGGTGAGCACTGCTAATAAAAAATTTCAAGAAAGATTTCAGTCATTCTTGGATCAAATACCAAAAGCAAGTGGAGCTTCTGCTGCACCAGAAAAGGAAGGGTTCTTTATAAACTTCTTTCTTGGCATGTTCGCTAGTTTAAAGAGCACAGAACTTGCTGCAAAACTTGAGCTACAAAATTTGCATTTTCGGGAAGTTCAGGTAATTAGAAAAGATTTACATGTTATTGCAGAATTTGGAGAAGATAAGAAAAAACATCTTTTTGTTTTCTCAGAAAGCAAAGGCAAAAAGTCCAGTGCCAATTTGGAGGAAGAAATAAAGAATATAGGCAAAAATGTAGGAACTAAGGTTCTAATAGGTAGAGAAATACTTGAAGGAGAAGAAAAAAAGAAAAAAGAGGATCAGAGGTGGAAGTTTAAAGTCTTAGTAGAACATACAACAAGTAAGAACCCTGAAGTCAAATATTTTAAAAAAGTAGATTGCAAAGCAGATGAAAATTTAGAAGGCAGTATAGTTAAGTTAGCTACAAGTGACTTTCAAGATAGTATAGATGTTATTGAAAAGATAATTCAAGAAGCTAAAAAACTTTACTCTGACCTCAAAGGAAAAAATCTCGTACAAAATAGTAGCAAAGAAGCAGCACAACATGGCTTTATCAGTGGTATGTTGATAAACTTTCGTTATTGCTACAACTTGAAGTTATACTTAGAGTTATTAACAGGGAGGGGGTATAGTGATATTATGTTGCTTGTAAGAGGAAAAGAGCGATCTTGGTCAGCTGTTCCTGTGGTAATGGAATTAAAGGCAGAGGGTAATGTAAATAATGCATTAACAGAAGCAGAAAGTTACGCTAGGGGATTGCGTCGTAATAAGATGCGCTTATTAACAAATGCTGATAAAGCTATTTGTGTAAGTATTAACCTTAATGAGCAGAAAAAATCATATAAAATTTCTGAAGTAGCATCTAAGATAAAAAGAAATGAAGAACCTATTATGCAATCCTTGTTTAATACGGTTTATAGTAATGAAGATACTCAAAATAGAATGGAAAATCTATTAGGCCAAGTATACTACACGTTTCCTTCAGAGCAATATACAAGAGATTACTTAAGTAGGTTCTTACTTGGACAGTTGCCTTTAGTAAAAAAGCCTAAAAAGGCAAAAGATATAAAAGTATGTTTATTTAACCACTCAGAAGCAGATATACAGGACCGTCTTACTACGTACATGATTGTTATTAAGGAACAAATCAATAAAAGCAAGATATTTATTTTTCATGTACAGGAAGCTGGTAGTGAAAAATTTAAGTATAACAAGTATTCATTTACTGAAGAAATATTAAATAAAATTGGCCTCAAACAAGGAGAAATTAGACAAGTCACTCAGGTATATGTAATGGGTTATGGAGAAACCGGACCTAGTCAATCAGCACCTTCACCTGGCACTTTTTATCAAAATAAAAACTTAGTAAAGGTTGAAAATGAAGATTCAAGGGAATACTTTGAAGGAACTTTTTCTTCTCAAGGGAGACAAACAAGATCTATCACATCTAAGAATAAGTTCAAAGGAGAGGTGCAACTAATCAATCCTGCACCTAAATTAATTGATAAATTTAGAGAAGCAATAAATTATCAACAAAAAGGATTAAGGGAAGAAATTGAAGGAAAAGAGAAAGAGTTAGGAAGAAATGACAATAAATTTGAGTTAGGTGCATATAAAAACTTGTTTGATGCAGTTAAAGAGTTAATGTGTGATGAAAATGGGAAACCAAAACAAAGTCTTGTATCAATGATTAGTAGTGAAAACAGGTTTAAAGCTTTTTTAGATGGGCTATTCACTGGATTAAGTGATTTGGATAAAGATAGAGTAATTGCTGTACTTACAGCATTTCAAGTTGGAGAAGGAGGTAGAGTTGATATTATGGTACAAGTTGTAGATAACGAAAATCCTGATGAAAAGAAAAAGATGGAAGAGCTAAAAGAATCTGTATCTGTGGGGTTTGAATTGAAGTACTCTGAAACAACAAAGGAGGTAGCTAGTGAAAAGTTAAAAGAAGCAAATAATCAGATAGAGGGATATGCAAGATCTCAAAATATCAAATCAATAACAGAAGGTGACAAGGTAGCGTTTATTGGAGTTGTTTTCAACAGCAATGCTGATAAAAGAGATAATTTGATACTAGTAAGCGAAAAGTTTATTGTGGCTGGTGTTCCGCACAGCTCGATAGAGATTATGGGTGGTCAATTATCTACATCAGCATCGGAAATAACATTAGGGTTAGCTAAGCTAGGTGTTAATGAGCCAAGTACATCTAGAGAAGTAAGATAATTATCATTAACAATAGTCATAGCTCTTAGAAGAGTTGGTTAAAGGAGCAATTAATTTATAACTGGTAATCTTAATACTGTTTATCCTGCTAGCGTTACTCGATTAAAGAATCAGTTACCAGGAACTACTTGCGGGACAGATGACAAACCTGAATCTTGTTTAAGTGGTGTAACAGTGAATAACCAATTAAAGAGATCACCAGATTTTAAGCTATTTCTTCCTGAAGTTGTTTTATTTCATCCACCGAAAGACCGGCAATCCGAGCGATAACATCTATAGAGACACCGGCCTTGAGTGAATTTTTAGCTGCTGCTATTTTAGCCTATTTTTCGCCTTCTTTTTTTCCCTTTTTCCTGGCCGATTTGGATGGCTTTTTTACCCATGAGCTGTATTGTTGTAACATTGTATAGTGAAATTTTCTGTTATCCAATCTGGTGCTTCTCTACCCTTTTCCCACTTAGCAAATCTCATCTTTTCCTTCAGGTAATATTCTCTGTAGGCTTTTATAGCGCTACTACATTTATATCGATCAGGGAGTGCTTGCACGAAAGCTTGTATATCGGTTGACTGAAAAATGAGGAAATTCTTGTTACTATCACACCAATCTATTACTTCCTCTGACTTATGCTTTCTTTTGTATCGCCAGGTATACTCCGTACATAACTCTTTTCCATACTTTACCAACCAGTGAAAGTTTCCTTGTGATTGTCTAGCCCATAAAGAACAAGGATGATTGTTGTGAGTAAGTTTATATGGAACTTCTATGTTGTGGTTTGTGATACTGACAAAAGGATTTGGCATTTTTAATGCTGTTGAAAAAACATTACTCAATAATTGAGCAGTTTCTAATGGCATTTTTACTATATGCTTATCACATAACATTTGTGCTGAAATTAATGGGTTTTCATGTAATATAAAGATATTCATCTTTTGAAAGATAAAATCAACTTAAGTTTTTGATCTCATCAACTGTAAGACCAGTAGTTTGAGCTATAATATCAATAGAAACACCAGCTTTTAGCAAGTTTTTTGCAACTTCAATTTCTCTTTCTTTTCTGCCTTTTTCCTGGCCGATTTGGATGCCTTCTAGTCTACCTTTTTGAGTAGCATCATCGAGTTTTTGTTTTAAAATAGCCTTTTCTTTCTGTACACTCAATATTCTTTCTTCATATGCTATCAAATCTTTTTCATTCCAGCGAAACCTGTCTAATTCGTCATATGCTAGCTTTATTATTGGAGCTTCTGCTGCTATCTTTTTCAGATCTTCTTCAGTTGTTTCTTCTGCGTATTTAAAAAAGAAACACCACCTTTCTCTTGTATTCTCTAACTGCTCTACTCTATTTTTTGTAAATTTAGGCAATTCAATAAAGACAAATTGTAGATCTTTTAAGTAATGACCAATGGTTTTGATATCACGTATATTATGAGTAGAAATATAGTCAACTTCTTCAGGCAGAAGGTTACAATTGGAAGTAGCAATAAAGAAGACTTTCTGAAGATCAATGTAATTACCAGATTTATCTAATTGCCTTGAGTAAGCTTTAGCGGCATAAAGTTGAGCACGTTTTTCAAAGCCTTTATCACGAGCGAGCTGCATCTCAATAACAAATCTATTGCCAATAGAGTCTTTGAAAAGAACATCAACAATGCTTTGTTTGTCAGAAGCAATTTCAGGATCCATGATAGTACTGAGGAATTCAATTTCTTTTATTTGGTTATCACTAGAAAAGCCTAAGATATCATTGAGGAAGTGAATTAGGATGTTTTTATTCTTTTCAGAGCCAAAGATTTTCTTAAAACTGAGGTCGTTTTTGGGATCGAGAAACTTCGAAAGAGCCATGAGAAAAAACTAAAAAGCATTAGTAATTATACACAATTGTGAAGGAATGTTCAACTTCTTTTATTTTTGTGTCTTATTTTGATCTTCAAAAGTATTCATCAAAAAAAGTGTTGTCTACACGCGGGCTTAGAATAGTATTTCATACTTCAGATGCTTTTTGATAATCTCCTCTATAAGTGCTTTAAAATCGTATTAAATGGATGCCATGAATTTAGCAGCTGTCATTTTTAATGCTTTTTTGGTGTGATCTCGTAATAGAAGCTAAAACTAACATCATGAGCCACCACAGCCTTTACATGGTTAGTATCAACATTTAGTGGAAAATTCATGTTAAAGCTGTCAGTGTGGACAAGAAGAAGGTATAAGGATAGGCTAGAAACCATGGTAGATATACTGATATATATTAATTTTCATGAAAAAAGTAACGGCTAGCACTAACCCTGCAAGATATAAAATAGCGCAAAATGTAAGGAATTGGAGGTTAAAAAGAAAATACACCCTAAAGGATTTAGTAGACAAAACAGGTATAAAATGTCATACGCTGCTAAGGTATGAACAAGGAATATGTGGCATTCCAATTAAAAAGTTAAAAGTCATAGCAAAAGCGTTATCGTTATCAATCGATGTTAGGAATCTCTTTCCTAGACGAAAAGCGCTAGGAGAAAAACATTGTTTTGATAAACAATGGATGTACAATTTTATAGAAAAATACACAAAAACAAGAGGTCGAGAATTACGCAAGGCAATTTATGCATTAACCCAATCTATTCGAGCTGAAGAGGAAAGTGATGTCAAAGCAGGATTTGCTAATGATATAATCTACCGAGCAACAGGCTTATCAGCTGATGAATATGAAAATAAAGAAGAAAAAAGTTCTAAGCATCGAAGCAAAAGACAAGAGATGAAAAAGTGGAGAATAATACAAGGGTATACGCAAGAGGAATTAGCGAAGGAGCTTGGTATAGGAAGTCCACAGATACATTACTATGAACAAGGGAGCACCATGTTCGGTGAGAGGTTATGGGAAATAGGGGGAAATTATCAGTGAATGCTGAAGATCTGGTAACGGAAGAAGAATGCTATGAAGATAAGGATGGTGAAGGAGAAAAAGAGCTATTAAGTTGGGCGAGAGAGTCTAAAAAAATCAGCAATCAAAAATCACGAGATGAACTAGGCATATGGATAGAGTTTTTATTCCAAAGGAGACAAATTTATGAGGAAAAAATTAATAAAATTGAGGGAATTAAAGTCGCAAATAATTTAATTAGAATGGGTGTTTCTATTGATGTCATTTCCCAAATAACTGGCCTAAATGCTAAGGAATATTCGTAATTTGATAGCAAAAATTTCATAACCTGCGTATTGTTTTTGGCAAAATGTTCGTGTTGCTAGTGCATTTCGTTGAAAAAATAATATTTAAATAGAAATAGAAAGGTATTTAATAAATATATTAGTGGAGATCTTTGGAAACTTGTTTAGATTCTTCTTTTGCTGGCTCAACTGAAACATTTTCCAACTTTTCTGGCTCAGCTAACGTTTTGGATTTTGCTTTGCGTTGTGTGATAGCTTTCTTTAGTGTCTCGACTGCGATAAAATTGATACTGAAAACACATGCAGAAGTTATTGCAAGTGCTGGAAAAGGGGTCAAATTGAACATTGATAAAATTGCTACAATCGTTCCAGCTGTGAGTAAAAATGCTAACTTCTTGCTTCCAATGATCTTGTTTTTCTTAGCTTTCATGGGATTCAGGCTTTTTAGCTTACCTTTTAGCTTTTTGAAGCCATTTTTGAACATGTTTCCCTTCTTTGAGTCTTTTTCTACGTTCTTCGTTTTTAAACTTTTTTTTGCCCACTTGAATTTATCCTTTTTTATATTTTCTGCTTTAGAGGTTAATTCAACTTTTTTCTGCCATAGTGTAGGTTTCATCACAATTTCAGCTTAGCGGTTTCGGCTTATCGTTAGCTTCTTGACCCTTAGTATGTTTTTTGGGCGAAACTATGTTTTTTAAACCTTTCTTTGCTTTGTGGTATAATTTCTTTAGTTTGCTTGGCATTTTTATGTAAATTAAGATACGATATCGCAAAATTTATCGATTACTTTTTGATTACATTCTATCATTGCATTTGCCTCCTGCTGCAGACATTTAATATTTTTAGGTGTTACATTATCCATCTCAGCCGACGCTATTGTAAGTTGCGATTGTATCCTTACGTATCTGTCGTCCATTACATTACCTAGTTGATAATTCACTACATCAAGGCTCGACGCAAACATCACATTTAATAGGGGCTTTATCCATGCTATCTTTCCTAATTTTCTGTACTTTATTCGATTAGATAGCCGACCTGTGCCAATTGACACCAGCACTATTTCTTCATTAGGAAAAAGTTTTTTACTATTCGCATACGCACAAGCCGCTGGATTATTGGCAAATACTCCTCCATCCACTAACACTCTTTCTGTTTGGGTAACTTCTAAATACTTAGGTGCAAAGTATGTTGGTGCTGCTGTTGTTGCTCTTAGTGCGTCTTTTAATTTGAGAAAATTTCTGTCTTCTCTCCAGCTTTTAAAGAAAAATGGACAGTTATTGTGTATGTCATAACTTGTTATCAGTACCTTACTTAAGGTATTTTTCAGAATATCCTCACCAAAATATTTGTCTAGTATTGACTCGATGTTCTCGTATGGGTATTGTGCACAGTTAAACCAAGATAATATTGATCGCCTGAAGAATGAAGACTTGAAAATATATGCTCCGTACTCTTGGTAAAGCTCAACTAAGTTATTGGCTGAGTATTGGGAATTTCCCTGTTCATCTTTTTTACATAATCCAGCTACAACAATTCCACCAGTTGAAGTTCCAGCCATAAGATCAAAGATTTCAGCAATCGGTTTCCTTGCCCTCTTTTCTATTTCTGCTAATATTATGGCTGGTATTATGCCTCTTATGCCTCCGCCGTCAACGGATAAGATACATTTAATCATTGTGAAATTTATTTGTGTTTGTGAATGGCTTCAAGTTCATTGACTTCTTGAGTGAGGTTTTTCACTCTCTCTTCAAGTCGATAGACTATTTCTATTAGTCCTTGTTTTTTTTCTATAAATTTATCATGGATGTGTACACGTAGGTCGAGTTTGGCCAACCACCATATTAATCCTACAGTCTGTACAACTATTGTTATTATTACCGCTATTGGGATTTTTTGCTTTTTCATGTGAAAATATTAATTTGTTATCGATGGTTTGGGAAGTTTATATACAGATTGTAGAAAACTTATAGCTTCAGTGATTACTTTCTATTAATTTTTTGTTGATTCATATCGATCCTCTGCCTCTGCAATTAGCTTTATTATTTGATCGTAGGGCTTGTCTTTGTTGTGCCTTGACCTTAACACAGCTACTACATTTCTAGTTTTTTTCATCATCGTTTACAATGTTAGAATTAGCGTCTTTTTCTAGCAAAAATTTGATAATCTTTAAATTACCATAATATGCAGCATTATGTAGTGCTGTGCTTCCATACTTGTTAGTAATGTTTACGTTAACTCCCTCATCTATTAAAAACCTAACTATCTCTAAACATCCTCCTTCTGCAGCATAATGTAACGCAGTTAACTTAGGTATGTGTGTATCAATGTCCAATAAATTTTTTACTGAGAATTTTACAGTCTCTAAGTTACAATTTTCAGATGCAATCCGCAGTATTGTTTTATAATTGTCTGTAGCTTTTGCTTTCATATAGCAATAGGTAATATACTACTGTTGCTATAAACCAGGCCTGGGATTTAAGTGAACGCGGCGGCCGATTTTCGGAGGCAACGCCTCCTTTCTCCCGCCGCGCGTCTTGGCCCCCGCGACAGCCTAGGAGCTTGGAGCGCCTCAGGCCCGTACCATATGAACCGCGCGTAGCGCATTGGGGGGCCCCCGTATCAATAGATTTCCACATCACCCATGGGGTACTATCATCGATGCGTTTTTTTTTATAGTGGTATCCCCTAGGCCCTAGCACGTCTAAACGTGCGCGAAAATCTAGTTTTCCCAAAGATATTTGAAATTTTGATAATAAAACGCGTTTTTCCAATACATTTTTTATCGCGCGACACAGTGGAATAGGCCTATAGGGGATACCACTATAAAAAAAATCTATTGATACGGGGGGGGCCCCAATGCGCTACGCGCGGTTCATATGGTACGGGCCTGAGGCGCTCCAAGCTCCTTGGCTGCCGCGGGGGCCAAGACGCGCGGCGGGAGAAAGGAGGCGTTGCCTGCGAAAATCGGCCGCCGCGTTCACTTAAATCCCAGGCCTGACTTAAATCCCAGGCCTGCTATAAACCACCAAAAGTGTAGCTTATTTCTTGCTCATGTTTAACACTTTTCTTAACATTGAATATTTATTTTACTGATTTTCGTTTAACATTTACTGATAGATGCTGATAATGCAGTGCGATAACCTGAACCATCTAACACATGTTCTGCTCTGTCAATTATCCATTCACCGTCTATATCTTGATGAAATTCTAATAAGCTAAGTTTCGCCTCTGCAAATAGTTCTGGATTACCAGGCATAGTGATATCCAACACTGCATTATTTCGCTTGAGTTGTTTAATTTTAGCATTTGCTGCACTTAGTGCTGATTCTGCATTCGAATAAAGCATTTGTATAGTATAACTTGGACTACCAAAGCCAACTGTTTCTGATATAGTTTCACCCTTTTCATAGCTATGCCATTTTGCAATCACTGAGTTGTGCCTGCTTACGGTAAAGTGCACTTTCCAATTTATCGTGTCTTGTGGTGTAATAGTTGTTGTTCCTAGAACTTTTCCTGTTGCTGATTTTGCTTTGCCTTTTGGAATAAAGAGTATATATCCGCCAGCTAGTTTTGTGATTGCTTCGCGTTCTATTGCTATTTTGGTTAGCAAACTAATATCGCTTTCTTCAGTTCGATTAATATGTGAAATCAACACATTTTCAAATTCTTCTGCAACTCTGTACCCATATCCGTGCTTTTCTGCTATTTCCTTAACCAAGTTACCTAGAGTAGTTTGATACCATTCTTTAGATACTTTCTCCTTTAATGATAATCTTAAATTTGTTGCATGAGCTTTAACCAGTAAGGTTTTAGGTGGGCTCTGTACCGTAATTTCATTAACTGTATATATATACCCATAGGTACTACTCCAGTTTCTCTGTAACCCAAAGCGATATTTAATTCATTCGGAACATTTAAGTTTTCATCCCTGTAATCAACATGTACTTCAACTATATCATCTATAGTTCCAGATTCATCTGTAAGGCGTAACGATATAACTCTATCTCTAATTGATTCACATTTATCTATTACAAAATCTGGCTGCATTTATTCCCAGACCTTTAATTTCGACTTTTGTATTGTTTTCTGAATAGTAGGGAGCTTTATCTTTAATCCTGCCGGTAAAAAGCTTCCATATTCCACAAGGCCAGGGTTTTCTTCTAATACTATTTCCACTGCTCCACTACTGTATCCATAATATTTCCAGCAAATCAGATCTAACATTTCACTTTCTTTGCTCACATAATATGTAGTCATCTATAGCTCTTCAAACTCAAGCTAAACTCAACTTTTCTTGGTAGTCCATTAGGTAAAAAATACATCTGCTTTTCTTCTAACCTAGTAATTACAAATTGTCCTAAAATATTACCTAAACTATCTACTAAAACATGTGGTTTTTCAGCTTCTTTCATATTCTTTAGTTGATTTAGCCCGTTGAGATTATGCAGATGAATCGTTCCTTCTAAATCTATATGTTGTATAAAATGTATGCGCGAAACAGATATAATGCTCGTTTCTTTGTATGTGTGATGGTGCATGAAGTCAGAGAGGGGTGGCGCAGAGTGATCCACTTCCTTCTTCACCTGTACGAAGTAGAGCCTCGCCGCGAATGGTTGTTAAGAGTAATCTCTGTGATCATAGTATTAATGAGTTTCCTAATTATACTTAAAGTTCAGTATAAAGCTATTGTGTTTTCATTATATCATTCCTTTTGTGCTCACGCTGGATCGATAAGATATTGCGTGGTTCGTTGTGTCTTATCGAGTAATGTATTAGACTAAATACATAAATAAGAAATATGAAACTAAGGCCAATTAAAAGTTAAGTGTGTACATGCATATATATATATATATACATATAAATTAAGGTATATCATGAATACGATATGGAAATGTATCAAAGTGTATAATTTTATTAGTTGCTTAAGAAGAAAAGAATACATATTGTTTTGGGTTGTGATTAATAGTTTATTTCAGACTTGTTCTATTCATGATAAGATAATTTAAGAAAGACTGTACTAAAGTATTATTGAGATATAAGTTGTGAGAATATAACAAGTGTGAATAAGGATAATTTTGATCAAAATGATAAGATTAGTTGTGTTAACTATTGTCATGAACGGGAATGAAAAGAAATGTGTAAAATGTCAGAAATCATGATGTACATTCCAGGATGCTGATTGCTGATACACGAGCTAGTTTATTTTTTATAGTGATATCAATATAAATATATATGCATAATTATTTGAATTCTAAAATATGTAAACCAGGTGTGTTATGCAAAGAAGACAAGCATTAAGAGAGGGTGTTGTATCAAATGTATGCGCGAAACAGATATAATGCTCGTTTCTTTGTATGTGTGATGGTGCATGAAGTCAGGGAGGGGTGGCGCTGAGTGATCCACTTCCTTCTTCACCTGTACGAAGTAGAGCCTCGCCGCGAATGGTTGTTAAGAGTAATCTCTGTGATCATAGTATTAATGAGTTTCCAAATTATACTTAAAGTTCAGTATAAAGCTATTGTGTTTTCATTATATCATTCCTTTTGTGCTCACGCTGGATCGATAAGATATTGCGTGGTTCGTTGTGTCTTATCGAGTAATGTATTAGACTAAATACATAAATAAGACTATATTTTCTATACCTTGGCCGATATTTTGTAATAGTGGCATATTTTCAATACACTCAATCGTGCTCCAACGATTTTCTCTGTTATACTTTAAACTTGTGGGAGCAAATAGGATATACGGACCAAGAGATAACATCAATAAAATGTCTCTACCGTATCAAATAAAACATCACGTGACTTTTCTCTTATCCTTTTTATTACTTCATCTGCAAGGCTACGGGTATCTTGATTTGGCTCTGCTTTAATGCTGATAGTGTAATTATTAGTGATGTTCTGAGTTTTATTTTGTTCTTTATTTGCAAATTTACTCCTTGCAAAGTTAGCAAGTATCTTATCGTTTTCTGTGGACTTTTTCTCCTCAATAAGGCTTTTGATTCTAAAGCTATTCTGATTTCTATTGGAAAATTCTTCAATTATACTGCTACCTAGCAAAGGATTTCCACTGTGGAAAATATTACTCTTTAGGGGAGTATGTACTGCTTTTATTTCAGTAACAATACTTTTTCTTTTTTCAAATTCTTTCAGTGGACTATTTTCAGAGATTTTTCCAAATATGCTACTAACTGTATTTCCTATCCATGAAAAAGCTTCTCCTATAGGTTTAATGAGTGATTTTATGTACTGCCAAAAGCTAGAGAAAAAGTCTTTTACCTTTTGCCAGTTAGTGATAACAAGAGCTGCACCAGTGACAAGACTTGCTATTAAAAGTCCAATTGGGTTACTCATTACAGCAAGCGTTACTGCTCTTAGCCCTGTTATTACTGCAGGAAAAACTGTAGCTGATAAAAATGAAAATGTTGCAATTATTTTTGTCCTTAAACCGAGAACTGTACTTGCTAAAAAAGTAAATCCATAACCTAAGCCCACTACTAAGATTTTCAAGCTTATTAAAGCTGCTATAGTTCCCATGATTGCTGTAGTTAAGGTTGGATATTTTTCTGCACATAAAGCTATGCTCCTAGTTTTTTCTTGTAAAAATTCGGCTATAGATTTTAAAGTAGGCAGCATTACTGAACCCAGATTCATACCAACTTCACCCAGTAAACAAACTGACTGCAGTCTGCCAGCAGATTGATGTCAGATTCGAGTAGATTCTGACGTCAGATTCGGGTCCTACTATGTCCGTATTTAACTATGGTTCTGCGGTCAGAGCCTGACATCAGGATCTGACCGCAGATTGATGTCAGATTTCGAACAGATCTTGCTGACAAAAACCGCCCGCAGAATGGCGGCAGAAATCAAGCAGATCCTGATGTCGGACATAGTAGGCAATTTTATATAATAGTATAGATTTAAAAACAGTGCGAAAGTCTTTAGCGTAAATAATATATAGAACACGTTTATAAGACCGACTTGAAAGATCTGATTCCTACCATATTTTATGGAAGAAAGAAAAGTTGGTAAACCATGTATTTAAACGGGTATTATAACATTTTTAATGTTTGTACTTAGCAAGTTGTTAGTCAATTGAATGCCAGGGAGGTTCAAAATAATTATTTAAACTTTTAAAGGCAGTGCTTCCAAATATAAAAGAATTAATGATAACTACTATTCATTCAGTCGTCTTAGGGCGGTATTATCATCAATCGTTTTTTAGTTTTTAGCATGCGGCATCCTCTACCAGTCTAGTAACTTAGTAAAGGATGCCGGATGCTTAAGACGATCTTCGTCTTCAGCAACGACTGATAATACCGCCCTTACAGACGGGTATACCAAATATATACTCCGCAGTGGAATGTCGGCAAATACGAGTGGTACTCGAGAGCCCTGAATGATCAAGTCCTCGGCCACTTATTCCCGCCACGGTGCTATTTCGCAAGCGAGAAGCTCTCGCCCGATCGCCGCCTGGCGGGGTCGCGTCGTGAACTATGTCAACAGAATCTGCTCGATTTCTGTTGCCTATCTGCCGTTAGATCGCGGTGCGCAAGATCTGCTCGATTCCTGCCATTAAATTGTATCAGCAGACATTCCTTACATTCTGCCGCCATTCTGCTGTCAGATCCTGACATCAGAATCTGCTCGGTATCTGCCGCCTATTTGCTGTCAGATCGCGTTTCGCAGGGTCTGCTCGATTTCTGCCATTAAATTGTACCAGTAGACTCTCCTTACTTTCTGCCGCCAAACTGCTCGCAAATTGTGTAGCCAGAATCTGCTGTATTTCTGCTGCCTGTCTGCTGTCAGATCGCGGAGCGCAGGGTCTGCTCGATTTCTGTCATTAAATTGTACCAGCAGACTTTCCTTACTTTCTGCCGCCAAACTGCTCGCAGGCTATGTAAGCAGAATCTGCTGTATTTCTGCTGCCTATCTGACGTCAGATCGCGGAGCGCAGGGTCTGCTCGATTTCTGACATCAAATTGTACCAGCAGATTCTCTGCAGTGTCTGCCGCCAAACTGTTCGCAGACTGTGTAAGCAGAATCTGCTGTATTTCTGCTGCCTATCTGACGTCAGATCGCGTTACGCAGAATCTGATCGATTTCTGCCATTAAATTGTATGAGCAGACCCTGCCGCCAATCTGCTCGCAGGTTAAGGCAGCACAATCTGTCAGCTTTCTGCTGTCAGTCTGCTTTCATCATCGAATATAACAAATTCTGTATCAAATCTGTAGTCTTTCTGTCACAAACATTTGTATTCAGGCGTTGAGCAAAATCTGCAAAGACGGACGTGGCTGACTGGGCAGCTATTGCATTTCGAAGAAGTCGTAATTTATTGGCTGTAGTGTCTGCACGATTTTTAAATTCTTTTTGCAGAGAGCTTCCATACTCTTCTGTATTAGTCAATAACTTTATTGCATCTTCGTATTTATTAAAACTTCCAGCTAATAATGCAATATCATCTTGATATTCCTGACCGAAAAGTTTCATTAGGATTGTAGAGCGTTCCTGGTTATCCATTTTCTTTAGAGTTTGAAAAAAGTGAAGTAGTGCTTCTTCCCCGTTTTCACTGATTCTTTGTACCATTTCTTCTGCAGTTATGCCCATTTCTTCTAGTGCTGCCTTGAACTCTTTTCCTTGACCTTCAGCAGTTTGAAGTTTGCTAAGTAGAGCATTGATTGCAGTTGCAGCTTTTGCTGGTTGTTTGCCTAAGCTAATAAAAGTATTTACTAAGCTGCTTGTTTGTTCAAACTTTAATCCAAACTGCTTTGCAGTACCACCAACTATTGCTAGAGCTTCAACCATATCTCTTGCTTTAGCAGCAGTGTTATCTGACAAGTGGTTGATCACATTACCAACGTGCTCCATTTCACTAATATTAATTCCATAAACGTTAGAGAGTTTAGCTATGGAATCACCTGCTTGTTCTGCAGACATATCAAATGCTGTAGACATTTTTGCCACTGTTTCTGTGAACTTAAAAAGATCTTCTTTTTTGATACCAAGTTGACCACCGCTTGCAGCTATTTGTGCCAGTTCTGCGGCTGATAATGGTATAGTATGTGACATCTCTTTCAACTTCTTGGCAAATTTATCAGCTTCCTTTGTCTTTTCGTCAAAATCAACTACTTTTGTAACATCAGCCATAGCCGATTCAAAATCAATAGCAACTTTAATTGGCGCTGCAAGCGTTAGCCCTAGTCCAATAGTCTCTATAATTTATGACTTAAAATGTGCTTTACTTGCTAAAACATTTTGGTGACTACGTATTGCAGATCCAAGCTTACCATACTTACCTTTCAGAGCTTCAATAGATGAGCCAAGTTTATATTGATCACTTACTAATGACTTAATATTTCTTCCGCTTTTCCTTACTTCTTCATTGAATGAATGTAAAGCATCTCTCTTTTTCAAATATGCTTATTTTGCTTTTGTTGCGGAGGTTTTGGCCTTGTCGAATTCTGCTTTTAAAGTTTTGCTCGGTTTCTCTATCGCTTTCATTTGTTTAGCTAAAGATTTTACTTGATCTTCAAAGCCCTTCCATGACCTCCTGCTAGTCAAAACATCATGACCCAACTGCTTAAACTTTGATACTGATTTTAAAGATGAATCAAGCTTTCTTATATTCTCACCAAAACGAGTAAGTTGACTACTACTTCCTTTTATTACAGTATTAAAGCTACCATCTAAAACAGCTCCTATTTTTATAGATAAAGTTGACATTTTACTTTCCCCGCTGCTTCATGCCACAAGATAAAATCACTAATTTCCATTTCAAGTAAAGGCTCAATTCCACTACCAATAATAGAACTAAGCGTGATTACTTCTGACCTCAAGTCTTTTGGATAATTGGTGAAAAAAAATCTTTTAATACTTCTTGCACTTTCACATAGTCTGCAATATCTAACTCTTCGATGGCTTCTTTTGCAACTGATGTCAGATTGGCAGTCAAAGTTACTTCCTTACTCAGATCACTACCATTAAGGCGTTCTATTGCTAGATAATCCCTTACTTTTGGACGTCTAATGGTAAGTTCTGAGACAGAAATTCCATCAACTGTTATTGGATCATCAAGTTTTACTGTTTTCATGTGTTTCTCCTATGATTATTGTCAAATAAAAAATTTAAATTTTGTGAAGTCTTTATTTATTCATACCATCTCTCTAAAAGTTAATTAAATAAAAGTCTATGTTGGCTTTTACATAACTAATTTTTTTATTATGATTGTGGTTCTATTACGCTTGTGCTTTATTGAAGTCCATTTTTCTAAATTTTTTCAATAAAAAAGTGAAAATATATTTAATGTCTACGCAGTATCTTTCTAGCCTTCTCGTAAATGGTATCTCTATGTCCTATTGTAACTATGGTTACTTCATATTTTGCAGTGTTGACATGATATATAGTACGGTAATCACCAACCCTTAGTCTTCTGCATCCCTTAAGACTATGGTGTAGCACTCCACCAAGATTAATAGGATCAACTGTAAGCCGCTCTTTTATTGCACTTATAACCCTTGATCTTACTGTTTTCGGAAGACTTGGGAGATCTCTTTCGAGAGCACTGTCTAGGAGGATAATAGTGTATCCCAATCTACGTCCTCACTTTTAGTCTTTTTTGCACCTTCAATATCATACTCATCAGCAACTGCAGATAATAAAATGTCCTCCTCTTCAAGCTCAATTGTTTCCCTGATTAACCTTTCTGCCAGTTCTTGAGCAGGCTGCTTAGTGAGCTTGGCCAGTTCAGCAAGATGCTGTGAAGTTTCTTTGCTAAGAGCTACATTAGTTCCAAGATTTGCCATATACTTTACTAAAATCCACCACTATGATTATTTTATAATGTTTTTCTAAACTTTTCAATAAAAAAAGCGTTCAAAATATATGCTTTATATTTTAGCATTTTTACTTTACCTTGTCACTTTACCAGTATAAGTTGTTTCTCCATAGCTTCCCTTATCCCCATAAAACTGTACTAATTTAGTACCTGCTGGAATATTTGCCGGTATCTTCACCTTTCCCTTTAATTTGCCCTGGTTGTTAGCTGTGAGCATATTTTTTTACCTCTTATACAGTAGGCTGAATGACGATACCATCGAACTTCACCTCCTTGAGCTTTTCATTTGGCTCAAAACCTTCAATTTCAAAATCCTGTACTGCTTCTCTCATAAATTCAGCTTCATATGACCTACTTGACAACAGCTCTGTTGTTTCTATAGTATTAAATTCTCGGGTTACTGGACTTTTCCAATGGGTTTGCGCTTCAGTCCAGTGATCGACGTTCATATTAAGAGTTACTTTTGCCGGTACTGGGTCAAAGGCTTGATACGGATTTACCTCAACCTCACTAGTCTGTAATAGCTGTTCCAATACCGGCTCAAGTTCATACGGCAAAATATATTTTTCACCTCCTTTTTCAATATCCGCAATTTCTACATCTATTGGCAGAACTAGTTCTCTATTTACTATTGCTGCAAACTGAACAATTCCTTGATCACGCATATCATCATCAAAGAAGGGATCAACAAATACACCTTTTTTCGTGGTAGGTTCTCTTGAATTTGCATCATTGCGTAGACGTTCCTGTGCAACTAGCGCATAAAGATCATTTATTCCCTTCTTCATTGCTTCAAGTTCATTCATCGGTACTGCGTGAATAGCATTGTTCACTACTTTCACTTTTTCGCCTTTTTTCCACGTCTGATGAATATAGCAGAGCAAAAGTTGTCCGCTAGGCGCTTTAGGCATTGATGGTCGCCAAGGGTGAGCTATGCCTTTTATCCTTCTTATTGCGCCTTTTGCATCTAGAGTGATTAAATCATAACGGGGCATTTTCCAAGTGTAATCAATCAAAACCAGACTGTTATCAACTGCACCTCTTACTTTACATCCCTCTTCGCTTATATCTTCAGGACTTACATGAGTGCGACAGCGGTAAGTTATTTGGTAACTACTTCCAGGAGCTGGTTCTTTACCTGGTAATGACCAATCAACGTTTCCTGCATTTAACTTATAGTCTATACTGTTTTCATAAATAACATTTCCTTGCTTTATTTGAATAATCTCAAGTACTGCTGTTCGCGATGCGATTTGAGTGTACAAATGAGAGGATTCTTAGACAGGTTATGTTGAAAACACGTTGGCACTTGTTGGTGGATCACCTCGTCGATTTATTGAGACGCCGACAAACACACAATGAGTGTTACACGAAGTGATTGTAGAATGATTTAAGTGCACAATGATATTATTGATCACTGAGTATCGAGTAATGAGTAAAATGAAACCGCGTGGTTGCACCACGTGGCGTCCACGCAATTCTATTAATTGGCGGCGCTTGAGTTGTGAGATGAGATAGAAATGTTCCTTGAGATGCACTATAGGAGTTTACAATGAGTGTATAATTGATTGTGAGTGCGAGTTAACAATAACTGAGAATAACTGTAACGCGTGAAATACGACCGTTACGATTGTGAAACACGAGAAGAAGCCGCGACGACATGGCTGCCGCGCGCACGTCTTTTCGACTATCCTTGAGCTTCGATACAGCCCGCTGATTGGTATATTGATCGTCGATCGCTCGGAGCTGATTGGCGGCTCGCTCATCGATCAGCGGCGATGTATCGCGGCCCGTGCGGTGCTGCGGTGAGAGTGAGTGTGGCGGAAGCAGGAACTATCACATTCCCAAACAACTGCAGAATCAGGTATTGGATCAACAGCTCCAGAGTATGAACCGTGAGTAACAGTAATGGTTTTTTGAACAGTTATATCTACTTTTTTAATTTCACTTATTGGAAAATCATTAACTTTAAGTTCCATTACTCTTTGACTATTTGGCTGAAAAGTATGTGGTTCTGATTCAACTGATTTCATATTAGGATCTTCATCAAAAGAAACACGAATACTGTGAGGAAGTTCAATCTCATAACCATCAACATGAGCTTTGCCCTCATTCCCTGATAACCATCTGTCTCCAATCTGACATCAGATTGGGAGCAGAGTCTGGCACGAGAGCGCAGAATCTGACATCAGATCCATAGTCGTCTGTGTCCGCATTTGGCTGCGTTCTGATGTGCAGAGCCTGAGGTGCAGTGCCTGATGTCAGATGGACAGCAGATCGACAGCAGATTTCGCCGTCTGCTAGGTGTTGGCCTCCAATATGGGAGGAACCGTTTTAATGTTCATGTATATCAATTGACTGACTAGGTCGGGAATGAAAGTAGGCACTCAACTTAACAAGGTGGAAAAATATATATTTCCCCTTACGTCCGACCGACGTAAGAGCTGGAAGACGAGAGACCAAAACATGGCGTCCCTGGTCGTCTTCTTGACGAACTCCCCACTCTCCACATGCCGGAGAAGTGGGGGAAAAAGAGAGAGAACGCTATCCGGTCATCCCTACAGCACTCCCCCTCAAGACCTGAGGTCGGTGCTAAAAAAAAATAATGACCGTGTTCTATTACATATTCCAAATGCCAGTATCACAGTACAGTAAACCCAGTGACGGTTAATCAATTTTAACATCTGCGGGTTTGTCACGCACCCATTCTTGATGCGGTACATGAAATATTGCACGCGCAATCGACCAGCTTTCGAGCTGTAACCGTAACGCAAAATAAAATATTACTAAAATACATTAAATATACTTCACGCAGTGTAGGAACATATCATAAAATACATTTGTACTCATAAAATACACAGTCTTCACGTAACTAACTTAATCTTTGGTACTGGGCGCGAACGCCACTCTCTTACGTTGATACGTTTTAAGGACGGCAAGGTGCTCGCAGATGTGGACGGACCGTCGTTCACAACGCGAGGCGACGCGGAATCCGTGAGATCGTCAGCAACCAGATGAGCTGGTTTCAGCAACTCGACAGATACAGACGTGGATGCGCCGTTTACCTCAATATTATAGACCCGATCGGTCACCCGTTTTAACACCTTATGCGGTCCGGTATAAGGCCTTTCAAGAGCCTTCTTGACCATATTCCGCAAAAAGACATGGGAGCATGTATGCAATTCCCTAAACACAAACGCACGCTTCTTATATTTATGCGCAATTGGCACCGGTCGAACCAGACGCATGTGCTCGCGAAATTCGTTAACGAAAATGTCCGGATCCGGTACAAAATCATCCGGAAGGAAAAACTCGCCGGGCAGTCGCAAGGTCGTCCCGTATAAGAATTCTGCAGGAGACGCGCCGGTGTCAGGTCGCACATGCGTCCTGAGACCGAGAAGCACAGTAGAGAGAGTACGAGGCCAGTTCGTGTCTGAATGACACATCAATGCGGCCTTAAACACACGATGCCATCGCTCGATCAATCCGTTGCTCGCGGGATGGTAAGCCGTCGTGCGTATCCGCTCGCAGCCGATCAAAGCCAGTAATGCCGAGAACAACCTCGACTCAAACTGCGCACCCTGATCGGACGTTAAAATCTTGGGAGCCCCATATCGCGAAACCCAAACATCAAAAAAAAACTTCTGCGATCGACTGAGCCGTAACCTCCCGCACAGGCACTGCCTCTACCTACCGCGAGAATCTGCCGATCATAGTCAAACAATAACCATAACCGTTACGCTCCGGCAAGGGACCTACAATGTCAACGTGCACGTGGTCAAAACGACCGTCGGGAGCTACAAATTGCCCGGGCAACAACTTAACGTGACGCGATATCTTGGACTGTTGACAATCCGTGCATGTCCTGCACCACTTCGCGACGTCGCGCTGCATATCCGGCCACACATAACGCTGTCTGATCATCCGGTCCGTGACCTTCGCGCTCGGATGCGCTGGTCGGTGAAACAAGTTAAAGACCGTCTCCCGAAGACTCGAAGGGATGTAGGGACGAATCGACTCGCCGGTAATCTCGCAGAAGATCGTAGAGTGATTCGGTCCCCACTGAATCGCTTTCATTTTTAATGGAAAATCTGCAGACTTGCGAATCAGCTGGAGTTGCTGATCAGCCTCCTGCAATTCCGCCAGCTGAACCAGCTCGACCTCCACTGGCAAGCGCAACGAATCGACTCTCGACAGCGCGTCCGCGACCACATTGTCGGCACCGGCCACATGCTCCACCCTAGTAGAGAACTGCGCGATATAAGACAGTTGGCGCACCTGCCTAGGGGATGCTTTATCGGCCTTCTGCGCAAACGCGTAAACCAGTGGCTTATGGTCGGTGACTATACCGAAATCGCGGCCCTCAACAAATGAACGGAAGTACTTAACTGCCTCATAAATGGCTGTGAGCTCACGATCGTACGTGCTATAATTAAGCTGCGCGGAATTGAACTTCTTCGAGAAGAACGCGAGAGGTTCCCAAACCCGCGACAAAGACAGCTGTTCAAGAACCGCGCCCATAGCGGAGTCCGACGCATCCGACACTAAGCGGATGCTAGCAACGCTCCGAGGATGAACCAGTAAGGCCGCATTAGCAAGATCGGCTTTGATCTTCGCAAACGCGTCCCTCGCCTCGGCGGTCCACTCGATTTCCCTTTTGTCATTTTTATGCGATTCGCGAAGATACGCGTTTAAGGGTGCCTGTTGCAGCCGAAATCCGGCGGTCAGCTGTTCCGCGGATTTAAATGTGCGTGCGAGAGCGTGTAAACACGGTGACACACCGTTCGGTAAGACGGTTACGCACGTCACACGTTTTTGCACGGCGCGAGCGTCTAGGTTCCTGGAATTCGACCGTTAGTCGTTCGAACACATGTCGAAGAACAACACGCTCTCGCACGCACGTTTGTTAACGATCTTCTTTGTCGCCCAGCGACCCACGAGTTTTACGAACTTCCGGAAAACGGCCCTTCGAGCCATTCGCGCCCAGCGCTCATTGTACATATTTCTGTACATAGTTTCCGTGAAGTGTTTCCGTCGTGTTTTGTCGAGTCGTGTCTGTTCGTGTTTGATCTTTGTGCGTGCTGCGTTCGTCCATCTATGTAACGACGCCCACGATCGGCGGAATAAACGTGCCGCCCCATCAACCGGTGGAATTTTAATACTCCCTTGGAGTGCATCCCTTCCCTGGCCGTACCAGTGGCGATCCACATCGCCTTCCCAAGGCATTCGATTAAACAGTGCCTGAGCACTCGCCGAGTGCGGCAGATTTCTACGGTAGAAATTCACCATCCCGAGAAAGCGACGCAGTTGCATTACATTAGTAGGCATGGGAAATTCCGTAATCGCGTCGACTTTCCGAGCCGTGGGACGGATCCCCCTACTATCAACGGTATGCCCCAGAAAATCCAACTCCGACGCGCCAAACACGCATTTATCGACGTTCAACCGAAGTTGAAACTTCTTGAGTCTCGAAAAGATCTCTCGCAGATGGGCAGAATGCTACTCCGGGGAGGCCGACGCCACCAAAATATCGTCGATGTACACGAATGCGTACTCCAAATCGCCCAATGCACGGTTTATATATCGCTGGAACGACTGAGCAGCATTTCGCAGACCGTATGTCATGTAACGATACTCGAATAACCCGAAAGGCGTGCAGACCGCAGTCTTTTGAACATCCTCGGGCGCCATCGGTATCTGGTTGTAGGCCCTATAGAGATCAAGGGAAGAAAATATAGTTTTACCCTGCAGATTGGCAGTGCAATCATGCAGGTGCGGAGTCGGATATTTATCCGGCGTAGTCACGGCATTCACCTTACGGTAATCTCCACAGACTCTCCAAGACCCGTCCTTCTTGCGAACCAGGTGAATGAGACTAGCCCAAGGACTGCTAGAAGGACGGCAGATACCGGCCGCGACCAAAGCTTTAAATTCAGCCTTAGCCGCTTTAAGCTTTTCCGGCGTTAAACGCCGCGGACGATCCGCCACCGGCGGTCCGGTGGTCATAATATAATGCAAGACGTCCCGCTCCTCAGGCGGAGATAACTGGGATGAACCAGTAATTTCCGGAAACTCCGCGAGAAGTTTAGAGAAATTCGCACCCGGATTGATCGAGTTAACCGATTGAACCGGAACGGCTCTCGCGACTGCCAGAGAGTACATTCGCGTGGTCGTATCTACAAGCCTGCGTCTCTTGAGATCAACGTGAAGGCCGTAGTGCCCTAGGAAGTCCGCACCAATTATTGGATACGGCACCGCCGCGATACAAAAATTCCAACGGAAAGCGCGACGCAAACCCAGATCCAGTTCGCGGAGTGACTCGCCGAACGTGTCGATTCGCGAATCATTCGCAGCAAAAAGCTTACGCTCCGAAGGCTTGACATGAATATTTAGGTTAGCGGGAAGCAGTGAAATGTCTGCCCCCGTGTCAATCAGAAACGACTGACCAGACGCACGATCGCGAATATGGAGACGATTCTCTGACGTAATACCTTCACTAGACGTCTCCGCGCAGGAAGGATCGCCTAGTTTTTTTGTTTCCGTGCAGCGTAGTTCGCACACCACTCTCGACACGACAACGGATTCTGCGGGTATCTTCTATGCGCAAAACAAAGTCCGGATTTGTTCCGCTTCAGCGAGTCACTCCGGCTCTTGCTCCTAGGACGCGACCGAGGACGCGCTCGAACGCGCGATCTGTCCGTTGACGACGACGCAGTCAACCGCTCTACCTGCTTCGTCAATGCAGCCACACACCCCGCGAAACGAGCTACCTCGTCCTCCAACGCAGGAACCGTTGGAGAACTAGCGGAAGATGCCACATGCATCTCGGCAGGATCCGCGTTATCCGCAATCTTGTCCGCGATTTCTGCTAACCGATCTAGCTCCACAGCGCCCGTCGCGACGAGAATTGCCCGGTGGCTAGATGGCAACTGTTCTAAAAATATAGCCTTGAGTACGACGTCGTCGCACTGCCCATTATTGAGATTACGCAAGCGACTTAACACGAGTGACGGCTTGCCGTCCGTCAGCACCTGCCCTTTCAACACTTTACGTAGGTTACTTTCCGGAGAACCGGCAAATGTAGCAATGATGCGAGATTTGATTCGCTGATATATGTCCACCGGCGGTGGGGACGTTAAGATAATGTCTTTAACACAACCGACAATTTCGGCATCGACAGCAGCAAGCACCACGTCTGCCATGGTACTTTCCACAGAAATTCGCGCATTACGCAGAGATGCCTCGACCTGCACGAACCACAGCATCGGGTCGGAATGGAAGAAGGCCGGAATTTTCGGTTGCCTGTACGCATCCACCCGAACCGGTTCAGTCGAGACTCGCTCAGGAACTCGAGCGGTCTCGGGTTGTGACGCACCACGCGCGGCCTCAAACGTTGCCAAACGCTGCTGCAAGTCCCATACCTGGGCCTCCAGATCGCTCACCCCACCCGGAGATTGAGCCCCGGAATCGTTGTCACCCGTCATGACAATTGCAATGTTCGCAAAACACGGATGACGAGACACACTAACCAAGTCTGACTATCACCGAAAGTGACAGGAATACCCGTTCACTCAGCGCACCGTGGCGAGACCACTGTGAATCGACCTCGCCTTCACGAACCGTCGCATAAAACAATATGGTGGCTACCGGCCACGCGCTTCCGGAATAGTCCAGAATGGTACGCGCGAAACAAAATGGCGGCACTTCCGCAACACGTTTTTATAAATATGCGCAAGAGAGAAAATAGCGAAATTCGCCGAAAAACGGGAATAGAACGCAGTCTCGCTGCAACTACCTCATAAACCACTTGTAGCACGGTAAAGGATGCACCGCTGATGTCCCGTCGACCTCGTTGCGAACGATGTGACGACTGGAACCAAGGCGCCGGAGACGCTGGCTTCACGCTCTACGGCGATCCCAGGATCAAAAGCAATAATCCACCGGAACAGAAAGACGCCGGTGCCGTTGACTTCACACGCCAACACAATCCCAGCAAGGCTGTTGTAATCCACCGGAACAGGAAGGCGCCGGTGACGTTGGCTTCACGCACCGCAACCATCCCAGAACGGATGCCCACAGGAACGAAAGCGATGATCCAAGATAACGCCGATTGCCCAACGACCGGCAACGACCCAGCAAGGGAGCTGCCAGAAACTGATGGCTGTCCACGTGGCTGCGATGGCCCTTGTCCCCAGACCACGTGCAGAGATCGCACCAGGCATAATCCCCCGGGATCAATCCAATCCAGATCGGAACGCTTCCTCTGAGTGTACAGAGTACGCAATATTTTGGCGGGACAGCCAATAGAAGTTCTCACCAGGTAGAGATGCCACTTTCACAAAGCGATGCGTTGAGACAAACACCACTTGAATACTTTAGTCGGGGTCACCACTGTTGGCCTCCAATATGGGAGGAACCGTTTTAATGTTCATGTATATCAATTGACTGACTAGGTCGGGAATGAAAGTAGACACTCAACTTAACAAGGTGGAAAAATATATATTTCCCCTTACGTCCGACCGACGTAAGAGCTGGAAGACGAGAGACCAAAACATGGCGTCCCTGGTCGTCTTCTTGACGAACTCCCCACTCTCCACATGCCGGAGAAGTGGGGGAAAAAGAGAGAGAACGCTATCCGGTCATCCCTACATAGGCACAGCAACAGCGCCATCTGAGGTCCAGAATTACCAAGCAATTGCCTACGCGTGACGTCACATGGACTACCCCATATATACCGTTATTGCTGTAGGTGTATCCCTACCCACACATACATAACCAGCAAGCAGATTAGGCAGTTTATTAAATAATTAATTCTACCTAGTTCAAAAACTATTTATTCTTTATTTCATAATATACAGGATGGGTGATTGCAATTGTTACAAGATAGTATAATAATATAAGTAGTACATATAAATACGAAGAGTAATTTTCAATATTTGAAGTTACAAATCCACACGCAGTACGTCCCGTAACTAGTGGTACCTATTAGCTGCGATATCAGAAAATTTTCTATATTTTCGATTTCTTTTTTGGGTAGAATCACCGTATTACATATTGTGTTAGCGCTGAAAACAAATACAATATTAGTATAAAATTAAACGTAACATATGAATAAACAGAATACATGCAATACTTACTTCAGCTTCATCTCCACACAGTACACACCCTAGGCTGTCATGCATGCTCCTGCGAACATTAAAATTTATACGAAAACATTTGTTAAATCATTATCTACGAAACAAGACGCTAAACATTCGAACTTCGCGCATAACCATACTTTTCTGTCATGTATATAGATAATATGAATCTCGATTTCGGCGCCGTAGATGATTGGAAATTCTTCAATGCCATATTTACGTTCACCTTCAGCCGACCATGTGGCAGTCAGCGGCACCACGGCACACAGTCACACACAGTGGCAGTGGCAGTCAGTGCCGGCTAGTGACTGCAAAACCTGGCACAACTGAAGAATATTCCAAGTAATTCCAAGCAGAAATATCCAGACAAATCATCTCGAAGTATCCAGAAGGCACAACTTTTACATAAGGACTACAAATAGCTTGTGTCAAAGTAGTCCGATTTGCATGATATTTGGTATGATTTTCATCAGAATAACATAAGGAATCCATTGGCGTCACTTCCCTTTCGATACGATGGAGAAAAGATTTTCTTAATACGCTGTACTGGATATTGCACCCTCGACTGCGGGGGCTCGACCTCACTTCGCTACGTTCGACCCAAGATTCATACCTTTTTCCGGAACAAGCCATAAAAATCGGGCGAGGCACTGCGAAGGTCTGTCCTCGCCACGGGCTACCAGGCCGCATCTTCTTGTCGGGCGTTGCTCCAGAATTACCCTGTATCATTTGTGCAGTGTGTGACTCGACTACCCTCCGTGTAATCGGTCTGCGCGAAGTGGGGCTCAAGTTCGATCGTTATCAGTACTCCTGCCCGAGAGGAATACGATTTACTTTAATTATAGTACATGCGTGTTTTCTAATAAAGTGTTTCTATCGACTCCTGAATTCAATAACTGCCATCCCGACATCTACGCTCCTACAATCCACCGTAAATACTCCTCGCGGAGAGACACAGGAAGAAAAGGGGTAGCCCGCTGTCGACGCGTGGTCCTCTCGAGTATAAACACGAGCTCAATATCAATACAAAAGCATTTGTTGACGTATTCCGTGCGAGAGAAGGGGGGCATTGGGGAGGAGGTATTGCTGTGAAGAGGGCCTCTTCAAGAGAGCAGTCGTTTGTGAAGGATGCAAATCCGATTGGTTCTAATACAATCTGCTCCTTTTGGTTGAAATTTAGTCTAGCAACTTTCACACCTCCTAACATAACCAATCGAGCTTGCATCCCTCCCAAAAGAACCGGCCATCCGAGCGTAGAAGCAAGTGCGAAATAAAAGTAACGGTGCGCAGAAGCCGCTTGACACCGCAGATGTACTTACCTAAGAAGCATTTCTGACGTAAAAGAATTGTCCAGCCTTTGTGTCTGGTGCAGACCTTTGGCAGGTAGGTATCTGTTTCAACAGGCAAGGCCCTCCGTGGCCCCTCCGGAGCGCCAGCAAGACCGACCCCGGTCCTTGCTATTTCAGTGGGTTTTCTTCAGTGAAAATCACTAAATTTGCAAGCGCAATATCTCAAAAAACCAGTGGAAATCAAGTGTATACATTAATGCTTGTTGAATTTGTCTTGGAACGCACTATCAACTCACGTCTTCAGAAAAGATAGTTCCATTTACAGAACCGAACTTGACCACCGTATCTTTTAAAATAATAATCGAAAAAAAATCGTCCTGGCTAATAAATTGGCCCCATCGAACCATGCAATTCCCTATTTTATAAATATTTTTATCTCCAATAGTTTAGGAGATATTCAGGTGTTTCTAGTTTCCGCGGACACCCTGTATATGTAACTATTACACTAGTAAACTTTTTAACATATGAAACTATTAAATTTTAATGGCGAGGTTCACCAAGCTAATTTGTAAACAAATTCCGTATCTGCAAAATATATGAAAAATATGCAGAATGTGCAACGTATATCCAGAATATGCAAAATGTGTAAAATCGGAAATATATTTTTAACATCCTCTTAATGATGAAACATAGTTCTGTCCAAGTCCTACTTGTTTAAATCTTTCCAATAAAAACATGCATTTACATAAAGGGTCTAGCAGGGTAAGCATGGTCAAACGGCCCTCAGGTCGATTCTTGGAGTGGTTATTTTTTAAACAAAGCTCCTTGCCTGAAACACCATTATGTGAAGTTTTAGATCGCTACCCCCCCCGTTTAAGGGCAATACGGGGGTAAACGCCCTTAACGTTATTATTTTTTTTCTCGGTTACTAGTTAAGATAATTTAATTTTAAAAATGCGTAAATATAGCTACGTACCGACTGTACTTCATATATTTTTCTGTAAATTTTAAATCAATTATTAAGGGTTGAAAAAAAAATTAATTTTTTGGGGGTGGTTTTTGGAAACAACCCTTTGAGTGACCACCTCCAAAAAAATCAAGAATAATGTTTTGTTATCGAACTATTATATAAAAAAAACTAGAGATTGTCGAGATGGTGGAACATAGTAAAATAATTTAAAGAAGATCATTATATTATAAATATGTGACGAGAAAGAGTATCTGTCGCGAGCCTGAGTACGTGTCATTTAAATGCGAATGGAAGAAACGATTGCGGTTCGTTTGGGAGATCGAAATGTGAATGAAGAGTGTTTGGGATATATTGTTTATGTACATATATTGTCGGACATAGAAGCGAGTCGTGAAGCGTGACGTGAGAGTAATCAGTGTGAGTTCGAAAATCATAGGTAATAACGAGAAAGGTTGATATCATTATTGATTATTATTTATTAATCCTCGTCGCTATTTACGTCAATAACTGCCGTTGTGTCAGTTCCATCAAATATATTTGTTAATATTTCGCACGGTTTAACTATTTTGGATTTAAAACGTCCGTGTGATAAATAATAAATAATCGCAGCGACGTGCGAACAGCAACCCACTGTCCTGTTACCATTCGCACAATCGCACGTATATCGTCGTATTGCCGTGTAGCTGATAGAATTTGGTACATATTCGATATAACATTTGTACGTTTTCCGATTGATATGTCGCGAACGGACCTTCATCCTTATAATGTTAGTGGTTTCCTTTAAATATTCCACGGTCAAACAATTTTCATTATTCATGAGTTCAGCAAGATAACACACTGCCTGTGATAATTGGTATGTGCCTGTAAATAATATTCAGTATTTAAGTATTTATTGTTCCTTAATGTAACATATTGCTGCAGCGCCTAGTACGTACCTGTAAATAGTATTTGCTGAACTCATGAATAATGAAAATAACGTAACGTAACGTAACGTTTAACGTAACGGAACGGAACGCGGAACGGAACGGAACGGAACGGAACGGAACGGAACGAAACTCATGAATAATGAAAATTGTTAGGTTAGGTCTGGTTTAGTCTGCGTTTAGTCTGGGATAGGTCTGGGTTTAGTCTTCCGGGCAAAACGGTCATCGTTGCAGGTGACCTTAATGCCAAGTCCCCAGCATGGGGTGGCACGAAGGCCGACAGAAGAGGCCATATATGCATGGGTGTCCTGGCCAGACTGGGCCTGATCCCGATTAGGATCCGCCAGAAGGCCACGTTTCACCGCAATGGGGGGTCGTCATTTATCGACGTTATGTCTATGGATAGGGGGTCCGCAGGACGTATCAGGAGGAGTGAGGTATTAAGCTACTTCACGGCCTCTGACCATCGATACGTCCTGCATGTTTTGGGCAAGCCAAACGTGCCCTCAAGGCCACCATATGGTGGCTGGACCCCCTACTCCGTCAAGGACCTCGATCCTGCGGTGATCGTGGACCGGTATCGGGAGCTAGTGGAGACCCGACCCTCAGCGGAGGCTGAGGATGCCCCGCGCGCAGAGAGGCTCCAATCCCTCCTCGAGGGTGTCTGCGCGGACACCTTGCGGACAAGATCCCTCCCGAGGGGGGCACGAAAGCCCAATTATTGGTGGACGCCTGAGATCGCGGAGGCGAGAAAGGCCATGCACAAGGCACGGAGGGGGAGGAAGAAAAATGATCCCCGCCTAGACCAACTTAGGCGGGAGTACTCCCTCTCCAGGCGAGCGTCCAGATCCTTATCTGGCGGTCCAAGGAGAGCCTCTGGGCGTCCCTCCAGGGCACCGTGGATGGTGACCCTTGGGGGAAGCCATATAAGATAGTCATGTCCAGACTAGAGGGCAGGGTGCCGCGCACAGTGATGTCGAGGGACCAGGTGGGTGCGGTCCTCGACACGCTGTTCACCACCACTGCGCCGCCCCTGCCCATGGCCCCCCCCCCCCCCTCGCCCCCGCGCCCAGGTTACTCTGCGTCGCTGGATGACTGGCCAGGACACCCTGCCAGAGGTCGATATTGACCTCGCCAAAAAGGCGATTGCGGCTATAAAGCCGAAGAAGGCCCCGGGCCTCGATCGGGTCCCGGTGGAGGTGGTGACCTCCACGGCCAACGCGGACCCCGAGGACATTTGGGAGATGGTCCGCGACACCCTTGCGAGAGGTGAAATCCCGGCGGTATGGAACTCCCGTCCGTGATTTTATACGGCGCCTCCGTGTGGGCAGTTACTCTGCGTACCAAGGCTAGCAGGGACCTTCTGCGCCGGGCGCAGAGGACCGCCCTCACCCGGTTCACGGCGGCCTACCGTACAGTGGGTTTCCATCCGCTCTGCGTTTTAGCAGGGCGGATGCCACTGTACCTGAAGGCTAAAATGGGTAGAGCCGTCTTCCTCGCGAAGGCGGCCGACAGGGATGACCCTGTCTGGAAGGCCGACCCCGAGGGTAGGAAGGCGCGTGTCCGCCTCCATAAGGCGCACGCGCTCGGGGAGGCGATGTCCGAGTGGCAGAGGGAGTGGGACCTGACCCCACCGTCAAACTGGGTCAGACGCCTGGTCCCCGAGGTCAGCACCTTTGCGGCAGTGCCTGGCCCGTCGGTTGCAGCCGAGTACTATTCGATGCAACTGATGAGCGGCCACGGGTGCTTCCGTAAATTCCTGCATAGGATAGGGAAAGCGCCCGCCCCGTCGTGCCTGGATTGCGGTTCACCGCAGGACGACGCGGAGCACGTTTTGATGGAGTGTCCGGCTTACGACACCCAACGTGCGGCACTTGCCGCGGGCCTTGGGTGCCCGGTGGAGGTCTCCTCCCTGATGGCCCGTGCCACGGTGTCTCCCGAGACGTGGGCAACCTTCGCCCTGTTTGCACGGTCTGTGATGTCAGACCGGCAAACGAAGGAACGGGAGGTGGACCGCCTCCGACGCGAGGAGAGGGCGGCGGCCCTTCGGGTGGCAGTCGCCCAAAGGGACGCCAATAGGCGCCGGCTCGCCAGGAAGCGCAAAAGACCATAGCGCTCCTGGGAGCAAATTTTTAGCGGTTTATGTATTTTACTCCGGCGTTTTTATGTGTGTATGTCCCTTTTGTGTGTGTGAATGCGCGCGTGTGTGTGCCTGTGGGTATGGATGCGCGTGCGCGCGCCGGCGCGTGCACGTGTGTGTGTGCCTGTGGGTGTGGATGCGCGTGCGTTGGCGCGTTGTGTGTGCCTGTGGGTGTGGATGCGCGTGCGCGTGCACGTGTGTGGGCGTGTGTGGGCGTGAATGCGCGGGCGCGTGCGCGCGTGTGTGTGCCTGTGAGTGTGAATGCGCGTGCGAGAGCACGCGTGTGTGTGCCTGTGGGTGTGGATGCGCGTGCGCGTGCCCGCGTGTGTGCGTGGCGGGTGGGGGTGTCCTTTTTGGCCCCCCACCTTTTTATCGCGGTTTTTATCGGGTGCTGGGGATTTTAGTTTAATCTCCGCACCCCGTATTTGCGGGCGTGCCCGGTCGGCTGGTCCGACCCGGGAAACGCAAAGACTCCGCCCTATGGGCGGTTTAGCGAGGCCCCGCCTACCAAGGCAGAGGTACCCGACGAACTACACCGGAAGTCCCGGGTACCTCCATGGATTTTACTCCGGCGTTGACTACGTGCTTTTGCGCGTTTTTATGTGTGTACGTTCCTGTGTGTGTGAATGCGCGGGGACGTTCCCGCGTGTGTGTGTGTGTGTGGGTGAATGTGTGTGTGAATGCGCGCGTGTATGCGCCCGTGTGTGTGCCTGTGGGTGTGGATGCGCGTGCGCGTGCTCGTGCGCGTGCGCGTGTGTGTGCCTGTGGGTGTGAATGCTCGTGCGAGAGCACGCGTGTGTGTGCCTGTGGGTGTGAATGCGCGTGCGAGAGCACGCGTGTGTGTGCCTGTGGGTGTGGATGCGCGTGCGCGTGCCCGCGTGTGTGCGTGGCGGGTGGGGGTGTCCTTTTTGGCCCCCCACCTTTTTATCGCGGTTTTTATCGGGTGCTGGGGGTTTTAGTTTAATCTCCGCACCCCGTATTTGCGGGCGTGCCCGGTCGGCTGGTCCGACCCGGGAAACGCAGACTCCGCCCTATGGGCGGTTTAGCGAGGCCCCGCCTGCCATGGCAGAGGTACCCGACGAACTACACCAGAAGTCCCGGGTACCTCCATGGGTCCAACGAAGGCGGGAGTCAGAGGGGGTTTTTAGTGGGTAGCCACATATTATGTGAGCAGTCCCACATAACCCGGACATTTCGGTCTGGGTATGCGTAATGCATTTTCCCCCTCTATAAAAAAAAAAGGTCTGGGTTTAGTCTGGGATAGGGGGGTGGATTAGGGGGTGGAGTGGAGGAATGGAAGAGTAAGGATTGAGAGTGGAAGGAGGCGAACGGAAGCGGGGGTCGGATGGTAGGGAAGGGAGGGGGAGAAAAGGCGTGCGTGGCGAGGGCGAGCGTGCGTGGCGAGGACGAGCGTGCGTGGCGAGGACGAGCGTGCGTGGCGAGGACGAGCGTGCGAGCGGGCGAAATAGATATAAGAGCGGGTAGTGTTTAAGGTTAGATATAAGGGAAGTGTGTAATTTTTGAATTGTAAACCCCGAGGGGACATAATAAAGTACTATATATATAGTCTGGGATAGGTCTGGGTTTAGTCTGGGATAGGTCTGGGTTTAGTCTGGGATAGGTCTGGGTTTAGTCTGGGATAGGTCTGGGTTAGGTGGAAGCGATGGGGAGCGATGCTCTGGAACGGCGCTCCATCAGCCGTCGCCTTGCCGGCGCATGGCTGATGGAGAACTTCGATGGGTTCCATGTTCTCTCAACCGGGTAGTCGACTCTGGTGGCACCCCCGGGCCCTTGGGCCGCGCGGGGAGGATCCAGTGTCAGCCCGGAGCGCAGAACTTGGACGAAGTTGGAGGCCAGTCCGGAGCAAGTCCATGTACCGCACCTCCACGTTGGTGCTCCCGGGGTCCCTGCGAGACTATGTCTCGTTAGGGACGCGGACGCGGGCATGGCATTTGAGTTCCCCTGCGGCGTGTGTCCGCAGGGGTCTTCCTATCGGCAGGGAAGGAAAGCATTGCTGGGTGCCCCCCCCCCCCGCCTTAGTGGGGAAGGTTTTGGAGAACGCCGGGCGTTGGGGTCGTCGCCCTTCAAGATAACCTATGGAAGATGTACACTTATAGCGAAGCCTCGGACAAAACAATCGCTAGTGGAAGTCGTCCATCGCTGCAGTGCCTTGTCAGCAGTACTGGCAGCGTTATTAAACAGACTGACGGCGTCGAGCTGGGGCCGCGGGCCGACGTCACTGGAGTTGGGAGCATTGCGCTCCCCCCAGAAAAAGCTACAGCAGCCGACCAGGCAATGTCTCAGGATATTCTTTTTGGCACGGTGGGAGGTGAAGGTGCTGCATCGCAGTGTGCAGTCCTTCCCAGAACTTCCGGTAGTCAGCGTTCGATCGCTTCGCGCGGGTCGCTGGCTCCGGAGCAGGACCAGCTCTCGATCGCGGTTTCGCGGGTGGCTGGCCTGTGGGGAGGAGTTGGTGGAGGGGCGAGCGCGACGAACGGGGGTGGCATGCCAGCCACTTCCCGGGTAACCCGCTCTAGTGCTAAAGGCGGTTCGATCGCGGGCGGAGGGGCATCTAATGGACCAGGACTGACGCTTCGGGGGGGGGGGGGGTCGAGGTGTCGACCTAGAAGCAAAAGGGAATGGAGCCCTGAGCGAGACTTCGAACGTCTCGTACCCGCGAGTCGGGGTTACTCCTACGGCGGCTTCTGGCATGCCCAGAGGTGGGCCAGTCATACGGAGTACGGTGGAGATCAAATCGACTCCTGAGCTAGAGAAACTGCTCGCCCTCCGTAAGGATATCACGGAAATGATGGGACGGCTGGATCGCGACGCGAAGTCCATGAGTGAGCACTCAGGGAAGTCGACTCAGTCAGGCGACTTACTGACGTTGGCTGCTGAGAGGACGTTTGGGGCGGCGCGCGTCGTCTTAGAGCGGTGCGGTGACTTGCTATCGGACGATAGCGTCGTGGAGGTAGAGACCCCTACGGGGGAGCCTGGAGGTGCAGCTGGCGCATCTGCGGATATGGAGGTGGATACGCCCACTGGCGGGGATGATGATGATGGCAATGATTCGGAGGTTAAGGGCGTTCGGCGCCCGGGTGCCTCGCGTCCCGTGATTGCCTCTGATTCTGACGGGGACCGTGTCTCTGGTGGGAGTGGTTTCGGGAGCTGCGTTGACGCTCCTCTGCCCACGACCGATGGTGGCAGTTCCAGCGAGAGCCACCATCGTCCCGGATTTGTCCCGGGCAAAAGAGGCAGGAAGCCGGAAGTTTGGACGGATCCGGTGAAGCTTGGGCCTGGGATGAAGAGCCTTCCACGGCGAGCAGAGCTCCAAAATTGGGCTGGGACGCTGTCGGTCGGCGGTTTGGGGGGCCAAGCGCAGCAGGAGCTGAATGGGATTGCGGCGACGGTTAGCGCGGCGAAGAACCTCAAAACTACTGATGCGCGTGCAATCAGAGTTGCGATTCGCCGTGCATCCGCTATCGCGGCCGAGCTGTTTGGCAGGGCGAATCGGGGTGAGAACCCGAATAGGCCAGCTCGGGAGGTTGTGTTCCGCCAGGGGGCTTGGGAGAAAAAGTCCCACAAGCTCGCCACGCAGGTTCGGACCCTCACAGACCAGGCACACTCCCTTGGGGAGTGCTTGCATACTAGGGAGAGGGAGCTTGAATTCTTGCGTGGCAAATATGCAAGATTAGAGACCCGAGCGTCTATGGCGGGCTTGGACGTTAACGAGTCGGAGGCGATGTGCTTCCGCCCCGGCTTCCCGCTGCCCCAAGTGCCAACGCCGACTCCTCGGAGCAGCCGTGGGATGCGGTGTTCCGTAGGATGGAGGAGCTCGAACGGAAGTTCGAGGGGCGCCTCCTGGCACTGGGGAAGGTTCTGGGGCGGGGTGGGAGTGTCTCCCGGCCGACCCCACTGGCGGTGAAATGGGCCAGTATCGGCGCCGCCGAGAAGGCCCCGCCAGGAGAGCGGGACAAGCCCGCGAAGAAGAAGGGGGGTGTCGCGGGTGCGCCGCGTGAGGGTGCTTCTCCTCCTGTCCCGCCTGTAACATCGAAGGGGGAGAAGAAGAAGGGGACAAAGGCCGACGCTGAGAAGGCGCCGTCGGGCGGCCCTGTTCGGCCGGGCAGACCGCCAGTGGTCTTCCGGGTTGGGGATGGACCTGCGCCTCCGCAATCGGCTGCGCAGAAGGGGAGAGCACAGCGGGGGGCGGATAGAGCGGCCGGTGGTGCCGCTAAGGGCGGAAAGAAGTCAGCTGGGAGGACTGCGACGTCCGGTCCTGGCGCGCCGCGTGCCCCGATTGCGACCGTACCCGCCGAGCCCCGCGAGGCTTCGGCGAACACCTGGGTTCAGGTCGTTGGCCGTAAGGCCAAACAGGCGGCCAAAGTGGCCGCGAAAGCGGCCAACGATATGCCTGCCAGAGGCGGAGTCAGGGGTAGGAACGGGGGAGCCGGGACGCCGGCCCCCCGTCAGACGGGCACCAACGGAGCTCCGGTGTTCATGCCGCGCGCCCCCAGAACCGCGGCGGTGTCCATCACCGCCCCCGCCGGTGGGGAGCGAGAGTTCTCGGCCAAGGTGGCCGGCGCGATGGCGGCAATAAAAGTCGCCGATCTCGGTATCGCTGCCATGCGACCGAGACGCACGGTCACCGGGGGCTTAGTCCTGGAGATCCCGGGTGCGCAGGGCGCGGCTGGGGCCGCGGCCCTTAAAGCGAAGCTCACTGAGCAGCTCGCCGGCACCGGGATCAAAGTCCAGTGCCCCCAAAAAATGGCCGAGTTCCGGGTGTGCGGCTGCACCGAGCTCGCCTCGGAGGCGGCAATCCGTGGTGCCATTGCGGCCCAGGGGGGATGCTCCCCGGACGACGTGTCCGTTGGGGAGAGACGCCGGGACGCCGGCGGTCTGTTCTCCCTCTGGGTCCGCGCGCCCGCGGCGGCGGCGGCCAAATTGGTCAAGAGGACCAGGGTCGTCGTCGACGCGTTCGTGGCCCGGGTTGTGCCGCTGGTGCAGAGGAGGCTCCAGTGCTTTAGATGCCTGGAGTTTGGCCATGTTCAGGCGAAATGCAACAGCCTGAACGACAGGCGCCTCCTCTGCTACCGGTGCGGCGGGGAGGGTCACCGAGCGCGTCAGTGCACGGCAGCTCCGTGCTGCCCGCTGTGCACGGCCGCCGGTCTGCCGGGCGCGCATAGAATGGGGGGTCCGGCTTGCCGGCCCCCCGCCAGGGTGCTGCCGTGGCAGAGGGGTGGAAAGGGTGGTGTTGGGGGGGCGGGGACTTCATCGGGGGCCGGAGCGCCGGCCCCGTCGTCCGCGGCGGCGTCCGGGATGACGCCGCTCGCGCCTACCGCGTCGGGTTCCTCCGCGTCCCCCTCGGCTCCCGAGGCCATGGATACCGCGGCTCTGGTCGCGACGTCCGCACCCAAGTCCGGCCCGGGTAAGAGGAAGGACCGAGGGGATTCGGAGGCCGTAGTCGGTGGTCCGGTGCCGCCGACGTCTGAGGGGTCGCCGAAGGCCCCCAGGAGTAGGAGGAGGGTGGAAAAAGGAGGGAGCAACCCAGTGCTCCCCCCGGATGGCCCTCCACTGGGAAGGGAGGCCTTCCTCAAGGAGAGGAAGGCGGAGCCGCCCGAAACGGGCAGGGAAGAGTTGACGGGCAACGACGCGAAATTTCTCGCGGAGTCCGTTGCCGCGTCGTTCGGGGGTGGACTTCCCCCCCCCCCCCCCCGGGGATGGTACCGGGATCCCCCCCGCAACGGGGGATGCAGCCCGGCCCGAGCGAGATCCGGAGGAGGCCGGTAACGAGTCAGTTACGTAATGCCTCGGGGCCCTCCGATCTTGCTCGCGAACCTAAACCACTCCATGCGAGCCCACGACCTGCTGGAACAGGCTCGCCTGGAGTTGGGGGTCGGGCTGGTCGTCGCCACCGAGCCGTATCCGCTGGAGGACCGTTGCTTTCGGTCCACGAACCCGGATCGGCAGGTGGCGATGTTGTGGGGGGTGGGTAGGGGAGCCCCGCCGTGTTCGGTCGCCCGACACGGTAGGGGGTGGATGGCGGTTAAGTGGGGGGAAATCCTCGCGGTGGGCTGTTATTTCGCGCCGAGGCTTTCCGTCCCGGAGTTCGAGGACCGGCTACACGAGCTGAGGGCTTTTATCGTCCCTCAGAGAGCTCAGCCGGTCATCCTGTTGGGGGACTTTAATGCTCACGCTGTTGAGTGGGGGTCTCCCAGGACGGACTCTCGGGGCGAGGCGCTGCTCGAGTGGACGGAGGCTTTGGGGTTCCTGTTAAAGAACCCCTATGCAGTGACGACGTACCGCGGGCCGCGGGGCGAGTCGGTAATCGACTTAGTCTGGGTCAACCCCGCGGCAGCAACTAAGACGTCGCGCTGCTGGGTGGCGGAGGACGTGGAGCCGGGATCAGATCACATGTACGTGATGCTGGCCACCTCCACCCCCGCCGCCCCGCCTCCGCGTGTCCCTCGAGCCAATGGGCAGCCCCCGCGATAGGCGCTGAAGCACTTGGATGCTGGCGCGGCCCAACTCGCGTCCTCCGTCGTCGCCTGGCCTCCTTTGCCCGGCGACGTCCTCGACGATCCGGATGCCGGTGCCCTCTGGTTCCGTGGCGCGTTGCAATCCATCTGCGACGCCACAATGCCACGGACCACGGCACCGAGTGGGGATCGGAGGTCGACGTACTGGTGGACTCCGGAAATCGCGCGTCTCCGCGCGGAGAATCTCTCCGCTCGTCGCCAGTACGTCAAGGCCCGCCGAAGAGACCGTAGGCGGGTCACGGAGGACAGGCTCCAGGAGTTGCGTTCCGCATTTTCAGCGGCGCGCAAAGAACTCCGCGGAGCCATTGCCCGGGCCAAGGCCTGCTCGCACGACGAGTTCATCGCGACCCTTAACCAGGACCCTTCGGGGCGCCCGTACAAAACGGTGTCGACTAAGCTCGGCCCGTGGGCGCCCCCCGTTACGGAGGGTCTGGATCCCCGGTTCCTCACCGAGGTCCTCTCGGCGCTTTTCCCCCCTCCCCCGGTTCCCGGGGAGGGTGGCGCTGACGAGACCGGGGATCCTTGGTTAGTCCGGGGCGTCGATACATCTGACGCCCCCGAGGTCTGCGATGAGGAGTTCGCCTCCGCTATCGCGCGCATGCGCGCTAGGAGTGCGGCTCCGGGCCCTGACGGAGTGCCCGGGCGAGTTTGGGCCTGCGCTATCAGCGCCCTTGGTGACGGACTCAGACGGCTATTTAACGCCGTCTTGAGATCCGGGAGGTTTCCCCCCGCGTGGAAAGAGGCGAGGCTGGTGCTGCTCCGAAAGCCCGGAAAACCCGCAGGGTCGCCCTCGGCTTACCGGCCGATATATTTGTTGGACGAGGCGGGCAAGCTGCTGGAACGCGTTATTGCTGCCCGCCTCTGTGACCACCTCGAGTCCGTGGGCCCGGATCTATCCGACCGCCAATTTGGATTTCGGCGGCAGCGTTCGACAATGGACGCTATAAGTCTAGTTCGGACGCTGTCTCGCCGGGCGGTCGAGGGGGGCGGTGTGAGCGTAGCAGTCTCGTTGGACATTGCCAACGCGTTTAACACCGTCTCCTGGGCGGCGATCGAGCGGGCGCTACTTTATCATTGCGTCCCGCTCTACCTTCGCCGCCTGATCCGGGACTATCTTCACGGACGGGTGGTCTCCTTCGTCGGCCGGGACGGTGATGGGGCGACCGAGGTGCACCGCGGCGTGCCACAGGGGTCTGTTTTAGGGCCCCTGCTTTGGAACTTGGCATACGACGCGGCGCTGCGGGTGGAGATGCCATCGCCGCGTGTTTCGTTGGTCTGTTACCCCGACGACACGCTGGTGGTGGCTTCCGGGCAGAAATGGGGCGCAGCGATCAGCCTCGCGGAGGAGGCGCTGCGCCGCGTCGTCGCCTCGATCGGGACGCTTGGTCTGCGGGTCGCCGTCGAAAAGACGGAGGCTATATGGCTCGCAGACAGGGTTGGGACTGGTGTTCCCAGTAAAGCGTCCCTGAGGATCGGGGATGCCTGCGTCAGGGTCGGCCGATCGATGAAGTATCTCGGTCTGACCCTTGACACCTACTGGCGGTTTACGCGCCACTTCGCAGCCCTCGCCCCCCGGTTGGAGAAGCAAGTATTTGCTTTGGGACGCATAATGCCCAACCTGGGGGGTCCACACGAGGGTGTTCGGCGTTTATATGTGACGGTCGTCCGGTCCATGGCGCTGTATGGCGCCCCTGTATGGGCCGGCGACCTGGAGGACTGTCGCGTCGGGCGAGAATTACTCGCCCGAGTCCATCGTCGCGTCGTCCTCCGAGCCGTGCGGGCTTACCGCACGGTGTCACATGCCGAACTGTCCGCGCTGGGTGGGTCACCCCCTTTTCACCTGCTCGCGGAGATGGAAGCGGAAATATATTTCGCTGTCCGAAATCTCCGCGATGCTGGGGACCCACCTGCGGACGCGCATGAAGTGGCGCGGGGCCAGGCCCGGCAACGCATGGAAGCCAAATGGTTTGAATGGTTAGCCCTCCCAGAACATCCGGAGGGTCGCGTTGTCGGGGCGCTGCTGCCCATTCTCGATGAATGGGTGGGGCGCGTGTATGGCAGGCTCACCTTCCGCCTGACGCAGATGATCACCGGTGTGGGGTGTTTTGGTGATTATCTGCGTCGCATCGGGCGGGAGGAATCGTCGCGGTGTCACAGCTGCGACTCGGGCGACGGGGATTCGGCGGACCACACCCTGGCCCGCTGCCAGGAGTGGCTTGATGACCGCTGGATCCTCGAGGCGCAGCTGGGCCCTGACCTCTCGCTTCCGACTGTCGTACGTCGGATGGCGGGGGGCAGGGAGTGTTGGGAGGCCGTCTCCTCCTTCTCCGAAGTCGTGATGGGGGAGAAGGAGGAGGCGGAAAGGGAAAGGGAAGTGTCGGGGCACCCGTCTCGGCTTGCGGCGCCGAGACGTCGGGCGCGGCGCAGATGACCCGGGGCCGGGGGAGGTCGTGTTGCGTCCTAGTGACGCCGCTCCCCCGTTGGCCTCGCGCCGCGCCATTTTGGTCGGGTCGGGGAAGGTTTGCGCTGCGGCCCTGTGAAGGGAGGGCCACAGCTATAGGGTAGGGAGCCGGGGCCGCCATGGCGGCACCGCACCGATGCGGTGTGTTTGCGTGGCGGCGGTGTTAGGGATGGGGGATAGAGCGCCGGAAGCTCTATCGCGGGGTCGTGGGGAGGGAGTGCCGGGGGGCACTACCCTCCCTGGTAGCAGCGACTCCGGAAGTGGCGGCGCGGGCGCGTGGTCCGCCGCGCGTCGCCGGTATTGATTGGCTGGGGGGAGGTTTCACTCCCCCTCAGGGAAGAGCCCGTTATTGGGGCAGTTTCGCGCGGAGTCTGCAAATGCGCAGGAGGGGGGGCAAGCGGATGTATCGCTAGTTTGCTCCCGCGCAAGTCCCCCCCCCTCAGGCGTGCAGCTCCGCGCCAGAGGACGACCACCGTGGAGTTTTAGTGGGTGCAAGCCCCACATAACCCCCTCCTCCCCCCGGGGGGCGGGGGTATCCGTTAGGGATTTCTCCACGTATAAAAAAAAAAGGGTCTGGTTATGTCTGGGTTAGGTTAGGTTACGTTAGGTTACGTTACGTTATGAGTTCCGTTCCGCGTTCCGTTCCGTTCCGTTACGTTATTTTCATTATTCATGAGTTCAGCAAATACTATTTACAGGTACGTACTAGGCGCTGTTACTAAGCGAACGTTAGTAGCTACTAGCGTTCGTGATTTAGGCTAAGACTTAGAATTACTTAGAATTAACATAGCTTTAATTATAGTCGTTAAGATTTGAATAACGTTCACGGTCACTTGTATTTACAACGCTCACAATATATTACACTTTGTTTCACAAATTAACACCGAAAGTAACTTAATTATTCACTACTACGCGAAAGTCCGCGTAAAGGAAAGTAAAGTCGAAAAGTTCGAAGACGCACTGGAACGTTCCAGGGTAAGAGAAGCACGCGTGGTACAGTACGTTATTGTTGAGTCAACGACTCGAGAAGAAGGACGATCGCGATGATGGATCGGACCGGTTCGCCGAATTCCGTGACGTCAGCACCCCACCCAACAGCTGATCGTCCCGAGCGGGAAGAATAAGACAAGTGTCTAATTAGGTGGGGTGCGCGCCAACAGATGGCTGGCCCGATCTCACCATCGCGATCGTGCATACCGCGATTTGGTCGCGCTAACAACATTTAAACCGCGCGCGGCTCAGCCGCGCGCACATGGCCTGTGGCCGTTTGGACCAATCCCAAACATTCCCGCCCGCCTTCGTCAGTAGTGACGAAATTATGCAAAGGCGATTGGCGGAGCGTTGCCATTCAGCGATGTACAGCGCTGTGAGGCACAAAGGTATCGGAATTGAGACGGTCGTGAATGAATGAGATCGTCCCGGTAAAAAAGTTACGGTACGTAGTAGTAGAGGCGAGTGATAATTGCAAGTGCCAGGTGCATCGGCGCGAGCACAGGAAACGGGCATCGAGTGATGTGAAGTGCTGCAATCGACAGTGATCGATCGATTTGGTGGATCGTGCGAACAAGAACGGTAAGCTCGAATGTTCCTTATTGTGTCGAGTTTCTAAGAAATTGATCATAACGAAAGCTAGTGTGTAGCTGTCTCGAGGTCTTGTGTGTGGTGACCGTTGTTCGAGTGGCTCCCAGAATCGGTCTCTGAGGCGTCGTCGTGCGGTAGTATGATAATTTTGTGAATTGGGCGAGTAAACTCTGAAAGTGCCGTTTTGAGCGTGACCACGCGCACGAGGCCATCTGTGCCTGGATGCATCTGCATTACGCGTGCGAGCGGCCACCTGCAAGGGGGCTGCGACTCGCTTTTTATCAGGCACAAGTCGCCTGTTTTAACGGACAAGTGAGCGCGTGTCCACTTACCGCGCGTTTGCAACGTGTTCAAATAGTCGCGAGCCCACAGTCGCCAGAATTGCTGCTGCATTTTCTGCACGAGTTGCCAACGCGAGAGCCGATTTGCTGGGTGTACAAGAAATCGGCAGCTTAACGCCATCTCCCGGGCACGAGGCCCAAATTAGTTGACTAAACTCCTGAACGCCCTGCTCACTCATGCGGAGAGTCGATCCCAGCCCCTTCCATCGATCCGCGATCTATGGAAGGGGGAGAGAACGCTTCCCGGAAATCGCGAGAAGATTCCTCGTTCACTCTCTCGCTGAAATTGGGTAGTATATAGACGCGTTTATCTGCTAAACGGTTTATCGCTTCAATCGACTTTGCTTGTGCTGGCTTGCGCTTAAATATCTGCTTGTAAAATCGCTTGTTGCTTTGGCTTGTAATACTAATTACTAAAAGTTGCTCTGTGCGCTAGAGCCCGCGATAGTTCTCAGCTTGCTGTGGGAACGGTTTTAGTACGGGTTTAAAGATAGCCACAAACAATTAATTTTATAAGATTTATAATTTAAAGATAAGGACAAGTGTTAAACGAATAAAAGTAATCTTAAACTAAGTTACACCGTTTCGCGAATCTCTCTCTAACCGATCGTGCTGAATCCGATAGCAAACAACGTCGCTACATTAACACTGGGAGTTCCTCTAGATTTGGTTCCGGTAACGATGTAAGCGGTTCTCCGACCAGGAAGTGACCGGGCGTGAGTACGCCGAGATCTTCAGGGTCGTCGGACAACGGCTGTAGTGGGCGCGAATTTAAACAGGCCTCGATTTCAGTGAGGAGCGTGGTCATTTCCTCGTAAGTGAGCTTGTGTTCACCTATTACGCGGCGGAGGTGGTGTTTGACGGATTTGACTGCTGCCTCCCAGATTCCGCCGAAGTGAGGGGCAGCTGGCGGGTTGAAGGTCCACTCAATCCCTTCAGTGGCCACTGCATCCAGGAGTTGACCAGAAGTGACGGCCTGCAGCAACGCCCGTAGCTCCCTATCTGCTCCCACGAACGCAGTGCAGCAATCGCTCCATATTTGAACGCATCGACCTCGCCGAGAGATGAATCTTCGCAGTGCAGCGAGAAATGCGTCAGTAGTACCATCCGACACCACCTCCAAGTGGTCTGCCTTTGTAGCTAAGCAAATAAAAAGGGCAATGTAGCCCTTGTACGCACGCTGACCACGCCCCTTACTGGTACGTACCAAGATCGGACCGGCATAATCGATGCCTACTCGCGAAAACGATCGACAAGGAGTTACGCGGGCTGACGGGAGGTTACCCATAAGTTGATCCATTGTATTGCCCTTCCAACGTATGCAGGTCGGACAGCGGTGGATGAACGCTTTCACCATGGATCATCCTCGTAGGATCCAGCAGTGTTGACGCAGAGTGGACAGCGTGAGCTGGGTACCTCCGTGTAGGCAGCGTCGGTGAGCTTCGTCGATCCAGAGCTTGGTCAGATGAGACCTCTGCACCAGCCGTTCCAACCGGTGCCGGACCTCCTGGAGTTCATGGCTGAGCAGGTAGGGCTTCCCTGTGCCCTGATACTTCCGCAACCATCGACAGCACCACGCGGTCACTCTAAATAGACGTCGTAGGTTAGAGAAACGGATCAGATGGGAGCTCACCTCGCTTTCCGTTGCCGTCTGAATGTGGAGTGCCTGTCGCTGCTCCGCCTGATCCTGGTCGGGTACCGGGAACGTTTCGCCGGTCCAGTGAGTAGTGACAGCGAGCCAATTAGGTCCGGTCCACCACAGCGGGTGGCTAGGTAACTCCGATGGGGCCAGTCACCGGGCCTGAGGTAACGTGCGTTGGATGTCCGCTACTCTATTGGCAACGTACGTCTGCCACCTGCTCGAGTGGGATTGGATCCAGCCCAATGTAACGAGAGAATCTGTGCACAGGTGAACAGCGTCGATCGTCAGTACCAGTGTCTCCAGTGTTCGTGACGTCAATCGAGCCAGGAGAAGGGCGCCACACAGCTCAAGTCTCGGCAGCGAGACTCGCTTGCGCGGGGCTACCTTCGTCTTCGCGGTGATGAGGCTGATCTGCCGTTCGCCGTTGCTCCCGGTGACTCTCAGATAGATTACGGCAGAAAAGGCTCGTTCGGAAGCGTCTGAAAACCCGTGGACTTCGATAGCTTGCTGGCTCGACGTCAAGCCCAGCCAGCGAGGGACTTGCACGTCGCGTAGGGCAGGTAAGGCGTCAAGAAAGTCACGCCACAGTCGTTCCTCCTTTGATGGTAGCGGTTCATCCCAGTCTGTTTTGAGAAGCCAGAGTGACTGCACGAATATCTTGGCTCGAACGGTGACAGGGGCAAGCCAGCCCAACGGGTCGAAGATCTGGGCGGTCTGGCTGAGTACGCTGCGCTTCGTGACCCTCACCGACGCATCACTTTGCAGACAACGAATCCGGAAACGATCGCTCTCGGGAAACCACTGAATGCCGAGTACACTGTGAGTAGTGTCCGAGTCCCATTGGCGGGAGGTCCCCAAGTCGTCGCTAGCAGTAGTTAGCAAGAAGTCTGGTGAATTTGACGCCCACTTCCGTAGTCGAAAGCCGCCCGCCTTGCAGAGTCCAGTCAGTTCCCTTTGGAGAAGACGAGCCTCGTCGATCGTAGGGGCACCAGACAGGACGTCGTCCATGTAGACGTCTGACAGCATTATTCGGGACCCAGCAGGGAAACTCGAGGACTCGTCCCTAGCTAGTTGCTGCAGGCAACGCAGTGCCAGGTAAGGTGCACACGCCAAGCCGTAAGTTACTGTGCATAACTGAAATTCCTTGACTCGGGTGCTAGGGTCCTTGCTCCAGAGTACGCGTTGGAAGTCCCGATCGTCCGGATGTACCACAATTTGTCTGTACATCTTCTCCACATCGGCGACGAAAGCGATGGGGTGGCGCCGCCAGCGTATCAGGACGTCAGCTAGTGCTGGTAACAAACTGGTACCGATATGAAAGAAGTCGTTGAGTGACTTACCGGAGCTAGTTGGCATGGAGCCATTGAACACGACTCGAAGTTTCGTCGTCGTGCTTGTTGCCTTCATGACTCCATGGTGGGGTAGGTAGTAGCCCAAGCCGTTCAGAGTTAGGTTAGAGCGTTACATGTGCCCGAGGTCTTCGTATTCCTGCATAAATTCCTTGTAGGCTTTATGGAAGTCAGCGTCCCGCTGGAATCGGCGCTGCATCGACGTCAGCGTGCGGAGAGCTCCAGGCCTCGACAATCCCAGCTCCGGGCGGTTCTTGAATGGGAGTCGGACGACGAACCGGCCTTCGGATGTACGTCGATGAGTTGCGAGAAAGTGCTCCTCGCAGGCCTGCTCGTCGATTGTCATGGTAGGTTCTATCCGCACTTCCTCCTGTTCCCAAAATCGCTCCAGTAGGCTTGTCAAGTCCGCATGAACCGAACAGAACTGCACCGTAGGGGTTCGCTGGTTTGGGTGACGGACATACGATCCCGTAATACCTCCAGTGAAGATCCATCCAAACACAGTCTCCTGCGCCAAGGGCGAGCCCGAGGGCCCCTTGCGGACGCCGTCCAGCAGGATCTCGTTGTATATATCGGCTCCCAGTAGCAGTTCCACTGGATCTTGATTTGCTTGGAGAGGGTCGGCCCATTGCAGCCCGTGCAGGTGAGTCCAGTGGGTCAAGTCGGGCAAGGCGTGAGGCTTGTAGCTGGACAGGTTAGCCAATGCAATGGCAGGGACCCGCACGCTGTGTCCCTGGTCGTGATCAGCCGTCACCTCGGTCCAGACCAGTCCACGGGTGCTTTGTGAACGAACACCGCCCGCGAAAGCCAACGGAAGGCGAGTTCGTTGTCGTTTGAGTCCAAGTTGCTTGACGAGTTGATCGGAAATCAGGGAGACCTCACTGCCAGGATCGATCAGTGCTCCAACGACGGTGTATTGACCAGCTGGTGTATACGCACGTACCCGAGCGGTCCCCAGGATTACGGTCCGCCGTGTGCCGTGATGCGGCGTCACGTGCTGCACCGTCGCCTCCAGCATTGCCTCAAACGTCTCATGGATGGAGGTATGGTGTTTTTCTGCACATCTTTGACAGCGTTTGTTAGAAGGGCAGTCAGTTAATTTATGCTTACCTAAACAGTTTAGGCAGCGCTGCAGTGATGTGAGCGTCTCCCTCCTTTCCGGTTGCGTTTTCTGCTGGTAGCGTGGGCAGTAAAGCAGGTAGTGTGGGCCTTTACACAGTCCACACTCCTTGGTGGATTCTCGTCCAGTGGCGACCTGGTGCACCTGGGCAGATTTGGGGTTGGCCCGCTTGTTGCTCGCGTCCTCTTCCCGTTGCAGGACCTGGCGGCTCTCCAATGCCTCCACGCTGTGGATGCGTGAGTCGATGAACTTCTTTAGTTCCTCCAAGGTAGGTGACTCCGTGGAGGGTCCGAGTGCGGTTTCCCATTCACGGCGCGATTGGAGATCCAACCGCTCCACCGTCAAATGGACGATCCAATCCGTCGGGTCTGGTCGTTCCATGTCGGCGAGAGCGTCGACGACGTCCCACGTAGCATAATATAGTCGCTTCAGTTGCGTGGACGATTCCTCCTTGACAGGTTGCAGGTCAGTGAGGCTCACGAGCAGTGCGCGTACCAAGCGCCGTTTGTTTTGAAAGCGAGTCTGGAGTGCCGTCCAGGCGCGGTTGAAATTAGACTCCGTAGTCTTAATATTTCGTATTAGCTCGGCTGCTTCGCCCTTCAGGCAGCCCCTCAAATAGTGGAAACGGTCGACATTTTTTAGCGAAGTATCCTGAATCACGAGCGATACGAATAGGTCGTGGAAAGGCAGCCATTCACTATATCTGCCGTCGAAAGTAGGCAGGTTAATACGTGGCAGTAGAGCACGTTGCCGGAGCTCACCGCCCTCTGAGCGTCCCGACGGCAGCGACACGTTCGCAGCATGGGGTTGTGTCCCGGTAATCGTCTCTCGCAGGTCCAAGAGTTGCGCCTGCTGGTCCATGAAGGCCTCTTCGGCGATGCTGAAGCAGTCCTTTGTGAAATAGTCGTGCTTTTCCTGCTCAGCGGTACGCGACTCCATCAGTGTCGTGTGCTGAACCGTGAACTCCTTCCAATAATTGTCGAGCATGGTTAAACGCGACTGTATCATGCCATTCGTAATATTAGCCATGCCTTTCTTTTTCAGGTTGTCGTAGACGCGGGTTAAGCGGTGGAACACTTCGATTTGAGCGTTGATTTTGTCGGCCATCGTGAAGGTCGAGAGCGAGCGCAGTCACCACGTGGTCGCGGTAGAAGATTCCGGAACCGATCACTTGAAAGTTCTCGCGATTTTACCGGATCCGGCTCGAAGGACCAATAATGTTACTAAGCGAACGTTAGTAGCTACTAGCGTTCGTGATTTAGGCTAAGACTTAGAATTACTTAGAATTAAAATAGCTTTAATTATAGTCGTTAAGATTTGAATAACGTTCACGGTCACTTGTATTTACAACGCTCACAATATATTACACTTTGTTTCACAAATTAACACCGAAAGTAACTTAATTATTCACTACTACGCGAAAGTCCGCGTAAAGGAAAGTAAAGTCGAAAAGTTCGAAGACGCACTGGAACGTTCCAGGGTAAGAGAAGCACGCGTGGTACAGTACGTTATATGTACGGATAGCCAGGCCGCTATCAAAGCACTGAGCAGGAGTATGTATGTGTCTCATCTGGCAATGGAATGCAGATTAGCATTGAACGAGCTTGGGAGAAGAGGAGCCAAGATTACCATCTTTTGGGTACCTGGACACGAAGGAACAGCGGGCAACGAGAGGGCAGATCGACTAGCTAGGGCAGGGTCAAGCATGGCTCCCAGGATGGGCGAGACGATTCCTCCGATAGCTGATGTGGCCTTCAAGGCCGCTATCAGAGAATGGAGGGATCAGACCAGGAAAAGGAAGTGGGAGGATATAACCGACTGCGCGACGGCGAAGTTGTTGATAGGCCCTGAGCCAAAAAGGGACAGGGCCAGAAAACTGATAGGAATGGAAAGAACCAAAGCAAGGAATGTGGTGGGCATTCTAAGTGGACATGCACCACTGAATGCTCATTTACACAGGATTATGGCCAGTGAAACGGAAATGTGCTCGCTATGTGAGGTTAGCAGGGAGGACTCTGTGCACGTCCTGTGCGAGTGTCCACGTACAATGGAAACCCGGAGAAGGATACTTGGCATGGAGATTATTAGAGTAGAGGATGTAAGCAAGCTATGTATAGATAAGATTGCGAGTTTCCTGGAAGAGGTGAACCCATGGAAATACACCTAAGGCTCATCTCCGCCAGAAGGGGAGGACCTACACGCTGGCCCCCTTCTCGGTCAGTGACTCGGAAGTAGGCTGAGGAGGAGGCTGGAGCCGCGATTCGAAGGGGACCGTTGCCCCTCGGCGTGGTTCACCAGGGGGGGCGGAGGCAGGGGCCCCCTCACACACATCTTCAACAGTAAGGCAGCCAAGGAGGACAGAAAAGACAGTATGGTGAGGCAGTTATTCCGACTGTGGTCCAGTGGTGACCGAACCTTTGGTAAGTTCGATCCGGGACCACGGAAGGGTAGCGGTGCCAAGAGTAAGAAAGCAAGGATGGTTCCAGTGCCACAAGCACTTAAGCGATACCGGCGCACCGGCTTTTACACACCTCTTTAGGAATGCGGAGTGCCGCTAGGGGCGGGTGGTGACCGCCCCCCTTTCTGGACCGTGCCTCGCTATCAGATCTCACAATGATTAAGACTTGATTCAACTGGGAAATGGGTGGGAGGGGGGGTGCATCTTTCTATAAGGGGGTTATAATCTTAGGACCAAAAAGAGTGTAGGTCGGGGGAGGGTGGGTCGGGGGGAAAACAATGGGGCAGTGTTGCAGTGTAGGATAGCTGTGGGAAGTCTCAGGCAACAGGAATAAGAGGGAGGATGCTAGGGAGTTGAGTCAACGGGGAGAGAGGGAGGGGGTAGGAGTCCGTGCAGTCCAAAGGTGCTTCCAGAGGGGACGTGAAGGGGACCCGGCTACTCCGGATTCAGGACGATGTGTAAAAGCAAGTTTACGGGGCTGATAGGAGATCTGGTAGAGCGGCGTCGAGACACGGATCCACATACCGCGTATTTATTTAGCGACGGGCTGGTACCGTCAAGGCCGGAGAGGGTGGTTTGCGCAACGCATAATGACTCCGGCGCACCTATGAGTGCGTCTTAGGTAGGGATCGCCCACCCTCGTTGATGGTCACCCCCGTGAGTACGGTCCGTCCGCAAGTTGGCCCGGGCCTATAAAAAGCGGATGTGCACCCGAGAAACGGGGTAGAATCCTGGCGGGTTAATGCGTACCATGAGGAGGCGGCCATCCAAAGCCATTCCCTCCCCCTTAGGGGGAGGCCTGTCTTCCCAGGCAGCGCAGGATAGATGGTGTGGTCCTTCGGACCAGGTGGCAAGTCGTTCCTCCCTGCTCGGCCCCGGCCGTTGAAGGGAGGCTCTTGGACCCCGTGGCAGTGTAGGGGAAAGAGATGCGGTCATACCGGGCGGCGCGGTCAGCCCTGGGGGAACACCCGCTCTCCGAATGTTTGAACACTCACTGGCTGCATGGCCCGAGTGACGCCCGGGACCTCGGCACGTGCCGTATGCTCCCCCCGCTGATGTCGCAACTAAATCGACTAAATCGATTACAGTACGTTATTGTTGAGTCAACGACTCGCGAGAAAAGAAGGACGATCGCGATGATGGATCGGACCGGTTCGCCGAATTCCGTGACGTCAGCACCCCACCCAACAGCTGATCGTCCCGAGCGGGAAGAATAAGACAAGTGTCTAATTAGGTGGGGTGCGCGCCGACAGATGGCTGGCTCGATCTCACCATCGCGATCGGCCCAGCCGCGCGCACATGGCCTGTGGCCGTTTGGGCCAATCCCAAACAGGCGCCGCAAGCAATATGTTACATTAAGGAACAATAAATACTTAAATACTGAATATTATTTACAGACACATACCAATTATCACAGGCAGTGTGTTATCTTGCTGAACTCATGAATAATGAAAATTGTTTGACCGTGGAATATTTAAAGGAAACTACTAACATTATAAGGATGAAGGTCCGTTCGCGACATATCAAAAGGTACAAAAAAGAGCGCCAAGTATATAATCCCATCAAAAAGTATCCCATTTAAAAACATTGTCGTATATGAATATAATGATATACAAAAATTGCGCCAATTATCACAATGGCTATTTATACAAAGAAAAAATGTATTAAATAATATTAAGCAGATATATTTTTATACAAATAAATATTTTAATACGAATAAATATTTTATTCAAAATACTTGGCGCTGCTCTCGGAATTGGGGTTGCTAAACTGAATAAATATGTATAAATTTCATTATAATCTTTTTCTTTCTTTCTTGTCTCAGTGGTGTCTGGTCTTGTTTTATTTATTAACCAAGACAATTGGACCGAAACGAAGAAATCAGGAACACTACTAGCATTTGACTTAATTGGATGGGTAATTCAGCATTTCATAGATTGTATTGAATTTGTAGCCTCAACTGAATAAATATGTATAAATTTCATTATAATCTTTTTCTTTCTTTCTTGTCTCAGTGGTGTCTTGTCTTGTTTTATTTATTAACCAAGACAATTAACATTTTTTCGGAGAGCAGCGCCAAGTATTTTGAATAAAATATTTATTCGTATTAAAATATTTATTTGTATAAAAATGTATCTGCTTAATATTATTTAATACATTTTTTCTTTGTATAAATAGCCATTGTGATAATTGGCGCAATTTTTGTATATCATTATATTCATATACGACAATGTTTTTAAATGGGATACTTTTTGATGGGATTATATACTTGGCGCTCTTTTTTGTACCTTTTTGTAAAAAGGTAATTTTGTGGGGATTTCACACATTTTGTAGTATTAACTGATATTAATTTACGACAATTTTTAAAATGGGTTTTTATAAACGTCCAGAGACGGTTCGACAGTGAAGCATCTTCTTTCGCATAAATGTCTGGAAATTTGTACCATGCATCACAAAATAATATATTGTAGTAACAAATTGCATTGTATTTAAATTGCCAGATATTTAGAGTTTTTATGTAAAGCTTATATTATAGAAATTAAGGGGACGCACAGGCTTGGATGGATAGAAATGAAGGGGATGCACAGGCTTGGAGGTTGTCCAGAGAAGATTACATAGGTAGATAGATAGACAGAGCATCTTGTTTCGCACAAGTTTCTGGAAATTTGTCAAATAAGGTAAATCAGCTAAAAAATTAATGAATTAATGAATGCGTGGCAACTACTGTGGATTTTATTAAAGTATTACGAATGTCTTTCACAAAAGATTGAAAAGCATCAAGGGAAATGTGTTTTCAGCGTACTTTCTTCACTAATGTGACTTGCTCTACATTGCAAGCAGTTCACCATAAATAATCTATTTTCTTAATAATTCTTGATTGTCTTTTGACAATATTTGTCGATTTACCTTATTTGACAAATTTCCCTCGGCGCCGCAAGCCGAGACGGGTGCCCCGACATTTCCCTTTCCCTTTCCGCCTCTTCCTTCTCCCCCATCACGACTTCGGAGAAGGAGGAGACGGCCTCCCAACACTCCCTGCCCCCCGCCATCCGACGTATGACAGTCGGAAGCGTGAGGTCAGGGCCCAGCTGCGCCTCGAGGATGCGGCGGTCATCAAGCCACTCCTGGCAGCGGGCCAGGGTGTGGTCCGCCGAATCCTCGTCGCCCGAGTCGCAGCTGTGACACTGCGACGATTCCTCCCGCCCGATGCGATGCAGATAATCACCAAAACACCCCACACCGGTGATCATCTGCGTCAGGCGGAAGGTGAGCCTGCCGTACCCGCGCCCCACCCATTCATCGAGAATGGGCAGCAGCGCCCCGACAACGCGACCCTCCCGATGTTCTGGGAGGGCTAACTATGCCAGCCATTTGGCTTCCATGCGTTGCCGGGCCTGGCCCCGCGCCACTTCATGCGCGTCCGCAGGTGGGTCCCCAGCATCGCGGAGATTTCGGACAGCGAAATATATTTCCTCTTCCATCTCCGCGAGCAGGTGAAAAGGGGGTGACCCACCCAGCGCGGACACTTCGGCATGTGACACCGTGCGGTAAGCCCGCACGGCTCGGAGGACGACGCGACGGTGGACTCGGGCGAGTAATTCTCGCCCGACGCGACAGTCCTCCAGGTCGCCATACAGGGGCGCCATGGACCGGACGACCGTCACATATAAGCGCCGAACACCCTCGTGTGGTCCCCCCAGGTTGGGCATTATACATCCCAAAGCAAAAACTTGCTTCTCCAACCGGGGGGCGAGGGCTGTGAAGTGGTGCGTAAACCGCCAGTAGGTGTCAAGGGTCAGACCGAGATACTTCATCGATCGGCTGACCCTGACGCAGGCATCCCCGACCCTCAGGGACGCTCTGTTGGGGACACCGGTCCCCAATCTGTCTGCGAGCCAAATGGCCTCCGTTTTCTCGAAGGCCACCCGCAGACCGAGCGTCCCGATCGAGGTAACGACTCGCCGCAGTGCCTCTTCCGCGAGGCTGATGGCTGCTCTCCAATTCTGCCCGGAAGCCACCTCCAGGGTGTCGTCCGCGTAACAGACGAGCGAGACCCCCGGTGATGGCATATCTACCCGCAACACCGCGTCGTACGCCAGGATCCATAACAGGGGCCCTAGAACAGACCCCTGTGGCACGCCGCGGTGAACCTCGGTCGCCCCATCCCCGTCCCGGCCGACGTAGGTGACCACCCTTCCGCGGAGATAGTCCCGGATCAGGCGGCGAAGGTAGAGCGGGACGCAATGGTACATAAGCGCCCGCTCAATCGCCGCCCAGGAGACGGTGTTAAAGGCCTTGGCTATGTCCAACGAAACAGCCACGCTCACACCGCCTCCCTCGACCGCCCGGCGAGACAGCGACCGAACCAATTGTATCGCGTCGATGGTCGATCGCTGCCGCCTGAATCCAAATTGGCGGTCGGAAAGATCCGGGCCCACGGACTCGAGGTGGTCACAGAGGCGGGCAGCAATGATGCGTTCAAGCAACTTAGCCGCCTCATCCAACAAACATATCGGCCGGTACGCCGAGGCCGACTCTGCGGGCTTTCCGGGCTTTCTGAGCAGCACCAGCCTCGCCTCTTTCCATGCGGGGGGAAACCTTCCGGATCTCAAGGCGGCGTTGAACAGCCGCCTGAGTCCGTCTCCAAGGGCGCCAATAGCGCAGACCCAAACTCGCCCGGGCACTCCGTCAGGGCCCGGAGCCGCACTCCTAGCACGCATGCGCGTGACAGCGGAGGCGAGCTCCTCGTCGCTGACCCCAGGGGCGTCAGATGTATCGACGCCCCGAATTAACCAAGGATCCCCGGTTTCGTCGACGCCACCCTCCCCGGGAACCGGGGGAGGGGGGAAAAGCGCCGAGAGTACCTCGGTGAGGAACCGGGGATCCAGACCCTCCGTAACGGGGGGCGCCCAGGGACCGAGCTTAACGGACACAGCTCTATAGGGGCGCCCCCAAGGGTCCTGGTTAAGGGGTTACGGCACCCTGAGATTTAAAAAAAATCGATTTTTTGTTGTTGTTATTTTCCTTTAATTTGGAGTTCAGGGAATAATTTAAGCCATGGTGGATGCAACAGCTCCCAAAAATAGCCAAGTTACAGTGCTTGGAAGGTCGTGCGGCAGCTGCCGTTTCGGAACAGGTAGCGACCATCCGCTTCACGGGAGGATTACCTGGGCCTTTTCTATTGTTTTATTTCCAGGCTACGGCAGGGGGCCCTTTGGACATAGTAGGGTCATTTTAAAGCGTTAGTGGGTTAATTGCATTGGTGTAAGGCAAATGTTCGGAAAGATTGACTCAGTCTTGCGATCGCATCGTCAGAGTAAACGTCGTGCTTAGAAGTTTCGAAAAAGTCTTAGTTTTATTTTCATAATGTCAAAACGTGTATATCTTGATCAGAAGGGTTCGAGAAAACATTCTGGACGTGCTTCTACGAGCCATAAAAGGAAACATCATCCTGCAAATCGCTATTTGATGGAAAGTGAGGAAGCTAGCACGAGTACGTCAGCGAAAAAATTAAAAGCGACTGAAGATGTCGATATAGTAGTTGACGCAACGTTTGGCTACCGCATAGTAAATTTTGTAGCAGTTTTCTCGGCTATTAGTGAGGCAGTGAAATGTAACGTGTGTAATGGCAAAGTGAAATTCACAGAATCTGCTATTCGTGGACTTGGTTTTAAAATCAATATGACTTGTGAATCGTGCCAACCTGTATGTATAAACTCAAGTCCTCTCATCGATGGGAAAGCATACGATGTGAACAGAAGAATTGTCTTTGCTTTTCGATTACTTGGACTTGGTTTGGCGGGAATAGATAAATTCTGTGGAATAATGGACATGCCGAAACCTGTGTTTCATTCATTTTACGACAAAATAGTTCAAAATATTCATACCGCCGCAAAAAGTGTGTGTGAACTATCAGTGAAAAATGCTGTGAATGCAGAAAAAGAAATGAATTTACAAAAGGGAAACCCGGAAGGACTAACTGTTTCAGGAGACGGAACTTGGAGAAAACGGGGATTTTCTTCTCTTTTCGGAGTAGCAACTATTATTGCACATTATACCGGCAAAGTAATAAATGCGGTAATAAAATCACGCTATTGCAAAGCATGCGAATTTTGGAGAACTTATGACGATACTGAGGAGTACCACGAATGGAAAGAAAAACACAGCGAACAATGTTCAGCCAATCATACAGGATCAGCAGGAAAGATGGAAGTTGATGCGGTAACAGAAATGTTTGCAGCATCTGAGGAAAAGTATGGTATAAGATACACAAATTACATCGGCGACGGAGATAGCAAAACATACAAAGGGATTCTAGACTCAAAACCTTATGGTGACGTTATTGTGAAAAAAAAAGAATGTATTGGCCACGTCCAAACACGAATGGGTGCGCAACTCCGTAAAGTAAAGAAGGAAAATAAAGGCCTTGGTGGTAGAGGTAAACTAACTGCCAAACTTATTGACGAATTAACCGTTTATTATGGCCTAGCCATCAGAAGGAATTCAAATTCAATAGATGAAATGAAGAATGCAATTTGGGCCACCTTCTATCATAAAATTTCCACTGATTAGAATCCCCAACATGAGAAGTGCCCTACTGGGAAAGATTCCTGGTGCTCATGGCAGAAAGCGCAGGCTCACGAATCTCTGGAAAATTACAAACACTTGGACCCAATTTCAGAAGATGTTCAACAAGCTATTCGACCAGTGTACGAAAGATTGAGTAACAATGAATTATTAGAACGTTGTTTGGGAGGTTTCACGCAAAATAACAATGAAAGCGTGAACGCTCTCATTTGGTCTATGGCACCGAAAGTCACTTCCAGCGGTGCGAAAATTGTCGAAATCGCAACAAACATTGCAATAAATATATTCAACGATGGATATAACAATATATTACTTATCATGCAAATTATGAATTTAACAATTGGACCGAGCGCGCAACAAGCCTGTCAAAAGTGGGACACGGATCGCATCACAATTGCGAATCTAAGAGCGCAGCAAGCAACAAAAGAGGCTAGGAAACTAAAACGAGCAGCTCAAAAAGAATCTGAAGACATTACTTTTGCTGCGGAAGAGACACTGTATGGCCCAGGCATTGCCGATTGAAGGTAACACTAAAATCTTTTTCTCTAACATCTGTTAAAGTCGCACTTTTCCTTCTTTTCCGTTTTTCTCAAAACTACATTTTTACGACTGGTGTATCAAAAATCTCCGAAACTGTACGTCCCAGTTACTTCAAATTTGATACACATAATTCTAACAACATTATCTATCATGTAGCATAGGATTTTTTTGATGCCATATCCCAATTGTTTATAGTAATTGTTTGAATTTTGCCTTTTTTGGTAAAAATTTAATGTTCATTTTCACTTTGCTCGCATTTGTACAAAAATGCTTTTTTCTCTCAATCCCTATGCTACACGATAGATATTTTATCAATGAACAATAAAACTATGGGTTTTTTAGTTTCAGATAATCCTGGGCATCACAATCCGTTACACCGTCTGCGCGCGTCCTGACGGAGGAGTTTTGCCGGATAACGGATAGCTCGGCCATTTTTTAATATTTTTTTGTCAAATTTACACAATATGTCCTCTAATGTATGCCCTAACCATAAATAATAATGAAGTAATTGTCACATTCATAGTTTCGTAGAAAAAAATTCGTAAACTTTGATGTTATTTCGGCCGCCTCAGGGTGGCGTAACCCCTTAAGGGTCGCGATGAACTCGTCATGCGAGCAGGCCTTGGCCCGGGCAATGGCTCCGCGGAGTTCCTTGCGTGCCGCTGAGAATGCGGAACGCAACTCCCGGAGCCTGTCCTCCGTGACCCGCCTACGGTCTCTTCGGCGGGCCTTGACGTACTGGCGACGAGCGGAGAGATTCTCCGCGCGGAGACGCGCGATCTCCGGAGTCCACCAGTACGTCGACCTCCGACCCGCATCCGGTGCCATGGTCCGCGGCATTGTGGCGTCGCAGATAGACTGCAATGCGCCACGGAACCAGAGGGCACCGGCAACTGGGTCGTCGAGGACGTCGGCCGGCAATGGAGGCCAGGCGACGACAGAGGACGCGAGTTGGGCTGCGCTAGCATCAAGGTGCTTCAGCGCCCATTGCGGGGGCTGCCCATTCGCTCGAGGGACACGGGGAGGCGGGGCGGCGGGGGTGGAGGTGGCCAGCATCACATACATGTGATCGGAACCAGGCTCCACGTCCTCCGCCACCCAGCAGCGCGACGTCCTGGAGGCGGCCGCGGGGTTGACCCATACCAGGTCGATAACCGACTCGCCCCGCGGCCCACGGTACGTCGTCACTGCATAGGGGTTCTTAAGAATGAACCCCAATGCCTCCGTCCACTCGAGCAGCGCCTCGCCCCGAGAGTCCGTCCTAGGGGACCCCCACTCAACGGCGTGGGCGTTGAAGTCCCCCATCAGGACGACCGGCTGAGCTCTGCGGGGGGCAAGAAAAGCCCCCAGCTCGTGAAGCCGGTCCTCGAACTCCGGGACGGATAGACTAGGCGCAAAATAGCAGCCCACCGCAAGGAATTCCCCCCACATGGCAGCCATCCAGCCCCGCCCGTGCCGGGCGACCGAGCACGGCGGGGCACCCCTTCCCACCCCCCAATACATCGCCACCTGCCTATCCGGGTTTGTGGACCGATTGTATCGGTCTTCCAACGGATATGGCTCGGCGGCGATGACCATCCCCACACCCAACTCCACGCGAGCCTGCTCTAGCAGGTCATACGCCCGCATGGAGTGGTTCAGGTTTACAAGCAGGAACGGAGGGCTGCGAGGCATTACGATGGCGAATCCTCACCGGCCTCCTCCGGTTCCTGCTTGAGCGGGGCAGTCTCTCCCGTAAGGAGGGACAGCCCCAAAATCTCCCCTATCTCCGGTTGGGAGAGCGCCGCCCCGTACGAAGTAGCGATGGAGTGCGAGAGGATCAGCACCTCGTCATCATCACTAGGCGGCTCCACCACCTCAACAGACCCCGCCGGTGGGGCACCTTCCCTACTACAGGGGGGGGGGGGGCACCGCACTCTCCTCCAGCTGAGCAACAGCGGAGGGAGGCAATAAATTGGCACCCTCTTTTAGTTTCACCCCCTTCTTCTTTTTCCCTTTTTTGTTACAGGACCCCCCTGATGTCACGGATGACGCATCATCCGCAGCAGCAACCTCCTCGTCCTCACGACCCTTCCGCTTGCCGGGGCCGGATGAAGCGGAGATTAGGACGTCGGTCTCCATGGCCCCGGAAGCCGACATGGTCGCAAACAGGGCAGGAGCTGTAGCCTCAAGAGCCCCAGACACCCCGGACACCCCAGCAGAAGTGCAAGGATCAATCGCGGATGCCAACGATGACGCATCACCACCAACCCCAACCCGAACCCCCCCAGACCCCCCAGCAGAAGGATCAATCGCGGATGCCAACGATGACGCATCACCACCAACCCCAACCCCAACCCCCCCAGACCCCCTCGCAGTGGATGAAGCCCTAGCCGGGGGGCGACAGGCCGGGCCACCCATCCTGTGGGTACCGGGCAAATCAGCGCTGGTGCAAACCGGGCAGCTAGGGGGAGCAAAACAATGTCGAGCTCTATGCCCCTCACCACCGCACCGGTAGCACAGATTGCTTCTATCCACGGTGCCGCTGCACTTGGCCCTGACGTGGCCAAACCCGAGACAGCGGAAGCACTGTAGCTTCCGCTGTACGAGCGGTACCACCCGAGCCGAAATCGAATTGACCACAATAGTGGTCGATTTTAGTAGTTTGGCAGCGGCCACCGCAGGTCCCCGGACCCACAGGGAATAAAGTCCCGAGGCGTTCCGGCGCCTTTCCCCGACCACAATGTCTTCAACCGCACACCCCCCGAACTGCGCAACCGCGGCGCGCACCGACTCCTCCGACGCGAGCTCGGTCAAACCACAGACCATAAACTCCGCCATCTTTATGGGGCAATGTACCTTAATGCCGGTACCCCCGAGCTGTTGTACAAGCTTCTCCCTAAGGGCAGCAGCTCTGGCCGGGCCCTGGGCCCCGGGGATCTCAAGCACGAGACCCCCGGTAACGGCACGCCTCGGCCGCATGGCCGCAATGCCAAGGTCGGCGACCTTAATGGCCGCCATCGCGCCCGAGACCCGCGCCGAAAACTCCCTTTCACCACCAACAGGGGCGGTGATGGTCACAGCCGCAGACCTGGGGATGCGCGGCAATAAAATAGGGGACCCCCCAGAGGCGCCCGGGCGCCGAGGAGTCGCAGGCGTAGCACCACCGCCCCCAGACACCCCCCCAGGGCCACCTCTCGCCGCCTTCGATGCAGCCTTTCTGGATCTACGACCCACTACCTGCGCCCAGGTGTCATGGGCCGCATGCGCAGCGGGAGGCAAGGGGGCCACAGCCCTCGGCAAGATGTTCGTAGTGACAGGCCCGGGAGCAGCTGCCGCCACGGACGCGGCAGCCCTCTTCTTAGCAGCCGCAGCTGTCTTCTTTTTCGGACGCTTCGCGCGCGAATTCCCCGACGAAGCCACCACACCAGGCACGGCAATGGGGGTAATGGGGGGAGGAGAACCCTGAGCCCCCCTCTTCCTCTTACTGGCCCGTAGGGCAGGCCCAGAAGGGCGAGGGAAAGTAAAACCGGCCCCCCCAATCCTTCCCGGAGGGACACCCAATGATGGAGCTCCGGTCACACGTACGTCAGAATTCTGACCACCAATCCTCGCCCATTCCCGGGCAAGAGGCGTCTGGTGGACCGCCGGCCCAGTACAGCCCACGGCCACGTTCGCGGACGACAGGTGCGCATCCAAGCGCGCCTCCATGCGCCTCTCGAACTCGTCCATGCGTCGCATAAGGGCGTCCCACGGTTGGACGGCAGACACACCCTCAGCGCCGCTAGAAACAGAACCCCCAGCCGGTGGAAGGGGGGAAGATGATGACGCCCCCAGCTTCCTTTTCTTCTTCTTGCTCCCCCCAGCCGTATTAGGATCGGCCCTTAAGGGGCTCGATCTTGCCGCGGAGGAGGGGCCAGGGACAGGATCCGCCTCAATTTGAACGCACGAGTCGTTCCAGGGAGGCACGGTAGGCGGGAGAAGCTCGTCGCGGGTGGGCAGCGGGAAGCCGGGGCGGAAGGACATCGCCTCCGACTCGTTAATATCCAAGCCCGCCATAGACGCCCGGGTCTCTAATCTTGCATATCTGCCTCGCAAGAATTCAAGTTCCCTCTCCCTAGTGTGCAAACACTCCCCAAGGGAGTGTGCCTGGTCCGTGAGGGTTCGAACCTGCGTGGCGAGCTTGTGGGACTTTTTCTCCCAAGCCCCCTGACGGAACACAACCTCCCGAGCTGGCCTATTCGGGTTCTCACCCCGATTCGCCCTGCCAAACAGCTCGGCCGCGATAGCAGATGCACGGCGAATCGCAACTCTGATTGCCCGCGCATCAGTAGTCTTTAGATTCTTCGCCGCGCTAACCGTCGCCGCAATCCCATTCAGCTCCTGCTGTGCCTGGCCCCCCAAACCGCCGACCGACAGTGTCCCGGCCCAATTTTGGAGCTCTGCTCGCCGTGGAAGGCTCTTCATCCCAGGCCCAAGCCTCAGAGGGTCCGTCCAAACTGCCGGCTTCCTGCCTCTTTTGCCTGGAACAAATCCAGGACGATGGTGGTTCTCGCTGGAACTGCCACCATCGGTCGTGGGCAGACGAGCATCAATGCAGCTCCCGAAGCCACTCCCACCAGAGACACGGTCCCCGTCAGAGTCAGAGGCAATCAAGGGACGCGACGCACCCGGGCGCCGAACGCCCTTAACCTCTGAATCATTACCGCCATCATCCCCACCAGTGGGCGTGTCCACCTCCATATCCGCAGATGCGGAAGCTGCACCTCCGGGCTCCCCCATTGGGGTCTCTACCTCGACGACGCTATCGTCCGAGAGTAAGTCGCCGCACCGTTCCAAAACAACGCGCGCCGCCCCAAACGTCCTCTCGGCAGCCAACGTCAGTAAGTCGCCTGACTGAGTCGACTTCCCCGAGTGTTCACTCATGGTCTTCGCATCGCGGTCCAGCCGTCCCATCATCTCCGAGATATCCTTACGGAGGGCGAGCAATTTCTCGAGCTCAGGAGTCGATTTGAGCTCCACCGTGCTCCGTATAACTGGCCCACCTCTGGGCATGCCAGAAGCCGCCGCAGGAGCACCCCCGACTCGCGGGTACGAGACGTTCAAAGTCTCGCTCAGGGCTCCATTCCCTGTTGCTTCTAGGTCGACAGAAGCGTCAGTCCCAGTGCGACGGACCCGCAGAGACGAAGGGACATTAGATGCCCCTCCGCCCGCGATCGAACCGCCTTTAGCACTAGAGCGGGTTACCCGGGAAGCTGGCATGCCACCCCCGTTCGCCGCGCTCGCCCCTCCACCAACTCCTCCCCACAGGCCGGCCACCCGCGAAACCGCGATCGAGAACCGGTCCTGCTCCGGAGCCAGCGACCCGCACGTAGCGATCGAACGCTGACTACCGGAAGTTCTGGGAAGGCCTGCACACTGCGATGCAGCACCTTCACCTCCCACCGTGCCAAAAAGAATATCCTGGGACATTGCATGGTCGGCTGCTGTAGCATTTTCTGGGGGGAGCACACTGCTCCCAACTCCAGTGACGTCGGCCCGCGGCCCCAGCTCGACGCCGTCAGTCTGTTTGATAACGCTGCCAGTACTGCTGACAAGGTACTGCAGCGATGGACGACTTCCACTAGCGATTGTTTTATCCGAGGCTTCGCTATATGTGTTCATCTTCCATGGGTTGTCATTGAAGGGTGACGACCCCAACGCCCGGCGTTCTCCCAAACCTTCCCCACTAAGGCGGGGGGGGGGGGGGGGGCACCCAGCAATGCTTTACTTCCCTGCCGATAGGAAGACCCCTGCGGACACACGCCGCAGGGGAACGCAACTGCCATGCCCGCGTCCGCGTCCCTAACGAGACAAAGTCTCGCAGGGACCCCGGGAGCACCAACGTGGAGGTGCGGTACATGGACTTGCTCCGGACTGGCCTCCAACTTCGTCCAAGTTCTCCGCTCCGGGCTGACACTGGATCCTCCCCACGCGGCCCAAGGGCCCGGGGGTACCACCAGAGTCGACTACCCGGTTGAGAGAACATGGAACCCATCGAAGTTCTCCATCAGCCATGCGCCGGCAAGCCGACGGCTGATGGAGCGCCGTTCCAGAGCATCGCTCCCACCTATCCCAGACTAAACCTAGACCTATCCCAGACTAAACCCAGACCTTTTTTTTTTTTTTTATAGAGGGGGAAAATGCATTACGCATACCCCGGCAGAAATGCCGGGGTTATGTGGGACTACTCACACAATGCGTGTGTGAGCTACCCACTAAAAACCCCCTTTGACACCCGCCTTCGGTGGACCCATGGAGGTACCCGGGACTTCTGATGTAGTTCGTCGGGTACCTCTGCCATGGTAGGCGGGGCCTCGCAAAGCCGCCCATAGGGCGGAGCCTCCCTCCGCGTTTCCCGGTCGAGCCGAGCGACCGGGCACGCCCGCCAATACGGGGTGTAATGGTTTTAAAAATCTTAACGACTAGCGGCCTTAAATGTCTAAATAAATATATGTAAATATAAATAAATAAATAAGTAAAACCACCAGCTACGTTAAAATGTATACAAAAACCTCTTACACCCGATAAAACCGCGATAAAATGTGGGGGGCCAAAAAGGACACCCCCACACGCCAGACACACACTCGCACACACGCGTGCACGCGCACGCTCATTCACACACACACACTCACACATGCGCGACCGCGCGCGCTCATTCACACACACATACACACCTAAAAACGCGCAAAAGCACGTAGTAAACGCGGGGGTAAAAACGCGCAATAGCGCGTAGTAAACGCAAGGCTAAAAAATCGCGAAAATTGCTCCCAGGAGCGCAGCGGACCTCTAAGGTCTTTTGCGCTTCCTGGCGAGCCGGCGCCTATTCGTGTCCCTTTGGGCGACCGCCGCCCGAAGGGCCCTAGCCCTTTCTTCACGTCGAAGGCGGTCCGCCTCCTGTTCCTTCGTTCGCCGGTCTGTCATCACAGACCGGGCAAACTCCAGGAATGCAGCCCACGTCTCGGGAGAGACCGTGGCACGGGCCATCAGGGAGGAGACTTCCACCGGGCCCCCAAGGCCCGCGGCAAGTGCCGCACGTTGGGTGTCGTAGGTGGGACACTCCACCAAAACGTGCTCCGCGTCGTCCTGCGGTGAACCGCAGTCCAGGCACGACGCGGCGGGTGCGTTCCCTATCCTGTGAAGGAAATTCCGGAAGCACCCGTGGCCACTCATCAGTTGCATCGAGAAATACTCGGCTGCAACTGACGGGCCAGGCACTACCGCGAAGGTATCCACCTTGGGGACCAGGCGTCTGACCCAGCTTGTAGACGGGGTCAGCTCCCACTCCCTCTGCCAATCGGCCATAGCCTCCCCGAGCGCGTGGGCCTTATGGAGGCGGACTCGCGCCTTCCTGCCCTCGGGGTCGGCCGCCCAAATTGGGTCAGCCCTGTCGGCTGCCTTGGCCTGAAACACGGCACGGCCCATCTTGGCCTTTATGTACAGTGGCATCCGTCCTGCTAAAACGCAGAGCGGATGGAAACCCACTGTACGATAGGCCGCCGTGAATCTGGTGAGGGCGGTCCTCTGCGCACGGCGCAGAATATCTCTGCTAGCCGTAGTGCGCAGAGTGACGGCCCACACCGGCGCGCCGTTTAAAATTACGGACTCCCACACCGAGTAGTACAGGCGTCTCGCATGGAGGGACGGGCCCCGGGTGTTCGGCAGGAGCGCTGCCAGCGCCCCTGAGACCCTGTCCGCTCGCGCTGCTACCCCCTCCAGGTGGGCCCTGTAGTTTCGACCGCAATCGAACAGGACCCCCAAATACCGGACCGTAGGTGCGGTGATGATATCCGCGTCGAGAATACGGATATTCACCGATTTCTCGATCCTACGTCCGGTCAGGAAGATGGCCTCGGTCTTTTCCGCGGCCAGGGAGAGCCCGGTTTTGAAGAACCAGGCTCTTACCCGTGGCATCGCGGTTGCCATCATTTCCTGTAACTGGAGGGGGTTGGCCGCCGAAAAAAGCAGCGCGACATCGTCCGCATACGCGATGGCGCGGACGAATCTGCCCATGTCCAACTGGGTGAGGAGTCCGTCGTATACTGCGTTCCACAAAAAGGGTCCTAGAACGGACCCCTGTGGAACGCCCGCGTAAATATCACGGACCACGGTGCCCTCCGCGGAGTGCACCGTGATCCTTCGCCCCGTGAAATAGTCACTAAGCGTGGCCCGCGTGTAGGCATCTACGCCTCTCCTGTCCAGCTCCCTGAGGATGATGTCCCAGCGCAAGGTGTTGAAAGCGTTCTGGACATCCAGGGATAGGAGGGCGCAGATCCTTTGTTTTTGGGCACACGCTTCCGCGAAACAGGCAACCTCGGTGGCTGCCTCGACGGTGCCGACACCCCTACGGAAACCGAACTGGTTTGGGTGGAATGGATCCCTGCCCAATTGGCGCTCAAGGATTTCCTTAATCGCATACTCCCAGACCTTGGACAAGGCCGGGAGTATGGATATGGGCCTATATGCCCTGGGACTTAGGGGATCCTTTCCCGGCTTTGGAATAAGGACAACGCGTGCCATCTTCCAAACCGCCGGGATCTCACCTCGCGTAAGGGTGTCGAGCACCATCTCGCGGATGGCCTCGGGGTCCGCCTTGGCCATGGAGGCCACCACCTCCACTGGGACCCTATCGAGGCCAGGGGCCTTATTTAGCTTGATGCAAGCTAACGCCTTTTTGGCGAGGTCGATATCGACCTCCGGCATGGGGTCCGGGCCAGCCAGCCAGCGGCGCAGAGAGACCTGAGTGCGGGGGCGAGGGGGGGGGGGGGAGCCATGGGCAGGGGCGGCGCTGAGGTGGAGAACAGCGTGTCGAGGACCACGCCCACCTGGTCCCTCGACATCACAGTGCGCGGCACCCTGCCCTCTAGTCTTGACATGACTATCTTGTATGGCTTCCCCCAAGGGTCGCCATCCACGGTGCCCTGGAGGGACGCCCAGAGGCTCTCCTTGGACCGCCAGATAAGAATCTGGACGGTCCGCCTGGAGAGGGAGTACTCCCGCCTAAGTTGTTCTAGGCGGGGATCATTTTTCTTCCTCCTCCTCTGGAACGCCCTCCGTGCCTTGTGCATGGCCTTCCTCGCCTCCGCGATCTCAGGCGTCCACCAGAAATTGGGCTTCCGTGCCCCCCTCGGGAGGGATCTTGTCCTCAAGGTGTCCGCACAGACACCCTCGAGGAGGGACTGAAGCCTCTCTGCGCGCGGCTCGTCCTCAGCCTCCGCTGAGGATCGGGCTTCCCGCAGGTCGCGATATCGGTCCACGATCACCGCGGGGTCAATGTCCTTGACGGAATAGGGGGTCCAGCCACCATCTGGTGGCCTCGTGGGCACGTTTGGCTTAGCCAAAACGTGCAGGACGTATCGGTGGTCGGAGGCCGTGAAGTAGTTTAATACTTCACTCCTCCGTATACGTCCCGCGGACCCCCTATCCATTGACATTACGTCAATAAATGACGACCCCTTGTTGCGGTGGAACGTGGCCCTCTGGCGAAGCCTGATCGGGATCAGACCCAGTCTGGCCACCACCCTCATGCACGCATAGCCCCGCTTATCAGCCTTCGCACCCCCCCACGCCGGGGACTTGGCGTTGAAGTCACCCGCCAGGATAACCATCCTGCCCGGGGACATCAGCGAGGTCAGTATGACCTCTAGTTCCTCCATATAACGGAGGAACTCGGGGTGCTTCTTGCTGGGCGCGCAGTAACAGCTTACCACGATCATGTTGTCCACGATCGCGGTAGCCACGCCCTCTGCGGCGACGGGGCGGGTCAGGGCGGGAAATCTCCCGTTGAACCCAGTCACCCAAACCGCTGCATCCCCCGTGACATCCCCGTTCCATTCAGGTAGAATTCTGAATGGTTCGGAGATAATCACGAGGTCGACGTTTAGCTGGCAGGCGTTCTGGATCATTAGATCCTGCGCCAGCCTGCAGCGATTCAGGTTAATCTGAAGAATCTTCAGCATTACCTGGGCTCAACAGATCTCGGCCCCCCCGCCGCCGGTAGCCTCCTACATGCCGGGCAGGCCAGAGAGGCCGTCACGTGGGCTGCTCTAGGGCCCTTGACCCCGGCTGCCGTGCATATGATGCACTTTGGCGCATTCGTGCAGGCTGCTATAGGGTGGTCCAGGGCTCCGCACCGGCGGCACCTCTCTTTGCCGCGCTGCACCGAAGGGCAAGATGCGGCCAGATGTCCTAAAAGGTGACAGGCGAAGCATCTGGTCGTCTTCGCCAAGGGCCTGGCTCGGACCATTGTGAGGCCCGTCCTAAAACAGACGGTCTCCATGCCCTTCGGGAGGAGGCTGGAGGGGACCTCCACCACCGCTGTCTGGGTGCCGCCGGGGGTGAGTTTGAGCGACCGGACCAGGCAGCTCGCCTCCGGGATCTTCAAGGCCCCTCCGAGGTCCCTGCCCAAGGTGGGCGCATCCACCATGGGATCGATGTCCCTCACTTCCAGGGCCGTCTTATCCTCGAGGGGGACACACGCCAATTTCCCCCCGGTGGCCTGGGTGAGTGCCGCGGAGGTTTCCGCGGCGGATCCCTTCGGCTCTAGCTCGAGGAGTACGTGGCCTAGGCGCGTGCGCTTTACCGCCTTCACACCCTCCAGGGCAGCCCGACCCTGGGTGACCGCGGCCCTATACACGTCAATGTAGGTGCCGCCCTCGGGAACCCTGATGAGGACCGCCTCCGGGCGCCTCCTTACTCTCCCCCTTCTCCTCTTCCTACCACCTCCACCACCCGGCGCCTGACCTTGCAAGGGGTCCGCGTTCCGGGGGGGAGGGGGGGATTGGGTTTTCCCTGAGTGGGGGGGGGGCCCTGTCGGGGAGGGGGTTGGACACCCCGCCCCTGGCCCTGGGTCTGCGTGGAGTTCCCGGCCTGCCGGCTACTCCCCTGGGCCGACCCCGACGGGCCAGGTTGCTGCTGCTGCTGCGGTTGTCGCAGCCTCAGGCGTTTCCTCTCCTTTTTACCCTGGCGCTGCGACCGTTGCAGCTGCCAGTCGCCGCCCTCTTGCTGCGGGTGGGGCCGCTGCTGAGGCTGCGACACCTGCGGAGGCACCGGGGGGGGGGGGCGGGAGGGGCGGCCAAACCACCACCGGATGACTCCACGCAGTCCTCCACAGCCATCGGGGCACTTCCCCCTTCCCCCGACACCGCCTGCGCGAACAGGCGCTTTTTTGCCTGGATCCCCCCTCCTGGGGGGATCCCCTCTCCCTCTTCTTAGTCCCCCCCCTCTTAGGCCGCGGTAGCTGCTGCTGCCGAGGAGGTGGGGGATCAGGGGTGCTGGTGGGTGCTCCTGCCTCCGTCTGGACGCCCCAGTCACGGGTGGATATCCCACGAGACGCAGACGGGATCAAGCCCGCAAATGGTGGGGGGAGGGGGAGGGGCGGCTCCTCCCTCGGTACCTCTCCTTGGAGGGGACCCTTCCACCGGCCGATGGCGTTGGTGGCAATGGCCTCCGCCACCACCACAACCGCCTCCTCGCAGCCCCTGGCGACCTCCCTAGTGATGGTCACCATGTCGGCTCCAGGGGTCCCGAGCGGGGATGAAGCCGCCTCCGCGAGTTCCCGGCATGCCTCCTTCAGGCTGTTTAGGAGGGTGGCCACGTTCGCCAACAGCCTCCCCACCTTCCCCGCCGGGGATTCCGCCCTTACGACCCCTTGGGTGATATTAGGGGTGGGCATCACCGGTACGGGGAAGGATGGGGGAGGGGCCGGTGGGTTCGGAGGGGTCGCCCCCCCCCCCCCCCACCCTGGTCAGCCACCCTGGACGCTGAGCTCGCACGACTCCTCTGTATCAGCTTCAGCGTCCCTTGCCTCATTTTTTTAGGCTCCACCAGGACAAGGGTGACCTCCGACGATAACGCGGTGGGCGCGCACGGTACCCCACCATCACCCGCCTCACCACCCCGCTGAGTCCGGGGGTGAGGGAGGACTCCGCCACATCAGGAGGGGTCCGGGCCAGCGTTTTCCCCTGAAAGATCTGGGGTGGGGTCTCGGGAATTATATGCCCCAGCTGGTCCCCGGGTTTCCCGACCCCTTGGCTTACGCTCTCCATTTGTTGGGTGAAGAATTGCCCAATCGTCTGACCCTTGGCGGGGGTCCCCTGGTACCTTTGTGGGGTACCGATCGCGTCCTTGGGGGGGGGCCCCAAGATCTTAACGGGGTTATCGGGGGATTTGCCATCATCCTCGACGTCAATGACGTATATCGTATCCCCCCCCGCGGGTTTCCGCACCTGGGTGGGCTTCTTCCCTCCGCCCTTCGGGAGTTTTCCGCCCTTCACCCCTCCTTTATCCTCCTTCTCGCAATTTACCCATTCCGATCCAAAATCCTTATCCGTTGTTCCTTGCCTATGTAACACCTCAGTAGCTGCTACTGGGGGGTTTACACCCTCCCCAGCGACGCCGGCCCGAGGCGGCAGCTCGGCGTCGTCGGACTTACTATCACTACTCAGCACCCTGCCGACATCGCGGGCTGAGGATGGACAATCTCCATGGTCCGCCTTGGTAGCATCCGAGGCAAGACGGGGCAAAGACATTATTCCATATTTTCTGTCTTAAAGGGCGACAGTTAAACCCCCCGCCCAGCGGCTCCCAACTCATGGCCCTGTTGTTGTGCCCATACGGTCCATTCCGTCCACCGGAGGGATCACCAAACACCGCAGGATCCTAACACAGCTCCTAAATCGAGTTATCAAAACCACCCAGTAATATATTTTTTTTTTTATTTCTAGGTACCAGGCCCGCTGCAATCCATTTGAACTTCCATCGTCTACACAACGACCCTCTACTAAACACTTCCAGTCATACTGGAAGAGTGCCATGGGAGTATCAAGGTAAGTATGTAAGGTAAGTGTATTAAATTTATTCAACTGTCTAACTTCTAATTATGTCACTATTTATTTTAGGTCCATACCCAGGTAAGTATCCCAAGGTAAGTTGAGAATTTACTATTATTATTATTATTAAATAGGTTAAGATTTGTTTAAGATCCATAATAAAAGGTAAGTAGCAGGTAAGTATCAGTAAGAATAAAAGGTAAGTAAAACTCGTTTGCCAGCACCAGAACTACAATGACAGTCAGCTTGCCTGTAAAGTACAAGCGTCGCTAAAATGAACTATTATACGCGGCGAATGCGCGGGAATTGCGCATCCGCCGGGGGGTTGACCGACCAATTGGCTAGGGCAGTAGCATCCCCCGTCGGCCGATAAAAGAGGGACCAAGTCCCGCCCATATCGCCCGACGCAGGACATCGCCGCTGCCCTAGAGCCCTCTCGCCAGCGTCAAGGCTGTCGGCCCTGGAGAGGGAGACTAAACCCAGACCTATCCCAGACTAAACCCAGACTAAACCAGACCTAACCTAACAATTTTCATTATTCATGAGTTCCGTTCCGTTCCGTTCCGTTCCGTTCCGTTCCGTTCCGTTCCGCGTTCCGTTCCGTTACGTTAAACGTTACGTTACGTTACGTTATTTTCATTATTCATGAGTTCAGCAAATACTATTTACAGGTACGTAGTAGGCGCCGCAAGCAATATGTTACATTAAGGAACAATAAATACTTAAATACTGAATATTATTTACAGGCACATACTAATTATCACAGGCAGTGTGTTATCTTGCTGAAGGAAACCACTAACATTATAAGGATGAAGGTCCGTTCGCGACATATCAATCGGAAAACGTACAAATGTTATATCGAATATGTACCAAATTCTATCAGCTACACGGCAATACGACGATATACGTGCGATTGTGCGAATGGTAACAGGACAGTGGGTTGCTGTTCGCACGTCGCTGCGATTATTTATTATTTATCACACGGACGTTTTAAATCCAAAATAGTTAAACCGTCCGAAATATTAACAAATATATTTGATGGAACTGACACAACGGCAGTTATTGACGTAAATAGCGACGAGGATTAATAAATAATAATCAATAATGATATCAACCTTTCTCGTTATTACCTATGATTTTCGAACTCACACTGATTACTCTCACGTCACGCTTCACGACTCGCTTCTATGTCCGACACTATATGTACATAAACAATAAATCCCAAACACTCTTCATTCACATTTCGATCTCCCAAACGAACCGCAATCGTTTCTTCCATTCGCATTTAAATGACACGTACTCAGGCTCGCGACAGATACTCTTTCTCGTCACATATTTATAATATAATGATCTTCTTTAAATTATTTTACTATGTTCCACCATCTCGACAATCTCTAGTTTTTTTTATATAATAGCTCGATAACAAAACATTATTCTTGATTTTTGTGGAGGTGGTCACTCAAAGGGTTGTTTCCAAAAACCACCCCCAAAAAATTAATTTTTTTTTTCAACCCTTAATAATTGATTTAAAATTTAGAGAAAAATATATGAAGTACAGTCGGTACGTAGCTATATTTACGCATTTTTTAAATTAAATTATCTTAACTAGTAACCGAGAAAAAAAATAATAACGTTAAGGGCGTTTACCCCCGTATTGCCCTTAAACGGGGGGGTAGCGATCTAAAACTTTACATAATGGTGTTTCAGGCAAGGAGCTTTGTTTAAAAAATAACCACTCCAAGAATCGGCCTGAGAGCCGTTTGACCATGCTTACCCTGCTAGACCCTTTCCGCAGTCTATATTATAACTGGGTTAAGTATATTTAACCTATTTCCTAACCTATCTGCTCGACGTACAATGTACAGACATACATTCGGGCCGCCTCAGTTCTTTCGGGCCTCCTCGGTTCATTCGGGCCACCTCAGTTCTTTCGGCCTGCTCGGTACTTTCAGCCCGCTTGAAATAATTCAATCCACTTGGTTCTGTTCAAGCCGCCCGCTTCCTTCGGGCCGCTTGAAAAATTCAAGCTACTTGGATCTATCCAAGCCGCTCGGTTCATTCGGGTACTCGGCTCGGCTCGGAAATCGGGTTTCAGCTTGGTTCGGATTTCAAACTACCCGAATATTCAAGTACTTGAACAGCTCTAACCATTACGCGATGAGTTCTGACTCACTCTGCTGCCAGATGGGTGGGAAGTGGGCTGCAAGATCATTTTTATACTTTTTACTCAAATTTCGAAATTTCAAGGTTCTTACCGGAGCAGAAGATATTAACTCACAGGGCTGCAATTTTGCACAGTTGTTATTGATCCCAGGACACAACTTTCCCGCACTAAGGCCTGACGCGACAATCATTTTCATTTTTTTCGGGACGGCCAAATATATATATATTTACTTACTTATTTAGAATGATTTTTAAACAATTTGATTATACACAGTAATCTACAGGGTGTCCCACGGTAGACTGGACAGCAGGATATCTCCTAACATATGGGAGATAAAAAAATAAAAAATATGGAACTGCATGGTTCGACGGGGCCAATTTATTAGCGCAGACGAATTTTTGTTTCGATTATTATTTTAAAAGATACGATGGTCAAGTTCGGTTTTTTAAATGCAACTATTTTTTTGGAAGAGGTGAGTTGATAGTGCGTTCCAAGACAAATTCAATAAGCATTAATGTATACACTTGATTTCCACTGGTTCTTCAGATAATGCGCTTGCAAATTTACTGATTTTCACTGGAAGAAAACCCGCTGAAATAGCAAGGACCGGGGTCGGTCTTGCTGGCGCCACGGGGGGCCTTGCCTGTTGAAACAGATACCTACCTTCCAAAGGTCTACGCCAGGCCCAAAGGCTGGACAATTATTTTCCGTCAGAAATCCTACTTAGGTAGGTACATCTGCGGTGTCAAGAAGCGCACCGTTACTTTTATTTCGCACTTGGTTCTACGCTCGGATGGCCGGTTCTTGTGGGAGGGATGCAAGCTCGATTGATTAGGTTAGGAGGTGTGAAAGTTGCTAGACTAAATTTCAACCATAAGGAGCAGATTGTATTAGAACCAATCGGATTTGCATCCCTCACAAACGGCTGCTCTCTTGAAGAGGCCCTCTTCACAGCAATACCTCCTCCCCAATGCACATCTTCTCTCGCACGGAATACGTCAACGCATGCTTTCGTTTTGATATTGAAGCTCGTGTTTATACTCGAGAGGACCACGCGTCGACAGCGGGCTACCCCGTTTCTTCCTGTGTCTCTCCGCGAGGAGTATTGAGGGTGGATTGTAGGAGCGTAGATGTCGGGATGCCAGTTATTGAATTCAGGAGACGATAGAAACACTTTATTAGAAAACACACATGTACTATATTTAAAGTAAATCGTATTGCTCTCGGGCAGGAGTACTGATAACGATCGAACTTGAGCCCCACTTCGCGCAGGCCGATTACACGGAGGGTAGTCGAGTCACACACTCCACAAATGATACAGGGTAATTCTGGAGCAACGCCCGTCAAGAAGATGCGGCCTGGTACCCCGTGGCGAGGACAGACCTTCGCAGTGCCTCACCCGATTTTTATGGCTTTTTCCGGAAAAAGGTATGAATCCTGGGCCGAACGTAGCGAAGTGAGGTCGAGCCCCCGCAGTCGAGGATGAAATATCCATTACAGTGAATGAAATATCCATTGAATGTTACAGATCAAAATGGCTGTTGGACAGTGTTAGTGTAAATAGTAAATTGTAAGTGAAGAAATACCTGAGCTGTTATTATGTCCTGGAACTGTAACTTGTAAAGATGATAGGTTGAGAAGGATGGATAAAATCAAAAGTAGGTATATTCACTATATTCTTGTGTCTATGCATAGGCACAACGGCGCGACGCAACGTGTGGAATCAGAGTTTGTCATCGAACGACTATGGATCTGATCGACGTATATTTGTTTCAAGAGGCGACAATGGTCGGACCTGAACGCGACCGCGATGTGTACTTGTCATTTCGTCACACGATCGTAGTAGCATTGTTTCTAGACATTTTCAGGGGATATACTGGAAACGTTCGAAAAAATTTCATGCACTAGCGAGCACCTCCGCTGAGCATGCAAATCGTGAACAGCTCGGCAAATATGCATTGTCAACACATTAAGTATATACCTAACAAGTGTTTCAGAATGTGACATAATATTTTTCTATTTTATTATTCTTGGGGGGGGGGGGGGCGATGGGGGCGATCGCCACTGGAGGGGGATGTAATAGGACAGAGTTCCACAGCAAAAAAATTAGCTAGTGCGAGTAGTCACATTGCGTACACTTCGACGCATTATAAAATTGTGGAATTTTTAAGTGTTTTTGGTGTGCTCGCGGAGTTGCTGGTTTGCAAGCAATGCAAGCAGAACATACAGTTTCATAAATCCGAAAATCGTGGCCTTGGCTTCAAAATAATTGTTGAATGCACTTGTGGTCGCAGAGAAATCAACTCAGGGCCTATGATTCATACCGGTTATGAAATCAATCGGAGAATTGTATTCGCTATGAGACTCTTAGGCATCGGCCGGGAAGGCATAAATATATTTTGTGGAATCATGGACATCGGGCAGGGAATACAAAAAACTTCGTACGATCTGGTTGTACAACATATGCACCGTGCGGCGAGTTTGGTGTTTGATTTCTGTGCCAGAAATCAGTTGCTGAAGAACAAATGGAAAATGTAAAACATGGAAGGTGTCCGACAAATTTAAATGTATCTGGTGATGGGTCGTGGAAGAAACGTGGCTTTACTTCGCAGTACGGTGTAACAACGCTCATAGGACATTACAGTGGGAAAGTAATAGATTTATTTGTAAAAGGAGGCTACTGCCAAGCCTGTACGTTTTGGAGTGGCAAAATGGATACTGACGAGCAGGGGGCTACAACTCTGTGCGCGACTTTACGGCAGCGTTAGTACTGCCATCTGGACTAAGGACCGTTTGTCCTCGAACTAAAATTCAATATGGCCATGCACTAATGTTTATGCTAAAAGGTATCGTATCAAATGCAAACTCCCATTTGCTTATTATTTGAGGCAATCAGAGCAACAACGGACGAACCTACATTAAAAAAATTTTTTTTTACCTATTTTACATGGTTAGTAGAGCCTATTGGAATACGTTATTGCTATTAATTCAATTTCGAAAAAAGCTAGGTTAGTTCATTTTGCTCTGACTGCTTTATTTCACAAAATGCAAGACGTCCTCAAATCAGTTGATGCACTACATCAAAACTGTTGTAAAAGCTGTCGAAGAAACAGGACTTATCATCCTCAGTATGGTTTGCGATCAACCTACAACAAATGTTGCAGCAATTAATAGATTATTACTGGATTCGCAGACTATGTTGGACGGCCATATTGAATTTTAGTTCGAGGACAAACGGTCCTTAGTCCAGATGGCAGTACTAACGCTGCCGTAAAGTCGTGCACAGAGTTGTAGCCCCCTGCTGACGAGTATCTTGAATGGTATGAAGGGCACGAAGAAGAATGCTTGGCAAATCATTCTGGTTCCGCAGGGAAAATGGAGGTCGATTCTATACGGGAACTGTTTTCATTACATTGGCGATGGTGACTCCAAAACGTACAAGGCAATTTTAGATTTAAATCCCTATGGCGACGATTTCGCAGTAACCAAAAGTGAGTGCGTCGGGCACGTGGAGAAACGGATGGGCACGCGGCTTCGAAATATTAAAAAAAACTGAAAAGCTTGGCGGAAAGGGGAAGTTGACCGATGTGTTAATAAAGAAATTAACAAAATATTATGGTTTGGCAATAAGACGAAATTTGATAGTGTTACCGAAATGAAAAAAGCTATAATGGCAACACTGCATCATTTATCCTCTACCAACAAAGAACCAAAGCATGATAATTGTCCAGTGGGAGCCGATAGCTGGTGCAAGTGGCGCGTTGCCGAGGCAGCAGGCAACTCGAAAGATTTCAAACATCCCCCTCCACTTCACTCAGATGTTGTGAAACATTTGATACCAATATATGAAGATCTTTCGAAGGAAGACCTTCTAAATAGGTGTCTAGGCGGACACACACAAAACGCCAATGAAAGTTTTAATTCTACGATCTGGCGCCTAGCACCGAAGCATTTGAATTCGGAGAGAAAAATCATTGAAATCGCCGCTTTCATTGCTACCGGTGTTTTCAACGAAGGCGTTGGAAGATGTTGGAAATAAATATTGGAGATCAGTGTAAATTATTTGCTGAAAACTACGATGCCCAGCGAATTAGGAGGCAGGAGCGCCGCAGCTTAAAGCAGTACTAAAGAGGATCGAACAGCTCACAGACTTCGCCAAATTGAAAAAAACGAGTTCAACGAGGAAGCGGAGGGTTTGCTGTATGGGCCTAGAATAGCAGATTAGCATCAAAGTGCTGTAAGTTTCCAATAACTGTTACTTTTTTGTACCGAAAACTTTAAACCAACAAAAAACTTTTGGTTACTTACTAGCTTGGTAGAAACCGATTTCGCCCTATGATCTACAAAAACCATTAATTTGATAAAACGACACATTTCACCCCGCCGGAGCGCGGCTAAATATAGTTTTAAAATTATAAAAAAAATCAGCGAGCTTTTTGACACACCTCACACCTTTTTTTTCACTATGACGAGAAAAGAATCCAAAATTATTTTTTTTTCGGCCCAGCCTAATCTATAGTTGTAATATGTTGTGATTTCATTTACTGTACAATTTTGTACAATCGTTACAAGAATCGGTTCTATGTATAACCGCTTTGGAATTTATACAGAACCTAAAAAATAAGTTATAGAAATGTATAGGAACCGTAACTTAAGCTGATATAGTCCGACATTTAGATTGTTTTTAACCGTCATTCAGAATAAAGGAACCGAAATCTTTATAATAACGGTTTCAAGTCCTGTCCTGTATACTATAGGTTTGGGAAGGTCGGTGCTCAGTGAAATTCAAAATAAAATGCAGAATTGAATGAAATTGGAAGTCGGATCGTCTGGTTTGCTTGTGACGTATCAGAATTTGTGAGGTGTCCTTTGGGAATCAATTGAAAAATAAATGTTTGATAAATAAGATCTGTTTTGAAATAATGTTGAATGTTTACATATACCTAAATGAGGAACTTCATTGTCGAAGTGATTTATCTTAATTTTTTTAGGATTTATCCTAATTTTTATAATTCATTTTTTAATTATTATACAATACCCATACATTTTAGGAGATCCAGATAATTTTATTTAAAACGCAAACTCAATATCAACCCCCGTTCATATTAAACCTGAATGATACTTTTTATTTGCTTACTCAATTTATCGAGCAATTCCAAATAAATTAGGAGGAGTAATTGGAATAATTATATCAATTTTAATTTTAATGAGTTTTCCATTTACTAAAACTTATCATGTAATATCAAGAAAATTTTCTCCTACAAATCAATTTTTAATCTGAAGATTTGTTTCTCTATTTATCAACAGACGCGGTCGCGTCTGGAAGCTGATTCCCTTTCCCCCTCTAGCCATAGGTACACTGAGCGACCATGTCTCTATACACGAATGATAGCGAAATGGACAGGTCCCCGCAGCTATTTTGGCCTTATTATCTTATTTTATGACATAGTCCCGGTGTTTTTACATGATCAAACGAATAATTATTTTTTTCGAACCCATTTGTCGTTTTACTTAATGTATCAAGCTGTTTGTATAAAAGATACAAGAATTATTCTGAATTAATAGTTATCAAAATGATACTTTTAGGTTAAGAGTTTTTGTGACGTCACGTTTTCCTCCTCCAGTTGACGCCAGTAGGTGTCGCCACTTGGTAGCAGAATTTATAAATCTGACTTTGGCTGTCACTCAATCATAATCTGCCAAGTGTTAGTTGTTAACATTTTTGAAATGTCACGATGGTAAAGAAGATTTATAACAAATTATGAAAGAAGTGATGACCCCCCCCCCCCCCCCCCCCCCCCATAAACATGACTCATGTATGAAAGAAGCTAATTCCCTTTAATTCACGAAAAAAGTTCACCTGCAAAGATTGTGAAATCAACTTGGCTAATTCCAATTGTACCTTTAATTCACGAAAACAATTAAAAAAGTTCTCACGCAAAGACTGTGAAATCAGCTTTGCTAATTCCAATTGTATTCTCGTTCTCCGTTCGAACACTGATTACTCTGTCACTTTTTATACTTGACATTCCTTTACTGGCCATAAATCAATTCAACGCTCCGATTTTCAGCTTCGGTTTTAAGGAATTACCGGCGTTGTATAAGAAAAAAACTATGAAGTCGACTTAAAACAAAATGTTTCATATTCTTCGCATCTCTCTTACAGCGTATTCGGACGGTCGCACTGGTGCGCACTGGATTCAAATTTTCGCCAATTGGAAACGAAAAAGTTCGCATTCAGTGCGCACTAGTGCAGGTTGCCAAGTGTGCTATTAATTACTCTATTTCCGACTTTGATTCGGTTAAATTAGTCTCTACCAAATTTGTATTATCTTCCATGCTAAAACGATCGTCATACGACATTTTTAACAGAAGGTGTCCCTCTTATAAAAGTTTGTGTGTCAACTACAGGCCTCTCGCCCGCTAATTCTTTAAAATCGAAGCTGAAAATCTGAGCACTGAATTGATTTGTGGTTAGAAATTACGGGACACCCTTAGGTCCGAGACAGACGAGCGAGTTCGCAAACGGTCATTTAGCGGTCGTCAACTTAAGCATTGAAAAATCGACACTTGAGGATGTTATAAACAAAGTCTTTCCGAGAACTGCATCGTCGCCTGAACAAGATAGGCTTTGGACAACTGCGATGCTGAGAAACATTCGTGAATGTATCGCGTTGTCGACGACAACGCATCGTTATACTTTATCGGAGGAATTTAACATTTTAAACATTAATCTCCTGCATTTTATTTTTGTATTAGTCTTAAAACTGAAAACTCGCTTGTCTGTAGCAAGCAAGACATGTCTTATATATACCGATTTCCGCCGAAGGAGATAATTTGAAATTATAATTGTTCATAATTATGTACATATCTCTTCTTGGTGTTTAGAAGATGTTGGAATTCTTCGTAAACTTCTATCGTTGCTTCTAGGTACAACACGTGGTACAATCACTTTGAATTCCTTGTTCTGCGTTGCACCTGTGCACTGCGACGGTTCAGCTCGGAGTGTTCGAGATAGTTCGAGATAGTTCGAGACCTACGCAACGCACGGAATCGGTGGTAATCCAGTACAATCCTGACCAATCACGATTTTCGGCAGCAAGGCTCATCCTATCCGAGATTACCATTATACCGCTAAATTACAATAGGGAATTTGCATTTAAAAAGATTGCAAAGTTTATTATTTATAACCTGAATATACACCATAAATATATAATACAATTTTTAATTCTTATAAATCGTTGAGTATTAAAAAATGAGATTAAAAATTGATTTTGATTGGTCGAAAGGGATCGTGACGTCACATAGTAGTAGTTTTAACCCTCTAGTGCATACGTCTGCCTTAAGGCGGGCACCTGTTTAATTTAGGAGTTGGGCCCCTATAATTTTGTTTCAGAATTTTTATTTGCCAGCCTTAAAAGTATTGCCACACCGCATATTTTGGCCTAAGAAACATGTCAATCTGACGTTTCGATTTGACAGAAATCTACTTTGAAGTGCATTTTTTAGCTAAGCAAGCTGCGAGAATTATTTGTACAACTAAAAAAATCGAATAAAATACTTCCCGACACCGTACAGCTAAAAGAAAATTATTGGTAAGTAGTTTGTGTGGTGATTTATTGAATGGAATAAAGATTTGAAAACCAAAAATAATTTACCCCCGTGAAGTTAGGCTTGGCCGGCAGCCGCCTTAAGGGGACTAGGCAGTCAGAAATTCGATTTTTTTTTTATTGCATGTTTCGAAAGTACCACCCTTCCCGAGTAAAATGCCGTTTGGTTTATGTCAAAACTCGCAAACCTAAGGATTTTACAGTCGAAAAGGCCTGCGCGCACGCAGGTAGATTAGTTCCTCTTCTGAAACTTTGGACGCGTTTTTCTCAAAATCACGTTTCTTTAAAATTTGCCGTTTTATAGCCGCCATTTGTACAATTTTGATTTTTTTTCTTTTTCAATAGGTTCAGGGCAGAATGGGGCTAGGGCAAAATGTAAATTTGAAAGGATAGGTCAAAATTCAATTTATTACGGCCTGCAGCACTGCAAAATTACAGCGGCTCCAGAAAAAACGCTTACACATCAGATGACTGTAGCGTTGTCATACATATGTATATATTATTGAAATAATTTTTTTTTTACTGTTTATAGTATTAATAAACATTACCCAAAAGTACTAGTCACAATTTGTGTTCATCTCCTTGTAATTAATTCGCAAAAATTACTTGATTTTCGAGCGATCTGACTGCCTAGTCCCCTCAAGACGGTGTTATGTTAGTAGATCATCCTAAGTTAGTTAGGGTGTTAGTTTATCACTCTAATAATTGATACCTGAAAATTTTACTTGGCAACTTTTTCAGCTCTTTGTTTATGTAATTTGGTACCTATATACATAATTACATACATATATCATATCATACTATTATAATAATGCTACAGCATTTGTTTTATTGCTCACAAAAATCTCACAAAGTATTGAACAAATCATTACGAAATTTTAACTACAGTATCCTTGAACAACAGGAAGGGATATAGGCTATCTTTATGACGTCAAATATAATTAATCTGTATAAAAAAGGGTATGTACATAAAGAATTCATGACTCGGCCGGCTCACGATGGCTAGTACGCGACGCGACCGCCAGGCGGCGACCGGGCCAAGCGCTTCTCGCGCTTCTTCTGTGTTTTTTTTAAATTTCGCAATGTACAATAATGAATAATTCTCTATTATATCATAAATTTATATATTTTTTAAACATTTTTCATAGTTTTTCATTAAAAATGAAGTATTTATTTAAAAAAAAAACACTACATTTTTTATACTTGCTACGTGATCCCGCCTTAAGGCGGTGACCCGGAAGGCTACCGTGGGGAGCCCAGACGTCCTCCAAATTGAAAACAGATATCGGTTTCGGTTTTTTCATCCCCCAATTAGACTAGTCTAATTTTTCCAACTGAGTTAAAAATCTATGCACTAGAGGGTTAAATGGCTGCTATGTGTTTATGATTGCGTCGTGAAACTGGTGTTATGAGTTGCCTAAAAATACGTATATCAAAACAGCCGTCTAATAGTAAACACAAATGTATTTACTATTAGTCGTTCGATGACAAATTACTTGGGCTCGTTCATGACTCCTGTTGCGCGATTCCGAGCGGAATTTTAAATTAAACGGCGGGTCCGTGCCCGTGGAGCGCTGAAGCACTCAGCTCACGAGTTGTGCGGGAATTTCAATGAAGGAAATAAATGGAATGAAACACTTTCTGGTTAATTCCTAAGATTGAATGTTGGCTGTATTGTTAACAAGTTCGATCTGCCGTTTCTATAAAGTCGCTCCTCGCTTGTGCCCTCTAAAATGGCACATGGGGTAAAATGTATATTTTGCTAGTTAGTATATATTTGGATAAAGAATTTCTGGGTTTGAAAATTTAAAAAGAACACGAAGGCAGATCTTTCTAACATAGCCACTTTATTTAAAGCTTAATTCAATCGATCGAAACATCGTCAGATGCTTCGACAATCGTGCTACGTAATATAAAAATGTCTGAGTAAATAAATGGGAACGTTCCATTGTGTCTTTCAAGTTGTATTTATGTCGATTCAGTATCTAATTCGCTGCGTAATATTGCACGATCTGTTGCCATTCATAAGGGTAATTTTGTTGCATAAATCCGATTAAGGTACGGGCACGTTCCATTTGCCTAGGTGTACAGCGTCGGCAATCGTTATACAACGCTTCTGGCAACAATGCTGCAAAAACAATTACATCGAGAATTATAAAAATCCTTAAATCACACGGGAAAAATGTCACCTTTCACCTTTTAGGCCCGATTCAGACGAGCGATGCGGCGTCGTTGCGATCTCGCATCGGCGCACACATATAGTACGTATATCGATAGAACTACACGTGACTTAATTTTTTTGCGGCAGCGTTGTCATACCGAACGACGCCGCATCGATCATCTGCACCGGGCCTTAAGTAGCGATTTGTATCGGTGTTGCAAGCAGTGTTCCCGGAAAATACCCTACCGGATTTCGGACTCCGGTCGTAGGGACGGGCAACGCATGCGCGCGATGAGGCGGTGACGTCAAACCAATCAACGCCAAGGTGGGAAATTATGGGAAACGAAACGATGCTAGCACCAAGTCAAGCCAAGCCAGCCAACCAGCGTCGCCGGGGAATCGGTTGTCGATGCTGGTTGGCTGCGGCCTCACTTGCCTTGGCTAGTTGGCTTGGCTTGGCGCTGGCGTCGTTTCGTTTCCCATTATTTCCCATCTTGGCGTTGATTGGTTTGACGTCACCGCGTCATCGCGCGCATGCATTCCCCGTCCCTACGACCGGAGTCCGAAATCCGGTAGGGTATGTTCCGTGAACACAGGTTGCAAGAATCAGTATCGCGATACAAATTTCAACGTGTATGGGGTCCTTTACGCAAAGATATTTCTAACTCGTGAACTGCTATAACGATAAATCATAAGGAAATTTATTTAACTACGTAGTACATGCAAGCAAGGTGTACGTAGACTTTTTTCCAGGGGAGTGGAGGTAACTGCCCCTTCCTCTCTCTGGACGCCCATGCGTGCAAGTAGTTATTATAAAAAAAAACGTGGAAATTATTATTCATGCAAATATAATGCTGTTGCTTTTTTTTTTTACTCAAATATCTTATGCAGTTTTGCATTGCGTTGAGTGCAAAATAAGCACGAGTAACCATATTGCGCGATCTGTTTCAAATTTAGAAAAAAAATCTTTGCTTCGAATAAGTTAGGGACCAGGAAAATTTACCCATCTAATTCAGAAGTTCGAGAAAAGTACAGTGGCGGAATTCCATTTGACGTTACAGAGATGATCTTGAACTTCATTCTTAGCTGTAAATTTAGTTATCATTGCGACACGTGGCATCTAGATTTGAAACAATCAAATTACTCCTCGTGACTATTTCTTTAATCAGAATTCCCCGTATTTACGATTATATGCATATCTAATCGCACTAATCTGCCTTGGTCTGCATCAACCACGGATATCAGAATTTTGAGGTTTCAAGTAGGGACCCTAACTGTTATAGTCTAAATTTTAAAAGTTATGGCATAAGAATTAATATTTTTGTTTAAATGATTTTGGTTACTGATAACCATTATCAATGACGGATATCGATTTTGGTTACGAATAACCATTATTGGCGACGGAAATATTTTTTGGTCACTAATAATCATTATTGACGACGGAAATATTTTGTGGTCACTAATAACTGTTATAGACGACGGAAATTGTTTTCGGTTACGAACAACCATTATCGATGACCAGAATTATTTTTTCGTTACGAATAACCATTTTATCGTTGACGAGAATTTGTTTTGGTTACGGCATAACCAATCTCTTTTCAACAGCGCGCCGCGGCTCCTAATACCCACAGTTCGCATTCCAGATATTCTATAATTCAATAGTTATATCGTAACCAAAAATAAATTCTCGCAATAGATATTGGTTATATCGTAACCAAAAAAATTCTCGCAATAGGTATATATTGGTTATACCGTAACCAAAAAAAATTCCCACAATATATATTGGTTACGCCGTAACCAAAATAAAATTCCCGCAATATATATTAGTTACGCCGTAACCAAAAAAAAATTCTGGTCATCGATAATGGTTATTCGTAACCAAAAAAAATTCTGGTCATCGATAATGGTTATTCGTAGTGTTCCTTCTCGAGAATTCGTTCTCGAGAATTTCTCGAGAAATTTTATAATTGCTCATTTCTTATTTCTCGAGAAATACTATTTTTCTCGGGAAACTTAATTTAAGTCTAGGAAATCGCGAACGTATAAACACATCTACAATTTATAATGAATCTTATTAGTAACATTAGAACTTATATGAATTAGAATAGAAAATCTCAGTAGAGAAGATTCGACATTATTGACCGGTCAAGGTGCTCTTAAATTCCTATTTAACAGTTTATAAAAATGGTATGCCTTCTGAAATAAGTAATGAAATTCTTGTAGCTATTAAAGAAGAAATATCGAAAAGAAGAGACAAAACTATTGTATTCTTTATACAATTTTTCCATAGGTAATCCAGAATCTCTTCAAAAAATTCAAAAAACGCGTTTTTTCATTTAATATCCATATTTATCACAAAAAAGAAAATAAATAGATTAAAAAACTATTTTAAAACAAGATAGTAATGTTTCACTTTGCACAAATTTTGTGGTAAATAAATTTATGAATTATATTTAATATCTGTTTTTTCATTTATACAAGTTTTGGGCAAATTAGACAGGAAATGAAGATCAGTTAAAGTTTTCCTGTGTTTGTGATAAACATTGTCAACATTATTCCAAAAATATAAATATTGTAATATTTTTTTCAACTTCTCGAGAATTCTCAAGATCTGATTTCGGATTTCTCGAGAAAGAAAAAATATCGAGAAATCAGGAACACTAGTTATTCGTAACCGAAAACAATTTCTATAACAGTTATTAGTGACCAAAAAATATTTGCGTCGTCAATAATGATTATTAGTGACCAAAAAATATTTCCGTCGACAATAATGGTTATTCCTAACCAAAATCAATATCCGTCATCGATAATGGTTATCAGTAACCAAAACAGATAAATCTTAATATTTTTTAATCACTTGATTTTTTGGAAAATTTATGCAGTATGTAATGAAGACTGACTTCCATTTGAATAAAAATTAACTTTTTCTCAATGATTTTTTTCGAAAAAGTTAAAAAAATAACTGTTATTTCTGGTCTCTGGTTTCAAGTGTTCCTCGTATAAAACAAAGCCTTATCTACTGATCCGCTAATCTGTATTTAAAAATAAAATTTATAGAAATTGCATGTCGAAGCTCACCCTTGAGTTTTCTTCCTACACCATCGCAACGACCTCGATGCAATACACAGTCAATTTGTTCCGCCACATAACGCTTATCACCCAGTAGATTTTGGATGTTTACCGCCCCAATGAAAGTCATCGATACGACCATCAGCAAAAAGAGGGGAAATTGGAATTTCATTTTTAAACGTAGATTCCGACCAATTAACGAATCGTTAAGTTAGAATTAAGAAATAGGTGGTCTTATTACTCGAACACCTTGCTCAGAGCGAAACTAATGGTTTCAAGTTTCAAACCCCGACCTTATATATTCCCTTTCCCCTTCGAGGGTGGCATTCGGCGACATTGTTGTGTCTAAGTTCGGGCCAGTTAGGCCATTAAGGAGCCCGGGCTCCATGATATTCAGTGCAGTAGTGTGCGCTGCCGGCTCACACCCGTAGGATAGGCTTGGATGACTGGGATTCCTGGGGCCCCAGTGTTCGCTGCCACTGGGGCTCCCAAGAGGGCCAGTTATTTCAGCCTATGGGTACGGGCCTGCACCGCACACTACTACTTACACCCCTACAGTTTTCCCTATCCGTTTCATACCCACGGTATCTTCCGCGCGGCTCTGGAAAGCACCATGGGAAATATCTAAATAGGGTAGATGTCCCAATTACCGTGCTTTGACTCCGAAAATTTGTTATGACTTCGTTAAGTATAAAGGCACGGTAAGAGGGACAGGGCACGGTAATTGGGACATCTACCCCAGTAATTACGGCGCGCTATCGTAAATTCCACTTTCTAAATCGTTCATCGGAAGCGATTTTCAAAAGATTACGCTAATGCTTCGCTTTATCAGTCATTTTCACAAATTAAATTGCTGATAATGCTGGACTTTCCTGGAAAATATTTATTACTCTGCTCGCGTGTCAAAATTGAAATGAAATTAATTAAAAGAGATATTTTTTAGATGCTTCCTGCAAAATGTTGATATTTTCTGTAATCAGACCATCACATTTGGGTAACGATCATATCAAATAGGCGATAAAAAAATAGAAGATAAGTTATTTAATTGTAAATAATGATTACGATTTCCTTAACGCTGACACAGACGGCATACAAAGTGTATGCGTCCGTGTTGGCGGAGAGGGTGAAGAGTGGAGGTGGAGGGGAAGAGAATGCTGCCACCGAGCCAAACGGGGTTTAGGAGGGGGATAGGGTGCGTAGATAACATTTACGTGTTGAACTACCTAGTGAACAGGCAGGTAGTAAGGAAGGATAGGAAAATGGTAGTCCTGTTCGTGGATATGAAGGCCGCGTTTGACTCGATGGACAGGGGGGTGTTGTTGAAGGCGATGAGGGGGAGGGGACTAAGGGATGGGCTGGTGGAGAGGTGTGGGGAGGTGTTAAGGGAGACGGTAGGTAGGGTAAGAGTGGGGGACGAGGAGGGGAGAGGTTTTGGACAGCAAGAGGGGTGAGGCAAGGGTGTCCGTTGAGCCCTAGCCTATTCACGTTGCTGATAGCGGACTTGGATGAGGAACTAGAAAAAGGGGGATGGGGGGGGTAAGGGTGGGGGAGAGAAAGATATTCACGCTTGCATATGCGGACGACGTGGCTATGCTAGCGGAGGATGAGGATGGGGTGAGGGAAATGATAGGGAAGTTAGAAAGGTACGTGGAAGGGAAGGGCTTGCAAGTAAATGTGGAGAAAACAAAGGTGATGAGGTGTAGGAGGGGTGGAGGGAGGTGGAAGAAAATGACCTTGAGATGGAAGGGGAAAGAGTTGGAAGAGGTGAAGAGTTACAAATATCTGGGGTATACTATAATGGGGAATGGGGGGCAGGAACGGCATGTCGAGGGTAGAGTAAGGAAAGGGGCAGTGGTAATGGGGAAGGTGTGGGGGATAGGAAAAAGATTATTTGGAAAGGATTGGGGCAGAAGGATCTGGTTATTTGACAGGTTGGTGTGGGCGGTGGTGGGTTATGGGGTGGAGGTGTGGGGGTGGAAGGAAAGGGGGAAGGTGGAGGCGTTGCAGGAGAGGTTTTTGAAGTGGGTACTAGGGGTGGAAAGAAATACGCCGGGGTATTTGGTCAGAGAGGAGCTGCAAAGGGGGTTGCTGAGGGGTAGGGCAGGGTTGAGGGCGTGGGGGTTTGAGAGGAAGTTGGATGAGGGGCAAGGAGGGGAGCTAGCGAGGGCATGCTGGGAAGAGATGAAGGGGAGGTTTAAGAGGGGAAAAGTGCTAGAGGGGTGGGCGAAGGAAAGGGAGGAATTCTTCGGGGAAAGGGGGTGGACAGTAGAGGAGGTGGAAAGGGGGAGGGAAAGGGGGGAGATAAGAGGGGAGGAGATAGTGGGAAGAGAAAGAAAGCTGCAGGAGGAGGAGAGGTGGAGGAGGATGGGTGAGGGGAAGTATAATAAGTGGTACGGGAGGGTTATTTGAAGAAGGGTTGGGGAGAGAGTAGGTGGCAAAGGGTGGCCAGGTTCAGGCTGGGGAATGGAATGAGAGAGGGTAGGTATTGGGAAGAGAAGGGGAAAAGGATGTGCAGGGTGTGTGGCTGGGGGGAGGAATCGTGGAAGCACGTCTGGGAGGTTTGTATGGGATGGGGGGGGGGAGAGGGGTGGCAGGAGATGGTGGTTGAGGTGTTGGGGGGGAGGGGAGGGAGAGGAATGGCTGAGGAGAATTGAGGAGAGAAGATAGGGATGTATATGAGAGCTACGGAGGGTGAATGAGGAGATGAGAGCGAAAGGGCGGCGAGTGGAAGCGGAGGTCCAGGAGGAGCGGAGAGGGGGGAGCGGGCGAAGGCGTGTATACAGGGTGTTTCAAAAATGCTGCGGTTCCTTGAAGGGGGTGACTCGGGGGGTAATTGCAAACAACTTTTTCCTTTGCGAAAATGTTCTCCGAGGTTTCGTTAACGAGATATTAACAAAAAGCAGCGACCAATCAGAGCCCGAGTCTGGCGGCCGAGTTCCCGTGCTAGCGTGGCCGCGTGCCGCGCTGCGACTACGAACAAGCAATTCGGCATGCATCGAAGGAAATTGCGTAGAATGGCAAATGAAAAAGACGTAACAAATAAAATCGAACATTTTGTCATGATTTGTTTGTTATTTAAAGCGAATAATGAATAAAGGTGAAATGGATGAAAATCATGTCTAACGTAAAAAGACGAATACAAAGGTTTTCTTTAGAAGAATAAAAAATAATAATTATTTGAAGTGGGAGGATAAGGAATACGTAAATTTCCTTGTGTTAATAACGTAGCCACGACAAGGTAATGTAACAGGAAATGAACGAAAAGTGATCATAATTCGTTATTGTGATTAAAATCCATAATTCAATAACGGCCAACAGTGTTGCTTTTAACGAATAAGTTTGTTTAAAAACCCCTAAGAAATATTTAGGTATGGAAATTTTTAGAATTATCGCCGGAAATAAGCCATAGCCTGCGTTAAATTTAAGAAATAATAGTCGCCAATAATGTAACTAAAACTCACCCTTTCGAAAATTTACCTGCAGCTTGAAAACCTGTGTCACTAGGTCACTGAACCGATCCTGGTCACCGACAGACGCGCCGAGTGCACAGCTGATCTCAGGTACACGACACCATCCAAAGTTAAAGGTATAAGGTTAATATAAAGTTAAGGGTATAAATTAAGCACTTAATTTATTTTTCAAGGAACGTGTTGTTTCTACGTTATAAAAATTAGTGGAAATGAATTTTTACTTGGCGTTCGGAGCCGTGGATATTTCCGCGCAAATTCTCACGCTGCAGCACTTGCGTCCCCGTTGTTCGGGGGGTACACCCAGCACATCGCGTAATATTCTTCATCAGAGTACATTTCTGCGACGTGATTGCTAGCTGACTGACAGGATTTTTTCCAAGCAACTTCCTCTACCCCCAAGTAGCTTCTCTCGTTCCATTCTGAGTTAACCCCCACCAGGACAAGAGGCGTTAGGTAAAAAGAACCCATCACATTCTCGAAACACACGTGCTTTGCAGAAGTGCAACGACCGAACCGTCGTACAGTTTCACAAAAGCCCGCGCGCCGCCCTTTTACTGCCAATGTACCCATTGCTTCGAGGTAGGCAGCAGACACCACGTGTTTCGGTTCGAAAAGGTCCGAAGAGAAGAGAAACAGAAAGTCTTCGAGTTGCTATAAAGAAGAAAATGCATACCATTCCTGTTTCCCCTTTCCGATACCCTGCGTTCACGTCTGCTACGAGGCGGAACCAATTAAGTCATAAATTATCCAAAACTGTAGGAAACCGTTCTCTACCGCTGACTAGCGGGACAATACGGTCATAAACCGCGACCCTGGCGAAATGCTCTGGCCGATCAGCCTGCTTAATTTTGGGGAACTAGAATTTAAAAAGTATTATCCAACATCAATACGCCACGCGGAGAAACAGAGGAAGAAAATGGGTAGTTCGCTGACTCGCCGTGGTCCCGCCTGCGTCGTCCTTCCTCCAAATTAAAGACAGATCCCTTACCTCTCGAGTATAAACACGCGCTCGAATTTCAAAACAAAAGCACGCGTTGACGTATTCCGTGCGAGAAAAGGTGGCCTTGAAGTCCGATTGGTCGTAATCTAACCAATCTGCCTTGCATCCCTTCCAAACGGTCACTGTTTTGAAGAGGCCTTCTTCACAGCAATGTCACCTCCCCGAGGCCCACCAGTATAAACATGCGCTTGAATTTCAAAACAAAAGCACGCGTTGACGTATTCCGTGCGAGAGAAGGTGAGGCCTCGGGGAGGCGACATTGCTGTGAAGAAGGCTCTTCAAAACAGTGGCCGTTTGGGAGGGATGCTGGGCAGATTGGTTAGATTAGGACCAATCGGACTTCAAGCCCACCTTTTCTCGCACGGAATACGTCAACGCGTGCTTTTATTTTGAAATTCGAGCGCGTGTTTATACACGAGAGATAAGAGATCTGTCTTTAATTTAAAGGAAGGACTACGCAGGCGGGACCACGCGCTGTCAGCAGACTACCCCAAACACGTGGTGTCTACTGCCTACCTCGAAGCAATGGGTACATTGGCAGTAAAAGGACGGAGCGCGGGCTTTTGTGAAAGTGTACGACGGTTCGTTCGTTGCACTTCTGCAAAGCACGCGTGTTTCGAAAATGTGATGGGTTCTTTTTACCTAACGCCTCTTGTCCTGGTGGGGGTTAACTCATAATGGAACGCGAGAAGCTACTTGGGGGTAGAGGAAGTTGCTTGGAAAAAATCCTGTCAGTCAGCTAGCAATCACGTCGCAGAAATGTACACGGCTCCGAACGCCAAGTAAAAATTCATTTTCACTAATTTTTATAACGTAGAAACAACACGTTCCATGAAAAATAAATGAAGTGATCAGTGTTAGTAGGTGTGCAGTGAAGTGAATATTCGGTACATTAATCCGGACGCACTTGACGTTGCGACCCTTAACTTTGGATGGTGTCGTGTACCTGAGATCAGCTGTGCACTCGGCGCGTCTGTCGGTGACCAGGATCGGTTCAGTGACCTAGTGACACAGGTTTTCAAGCTGCAGGTAAATTTTCGAAAGGGTGAGTTTTAGTTACATTATTGGCGACTATTATTTCTTAAATTTAACACAGGCTATGGCTTATTTCCGGCGATAATTCTAAAAATTTCCATACCTAAATATTTCTTAGGGGTTTTTAAACAAACTTATTCGTTAAAAGCAACACTGTTGGCCGTTATTGAATTATGGATTTTAATCACAATAACGAACTATGATCACTTTTCGTTCATTTCCTGTTACATTACCTTGTCGTGGCTACGTTATTAACACAAGGAAATTTACGTATTCCTTATCCTTCCACTTTAAATAATTATTATTTTCGATTCTTCTAAAGAAAACCTTTGTATTCGTCTTTTTACGTTAGACATGATTTGCATCCATTTCTCCTTTATTCATTATTCACTTTAAATGACAAACAAATCATGACAAAATGTTCGATTTTATTTGTTACGTCTTTTTCATTTGCCATTCCACCCAATTTCCTTCGATGCATGCCGAGTTGCTTGTTCGTAGTCGCAGCGCGGCACGCGGCCACGCTAGCACGGGAACTCGGCCGCCAGACTCGGGCTCTGATTGGTCGCTGCTCTTTGTTAATATCTCGTTAACGAAACCTCGGAGAACATTTTCGCAAAGGAAAAAGTTGTTTGCAATTACCCCCCGAGTCACCCCTTTCAAGGAACCGCAGCATTTTTGGAACACCCTGTATAAGGAATAGGATTAAGTAGTAGGCGGCTAAGGAGTAGGTTAAGATAGTGTTAAGATTAAGGTGATTGTATGTAATGGGAGATTATAACCCCTAGGGGAATAATAAAGTCTTTATAGTAGATTACGATTTCCTTTATCTTTTATTTTGTGTTGTTATACATATTAATCATTCATATCAGAATTTATTACGAAATTTTATTCCGATTTAAATCAGAGCAGGTTTATCAAAAGTACTTTTTTCAATTAAGTATAATTGTATATACTATTAAAAAGTAAACAGCTTGTGAGTAAAAATTATTCAAAGATTTCAGTTATTTTGTACAAGAATTTTATATAGTATTGCATTATACGTACTATTACGCGCCATTTGCGCCATATAATTTTAGTTGAGTATAAAATAATCTGAAAACTATATTACAATAAATTCTGGCTAATTGAAATTGTAGAGAATTTTTTATATCAACAGACGCGGTCGCGTCTGGAAGCTAATTCCCCTTCCCCCTCGCAAAACCGAAGCTGAAAATCTGAGCATTGAATTGATTTGTGGCCAATAAAGGAATGTCAAGTATAAAAAGTGATAGAGGAATCAGTATTCAGGCGGAGAACGAGAATACAATTGGAATTAGCACAGTTGATTTCACAATCTTTGCAGGTGAACTTTTTTCGTCAATTAAAGGCAATTAGCTTCTTTTGTTACGAGCCGGGGCTGCGGCAACGCAGAGGCCGGCGAGAAGGGTATTTCCCAAGGAATACGGTTTATGAGTTTGTTAGTTAGAGTGCGGACGAACCTGATGCGAAATCAGGGAGCCGCTAGGATTATCGGAAGCGAGGACGAACCTGATGCTAAATCAGGGAGCCTCTAGGGATGGAGTCACACGCAGACGAACCTGATGCGAAATCAGGGAGCCGCAGGAGGGTGATTCGTCGTGAACGAACCCGAAGCGAAATCGGGGTGTCACTAGGATGATGTTCACAGACGAACTTGACGCGAAATCGAGGAGCTGTTAGGAGGTTGGATTATTCACAGACGAACCTGGTGCGAAACCAGGGAGCTGTTCGGAGGTTGGTAGACTTACAGACGAACCTGATGTGAAATCAGGGAGCTGTAGGACACGGACGAACCTGATGCGAAATCAGGGAGCCGTAGGAGGGTTAAACGTGGACAAACCCGATGCGAAATCGGGGAGCCACTGGGTTGGTAAAGATTCCTTGTTTTGGATGAAAGGTTGCGAACGAACCTGATGCTAGATCAGGGAGTCGCGGGAAATGTTAGTAATGCCTCGTAACTCTTAATTTATGCTTGATACAACTCGAGCGGTAAAGCTGTATCAGTGGGTGAGTGCTACTAATATTATAAGGATCGCTGGGTAAAAGATGGGTTTTAACGGATCTACTCGATTTAGACGTGAACACCATTCGTGTATTCAATAACTAATTATTGTACAAATGTAAGTGTCACGATTAAATAGTGTAGTAAAAGTGTATAAATTACCACTAATTTGCACGGTGTTGACGCACTGGCGATGCGGGGCGTACGAGTGGCTATTTCAAAGTGCTGAATAGAATATGAACCGAACTCGCGGATTCTATGAGGTTAACTATGATTCTGACGGAGACTTTAGCTCGATCTTACTAAATTTAACCAACTCTGTACGAGCGTGACACTACGTTACTCTACGCGTGACTGTGCTGCTTTGAACCGAAGAGGGTTGAAACTGAAGGGTTTATATAGTCCCAAAATGAGTGGGGATTCGTTAGGAATTTCCATATAAGGAAATCCTTCGGGGTCGTCGTCGTATCACTCCCGTTCCCATGTTCGCGATCCAGATGGTCAAGATCAAGAGCCCCTTAGTGGTGTATGATAAGCAAAAGGATTTTAGGGCGATTTTAAGGCGATTTTAGGGCGATTTTAGGTCAGCTTCGCAGACGCGAGCTCGAAAAGTGGTTGAGAGCGGCGTATGGGAAAATTCCACATACGTAACACTTTCATACATGAGTCATGTTTATGGGGGGGGGGGGGGATTCTATTAACATGATCTATTTTAACTATGAAAAAGAAAGGATTTTGTTTACAAAAGTAGATCTAAATGCAGAGTAATTGTATGTGCTTGTTCCGTGAGACATATTACTTGCTATAAAAATGTTTTTAATGAAAATATCATGTGAAATAAATATGGAGGTGGAAAGTATAGTATTTCAAAGGATCACTAAAATATATTAAATGTGCAATTTTGTGTAACATGAAGAAATGATTATTAATATATAACATGAATATAAAGAAAATCATATAAAATGAGGAATTTTCTCAATTCGACGTTAATGAATAGAAAGTAAGGCACGAACGCACGATCCAAAGTGACCAGATGCGTTACCCAACACCAAGCCATTAAAATATTTCTTTACCATGAAAACGAAAAAATATATTTTTTCGCTGATTGAATAAATGTGCACTATTACTGTTTTTCAATTTTTTAGTTCGTGTAGTCAAGATATATATAATCGTTTCAAAATATAGACAAAAACAATTTATGATTGAAAACAGATATTATTCTCTACTATACTAACACCTCATAAATTAAAAAAGGGGAGCCAGGTGTTGAGTAAATAAGATGGAAAGCTTTTTCTTGATAGATATTGTTCAAGCAATAAAATTACTTTGAAAATTTAGTAATAATCACGTGATATTCACTATAATGAATTAGTACTAGGGCTGGGACTATTTGTCGAATTTTTCGGTATTCGAATATTCGAATACTTCAGTTGCTCAATTATTTGGCGAATATAATTCGAATACTATACGAATATCCAAGTATTCCAATATCCAAGTATTCTGATGTATTCGAATAGTATAGTGTGAATTATAAATCAAGTTCTTTAGTTTCATTCGTCAGGGTGAAATCTTGTAAGCTAATTTTGACCCACTTGACACTATACTATTCGAATACATCAGTTTTCGAATAATAACGTTCGAATACTCAAATATTCGAAGTTTATTCGTAGCATTCGAATACTTCTAAAATATTCGAATATTAAATTATTCAAATAGTCCCAGCCTTAATTAGTACCTACCTGTAATTAGAAATTCGTTAAGTAGTTCGTGCTAATGTTTACGTTCCCTACTTTCCCAACTTTTAACGTAACGTAATAATTCACGCGTTGATATGACAGTTAACTACTGAAGAATCATACTGGATTAATTACTTATCCATTTAAATACGGCCCAAAGTTAAATAACTGTATTTTCTATTATCGTTGTATCGTTTAACTAAGAGAATAACAAGGAAGGAGAAAAATAAATAATTCACTCAATAAATTGTAAAACACTCGTTTGCATTTGCGCTCTTTAGTCCATACAAATGCAATTACATTCGATAAAGTTTCGTATCTACATAAATACACTGCGAACATATTTTACATGTACACTGGCGAGGAAATTGCAATAATCACAATATATTCAACGCTCGTGGATCAGTTTCAATCAAATACAATTATTGTACAGTGATTTGAAATGCAAACAAAGGAGAAACACTGTCACGTCCTGCATACCTATGCATACTGTATACACTAATTATATATGTATGTACAACTAAATAATGTGTGAAATTTCGCCTGTTTGAAAATCATATCGCTACAGTTATCCACAAGCAATGCATTTCAAAATATTTGAAATCTTTATATCCTCTATATTACTTACAATTTTATACGAGTCTTGCTAAATTTCCATTTGGATCGAAAAAACGAAGAAGTTTCATCACAACATTTTTAAAAATGAATATATAATAAATCCCAGTATTTATAAAAATTGGTTTGAATTCTGCCCTCAGCTACAATTTTGGTATTTAAGAAGTAACAGAAGAAGTTATGCAGAACTGTTTTGAAAGCTAATATAAAAATTATAGTATCTTTTTTGAGAGAATATTGAAATTATGCCGATGTTGGGTGAGTGAGCATTATACGCGAATTATGCTAAGTTGTTTATAAATTATTATGCAAATTTTATCACTTTTCATAAAATCCGTAAACTGTGCCAAGTACAGCAAATGACGGTGATTAAATTAATCGCATCAAACATCAAATATTGTAAAATTCATTGAAACTGATTATTTCTTTTAACTCTCAGAAAAAAGAATTAACAGTCTGTATACGATCGAAACGATCAACTTTGTACATAAATTTGGAATAGCTTCTATTGTACAATAAACACGAGCTTGTATGCAACAATATCGTTCCCAGAATGTTAGCATCAACACATTGAAAGGAATCGCACTTAACGAGTCTACCACTGAAGACATTTAACATTTCTTGCAATCGTGTAAAGTATTTCGCTTTACATTCCTTTAGACATTCAATCAATTTCCGTAGTTTCGTTTACTGACCATACTGTGGATCTAGAAGCTGCGTGTTCCAAACGACACACGAGAAATAGAAATGCAATTTAAAATATTCTAACGTCACAGCAATATATTTTGGCAGTTTTGAACGAACTTTTTAACATGTTCACTGTAAGTGAAGCAATAAACATTTTGGCTTCTGGTGCAATTATTATGCAGTGTAGCTGTGTTGTTTAATTTTGGAAGAATCGTAAGCTTAACCACACCGACGATATTTGTTTTACATTTAAAGGAATGTAAAACAGAGTTAAGGCAAGTCAGCGAACTGGGAACTTGTTAGGAGTATCTGTTTAAGCAGTATTGTCCATCATATGCTCCGCAACTACTTTAAACACCATATGCCATTCTGATTTGATTACCATAACAGTATAATATAACACCAGGTAGCTACTCAAGGTCATTTTTGCAACTGTAAATTACATTCCTTAAAACTCCGTCATTTTTACGACATGCCAGCCTCCCTCTTCTTTACACATGCACCTCTACACGAAGAAACAAGAGATACAGTATAGCCTTTTTTATCTTGTACAATCTATACTCGATATCAGTTCCCATAAAAGCATAAAGACCCAATACAGAACACGCGCTAGGGGGTACAAAAACTTTGAAACACGTCGAGTATAGTTCCAATTCTTTCGCCATGCTCTCTAAAAGTCCAATTCAGTTGCTTACTTAACGTCATGAAAGGTTTTATCCCTAATGTGCTAACAGGGTAATTTGCCATTTTGACTCTGTCCTTCATGCAAATCTGTGCCAGAGAGAAACTAGCATGGTATACAACTATTGTGTTTTACGGTCCTTTAAGTTGCTTCAATATTACCTACTTCCTTGTGGGAGCACATTGTGTGTACAGTTTGAAAGAACATATAGAGTTTATGAACCAGTGAGTGATCAAGACAAGGAAGAACTTAAGTGTCTGGAATCAAAGCGTCGTAGACGATTCTGTATAGCTTTTGGGCCCTTGCAGAATAATTTTACATATCACTTGAATATATCTGAGGTATCTCGATATACTCCTTCCACTCAACATTCCTCAAAACTTATTAGATATAAACCGTCAGATACTCGAAGCAAACATAAGTGCCCATACAGCACGCTCCGTTGCATGAAGGTTGCAAGAAGGTTCCATGTGCGTTGCCGTGCAATGTTCCACAGGGGCGGACATAGGAAAATTCCTGCAATGATTTGCAGGTAGCAATGATGCTGGAACGTTTCGATGTTGCACCGCAACCTTCCTGCAACTTTCCTGGAGCCTTCCTGTAACGGAGTGTGCTGTATGGGTGGTGTATAAAGAGACACACTTTAAGCGTAATAAATCACTAACTGTGTTACCTGCTACTCATTACAGGACTACACAAATTAAAAAAAACCTTCTACTTTGATACACCCAGACCCTTAACATTATAATGCCCAAAAACTAACTGTACAATATGCATTCCCAGGCTTCTGATCCTTGACACCCAAGTGTAATATGTGGTGCTCGGTTCAATTGGAATGAAATCTGTTGAGTTAAATTTCGCCTTCACCTTTAACTCACATCGCCTCGAGCTCAGCGAAAATAACGAAATATAACGACACTCTTGCTATATCTGTTTACTTTCCCTCTCAATCTGTTGTGAGGCTAATTCTTGGGATCAAAACGCTACCCTGCTCGCGAGAATTTGAATGCGCGGACCCGAATGATACAAAGTTAACTGTTTCACGCCCTATTCCATTTCGGATCTCAGTTTCCCCGCTTAAAATGCTGTGAAATAGGCAAATTGTATGGTAGAGGTTAGGTCTGGGTAATCCCGCGCCTACCTTGAGTAGCCAGTTAACTTTCACCCGACTATAGCTTGGAAAACATTAACGTACCAGCGCGAGTAAGGGGCAAATCCTTATATACGATTGAAGCGTTCTTCTATGACATGATTCACAGTTAAACTCCCTTTTTCAATGCTACCCATAGTAGAGAGCGTTATCATTAAACTGTAATATTTCATTATTTAGCGTTTCACATTCATTCCTCGGTTCGTTGACATTGTAGGCCTGTACATTTCGCTTTTTATACATCATCGAATGTAAACACAAATGCCAGTTGCATGCTTTTTGCCGATTTCTAATTAAAAATTAACAGATAACAGTGACGTAACCTACAAATCGTGAGGTCCGTTTCAAGGGGAATTGCTGTTCACCCTTGTCTCGTTAAATTAAATACTAGTAAATGATTGGTACGAGAAAATGATCGTGGTGAATGATTAAAATCGAACGGAATATGAAATACATTACACATCAACATTCGAGGAGACTATTTCGTCGAGTGGCGTAGAGCGCGATGAAAATTTCAATGGATCGTCGGTTGCTCTTCATTTTGGTAACAATGAGCTGGGATGAATGTTTATGTATAATTCTAACTCCTTTGTCTTTTTCGCAAGTGGTACAATTTTGTTTTAACACGCAGCTATCGATTTCTTAACGGGTCTTAAACTATACGCGCGAGGTAGTTACATAATTTGTTACCGATTTTCACTGAACGATTTTCATGTTTCCTTTGTATTAGCATTGCTATTATCGAAGACCACGACAATATCTACTCGATTTAAAAATAAAAAATATATTAATAGAGATTTCTAACAAGAGAAGTTCGCGACTTGAAAATTACAAAATTTATATATAAAATAGTTCGATGAAGATTCATCTGTTGGTTAAAACTAGGATATATACAATTTTCTATTTTTTACAGGTGCTTAGATAAGTAAGACTTAAATAGTTTTACGCAAGTAGTGATGGCGTTCAGCTGTTGCCAATCGAACAAAATGTACCCTTACTTTAGTAATGTATACAACAACGTGACTTTAGGGATCTGCGAGTCCCACGAGATTGAAAGTCCTATTCGAACGTTAAAACTAAATCGTCTCCTTCTAATCTTATTCCTTGAGAGACATCGAGCGTCTTGATCTTTCCTGCTTTCGGCGCTTGCACCACCATCTCCATTTTCATGGCAGACAAAACGACCAACGGTGCACCTTTCTCGACCGTGTCACCTACCTTCACTCTGACATCGATCACAGTGCCAGGCATGGGTGCACCAACTTGGTTTTTGTCTCCTTTAACAGCTTTTGGATGCACGTGCAGTTCCTGATTGAAACAAAAAGTTTTGTAATGAGTCCTCAGCGTATGCTTCGGGAGACACTTAGTTTTCTTTGTAACGCACGAAGCCATCATATTGAATTGGAGAAACAGATTGGAATGCTTAGTAATACACGATGTTTGTAAGAACAATCATTTTAAACTTTACAGAAGCTTAAGAACTAAAGAAAATTAACTGATATTCCATAGTATAAAGTAAGTGCGGGTAATAAGGCCCACCAAAATATTAAGTGGGCTTTAAGACACAGGAAGTAACCAGAGACCTCTTCCAAGGCAGGAACGATATTGAAAAGAGCTCCAAAGCACGTGTCACTTCAACCGGAAGAAAAAAGACAAGAGTGTGTGAACAAGAGCCCATACTATGACGCGAATAGTGAATAACAATCACTATTTTTGCAGTAACGATTCGTGATATTATTGCTGACTATGCACTTTTTATTTTGGACTACCTCTTTGAAAATGCCCTATATAACTGTGTCAAGAAATTCAATACAAATCACTATCGAGTCACAATAAAAATTAAAAAACACTATTTTACCTTAACAGCTTCCTTATCCTTAATAAACACAGATCTGAGTTGTCCGTTCATCTCGAAGAACACCTCACGCTCTCCGTGCTTCGTGAGGTCTTCAGCAACGGCTAACGTCTTAATCGCCAAGGTTTTACCCTTTTCAATAGTTACGTCGAATTCTTCTCCGACCTTTGGTCCAGTCAAGAACATTCTGGTCTCCAGTTTATCTACTGGTCCGTATTTCTCTCTGAAGTTCAAGTAATCCTTCGTTACTTCGGGATAGAGCGCCGCCGACATGACGTCCTTCTTCGTGACGTGGGGGTGAGATTCTTGCAGATTAGATTTCAAAGCGTCGAAATCTAACGGTGGCAAACTTGCACCTGGTCTCCCTTTCACTCGTGGCATATCCTTCAACACTTTCGACCTACGAAGCAAAATTATGTTAAGCACAATAACCAGACGCCGATTCCTCAGCACACCTCTATCCCTGTTTTTGTTCTAATTCCGGAGGATGGGTTAGAATGGGTGTTCGCGTTGTTACCATCTATGCAGAGTTTTTTCTCCTAAATGGCAAGTTCCGTATGGAAAAAAGTGGAAGAGGAAAGAGTTTCAATGCTCTTCACGAGCAATCACGATTGGTTAATTAACCTCTTCATATTTCTCTCTTATATCATATAGAAATGTATAGTGTACATAGGGAATCATACTATTTACAGAGGGAATCACGCAATTAGCATATGACAATGTTTATAAACAAATGAACGATGTGAATAAACTCTATTACGTATGAAATTAAAATACCTGAGAGGCTCGGGGAAGCCTCCATAAGGTTCGCCAATAGCGCCCTGAAGGAATTCGACGACCGATTTCGGGAAGGACAATTCCTCAGCCTTGTTCAGGACGTCGTCAGCCGAGAGCTTATTCTGGACCATAAATTGTGCGAGGTCACCGACAACCTTCGAACTCGGAGTAACTTTGATGATGTCACCCAGCAACAGATTAGCTTGTCTATAAGCTTTTTTAACATCCTCGAAGAATTCTCCCAAACCGAGGGAGTAGGCTTGGAACTGTAAGTTCGTGTACTGGCCTCCCGGGATTTCGTTCAAATAGACGTCCGCGTTTCCTGATTTCATAGTGGTCGTGCACTCAAATGGCGCGTACAGAGTTCTGGTCTGTTCCCAATACGCGGAGTATTCGGAGATGTCGCTGAGATCCAGCTTGGTGTCGTTCGGAGTCCCTGTAAACCAAGTAAATATTATTAAAAGATGCATGCGAATTGAATCCAGTCAATGTGCTGCTACGTTTGTAATGTCATAAACTTATTCATAAGTGGTCTGAGGATTGGGTAATCGAAGTGTGATACAATGGATGTCATTCATTTGAGACATTCATTTACATTACCCAATATTGCATAATCTTAAGCGTCGAAGTCTATCCTTCACTTTTTAACGCGCCTTAGCCAGTTTGTATAATTCATTAAGCTGAGTGCGCTAATATTCTTTTTGCGGGTAGACCAGGCATACTCAGTCGGGAGCAGAAGAAGACCTCCTTAGGTTGTGTCAACCCGGATAACAATCGAGCGCGGAACTATTAAGGTGAAATCTGACGGCACGTGGATCGGCGAGCCGGGGCGGCTCGTCCAGGCTCGCGAATCGGCGATCCATGAGTATTCTCACGGACCGTGGATCGGCGATCCGTACAGCACATTCCGTTGCAGGAAGGTTCCAGGAAAGTTGCAGAAAGGTTGCGGTGCAACATCGGAACGTTCCAGCAACATTGCTGGAATGTTGCAGAAATCTTCCTATGTCCGTCCCTGTGGAACATTGCACGCCAAAGCACATGGAACCTTCATGCAACGGAGTGTACTTAGGAAAATATCCCAAAATCGTGGACAGGATAGAAATCAAACTGTTCACAATAATAATGTAACTCCTAGACCGTATCCAAAACGACTCCGCTATAGTTCTCGCCCCAAGTATACATAAAGATCACCCCAGGGTATACACAGTTACAGATTACGATTACCTCCGAACATAAGGCAAACACAGATAGTTCCATTCCGATGATACACATCAATGCATACAAACTCTATATACCCGTCAGTAGAGGACTTACCCAGAAGTGAGGCAACCACAGCACCCATGGAAGGTTGACTGGTCATTCCAGACATGCTGTCGACGGCAACGTCAACAACATCAGCCCCGCTTTCTGCGCAAGATAACATCGACGCCACACCAGCTCCAGCTGTGTCGTGTGTGTGAATGTGCAGTGGTACGTCAGGATGCTTTTGTCTGATCGCATCGATCAGTAAAGTGGCAGCTTTCGGTTTCAAAAGCCCAGCCATATCCTTGATCGACAGGACATGAGTACCAGCCTTCACCAGTTCGTCCGCCAGGTCCGTGTAATACTTCAAGTTGTACTTCTGCTTCTTTGGATCGCTCACATCACCCGTGTACGATATGGCGGCCTCGACAATACCGCCAGCTTTGCCTGCTGCCTCCATTCCTGAAGAATTTTATATTTTGTCTGATTTACGGTTTATGAATTATTTAACTCTTAATAATTTTATATTTTTCGTTAATTGTTTTAAATTTGTAAACAAATACTGTGAACTATATATACGTATACACTGAAGATTTTGCAGTTCAATTCTGAATATCTAATGTGATTTATTATTTAGTAAAATAATTTTGTTAAACATTTGCAAAAATCAAAAATGCTTTGGGTTAAATTATGTTGATAAATAATGAGTTTCAATAAATATTTAGAAAAAATTAAAGAAATTTAACTACACAATTTTTTTGATTATCCCTACATAATTTACGATTCTTGTTGGTTTCTACAAAGTGATAGAAATAATTAAAAGTTCAGGAGTTATGGGGATGTTGAATCAAATGAAGAAAAAATGTTTATCCTACTTCCGTTTGCTTTAAGCAGCGAGAAAATGATCGTCAGTTTCTCACAAACCTAGCAGACTCGAAAAGAAAATCTCTATAAAGTTCCTAAATAGTTTAATTTATGCAGTAATTGTCTGTAAGAAAAAGAACCCCAAACATCAGCATAAAAATCATTACACTGAAATAAATAGCAAATCGCAAGTTCTTGTTACCACAGCTTACCAAGAATTAAATTAGGCAGATAATTCAGCGAATCGAACACCCTGAAAATATCCATTCCAGTCTGTACAGCCAGCTCACAGAACTTGTAGACAACATTGTCAGGGTAGTTGGTGTAACCGACAGCATTGGCGCCTCTAAGAAGCATTTGGAATGGAATGTTCGGTATAGCTTTCCTCATGTCCTCCAATCGTTCCCATGGACACTCGTGCAGGAACCTGAGAGCGACATCGAATGTGGCCCCACCCCAATTCTCCAGGGCATAAAGGTTGTTGAACTTATGCGCAACGAAGGGCGAGATCGTTAGAAGATCGTGGGACCGGACGCGTGTCGCAAGAAGAGACTGATGAGCATCACGGAAAGTGGTGTCCATCAGAAGCAACCCTTTGTGTTGTCTGACGGCTTTGGCAAAAGCTTCTGGACCCTTCTCCTTGTAAATGTGACGGAAACCTTTTGGTGGGTCCAGGACGCCTGAAAAATTCGTGAAAGGTTGTTGAAACTTTGGAGCACCAAGTCAATTCTGGGATAGTTTCACGTGGAGTTGTTAGTAAGCTTGCACGTGCACTGGCTGAAAGAAGAGTTAAAACGGAGAGGGATCCATTGAAGAGCAAGTAACATCTTGAAACTACTTCACGGTAGTTTCTTCTATTCCTTCTTTTCATGAGATCTGATAAATGCCTACGATCGGAGCAACAGTAATTGTAGCTGGAGCATATCCGATTGTTATTTTGTATTATATTATTCCTATGTACGTGGAAAAAGGTTTCTGACACTCGGTCACATTAATTCTATCTGTGACTACCAGTGGAGCTGCCACGTAGGATTTTCAATTGTGTCTGTTTGGTGGCAAATGAAATCGAAAGTTTTTATTTATAGTCGAGAGCAGAACGATTACAAATATAATAACGATGTAAGTATACCAATCTTTGCAACAATGAATTAAAAATGTTTTCTCAAACTGGAGCCCAAAAAGTACACGTGTTGGAATTGTTAGAATTGTGTGACCCATTTGTCGAATTGTAACTAATTTGATATATTAGGTAGATATCTCTCGTTCTATTGCATAAAATAAAATAGTGATTTAAGAGCCAAAAGTTATGACACTTTGCTACATATTGAAAACGATTCGTAGTTTTGAAATAACTGGATTTTAAGTCATGTTTTATTCAGTTTGGGGGATATTATACAGAATGTTTCGCGCATTGTGTTACAAGATGTTTCCTCAGGAATTATTAGTAATAGTGGACATATCCTTTTGTTCACATTTTAGAAATTAATACGCATTTTATTTGAAACATGTGTAACAGTCACACCACTCTTACAATGTGGAAACGAAGGTCCTCCCAAAAAGGCCCTAATAAAGTAGCACATAAGTTTCTACATTTCTTAAGAGTCATTTAAAAAATCGATAACAACTATATGAATTGATTTTTCATATTTAATACAATTAAATGTATATTGGACGAAATAGGAGAAGACATGAACAAGAAATTTATGTATACATTGATAGTCAACTACAAAGATGTTAATAAGTGTTTAATGGAATATTAACGGACTACTTTAAAACATTCTTTTCAAATTAATATGTATTTAATTATGTAATTTCAGCGTGAATTCATAACGTGATGCTTTTGATATCTTTCAATTTACCAAAGTATTTATTAAAGATATTTTCTATCACACTTTTTTTAATTATGCAAGATATAAAAAATGTATGCAGAATCATATCATTGGTTTTTAGAAGTACTATACAAGGCAAATGAAAACTAGGGCTGGGACTATTTGTCGAATTTTTCGGTATTCGAGTATTCGAATACTTCAGTTGCTGTGAATTATAAATCAAGTTCTTTAGGTTCAGTTGTCAGGGTGAAATCTTGTAAGTTAATTTTGACCCACTTCACACCATACTATTCGAATATATCAGTATTCGAATATATCATTATTCAAATATATCAGTATTCGAATATATCTGTATTTGAATATATCAGTATTCGCATATATCAGTATTCGAATATATCACTATTCGACTACATCACTATTCGAATACATCAGTATTCGAATATATCACTATTCGACTACATCACTATTCGAATACATCAGTATTCGAATATATCAGTATTCGAATACTCAAATATTCGAAGTTTATTCGTAGCATTCGAATACTTGTAAAATATTCGAATATTAAATTATTCGAATAGTCCCAGCCCTAATGAAAACACGCTATTCGATTCATAAACAGAAACAAGTAGAAACCTCTCCCATCCTCTGGCGGAAATCTTGCAAAACTATATGTTTTATACGAACAAAAAATTCGTCCACTAAGCGTAGCTATTTGTAAAAAAAAGATAATCTTCGAAATGTTACATGAAACACCGCATCGTTACAATTGCACCAGCTACACATTGTATGTTGTTAATTACATAAAAGCTGTATTTTGGTATTTCAAAAAGTTTTTCACTCTTCAATTTCCTCCTCCCCTTGTGTTTTCATTTTTTATTACATTCAGATGAAGTGCGTATCTCGTAAATCAAGCAAACTAGCAAACAAATAATTTCTGGTAACGTTTATATTCCTTATATCCACTTGCTTATTTTAAAAATTGCTAAATTAAGGTAAAATCTTTAATAAAATTTCAATTAAAGTCAGGTACGGATCCAGGACACATGTATATGTTCAGCATAATCCAATTTTTATTTTTTGAGCATTCGATGAAATATTTTATGCTCCTTCAAATGGAATGAAATAAAACATTGTCTCCAACAAATATTACTCTAAGCAATAAAAATCTCAATCTAAAAATACATAAACGAAATGTATGTCACAGAAGAGTTAAATTTCTTTATTTTGGACAAATTTAAATAAATAAGTTATGGTCTCCGAATTGGAGTTGATTTATTTTTATTATTAAATGAATCGTACGAATCGCTGAAAACTGATATGTATTTCGCAAAATGTTTGAAAAAGTGTATAACTTTTCGTAAAAATTTTCAAAATTTGCTTAGATCTTTTCACGTCTTGACATAAGATGTGACTGTCTTAACTTGACTGTCTTAACATAATATGTATGAGAGGTTTAATTCCATTTTTTTACAAAATATTCGCAATTCTGCCTTGTAACCCGACGAATTACGAAGCTGCAAGGAAACCGAATTAAAGCCAATGAAAACGTTAAAGAGCGACGAATTGATGTTCAAGCGATAAATCGTACCATTTCATTCGGTCCATTTTAAATCGTGACCAGGTTCCCCTTATCAGAAATAAATAATCTATGAGTCCCTTAAAACAAAATACAGAGAAAATGATAATACGTTTTAAGCGTACCTGGTACGTCCGGATCGTTCTCTTCTGCAGCTGCAAGCTTAGCAAAGTCTAAAAAAATTGCCAAACGAAAAGATAAAAGCATGCGATAAACAATGAAGTATAATTACGAGAGATCGTATTAATATCTAAAAGAAAAATAAAATAAAGTTATTCAATGACAGAGGAGGAGTAATAATAGTGATGAGAAGGTGGCAATCGTCGGAACTGGACTTCTCCAGCTCGAGATAGTTACGAATTAATGGACACAAGAGAAGTTTTATATTAGAAAGTGTTCGTTCGAATTTCGCCCACGAAATGAAAACCTGGTATTATAACACTTCGTAAACACGTAAAATACCATGCCACGCGATCTTGTGTTATAATATAATGAATTTTGCATGTTTGTGTAGAAATGTGAGGCATGTGCGCGCGTAATGCAGTAACCGTGGCCCGAAGTTTGGAACTTGTACTATATAGTACAGTGCAACATGAAACTCCTAATAGTGTGAATCCCATTGCAATTGTCTTTGTACCCAGCAGAGAAGCGTGGAAAATTGTTTTACTAAGCCAACAGGGTGTCTACTATCGACTGTTTTAGTAAAATACTCAAAGCCTCAAATATTTAATTCTATATTCTCTTTCTTCGTAAAACTAAATTTTACTGTTCCACTGTATTTCTTAACAATATTTCTTAGGTATTTATATATACTTTTTATATAAACCTGCTAAAAATATATGAGCCTGTAATAACAACAGACGTGAACTTACTAGTTTTAACTAGTTTCAGGAATAAATCTTGATGAAAAATTTAGGAAAATATGTCAATAAATATTTAAATTCTTATGAAATTTTTCTTGTATACGATTTTAGTACAAAATGAATCGACGAATGTTAGTTATAATCAATCAAAATTTAATTCAGAATTTACGAAATCGATGTAGGAAATCACCCTTTTGATCAAATAAAATTCTATGTAACCTGTCTAAAGAGTGTATGTAGCAAACACGATTGCTTGAAATGTTGTATTTATTGTGTATTATTTTAACTCATGGTCAGTCTCAAATTTTACTCAACAGTTTAGTAACATTAGAAATTCATTTGAACAGTCATGCAATTTAACTGTCGTTTGTATCAATACACAAGAATTAGACAGAAAAGATGTAGACATGTTTATAAATTGAAAATTACGTACAGGAGGATAGACATATCAAAACAGTAATTTTCCACAAACGGCAAATTACTACTCAAAGCCGAATTTAACATTTTGTGGGTCCGTTTATAAGCATTGCTTCGAGATGTCCTATTTCTTGTTTAGTCGTTTTCATATTCAATAATGAGTTTTAGTAACGTACCTACTACACTTCAAAAACTTGCTTATTATTGCTGCTCTGTTATGAAACGTTTCGATATTATAGTTGAATTGTTTATTATTTCGAACCAAAATATTCTGCAATAATCATATGTACTCCATTTTGAACAAAATCAGCGTTCAAGGCCCAGATAGCACACGACGTCTTATAGACGTCCATTTTACGTCTGTTTTTGGTCTGAACGTCTAACGACCTTATTAAGACGTCTTTAAGTCGTCTTCGAGACGTCTGTGCCAAGATGTCTTTTATACGAGTGTGTTAAGACGTCTTTGAGACGTCTGTGCCTAGGCGTTTCTGAGACGTCTGCCTACAGACGCGTTTAGGACGTGTCTAAGACGTCTGTGCCAGGACGTCTTTTAGACGACTGTGTTAAGACGTCTTTGAGATGTCTGTGCCAAGGCGTTTCTGAGACGTCTGTCCTAAGACGCGTTTAGGACGTCTTCGAGACGTCTGTGCCAAGACGTCTTTTAAACGACTGTGTTTAAGACGGCTTTTAGACGACTGTTTTAAGACGCCGTTAAGATGTCTGTCCTGAGATGTTTCTAAGACGTCTGTCCTGAGAGGTTTCTAAGACGTCTGTCCAGAGATGTTTCTAAGACGTCTATCCGAGTAAGTGTTTGGGACGACTCTAAGACGTCCATACCAAGACGTTTTTTAAACGACTGCGTTTAGATGTCTTAAGGACGAATATGTACATAAACAAGTCATGACTAGGCCGGCTCGCGATGAATAGTACGCGACCGCCAGGCGGCGACCAAGACGAGCAATTGTTCTCGCAGGTGGGATACAGTAGTCACGCCTATAAGAGAGCCTGGCAGAACATATACCCGTAATTCTCGAGTACCGGCGTGTTTTGACGAAGGATATTTATATTTTCGACTTGAACTTGAATATGACAAAAAATGTCTCGATCATTCATTGCAAGACGTTCTTCTTTTTTACGAAGAAATGAAAATATTGATCAGCATGAAAATAGACTTTCTCAAATGAGAACAAGAGCAGCTACTCGACGGCTTCTTTTTTCAAAATACTTAATTCCATTAAAAGATATTAATTCTAATAAACACGAATCAAGTTACGCTTGATATCTCTAATATCTCTTTAAAGAGCTGCAGTAGGCCTAATTAAGTCCTTACGAAGACGTCTTTGAGGCGTCGTGAAAGTCTGAAATGGACATCTTTAAGACGTCTTCACGACCACTTAAAGATGTCTATAAGACGTCTTACAGACGTCTACAAGCCATTTAAAAGACGTCTTAAAGACGTACCGTTTCCGGACAAACGACGTAAAAACCGTCTATGGATGTCTTTAAAACGTCCTTCAGACGTTTTGAAAGTCTGAAACAAACGTCTGTGTGCTATATGGGGGGCTTCGAAACATTCCACTACCCAGATAGCACACCTCGTCTTAGAGACGTCTAGTTTATGTCCATTTTAGGTCTGAACGTGTTGATTTGTAACAAGACGTCTCTAAGACGTATTTAAGACGTCTTCTGGACGTCTTTAAGATTTTACCAGACGTTGTGCTAGGTTGTGCTATCTGGGTACATATACAGGTTGGTTACTCCCCCTACCCTCCCCACTCTCAATCTATCAGATGTTTTTAACATGAAATTACAACGCTGCAGCTTCTTTAAAATAGAAATATTTAATAATGCCTATGCAAAGTACTAATAAGCGTGTAAAGAGGCAAATTTTTCTTATCAGTAAATTGTATTTTCAGTTGTTTTGATCAATGAATATAAAATAATATAAAGTAAAGTAATTAAACTGCTATGTTACGAACCACAAAGAGTTAAAACACTTTAGATCAATGTATCTATATAATATCATGTCTCATGGAGTACTGACGTGTCACAAGAGTTTCGTAAATAATCACTATAAATATAATGCATAAAACGAAAATCGATGTAGAGTATCTTGTCAATCGTGATTTCTTAATGAGTCGATTATGGTTTATACCAACTATATTTTACGAACAATATAATTCAATAAGAACACTATCATCTTCCTACAAGGAAGAAACATTTGCTAAGTTTCCTCAGTATTTAAAATTCATTAACCACTTCTACACGTTCCCTTATTAATATATTTATGATAACCCGAATTTTCAAACATTAATAATAAATACCGAAACCACCACCGCTATTTTTTAATTCTTAATTTTCGTCCTAATTTGTCAGGCTCACCCATTTCATTTTCTACTATCTGTTACCGAACACCCTGTATATTCCTTATTGAAAAACTGTAAATTCCCTCCATATAGAACAAGTTAATATCACAGAAATCCTTCTCGGCACTAAAGTTAAGGCAACTTAGAAATAAAAACTCGCGAAGTACTATCCCCTTGCACCCCCTTTTCACTAGTTCCCGCAAACAAAAGAAATAGTATACATGGTCAGTGTTCCATGGGCATAATCTTTAAACACACCGCGTTACGCATTCACCAGTAGACACCCTATACGCACAAACAATAAAGAAGAAAGTGGGACCCATTGGCTTCCTGATCCTCGCATGAAAAGCAGACCTCCATGTGCTTCCGATATCTGAACTGTACTTAGTTACATTGGTCCCGGTTACGTGGCCGAAGTAACAACGTGTTCAAAGTTCTTCTACAGTGTCGCGAGTATATGTGAATCGAATGTTAATTACTCCTGAAGAAAGCTTGAATACCATACCTAGAGCAATCTGAGGGATATGAGGCCTTATCTCTGCAGGTTTCAATGAGGTCGCCAGAGGAGTGCTAGGACCGTTTACGAGAACGGAACCAAGGTAGTTCAGCAGCTTCTGCGCCCGGTTCTGACTCGGCTGGAACTGGAACAATTGCGGATTCTCGTCGATGAAGTAAGTGTCGACGTTTCCATTGAGGAACTTCTGGTTCTCCAACACATTCAGCAGGAAAGGAATATTCGTTTTCACGCCACGAACACGAAACTCGCGAAGAGCACGGTTCATCTTCGCGCAGGACGACTGTAAGTCACCTGCATGAGCTATCACCTGGAAATAAAAAAGATTCCCTGTGTTAAAGAACCCTATGCTAGACACTTGTGTTGATTTACTGGACGTTTCTTTCTGATGGCCTACTGCCATTTTATGAACATACTTTTTGCCTTTTCAGTTGAAAAAATTACGATGAATTGTACATCACGTTTGTTCTTTACATCAGTACTATGATTTTATCTGTTAGAAAAGGTAGGTAGCAGGGGTCTGCATTTCTATTACCAATGATGCATGTTGGGAGGTGTAGGCGAAAGTTTGGTTACTTTCGGAGGCTTCGATTTGATGCTACATTAAATAGTTATCTTATAATGTTTTATAAAGTCACATTGTTGTGTATAGGGGAAATAGTACATATGAATGTCTTGGGCATTAGAAACGAATGACACTCAAAAGACAAAATAGCTGATACTCAGATATTTTGTTTGCAGTGTTGCGAATGCATATACAGTATTCCCTCTCTACAGGGTGTCCCAGGATATAGACATTCCGGAACATGCAATATCCCGATGCGAGAAGACATCGAAAAGTACTTTACCGTTTTGGGATCCGAAGCTTCGTTCTCGAGATATTAACAGTTGAATATTAGCGATGGAACGTCCGGGCTACGCAGTTCAGAGCCGGGACAGCTGAGCGCACACGTAGATACAGATCCACACACACATAGTAGAGCCGACCGCGTTAACCCATTTTCACGGTTTGAATCAGCGCAGACAGCTCTACTGTGTGTGTGGGTCTGTATCTACGCGTGCCTCCTGCGTGTGCGTGCGAGCAGTCACTGCTCTGCGCTCAGCCTTCTCGGCTTTAAACCGCGCGGCCCAGAAGTTCCATTGCTAATGTTCAATTATTAATATCTCGAGAACGAAGCGTCGAATCCTAAAACGGTAAAGGACTTTTCGATGTCTTTTTGCATCAGGATATTGAATATTTCGGATTGTCCCATTATTTTGGGACACTGTATATGTTTCACAGTAGATCCCATCATTGGACTTATAGAAAGTAGTACTGCAATATGTCTTTTGTGACATGCCATTCGGTGTCCAGTAGTAGATCAAAGTTGTAGAAGTAGACCAAAGCTGCTAATGAGACATAGTGGCCGAACGCCAGACATTCTGTAGCTCTGTTTGAACGTTGTCATTGTTCACAATGTGCCTGTGGTAGCATACCGCGCGGTGTTGCGTCACTACGTGTGTCATCTTAAGTAGGCCTAACAATGCTATTATCTAATACTATTTCAATCAGACGGACAATAAAAATACCTACTACTATTATTGCTAATCTCACAAGTCGTACCTGTGGACAACTTAATTTTTTTAACATTCTCGAATTTCTTCAAGAAATTGGGTACTGCCAAAAGCATGACTTTTGGTTTGTGCCTTCTGAGTGAATACACTTGGACATATGTATAAAAAGTCGTATACAGTCAAGAAAGTTATGTTTTCATTTTGGAAAAGTACATCCTCAACACTGTAGACCTTATACTTACACAAACCAATATCAGCCGTGACAAGACTTTCCACGCGTTTCAATTTTCCTCCCATGAAATCGCAATACGCTTTCTACTAAGTTCTCCAAAAAGTAATTCTTGTCACGAAAAGAACAAGAGAAAACAGTCCTATTTCGAGAACGAACGAATTTGTATCCATCCACTAAATAAACTTGAGCCTTCAAAATCTGCTTCAGAATCTCGTACATATAAACAGATTAACCATTCCATCGGGTTAAAAATTATATTTAAAGCAAACTATTTTCTGCATTGCTAAAAATTTGGCTAACTTTCTCAAATTCCCCAGACAAGTGTTCTTTTAAACACTGTGATCAGCGCAAGGGGAAAGGAGGTAAATATTGACAACAGGGGACCCAGCCCCAATGACGTTGACCTAGACAACATATTTACCGAAAAGAATATAAATGTGTTGTGTCATAAACTTGGGTAGGAGTGACCCAGATTAAGAGGTCGGTCAGTCGACCTCTGTTTAGTTTTAAGACGAATGATAGTGTGTGCGTGTGAATGAGGGGTGCGTGACGATGACTGCCTGGAAAATGCTAGAGGCAGACAGTGTCGTACAAGTCGAGCGTGTGAGAACTTTGACCTGCGAGTTGCGGTCAAAAGAGAATCCTAGTGAGAGTTGCGTTTAGTCTAGTTTAGTTTCATTCAATATTACTTAGGCTACTTAGTTAATAAATATACATATTCAACACTTTAAATGCCCTAAGTCTCGACAGTCATTTCAACATCCCACAAATGTTTATATTATACTATACCTTAACTAGAAGGGAGTCATAGTAGGGCGAAATGATCGCTCCGGCAAATGCGGACGCGCCATCCAATCGGATGCCCATACCTTCTCCTGAACGGAACACCTCGATCCTCCCGGTGTCCGGTTGGAAGTTCTTCGCCGGATCTTCCGTTGTCACGCGGCACTGTATGGCGAAACCTTGGGGAACGATCTTTTCCTGAGTCATCCCCAGCTCGGGTAACGTCATACCCTCTGCAATACGGATTTGAGACTGCACGAGATCGATTCTGAAAGAATTATTTAAGATTATTCTGATGGCAACTTGAAACATTTGATACTAACGAGTCCTCAGACGTAAGAGGATAACACAACTGAAGGAAATTTCGACTTTAACATTTTTAGTGACACTGACGAATTTGCATGCCAAGGCATGTGCATCCTATGCACGGTTTTTGCGTGTTTCCACAGGGATATTTTTTGGAAAGTATCGAAAGCATTGTCCGAGTGTATCCGAATGTTTGCTCAGTGTGAGTTCAACAACAAATTTTCGTTAAAAGCGATCACACGGAAAAACTTGACCGACAAGGGACATTTCTTAAAACTACGCCATTCGTAATGTTAACATTCTATGAATTACAAGATGCATGTGTTGTAACTGGGGCTGCGACTATTTTACGATTTTTTTTGTGTTAAAACACATGTATTATTTAAGAAGTACTAGTATTCGAATATGCACCGTATAAAATTTGAATATAGTGGCGTTTGAATTATATGAGTATTCGAATAGTATTTGAGTATTACATCATTCGAGCAGTTTAAGGAAATAACTATCACAAAGAATGTGCGTCGTGTGAATTTTAAATATTTGTGAGTGCAAATTAATTACACGAATATGTCGTATTAATTCAGATATACAGGGCAGCTTAATAATTATGGTGTAACTGGGAAAAAGTAATATTCCATGAAAACCCAAGTCGAAATTGCAGTACTAATTTTTCCAAAACGACTTTACAGATCATCGACTCGTTGTTTCATATGGCATATTATACTATGAAAAAATATTGGCCTGGATAAATGAAATGAAATAAAAATCATTATTAATATAGGTATGTGGCACAACACTCTACAAAAATTGTAAACTTTGAGAGCCAGTATTTATTAAACAAATTCGAAACCAGCAAAATGATGACTTAAACTGCACCTCAACTATGTACGTGATACTTCAATTTCATCAAAATCCTTGACATCAAGTTTAAAAAGTGTGACCAAGTGGTGATATTTTAGTGTTCATAAAATGTTACATTTAAATGTTTGTGACGAAGTATCAGTTTAGAAGTTTTTGCTCTGAAATGTACAATCATCAAAGTATTATAAAATAACATATACTAATAAAAATATTTATTGCATCATCCAAATATTTAACATATTACTTATACTTCAGTCAATATTAATACTATTAGGGAAACTTTACTGCGTGATTGTTGACTAAATAGGTATCAGTGCTTGATGATATCCTGATTAAAATAAGTTCTACACCAATAACTTTATTAGTCATGTAACCACAAATATTGTGCATACTATACAAATTTGTGCGTGATGTAATAAAAATTTCTAGTACTGTATCGAATGAATACAAACATTATTTACTTCTAAAACTAAAAGTAATTTACCCAGTGATTTCCTCCGTCACTGTATGCTCGACTTGAAGTCTGGCGTTGACTTCAATGAAGTAGAAGTTTCCAGATTCATCAGCCAAAAATTCCACGGTGCCAGCATTAGAATAACCGACGTGTTTCGCCAATCTCACAGCATGGTCTGTCATCTTGTTCCTGACCTTGGGGTCCAATTGCGGCGCAGGAGCTATTTCGACGACCTGGAAGTTCCATTTGTAATTAGCAAAGTAATTAGAATGCGTTCGATGGTCGACGATTCTACGCGACAGAAACGAAATCTCCATTTCAAATGACTTTGCGACTCCATGTTATATGAACGCGGATTCGCGGTGCTTTGACAAATACGCCGCCCTAGAATTTTTTAATTACACCTCTTTTTCCACTAACGTCATTCTGCATTTTTCTATGGCTGACCTCGTTTTCTGAGGAACATACACACGGATGCAGTTGAAGTGGTCGCGAATGCCGGTTAAACACTAACACCTTATTAAAAAGAATGCAGCAATACTCTGGATTTGTATTTATTTACTTGTTTCGATAGATAAATAATTTTATTGCGAAAAATCATCATTAGTAGGACCTACTCGTTAAAATACATTATAAAAATATAATGCTTAATTTTTGTTTTCGGAACACCTATAAATTAGTGGCTTCGTGACTAAATATACCATATGCATTAACCCATAACTTTTTTAAATTTGCTGTCTTGTTATTATATGCCTACACAAAACGTAAGTGCACTATGATTCAGTTCTTTACAGGATGTTTAGAATATTCAGATTTTAGGCAATTCCTGTATTCGTCGCCTGTACTTTACTAGCTTTACTACTCGGCTTCCCCCGAAATTTAGATTCCGAATTTATAAAAAATTTTTTTTGGTGGAAAAAGTCACATTCTTCTGGATTAGTCGGGCCTAATGAGCTGAGGCACACTTCGTGGTCCTAGAGTTTATCGTTCGAAAGTTTTTAGGCGACAGACAAACACACAAACATATAAAACCTTTCTGCTTTATATATTAAGATGAGTCATATTGAGGGAGTAAATTTTCGTGTAAATATCCTGTGAAGTAGGTAGAGGAAGGGAGCCATTTTATGAATGATTGTAATTCAGGAATCCTCAATTCTCGTCGTGTGCTGACCTTTTGGTGGCGACGTTGTACGGAACAATCACGTTCGTAGAGATGAACGACGTTGCCAGCAGTGTCCCCCAGCAATTGAACTTCGATATGTCGTGGCCTCTCGATGAATTTTTCAATGAACATGGCTCCATTTCCGAATGCGGCTGCCGCTTCCGATGATGCACGATCGAACATTTCTCGGACTTCTTCCATCTGCTTTACCACTCGCATTCCTGAGGGCATATACAAAATCATGTTTCCCTTTTTTTTGACAAAGTTCTATCAATGAAAAGGTTTACACCAGCGAAGTCCAGGTGGGCGGTCCGAGGATGCTAGCATCCATAGTGTCTTATACATGCTGGGTGGAAGGTGGTGCTCGAAGCCAATGAAGCGGCGGGCATGCCACGGATAGGGAAAACTCTAGTAGTGTGCCCTTAGGCCCCAAAGGTGAAGTTCCACTGCGCGTGCTCGGCGAGTCGCCTCGGCTCGCCCAGGTTCGGCGAGACGGCTTGGTGAGCGCGAGTCGGCGAGCCACGCGCCGTGGAATTTCACCTTAAGGGTACGAGCCTACGCGCACATTACTATAGTCCGATTTTCGAGAGTTGAGACCTGAGGCGGGTCCCTCGGACGGAGCGTGGTTTAAGGAGGAACCAATGGTACGCTACGGATTGCGTGCGGCGTTGCCACCATTGGTTCCTCCTTAAACCACGCTCCGTCTACCCGCCTCAGGTCTCAACTATCGAAATTCAGACTATAGAGTTTACCCTATCCGTTGCATGCCCGCCACTTCGTTGGCTTCGAACACCCCCTTCCACGCAGCACGTAGAAGGCGCTATGGACGCCACCTGGACTTCGCTGGTTTACACGTTGCAAGGTCTCGAAGTGGTGGTTCTTTACATCTTCTTAAGCAAACACATTTAAACTGTAAAGCTGCGTCCTCGCTGAAGCAAGAACGAGGAACTTTTTGTTGATGTTTCATGTGTCTTGAAAAGGACGCCGCTTATTGCTGAATGTTTCTCTAGGTTTCTTCATGTCTCTGTTGCCAGTAAAGCCGGCTACACTCGTTTGGCAGACCTGTCAAGTATGTATGCCTGTACACTAGAGTGGCTCTTCTTTACTCTTGGTGACATTTTTTTTTAAGATTTTCTTCGCGGCACCCCCAGAATAGCTCCAAATAATAAAAAACAAATCTGTGTAAAGTTTGAGCCCGATTGGATAACGGGGAAAGGTGCCCCTGAGCCCTTGAACATTTAAATAATTATTTAACAGCTCATAAAGTCGATTTTATATAATATCCTCCAAGTAATTCATTACATAAAAAATATGTCAAACAAAAGTTGTAGATCCAGACAAGGAGCATCTTTTATGTTGTGTTACTTTTTCTCGTGCAACAAACGGTTTTCGAAAAAAGTCCGAAAAACTAAAAAAAATTATTTTTATTTTTCAAATTTTGAAAGTTTAAATCCTTCTCGAACACTTTTTATTTATGAAGACGAAAAAATATGTAATTTTTATTTTCGAGGACTATTGTTTAAATTTTATTGATCGTATGGCAATAACGCATAAGACTTTTGTATTACTTTCATCAAGATCTACTATTTAAAAGAAGAACGAAGTCGATCCGACGACTTCATAATTTTAGTGTTCGGAACCATTTTTTTTATAAAAATGCCTAGCCACTCATAGCTATATTCTAGAATATAATTATACAAATCGAACCCAACATTTCCTGCTCGGTTTCGTTAAAAATTCGCTTGTCCCATTCGCGTCCATTCCTCGTAAGCAATACACTGATTTACTTGCATTGTTTGGTTGAAAAACATTCCCGCAAACACCCTTACTTTTCAGACCGTTACTGTGCTTTCCCCCGTTAATCGAGTAACTAAAGAAATAGCTATAAATAGGTGTCTTCATTCATTCTTAAATAATTATTCCGACCTTTTAGTGCAAACTGTAATTCACTTAACAAGTTTATATGCGAATACTTTTATCTAGCTAATAATAGGCCTACTATCGCTGAAGCGTCGTTTGTCGATGTCATGTTCAGCCGATAAAGCTGTGAATACTGGCAGGTTCACCGCATCGTGTGAGTGCACTGCGGGCATCCGGTAGACCTGCACTGGCATGTCTGCATATCCACCCCTGTGCAGGTCTATCGGACCATGTGCAGCTGGCTTAAGGCAAACAATAAACTCTATGAAGTATGCCAAGTCTTTGCAGTATCTATTATCTATAATGAACGAATTGCACATTTGATATAGTAGCTACTGGGGTTTAACACGGTTACGTAGAGTTCTCGTTCTTAATGAGTTCACCAGCATAAATCTTTTAGTCAGCTGACACTTTTATTGAACCTACTGCAGCATGGATGTAATCCACTTACGCTGGATTCTCATTGTTACCAGCTAAATTGAAAAGTACGCTTTTCTGTAAGTGTTTCAAAATTTTCAACATACAAGTCTTCATTTACACGTTTATAAAGAAAATCTTCGGGATTTAGAAACGGACAGAGGTATTGCTTATTACAAAGGACACTGGTAGAAAATGGCCAATTTCTGCCAACGTAAAATGTTTGCAAATCGTAAATCTATAGGTTCTAGGAATTCCGAAAAGCATAATTATATTTCCGTCATCTGATCGGAAAGTTGAATAAATGCAGATTAAAAGGAAGCTACACCGGGTGACAAATTGAATGTTGTTGACTTCAAATGATCATAACTTCGAAACGAATGCATGAAATACGACCACTCGGTCGCAATTTTGTAGATACCTAAAAGTTGATAGTTTTGCTGTATGTAAAAGAGTAACGTAAGAACGGTCAGTTAACAACCATCGTAAGCGTTAAATTAACGGTACTGATATTCACGAAACTGTGTTTAGAATTATGTACTTTAATTGACCTGTGAAACCAAACCTAATGTGTTAAATGTGACGAATCATTATAATCATTTGAAGTCAACATCTTCCAATTGTCGCTCGGTACACCTCCTCCTTTACCTGCATTTTTACTATCCGAAAATTATAAAAGCCACTAATCCTGAATAATTTAATTTCGAATTTATATTCTATTCACATGAGAGTTATTTGAATTTTGTATTCTGTTAAGCACACAGTAACGCTAAATTCTTTTAGTTTAGAGAGAAAATAAAAAAAGACTTGAGGGATTGCATTTCAAGTGGAAAACGGAACTAAATCCTTTGTTAATAAGAATTGGGAAACGTTACCTCTTCCTCCGCCGCCATACGCGGCTTTGAAAATGACCGGAAGTCCATGTTTCATGCAAAACTCCATTGCTTCGTCGGACGATGTCACTGGCCCATCTGTTCCTGGGACAATTGGCACTCCAGCATTTATTGCAGCTTGTCTCGCAGCCACCTAGTTGTTCATTACAAATTAAAAGACATTTTTTAACAATCGATACTCTTGATCAAATAAAATAAATGTAAAAGTATATTGCCCCATTTTGCTCTGTAAATATAACTTGGTTTGTTATTTCCATTTGCCAGTTTTTAGCTAATCAACATATGTTCTATATGAGATGTTTATGAAAAAATGATCTAACATGATATAGTGGCGCCATGTGTGACATAATCAAATTTTTCTCCGGGTCATCTTATTATTCGTGAAATACTAAGAACTTTTTATATTTGACATTTGTTCTGTCCCTATTAATTATCGAGGGATTTAAGGAAGTAAGTTTTTCAATGTCAAAATGAATACCCTTTGAATGTAAATGTTGGCCGATAAAATAAATGTGTCTGAAATAGTTTTTAGTAATCTATGTGTCAAAATGGATCAGAATTGAGTTTAAGAGTTAATGTATTCAGTGATCCTTAAACAGGAAGTGAATATTTAAGTAAAAATAAACTATTAAATGAAGCAGAGATACAATAATTTAAATGTTACAAGAAAACAATAAATAAACTTGTTCTACCTACTTAGGATATCCACGAAAAAGTCTTCTATAAATGAAAAAAAATTAATAGTTAATGTTTCTACTCATCAATATGCCTAAGGTACTTTTTTCTTGAAAAGGAAACAATTTCATAGCAGTAAGTGTTCAATTATTTGGCTCTTATTAAGACACGATGTTATAAGTAGAATTAACTTCTCTAAGACATTCCAATTTCAAAAAACAATAAATAAATAACTTGTGACCCAACTTCCTACATCCTCTGTATCATTGTATGACTATAGTTCATAAGATCACTAAACATCATCACACAAAACCACCGAGCATTCAATTTTGAACTAAAATTCAACATTTATCACAGTGTATAAAATTTACATGACAAATGCCCTGATAGAACAAAATACAGGAAAACATTTAATGATACAGCTTGTACTTTCTGCTGCACTACAATGAAAAATTCTTGACACAAGCCCTCTTAAACTAATTTTTCTCTAAAATATGACAAATTTAAAAGAAATGTATACCTTGTCTCCCATTTGTTGGACAACTGTTGGACTGGGGCCAATAAATCTTATCCCAGCGTCAGTCACTGCCTGCGCAAAGTCTGATCGTTCAGATAGAAAGCCATAACCCGGATGAATGGCGTCCACGTCGTTTTCTTTTGCGACTTTGATAATTTCTGGGATATTTAAGTAAGCCTGGACGGGTGGAAGCCCTCTGCCAACCATGTAACCCTCGTCTGCTTTCTGCCTGTGCATTTGCATCTTGTCCTGTTCCGAATAAATGGCCACTGAACGAATGCCCAGCTCTGTGCATGCTCGAAACACCCGAATAGCGATCTCTCCTGCAAAATATTACAAAACATTTTCATTTATAATTGTTACATATACATATTAATTGTATTGTGTGGTATGTAACAGCCCTGCCATGGCTATCTGTTTCAGGCGATTTCGATTCGTTATTTCATCCCGGATTGTCTCGTAAGCGACGTAACCATGGCATTAATTGTCAATTTTGAACCTAGGAAGGTATACAAAACTTACGTCTAGGAACTTGCTTTCTTTTAAATATCAACAGCTGTTCTCAAACTTGGTAGTTTCGTATATACAAAAAAGTTTTTCACTATTTGTGCAAATCAATGATAAATTATAGTACTGTGCCCGGATGAAAAGAAGTCGGTCGAGAAGCTTCTAGGGTCCGAATATCAAGTCCGAATAGTATATCCCTATTGGCCGGCGCGACAACGTCGACGAATACAAAGTAAGCAAACGGGACACGGGCAGCGGGAGCCAATGCGAGCGAAGAACCCCTCTTGTCCCTGTGACATTTCAGCCGACTTCTTTCCATCCGGGCACAGTAATTTGTGGTTGAACTTGTGAAATAGCACAAAATTGAATTTCTTCCAGTTAGGTCAGCGAGGGCCAGTTGGGCCATTAAGGAGCCCGACTTCCATGGTGTTTTCCAAAGCCGCGCGGAAGGGGAGTTCGAAGCCAATGATACCGCGGGTGTACACCGAATAGGGAAAACCGTAAGACTGTAAGTAATAGTGTGCGGTACAGGCTCCTACCCATAGGCTGAAATAACTGGACCCGTTGGGAGCCGGGCCCCTAAGAATCCCAGTCATTCAAGCCCATCCTACGGGTATGAATCTGCACCGCACACTACTATAGTTTTTCCTATCCGTTGCACGCCCACGTCATCGTTGGCTTTCGAGCACCTCTTCCGCGCCGCTCTGGTAAAAATCATGGCGCTCGAGCTCCTTAATGGCCCAACGGGCCCCCGCTGAGTTAGGTAATATCAACTAAATAGACACTCGCATTTGAAATTGAAGTTTTGCGAGTATCAGCTACTATGAACAATGTTGTCTTATTGTAACAACAAGCAGGTGTAATAGAACCTCGATTATTCGAACACCATTTAACCGAAGTTTCAGTTACGCAGTATTGTCTCGATCTAAGACGGGGTTTCTAACTCGGTCTGAGGTGAATACTTTCGGGACTGAGCGCCCCTCCCGCTCATTCGCAGATAATTGCACTCTGAGCGATAAGACAATAAAGGGAAGCTGAAAAGATTACCTGCCGTGATCTAAGATGACGGTTGAAGTCTAAATCTAATTCCGTCGGAATCACGATGTTAAGAAAAATATGCCAACAGGAGACTCAGGAAGATTAGAAAGCCGGAGTAAAAGCCGTGTAGAATAATTAAATTTGTAATAACAGTGGGTATATAAATATTGTGCAATAAATACTTTTTGAATCAAAACATCATATATAATATGTAATTCGATTCTGTAACCAAATCCGATTGTGTGCATATTTGAATTGCGTCCCTGAACATTTGCCTACCCTTCGGAAAGCCAGCAACAACGGTCGATGCCATTCGTCGGGGAAAGTTGGGAAAACCCTGACCTCATGACAGCGTCGCAGGACTTCGTTGCCGCCCTGCACTGCTGACCTTGTCGCGGTAGGAAGGCTCCGTAACTAGGCGTTCCCCGCGAAGAGCGCGGGTGTTCCCCCCGCGCGGTTGATAACAGGGGTGATAGTTACACGGCATAAGAGTCAGCTAACTGGAGACACGCTGGCGTCGTAAAAATCTGCCGGGACTCTGTCCCGTGATGGTGGCGTCGGGGGAAGGGGCGGGCTTGCCTGAACTGGCTGGACGGCGAGAGGATAAACCTCTACAAAAACACCATAACCTCAAGCTCTCGGCGTAGCGAGGGGCACTCACCCGCTTGGAAGCACCAGTATTGTGGGTTGGTAAGAGCATCAGCCGTTAGCGTCGATCTACCGGGCATCTGCCGACACCCGGAAATGGCTTTCCCGGGTATACAGCTATACCGCGAGTAACTTTCATTGCGCACTTCTCGTGGGAATTATAATGGATTTGAATAAAAACTCTAAGGTAGTGGAGGATGCGGTGGCGTGCCCGCAAGGGGCCCTGCACCTAGGGTCACGGAGTGGAGGGACGGCACCCGACCGGTCGTCCGGTTGATGTGGGCTACCCGGCAGAGTACGTCGGAGCTAGCGGACATATTGGTGTCCCCCAGGAACGGCAGCAGTCACCCTTACCGTCTGGACGGGTTTCGCCCACTCGCACACAGCGGCGATGGCCGCTGCCACGCAGAAGGTGAACCTGGCGGGGATCGGCATGGTTGAGGTGCGGTGATGGAAGGGGGTAACCGGGGGGGGAGGTGTAATATTAGAGATCACCGGTCCCGACGGTGGCGCGCAGACCTCGGCCAAGTGCTCGAGGGGACTGGCGTAAGGGTCGCTCGCAGCACCGAACGCGCGGAAATGTGCGTGGTGGAGTTGGGTGACTCGATTCGGGCGGAGGAGGTGGCCCCCGCCGTTGCAGCGTTGGTGGAGGTAAAGACCGGGGAAGTCCGGTCTGGCCCCCGCCCCCCCATCAGGACCGAGATGTATTTCGATTCAGTGACCCTTGATCGCGGTGCACAAGTTGGCAACGGCGGGGAGAGTCCTGGCGTGACCTATTTCCAGGCAACGGTATACTATTACTACATAGAAGGAAGGCTCCTGGCAGGCGGTGCAGTCCGCCGCTGAGACGATTGGTTTTTGTCACCGATTGGCACACACTCATAACGACAGGGCACACGTATTTTTGATATTGGCGGAATCGGCCACATCTACTTACTACAATGTAACAGACGGAGGTTCAGGCGGAGCTAGCGGCGGACTGCACCGCCTGCCAGGAGCCTTCTTTCTGTCCAGTAATAGTACAAGCACCGCTGATAGAAGCGAGCGCTGTCACGCGTGTGGGCACCCGTCCCACAGGGCGAGCCTATGCCCGGCCCCCCTTATATATCCGCTCCGCGGACATGTGCAGGCCATCCGGGCACAGGGTGTGGAGCAAACTGTGTGCTCACCCATACCGAAATGATAAGGCGAAGAGGAAGGGGGCGGGGGCCCAAGCACCCCCGTCCTCGGATCCTGCTCCTGTATCAGTGGTGGCAAGGGAGATAGGTGAGTCTCATGTGTTGTGAAAAGCTTAGAGGGGACTATGGACACACGATTCTTTAATGGCACGCCAACTCTAGGTAAATTTGAACCACTACCGCAGGATGCAGGATCTGCTGATGCAGGCCCTGCGAGAGTGGGACATGGGGTTGGCCGTCGTCGTAGAGACGTACATTGTGGCCGACCACCCAAACTGCGTGGGCATACTGGGCAATTCCTGGAGCGCGGAGTGTGATTCGTGACGGTATAGTGGGAGGCATCGCTATGGTGGGTTCCTACGTCTCGCCCAACAGCAGCCCCATCGAGTACAGGGAGTACTTGGACGAGGTCACTGGGTGTGTCTGCCGGTGTCTATCTCGTGCGATGCTAATCCTAGGGAATTTTAACCCGCACTCTGTCGCGTGGGACTCCCTCAGGGCGTCTGCGAGATGCGGTTGGTTAACCAGGGCTCAGTAAGCACGTGCCTGCGGTCGCAGGGGAAGTCCATTGTGGATCTCACATGGGCAACCCCTCAAGCCGTAAGCCTTGTGTCCGGCAGGAAGGTAGCGGCGGAGGCGGACACGCTCTCCGGCCACCGATACATCATCATGTATCCACCGAGCGTCAGGTCCTCCAAGGTGTCGTGAGGGCGGATTTCTCGCTGCCGGCCGTCGTCTGTGCGATGGTCGGTAGCGGGAGGTCATTTCTTGCGATGTCCTCCTTTTTGCGAGGAGGTGATGCTGCAGAAGAAGAGGGTGGAGCGGAAACGGGAACGGGAGAGCAGGCCTGATCTCGGTCGCCGTGGTAGCAGAAAGAGGAGGGTGCGTGCGCAGGACAAGTCTTGGAGGGTGCGTGCGCAGGACAAAAATTGACACATTTGTTCCTTTCGCCCTAAAGCGCCCAGGAACAAATGTGTCAGTTTTTTGTACTTTCGCCCTAAAGCGCCCAACATGCTTCCCAGCGACGTTACTGTCTCCTCGGAGAGAGGGTAGGAGTCGTCCCACCTTAGCTGAAGGCGCACCGGTGGAGGGAGAACCGAAACATGTGTTTCAGGAGGGCATTTCTACTACTTGGGAAGACCTGTTCTACTGTATCTACCTATTTCTGCTTGGCTATGGCTTTGTCTTTCATCATTCGAAATGTATTTACATTGTTGTTTGTCGCCGTTGCCTTGAGAGCTTGCAATCATAGAGCCGTAATCTAGCAGCTAATTGTACCAAAATATCGTGGCCTAAGACATAGAAGTGAAGACTGATTTATTGCTGATCACATTCGTTCGTTTGTTGTAGTCTTTCCTTTTTCAAATAGAAAGAAAGCCGTACTAAGTATCTATAAAACACGCAAGTAAAATGGAGAAATTGGATCCATTTATTTCAATCAAGAGTAATGGTCAGTGACATCGCGATGATTACTATATGTATAGCAGTGGTAAACGTTGTATTTCTAATTTCCTAAATCCATATGTCACTGATAGAAACCCTGACTGCAAGCCGTTAAGAAATTAGCTAAATGATGGGAACGTAATATTAGTAAATGGGACTGGTCCGCAACTATTTATTTAGTTTTATGTTAGAAATGGCGGAAAGAGCACTAAATGGTTTTATAAAAAAATTTGGTAGCTGTTCCAATGCAGTGCAAACTCTCAAATCTCGTACCATTAACGTACCAAATCGTACCACTACGATTCCTATGTCATTTGTAGCATTTGCGTAATCATAATTAAACACCGAATCACTACTTAGTTGATGTCTCCATCCTTATAGTGAGGAATAATTGCTATCACAATGAAAGGTATTAATAAACACTTGGGAAAAACTTCTTTCGAACCTAACTGTATTTATCATGATAATTTCTAATGGATGAGTAGATTGTGTTGTTGAATACGTATATGCTTATGCGAAGCTGCCGAGCCGTATCCGTACTTCACACGTCGAATTAAGTTTGTGTGAGTTGGTTGTACAAACTATACTCGATTAATAAAGAATGGACTGTATCTAACAAAACAAAATTGAGGCCAATCAGTTGATGACTTTTTCAGTTGGGCGCTCGTTTCGATCTAACAAACATGATGCATATTTCCTACCGTAACGCTAGGCGTGCCTGATTGCTTGCTTCCAAAAAGGTAGAGTGACAACTACCCTGGCTATTGGCTAAATACAAAATAGGCGCAAACTTGTATTTTGGTGTTGCAGATATCTTTCATGCCTCAAGTGAGTCATTTGAGGGAAGCTTATCAACTGCTTATAAACCGTTACATCGAACGGACATTGTTTAATAGAATTATTCTTGTTGCTGTAACACTTGTAGCCATGTGTGAAAGAGTGTTCGAACCTGAGAGAGGGAGAGAGACAAAGAGAAAGAGAGAGAAAGAGAATGGACGAATCATGAGCGCATGTGAACAGGTGACACTGATACACCAATTAAAGGAGTGAATGATGTAATGCGTGGGGAAAACGAGCGACTGCGTGCAAAAGGATCGAGCGTCTGAAGCGGTCACATTAGGCGCCAACTTAAGTCTTGCAATAATAAATTAATCCTGACGTGTGGAAAATTAGGACACACTGAATAATTTGAAGGATATTAAAATTTATTGAAATGAAAATTAGTGTAATCGTGGCTACAAATATTAACCGCGAATTAGAAGAAAATTTGTCATACGGTGTGACTTTACTGAAAATGAGAAAGTGTAAGTGTAATGTAACGTTTTGATTGTGAATTCCAAATTAATGCGATAATACGCTAAGAATGACAGATACATATCTCTTCAACCAAATAAACCACGAGACCGCATGTCACTAGCGTAACTCATGTTAAAGAACGCGGTGTAATTAAGTAGAGTGCTCGATCTAGTGTCTCGTTCTAAAGTAGAAAAAGTGGATCTTGATTAATTCGACGGCCTTGCTCCATAAACTGTTACCGATAATTCACTGTCCAGTCGAACGTTCATTAAATCCGGTAAGATTTACAAACATAAATGCATTTTGTAAAATGGCTTGTCACTGTTGTACACCATAAATAAGGCACTCCATTCACTTGAAAATAATTACTTTATTTTAAAATGAGGTCTTTGATATACTTTATTTGAAGGACCCTGGAGAAAGAGAATACTTCTAAATATCTCTTTGCCAAAATTTCACATTGGCACACCACCATCGGGTCGTTTTCGGTGGGGATCACCAACGGAATGGCCAGGGTCGAGGTTCCACTCCACTTCGAAGATCTGACAATGAGTTAGGACTGGTCAATGTTTGTGGCAGCTGAATGGTGTTAAGGACCTTCGACCTTGGCAAAATACCACCTGGGGACAAGATAAGGCGTTGGAGAGCGTGCAAATTGACAAGAGGCAGGTGGACCTCCAACATCACTATCAAAATTTTAATTCGTGAATCGATTTCGTAATTCATATTGCATTGATCCATCGAAAGCTAATGTCTTATTTTAGGAACACTTTTAACATATTTAGTTTTCAGTATTCTAAAGAAGTACCTACTGTTTTTATATTATTTTCTTTCTGTCACGGACGAATGTTACCCGCATCTATTGATTGAATTTTCACAGATTTTTAAGTGGCAATACTTGTTAAAATAAAAATAACATGAGAAATAGTAGTATGGTAGCTAGTAGTTTTATACTGATTTTCATGTTGTAGATCGAATACTTTTATTGTGTGTCATAGATGTAAATAAAAGTTGAATAGATTACAGCATATTATTAGTGTTTATTATTTTGACAACGATAAGTTTTATGTGGCAACTACAGAAGGTATTTAACCGTTTCGCGCCTAGCGTCGGATATATCCGACGCCCGCAAAACGATCCAAAATGCCTAGCGCCGGATGTTTTCGACGTCCACGAAACGATGCCAAAATTTATATATAAATATATATATATATATAAATATATATATATATATATATATAAATATATATATATATATATTGGTGGCTAGCATCGCCGTCGCGAAAGGGTTAAAAAAAGAACAAGATATTGAATGTAGGTAGTGTTGGATACCCATACCTCATCGTATATTTTTCACCAATTCAGTATGTTGTTGTGTACGCTTCAAGAGCGCAAGCTAGGGTACGCTACAATTTTCCCTTCCTGATTTTTCTTTCTACGTGACGTACAGAAAAACGACCAAATCATGGTCCTCAAAGACCTCACTTTTTCCATACTCCTACAGTAAGGACCATCATCAATCTTTGCTAGAGCGTGACTTCTGACTCCGACCTCTAACCGAAAGCATCTCTTCGATACTACACTGACAATGAGTTACTTTTACGTAAAAAACTTGGGTTTATACCGGGTATCCTCCTCCGAATAAAGGCCTAAAGGACGACTATTCAAAGGTATCTGTTCTCCACAACGCGCCTGCTCTAGCTCATTACAATCATTAAAAATGATCAGAATTATATCACGTTTGGTGTCATTTTCATCAGAAAAACACTAGCAATCCATTGGTGATACTTCTACGAAGATCTAATACGAAATATAGAAATTGGCATTTTCATTACTGAATGGCCTATTGATGCTTATCTTTGCCTTTATATACTCTAGGGTCTAGGACCCCCGAAGCGCGTGGTTCGAGAGCTTCGACCCGAGAATCCTTCACGGTCATAAGAAGGGTCCCCTTCAAGCGATTTCAACACACCGACAGTTCAAAAGCCAAAATGTTGTTGCCAACCAATTTTTAGTTCCACTCCTGACATCCACGACATGGACAAGTGTGAACCATGAACCTGAAGGACAGAGCATTAGGGCAGACTTAAGGGGACTAGGCAGGAGAATGGCAAGATATATCGAAATAACGTTGTTTCATAAAATCGAACCATATTAGAGGTAATGAATGTGTGAACCATGAACCTGAAGGACAGAGCATTAGGGCAGACTTAAGGGGACTAGGCAGGAGAATGGCAAGATATATCGAAAAAACGTTGTTTCATAAAATCGAACCATATTAGAGGTAATGAATGTGTGAACCATGAACTTGAAGGACAGAGCATTAAGGCAGACTTAAGGGGACTAGGCAGGAGAATGGAAAGATATATCGAAATAACTTTGTTTCATAAAATCGAACCATATTAGAGATAATCAATGTGCAATGTAACATCTATTATGGTAGTTTATGTTACTACGTAGATTTCATTATACCCATGTTAGAACTTTTGAAAAATAAAAAATTTAGGTTTAGGTGCTCAAAACCCAGAATCACAGAGAACTTAACTTCATTTTTTGACTACGCAGCCACTATACAATAATTTAATTAGAAAATTCAGAATATAGGCTTATACCCTTCAATGTCGGTAATTAATAATTATGTAATTCAAATATTTCTTCAGACTGTTCAAATATCTTGAATTCTGTTGAAAATATTAGTAAATTGCCATTGTAAACGACAATATTACAATAAACTTATCGCTGCATGACATAGATGTCACCACCAGTGACCCCTACCCATTGTGCCCTATCCTAACTGGCGTGTGAACTGCAGTGGGAAGAAGTAGAGGCGACAGCGGTCCCAGAGAAATCGAAGATAGTGTGTGATTGTAACCTTCTTCTTCCTACTATCCCTCTATATCTCTACTATCCTGTAGTACATTTGTGTGTACTGGGAGTATAGACGTCACGCGGTACACCCCCACGCGATGATCTTTGTTAGCATCAGTTACGACTCTCAAAATAATAATCATGAGTAATTTTTACATATGACTCTTTTTTTATTTTGCGATCATTATTCATAAGAATATTCCTTTTTGGATATGTTTTACATTCTTGTGCGCGCGGATTAGTTCACTGACAAGGGGATGACACCATGTGGTAGACACCGATATTGATGAGCCTTATTAGGTGTCCGAGCGTTTCTGCCAATGGGCCTTAATGATAGAGATATTTACATGGAAATTAATACAAATTTCATAGTGGCCGTGAGGTTTTAATGGGTAAAAATCCCACATTACCCTGAGCGCTGCTGGGGGATTCCCCTCTGGAGGCGTTGGGGTGCTTTCGAAGCCTTCCCCAGGTTAAACAACAATTATAAAAAAACACCACGTTACATTTTTTTTAATTTTTTAATTTTCTTTAACGTGGAGACATTTTCAAAAGGCACCCGGACGCCTCCAGAAGGGAATCTCCCGCGGGCGCCAGGGTAGTGTGGGATTTTTACTCACTAAAACTGCACGGTCACTATGAAATTTGTAATAATTTCCATGTAAATATCTCTATTATTAAGCCCTACTGGCTGGAACGCTCGGACACCTATTTACTTATTTTCGACATAGATCCATCGTGACAAGGCTCATCAAAATCTATGTCTACCACATTGTGTCCTCCCCTTGTGAGATGCATTATCCATCTATAGTCTAGTAAGACAGAGAAAGCAATCCCTCGTATTTATGTTCCTTGTCTGACCGTCCGCTATTGCTCTGTCCACACTCCAGTTAGGATAGAGCTCAATGCCCCTACCATGATGTAAATACATTAGATGAGGCAGTGAGAGCAACAACGGAACAACCCACATTAAAAAAAATTTCCTATTTTATACGATTAGTAGAGCCTATTGGAATACGTTATTGCTCCTAACTCAATTTTGAAAAAAATGTGGGTTAGTCCATTGTTGCTCTCACTGCCTCAGATGTGCTTTTGCGCAGCGTTCCAGATTGGCCAATAACGTGCCCTCCCCAAGATCCTCCATATTCGATTGTCAAGAAATAGTGTAGAATTAATTTATCAACACTTTAATAACGCGTCCGCACACTTCCATACGCATTCATACACATACATATTGTAATATGGCGGAAAGTGGCAATGCGCAGTAGAAGACGAAAATGAGTTGCCGATTGAGCACACCTAATGTCCTTACATCATGTCCCCTACCAAGATAGCTGAAACAGGCGAGACCCCTGCCGCCTTTTGTTTTAATCCTTCGCAACTATGCTCCGTCCTTCAGGTCCATGGTGTCATCAGCCCCATTGTAAAGCAAGCAAAACGATGTCTTTTAAGACGACACTGACGGCACGTAACTGGCACGAAACTGATGTGTGTGCAGAGACCTTAACAGTGGTTCCTTTGCAACATCTAAAGTTCTTAGTTTCCTACTGTGTAAAATTCGGACCAAAGGAGAGTGGCAAAAAATGGCTAAATGTATGGATCGTCCACATTTATAATTTTAATCTATACTTATATAATCATTGTGGCACTGATTAATCGCCGTCCAGCCCAGGATTTTTGGAAAGTTCAACCCGAAGGGGGTAAAAAGGGGTGAAATATGTTGTCTCAGACTCATTATTTTTTAGGGCCGATTAGATATCAACTTGGTTCTTACTTACAACGGTTACCCACTCAAATGCCTAAAACCAGATTCAGCATTCTGCCCTAATCAACCCCTAAGGGAGTAAAATGGGGTGAAATGTCTTTCCACGAATTTCTTAAAATCTCTTCGGCCTGGTTAGATAACAACTTGTTTTTTACTTCGAAAGGCTACCCACATAAATGCCTAAAACCCTATTTCAGGATTTTGCCCTAATCAACCCCTAAGGGGGTGGTGAAAAGGGGTAAAATGTGTTTTTATGGAGTCCTTAATATCTCTTTGGCCCGAAGCGAAGCGCGGAGGTACATATTTTGCTAGTAAGAGATAATTTTATAAGTCCCAAGGAATTATATAAACATAATTATTTAAATGGAAGTTGTTGACTTTAAATAATCATAATTTCGAAACGAATACATGAAATGCAACAATTCCATTTTCGTAGTCTATGGACTGAATATTAATAAGCAGCGTTATCGAAGAGAGACATAATATTCCACGTATTGCATCGCTTCGTGTTATCATACGTCTCGGCGAGACAAGCCACTCTTCTTCTCGCGATTTATGCTTTTTACGCGTGAGAACGCTGGCAAGGGTCGTGAGCTGAATAACTGCGTTCTGCACAATGATGTCAAACGTATTTGCGAGGTCAATGTCACCTGTTATTGCGACGCTGTGTTCAGAAAATTTGTTTACATTTTCAACACAAAGTACAGTGTAGTCAATTGTATCACAGTGTAGTAAAATGTGTACAACTGCAACAGTGTATCAAGATTCGTACATTTATTAACCGACTTCAAAAAGAAAGTGGTTCTCAGTTCGAGGTGTATGTACGTATGTTATAAGTATTATGTTTGTCTAATACTTAATTTCTCCCTAACTACTGAACCGATTTTGGTGAAACTTAGTGCATTTTGTTCGGCTTCGATCAACCGAGGTCATGGAGAAAGAATTATCCAAATCGGTCAAGTAGTTTTCAAGTTACACCAAAAAATAAGAAATCTGTTTCATTATGATACATTGTATGCACGGGCAGACAATGGACGGAGTATCAGGCGTCAGAAAAACAGAGCGAGACAAAATATCAACGCGTCGTCTGTCTCGTACCGTTTTTTGCTCGCTTGCAGTCCCTCTGATTCGTTCTCGTTCCATCTCGATCTCGCCATTGGCATGAAAGGAGCGAAAACAATTGCTCGGAATCGTGTTCCCTCTACGTTATAATATTATATCATATTTATTATATTATAATATATATTATATATTATTTAACTTAAATAACTAAAAAGTACAAAATAAAAAAATTAAAACCAACTTCCAAAAAAATATATTTTTACTTTTTAGCGCATTTTTATTTTTTTGAAGTTGGTTTTAATTTTTTATTGTATTTATTTTTTAATGTAATAAAGTAACATTGATGTTCTTAGTTGGCTGATATAAGCATATAGGCTAAGTGCACCTAAATAATATCGTCTAGCGCTTAATATCGCCACTCGTAATATCTCGCGAAGTAAGTGCTGACATGTGTTAGCAATAAACTGAATTGGTAGCCGAGCATGTGTAGGAAGATGTACTACGTTTGCAACGTCACTTGAGTAACGTCTAGCGTAGGAGAAGTATTTTAGTGGATCTTGATAGCGTGGGAATTTATTCAACGGTGACAATTTTACATCACATTGGGAGAACGTAGGTGTAAAGTGTCTATGAATGCATGAATATTTGCTTAAGTAATTGCAATTATGCTTAAATAACTTAATCTCTTCCAGCATGTTGATTAATGGAAATAGATTTTTTGTGTCTTGGTCAGAGTGCACACAATATCGCTTACCAGTAGTTTCGGTACTTTCAGTGCGGTATTTGTTATAGATGGAGATAAGAATTTTGTAGAGCTACAGAGCTAAACTTCGTTTACTCATCATATAAACGCGATCGTCTCAAAAAATAATGAGACGTGTTTTTTTATTTGTATAATAAAAACAGTTTTTAAATATAATCCTAATAAAAAAATGGCAATGTGCCTTAAAAATAATAAATACACATGTAAATATAAATTTAAAAGATCAAAAATACATGAATTAATCAATATTTCTGAGATAGGCGATATTAGGTGCACTTTTTCTAACTACAGATTTTTGCTTGTCTTGCTTTTTTCCACTCGCAATAGAAAATCTTTATTTCCACGGTTCTAGGCTACCGTACAGAAAACATAAACAATTTATTTTTTATCTGAGACTAATTAGAAACAAAAATATCAATTACCTTTGAATTTAGAACGATTTGTATTTGGATAAGCGAAATTAGACGCAACTTACCCTATCTTGTCTATTTTCCAACCAAGAGGGTTTGATTTCATGAAATAATATGAGATTGAAAATATAGAATATTTTTTTACTTACGGTCCCATAAGTGTATAAAAAAAGAAAATTAAAAGACAAGCGGAAGTCGGAGAAAGTAGTGAATAAAGCAACGAACTACCCCGGCAAAGAAGAAAAAGAGCTGCTAAAGGATAAAAAATTGATAGAAAAGAAACAAAAGACACTGGTAAAAGAAGAAAATTTAAAGAAAGATTGTGGAATGTACTTTTATAAAGAGTTCATAGAAACAATTTATTCTTTTTACTATCACATTAATGAAAAGTAATTCATAATAATTAATATAACGAATTGTACAAGTAATCGATAAAGGGGAGAAAAAGATCGACTACTTAATATCGATAAAATTTAAAAACCAAGGCCCTCATCCTCAGTAATCTGTATATACCTACCATAACTGTAACATTTTCAATTTTTCTAAACTTATTTTCAATTTTATTATTTAAATATATTTATTGTCATAATCCAAAAATATATGGATTACTACTAATGTGTGAACTTAACAATCTTTTGTAGCTAATCAGATTGAGCAAATCAATTGCTCAAGGTTCTGACCAGCTTTTTTGGGGAAGGACGCAGCTCAAGCAGCACCTTTTTTTAGACAAGGTAGGTAAGTATAGAAAACTTTAAAATTAAAAATTTTAAATTTTAAACTTTTTTAATCTCAAAATTTAAAGTTTAAAATATTAAATTTAAAAGTATTCGATTCTAAGAATTGATCTGGATAGTCATCAGGTGTCTCTCTCACAGGTGACGATTTATCACAATGGTATTTTGCGAGTCAATAGGTGGACAATGAATGGAGCATCGAAGTCACGACGCGAATTTGAATTCCACATCACGCACTGCACTGACTACAAACAGTACAAACCAAAAGTCCAACTCCCATAAAACCTAAGTTTTATATTATGCCAATTGGTGTTCTGTTGAATAACACATTTTTCAGTTTCTGATTTGAATAAATGTCACGTAGCAACGTCAATGCGTAAATTAGAACCGATAAGCCATGTGCAGATAAACAACTCTATTTTGATCCACTCACTAAGACTTTCGTTTCCTCTGTATGTGCTACATAATGTTTAACACCAGCCTTTCGGAGATAACATTTTTGACAACGTCTAACTTGATATGAGTGGTCTTCGAAGCATGATTAATATGGTCAGCTTATGTGATGTAACAGCTTATGAAACTAACGTCCATAGCTGTGCTTATTGCAGTTCTCTTGCCAATGATAAATTATATAAGAATTGAAAAATAAACATTTTCGTTATTTTGAAGCGATTTTATTTCTGTACCGAAGATTGAAAGTCAAAATGCAACGATCACATTACTTAGGATCAGTGTTTAAAAATTCTGTCTGTAACAACATGAGCTAAATATTCGAGAATGGTTAAAAATAGTTCTAATTCGCTTATATAAACACAGAATTAATATTTCTTCAATCTTATCGAATATGCTAATTGTGCTACAAATTATTGCAAATGTATTTTGAAATATTGTGGGTGTACAAGGAAAGTCCACTAATTGTAAGTCCATTCTTGTTAAAATTAATATTTTACCTCCACTAACAAGGGGAGGACACAGTGAGGTGTACATCGATTTTGATGAGCCTTGGCACGATGGATCTATGTCGAAAATAAGGAAATACGTGTCCGAGCGTTTGTGCCATTGGGCCTTAATAACAGAGATAATTACATGTAAATTATTAAACATTTCATAGCGCCGATGGAAACCATAAAAGCCATAACCGCAATTTAAGAATATGCCGTGGAGCGTTCGGTAAGACGTCAGCGTGGCGTTGTTGCGGTCGTGAGTTCGATTCCGCCTGTGTCTATATATTTTTTTCATACTTTATTTTTTCCACACTTTATTTTTTCCACACTGTATGAATAGTGAGAAAAAAAAGGTAACGGTAGTAACGTTCACTAATTCTTTTAAATGTATAAATACAATTATTATTACTATTTTTTTTTTTTTAACGTGGGGAAATCTTCAAAAGACACCCCCACACTACCCTGGCGCCCTCGGGGGATTCGCCTCTGGAGGTGCCGGGGTGTCTTTGGAAGATTTCCCCACGTTAAGAAAAATAAATAATAATAATAATTGTATTTATACATTTAAAAGAATTAGTGAACGTTACTACCGTTACCTTTTTTTCTCACTATTCATACAGTGTGGAAAAAATAAAGTGTGGAAAAAATAAAGTATGAAAAAAATATATAGACACAGGCGGAATCGAACTCACGACCGCAACAACGCCACGCTGACGTCTTACCGAACGCTCCACGGCATATTCTTAAATTGCGGTTATGGCTTTTATGGTTTCCATCGGCGCTATGAAATGTTTAATAATTTACATGTAATTATCTCTGTTATTAAGGCCCAATGGCACAAACGCTCGGACACGTATTTACTTATTTTCGACATAGATCCATCGTGCCAAGGCTCATCAAAATCGATGTACACCTCACTGTGTCCTCCCCTTGTAAGTTCATAATTGTTGCCTACTTTAGGTTTGATCGATTTTTCTCAAATCGTTAGTTTTATGGACTTATAATTAGAGGATTTTCCTTGTACGCTCATGATATGCTGTAAATGTTCTCAAGCTTTAGACAGGAACCACATTTGAATGTGCCACACTAAACAAGTTTGTTTCGGATTTATAAAGACAATAGGAACTAATAAATCATTCATTTGTTTTGTTACTAACACTGAGTGATTCAGGGTTTAGCTTCTATAAAGAAAGATTTGCTTAACGTGCCCCGAAAAAACATTCAGGAATACTCGGCCAATACTTTCGCTTCTTTTCAAAGTAGATCGACGTGAAAACACGCCAAAACCATACAGCAAGTGGAAATTAGGGTTTGTCGGTTTTTAAAACCGGGTTTAAAAACCGCTTTTTTTTTAAATTTGTAAAATTTGAAAACCGATTTTTAAATTTTGATAAAAAACGGTTTTATATACGAGACTTAATATGGAAAAATGAATTAATTATTTGATTAAAAACGTTAACATTTTTACTTGAAATCGCCTCGGACACAAGCAGTACGTAACAGTTTACTGTAAAACTAATCTTCATGAGTCCATATTTTCAGAAGAAATATACTAAATGAAATAAAGATTTATAATTTATATTTTTTACGGATTTTTGTTATTTTAGTTTTTTCTCCATTTGGTTTTTTATGCATTGTATTTTATTGTGTTGATTTTTGTAGATTCATAAATATTAATTGAACTCAGAAATGGTACGGATTTTAGTTATTTTAATTTCTTTTATTTATTTGGTTTTGTATAGATACAGTATATTTTATTTTGTTATATTTTTGTAATTCCATAAATATTAAAAAAACTGAACATTTTAAAAATAAGTACTGATATTATTTTCTATTTTAATTATATTTTTTTGTGAAAATTCGAAAACCGGTTTAACCGTTTTTTTAGGAATAGTGGAATTCGAAAACCGTTTTTTTCAAAAGTCGGTTTTTGTATAAACCCTAGTGGAAATCCTCCGGCGTGAAAACACGTCGACGCCACTCAAAGTTTTAATAAAATAATTCACAGAAATGCATTGGAAAAAATTTATTCTACCCTTTCGACACCCCTAATTTTTTTCGAAAGTTACTAAGCTTTTGTAGACGTTATTAATTTAAAGGACTGCTCAACTAATGTTGATAGTGCAGTCTAAAATATACTGTTTATTGTTCTATCGAGCCCTTTTTGTATTTTCGCACTTGTAGGTACACACTCATTTTAAATTTAAAAAAAAACTAAAAACAGTGTACCAAAAATGAAATTTACAAATATACACTACAGTAATATATTTTTTAAATCTACAAAGGGGATTTTTAAATTTTCATTACAGGCTCAGATAAAAAAGTTGAAAAAGCGAGCTTCGCTATTCCGAACAACTGCAAATTTTTTGAAAACGACGAAGCACGCCAATTTTGGATATGTTTAAGAGGGCCGAAAAATAGGATATACGTGTTTTTTTAAAGCGGCCCATTTTCATATTTAGGTGGTGAAACCATCCCCCGAAGTTATAAGATTTCCAGGTGTTCATCTCCGATTGCTTTGAATTTTGGATATGTTTTAGAGGACCCAAAAATCAGAACTACGTGTCTTTTTATTCTGGCCTGTCTGCATGTTTAGGGGGTGAAACCACCTCTCAAATTTACAAGATTTTCAGGTGTTCGTCTCCGATTGCTTTGGTTTTTGGATATGTTTTAGAGGGCAGAAAAATAAGAAATATGTGTCTTTTTATTTCGACCCGTTTGCATGCTTAAGGGGTGAAACCACCCCTCAAATTTCATAAGGGTTACAAAATTGTGTTAAGTAAAACTTCATATTTTCATTTGCGTCATAATTATCCAAAAACCAAAGCAATCGGAGACGACCACCTGAAAATCAATAACTTTGAGGGGTGGCTTCACCACCTAAACATGCAAAAAGGCCAAAATAAAAAGACACGTATTTCTTATTTTTCGGTCCTCTAAAACATATCCAAAAACGAAACCAATCGGAGATCAACACCTGAAAATCTTATAATTATGGGGGTTTGTTTCATCCCCTAAATATGAGAACGGACCGCTATAAAAAAAACACGTATATCTTATTTTTCCGCCCTCTAAAACATATCCAAAATTCGAAGCAATCGGAATAGGACACCTAGGAACCTCTCCCGGTTAGTAAATTAATCCTTCTCTAACTTCATAAAAAACTCAAGTGGTTTGAACCAATTTTAAAAAAGTTATTCTGCTCTAAAGGGTGTCCGAATGTTTTTGTGATTCACTGTATATGTTTGGACTTTAAAGGTTGTTCCCCTTTTCACTTTGTGTCATATAAATACTAATGCTTCCTTTTACCCACCAGATGGCATAAAAATAAAGAAATTAACAAAAATGGGTACTTCTCATGTTTCCCCCCTGCAGTCATCAATTCTATTGTCAGTATGTAACTGGGCCCACGAACTCGAAGTTTCAGTCTATGATTCCATGTTTCTTTTCATAAATTCAATCGAAGAGTGGAAAGTCTTACCTCGATTGGCGACGAGGACCCTTCTGATAGGTTTGTACTGGACATCAGTGGCGAAGAATCTCGCTGCAACGTTATACACTTGCAACACATTTCTGTGCCTGGCTAAAGCACTTCTGGCTCGCGAGGAATGCATTTTGAACATCTTGATGGTAGCACCTTCACTAAACGTATTGGCTGCACTGCGCGTGGACTTTCGAGAAACGGCACTTTCGAGCTTTTAAAAAAATTCTGGCATTCGTTTGAAACTGTTCTTTTTCGATTTTAAGCATCTAACTGTTTTTTGGCTGCGTGCACTAAACGTTTGAGATTGACAACGTCTGCTGAAATATCTAAGCTTGATCTACGATTTACATGTGAAACTTTTAGCTTTCATCCGCACAGTCACGTTTCAGATTCTTTCTAAAAGTATCTTTGCCTTTCGCTTGCGCAACTTTAATCACTCGTTATGAACAATTTTTGTTTATCGTAGAACACTGTTTGGCGGCGAATTTGTTGCTGTTGCTGTACAATGCTTGGTGACGTTCAAAGATCCCACCAGAATTCGTTGTTCCTTGTCGATAATCCAGCGTAGGTAGTTGGATTTCTGAAACAGAAGATTCGAGAACTGACGGTTAGAGGGGCAATGATTCAAATGTGACAAATTATGTTATTAATATGGTTGATAAACCTTTCATTGAAAAATACTCTGATGGTTCAAAGTGTGTGAAGAACAGGTCCCTTAATGTACTAATTGTCATGGGGCATTATGTGATCGCTAAATTTAGTTCATAGTGACCAATTATTTTGGATGTAATGTTTTCTTAATACATATTTCGATGGTCTCAAGCTTCGAAAGTGTTTCGCGGAAACTTTCGAACCTAACATTTTACAAAGATTGAAATATTACAATGGCATACTTTTATGGGTAATTAGAGGTAAACACAACAGCGAAGGACGCAAGACCTTCTACGCGACCGCGAGAACAGGCAGAGCTCAACCGTAAAAGTTCCTATTTAATAACAAAAACAGGTACCGTATTGTGCTCTGGATGTAGATTTTTTACTATTTTTAATTTCTTTAAGTAGAAAACACGTGATTAGCCAATTTTTACCAAAATTTTAGTAACATAACCTCACAATTTAATGTATGCTGTAACCTCTATTTCTATTCAAAGGCATTTTATTTTTTGGTTATCATTATTTTATGCTTTATTGCTGTGTTATAAAAAATCTCCATAAAAGATGTAATTTATTTTAACCTGAAAGGGCAACATATTTTGTGTGTTGGAAACTGAGATTAAAGATGGAGTAATGTGATTCGCGGTTCGCTTCGGGCTTATGTATCGAAGGACGTGATTGGCGGAGCATGCGAACTCGCTGGCACTACCTGAATACTAGAACCAGAACGTCCTGGAACGTAGTAGACAACAGTCGTTTAAAATCACAAAGAGTTTATTCTTTTGGTATCCACGTTGTAAAACTGTATTCGATTACATCGTTATTATTTGAGTTATTGTATGCCGCTAGGAAGAGCGTTGCAATCACATTATACGTTTATTTTTCCTTACAATTGAGAGTTTACTTTATAATTGTCCTCGCCTTTCTCCCTCTGGAAAACCTTGGCCTCTCAACAATGTGCGCAGAAATTGGTACAAATGGTGTGTAGAAATACGTCCATCGCTATTTTTCGTGAGCAGAAGTACGGACATTTACAGCATTATATTTAATTACAAATTACTAATAGTTAAACATCTTGAAATATCTTTTTTAAATAGTTTTTGATTTGGTTGATTTATTATTAAAGAATTAACCAATTACTCTGCAAATTTTGATCACAAACAAATTGGGTACACCTTCTTTATGACGAGTAACCTCTTAAATGAGCAGAAATTGGGACATTCACTTTATCAAGAATTAAATAGTACAGTGAAAAGCTTTCCTGTTTCACTTGTTGCTTTCCCGGTCGCACAAATGAAACAGTTAACATTTGTTTAGATTTATTTATTCACATTTATATCTTGAGACAATATTATATTTTTAAAATGAAGAAAAGAATCACTGCTTTCCGTTTTCCATATGAACACTTTTGAATTTTTATGAGCTGAAAATTATGTTGGAATTGAATGAATTACTACGAAAGTGTTTCTGGAAGTATAGTACTTTGTGAATCTAAGAAAGGATACTGGTAGAAAACGGCCAATTATGGTCCTTCCTGCCAACGTAAAGTGTTTATTATTTAAATGTACAGGTTCTAGAAATTCTGAAAAGCATAATTATATTTCCATCGTCTGATGGAAAAGTTGAAAAAAATTCATATAAAGAGGAAGCTGTCACCATAGTCAACAACTTTTAATTTGTCACCCGATGCACCTTCCCCTTTATCTGCAACTTTTACAACTCTTTATATTAGATAATATACAACATTAATTAATTACCGCAATTACTAATGAACAAAATTCAAAAGTTGAAAAAATGATAATACGTTTCAAAGTTAAAAAAATGTACAAACTGAAATCCAAGAAAAGTATACATACACATATACAAGGTGTTTCCCCCAACTATGTCACCTACTGAAATAATTCTACAATTCTATATTTAAAATTACAAAAAAATGTTTTCTACGAAACGTGCACAGTTCTGAGGGGGCCGACTTATAGTAACAATAGTTTTATTCTGTTGGGAGGAGGATTAATGAGATACGAATGGCAACTTTGTTTTTTTTTAATGGAATGCTATATTTTATTTGTCGACATCTGATAGCCACATTAAAGACGAATTCAACGACCTACAACAATGAGTCCTTCAACGTCACGAAAGGTCCTTTAAAAATTACTTGAAACACAAAGTTTCTTCTTTTAACAATAATAAAAATAATAAGTAACGAAAATGAGTGAACAGTTTTGATACATTCTTGTCAAAGTGTGCCATCAATTTTGTTGATCTTTTTTCGTCGAACCATTATCCAACAAAGATACCGTATATTACGAAATATTTTTAAAGATTAAGAACCTATCACTGTTGTTTACGAATATCACAACAACCTTCAGTGCACTTTGAACCAATAGTACGTGCGAAGTGTTTATTGATTAAATAGCTGTTGCGTAATTATCTGCTTTCGTTATATCCTTCTTTGGTTCCCCCTATCAAAACGAGTCTGCCAAGTGCCATGACTCATGACGGAAACGTGTTTTCAAGAATCTTGATTCGAGATTCTTCACTCTTAACAAGATTGATAATTGCACACGTGTTACAATGAGATTGCTTGATCTGACATAAGGAGTTATATGATCGATAACAATGATGTGAAAAACACATTTAACAATGAAGAGTGCCCATCATTTGGCAGAATACGATTGTATGACTAATGGGAGTGAAAATTCGATCCCCTGAATGAACATTTTATTATCTAATTTCTCTTTCCTGAATGTAATGGAAACAGACGCCTAGCGTTTATGTTACGTGAAATGCGATTCCGCCAATTTTATGGAACGTGCATATGTTGCTTTTTTTTATAACAATAAAGTGTAATTTTAAGCTATGTATTTTAGGGTTTGTCGGTTTTTAAAAACCGGTTTTCGTTTATAAATATGTAAAATTCGAAAAGCGGTTTTTAAATTTAAAAGACCGATGATAATAATATTTACTAGAATTAATATACAGAAATGAATGAATTATTTATTTTTTTAGTTTTTAATGCATTTTCGATCAAATTAAATAAAATTGTTTAACTTAATTTTTTTATGTTATTCTATTATTTACTTTTTAATGTTTGAGCTTCGCAACTAAAAAAACTTGAAGAATGGAAATATTTGTGTGTGACGGATCATTTCTCAATAAATTGTGTATTTACGGAATTCGTGATTAGGGTTTATACGAAAACCGACTTTTGAAAAAGCCGGCTTTCAAATTCCAGTATTCCGAAAAAAAACGGTTAAACCGGTTTTCGAACTTTGACAAAAAAAAATATAATTAAAATAGAAAATAAATATTTGTACTTATTTTAAAAATATTCAGTTTTTTAATATTTATGGGATTACAAAAATATTACAAAATAAAATATACCCTATCTATAGAAAACCAACTAAATAAAAAAAATTAAAATTACTAAAATCTGTACAGTTTTTGAATTCATTTAATATATACGGAGCTACAAAAATATATGACAATAAAATACACTGCATACAAAACCAAATGAAAAAAAAATTAATTAAAACCCGTAGAAAATATAAATTATAAATCTTTCTTTCATTTAGTATTTTTCTACTGAAAATAAGAACTCATGAAGATTCGTTTTACAGTAATCTGTTACGTACTACAATATGCTTGTGTCGGAGGCGGTTTTGAGTAAAAGTGTTAACGTTTTTAATTAAATAATTAATTCATTTTTACATATTAATTCTAGTATATAAAACCGGTTTTTCAAAATTTAAAGACCTAACCCAGACCGGTTTTTCAAAATTTAAAAACCGGTTTTCGAATTTTTCAAATTTATAAAAGAAAACCGGTGTTTAAAACCGGACAAACCCTATTCGTGACGCTCCTATATGGGCGAATGCTACTTACGCCCAAATCGCCCGCCGAGGTCGCGATATGTAATGGGAATCACGGGCGTTGCGGGCCATTTGGGCGTAAGTGGAATTCGCCCTATGTATGAGGCAATGCAGCGACTGTCTTAGTTTTCGAGAAGTGGGCGAAAGGTTGATTTCAAGTCGTTTGCATTTGTGATTGTGTTTTTATTGTAGGGGATGCAATTTTTCACACCCTCGAGGGTGAGTTTTTTTTTAAAAAGTTTGTATTGTCATCATAACTACGTACGCCAGCAAAGTTCCAAGTCGATCATAATCGTGGAAGTGGGTTAAAATTAAGTTACAAGACTTGAATCAAACAAACAAACGGACAGAGGAGTGAAGTTAATATAAAATCGTTTAAGGTAGTTTCTGAATATTCTACTAAATTCAAGAATTCTTTTTAAATTTCGTTCAAAACTAATTTCGAATACAAGAAACACTTGTACAAAGTTTAAAATCGATTTACCACATAGTTACCGAGAAATTGTTAATTAAAGTTGATGCATTTTAACACAGTGGCATATGGCAGTGTCGGAAAAAGGGGGTTATAGTTTCAGTTTTTCTTCTGAAACAGGAAAACTATATTCAAGAAGTGTACCAAAATTGGCACAAAATTTTGGTTATAAAAGACGCTCCGAATGTATGCGACGTTGTCAGATCTGCTGCTCCAATTCACTACGCTAACCAATTTAATATTCAATTTTCGTATTACAATTATTTATATTAACATTGAACTTTTTAAAATATATATACATGATGTTAAAAGTTATTATTATTATTTCTATAGTATCAGACTACTTTATATTTATCGTTTATTACCCAACTATAATTTGACTAACGTAGTTGGTTAGGAACTACCTTAAACACGGTAAATTGTAGTACCATACCTATGTACCTTTTGTCCTTTTCTTTGTTTCATACATTTTCATACCGTTTCTTTGCTTAATAAAATATATAAGATTCGTAATTAATTTTTTTCGTGCTGTCAATGAATACTAATTATCAGTAACGTTAATAACAATAATTGACAACGGTCGAATGTAAAAACAATCCGGTCATTTATATTGGTTCCTGGTAACCAATGTTAACTTTCCGCCATCGATAATGGTTATTGGTAACCAACAAAATTTAATCATTCATTATGATGGTTAGTCGTATTTAGAGCAATTAAATAAAAATTAATTTTTACTTAATGATTTTTTTCCAGAAAATGGTTAGAATAATTGTTAATTTTTATCTCTGGTTTCGTTTAAATAAGTCCCTACGTCAATGTCAATTATTTAATATGAATGTTACACGCGACCAGGAACCGTTCACTGTGCAGGAAAATATTTTGAACTACGGGCAGTTGATTGATTTGCAGATTAAACAGAATGACGAAACTGATCTGAATACGAGGTGACATGCTGCCGACCTTCGATTGCGTACTTTGAATCCGCGAATCATCTGTCAGTCAACATTCTTATTCGATACGCGTCTCTTATACATAAATGATAAGTATTAATCATAGTTTTCATGAATATGTTGCCATAATAATTGCACGTGTAAAGTCGCAGAATCCTAACAATATTTCATGGATATATTACATGGATGTCTTTGTGTTCAATGAAGGCGCGTCATAGCAACCGCGAACGATGTAAATTAGAAAAGGCGATATTCTACCATTCTTGTCAGAATTTTTATTATTACTGCTACTATTAGTCTTATTGCTGATATCTTATGGCTTTATTGGCGCGTTGACAAAGAGTACCTACCGTCAACAGTACAAACAGGGAAAGAAGTACATACATAGGTACATATGAAGCAGTCAGAGTAGCAACGGACCAACCTACATTAAAAAATTTTTTCCCTATTTTATATGGTTAGTAGAGCCTATTGGAATACGTTAATGCGACTAATTCAATTTAAAAAAAATGTGGGTTAGTCCGTTGTTGCTCTGACTGCCTCTTATTCTGTTCAGACGTGGGTAGCGTCTTCGTAGCTTTATGTGTCGTTTAATCATACACGGGTCAATCGTGTATATAATTGTTTATAGTGGAACAAATAATTTATTCAAATAGGAATTAGAATGTGCGTTATTTATTATGTATTTTGTAAGATTTATAAAATTATTATTTATATGTTAAAGTCTTATTTGTTTATGTGTTGTTTGCTTTAGTATATTGTATACAAAATATATATAAAAAGAAAAAAAAATTAAATTAGTTTAGACGTCCACAAGACCTGTATCGTGTAAACTTGTAAAGCACACGTATCCGCATTTCGGCTCGTATTGCAACTGTTCCCGCGCGTCACTCTGGCCCAGCGCTGTCCAAGGTCGCTCCCGCGGGAGCTTGGGGTTCTCCCACTCTCCACCGTGTTGTCAAGGCTACCGCGCGACGCTAGAGAGGCGACCATGACCGACCAGCCGCTAGCCTGGCTAGTCCGTCATGGGCAGGGATTGTAACCGCCGCCTAACCCTAACCCGAATCCCGTTAACCGGGGGAAGGTTACTGTAACCTGTAGTAACCCCGAAAGAACAGCTCCCAAAGAGTACAGAGAGCCGGTTAACCCGCTCAGAGCGGGTTACAAGTGACATGCGACATTCTGCGTCCAAAATCCAACTACGGTCGTTCGTTCACCGCTGCGATGCAACTGCAATTTTAACAAGAACCGGGTTGCATGCAATGCCGTTAATCACTTGCAGGGTCTCGTTTCTCGGTCTAATTTTTAATCTCTCGAAGAAAAATGTGACGAATTTTCTTGAGTTACACCCACGAAATTACATGCAAATCGTTTCTTGGTCAAATTGCATCATCGTGGTGGATGAATGACCTATAACAAATGTCGTAACAATTCTGTAGAAGTTCGAAAGATAATTTATTTATTTATAATAAATATAATAATTTGTAACACAACTATTATATACGAAATTGTCAAGAATATTGTCATTTTTTTCAAATTTAGAAACATGTCACCCTCGAGGAGAAATTTGCAATATAAAAATTTGTTTATAAATTGACGTTACATATATAATTTTGCAATTTCAAAAAAATATTATTCAAATAGGCAAAACCTTCTAAATTAAAATAAAAAAAGAATGAACCTAATGCGATGTACAGTTTCTGAGATAAAAATTCATAAGTACAGCTCGATTTCACGAAAATAGGGAAAAACTACGCCCTCAACCGTATTACTGTAACCCGCTCCGAGAGCGGGTTAACCGGGTAACTCTGTGCCTGGATGCCTCGGGTTACCCGGTTATGCGGGTTAGCCTACGGTACTGAGAACCGAACCGGCTTAGGGTTACGGTTACAATGCCTGGTCATGGGAGCCATCGTAGCGTCGCGCGGTCTCCTTGACAACGGAAGGCACGCTGCGAGAACGAAAGATTGGAAGGGGAAGCAGGCGCGTGAGGGGCCCCTACGCTGGACAGCGCTGCTCTGGCCCGTTTAGCGCGCGTCGTCTCCTACCGGTTGGGCCCGGATTTCGTCGAGCTAAATGGTACGGCAAGGGGTTAACAATTTTTGCATCGAAACGGTGCCTTTGCGACACATGGCTTCTTTTGAACTTTTTTCTTCTCATTCAGTAGAGCAGGTTGACGTAAAAAAATTTAACAACAATTCTCAGCTGATTATATACAATATATAGAATAGATTCACCACTGAAAGCAGTGACCATTACCTTTTATACATCCTATACATAGCGAACACCTAGCTTGATGTGTTCTTAATGTAAACATTTGGAGGGACTCTTGGAAAATTTCGACGTAAACACTCGTCAAAACTGCGGGGAGGTTGCAAATCCAAGGGCGTGAAAAAACGCCGACGTCAGTCAAAGCGTTAATACTGTAAGTATGTCACTTACGATAATGTTTTCACACAAGATTTTTTACAATATCACGAAACACTGCATACGCGACTACGCAGAGGAAAGACAGGTTTTGAGTTATTCTTATTAGGCGTATTTTAGAATTCAGCGAACTGATAAGGATGCCCGAGGTCATCCACACATAGGATGTTTACCAAACATCTAGTGTCTATAAGTACGGGAGTAGCTTTTTAAATACTGGATACTAGGCTGACCGATAAAGTGATTGGTTAAGAGACTCCGCATTTGCTTTTGGCTAATTGCTTAAGAGGAGTGTGTATAGGTACTACGCTTGGATCACCGCTTTGGTCCGGATTTTGAGTTAACTTATAAGGGAACATTCAAATGCCGACAATTTTAATTTTAACGAAAAGTCGTGTGAATGTATAGCATACTGCAGTAGGTATGTAAGGTGCAACTTCTTTTTTGCCGAAATTCACTCTAAATGGGTGCATCAGCCCTCAATGTTTGTTAGTAGTGCAATAGAATATAAAAGAGGAACTATTTCCATTAGTCTTATATTATCCGTTTTGTTCTACCTCGCAGCATTATAAAGCTATATTTACAACATCAAAAAACACAAACACTTTAAATCCTTAAGGGGAGAATACCGTATAAATCGAACGAAAAATAGAAACAAAAATTTTTTCATAAATTGCTTCTAAAATATTTCAAAAATATATTCTAAAAGTTATAGGCCAAAATTCAACTCCGTATCGATACTATAGCTTGGTGAGTCTTCATTTAGTATTTTTCTTCTGAAAGTATGAACTCATGAAGATTACTTTTACAGTAAACTGTTACGTACTACAATATGCTTGTGTCCGAGGCGATTTCAAGTCAAAGTCGTTTTCAAGTCGTTTTTAATCAAATAATTAATTTATTTTTCCATATTAAGTCTAGTATATGTAACCTGTTTTTTCAAAATTTAAAAACCGGTTTTCGAATTTTACAAATTTATGAAAAAAAAAACGGTTTTTAAACCCGGTTTTTAAAAACCGACAAACCCTAAATCAGGGGATACATTTATATACTTACAAAATCTTTTTTTGATTTTAGATAATCTTGATCCGAATGGCAGTGCTCATCGCAAAACCAAATTTTTAATAAAGCTTCTTGGATGTGGGTTGTTACTTTATTATAAAAGCAAATATTTGTCTACGAAAATATTACGAAATGTTCTTTAAATGTTGCTCTTTTAAGTGCAAAAAGTTCTGTAAAAATATATGCTTCAGTGTTTTAAAAAAAATCACAAACATTCGCCTCTTTTCATCCTCCTGACTATAGGTATAACCCCTTAGGGACTGATTACTCCTTGCACACTTCGATATGCTCTACATTCACAGGAAGTTTCATTAAAATCAGAATTTTAAAAAATTACTCAAAAATTTCGCTCATAAATCTAGTTTAAAGTTTTGGTTTTTCCACACTCTGTTTCTGTACCTATATGTAGGTAATAACGAGATTAATTTAAATAACTAATCGCAGGGATAAGTACAAATTTAGAAAAATATGTGGACGGTATGTGTGAAGAAAAAAAATTGATCATCCCTAACTAAAACTCCAAACATTTCAAATTACCGATTCGTGAATAACAATTATTATGAGAATGTCGAAGGGTATCTTCACACGAGACACTTTTTTGGCTTGTGAGTTGTATTTCTTTCTCTGTTTGGTTTCTTCAAGATTTCTCTACTTTTGTAGCTAGTGCTAATTTTTGAAAATTGACTATATTCGAAACGTCAATTTCAGTCATAGAAGTAATATGAGCAATTCCACAACAAATCGATCACTTATTGTGCTCGATATCAGAGACTGTGATGTAACCACTAGGGTTTGTCGGTTTTGAAAAACCGGTTTTAAACATCGGTTTTCTTTTATGAATTTGAAAAATTCGAAAACCGTTTTTAAAATTTTGAAAAACCGGTCTGGGTTAGGTCTGGGTTAGGTCTTTAAATTTAAAAAAAAAACGGTTTTATATACTAGAATTAATATGTAAAAATGAATTAATTATTTAATTAACGTTAACATTTTTACTTAAAATCGCCTCGGACACAAGCATATTGTAGTACGTAACAGTTTACTGGGAAACTAATCTTCATCAGTTCATATTTTTGGAAGAAAAATACTAAATGAAATAAAGATTTATAATTTATATTTTGTATGAGTTTTAGTTCATTTGTTTTTTTTCATTTGGTTTTGTATGCAGTGTATTTTATTGTCTTATATTTTTTTAGATCCATATATATTAAATGAATTCAAAAATTGTATAGATTTTACTTATTTTTTTATCTGGTTTTGTATAGATAAGGTATATTTTATTTTGTTATATTTTTGTAATTCCATAAATATTAAAAAAACTGAACATTTTTAAAATAAGTACAAATATTTATATTCTATTTTAATTCTATTTTTTTGTGAAAATTCGAAAACCGGTTTCACCGGTTTTTTGGGAATAGTGGAATTCGAAAGCCGGTTTTTTCAAAAGTCGATTTTCGTATAAACCCTAGTAACTACTTACAAGTGAAAAACTGTGACGGGCTGTATTTTTTAAACAAAGTCAAAAGCGTAAAGTGATGATTTAAACCCCTCCCAATTCACGTAGGCTATATCATTCCCCAATTTCATGAAAATCCGTGATAGGTATCTAGCGTGGAATGGCCCATACCAATATGATAAACAGAAGCTAGAACTAAAGGTATACGTAAACTTTATTTTGACTATCACTGCAACTCACCACGCTAGTAGTTGATAATTATTAGTAATAGATTGCAATTATTTCATTACTATCAACAGAATTATGGTAAATATGAAATATTGTGTAAATATACTACATACATCTTATGAAAAATATACAAACTGAAACAAAATATGCACATATGTGACTATTTGAAACGTTTAAATAGGAGAAAAACTGTGTTGACTTCTTTATAATCTCGCATTAAATAAATTATATGTTCTAGAATCGACGAACGCATTTTATATGAAATCACTTTTACAATAAAAATCAAGATATCAGCTGTGTTTTCCTATAGATTTCGAAAGAAAATTCGATCAAATTCACAATAAAAAAACATTGTAAATGTACCTTGAAGCAGAAATGACACTAAGTTTCATATTGAAAAGTTCATAACACCGATAAAACTTCGTCCATGAAATTTTAAATGCAAATGATTCTGGGGCGTTGAAGTAACTTCATTTCGTAGTAAGTATTACGCACGTAATTTTGAAGTCACCGTTCCTGTAGAGGATTCTGTTTTTTCTTCAAGAAAATGCATTTATATCTGGCTGAAATTTTACTAAACAGTTCAAACACCGTTTAATTGGGGTTACGGCATCATCTTAGTTCATCAATTGCGGGATCGAACAGACATCTGCAAGTGCTTACAACACGACTTCGCTATTTATTACGTTTGGTCAACCGATAAGAAGTCATTTACACCAATAACCGCGTTTAATGTGCTGGTGAACTTCGGCAGACCGACAACAGAAAACATCGCGTACTAATTCATGAAGGTCGATGCCAGTCAATGACAACGATGACTTTTATCGCTGTTTGACAGCGTCCGTATTCCACAGCGCTTTCCTTGCGTAACGCGTAGACTATGAACCTCAGACGAAACGGTTATTTGCCATTTTATTACACTTGACTATGCACGAGTTCATGTGCTTCTCCCGAGGAAAAAGTATCCCTGTGTTATCACTCAATGACGATGCATGTAAAAGTACAAATTGACCCCAATCGTTTTTCACTCTTGCTTGTAGCATTTCACTGTGCTTGTATAATGTGTGTATGATGTATAATGTGTGGACTACGAAGCTGGTGATATATGTCTTTGCAATTTGAAAGCAACGCAAGTATTTTTGAGAATTATACTGCTTGAAGACGAAGTATTTTGTATCTTCATTATTCGTATTCAATTCGTTTTTGGTTTTATATTAGGGCGGAGCGATACAAATAGGCGAAAATTTTAATTTGAATTATCAGTTGGGCTGGGTGCGGGATAGTTTTCTTTTGATTAACCAAACACAATTGTAAAATAATTTGCGAAAAATATTCATGTTTGCAGGTTATTTTTTCTCTTAAAAAGGTAAAAATTCACTATGTGAATCTTATTTTTTACATTTTGAAAATTTCAATTTCAATTTTCAGTTGGCCCGGGTGTGGGATAGTTGTCTTCTGATTAACCTTACACAATTGTAAAATAATTTGCGAAAAATATTCATGTTTGCAGGTTCCTTTTTCTCTTAAAAATGTAAAAATTCACAATGTGAAGCTTATTTTCTACATTTTTAAGAGAAAAAGGAACCTGCAAACATGAATATTTTTCTAACATTTTTTACAGTTGTGTCAGGTTAGTCAAAAGAAAACTATACCGCACCCAGGACAACTGAAAATTCAAATTTAAATTTTGAAAATGTAAAAATAAGATTAACATTGTGAATTTTTACATTTTTAAGAGAAAAAGGGACCTGCAAACATGAATATTTTTCCAAAATTTGTTTACAGTTGTGTTTGGTTAATCAAAAGACAACTATCCCACACCCAGGCCAACTGAAAATTCAAATTTAAATTTTCGCCTATATGTATAGTATCGCTCCGCCTTATTTTATATTCTTTCGTTGATGGCTGTTGTTTGTGTTGCAGTACTGGGCCACTCGTACCCTTCAGCTTGGCACTTTGAATGTAGAAACAGAAAATGTACTGCAGTAGTAGTTTCAGTGTTATTAAGACACAAAGTATACCAAGATTTCTGATATTTATTTGTATTTTTTGCTCAGTGATGTCGCATGTTTTTTTGTGAATTTGTATGCTTTTTATGTTAATCCCGCTTCGTTTTGTTTTGGTGTTGAAAAGTTTGATGACCTTCTGTGCCTAATTTTGATTTTATTCTTATTATTACTATTCTTGTTTAAGAATTAAAATGGTGAAATGTCAGACAATGGATGCGGATTTTTCGGATATACTTCCGAATGACCGATCGACACGAGGTTCGAGGGGGCGAGTGGAGAGGGTGTGTGGACCCTAAATCTAAAATTGCTTGGGGTATTTATTCGTTTCCGAAATATGAATAAAAAATTAATAAACAATTATTGTTAATTCTTTTTACAAATTATTTAGTTGAGTTGCATACACGGAGCCCTAACGGGGATTCACCCCCCCGCCCCCAATTTATTATGCGGACAGCTGGACGCGTTCCCTTTACCTCCGCGTGCCCCTCAGACGCCTCAATGGCACGCGTAAGGTAAAAGTACCAATAACTGGACACGTCCCAATACCTGGACACCAATGACATTTACATTTTTACTAAGCTTAATAGAATGTTTAGAACAATATCGCTTGGAATATATGTTATTTTGCAACTTGATCTCTTACATAAAGAATTAAGAAAGCCCTAGATGTAAGGTTTAATATAGAAATCAGTCTTTATCGGAGGTGCATGCACTTGAATTCTACGTAGATTTCTTAAGTAATTCTTAAGAAAAATACAGTTAGTTGTTAAGGTGATAATAATCGTTATATAACGTTTTTCTGAAAAAAAACGTATGTACAGAATCTTAAGAAGTTTCTTGTTACATACAAAACAAAACATTGATCGGTTAATGTTGATTTTAATTAAAAATATACGCGTTCTTGTACCGGTACATAATAATCTTGTCCTCTGCACGCTGTCCCAATAACTGACCAGCCGTCCAGTTGGTCGGCCTGTCAGCATTTTGAACGCTTAGGTGAAGTCCCAATACCTGACCGCACTGTCGAACCGGTAAAGTGTCTGTGTTTTCTCAAATTTTTGTTTATCAAAAGTGTAAGTACAAGTATACTGTACATAAATTAACAGTGTTTTGTTTTCAAGTCATATTTTTAGTCAATTGCATGCTACATTTTCAACATAACCTAAAATTGAAAAATGAAAAATTTCTCGCAAACCATTCACTCTGCGCCGAGCTTTGGGTCATCTTCCCCATTGACCAGGTATTGGGACACCAAAAATGGTACGCCGGGACAAATCAGAATTCTATTGTCCATGTACTGGTACACATAACTACTTGCGTTTTTACTCAATTTAATTAAAATAACGCACTTAAACGAAGGTTTTAGTAGCTTATTTGATAGAAAGAAGTAACATTTATCTGAATATTGACACTTTTGTTAAAAGGACATTTATTTTTAGTCCATTTTTAAGATATACTAGTTTGGTATCCTTAAGTGTCCAGTTATTGGTACTTTTACTTTATTTAGCTGAAATTCAAAGCCAATTTTCTCGAAAACGAAACATGATGTTAGAAAATTGTATTCTGTATTTTCGTCTTATTTTGGCCTGTAGAATCATCCCCCTAGAGTATTGACTATCAATATAGTAATAAGTATCCACCCTGTATAATAGGATGGAACGCATCCGCAAGTTTCTGGTTCAAATCTCCAAACTCACATCGGTTCGCTACTATGCTTTACGCGCCCCTCGCACTAATCTAGCCCCAATCAATACTAATATCCAGAACAAGTTGGAAAGTGGAATGCATTGTGTCAGAATAAGTCAACAAAAATACTAAAAGTTTTTTATTAATATCTCGGAAATTAATAAATTCCCAAAGCAACAATTTTAGATTTAGGGTCCACACACCCTCCCCTCAAGCCTCGTATCGATCGGCCACTGGGACGATTCGAAAGTACAGCCCATTTTTCAGTTGCAGGCTTCAGGTAATAATTTCCCTTTCATTTGATATTAAGATTTAAAAAAGTATCATGTCTTCAATTAACTTCGACTTAAAGTGAAAACCAGAAGTAGAAATCTAAATTATTTAAAAATGGATAAAATTAAAATATGTGCATAAATATTGTAAGAAAACTGATTGCCTTTTGACAGTTAAAAATAAAACAGAACTTTTCTTATACACAGAAGAAGTAAAGTTTCTAAACGAATATTTTCCTTTGAAATTAATTACTCGAGCCACAACTGTAATAAGAGCTTAAATATTTACGATTTATCACCTTTAGAAAGAATTATTTAGACGTCCAAAAACTTCCCTTTTGTGTTGAATTTATTATCTAACTGTGCCGGAAACGCTTCAAGGATAGTCGAATCCTATTAAGGACTTCAATAATCCAGATATATTCAAAACAAAATATTAATATACATACTTGATTGTAAATAAAAAGAGTAACAAACAGAAACTACACTAATTCCACTGCGCTGAATTCACTTTCAAAGTGAACAGAAATCTTCACTGCCCCGATTCAACTCCGAACTCGTCAAATGTCGGCTGTTACACGTTTCGTTACAAAGCTCGCAGGTAAACTGGCCTCGAAGAACTTTATTACAAAAGGAGGCTCCGCGGTGGATGTTTGGCGCAGGTAGAAAGATGCGTGCGCATTCAGATTGGGACCGAATCATCCTGTGTATCAAACGTATACGCTATGATAAAAGTATTTGCACACATGTATCGTCGTCCTTTTGGGCTTCCTACGTACAGGGTGTCCTGAAGCATAATGGACCCATTTTACCGATGGCTTTTGTATTTCACAATAACATAAAAAAATTGATATTAATTCTACGTAGATATACTATTTTATCTTCTTCACGAGTTACAGCAAATTCTGTGTTGTAATCAATTTTTTTGACACACGAATAACTTCAAATTTCAATAAAAATTTTCTTCAATCCGCGTCTCCCACTCTTCCCAGCCACAGCTATAGGTATGTCGTAGGATTACCATTCAATCAGACCGATTTATTGAATCTTTAACCCTCAAGCGATTGCGGCGTTTTAAAGCGTAGGAGCTGTGAGGTGGGTGTATCAAAGTCAAACAGGCACAGTATTTAAATGAAAGGAATAGTCAAGTGTTTTATTGAAAATCTGATATAGCTAATCTGTATCTAGAGACGCGGTAGCGTCTCGACGCCAAGTACATGAAAGACACCCTGTATATGTCGACTGTGTCGCTACCGCTATCATTTACTCGTCGCAGAGCTATTCCAACCTAACCTGACACTTATTTCATTAATATCTCATCACGCCTGCAATATTTCCTAAATTTGAAGGCACTTTTCTTATGTAAACCGCATATAGGCTTTCGAATAAGACCAAATTCAATCAAATCGGTCCACGCATGACAGAGATGTCGTAATATCGTCTCATGGATCAGTCGGAAACGATAAGATTTTTCTTCTGATTCTCCTTCTCAAGTCAAAATTTTCGTCAACATAATACGTATACGCGTTACACGCACACCTTCAGCCAACAGAAACTAACACATGTTTCGTTCGTCAATTGCTATCTTCACTATGCAATCTACTCCAAAGTTTGACAGCTTACCGTCATGTTATAACCAAGTTATAAACGTGTTTTTACAAATATCGTTGTACCATTGAATTGCAACCAAAATGTGGTCTCAAACACAAGGTGAGTTGCCGAAATTTGAATTGCGACATGTTTGAATATCTTCAAACTGTTTTTTATTTCTAACTAAACTGAGGATTTTATGTATATATAGATAATCGAAGCGCAAAATGATGCTGTGACTGAATTTATTATTAATTCTGTCCCGTGATAATTTGTAAGTTATAATATTAAAAATTATCTGAAGTCATTTCCTATGCAAATTGTCTTTGTAAAAAGAAGTGAGATCCCCATAAAAAACTTCAAAAAAGTAAAAAAATACGGCAAGTACATACATGAAAAAGTCGAGGACGAAAAAGAGTATTATCACATAAATCACAAAAAATAGAAGATAATAATAAACATAATATTAAAATTTATCTGAAGTCATTCCTTATGCAAATTATCTTTGTAAAAAGAAGTGAGATTCCTATAACAAAACTTCAAAAAAGTAAAAGAATTACGCCAAGTACATGAAATCAAATAAATCCCAATAAATAGAAGATAATAATAATCACAAAATTAAAAAATGATGTAAACTCAGAATGAGCTGCAAGTACATAAAGGTGCTTTCCAACAGCGCTTAAGATGACACAACTACATAGATATACACAGCTAAAATGCTGTGTTCATACATTCCATTACCCATATCGCGGACATTTTAATAATGTGAAGATAAAATGTATCATCTAGACATTTGCCTAGATGTCCGCGACCTGGAAGTCAAATACTTGGCGTGGCCAGGCAAGGTTAAGGTGTCGAGGAATAAGAATTATTTAAAAACGCAAAATAATGAAAGTGTATTCATATTCTCAGAGTTTTAAATTGACAAATTATCTGATAGCTTGTGAGAGGAAAGGTATCAGTGTCGATGAATGATCTTAGGATTATTTTAAAACGCAATATAATGAAAATGTACTGATATTGTCAGAGTTTTAAATTGACAAATTATATGAAAGTCTGCGAGAGGGAAGATATGTGTATTGATGATCTGAGAATACCTTGCCTGGCCACGCCAAGCATTTGACTTCCAGGTCGCGGACATCTAGGCAAATGTCTAGATGTTACATTTTATCTTCACATTATTAAAATGTCCGCGATATGGGTAATGGAATGTATAAACACAGCATTTTAGCTGTGTATATGTATGTAGTTGTGTCATCTTAAGCGCAGTTGGAAAGCACCTTTATGTACTTGCAGCTCATTTTGAGTTTACATCATTTTTTAATTTTGTGATTATTATTATCTTCTATTTATTGTGATTTATTTGATTTCATGTACTTGGCGTAAATCTTTTACTTTTTTGAAGTTTTGTTATATCGTATTTACTCGATGCAGGCAATTTGTTATTAATTGTTTTATTCGGTGTATGCTACTCTACTTGGGCAGGTATTTGACACATAGCGCTTCTGATTTGTTGTTGTGCAAGAAATCGGTGAAAATAGATGTGGATAAATGTATTGTAAATTAGTGGTTTAGATAGTTTTGCTGAGAAGTTAATCGAGAAGTAAATTCATCTTAAGAGGTTAGGTCACCTTGGACGAAACAAAGTTATAGTTATTTTGGGCAATTTTTTTGTATGGAGATAATGAAGTAAATGGAAAATTCAATATGAAGCCTGTTATTGTACAACTCTCGACGGAAAAATTTGTATTTTTTTTATACAAAATGAAGGCGTTTGAGACGTGATACGCAACATTTTGCCGAGCGACGTTTTTCGCGGTGTTTAACCTCGCAGCTATACCTACGCCCATACAGCGCACTCTCGTTGCAGCAACGTGGCAGGAACGTTTCAGTGCAAGGTTGCAATCTTGCACCGCAACATTGCCACAACGTTGTAGCAATAATTCTATGTCCGCCCCGTGCAATGTTGCGCGGCAACGTTGCAGCAACGTTGCGCTGCAACCATGCAACATGGCAAGGTTACTGCAACGTTGACGCAACGAAGTGTGCTGTATGGGTAGGCTAACAAGCGCCTACGGCCCTTTGCGTGAAATATCACCAAATATTTTAATTGAAAAGAACAAGGTTCAATTTCAAAATTAATTCATTATGGCTAGTCACATGTGAGTTTTTCCTAATTTGTTACATGAAAAACGTGATTTGGTTTTAAAGTGGTCTCATGTCCCAGTGTTCAAACAATCTGCAATTTCTTTCGTCCAAAATTTGTCATTCCCCAAAATTTGCCGCCATAGGCTGCAGCCTATACACAATTCCGCCTCTGCGTAGGACACAGCTGTTATCATGTAAACAAATCCCCTGTGCTCCTGCTCACCAAGTTACCAATATTCTAATAGAGTACTTCAATGATGTAGTATGTATTTCACGACGTGAGTAAGCACACACAAATCGGTAGTTGTTTGAGGTCAGGTAGGCTTAGCGCGGCCCTCTGTGGTGGGGGGACAACTTTTGAGAGATTTACACATTTTTCCCTTAAATCTCTTAAAAGTTGCTTAACCGATCTAACCCCAACCACCCATACAGCACACTTCGTTGCGGCAACGTTGCAGCAACCTTGCCATGTTGCATGGTTGCAACGCAACGTTGCTGTAACGTTGCTGCAACATTGCCGCGCAACATTGCACGGGGCGGACATAGAATTGTTGCTGCAACGTTGCGGTGCAATATTGCACGGCAAAGTTGCAGCAATATTGCAGCAACGTTGCAGCAACATTACGGCAACATTGCAGGATCATTGCTGCAACTACCATTTAAACTTAAAATATTTCCGTTGTTTTTAATGATACGAGAAAATGTCTAAGGACAAAAGTGTTTGCTTCAGAGAGACAATTATTCTGACGAAGACGATTTTTTTCTCAAGGTTATATTTCCCGAAATTTCAAGATCATTGATAGTTTTTTTTAATGGGATGACGTATTCTCATTACTGTAACGTTATAGCCAATAAAAATACAAATTCAACCATGTCTAATATGTTGCCCTTTTTGTCTGGCAATCATTTTTTTTCCTGAGACATTTTCTCGTATCATTAAAAACAAAGGAGATATTTTAAGGTTAAATGTTAGGTGACTCACCCTGTATATTTTAATGTGTAGAATGACACAGGGTGTTACATAGTGTTACAAAACCCTAATGCAGCGTGTCAAAATGAGTCTTCGTTTTTTAATAATTTGAGTTTAAAGTTTTACATGGTAGGAGTATAAGTTCGAATACGTTAGCACTATTATCAATCAGTGGTTGTAGCTGCGGCGGTAAAGTGTTCGCCTACGACGCTACAGGTCGCCGGTTCGAATTCCCTTGTGGGGAAAAAAATTTTCTTTATTTATATTTTTGGCCGTACTACCCGAAACGTTGCAGGAGGCGGACATAGAATTATTGCTGCACCGTTGCGGCAACGTTGCGTGCAACGTTGCAACCTTGCACTGCAACGTTGTTGCAACGTTGCTGCAACGAGATTGTGCTGTATGGGCAACTACTGATCGGAGATTTTTTGGAATATCTCGAAAACTTCATCAGCTGCATCATTTGTTTTATTTTCGACCATGGGATGTACATATTTATAGGAACAACAGTAGAGAAATGAGGGTCCCATCCTGACGCATACGCTGTCGCGGACGCGTAGGTACATACATATATGCAGAATTCAGGGTGATTGTAGCAGCAGTTTTTTGCGAATATCTTGGAAACTAAGGCCAAGCAGCAGTTATATGTATGGGGAAAAGTTGTTCAGAATGATGACCTTGACAGAGTATTTAAATTTCATAAAAATCTGTGAGGTATGACCTTTTCTACATAATTACCTTTGTTTCTTTATTTATTTATGGATTATGTTAGTAGATTAATTTTTATGTATTGCATTGAGTTATTTAGTCTAGTTTTACGAAACGAATATTTTTTGTCTAAAGCCAGTTTCAGTAACAGGAAATGCGATTATTGTGACATTTCTCGAATATTTTAAAGTAATTCACATTTTTTTATATTTTTCCGAAACTGAAAGCAACATTCATAGCTTGTGGCAAAGTTTCTTTTGTTTAATCACCCACTTCGTGAACATTTTTGACGTAATGATTTATAATTATATGAAATATAAAAATATACTACGCCAAGGAAAAGAAGAATATATGATTTTCTCAATTGGAATAAATAACGTAATATACTATGTACAATTTAATCTATCATTATAATAATTTATTACATATAAGGTTGGAAATCATAAATTAGTACTTTAAAAAAATCTCTTTATTTTTAATATAAGTAGGGTGTTTTAAAGCAAATATATTCTACTTTTGTTAATAGCACATTGAATATTTTAGATTAACTTTGCATAAATTTTTGTTTTATAAGATTTCAAGGTCGTCTGGACTTTTTTTCACTGGGTTTCGAAACAGGTAGCGGAATTTTGAGAGATTTATATCACATGCTTCCATAACTACTTACATAGGTAATACTACAAAACATTATCAATATTATTACCTATACAATTATACTAATTTTCTAAGATTTACATTTCAGATTTCTAAAATAGAGGTTAAAGCTTCTGCCAAAAGTCGCAGATGCACACAGTTACGCTGTGAGATCGAATTTTCTAGTTTGCCAAGACGGTTACAAAGAACTGATTCACACCATTAACCCAAACGAAAATACTACACTAACATTGTCAAATTGCAAGTAAAATCGTTCCACAAATAAACAAGCATTATATAACGAGTTAAGAAAATAGAAAATGAATTACTGGGAGTTTACAGAGTTTCCAAAAATGTATAGCCATCGCTTTCTTTACTATTAAATTAAATCAACGCAAGATTTTTTGTTAATTAATTAAAAATTACTGATGAAAGAATTTTGGGAACCTATGTATTTTTTAAAATCAAGTCACCGTGGTGCCAACGTTTGTCTATTGAACATGTAAGAATGTGCATGAAAGAGACAAACATTTAATGAAAAATAAATGAAAATTTTTATTTATTATTTGTCGAATAAGATGATCAGAGTAACAAATGAAAATAAAATATCTTTGATTCAGTTTTTTATGTAGATAACTTTCATCTAGATAATAATCTCTGTTGTGTAACAGGTAGCAAAGTTAGGTACAAAGTGTTTGAGCGCCGATGTAATACCACTTTGATCTTACTGTTAAACAAACCTGCGATAGTGAAGTATAAAGAATTTAGACATTTTTTGTAACAGTTTTAGTATGAATTTAAAAAATTCATTATTCTTATAACTTAGCTGTCGTTGCGTGTAATTTTGTTACATTTTTAGATCATTTGGTAGGTGACAGAAACAGCAAATTTATATTTTTTGTGTTTTTGTAAAAGAATATAATTAATTGTATTTTCATTTGTAATAAAACTGTAATTTAATAAAAATGAGAAAGAGCGGGCGCATGCTTATTTTTCATGTTACGTCATTGCCGATAAACAGATTAATAATAGACTGTATTTGATACATGATAAACAACATGGAAGCTAAATTTACTCCACGCGTATAAATTGCATACCGGAATAATGACAACACACTTGTATAGTATTTAGTTTTATTTCAGTCTTTTCAAATTGCTATTTGTTAATCAAAGCACCGACTTTAAATCATGAATAACATGGTTATTACCTCAAATCATTCTGTTACTATTTGGAAACAATTATTGTTTCTTTGTATAATTATCTTACCTTCGTAAATATTTATTCCACTAACAAACGAAATATCTCTTGACAATTATATAATAATTAAATAATCCTTAACCCTCGGTTGTCACACTGGGTCAAATTGACCCTGCAATTTTTTAAGTAAAACACATTTTCTCGGAATTCTTATTACTTCAAATTTTTTTTTAAGCATGATGACACTTTAAACATCAACTTTCAACGATGGGCATATATTCTACAATGTTCAAACTTTATCTCAGAATTTGTTAGACTTAATATAACAAATAGTTTTTAAGTAACAACTGATTGAAAATTGGCAGGGTCAAATTGACCCAGTGTGACAACGACGTTCGAAAAAGTAGGTGTGACAACCGAGGGTTAAAAGAAAACGGCAAAACATCAATATTACCTGTATATGATTTTTCCTGCACCCAAAATCATAAATTCCATTTTTTCTATTAAAAAGAATGGTACCTATTTTTTCTAAATCAGAATCATAATTTCTCTAATTTTTCTTTAACTACAAATTACACTATCCATAATTCTACTTCAACTAAAAATTCTGATTTTCATATTTTTTCCTAAAACCAAAATCGTAAATTTTCCAATTCCTGATAATTTTTCCCACAATCCAAGTCATAGGTCCCATAACTGTTCCTTAAATCAGAATCATAGTTTCCACAACTTTCCTTAACATAAAAATCATAATAATAAAAATCAATGCAATTTCTAATCTAACGAAGAACGTAAAGTGCACTGTATCTCTATGTTCCATCTACATACATGTAGAAAAGAATCAGCGATCAGAACAGGTGGTAGCTCTACGTACAGGGAATTAGATATGAATGACAATGTGAACACTGAATTGTATTATTATACAAAGTGAGCCACTGAAACGTGTCGTTAGCCGGCCTTGAGCGTAATTCTGCGCCAGGCACATTGAATTAACGCGTGTCATAGAACTGGCTCGATAAGCCTGGCATAGGTCGCGATATCGACTTCCACCGTCGGGCTTGGATCCAAATTTCGTCATGATTCTATTCGATGCACATTTAATGGTGTAACGGGAGTTCAATGATCATTTCATAATAGCAGGATCACCCAGTTAGAGCTTTAAGGCGGATTCATACTTATGAGTTCCGTGAAGGTTCAATGCCGTCAGCGTCAGTAGTAAAAAGATATCGTTTCCCTACTTCCATGGGCGTCCGGAGGGGGTGCAAAAGGGGCAGTTGCCCCCCTGGCTTTTGAGAAAAAACCGCTTATTTTTAAAAACTGATCTTTATTAAGTTTATATTTAAAAAAGGAATATTTTTAAATTTCGGTTTTAAATTTTTAATTAAACTGGCACTATAAAATGGGTTAAAAAAGCAAGAGGGGTATTTTTTTTTACCACCACCCAAAGTTGCCCTCCCTGGAAAAAAGTCCTCGCCTACTTCGGAATGATTCAGTTACTGACACTGACACAAAGATAACACTGATACTGATGGCACTGAACAGTTACGGAACTGATAAGTGTGAATCCGCCTTTAACTACCATTCCATAACCATCCTCAACCTTGCCTCAACAATGCCAGACAGAACAGTGAGAACATTCGAATCTAAACGTGGTTCAAAATTTCACTTTAGGAGGCTTGGATTCATCAAACTGAATCAAAAACTCCTGGCCCGAATACTAGTATTCGCTAATTACTGTAGATAGAAAAAATCAAGTATATGCGTCACTAAAGTTTTTAAAGTAGTCGAATTCGTTCTAGTTTATTCAAATTTTGCGACGTGATTGTAACGTTCGATACGCTAAAAAGTACCCAGTACTTGTATTCCGTCTTATAGGACCCATGAGGGTTCAGATAGGCGCGAAAATTCTTTTGGTATTTTACGACAGCTAATTTCTTATTTCCGAGAAACGCTTCGGAAACATCTACTTGCCGTATTTATAAACTTCGGTCTTAACGATACGCTAGTTTTTCTTAAACAGTATATTGCTCCGTTGGCAGGTGGTACATGTGATGACTTGGTATCCGCACGTACCTACCGTCGCGTCGTCCACTGTTATGAGCTGTCTGTTTGCATTGAGTTGTTCGGTAACAAACTACTTAGATTTGCTGATGACTCCAATGCCTTATCCAGAGGTACAATCTGGTACATACAAGGTGTGCGTCACAGTGGACACGCCACCGTGAATGCCCCACCGTGGACACGTCACTCAGGACCCCACCACCACGAAAAGGGAGATACAAAAACAGCTATTTTCCCGAGGATTCTCTTGTCCGACTAATATTAATAGTGTATTTAAGGGCATCAAGGGAATATTTTGCCCGGGGGGCAAAACATCCAAATATGTTTTAGCATATTTTCATTCAGGTAACATTTTTCAAGAAATTCCTAACGGTACAGATTTTGCAGGCAATTAAAAGGAACCAACTTCTTCCTTGAAGCTGGATTGTGTCGCAGGTATAATAGATAGAAATATGATTTTTTAAAATTAATACTACATTTATTGAATTAAAAAATAATCAATTATTGTTTTACTGGAATAAATACATGGAAAATGGGGCGCTCACTTTAAATACGTTTTTTTGGAAATCATTTTTCGCGCACTGTCGCAATTCTTCTTGACTTGAATTGATTTTCATGGACTCAATTTTTTTACACAGACTTGTGCAAAAAAACATTTTTCAGGACCCTGTCGTTTAAACATATGGCAGTCATGTCAAATTGTTTCTTAACAGTGTTGTTTAGTAATTGTGTAATTAAGGAATTTCTTTTTTTTTACATGATCCTGTCTGGAATTATCGTGGAGTTATTTCCATCTAGGAGATTGGTATGAGTGTGTGTGTGAATCGTCAGAATGTAAGGGGAATGTGGAACGCAAGAGTTGGCAACACTGCGCGGAAAGAAGGGGAGTACAGTTGCTAGGCAACAGGGTGTATGAGAGAGCCAGTGTGTATTATTTCGTATTTTATTATATTGTTAATGAACTAGTTATTAGGGAGTTGTGTGTACAAATTTTTTATCCACGCCTCATCTCCCACAGTTATCACGACGATAGTCCAGGCCTTATCTTTGTACAACGACGCAGCATGCAATGCATATCAGAGGCAGAAGTGGGAAAAAATAAAATCATTTTTGTTATACTCTGCATTTGTAGCAGGATATAGTGCAAACACATTTAGACCCTCACGTTGTACACTTTTTTCTACAGAAAATCATAAAAGTCACCTATGTATTCGCGCGATTTGGCCGGGAAGTACCCTTAACCTTTTAGCGCCAAACGTACCATATATGATACATTCCCTTTGGAAGTGGAACAAATTCGTTGTGTGCACCGGATTAGTACATGCTTAGCGTAGTTTTATTCATTGAAGAAAGATGGATCTACTTGAACCGCGTATTCATTTGTTTTATGCATTATAACCTCAAAAAAAAAATTGTTGCGTGGACGTGTTTAGCATTGTTGCAAAAGTGTCGAACTGTGCCTCAGTTTTTTTAATAAAAAGGTAAGTAATAAATTTTTTTGTAATTTCGATGTATAGTAATGTTTAAAGGAGGGCTTATCGCATGTATTGTGTATTATGTATTTCAGATTTTTTTAAATTTGGAGGAGAATCAGGATGGTAAGGATGAACGTATCGTATGTGATACGACAGGCGTTTTGGTGTATAAACCAGTCAACTCTTTCTTCGTGCTACTTGATTGGTTTTATTCGAAATTTAAAAGTTTTTTTAGGCCAAAAGATTTACTCGAAGCTAAACTAGGTTGATGACAGCTATAGCTCCACCAGATACATGCATTTCCGACGTTTCTGACTATTCTGATGCAAAAGAGGATTTTCGATTTTTAAATGCGGAATTCACCTGTCTCAAACTGTAAAAAATAACTGCTTTTATGTTTACCACACCTCATAAGATAACGTATTTATAACTATTAATAGTTCCTTTTAGGAAATATAATTCAAATACTAATGGAATAAAGACACTTTCTTATCACGAATAAAAAAATCCTGATTTATATAATCCCTAAACGCCTGATGTATCATATATGACACGTTGGGGAAATTCCACTTTCGAACACTTTTCCGGCATGGGGTCTTCAAATTGTAAAAATTCAGACCATTTTTGACGATAAAAAGAAACGGGATATTTTTCCTTCAACGGAATCTAAGTGTGGGAGCTAAAGGGTTAAGTCGATATTAAGTGTTGTCAAGTTTCTGTTTGTTATAAAAAAGTGTGTTAAGTGGGCCTGAGGGTGTTGATTTTACTTCATAACACCATTGCGAGTCGACATATTGTCCTGTGGACTCGCAGGACAATACGGTCGTAAATCGGGACATCAACCTGGTCAATCTTTTGGGAACCAGTTTGCATTTTTCTCTACTTTGTCGAAATGAGGAGAGGGTTGCTCTTCCACCGATGAATTTGCAAAGGGAAGGTCCCACCTCCTGCAGGAAAATGCGACCAATTAGATTTCTGTTACCTCCTAAAAAGTCCGCTTTCTAAACTGTGGAGGAGCTGGACATCATTCTCATGGACTCTGGCGAGTCGAGTCATTCTCGTCAAGGTCACCATTCTTGTCGCGAACAGCAAAGCATGCGAAACGGCCATTTTCGTCACGCAAATTATACGGACTCCTAGTCGATTCATTCTTGTCCCGATATTCAATGAGTCGATTTGTTCTCATCGCGGTCATCATTCGGATCACATCTATTTAGATTCTCGTCGCGTTCATCGAACTAAAAACATCACATGGACTCCAACCAGTCGACTCATTCTCGGCGCGATATTCAAAGAGTCTATTCGGTCTCGCAAAGGTTATCGTTCGGACCACATGTAGAAGCTTGTCGCGGTTATCATTGGAACTATAAGGAGTTGAAACACCCCGAGACCGGGGCTAGTTGACTAACGAGGTTAGTTGACTAATTCCCTTTAATTGTATTATGTTATAAATTATGACCAGCTTAATGTGTCACCGTGACAAAAGCTTGCGTGTTGCATCAGTGAGAATGAAAAATCTAAAATGGTCGGCGGGAAGTAAATACTTTTGTTTCGACTATTTATGAATTTTTGTCCAGTAAGTATTGCTTGATGTTTTTTCATGAATATTTTGTGGAAACGTGATACATTGACTATAATTTAGGGTATTTTATTTTATCCGGTGCGTGGAGATTTTTTGACAATGTCGGACGGGGTTACTTGACTAACAAGGAAATATATCGAACCCGAAAATTCTGATTTTAATGAAACTCCGTACGATTGTAGAGCATGTCGGAGTATGTAAGAAACGATTTTTTTTTCTGCGGAAAAACACTCTGAGGGGATGAAATCTGCCCCCAAATTTTCAGTGAGTTTTCGTTTTTCGAGTATAATTTTGTAACGGTGCGAGGTAGAAGAAAACCGTAAATGGACAAAATGTTCAGTGTTTGATGCCGTATAACGCGCTGCAAAATAAATTTTTGTACGTCCAACAATTTATAAATAAATTAAAATTTTCGTTATTTTACATATAATTTTTAACCGTGAGGGTTGGGGACGATCTTTTTCCGTGTAAAATTATAATTCGCAATGGTTTACTGAAATGTAAAAGGAAAAAATTTTGGTTCATTTGTTTATTTGTTTACAAAAATTTTCCGCCTTTGTCCATATTACTACCATCTGCCACTTGACAATCGATTGTTTGTAAATTATTTATAAATTGTTGGACGTACAAAAATTTCTTTTGCAGCGCGTTATACGGCATCAAACACTGAACATTTTGTCCATTTACGGTTTTCTTCTACCTCGCACCGTTACAAAGTTATACTCGAAAAGCGAAAAATCGCTGAAAATTTGGGGGCTGATTTCACCCCCTCAGAGTGTTTTTCCGCAGAAAAAAAAATCATTTCTTACATACTCCGACATGCTCTACAATCGTACGGAGTTTCATTAAAATCAGAATTTTCGGGTTCGATATGTTTCCTTGTAAGCATAGGAATACCACTAAAAATTGCACTTTTTATCCTCAAGATACTGTCGAGGCAAAGAGTTTACCTGCCCAGATCCACTTTCCCCACCACAAATCCCTCCAAGCTCATCCCTACCAGTTTTACACCCCATCCTCCCTTCAAACTCTCAGCCCTTCCAAATAGACCATAACAAACAAGTAGAAAATAATTACAGTATTTAACACCATGGTACTTAATAAAAAAAATAACAGTGTGAAGAAGTGAAAAAAAATAAAAAAAATGTATTGGTCGTAGGTTATATATGTACGCCTTTCGTGTACTATATTGATGGAATTGGCTGCGTGTAGATAGAGTCAGGGTGCCGCCAGTGGCTCAGGCGGGTACAGTGGATCAAGTGCTCTGTGTGTGAGAGGAAAAACAATATCGTTGTCTCCTACTCACGCATCAAGGCTCTCGCGATTCGAGCGCGAACGAACTAGTCGCGTGTCTCCAGAGTCGACCCGTACACGTGTTACGGCTGGTTTTATATTTTCGTGCGTCCAAAGTTGTTTTTAAAGGTCAGTTTTCCTAATTTTCAGGCTGCGTTGTGCGCCACATTATTGCGCAGATGTTATTCTATTGAAAAATACATCTATTTTAGTTTATTTTGATAGTGCAATCATATTTAAAAAGTCAAGTATTGTGTGTGTGTTTGAGGTTAATTATAAAATGGTAGCTCGTACACAGTGGCTCAAGTTGCCTCCTAGGCCCCTGCACAGAAGGCCCCGCAGGGCCCCATGAACAAAAAAAATTATGAATAGGTATGGGTATCCAAACACTACACTTTTTCCATGCTACTACATTAGCCCGTTTTTAGTAAACTACCTCTTCATTTTCCCGAAAAATGGGCCCCTGCCCAGGACCCCCTAGGGCCCCATCTTTAAAAAAAAATTTACTATACCCCATATTTCTTTTCTGCACTACTACACTTGGCCCGTTTTTAGTAAACTACCTCTCCGTTTTCCCGAAAAATGGGCCCTTGCCTAGGACCCCCTAGGGCCCCATCTTAAAAAAAAATTCACTATACCCTATATGTTTTTTTTCTACAGTACTACACTTAGTCCGTTTTTAGTAAACTATTTATTTGCCCCCCAAAAACGGGCCCCTCAGAACGTTCGCCACCTGGGCCTTTTTTCTTAAATCCGCCACTGCCTGGTACACAGTGGATCATGACCCACTGAACTAAGGTCGTATTCAGATATATTGGCCGGTGAGTTTCGTGAGGGGTATTCTCCCACCATACCGCTTGCCTGTCTCGGTGCTCCTTTTCTCAACGTTTTCTGACTCGCTCTCGTTCCATCTCGCTCTCGCCTTCGCCAAACAAGAGTGAGCCAGAAGTGGTGGGGGGATAGTGCCAAGCTTCTGGCGTGTAGGTCACACCGAGCTGTCAGCGGAGAAATACACACATCAGAATAGGTGTGCGTTAGGCCCGAAAAAATTCAGGAGCTTTATTGGTCAGAAGATTGATTCTTTCTCGATAGCTAGGTAACTTTGTTTCTTTAAATGTAAGAAGTTTTGCTGTTTTAGTTAAGATTTTATTATTAATGTTATACCTTGATACCATAGGGGTAATTTTGGTTATTATTTGTTGATTTTGAACCAAAAAAGTTGCTTGATGTTATGTTAAATTTAAAAAATTGCACTGTTTGAGTTAACATTTCATTATTAATATTGTTACGTAATACCAAAGGCATAATTTTCGTTTCGTTTGTGTTAATATCCACCAGAATATTTACAGAGACTGCATGATTAAATAAAAGACTGATTTCACTATCATATGTGCCGTATTTTCTATGTCTTTCACATCATGATTCACTGTGTACCGTGGTGAGCCACTGTGGATTTTTGGATGATTCACTGTACCCGACCTGCAGTCCACAGTGGATCATTTCCCATTTTTTTTTAAATTTATATCTTTTTTGTATCGCTCGACATTACAAAATAATAACGTATTTAAAAACATCCAATATCCAGGCTATGTTGATACCAAATTACAGCCTCTTTGCTCAATCCATTATAAAATTACAGCCCTACATAAGAAGACTGAACCACTGTCGGCACCCTGACCCTACGCCTTTCGTATATATTGATGGAACTGTGACAGCGTATTTATACGCCTTTCGCAGGCAAAGGGTTAAAACTGAAAAGTAAATGTCAAGTTAATTAACCCCATCATATTTGTCAACTAACCCCACAGCCGGGGTTTGTTGACTTATTCGTCTGACTACTCTAAATATAATAAAAACTACGACCTAGACTCAATTAAAACAATTTTTAAAATTAAGCCTGTGTACCTAATTAAATATGTAAACTTTTGGTGTGCAGCAAGGCAACAAAATACCAATGGTCTATTTATAAAAATTAGAAATGTTAAAAATTAGTCAACTAGCCCCGGTCTCCCCCAGTAATTAACTTTCATACTTTCGTACGGTCTATCATTCGAGACATGCTAATTCGAATTATTCGTTAGGGTCAACGTAGAGACTACAGTCGCACCTTCAAGTCAGTTTTAACAAGTTATTGCCTTCCGTCAATTAATGCGAAGTCTATCACACCAATAAGGCCCAGATGGCAAACGTTCTGGAACACCCTGTATACATAGCAAAATTACAAATAAATTCACGCGCGTGTGGTATGAATATATATATACCAAGTAGTATATATATACATAACTTTGGAGGGTGGTTGTAAATTGTCAAAGTTATCATGCTGATAAGAAGGCCCCCTGCTTGGTGCAGAGGTTGCTGCAATCGCAGAAAACAAATGGCAGTATATGACAAAAGTGTGTCAAATAATTTTTTTTATATGAATAAAGGTCCCAAGAACAAGATACAATTATATAATTTTCGATTTATTTCGCACCTCTCGAGGAAAAAAATCCCAAAAGTGATCAATTATTAGGCGCCGAGAACGTATGTAACCCCTAAATACGAGCAGTACTTATTTTGCAAGTTAGCAGTAATTCTCGCGAAGCAGTGTGTCTGAGGATCCTCATGCCCTTCCTGATAAGTATGTGTATTCTATTCTTTTAAATTTTATTGTTATAATAAAGTGTAATGAGTGAGCCTGAGGGCTTCCACTTTACTTCACCTCATAACAGCATAAGCCTGTCACCATTTGATTGCTGGAGTTGTATAAAACTTAGCTTATTTCGTTTGAATAGATAATCAAATAGCTTTAACTCAAGACGCATGGTAAGAGCAACGCAGCAAGTATCACGTTTGACACACTTATTTTATAAAAAGACACCCTAGTTTTTTTGTAAACTAGGGGCACGTTGAATTATGAATGTAACTGGCCTTGAAGATCATGGAGCTTGAAGGCAATCGTTCTTCATCCTACTTTTTAGATGCACATGAATTATTCGCTGCTATATTTTATAAATTGCAGCCTGCAAGTGAAAAGTCCGCGTAAAAATATGTTTACAGCAGATACTATTGATATGTTATATTCTTTGTTATTTATTTGGTAACAGGTATTTCGACCCAGAAATCTTACGTATTATTGTTCTGCTCTAACAAGAAGCAGTTTTAGCAACATGTATTCTGCCCTCCTTAGTTAAAACGTCCTATCTAACATTTTTTCATTTTTCAAGATATGTTGAAATATTTGAAGTTCCACATGTCTTTTACCTTTTAGGTAAAGTTGAAAAACCCTACGTGCTTCGTAGAGATCTAAAAACGGTCTAATTTATTCACCCTAACTGCTTTTCAGATCGTTTTACTAGGTTATAATGTCCTATGTGCTGTGCAGGAGGCAAATTCTTCCAAAGTAGACGTTTGTGAAATGGACATCACTAATTTTTTTGATTGGGAAGACTTCACTTCTCAGCACAAATTAAAAAAAATTTCTCCTAGACCATATCTTCATGATTTTGTACATGTTCAATTCACAAGAGGGGAAAAAATCATAAAATATAAAAATGATTTTTCTGCTGAATTTCAGGAGTTAAATTTTCTTAATGCAAAAGCAATGAAAACTAAATTACCAAAACCAAAAGCCAGAGTTCAGTGTAAAGGAATTTCAGCAGAGAGAAAAGAAAATTTAATTTCGAAATTGAAGCCAATCATGCCAGCCAATCGGCTTGCCTTTTGGGAATCATTAAAAGTATCGAATAATAATGACGATGATGATTATTAACTTTAAGCCGTTATGTTCATCTCTATGTTTAATTTGTTCGTATGTTTAAGTTATATGTCTATGTTTATGTTGGTATGTTTATTTTTAATTACCTAGTTTATGTCAATGTTACTTTTGTTTAAGTTGTACATTTAAAAGTATGAATTAAATACGATTTCAAGTGTTTGCTATATTAAAGTATCCTATCTTACTTTCTTTACTAAGTTAAAATATCCTATCTGAAACATTTAATTAATTGCTACGTTAATAATACATTATATGCCGGTACACCTATGACAAAAAATTATATTAGGCTGCTACGAAATAATGACTACATTTTTTAAATTAAATGACGAAAAACAAGGACGGCACAAAGGAAATTATTAAACTTCAGTTTTCTCGGATGTTTCGAAATGTCAGATAGGACGTTTTAACTAATGAGGACAGTATTATTAACCATACAACTTGAGAAAATTTTATTACCTACACCATTTACAATTATTTTTCAACTTGCTTGCCAGTTGTATTATTATCATTAAAAAAAACCTGATAAGGATTCCTTATGTCTCGTGAAAACGTGGTTTTCAGCTATTTCATTTTATCCACATTGCAAGATATGAAATAAAAGAATGTTTTAAACAGTGAGTTATTAGATAAGCAATTGAATTGTTTTGCATGCTCTTTCACTTTTAACGTGTTTACATAGTCGAGGTCCCGTGTATTAATTGTCACAATGACTGAGCATAATTTCTGAGCATATGTTTATTGAACAATGATCACTCAACAGACCGTGAAATTTGTGTTCATTAGGTGGGCCACAAGTCGAAGTTATAATTTAAAAGACGTCTTCATCATCTTCCTCTTTGTCTCTCCACGTTTTATAACACTTCTCTTATTAAAATTTCGCACATTAATTGCTAATAATACAGTATATACAATTATTAAAAGCATTCACTTGATATGGAAATTGTTTGTATGCTAAATGTAGGAGGATTTTATATCAATTAACGCGAAGGAAAATAATGTTATTTAATAACAAAAAAGGAATTATGCATATAAATATAATTAATAACTATTGCAACAAACTATTCTAATTTGGTAACTATTCCACTACTTTTACTACGTTGTAGTTCAGGGGTGCACAGGGAGCCTATTATGATGGTAAAATGGAAAACTATTTTATTTTTACAGTTTCTGTCTTTACACATCATTTGAGAACTTTAGAAACAATAAATATTGTATTTAGGATGCAAAAATTTAGTCACCTTTAATTATAAGGTGTTCTTAACAAAAATTTACCGAATCAAATGTGTAAATTCACCTTTCAGAGCAGTGATGTTTCTTTTTTCCATCATATAAATAATAATAATAATAATAGTTTATTACACTAGAGAAAATTCCGATAAGAAAGCAAAAAGTCACAGCAAAAATAAATAAAGGAAACGAAAGATTTTGATAGCAAAGACTAGCACAGTTACGTAATGGAAGACATTCAGAAAAAATAGATTATGTTGTTATTAAACATAATCCTCTACATAGATGTAGTAAAGGAGAAGATTGTCTACAAAAATCTCATTAAAAGTGGGAATTATCAATCACAATTTCAAGACACTAACTTTGATAATATTTGTATCGTGTAAAAATGTTTTATATTCCTTATTTTACAAACGAAGGGTAAGGGGAAAACGGGGAATTAGGGTTTGTCGGTTTTTAAAAACCGGGTTTAAAATTTTGAAAAAACCTGTTTTATGTACTAGACTTAATATGGAAAAATGAATTAATTATTTAATTAAAAACAGTAACAGTTTACTGTAAAACTAATCTTCATGAGTTCATATTTTTAGACGAAAAATAGTAAATGAAATAAAGATTTATAATTTATATTTTGTACGGATCTTAGTTATTTTAGTTTTTTCCCCATTTGGTTTTGTATGCAGTGTATTTTATTGTGCTGATTTTTGTAGATCCAGAAATATTAAGTAAACTCAAAAATGGTACGGATTTTAGTTATTTTAATTTCTTTTATTTATTTGGTTTTGTATAGATACAGAATATTTTATTATGTTATATTTTTGTAATTCCATAAATATGAAAAAAACTGAACATTTTTAAAATAAGTATAGATACTTATTTTCTATTTCAATATTTTTTGTGAAAATTCGAAAACCGGTTTAACCGATTTTTGGAAATAGTGGAATTCGAAAATCGGTTTTTTCAAAAGTCGGTTTTTGTATAAACCCTACGGGGAATGTCCAATTTTCGTGATTTTGCCATTTATAGCACATTTTGTTGGTAGAAACTGGGGGAGCAGAACTGTCGAATCACAAAGAATTATAAAGTTCAAATGCCCCCGTAAGATAAAGTTAAAGATTTGAAATTCTGGTTAAGAACAGGATATATCAGTAGACACTGGAATAAAACACGGAATGTCTCCACTCTTCGCATAAACATAAGCTTCTATCGTCAAGGTAAAACAAAAAATTATTTAAGAAAATTAGATTCATTAAACTTTGTTTCCTTACTGGTGGACTAAGGCGATAAAACTAAATTTTCTCGGTAGAGCTGCTTTGTGACCAGGGCCGGCGGAACCAAGGGGGGTTACCTTAGTACCTTAGCGCCAGCCGAAGGGGGCTCTAAAAATTATATCGCAGACTTAATAATAAAGGAATCCAACTGCCACATAAACAAAATGTAAATGTAATTCTTTTTTTATTGTACCTCGTAAAGGCAAAAGATACATATTAAATAGAAAACAGGTGCAATGATTTGGGGGCGCCAATAATTGTCTTGCATAAGGGCGTTAACCATCCTCGCGCCGCACAGTGGTCCGTCTTATTGATGACCTAGCGGGACAAAAGTCCAAAATCATGACCCATCCAAAATGAATGAATCCTTGTCATACCACAAGCTACTGAGTCAGAGATATCGGAATGATATGGTATGCAAATTTGTATGTATTTTATAAAAATGACGATTGTCCAAACGTACGCGCGCCGGGCCCTTATTAGGAACACTATTTAGTTGATGATGGAATCGCGCAGATTTTTTTATATAAATCGAAAGTGTATGTCACAACGGTCACAAAAATGTAAATTAAAGATGCTCCCAAAAGCTGGTCTGACCTTGAAAAATCAACAAATGTGAAACAGGGGAAGGAAGAAAAATGGGGGAAAGAGAATGACAAAACCGTCTGTTGAAATTTAATTATCTCTATTATATGAAAATACATTATATTAAATGAATGATAATAGATTAATGATAGATAACAATTAGAAAAGATTAGTGATAATAAATCAAATTAATGATAATAGGTACTATTGAAACCACAACAGTGGGTAATTAACCATTACATATATGATAATCTTGTCGACAAGGTTTAAAAAAGTGATTGAAGTAATAATAGATTCAAGATAAAGATTCTAGATAGCAAGAAGAAGATGGCGTATTGTTTCAAATTAATTTAAGAATTAGTAAACAAGTGACTATTCAAAGCGACAAACTTTCTCGTCAAAAAAATGTGTCGCAATAAATTAGCCCTCCTTATAAGTTTTCTAAAGTTGTATATAAATTCCGTATATTCAAATTATTTATTTATTGTTATATTTATTTCTTACATGATTTTTAAGCAAATTGTATATGCCTTTTCCGGGCATTTATTTTTCAATTAATGCATACATAATCATATATTCGGCAGAAAATAGTGTCCCGCAGTACATGTGTGATCTGTCGATCAGTCTTCGCAGTGACATGTTTAAACTGTCTCGTTGGTCTATATAGGTATTGAAGAAACAGTGTTCGCTCGTTGCAGACATTGTGAAAATTATTATTGCTTCAATCACTTTTTTCAACCTTCTTGTCGACAAGTTTATCATAAATTTTATATATTATCATTAATTTTTCTAATTGGTTATCTATGATTAATCTATTATCATTCATTTAATATAATGTATTTTCATATAACAGAGATAATTAAATTTCAACAGACGATTTTGCAATTCTCTTTCCCCCATTTTTCTTCTTTCCCCTGTTCCACTTTTGTTGATCTTTCAAGGTCAGACCAGCTTTTGGGAGCATCTTTAGTTTACAGTTTTGTGCCCGTTGTGACATATACTTTCGATCTATATAAAGAAATCTGCGCGATTCCATCATCAGCTGAATAGTGTTCCTAGTTAGTAACAGTTTGTTAGAAAGCATCAGAATCAGCTATAACTCAGTAGTGCTCCGTTGTATCGCAATTAAAATTGTTAGTATTTTACAAAATGGATTGCAAACGTGCAAGTAAGTAGTACATGAAGTTTCAGCCATGAATATTTTAATTTCCAACGTACAGAATTAAAATATGATCATAAAAATGGTGGATTTTTTCAAAAGCTTTCGTTGGAAAATCTCTAGATATCCTGGAACCTCGTGGAACCTAGAAATTTTTGTGGGATTTCGTTCGATTTGCTTTATAGAATACATATTGACAAGTTACAGCTGCAAATATTTGCAACTCTGCATTTATTAAACTGTTTGTTTATTTGTAAGGTTAAAATCTAGAAACTCAATTATAACCCACTTCTAACTATCCAATTGTCTTGAAACTTTGCAGGCGTGCGTAGTATATTACCACCGAAATTTTAGTACAAGAAAATAATAAATAATAAAAATAATTATTTTTCTACATATCCCCAAAGTTTCATAATTTTAGGAATTTATCGTGTTGGCGATCTTCTCTTGTGAGGGGTGAACGTTTTAAGGGTGGTAAAACAATGTGGATGGTGTTTTCCAAACGCTAGCTTCTTAATAGACGGACCACTGTGCGCCGGCCCTGTTTGTGACATTCCTCGCTTTTCCCCCTTACCCTCCAAATTGCATGAAACTTTCACGGGCGAATTTCCTTCTGTCCATTCCACCTTCATTCCCTTGAGCTATTTCATAATTGAATTGTATTTATCTTCCAGATATGACGTTTCCCGAGAAAGCAAACAATTGGGAATTTGCATGATTCTCAAAACAAATATATTTGGGAGCTCCTATATAAGTTGTATTGTAATTTTTTTTTCATAATTTTTTATTGCATATTAAGCGAGAAAAAAATGATTAGAAATTGCAATATTTAAAATTACCGAAAACGATCCGGAAATTCCCGAGCGTAGCCGAAGAAGCCTGTGACGTCACATGGTAGTATTTTCACACTTTTAGCATTGAAAATGCATTTTTATTAGCCGGCTGTTTTGATATACGTATACATTACTATTAGACGGCTGTTTTGATATACGTATTTTTAGGCAACTCATAACACCAGTTTCACGACGCAATCATAAATACATAGCAGCCATTTAAAACTACTACTATGTGACGTCACGAAGCTTTACGACCAATCAAAATCGTTTCTTCGCAATACGGAACGTTTCAAACATTACCAATTTTTAATTTCATTTTTTAATACTTAACGATTTATAATAAATAAAAATTGTGTTGTACATTTATTGCTTATGGTGTATATTCAGGTTATAAATAATAAATTATGCAATCCTTTTTAAATGCTAATTCCCTATTGTTGACATACTTCCGTAAGATCAATAATGTAATCGCTGCTTCGGTTTGCGAAATATCTTATCGAAATGTAGAACTTTGCCTAAAGCTCCAGATCTGCAATTGGCAATTTAAATCTGGTTCTGAATCTTCGATCAGTCTTGTGCGTAATTCGGAAAGCAAGCGATAAGAGATTAGATTAGAAAAGGAGTTTCTGCGTTATCTTTTCCTTCTGCAATGAGTCAGATATGAAAGTTGACATTTCTTTTTTTTTCAGAAATATGGATGAATAACCTGACTGTGCATCTGTGTAATTAGTACTAATCACTGAGTAATTACACGGGATCCATACTTTTTTACGGTTTCTAATACATTTGAGCTAATCGCGGTCAATTTAGGTACCTACATATACTTTGCGATCTCACAAGGAAACAGTGAATCGTGATTAGTGATATCAAGAATCCTTAAAAACACTAAAGTTCAAATTTAAAAATGTTCAATATATGCCATGCCGTTCACGGCCGCTGGTCACTATAGTGGCCAGCAACAAATTTGGATACTTTGCGGAATCAATTTTAAGTCAAAAAATTTACAATTTCAATGAAAAAATCCCGGCCATCTAAAGGTTAAGCGAAAAGCGAGCTTCTACACACATTTTTTTTATTTCCCACCACTGCAAAGAAGGATTTGAATAGGCGGCATTTTGAAATCAGAGTCGAGGCTATAAAAGCTTTCAAGGTGGTTCTCAAGTGCTTCATTAAATCAGACTTGCAGCACGCGTTTGAAAAGTGGTGGAAGAGGTAGCAAAAGTGCATCCAATTAAATAGAGAACAACCTGAACGTGAAAAATTTGCGGAAGATTGATTTTGAGTAATAGACTTTGAATAAATTTTGTCTATACATTCATTTTCGTAGAATGAAAACATTTCGAAACTTTAGGAATTGAACGCAATACTATGCTGCAATACTATATTTAACAGTGGTTGGTTCAATAATAGCGTTCAACCAACCATCAACATTGAAGGATTGATTAGTTAGTTATTACAATTTGTTTCATAATGCAGTTTACGCGATAGCATTTATCGTTTATCAGTATTTACACTGTGGGAAATCTAACGAGTACTTGTTTTCCTTAGATTAGGAAAGTAATATTCCACAGGAGTTTAAAGAAACGGTAGTAACGACATAGAGCTTATCAATTGTATTCGGACCAAGTTTAACCCTTAACTGGTATACTGTTTTTGGCAAACGTAACTGGTATACTGGGGTCGTGGCAGACCCCAAATAAAAAAGGACAAAGAAATTTGTAAAGTTGACACTAGATCAACCTCTATGAATATTTTGTTCTTAGGTAATGTATAAAATAATTATTTTATCATTTTTGTTATTTATAGAGGAAAACTTTCAGAAATGAACATGCGCATGTACCTACACTCCATAAAATAATTGATATAACACTCGCAACTATTTACAAGTTTCATTGACGCAATCGGTATTAAAATATTACCATTTGTACGTGTAGATTTCATAAACATCAAGCAATCATAGGGTAACATATACAGTGATGGACAGTTTAAGAACGAGTGCTACATTATTCATAGAAAGAAAGTGTTTATCGCTAAAATCGGAGAGTAAAATCTGTTGTTATCACATTAAAATTGTTTCGAAAGAATAAAAAAATTTACTTCATACAACTGCACACAATAATAACTTAAAAAAATCATTAAGTATTAAGATGATCCTAAAATTATAATGATTGACCAGGTTTTACATAGTAATTGGCAGGCTCTGTAACAGTGATTGACCCTTGTTTTAGGACAGGCAGAAAAACACTGATGAACCATTTCAAACATACAAAATTGTATTTGTACTGTATTTTTTGAAATGTTAAACAATTCTAATACATACTTATAATTAATAATCCACTAAGAATATAAAATAGGTAGTCGTCTTGATAATTGCAACTAACCTAAAAATCATACATTTTGGGAAAATATTTTACAAAATCCAACTTATTTCAAAATTATTTATCGATTTATTTTATCATGACAGATTATGTAATTATAGTAATACTTACCAATAACACTACCTAATAACAAAATGCACGTCAATCACTGTAAAAGTACTCCCATAACCTTAAATTAGTTATTGCCCCCCCCTGGTCAATCACTATAAAGTAGGAAGACTTTGTGACAGTTCGTGACACTTGACATTTTTGGGTGAAATAACTTTTCCTCGCAAACTTTGGACCCTATTTTATACATATGTAATGATTATATATACAGTTACTGTCATTATTAATTGAAAATATGAAAAAATCATTGGCTACAACGTTACGATTTTTAGATCAAATTCCATCGATTTCATAAGAATGGTAGCCGCGTGATATTTCCGATTTATTTATTCATTTACAAGATGTGGATCATAATAAAATATAATTGTATTCGGAACAAAAATATCTGGGCTAGTGAAATATAGATATATTTTATTATATAAAAAAAGCATTCTATTATATTTCCTACTTTTTGGGGAAGAGGGTCAATCATTGTATAGGGGTCAACAACTGTATGCGTTACCCTATACGTTTATGCAAAATAAAGCATAAGTTATAAGACTTAAAAACTTAATTTATAATGAAAAAAGGAATGTTATATAAGTATTAGTAAACTATCACGAAATATGTTTTCTCTGTAACGATTGTGGTAACAATACTTTATTTTATACTCTATTTTGTTATTTGACGTTGTTAATATTACTGTCCATACAAACTAAAACTTTAAAAAAATAATACAAAATAGAAAGTATGCAAAAATAGAGAGAATTGTCGATGGTATTCGATGGAGTTTCTGCGAAATCACTGCTGTGATTATGTTTTAATAACAGCCAAAGTTGCAAAAAGATGCAGTTTATTCTTACAGGGCTGTTAGTAGATGGTATCTGCTTTCAAATAGTACTATCTAGAACTCGGAGGAACGCGGAGGTTTTTTTATAAACCTAAAACAATTAATGATATTTTTTTAGATTTATTTGATAATACTCTTTCCTGTCCTCGACTTTTTCATATACTTGGCGTAATTTTTTTACTTTTTTTTTAAACTTTTTATGGGGATCTCACTTATTTTTACGAAGATAATTTGCATAGGGAATGACTTCAGATCATTTTTAATATTATATATTACAAAGGTTCATCGTGAACAGCAATGAACAGTCTTATCACGGGACAGAATTAAGGATAAATACTACGCAAGCTTAACAACTACGAAAACAAATCATGTGCACTAGGGCTGGGACTATTTGTCGAATTTTTCGGTATTCGAATATTCGAAACTTCAGTTGCTCAATTATTTGGCGAATATAATTCGAAATATCCGAGTATTCGAATACTATTCGAATATTTAAATATTCGAATACTGACGTATTCGAATACTATTCGAATATTTAAATATTCGAATACTGACGTATTCGAATACTATTCGAATATTTAAATATTCGAATACTGATGTATTCGAATACTATTCGAATATTTAAATATTCGAATACTGATGTATTCGAATACTATTCGAATATTTCAATATTCGAATACTGATGTATTCGAATACTATTCGAATATTTAAATATTCGAATACTGATGTATTCGAATAGTATGGTGTGAATTATAAATCAAGATCTTTAAGTTCATTTGTCAGGGTGAAATCTTGTAAGCTAATTTTACATCAGTATTCGAATAGTAATGGAATACATCAGTATTTGAATAGTATTCGAATAATAACATTCGAATACTCAAATATTCGAAGTTTATTGGTAGCATTCGAATACTTGTAAAATATTCGAATATTAAATTATTCGAATAGTCCTAGCCCTAATGTGCACCGCATTCCCGATCTATATGTATTATACGTATAGTACTTTATGTATAGTACAAGAAATACTGATTAAATTCATGCATTATCGGAGGTGTCCATGTATCAAAATAATTGAATAAGTATGTAAGGGAGACTGGGGGAATTGCGGACACGGGGAAAACCCGAACACCGCGGTATTCGCTGAATTCGCTTGTCGTGTCCTCCCGCAATATTGTTACATGATATAATTAGCTATGTTCAGTATTAAGGAAACTGTCACGACGGAAGGCCGCGCCGAACTGAAATAAGAATGGTCGTGAAATGTTTTCATAGTTTTTCTTATAATTTTACGCTCCAGTATTTTGAGTCTATAGTGCATTAAAACTATACTACCCAACAAAGTATAATTTGTTCCTAGTTCAGTTACTTAATTCTAAATAAAATCACGGGATCACTTTGTACATATACATGTTCGTATTTGTTTTATTTGAATTTTCTTAACTTCTGTCCATTTGGGGTAATTACGAACAGCATGTTTGGGGCTATTACTCTTAACACTTCGAAGCTTTTTATGTGTCCAGTACTCCAGAATTATATTAGGAAGAATATACGTACATATTCGTAGAAAGATCTTGAGATACCCGTGAAAGAGGTTAAAGATAAAAGACTTTCAATCGGTCTGGCAGGAAATAAATATTCAATCCCACGAGCAACCAAAATTCGATCAAACAAGAAGAAAGACTGTGTCAGACCCACAGCATGGAAGAAAACCAGTGTTCAGTAAAGATCAAGAGAACTTTAAGCAACCGTTCGCATTTACCCCGCTAGCTACGAGTAATCGCGGACAGAAAGAGTTTTGTTTTTCTTTCAGAAAATTATTTGTTTATTAAAGTGTCTATAATTCATTGAGTTGCCTTTGTAAATAATTAACCAAAGTTCAATTATCTATAAAGTTAATCTGATTAGAGTCAATACTTTTCTTTCAATTTAACTTTTCCCTGAGGTGCTCGTAATTCCCCTACTCTCCCCTATACGAAATCCTTCCTGCAAAATTATGCGTACATAGGGTAAAGGACCCAATTACTGACACTTTAAGCGTTGACTCTGACATTATCTTATAGTTTTGTACTTATAAACTAAAAGTATATGTTGTTCTTGTTATTTATTATTGTTTAATATGTTTACTTGATGAAAAAAATGGTGGATCTTAAAACTTCGATTTTTATGTATAAATCTATATTAATAAATTCACCTAAATCTATATTGATAAATTCACCAATTTCAAAAATATATTTCCAGATCTATTACTGACATCCTTGAAATGTATTTGACTGAATTACTGACACCCCAATTACTGCCAGCTAACCTAATACTGTTTATCTCATTTTAAGGTTATGTCGTCTCATGTACATGAGCAACTACTGCTATGACAGTAATACCAAAATGTTTGAAATGCTTGTACAAATCACTGTCATCCAATTAATAAATAAACAGACTTAATGAATCGTTGAATTCCGATCGTTATTACTTTCCATGATGCTTATATTATCTAAAACATTATATTTTATTATGTAAATAGCTTAACTATTACAATTACAGCATTTTCTTTAACGTCTTGTTTTCTCTTTTGCTAGTAAGGAAGTCATCGTTTTCACTCTCCTAATATCTGCTTAAAATGTTTGATCGTTTCATCCAAATTAATGAAGAAAAAAATTAAGTGCTGTTTGTTGTATCGCATAAATTACAGTTTCAATTAGGGTGACAGTAATTGGGTAGGTGGCAGTAATTGGGTCCTTTACCCTACATAGCCTGGCGTAGGTCACAGCATCATTTTACGCTTCGATTACCTACAGTAGGTGTACCATTTGTGGTTTGTGGCCATTGCAGTGTTTTTGGCCATGTACATAATTATCTTATTTTTAAACTGCTTGCAGATCATTATTATGTGGAGAATTTCACATCATAAATATTTTGTTTAGTATACCGCCAGAAATATAAGGTTAGATTTATTGCTTACACGGAAAAATATTATATTTTCTAAGAAGTGGCCACAAATGGTGCATCTACATAAAATCCCCAGTTTAGTTACAAATAAAAAACAGTTTGATGATATACAAACATGTCGCAATTCAAATTTCGGCAACTTCCCTTGTGTTTGAGACTGCACTTTGGTTGCAATTCAATGGTACAACGATACATATTTATAAAAAAACACGTGGCATCTCAAATTTTGACAATTTATCTTATTTTACACTCGTCAGGTTAGGTATAACTTGAGGGTAAGCTGTCAAAATTTGGAGTAGATTGCATGGTGAAGATAGCGATTGACGAACGAAACATGTGTTAGTTTCCTCTGACTGAACGTGTGAGTGTAACGCGTATACGTATTATGTCCACAAAAATTTAGTTGAAGAAGAATCAGAAGAAAAATCTTACCGTTTCCGACTGATCCATGAGACGATATTACGATATCTCTGATTGCAATAAACTTTTTCGGGGATTATTTTCTTATGAAATGGCACCATTCTGGGGGGTGAGAGACCAAAGAAGTACGAAAAAAATTACCTTAATAAGAGGCAGTCAGAGCAACAACGGACTAACCTACATTTATTTCGAAATTGAATTAGTTGCAATAACGTATTCCAACAGGCTCTACTAACCATATAAAATAGGGAAACAAATTTTTTTTCGAGGTCCGTTGTTGCTCTGACTGCCTCATATGTAGGTATATGTACACTGTATGAGAAGGGGCAGTGGCTTCGTAACATTTATATTAACCTTAGTACACTCCGTTGCATGAAGGTTGCAGGAAGGTTCCATGTGCGTTGCCGTGCAATGTTCTACAGGGGCGGACATAGGAGGATTTCTGCAACATTCCAGCAATGTAGCGGTGCAATATTGCACAGCAAAGTCCCAGCAATATTCCTGCAACGTTCCGCAAATTTTCTAGCAATGGTCTCGCAACGTTCCGGAGATTTTCTAGCAATGGTCACGCAACATTCCGGAAATTTTCTAGCAATTTTTTTATTGTTATTATTATTGTTGCTGTTGCTGTTGTCGTCTTGTACAAAAAAATATATGAATTTTTAATTGTCAATATTTATTGTAATTTAACCAATTTCCCTTACATTTTCTATCCTTTCTGTAATGTCACACAAATTTTGCCGAAACAACATTACTGTAAAATCTGCGAACAGTTACGGGACCATTGCTAGAAAATTTCCGGAACGTTGCGTGACCATTGCTAGAAAATTTCCGGAACGTTTCGTGACCATTGCTAGAAAATCTTCAGAACGTTGCATGAAGGTTACAGTAAGGTTCCATGTTCCTTGCCGTGCAATGTTCCCCTGGGGCGGGCATAGGAAGATTCCTGCAACATTCCAGCAATAATGCTGGAACGTTTCGATGTTGCACCGCAACCTTCCTGCAACGGAGTGTGCTGTATGGGAATGTGAATTAGAATTGCCCGTTCTTATTTTGAAATCGATTTAACTGTAAAATGTGTTATATATACGGTGGACAGATACTTCTGTGAGTAACTGTATACCATTTCAATTTTTGAAATCGTTTCAAATAGAAACATCCATATGGAATTCTATGGATGGAAATTATAACAATAGAAAGACAATTGCAGATGTATGGAATAGAATTCATTAGAAATTAAATCTTAATTACACTTTTGCACATTTAAAGAAGAAAAAAAATTTATTAATGGCAACCTTTCGGTTCCTTTTTTTCTTTATTTTGCAACATGCTACCAGTGTGGCACACCAAAAAATATGATGCGATAGTGATAATTTCTTTGGGACTCAAAGCAACCTACTGTTGATCGCGTTTCACACGATCTTCGTAAATGAATGTTAACCGGCGAAGAAACTATATTCAGCAAACATTCATCTACTGGATATAAGTATTGGAATAAATGGTCGTAAGAATGCCCTTTCTGGTGAAGACGCGGGTATCTCAAGTTCATTCAATACCTAGGAGCATATTCCCATTAGGACTGGGACTATTTGTCGAATTTTTCGGTATTCGCATATTCGAATACTTCAGTTGCTCAATTAATTATTTGGCGAATATAATTCGAATATCCAAGTATTCGAATACCATTCGAATATTTAATATTATTACATCAGTATTCGAATATTTAAGTATTCGAATACTTCGAATAGTATGGTGTGAGTTATAAATCAAGTTCTTTAGGTTCAGTTGTCAGGGTGAAATCTTGTAAGCTAATTTTGACCCACTTCACACCATACTACCGTTAAGGAACTAGTTCTTGATCAGGCACTAATTTTTGATCAGTTCATGGAATAAATCGTTCTTTTAAGTTTATGTCAATAAATAATTGTTTGACATAATTACTAACATAAAAATTGATAATTCAAAAATATATGTGTTGTCTGTGAAAGCAGCTGGTATTGTTAGTTTTCGTGAAAATAAATGTGTAAGGTAACCCACTTGAAGAAAGTGCCTGTTGAACGCCATCTCTTACTGCTCGAAGTAAGAGATCACCATCGACGCCACAGTCGATTTCTTTGCTCGATGTTGCAGTATTAAAGGTTATTTTCATACATTTTGCTTACAATAGTTTACTTTACAATGTAGCGCAAGAATTTTAGTATTATATGTATTATTTTACTTTAAAAGTCAGTGATCATTATTTAGTTCCACTTTTTACTTGTGGAACTAATTTTTGATCACCTGAATAAAAATTAGGTTAGGCCATTATAAAATTATAAAAAAGTTGATGATTATACAATGAATATTTATACAAAAATTATCTGATCAAATATTAGTTCCTCACCTGATAAGAAATTAGTTCCCATGTATTTTAGATGATCGAAAACTAGTTCCTAACCTGATCCAAAAATTAGTTCCCATGTATTTCAGATGATCAAAAACTAGTTCCTGACCCGATCAAAAATTAGTCCCCATGTATTTTTAATTGATCAAAAACTAGTTCCTAGCCACTTTATTATTCCGTACCTTATAAATAATTAAATTATACTTATTTGCAACTTTTTAAAATTTTTCCTTAAAGTTTAAACATTAATTCATCTTTTAGTATAAAAAAATGTTTATGATTTAAAGTTTTATTAGGTTAAAAATAAATATTAAAGCGGGAAGCCCTCTAAACTGATCAGAAACTAGTTCCTTAACGGTATTCGAATACATCAGAATTCGAATACTTCTAAAATATTCGAATATTAAATTATTCGAATAGTCCCAGCCCTAATTCACATGAAACACTGAGAGTTGTCTCCACAAAATTTTACTATTATGGGTCAAAGCGGACCCTGTGCTCGGTATCGACTGCCAAATTGTCCGTTAACCAAGGGTTAATGTACTATTAAGATCATGAGTGATATTATATTATTCGTCAAAATGGACCCCGTATCCGTCATATTGCGGTTCACCGGAAAATTATTGTCGTCTGAAAACACAAAGGTAATGGAGAGAAACAAATTTTCAGCATTTTCGAAAGAAAACTCGAAAATTCAAATGTAGGGGATTTCCTCCTGATTACACCGCAATTTTTATTTGCTGCCCAAATACACTCGAAGGGGGTGAAATTAACCCCTGCAAATTCGGTTATTTTCCGATTTTGTGTTATAACTCGCGAACTGTGAGAGATAGAAAAACAGTTTCAAGACAAAAGTTACTTCTTTTAATTAAATCTATCATTTGGTGACAAAAATATTTTACAGTTCGCGAGGTATAACACAAACTCGGAAAATAACCGGATTTTCAGGGGTTAATTACACCCCCTTAGAGTGAATTTGGGCAGCAAACAAAAATTGCGTTGTAATCAGGAAGAAATTCTCTACATATTCACAATGTTTCAGATTTATTTGAATTAGCGGATTCGGGATCTTCCCTTGTAAATAGTTCCCATTCGAGAAGAGATTTTCACCTTTCAAAGAGGAATTTCTTAATTAATCTACCCCTACTTTCTGCACCGCACGACTTCGTATAATTAATGTTATCAAATGTTGACACCAATTAAAGCCCTAACGATGCGCTATTGCGTCACGGTGTGGCAAATGTGCGCGTGGAAGCTACGAAACAATTTCAAGTATCGATCCCGACGACAGCGTGACGTTAGGAACAGCTGAGTTCTGATTGTGAGTGCTACCTATATGTATAATCCCATTCCCGCTGTAACGATTATTTTCATTGAGAAACTTGTTTATTTTTATCGCATCGCTTTCAGTAACATTTAATTCTGAAGTGGCTCAATGGTCGAGAATAATTAAATTAAAACTTCGAGAAAAACGTGTGCCATCAGATAAATTCGAAAAGCCTTTCTACAGTAATTTGATACTTTTATTAAAGAGGATAAATTAAGTACCTATCACGTTTCCAACATAGAATTATTTATTCAAACTTTTGACTACTGTAATATGAATTTACAAGTAAATGAAACTTGTCGTTGTCAACACATCCAATGGTTGGATAAAGGTAACAAAATAGATAAAAATGTTTAGTGTTATCGTTGCTTTTGCATTTCAAAATTACTATCACAATTTAAAGAATGTTCTTCGTGGCACAAGACTGTTTTTATAATATAGGTATCATTAAAGTTATGAATTATTTACGTTTAGAAGATAAAAAAGAATGGCATGTGTCTGTGTTTTGTTTCTAGAACGGAACGTGAAACAAACCGTAGTTTCAAGGTAGTTTCAATAATAACGGCGTCACTGAAACGAGGTGAGCATTACTCACGACCTGCAAAATTATTATGAAATATTCCTTTATACACATCACGGTGTAGTATCGTTGAATGAAAATTAAGCGTCGAGAAATAAGCAAAACAAAAATTACATTGTTTTACTAGTGTTTCACTGTAATATGTGGATAAAAAAATCAAAAATATTCAGATACAGTGCTTCTAAAATATCTAATGAAACTATTAAAATATTATTGTTGCAGAAGGCACAAAATTTTAATTTATCAAAAGTGTATGGTAAGCAATACTATTATTGGAATAATGAATCCTGTTATAATAATTTCTCTCTAAAAATTCTTTTATACTTTTTCAAAGTCTATTTCCGGATATCTCCCTCGAAAACGATCAAGAAGTCCAAGGTCCTGATATTTCATTTAATATTGCAAAAAGCATTTACTTGGATTTTTGAAAAAAGTGTTTTGCATTTTTCTCGCCGATTTACTACTTTCCTTGTACCAGTGACATAAGTTGAAAATTATGGAGGTCAGAGCGGCTGTCGTATTTTCTAGGCACATTTCTTTTCGCAAGTCATCGTTGTATAAATGTGAATAACAGTTACTTTTTGTTATATCAAACTGAGTATAACTACCTTGCACTTCTTGACCGTTCTTGAAGAAGATATTCGTAAATACTTAATCTTGAACAGAAAATATAAAAATATCTCCATTTTCCCTATCAAGGAACGTTATGAATTTCTGGAGGAATTATGTCTTCGAAATTTCCAAGAATAAAAAAATTAAAACCGACTTCAAAATAATAAAAAAGCACTAAAAAGTAAGACTTTCATATTTTTTAAATCGACGCCAGATTTACACAGTGCAAATGATGAGGTGCCGACTTGAAAAATATGAGAGTCGTAGATTAAATAAGTGAACAAATTATTTTTTACTTTTTAGTGCATTTTTATTATTTTGAAGTCGGTTTTGATTTTTAAAATTTTTTTTAACTTTTTAGTTTTATATATAACAACATGCTGAGGAGATATGCGCGTACGTACATAAAATAATATTAATTAGGTGACAGTAGTCTTTATTATTAACCAGAACTGGCAAAATATTGGGCCAATGTTGATTTAGTCTAGGATGAGACCAACGAGGCATCGCCTTTTTTCGAATAAAAAAAGATCATCAAAATCGGTCTATATGCTGAGGAGTTATGAGGGGACAAACATAAAAAAACATACATACAGGTCGAATCTATAACCTCCTCCTTTTTTGAAGTCGGTTAAGAATGAACTGCAGTGACAATCTTAGCCAAAAGTTAATCCATTTCCAAGATATTAATAAGGCTTTTTCCTGTGATGAAAACCAGTCAAAAATGGCAATAGTGTATTTTTATCGCAAATTCAGTTGAATTCGCTTTTATTTTTTATCTTATTTTGCCAATTTATTGAATATTTGATGATTTATCATTAACTTGTTTGATGGAATGTACCTGAAATGCAACTGCTAGAAATGAAATAATCAAACTATGTGTGCCAATGTGTTGTATTTTCATGAGTGTTGATTATAAATATCTTAATTATATTAATAAAACTCTTATATATACATCATTTTCATGAGTCGCAAATTCCTGGCGATCGTGGCAATGCTGCTCACAATCGAAGGAAAACCAGTTTTCCGTGTCATTTTCTTTCATTTAATCAAAAACCATCGAATCAATTGTCCGGAATTTTTGTGACAATTTTGTTCAGTGTTTGATCTTTCTGTACACAAGATTTTGAAAACTTTGGCCTATTATTTCACTCTTCATTTTGTAGCTATTTTCTCAATATTGCGTTTTCCCATAAGAATACATGTTAAATTGAAAGTTAAATAATTTGAAAACTACCGAATCAATTTTTTTTAAATTTTGCAGAGGGTTTACTATTCCATAAAGATTGATGCCTCCAATTTTCAAAGATTTTCGCTTATTTTGAATGTTACTGAAGTTCATCCTTAAGAACGTACCATATACTTTATGCTGATTTCTCCCAACATTCTGATAAAAGTAAATATCGCTTCCTATCACGGTGTCGCACTTCCTAAAACACTAGAACGCAACCGTTCGTCATAACAGCCCACGTGATCGTTCTCATTTCACGACGATGTCATAACTCCATTAAATGCGATTCGATATGCGAGAAAGCGGTATCGATCTTTCGCATTAAAAGCATTGTTGGGATTGGAACAGCTGATCCATCACTTTTACGATCGCCCGTGAAAGCGAAGCCGACGAAGAAGGTATTGAAGGCTGCGGACACCGTAGCGCGCAATTTCTTTACGTACCACGGAAAGGGGGCGTCAGCGGAATTAATATTTCTGACAGGCAAGTACCTTAACTGGTTCTTAAGAGGTTAGGCCACCGTCGACGGAGCAAGATTGCAGTCATTTTTTTTAGGAAGATGAAATAAACAGAAAATTTAATATGAAACCCGTTATTGTACAATTCTCGCCAGAAAAAAATTTAAAAAAAATTAAAACCAACTTCAAAATAATAAAAATGCACTAAAAAGTAAAAAATAATTTTTGCCCTTATTTAATCTATGACTCATATTTTTTAATTCGGCGCCTCACCAGTTGCATCGTGTAAATCTGGCGTCGACTTAAAAAAAATGAGAGTTGTCGATTAAATAAAGGAAAAAATTATTTTTTACTTTTTAGTGCATTTTATTATTTTGAAGTCGGTTTTAATTTTTTTCTGGCGAGAGTTGTACAGTTTATTTCATTATCTTCCTAAAAAAAATGATAGCAATTTTGCTCCGCCCAAAGTGGCCTAACCCCTTAAGAGGACACGATAAACATACGCTTCAGAGGAATGGACGTTTCAGAACAATCTACTAATCACGATTAAGGCCTCTTATTTAATTATTGCCAGCACACAGTTTCTAGCAGAGTTCAGTATTATTCAAATTGTTTGGAATAAATATTTATCTAACTGTGAGATAACTATGCGAATATATTCTATTTAGTCAAATATTTCATCCGGATAATAATATTCGTTATTTGTAATATATTATTCTATCCATTTATTCGAATATCTATTATAAAATTATTCTAATAATGGTATCGGCGAATAACTCTTCATAATTTTGATTTCCCATTAGTTTCCCATTAGAAAGTATGTTCATACGACGTATACAACAAGTAAATAATTATCCAAATAAAAATTATTTATGTTATCTGAATGAATTATCATTTGGTTAAAAACTTAATCGGATTAATCCTTATTCGAGTACAAATTTATTCGAGTTAATTCTTATTCGTCTAAAAACTTATCCGTTTCTAGCGAATAGAAGTTCATTCGTTATTCGCCATCCGAATACAATTTTGCTCATTTCTGGTTTTTGGTGACAGAAATATACGCAAAAATAGTGATCATTTAGGCAAACATAGAAACAGATAAAAATTATGTGAATAATTTCAAAAAAGTATTTTATGTTAAAGAACAAAAATGTTGGCCAAAAGTATGGGTACGAGTTTTAAGTATCGAAGTAAAAAAATGTTCATAAACACAAATATTAATGTGAATATACACATTCGGGGTATACCTAATTGAAAGAATGAGTTTTAAGTTTTAAGTAAGCGTTCGCAGAAAGAGGAACTTTTGAATACCTGTCATAACTTAAAGCTTTAAAAAGTCTCGTAAATAATAACTCAAAGTGATTACAGTTATTTGTTTATCAATCAGCAACTCTATAGACCCATAAAACGGAGAAGCATTGTACAATTTTACTTAACGCATAACGAAGCTTTTCTTCCTTATAACTTAAGGGGTTATGCCTACCTGGGAGGTCTGAAAACACAAGTATTTTTGGGATTTTTTTTAACTTGAAGACTTTTCAAGTAAACCTTTATTTATTCGAAAGCGTACGGTAATTTTTGCGATGGAAAACAAAAATAAAAAATATATCAGCGATATCCCGGCAGCGATTTGTTTTTCAGTAGTTTGCAGTGTTGCAAAAAATTCGCGGGAATTTAGTTAGTATATTGGATTATCTTCTCCTTAATCGTTCATTATCCGAAAATATTAATTTGCTACAAAATGGCGGCTACTCATAGAAAAATTATCGTTTTTCACTACAGAATCGCGCTCATGTTTCATCATTTTTCATTTGTAAAATAAAAACTACGCAACGGAAATGAGAAGGCCACGATTGAGGACAAGATAATCTAATATACTGACTAAATTTGGTCAAAGTTACAGTGGCCACCATAATAAAAAAACGCTGTCGGGAGATCGCTTGTAATTGCAAAAAACTACAAGAACTTTAAAATATATACTGTCGAATTAAAACCGCTTATTTAAAAAAGTTTTAAATTTTTTTTTAAATCTCGAAAACACTTGCGTTTTCAGACCTTGCAGGTAGGCATAACCTCTTAATAAATCATTATCGGAAATGGGTTCATATAAACTTTTTTCAACTATTTAACCTCCAGAATACACTATATTAATTTGGTACCAATCTGTCAGGACACCCTGTATATGTATCTATATCTCACTTGATTGGTGCGTACACGCGTGACAAACGCACGTGCTTTCGTCCCCGCATTGATATGCCAATTACTGCACTCTTGCGCATTTATCACGCGAATTGCAATTGCACCGGACATCGTAGCTGTTTAATCCACCTGATTACATAAACATCCGTCACTGTTGTTGACAGTCTTTCGTTCAAGAAGCAAATTGAATTTTGCAGGAACAAATAATGAAAATATAATTGAAACGGACTTTAACAACTGTGTATTTGCTATATGCCTTTGTACTCTCAGATAGATATGTTAAACTTCCTTTCAACATTTACTATCACACCTTTATTTGCATGCATTATTGGACGAATGTACACGATCACAATGTCCTAATACTTTTAAGTATTTAGAAAGCGTAACATTCTTCCTAATTTCACAGTTCTAATCGGCCACTATTTACCTTTGATACCGTTAATCTGATAATAGTTTCACAGAATCTGGAAAAAGATAATGTTGGAGCAGATAAGGTATGTTTGCATGGCAAATCAATAATTCGTATGTCGAAAGTATTTTATTTAATATGAAACCTAATTTAGGAATATTAGCTGACAACTATAGTTGATGTTTGGTTGTTTCTTTGACAAAGTATGCTAGTATATTTGAAAATATAATAGAATAGCAGTGACATCTTTTTCTTAGAATTTACTTTATTTTTCATTGTATTATGTTACGTATAAATCCGTAATTGTAAGCGCGCGCACGCGCTGTGAGAGAGATTCTTTTGTATTCGTTACCTCTACTTATATAAATGAGACCTACTATTATTTTTTTATTTTATATTAAAACGTACAATTTTTTATTAGTTTCAGCCAGGGATTTACTCAATTAAATGTGATTATTTCACTTCATTGGTAGCAATAAAGGTGGAGAATATTGGAAAAAGATTTTGCACATCGGCATCCAATAAATATTATTGCACTGCTCTTATTAGGTACTCATTAGTGCTGGGACTATTTGTCGAATTTTTTGGTATTCAAATATTCGAATACTTCAGTTACTCAATTATTTGGCGAATATAATTCGAATATCCAAGTATTCGAATACTATTCGAATATTTAAGTATTCGAATACTATTCAAATATTTAAGTATTCGAATACTATTCAAATATTTAAGTATTCGAATACTATTCAAATATTTAAGTATTCGAATACTGATGTATTCGAATAGCACGGTGTGAATTATAAATCAAGTTCTTTAGGTTCATTTATCAGGGTGAAATCTTGTAAACTAATTTAATACATCAGTATTCGAATATATCAGTATTCGAATACTCAAATATTCGAATATATCAGTATTCGAATACTCAAATATTCGAATATATCAGTATTCGAATACTCAAATATTCGAATATATCAGTATTCGAATACTCAAATATTCGAATATATCAGTATTCGAATACTCAAATATTCGAATATACCAGTATTCGAATACTCAAATATTCGAATATATCAGTATTCGAATACTCAAATATTCGAATATATCAGTATTCGAATACTCAAATATTCGAAGTTTATTCGTAGCAATCGAATACTTGTAAAATATTCGAATATTAAATTATTTGAATAGTTCCAGCCCAAGTACTCATCAATCACCGAACAACATTCCAGTGTTGACCCAAAGTGAACAAAAATATACAACTGAAATGCTAAACCAGCACACATGCTAGATAATGTGCGTTATAAATTACCTCGGCGTAGTTCACGTCGACATTTCCGTATAAATATTCAGAATTGAATTTCACTAACATGTTTCGAATATAAGATTGTTTTTGACAATATGATTAAGAAACCACAAGTATTATTCGATATCAGAAGAGTACAAGATCTCACAACTAAAACTATAAATATTCAAATATAATAACAAAGAATACCACGTCACTGATAAAATTCAGACACCTAAATTTAATATATCCCTTTGATAAATTATAAAACGATGTAGAAATCTCAGGCCAAAGCATATAGCTTGAAATAAAATCCTAATAGTCTAACATTTTAATTCCCATTTTAAATCTTCGCTCACAAGAAAACAAAGAATCTCTCAAATCTGTCTGCCAACTAGTATACCTCCATTCAAGTTACTGCATCTTATCCTAGAAACACATTTTGTACGAGGTGGTACTCTGTTTGGTACTTAAAAACGTAATCTAATTAAAATCACGTGAAATGTTCCACACGAGTGTAATGAAAGTCAATCATCAATTGACGTACTATCGCACATGCCTATGCAGATGTACCGCGAAACGTCACAGAAGCAACGAAAATGTAGATCCGTCCAGAGGCAAGGGAAAGAGAATCATGCCGGCACTTGTCACCGAACAGGTTATGCAAATAATGTCCATTATATTGACACAACAAATGCGCTCACGTAATAAGAAATTACCGAGGTAAACTGAAAGAATCAGTGGTTCTCCAATGAACTTCCCCTAAAATGATCACTAGATGGTTTAAATGCTTCACCTTAACCCCTACAATCTGTGCAAGATAACAGGAAATAGCACTCAGCTTAACAATTTCAAAATTGTTACCAGGAATTTATTCGGAAAAATAGATCGAATCCTTGACAGCAGAGGCAACGAAGTCTTTCGAAAAATCGAAAACCAAGGTTATCATCGAGCAGTCATAGATCGTGATCTTTGACCCTATCACTGAGACCTTGACGATCGGCATCAGCAATCCACCGGGTTATTACACGAATGTCCTAACTCCAAGACGTCCTTTAATTTTGAAATTCGACATGGTCGCTGATAAACGTTACAAAGAAAAGAAACACCTCAAACAGGCTCGCTACTTAGGTGCCTATTTCTCGAGTACAGACCAATTAAGAGTTCTTTTCAGCGGTTTCAGTGTTTTGTTTGCGCGTCTTTCCAGAGACACAAATACGACGCAATTGAAGGCAAGTTTGTTCGACTTTGTCCCTTCGGGAATGGAGACTCGTGTCTCACTGACGGTGACCAAAAATCCAACGACTGCGCAATCAATCCGCGTGCTGCGGCGCGCGTCACAACGATCACGGTGGGTCAGTAGCAATAAACACACAGGGGGGTTACGTCGCGGGCGCACAGTGCGCAAGGGTTCGCACGGGTTGCGGCACCGACCGCGAGGAAGAGTGCGTTTGAATTTCGTAACACAGCCGCCGACGAATAGGGTTCAGGTATCTGGGCCAGTTTCGTCCGTCACTTTGCGCAGGCACGGAATGCTTTCTCGATAATTAATTGCCGCACCGCTTTCCGCCGTGGGAGCACGGTTGTCGCGCGTTTAACGAAGCTTGCCGCACCGTGCGCAACGTGACACGACGAAACAGCGCGGAAATCCGACGAGTTTCAGTCAGTAATTCGAGTACTTACAAAATATGACGCGCCCGGGACGCACTGAGCCAGACCCCGTCCGGCTGAAGTCTAAGCCGCACTGAAATCCTGGAGCATGATGGGTTGCTCCCGCTGGCACACACGCGTTCGACCTCTACGGAAATAGAGGCAGACACGATTGGTAGCCAACTTGCGCCTGCTCGTATCACAGGCGCGTTCCGTGCGGCGGCCAGAGCGTGGCGCCATCTAGCGGGCCTCCGGAGCGAGGCGTTATCAGCAGTGATTGGTTACGAGTTTCGGGATAGCCCGAATGGTAACGCTTCGAATGTATGACGAACGATACGAAGAGAGGGAAGGTCGAAATGATGAGTGGAAGTGAGTCAATACTGTGGAACGAAACGAACAGACATGTAAAAAGTACAAATTAGATACAAAAAGTAACAAAAGGGTTTTTGTCACCCGATGAAGCTGCAGCCTGGAATTCGTTTCGGTTGATTGTTTCAGATTTTTTTGGAAAAAATAAAATTCCAAACTGCCAGGAAATTGTCGGCGATTTGCTGATGAGGCAATGATGGGAGATTATATTTGGTTCCTCATAAGAGAAACGAATCCTGACACGAATAAAAGACAAAGAAAAAGCCAGAATTACTTCTAAAACACACAGTATATTAATAAAATACTTGAAAAAATGTACAGAATTAATTAAAATTTAAATAACACAAAAATCGAGAAAATTTGAAATGTTAGCGTTTTCACACAAATTGTCTCTAGATTCGCTATTTATCCATTCAACCGCGCCTTGTTTTCTTCGTAAAAATGCAGACTCAACGTAAGAAATGAGAAACTGGGTCTATTTTTGCGATTTAGATTTTTCTCAGATGATTAAATGAATTGTCGATGTCAATTTCGGTAAAAAAAAATACTTTTTTTTTACATATTTCTATCGATTTTATCCGAACTACTGAACCGATTTGAAAATTTTGTCAGGTAGATTTGTTGGTGATTCAATTATCTATAATTTGAGATAATTTCCGACCGTATCGGTTATTCGCAACACGGGATATTCGCAATTATGTGGGATCACCTTTTTGACAGGCAGGTAAAAAGTTCTCCTATCGATATCTCGAAAACGTATCCATAGAAAAAATTTTAGACGTCATTTTCGGAATCAGCGAGTCATTTTTCATAAGAAAAAAAATAGTGGTATCTGTTGCGCAAAATGGCTGCAAACTAATGTAATCCGGGGAAGACTGTACAAGGAACAATACGAAAGCATAAAAGATGGAAAATTTGATGAAAGACGCTGCATCGTGGGAGAGGATATGAAGGCAGAATATTTATTAGCAGATTGTGGTAGAAGGGGTCAGGTGATAATGGGATGATTCAGATGTGGAAATGAAGAGGAGAACAGATACCTACTGGAAATTAGAGGAGGAAAGTAAATGCAGAATATATAAGGAAAAGTTGAAAACATCAAAGCATTTATTAGGAGAATGTGGGAGAAAAAGAGAACAGATAGAATTATAATTGAAGAATTATTATAGTAAAGAATAATGGACGAATAAAGCAACAGAACGCACATGATAGCGGGAAAAGCACTGACTAAGGTATTGTACTTGTACTTGTAGTGTACCTACTTAGAATCAGGTGCAAAAGCCCACTTTTGTAAAATAAGAAGACATAGGTAGAAGTAAACGTTTGCTAGTACTTAGGGGAAAGTTCCCTATATTGGACCACTTAAGAAAGTACCTCTATAAATCGGAAAAGTGTTGATAAGGTGAATGTCCCAATTTCTGCTCATTTCGTATTTTTCTTATTATTACAAGCGTTGCGTTTGTACTATAGTTGCAACAAAATAATTCATTAAAATGAGAGACTCATGATTTTTCGACCATGTTTTAGCTGGTTGTGCCAAGAAGCAGGGTCACTATTGGCATTCGATAATTCGGCAGAAAATAGTTTTTGCAGTAAAAATTCTTATTTAATAACAAAAACAGATACCATATTGTGGTCTGGATGTAGATTTGTTTACTATTTTTAATTTTTTTAAGTAGAAAACAGGTGATTAGGTTTAGGGTCAACTGAGTCACCGACATGTCAGCATTTCTGCTCACCAAAATTTTAGTAACCTCACTAACCTCACAATTCAATATATGCTGTAACCTCTATTTCTATTCGAAGGCATGAAAGCCGACATATTACGTGAGCAGAAATTGGTACAAATGGTGAGCAGAAATACGTACATCACTATTTTTCATGAGCAGAAATACGGACATTTACAGCATTCTATTTAATTACAAATTACTAGTAGTTAAACATCTCGAAATATATTTCTTAAATAGTTTTCGACTAGTTGATTTATTATTAAAGAATTAATCAATTACTCTGCAAATTTTGATCACAAACAAATTTTTTACACCTTGTTTTGTGACGAGTAACCTCTTAAATGAGCAGAAATTGGGACATTCACCTTAGTTTTGAGCAGACAAATTTGAGAACAATTTCAGGACTGTAATTGATACATAAATCTAATCAAACAGACTGAAACGCTATGTGGCTGATTACAAACAAATATTCTCAAACTAGTGTCAATGGCCCAATTAGCATACCACAGGTATCCTAAATTGAACCATGTCTATTTTTCATTATTTTAGGTAAAAACTTTTATTTAAAAATGTACTTACAATCTAGAAAGCAATATATAAACATAACACTCAGAAGCATTTTATAGCATACTGAGAAAAAATAAATATGCATTTGACGAAATAATCAGTCGCTGTCAGACTGGAAATTTATGCATTCGTAATAATCGGTATGACGACCGAAAATGCAGTGCAACAAACAACACAAAGGTATTCTTCATCATCTGCTTCACTTGAAGAATTCTGTGCCAGAATCTGTCCCATTTCCCATATTTTATCCTTAAGAAAGGACGAAAGAACGTTGCATAATTTGGACCGGTCCAACTTAAGAACGATTAGGTGGTTTAACAAACTAACTCAATTTTAACGTTTAGATGTAAAAAACAAAAACAAGTGCAAGCATCAGACAAATGTTATGATAACATTAAAGATATGACTCCCCTTAAAAATTACACCCATAATAATTAAAAATTTACTTACCAGTCAACCCTTAGGCTGCCGCTATAGCCACTATATTGGCATTGCGTATACCCGTAATTTGATGACATGTAATCAATCCCTATGCATTAATTCACACATATGTAAAAAAAATACAAAAAAAACGAAAAAAATATAAAAAAAATAAAAAAAAATATAAAAATAAAAATAGAAATACAAAAAAATAGAAAAATAAAAATAAAAATAGAAAAAGGATAAAAAGAGAAATGGAGCTACAAAATTTCTACGTCCCCGTCGTTAGCTCCGGGTAGCGCTAAAGGAAATTTTTCTGTGTAGACATATATATCTTGGTATTTATGTTGGTACTACTGATTTTATGCACGAATTGAATAAATATATATACAGGAGTATAATTAGAGATACCATAAAGGTTATTCGTAAGTTTTAGAAACAAAAAAAATTTTTTGATTTTTCGTCCTCCCGTCTCCTGCCGCTATAGCCACTATATTGGCACGGTTCTACCCCCTCGACTCTATGGGACCTATTGACTACTCATACATAAAAATTTTTGGAAAAAAAGGACCACTATTTTTACGAAAAAATAGCGGCAGCCTAAAGGTTAAGAAAGGACGAAAGAACGTTGCATAATTTGGACCGGTCCAACTTAAGAACGATTAGGTGGTATCACAATCTAACTCAATTTTAACGTTTAGATGTAAAAAACAAAAACAAGTGCAAGCATCAGACAAATGTTATCATAACATTAAAGATATGACTCCCCTTAAAAATTACACCCATAATAATTCAAAATTTACTTACCAGTCAAAATTGACAGCTTATCTAAGTTGGGGGCAAAATGACATCAACCGGCATCAAAACAAAACATTCATCATGCTGCAGTTGTTGCTCATTCTACAGTGTTTTATTTCTATGCTGTTACTAGTGTTCCTTCTCGAGAGTTCTTTCTCGAGAATTTCTCGAGAAATTCTATAATTTCTTATTTCTCATTTCTCGAGAAATTACAGTATTTCTCGAGAAACTTAAGTGCAGGAAAATTATTATAAATCCTATTTGTTTTCAGAAATAAATTTTCAGCTATGTAGTTCAAATTGTGCGTTACTAGTTAATCGTAAACATATAAACACATCTACAATTTTTAATAAATGTTAGCAATACATACGAAGAATTGCGCAATTGTTTATAAACTTTTCTCTTCGTAGCGTCGCGCTTTACTAAAATGCGCGATGGCCTGAATGCGTTTGATGCTTTTACGTTCGGTGCACGATACAATGTGACACAATGTTTGGACGGCAACAATCAGATTTCAGAAAGAATAGACGATCGCCGTACTGGCGACTCACTGGCCCTGCGCGATAAACAGTCAGTCTATGTTTGCATTCTAAAGAGGAGGATTCTTGTGTTCGTCTGTGCACGTTTTCTGTCAAATTTGTGCTCTCAATATGAATAAAACTTACAAGGACTGTTGGGAATACTTTCGAAAAAGTAAAAACAAAGAATCTGCCACCTGAAATCTTTGTGAAAAACAGCTTTTATGCAAAGGATCGGCGACCATAGGTCTTCGAAGGCATCTTGAAGGTATTCACAGTTTGAAAAAAGTGGAAAATATAGGTGACTCAAGTACCAGCAGTGTTAATTTTAAATCAGTCAAACGATTCCGATGTTCAGACAAGAATGAAACTATTGATAAATTTATTACACGACCAACTTTGTCAGAAATAATATCGAAATTGGCAGCTATTGATCGCTTTTCATTTAATCAAATATCAAAAAGTGAATTTATAAGACAAAGTATAGCGGTTAAAGGATTTAATCTTCCTCGTAATTCATCAGACATAATGCAGTTAATGATGGATTTTTATATACAGAAAAAAGGAGAATTAATTAAAAAAATAAATACACTTAAATTGAACGACCAAAAGTTCAGCATATCTATTGACGAATGGATTAGTGTAAATAACAAGAGATATATTGATGTACATATGTATTATAGTAGCAAGGAATCTGCTAATCTCGGATTAATACCGATTATTGGAAGCTGTACATCTGAAAGAACTTTGGAATTAATTGATGTAAAACTAAATTCTTTTAGTCTTTCACTAAAACAAGACGTTCTAGCTGTTATGAGTGATGGAGCCTCTATTATGCAAAAGTTTGGACGACTCTCTCCGGCGTACCAACAGTTTTGTTATAATCATGGGATACATTTAGCCGTTTTAAAAATACTTTACGTAAAAAAAAGTACTGATGAGACGCAATCTATTCACTCGGATGATGGCAATGGATTCTCAGAAAATGAAATGAATGTTGAAACAGTAGAAACCTAAGACTGTTCAGTTGCGACCAACCATCGAAGAAACAATCACAGCAATACGAAAAATTGTAAAAGTGTTTAAGAATTCACCAGTGAAAAATCATATTCTGCAAAAATATGTGGAAGAAGAAGAAAATACACAGTCAAAACTTATTTTGGATTGTAAGACCAGGTGGAACACCATGGAGGCTAGATTAGGCGATTTATGCGAGCAAAGAATCCAATTAAAAAAGCACTGGCTGAAATGAATTTAAATTACATGTGGAACGATGAATATATTAAAATTGCTGAAACCTTATTAGTCACATTAGAACCTATAAGAATAACAATAGAAAATCTCAGTCGAGAAGATTCCACATTATTAAGTGCTGAAGGTGCTCTTAAATTCTTATTTAAAAAATTGGAAAAAGTAAATAGTGAATTAAGTAAAGAGTTTCTTGTTGCAATTAAACAAGAAATATCGAAAAGAAGAGATAACGCTATTGTATCCCTTATACAATTTTTGCAAAATCCAGAATCTCATCAAAAAGATTCGAAGGACGCATTTTTCCACTTACATCCAAGACAGACATATATAAAACGGCGAAACAAATTCTAAGTAGACTTTTCGGAAAATATAAGAATAACCGCGATTCTCCTGAAAATATTGAAAACCTTACAGATCTTGAAACTGAAGAATTACCTTTAAAAAAACAATTGGAGTTATCAATCGCAGATACCCTCCAAGAGTTTAATGTCAACCAAGGAGACGATAAATTCCGGACTGTAGCAAAGGAATTCCATATTTTTGAGTCCACTGGGAAAAGGACATCCAATTTACAACAACTTTTGGATGCTCTATACATATACAATTAAACCAACATCCACTCAAAATGAAAGAAATTTCTCTACAGCCGCGGATTTTGTAACAAAAAAAAGAAGTAGATTGGCTGACGCGACATTAGACGCATTGTGCTTTTTAAAAAACTATTTTAAAACAAAACAGTAATGTTTCACCTTGCTCACATTTTGTATGAGATAAATAAATTTATCGATTATATTTAATATCTGTTTTTTCATTTACACAAGTTTTGTGTAAGTTAGGCCCGAATAAAAATGTAGATAAATATTATCAACATTATTACAAAAATGTAAATTTTGCAATGTTTTGTTAATTTTTTGAGAATTCTCGAGAAATATAATCTCATTTCTCATTTCTCGAGATGCGAAAAAGATCGAGAAATCAGGAACACTAGCTGTTACTAATTGTAAGAAACATGTGAGCTACAATCCAATGCTAAGAGAGGTTGCTTATGTCAATTCATAGGTGAATAAAGACTATGGTTCAATTTAGGAGCCGGTCCAAGTTAGAGAACTGATTGAGAATGATCCGATTCTCTTTGACTATTATTTGAAGGTAAAAAATTTTTTAAAGTCTTGATAGATCTTCAAATTCTCAAGGGGTCATGAGAGTCTTGAACAATTTCAAGTACCTTACAATAGCAGATTAGACATTTCGTCAAGCTTTAGACGTTGTGCAATTTTAAATGAGTATGATTAATCCCCGTGGATGAGTTGATACTCGTTCAGGGTTTGTTAGGTTTGCAAACTGAGTTGCCGACAAGAAGGACCACCCTCTTGATGAGGGACAATGTTCAAAGGTGATTTTCAATAACTGTTTATTTCACAAACTTAACTTAACTTAACGAAAGATCACAATGGAGTTTCAAGGAATTACAGAATCCGTCTGGATGATCTAAGTGTACTCGTTCGTACCAAAAATGACCTATGTTCTGAGCCTATCTATCCTGCTCAAGCCTTTATCAAAATCTGCCGTCGGCTTGTCGCCGAGTTTCCTCCCAATCTTCTAGACCTCCTTCTTCGTCCGGAAAATGGGCCTTGGCCAATCAGCTTCCCGCAACCTCGCACCACCCTTCCATTGCGCCCCTCGCGCTCTTCCAGGAGTGGGATGCGTAGGCGTCAGCCTCCTCCGCTTGGTAATAGTGACTTAGCCACGTGTGGGAAAAACCCCGGGCCTTGACGTCACCGGCGGCCCCTTAGCTGACAAAACCATTGACGGTTGGGCCCATGTTGAGGTCTAGAGAGCCCGACCCCAGGTCTGGGAAGCGTCAAACTCGGCGCTCTGACGACGATGGCGTGAGTCAAGGACTCCTTAGTATCTAAAGAATTGTGGTTCCACATCTTTCTCGAAGTGGCGGATGGGAACGACCCGTACATAAACAAATGGTCATGACCAAGGTGGTCTGAGTAATATATGGCTAAACAGAGTATTAAGTTAAAAATCGGGTAGGTTGTATCGGTGATACAAACCGCAGTGTTTTGGCGTGAATACTTGAATATTGAAGAAGTGAGTTTGATATTAATATTCAAGGATAATTTGGATATACTTCCGAATGGCCCCAGTGGCTAATCGACGCGAGGTTTGAGGGGAGAGGGTGTGGATCCTAAATCTAAAATTGTAGTTTTGGGTATTTATTAATTTCCGAAATATTAATAAAAAATTATTGTTAATTTTTTTACAATCTATTTTTTTAACTGCATAGACGTAGCCCTATCGGAAATTCATCCAGCCCCCAATTTATTCTACGGACAGTTGGACGCGGTCCCCTTACATCCGCGTGCCCCTCAGGCGCCGAAAAAGTACGCGTATTTAGCTGAAATTCAAAACCAGTTTTCTCGAAAACGAAGCTCGATATTAAAAAATTGTATTCTATATCTTCGACCTAGGGGAGACCGGATATGGTTGTCACATGGGTAGGTTGTCATAACCGCTATATCAAAGAAACTATAAACAATAGGAATGTACTAACAATCCTCCTCCCCCATCATACAAGTCATTGTGGAGTCGCACGGAGACACAATGTGTCATTGTTTGTTTTCATGCCCTCGAACAAAATTACGCCGTATTTTCTATCAAGTAAGTATAGGTTGTTTCTTAGTATTGACTATAACATTGTTGCATTATTCTCGTAGTTTAGAGTTTTTTCTAACTTACTGTAATGATTTTTTTGCATTTTTTAAACTTTTTAATACATGAATAGAGAGGTGAAATTGATTAACGGTTTGAGGCAAGTTGTCACAGAACATTTAGGATTAGGTATTTGCCGCATGTGACAACTAATCCCTGTGTAACTTGCTGTATCTATCATGTGATATTATTTTCTTGTTTGTTTGGTAACAGTTCTCAATAATAATGCCGCAAACTTATAAGAAGAATTAATGTTACGTGCGGCAAGAGAGGTTATAAAGAGGGCAATTACACAATAAGAGGGATTGCAAAGTTTTACAATATAAATTACCGCACTCTAGCGCGATATAGTGAGAAATACAATAAAAAATTGTATTACTTTCTTAATTGAATCGACTTTTTCTTCAAAAACTTAGCTATCCAGATACTGTGACAACCAACCCGACCTCGGGGTATGTTGTCACAAAATAGTTCCTGCAAATAATGTGAATTAGGTCCTAATCTGGTTGACAAAATCCACAGGACCAATTTTTTTATAAAGCCGGATGTACGTTATTTATATTAACCTAAGTTTGAGTTAACTTCCCTGCAGCCATAACCCACAAAAAAATCAAAATAAGAAAATGAGACAACCATACCCGGTCTCCCCTATTTTGGCCCATAGAATCACCCGCTAGAGCAGGGGTATACACTAAGTCTGCCCTAGGGTAGTCGGTGCGTCCTCGAGCTCGACCGTGGTAAATATGCTCACTCCACACTCCTCGGTAGGTAAAAGGTCTTGAGGTGAAGAACTTTACCACTGTAGAACATGGACGTAAAGGACGGTGCATAGTTGCGGGGGGTTGAAGATCTCCGCGGGGAGGGAAGGAATAATTTCAGCCATCTTGTACCGGTCAACTTGTGCTGCACTCTTTAGGCGAGATTACTTATTAGTACTAGCTTGGTTTGACGTTTGGCGTAGATTGGCGTGCAATTGACGTGGATTGGCGTCGTTTGGTATAGACGTACATAATAAGTAAAAATGCCAGTTTGCATTGTGGAAGGATAGTAAAGTAGGACTTCTACGAAAAGTTTGAATGAAGAGGACATAGATGACAGCACTATTTTGACCGGCACAAGATGGCTGAGAGTATACCGTCCCTCCCCGCGGAGATCTTCACTCCCCGCGTCAATAGGCCTATTTTATGCACCGTCCTTTAGGTCCATGCTGTAGAAGCCGTATACCCATTTTGTTTTCTCCATGGAAAGTATGGCATTGCCTCAAGCTTCCCATTGTTGCCCCAACACAGTCAGCGGAAACGCTTGGCCACGACTGACATACACAGCTCCGTCACTGTATGCGTTAGCGATCTTAAGCGGTGGATACGGAGGGTTAATCGAGATTTTAAATATATGTTAAAATTTTTTTATGCAATAATAATTTTGTTCAAAGTTATAATGATAGCAGTAAGAGGGGTTTCAAAAAAAGTTGGTTGCTGGCGAACATGATTTTGGCTGTCGTAATCATCGGAAACGAAAAAACGCAAAAGTTTTTCTTAATCTATATACTCTGTCATATAAGAAGGAACCTGCGCATAGACCTGTTCTGCGCTACTATTGGCTATATCCCAACCAACGCTCCCTCGAAGCCAATGAGCTCATTCTACATGCGTGAACCGGGTTCCTTCTGATACGACAAGGAGAATATATGAGTGTGGTTATCGTATGAACTAAAATGAAGTAATTATTTGCAAAAATCCAATTTTGCAACACAGAAAACGAACAAATGCTTTTCCCAAGAATTAATATTTTCATTTGAAATACAACCATTTTTATGCTTTTCAATATTTTTCAGTCAACATTAACTAAAGTTCATATAATAACTACACTCATATAAATTAAGAAAAATTTTGCGTTTTTTCAGGAAAGCATGTCTTCCACAAATAATGTGGTTTATATAAATTTGTATGTAAAATAAATTTGGCTAAACTTCCGAAAACCGGTCAAACCCGATTGGGCTGAAATTTTGAAAATAGCTTCATTTTGCATAAAAATAACGTTTGCGAGAAGGATTTTTGCCGACTCGAAATTTTTTTTTACCATTTCAATGTCGTTCAATAATCTTTCGAATGGATCTTTGGAATAATCTTTCGAATGGAACGTTTCTCACAACATTGTTGCTATCTCTGGAATAGGCGCACGAGTCACGGGTCCAGCGACCGCGACTGATCTCTCTTCTAGGTAGACGCCTTGCGCACGGGGCGTCGCCCCGTGCGTAAGGCTCCAACAAAAATAAAACATCCCCCTGAACGACCGATCAGTATCAAGCTGATATCTCTTTCTAAGTTGATCTCTGTTTTATAGATTTTAGGAGATTAATAAGGAGAATGCATTGAATAACTGTTGTATCTGATTCTCCACTCTGTCGGTAAGGTAGGGAACGACATTGAAATGGTGAAAACAAAATTTCGAGTCGGCAAAAATCCTTCTCGCAAACGTTATTTTTATGCAAAATGAAGCTATTTTCAAAATTTCAGCCCAATCGGGTTTGACCGGTTTTCGGAAGTACAGCCATAAATTTATTTTGTGTTAAATAAATCCAAATAGGACGGCAAGGTTAAAAGGCGTATGTGTTCTTATTTTGTTGTGATCCTTCTTTCTCGGTCGTTGCACGGAATACGTTTATAAAACGATCTTTAAATTCTTACTTTAACAGAATTATTTGTATATGGCGTGTTTTGAATGACCTAGTTTTGACATGTGTTGAATTCTAATTCCTACCACGCGTAGCGTTACAATCTGTTTCGAGACTTCACCGGTAACGTTGCATGTGACACTAAAATGGTAAGGGGATCCTAGGACCCCCAAACCGGTGACAGAAAAATGTATTGGTTGATAGCACAGACCAGGTGTAGAATAGACCTTTCACTCTATTGTCTTCAGTGTCCCTCGATTTTGGGGCTCTAGAGCCCCATTACCATTTCCGTGTTGCGTCCAACGTTAACGGCTAAGCATGAAATAAGAGTGCAGCGCTAGAAGCGGTAGGAATGAAAGTTATAATAGCGGTGAGAATTTAGATACAGGGTGTCCCGATTGGGGTGGGCCGAAAAAATCACATTTTCGAAACTCGAAACAGCCTAGTGCGGAAAAGTTGCGTCTGGGGAAAACAAATGGAGGCAAAAATTTATTTTTGAAATCGGTCAATATTTGACCGGGCCCAAACGGGGTTAAAGTTTTTAATTTTTAACCAAGTTTGACGACTTCTGTATATTTTCATAAAATTCGCATATTTCACTGTTGATCATTAGAAAATATTATGTAAGCACACAAACACGAGAAATAGTGTTTTATATATTGTCGCGAAGCGACAGAATATCGGTAGGTACTTCAGAACGGTGACACTGAAGACAATAGAGTGAAAGGTCTATTTTATAGCTGGTCTGTGGTATACGTATCCGAGATGTAGTAAACAAACCATAAATTACAACTTTCGTCCTGGAATCGGCGAGAAGGAAATTTTTGCGGGTATAGTTGCTTCCAGTAGACATCCGTGCAGACGGGTCTGGTGCGTTTGAACGCTAATAAGCACCGTACGTTGAAATAATAATGAATTTATGAATCGTGTACTGAGACAGACTCGAGAAATGACAGAATGAGGCTTCAAGGATTCTCCGTCACTGGCGTTGATGGTATATTCGCGCCATGTACCATCAGAACCGGTGGAAGTCCAAACTAGCCGATAAATGTAGGAAAGACATAGTTGCCGATACGTATCGAGAGTCGGATCGCGCTGTTGCCGCATTTCCCCTATTACTATCTTGTCGCCAGGGAGGCTTGAATAAATCACGGCGAAGCGGCTGGAGAACAGAGATGGGCGAAGATAATATCTGGATAAACTCAAATAAAAGATACCTTATGTTTATCCGTTATGAACCGAAGTGAATTCATTTGACGGCGAAAGATAATTTTTTTTCGAAGAAGAATAATTTGTTTATTCGAACCGTCGAGTAATGTTTTCATCTTGATCCGTAGTATAGCATCAAGCGTCGAAATGAATTTGTTGTGGGATATCCTGCTCCACGATTTTATTCAAAGTGAAATAATAAAGTATAGCTATAGTGCTAAAGTCACTAAAAAATAATTATTTTCTTGTACTGCAATTTCAATGGTGATATACTACGAACACCTGCAAAGTTTTAGTTTTACTATTCGTACATACCAGAGTTGGGCAAAATGTAATCTAATTACAAATTGCAAATTACGATTAATCTGTAATTGTGTAATTGATTACACATTATTTTCTGTAATCGTTCATGTAGGTAGTTGACCATTCGGTTTTGTCAACTGTCCAAGTGATTATGGGTTATATTTGTTGATGATTGGATTATTTTCTCACCCCCTCGGGGTTAATTTTTTTTTAATTATTGTATTGTCATCCAATGTATACACGCCTGCAAAGTTTCAAGACAGTTGGATAGTTGGAAGTAGGTTAGATTTGAGTTACCAGATTTGAACCATACAACATACAAACAGAGGATCGAAACTGAATAATGATTACGTTATTAAATTTGTATTTAAATAACAGACAATTCTTGTTGATAAAAAAGATAATTTGATGTATAGCTAGATAAAAAAGAAAGAGTCATGTTTTTCGATGAATTATAGCATTCGTAAATTTCATTACGATCGGCGTGTTACACTTCGGTGATGTACCTTATTCAAATTGTATGCTTTGAAATTGCACATTGATTATTCAAGACATTACATCCTTCTATGTATAAACTATAAATAAAAAAATAATGATTCGCAAATTAGTATTGTTCCATTGACATGTTTCCTAACTTCACTACCGAACCTCTCTATTTTTCGTTATTGCTGTCCTTTTTTACGTTCAGCAAGGCTCCGACGCTAGACGCAGCTCTCGTGCCCTATTCATTCAAGACTTCTCGATAGAAAGAACTTTGGCAACAGCGCGGCAGAGACAGAGGGAACAGAAAATGTGGCAACTACTTATGCGTCAAAAATTCGTCTACATAGAGTACTTGGAGATGTCATCTCTGTACAACTTCTTTTTATCGACCGCAGTAGTTTTATTAAGGTCCGTTTGTTTACTGGGGACGCTTCGATCGATTCGGACCATAACAAAAATGAGACGGCAGTCTTAAATCAATGAGGAAGATGACTGCAACTTTTTCCCACCCGTGACGCCACCAGCACACAGTCACATTTACACAATACACAAATGAAAAAATCGCGCGTAAACAACTCACACATACGCACTCAGGCACAACCACAATACATGCGCTAGTGGCGCCATCGGCGCCGAGCTTTGCGTCATCTTCCCCATTCCACCAATCCACTGAATACGTATGACATAAATTACATATTTAACCTATGTTATAGGTAGGATTAATTAGGAAATATTTAACAAACTTAGAATCCAAGATACATCATATTTACTGTTAAAAATATGTATTTCTCTATATTAGAGTATGGATTAGCACTCGAATACAATACAATTTAGATTCATTATTTGTACAATACTAAAAAATAGTTTAACAGAAAGATAACTAATTGAAGGATATGCTAAAGTAATATTCAAATATAGCACCAAATGAAGTTAGTGCGTCCCATTAATTCTATTTATTGACTCACGTATGAAAGAAGCTAATTCCCAAAGATTGTGAAATCAACTTTGCTAATTCCAATTGAATACAAATGAATTCAGAGCTCAGATTTTCAGCTTCGAGTAATTAGCGGGCCGTATGAAGATCGTTTTACGATCGAAGATAATAAAAACTTGGAAGAGACTAATTTAAACGAAGCAAAGTCAGTCGTGGATTAAGACAGATGCGGAGAATGTGAAACATTTTGTTTTAAGTCGACTTCATAGTTTTTTTCTTATACAACGCCCGCTAATTCCATAAAACCGAAGCTGAAAATCTGAGCACTGAATTGATTAGTGGCCAATAAAGAAATGTCAAGTATAAAAAGTGACAGAGTAATCAGTGTTCGAGCGGAGAACGAGAATACAATTGGAATTAGCAAAGTTGATTTCACAATCTTTGCGTGAGAACTTTTTTAATTGTTTTCGTGAATTAAAGGTACAATTGGAATTAGCAAAGTTGATTTCACAATCTTTGCAGGTGAACTTTTTTCGTGAATTGAAGGGAATTAGCTTCTTTCATACATGAGTCATGTTTATGGGGGCGGGGGGGATTTCATCACTTTTTTCATAATTTGTTATAAATTACTAAGTACCCTATTTCATAACGGTCTTCATCCTCAAAGCGGTTCATATTCATGCATGATATGTGATGGTACATCAGTATAGGAATGTATTGCCATAGACAAAATTAATCTAACGAAATTTTACATAGAGCTATATCTTACGTAGAAGTACGAATAATACTCTTCTTTGTCCTCGTCTTTTCCATGTACTTGAGGGGGGTAGGGCAGAGGAGTGAGTTTTCAGGAGAAAGGGTCTTGTTGCAGCCGAAATCCGGCGGTCAGCTGTTCCGCGGATTTAAATGTGCGTGCGAGAGCGTGTAAACACGGTGACACACCGTTCGCTAAGACGGTTACGCACGTCACACGTTTTTGCACGGCGCGAGCGTCTACGTTCCTGGAATTTCGACAGTTAGTCGTTCGAACACATCTCGAAGAACAACACGCTCTCGCACGCACGCTTGTTAACGATCTTCTTTGTCGCCCAGCGACCCACGAGTTTTACGAACTTCCGGAAAACGGCCCTTCGAGCCATTCGCGCCCAGCGCTCATTGTACATATTTCTGTACATAGTTTCCGTGAAGTGTTTCCGTCGTGTTTTGTCGAGTCGTGTCTGTTCGTGTTTGATTTTTGTGCGTGCTGCGTTCGTCCATCTATGTAACGACGCCCACGATCGGCGGAATAAACGTGCCGCCCCATCAACCGGTGGAATTTTAATACTCCCTTGGAGTGCATCCCTTCCCTGGCCGTACCAGTGGCGATCCACATCGCCTTCCCAAGGCATTCGATTAAACAGGTCTTCTTTACCATCATGACATTTCAAAAATGTAAACAACTAACACATGGCAGGTTATGCTTGAGTGACAGCCAAATGACATTTACAAATTCAACTATCAAATGGCGACACCTACTGGCGTCAAGTGGAGGAGGAAAACGTGACGTCATAATTCGTAATCCTAAAAGTTCATTTTTATAACTATTTTTAGACAAATAGCTTGATACATTAAGTAAAACGACATATGGGTTCGAAAAAAAAATGATTCGCCTAATCATGTAAAAACACCGGCACTATGTCATAAAATAAGATAATAAGGCTAAAATAGCTCCGACGACCTGTCAATTTCGCTATCTTTCGTGTATAGACACATGGTCGCTCAGTGTGCCTATGGGTAGAGGGGAAGGGGGAATTAGCTTCGTTTATTAGATTGTTGGTGATGTACATTTGTTCTATAGATTAAATCGTAAAGAACACGCTCTGTATTTGAACGAATTACTGGGCGAAACAGATGCTGAGAGCAATGTGCCTTCAGATAGCGACGACGACGACTGGTGTCCTGTGCCGCGTGCAACAAATTATGGAGCCTTCTGACAGCGAAGACACTAATGAAAATCGTTTGAACACTGCTATGTAATTATACTTACTTTATTACTGTATTTATACTCATATTCTATTATGTGTAACAGAGCAAAGTGAAGGAGGTGAACCGAGACAATCTGTGTATAAGCAATTTCTGATACCTTCTTGGCCGGTCGACCAGTCCTCCGGACATTCCGTCTGGGACTTCGCAAGGGTTAGATAAGTCGAGACGAAAGATGTTAACAGGCTCGTGTCACATATGTTATAGAGCAACGATAAGGAAACGCAGAAAAATCAAGAAATCTTGCATCATATGCGATAAACCAGTCTGCGATGAGCATGCAGTCACGCTTACAAAATGTAAAGAATGCATAAATAAATAAATAATTACGGCTTTTTTTGCACATAAGTATTTGGTTTTATTTACTGAATGATCTCTGCAACGATATCTTATTGTAAATTGTTTTGTTCATTCGGAATTCGTTCATAAATCTTATGTTTCTATAGATGGATACCCGGGTACCCTGGTTATTGAGAACCAGCATGTAAACATTGACGAGATAATTCTCCGACTCCAAGACCAAAAAACGAAGTCTGAAAGCATACTCCTCTTTCAAAATGTTGAAATAACGAAGATCCAAACGGTCATTTCGAAATTTTCACGGGAACATAACATTTATTCATAAAACATGCCCAAGTGGGCACCCGGGTACCCGGTTATTGAAATAAGGGTTAGTAGGTATCAGCACACAGGGGAGCGAACAAAGTGAAACTTCCGAAAATGTGAATACTTTAATAATTAATGCAACATACATGTATGCAAACATTTCAAGGAATTATACAGTATCATATTATAACGTCTGAAAGTTATTCGCACATGTCTATTCATTACAGTAACAAACTTAATATAACTTGAAATAATTTTAGCGAGCGTTCTGCTCTATCGAAACAATTTACCGATCAGTGGAATGAATATGTGACCAAAAGGACGTTTCTTTCGCATTTGTCGATTCTTGGTCTTCACCATCATGCGTAAAAGGCGAAACACACTGAGCTATCGCTGGATCCGTGCAGTTTTGGTGCCTGTGGCTGAAATGAAAGCCTTTCGAGCATTCGTAAGCGAACGGAGTGCCCTTGTCACAATAACAGAAATTCGTGCATTCTTTGTGAGGCAAATACGTCACTGGTGGTCTGCGTTCTGAATTGTGTACCGGGCAGGTACCAATGCATCCCAGTGCGTCCTGAGGTTTATTGTTTGGACTTTTATCGCAAACGACTTTGCTGTCCAAATCGCATTCGTGCTTCACGCGATCATAGGCCATTCCAGTTGGGCACGATTTAACGTGTGCCTTTCCATTACCGCATACGTAGTATTTCTGGCATTTACACTCGTGAGGAAGGCTATCGCCCGTTGTACCAGGGCAACTACAGTAAATTTCAGTAATAGTAGTGTCAGTACATTTACACTTCACATACTGTGGCAAGTCGCACATTAGCGTACTCGGATTGAATCGAAGCCCTTCGTGACATTTCTTATGCACTTTCTCGCCGTTGTTGCACTCATAATACCAAGCACAGTCTTTTAGATCAGGATCACGAATTATACAAGTACCATCACACTGAATAGGTCTTATGCAGTTAACATTTTTCGGATCGTCACAAATCTCTCTGATATAATCGTATTCGGTACCTTTTTCGCAGTGTTGAATAATAGGTTCTCCGTTTACACAAAGGTAATATCTATCACATAAGCATTCGTGTGGTAACTTTCGAGATCCCTTCGGTGGGCATTGAGTCAAGCTGACGTCAAAGGTGTTGTCTGTATCAAGCAAAAGAGGCGCAGTCGTCCGGGATGCTCTTGAGCCACAATTGACGTCCTCCGGCAAAGTACACACACCCTTTATTTCGTCAAAATTAAGTCCATTCTTACATTGTTTTAGAACCCATTCTCCGTCCCTGCATTTATAATAATATGCACAATTGCACTCGTGCGGCATGAGATCCTTCAATGAACATGCTGCTGGAATTTTAGTGGCAAGGGCGCTAGCCACCATTACCAATGTGGCAATGGCAGGCAAATAAAAGTCTGAAATCAATTAAAACAGCTTATCATTCGATGTCTTAATATATAAAGCAGGAAGTGTTTGTGTGTTTGTCCGTCGCCTGAAAACTTTCGAACGGTAAACTCTGGGGTCACAAAATGTGTCCCCAGCTCATTATGCCTAACTAATCCAGATGAATGAGACTATTTTCACAAATATTTTTTTAAAATCGAAATCTAAATTTCAGTCGAGGCCGAGCAGTAAAGCTAGTAATACATATAGCATCCCTATGTCACACGAGCCACCAGTGCGAATAACATTCATTATAGTCCTCTATTTATACCCAATAGTAACTACTTTTTGCCCCGAAAACTGACTTTTCAAAATACATACCTCTCATGCTCAAATAAATTGTCACCGAATTTATAAAACGAGATATACCTTCGTTCGTAATTTAATACACACTGACCAATGTTAAATGTACAAAACGACTTTTATATTATAAGGAGACCTTATCGTCGAATAACGGAACGATTTATCTAATCTGACTATATCATCTCTACACATGACTTTTATGAATTGACTTCGTAGTGGATTTAATATTTTGATCTCATCTTAACATGTCAGTGATGTAGCCCTGGTTCAAATTCCGAATTGAGAACGACGATAGCTTACTAAAGCAATTTACTTCGAAGTCGAAATTTATTACTTAACGATAAAAGATTGGTAGATACGTCTGATTAGACAATCCACAAAAGTCGTTGAATCTGATTCGAGTATGATTCATTTCCGGTAAGAAATGGAGAACAGTAGTATAGACAGCAGTATAGAAACCAGGTGGGACTGATGGAATCGAATATACTCGTTAAGGTTCTAGTACATAAGATTGAAAGATGCAAGCTTAAAATGACAAGTATGAATGGGTGGTGTCCGGGGATATGGGGTGGAGCTTATTGCAGGAATTGTTTCCGAATAGAAAAGAAACGTTGATTAAGTAATGTCGAAATGGTAATGTAAATTGGCTTGCAGTACCAAAGCGCAACCGGGTAATACAGGGTGATTCTCTCGGTGCGCCTGATCAAAGAGATGCCGCCTAGTACTCCGTGGCAAGGTCAACCCCCCGTGGTGCCTCTCCTAATTTTATGGATTTCAACCCTCGAAGGGGTTGGAGTACCTACTTATTAAGAAGTGCGAAATGTCCCGTTTCCGCATTTCTCATCAGATCTCTGCGAAAACGGTGCCAATCGATTCCTTGTGTTTCGCCGATGAAACTATCACCATGAACAAGAGAGCGAGATGGAACGAGAGCGAGCGAGAGGTACTGAAAGCGAGCGAAGACGGTACGAGACAGACGACGCGTTGATATTTTGTCTCGCTCCGTCTTTCGGACGGGCATGCGCGATGATCGCATCGCGTATCGTGAGCACGTAACCGCTCCGCAAAATCTTGACGCAGGCGCGGCTTATGGTAAGCGCTTGCGACCATCGTGCACGCAGCGTTCCATCTCGCTCCCCCCTTCGGCCAGAAAGAAGTGAGAAACGAACACTCGGAATTAGGACTCCGTTTACGATACGTGCTCACCGCCGGTCCCGACCAGCGCTTAGAGCATATATGTATACATGGAGGTCTCATTGCCTAAGTTTGACTGCCTCGAAATTGTGCGCAACATCACGCGAGAGAGAAAGACATGTGCGAACTGGTGCGAGAGAGAGAAGTATAGAGGGACCTCTCGACCGTAATGCGCATGCGCCGATATCGTGCGAGAGAAAAAGGCGTGTGAACTGGTGCGAGAGAGAGAAGTATATATCTCGCTCGCACATGTCTTTTTCTCTCTCGCACGATATCGACGCATGCGCATTACGGTCGAGAAGTCCCTCTATACTTCTCTCGCTCGCACATGTCTTTCTCTCTCGCACCATATTCCGGACAGTTTCAAGCTCTCAATGAGACCTCCATATCTATATGCTCTAAGGACCAGCGAGACGATTCGATTCCGAATCGATTCCTTGTGTTTCGCCGATGAAACTAACACCAAGAACGACGCAATTCGGAGCATAATGAAGGAAATTACATGAAAAATTGATTTGCATAATTTCAAGCTAACTTCGTTGAAAATAGACCGATTTACATGACATTTGGGATGTTTTTCATCGGAAATACACAAGGAATCCATCAGTGTTACTTCCATATCGATACGATAAAGAATAAAGAATTATTTTATTTCTGAAACAGATGTGAATCCTCGGCCGACCGCAGCAAATTGAGGTCGGCGCCCCGCAGTCCCGGATGAAAATTTGAAATATTCATTTCAGCATATTAAGAAATTCTTGATTTTTTATCGTATTGATATGGAAGTAACACCGATGGATTCCTTGTGTTTTTCCGATGAAAACCATACCAAATGTCAAGTAAATCGGACTATTTTCAACGAAGTTAGCTTGAAATTATGCAAATCAATTTTTCATGTAATTTCCTTCATTATGCTCCGAATTGCGTCGTTCTTGGTGTTAGTTTCATCGGCGAAACACAAGGAATCGATTCGGAATCGAATCGTTTCGCTGGTCGGGACCGGCGGTGAGCACGTATCGTGAACGGAGCCCTAATTCCGAGTGTTCGTTTCTCACTTCTTTCCGGCCGAAGGGGGGAGCGAGATGGAACGCTGCGTGCACGATGGTCGCAAGCGCTTACCATAAGCCGGGCCTGCGTCAAGATTTTGCGGAGCTGTTACGTGCTCACGATACGCGCTTGCGATCATCGCGCATGCCCGTCCGAAAGACGGAGCGAGACAAAATATCAACGCGTCGTCTGTCTCGTACCGTCTTCGCTCGCTTTCAGTACCTCTCGCTCGCTCTCGTTCCATCTCGCTCTCGCCTTCAACGAACATGAGTGAGACAGAAGTGGTGGGGATAGCGAAAAGCCCGTATCGTGTACACCAAACCGAGCCCGTAACGAGAGAATACTATATAATGAGCTAGGGTACATTTCGTGACCCCAGAGTTTACCGTTCGTAAACCGACAGTTTTTAGGCGATAAACAAACACACAAATATATAAACTTTCTGCTTTATTTTATAGTATAAGATAACACTGTCCGACAAGGTTTTTTAACCTTAATGAAATGTATCATTTGTTTAAACAAATTGTTTCAATAAATTAATTTTACAAATCCTATCTCGGATTCGGAATCAGCGACCTCAATAGCCACTAACAATATATACAACTTTTTCGTGTATTTATCCAGTATCTTGTGCGCCATATAGCCTATCTCAATACCACAGATTTCAGTCTCTTACCATTTCTGTACGCGGTTGCTTGCTTAGAATTTATTGCAACTTTTAAAGTAATATATGAATTTTGTACATTTTTTCTTGCTGAATTCAAGCTTTTAGTCGGATTTTGGCTAGGACCTACCGTTCTTTTTATATATTAGCTTGAATATGGTCAAAAAAAGCTTTTTTGGCATGTTTCACAGAAAAATTCGTTTCCAGCGAGCAAAAATTCATCGGAAATGATATATTTCATTAAGGTTATTCAAAAATCGCCCTTTTTTGGGCGGAATGTGTAATCAATAAATACAATAATCATTTGTATTATCAAATCTCTGATAAACAACTTATTATAAAATAAAGAGCTTGATTATGATTGACGGATACCGATTTTGGTTACGAATAACCATTATTGTGGACGGAAATATTTTTTGGTCACTAATAACTGTTATAGACGACGGAAATTGTTTTCGGTTACGAATAACCATTATCGATGACCACAATTTTTTTTGGTTATGAATAACCATTATCGATGACCAGAATTATTTTTTGGTTACGAATAACCATTATCGTTGACGAGAATTATTTTTTGGTTATGGTATAACTAATCCCCATAAAAAACTTCAAAAAAGTAAAAAAATTACGCCAAGTACATGAATTATCTTTGTAAAATGAAGTGAGATCCCCATAAAAAACTTCAAAGAAGTTTAAAAATAAGGCAAGTATGTGAAATCAAATAAATCACAAAAAATAGAAGTTAATAATAATTACAAAATAAAAAAGATGTGAAATCAAAATGAGCTGCAACTACATAAAGGTGCTTTCCAACTGCGCTTAAGATGACACAACTACATATGCACAGCTATAATGCTGTGTTCATAGCTTCCATTACTTATATCGCGGACATTTTAATGGATCAAAAAGAATCCCATTTAAAAACATTGTCGTAAATTAATAGCTTTACAAAATTAATGATGTACAAAAATTGCACCAATTATCACAATGGCTATTTATAGAAAGAAAAAAATGTATTAAATAATATTAAGCAGATATATTTTTATACAAATAAATATTTTAATACGAATAAATAATTTATTCAAAATACTTGGCGCTGCGCTCCGAATTGGTGTTGCTAAACTGAATAAATGTGTTTAAATACCATTCATCTTTTTCTCTCTTTCTTGTGCGTGCGTTCGTGAATGTGTGTGTGTGTGTGTGTGTGTGTGTGTGTGCGCGTGTGCATATGCTACGTATGATATTAGAATTAAATATTAAATATATGTAGAATAAATCTGACTGCGTTTCTAGTATGTATATGTATATTATGTATTTAAGATTGTAAGGGAATTATTGTAAATTATTAATAGTAAGGCAATTAGCGTTTCTTCGGTTTCGCAGGGCCAAGTATTTTGAATAAAATATTTATTCGTATTAAAATATTTATTTGTATAAAAATATATCTGCTTAATATTATTTAATACATTTTTTTCGTTGTATAAATAGCCATTGTGATCATTGGCGCAATTTTTGTATATCATTAATTTTGTAAAGCTATAAATTTACGACAATGTTTTTAAATGGGATTCTTTTTGATGGGTTCATTAAAATGTCCCCTGATAACCAGATCTGAAGCGCAGAGCCTGACGTCAGATCCGTAGTCATCTGTGTCCGCATTAGGCTGCGGTCTGAGGTACAGAGCCTGACATGAGGGCCTGACGTCAGATGAGCAGCAGATTCGCATCAGATCCTGCCGTTCGCCCTACACGTATAACAGCGCCATCTGAGGGTTAAGTATAAAAGTTAAAGTGGAGTCTCGTAAGAAAAGAAAATGACCAACAATACGCGGTATTGCTAAGCGGTCGGTCACCCATCCAAGTACTAACCGCGCCCAATGCCGCTTAACTTCAGTGATCGGACGAGAACTTGTGTTTTTCTGGCATAGAATAATCGCTGGTAAAAATCTGGCTCTTATTAATACTTACTGTGTAAAAATCTTCATACTATTATCTTCTAAGAACTTATTACATAGCGTTTAATTCGAAAAGAGTCGTCGTTCTGTGGCATAAGTACCTGTTTAAACTACAAGTGATATCAATATTAAATAACTTACCTAACGCAATTCTTTTTACCAGTTGTATTTTATTTTTATACATTTTGTGTGTACTTTACTGACATGGTAGTAGAGTTGGACCAAGTTTGAGAAAAGAATTGCGTTAGGTAAGTTATTTAATATTGATATCACTTGTAGTTTAAACAACTTTGAAAAATGCCATTAAATTTAGAAAATATCGCAGGCGTGATGAGATATTAGTGAAATAAATAAAAAGTTAGGTTGGAATGGCTCTGCGACGAGTAAAAGTACACGGTAGCGACATCGACACATATACCGGGTGTCTTTCATGTACTTGGCGTCGAGACGCTACCGCGTCTCTAGATATATATTGCGAGAATTTTTTTTGGTTACGATAACCAATATCTATTGCGGGAATTTTTTTGGTTACAATATAACTATTGAACTATACAATCCTGTAGTAAATGTACTTCTATCCTGTAGTAATTTTGAGTACAGGCAGATGTAGACGTGTGTAACAGTGAAACAGCATCTCACGCTGTGCAACTATCTCTTTTCAACAGCGCGCCGCGGCTCGTAATAGCCACAGTTCGCATTCCAGATATTCTATAGTTCAATAGTTATATCGTAACCAAAAATAAATTCCCGCAATAGATATTGGTTATACCGTAACCAAAAAAAATTCCCACAATATATATTGGTTACGCCGTAAGCAAAATAAAATTCCCGCAATAGATATTGGTTATACCGTAACCAAAAAAAATTCCCACAATATATATTGGTTACGCCGTAAGCAAAATAAAATTCCCGCAATATATATTGGTTACGCCGCAACCAAAAAAAATGGTCGTCAACGATAATGGTTATTCGTAACCAAAAAAAAATTCTGGTCATCGATAATGGTTATTCGTAACCCAAAACAATTTCCGTCGTCTATAACAGTTATTAGTGACCAAACAATATTTTCGTCGTCAATAATGGTTATTCGTAACTAGGGATGGGCGATGTTCATCGATGTTTACGAAATATCGATTATAGGGGACCAAACATCGATAATGAACTACCGAAGATAATATTCGCTTTTTTAAGCTAATTTACGAACGCACAATCGAACGAACGATATTTATCGCGTTTCGATACAATATCGTTGAATCCCTATTGGCCTGTTCAGACGCAACCGATGCAACGTTTTAATCATTTCCCAACATCAGCTCAAAACTGCAGCATGTGCCCAATATACATATTCTGATATATGTCGAATTAAAAGCCGTATAAAACGAACTCATGTAACACCATAGCTTCAAGCTAATACCAAAATAAAAAACAACAAAAATGAAACAAACCGAAAATGTGGTAACTTTTTTGCCCGCTACTGTACATAATTTATATGTTTAAGTAGTTTATTTCTTAATAAACATTTTTTAAATATTAATGTTGTTAATTTATTGTTCGGTTTTGTCCATTTTATGTTTTGTTGTAAAATCGTCGATATTGTCGAAAATCGATGATTTGAGTTCGATGATTATCGGTTATCGATATTTAGCTATCGATGTCAACATCGATGCCAACATCGATACTTTCTCATCATCGCCCATCCCTATTCGTAACCAAAATCGATATCCGTTATCGATAATGGTTATCAGCAACCAAAACAGATAAATCTTAATATTTTTTAATCACTTGATTTTGCGGAAATTTTATGCAGTATTTAATGAAGTCTGACTTCCATTTAAATAAAAATTAACTGATTCTCAATGATATTTTTCGAAAAAATTTAAAAAATAACTGTCTGATATTTTGTGTGCAGTTGGAGGCATGTAATACCATTGATACAATTCAACGTACTGTCTTGCTAAGTTCATTGCTGAGATGGGCATTATTTGAATAAAAAATGATTGTAATAACTTTTCAAATGAAGAGAGTTCATCTTTTTCCTTAGTCGACTAAAAGTCAACTAGGCCCAATATTGAATATTCGTAGGCAAACGGTCGTAACCTTTTGTTAATTAACCAACCATAATATTTGTAGGCCCAACATTGAATATTCTATGGCAAACTATCGTTTTTTGTTAATTAACCCACCATAATAATTGTAGGCGAAAGTATCAGAGAAGAATATGTATGTACAATCTTTCGATTGTGAGAAGCCTTTGGGCTCAGATTATCTGGAAAGACCTACCCACCCCACTGTTTTGCTTTCTCGCTGCGAGCGAGGACCTTCGGGCCCTAGGTAGGAGAGCGCCCGTTGACAGCCGAGAGCAATAAAATCGACAGGCCAGATAATATGTTCATGTTTTTGATAAGTGTGGATAAAAGTATTATCAATCGATTCCTTATATCTTCCCGATAAAAATGGCCCCAAAAATGATATAATTCAGACCATAATTAAGCATATTACGTGAGAAATTTATTTGCAGAATTCAAAGCCCGTTTCGTTAAGCAAATTTACTGATTATCACTGGTACAGGGTGATTCTCTCGGTGCGCCTGTCAAAGAGATGCCGCCTGGTACCCCGTAGCGAGAACAACCTCCCGCAGTGCCTCACCGAATTTTATGGCTTTCGACCCTCGAAGGGGTTGGAGTGCCTATTAAGAAGTGAGAAATCTTCGACTCCCGCATTTCTCATCAGATCTTTGCGAAAACGACGCGAATCGATTCCTTATGTTTCGCTGATGAAACTGACACCAAGAACGACGTAATTCGCAAAATAATGAAGGAAATTCCATGAAAAATTAATTTCCAAAACCTCAAGCTAATTTCGTTAATAATAGTCCGATTTACATGAAGTTTGGTATGATTTTCGTCGGAAAAACATAAGGAATCCATCAGCATCACTTCCATATCGGTACGATAAAGAATAAAGAATTATTTTTTTCTGAAACAGGTATGAATCCTCGGCCGACCGTAGCGGTTTCAGGTCGACCCCCCGCAATCGAGGGTGAAAATGTGAAATATTCATTTCATCGTAGTAAGAAATTTTTTATTCTTTATCGCATCGATATGGAAATGACACCAATGGATTCCTTATGTTTTTCTGATGAAAATCATACCACATGTCATGTAAATCGGACAATTTGTACATAAGGAATACAAATTGCTTGTGTATTTTTACTCCTGCCCGTGTGAGCTGCCTGTTGGGCTGCCGAGCACACGGACAAGGGTAGGGATATGCTTGTGTGCAGTGCGATGGGAAGAAAGTGGGGAATGACCTGATCTGGGATAAATATTGACCGTAAGCAGCCCCTACCTAGACGTTCAATATATTGTGCAATATTCAATATTGCACAATATTATTGGCCGTGTAGGGCACACAGCAAAAATATTGTGCAATATATATTGCACAATAATATTGAGCGTCTACAGACCGCTTTAAAAATAGTCAGATTTAAATTATTTTCGGTCCAATTAATCGGAAGGACGCCAGAAATCCATTGGCGTCACTTTCATATTGATACGATGAAAAATCAGAGACCAGAAATAACAGTTATTTTTTTAATTTTTTCGAAAAAAATCATTGAGAAAAAGTTAATTTTTATTTAAATGTAAGTCAGTCTTCATTAAATACTGCATAAATTTTCCGAAAAATCAAGTGATTAAAAAATATTAAGATTTATCTGTTTTGGTTACTGATAACCATTATCGATGACGGATATCGATTTTGATTACGAATAACCATTATTGTCGACGGAAATATTTTTTGGTCACTAATAATCATTATTGACGACGGAAATATTTTTTGGTCACTAATAACTGTTATAGACGACGGAAATTGTTTTCGGTTACGAATAACCATTATCAATGACCAGAATTTTTTTTGGTTACGAATAACCATTATCGTTGACGAGAATTTTGTTGGTTACAGCGTAACCAATATATATTGCGGGAATTTTATTTTGGTTACGGCGTAACCAATATATATTGCGGTAATTTTATTTTGGTTACGGCGTAACCAATATATATTGTGGGAATTTTTTTTTGTTACGGTATAACCAAACATAAAACAATTTCGTTGGTTATTCGACCTTCTAGTATAAGAATAGAATCAAAGCTGAAACATTGTTTACAACCCAAGAGGAAAGGGCTTTGAATAAACGAAGTATCATTCGCCGTCGGTGGAATTCCCCTTGAATAACCAGCTTTATCTCTGGCGCTTTGAATAAAGATAAATCATCCTTATTCAACCTTTGAATAACGGATAACCGTCTAAGTACCTTTTATCTAGATATTATCTTTGCCCATCTCTGGTTCATTGCAAGGATTTGCCGCCTTTTGGATATCTTTTTTACGATAGCCGAATGAAATTTGCGCCAAAAAATAAGATAAAGTTATTCCTTTCTAATGGAATAATTGTGATTTGTGATAAAAAAAATTAATTCTGTTTATTTGATACCTTATTTAATGCCCTTTTCAGTAGTTTAAATGGAATGTTCGGGAAACTTTTCGTTTCCAAGTTATAAGCAAAAGTCGAATAATAAATGAATGCAGCCAAATATCGTTTTGTTTGAATTAAAGACCAATTTTTTGCGCTAAACATCATCTTCTATTATTGTAAATAATGTGTTGAAAAATAATTCTGAATATAGTGAGGGAATTTACGATATTATTTAAAATTGACAAGGAATATCTTCCAAGTCCCAACGAGTCCCAACTTCTAATCAATTGGAATATTTTCAGTACAACCTCCTCTACATGATTATGTAAAAACCACATCCTACTTCGTCCAACTTCGAAAATTAAATTTTTCTATCGTAAATTTCCTCACTATATTCAGAATTATTTTTCAACACATCATTTACATTAATTGCTAATAGAAGATGTTGTTTAGCGCAAAAAATTGGTCTTTAATTCAAACAAAACGATATTTGGCTGCATTCATTTATTATTCGACTTTTGCTTATAACTTGGAAACGAAAAATTTCCCGAACATTCCATTTAAACTACTGAAAAGGGCATTAAATAAGGTACCAAATAAACATAATTAAATTTTTTTATCACAAATCAGTAAAAAAAATTGAAAATAAATAAATAAATAAATTTAAAAAATATTAAATTATACATCATTAGAAAGGAATAATTTTTTCCCATTTTTTGGCGCAAATTTTATTTCGATATCTTAAAAAAAAGACCCAAATGGCACCAAATTTTAAATCCGGCCCACTGTGCGGCCTGGTTGCTCATGTGGAGCGGAGATAACGGCCCCTTCCATCGACTCGCGATCGATGGAAGGAGGAACCTCTTCCTTTCAGGAAAACGCCGCTGATTTCCTAGATCGATTACTCTGTTCGCGACCACGCAGTCAGAGTTGGGCATTATTCGACTAAATTTTAATTCGAATACGTATTCGTATAAATCCCCAAGATTTATTCGCGAATAACGAATAACGATTTTATTCGACGAAAAATTATTCGATATTCACGAATAAAACTGTACCGTCATTCGAGCCAGATTTATTCGAATAAGAATTTATTCGTTATTCGACCTGATTGAACGACGAATGAATGTGGTACCCGACATCTATCGATGGAAGTCTGCACTGTGTCCAACATACGTTTGGACGTGTATGTCTGAACGCGTGTGTTGGCTGAGTGTGCCGGGACGCATAGGATATCCCGCCTTAAAGAATTATCGGATTATGTGTGTTTTGGACGTTGCCAGGACACAACATACATATGTCTCTAAATGTAGAAGTAACAAGCCACGTTATTTTTCGAGCAATGTGAAAACGCCACTCTATGCAGTACCGCGAGACATACATCTTCCCGCAAAGTGCAAACTATGACAAGAGTTACTTAACCTAAAACGTTAAGTCTCACTGGTGTCAGTGATGTCACCACACATCGCTGAAATCACGTGATCATTTTATTCGTCCGTTGAGCCGACTAAATTTCTATTCGAATAAGAAATTATTCGAATAAATTTTCAATCGAATAAAAAGTCGTTCGTTATTATCGAATAATTTTATTTTATTCGAATTTCTTATTCAAAGATTATTCGAATAAAAATTTATTAACACAAATTTATTCGACCTACTTATTCCAATGAAAATTTAGTCGAATAATGCCCAACTCTGCACGCAGTTATCTGGTAAAATCTCGCTTTGCTTACGTTCGATCTTGCTTCGAGCTTCAGGCCGCTTCGCGAATCTGCTTCGCTTGCTAAACCATTGTTGCTTTAAACGCGCTTGATCTGCTTCAAATAACTAACAAGAAGAGGATCCCAGGTGTCCGCCTCCGATTGCTTTGAATTTTGGATATGTTTTAGAGGACCGAAAAATAAGATATACCTGTTTTTTATAGCGGCCCGTTTTCATATTTCGGAGGTGGAACCACCCCTCAAAGTTATAAGATTTTTAGGTGTTCATCTCCGATTGCTTTGGTTTTTAGATATGTTTTAGAGGACCGAAAAATAAGAAATACGTGTCTTTTTATTTTGGTCTGCTAGAATGTTTAGGGGGTGAAATCACCCCCCAAAGTTCATAAGAATAGTTGGTGCCCGCCTCCGATTGCTTTGAATTTTGGATATGTATAGAGGACCGAAAAATAAGAAATACGTGTCTTTTTATTTAGCCCGATTGCATATTTCGGGGGTCAAACTACCCCTCAAAGTTCGTAAGGGTTACAAAATTATGATAAGTAAAACTTCATATAAATTTCATTTGCGTCATAATTATCCAAGAACCAAAGCAATCGGAGACGAACACCTGAAAATTAATAACATTGAGGGGTGGTTTCACCCCCTAAACCTGAAGACAGGCCAAAATAAAAAGACACGTATACCTTATTTTTCGGTCCTCTAAAACATATCCAAAAACCAAAGCAATCGGAGGCGGGCACCAACTATTCTTATGAACTTTGGGGGGTGGTTTCACCCCGTAAATATAAAAACAGGCCGCTATAAAAAAACACGTGTACCTTATTTTTCGATCCTTTAAAACATATGCAAAAACCAAAGCAATCGGAGGCGGGCACCAACTATTCTTATGAACTTTGGGGGGTGGTTTCACCCCCTAAACATTCAAGCAGGCCAAAATAAAAAGACACGTGTTTCTTATTTTTCGGTCCTCTATACATATCCAACATTCAAAGCAATCGGAGGCGGGCACCAACTATTCTTATCAACTTTGGGGGGTGGATTCACCCCCTAAATATGAAAACGGGCCGCTATAAAAAAACACGTACACCTTATTGTTCGGTCCTCTAAAACATATCCAAAATTCAAAGCAATCGGAGGCGGACACCTGGGAACCTCTCCTTGTAAGTAGTTCAACTGTGCTTTATTATACAATTAAAACGTAAGCTTGTTGATTCATTGTGTAAATAGTTGTTTATTCTCTATTGTGACCTTTGTACACAATTTAAATTATAAGTGTATATATATATATATATATATATTATATATAATTATAAGTGTAATATATATATAATATAATATATAATATTATATATATAATATATATAGTATAATATATAATATTTTATATATAATATATATAGTATAATATATATATATATTACACTTATAATTTGTACAGAGGTCACAATAGAGAATAAACAACTATTTACACAATGATTTTACAAGCATAAAGTGGGGATGTTATAAATAATACAGAAATGTGTTTGGTGTCCTTCTTCTCGCTATTTATACAGGTTTAATGGAATACTGTTCTTATTTAAAATTAATATATGGAATACTGTTCTTATTTATAATTCATGTGGCGTTTCAAAATTAAAAACTAAAACATCGCGGAAGACAAGTCACGATTTGTGAAACGCTTTAAGTGGAGGTTATTTAAAAAGTGTTTGGTGTCCTTCTTTTCTACATTTTGCCCAGGTTGAATGGAATACTGTTGAAATTTTAAATTCATGTTGTGTTTTAAAATAATAACCAAAAAATCATGGAAGCCATTGCTTTTAATGGACAAGTTCTTTGCAACGCTTTAAAATGGGGTTAATGTAAATCAAACAGATGCGGAAAAGATCATGGTTAGGTCGCAATATTTTTATTCGTGATTAATTCCATTTTTTCGACCACTTTTATTGGTTTTTAAAGGTTTGTCAAATATACAGGGTTATCCACCGAATACTGGCGGCGCTAGCGCGAATACAAATGAGAACGGCAACAACGCCACACCACAGACGAGGTATAGGTATAGATGATGAAACCGTGGATGATCAACAAGCATTCTAACATTCTCAATCAGTTTCTGAGGGAAATGGCTGTCGTTTTCTTCCCCGTTGGTTACGTCAAATGTAAAGTTATCTGGGCAGACAGTGAAAAGCGCCTTCTGCTCTCTACTGGCATCTACACGAACCTATACTTTTGGCAATAACTCATAGATGGCGGATGTATCGACACATGATTGTGCTGATACGTATGCGTGTGGCGTTGTTGCCGTTCTCATTTGTACTCGCGCGAGCGCCGCCAGTATTCGGTGGATAACCCTGTACATTATATTTCATTGTGTCGATAAGGTAGGGAACGACATGAAAATAATTAATGTAGAAATCAAAAAGATATATTTGTTGTCCATCTGTTCTATATACATTTATGCAAGTTTAATGGAATACTGTTCAAATTTAAAATTCCACAACCATCTGGCGCCTTTGGCACCCAACACCCTGGGGAAATCGCTTCGCTCACCCCGTGATCATTGATTTACAGGATTTATTTGTTTAATAAAAGACTTTATTTCTTTGCCAACTTATGTTACAAACAAATCTGCATTAATAACCTGCAATTCAAAGTCAAACAAATTTCGACAACTAAACAGCAAACGAAAACACCTGCTGAACGAAACAGTGAATTTTCTAAAATAGGAAAGCAGTAACGAAGGGGGCGAGCGAAACGAGCCCCCGGGTGGTTGGGCGCCAAAGGCGCCAGGGGGACCTATCCCCCTAGTAATATATAATATATGTATAATATATTAATACATATAATTATATTATAATTAATATATATATAATATATATAATATATAATATATTAATACATATAATTATATTATAATTAATATATATATAATATATATAATATATAATATATTAATACATATAATTATATTATAATTAATATATATATAATATATATAATATATAATATATTAATACATATAATTATATTATAATTAATATATATATAATATATATAATATATATTGTATATGACAAATATATAAATATAAGTGTAAATATATTTGTCGTAGTGCTCCTCAATAAGCTTTAGTTTCTTCGCGCCGATCCTTGCTATTTTGCTAACATCAACAGTTGTTTTGTTGTTATACATAAATATATTCAAGTATTAATCTCAAAGGACCATAAATTCAACAATTCGGTCATTCACTGGTTGGTTTACCCTACATACGCTATGCAATGTTTCCGCTATGCGCTTTCCAATTCTTACAGGTTTTGTATGTCATTTTTGAAACAATGCATAATTTAGAAGTCATTTATGATATTCGAGATTAGGGAACCACCATATATATTTTCTGGTGTTAAGGGGTTACGCCACCCTGACATGCTCGAAACTAGAAATTTGTTTGCAGATGCTAAAAGGTTAAAAATTAGTTCTTTACTTCTTATGGGTAGAGCATATATTGTATAAATATTGTACAAAAATATTAAAAAATGGCCGAGTTATTTGTTGTCCCGTGAAACTCCTCCGCGAGAGCGGTGTATCAAATATATCCAAAACTATATGTCCGATTTATTTCAAGCTTGGTACACGTAGTCTTAATGGTATTATCTGAAATTTAGCATATCATTTTTTTTAAGCGATAACCCATTCGTATATAAATACATGTTTTAAATTTACCGAGCTAAGCAGGAAATTTAAAACATACGATGAACAATAAATAGCTTCTTAATAATACTGTAATGAATATTTTACCCTCGACTACGGGGGGCCGACCTCGATTCGCTGCGGTCGACCGAGGATTCATACCTGATTCAGAAATAAAATAATTCTCAACTCTATCGTATCGATATGGAAGTGATACCGATGGATTCCTTATGTCTATCCGGCTCCATATCAAAACTGCACAGTACAATATTACACATGCAATTTAGCACACATCAGAATAGTGCACAGAAGATAGTGCACATACAATTTATAACACATGCGATTTATAGTGCACATACTATCGCATGTATCTTAAATTGTATGTGTCCCAAATTGTATGTGTCCTAAATCGCATGTGTCCTAAATTGTATGTGCACTATAAATCCTTTAAAAGATTTTACTTATGTTACAATTTACCCCACGTTACAACCTAACCCGGTCTCCCCTACAATGAATTTTCTTCGTTTACACAACCAGCAGACTTTCCGTTTAAATTTTTACAAGTACAACGCAACAGCTGAGAATTTCTTTCCGCAGTCAGATTAGAATATGGAAATAGCAAACAGCTCCCTCTCGCGTCCACCAGGCAGCCGCGTATCTATAGGTATTACCATTTCTCTGCAGAAAAAACCTGCTGTAATACCGACCTGCCAAACCGGCCAGGTCACGTACCGCGTCTACCGCCTGGCTATGGTTACAGTGGACGCGTTTTCGCGCGAACTGAGCATCGCGCGAACCGCGCGGTGTCGCGAAGTTTCGCGCGAAAATTTGTTTTTCAATAATACGTGGCTGTAATAAATAGATATTTTTCCTCGTATATGACGATAGCCAACAAAATGGATACATCGTTTTTTAGTGGTGCTTTTCCATTATCCGGACGCCACTGCCATCCCTAAATTAATGGGTGGAGAGTTGAAAAAACTGGAACTAAATGAAAAAAAATGTATTCATTTTTCGTTTGGTTTAGGTTTAGATTAACAATGATTGTTGAACAAACCAAGTAATTTTTCTGAATATTTTAGAATGTTCCCAGACACATTCTATTATATTTCAAGCAGTGTAGAAACATAGGTATATTTGTAATGTGTCAAATTTTCGTGACTGCATTTCGTCAGAAGAAAGACCTGCCATTATATTTTTAGCCAAGTACATACAAGTATTTTATTTTGTATTTTAAGCAGTATTAAGTAAGTGTTGCTGAAATACATTAAAGAATGCAATGAAAAATGAAATAAGAATGAAACAATAAAATAATATTATTTATCATTTTTGTTTTTTTTATTATTTACTACTTTTTATTATTCAAAATATTTGTTTTACAGCTGCATCAGATCTGTATATAGTGCGAGGTTAGACATTGTATATGTGTATGTAGTGTGACGTCGTAGATATTGTAGATGTATTGCTGAACAGAGATTGTCGCCGGACTTCACGCGACCAGAAACAAATTGATTTGATATTGCCCTTAGAGCATATGCTCTAAGATATTGCCAGGCCAGCGAAAATCGCCTATCGTCGCTAGGCATTTGAAATCAATTTCTGATCGCGTATAAATAGATAACTAGATATGGATGCCGACAAATTAATTAGAGCGGTGTTCCTACGAAAGCCCTTGTGGGATTAATCCTCGAAGCAATACCACAACCGAGATACAGCCCAAAGATTGTGGGATTAAGTGGCGAAAGAATTAAATGTACCACGTAAGTAAAATAATAAGATTATTTCATATAGCGCGGATACATATATAAACTGTATTGTAAAGAAACAGTTTCTGTGTGACTTCCAGGTGAAGTGGCTAAAAAAAAGTGGAAGGGCCTCCGTGATACATACCAACGGGAATGCAACAAATTGAAATCAAAAATCCGTTCAGGCGCTCCTGGAGGGGAAACAAATTCTTCACGGTGGCCATATTTCAGAAGCCTAAATTTGTTAAAAGAACAGACCACACCACGACTCTCCACTGGGAATATTCCCGCACCACCCACCTCTCCAGAAATAATAATAATTCCCCAAGCAGACGAGACAGATGATTTAAATTTATACAGTGACTTTGAGAATACGACTGAAAATGAATGTTTCCTACACACACACGCACACACATCACAAACGTCACATTTACACATTGACATTGACAATCACGCAGAGGATGAACCTAACCCAGACAAACAACAGGACAGTAAGTACCACTTTTTAATGGGCCTATTGCCCCAATTAAAAAAAATTCGAGATGACAGACTACTGATTACACAAATGAAACTACAACAAGTAGTCTTCGACGAACTGACGACAACACCAACAGTACACACAACGCACACCTCACATCACGACACATCTGCAGAGTCAAAGCACACACTGATGTAAATACATGACACATTGTAAACAGAAAATATTAAATATCAAATAGTAACAAATAATGATTTTATTATTGTAGTCTGTACAATATATTACACGTACTGGAAGGGTACTTCACCCTCAGGGACTAACAAAATAATTTGTGAACACTTCTCTCACATGATTTGCGGATCTACCATAATTATTGTACCGCCTTGATACAGGCAAATTTCTGCGGGGTGTTGGGTTATTATTGTGACATGATAATACAACACCTTCTCTATTAATAATTATGTTGTGCAATAAACATATGCATTTAATTACAATGTCTACATTCTCTGGGCTGATATGCATTTCTGTTTTCAGGCATCTCCATTTCGCTACCAAGATGCCAAATGCACATTCAACACAACGTCGAGCTCTAGATAATCTATAATTGAATATCCGCTCTTTTGGTGCAAGATTCTTCCTGGAATATGATTTTAATAAATACGTTTTGAGTGGATAGGCCTCGTCACCTAATAATACAAATTGGGCCGAAATGTTTGTAGACGGGATATTTTCATTTGCTGGCACATTAAATGTATTTGTCTCCAAACGTTTGAAGACATTTGTATCAGTAAATATTCCAGCGTCGCTTTGCTTCCCATTAGCACCAACATCAATTGTGATAAATCTATATTTTGAATCAGCTATGCCTTGTAGAACAATTGAAAAGTATTGTTTATAATTGTAATATAACGATCCTGAGTGATGAGGGCATCTAATTCTAATGCGTTTCCCATCAATACACCCAGTACAATGTGGAAAATTCCAATTTTGCAAAAAATCACTTGCAATACTTTTTAAATTTTCGGCGGATGGAAAAGGCATATGTTTGCCATGGAAATAATTCCATATTGCAAGGCAAGTCGCATAAACTATTTTCCTAATTGTAACATGGGAAACTGTATGAAAAACTTAAGGCACGAAACGACATTCCAGTAGACAAAAATCTGTAAGCAATACTTATTTTGTACTTCTTAAAAAACAAAATAAAATACAACATATTTTCAAAAAACCAAAAAAAGGGTACCAGGGTACCCTCCAGTCAAAACGCTTGAAAAATAATTTCATGAATTCAGTTTCTTTTTTTTTAATTCAAGAAAATCACGTATTTTTCAAGCGTATGGACCGGAGGGTACCCTTAATTAAAATAAAGTATGCAGGTACTTACCTGAGTGTGATGGCAAGTCTTTCTTCTGGCGAAATACATTCACGAAAATTGGACTCCTTGCGAATGTATTTTTCTATACCGCGTAAAATATAAAAAAATGTCTCTGGGGACATTCTAAAGTATTCAAAGAATTTGTTCGGTTCATTTAATAAATCTTTGAATAGCCTGTGGTATTCACCATTCTTTTTTCGCGAAACAAAAATAGCATTTACATGCTCCCTTCTGCTACTCATTAATAAAATTCTTAATAACGGATTGTCTAAGGAAAAATCATCGATGTCGTCCATTTCAATTATCGACATCTACCGATTAAATAAATATCTGCATCGCAACCACGTATTACTGAAAAACAAATTTTCGCGCGAAATTTCGCGACGACGTCGCGCGATGCTCAGTTCGCGCGAAAACGCGTCCAATGTAACCATAGCCTTAATTTGCATTTCTGAAATGGGTAGATTAGTATGGACGGGTGTTCGTACTGATCCCAACATACCTACCTGGCTTATAGAGAAAGTCATAAATGCTGTTACTTTATTGCATACTGAATCATTTGTTTTTAAGTAGCTAAATGTCTGGAGGGTAAAAAGTCCCGAATTCAAAATCTCCATTCGTAAATAGTTGATTGAATATTGCAACATGACTATGTTGATGGCGAGGGTAACCTGGAGGGCCCCGGCCGGGAGGCAGTGAAAGATGTGCTTCATGCATGATTTTTGCATTATCACTACACTCTCCCTCGATTATCCGCTTGTGCTTTGATACTGCAACCCAATTTACATCACCATTTCGACAATAAGAAACAGTTCCTACAATAAGCCTGGCTCTATATCCCCGGAAACCTCCCATTCATACTTTACATTTTAAGCTTGTATGTTTCAATCCTATGTACTAGAACCTTATCGAATATTTTCGATTCCATCAGTCCCACCTGGTTTCTATACCACAATCTTCTTTATTTCTTATCGGAATTAAATCATACTCGAATCAGTTTCAACGACATACATTTGAAATTACGTAAGACTTTACCTTAACACGCCAAAGTGTCCTGGGGAGAAATAACTAATCAGATGGATCTCGCCCGTAATTTTTTAACGTGTAGGTACCTACTATCTATCAATCTTGTATCGCTATAGCGAGTTAGAAGCGAATTGCTTTAATAAGCTATCGTCGTTCTCAATCCGGAATTTGAACCATAGATATTTAACTGGCATATCAAGATAAGATCAAAATATTAAAGTCACTATGAAGTCACTTAATGATAGCCGTGCGTAGAAACGAAACAGTGAGATACGATAAAATATTCCGTCATCCGATGATAAGGTCCCCACATAATATAAAAGTCGTTTTGTACACTTTAAATTGGCCAGTGTGTATTAAACTACAAACGAAAGTGTATATCGTTTTATAAATTCGGTGCTAACTTATTTGAGTATGAGAGGTATGTATTTTGAAAAGTCCGTTTTCGGGGCAAAAAGTAGTTACTATGGGGTATAAATAGAGGACTATAATGAATGTTATTCGCACTGGTGGCTCGTGTGACAGAGAACATAGGGATGCTATATGTATTACTAGCTTTACTGCTCGGCCTCGACTGAAATTTAGATTTCGATTTTGAAAAAATATTTGTGAAAATAGTCTCATTCATCTGGATTAGTTAGGCATAATGAGCTGGGGACACATTTTGTGACCCCAGAGTTTACCGTTCGAAAGTTTTCAGGCGACGGACAAACACACAAACACTTCCCGCTTTATATATTAAGACATCGAATGATAAGCTGTTTTACTTGATTTCAGACTTTTATTTGCCTGCCATTGCCACATTGGTAATGGTGGCTAGCGCCCTTGCCACTAAAATTCCAGCAGCATGTCCATTGAAGGATCTCACGCCGCACGAGTGCAATTGTGCATATTATTATGAATGCAGGGACGGAGAATCGGTTCTAAGACAATGTAAGAATGGACTTAATTTTGACGAAATAAAGGGTGTGTGTGCTTTGCCGGAGGACGTCAATTGTGGCTCAAGAGCATCCCGGACGACCTTTGACATTAGCTTGACTGAATGCCCATCGTATGGAGATCGAAAGTTACCACACCACTGCTTGTGTGACAGATATTACCTTTGTGTAAACGGAGAATCTATTCTTAAATTGTGCCCAAAAGGTACCAAATACGATTACATCAGAGAGGTTTGTGACACCAATGTTAATTGCATAAGACCTATTCCTCCCCCCACAACCACGACAACTACGACAACTACGACAACTACGCCCGCACCTATTAAGTGTGATGGTACTTGTATAATTCGTGCTACTGATCTAAAAGACTGTACTTCGTATTATGAGTGCAACTACGGCGAGAAAGTGCATTATAAATGTCACGAAGGGCTTCGATTCAATCCGAGTACGCTAATGTGCGACTTGCCACAGTATGTGAAGTGTGCATGTCCTGAAAATGCTGATGCTGAAACTTACTGTAGATGCCCTGGTACAACGGGCGAAAGGCGTCCTCACGAGTGTCAATGCAATCAATACTACGAATGCGACAATGGAAAAGCAATCGCTAAAAAGTGTCCAGCTGGAATGGTCTATGATCACGCGATGCACGAATGCAGCAGCACAAGCATTTGCAATAAAAGTCCAAACATTAAACCTCAGGACGCACTGGGATGCATTGGTACCTGCCCGGTACACAATTCAGAACGCAGTCCACCAGTGACGTATTTGGCTCACAAAGAATGCACGAATTTCTGTTATTGTGACAAGGGCACTCCGTTCGCTTACGAATGCTCGAAAGGCTTTCATTTCAGCCACAGGCACCAAAACTGCACGGATCCAGCGATAGCTCAGTGTGTTTCGCCTTTTACGCATGATGGCTAAGACCAAGAATCGACAAATGCGAAAGAAACGTCCTTTTGGTCACATATTCATTCCACTGATCGGTAAATTGTTTCGATAGAGCAGAACGCTCGCTAAAGTTACTTCAAGTTATATTAAGTTTGTTACTGTAATGAATAGACATGTGCGAATAACTTTCAGACGTTATAATATGATACTGTATAATTCCTTGAAATGTTTGCATACATGTATGTTGCATTAATTATTAAAGTGTTCATATTTTCGGAAGTTTCACTTTGTTCGCTCCCCTGTGTGCTGATACCTACTAACCCTTATGTCAATAACCGGGCACCCGGGTGCCCACCTGGGCATGTTTTATGAAAAAATTTTATGTTCCCGTGAAAATTTCGAAATGACCGTTTGGATCTTCGTTATTTCAACATTTGAAAGAGGAGTATGCTTTCAGACTTCGTTTTTTGGTCTTGGAGTCGGAGTAGTAGTGATATCATGTATTTCATATTTTAATGATGCTTCACGGAAAACTAAGAGAAACCGTACACAGACCGACATCGATGGGAATTAAACTCAAACTTGAGTTACGTGTCACATCGTAGTCGTTTGATGCCACAAGTTTGTCGATAATGAACGTTTTCCACGAGGAATATCATTTGACGGATCTGAATTAAATGTGGAACAGGTCGGTAAATCGGAACTGCGTTAGTCTACCTAAAATGTCCTAAAATATATCATCTCATAATATACGTGAATGAGTCAACATGTTTTTCGACTACTTTTCTGCACGCACTCTAAGAATATCAGCTCTTAGAGAATCAGGTAAAAAGGTAATATAATAATTGCAATTTTGTGTTTCCTTACTTGGGCGCACACATATAGATTAACGAAGTAGGACTTATTGTTATAATCGATTCGTGATAATAGGCATTCGGTAACTGTGTGTCAGGTGTACATAACTTTAGCTTCACAAACATGTATCACGTCGTAATTCAGTAGAAAATTGACGAAGGTAATGGTATCGACACTTAAGAATGCCTCCGACTCGATAAGTTGGGCAAATCGATTCCGAAAAAAATAGATTAGGGGACCAAAGTTTTTGCGGCTGGTTATATCACTCGACAAGAATTTACTCGCTAATCATAAAATTCTAAAAACCTGTCAAGTACTTATCATTTATAATGTCGTGGTTCTGCTGTCACTGCTGTAAATTTTAAAATAAAAATGAAATAAAAAGAAGTAAAAATAAAATAAAATAAAAAACCAACTTCAAAAAAATAAAAATGCACTAAAATGTAACAAATAATTGTTTTTCTTATTGAATCTACGATTCTCAGCTTTTTTAAGTCAGCGCAAAATTTAATTTAAAAATCAAATTATTAATATCGTACGCAAATTAAAACAAAACTGTACAAACATTAACGAACAAACTACATTTACTGTCTATCTGTGATTATATTTTATGTTATCGGTAAGAGCCTAACGTGATAATGGAAAATAAAGATTAAATTCTTATATATTATACTGTACAGTGAAATTTATATTCGCTAGAGGGCGAATGTAATGCAGCTGCGTTTTATATGCGATGCACTACTCGAAAGTAAAGTTAGAGAGCGGGAGTGTTAAGGATGACCGGCTAAGACCGTTCATCTTACATGCAAATATTGAGAAATTGTTTTCTTCTCAGTTCTCTTTGTACCTTAATTATTGTTTGAATCAATCTTTTTTTATTAAAACTTATAATGAAGAGCTCACATTATTTTTTCGACACTTTTATTTAAATTTGATTATCATTTGTACTGCGCCAATTTGGTGCCGAGTTAAAAAGCTGAGAGTCGTTGATTAACACTAAACCTACCACGACGGGTCAAATGACCCTTTCTCAACATTCAGGTAGAATTTCTAACTGATATATTACGGTATATCTGTAGTATATCCAACTTTCATAATGATCGAAATTTTAAGGGATTGGGAGGGAGAGGAACACGACCTAACCCAGACCTAACCCAGACCTAACCCGGATCCAACCTTCATAATGATCGAAAGTTTGAGGGATTGAGAGGGAGGGGAACACGACCTAACCCAGACCTAACCCAGATCCAACCTTCATAATGATCGAAAGTTTGAGGGATTGGGAGGTAGGGGAACAGGCCCTAACCCAGACCTAACCCGGATCCAACTTTCATAATGATAGATAGTTTGAGGGATTGGGAAGGAGGGGAACAGGACCTTTTTTTTATAGAGGAGGAAAAATGCTATTACGCATACCCCGGCTAAATTCCGGGGTTATGTGGGACTCAGGGACCCAGACCTAACCCTAGTAGCATTTTGGGTTGGCATACAGTTGGGCCACGCACATAATATTAGTTGGCCAACAGTTAGATTTGGCACTTTTTTTTCAGGCTGGGCCAACAACAGATGGCCAAGATAGGCTTCCCTACTGTTTCCCAACTATTTATAGGGACTGCCTGGTCTGGTTTAGGTAAAAAAAAAAAATTTTGCCGTGAGTAGGAATCGAACACGGGCTTTCCGATTGCGAAGCAGCCGCTGTTCGCAACTACCCAACACATTTCCTTACAAACAGTTTTAATTTCTAGTTACATAAATAGTATTAATTGTTTATAAAAACTGCACACTGACGCGAAATATTCGACAAAATATCATCATTCGACTCATTCCTTAAAATTTCACATTCGTCTTAAGACAGACGTCCTCGTTACGTATTTATAAATAACAAAAGAAAAATCACAACTTGGAATATAATAACAAGTTTTAGGATGTAGCAAATTTTCTGACGTTTGTAAGACAACATTTAATCATCGTTGTAAATTGTTTGTTAATTAACCAACCATAATAATTGTAGGCCCAACATTGAATATTCGTAGACAAACTGTCGTAACTTTTTGTTAATTAACCAACCATAATAATTGTAGGCCCAACATTAAATATTCGTAGGCAAACTGTCGTAACTTTTTGTTAATTCACCAACGATAATAATTGTAGGCCCAACATTGAATATTCGTTGGCAAACTGTCGTAACTTTTTTGCCGTGGCCCTATGTTGGGAATTTGTAGGCAAAAACACTAACTATATCCCAACTGATTCCCAACTGTTGGCAACCGCTGGCCAACAAAAATGCTACTAGGGAACCCAGACCTAACCCAGACCCCTAATATAAAATGTAACTTCGGGTATTTGTTACTTTCTGAGATATTAATAAAAACACGTTCGGCATAATATATTGAAATCTGCCTTATACTCTCCACACATCACGTGGTTCCCCCCTAAAAAAATTTATAACTGGTATCCAAAGTATCGTTCTCGTAATCTGCAATAAAATCATAAGTATGAACAGCGAGAAGGCAATAAAAAGCAATGCTATTTATTCTCAACATTTTATTTATTTGTGTACACTTATAGGCCCTAATTAGGCGTGAGCTATTCCATTTTCAACTCGAATTAACAATTCAATCATCAATAATAAACGCACCACGATCAATAATCCGTGTCGTGATCCTCGAGACATACGTTACAATGTTAATAATATATGTACATTGAATTGTTTTGCCTACCTAAGCTAGCTAATGCAGCAAGCCGTGTAACGGAAATCAATTGTGCATTGTGCTTTCGTTAATGATACCAACAGAAATTATATCGGTAATCATTTTGCCGGACCAATCGTTGGTTTACACACGTAATATCAAATCATGAATTTGCATATCGCACAAGTTAAATCAAAACATCGTTTCACACTCAAACAGCTTCGAACGTTTTGACACGCGAGGCGCGTATTTCTCTTGCGTTGCAAAAGCACTCGCCTAATTGTTCGTTAAATTAATTAATTTTCAGAGTATATTCTTTGCGAGACTCCTACATTTGATATTGCGATAGCGGATAAGTGTGACATCGTTTACTCTGCAGAACTGACATTCCCTTTCGTGATTAGGGTGCAGATGGAATGACGGATTAATAAATAGTCAATCGCTTTGAGATCATCAACCGACATAATCGATATTTCATCAGATCTGCGAGCATATTGTTACTTGTAAATAAAAAGTGTAGGTGTTCGTCACGTTGTGGGTGAAAAAAAAGTGAAACGGAAATGTTTGCTGTGACGTTTGTAGAAAAGTACAATGTTTAAATTTATTTAATAATTGAGGAAGGTACCGTCAAGGACCCAGTTCCTGATCAGAACCCAATTCCTGATCAGTTTAGGAAAATAAACCAAAAGTAAGCTTATTATGATACAAATTTATTCTAACAAATTACTAAATAATTATGAAGTATATTGAAATATATACACAAAATTTGATAGCTCATAGTAAAACGTGTGAAGGTGATCAGAAACTGCTTCCTTTGCATTTTTCACTTTCAAAGTTAAATTGTAAAATAATTATTATTATGTGTGCAATTTTTTTAATACCAAATTAAAGATAACGCACAGATTTACTGAAATAAAAAAATCTTTTAAATTTGGTTAAATTTTTCCTTTAGACGTTTAAAAACCAGCGGTAGTTACTCTTAAGTGATCAGGAGCTGAGTCTTTGACGGTATTAATTCATGAGAAACTTTAGCTAAATTGAAAGTAAAATTTTTTAAATTTCATTAAATGACATTTAAAGTTTTTCAGGTTTGATTGAATACAAATAAAATTTGTTCTGAATATCATTAATTTAGAATCAGAATTTTCCAAGTTTTATTAATTTATAACTAAAATTTTCCAAATTTTATTAGATGAAACTTAAGATCGTCCACAATTTACTAAAATAAAATTCAAATTTAGAAGTTACCCCGAATAAAGATTTCTTTATTTCTGTACTATATCCACCAGTGAAATTCGTATTCTGTTTATACTCATTATAACTATATTTTTACTTATTTTCAAACACTTTTAGTGCTAAGTATTCTTGCTGATACACCGAGACGCAGAATTTACACGTGGAATCCACTTTTATCCCACAATTTCGTAAAATTCTGCCGCACATTAATTTGATATTCACCCATACGTAGACACATTAAATACAAATTATCACTGAGTGCTTACAACGATCCTTGCATTAACGTAAATCTTCGTGTTTCTTACGCACTTAAACGATACCTTCAACGTCGACGTGTCTATGGGATTCCATTCTTCCCCGCAATGTTGCACGCTCGAAATCAAAGATTGTTCACAATGATTGTAAAAATATACTTAAATAGATATGAATCACATTACTGATTTTACGCTGCAAAGGTATATCGCTAACACGTTAGCTAGTGATACTTCGACATTCCCTTTAATCTTCTTTTTCAGCTACAATTACCGCCCCAAGGTGTTGTACAATTTGTACAAACAATATAAGTACTTAGCCATTACAATATAGTACCGCGAAATAATATTAACGATTTCATGCGTTACACGGCCTCGACCTTAAGTACATACTCGCATGTATACAAGTGAGCCATCTAACACTGGAGTTCCATGCATTTCCGTGGTTTTAAACATGAAAAGTGGCAAAAGGAAATATTTGATTCGAATGGCAGTTTATAATATGATAAATATCTTTGCTTTAAGGTTTCCAGATCATTAAAGTTGCTACGATTTTAACCCTTCGTTGACACTTTTTTCCCCAAAATATTATATTTGAACAACAACTCTGTAGATGTTTAGCTTCTAATATTGAAATTTGTACAAGTTACAACGTTTCGAAGATTTTCTTCATTTTTCTCGACACATGGTAATCTAGAATTTTTCCACAGAAACTATGATAAAATTTCAAGAAAAAAGTTATTGGAATACATTCTAGAGACCTTGAAAATGACCCATGATTTTTTTCATAACGTTTGGATTCTTTAGATGGGAATGGCAGTCGTTGAAAAATTGCTCTGGGTTTGAGCCACCCAGGTATGTCAGAGTTGTTCGAAAAAAGAGGTGTCTGAACGAAGGGTTAAGGTAAACGAAGAGATATATGTGGCCCATCACGATCATGTTACCCATCAGTCGTTTTGAATACAGAAAATTATTTCTGTGTTTGATAGAGTGTTTCTGGTATTTGTTACTTAGCTTGCTGGATACTATTAACGTTACAAGTCGTGAATCATTTTTTTGACATCTTGTAGCATAGTCTTTTTGTAATTTTATGCCTAGAACGTACTGAGAGCTTTTAAGGGGTCAGTCCACTATGACGGTTTGAAAAATTAAGCTATTTTTAAAGGTTTTTTTTTCTCCGTAGATACAATATATAATGCAATAAATCTGTTTGGTATTTATTAAGCTACTCTTATATTATACAAAGAGAATTAAAAAGAATTTTTTAATTTGTTTTAAAACTTTAAACGCGATTATTTCAAAACAATATTTTTTCAACCGGGGCAGGTCATTTTGACATTTTTATACGTTATTCAGCACATCAGTGGTTATGGCCGGGACCACGGAAACCCTTTTTGATTAACTATTTCATACTTTTAGCAAGGCAAAATGATTGAAAAATTCAACGTATTTAGTCACTTAACTTTCGAACCTCCGCCATTTTGTTAATTTGTTATCAGTAAAAGTAATCCTGGTACCGGCGATAACCACACTCATAATGATTACAACACACTTCGAATTTTTTATTTCAAATGCGTTGTTCTCCCGGGATTACCTGCACCAGCACTAAATACGTCGCTTTCTCAAGGCGCTCATCAGTGCGACATATATTTGAAAAAAACTGATACAAATTTAAAATAGATTTTTTTATACTGTCAATAAGTGTATTAATAAGTAGACAAAACATTATTTACGTTGGACATTCCGTTTACTAGAAAATAAATCCTAAAAAATGACAATTTAAACTGAAAAATTCTGGGGCGCTGTGTGAATTATTTTCTTCGGAATAGGCTGAAAAAAATTCACCTTTACAAGATCTTTCTTTGATTCACTTGCACAATACCCTGAGATCTGTTTAGTACGTATCAAATGGCATTGATAACACAAGTCCTAAATTTAGAAGTGTTAGAATGAATAAATAGCACTCAATAACCAGAGATTTGGCTACCTTGCTGAAGATTGGAAAACTATAACCTTGGCGGGACCAAGATCAATATGTATTCACGAATAACAATCAATTTAATATCTAAGGTTCATCTCGTTAGGATTAAAGAGTACTCGCAAAAGCATGTATTTTATTCTATGTAGTTATAATACTTGTCAAATACTCGGTATGGTTTAATTGAATTTGAAATCTACGATAAATACGTGAAATATTCAGAAATATACAGAGAACTACTTCAAATTTAGTAAACATCAAATCCTCTGAAAGTAATATTTGAACTTTACCAAGTATGCTAAAAAAAATTGTAGGGTAAAGGACCCAATTACTGACACTTTAAGCGTTGACTCTGACATTATCTTATAGTTTTGTACTTATAGACTAAAAGTATATGTTGTTCTTGTTATTCATTATTACTTAATATGTTTACTTGATGAAAAAAATTTCGTGGATCTTAAATCTTCGATTTTTATGTATAAATTCATCAATTTCAAAAATATATTTCGGGATCTATTACTGACACCCTTAAAACGTATTTGACTGAATTACTGACACCCCAATTACTGCCAGTTAACCTAATACTGTTTATCTCATTTTAAGGTTATGTCGTCTCGTGTACATGAGCAACTGCTGCTATGACAGTAATACCAAAATGCTTGACGCGCTTGTACCAATCACTGTCACCCAATTAATAAATAAACAGACCTAATAAATCGTTGAATTCCAATCGTTATTACTTTCTATGATGCTTATATTATCTATAACATTATATTTTTTTATGTTAATAGCTCAAATATTACAATTACAGCATTTTCTTCAACGTCTTGTTTTCTCTCTTGCTAGTAAGGAAGTCATCGTTTTCACTCTCCTAATATCCGCTTAAAATGTTTGATCGTTTCATCCAAATTAACGGAGAAAAAATTAAGTGCTGTTTTTTGTATCGTATAAATTAGTTTCAATTGTATACTAAATTTTACTTATGTATCATTTCACAAGATTTATTCGTTATTTTAAGTAAAACAGCTTAGGGTGACAGTAATCGGGTAGGTGGCAGTAACTGGGTCCTTTACCCTATGTGTCTGCACAAAAGCGTGAAAAACAGAGAGAAGGTATAGTACCAAGCAATACTGAAGTCTGTGGATCTCGGACACGCTTGGGTGAGCAGTCTCTGTTTTGGGCATGCGCACTGGAAACCTCACTATTGCTCGATACACAGTACCAGACAAAGTTATAACAACTTAAACAACTTGATCTTAATATTGAATTATTGAATTATTTCAAGATCAATTTCTCTAGCACTATCTGCATTAATTATTAACGAACCGTATGGACTCACTTAAACAGTATTTTCTTCTCTGCAAGACTGTATAAAAGTTATTTGAAAACTATTGAAAATAAGAAAGTTATTGCGATAAAAGTTAAAGCATCCGAAAATCCTATCGGACAAAACTATAACAACTTTTATTCTATGAAACTTATTACTATTTACATATAAATGAAAACAATAAAAATAAATTATTTAGTACTTTGTGATAATACCACGAGCATATCGATTTTACTGATCGATACTGGCGAGGCATAGACCTAATTAAATTTTCAATTTATAGTTGTTTATAAACCATACAGCACACTTCGTTGCGACAACATTGCTGCAACATTGCGGCAATGTTGCGGTGCAATATTGCACGGCAACGTCTCTGTAACATTTCTGCATCGTTATGGCAATGTTGCCGCAACGTTGCTGAACTACCATTTAAGCTTAAAATATCTCCGTTGTTTTTAATGATACGATAAAATATCTAAGGAAAAAAATGTTTGCCACAGAGAGACAATTATTCTGACGGAGACGATTTTTTCCTCAAGGTTATATTTCCCGAAATTTCAAGATCATCGATGGTTTTTTTAATGGGGTGCCGTATTTTCATTACTGTAACGTTATAGTCAATAAAAATATAAATTCAAACATGTACAATACATTGTCCTTTTTGTCTAGCAATCATTTTTGTCCTGAGACATTTTCTCGTATCATTAAAAACAACAATTAAATCCGTTAACACTCTTATCAATCAGTGACGCTACAGGCGGCCGGTTCGAATCCCCTTGGGGGAAAAGAATTTTCTTTGAGAAAAAGAAACACGGGCTTTATACTTCTATGATTCTGCACACATATATATATATACCGTTATTTATATTTTTGGCCCTACTGCCCGAAACGTTGCAGGAGGCGTACATAGAATTATTGCTGCAACGTTGCTTGAACGAGAGTGTGCTGTATGGGAACATGGACCATTCTTTGCTGATAGCCGCATTAAGATTCTCGGGTTTGTTCAATTGTTTTCCTCCTAATTTTACTTGAATGTCACCCTATAAATGCTCGATCAGATTCAAATCCGGTGACTGAGCTGGTCAGCTAAGAAGTGCACTCAATTATCTTGGAACCAGTTCATGACCTGGCAGCAGTTCTTTGCTTTATGTTTAAGATCACTATCCTGTATAAACAACCATCCTGTTGGCATATTATGGCGTGCATGTGGTAACATTACTACTTCCATAATTTGTTTCTATTGAATCAACGGACCTATTGAATCAAAACTAAAGCGTGCTCATACCATAAAATAACCACCTCCATGTTTGATAGAGCCTATCGCGTACCCAGGGTAAAATCTTGTGTTTGCTGGACGTCTACCAAAGCGAATGCCATCTGTATTGGATAAATTAAATTTCGATTCGTCCGACCAGGAGACTTTTTGCCATTATTCTGCGGTCCGACTGACGTGAGCTTTGGCAAACTTTAGACACGCAGTGGGCATCCTTTTCCGAAATGTGGGGTTAAAGCCCGCCTTCGTTTAAACGACGTTGTAGCACCCTACTTGCAGTGGCGGATTTAAGAAAAAAGGCCCAGGTGGCAAACGTTCTGAGGGGCCCATTTCTTCGGGGAAATGAAAAGGTAGTTTACTGAAAACGGGGTTAGTGTAATAATACAGAAAAAAATATAGTTTGGATAAAAGCAGAATTTCTGTTTTTAAGGATTGGGCCCTAGAGGGCCTTCTGGGCAGGGACCCATTTTCGGGGAAATGAAAAGGTAGTTTACTAAACCCGGGGTTAGTCTAATAATAGAGAAAAAAATATAGTTTGGATAAAATCATAATTTCTTTGTTTAAGGATGGGGCCCTAGAGGGCCTTCTCAGCAGGGGCCATTTTTCGGGAAAATGAATAGGTAGTTTACTAAAAACGAGCTTAGTGTAATAATACAGAAAAAAATATAGTTTGGGTAAAAATCATAATTTCTTCTTTTAAGGAGGGGGCCCTAGGGGACCTTCTGGGCAGGGGTCCAGGCGGCAACTGCTCATCCGCCGCCCTGTTAAATCCGCCACTGCCTACTTGAAATACTTGTGACTTTCGCAGCAGCTTGAACATCCGGCTCTGTTAGGTATGACTCCTTTCGCCATGTGATAACCAATCTACAGGCACATCCAGACACATCAGTGCATGTTGCAGTGAAACACTGATGCATGCATCATGATGCAGGTTTCATGATACATGTTGCTACGTCTGTAGATCGGTTTCCGTGTTTCAGCATCAGATGCGGCTTGCATCAAGGAATCAGTAATAAGGTCACAACATTTTAAATCTTGTAAACTATTTCCTGTGGCTAAATATCTTAACGTTGCAACAAGTCTTTCTTCTGCAGTAACCGCATCCCTCATCATTGTATTTCGCTTTTCAATGCGTGGGCGAATTTTCTCCAATAAATGCCCGAAAGCATAATCGTCTATGCGTAAATAGTTTTTAAAATCACCCGGTTCGTTTGCTTTCAATTCTTTTAGTAACGCAAAAGTAGAAAATTTATTTTTTTTGTTTTTCAATTTTTTATTTTTTATAATTAGTACACTCCCTATTATTGCTAATAACACTGGTGTTGGAATAGAATCACTCATTTTTAAAAAGGTGTTTCCCCGTCCGCATCAGATCACAAACTGTTAGGAATCAGTAATGTGGAGGCGACTTGAAACTGATGCAAGAGCCATGAAACCTGCATCATGATGCATGCATCAGTGTTTCACTGCAACATGCATCAGCGTCTGGATTTGCCTTTACGATTAGTCCTATAAATATTCATTTATAGATTATACATCAAATTCAATATAAAGTTAATATTAAACTTAACCTTTCATCAGTCTTCCTGGGCCTCCCTATCCTTTCTGGGACTTTTGAATGAATCAGTCGTTTATAAACATTAAAAACAACGTCTCTTCTGTAGCCCAGACTCTCTCCAATGTTTGCGAAGGTCCATCCTAATTTGCTCGTAAATGTTAGGTATGTTCAATTTTAAACTGCTGGTTCAATACGCTTCGCTTTCGCCAGTTTAAGCAACTGTGGCAATTGAACACGCATTCCGCATTATTTGTCAACAAACAACCATCAAATACCTAGGGGAAATTGTTATAGTTTAGTCCGACCGGATTTTCGGATGCTTTAACTTTTGCCGCAATTACTTCCTTTTTTCAATAGTTGGCAAATAATTTTTATACAGTCTTGTAAACAAGTAAATAACGTTTAAGGGAATCCATACTGCTCCTTAATTAATGTAGAAAACGCTGGAGAAATTGATCTTGAAATAATTATTAGGATCAAGTTATTATAGTTGTGCCTGGTACTCTACTTCTACTTGAATAAAGCTGGAACATGATCTGTCAAGGTTCAGTTACACTAAAACACTTTCCGCACGAGCCACTTTCGTTACTATTGATTGACATATCAATTTTTTCCCTATTTTTGAAACCAGCGTTTTTTTTGTCCAGGGTTGCCAGGCAGTCCAGTACGCCGTACTGGTATATATGACGTCACTTGGTTTGGATTGGCTTAGCGTTGGTGTGACGTCACGGCATCACCAACCAAATATAAGTGTTCCCCTTCTCCTATACCGTACGACCAATGAGAAGATATGTACGACGTCATATACGCCAGCACGCCGCCATTTATTCAGTACGCCTGGCAACCCTGCTTTTGTCAAGTCAGTCTATACAAAATGCCAATCGAAAATTACAGAAGTGTCATGCCTGAAAATTGCCGCACAAATATTGTTTTTGTTTTTTCCAATTTTTATGTAATATTCAAACATGTCTCATCACATTTTAATAAGCCTTTGGATACTCTTATGTCTACAGCTGCTAACTAACAGTTCTATGTATACATAGATAAAGACAACTGTTTTCACTTTTCATCATTATTCGTTCCTAATTTATAAACTTGATGTTCGTTTGGAATTCCAATCTTAAACGGCTCACCTTGCATGCACATCATTTCGTTATCCGCTTAATAATATTTATAATGTACGTATGTATATGCGTATATCTATATGTGTATAATAGTTATACGAATACGTATATACAATTATATGTATATGTATATATATATAAATATATGTATGTGGAAGTCAAAAATTAATAAAGTTAAAAAAATATAATCTTCAAAATAGAAACTATAACCGTCTTTCTCTTCAGCTACAGCGCTATTGTGTCACATATGAGTCCTTTTTATCTTCTTCCCTCGAGAACGCGTCGAGCAACGTTCTCTACTTCTCTTTCTTTCTCTTTTTGTACGAAATCGTATATGCACCAACTATTTGCGATGTACATACCGTGATTCATTGGCTCGAAAACCAAGGAACGTTTGTCATAGGGCTGGGACTACTAGAATAATTCGGCATTCGGAAGCTTCCTATGTACTTAAATTTTACGAATACTACACTCAAAAACTACGGATTTCGAATACCGCATTCGAATATTGCAAAATTCGAATACTACACTCGAACGTTGTGAAAATCGAATACTACATTCGAACATTGTGAAATTCGAATACTAAATTCGAACATTGTGAAATTCGAACGCCACATCCGAATTCGGGCTGCCGAATACTGAAATGTCTGCTTCTCCGATACAAGTGTCCTACTTTTGAAACTGAGCAGTATTGGTTGAAAACACTTTTCCATTCCATAGGCAGTTTGCGATTGTTGCTAAGAAGGCTATTTTGGCCAGCGATATTTGAAAGATGTTTTCACCCGTTTTAAACATTTCTAATACACTGAATTCCATGTAAGAGCATCCCGACGCCCCTACCGATTTGCGACCGATCTGCGCAGATCCCACTACTACCCGCGGTTTGAACCGCACGCGATTGGTCGTGGTGGTTTCCAAGGAATAACTGGTACATCCCCAACGCGGGACCTGGCCGTTGTCAACGTAAACAACGTCCCGCGCGAAAAGTTAACAGAGAGAGTAGAGGGCCGTGCGACGGAGAAAAATATAGGCGGTTAAGTGGGGAGTCGAGCGTAGCAACGCCACCCGAGGGGCGTGCCTGCGCGAAACAGGTATGCTCTAATGTGGAATGCAGCGTAGTTTCTAACGCCCTACAAAATACCGGCTTGTTTGACAAATCGTTTGACTTGTGGGGTGTTCCTTGTCGCTACGCAAGTATTTGAATGTAATACTAGAATATTTAATTTTACAGACTCTCCGTTACAGACTGAATTGGAACATAGTATTCGAATTCTATTCATCGTATATTCGACTGCCCGCAATTCGCACAATCGAATAGAGAAAAATTCGACAAGTAGTCCCACTCCTAATTTGTAAAAATAAAAGCTACAATCATTAGAGTTCCGTTCTTTCCTATTCACAGCGACGTCAACTGATCGTTACAAACAATAATTCAATATCCTTGATTTAAACAGCGGATGCGCATTCGTGAAACAGATTATTCTCACAGAAATTTCGACAAATCAATCAACTGCACCTCAACGAACACGATGAAGCTTGAATTTCTTAATACGTGCATTTCACACCATCCATCGGTGTCGCGTTAAAAATTCGTGTCGTAGAAATGTCGATCTTTCTCACAGCTCTTCCGCTGCTTCGATTAATCTTAAACGCTATTTTCTATACTTCGCGAAACATTATTTCGTTAAACGTACGAGGGTAGTGCATTAAGTTTGGTTCACCGATTTCACTAAAATCTTGCATATAGTTATGTAATACATACCATGTATAGTACTCTGTTACATACATAAGGCACACTACCCACGATTCTATGATAAAATCGAGCCAAAAATGTCGTCTTCTCCTGACCTTGTATATGAACATACACATACATATGTAAGAACGATTTAAGTAACTAATTGTCGAAATAATTGAAAATTAGTAGAAACGTGTACATAGATATGTCTGGAATTATAATACTATGTGGATTACAGTTGAGCTACCACAATCGTAATTATGGTTTCGTTTCTGTGTATGGACATACAGTATTGTCTCGCTATGGGCTCGGTTTGGTGTACGCGATATGGACTTGTCGCTATCCCCGCCACTTCTGTCTCACTTTTGTCCGCGGAAGGCGAGAGCGAGATGGAACGAGACAGACGACGCGTTGATGTTTTGTCTCGCCCTGTCTTTCGGACGCCTGACACTCCGTCCGTTGCGCTCGCGCCCGTCGCGCACGCTCGCCGCGCACGCAAAGCGTTCCATCTCGCTCCGCTCGGAATTAGGGCTCTGTTCACGATAAGGACTCAACACCGGTCCCGACCAGCGAGCTCTCAGAGAGTCGATACTGTATATCGAGGGTCGAGAAGTGGAAAAATATTTAACTCGATTTTCTCAGAATTCTTTGAGTAGTGCGCCCTAAGGGTGTAACATATATTCATACAATATAAAATATATGCAAAATTTGAACCCGTGCACGCTTCTTATTAGACGCAGTACATTTCATCTTTTTCTCTGTCTACTCAAGTTTCGTATTAATATTCGCGTAATTTTTTCGCAATCGTTAACGTAAACTATAAACACTTATTTGCAAAACTTCGTGACCGTCGTGATGAAACAATCGAACTTGAGCAACAACTCTCGCAAATTACAATAAATTATAACGAAACTACTATTTCTAAGGGAAACGCACAGTATCGAATACTTTTCTCGCTTTCGCTTGGCTGACATCGACGAATTTGCGCTCCTCTACGAGAACGTCCAATTCGCTGTCAGTCGATCGAAGTAAATTGTAAATTATCAATTATGTTCGACTTAGGAGAATTAACAGTTTGTCTTATACAAGAAACCTTAGCAGTATTGTATGTACATGTAATCGAAAGTGGTTATTGAACAAATATACATTTTTGTTTTATTGAAATATATTAATAAAGTTTCCCATTAATTAATTACTCATATATTTGTTATCCCACTGTTCGTAAAAGTTTTAAATTTACAAAATCCAGTAATTATGACACGATTATTTATCACTTAAATAACAACGAACTTTCCGATACCTCAAATATTGCTTTAAAAATACTGAACGATGCGTTGTTTTGTGACAAACAACGAAAATGAGTGTACACGTTTTATTCGATGTTGTCCCAAATGTCGAAGCTGGCCTTTCGCCGTTTCAATTAATGTAATTCCTCAAATTCGTATTATAAATGCGTTAATAATAATAACACCTTTTCTTTCTAGCATAGATATACAAAAACATGATCTATGTGAGACAATTCAATTAATTATCATATTTTCGTACTGAGAAGATACACGGAGCAGCTCAATTTTTAGAATTGAACGTATCTGTTTAAGTAATTATATATTTTACAATGTAGATACAGATTTCAAACACAATTTCCGTATATTCGCGAGTTTTTTGTATTCAATTAAATATGATATGAAATTTTAGGTATAAGATCCCCGGATGATCCAGTTTAGAGTCAAGCAATGAAAAAAAAGTCAAAAGGTCAAGAATGTCTTAACAATGAACGTATGTATAATACTCTTAAGAAATGACAGATTTATCACATAACTTGTCATTTATTTTAAAAACAACATTGAAATAACTTTTTGTATCAACACCAGTTCGTAAAAAAAATTTGTACCCATTTTATCGTGTATACAATATTGAAATGAATCCATTTAGGTGTGCAACCATAAAAATTTCCTATTTTAACATGTCAACGAAAATTAAGCTTCACTTAAGGACTACAGATTAAGTAACTAAATATTCGAGCAAAGTCCAAATTCTATAAAATAATGAACAATCGCATGAAGCAGTAATCGATTTGAAATAAAACTGTACAAAGCGGTGGATAAAATCGATATCATTATGTTCAAAATAACATTTTTCTTCATTATGTGCGCATAATCAAGACTGGTTTCCTTTAAGCATTCTTTAACTGTGATCCTGTTCGTCGAAAATAGTAAACTACTCATACAGCACACTCCGTTGCAGGAAGGTTCCATGTTCGTTGCCGTGCAAAGTTCCACAGGGGCGGACATAGGAAGATTCCCGCAACATTCCAGCAATGTTGCTGGAACGTTCTGATGTTGCACCGCAACCTTCCTGCAACTTTCCTGGAACCTTCCTGCAACGGAGTGCGCTGTATGGGTGCACTCCATTCCATATAAGAGCGGACCTACGCTCCTACCGATTTGCGACCGATCTGCGCAGCTCCCACGGATCTGACACACGCGATTGGTCGTAGCACTTTCCCTGCCGGTTTCTTACCAATCAACAGTATATCCCTGCGCGGAACGAGTCCGCTCTAAAGTGGAATGTAGTGTCGGTAAAGGATTAATTTTTTCTTTAAAATTTTAACTAAAATATAACCAAAATTCGGTTAGTTGGTGTGTTCCAAATTGTTTTCAGGTAAGTTGGTAGTGTTCTTTATTATAAAATTAAAAGAGAAACTTTTGTAGAAATATGTGCTAACGCAATAGAGCCGTTACAATTTTAAAGAAAATTTCTTATCAACGCAATACATATATTGTCTAGAAACCTTTGTTTAATTTAAAATCAATTTTAGCGACACAAATATTATTTTCCTTTTTGGATTTAGAGACTTGTAATAGAAATTTCTGAGCACTGTTTTGTGAATTTATTGCAATGAATATCGTTCTCGAGTTACATTTCAATAAATGAAACGAAATTGTTGAACGACTAATGTAAATCACTTTAACATAAGAGAATTTTAGGAATTTCATAAATGCCACTAAGTTAATGAGCACAAAAGTTAACGAAGCGAATTGTCATATTTTATACTTGAAAATTGATTGAATCGAGAAGATTGCCTCTTTAAGTTTTACGTTTTTTTTTCACAAAATTATCGTTGACATGTTCTCTTCCCTAAAGATCAAATGTGAATACATAAATAGCCCCAATTTCTCGCAATTAAATTGGGAAATTTAAAAAATATCAAGACTTTTAATACAACATCAATAAAATTTTAGTACAAACAACGTAGGTACTTAACGCTATTTGTGCATATAAAACACAACGCAAATATTACAATAAGCAACGGGATAAATTTATTTAGGGACCCTATTATCTGAATCATGGTTTTCGATCAACAGAATTGTGCCGCTTACTTTTTGGAACAATGGGCTCCTTAAACCAGTCATCGAGGTACGTAACTTTCCTTGTTATTTACTTATCATTAGTTTCAGTTTCACGCACACATTCATAGTAAAGAGTTTCGATAGGTTCTACTACTCTCAGCATTTACGGAGATATGCGGGATATCCTATAAAAAATTATTCAAATCTCCTGACATCGAAAAATTCGCGTTTCGTGCAATTTGCTAAGTACGACAGCCAGTGAATCTCTACGCGCTGACAGTTCGGAAGGAACGTTTTGCCTTCGAACAGAAATTTCGGTGGAACGATCTTTTAGAAGTTTCCGCCGTTTTAGAGACTCGAAATAGCGATTGTTCAACGCATTGTAGTCTGGCAACACACTAGATGTTACATCCTCCGTCCAGGTCTTTTACCCTCTGAAGAACAGACTTTCTTGAAATTATTAATGGTAAAATATAACATAATCTACCAATACAAAAGTAGAACATGTATGTATCGTGATTTCTTTAATATTCTTTGAAGATCCCTTCAAACTTGTACAGAGGAATTGCATACATAATTGGATTTGAAGAATTCTTCACGAAATAACTTAATGTGGAAAAATTGTCTTCGTATTTTTTTTTATTCTATGAAGTCACCCATTTGTTATTTTAGGTAGGTACTTTTCTACGTCGCCAAGAATGAAGTGATATTTAAACGTTTTATTTTTATGCGTAGATACTATATAAAATTCTGATTTTAATCAAACTGCACGTGAATGTAGAGCGTATTTTCGCGGTTTTCATTTTGTTAACATAACTTTATTTGTCTTTTAGTAATATTACAGAGCATGAAAGATTGACGAATTCTTATGTTTAAAGTTTTGTTCCATTTCGCATCGTTGGAAAGTCACATTAAAAAAACGAAACAACTTTAAGGGCTGATTCCATCCTTTCAGAGACAATTTCTGTAGAAAACAAATTGCTCCTGGCATGGGTACTCCAATATGCTTTAGATTCCAAGGAATGTTTCATTAAAATCAGCATTTTCGGATTGGGAACGTTCCCTTGTAAAATGTCTGAGTCTGGGGACTTTTAATTTATCAGTAGTGTTCGATTTCTTTTCGTTTATTTTCTATTGTTGACAGTGGGCTGGTTTTCAGTTCTTTGTGGAATAACGAAACACGCCAGTGGCCGTAGCCGTGATGGAAAACACCGGTTCTCGTTAAATCACCGAAGTTAAGCATCGCGGGGCGGGGTACTGGGGAAAGATGGGAGACCACCTTTCTCCCGGTGCGCTGCTGCTGCTGGGACCCGAAGGAGAAAGGAGGGGAAAAAATGGGACTATAGTTCGTTGGGCAATATAAGCAAAAATAGCTTGAAACACCAGCCTGCTTAAAACACAGGAAAACAATAAAACATAACATAACAAAACACCTAGTTTGAATACATCATGATAGAACTCTGCACTGCAAAATGATGCCACACTGTTGTCAGCAAATAGACTTCTTTACGTGAGCGTGTTCCCATTTGTGTGCCACATTCAGGGTGGCGTGGAAAATCGCTACCAGCGGTAGCTATTTTGGAGTGGGGACAGCTACCCACGTCCACGCATGCGCGGGATGACGTCGCGACCGTTGAGCCAATCAACTCCAAGATGAAAATCGCTGGAATATTCGCCGACGCCAGCGCCAAGTCAAGCCAACTAGCCAACCAGCATCGTCGGGGAATCGGTTGTCGATGCTGTTTGGTTGCGGTCTTACTTGGCTTGGCCGAAGCAAGTATACTATTTATTGCGGTCTATCAATTTTCACAGTATCGACGAACTGTATGGAGAAAAAAATGTTGTGTAACAAATTGTGACGCTACAGTGAACAATAATCTCAATTCAAGTTTTCATAAAAGTGCGAAAAAGTAGGGCAAATAAAATTGTCCACATTACATACTAGTACATATTCCAAAATTGTGCCTAACTGTATTGTCAACATTTTTACTGTAAGAAATAACTGTGAAATAAACTTTTATACTACTAGATCCATGTCAACATATAGTAAAAGGCATACTTCCGTCGTCCATATTTGTTTTGTCACACTAGAGCCACCGTTCCCGCGGTGGTAGATTCGTTTGCCAATATGTATATACGAGGCAGTCAGGGCAACAACGGACCAACCCACATTGAAAATTTTTTTTTTCCTATTTTATATGGTTAGTAGAGCCTACCCATACAGCACAATCTCGTTGCAGCAACGTTGCAGCAATAATTCTATGTCCGCCTCCTGCAACGTTTCGGGTAGTACGGCCAAAAATATAAATAAAGAAAATTTTTTTCCCCACAAGGGGATTCGAACCGGCGACCTGTAGCGTCGTAGGCGAACACTTTACCGCCGCAGCTACAACCACTGATTGATAACAGTGCTAACGTATTCGAACTTATACTCCTACCATGTAAAACTTTAAACTCAAATTATTCAAAAACGAAGACTCATTTTGACACGCTGCATTATGGTTTTGTAACACTATGTAACACCCTGTGTCATTCTACACATTAAAATATACAGGGTGAGTCACCTAACATTTAACCTTAAAATATCTCCTTTGTTTTTAATGATACGAGAAAATGTCTCAGGAAAAAAATGATTGCTAGACAAAAAGGGCAACATATTAGACATGGTTGAATTTGTATTTTTATTGGCTATAACGTTACAGTAATGAAAATACGTCATCCCATTAAAAAAACTATCGATGATCTTGAAATTTCGGGAAATATGTACTTGAGAAAAAATCGTCTCCGCCAGAATAATTGTCTCTCTGAAGCAAACACTTTTTTCCTTAGACATTTTCTCGTATCATTAAAAACAACGGAAATATTTTAAGTTTAAATGGTAGTTGCAGCAACGTTGCTGCAATGTTGCCGCAACGGTGCAGCAATGATCCTGCAATGTTGCCGCAACTTTGCCGCAATGTTGCCGCAACGTTGCCGCAACGTTGCTGCAATATTGCTGCAACATCGCTGCAACATTGCCGTGCAATATTGCTGCAACTTTGCCGTGCAATATTGCACCGCAACGTTGCCGCAACGTTGCAGCAACAATTCTATGTCCGCCCCGTGCAATGTTGCGCGGCAACGTTGCCGCAACGTTGCCGCAATGAAGTGTGCTGTATGGGTACTGGAGTACGTTATTGCTACTAATTCAATTTTGAAAAAAAATGTGGGTTAGTCCGTTGTTGCTCTGACTGCCTCATATGTAGTAATGGAGAAGAATCTGGGGAAGGGGTCCTCGTGTTTATGTAGAAACAATTATGCCGGATATATTTGGTGAAAATTATATATAGATGTGAACAGTTTAATTTCGAATTTTAAGACCAAAATAAATTCTTTCAACAGTTTCTTAACTAAATCTTTACAGATCCAGCTACCTACATTCATGTGTAGAGGCTACGACAAATACCATTTTCAAAAATATAATTCACTGTGATTTTTATTTTGTTTGTAAAGATACGTATTCAGATCCATTATGACCCATTATCGACGTCTAATCGCATCAGAAAGGTTGCAAAGATTAAGTTCTCCTTATTTATTCTATGATAACTTAATTATTTTACAACTTGCTATTTTTACAGTTTTTTACACACTTCGCTTATATTCATTCCCGAATAACTATCAACTCACATTGAGCAACAAAATTTGTACCTTTCTAAAGTAATTCAAATGGCCGTCATAAACTGGCAACTAATCACTTCAAGCTTCTTGTTCCTTCGAAGTTTCGTATTCTTCAACAAATTTTGTTTTGAGTCTTTTCAGCTAACACAGTAATAACCAGACAACAATGCGTTTGCACACCTCAATACAGACATAGAAATGCGAGCACGCGAAAGCCATGTCTTCATTTGTCATTCCGGTTTATGGACCGTCAGTCGTGTTTGCGCAAGGTGAAACATTTGTCACTGAAAATTCCTATCTACCGCGCCAGCTTCTAGAAGCGGGCCAACTTTGAACGTCCTTCGTCGCCTAGAAACGAATTTATCGATCCAAGGAATCCGCCCCGATTGTTCGTAGAAAAAACTGGATAGAATGAATTGATCACAATGAAAACCTTGCAAGATCACATACGCCGTATCTCAGAATTTCGTTACATCAACGCCTGCTTCATACGGTATCACACAAAGCTTAACTTCGAAGCAGCACCGGTTCGCATTCTTCCACCGAACAGAATTCATGCAAATTATTAACATATCCACCTGGCATTGCTCGACTTCCGTACGGAAAGTAACGAACCATGTCGCTTCAAGGATTTTAAAAAACTAATAGAAATTCGAAGTCATACATACTCAAGTACACTTGGAAGTTTCGCCGATGTCGAACAGCTTCAAGTAATTCGTAATCGCGAGCGTGTAACCAAACGCAACGCTAGCTAAAACGATAACAATAATTAGTCAATTCCTTAAATGGAGTTTCGAGCATTTGATCAAACGAACCCGTGAAATATTTCGGTGTCTCCAATATCCCCATGATCGTACGCACGGTCTTCGACGCGAGATACACCTATTCTTAACTGATGTAAGTGTTGTAAAAATATGCGAGTCTTACGAATTACGTGCTTTTCAGGACGTAGGGCCGCGATTACTCTTTCTCCTCAGTTTCCTGACTCTCGCCGCCCAGCAGGGTCGATTTGTCTTCCTCGTGACCTCCCACTTCCGGCTCCTCGACGCTCTGACGTTGGCGCCTGGTGGCCTTTCGCTGCACGTAGAACATAAGAACGATGCTGACGCTCGCCAAGGCTGCCAATCCCGCCAGGACTATGTAAATTGTAACTGGCATTTGACTCGACCCCTGCGAACAGAAAGGTGTCGTTTGTTGCTTACTTCTTAATATTATCAGTATTAACCCTTTGCACTTCAAATGTAAGTCTTGGTCACAGCAAAGTGTAAATTAAATTTAGACACCGATATGTCTACAGTGTGGTGTGAAAGTGGAAGAATTTTTAATTCTGGAATCGCTATGTTATATAAGGTAGGTTCGGGTAATAAGGCCCACCTGTAATTTATCCTTGGTAGGCCAATCCACAATCTTGTTAATGCCATCTATTGCTTTTACTACATACGAAATGTCACTCGAAGAACCCCCACGCGATTAATGTAACATTTGTCGGCTGTAAATTCAACAAATGTTTCCTCCGCAACTAGCGTTGCTGCAGTTATAAGAATTACGTTGGTTTCTTGGCTTTGTATTAGGAGTACGCATTATCCAATTACTGTGCAGCTATAGGTATGTACAAGTATATATGTTGGCAACATATTTCCAAAAAATTGGGGTCGAAGATGTCTTTGTTTGCCCAAATTGTACATATTAAATAGGTGGGCCTTATTACCTCCACTACAGGAAATAAAGCCCGTTTACAAGGTTTTTAAAATCCTATTAATTTCCGTATTTGTTGTGTTCATATATTGTAACAAATATTACAGTGTATATTTTAATGTCAATAGAGTTTTATAAAAAAAGTTTTCAAAAATATGTACAAGTTTTTTTTTAATTATGGAACCTTAGGTGGGCCTTATTACCCGAACTTACCTCGATGGGTTGGTGCTCATTTAATATAGTGCATGTATTCAGCAGGTCCCATAGTTGAAAGAAGTTCATATGATTGCATATTCGAAAATGATTTATTAAGAATAGGGAATACAGTCCTGGTCATTATTTACTAAGGTGAATGTTAGAGATCGTGGCTTTTCACGTGTATCTAAATACACGTGTAACGTGTATTAAGGATTTAAAAATCCGTGTTCTTAATACACGTGTACACGGATTATAAGTACACGGATGCATGGTCGCCAAATACCGCCTCGTACAATCAACTTAGGGTGCGTTCCGTTATTCACTGCAAGTACTGGCAGTGCTGACAATAGCGTTCCGATATGGATAACAGTTCACTGCGGAAGCACTGCTACAGATGTATGACGTCACGAACTTCGACGTCACCTCCTGTTGTAACTGCTGCAGCCGGCCAGGTACAGCAGTCGCAGTGATCACGTGACCACAAAACGAATTCAAAATGAATCCTGCCATTGATGTGGACATGGAAGTTTTGACTATTATTGACGAAGAAACTAGCGAGTATTTTTTATGTGAAATGCAGAAACAATATCTTCTACATAATTTCTGCACCGTGTTCTTGGTACTCCAGTTCGATTTAATCTTCTGCATATTTCTATTTCTAATTCATCGTCGCTGGAACTACTTGAGTCCTCTATAATTTCTTGAATTATATCCGTAAATAATAACGCAGCTATTGTATTTTTGTTATTTCTTCCACTCATTTTGTAGGTTATTATGAGATGCTGAATGCAACCAACTGCAACTGCGTTCCGTTTTACAATTTCGCAGCAGCTTCGAAATGCACGAAATTAAATACATACTTTGTTGTCACGTCGGCATGACAATGTTCACGTTGTCCGTGAAGAGAACTGGAGCTGTTTCGAGACTCGAAACATTCGAGTAGCTTGAAGTTCGCACCGAGCGGGACTCGGTTTTTCGAGCCGAGCCGAGACCCGAACGGTTTCGGGTAACCCGAATGTTTCGGGTAGCTCGATTTTTTCGAGCAGCTTGAATGTGTTTCGGGTAGCTCGATTTTTTCGGGTAACTCGAATGTTTCGAGCCGCCCGAATATATTTTAGGTAGTCGACTGTATGGTGCAGTGTGACAGCTTGATGTAGCTGGAACATTTTGTAGGCACCGAATATAAATTTAGAATGTATAATATATATTATACATAATACCTAAAATATATTCGGACGGCTCGAAACATTCGAGTTACCCGAAAAAATCGAGCTACTCGAAACACATTCAAGCTGCTCGAAAAAATCGAGCTACCCGAATCCGTTCGGGTCTCGGCTCGATTGTACCGAGTCTCGAAGCAGCTCTAAAGAGAACTACACGGATTGAAGTTCGGCTACGTTTACTACACGTGTACACGTGTATGTAAATACACGTGAAATAGGGACCTCTGGTGAATGTCCCCATTTCTGCTAATTTCGTGTTTTTGTTATTATTATAAGCGTTACGTCTGTACTATAGTTGCAACAAAATAATTCTAAATTATTTGAACATTTACGCGAGTGTCGCACGAGCTTGGGATTAATCGAACTGCAGCATAAGCAACGAAAAACTTTTAAAATGAGAGACTCGTCATTTTTCGATCATGTTCTAGCTGGTTGTGCTAAGGAACAGTGCCACCATTGGGATCCGATAATTGGGCAGAAAATAGTTTTTGCAGTAAAAGTTCTTATTTAATAACAAAACCAGGTACCGTATTGTGCTCTGGATTAGGGCTGGGACTATTCGAATAATTTAATATTCGAATATTTTACCAGTATTCAAATCCTACGAATAAACTTCGAATATTTGAGTATTCGAATGTTATTATTCGAATACTATTCGAATGTTATTATACTAATGTATTCGAATACTGATGTGTCCGAATAGTATGGTGTAAAGTGGGTCAAAATTAGCTTACAAGATTTCACCCTGACAAATGAAACTAAAGAACTTGATTTATAAATCACACCATACTATTCGAATACACGAGTTTTCGAAAACATCAGTATTCGAAAACATCAGTATTCGAATATATCAGTATTCGAAAACATCAGTATTCGAATATATCAGTATTCGGAAACATCAGTATTCGAATACTTAAATATTCGAATAGTATTCGAATACTTGGATATTCGAATACTTAAATATTCGAATAGTATTCGAATACTTGGATATTCGAATAGTATTCGAATAGTATTCGAATACTTGGATATTCGAATACTTAAATATTCGAATAGTATTCGAATACTTGGATATTCGAATAGTATTCGAATACTTGGATATTCGAATACTTCAATATTCGAATAGTATTCGAATACTTGGATATTCGAATAGTATTCGAATACTTGGATATTCGAATAGTATTCGAATACTTGGATATTCGAATACTTCAATATTCGAATAGTATTCGAATACTTGGATATTCGAATACTTAAATATTCGAATAGTATTCGAATACTTGGATATTCGAATTATATTCGCCAAATAATTGCGCAACTGAAGTATTCGAATATTCGAATACCGAAAAATTGTACAATGCCTCTTCGTTTTATGGCTCTGTAGAGTTGTTGATTCAGGGGCCAAGAAGGGGTCAAAAGAAAATTATTGAGTATCATAATTCCAAACTTTGTACGTTTATTAATTGATATTCGAAGAATGTGATCAAATTTGTTGTCGTTTTGTGGTTATCGTTTGAACTAGAATGAATAAAAAATGTTGAAAGGCATTTCGAATGAAAACTTTCATTTTGCGGAAAAGAAGTTGTTGAAGCTTTCTGTGTTGTAAAACTCGAATTTCGCAAATAAATACTGCGGTCTAGGTCAAACGATAACCGCACTCACACAGTTTGAGAAAAATTTTGCAATTTATATTTCAGATGACTACAACAAATTTTTTTTTTCAAACCCCTCTTACTACTATCACTATAAATTTGAAAAAAATTACCTATTTGTATTGCATAAAAAAAATTGAACGCATTCTTCGAATGTCAATTAATAAACGTACAAGGTTTGAAATTATAATGCTCAATACTTTTCTTTTAAAAAATTCCCCAAAATGTGCCTTATTTTCAGAGCGTCAAACTAGGGAGACCCCTTAATAAACAAACGAAAGAATTTTCATTCTTTAAGAATGTATGTGATTTTCTTGATCAGCAATTCCCTCGATGTTTGATCGCTCGCGGTGAGCCAAATACTTGGCCTCCCAGATCACCAGATTTAACGCCTCTTCAGTTTAATTTGTGGAGTCACGTAAAACAATTGGAGCACACAGAGTGCATTTCGAATATTCGAAAAAGTCCTGTATTATTATAGAAGAGGGAACTTTTGATCGCTTAAAACTTCACAAAGTCATGTAAGTAAAACTGGCATTGATGACGGTCATTTGTTTATCAATCAGTAACCTGAACACGCTGTATAAATTTGGTTCCAATCCACGAGGACACCCTGTATGTATTTTACTGTTCCAATCTCTGCTGTTCTAATCTCTTGGGGTGATAAGGGGATTTGGGGATTTTTTTATGGACATATTTATCGAATGATGATCTTGACAACATATTTCAAGGTCATCAGAATCGGTGAGCAATACCTAAATTAAATAATTACCCAAATGAATTTCTAAATAATATTCGCGATCATTACTGTTAATTTTCAAGAATAACACAAATAGGTATATGGCAATTTGCAGATCGCTATACAAAGTTAAAAAACAAACTGTAGCACGCGGGAAATTTATAAAACAGTCAGACTGCTTTTCTAACGTTGTGTAAATTAATCCATCACGATGGGACAAAACTCAATATCGGAAATTTCGCCCCAGTTAACAAACTCGGCACGATAATGGTTTTAAGCTTCGTACCTATTAGGTAAACAATGCATTTCAAAGTAAATATTCAGGCCCTGGATATTTATTACATAAAGTTTCGATGAGCAAAGCAGTATCGTAGAATAATTTTTCAGAAATTATTACGTTGTCGTTGGTGTCATGGAGACACGAGACGCAATTGTGCTTTCATTAAACTGTGCAGTCTGGTACACATTATTATTATTTACAGTGTTAATTTTGTTACCTTTAGACAGGGGTTAATTATGTTCTCGTGTTACATTTAAATTTAAAGGAAACGTTGCGTTTCCAATTAACGAATATTGAAAATTACGTGCCCACGGTGTTACTGATATTTCTACAAGTACTTAGGTATTTTTTTAGTTAGTTAAACTTTGTAGTGCACCTTCGTTAACACTGTGGCATATCACTATGGAAATGTCAATTAGAATTATTAAACTTCATTTTTAATTGAGCGACATTCGTGAGTGGTTTAAAAATACTGATTCCTATATTGAACATCGTGAGGCTTCTAAATTTTTTCAATTAATTTGGCTGTGACAGTTGCCATGCTAACTATTCGAAATAACGATGATGATGTATGTTATTTAAAATAAAAATTCAGATAACAAGTATTGTATTGTATTGTAAATTTAATCTAATTACTGCAGTAAAATTACTTCGGTGTTATTTATTTAATCATTCATGTTCATTACTTGTTCTTTTGTAATAATTAATAATAATAAGAAACAAATTTCGAAAATTACCTTTTGTTAATAATGCCCTGAATTTGCCTTGTACATAGAAAGAGATTGATTTGAATGTTACTTGGGTGTGTCAGTTTTTAAAAACCGGTTTTTATTTATGAATCTGTAAAATTCGAAAACCGCGTTTTAAATTTAAAAAACCGATTTTATATAATGCATTTAATATGCAGAAATGAATTAATTATTTAATTCGAACCGTTAACATTTTTACTTGAAACTCTCCTCGGACGAAAGCATATTGTAGTATGTAACAGTTTACTCATTACTGTAAAACTATTTGGTACCACTGTAAAAAATTTATATTTTGTGCGGATTTTAGTTTTTTTTTTCATTTGGTTTGAATGCAACCTATTTTATTGTGTTATATTTTTGTAGATGCAGAAATATTAAGTGAACTCAAAAATGGTACGGATTTTAGTTAATTTAATTTTTATTTATTTGGTTTTGTATAGATACGGTATATTTTATTTTCTTACATTTTTGCAATTCCATAAATATTAAGGAAACTGAACATTTTTAAAATAAGTACAAATATTTGTTTATTATTTTAATTACATATTTTTTGTGAAAATTTGAAAACCAGTTTCACCGGTTTTTGGGGTGGAATAGTGGAATTCGAAAACCGGTTTTTTCGAAAGTCGGTTTTTGTATAAACCCTAAACGTTATACCCGCCGCTGAAACATTATTAGGTTAGGTTAATATTTAGCAGCTGACAGCTGTACCTATCTCGCTTTTTGTACCATAATTGAACGATTAAACGAACTTACCTGTAAGTGAAGTTCGATCGTAATTATATGAAGTGCCTCGTTCAAAGAGATTACTATTGTAGTTCCCCTTTCGCCCCGCTAGATATCACAGCGCTTTAGAGAAAAAAACAAAAAACCGGCCGCTACCCTCGGCCACCGCGGCCATCATCTCATTTTTTCAGAGCTATATTTTTAAAATTGTTGTTAGTTTTTTGGGATTGGGTCAATAATGGGGAGGGCTGTAATCTCTTCGAACGAGGCACTTCATATAATTACGATCGAACTTCACTTACTGGTAAGTTCGTTTAATCGTTCAATTATATTTCGTGCCTCGTTCTCGAGATTACTATTGTAGTTGTTTAGAGTACAACAATTTTTACTCATACTTTAAATTAAACACAGTTTTTTAAAACTATTTTGGATTTTTCGTATATTAGTAATACTGATGGCTGAATCAGGTACAAGGTTTTACTTAATCATATTGACTTACGCACTTAATATTGCCGCTGCGAAATCGCCATTTTGTGGTAATATTGGCCTATTATAAAATTGCGCAAATACCTTAGAGCTATTTGACCAACCCGCTGTATTTCTAATTACGCTTACATCAACTCCTTTGGTTAGAGCTAAGGACGTAGACGCATGTCTTGTTGAATGCGCCGAAAATATTGACATATCTATGCCACTTTTATTTAATACAGTCTTTATCCATCTACTGATTGTTTGTGTGCATACAGCCTTATGTGGCCTTACAGTAGCTATAAATAGGATATCTGTAGCTCTTAAACTTTTCGTTACTTCTATATATCTTTCCAATACCGAAGCCACACATAGTCTATTATCACTGGTAAATCTTGGTAATAATAATAAAGGTTGAGGACGTCCGTGACTCGATGTTTTGACTAAATCAGTTATTCTAATCTCTAATCCCGCTGAAGAACTTTTAATGTTACTGACTTTTATATTTACTAAGGTTTGTGCCCGGTGTGCAGTACATAACGCTATTAGTGTTACCGCTTTCTCCGTTAACTCTTGGAGGTCTAAGTCATATAATGGCTTCATGTTTTTCAAATAATTTAAAACTATTGATACATCCCATGTAAATAAATATTTTGTCTTTGCCGGCCTTAACTTTGCTATTCCTTTAAAAAATCTGCTTATTATTGAATCATCACCTATTTTGTTAGTTGATAACAGTGATACTGCAGACCTGTAGGTATTTAGCGTTGCATAGGATGCACCTTTTTTAAAACTATATGTAAGAAAGCTCAGCAGACTATTACGCGTCGGCATCTTAAAATTATTATTAGTAAGTATACAAAATTGCCACCAATTTTTAAGGGCTGATTCGTATTGTTTTAAAGTTTTTATCGATAATGATGCTAATAGAATATCTATGGTCTCTTGTGGTACCATTTTTCTTACAAAGGCCTCCCTAATACTTCTCCTACCAGCAAACGTAGGTATTGTGCTCTCGGATGTTGTTTTGATCTGCATGGAGATAATAATAGTTTATCGTTAGGTTCGAATATTAAGGGTTCTTTAATTATTAGACTTTTAAACAGTGGATGCCACGGTTGGTTTGGCCAGTCTGGCACTATAAAAATTCCCGAAGCACCATCTTGTTGTACTTTTCCTAGTGCTTTTAGAATTAAACTGAAGGGAGGGAAAGCGTAAAATTTTAGTTTTGTCCATTTTACTGTAAAAGTATCTATTTTTACCGCTTTATCGTCTGGCATCCATGAAAAATATTTTTTGCATTTTGTATTATATTTCGTTGCAAATAAATCTACTTCCGGAATTCCAAATACCTTTATTATTTTTCTAAATGCCTCATCGCACAATTCCCATTCAGTATCCTCATTTTTTATTCGCGATAGTTTATCTGCATCTTCATTTTCCGAAGATGATATGTATGAAGCGAATAAGAAAATGTGTTTTTCCTCTGCCCATTGCCATATTTCTTTAGTCAACCTATTATATTCTTTATATTTTGTACCTCCCATTCTATTAATATATGCAATAGCTGTGGTGTTATCGACCCTTAATAGAATTTGACAATCTTTTTAATTATTCGCTAATCTATTTAAAGCTAACTTAACTGTTAAAAGTTCTCTATAATTTATGGACCACGATTTTTCCTGCTCATTCCAAAACCCAAAACAGCTATTGACTCCATCAGTTGCACCCCAACCCGTGCCGGATGCATCCGTGTAAATTTCTGTTTTGAAGTTACCTGTTTTTATAGGGTTTACTGCGTAATCTAACGATTTTTCCCACCATTTTAAATCTTCTAAAATACATTTTGGAATCGTCATTTTTTGTTCATAATTGTTTCCATTATTTTTTAAAACTTTTAATTTTTCTCTTTCCAACTTTTTTGTGTACAACAATCCATATTCCATGGCTGGGCAAGCTGCCACTAACGACCCAATAAGTTGAGCAAATTCTTTTACTGTCCCGTATTTTATTTTTAAAAATTTTTGTACCAATCCCTTCAGTTTTATTCTTTTTTCTCCCGTTATTTCCACCGTATATTGTACAGAGTCTATTATAAATCCCAGATACTTGCATCTTGTCGACGGTATTAAATTACTTTTACGCTTGTTAATTAAGAAACCTAAATCTGTCAATAGAGCACTAGTTTCCTTAACATTCTTGTGACACAATTCTGCGGTCTTTGCTATACATAAAATATCGTCTAAGTATACATATAACTGAGAAAAACCCTTTGACTCTTAAACAATTTATCACTGGTTTCAACACTTTTGTAAATACAAAGGGACAAGTAGATAAGCCATTTGGTAAGCATGTAAATTCATATAATTTCCCCAAGAATTCAAACCTTAAGTATTTTCTGCTCTTAACGTGAACTGGAACTAAAAAATATGCATCTTCTAAATCGATGGTGCTCATATAGTATCCCGGTGAAACTAATCCTGTTGCCGTTCTAATATTTTCCATTTTGAAATGACTGTTCTTAATGAATTCATTTAATTTCTTTAAATTTAAAATGAATCTATACGAGCCATCTGGTTTTGGTACTAAGAAATAGCTGGATAAAAACTGTTTTTTATTTTCCCTACATTCTTCTATTGCACCTTTATCCAATAATAACTTTATTGCCTGCTTATACTTTTTTACTTCTGTATTTGAGTCGAATCTCATTTTTGGTAAGTTTAACTGCCTAACCTTTTTACAAAACTTTATTTTGTACCCTTTGACATAACTTAATACCTTGTCATCATTGGTAATTTTTTGCCAATTTTTAATGTAATATTTTAATCTACCAGCATTTTTACCTACATTTATTTTTGCTTTCCTGACGACTTTGGTTTGAACCGATTCTGGTACTGCACTCGTGGATTGAACGGTTGCTGTTTGTTTTTGAAGAACATTTTGGGCCTGGCCTGTACCGGTTGATTTCCGTATGCTGCCTGCGCGTAAGCCGGTCTTCTTGCTTGCAGGCTTCTGTAGTTTAAATTGCTTTTTGATTGCAGGGTTGTTGTTTTTCTTGCTCCTGAAGGATATTTCATATCCTGACCAATTTTTTCCATAGCTTTTGCCTCCTTTATCCTATCTAGAAGCCCTTTCCCGAATAAAAATTCATCGGTTTCCGCTTTTTCTAATAAAGCTTTCCTTTGTTTTTCTACACCCGGTAGAATAAAGGCCTTCCGTGATTCGGTCTGCCCGAATATTATCTGATTTATAAGCTTTGCGGCATCGTTTAGTTTACCAATAAATTCCGCTTTGTCAATGCCTTCCTCTTCTTCTAAAATATCATTTATTCAGCAACGTGTTTATCTCTTTTTATTGAAGATTCTAATAACGTTGTAGCAAATTCCGGGTTTAGTTTTGGTGCTTCCAAACCCGTCGGTGGCGGATACTTTTTTAACAGTGCATCCATATCTTTCTCCTCTATGCCGTTAAAAAACCAATGTTTCCATCTCTTTTTAATGGACGAATGTAATTCAACTTTTTCCGCATTTGTTTCCGTTGGGTCACTACCAGGGTGGTATATAAAGGTGGTTTGACGGGACCATGTACGGCGTCTTCATAACAGTTTAATTCGCAGAATACTAACCAGCTGGCGTTAACTCTAAGAGGCGCGTTACCGCGGTAAATTTGAAATGTAAAGAATATATACCCAACAGAAATGGTTATTAATAATAATTTTAAATTATTGTAAAGGTTATATGTATGAATTTCGTGTACATGTTTACCATGTATTTTATATATTTATCATCCAAAATTTTATTTCTCATAATATATGTATATAACCCTTATCATTTTACCAGCAGTATTGCTGCCAAAATATTTCTGTGTTTAGTGTTATTTTGTTAATTTCGTTGTTAGCCAACGGAGATCATACAATCGGAGATCACCACTTCTTTCTTTGAATTGTATCCTTTGGTACTGCAAAAATAGATATATTTTTTTCTTTTCCAGAAGAACCACAATTCTCTACTTTGCACCGTTTAACCATAGTGCTAGTTAAAATAATAGTTTATATAATAGCGAATTCGGTATCTCGCACTGACTCTGTGCTAGTACCAGAAAATGACTTGGATTGGTGGATTCTTATAGAGCTATCTTCGCCTCTATCAGAAACAACCAATCCAACTCATTTTCTGGCATCAGCACAGAGTCAGTGCGAGATACCGAATTCGCTATAAGAAACACAGTACACGGAACACGGTAGCGTGGCGTCGTTACACTTATACAATCAAAGTCGACTCTATCCTATGTGTGGGATCCATGCACACACGCCATCTGCTACATAAAATCTGTACTAAACTCTTATGAAGACACTATTACTAGGGAAAAGTGGCTTTGTTGCATCACCTTTATATACCACCATGGTCACTACCTAGGGCTACCAAAATATCATCGTCCAGAATTTTTTCCTGAACTTCTGTGTTATTTTCCTCAACCATTTCATTCTCTTTATTTGCCCCTATATCCGAGCTTTCCCCGGCAAATTTCTCAATTTTTTCCTCTGAAAAAAATATATCCATATATTTTCCCGTATCATTTACGTGCATTAGAAACAAAGACGGTCTCCTCGCGTTTCAACATGGCGTCGACCATTTGTTTCCGTACAGGACAAAATAAAAACCCATCGTCATGCCGCTCGTGCATGCGCGTCTGGGTAACTTCCATTTTTACTATTGCTGTTTGACTGGCAAACAGGAGGTTTTTTGTTTGTCCTGTCGCTCGTACAGACGCAAACAACTTCATTGTGAAATATATTTTGTCACTCCTGCCTCTCGTGCAGTCGCTTTTATATTTTTTACTGATAGGTTAATTTTTGTAATACCGCCTTTGTTCTGCCGCTCGTGCAGACGCAAGGCACAATTTTTATGTCTAATTTGTCCTGCCGCTTGTTCAGGCGCATTAGAAACCTTCATAACTTTCCTTTACTGCTCATCTCTACGCAATACTTTTTATCACTTACCGTTTTCTGAAACTGATTCAACTTCCTCACTGCCCTCGCTTGTTGCTTCCTCGATTTCTTCATTTCCCTTTTTTATTTCCTCCATTTTTTGTTTTAATCTTTTTATCTCACCACACAATTCTTCTATAATTACTTTCCTTTTCCCCATGTTTAACCCACACTCTAAGCGTGCTTCTCCTAGCGCACAGCGAAAAAGAATGAGATGATGGCCGCGGTGGCCGAGGGTAGCGGCCGGTTTTTGTTTTTTTCTCTAAAGCGCTGTGATATCTAGCGGGGCGAAAGGGGAACTACAATAGTAATCTCGAGAACGAGGCACGAAATATAATTCGTATTTTTCTCTTATGATTTCCTATTTTCTAATATATTGTAATTCGCTATTTGTACAATAATATCATCATCATTATTATTATTATTATTATTATTATGAACAACTTCAACATCAGAACCAGACATTTTACTTTTTCCTTTTTAATTTGTCCATCCATAATGTGTTACTTGAGCACACACTCAAACTTATGAACACACTTGTCAGTCGTACAAGAGGAGTATATAAATTTAATAATTTACAATTTAACGAAGCTTCCCATGTAGGCAGATAGAGAGCTAAAAGGGTTTTTTTCGTGACATTTTTCTCCCCGCGTTCCTAAGTTCGTTGCGGCGGTTCAAAGAGTTTAATGATGTATTGTTATGTCTTAATCCTAGTTGTTGTAATAAGTAGTCATGTAACAAAGACTGATAGGCTAAGAGACTCAGATGCACTGAGTAATTAGCTGACTACATGATGTTATGGTAGTTTTTATGTTTTTCATACCAAAGGCTGTATAAAATTTATTTTTGTTATGTCCGTCAATAAACAAATTTCAAAAAAAATAGAGTGCTAAAAAATGGTCACCTATACTTACCACTTCATACAGACCCCAACAGTTTACGAGGTATTTAAAATACGCAGAAAATGTCTATTAGTATTGATATAAAATTTAATATCCATTGAAATCGTACGCAAACCTCCCGCGTTCAAGTAGAACATTTCCATTCCCGGAGTGCTTCGAGAATAACGTGTTCTGAAATTCTGATCCGAAGGGCGTTTAACGCAGTGTCACTCAAACTTTTTCTGGCCCCTCCTCGCTTAGTTCGGTCAAATTATTCCACCCTCCCCCCACCCGCCCTTGCCATATAAGGGCGTTACATTTTAATCTTTCCACGCGATTGTCTCCTAAAGTGTAAGATGGTGCGATACCCGACCAACTTACAATTATTATTATTCTTTTTAATTAGTTATTTTAAGTTGCATCAACCTCTAAGTTGGGTTATTAGCGACACAGATCATAGAAACGATATTCAAAATTCTTTAAGAGGATTGGTATTTTGAAGGAATCTCAGCAGCTGTTTCATCTTCTTGTGGTCGGTAAAATTTTTCTGTAAGCAGGTGCCAATCTCGCAGTTTTTCCTTTTTATTATTATTATTATTATTATTATTATTATTATTATATAAACGGGAGAACCCTTTAGACTACAAAATATAAACATAATGTACAAGAAGTATAAAATATAAAAATATAAAATATAAAATTAAAATATAGATAAAGAAACCAGAAGATATAAAGAACACAAACATAACAGTCAACAAACAAGTAACAAGGCTAAACCAATGACCGGACATTAAGGAGATTGAGGAGATGACAGACTCCTCAGAAGTAGAGCCCTAAACGTAGTTAGGGAGTCCAAGCACAAATCATTCTCGGCGGGGCACTGGTCCAACTCACTCATAGCGCGATTAATGGGGTCCGCAGGGTAAAAGTGATATTCGGGGACACGCGCAGCAAAAAGGGGTCTAGGACGCAATGAGCGTTGCGGAGCATTAAAACAAATCCGTGCGACAAGTTCGATGCAGTTAATCTGACCGTGGAAAACGTTGTAAAGAAATAGTAGGTCTGTACACACGCGGCGGTCGCTAAGAGTTAAGAGCCCCGTCTTTTGCATGACAGGACCGTAGTCATGGTCGCAGAACCGCACAGGGCTACCAGAGGCCCTCATGGCCAACCTCAGGAACTTGTGCTGGACCCGTTCAATTAAGCTGGTATATTGTTTGTGTCTAGGGCTCCAAATCACCGACGCATATTCAACCTGTGACCTCACCAGTGCGACATATAGCAACTTCAATGTCCGGACTTGTTTGAAATGTTTACCGAAACGGGCTATAAACCCAAGGGTTTTCATAGCTTTACACGTAATATTTCTATAATGATTGCGAAAATCCAGACATGACTTGAATGTTACACCAAGGTCCAGGACTTCGGCAACCTCAGACAATGTGGCATCATCCAAAATATATTGTGAGGGAATGCCTCTAACAGCCCTGTGTGACCTTAATAATACACATTTACCCGCATTTAACCGCATCCTATTAACGGTACACCACTGCTCAAATCCACAAAGATCATCCTGCAACAGATTCACATCGAAAGTACTACTAATTGTGCGGAAAATCTTTAGATCGTCCGCGTACATAAGAAATTTGATGTGCTTAAACGCCCCCCTAAAGTCGTTAATAAAGAGAAGGAACAGGAGAGGACCGAGGTGAGATCCTTGCGGGACCCCCGAGGTCACATTGACCGGATCGGACACCTGGTCCTGCACCCTGACCACCTGCACACGGCCTTCAAGGTAGCTGTCAATCCACGCAAGGAGCGGCCCATTGATCCCGATTGAAGCTAATTTATGATGCAGGATACAATGATCAACAGAATCAAAGGCTTTCCGAAAGTCGGTGTACACTGTATCGACTTGCAGACCCCCATCCAGTGCAGACGAAATGAAGCAGTGGTATACCGCCAGGTTAGTTGCCGTCGACCGACCAGGAACAAATCCGTGCTGTTCGTCGCAAATCACGTTAGTGAGATTCGGCGTTAAGTGCTCCGTTATTATCTCTTCAAAGATCTTAGGCATGACCGATAGTTTGCATATCGGCCTATAATTTCTAACATCCGAGCGGTCGCCTGCAGGGAAAATCCCCCTAGCTAACGAGGAATTAAAAATATGCCAGAGGGGCCTTGCAAGGATGAAACGACATTCCTTAAGAAACAGGGGCGGGACCCCATCAAATCCAGGACCCTTTGACGTATCGAGAGAGTCAAGTTTAGAAAAGATTTGACCAAAGGAAATGGAAACCGAATGAATATTTAGGTCGCTATCTATATTCAGGGCAGGCACCGCTCCAGCCCGAGGGGTATATACAGAGCCAAAAAAGTCAGCAAATAGATTAGCAGCTTCCACATGCGACGAGGCCGACAAGCGGTCCAGATGGACCTTGCCTGGAATTCCATGCACACCACGCTTCGTATTAACAAATTTCCAGAAGCTTAATACATTATCACGTACCGCGCTCTCGATGCTATCAATATAAACTCGATGCTCCTGAGAGAGGGAAAGCTTACATCTCGAACGGAGACTCGTAAAGTTTAAATAATCGCAAAATGATCCAGTACGCTTGAAAACCTTATGCGCCCTTTTTTTCTGCCGGATCAGGGACCTTAAGCCGGGAGAAAACCATGGCGGAAACGTGGATCGGACAACGGACCTAACAAGAATAAAGGCTTCTATTGCACTATTAATATGGCGATATAAACACTCAAGGGACCGTTCAGGATCAGAGTCACCAGTCACATTATCCCAATCTACAGAATTAAGATAATCCAACACCCTAGGGTAATCGCCCCGCTTAAAGTCCCTGTACACCAAGTTACCACGCAAGAGCTCAGGACCCGAGGCCAAACCGCTAAACCTTATATATAAGGGTGGATGATAGACGTCTGGCTCAATAAGGGCATCAATGACTCGGTCCACTGAAACATTAGTTGAGCTAACAAAGACGAGATCGAGCATAACGTCGAAATCATTGAAAACATTATTTACTTGGGTAAGGTTACAATACCCGGCACAACCAAGGAGAAGGTCAATGGCTGCAGATTCATTCGCCGATACACCCGATCTTCTGAAGCAATCTTGAACCGAGTCGTTGAACCATACCGCGTGAGGGAGATTAAAATCACCGTACAGACAAAAGGTGTCATCGCTAAACTTATGATATAATTCCATGACTGAGTCGACATGATTTGATAAAGTGACGTCTGGGATGCAGGCGGAATATAAACTGCCCCCAGTAGCAGGTATTTGTTACTGTGAAGGTGAACTCTAACAAACAATTGCTCGACCACGGAACAGTTGGTAGTTACAACGCATGATGACAGCGAATTTTTGACCGCGATAAGAACACCTCCGCCCCTAGAGAAACAGCTGGATCGTTGGGATCTGTCACACCTGTACACGGTATAATCACACAACCCAAGTTCAATAGACGATATGGCAGGGGTGAGCCAGGTCTCGACAAAAATAATAACATCATACGTCACTGCGGAACTGAGTACGGAATTGATGAGGGAGTCTAATTTAGTACGGAGACCACGAACATTTTGTAGGTATACTAAAGGGTTCACTTCATGTTTTTTAGAGATGAGTCCTTGAGTGGTTTGCCCTTCACGATCTTGGGAACACCACGAATGTACCGGATGGTCATTTGGGTTTGTCCCTGCTCATGAAGGTCCCGGAGCTTCTCTCGGAGCTGTAAAATGGTCCCACGTTAAAGCATGGTCTTATCATCAGTGATCTTATACGGGCCCTTGTAGCGATGCTTAGCCTGGAGAATCATCTTCACCTCAGCTGCAGAGTCGAGGCGGACACAGATAGGCCTACAGGGTGTCTTACCTTGTATGCCAAGACGATGCGTGGCAAAATCCTGGCTGTTAAGGGGGCAAATCCCGGTCAAAACCCCACGGACAGCAATCAAATCAGCCGATCTATTTAATTCCGGCGAGGATTCGCGAGGCTCCGGCACCCCGAAAATGATTACATTCTTGGACCTAATCTCCCTATCTTTAAGCTCTTCTATGACGTCATCTGTCGACGTGGGCAGGTGATCCGACGAGATGGTGGGCCTGTCCTCCAAGGCCTTGACGCGTTCAGACAATGAAGTAATATCGGACTTCATACTAGCCAGGTCAGCTCGAATACCCATAAGAATTTCATCCCGAAAAACAGAGAGCTTCGAGTCTATTAGTTCACTCACTATTCCTCTGATAACATCGGCCGAGGGTAACGTAGAAATCGACTGGAGTGTGGCCGTAGGTATAGTAAATAACGGTTGTGCCGGCGATGTAACGGCCTGGCTAACTGTGGATTGCGACAATGAGGATCCAGCATGACAATCCAAAAGGCTCTTCTCGGACCAGGGATGACCCGATCGCGCCAGACAAGAGGCTCCAGGATGACAAATAATTCCACAGCCTACACATGTGACTGGATTGGCAACTACGGTGGAACAGCCCCTACATTTCTTCGAACCACCAGGCATTGTGGATCAAGTAGAGACAAACAGACAGACACTAAAAGACTTTCCGGGCACACACTAGAAACCAGTAGAGCAGAGCCCGTGATATTAGAGAACGTTAACAATAATAAGGTTGAATAAAAGAAGGCTAGCGTCGATTTTAAGCAGACACCCACAGAACGTCGAAAAACAACAAGATTCAAACTGACAGAGTCACTCGGCGAGGCACAAACCAACGATCGCACTACCAAAACAAACGACCTGTCACCTCGGCGACTGATTACAGACTTTTAGTTGACAATTGGCGGCAGGAGAGTATAAGGTAATCGATGGTTAATGTGGTGTTGCACGTATCACAAATTGGGGTGTCTGCTTTGCTCATTATGTGTGAATGGAATATTTTAGTGTGGCCAATTCTGACGCGTGATACTGCTACTTGGTTTGGTCTTGTAAGGTTACGGCAGCGAAGCCCCGATGGGCGGTCCGAGGGCCCGAGCATCCATAGCGTTTTCTACGAGCTGTGCGGAAGGGGGGGCAAACGCTATGGACGCTCGGGCTCTCGGACCGCCCATCGGGGCTTCCCTGGATTACGGACAGAGGTGTTTTCAAAGAAGTTGTTTTTTACTAGTAGCTGTCGGGGAGATACGTTTTGTTTCCATTCCGTGTCCCAGTATTCATTGATTGCCATTTTAGCGGCACTTAGTTTCCGAGGAGTTTGCAGCTTCTTTGGCTAGTTTGTCCACCATTTCGTATTTTTCAATTCCCGCGTGTGATGTAATCCACACTATCATTACTTTATTCCCTTTTCTTAGCGATGGGTGTACGTTTCTTGGCACTTGATAATTAGGTCATCGTCAGTTGAAGTATTTGTAATTGCTTGGATTGCGCTTAGCGAGTCGCAGAAAATGGGGTACTTTTCATTTTCTCCAGCTGTTGTTATTTCTAAGGCTTGTTGAAGTGCAATTAGTTCGCATAGAATTACCGTGGTGTCATTAGGCAATTTGGTTTTGGTAGTTGTTTGTCCATGGATTACTGCACATCCAGAGCCTCGGTCGGTTTTGGATACATCTGTGTAAATGTGTACAAAGTCTACTAGTTTGTTCGCAAGGTCATAGAAAAGTGACTTTAGGACATGGTGATCTGTGTCCTTCTTATTATGGTTTAGTAATTCGAAGTTGGAACAAACAAACTGTTTAAATATGACACTGGCGTTAAGCTTATTTACTTATGGATATCATGAAATATATAATGCATATATTGAGACGTTAGGAACGACGTAACCCTCTAAAATGATTGAATTCTTAAGCCCTCCTGCTTAGCCCACATTCCAACATTTAATTATTTCAATTAAGCTTGCTTAATTACCTTGTCTAGGAAAAACACCAACCACCCGATTTTTTTAAAAATTATATAATGCTTAATCACACCACTCAATCGACATTCATTTGTAACCGTATCGAGGATTATGCGGCTAATATTATTGTACAACCGCACAGGATATATTTAAGGGGTCTCCCTACCTTGACGGACGAAAAATGATGCTAATTTTGGGAATTTCTTAAAACAAAACCATTCAATATATTTACTTCCAGCTTTGTGGCTTTATTTGTCAATCTTTAGAGAATATGCAACAAACTTGTATGCAAAAATAGAGCGCCTTACAAAAATCATATGAAAATTTACAAATTTGTGTCATCTGTATGAGTGTGGCTATCGCCTAAACTAGAATGAATGAGGAATACTGAAAAGTAAAAAAAATAGCAGCGTCTAAACCAGACATCGATTTCTGCAAAAAATTCGTCTCTTTTCTAAGTCGCAAAAGCCCGATTTTGTAAAAACCGACATAATTTTAGTACCAACGAGAATGGGACATCTCCTGAAGATATATACCAAGTTTGAAGTAAATCGGGTGCTTGGTTTTTGAGATATCAAGCTAACCAATTCGAAAAACATAATTCTCAGAAAAACGCGTTTAAAGTTTTAGATAATGTTTTTTTAATTAAATTTTGTTTAAATGTTGCCTGAATATGTACCAATATCGGCATTAAATTTTCAATTAATATAATTTGAGGGTTTCTCTTTAAAAAAATCCCAAATATCGCGCTCTTTTTCAGGCCGTTAAAGTGGCGGATCCAGAGGGGGGCGATAGAGGCGCCCCCCCAAGAATAATAAAATAGAAAAATATGATGACATTGTGTATTGTTCTGTATAAATAATTAATGTAAATTTATTTATTTAGGCTAAAGTATCAGATAGAGATATTAAAATACAAATTCTAAATTTTATAAAATAAGATTTAAAAATGTACTTATGTACTTTTACATATTTCGCCCCCTCCAAGAAAGGCTTCTGAATCCGCCTCTGGTAGACCTCTTAAGGAAGCAAATTTAAACTGTTCAAATGTGCCCCGGCCTCCCCTAACCCTTATGCATATAATATCCAGGCCTCCAAGCAATTCACTAAATAGTGCGAATCGTTGAACGTTCCACGGTTTTGTTGCACAAACGACGACTCCTATGTTTCATTTTGCAACCAGCTGATTTACATGAGACTACGACAAACACAAACGCGTTATCGTTCCGTGAACCGAGTCTACCGCAGTTTATGAAAATTGCATAAGACGTCTGTTGCAGCAGTATCGCGAGACGCGATAAGTAGGTACATATACAATAGTTACGCTTGAATATGCATTGGTTTGAAAACCCAGAAACGATGACTATGGTGGTAGCATAATAAACGCGTAATAATTTGGAATTTTATTGCATTGAAGTCTTTTATCGAGCTTAAATTAACTATTATTTACGTCGTGATCAATTAATTAAGATAGAAAATACAGAGTATTTTACAACTAGGTATAAGTGGAACTAGGGTTTATACAAAAACCGACTTTTGAGAAAACCGAATTTCGAATTCCACTATTCCAAAAAAACCGGTTAAACCGGTTTTCGAATTTTCACAAAGAAATATAATTAAAATAGAAAATAATATCAGTACTTATATTAAAAATGTTCAGTTTTTTTTAATATTTATGGAATTACAAAAATATAGCAAAATAAAATATACTGTATCTATACAAAACCAAATAAATAAAAGAAATTAAAATAACTAAAATCCGTACAAAATATAAATTATAAATCTTTATTTCATTTAGTATTTTTCTTCTGAAAATATGAACTCATGAAGGTTAGTTTTATAGTAAACTATTACGTACTACAATACGCTTTTTTCAAAATTTAAAAGCCGGTTTTCGAATTTTAGAAATTTAAAAAAAAAACGATTTTTAAACCCGGTTTTTAAAAACCGACAAACCCTAAGTGGAACCTTAATCTATTAACTGCATTCTGACTTCTGCAATATAACTTTTTTGCATTGAAATATGACATTATATTGTTCGACTTGGATTATTAATTTTTCTCTCAATAATACAAGGGCTGTTGGTTTTAGGGGCGTCTACATCTAGCAATGTGTGTCAAGTGTTTAATGGCGGTGTGCAACTAGGGCTGACGCGAAAATGTCGGCTCTTCGTATCGCACTTTGGTTTTAATAAAAATCACTTTCGTTTAGTCCATGAAAGATTCTCTACTTCGGTTTGCTATATCTGGAATCCAACATAAAATTTAGAATTTGGAGTAGAATATACAAGACAGAAAACAATGGTAAAAAATGGTAACTTTTAAAAGTCACCGAAAACGAGTAATTCTTACGCAGCATAATTGTGTGTGTTCTAAGAAATGAGAAACCAATAATTATTAATCCTAGAAGTTATGGGAAATTCCATAAATAGGCGTTAATGTAATAATGTACCTAATCGTGATCACAGCTTACCTACATAGTCGCTATTTTACGTCCCCATTATCTTTATATGATATCTCATCTATGAAATAATTATTTATAATCCACTCATAAATAATATAAGATAAATAACACAGGACCACAACTTTTTTTTCATTTACACAAACTGGACCGCCTGTCCTATACGTATTTTGGGTGGCTAAATTCGAATCCGTTGCCCGTTTTGGCCCATCACGTCCAGTTTTTTGGTAAATTGCAAACAACTATTGTAAACCCGTAAAATGCCATATAAACACAACATATCCTATTTCCACAAACTTATAACGTCAAACTCTCTAACCTACTAACCCCAAAACCACAAAACCTCTAATTCCATATTTTGTTAATCCTCTAAACCCAAAAACCGTGTTTACACATAACCCGCTACGGGGTGTTTCTATCTCAAACGCGGAAATAAATATTTTCAAATTTGCCCAATATTCAAACTCGCATAACTTCGCTAAAATTCATCCAACGTTGATCAAACATAGACCATTTTAAAATTTGAACTTTCTACTTTTCGATGCTTTAAACCACTTTTATCGAAATGGGTATCCAGGGGGTAAAATACGCCGTCAAAGAGAAGTATGCCAAACTGTAAAAATTTCTTAATGTTTGTCAAGTGCTACTGAGGGCAAACAATATTTTTTGTAGTTTCTATGTATTCTATTAGAAAGTGTGAGCCTTTATCTTTAAGATAAACCGAACCTCATCGAAAAGGGGTGGTTTTTAACAAAGATACAGCCATTTAAAGAAAACCTGCTAAAATCCGGTCAACCAAAAAGTTACAAGAAATTATCTTCTTTTTCCTATATAAAAATACTTCAATACCTTGAATTCTACTTGCAAAAAAGTTGTTTTCCCAAAAAGAAGTTTGTTCGTTTTGTTCTTACAGGACCCGCATGAATTTTTCGTTTGCAGAAGTGGGCCAAAAGTGGTCATTTTCGCATATCCGCCCTTTTACCCCTATTACTTCCCCAGTAGTGGCTAGTCGCAGCTAATTTCTGTTCTATGTAAATGCTAAGGCCTTACGCTTTAAACTGCGACTAGAAAGATCACTGAGAAATACTGAGAACTTTTTGTAACAAAGATTGAAAATGGGACATTTTCAAAAAGCCGTAAGTCCGAAATGGTCAGTGATATCAAAGTGTAATTTGGCAAAATTGAAATACATACCTGGTTCACTTAATTCCATCACATATCATTTACCGTAAAAAACCAACGAAATCGCAAATGATATTCTTAATTTTCGATGATTTCAATTTTGCCAAATTACACTTTGATAGTTTGTGGAAATAGGATATTTTGTGTTTATATGGCATTTTACGGGTTTACAACAGTTTTTTGCAATTTGCCAAAACGGGCAACGGATTCGAAATCAGCGACCCAAAATACGTACAGGGTAGATGTCTCAATTACTCTCAGCGTCCCTATTACTGCCACTTTATTTATTTTACTTAATAAAAACGTAACGTATACAGAATAGTGAACTGAATAGAAAACTATAATAATAAGAAGAACAGTCCCAATTTAATGATAAATTTTTGTCTACACTACCTTTACACGTTGCGTGTTTATTAAGTAAAATAAATAAAGTGGCAGTAATAGGGACACTGGCAGTAATTGGGACATTTACCCTGGGACAGGTGGTCCACTTTGTGTAAATTAAAAAGAAAATTTTGTGGTCCTGTGTAATTATTGGTTTCCGGTTCCTTAGACCACGTATAATCATGCTGTGAACTAATTTTTTCCTATAATTTCTAAAATTTGCTGTTTTCTAGCATCCCCCTTTACCTAATATTGAAAATTCTGATATTAGTGAAATCGTGTGAATGTAGATTGTAGAGCATATTGGAATTAGGGCTGGGACTATTTGTTGAATCTTTCGATATTCAAATATTCGAATACTTCAGTTGCTCAATTATTTGGCGAATATAATTCGAATATTCAAGTATTCGAATATAATTCGAATATTCAAGTATTCGAATATAATTCGAATATTCAAGTATTCGAATATAATTCGAATATTCAAGTATTCGAATATAATTCGAATATTCAAGTATTCGAATATAATTCGAATATTCAAGTATTCGAATATAATTCGAATATTCAAGTATTCGAATATAATTCGAATATTCAAGTATTCGAATATAATTCGAATATTCAAGTATTCGAATATAATTCGAATATTCAAGTATTCGAATATAATTCGAATATTCAAGTATTCGAATATAATTCGAATATTCAAGTATTCGAATATAATTCGAATATTCAAGTATTCGAATATAATTCGAATATTCAAGTATTCGAATACTATTCGAATATTCATGTATTCGAATACTATTCGAATATTCAAGTATTCGAGTACTATTCGAATATCCAAGTATTCGCATAGTATGGCGTGAATTATAAATCAAGTTCTTTAGGTTCATTTGTCGGGGTGAAATCTCGTGCGCTAATTTTGACCCACTACACACCATATTATTCGAATACACCAGTATTCGAATACTATCCGTATATTAACATTCGAATACTCAAATATTCGAAGTTTATTCGTAGCATTCGAACACTTGTAAAATATTCGAATATTAAATTATTCGAATAGTCCCAGCCCTAATTGGAATATGTATGTGGGAGATTTCTTGTTTGCGGAAATAGACTCTGAAGGGGTGAAATCAGCTCTTACAGTTGTTGGGATTTTTCGTTGTTTTAATACCACTTTATTTTTTATTTGTATTTCCATTTTTATTCTATCTCGCGCCGTTACAAAATTGTATTAAAAATGTAAAAAACGAGTGAATTTCTACGGGGAAAAATTGCTCCCTGCATACTCCAGCATGCTCTATATTCACACGAAGTTTTATTAGAATCAGGATATTCCTGTTGGGAATGTTCCCTTGTCGGTCACGGCAATTATGTTGCACTCTAATCCATTTACGCTTAACCTCAGTCTATAACCACGAAACATATTCAATGAATTTTACCACAGAACAGCGTCATAACACAGATTTTCCATACATCCAACCCTCCACCGCTAACAAGCTTCCAGGATTTAAAATTTATGCTGATGTCCAAGCTTCGCAGCAACTGCTCCTCCATTGTTACCGCACGTCCCACCGAAACGAACAGCTTTGTTTTAATGCCAACCTGCTTTAACAATTCTCATATCGTCGAAGTTGCTTCCCTTTTTCTGCCTTTTTCTTTTAAAAACAACGAGACAAAGGGCTCGCTCATATAATCAGCGCGATGTTGTACAGAAGTTCCCCAGGCCCAAGAAATTAAGAGATAAAATATAACGGCGGCGTTGAAAATGAATGACGAGGTGGGAAGTGGGCGAAACAGTCTCTAAAGAAACGACGTAATGTCTCTGTTTGCTTCGTGGGTAGAAAGATAATGGCAAGCTGGCGAGTAACGCGGAAGAAGAATGAGGAGGACGACCATTCCTCGACTCTGCTTTTAGATTCACGAACATGCACCGCCTATCGATCGGCCTGAGTGCTTCAGTTTAGATGTCTTTGGTGCAATGCGATCGCTATTTATGCAAAGGACAAATTAACCCAGGGGACTCGAAAGGAGCCTGCCTTTAGCTTGCCATTTCAGGAGGCCACGTGTGGCATTTTCGATACGCAAAGGGCCTGCAATTTTCAGAAACTCGACACCTTGGTTTTCGCCTTCTTTATTAACGAACGATTTCTCTTTGGGAATTCTCGAGGATGCAATGCAGATGTAGGATATTCTAATGGAAGTGTGCACCTGCCCCAGCATTTTCCGCACTACTTAGGTATGCATAATGAACCAGTAAGGAATCTTTTTATATAGAACTTGTGCACACGAGAATGGAGAAAGACTCAAAGGTGTACAACTGTTAATTTGCAAACAAAGAAACTGGTCAATTTTGTTCAACAATGGTGGAAATTTGTGGCAAAAGCAATTAAAAATTGATCATTTAGAGAAATATGCATTATAAAATATAATAAAAATTGTAGAATATTTGATTTCTCCTGATGAAGTGGAATTGTGAAATAAGTATTTTTTTGTTACATGCAATTCCACTTCGAGTTCAGTAGAATCTGATATCAACTAGAGCTGGGACTATTCGAATAATTTAATATTCGAATATTTTACAAGTATTCGAATGCTACGAATAAACTTTGAATATTTGAGTATTCGAATGTGATTATTCGAATATTATTCGAATACATCAGTATTATTCGAATACTATTCGAATACATCAGTATTATTCGAATACTATTCGAATACATCAGTATTATTCGAAAACTATTCGAATACATCAGTATTCTTCGAATACTATTCGAATACATCAGTATTCGAATAATCACATTCGAATACTCTAATATTCAAAGTTTATTCGTAGCATTCGAATACTTGTAAAATATTCGAATAGTCCCAGCCCTAGTTGATATCAGATTCTACTGAACTCGAAGTGGAATCGCATGTAACAAAAAAACTTATTTCACGAAATGGTGTGAAGTGGGTTAAAATTAGCTTACAAGATTTCACCCTGATAAATGAACCTGAAGAACTTGATTTATAATTCACACTATACTATTAGAATACGCCAGTATTCGAATACATCAGTATTTAAATACTTGAATATTCGAATATTATTCGAATACTTGGATATTCGAATTATATTCGCCGAATAATTGAGCAACTGAAGTATTCGAATATTCGAATAATATCAACATCGTCATGTTTCTTTGAATTGGCATTTATTGCTGATTTTACATTTTTGTAACCTTCCAGTTCGAATGTTTTTCAAGATATTAAACTTACGATCTTCAAAAATCAATACAAAAGTAGATAAAGCTGCTCACACTTTGCTCCCTGTAATTAATTATAGTCGAATTCAAAGTAATGGATTCTGTTGACACTTACTTAAAACGGAAAGAGTACTCTCTTCACAATTCACATTTCCTCAGCATTTTCAAGAGTTCAAGATTACTGACTTTTCTTAAGTGCAACTACTATATGTATATCTATATTTTTAGTGGTGTAGTTATTGGTCAGAAAAATTCTGTAATTCATAACAGTGTGTGATTAAAATGATCTTGAGTATGGAAATGGTTGGTTAAGTAAGCCTCCTACACTTTTTTTAAATAAAAAAGACTATCCATAAAAGTATAAAAGGTCTGGATTACTAAACTGGTTCTGGTTTCGCAAGTAGTTAATACTACTTAAAATTTCGAGAAAAGCCTGAAAGAAATATTCGAAAAGTTCAAATACAAATTGATAATTTAATTTTACTACTACAGCGAATACTGTTATTATTTTGAACCGCACCAATCATTTTAAATTAAACTAACACAAAGTGTTTCTTACAGTAGAAAGGAGGCATTTTTGGATATACTTAGAGTCAAATGTAGAGAATGCAAGAATTTGTCATCCTCAAACTAACAATAAGTAGAATCAAACTTTGACCACCTATTTGGGTTAGGTACACCCTGTATTACTATGGTGAATACAATGAGATGTGTCCAAACGTTGCACAGCTTAAACAATAAAAATAATTCTTTACGTTGCATTTGTTCCATTTCTACTATCCATAAATATCTTATTTCTCCAGAGAAATAGAATTCTTCGATAACCAGCTTCCTGCTGTTCGTCATTAAGTAACCATTTGTTGAGAGCCTTATAGCAGATTTGTCCAAAACAACTTATTCGCCACCACACTTTTCGTTTCGAGTTGGTCCACTTTCCCTTGGTAGACAGTAGTTTTTACAAAAATATTTGACTCGTATTTTTTTATTAGCCGACATTCATTCGAAGGGGTGAGAACAACCCTCAAGGTTGAGGGTGAGAAACATGTTTGGTCGAATATCTTGGAAACTACCAGAGCTGGGAGAACAGTGTAAATGAAAAAATGGTGTATTTTTTTCTAATAAGGACTGCAGTTGTGTAAACAGTTCCAACAAAAATCGTTGGAGTATATTGTCTGTGGCATAATTCTGAACAACTTTTTCCTATACATGTTGCCGTCGCCGGGCTTTAGTTTTTGAGATATTCTCAAAAAACTTTGCCCCCGCGTGAATATCCAAGTATTCGAATAATATTCGAATATCCAAGTATTCGAATAATATTCAAATATCCAAGTATTCGAATAATATTCGAATATCCAAGTATTCGAATAATATTCAAATATCCAAGTATTCGAATAATATTCAAATATTCAAGTATTCGAATAATATTCGAATATTTAAGATAAAAAATATGTAAATGTCCCAAAAGTTGGTGGCTGCTAAATCATCCACCCCTATCCAACTACCGATCACAGTTTTTTGCAAATATTTCGGCAATTAAAGCCGAGCGGCGGTAACATGTATAGGAAAAAGTTGTTCAGAATGTAAACTTTGGCAATATATTTCAAGGTCATCGAAATTGGTGAGGACTGCCCTTTTGTAAATAATTATCAAAAATACACAATATTTCTATTTATACTGTTCTCCCAGCTCTGATAATTTTAAGCTTCTCACCCTCTACTTTGAGGACTGTTTTCACCCCTTCGAATATTTTTGTAAGAACTATTTCCTACCAAAATCGGCGATTATCACTTCGATGTGTTCCCTTGTAAGCATTGTATAATGGTCACCCTTCAATAGCATTAGCCTACTTTCACGTCAATATTTTCTAGAAAATACCGAAAGTATTGCCCAAGAGTCCCAGAATGTTAAATTTGGAAACAAACCAACTCGAAGCTCGCTTTACGTTTCACCTATAGAAGTAATGGAAATTGTAATTTGCATATTCTCTACTCAATCTTCATGGAAATACCACCAATGGATTGGCGAGATTCTCGTGATGAAATTAAGTCCAAAGTCGACCTCTTTCGGGTTATTTTTAATCGCTTACGATATTCAATTGGTTAACCAAATTTCGAAGCGATTCGAATTATTTATTTAATTCATTATATCTTCATATCTTTAGAAATGGCCCGAATAAGGTTGCACTTAGACTCATCTGCATCGGGAGAACATCGTCGAACCATTAGTAGGAAAATTTAAGAATAGCCTGCGGGTTAATCCGCCTTTCCTAGCCGAAGTGAATGCTCAAAATGGTTACCAAAATATGTACATTATATTGTCCGAATATAATCGGTTTATGACGTGTTACACTGGAGTTTCGAACAGAATGATGAACGTCCAAATTCCTTTATGCGGACAATCATGTCTCCCTGTTAATTCGAATAGCAGAAGTTCTACTGTGTTGGAACTTAAAAGTGCACCTACCTTCCACTGGAAGTCGGAAGAGGAATCAGTGAAGAACCACTTCTGCGGCCATGGTTTTATCGTCCCCTCAGGTGTCTTGAAGATTAAACCCTCGAGACTTAGGCCGTGCGCCAGAACGCTGGTGGTGATGTTGCCTTTCTTGTACGAGGCTATGCCCGCCTTCATGTACATTTGCGGTATTGTTTCGTTCTCTCTCAGCTTCAAGGTCACCCTGGGCATCTTCACCTTCTTTGACGCGCTCGAGGACGTCGTAGTGGCTTCCGCCGAGGTGCTCGCCGATGACTTGGCGGCCGTCGAAGGCGTCGACGGCGATGCCGATGTTATTGCGACAGGTGTCAACGTCTGCCGGACGCTCGTCGGTGGCTCTGAAGAGATTTGAAAGCGTTGCGTACTGCTCGCGACAGAGTCTGTGGACAGGGGCAGTGAATGAGGAATATAGCGGTGTTCATAGGGCGAAGTTACATACAGTGCTCCATCCTAGTGGGATGCAAACGCTTTGTACTATCAGCAAAAAGATTTCGCCTGGATAGAGCTCTAGTTTCGACATGATGTTAAGTGAACTGGATGTTTGAGTGATGTATCTCTTTGCGAAACAATTAGTATGGCAAATGGTGGATCTAGTAATACAACTATAAAAAGAATTCAAGAAAAGGACATAATAAATGCTTATGAAATATTTCAGGATTGATATTTTCAGAAACCTTATTTTTCTCCATGGGTGAAGTGTGTTCGCATCTAGTTGTTGAGGTAGGAGATTGAAGTAAATTGTTTGATTGTAAATATGTAGTCATTACCAATTCTGCAGGAAAATGAAAGAAGTAAGAAAACAGACAGTGACTTACTAAGGACTACGGGTCATTCCACGCCAACTCGATCACTTTTTTCCCTCGATGTATTGGATTTTGTTCAAACTTGAATATGTTATAGTCCTCGTGAAATTAGGGGGAGTTTAATTCACCATTTTGTCGATTTCTAGTTTGTTTAAAAAATACAGGGCCTTGAATTTTACGATTTTTGCCTATTTTCGTGAAAATGGGTTGTACTTACAAATTTTTATCTCGGAAACTATTTGTCGGATTTAGTTGATTCTTACGGCATTTTAATGCAGAAGGATCGGCCTTCCTGAATCAGTTTTTTGCAGATCGAAAAATTAATTTTGCAACATTGAAAATTATAAACGAATTTTTATTTTGCAAATTCGAGCTCGAGGTCGCGATTTTAAAAATCTGAAAAAATACTGCCATATTCCTTGAAGTGTTTTCTACAAAATAAGCCTATCCTCAGGGTGGTGCGGCTCCTATTAACGTCGCAGTGAGGTAGTAAATACGCCGGTTCGCGCCGAATCAGGTAAGCGGACCGGGTGTTGCGCGGACGCTCCGTTAAGGGGGGAGACCACTGTAACGGTCCGAAATGTAAGGGTGTTTTCGGGAATTTATTTCAACCAAACAACGCAAGTAAATCAATATATTGCTCAGTATAGTTAATAGTGTACATATCGAAGGGTAAGAAAATTTTTTTTTCAATCAAATTCATAAATTCGTTTCCTGTATACTCTTCGTCAAAATTTGGGCTTGCGGCAAAAACATGCTAGTCGCGTTGACAGTGCCCAGGCCATATGGTTAATCCGAATTCAAAAACACAATAATATTCAGAAACTAGAAGCCTGCCTCTATTACGTGACAATAAAAAAAAGTCAAAATTGTAAAAAATTACAAAATGGCGGACCACTGAAAAAAAAAATCACGTTTTCGGGGTACAAAATTGGGGAAATGTTAATAAAAAAAATAGAAGCAGGTCGAAATTTGAAAAAAACTGATCGTCACGTAATAGCCACGGGTTTTCCGTACAAGAAATGTCCTTGACCATGTTAATTGGACGTATAGTTTTCTCTGTAGACTGTCAACGCGGTTGAAAAATGTCATTCTGAGGAAAACGCGTTCAATGTTCCGCGCGGCTCAGTCGCGCGTTTGACCCCGCTTCACAGAAAATACTATATCTCCGTCAATTTTGCGAATTTCTTCATAAAATTTGGAGACAGCATTCTTGAAATGTACGTCTTTCAGAAAATGTAAAATATAAAAAATCGATTTTTCCGAATTTAATCGTCCGAAAAATAAGGGTGTTTTTGGGAATTTATTTCAACCAAACAATGCAAGCAAATCAATTTATTGCTTAGTATGTTAATATGTACATATGGAAGGGTAAAAAAAAACAATTTTTTCAATCAAATTCATAAATCCGTGTCCTGTATACTCTTCGTCAAAATTTGCGCTGCGGCAAAAACATGCTAGTCGCGTTGACAGTGCCCAGGCCATATGGTTAATCCGAATTCAAAAACACAATAATATTTAGAAACTAGAAGCCTGCCTCTATTACGTGACGATCAAAAAAAGTCAAAATCGCAAGGAATTACAAAATGGCGGACCACTGAAAATAAAATCATGTTTTCGGGGTACAAAGTTAGGGAAATGTTGATAAAAAAATATAAGGATGTTGTTAATTAAAAAAAACTGATCGTCAAGTAATAGAGACGGCTTTTCCGTACAATAAATGTCCTTGATCATGTTAATTGGACGTATAGTTTTCTCTGTAGACTGTCAACGCGGTTGAAAAATGTCATTCTGAGGAAAACGCGTTCAATGTTCCGCGCGGCTCAGTCGCGCGTTTGACCCCGCTTCACAGAAAATACTATATCTCCGTCAATTTTGCGAATTTCTTCATAAAATTTGGAGACAGCATTCTTGAAATGTGCGTCTTTCAGCAAATGTAAAAAAGAAAAAATCGATTTTTCAGATTTTTTACAGTGGTCTCCCCCCTTAATACGGTCGACTGCCTGTGCCACTACCATGCCATATTACTTCAATGAGGTCTAAAAACAATATAGATGGATCCGGTACTCGTCTGAATGGTGTCATTTATACCTGCAGAAGAATTTTACCAACCCTACTGCTAAGTATCAACTTGTCCCATCGTTGATTATTTGTTTAAAAATTGCCATTGCTCGATGGAAACCACGGGAAGGTGGTCGGCTGCTTCCATCAGAGGGGGATAAGGATGTGTGAAGAAGGATGGCAGGGATAACACATTAAGCGCCACGTCAGTCACCGGTGACTGACAGTATAAAATACAATCACTTTAGAAATGCTTTACGTTTATTAATAGAATGTAATTTTTTCGTTTTATATCGTATCATTTTGTTGCAACCCAAACGGATCTCCGGCCGCCAGAATATCGATTAAGGCGGCGACCGCGGGCCAAACGGAGAGCAATTAACGTGATAAGAATCATTTCGAAGGGGATGGGCTGGGGGATTAAGGGTTGCAAATAAGAAATCGGCCGAAACTATTTCATTGTGCTGAACTCAGTACCATTTTCATTGGACGAAAAAGTTTTGCATAAAATTTTGTTTTGTGATAATGGCGCAAAGCTATGGAAGCTTCTAGTGCCAGTGATAGCAAGTGCTGCAGCAAAGCGAGCTTCTAAGCTAGCAGCATGGTTTTTCTGTTCATCCTGTTTTACGTAATCAAAGGTAATGTTTGTAAAAGATGTTCTTGCCCATTCATATAAAGCTAGGGGTGTAAGAATTTGATTATCAACTGGTCTTTGTAAGCTAGTCCGCATTGCAAGTCTTTCCACGGCACCTCCATCCAGTCACATGGTCCTTTACCGTGTGCCGTTGCAAAAAAATGACACTCAGCAGCAACACCGACATCGAGCAATGACAATTTTTTAACAAATAATCAACGATGGGACAAGTTGATACTTTGAAATCTGATTATTATAAAAAAAGTCATTGGTCAAGAGTGGGTTAGTAAAGTTCTTCTGCAGATATAAATGACACCATTCAAACGAGTACAGGATCCATCGATATTGTTTTTAGACCTCATTGAAGTAATATGGCATGGTAGCGGCACGGTCAGTCGACCGTATTAGCGGAGCGTCCGCGCAACACCCGGTCCGCTTACCTGATTCGGCGCGAACCGGCGTATTTACCACCTCACTGCGACGTTAATAGGAGCCGCACCACTCTGAGGATGGGCTTATTTTGTAGGAAACAGTTCGAGGAATATGGTAGTATTTTTTTCAGATTTTTAAAATCGCGACCTCGAGCTCGAATTTGCAAAATAAAAATTCGTTTATAATTTTCAATGTTGCAAAATTAATTTTTCGATCTGGAAAACATTTATTCAGGAAGGCCGATCCTTCTGCATTAAAATGCCGTAAGAATCAACTAAATCCGACAAATAGTTTCCGAGATAAAAATTTGTAAGTACAACCCATTTTTACGAAAATAGGCAAAAATCGTAAAATTCAAGGCCCTGTATTTTTTAAACAAACTAGAAATCGACAAAATGGTGAATTAAACTCCCCCTAATTTCACGAGGACTATAACATATTCAAGTTTGAACAAAATCGAATACATCGAAGGAAGAAAGTGATCGAGTTGGCGTGGAATGACCCGTATAGAATATCTCCCAAGTATTTACTTTCCTTGGTATAAATTAAAAAAGCTACTTTTTCTCGTAGAATATTCGGTATTTAATCGATTTACTCGAGGTAAAATACAGTTCCTTTTACAAAACAGCTGCTTTACAAGTGTACTATTGTCATCAAGGAAGAAGTAAAGTTGAAGATGAAAAAATAATGGGTCATGCCATTAAACTGTTTGAAATCAAACGGAAAATGGGAATAATCATGATTCATTTCTTATTTGACTGATACTGTGTGCGTTGAGTCATACGATAAGTAAAGCGGTTTTTCCGAGGAATGAGTTTATAAGAATGTAACTTGAACGAGCGTCATTTATCCATTTGGTATCAAGAGACACGGTAGTGTCTCGCGCCAAGTATATATATATATGCGCAGCGAACACAGAGTGTATCTATTACGCCACGACTCGCTATCAAGTACCCTGAGATTTCCGTATCTCAATAACGGCTGGTCCGATTACATTCGAAATGGTCTTAATGGATAGCTTGGGTTTGATTTACATAAGAAAAGTGTCTTCGCTTTTTTCCTACGGGCTTCATGAGCTGAGATATTTCGATGCAAAGTTGGAATTTCCCGATTTTTACGTTAAGAGATTTTCTCCATCGTCAAGTGTGGGCAAGAGGGGAACATGAAAGGGAGAGGAAATGTACCGCCAATTCACGCAGCACGAAAAAGACAAAAAGCAGCTACGTTCAGGTCGCTTGTAACGTAATCAAAGTAGCTAGTGTCAATCAGTTCGATCATAACCTGCTAAATGTCAAATATGGTAAGTTGTCCAAATTTTTGAAATGACACGAGTTTTTACACAATATAGGACACAGAATTATTGTCTCCATTAACAAGGTAAGTCCCCAAAATATTGAATTTCTTTGTTCATTTTCGCTAAATTAATAATCGACCGGAAGATTATTTCTTTTCTTTATTGCTGATGTTTAAACCATGGCGGGAATTAAAGGATCTTAAAAATAGTTGTGATACTTATATGGAAGCATTTCATAATGTAAAACTACATCTTACGAAAGCATTACAATATCACGAAAAACTAGAAGAATTGAAAAAAGCGTTTGAAACTGCACAAGAGTGCACATTCTGAACAACATTTCCCTTTAAACTTTTTGGCGGTTGGTCTTACATTCGGAAATATTAATAAAAAAAAACTTTCGGCATAATATATTATAAATTGATGTCAGTAAACACTACAAAATGTGTGAAATCCCCACAAAATTACCTTTTTACAAAAAGGTACAAAAAAGAGCGCCAAGTATATATATATAATCCCATCGAAAAGAATCCCATTTAAAAACATTGTCGTAAATCCCATTTAAAAACATTGTCGTAAATTAATACCATCGAAAAGAATCCCATTTAAAAACAATGTCGTAAATTAATATCCCATTTAAAAACATTGTCGTAATTAATATCCCATTTAAAAACATTGTCGTAAATTAATAGAATCCCATAAAAAAGTATCCCATTTAAAAACATTGTCGTATATAAATATAATGATATACAAAAATTGCGCCAATTATCACAATGGCTATTTATACAAAGAAAAAATGTATTAAATAATATTAAGCAGATATATTTTTATACAAATAAATATTTTAATACGATGTAAGCGGTATTCAAATAGCGCGCCGCCTTCTTATTGCGCGGACACATGTGTCTAAAGACTATTATTCATAAAACCCCGCACCTCACAACGAATAAATATTTTATTCAAAATACTTGGCGCTGCGATCCGAATTGGTGTTGCTAAACTGAATAAATATGTTTAAATTGCATTAATCTTTTTCACTCTTTCTTGTGCGTGCATTCGTGAATGTGTGTATGTGTGCGTGTGCATATGCTATGTATGATATTAGAATTAAATATTAAATATATGTATGTAGAATAAATCTGACTGCGTTTCTAATATGTATATCTATATTATGTATTTTAGATTGTAAGGGAGTTATTGTAAATTATTAACCCATTAATAGTAAGTCAATTAGCGTTTCTTCAGTATCGCAGCGCCAAGTATTTTGAATAAAATATTTATTCGTTGTGAGGTGCGGGGTTTTATGAATAATAGTCTTTAGACACATGTGTCCGCGCAATAAGAAGGCGGCGCGCTATTTGAATACCGCTTACATCGTATTAAAATATTTATTTGTATAAAAATATATCTGCTTAATATTATTTAATACATTTTTTCTTTGTATAAATAGCCATTGTGATAATTGGCGCAATTTTTGTATATCATTATATTTATATACGACAATGTTTTTAAATGGGATACTTTTTTATGGGATTCTATTAATTTACGACAATGTTTTTAAATGGGATATTAATTACGACAATGTTTTTAAATGGGATATTAATTTACGACATTGTTTTTAAATGGGATTCTTTTCGATGGTATTAATTTACGACAATGTTTTTAAATGGGATTTACGACAATGTTTTTAAATGGGATTCTTTTCGATGGGTAAATACTACGAGTAGTATACATAGGGAATGTTCCTACAATGTCGTATGAAAAATTAATAAGCATAGGTTAAGGTGACCATTTTTTCTTGGGCTTTTCGGTGACATGAGATATTTTTTTCAGAGATCACCTCTACTCCTCGTAGACTTGGTTGCATTGTTATCAAATTAGTAGAATTTTAATAGGAAACTAATACAGAATAAAAAATAATAAAAAATAAATACAGAATCGGGGCCTATTACCGAAAATCGAGGACAAATGATTACCTTAAATTCAGACTTTGGGGCAAAATCGGGGAAAAAATTTACCGGGGACACAAATCGTGTTCTGGGGACTGACTCCGGACATCGGGGACGAATGGTCTGGGTTAGGTCTGGGTTAGGTCTGAGCATAGATCGAAAATTTCACTTATTACAAAGGTTTAGGATTGACGTTTTATATTATACGAACTTAACAAAGAAAACAAGACGACAATCATGATGTAGCGTCAAGCAGTGTCAAAGCTTATTTAAGAAACGAAATCAAAAGTGGAAGACGAAAATGTAGTAATTGGAGATTTTGCAGCAAGATGCTGGCGTTAAAAAAATATTTTTAGACATATGTTCAATATATTTTACCCACTTAAAATCTACACATTCACACAGCATTTAGCACTATTGCCGAGCAAGAATATATTTTCCACCTGGCAAGGTGAATTTTTGAAATTTGGGGCTTCCCCTTTTTACACCAAATTGTATAAAAATCCACTTATCTCGGATAAGTAATTACATTAAAAACCATTATTATGTTATAAAACTGTGTACCACTACATGGAAACATATCAGAAAACGCGAATCTACTAGGGTTTATAGAAAACCCGACTTTTGAAGAATCCGGTTTTCGAATTCCAATATTCCCCCAAAACCGGTCAAACCGGTTTACCATTTTTCACAAAAAAATATAATTAAAGTAGTAAATAAATATTTGTACTTATTTTAAAAATGTTCAGTTTCCTTAATATTATTGAATTACAAAAATATAACAAAATAAAGTAGACTGCATACAAAACAAAATGAAAAAATCTAAAATAATTAGAATCCGTGCAAAATATAAATCTTTTGAAAGGTGATAACAAATTATAAATCTTTATTCCATTTAGTAATTTTTTCTGAAAATATATGAACTCATGAAGATTAGTTTTACAGTAAATTGTTACCTACCACAATATGCTTGTGTCCAAGGCGATATAAAGTAAAAATGTTAACGTTTTTAATTAAATAATTCTTTTTAACTTAAATTTAAAACCCGATTTTCGAATTTTACAAATGTATAAATAAAAATCGGTTTTTAAACCCGGTTTTTAAAAACCGACAACCCCTAGAATCTACAGAATTTTAAAAAAATTCTAGTGAAATGTGCTTACTAAATCATGAAATAGTCTCAGAGTAGGTACACCTGCTCGATCATCGTCAGCTATACCAGGAAGTATATAACGATTTCCACATTTAATTAACTCACAGATGATTTTGTTTACATTCAATGCTACCCACACAACACCATAACATTGCAGCAACGTTTCTGCAATGATGTGGTGCTAGATTGCAATGTTGCGCCATGACATTGCAGAGACGTTGCAGGTCAGTCCTATGTCCGCCTTCGCAATATCGCAGGTGTGTATTTTTGCAAAGTTGCGGCAACATTACAAACATGTAGTCCTGCAACGTTTCGGCAATGATTCTGCAACAAAACGTGTTATCGCTACAGTATTGCGCGGCAATATGTGCGCAATTTTGTTTGGACGTTGCAACTGGAATATTGCATGGCAATGTGCGCGTAATATTGCAGAAATATTGTAGGATCGTTACCAATGGAACATTGCACGGCATCATTCCTGCAGTATTGCAACGTAACATGCGTTTCTGCAATACTGCTGCAACGAAGTGTGCTGTATGGGTACCTATAACTCAATTTCAGCAAATTATGGAGTTGCCGCCTTTTTGCAGTAGTCTCCAATTGTCGAATTTTTTCAAATAATTCGAAACGATTTTACCGAAGCAGAATGGAAACCTCAGCAAAAATGTGTGAAAAAGTCGTGGAAAATGAGAAAAAATAATTTATGCACCGTTGCTTGATTATTAACAGAAAGTTATTTATGAAAGCGAACAATAATATGTATAGTAAGTACATACACTACTGTTCAAAAGTATCCGGACATTTGTTTATTGCTGACAGAATGTAATTGACTTAAGTTACAAACAAAAAGGCTTACAATGAATCATCATATGTTATGGGCAGTAAAATCCTGACACGATAAAATTGATTTTCATCTATGAACTGTATAACTAAAATACAATAACAAAATTCGTGTCCATCAATGCCAAACCTAGTGAAACTATCTTCTTACTTGAAAAATTCGTTATCTTCAGATTTTTTATTTTCTAAGGGCTGGGCAAATAGAAACTAGGGCTGGGTCTATTTGTCAAATTTTTCGGTATTCGAATATTCGAATACTTCAGTTGCTCAATTATTTAGCGAATATAATTCGAATATCCAAGTATTCGGATATTTAAGTATTCGAATACTGATGTATTCGAATAGTATGGTGTGAATTATAAATCAAGTTCCTTAGGTCCATTTGTCAGGGTGAAATTTTCTAAGCTAATTTTGACCCACTTTACACCATACTATTCGAATACATCAATATTCAAATACATCAGTATTCGAATACATCAATATTCGAATACATCAGTATTCGAATACATCAATATTCGAATAGTATTCGAATACATCAATATTCGAATAGTATTCGAATACATCAATATTCGAATAGTATTCGAATACATCAATATTCGAATAGTATTCGAATAATAACATTCGAATACTCAAATATTCGAAGTTTATTCGTAGCATTCGAATATTAAATTATTCGAATAGTCCCAGCCCTAATAGAAACAGATTTTCTGAACGTATTGAGGGTTTATAAACTCTTGATCAAGTGCATACACACTCCATATGCATATAGATACATCGACGAATCACTTGGTTAATTTTAATGCGCTATTGGCAAGTTTTTAAATCAGTAATTTTCAATTTACAACTTGTTTATTTCATAACAGAGCGATAAAGATTGCGTTTAGCCTCTACTTTACACAGTCAAGTAACATTCATGACGTATTGGACGTCCGGATACTTTTGAACGTTAATGTACCTCGTACGCACATGCGAAAAGGGGCAGAAAATGGGGACGTGGTGGTCGATAATTGAAAACATGGAATTCAATAAAAAATGACTAGTATGTATCACGTGCCAACGAAGATTTAAGATAAATTCTTCCGGTTTCCTATAAACGTCACATCGAATAGTAACGTCTGCATAAAAGTTCCTCGTGCCGCGCAACATGTTATACAGAGTGTTCCAGGATTGATGGTATAACAAAGGAGGGAGTAATTCTATATGAAAAAATAAGTCGAAAATACACAATAATTTGTTTTCATTTGAGGCTTTATTTTAGAGAAAATCGAACTTTAAATATTTATCGAGTACGTGTGCACTAGGGCTGGGACTATTTGTTGAATTTTTCGGTATTCGAATATTCGAATACTTCAGTTGCTCAATTATTTGGCGAATATAATTCGAATATCCAAGTATTCGAATACCTGATGTATTCGAATATGGTGTGAATTATAAATCAAGTTCTTTAGGTTCATTCGTCAGGGTGAAATCTTGTAAACTAATTTTGACCCACTTCACACCATACTATTCGAATACATCAGTATTCGAATAATAACATTCGAATACTCAAATATTCAAAGTTTATTCGTAGCATACGAATACTTGTAAAATATTCGAATATTAAATTATTCGAATAGTCCCAGCCCTAGTGTGCACTTAATGTATCGTTTACAAATAGCAGTAATATCATGCGTGATGTTGATTCCTTATGAACATTATGTGCTATTATCTACCTCTGTCTACTTATAGTGGGTTTATAAATGAAAATGAGACATAAAGTCTTAAAAAATAAAATCTTAAATGAAAAAAATTTGTCCCATATTTCCGACTTATTTTTTCACGTGGAATCACCTCCTCCTGGTTTATACTATCAATACTGAGGCACCCTGTGTAGACCTTAAGCAAAAGAGGTTAATAGCGCTGGCATGGGTACCATCAATTTGCCTCTGCTACAGCTCAAGTCGTTAAATTTTTAAAGAACTTTTATGGAAACGATTAAAGGATAACGCGAACTTACTGACACTTTGAAAGTGTTATTGAACTGCCTTGGTTTATTGATGTATATTGATTTAACAAACTTTGCACGCAAGCTTTCTAAAGTGCAGTGTTCCGGCTAAATAATGAAGAATTATTAACGAATAAATGTTAGGAAAGCGGGAATTTTTGGTGAAAAATCATTATCCATTTTTATGTGTATGGAAAATAATATTAAAATTTGTTGACCCCTTCTTGAAAACTATTCAATATAAATTGATTATTGAATGAAAGTAAAAGAGCTGTTCTGCATTCTAAAACATATTTAGGTACTGCTGTTTCCTGTTCATCATTTTTGCATTTACATTATTTTACATTATGTTTAATTTTCATTTAGAGATACGTTGTGAGAGAGGTGATTGAAAACATCTGCTTAGTTTGTCGCCAAAGACGAATAAAAATTTAACAAATCAATTGAAGATTAATGCGGCGCAGATAGTGGTAGTCACGCGCGTTAAGGCGGGTTCTCCTAGCTGCGACAGGTCGCAGCGACCGGCAGCGACCCCACTAGCGCAAGGGAGAAGTATGCATCTGTTTCTCTCTTGCATCTAGTGGGGTCGCTGCCGGTCGTTGCGACCTGTCGCAGCTAGGAGATCCCGCCTTTGCACGATTCTGTGACGCTGAGCCTTACAGCATATATACATGGAGGTCTCATTGCCTAAGGTTGACTGCCTCGAAACTGTCGCATGCGCATTACGGTCGATTGATGGGACCTTTATACTTCTCTCGCCCGAACATGTTCTTCTCTCTCGCACCACGTTGGCGACAGTTTCAAGCTCTCAATGAGACCTCCATGTCTATATGCTCTAAGCGCTGAGCAGCCCACACGCCATTGATTACCACTTAAACAAAAGGTGTTTTACCACTTCTGCTGATGGTTTCCGGAGGAAAAATGTCTGCTGCATCGCGTGGAACAGTTAGATTTTCTCCTAGACCCTTAGTTTTTGAAATATAGAGAAAGGTATCTGCAAAAATTGGTGCATTTTGGGTGTCCTTTTCCATTGTTTAAACATATTTCAATGTTTATAATTCAATAATAACTTTCATCGTGAAGTTCGCGAGGGTTCATAGAATAATTTGACGGAACAAGCAATCGAATAACCATTACTATTTGAACACAAAAGATGTTCAAAGTTGAAAATTTGCATTTCCTTCAAAATCGATTTTCTCGAAAACTGAGAGTGATGGCGACAAACGGTTTGCGGATTCGTTTTCAGCGCACAAAAATCTATAAGAAACAGCTATTGAATGTTACAGAACAGAAATAGTTCAATTTTATTGGACAGTGTAATCATACTATAGGAAGATTGATACATCATCCTCCAATACAAGCTGTAAATGTACATGTTATTGTATGCATAAAATCTTTCAAGAGAAATAAAAGCATTGTTAATAAAAAAAAACAAATTTCAAAATGGTGGTTTCAAATCAAAGTTTGTAAATGATATCTGGCACTACAAATGATAAAAAAAAATTCATAATATTATTCAAAAATTATAAAATGCCGAATGCTTTAATTCCCTTTCGAGAAAATTCGACCTGAATTTCCTCTATTATTTCGCACTTTTTTCAACGAATTAAGCCAGGGACCATGGAGCAGGGCTTGAAAACTGTTATAATATCGAGTTCGGTGCTACAAACGGTTATGAAGAACCTTTATTCTGAATAGCTGTTATGAAGAACCGAAATTTCCAACTATTATCTGTTTCGGTTACGGTTCTTATTTCCCTCCTCATGTCGGTTCCATAACCGTTATTGTTTCGGGTCTATATCGGTTCCGAAACAGTTCTAGAATAGGGATGGGACTATTTGTCGGGTTTTTCGGTATTCGAATACTCGAATACTTCAGTTGCTCAATTATTTGGCGAATATAATTCGAATATCCAAGTATTCGAATAGTTTCGAATATCCAAGTATTCGAATACTTTCGAATATTTAAGTATTCGAATACTTTCGAATATTTAAGTATTCGAATACTTTCGAATATTTAAGTATTCGAATACTTTCGAATATTTAAGTATTCGAATACTTTCGAATATTTAAGTATTCGAATACTTTCGAATATTTAAGTATTCGAATACTTTCGAATATTTAAGTATTCGAATACTTTCGAATATTTAAGTATTCGAATACTTTCGAATATTTAAGTATTCGAATACTTTCGAATATTTAAGTATTCGAATACTTTCGACTATTTAAGTATTCGAATACTTTCGAATATTTAAGTATTCGAATACTTTCGAATATTTAAGTATTCGAATACTTTCGAATATTTAAGTATTCGAATACTTTCGAATATTTAAGTATTCGAATATTGATGTATTCGAATAGTTAAGTATTCGAATATTGATGTATTCGAATAGTTAAGTATTCGAATATTGATGTATTTGAATATTTCAGTATTCGAATATTGATGTATTTGAATATTTCAGTATTCGAATAGTATGGTGTGAATTATAAATCAAGTTCTTTAGGTTCACTTTTTTACAAGCTTTTATTTAGTTTCAGTTGTGAGTTCGTTAGTTTTTCAGGGTGAAGGGTTAATTTTGAATAAGTAGTATTCGAATACTTCAGTATTCGAATAATAACATTTGAATACTCAAATATTCGATTAATAATAACATTCGATTACTCAAATATTCGAAGTTTACTCGTAGCATTCGAATATTTGTAAAATATTCGAATATTAAATATTCGAATAGTCCCAGCCCTATTCTAGAATCAATTCTTGAATCGACTTTTCTCTAATTGATAACATTAATTAGTGTAGCTGTAGATTACTGTATATGTGCATATATGTTACAAAATCCTTATAGAAACAGGAGAAACTTTTAACTTACTATTCTGAAATATATGGTGTGTGAATGTAGCTGATTTAATTATTAAAAATATGTAGCTGATTTATTTATTTCAACGCTTTATTAGAAATCAATGATACGTATAAATAAATGTTTCTCCTTCTTCTATAAGGATTTTGTATCAAATATGCACATATAATTTGCAGCTACAATAATTAATGATATCAATTAGGGATAAGTTAATACAAGAATTGATTCTGGAACCGTTTCGGAACCGATATAGAACCGAAACAATAACGGTTATGGAACCGATATGAGGAGGGAAATAAGAACCGTAACCGAAACAGGTAATAGTTGGAAATTTCGGTTCTTCATAACAGTCATGAGGAATAAAGCTTCTCCATAACCGTTTTAATCAGAACCTTTATATAACAGTTTTAAACAGTTATTTTCGGAACCGTTTCAAGCCCTGCCATGGAGTAATATAATACCGAGAGAAGTATCGAGGATATCGATGTTTATCGTTGATAACTACAAGGGTGTTCGAACACACCTGCGGGAGAAAAATAGAGATGAAGATACGACAGCGATCCGAAGAAGAAATTGGATCAATCGATTTCTGTGAGATTAAATTCCCAGCTTTATTCTGCAGCGAACACCTATTTTTTCTTTATTTAGTCAGTTTTAAGTTTCAACATTCTGGATAACGGCGCGGGCTACCACCATTGTGAGCTGACAGTATAATGCAAATACGGAAATGGCGTTAAACAACAAATATTATTGCAACACTAGTTTTTCATTTTACTAAGGACAGTGTTTTAGCAGTGAGACTCTCTTTTGAGCGAAATTCGATGTTTTCTTGTTTGTATAAATTAGGGCTGGGACTATTCGAATGATTTAATATTCGAATATTTTACAAGTATTTGTTCAACGTTCTTGCAATATTGCAGGAACAATGCTACAATATTGCCGCGCAATATTTAAGTGGCAACGTTTTTGCAATATTGCCATGCAATATTTGAGTGGCAACGTTCTTGCAATATTGCAGGAATATTGCGCACACGTTGCCACTGCAATGTTCCAGTCGCAACGATCCTACAATATTTCTGGAATATTGCGCACACATTGACGTGTATTGTTACAATGGAAACGCTCCAACAACATTCTGTAATATTGCGCACACGTTGCCACTGCAATGTATGCAGCACACTTCGTTGCAGAATCGTTGCCGGAACGTTGCAGGACTACATATTCATAATGTTGCCGCAACCTTGCAAAAATATACACCTACAATATTGCGAAGGCGGACATAGGATTGAACCTGCAGCGTCTCTGCAATGTTTTGGTGCAACATTGCAATCTTGCACCGTGTCATTGCAAAGACGTTGCTGCAATGAAAGTGTGCTGTATGGGTAGCTGCCAAATTTACAATTTTGCAAATTTTGCTATAAACCAAGCGGTATTTTATTCAGAAATGATAGCATTTTCGGAAAATGCAATCAAAACATTGATTTTTCTACTGCCTAGTCCCCTTAAGGGGATAGGTTACTCTCGATAGCCCTAAAAAAGGCCTTTTTTCAAACGCAAATTGCAAAATGATAAACAACAGTAGAGAGAACGTTTTCGTCTGCTTTAAATCGTTATTCTATTAGCTTTAACATCAAATCAGAAAAGTCTAAATATCTCTATGTACATAAACGTTGTGAGTAAAAACGTAAAGGCGTATATCCGGTGCACCGTTTGATGGTGAACATAAAATCTCGAAAACCACTCCAACGATTTGGATGAAAATTTAATGAGAGATACAGAAATCCATTATCTACAATGTGTCGGGAGTACATTTTCGAAGAAAAAAAGTAATACAATTTTTATGTTGAAAAATACGATTTTATCGATTTCTTGTATGAAAAATATTTTTTATTTTTTTTAAAATAATTTATCTCGAAAATCTGCTCGCAACACATCGTAGGGAATGGTTTTCCGCATCTCTCATTAAATTTTCATCCAAATCGTTGGAGCGGTTTTCGAGATTTTATGTTCGCCATCAAACGGTGCACCGCGTTCATGCCTTTACGTTTTTACTCTCAACTTTTATGTACATTAAGATATTTAGACTTTTCTTTTTTTGCGTTAAAGCTCAGAAGAACGATTAAAACTAGAAAAAAAACCTTCTATCTACTGTTATTTATCACTTTACAATTTACGTTTGAAAAAAGGCCTTTTTAGGGTAACCTACCCCCTTACCCATACAGCACACTCCGTTGCATGAAGGTTGCAGGAAGGTTTCATGTGCGTTGTCGTGCAATGTTCCACAGGGACAGACATAGGAGGATTCCTGCAACATTCCAGCAATGTTGCGGTGCAATATTGCACAGCAAAGTCCCAGCAACATTCCTGCTACGTTCCGGAGATTTTCTAGCAATGGTCACGCAACGTTCCGGAAATTTTCTAGCAATGATCACGCAACGTTCCGGAAATTTTCTAGCAATGGTCACACAACTTTTCGGAGATTTTACAACAAAGGTCCCGCAGTAAGCAGGGCTCGAAAACTGTTATAATATGGATTTCGGTTCTCGAAATGGTTATAACCCTTAGTATCATGATTTTTTTATTTTGCCCAGAAAAATTGTTATCAGTCCATTTTTGTCCACACTTCATTGTGAAAATAAGCAAAAAATTCATAGTGTAATAATTTTTTGAATAAATGAAAAAATATGGATATACCACCAGTGTTAAATCATGCATCAAGATACCTATGTATTATAATGTTAAGCCAATACTCGGTTTTGCCGAATGTTACACTAAGTAGTGTTATATACATTATTATGTTCGACATCAAATTTATTAACAAAGGAAATCCGAAATAATTGAGAGAACAATTGAAGGCTTGGATGCAATAAGGGGACTAGCGCTCGAAAATAGGAAAAATTATTGTCCAAACGCTAAGAAATATTGGAAAATTAAATGTTGTTAAACTGTATTTTAAAAAATATAGTGTTATAAAGCTCGCCACGACACACATTTTTTCTATTTACAGTTTGTTTATCCAATCATTACTATTCGAGCTAAAAATTATAAACAAAAAATCTTTCGTCGTCCAAAATCATTATTTTTTTAAACAAAATTGGTGAAAATCTTCCTTGTATATTAAGGAAAAACTTTGTCGCTGCAAGTTATACGTACCTCAAAATTGCCTCGATACTTTTTAACGGCGAACGTTGAAAAACATGGGTTATGTCCAGTATTACTTTTTAATTAAATATTTCCACATTTTTTAACATAAGGGTTTTGTACATACATTTTACGGCTTCGCTAGAGTTTTCTGAAGTTATGTTTTAAGTCTCATAATGATCCGTCAATATTTACTCAAGTTATCACAATTTATGTTTAAAAAAATAATGATTTTGGACGACGAAAGATTTTTTGTTTGCTATATAAGCTACATGTATACTGTATTTGCTATATAAACCATATTTGGTGTAAAGTAATAAAGAAATAAATAAATATTCTCAATGGGTGTTGAGAAACTTGATGAATCTCTTATGTAGCGATCGATATATGACAAGTTAACAATCAAATATTTTGTTAATACACACTTCAATCGTAATCTTTCAATTGCGAATTCGAATTATTGAACCCTACCTGTGAATTGTTAAAGGAACAAAAAAGGTATAAAGGCTTTCAAGACTAATTAAGACTTGTAAAATTTTTAACAAATATTGAAGTGACTCGAGATGCTTTGTCCTATTTTCGAAGTCATTCGTAGCAATTAATCCCCTTCATTATCTTCATGTCAATGAATTCCTATTCTTTCAAGAATTCCTAGCTTGCATTTAACAGGCATTGTCTACTTGCTGAAGCGGGAATGTATTGCGTTCTATGCTACTACAAAATTATAATATGAAAAAAGAATTAACTACAATAGAGTAAAACTACACAATAAGCCATGCTTGACAAACGCCACTTCAGAATTGTTTAAAAACTGAAAATCAAAAGTTTTGTATATTTTTTGAAGAAACGGAATAATAACGCTTTAAACAGTATTTGTGGACGACTTGTGGGCATAAAACAATAGTTAAACGTTTTCTCAACTGAGGCGTATTGTCTTGCTTTACACTATAAATTGAATACGATTATTAATTATATTCATTTTATACTATAATACGTATTACTTTTCTTGTTATTTTAAACAAGTCTCTGGCGTTACCAAAACACAAAATCATTTCTAACTCTGACAGAGGTTGATGTTTCGACCTACATATGTCGCCTTAATCGTTTTCTAAATGTTGAGTACCTAGTTGCCAATTTTTTATTTTATTTGATAAAATATTATATAATATTTACAGTATTTATTTTTCAAGTGTGTTCATTGTTTGTTTGTGTTACTATCTTTTAATTACTTTCTAATTAAAAGAATGGAAAAGAGTCGATTATAAATTACAAATACTTATTTTAACATATTAAAAAATTGTAAAATTGTAGTTTTCTTTTTCTAAACAGGAAATGTGCTAAAAGTTTGTCTTCTATTAAAGATATCAGGAAGGAGAAACTTTCCGCATCCGTGAGTATACAATCTTCTAAGGTTATTTGCTACGCTCCTAAAATATACGAAGGAATTCCTTTTCAACGTCTTACGAAGGAAAATGCAAATCCTCGTTGCAACGCAATACGAGAAACAAAGGAGCATCAATTTTAAAGGAGAACGGAGTTCTCACATTTGGCTGCCTCTTGCAAATAAGGAAACATTTCTTTAAGTTTAATTTATTATATTTCTTGTTCTGACAAAGCTTATTCTCAGAAGGTATACGTTTTATGATCCTTCAGAATTTTGTATATTACTAGATAATCATTCAGTGATTATATATTTATTGTTATTATACTTTCAAACTTCTACCCTTTTAATGTAATGTAAAACTTATTTGTTAGCAATTTACAACAATTGATAAATAGTATAATTTTTAAAAATTAATCATTTCAGTAATACGCATAGAAAAATTTTTAGTTATTGTTTAATTACGCTATTACTAAAAAATCATTTCTAGTTTGTATTAACAAAACCGTGAAAAAATTTGTAAAGTATTTTATGGTAATGATAGTTTGTATGCTGTAGTGGTTAATCAACTATAAACTATTTTGAATATCATTATCTTCTGTTAGATATTAAATGAAAATGCTCAATAATAAATAAACATTCAGTTTAAAATAACTTTCAGTAATTTTGGAATTATGTAAACAATATGTGACATTGACAACTTTAGCTTTTGTTAAATTGACAAGTGAGCAGTCTACTGCTAGTAGTCGACTAGAAGTGGGCAGAGTGTTGTTCACATTTTCATATTGACTTTGACAAGTAATTTCGTGTTTTGATATTTTTGTACTATTTGCGAACACTAATTTTCACTTGATGCTATAGTATAAGAATCACAATATTGCTACAACGTTCCTATTCCTCATATTTTAAAACTTTTTTTATATCTTCCACGATAAAAAATAATATCTAAGCATAAAGCAAACGTCCAATAAGGCCAATATAGCAATTAGATAAGCATTAGGTGTTTTGAAAATAAAACTTTGCCATATTTAAAACACGTCGTAAATAATCACCACTGTTGCAAAAAAATATGCACACTCAAAAATCCTGGGGAAAGCTTTGTATTAATTGAACAATATAAACCGAACACTCACCATTCTTTTAAAAGTGCGGTTAGAGAAAGTAAAAGAATAAGCTAAATCCACTTTTTTGCCAATCCTCTAAATTTAATATATATCAGTGCCGTCTTAACCTGGAGCCGAAAGAAGCAGTCGCCTCAGCACCCTGGAGCTCAGGGTGGCCCCGAAAAATTGGAAAACTAAAAAAATTGAGGTTGAGGAAGCTAGAAAAAAATTTGAAATGGGCCCAACTGTGACGAAAAAAAAATAACGAATACACCAGATTTTAAAACGGTGCCCTCTTTCGGGGAATTGACTCCACGTTTAATCTTATTTATTTAATTGTTTTAATTACTTATTCACTTCGCGTGTTAGTGCGGTATTTTTTATATTATTTAATTTAGAATAATTTTGATTCAAAATATACATACATAACTCGAAATGTACAGTAAAACCTCCAATACCCGAATTTTCTGTTATCAGCGATTTAGCATCATAAATGATACAACATCCAACACTTGCTAAGCAAATGGCACATTTATATCTGTTACCAGTTCACAGTGGAAGAGATCGGGCGGCAATAGCAAAATTCAGATATGGAAACGAAAAGAGAAGCAACAGATACTGTAAACCGTAAAACTAAATTAAAATTTGGAGAAAGTAGAGCATTTGTTAGGAAAATGTAAGAGTATAGAGAAAGAAAATGATTATAAAATTTTATAAAATTTTTTAAATACAATGATCCAATTGGATGAGGCAATCCATAGATGTCCACGAACGAAAGAAGCAGTACAGAACCGAAAATAAAAACTTACTAATTAGGGTTTGTCGGTTTTTAAAAGCCGTGTTTAAAAACCGTTTTTTTTAATAAATTTGTAGAATTCGAAAACCGGGTTTTAAATTTTGAAAAAAGCATATTGTATTACGTAACAGTTTACTGTAAAACTAATCTTCATGAGTTCATATTTTCAGAAGAAAAATACTAAATGAAATAAAGATTTATAATTTATATTTTGTATGGATTTTAGTTGTTTTAGTTTTTCCCGCATTTAGTTTTGTATGCAGTGTATTTTATTGTGCTGATTTTTGTAGATCCAGAAATATTAAGTGAACTAAAAAATGGTACGGATTTTAGTTATTTTTATTTCTTTTATTTATTTGGTTTTGTATAGATACAGTATATTTCATTTTGCTATATTTTTGTTATTACATAAATATTTAAAAAACTGAACATTTTTAAAATATTACTGATATTATTTTCTATTTTAATTATTTTTTTTGTAAAAATTCGAAAACCGGTTCAACCAGTTTTTGGGGAATAGTGGAATTCGAAAACCGGTTTTTTCAAAAGTCGGTTTTTGTATAATGCAATGTGTAGGTACTTGTACCACATGTTTTATTCAAAATCGTATGTAAAACCCCCTCCTATGGCAGGAAGCCCAAAAACTAACCGTTACTATCACTATATTTTTTATATCGTTGGTTGTATTTTTATTTCTAAAATATATAGAATAATCAATAAGGGGGTACATGGGTATTAGATAGCTGAAATCAACGGTTCCTTCTGGGCTAGATTGTAGAGCCAGTAATAACTGAACCCATTTGCTCTTATAACATTTCTTTCCCAGGTTTATAAGACGTATTTCCAAATAAAACTATTTACAAAATATTCAAAATTAATTAATATACAAGACGTCAAAGTGCGTGCTTGCTTAATGCGCGCCTCCACGTGGTGAACACGATTTCGATTGATCGACTCATCTAAAAGCAAAATCGCTGTATATGAGTATCCTTTCACTCAAAATCTACAATGTGGAACATGGTCGAAAAATTTTCCTAAAAATTCATGGAGTTATTCAACAAGTATCAAGTTTGAAGGATTTTACTGAAGTAATTCTGTCATAAATGTTGTCTTAAATGTTGTTAAAGTTATGCGATCTTAGTGAACGAGTTGCACAGTGTAGAGGAAAGTGTTTTGTAGGTTCAGTTGAAATTCCAAGAAAAAATATCGATCCGTTCTCGAGTTACGATGTTCACCGTCTTGAGAAACATAGTTTCGAGAAAAACGGCTTTAAAGCCCGCCGCGGCGCGTTCACCTGCGTTGGCCCGCCCCTTACTTTTTACGCTGTAACTCTCGCAATTTTGCGAATTTTTCAATGAAATCCCTTTTAAAATACGTCTAAGGCTCGTGGCCAAAAATTCGATTTTTTGACCTCGAAATACCCATGTACCAGGTTACCCACAAAATTTTCGAAAATAAGTTTTTAGGATGTTTGCATATTCCGCTAGCTACATCTTTTCTACGTATTTTAATTACAGTATCAAATGTACGTGCCTGCACATGAGATCGGATAACGATGTCCAAATTTAAACGCGATTTCCCAGAAACTACGTCTTTGAAAACAGTAAACATAAAATCTCGAAAACCGCTCCAACGATTTCAATGAAAATTTACAGGGAGCTGCGGGAAACTATTCCCTTCCATGTATTGGGAGCAAATTTTCAATATAAATTCTTTAAAAAAACATAAAAAAATATTTTCCCTACAAAAAAGGAAAACTCAGAAACATCAACATAAAAATTGTATTAATTTGTTTAACAAAATTTTGCTTGCTCACAAGATGGAGACTGTCATACAGATTACAAAAATGCCTTTACTTTGTGTTTTAGGTAATTCACCAGTCCGGAATCGTGTTCACCATCAAACGGTGCATCGCGAGCACGCTCTCACATTTATATTTATAACTTTTTTCCCTATGAATATATTTAAAATTTTCTTTTTGCGCATTGAAGTCAACGAAATGACGCTTAAAAAAAAAATTATCTCTATATTCGTTTATTACTTCAGAATGTGCGGTTGAAGAAGGGCCTGATTTTGGGCTGTTGAGGGTAACCTACCGCCTTAAGAGGAAGATGCGTGTCCCGTTATCCGGGGAATTCCCTTAATCGAATGATCATGTCTCCCCATTAATTCGAATACCGATGGTTCCGCCGTAGTTTAAACTACCGTACCTTAAAAGCTCATCGAATTCTAGATTCATACCTGTAGTCGTGAAATCTTCAGTCTCCTGTTCCTCAGCTTTCAATACCCCCGACGTCAGAGTGGTCCCGTCCTCTGGCTCCTGTTTTCTTCGGGCTTCCATCGATTTCGCTGTCATCGCCTCCAGCGTTTTGCTTTTGCTCACGACGGCGTCATCCCCTTGACTCCTCGACGTGTTCCTGGGAACTGCGTTGTGTCCAACACGACCCATCGAGAAGACAGCGCTGGCGAAGAGGCTCTGATCGTTCTGGTTCATGAGGAACGGCGTCGCCACGCAGGACAGAATAATAAGGATCATCAGCGTGCCCATGGTGACCTTGATGATTCTTGGCCTCGACTTGCTGGAGGCTTGGGGAAAGCCAGGCGAGGAGAACTGGTCTGTTTGCGGGAGAATTGTGTACTGCAGGCTGGCATCGCCCTTTCGTACCGTTTTGTACATAATTAATAAACCTGTGCAAAAAATTGAGTAATTTGTAATTGATGAGTTGATTTCCACTTTAGCAGGGAATAATAAGGAAGAATCGAAGGGGTTGTGTTATGTTTAGCCTTGAACCTTGCAGCAAGAGGGGTGCATCTTCAGCTTTACCAACCCCGAGTGAATTAGAAAAAACGGTGTGTAAAATTATTGCTTTGATTTAACATTTACAAAGAGACCACTAATAGAAAAATATATATTTTCAAACAAAGAGTAGTAGTTTTTGAGTTGATAAGCTTTTATTTCTTGGGAGCTGCCCAAAACAAAAATGGTGCACAAAACAGTAATGGGTACGAGTTCAAAATTTGCAATAAATTGCTCATTTGTTATCGGATTTGCATCAAACGTGCGTCAAACGATGTAGAATTTTTTAAGTATATTACAAGCAGAGTTGGACAAAATGTAATCTAATTACAAATTGCAAATTACGATTAAACTGTAATTGTGTAATTGATTACATATTATTTTCTATAATCGTTCATTTAGATAGTTGACAAAACCGAATGGTCAACTACCTACATAAACTATTACAGAAAATAATGTGTAATCAATTACACAATTACAGTTTAATCGTAATTTGCAATTTGTAATTAGATTACATTTTGCCCAACTCTGATTACAAGTCATAAATCAGAAACTGTAAAAACTGGAGTTGCACTACTGTTGCTGCAAGGTCCCCAAATAGTGTTTCCTCACTTCTGTTTTGTTTTTTCTTTCGCCATTTCTAACACATGTGGCTAATAAAGTAAAATAAAATTTCATCTTTTTACTAATAATATTCTTTAAATAAATGCTTCATTTCTTTATCGACGAATCCTTCTGTCTTAATCTTTATCATTCTATTTGTATCACAAATAACATTAAGACATATTCACAGTTGATTTAGGCAAGACGAGTTAACACTTTTTTCTCATTTGTCACTACCCCAGCTGAGGAGCACTTAGATCGAAAACTGCACCGGTTAACAGGTTAAGAATCTTAATCGATTTTAGTGTGGAGGATACGACTTGCTTGACCTATAATTAAGATGATGGATGTGATGTGAGGTGTATTTTATCGTTTTAGAATAAATTAGTACTCCAAGGATAGTCTTAAGTGTAAACTTCTTGACGTATAAAATTATGTCTTGGACAATGTCAATTTTTGGACCAGACTTCTTCACTTTTTATGGCAGATGAATCTATATAAAATGTTTGCTTTTACTTTTGTAGATTTATTGCGGGTCATAAACTTTTTAAATTAAATTTCCGCATAAGTTTCAAGGAAGAACGTGGGTTGAAAATAGTCAGAAATGCCTAATTTTGGACCCCTGCTTTCAACCAAAAATTTGTACAGGTCGTTTGTTTGTGGCTTACAAAGAATTCGAGAATCGCAACCATTTTTTTGGGCACGTGATGGAAAAGCTAGAATATATGGGCTTAAACATTGGAATCCTATAGTGGGTATATAACTCATCTAATTAATGAAAAATGCCTCTATTAAATCGATCAGGCCCCCGAAGAATCGCGTCTGCCGGGAAAGTTTTGCACAAAGCGCAGAATGCAAACCCTGAGTTTCGTTTGTTTTTAAAGTAAACATTCGGGGACTATTGAAAAATACATTCAATGCTTTCCAGAAAATATCAACTTGAGAACACTCCAAAACCACCCAGTGGATGCAAATTCGTTGGCGCGAAAGCTCAAAGTTTGATGTTTCCTTCATTGGTGATATTATTGTAGGAAAATCTCTGAGAAATGTCTCTAATCGGTTGATATCGAAGCAAACTAATATACAGATCGCGCAATATAACTTTGCTTCCGAGCGGCCACTGACAAGGAGAGGTCCCAAGCCGTCCGCCTCCGATTGCTTTGAATTTTGGATACGTTTTAGAGGACCGAAAAATAAGAAATACGTGTTTTTTTAAAGCGGTCCGTTTTCATATTTCGGGGGTGAAACCATCCCCCAAAGTTATAACATTTTGGTTTTTGGATATGTTTTAGAGGGCCGAAAAATAAGAAATACGTGTCTTTTTATTTTGGCCTGCTTGAATGTTTAGGGGGTGAAACCACCCCCAAAGTTATAAGATTTTCAGGTGTTCATCTCCGATTGCTTTGGGTTTTGGATATGTTTTAGAGGACCGAAAAATAAGAAATACATGTCTTTTTATTTTGGCCTGCTTGAATGTTTAGGGGGTGAAACCACCCCCAAAGTTATAAGATTTTCAGGTGTTCATCTCCGATTGCTTTGGGTTTTGAATATGTTTTAGAGGACCGAAAAATAAGAAAGGTGTGTCTTTTTATTTTGGCCTTTCTGCATGTTTGGGGGTGAAACCACCCCCAAAGTTATAAGATTTTCAGGTGTTCATCTCCGATTGCTTTGGGTTTTGGATATGTTTTAGAGAACCGAAAAATAAGAAATACATGTCTTTTTATTTTGGCCTGCTTGAATGTTTAGGGGGTGAAACCACCCCCCAAAGTTCGTAAGTATAGTTGGTGTCCGCCTCCGATTGCTTTGGGTTTTGAATATGTTTTAGAGGACCGAAAAATAAGAAATACATGTCTTTTTATTTTGGCCTGCTTGAATGTTTAGGGGGTGAAACCACCCCCCAAAGTTCAAAAGAATAGTTGGTGTCCGCCTCCGATTGCTTTGAATTTTGGATATGTTTTAGAGGACCGAAAAATAAGATATACGTGTCTTTTTGTTTCGACCTATTTTCATCTTTAGGGGGTGAAACCATCCCCCAAAGTTATAAGATTTTCAGGTGTTCATCTCCGATGGCTTTGGTTTTTGGATATGTTTTAGAGGGCCGAAAAATAAGAAATACGTGTCTTTTTATTTTGGCTTGCTTGAATGTTTAAGGGGTGAAACCACCCCCAAAGTTATTGATTTTCAGGTGTTCTTCTCCGATTGCTTTGGTTTTTGGATATGTTTTACAGAACAGAACAATAAGAAATACGTGTCTTTTTACTTCGACCCCGAAATCACCCCCCTCGTGAAACCACCTCTCAAAGTTCATAAGGGTTACAAAATTGTGTTAAGTAAAACTTCATATAAATTTCATTTGCGTCATAATTATGGAGAAACCAAAGCAATCGGAGACGAACACCGGAAAATCAATAACTTTGAGGGGTGGTTTCACCCCCTAAACATGCAGACAGGCCAAATTAAAAAGACACGTATTTCTTATGATATTTTTCGGTCCTGTAAAACATATCCAAAATTCAAAGCAATCTGAGGCGGGCACCAACTATTCTTATGAATTTTGGGGGGTGCTTTTACCCCCTAAACATGCAAATGAGTCAAATTAAAAAGACACGTATTTCTTATTCTTCGGTCCTCTAAAACATATCCAAAATTCAAAGCAATCGGAGGCGGGCACCAACTATTCTTATGAATTTTGGGGGTTGGTGTCACCCCCTCAATATGAAAACGCGCCGCTATAAAAAACACGTATTTCTCATTTTTCAGTCCTCTAAAATATATCCAAAATTCAAAGCAATCGGAGGCGGACACCTGGGAACCTAACCTTGTGAGTACGCGTATTTCTTTTAATTGGTTTCGAAAAACGTGCGATCGCACACGGACGAGTATCATAGAAAGTAACAGGTTAGCGCGATACTCATGCGTGTGCGATCTTATGTTTTTCGAATCGAATTAAAAGAACGCCAACCGTCGGACTCTCTCGCACGCACGGCTGACCCACGGCCTACTCAGTGACCGCTCGAAGGCAAAGTTATATCGCTCAATCTGTACCATAACATTGTTGCTGCACAGCGTGCTAATAAAAATGTGGAACATTTTTTCCGGATCGGTTTAACCATGAAAATAATAAAAGAAGTAGGTAGGAACATAAAAATGCTAGTAACTACAAAATTAAACATATTCAGACATATGCGTGTCCCATTTTCTTTTATTACTTTGGTGAGCAGTACCGATTCCGAAAAAATGTCCCATATTTGTATTTCCACCCTGTATAGGCGCAACAATTAACAATGCGTTCGTGAACCGTGCATCCAGACGCAGGAGCAGAAAATAGTTGATTAAGATTCTTGTCGTTTTCAACCGTGAAATAATTAGAATTGTGTAATGCCTAGCTGGGCAGTGCAGAAACGATAATAATCGAGTACCTATGGCAACTTGAAGGTGCGCTAAGTTGAGGCTCTCGTGCATTGCAGAAGAATCTAACGTTTGCTATCACGAGTTAACCCACACAAACGAAACAGGTGGGGCTCTGAGATATAGACAAGGCAAATATGCCCGCGACCTGTTGAAAAGGGTGTACACAGTCCCGGATTAAAGCCACTGAAGGCCCTGGGGGCTAGGAGACCTTGAAAGGTCCGAACTTAATAGCATCTGATCATGAGAAACAAGACTCCGTTCTCTTCTCTATCTACGCAATGAAAGTAGAACATTGCTGAAATGTTAACACTCGTAAAAAGATTGTTAATACACTTATAGCCTTTAACAAGCTTCCAAACGTATGAAATTAATGAAAACATTCACACAGAACATTCATAGGGAAATCATAGCTATGTTATAACATTACACGATATACAATGTCATAACACTTCTGAATTTTTTATTACTTTGGCCTAGGTACGCCCCTGATTTTTAGCGCTATAAATTAAGTAAAATTAATGGTAAATATTTTTAATTTCTTAGGCGAGAGGCCGAGGTGCCCCTTGATTATGAGGGCCCAGGCTGCAGCCCGCTCAGCCCATACGTAACTCCAACACTGGGTTTACAGTGTAAAATGCCGCCTGGTGCAGCTACATGCATTCAACCGAAACTGTTTTCTTCATCACAAGCGACGCAGGGCAATTGGAACACGATAATATCGTAGATGCAAAAAGGGATTTCGTTCAAAAGAGGAAATGAATTATTACTGCAAGCCTTCGTCTTCGTCAGACATATTCAAAGGAACTATTTTTTAAATGAAAGAAATGTGGAGCCCAGGAATACTTTTTCTGAATACTTTGTTAAATCTTTTTAGGCCTTTTTCTTGGAAATTATATGTGTTGTGATAGATTACAATAGTCCGGAATTTGTGATTCGTAGAATTAAAGGAATTATTCAATTCGAAATCACTATAATGTATTTTTTTGATTGTAAAGTGTTCAGAATTTTATACAGTGCACCATTTTACCATAAAAGTGCCACGAGCACTAATGACCAAGAAATAACTTTGAGTTCGATACTAAGTGCATAAGTGTTTGCAAAACTGCGTGCGATGGAGTGTTATTAAAAGCAGCGTGAATGCATAAACGAAAACGCGTAGTCACGCAACTGGAAAGGTTGTTAATATATTTACGCTCCCTTTTATGTTGATAGAAAAGTTCTGATAATACGAGCTCATGTTGGGAGCATAAAATCTCGCCACTTCGGAAGGGGATGCAGAAAAATAGGTATGCAGAATAATCTCTCAAATTACTTGCATAACAGGGGCTTTTTTCTACTGCTACGAGCACATTATCATAAAACGCCTGCAATTTGCATACTAAAAGGATTTCATAAACTATTGCTTATGGCAGCCAAGCTAATAAAAAGCACAAATATAAATACAGGCTGGTTTGGTTAATTGCACTTTGGACTGAGCAATGCTTTCACACCTTGTATTTTGTCAATTGTTGTACACAAAATGTTCATTTTACAGGTTGCACCACTTAGAAATTGATAATTACTGTTTCATTGTTGAATTTATGCTCAATAAAAAAGGAATATGTTACCTTAGCAAATACTTGTTATAATACAATTTTTTCAAGTAAATAGTAAAAAACTCAGTATTTTATTTTAAAAATAAAAAATGAGACTGCTTATGTTAAAAGTCGGTGAAAAAAATACGTTTCATAAACATAATCGCGATTTGGTAATTAAAATTTCCTTCAAAGTTCCAATACAACATACACAATATTTATAATGAATATAAAACTGAAAAATTAAAGAATAGTGTTTCATTAGATACATGCCGATTATCTTAATGAGAATACATGATCAACTGATTAAGCAATAAACAAAAACAACCGACATAATATTCATAAACACATGTCTGATTCACAGGAAACACATACGCTGCATTACAGTTATGAAACAAAGGGGATTACAAATAAAATAGAATTTTGTGAATATATTTGCATCAAGTTTAATACGCGAAAATATATTCGAAACAAATGAAACGCAAAATTGGATAGCCGCCTATTGTAAACGGAGTGCATATGGAGTGCATTAAAGCACCCAAAGAATATGCAAAACAAAGAATTAAGAGAAATGAATTACTAAGTAAGAGTTCCACCAGAAAATCGCGCCAGATTCCATAAAACGTCAGACCCAACATCAACGACGACCTATTTCTAAAATTCCCAAAGGACTGCTGAGCGTGGCCGAGGGAAAGAAGGGACAACAGACCTCGACATTTTCCGACGGGAGAATCGATTCCCGATTTTCGCCTGGAAATGTTGAATCACAAGCAGGCAAGCGTGGCATTTACATCGACAACGTTGATCTTTGCCACGAAAGGCCTCGATCCTGACGAAAAGAAAAGGAAAGTACCACTAGGAAAATAGAAAGGACCACAACACTATTCGAGACCAAACAAACGACCCTCGCCAATTTTTACCGTGCAGCGAGTAGAAGAATCCTGACCCGGACGTCAAAACAAAACAAATAGGGGAATGTTAACAGAGGAAGGAGCTGGTCCCTTCGCGAATGAAATAACGAAAGCCAGTAAATAATGCTTCGCAAGCTAGCCGGGGTTGTCGTGGCGCAAGGACCAAGAAATAGCGAAGAATGGCGGCTGTAAAATGTGTTTGGCGGTGAACAGGTACTCACGATATGTGAACAACAGAAGGGGTTGCTATTCTCCGTTTCCACTTCCGGCAGCCAGCTCTGTCGGAACGGCCACGACAATCCGGGACAGACAGAACCTCGCCTGTGAGAGAAATTCTCCTAGAAAATGCGCAGATGCGCCTCACCAGGGGGTGGTGGACCGAGTTGCGCGTGCGCCGCTGGCAGCTTCCGGAAATCCGTAACAGTTTGAATGTCGTCGACAGGGATGCTAGGGACCAACATGGATTCAAGGACGTGTCAGGGCTCATTGACATTGAACTTCCTCATGTTGCCTTTCGGCTGATGGTAATTTTCCTTTTTATCCATTTCAATGGTTTACGAATTTCAAGGTGGGCAATAGGCCGGAGGGGAAAATTTAAATTTGAATTTTCAGTTGGCCTGGGTGCGGGATAGTTGTTTTTTGATTAAGCAAACACAACTGTAAACAAATTTTGGAATAATATTCATGTCTGCAGGTTTCTTTTTCTCCTAGAAATGATCATATAATCATATAATTGAAAAAATTTTGGAAAAATATTCATGTCTTCGGGTTCCTTTTTCTCCTAGAAATGATCATATAATCATATAATTATTTTTAGGAGAAAAAGGAACCTGAAGGCATGAATATTTTTCCAAATTTTTTTACAGTTGTGTTTGGTTAATCAAAAGACAACTATCCCGCACCCAGGCCACCTGAAAATTCAAATTTAAATTTTCGCGTATATAGAATCGCTCCGCCCTAGTGGGCAATGGATCAATTGAGATTGGACTTAATTCCGTGTTTTATCGTATTCCAAATTTGCAACGTTTTGAACATACTGTGTTCATACAAAGCCGTTTAAAAACTCAGACTTAGCAACTTTTTATATGGTTGTAAATGGGCCACGTCAGATCTTCAATGTCAGAAGTTTAGACATTTTTGACACAGCATTGATGATTTTTTAGTAATTTTTAATTTATTATCCGGACTAGATATCCGAGAGTGAAAAAGGACATTTAATAATTTTCATTTATAAATTTTGAAAAAATCGTGAAACGAAGAGTTGTTGATTGATTGCTGGAGAATTGTAGGGGATTGAGGTGAATAGTTTGTTTGAATAGGTTTACAATTGAATTACATTGCAATTGTTCATCGTTGAAAATCGAAATTGGCGATCATGTTTAACACTTATGTAACATTATCTACTTTTCTCGTCGTTTATATAATTGTTATTTAGTTTAGGAATTGCGCTTCAATCGTAATTCAGGAAGGTGAATTTTATTTAGAATATGCATTCGCAATTTAGATTCCAATGAGCAGAACTCACCACAGATTTTAAATTCGTGTTGAGGGTTAATTGAAATTTATTTAAATTGTAGTGATTCAAAATTGTACTCCTGCCAAGATAATTTCAGTTATTAGAAGTTTTCAAAAGAAAAGTGAAAAAAGATTCATGAAAATCGGACAGACATTTTATTAAAATTACTAAAATATTGAATGTTATAATTGATTTCGTAAACAGTTAAAAATGATGGAATTTATTTAAAGGTTCAAAGAGTATGCTACTTTTCAAAAGTCATTATTAGTTCAAACAATTGTGGACTAAAACTAATTTAACAAAGGTACCTACTAATGATAAAAGTTGAATAATTTTTTATTAATGAAGAGGGCCATTGGGGACTTCATAAGTAGTTTTAATTGTAGTCTGCTTTTTTTTACATGTGAAGTTATCTCAGAATAATTGCAGCACATTCTTTAAATTTTCAGAAAATTCTCTGATTTGTCATTTCACATTGAAAAATATTTCAATTTGGGAATATATTTATTTGCGATTTTTTTATTCGTAGCTTTTTTTATTGCATAGTACTTACATTTGTATAAAATTGTAATCTTCATCGCCATCCAACTTATCATATGGGACAGGATTTAAAGTTAGGTGAAGATTCATTTAGTACATTACTTTTTAGAATTATTGTAATTATAATTTAACATTAACAAGTTTCATTCAAATATGCGCTAGAACAACTGTGGGATTCCAGTTCATTACGGTAATTATACTTAATATGTTTTTCGATATGCTAAAGAATCAGGAAAAACGGAATGAAAAATTTCATAAATCTAATTATAATTGAATTATTTAATTAAACTGAAAATATAGTATAAACTGAAATGTTCCTATACAAACCATTTGCATTCTACAAGAATATTTTAATATTAAACAAATTGGATCCTGCCTTTTCAATATTGCATTATTTATTTTGTATTATATTCATGTAATTGTGCGATATTAATAAGCAATTTATTGCAATCACATTATGAAAATGATGGAACATTTCAGTACATAATAACAAACATGAATAGCAAACTTCAAGTAATGGAACTTTATTACTTTATTACAAAATAGAGGCATATTATACACAATAAGAAAAATTCATCTAAACATCATATAACCGAAATTTACAGACTAATGGAAGACATTATTATCTGCATATTGTCAAGGAAATATAAAATATTACTTTTTGAAAACAAAAATAAATTTTGATTCCTATTGCCCCCAAAAAAGCTGACGCGCGTATACATTCATCGTTGGTACTCTAAATAATTTGACTCGTTCATTACCATGAGAAATTTTTTGATTAAATCATATGCACAGCCTTTATTGCATGGTTGGCATAGCTGTCGAGGATGCGATATCACTGGCATCTCCAGCCCTCCACAACTGCGTTATCGTTTTTGTTTGCGTATGGAAGTTTATGCCCTAAAAACACGGTGCACATTTAGAACACATAATATTCAGTGAAATATTGTCGCAAATAGTATATACAGAATAATACTAAACGCGAAACTAATTATATAGTAACTAAATATTACTAGAAAATTTCAGCCAGCAAAGTGATAACAAAATTCAAATATGTACTTAAATTATTTAATTACATTGGAAATTTAGTTCAACTATCGTTTAGAATAAGTTTACTAACTCTAAGTAACTTATTTTTTTAAGGCAAAGTATTTTAACATAAATCTAAGGAAATGGAATTAAAGATTTATGTAAAATTGTTATAAATCGCACAATAAATATGAAGTTCAAGAAAACGTGCGATTTTATCATTTTACTTACATATTTTCCGTAAAAATGATTGTCACCCAAAAAGGAGCCCTTATTTCCCGTGAAACTGAACATCGGTAATGGTACTGGAATAGGAACATTTATACCGACTTGGCCAGCTTCAATTCTATGCGCGAAGGCTCTCGCTGTAGCGCCATTTGTTGTGAACACAGCTGTTCCGTTTCCGTAAGGATTTTTATTAATAATATCAATAGCCTCATCCAAAGTGTTGGTGAAAATACAGGCAAGAACAGGACCGAAAATTTCTTCAGTGTAACACTGCATCGAGGGCTAAAACAAGGTACAAAATAATTTTACATTCAGTCCAAATTGTACTTAATTCTAGTAAAGTTATAACTAAATTACTAATTGGCGTTCATGTGAAGGATGCATTATCCTGGTGCAAAAAGACATCGAAAAGTCCTTTACCGTTTTGAGATCCGAGGCTTCGTTCTCGAGATATTAACAGTTGAATATTAGCGGTGGAATTTCCGGGCCGCGAGGTTTAAAGCCGAGTCAGCTGTGCGCGCGGTAGCTTACACTAGCGCGCACACAACAGTAGAGTCGACCGCGCTGGTTCAAACCGTGAAAATGGGTTAACGCCGTTAACCCATTTCTAGCTGTTCTACTGTGTTGTGTTCTACTATTGGTATTAATATTTTTGTATTTTTATGACATTCAAAGAATTTTAATTTTAGTACACTCTGAATTTTTGATAATTTACGTCAGTTTTAATTCATCTGGTAATTATGATGGGTTTAGAAAAAATTATGCACCTGAGTCGAGGCGTTGTTCCATTTATAATTTCGCATGTTTTGAAAAAACATAAGTTTCAATTTATTGTTATAAAATTTTGGAGATAGCCCCCCCCCCCCTGACTATTTCTTCACATTTAAATCGCATTTGAGATAAAAGTTGTTTTGAAACAACTTGAGCGTAATTTAAATGATTAAAGCATTATTAACGAGTTTAAATATTAAATGTGAACCGAAATGCTAAAAAATTGTCTACAGGGCGAAAATATTTTTGAGCTCCACTGCGATATTTGTGTGCATGAATATTCACTTGGCAATTAAATGTTCACGTACAGATTCATTATTCACTAAGCGGAAACATTTCAACTGGCGGTACTACCTTGATCGACAGCAGACAGTATCTATAAAAAGCATCTAATCAAGATTTTCCGGTACAACTTTATTTACAACTAAACTTTAAAACTGTCTTTTCAATATCACTGTATTCAATTTGCAATTTCAGTCGGAATTTTGTTAACTTCTCTTTTCTTTTTACTGATTAATATTATACAATAAACCTATAATGTTAGTTTCTGAAACAAGCGTACCTTCACATTCGTCAGCACCGTTGGGCCAACAAAGTTCCCTTTCTCGAAACCTCGAACAACGAGTCCCCTGCCATCGAGAGCTAATGTGGCGCCTTCCTTCACTCCCGCCTCTATTAGGCTGTGTATCCTTTGTTTCGCTTGAGGGGATATAACTGGCCCAAGATCAGTACCAGGTATATGTCCAGCATTGACTTTCAACCTTTTCGCGGCCTCCACCAAATCCGGCACCCAATCTTTCGATTTACCAACGAATATGACCACCGAAAGCGCCATGCATCTTTGGCCAGCTGCTCCAAAAGCAGCGCCCACGAGTTGAGAAAGGGTCTTGTTTTTATTCGCGTCTGGTAACACGACGCAATGGTTCTTGGCCCCCATATTGCACTGCACGCGTTTGCCATGCGCGCTGCTCTGTTTGTAAATGTACTTTCCCTGTAAAATGGAAGATCGACGTGTGTTTAGATAACGCTGCTTCTTTGGAGGAAAGCTTTACAGTAAACTCTCGCTATGTGCTCATTTCTACTATGCGTGAAGCGTTCGTTGCTATCCCCGCCACTTCTTAGAATTCTTCGGTCGAGTGTGAGAGAACCCGAGAACAAGCGAGAGGGGACGAAAGAGTCGACAGCGTCGGCTACGAAAGAGAGAAAGCATGATACTTTGTCTCGCTTCGTCTTTCACGTGTCTACGCTCTGCCTCTCTCTCGCGCGCCATGGGCGGCTCGGAAGCATCCACGTAAAGGTCGATTTATATTGCCACCATGGACATAGGAATATAGGGACCGACTAATAGTTGCGACTTTAGACGAGGGGAGTGAAGTAGCTTTGGGGAGTGGAGAACAGGGCCACGTGGTACTCTGGTGCCGCATTAGTCATTGGTTCTGTCTTTCACCCTAGTTCCAATTGGTCCTGATTCACTCTTACTGGATGAAAATACGATTGCGCTTGCGCGATCGCAACCAATCGCCAATGCGGCACCAGAGTACATACCACGTGACCATAGTTCCCCGCTCCCCAGAAGCTGCTTCGCCCCTCTCAACCATTGCTACGTCCCTACATTCCTATGTCCATGACAGCCACCGAGGATGGGCCGGGGACGGGCCGAGGCTATGATTACTTATGGTCAGTGGCCGATGAGCGCTCGTCGGGTGCTCGGCGGGCGCTCATTGGGTGCTCGTCGAGCGTTCGTTGGGTGCTCGTCGGGCGCTCGTCGGATGCTCGTCGGGCGCTCGTTGGGTGCTCGTCGAGCGCTCGGAGGCCAATGGCCATAAGCTAACCATAGGCTCGGCTCGTCCCCGGCCCGTCCCCAATGACGTTGACCTTGACATATGTTGTCAATGTCAACATTCTGAACAACTTTTTTGCAAATACTTCGAAAACTAAATCCGAGCGACGGTAACATATATAAGAAAAAGTTGTTCAGAATCATGCTCCCGACAACATATGGCAAGGCCAACGTCATTGTGGTTGGGTCCCCTTTATGTGATGGTAACACATAGTATGTGTTGTGTGTATGTACAATTGCGTTAATCATTACTATATCGCTCATTTGCTGCAACAACGATAGAACTCAAATTTTGCAGTTTTTGATTCACTAGTATAGAAAATGCGGTTGTTGTCTAACAGAACTTTGGAACCCGTTTCCCCAAAAATCGTGAATTTTGAGTTATGTTGTTGTTGCAGCAAATGAACGATATGTATAATTAGTTTGCCACAGTGAGTTTGCTTCCAGCCCTTCGTATTGAAATTTGACAATTATACATTGTAAGGCCCGACTGCTCAATGAAAATAATTATCTACTACTCAGTTATGCATAAATAGCTTTTCAACACATAAGCGTTTTTGAGTAATTTGACGTTAAAACTAATCTTTTAAATATTATAAGACATATTTGTCTAACACTTTCAATAATAATAATGCGACTTTATACTCAATACAAGCGCGCACATAAATACAGAATACTTAGACTACCTCATTCTGCGAATTAGGGAAAGAAGGGATTTTCTAGTCAAACAAAAAAATTCAAGTAATTTCTTCGCTTGATAAGCTATTCTTTCTTCATGTAAAGGGCATTGTAATTATCATTAAAAGTGTTAACTTCGAATTAGGAAAAGATTTATCATATGATACAATTTGAATCGAAATTGGCGAAGAATTAAAATAAAGTTTAAAGTCTAAGGAGTAACAAAAACAACACAATTTGACCAGAAAAGAATGTATCTTAACTCTTTCGCGACTAGCGCCGGTTATATCCGACTTCCACTAAATGCTTCATACTAGTTAGCGCCAGTTACACCCGGCACCCACTAAATGTGTCACACTGCCTAGCGCCGGTTATATCCGGCCTTCACTAAATGCTTCACAGTGGCTAGTCCCGGCAGTGTTGCCGGGAAATATGTTACCGTGTGGCGGTATAGTTAAAAGTAAGGTAATTAATCAGCAATACCAACGAAATCCTTTAACATTTTACACGAACACATTGGGAGCTCCAAAGACGCGAGACACTCTTAATGTGTACGGTGTGCACTAATGTCACGACGACCCGCTCCCGGCGGCGCACCGCCGCTCAGCCCTCTGTCGCGAAAGCGTTAAAACGTAACGTAAAGCCTAACATTACAGGGAATTACGCAGCTAAGTAAAAATATAGGTTTCAAACTTTCTCTTCACCACCGCTGTAAGACAAATAAGAAAGAACATAAAAGAGAGCACATTCGATTCAACTGCTCTTCATGCATGCGATATATGTTTCCCGATGCAATGAACATAAATATACCCTCGACGATAGAACGTACCGCTTGATCGGAACCAACGAAAGAAACCGCCTTGATGTCTGAATGCTCGCAGATAAAATCAACAGCGGCATGCTGACCGTGGATAACGTTCAACAATCCCGAAGGAGCACCAGCCTTGGTGAACAGATCGGCCAGGATCATCGAAGCACCTGGCACACGCTCTGATGGCTTCAAAATGGCGGCGTTCCCACAGGCAACCGTCACGGGAAACGACCAAAGGGGTATCATCGCAGGGAAATTGAATGGACAGATAGAGGCTGTTATGCCAAGAGGAACTCTGTAGGAAACTATGTCCATATCCGTAGCGATGCTTGAGGTGCTTTCGCCCATTTGCAGGGTGGGAATTGCAGTACAGGCGTCGACTACCTCTGCAACATAAATCAACACCCTTTACGATGCCGGGTATACGGAACGAGTTTGGTGAAATTCTGGGGTAGGCATGAGATCTGTGCTCCAGAACGAAAATAATGGATCGAAGAAATGTTTAGATTCGATTAAGAACTGAACTAAAATTTGGCTGAATTGGATTTGGACCCGTGTTGAATTGAGTGTGTGTTAAATTATTAAGAATTGGAAGTGTATGGGGTGTAATCGTCCGGAACCGCCGGTTCCTGGAGAAGAAGAGATCTTTTGCACCGTCGCCTTCGGCGTAACCGTAATCTCTAAGGCCGGTTACGCGCAATGGACTAAAGTATTGTCTCGTTAGCGGCTCGCTGGTCGGGACCGGCGTTGAGCCCATATCGTGATCAGAGCCCTAATTCCGTGCCAACGTTTCTCGCTTCTTTCTGGCCGAAGGGGGGAGTGAGAGAAACGCTTTGCGTGCGCGACGGGCGTGCGCAATGGTCGCGAGCAGTTAGCGTCGGCACGAGACGCAAAGGACGGAGTGTCAGGCATCAGAAGGATGGAGCGAGACAAAACATCAACGCGTCGTCTGTCTCCTACCGTCTTCGCTCGCTTTCAATGCCCCTGACTCTCTCTCGTACCATCTCGCTCTCACCTTCGCCGGACACGAGTGAGACATAAGTGGTGGGGATAGCGAAAAGTCCATAACGTGTACACCAAATCGAGCCGCTAACGAGACAATACTGTATTGTGAGGGCAGGTGGATTGGCATTTCTAATGATCGAGGAGGAAAAGAAGAGGTGCGTTTCGTCTTGAGACCATCAGCTAGACTCATCGGTAGGTCTACAGCCGACGAGCCCTGCCCTAGATGCATAGGGCCCGAGAAGACTAAACAGGACTTGTATATAGGGTGCCTCAGAATTTAGGGACAATCCGGAATAGGCAATATCCTGATGTAAGACGGCATCGAAAAATCCTATACCGTTTTGGGATTCGAGGCTTAGTTCTCGAAATATCAACAGTTGAATATTAGCGGTGGAACTTCCGGGCCGCGCGGTTTAAAGCGGAAACAGCTGACGGAGAACAGTGACCCTAACACGCACTCGCAGGAGGCGCCCGTAGACTATTGTTCTACTGTTGTATGAAATTGTATCTACGCGTGCCTCCTGCATGTGCGTGCGGGCCTGCGCTACCGCACGCTCTACTGACTCGGTTTTAAAAGTTTAAATTGCGCGGCCCGGAAGTTACACCGCTAATATTCAACTGTTGATATCTCGAGAACGAAGCCTCAGATCCCAAAACGGTAAAGGACTTTTCGATGTTGTTTTGCATCAGGATATTGCATGTTCCCGACTGCTCCTCAATTCTGGGACCTGTATATGAGTATATATGAACGAGACTGTAACTTTAGGACTTGTAAGAAAGAATTAGGAAAATTAGACCTCTGGTGGCGCTGGCGAACACTACCAGCTGGGACGTTAAAATGAACTGACATGGAAAAGTTATCAATCTGAAAATATTGATTTTGCTGAAATCTCGCGTGAATGTAGAGCATATTGTGGTATGCAAGAAGCATTATTTTCTGTGGAAATTCACATCACTGAGGGGGTGATGTCAGCCCTTAAACTTATCGCGTTTTTTCATTGTTTTAATACAACTTTGTAACGTTGCGAGATGGAACAAAACTTTACCACATGTTATTTATAACTATAGGAATGATATAAGGTTACATTAGCAATAAAATAAAATAGCTGGGTACCTACGTATGCGGGAATTTGATGGATGTTATGAACAGAAATGACGGTAATTGGTATGAGCATAGGTTTGAAAATGTTTTTTTTCGGTGGATGAGGGAGATTCAACGGTACAGGACTAGGATCATTCGATTCACAGTGATTGGATGGTATTATTAGAATATGAACATTAACCCTCGGTTGTCACACTGGGTCAAATTAACCCTGTAATTTTTTAAGCAAAACACTTTTTGTCGGAAATCTTATTGCTTCAAATTTTTTTTAAGCATGATGACACTTTAAATGTCAACTTTCAACGATGGGTATATATTCTACAATGTTCAAACTTTATCTCAGAATTGTTTACATTTAATTAAACAAATAGTTTTTAAATAACAACTGATTGAAAATTGGCAGGGTCAAATTGACCCAGTGTAACAACGACGTTCGAAAAAGTAGGTGTGACAACCGAGGGTGAAAAAAAATTATCAAGTTAAAAAAAGTATTTATAAGTCGGATATTTAAACGTATTTGAATACTTTTCATTTTGCTGTTTGCTAAAATAGGCCAAATTTGTATTTATTAGTGAACTACTAATTTTATTATGCAGAATTCTTCTATTTTATCTGTGTTTAGTGAAGGTAATCCATGTTAACAAACTCTTATAAACTGAACTATAATATAATCCAAAATTTTCTTCGATACATTAATCTGCATACTAGTTTATTTAAAAGCGCATTTTTATTAATTCCTGTGATTTATATATGTATTAAAATGAATGCATTTGCAAAACGAACATATAATACTGGAATTAACAATTGATTATAAGTTTGGAAAACGCAAAATCTAGAACAATTTCATCAAACGAACTATTAATTTGAATTCGGCTTATTAATAACATAATTATTATTCAATGTAACAATCAAAATACTTGTGTAACAGTTAACATTACACAAGATTAGAAAACATCACAAACTCTTCAAAATGGTGCAGTCTGTAGTCGCTTTTTCAAAAATATAGAAACTAAGAATTTTGCAGAATATTCCAAGACCGTTTAAGTTTTTCATCATAGATATATTTATAATTTTAGGTACTACATAATTTTTGTAATGACACTTACGCAGTCCACGAAGAACATCTCCTTCAGCATCTGCCATTGTCTTTCCATTTTCTTTGACCAAGTTCTTTGAAATTTCTTTCTAGAAAAAGTAAATCCATACACACATGAAAATATGTATTTTACATAGAGTAAATCGGGAAGTGATGGATCCTATGTGTGAGATGGACCACCTACATAACTTTTGAAATACCCGTTAAATTTCGCGACCATTACCATACTTCAGTTCTATATGTTGTACTTTCCGCCAAAAGTTTATCTAATTGCGTCTTATTTACATAAATATAAGTATCTCATCCTTTTAATTTAACTTATTGTTAGATGTAAACGGACACAAGTTTTATTAACTTTTACTGCATTGTATACTCTGATTTGAACAACAAGTTGTGTATTGTGTTATATAAAGAATTACGGGCTGGTCCATGTGACCCTTAAAAATACGATAGTTGAACCTGACAAGAAGGGGTTAAAAAGTTGGATTACTTATATAACATAGTGTTGTGTCCCTGTTACGTCCGAAACCGAGATGGTGATGATTCAGGAACGTAAAGGGATCTTGCCCCGTCGCCTCCAACGTAACCGTAATCCCTCGGGCCGAGTCACGCTTTTTGGAGTACTGTGCGGGGTAGGTGGATTGACATTTTTAAAGATCGAGGAGGAAAAGAAGATGTGCGTATTTCGTCTTAGGACCGTCTGTCAGCCGGACTCATCAATAGGACTATAGCTGTCGGACCCTAGCCTAGACGCACGGGGACTAAGAGAAAATAACGTGGAACTTGTATAAATGCGAACGAGATTGGAAGTTAGGACCAAAGAGGATAAGTTAAGACTTGTGAGAAGAGCAGACCTCTAGCGGCGCTGGCGAAGAGTAACCGGCGCGACCCATGGTGGGATTGGGACGTCACAGCAGCGTACGATGGAAAGTACATGACGGTCAAACTATTCCGCGAACGGGGAATAACTAATCAACGCCAAGATGGGAAACGAAACGGCGCCACCGTCTAGCCAAGCCAAGCTAGCCAAGCTAGCCAAGCCAAGCCAACCAGCGTCGCCGCGGAATCGGTGGTCGACGCTATAGTCTGATTTTCGAGAGTTGACTCCTCAGGCGGGACTGGCTTCTTTGCGACGTTGCCGCTTATTCAGGCTCGTTAAGGGTGTTCCTCTGGCTTGGTGTTTACCCCACTCCCTGCGTCTTGACCAATAGCTTTTTCGACTGCTTAGTCGTGAGTCCTTACCTATTGTTTGCTCTGTCGGGCATCTATCGCTATCCTTTTCGAGAGGGCCCAACCAACTTCGTTTTTATGGTGACAGATAGGAGTCCCGAATCTTATTGGAGAATGCGGAAGGCATGTGGCGGACAGAATGAATGGCGGACGACTTGAAGGATGCATCCTCTATATAATGCGAATGACATGGGCAGGTGACCCTGCTCTCGGTTTGCTTACATACCTATGTATAACTTAATCCGGCGCACCACTGTCTTCAACAATTTATTGCGTCGTTAATTTTAACAATGCCGCCCTAGAGGGAAACTATTATTAATTAATAAACTGCCAAGAATATGGCAATATTCTTTGAAACATTTGTGGAAAAGTGATTTCGAGTAGAAACTTACAAAAGGAAAATTTGTTTACAATTTTATATCCTGGAAAAATGATTTCTCAATTTGAAAAATTTACTCCGAAAGACTAATGATTCTAAATAATCACAAAAAACAATGAGCTTAATGCTATTAATAATTAATAATGCTATAAAATACATAGTAGAAATACTATAGGCACTTCTTGAATAAATTTGAAAGCAACAAAACGGTGACTTTAACCTCCTCAAAATTTCAACTGAACTGGGTACATAATACTTCATTGTGATTAAAATTCTTGACAACGGCTGAAAAGATTCATCGATATGGCGTGGAATAGGTACGTAGCTGGTAGATGCACGGGCTGTTTTCACCAAGCCGATGGGAGAGACGCAGGTACGCTTGAAGATAGAAAAAGACAGCCAATCTGCCGCAAAACGTGGCAACGCCGCACGCAATCCGTAGCGTACCATTGGTTCCTCTTTAAGCCACGCTCCGCCCGAGGAGTCAACTCTCTAAAATCAGACTATAGTTGGCTGCGGCCTCACTTGCCTTCGCTAGCTTGGATTGGCGGTGACACGTCGGGATGTCAAAACAATCAACGCCAAGATGGGAAACGAAACGGCGCCACCGTCTAGCCAAGCCAAGCTAGCCAAAGCAAGTGCGGCCGCAGCCAACCAGCGTCGACAACCGATTCCGCGGCGACGACGCTGGTTGGCCTGGCTTGGCTAACTTGGCTTGGCTTGACGGTGGCGTTGTTTCGTTTCCCACCTTGGCGTTGATTGGTTATTCGCCCTCCGCGGAATAGTTTGACCATCATGTACTTCCCATCGTACGCTGCGTCACAATCCCAAAGGTGCGGGTCTTCCCGGGACGTGCAATATCCTGAGTCCAAGTTCAGGGGCGCGCAGCTTAAAACCGAGTTAGCTGAGCGTGGAGCACTGACCCGGGTGCGGGTGCGGGTGCGGGTGCGGGTGCGGGTGCGGGTGCGGGTGCAGGTGTGTGGGGGGAGGGGTATGTATCTACGTGTGTCTCCTGCGTGTGCGTGAGAACGAATATTATAATTTTTGTGTTATTGAACATTATTACTGTAAGTTGAATTGCTATACCACATCATAAGTAAAACCATCTGCTTTTTATTCAATTAAATATAGATGAAATGCTACCTTTAAAAAAGCGGTGCATCACTCCCCAATTTACCCAAACGATAAAACTTAATTAGACTAAATTTCAAAAATAAAAAATAGTTATGTAAATATTAAAACGAATAAAAGCTCCACGTTGTGATAATAATATCAATAGATATTAAATGTCAGTATTAATTAATATAATATGATACCTTTAAAAAAAGCGGTGCATCACTCCCCAATTTACCCAAACGATAAAACTTACTTAGACTAAATTTCAAAAATAAAAAATAGTTATGTAAATATTAAAACGAATAAAAGCTCCACGTTGTGATAATAATATCAATAGATATTAAATGTCAGTATTAATTAATATAATATGATACCTTTAAAAAAAGCGGTGCATCACTCCCCAATTTACCCAAACGATAAAACTTACTTAGACTAAATTTCAAAAATAAAAAATAGTTATGTAAATATTAAAACGAATAAAAGCTCCACGTTGTGATAATAATATCAATAGATATTAAATGTCAGTATTAATTAATATAATATGATTATCACTTATAGCAGTTAGGCCCATGACGCAACATGTACGTACATAAATAGTTATTTATATAAATTCCTTATTGGATACAGGCGAGGTAGAATATATTCGTTGCTTAAACAATTATTTACATGTAGGTACCTATAGTTCATGAGAGTAACTATTATTTCATTTAAAGGCTCTAACTTGATAGATCGTTTAATGACATAATAAATGTTCCGTTTAGTTAATTAACGTACAGAGTGTTCACGTATAAGTGCTTGATACTTAAGCATCAAAGTCTGCCTGGACAGTACGCTCGTGTTTTTCCACTTTTCATACGCTGCTTTTGCACTTTGCACGGCCATTTCCATTTCCTCTTTCGTGCATTTTGGAGTGCGGCATAACAGCTCATTCGTGGCTGGATCATGAACGTCCGTGAATTCCGTGGCCTTCGATTCTGAAACAAATTGAATTCCTCTCAGTGATTAGAAATGGCAATGGATTGTTTCTTTGTGCAATTTTTACAAATAATTGCTGCAGATTATTCTACAAATTACATTAATGTAACGTAAATGTACCATTTGTAGGAAATCAAGTCGTGCAACATGACATTCGATATTGGGACCAGCAGGTAAACAACAGATTTATGCCAGGGAAATGGCGTTTTGATATTTCTTTTATAATAGCAACTCGTGGTCATACCACTATTTCTTAATTTGCTAAATATTTGTTTAAAAGACAATTTTAAGCCCACAAAATGATTTCGAATCAAAGGTCATGCCAGAATTGCTACACATTGCGACTAAGGCTGGGACTATTTGTCCAATTTTTCGGTATTCGAATATTCGAATACTTCAGTTGCTCAATTATTTGGCGAATATAATTCGAATATCCAAGTATTCGAATAGTATGGTGTGAATTATAAATCAAGTTCTTTAGGTTCATTTGTCAGGATGAAATCTTGTTAGCTAATTTTGACCCACTTCAACCATAGTATTCGAATAATAATAAATACTGAAATATTCGAAGTTTATTCGTAGCATCCGAATACTTGTAAAATATTCGAATAGTCCCAGCCCTAATTGTGACACAGCTGGCATCAAGACAAATCGATCTATCCTACCATTTTTATCCTGAGAACCAGAGGAGAAAACCTTAAAACATGGACTTAAAGTTTGTAGCCTCGAGTTTGTCGGCAAAGAAATTGTTAGTGAACTGCCCCTGCAGAAAAATATACAGCGTGTTCGGCAACAGGTGTCAGAAACTATAATCGGCGATTCTACATGCCAAAATAAGAGGAAAATCAAGAATTACGAAATTGCGTTTGAGGCTTTGGGTATTATTAATTGTTAAATATGTATATTGTTATGAATATATATATATAAATATGTATTGTTGCTGAAATATATGTATACATATACTTTTGTGTTAGGAATAACAGACGCTAATAAAAATAATTTTTACAATAATACAAAAGAGTTTAACATGTACAGTTTAGTTACGGAAGTTTCACATATTTTGACCTGAGAAATAACGTAGCTGTTCCTTACAGCTTTGAAGCTTGCTATACCTACAATAATTAGTCGTATTTATCTGGCTCTTCATCGTTCCTCATTAAGGCGATTCTTGGCATTAAATTCCCTTAAAAATATAGCGCCTTTTCTATCCAGTTTCAATGGGCACTCCTACAGTACCTACTGGTGAACAACTGCCTTGAATTAAAATGCCTCCGGAAGTGCACTTTAAATATTTATAAGGGCCTGTATTGTGCAGAAAGTAGGGTACAGAATACCTTAAGTAGCGAGTATTTGTTTCATGAAAATCACGCTCTATAATAATTCATCGTTCTGTTTCAGTCCATTCCAGGTTATATGTAGAATGAGTTTCATTCAATGAGGCATGTTCAATACTTAATATGAATAAAAGAATTTACATAAACATGCAAACTAACCGTGTAATGGAAACAACATTCAAAACTTATTCTAAATCAGCTATTTACTCGACATTATTATATTCTGCATTGAATGTGATTTATAGAAATGTATCTGTGAAAAATATTACCACCCCATTTCATTGCAATTTTAATTGCTTATATCAAGATGTTGATGCAATATACGTAGTTAGAAATTTATTTACAATTATTAATTATGCATCTATGTATTTTTTCCTATTCTAGAATAATTTGTGATATTCTTACTAAATTTTCAATATACTGTCTGTATAAATTCTTTTTCACTATTGGTATTCGATAATTGGGCAGAAAATAGTTTTTGAGTAAAAGTTCTTATTTAATAACAAAAACAGATGCCGTATTGTGCTCTGGATGTAGATTTGTTTACTATTTTTAATTTCTTTTAAATAGAAAACAGGTGATTAGGTTTAGGGTCAAGTGAATCACCATGTCCGCATTTTTACTCACCAAAATTTTAGTAACATAAACTCACTATTCAATATATGCTGTAACTTCTATTTCTATTCGAAGGCATTTTATTTTTTGTCTATCATTATTTTATGCTTTACTGTTGTATTATAAAACATCTCCATAAAAGATGTAACTTATTTTAACCTGAAAAGGTTACATATTATGTGAGCAGAAATTGGTACAAATGGTGAGTAGAGATACGTACCTACATCGCTATTTTTCGTGAGCAGAAATACGAACAAAAAAGAGCATTATATTTAATTACAAATTACTAATAGTTAAACATCTGGAAATATCTGTCTTAAATTGTTTTTGAATTGGTTGATTTATTATTAAAGAATTAATCAATTACTCTGCAAATTTTGATCACAAACCAATTTTTCACACCTTCTTTATGACGAGTAACCTCTTAAATGAGCAGAAATTGGGACATTCACCTTACATGAATTAATCAATATTTCTTGAATAGGCGATATTAGGTACACTTTTTTCAGCACCGGATTTTTGCGTGTCTTACGTTTTATAATTCCTAATTAAAAATTTATAGGTTTCAACGATTCTAACTTATGCTACATGAAAGATGAATAATTTCTCTTTACTTTGAAACGAATTGCATGCGAAAATATAAATTATTATTCAATTGACAGCGATTTAACTTTTGCTAGGCGATATTAGGTATGGTCACCCTATAACTCGGGAACAAGGTCAAATAGGGCACATGTTTATACACATGTGTATGTATGAACTTTTTTCATCGTTTTTATCTCCCCCGTCCACCGCTGAAATGGGTCCCACATGTTAGTATACATTCTGTACCTATATGTATTTTTCTTGTGATAGTTCAACTGCATTTTGCCACTTTGGAGTGTATACCTCCTCGAATGTCTCAGTAAATACTCAGTAGCTGTTTTTCAAGTGGAATACTTATTTGCCTACAATATGGAAAGATTTTCTTGACAATAAAAGTGGCATATGCTTTAATTAAACCACTTGCGTTGGAATGACGACCTATGCACGTGCTGCCCTCTCAGAGCCACACTTGGTACAAACTCTACTTTGTATGTTGAATATTGTAAATTTTCTGTATTAACTTGAAACAATTCCCTACGCTTGTTTAAACTATCCTTTTTACTTTTGTCAAACGAGTAAACTAATTACGTATTTTTAGACTATTGCTATTTTTATATGTTTAGCGCTTGCTAGAACTCAATTGACACCAATTAGTTTCCAATGCGAGTTGGTTGAAGGTAGCTGAAGGGGAGGACATGCACATTGCACTGTCATTTTGGTAGCAATATTCATACCATTCATGTGAGCTGGGACTATTTGTCGAATTTTTCGGTATTCGAATATTCGAATACTTCAGTTACTCAATTATTTGGCGAATATAATTCAAATATCCAAGTATTCGAATACTATTCGAATATTTCAGTTTCTATTTACAAAAATTTATTCACGTTCAATTTGTATAACCTTTTTATGCAACTTTTTATACTGTAAGATAATTACCTACGAATTGGCCATCAATGTACATCTTAACAGTTGGTACGCTACTGCTGTAAGTCCTTGTGGCAAATCGCGCCTAAAATATCATTTAGTTCATGTTAAATAACTTAAATCCAACAATAAAATGATGAATGATAATGAATCTTACATTAATTTCATTCGGGTAGAAAAATTATTTCAGTAAGTTCTAAGCCTAATCTCGAAATCTCCATTTTGCAAATAAAGTAAGACACTCGCGTAAGCAATTCAATTCTGCAAGTAAATTTTACTGTGTAACATTCACAAATGATACCCATCCACGTAGGTATCATATTATTACAATTAAAATCATTTAAGACTCCCGTGCAAATGATCTGCAATGGATAAGTAGGTACCTATACACGCTTACGTGCTACTGTGATAAACAATATTATAGTTTAAAATAAAATATTCTCCCCTTACACGAAAATATTCAAAATGTTAAAAATTCATAGATAGGCAACTTTAATTTATATTAAAAGTTATATATTCATGTTTCGAAATGGTACTTCTTATATTGTAAATGTCTAAATTTCAAAATCGTTCTCAAAATTCTTTACCTAAGTAGTGTTCAGGTATATGTATAAATATTAAATACTATTCACGGCGCCTCGCCACTTTTTAATATACCAACTTAAATATAATAATATTGAAACTACTAATGTCATCAAAATATGTATGGAAACAAACCGGAACGTAATGGCAGTAATTTTTTCGGTGTTATACATATGTTGAAATCAGGCGTCGAATGAAACTGTTAAAATTGACAATTAATTATGATATAACTGTAATATTATGACTATTATTTTTCTTGTTCCGAGAAAACTATTATAAAATACAGTGTATTAACTGAAACTTTTATTCCATACATTTTTGTGTAAATAGGAAACTTGTATTTTCTTGACAGTAGAAAAAAGTTCTAATTAAACAGGAACATTTATTTTTCCCTAAAAAAATTAGAGTTATGACAAGTAGGGCTGGGACTATTTGAATAATTTAATATTCGAATATTTTACAAGTATTCGAATGCTACGAGTAAACGTCGAATATTTGAGTATTCGAATACTATTCGAATACTGATGTCAGGGTGAAATCTTGTAAGCTAATATTGACCCACTTCACACCTTACTATTGGAATACAATAATACATCAGTATTCGAAATTCGAATACATCAGTTTTCGAATAGTATGGTGTGAAGTAGTTCAATATTAGCTTAAAAGATTTCACCCTGACAAATGAACCTAAAGAATTTAATTTATAATTCACACTATACTATTCGAATACATCTGTATTCGAATACTTAAATATTCGAATAGTACTCGAATACTTAAATATTCGAATAGTACTCGAATACTTAAATATTCGAATAGTACTCGAATACTTAAATATTCGAATAGTACTCGAATACTTAAATATTCGAATAGTACTCGAATACTTAAATATTCGAATAGTACTCGAATACTTAAATATTCGAATAGTACTCGAATACTTAAATATTCGAATAGTACTCGAATACTTAAATATTCGAATAGTACTCGAATACTTAAATATTCGAATAGTACTCGAATACTTAAATATTCGAATAGTACTCGAATACTTGGATATTCGAATTATATTTGCCAAATAATTGAGCAACTGAAGTATTCGAATATTCGAATACCGAAAAATTCGACAAATGGTCCCAACCCTAGTGACAAGCAGATTTCCCGAAAATGTAGTGTGGTAGATTGGTCTGAAGTTGAAATCTTAAACCATTCGATGAAAATAATTATATAAAAATCACAATGTGCTTTCTCTTCTATATTTATCCTGCTTTCAATTCCTTAAATACTTCTAATTAAAAATATATTCGTAAGTTTCATATTTTACCATTAAATATCTGTTCAAAATTATATATACGATCCCCCAGAACTTTTATTAATCGTACATAAAATAACTGATAAAACTGAACTCGTACAACAGAGTTAAAGTGTTAATATACAAAGTTAACTTAAAACAGAAAAGAAATGATTTAAAAGTTAAAAGTTCGATAAGTAACTTTAATTGATCACATTTAACAGTTTCATTCGACACCTGGTTGTAGCATAGAGCAAGCACCTAAACAGCAGAATTTGTACTTTATATGCATTCTTCCTTCAACAGTTGCAATTTATCTGCCAATACAACAAAAATTTAATATCCATTTTACACCGCATTAGATTATTTTGGCGCGTATTTTATTAAAATTAAATAATAAAAGAAATATGCAAGAATTAGCAAACATCAAAATTCACAAACTTCGGATTTCAAAATTTTTAGTTATTAAAAGATAAGAAATTCCTAAATAAGCATAAAAAAGTATAACTTATAAATAATAAAGATAATACCAGTGCTACGGATACAGTCATCATAATTAAAGATGAAGTTACAAAGACAAATGTATATTAGATTTAAATTGTATTTTAGATTTCTTCTTATTGATTATTATTATTATATATGATAAATAACTTTTATAATATTGTGTATAAAATATCCATTGGTTTCCCGAATAAAAAACGAAAATAGTGCATTTGAGTTTCACGAAGAATATTTCTGACTATTTAATTCGCCCACTATTCATTAAGGGTGGATTGCGCCTTGTTGGTCCGATATATTTTTGTACAAAAACGGTTCGACAAATTCATTTGAGGTTTGGCAGGCTCTTTTATTATATCTTGAACGGTTGTTCTGAATTTTTTTGTGACAGTGAAGGAAAACATGGCAGATACAGAGAGAGCATTAAAAAATAATCGGGTAGCCCTGGCGTTGACGAAAAGAACTGTAAGGGTTATCCGAAACACAAAAAGCAAAAGAGATTCTTAAACTATACGAATGTGACTATGGGTGGTAGTAGATGCATTAAGAAAAATAAAAAACTGTTAAAATGGAAGCCTTTTGAAGAAGATGAAGCGCTCTGATTTGCGTCTGAGAAAGGTTTTTGCCCAAAATCGGGAAAACTTCTTTAAATAAAAAAGGAACTGTAACAGATACCGTAATAAATCTACTACCACCCATAGCCACATTCATATAGTTTAAAATCTCTTTTCCTTTTTCTGTTTCGGATAACCGTTACAGTACTTTTCGTCAACGCCAGAGCCACCCGATTATTTTTCAACATTCTCACTGTACCTGCCATGTTGTTTTTTTCACTGTCACACAAAAATTCAAAACACTAGTTCAAGATACAATAAAACAGCCTGCCAAACCTCAAATGAATTTGTGGAACCGTTTTCGTACAAAAAATTCTTAAAGAATTACCTATTTTTCGGCTCAACAAGGACGCAATCCCAGGACGTGACTTCTCTCAAGCCCATGATTAATTATTGTGTAATCTCGTGTTCGAGCACGCAAACGCAGTGGATCGATGCAAAAGCGAACACTGCTTGTTTCAGGGAACTGAAACTGCATCAGAATAACGATCCGATTGTCCTGGTTCTCGAACCGCGGAGATAAGAAGTCCTCCATTGAGGGCAATTGTTTGCTCCGCGCGCGATAAATGTCCCTCCGCCACGATACTCTGATTGTCGAATCGATTCAGTCTGTGTCCCATGTTATGTAAAGTGTGTAAGCTCTATTACACGCGATTGGTAATGACATTCCCCTTTACAAGCGCTACTCTCGTGGCAGGTTTCGTATCGGGGTCAATTGGAAAGAAGGTGCATAGTCTTTCGTGATAAAGGACACCATTTTTGGACTTAAAAGGGGACCCCATGAAATGTTACGTACCAATTCTAACGGAAGTTTGATGAGAGGATAGAAAAGTGAGAAATATTTGAGCCCAGCTCGACTATTTGAGTAGACAATCAATAGTAAATAGTGATGTAATTAGCGATGTAAATAGCGATGTAAGTAGTGATGTAAATAGTGATGTAAATAGTGATGTAAATAGCGATGTAAATAGGGATGTAAATAGTGATGTAAATAGTGATGTAAGTAGTGATGTAAATAGTGATGTCAATAGTGATGTAAATAGTGATGTAAATGTTGATGTAAATAGTGATGTAAATAGTGATGTAAATAGTGATGTAAATAGTGATGTAAATGGTGATGTAAATGGTGATGTAAATGGTGATGTAAATAGTAATGTAAATAGTAATGTAAATAGTAATGTAAATAGTGATGAAAATAGTGATGTAAATAGTGATGAAAATAGTAATGTAAATAGTAATGTAAAAAGAAAAGTGGTGTTTGAAACTTCTTTTAACTAAACGTAAGGTAACCTGATGGCTAGGAACTACTTGTTTTCTAGGAAAATTTAATATCTTTCCTTACTTATTTATGATTGCAAACTACATTCTGACGAGTTCAATAATCACAATCATGCGAGGTCATTGAGATCGCGGATTGAGAAAGACATAGTTGTATCGTTTACATAGCGTTTACCACAATTTGTGAAAAGTTTTTGGAGGTCGGGTTTTGGCTTCTAAACATCTTTTGTATTTGTTACAGTATTTTGGGTAATTAGTCGATTTGTAGTTGTGGTATTTTTCTCAATTTATTTATTAATATAATTTGAAAGCGTGTACGGGAAAACCAAGTTATTGGTGACCACGGAATAACGCAAAACGGATAGTTTTGTTAATTACAATATTGTAATATTGTTTCGTTGATTCAAATTGTATAGAATATCGATTAATTGTATTAAAGTAATAAATAGGAATTAATAATGATTTTCAAAATATAATATCGAATTAATATATTGAATTAATTATTGCCACGCCAATTGGAATACCGTAATTATGTATGAACCGCATAATTCATGATTTTTAGTTTATAAAGAAAGATTATAAATATACATGTGTAATTAGCATTTTTAATAGTTAATGAAAGTGACTCGGAGGTTATACAACCTATGACCTCTTTTACACTTTTGTGATTTTAATTAAAGATTCAACAATAGGTCCCGATATTCTTCACGAATAATTTTACAAAAATATTATATTAAAAACTTGCTTCATTTCTTCTTTGAATTAAAATACCTAGCGTAAAATATTTCGGAACATTCGCGTGATTGATTGAATTGAATTAAATAGAAATATTGACTGGGAACCGAAAACTGAAAACTGAATGAAAAACGAATGAATAAATAGCTGTTTTATTTACTGTGACTGTTTCCATATTACATAACACCACGATACATAGTAATTTATGATGTTCATTTATGTATTGGTTGATCGTAGATCAATCAAAAGAATATATTTTCCTTAGCAATAATTGACGGCATCAATTCATAAATGTATTTACATAACATATATTTATAACAAGGAATTACTTTACATTACAGTAGGACTTTAGTCTTACACATTTCAAAGATAAGGCAATCTGCTAATACGTAATATCTATGCTAATATGTGATATAATTTATTTAGATCACAATTTTGAAGTTTCTGAACCAGTTTCTGCACCTATAACTTTTATATGTATGTAGCTTAATAACAATTAAGCTCGTGTGATTTTTAGTTTATACGAAAAATTGTATAATCATTTTGTAAATGAAATCGCCCCATCACTGTGTTACCACAAAAACTAAGCCACAAACGAAACATTTAACGATTAAACTATTTTACAATAGCATCCATAAATTTGTTCACAACCCACAGTATTACACAGTATTAAAAACACATGCCTATTGAAAGACACTTATTAAAGAAACTTATTTCACTGACAGAAGCATATCTTTAATCCATGGTCAGAAATATATTAAAATTAATATCTAACATTTATTATTTTCAAATGCAATGCTAATAACATCGTATTATTTCCCTTTAATTAACGCGTGAGAGGAATTCGAAAATTGAAAATTCCTCCTCTATCTTTTTGCAATTTAACGAAGCGAAATCAGTGCACTTTGTTATTAAATGGCAATACAAATTATATCATAAATTACCAAACTATTCAAAATAATAGCTGCCTAACTTTAAGTTAACAGTCAACAGTCTTAACGTTACAAAATAATTAATGCAATATAAATGCACGTATATTCCGCTCAGCTCATATATATAATCAATTTATCACTGACTGGTGACATAGCCAATAAAAAAAGAAGAAAAACGAAGCAACTCTTGTTACTGTCTTACATCAATTTATCGCGGCCAATTGAAAACTTGTATGCATTTAAATACACCCATTCTCGAGGCGACAGGATTTTAAATTCGCCTAATTTGCATTGAACGTACTCCTTTGCTAACGTATTCTAGGGAGGAGACCGTAAACTACGAATGGAAGCATGGTAAATCTCTGTAACGTACCTCGCACTTGGCGATTCTTACGAGGAGCGCCATGCTATCACAACACGTCAGCAGCTGTCTGTACTTGAACTGCCTCGATTCACTGAAAAAATGGCCTTGCCCGTAGCGAAACTCTCAAGCTGATATCTTCACCGAGGTTAATCGCATCTGTTTACAACGATTCGAAGGGTCGATGCTTTTAGGACGGTTCGTGCGTGAATGACAGTCTCGAAGACACCCGAGACATTTACGAAAATGGCCGAACCAAGCATCGGCCCGGTGATCGATTCGAATTTTATGCCACTCTATATTTGGTGAGATGAGGAACGTCGAACACCTGAACCTGATTTTTGTTTTGTGTAAACTGGCTTCGCCGGTATTTAATAGTACCTATATCCGATAAGAGGAAGATATTAACTATGAAGGGATACTAGGTTCGTGCTGGAATTCAAAGATCGTTATTTGATTGGCTGTTTTAAAGTGGTTGGTCGAATCGAACATGATAATTGACGGCTTAGTCGATAAGGAGGAAAGTCTGTAATGAAGATATGAGCAGCTGGGAATGGTGGATGATATTTGTGAAGAGATTGAAGATGGCGCCACTTGATAGCAATGTAACTAATATTCATTGATTTTACTTTACATAGATACCTACATTACTGTAGATAAGTTTCGCTTAAGTTTTAAACTTTTGGAATATCCCTTCTTTCTGTAATAATATTACTGGAATTTCGAAAGACATCTTAATACACAAGAATTTTTACTTTTATTCTTATTATGTATTTTTTTTACTTTTACAATTCTAACTGCAAGAATCATAAAAATTGTTTGCTGTATAAGGTTTAACAATAGTTTCATGTTACATGTGAAAAAGTCCAGGAATAATATATAAAAAGAAACAATTAAAAAGTACGTTCTGCTTGAATAATGTATTTGCACCATATATTATCCAAAGTCACAATAAATAAATATAAACACTGCTCCTATGTTATAATCACATAAATGGAATTTTATAGTAATTTAAGTAAAACCGAGATGCATCAACGAAAGTGTATAAACAATTATTTGAAACATCATTCGAATAGTAATCAAATACAGAATGGATTATTTATTCGAATGAATAATAAAAAAGTACTCGAACGACACCAATCTCTAACAAATACCAAATACCCTCAGTTCTATTTCTACAGTGAAATAAAACTCGATAAAAGTAATATTGAATTTAATAGCAATTACAGTGAAACCTTTTATTAACACGAATAAGAAACCATAGCTAACACAAAACTACGAAACATGGAACTGCTATAACTAAATAACAACATTTCCATTGAGTAAAGACAACTGCTTTCTATTTTCTCGATACTTTCTTTAGATAATTTCACGTTTGACTAACTTTACGGCTGCAACTGTAAATCGGCATTACGAACAATTGAATCAAAACTAGGGCCGTAACGAATACTCGAATAATTCGAATAATTTCAAATTCGAATAATTTCTTCGATTATTCGAATATTCAGTGTGTACGAATTATCAGGAGTAGGAATTCGACTTTTCGAATAATCAGGAGTATTTGGATATTCGAAAAATAAGGGGAATTCAAATATTCAAATAATTAGGAGTCGAATATTCGTTATAGTAACGGGGGTAAAAATAAAAATATTATAGTTCCTCAAAATCGTTTACGGGGATTTAGTTTTCCACAAAAAACTGTGTTCATACTGTTTGTCATCCGCTTATGGCGGGACACGGGTGGGCCTAGAGGAGGGGGCTCTTGGCTGACTGAATCGGGGATGTCCACTCATTATTATTAGAATAATAATATTAATAACTATGGTTGGTTTCGTTTCGAAATGTATAAATTTACCAAAGATTAATAAAGTTTCAAATTTATTGTTTCAAAAGCAAATAGTTGTGAAGGCCAATATGAAAAGAATTTCACGGTCCAGAATTTCACAATCCAAAATTCGAACACTCCGAATATTCGAATACTCCTGATTATTCGAATACTCGAATACTCCTGATTATTCGAATACTCGAATACTCCTGATTATTCGAATACTCGAATACTCCTGATTATTCGAATACTCGAATACTCCTGATTATTCGAATACTCGAATACTCCTGATTATTCGAATACTCGAATACTCCTGATTATTCGAATACTCGAATACTCCTGATTATTCGAATACTCGAATACTCCTGATTATTCGAATACTCGAATACTCCTGATTATTCGAATACTCGAATACTCCTGATTATTCGAATACTCGAATACTCTTGATTATTTGAATACTCGAATACTCTTGATTATTCGCATATTCTACCTAGTCGAATACCTACTCCTGATAATTCGAACACTCTGAATATTCGAGTAGTCGAATACTCCTGATAATTCGAACACTCCGAATATTCGAATATTCGAAGAAATTATTCGTATTTGAAATTATTCGAATAGTCGAATAATTACAGCTCTACTCGAAACTGCTTTGCTATACGGGCTACAGTCGTCAGGTCTGAAAAGAAAATATGCGAAACAGGAGAAAGCAAGAATGTTAGTAATCGCTACCGGCGCAAAGGCATGCGTAACAACTAAACCACTTGATTACACGGAAGTTGATTGGCAAACAATCGTTAGAACCGATCGACAGGTTCGCGTTCGGTATTGAAGTCTCGTACGTCGGTTGGTTTTATACGTACGGTGCTTAACCGCCTCCAAAAGCTGCTGATATACCGGCGCGATTATGTATGGCGAAGAAAGTGAAACGCAATGGAAATCCAGCCCAAGAAGGTGAACAAAACGCGTGCTCCATTACTCATTAGCGATAGGCATTAGTGTGTCGTTGAAAAACCATATAAGACACATTATTAGCATTAAAAGAAAATAGAAATTTCCAGTGTTGCCTGGAACGAAATTTAATAAATATTAGTAACCGTCATAAGTGTCCTTAATTGGTAGTGATGATGAAAATTCTATGTCGATCAATAATATGGATGAAAAGGGGAAATGTATATTATATTGAATAGATAATTCATTTTTTAGATACTAATTTTCACTAGTGAAAAATCTAAATTGCTTAGTGGTAGGGCTAAATGGGAAAGTATATTTATCGTACAAATAAAAGCAATGGTTGTGATGACTGATAAGTCAAATCAACGACACTTGTAACGGGATTTGTTTCTTTATTTTTGCTTTTTTTTCTAGTAATAAATATACCTACTTTCTAGGTATATTTCTAGGTATATTTATTACTAGAAAACTCACTTGGTTCCAGTAATATCGAATTTTGATTTTTATTACTAATCGTCAACGTCTAGAGACATGTATTATATTATACTTTTCATTATGTTATACTTCTCTTTTACCGTTACTATTAACTGACATAAAATTCTTGTTTTTCCACTATTTACATATAACAATTTAATTACTTTCCATATTTTTTAAATTGCTCTGTTTCCTCGAAAATCACATATATTGAATGGTGAATAATGTAGCAACCCCTTTTCCTTGAAATAAAAATGTAATATTTTTAGAAATTTTAGAATGTTGGTGAGCTACAATAAAGGAATTTATTGAATGATCAATAATTACATAATTATTAATAAAATCCAATAGTTCATAACTAGTGGTTTTCATCAACCTAACTTCATTTAAGTCAAATATTCAGAAATGAATTAAATTCCTATTTAAATATGAAAAACTGTTTAATAATAAAATTAACATTCAGTTTAATTTTGTATGTATCAGTATAGTACGTTTGAAACATCACTAATTTACAACACGATTAAACAAAGGGTCAAGTAAAAGTTAAATAAGCGCACTCATAAATTTTTCAGAAGACGGATTCTTCACATTACCTTCACATTTCTACAATCTTAGCATATATTATGCATCCATATTGTTATACCCAAACTACACTATAATGGACGTCAGAAAATAAAAACTTTCTATCATTCAAACAGTCACGGGCCAAATGGAACGGAAATCTGTGGCTGGACTCATCTTTCAAACGAAATTCACATCGTATTAATTAAGGTCGGGCACGGAAGGTTTGAAATAGAAGTGAAACGGCTGAAAGTGGCCAGCCTCGTCCTGACACGGGTACGGGAATAAAAGTGAAAAGGAAATGAAATACGCTTCTTGTAAACAGGACTCGTCGTATTAAGTCGCGTGTGACATAACGGTGACATGAATGTCTCTGTCACTAATCGCTCCAAGTAAAATGAGACACAGGCTTGAGGCTATTAAGCCTCCCTCCCACGTGCACCGCCGTTCACATGTTTACGATTGCTCTCCCATTTGAAGAAAATCGATCTGACAAGCATTGGCAACAGGTTTACACGATGTTTTCCGGTTTTCGCTATTTTCATTAAGGGGGACCCCACCCTGAAGCCACTAACAAAAGACCAAGTTAGGGAATTTTTTGTTCGTATGAATAAAAATGCAGAGCTTGGATTTTTTATATAGTTTTAAAGCAATTTTTCTTTTGCTAGAAATTTTTTTTTTATGAAAAATTGTACAAAATGTCTTCCCGGAGCTCTGCAAAAAGTGACCCACACTCCCGGGAATGACTGCATCATCTCACAAGGGAACCTCCCAAAGCCGGAAATTCGAAAAATTCTGAAACTTTGTGAATATGTGGGTAATTCCCTCCTGATTACAACGCAATTTTTGTTTGCTGCCCAAATTCACTCTAACGGGTTGTAATTGACCGCTGAAAATCCGGTTATTTTTCGATTATAGGTTATGACTCGTGAACTGTAAAATAATTTTTACACCAAATGATAGACGTAATTAAAAGAAGTAACTTTTGTCTTGTAACTTTTTTTCTACCTCTTACAGTTCGCGAGTTATAATACAAAATAGGAAAATAACCGTATTTTCAGGGGTTAATTTCACTCCCTTCGAGTGAATTTGGGCAGCAAACAAAAATTGCGTTGTAATCAGGAGGAAATCCTCTACATACTCACAAAGTTTCAGAGTTTTTTTAATTTTCAGGTTCTGGATCTTCCCTTGTCAGAAGGAAATACAAAAAAGATATATAAACAGGAATATATTATCTATCACCTAGCGTAGGATTTTTTAAATATTTCAATTATTTGATTTTTGCAAGCATTTCAGTGCAAATTTTTATGTAAAATATGTAAGTCAATTCTTCAAACTGCTATAATTTCGAAGATAATTCAAATTTCGCGAAAATCCTACGCTAGGTAAAAGATAATATATTCCTGTTTATATTTTTTTTGTATTTCCATCTCAGATGATCCAGTCATTCCGGGCAGTGTGGGTCAATTTTTTTGCAGTGCTCCGGGAAGTCATTTTGTTCATCACGATTTTGTACAATTTTTCATAAAAAATTCTAACAAAAAAAACATTGCTTTAAAACTATATAAAAAATCCAAGCCCGATATTTTTATTTATACGAACAAAAAAGTTTCTAACTTTGTCTTTTGTTAGTGGTTTCACCCCCTTAAGGGGTCCTTCTACTTTGATCGGCCGAGAAATTAAGATATTTGTATATATTTGTTCTCAGTAAATACAACATATAATGAAATAACTCTTTTTGGTATTTATTAAGCTACTCTTATATAATAAAAACAATTAAAAAGAATATTTGCAAATTGTTTTAATTATTTTTTTACAGTGTCAATATGGCACCTAAAAAAAGAGGTATGTTCACGACGTAGGTGATTTCCCGGCTCAGACTTATCCAAAACAAAAAATTCCAAAAGATTCTCAATCTTTATGGGTGTCGTTATATCCCCTAGCTCAATTATCAATTTTTGTCGAGAAATAACCGAGATTTTACTCATGGAACACTCGAGAATACATCTTTTGCGATGTTTTGTCAAAATTTTTTCAAACCAGCGGCATTTTCTGACCTTTCAACAAAAATTGTTAATTAAGGTAGGGGCTATAGCAACACTCATACAGATTCAGAATTTTTTGTTTCGGGTCAGCCTGAGCCGGGAAATCGTTTAGGTGCTATATTGATACTGTAAAAAACAATTAAAACAAATTGCAACATTATTTTAATTTTTTTGAATAATACAAGAGTAGCTTAATAAATACCAAAAAGATTTATTTAATTATATGTTGTATTTACTAAGAAAAATATTTTTAAAGATAGCTTAATTTGTCGGCGGTTCAAAGTGGAATGACCCCTTAATGATGAAAAATGGACAAAACAAATTTGTGAGTCTCATGTTATGAAACGTAGGGTAGCTTCAAAAGTACAGTGGGCATGACCCACTTGATTATTACGGTACCAAATGATATTCCAAGCTTGGGACCGAATCAGAACATAAATCGTGGATGGCCCTACATTCTGGCGCCTCATAAACTTCAAGCTGTTGTTTACCCAACTCGGTGGCAACACGCTTTTATGTTTTGCCGACAGTCGCAGTGGAAGGAGAGGACTGGGAGTGAGAACAAATGAGAGTAAATGAGACAGAAATAAGAGCCAATCATAGAAAATAAGAGTGAGTGAGTGAGATGCATCTACACTGCATTCCAGTTTAGAGCGTACTCGTTCCGCGCAGGGATATACTGTTGATTGGTAGGAAACTGACAGTGAAAGTGCTACGACCAATCGCAAAAGTGCTACGACCAATCGCGTGTGTCAGATCCGCGGGGCTGCGCAGATCGGTCGCAAATCGGTAGGAGTATAGGTCCGCTCTTATATGGGATGGAGTGTACACTGTCGTTCTTAGGAGGAAAAGCACTGTAAAAAATCGGAAAAATTGATTTTTAATATATATATCTTTTATTTTATATTAATATATATATATTATATATATATTTTATATTAATATATATATTATATATATATTTTATATTAATATATATATTATATATATTTTATATTAATATATATATTATATATATATTATATTAATATATATATATATATATATATGTATATCTTTTCAGAAATACATACGTTTCAAGAATGCTCTCTCCAAATTTTTTGAAGATATTCGTAAAAATGACGGAGATATAGTATTTTCCGTGAAGCGGTGTCAAGCGCCCGACTTAACCGAGCGGAACTTTGAACGCGTTTTTCTCAGAATGTCATTTATCAATCGCACTGATAGTACACAGACAAAACTATTGGCAAACGAATCTACCACCGCGGGAATGGTGGCGCTACTATGACAAAACAAATATGGACGACGCAAGTATACCTTTCACTATATGTTTATATGGATCTAGTAGTATAAATGTTTATTTCAAAGTTATTTCTTACAGTAAAAATGTTGACAATACATACAGTTAGGCACAATTTTGGAATGTGTACTAGTATGTAATGTGCACAATTTTATTTGCCTCACTTTTTCGCACTTTTATGACAACTTAAATTGAGATTATTGTTCACTGTAGCGTTACAATTTGTTACACAACATTTTTTCTCCATACAGTTCGTTGATACTGTGAAAATTGACATACCGCAATAAATAGTATACTTGCGTCGGCCATTACTACTAGTTCGCGCACTGACCACTAGTGTCGCATACTAATGTTTTACTCCCAATACATCCCAATACATCCAATTGACATGAGCAAGGGCATTTTTTGTACGAAAAACCCGCCTCTATTTTGTGACGTTCAGGTTTTTTTAATTTACGCCCTCCTTCTACTTTTTTTATCCACATCTTTACAGCAATAAATGATTTTTTTCAGTGGTCCGCCATTTTATTATCTTTTGCGATATTGACTTTTTCTTACGCCACGTAACAGACGTAGCCTTCTAGTTTCTAAATATTGTTGTCTCTTTAAATTCGGATGAACTAAAGCACTGTCAACGCCACGGGAACGATTTTGCCGCAGCGCACATTTTGATGAAAAGTACACCAGAAACGGATTCATGAATTTGATTGAAAAAATTTTGTTTACCGTTTAATATGTACATATTAACTATAGTAACCAATGCATTGATTTACTTGTGTCGTTTGGTTGAAAAAAATTCTCGAAAACACCCTTACTTTTCAGGCAATTACAGTGGCTTTCCCCTTAAGGGGCGGTTTCAGTCTAAAAATAATTTTTTTTATTTCATTTTGCGAATGTTCAACCTTTTAAGAATACGTGTTTATAAGGATTTTTTGAAATTCGTAAAATTCCCGAAGTTATAGGCATTTCAGTAGCGGCAAAGGCATGGGTAACACCCGGCTACTCCGCACTCACGTAAAACTTTAAACGCGTTTTTCTCGAAACAGCGTTCTTAAAATCGATGGAACTTATATCTGAAAAGTTATTATCCGATTCGACTGAAGCTTTTTCATTTTGAAGAATATACTTTTAGCTCGTGGAGAAACCAGTAAAATTTAAAAATTTTGAAAGGCGTGGAAAGGACGAAAAATATAGGGAAAAAGTGATTTCAAATTTCAAGTGTCGTTATATTCTCAAAAATGTCATTTTTTGTCATTTTTACTGCTAAGTCCACGAGCGAGTTTCATGCCCATTAGTATTCTGGCATTGTTTTTTATTTCAGACCAATGGTTTAGGTCAGGTGTGCACAGGGAGCCTTTTTCAGCGCCTAGCGGCAGGCAACCAGCCGTACGCCGTTACTAAGGGTAGAGTCGGTGAGGAGAACTGCAGTAGTGTAGGTGCGGGCTCGTAGGCGCGTGGCGTAAGTAAATATGGTTGGGTTCCTTGTGGGGCCCTAGTGCAGAGCAGGTCCCGTAATATATTTCGGTGAGGTCATGAAATTTCCAAAACATTTGCTACTGCCGGCATTTCGTATGACTTGACGGTTCGACTTTACTGATAATAAAACAATTATTGCTAATAATACTTATCTTTTCAGCGTCACATAAAATAATTAGAAAGTTAATAATATAGAAATAAATAACTCGGACACAAAGAAAACAAAATTTTAAGTAACGATATATATCATTTATAAAAGCTAGAACATGATATATGAATAAATATATAGTACATATCTACAGTACGCATCTGGTGCTCATGATTGCACTTAGTGATATTTACAAGCAGAAAGTTGCATAACTAATAAATTTGAAAACGTAACAATATACGCGGGAGTTAAGTAATATGCAGTATGGTCAGCTAATAATAATATACATATATCATGTTCTAGCTTTTATAAATGATATATAGTTACTTAAAATTTTGTTTTCTTTGTGTCCGAGTTATTTATTTCTATATTATTAACTTTCTAATTATTTTATGTGACGCTGAAAAGATAAGTATTATTAGCAATAATTGTTTTATTATCAGTAAAGTCGAACCGTCAAGGCATACGAAATGCCGGCAGTAGCAAATGTTTTGGAAATTTCATGACCTCACCGAAATATATTACGGGACCTGCTCTGCACTAGGGCCCCACAAGGAACCCAACCATATTTACTTACGCCACGCGCCTACGAGCCCGCACCTACACTACTGCAGTTCTCCTCACCGACTCTACCCTTAGTAACGGCGTACGGCTGGTTGCCTGCCGCTAGGCGCTGAAAAAGGCTCCCTGTGCCCACCTGGTTTAGGTGCTACAGGTTCCACCGTTCTGGATGAATTTTTTGACGCCTCGACTTTAACGAGTCCCCAGTGCCGTCTGCATTGATTACTAATAAAACAAAAAATTTATTTTCACAGTTCAATACATGTTTAATACAATGCAAAAAGTCCCATTAAATTATATGTATTATTTTTCCTTTAATTAATTCCGAAATAACACCTATTTTCATGGGATCTGGACCGGAACAGCCCCTTAAGTACGTGGGTTGCTGCAAAAGTTTCGGGAAAGTAAGTGGTTTTATTGTTTTTCAAAATATTCTCCTTTAAGATTTATGCACCTCTGCCAATTAATATTTCATTGTGCTTTTAACGCCCTCTATCCTAAAAAGTGTCAACTTTTATGATAATGACGTTACCATTTGAGTGGCAGCACTGGAAGTGCTACATTTACGAAACTTTTGCAACAACCCTAGTATTAGGATATTGCTGTGTTTGCACAAAATGTGACATTTCATACAGATCGAATGCTTCTCACTGCTTTAATTTTCTGGTTCTAATTTAAAATACCAAGTAAAGTAAAATATGTAGGAGTTCTTGAATTTTAGAAAACAATGTAAGTGCCAAAAATCAAATTTAATACTATATATCGATTACCTTACCATTGACAAGTAGAACACTTTTCAATAAACAATTTTTTTTTTAATTTTGGCACGTACAGTTTTTTCTTAATTTATTCCACACAAAGTACATGTCCTAATAGTTATGAACGACAGTGTATGTATTCTTCGTCTGGCCTAGACATTTGAACCAGAAAACGAAGTTGTGAAACAGTGGGATTTTCTGCGATCGATGTTATTGCCGTGATTCTTACTGTGGCACCAGCGTCAGCGCCAGCTGGACTGTAACATCTAGCGAAGCGGGCACCATTTTTTTCACCTACTCCGTCTCGAGCTGTTGTTTGTTTTAAGCCGCCGGCGACTCGCTTTCAATTTCGCTTAAAACGACAGTGGAAGAATTGTGGGAATTATGTCGTGTTTCGTATTATTTTTAACAGCCAAATTTCATTAATGTGAAATACTTTCATGAGAAAAAAATCAGATATGAGAATTTAATTTTTTAGTAGTAAATAGCGTGTTGTAGCCCTGGATTTAGTTTTTCAATATCTGTTTAATTTTTAAGTATTCGACACAAGGTGAAGACAGTTTGTCATGTTTCGTTGGCTGGGTTCGAAGAAGATCTCCACAATTATTGCTGCGAATTTTGAAAATTGAAAGAGACAAGAAGCGAATTAAATACATTAAACGATCTTAGTACGGTTGGTTTTTAATTGAATAATTTTGATGGATAAATATTGCAAGTTGTTTGTAGTAAGTGTTGAGTATTCGTTTGCATATGGTGACAATTAAATAACGTTTTATTTTTGCTGATATTGGAGAAAAGTTATTTGGAATAACGAAGTAAAAATAAGGAATAAAAGTTGAAGATTCTTTTGGAAGTAATGAATAGATTATTACTTGTAATATAATTCCTATTTTCGATGGTATCAGTGTGTGCTGGAATGAAATTATCTGTTGTGTTGCTTAGAACTTGTTATGGTTTATTTGCATTTGTAATTATAATCAAGTAGGTAATTAAAGGCAGGTAAATAGCTGGATAAATCTTTCGATCATGAATAATGTACTTGAGAAAAACATGTTAGAAAAAGTTAATGAGTTGACTTAAATATTGCAAGCAATCATAAGTTTCTTATTTCTATATTTCATGTTTAATTGCAAAATAATAATGACAACAAAATGGATAATCAACTTAAATGTAGATGTGGCAGAATAATGCATTTCAAATTTACAAATTTTGAAAATTAGTAACTAGCAGTATCTACCATTAAGTACTGAATACCTATTCATTAGGGTTTATACAAAAACCGACTTTTAAAAAAAACGGTTTTCGAATTCCACTATCCCTCCAAAAACGGGCAAACCGGTTTTCAAATTTAAAAAAAAAATATAATTAAAATAGAAAATAATATCAGTACTTATTTTAAAAATGTTCAGTTTTTTAAATATTTATGGAATTACAAAAATATAATAGACTAAAATATACTGTATCCATACAAAACCAAATAAATAAGAGAAATTAAAATAACTAAAATCCGTCCCATTTGTTAGTTCACTTAATATTTCTGGATCTACAAAAATCAGCACAATAAAATACACTGCATACAAAACCAAATGGGGGAAAAAATTAAGATAACTAAAATCCGTACAAAATATAAATTATAAATCTTTATTTCATTTAGTATTTTTCTTCTGAAAATATGAACTCATGAAGATTAGTTTTACAGTAAATTGTTACGTACTACAATATGCTTGGGTCCGAGGCGATTTCAAGGCAAAATGTTAACGTTTTTAATCAAATAATTAATTCATTATTCCATTTTAAGTCTAGTATATAAAACAGGTTTTTACCAAATTTAAAAACCGGTTTTCGAATTTTACAAATTTAAGAAAAAAAACGGTTTTTAAAAACCGACAAACCCTACTATTCATAAAACTTTTTAGAACACAAACAAAACCAAGTGATATTACATTTTCCATAAAACAAATTTGAAAAATTAAACAAATTAAGGATTAAAAATTGAAAACTGTATAAATTGCTAACCAATAGAATATAATAATTCATATGTATAAAATGGATAAAGTTAACAACCGTAGTTATAACTTTACAAAACACAATCTAAGTGCCCGATTTCCACTAGATAAATATAAAATTATAAAATTCCATTCAAGTCGATAATGAAGCGCAAAATGGATTCGACGATATTCCCTTGAGTTTCTATTATACCGAAGGAAATCAGCGAGCAGTAATTCCGCGACGTTTACATGCGCAAGGAGAGTTTCTTGAACGTTGTGTAAAGATTATGTTATCGTCTTGGCAGGGATATCGTAACGTATTTTGTAACCTGCCGCCTGGTGTGCTGAATATTAAGCTGATTCTACAATTTCAACGAAAAAGTCAAGCTTTGAGAATTAACTGGCATCCTGCGGTTTACAAGTTTACAAATTCTGTTTAACGTATACGAATACCGAAAACAATTTACTACTTAAGTTGATAAATACAATTTGTTAAAAAGAACAGGTAGTTTTTAAACGATTTTTTAAAAGATAAACTAAAAAATAATTATTTTCTTGTACTACAATTTCGATGGTCTTTTTCCACTTAAATAATTCACTTTAAGTAAAATCGTGGGGCATGATATTTCATAACAGGATATGAATCACTTTAATGCAAAAGCAAACGTCGAAATGAATTTGTTTTGAGAAAGTTTTCAATGCTTTCATTCCCATTAATGAAACAAAATGTTTTAATTACAGGATGCAGATTATAATGTGTCATAAAATTATTAAACTGTAGTTGATTATGTTCCACTTGCCAACCAATACTTCAACTTCTGGTGGCACGATTTTATTTAAAATGAAAAAACACCATCGATATTGTAGTACAAGAAAATAATTATTTTTTAGTTATTAGTGCATTTTAATTTAGTTTTTTGTGCATTCTTAATAAAATCGTTTAACATAAAATTTTCTTTTATATATTTTTTTTTAAATAAGGGAGTGATAGTTAAATTTAGAGAAACGCTGGATAGATGGGAGTTTAGATGAAGTTTTAAAAACGGAAACCCGTATAAAAAATATTTATTGTACATTTTCAACGTATTTTTGAACGAAACTATATTTGCTGTTATTAACAATTTCTGCACTTCTCAATCCTTTTTTACAATTCTTGTACAGTTCTCACACTGATGGCGGATACTTTTTATTTTATCTCTAAATTTATATGAGCCATATGAGTCGTAACTTTGTAAAATTTTGCAAATATGAGAACGTAACTTTGTCAAATTTGGTTGTAAATGGAATAATTTAGAACGTTTGAGCATAGGGCTACCGTTGAATGGGCAGAATGAAGGTTTCGGGTTCGTGCGCCAATACTCGCTTCCGGGACAATTCCGTAAGGAGATATCTGTGAAAGTTAGTCACCTAAACACGGTAGAAAGTCTTTTTCGGCTTTTCATCGAGCCAGTTAAAATGTACCACGTATGTGTCTATTGAGTCACACGTTTGTACAAGCATACTGTTAATCTTTCAAGGTGTCCGCAATGGAGAAGTGGGTGTCTTGAGCAACAAATGAAACTTCGCATAATTTTGAAATGAATTAACGTTCGAAGGATCTTCTCAGCGGATGAATGATTAATACAGGCGATTTTAGTTCTGTGGTGGAATTATAACCTTAAAATGTAGGATAGGTTAATTGCATAGTTAAATCTGTAGAAAGATTAATAGGTACGCGCGAGTTGGTATAGAGGTAGATAATTTTGAAAATGGGATATTTGAATAAATGAATGTCAATTGCAGAGCAAGTAGGCACTTTGATAAACGTGATGTGACAAATATAACGTATAACGCAGATAAAACGAAAATAACAAAACAGGTAAGTGGAGCGAGGTTTTAGAACATGGTAACAGATAATAATTAAGTGAGTAATCAAAATTACATGGGACAATGGACGTAAGTGTAAACAGTTGTGATAGTGAAGTATTTAGATATGGAAAATAAGTATTTCTTATACACGGTGAGTCACCTACCACGCACACCTGTATAACTCCTAAATTATGCGTTGGTTGAATGATTGTTGTTAGGGTTTTTCGGTTTTTAAAAACCGTTTTTCTTTCATAAATTTGTAAAATTCGAAAACTGGTTTTTAAATTTTGAAAAAACCGGTTTTATATACTAGACTTAATATGGAAAAATGAATTAATTATTTGATTAAAAACAGTAACAGTTTACTGTAAAACTAATTTTCAGAAGAAAAATACTAAATGAAATAAAGATTTATAATTTATATTTTGTACGGATTTTAGTTATTTTAGTTCTTTTTCCCCACTTGGTTTTGTATGCAGTGTATTTTATTGTGCTAATTCTTATAGATCCAGAAATATTAAGTGAACTCAAAAATGGTACGGATTTTAATTATTTTAATTTCATTTATTTATTCGGTTTTGTATAGATACAGTACATTATATTTTGTTATATTTTTGTAATTCCATAAATATGAAAAAAACTGAACATTTTTAAAATAAGTACTGATATTATTTTCTATTTTAATTATATTTTTTGTGAAAATTAGAAAACCGGTTTAACCGATTTTTGGGAATAGTGGAATGCGAAACCGGTTTTTTCAAAAGTCGGTTTTTGTATAAACCCTAATTGTTGTATTGTTGTAAAAAATGCATGCTTTTAAGGGAAGTATTTTATAACGCATACACTTTCTTTGTAAATGGAAATGTTCTGGAGATTTGAAGCTTAATATATTTTTTTAAATAGAATGTTGCACTCTTTTTATAACAAAGTTCGAAAGAGAGTGGAAGTCCGAATAAATTTATATTAATAATTAGTGGTGCCAAATTCTATAGTTAACGAAATATTTGGCTTCGTTGCTTCAAATCTCCGAAACGCCTACACCCACAAAGAAAGTATATTTGCATATATTGTGAAATGCCCTCCTCAAAACTATGCAACTTTTTTATGTGTGATCATTTTTCAACCAACGCATAATTTCGGAGTTATTCAGGTGTGCAAGTTAGGTGACTCACTCTGTGTAGATGACAATTGATACTGAACATCACGCAAATAAATCAGAGGCGGATTTAGGAGCGTTTCTTGGAGGGGGCGAAATATGTAAAAGTACATATGTACATTTTTAAATCTTCTTTTACAAGGTTTATTATTTGCTTGTAATTTATATTTTTATGTCTCTATCTGATACTATAGCCTAAATAATTAAATTTACATTAATTATTTATTAATTATTTATTTATTATTCAATTTACATTAATTACTAATTAATTAATTATTTATTTTAAATTTATATTAATTATTTATACAGAATAATACACAATATTATAATATTTTTCTATTTTATTATTCGGGGGGGGGGGGCGCCCCTATCGCCCCCCTCTGAATCCACCCCTGAAATAAGTCGAATAAATGGACAATAGAAATCAGGCAGGTATAAAATCGAAATAAAATGCAAATGAAACAAACGTTACACGTAAAATAGGAGTAATAATGAATTCGCGTAAATAAATGAATAAATATTTTAGAAAACGTAGCGAATGTGTACAGGAAAATTTAGAAAAATTAGGTGAAAAAGAATTATAAGTGCTGTACGGGTACAGAAGAAAATGAGGGTCAATAGAAACGTAAACACATCCACAGCCTCTTGAATAAATTAACTGCAACTGGAAAACTGGAATACAATTTTCGGAGTTGCATCACCAGAATTTACTTTTAACTAATGTTTCTAATTTTCTAGCAAATACTCTAACCTTCCAACCAGTTTTTACTGCTTACACAACTGTGCTCACAAACCTCTATTACCTGCCATGATAGTTCCCCCTATTTTCTTTCAAAATGTTTTGTGATTCTTATTCATAAGGCTTGAATGCCATTTTGAGTTCTGTTCCTTTTGAATACTTAAATATTTACTTCAGGTCGTAAATTGAGTGAATTTGTTTCTTTGGGATCAATTGGTTAGCCACTGATTACAAATACAGAATTAAACAAGTTCTTATATGGGAAACAGGGATCAAACAACAACGATGGCAAAAAGATAATTCATCGGAATGATGCGAAACAACTATTCCTGTGGGCAGCCTTGAAAATTTTAATTTTCAAGATAATCGTCCCAATAATAAACGATATATTACAGTGATAAAAAAAATGTCAGTAAATATGAATGGTAGAGCTGTTTTCAATAATTATGAATTTACAAGTGAATGTATTACAATATTCTTTTTTGACAAGTAAAGTGAATGATACCTTTCATTGAACCTTTCCTTCGTTAATTAATAAATAATCTAGATTAAATAAAATGATTTCATTAACCTCATTATTAAATTCTATTGAAAAAAAACAGTGCAATTTTTAGAAACAGAACATGATAACGCTCTTCTTTTTAAAGTAGTGTACTAACGTAAAGTGAATTTTGAACTTCTATAATTCGAAAACCTCTATAAGATAACAATTTTGTTCATTTCGTTCAAAACTAGGGTTTATAAAAAAAAACGACTTTTGAAAAAACCGGTTTTCGAATTTCACAATTCCCCAAAAAACTGTAGAACCGGTTTTCGAATTTTCACAAAAAAAATAATTAAAATAGAAAATAATATCAGTACTTATTTTAAAAACGTTCAGTTTTTTTTAATATTTATGGAATTACAAAAATATAACAGAATAAAATATATTGAATCTATACAAAACCAAATAAATAAAAGAAATTAAAATAACTAAAATCCGTACCATTTTTGAGTTCACTTAATATTTCGGAATCTACAAAAATTAGCACAATAAAATACACTGCATACAAAACCAAATGGGGGAAAAACTGAAATAACTAAAATCCGTACAAAATATAAATTATAAATCTTTATTTCATTTAGTATTTTTCTTCTGAAAATATGAACTCATGAAGATTAGTTTTACAGTGAACTGTTACGTACTACAATATGCTTGTGTCCGAGGCGCTTTTTCAAAATTTAAAAACCGGTTTTCGAATTTTACAAATTTATGAAAAAAAACGGGTTTTAAACCCGGTTTTTAAACACCGACAAATCTTAATATATCCTTACTTCAATTCGAATTAGTTGCCACATGTTTAGGTGCGTTATTTTACCTGTGTACCTCGAATTCAGAGAAACTCGACCTCTACAAATTGAAGTTTATCTCTATAAGTTAAAGTTTCATTTCGAAGTAATAGGCATATACCTAGATGCTACAATGAACAAACGTGTCCCCACCTGCACCCAGTAAGATGCCAAATATAGCACTCCATTAAAATAATGAAGTTAACCTTCAAATCTCCGAAACACCTCCGTCTATAAAGAAAGAACATGCCTGTATAATGTGCCGCTCCAAATCATACAACTCTGGTATAAAAAAATTTCATACAACGCATATATTAGAAGTTATTCGAGGTGTGCGAGTTGCGTGGACCACCAGAGGTGGGCAAAAAATTATTTGAAATAAAAATTTGTGTACGAAATTTTTATTTCAAATAATTGTTTGCCCATCTCTGTGGACCACCCTGTATATCCTGTATCAAGCTTGGATACCTTTAAAATGATACTATTTCGAATATTGTTCCTGATGTTTATTTGTCTACTAAAATAACGTACCTACCTTAAATAGTACCATGCTTCTTTTAGAGCAATTATCTCATTTTATTAAAAAAAAATCTTGAAGATAAAGTAGGTATGTACAATACCGGACATTTATGTATTCGGACAAATGATTTTTCTCAAACTTAAATAGTTGAATTTATTAACATTAAATTAATTGAATAGTTTTTAGAGAACAGGGTGATAAATAAATTAAATTAACAAATTTTAACACAAAATATATATTTTCAAATAATGAGCAAAAATATGAGTGATAAAAGTATTCGTTCACAGTAGTAGTAAACAAATCGAGAAAACTGGTTGACCAAATACATTTGTCCGATACTGTATAATGTATTACGTACCTATAGAGATACATAACAAAACATAGTGATATTTTTTCGAAAGAGTTATTCAAACTAGTTCCAAATGTTATACATATAGCATACGTTGCCTTTGCGAAAAATTATTCACAAAATTATCAGACTTCTGACACTCGCCTTTCAAAAATACTTATTTCTCCGCCTAGCTGAAATAAAAGCATGTTTCAAAGGAAATAGGAAATATGAAAAGGACAAACGTATTTACGTATTAATTACAATTTAATTTACTAATAAATTAGAAAATGTTTATAAATTATCTTCACTATTATCGACCACCTCTGTATTTCAAATAAAATTCAATAAAGTAATTGTATCATTTAAAGTGCCAAATACTCCAAATGAACATTCCAAATAACACAGGTATAAATAAGAGACAGAAATATTACATCACATTATTATTCCATACATTTATTTCCAATATAGATATTATGCCCAACTCTATCCCTATCACTCAAGATCACCACTCGACTCTTAACACACGTGCCACATTAAATAACATATTAGTTAAGTAAGCACGGCAGTAGTAATCATATGCTAAGTCCTATCGATTCACGCCTTCTCCTACGTGACACGTTCCACCCGCAAGTGTCGACAGTAAAACGGCCAATCGGCACGTAATGTGTAGTAAAAATTTGGCAATTTCGCAGGTATCCTCCAACACGAATAGTCATCATCAGCGGCGGCACGGATGACGCGCGTGCGACGCTTTCGCATAATACCGGCTTAATATTCAACTCGACGAAACGGCCCGATTACGAAACTACTCTGCAAGACACCTGGTAATTCGATAATGATGTACGTGGCTGCGTGTAACGCAACAGAACGACAACGCCAAACAATTTCGAAATTGGAACCTATGGCTATACTACTGTGTTCAAGCGGGCGCTCATTTTCCAATAGCACTGGAATCGAAATAGCGACGGACTTCAGGACGCTTCGAGGCACATCGAATGTGTGACAGACAATGCGAATTACTTTGAATATAATAACCATGATCATGCACCACTGGGGAAGATGATTGCAACTTTTTCCCACCCGTGACGCCACCAGCACACTAGGGCTGGGACTATTCGAATAATTTAATATTCGAATATTTTCCAAGTATTCGAATGCTACGGATAAACTTCGAATATTTGAGTATTCGAATGTTATTATTCGAATACTATTCGAATAATATGGTGTGAAGTGGGTCAAAATTAGCTTACAAGATTTCACCCTGGCAAATGAGCTTAAAGAACTTTATTTATAATTGACACCATACTATTCGAATACACCAGTATTCGAATACTTAAATATTCGAATAGTATTCGAATAAATCAGTATTTATATAGTATTTGGATAGTATTCGAATACCTAAATATTCGAATAGTATTCGAATACTTAAATATTCGAATAGTATTCGAATACTTAAATATTCGAATAGTATTCGAATACTTAAATATTCGAATAGTATTCGAATACTTGGATATTCGATTACTTAAATATTCGAATAGTATTCGAATACTTGGATATTCGAATACTTAAATATTCGAATACTTAAATATTCGAATAGTATTCAAATAATTCAGGATTCGAATACTTAAATATTCGAATAGTATTCAAATAATTCAATATTCGAATAGTATTCAAATAATTCAATATTCGAATACTTAAATATTCGAATAGTATTCAAATAATTCAGTATTCGAATACTTAAATATTCGAATAGTATTCGAATAAATCAGTATTCGAATACTTAAATATTTGGATAGTATTCGAATACCTAAATATTCGAATAGTATTCGAATACTTAAATATTCGAATAGTATTCGAATACTTGGATATTCGATTACTTAAATATTCGAATAGTATTCGAATACTTGGATATTCGAATACTTAAATATTCGAATACTTAAATATTCGAATAGTATTCAAATAATTCAGGATTCGAATACTTAAATATTCGAATACTTAAATATTCGAATAGTATTCAAATAATTCAGGATTCGAATACTTAAATATTCGAATAGTATTCAAATAATTCAATATTCGAATACTTAAATATTCGAATAGTATTCAAATAATTCAGTATTCGAATACTTAAATATTCGAATAGTATTCGAATACTTAAATATTCGAATAGTATTCGAATACTTGGATATTCGAATTATATTCGCCAAATAATTGAGCAACTGAAGTATTCGAATATTCGAATACCGAAAAATTCGACAAATAGTCCCAGCCCTACAGCACACGTGTCACGTGTGATTGGTATTTTAGGTGAATTTATATTATCTTATTTTACTTCTTAATTTCTATTTCTATAATAAGTACATGCTCCTATAATTATTTTTGTTATTATTATTAGTTATTAAATACTGTCTTTTCTTTCTTAACGGTTTGAACCAGTGCGGTCGGCTCTACGTGGGTCTGTATCTATACGTGGCTCCTGTGTGCGCGTGCGAGCGGTCACTGCTCTGCGCTCAGCTGTCTCGGCTTTAAACTGCGCGGCCCAGAAATTTCACCGCTAATATTCAACTGTTAATATCTGGAGAACGAAGCCTCGGATCCAAAAATGGTAAAGGACTTTTCGATGTCTTTTTGCATCAGGATATTACATGTTCCGGAAAGTCCCGCAATTTTGGGACACCCTGTATAATATAATAATTTATTATTTCAATTATTATCTTTCATTTTATATTTCAAGTAACTTATGCCCAAGTCTACGTATATGGTGTATCTTGTAGATATAATATAATAACAATAAATTGTCTTTATTACACGTTGGCATGCAGAAAAAAAATACAAATTGTTAAAAATATTTAACAGGCGCGACGTTCAATAACCTAAAAGTACATTCTTATTATTTCTAACACTACATATAATACATATTATACATACAATATTCATAGGGGGAGGGGGCACGCAAACCGTGACAATTGAATATTTTTAAAAACGCTGGTGACCTTGAAAATGGTTTTTAGGTAAAGTTGTAGTATGTTAGGAGATCTACTTTCTACTTTAATTTGCTCTTTCGTAAGCTAAATTGCCGAGCGGGTCTCAAGGCCATCAGCATTTGTTCAGACGGAATTATACCTATGATTTTCAATATCCATGAGTGTAGTCCATTTTCGAATTAATTCAATGACCATAACCAATGAAGGTCAACCAAAGCTGTAGATAAGGAATGAGCGGTTGTATCTTTCAATTGCATCAATCGCGTTCATTTTTTAAATTTCAATATTTATTATCATGTGAAGAAGTATTTAAAGTCTTGACACCTACTTTGGGTTAGGTACACTATATTTGTCGAGCACGTGTTTTTTCCATTGAATGCAAAAAACCACATTGACTTCGTGAACATTAAATCGTTCCACGTAGCTTGCCTCCGTATAAAGTAGCAGGATTTACGTTTTTTAGTAAAGTGCACAATTTTGCTGTTTCCTTGCACAGCGCCTTTAAAACGTGCAGAAAGCAGTTAGGTAAATATACAGATAGGCTGGCCAATACGCGAATGCCTAGATTGATGGGCAAATGGGTAGATGAAAGTATAACATTAGAAAAGTAGGTAGATGGACAGCTAAATAAACATGTCCACAACTGTGTAGATAAATAAGTACGCACGTACCTAAAGAGGACACGTAAAATAAACAAAATGGAATGTACCAATAGATAGATGAGCGTGTAAAAATACATATGAATTGTAAATTATTGTATTTGTGACACCGACTTTCGAGCAACTTACTTGTAGAAATAGAAGTAACGTGTAGCTAGCATATAAAAATATGTAAGGTCCGTAAGAAAGAGTAGTGGTGTAACTTGGTAGATTGACAAAGCGGTAAATATAAATACAATAGATGAATGATAAGTATGAATAAAGTAATATAAAGTTGCTGTGTGATTTTTAATTCATGCTTAATTCAATAGAGTCATTGCACGAACTCAATTCTTGCAATACTTTTAGGTTAGAAAGCCTCTCGACAGTCACGACACTTGCAAGGATGCGCCATCTTTACGTTTCATATGTAGCTTTCTTCTAAGATTTTTTAATGGGTCATCTGACAATAAGCCTGTTACTTAAAGCGATTTGAAGTTAATTCTTACACTCAATGGCGTATGGTTGTGCGGTTAACGATTTTTATCTATTGAAATATTAAATTAAATATTGAAGCTATTAAGAAATAAAAATAAGGTAATTATTTACAAAAGGGCAGTTCTCACTGATTTCGATGACCTTGAAATATGTTGTCAGAGTTAACATTCTGAAGAACTACTTCCTATACATGTTTGCAAAAAACTGTGACCAGTAGTTGGTTTGGGAGTTGGGTCAGACAGGCCCTCCCCTCTTGTATCAAGGAGGCCGCCAACTTTTGAGAGATTTTCACATTTTTTAATCTTAAATCTCGCAAAAACTTTTGGTTTATGGGTTTGTGGGTATCAAACAATTTACTCACTGATAGGTTTTTAGCATTTTTTTATTACAACGTGCGCTCTGACCCGATATTGTAGCGTAACTGCAGAGCATGCGTCGTCTGCCGATCGCCGCGCCTCTTACGCTGTTGCCAACGCGCAGATCGCCGCGTCGCACAGTGGGACGGATCGACATTTAAGTAGGCATTCACTTCATTTTTTACATATTTCATCATTTAATAGTGATTACTAGCTTTAGATCACAGAATTTAGATACAGATTCTATATTTTTTTTTTTTTTTGTTGAAAATCGACACATTCATCTGGATTAGCCAGGCATAATGAGCTGGGGTACATTTCGTGACCCCAGAGTTTACCGCTGTAAAGTTTTTAGGCGACAGACAAACACACAAATATATAAACTTTCTGCTTTATTACAGATTATCTTATACTCAATTATAGTATTGTCAAGTTAAAAACATTCATTTTGCACAATTATTATTGAAAATAAAAAATTGAAGCAAAATAGTATAGTTTTCCTAACCTGCACCTGCTTTTGTGCAGAAAGATATCAATATTTCAAAGGGTCGGATGTGGATGGATATAAATAATTGAATTTTGTGAAATTGAATCTATCCAGAATTATGAGGTATGCTTGAATTTACGAACAAATGCGAACAATTTTTTTAATTTAACAAAATACGAAAATGGTAACAAAAAATATTAATTTGGCAATAGAATATAAATATTTATATTTTTCATTAGAAGAAAAAGGCTAACTAAAACTATTCCAATGTAAAATGCTGATCATTTTCAAGAAATGGAAATCTAAACATTTTTTTAGAATATTTAACAGAGGAAGCCCAGAAAGCTCGAAATAAAAATGTCAAAAACTACTGCGAATTATACGCAAAAAGAGCAGCCGAAAAATGACAAATCAAGATGTTCAAAATAATTTATTAATAAGCCCCGACCGATTTACATGGATATAAATATATGGAAATCAACATCAAGAGTCCCATTGTTAGAAAGAGCGACGAGAAAAAAAAAGATTATTGTATTTATTATACAACATATTACCTGTAATCTTAGATTATAATCAATAAATTATGAAATATGTAAAAAATGAAGTGAATGCCTACTTAAATGTCGATCCGTCCCACTGTACGTCGCTTCGCTCGCCGTCCGCGCGGTGGCGCTTTACCGCCACAGGTTTTTACGCCAACTGGCGGCGTTGGCCTTCGCGCGCGGGGGGCCTAAACCATCTAACCCGAACCAACTACCGATCAGAACTTTTTCCAAATATCTCGAAAACTGAAGTCGATCGACGCCAACATGTATCCGAAAAAGATGTTTAAATCATGTCTTTTGTAAATAATTACTAAAAATAACACAGTTCGACAAAACTTGACTTTTTTTCAGACTTGTAACATTGAATACCCGTTTCTTATAGTCTTTCATGCGCTGAAAACGAATCCGCAAACCGTTCCTCGCCTTCACCCTCAGTTTTTGAGAAATTCGATTTTGAAAAAAACTGCAAATTTTCAACTTTGAACATTTTTTGGATCGAAACAGTAATAGTTATTCGGTTGCTTGTTTTGTCAAATTATTCTATGAACCCCCCCGCATACAACGATATAAATTATTAGTGCATCATGAACATTTAAATATGTTTAAACAACGATCAAAGGGAAGGAACAACCGAAATGTACCCATTTTTGCAGATATCTTGAAATTTATTTACAAAATTAAGGGTCTAGGAAAAAATCTGACTACTCCACGCGATAAAGCAGACATTTTTCCTTTAGGAAGCATCAACAGAAGTGGTAAGTTACGTTTTGTTTTCAATACAGAAATGAAATAGTTTGGTAAAATGTGCGACGTCGACAGTGGTAGTCAACGGCGGCGCGCGATCCACTGCCGGTCAGCGTAACACAATCGCTTAACGCACGTGTAATTAGGATCACTGCCGCAGATGAAATAATAAGAAGCTTAGATTGCATTCACAAGTTAGAAGTTATTCCATAAAAATAATGCTAGAGTTCTACGTGCACACATAAATTATGAGAAGTATTTCCTTATTCTTTTTTTATAAACATTTAAAACACATGTATGTACATCTAATGAAAGTAGTTACGTGAAGTATTTTCATACACTTATATTCGTGTATTTTCACCTCGAAATATTAAGATATATTTCTTAGAATTACGATTAGGTGGCAGCACCAAAAGCAGTGTCATGATTATGTATCAATAATATTTGAAATAGTTTAAGTAAAAGTTGTTTGCTACCCCTCTGGTATCACTTATTCACGCCAAACTGTTGACTTAATATACTACCATTCACAGTACCTCAGTAGGAAAGATTATTCTGTTTAATATTAATAGTGTCACGATTACAGTTTTATGTATTTACACAATTTTTTGATGATTTGTTGAAGCGGTTAGTTTACGTATAATTCGCAAACTATATATTAAGTTAAACACGTATTGCCATAAAGAAGATAGAATTAAAAGGGAAGATTGAAACGCGTATTTTTCATACGTCATTTATCTAACAAAATGACGTCTATTGATTCTTCTATATCATCATTAAATATGCATTTCGTTCAATACGATAACGTATTCCAGAAATATTTAATCTTTAAAAAGTTAATAAACCTTCTACATTTCATTCACGATATAAAGAAAAGAATAAAATTTAAAGAAGCTGTGGCAAAATTCACTTCCGTTTCGAAATTCATCAAATCTCATCAATCCATGTATTTACATTTATCTATAAAAATTATAACCATAACTTGTCATACACTCTGTACCAGTTTTATTCACTATGGCCACTGTATTTCTATTACATTTGCAACAATTCAGTTTACGAACACTTACCCCAATTTCACATGGGGATCTTCATTGTTTTTTCGAGAATCGTCGTGTGAACGATTCCACAATGATCGGGTTTACTATGTTTTAGGACTGGGACTGTTTGTCGAATTTTTCGGTATTCGAATATGCGAATACTTCAGTTGCTCAATTATTTGGCGAATATAATTTGAATACTATTCGAATACATCAGTATTCACAATTGAAACTAAATAAAAGCTTGTAAAAAAATGAACCTAAAGAACTTGATTTATAATTCACACCAAACTATTTAAATACATCAGTATTCGATTACTGAAATATTCGATTACTGAAATATTCGATTACTGAAATATTCGAATACATCAGTATTCGATTACTGAAATATTCGAATACATCAGTATTCGATTACTGAAATATTCGAATACATCAGTATTCGATTACTGAAATATTCGAATACATCAGTATTCGATTACTGAAATATTCGAATACATCAGTATTCGATTACTGAAATATTCGAATACATCAGTATTCGATTACTGAAATATTCGAATACATCAGTATTCGATTACTGAAATATTCGAATACATCAGTATTCGATTACTGAAATATTCGAATACATCAGTATTCGATTACTGAAATATTCGAATACATCAGTATTCGATTACTGAAATATTCGAATACATCAGTATTCGATTACTGAAATATTCGAATACATCAGTATTCGATTACTGAAATATTCGAATACACCAGTATTCGATTACTGAAATATTCGAATACATCAGTATTCGATTACTGAAATATTCGAATACATCAGTATTCGATTACTGAAATATTCGAATACTCAAATATTCGATTACTGAAATATTCGAATACTCAAATATTCGATTACTGAAATATTCGAATACTCAAATATTCGATTACTGAAATATTCGAATACTCAAATATTCGATTACTGAAATATTCGAATACTCAAATATTCGATTACTGAAATATTCGAATACTCAAATATTCGATTACTGAAATATTCGAATACTCAAATATTCGATTACTGAAATATTCGAATACTCAAATATTCGATTACTGAAATATTCGAATACTCAAATATTCGATTACTCAAATATTCGAATACTCAAATATTCGAAGTTTATTCGTAGCATTCGAATACTTGTAAATTATTCGAATATTAAATTATTCAAATATTCCCAGCCATACCATGTTTTACTCTCGCAATTAGCTCTAACAAGTACTTACTTACTTATGTAGTTACTACGTCTTTAGTTACTACATGTTTTCGTTTGGTTTATTGATGACGTGAAAATATCATTCTCGTTTCTTTCGAGTGGTTTATTAATAACGCATTACATAGTATGTTTTGTGTATTTTGCGTTTGATAGTACTTTGATAATGTCGCTATCTTCCTTATACATTAAATGTCAGCACACTCATCGCACACACTATACAGTCTTTCCAGGTAAAAAAATTCCTCGAACATACTGTTTCGTAACTGATAATTATTTAGGTTACTCCAATAACCAAAATCACAATCTACGTGTTAACGTTTCTAGCTCGTAAAATTCTGATACCTAATGCGGAATGCAGTTTAAAGATTCGATTGAGAAGGGGAGTTTACGAGATTTGGTTAAAAACTTGCATATAGTTAGCGAACAAGATATATAAAAATGTGTTAAACGGATAGGTCCAATGCTCAAAAGTTTACTAGAAAATCAAGTTTAAAGTTTTGTCTTTTTTCTGACTCTCGATATACAGTGGCGTGCAAAAGTATTCGGCCACCCTTTAAAGCAGAATAACTTGTTTAAAAATACATTTACTATTTTTTTCGCTATTCCGACCAACTGCAAATTTTTCAAAACGACGAATCACGTTACTTAGCAAACTAATCCTTCTGGCTTCTCAAACAAACTCAAGTAATTTGAACCAATCTTAAATAAGTTATTCTGTTTTAAAGGGTGGCCGAATAATTTTGCACGCCACTATAGCACTCCTACGTAAACACGAAACTATAATTAAGTAGCAGTATAATTAAGTAGATATACAGTTACTCACCAAAATATCCGTTCACCCTACGTGTAACAAATTTTACCCTATACTTTTGTTCCGGGTGCATTCAATTGAAAAATTGCACACAGTTTATTTGAAAAAGTATTATTGTCCGCAGAAGTAGCAAAGACTTCAGAAGAACCAAAAACGCAGAAGTACCAAATTCAATATTTAACTTATATAAACGTAATTATAATAAGTCAATGTTCTTCTAATATTCCTGCGACTTTATTATAAGCTTTATGCATTGATTCAACTACATCTCTGTGAAATTCGGGATTATTTTATTCCATTCTACTAGCAAAACCTGAAGACAAAACCTTGACAACTATAAAATAATATTTTTTCATAACGAATAACTTCACGTCAAATTAATATTTTATAATCGGTTCTGCTTTATTTTTCCCCTGAAATAATATATTCCCAATCCAACAATAAATTATAACAGAGAAAATATTATTTCCATTTAAAAATAAATTATAACATTGATCTTACTTTTCGAAACGTCACTGTGGTTGTTCGTCTCAAGCATTTGAGTGATCAAGATTTGACTATAACTTGAAGAGGAATATTACCTTTCCACCTTCCTTCTTATGCAACCACCATACTTGTGACGCTTAGTCACTGTTATATAGCATACGCCACTTAAAGTTCCATTACAATTTTGCAGGCACTCGATTAGGGTTTGTACAAAAACCGACTTTTGAAAAAACCGGTTTTCGAATTTTCACAAAAAATATAATTAAAATAGAATACAATATCAGTACTTATTTTAAAACTGTTCTGTTTTTTTTTAATATTTATGGAATTACGAAAATATAACAAAATAAAATATACTGTATCTATACAAAACCAAATAAATATAAGGAATTAAAATAACTAAAATCCGTACCATTTTTGAGTTCACTTAATATTTCAGGATCTACAATAATCAGCATAATAAAATACACTGCATACAAAACCAAATGGGGAAAAAATTAAAATAACTAAAATCCGTACAAAATATAAATTATAAATCTTTATTGCATTCAGTATTTTTCTTCTGAAAATATGAACTCATGAAGATTAGTTGTACAGTAAACTGTTACTGTTTTTAATCAAATAATTAATTCATTTTTCCATATTAAGTCTAGTATATAAAACCGTTTTTTTCCAAATTTAAAAACCGGTTTTCGAATTTTACTAATTTATGAAAAAAACGGTTTTTAAACCCAGTTTTAAAAAACCGACAAACGTAAGTAAGCGTACACAATTACGTAGATGGAAAAGGCGGGATTATTTGGTGACTTGTAAAATGTATTTGCAGCGCTCCATGGACGCGTTTACATGAGCCACGGAAGATTCCTAAGATTCTTGGCCATGGGCCAAAGACAATGAGAGGTAAAAGTCGCTGTTTCCCTCGGCAGCATCATCGTCGAAACGAAGAATTCACGAATCGAGCCTCGCCCCTCTTCGTTTTTCTTGGCTTCGTTTAGATCTGGCTTTACTTCAGTCACACGATTCGGGGGGTAATCGTTTCAAGCGAAACAATTGCCCTAAGGACAACAGATTTCTGTATTTAGACTGGAACAGTTGGAACACCCGTTTTGCATTCACATGGGAAAATTGCACCTCTAAATGAGACGCTCCTCTTTCCGCGCCATTTGCATGAAAAATATCAGGTCTCAAGTGGAAGGTACACATTAGGGCGGAGCGATACTATATAGGCGAAAATTTAAATTTGAATTTTCAGTTGGCCTGCGCGCGGGATAGTTGTCTTTTGATTAACCAAACAAAACAGTAAACAAATTTGGAAAAATATTCATGTTTGCAGGTTCCTTTTGTTCTTAAAAATATAAAAATTCACAATGTGAATCTTATTTTTTACATTTTGAAAATGTAAATTTGAATTTTCAGTTGGCCTGGGTGCGGGAGAGTTGTCTTTTGATTAACCAAACACAACTGTAAAAAAATTTTGGTAAAATATTCATGTCTGAAGGTTCCTTTTTCTCTTAAAAATCTAAAAAATAAGATTCACATTGCGAATTCTTAAAATTTAAATTTGAATTTTCAGTTAGCCTGGGTGCGGGAAATTCAAATTTAAATTTTCGCCTATATAGTATCGCTCCGCCTTAGTACACATTACTTCTATTTGTTAGTACGTTAAGATTGACTATAAGAAGGCAGCTGTGAATATGTGTACAGGGTGTTTCGCAATAGGTGATCCAACCGAGGGGGTAGGGTTCTGCATGGAAGAGCAAGTAGAAATTGTGGAATAAAATTTGTTCCAGGAAGCTTCCTTTTTAAAAGGGTCCATTTTGTAAACTTGTCTGACACCTGCCATCTGACTGAAAATTAGCATATTTTAAGAGTAAATATGGTACAACTGCAAATATAATATATTCTTCTACAAAAGTAAGTAAGAAATTGTAAAATAACTATTTCGGGAAAATTAGTATGAAGGCGGAAACGATGTTTAATAAAGTGTACGAGTAGTCGATGGATTTTCAGAACCTATTCAAAAAAAATTTGAACCTTTTCTGCATGAGGATTCAGTTATTTCACGGACTAATAAATTGAGTTTTTCTCAAAAAGGAAGCCCCCTATGGACAAATTTTATTGCAGGTTTCCTATTTACTTGCCTGTCCTATATTTGGCACCCTTTTGATGGCATCGCCTGTTAGAAAAAATGCTGTACATCACACTGAAATAATATTGTGTTCTTTCATCCTTTGAACAGTGAAGCCGCAATGTTAGGTTATGTTTCCTAAAATGGAAGAATATGCATGTAACCAGTGTATTCTGGGTAAAATCATGAATGAAATACGTTTCTATGTACTTTTATACAGGGTGTGACCGAGGGGGTGGTACAAGCGAGCAGGATGTGATTCCTTATGCAAAAATAAATAAAAAATATAGAATGAAAATTTTTCATCCAAGGTTCAGTTTTCGAAAAAATTGACTTTGAAATTTTATTGGACACACATGCACCTTACAAAATAAGAATTGGTAGAGCGCAACAGTAGATATGACACAACTCATCATGAAGAGAATACTTGGACAGAAAATCGTCGAAATTATAGAATAGCTTTTTTCGAATAAGGCTTTGTTTTCACAAAAATCGATTTCGACTATTTGTAGATACACGAGGATTCATTCCATTCACAGTTGTACCGCATTAACTGATAAATTCTGTTCCTTCCTCTGTAATCGCGAGTATATGTACTTAGTGAATTTTGAAAATCGAATTTCTCGAAAATTAAACTTCAGATGAATTTTTTTTCTGTATGAATTTGTTTTATTTTTACATTTTCTGGATGAATTTGTTTTATTTTTACATAAAGAATGACCTCCTGTTCGCTTGTACCATCCTTTCGGCCGCACCCTGTATAGTATTGTAGAATCTAGATTTTCTGGACACTTTTTAACTGAATTTTCGATTAATATCCCTGTACCGAAAGTTGGTGACAGGGGTATCTTTGTTGACAATAAGACAAATAATATAATTGACAACAAAATTGCAGTGAAAGACCAAATAAAGATTATAACAAAGATTAAGCCCAAGGTGTGGAGAAGTTTGTTAATAAAAATTAATATAATCTTAAATATACCACATGAATGCCATGAATGAAATATCCCACGTTTTGTATTATTCGTAAAAGCAAAGTTATGTCAGACGATCAAAATTACTTTTCTACCCTGTACTATATACTTTTCACAGAGGAAAGAGAAAATCGTAGGTACGTCACACAATGCCAAATGTTTATAGACTGATTCAGATTAAATAAGAGCATACTTCATGACAAAATTTTACAATAAGGTACTTCACCATAGTAGGTGACATGACTGAAATTTACGCCTTTAAAGTGTCGCAATGTGTAAGTTCTGTATACATTGTGAATCATAAGTTCTCTTTCGTTGTGAGTGTATATCAAGGTGACACTGAATAAACACTTAAATGCCATATCGCGATTTGGATTTAGGTCTAATATAATCTAGATGGATGCCTTACATTAATAAAGCATATAGGGTTTGTCGGTTTTTAAAAACCGGGTTTAAAAACCTTTTTTTCATAAATTTGTAAAATTCGAAAACCGGTTTTTAAATTTTGAAAAATAAACGGTTTTATATGCTAGATTTAATATGGAAAAATGAATTAATTATTTCATTAAAAACAGTAACAGTTTACTGTAAAACTAATCTTCATGAGTTCATATTTTCAGAAGAAAAATACTAAATGAAATAAAGATTTATAATTTATATTTTGTACTGTTTGTTATTTTAGTTTTTTCCCGATTCGGTTTTGTATGCAGTGTATTTTATTGTGCTGATTTTTGTAGACCCAGAAATATTAAGTGAACTCCAAAATGCTACGGATTTTAGTTATTTTAATTTCCTTTATTTATTTGGTTTTGTATAGATACAGTATATTTTATTTTGTTATATTCTTGTAATTCCATAAATATTAAAGAAACTGAACATTTTTAAAATAAGTACTGATATCATTTTCTATTTTAATTATATTTTTTTGTGAAAATTCGAAAACCGGTTTAACCGATTTTTTGGGAATAGTGGAATTCGAAAACCGGTTTTTTCGAAAGTCGGTTTTTGTATAAACCCTAAAAACATAGGTACACATTTTTAAGTTTTTCAAACGTATTCGACATATATTGGATATCTATGTTATACTCACTAACTGCTATACACAAAAGGGATTCCTGAAGTGTGTTAAAAATTTGTAAAAAAAATTGGTACTTAATAAAATTCAACGCATCATTTCCATTGCTTGTGTCACAAAATTGAACCCTTTTAATATTAAGCACAGTAAGTAGTAAGTACAAAATACTTTTACACTGATTCACTATGCACTAACGAATCACTGAACTTTCGACAAGAATTAGATTATTGCGCAAGCTGAAATAGTTGAAAAGGTCAGTTACTCCGTATTATTCCATTCTGAAGTAAAACACCACCCTTCAAAACACAAATTTTTTCAAAGAAGATAATCCTCATAGCCACGTACCTTAGTGCCAAAAAACACAAATTTTTAATGATCAAACCTAACGAGACTAAAACGTCAGTTCTACCAACGCACTATAAATTAATTTATATAAATAAAGAAAGACCTTATGTCTGAAGAAGCTACTGAATTAAACATCAAATTATCGGTCTCTTTTTGTCGGTTCAACATTTCCATATTACCAGCTATCTAGTCACTAAGATCATACATACATATACAGGGTGTATCAGAAATCGCAGTAAAACCCAAAAGGATGTAATTCCCCAAGCGAAAGTAAACCGAAAGTATACAACGAAATTCTGTCACAGGAGGCTTCGTTTTCTAAAAAATCGATTTTCAAAATGTGGCTGCTAGACACGTAACGTGACTAAAATCAGTAGGATTTATCAGTCCTACATATGGTACAGCTACACATCCTCTTGTAAAAATAGTTCGAAATTGTAGAATAACTTTTTAGAACATAGCGTTGCTTTTGAAAAAAGAATCTGTTTCATCTTCAAATCTGATTTTTTGACAACAAAGCCTTGCTTGAAAGAAAGTAGTTCCACAATTTCAATCATTTTCAGATAAGAATCCATTTCATCCTCAATTGTATTATATGTATCCCTTTACGATAACAATTTTTAGCCAGCTATACGCGTACTAGCCGACTTTCCAAAATGAAGTTCCTCGATGATGAAGGTTCAGATAAAAACATGTATTCCACATTTTGCGATTTACATTTGACTAAGAATCGCTGACTTTTTCGGCTATACCACCCTTTCCAATACACTGTGTACAGGGTGTATAAAAAATAATGGTCGCTGCTTTCAGGGGTGAATGTACACCTAAATTTAAAATTGAACATTACCTTTCAATATTATGAACCATTTTGCGGCAAGTTTCTTTACAAATGTCGACCAAACCAAAGGTGTAGACCCACCCCTGAACGCAGTGACCATTGCTCTTTATACACCCTGTACAGTACTTGTGCACAAACGACAACTGAGAAAAAACAAGCCGAACAAAAACACTGGGACAGATAAACAGCGGATTAAAAAGAGGCATGCAGGGGCCGAGGGATTGGTAGAAGCGTAAATCCGCTTTGCGAGCGGGGTCAGCCGGACCCCGGAAGAGCGGGTGCGAGGTGGGGATTAAGGCGAGGCCGTGGCAGGCGACATAGCGAACATAATAAAAGTCGATCCACACATTCGACGGAGCCGGGGACATTTGTTGATCATTCTCGAAAAGGTACCAGCCAGAGCGGCATTGAGCTCGCGTTCCTTGAGCTCTCATTGTACTGACCGTGGTCAGCCCGTTTCCCTGTTCCGCATTCTGAAACTATTTACCGTCCGATGGATAGTTAACCGCAATAGACAACGATGTGCTAATCCTGCTTTGCCTGCTTCTTCCGCTAGCGGGACTCTACTGTCCCCGAGGAAGAAACGTCTGACAATGAATGCGGTGCGATTAGGGCTGGGACTATTCGAATAATTTAATATTCGAATATTTTACAAGTATTCGAATGCTACGAATAAACTTCGAATATTTGAGTATTCGAATTTTATTATTCGAATGCTATTCGAATACTGATGTATTCGAATATTTGAGTATTCGAATACTATTTGAATACTGATGTATACGAATATTTGAGTATTCGAATACTATTCGAACACTGATGTATTCCAATATTTGAGTATTCGAATATTTGAATATTCGAATATTTGAGTATTCGAATATTTGAGTATTCGAATATTTGAGTATTCGAATATTTGAGTATTCGAATATTTGAGTATTCGAATATTTGAGTATTCGAATATTTGAGTATTCGAATATTTGAGTATTCGAATATTTGAGTATTCGAATGTTATTATTCGAATACTATTCGAATATTTGAGTATTCGAATGATATTATTCGAATACTATTCGAATATTTGAGTATTCGAATACTATTCGAATATTTGAGTATTCGAATGATATTATTCGAATACTATTCGAATATGTGAGTATTCGAATATTTGAATATTCGAATATTTGAGTATTCGAATATTTGAGTATTCGAATATTTGAGTATTCGAATATTTGAGTATTCGAATATTTGAGTATTCGAATATTTGAGTATTCGAATATTTGAGTATTCGAATATTTGAGTATTCGAATATTTGAGTATTCGAATATTTGAGTATTCGAATATTTGAGTATTCGAATGTTATTATTCGAATACTATTCGAATATTTGAGTATTCGAATGATATTATTCGAATACTATTCGAATATTTGAGTATTCGAATACTATTCGAATATTTGAGTATTCGAATGATATTATTCGAATACTATTCGAATATGTGAGTATTCGAATGTTATTATTCGAATACTATTCGAATATTTGAGTATTCAAATGTTATTATTCGAATACTATTCGAATATTTGAGTATTCGAATGTTATTATTCGAATATTTGAGTATTCGAATGTTATTATTCGAATATTTGAGTATTCGAATGTTATTATTCGAATATTTGAGTATTCGAATGTTTTATTCGAATATTTGAGTATTCGAATGTTATCATTCGAATATTTGAGTATTCGAATGTTATTATTCGAATATTTGAGTATTCGAATGTTATTATTCGAATATTTGAGTATTCGAATGTTATTATTCGAATATTTGAGTATTCGAATGTTATTATTCGAATATTTGAGTATTCGAATGTTATTATTCGAATGCTATGAGAATGTTATTATTCGTATACTACACGAATGTTATTATTCGAATATTATGGTGTGAAGTGGGTCAAAATTAGCTTTCAAGATTTGACCGTGACAAATGAACCTAAAGAACTCGATTTATAATTCACACCATACTATTCGAATGCATCAGTATTCGAATACTTGGTTATTCGAATTATATTCGCCGAATAATTGAGCAACTGAAGTATTCGAATATTCGAATACCAAAAAATTCGCCAAATAGTCCCAGCCCTAGGTACCATATGGGGCATTGTCATACGGGAATCTTCTGTGGCCCATGGCCGGTATTTTGAATATACAGGGTGTTTCACAGAATTGTATCAGTTGAGATATTTCGGGTATATTTTAAATTTCATGAAAATGTTTTCTACAGAAGTTGCAGAGTTTGGAGGAGGCTGGCGTATAGTAGCAATAGTTTTATTCTGTTGGTAGGAGTTAATGACAGGAAACTTTTTTTCAAGTTTTTAAATAGCCCTTTCGTGTCATTGAGGGACATATTGCTGTGCGTCGTTAAATTTGTTTTGCGTGGCTAACAGCTACCTACAAATAAAATATAGCATTCCATTTAAAAAAACAAAGTTGGCATTCGTATCTTCATTAACCCCTCCCAACAGAGTAAAAGTATTGTTACTGTACCGCCAGCTCTCATAAAACTATGCAAATTTTGTAGGAAACATTTTTATGAAATTTTAAATATAGCAGATATATATATTCATATTTTTAATATCAAAATATATTCTTGTGAAAAAAATGTTCATTTCCGCCGTCTCAGTGAATTAAAATTGGCCCAGTCTCATGGAGCATATCAACCTTCCAGTTTTTAAAAACAGTCAGTTTAATTTTCCACATTGATATTTCTGTATATTTCTTAGAAAATTTTCACACATGACACTCACTTTTCACCAGTCTAAATCTGAACCACCCTCATTAGTAATGTAGTAAGTATCTTTGCTGTAGTCAGCTGATAATTATTTATAAATTGTAATGCTACTTCATTCGATTTGCATGGAATTTTTAGTATTATTTGAAATCTTTCTCTTGATATAAAGTAGAACTTAAGTTCTATATACCTTTTTATTTTAAAATATTGTATTGAGTGGGCATAACTTAACTTTTTGTTACTACATAGAGAAACTTAAAATTGCATATAATTTTCTATTTACAAGTATTATATTTAATTTAAATTAATATTTCTCTGCTTGTAAGGGACAGAATTTAAAATCTTTTGTAATTCTTCTGTGTACAGACGGTAAACATTTCAAATACGAAGCTTAAGGAAAACGAAATTTTTGAAAGCTTGGATAGCTCAATTAATATATTCATGTAGACATGCTTGCGCATTTTTTGTGTTCAACAAATTTGCTAACACTTGACTTGCACTAAAAATCTGTTACCCAAGTATTGAAGATTTTATTGACTTGTAGAGGTTGAATTATGCAATTTGTACACCTTATATTTTCTTACACGTTTGACGATATGAACGGAAATGGTAGAAGAAAGGTTCAAAGGCATAATAATGTCTACGTTTCCACGACCTAGTTTTTTTTCTTAAGTTGATGGATACACTGATGCAGTGCAATTGCACTTATTCGTTAATAACACTATGCTTTTTTTCTAGCAAAACTGTGTGTTCGTCTCTTATATTAATTCAGACAATCTGTGTCTAATAGTTTATGCCTTATACACGCTAGATTCTGTAGAACTTGATGTCGGAAACTGATTATAAAGTAGCCTATAATGAATGTCAGAGATTCAATTTTATCGGATGTTAATTCAAGGCCACGTGTGATATTGAAGACACTTAATAATTATAAGTATATTACGAAATTCTCAACCCGGGTTGAGAACGGCCGTTGAAAGGGATTAATCAAGAAAGTGCGAAGTAGACATTTGGAGACTTATCACCATAGCATAAGAAATGATAATTTTTTAAATAGGGAATTAGGAAACTGGACAAGAAGACGCTGTGCTGTTTTTAAAAAGATAAAAATAATTTCTAAGCATTAACATTCTGAGGAGATTGTAAATTAGAAATCTGGATTTTGAAAGTGTAAGCTGATATAAACAAAGGTGTAACTGCATATTTAAAATAATTACACCCAAAATTCCTTAAGCAAACGAAAAGTCAACAAATACTTTATTCTGCAGCAATTCATTCGAACTCAATAATTAAGGAAGTAGTATTCACTTACCAACTCATAAACAAAAGAGATAATAATAGTATACCCATGTATAATTTATTTATAAATTAATGATGTATGTAAAATGTGTGAGTAACAAGAGACTGAAGGAAGCGTTTATAATTTAATTTTAAAATATTTTCATTAACTAAATACCAGCTTGTTACAACACAATATTAATACCTACATAATTTAATAGCAAATAAACGGTTTTCAAGCATTATTGAACTGGACCGAAGGGAGGATGAAACAAAGGCGAAGTAATTATGGATAACAAGGAAAGCCGTGTACTCTAATTGTAAATTAATGTTCCTTCGGCTTCGCTAAGTGCTTTATTACACGACAAAAGAACAACGAATCTATGGAACGATCTTAAGGGGATCTCCAATCGACGAGCGCAAATTGATATGAAAATTTGGGTACTTTTTCGGAAATTAGGCAGAGGATCCATTTCAAATTGTGAGGGTATTTTGTTATACTTATGGACAAACGAAAAAACCATTAATTAGCAAAAAATGTTATTTCAAAGAATTATTTATACACTTGTCAGGCGCTCCGTTTCAAACGTTGCTGTGGGGCGTGCAGCATAGCCGCTGTCCTATTCATCTGAAACAGAAAAGCCAACAAGGTTTCTTTTGTTTAGGGAATTGCGCAGGTAATGAACCTCGATTCAGAGGAAAAACTGCAAAATTCACAAAATGGCGGCTGTTTGAAGAAAAGTATCGCGATTGGGGTTCCCCCCTTAAGTGACGAGAGGATAATAGAAATTATAAAATTTGAATTTCATTAGAGAAAAAAGAATAATAGGATCCTATATCCCATCCATCAGCAGCTAATCATTGATGGAAATTTATGAATAGACGCGACAGGATCTTGTCCTCGTACTATGCACGAAATAGGTATTAGGTTGCTGCAGGAGTTCTGTCCGCCACTTGGTTCATATTATGAGTTACTCAATCCACAAACAACTATCAATGCTGAGTTATATTATCGGCAGCATGAAAGAGGGCAGCAGAAATGGTGTCCTGTACATCCACGACAACGCGAGACCACACGTGGCGAAAGCAATGCAAAAAGAAATATGTACCATAACTGCAATGGAAACTTATTCCTCATCCACCACATTCCCCGGATCTGGCACCAACAGATTTTCGCCTCTTTCGATCACTACAAAACAGTTCAGACGGGGATAACTTCAATAATTTCGAGGCCGCATAAATTGCCATGAATTATTTTTTTAAAGATAAGCCCCGAATATTTTTATAAATGATGCATAATACAACTTCCACATAGGTGGGAAACTGTCATAAATAATGGTGGAGAGTATATGTTTAGTTTGAAGTAAGTGTAAGCTGTTTTCAAAAGTCGAATTTGTAGAAGATGTACTCTGGCGAACAGAACTTATGCAACAATCTACATATTATTATAGTATCTCACGCAGTCTCGTGTGCCTACTGGAATTAACGCCATGAAATCCCCCATCGGGTATGTAATCCCATGCTCATAAGCGGTCGCTGTTGTTTGCCCACGCGTGTTACGTATTTTTCTGCCGTGACGTCAAGCTGCACCATAACTCTCGCTTGTACTTACAGAAGGGGTTCCCGGGAACCGTGTCGGGTCATATTCTCAAAACAAAAAGTGAAGCAAATTGAATGACGCTCGGTCGACCGGTAAAAGGAAATATTAATTTTATCGACCACAGTGTATAAATATTGTCGCCTGTTGCAACTAAATTCGAAATCAACGACAAGTATATAGAATAATGATAGTAGAGGGTGTTTCAAAACTGCAGGTTTTTGTATATTTAATTCCAAACCGACTGAACCAACAATTCAATAATGGGAATGAAATGACTGGTGCAAATTTTGTTTCAGATATATTCTGAATGGCAATGAATGTTACACGACTTTCTCCAATTAAACTTAGCAAATAGCAGACAGACTCGTATGTTCTGCAATTACGGGGTAGTGAAAGGGAAATATTATTATTCTTATTATTATTCGTCTTTATTACTTGGTAAATATACAAAGAACAGTAATGCATAAAGCATAGCGAAGTAAAAGTCGAGGCTGCAACTGAAACTGAAACTGAAACTGAAACCTGAAACCTGAAACCTGAAACCTGAAACCTGAAACCTGAAACCTGAAACCTGAAGCTGAAGCTGAAACTGAAACTGAAGCTGAAACTGAAGCTGAAACTGAAACTGAAACTGAAACTGAAACTGAATCTGAAGCTGAACGTGAAGCTGAACCGGACACTGAGACTGAGACTGAGTTTGAAACTGAGACTGAGACTAAGACTGAGACTGAGACTGAGACTGAGACTGAGACTGAGACTGGGAATGAAGAGAAAAAGAGAATAATATATGTGAACAAAGGGTCTAGCAGGATAAGCATGGTCAAACGGCCCTCATGCCGTTTCTTGGAGTCGTTATTTTTTAAACAATGCTCCTTGCCTGAAACACCATTATGTAAAGTTTTAGATCGCTACCCCCCCGTTTAAGGGTAATACGGGAGTAAACGCCCTTAACGTTATTATTTTTTTTCTCGGTTACTAGTTAAGATAATTTAATTTAAAAAATACGGAAATATAGCTACGTACCAACTGTACTTCATATATTTTTCTCTAAATTGCAAATCAATTATTAAGGGTAGAAAAAAAAAATAATTTTTTGGGGGTGGTTTTTGGAAACAACCCTTTGAGTGACCACCTCCAAAAAAATCAAGAATAATGTTCTGTTATCGAGCTATTATATAAAAAAAAATGGAGACGATCGAGATGGTGGAACATAGTTAAATAATTTAAAGAAAATCATTATATTATAAATATGTGACGAGAAAGAGTATTTGTCGCGAGCCTGAGTACGTGTCACTTAATTGCGACTGGAAGAAACGATTGCGGTTCGTTTGGGAGATCGAAGTGTGAAGGTGAAGGTAGCTGCGGAACAACGCGCATGCGCTAAATACGAATATTTCGCAGACATTAATATTCGTATGGAGCTTTACCTACCTTGAATATGCATTAAAGTGAATATAATTCTCGCGTATATTTCGTACAGTATATTTCTAATCTTCGAGACAAATGGTTTACATATTCTCAAATAAGAGAATTATAGTGTGACATACAAATATTAATATCTGGGAAATATTCGAATTTAGCGCATGCGCGTTGTTCCGCAGCTACCTTTACCGTTACGCGCTCTAACAATTACCACGAAGAAAAGACCAGAGTTTATTGTATTACTTGATATTATTAGATTCGTTAGAATTACTTAGATTAATGATATTATCTAGAAATATATAAGATTACTAAGTAGATTACTATTTAGAAAAATGTCTAATAAACATAGTGGTGAGAAATGCATTAAATGTAACGTACAAATAAAAAAATTCACTGGAAGAGTGAAACGAATTATTAAGGATGATGGTGCAGTTAAATATCAGGAACACTGTACCAAACATCGCGTGAAACTAACATCAACAGTAATATTGATAATATTTCCCATGATATATTCATCGAATATTTCCCAGATATTAATATTTGTATGTCACACTATAATTCTCTTATTTGAGAATATGTAAACCATTTGTCTCGAAGATTAGAAATATACTGTACGAAATATACGCGAGAATTATATTCACTTTAATGCATATTCAAGGTAGGTAAAGCTCCATACGAATATTAATGTCTGCGAAATATTCGTATTTAGCGCATGCGCGTTGTTCCGCAGCTACCTTCACCTTCACACTTCGATCTCCCAAACGAACCGCAATCGTTTCTTCCATTCGCATTTAAATGACACGTACTCAGGCTCGCGACAAATATTCTTTCTCGTCACAAAACCCCATGTATTTATAATATAATGATCTTCTTTAAATTATTTAACTATGTTCCACCATCTTGACAATATTCGGGTTTTTTTATATAATAGCTCGATAACAAAGCATTATTCTTGATTTTTTGGAAGTTGTCACTCTAAGGGTTGTTTCCAAAAACCACCCCCAAAAAATTAATTATTTTTTTTCTACCCTTAATAATTGAGTTACAATTTAGAGAAAAATATATGAAGTACAGTTGGTACGTAGCTATATTTTCGTATTTTTTAAATTAAATTATCTTAACTAGTAACCGAGAAAAAAAATAATAACGTTAAGGGTGTTTACCCCCGTATTACCCTTAAACGTGGGGATAGCGATCTGATACTTTACATAATGGTGTTTCAGGCAAGGAGCATTGTTTAAAAAATAACAACTCCAGGAATCGGCGTGGGGGCCGTTTGCCCATGTTTACCCTGCTAGACCCTTTGGAGAACTCAATGGGAGATCTTTGTTTGCCAATCACCCAATAGTAGATAATGCTTTGCTCGATCTTGTCACTCGTTCTGCTACTTCCAGAATCCTCAAAAACCAACTGCATTTCCTTGGCCCCATTCATTATTATTTCAGAGTCAAATGAGACTTAATTTCAAATTAGTTTCCTTGCAGTTCGTACCATTTCTTATTTAAAATCTCATATAGGTACTGCACAAGGCTCGGGTCACCGATTTCGTTCAAATTCTGCATGTCAGTGCACAATACGTACAACAACGTATTAAACCCATAGCATCGAGTACTCAAAAGTTTGTGAGACAATCGAGTTTCAAATTTTTTCCCATTCCTCTCGATATACCTATCTATGCACTAGTACGTGAACATCATAATGAGTTGCAATGGTCCTTATACAGTAGACTCCTTCTTAAACATTTTTATGGGAAAAAAACGTGGGAAAAAATTGATTCGTGTGTAACTTTTACAATTTTTGTTTAAATTCGCCTAGCAAACTTTTACACGATAACTATTAGTGTAGAAATTACTCACCCCAAGGCATTTTGCTTTCAGATGATTAGTTCACCTGGGACTATGTACACCGATTGTAGCTGCGCGCTACGGGGGACCATCTTTAGCGTCAAATAACTTGAATAATTTTCAACATTCTGACAATTCTTTTATTTTACATTACTTGTAAAAACGTATATAAAAAACTGTGAAAAATGCCGGTATGCTGATTATTTGGTATCTAAGCAATCCAACCGACAAGAAACAGTCGATTTTAGTCGTCCAATAGTCCTATACCCGCTTAAGGTAGATTCTCACTACCCGTCTGGACGGCGGCAGGCTACCGCCCATCGAAACATTCTGAAAAACATTGGATTTTACATGGTGACGGTAGACGGTCGTCGGACGCGACACTGTGAATGTCGCCATACAAAACCCATTGTAGAATGTTTCGTCGGACGGTAGCCTGCTGCCGGTCAGACGGATAGTGAGAATCTACCTTTAAGGGGAGGTTCCGGTCTAAAAGTCGATTTTTTTTTTATTTCGTTATTCGATTGTTCAACCTTTCAGGAATACGTGTTTAAAAGGATTTGTTGAAATTCGTCAAATTCCCGAAGTTATAGGCATTTGAGTAGCGGCGAATGCGTGGCAAAACCCGGCCACTCGGCACTCACGTAAAACTTGAAGGGGAGGTTCCGGTCTAAAAGTCGATTTTTTTTTATTTCGTTATTCGATTGTTCAACCTTTCAGGAATGCGTGTTTAAAAGGATTTGTTGAAATTCGTAAAATTCCCGAAGTTATAGGCATTTGAGTAGCAGCGAATGCGTGGTAAAAACCCGGCCACTCGGCACTCACGTAAAACTTTAAACACGTTTTTCTCGAAACAGTGTTCTCAAAACGGTGGGACCTATATCTCCAAAAGTTATTAACCGATTCGACTGAAACTTTTTTTATTTTGAAGAATATACTTCTGGCCAGGGGGGAACCAGACAAAATTACAAAATAGTGCAAATTTCTAATTTTTAAAGGCGTGGATAGGACGAACAGTATAGGGAAAAAGTGATTTCAAACTTCAAGTATCGTTATTTTCTAAAAACATGTCATTTTTGTAATTTTGTGTGGTTCCCCCCCTAGCAAGAAGTATATTCTTTAAAATAAAAAAGTTTCAGTCGAATCGGATAATAACTTTTGGAGATACAGGTCCCACCGATTTGGATGATTTTTTTGACGCCTTGACTTTAACGACTCCACAGTGCCGTCTGCAATGATTAATTACAAAACAAAAAATATATTACTATAATTTAAGATATCCTCAATGCAATGCAAAAAGTCCCATTAAGTTATATGTAGTAGTTTTCCTTTAATTAATTCCTAAAGATCACCTATTTTTGGGGGCTCTAGACCGGAAGCTCCCCTTAACCGGGCCTTCTGGGCCCCATAAGATAGGACTGAATCTCTGTCCGGATAAACGAATGGCCGCTTAATAGGTTGTAAATAAAATGAAATGTACATATCTATACAGGATGTTCGGCAACAGGTGGCAGAATCTTTGAGCGGTGATTTTACATAAAAAAAGTCGAAAATATAGACTAGAAATTTTTAATATTGCGCTAAGTTTTCGAGAAAATTGACTTTGAATTTTAGCTGAATTTTCTACATTGTGATGTAAAATCGCCCCTTAATGTTTCTGATACCTGTTGCCTAATACAGTGTACAGACATCTATGTAAGTTTGTGTAGGTATAAGTAGGAATACCCATTTCTTTCTGTACTTTGAAATCTATCTACCGCGTTATAAGGGGGACCTAATAATTTTTTTTCCAAATTTCTGACCGTATTATAGAAAGCCGCTGATATGGGACCAACTGAAAATTGGCTGACAAGGGGACTACGGCATCTCGAAAATTCAAAAAATTCTGGAACTTTGCAGCATTATAACTCAAGTGATAACTCAAGTCCTATGGGTGAAAACACCCTCAAAGAAATTATGAGTTTTCATATTATTGTGAATATCTCCGAAACCGTAAAAGATATCAAAAAAGTTTCAATTCAAAGTTTTATGGCTTTCGATATCCTACAATATGGTAATAAAGCATTCCCGAAAAGAAGGGTAGCGGACACATATTTCGAAAAAAAAAATGTTTTTCATGTTCATGTGAATTGGCTGCGATCGAAACGCAATTAAAAAATTATACGATCATTACAGTGCACTGTAGGTATTTATTACTAGAATCTCCACACCTTAAAGACTGATGAAAAATTGAATTACAATATTCGACTACAAAAAAAATTTGATGAGTTAAATTCTTTACGCTTTCAGCAATTTCCTTTTATTTTAATTCAACATTAAGTCTGCAGAATCTGCTCAATCGTTCGAAAGTGTCCTTTATCACAAATGTTGTGAACCACGAGTGAGCAACAGAACACGGAATAAGGTAAACGTACCTATTATGAAACGCTTTTCGATGGGGTTATGCAATTGTCATCTAATTTATAAAATTTAGTGGGTTAGCATTGAAAATTTGCATACCATTCGATAGGCCATTGTTTTGTGATTATATAATGAGCCATAAAATGTATATTTATTATAAATAAAAAATAATATGACTAAAAAACTAAATGAAGGACCTGTACGTATTATGAAACACTGTTTTCGTACCATGACCCGGTGTTTCATATTCAATGTCCCTATTATGAAACGCCCCGTCAGGTTAGGTTTTTGATATTTATTAAAAAAGTTTGAATTACGCATACTTACTCGTATTTATGATGAAAACGTGAATATAATATATTTTATAAACGCTCTAGGGCAGTTTAAATAATGAACTATTTCTCTTTTTCACTGGAAATATCTAATTATCAAAGCTGAGGCGTGTGTTTCATGAACTGGTACAACTATGTGAACACGGGTCCGTGGTCATGGAACACGCTTCCGAACCGTTCCATAAAGCGGGACATTCAAAAAATTGAGGTACACAATATGAAACGGTTATTTTTATCAATGAATTACATTAAAACCATTTTTTTGTAATAGATTATTGTATAATAATACTTATGTTGGTGAATTTGTACAGAAAAGAATGTATAAATATCGATAGAATGTTTGGCAGTTGCTTATATATGCCATAACTATTTCTTATTTCGTTATTTGTGATGCTGTTTCAAGAAGGGGACATGTTTGGGAAGGTGTTTCATAATAGGTACGTTTACCTTATGTGAATTTTGTTTTTCTGCTGGACCTTTAACGAAAAGGTAGCTGGTTAAAGTAGGATAATAGGAAGACTAAGTACTGAACATAGATCCGTATACAAGATCTGGAAAAGACGAAAAAATGAACTGAATCTTCTCACAAAATCTTGAGCAATTCTGCATGCACTTAATTTGTTACTATTAAGAAACCCTCTGGTACAAAAGCTCGAAAAATTTGTTATTTTTACAATTTTTTTCAAGAAGAGGATATAACACATCTTAAAAAAGGTTTTTGGATTTTATTAATACACTCGCCAAGGTACAAAAAAAATTTGTTTCATGTTTTCGGACTTGATGCATTTTCTAGGTGGCGCTTAGTGCAGCGCAGCCAAAAAGAGATACTTAAACGGTAACCATGAAACTTACTCACAGGATCGTCTGAAATCAAAAATCGGAAAAATTTCTTGAAATTGATATCAATGACTATCGCATTATACTCTGTCGCGGAACAAAACACCAAAACTACGATGATTGGTGCACATTTGAACGAAGCAGTGCAAAATCATGGTTATCCTTTAGGCATCTCTTTTTAGCAGTGCTGCACTAACTGCCGCCTAGAAAATTCATCAAGTCCAAAAACATGAAACAAAATATGTTTGCACCCCAATGTGTATTAATAAAAGCAAAGACTGTATTAATAAAAGTGTATTAATAAAAGCAAAGAATTTCTTAGGATATGTCACAAAATCTTCTTGTAAAAAATTCATAAAAATCACCTATCTTCGAACGTTTTGACAGAAGGGTCCCCTCAACAGCACGGATTGTAAGATTTTAGCCAAATCCGTGAACCGAAACTTGGCACTAGGGTGCCTCTTACTTTCGACTTTTGAATTTTCTTCGCGGCACCCCCCCCCCCCCCCGAGTAGTTCCAAATAATAAAAAAACAAAATTTGTGTAAAGGTTGAGCCCGATCGGATAACGGGAAAAGGTAACCCTGGGACCTTGAACATTTAAATAATTATTTAACAGCTCACAAAGTCGATTATATAGAATGTTTAAAAAATAGTCACCGAAAATAAAAATTACAATTTCGCCTTCATAAATAAAAAGTGATCGAGAAGGATTTTGTGTTTCAAAATTCGAAAAACAAAAATGTTTTTTTTTAAATTTGTTGGACTTTTCTCGAAAACCGTTTGTTGCTTGAGAAAAAGTAATTGTAGAACATACAAGATGCTTCTTGTCTGGATCTCAAACTTTTGTCTGACATATTTTTTATGTAACCAATAACTTGTAGGATATTATATAAAATCCACATCGTGAGCTGTTAAATAATTATTTAAATGTTCAAGGGCCCAGCGATTTCTTTTTATTATTTAGAACTATTGTGATGGATGCAGCGAAGAAAATTTTGAAAAAAAAATGTCACCGAGAGTAGATAAGAGCCACCCTATTGTGCACTAGGGGGGAGCGATACTATAGAGGCACAAATTTAAACTTGAATTTTCAGTTGGCCTGGGTGCGGGATAGTTGTCTTTTGATTAACCAAACACAACAGTAAACATTTTTTGGAAAAATATTCATGTCTGCAGGTTCCATCTTCTCTTGAAAATTTATAATGCGAATCTTATTTTTTTCATTTTTAAGAGAAAAAGGAACCTGCAGACATAAATATTTTTCCAAAAATTGTTTACAGTTGTGTTTGGTTAATCAAAAGACAACTCTCCCGCACCCAGGCCAACTGGAAATTAAAATTAAAATTTTCGCATATATAGTATGATTATATAATCATTTTTAGAAGAAAAAGCAAGTTGCAGACATGAGTATTTTTGCAAAATCGTTTTACAGTTGTGTTTGGTTAATCAAAAGAAAACTATCCCGCACCCAGACTAACTGAAAATTTAAATTTAAATTTTCCGCTCCACCTTATTGTGTACTCTCCTTGTCTCCCTGTTATACTTAATTTAATATAAACGATTGGTAACCGAACTGGTAGTCTGCTCTCTCCATGTGTCGATTACACCTGTGCACTTATACTGAAATAGATAGGTACGGTTTCTTTCGGTATTTCGTTCACTCGGTCCGTTAAACGAAGAAAATCTTGTGAGATTCCTTTCCCATCCACGGTCTGCCACAGTTTCTGCTTTTAGTGGAACATTTGCCAGTAACGGCGACTCGTGTTACACCGCGGCCAAGTAAACATGAGTAGCCATCCTGTCGTCGACATAAACGTCGCTTGACTTTCGCGGGCTGCAAACGTGTCTCTTCTGCTGCACGAGTAAGATTACATTGAAAGTCGCCCCGTAAGCGGTAAGTGGCCACTTTCAATTGTAACGGCAGAAATCTCGTGCAACTTTCCATTTCAATCTAGCATATTGTTCGGAAGAAGCTTCTTGCCCGCTTTCCATTTTGCCTCGGCCAGCAGCATCTCGCTTCAGTGGTTCCCAAATTCATGATCGCTCGAGGAAGAAGGGAAAAAATATCGTGCACACGTACACTCTAGGGTTTGTCGGTTTTTAAAAACCGGATTTAAAACCGTTTTTTTTCATAAATTTTTAAATTTGTAAAATCGCTTTTTAAATTTTGAAAAAACGCCTCGGACACAAGCATATTGTAGTACGTAACAGTTTACTGTAAAACTAATCTTCATGAGTTCATATTTTCAGAAGAAAAATACTAAATGAAATAAAGATTTATAATTTTATACGGCGTTTAGTTATTTTAGTTTTTTTCCCCATTTAGTTTTGTGTGCAGTGTATTTTATTATACTGATTTTTGTACATCCAGAAATATTAAGTGAACTCAAAAATGGTACGGATTTTAGTTATTTTAATTTCTTTTATTTATTTGGTTTTGTATAGATACAGTATATTTTATTTTGTTACATTTTTGTAATTCCATAAATATGAAAAAAACTGAACATTTTTAAAATAAGTACTGATATTATTTTCTATTTAATTATATTTTTTGTGAAAATTCGAAAACCGGTGGAACCGGTTTTTTGGGAATAGTAGAATTCGAAAACCGGTTTTTTCAAAAGTCGGGTTTTGTATAAACCTTAATACACTCGTGTCGAACAGAGAAATGGAAAATTAACTACGTGCATAGCGTGACTTGAAAATAATAGGAAGGTTGTAGCAGCTGTCATCAATGCCTACGATCGAAGAGCTTATTTCCAGAATGTTTTAAGATCGTCGAGAGCAAAGTCGAGGAAGTCTTAATTGGTATTTAATTGAAGCGTGTATTTTGCGATGTATTATTATTATTGTAGGGTTAAATCTGATAAGAGCGTAATTTTTCACAAACGTTGAATTTTGTCCTTAGCTTCTGTATTTTTTGTAATTAAAGACTCCTTGTAGAAAACACTGTAAGTACCCAAAATCAAATATTATACTATAGTATTACGCATATGTAGAACATTTTTCGATGAAAATTTTTCAATTTTGCTACTTACATGTTTGCTACGAGGACACTTCAATTGTAACTGCATTAAAGTTTTATTATTATTGAGTATTGTAGCTCAAGAACACAATACTTGATTATAAAACATTGAAACGTGGAATATAATGTTTTGATTACTATAAGAATGGACAAAATGAATTCAGAATGAATTATTGGATTATATTGAAGTGATTGAATTATAATGTACCATATTGATTATATTTTAACTTTGCGTAGTTATAAAAAATTCATATAAATTTTTGTTAAGTAAGGCTGCAAATAAAAATCTGTTATTCGTATATTGTAATATTGGCAGTTTATATGATATAATGATTAGGTGGTGATAAACAAAGCAAGATGACTTTCACTCTCTATCAACTTTTTCAAACGATTTAATCATTTTTTCGAAAATTTAGACGAGCGTGAGATAACCTTGAACCTTCATGTAGAGTTTGGTAAGCATTCCTTTGTTTTGCAATTTTCTTTATTGTTTCTGAAATGCATTTCAGATTTGGGATTAGAGTTTATAAAAAAAACGACTTTTGAAAAAATCGGTTAAACTGATTTTCGAATTTTCACAAAAAATATAATTAAAATAGAAAATAAATATCAGTACTTGTTTTAAAAATGTTTTATGGAATTACAAAAATATAACAAAATAAAATATACTGTATCTATACAAAACCAAATAAATAAAAGAAATTAAAATATTTAAAATCTGTACCATTTTTGAGTTCACTTAATATTTCTAGATCTACAAAAATCAGTATAATAAAATACACTGCACACAAAACTAAATGGGGAAAAAAACTAAAATAACTAAACGCCGTATAAAATTATAAATCTTTATTTCATTTAGTATTTTTCTTCTGAAAACATGAACTCATGAAGATTAGAAATCGTTTTTAATCAAATAATTAATTAATTTTCCATATTAAGTCTAGTATGTAAAACCTATTTTTTCAAAATTTAAAAACCGGTTTTCGAATTTTACAAATTTATGAAAAAAACGGTTTTTAAACCCGGTTTTTAAAACCGAAAAATCCTACTTGGAATAGTCCTTATTTATTTTAATTAATTATACAAGTGTCAATCTGTTCCTAGGACTTTTACATTTCAAATATTTTCAAATACTCTTTCACACCTTCCTAGTATAAGAATCCTCTCATTTTCCAAAGTAAAGTTTTCAGCGTAAACAATATAATTAGAAGTTATTTCTTTACCTACATAAAATTCGACATAAGCTGTAGATCTTAAATTAAAAATCTGCCTGAAAATAAACACTTATCTTCACCCTGCCTAACCTCTATTCTCTATCAACATAAATTCGCAGATCTCTGTCAACGAAACACATAATCTACTATTATGGGTACCTACTATATGCCTCAAAATTCATCAGTCTCTGCTATGCACCGCACTATACGACCCAGTAATATTGCAATTAATGAACTATCCAACTTACAGGATGAAAAAATATATATATATCATGGTTCACACAGGTGATTCTACACCTCTTTATCGGTGGAGATCTGTTAAAAAAATATCCCGTTAAGTTGACGTCCCCCTTGAAATTCAAAGTCAAATTTTGGTTATAGCAACGTGTTTGACTCACTAAAACCTAACCTAACCCAGACCTAACCTAACCCAGACCTAGCCTAACCCAGTCCTAACCTAACGCAGGCCTTGCCTAATCCAGGCCTAACCTAATCCAGACCTCTTTATCGGGGAGATCTGTTAAAAAAATATCCCGTAAAAGTGACGTTCCCCTTGAAATTCAAAATCAAATTTTGGTCATAGCAACGTGTTTGACTCACTAAAACCCAACCTAACCCAGACCTCTTTATCGGTGGAGATCTGTTAAAAAAATATCCCGTAAAATTGACGTTCCCCTTAAAATTCAAAATCAAATTTTGGTCATAGCAACGTGTTTGACTCACTAAAACGAGAAAAAGTGCCAAAGAGACTATGTTCCAAAGAATGTTTCAAACAACAAACGACAAAAATGGTTCTTTCGACACTTTTCATCCTCCCAGTGAGTAGACCACGTTAAAATAAAAATTCAATATCAATTTTGCTCCACTGGTGTAAAATCCCCTTTTGAACCACGACATTTAATTTTTTCACACCTTATACAAAAAACAGCAGCACAAACATTATTATCCGTAATAGGCTTTCACGAAAAGAAAATGTTAAGAATTAATGCGGGACACGTAGCTCGCCGTGAATCAGTGCGAAGTTACGAGGATAGTCGATTTTTCAACCGAGCACGATGATAAAGTCGCCTGTTTAAAAGAAGTAGCAGCTGTTGCGACGATAATTGCTTAATTACCACCTCGTTACCGCGCTTCTGCTTCTGCCGACTGTCCAATTAAACTCTATTCCGAACTTTAATCGTCTTGGTGTCCGCCACCGCACACAAAGGCCAGGCAAACGTGCTCTCTAAAAACTGGTAACCGTCCAGTTAAGCTCGTAAACGTCGGGTGACAATAGTTCAACGGAACGGCGTAGAGAACACCAGTTTCCGTTTCGATGTGCGACCTTAATTGTTCCTTATAATTGCGCTGTAAATTTAATGGTTTAATTAATTCGTTGGAGTACACTCGTCGGCTGTTGGTGTATACTTGCACTCCTTTGATCCTTTCAGGCTTCCAGGCGAACACAGCGACACGCTACGTCTGGTCATGCAACTAATTAATATGAAGGGTGCCTCTGGGCGGTGTTCATTGTGTGTTTCATGGGAAACAATAAGTGATGTATTGGGTTGAACGGAAAGTTTTGCATTCTTCTATTATTAGATATCGCTACATTACTTTTATAGTGTTTCAAGAATACATGTTTGAGACACATTAAAATTCATCGCAAGTTCTCTGTTTAGTAGTACTGCGTCGAGTTATGGCAATTTTCGCATATAAAGCATCTTCATCCATTGCCTTTGGTCGCCCAAAATGTGGTGCATCATCTAATCCAAAATCTCCTGACGGGAATTTTTGAAACCACATTTGACACACATGAACTTCAACGACACCTTCTCCGTACACCCCCAAGTGTTTTTTTATAGTTTTTGTGATTCTAATGCTTGTTCTAATATACATGTACTTTACTAACTGACATACTGGACGAATTTTAGAACAAAAACTAAATGGAACACTCAAAATACAATGTGATTATAGACTTAGCACGAGGTAGAATACTAAGATTAGGTTATGAAAAGCAAAATAATAATTACAATGGAATTATATAATAGGATGGCACCCCGTAGAAAACGCAAAAGTTTCCGTTCAGACTAATAAAAAAGGGTCAAGCGTTTTGGTCGAAGACCAAGGGACCAATTTGGAGATAATCTTGGGTGCCTTAGAAAATAATCTGTTGTAAAGATATTGGTTATACTGTTGCTCATTTAAATGGAAATATATATATTTGATTCGCTTATTCAATAGTAGGTAAAGCAGCCGAATATGAGACCCATTTCTTAAAAACATCATAACTCTTGACTGAGAATACTTTCATTAAAATTCGATACACGTTTTAAAACTAGAATATGTATTCTTCAGCAACCTACTGGAAAGTGCTATAACAAAAATTCGGTTTCTTCATAATAAAATAAAAACGAAAGTCATTCAAATACGCAGATAAAAGAAATGGGTTCCTAATATGGGACCCAGTTTGTTTTTTCCAGAAATTTATTTTGTCTTTCTCTTTTTATAAAGTCGGCATGTGAAATCTATTTCTTCGCTACCGCAGTCTTCATGGGCACACCACGCCCATCCCCACACAGCACCATAACATTGCAGCAACGTCTCTGCAATGACGCGGTGCAAGATTGCAATGTTTCAGTCCTATGTCCGCCTTCGCAATATTGCAGGTGTGTATTTTTGCAAAGTTGCGGCAACATTACAAATATGTAGTCCTGCAACGTTCCGGCAACGAAACGGCAAAATTATGGCAATGATCCTGCAACTATTCGGCAATATTGCAGAAATATTGTAAGATCGTTGCCACTGGAACATTGCACGTCGATGTGCGCGCAATATTGCCGAAATATTATAGGACCGTTGCCACTGTAACAATGCACGTCAATGGGTGCGCAATATTGCAGAAATACTGTAGGATCGTTGCTACTGGAACATTGCAGTGGCAGCTTGTGCTCAATATTCCTGCAATATTGCAAAAACATTGCCACTCAAATATTGCACGGGAATATTGTAGCATTGTTCCTGCAATAACGCAATATTGCCGCTACGTTCCTGCAATACTCCTGCAACGAAGTGTGCTGTATGGGTCGTAACACTTTATACGCACACTTAACCCATTGTTCACCTAGCACACCTGAAGAATAAGGATCTGTGCAAAACAAGCATTCTGTATCATAATTTTCTTTCTTAATCACTTTCATCATTCAGAACAATTTCTTCTTCACTCTCATCAGTAGAACTTTCACGGGTCTCATATTTGGAAACAATAACATAACTACTAACAAACAGAGGTTCCCAGGTGTCCGCCTCCGATTGCTTTAGTTTTTGGATATGTTTTAGAGGACCGAAAAATAAGATATTTGTATTTTTTTATAGCAGCCCGTTTTCATATTTAGAGGGTGAAACCAACCCCCAAAGTTATAAGATTTTCAGGTGTTCATCTCCGATTGCTTTGATTTTTGGATATGTTTTAGAGGGCCGAAAAATAAGATATTTGTACTTTTTTATAGCAGCCCGTTTTTGTATTTAGAGGGTGAAACCAACCCCCAATGGTATAAGATTTTCAGGTGTTCATCTCCGATTGCTTTGATTTTTGGATATGTTTTAGAGGGCCGAAAAATAAGATATTTGTATTTTTTTATAGCAGCCCGTTTTCATATTTAGAGGGTGAAACCAACCCCCAAAGTTATAAGATTTTCAGGTGTTCATCTCCGATTGCTTTGATTTTTGGATATGTTTTAGAGGACCGAAAAATAAGATATTTGTATTTTTTTATAGCAGCCCGTTTTCATATTTAGGGGGTGAAACCAACCCCCAAAGTTATAAGATTTTCAGGTGTTCATCTCCGATTGCTTTGATTTTTGGATATGTTTAAGAGGACCGAAAAATAAGAAATACGTGTCTTTTTATTTTGGCCTGCTCGAATGTTTAGGGGGTGAAACCACCCCCAAAAGTTCATAAGAATAGTTGGTGCCCGCCCCCGATTACTTTGGTTTTTGGATATGCTTTTTCATATGAAATTTTACGCAACGCAATTTGGTGCCCCTTATAAACTTTGAGGGGTGGTTTCACCCGCTAAACATTCAAGCTGGCCAAAGTAAAAAGACACGTATTTCTTATTTTTCGGTCCTCTAAAACATATCGAAAATTCAAAGTAATCGGAGGCGGACACCTGAGAACTTCTCCTTGTAAGTAGCTTCGATGTTAAACTCCATCGCAAGCACTATACAACAGTGTTTGTGAAAATCATTATACATTTACCACTTTACAGGTATTTGTAATTTAATCTTCAAAAACTTTCTGCAACGTATTTCAGAAACATGTGCTTGCTCAAGACGCTCAATTGATTACAATGCCATTGTGCGGATAAAACAACTAATACGCGGTTAGTTAGTAAAGAAATAGCATCGCTATGACATTCAAGAGTTCTGTGGCGGAGATAAGCTGGGGTCTCATATTAGGAGAGGTCCTCATATTCGGCTACTTTACCCTACAGCAAATATACAATAAACTTTTCAAATGTCGAATCGACTCGTCCTTGTCAATTTATATGTAGGTTACCTAAAGACGTTCCTGATGACAGCTTCATCCCAAATTGACAAAGTGGTTTGCGTTAAAATGTGCGGCTGTGAGAGAAGCTTTTAAATATAGAATTACGAGCACTTGTTAACAAAGGAACAAAATGGCACGCCTCAAAATTTAACATCCCACGAAGTGCGGTTACGGTAAAAAACAACATGAATTTCTGCCAAATGGAATTTCAATGACGGCGTACCTTCAAATATAAGGTCACTTATAAATATTTATTAAACGAACGAAGTGAACGTTCTAAATTAAGGCTGCACGAGTTACGATGTAAGATAAAATTAGTATTATTTGCTGATTTATGCACATCGTGAGTCGTCAAGCGTCATAGAATGTAAGGTCACACAGCTTGCCACTGAAATTCGATTTCTAAGCTAATCCAAGACTCATCAGATAAATCATAAAATTTTCCAATATCCAATAGAAATTTTTCTACTTTCTAATATTCGCCAGCCATCAGTACTTTCTTACGAATCTGTTTTCCTTCCTAATCGCCAAATGTCTACTTTTAGTCCAGTTCAATAAAAACAGGTTCACCGATTAGTCCAAGTTTTACGGTGCTCTGCACTTTCTTCGGTTACAACTCTGTTTTAGGACATCTCCTAACCCAGACCTAACCCAGGACATCTCCATACTAAAATCCGTCCACCATTTTGGGAAAAATTAAATTTTTATTCGTCAGGGAATAGTACTACTGTAGATATCCCTAAAATCTATTTCTTTCCTACTATTATCATTCGCAAACTCGCAACCGGTCGCTGTCATTCTTCAACACTCGTCGAATAGTTATGAGATGATCTTTATTGCTAAAACCTTCATAGTTAGCTGCTATTTGTGAGGAGAAGTTACTTACTTGGATTTTGTTTCACAATATCAGTAATTGTTCTCTTCTCTTTCTCGCTAAACTCAGACCTAACCCAGACCTAACCTAGAACTAACCCAGACCAAACCGGTCATCCCGGTCAGTGCGCCGATAAATTCAACGATTTTCAGGAATTTATTGCAACGAAAATACTTATAGTAATGCAATAAAACTTTTTTCTATTTATTAAACTACATGTCTACAATAAATGAAAAATATAAAAGTAATAAAATTGTTACTTTTAAAATGCTTTTGGAAGCGGTCTTGATGACATGTTTAAAGATTCATGCTTCGCTCTTGAAGGTGATTTCAGCAGTTAGACTTATCTGAACCCAAAAATCCAAACAGATTCTTGATCAGCATGACTGTCGCTATCGCTTAGACTATAATTAGTGATTTATCTTCAAAATTAGCAAAATGGCGGGCAAAATGCAAGAAAAATATTTTATCGGTTATTTTCTTTTGCTATTTTCGATTTTAAAAGTACGTTAGACTCTATGAAAAGACTTGGTTGCAGTCCCTGCCAGAGTCATAGGTGTGCAGAATAAGCAGACAAATTTATAAAACAATCGGTTCGATAGATTTTGAGATTTTATCTTCACGATGTGAAAAAATGACGTATCGAGAAAACCGCGTTCAAAGTTTTCATCTATAGAGGCCAAGCCTCTGCGCTCTAATAGCTAAAATAATCGGAATTTTCCCACGAAAATCTAAAAGTATATTCTTGAGGATATGTACTTTCGAAAAATGTTTTAAAAAATCGATTTTTTCACCCCGTCTAACCAGAATGACCGCTTAATATATTTTGTGCGGTAGAAAATCATGTAGTAACATTTCTCATAGTAAAACGACTTCTCTTCACCACTGTTGCTATAGTGGAATACAAACTCTATTTACGTTCTGAAATGGTCGTTTCTTGCACTTTGCGTGCTATTTCGTACTAGGGCTGGGACTATTCGAATAATTTAATATTCGAATATTTTACAAGTATTCGAATGCTACGAATAAACTTCGAATACTTGAGTATTCGAATGCTACGAATAAACTTCGAATACTTGAGTATTCGAATGTTATTATTCGAATACTACTTAGTCAAAATTAACCCTTCACCCTGACAAACTAACGAACTCACAACTGAAACTAAATAAAAGCTTATAAAAAAATTAACCTAAAGAACTTGATTTATAATTCACACCATACTATTCGAATACATCAGTATTCGAATACTTAAATATTCGAATAGTATTCGAATACTTGGATATTCGAATACTTAAATATTCGAATAGTATTCGAATACTTGGATATTCGAATACTTAAATATTCGAATAGTATTCGAATACTTGGATATTCGAATTATATTCGAATACTTGGATATTCGAATTATATTCGAATACTTGGATATTCGAATAGTATTCGAATACTTGGATATTCGAATACTTAAATATTCGAATAGTATTCGAATACTTGGATATTCGAATTATATTCGAATACTTGGATATTCAAATTATATTCGAATACTTGGATATTCGAATTATATTCGAATACTTGGATATTCGAATTATATACGAATACTTGGATATTCGAATTATATTCGAATACTTGGATATTCGAATTATATTCGCCATATAATTGAGCACCTGAAGTATTCGAATATTCGAATACCGAAAAATTCGACAAATAGTTCCAGCCCTATTTCGTACGTTTTAGCGTTTCCTTGAAGAAATAGTTGATTGAGTAAGAAACAATTGAATGCTATCAAACCCATGGAGTTCCCAAGGAAGAAGCTATGTACCAACGTTATAGAAATTTCATTCAAATTTATAGAAAAAAAAACAAATTTGTTTCGATGAAAACACTAAATACATATTAATGTACATTTCATTGTTTGCCTGTATCGTGTGATTAGTTCAAATGCAATATGTATAATATCCTAAATTCATAGACCCAATAATTATAATTTATAAAGAAATTAACCGAATATCATTTTGTTAGCTGTGCCAATACTTTTGTTCATAATTGTACTTCATTTTTATGTTTAATAAAGACATATTATTAACTATTATACAGTGTGCCCCACGTACGTGTCACCACGAAATTTCAGAACTTTCCTTGAACTTTACAAAAAAATGTTTAAACAAAAGTTGAAATATGTAAGTGTGCGAACTTACAGAGTATCCGTATATGTGCATTTTTCGGAAATATGGATGCTACCTTCTGCTTTTTAAATGGAATTATAGCACTTTTTACATATTTTATATTAAAACGAATCAAAACAAATCGAAAAACTATAAACACATAAGATACTAAAAACACAAATAAAGAATAAAAAGTCAATCGTAGTTGCGCAAGGTCGCGGTAGCCTTGAGCGTTCGATTACAGTAAGTGTATAATTCCGGTCGATGAAGCAAATATGCATTTATTGCCGCTATGATGCTCTCACGGTGAACTTTTTTAAATGCTATGCGAATCTATGCCATTAAATCTTCTATATTTTGAATTGGAGTAGCATAGATTATGGACTTGAACGTGAATCTTTGTTTTTCCGAGTGCCCTATCAAATTAGAATTCATATTTTTGCTGAAGCGACCGCCTTGATATTAGGGCTGGGACTATTCGAATAATTTAATATTCGAATATTTGACAAGTATTTGAATGCTACGAATAAACTTTGAGTATTCGAATATTTGAGTATTCGAATACTTCAGTATTTGAATACTACTTAGTCAAAATTAACTCTTCACCCTGACAAACTAATGAACTCACAACTGAAACTAAATAAAGGCTTGTACAAAAGTGAACCTAAAGAACTTGATTTATAATTCACACCATACTATTCGAATACTTCAATTGCTCAATTATTTGGCGAATATAATTCGAGTAGTATTCGAATACTCGAATACTTAAATATTCGAATATTCGAATACTTAAATATTCGAATATTCGAATACCGAAAAATTACTAAAGCTTATAATCGTTGGATTTATGACGACTCGTTCTAACTTACAATATTAAAAAAATACTATGATTCTATTTAAAAAATAAAAAGTAACATTCATATCTGCGAAGAAAATGTAGATAGGTAAAGAAATTCTGATTTTTGGAAATTATGCATACTTAAATATAGTTCAACTTTTGTCTAAAACACTTTTCTACAAAGTTCAAGGAAAGTCCTGAAATTTCTTGGCGACACTTACGTGGAGCACCCTATATATTAGAAAAACAATACAGAAGTATCTACCTTCTCATGTCAAGAAACTCACAGTAAAATGATTAACAGGTCATTGACCGCACACTCTTGTATATACAGTGGTGTGTGTGCATTGTGCAAACAGCTAGTATGAACAATGATCGTCAAACACGCCACTAATTTAAACCCCCAATAAATTTCGTAGCCTTTGTGACGTCAAAGGAGTCGCTATTGTACATTAAAGTATCACGAAAGGTGGGGCGCAATTTACAGTAATTTTCTACCTATATCGAAAAGTGCGTTTGGTCAGACTTTAGGCAGAGGTTCGCGGGAAGCTCGGCAATGGGCACACTTCAAAATAGAACCGAGTGCTCGAAACTCCTCAAGGCCTCGGGCAGGAGGCCGAGAAGAGGCTGACGGATTTTCGTGGCCAGAGCTACGGCATCCGGTTGCCCAATGTTTTTATCGTCCGCAAACGCAAATACGTACAGAGTGTTCCTGAAATGTTTGGTCGAAATATGCTAACGTATTCCGCAAATCCTAATATAGCGAAAGGCTCGTGGAAACGTGCAGCCACTGATGCACACTTTCTGCCAAAAGGAGTGCACCAGGTTGGGGACACTGATTTGGTTGAATTTTCGCATATAGCTAATTAGTGCACAAATTTGATGCAAGTACACTACATCTTTATGACTATTCAGTACAAATCAAATGTTTTGCCACCTTTTAAGTTTTCATCGGAAATTACAAAATTCTACGGTGGCGTGTGGCGATTGTGAAACTCGCGGAAAGGAACAAAATAGTCGTTATAAGTTTTCTTTATTTTTTTAATTTTTTTATTTATTTAATGTCGCATCTGTTCGTTAGCCATTAGCGACCACGGTGAATTACATTACATATTTTACAGATTTTATACTTAAGTTTACATAAATACTAATATTTAACTGATCGCGCTTAGTTGTCTACTATTATTTTATACTGTATTTTAATGTCTATAAAATTGCTCGGTATTTTTTGAGTTGTTTCATATTTTTTGCAAATTTCTCCGAATATATTGATTTCTTTCAGGTAAGTTATTATTCTCCCCACATATTTCCTAGCAGTCAAACATTCTTTGAAGGTTATTGGAGGTTTTACTTTTCCTCTTATGTTTTGGCTTATTGGAGATGCTTCCATTACGTGTTCTACTCATAGCTAAAAACTCGCTAAAATTATAGGGAAAAAACACAAAGCAATTTATTATATCTTTATATGTGCTCTGATTGATTTCACTCTGCCCCTTTCACTTTGCCTCCGGGTTCAGTAGAAGAGAAATGTATGAATTTCGTGTAGAATTTATAGGTTGCAATGGTTATCAATATGTTGCAATAAAGCGAATTTAACATACTTTTATATAATCTGAATGATAAGCTAAAAGAAAAGCAGCGATACAAATAAGACACTACTTACCTGACTTTGGAAATTACACTTCCATACCCAAAATTTTAAAATTTTGAATGGAAACACTAAACACTTGACTTCAAGAACAAGTAGTCTCAGACATGATAGTGACTGCCTTTTGTGACATATCTACTAAAATAGCAACTACATAGCGCTACTAGTAGCATGTACAGAACAATATTTCACTTTGCCTCACCATTTAGTTTACCACGGTTTCTTTCCAATACATACATCTATGTATTGTATATTCAGCCATACGTATGCAATATTACTAATTTGTCATTATTTCTGCAACTAGTTACTTAAAAGTAGAATAAAACATATTAACATAGTTGATTATTTCTTGTCTTTATCAAATTACTAATTCTTTTTTCTTATTATTATATATGTGCAGTCTTGCCATTTTTACCGGTAAATAAAATTTACATTGTTGGTTTGTATTCAGTTAAGTTGATGAATCAATGATTTGACGCATTTCACAATTAGTTAATGCACGCTATGTATAATAATCTACTAATATATGTGTCATTATTCGACAGTTTTAGAGGAAATCAAGATGAAATTTTGCTTTTTTAGATACTGCATATGGACTAGGACTGGGACTATTCGAATAATTTAATATTCGAATATTTTATAAGTATTCGAATGCTACGAATAAACTTCGAATATTTGAGTATTCGAATGTTATTATTCGAATACTATTCGAATGTTATTATTCGAATACTATTCGAATGTTATTATTCGAATACTATTCGAATACTGATGTATTCGAATATTTGAGTATTCGAATGTTATTATTCGAATACTATTCGAATACTGATGTATTCGAATATTTGAGTATTCGAATACTATTCGAATACTGATGTATACGAACATTTGAGTATTCGAATACTGATGTATACGAACATTTGAGTATTCGAATACTGATGTATACGAACATTTGAGTATTCGAATACTGATGTATACGAACATTTGAGTATTCGAATACTGATGTATACGAACATTTGAGTATTCGAATACTGATGTATACGAACATTTGAGTATTCGAATACTATTCGAACACTGATGTATTCCAATATTTGAGTATTCGAATACTATTCGAACACTGATGTATTCCAATATTTGAGTATTCGAATACTATTCGAATACTGATGTATTCGAATATTTGAGTATTCGAATGTTATTATTCGAATACTATTCGAATATTTGAGTATTCGAATGTTATTATTCGAATATTTGAGTATTCGAATGTTATTATTCGAATATTTGAGTATTCGAATGTTATTATTCGAATATTTGAGTATTCGAATGTTATTATTCGAATATTTGAGTATTCGAATGTTATTATTCGAATATTTGAGTATTCGAATGTTATTATTCGAATATTTGAGTATTCGAATGTTATTATTCGAATATTTGAGTATTCGAATGTTATTATTCGAATACTATTCGAATACTGATGTTTTCGAATAGTATGGTGTGAAGTGGGTAAAAATTAGCTTACAAGATTTCACCCTGACTAATGAACCTAAAGAATTTGATTTATAATTCACATCATACTATTCGAATACTTGGATATCGAATTATATTCGCCAAATAATTGAGCAACTGAAGTATTCGAATATTCAAATACCGAAAAATTCGACAAATAGTCCCAGCTCTAGTCGGGGGCGATTGTACCGCGACAGAAACGAATAGTGATAAAGAAGATAAATAATATTGTCAATGAAAAATGGGTGCAATGTACTGAATGTAAGGATTGATCACATAAAGAATGCACCAATCAAAACGTTTTCTATTTCTATCACAATTGCGATACCGCATAAGAAGTTATGAATTTTACTTTTTTCATTTATTATTATAATTAAAATCAGTTAATATTTTAATTTTGTAAAGTTAAATTTGTGCTCTTATCGACTCCATGCAGTGTTACAACCGGCCGGGGGTCAGGGACGGTTGTAACACACTTTCTCCGCTTCTCATTTTTTATGAATAACCTGGATATTATTTGACATGCAGCGAAACTGTTGTGTCTCAATAAGTAAGTGACATTTTCGTATAAGAACTTTTGTTCTAACTGTGATAGTTCTTGCGTAATCGTATTCCAAAGTCAAAGTGTTACTACCGCCCTCTATCTACCCTACACTAGCTGTGTATGATTCTACCTGAACTAGGTATCAAACTTGAAAACATCGTTTCACATTCCTTCAATATATATGCTAACAGCATGTAAACAATGTGGTGTGTAAAGAAACCGACACAGTGCAGTAGTTCTAATTAACTGTATCTGTATCAGTATTATAGTTAGTGAAACACTATTGTTCATACACTGAAATGACTTACGTATTTTAATATACCTAATTAGGAGAGGAGTTTAATAATCTGGAGTGAACGGTTTTCACCCTGAAATTTTTAAGTCAAAAGTGCAGTTATTATAAATCACATCTTTCAGAAAGAATGTTTTTTCTGTTGTGTAAATGTTCCGTTGTGTATAAAAAAAACTGTGTAAAATTTGGCTAAATCATTTATGAATGCCCTGCATATGTGTTTAAGCAACGAGGAGTTTCGCTTTCGAAAGCTGTGCCATTTATCGATTGACTTTCTTCTTCTTCACCATCGTTCATTTTCTCTCCACTTTTGACCCAAACTGTACTCGAGGATGTTTGCTGTATTTCACTTTTACAGCACTAACGCCTTTCGGCACCTTTTAACTTTCCATTTTTTGGGAGTTCCCCTCGATGACGTGAAAATGAAGCTACTTTCACTTAACATGTTTTCAATACACGAGTGTAATGTTGACATTTGTATGATGATCTATTAAGTTACAATATTTGGTTGTTTAATACGTTTTGGACAAATATTAATGAAAGATACATAAATTAATTAATTCTTAATTTTTGAATTTACGACTTTTAGTTTATCCATTTCACTTGCTTTTAAATCTACACTTCATTAACCATGAACAGTGGAACACCTACTTGGACACGCTTGCAATATATCGACCATTTTAGAATTAAACAAAATACATAAATGCCTAATAACATATACAGTGAGCAATAATAATAGTAACAAGTATTTATCGATATTAGGGTTTATACAAAAACCGACTTTTGAAAAAACCGGTTTTCGAATTCCACTATTCCCAAAAATCCGGTTAAACCGGTGTTCGAATTATCACAAAAAAATGTAATTAAAATAGAAAATAATATCAGTACTTATTTTAAAAATGTTCAGTTTTTTTAATATTTATGGAATTACAAAAATATAACAAAATAAAATATACTGTATCTATACAAAACCAAATACATAAAAGAAATTAAAATAACTAAAATCCGTACCATTTTTGAGTTCACTTAATATTTCAGGATCTACAAAAATCAGCACAATAAAATACACTGCATACAAAACAAAATGGGAAAAAAACTAAATTAACTCAAATCCGTACAAAATATAAATTACAAATCTTTATTTCATTTAGTATTTCTCTTCTGTAAATATGAACTCATGAAGATTAGTTTTACAGTAAACTGTTACATACTATAATATGCTGGTGGCCGAGGTGATTTCCAGTCAAAATGTTATTGTTTTTAATCAAATAATTAATTCATTTTTCCATATTAAGTCTAGTATATAAAACCGGTTTTTTCAAAATTTAAAAACCGGTTTTCGAATTTTACAAATTTATGAAAAAAACGGTTTTTAAACACGGTTTTTAAAAACTGACAAACCCTAATGGATATACCACTGGTAGTAATAAATATTTATAGATATAGTACTATAAGTAGTTTTTTTTAAATCTATTTATTTAATGTCGCATCTGCTTGTTAGCCATTAGCGACCACAGTGAATTACATTGCTAAATATAATAAGATATACACTTCTTATACTGTTTACAGCTTTTATACTGAAGTCTACATAAATACTACTATTAGTAGTAATAGATATAGTAATATGGAACACCTTAAACCATTTAATTTTATTTTATGATTCTTGTTTCTACCTTCCATCCCCATTAGAATTTTCCAGCTTTCTCTATCTCTTTAGTTCAAAAATTCAGTCTGAGTCACTCGTGTGGGACATCCTGCAGTTACTTACTATAACTTATTCGCTGTCAAAAATATTAATACCATAGGATAAGAAAGATTGGACTTAAGGCATTCAAGAAGTAAAATATCAAAATTGTCTAATGCCTCAGAGATAACCTATTATCTTCTTAATTTGCCAATATAAGGGAATACAGGGGAAACACAAGGGGAAGTTATAGAAAAACATTCACCAACAAACAACGACTATACATTGAGAAAAATACTAGACACGCGGTTACGTCGATGGAGCAAACAATTCAATTGAACCTAATTAATGATGTTAAATGTCTGCCGACATTTAAACATATAATAATAGCAATAATACACTAATTTTCTGAGCATGTACGGTACACTTTGTTAGCAAAATAAGAATAACTTTGACTGGCGTAGAGCATTGTTTCAGTGAAGTACAATTTTTACCAAATATGGTACTAAGAAGACAGCACGTGCATAGCTTTGAACGGACTAATAATTAAATTAATTTCACTACGAATATATTTAAAGATTTTTCTTCGTTCAGGAATAATATTAATCAAGTCATTTTTAGTAACACTTTAATTAAACAATACTCTCAGAAGATTGTTTAAATTTAGGAGTTAATTTAATTATGATGTTCGCGGTTTGTAAGATTAATATTGAATATTTAAAATAAACCTTAAATACAAACTTTGCAGTGTAAAGCAATAGCACGCTCAGATAGAACGCAGAATGAAATATTTTAACACAAGCTGCGCGGGGTCCATTTTGAGCCATAACAGAATTTTATCCGTACAATTTTCAGAATAAACTGTCAACTTAGATTTTCAACTTGTGGTCTAAAATCCTTAGTTTTTGAAAGTAGTGACATTATATGTATAATAAGTAATGAGTAACATAAGCAGTGCTGAATAGGTAAAAATGGACCCAACATTCGCCGAAGGACAATTAAGGGCTAAAATTTTTCAGAAAATCGTTTTTTTTTATGTAGGTATATTTTTTTAGTATAACATCCCGAGAATACCCTGTGGAAGTTTCACACTAAAATTTGTAACTGTATAGATTCTACAGTCACATAACTAATTCAAACTCCGAACGCAGGTATGAGCCGAGAATACTTTGAACTAGGGCTGGGAGTATTTATCGAATTTTTCGGTATTTGAATATTCGAAATTCAGTTGCTCAATTATTTGGCGAATATGATTCGAATATCCAAGTATTCGAATACTATTCGAATATCCAAGTATTCGAATACTATTCGAATATCCAAGTATTCGAATACTATTCGAATATCCAAGTATTCGAATACTATTCGAATATTTAAGTATTCGAATACTGATGTATTCGAATAATAACATTCGAATACTCAAATATTCGAAGTTTATTCGTAGCATTCGAATACTTGTAAAATATTCGAATATTAAATTATTCGAATAGTCTCAGCCCTACTTTGAACACGTTTTTCTCGAAACACGATATTTCGAAACGGTAACCACGATTTCAGAAGAACTAATGAACCGATTAAAAAAAACCTTGAGGCATTTGATTCGTAATTGGACTCGCATCGCAGCACCGTATAACATAATTTTTTGAAACAGAGTTTTTTTATCTGCATATTTATGCGGAAAATTACCCGCTTTTTACACTACTTAGTTCAAATGTGCACCAACATCGTAGTTTTGGTCCTCTTTGCTCTAACAACGGGGGCTGCGATAGCCATTGAAATATTAAATATTTTTAAGAAATTCTTTGAATTTTTTATTTGGGCAATCCTTCGAGTAAATGTCGTGGTTACAGTTTTGACATCTCTTTTTGGCAGCGCTAGTGATCCTCTAGGGAGTGATCGGTATAACCTCAGCCATTTGTGGGCAAAACCGGAAATAACATAACCTAAACATTCATTAAATCGTCTGCTTTCCAAGCTGATAGTTTATCTATCTCTTTCTATCCGTATTTCTGTCTCTTTCTTTTTGACAGTTTTTTTCTCTGTCTACTTCCGCTTTTTCCCCAAATCTCAGCAACCAATCAGCGACAATACACGTTGTTCTGATCACTCTCTAGAGCATTACTAGGCAGCGCTATGTTCGCCATGTTTGGGCAAAATCCTGCGAGAGAGAAGCAGATTTTTCTTTCTGTGTTTTCGGTATTCTCTAGAGAAATAGTAGGAATATCTGCTAAAAACTACCTACTATTGCTAATCTTTTATATGGTGAGCAGATATTCCTACTATTTCTCTAGAGAAAAACACAGAAAGAAAAATTTGTTTTAATCCATCGTATATAAATACTTTCCTACGCTAGGCTATTGTTTTGAAAACGCGTGCGTGCGGACTGACCATGGGATCTGTGGAGTTCCAAGCGGTGCGCACTATCGTAAGTTTTATTTTTTTGTTAACTGTTCCCAAAATTTCTCCACCTTCTATAAAGATGCATTTATTAGCTGAAGGCTCAACGAATCGAATGGTATTTTTTTCAAGCCGGAGCGTGGGTGGGAACAACGTCAAATCGCGATTTAAAACTTTGACATCGATTACTGTTAAGTTTATTAACAATAAACAAATATTCTATATATGGTTTGAGAAAGCATTCCTTCGGCTTTCAAATATATCCAAGACGGTGGCATTATTTTTCAAAATGACCGAGATATTATAGTTTAAGTGATGACACGTCCGCCGATTTCGGTTCAATTTTCGAAACTTTAACATTAAATATTTCGAAAACTATTTGACATAGGCTGTTGAAATTCAGTATACTTTGTTTTTGCAAGGCTATCGACAAATGCTGTAATTTTGAAGAGAATCGGCGAAACTAAATTTTTACTCTATGCGTTTTGACGTGGAATAGCTCTTTTGCGAACACTATTCCCGCGATTTACACCCGAGGCAACAGAACAAGAAAGTACCTCATAATCTAAAGCAGTCTTGGCACCTTCAAAATTCAACATCCTTCAACATCCAAACTCCAACACACTTACTAATTAAAGTGTTCTCAATTAACGAAAATACCAGAGACAAGTCAAATAAACAACGACAAACTGACGTGTTCTCAAAGTCATAGCCGTAAACCCGAATCCCATCGCGAGTTCGGTTTCTTAATTGCGTACTGCCGCACTGTGTGCGATACGAGCGAGCTCCTTGCTACGTCCTGGGGGTCCATTCGTTTCTCTCGAATCTCTCGTGCCTTCCCGCGTTTTCCAGGCTGGCTGCTTTGTTTCGTGACGGGATCACGAGGTGGTTTCCAGCGCTACATGATCCTTCTTTCGCGGAGGAAACGTATGCCTCGAGATAAATCACGGATGGCGGGGCCAGCTCGTAATAATGAAATGTTATAGAGAGCCGGCGGGAAATGGCAGAGTAGCCGAAGAAGCAAGTGGAGAGGATAAAATATAGCCGGCTGTCCGCCATTCAGACACCATGCGCGACCTTAAGCTACCAGCACGCCGCGCGTACAATGTCTACTTATATTTTCGACGTTCCAGATAGATTGCACTGTAATTTCCCTTTATTTTCAATGACTTTTCGAGTTCACGCTGAGTTACAACCGGAAATTACCGTGCGCCAGGCATCGAAATTTTCGCCCCACGGAGAAAATTTATGCTTCCTCTAGCCTGGGGGCGTTTAGCAGCTTCAAGGTGGAATTTCTATGAGTTTCTAAATTTGGGTCTTTCGCAGGAGTTGAAACGGTTCTGGAAATAACTCTTTCAAACTGTTGTACAGCAGTTCATCGTCAAACAGTAATGAGGAATCAATATTCTTGATAACTATTAGGTATAAACAGTGGCGGGTTTAGGGGGGGAAGCCTTCGTGAAATTTTTTTCCGATTTTTTTGTGTATTTTCATAGTGTTAGGAGTCTCAAAATATACCGGCACGGCAGAGATGGGCATTAGGGGTAAACAGTGTAGTTGTTGGCCACTTAAGTCAGAGGTTCACATAAGCGTTGGATTATAAGTCTTATTTTGATAGCTTTAAGAACACAATTAGTGTTAATAGCTGTAAACGACTGTAATAGTCTAGAAATAGAATTTGTTTAAAAAAAAAGAGTAGAAGGATCCACAAAAATTTACGGAAAATACGTTACCTACGACAAAACATAGTTATTGGCCAGGCGAAGGCAATGATTGGCCGATCGTTTGGCAGTTATTGGCCACTATTTCATAACCTATATGTGACATATACCCTACCTAATTATGAAATAATATCTTTTTTACTTAAATGTTTCTATATTAGCTAGTATTGCACCTTCTTTTAACAGCGTTTTAGATTGTATTAAAAGCATGTTCTTTTAAAACCTAACCTCTTAAAATCACAAAAAAGAACTGTTTCAAGGCAATGATTGGCCGATCGTTTGGCAGTTATTGGCCACTATTTCATAACCTATATGTGACATATACCCTACCTAATTATGAAATAATATCTTTTTTACTTAAATGTTTCTATATTAGCTAGTATTGCACCTTCTTTTAACAGCGTTTTAGATTGTATTAAAAGCATGATCTTTTAAAACCTAACCTCTTAAAATCACAAAAAAAACTGTTTCAAGGCAATGATTGGCCGATCGTTTGGCAGTTATTGGCCACTATTTCATAACCTATATGTGACATATACCCTACCTAATTATGAAATAATATCTTTTTTACTTAAATGTTTCTATATTAGCTAGTATTGCACCTTCTTTTAACAGCGTTTTAGATTGTATTAAAAGCATGTTCTTTTAAAACCTAACCTCTTAAAATCACAAAAAAGAACTGTTTCAAGGCAACGATTGGCCGATCGTTTGGCAGTTATTGGCCACTATTTCATAACCTATATGTGACATATACCCTACCTAATTATGAAATAATATCTTTTTTACTTAAATGTTTCTATATTAGCTAGTATTGCACCTTCTTTTAACAGCGTTTTAGATTGTATTAAAAGCATGTTCTTTTAAAACCTAACCTCTTAAAATCACAAAAAAGAACTGTTTCAAGGCAATGATTGGCCGATCGTTTGGCAGTTATTGGCCACTATTTCATAACCTATATGTGACATATACCCTACCTAATTATGAAATAATATCTTTTTTACTTAAATGTTTCTATATTAGCTAGTATTGCACCTTCTTTTAACAGCGTTTTAGATTGTATTAAAAGCATGTTCTTTTAAAACCTAACCTCTTAAAATCACAAAAAAGAACTGTTTCAAGGCAACGATTGGCCGATCGTTTGGCAGTTATTGGCCACTATTTCATAACCTGTATGTGACATATACCCTACCTAATTATGAAATAATACCTTTTCTACTTAAATGTTTCTATATTAGCTAGTATTGCACCTTCTTTTAACAGCGTTTTAGATTGTATTAAAAGCATGATCTTTTAAAACCTAACCTCTTAAAATCACAAAAAAGAACTGTTTCAAGGCAACGATTGGCCGATCGTTTGGCAGTTATTGGCCACTATTTCATAACCTGTATGTGACATATACCCTACCTAATTATGAAATAATACCTTTTCTACTTAAATGTTTCTATATTAGCTAGTATTGTAGTATTGCACCTTCTTTTATATTGTATTAATAGTATTTTCCTTTATAACATAAACTTTTCAAAGCATGGCGAATGGTGGCCAACAACTGTTGCACTGTTTCTATGACTGTTAGCTACCCATTGGCCTCGTGGCCAATGACTGTCCTAAGACATTATTTACATTACAGTTCTTGGCCACCTATAATTTTTGCAATAATATATGATATTAATGAATAAATAATCCTTTTTTATAAAGTTTAAACCTTTATTTGTCTATATAACGAATATGAGAGTTATATATATATATATCGTAAATACATTAAATTATCTAAGAATTGCCTGATGTAACCGTATAGCTATTTAATTCAATCACTGTAGTTTTCAAGCATCGATTTCAACTTGTCTATTTTTTACACGTAGTATAACAATGAGTAGCAAATAGTGATTGCATTCGACGCATGAAAGTACAAGGTATCTGAATATGTTCATTATAAAAGGCATAATGTACATTATTTCTTAATATTCATGTTTTTAAAAAAAAAGGCCAATCACTGCCAGGTGGCCAATAACTACACTGTTTACCCCTATTTAAATAACAAATTATTTAAATGACGTATCAAACAAAAGAGACTTTAGTCTTATTTGTCATGAATAAGACTAAGCCAGTCAATTTTTAATCGAAGTGCCCATGATTGAAGTAGTTCAATTATGTGGATTTAATCGTCATCAATCATGATTGAATCCCCGACGATTGAATGCCCAGGATTGAAGTAGTTCACTCATGGCCGATGATTGAATTCCCATGATTGAAGTAGTTCAATCATGACTGACGATTGAATCCCCATGATTTCAATCATGAGCGCTTTGATTAAAAATTGACTCGGGTTAGTTTTATTCATGAGTCTCAAATAAAATTTTCGTCTTTTTGTGGAACTCAATTTTTTATTTGAAATGATTTTTTGCCCACCTCTGCGGCACGGTGTCAAAGTAGATCTCGAAAAATTCTGGGAGCTACGGAACGTTTTTTTATAGATAGCAGAGTGCTCGGAACCGAGTGCACGCATAGGTAACTTTGTGTCAGTCAGCCGGAAAATTGATGTCCAAGATTCCAAATGTATAGGGGTTAGGGTGGCTTTTATTTACTTTTGCTGAAATTTGTTTTCAAGAATTACTTCGCGGCACCCCCAGAATAGATCCAAATAATAAACAAAAAATCTGTGTAAAGTTTGAGCCCGATCGGATAACCGGAAAATGTGCCCCTGGGCCCTTAAACATTTAAATAATTATTTAACAGCTGACAAAGACGATTTTATATATTATCCTCCAAATTATTGATTACATAAAAAAATATGTCAAATAAAAGTTGTAGTTCCAAACAAGGAGCATCTTTTATGTTTTATTACTTTACCAGTACTACATTGTTTTCCCGGTCAATAACATTTCAAACGCCATTCAGTGAAGCGCGAAATCGGAGGTGTGAAATTCCACTACCACCCCGAATGAAAGATAGTCTCTGGTACCTGGAATTATCAACATAACCGCGTACAACAGTAGTTGCAACTATATCAGACTACCATGAACCAGAGATAGGCAAAAATTGTATTTAAATTAAAATTTCGTGTAATGGATAGAAGTTAACCAAATTATTCGTCATATGTCGAATGAAGTTAATCCGGGGTAGCTTTATAGCATAGAAAATTTTAAGCACTAGAAAATCTAATATGCTAGCTAAATTTTGTCGAATTTGTTATTTCTGATGAACCAGGTCAAGGCTACAGTGCTTAAATAAAAAACCGCTGCCGGGAGAACGCCTATAATCCCTTTATTTATTTATATATTGCATTGTAAACAAAACTACAAGAACTTTAAAATATATACCTTCGAATACACAGCCGTTTATTTAAAGAGTCTTCAAATATTTAAAAAAAATCCAGAAAATACATGTGTTTTTAGACCTCACAGGTAGGCATGACCGCTTAAGTTATTCAATCTGGTACCCATCAAAATACAAATTAAATTTGCTGCAGGCATTAAGTGTTGATGTTTCAACAACTTGAACGTAATGATGCTAGAAATATAATAAACATAAAAGTGGATACCACGGGGCACGATTGGGCAGTCCAATTCTGCCCCAAACAAAATGTCCAAATGTGCCCCTGGTGTTGAGCTTGATTACTTATGGCTACCATGAAGTATATAATGCAGATATTGAGAAGTAAGAAACGGCATAATTCATGAAAATATGCATCATCAACTGCTTAGCCCACATCCCAACTTTTAATCATTCCAATTAAGCTTACCCTTTTTAGGAAAAAACAAACTGCTTGATTTTTTTTTTAACTTACTTGAGGACTCTATGGCTGATATTACAGCCACACAGAACATATTTAAGGGGAACTATACTTTAGGCAACGCCAAAATAAGCCGAGATTTGGAAATTTTTTATACGAATTTTAAATGGCACCACATATTTTCTTTACTACTGCGTTGTAGTCTATAAAAAGACGAAATTATAACATTGCACAGAAAAATTGAAAGCAAATAATACTCTTCACACATTTTCATCCTCGTTCGGTGTTGAAGATCACTATTTGTATAGGTCAATGAGTTTGGGGATTTTTTCTTCACATCAATAAATAACGAATTATTTAAGATGGATGTTCTTAGGGGCTCACCCTGTACATTAATTTCCTTTCAAATTCGTATTTCTCAAATGCGCAGGCAAGTAGGGAGTAGTGTGCATTCTCGAAGTCCCCAAATACATACCTGGCTTCTACAGAATATCATAAATACTAATCTGTTATTGCACACTGAAACATCTGTTTTGAGGAACCTACATCTTTTTTTTCATGAACGAGGAGTCACATAATTTGAAGAAAATATCCTGACCCCCTAAAACAGTCCTTCCACTTTTAACACTTTCACTGCTGGCAGCGGCTCCGATCGGAGTCGTTTCAACGAATATCATGAATTATATCAAAATTTATTCTTTACTTTACGTTATAATAAATAAAATGTATCCTCTATGATGTAATAAAAGTTTCCTCAATTTGCCTTGACTTGCCTCAGCCCACCTCGGCTTGCCTCGGCTTGACTAAATAATTCCAGACTATTCTCGATGGACCTCTAGTATTGTAAAAAATTAATTTTAATACTTTAATGTTGCATAAATAGATTAAAAAGTTTTCTGCAAAATCGTACTTCTTTTCCTAAACTCTACAATTTTGCCAATTTTTAACATATTTTTTATTTTTAAGGTTCATCAACAATAGTTTGCAATTATCTAGTTGTATGTGCAAGGGCAAGTCGATTGGTTGAATAGTTTTCTCTAAATTACCCCCACCGTTTTGCAACTCCGGCGGCGACGCTGCACAGTGGTTCCAAATCGCTAAAAATCGGCAAACCCCTCAAAACGTACTTCAATTTTGTCAGAAATCGGTGCTCGGGGGTTTTTGGGGTCGCTGACTACGAATCTGAACTTCAAAATTTTGAAAACAAAATGGCGAATCCAATATAGCGAACGTATATATTAAAAAATTGATAGATCTGCACGAAAATTGGTATCCTATTGTTCTTTGGGTCGCTGATTATGAATCTGAACTTCAAAATTTTGAAAACAAAATGGCGAATCCAATATGGCGGATGTGCATATTAGAAAATGGATAAATCTGCACAAAAATTGGTATTCTATTGTTCTTCGGGTCGCTGATTACGAATATCTTGTCTGAAATGCAAATTTCAATATCGAGGACCTAATAGCATTGGCATAAACCTTTATTTTAAATTAATTTTTGCGGAAGTTGTGATAAATTTGCGATGTTTGCCTAGAATTATGCAATCAAAACGTCGAATTTAGTATGGCGATCTTAATTTTAAAACATTTTTGAAATTAATTACTGTGAAAATTTTATTTTTTTTCGATTTTCTTGAAAAATGCGGCATTCCTACGTTTATAGAAGATTGCATAGTTCAAATATGTTGTTGAAAATAATAATAAACAAAGTCAGCATTATAAATGCTGTTTGAAATGAGAATATGCTATTTTATTCATATAATGAATATTATTGCCTATATCTAGATATAGGTACATTTATTCAGATTCTGATGAATCGGATATCGTACTTGTGCTCTTTGAGCTTCCATTTACATTTTCCTTGTGACATACCATTTCGATAACCTTCAGAGGAATTTTTTTTCTTGTGTTTCGGAATGGCATCAGAAAGCGTAATATATGGATCAGAGTGGAGCAATAATCTTTGGAAAATATCCTGATTCGTTCTTTTTCGTGATATCTTAAGACTGTAACCCTTTCTGTACAGTTTACACAGTTTGTGGCATGATTCCAGGATCTCTTCTGTGAAACACCCTATTGGAAGAACGCAATTTTTGACAACAGAAGGACCATGAAAAAAAATCCCACAAACCAAAAAGTGCAGACCTGAAAGGGTTCGTTCATCGAGAGCGTAGATAGATACTAATAGGCACTTTAAATACGAATATCTTAAAAAAGTGCAAATATGTGCAGGATTCTTCAATTAGATATCATACTTCACATGTAACTTTAAGTCAAGAAACTTGTCACTGGGTGAAGTTCGGTAAATAAAATAACTATTTTCCTTCCGTTGTACTAAAATATGAGTAAGATTTAGGACATCTTGAGAAGAGAAGTACAAGAGTAAATTCAAAGATATTTTGCATTGTTCATGTGCAAAATGTATGTTTATAATACGTATCTTAATGGTAAAATGTTTTACATATGAATTTTTTCAAAATGAACTTTGCCTGATACATTAAACATGCTAGCGTTTTCAAGCCATCTAAGAAGCACGAAATTTCATCAACTTTGGTGGCCTATATCTCATTAACCGACCGCTATATTTTAAAATTTCAAGCAGCATTTGTTGCACTAATATATATATATAATATATAATATATATAATATATAATATATATAATATATAATATATAATATATAATATATAATATATAATATATAATATATAATATATAATATATAATATATAATATATAATATATAATATATAATATATAATATATAATATATAATATATAATATATAATATATAATATATAATATATAATATATAATATAATATATATAATATATAATATATAATATATAATATATAATATGTGCCATGCTGCCAACAAGCTGCTATTCACTTCAGAAATTGACTTTTGGCCAGCTTTTCGGGAAAAGGCACCACTGTGCGCTGTAGCAAGATGCGTTGATAGCGACATCTACAACGCATATTTTTAATATAAAATTTGTTTCGTATCTTCGAAAGTTAAATATAAAGCCATAAACAAGTTCGAAATGATGTGCTCCATAATTTCTCCAGAAAATATTCCCCAAAATATACCTGTTTTAGCGTTGCCGAAAGTAGATATAGCCCCCCCTAAGGAGGCACATTTAAGCTGCAAATTTAAATGTGCCCCACGTACAAATGAGGCAGCAAGAGAAACAACGGACTAACCCACATTTTTTTCGAAATTGAATTAGTACCAATAACGTATTCCAAAAGGCTCTACTAACCATATGAAATAGGAAAAAAAAAATTTCATGTTGATTGGTCCGTTCTTGCTCCGACTGCCTGAAATGTAACCCGGTCTCCCCTAGCCGAAAATGGCAGATCAGATAAGCTTCATCAGACCCCATAACGTCCAGTCGTGACATGGCACGTATGTATGCAGCATCAACGTCGCACGTGAACGCCAGCACGTGGACAAATGATTGCCACTACTGCACCAGTGAGACAGTTATTTACGTGCAAGAATGTTGCAGTGCATGTGGTGAGTCGAGAAAATGTTGCATGACGGCAAATAGAAATCTTTGCAGCGTGCAATTATGTTGTAGACTGGCAGGCTGCTGGATCACGTTCGCGGATACAGACTCCGCACGATCCTTTGCTGCGTGCGCGCTATAGAGTCCCGATAAACGCATTTTAAAACGTACGAAATTATCCATGCACAATGTTGCTGGGAAATTGACACTGACAAATCGCCTGACCAATGGCATACGCGTGTGAAATGGCAGCTAAGCGGAGAGAAACGTGTTATGGCTGGCGTTATGCACACTTGCTGTTGGTACTTCGTAGTTCGTAGTGCCAATTTACACTCGATTTGGGTGCACGTTATTCGCATAAACTTCTAACGCGATTTTTTTTATTTATTTATTTATTTCTTTAACCCAGATGTGGTAATTTATATAGCGTTCAATTTACAAATTACAAGCTACCAATTTAATATCATCCACAATATTCAATATTTATATCTTACTTGGCAGTAGTTAGATTCTTGCGTTAATTTTTTGAGAAAATTTTAGGACCATCGGTAGCAAGTTGATATGGAAAAGAAGTAAAACAAAGTGATAGATAGTACTGGCATCAGCGGAGCAATTTTAACAAAATTATACGAACGCGAAGTTTTTATTGAATTGGTGATACCAGGGCCGGCCTTCTCTATAAAGGGGCCCGGATGCACGATATTGTTTGCGACCCCAAGCAATTTCTGAACGGTAAAAAGTATAACATATTTTCGCAAATAGGGGATAATAATAACAATAATAAAGAAAATAAAATAAAAAATTCAAGAAATGAACATTAAGGTATCTGAATATTTTTATTGCAATTACATTAATAACATTAGATTATTAGATTATTTGATTAGAAGTTATATTCTAATTTCTTTCTTGACTGTCCCCGTATACTATGCCATACAGCACACTTCGTTGCAGGATTATTGCAGGAACGTTACTGCAATATTGCGTTATTGCAGGTTGCACTGCAATATTGCAGGAACAATGCTACAATATTGCCGTGCAATATTTGAGTGGCAACGCTCTTGCAATATTGCAGGAATATTGCGCACACGTTGCCACAGCAATGTTCCAGTGGCAACGATCCTACAATATTTCTGCAATATTGTGCACACATTGACGTGTATTGTTACAGTGGAAACGCTCCAACAACATTCTGTAATATTGCGCACACGTTGCCACTGCAATGTATGCAGCACACTTCGTTGCAGAATCATTGCCTGAATGTTGCAGGATTACATATTTGTAATGTTGCCGCAACTTTGCAAAAATACACACCTACAATATTGCGAAGGCGGACATAGGATTGAACCTGCAACGTCTCTGCAATGTTTTAGTGCAACATTGCAATCTTGCACCGTGTCATTGCAGAGACGTTGCTGCAAAGTTATGGTGCTGTGTGGGCCCATACAGCACACTCCGTGGCATGAAGGTTGCAGGAAGGTTGCATGTGCGTCGCCATGCAATGTTCCACAGGGGCGGACATAGGAGGGTTCCTGCAACATTCCAGCAATGTTGCGGTGTAATATTGCACAGCAAATTCCCTGCAACATTCCAGAAATGTTGCGGTGCAATATTGCACAGCAAAGTCCCAGCAACATTCCTGCAACGTTCCGGAAATTTTCTAGCAATGGTCACGCAACTTTTTGGAGATTTTAAAACAAAGGTCCCGCAATAAACAGGTCTCGAAAACTTGTATCGACTTTTCCCTAAATGATATCAATAATAGTAATTATTGTAGGTGCAGATTTTTACGTTGCGTGACTATTGCTAGAAAATTTCCGGAATGTTGCGAGACCATTGCTAGAAAATTTCCGGAACGTTGCGTGACCATCGCTAGAAAATATCCAGAACGTTGCGTGACCATTGCTAGAAAATTTCCGGAACGTTGCGTGACCATCGCTAGAAAATCTCCGGAACGTTGCATGAAGGTTGCAGGAAGGTTCCATGTGCGTTGCCGTGCAATGTTCCACAGGGGCGGACATAGGAAGATTCCTGCAACATTCCAGCAATGTTGCTGGAACGTTCCGATGTTGCACCGCAACCTTCCTGCAACTTTCCTGGAACCTTCCTGCAACGGAGTGTGCTGTATGGGAAGTAACAGGGCCTGGGTGGTACATACTACGTTCCTACTTGCTGGTATGAATTAATTATGAATGGCCATGTTATTTGATGTCTAGTTTAAAGCCACTTTTTATTAAATCGAATGTAGTACCGTAGATAATTTTATTCAAAATTAACCTAAAGTATACTTATCATCATGAATATTTTTCGACTAGGAACGCCTCCGTTCTATTTAGTGTTGCACCTATATTCAAAGATGTTTACAAATTTTACTTTTTTGTCCGTACTAAATGTAATTGCATGGCCTAATACATTATTTACTTCTTTCAATCGATTGAAAGTTTTCAATTTTCAAGACGATTCAACGTGGCTCACCTAATGCGTGGGAATTTTATGAATGAAGAGTTGATTCGTCTCCCACAGTTAACAGGTTAATTGGCTGACGTAGTTCAATTTCTCTTATTGCTTATTCATAGAGCGCAAACGATAACTTTCCTCCCTTGTTAAACTATGTGCAACTAATAACTTATTTACAATTACTAGTTATTCATTCTCATTCAATGAAATTATAGGATCTCATTTTTATACATATTTATTCCTTCGGTATTTCTAGAAAAAGTAAAAATTCCGGCCATCATAATTTTATTGTATGTTCAGAAAAGTTAGGTCAATAACATAACGTAGGGCTTCCAATGATTATCAAAATATGTCATCCACAGTTTTTGTTAGACCTCCGTCTTTTTCTAGTAGCCTCAGTTATTTCTGTAATTTAAACTCATTTCTATGCAAAATTGCTCAAGCACTCTAGATTGAGCACATAAATGGTTTACTTATGTGTTCAGAGCAAGATTTATAGCTGCTAGCGGCATTCCAATTTTTACGCTTCACTATTATCAATCATGTTGACACTGCTGCAAATAAGCTCTCATGCATCCTTACTTTTTCTGAGCAGTATATCTTCATTTATTTCAGTGACTACTTGTTTGCTATTCAGTACCTTTCAGCAAACTTCAAACTTGAAAAGTAGTTCAAAATGAACAGTTATTCAAATGTAACAGATTTCATAACAGAATATCTTTTTATGTTCATTCAAATATATACGTAGGCATATTTGCTCAGCAGATGCAAAGCATAACACTTTAATTTGCAAATTAATGAACTTCAGAAATTATTGAATTGAAAAAAATTGAACATATTATATTGAAAGGGCGTTAAAGTAGTTATTAAAATTTGTTCAAAACCGCTTCAAAGTTTTAACGTGGATGGGAATTGTTGTATAAACTTCTTAATGGAATTCCAAAATAAAACAGGCTTAAAAACTGTGTACCATTCTCAATTGTTAATTAAAATTTTCAAGTTAAATTTTAAAATCTATAAATACCTGTTGGAAACTTTATAATTCGACATCATAGTTTTGAGTTACTGTAGGTAAAAATTGCAAACTTTTTGTGATAGTTATGGAGCAATTACATCGTGGAATTAATATTTTGAAAAGATCAAATAGATTAAATCACTAAAATACAAAATAGCACATCCACTTTTTGGAAGGACATCATGTTAATAAATTATCAAAATCATATTTATTCATGAAAGTGCAAAATAACGAATTAAAGTAACGAGTATAAAAGATCAATGTTGATTATGAACACACAAATCTAACAAATGTTGAATTAAATATGAAGCACGTTGGTGTCTTGATTACCATTCGAGACTGCTACTTAAAATGAAACAGGTCTGAAACCTGTTGAAAATCGGCAAAAAATACATGGTGCCATTTGTTTTTCAGGTTTAAACAACGATTTATTCAAATCAATACAAGAGTGTCAGGAGAGAATTTGATCACTCAATAAAACAGTTAAATACATTTTTAAATACGAAGGAGAAGCAAATGGCCGCTATTATCAGCAAGAATTTATACTGTTCTAAATAAGTATCAGTAAAATATTTGTGCAAACAGATCTGTCCCCCTGAATAACAGAATGAATAATAATTTATTTTAGACACATTTGCAAATAAAATGGCAGTCCCTGTTAGTAGAAACATTATAAAGTTCAGTTACTATACCGAATCACTTATAATCTATAAATAACAATGTCACGTGAAACATGAACAGTCACATTTGCATAAAAATGTGTAAACGAAGCATTGAAATTTTTACATTACAGTGAAGTTTACACACCTGTTTCTTTAGCCACTTCATTTGTTTACACAGCTTGTGGAATATTTTATTCAAGATCTATGGTATTCGATGTAGGTTTTGTTTATTCACAAATTCTCTTCACAAAAAACGATGGAATTCTTGTAAATGTTTTATAATATGAAACAGGATTACAGATGGCAGAAAGCTACTGTTCTTAAATCTGGAGCTTTAAATCACTTGCCCACATGCATAATACATATGGAATTGATACATATTTAAATTAAATTGATGAGGAAGATAAAATTATTGATTAGAAATTAATAATTTTTGGTTGAAAAAGGAGGATACCTACCAACAACATTTGTTAATTTTCAACTTTATGTAATTATATTATTATTTTTTCTGTAATAATTCAGTACTGTACTTTAATCAAATGAAATATCCCAGCATTCATTTGCGTTCGTGATGCAAGTCTAAAAAATTCGGCGTCGCACAATGTTCGATGTATATAGGGAAATGGATAAAAAGTAATAACTTCTCTCTGGAGTAAAGTTTTTGAAAATAATTTTAATATTTGTTTGTAAAATAACTTTTTTTATACATTTTTGATGTTACAAGTTTTTTTTATAAAAAAATTGTTTTTATTGGTTGAATATGAGTGCGGGTAATAAGCTCAGCAAGTAATATTGCTTTTATTACATACGACATGTCATTCGAAGAGTTGCTGCGTCGTTGATATAACATTTACTGGTTGTAAATTCAATAATTGTTTCCCTCTCAACTTTCATTGCTCGAATTATAACAATTACTGTACAACTACAGGTATTTAGAAATACATATGTTGGCAACGTATTCCCAGAAAATTGAGGATTTGTTAAGTGCACGTTTAATATGTAATCTAAAAAATGAGGAAATAACAAGACAGATAATAAGGCTCACCGAAATTGGCAACGAATTTTTCGGTATTTGAATATTCGAATACTTCAGTTGCTCAATTATTTGGCGAATATAATTCGAATATCCAAGTATTTGAATACTATTCGAATATTCAAGTATTCGAATACTATTCAAATACCCAAGTATTCGAATACTCTTCGAATATTCAAGTATTCGAATACTATTCAAATATCCAAGTATTCGAATACTATTCGAATATCCAAGTATTCAAATACTATTCGAATATTTAAGTATTCGAATAGTATGGTGTGAATTATAAATCAAGTTCTTTAGGTTCATTTGTCAGGATGAAATCTTGTAAGCTAATTTTGACCCACTTCACACCAGAGATGGGCATTATTTGAATAAAAAATGATTGAAATAACTTTTCAAATAAAGAGACTTCATCTTTTTCGTTAGTCGACTAAAAGTCGACTAAGTTAGCTTTATTCTAGATGGTTATTCACTGAGAATTCCTCCGACGGTGAATGAGGATTCGTTTATTCAAAGGCCTTTCCTCTATGCTCGTGAATAATGTTTCAGCTTTGATTCTATTCTCATACTAGAAGGTTGAATAACCGACGAAAACTTTTGCGGCCCGACCAGCGCGCGGTCGCATACCGGTCAGATTCTACAGAATCTGAATTTGTTTACTTTTCATCGTATCAATATGAAAGTGACACCAATGGATTCCTAGCGTTCTCCCGATTAATTGGACCGAAAATAATTTAAATCAGACTATTTTTAACGAAACGGGCTTTGAATTTTGCAAATAAATTTCTCACGTAATATTCTTAATTATGGTCCGAATTATATCATTTTTGGGGCCATTTTTATCGGGAAGACATAAGGAATCGATTGGTTTTATTGACCTCGGCAGTCAACGGGCGGTCTACTACCTAGGGCCCGAAGGTCCTCGCTCGCAGCGAGAAAGCAAAACAGTGAGGTGGGTAGGTCTCTCCAGAGAATCCGAGCCCTAGGCTTCTCAACAATCGAAAGATTGTACATACATATTATTTCTGATGCTTTCGCCTACAATTATTATGGTGGGTAACCGCCACAAAAACGTACGAAATGTTTCAAAAAGTTTATTAAACATTTTTGCGACGGACAGGAATCAGTCGAAGAGGAAGATCACGCATAGAGGCTAGGGCTGGGACCATTCGAATAATTTAATATTCGAATATTTTACAAGTATTCGAATGCTACGAATAAACTTCGAATATTTGAGTACTCGAATGTTATTATTCGAATACTATGGTGTGAAGTGGGTCAAAATTAGCTTACAAGATTTCACCCTGACAAATGAACCTAAAAAACTTGATTTATAATTCCCACCATACTATTCGAATACATCAGTATTCGAATATTTCGAATACTTAATATTCGAATATTTCGAATACTTAATATTCGAATATTTCGAATACTTAATATTCGAATATTTCCAATACTTAATATTCGAATATTTCGAATACTTAATATTCGAATACATCAGTATTCGAATACTTAATATTCGAATACATCAGTATTCGAATACTTAAATACTTAATATTCGAATACTTAAATACTTAATATTCGAATACTTAAATACTTAATATTCGAATACTTAAATACTTAATATTCGAATACTTAAATACTTAATATTCGAATACTTAAATACTTAATATTCGAATACTTAAATACTTAATATTCAAATACATCAGTATTCGAATACTTAAATACTTAATATTCGAATACTTAAATACTTAATATTCGAATACTTAAATACTTAATATTCGAATACTTAAATACTTAATATTCGAATACTTAAATACTTAATATTCGAATACTTGGATATTCGAATTACATTCGCCAAATAATAGAGCAACTGAAGTATTCGAATATATTATACCGAAAAATTCGACAAATTGTCCCAGCCCTAATGCAGGCCTCAGACGGCTCACGCGCCTAAAGCAATCCAAATAATAAAAAATGATAAATGATCTGTGTGCGACCAGAACATCTCGCCTTGACCTGTTAAAGGTAAGAAAAGACAGACAAAAACTTGTTTTTCGTACAGATTTCCAGAGGAAGAATTTTTAAGCAATCGTACAACATTTACTACTCTTTTAAAGGTTGCCATTCCCTTGATTGTCTCCTGTACATACAAACACAAGATGTGCCAGAAACGTTCTTTTTTGTTCGACAGGGTGCTCTTTATTGACGTCAAAACGTATTCTTATCGGTTTCCAAGGAACGAGTGTTATCAACATCTGGATTTTCTGGTGTGTACTTTTGAGCGGTAAACTGGAAGTTTGTAGTTCATTTTTGATTGTCTAGTGCCTAACTAGTGTTATTTGCTTTTCGCGGAAATGTCTAATTGCAGTGTAATTAGGTGAATGATAGCCGTCAGACGAGATTTGTGTGCCAGGAGCATGTACGGTGACATCGAACAGTGGAATCTTAGAATATGTTGCTCGTGATAAAAGCTGATATTTTCAATGAAATATGTATACGGAAATTTTGGTATACGAGTTAATCCATGTCGTCGAAAACAGGACAGGATATTTAAATTTTCGTAACTGCTATAATTTTGAACCAAGCATTTTTTGGTGGAAAGAAATAAAATATACACGTACAGTCGAACCTCGATAACTCAAAAACCTCTGTAAGTCGAAAATTTTCTTCATTTCCTTCCGCTCCGTTGTAAACACCTGTACAACTCGAAATAAAACTTCCTTAACTCGAACTATATTTTGCATCTTAAATTATGTAGGTATTTCACCTCTGCAACTCGAATTTAGAAGAACTCCGACCTCTACAAGTCGAAGTTTACTTCTACATAATTATGTATCACGAAATTTCGTAGAAAGATCTCAAAATATTGAGGAAAATGTTTTCTCTGCATTATTCACGATTGAAAATGCTATTGATTTACAATATATTAAAAGACTAGCACAAAGCAAAATCGCAATTTTTTCTAATATGTAATGAAGAGTAATATTTCGAGCATAAAATGTGTCTTATAATTAGTTTTATACATGTAAGTATATATGTAGTACATGAGTTGTAGGTAGGTATATTTAATTGTAGGTATACAATAAACAATTGACCTTTGAAACTTTAATGTGTGAATTTTCGTTTGTTGAACCTCTCTTACTCGAAAACTCGATAAGCCGAAACCTCTATAATTCGAAGATTTTCTTCCTTTCCCTTCAGATTCGAGTTATCGAGGTTCGACTGTACTATAAATTAGGGCTGGGAGTATTCGATTAATTTAATATTGGAATATTTTACAAGTATTCGAATGCTACGAATAATTTAATATTTAAATATTTTACAAGCAATCGAACGCTACGAATAAACTTCGAATATTGGAGTATTTGAATGTTATTATTCGAATATTTGAGTATTTCAATGTTATTATTCGAATACTATTCGAATACTGATGTATTAATAACATTCGAATACTCAAATATTCGAATAATAACATTCAAGTACTCAAATATTCGAAGTTTATTCGTAGCGTTCGATTGCTTGTAAAATATTTAAATATCTAAGCTAATTTTGACCCACATCATACATCAGTATTCGAATACTTGAATATTCGAATAGTATTCGAATACTTGAATATTCGAATAGTATTCGAATACTTGAATATTCGAATAGTATTCGAATACTTACATATTCGAATGGTATTCGAATACTTGAATATTCGAATAGTATTCGAATACTTACATATTCGAATAGTATTCGAATACTTACATATTCGAATAGTATTCGAATACTTACATATTCGAATAGTATTCGAATACTTGGATATTCGAATTATATTCGCCAAATAATTGAGCAACTGAAGTATTCGAATACCGAACAATTCGACAAATAGTCCCAGCCCTACTATAAATATACCAGTAACGTGTCGCAGTATAATTTATAAACTATTTCTTGTACTTCTGAAGGAAGTTGAAGGTTTTTCGTTGTCAACGACAAAACAAGTAAATAAGGTTAAATAACTTTTCCACTTACGCGATACTTTTTACCTATACGCGGTCAGAAAATATATCTTTCTATCTGAATCCTCAATGTCGCAGCCGCTGCCACCAAAAGCCAAACTTGCCACCATGTCCGCGACTCCGCAATTTTGAAAAAAAATATCATCCATAAGGAGACACGCTGATAAATAATTAAACTGAAGTTGGAACGCCAAATATTTATATTTAGTGATGAGAATAGTTACTTCGAATCAATTAAAAAGAAAAGGTAGACTGCTTTGGAGTACCTACAGAATTGACAGCGACAATGAATCAACTTTTTGTTCCTCTGACTCTCATTATTATTGTTTTTGTGCAGATAGATGAATAAATATTTTTGTAACATTTCTCTTTCGTACTTATTTTTGTACTGGCAGACTCCATTTATGCAATTATCAACAGCGTAAAAAACCACGTGGAATGAATACTCCGTGTAATTCGGGGGACAAGTGCATATTTTTGTGCAACACTCTGAGAAATAAATTCAAAATGGCTAGTGACAAAGTGGACGATGAAAAAATCATGTTGTAACTGAAAAAAAACACAATCACGTTGTTACATATTGTATGAAATAACGATGCCTAAGATATCAAATTTTGTATCAAGAAATAATTCGAAAATGGTAATATGAATAGATTTCAAGTTCGTACATTTTGAACTAAATGCAAAACTGAAACTTGCAGAAACGAATGACAATTGGAAATAATAGAGGAATACTTCCTTCATTTTACACCACTTTTGTGGTGCTTGTTACCTTCTTAGCCCTCAAGAAACGACAATAGTAAGCATATCATAGTTTTGATACTTTTTAATCGGAAGAAATAGAAAGGTAATTCTTTAATTCCCAGTTGCCAACTGAAGAACGTAGCGAAAATGTGGGAATAAATAGTACAAAAGTGAAAAGATTTAAAGGCGAAGTGGGATATGTACATGTATGTACATGCCTACGTGAAAAAATATCCAAGTCTAGAAATATAAAAGAAATATTAATGCCGAATGAAAGAAATACATTACCATACTCGAAGAGATGTCGCCTCCTCTTATGGTAACATTTAACTGTTACCTGCGCTCCGTCTGCCCACCTTTTGCCACGACTTTCACTCGTTTTCCATTGCTGCACATCTGCCAAATGAAATATTATAAAACGGAGAATAAATAACCGTACAACGTTTATCTTGGTTGTTTCAAGGATTGCGTTCCTTTAAATTATGACAGTGCTTTGAATTAACTTCCAAAAAGGTGGCAATGTTGTAATTACACTTATACGGACACGAAGTAACTTCAGTAAATTAAACTGTGACATTGCAATTAACTATTTAATACACTTGTTAAATTATAGACCGGTTAAGTTTAGCGTAGCCATATTGTTGCTCTTTTTATTTTAAATGACAGGTGACAAGGTGTGAGAGGCTAAATATTAAAAATATATAAAAGAACAACGTGATTTAATAAATTCTGCCACTTCTGATGCTAATCCCTATCATTTAATTGTAGAATTCGACTTCGTGATAAGTTTAGATGGAAGGCTGTAAGCTAACTGTAACTAACAAGGGAACATCCCGAACCCGGAAATTCAAAAAATTCTGAAACTTTGCGAATATGTAGGGAATTTCCTCCAGATTACAACGCAATTTTTGTTTGCTGCCCAAATTCACTCTAAGGGGGTGCAATTGACCCCTGACAACCCGGTTATTTTCCGATTTTGTGTTATAACTCGAGAACTATTAAAATAATTTTTTTTACCAAATGACAGATCTAATTAAAAGAAGTAACTTTTGTCTTCAAACGTTTTTTTCTATCTCTTACAGTTCGCAAGTTATAACACAAAATCGGAAAATAGCCGAAATTTCAGGGGTTAATTTCACCCCCTCGAGTGAATTTGGGTAGCAAACAAAAGTTGCATTGTAATCAGGAAGAAATCCTTTACATATTCACATAGTTTCAGAATTTTTGTGAATTTTCGGGGTCGGGATCTTCCCTTGTAAGTAGATTCATCAAACGTCTGAAATTGAATTGGCTGAGCTATTAAACAAAATTCAAGTATTATAAAAAATTCAACATTCAAAACAAAATAAAAAAGGATATTACTTCGATGATCTCTTTTATATAGACGCCATTTTGAAAGCGTAGAAGAACTTATTTACATAGATAACGTGGCAACCATCGCCACTTGGAATTACATTGATAAAAACATTATGTGTATATTATTACCAAATAAATATGTTAAACCAAATTGTTGTGTATCATCCACAGAATAGTCACTGGCGTACCTGCCCATACAGCACACTCCGTTGCAGGAAGGTTGCAGGTACGTTGCGGTTCAACATTGAAACGTTGCAGGTAATATTTCTGAGATGTTGCAGGAATCTTCCTATGCCCGCCCCTGTGCAACATTGCATGAAATATTCCTGCAGTGTTTCCGAGATTTTTTAGGCAATTGCCTCGCAACGTTAAGGACATTTTATAGCAATGGTCCCGTAACTGTTCGCAGATTTTACAGCAATGATATTTCGGCAAAATTTGTGTGATATTACAGAAAGGATAGGAAATGTAAGGGAAATTAATTAAATTACAATAAATATTGACAATTAAATATTCATATATTTTAATAAAAATAATAGTATTGGCACTGGTGGAACTTCCCAAACCTTGGAATTCCAGGCTCTTCTGCCCTCTTTACTTAAAATGTACTGCATGCAGCATTTTTGTCTGGGGGGCCAGGTCCCATCGTGCCCCTCTCTCTCCCTCTCTCTCGCGCCATTTTTCTTTTATAGGTAGAGCAAATCTGTATATACATACAAATTTTATAACAATCATTTACCTACATATTTATTTAACACTATTGTGACTGTCCCGGCCCCACCACGGTATCGCGACTTAGTGTCGACGAGCGCCACCAGAGGTCTAATCTTCTCGCTAGTCCTAATTCCCAATGGCATAGAGGTGGCAAAGGAGAAAAAGAAGCGGTGCGTTTTGTCTTGGGACCGTCGGCCAGACTCATCAGTAGGGCTATAGCTGACGGCCCCTGCCCTTTTTTTTTTTTTTTTTCCAAATAATCATTTTATTTGTGCCACAATAATTATTATATGTTATAAAATGATAACAAAAGCATACATTTCAATATTGTTTTGAACTCGTATAGCCGTTAGGCTCTTTCGAGTGTGAGTTCATTTGCCCACTATTGGGCTTAGAGTTAATACTATACAGATGTTTTTTGTCTAGTTTCTAGTTAGTATATATTTGTTCAATATGAACATTTTGCGCCCTGAATGCTGGTTTGGCGTAAGGTTCAGGAGGGGAAGAGGCGCTTCTGTATTTGTTTGTAAATAAGTATAAATAAAGGTATAAATATAAATATAATATAATGGCTTAACCTAATTAGAGACTAACTTATTCTAAATTATGCTAGGGTAAGCTAGGTTATTCTAAGTTATGACTAGGGCTTTTTTTTTTTTTTTATATATATATTTACAGTATGTACAATATTATATGCACGGTTGCGTCGTGCTGTGATTTGCGAGTATTTTTTGTGGCGGTTACGCTTTGTTTATCGGTTTTTCGTTTTATTTTGGGGTGGGGTCGAGCCACCAGTATTTGCGGTTGGACTTTGGTTTCCTTATTAGGTCCTTGTCAGGGAGGTTAGTGCAAAATTTCAGTGTCGTTGTTCTCGGGTAGGATTCGGAGTTGTGTGGGGGGTATGTTATTGCTTTTTGGAGGGTGCCTCTGTCGATGTGGTAAATAATGGGGGTGTTGTTGTCATCGGATATGAACCCTTCGCTGTCTAGGAATGGGAATAGCTCTGGGGGGGTGTATCCTGTTTTTAGAGTTTTTTTGAAGTATAGTGGCTGTGGGTAGAAGGGGGTGTGTATTAAGCTATTGTTGGTGTTGATTGCGGCTTTTGCGAAGTGATTTCTGCAGAGGTTCAGTATGTGGGAGTCTATTCTCGAGATGTTTGCAGTGTTTAATAGTATTTCGTTTCTATAGTGTTTTATGTAGTTTGAGCTTTTTGTTCGGAACATTGTTAAGCATGCGCGGAGGACGTGTCTTTCAAATAATCGCAGTTTTTCCATTTTGTGATTGGGGATATTGTACCAGATGGGGCAGGCGTAGGTTATGATGGGTCTAATTAGGGTGATGTAACTGAGGGTTTTGCATTTGCTCTGGAGGTATTTGGAGTAGAATAGTCGGGAGAGGCTGTTGAAGGCTTGTTTAGCTTTGGAGAGCTGTGTTTCTAGGTGGGTGAAGAATTTCAGTTGTGGGTCTAGTAGTAGTCCTAGATATTTTGTGCTTTGTTTATGGGGGATTGGGTTTGTGGCGTTGCTGTTTTCCTTTATATTGAATTTTTTCCAGTGTCTTCTAACATCTGGGTGTGAGTTTTTAAGTGTAGGGCGGAATAGGATCGTCTCGCATTTTTGAGTGTTGATTTTTAATTTCCAGTTGGCTAGGTATTTGTGAATTTTTTCGAAGAGAGTTTGTAAGGTGTTTTCTATCGTGGTTGCTTTTTTGTCGATGGCGTAAATTACTAGGTCGTCTGCGAACGCTATTGCTTTTAGGTTGTTGCCCTTATTGAGGTCGAAGAGTTTAAGGAGATTGGCGGTGTAGAGGTTGAAGAGTACTGGTGAGATCACGGTGCCTTGCTGGAGGCCGTTAGAAATATTGAATGTTATGGTGGAGGTGTTTTTTCCGTCTGTTGTAATAAATTGTTTATTTTGGGTTGATTTCCATAATATTTTGAGGAGATGGAATGGGAGGTTCGCTTTTGACAGTTTAACTAGGAGACCTTCTAGTCAGACCGTGTCAAAGGCCTTCTCAAGATCGATTAGACAGGCGCCCACGCATTTTCCGTCGTTCAGGGCCCAGTTAACGTCAGATGTTAATGTATTAATTGCGTGGATGGTGGGGTGTTTTTTTCTGAATCCGAATTGTTCTTCGGGGATTAATTGGTATTCGTCTATGTAGTGTGTAAGTGCGTCGAGGATCGTTTTTTCAAAGACTTTACTTATATTTGGCAGCAGACTTATTGGCCTGTAGCTTGAGGGTTTGGTTCCGTTCTTTCCTTTCTTTTTTATTGATATGGTTTTTGCTTGTTTCCATTTTTTAGGAAAGTAAGAGTTGTTGAGGGCGTTGTTGAAGAGTATGGTGTATAGATAGATGTATTTTCCTGGGAGTCTTCTTAGTATGGCGTTTGGAATGCCGTCAATGCCCGCTGATTTTTTGTTGTTGGTTTTTTTAGGGTTGTTGCTAGCGAGTATATGTTAGTGAAAAAATTTGGGGTGGTTTGTTCGCAGGGACTGTGTGATGGGTTTGAATTCGAGAATTGGGTTGCGGTGACGTTACTGTCTATGTCGGCTTCGATTTTTGCTTTGATTTCCTGGGCTTTGCTGTTGATTGAGTCCGAAAAAGCTTTTTGCCCTAGGTTGATGTTTTGGGAGTTTGTCAAAGCGTATTGTGCTCCTAGCAGGTTTAGCTTGTCTATCGGGTTATTAAAGGTTAACAGATTGTCTTTGTTTGTTGGGTGGTTGTTAGTGTCAATGTTGGCGTTGTGTAAAAGGTTTGTTTCTGTTTTCGCTATTGTGAGGGTGTCTATTGGGGTCGTTCCTCTGCCTTTGAATAGGCTGTTGATTTGTTGGAGAGCTTTGCTGTCGGGGTGAATGTTTCTTATTTTTTTTTCCCAGTAACTGTTGTAAGATATGTTGTATTCGTCATTAATTTTTTTTCTTTATTTCTTTGATTAGTCCGGTTAGTCTGCGGTGGAGGGAACTGTTGTTAGGGATGCCGGTGCTTTTGAGGTGGAATACTAGGTTGATCAGATAGTTTTTGTTTTTTTGGAGTTTGGCTATTTTTTTGTTAGAATATTTGTCTGAGGAGTTGGAAGGTTTGATTTTGGGTACTGCGGTGGAGATGGCTTGTCTTAGGGCTGTATCTAGGTTTTCGAGTCCTTTGTCGATTTCGTCGTTACTTAGGTTTCTGTCGTGAGGTAGTGAGATGTCTTTGATTTTTTTCTGTGCTGAGATGTTGAAGCGATTCCAGTCTGTCTTGCTATAGTTAAATTTTATGTCAGGTGAGTCCGTTTCTATGTCTGTTAGGTCACTGATTGTGGCTGTTATTTTTAGTGCATTGTGGTCACTGTCGGCTGGTGTTGTCTTCAGTCCGTTGTTCGTTAGGTTGTGTAGAGTCATTCTTTGGTCGGAGAGGCAGAGGTCTATGTAGGAGTTACCTTTAGGGAATGAGGGGAGGTAAGAGCCGTGGAGTGCGATTTTAAATCTAGTATTATTATTTTCAAGCCATTTTTTTAGGGCTATTCCCCGTGGGTTATTTGTGTTGTTTTTCCATGAGGAGTGGCGGGCATTGAGATCTCCTGCTAGTATGAAGTAGTTATTTGGATTGTCTAGCTGCAGTTCGTTGAATAGGGTGTCTAGCTCAGGAATAAATTCCATTTGGTTGTTGCCTGGAGCGTAAGGCTGCGATTATAATTATTTTTTCCCTGTTCTTTGTTTTTATTTCGATAATTGTTGTTTCGAGGAGTTTGGAGTTTGCTAAGCATTTGGGGTAGATTCTAGTGTGTTTGATGTTGTTTTTTACTAGTACTGCTGTTCCGCCTCCCTGCTTTGCGTTTGGGCGGTCGGTTCTGTGAATGGTGTAATTTGCGTAGAAGATGTTGTGTCTGTTGTTTAGTTTTGTTTCTCCAAGTAGCACAAAGTACGGCCCCTGCCCTAGACACACACGGGGACATAGAGGACATAATTTGGAACTTGTATATATATGAAATGAGATTGGGAATTAGGACTAGCGAGAAGATTAGACCTCTGGTGGCGCTCGTCGACACTAAGTCGCGATACCGTGGTGGGTCCGGGACGTCACACTATAACAAAGAATAAACTGAATAAAAAATTGTTGATTAGTTAACCCTAGTTTCTAGGGAGGGGCCATTCCGCGTTTTGGGGGAGGCCAATCCGCATTTTGAGAATAGTTAAAACAGAATAAACTTCGTTTAAAGTTCAGATATTGTTGCTACCACGTCTATCATTCTCCCCAAACCATCAATACCTCTTTTTAATCTACTTTCCTAGCCCCACATATCAACACAAAGTAAAGTTTTATCGCAATCCATTTCCAGAAACTCAGAACTCTGGAATCGGGGGGCAAGCATGTTTGCGATATCGCCGCTCTCTTCAATTACTCAATTACTGTCTCTGCGCCGGGGGAAAGAAGTGCTCATGCAGATTGGACATCCGTGCATGAAAGCTTTACTGGCCTGCTGCTTTGACGTTCATTTTTATTCTCAGAAGTCACCAGTCTCCAAGGAACTCCGTGCAGGCGATCTGGATAAGATGGCTGCTGGCGAGAATCGCCCGCCGGTTAGGTGCCCACGTGTAATCTGCAGGCGATGCGAGGCTCACCCTGAACTGCAGATCTATATCGTATCCGTTTGTCCTATCTAGGCGATGCACCCAGCCCAGCGTGCTGGCCACACGGCTGTCTGAAGGTCCTTTTACTGCCGCCTTTAAACTTCGGTTACGACGAACGTTTCTGTCCGTCACAGCGCTGCGGCTGCCACAACATCAAATCAGTCGTAAAAAAGGCCCCACGTGTCACGGTGGCTGGGACTGCAATTTTTAAAGCAATGCCGCGACGACAGCTGCGACTCCTTGCCTCCAGCTTCGCCGGTTTTACATATAGATCTGGATATAAGATCGGGAAGAGATGAAACTTTCAACTTGATTTTCTGCCAAGATTTTGGTGTACGTGGATGTTTAGAAGAAACCATTGATTATCTTGTTAACCAGCTCATATTTCAATGGAAAGTGGGTAGTCCCTAGCTGGGTAGTGAGTTGTCTTGTCCTGTCCATTAGGGTGGAGTGAAAATTTTATTTTTGAGAATTTCGCCAACACTGCATGTTTTATTTTTGACCCTATACTGAAGCATTATTCATACCAAAAATTAATAAGTTATTACATCATTCTCATGTGGCGCATGGTAAATTAAAAAAAACTTATAAAGACTATACATTTTTTACAAATCAAGTATTCTGCTCTTTCCTTAGTGTCCTCTCTCGCTCTAGCAATTGTTGATTATTAGTTCTACTGGCTCAAGGTCGGTAGGGGTCCTCTTTCCCCTCGATCGCTGTTCACGGGACAACTTCCGACCGGACAATGTATCTGATCTCGACCTTGAGTCAGTAGAACTAATAATCAACAATTGCTAGAGCGAGAGAGGACACTAAGGAAAGAGCAGAATACTTGATTTGTAAAAAATTTATAGACTTTATAAGATTCTTTTAATTTACCATGCGCCACCTGAGAATGATGTAATAACTTATTAATTTTTGGTATGAATAATGCTTTAGTATAGGGTCAAAAATTAAACAAAAATTGTCACTCCACCCTACTGCCCATAGCAGGTATGCATATGGTCTTAATGTTATTTCTAATACAAATAGATTGATAAAACTAAGGACAGACGGATTAACCTATAAATAAATCAAGAATTTATTTAAAAAATATTATCAGTAAACAGATGAGTTTTTATTTTCATTTACTAACTGTACCTATGTGTTAAAAATGAGAAAATAAGAAAAACAGAAGAGAAGCGCAGAAATATCAGATATACGGCATCCGTAGTGGTAATAAGAAACAAATGATATTTGCATTTTTTCGTAACGGGCGCAATGTTCTAATATCAATGGCGATTCAACTCATCTTCGCTGATTAACAGGTTGACAACATTAAGTCCAGCTGTGAACATTATTGATTCCAATAGAACAAGTTACCGTATATATCCAGGTTAAGGTATATATCCAGGGCGTGAGAAAGACAGAACTTTAAATAATTTAGTGTATTATAGAAATCCATATCTTTAATTAATATGAGATTACGTAGTGGCGTGAAATTTTACAGAATAAAAATGCAGATCCACCAAGTTAAATTTGTATTATCCAAAAATACTTAACTAATTAAACATCTTTAATTTCTCATCTTTAATGACCTTATATAATAGGTCATCGAACTCGTCTTAAAAGGCTCTACTAGGCTATAGAGAACAACATGTAAGATCTCATTTAAAAAAAAATGGAGTTGACCTTGAAATGTCTTTGGCGCTTCCACCTACAAGTTGGCCACACAGAGTTAAGATGTCTCCCTCCGAACACAACATTTCTCGTCCTGAGGAATTTCTCATATCTCGTTTAATATTGGAGATAATGCCATTGGTCACCTTATACGAATCACCCTGCATATGTAAGATTTTAGCCAAAAATTAAACCACACTCTGTACCCTCCCCTGGTAGGTTGTTCTGGGATTTGTCAATCACTGGTGTGTTGTATGATACATTAAAGCCGGGAATCCACCGGGAAGCTAAGCTAATTGTATTAAAGCTAATTTTTTTAAAACGTAGCATAGCATAGCATAGCATAGCATGGCATGGCATGGCATAGCATAGCATAGCATAGCATAGCATAGCACAGCATAGCATAGCATAGCATAGCATGGCATGGCATAGCATAGCATAGCATAGCATAGCATACCATGGCATAGCATAGCATAGCATAGCATAGCATACCATGGCATAGCATAGCATAGCATAGCATAGCATAGCATAGCATAGCACAGCACAGCACAGCATAGCATAGCATAGCATAGCATAGCATAGCATAGCATAGCATAGCATAGCATAGCATAGCATAGCATAGCATAGCATAGCCTAGCCTAGCATAGCATAGCATAGCATAGCATAGCATAGCATAGCCTAGCATAGCCTAGCATAGCATAGCATCGCGTAGCGTAGCATGGCATCGCATAGCATAGCATAGCATAGCATAGCATAACATAGCATCGCATAGCATAGCCTAGCATAGCATAGCATAGCATCGCGTAGCGTAGCATGGCATCGCATAGCATAGCATAGTATAGCATCGCATAGCATAGCATAGCATAGCATAGCATAGCATAGCATAGCATAGCATAGCATAGTATAGCATAGCCTAGCATAGCATAGCGCAGCATGACATAGCATAGCCTAGCATAGCATAGCGCAGCATGGCATAGCATAGCATAGCATAGCATAGCTTAGCTTAGTTTCCCGGTGGATTCCCGGCTATAATTGAGGTGTGGCCGCTTCGTGAGATGAATGGAAGCATTTGACACTGCCAATTTGCAGTAAAAAATGAAATTTTTTGTGGTGGTTTCAGTAAGAAATTGAGTACGAGTATAAGAATCTCGACATTAGGCATTAGGGTAACGGTACATAATATCGCCTAGCACAAATTAAATCGCTATCAATTGAATAATAATTGATATTTTTGTATGCAAGTCGTTTCAAAGTAAAAAGATATTATTCATCCTAGATGTAACATAAGTTAGAATCGTTGAAACCTACAAATTTTTAATTAGGAATTAAAAAATGTAAGACATGCAAAAATCCGGTCTTGAAAAAGTGTACCTAATATCGCCTACTCAAGAAATATTGATTAATTCATGTATATATTCGTTGTTAAAGTCATTTTCACATGTGCTTTTATTATTTCTTGCTCTATATTTTTTTTATCAATCTTTGATTTTATTTTTATTACAAAAATATAGAAATAGGATTTTTAAAATATTTTATTTTTTACTTTCAGGTGTACATATTGATCAAATAAAGTTTATTTCGGTTGCCCCGCAAATTTCGTGACACCACCTGTAAAAAACATTTTATCGAAACCGTTGTTCTCCGGTGTACGGTATTGAGAACACGCATACTGCTAAAAGAAAAATACTATTTTTATTATGAAAAATATTTGATCGATTTAATTTCTAAAGTACATCATTAATTAGGTATTTCTAGTACATATTCTTGAATTCACAGAATTATTAGACTTACCTTCTCCGAATGTGATGTAAAATTATGACAGTCCAATACATTTTTGCACTATTAACATTCAGTAAAATACTTCTCTTTCTATAATTGTTGATCACATGACGCTGCAAATACAGTATGTCTTCCAACATTTGTTTAGGTACTAATTCAGTGCATAACCGGTAAATTTTAGTGCTTACTTTGCGAGATATAACGAGTGGCGATATTCGGAACATGGGCGATATTAGGTCTCCCTAATGCTCTTCTAAATAGAAATACATATTTCGATCCACTTACAATCAGTTTCATATACTCGATACTATTGCCATAAAAAAGAATCAGGTATTGCATAGTACCTATTAGGGCTATACTATAATATTTATGTATTCGAATACTATTCGAATATTTATGTATTCGAATACTATTCGAATACTATTCGAATATTTATGTACTCGAATACTATTCGAATACTATTCGAATATTTATGTACTCGAATACTATTCGAATACTATTCGAATATTTCAGTGATCGAATACTGATGTATTCGAATAGTATGGTGTGCATTATAAATCAAGTTCTTTAGGTTCATTTTTTTACAGGTTTTTATTTAGTTTCAGTTGTGAATACTGATGTATTCGAATAGTATTCGAATTATATTCGCCAAATAATTGAGCAACTGAAGTATTCGAATATTCGAATACCGAAAAATTCGACAAATAGTCCCAGCCCTAGTACCTATATAATTTGAAACATTAGTTCAAATTAAAATGAACCAATAGGTAAGTGACTGTTATTTCTATAATATTGTCAGTTGTTCAGTTTCAGATTGTTCTAATTCTAAATACATAGATTAATCTCTAAAATTGAAATAGAAATATTTTTAAACACCCCAATTTAACTTTATTTATTTAATTTTCTTCACTTTTAATTCATAATCATATGCTCCAAAATATTATAACAATTTTGCAAACACTTTTCGTAATGACAAGATATACAATTCTAATTGTTTATTTTATTACATACATATATTAGATATTTAAAATTGACAAAACTATGGATCTCTTTTATTAAATCCGTCAAATCTCTCGACAGTAAGAGTAAAGAAAATTGTATTTCAAATTCGAATGGGCCATGATTAGAGAGTTCTTGTCAATATGTAAAATCACGCAGGTTGTTAAAAATTAATGGCCGAATGCATTCGCTTTTTATTCCTCATTTTACAAATACAAAAGTCTGCGACTGAATCGTTTAATTAAACAACAGTAACTTGATCACTTTTCTCGCATTAAATTTAATTAACCGTCAAGTCTGATTCACGAAAGCGTGGAAAATTATTCTTAATAGATACAAACGCACACCTAGATGTTAACCGCTGTAAGAACATTGATTATTTCAAAACGGCTTCGATAATTGTGATTAATAAATGCAGATTATATCGAGGAGAAAAGGAACTAACGGAGTAAATATGAAGCAATCTCTCATAAGCCTGAGGTGCATGGTTGACAGTGCAATTTTAAAACTCGACATCTCGTTTAATGCAACATACATTAAACCACCCGTTGATGGCACTACTTACAAAATCAATTTGAAGTTTAAGAGAATTACAATTAAGGTATTATATTTGACAGCTAATTTAAAATTTTGATAAGAATATTATTTGTGTATTGTTTATTCATTCAAGAGACGAGATATATTATTTTCGTTTCAAATAGCTATAAATAAATATTATTGAATCAGCTTCTGTTTAAGCATACATAATTTCCCACAAAAAATTCGAATGATTTTGTAGTCTTAAAAGCAATGATCTTAAGAAAAATCAATTCATATTATCGCAATTATCCTACCAATTGATCAACGTTCATTCCTTTTTTTATCACGTCACTTTTTCGAAAATCAAAGTGCGTGCTTTTACTGACTCTATCCTATTTTCTACTTCCAAGAACAGAATATTAATTTTAAAAAAAAATCTGTGATATCAGCATGCTAGCAAGTGATGCTAAAACTGACATAAAACTTACACAATTTGAGTAATAACGTCCATACTATTTCATTTTAATTTCGTATCAAAGTGTAATACAGTTTTAAGAGCAACCTGAGGTCTTTACTTTATCGGGCAAGCCCGATTTACGATTCTGCGGGCTATTTCCTCAGCAATGGGAAAAAAGACAAGTGGAGGAATTAAATGAGAAGAAAAAACGTGAAAGCACGCTGAATCGTAATCCACGGGAGGGTAATGAAAGTATTTATACGCGACATAGACGAATGATAGAGTAGCTATGAAGTTAATTGATCAACTGGTTTGGCCATTAACCGCAATTTCAATTAGTTACTTTCACAACGTTGACGCTCGTTACTGTTGCAACTTGTAATTACTATGCCATCGAGCAGGGCACGTAACTTTGAAACATGGCGGAGTTCATTTTTGTGTGTCATAGAAATGTAAAATTCGAGCTCGACACTCGATTCGAAGTTCATTATTCAAAACAAACCAGTCAGTCTCGATGAGTCAAGGCTTTTAATCTTAACCTTTTAAGCAACAATGACGAATTAACCTGTCTGATGGAAATTCGGTTAGGTTGCGCATGACGAGTTTATTCGTCATCTGAATACTCGCATAGTTTGCGTATGACAAATTTACTCGTCTCACAGTGGGGTAGGAGTCCCTAAAAGTTGGCGAAAAATGGAAATACTAAAGAATGTTTACATATCTGATTTTTTATCCCTGGTACAGTTGAAATAGGTATGTTCGCACAATAAAACGTATATCCACTAGGGCTGGGACTATTTGTCGAATTTTTCGGTATTCGAATATTCGAATACTTCAGTTGCTCAATTATTTGGCGAATATAATTCGAATATCCAAGTATTCGAATACTATTCGAATATCCAAGTATTCGAATACTATTCGAATATCCAAGTATTCGAATACTATTCGAATATCCAAGTATTCGAATACTATTCGAATATCCAAGTATTCGAATACTATTCGAATATCCAAGTATTCGAATACTATTCGAATATCCAAGTATTCAAATACTATTCCAATATTTAAGTATTTGAATACTATTCGGTTATTTGAATACTGATGTATTCGAATATCCAAGTATTCGAATATTTAAGTATTTGAATACTGATGTATTCGAATAATATGGTGCGAATTATAAATCAAGTTTTTTAGGTTCATTTATCAGGGTGAAATCTTAACCCACTTCACACCAAACTATTCGAATACATCAGTATTCGAATCGTATTCGAATACATCATTATTCGAATAGTATTCGAATACATCAATATTCGAATAGTATTGGAATACATCAATATTCGAATAGTATTCGAATACACCAATATTCGAATAGTATTCGAATACATCAATATTCGAATAGTATTCGAATACATCAATATTCGAATACTCAAATATTTGAATAGTATTCGAATACTCAAATATTTGAATAGTATTCGAATACATCAATATTCGAATACTCAAATATTCGAAGTTTATTCGAAGTTTATTCGTAGCATTCGAATACTTGTAAAATATTCGAATATTAAGTTATTCGAATAGTCTCCGCCCTAATATTCACAGCCTACTACAACTCTTCCTTCCTTACATGAGTCGGTAAAAAACAGTTACCTGTAGGAACCCCATTACATGTTTATTCCAAGCGATTTATCAAACGATTTTGTTTAGCTATTTTTTGTGTTTTAAACTTCTGTTTCATGATGAAGACGTAAATTTCAGGTGTTTATTTAATTACTTTTTGTTGTTATACGTTTGCGGCAAGCAACAATACCTTCATATCATCCATTATTAACAAAGGAATTTCATATTTTTCAGTCCGCTGGAAGAAGAACACCCAATTTACCATAACTTTTGCATGTGCTACGTACGATCAACCCAACATCCACTCAAAACGAAAGAAATTTGTCTACAGCTACCAATTTTATCACATAAAAAAGTAATGCTTTGTACACATTTTATATTAAATAAAAATCAATTAAATTTAATATCTGTTTTTTCAGTTAAACAAGTTTTGTGCAAATTGAACAGGAATGAACGATTAGTTAAAGTTTTCTTGTGTCTTTGGTAAATATTATCAACATTATTCCAAAAATATAAATTTGGTAATATTTTGTTTCAATTTCTCGAGAATTCTCAAGAAGTATGATCCAATTTCTTATTTCTCGAGAAAGAAAAAATATCGAGAAATTGGGAACACTATCCTCGCCCTCTTCCCCCACAATTTTTTCTTTCTTTCCCAACGCAAATCTACCCTAAACTGGAGAAGTTTTGGAGTTACGAAGGCCAAAGCAAATGGCGAAACTGACGTAACTGACCTTTCGCAAATTAGTATGTTGCACATAACGATAACAGAAGTGCATCGAATGCGTTAAGGTCGAGGTGCAGTTATAAGGTTATTATAATACATAACTTAAAAAAAAAGACGAATATGTATAACGAGATGAAAACTTATTGAAAGTGAAAAATTAATGGAACTGAAAAAGAATGGGATTAAACTTAAATTCTGCAATTTTGTGATTGAACACAAGACTGTGTGATATGTGAGCTGCAATATTTCGAAAAGCATTAAAAGAATATTAATAGATATTTTCTAAAGGTAACCCTCTTCAAATTTATAATATTCTGATATATAATTATAAAAATATACCCATTACTTTCCATACCTACTATATTTCTTTAAATTAATAATACCCTGAAACTCAATTACGAACCCATGTATATTACGTTCCACCAAAGGTGTCGAAAATTATCCTCCGCCGTTTAGGATTCCTTGACCGACTCCCTGTTTCAGGCGCACATCTGGAGAACTACTTCTGCCGGTGACACTATAGATGTAATAGCTTTCATTTCACAATACCCAATCGTCAATTATATTTCGAAAACACAGCCATCCACACCTGCCACACATTCAGCATATTATCAGGCTTCGTCGGCGGCGCAGGTGAAAGAACTAATTGAAACGCGCGGGTGTGTACAGGTGTAACCATTAATTCCCCTGAAATATGAACAAATAAACCGTGACAGCCTCCGAAACTGGTCGGTGGCGATGAAGAAAAGAATTCTGTCTCAATAGCGCACGCTCACAGAAATCGAGACTTTCGCGGGGAAATTTACGATTTCGACCTGTGAACCACCGATTATTTTCACGCCACACGCTTTCGAATGGAGCTATGCTTTTAAACGGGAGATTCTTCATTCGAAATTTCAGGTTGTCCGTGAAGACTTATTAATCGTGCTAGCACTCTCCTCTACAGTTTTATTTTACTTTCACAATGTCTGCCAAAGAATAAACACATCGACTTCGGTTCTACAGGGTGCATAGTAATACGTGAGACCCACTTCGACGGTGGACAGGTGAGGCACAAAAATAATGCAAAAAGTTCATGCAAACATGTACCCCATTTGATATTAATCTGGAGTTCCAGCCATTTTTATCAGATGTAAACAATGCGGCTAAAATATGCCAGTGCACTGTCAGAGATAAACTACAGGTGACGTTCAAACATCGAGTGAGAGTTCTTCAAACAGCTCACTCAATTGATTACTTAAGAAATTTACGTGAAATTGTACTGTTAATTTCTCATTAAGGGGAAGTTCTGGTGTAAAAGTCGATTTTTTTATATTTTATTATCAAATGTTCAACCTTTTAGGAATTCGTGTTTAAAAGGATTTGTTGAAATTTGATAAATTTCCGAAGTTATAGGCATTTGAGTAGCGGCAAATGCATGGGCCACAACTAGGGCCGGGGCTATTCGAATAATTTAATATTCGAATGGTTTAAAAGTATTCGAATGCTACGAATAAACTTCGAATATTTGAGTATTCGAATACTATTCGATTACTGGTGTATTCGAATACTATTCGATTACTGGTGTATTCGAATACTATTCGATTACTGGTGTATTCGAATACTATTCGATTACTGGTGTATTCGAATGGTATGCCAAATGAACCTAAAGAACTTGATTTATAATTCACACCATACTATTCGAATACATCAGTATTCGAATACTTAAATATTCCAATAGTATTTGAATACTTGGATATTCGAATTATATCCGAATACTTGGATATTCGAATTATATTCGAATACTTGGATATTCGAATTATATTCGAATACTTGGATATTCGAATTATATTCGAATAGTTGGATATTCGAATTATATTCGAATAGTTGGATATTCGAATTATATTCGAATAGTTGGATATTCGAATTATATATATGCTTTCGGCGCACTGATTCGGTCAGTTTTAAACACTAAAAACTAGCTATTTTGCAATAATTAATTATAAAATCTTTCAACGTTTCGATCTTAGTTTAGATCATCTTCAGGAAAGTTTAGAAAGAAAAATAAAATACTGCTTTTGCTATTACATTGAGTCACCGTGCTATTGCATTACGTGTGACTCAATGTAATAGCAAAAGCAGTATTTTATTTTTCTTTCTAAACTTTCCTGAAACTGATCTAAACTAAGATCGAAACGTTGAAATATTTTATAATTAATTATTGCAAAATAGCTAGTTTTTAGTGTTTAAAACTGACCGAATCAGTTCGCCGAAAGCATATATATTAATTAATACGGTCGAAATTTATAAATAATATTCGAATTATATTCGAATACTTGGATATTCGAATTATATTCGCCAAATAATTGAGCAACTGAAGTATTCGAATATTCGAATACCGAAAAATTCGCCAAATAATTGGGCAACTGAAGTATTCGAATATTCGAATACCGAAAAATTCGACAAATAGTCCTAGCCCTAGTCACAACCGGCCTACTCAGCGCTCTCGTATAACTTTAAACGCGTTTTTCTCGAAACAGTATTCTCAAAACGGTGGGACGTGTATTGCCAAAAATTATTATCCGATTCGACTGAAACTTTTTTATTTTGAAGAATATACCTACTTCTCGCTAGGGGGATACCAGACAAAAATACAACAAATTGGAAAATTATAATTTTCAAAGCCGTTGAAACGATGAAAAATGTAGGGAAAAAGTGATTTCAAACATCAAGTGAAGTTATATTCTCAAAAAAGATAATTTTTGTAATTTTTTCTAGTTGCCTCATAGCTAGAAGTATATTCTTCAAAATAGAAAAAGTTTCAGTCGAATAGGATAATAACTTTTGAAGATTACGCCTTGATTGACGCCTTGAATTTAACGACTCCCCAGTGCTGTCTGCAATGATTAATTATAAAACAAAAAATATATTTCTATAACTTACGACATCCTTAATACAATGCAAAATGTCCCATTAAATTATATATAGTAGTTTTCCTTTAATTAATTCCTAAAGACCACCTATTTTGGGGGGCTTTAGACTGTAAGGTCCCCTCTACTTTGACGGCCTGAAAAAAGCGCGATATTTTGAATTTTTTACGAAAAACCCTCAAATTATATTAATTGAAAACTTTATGTCTATATTTGTACATATTTAGGGAACATTTTAAACAAAATTTAATTGAAAAAAACGGTACCTAAAACTTTAAACGCGTGTTTCTCAAAACCATGTATTTCGAATTGGTTAGCATGATATCTCAAAAACCAATCACCCGATTTATTTCAAACTTGGTATACATCTTCAGTAGATGTCCCATTCTCCTTGTTAAAAACTAAATCGGTTTTTGCAAAATTAGACTTTTGTGACTTAAAAAAAACAGCGAATTTTTTGCAGAAATCGATGTCTGTTTTAGACGTTGCCATTTTTGTTTACTATTCAGTATTTCTCATTTAATCTAGTTCAAACGACAGCCACACTCATAGAGATTACACAAATTTTTAAATTTTCTATTTCAGACAACTACAACCGCTGATTTTATGCTATCCATGCGCACATGATTTTTGTTAGGCGTTCTATTTGAAGAACTATAACTCCGAATATAACCACTCTTTTTGCATACAATATTTTTTTCATATTCTCGAAAGATTGACTAACAAAGCCACAAAGCTGGAATTAAATATATTTAATGATTTTGTTTTAAAAAATTCCCAAAGGTCGCATCATTTTTCGTCCGTTAAAGTAGAGAGACCCCTTAAAAAAACAAGCCTAATTATAAACAGATATATAAGTAGTTTATTAAAATCAGTTATACTACTACTGTTTGCCATTATGACTTACTGAAATATAAAATTGGCTACAATTTCGGAACGAGATCAAATAAGACACATGATTATATGAACTTTTTTCACTATTTTTGTGTCCCTCGCCCACTATTGAAGTAGATCCCGAATATCATGACACACCCTAGACTTTATAGACATAAATGTGACTTGCAGTCCTTTTTAGTATCATTTTTCTAGATTAAATAGGTTTACAGCGGCGCATTGCGGTTCACGTCGTGATTGCAAAGTACCTATTTATAGTTATTTATGTTTGTTCTATGGTCATACTTAATCTGCATAGGGCGCTGGGGCTATAAAGATTTATTACTTTCATACACCTGGGATATAAGATTGCTCAATTCCTCATGATTTTTGAATATCAATATCGTATCCTGTTAACTGGGGAAATTATATATATATCTAATCTAGTTGACGACCTAATGCGTCTCGGAAATTTAATAGTTATACACGCAAAAAAGAAATAAACATTGAATTAAGTCAGCTGTTGCATTCATTTTGGGAAAAATGAGTTAATTCGCCATTCATCATACTGAAATACATATTTCGAAATCTACAAGGAGCGTTGCTGCCCCCTACAGCACACTTTGTTGCAGGAACGTTGCACGACCGTTGCAGTACATTGCAATGTTGCCGTTGCATTGCAATCTTGCCGTTTGATTGCAGGTTGCATTGCAATATTAATGCAACATTGTGGAAACATTGCCGTGGAATACTGCAATGGGCACGTTTGTGTAATATTTCGGGAATATTGCGCACACATTGCCGTGCAATATTGCAATGGCCACGTTTCTGCAATGTTTCGGGAATACTGCGCACACATTGCCGTGCAATATTCCAATGGCCACGTTTGTGCAATGTTTCAGGAATATTGCGGGCACATTGCCGTGCAATATTGCAATGGCCACGTTTATGCAATGTTTCGGGAATACTGCGGACACATTGCCCTGCAATATTGCAATGGCCACGTTTATGCAATGTTTCGGGAATACTGCGCACACATTGCCGTGCAATATTCCAATGGCCACGTTTGTGCAATGTTTCAGGAATATTGCGGGCACATTGCCGTGCAATATTGCAATGGCCACGTTTGTGCAATGTTTCAGGAATATTGCGGGCACATTGCCGTGCAATGTTGCAATGACCACGTTTGTGCAATGGTTCGGGAATATTGCGCACACATTGCCGTGCAATATTCCAATGGCCACGTTTGTGCAATGTTTCAGGAATATTGCGCGCACATTGCCGTGCAATATTGCAATGGCCACGTTTGTGCAATGTTTCGAGAATAACCATGGTTGAGAAATTACCTGGTAGGTTAATTCATAAGTAATTTTACTAATTCCTAGTGGCTACTTGAATTTATGGATTTTTATATATGTTTCAATTAAAATGCGTATTATTAAACCTCCTTTGGTGCAATATACTTCACGAATTAGTGTAATTTCATTTAATAAGCGGAAGCAACGATTAGTTTAATTAGAATTTCTTGAGCGTACTTTAGTTTTAATTTAGAAACAGTCAAACTGCCTTGCGATACAAAGCATTTAATAACCTTAAAAAGTAGAAAAAAGCATATGCTTATAAGTGAAAACAAAACAAATGGAAGAGTTCTAGAAATTTTGAAAGAAACGAGAAATTTTAGTATGGAAAAGCTGAATTTTAGTTTAAAACACGAATAGTTGTCCGATTCAACCTGCACTTAAATCGATTAAATTTGTCCACTCATAAATAAGCACGTTCTTAATAAAGCTTGTAATTATAAATTATATTCTTAAATTTTGCTGTAAATTACCCTGAGATTATAGAAATTCGTTTTTAACCCGTTATCAGATCTGTAAAAAAACCAAAATGATAAATTACATAACCTATTCATTAATGCGGGACAAAAGAGGAAATAAAAAGGAGGCTAAAGTAACTTTGAGAAGTAAGTTAAGGTAATAAGCATAAGAGAAGTAGTAGAAATGATGGTATTATACTCACGAGTGAAAGATAAATGTAAAGGAGGACATGAGAGAAAATGAAAAACAAGGAGCGAGTATAATTAGGTAAATAGAAGTGGACGTAAGGTTAGCAGGCGAGGCAATGCAAAGGTGTTAGGTAGGTTAGGAAACTGTAATTTGTAAAAGTATGTAATACAATTAAAAAAGTATACCACCATTAAAGAATATATCACCTACTTATAAACAAAAACTGAAGGATAATTACAAATTACATTTCTTCATACTCCCCATGTATCAGAAGTAAATACTACTTAGTGCCCCTAATAGCACCATCAACCAAAGGATACAAGTAGGGTAAGTCCGGAACAGTTGGGTCACCTAACATAAAATGGCTCTTAAAGCTAATATTGATATCTATAATTTATTTTATGAGAATAAACCTAATATACTTAAAATCTTATGCTGATTCAGAAAAAAGGGGTCTTACTTATACATAGAGTCTTAAATATAGCGACTATGCCATCTCTTCTGTTGAGCCGCCCACCCACCCGGATTTACCTTATATAATTTAAAAAAATTTCATTCTCATGTCCCATAAATAATACTTATGTAATTATCATTTAGTCCCACCCAACATTAAGGTCACCAGCATCAATACTATGATATGGGCGTACAACGCAGAGACAAAGCTCTCTAATCGTTGTTCAATCAGTTCTACCATACAGAGACAAAGAAGGAACTGGGGAAAAAATTTCCGAAATGAGAGCAACGCGATCGAAAAGTTGTCAGGGAGTGGCCAAACTCGTGTCTCCTTTCGTATTCTCGGTTCTTGGCTTGTTAATTTACATACAACAAAAGTGTGGTACAGAGGTAGTCCTTGGCGGGTCAATGAAAGCTACGGGCCTAAGGAGGGGCGGCGTATTTTAAGCACGATGCCGTTTCTGATTCAACCGTGTTTTCCGCTAACACATCGGGCAGGCTTAATTCTATAATTGCTGCCGGTTGATTTATTTCGGGAGCCTCTTTGTGTAGCACCATGCTACGTGTCCGGCTGATAGTACGATATGACCAGAACGATATAGACGCTACGTAGGGTTAATTCAAAAACCGACTTTTCAAAATCCGGTTTTCGAATTTCATTACTCCCGAAAAACCGTTTTTCCATTTTTCACAAAAAAATATAATGAAAATAGTAAATAAATATTTGAACTTATTTTAAAAATGCTCAGTTTCCTTAATATTATGGAATTACAAAAATATAACAAAATAAAATATACTCTAGATATCTATACAAAACCAAATAAAAAAAAATTAAAGTAACCAGAAACGGTAACAATACGTACAATTTTTGAGTTCATTTAATATTTATGGATCTACAAAAATCTAACATAATAAAGTAGACTGCATACAAAACAAAATTAAAAATCTAAAATAATTAAAATCCGTACAAAATATAAATCTTTTGAAAGGTGGTACCACGTTATAAATCTTTATTCCATTTAGTATTTTTTTCTGAAAATACGAACTCGTGACGATTAGTTTTACAGTAAACTGTTACCTACTACAATAAATATGCTTGTGTCCAAGGCGATTTCAAGTAGAAATATTAACATTTTTAATTAAATAATTCAATGTTTTCTGCATATTAATTCTAGTATGTAAAACTGATTTTTTAAATTTAAAAAACGGTTTTCGAATTTTATAAATTTATAAATAAAACCCGGTTTTTAAAAACCGACAAACCCTAACGCTACGAGGCAGTTCGAAAAATTGGCAAACAATTTCTTTTCGTTCTGTTTTTAACACGTTCACTGTCTATACAGGATATCATCTCGAATACCTATGGCTCTATAATTTGGTCTCCTTATTTCACAATACACTGCAGTAGAATCGAGAGCGTTCAAGTATCTAAGGTTAATAGCTAATAAATTCGGTGCTAGTATATCTGTCCAAACTAAACGTGTTAACTCTTGAGAACAGATTTATAGAAGAATTATATCTGACCTGACCTTTTTACTTAATGTCATAAATAGTCGAATAAATGATCAAACCATACTAAACCAACTCAATTTTAATGTAATCACTAAGAGCCTAAGGCGTGATAATCCTTTTAGCGTAAAAACTCATCGAACCCTCTGTGGCAAACATAATGGAATCGATCGCATATGTAGTAGGGATGGGACTATTTGTCGAATTTTTCGGTATTCGAATATTCAAATACTTCAGTTGCTCAATTATTTGGCGAATATAATTCCAATATCCAAGTATTCGAATACTATTCGAATATTTAAGTGTTCGAATACTGATGTATTCGAATAGTATGGTGTGAATTATAAATCAAGTTCTTTAGGTTCATTTGTCAGGGTGAAATCTTGTAAGCTAATTTTGACCCACTTCACACCATACTATTCGAATACTGATGAATAACAACATCCGAATACTCAAATATTCGAACGGTATTCGAATAATAACATTCGAATACTCAAATATTCGAATGGTATTCGAATAATAACATTTGAATACTCAAATATTCGAATAATAACATTCGAATACTCAAATATTCGAATAATAACATTCGAATACTCAAATATTCGAATGGTATTCGAATAATAACATTCGAATACTCAAATATTCGAATAATAACATTCGAATACTCAAATATTCGAATAATAACATTCGAATACTCAAATATTCGAATAATAACATTCGAATACTCAAATATTCGAATAATAACATTCGAATACTCAAATATTCGAATAATAACATTCGAATACTCAAATATTCGAATAATAACATTCGAATACTCAAATATTCGAATAATAACATTCGAATACTCAAATATTCGAATAATAACATTCGAATACTCAAATATTCGAATAATAACATTCGAATACTCAAATATTCGAATAATAACATTCGAATAATAACATTCGAATACTCAAATATTCGAATAATAATATTCGAATACTCAAATATTCGAATAATAACATTCGAATACTCAAATATTCGAATAATAATATTCGAATACTCAAATATTCGAATAATAACATTCGAATACTCAAATATTCGAATAATAACATTCGAATACTCAAATATTCGAATAATAACATTCGAATACTCAAATATTCGAAGTTTATTCGTAGCATTCGAATACTTGTTAAATATTCGAATATTAAATTATTCGAATAGTCCCAGCCCTAATATGTAGCATTGCTAATTCTTATCACGACCAACTTGAGTTTTTCTCCGATTCAATAGATAAGATCCGAACAAAGCTTTTACGTTTGTTGCGTTGAATGTCTCATATTGTATATTCATGCTTTTCTTTTTCTCTCTGTCTTTCTTTTCTCTGCCTCATTTTGTAATTAATTTTACCAAAGGGTTGTCTAACCCGTCTATTGTAATTCAAATTGAGAATTAAAAAATCTTCCAATAATCGTAGTATAATCGGTGAGAGGATGATATTGTGTATAAAAAGGAATAGAAGATAATAACAGACATACATCATGTTTCCGAAATCGTAGTACAACTAGAAAGGACGTGATTCTTCATGCAAAAGTAAGTTGGTAATATGGAATGAAATTTTGTCATACGAAGCTTTGTTTCCGAGAAAATCAATTTTGAAAACATGTCCGAGATGGGCGCACCTGACTACAAAGCAACAGAGTTGGTCAGTATATGTATATGCTACAACTGTATATACACGAAATGAATCCTCTTCTAAAAATAGTTCGAAATTATGGAATTACTTTTTTGCTTATCAGAAAAATGACTTTCAAAATCAGTTAAGCGTGCGTGTACTGGATTAAGAATTGGATCCATATTCAAATTGGTTTTCTCAAAAACCAAACCACGTTCGAAGAAAAGTTATTCTAGAATTTCGACGCTTTTTTGGAAAAGATTCATTCCACGTGCGATTGTTCGTAAAGATATAATTTAATAATTACACGATTCCAGATGTTTCTAATCTACTATATTCGAGCCTCTTTTTATACCCTAGGCGAGCTTGCGCCCTTTATTTATAATACATTTTTTGGGGCTTTTTGATGACCTTACTCTGAATTTTTATTCGCAGCTTAAAATATTTATAGTACAACTTGTAATGCTTCATTCATTTAAAACTTCATTTTAAAAAGAGAAGAGAACAGGCAGTTACCTAATTTTGCCTATTGGCATCTGACATCCGTCACCGTGACATCTGGCGGTGGAAAATAGAAGCGCTCGAAGAGTACATGCATCAGTCGCCGGCCCTTCTTGTGCCGTTGCATTGGAGTGCGTTGTTTTTTTTGTGTTTATACAAAGTTGAAGTTTCCTACTTATTTATATTGTTTATTGATATGGAGATCAGAACTTCTTCTCCACGGTCTAAATCCAAAAAGAGAATTAAGTGTGCAGTGAGAGGATGTGAGAGTAGAGCAAATAAAATTTGAATCTGCGCTTTCATTGTTTTCCAAAGCCAAATAAACGATTTGTATACAGGACAAATGTATTTGGTAATTTAGAGAAAATTAAGACCACTTAAAAGCATGGAAACTTGCATTAAAAATATATGAAGTTACTCACTGATAATTTGAGGTTATGAACTTACCGGTACATAACAGTACAGCAAAGTGGCTATTACGTGCTTGTATTTCACCCCTAAGCCTGCTTTTCACGAACAAACAGAAGATATAATTTTTCCGTTTCTGGACACTTTTGCAGTAATGTGTGTTTTTTTCAGTTGTGATGTTTTTAAGCAAATTGCTGAAAAACTGACGACCTGACTGTGTACTAGGGCGGAACGATTACTATAGAGGCGAAAATTTGAATTTTCAGTTGGCCTGTGTGCGGAATAGTTGCCTTTGATTAACCAAACACAACTGTAACAAAATTTTGGAAAAATATTCATGTCTGCATGTTCCTTTTTCTCCTAAAAATGATTATATAATCATACTATTCTCCCTATCGTTAAAGAAGGAACTTGCCGACCGACGAGTTTAGACCGATTCTGCGCAGGTTAACGATCATTGGTGCCGGGAGAAGCCACTATTGGCTGTATCCCCACCAATGCTTTTTCGGAGCCAATGAGCTCATTCCACATGCTCAAAACGGGTTCTTTCTTAAACGACAGGGAGAATATATAGGTGAAAATTTAAATTTGAATTTTTTAGTGGGCCTGGGTGCGGATAGTTGTCTTTTGATTAACCAAACACAACTGTAAAAAAATGTGAAAAAATATTCATGTCTGCAGGTTCCTTTTTCTCCTAAAAATGATCATATAATCGTTTAATCATTTTTAGGAGAAAAAGGAACCTGCGGACATGAATTTTCCAAAATTTGTTTACAGTTGTGTTTGGTTAATCAAAAGACAACAATCCCGCACCCAAGCCAATTGAAAAATCAAATTTAAATTTTCGCATATATAGTATGATTATATAATCATTTTTAGGAGAAAAAGGAACCTGCAGACATGAGAATTTTTCAAAATTCTTTTACATTTGGGTTTGGTTAATCAAAAGACAACTATCCCGCACCCAGGCTAACTGAAAATTCAAATTGAAATTTCCCGTTCCGCTCTACTGTGTACTTATTATTACTAGGTACTATCACCCTCATTCTTTCCACATTTAATTATGCGTCCTGCTTGTAACACCCCTTCTATGAAATTTCTTTAGGCAGGATTTGCATCCGTCCAATCACAAATGCTTTGCACAGAAATTAACAAATTTTATAAAAAACCACATCGCCGCATATACAGCACGTGTAAGTTGTAACCCAACAAGTTGTAATCCCAATAGGGACGAGCCAGGCTTGACCCTATGACGCACAGTAGGGTGGGCCGAAAAACCCAAATTTTCGAAACTCGAAACGGCGTAGTGCGGAAAAGTTGCCGTTGGGGAAGGCAAATTGAGGCCAAAAAGAAATTTTGAAATCGGTCAATATTTGACCCTCGCGCATCGCCGTCAAAGTTTTTAATTTTTGAACGAGTTTGGCGACTTCCGTATATTATCTTAAAATTGTCTATATTTCACTGTTGAACTTCACAAAATATTATTTCAGCACATAAACACGTAAAATAGTGTTTTCTACATGTATTGTCGCGGACGGAAGACAATATGTGGGGCCCGACTAGGCGTAAGGCGAATACGACGCAAACCACAATCCTGTAAGGGGCTACGAAAGCAACATTGCAATTATATTAAATTGAATTTTTAGCATTGAAATTGCTAACGCACTTACGTCAATCTAATTAGTTACGCACAAAGTTAATTCGGTGTGCGACGGCGTACCTCAGTACACAACATAAATTAGGCAATATTGTTGAATTCTTTAGGCATAAACAAACACGGTTGCCAGGAAGTCCTAACCGTAGTAGAGAGGGAACACGCCACGCATGCGCGTGATGGCGCCGTGACGTCAAACCAATCGACGCCAAGGTAGGTATGCGCCCTCCACTACGTGTAGGAGTTTCCTGGCAACTCTGGGCACAAAGCTCTTGGCTTGGCTTAACAGACCCACTCCTCTCCCTTCGTCTATCATCGCGGTAGAATCAGCAAAGCGGCGTCAGTAAAGCTTCTTTGTTTCGTTACTCGACCACTTATGCTCTTTTATAACAGAAATTGTCTGCATTTGTATTTAAAGCATTTATCTTATCATTTCGTATTGACGTCTTCCTATATTTTGTGATCTTGAAGCTCTTCCATCAATAAAAGATGGAAGTCCCAAAGAAACACATTAGCCGGAAAACATTTTTCTGTCCGATTTTTTGTAATCCAAAGGATTTATCAACTTCTCAACTTCTTACATACGAAGAAGTTTTGAAATGTTGTTTCGAAGAACGATTTAAGCTGGCTTCAGGTGCCAACTGTAACACCGTCTGTTTTTCTACCGTAGCTAAGTCAGTTGCACAAAAAATTTTGGTTCTGTATGATGTAGCATCTATTCCCACTATGACAGACAAAACAATCGTACACAAGATAAAATCATATCACAGCTCATACTACAATTTGCGGAAATCTTATAGCAGGGACAAAGAGAAACAAAATTATAAGCATAAACTTGCAAAATTCAAGGAGGAAGCTGCAAAACTCTTCGACGTAGCATCCTGCAAGTGTCTAATGATTCTAAACTGCATCTGTGGAAAAAGTATTCGAAATTGTATTTGTAAAGGTTCTATTAACTGTTGTTGCGAGAGATCAAAGAAAATTCCACTTCTTGAGATTAAATTTATGTATGATCAAAGAAATGGAAGATTTGGAAGAATAGGACAAGTTGACAAAAAAGAATCAGAAAAACGAATCAAAAGACTACTGAGGGCAGAGCAAGGCCTGTCTCGTTTTGACGTAGCCCTGAACGGTAGTTCTTTCGAACAGACCTCAGAAGAAGTCAAAGACCAAAGTCCTGAACCTGAAGAAGAGACTGAAAATGACAATTTTGTCCCTTCGAAAAAGCATAAACCATCATCAGGTACACAGATGAGGATTGAACTCAAGTCGACTGCTTTAGTAAGCGACAGGTATGGTATTTCTGACAGGGCAACTGCGGCAATCGCTTCGAGTATTCTGAAAGATGTAGGGATTATAAATGAATCTGACAAGTCACTTGTTATTGACAAAAATAAAGTAAGAGAGAAAAGGAACGTTTGAGATCAAGCTTACAGGATAGTGCTGATATAATTCTTCGAGGTTTATATTTTGATGGCAGAAAAGATGAAACTTTGGTTGTTGAAACAATGCACTCGAAGAATTTTCGCAGAAGAGTGAAAGAGGAACATATTTCATTAATTCAAGAGCCGGGATCTAACTATATCAGTCATGTTTCTCCAAGGTCAATTTCTGCGAGAAATATTACTGATAGTGTTATCTCACATCTAAAGGAATTAAAAATCTCCCTTGGAGACTTAGATGTTGTTGGTTGTGATGGAACAGCAACTAATACTGGATGGAAGAATGGTATAATTCACAATATTGAAATGATTCTTAAAAGACCACTCCAATGGATTATATGCATGTTGCACTTCAATGAGCTTCCATTCAGACATTTATTTGAACATTTAGATGGTCAAACCACAGGTCCAAAATCGTTTTGTGGTCCTATTGGGAAGTGTCTTTTGAGCTGCGAAAACTTACCTGTTGTTAAATTTGAGAGTATTGATTGCGACATTCCACCTATTGATGAGAAAGATCTGAAACAACTTAGTAAGGATCAGAAATATCTTCTGAATATAGCTTCAGCTATCAAGTCAGGATTCTGTCCTCCAGATTTAGCTGTCTCAGATCCTGGGCCCGGCCGCTGTGTCATTCCCGGTGGCTGACAGCTGCAAATCGAAATCTGAGGTTATATGTATCAACGGTCAATCCTTCTAATGAACTGATACAGGTAGTGAATTTTGTACTTGCATGTTATATGCCTGTATGGTTTGCCATAAAGAAAAATAGTTCCATCATAGATCACCGAGGCAAGAAAATCACCTCTGAATAAAAAAAGCCGGTTCGTTACTACTCCATTCCAAAAATCAACTTTGCTGCGACAGATTATTCAGAAATTATCGACTGGAGCTCCATTAACTCTTCAACACCTCTTTTACGTCATGTCTCAACTGAACACATTACATCACTAATAGAATCTGGATTTACGCCAGACTGGGATATCAGGAACTTTCCTTGCCATACCCAATCAGTTGAGCGCTGTGTTAAGTTAGTGACGGAAGCAGCAGGAACAGTTGTTGGGTATAAAAACAGGGATGGTTTTATCCGGACCAGGTTGATGTCCAGGGAAATCATGCCTTCCTTCACAAACAAGGCACAATTCAACGTGAAGAAGTAAAAGTCGTGAAAGATATCGACAATAAGTAGTATGTATGCCCTATGTGGTTGGTTGGTTGGGAAGGGCGTGGGTGGAACTCGAGGTGCAGCCACCTTCCCGTGGTGAGTTCTGAGTCGCGTTAGCTATTTAACTCGAGCCACGAGCTGCGCAGCTAAAGAATTGTATGTATTTATGTGCTGAAATAATATTTTGTGATGTTCAACAGTGAAATATAGACAATTTTAAGAAAATATACGGATGTCGCCAAACTCGGTCAAAAATTAAAACCTTTGACGGCGATGCGCGAGAGTCAAATATTGACCGATTTCAAAATTTCTTTTTGGCCTCAATTTGTCTTCCCCAACGGCAACTTTTCCGCACTACGCCGTTTCGAGTTTCGAAGATTTGGGTTTTTCGGCCCACCCTACTGTACAACTTATTTTTATCGACCGCAGTAGTTTTATTAAGGTCCGTTTGTTTACTGGGGACGCTTCGTTCGATTCGGACCATAACAAAAATGAAACAGCAGTCTTAAATCAATGAGGAAGATGACTGCAACTTTTTCCCACCCGTGACGCCACCAGCACACATTCACATTTACACAATACACAAATGAAAAAATCGCGCGTGAACAACTCACACATACGCTTTCAGGCACAACCACAATACATGCGCTAGTGGCGCCAGCTGCGCCGAGCTTTGCGTCATCTTCCCCATTCCACCAATCCACTGAATACGTATGACATAAATTACATATTTAACCTATGTTATAGGTAGGATTAATTAGGAAATATTTAACAAACTTAGAATCCAAGATACATCATATTTATTGTTAAAAATATGTATTTCTCTATATTAGAGTATGGATTAGCACTCGAATACAATACAATTTAGATTCATTATTTGTACAATACTAAAAAATAGTTTAAAAGAAAGATAACTAATGGAAGGATATGCTAAAGTAGCATTCAAATATAGCACCAAATGAAGTTAGTGCGTCCCATTAATTCTATTTATTGACTCACGCATGAAAGAAGCTAATTCCCTTTAATTCCAGAAAAAATTTAAAAATTTCAGATACAAAGATTGTGAAATCAACTTTGCTAATTCCAGTTGAATACAAATGAATTCAGAGCTCAGATTTTCAGCTTCGAGTAATTAGCGGGCCGTATGAAGATCGTTTTGCGATCGAAGATAATAAAAACTTGGAAGAGACTAATTTAAACGAAGCAAAGTCAGTCGTGGATTAAGACAGATGCGGAGAATGTGAAACATTTTGTTTTAAGTCGACTTCATATTTTTTTCTTATACAACGGCCCGCTAATTGCTTAAACCCGAAGCTGAAAACTTGAGCACTGAATTGATTTGTATACAATTGGAGTTAGCAAAGTTGATTTCACAATCTTTCCATCTGAGCACTTTTAATTTTTTTTGATAATTAAAAAGTCATGTTTGCGGGCGAAATTTCATCACTTTTTTCTCTTGAAATGTTTTATTGGTAACTTAGTTTCGTTTCGTGATGCAACGTGATAAATGAAGCATAATTAGTCCTTATGTCAATAACCAAAAGTACCTACGTTGTTCAATAACCAGGGTACCCGGGTACCCACCTCCGGTTTTTTTAAAATAAACACGTTCTATCGCGTCTTTTTGTGGTTTTTACGTTTCTAGTCGATAGTTGCTACCTAGATCGAAGTTTCCAAGGCCTCTGCTAGCCAGAAAGACGCGGCCAGGTAATATAAATGGACCTTGAATGGTATACCGCAGGTAGCCACGCGCGTCTTGCCGCCAAATTGTGGGGCAATATCAATTGTTTGGTATAAAACACCCGAAGTAAAGACTTAACATTCGAACTATTGTGTATTTCAATAAAGGAACATAGACACTCTCCTATCCCTTCAGTGCTATTGGACAAAGTGTGTACGCAATTTTTGTGACAACAAAATCAAATAGAAGTGCTATGGAGGAGTTATCGAAAGCAGAGTTTGCCAGGTAAAATAAATGATTGTGAGATGTTACTTTGGTATTTTACAAAAGGATATCATTCATAGCATTGTTGGTGATGTGCATTTGTTCTATAGATTAAATCGTAAAGAACACGATCTGTATTTGAACGAATTACTGGGCGAAACAGATGCTGAGATCAATGTGCTTTCAGATAGCGACGACGACGACTGGTGTCCTGTGCCGCATGCAACAAAATATGGAGCCTTCTGACAGCGAAGACACTAATGAAAATCGTTTGAACACTGCTATGTAATTATACTTACTTTATTACTGTATTTATACTCATATTCTATTATGTGTAACAGAGCAAAGTGAAGGAGGTGAACCGAGGCAATCTGTGTATAAGCAATTTCTGATACCTTCTTGGCCGGTCGACCAGTCCTCCGGACATTCCGTCTGGGACTTCGCAAGGGTTAGATAAGTCGAGACGAAAGATGTTAACAGGCTCGTGTCACATATGTTATAGAGCAACGATAAGGAAACGCAGGAAAATCAAGAAATCTTGCATCATATGCGATAAACCAGTCTGCGATGAGCATGGAGTCACGCTTACAAAATGTAAAGAATGCATAAATAAATAAATAATTACAGCTTTTTTTGCACATAAGTATTTGGTTTTATTTACTGAATGATCTCTGCAACGATATCTTATTGTAAATTGTTTTGTTCATTCGGAATTCGTTCATAAATCTTATGTTTCTATAGGTGGGTACCCGGGTACCCTGGTTATTGAGAACCAGCATGTAAACATTGACGAGATAATTCTCCTACTTCAAGACCAAAAAACGAAGTCTGAAAGCATACACCTCTTTCAAAATGTTGAAATAACGATGATCCAAACGGTCATTTCGAAATTTTTACGGGAACATAAAATTTTTTCATAAAACATGCCCAGGTGGGCACCCGGGTACCCGGTTATTGACATAAGGGTTAGTAGGTATCAGCACACAGGGGAGCGAACAAAGTGAAACTTCCGAAAATGTGAACACTTTAATAATTAATACAACATACATGCATGCAAATATTTCAAGGAATTATACAGTATCATATTATAACGTCTGAAAGTTATTCTGAATGAAATTCGTGCACTCTTTGTGAGGCAAATACGTCACTGGTGGTCTGCGTTCAGAATTGTGTATCGGGCAGGTACCAATGCATCCCAGTGCGTCCTAAGGTTTATTGTTTGGACTTTTATCGCAAATGACTTTGTTGGCCACATTGCAAATAACTTTGTCGGCCGCATCGCAATGGTGCTTCACGCGATCATAGGCCATTCCAGGTGGGCACGATTTAACTTGTGCCTTTCCATTACTGCATACGTAGTATTTCTGGCATTTACACTCGTGAGGAAGGCTATCGCCCGTTGTACCAGGGCAACTACAGTAAATTTCAGCAATAGTGGTGTCAGTACATTCACACTTCACATACTGTGGCAAGTCGCACATTCGCGTACTCGGATTGAATCGAAGCCCTTCGTGACATTTCTTATGCACTTTCTCGCCGTTGTTGCACTCATAATACCAAGCACAGTCTTTTAGATCAGGATCACGAATTATACAAGTACCATCACACTGAATAGGTCTTATGCACTTAAAATTTCTCGGATCGTCACAAATCTCTCTGATGTAATCGTATTCGGTACCTTTTTTGCAGTGTTGAAGAATAGGTTCTCCGTTTACACAAAGGTAATATCTATCACACAAGCATTCGTGTGGTAACTTTCGAGATCCCTTCGGTGGGCATTGAGTCAAGCTAACGTCAAAGGTGTTGTCTGTATCAAGCAAAAGAGGCGCAGTCGTCCGGGATGCTCTTGAGCCACAATTGACGTCCTCCGGCAAAGTACACACACCCTTTATTTCGTCAAAATTAAGTCCATTCTTACATTGTTTTAGAACCGATTCTCCGTCCCTGCATTTATAATAATATGCACAATTGCACTCGTGCGGCGTGAGATCCTTCAATGGACATGCTGCTGGAATTTTAGTGGCAAGGGCGCTAGCCACCATTACCAATGTGGCAATGGCAGGCAAATAAAAGTCTGAAATCAAGTAAAACAGCTTATCATTCGATGTCTTAATATATAAAGCAGAAAGTGTTTGTGTGTTTGTCCGTCGCCTGAAAACTTTCGAACGGTAAACTCTGGGGTCACAAAATGTGTCCCCAGCTCATTATGCCTAACTAATCCAGATGAATGAGACTATTTTCACAATTTTTTTTTAAAATCGTAATCCAAATTTCAGGCGAGGCCGAGTAGTAAAGCTAGTAATACATGTAGGAGTTCCTATGTTCTCTGTCACATGAGCCAGCAGTGCGAATAACATTCGTTATAGTGCTCTATTTATACCCAATAGTAACTACTTTTTTCCCCGAAAACGGACTTTTCAAAATACATACCTCTCATGCTTAAATAAATTGTCACCGAATTTATAAAACGAGATATACCTTCGTTCGTAATTTAATACACACTGACCAATGTAAAATGTACAAAACGACTTTTATATTATAAGGAGACCTTATCGTCAAATAACGGAACGATTTATCAAGTCTGACTATATCATCTCTACACATGACTTTTATGAATTGACTTCGTAGTGGATTTAATATTTTGATCTCATCTTAACATGTCAGTGATGTAGCCCTGGTTCAAATTCCGAATTGAGATCGACGATAGCTTACTAAAGCAATTTACTTCGAAGTCGAAATTTATTACTTAACGATAAAAGATTGGTAGATACGTCTGATTAGACATTCCATCCGAGAACACTTTGGCCAGTTAAGACAAAGCCTTATTTATACTACAAAAGTCGTTGAATCTGATTCTAGTATGATTCATTTCCGGTAAGAAATGGAGAACAGTAGTATAGACAGTAGTATAGAAACCAGGTGGGTCTGATGGAATCGAATATACTCGATAAGGTTCTAGTACATAAGATTGAATGATGCAAGCTTAAAATGTCAAGTATGAATGGTTGGGGTGGAGCTTATTGCAGGAATTGTTTCCGAATAGAAAAGAAACGTTGATTAAGTAATGTCGAAATGGTGATGTAAATTGGCTTGCAGTACCAAAGCGCAACCGGGTAATACAAGGTGATTCTCTCGGTGCGCCTGATCAAAGAGATGCCGCCTGGTACTCCGTGGCAAGGTCAACCCCCCGTAGTGCCTCTCCTAATTTTATGTATTTCAACCCTCGAAGGGGTTGGAGTACCTACTTATTAAGAAGTGCGAAATGTCCCGTTTCCGCATTTCTCATCAGATCTCTGCGAAAACGGTGCCAATCGATTCCTTGTGTTTCGCCGATGAAACTATCACCAAGAACGACGCAATTCGGAGCATAATGAAGGAAATTACATGAGAAATTGATTTGCATAATTTCAAGCTAACTTCGTTGAAAATAGACCGATTTACATGACATTTGGGATGTTTTTCATCGGAAAAACACAAGGAATCCATCAGTGTCACTTCCATATCGATACGATAAAGAATAAAGCATTATTTTATTTCTGAAACAGATGTGAATCCTCGGCCGACCGCAGCCAATTGAGGTCGGCGCCCCGCAGTCCAGGATGAAAATGTGAAATATTCATTTCAGCATATTAAGAAATTCTTTATTCTTTATCGTATTGATATGGAAGTAACGCCGATGGATTCCTTGTGTTTTTCTGATGAAAACCATACCAAATGTCATGTAAATCGGACTATTTCTTATTATTATTTTCAACGAAGTTAGATTGAAATTATGCAAATCAATTTTTCATGTAATTTCCTTCATTATGCTCCGAATTGCATCGTTCTTGGTGTTAGTTTCATCGGCGAAACACAAGGAATCGATTCGGAATCGAATCGTCTCGCTGGTCGGGACCGGCGTTGAGCATGTATCGTGAACGGAGCCAATTCCGAGTGTTCGTTTCTCACTTCTTTCTGGCCGAAGGGGGGAGCCAGATGGAACGCTGCGTGCACGATGGTCGCAAGCGCTTACCATAAGCCTTGCCTGCGTCAAGATTTTGCGGAGCGGTTACGTGCTCACGATACGCGCTTGCGATCATCCCGCATGCCCGTCCGAAAGACGGAGCGAGACAAAATATCAACGCGTCGTCTGTCTCGTACCGTCTTCGCTCGCTTTCAGTACCTCTCGGTCGCTCTCGTTCCATCTCGCTCTCGCCTTCACCGGACATGAGTGGAGACAGAAGTGGTGGGGATAGCGAAAAGCCCGTATCGTGTACACCAGGGCTGCACAGGGAGCCTTTTCAGCGCCTAACGGCGAGCAATCGGCCCTACGCCGTTACTAAGGGTAGAATCAGTGAGGAGAACTGAAGTAGTGTAGGTGCAGGCTCGTAGGCGCGTAACGTAAGTACATACACTACTGCAGTTCTCCTCACTGATTCTACCCTTGGTAACGGCGCACGGCCGGTTGCTCGCCGCTAGGCGTTGAAAAATAAGGTGGGCCGAAAAACCCAAATTTTCAAAACTCGAAACGGCGTAGAGCGGAAAAGTTGCCGTTGGGGAAGACAAATTGAGGCCAAAAAGAAATTTTGAAATCGGTCAATATTTGACCCTCGCGCATCGCCGTCAAAGTTTTTAATTTTTGACCGAGTTTGGTGACTTCCGTATATTTTCTTAAAATTGTCTATATTTCACTGTTGAACATCACAAAATATTATTTCAGCACATAAATACATACAATTCTTTAGCTGCGCAGCTCTTGGCTCGAGTTAAATAGCTAACGCGACTTAGAACTCACCACGGGAAGGTGGCTGCACCTCGAGTTCCACCCACGCCCTTCCCAACCAACCAACCACATAGGGCATACATACTACTTATTGTCGATATCTTTCACGACTTTTACTTCTTCACGTTGAATTGTGCCTTATTTGTGAAGGAAGGCATGATTTCCCTGGACATCAACGTGGTCCGGATAAAACCATCCCTGTTTTTATACCCAACAACTGTTCCTGCTGCTTCCGTCACTAACTTAACACAGCGCTCAACTGATTGGGTATGGCAAGGAAAGTTCCCGATATCCCAGTCTGGCGTAAATCCAGATTCTATTAGTGATGTAATGTGTTCAGTTGAGACATGACATAAAAGAGGTGGTGAAGAGTTAATGGAGCTCCAGTCGATAATTTCTGAATAATCTGTCGCAGCAAAGTTGATTTTTGGAATGGAGAAGTCACGAACCGGCTTTTTTTATTCAGAGGTGATTTTCTTGCCTCGGTGATCTATGATGGAACTATTTTTCTTTATGGCAAACCATACAGGCATATAACATGCAAGTACAAAATTCACTACCTGTATGAGTTCATTAGAAGAATTGACCGTTGATACATATAACCTCAGATTTCGATTTGCAGCTGTCAGCCACTGGGAATGACACAGCGGCCCAGGATCTGAGACAGCTAAATCTGGAGGACAGAATCCTGACTTGATAGCTGAAGCTATATTCAGAAGATATTTCTGATCCTTACTAAGTTGTTTCAGATCTTTCTCATCAATAGGTGGAATGTCGCAATCAATACTCTCAAATTTAACAACAGGTAAGTTTTCGCAGCTCAAAAGACACTTCCCAATAGGACCACAAAACGATTTTGGACCTGTGGTTTGACCATCTAAATGTTCAAATAAATGTCTGAATGGAAGCTCATTGAAGTGCAACATGCATATAATCCATTGGAGTGGTCTTTTAAGAATCATTTCAATATTGTGAATTATACCATTCTTCCATCCAGTATTAGTTGCTGTTCCATCACAACCAACAACATCTAAGTCTCCAAGGGAGATTTTTAATTCCTTTAGATGTGAGATAACACTATCAGTAATATTTCTCGCAGAACTTGACCTTGGAGAAACATGACTGATATAGTTAGATCCCGGCTCTTGAATTAATGAAATATGTTCCTCTTTCACTCTTCTGCGAAAATTCTTCGAGTGCATTGTTTCAACAACCAAAGTTTCATCTTTTCTGCCATCAAAATATAAACCTCGAAGAATTATATCAGCATTATCCTGTAAGCTTGATCTCAAACGTTCCTTTTCTCTCTTACTTTATTTTTGTCAATAACAAGTGACTTGTCAGATTCATTTATAATCCCTACATCTTTCAGAATACTCGAAGCGATTGCCGCAGTTGCCCTGTCAGAAATACCATACCTGTCGCTTACTAAAGCAGTCGACTTGAGTTCAATCCTCATCTGTGTACCTGATGATGGTTTATGCTTTTTCGAAGGGACAAAATTGTCATTTTCAGTCTCTTCTTCAGGTTCAGGACTTTGGTCTTTGACTTCTTCTGAGGTCTGTTCGAAAGAACTACCGTTCAGGGCTACGTCAAAACGAGACAGGCCTTGCTCTGCCCTCAGTAGTCTTTTGATTCGTTTTTCTGATTCTTTTTTGTCAACTTGTCCTATTCTTCCAAATCTTCCATTTCTTTGATCATACATAAATTTAATCTCAAGAAGTGGAATTTTCTTTGATCTCTCGCAACAACAGTTAATAGAATTTTTACAAATACAATTTCGAATACTTTTTCCACAGATGCAGTTTAGAATCATTAGACACTTGCAGGATGCTACGTCGAAGAGTTTTGCAGCTTCCTCCTTGAATTTTGCAAGTTTATGCTTATAATTTTGTTTCTCTTTGTCCCTGCTATAAGATTTCCGCAAATTGTAGTATGAGCTGTGATATGATTTTATCTTGTGTACGATTGTTTTTTCTGTTATAGTGGGAATAGATGCTACATCATACAGAACCAAAATTTTTTGTGCAACTGACTTAGCTACGGTAGAAAAACAGACGTTGTTATAGTTGGCACCTGAAACCAGCTTAAATCGTTCTTCGAAACAACATTTCAAAACTTCTTCGTATGTAGGAAGTTGAGAAGTTGATAAATCCTTTGGATTACCAAAAATCGGACAGAAAAATGTTTTCCGGCTAATGTGTTTCTTTGGGACTTCCATCTTTTATTGATGGAAGAGCTTCAAGATCACAAAATGTAGGAAGACGTCAATACAAAATGATAAGATAAATGCTTTAAATACAAATGCAGACAATTTCTGTTATAAAAGAGCATAAGTGGTCGAGTAACGAAACAAAGAAGCTTTACTGACGCCGCTTTGCTGATTCTACCGCGATGATAGACGAAGGGAGAGGAGTGGGTCTGTTAAGCCAAGCCAAGAGCTTTGTGCCTGGAGTTGCCAGGAAACTCCTACACGTAGTGGAGGACGTATACCTACCTTGGCGTCGATTGGTTTGACGTCACGGCGTCATCACGCGCATGCGTGGCGTTTTCCCTCTCCACTACGGTTAGGACTTCCTGGCAACCGTGTTTGTTTATGCCTAAAGATTCAACAATATTGCCTAATTTATGTTGCGTACTGAGGTACGCCGTCGCACACCGAATTAACTTTGTGCGTAACTAATTAGATTGACGTAAGTGCGTTAGCAATTTCAATGCTAATAATTCAATTTAATATAATTGCAATGTTGCTTTCGTAGCCCCTTACAGGATTGTGGTTTGCGTCGTGTTCGCCTTACGCCTAGTCGGGCCCCACATATTGTCTTCCGTCCGCGACAATACATATAGAAAACACTATTTTACGTGTTTATGTGCTGAAATAATATTTTGTGAAGTTCAACAGTGAAATATAGACAATTTTAAGATAATATACGGAAATATCGCCAAACTCGTTCAAAAATTAAAAACTTTGACGGCGATGCGCGAGGGTCAAATATTGACCGATTTCAAAATTTCTTTTTGGCCTCAATTTGCCTTCCCCAACGGCAACTTTTCCGCACTACCCCGTTTCGAGTTTCGAAAATTTGGGTTTTCCGGCCCACCCTAACGCACAGTGGTCCGAAATCCCCATATCAAAGAAAAACTATGATAGCATCAATGTGAAACCTTCAATTTATACAAAACTTGGTATCCCGGGGGTTTTGAGGTCGCTGGTTACAAATCTGAAGTCAAAATTACTAAAAACAAAATGGCTAATCCAAAGTGAAATAATAATCCGCGTTAATGGTGTTTTGAGAGGTATACGAAAAGGTAAGGAACGTTTGGGACGTTTCATAAAAAAAATAAAACTGATAGTTTTGTGATTTGTAAAAAAATATATTTCAAATTTAAATAAAATACGAAAAAGGAATATAATTATGCACATGTAATTATAGTTTTGCAATAATTTGGTGTATCTGTTTTTTTGTAGGTGTACATGTAGAAGACATAAAAGTCAACAATGTTTTTTTAAAGGAAGCACATATTTTTTAATGCATTAGTCGATTTTATTCGTCATTCTCTATTAAAAAGTATTAACATACTGATGTCGAAAAACTATTAGTTATTATTATTAAAATATCTCCTAAACTAATAGTTTTTCGACATAAATAGGTTAATACTTTGCCATAAAAATGATGAACTGAATCCAGCGATGTATTAAAAAATATATAATTTCGTTTAACAAAACATCGGTGACCTTCATACATATATCCTCTATGCGGCCACACATACAAAAACGAATTACATTAAATTATGGCCTCCTATGAACCATTTAACTTTTATCTAAAACATTTTTTGATATTATGAAAAATGAAAGCAACATACTCCAAATACTGATAAAAGTTATAGAAAAAATGATCCCGACACCAAAGCCGCAGGTTTACGCAGCTGAAACCTGTTCGGTTATGTACTCAAAGGTAAAATGCACCAATAGTACTAAGTCTTACCTTGACGCTAGTTGTCGCAAAAAAGTTATGTTTAATTAAACTTCGATTCTATTATTAAAAATACCTCTTTGTTCAACTTGTGTCCTACTGAAACCAACGATGGTGTCATTTACTTAATTCGTGTAATTTATTTGTTCAGTATGAACATAATCAAATTACAAAATTGCGATTTATTTTTTTAATTTACAAATACTTTAAATTTTACTTGCAAGATAGTGCATTTATAACTCAAAATTGCAGGTGTCCTGTTCCTCAACTTTCATGTTGTAATTTTCTTACAAATTAATGGTATTTACAGAAACTTCTTGTTGGTTCTGGTGCTTCAACTATCCTATTACGGAATTGTATTGAAAAAATTCTGTGTACTTAACATTCAAAAAATGACTTTTTTCCTCTATTCAAACTAGAGCTCTTACTACCCGACTACTCGGGTACCCGTGAGATACCCGACTACTCGGGTACCCGTGAGATACCCGACTACCCGACTACTCGGGTACCCGTGAGATACCCGACTACCCGGGTACCCGTCAGGTACCCGGGTACCCGGGTAGACAAAAATTACCCGGCTACCCGAATAGACAAAAATTACCCGAGTATCCATGAGATACCCGAGTAAATGAGATGTGATGAGATAGTTGAGAATTTCGTCTCTATATTTAAATAAGCCATACTGTTACTGTAAAAGCCCGAATCTAACGTAAGATTTATCAATCAACGTTGGTAAAAGCCCGATATAACGTTTCCCACTGGGGAGTATGATACCCCATCGGAAAGCTTAAAAGTAGAGAGAAAAATATAGAATAAAAAATGTAGACCTGGCATTGACGCACTCTTATCTAATCCCAACCAACTCCCTCAGTCGATGCAAAGCAAAACTCGGAAAATCCTAGGAAAATGCACTCGTTTTGGGTTTTCGTTCACATCATTTCTCGGAGATTGTTGGGGCTAGATCTGTTTAGCGGGCTAATTGGGAGCTAAAAAATTTCACATTTTCCACGCATGATATAGGGGGACGACATACCGCCGAAAACGTCATAGTCGTTATAATAGGAAATGGCAATGCAGAAAGAGTGGAACATTACAATATTGCAAATAAATTAATTGCTCTCTAGAACATGACAATGCAAGTAACATGAATGCAACAAATTTATTAGAGACTTAAAAATACAGCGTTTCGTGTACTGCACATAATTTACAGTTATTTATAAAAGACGCCTTTCATACAGTTGAAAAATTCTTAGATGCGGTAAAGAAAGGCAGTAAAATAGTTCGGCATTTTCATCATTCGAATTTGGCGACTTCTGCGCTGCAAGACGCAGATGATTAGGACACTGTAGAAGCTAAAAAATTTAGGAACATTTTAAAAACATCTCTTGCTCGCAGATCCGAAATACATTCATACTCTGAGAGTGCCCATCAAGTGCTTGTTTTCTGGACCCTAGAAGCAAAGATTTAACATTTGAAGATAGCGCATTAAAAAATGTAATTATAAATTCTATTCGCAACAGATTGGAAATATATCAATTAATGAAAATAATACAGATAATGATAATACCAGTACAAGTGCCTCAGAAATTGTCGTGGTGGAAAACTCGTGTGGATAAATATAAGACTCGCAGAATTGGCAAAAATGTATTTAAGTATTCCGACTACATCTGCTAGTTCGGAGTACACATTTTTTTCAGCTGGGTTACTACCTGGAAATGTAGATTTATTAGTATTTTTACATCAAAACAGAAATGTGTGGAGGTTAGGTTCTGGACAGAATCGTGATTCGAAGTCACACACTATTCCTTGTATAGAATTTATTACTCTACTTACCAAGCGCTTTCCAATGACGCTCATTTCGCGTAGTGCGGCGCTGCACATTTCTGATCAGAAGACATTTTATCATAATATTCAGAATCGTAACGCGCACACACATTCAATTGCTTGAAGTTTATTCCGTTCATTACTGATGTTGGCCGAAAATGATCGAAAGTCGAAAGATCAAATCGATGATCATTTACTCGGGTAGCTCATGGATACCCGGGTAATTTTTGTCTACCCGGGTAGTCGGGTAATATTTGTCTACCCGGGTAATTTTTGTCTACCCGGGGTCTCACCGGGTACCCGGGTACTCGAGTCACACAGTAGTTTGAATTAGAGCTATTCTTTTGGCCCGACATCATTGCACGGAAATCCAAAAAACAGGGCAACCCAAACTCACCCAGAAATTGCCAACGATAAACAGCAATAACCCTAGCAGCATTTAGTGTTGGCATTTTGATGGCCAACTAATTCCCAACTTGGGGATACTGTGGGCCAACCAGAAATGCTACTAGGGAACACATGTTCCCTGCAGTACCTACTTTCCTCGCAGCCCAATTATTACCTTTCCCACAACTACTTGTACCTAGTCGCGCAGTCGTTAGACCTACACAAAGCTCGATACCTCGATTGCCATGTAGGCGCACGCGATCGACCATTACCGCGGATAGCTATTGCAACGTGGACCAGGACATTTCACCATTAACTGCTCGACTACGTTTCCAGGACGACGGATTTTTACCATCAATTAGCTCGACAACGTTTCCAGGACGAAAAATCGACCGCGTTGAAAAAGGATACGCGTGAGTCAACAAGCGTGGAATGGCGCCAACCGTAAAGAACTTCGTCGCTGGCTCGAATCAGTCTGCCAAGGACTTCATTCTGTTGGAGTTGCACATAAATCGTGCACTGCGCACACGCGCGCGCACCTGGCCGTTGGTTGGCGCGTCGTCGCGTGTGCGATACAGGCGAAATGCTGGAATCGTGCTGACACGTAGCGTCCTTGTCAGATTTCGCACGTTTTTGCATCGCACCTTCACCGAGGATGAGACTCCGGTAGCGCTGCGAGCGAAAGGTCGAGCCGCGCGCGAATTTCGTCGTCGGCGAATCGCCGTCGATACGTTGCGAATGAAATACGCGTTTCCACGGCGATCGGGGCGATTAATATTAATGCGGCATTTGCACACAGTGCGTGGGTGGTTCTTTGTGTTGCCGGTTCATTGTTGGCGATGCCGATCTGCAGTCACACGCACGGCGCGTTCGTCTAAAATAATACACGGGTTCTTGAAATGGTATTTATTCCTTGTTTAAACGTGATGACGTAATCGACTGTATCGTTTCGTGCAGCTTTTTTTCTCCTCTAATCGCAAATATTAATATAACACGTCATAAATTTTCTGTGGTTTTCCTGCGCGCGTAATTAGCTGGTGTTGACTTACGTAAACGATTCGTTGACTTTGGTGGAACAAGGATACGGTGTGATTGGGTAATAATTGGAAATGTAAGTTGCGATGGAAGAACTGTGGCTCTTTAAGAATCGTGTCGCTATTTTAATTGTTTTAATCGTAATTGGACATGAATTATATAAAGATTTCTATTTAAAGGAATTACAGCTTTATAAAATAAGTGGTGCCACGTTTTTATTTTGTGTTCAAGGGAGATGGAGTTTAATCGCTACTCACACAGCACCATAACATTGCAGCAACGTCTCTGCAATGGCGCGGTGCAAGATTGCAATGTTGCACCAAAACATTGCAGAGATGTTGCAGGTTCAATCCTATGTCCGCCTTCGCAATATTGCAGGTGTGTATTTTTGCAAAGTTGGGGCAACAATACAAATATGCAGTCCTGCAACGTTCCGGCAATGATTCTGCAACGAAGTGTGCTGTATACATTGCAGTGGCAACGTGTGCGCAATATTACAGAATGTTGTTGGAGCGTTTCCACTGTAACAATACACGTCAATGTGTGCGCAATATTGTAGAATCGTTGCCACTGGAACATTGCGGTGGCAACGTATGCGCAATATTCCTGCAATATTGCAAGAACGTTGCCACTCAAATACTGCACGGCAATAATGCAGCATTGTTCCTGCAATATTGCAATACAACCTGCAATAACGCAATATTGCAGCAACGTTCCTGCAATACTCCTGCAACGAAGTGTGCTGTACGGGTAAAGGTATGTTTTCCTACGCGTTTGGGCATATCATGAAGAAATTCAAAGTAGATTTTGTCGAAAATGAAGCGCGATATCAAAAAATGTTAAAAAATGTTTCTGTTCGATTTATAAAAGTAAATAAGTCGAAAAAAGGAATACAATTTTTTTATATTGCGCTTCATTTTCGAGAAAATTGACTTTGAATTTCATGATGTTGCGTCCAGTCGCGTGTAGGAAAACCAAAAAATTCGGAAACCCAATTCGAAAATTCAAAAAAATCTGGACCTTTGCAGAAATGAAGCTTAGGTGATGCTAATACCGTAACTATTCATTGATTCGGCAATAAAACAGTCCTAAGGGTGAAAACACCCCCCCCCCCCCCAAGAAATTCTGAGTTTTCAATATTATCGTGAATTACTGCGGAGCCGTAGAAGATATCGAAAAGAAGTTCAATACAAACTTTTATGGCTTTCGATATCCTACAATATGATGATAAAGAATTGTCTATAAAAAGGGAGGTGGGGATAAATTTTGAAAAAAAATAGATGTTTTTGCAAATTCTTTATCGTCGCTTTATAGGATATAAAAAATCATAGAACTCTGAATTCATTTTCTTTTTGATATCTTTTAAAATTTCGTAGATGGTCACGATAATCTGAAAACTCACCATTTTTTCGAGAGGGTGTTTTCACCCCTAGGACCGTTTTATTGCCGAACCAAAAACTACTTACGTTATTAGCATCACATTTCTGCGAAAATTCAGATTATTTTTAATTTTCGAGTTGCCGAACTTCCCTTACCCACACAGCACCATAACATTGCAGCAACGTCTCTGCAATGACGCGGTGCAAGATTGCAATGTTGCACCAAAATATTGCAGACACGTTGCAGGTTCAATCCTATGTCTGCCTTCGCAATATTGCAGGTGTGTATTTTTGCAAAGTAGCGGCAACATTACAAATATGTAGCCCTGCAACGTTCCGGCAATGATTCTGCAACGAAACGGCAAAATTCTGGCAATGATCCTGCAACTCTTCGGCAATATTCTGGTGCGAGATTACAATGTTGCACCGCATCATTGCAGAGAAGTTGCAGGAGCGTTGCCACTCCAATATTTCTGCAATATTGTACGGTAATGTGTGTGCAATTTTGCTGGGACGTTGCCACTGGAACATTGCACATCGATGTGCGCGCAATATTGCAGAAATATTGTAGGATCGTTGCCACTGGAACATTACACGCCAATGTGCGCGCAATATTGCAGAAATATTGTAGGATCGTTGCCAATGGAACATCGTATGGCAACGAACGTGAAATATTGCTGCAATATTGTACGATCGTTGCCACTGGAACATTACACGGCAACGAACTTGCAATATTGCAGGATCGTTGGCACTCTAATAATGCACAACAATATTGCAGCATCGTTCCTGCAATATTGCAATGCAACCTGCAACAACACAATATTGTAGCAACGTTCCTGCAATACTGCTGCAACGAAGTGTGCTGTACAGATATAAGCAACTTCCACTGTGACGGCCGGAAAAGTGAATCATTTGTAAGAATTTTTTAGGAATAATTTACAATTTTCATAGAAAACTTTTATTACCTACTTTTAGTACCCCACACAGCACCATAACATTGCAGCAACGTCTCTGCAATGAAGCGGTGCAAGATTGCAATGTTGCACCATAACATTGCAGAGACGTTGCAGGTTCAGTCCTATGTCCGCCTTCGCAATATTGCAGGTGTGTATTGTTGCAAAGTTGCGGCAACATTACAAATATGTAGTCGTACAACGTTCCGGCAATATTGCAAGAACGTTGCCACTCAAATATTGCACGGCAATATTGCAGCACTGTTCCTGCAATATTGCAATGCATGTAAACGAATATTAAGCAGGAAATTCATTGCAATAACTGAACTAAGGGTATAATTTCAATAATTTGTTCTGAAAATACACACACGTGTGCTCATTTTCAGCCCTCATTATTGCCTTGAATTTGGTCGCTTTCGCTGCTATCTAAAATCTTCTTCAAATACTCCAGTGTACACATGACTCAAATCCAACATGTATTACTTTCTAATTATTTTGTGTTGAGACAGTAACATGACTTGGGCAACAATCATTCTTTTTTGAAAAGTGGAAACGGAGAATCTCATGTATTTCTATAGACGACTCTTATCAAATTCAACTTTGGGATCATTTAGAGATAACCAAAAAATCTTGCATTATTATATTGAAAATGTGTTAAATTACATATTTATTTAGTTTTATTGTGGTAACCAGATACGGTAACAATTGCAAGATTTTCATAAAACTTATACATAGAACAAATTATTGATCCTATTTGTCTAATTAGAAAAATCACGAGGTTTAAATGTAAGAAGATTTATAGTTTTATTTTTTGCATTGTATTATCGTATTATTCTGTTATACTAAGTTGTTTACAATTTCTTCCGATTTCTTATATGAATTGTAAAAAGTAACTAATACCAATAAAAAATTCTAAATATACGATTTATGCAGAAGTATCACTTCACACTTGAAAGATTTTAGTCAGCTTTTAATTTTAAACTTCTACTTATCATAAGCAACAAAATTCAATGTCTCTTCAAAACATTATTATTTTTCTGCTAATAAATCCGAGAAATTCATTCAAATACACGCCTGGTAAATACCAGGTAGCGGATAAATCGATTCTTCATTTTAAATTCAAGTGCAAAAGAGAAAATAAAATAAAAAAAGGTTGAAAATTAGAAAACTACAGTGTATGATGTTAAAGCTATTTTTTAAAATTGATATCGTGCAACTGACGTCCAGCTTACACGTTTGCAAATTTCTGTCCGTTTTAGAACGAATTCCTTAACATCAATGATTTCTTGAATTATTCTCAAAATTTGTCGTCGACTATTTTATTTGATTGATATAGTCATTTCCCTGTATGTAATTGTGAAGAATAAGGAGAGCACTTGTCAAATCTCTGGGCTTCTGAAACCATCTCAAATCACCATTTACAGAAATTATTCGACTAAGGAAATGCTTCCTTATTCTTCAAAGTAAATAGTCGCCCCTTGGATACATTCGTGAAAAAAAACGGAAAAATTTTAACGTAAAATAAGAGATCATTAAGTCAAGGAGGATCTTGAATGACAGGAGGAAAATTTATCAAAAATCAACACGGAATTAAATAATAGAGTCTTTAACTGAAAAAAAATGAAAATATTTTCAATATTTTTCTTATGAAAAAAAATCACGTTTAACTTCAAGTTTCGTTTTTGAAACTCCTTAACTCTGCAATAGTTGAAAAATTAAAGAACATGAATCATCTTGACAAGTGTAATGTTTACTCTATCACACAAAATACGAGTGATGTCAGAAACGATTAAACAGCAAATGAGCTTCTTGAGCATAATTTTTAATGAAATACAACCTGTCCTAAGAATAAGAATTTTTGCGGGAAAAGGATAGCTGCTAGAAAACACACTTAAGAAAATACAAATTACTATCATAGTTCTTCAGTGTATTCTTATAGTAAACAATTCAATTGAATTCGTTTTTCGAAAGTATAAAAAATGACGTGAGAGAATCTAGTATACAAAAATATGATTAAATTATATTACAATTTACAGTAATTTTTTAGGTGAACTGATATTTGCAGTCAGTGTATGTAAATAAATTTGGTTTAGTCAAAAGTTTTATAATATTATATTCATCAGAATAGTTTTTATTTCAATATTTGTGATATATATTATATAAAATGTTTTAGTAATATATACTTTTAATACCTAAAATTTGCATTTATATGTTATATAAATAATAATAAGAAATACTGTGCAAAAGAGTTATATTGCACGAATATTTTAATACAGTGTACCAACATTAAGAAAAACAACATGCAGGATAAAACCAAATTTTTGAAAAAGAGTTATTATTCCACTTTTTGCTTCCACAGTCATGTGTAATTAATTTCACACTAAATCTTAACTACACATTTCTAGCTATTTCAATAGTGAATCCTTTTTCTCAATCTACAACTATTTAATTGTTCCAAAGTACGAAATTAAATAATTAATAAAGATCTGAAAAAATATTGAGTAAAGTTATACATATAATACAATTTTTACTAGGGTTTATACAAAAACCGGCTTTTGAGAAAACCGGTTTTCGAATTTCCACAAAAAAAATTATAATTAAAATAGTAAATCAATATTTGTACTTATTTAAAAAATTGTCACTTTCCTTAATATTATGGAATTACAAAAATATAACACAATAAAATATACTGCATTCAAAACCAAATGAAAAAAAAACTAAAATCCATACAAAATATAAATCTTTTAAAAGGTGGTACCAATATTTTTTCTTAAAATATGAACTCATTAAGATTAGTTTTACAGTAAACTGTTACCTACAGCTTTTAATTAAATAATGAATTCCTTTCTGCATATCAATTCTAGTATATAAAACCGGTTTTTGAAAATTAAAACCCGGTTTTCGAATTTTACAGATTTATAAATAAAAACCGGTTTTTAAATCCGGTTTTTAAAACCGACAAACCCTAATTCTCACAAAAAAAGTTGCGGGTTACATACAACCCTTTCATTAAACTAATATAATTTCATTGGAGCATCCTGTACAAAACACGAAATCCCCTATCAAAATTTAAATAAATGCCGTCATTAAAGCGTCATTTATTGAGGAAATTATTTTCTATTTCTGTACAGCTAACTTATGTTTTCATATAGCAAAAAGGGAGCTTATTGACACCAATTGTCCACTTTGAATAATATTTGTGCTTTCATTATTCTTAGTTATGGTCGTTTGCACGCTGTTATTAATTATCACAAAGAAGTGGAAAGAATATAAAAACTCATACATTTCGTACTTTTATTGGAACAGAAACTTCCCATCTCTCATTGCAATTAATACACAACTGCGTCCCCCGTCAGCTATTCTGACAGATTCTGTTATCAATACCTTTATCGCCTCCTCAGCCTTAGTTTAATACGGTAAGCCTCATTATCTCGTTATTATGTCGCGAACGGAACGGGCGACCGAAGTCGACACGACTCACTCTTCTACTGCCCTCTCTTATTTTACTGCTCCACTCTTATTATACTCCTGTTAGCTCACTATTGTCATTGTAATTTAGGGGAACGCCAACTCAGACGCAGATGATAAGACGTTTTTATCGTGATCAAAACCACGTACGTTGGCTTCTCTCGCCACGAACGACGAGCGTTGCTATATTCATTCACCGAATTAAAAGCGACGACATTCAGGACTTTTTCACACGGGATACTTCTGTTCTCCACCATTGGTATTAGGGCTGGGACTGTTCGAATAATCTAATATTCGAATACTTTACAAGTATTCGAATGCTACGAATAAACTTCGAATATTTGAGTATTCGAATGTTATTATTCGAATATTTGAGTATTCGAATGTTATTATTCGAATATTTGAGTATTCGAATGTTATTATTCGAATATTTGAGTATTCGAATGTTATTATTCGAATATTGATGTATTCGAATACTATTCGAATACTGATGTATTTGAATACTGATATATTCGAATACTGATGTATTTGAATACTGATATATTCGAATACTGATGTATTTGAATACTGATATATTCGAATACTGATGTATTTGAATACTGATATATTCGAATACTGATGTATTTGAATACTGATATATTCGAATACTGATGTATTTGAATACTGATATATTCGAATACTGATGTATTTGAATACTGATATATTCGAATACTGATGTATTTGAATACTGATATATTCGAATACTGATGTATTTGAATACTGATATATTCGAATACTGATGTATTTGAATACTGATATATTCGAATACTGATGTATTTGAATACTGATATATTCGAATACTGATGTATTTGAATACTGATATATTCGAATACTGATGTATTTGAATACTGATATATTCGAATACTGATGTATTTGAATACTGATATATTCGAATACTGATGTATTTGAATACTGATATATTCGAATACTGATGTATTTGAATACTGATATATTCGAATACTGATGTATTTGAATACTGATATATTCGAATAGTATGGTGTGAAGTGGGTCAAAATTAGCTTACAAGATTTCACCCTGAATAATGAACCTAAAGAACTTGATTTATAATTCACACCTTACTATTCGAATACATCAGTATTTGAATACATGGATATTCGAATTATATTCGCCAAATAATTGAGCAACTGAAGTATTCGAATATTCGAATACCGAAAAATTCGACAAATAGTCCCAGTCCTAATTGGTATTGCTGAATCTCAGACACTATCACTTGGCAAACACAGTACTGGTGTAAAAAATGCAAAAAGGAATAAAGGATGTGAATATATGTGTTGGAAATATTTTGTCGAATCAATCACTTTCTTGGCGTTTTAAATGAATTACACTCTTTCGGCCTATCAAAATTGTATTTAATATAATGATATGAAAGTAATATAACGAAACGGAGGTTTACACTACAGTGTTCAAGCCACGACTGCTCGCGATCGGTTACGTTACCGATTACAATAACACCGGGCATTTAAAAAAAATCCACCTACACAGTGGACTGTGGATCGAGACACGCGATTAGGCAAGTATTAAAAAGTTTCCTCTGCTTCCCGTATAAGGGAATGTTACTCGGACGTTGAACGTTAATTCCTCGGATGGTTGAAGTTGACTCGCGTCAGTAATATATACTGTTCGTTGCATGGCAGTTTTTAAAAAACGAAATAATATATCAGAACTAGGGCTGGGACTATTTGTCGAATTTTTCGGTATTCGAATACTTCAGTTGCTCAATTATTTGGCGAATATAATTCGAATATCCAAGTATTCGAATACTATTCGAGTATCCAAGTATTCGAATACTATTCCAATATGCAAGTATTCGAATACTATTCGAATATTTAAGTATTCGAATAATATCATTCGAATACTCAAATATTCGAAGTTTATTCGTAGCATTCGAATACTCAAATATTCGAAGTTTATTCGTAGCATTCGAATACTCAAATATTCGAAGTTTATTCGTAGCATTCGAATACTTGTAAAATATTCGAATATTAAATTATTCGAATAGTCCCAGCCCTATAGTCGAAAGCCATAAAACAATAAAACAGTTGCTTTGCAGTTGGAGGCGTTTTCCTACGGCGTGTGGTCAGAAAACTTTTCCCTAGCTCTACAATTCGGTACTCTCCCGTTTTCGTTAATGCCTTGCCGCATTTTCGGTTGAAGGAAAACGCTGGCAATGGAAGGACAAGGCAGATAATTTTCATTTTCAACCATTTTTTTCAATCCCCTCTGACTACTAACACTGTAACTTTGAACAAAATTATTATTATTGCATTACAAAAATTGAGCACATTCTTCGAATATCAATTAACCCTTGGTTGTCACACAGGGTCAAATTGACCCTGCAATTTTTGAAGCAAAATACTTTTTCTCGAAACTCTTATTACTTCAAAATTTGTTTAAGCATGACGACACTTTAAATGTCAACTTCCAACGATGGGCATATATTCTACAATGTTCAAACTTTATCTCAGAATTTTTTAGACTTAATTTAACAAATAGTCTTTAAGTAACAACTGATTGAAAATTGGCAGGGTCAATTGACCCAGTGTTCGAAAAAGTAGGTGTGACAACCGAGGGTTAATGAACGTACAAACTTTGGAGCTATAATACCCAATACTTTTCTTTTAAAAAATTTCCCAAAATTTGCCTTACCTTCAGAGCGTCAACTACTTATGAAGACTCCTTAATTCTCGTCGTTTAGTAATTCAGCGTTAACATATCAAATTGTCCGACAAACTAAAAAGACTTTTATGACACTCCACCTATTCACCTCAGAAATCTGCCCAATATCTAAATTAGAGCACACGTGGCCAATTCAATGCGAAAGAGCAAAGAAAAATTTAAATTGGCTAAGATCGACGTTGGCGATTTAACATGCAAATTATCAAACCGACCGAGGTCGACTTCGCCAGTGAACGTTTTAATATACTCATAATTGTTGACTGACACCAGCAAAAGGTGGCACCTTTTATCCTTCCTTACTATTTACAATACGCTGCTCCTCCGGCATCGTTAAAAAGAGTGGAAGGGGAGAGAGACCGGGCATGAGGAGACGAGGGAATATTTTACGTGCATGTGTTTCATTAACAGAGTTTATGAAAACACGCCTTGTCCTTGCCCAGTGCATCGCACCCGCTTCTGGCTTCGTCCTCGTCGCTCTCTCGCACTCAACTTTGTTCTTTTCTTCTAAGCGACCGCGCGCGACTTAATGTTACACAAAGAGATGAGTTATTGTAAGCTGTAAAGAGACGCTGTTTGCCCTACAATTCCTCCCATGCCATTAGCCTTCTCCATTTTTGTCGCTTTGCTTCAACAGAAGTACCACCAAATTGGAGTAAAGTGTGTTGAATCCGTTAAATATTTGCATCCCAAATTATTTGTTGTTGGTTGCTGTTTAAAAGTTATACGCTAGAGTCCCTATTTACCAGAAATTGTTTTTGTTATTGTGAGTTAAGGGTCTATGGGTGGTCTTTGGTCTGCTTCGATACTAGGTCGCCTGTCGAACCTCCAATGTAGTTCATCATTATATCAGCGAAGGAGCAACTGAATCCCCCACCACTTTCCCATCCGCTGTTTGGGCATGCGCAGTAGGAGCGCCACTCTGTGTAACTATATTTATGTTTCTTTCGTTGGTGTCCACTTCTTTCTTGTTCAGATAAAGGTCTTAAAAATACTGATGCGAACTGGTATATAGGAGAGTAGTACTGAATGCTGATGACATAGGTACCCACACAGCACCATAACATTGCAGCAACGTCTCTGCAATGACGCGGTGCAAGATTGCAATGTTGCACCAAAACATTGCAGAGACGTTGCAGGTTCAATCCTATGTCCGCCTTCGCAATATTGCAGGTTTGTAGTTTTACAAAGTTGCGGAAATATTACAAATATGTAGTCCTGCAACGTTCCGGCAATGATTCTGCAACGAAACGGCAAAATTGTGGCAATGATCCTGCAACGTTCCGTCAATGATTCTGCAACGAAACGGCAATGATTCTGCAACGAAACGGCAAAATTGTGGCAATGATCCAGCAACTATTCGGCAATACTGCGGTGCGAGATTGCAATGTTGCACCGCATCATTGCAGAGAAGTTGCAGGTTTAATCCTATGTCCGCCTTAGCAATATTGCAGGAGGATATTCCCGCAACGTTTCAGAGATTTTATACCAATAGTCCCGCCGCAACGTTTCGGGCAGTGAGGGACGCGACGACATGAATTTGTGGAGGCAGAATCGTAGTAGTATAACGCCCGTGTGTTTTTTTTTAAAGAAAACTGTTTTCCCCAGGGGGATTCGAACCGAGGACCTCCAGCATCGTAGACGAACACTTTACCGTTGCAGCTACAACCGTTGATTGATAAGATTGCTTACGTATTCGATCTTAAATTTCTATTGAGCAAAACTTTAAACTCAGATTATTAAAAAACGAGGGCTCATTTGACAAACCCCATTAGGGATTTGTAACACTATAGGTGCGGCTTACAACTTTCACCCGGTGTCATTTTAGGTTAGGTTGGAAAACAGTCTTTAGACTGAACCTTTGTATTTATCTTTTCTTCTTTTTTCTCTCTTGCTTGATTGTATATACGTGTTTGTGCAATAAAGACGTTTAATAATAATAATTATAATTTCTCATATTAAAATATATGTATAGTACCTACTCTATCTAAAAAAATTAAATTGATCTTCAAATCTCTTTTATAATTTCATGCACAAACATGTCTAACAATAACACTTTCTTTATATCTTCAACGGCTAACGAGAAATTCTAGCGTAACCTGTTAAATGAAACATGCTGTAGAGTCTACTTTACGTCATGTACATTATACATATTTCGGCAAATTTTGTCAAAGTCATAATTGCTTCAGAATATGGCTGTAATGATTCTACAATATTATCACTACAGTATTGCACGGCAATATGTGCGCAATTTTGTTTGGGCGTAGCCATTGGAACATTGCATGTCGATGTGCACGCAATATTGCCGAAATATTGTAGGATCGTTGGCACTGTAACATTGCATGTCGATGTGCGCGCAATATTGCCGAAATATTATAGGATTGTTGCCACTGGAACATTGCACGTCGATGTGCGCGCAATATTGCAGAAATATTGTAGGATCGTTGCCAGTGGAACATTGCAGTGGCAACGTCTGCTCAATATTCCTGCAATATTGCAAGAACGTTGCCACTGGAACATTACACGGCGATACGCGCGATACATTGCAGGAGCGTTGCCACTCCAATATTTTTGCAATATTGTACGGTAATGTGGGTGCAATTTTGCTGGGGCGTTGCCATTGGAACATTGCATATCGATGTGCGCGCAATATTGCATGAATATTGTAGGATCGTTGCCACTGGAACATTACACGGCGATACGCGCGATACATTGCAGGAGCGTTGCCACTGCAATATTTCTGCAACATTGTACGGTAATGTGCATGCAATTTTGCTGGGGCGTTGCCACTGGAACATTGCACACCGATGTGCGCGCAATATTGCATAAATATTGTAGGATCGTTGCCAATGGAACATTGCATGACGATGTGCGCGCAATATTGCAGAAATATTGTAGGATCGTTGCCAATGGAACATTGCACGGCAACGAACTTGAAATATTACTGCAATATTGTACGATCGTTGCCAACGGAACATTGCACGGCAACGAACTTGCAATATTGCTGCAATATTGCAGGATCGTTGGCACTCCAATAATGCACAATAATATTGCAACATCGTTCCTGCAATATTGCAATGTAACCTGCAACAACACAATATTGCAGCAACGTTCCTGCAATACTGCTGCAACGAAGTGTGCTGTATGGGTATGTATGTTCGATTACTGTATTAGTATTTTGAGAAATAGTAATATTTAGTCCATGCAGCACACAGACGTCCCAGGGACGTCCTGAACGTCCCACGAACGGCTTAAATACGTCCTGTGAACGACCCAATGCTACAAAACGGGACGTGTTCAATGAAACGTATATCGGTACTGGTTCAATTCAATATTTCAAGAAAGTAAATGGTTTTCAAAATAATGTCACACTCAATAACAATTTTTTTCATTTATTTAATGCCAATTAGTTGTATTTGGATTAGTATTATGTGTGCAGGATATGTGCAGAATATACATAACCTATAAATAGTATAAAGCCTATTTACAAACGTTCGTGAAAAAATATTTAAACATATGCCTCTGTGTTTTTTATTTTCCATTGATTATGCGAGATAATATTAATAAACATTTGTATATAGATCTGGTTAGACTTAACATGTTCGATCTTTGATACTTCGTCGATGGTTCAAGATAGACAGCGGTTACAGTCCCTGGTTTCCTCAAACTAATTCGTGCACTGAGAAAAAATAAATTCCTTAAGGTAGTTCCTAATCAACTATGTTAGTCAAATTAGAGTTGGATAATAAACGATAAATATAAAGTAGTCTGATACTATAGAAATGATAATAATAATTTTTAACATCATGTATATGTATTTTAAAAAGTTCAATGTTAACCCTCGGTTGTCACATTGGGTCAAATTGACCCTGCAACTTTTTAAACAAAAAAATTTTTGTCGGAAATCTTATTGCTTCAAATTGTTTTTAAGCCTGATGATACTTTAAATGTCATCTTTCAACGATGGGCATATATTCTACAATGTTCAAACTTTATCACAGAATTTTTGATACTTAATTTAACAAATGTTCGATAAAGTAGGTGTGACAACCGAGGGTTAATATAAATAATTGTAATACGAAAATAGACTATTAAATAGGTCAGCGTAGTGAAATGGAGCAGATCTGACAACGTCGCATACATTCGAAGCGTCTTTTATAACCAAAATGTCAGAGAAAATGTTCATATGAATTTGAATCGTCGTTCGCTATTTAACTGTCTGAACATATCGATTGTGCGACGTTGCCACGTTGACTGCTCTACGTAATTTCTAAAAAAGGCATTTACGAAGAAACCATGTGGTCAGTTTCGCAGAAATTAATAAATTCATTTCGTGACATTTCGATGTACTTTTGTGCCGATTTTGGTACACTTCTTGAATATAGTTTTCCTGTTTCAGAAGAAAAACTGAAACTATAACCCCCTTTTTCCGACTCTGCCATATGCCACTGTATTAAAATGCATCAGCTTTAATCTCGATAACTATGTAGTAAATCGATTTTAAACTTTGTACAAGGGTTTCTTGTATTCGAAATTAGTTTTGAACGAAATTTAAAAGACTTCTTGAATTTAGTAGAATATTCAGGAACTACCATAACCTCTACCTAATTCTCAGATAGTACGCAACGTTAAAAGCGTTGTATAGATGGCGCCTACGTAGTTTCCAAGTAGCATACACGTCTCAAAGGCGTCCAAAAGGCCTCTTTAACACATCCCAAAGGCGTCCCAAGGACGTCTTTAAGACGTTGTATAGATGGCGCCAATGTAGTTACCCAACGTCCCAAAGACGTCTTGTTACAAATCAGGACATTCGGGCGTTCGGACCTAAAATGGACGTCCCCGGGACGTCGTGTGCTGTGTGGGAGATGTGTAATTGAACTTTAGTCAGATCCCACATACCACATTCTCTACTTTAATATATAACAACAAATATACTTATCCACTTAAAATAAAACATTTGGTACTCACAAATATAGTGAGTGACTACATAATATAACACTTAATCAAGTAGTTTAAAAAATAATCAACTATAGGTACTTTGTACTAATTTTTTCAAGCAGCACTCAAATTTATTATCTGCATATTGTTTATATTCAATTTTTGAACAATTCCCCGTGACGGTTCTCATATCAGTAACGAATAATCATTATTCCAACAACAATTTGGACAAAAATCCAATCAAGTAATGCTCAATCCTAAGATCAGCATACCAATTACATAATGAAGTACTTATCCCCAAAACAAATTCAATGTAGGTAATTATAAAAATAATTACACAGACGCTGAACATAAGAACAATTTAGGTTATCAGCGCAATTTGAGTGGATTGACATTTCAGCCTAAATCACTTCTTATACTTAGTGCAAAATTTAAATTCTATAGTGTCCTGAGCAACCATACAAAAATAAAGACAAAATGGCAGCACAAAAACGTGTTTTTGCACCAAGCATTTTGTTGATGTACGTCGCAAAATACTGGCCAGCGCAGCATTGGTCATTATTTTATATACTAATAATATACCCCTTAGCAATTATATTTTGTAAAATATCATACCTATGAACCAAACAGTAGAAATTTTAAGCAAAGACTTTAAAACGTCAATAATTTCATTTGCCGTTATCTCAAAACAAAGCTCAATTAACAAAATCAAACATAGCCGCAATTATTTCCAAATAATTTACCGAAATAATCATTATTCGCACGAGCGTATTTTAACCACTTATCACGCGAATTTCACAATGCGGGACAAAGCGTGATGCTCAATCGATGCTCATGAACAAAGCTCATTATCACCGTTCGTGGGTTATCAGAGTCGTATGCTAAAAGCATCTCTATCGGAGAAGCCTCATACATACGCGTAAACCAGTCGTTTATCCACCGCCGTTACCACGGCATGCACTTCCATGCATTTTTCCACGGCATGTTGGTTCTTCTAGGTTCGTTTCTATTGGAATTTTAATCACTTTCAGCTGGATTTATCGTCCAGCTGAGATGGATTCCGTTACGTGAATTGTTTTGATCTTATACCCTGAGAAGGTTCGTGCACACTCTGCTCGTCAATCACGATTTATAAATTTAACGATCGTTTATTAACAGCAGGCGATAATTGAGCAAGTAGCACCTTACGAGATAGTCACTTGTTTTCCTTCCGCTCTTTTTACCTTTAAAACTATACGCGTCCTGAACCTTTAACTTAACCCATTTCCGTATTGTACGTCTCTTCTCCTCCACTGGTGTTTGACAAGACACAAAGCTGGGCAATATAATAATATTCTTTATGTTTATTCTTAGGTTAGATTTAATAATAGCGCAATCTGTCTTCGCTGCAAGTCGCCTTTAGACTCCTGTTTTTGTTCTTAGGTATGTTAGAATTCTGTTTTCTCTCTTCTATCATTTTTTATTTTGATTTATTCCTATTGGTCTTCTGTTGTTTATTGTACTTTCTGTGTTATGCAATAAAGCCATGTTATTGTTATTACTATCTTGCACAAAAATCGAAATCCCACTTATGAAATTTAATGTTGGTGAAAAATGTTAGCGTTATCTAAATCCTATGAGTTCATGAAATATATTGGGTTCGTTATTTCATTTTTATATAAGGATACTGTTATAACTCATACAGCACACTCCGTTGCATGAAGGTTGAAGGAAAGTTCCATGTGCGTTGCCGTGCAATGTTCCACAGGGGCAGACATAGGAGGATTCCTGCAAGATTCCAGCAACGTTGCGGTGCAATATTGCACAGCAAAGTCCCAGCAACATTCCTGCAACGTTCCGAAAATTTTCTAGCAATGGTCACGCAACCTTCCGGAGATTTTCTAGCAATGGTCACGCAACGTTTCAGAAATATTCTTGCAATTCTCACGCAACGTTCCGGAAATATTCTAGCAATGGTCACGCAACATTTCGGATATTTTATAACAAAGGTCTCGCAGTAAGCAGGGCTCGAAAACTGTTATAATATCGATTTCGGTTCTCCAAACGGTTATAAAGAACCTTTATTCTGAATAACTGTTATGAAGAACCGAAATTTCCAACTATTATCTATTTCGGTTACGGTTCCTATTTCCCTCCTCATATCGTATCCATAACCGTTATTTTTTCGGTACTATATCAGTTCCGAAGCGATTCCAGAATCGATTCTTGTATCGACTTTTCCCTAATTGATAGCAATAATAATTATTGTAGGTGCAGATTACTGTATATGTGCATATTTTTACGTTGTGTGACCATTGCTAGACAATTTCCGGATCGTTACGTGACCATTGCTAGAAAATTTCCGGAATGTTGCGTGACGATTGCTAGAAAATCTCCGGAACGTTGCGTGACCAATGCTAGAAAATCTCCGGAACCTTGTGTGACCATTGCTAGAAAATCTCTGGAACGTTGCGTGACCATTGCTAGAAAATCTCCGGAACGTTGCGTGACCATTGCTAGAAAATATCCAGAACGTTGCGTGACCATTGCTAGAAAATCTCCGGAACGTTGCGTGCCCATTGCTAGAAAATCTCTGGAACGTTGCGTGACCATTGCTAGAAAATCTCCAGAACGTTGCGTGACCATTGCTGGAAAATCTCCGGAACGTTGCGTGACCATTGCTACACAATATCCAGAACGTTGCGTTACCATTGCTAGACAATATCCAGAACGTTGCGTGACCATTGCTAGAAAATCTCCAAAACGTTGCGTGACCATTGCTAGAAAATATCCAGAACGTTGCGTTACCATTGCTAGAAAATATCCAGAACGTTGCGTGACCATTGCTAGGAAATCTCCAAAACGTTGCGTGACCATTGCTAGAAAATATCCAGAACGTTGCGTTACCATTGCTAGAAAATATCCAGAACGATGCGTGACCATTGCTAGAAAATCTCCGGAACGTTGCACGACCATTGCTAAACAATTTCCGGAACGTTACGTGACCATTGCTAGAAAATCTCCAGAACGTTGCGTGACCATTGCTAGAAAGTTTCCGCAATGTTGCGTGACCATTGCTAGAAAATCTCCGAAACGTTGCGTGACCAATGCTAGAAAATCTCCGGAACGTTGCGTGCCCATTGCTAGAAAATCTCTGGAACGTTGCGTGACCATTGCTAGAAAATCTCCAAAACGTTGCGTGACCATTGCTAGACAATATCCAGAACGTTGCGTGACCATTGCTAGAAAATCTCCAGAACGTTGCGTGACCATTGCTAGAAAATCTCCAAAACGTTGCGTGACCATTGCTAGAAAATCTCCGGAACGTTGCGTGATCATTGCTAGAAAATCTCCGGAACGTTGCATGAACTTTGCAGGAAGGTTCCATGTGCGTTGCCGTGCAATGTTCCACAGGGGTGGACATAAGAAGATTCCTGCAATATTCTAGCAATGTCGCTGAAACGTTCCGATGTTGCACCGCAACCTTCCTGCAAGTTTCTTGGAACCTTCCTACAACGGAGTGTGCTGTATAGGAAGTAAAATGTACAACAATACAATAAAACAATCATCTAAGGATTCTATGGCAAGTGTATTTACCCACCATACATACAGAAATACAATTCTAAAGATGCGAATCTACGATGATATTTTCCATGAGAATTTTCTATCATGAAACAAAAATCTCAGCAACAACTAAATGTAAATAATGGAAATAATCGCGAGAGACGAGATTTTTGAAAATATATCATGAAACTGGTTTCATGGGAGTCTAATTTCATGAAACTAATAACAAAATAATTAATAAATAATGAAATAATTGTCTCATGAGATTAAAGTCTCACGTGAGACACGATATTTTTGCCTCGTCGTGGATTTGCACCTTTAGCAGTTTCAGTAATCTTAACAACAATTTTTAGCATTACAACTTTTACGCATCAATAACATTATTTCTCAATCAATTTGTTGGTTGCATAATTTGTTAACAGAAATACAGTGTGCATGCTTGTACATTTAATCAGCCATAAATCGTCATTTTACTTACAACTGGTTGTTGCACCATTCCTAGAAAGTTATTTTACAACTGCACTGTAAGAATTTTATTACAGAGAAACGTGCAATGGCACCATGTTGATTTCACAATCCTGTCGCAGGGTTGAACGACTAAACGAAAAGTAGTTAGAAAAATTTGGAAACAGATTGCTGATCAGCAGGAACACAATCGAACAATTGGTACGCCGCATTAAAGCCACGAGCGTCTGGTTCTTACTATAACAAGTTTCAAGTAATCACTTACGGTGCCGATGACTCACGTTAAGTAGTGCCACGACGAGATTGCTAGGAATAGTGCGAATATATTGGTGTAAAGGAATAGTAAAAAGTGGTAGAGTTATTTTGTTTACAAAATTGTGAAAACCTGAAATATACCTACAAGAAATTTAATCAACGATGTTGACAACACTTTCGTTAAAAGTGAATGTTAAAGCAATGCTAATTAGTTCGATATAAAATAATATTTTTAATAGGTAGGGTGGCATAAATGGATTAGAAAGGAATAGGAATATTATAAATTCAAAATAATACAATACAGTTACATATTATTTATAAAAAATAATAGTTACTACCACACAGGTTTCATACATTTATGCAAACGAAAAAATAATGTAAACGCATTCAAATGAAAATCGAAATTGCTACGTATGTATCGAAGAAATATATTGAGTGCTACTATATATATGTTTTGTTAGCTTTACGAGATACAGCTTTTAGAGTTTAGAGGGTACTTTTGTATAATAGATTGTATTAGTTTAATATAAATTGTAATAAAATCATAACAACCTCAACTAAATTTCAATCTGTTCGCCGGAACACAAAGTACCTACACTTCACCTTCACTAAAGATATACCCATACAGCACACTTTCTTGCAGGAGTATTGCAGGAACGGTGCTGCAATATTGCGTTATTGCAGGTTGTATTGCAATATTGCAGGAACAATGCTGCAATATTGCAGGAACAATGCTGCAATATTGCCGTGCAGTATTTGAGTGGCAACGTTCTTGCAATATTGCAGGAATATTGCGCACACGTTGCCACTGCAATATTCCAGTGGCAACGATCCTACAATATTGCGCACACATTGACGTGTATTGTTACGGTGGAAACGCTCCAACTTCATTCTGTAATATTGCGCACACGTTGCCACTGCAATGTATGCAGCACACTTCGTTGCAGAATCATTGCCGGAACGTTGCAGGACTACATATTTGTAATGTTGCCGTAACTTTGCAAAAATACACACTTACAATATTGCGAAGGCGGACATAGGATTGAACCTGCAACGTCCCTGCAATGTTTTGGTGCAACATTGCAATCTTGCACCGTGTCATTGCAGAGACGTTGCTGCAATGTTATGGTGCTGTGTGGATAATGATATTTTGTTTTTTATAGCAAAACTTTCAGATGCAATTTTTTCGTTTTGAGCGAAATTTATTTTCAATTAATCTCCAAAGGCTTGTGATTTACTATGTAAAAGTTATAAAACGTTATGAAGTAACAATGAAAGATTTACTTCGGAACCATTACATCTCTTGTACAAAATTTCAAACATTAATACTAACAGTTTTTATTCATTTTAAACGTTCAACTTTTTTTGTAAAAAAGTAATTCTCTGTTGAAAAGTAAGTTGTAATTACATAAAATTACTTTGGTAGGTATTCTCAATTGAATTGTAATTTTCATCAAATTATTTTCGTATTCAAATCTACATTGGTGTGTCTTTTATAACATTACCTTTTATAAATAGATTAAGAATTTCGAGAACTTATTAGAGATTTTTATTGGTTATACCGTTAATTTACAGGCACATATCCCACTGAATATAGATACATTATGTATGTACCTTTTTGTCACCATGCTTATCCCATACAGCACACTCCGTTGCAGGAAGGTTCCAGGAAAGTTGCAGGAAGGTTGCGGTGCAACATCGGAGCGTTCCAGCAACATTGCTGGAATATTGCAGGAATCTTCCTAAGTCCGCGCCTGTGGGACATTGCACGGCAACGCACATGGAACCTTCATGTCACGTTCCGAAGATTTTCTAGCAACGGTCACGCAACGTTCCGGAGATTTTCTAGCAATGGTCACGCAACGTTCAGGAGACTTTCTAGTAATGGTCACGCAACGTTCCGGAAATTGTCTAGCAATGGTCATTGCTAGAAAATTCCCGAAACGTTGCGTAACCATTGCTAAAAAATCTCCGGAACGTTGCGTGACCATTGCTATAAAATTTCCGCAACGTTGCAGGAATGTTGATGGGACTTTGCTGTGCAATATTCCACCGCAACATTGCTGGAATGTTGCAGGAATCCTTCTATGTCCGCCCATGTGGAACATTGCACGGCAACGCACATGGAACCTTCCTGCAACCTTCATGCAACGGAGTGTGCCGTATGGGATATGGGAACTTGTGTTAAACAACACCTTTTCCTGGAATACCTTGTAAATCGCACCTAAATATAAATCATGTCATCTAGACAAATATTTATAGAGAAATTGATGTGCGTAAGTATTGTTGAAGTGTATGTAATCCTATCTCGAAGAGCACGTCGATCACCGTCGCAGAGTTACAGGTTACAGTCTGAGCGTATCAACCATAGCTTGACATTGTTTATGGAAGCAAGGGGGCAACCGCATATAATTATACCGGTACCAGAACCGAAAACGTTTTCCTTGTCGCACTGTACGAGGTCAGGCAGCTGATAAATCCACATGTTTCAATAACAGAGACCTCCTTCCCCTTTCTCCCTAGTGTCTCACTTTTTACTTCATGCTCCACATTATCTTGCTTCCCATTTCCTTGGTTACTTCATTTGTTTCATTAATTTTCTCTCTTTTCCTCTAAATTCCAAATACTTACACAATTTAAATTTGGTGTTCTATGTACTTATTTTATTCAATTTAAAAGTTACTTACAATTAGCCAGAAGCGTCTGAATGATGTTATAAAAAAATTATTTATGGGTTAATAGAAATTTAAAAGAGTTTAAAGAGTTTACAGTAATCCATAGGGTAAACTTGCCAAAGTCATACCCCTTAAGAACAAATGCTTTTTACATGAAAAATAACAGAGAACATTAATAAAAATGAGTAGTAAGCGACTTTTTATTAATAGAATAAACAGTTTATAAACTCAAACAACAAAATATAATCAACTTCTCATAAAAACGATTTATTTCTAATATGGAAAATGAACAATTTAGGATTAATATTCCTTATAGTTCTCACCGAGAGGAGTAAAAGATGGTTAATCACCATAGGTCCCGAAATCAATCCTTCCGATGTAAAATCTACTTTTGTATTTACGAGCGAACAGAAGAATCGGTTTGGAAGTAGGTATATTAGTTCATTCCAGTAGGACGGCTCCCTCGATCACCTAGCCCTTAATTGGTATACTGTTTTTAGCACACGTGACTGGTTTACTGGGACCGTGGCAGACCACAAATAAAAAAGGACACAGAAATTTGTAAAGTCGACATATGAAATGATAGAAACATAGAAAGTTAAACTATTATTATAAAATTAATTAGAAATTCAGTTTACAAACTTAGACAACCAAAAATTTTGCAGCGAACTTTGCTTGTGGTCATGAGCGACCCCAGGATACCAGTTCCCACACAGCACCATAACATTGCAGCAACGTCTCTGCAATGACGCGGTGCAAGATTGCAATGTTGCACCAAAACATTGCAGAGACGTTGCAGGTTCAATCCTATGTCCGCCTTCGCAATATTGCAGGTGTGTATTTTTGCAAAGTTGCGGCAACATTACAAATATGTAGTCCTGCAACGTTCCGGCAATGATTCTGCAACGAAACGGCAAAATTATGGCAATGATCCTGCAACTCTTCGACAATATTCTGGTGCGAGATTGCAATGTTGCACCGCATCATTGCAGAGAAGTTGCAGGAGGGTTGCCACTCCAATATTTCTGCAGTATTGTACGGTAATGTGCGTGCAATTTTGCTCGGACGTTGCCACTGGAACATTGCACGTCGATGTGCGCGCAATATTGCAGAAATACTGTAGCGTCGTTGCCACTGGAACATTGCAGTGGCAACGTGTGCGCAATATTACAGAATATTGTTGGAGCGTTGCCACTGTAACAATGCACGTCAATGCGTGCGCAATACTGCAGAAATACTGTCGCGTCGTTGCCACTGGAACATTGCAGTGGCAACGTGTGAGCAATATTCCTGCAATATTGCAAGAACGTTGCCACTCAAATATTGCACGGCAACATTGTAGCATTGTTCCTGCAATATTGCAATGCAACCTGCAATAACGCAATATTGCAGCAACGTTCCTGCAATACTCCTGCAACGAAGTGTGCTGTATGGGTTAAGGGCTAGCTTGGATCCTCCGGATTCTTTTTCCGACACTACTTAAAGATTTTTGTGTACTGATAAACAATAAATGACTGACGACAACAAATAGAAAATGCATGCCGCACAATACAGGGAAGGAATACTTGAAAATGTACGCATGTATGTACCTACATCGATCTACGATCCACAGTCAGTCTTACATTCAAATGGAAGTAAGCGACATCAAACATATCTTCTAAATATGAAAACAAACTTTCATGTCTTACATTGACAAGATTGATTTTAGGACCACCGTTGATCGTTTCTTTTTTAACACCCTGTATAGGACATTGAGACAATTCTACGATCGGTAAAGCATTGTTGGACGTTGTATAGTTCAATGTTTACTGGTGAGCAGAGAATTGATCTTTTACAGTAATGAGATCGCCTCCGCCCCGTTTAACTGAACTAGCATGAATGTTCCAGTCGGTACGGTAGATACTGTAGCCCACCAGACCCAGTTCAGGTGATTGCATGCCATTCGTTAGCCAAGTCTCGACGAAAACAAGAACATCATAGCGGCCACAGAGTATCGATATCGAAGTTCTTAAATCTTTAAGTTCTGTTTTCAGGCTTTTAACATTTTGATATGATTATTTCTGCATGAGGCAATTATCCTAGGAACACCGTAAACGCAACGAATGTTTACATTTATTGGAGTCACCTTTTGAGTGAAAAGTACACAGTTCTTCACAAAGTTTATTTGAATGAGATCGTTGCTTCCCATACAGCACACTTCGTTGCAGGAGTATTGCAGGAACGTTGCTGCAAAATTGCGTTATTGCAGGTTGCATTGCAATATTGCAGGAACAATGCTACAATGTTGCCGTGCAATATTTGAATGGCAACGTTCCTGCAATATTGCAGGAAAAATTAAAACGTGAAATATCGGCGCACTGTTTCGGTCAATACTAGTATTACTGGAACATTGCAGTGGCAACGTGTGCGCAATATTCCTGCAATATTTTTTATAGATAAAGTGGATTAGGATTTCGACCGTAGATCTTTCAGTACTAGTATTGACCGAAACAGTGCGCCGATATTTCACGTTTTATTTTTTGAAAGATCTACGGTCGAAATCCTAATCCACTTTATCTATAAAAAATATTGCAGGAATATTGCGCACACGTTGCCACTGCAATGTTCCAGTGGCAACGATCGTACATTTCTCCAATATTGCGCACACATTGGCGTGCATTGTAGCAGTGGCAACGCTCCAACAATATTCTGTAATAATGCGCACATATCCCTCATTGCCCGAAACGTTGCGGCGGAACTATTGCTATAAAATCTCCGAAACGTTGCGGGAATACACTTCTGCAATATTGCTAATGCAGACATAGGAGTGAACCTGCAACTTATCTACAATGATGCGATGCAACATTACAATCTCGCACCGCAATATTGCCGAATAGATGTAGGATCATTGCCACAATTTTGCCGTTTCGTTGCAGAATCATTGCCGGAACGTTGCAGGACTACATATTTGTAATGTTGCCGCTACTTTACAAAAATACATACCTGCAATATTGCGAAGGCGGATATGTGACTTAACCAGCAACGTCTCTGCAATGTTATGGTGCAACATTGCAATCTTGCACCGCGTCATTGCAGAGACGTTGCTGCAATGTTATCGTGCTGTGTGGGTTGTTAATACGATCTATGAAAACCTTAAAAGTCCATTGTAATTTCATTTAGCCCATATCTATCCGTAGTAAGACCATATCTTTGGAGGGAATAATTACTTACTGACACTGGCCTATTCATACCAGTAGCTTTCTTACCGAAACGATTTATTTTTTTTATCATGGTGTTGAAGTTAAGAATGGTGCCTACGATCTTATTTACTCTGTGTAGATCTTCAGCGGGAAAGTCACTTGCTGTTGCAGGTTCTCCCAGGTTGCACTAACGGTCCGTTGTTCGTTCAATTCGTACATTAACTCTTCTTCTGACATTGAATTACTAGCTGGCGGAGACTTTGCAGAGTTTCAAAATCTGTTCTAAATCGGTTAATCTCTTTTTGCAAGTCTGTGACTGATGAGTTCGTTTGATTGAAATATGAGGTGCACATAGGTATCCTTCATTTGTGTGCACAAAGATGACAGTAGCCTAATTCCGGTAGAGATGGACTGCCGGGAAAGACAGACCAGTTAAGGATTTTTCAAACAATCTATCAAATGAAGAATGTGGCAGTGTTCCTTCGGTATATAGATTGTAATGGAGTGTGTCTGTGAATTTTACATCATAGTTTTATAAAATTTTGACGAAAGTCATGATTTTAATTTCTGGGAAGGATGATAATTTTTGCGTAGCTATAATGCTAACCAACAACGATGATTTTGAAGCCAACTGTAATGACGCCGATAGATGGCTCACTATACCATGCGTTTCGGGATAAATGGACTACATATACAGATATGCACATATACAAGCAATTTGTATTCCTTATGTAAAAGTTGTCCGATTTGCATGACATTTGGTACGATTTTAATCGGGAGAACGCCAGGAAGCTAATGATGTCACTTCCACATCGATACGATAAAGAATAAAGAATTTCTTAATACGCTGAAATGAATATTTCACATTTTCACTCTGGACTGCGGGGCGTCGACATTAATTTGCTGCGGTCGGCCAAGGATTCATACCTGTTTCAGAAATAAAATAATTCTTTATTCTTTATCGTATCGATATGGAAGTGACACCGATGGATTCCTTGTGTTTTTCCGATGAAAACCATACCAAATGTCATGTAAATCGGACTATTTTCAACGAATTTAGCTTGAAATTATGCAAATCAATTTTTCATGTAATTTCCTTCATTATGCTCCGAATTGCGTCGTTCTTGGTGTTAGTTTCAACGGCGAAACATAAGGAATCGATTGGCACCATTTACGCAGAGATCTGATGAGAAATGTGGAAATGGGACATTTCGCACTTCTTAATAGGTACTCCAACCCTTTCGAGGGTCGAGATCCATAAAAATAGGAAAGGCACTACGGGGGGTTGACCTCGCCACGGGGTACCAGGCGGCATCTCTTTGATCAGGCGCACCAAGAGAATCACCCTACTGTAGTACTCGGTAGTGATGAACCGCCTGGTCCATCTCACCCATAGTGTCTTCGTGTAAATGACATTACTTAAATTTTCATTAAATGCAAATAAAACGAATTCAAATTACGGATTTTTCAGATAGTGATGAAGAAGAAACAAATGAGATGTATATTTGAAGTGAAGATGATTATAAACACTGGAATGAAAACATGTGTGATTATTGAGGGAAAAACAAAAAATAAATAAATAGGTATTTAGTAATTATAATAATATTAGGAATAGAATTAATCTGTTTTTGTTTACTGAAACTTACAAGTCAATTTAATGAAAGAATATAACTTTTATCAAAATGGTCCAACTCATCCCAAGATTTTATTTACTTATTCCGTAGCTATTTGTAAAGATATTATTATGACCATTACATGTCCTAGAAAAGTTCTCTACACGAACTGACAAGTCTAATATTCAGTACTTTTAAAATATTTAAGTTCGAGACAATTTTAAAAACGTGGTCCATCTCCACCGGAATTACCCTAAACATAACAGATTTGAGTTCGGCCATTTCAGATTAGACACTGTAGAATTTTATAAAAGATCTCTTGACGCCCCCAAGGCCACGGACGGTAGTGCATCATCGATGGGAGTGCCGTTTAAATTCGGGTGTCCTGTGCGTAAAATGCAACCAGAATGAGCAAACATTTTGTAAGAAGGACAATTATGCAATTGGGTCGAATACGTGCGTTTTGCATCACCTGCAAATTTCCATGACCATTTTGAAACTAGACAAGAGAAGACAAATGATAGTCAGTGTGTCTCTTCTGTACGTGCAACACACTTCGACACAATAGAACAACAGTAAACATGCAGAGTAAACAGTGGTTCTCAAGCTAAAAGAGATAGCACCTCCGACCGTAAAGGTCGCACAGCAGATAGTAAACACGCCTGGACTATTAACTCACAATCAACCTTTTCTTATTCACTGAGACTTTGCGTCACTTGTTTCCTCTCACTCAATTACAAGTATTTCCGCTATCTTCCTCTTAAGGGTCAGTCCACTGTGAGGTCATGTAAAATTGTCATTTTTTAGGATTCATTTTTTCGCAAACGGAATGTCCAACGTAAATAATGTTTTGTCTACTTATTAATACACTTATTGGCAGTATAAAAAAAATCTATTTAAAATTTTTAACAGTTTTTTTTAATTTTTTAAAAAAGAACGATGCTTTTGAAGCAAAAAATTCAAAGTGTGTTGTAATCATTACGAGTGTGGTTATAGCCGGGACTAGGATTATTTTTACTGATAACAAATTAACAAAATGGCGGAGGTTTGAAGTTTAAGTGTCGAAACACGTTGAATTTTTCAATCATTTTGCTTTGTAAAAAGTATGAAATGGTTAATCAAAAAAGGTTTCCGTATTTCCGGCCGTAGCCACTGAAGTGCTGAATAACGTATAAAAATTTCAGACTGATTGGTGAAATAGTTTTTGTAATCACCTGCACCAGTTGAAAAAAATGTTGTTTTGAGGTAATCGCGTTTAAAGTTTTAAAACAATTTAAAAAATTCTTTTAAATTCTTTTTGTATATTATAAGAGTAGCTTAATAAATACCAAAAAGATTTATTGCATTATGTTGCATCCACGGAGAAAAAAATCTTTAAAAACAGCTTAATTTGTCAAACCGTCACAGTGGACTGACCCCTTAACTTCATCACTTCAAGTTCCACACTTCCCTCGTCCCTCTCTTCATACTTTATTCCATCTCTTCCCATTTCTCTGCTCCTCCCTTCCTTGACACTGGCTCATTTCTTCTATCAACCTTCTATTCTCCTCTCCCTGCCACCCGTATGCTTTCATTTCTTCCTGATCCCATTTTCATTTGCTTCTCCCGTACCTGCTTCCTCCATCCTCCCGCTATCTCTCCTTTTTGCCTTGCCTTCTTCAACCCTCCGCTTCTTCCTTTTACGTTCCTTCGTTTTTCTCTTCAGTCCTCCCATTATCCCTGTTTCCCTCTTACCCTCCTTTCCGCCCTCCATCCTTCCCTCATTTTGCATCTCCCTTCCCTACTTTTTTATCCCCTGTCAATGGAATCGACTCTCTTTATTTTCTCCCCTCATTCCTCCCGTTCCTCAGGTTTATCAACCTACCAGCTATCTGTCTCCCTCTACCCGCAACCCCGCGCTACGTCCTCCTCGTCGCCCTCCCCTCCCGCTTTCCCCCTTCTCCCAAGCTCCTCACCATTCCGCCTTCAGCGTGGTGTTCGCTTTTCAGAACACGCTTCCAACCAACTCGACTGCTCTCTCTGTCCACCCCTCGCCAGGCTGTCTCCTTCGTAGTAATGGGCCTCGAGATGATTCAAAACGTCTTGAGCTAAAACCTGAAACACAACAGGTCCCAGAACGTTTTGTAGGATCGTCGTGTTTGGTACTCCCTGCACAGCCCTGCGGATTTTATGGTGCCCTGGGAATCTTGATAATCCTGCAATTTTAGGGTTTTGAATGCTCGGTGGTTTGGCTTCGGTTACATTCTGTTTCGTTCCGTTTCGATTGCCCCGGCGCGTAAGATAAGCGGAAGCAAATCCCTCGGTAACCATAACAATATTAGCCAGGAGCGTTAAAGTTTTCACGACTCTCAAACCTATTTCGGTCTCGGGACAATCTGAAACTGTCTCGATACCCCGTGTTCTCGACTTGTTCGAAACGCTGGCGAGCCAGCGCCTTGAGGTCCCCACCGCTACTCCCTCGCTCGTCTCGCCCAGGCCTCGCGTGTTCCTCGTAACGGTGGCAGTGTGTGAGAGAGTAAAGTCCACGTGGGTGTAACTCGATGTACCGGTCTCTACACGTGTACACGCGTAGTTTATGGGTAATGTTTTCCATACAGGAGATAGAGTCCGCCTACCGTAACCTTGCACCGAGGAGTCAAGTGTTGCCAACCACGGTAACTTACCCCGTAACCTAGAGCGATGAAAAATATCGCGCGCAGGGATCAAGCCCCGTGCCTCCCCGGGTATGTCTCGTTCGGGAACGGGGGTACTCGTGCGCAGAAACGGGTCCTGGATCACTTTTAACGCGGATACGTGAACGTGGTGCGGCTACAGCGAACAAACTACTCTAATTTGATCCTGTGTGCGTGCGTGTGTGTGCGTTTGGGTATGGATACCTTACCTATACCTGTAGCTTTGCAGTATCATATTAATCGTAAAAAAAACCAGGAATTTGAGTTGTAGTGTGCTAGTAGGGATGAAGGAAATGAATAGAAGTATACAAGTATTTTGAGTTTGATTCTTCTTGGAAAAATAAATCGAGAATATGGAGCAATATTTTTTGGTAAGAGGAAAATATATTTCACTTTTGAGAAAATCCATTTCGGAGTTTCTTGTAATACTTCTACTTGCACATTAGGATTTGCAAATATGTTTCGAATAATGCATTTGAATTTTTACGGATGATTGATTTTTATCGTGTTAAAAATTACTGAAAATATTGATCCCACTTTTCGCAGAATATTTCTCGACGCATTAAAGAAACATAAATGAAATGTGAATGTATTTTCATTTCTTAATCCTTCAAGTACTGATACGATTGTTTTCGTTATGGAATAATAATTTTGTGCAAATAAGTCTGGGTAATATTATATGAAACGATGATGAATTAGTACTTAGAAGTGATAGGCCTCTATGAAATTTCTAAATGTTCCTACAAAACTGTAAAACAAAGTGCATTAGCTGGTGAAGTTTGCACACTTATTCCTGGAACACCTCGTATATAGACGCTCTGTAAAAAGAAAGTAAATGGTATTCCTCTAAAAAAGGAACAAGTGATTCAAATCTTACTAACAAGGGAACATCCCGAACCCGGATATTCAAAAAATTCTGAAACATTGTGAATATGTAGGGAATTTCTTCCTGATTATAATGGTAATTTTTGTTTGCTGCCCAAATTCACTCTAAGGGGGTGTAATTGACCTCTGAAAACCGGTTATTTTCCGATTTTGTGTTATAACTCGTGGGCTGTAAAATAATTTTGTTGCCAAATGATAGATCTAATTAAAAGAAGTAACTTTTGTCTTCAAACTTATTTTCTATCTCTTACAGTTCCGGAGTTATAACACAAAATCGGAAAATAGCCGAATTATCGGGGGTTAATTTCACCCCCTTCGAGTGAATTTGGGCAGCAAACAAAAATTGCGTTGTAATCAAGAGGAAATCCCCTACACATTCACAAAGTTTCAGAATTTTTTGAATTTTCGTGTTCGGGATCTTCCCTTGCAAGTTAATTCCACTGAAGGTTGTAATTATTGAAATGATTGTATTGATTAACTTAATCGAATCCTCATATTACCAAGCTTCGATAATGATTTTATAGGGAATCTCATTTTGGTCAATGTGTTAAGTTGATAACGTATAAAAATTCAAGAAAACCGTGTAAAACAGTTTCGTTATTTTATTTTACAAACTTGAATAAAAAATCGCTCATCACATATGCAATCATTGAACACATTTTCATTGCCTCCTTTGCATTGCGAAAATATAAATTCGACTTAAAAGAAAAGAGACCTGAAATGACCTTGAAATGCCTCCAACACTGCCAACTACTATAAATACCCTACCTTTTGAACCTCCATTAACCTCTCCAATCTCCTCCAATCTTCGTACATTCAATTTTTTTAATTAAACCCATTTCACAAGGCATATCCATGCATAGACTAAAATATCGTATCCTGTACATTAAATATCCAACAAATCTTCTCCAGAGTCGAAAAAAGATCATAACCTAAAACCAAGTTAGCCACTTTCAATTAATAACCATAAAACCCAAAGGAAAGTATAATCTGCTCAAAATACATCCAACGACCTTCAACGAGCGCATACAATTTGACAAACTTGGTAAAAATTAATTAAATGCACAAGTGTGAAAGAATATTGAAGAAACTATTAGACATTAAATTTTTAAAAAGCAAATATCTATCAATAACGATAAATCGACTATACAGCAGAATACCTCTGCAACTGTAATTGTTAAAATTGAATCGACTCGTTGTATACCGACAGTTATAAACGATATCTGTGGCAACGTGACGAAAGTCACAGTTTCGCAGAATTACGGCTTGGAAAATGTCTCTGGCGTAAGTGCGATCGAGCGATGCGAACGTCAAGACACGTTTTATTATATCACGCGTTCATTCACCCTTCTCGGTCGCCTTATCTCGCTTATCCCGACTTCGTCTTTCCTGCTCTCGCCAGTGATCGTCGCACGGATCCAAAGTGAATTTCTTCGGTACGTTGCCACCAGGCACGCTATCGAACAACTTGCACCCCAATAATAATAGTGACGTAACTATAAACGTTGCGTTTTTAGGTATGCCACGTTGCTTGGTGCCACGTTGGCTATCTTTTTCGAACGCTCTTGATAACTTCGTGGTAACCGAATCGAAGAAAACGAGTGGTTATTACGAAACAATATTAATGGAAGGATTTATCATTTTTCTGGGCGCAGAGTTCATATTTTTCCGAGCTGAAAATTAGGATTCATTTTCAATTTCAAGTATTACCTTTTTCTATTTGAAAATCACGATAAAACCTTTTTTTAGAGAAAAAGGTAAAGAATAAAGTCTATAGGTATGCATTGGTGTGGAAAAATGGTCGTTTTGTAAGATAAAATTCGAGAGGCAGAAATATTGATGCCATGTCACACAATAATGAAAATTAAATTATATAAGTCTTTATATAGGAATTCGTCACTAAAGTGAAAGATGTAAATGGAGATGCATTTAAATAAGATAGTTAGCTAAAGCTGAGACGCTGTTATACGAACGTATATTTTTTGTGAATAAGTATTATATCTTGAATATTTATTTAAATATGCTATAATAACTTAGGTATAGCAATAAGTAGAGTATATTACATGGAGGTTTAAGGTCACAAGTGTAACTAATATTTTGTATTTAAAAATATTATGTAACCCTTCAACTGAACATCATTTAATTTAAATTAATTTCCAAACCATCAACACTTTCAATAATGCAAATTTCGATTTCTTTGGCATTATAATATTATAAGTGTAATTCTCACCCTATAAGATAAAATATGAAGTTTGTAGTACATAAGCAAGAGAAATTATAAGAATTCGAAAAAGCATATGCTGCGATTTCTTGACACAGAACTTTATAATATTCTACAATACAATGGAGCTGCGATTATTTGTCGAATTTTTCGGTATTCGAATATTCGAATACTTCAGTTGCTCAATTATTTGGCGAATATAATTCGAATATCCAAGTATTCGAATACTATTCGAATATGCAAGTCTTCGAATGCTATTCGAATATCCAAGTATTCGAATACTGATGTATTCGAATATTTAAGTATTCAAATACTGATGTATTCGAATAGTATGGTGTGAATTATAAATTAAGTTCTTTACATCAGTATTCGAATACATCATTATTCGAATAGTATTCGAATAATAACATTCGAATACTCAAATATTCGAAGTTTATTCGTAGCATTCGAATACTTGTAAAATATTCGAATATTAAATTATTCGAATAGTCCCAGCCCTGAAATACATATGTATTAAATACTCCAGTAATATAGCACAGCGAATTTATTCCTTTTTATCGTTACACATTAATAGAACAAATAATAAGATAATTCCGAAGTCATGAATAAATACATACGAATACCAATAAAATTGATTTATACAGATTAAAAATAAATAATGTTGCAGTAGTCTCAGCACATTTTGTCATCATACAGGAATAATTTTCACAAAATAAATTAGCAAATGGTACAAGTATCGTTACAAAAATTTTTCAAAATACAATTTTCCACATCATAATATATTCACTTGCAAACATAGAAAAAAGTGTTCATACACCTAATGCTTGATTTCAAACAGCAATAACAATCAAAACAAGAAGTGTAACTTTCAGAAAAAATATATTTTATTAGAGATTAACAACTAATTTGCGAAGTAGAAAAGAAGGGTTTATTTTTACATATAAAATAAATTATTCACCTACAAAAATTGATTAATTAAACAGTAGAATTAGAACATATCCGACCTACGGGAAATCTAGAGACATATACCTACCAGTTTTGCTAATTCTGATCATATTTTACCTAGTGACACCATTTAGAGTCAAAACAGAAAACATAAAATATACACATTGATAATAACAATACAGCCATAATAAATTATACATTTCCAGTAACTTAAACGCATCAGACACATTACTCTAACATGTCTACATAACCTTCAATTTAGAGTTTTATATAAAAAGTTGTTGTCGCTTGATATCGAAAGGCTAGAGCGTCTAGATACTTGTTCCTGTCACTGCATCTTCAACCACCATCGAACACGAGATAATTATTGTATTTCCGGACTTATGCTCCAGCGAATCGATCGATCTGTCATCAGCTAGCACCCAATTCACAGTTCATCGTAATTGCACTTGTGGCATTTCACCGCGGCGAAAAAGAAGAAACCGAGAGCCATTGAAGAAAGAGTAAAATGAAGAAGAAACGCTCGACTGGACAAGCACGTTTAAACATGTGACTGTGAGTTGAGATCCGGTGGCGAGGAAACGAGAGGAGGGGAAGAGACAAGATGAAAGGAGAGGAGGAAGAGGAGGAGAAGCGGTAGATAAAGGAACAGAGAAGATGATCGCTGGCGGAAGAGAGACGCGAGAAGCATTGTGTTGTAAAAAGAGACGAAAATAAGAGAATGGATAAGAGCCAGATAAACGGAACGGGAGGGGTTATGTATTATGTGCCCTGAGGCAAACAGAGGAAAAAAAGATGGAAACACTCTGAAAGAAAGAGAAATTGCTTATTGTGTATTTTGCAAGTGGAAGAGGAAGATTGGTGGAGAGGGATGGAGAGGAGGAGAGACGTTGGGCAAAAAAGTTCTTTGGAGTGCATTTTGCAAATAAAGGAGATGAAGCAGAGATTAATGGAGGAATTATTTAAAATATATTTCGCGGATATAAAAGTAGAAGATAAATTCGTAACTGGTTTGGGTAAAATATGGAGGAAATTATTTTCTGAGTATAAATACTCGGATAGTAGTCATGGAGGATTAATATAACTTTCACGATACAAAGAAGTCAGTAAAGTCGCAAGTGTTCTCAATAGTTATACATAGATAATTCTTTGCAAAAGGAATCAAAATTAGCTAGCGATTAAGAAAGTGGCCAAAATTATATCTTTCAATTTGAGATATTTTGCGTTTGTGTATATTAAAAAACACAAAAAGAGTGATAGAGTGCTTAAGCTACTTTTCATAATTACCGACACAAATGTGGTTGTCCCTGTTCATGTAATGATCGTTCGAATTAAATTGGAAATATAGTAAATATAGCCATTGTTTAGCCAGCGAGGGGTAATGGGTTGGTGTGTAATTGAATAATTAAGAAATTAAAAAGTAATTTAAGTAGGAAAGGGTTTCGAAAGAGACGTGGAGAAAATATTATGAAAAATGAAGATAATGCTCTGAACATCGATGGGGATGCAAGTACAGGTCTTATGTGGGGCTGGGACTACTTGAATAATTTAATATTCGAATATTTTACAAGTATTCGAATGCTACGAATAAACTTCGAATATTTGAATATTCGAATACTACGAATAAACTTCGAATATTTGAATATTCGAATACTACGAATAAACTTCGAATATTTGAGTATTCGATTGTTATTATTCGAATACTGATGTATTCGAATAGTATGGTGTGAAGTGGGTCAAAATTAGCTTAGAAGATTTCACCCTGACACATGAACCTAAAAACTTGATTTATAATTCACACCATACTATTCGAATACATCAGTATTCGAATACTTAAATATTCGAATATTTGGATATTCGAATAGCATTCGAATACTTGGATATTTGAATAGCATTCGAATACTTGGATATTCGAATAGCATTCGAATACTTGGATATTTGAATAGCATTCGAATACTTGGATATTCGAATAGCATTCGAATACTTGGATATTTGAATAGCATTCGAATACTTGGATATTCGAATAGCATTCGAATACTTGGATATTTGAATAGCATTCGAATACTTGGATATTCGAATAGCATTTGAATAGTATTCGAATACTTGGATATTCGAATACTTGGATATTCGAATAGCATTTGAATAGTATTCGAATACTTGGATATTCGAATAGCATTTGAATAGTATTCGAATACTTGGATATTCGAATAGCATTTGAATAGTATTCGAATACTTGGATATTCGAATAGCATTTGAATAGTATTCGAATACTTGGATATTCGAATAGCATTTGAATAGTATTCGAATACTTGGATATTCGAATAGCATTTGAATAGTATTCGAATACTTGGATATTCGAATAGCATTTGAATAGTATTCGAATACTTGGATATTCGAATAGCATTTGAATAGTATTCGAATACTTGGATATTCGAATTATATTCGCCAAATACCTGAGCAACTGAAGTATTCGAATATTCGAATACCGAAAAAATCGACAAATTGTCCCAGCCCTAGTCTTATGTAGTTTGAGTGGCGGGAAAGAAGAAATGGAATGAAGAATGGGGTTGTTCACTATGTGTATCCAGATTAACGACGCAAAAGGAAATAAAAATTTGAGCGAATTTTTTATAAGCTACATGAGAAGACGCTATTCTCATAGTATAAAAACTCTAAGAGAGAAAAGTGTAGAAATGAGAAAGAGAAAGAGTACTTTGGTTTGAAGCAAAGAAAAGAACTTCGAATCAATTTTTGTACCATACTAGGTAGGGGAGAGGTGCTATAAAAGGGACAGATCTTAAATGGGACAAATGGAATTGCCAAAATTCTAAACGCATTGCACATATGCAAGTTATTTCCCTGTCTATGACAACACTAGTGCCCAGTCATTTGACGTAAACTTCACTGCGGCCTCACTTGCAACAGAGTAGTAATCCGCGGTTGATGTTTTTCAGCAGTAAAAGTAAAATTTTCGTTGATTTTCTGTTGTGGTTTTCTGAGATCAAGATATATACAAAGTGTTAAAGTGTTATGTCATTAAAGTAGCCTGTACTCAACTGAAACGAAAATACTTGATAGGTAAGCTTAATTGATTGTTTACTTTGTTTTGAGGTTATTTTATATTAAACTCACTTATAGTCTTAAATGGGACCGTTTCATGGCTGTCCCTCTCATACACATGTACTGCTGGACACTATATGTGTTTTACTTTCCTGTAAAGTTATTAGTATATCATCTGATACACAGATGACTTTGTTTTAAATTATCAATTATTAGTTGATGGCGTCTTATTTCAAATTTAAGAATAAGTGAAGTGACTATTCAAAGCGACAAAATATTGATGATTTATAGTACACAGAGTTAATTTTTTCATAGATTCCATTGTTTTGTATTATTAAGATTTACAATTATAATTGTAATACTTAATAAGTTTATTTTTATTAACGTGTCCCTTTCATGACTTATACTGTCCCATTTAAAACCACCTAGTCGTAAAAGGGACATTTCGCACTTATTTGAAAATCGAAGATTTCGTTATTTTCTATTACAATTTATGAGTTTGTAAAATACTTTTACTGAAGGGAACTAAACACGCTATTGATGTACTTGTTTTTTAAATACCTATAATGATATTGTCAGAAATGGACACTAAACAAAAGTGTCCCTTTTATAGCACCTCTCCCCTACTTACTTCACAAGAATCATTTTTCATTATGAAAACTACAAACAAGGAACCGTATAAGAAGCCAGAGGGAGAAACAGATTGCTTATAGTATCCCTTCTCATCAACACATTTACACATACACAGAAAGAAAGCAAATTATTTATTGGTATTTCAGGCATATCCACAAATTCTTTACACCTTTCTGTCTTCCTTAACCCATACTATTCCTGTCATGTGAATAAACCCAAAATTCGTGTCGCTACCTCCAAACAACTCGGTTCTCACACCCTTCCAGACTCATAGTTTAGAAAACGGAAAAGCTACCAAGAAGAAAGAATCGGTATAAAGCTAGCAAAACAGCATCCAACAATATGAGAGAAGGAGAAGAAGAGAACGCTAGACAGAGAAGGGAGAAGCTCGGCAACTGGGAAAAATTATTAACTACACGGTGAGGTGCAAGGGAAGAAAGGGAAAACGGAAAAGCGCAACGGACGAAGGGGCAGGGAGGAAGAGGCATGGGAAGAGGAGAGGCGAAACTGGCGATGGAAAGAAAAGAAGAAAACGTAGGGAGACAGAGGCGAAGGCAAGTCAAATGTTAGCGAGTGCACGGCGATGGAACGTCTTTAAGACCAAGGAGGGACTTATATAAGAAAGCAAGATGGCAACCGGTTGTCCCTGAGCCACGACCGGCGTTTATTTGCACATTTTTATCTATTTTTCGAGCCGACCAAAAAACCACGCAACCAGTTCGCCCGATGGCGCACATGGGTCGTGCCTCGTACCGCCAAGATTTTTCTTTTCCATGGACGGATGTGGTTTTTTATTGTCACCAAAGGTGTCACACCGTGCCCAGTTCAATATTCTTGGTCACATAGTAGCTCTTATTCCTCCTCCACTCAGCCATGTTATCAGTTTCATCGCTTCTTAAATGTCTCCCTCCGCTTGACTACTTTTTCGTCCACTCTTCGCGCTTCAAGTATATGAGGCACAACAATATTCAAATGGACGATATCATTATGTCGTGCGCAACCTTGTAAAAGTAGAGGGACTCGTGATTCATCGAATCCAATGAATGATTGAGTTTGAAATCATTATACTGTATTTTTTGTAATCCCAAGAGTGTATCTTAGTATATAAAGCAAAAAGTGTTTGTGTGTTTGGCTGTCGCCTAAAAACTTTCGAACGGTGAACTGTGGGGTCACGAAATGTGTCCCAGCTAGGGCCTGGACTATTTATCGAATTTTTCGGTATTCGAATGTTCGAATAGTTCAGTTGCTCAATTATTTAGCGAACATAATTCGAATATCCAAGTATTCGAATAGTATGGTGTGAATTATAAATCAAGTTCTTTAGGTTTATTTGTCAGGGTGAAATCTTGTAAGCTAATTTTGACCCACTTCACGCCATACTATTCGAATAGATCAGTATTCGAATAGATCAGTATTCGTATAGATCAGTATTCGAATAGATCAGTATTCGAATAGATCAGTATTGGAATAGATCAGTATTCGAATAGATCAGTATTGGAATAGATCAGTATTCGAATAGATCAGTATTCGAATAGATCAGTATTCGAATAGATCAGTATTCGAATAGATCAGTATTCGAATAGATCAGTATTCGAATAGATCAGTATTCGAATAGTATTCGAATAGATCAGTATTCGAATAGATCAGTATTCGAATAGATCAGTATTGGAATAGATCAGTATTCGAATAGATCAGTATTGGAATAGATCAGTATTCGAATAGATCAGTATTCGAATAGATCAGTATTCGAATAGATCAGTATTCGAATAGTATTCGAATAGATCAGTATTCGAATAGATCAGTATTCGAATAGATCAGTATTCGAATAGATCAGTATTCGAATAGATCAGTATTCGAATAGATCAGTATTCGAATAGATCAGTATTCGAATAGATCAGTATTCGAATAGATCAGTATTCGAATAGATCAGTATTCGAATAGTATTCGAATAGATCAGTATTCGAATAGATCAGTATTCGAATAGATCAATATTCGAATAGATCAGTATTCGAATAGTATTTGAATAGATCAGTATTCGAATAGTATTTGAATAGATCAGTATTCGAATAGTATTTGAATAGATCAGTATTTGAATAGATCAGTATTCGAATAGATCAGTATTCGAATGGTATTCGAATAGTATTCGAATAGATCAGTATTGGAATAGATCAGTATTCGAATATATCAGTATTCGAATAGATCAGTATTCGAATATATCAGTATTCGAATAATAACATTCGAATACTCAAATATTCTATGTTTATTCGTAGCATTCGAATACTTGTAAAATATTCGAATATTAAATTATTCGAATAGTCCCAGCCCTAATCCCAGCTCATTATGTCTAGCTAATCCAGATGAATGTGACTATTTTCACAAAAAAATATAAATAAATTTCAGCCGATTTGAAGCCGAGTAGTGAGGCTAGTATTTAATATGTGTAGCATTTAGTAAAAGATCATTGTTTGATTGGCGAGAGAATAGGTAGAGTGCAAACGGTTATTATTGTGGCATTGTTCGTGCTCAACGAGGTTTGGTAATTTTAATGGACTTCAAACTCGATAGTAGAAGCAATTACTTATTTTGATTATTTTGTTATAAAAATGGAAGATGACAACGAATTAACGGTTTGTCCTAATTAGTGTTTACGGAGGACGGAGTTCTTGCTACAATCCATGCGTTCTTGTAAGTTACAGATGCTTACAAATGCAATATTCCAATATCCCTTGTATTTACATATTTTTTACATTGAAATCAATTTACAGCGCGTTTCTGATTACGATACGTTTAGTTTTGTAAATTTATATACATTAGAGGATTTGGAAAACATTTGCATACACAGGGTGTCCACAGATTTATCATATTTGAACAGATGTGACACTTAGCAAAATATATCGAGTAGTATGGTAAATATACAGTAAAAAATGAACCATTTCTGAGTTACAAAGTAAAGATATTTTTAATCGTTATGAAAGGTAGTGGGTGTAGGGGAGAGTAGGGTTAAATGGAACGCTCAACATTGGAGGACACGGGACTTCAACAGGAGTCTTAAGTGGAGCTTAGACTATAAGAAAATCAAAGCCTTTGTTAAGAAAAATATTTGGCAACAAAGGGAAATGAGATTTACCGGAGGTATTGAAATCTTCGCCTCGCTGAAGTGGTAGGGTAAAGCAGAACACCCACTTGAAGACTATGTAAACGTACAAAATCTCTATTTTTATGTAAATAACTATAAATTTATGTTTTAGGTATAACTGTTACAAATAAAATATAACAAAAATATATATTATACGCATAAGAAAGAATATTTTACCAGTTAACATAAAAATTACTGACAAAAATCAAATACACATGGATTTTTACATTAATAATGAATATCAACACGTGCATGGAGAATTTTTAGTTTTTAGTGCATTTTAAATAAAATTGTTTAACTTAAAAAATTTGTTGTATATTTTTTTATTATGCACTTTTTAGTGTCTAAGTTTTGATTTGTGGTTATATGCTGATTTCATATCGATTGAATTGATTTGATTTGTGGTTACAGACTGATTTCAAGTCGTTTAGATTTGTGGTTACCTATGGGTTATATTTATTGATGGCTGGGTAATTTTTTCACCCCTCTCGTTTTTTTTTCATTTTGTATTGACATCATAACTAGGCACGCCTGCAAAGTTTCAATACAATTGGATTGGTGGAAGTGGGTTAAATAGGTATTCCGTTTTACCCCACGCAAAAGTGTTCCGCTTCGCCCCACATGTGGTAATTTAGTAAAGATTTAATATTTACACTTCAGCGTGAAGTTAAGTACTGGGTAAAACGCCAAAATGTAGCCTAAGGACTATAGAATACAACGGTGTTCTTGCGGTTATAAATTTTCTAAATCCAAGTGAAGAAAAGTGGTCGAAACTACAACACAATATCGAAACTTCGATACCGGAAATGTTTACAACACTGTTAATCGAAGTGTAACGTGTGCGCGAGTCTATAGTCTGTCACAAAATGCTGCGAGGACCGTTTGGTCCCATGTCACGTGATACCAACTCATTCGCAGCTCTCACCAAATCGCAAAATTGATGTTCCGTTTTACCCACCCGTTCCACTTTACCCTACTCTCCCCTATACAATACACTTTTGTATTAAAAATGACGCAGACAAACGGAACAAAACGAAACTTACCCTTCTTTTTCCAACAACAATCCTGTATTTATTGTTTGAATTCAAGTGCATTGAAAGTCCATCGTACTCTTTCATTCTAGCTTTGTTTAAACAAAATATTATTTACACATAATATTGAAATGTTCACCAGCACTATAAATTTATGAACATCCTACATACTGTTTGTTAAAACTGTTGTTTCTGTTAGTTATTTCTTATACAATTGTATTAAATGTGAAATAGATCACAGTGCATTACTGTATGCTATAAAGAATGCATATACTTCGTCGGATCAAATTACGTTGACATTTCCTATTACTTCGTAAATTAGAAAAAAAATTGGAACGCCTTAGGAGACTATAGACGACTGCATAATACTTTGTAATATTATTGGATATAAGTAGGATATATTCACTTTTTTATTACTGCTGACCTGACATTTCATTTTAAACCATTCAGCATCACTCTGTTTCTTTATTCAAAATCATTAATAATATACCCTTAACTTATACCTTCAGTTTTATTTCAAGTCTTTATTTTAAGTAAATAACAATGTGTATAAATAGAATTGATGTATTTAGAAGAAAGAGTGTAAAAACCTTAAAATATCATTATATCAATTAAATCAGAATTACATAAATTAAATTTGAGTCACGTAACTAAATGTTTTTAATATTCAACGATATTATTATATCACAGCACTTTTTATACTAAGTTAATCTTCTGGTCAACATTATGTTGGCGCATGCGGATTAACGCCGGTAGGTCGCGCCACCGATCGGCATTCGGGAGAACATGTACGGGAACGCGCCTCGCGCGCCCCTACCGGCGGTGATGATTTGTCACGCGCATCGAGAGGGCGCTTTTGTCACTGATCGCGAACAGTACGTTTTATACACACGAATCTTATACCTATGTACGTTATATTTTCTTCATTAAGGGGGTATTCTGGTCTGACGAGGCGTTTTCGTCGCGTTATTTCGGAATTTTTTTTACAAAGAACCCATCAATTTTATTAGTATTTAGTTTATTGCTACATGTTTATTGATGTTTGAACTATCTTTACAAATTTTGTCAATGGAAAAGAATTAAAATCAAACACAGTTGACTGTTTTAAAGTAATGGTGAAAAAAAAAAACATGGTGTCACGGTGTCCATGATTGGGCTCGTTCTAGTGATCTATAACAAAAAATGAAAAGAGATTCTATATCTGTATGCCTGTGGCTTTCGTCCCTACCAGAATTATGATAAAATATTTTGTTTTTAAACTTTCACAGACCTTTAAAGTTGAAAAATTGTGCGAAAATCGAAACTTAATTTTCAAACCGCCGCCATTTGCTTAATTTTCAATATTTTTTTATCATTCTGGTAGGGACGAAAGCCACAGGCATACAGATATAGAATCTCTTTTCATTTTTTGTTATAGATCACTAGAACGAGCCCAATCATGGACACCGTGACACCATGTTTTTTTTTTCACCATTACTTTAAAACAGTCAACTGCGTTTGATTTTAATTCTTTTCCATTGACAAAATTTGTAAAGATAGTTCAAACATCAATAAACATGTAGCATAAACTAAATAATAATAAAATTGATGGGTTCTTTGTAAAAAAAATTCCGAAATAACGCGACGAAAACGCCTCGTCAGACCAGAATACCCCCTTAAAACCTTATATACCGTGAGTGACGGCGAACGTGTTAGTTCCTATCCACAACCCGCTAACACATTAGTCTATCCTTTAGTACATTAAATAACTACTAAGGTAAAGGCACTAGTAGTTGACCAGTCAAGAGAAATCGTTCACGTAAACAATAATAACTACATGCTCTGTCATTAAATAGTGACAGTTGCTGCCTAAAAATACTCTAAGAGCTTTCTAAATTATGTAATGAGAACGATTTTTTTAAAAAGTTATATTATTCAAATTTTAGACCCATTTTTCAAAGTTCAGTAGCTGCTTCAGAAGTTGAGCCTCCTTGTAATCCGCCAACTGAACCTTGTTAAAAAAATCATCACTTCTAAAAACCTTATTTTTTACGTTTGTCTCAAAAGTGGTCAACTACTGATACATGGTCAACTTACTGGTGCCTTTACCTTATAATGAGGTACTACTGTATTCAAAAATTGGCGTGATATATTTGAACCCATACAGCACACTTCGTTATAGGAGTATTGCAGGAACGTTGCTGCAATATTGCGTTATTGCAGGTTGCATTGCAATATTGCAGGGACAATGCTACAATATTGCCGTGCAATATTTGAGTGTCGCCGTTCTTGCAATATTGCAGGAATATTGCGCACACGTTGCCACTGCAATGTTCCAGTGGCAACGATCCTACAATATTTCTGCAATATTGCCGAATAGTTGCAGGATCATTGCCACAATTTTGCCGTTTCGTTGCAGAATCATTGCCGGATCGTTGCAGGACTACATATTTGTAATGTTGCCGCAACTTTGCAAAAATACACACCTGCATTATTGCGAAGGCGGACATAGGACTGAACCTGCAACGTCTCTGCAATGTTATGGTGCAACATTGCAATCTTGCACCGCGTCATTACAGAGACGTTGCTGTAATGTTATGGTGCTGTGTGGGAAGATCAAAGCCAAGCATTTTTCTAATTATCTACAGTTCTCTTCCTACAGGCTACAGTTATCCTTACATGTTATCACTGGGAAATGTAGTTGTATTATACATATTATATTCGGCATTTAATGAAAAATTTTGAATTAGAAAAACGATATTTTACAAGATTGTGCTCTGTTTGGATAATGAAACGTCGAACAGTAAATCGTTCCAATAATATTCGGGTAAAGGCGGTTCGGATAATATAAAATTTGGATTAAAGGGGTTTGAATAATATAGTATTTGGATTAAAGGGGTTCGTATAATAGAAATAATATTATAATCGAACGGTGTCCACTAGGGTTTGTCGGTTTTTACAAACCGGGTTTAAAAACCGTTTTTTCTTTTTCATAAATTTGTAAATTTATATACTAGAATTAATAAGGAAAAATGAATTAATTATTTGATTAAACACGTTAACATTTTGTCTTGAAATCGCCTCGAACACAAGCATTTTGTAGTACGTAACCGTTTACTGTAAAACTATTCTTCATGAGTTCATACTTTCAGAAGAAAAATACTAAATGAAATAAAGATTTATAATTCATATTTTGTACGGATTTTAGTTATTTTAGTTTTTTTCCCCATTTGGTTTTGTACGCAGTGTATTTTATTGTGCTGATTTTTGTAGATCCAGAAATATTAAGTGAACTAAAAAATGGTACGGATTTAAGTTATTTTAATTTCTTTTATTTATTTGGTTTTGTATAGATACAGTATATTTTATTTTGTTACATTTTTGTAATTCCATAAATATTAAAAAAACTGAACATTTTTAAAGTAAGTACTGTTATTATTTTCTATTTTAATTATATTTTTTGCGAAAATTCGAAAACCGTTTCAACCGGTTTTTTGTGAATACTGGAATTCAAAAACCGGTTTTTTCAAAAGTCGGTTTTTGTATAAACCCTAGAGTTCACACAGGAGTATTCAAGTGAATAGATTTGGAATAATAGTGTTCTATTTATTAGGGAAGTTTGGTTAGTAGGGTAGTATTTGGAATAAGGGGGTTCGGATAACGGAGTACCTAGGTTGACGGAATTGTGGATAACAGAGTATTTAGATAGAAGAGGTTCGAATAATGAAATATTCTGTCAGAGGGGATCGAGATAATATCGTGATATAGAGGTTCGGATTATAACGCGTTAGTATGCAGAAGATTCAGATAAAAAGAGTTCTCCTATATCTCAAAAACCCTGCTACCCCGTAAAGGTGTTACTGAAACATAAGCCAAAACAGGTACCGCGAAAAAAGGAAGATTGATTACATTGACGAGAATCCAGCGGCGTGGAAAACTCATAAGATAAGTTCCGTGCCATCGGAAACTTAATATTCCCAGGTATCGCGCAATCACGAAAACCATAAATTTCAAGAGCAACGAGTACTCGAGCGAGCCGATTAAATACGTCAGCTTATCGCCCGTTAAAATCTCTCCATCACACGCCGAAGGAGCCTCCGTCCGCTCCCAAGCAAAATAAAATTCAATTAACAGACGCGCAAACTCAAGGTAATTGCGATCCAGAACGTCCTCCAGCGTGATGGCTATGTCGCAGGCAGAGGTATTTTTAAAAAGGAGAAGGGTCGGAAAGGGGCATTCCACATCTCACTTGGAAAAGAAATATCCTTTAAGGATATTTGAAAGCCACCTACACCCATTAGAACCGGAGATGGGCAAAAATTTATTCGCATGACGAATAACAAATAAGTATAACGAATACATTTCTATTCGCTACAAACGGATAAGCTTTTAGTCGAATAAGAATTTATCCGCATTGTTTTTTAATCAAATAATAATTTATTCAGATAAGATAAATCATTTTTATTCAGATAATTATTTACTCGGATACTCGGATATCCGATATCCGGATTTCGATTCGGATTTCGGGTTATAACGAGTAATCCGAATACTCGGATATCCGAGTATCCGGATGTCGATTCTGATTTAGGATTATAACGAGTAATCCGAATATCGGATACCCGAGAATCCGGATTTCGATTCGGATTTCGGGTTATAACGAGTAATCCCGATATCGGATAAGGTAAACGTACCTATTATGAAACACCTTCCCAAACATGTCCCCTTCTTGAAACAGCATCACAAATAACGAAATAAGAAATAGTTATGGCATATATAAGCAACTGCCAAACATTCTATCGATATTTATACATTCTTTTCTGTACAAATTCACCAACATAAGTATTATTATACAATAATCTATTACAAAAAAATGGGTTTAATGTAATTCATTGATAAAAATAACCGTTTCATATTGTGTACCTCAATTTTTTGAATGTCCCGCTTTATGGAACGGTTCGGAAGCGTGTTCCAAGACCACGGACCCGTGTTCACATAGTTGTACCAGTTCATGAAACACACGCCTCAGCTTTGATAATTAGATATTTCCAGTGAAAAAGAGAAATAGTTCATTATTTAAACTGCCCTAGAGCGTTTATAAAATATATTATATTCACGTTTTCATCATAAATACGAGTAAGTATGCGTAATTCAAACTTTTTTAATAAATATCAAAAACCTAACCTGACGGGGCGTTTCATAATAGGGACATTGAATATGAAACACCGGGTCATGGTACGAAAACAGTGTTTCATAATACGTACAGGTCCTTCGTTTAGTTTTTTAGTCATATTATTTTTTATTTATAATAAATATACATTTTATGGCTCATTATATAATCACAAAACAATGGCCTATCGAATGGTATGCAAATTTTCAATGCTAACCCACTAAATTTTATAAATTAGATGACAATTGCATAACCCCATCGAAAAGCGTTTCATAATAGGTACGTTTACCTTATCCGAGAATCCGGATTTCGATTCGGATTTCGGGTTATAACGAGTAATCCGAATACTCGGATATCCCGATAATAATATCCCTAGTTAAAATTGAGTTACAAGATTCGAACGAAAGAAACAAACAAACATACAGAGGAGTGAAGAGTTAAATAAAATCATTTAATAATAATAATTGCTCTCCTGCCAGTTAATGCCGTTCGCGATCTTGGTGTCATCATAGACTCGAGCTTCACCTTCTCACAACGCGTAGATCATATTTTCCATTCTGCTATGAAGAATGTCGGTTTTCTGCAGAGATTTTCAGCAAGTTTTTCTAATCCTTATACGCTCAGAAAGCAGTACGTCTCTCTCGTCATTCCGCTTCTCGAATATGCATCGGTTATATGGTCTCCAAACCTAGTCAAGCACAGGACGCTACTCGAAAGGGTACAACATAAATTTCTCCGATATGCGGCTTATAAAACTGGTTGTCCCATGTCCTTCACTAATCACGACTACACTCAAATAATGGACAGGCTTAAAATAGACTCACTCCATAAAAAAGAAGAGCAGTGGCTGATCTGTCTTTTCTCTTCAAAATTTCAAACGGACATATTTGCTGTCCCGAGATCCTCGGCAAAATTTGTCTAAATGCGCCTGAACGAAAGATAAGATCATTTCCTTTGCTTAAACCTGCGCTCTTAACGACCAGAGTAGCGCATGCTGATCCCATATACAGAATATCCAACCTGGCGAACAAATATTGCTCTGAGTTGGACTTCTTTAATAAGGCTCTAGCGCCCTTTCTAATTTTGCGCGGTGTGGAAAATTATTCCCGTAGAATAGCAATATGTGGTTGCAACTCATTATTCTTGTAAATTCGTATCAATGTGATACCTCACACGACATTCTTATTAACTGTACAGTGTATACTAAGGGCTAGTCCCGTTTAAATAAATAAATAAAATAAATAAATAAATAATTAAAGACTAAGAGGAAATCAAATCTACGAAGAAGTTATTCGTACCATTATTTGAATAATTCTGTAATAGATATTCGAATAACTTATTCAAATAAATAACGATATATTTTACTATTTCCGAAGAACTAACTCATCTTGTTAAGCGTTCCAAAATATCGCAATAGCGAGTTTACTCGACCTCTCAGGTGGTAAGAGGTTAAGATATACTCTTAAATATGCTGCAACAAATATCCTTTTCCAAGTGATGACCAAAATGGCCTGTTTTTGCCTGGTATCCCCCTTTCCATTCCACAGATCGATGAGGAAAACACGACTCAACATCGTTACTCGCTTACTGGCAGATGTCCGTATCAGCATCATTTGCATGAGCATTTGTGGAAGTATCGAATGTCTCCGGGTAATTTTCATTGAAACACAAATCACTCGTTGCTCGCATGGCGTATTATTGAAACAAGCAATTCACCCGCGCTCCCGCTGCCGCTTTTTCATCATTTATACACCGAGGTCCGCACGCCCACTCGTTTGCCTCTGTTGTTTGCTCACATGTGACTACGACGTCGAGCGATATGTTTGCCCGCGTCGTGCGCGACGCATGGCGGTGCACAAAGTAATAAAAACCAGACCAGCTGAAATGACTCGGCGATATCGACGAACGACCTAATAAATGCGCGGTTCCATCGTGGTTAGGCTTAATATAATGTCTCTTCATTGTGCCTGTCGCACTGGATTTGATCAGCGGGGCCAAAATTAGGTGTCTTACAAAGAAACCGCATGTAGTGTTGCGCATCGATTTTAATGAAATTTTGTGGGAAGATAGTAGGGCTGTTACGAATATTCGAATAATCTAAGGATTCGAATACCAAAGAATTCGAATAATCTAAGTACTCGAATACCAAAGAATTCGAATAATCTAAGTAATCGAATACCAACGAATTCGAATAATCTAAGTATTCGAATACCAAAGAATTCAGATAATCTAAGTATTCGAATATCAAAGAATTCGAATAATCTGAGTATTCGAATACCAAAGAATTCGAATTTTAGATAGAATATTCGAATACCAAAGAATTCGAATTTGAGATGGAATATTCGAATATCAAAGAATTCGAATTTGAGATTCGAATACCACAGAATTCGAATTTGAGATTCCAATAATTTAAGTATTCGAATTTGAGATTCAAATAATCTAAGTATTCGAATACCAACGAATTCGAATTTTAGAAGGAATATTTGAATATCAAAGAATTCGAGTTTGAGATGGAATATTCGAATACCGAAGAATTCGAATTAAAGATTCGAATTCCACAGAATTCGAATTTGAGATTCCAATAATCTAAATATTCGAATTTGAGATTCAAATAATCTAAGTATTCGAATTTGAGATTCGAATAATCTAAGTATTCGAATACCAAAGAATTCGAATTTGAAATTCGAGTATTCGAATTCCAAATAATTTTAATTTGAGATACGAATACCAAAGAATTCGAATTTGAGATCTCAATAATCTAAGTTTTCGAATTTGAGATTCCAATAATCTAAGTATTCGAATACCAACGAATTCGAATTTGAGATGGAATATTCGAATAATCCAAGTATTCGAATTTGAGATTCGAATAATCCAAGTATTCGAATTTGAGATTCGAATAATCCAAGTATTCGAATTTGAGATTCGAATAATCCAAGTATTCGAATACCAAAGAATTCGAATTTGGGACTCGAACTTTCGCATTATTTGTATTCGAAATTATTCGAATTATTCGAATATTTGCAACTCTAGTAAATAGACAGTTGAACAATATTTTATTACTGGTTCATCGTATGCGTAGACAAGTTTGCGAGATATTAAAGAATAAAGATCGTACGGTAAAAGTTAATGGACGAAAATATTTGAAAATTGTTCTGCTTTCCCTCTAACTAATGAAATAATTAATTTAAAAGCGAATGAAAGCAATGATACAATACCATTTTTTTTTCACACTCAAATTGTGTGCTAAAATGAGAATTACACTCAGGATTTTGAAATCGAAATGAGTTGACCGTATCCGCTGAGTTATGTATCTATCGTTTTGCTTGAAAAATGATTGAAGTCATAAGCACTTAACAGACCTGTTATTCAATATTTAATAGGTCATTCAGTGTTTCTACAGACGCTCAAGAATGGATCAACTATTTTTTTGGTTACCTATCTACTTAGAATGTTTCGTTAAAGTGGATGCGTAACAGGTAACAGGTCATGTGATCATTCCAGTAGTTGTTCTGTCGAGGATAACGGCGACACAGTTCCCGCCATTACAATTAAAAGGATTCTTGGCCGACACAGTAAGTACATACGCCACTTTCTGTTAAACGCAGCGAAACAAGTGAAACTGTAAACGTTCACTTTTACGCTGACCGTGAAAATCGGAAGATAATTTAACTTGCGGTGCTTAGAAAGTCCAGCGAAATTAGTTTCCACTCTGATGAATCCCTAATGATTGATAGTGGTATATCAAATATATTAACTTAACAGAGATAGCATAGGTTCGAAAAAGATATAAAAAATACCAATTCTCACTCGCAAAAGTGTCTCACGCGAAAAGACTCTTATCGTTCACGTTTATGTGCAACCCACATTTATTAATCAACAAATTCGCAAATATTCTAAAAATGGGTGCCTGTTCCTGATGACGCGATTATTTTTATTTTATAAACAGGTTGATTTATACTTAAAATGTGGGTTACGTTTTAATTTTGCATATTTCCGGTTCTCAATTATTTTTGTGATGAATATGCTATTTTACGTGAAACATTTTCAGCTGATATTTGGAAAATGTGAGATACATATTCTGTTATTAGGACTTGTACCAGGGTTGCCACCTTATCACCATATAAATCCCGGAGTGCCACACATTTCAACCTGGAGACTCGAATATAAACCCGGAGATGGAAAAAGCAAAGAAAAGTTTTTTAAGCTCAAACAATTCAGAATTTAAAAGTATCTGTGTTTTAATTAATAGCTTTTATTGTATATAAAATTAATACCACAATTTCTTATTATCTCGTTTTTTCTACAACCCGGAGATTTCTCCAGTAAAACCGGAGCCCGGAGATTTGATTCGAACCCAAAGTCTCCGAGCGAAAACCGGAGGGGTGGCAACCCTGACTTGTACTATAAGAGCACTGTCAAAATCGGAAACTGATTCGTCAATTTGAACAGTTTAATGTAAAGTGTTATATTTTCAGATCATTTCCATTATTATTCAGAGTTATTGCGATTCAGCGGAATCGCGAAATGGCGCTTTGCATCGATCAACGAATCCATACAGCACACTTCGTTGCAGGAGTATTGCAGGAACGTTGCTGCAATATTGCGTTATTGCAGGTTGCATTGCAATATTGCAGGAACAATGCTACAATGTTGCCGTGCAATATTTGAGTGGCAACGTTCTTGCAATATTGCAGGAATATTGCTGACACGTTGCCACTGCAATGTTCCAGTGGCAACAACGCTACAGTATTTCTGCAATATTGCGCGCTCATTGACGTGCATTGTTACAGTGGCAACGCTCCAACAATATTCTGTAATATTGCGCACACGTTGCCACTGCAATGTTCCAGTGGCAACGATGCTACAATATTTCTGCAATATTGCGCGCACATCGACGTGCAATGTTCCAGTGGCAACGCCCCAGCAAAATTGCACGCACATTACCGTACAATATTGCAGAAATATTGGAGTGGCAACCCTCCTGCAACTTCTCTGCAATGATGCGGTGCAACATTGCAATCTCGCACCAGAATATTGTCGAAGAGTTGCAGGATCATTGCCAGAATTTTGCCGTTTCGTTGCAGAATCATTGCCGGAACGTTGCAGGACTACATATTTGTAATGTTGCCGCAACTTTGCAAAAATACACACCTGCAATATTGCGAAGGCGGACATAGGACTGAACCTGCAACGTCTCTGCAATGTTATGGTGCAATATTGCAATATTGTACCGCGTCATTGCAGAGACGTTGCTGCAATGTTATGGTGCTGTGTGGGAATCAAATTGTACGCGCTGCGTTGGTAATTCGACGGTTCTCCTAATACGGTGACCAACTAACCGATCCGGTTACTATAAAAACACAGGACGAGTGCCTCTGTGCTCAGTTTTCGGATTTACTCTTCATCGTTGGTGCTCGAGTTCGTTGACACATTCTCACGGATAACGTTCACCTCTTTGGCTACGCGCTCGACCTACCAGAGATCGCGAAGAGTAACTGCAAACGATAATGTTAGGTTGCTGCATAAGCTCTGCCCGCTAGAGTTCGTCTTCCACAAATTCGATTTTTGCAAACAGCTTATAGGTACCTACTTAGTTCAAACCATGTATCTCCCATCATTATTTATGACAGCTTCCCATCTATGGGGAGGTTGTATTATTAAGAAAAAGAACTCATTACACTTTTTGTGGCCTCGAAATTATTTCCAGGAAATAATTTCAACTTTCACTTCAATTTTTTTGTGATGAACAGGAAGAGATGTAGGTAATTAAGTAGGTAGGTATATGTTAAAGTATTACGAATACAATACACAACATTGAACTAAACAGATGTAGGTAATATCAACTTAATAAAAACGAAATAACCTAACTGATAAACTGTTAATGATGTAAATGAAAAATTACATTTGAAACAATACATTTATATAAAAAAATATATATATATTAATCGTTTAATGCGCAGACACCGAAAAAAGCGAATATTCCTACTTCTGCTCAACGAAGGGAACTGCTCGAAGATCTGAAACGAAGATATTGTCTCATTTGCTTAGTCGTAAAGTTGCGCGATGTGGCAAAAAATCCAAATGAAGCAGCATGAATACGATCCGCAACGGTGTACAGGTTTCTTGTTAGTTTTTCCCCTTTGGTATGCATAAATCAGTGCTTCTCAAGCTTTTTCCACATCTGGCTAAATATTTCCACGTGGAAGAGTTACTCGATAGCATCTGCCGAAGAGGAATTGTACACGAAAGATAGGACTAGTAAATAAAATTTGAAATTATTGAAGCTGAAATAAAAGGAACGCATCTGGTGTAACAAGCTTCTAAAGCAGTTCCATTGAAACCTAAATGTACAATAGATATTAAACTTTGTGCGAATTTTCAGGTGCAATTTTCTAAACGGGCTGCTTAATTATGTTATGGGTACAATTTATAACAAGGATGGTAAACAATGGAAGCAGTAGGTACATTTTATTCAACTTTATTTACTGTAGGTCATTGAATTATATTTGCATACGTGCAATTTTATTTCTTATCCATAAATTTTATATAGATATCTACATATCATTGATCAAATGTTTGCAGCAACCTTGCCATGTTGCATGCAACAATTCAATTTTTTATCCGATTTAAATGGAATTATAGTTTATAGTTTGTCTTAAAGTAATTCCTAGAAAGTTCTTTATAATTACATTGTTCAATTCTTGTTAGATTCAAATAAAAAGAATGAGACGCCTTGCGAGGAGAAGGGCCAGCGGAAACGCTGAATCACTCTCTGAGGCTTCATCTTTTCCCCTCATTCCGACATATACATATGCATAGAGTGAGGAAGAGAGAGAGAGAGAGAGAGAGAGAGAGAGAGAGAGAGAAATAGATTAAATATGTAAGCATTTCAATTTAACTTGATTATATTAAATAATAAATAGCAGGGAACCTTACTTATTAACTTCCCTTCGTATTTCACAACACGTTGCTCAAAGGAAGAGAATATTAATATGATTTTCATTTAAAGTGAAAGTCGCCAGTGCATAAGAGGAGCAATTCGAGTGTAGGTATGTAGTATATTATATATTCTGGGCATGTGAATTTAATTAAAAATTTGCCAAACTAATATTGAATAATAATATTGAAATGAATGATATTGAATGATAATATTGAAATGAAAAACTCGGTGGAACTTAAAACTATTACAGGATCGTTGCCACTGGAACATTGCACGTCGATGTGCGCGCAATATTGCCGAAATATTGTGGGATCGTTGGCACTGCAACATTGCACGTCGATGTGCGCGCAATATTGCAGAAATATTGTGGGATCGTTGGCACTGCAACATTGCACGTCGATGTGCGCGCAATATTGCCGAAATATTGTAGGATCGTTGGCACTGTAACATTGCAGTGGCAACGTGTGCGCAATATTCCTGAAATATTGCAAGAACGTTGCCACTTAAATATTTCACGGCAATTTTGTGGCATTGTTCCTGCAATATTGCAATGCAACCTGCAATAACGCAATATCGCAGCAACGTTCCGGCAATAACGCAATATTGCAGCAACGTTCCTGCAATACTCCTGCAACGGAGTGTGCTATATGGGTATGTATAGTACGATCTGTCATTGGTTATTTATGTTTTTCTATTCGAGGGACATTATTTCGAACTCTTCATGTGAAACATTGGTGACATCTATCTTTAAATACTGTAGATATATGTATAGGTAGGTATCATTTTAGAATCATATTTTTATAATGGCTGAATGTATGTTACTGTCGAGTGCAATGTACAGGAGAAGAAACTATATACTTGCATAGATAATAATATTTGTGATTTTAAACATTGACAGAGAAAATCTCGTTTGGGACATATTTCCCATTATTCTTTAAAATTATTCAATTTATATCTGTGACACCTTGTATAATTGACGGGCCTAACTATTATAAAGATCAACTATCCATGCCATTCCCACTTGACACATAATAAGTTAATACTTACTCTATGCATAAAAGGGTAATATTGTAACATTTTTAAATTTCTAATTTTATTTCACATTTGCTACACCATTAAAAATATCTATGAATAAGGCAACTGACGTTTACCATGCAAGGTTATTATTAAATTATATGGATATCAGTATTCATTGTTTTTTATTAAATTTCAAGTTCACCACTACCCATACAGCACACTTCGTTGTAGCAGTATGCAGGAACGTTGCTGCAATATTCCGTTATTGCAGGTTGTATTGCAATATTGCTGGAACAATGTGACAATATAGTCGTGCAATATTTGAGTGGCACCGTTCTTGCAATATTGCAGGAATATTGCGCACACGTTGCCACTGCAATGTTCCAGTGGCAACGCTCCAACAATATTCTGTAATATTGCGCACACGTTGCCACTACAATGTTCCAGTGGCAACGACCCTACAATATTTCTGCATTATTGCGCGCACATCGACGTGCAATGTTACAGTGGTAACGATCCTACAATATTTCTGCAATATTGCCGAATAGTTGCAGGATCATTGCCACAATTTTGCCGTTTCGTTGCAGAATCATTGCCGAAACGTTGCAGGACTACATATTTGTAATGTTGCCGCAACTTTGCAAAAATACACACCTGCAATATTGCGAAGGGGGACATAGGACTGAACCTGCAACGTCTCTGCAATGTTATGGTGCAACATTGCAATCTTGCACCGCGTCATTACAGAGACGTTGCTGTAATGTTATGGTGTTGTGTGGGTACTTACAAGGAGATACTTTTAGGTGTCCGCCTCTGATTGCTTTGAATTTTGGATATGTTTTAGAGGACCGAAAAATGAGATATACGTGTTTCTGCTTTCTAGCGGCCCGTTTTAATATTTAGGGGGTTAAACCACCCCTCAAAGTTATAAGATTTTACGCTGTCCGCCTCCGATTGCTTTGGTCTTTAGATATGTTTTAGAGGGCCAAAAAATAAGAAATATGTATCTTTTTATCTTTAGAGGGTGGCTTCACCCCTTAAACATGCAAATGGGCCAAAATAAAAAGACACGTATTTCGTATTTCTTATTTTTCTGTCCTTTAAAACATCAAAAATCCATAGCACTCGGTGGCGGCTACCTAAAAACCTCTCCTTGTTAGTTATTCCCTAACTTCAGCAAATTAATTACTGTAATAATTCCTGAAATGCTTCTGCCTTCAATCGCTTTGTTTTGAATTGGATATTCATAAATAATCCTTGCACATTTCTACAGTTCACCAAGTGGTTATGCTGACAATATTTATTTAACCTCCTCTGGTCATTAATAAACTACTATCTGTACCAACAACACATGGTGCCTCAGAGAAAAATGGTTCTCTTAATGAGGATAGTAAGGAAGGCAAAATGAAGTAAAAAATGTCCTATTTAACACAGTGTCGAGAATGCAAATTATCGTTTCATCACCGGATTTTTTATATTTCTGGTGCTGTGAAGTAATTAATTGACACCACCACATTCGACAATCAAGAGGAACTTTGGGATTCCATCGCAACCGCATATAAAAGTGGTTCCTATAGCAGATGCGTGTTGATCACTTCTTCGGCGAATGGAACTCTGCATAAGAGAAGATATTGAAAATTCGTTTAACGTTTATTTCTTACATTTTCTACTCCACATTACCTCCCTCATCATCTCCCCTCAGAAAATCATATTCTTCAAGGCCATATCCGTAATATAAATTATTAATTTAAATATACAATACAACAAGCTGTTAATAAACAGCAGATATGTGAGAGCATCGAAGCTCCGATACTCTGAACGATTAAAGAATGAAGAACAATTGGATCGAATCGAACTCTGTATTAAATTGACTCCACATAATAAAACTATTAATGGATCAATTATCGACACGTTACAATGGGAGCTCAGGCAATGGCAGATCATAAAGCACGCTTTGAGAGACACTGTCACAAATAAAGCGAAACAAATGCATCGACTTCAGCTCATCGGAGGGAAACATGTGCCTATGAATAGGCTAGCCATACGTTCAGGTTCCGGGCACTTGTCTCGACCTCCCGACTAGTTCATAAATTTGTCCCGATGCATAATTCTTTTCCCTGTACCTGGACTTTCCTCCTCGACGATAGAAACTTCACAACATCATCAATATTAAGTTGAGTAGAAGCTGACTTCCCGTGCCCTCAGGCATATCGAAGTTAAATTCATTAATATTTATGAGAATCTATAATTCGTGATTTGCCAGAATTAAACGAAGTGCTGATTTTAAAATTATTATCCTCCATTATAGGTATTTTTGGTCGATCCATGAACGAATAAGTTGGGGTGCAAAAGGGTTAAGGGAGTATTCTGGAGGTTCAGAAACTCTGTGTTTGTATTATTCTACATTTTGGAAAATTAGAGTTTGGGAAATGGCAGAGACTTAGAAATTTAAACGCCACAACGTCCAACTGGATTTAAATTGCTGTACGTTAATTATCTAGTAGGGCAGAGCGGTACAATATAGGCGAAAATTTAAATTAAAAATATAAAAATTCAAAATGTGAATCTTATTTTTTACATTTTGAAAATTTAAATTTGAATTTTCAGTTGGCCAGGGGGCGGCTTAGTTGTTTTTTTATTAACTAAACACAACTGTAAACAAATATTTGGAAAAATATTCATTTTTGCAGGTTCCTTTATCTCTTAAAAATATAAAAATTCACAATGTGAATCTTATTTTGGAAAAATATTTATGTTTGCAGATTCCCTTTTCTCTTAAAAATGTAAAACTTCACAATGTGAATCTTATTTAGCAAAAATATTCATATTTGTAGGTTCCTTTTTCTCTTAAAAATGTAAAAATTCACAATGTAAAGCTTATTTTTAAAATCTTTTTTTAATCTTATTTTAATATTATTTTAATCTTATTTAAAAAATGTAAAAATTTATAATAATAAATAAAATTATTATTTTTAAGAGAAAAAGGAACCTGCAAACATGAATATTTTTCCAAAACAAGATTCACATTGTAAATTTTTACATTTTTAAGAGAAAAAGGAACCTGCAGACATGAATATTTTTCCAAATTTTTTTACAGTTCTGTTTGGTTAATCAAAAGACAACTATCCCGCACCCAGGCCAACTGAAAATTCAAATTCAAATTTTCGCCTACATAGTATCTCTCCCCCCTACTATCTAGATTTGCAACGGTCCATTCAACCCTTATTTTTATTCACTAATAGGAGTAGCATCTTCCTGTAGATATCATTTCTATCCTTTTTCTTTGACATGATTCATAAAAATTAAGAAAATTGTTTCGTATCTTCTTGATTTCCAATCACAACTGTGTAAAATGGCGTGGATTTCAAAATTGTTGCAGTCGGATTTTTTACTCTCACTAATCTTTGAATCTATAAAAAAAAATGTAACTCCGACTTTTTATAATTTGCAACATTATCGAATTTTTCTTCAAAACAATCACATTCGAAAATCACAATTTTACTCTTCATTCCCGTGTTTACATGTCATTCGTTTTGGAATGCTAATTATTATTTAATGACGCAGAGAATGTGAAGAAATCGAAACAGTTATATAATAAACTACAGAAATTATCTCATGAATTGCAAATATCTTCCCATTTAATGTCTCATTTCCATTCTCCCAGACATAACGATTCTGAAGTTATTACATCGCTTTTAAATTGCAATCCCAGGCATAAAATCCGGCAAACTGAATTGGAGCACGCGCACCCGTCGATAGCATCGCTGTTCCGTCTCCGATTATTATTACCATTTCCTGTTCCGTCTCGATGCTCGAGTTACTTCATTTCTCCATCGTTTCCCGTCGAAAGTTTACGACGTGCGATACGCCACTTTCTTTTCCATTTAATTAACGGGGTACTTATTCCCACTTAGCGCGTCGCTTTTTGCGTGATCTTTAGAATTCGAAATGTAAAAGGTCATAAGAGCAAAGAATTTGAAAATGTTTTCATATATTCAGTCATGCTATGAGAAAGCACAAAAAATTTAAGAAGTGTTATTAACTAGTTGCATTTTAACATTGTCAATACGTTAAAACGTCCGTTGCTTGATCCCTGATAAGGGAGATTTGCGTGAGCCCTGTTAAAAAAAATTATCTTCAGAGCTTCCACGATTGGTATCGTTGTATACTACTTGGAATTGCACGAAACATAGCACGTAAATAAAATTTGTATATATCTAACAAGGGGAGGACACCATGTGGTAGACACCGATTTTTATGAGCCTTGGCACGATAGATCTACAGTGAGTAAAAAAAGTATTGGCACACTTTTTAAAATCGCATAACTTTTTTAGAATTGGTCCAAACGACATGAGTTATTTTTAGAAGGTAGAAGGATTAGTTTGCTAAGTGACGTATTTCGTAGTTTTGAAAAGAAATTCAATTTGTCGGAATAGCAAAAAAAATAGTAAAGGCCGTTTTTCGACTTTTTTTCTGAGCCTGTAACGAAAATTCAAAAAACCCGTTTCTAGATTTAAGTAAGCTGTATACATGCTGAAAATTTCATCAAAATCGGTTAACGGTGCTCTGAGTTACAAACATTTAATGATCGCACAATAAGTTCGAAAATCGCGAAATTCCCGAAATCAAGCGATTTTGCCGGGGAATCGGTTGTCGACGCTGGTTGGCTGCGGCCTCACTTGCCTTGGCTAGTTGGCTTGGCTTGGCGCTGGCGTCGTTTCGTTTCCCATCGTTTCCCATCTTGGCGTAGATTGGTTTGACGTCACCGCGTCATCGCGCGCATGCGTTCCCCATCCCTACAGCCGGTGTCCGAAATCCGGTAGGGTATTTTCCGTGAACACTGAGCGTGAAGTACTGTCTATACGCGTGTACTGCGGACCTCTCTACATTCAAATGCTATTATCTAAAAAATGGTTGGAAGCACGAACAAATTGTATATACAATAATTGTAGAAAATTACATGCTCTTTTAGTGTTATTTAAACAAGATTTCGATACGACTTACCATTTTTGAGAAATTCTTTGCATCAAAACTGTTGATGAAGTCTAAACTTTAAGGCCTGGAAGGCACCATTTCCTGTTGTCCGATTGCAGTAATATTTTTCAGGGACCATTTTTTTATGAAATGGAACCATATTAGGAGGTGAGAGCAAAAGATATCGCATGTTGAAAATAAGGGCCACCCTAAGCATTTGTAATTTATTGGACTGTTAAATTACTTAATGATTAAATATAATTTTCTGTATAAAGCTGTATGTATTATGAAAGTAGATTATTCTCATAAGACAGTGTATTTTGAACACTGAATTTTTATACTGGTGAAACAGGATATGTATTAAATGTGCACCTCCACCATTCCCATACAGCACACTTCGTTGCAGGAGTATTGCAGGAACGTTGCTGCAATATTGCGTTATTGCAGGTTGTATTGCAATATTGTAGGAACAATGCTACAATATTGCCGTGCAATATTTGAGTGGCAACGTTCTTGCAATATTGCAGGAATATTGCGCACACGTTGCCACTGCAATGTTCCAGTGGCAACGATCCTATAATGTTTCTGCAATATTGCGCACACATTGACGTGTATTGTTACAGTGGAAACGCTCCAACAACATTCTGTAATATTGCGCACACGTTGCGACTGCAATGTATACAGCACACTTCGTTGCAGAATCATTGCCGGAACGTTGTGGACTATATATTTGTAATGTTGCCGCAACTTTGCAAAAATACACACCTACAATATTGCGAAGGCGGACATAGGATTTAACCTGCAACGTCTCTGCAATGATACGGTGCCGGATTGCAATGTTGCATCAAAACATTGCGGAGACGTTGCTGCAATGTTATGGTGCTGTGTGGGTTCATGCATGTTGTATCCTTGTAGCATTTTTGCATTACGTCAATATAATATTTTTCTGCTGCCATGTTTTCATATTTATGTGCAATATTGTCCTTCAGTTATTGCCAAGCTTCTGGTTTGATAGCACGAAGTTTTTCTATTGAAAAAAAAAATTTTACATGAAAATAAAAATTTTCTACGTAAGTCTCGGTGTGGAAGCACCACTGAACAATTATTTTTTATTGTCACTAACAAATTGATAACATGAAATGCCCATTGGCAAAAATTGGGGGTACTTCAATGGGGATGATTTAATGTGCACCACCCTGCAGTATTAAATAACTCGAATCGCCTTTACTCATAAAGTAAATATTTTTAAGGACACTGGAAGCGTTTCAGGACGAGGATTGACCCAGTCAGCAAGTTAAAATTCTCACGTGCGAGTGGCCAGCGAAACGCAATTCGTTTGCGTAACCGCGCCACGCGAATCCTGTTAATTCTCCAATTTGACATAATAAATCATAGTGATGCAATAGCAATCGGCACACTGACAGAACTTCATATATCTTGAACTTAAATGTATTTTTTTTCTCTAATAGATGGATTGATTCGAATAGTTGTTTGCTACCACTTTACGCAGGATTAATTTTCTGATGGAAATTATTTAGTAAAATGTTTGCAACTAACAGGATTTTTGAAAAGTATCAGAAGTGTCTCTTAATGCATCGATACTTTTGCTTATAAGAAAATAAAATTTGTAGCTTGATTCGCTTTAGACTTTGTGGACTCAAAGTTAAAAATATTGTGGTGGATATTGATATAGTTTGTTAGCGAAACATTTATCTAATTTCAGTGCTTTGAAATAGAAGTCTTGGAAAACTTACAATTGTACAAATCACTTTTTGTAGTTAAGGCGAAAAAGATTTGAAACGAAATACGGAAAAGGAACCAAAATTAGAGGCTTTATTAATGAATTTTGTGACAAACAATAATTCTTTTTTATCTTGTTTTAATATTTGTGTATTAGTTTCTTATATCTTAATGAGACAAAAATTGAAATTTATAGTGTAAGAAATCGAATTATCTCTGTTTTTATGTTTTTATTATTTATATCAAGCTTTAATGGTCAAAGAAGTGAATTGTAAATTAGATTTACTAAACATACAATTAGGTCTGAAATACTTGAAACCACAATAATGGGTAAGGGTTAGCCTACTTCGGTCTAAAAATATTACTGCTCCTTAGTCAGAATACTTTTTTATTTTAAGAATCCACATTTGACATTTTAACACACTTGAACGTGCTTAAAATTTTCAATCTTGAACATCTCAAGGTTATTTCTGACAACATTGAAATAGAAGCAATGTTCTTTTTTTATAAATATATTCTGAAATATGACTTTGGTAATTTTAGATATTTTAAGAGTTTTCAATTTATTTCTAATAATTTTATGAAAAACCTTTCTATCCATTTACTTTGCAAACACACATATACTCTCTTTTAGATATATTTCAGTAAAGCATATGGAAGATTGCACAGTAATTCGTTCGATGTAGTTGCTTCTTTACAGCTTTATAGGAGTGGCCAACAATAGTGACGTGCGCGAGAGGAGATAAGAAGAAGAGGATGGAAATAAATTTGTAAGAAGTCTTTGACTGTCAACTGCTCGATAGTAATACCATGTGGACCTCATCTGCCTTCGCCATGCACATTGGACACCTGACTACTGCTTGGTACTAGGGCTGGGTCTATTCGAATAATTTAATATTCGAATATTTAAAAATTATTTAAAAATATTCGAATGCTACGGATAAATTTCGAATATTTGAGTATTCGAATGTTATTATTCGAATACTATTCGAATATTTGAGTATTCGAATGTTATTATTCGAATACTATTCGAATGTTATTATTCGAATACTATTCGAATATTGATGTATTCGAATACTATTCGAATATTGATGTATTCGAATATTATTCGAATATTGATGTATTCGAATACTATTCGAATATTGATGTATTCGAATAATATGGTGTGAAGTAGGTCAAAATTAGCTTACAAGATTTCACCCTGACAAATGAATCTAACGAACTTGATTTATAATTCACACCATACCATTCAAATACATCAGTATTCGAATACTTAAATATTCGAATAGTATTCAAGTACTTGGATATTCGAATTATATTCGCCAAATAATTGAACATCTTAAGTATTCGAATACTCGAATACCGAAAAATTCGACAAATAGTCCCAGCCCTACTTATTACACCTACATTTCGTTAAACAATTCATCAAATCTTATTTACGAAATCCCAAACTACTTAGTACCCATTTTTTTGAAGTATTTTGTATGTTTTATTCCAATAACTGTATCATTATACATTACATATCCTACAATTGTTTGAATACCACTGACTATGAGGTCTTTAGATTCATGACCCATGCAAATCCTGCCATGGGGATATCCAATAACACAAACGAATTTCTCCTATAATGAGGTACTTGCATTTTCTCAATCATACAACTATATAACTATTCATTTTAACAAACTGCCTCAACCGCATCTGTAAAAATAAAGCTTTAACCATCTATAATTTAACTTTTTAGGATAATAACAGATATTAAAGACAGTATGTAAATTAACAGGTACAGATTTGAATTTCAAGTATAAAGATTGTATTGTATCTACAATAAAAGTTTGTAGTCGCTATGTTACAATAGTTAAGGATGGAGATTTTATGAATTAGCATCTGCAATATAAAATACAGATCATATGATATGTTACCCTAAGGAGGTTCAGAGAAAAGTGTTTCAATCTAATGTTCAAAGTGTAGTCCGCATTTTGTCAAAATTTCAGATCGATTGACCGCACGGTTTTTGAAAAAATTGAAATCAAAGTTGCGTTCTTACACAGGCTGTTATGGGAGATGCGATAAAATTTCTATAAAATATTACACAGAGTTCTTAAAAATAGTGAGAAAGTCTTAAAAAATTTTGCAGTGAAAAGCTTAAGTATTCCTATGAAATTCTAAAAAAGAAAATCGGACATGAACCGTACGATTTATTAGATAATTGAATAAATAGCCAGCAATGTGCAAGTATTTTTGGAACTGCCCGAAGGAACTGTTTGAAACGTGGCAACGCTGTACGCCGGGTAGTCATCTATACAATGTATACTTGTACAGAGGATACAGTAAAAATCGGTAAAAACACTACCAAGCTGTAAACATGTATTTAGTAATTTGTTGCGAACCAATACGAACGCGCAAAAGGACGCCACAAGTGTGAGGTGGAAAGAGAAAAAAGATGGACGCAGAGCGACGTTGCCGCATTTCACTCGCATATTTTAAGCTACTTTTAATGAAAATATTGTGTTTCTAGCTGCATTAAACATACTTTTTGTTTAATTTAATTCCTAAACAAACAGTATCGTAATAATTTTATTAGGAATAGACATGTAAATAACATTTTTGTTTACATAATTTTTTTTGTCTAAGATTGTTATCACTGCAGAGCTCCTATGTATAAACATAGGCTTACCCCTCTCGCCGCCTGTCCCGCAAGTGAGGTATCGAACCTCTTTAAGGGGAGAGGCCTACCTAGAAATATTCGAAATATCGATTTTTCGATTTTTATATTTTCTTGAAGTACATCTTGAAAATATTCCCTGAAAGTGTCAAGTCAATCCGACCAAAATTGACAAAGTTATACGCCTGTAAGTAGGTAGGTGGTCCTCGGTGTAGCGTTCAGACCCAAAACTTTAAACGCGTTTTCCTCAAAATCATGATTTCAAAGTCGATAACACACATAACTCAAAAATAACTGAATCGATTTACTCAAGGCTTTGCAAGCTCATTTTAGGGTTAAAAATCTAAGCACTGTCGAGAGCTTTCCCTTTTTTCGTGCCTAGATTTTTTTACACTGGAAAAAGGAGCGATTTTTTGCCAAATAACAATGCTTGAATTTTGCACAGCCGCCATTTTGTCTCAAAATAATTTGTCCATAATCGGGCCCGATAGCGCCTAGATAATTTCATATGTTATCCTAAAAAATTCAAATTTTCAATTGTGGGCGATCCTGTACCTACGGTTGTCACCTAAAGTGCCTAAAAAAGGACATCCCTGGCATCGCCTATAACTCACAAACCTTTCAATAGTTTTTACCACAAAAAATACTGAAATAATCGTAAGATGCACTTTTTCCAATAGACTGATGTTTAATAATAAAAGTTTATTGGTTTTTCTAGAAAAAATTCCCAAAGAAGCATGTTGTTTTGACCGTTTTAGGTAGATCTCTCCCCTTAAAATCACACGACGTTATATAAGGTTAAAGAAACAATAAGAAACAAGCTCATTATTATTTAAAAACATTCTCAACATACCCTACCCATTAGAAATGTTTATATAATCTACGTTAGGTACTGCTACAGAACGATTAGAAAATTTTGATTTTAATTCAAAATTGTGCCCTAACAGGCACACAGGAAGGCATAAACTTAGCAGAGCAATAGGAATCCTATTTCCTGAATACAGACCCTTCCGCTGAAAGGAGTGCAAAATTCAAATGAGAATTTCAAAAACGTCCAATTCTATGTCACGCAATTGATGAAAAATCGAAGTGAACGAAAATAACAAATTTTTGAAAACTGTAGAACCCACAACTCTAAATGTTGCAGAAGAAACTCCAGAAGATGAAGATACTTTTCAACAAAGAAAACGCTTTCGTTCACTTCTACTTAGCGGTGACGAAGAAGAAACAAACGAGCGTATGAGAGCAAAATAGTGTATTTTTATTAGTTCTCGGAACCTAAACCTGTTTCTTGCCCCACTTCACGTGTTAGTCTCATGCAACACGATTTCGCGCAACACAGCACTGTTTAGGAACCTACGAACCGTGTTTAGCTGGGTCGCCTCTACTCCCCGGGATACAAATCATCAGGAACACAAAAAAAAACTGAGGCAAAAAGTACACAAATGGAGTACATATTCCCCATACAGGCCACCTCGACAAACAGTCCGGAACTCCCAACAACGCAGACTCGCGATCTCCCCCCTCGATCTCTCAAAACTCCCATGCAATTCGCCGCGCTCGATCGTTAATTACCCCGCGAAATAAAACCGTCGTGCAACAGGCGTCCCCCCGCCCGCCGCCCCGGCCGTCCAAAGTCGTGGCATCGGGTTGACTCGTTCCGTGCCGGTTGTAAAACGACGCACAGGGCCCCCGAAGGGTTAACGAGCGCCTCTTTGATCGCGGGCTCGGCGAAAGGGGGGGGGGGAGCAACAACAGCGACGGGAGCGCCGCGCCGCGAAAAGGAGACGTGGCCGCTTAGTTTCGCAGAGTGCCGTCCGAGGAACCGGGGTCCTTTTTCCCCGGCACCTTGGTAACCGAGTAACCAAGTAACCAAGCGACCAAGTAACCATGCAGCGAGCAGGAGTCGCGAGATGCACGGGCGGAGGAGCGCGAGATAAGCGCCATAGTGCTGAACTGCCGTGAAAGAAAGAGGAGCCCGGCTAGAGGAACGAGAGGGGAACGTCGAGTGGTATGGAGTAGAACGGGGAGCGGGGGCAGGCGGAGGGGTAGAAGAAGAAGAAGCGGAGTGGAAGAGGTTAATGGCCTCTGACACAGTGGTGATAAAGAGCCAAAGCAGTGGAGGCGAAACCGCAGAGAATTCAAACCGATTCTGTAGAACACGACACGAGTGGAAGCTTGTGAGGAGGACAGGGAGTACGCTAGAAGATAGAGGAAGATGGTCCGTAGATTCTCTAATAATCTGATAGGACAGCTGTTGTGTTGAGGAACAGCGGCTCTACCGTTGTGATGTGATTTGATATGAGGCAGAAAGGGAATGGTACCTTGAGGCTGTTAATTGAAAGCTTGATGCCGAAAGGAAGTTCGACAATTGTGCTTCTGTTCTATACTGCTTTTTGGTGATACCTCTTGGCTGTAAATAGCCACGTAACTGTGATGTTCTGGTACGGTTGTTGGTTGTTTTATTCATTTTTTTAAACCAGGTACACCACTTTGATGACTTCAGACAAATTATGCAGTGACAACGATTTAATATAGGAATATGTAGGTAGGGGAAGATGGTATATATGTTTGGTATATATGAAAGCTTTTCGTTAACCTTTAGTACTCACAAGGAAAGATCACGAATTAATCAAAAAAACTCTGACACTACGTGAATAGGTAGGGGATTTCCTCCTGATTACAACGCAATTTTTGTTTGCTGCCTAAATTCATTCTAAGGAGGCGAAATTGACCCCTTAAGGGAGGTTTCTGCCTTGTTGGGCCAAAAAACGTTCGACTTTTCAACAATTTTTTGTGCGAAAAGTATTAAATATAGAATGTTGATATTTGGTATGTTGACTAAGCGGTCTTTATTGAACATAAAAATATTTTTTAAAGTTTGACAAAACATGGTAGTGGGAGTGGGATGAGCCACGTATGTCGGTGCGCGGACGATGACATTCTTCGTTTGCGGAAGTCGTAATCCCGGACAGGTGATTTGAAGCAAAAAAATGAAACATATTTTTACTTTGTACAATATTGTGCATAAGTTGAACCAGAATCAAGAAGAAAAATTGGAAAATAAGATAATAGTGAGCGACCGAAGGGAAGTTTTTTTTTTTAACAAAATTTTTTGCAGTTTTTTGTTCATTAAATAAAAACGTTTGAATATTTTTGCATAATTCTGGTTCAACTTATACACAATATTGTACAAAGTAAAAATATGTTTCATTTTTTTGCTTCAGATCACCTGTCCGGGACTTACGACTTCCGCAAGCGAAGAATGTCATCGCCCGCGCACCGACATACGTGGCTCATCCCCCCCCCCCCACTACCATGTTTTGTCAAACTTTAAAAAATATTTTTATGTTCAATAAAGACCGCTTAGTCAACATACCAAATATCAACATTCTATATTTAATAATTTTCGCACAAAAAATTGGTGAAAAATCGAACATTTTTTGGCTCAACAAGGCAGAAACCTCCCTTAAGGGGACCTTCCGGTCTAGGGCCCCAAAAAATAGGTGATCTTTAGGAATTAATTAAAGGAAAACTACTACATGTAACTTAATGGGACTTTTTGCATTGCATTGAGGATATCTTATATTATAGAAATATATTTTTTGTTTTATAATTTATCATTGCAGACGGAACTGGGGAGTCGTTAAAGTCAAGGCGTCAAAAAATTGATCCAAATCGGTGGGACCTGTATCTCCAAAAGTTATTATCCGATTCGACTGAAACTTTTTTTATTTTGAAGAATATACCTCTGGCTAGGGGGAAACCAGAAAAATTACAAAAATCACATTTTTTAGAAAATAATGACACTTGAAGTTTGAAATCACTTTTTCCCTATATTTTTCATCCTTTCAACGCCTTTGAAAATTTTCAATTTTCAATTTTTTGTCTTTTTTTCCGGTATCCCCCGTAGCGAGAAGTATATTCTTTAAAATAAAAATAGTTTCAGTCGAATCGGATAATAACTTTTGGAAATACAGGTACCACCGTTTTGAGAACACTGTTTCGAGAAAAATGCGTTTAAAGTTTTGCGTGAGCGCCGAGTGCCCGGCTATTTTCCAATTTTGTGTTATAATTATAATCTTCTGTAAAAACTGTAAGTTTGGTAATCCATTTTTTGGCTATTCTTTTAGTAATGATAGTCCCAATTGAAAGAAGTAACTTTTGACTTGAATTTTCAGGGGTTAATTTCAACCCCTTAGAGTGAATTTTGGCATCAAACCAAAATGGCGTTGTAATCAGGAGGAAATCCCCTACATATTCACAAAACTTCAGATTTTTTTGAATTTCCGGGTTTGGGATCTTCCCCTGTCAGTAATAGGAGCATCGAATTACATTCAAAGAATTGGACCACTAGGCGTATGAACTTCGAGAAAGAATGTATTACGAAAAATGCATGTACTAACACTGTTTATTATTTATCCATTTGAGGAGGTCGGCTAAATGTTGGGGTTTCGAAAAAAAGAGAATATATATCAACACGTGGTGACACTACAGACAGCGAGAACGGTAGTTAGGTTATGTAGTTCGATCCAGGGGGTGGAAACTCCGGCAAAACTTTTGGATTAGTATTTGCGCGCCCCCTAAAATATGAAAGATTCTGTTTGAACTAAAATGCAATATGGCGGCTCATGCCGGGAAAATTAAATACACTCAGAATCTGCGTACTGTAATATGTAGAATAAGAAATACATTTGTTGACATGTTAAGAAGATTTGGTTATGAAATTCAGGTGTTAGAGAAAAATATTTAATTAAACTTGCAGTAATTTAATGAAATATTTCACATTCACCTGAAGTTTCTTATCTAAACCTTCCCCACCTTTTCAGTTATTATTGGCATAATTGGACATTATTTTACCAACAATAATTGATAATATCAACAAATCTATCTCTTACCCTACACTTTGTATAAGATACTTAATTGTGAAAATACAAGTAGAGGTAAGGATTAGTGAGTGGCTCAGATTTTTCTTTGAAAAAATGTTCCTTGTATTCAGTAAATTCAGTTTAACAGTTTGCTGAAACGTTATAGTGTTAAGTAATTATATTAATTACTTATATTACATTGTTGTATCCATATACATGGTGTTCCTCTACCTATGCTCAATACATTGGGGTGTGATTCTACAGGAAAATACATATAAGTCGAAAATCCAGAGTGACGAATTTGCGGTAGAGCCTTCGTTTTCGAGAAAATTGACTTTCACCTAAATACGCGTGCATCGTAGGCGCTTGAAAGGCACGCAGAATTCCGGGGAATGTCCTACGGGCAGTATACTGTCGACATCGTAGCCGGATTTCGCCCCAAGCAGGAACCGACGAGTTCTATATACAACATAAAGGATATTTTACTTATTATTATCGTAATTATCATAATTATTACCACTATTACATCATGCATACCTGCGACGCCCGTACCAGCCTGGTGCACCTTGTCTGAACCGTACTCGACGTCCTTACGTATGCAAGTAATTTGCAAAGTAGCTAAATTATTTGGTAACTTCGAAAAATTCAAACGCAACAACTGCACTACTTAAAAAAAAATTGCTTAGCTCATTATTGGGGTACATCGTACAAACAAAATAAACTATGCTAGCTTGAAACGACTCCACACAATCTCAAGCTATACCCAGTTTTTTTAACCAATCAAATTTTAACTACTCAAACTATGAATCAGTTCACCTGGTATTCAGTTTGGTTCGACAAGCCCACTACGTTAATTCGAGTTTCGAATTACCACGAATGTTTTCGAACGACTCCAATACGTGCTACAGGCTGTAGCCTACAGCCAGGCTGCAGACTTCTCGGTTCGAAACAATTGAGCCCAGATGAATTTTAAAGTGGCCCATAGACGATCAAGCATGCTTGCCAATCATCCTGCTTGCACAAGCATTTTGACCGTATAGGGATGTGCTTGAAGCCTTGCACAAACGGACTGAAGAGTGATTGAACATGTTTGACTTCATGACGTCAAGCGCGACGCTTGCTCAACCTTGCTGTGCATACCATCTTGACAACATTTCGTTTATTTAAAAGGTGTGACGGTGAGTAATGACAAGAAGAAAAAATAATTTATAGTCCAATATATGACAAGTATTTTCAGAAAATTTTCATGTGAAAACTTGAGACGCATTTTGTTCATCAAAATTTCATTGCTTCTTGTAATTGACCATTTTCTATCATTTCTTAATGATAAAATTATTGCAATTAACGCGACTTCCGTTATGATCGCACTGAGGGTATTAAATATCTGTTGCAAAGTTTAATTTGATTTGGCTCGTTTACAAAAGAAACTTCCACGAGTACAAAGTGCATAATATATTAAGCAATAGAAATTGATTAGTATAGAGTACAAAAGCAAACAAAATATTGCACCGCGGGATAATGTTAAATAAAACATTGTGATAAGCACTTATACAGGGTATATCCGAAATCGTGATAGAGCCGGGAGAGATGATTCCTCGTTCAAAAATTAATAGAAAATATAGAATAAAATTTGTTCATTTAAGGCTCTCGACTGAAAATCCAAAATCGAATTTAAAAACTCGTTCAGTATGCATGCACTTGGCTAAGAATTGGGCAATTTTCTTTTGATTAACCCAACACAACTGTAAAAAAATTTTGGAAATATACTCAAGTCTGCAGGTTCCTTTTTTTCTTAAAAATGTAAAAATTCACAATGTGAATCTTGTTTTTTACATTTTTAAGAGAAAAAGGAACCTGCAGACATAAATATTTTTCCAAAAATATCTATCCAACTATCCCGCACCCAGGCTTACTGAAAATTCAAAATTAAATTTTCCGCTCCGGCCTAATGCATAACTATGGGATAATTGCACGTGGAATGGATCTTTTTAAAAAAAAGAGTCGATATAGTACACTAGCTTCTCTTTGAACGACATTTTGTTTTGGAGAAAATCGGGTTGAAAATTGATCCAATTCTTAACCCAGAGCATGCACACTTAAAAAATTTTGAGAATCGATTTTTTGAAAAGCAAAGTCGGTATGAAAAAATTTCAGTCTATACTTCTAACTTACTTTCGCATAAGGAATTACCTTCTAGTTACACCACGATTTCGGAAACGCCCTGTATATATAAACAAATGAATTAAAAAGTTAACACTATTGGGAATAATGCTTGGCAGCTTTTAAATTATGAAAATAGAATTGAAAGAAAATACGATTATTAGTCACGTTTAACTGTTATGGGTCACTTAAGTAATTCCATTAGTAGAAATAATGACAATTATCAAACTCCTGTGTAAAAAGAGTGAAAAGTCCAAAAATGTTTATAATTATTGCAAACGAACGAAGTTCAAATGCTTTTCCCACAACAAAGGCTATTAACTTTACCGGGCTATATTATTCATGCTGTACACCAGAACTGAAAATTCAGACGCAAATCACGAGAGAAGCAATCAATATCGAAAGGCGCAGAAAGTGAACGGCGCCATATTTTCCAGCAGTGACGCAGCTACTTTAAAGAAGATGTGTAGGGCTACACACGGGTTCCTTTCTATCCCCCGAAATAACACATTCACTGCTTTTACTTTGACTGACATGTTTACATTGATTTCTTCGTCAATATTTCGATTTTCTCTTTTCGTACTCCTGCTGTTTTTCTTGGGTTAGGTCTGGGTTGGGTTTTTTGAATAATTGTTTTATTTTTATTATTTGATCTACAGTGACGTTTTTTTTATTTATAAGTACCAGACTAATAACAACCTTCGTGATGGTGAATAATTTTTTTCTTGGGTTAGGTCTGGGTTAGGTTTTCTGAATAATTGTTTTATTTTTATTGTTTGATCTACAGTGATGTTTGTTTATTTATAGGTACGAGATTCATAACAACCTTCATGATGGTTAATAATTTTTTCTCCTTATATGTTTATTTTCTTTTCCAAAAATGTGGTTAAATATTTTGTATTATACTTACAAGTCAATGAACAATAATTTCGAGTGAATTGGCTCGAGAAAAACAAAAACAGTAAAGAGGATTCTTTGGAATTTACAGTTTCAATACGATTTTTATGTTACTCATTTCTGGATTATGTAGTTGTTGGCAAATTCCCCCACTGGGCGTATTTTTGACGATTATTCTCTCAAAAAACAAAGCCATGTTCGAAACAAAGTCATTCTACAGTTTCAATTTAATAATTCTTGTTATTAACAATTTGACTCATTTACGATTTTATTGCTACAGATATAGAAAAACTCAAATAATTTTTTCTGAAACACATGTTGGTTTTAAATGTATTTTAAATTTATATGTAAAAATTGTTTAAAATAAAGTTTCTTTAAAATCAAATTTTATTTTTTTTTAAAACTTCAATTTTGATGTTTGAGTCAAATTAACTCATTTCAGGCAAAATAGGTATAAACCCAACATCCAGCAATCTAGTGTTAATCAGATGTCAGCACACAACACGAATTTTTGAAATCCATTTTCTCAAAAATGAAGCCTAGTATATAAATTCCACATTTTTCAATTTATTTTTACACGAAGAATCATCCCTTTGCAGACTCTACCACTAGTCGAGGACCAGCTACTAAGGACTTCATTGCTAAAACAAGCATCTATCAAAATTGCCTCCTTTCAAACAAACTAACTCCACATGAAAGACGCGAAAGTCTGCAGACAAACTATTAGTTCGATACAAAAATTCGTCATTTTATTGAACCAAAGTGAAAACATGTCACATGTTTTTTTAATCAAAGTATCCTTACCTATCTATGACCCATTGCCACTGTTCTGATAAAAGCACCTAGTTGGAATAAAAGAAGACATTCTCGTATACCTAGCATCGCCTAACAGCGAAAGAACGAATTTCTGCGCGGCACTGATATTTTCTGCCGGTGACCAACACATACCGCAACCTAGAGAGAAGGAATGGATAAGCGCGAATAGCAGACAGAACTGTTCCAGCAGTTTCGGATCGGGCCCGATCACCGTTGCCAAATTTCTTTACGCCATATACTCCCTCGCTAATTTTAGGTGCCTCCCTGAATGATGCTCCAAGGTGCACACACACGTACGTAGTCGGCGTGACGGGGTGGAAGAGTGGCGAGGCGGCCGGCGAAGGTGAGAGAAGGAAAGAGCGGAGAGGAGAGAAAACCATCGTTGGTCTCTCTTCGCTGTTGGCTCTCGCCCTCGCCAATCTTGCCTGCTGCCTTTTCGAATGTCTACAATCGGCCTCTGGCTGCAGTCGGGTCGACGACCCCGGCGCGATGCACGCGAGAGGGAGACACATGGGAAATGATAGGAAAACGGCATCCTACTCGCCACGGGGGCCTCGGATGCCGGAAAACTGGCCTCGCGATGCTGTAACTTTCGATGTCTCGTCCGATGGCTGATCGTTGGCCAACGGGGCACTGTCCGTGGTCCGACACTTTCGTGGTCCCGCTAGCTTTAGACGAAGCTTGTAACCTTTGCTCCGGGAGACACGCGCTCAGCTCGATAGACGAAGCGAAAAATCGCCAGACACGATAAGATGGCAGAAGCGTGGCGGACTGATATCTGGTTTCCTTGTTAAGCTCTGCAGGCTTTCGTAGGCGCTTCTCTCGCGCGAATTCTCTGCCGCGTGCGTTATTGGCAAGATTTAAGTGGACATTCAGCGTTGGGATGAGGCCTCTGTGGTGTATGGGTGTGACAATTTAACGGATTCGACTGGATCTTCGGAAGCTGAAGCATCGTGGGTGTAGAAATTGAGGGTTTGATGGAAGAAAGAAGGGGAACTTGTTACGAGGAATTGCAAGCGTCATCAGAAGTCCACTGCTGATACCAATGTGACGCGTTTCAGTTATACAATGACGTGCTATGTAGAAATAGACATTATTGGGAAACACGTCTGTTTGCATTGAGGACTTGACAGCCACTCTAGGATATCTTGGTTTTTCCATCGAGAATCAATAGCTGACCATCAACTCTTTCTAATGTTATATGGGATATATAAGTAACTCGTTAAATAACATCCCATACAGCACACTTCGTTGCAGCAGTATTGCAGGAACGTTGCTGCAATATTGTGTTGTTGCAGGTTGCATTGCAATATTGCAGGAACGATGCTGCAATATTGTTTGCATTATTGGAGTGCCAACGATCCTGCAATATTGCAGCAATATTGGAGTGCCAACGATCCTGCAATATTGCAGCAATATTGCAAGTTCGTTGCCGTGCAATGTTCCATTGTAATGTTGCCGCAAATTTGCAAAAATACATACCTGTAATATTGCGAAGGCGGGCATAGGATTGAACCTGCAACGTCCCTGCAATGTTTTGGTGCAACATTACAATCTTGCACCGCGTCATTGCAGACACTTTGCTGCAATGTTATGGTGCTGTGTGGGATTGTGCGACACATAATCAATGACAAACAGTCGCGCGAAGTTAGGCAACTCTTCGCCATCTATTTGTTGTAAAAAGGGCAGAATCGAATGATCAGTTCCCACACAGCACCATAACATTACCGCAACGTGTCTGCAATGACGCGGTGCAAGATTGCAATGTTGCACCAAAACATTGCAGAGACGTTGCAGGTTAAGGCATATGTCCGCCTTCGTAATATTGAAGGTGTGTATTTTTGCAAAGTTGCGGCAAGATTACAAATATGTAGTCCTGCAACGTTCCGGCAATGATTCTGCAACGAAATGGCAAAATTGTGGCAATGATCCAGCAACCATTCGGCAATATTGCGGTGTGAGATTGCAATGTTGCACCGCATCATTGCAGAGCAGTTGCAGGTTCACTCCTGTGTCCGCTTTAGCAATATTGCAGGGGTGTATTCCCGCAACGTTTCGGAGATTTTATAGCAATAGTCCCGCCGCAACGTTTCGGGCAGTGAGGGACGCGACGAATGTCGTTCCCCATACAGCACACTTCGTTGCAGAAGTATTGCAGGAACAATGCTGCAATATTGCCGTGCAATATTTGAGTGGCAACGTTTCTGCAATATTGCAGGAATATTGCGCACACGTTGCCACTGCAATGTTCCAGTGGTAACGATTCTACAATATTGCGCACATATTGACGTGTATTGTTACAGTGGAAACGCTCCAACACCATTCTGTAATATTGCGCACACGTTGCCACTGCAATGTTCCAGTGGTAACGATTCTACAATATTGCGCACATATTGACGTGTATTGTTACAGTGGAAACGCTCCAACACCATTCTGTAATATTGCGCACACGTTGCCACTGCAATGTATACAGCACCCTTCGTTGCAGACTCATTGCCAGAACGTTGCAGGACTACGTATTTGTAATGTTGCCGCAACTTTGCAAAAATACACACCTACAATATTGCGAAGGCGGACATAGGATTGAACAATCTTGCACCGTGCAACGTTTGGTGCAACATTGCAATCTTTCACCGTGTCATTGCAGAGACGTTGCTGCAATGTTATGGTGCTGTATGGGTCCCATGAATGTCGATGTGCGCGCAACATTACAGAATATTGTAGGATCGTTGCCACTGGAACATTGCAGTGACAACGTGTGCGCAATATTGCAAAAATATTGTAGGATCGTTGCCACTGGAACATTGCTTCATATACTCCTACAATATTGCAAGAACATTGCTTCATATACTCCTACAATATTGCAAGAACATTGCTTCATATACTCCTACAATATTGCAAGAACATTGCTTCATATACTCCTACAATATTGCAAGAACGTTGCCACTAAAATATTTCACGGCAATATTGTAGCATTGTCCCTGCAATATTGCAATGCAACCTGCAATAACGCAACATTGCAGCAACGTTCCTGCAATCCTCCTACAACGAAGTGTGCTGTATGGGTTATTGAAAATTGTAAGTAGTAAAACCTCAATCAGAGGCCAATAAAAATGATGCGTTATTATTGATGGGATTCGAAACGATTGAAAACATCTTGACTTAAAGCTCGGGATTGCAGAGGTACCAAAACGTCTTGCAAGAACCTTGTGTTCATCAATCTTGTACAATATTTCAAATTTTAGGAACCCTTAAAGTTTTTGAACATTTTGGAAGTCTTCCTTTTGTTTTAGTTTCATTACTCTGAATTCTTCAAATCTAAATATTTAAGTCTTTCCTGACTTTTGAGACTTTTCAGAATTAAAACTTCCAAATCCCAAGGCTTCCAGAATTCAGAACTGTCAGAACTCAGGACTCAAAACTTTCAATACGCAGAACATTCAAGTTTTAAGACTTTTAAATCTCAAGACCTTCGACACTCAGGACCTTGAAGACTGAGGACTCAAGACATTGAAGATGCAAAACATTCGACAACACTGTCAAAGACTTCGTCTTCTTGATTGGTTGAACACAGTTGCAAAACAGCGTCTCCAGGTCTCACCACTACTTACCGAGCAATGATGACACGACAAGCAATCCGTTCAACGGAATTTCGACGATTCTAGTTTGGCCGATTGCACTGGTAAGGGCAATGCAATCGATTGTTGGCCAACCCTCGCGCTAATGAGACGGCGTTTAGAGACGGCCCCGTTAATAGAAATCAAGCGTAGATCTACCACACTCTAATTCGTTCTACGCTGGTGCACGGCCCGTCCTGTCTTGTCTACTACTGCGCCCACGTTCCCCGCAACCGGATGTGTAAAGCGCACCGGGCAACCGCGGAGAACGTGACTTGTTCGCGACATGTCAGAAACTTCGTGAGCGCCGATCTAAAGTACCTTTTCCTTCGCGTCCTCGCGGCGATCGTCGCAGCGCGCACGGCGAAGGAAACGAGCCTCGTATAATTACGGATTTGTCTTCCGTAGCGGCGTGATTTTTGCTGGCCGGGGTACAGTCGCTGGCAAGAATGCTCGACGCATCGACGATGTGTAATCATTCACGGTCGATCGAGGTTCGAGTAAATGATCGGTTTGGGGGAACCGATGATGAAGAAACTCAGTTAACCGGCTGGCACACAGAGTGACCGGTACTGTAATCTGGAATCGTTAAGGTAATTGGACATTTTTCTCGGCCGGTTTTGGGGTCGATAGTTTTCTATCGAGTCAAGGTAACATTGAGGAGGCTTTAATTTCGAGAAAATCGATTTCGAAAATCGAGTAGGTGGGCGATTGGCTAACAAGGGAAGTTGGGCAACCCGAAAATTCAGAAAAATATGTAACTTTATGTGCAAGTAGGGTAGTTCATCCGCAAGGCAACCCTATTTCTTGTTGGTGGCATAGTGCGGTTTTGGAGGGTGAAATCAACCCTTAAAAAATGGGCTATTTTCTTTTTCGTGGAATGTCTCGAAAAGTTACATCTTTTTTTTATATCGGAGTGAAAATAATTAACGAATTAAGAATTGGGGGTGAGGGTAACTTGAAAAGTATGGATATTTTGATAATTTTGTTTAGGTGAAAAAGGATGCCACCTTCATTGCTCACCGTTCTAGAGATATTCCACGAAAAAAAATGCTGAGTTTTTTGCAACGCGTCATTTCACCCGCTAAAATCTCAGTATGGCACCAACAAAAAATAGGGTTATCTTACGGGTGAACTACTCCTATTTGCGAACAAAGTTGCATAATTTTCTGAATTTTCGGGTCGTCTATCTTCGCTTGTAAGAAGAGACACTATCGAGGTGTTAAGGGGACTAGGCAGTCAGAAATTCGATTTTTTTGTTGCATTTTTCGAAAGTACCACCCTTCCCGAGTAAAATGCCGTTTGGTTTATGTTAAAACTCGCAAAATTAAGGATTTTACAGTCGAAAAGGTCTGCGCGCACGCAGGTAGATTAATTCCTCTTCTGAAACTTTGAACGCGTTTTTCTCAGAATCACATTTCCTCATCGTTTTGCAGTGATTGCGAAAAAACGGAGGTCCGAATCAATTTGAAAAAAATTGAGCATATGTAAAACATGTCTTGTTACGACCTAAACCTAAGCATAAGTCTGTGAAAACTTTTGTTTTGACAAGAAAAAATAAAATGGCTCTTTTCCCTGGCGACAAATCACGTTTCTTCAAAATTTGCCGTTTTATAACCGCCATTTGTATAATTTTGATTTTTTTTCTTCTTCAATAGGTTCAGGGCAGAATGGGGGTCAGGGCAAAGTGTAAATTTCAGAGAATACGTCACAATTCAATTTCTCACGGCCAAAATCACTGCAAAATTACAGCGGCTCCAGAAAAAATGCCGACATATCAGATGACTGTAGCGCTGTCATGCATATGTATATATTATTCAAATCATTTTTTTTTCACTGTTTATAGTATTAATAAACATTACCCAAAAGTACTAGTCACAATTTGTATTCATCTCCTTGTAATTAATTCGCAAAAAATACTTGATTTTCGAGCGATCTTGACTGCCTAGTCCCCTTAAGGGATGTAATTGCCCCTTAAATTTCGAAAATCGGCATTTTCAAGAGGAAATGTTCTGTCATTGCAAACGCCAAATATCCAACAAATTACATGTACTTTAGAAAAAAATACGTATTATAAACTGAGCTATGTGTTAACAATTGCAAAAATGGCAAGAAAAAGAGTGGGGTCTAGAGAACCTTGAAAGCGTAAAAGAGGTAGACACTAGGGCTGGGACTATTCGAATAATTTAATATTCGAGTATTTTACAAGTATTCGAATACTACGAATAAACTTCGAATATTTGAGTATTCGAATGTTATTATTTGAATACTGATGTATTCGAATAGTATGGTGTGTAATACATTAGTATTCAAATACTTAAATATTCGAATAGTATTCGAATACTGATGTATTCGAATAGTATGGTGTGTAATACATTAGTATTCAAATAGTATGGTGTGTAATACATTAGTATTCAAATACTTAAATATTCGAATAGTATTCGAATACTTGGATATTCGAATAGTATTCGAATACTTGGATATTCGAATAGTATTCGAATACTTGGATATTCGAACAGTATTCGAATACTTGGATATTCGAACAGTATTCGAATACTTGGATATTCGAACAGTATTCGAATACTTGGATATTCGAATAGTATTCGAATACTTGGATATTCGAATAGCATTTGAATAGTATTCGAATACTTGGATATTCGAATAGCATTTGAATAGTATTCGAATACTTGGATATTCGAATAGCATTTGAATAGTATTCGAATACTTGGATATTCGAATAGCATTTGAATAGTATTCGAATACTTGGATATTCGAATAGCATTTGAATAGTATTCGAATACTTGGATATTCGAATTATATTCGCCAAATACCTGAGCAACTGAAGTATTCGAATATTCGAATACCAAAAAATTCGACAAATAGTCCCAGCCCTAGTAGACACGAGAGAAATTTCTTCTGAATGAAATGAAGCAAGTAACCAACACATAGTGTGATCTAATTATAGTTGTTATATTATATGTATCAGTTTTATTTGCTACATTATTAATTATATAAGCTTTTATATAACAATACGCCGCAACCTGCGATAAGACATAATATTTTGAATTCTTTCCACGTTCCTTTCATTCGAAAAATTACAAAACACAAAACGTTGTTGGTAAAAAAGTTATTTTATAACTTTGACTTACTTCAGCAACAACATTCTTACTATGGGTACGTATCCACTGCATTTTGCTAGCCCACAGTCAGATGCAGGAACATTAAATGAGCTTCTGATAATCGAAATGTTCGAAAACGAAGTCTGATCCCATACAGCACACTTCGTTGCATGAAGGTTGCAGGAAGGTTCCATGTGCGTTGCCATGCACCGTTCCACAGGGGCGGACATAGGAGGATTCCTGCAACATTCCAGCAATGTTGCGGTGCAATATTGCACAGCAAAGTCCCAGCAACATGCCTGCAACATTCCGGAAATTTTCTAGTAATGGTCACGCAACTTTTCGGAGATTTTACAACAAAGGTCCCACAGTAAGCAGGGCTCGAAAACTGTTATAAAATTCCGAAACAGTTCCAGAATCGATTCTTGCATCGACTTTTCCCTAATTGATATCAATAATAATTATTGTAGGTGCAGATTACTGTGTATGTGCATATTTTTACGTGTCATGACCATTACTAGAAAATTTCCGGAACGTTGCGTGACCATTGCTAGAAAATCTCCGGAACGTTGCGTGACCATTGCCAGAAAATCTCCGGAACGTTGCGTGACCATTGCTAGAAAATCTCCGGAACATTGCATGAAGATTGCAGGAAGGTTCCATGTGCGTTGCCGTGCAATGTTCCACAGGGGCGGACATAGGAAGATTCCTGCAACATTCCAGCAATGCTGCTGGAACATTCCATTGTTGCACCGCGACCTTCCTGCAACTTTTCTGGAACCTTCCTGCAACGGAGTGTGCTGTATGGGATAAGAAAAATTTTTCTTCCATATTTTCTATTTACATACTTTTTTATCTAGGAGAACTGTTTTTTATGCTGCATCATCTGTCACAAAAAATTCTATGCATGTTTCAATAATAAGAATTCAGAGCAATAATTTGATCAAATTCGAATTTAGCTTAAAGCATCATTACGAAATAGTTTTTTTTACATAAATCTACAATTTGCCTCGAGAAATCTCTTCTCCATAGCAAATTTTATGGTACAAAAATTCACACATCAACAAGCGTGATTTATGTTATGATCTTGTATCATTTGAAAGATCGTGCACTAAAGGTTCCAGCGTCCTGCATTTTATCCACGCAATACGTATTGTGTACAATCAACGCTTCCATATTTTACGTTTTATGATTTGAATTGCTGCGCGGTGAACATTCATACGCATGATAGTTTGTGCTACAAGATTCCATTCAACCAACGATTTATACTTTACAGGTTATGCTTCGAAATATCATGCCATGCAGCAGAGCTTCTATATTTTCTGTTTTATGTCTGGACAGTGTGTGCAACCAGTGACATGCTACTTTGTGCGTAGGTACTCTGTAATGATTCACGTTTCCAAATTCAGGACCGTTCACTGTTTTCTACCTTTATGCTTGTTCTCGCAATGCGTGAATTTGTAGGAACTATAGTGGTAATAATAAGTCAGTAATAAAACAGAACATAAAAATTTGTTATTACAAGCTGTGATTCAGCAATTAGTTTTTACATAACTTTTAATATTCAATTTTTGCGCCCCACGCTTTTACTTTTAGTGCATATGAGGGAAATCTTCTAAAGCAGTCATTTAGGCCGGTATCACATTTAATTTTCTCCGTTTTTAAAAACAAAATTTTTTACTATAAATCATTTTATGCTATTTTGTGAAAATATTTATTGTCATCGGAACTGACAAGTGAAGTCGAATATAAAAACTTGTTTTTAAATAAATAATTTTTACTACAAATCATTTTATACTTTTTAGTGATAATATTGTATTATCATCGGAACTACGTATGTGTGTAAAGTTTCAAGTCGATCGGATATGTGGAAGTGGGTCAAAACTAGCTTACAAGGAAGTCACACGTGAAGCTAAATAAAAGCTTGTAAAATATAGAAAGGGAGAAAAATAACGATGACAGAGAGTAATAAAGAATATGATCAGGGCATAAGGGAAATTTAAGTCTTCCCGTGGGCGTAAAGGGCGAGTCATAAAAAGTATTAAACTTATTAAATCTAACCCTAACATTTATTGCTTCGTTAATAACACGAAAATAACATAACCCTAAATAGTAGATTTCATTTCGTGTTTCCGGTGTGAAAAGAAACATGAGTACATTTGTTATCATCTTCTTTGGTTACAACTGCTGTACTATTACGCAACGCATGTTCTATATACATATATATGTGTATAGGTGTTCAATATAAATTAAATATATATTGGGTATTTAACTTTTGTATAAAAAGATGTAATTTTCGAAAAATTTAATTAAAGATAATTTAAAACCAAGTTAAAAGAAGTAACTTTTACCTGAAAACTTTGTTTCTATCTCCTACAGTTCGCGAGTAGTAATACAAAATCGAAAAATTTTCAGGGGTCAATTATTGCACCCTTTTGGAGTGAATTTGGGCAGCAAACAAAATTGCGTTGTATTGAGGAGGACGCCCCTTACATATCCACAAAGTTTCAGAATTTTTTGAATTTCCGGATTCGGGATCTTCCCTTGTCAGAAGTATGGGGGTTGAAACTTGTCACCCGTCATACATAAAAATGGTTACTCCTACGAAAAGAACTCATACAACCTTTTTTGTACAGAATATCCTAAGCTACAAATTTCATAATAACTATTTTTGTCGTAAAACTGTTAGATAATGAGATATTCGCGAAAAACATTTTTTTTTTACTTTCAACAATCTGTAAAATTTTTAGCGGATGTGGGATCGATGGGGACTTTTGACATATTGTTTAAAACGACAAAATAAGGATTACCATACCACAATTTAGCTTGCTGGGAATTATTCCGCAGATTGGGCATATTTCCGTCTAATTTCACTGAACTAACAAGGGGAGGACACCATGTGATAGACATCGATTTTTATGAGCCTCGGCACGATGGATCTATGTCGAAAATAAGTAAATAGGTGTCCGAGCGTTTCATCCAATAGGCCTTAATAATAGAGATAATTACATGTAAATTATTAAAAATTTCATAGTGGCCGTGGGGTTTTAGTGGGTAAAAATCCCACAACTACTGTAGCGACCGCGGGGAATTCCCTTCTTGAGGCGTCAGGGTACCGTTTGATGCTATCTCCACGATAAAAAAAAATGATTTTTTTTATAAATTATTTGTTTCTTATAAATTTTTTTTAACTTGGGAAAATCTTCAAAAGGCACCCCGACTCCTCCAGTGGGGAATCCCCCGGGGGCGCCAGGGTAGTGTGGGATTTTTATCCACTAAAACCCTACGGCCACTATGAAATATTTAATAATTTACATGTAAATATCTCTATTATTAAGGCCTATTGGCAGAAACGCTCGGACACCTATTTGCCAAGGCTCATCCAATTCGATGTCCATCACATGGTGTCCTCTCCTTGTAAGTAATACAGTTGGAGGCTACTGGACAGACGGACACTACGTTGTCCTAGGTACGTGCATCACACGGTTTAAAAATCTTTTGCTTGCGTCAGCTGATTCCCAAGAGTTCCAGAACAATACGTAGTAAAAGTAAAGCTATTCACACTCTCACAGTGCGAAGCTCACTTGTGGAAGGAGAAGCTTTCCTTTTCTACACGAACCACTTGTCACACCTACATAAAGTCTAAAGTAGCACGTCTACTTTTGCAACTTAAAAATCAGGTAACTCGCGAAACATTCTTTGCAACGAAATAATAGACATCAATAGAGTCCCTTTAAGAAGCCCTTTAAACACTCGAAGTAGCACTCTTCGTGTGCATATAAGGGAAGAATTTAGAATTAAAGCAAGAAACAGATGAGAACTCGTGCTAGAAAATTGCATATACTTTAGGGGTTGGACTATTTGTCGAATTTTTCGGTATTCGAATATTCGAATACTTCGGGTGCTCAATTATTTGGCGAATATAATTCGAATATCCAAGTATTCGAATATTAAGTATTTAAGTATTCGAATATTAAGTATTTAAGTATTTGAATACTGATGTATTCGAATATTAAGTATTTAAGTATTTGAATACTGGTGTATTCGAATATTAAGTATTTAAGTATTCGAATATTAAGTATTTAAGTATTCGAATATTAAGTATTTAAGTATTCGAATATTTAAGTATTCGAATATTTAAGTATTCGAATATTAAGTATTTAAGTATTCGAATATTTAAGTATTCGAATATTAAGTATTTAAGTATTCGAATATTTAAGTATTCGAATATTAAGTATTTAAGTATTCGAATATTAAGTATTTAAGTATTCGAATATTAAGTATTTAAGTATTCGAATATTTAAGTATTCGAATATTTAAGTATTCGAATATTAAGTATTTAAGTATTCGAATATTTAAGTATTCGAATATTAAGTATTTAAGTATTCGAATATTTAAGTATTCGAATATTAAGTATTTAAGTATTCGAATATTTAAGTATTCGAATATTAAGTATTTAAGTATTCGAATATTAAGTATTTAAGTATTCGAATATTTAAGTATTCGAATAGTATGGTGTGAATTATGATATAAATCAAGTTCTTTAGGTTCATTTGTCAGGGTGAAATCTTGTAAGCTAATTTTGACCCACTTTACACCATATTATTCGAATACGTCAGCATTCGAATAGTATTCGAATAATAACATTCGAATACTCAAATATTCGAAGTTTATTCGTAGCATTCGAATACTTGTAAAATATTCGAATATTAGATTATTCGAATAATCCCTGATATACTTAGAATCATCGGCAACTTATAGAAACCTATCAGAATTTGTATAATGAATTCATGAGGAACTCACACCAAGAATCAAATCTCATACCGCAATAATGGGCAAGATTTAAAAAAAGATTTGAGGAAGCAGTACAAATACTAATTTCCCAAGTATTACAAAACCAATTATTCGTTAACATATTGGCTGACGCAAACTGGCAGTTTGAAATTATGTGGGTACATGTTATTGCTACTGTAATCTGCGACTAGCTGATGCAGGGTCCACTTTGTCCCCTCCGAAATTACTTATGTTACACACTACCTATCAGCATCACCTGTTTAAGAACATGAGGATTTTAGATCATATCCAGATCAAAATATGTATAATATAAAACCTTGGATATATATGTACTGATAATACTGACAAGGCGAGTTTTCCCAGGAGTCCGCCTTCGATTGCTTTGATTTTTGGATATGTTTTAGAGGACCAAAATATAAGGCATAGCTACGTGTTTTTTTTATAGCGGCCCATTTTCATATTTAGGGGGTGAAACCACCCCTGAAAGTTATAAGATTTTCAGGTGTCCGCCTGCAATTGCTTTGGTTTTTGAAATTCTTATGAAATTTGAGGGGTAGTTTCACCCCTCAAACATGCAAACAGGCCAAAATAAAAAGACACCTGTTTCTTATTTTTTGGTTCCCTAAAACATATCCAAAAATCAAAGCAATCGGAGACGAACACCTGAACTCTTATAACATTGAGGGGTGGTTTCACCCCCGAAATATGAAAATGGGCCGCTATAAAAAAACACGGATATCTTATTTTTCGATCGTCTGAAACATATCCAAAAATCAAATCGAATCGGAGGCGGAGGCGGACACCAGGAAAACCCTCCTTGTGAGAGTTGTAGGACTGATATTAGCGTTTATACAAAAACCGACTTTTGAAAAAACTGGTTTTCGAATTGTCACAAACAAATATAATTAAAATAGAAAATAAATATCAGTACTTATTTTGAAAATGTTCAGTTTTTTTAATATTTATGGAATTTCAAAAATATAACAAAATAAAATATACTCTATCTATACAAAACCAAATAAATAAAAGAAATTAAAATAACTAAAATCCGTACCATTTTTGAGTTCACTTAATATTTCTGGATCTACATAAATCAGCATAATAATTTTATTGTATTTACACTCCATACAAAACCAAATGGGGAAAAAAACTAAAATAACTAAAATCCGTACAAAATATAAATTATAAATCTGTATTTCATTTAGTATTTTTCTTCTGAAAATATGAACTCATGAAGATCCAGAGACGCGGTAGCGTCTCGACGCCAAGTACATGAAAGACACCCGGTATATGTGTCGATGTCGCTACTGTGTATCTTTACTCGTCGCAGAGCCATTCCAACCTAACTTTTTATTTATTTCACTAATATCTCATCACGCCTGCGATATTTTCTAAATTTAATGGCATTTTTCTTATGTAAACCGCATGTGAGCTTTCGAATAAGACCAATTTCAATAAAATCGGTCCTCGCATAACAGAGATATCATAATATCGTCTCATGGATCTGTCAGAAACGGTAAGGTTTTTCTTCTGATTAGTTTTACAGTAAACTGTTACGTACTACAATATGTTAATGTCCGAGGCGACTCAAGTCAAAATGTTAACGTTTTTAATCAAACAATTAATTCATTTTTCCATATTAAGTCTAGTATATAAAACCGATTTTTTCAATATTTAAAAACCGGTTTTCAAATTTTACAAATTTGTGAAAAAAACGGTTTTTAAAAACCGACAAACCCTAACTGACGATATTATATCTACTACAAATCAAAATGGTTATCTCTGAAATTTATAAATGTAACATTTATAAATTTAGGAACAAAATTACTGACATACTTAAACAAGAAAATACAAACATTTTGGATAATACTCATGCACAGGCACAATGAATTTCCAACATTGATTTTCCCGAAGTCTCGAAAAAATTATGATTCCTTTTCCAGAAAGAATCACGCGTTCGTTTTGTCTGTCACCCTATGCATTAGCTCCTATGTAAAAGTTCATTCACTCCCTGTTAGGAGACGCTAGGTGTCCGGAAATGTCATTTCTTACTAAACGTACTTGTGCTTTTACAGAAAAGTGGCAAAGGGTCATAAATAGTTTGGTTGAATAAAGCGATCGAAATTTTGCACCGATTTCTTTTTTTACACTATAGATACGTTCCCGAGAAATCTGTGTAAAAAAGTACCGTGCATATGGAAAATGACGCATTGTAGCCAGCCAATAAAAGAACCAGTAAGAAGAATACCATAAACGAATTACCTAGTATTAATTCAGAGCAATTTCCTAGAAAAGTAAGTAGGAATATTTTTTCTCAAAATTAAAATTAAGTGAAAATTGTTAAAAGGGCGAATTTATCGGACCGTGGTAGATGAAAATAAAACGTACAAAAAGCGAATTCAATTTTTTGTCGACCGTGATAAACGAAAATCGTGTAAGTAGATAATAATATATGTTCACTTTTGTTTGAAAGCGTTCGTTTTTCTGAATTGTTCACCACTTCTTGAATATTCATAAGCCACGGATTATTGATCACTTTGAACGAAAACTGGAGTGATCGTCCGATAAGCCCGCGAATTAGATTATCCTGCGTGTAATCGTCACCAAGAGGAGCAACGAGACCGGAACGGTCAGGGACGGTGAACAAGGACTGGACACGATCGAGAATAACCCGTTGCGGCGTCGAATCATTGACATAATAACACGTTAAAAATGTACCAAAGTGTACGCCGCGTATACAGGGTGTTTCGCAATAGGCGACGAAACGGAAAGGGTAGTGGTTCAACATGAAAAAAAGAGTAAGATATGTGGAATAACATTCACACATACGGGGCTTTCATTTTGAAAAGATCGATTGCGAAAAATTGTTGTGGTATAATTTATCTGATTGAAAATTTGGAGAATTTATGAAGTGATCCCTTACAATAAAAATAAGTCGCAATTATAGAATAGCTTTTTAGGTTCTGTTTTCGTGAAAATGAATCTTTAAAATCCAATAGGTGTTCTCGAAAATAAAGTCTTGTTTCAGAAAAAGTTATTTTATAATACCGACTTGTTTTTGTACAAAGAGTCATTTTATACAGAGTTGCATGACATTTTGCTGCTGCATCCGATGAAACTTCGGTCAAGTGCACAGGACGAGGATAATTCTCATATTTTTTTAATGTAGAATCACCTTCCCGTATACCTAAGTACCACCTATTATAACTTCCTCTACCCATACAGCACACTCCGCAATGTTCCACAGGGGCGGACATAGAAACATTCCTGCAACATTACAGCAATGTTGCTGGAACGTTCCGATGTTGCACCGCAACCTTCCTGCAACTTTCCTGGAACCTTCCTGCAACGGAGTGTGCTGTATGGGTACTTATATATAAAGCGATCTCATTACTCCATTCTGCTGTATTCATTTCGTTTAAGTTATTTTAATATACTCTTACTAATCTACATATATATCATACTTGAATCGTGGGATGTAATAGATACAAAAATAAGAATTGCGTGTCGAAAATGAAGGAAAGAAGGACCTAAGTAAAAGATTGTTATTGCCGGAATATTTAAAAAGAAGTAATGTCAAATTCATGGATGAAAAGGAATTTTGAAATCGTTTAGTAACCTTTTGGTAAGATCCTCATTATTAATATGGTTCAAGCTGTTTCTGTAATGCAAGGAATTAATAAGTGTTAGTTTAATTTCACAATTCTTAACTTTATTTTATAACATTAATTCGCTCTTGTTTCACGTTTACTAAGAAAAAAAATTACTCAAAATTGACAATCTCTGATTTTGATAAAATTGGATACATGGTTAGAACATTAAACAATACTCTTCTATCACCTGAGATTCATATTTAAGGGATGAAAAGTGCCCTCGAAGTTGTGCGGAGAAAACATTTATAACGGAAGTAGAAAGAAATGTTAAATATGAAAAATGTTTAACATTTTATGAACAATAGAATGGCCTGTAGAACAATTTCGTCAAGTCGTAGGTGGACTTAGTCTGCACTGCAGGCTCTGCACATAGGAGTACATATAACGAAAGTATGTTTGAACAATTACTCATTTTACAAAATCGTTTTTCATGTTTATTCGACGCAGCTATTGATATACGACTTTCTACACGATTTGAAAATGCATTGATAAAATACAGCTGCAAGTATCAGGAAAGAAAAAATAATTCATCATCGATCGCGTGATCGATCGTTCCTCGAAAGACAAACATGTCACGACCATATTATATCTACCTATCTATCATTTCTGCTTATTTACAAAAATTCATTGGAAACATGATGCAGCAACTTTGAAACAGCAATTTATGCTACCACTTTGCGTTTTTAATCACAGCCATCGAATGACTGTCTATATAATTCTATCTGAAATTCCCTAATGTTTAATGATATTTTAAATAGGTAATAATATTTTAAAAAATATGTCAGTTATAAATATTATTATGCTCCAAATAATACACTTGTAGGTACATTGTGTATGTAATACTTAAATATTCGAATGGTATTCGAATTGTATTCGCATACTCGGATATTCGAATAGTATTCGAATACTTGGATATTCGAATAGTATTCGAATACTTGGATATTCGAATAGTATTCGAATACTTGGATATTCGAATTATACTCATCAAATAATTGAGCAACTGAAGTATTTGAATATTCGAATTATACTCATCAAATAATTGAGCAACTGAAGTATTTGAATATTCGATTACTGAAAAATTCGACACATAGTCCCAGCCCTAGTTGTCAATGGCGGAGGGCGCGTCCACTGCCGTTCAGCGTCACAGATTTCCGATAATTTAACTAAAAAGTGTTTCTAACATAAGTTAGATTTTAAAATCCAGATAATTTCTTTGGTGCCCTCCTATCTCCTGATGCCCTAAGTATGTGCTTATATTGCTTCTTGATTAATCCACCACTGAGTATATGGTATATACTTGAAAACCATATGTGTGTAAATGAGTGGACACAATTGAATCGAATATCTCGAAAAGGGGATAGGTACAAAAATCCGATTTTTGGCGATATTAAGTTAATTGCATTTCCCGCTTCTTCGGGCATTGACTCGTAGTTTCCTTCGGAATGGTGACAAATCTTCGCCTTCTTATGGGGCTAAACTTTAGCCGCTAAAGATTTACTAAGCTTTAACAAGTTGGCCTACATCAGAGCGCGAAGAATGTCTAGAATAGGATTTCTCATCCTGATATCTTCCATTTTACCCAAGTTCTTACGTATTTTTTTTTAAACAAAAGCAGATAAATCCAAACACCAAAAAAATGAAATTTTACCACCTGAACACTTATTAGAATCACTGAAATTTCACTGAAGAATAATACAGCCAAATTTGATTGTTCTAACATTAATTACTTAAGGTAAACGTACCTATTATGAAACGCTTTTCGATGGGGTTATGCAATTGTCATCTAATTTATAAAATTTAGTGGGTTAGCATTGAAAATTTGCATTCCATTCGATAGGCCATTGTTTTGTGATTATATAATGAGCCATAAAATGTATATTTATTATAAATAAAAAATAATATGACTAAAAAACTAAATGAAGGACCTGTACGTATTATGAAACACTGTTTTCGTACCATGACCCGGTGTTTCATATTCAATGTCCCTATTATGAAACGCCCCGTCAGGTTAGGTTTTTGATATTTATTAAAAAAGTTTGAATTGCGCATACTTACTCGTATTTATGATGAAAACGTGAATATAATATATTTTATAAACGCTCTAGGGCAGTTTAAATAATGAACTATTTCTCTTTTTCACTGGAAATATCTAATTATCAAAGCTGAGGCGTGTGTTTCATGAACTGGTACAACTATGTGAACACGGGTCCGTGGTCTTGGAACACGCTTCCGAACCGTTCCATAAAGCGGGACATTCAAAAAATTGAGGTACACAATATGAAACGGTTATTTTTATCAATGAATTACATTAAAACCATTTTTTTGTAATAGATTATTGTATAATAATACTTATGTTGGTGAATTTGTACAGAAAAGAATGTATAAATATCGATAGAATGTTTGGCAGTTGCTTATATATGCCATAACTATTTCTTATTTCGTTATTTGTGATGCTGTTTCAAGAAGGGGACATGTTTGGGAAGGTGTTTCATAATAGGTACGTTTACCTTACATGGGCATTAAACTTTTATTCCGTCTCCTGTAAAATTAGTTTTTCTCTCTTTCGCAATTATGGATTCAATTACGACGGACGTTTTTCAAAACCTCAACGCAATTAAGCAGTGCCTTTAATATGACAATAATCAATTTCGAATTTTAATAAGTCAATGATAAATTTTCTGCACGCAACATAAATATGTGATAACCTTCAATAAACCTACAAGTCCGTTCAGAAAAACTACTTCTCTATATACTCTTCCATATCTACTATTTACAAAAATTCAAATACAGGGTGACAAAAAATAAATGGTTATATATTTGGTTTTGGTTATAATTCTAGTAAATCAAGATGAGTTTAAAAAATAAAAATACATAATAATATATGGCTATGAGTACAATATTACATTAAGAATGACAATGACGACACGAAGGATAATATCGAACTTATAACGCTGCTAATACTAACTAGGGCTGGGACTATTTGTCGAATTTTTCGGTATTCGAATATTCGAATACTTCAGTTGCTCAATTGTTTGGCGAATATAATTCGAATATCCAAGTATTCGAATACTATTCGAATATCCAAGTATTCAAATACTATTCGAATATCCAAGTATTCGAATATCCAAGTATTCGAATACTATTCGAATACTATTCGAATATCCAAGTATTCGAATACTATTCGAGTATTTAAGTATTCGAATACTATTCGAGTATTTAAGTATTCGAATACTATTCGAGTATTTAAGTATTCGAATACTATTCGAGTATTTAAGTATTCGAATACTGATGTATTCGAATAGTATGGTGTGAATTATAAATCAAGTTCTTTTGGTTCATTTGTCAGGGTGTAATCGTGTCCCACTTCACACCATACTATTCGAATACATCAGTATTCGAATACTGATGTATTCAAAATTATCTTACAAGATTACAAGATTTACAAGAATGCATCAGCATTCGAATACTGATGTATTCAAAATTATCTTACAAGATTACAAGATTTACAAGACTACATCAGTATTCGTATATTAAATTATTCGAATAGCCCCAGCCCTATTTGCTACGCGTCGCACCTCTTCAACCGAAATGTTATCTCATTCCCAGCATGAGGGTTTCTTGAGCGATTTTATAATTTTGTGAGGCTTTGCACAGGCTCTGGCCTCCAAAATCGACCACACACTGTAGTCCACCAGATTAAGATTCGGTGCTTAGGGCGGCCATTCTGCAGATATAATAACATCCGGGAAATGGTCTTTGCACCTGAGCAGTCTGAGCACGTTCGTTAGACATCTTATAAAACACAAATGCCACGAGATAGAAGCGTGAAGTGATGCTTATAATGACGAATACAATATGGGCAACCCAATAAAACAATCATCTCTGAAATACGTCGTCACATGTTTCTTTTAGGCCAATTTAAATTTTACTGCATTTATTTCTGGTCACCATGTATATTACTTATCACGACACCCTCCGTAAACACAGTCTTCCCCTTAACAACTTCCTACTCACCCCTCTATACCAGAAAAACGATGACCAGGCTCACTCGCAGCACCCAACAGAGTACCTACCTCCAACTCGCCATTCATATCTCCATCACGATATTTCTCAATGAATTCCGCTGTATCTCCGAACGTACCCCGGTTTCACAATTTTCCATCGCGGCAAAAGCAACGGCGCCCGTCATCGCGAACGAAAGCGAGGGAGAAAGAGGTGAGTACATACTTACGTGGCAGCGTCACGCGGAATGCAGCCGTCGTGATTAAGTTCGTCGTGCCCTGACAAAGGTGCACGATATCGGGGCGAAACCGAGTCGTTGTTCTCGTTCGAGTTCCGTTTCACTTGCAATCTTATCGGCTCGAGCAAGGCTAGCCCAATCGGTCGATGAATAGTCTGGGCTTTAATGGCCACGCACCACATCGCTAGCTGCTAATTGCTGTACACATATACTTTGCCAGCGGACGTTTCTGCTCCTCCTTGGCTGGCAGGCCGTCTCCAGCCGATTAACCAACGTCTGCGCGTGACAATACGAAAACGAGCCTTTTTGATAGCCGTCACTCGACGTCCAGGCCGAATGCATCCCTTTGACGTAAGTGACGGGCATTTAAGCGCTTTCGAGTACGACTATCGACTTGATGCCGCGAGGAACTTTTTGGTTCGAGCAGTTACTCCGATCGGTGACGTTGATCGACGTGGACCGTGTTTGGGAGCAAGCAGGTTAGATCGGCAAATCCGATGTGACGAAGATTGATAATCAATCTATTATTCAATTACTGAAGAACAGGATTTTATTAGGCGCACGTGTATTTTAGGCTTCAGTCGACCTGATGAATGTTCGCGACTTCGATCCGTGCGGCTTGTAATGAAATATTGTGATTGATTTAATTGCTGCTGCATATTATTAGGTGTAATCTTTTTGTCTATCCCTGTGTTTACTATATTGGCACCTATTCTTATCTCCGCCATTTTGTAGACAGTTCATCAGTAGTCTGCAGGGGTTTGGGTATTTTTAATAATGCTTGAATTTATTATCACCAAGCTTTGCAACAACCGAGGCAGATAATAATTTGGTTCTTCCAAATTGGCAAGAGCTTGGCAACCGAAATGGTAATAGTAATATCAAATTAGAAAGAAAATAGGTACCTACTCCAAGTCTGAACATATGACGGCTGATTAATTATGTATTTCCTAAGCTGAAGCACGGAGTGTTTTTTAATTACAATTGCAAAAAGCAATCTCTTTTGTGTTAACGAGGAGACAGTTTATCCTTGAGTGTAGTGTTTAAGGGGATCTGTCTACCTGCAAGGTCTGAAAACGCAAGTATATTCGAGATTTTTTATCTATATTTTAATTTTATATTTTATATTTTTATATTTTATACTTCTTGTACATTATGTTTATATTTTGTAGTCTAAAGGGTTCTCTCGTTTATATAATAATAAAAAAAAAAATAAAAAAAAAATTTAAATTTGAAGACTTTTTTTAAATAGGGGTTTATCTTGTAAATTAAATATAGAAAATTTTCTTACAGATAAAATTCAAACAAATTTACAAAAATGTTGTTAATACCCAAAATTAACGTTTTAAATTAAACTACTTTTTGAATAAGATATGATAACATCAATTATAGTAATTTTTATAGCACTCCTAATTTTTTCAATAATCTCTACTTTGACGGCCTGAGAAGGAGCGCGATATTTAGGATTTTTTATAATAGAAACCCTTTAAAAACGGTACCTAAAACGTTAAACGCGTTTTTCTCAAGACGATGTTTTTCGAATTGGTTTGCATGATATATGAAAAACCAATCACCTGATTCACTTCAAACTTTCTACTTAGGTATATTCAATAGATGTCCCATTCTCGTTGTTTCTAAAACTATGTCGGTTTTTTGCGACTTAAAAAAAACAGCGAATTTTTCGCAGAAATTGAAATTTTCAGTTTTCGACGCTGCCATTTTTTTCACTTTTCAGTATTTCTCATTTAATATAGTTCAGACGATAGCCATAGTCGTACAGATTACACCATTTTTTAACTTTTTTATTTTATGCCAATCATGCGCATATGATTTTTGTAAGACGCTCTCTTTGAAGCACTATAACTCCGGATATAACCGCTATTTTCGCATTCATATTTTTCTACAAATAAATTACCAAATGTTCTTTTAATGTTACACTTTTAAGTACAAAAAGTTTTGTAAAAATATACGCTTCCGCTTTTCCTCCAAAAATTCACAAACATTCGCCTCTTTTCGGCCTTCTGACTAGCAAGGGAAGATCCCAAAAATTCAAAAAATTCTGAAACTTTGTGAATATGTAGGGGATTTCCTCCTGATTACAACGCAATTTTTGGTTGCTGCCCAAATTCACTCGATGGGTGAAATTAACCCCTGAAAATTCGTAAATTTTCCGATTTTGTATTATAACCCGCGAACGAAAAGAAATGATTTTGAGTAGCTGACTGATTTCATTTAGACTATAGCCAATGTCAACTATTGCCAATTAAGGGAATGTTGAAATACTTTTCCAGGCATCCGACATTTTCGAACAGTATTTATATTACTTATTTGTAATAAAGTTCTTAAATTCCCTATATCAGGCACCAGTGACAGTTTTTTGGGATTAAATATTTGCTGACAAAGGGATTCTTCTTCCAAATTTGAAAATAGTTTTGAAAAGAAGACGATTGAGTAGATTCAACGAGGGACTGAAATACCCTTTGATGGAAATATCCAATTTATTACCGACTGACTTATGAATTTTTTCATTTAGAGGGAGTTTATAATAAAAATGAAAAATGTAGAAGTCGGAAAATTCTGAAAAAAAAAGAAAAATTCAATTCAAGGACGTTCGACTATTTTTTAAAAAAATATTCATATTATTTTAACATTGTAACTCTACATTGGGAGTGTGTCTAACCGATTTTACCATACGTACCATTTGTAATTATCGGATCAATAAATTTTCTTTCGAAGATAAAAAGTATGTACGTATTCAAAGAAATGCAACGAAAAGAAATAGAGATTACAAATTACTCGAGTAAACAACAACATCTGGTGAATTTTTCCAGCCTTCAGCAGAATGTTACAAATGTAAACATTTTATCTGCTCTGCAGCGTCAGGTAATGGAAGCATATACACTGTAGATAAATATTTCCTTTACATCATGAAATGACCTTCTGCAATCGAATCGCGTGATTTCATGAAGGTGAAATCCTTAACAAATGTTCACTGAATTGTTGCACTCGATGATTAACCAGTCTCTCGTAAAAAGTGCATGCATATAATCTCAATGCTATCTGTGACGTTGATCGAGCCTATGACAACTTTGTTTCGCGATGGCAAATAAAAATCTGCGAAGCTGTACAAATCCGACCTTGCCAGCAACGTCCTAGTTTGTGACGCTTACCAAGTATGGAGAGCACAATGACGTGGATAGGTGTTGTACGATGGTCTTCCGACTTCGCAATAATTTGTAACAAAGCAAACTGCTCGAAATCGAAGATCATTTACACACATGTCCCGCTGAAGCGTCAACAAATATTTGATGAGTATGAAACGCGTGTTGTACCATAAGTAGAGGTGTGCGAGAACCCGAGGTCGGGACGGGTCGGGTCGGGTTCCAGAAAATTTCGAGATTCCCGAGAATGTCCGGGATTCTCGGGAGTCGGGATTCTCGGGAGAGAGTCGGGATTCGCGGGGAAGAGTTGGGATTCTCGGGAGAGAGTCGCGATTCTCGGGAGAGAGTCGGGATTCGCGGGAGAGAGTCGGGATTCGCGGGAGAGAGTTGGGATTCTCGGGAGAGAGTCAGGGCTCTCGGGAGAGTCAGGATTCTCGGGAGAGAGTCAGGGCTCTCGGGAGAGTCAGGATTCTCAGGAGAGAGTCAGGGCTCTCGGGAGAGTCAGGATTCTCGGGAGAGAGTCGGGATTCTCGGAAGAGTCGGGGCTCTCGGGAGAGAGTCGGGGCTCTCGGGAGAGAGTCGGGGCTCTCGGGAGAGAGTCGGGGCTCTCGGGAGAGAGTCGGGGCTCTCGGGAGAGAGTCGGGATTCTCGGGAAAGACTCGGGATTCTCGGGAGCGATTCGGGATTCTCGAGAAAGAGTCGGGATTCTCGGGATTCTCGGGAGAGAGTCGGGGCTCTCAGGAGAGAGTCGGGGCTCTCGGGAGAGAGTCGGGATTCTCGGGAAAGACTCGGGATTCTCGGGAGCGATTCTGGATTCTCGGGAAAGAGTCGGGATTCTCGGGAGAGTCGGGATTCTGGGGAGAGAGTCGGGATTCTCGGGAGAGAGTCGGGGCTCTCGGGGGAGTCGGGATTCTCGGGAGAGAGTCGGGGCTCTCGGGAGAGTCGGGATTCTCGGGAGAGTCGGGATTCTCGAGAGTCGGAACTCCCGAAAGTGCCGGGATTCTCGAAAGTGTCGGGATTCAACGCATCGTAAGAAAAAGTGTGGAGATATTGTTGATTTTCCGAAGTACAAATATCAGTTAATCCTAATAATACCTACAAATCTCGACACTTTCGGGAATCCCGGCACTTTCAGGAACCCCGACATTCCCAGAAATCCCGAAACCCTCGGGACCCGTCCCGAGAAAAATTCTCGTCCCGACCCGACATTTTCGGGTTCTCGCACACCTCTAATCATAAGTGTTCACTGTTCAGTTGTGTTCTACTAGTATGGAGGCCAGCAATATTGTGCGTACTACGTCCAATCTAGATCGGTCAATATAAGAACTGTTTCGTACTGTTTCATCCCTGTATAAGATTCTATTACAAATAATAACGGATTACTTCATTATGTCCTGTGTATAATTTTGATTTAATATCGACTCCTTACGATCACTTACGAGTCGAATGTAATAGTTACAGGTCGTCGATTTGCTTCCAATGTTGTAAATAATTAAATCACACCATGTACAATAATCTGGCAAATGTTGTATTACGAACACTACTGAAAGAATGGCAAAAAATGAGGTTCAAAATTTCGCCTCTTCCAGGCTCAACGGTAATTCATCTTGTAATTTTAGGTATATGTATAATTTATAGTAATTTTCCCATTGTTTCTATGATTAGTTATTTAAAACTCTCGTTCTCTCAACCTCCCAATTTCTTTCTTAAAGTTTGAGCAACATTTGCGACGCGTTTAATACGTTAGTAAGGTAAATGTCCCAGTGATTGGACACTATCATGAATTTCTGTTAATATTAAATTTAAAAATAATATTCACGAAGTTCAATAAAATAATTATCCGTGTTTATTTTTTATACTAAAAATCATGAAAACAGTTCGGAAACATGATGCATTAATTGAAAAGAAACATTATTGTGTAGCAATCACGAACTTAATGTATCATGGCAAGCCTTACTAAGGGCTCGACTAAGGTTGAGAGCGTCTTTCTTAAGTAAAGGTTTTTAGACTTATTAAAGTCTGTTTAATTGATAGTCGTGTGTTTTTAAATGATTTTTCTTTTGTTTGACGCTTGTTGGACGCTTTGTCCAATGACTGGAGCACCATATTTGGAGACGTGGCCCACTGTTTGGACGCGAGTTAATTTGAGGAATCAATACCATTGTGCCAGTGTTATTGGGTTGCTGCAAGTAGTTTTAAGCATTTAAATAATAATAAACGTCTTTCATTTAATATTTTTTATTCATTTTTACATATTTTAGTCATTAATTTTAGATTCTGTTCAAAGAACAATCTAACCTAAATCGTGCGTGCATGGTCGTGTGCATGCTTGCGCGCGCGCGCGCCTAAATATTTGAGGTTATAAAATTATAATGAGGTTTTGTTTGTACAGTATATTATTTTTATTTTTGTTTTCAAACATAATGCAATTCCGCAGTATAAAGAAATGTAAATTATTGCTATAGCAACGATTTTTATTCAATTTTATTTTATGTCCAAACACTGGGACAGCTAAGTCCAATCGCTGGGACATGCCGTAAATTCTGTCCAATCACTGGGTCAAGTGAACGCTTTTATAAATTATAATTTTTAATATTTTTCTTTATATAAATGATACTCTATACTACATTTCCTGAAAGAAGAAGACCCGGTCTAACGATTGGATAAACATTTAGTGCAAATTATAGGTATTATTTTTCCTTATAAAAAGTCGTAGTAACCTTCACCTTAAACGTCCAACCATTGGGACATTTACCTTATAGGTACACGTCACCGACTACCTATCCATTAGCAAGGTATTAGGCAAATCTGTGAGCCGAGCTTTGTGCATCCCCCTTGTTAGAAAGGATATTTTCTTGACGTCATAACGAACCACAAGTCCGCGTTCTCTAAAATTACACCTAGCTGCAAAATTGAGTCACGAAAACTTTTTTTAAAAATGTATACCTGGTTTCTGGAATTTGGACTTCTAAATGCAAAAATCTGTATTGTGCTCTTCGAATTCAACACCCAAAATATATTAAGAACAGCTAAAATGCAGGCCTGTGTTATCAATGAAACATATAGGATAGTTCATAATGCACTCAATAATTAATATTTTTAGTGGGTAAAAATCCCACAACTACCCTAGCGCCCGCGGGGAACTCCCTTCTGGAGGCGTCGGGGTACCTTATGATGATAGTTCCACGTTAAAAAAAATTAAAAAATTTTTAAAATTAAAAAAAATTATAAATTATTTTCTTATAATTTTTTTTAATTTTGGAGAAATCTTCAAAAGGCACCCCGACTTCTTAAGAAGTAGTAAATTGAACAATACCTACCTGTAGATGGGGAATGCTAGGAAAAAGCTGCCAGCCTTGGGCCCCACTTCCGCTTTCTCGTTGCTAGTCAGAATGAACATTGTTCCTTGAGGTATAAGATACTTGACCTTACGGTTAAGATATCCTTGCACGTAATACGCATTCGAATAAACGCACGGATGTGCGCTTGCTCATTTCTTATCTCCAATCGTGACAAAACAGTTAACTGAAATCAAGAACTCCATTGTTTCGAGCTCTTCCTATATGCAAAGCGAAGCAGCGCAATTCTCATTTATTATATTCATCAATATTGCTCACCATTTTAAACAATGACAATGCAACGGAATAATTTTATCTTTCAAATAATAGACAAAGCTAAATATTATTCATTTGTTAAATAGTTAAATAGTTAACAGAATATTCTACTCTATTACAAAAAATAAACTCTTCAATTGTGCAACAAATTCGTTTAGTTCGTAGACAGATTACTTCCATAACAATACCGTAAACTGGGGTGACTTTGCCCACTTTTGAATTTCAAATAACTTTTTTAGCAATCCTATTTTTAAAAAAAAATACTATTACACGTAGATGGCGTGTAGATTTAAATAAGCTTTTAAAAAAATTCTTTACTTAAACGCACGCTTTTAAAATGCCAAAAATATGGTGGGCAAAGTTACCCGCTCAGTTGGGGTGTCTTTGCCCACGGCAAATTTTTCAGTGAAAACATGCCTAAAACTCATTATCGAGTTATGATTGAGCAATCGTTCTTATCTAAGGGATACATAAGAATAGTATCATCAAAACATATATTTAAAAATAAAATTTATTTAAAGAAAGCCGAAATGTCGTCGCTGAATATATGTTTGTTTCTTCTTACTGTAATTTTTTACTCTGACTGCAAAATTACCATATAATTGAATTCGCTATTGTTTTTTACGTTTGACCTTGGAGAAATTATTGCTAATTACAAAACACCATATCTTCCAATTCCTTCACAATAAAGTAAAATAAAGTGTTTCCAAAAACTGGGCAAAGTCACCCCGGCGGGCAAAGTCGCCCGAGTTCACGGTATTTCCCGCAAAGTGGCCGCAGAGGAGGCAGGAATCGGGTGTCAGGTCGGTAGAAAAGAAATCACTCGAACAAGCCATTATTTTGTAATAATAAAATGTATTAAATAGATAGTGTATTGTTGGCAATACTTATCAAACTACAATTTCCTTCATTCTTGGTAGTACATGGGACTTGCGTGTATGTGTGTTCTTTCGGTAAACGAAACAAAAAAAGTGGCGCGCGAAGAGGGGCGCTCGCCCGAGGCTCGAGGAGCAGTCTCGCCCAAAAAGCGAACAACGAAACGAAAACAGAATCCAACAAAAAAATCAGTCGCGCACTCGCCGAGTCTCTGTTTTTTTTCTGCCCAGGCCAAAAAAGAAAATTCCGACAAAGCCCCTGTGCCCGAGTTCGAGCCAGCGCTCCCCCTTCGCGATGCGCACGTTTTTTCTTCCCTTTAAGGCTCGCCGTTCCTCTAATCAACGAAACTCCATATGCATCATTTATCACCTTTGTGGTCCCATTGTGGATTAGACCGAAGTCGTCCGAACCTGCGCCTCATCATTCTCCGCAGCTTCTATCAACCAAACGCAACCCTCTACCCTCCCCCCAAAAAAGGACAATACCCCGAATATTATCTCCGTCGTGAAACGTTCGTGAAACAACGGCCGGGCTCCCGGCACGGTCCGAGAGACAGCGACAGAACCGTCAGTGGTCCTAAAAAAACGCGCATTGGTAACCGGAAGCGGGACGAAAACAGACTAAAAAAAAATCTGCTCGATCGTGCGTGCATGGCCTCTCCGCGTGAATCGGTGCTTAAAATTAGCCGGGGAAGGAAAAGGTCGCGGGCGAGATCGAAGATTTCCGAGCGACTCCCGTCCGGCCGGCACATGCGCGCGCATCGTGTCAAGGTTCGAACGACTTCCGCCAGCCTATCAATTGGCTCCCAAAATCGCTGCTTCGCGTTCCGTTTTCTTAGTACGTATCGCTTTACTGTCTCTCCCTCACTTTCTCTCTCTCCCTTTCACACACACAGGCACACACTCTCTCTCTCTCTCTCATTTTCGTCGAACATGATGTACATATCTCCCGCGCATAATCTTTCTCGAGCGACCGTGCCGTGGCCGCCTATCACAAGGAGAAATTAAGTATACACACTTTCGTAGTTTTTTGTTTTTCTTTTGTTATGCGGGTACGCGACCGCGCACGGACGCTACCCAGTATCGCGCGGACACCTAGGTGGTTCCCCGGACGCGATCGAAAGAACGAACAAGAAATAATAAAACGGGGGAGAGAAATTATTCGGAAGGCTGGTGGTCTCGGAGAAACGGAAGTAAATACAAGTAGAAACGAGAAAGAATATAATAGTAATAATAATATTAATAATAGTGATAATAATAATAATTATTATAAAGATGGGGGGGGGGGGAGGGTTGTGGTTGCGAGGATTGCTAGAATGGATTAAATCGGTTTCCTCTGAGAGCCAAGAGATCGACCTGTCACATTACATCGTCGTAACGCGGTTGTTATACATTTATAATAATAGCGTGTATCTGTGAAGAACGTTGTATAAAATATTGTATAAATATATAAATACTTGATTGGAAAAATAAATATATTAAATTAAAAAAAGAGACGTAACGTAAAGTATATTATTCATTATTATAATATTATATATTTATATGTATAAGTTGTCAAGTCTATAACACGAGGGGATGGGAGAAAATGAATGTGTTTCGGGCGTCGTTCGACGCTGCGACCGTTGGCGTCCCCCTTTTTCCCTTGCTCCCCTGCCGCGGGGGGGTGCCCCGTTGCGATAGCGTCTCGCAGGTTTTACGAGCGGCGTGCTTCTTTCGGGGCGCGGGAACCGAGGGCCGGAGGAGGAGGCGTTCGGCGAGGACTTTCGTGGCTTTCGACGGAACTTCGCCGGGGGGGAAAGCGGCACCGCGGAGGTTTGAGAGAACCGCACGTTTCTTTGGTGGCGATGGGGGAGAACGGAACAAAAAAAAGATCAGAGAAGCATTCGAAGAAACCAAGAAACATGCATGCTTTTGGCGCTGGGAGAAATCGATCGTTTTAAAATAATTCGAATAAATACGTAATAATATTAATTGCACTTATATAATCAACCAAAAGAAACTCTCACCCTCTCTCTTTCTCTCTCTCTCTCATTCGCTCGCCTCGGCTTAACGAACTACTGTCTCCGGCGCAGAAATGTACAAAAAATTAAATACTCTATAAGCCAAAGAAACGTGCGAACGTGTTTAAATGTACAAGTAAATTATAAAAAAAAAAGAAAAGGCACGCCGTGCACGATTCCACGTGTTCCCGAATCAGCTATTCAAAATCAAAGCGTTCTTCCTTTTTTCTAAACCGACGGCGCCGTGTTTCGCTCGGTTGCGAGACCACAGGCTCAGACAAAGTGAAGGAAAAGGACACCGTGGAGCTGACGCGTGTCGAACGTCAGCATCCGACTCGACCTATCAATAAATTAAATATCGATTAATCGCTACAGACCGCAAGCGTGTATAATTAAGAACAAAATAAACGAGGGATATAGAAGAGAACAATGACACCTAAAGTTCGAAGCCACGAAATCCAAGGGTACCTTCCTCAAACCTGGCCTAGCCCCTCTGCTCGGAGGGGAGTTAAAGCGAACGGAGAAGAACACCCGTGAGATTTGAGAAACAGAGTTGTATGCATAATCGCGGGGGGGCAGCACGCTTTCGAAAAGGTGTGACCGTTGTTTGTTTGTTTCCAAGCAGTCACAACTCGCGCCAGCCAAAAGAGAACGTGCCCTATTCCGCTTCACTTCGGCCGCGTGGCGGGGCTTTGTTTTACAGAACAAGCTTGGTAAACACAATCCCCTCCCAGCCCCTCCTCCCAATTCGATCGTCATCCCGTGCCCACGCATCATTTTTATCACCGCCGCGACCGAGCGGAAAGAAACTCTCTAGGGACTTTCACTCTCAGCGCCCAGCGAACGCGCTCTCTTCTCTCTGCCCATCTGTGCTCCTGCCCGCCCGGCAGGAATGTGGGTTCGTCTCGCTCCGATTGGCCCTCTCGCGCGACACGAGATCTCTTTTCGTCTTATTATTCAATTTAAACCTGGAACTCGGTTGTTCCTCCAAACGAAGCTAGTTGCGGCAACGCTGAATAGGTGCGCGATACCAGGTGCAGGGAGTCGCGATAACTGATAATTGCTTGCGCACCACTATCCCTCCAGTTGGGCATCAGAAGACCCAACAAGGCCAACGGATCGCCGCCCCGAGAGCAATTCGCTACAGCGAGTGGTTGACGATCTTCAACGTTAGCGCAGACCATCTCGGACGACGTAGAAACCGCGCAACAAGGAGGAACGCCAGATTCTCTCCTGCGCCAAGGGCACTCCTCAGTCGTCGCGTGTGCGCGCGGACGCCTAGGCAAGAGAGATCTCGCGCGAGAAGACTGTGCCAGCGCGCACATGGTGGCACGGAGGCACGAGAGAAACGGAAGAACCGGGTCTCACGCGGCGGGGAAAGAATTAAATAGTGCTGGTTTAAATAACAGAGGTGTGCGAAGTGGTCCCACCCGAAGCGGCCGAGCATCCCGAGCACGGCAGGGGAGCGGGAATGGGGTTCTCGGGTTTCTTAACACGGGATCACGACGACATGACACGATGAACGACAACGATGGTGGGATATGACGATCCGTGGAAACGCTGGGTATAGCCTAGTCTGATAGCAACGGCGGCAGCGGCGGTGGTAGTGATAGTGACAGCATAAAGTTGTAGTAGTAATAGCAATAGTGCTAACATTAATAATAATAGCGTAATATAATATGTATATATAGCGGGCCGCGAAAACTGGCGGCCGTATTAGATAAGACACGGGATTAATTGACTTTATTTCGGAGTTCTTTTGAACGACGATTGTCGAAGCAACCGACTGCGTTGGGCACTGGCGATTGTTGAGTTCATCGTTGCAAGGAAGAAGAAGAAACAAAACGAGAGAAAAAAATGAGAAAAAAAAAAGAAACGATCGGCCAGATAAATAATAATAATAATATAATAATAATAATATAATAATAATGGATGCTGTTCGCCGACGTCGCGGAGGGCCTACTTCGTATGCGATGAAGGCGTGTACAGTGTTGCGAATATATAATAATAATTATTAATAAAAAAAATTATATTACTAATAATATAATAATGATAATAAACTAAATCTATAATAACATTTGCTTTCAAGTATAAATTAAACGAAAACATAATTTGTTTAACATAAAGAAGATGTGTGGTGTCCATATACATGTACAAAATGTATTCGGTGTTCAAATACCACGTCATTTAGGCACTTTCGTTTTGTGTTTGTGTTCTTTTCCAGTTTTACCTCTTTCTCTCGACACGCACGACGAGGCAGCGCCGCGGGACCAGCGGAGGTAACCGTTTTCCGGCGAGAAGATCGATCCGAGGTTGTTCCCGATAGAATTATCTACTGTCAGGCCCAGCAGAGAGGGCGTTTGGCGCGCGCGTGACGCGCTCCACTTTCTCGAAACGCTGCGCCTTCGAACGTCCCCCAAGCGCGAAAAGTGATTTCCTCCGCGAGACGGAAGCACTTCGCAAATCACGCCGCCTCATTGATCTAGCTCACTCTCACTTTCGTTCAATTCAACACACTCTCTCCCTCTCTTTCTCTCTCTCTCTCTCTCTCTCTCTCCCTCTCGCTCGCTTCTTATAATATTCTTTTTAATAATATTTAATATTTCTATTGCAATAGTTACATATCACATTTTTTTATAACGGGAGAGAACAATGTGATACCGCCACGAGATTGGCGATATTCCCTTCCATTCTCTCCCTCTCATTCTCTCTCTCTCTGTCACTCACACCTCTTCCAGCCACTCAACAGCCATTCGCACGGCACACAATCAAGGCCTGTCTTAAGGCACCGCGAGGAAGCCACGTGATATTCCTAAACGTAAAATCATCCCGATTTCTGTTGTTATCAATAATTAAAACTTGTCGAGGTGGATTGCCGAGATTTTCTTCATATTTTTTTTTTGGTAAAAATTCTTTCCTCGGGAGAGATCCGGCTTCTCGGGATCTCTTCGCCTGTCCGCGCCTCGGAGCCGATAAAAGCGACGCCCGCTCTCTGTTCCGGTCCCTTTGTTTCCGCGCGTCGAATCAAGAATAAAAGGAAGGAAGTATGTCTAAAAACGTCCCGAGGCGGCGAAGAAGAGAAGCCTAAATTCTCCCAGCGAACTGCATCTCGCCGACCAATCGATCGAAAGCCCTAGGCGGCTCCTCGCCGCTGAACTACCTCTAAACAACATCGCGTTAACCTATATCCTTAACCGAACACTCGCGCAACAGTTCTCGTTCACTCGGCGGGCCGCGTTCGTTCCTCCCATGCGTAATGCCACACGCACGTACACAACGAACGCGCGCACCACTTTCTCTCATTATCTCCAGTTCGCTCATTGCCACATTGCTCGCTCTCACCGCCGCGGCTCTGTCATCCTCTCGCTCCCCTTTCGTAACTCTGCGCACTCTACTGCGCCGAGTGCGCGCGCACGCAAACACACTTTCACTCGCTCCTAACGTTGGAAGACAATCGGAGTTTTTTTTCTTCTTTTAAGCCACTTAATTTGCATAGCATGATGTTTGATTGTTGATCCGTTTTCACGCGCTTTGTCACCTACCCAATACCAATACGCGAACGCGTCTCTATCTCTCCCTCTCTATCCGACCCTACCACGGCGAGAACTAGCCGTTCCACACCTTTCTCTGTCGCGCGCACGCGCGGCTGGTGCTCGCCTGCCTTTCACTCTCAAGGCAACTTTCCCCTTCCTTCTCCGCGGAAGAAACTCCCGGAAGGCCAAAGAAACAAAGAACGAAGAATCGTAACTAAGTGTTTTGGAATATTGCAACGTTTCACCTGCCCCGGATCGAAGCGACAATGTCCACTCGCGAGCTTCCCCATGCGAGCGCGGGAGAAGAGATCTGGCGAGCAAGGGCGAGGCTGGTGTAGCGGCAGCGGGAAGAACGAGACGGGAGCTGACCTCGGTCCAAGAGAGATCAAAGAAAGACTTGCTCGAAGGAAGCGTAAGTTCGGAAGACACTTGGGACTCGTCCCTCTCGCTCCGACGACTCCCATTTTCTTTTCATACAAATCCTTCTGGATTCTCTTATAGCCTCTCATCCTTGCTCGGCAGCCTCGCTTTCTCCTTCTCCGCGACTGAGTCGTCCGAGGACTCTCGCGAGCGTGTCGAGACATCCGGGCTGATACGATCTCGACCTTTTCCACTAAGCGAACGTAAACCTAAAGTATAGGGAAAAAAGAGAAGAAAACGGGTCCTGGTGATTGGAGTCAGAAAGTGACTGACGCTCTACTAATGCGAATTAAAAGTAATGACGATATTCAGCGTATCGGTATGCGATATTACTGATAACGTTGATATTAATATTCGTTATAGCGATGACGATAATAATAATATATATAAAATAATGTAAGACGATTAATAATAAAAAAAGGAGGAGGCGATCGTTTTAAAGAACGAGAGTAAGATGCCTAACGTGTTCTGAGAGAAAAGAACGAAACGCTTAAATAAGAAGCGGAGTACGACGGAGTGAAAGATCCGCCTTACGCGAAAAATGCAGCTTAAATGTTTCCTTTTCCTTTTTTTCTTAAGAAAAAAAAAAGACTTTTCACACGTCCTTCTGTCTTTTCGATAGATAAATTAATGGCTCCGGTCCAACACTGTTCGTGCTTCGTTTCCTCTGTACGCCCTCGTAAGGCATACATATATATATATATATATCCTCGAGCAAGAATTTGAAAATGAAAATATACCAAAAAGAGTTGGAAGACCCAGGAGAGCGAGAGGCTCCTTTTACATCTTCAGGTTTTCGAAGTCGCTGAGGGTGCTGCTGATCCTGTTGAACACCGGCAGCCTGGACTCGGCGTTCGGTGACAACGGGGACGGCGTCCTTGGCGTGAGATCGTCCGAGCCCAACGGACTGCAGACGCTGTTCGTCCGCGGGCTTGGGCTCTGTCTTGTCGCTAGCAGCCCGAAGTCCTGGCCGAAGCTGAACGGCGTGGTGGGTAGGTTCGCCACGGACGGTTGCTGGCTGCAGTCGTCGCTGAAGAAGCTGGCCATGGAGTTGGTGGGCGACTGGCTGAGGCTCGACGACGGCGAGATCGAGTCCCCTGTGCTGCCCAGGGAGAAGGTCGGACTAAGGTTCAACGGTTTCGGTCTGGCAGCGCCTATGACCGAGCTGACGGTCGTCGAGCCAGTCTGGTGGTGATGATGCGGATGATGATGGTGATGGTGGTGCTGGCTGGTGGTCAAGCTCAGCGAGTTCGTTCTGAGCAACGGTGGCGGGTTGTTGTACGTGTTGGTGGCGCTGCACAGGCTCAACGAGTTCGCTCGCATGAGGTTCGGCGTGGCCGCGGCGGCCGCCGCTGCCGCGACCTGCGGCGAGGCAGCGATCTGCTCCAGAAGGGCGACGCTGCTGGCGGTCTGATTGACGCTGGAGCCGTTGCACGAGCTCCCGCCCGCGGCCGCGGCCGCGGCCGCCGCCGCGCTCAACAGCGGGTTCAGACCCATTATGTTGGGCTGCGTGGACCCCAGCTGCGCGCTCACTTTCTGATTGTGGATCCGCGCCTCCTCGATGTTGTGGATGAAATGGCAGCGCGGCCCGTACGGGCAGAACCCGATCGTGTGGAAGGTGCGGCACAGCTCGGTCTTGTATTTCGGATGGCGGGCAAGATTGCGCAGCTCGCTGTAGCCGTGAGCGAACTGACACTTGTCGCCGTATTTACAGGTGCCGCTCTCCTCGAACGGCCGGCACAGCTCGGTTTTGTAGCGGGACGTCGGCTCGCTCGCGCTGCGGTCCAGTTTGCGGTGCTGCTCGATCAGCGACGTGACCAGAGACGTGTAGCTGCGACGCAGGGGCGCGTGGCCGCCATTGTTCCCGGCACCGCCATTGCCAGCGGCGTTGGTCGGCGATCCCGACGCTGATTCCTTCGCTTTCGCAGAGGCTGTGTTCTGTAACAGAGGGAAAACGAGGGTGCTTTGAGCGGCTGGTCTAATCATGCGCAACGCAATGAACTTATATTATCCTGAATCGTTACTATGGACAATCCTAGTTACTGGGTTAAATATATCTTCTCAGCGAATCTGAAGCAAATGTTACCAAGAACATCCTTCAAAATGTAATATACAAACCTGAAATGTAAGTGGTTTCTTTACTAAATATAACGCGGTTCAATAAAGTGGAAATCTTTTTATAAAATGTATTACTGAATTTAATGATGAAATCTACAGGTTTTCCTGTTTTGAATTCAATGTGCGTAGCTGGTAGACCTGGAGATGTCAGGAACTATAAGGTAAACGTACCTATTATGAAACACCTTCCCAAACATGTCCCCTTCTTGAAACAGCATCACAAATAACGAAATAAGAAATAGTTATGGCATATATAAGCAACTGCCAAACATTCTATCGATATTTATACATTCTTTTCTGTACAAATTCACCAACATAAGTATTATTATACAATAATCTATTACAAAAAAATGGTTTTAATGTAATTCATTGATAAAAATAACCGCTTCATATTGTGTACCTCAATTTTTTTAATGTCCCGCTTTATGGAACGGTTCGGAAGCGTGTTCCAAGACCACGGACCCGTGTTCACATAGTTGTACCAGTTCATGAAACACACGCCTCAGCTTTGATAATTAGATATTTCCAGTGAAAAAGAGAAATAGTTCATTATTTAAACTGCCCTAGAGCGTTTATAAAATATATTATATTCACGTTTTCATCATAAATACGAGTAAGTATGCGTAATTCAAACTTGTTTAATAAATATCAAAAACCTAACCTGACGGGGCGTTTCATAATAGGGACATTGAATATGAAACACCGGGTCATGGTACGAAAACAGTGTTTCATAATACGTACAGGTCCTTCATTTAGTTTTTTAGTCATATTATTTTTTATTTATAATAAATATACATTTTATGGCTCATTATATAATCACAAAACAATGGCCTATCGAATGGTATGCAAATTTTCAATGCTAAGCCACTAAATTTTATAAATTAGATGACAATTGCATAACCCCATCGAAAAGCGTTTCATAATAGGTACGTTTACCTTATAACAAGTACAAAAACTGGTGTACACTAACAAGGAGAGTATTTTAGGTGTCCGCCTCCGATCATTTTGATTTTTGGATATGTTATAGAGGACCGAAAAATAAGAAATACGTGTTTTTTTATTTTTCCCCGTTTTCATATTTGGGGGGGTGAAAGCTGCGTTCAAAGTTAGGGTTGAAAAATCATTTTTGTGGAATATCTCGAGAACTATTAGAGATAGGGGAATAGTGTCAATGGACGATTTTTGTGTCTTTGAATGCGAAATATGACTGACTCACCAGATTTTCAAAAAAATAACAATTTTTTATGTATTATTTAAACAAATGGACTTTTTGAAAATCTGGTGAGTCAGTCATATTTCGCATTCAAAGGCACAAAATTCGTCCATTGACACTGTTCCCCTATCTCTAATAGTTCTCGAGATATTCCACAAAAATGTTTTATCAACCCTAACTTTGAACGCAGTTTTCACCCCCCCAAATATGAAAACAGGGAAAAATAAAAAAACACGTATTTCTTATTTTTCGGTCCTCTATAACATATCCAAAAATCAAAATGATCGGAGGCGAACACCTAAAATACTCTCCTTGTAAGAAGTACCTACTCAATAACTATTATGAAAATTTATTAAATTCAAAATTCATATTAAAGTCCAAACACGGTAACTTCATCTATATGTATATTCATTTTTGTAGCAAGTATTTCGCTTAGCACCTGGCAGTAGATATAACCAAGGCTGAATCACCAAGCAAACCGATGTTTCGAGGAATCGAGTATGCACTTAGAACTGAACATGAAGTGGCATGAATAATAACCAATCAAACAACTCTCGCTGTATGACGTCTGTTTAGCAAGACACGTAACCTGAATAACGGGGATTTAAGGTCTGCGTCGTATCCCCATCCCCCTTGATAAAGCTAAATTGAAGGCAGATTGTGGTTGATTGCCGGCGCGATTACGGTAATTCCGATGGGCCTTCGAACAATACGTCGTTTACCCAAAAACGCAAGTCCCCGCAGATTCTATGACATTAGAGGCCTTATGCAACGGCATAATGCGCGGATGCAAATCCTTAGCCAATAACGATGATTTACTTCTAATAAACTCTAATCAGCCGTGCGTACCGAATTGCTTTATTCGACTCTCAATCATGTGCGCAAACTAGGCAGATACTTCAGGTTACCTTCGATGCACTTTGCTGTAAAACGTCCTACAAATAAATTTTAATTCAAGGCATGGAGTGTTCAAAGCTAGCAAACGTTGGCTAAGCGAGGCATTTCAAAAGAAAATATGCAAGTATTCGCTTGCAGATTGAAGCTGCAGATAAATGTATAGGAATAGTAGTAAAAATATTTGCTAAAAACAGAGTGCAATCTGTAAAAATATTGAGTCCATGTTAAAGAAAAACACTTGTCTGCTTCCACCCCTTTTACCTAAAATGGAGTGCATCGTCAACAATTCTGATACCTCTAAGGGGTTTTTCATAAGGGAGACTACGATGTGCCATTTGTATTGCGTATATATTTACCTACACATTTCTAATCCTTCAAATTTCACAAATCAATGCTGTCCCCACTCAGTGAATTTGTACAAAATACGAACAAAGTGCAGAAGTCTTGCGGAAAAATATTTTAACAGTAAGCAGATAATGGTAGCCACGTTTATAGCTCATTCCTTGCTGAAGTTTACCATTATCAAGCATTCCCCCGAGAAACTGTTGAGGATAGATTGAGCCAGTAGTCAACGAAACTATAAGAATAACTGCAACTTGTAAATTTAGCCGATCAATCTATGACCTACGCTTCTAAACGATCCTTTGTTTCCTACAATTGCTTAACGGCTGTGTAGAGAATGAGGTTCTCAATTGCCTTTAAATAGAGAAACGGCTGAATCGACGATACGTAGTCGAAAATTATCACGTTGTACGGCCAGGTATATGGAAACAAAGAGTCGATGTTTCCAACGGTGAATGGAAAGGCAAACATTCTTGGAACGAGAAACTACCTGAAACCTGGGGATATACGTCGGTCAAACAAACGGCCCTTCGAAGCAATCTAATCGTACCGGACCATGAACAGGTCAAGAAATTTGGGTAGGCGAAGAACCCTAAGGGTCGACCTTTCCAAATCGTAAAACTCCCATCTTGGACGTTTTCTAAATCTGTGAGAACCTTTGTCCCTGTTTCGTTAAGTGCTATTTTCGAGCGTCAGTTTAAAAGCGTTCTGAGGAGCCATTTCAACACACTTTTCGAATGAAAGATTTTGAATTATAATATTTCCAATATTTCGAGTTGGAATATCTCGAGTTGGAATACCTCGAGTTGGAATACCTCGAGTTGGAATACCTCGAGTTGGAATACCTCGAGTTGGAATACCTCGAGTTGGAATATTTAAAATAGAAATATCCTCAATATTGATATTTCCACTATTGATATTTCCAGTATTAATATTTCGAATGTTCATATTTCCACTATTAATATTTCCACTATTAATATTTCCACTATTAATATTTCCAATATTAATATTTCCAATATTAATATTTCCAGTATTAATATTTCCAGTATTAATATTTCCACTATTAATATTTCCAGTATTAATATTTCCAGTATTAATATTTCCAGTATTAATATTTCCAGTATTAATATTTCCAGTATTAATATTTCCACTATTAATATTTCCAATAAATATTTCCAATATTAATATTTCCAATATTAATATTTCCAATATTAATATTTCCAATATTAATATTTCCAGTATTAATATTTCCAGTATTAATATTTCCAGTATTAATATTTCCAGTATTAATATTTCCAGTATTAATATTTCCAGTATTAATATTTCCAGTATTAATATTTCCAGTATTAATATTTCCAGTATTAATATTTCCAGTATTAATATTTCCACTATTAATATTTCCACTATTAATATTTCCACTATTAATATTTCCAATATAACATTTCCACTATTAATATTTCCAATATAATATTTCCACTATTAATATTTCCAATATAACATTTCCACTATTAATATTTCCAATATAATATTTCCAATATAACATTTCCAATATAATACTTCCGATTGGGTTTCAATTGAGATACTAAAATGTGATTTTAATCATTTGGAATTATTTAAACATTATTAAGAATAGTTGGATTATTTGTAAATGAGTAGACAGCTATTGGGCGGTTTTTGAACACGTACTTCAGAAATGAGAGAAACAAAATGAATTTAAAATCCTTTAAGTTGTGCTGGAGAAGTCTTGTTTCAGATCGAGGGAATCCTTGGCCTATCAATTTAATTGACGGAAAAACGACATACAGAGTAAAATAGTGAAAACACAAATAACTACATTTGAAACAGCACACGAAGCGAAACTCTCTTAAAGCCTGTAAATAATCCATAAATAATTGTGCAACAACCACTACCCGCTTACACTTAATAATACAAAATGAATAACTTCTCTGAAGCATACTTTCTTACGATTGCATGCAATAGTATCTCCATAATCTACTCCACTTATACGTTTCAATTAGCACCAAACTCTTTCTCGAGCAACTACCATTTCTACGAATAGCAAATAAATCACAGCATAAAACCTAAAGAAAAATTTTAAATGATTCGCCCAGAATGATACTTGAATCATTGCTGAAATTTAGCAATTTATCAACTCTTCGTTTCTAATAAACCGGAGAGAATCCTGGCGCTTTAATCGATCGTGAATCACATTGAAATTGAACTCCGTTGCAACACATTCTATATTCGCCAACAGTTGGTAGAAAATGAAATGGGTTATCCTACATTACAAAATAACGCGAAAAGCAAGAATAATAAAATTGCGGCGGGGCCTTCGTTTTCTAGTTACACACGAATGTTCAAGAAGTCGAGTGACTAGCGCCTGAAGCACGGCAATTCGGCAATCAGTCGCTAGCGTTGCGCAGGTCAGTACAGTTGCGTACAGTCCACGTCAAACAACGATGACGCATTTATAAGTACATCTGCGAGGTAAGCTGCAACCCATGCGTCTTTGTTTCTCAACGGCGATTGTACGAGACTCTACTGACCTACGCGACGCGAGCCGCTGATCATCCAATTGCCTGCTTCAGACATTGCTGACCCGAATTACTTGAATATCAACAACCAAAAGCCAGAATTTTGTTACTCTTGATTTTTGTCTTATTTTATCACCTATTTCATTTTGTATTATTTATTCTCGAACACTATATGTACATCCACGAAGAACCGATCTTGCAAATCTTTACTGCAATATTACACAAGAGACCTTCAAAAGAGTGACCCAAAAATGAGGCCTTTTTGAGCCCACGATTTTGGAACCGAATTTTGTGCCAAATGATAGGCTATGATGAGACATCAATCACACTAAATTTTCAAGTTGAGGTGACAATTAGTTTCTGAGATATGGGAAGTAAAAATTCGTTAACGTGTCAAACCATACGCTTCGATGTGCGAACTTCTATGTCAGTCCGATAATTTAAACTATTATTTCCAGGGGTTTTGCTGACTGCCAATAACGAATTTGAACTTGAATTTTCAAAATTCACGGGAAAAAATAAAAATCAAGAAATATAAATGTCTGTGTAGCGGGTGCTTTTTTAATATATCGTCCACAATGTTGAATCGGCCATTGTGAGTTTTCCTGACTGCTAACAACGAATTTGAACTTGGATTTTTAAAATTCACGAAAAAATCAAGAAATATAAATGTCTGTGTAGTGGGTGCTTTTTTCCGTTAACCGAATCAGCCATTGTGAATTTTGAAAATATAAGTTCAAACTCGTTAGCAGTCAGCAAAACCAGTGGGAACAATTCTTTAAATTATCGAACTGACATAAAAGTCCATACATCTCATCATAAGCTATCATTTGGCATAAAATTCAGTTCCAAAATGGTGGGCTCAAAAAGAGGCTATTTCTTGGGCCACTCTTTCTTCAAACGAGTGCTATATACCTAGAGTCTGTAAAAGAAGTACAGCGAGGTCTCCATTATACTTCCATCCTCGAAGACCCGCTTCAACTACGAAAGGTACCTCCCCGTAGGGTCTCTAGATGCAAAACACCCCTGGTCAGGACCTTGGACCGTTAAAAATCTAAATCTACATGCAATGTGCCTAAAGCTTAAAACTGCCATCTTCATCGCTCACTCCCACATCAATCAATCCCCTGGCGCATGACTGCACAGTAACCTTGGTACAACTGAGAAGAGGCTGGAGAACCAACCCACCCAAGTGTTGAAAAAAGAATTTCCTCAAAAAGGAAGTCTCTTTCATAAAAGCCTTGCGCTGCAACTTCAACTGACTGTCTCACAAATAATCACCCTGTCCATCCCAGTCGCACCAGGATTGTGCATCCACCTTGTATATCTGTCCGCGAACCCCGCACATCGGTCGAGAAATCCAAAACCAACGATCGATCGAGCCAACTGGTTCTTTCTCGATCCTGGTTTCCATTTATGAAACATGACCGTAGCTTCACTTACGCCTGGAAATTTCCACCATCGTGTGTGTTTACCACGCACGAGCAGTCACGCTCACGTTCGCACACAGCCGCGCGCGCGTATAGAAACGCGGCCGTTCTCGTAATTAGCCTGTCGAGTCTGGGTATATTAACGAGACGCGCACACGGCGATGCGGCGAGTGTTGGTTATCCAGCAGTCATCATCGACGTGCAATGGCTGTTTGTCGCGCTCGTGCGAACGCGAGCGTGTGTAGGTGTGCATCCCTGACACTACGCGCCTTATCGGGCGAACTTAGTAGATGCAATCACGTGTGAACGGTCAACGGGACGTTTCTGCGTTTCCTTCCCGCGCGACTCGGCTTATTGCGCGCTCTGGCCGCGCGCTCGGGGCCGGCTTATCGCGATAGCAGCCGCGACAGCGATAGAAACCCGGCGCGAGAATCCGCGGAGGTGAAAAGCTCCGCCGGAGAGAAAGTTACAAGCGGCGGACAGAGACGAATACGTGCGACTCGCCGTGGATGTAACGCGGTCCGGGCGAAGTGACGCCCGCGGGGAACGTGCCTAGCCACGGGGAAGTGAATTCAGCGAAAGTTTCGATTCGGGGATCGACGATGACGATGGCTACTGAGCTGGTAGCTTGGAGATGGGCTGAGGAGGAGATGGGGCTTTGATCTCTAAATGCTGAGAAGCTGAAGATGAAATGCTAGGTCTAGTTTAGTTTAGTTTAGTTTTTATGAGTATCAGGGTGGCGTGTTGACGTCAGAGGCCACAAAGGAAAAGACATGTCCTAACGGACTTGCATTACCCGGAGGCATCTCCCCAGATAGCACACCTCGTCTTGGAGACGTCTAATTTATGTCCATTTTAGGTCTGAACGTCTTGATTTGTAACAAGACGTCTCTAAGACGTCTTTAAGACGCCTTCTGGACGTCTTTAAGACGCCTTCTGGACGTCTATAAGACGCCTTCTGGACGTCTTTAAGACGCCTTCTGGACGTCTTTAAGACGCCATCTGGACGTCTTTAAGACGCCTTCTAGACGTCTTTAAGACGCCTTCTGGACGTCTTTAAGACGCCTTCTGGACGTCTTTAAGACGCCTTCTGGACGTCTTTAAGACGCCTTCTGGACATCTTTAAGACTTTACCAGACGTTGTGCTATCTGGATCCTTAACCCGATGGGGTGGTTACCTCGCTTTCCAACATCACGTCAGCTTTTTTAGGCCCTGGCTGCCTATTGGCCGCATGCCGATTGCTAGGTCTAACAAGCGGATCACTTCAAGTTCTGTGCAGCGATTTGAATGGAACTTTACAGAACCGAAAAACATGTCGCAAATTTAACAGTAAAGATGATGTAGCAAAGGTGTTCAGGGAAAATGTCTGGATATTTTTTTGTATAAAATATTGTTTACTGTATCAATTCAAATACAGCAAAACGACAAATTAACTCGGTATGTAATTGTAGATCACAAGATGTTTCGACCCCATCCACTGGACTATATCGCCTTGCTTGGAAGAAGTTGAAATACAAAGCACATCATCCCTGCTGCTACATCATCCCTACTGTATTTTTTGATTTTCTATTTGCTTATGCAGTCTTACGAGGTTCCCCCCGAAGTGGTTGACCTAAAATAGGTGATAAGTTGATACCAGCTACATGCACGTTCGACTTCGTGCACTCCAAAAACTGAAGAACCAAGAAAGCAGAATTCGTTACTCAAGTATGAATAATTGAAACTATGAAAATTTAAACAACCTAAGTAAGAATCTCAGGAGCAGAGCTACACGTGTCAGATGTCTCTGACACCTAAGTTCCTCCTGACAGGCACATAACCATGAAGGTTTTTGAATGTTGCAATCGAATAGCCCAGGGGACACTCGAAATACTAAACTGACACTTGTATCACAGTCTTCGTGGGCCTAATTAAAAATGTACACACTGTACAAGACCCATGTGTCCCAAATGAATGGCCAACGTGTTAAGTGTTAAATTTCAACGTTCGTGCGAACTTCCAAAAAAAAACCCAATGGTTCGAATCCTTGAGAGCTCTTGCGCCATCTCGGGGCTGATGCGTCTTCCCTGAACGCTCCGTTGCAATCCCCCTTCGCGCATCGGCAATGAGAAAAACCAATCTTTACGTCACGCTAACCGCAGAACCGGCCGAGTGTGCGCGCAAAGGTGTTACACGCTGTCGACAAGGAGAAAAAAGGCCAGTTGCAACGAAACGAGGAAGGAAGAAAATAAATTCTGACGAGAATTTCCTTCGAAGCCCCGAGGTCGTCGACGCCTCTCACTGGAAGCAATGGCGCTGATGTTTTCACTGTCGATGATTCACCGAACTTCGTGCGCCTTGCAACAGGGGCCAGGCTGTTCTCGAAACGTCGTTGTAACGCGCGCGCGCGTATGCCGGTTGGCTACCATAGTTCGCAGTTATCGCCACAGGAACGTGTTATTCTACGGACCAACTCGAGGACGATTTCCTTGAAATTTGGCTGGAAATAAGTCGAGTCGCCTGGTCGCTCGCTGCATTCTGTAGCAGAGGCGGGACCGGGTGACAGTTCACGGGACGAGGTCGTTTTTCAATAGCTACGCTTCAATGAACGTATCTACAACTTGGAGCCAACGATCTCCGAGGTGATACAATTTTCTGGGGAATTTTTTTACGATACACTTCGGTGGCCTGCGATTGGTATTTTAGATAATTGTGCTTGGCAGAGGGGAACTCGTTTGAGAAAAAATGTGTATTTCAGACATGTCAATCCTCAGGCGCAAAAGTGCCTCGTGAGGAATGGCTCGTAGGCTGAGATTATTCGCGAAAGCATAAGGGGAGAAAGATAAATACTTTTAAACAAATGCAGAAAAGATATTACATGCTATTGGCGTTTTCTTATTTCCGCTACGCCATCTGGTGGCGAAAATTAAAGCAGTCCAACCGGGTTAGCTGTCACATGTAATTGGCAGTATTAGAAATTTTGATTGTTTGATGATCGATTTTGTAAAATTTAACAGACTATTTAATGACAAAAATATTATTGCACTATTTCAATACTTGTGCGACACCAGTCCTGTAACGCGATTGGCCCGATTACAGAGCTAACTTTAGTAGATGGCGCTCTCACAATATTTCCCAATAGAAACTGATAATGGAAAAGACGTTTATGCAAACATCGTATATGTTCAGTAAATGGTAATTAGTCATTAATTGCACTACTAAAATAGTACATCGCCATTTGCGATTAAGTTTGGAATTTTATATTTACAAAATTGAGTACTCTTTTTAATCAAGTGAATTAAGTAATTTGGGTAAAAGATCTTACTTTTGAGCAGTATATATTACACATTGTAGGGGAGACTGGGGATTATTTGGTCACGGGGTAACATTGGACACTTTTACAATTGCCTCCATAGTGTCCTGATTATTGCAATGCGTTGCTTAGTTTTTGCATAATTTTTGTGTAAATAGGGAAATTAGGCAGAAACTAAATAAACAGTTGCAATAATCATGACACTATGGGGGCAATTGTAGGGTAAGCAGGCCAGTAGATGGACAGTTTAGCTGATTCCGAAGTTTACATCAAGGTGTTTCTTAGAAATATCTGTTGTATTAAAAGAAAATCAAAAGCTTTGCACGTAAAAATGTACAAATTTAAAGAAAAAAATAAATGCAAGTAAAAACATTAATGTATTTAAGGATAAAATGATGAAAATTCTACTCATTGCCCGTATCACCAGTAGATGGACGATAGGGCTAGCAGATGGACAGTTCAGAACCAATAGATGGACGCGTGTCTGGCTAGACGAGACTTATTAGCTATAGTAGGTACTTAGATTAAGTTATTTTCTGTTAAAATATAGTTTATTTCATCAAAAATTAAAACGTATGGAGTCCTCATTGCCAAAAAACGGTGCAACGGGTGCATGGGCCCAGGCCGCAAATAAAGTGAGGTTATGTCTAGCCTAAAGTGGCCAGACGTCCCGGATCGTGTGGGACTGTCCCGGATTTGAAATGTTTGTCCCGCATTGAAAACTGTCTCGGAAAGTGTCCCGGATTGGACATGTAACCTCTTTAACATTTTCTTAGTGGCACAAAGGTGGATTAGTGGCTTCGAAAGGTTTAATTCCATTCTGTCCATCTACTGCGTTTAGGTTAGAAAATCCATATCAGTACATGGACAGTCATTTTTATAAGTTCTATCGTTTTATTTTTCTTTGTTCACGCGTTTATTTATAAATTGTTAATATTAGAATGCAATCATCTATTACATACCTCTTTACAATACATCCAAATACGTTTTTTTATTAACTTCAAGGCACGCGATGCTGAGCAACAGCTAATAACAAAAGAGTGACTCGCGCATGGTGGCGTAAAATCGTACATACAGATACATTTTTCGCGTACAAATTTTTTCGATAAATAAGTTGTTTTATAAAACAACAAACGTTTTTCTACGAAATAATAAAATAATAATATAGATTAAAACTCTAGTTCTTTCAATATTAAGGGGAGGTTCCGGTCTAGAGCCCCCAAAAATAGGTGATCTTTAGGAATTAATTAAAGGAAAACTACTACATGTAACTTAATGGGACTTTTTGCATTGCATTGAGGATGTCTTAAATTATAGAAATATATTTTTTGTTTTGTAATTAATCATTGCAGACGGCACTGGGGAGTCGTTGAAGTCAAGGCGTCAAAAAAATCATCCAAATCGGTGGGACCTGTATCTCCAAAAGTTATTATCCGATTCGACTGAAACTTTTTTTATTTTAAAGATAATACTTCTGGCTAGGGGGGAAACCAAACAAAATTGCAAAAATGACATATTTTTAGAAAATAACGATACTTGAAGTTTGAAATCACTTTTTCCCTATACTGTTCGTCTTTTCCACGCCTTTAAAAATTAGAAATTTTCACTATTTTGTAATTTTGTCTGGTTTCCCCCCTGGCCAGAAGTATATTCTTCAAAATAAAAAAAGTTTCAGTCGAATCGGTTAATAACTTCTGGAGATATAGGTCCCACCGTTTTAAGAACACTGCTTCGAGAAAAACGCGTTTAAAGTTTTACCTGAGCGCCGAGTAGCCGGTTGTTGCGCCCATGCATTTGCCGCTACTCAAATGCCTATAACTTCGGGAATTTTACGAATTTCAACAAATCCTTTTAACCACGTATTCCTGAAAGGTTGAACAATCGAAAAACGAAATAAAAAATCGACTTTTAGACCGGAACCTCCCCTTAACGATTAACCAACGATTCGTCCATCTACTGGGCCCCGTCCATCTACTGGGTCCCGTCCATCTACTGGGCCCCGTCCATCTACTGGGCCCCGTCCATCTACTGGCCTGCTTACCCTAAATGTGTCCAATGTTACCCCGAGTCCAAACTATCCCCGGTCTCCCCTACGTCGCTACTAACCCGTAGCAGTCGATGCGACAATAACAAATAACACACATCATCGAAAACACCTCGGTTTATCTGCGCGAGTAAGCGTTTTTCATTATCCTTATCATAAAGTCTCAATCGTAATTACGTTATCACACTTTTCACGTAACAGGCCATGTACCATGCACCAATTGCAGATATCGCGATATGCAGTTACAAGTAAAGGTTCCGCCAATTCGAGCGGCGGGTCCGCAGTGAACACCGTGTGGGGGACCAAAGTTACCAGGCGAGAGCAGTTCTTTCGCAATATTCTTGAACGGTAGAGGCAGCTTCCAAAAATAGTCCATGTCAAGGGACCTGTGTCCCGCGTGCGTCAATTGAAATACGCGACTCACTGCTTTATCTGCGTAAGAATGTTTTCCAGTCCGCGCACATGGAAAAATTTCGCCAGACACGGCCAGATAAGGGAACGGTGATTGATAAAGAGCAGGATGGGCGCTGCGACTATCATCTGTCCGTTTATTCTCGTTGCACCTACGGTTAGAAATTCACGTTTCCGAGCAACCGTGTTCGCGCGAGAAATATGTGTTAACGGGAAAGGGAATGAAAATTGTCGCGAAGAAGAGTTAATCTGGTACATGAGCGGCGGCGTAAATATTGCAAGATGCCAGCACACGTAGCGTCGAGATCAGTGAAACAGCATGGAGCAATCGTTGGATTATCAATATTATGGAAATGACAATTTTATGTTTATATGGAACAAGAGTGAAGGTCTGCGTGTTCTGGTATCAACCTGTTACTTATTAATAGTCCATTTCCGTTATAGGGAATATTCGTGAATGAACGTTGCGCATAGTCATTTAAAATAATAGTCAATTGCGTGATACGACATATCGTGGATAAATATGTGCATACATTACAGTTGATAGCTGACGTAGAGTAATTACCCTCATACTTAAACATTCCACCTCCCCGTGGCAGCACAAAGTTGCGTTGCGCCAGGGAAGGACGCCAGTGTACCGAGATGCATAAAGCACGTACCTACTACAATTGTTCAAATAGGGCAAACACCTTAGGAAAGCTACTTATGGTATTCGATTGAAGGAACACATGACCTCAAGTCATTGGCTACACTTAGGGCTGCCATCCGTAAAATCATTAATCCAGGACAGAGGGCATTAAAACCCCGGACATTTCCACTTGAAACCCGGACAGTTGTAATTATTTTATATATTAGGGCCGGTGATTCATAGTCGCTACTTATTCTTAAGCAAATGCTTAAGGCAGGATACCACCTTTGACTGCGATTTTTTGGAGGCGTTTTTCATGAATTTTTTTTGCATACAAAGAATGCGTAGAAACAAAATCGGTTTTAGTCATTTATTAATGTAACTTTAATCTGTAATTACACATTTTTTGAAACTGAAAAAGTCTCTCTTGTAGGTGGCGCCAAAATAAATTCCTTAGGAGGAACACCGTTAGACTGCGTGTCAAATTACTCTTACAATTTTCATCGGATTGAGTTGAAACTTTGCACAATTCTTCCCCGTGGTATAATCTAATGATGCACGTAGGATTTTTGCTGTAGCGTTGTTATTTCTTTTTTGGTGCACAATTTTATAACTTTTTTACCCTAAAAAATTGACCTTTTTGTTAAAATGACTGCCATTTTCTTAAAAATCGAAATTTCGTAAAATCCCTACGTACAGCATTAAAAAATATTGTTGTTAATAGGAACATTCTTTGGTTTTTTTTTCTAAGAGCCACGTACAGAGCAGAATTTGGCACGCAGTCTAACGGTGTTTCTCCAAAGGAATTCATTTTGGCACCACCTACAAGAGATTATTTTTTACTTTTTCAGTTTCAAAAAATGTGTAATTACAGATTAAAGTTACATTAATAAATGACTAAAACCGATTTTGTTTCTGCGCATTCTTTGGATGCAAAAAAATTCATGAAAAACGCCTCCAAAAATCGCAGTCGAAGGTGGTATCTTGCTTTAAGAATAAGTAGCGACTGTGAATACCGGCCAAGGTATGGTATACCAAGACAAACATTTCTGTAAATGACAGACTGTAGCCGCAATCAAGAAATAAAGGTAAAGTATTTATGACTTTTTATTATGACTTTTGAAAATCCCCCCGGACGCCCTAAAAAAGAGGACAAATCCGGGGAAACCCGGACGGATGGCAGCCCTAGCTAAACTGGACCTACGAAGAGGTAAAACTGTAGCTCTGCTCAAGAATTTGAGCCTTCAAGAATGATTGATTGCGCGTGAAGAACAAAATATAAAATCGAGGAATTTTTAGAAAAGTTTAAAGGTGTAAAAAGTCTGGAGTTTAGGAAGCAATATTCTTAGGATTCTAGACCCCCAAGTGCGTCCTCCGCCATTTGTTAGAGGGCTACAAATATAATATGGTCAACTGATGTTCAGAAAGTATGCCCAAAATAAGCCTAAGGTATGTAATCCATTAAATAATTAAACACAACCCGATTATATTCTCCATTAAAATATTATGTATCATGAATTCCCGGGAAATGGAAGCCAGAAAATTGAGAAGCCAGGATAAAGACTATTAGCCACACAAGAACAAACAGCAAACATAAAATTCTGCGAAGGAAATAAGTGGCCAGTACAACCGATAACCCTTTCAATGCTAACGTCGAACCACTGAACGTGCTCCCTGTGCGGAAACCGTCCGTCGCATTTGTTAAGCATAGCCGTTGAACGCCAATGGGCGTTGCCCGCCCAGATTGCCTGCACTGGCGCATAAATGTGCCTAAAGAGTCAACGTTCATTCAGAGATTCGCGTCGAGCAAACATTCTATGTTTACTTTTGCAAATTCTACACCTTTCTAAATTCTTCTGTCTCGCTTCGCACTCGTCCGACTGTCTTTGTAAAAGATTACCCCGTTCTCATTCAGCTATCGAGGTCTCGCCGGCGTTCCATTAGATAGGTTGCTGAAGAGAGGAGCCCGTGGAGACCGTGGACCCCGAAGGTCAAAGGTGAAAGTGAACAGCGAGAGGAAAACGGCCGCTACGAAATCAAGAACGAAGAAGCAGCTCGGCGCCAGTTGATTGGAAACTGGCGCTTCATGCACTGATTCTTACGTAACCCAGGCATTGCCGCGGCTCTTAACTTCCCTAATTACCCGGCTGTCCAACGTGGAAGCGATTCATCGCTGGTAGCTGGGCTTCGGTCGATTGTCCGCCGTTTTTTCCTTGCCCCAGGCGATTCCGCCGATTTCAAACGGCAAAAACTCTAATCCCGTCTATTAGCGTTCGATAATGCAGGTTTTATGAATCAATGAGCGGTCGTTTCGTGCAATCACGTTGTTTCCTGCCTTTATTGAATCTGTCAGCCATTAAGTGACGTGGATGTGCTTGTTTTGTAGGTTCCAAAACATGGCGCGCATGGAAGTGGACGTTCGGACCCTTTGGGCTCTAAGTACAATTCTTCTCAGGCACACTGAAATTCACGTCAACGTTACATATTAGCTTGAGTACACTTTACGAGAATGGTTGAATTCGTAATTCGTACGAGTAAATGAAGCAGTGCTTTTGAAATTACTCTGCACCAGTGTTCTCCATTTCAAACCTCTGCTTAATAATTTCAGAAGGGAGCAAAAGTATCTCTAATCGATCGAGTAGTTGACAGATGGTAGTTGAGGGATCTTAGAATAAATTTTGGTTTCATTTCGATCCTGATCTGAATTTTTTTAGCCTTTCTTAAGGGGGAATACCACAGTGGTGGCCGCCCATGCAGCACACTTCGTTGCAGCAGTATTGCAGGAACGTTGCATCAATATTGTGTTGTTGCGAGTTGCATTGCAATATTGCAGGAACGATGCTGCAATATTGTTGTGCATTACTGGAGTGCCAACGATCCTGCAATATTGCAGCAATATTGCAGCAATATTACAGCAATATTGCAAGTTCGTTGCCGTGCAATGTTCCACTGGCAACGATCCTACAATATTTCTGCAATATTGTGCAATGTTCCAGCGGCAACGCCCCAGCAAAATTGCACGCACATTACCGTACAATATTGCAGAAATATTGGAGCGGCAACGCTCCTGCAACTTCTCTGCAATGATGCGGTGCAACATTGCAATATCGCACTAGAATATTGTCGAAGGGTTGCAGGATCATTGCCAGAATTTTGCCGTTTCGTTGCAGAATCATTGCCGGAACGTTGCAGGACTACATATTTGTAATGTTGCCGCAACTTTGCAAAAATGCACACCTGCAATATTGCGAAGGCGGACATAGGATTGAACCTGCAACGTCTCTGCAATATTTTGGCGCAACATTGCAATCTTGCACCGCGTCGTTGCTGCAATGTTATGGTGCTGTGTGGGCGGAAGAGTAAGCCATTTTTAAGAATTTTTTTTCAGGAATAATTTACAGTTTTCATAGAAAATTGTTATTACCTACTTTTAGTACGCTGTCTTAAGAGACTACAGAAAATAAATAAATAGAAAAACATTCGTAAATTTTAATATACTAATTAATCTTCTAGCCCCCCCCCCCCCCCGCGAGCTGGTTGACTGTGAAACTATGGAACAGCAGGTACTTTTTTTTTACACTATATGCGTGTAGTTTCCGTTGTACCTACGGGTTCATTAATTGAAAAGAAATTTTTTGAAATACGCTCGAAAAACTGTCCATCTTATTCGCGGATTTTCGAAACTTTTCTTCTGAAGCACAACATTTTTACAAAAATAATTTGTTTAAGAAATCGATACGTGCAACGGAAAATACAATCATAATTTATTTAAAAAAAAATGAAATTTGATTTCGGACGTGCTGTCTAGAAGATAATTAATTTATTAAAATTGATGGATGTTTTTTCTATTTTTTTTGTATAGTCTCTTAAGACAGCGTACTAAAGGTAGGTAATAAAAATTCTCTATGAAAACTGTAAATTATTCCTGAAAAAAATTCTTAAAAATGGCTTACTTTTCCGGCCGTCACAGTGGTGTTCCCCGTTAAGCCTCGCGTGGCGAATACGCGTTGTAATTTGACTCGCAAGATAATTCCATTCTTATACATCCCACACAGCACCATAACATTGCAGCAACGTCTCTGCAATGACGCGCTGCAAGATTGCAATGTTGCACCAAAATATTGCAGAGACGTTGCAGGTTCAATCCCATGTCCGCCTTCGCAATATTGCAGGTGTGTATTTTTGCAAAGTAGCGGCAACATTACAAATATGTAGTCCTGCAACGTTCCGGCAATGATTCTGCAACGAACCAGCAAAATTCTGGCAATGATCCTGCAACTCTTCGGCAACATTCTGATGCTAGATTGCACTCCAATATTTCTGCAATATTGTACGGTAATGTGCACGCAATTTTGCTGGGGTGTTGCCACTGGAACATTGCACATCGATGTGCGCGCAATATTGCAGAAATATTGTAGGATCGTTGCCAATGGAACATTGCACGGCAACGAATTTGCAATATTGCAGGATCGTTGGCACTCCAATAATGCACAACAATATTGCAGCATCGTTCCTGCAATATTGCAATGCAACCTGCAACAACACAATATTGCAGCAACGTTCCTGCAATATTGCAATGGAACCTGCAACAACACAATATTGCAGCAATGTTCCTGCAATACTGCTGCAACGAAGTGTGCTGTATGGGATCCTGAAACAAGCTTTTATATTAGATTTGGATCTTATGATCTAAAATCCTTATTGTTTTTATGAAGAAATGTAGGAAACGGAAAAAGAGAGCCACGGCGCCGGGAATCGAACCCGAGCCGCCCGCGTGCTGATCAGCAGCGTTAGCCACCACGGCTACGCCGACTCTACGTCTCTTAGTCGTTCCGTTCCTACTCTTACGTTATGGGGGTTCCTGATCCCACAGAAATGATAAAAAGTAACGAGTAGGTTCTTGTAATAAGTACTTATTACTAAGCGTTATTAGTTTTTTAGAGGCTTTTGGAACAGAGTAATATCCAAAAATATATAAGTATTATAGCACGTGTACAAATGAAATGTAATTTGAGAAAAACCCCCTGAAACTTAGCGCGAAGTTATATTTTCGAAAACTGTGGGAAATAATGCTGCCTTGGCTAACGCGAAGACACTTTCGATTTCTATTGCACAGATCTTAAACTAGTGGCAGGCGTAAATAGCACGTGATCTCGTGGTTAACCTCATTGCCTGAATTTACAGTGGAGTACTTTTCGTAACGATAAACTGCTCGGAATTGACCTGTGCAACGGACTTAACAGACGTAATGCCCGATGTTCTACAATTGGCCGTGCATTGCATGCTGTGATATCGTGACATCGCGAGTGTCAAGTGGAATCGATGAAAAAAATAAGATAGCACCGCGAGCCAGCTGTAGCGAAATACACTTGTGAGATAACATTCGTGCTGCTGTTTACGGAATAATTTTTCTGGCTAGGCAAGTACACACTATATTTTTGTAAATAGAACGAAATAAAAGGGGGAACAATAACGGGACAGGGAAACTTAATTAAAAGAATTGAGTATCTGAAGTTATCTGTGTAGCTATAACAGATAAAATCTCCCACCTTAACTTTCACTGAACAATTCCAGCGACGCCAGACTTTCACATTAAACACTCCTCTGTCAATTCCTTTGTTTTGACAGTTGCAACTAGATTCCTAAGAGACACAACACCGGAGACGAGTAACATGAGGACAATATTTATTAATATTTGACGACTAGTAGCTTTTCAATACTTTTTAAAGCACTTACAATTTTCTGCGGAAAAGGAAGAAAGCAAAATATTCATATCTTTGTTGGAAAAAAGCGAGACCAAATCTTTGGTTCGCAGATTGAGAGATTCTTTTCCCGTAACACGAAAATTCTAAAGTTGCAGCTGCCTATGACAAAATTTCACGAACGCAGTACAGTAAAATAATAATTCAACGAAAATTTGCTTTTAAATTCAGCTTCTCCGTCATTAATCAGAGCTATCTATTATGCAAATTCAATACGTCCGAAACACAGATCAGTCATTAAGCTCCCCAAACCACTTTTGAACAATCTATATGCTAATATTCTTCCAACGAATGTGATTTATTTTTTCTCGCAGCTATTGCATTTTTATTACTTAACACTGTATCTGCTGCTGCCACTTATGAGTGAGTTAACGACTTCGACTTACTATCGCGCTTGAACGTAATTCTTGAAGGTTTCCTAGAATCAGTAATTTCGAGAATTTTGAAACGATCAACAGTTGGCAAAAGTTTGATCCAAAATGTGCGAGAGAGAAAGTGTTAAAAACTAAATATGTAAGATGTATCCGTGCGTGCATCAGTTATTACCATTTCCTATGGGTTCTGGGTTGCATGTGATCCAACCAGAAATTCTTATTAAAATTGCCAACTAATTGTAAGCCCGCCATGTTAAAAACAGTGAGTCAGTGAAAACACGGTTATCACTAGATAACGAAGTACGAAATGACTAAACTAGAAATTATAACCTAATCTGATAATATGTACCCGAGACCAGAATAAGAAATCCAAGAGAATCTCCATTACAATCTAACGCTAATGCTATTTTACAGTTCACTCTTTCAAATCCATGACGCTTAATCTCTCCATCCACAATTCTGCAGTTCACCAACTCGCAGAAATCTTTCACCAATGAACCGCAAACTATTTGGCGAGCCGAAAAATATTTTGCTTAACAGCTGCTCGATTTCAAACGTAGAACTATATATATTAGAAAAGAAAACTCTGAGTACTCGAATATATTCGAATATAGGCAAGTACATGAATATATTCGAATACAGTCAAGTACTTGAATATATTCGAGTGCGGGCAAGTACTCGAATATATTCGAATACAGTCAAGTACTCGAATATATTCGAATGCAGACAAGTACTCGAATATATTCGAATACAGTCAAGTACTCGAATATATTCGAATACAGTCAAGTACTCGAATATACGCACTCAATACTGTTCTAAATACTAGTGCGTTGGACTCTGTAATTTAACCGTGTTGTAACTCGTATACTATGGGTTTTCCCGTATATTAATAATAATAATAATAATAATAATAATAATAATAATAATAATATATTCGAATACAGTTAAGTACTAAAATATATTCGAATTGAGTCAATGAAATTGAAACAGTGAGGTTGAAAGGTGAATGGTTACACATTTTAATGAAATTGAAAGTAATTTCTGATTAATATTATATAGTTTCTGTACCTATTGAGAAACAATGGTGTCCATTTATGCGCCATTATAAAATCAAGAGGTACTACAAATTATATGCAATATTCATATTGCCTTTAAAAACAATTTCCCACCACAAAATAGCAAGCTTTATTTACAAATACATGGACGCAACTGAAATAAACCATTTTAATGTTCAAGACGCAGGTTTACACGTCTTCAATTTGATGGAAATCATTCTAAATGGAAACCCGCATTAAACCAAAGCAGAGGCCCTGCCAGCATCGTCGAATGTTCGATCGAACGATAATTTCCGCTTCGCTATGAATTTCGTCGAATCGACCGCATCGTTCGACCAAAGTGAGCCGTGTAAATTCGCCTTAACATCGAGGAATGCGGGGCTATTGAACAAGTTGCGTGGGCCCTTGGGCAGTGGATCGTGAGGATCGAGGGACGGGGATCGATCGCGGGAACCGCGCCGCCCCGTCCTGTGTACGCCGAGCAACGTTTTCAAGGCACGACTCGGTTGGACTGACAAAAGAAGCCAGCCAGCGCGCAACGAGAGCCAAAGAACGTTTCGCTTTCCGGCGCAGAAGAGCGTGTCGCCCCTTTCGAGACTTGGCGCGCTGGTTTTTCCCTCGCGCCGACGTGACCACCGTGCGTGCGCGATTGTAAAACGCGATGACTAACAGCAACGTATGATTCAGCCCTGATAGCGGGGCAGAAAACATGGCGACGCCATGCAAAAACCGGACACCAACTTTCAGAGCCGATTCACCGCGCGCCTGCGCTCCCTTTTCTTCCCTTCCTCAGGCTCAATGACACTTTTTACGCTGCCGTTGAACCTTTTCGACGCCATTCAAGGATCCGTCCGCGTCGCGTCGGCTCCGCCAGGCCGATCGGCAGCAACTTTCGGGGGGCTCCTCGGCGACGCGACGGGAGCGAAAGAAATTGAAACGACTGCCGTTGCGCCGGGCGGCAGATAACAGGGAATCGTGTCGCGGACCTGTGGTTGTCATTGATGGGGCGATCAAAGGAGCACCGATGGCTGGGATAAAAGTGGAGCACGGAAGTTCGATTGTCTTGGCTTCAGATTTTAACTAGGTGCACGTAGATCTTCGTATGCATGCGAATAAGTGGCTGTTGTAGTGATAGAAAGTAGAACAATTCCTCGCCAATGTGGTAGCTGCGCGAGATTTCTAGTGTTTATAAGAATGCACAGTAATAATGAGATGTTGAATTGAGGCTTCGCGCAGAATATATTATTGCGAATATATATTTACTTTGCGTTTGCGTATGGATACCTCCGCGTTCGCTTGGAAATCATACTGTTACGTTTCACTGCCGGTAGAAAGTAGTTTTCACGACCCACGTGGTACCCTGCTCATGGTACACGAGTATTGTACGAAACCTTTCCTTCCTGTTTCTTATGCTTGTCTCTACTGAGCAGATAGATACTTGTATTTGAAGTTTTTGGGGTGTCCAGAATTATTTCCTGACGACAAATGAGCATTGGAATTTGTAAAACGCACGCGCGGGAAACTTATGCAAATTATTTTCTATACTTTTTTTTTGAGAATTAAAATGTACGCGTGTTGCCAATTTTTTTAAGGGAAGCTGGTTTTGACGGCTAGTGTACTTGATAAACAAGTGATGAGGATTTAATACGTATATAATACGACTTAGATTGAGATTCGTGACAAGAAGCGGTTCTTTGTTGCTACTAGTTTTTATTGGCCGATAGTGCATGTTTATTTTTTGGTTTTAAAATTAATATATTGAAATGTGAATTTCGACTCTTGTTTTGCTAGAGTCGGGTCTCTCTCTGTTATTTTGACTACGGGCAGACAAACGTAGATATAGCTATATGGATTACATATATTAGTTACTCTGGCCGACCTTTACTGCAAACATCTTAATCTTCTTTGCAAATACATATAGAGTAGGGCTGGGACTATTCGAATAATTTAATATTCGAATATCATACAATTATTCTAATGCTACGAATAAACTTCGAATATTTGAGTATTCGAATGTTATTATTCGAATACTGATTAGGGCTGGGACTATTTGTCGAATTTTTCGGTATTCGAATATTCGAATACTTCAGCTGCTCAATTATTTGACGAATATAATTCGAATATCCAAGTATTCGAATACAATTCGAATATCCAAGTATTCGAGTATAATTCGAATATTTAAGTATTCGAATACTATTCGAATATTTAAGTATTCGAATACTGATGTATTCGAATAGTATGGTGTGAATTATAAATAAAGTTCTTTAGGTTCATTTGTCAGGGGAAATCATGCAAGTAACTTTTAACCCACTTCACACCATATATATCAGTATTTGAATAATAACATTCGAATATATCAGTATTCGAATAATAACATTCGAATATATCAGTATTCGAATAATAACATTCGAATATATCAGTATTCGAATAATAACATTCGAATATATCAGTATTCGAATAATAACATTCGAATATATCAGTATTCGAATAATAACATTCGAATATATCAGTATTCGAATAATAACATTCGAATATATCAGTATTCGAATAATAACATTCGAATATATCAGTACTCTAATAATAACATTCGAATACTCAAATATTCGAAGTTTATTCGTAGCATTCGAATACTTGTAAAATATTCGAATAGTACTCGAATACTTAAATATTCGAATAGTACTCGAATACTTAAATATTCGAATAGTACTCGAATACTTAAATATTCGAATAGTACTCGAATACTTAAATATTCGAATAGTACTCGAATACTTGCATATTTGAATGGTATTCGAATACTCGGATATTCGAATCGTATTCAAATACTTGGATATTCGAATGGTATTCGAATACTTCGATATTCGAATTATATTGGCCAAATAATTGAGCAACCGAAGTATTCGAATATTCGAATACCGAAAAATTCGACAAATAGTCCCGGCCCTAATACAGAGTTGTAAGCCTCAGACTTACAACTACTTACCTCCATGTAAACTATATATATTCAACTATAAATATTTTTGATATATTTAAAATTTCTTAAAAATGTCTCCTAAAAATCAACTTTGCTTTTTTAAATGGTATGCTATATTTTATTTGCCGGTACGCGACAGCCACTGAAGACTAGTTCAACGACGTACGACAATAAGTCTTTCAGTGACACTAAACGCCCTTTGAAAAACTTTAAAACAACAAATGTTTCATCTCATGAAGCCTTCCATAAAATATTTCAAGTGATAAAATTATACGAAACATCCTGTATATACATCTTCTGTTATCAATTGTGTTTTTACTATTCGACTAAATAAATAAATATTAAAAATATGATACAGTTCCGTTTTAAACGTAAATTCAAAATAAAGTTATGGGAATTACTAATTTGACTTTTGAAGTTTCTGAATCTTGTCGTCCATCAAATTTTGCAGTTGAATAATGTGTAGAATTAATGAACATTCCTGGCCCGATCAGATAAAATGTAGCTCAAATCAAGCCGCAGGTACCGGTACGCAAGGGAATTTTCAGAGCCGAGATCCAATCCCGATAAAGAATACCCAGGTGATAGACTGACAATGAGCTGAAATATTCAGGGTATACGTGCACCCCTTAACGCTAATAAGATTTGATCGCAAAACACGCTCCACTAAGCTACGGTTATACTGGATGCGTATTCCGACAATCACTTCGCATTCCTATGACACATATCGTACGAAATGGATACAGATTTCGCTGATTGTTACTATTTCTTGGACAATCCTTTATTAAGGAGGGGGAAAATTATGTTTTCTTTGAAAGAGGAAAATACCATACTTTGTTCAGAGATCTGTTTAATCAACCAAATAAATTCCCAAAGTGTATTAGAATTAGAGCTGGGACTATTGTCGAATTTTTCGGAATTCGAATAGTCGAATTTTCGGTATACTTCAGTTGCTCAATTATTTGGCGAATATAATTCGAATATCCAAGTATTTGAATACTAATTGAATATTTAAGTATTTGAATATTTAAGTATTCAAATATTTAAGTATTCGAATATTTAAGTCTTCAAATATTTAAGTATTCGAATATTTAAGTATTCAAATATTTAAGTATTCGAATATTTAAGTATTCAAATATTTAAGTATTCGAATATTTAAGTATTCGAATATTTAAGTATTCAAATATTTAAGTATTCGAATATTTAAGTATTCGAATAGTATTCGAAGTTTCTTCGTAGCATTCGAATACTTGTAAAATATTCGAATATTAAATTATTCTAATAGTCCCAGCCCTAGTTAGAATGAATCCTAGTATCTTCACTAATTACAATTCTTCCCCACTTTTGGCGAGACATATTCCTGACTTGGCAATTCTTATTCTTCACGTGCCACACACTATTACACGAAAACACGATGGCTACAAGTTTTACATTATCCACTGAAAACCAGCAACGAAACAATAAAAAACATATAAAACAACAGTTTCTCTGGTATCACCGCACATTTCAAGCAATTTAACATATCAATACTAGTAATTTAACGATAAAAACTGATCCACTGAATTTCCTCACTTCCATCAATTAATTATATGGTAACCCTGCACCGTTTATCTAAGCACCCGTATTTAACCCTTTCAATACGGCGAAAAATCAGTCCGAGCGCGCCCCATTGCCGGGATCAGTTATTTCTCCTCCAAGCGATTATTGGATAAAATAACTTTTATGCCTAAAAGGTTGAAGGTCTTGGAGACGTATAAACGTCCCCATAACAGCGCACCATCAACAACAATGATTTCACACGCTTCATTGATGTAATATCAAAAATTTTCCAGACTGGGACAGCATATGTCCCGTCCGGTGCGAAAGGGTTAAATAATAATAAATTATACCATGGTCCGTTTAGTATCACTACAGAAATGATACACCAATCTTCAAATTACTCATAAAGCAATTATGACGTCGGCAAGGATGCACGCATCTACAACTCACTAACCTAGGTACATGAAAACAAAAAAAAACGAGGTCGCGCGTCATGAAAATAGGCCAGAACGTTGCAGCGCTCCATGTAGCGAAATAAATAAAAGACGATAAAACTGATGCCTGAAAAATGATATTTTTCTGATCGCCGAGAAAACTGCTCTACACATTATTCATCGTCTATCGAGGGCAAGTCACGGTTCAGTCGTTAGCTCGTTGCGTACAGACACGATTTACGTCGCTACATGCGAGTCGGGCTTAAGCCGCTCGGGGAACACGTTAACCCACGATCAATGTACCATTCTTGGCCTCCGCGATAATTCATCGGAAGACAATGCGAAAAGTCTTGCTCCTGTTGCATCGTACGCGATGTAACGCGTTGTCTAGTCGCGGTGGAAACGGGACCAGAACCAATACCGAAAATAACGAGTTAATTAATCGGATAAGGTAAACGTAAAAGTGAGGGAACTTTCAAGGCGGTTTACATGCGCGTTATGTAACACAGTGGCTGGGATAAATTGCTGTTATTAATACTTCTTCATTGTTCGCTGCCATATTATTTTTTCTCCTTCTGTTTTCTTCGATTTCTTTTATCTACTATAGTTTTCCTCACGTTGCATTGTTTCCTTTCTATTCTAACTCTGTAATCCAGTGTTAGTGGATTATTTTTGTATGCCTGCACAGATATGCGCATGAAGATTAACAAAATTTATCGATACATATGGTACCACTGCAAATAGGGTTTATACAAAATCTGACTTTTGAAAAATGCGATTTTCGAATTCCACTATTCCCCCCCAAAAACGGTTTTCGATTTTCACAAAAAAGCAATTAAAATAGAAAATAAATATTTGTATTTGAAACATTCATTTTTTTGAATATTTATGGGATTACAAAAATATAACAAAATAAAATATACTTTATCTACACAAAACCAAATAAATAAAGAACAAAATTAAAACACTGAAATCCGTACAATCAGAGTTCATTTAATATTTATGGATCTACAAAAATATAACACAATAAAATACACTGCATACAAAACCAGAGCGAAAAAACTAAAATAACTAAAATTTATTTCATTTAGTATTTTTATTCCGAAAATATGAACTCATGCAGATTAGTTTTACAGTAAACTGTTACCTACTATAACCATTTTTCACGTACCAAACTGTTAACGTTTTTAATTAACTATTTATTTCACTTTACATATTAAGTCTAGCATATAAAATCAGTTTTTTTTTAATTTAAAATCCGGTTTTCGAATGTTATAAATTTATTTAAAAAACCGGTTTTTAAAAACCGAGAAACCTCAGCTGCAAACAAAATGAATAATTCTGTTCGATTAGTTCGAAATTGAGGAATAACTTTTTTTCAAGCGGACCTCTGCTTTCGAAAACACTGATTTAAAAAATCCGTCGAGCACTAAATTAAGAATCGACTTGACTTTAACATAAATTTTCTTGAAAACAAAGACCCATTAAAAAAAAGTTGCTCTCTAATTTCGACACATTTTTGGACAAGAATCTATTTCTGTTAATTCCTAGCTACGTATACTGTTTGTAATACCAATTTCCTTGTAAATAAGGATGATTATAAACAAATTTATTCTGCATTTCCGATTTATTTTTGCATGGAGAATCGCCTGAATTTTTATTGTACAACAATTTCCAATACACTCATCTAAATACTGGGTTGGGATACTTGGTCTTCTAAATAAATAAATAAATAAAGTTCGCTAATATTTAACAATTTAATTCACTCGGAATACTCGCAATTTACACTCCCACCCCCACATAAATGCAGTTTTGTATTGCTGAATAATAAGCCGGGTTGGGCTCGCTGAGAAAGTTAAAGGTGACCATTAATTACCATTCATTATTGTTATTATACCATTACCGGCGCTGTGAAAGAACGTTCAAAGAATTTTGATAGCAGTCCCAACCAATGACTAAAAGTACTTAATCAGAAAGCGAATCACGCGATGTCTGTCGATAGACTGAAAGTTTGCCTGGCAATTAAAACACCGGGGGACCCATTGACGGCGACTTCTGCCGCAATTAACCAATGGTCAACAGTCCCGGAGGATCAAAGTTCAATTAATCGCTGTTTTTTGCATGCAGCCTCATTGCATACAGTCGAGCGTCAAATGTGGGATTTCATTGCTTATGAAATGGTTTCCTTGCTTATGAAATTGCATACAGTACACAGGACTGGCATGGCAGATTAGATGCAAAATTTTAAATTAGACTTACAATGCTGACTGGAAAGCAAACTCTATTGAGGTTCACTGAGTTACAAGTTATGAATTTTTATGCGCCTTCGATATTAGTCTTGCGTAGATATATGATTTCATCAACGTTAATTTTATACTTTTAGTGATAATTATTCCAATTTTAGTAATTATTTAAGGAGTTTGGAAATTAAATTGTTTTCAACTAATTTTTTTAGTTTATTTTTTGTAAAATAGAATCATTATTTACTTGCCCCAATTTTACTTGAGAAATAGTCACCTAAAAATTACTTCAAAATAGGAGAACACATTTTCAGTCTTCGAAAAGGTTCCACAGATGTGCTTGAGAAGTTTAAAATAAATGTTGACAAAGGTATGTATAGAAGACCAGAATCACCAATTTTTAAACACTAATAGTGAAAGTTCTGCTAGCCAGAACGGTATTCTGAACTGAATAGATAACGAGACGTTTCAGCGGTACGAAGCTAGGTATATCTACGCGATAAAAATTAATTGGGCGATAAAATCACCTAATTTCAAGCCATATGTATGCTGCAGGTAAAGCATGAACTTCTCTGCTGTACAGTTGCTAATAAATGGCATGAATTTATGCGTCCACTGGCACGCTACAGTGAAAGTATATACTTGAAACTAAAAGTAACAACCCGCGATACAGCTAAAATAATTTACCGAATGTCCTTGCAGAACAAATTGTAAAGTTTCTTGGAGATTATTAAAAAAAAAAGTAACAAAGTTTACACTATGAAACATTAGTTTGCTCACTTTTACTTCCTCGTATCATGACGTATATGAAGAGTAAAAGCACTAGTAGTCGACCACTTAAAGCTAAAGTCGAATGAAAAGTTCTAAAAAAAATAAACAATCAATGTTATAAAATATATAAAATGTATTGGAGTAATTCAAATGTGTTTAATGTAACACTACAAATTTTGTGTTAGTATAAACGTTCAGGAAAATAAATAATTAGCATTAAAAATAAAGTGCCCGAATGCTTTAATAATCGACCGCTTAACTCTAAAAGTCGACCGGTCCGATAGCTAGTAGTCGACCACCTTTTTTTAATATGAAATTCAAAGTCAATTATGTGCGCATTACAAACTAAAATTCGTTCATTTGAAAAAAAAGTAATTTCTATTTCTTATTAAAATTTGATAAGGTTTTCAAAAGAACTTATTTTAATTACGCATTATTCCTGTCATTATTAAAATAATTAAAATAATTAATAATGACAGGAATAATGCGTAATTAAAATAAGCTCGTTTAAAAACTTTATCAAAATTTTAATAATAGAAATTATTTGTTTCAAATGTAAATTAAATTTTTCGTTTTTACGGTAGGAATCAAGAACAAATTTTAAGTTTTTAAAGCATTTGTATTCTATAAATAAATTATATAAACTTTGTAGAACATAAATCCATAAGAAACGAATATAACATTTTAGTGGTCGACTTTTGGCGTTCATTGTGAAGCAGTTAGCTTCAGAATTCGACCGCTGGGGTCGACTATTGAAAATTGAAAGGGAATGATGGTCCAGTTACCGACCTCCCATAAATAAATAAATTATCCCATTTTTTTTAATTTCTTAAGCGCATATAAAATTGTTAATACTTTTTTAATGAAATAGGCTCATTTTCCAGTAAAAAATGTATATAACTGAATTACATTTGTCGTTTCTATTCAAAGCGCATTTATGCTTCTCGTGTTGGAAAACAGCAATGGCGCATGTAGAATCAAAACTAGTTTTCAAATCACTTTAGAAGCATTTATTTTTATTTACCTATGAAGAGCGCTTTTTGTCGTATTTTAAATTAAAAAATTCAAAATATAATGTAAAATTATCATTTAATAAATGCTTTATTTCAGTACTTATTTCTTTAAGCTAAACAATAAAAATGGTCGACTACTAGTGCTTTCACATCCTCAGACACACAATATAAAACATAAGAATCCCACTCATAAACAAGAAGCTCCCTCGCCTCAATTGCCTTTGCCTAAATTATTTAAAAAATAACTTTCACGAAATTACTACTACGAAACTTGTTTCCACTTTGAACACAGTCTCTGAGACAATCACAGACTTACTACAAATCTTACACCGTAAATCACCGAGTGCTTTAGCGGCCACAAAACAAATCATTCTTTTCTGCATCCACACAGTCTTCCAATTATCGTGTTACGCGGTAAAAAAAAAAGAAGCTTGGAGGAACAATACGCTGCGATCAGGTTCATGCATTATTTACTCGTTATTTATCACCGTTCGCGAATACTACCGGCGACATGTTATTACGCGCCACTCGTCAATGGCGAAACGAGCCTAGTTCCCCTCTACAGCGAAATTCCTCCGGCGGAGAGTGCGCGAAACGAGTAGGTACGTATCGGCATTCGCGGACAGGAAAGCAGAAAACGATGAATCGTGCTTTCCCATTAAACCTTACGCGACACAACGGCCGACGCGTAGAATTTCCTCGAGTGCTCGCTTAATGCCAGTCCGCCAGAAACTTTATTCCATAAACAGAAGAGGCTGACACAGCGAACGGGTATTCCAGCGTTTCCTCTCCGTTGGTAATCGTGTGTGCGCAAGACTAAACTATGTCCGCCATCGCGGTGCATTTTTTTCCCCCTCGGACGTAATTTCATGTAATGGACTCGCATTGTGCAAAGAACTTATGCAACGCGATAAATAATCGTGTATTCGTGCCGCATCGGAACGACATGCTACGTTTGAGTCGGAAACCATAAAGTAATGCAAGTAGCGCTGGTAGTGTAACGCAATCGGTATAGTTGTTCCACGGCGACCGTGTATGCCTGTAGTGTTGCAAAGTGTGCGACTTAAAAGTAACTTGTGACCTTGAAACCTAATTTCGATGCGTGACATTGTACAGCGCACTATTTATTGCAAGTTCAATGCTACTGAAGGGTGCTAGGATTAATTGCGAATTTGATGTTAGTTAATTTGTGCAAATGCGTGATTAATAACACTCTCCCACAGCCATTCTGGTCTGTAACATTTAATAACCGTTTCTTATAGATTTTCCCGCAAACCGTTTGTTGCCATTAAAGAGTTGCAATTTTTTTAAAAATCGAATTTCCCGAAAATTGAGGGCAACGGTGACAAACGGTTTGCGGATTCGTTTTCAGCGCACAAAAATCTACAAGAGACGGCTATTGAATGCTACGGAACAGAAAAAAGTAAATTTTGTTGGACAGTGTAATTTTCAATTTTGTTTGCCTTTGCCTGTATTAAGCCTCTGCTCTTAGGTACGCCAAAGTTTAAATTAATTATACATACTGTTATCACTGAACCTGTTAAAAGTGGAAGAATTCGCGGTTCGTAGAACTAAATGAATTATTGAATTTGAAATCACTGCGCTATATTTCATCCCATGGCGAACTCCTCTGTTTAATAAGTGCAGCAATGTGCAAAGATCCCAGGTCGATTGTGGAGTGAATAAATTGAGGAGCAAACTGGCACTTCCCTTAATAACGCGAGACTAACACAGAACGCATGGAACAATTCTCTCCCCGGCACAGAGTGATTCGAAAGTGTGAAGAAATACGAAACTGCGCGTCGTAATCGTTTTTCAAGTGTAACTACGAAGAGCTGGAATTAGTGCTCAGTATCCGTACGAAAACCGTATCACTTTGATGGGACGCGTAACAGGCACCTAGCACCGTCATGCTTTGTACACATGACATAAACAAACGTGAGAAAAAGCTTCTTACTCTCCCACGAAGTCTATCTATGGTGCACGGCAAATAAAGTGGAGGCCACGTCAGTGCTATCAGCGCCCTCGGGTGGCCATATTTGGCGGGTTTGGATCTAGCACCTAGGGAGGTTAAAAATTCCATAGCCTAGGTGTTCACTTCACCGTAGTTGCATACTGACAACAGTGGCGGATTTAAGAAAAAAGGCCCAGGTGGCAAACGTTCTGAGGGGCCCATTTCTTCGGGAGAATGAAGAGGTAGTTTACTAGAAACGGGTCAAGTGTAGTAGTACAGAAAAAATCTAGTGTTTGGTTAAAATCATAATTTGTTTTGAAGATTGGGCCCTAGGGGGCCTTTTGGACAGGGGCCCATTTTATCGGGAAAATGAAGAGGTAGTTTACTAAAAACGGGCGAAGTGTAGTAGTATAGAAAGAATATAGTGTTTGGTTAAAATCATAATTTGTTTTGAAGATAGGGCCCTAGGGGGCCTTTTGGGCAGGGGCCCATTTTATCGGGAAAATGAAGAGGTAGTTTACTAAAAACGGGCGAAGTGTAGTAGTACAGAAAGAATATAGTGTTTGGTTAAAATCATAATTTGTTTTGAAGATAGGGCCCTAGGGGGCCTTTTGGGCAGGGGCCCATTTTATCGGGAAAATGAAAAGGTAGTTTACTAAAAACGGGCGAAGTGTAGTAGTACAGAACAAACCTAGTGTTTGGTTAAAATCATAATTTGTTTTGAAGATGGGGCCCTAGGGGGCCTTTTGGACAGGGGCCCATTTTATCGGGAAAATGAAAAGGTAGTGTACTAGAAATGGGTCAAGTGTAGTAGTACGAAAAGAAATATAGTATTTGTATACTCATTCCTAATCATAATTTTATGAGAGATGGGACCCTAGGGGGCCTTCTGGGCGCCCTGTTAAATCCGCCACTGACTGACAACATTAGGTCTTGCAAATGTGAAAATTACCTACATATTGATATTGAAATCACTATGCTATATTCCCTCATATCCCTCTGTGAGTAAATAAATCCACCCGCGGTAATTACAGAAACGTAGTCCACTGCCGCAACCAGTCCTTGCCAGAGGCTATCTAGGAAAGTTCCTAGAAACTACCTAGAAGCAGAGAACCGTACCTCCAGCCGAGGTTAATCCCTCCGCTTCCATTAACTAACCGTTGGCTACCCACTTACGTTAGACTTCTAATCCCTCCTAACGCCCCGCATACTCCAACCTTTCTGTTCCGTACACACGTACAACTGCGCAAACACGAGCGCCCATTTTCGCGCGCGAGTCCAGAATGGAAATACCGTGAACGGGGGTGAGTTTCGTGGCAGCGGAAAAGCGGGGCAGCGTATAAATAAACGGAGGGGAAACATTGAACTTTGCACGTGAACGGAGCCCGCGTTTCCACGTGGAACAAAGAGCAACTGCCGCGTGCGGTGGCACACGAAAATACAGAGTTACACAGAAGCCGGGCTGCTGGCCATAAAACACGGTGCAACGGGCGTGCAACACCGCGTGATTCAGGCGTCGCCGCGCGAGCACGGAGGGACTTCCCCCTGCGTATAAAGAAACTGGACGCGGGTCTGCGTCGAAAGAGCAAGTGTGCCCTCTGCCGCGCGCAGGCGCCCGCGAGGAGAACGAAACGGAGGATGATGACTGGTGCGCTCCGCTGTTTTTATGCCCCCCCCCCCCCCCCCCCGCCCAACCCGCTTTTTACTCCCCCGTTCCGTCGCGTCTCGCTGCCCAGCGTATACATTTAAATTTACCGACTAACGAGGATCGGAGGCGATGCGTTCAGCCCACTCACAGTGCTTTAGTATTATTTTCGCGAGTTTATCAGGCTTAGATACGCCTGATAGTCGTATCAGATCGGGTATCATTGGGGGGGAAGCGATACTTCACTTTAAATATCATCAGAGATAGCAGCTACTGGTGTTGGTATTCGAACGTGGCAATACTTCTGCATGCGCCGCTGAATGTGGTAATGAATTAGCAGAACAAATTGTTTATCAGCATGGGAATAGATATATAGGTACAATCTTCTTTTTCATTGGGACAGTTTATTTTACAATAAAATGATTTAGAATTTCGACCGTAAAGAATTTTTAAAACTTAAATGTAAACGTTATCGTCGCATCAGTTCGGTCTATTTTTAAGAGATTAAATAAAAGCTATTGTGCAAATTTTACGATTAAATTTCCAACGTTTCGGTCAGTATTGTGACCATTATCAAGGAAAGAATTAAATCAGGAAGAAAACTGCGTTTGCTTTTATAAGTTTTGCCCGAATTACGGTTTTACCCTCTGGTTGTCCTTGCCTACTGTTGGGTGTTTACTTCAGTCACTCTCCAACAGACTCGTACGCTCGCACGTTTAACATGAGCAAGGTTTATAAAAGCAAATGCAGTTTTTCTTCCTGATTTAATTCTTTCCCTGATAATGGGCGCAATACTGACCGAAACGTTGGGTATTTAATTGTAAAATTTACACAATAGCTTTTATTTAATCTCTTAAAAATAGACCGAACCGGTGCGACGATAACATTTACTTTTAAGTTTATTTTACAATTTCGATTTTCTCCTGCGAAGTATTATAGGGAAGAGCTGAAGGAGGTTCGATGCTTATACATGGGAGCTCTGCAGTGATACCAATCTTAGATGAAAAAAAAATTATGTAGACAAGAATGTTATTTACATGTCTATTCCTAATAAAATTATTACTACACTGTTTGTTTTGCAATTCAATTAAACGGAAATTATGTTTAATGCAGCTAGAGACACGATATTTTCATTAAAAGTAGCGTTAAATATGCGAGTGAAATGCGGCAACGTCGCTTTGCGGCCACCTTTTTTTCTCTTCCCATCTCGCACTTGTGGCGTTCTTTTGCGCGTTCGTACCGGTTCGCAACAAATTACTAAATACATGTTCACAGCTTGGTAGTGTTTTTACCAATTTTTACTGTGTCCTTTGTACAAGTATACATTGTATAGATGACTACCCAGCGTACAGCGTTGCCACGTTTCACACAGTTCCTTCAGGCAGTTCCAAAAATACGAGCACATTGCTGTCTATTTTGCTGATTTTCTTTTTTAGAATTTCATAGGAATACTTGAGCTTTTCATTGCAACATTTTTTAGGACTTTCTCACTATTTTAAGGACTCTGTGTAACATTTTACAGAAATTTTATCATGTATAAGAGCGGAAATTTGATTTCAATTTTTTCAAAAACCGTGCGGTCAATCGACTTGAAATTTTGACACAATGCGGACTACACTTTGAACATTAGATTAAAACACTTTTCAAAGACTTCTCATTATTTTTTCTCCGGTATCGAACCTCCTTAAAATGTGATTCGGAAGAAGTGGAATTATGTTTACGAATCGGTGAAGCTGTTTTTAGTTAATAAAAGGCGTGAGATTAATTTTGATATGTCCTAGTTTCTTTCTAACGCGAAAGGTATACATATATCGTTTAACTTGAAACGAGGTCCGAAAAAAAGAAAACTAATATCTATGTTTTTATAATTTGGTAATATAAAAAACAACAAAATGGAGAATCGTATTAATAGCCACCCATTAGTGACACTCTATATATAATTATTTAAGCAATTCTGCAGTTTTGCAGACAGTGATACGCAACTATTATTTGCTAATAATTAGAAGACACTACATACTTAATTTATCCAATTTTCAAGCTTCAATAAAATACACTTTATTTCCACTGTATTGACTAGTTTCCTATGCCAAAGAGATTTCTATTCTTCGTGCACATGGTTAACCCTCCCTTTCTTGTCTCCGACTTTCATCTTTTCCATGAAAAATGGCGGGAAGCTTAGGACGAGGAAAAAGCGGGCGAAACGGAAGGGCAAAAACGGCAAGGAAACGAGAAGAAAGAAAACGTGAAGGCAGCATGGAAACAGCGCCTACCCTTTTTGTTCACCCATGTGCACAGAATGCGTCGCTTTTTTTAACACGAACATGAAGCGCACATGTGGTTTCTTTACCCAGATGGATTTTCTTAAACCTGCGTAGCGGCCGTTTTAAAACGCTCAAGTGGTCGTTGTTTCACGACGTGGAAGATTTGATAAGAGAAAGAACAAAGAACCAAGGACAGAAGAAAGCCATTCCAACAAAAAAAAAGAAAATTATGTTGATGTTACAAAAATGTTCACTAAAACAATGTTCCTAAACTGGATGCCTACTGTAAATTAGTGCAATAAGCGACGAAGAATAATACTTGAAGAAATCAGGGTAAATTCGAGAAAAATCCAATATGCCAATTTAAAATACGATCTTTGTACATGAATATATTTTGCCTAAGAACAATGATTGTAAAGTAGACTTCTACTGTAAATTAGTGCAGTAATCACTCAGAAATTAGAAAAAGTCGGAACAATATTTTCAATATATCACTTCAAAATATCATAAATGACACCTCATCGACCAAATTTCATTCTGCAAACGCTACATGGTACAAAACAAATTAATAACAACTTGCTTCCAGTGACAACAGTGTTGCCAAGTGAACCGAGCGTTGAAAACATTATTGGAGGGAATGCAAAATATAAAATAAATCTCATTTTTCCAAGTATCTTGAATACTTTATTGGAAAATATTTTAGGCCAGAAATTTGCAAAATTTTCTGCGAACATACGGTTAAACTGGTTGTCAAGCTAATAAACTATCTCAGTTTATGAATGTGCGATGAAAATATTCATATTCACTTATCAAGGTCTTGTAGACTATATATTTAGACACAATTGTTGAAAATTCTGTCAATTTTAAACAACTAAATTAAACTAAAAATTGCAAGCTACAAATTTAAAAAAAATGCTAAGCTACAAATTTTAAAAAATGGTAAGTTACAAATTTAAAAAAATGGTGAGCTACAAATTTTAAAAAATGCTAAGCTACAAATTTAAAAAAAAATGGTAAGCTACAAATTAAAAAATGGTAAGCTACAAATTAAAAAATGGTAAGCTGCAAATTAAAAAAATTGTAAGCTACAAATTTTAAAAAATGGTAAGCTGCAAATTTAAAAAAATGGTAAACTGCAAATTTTAAAAAATGGTAAGCTACAAATTTAAAAAAATGCTAAGCTACAAATTTTATATGCACCTTTACAAATTCCTAAAATAAATATACAGGCATACTTCTAAATATTTACACTCGTGTAAATAATTTGGTATCGTTCCAAAAATGTGCCTTTTTAAGTTAAGTTGTGTATTGACAAAAGCAGGCTATTTCAACATCGATACCAGCCCCTTTTATTTATACGCAGCTTATCTCACGAGGGACCAATGCAAAAGCGAGAGTTCCTGGTCGTGCAGAGCAGAGCCCCGATACGAAATATTTGCGGATTCATGCAGTTTATATGCGTAAGCGTATCTCTGCACCGATTAGCGTGAAAGGGGGGAATCGCGGGCCAAAAACAGCCGCACAACGGTTCGCGTGCAGAATATCTTATCGGCAGCTCGTTAACAACGTTGCATATCCTCGCATTCCATTTTCGTCCAAGTTACCCCGTGCTTAATTAATTCCATAACTGGGACAGGCGCGTATCTCTCTATTGTATCATAAACGCAATAATTGCGGATTTACGAGAACCCGTACAGAGCCAGCCCTGCCTTGGTTCAACGAACGCTGTGCAGATAAGGTTGCTTCGAAAATTGCCGCACGTTGGAGACGAGTTTCAGTAACTTTTGTACTATTTTCTTTTGTACTGTATTGTATATGAATTAGAAAAACAACTTCGAAACAAAATTCTTCGTGCCAATGTTTAATTAGGGTAAGCAGGCCAGTAGATGGACGATTCGTAGATTAATCATCAATTATGAAAACACTAGGTTTTTAATTTATAACATTCGTTTATGTTGTAGAAAAAACGTTTGTTGCTTTATAAAATTATCATTTTTAATAAAAATCTGTTTGGTATGGGAAAAATATTTCTTAATACGATCTCACCGGGCGCTAGTTGTTCAGCTGTTAATAAGCATTGCTAGGTGCACGTGGTTTATTTCCAGGAAATAGTGTGTTTGGACGTATTTTAAAGAGGTGTGTAATGCATGGTTGCATTAGCAATATTCAACATTTCTAAATAAACGTCTAAAGATAAAAAATAAAATAATAGAAATTAGAAAACTGCCTGTCTATGTATCGGTATCAGTTTTCTAACCTAAATCCAGTAGATGGACAGCATAGAATCGAACCTTTTCAAGCCGATTTTTTCTCAATAAATACTCATAAGCAAGTAGTTAGATAGTTTACACATTATTGAAATTTACATATTTTTTTTATTCATGTTTATAATAAGACTTTCGAAGATGAAAAGGTTAACATGTAATATTTATTATGCAACTTTCTTAGTAGTCCTTTAGGTATTTCTACCTTATTTTTTTATTTTTGTATGCTTCAAAAAGTATTTTTTCTTCTTCATTAAGATGGCAAGCAAAAAAAACTTTATAAGTTGCATCAATATTCAGTTTCATAAAACAAATATTTCTAACCAAAATCTTGATAAGAAGTTCGAAATCAGCTAAACCGTCCATCTACTGGCCTGCTTACGATCAGACTCGACTGCTTGTTTCCACTGGTTTTGGCTTCAATAAATGTCACGATTGAGATTGTATTATCACTGATAACTTACAGAAATTAGATACTATTATAACACCAGTTCTTTAATATCTCAGAATACAATGCTTTATTACTAAAAACAATAGCTTCCTTTCTTAAACAGCACCGCACGGAGTGTACAATAAAAAATACCAAACCACGATGATGGAAGAATGTCAGTGCTGGAAACGCCGCCAAGTACTTTCGAATACCATTTATCCCACTGCCCCAAACCATAAAGCGAGCCGTTGCGAATGCAAAAGAAAAAGCAAAAGCGTGGTCAGCAGTCTACATAATCATAACAAGCTAAACTTACTCGACCAACAATCAAGGTACACCGAGATAAACTACACCGGAAGGCTATAACATCGTTGAAAAGAAAGGAGCCTGACTTAATGCAACTAACGAGTTCAGCCGAGCAGAAACAACGTACGTACGTGCTTCCATACGCGCGACGATTCACGAAAGCCGGTATAAGAAGTAAAAAGCAAGAGCGGCGATAAAACGAGCATCGGCGCTTAGAATTAAAAATCCTCGAGGATCGGGCGTGGGCGTTCTTGCGATTCCTCGATTTACAACTTTTCTTTCGACGACCTCTGTTCTGCTTTCACGTTACGTCTAATCGCCGGCCAACTTTCACGCTCCAGTTTCGTTTTTGTTTAAATCACACAGCCGCCGGGGGCCGGCGGTTTTCCTTTCGTCGTTAACGATCGATTAACCGATCCGAACCGGAAAAAATAACAAGTCGTTAACGTCGAATTCGTTACGCCGGTCACGCGGGCGAAACACAACGGAATATCTCATTGGAAATAGCCGCCCCGACAGACACGCGCGGAATACTTATGCGCGCCCCGATCGCTAGTCCCACCTTTGCCCGGCCGGCACCGTGGTCCGGGCACAATGTTTTCAGCGATGCAACGCGCTGCGCGCTCCGCCGGGACACGCCTTTCCTCCAGTCTCACTTCGGACGCCGCTGGAAAACAGCTTTTTTTGCCCCTGACGATATTCAATTATTAAGGAGACAACGGCAAGAAGCGGGTTTCCTAGGAGCCCGATAGCACTAACCTTCCGCACACGCCATCTGTTATTCAACGACCGAGCCTCTCGTCGAATGATTTTCATTTTATCAGGCTTCTTGCCCGAGTTCCGCGCCTCGGAGGAGAAAAAGGGAAATTAGTGTCCCTCGCGAGTGGCTCGTAAAGATGCTCGTTACTGCGCGATTACACCGAGCATTTCGCCAACGACCGCCATTTTCCAAAGGATGAAATTACATATCGCGAGTGATGGTTTAATTTCCGGCAGATTTTAATGCGAGTTGTTGGAAACGTGTCGCGGTTCGTGATTATTTAACTACTTTTGTATCGAAGACTATGTCTACCCTGCTCTTTAGTTTTATTTGTTACTTGCTTGCAGAGATGGAAAATTTATATTCGTGTCCTGAATAGTTTTCTGAGAAAATAAGGTGTAATGGTATTTCGCGGGCTTTGATTTCTTTCGGGGAATTTTACTGTTTGAAGATATAGTGACGACTGGCTTCATCAAGTTGTAACTCACTTGCGTTTTAAAAGTGACATTTGCGTTTCATAAGCTCATTATGCAAAAGGAACGTAACCTTCAAAAGCTATTTTAAGCGTGCAAACAATTATCACAGGCTGGAAATCTTAGAGTTATCTATAGAGTATCTATAGAGTTCTAGAAACACGCGGCTCGCTTTCTAAAGGAATAAAAATTTCAACCTTGAACAAACTCTTTAATATTTTTATTTGAAATATAGTAACGCAAATGCATTTCAAAACTCGAGTGTTCTTTTAAAAATAATTGTTCATGCTTGCTTTTAAGGAAAGCTAACCGTGTTAGTAAATTTATTTCTCTTCAACGTGCAGCTTGCAAACAATATTTAGATGTAAAAGTTGCATGCATAAAGCAAGTGAAAATGTAGGTAAACACTATTTGGTTATCTTATAACTGTGAGCGTCAAATTTAATAAAAGAAATGCAGAAATGTTGCTTTGGCATTAATATTCTTTCACTAATAAATTTAATTCAACAGCGGCATAATTAAGCTTTATTTCAGCCTAAAAGAAAATAGAATTACAAACACCCAGAAAACTGAATTAATATTAATGAGAAAGGAAGCGTAGGTTCACATTTGTGGCGTAGCTTTGAGAATCGACCCTAATCTCTCGCGCCTCGCCAGCCGTCTCCCGACTGTCACAGAAACTTGGCCTAAATCTTTTCGTGGAGCGTGGAAAGTCGAGTGTTTTTAATTGGAAAGGCGGATGATCGGGTAAATCAAGCATGAAAGTGAAATCGAGAGGCGCCACGGAGAGAACCTTGCAGAGAGGGTGGGAGTGGCACAGGCGAGGCCAGGAAAATACCCCGTGGCACTCTCGCTTTTTCAACGTGCGAGACAGGCTTTAAGCCCGCTTGGGAACAGAAACGGGCGGTGTAACCGTTGGGTTGTATGGTGTTGTAACCTGTGTAACAGAAACTGTATGGAAAGCAAGGTGCAACGCTATTGGTGTCGCCCCGCCTCCTCCCCCTCGCCGCCGTCGGACCGCGCTTTTGTGTATCCAGTTTCTTTTCAGCAATATGGGAACACATTTTTCGAACGGCTCGCCCAACACTTTTTGCAAGAAGAACCGCAAGAGAGAGAGACAAGAGACAACCGAATCTTTGCCTGATAAAGGAATGAAAAAGAGGGCTCCATCTGCCCCAGAAACGTGTGTGAACCACCTTTAACCACGAATACGTGTCACATCTTTTCACTGGTTCTTTGTACGTATTATTATTATTATTATTAGGCAGACGACTTTTTTATGTCACGTTCGTGTCGGAAATTTTGAACTTTATTAGTGGTTTCACTGTTCTTAAGATTTCTTGATTTCAAATATTCCCCGATTCCAAATATTCCCCGATTCCAAATATTCCCCGATTCCTAATATTCCCGCGATTCCACATATTCCCAGATTCCAAATATTCCCCCGATTCCAAATATTCCCCCGATTCCAAATATTCCCCCGATTCCAAATATTCCCCCGATTCCAAATATTCCTCCGATTCCAAATATTCCCCCGATTCCAAATATTCCCAGATTCCTAATATTCCCCCGATTCCAAATATTCCCAGATTCCACATATTCCCCCGATTCCACATATTCCCCCGATTCCAAATATTTCCCGATTCCACATATTCGCCCGATTCCACACATTCCCCGATTCCACACATTCCCCGATTCCACACATTCCCCGATTCCACACATTCCCCGATTCCACACCTTCCCCGATTCCAAATATTCCCCGGTTCCAAATATTCCCCGATTCCTAATATTCCCCCGATTCCACATATTCCCCGATTCCAAATATTCCCAGATTCCAAATATTCCCCCGATTCCAAATATTCCCCCGATTCCAAATATTCCCCCGATTCCAAATATCCCCCCGATTCCAAATATTCCCCGATTCCTAATATTCCCCCGATTCCACATATTCCCCCGATTCCACATATTCCCCCGATTCCACATATTCCCAGATTCCAAATATTCCCCCGATTCCAAATATTCGCCCGATTCCAAATATTCCCCCGATTCCAAATATTCCCCCGATTCCAAATATTCCCCCGATTCCAAATATTCCCCCGATTCCAAATATTCCCCCGATTCCAAATATTCCCCCGATTCCAAATATTCCCCCGATTCCAAATATTCCTCCGATTCCAAATATTCCCCCGATTCCAAATATTCCCCCGATTCCAAATATTCGCCCGATTCCACATATTCCCCGATTCCACATATTCCCCGATTCCACACATTCCCCGATTCCACACATTCCCCGATTCCACACATTCCCCGATTCCACACATTCCCCGATTCCACACATTCCCCGATTCCACACATTCCCCGATTCCACACATTCCCCGATTCCACACATTCCCCGATTCCACACATTCCCCGATTCCACATATTCCCCGATTCCACATATTCCCCGATTCCAAATATTCCCAGATTCCAAATATCCCCAGATTCCAAATATCCCCGATTCCTAATATTCCCCGCTTTCAAAGATTTTCATAATTCAACACTTTGCATATACGTATTGCTTTCCATGCGAAGCATAATAAAACAGTGTCACTCTGTTCGATGGATTCAGCGAGGTAACCACCGCTGTATGAACAAGAAATAAACTCACGCAACGAACCAGAGAACGTGGGCGGCACAACGGTGAACAGATTTCCATTCGCACGATCGTAACGCGTGCTTTTTTCCACAGAAGCGAGCAGAGTTCAAGGAAACCATAGTGTTTGGCTCTCCTCGCCGCGATCAATTTCTTCTTCAGAAATATGGGGGCGGGACTCCAGCAAGGAAAGGAGATTTCTGAAGACCCCGAAGTGTAATCGGTGAATCCATTCTGATAAACCGGCAAAAAAGATACCGGCACCTGGTAAATAGATGGCTAAGAAGCCAATCAGTATAAGCCGTAGCGTGTGCAAGTAGCGGCGTGAAATTTCGCGTGTTCAGGGCAACGCATTACCGACTTCATCCCGCGGACCCCGCAATACTTAACCAGCAAAATGTCAGCCCATTGATAAAACCAGCAAAACACGTTCTGTACTATGCATAAACCTTTTTATGCACCCACTTTCTAATAGATTGAAGCCTGCCAGAAGTGTACTAAGCGACGCTCTACCAGAAAAATTCATTGTATATAATGCTCGGAATTTTCAAAGTGGAAAGAAAAGAAGAAGAAATGTCAGAAGCAACGTGAAAGATGTAAAGATCAGAGTAAAATGAAAAACGAGAACCATGCTCGCTTAGAGGGCTTATGAACGTCCATTAAAATGGTAATCCAATGAGATTCTGATGAAATTTATTTTCACGCCTCGGGTAGCGAGTGTCCTGGCGAATAAGTCTCACTTGAAGAACCATCATGCAAATTTATGCCCGTAAAACTTTCCACGCAACTGCAGTCGGTTCGTTGGACGTGCAGAGAACAAGGTGCACGACCATGAGGAGGCCCCCACTACCCTATTCGCCGCAGGGCTCTTTTGTCCCTCGAGCTTCTTTTCAGAAATATGAGAAATTCTTTGAGCGACGTCCCACCACCGTAAAGAACCACTCGACCGACGCCCCTCCATCCCTTTCTTAGCGGTTAGTGTTACAGTTCAGTTAATTCGTAGATTTCACCTTCCACGGGCAACCGGTACAACCTGTGACCGCTAATTATTGATTCTACTCCGTTGGGCGACGCTACACGCACGATTTCCTGAATGCACACCAATCTCTGAAATTCAGAAACCGTCCTTTGGTACCCCCACATCTTAACACCCGTACGGCCCTGGCTGTTTAGTAAATTAGAGTTGTAAAAAATATTGAAATATGTTAAATGATAAAGAGGAGCTGTTCTGAAGTTGTAAATACGCGAGGTTTGCGATAGTACTCAGCCGGTACAGGCTCTCTACTGCAACCTTCTGCAAATGCAACAGTTGCAGTTACAAGTTGCTTTTTGCTAGGTGCGTTTTAATCCAAGACTGCGTGGTCTTTGAAGCAGATAACAAGCTAGAAGAACGCACGAAAAACAAGCCAGTAACCACTTAGAAATAGTTATAGAAAATGCGCAGTCATTCAACACATAGAAAGTGAAACTGGTTTCTACGTCGCTATGAATCATGGACAATCGCAGATAATTCTAGTGTCCGGCTTGCGAGTGGGAACGATGAAAAATCAGTGAAAATCTGTACGTGTGTCTGGAATTACTGTATGAATTACACTGCCACTGCAATCTAAATCACGATTATGTACGAGCGCGTATATCGGGAGTCTGTGAAAAAACCGAACTCTGGACTTAGTTTCTCGGAAACTTTTCAATACTTTTTCCTACGCATTTAAAAAATGATTATACATATCCTGCCCTAACTGTATGCAAAACTGGAGCCAAATTGGCTCTGTACACACTTTTTAAAAAATTTGCAGCACCAAACTGTCGCACATCAAGAAACTCGAATAGTGTTCGCAAGTCCTGTATATGCAAAGCAGTGAAAGGGAATTCCGCTGAGAAGTTCACTTGCGAGCGGGAAGAGGGTACGCGAACAACGACGCAAGGCCCTTCCTGTCTGGCACCCCCTTTGTACGGTCAGGTTCTTTCAGAAATATGGGAAATTCGGGGCAACATAAAGGGGGACACCGTACAATAAATGCTATGATGACCACGTTACTGCACCAGCTTGATGCCGCATAGAAACCGAGCACAAAGAAAGGTGTCTATCTCGCTTTCTTCTTCTCTCAGCCTAACTTCGTATTTCATTTCTCCTCTCCTACTCTCTCGCGTTACCAGCTCCCCGCTACATCCTCTTTACTCCACTCGTCATCCCAATCTCATTTCTCCAATTTTCCCCTTTGTCTTTACTACAGCTTTCTCTCTCTCCGCTCCACGAAATTCGCTGCGCCACCATTTTCTCTGCTGGTTCTATGCTTCGCTCTTTTTTTCACTGCCGCCAGTATTCCCCCCTCGCCCCACGTGTCGCTCGCTCCCCCTCTCGATCTTTTCCGCAGTTCGCGCTCCCCCTCTGTCGTAAATCCGAAGCAACAGGTTCCTACGCTGTTGCGGCTCGCATCTACGGAGCCACTTTTTGTCAGCGATGGCGTGTGTTGGACACGCTGCTCGCTCGGGGCGAGGTTTCAACATTTAGAAAAATCCAGACCGAACGATTCAACTGACAGAGGAGACCTGACGCTTCGCGTTCGACGTGCCCTGGTAATGGCTTTTCGAATAACTCGTCCTTTCTGACTGCTTGTCGTAAATGCTCCTATTTGTAGCACTTCGTTCTGGGCCATAAACTGTTAGCGGAAGTGCGAATAGCTCGCGTCACCGATTGGCTCGAAATTTTGCGTGCAGTTAGCGTTATCAAATTTCGAGGTTTTTACCATTCCGGGCCCACGATATTTGGACACGTACGCGAGCTTGAAACCGTGATTGAATCGATAATTTCGGAAAGGGGATAAATCCGATATTTTTTACCCTTTTGCATTTCCCGTTTCTTCAGGTCTTGGCTCGTTGTTTCCTTCGGAAAGGTGACAATCTTCAATGGGGCTAAAGATTGTATCTTTTATTTTATCCAAGTTCTTATCTAAATTTTTTTTAAACTAAACATAACAAGATTCCTTCGCATTGGGTTTCCAATTCTAAGTAAAATACTGTTTAATTTGTGCTTTTACTTCGAAACAACAAGGCGTGAAATTTGACCAACTTGACCATTTTTAAGATCAATGTAATTTCACTGAACATAAGATACCTAATCGAAAAATGATACAGCTGAGTTCGATTGTTCTAACAGTCAAGGCAAATGCAAAATTTTAACCAAATCAGCGAATTAAGCTTTCTTCTAAAAGCTTTGTTCATTGTTGAGAGTTTGCAAATTGTATATTTCAGCTACATTTGTGTCTATCGATAATTATCATACAGTAGTGCGACATAAGAAAACTGTACATACAATATTTCGTCTAAAACTGTACTCAATAAAATTTCCTTGAATTTTCATCTCGCGTACACTTCGAAATATCAAAATATTAAAGAGAGAAGCGCTAGAAGTTGAAATTCCAGTTGCGAAGCGCATCCGACAAATATATCAATTAGCACTCAACTTTTAAAACGTACGAGAAGCTTGCACGAATACGAGAACTCGCAACACTGTCGCGTAAGAAGTCTCACTTTCAACGCATAAACAAATCTGCGACATCTTTTGCATACGAGAAACAGAGAAGCTACCAGACTGCAGCAGTTTGTAGCACGCGTTGGAGCGGAGGCAGGGAATTATCTACGATTCCAAGACGGTCCAAATTTCGAGTGGCGCCTTAGATGGTCATCGGCCACGAAAGTCGAAAGCCTTTCTCTATCGAACGAGTTTCGAAATCGCCGAGGAGAAATTGCCGAAGAAAGTTACGAGCTGGTGTAGCTGAGAAGGAAAGAGGGGAAAAAAAAGTTACGATAAAACTCGAACGTCGTACATTTGCCGGATGCGGCCCGTAAACAATGGCGACCAGAGGCTCGTGGGGTCCCTCGCGGTTCCTTTTCGTCGTCATCGCGCTATAATTTCGTTCGACCTTCCCCGACGAAGTTTACATTTTTTTCTTTTTTACCTACGTTGGTAAGTGCAAAGGCAATAACGTCGCTAAGTCGTCGCTGATCCCAGAAGCAAACTACATTTACTACACACTCTGGGCTACGAATAAATGAATCAAGAACTCGATTCACCGAGGGAACAATTTATAGAACGATCCTAGGTGTATTTTTACCCGCGAACGCGCGCCCACGTGTTCAGAGTTTTTCACTCGACACTCGAATTCGTAACGGTGCGATTTAACCTTACACGGCAAATAAGACGGATTATCTGATGTATATAGATGAATTTTTATGAAGCAGAACAGAGTGAAAGTTGCTTGAAATTCCTATAAATTACTCTTTCACCAGCGCTGAACGCGAAGATTCAAGGACTGATATTTAGTAAGTATTAAAATACAATCACAAACTGGCGTCTAAAGGACGTGGATTAGTGCTGATTTATCTTGTATTATTCTCATTTAATTTTGAACGCTTCTGTGCTGTATTTAGAAATAGTTTTAATTATCCATTTTTTAAACGCCACGAAGCTTTTTAAAATACCCAAAAAATGATCCCTGAATTTTCACTGAATGACCACTAAAATTTGAGAGGCGCGATTATAATAATCGTGAAAATCAGAAATACTTAATTTAAATACTTCATATTTAATTTAAGCAGTGAACTAATAAACCTGAATTTGAGTTACACTTAAAGGAAAAAACAGAAGGGAAGATGGAAAATTATTTTCTATGAAAAATAGTATTTTATTCCACTATGAATTTCGAAGAATGAAAGGCGGCATAAGTTGCTACACTTTCGTCGTGAAATCAGGATAATGTAAACAAGGGAAGTCGGTGAGTATACGCGAAATTATCCCGTTTTCTCGTAACGCATGACAAAGGCATTTGTATTCAAATTAGAAAATATCGCGAGGTATGATACAATTTTATTCCAACACTGCCCTAGAGAAAGCTGTAGCTTACGAAATAAAGGAAGAACGATTCCGCTTACGTTAGACGGCGGAATACGAACGCGGATTAACGAGTGTATGCGAAACACGATTCATAGAAACCCAGTTGGACAGAAACGTCAAAATGAAATATCACGAAGACAGAGTGCCTGGGCACAATAGAAACTTGTCCGAGTGAGATTATTCCAAGCAGAACTCAACTTTGACACGTCTGCAGACGAATATCGGTGAATAATTGAAAAAGATTATTTAAATCGCCCACATGTTTCGACGTAAATATTGATTACTGCATATTCCAGCACAATTTATTACCTACATAATATCTGCTCCGATTTATTCTTCCGAATTTTGAACAACATGAAAGAAAGAAAGTAAAATTGCTGACGAAAGATTCATTATCAACAAAAATGTAGTTGGACGAAGATATCTATATAGGTATTAAAGCCAAAATCTAAGAATTTATATTCTGTAATTCTGTAAACCCTATTTTTTCAACTTTCCATCTGATATTTCTCTACGTCGTATTTTAAATTCTTTATAATTATTTTATAAATGTGATGCCCTTAAGTGTATTGAGTAATTACGAGGCGCCGCAGTTTTATGAACATATTTAGGCTTAAAGCCGAATTGTTCAAATATATTATTGATAATACACACGATTCAGCAGATTAGAAAATTGTATGTTTTATAAAATTATAAAACATAAGAGCATACATAATGCGTTCCTAAGAGTATAAAAACTGCTGCCAACTTCAACAAAATAAGCATACTTGAAACGTATAAAACGTCCAACTTTACCGAAAAGTCTGCCCTCCTCGGAAACTTAAAAGACAACCTTGAAAATTCGCCTGTTAATGCTAATGCCACTTACTTTCATACCAGTTTACAGACGTTCATAAACTCCGTAAATTTCATAATAATGTCCACGAAACTTATAGAAACGCGTAAAATTACAGACAGAATTACTCCAAATGTTATCTTCGCCTTCGACCAAAATATTACTCCTTCGACAACTCAAAAGCAACCCTTAAAATTCGCCCACGGCGATTGCCGCTGATAACCACTAATTATTTGTATTCTACTCTTCAGATACTCTTAAATCTTTCCCTACCGAAAGAAGATGTAAAGCCCGATGCTCGACGACGATAGAATCCGAAAATTCACGCGCGATCGAGGATCTCAAAGGAGCGAGTGCGAACAACACGTCGACGGAAAAACACGAAAACACGTCGACGCGAGTTCACCCGCGGAGAAAACGGGTCACCGCAAGTTCGACCGAGTCACCGGCGACGGAACAATAACAACAATGCCCCCCGCCCCAAACAACTGACAATCGATCAACCATACGACAGCGACGAGCCGCCGCGCGACCTATTGTTGCGACAGATTACAATACACGTCGCGCTCGCTCCGAAGCAGCCTGTACGAACTCTGAAATCGTCGCACAGTTTATCGAATCAACTCGAGCGAGGTTTACCGGCCCAACAACAATATAAGCTACGACCTCTGACGTCTTCGAAAGAAATAAAGTTCGAATTTGTTTTCATTTCGATTTGACGGCGTGCCGCAAACTTTCGCTACTCCTGCCACCGTTGAAACCGCGTAACGATGGAATATTCGAAGCGAGAATTGTTTACGTATGGCAAACCGCCTCGTACCGCATCGCTTTTCCCCTAAAGTATCGTTGGAAACCCTTGGAATATGCGAGCAAGCTATCCAGCCTCGAATCAAGCTCGTTAAACCAGACGAAAGCACGCGGACTATAAAATCAAAAATATTTCCGGAGCTCGTATGGCTACGATCAATGTTACGTCACGATGCTCGGATTCGTAGCGCCACTCAGACGTCGAGTTTTCGAGAATACGTTAGACGCTCGTATCAACGATTTCCTAACTGATCGCCGTGCTCGCTGCAAGCCCTAGCCGCGGAGCCTGTACGCCACATTTCTACCCGTTCCATTCCATATTTGTCCGGCAGGGCAATAGACCGTGGCAGCCAGAACAGAATACGTACCCGGCCGACCAACACCGTTGCACAAATGTTTGCGCCACGGTACCAGCGAGTACCAGCGAGTACTACACAACCGTCGCACGAGAGAATTCAATGCGATCCGGCCGCGTTACGGGGTTTCTCGCGGTGCCACGTGCTGGACTGGCAATCTTTGCTGCCAGCTAAACGCTTATCGCGCGCTGGGATTATTCTCGATCCTTCGATACAGCGGGGACGACACGGGCAGCCGCGCACACGTGATAAAAGTAATCTCGTCGGTTGGAAACGATCGCTGCAGATAACGAGAAGAATTCCATCGGACGATAGGCGAATGCGCATGCCACGCATCACCTGATTCACATAATGAACTTTGGTTAATATTCCTCTGATCCAGAGTCCCGTGTAAAATCAGCTGACTGAATTCTGGCTGCTCAACGCAACATGCGCGTCGGTCAGTGGCCCACTTCGCACGGCTGGCATTCGTCTCGCCAACGTTTCCACGATATCTCGTAAATATAGTCTGGAGCGAAAGAAACGTGTCGTACGCTCCCGTCCGGACAGTATCCGCGAAATATCGCAGAAACGTTGGCGAGACGAACGTTAGCCGTGTGAAGTGGGCCACTGCTCGCCGCGCGTACGTGTTTGGAGCGGGCAGAATCGAGTGAGCCAAGTGTACCGTCGATGATACAGGACGCGTTTGTATCGCGCCGGGCTCTGGCGCTGGTACTTTCAACGACGTTGAACGCGCGCAGGAAAAAAAGCGACGAGGACGCGGAAAAGGCGCAAGAAATAGGACGAACCGATCGCCCGGGCGCGGAGCGAGAGAAGCAAAAAAAATCTTACCTTGAAAAGATGCTCGCTACACTCGAACATAGGAGTGCTCATGACGGCGGTCGACATGGTGGCGCAGAATCTCCGCACAAAAATCACTGGAATTGTAATCTCGTTGCGATCCGGCCGTGGCTAGCCTTCTTTCCCTTCGTGAGCAAGGGCGAGGTTGTGCGCGCGGAAGGCCAGCGAGAGAATACAGAAAAGAAGCCGCGGTGTACGTGTAAACTTCTCGGGAACACAAATAAACTGCCACTCCGACGGTATACGCTCGTGGATTTACATTGGTAGCACACCGACTCGTTTCCCGTACCAGGGAGAGATTAAACGGAGACCGCTGGACGTGCTGGCGCGATTTACCAACCGAATTCGAACGATCAACAAGCGTCGAACAAGCACGCTGGCTCTCTCTTGCTTCGGGGCTTCTTTCGTCGCCGCGGTTGTCACGTGTCGGGGAATCACCGTGAGAACGATCTGACGATCGAATGGCGTGGCGTATGCGGAGTATACCGGTTAACAGCGACAGTACTCGGGTGCGAGAGAAACTTGGCACTTTTTCGTATCGCAGAATGTTAGCCGCGGGTCCCGTGAGAGTAGGAAACTTGAAAGAAGCTTCCGTGCCTCGGCTCTTTCCTTTTCTTCTCAAGGAGATATAGCTCGCAGGACCTCCGAAAGCGAACTGAGGATGCGTGTGCCCGCGCGACGGCTCGTGAGACTCGAAAGGCGGCTCCGAGCGCGCGGCCAATCCGGACGCGCCTCGCCGTCCGCGAACCCCCACCAGCCGAGCGCGCCTAACCGGAGGACTTGGCAACCGCGCCAGGTCGTCGGGCCAATCGTACACAACGGCTATCTCTCCCTCGTTCTGCCGATACCAGCAACCCTTGGTCCGCAAAATTTTCGAACTACATGCTCCCGTGCCTCTTCAACCCCGCTGCCCGTCATTGGTGGAGACCACGCACGGGGTGGTTTCAACGGATGCGCAGTGCCGTGGACCTTTTTTCCTTCGCGAGGGGTGAAGGAAAGATGCACGCCTTAGGGAATCGGAGGCTCTTAAATGCGTGCTTTTTAAAAAATAAAAATTGTACTGCAATGGTTTTAACAATATTTCTGTATACAATGTATCGTGTGTTTATTTTCTTATCTTATCTTGTTATGTCTTGCTTCAATTTCTCTTGTTACATATCGCCCTGTTATCTTGGCATATTTTATTATTTACAACGTGCCTCGGAGCCAGCAAAATTTCATTCTCAAAATGTTTTGCAGCGGTGCAATACCTGTATCGGGTCTGTTGGAGTTACGCGTGGAGTTTAAATGTTTTGTTTTTGGCAGGAAGTATGTAGTTGGGGAATGGATAGGGTTAAATAATTTATAGGGTGTAAGGGATGTAAAAGTGTTTGAGTAATTTGGTTTTAGTTGGAAGGAAAGTAGATTGAGTTTCGGAAATAATTGAATGAAACGTGAAGAGGTTAGGAAATAGGGAATTGCAGGTCAAGAAGAGTAAACTGTACTAATGCTGGCACATTGGCACTTCTGATTAAAAAACCAAATATTAGGAAGTACAAGCTTAGAAAGTACTTTTTTATAGTTTCTTAGTTTTCTTTCACTGCAACACTGCAAAGCCCAGTAGTTGAATTACACAGTTTAATTTGGCAACACCACAAAGTGGGACGAAGGTTTTAGGCGTTTTTTTTTAAATTTTTGATAAGGGGTAGGCAAGTATATTTTGTCGCTTTATAACTAATGGATTGAAATACAGATTTACTAACTAGGAACTCTTTATATAGATCGAAAGTATATGTCACAACGGGCACAAAACTGTAAACATAAGATGCTTCCAAAAGCTGGTCTGACCTTGAAAAATCAACAAAGGTGGAACAGGGGAAAGAAGAAAAATGGGGGAAAGAGAATTGCAAAATCGTCTGTTGAAATTTAATTATCTCTGTTATATGAAAATACATTATATTAAATGAATGATAATAGATTAATCATAGATAACCAATTAGAAAAATTAATGATAATAAATAACATTTATGATAAACTTGTCGACAAGAAGGTTTAAAAAAGTGATTGAAGCAATAATAATTTTCACAATGTCTGCAACGAGCGAACACTGTTTCTTTAATACCTATATAGACCAACGAGACAGTCTAAACATGTCACTGCGAAGACTGATCGACAAATCACACATGTACTGCGCGACACTATTTTTTGCCGAATATATGATTATGTATATATTAATTGAAAAATAAATGCCCGGAAAAGGCATATACAATTTGCTTAAAAATCATGTAAGAAATAAATATAACAAAAAAGAAATAATTTGAATATACGGAATTTAGATACAACTTTAGAAAACTTATAAGGAGGGCTAATTTATTGCGACACATTTTTTGACGAGAAAGTTTGTCGCTTTGAATAGTCACTTGTTTACTAATTGTTTAATTAAATTGATACAACTGAAAAGTACTTCTGAAAAGTACTTCAATCACTTTTTTAAACCTTGTCGACAAGATTATCATATATGTAATGGTTAATTACTCACTGTTGTGGTTTCAATAGTACCTATTATCATTAATTTTATTTATTATCACTCATTTTTTCTAATTGTTATCTATCATTAATCTGTTATCATTCATTTAATATAATGTATTTTCATATAATAGAGATAATTAAATTTCAACAGACGGTTTTGTCATTCTCTTTCCCCCATTTTTCTTCCTTCCCCTGTTTCACATTTGTTGATTTTTCAAGGTCAGACCAGCTTTTGGGAGCATCTTTAATTTACATTTTTGTGACCGTTGTGACATACACTTTCGATTTATATAAAAAAATCTGCGCGATTCCATCATCAACTGAATAGTGTTCCTAATAAGTGTTGTAGGTATTTAATAGTGAATGAAATAAACTGTTTAAACACTTTAAACCTTGTTTTTAACTATAAATGTTTTTCTATATAACCTCAAATTTTTGGGTTCCAATGATTGTACTTTTATGCCTATTTTTGTTTTTGATTGGATATTTTTAAAATAACAGACCTAATAGGTACTCGAGTTTTTTTATTTTAATGAAAAATCCATATTCTTTGATAATAAATGAAAATTAAGACCATATAAAAACTTCGGAAAAATATATAGACATTCCAATTGGGATTTCCGTTTAGGGTGTCAATCCTTATACAATTTACTTACCTATTCAAATATTAATTAATGCTACGCCTAGTGTCACTTGCCAACATAATAAATGATGCTGAAGTTATCACGTGTCTCAAAGTTACATGCCGTTTAAAAAATTGTAGAGTAATGAAAGCCATCCCAGAATTGTATTTTATCAAAGGTTATTTTTCAGTGCCTAGTGCATCAGATAATGGTATAAATAAAGACATAATCCATTAACTGCTACATCAAGAAAATTGTCAAAATTACAATGTATATATTAACGAAGATTTTTCTTTAACAGCATTGTGAATAAAACATATTACGTTACTTTGCTTCAGTAGTTATGAATTTATATTTAATACGTTTCATTTCCTCTCGCAGAGGTCAACACTCAAACACATATTCCTTAATAATAATATTAAACTTCATAGAGAAACGTACGTTCAAAGTTAAAAAAAAATTATTCCCTCACTTTCATATTTGACCCGTTTATTTCGAAAAAACTGAAAAAACTTTTTTTACAGAACGAGATTTCGAAGGCGTCCAGAAAATAATACATATATCGGTAATTTAATATAAATGTATTTTTCAGAATAAAAACGGAAGCAATACGAGAGAACTAATACTTTTCTTGAACTGATTTATCGTACAAGGCTTCTTATTTAGGAAACACATTTGTGACAACAACGTATTATTTGTAATGCAGTATAATCTATGCTGTTATCTTTTCACGTCTGCTTACCGCTATCTCGTATTCAAGTGAGTGAAAGATACTAACACTTCATTTTCTACGCGTTTCAAAATCCACAGAAAATAAGTGTTTTCTTCTTTTTTTTCATTCTGAGAATCTCCCAACTTGTACAACGTCCGGTTGTGTAATAGACTTAAATGATAATATCGAACCGATCGAGTATTTTCGACTCCGTGCAAATACTGCCTCGGACAAGAGCTGACGAAATTGTTTTTGTTACGTTCCTATGAAGTATCTTAAGGCGTGTTTCCATTGAACTTCAAACGCGTATACCTGCGTTAAATGAGTCATAACAGAGACCAAATATATTTATTTATTATTATTATTACAAATATTATTTATTATTATAAATATTTTAGACGAAAGCAAGTTGAGGGAAAAATTGTTTTCATAGGAAATGCAGTATGAAATTGTAATTATTTTAAACTGAATTTGGTTTAGATAGTAAATGACAACTATAATCAAATTTTAGCTGGAAATTAAATTTATTATGTGCCACTTTCCCACTACGCTTTTGTTTTTTCTCAGCGTGAAGAAAATTTAATTTGATTCTGCTCGGTGAAACTATTGTATTATGCTATTGTATTAGGAGGTGGTGGAATTACATTGCGTTCCAGGATTGAATTAATGGTACAAAGATACGAAAATTTATGCATATGTGGCATGTGCCTGTTTACCCCTGGGCCTCTCAATTATAGTCTTTTTTGTTTAAGTATAAGTACCTACTATAGAATTAATGAAATTAATAAACTAGGACAGGCATACGTCTGGTTTTTAGTTAAAGACTCCAAGTCCACGTTTTTCGTTTTTGTTAGTTGCTAAAGGCCTACAGCAATGTTCATGAAAAATTTGTTGGAAACTTAAAAAGCTTTCCACTCCCATTTCTTTTTATATAGAATATATAGATAATATGAAAGAAATCTATTTTCCACATTTTCAGGATAATCATAACTTTGGGTTTTCTATGTAAATCGAATGCTGTATGTACCTATTTTTATTCCAGCTCCATAGATATTTATAGAAACAGAATTTCATCAAAAAGGAAGTGGAAACTAATCGGTTAATTGGTTACAAATTCTGGAGCTGTCCACCAGGGCCGGCGCGAGGGTGGTTGGCGCCCTTATGCAAGACAATTTTTGGCGCCCCTAAATTTTTGCACCTGTTTTCTATTTAATATCTTTTGTATTTACGGGGTACAATGAAAAAAATTACATTTACATTTTGTTTATATGGGAGTTGGAATTCTTTATTATTAAGTCATGTGATATAGTTTTTAGCGCCCCCGAATGGCCACTCATACGAGTAGCCGATCATTTTCCAAGACATTACGTGTGTTCAAGAGTCAAAGGTGCGAATTTATATTTTGGGTTATTTCAAGGTGACTTTAATTGTTAATTTCTTTTTCTCGTCCCATCACTTATAAGTTTGAATGCCCTCATTAGATGTCTCAGAACCTTCGCTTAACACTCAATTCACATTATTCCAATAGTAGAATACAGGGCCGGCGCGAGGATAGTTGGCGCCCTTATGCAAGAAACTTTTTGGCGCCCCAAATTTTTGTTTCCTATTTAATATGTTTCGCCTTTACGGAGTACAAAAAGAAATAATTACGTTTACATTTTGTTCATGAGGGAGTTGGATTCCTTTATGATTAAAGCGCCTTTATGCGGCGCATAACTTGCATAATGGGTTCCGCCGGCCCTGGTAGAATGTCATTTAATAAACGGCATTCACAAAGAAATTTACTTCCTCGAAATGTCTTTAATGTCCTTCTGCAACAAACACTGCAACAAGTATAACACACTCTAATTACCATGTACAATTTTAACGTTTGAATAAATAAAAAGAATTTAAGGGGGGCACCACTTTAATGGCCCGAAAAGTAAAGGTATCTTTGGAAATTTATTACAAGCAAACTACTTAAAGAATCTTTTTTAAACTTCCAGGACTTTTTATTGGATATTTAAGTTATACGAATATTTCTTTACAATTTATTTAAAACAGATTTTTAAGCTGTACAAGACCAGTAACTTAGAGCTGCAAAAAATTTCCGCTGACATGGTTGACAGTTTTCCGACGAAGCGGTTCTTCCGAAAACAAAAAACCAAACATTTTTAGAAACTATATTTGCATGTCTATTGCATGGCGGGTTGGATTTTGAAAATTTTGAAAAATGACAAAATGGCGAACGTCTGAAAAAAAGTTATGAAATTTGATTCTAGTAAATTAACCTCTTTCGCTGAAAAATAAATAGAAGCAAACGACCAATCAAAAAAAATTTCCTAAAACATTTTGCTTAATTTTTTCATAAGAAAACTATCAACCAGATTTTTTGCAGCGCAAAAGAACAAATCGTATAACTTAAATATCCAATAAAAAGTCCTGAAAGTTTAAAAAAAGATTCATTACGTAATCTGCTTGTAATAAATTTCCAAAGATACCTTTTACTTCGGGCCATTACCGTGGGTGTCCCTTAAGTAAGGTGCCAAAATTTCGAACCACGGAATAAAGATAAATTCGACATATTACTTTTACGGAACGTGTAATGTGTTTGTTAAGGCGAGCGATAAGCGAGCGTTACGTCGACGTGACTATTCCAGTTGCGGTATTCAATGCACTGTGATCCGATAGCTCGAACGTAGCCGACCGATGGAATACCGAGAAGAGTCGCATGAATGAAATTGAGCTTCTATTCATGCGCGATGTAAGCCGCAAATTGTAAATAACCACCGTCTACATATTGTTAGCGTTCGATTATACGTCGATCTCGATGCCCCGTAAAAATGCAACGCAGCCATTCGGTAGAGCGCAAAAATCATTTCCGCGGAATCTTCGGGCGGCCCGTATAAGCAACACTTAAGCCAAGAAACGTATAAATTTCGTAGAGATCGAGAAAAAATGGTGCAAGAGAAACGCGATACACACGTTCGTAGAAGTGAAACCGCAAGTCATCGGCGGCTCAGTTCGTACGCTAGATTTTGCTAGAATTTTCAACGGCCGGTTTGTTATTCAGAGACACAGAATTAGATAATTATGGATAAAATTACTGTGCTAAACAGGACGATACAGGGGGATATAGTTTTCTAGTTTAAATTACTCCCCGGTGAAATCGCTCGAAAACATGGGTGACATTTATGATTTTTTCTAGAAGAAAGCATAGAACTCCATACAGCACACTTCGTGGCGGCAACGTTGCAGGATGGTTGCAGTAACCTTGCAGTGTTGCATGGTTGCAGTAATTTTGCAGTGTTGCATGGTTGCAGTAACCTTGCAGTGTTGCATGGTTGCAGTAATTTTGCAGTGTTGCATGGTTGCAGTAATTTTGCAGTGTTGCATGGTTGCAGTAACGTTGCAGTGTTGCATGGTTGCAGTAACCTTGCAGTGTTGCATGGTTGCAGTAATTTTGCAGTGTTGCATGGTTGCAGTAATTTTGCAGCGTTGCATGGTTGCAGTAACGTTGCAGTGTTGCATGGTTGCAGTAACCTTGCAGTGTTGCATGATTGCAGTAACCTTGCGGTGTTGCAGTAACCTTGCAGTGTTGCATGGTTGCAGTAACCTTGCAGTGTTGCATGATTGCAGTAACCTTGCGGTGTTGCAGTAACCTTGCAGTGTTGCATGGTTGCAGTAACCTTGCAGTGTTGCATGGTTGCAGTAATTTTGCAGTGTTGCATGGTTGCAGTAATTTTGCAGTGTTGCATGGTTGCAGTAACGTTGCAGTGTTGCATGATTGCAGTAACCTTGCGGTGTTGCAGTAACCTTGCAGTGTTGCATGGTTGCAGTAACCTTGCAGTGTTGCATGGTTGCAGTAACCTTGCAGTGTTGCATAGTTGCAGTAATTTTGCAGTGTTGCATGGTTGCAGTAACCTAACAGTGTTGCATGGTTGCAGTAACCTTGCAGTATTGCATGGTTGCAGTAACCTTGCAGTGTTGTGTGGTTGCAGTAACCTTACAGTGTTGCATGGTTGCAGTAACCTTGCAGTGTTGCATGGTTGCAGTAACGTTGCAGTGTTGCATGGTTGCAGTAACCTTGCAGTGTTGCATGGTTGCAGTAATTTTGCAGTGTTGCATGGTTGCAGTAATTTTGCAGCGTTGCATGGTTGCAGTAACGTTGCAGTGTTGCATGGTTGCAGTAACCTTGCAGTGTTGCATGATTGCAGTAACCTTGCGGTGTTGCAGTAACCTTGCAGTGTTGCATGGTTGCAGTAACGTTGCAGTGTTGCATGATTGCAGTAACCTTGCGGTGTTGCAGTAACCTTGTGGTGTTGCAGTAACCTTGCAGTGTTGCATGGTTGCAGTAACCTTGCAGTGTTGCATAGTTGCAGTAATTTTGCAGTGTTGCATGGTTGCAGTAACCTAACAGTGTTGCATGGTTGCAGTAACCTTGCAGTATTGCATGGTTGCAGTAACCTTGCAGTGTTGTGTGGTTGCAGTAACCTTGCAGTGTTGCGTGGTTGCAGTAACCTTACAGTGTTGCATGATTGCAGTAACTTTACAGTGTTGCATGGTTGCAGCGATGGCCGTCTCTAGTACAGGCCGGAACATAGTGAATTTGGCAACGCCAAATATAGGATGGTGCCAATCCAAATTTTAAATTACTTTCGTAAATTGGTTGGGACAATACCGAATCAATATTATTAAAATCCTTTGCAGTATGACTGCATATATAACATTTTTGTGTAGATAAGTTCCCTGTTATAGAATATATTTGGAATTTTTGCCACGTTTTGGAGATTCATTTTGCACCACTGTGACCAAGGTCGCAAAAAGTCGCAGACTTTTTTTGGATTATAATGTTCATATTTATGTCTATTTTTAACTAAAAAAAGAAATTTAGGTGGGACTTGAAGGACCTTAATTATAAACAAAAAAATTATAATTAATGTCCAAATTTGCAACTTTATCTTTATTTTACTCGTTTAGAGTAAAGTATTTATCGCATTAAATAGTATCCATACGATAATATTTAAAAACTTCAAGAATTAAAAACAAAAACAACAAAAACTGGAAAGAAACATTTTTTAAAATATCATATAACGCAGTTGTTTTTAATGCCATTTTTCTTTTTATAACTTATATTGTAATCTACGATCTATGTATTTTAATATTGTTACGTTAATTTTTTAAAATACCGTTTCCACGAACATCGAGTTTTTGCCACGTTTTGGGGATTTTGCACCACTGTGCGACGTTGCCGTGCAACATTGCACGGGGCGGACATAGAATTATTGATGCATAGCTAGTATGGGTCTAAAACTTTTTACACTTGATTCTGCTACAAATGTAGAGTATAGAACAATTTTTTTATTTTATTTTTACCCACCTCTGCCTCTGAGATGCATTGCCTGCTGCATCGTTGTAAAAACACTGGCCTGGACTATCGCCACGATAACTTTAGACAGGATCATCGAAAATCAAAAAACCAAAGATACAGCTTAATTACACATGTGTGTTATCGCGCTACCCTCAGGCAGTGTTAAGAAAAAATTGATTCTTTTTTAGATCAATAAATGTATTATTAATTAAAAGAAAAATCGCATTGTTATCTATTATACCTGCGTCACAATCCATCATCAAAAAACAGTTATTTTTAAGGCCAGTAAAATCTGTACCGTTAGGAATTTCCTTCTAAAATTTTACCTGGCCATTCTTGAGAAGTTGCGGGATGAAAGTATGAAATTTTTTTTTAATATTTTCACCGGGGAATGCCCTTAATTGATAAACATACACGTAAGAGTATTTCTCAACACACATTATGTAGATTCTTTTTCCTCTAACCCGCTGTTTTTTTAACCATTTAGTGTTTGTGTACAAATTTTATTTATAATTGCGATGCAAAATTTGGAAATTTATAGGTATGTGTTTTTAAGTACATAGAATGCTGTCGACAGTTGATTATTTTTAAATTAGGTGTGAAGTAATGGAGGTTCTTGTATTACAAGCTTGAGCAAGTAATGAGCCTGTGTTGAGGACGAAGGTTATATTTTTCAGGTTTGTGATACATAAAGAAATAAACCATTGGGGTTTTCCATAGTGAGAAGGATGTTTGGGGCCTAATAGATAATTGCAGAATTATTGCCACCCGTTTCCTAAACTTATTGTCTGTTGGGTTGACCCGGAAATATTCTGGGCTGTTTTAGTGAACCTTATATAGTCCCCTATTAAAGTTTCCCAATATATGCATACCTGATTTTATATTGTCCTGGTACTTTTAGGCAGAACATAATGTTTTGTAAAATATTAGTCTTTTAAGGATGAATTTCAGTGACAATCTTAGCCAAAAGTTAAAACATTTCCAAGATATTAATCAATTGTCCGGAATTCTTATGACAATTTAGTTCGGAGCTTGATATTTCTGTACACAAGGTTCCAAAAACTTTGGCCTATTATTTCACTCTTAATTTTGTAGTTATATTTCTCAATAATGCGTTTCCCCATAAGGATGCATGTTAGATTAAAAGTTAAATAATTTAAAAACTACCGAATCAATTTTTCTAAAATTTGGCGGGGTGTTTTACTATTGCAAAAAAACTAAATTCCCCAATTTTCAAAGATTGTAAGTAATAGCGCCTGATATAAGACATATTTTGAATAACTGAATAAAGTAATAGGTAATGATAAAATAGTAAGGACATTACTTATTTTAATGAAATAGGTTAAGTTTTATCAGCTACATTTTTTTAAACATTTAAAGCTTCCAATATTTATATTTTCTAAAGCAACTTGTTTAGTTGCTTGTTCAAAGCAACTTGTCTTTTTTAAATTTTCAGGACTTGGAAAATATTATTTGCGAAAGAAATAATCAGAGAAAAAAAGTTTGAACTCATTTCGAAAATCCATGTACATATGCATAGTGGAAATCGATTTTTTTACGCACATTTCTTACACATAATGATGAATACGTTGTGTAGGAGAGTATTGTAAATGTGGAGAAATTGTAAGTCAAGTTTTTTCAGATTTTTAAATGCATTATAAATATCTATATAAAAAATTTGGAGAACATAAATAGCTACAGTATATAATTACGACTCAGGTCGTGGATAATTCTAGAATTAAAACAACTTCGTCCTTCTAGACAATATTTGTGAAAATATTTCCTATTGTTAAAATACAAATATTGTGAATTATCACTTTACTATTAGAGCCTAAAAAATCATAGAATACGTTTTACCAAACACTCCACACGATGCCACGAAATAAAAATATTTTTCTGCAGAATGAAAACAATTTCAGTAGACATTTTATATATTACGTAGAAAATAGCTAAATACCTAAGGCTTGCTCTGCGAACATAATCAAAAATCTCAACTGCCTTGTTTACCATTCTTTTACACCAATTGCATACATGTAAAAAATTACTACAAAAAATCACTACATGCAAAAAATACTACATGCTAGCTGGACAAAATTATTTTTTTCGGCGGTTTGGGTTTATATGCGGTTCAAATTGTTAGAAAACAAATCTGATTCATATCACAGTTTATTATGTCACTAAAAATCTCTCCTGCCGAGCGTCGCACTCGAAAACATTTCACAAAACAAAGTTTTGCAAATTTTTGCAGATCGATTATTTGATTAAAAAAAAACTAGAAAGTGTCTACATTCCATACATTCAACCCTTGTCGCGTGGAACGACGTGGAACATATAGTAAAACACTATTTTAACAGCGATGCAGTGAAAACTGAATTAAAAAACCGGGTTTTAAACTTCAAAACTCAGAAATTACAGGAATAGACATAATGTTATAACTGATAATTATAGTTAAAGTACAATACTGTCGTTTTGTTCTTTTTCCTTTATTGAATTAGTACATATTTTTATTTTATTCATATTTTTACTGTAATAATAAACTGTAATACGAATCAGGTTTGTTTTCTAACAATTTGAACCCCATGTAAACCCAAACCCGCGAAAAAAAAAATTTTGTCCAGCTAGCATGTAGTATACTCGAACCACTGTGGTACGTTACGTTTATAAATTGTACGTAATAATCATTGGCTAAATTTCTCCGCCTGACCAAAAAGCCAGAAGCTACATACGTGTACCTACTTACATACATATGTAATCCTACGAGCACAGAATTTAAATTGCATTGGAAAAAGAGCCGACAGCAACAAAATATCTCCCGCTCTTCATTGACAAATCGATACAATGTTACGATTTACAATGGAAATGGTGATTTCGATTCGTCCATAGCGCACGTCTGCCCCACAAAGAACCCGCATATACCAGCCTGATATCCATACATACATGTAGTAGCTCGGCCACCATAACGAAAACTGACTCCCATTAGCCGTTATATATATAGCAGCATGAGAATCTGTTTGGGGTTAAAAACATTAACCCTCTTCGCCATTAGGGTGCTATCAAGAAGAGACCCTCATCGGCCCGTATGTACTGGGGAAAACCGTCACCCCCTCATAGTTGCAGGGGTCCTGACTCCTGAATCATTATCAAACGGCGTTGATTATTACACCATGGCCGTAACCAGATGGAAAATATTGGCCTTTTATTATACCGATAATGTGCGCGGTACCCAGGGGCGGATTTGGAGATTTGGCGCCCCTAGGCTGACGAGCGGCTGCCGTCCGTTCCGTGAAATATGATCAAACATTTTCATTTAAAAGAGTCGGGAGAATTTTAATATTAATTCAATATGATAACTCACATAGGTATGAGTTACTGATAATTTGTTACATGAAAAAGAAGTGAATTGTTTTTCAAGTTGTTTCGAGTAGGGCTGGGACTATTCGAATAATTTAATATTCGAATATTTTACAAGTATTCGAATGCTACGAATAAACTTCGAATATTTGAGTATTCGAATATTGATGTATTCGAGTGCTATTCGAATACTGGTGTATTCGAGTACTATTCGCATACTGGTGTATTCGAGTACTATTCGAATACAGATGTATTCGAGTACTGATGTATTCGAATATTGATGTATTCGAGTACTATTCGAATATTGATGTATTCAAGTACTATTCGAATACTGATGTATTCGAGTACTATTCGAATACTAATGTATTCGAGTACTATTCGAATACTAATGTATTCGAGTGCTATTCGAATACTGGTGTATTCGAGTACTATTCGAATACTGGTGTATTCGAGTACTATTCGAATACAGATGTATTCGAGTACTGATGTATTCGAATATTGATGTATTCGAGTACGATTCGAATATTGATGTATTCAAGTACTATTCGAATACTAATGTATTCGAGTACTGATGTATTCGAGTGCTATTCGAATACTGGGGTATTCGAATAGTATTCGAATACTTAAATATTCGAATAGTATTCGAATACTTAAATATTCGAATAGTATTCGAATACTTAAATATTCGAATAGCACTGGCATATACTGGTGTATTCGAATAGTATTCGAATACTTAAATATTCGAATAGCACTGGCATATACTGCTGTATTCGAATAGTATTCGAATACTTAAATATTCGATCAGTATTCGAATACTTGGATATTCGAATTATATTCGCCAAATAATTGAGCAACTGAAGTATTCGAATATTCGAATACCGAAAAATTCGACAAATAGTCCCAGCCCTAGTTTCAAGCCTCTGTGTTTAAACATTTTTCAGTTTCTTTGGCCCAATATTGCCACCACAGGCTGCAGCCTACTTATTCTTTGCTTAAATCGTGACAAAAGGAAATTGTATTCGTCGACCTGTGATAAATTATTAAACGAGGGTAATCTTCCTATTGTTCCGCATAAATGCATTCGTTGATTTAGAAATCGCCAGCAGTATCCTGGGAATTTTATTTTTATGTCACGTTAGATATTGTTTCTATGTATTTTGAATTTTTGGATTGATATTTTTCGACACGATAAATGTACGGGATATCTACGGTTGTAAAGGGGGTGGTTTTCCTGGAAACAGGAATTCTTGAAGAATTCTCCTCCTGTTTTTTTTTTTTGTAGAAAATTGATTTTTAATAATACATGAGGATTAATATGATTGACAAGTCCCGATTTGTATGTAAACTCTTACTGTTTTTACAAGTTGTATCCCTAAGTAATAAAAATAGGAACACGTATTATTACTAATATTACTCCATTCAATTCAAACTTGAAGCAGTGTGAACGGCCAGGCGCTGTCGAATAGCCTCCAGAATAGTAGCTACTGGGGCTACTGTAATCGGGCGCAATTTTTGTCAGTAGGGGTACTAGAAGTTACAGTAAGCAGTAATAAATACGAGAAAGGAAAGAATAGTTAGTACAAGCTATAGTGGAAAACAATGAGGAAGAGGAAAATCTATAAATTTCATCATAATTTCTCAAAAAGATACAATGTATAAAAATTTTCTATCATTTCTTGCACAAAAATAAAACGTTTATATGAAAATCTCTGTTCTTCCAATTACCAAAACAGCCTACCTTGTATATGCAAAATAAATACGTATTTTCCAAAGCCGACTTACAAACTATTTTTTTTTCAAAATATTATATCTAAACAACAACTCTAGATTTGTAGCTTGTAATATTGAAAATTCTATCAGTTATAATTTTTTGAAGATTTCCTTCGATTTTGCTCGACATATGGTAATCTAGAATTTTTTTACAAAAACCGTGATAAAATTTAAATCAAACAATTATTGAAATACATTCTAGAGACCTTGAAATTGACCCATGATATTTTCCATAACGATTGGATCTTTCAGATAAGAATGGCAGTCGTTCAAAAATTGTTGTGGGTGTGAGCCACCCAGTGTGTCAAAGTTGATCTAAAAAGGAGGTGTGTCATCAAAGGGTTAAGTTTGTAATTGTAAGTTACATGTCAGTTAACAGGCCAACCTTTATAAAAATCTTGGGCCATTCACCTACTTGGTTATAAATTAATATCAACACCTGTTAAATTTATAGGTAATAACTGCACAAATTTCCAATTCTCCACATTGTCATATAATTCTGTCGCAGAAAATTGACAAAATATCCATACAAACGTACTGTAATTGTACATGTTGCAGTGTATTTAACATCCTGAGAAAATAAAGGTAGGTATTATTAAAAAGAAAATATGTAAAACTTCAGGGCTCTAGAGACTCCTTTTCTTGTTTGAGCCCATTTTTTACACACGTTATTTTCTCATAGATTTGAAGCATTCTAAGGGCTGATACTTACTGAAAAAATTCGGAGTATAGTAATATGAAAGAGAACAGTGATGATTTTTACATTTGCAAATTGTTAAATACCTGTTATTTTTAGTTTGAAGTTAATCCGAACAGAGTCATGAAAAATTGCCACAAATATGCCACATTATAACGTTTCAAGAAACTGAAAACAAATTATTAACAACTGCACGAAAGCTGACAATTATTTTCATCCTATAAAAGTGACTTTAATTTAACAAAAATGTATTCTAAAAGCACAACTCATATTTGTCAGATATTTTAGATATAATAAAAACAATTCTCTTCCAACACGACCAGGAGACTCTAAATCTAAATAATCGGGAAAAACGTGCCATAGAAATTCTAACAATGTGCCTCAATGACTCTGCAAACCTGAATACCAATCATAAACTTATTTAAGCGTTTCTTGAATTTTACCTGCTCGTGAAAGGAAAATGCGTTGACCGCACATCAGCGGGTCCGATCTGCTTACCGTACTATTAATCCTTTATTACCTGGCGAGGATTACATGTCCCCTTGCGTCCAATACTGTGCCCCTAATTTACCTTCTAGTATTATAAAACTCTTTATACCTATAAACCGTAACGTTGTATCCGTCGAACGGCGTTTCCAGGTCAATGTAAAGGAGGGACTCGGGTTTAAAACCCCCAATGGATATTTCACTCGTCCTTTAATTCCTGATAAAAGTTTTCAAAATCCTGCTATATTTTTTCGCACTTAATTAAATCTTAGTTTACCTCGGTTCGTGCGTGACTTATGTTTAGGTATATATTTGCTTATTTAACTATCCCGCGATTTTAAAATAAATTATGACACTGTAAACGTGAAATTTGGCTATATAGTTAATATAATTAAGTTAATAATTTCTATTATTCGACCGCTTTCTTATCCAAACAGGACATTTCGTTCTATTACGTATTTAATTCTTCGACAAAGTGGGTAAGATAATATTAGTAGTAGAGTTATGATATGTCTGTTTTAATAACATAAGTATGCTATAAGTATCCTTACTAAACTCATTTCAAGCTTCCATTTGTGACATAAAATATGCCCTATATTTATATACGCAAATAATTATACGTTATGAAAAATTAAGAACCATCGATATTTGTATCTAATAAGACAGTGTTTGATTCATATATTATAATGGCCTCAATTAATCGCATAGGTATGCGGGTACCTAAACTGCAAATATTATAATTAACAGAAGAGATGATTTCGGCGCACTGGTTCGATCTATTAAATAATTAAATAAAAGCTATTTTGCAATTTTAAGAATTTTTATCAAATTCCAACGTTTCGGTCAATGATTATAATCATTCTCAAGGAAAGTTAGATAAAAAGTTTTCTTAAAATTGCAAAATAGCTTTTATTTAATTATTTAATAGACCGAACCAGTGCGCCGAACTCATCTCTTCTAATTAGAACAATTTATACGGTCGAAATTCAAATTATATTATTTATAATGAACAGAGTTAAAAATTTCACTACTATCACCACATAATACCTGGGAGAAAAGAACATTCCCATATCTCTTTTAACCTCAAATGGTTATCGCCATTTCTAGAAGAAAGTCAATGATACGAAGCAAATTGTACAGATTCTAAAATGGAATGTAAATCCTACGAAGAAAAATTTTAAAACACAAGTGAAGCCAATTTATGGTACGGTTGCACCAATTTCCAGTTGATAGAAGTGAAGATATTCTATGGTAGAAGTGAAGATATTGGAAATTTTTACGATTATCAGGGAGCTTCAGGAAAACAAATAAAAAAATTTGAATAACAAAAGAAATATTATTAGATACCAAAATTAGCTTCTCAAGTAAAAACACACTATTTAAATTTGTATCTGTATTTCTTTCCAACGAGCAGCTGAAATTTGCCTCGAAGTTGGAAGGAAATTATATAAAATTCTGTAAAGATAATACATAACATTTTCCAATTTCCACGTCTCAATAAATATTACCATTAAGGCACAGATTTATTATAACCTTCCTCGTTCGTTGAAATGTGCGGCACGAGTCCTAAATTGTCTAAGCTTTCTTTGAAACATCCTGTACAGTCAGGGACAAATCGTTTTCGAGGCTCAATTTTAAACCGTGCCCGACCTTTTCGTAGCACTTGACATTGAGCCTGCATGCGACGCAGCGTGTTGGTTCCTACTCGCGCGACCTCGTGCCCGAACTTCCGGCTTTCCCTTTACGAAATGTCACTTCCTACTTCGATCGATACGTCACCGTTGCCGCCGCGAGTAATTTCGCAAAAATCAGTTCCTGTTTGCCTGAAAGTCAGCCGAGAGGAGATAGCGCATTATAATTATTGAGCAAACGACACAACGAGCTTTCTCTAAACAGATACAAGAGATTCTTGACGGGCGCCCGCAGTCGGGGAAGTTACGGGGGTACCTGGTCATCCGAATGCGGATTAATTCGAACGCTGAGTCATCCCTTATCGCCTTTGGTCGAGAATTTTCGATGCTCCTGCAACTTTGGAATGTGAAATTCGTACGTGAATGATATCTCGTAAACACGTACGTTCATTGGTAGACGTAATGAGATATAAATTCGTGGGTGATTTAAATATGACGGGTTCTAAAGTAGGGCTGGGACTATTCGAATAATTTAATATTCGAATATTTTACAAGTATTCGAATGCTGAGAATAAACTTCGAATATTTGAGTATTCGAATGTTTATTATTCGAATACTATTCGAATGTTTATTATTCGAATACTATTCGAATGTTTATTATTCGAATACTATTCGAATGTTTATTATTCGAATACTATTCGAATACTAATATATAAGTTACATTAGTATTCGAATAGTATTCTAATAATAACATTCGAATACTCAAATATTCAAAGTTTATTCGTAGCATTCGAATACTCAAATATTCGAAGTTTATTCGTAACATTCGAATGCATTAGTATTCGAAGTTTATTCGTAGCATTCGAATACATTAATATTCGAATAATAACATTCGAATACATTAATATTCGAATAATAACATTCGAATACATTAATATTCGAATATTAACATTCGAATACATTAATATTCGAATAATAACATTCGAATACATTAATATTCGAATAATAACATTCGAATACATTAATATTCGAAGTTTATTCGTAGCATTCGAATACTCAAATATTCGAAGTTTATTCGTAGCATTCGAATACTCAAATATTCGAAGTTTATTCGTAGCATTCGAATACTCAAATATTCGAAGTTTATTCGTAGCATTCGAATACATTAGTATTCGAATAATAACATTCGAATACTCAAATATTCGAAGTTTATTCGTAGCATTCGAATACATCAGTATTCGAATAGTATTCGAATAATAACATTCGAATAGTATTCGAATAATAACATTCGAATGGTATTCGAATAATAACATTCGATACTCAAATATTCGAAGTTTATTCGTAGCATTCGAATACTTGTAAAAAATTCGAATATTAAATTATTCAAATAGTCCCAGCCCTACTTTAGAACCCGGCATATTTAAATCACACACGAATTTGGTGTGAAGTGGGTCAAAATTAGCTTATAAGATTTCACCCTGACACATGAACCTAAAGAACTTGATTTATAATTCACACCCCACTTTTCGAACACTTGTATATTCCAATAGTATTCGAATACTTGGATATTCGAATTATACTTGCCAAATAATTGAGCAACTGAAGTATTCGAATATTCGAATACTGAAAAATTCGACAAATATTCCCAGCCTGACTCTAAAGTTGTTGTTGCTTCAGAGATGCATTTATATTTCTCGGTATTGGAATCACTAGGAATTTATAAATAAATTTTTGCATATAGAAATTAGTGTAGGGGTCGCTCAAAATTAAACAAATTTGTTTAAGTCCTATATTAAATGTCCCTAACTATTACAATTAAGGTAGTTCCTGAATAAGCTACTAAATTCAAGAATTCTTTCAAATTTCGTGCAAAACTAATTTGGAATACAAGAAACCCTTGTACAAAGTTGAGAATCGATTTACTACATAATTATCGAGAAATTGTTAATTACAGTTGATGCATTTTAACACAGTGGCATATGGCAGAATTGAAAATTGAGAGAGTTATAGTTTCAGTTTTTCTTCCGAAAGAGGAAAACTATATTTAATAAGTGTACTAAAATTGGCACAAAAGTACATCAAAATGTCAGGAAATGAATTTATTAATTTCTGCAAAACTGACCACATAGTTTCTTTAGACATTTAAATATGCTTATTTTTTAAACACTGCTAGCATTTCACTAATAACTCAGAATGCATCCCCTTTCTTCTTTCCTCTTCAATAGAATTCAAAGATGATATATTTTCACAGTTTGAACACCATAATTATTGCTCTCCAAGATATTTTACATCTACAATTCGGTTTCCCGAACATATTCCGCGTTTAACCTCAACACATTTACGTTGCTCCATTATTATATTTTTAATTGATATTTTTCTTTATTTTGCAATATTATTTTTTTAATAAATTTACCTTTAATAAATTTAACAAAATCTTTCTGACATTTTGGTTATAAAAGACGCTCCGAAAGAATGCGACGTTGTCAGATCTGCTGCTTCAGTTCACTACGCTAACCAATTTAATATCCTATTTTCGTATTAAAATTATTTATATTCACATTGAACTTTTTAAAATATATATACACGATGTTAAAAATTATTATTATTATTTCTATAGTATCATACTACTTTATATTTATCATTTATTACCCAACTCTAATTTGACTAACGTAGTTGGTTGGGGACTACGTTAATTACATTTATTTTTAGATAGATTATTTAATATAAGACGACGGTTTCTATACTTTTATCAAAAATCCCTGGAGTGGACTATTAGTGTTGTAGTTAATGTGTGTGTGTGTGGAGGGTGTTTAGTGGTTTGGTATGAGTAAACCTGACGGATGTTTCCTTTTCAGTTCTTTGAACAGCAGAAAAGCAGTGATAATTTCAGTTTCCCTACAGCGAAGTGTGACTAACATTTTGAATGGCAAAATCACTGTTTTTCGTTTTTGTGACTCGTTAATAAATCGTTTTTTGCCTATACTTATGTATCACCTTTTTATTATTTCTACTTGTGGCTAAAATATTGAGCTGGTTGCAAATACACATTGACTTTAATTTTGGCATTTCTTCTGTATCAGAGTTATCGTAATATTATTTAAGGTCATTTTTATATACAGGCTGAAAAAATCCTACGTAAATGTATTCGATCAAATTCTAGACTCCATTCCACTTTTCTCTCAAGGACTCCCGGCTGATGTTTTGACGAGCCGGCGTATGTACCTACACGTTAAAACGAACAGAACGAGTTGTGGCGTGACGTCACGTTGCTCAGCGTGTGACATTTTCAGCATGGCATTTTCTTATTAGCTGGCACACTCTCATCTCCTGAATCCTCCTCCTCTTGTTCTCACTCATTCTCGAGCGAACGGAACGCGTATGAACCACGTTGAACAGAGGTGTTCGAATTAACAATTACATTCAAATATTTTGAATACTTATTGTTGTTTTGCATTGTCTAATTTACACGCGTATTAATAAAATAATATATACAGCAAAATGTCGAGTAATGGCTAATATAAATTCGAGAATAAGGTGAAAGAATTGATAAATCACAGTTGGCAGGAAATTTTGTGAAACCTTTTGTTTGCAGTAATATATTCTTTGGATTATTAGTTGAATAATTAGGTAAACCAAATTTCGGTCGCTAACTGGAATATAATTTTCTTTAATATTAATGAAGCAACCAACCACAACGAGATTATATAATTGCTTGAAAACATAATGCAGTGATTGTGGATAATGGAGTTTGTATTGGGATTTCCCAATTACGTAACATTGGATATTTAATATTGATCTAATATATCAATGGCTTAGTGCACAAATATTGTATGTCCACTTTTAGTGTTTCCGAGAAAAACTGGTTTAAATACGCAATGTTACGTAAGATTCAAGGACATACAATGAAGAAAAATATTATTTTTCATAAATTTGTGAAGTAGATATAAATGTGATTTTTATACAGAATAAATAAACAGTCAAGAATTATTTGTTGCATATAAAAATTCAAATTTCACAGAATGCGGTTATACAATATTTGTGTACTAAACCAGGAGAGATCCCGAACCTGGAAATTCAAAAAATTCTGAAGCTTTGTGAATATGTAGGGGATTTCCGCCTGATTACAACGCAATTTTTGTTTCCTGCCCAAATTCGGTCGCAGGGGGTGAGATTCATCCCTGAAAATTCAGCTATTTTCCGATTCTGTGTTATAACTCGCGAACTGTAAGAGATAGAAAAAAGTTTCAGGACAAAAGTTACTTCTTTTAATTAGATCTATCAGTTGGTAAACAAATATTTTGCAGTTCACGAGTTGTAACATAAAATCGAAAAATAACCGGATTTTCAGGGGTCAATTTCGAGTGAATTTGGGCAGCAAACAAAAATGGCGTTATAATCAGGAGGAAATTCCCTACGTATTCCCAGGGTTTCAGAATTTTTTGATTTTCCGAGTTCGGGCCCATCGATATTAGGGTGGAACAAAATATAGGGGTAAAATATTTGTTTATTATTCATGACTTGTAATAGTTGGCAAAAGGTGTATTTTATAATGTTATTTAATCCTCGGTTGTCACACCTACTTTTTCGTACGTCGTTGTCACACTGGGTCGATTTGAACCTGCCAATTTTCAATCAGTTGTTATTTAAAAACTATTTGTTAAATTAAGTCTCAAAAATTCTGAGATAAGGTTTGAACATTGTAGAATATATGCTCACCGTTGAAAAAAAAAATTTGAAGCGATAAGATTTCGGACAAAAAGTTTTTTGCTTAAAAATTTGCAGGCTCAATTTGACCCAGTGTGACAACCGAGGGTTAAGCTATGAAAGTTTGATCTTGATCAACAAATTTTTTGAGGTGCCGCAAGCCATTCAAAAGTCACACAATCAGTAAATATGAATTTTTGAATGGCTTGCGGCACCACAAAAAAATTTGTTGATCAGGCTTAAACTTTCACAGCTTAAATAACTTTATAAAAAGCAACTTTTGCTCACTATTAGAAGTTATGAATAATAAAAAAATATTTTGCCCCTATATTTCGTTCCACCCTAATTGCCACTCGCTATACCTCGCAAAGTAAGCACTACAATTTATCGGTTATGCACTGAATTAGTACCTAAACCTATGTGGGAAGACATACTGTAATTGCAGCGTCATGTTATCAACAATTACAAAAAGGGAAGTATTTTAGAAAATCTTAATAGTGTAGAAATTTATTGGGCTTCCACAATTTTAAATCACATTCGGAGAAGGTAAGTCTAACAATTCTGTGAATGCAAGAATATCTATTATAAATACCTAATTAAGGATGTACTTATGGAATGAAATCGATTCAAATAATTTTCGCAATGAAAATGGCGATTATTATATAATTAAAAATATTAAAATATTTTTCTTTTAGCAGTATGCAATGTTTGTTACAGGTGGGGTCATGAAATGTGGGAAGCAGACAAAATACTCTTTATTTGCCCAAAATGTACATCCGAACACAAAAAAATATTTTAAAAATCCTATTTCTATATTTTTGTAATAAAAATAAAATCAAAGGATAAAAAAACATTTATAGAGCAAGGAATAATAAAAGCACACGTGAAAATGACTTTAAAAACTCATATATACCAGGGCTGGGACTATTTGAATAATTTAATATTCGAATATTTTACAAGTATTCGAATGCTACGAATAAACTTCGAATTTTTGAGTGTTCAAATTTTATTATTCGAATATTATTCAAATACATCAGTATTCGAATACTTGGATATTCGAATAGTATTCGAATACTTGGATATTCGAATAGTATTCGAATACTTGGATATTCGAATAGTATTCGAATACTTGGATATTCAAATAGTATTCGAATACTTGGATATTCAAATAGTATTCGAATACTTGGATATTCGAATTATATTCGCCAAATAATTGAGCAACTGAAGTATTCGAATATTCGAATACCGAAAAATTCTACAAATAGTCCCAGCCCTAATATATACAGTGAGTAAAAAAAGTATTGGCACACTTTTTAAAATCGCGTAACTTTTTTAGAATTGGACCAAACGCCATGAGTTTTTTAGAAGGTAGAAGGATTAGTTTGCTAAGTGACGTATTTCGTAGTTTTGAAAAAAAATCAATTTGTCGGAATAGCAAAAAAAATAGTAACGGCCGTTTTTTCAACTTTTTTTTTCTGAGCCTGTAACGAAAATTCAAAAAACCCGTTTGTAGATTTAAGTAAGCTGTATACATGCTGAAAGTTTCATCAAAATCGGTTAACGGTGCTCCGAGTTACAAACATTTAATGATCGCACAATAAGGTCGAAAATCGCGAAATTCCCGAAATCAAGCGATTTTTGACCTTATTGTGCGATCATTAAACGTTTGTAACTCAGAGCACCGTTAACCGATTTTGATGAAATTTTCAGCATGTATACAGCTTACTTAAATCTACAAACGGGTTTTTTGAATTTTCGTTACAGGCTCAGAAAAAAAGTTGAAAAAAAACGGCCTTTACTATTTTTTTTTGCTATTCCGACAAATTGAAATTTTTTCAAAACTACGAAATACGTCACTTAGCAAACCAATCCTTCTACCTTCTAAAAAACTCATGTCGTTTGGGCCAATTCTAAAAAAGTTATGCGATTTTAAAAAGTGTGCCAATACTTTTTTTACTCACTGTACATGAATTAAACAATATTTCTTGAGTAGGCGATATTAGGTGCACTTTTTTCAGGACCGGATTTTCGCATGTCTTACGTTTTTTAATACCTAATTAAAAATTGATAGGTCTCAACAATTCTACCTTATGCTACATGAAATTCGAATAATTTCTCTTCACTTCGAAACGAATCTCAACAAAAATATCAATTATCGTTCAATTAACAGCGATTTAACTTTCGCTATGCAATATTAGCTACAGTCACCCTACTTAAAATATTATAATCAATACAAGCTACCATTAAATACCCACTACTCTTAAAAATATTCCAAAATATACGACATTCATGTTCCATTAACCTGCCAGTTAGCGAAGCCGAGTTAAAAACTTCCCCAACGTTGACGAGTTAACTGATCAATGATCATAAAATTCTGCCAATTTCACTTGTACAAAAGGAGTAAATCCTACATATACCCGGTTACGCGTCGCATTGACTACGGGCAATGGTGGATTAATTCGTCTGCGACAGTAATTAAACATAGAATCTTAAATACACTGGAGACGTGTCTGCTCAAGAAATCACCCGGTCGACAGGTTACGGTGGAAATTAATTCCGTTCTTCGGATCGTTTCGTGGTCGACAGGCAGAGGCAGGAAATCGTTATCCTCGGTTGCAGGCCCCCCCGAGCTCGCAGATGAAGCTTCTCGAATCCAAGAGCAACGTTTCATTTTCACCCTCCCGGGGGCTCCGGCGGAAACAAAAGCTGAACGTCGCCAGTAAGAAAGCGTATTTTTTAGCTGTTAACGGCCGATGTGCGCGATCTGCCCAGGGACTGTTCGCCGTCCGCTCTGAAAGACGAAGAATGCCAGGGTCGCGAAAAAAGGCCTCCAGCCGACTGCGCCGGGCTCTGTTCAGCACGTGTACACCCGTGCCTTTTCCTTCTGCACTCCAATAATAATGCGCGCATACGTGCCGCCTGTACATCTGCTGGACACTTGGCTAACTTTTCCCTTTCTTCCTTCCTCCCTTTGTTGCCGTATCCTGCCTTTAATCGCGGTAACGAGACATCTCTCCTCTCCGCCAGGGACATCCTCGCCCCGGACACTTTCGAAACTTTCGACGATGAATTTCGTTCCAGTTGCCCGTCTCTTCTCTCCCGCACTGCGCGCGCGCGCGTATCGAATCGCTTTTATTTACAACGGCTCGGTGGAAAGCGGCCCGACGCATTGCAATTCAAATTTCACGGCTATCGCCCGTTATTTAATTACATTCAGGCCAGAGATTTGTTCATCGGTCTGACGAGAGAACTGCGCGATTTTTGAATAACCGATTCCGGTCAAATTTGCACTGCCGCGGGGAAGTGTTCGAGCACTTGTTATAGGCGCGTTCGGTGAATGAATATAGACCGTTTTTCTACGTGTCTGTGAGTCAACTGGGATATTTCTTAGCTCGTAGTTTTAATCTATTTTGCAATGTTGATAGTGGTTTCTGAACTGCGATTCGATTATTATTATTGAATTAATTATTGACGCGTGCACCCTTTTTTCTGAGATACTTGGCAAATAATTGTCAACAATATGGTGAATCTTAAAAAGTAATATTACTGAGATTCAAATGTCGTTAAATAATCTGAGCGAAAAATAGAATATAAATTATTCGAATCTGAATAGTTCAATTACATATGTAAACAGCAATAGCTTTTAAGTGGCAAACTTGCAGATATACTATTGTGAGAAAAAGAAATAGCAATTTGGTAATGACAAGCAATAATCAACCATGTTAAGCTTTAAGGGGTCATTCCGGTTAGAGGGGTTGAAAAAATCGATATTTTTTAAACATTTCTCGAAAGTACATATCCTCAAGAATGTACTGTTAAATTTTCATGGAAAAATTTCGATTATTGTAGCTTCTATAGAGGCATTTTGTAGGGCTTCTATAGATGGAAACTTTGAACGCGTTTTTCTTGAAACGTACCTAATTTTTTCACATTGTGAAGTTAAAATCTCAAAATCTATAAAATCGATTGCTGTATAAATTTTTTTGTTTATTCTGCACACCTGTGACTCTCGCAGGGACTACAAATAAGTATTTTCATTGAGTCTAACCTACTTTTAAAATCGAAAATAGCAAAAGGAAAAAGTCGAAAAACTGTTTTCTTGCATTTTGTCCGCGATTTTGCTGATTTTTAAGATAAATCATTATTTATAGTCCGAGCCATAGCGACAATCATACTGATCAAGAATCTGTTTAGATTTTTGGGTTCAGATAAGTCTAATAGCTGAAATCACCTTCACGAGCCAGGCATGAATTTTTAAACATGTCATAAAGACCGCTTTCAAAAGCATTTGAAAAGCAGTCATTTTGTTACCTTTATATTTTTTATTTACTGCAGAAATGTAGTTTAATAAATACAAAAAAGTTTTATTCCATTGCTTTAATTATTTTCGTCGCAATAAATTTCTGAAAATCGCTGAATTTATCGGCACGCTAACAGGAATGACCCCTGAAGATAGGCTCTCTCTGCGGCTCATTTTATTTTCCCTATGCATTTCGACAATTTGGCTCACACTACGCCTTGGTTCGCCTCTGTGCGGCACTAATCGACGGAGTTCTCCTCGAGAATATTTTGCGGCAGAGAGGCGAGGCGTAGTGTGAGACGATGCAAAGCCAACGCCTTCGGTGACGGTTAAAACAATTGTCACTCGCACTGACAGTGCGTTCTCTGAACGACTGACCAAATATGTGAATTAGAGCTGGAACTATTCGAATAATTTAATATTCGAATCTTTTACAAGTATTCGAATGCTGCGAATAAACTTCGAATATTTGAGTATTCGAATATTATTATTCGAATATTAATAGTTAAGTATTCGAATATTATTATTCGAATATTAAGTTAAGTATTCGAATATTAAGTTAAGTATTCGAATATTATTATTCGAATATTAAGTTAAGTATTCGAATATTATTATTCGAATATTAAGTTAAGTATTCGAATATTAAGTTAAGTATTCGAATATTAAGTTAAGTATTCGAATATTATTATTCGAATATTAAGTTAAGTATTCGAATATTATTATTCGAATATTAAGTTAAGTATTCGAATATTATTATTCGAATATTAAGTTAAGTATTCGAATATTATTATTCGAATATTAAGTTAAGTATTCGAATATTATTATTCGAATATTTAAGTATTACAATACTATTCGAATATTTCAGTAATCAAATACTATTCGAATATTTCAGTAATCGAATACTATTCGAATATTTCAGTAATCGAATACTATTCGAACATTTCAGTAATCGAATACTGATGTAGTCGAATAGTATATTATATTATATTCGCCAAATAATTGAGCAACTGAAGTATTCGAATATTCGAATACCGAAAAATTCGACAAATATTCCCAGCCCTAATGTGATCCGAGACAAGCTAAATACTTTAAGTAGTGCAAACTACGGGTGCCGATTTTTTCCCATAGAATCGATTCTAAAGATCGTTGTGCAAAGAATCAATTCTTAAAAAGATCGGGACTAAAAAATCGATTCGATCTAGATCGATCATTTTCAAAATAAAATTAATAGTTAGTTTTAAACACTCTACGTTGCAGAAAGAATGAGATCGAAGGTTCTTTTATGCCACAGTGCAAACAATAATGATTATTAGAAGTAAAACAATGGAAATTAATTTAGCAGATTTTATTTAAACAAATGATGTACAAATTCAGTAGGTAATATTTAACATAAGGTATTATTCGATACCCAAAATATTATTGTCCAATGACTTAAGAAAAATTAATTTGTTTAGTTTTTCTCCAGGTTGCTTTTAAAACGTCCAAAAACGAAGTATGTAAAAATCTTTGGTTGCAACACAATATTCGATTCGATACCGGTCGTGACAATCGATTTAAAAAATCGAAAATTGTGACCCCAAACATCGATTTTAAATTGGTATCCCTAGAGCAAACCGAGGCGAGGCGAGTTTAGATGTGAGTGGGGAAAAAATTGACGTGAAAAGACGGCTGCAGTTTGGATTGCAAGTTATTTCATATCAAATGACAATAAATAATTGACACCATAATTACTATTTTACCGTTGATTGAAAATTTCGAAACGACTCCTATACACTTATTAGTTTCCTAATTTAATAGTTTTTAAGATATTACATGTTACGTTGTTGAGAAATCGATGTTTGAAACTATTTACAAGTTGGCATCGGCTAGTTTGCAGGTTGTAATACGTAGTTTTCTAATTACAGGAAACTAAAAAACTGTTTATTAGAGATCTAAAAGCTCGGGACAGATTAAACTGTAATATGTACGGACGGAGTAATTAATTTCTTGTAGTCATCTTTATTTTTGTCCACTTCCGTCAAAGCTATCCGGTAGGAGGAAATAATATTATTAAAAAAGGATATGTTACTTGCGGTGAGTTGTGTGAATCGTCAGGAATCTGAAGTGAAAGCGTTACTAGGAATCTTTTTTATCCAGTTCCTGTCCGTTCCGATTAATCATTCTGTTGTAGCATCGTAATAAAGCCTCATTCGATCAAAGGAGCTGGAAACTAAATATAGTTACCCATAAAAGAATCAATTATTATGATCATTGTTCCAATAAAATAATGGGCTGTGAAAAGTAGTTAGGTACTTATATTAACGAGTCCAGTTTATGTCAATTTCTTAGACCATTATTTTCAGATGAATAAACTGAATATTTTACATTGCTTCCGCCATAAAAGGAAGTCCACGGAATAATTAACATCGCTAAATGATGATTGAAGGAAAATTCAAAAGGCAAAATTAAAAATGACTAAAATACTATAATTTAACAAAAAGGAAAAAATAGGTTGGTCGCAGGGTTTCATCAAATTTTATTAACTTTAATTTTAAACATATCATTCTGACCACCACTGCAAATATTGTAGACCTCGATCCCTATTTGCAATAACTTCTATATCATCTATATTTCCATCAAAATAGATTTGCAAGTTTATAGTTTAACAAAAGGAATGCACATGGTTCCGGTCAAAGGAATAGTTCAAATTTTGCATACACTTAATGCGCAGCATATACGAATAATTATTGTACGTATCAAACGTATGCAGTGCAGGACACACCATTTTTTAAGAAAACCGAGGTTAAAGCTTTATTTTTTTGTCCGATGATTTTTTGATGCCATTTGGTGGCTAGAATGGAGTAAGTTAATACGACGTATATAAGCTTTTTAAAAATAAGTGTACCTACTGGCAAGTTCAAGTGAAACAGGAGAATAATTTGATAAGACCACGAAAAATTCTATATTAAATATTTGGGCCATTGGAAATGTTTGAATCAATTTAAGAAGTTAAACGCCAATTTAAGGGTAACCTAAGAAGTGATTATTTTAAAAAATAATTATCAAAGAGGAAGAAGCACATAACACCATCAAGCTTTGTAAAAAACGAAGTGCATAATTGATGTTATGTCATACAATATTCTTGAGATGGTGACAAACACATTTAATCCAAAATATAAAATAAAAACGCAGTTCTGATAATATGGAATTGATTGAGAAAGTTTTGAACTTTAAAATTGCTACCCTATAAAAACCAGAACCAGACCTGTGGTCTTCGTACGTTTCCAAATTGGCCAACCACATTTCTATACCACTCTGCGTACAGAACGTATATTCTTGCTTATACCCAGCTGAAAAGCGATAATGAATCTACCGTACATCGAACCCATTTCCAATTTAGCGGCCGTTTCCGCGCGCCACAATGTGACATAAATCGTCGCTGCCCCGAAGATCCTCGAGATCCCATTTCCCATTGGCCAGGGGTCCCAATCATCGCAGCTGGCATTGTTTACAGACGACAGGGGAACGAGACGGGACTCCCGGCTCACAATCGGAAGGCAGAGATTCGCGGGAGCGCGGACGGGCAGATAGCCGCGCGTATCGCGTGGATCGGAGTCAAATCGATAGATCGGAGCTGAGATCGTTCCAGGAATCGTTAAAGGCCAAGGCAACGACATGCAGCCCACGGCAGCAGTATAGCGACACGGGTAAATGCACGTTGGCAAACCGGACGGAGCGGAGAGGCAGCTCGCGTAACGCTTGCGCGCGGTAGCTTCCCGCCTGAAAAACTTGCCGTTACCCGCTTGCTCCTTCATGGAGCAGACGAAAGCTGGCCCCCCACGAAACCTACTTCACATTTGAGTGGCGCAGGGTTTCACAAAATATCGTTCTAACGATATTTTACTTTCACTAATAGGGGTAAACAGTGTAGTTATTGGCCACCTGGCAGTGATTGGCCTTTTTTTAAAAAAACATGAATATTGAGAAATAATGTACATTATGCCTTTTATAATGAACATATTCAGATACCTACCTTGTACTTTCATGCGTCGAATGCAATCACTATTTTGCCACTCATTGTTATACTACGTGTAAAAAATAGGCAACTTGAAATCGATGCTTGAAAACTACAGTGATTGAATTGAATACCATACGGTTACATCAGGCAATTCTTAGATAATTTAATGTATTTACGATATATATATATATAACTCTCATATTCGTTATATAGACAAATAAAGGTTTAAACTTTATAAAAAACTTTATATACATTATTGCAAAAATTATAGGTGGCCAAGAACTGTAATGTAAATAATGTCTTAGGACAGTCATTGGCCACCAGGCCAATGGGTAGCTAACAGTCATAGGAATAGTGAAACAGTTGTTGGCCGCTTCTTTGACGTGATTTTAAGAGGTTAGGTTTTAAAAGAAAATGCTTTTAATACAATGTAAAACGCTGTTAAAAGAAGGTGCAATACTAGCTAATATAGAAACATTTAAGTAGAAGAGTTATTATAGGTATTATTTCATAATTAAGTAGGGTAAATAATGTCTTAGGACAGTCATTGGCCACCAGGCCAATGGGTAGCTAACAGTCATAGGAATAGTGAAACAGTTGTTGGCCGCTTCTTTGACGTGATTTTAAGAGGTTAGGTTTTAAAAGAAAATGCTTTTAATACAATGTAAAACGCTGTTAAAAGAAGGTGCAATACTAGCTAATATAGAAACATTTAAGTAGAAGAGTTATTATAGGTATTATTTCATAATTAAGTAGGGTAAATAATGTCTTAGGACAGTCATTGGCCACCAGGCCAATGGGTAGCTAACAGTCATAGGAATAGTGAAACAGTTGTTGGCCGCTTCTTTGACGTGATTTTAAGAGGTTAGGTTTTAAAAGAAAATGCTTTTAATACAATGTAAAACGCTGTTAAAAGAAGGTGCAATACTAGCTAATATAGAAACATTTAAGTAGAAGAGTTATTATAGGTATTATTTCATAATTAAGTAGGGTAAATAATGTCTTAGGACAGTCATTGGCCACCAGGCCAATGGGTAGTCATAGGAATAGTGAAACAGTTGTTGGCCGCTTCTTTGACGTGATTTTAAGAGGTTAGGTTTTAAAAGAAAATGCTTTTAATACAATGTAAAACGCTGTTAAAAGAAGGTGCAATACTAGCTAATATAGAAACATTTAAGTAGAAGAGTTATTATAGATATTATTTCATAATTAGGTAGGGTATACGTCACATATAGGTTATGAAATAGTGGCCAATAACTGCCAAAGGATCGGCCAATCATTGCCTTCGCCTGGCCAATAACTATGTTTTTTCGTAAGTAACGTATTTTCAATAAAATTTTGTGGATGCTTCTACTCTTTATTTTAAACAAATTCTATTTCTAGACTATTAGAATCGTTTACAGCTATTAACACTAATTGTGTTCTTAAAGCTATCAAAACAAGACTTATAATTCAACGCTTATGTGAACCTCTGACTTAAGTGGCCAACAACTACACTGTTTACCCCTACTTCGATTGGCGTCGACGTGTTTTCACGCTGAGGGATATTTTACCGCGTGCTTTCACGTCGATATTTTCTGCGACTCATTGAAAGTAATGTCCGAGCACGGAAATGATCAATGAATCGTCTGTTAATAAAATTTTGAATTTCTATTCTATATTTTCTAGTGAGATTTACAGGAAAGTACATATTACCAATGAGTTGGCGAGGCTTTCCTTTATTTTTGATATTCGATATTTGATATTTAATATTTGGTATTTGGTATTTGGTATTTGGTATTTAATATTTGGTACTTGGTAAATGATATATGATATATGATATATGATATATGATATATGATATAGGATATATGACATATGACATATGATATTTGATATTTGATATTTGATATTTGATATATGATATATGATATTTGGTATATGATATATGATATATGATATTTGATATTTGATATTTGATATTCGATATTCGATATTCGATATTCGATATTCCATATTCGATATTCGATATTCGATATTTGATATTCGATATTTGATATTATTTTTAATTATACTTAATGTGCAAATGGACTACGGAATCCAGCATTGATTCGAATTGTGTATAATGATTAAAAAATAGTCCGAATAGGGATGGGATCGAACTCCCTTTCATCCGTGAAACCTCGCCCATCTATTGGCGATACTGCCACGAACATCTAATAGAAAATATAGAAACTGAAATTTTCGTTGGTATCATTAAATGTTCAGAGCGTGGAGTGAACTGGTTTTCCGAGGTTTTACGAACTCCTTTCATTTTTCCCACTTCTCATTATTCTTTCTTTAACCGTCGTACTGTGAATAATGCCAGGAAAAGATGTTAAATGCATTACGCTATATTAATTTCATGCCCATCGTAAATCGCGCGAAGTCAGCACTGACATGTTCATGTTCATTACTCTTAATATAATTGAATATAATCTATGGTGATTAGCGATTCCACTGAATGACCTAATTCCTCTCGAAAACAGTTCTGTGGCACAATTAATGGCCGGCGTGTGCATCTGCTTATGTATTATGAGAGATCACTTTCTCATTCTGCCGCATTTTCAGCGCCTGGCGCCACGTCGATCACAACTTTCACATGTCGCTTTAATTTCAAATAAGCGATAAATTAAAGTGTTACATAAGGCCCCGCAACTTTTTTCCTAGCAAATTTCTTTCACGCCAACAGATTATTATGGAATCCTGCGCGAACGAATGATTTTATTTAAAACGAAATCGTAAATGCGCAGATACGGTGGTTGCATACTTTGGAACGTGCATAAATTGAAAATTATTATCCAGATATTGTTGTGTGCAAGCATTTTCTTACTTTCGCGTGTAATATTATTTCACAGGCTGTGCTATACGATTTTTATAAGTAAATATATCTATGTAAAATACGGAGAATGTAATAAATAACACGTGCCACTCATAGAACATGAAATTATATTTCTACTACTCAATTAATTGCTCAAAGTAGGATACCATTATTATTCCAATAACACATTTAAATATAGTAACTTATTCGTTTCTTTCGACGAGTTCAATGTAACTTAATTATAAAGCTCAGTGTAGGAAATGTGAGACTCAAAAATATTTATTATTAACCTCTTTCACTATTTAAACGTCTAAATTAAATTAAAAAGGAACTCACAATGAAAATCGAAATTAAAAAATGTTCTTCCAGACATTCTGGACACGGGACTACAAAGAATTAATTACCTAATTGCAAAAGAAAACCCCTAATAGTTACAGAATCTCATAATCATTCTCACTTATAGCATATGCAGTTAGTATCAAAGTTTGGGGGGAAGAGAAGTTCACCCAGTAAGAAAAACAAACAGTCCACCATTAAGGTGAAATCTGACGGCGCGTGAATCGTCGAGTCGTGCTCGCCAAGCCGAATCGCCGAATCGCCGAACCTCGGCGAGCCGAGCAAGCTCGCCGATTCACGCGCCGTCAGATTTCACCTTTACGCAAGCAATGTGCATACACAGCTAATTGATGTTACCGTTAATTAAACCCAGTCATCGTGAGATTTCATGGCTCGTCTCTGTTCTAACCGGAATTTTCTTACGTCGTTACACACGCGATTGAGAAGCTGAGAGTACCTGTTCTGCAGTCACCAGAACTTGCTACTCCGATGTTGAGTAGTGGACTCGATAATGTGGCATATGTTACATTTTAGTGTAATTGTTAGTAAAATCTGCATATCCATTAAAAATAAACTCTTAGATCAGATGTGTTTTGTCTTCTAGTTACTTTATGACAATCTGTACCTACTTTTCCACTCAACGTTTTCATAGTAAAAGAAGGACGACAGGGACATGCAGGAATCAATATAAAACCTGTTTTTTTTTTATTTTTATAAGATGTAGGGGTGCTTAGATAAGTAAAAAGAGTAGACGAAGTAGATAAAAATGGATGTTGTAGACATTACAGAAGGGTTGAAGGTAGACACAGGTGTCCCATTTAATTAAATAGGTGTGTAGTTTATGAAAAGAGATGTTTATAATGCCTTGAAACATGTAAATCGTCCAAGGTCACCCAAGGTTATTTGGTGTCATTAAATACAAGGCATTATGAAATGGTTAGAATGTGCATGCTAGGCGTTCTCAAGTGTAGGTATGTTAAACTGCTTTAAATGGGCAATGCTCTCTCTAACAAAGGAATGCACGTCCTTAGGCATTGATGCATTAGCCGGCTGTGTCATGAAATGACTGCAGTACCCTGTCTATGTTGAGGAACAACCATAGTGCACGTAATTAGGTACATATAGGGTAAAGTAGCTGAGTATGAGGACCTCTCCTAATATGAGACCCCAGCTTGTCTCTGCTACAGAACTCTTGAATGTCATAGCGATGCTATTTCTTTACTAACTAACCGTGTATTAGTTGTTTTGTCGCGCAGTGGCATTGTAATCAATTGAGCGTCTTGCGCAGGCATATATTTCTGAAATACGTTGCAGAAAGTTTTTGAAGTGGTTCGATTAAATTACAAATACCACTAAAGCAGAGTTGGGCATTATTCGACTGAATTGTTCTTCGACTAACCATCGAACAAAAATTTCGAATACAGTGAAGTTATTCGAGAATAACGAATAAATTTTTAGTCGACTAAATTTGTATTCGACTAAATTTTTAGTCGACTAAATTTGTATTCGACTAAATTTGTATTCGACTAAATTTGTATTCGACTAAATTTTTAGTCGACTAAATTTGTATTCGACTAAATTTTTAGTCGACTAAATTTGTATTCGACTAAATTTTTAGTCGACTAAATTTGTATTCGACTAAATTTTTAGTCGACTAAATTTGTATTCGACTAAATTTGTATTCGACTAAATTTGTATTCGACTAAATTTGTATTCGACTAAATTTGTATTCGACTAAATTTGTATTCGACTAAATTTGTATTCGACTAAATTTGTAGTCGACTAAATTTGTATTCGACTAAATTTGTATTCGACTAAATTTGTAGTCGACTAAATTTGTATTCGACTAAATTTGTAGTCGACTAAATTTGTATTCGACTAAATTTTTAGTCGACTAAATTTGTATTCGAATAAATTTTTAGTCGACTAAATTTGTATTCGACTAAATTTTTAGTCGACTAAATTTGAATTCGACTAAATTTTTAGTCGACTAAATTTGTATTCGACTAAATTTTTAGTCGACTAAATTTGTATTCGACTAAATTTGTATTCGACTAAATTTGTAGTCGACTAAATTTGTATTCGACTAAATTTGTAGTCGACTAAATTTGTATTCGACTAAATTTTTAGTCGACTAAATTTGTATTCGAATAAATTTTTAGTCGACTAAATTTGTAGTCGACTAAATTTGTATTCGACTAAATTTGTATTCGACTAAATTTGTATTCGACTAAATTTTTAGTCGACTAAATTTTTAGGCATTATTCGTTCCTCGTTATTCGTTTTTCAAAGGACCGCCGTGGCGACGAAGCGTCACGAATAAGCCGCTCCGGCTCGAGTAGGTACACTCGAAAAGTGTTCCCCGCGATATCATGCCTCATGATACCCCCTTCGGCCCGACCGGAGGCCTGGGGCCTCGGGACCAGAGCCGGAGCGGCTCGGGGTCTGACCCGCGCTTATTCGTGTCGCTTAGTCGCCACGGCAGTCCTTCGAAAAACGAATAACTTCACTGCATTCGAAATTTTTATTCGAGTTCATTAGAATAAAAATGTAGTCGAATAAGAATTCATTCGACTAATGTCCAACTCTGCTCTAAAGTGGTAAGTGTATAATGATTTTCACAAACACTGTTATATAGCGCTTGCAATGGAGTTTAAGGCTTACTAGTTGTATATCATTAAATGACGAAGACTTAGCTTCGAAGCTACTTAGTAGTTATCATGTTATTGTTTCCAAATATGAGCCTCGTGAAAGTTCTACTGATGAGGGTGAACAAGAAATTGTTCTGAATGATGAAAGTCATTAAGAACGAAAACTATGATGCAGAATACTTGTTTGGCACAGGTCTTTATTCTTCAGATGTGCTTGGTGAACAATCGGTTAAGTGTATAAATTGTTAAGATGGGCGTGGTGGGTCCATGAAGACTTTGGTGGTGGGCCCACGAGGACTGCGGTAGTGAAGAAATAAATTTCACATGCCGACTTTATAAAAAAATAAATTTTCGGAAAAAACAAACTGGGTCTCATATTAGGAACCCATTTTTTTATCTGCGTATTTGAATGACTTTTGTTTTTATTTTATTACGAAGAAACCGAATGTTTGTTATAGTACTTTCCATTAGGTTGCTAAAGAATACATATTCTACTTTTAAAACATATATCGAATTTTAATAAAAGTGTTCTCAGTCAAGAGTTATGATGTGTTTAAGAAATGGGTCTCATATTCGGCTACTTTACCATATGGATTATGCCTGATAAACAGGTATTCTGAGATTTTATTACAAGTTCTTTTTCTTTTTTAAAATATACGTAATCCTCGTTTACTTGTCACCTGTTACAATTAACAATAAGCAACTGTTCGAACCTCGGGATTGGAGCAGACCAATTTTTTATTTGCTCCGCTCCTGCTCCGTTTCGGCTGCTTTTTTAAAAATAAAAATTCTTTTAATACTTTCAAACAGTGATCTTTCATGTGCAACAAACCCCATCTTTCTAGCTTTTCATTTCCATATAGAAAAAAATTCATAAGGAATGCTTAATGTTCGGGCAAAGAAAGTACAGTCTTCCTCGAATTATTGAAATGCTTCTTTCCCCCGATTATCGCGAAAGACCTACCCACCCCACAGTTTTTCTTCTTCGCTGCTAGCAAGGGCCTGCGGTCCCGGGTAGGCCGCTCGTTCAAAATACCCAGTACAGAGAAATAAAATGTTCATGTTTTTGATAAAGGTTCATGAAAGTATTACCAATGGATTTTTTTTAAGTTTCTCAATGAAAATGAGTTCAAACGCGAAGCAATTCAGTCCATTTTTAGTGAACGTCACTACGTTCACTAAATATTGTAATTTACACACTGAAAAGTGACTTCTTCCCCTTACACACTATGTAATACTGCAGAAAAGAATTTAAATGAAGAATATCAACGACTTCACCAAATTGTGAAGTGTCTGCTGAAGATTGCTTAAATGCAGCCTTTAGGAGAAATTGTCTGGATGTTTAGTACCTATTTCGTATTGCGAGGATTGGCAAATTACTTCGATAATTGCAGGAGAAATGTTGTGAGTTAACAACCAGAAGCGTGATTTTCCCTTAAACCGGGGAACTGGAATTCTAATCGTGTTTTCATAATAAAAAATAGACCGAATTGCTTCGTGTTTGGACTCATTTTCGACGACATAAACTCACCAATCCATCGGCAATACTCTCACCAAGGTGTAATCAGTAATATGAAAAGTTTCATATTCAATAGTGAATAACTACGTGACCCGTTGGCGCAGTGTTTCACTCACTCTTGGTTTACGTCGATCAGTCTCCTTGTTAGATGCTTCGGGCGTGGGCCCTGACAAGGGTCAGTTTATTAGGTGCTAACTACTTCCCCTGCCCCGGTTTATCGAAAATTCCCCGGTCCCAAATCTTTCTCGATAATCCGGGGAAGACTGTACTATGCCTCCTAACACCGGGCGGCGCGGCCCTACGATATAATATTTTTTCAATTATTTTCAATTATTTTCAATTATTTTCAATTATTTTCAATTATTTTCAATTATTTTCAATTATTTTCAATTATTTTCAATTATTTTCAATTATTTTCAATTATTTTCAATTATTTTCAATTATTTTCAATTATTTTCAATTATTTTCAATTATTTTCAATTATTTTCAATTATTTTCAATTATTTTCAATTATTTTCAATTATTTTCAATTCTTTTCAATTATTAAAAAATATTCATTCATCTGCTATTTAAAATGAAAGAAAACTCAAATAAGAAAAAAAAATTTCGAGCAGTGGAGCAGTAAAAATTTTCCGTGCTCCGGCTCCGCTCCTGCTCCGGACAAAACCCCATTGCTCCACTGTTCCGCGCTCCAGCTCCGAGCTCCGCTACAACGCTCTGGTTTGAACTTTAATTTTAACTTACATAATAGTAAATTATAGATAGGTTGCCCGTCGGCTCATATTTTCTGTATTTAATAATATAAAATAGTACGATGATGGTGTTGAAATCTGTTAATATTGTCTAAGAGTTTAAAGCAGTGGTTCCCAACCCGGGGGTCGCGAAGTGTTTCCTGAGGGGTTGCCGCAGTTTTTTTTAGTCGACGATTCTTAGCACTTATTTATTTTAATACGGTTACATTCCCACATTCTATTAATGATGTAACATTGATTTTTCATCAAAAAAAAAGAAAAGAAAAAGCTGGTTACCCAGATGCAAGCGCAACCATCGCACTAAATAAAATAATTGAATCTATTAAATATCTTTAACTATCTTTAACATAAGTATTAAGATAATTAGATATTATTAAGAAACAACTACTCTTACTGTGTTTTCTTTACCTTATTAAATTTATCTTACCTTGTATATGGGTCGCAGGTTATTTGAATATTATAAAAGTAGGTCGCGACTCAAAAAAGGGTGGGAAACATTGGTTTAAAGCGTTTGAGCCTATTAGTACCCAGTAATTCTTAGTACATAATGGTTTAGTCAAGATGTTCGGGTGATGTAGTAGTTTATTTGAATATCTGCTTGTGTAATTTGCAATTTTCATTTTTACTAATGTTACTTGGATATCTTTCCTTAATATTAGTCATAATCCACGGTGCGTTTTCTATTATGGATCTGAAGAGTTTTTGACCGAAATCTTTCTAAAATTTCGATGTTCGCGACAGATGATGACCCCCATAGTTCAGTGCCATAAATCCATATCGGTTTAAGAAAGCACATAAAGTTACTTCGCATCTAACAAGGGGAGAACAGGGTGTTTCCCCACATTAAAAAAAAATATTAATTATATTTATAATTTTTTTTAACGTGGAGAAATCTTCAAAAGACAGCTCGACGCCCCCAGAGGGGAAACCCCGGGGGCGCCAGAGTAGTGTGGGATATTTTTACCCACTAAAACCCCACGGCCACCATAAAATGTTTAATAATTGACAGGTAAATCTCTCTATTATTAATAGCTCGGACAACCCCATACAGCACATTCCGTTGCACGAAGGTTGCAGGAAGGTTCCATGTGCGTTGCCGTGCAATGCTCCACAGGGGCGGACATAGGAGGATTCCTGCAACATTCCAGTAATGTTGCGGTGCAATATTGCACAACAATGTCCCAGCAACATTCCTGCAACGTTCCGGAAATTTTCTAGCAATGGTCACGCAACGTTCCGGAGATTTTCTAGCAATGATTCCTGCAACATTCTAGCAATGTTGCTGGAACGTTCCGATGTTGCACCGCAACCATCCTGCAACTTTCCTGGAACCTTCCTGCAACGAAGGAATTGTACTTATTTTCGACATAGATCCATCGTGCCAAGGCTGATCAAAATCCACGCCTACCGCACCCTGCCCTCCCCTTGTAAGAAACAAGTTTGGATTTGGGATATTTTATTACAATCGTGACGCAGTATCTAAAATAACATAGTGCGAGTGAAATGGAACTGCGTGTTCTTGCGTCCGCGGTAACAATAATTGAATATTCGACGCAGCAGGCAAATAATCCATCGGCTAATAAGAATGAGGAAGCACGGACGCAGCTGATAGACGTTTACGACTGCGTGCGTGTCGCCTTGAGGTCGAGTTCACGATGGCGCAACGATGGCCAGAAGCAGAAACGAGAGACCATTGTCGTCTATGGGGAAGCGTTTGAAAGGGTCATGCACATGCGCGGATAAACGCAATGGCACCATCTTCGATTCATCCGCTGCGTTCAAAGTGCAATGACTCTCGCGAATTATCCATCGACGATTACACCGTGGAAATCGCAACGACAGTGTTACGCAGGGAAAAGTGCTTCTCTGAAGGATTTAAAAAGAAACTTCCCTTGCTAAAAAGAAAATGAACAGTAAGGAACAATAAGGAAAGAGGTATTTCATAGGGAAAATGGAATCTTCCTACTTTCAATTGCAATTTCTTCGAAGGTGAAACTCGTATTTCGATTAAATAATGGAGCACAGTGGAAGCAATTTGTAAAATTGATAGCGGCTGTGTTTGTTATGAATTACCCTCCTGTGGCCTTCGGGTCAATTAGGTACACATTTAGCCTAATGTCAAAGAACGAGAAATGGATCAACTGATATTGAGGAGGTCCATTTATTAGGATGAAAGAAATGGGAACACGATTGTGTTGAAACATCCAAGGGACGTAGAAGGTTAAGGGTGGTGGGTTGTAAAATAGCAGGTAATAATTTAAAAAATCGAAAATAATTATTTAAAAGACAATAGGAGTTCCACTATAGGTACTTATAGGTACTAAACATTATGCGATGCTTTTAAATTGAAATATGAGGTTTTTTCGTTGACAGTGAAACTTTTCCACAATTTTTGTATATTCAGTATTGAAATATTGAACATGAAACTTCAATATTTTTAGGTATTCCTCTTTTCACAGTAGATTACTGACCCTGGTTGTCGTATTCTAAATCTCCCTGTGATATTCCTTCTTCTCTTATATCTAGAAGAGAGTTTATCGTAGAAGGACATGGGACCCCTAGAAAATATCGTCTTATCAATTTCTAACACACTTACCTTAGTTTGCTTTAAAATTCCTTACGTCACTCCAACAGGAGGGTACTAACACATACATAAACGTACAGTAAACTGAATACTCAGAAACCGACAAGTGTGATTATATTATTCTATACTTTATTATAATTAATTGTATTAATTTATTTTTTACATGTATAAAATTTGTGGGAGAAAAAATGTCGTTTTTCTTGCTTAATATAGTTAATAAAGATTTATTCTGGTAGTTTGCAAAGATTATACACTTAAAACTTAATTTTAAAATAATCGTGTTCAGTTCATTTTATACAGTGTTTCTTTTTGAGAATTCATTCTCGAGAAATTTTATAATTGCTTATTTCTGATTTCTCGAGAAATACTGTTTTTCTCGAGAAACTTAAGTCTTGAAAATCGTGAACGTATAAACACATCTACAATTTGTAATAAATAATATTAGTAACATTAGAATCTATATGAATTACAATGTAAAGAAGATTCGACAGTATTGACTGGTGAAGGTGCTCTTAAATTCTTATTTAACAATTTAGAAAAATTGTATACCTACTGAATTAAGTAATGAGTTTCGTGTGGCTATGAAAGAAAAAATATCGAAAAGAAGAGACAAAACTATTGTATCCCAATTTTTGCATAGGTAATCCAGAATCTCTTCAAAAAGATTCACAAGACGCGTTTTTTCGATTGATATCCAAGACATATATGTATAAAACGGCAAAGTAAATTCTAAGTAGCTAGACTTTTCAGAAAATATAACAGTAACCATGCTGCCCTCTATAGTTAAAATGTCCTATCTAACATATTGAAACAACCGAGAAAACTGAAGTTTTATCATTTACTTTGTACCGTCCTTATTTTCCTTCATTCAAATTAAAACATGTTGTCATTATTTCGTTACAGCCTAATATAATTTTCTGTAATAGGTGTACCGGTAGGTGATGTATTATTAACATACCAATTAATTAATTGTTTTAGATAGGATATTATAACCATTTCGACAGAAGTTAAGTTAAATACATTTATACTGTTTATAAATCTTTACGAAGCACGTAGCGTTTTCTAACTTTACTTAAAAGGTAAAAGACGTGTGGAACTTCAAATATTTCAACATATCTCAAAAAATGAAAAAATTCTAGATAGGACGGTTTAACTAAGGAGGGCAGCATGATTCTCTTGAAAATACTGAAAAACTTACGGATCCTCAAAATGAAGAATTACCATTAAGAAAACAATTAGAGTTAGCAATCGCAGAGAGCCTCCAAGAATTTAGTATCAACCAAGAAAAAGATAAATTCCGGACTTTAACTAAGGAATCTCATATTTTTCAGTCCACTGAAAGTAGGGCTGGGACTATTTGAATAATTTAATATTTGAATATTTTACAGGTATTCGAATATTTCAGTAATCGAATACTATTCGAATATTTCAGTAATCGAATACTATTCGAATATTTCAGTAATCGAATACTATTCGAATATTTTAGTAATCGACTAGAATTCGAATATTTCAGTAATCGAATACTATTCGAATATTTCAGTAATCGAATACTATTCGAATATTTCAGTAATCGAATACTATTCGAATATTTCAGTAATCGACTAGAATTCGAATATTTCAGTAATCGAATACTATTCGAATATTTCAGTAATCGACTAGAATTCGAATATTTCAGTAATCGAATATATTCGAATATTTCAGTAATCGAATACTATTCGAATATTTCAGTAATCGCCTAGAATTCAAATATTTCAGTAATCGAATACTATTCGAATATTTTAGTAATCGACTAGAATTCGAATATTTCAGTAATCGAATACTATTCGAATATTTCAGTAATCGAATACTATTCGAATATTTCAGTAATCGAATACTATTCGAATATTTCAGTAATCGAATACTATTCGAATATTTCAGTAATCGAATACTATTCGAATATTTCAGTAATCGAATACTATTCGAATATTTCAGTAATCGAATACTATTCGAATATTTCAGTAATCGACTAGAATTCGAATATTTCAGTAATCGAATACTATTCGAATATTTCAGTAATCGACTAGAATTCGAATATTTCAGTAATCGAATATATTCGAATATTTCAGTAACCGAATACTATTCGAATATTTCAGTAATCGAATACTCATGTATTCGAATAGTGTGGTGTGAATTATGAATCAAATTCTATACGTTCATTTTTTTACAACCTTTTATTTAGTTTCAGTTGTTAATACTGATGTATTCGAATAGTATTCGAATTATATTCGCCAAATGATTGACTAACTGAAGTATTCGAATATTCGAATACCGAAAAATTCGACAAGTAGTCCCAGCCGTAACTGAAAGGACACCCACTTTACCATAACTTTTGGATGTGCTACATACGACCAAGCCAACATCCACTCAAAACGAAAGAAAGTTTTCTACAACTACAGATTTTATCACCAAAAAAGAAAAGAAATAGATTACAAAATTATGTTAAAACAAAAAAGTAATGTTTCGCTTTGCACAAGTCTTTTATTAAATAAAAATCAATTATATTTAATATCTGTTTTTTCATTTATACAACTTCTGTGCAAATTGGACAGGAATGAATAATTAGTTAAAGTTTTCTTGTGTTTGATAAATATTATCAACATTATTACAAAAATATAAATTTGGTAATATTTTCTTCAATTTCTCGAGAATTCTCGAGAATTCTTAAGAAGTATGATCCGACTTCTGATTTCTCGAGAAAGAAAAAATATCGAGAAATCAGGAACACTAATTCTATATACTTTCTAAACGGTTCACATCTAACAGAGAAGCTATATCATTTTTGGAATATTGTATAATAAAACCTCTCGTGAGAAATAATCTCTGTACTTAATACTCCTACTTTTCCTGAAAAAAGTAAACAGATAAAACTTCTGTTCTACCAACACTCTGTATTAAATTATCATTTCGTGTACCGAAAAGTATGTGTTATTCTGTACAAGTTATAATGGAAGAAAACCAAGTTTTCAGTTCTACCGGTTGGAATCTAAAGGCCCGATCAAATACGAGCTATCCTTTTTAATCTTTTCGCATGATTATCTCCAAAGCTGTTGGTCATTTGAGTAAATATTTGAGATCACAGTAAGCCTTCTTCGAGGGGGATATTTTGTCATCAATATAACTTTAATCTGCTTGGAGGATCCGCATGGATTACGTGAGTATCCACACCACGTTGATTTAAGATTACCTTTATTTTTCATTTTATTTTATTTTTCTGGTGCAGTCAAATATATTCGAATTTGTATTCACATTTGCAACTGTTTTTCATGATAACTTAAGTAAATCGACAATTTCAAGGTTTATAATCAGCCATGAGTTGAATGAATGAATTTTGCTAACTGAAATGACTTGAATGCCACATGTTTCCTTATACCTGTAACTTAAAATACGACCTGCGTAGAATATTTAGAAAGTTCACTTACAGTATGGTTACTTCAGATACTTGGTAACGAAGTATGACTTCAGTTACTTGGTAAGCGATATGAAGGAAATGAGAACGTAACATTCATGGAAGATCTTTTACCACATACAGTGGCTCACAGCCATAATTGTGCACTCTTTAAAATCGCATAACATTTTTAAAATTGGTCCAAACGACTTGAGTTATTTTGAGAAGCTAGAAATAGCAAAAAATAGCAATGGTCGTTTTTTCAAATTTTAGAAACGCTTAAAAATCGCAGAATTAGGTCCAGAATCGCGGGAATTCCCGAAATCAACGATTTTCGGCCTTATTCTGCGATCTTTAAGCGTTTATAACTCAAAGCAACATTTTTTGAATTTTCATTACAGGCTCACAAGAAAAGTTGAAAAATCAACCTTCACTATTTTTTTTGGTATTCCGACCAATTGCATTTTTTTTCAAAACGACGAAACACGTTACTTAGCAAACTAATCCTTCTAGCTTCTCAAAAAAACTCAAGTCGTTTGGACCATTTTTAAAATTGTTATGAGATTTTATAGAATGTACGATTATGGCTGTGAACCACTGTAGGTCGGTATATACAGATATCCAAGTATCTAAAGGTACATATATCTACCGACTCAAAAAACATGAAAAAGGGATAGATATACTATAGTTCGTATCATCTGCACATCCGAGTATTTCAAGGTATATTTAGTGACCCAAGAAAAGTAGAAAAATAATGTAATAAGCCATTACTGTTTCGATATCCGAGTTCTAAAAGTACTTATATCTAACGATAAAAAAGGTAGTAGTAAAGCAATATACATATCAGAACTTCCACTACACGGACATCTAAGTTCCTGAAGGTATATTTATTAACTAGTGTCCCACACGATGTAAAAAATTGATATTCATACTCATGTAGGTAGTGTTCCTGATTTCTCCATATGTTTTGTTTCTCGAGAAATCAGAAATCAGATCATATTTCTTGAGAATTCTCGAGAATTCTCGGGAAATTGAAAAAAATATTGCAAAAATTATATTTTTGGAATAATGTTGATAATATTTATCAAATCACAAGAAAACTTTAACTAAATGATTATCTCTGTCTAATTTATACAAAACTTGTGTAAGTGAAAAAATAGATATTAGATATAATTGATAAATTTATTTATTTAATATAAAATTTGTGCAAAGCGAAGCATTGCTTTTCTGTTTTAAAATTGATTTTTAAAAAGCACAATGCGGCTAATGTAGAATGCGAATCTATTTTTTTGTGACAAAATCTGTTACTGTTTTATACATATCTGTCTTGGCTGTTAAATGAACAAATGCGTCTTTTGACTCTTTTTGAAAAAATTCTGGATCATGTAAAATTTTTATAAGGGATACAATAGTCTTATCTCCTCTTTTCTTTATTTCTTCTTTAATAGCCACAAAAAACTCATTAGGTACTTAATTCAGTATAAAATTTTTCTAAATTTTTTAATAAGAATTTAAGAACACCTTCAGCAGTTAATACTGTCGAATCTTATCTACAGTGATTTTCTGTTGTAATTCATATAGATTCTAATGTTACTAATATTATTTATTACAAATTGTAGATGTATTTATATGTTCGCGATTAACTAGTTATACACAATTTGAACTAACTGAAAATTCATTTCCGAAAATAAATGAGACTTATAATATTTTTCCTAGACTTAAGTCTCTCGAGAAATAAGAAATAAGCAATTATAAAATTTCTCGAGAAATTCTCGAGAAGGAACACTACATGTAGGTACTTACAAGGGAACACCGCGAACCCGGACTCACCAATTGGAACGCAACTTTGTGGGTTTTCAGAGTGACTCAAAAGAAGAACAACGGTGTGTTTCATTTGGGCCCTGTCGCCCTTTAAGAAAGTGAAAACTAACCTCAAAGTCAAATTGGCACTTCCACTTGTTCGCGTATAACTCTCAAAGTACAACAGACAGAAAAAAATGTTTTAAACCAAAGTTTAATGGTGCAATAAGCGCTACAAACTTGCGTTAACAAAATTTTAAAAAGAATTTTTTTCGTCAGTTATATATATTTTTTTAACTCTTTTCAAAATTTTGTTAACAGAATTTTGTAGCGCTTATTGCACCATTAAACTTTTGTTTGAAACATTTTTTTCTGTCTCTTGTACTTCGAGAGTTATACGCGAAAAAGTGGAAGAGCCAATTTGACTTTGAGGTTAGTTTTCACTCCCTTACAGGACCATAGGGCCCAAATGAAACACACCGTTGCACAGTGGGCGATTTTGGCAATCTAGCTTTACTTTACTGAAACATAAATTCTTCCGGAAGATAACAACTTTTATGTCATAATATAATATACATGTTCATTAATAGTACCGTTACTCTTTTTGTAAATTTCTTTTACAGGTATTTATAAAATGAGGTTTTATGTTTGTACTGTGATTTCGTAATTCATTTTTAAAAGTAAATAACTTTAGTGTTCATCTATATTCTTCAATTTCATTTTTTCAAATGTATTTTGGACAATATAGCAGTTATTACTAAGTTTTGTAAAAACGTTTTTTTAAAGTATCAACATTGTACAGTACAATAAAAGTTTTTTTAAGTTTCAAAAGACTTTGAAATTTGTCTGCAGCTCTCTTCAATCAAATTCATGGCACATATGTATCAATTAATGACCAAAAAGGATTACGTTATAAAAAAATTGGCTGCCCATATTTGCGCGTTTTGAAGAAAATCAATTTAAAAAGTAACATGTTCGAGACGAAAACGAAAAGACATATTAGACAACTGTATTTTACCATTAGGACAATTGTCAGAAGAAGCCCAGGAGAGTAGACGTAAGGACAATAAGGTAAACGTACCTATTATGAAACGCTTTTCAATGGGGTTATGCAATTGTCATCTAATTTATAAAATTTAGTGGGTTAGCATTGAAAATTTGCATACCATTCGATAGGCCATTGTTTTGTGATTATATAATGTGCCATAAAATGTATATTTATTATAAATAAAAAATAATATGACTAAAAAACTAAATGAAGGACCTGTACGTATTATGAAACACTGTTTTCGTACCATGACCCGGTGTTTCATATTCAATGTCCCTATTATGAAACGCCCCGTCAAGTTAGGTTTTTGATATTTATATGGCCCTATATGACCCAGTTCCTGATCACTTAAGATGCAAAGGGAGCAGTTTCTGATGAACCTAAAACATTTTACTATGAGCTATCAAATGTTTGCGTATAAATTTAAAAATACTTCATAATTATTTAGTCATTTTTTGGAATAAATTTGTATCGTGATAAACTTATTATTTGGTATTTATATACTAAACTGATCAGGAATTGGGTTCTGATCAGGGACTGGGTCCTTGACGGTATACATGAGACAATCCTTTCAAACCTGAACGAAGTAGTGTGCACGACTTTCTGCAAAAATTCGAAAATTGACTTTGCTACCTAAAGTGGTCCTACTAGTAATATACTTCGATCGAGAAATTCTGATGGGGACCGATTACGCCCTCTGCACAGCGTTATTCAGCTCCAAGTAAGGTAAACGTACCTATTATGAAACGCTTTTCGATGGGGTTATGCAATTGTCATCTAATTTATAAAATTTAGTGGGTTAGCATTGAAAATTTGCATACCATTCGATAGGCCATTGTTTTGTGATTATATAATGAGCCATAAAATGTATATTTATTATAAATAAAAAATAATATGACTAAAAAACTAAATGAAGGACCTGTACGTATTATGAAACACTCTTTTCGTACCATGACCCCGTGTTTCATATTCAATGTCCCTATTATGAAACGCCCCGTCAGGTTAGGTTTTTGATATTTATTAAAAAAGTTTGAATTACGCATACTTACTCGTATTTATGATGAAAACGTGAATAAGGTAAACGTACCTATTATGAAACACCTTCCCAAACATGTCCCCTTCTTGAAACAGCATCACAAATAACGAAATAAGAAATAGTTGTGGCATATATAAGCAACTTCCAAACATTCTATCGATATTTATACATTCTTTTCTGTACAAATTCACCAACATAAGAATTATTATACAATAATCTATTACAAAAAAATGGTTTTAATGTAATTCATTGATAAAAATAACCGTTTCATATTGTGTACCTCAATTTTTTGAATGTCCCGCTTTATGGAACGGTTCGGAAGCGTGTTCCAAGACCACGGACCCGTGTTCACATAGTTGTACCAGTTCATGAAACACACGCCTCAGCTTTGATAATTAGATATTTCCAGTGAAAAAGAGAAATAGTTCATTATTTAAACTGCCCTAGAGCGTTTATAAAATATATTATATTCACGTTTTCATCATAAATACGAGTAAGTATGCGTAATTCAAACTTTTTGAATAAATATCAAAAACCTAACCTGACGGGGCGTTTCATAATAGGGACATTGAATATGAAACACCGGGTCATGGTACGAAAACAGTGTTTCATAATACGTACAGGTCCTTCATTTAGTTTTTTAGTCATATTATTTTTTATTTATAATAAATATACATTTTATGGCTCATTATATAATCACAAAACAATGGCCTATCGAATGGTATGCAAATTTTCAATGCTAACCCACTAAATTTTATAAATTAGATGACAATTGCATAACCCCATCGAAAAGCGTTTCATAATAGGTACGTTTACCTTATAATATATTTTATAAACGCTCTAGGGCAGTTTAAATAATGAACTATTTCTCTTTTTCACTGGAAATATCTAATTATCAAAGCTGAGGCGTGTGTTTCATGAACTATGTGAACACGGGTCCGTGGTCTTGGAACACGCTTCCGAACCGTTCCATAAAGCGGGACATTCAAAAAATTGAGGTACACAGTATGAAACGGTTATTTTTATCAATGAATTACATTAAAACCATTTTTTTGTAATAGATTATTGTATAATAATACTTATGTTGGTGAATTTGTACAGAAAAGAATGTATAAATATCGATAGAATGTTTGGCAGTTGCTTATATATGCCATAACTATTTCTTATTTCGTTATTTGTGATGCTGTTTCAAGAAGGGGACATGTTTGGGAAGGTGTTTCATAATAGGTACGTTTACCTTAGACGTTATCGAGAAATATTTACATGAAAGAATTCGCGAATATGTACCAACAGACACATATTAAATACATGTCTGTTTTCATCTGATCCAAAAATATCGAGCAACAACGCCTTTTCATTCAGATCATCCAAACAACACAATAAAAGCCCTGATGTCAGCCTGTTATTAAAAAATGAAGATCGGAATCCATCAGATTCCAGCGATTCACACGATTCGTCTGACGAAAGTGACATTTGACCATTTTTTCTTCATTAAAAATGTGAGTATGACTAAAATTGTATACTTATAACATGCTCTGAAGACATTAAAAAGATATTAAAAAAACTTTAGGCAAATAACTTAAGCCAGTAAAAAATTATTAATTTAGTAAAGCTAGATTGCCAAAATCGCCCACTGTGCGTTGTTCTTGTTTGGAGTCATTCTAAAAACCCACAAAGTTGCGTTCCAATCGGCGAGTCCAGGTTCGCGGTGTTCCCTTGTTAGATCCAGATCGAGTACTCAAGCTTCGGATATCCATGAGCCGCGGCATCACTAGCAACGTTACCTTTTAATACTCGGCTCGATTGAAGTATCCAACTCGAGCAAAGGATGCTTTACCGTCCTCCAGTACTCGGGCAAACTCCGCAGCGTGAGTCGTCAGAACGGGACGAAACGGAAATGAAATCGAAAAAGAAGGGGGGCCAGCGTAATAAGCAGCTTAAGATGGCTCTCTCGCCGCATAAAACCATACGCGGCGCAAACAGGGGCAAAACTATCCGGACCAGCGACTTTCACCCGATTGACTTTCCCTTTCTCTCCCCCGACACTCGCGTAGGTAATTCGACGTATCAATATATGCCGCCTCTGAGATCAGAAACGTCTGGAGAGCTCGTTGACTTCCGGTCCCGATCGGGAACCCCGCTCATTCATTTACTCGCCAGCGATAACCCGACGCGCAAGAAATCGTGATTAAATTCTGACGAAATTGCTGCCGAGCGAACGGTACGCTTGGTTGCGTAATAAATAATGTATAACGACTATAAGATAATACGTATATTACTCATTTTTTTTTTTTACCATTTATTTGTATAGCTACCGTGCAATTCTTCTCGTTACCTACCGTTCGCCGTCTCGATTCGAATGTTGCAATAATGAGCCTGCCTACCGTTTCGTAATTGCAAAACATGGCAATTTTAAATATTCATTATTATGAATTTTGTACGTACTAATTGGAATTACTGAGGAATCACCTTCGATATTAAATATCGTTGAGAATAATCATGCGAATTGAAGAATTGAATGATTAAGCATTTTCGAAAGTGTTAGTAAATCTTTTTTATAAAGGATTAAAATTTTTGTTTATTTCAGTCACGTAAAAAGTAGATTGCTAAGAAGTTTGTAGCTTCGAGAGACTTAAATAAATTGAAGTCTAGTTGTACTATCTTCAGTAAGAGTTTATACCGCTTTGGACTTTCACCTTTGCTTTTGATATTAGTTTTAACTATCAAACAGATATTTTACACGTAGTTAAGTTTTTAAGCGCAGGTTACTTTAGAGAGGTTTCTTTTTATTTTTGTCTTACAGAACATTTGTAGCTCTTTATAGAACAAATTTGGTTTGGAGAAACAAATTGTATTGCAATAGTGCTTATCAATTGAAGTCTGATTTTTTTCAAGTTTAATTGGCCAATGAAATTAATGAATTTGAAGTTTTTATCAAAAGTAGGTAAGCTTGATTTTTCCAAACATTTTGGGTTTCATGAAATTCTTTGCATACAATTTTACGAATATTTAACTCATCGAGTTACTAGACGTGATCTAATTGTTATTTAGATTTCATGGAAAATCTTCATTAGAAAATATACACTTTTTAAAATATAGAGACCAACATACCTTATCAATTTTAAGTTTACTTAATGTGATAGACACTACCCAATCATAGAATTGTTATCGATTTAACTTTAAGAATTAAGAACTTATTAATTTTCATATTCTATCTACAGGTTCCAAGAAGGAAAACCAAGATTTCGCTTTATCACTTATAAAATATTAGAAATGAATCCGGCCAGCCAAAATATTTCCTGTGCCAGCGTATCTATGTATATGAGAATGGCAGCGATAGCTTCTTTTGTTCTATACATTTTTCCCAGAACATTTTGTACAGATTACTGAGTTCTGATATTAGAATGTCATGATAACATAAATAGTATTTTATGTGCTCCATCCGCTATGACCTATTTACATATCTACTCATTTTTGTCATGGGTTTCGACACGTTGGTTATCAAATAAACAAACAAAAAATAAAACCGACTTCAAAAAAATAAAAATTCGCCAAAAAGTAACAAATAATTTTTCTCTCCTTAATTTATCTACAACTCTCAATAGTTTTATGTCGGCGCCTCATCATTTGAACTGTGTAAATCTGACGCCGACTTGAAATTATTGAGGGTCGTGGATTAAGTAAGGAAAAAATTATTGGTTACTTTTTGGCGCATTTTTATTTTTTTCAAGTCGGTTTTATTTTTTTATAATTTGTTTATTTTTTACTTTTTAGTTATTTAAGTTATATAAATATAAGTATTTAAAAAATATGGGGAGGCCAGAAAAAGAGCTGCTCATAATAAAATAATGAAGTGAGGTAATGAATCAGATTTCTTATTTTTGGTGTAACTTCAAAACTACTTAACCGATTTTCATATTTCTTTCTCCATGACCTAAAAGTTGATTGAATCTAAACCACATGCAATAAGTTTCACGAAAATCGGTCCAGTAGTTACCGAGAAATTCCCGGACAAACATAATACATACCTACTATCATACATACATATAGGGTTTATACAAGAACCGACTTTTGAAAAAACCGGTTTTCGAATTCCACTGTCCCCAAAAAATCGGTTAAACCGGTCTTCGAATTTTCACAAAAAATATAATTAAAATAGAAAATAATATCAGTATTTATTTTAAAAATGTTCATTTTTTTTTTTTAATATTTATGGAATTACAAAACTGTAACAAAATAAAATATACTCTATCTATATAAAACCAAATAAATAAAAGAAATTAAAATAACTAAAATCCGTACCAATTTGAGTTCACTTAATATTTCTGGATCTACAAAAATCAGCACAATAAAAAATACTGCATATAAAACCAAATGGGGGAAAAAAACTAAAATAACTAAAATCCGTACAAAATATAAATTATTAATCTTTATTTCATTTAGTATTTTTCTTCTGAAAATATGAACTCATGAAGATTAGTTTTACAGTAAACTGTTACGTACTACAATATGCTTGTGTCCCAGGAGATTTCAAGTCAAAATGTGAACGTATTTACTCAAACAATTAATTCATTTTTCCAAATTAAGTCTAGTATATAAAACCGATTTTTTTCCAATTTTAAAATCCGGTTTTCGAATTTCACAAATTTATGAAAAAACCGGTTTGTAATCCAGTTTTTAAAAACCGACAAACCCTACATACATACATACAAACACGTCGAACTGAGAACCTCTTTCTTTTTGAAGTCAGCTAAAAAGTAAAGAAAACGAATGTTTGTCTTTATTGCACCTGTTTCATTTTTAAACAAACTATAAAAGAATATAAGTGTTGCTTTCAGAATTCTATCGAGACACATTAAAGACCACGATACTATGCAATACGTACGATGCCGTTAACCTTTTCCCCTGCCTCCCTATTCACAGAGGTATATGCAAAAGATTGCTATCCAAACTAATCGGTATATCAATCAGAATCGACGGGAGTAAAACAGTTTCAGAAGCAAGACCAGTAATGCTCCCTCGTCCGTTGCAAAAGCGCAATGCAGTAAACTGCTTTACATCAAATCCGCTAATGCCTGTCTCGCCCTTGATGGCGAAATCGATCTCAATTCGATCGAATCGACCGCTGACGTCAGTCCGCGCCGATACCGAAGACGTGTGCATGAATTAATGCTCTCTGCGCCACCATCGGGATAGTTGGTCGTTAGCTCGCTCGAATTCCTCGCCACGTTTCGCGGAAACTTATCTAATCCAAAGGCTTTACGTCAGAACGTCAGATTTTTGTTTGCGAACGTAAAATTTTGATTACTACGTGCAAGAAAGATACACCATGAATTGGAAAAAAATGTGAGGGGGAGAACGGAGATTTAAGTTATCTGCGCAGCCGCAGGTTTTCATATGAACTTTGACAGGCCAGATTGAGTTTGGTAATAATGACTGTATTGTTAGTAATAATAATAGGTCTTTAGTCCAGAATAGGGCTGGGACTATTCGAATAATTTAACATTCGAATATTTTACAAGTATTCGAATGCTAAGAATACGCTTCGAATATTTGAGTATTCGAATGCTACGAATAAGCTTCGAATATTTGAGTATTCGAATGCTACGAATAAGCTTCGAATATTTGAGTATTCGAATGCTACGAATAAGCTTCGAATATTTGAGTATTCGAATGCTACGAATAAGCTTCGAATATTTGAGTATTCGAATGCTACGAATAAGCTTCGAATATTTGAGTATTCGAATGCTACGAATAAGCTTCGAATATTCGAGTATTCGAATGTTATTATTCGAATATTTGAGTATTCGAATGTTATTATTCGAATATTTGAGTATTCGAATGTTATTATTCGAATACTATTCGAATGTGAATACTGATGTATTCGAATAGTATGGTATGAAGTGGAACAAAATTAGCTTACAAGATTTCACCCTGACAAATGAACCTAAAGAACTTGATTTATAATTCACACCATACTATTCGAATACATCAGTAATCAAATATTTGGATATTCGAATTATATTCGCCAAATAATTGAGCAACTGAAGTATTCGAATACCGAAAAATTCGACAAATAGTTCCAGCCTTAGTCCAGAATAGAAGGACCAGGAATGGTCGAAAGAAAATTTAGAAGTTGAACGATAAGAGAAAAACATCTTCATTTGACACAAAAGAATCCCATCAATTGATTAGAGATATCCACATAATATGCAAAATATAGTATTGAAGATATTTATTAGCATACATGAAACCATCAATAATTTTCAACGTTTCTCACCAATGCAATCTTTGCGTAGCATATAATAACTGGTTTTTGAAGTGAGCTAGATATCGTGGGACCAAAAATATTGTAAAACTGTAAAAAGGAATATAAGAAATATTACTGTATATTTATACGATATTTATTTTCTAGTTGAAAATTGCATTCGAATGGTAGTGACTGTAAACTGTAATTTTTAACCGACTTAAAAAAAAGAGGTTCTCAATTCGATGTGTATGTATGTATGTATGTATGTTTGTATGTATTACGTTTGTCCGCGAATTTCTCCGCAACTACTGGACCGATTTCCGTGAAACTTATTGCATTTGGTTTAGATTCAATCAACTTAGGGCATGGAGAAAGAAACATCAAATTCCGTTAAGTAGTTTTGAAGTTACACCAAAAAGAAGGAATCTAATACATTAATCGACCTCATTATTATTATTACGAGCAGCTCTTTTTATAGGCCGATCCATATTTTTTAAATAAATGTAGTTATATGTATAACATAAATAACTAAAAAGTAAAAATAAAAAAAAATAAAAAAAATAAAACCGACTTTAAAAAATAAAAATGCACCAAAAAGTAAAATGTAATTTTTTCCTTATTTAATCTACGATTCTCAATATTTTTAAGTCAGCGCCTCATCATTTGCATTGTGAAAATCTAGCGCGGACTTTAAAATATTGAGAGTCGTAGATTAAATAAAGAAATAAATTATTTTTTACTTTTTGGTGCATTTTTATTTCGGATTTATTATTTTTTTAAATTTTGTTTTAAACCTCATATGGTGTGAAGTAGTAAATAAATAATAGGTCTTTATTACACTAGTGCTACATATGTGTATGGTGAATAATAATGGTTAGTAATAATACATGATAAATAAATTTTTAGTTGAGTAAACCAATTGCTTAAGTAACAAATTTATGACAAATGATAGTTTCAGAGGACAAGACAATTCTTGTAATAAATATTCTTGTTTTTTTTTAAATTCGCATCAATTCCGTGGTTATTAGCGACCATAGTCAGTAGTTATTTTATATTTCGTAATGTAGAAATTTTCTACGAATGAGGTCGAGTGCTTTCTTGAGGTTTTCTTCTGTTTCGAATATTTAATAAATATTCCACTACCTTGTGGATTCGTATTAAATTACCTATAACAATGTCTATCAGAAGTTCATGTTAAAGTTTTTCAATGATTTTGTGCTGATAAGGAGCTCATAAGTACCATATACGTAGAAATGGATTTCATTGAACAGCTCGACGAAGAAAGATGGCAGTGATCGCGTTAATATTTATGCTTACAGCTTCCTAGTCATTACAATACAAAAATAGAAAGCAGTAGCTTATAAATGAGAACCAGTGTGTCTGTTTTATACAACTACACGGTCTTGTACAGGAACTTCCGCATTTTTCAAGCAAACCTAATAGTCACTACTACCGCAAAATGAATTTGGAAGAAAATAAGAGAAATAGTTGATTGCATTTTTTTTAAGAATTATTTGGAACATAGTCAAAATGTTGGAGTCGGGGGTCACGCTCACTCATTGTCAGTTTGGAGGTTGAAAAATGAGTGATTTTGGGGATTTTTTTTCCCAAAAAGTGCGAGACCTTTTCCAAAAACTATTTTCGTATTTGAAATAGTTTATTTTAAAGAGTGTCTCATAATTTTTGTATTTAAAACTATTTATTAATAACGAGGTTGTGACCGATCTCCCTGCGGTCCCCCTAAAAAAAGTGTTTTTCTAAAAAACACCAAAAGTGTTTTTCTAAAAAACACCAAAAGTGTTTTTCTAAAAAACACCAAAAGTGTTTTTCTAAAAAACACCAAAAGTGTTTTTCTAAAAAACACCAAAGGTGTTTTTTTTTAAATTCAAAAAGATTAATTTAATATATTAAATTATTTGGTCCCGTTATTGGTAAATATTTTTCAATAAAAATATTATGAGATATTTTCCAAAATACACTACTTCAATTACGAAAATCGTTTTTGGAAAAAGTCTTCCAGAGTTTGAGAAAAAATTCTAAAAATCACTCTTCTTCGACTTCCTGACTGAGCATCACTCCATATGTTGTGAAACCACTGTCCACTGCACTCAAAAATCAATAAAAATGGAAATAAAATAAGCCTTAGCTATAACTATTGAAATAACTGAAATATCCATTGGCATATGAGAAATCCATTAGCAGAAGATAAATGAGGAGAATAGGTATTGAAAAGAACAGTTAACGTAGAAGTTCAATTTAATTAAAATTTGTTGTAAAAGTAAACAATAGCAAAGGAAAAGAATGCAGCAAAAATTGCATTTTTATTTCGTTTAACTTTAATTGATAAACCTTGTGAGCACTTTTTAAAATTTAAGTATTGTACATTTTCCGAAATAGCAAGAAAAGTAAATTAAAATTTTTAAGTCTATGAATGAATAGCAACTTATGAATTTTAGTCCCATTTAAATAAACTTATTATCTGTGAAATAAATTTAAATTTCTTCCAGTTGAAAAATACAATTTGTTCAAAGTATTACAGTTTTTCTTAATCGTCACACGATCCCATGAATTTTAACGTCCTTACTGTACCTATAATATTGTCGCTTATTGTTACTACTCCAATTAAATAATACAATAAAACAATAAAACGTTACAGTACAGTAAATGAGAATTAATTTCTGAATATCTTTATCAGTTCACGTGATTTCATGCAGTGGCAAGACAAAGTTTCTGTAGGGCTTTTTCCACCTGTAACGATGAGATACGCTGACGTAAAGGCTTTTATTCACAACCGACGTCGTGTTTATTAATCTTCCTACAGTTTTTGGAACGCCTTCATTTTTCCATTATTGTCACGAATCGTTACGGTGTTTCGTGGAATTTTCCACAGATATCTTTCACAGTGACGACATTTATCACTGCAAGTCTATCTCCACGATGCGAAGCTCCGTTTACAATGACATACGTAGACTACATCGTGCACTAAACTGACTTACAGCTAAACATAACACTGGTTGCAGATATTAGCAGCTTGTTTGCTGGAAAATATTAGTAGACAGTATGCACTGGGTGGTAGAGTTTGTTCGTTTTTAAACACTGTTTTTTTTTCATAAGTTTGTAAAATTGGAAACCGGTTTTTAAATTTTGAAAAAACCGGTTTTATATACTAGACTTAATATAGAAAAACGAATTAATTATCTAATCTTCACGAGTTCATATTTTCAGAAGAAAAATACTAAATGAAATAAAGGTTAATAATTTATATGTTGTACGGATTTTAGTTATTTCAGTTTTTTCCCCATTTGGTTTTGAATGCAGTGTATTTTATTGTGCTGGTTTTTGTAGATCCAGAAATATTAAGTGAAGTAAAAAATGGTACGGATTTTAGATATTTTAATTTCTTTTATTTGTTTGCTTTTGTATAGATACAGTATATTTTATTTTGTTATATTTTTGTAATTCCATAAATATTTAGAAACTGAACATTTTCAAAATAAGTACTGATATTATTTTCTATTTTAATTATATTTTTTGTGAAAATTCGAAAACCGGTTGTTTGGGAATAGTGGAATTCGAAAACCGGTTTAACCGGTTTTTGGGGAATAGTGGAATTTGAAAACCGGTTGAACCGGTTTTTTGGAATAATGGGATTCGAAAACCGGTTCAACCGGTTTTTGGGGAATAGTGGAATTCGAAAACCGGTTTTTTCAAAAGTCGATTTTTTTATAAACCCTAGTGGGTGGTTCTGCTTGACAAAATGTGACGAAAATCAAGAGTAACGAAATTATGAAGGAAGTTTCGTGTTTTAGTTATTAATGTTCAAAAATTCGGGTCAGAGACGCCTGAAGCATTGCAATTGGGCGATTAGCGATTCGCGTTGTATAGGTCAGTAGAGCCGCGCACAGTCGCCGCCAAGAAAAAAAAGATGCATTGGTACCAGCTGACCTCATAGAAGTCGTGGTAAATGTATGTACAATATGTATTTATAAGTCATTCATGTTTTGATTTTGTATTATTTCTCCACGTATTTCTCCTTCGATGTATGCAATTTTCTTAAGTATAAACAATGAGATATTTTTCGTAATATTTAGAATAATACTCAACTGATGTCTTATGTGCATACAATTATATTTTAAAACTTCATGAATTCCCAAAAATGTGGTTAAAAAATAAAGAAATACATGGTGTATATTCTGACTTATTAATTACTAATAAATTAATATTGAAAGTTACTAAATCGCATAAATGCAATTAATAATTCTCCGAACATTAATGTTCATTAACTTTACTTTACTATATCTTTGAAATTTTCCAAAAGAGAAACAAAATTTTCCAAGTGTACCTCATCGGAATGGAATATTAATTTAACAGATGAAACGAGGCAACAATTTTCAACCTTTTTTCTCACCGTTAACTGTTCACGCGGAAAGAAGATTCTCGCAACTTCTTACGGCTGCAATAAAATCTAAAGCTTCAGCTTTCTCACTGCATATTAGTTCGAGAAGCATTCCAGTTTGGCTTCAGCTAGGAGAAGAGGTCATGGAAGAACTGAGAGATAACATTTTTTACGTAAGTGAAGCGCGAGGTTATTGCTGCGCGTTTGAAGTGATAATCAAAGCAGAGGATACACTGTACATTGTATAATATCGACAACTTTATTCAAGTAATTGTAAGGTACGCTAACCTTGAGATTTTTTCCTGCCGCCTCCAGTTATCGAGGTAAAGGACTTTTCATTTTCTACGTCTTTACACATCTTCTTTTGTGTGACTGATATGCGCAAGCTGATGAGTGATGTCGAACAATAAATTAATATGACACATGCATGGAGTGCAGAGGGGACAGAGGCATCGGCTGACGTGGTGCCATATCACTCCATTTTATCGCGAAGTAGCTAAAAAATAATGCTGCTGCATGTATATACATGGAACGTTTACCTTATATACCTAAATGTTACTCGTCTTTTGTTAAGACACAGAGAATGATTCATTCAACACTTACATAGTTCATAGGGGTACTTAATATGCATCTAAAACAATATTGGAATCATGATTTAATTAGGGCTGGGACTATTCGAATATTTTACAAGTATACATCAGTATTCGAATACTTAAATATTCGAATAGTATTCGAATACTTGGATATTCGAATAGCATTCGAATACTTGGATATTCGATTAGTATTCGATTACTTGGATATTCGATTAGTATTCGAATAGCATTCGAATACTTGGATATTCGAATTATATTCGCCAAATAATTGAGCAACTAAAGTATTCAAATATTCGAATATCGAAAAATTCGACAAATAGTCCCAGCCCGAGTTTTAATATGGTAAAGTAGAAATATGAAATGTACTTCACGGACTTTTTGAATGGAGCAGTTTCTTTCCTCTAGCAAGAAAAATGTTTATGATATAAATTACAGTTGTACATCTGCTTATATAACCATTTGCTAATTTATTACTGTTTATGTTGTTATGGAAAAATTCTTAGGGCTATTAATGACACTTTGTATGCCATTCTTAGTTAAAAAGTTATTTTACCTTTTCGTCATAGGTATTACGTATACTATATGTATATGTTTATTATGTATATTTTAAACTTAGAAGGAAAGATTCCGAACCCAGAAATTCAAAGAATTCTGAAACTTTGTGGATATGTAGGGGACTTCCTCCTGATTACAACGTAATTTCTGTTTGTTGCCCAAGTTCACTCTAAGGGGGTAAAATTAACCCAGACCTAACCCTAAAAATTCGGCTGTTTTCCGATTTTGTGTTATAACTCGCGAACTGTAAGAGATAGGAAAAAAGTTTCAAGACAAAAATTACTTCTTTTAATTATATCTATCATTTGGTACAAAATTTATTTTATAGTTCACGAGTTATAACACAAAATCGGAAAATAGCCGAATATTCCGGGGTTAATTTCACCGCCTTCGAGTGCATTTGGGCAGCAAACAAAAATTGCGTTGTAATCAGGAGGAAATCCCCTACATATTCACAAAGTTTCAGAATTTTTTGAATTTCCGGGTTCGGGATGTTACCTTGTTAGATTTTGCTTCGCTTACAAGGGAACACTGCGAACCCGGACTCACTGAATGGAACACAACTTTGTGGGTTTTTAGAGTGACTCAAAACAAGAACAACGGTGTGTTTCATTTGGGCTCTATCGTCCTTTAAGGGGGTGAAAACTAACCTCAAAATCATTTTGAATAGAGTTTTTTCGTCAGTTATATACAGTGAGTAAAAAAAGTATTGGCACACTTTTTAAAATCGCATAACTTTTTTAGAATTGGTCCAAACGACATGAGTTTTTTTTAGAAGGTAGAAGGATTAGTTTGCTAAGTGACGTATTTCGTAGTTTTGAAAAAAAATTCAATTTGTCGGAATAGCAAAAAAAATAGTAAAGGCCGTTTTTTCAACTTTTTTTTTCTGAGCCTGTAACGAAAATTCAAAAAACCCGTTTGTAGATTTAAGTAAGCTGTATACATGCTGAAAATTTCATCAAAATCGGTTAACGGTGCTCTGAGTTACAAACATTTAATGATCGCACAATAAGTTCGAAAATCGCGAAATTCCCGAAATCAAGCGATTTTCGAACTTATTATGCGATCATTAAATGTTTGTAACTCGGAGCACCGTTAACCGATTTTGATGAAATTTTCAGCATGTATACAGCTTACTTAAATCTACAAACGGGGTTTTGAATTTTCGTTACAGGCTCAGAAAAAAAAAGTTGAAAAAACGGCCTTTACTATTTTTTTTGCTATTCCGACAAATTGAATTTTTTTTCAAAACTACGAAATACGTCACTTAGCAAACTAATCCTTCTACCTTCTAAAAAAACTCATGTCGTTTGGATCAATTCTGAAAAAGTGATGCTATTTTAAAAAGTGTGCCAATACTTTTTTTACTCACTGTATATATTTTGTAACTCTTTTCAAATTTTTGTTAACGGAAGTTTGTAACGCTTATTGCATCATTAAACTATTGTTTGAAACATTTTTTTCGGTCTGTTGTACTTTGAGAGTTATACGCGAAATAGTGGAAGTGCCAATTTGACTTTGAGGTTAGTTTTCACTCCCTTAAAGGGCGACAGGGCCCAAATGAAGCACACCATTGTTCTTATTTTGAGTTACTCTAAAAACTCACAAAGTTACGTTCCAATTGGTGAGCCCGAGTTCGCAGTGTTCCGTTGTTAGACTAAAAATTGTAATTTTAAAAAGTTTATTTCAGGGCCGTTCCTGGCGGAGGTGCAGAAGGTGCCCCCGCACCTGGGCGGCCAAACTTAAGGGCGGCCGCAGGCCGTTTATTATATGTAGGTACAGTTTTGACTAATAAGAATAATAATCGAAACTCTTTTGCATGGTCACAGTTTAAAATTATTTATATATATATATATACATACTGTGACCATGCAAAAGAGTTTCGTGTAAACTCTTGTAAACTCTTTTGCATGGTCACAGTTTAAAATTATTTATATATATATATATATATATACATACTGTGACCATGCAAAAGAGTTTCGATTATTATTCTAATTAGTATTCTTATTATTCTTATTATTATTCTTATTACTAAATGACTATAATAGTAGTATTAGTAATGCACCTCCAATATTGTATGCAAGATAATTGAGACTTATCATTGTATTGTTAAAGAAACCAGGGCCATTCCTGGGGTTTAGCGCCCAATTCATAAAAAATATTAAATTATGAAGGCGGCAATATTGTTTTTGCATCTGGGCCGCCAAACCCCAGGAATGGCCCTGGTTTCCTTCTTTCAAATTCTTTAACAATACAATGATAATAATAATTATCTAATAATTATCTTGCATACAATATTGGAGGTGTATCTACTATTATAGTCATTTAGTAAAAGGAGTTTACATGTGGTAGATCGCAGAAGCCAGGACAATAATAATTATAGATAGCCAAACGATCCTATGTATGTATATGGTTGAGGAACTTTCGGCTTCTGACCTGATCTGATCTGACCTGACCTGACTCTTGCTATGTCTCGGGTATCCGAGAGTTTTAGCCACATACACACCTTTAGAAAATATAAATGCCTGGAAAATACACGCACAAGCTTGTGACGTTGTAAATCACGACTCCAATAACAAAATGTGAGCCCTTGAAACCCTCTATGAGGGTCGAACTCGGTCAGTTTTGGTTGAAATACAACTCAGCTGACACAAGTCCCCTGCGTTATAAATGTACACCTAACCCTATAGAAATTCCTATAAAAATGGGAACCCTCATTCATTGCTCCAGTTTGGAATTTTTCTATCACGATACAAGATAACTCCCACGATTTTACCGATTTATATGTTAGTCTACTGTATTTCTATCATTAAAAATATCAACAACTCTTTAGAAATCCCATTTTGACCCTAGTCTGGCGGAGGTGGCGTCCATTTGGACCCCTAAAAGGTACTTGTGTTATTTATTACTTATTAATACTACTTCTTTAAGAAAGCAAGGAGTTTACATCATGACGAAAGCAAACTTATGCTTCATTTCACTTGTGAATCTTTACAAAGATAAATCGGTGCAAGAAATTTCTGTAACATAATTAAGTTATATTTTTAAAAACCAGACTGTAAATCCAGGAAACTTGTTCCATTTTGGTTAAAATAACATTATCGATTCCTGCTGTATAGTTCAACAAAAGTTCTAAATTTTCAGGGATTCTTTTCAAGCTACATGCAACCAGAGAACAAATATGAGACCCCTTTTGGCTGAATAAATCTACTGCATTGTAATTCATATACTTTCCGTCTTCTACAGCCTCTTGTAGATCATGTCTTCCGTGACAGCTTGCTTCTAGTTTGATTGTAATCGATTCCGTTTTATGTAAGCGGCGCGTTTTTAGAGAAACCATTGTTGTGACCGTTTGTACAAATTATTAATAAAACTTGGGTGTGACGACTATTTCCTATTTTCTAAACTTGAAACCTGTTTCAAACGAATACGATTTGAAGACCCAGAAGACATTCGAAAAGATACAACGCAGCAATTAAAAGCGATATCTTTCGGGGACTTCCCCATTGTGTTTCCTAGTGGAAATCACGAATAAAGAGCTACTCAAACTGGGCAAGAAAATATTTTGGAGAAAATCGCCATTGTGAATTTTTTATTTAAAAGAATACACAGACTGGTCTATGAACCCATTCGCCACGATATTTGAGCTGGTTCTGATATTTTAACATGAAAATGTTTCAAACAAAAGCTCATTGATATCAAATGCATTTTGTGGACTGTACCTCGGATACCTATTAACTTATTCCAACATCAGACAGCTAATTAAAATGATACGTGTTTCTATATTCTGTGCGAATAGTGTAAAGAAAAATATATGGTGGAATTTAAAAAACATAAAATAATTCTAGTTTTTGATTTAACATAATTTGAATTTCGACCGTAAAAATTGTTCTAATTAGAAGAGATGATTTCGGCGCACTGGTTCGGTCTATTAAGTAATTAAATAAAAAAAACTATTTTGCAATTTTCAGAATTTTTATCAAATTCCAACGTTTCGGTCAATGATTATGGCCATTCTCAAGGAAAGTTAGATAAAGGAAAAAAAATACTGCATATATATTTTATACAAAAAATTTCTTTGAAACAAATATCACGTTGATTGCTGGGAACATGCGACGCACGAGTCGGTTAACCGGTTTCCGGTTCCCAGCAATGAATGTGATATTTGTTTAACAGAACAATTTTTTGTATAAAAGCATACGCAGTATTTTTTGTTTCTTTATCTAACTTTCCTTGGGAATGGTCATAATCATTGACCGTAACGTTGGAATTTGATAAAAATTCTCAAAATTGCAAATGACTTTTATTTAATTATTTAATAGACCGAACCAGTGCGCCGAAATCATCTCTTCTAATTGGTCTAGTTTTTGATGCAACAAACATACGTTCAAAATTTTGGTTGCGTCAATAAATTTTCTATTTGATACCAATGAACTTTTCTTTGAACAATTTTCTTGTTAAACTATCAGCACCAGTTTAAATGCCGTGGCCACCGATTCGTAGACCACCCTGTATAATTTATAAAATATTCCTCGTTTCTTTATAGCCACACCTTGTGTTAATCCCAGCATGGCGGATACGAGGGTCTATTTTGACCCATGTATAGTTTCATTCATAAACATTCTATCACAACCTCCTACGTTAAGTTTGCATATTGTATCGAATGTACCGTATAAACTTCCTTTTTTAAAAGAAGAGATACTGTATAATAAGACTTACAAAGGAAGATTCCAACCCGGAATTTAAACAAATTATGGATACAGATATGTATTACTTACCTACGCATTTCTTTTGCTGCCCAAATTCACTCTAAGGGTGTACCTAATATTGACCCCTAAAAATCCGGCTACTTTCTGATTTTGTGTTATAACCCCCAAAGTGTAACTTACCAAATGATAGTCTTAATTAAAAGAAGTAACTTTTGTTTGAAAACCGTTTTTCCATCTCTTCCAGTTTGCGAGTTACACCTACCCAATGATCGTGAAACAACCGGATTTTCAGGTGTCAATTTTACCCTCTTAGAGTGAATTTGAGCAGCAAAAGAATTGCGCAATACATATCTACATATATGAGGTAGGGCTGGGACTATTTGTCGAATTTTTCGGTATTCGAATATTCGAATACTTCAGTTGCTCAATTATTTGGTGAATATAATTCGAATATCCAAGTATTCGAATACTATTCGAATATTTAAGTATTCGAATACTGACGTATTCGAATAGTATGGTGTGAATTATAAATCAAGTTCTTTTGGTTAATTTGTCAGGGTGAAATCTTGTAAGCTAATTTTGACCACTTCACACTATACTATATTCGAATAGTCTTCGAACACAGCAGTATTCGATTACTGAAATATTCGAATACATCAGTATTCGATTACTGAAATATTCGAATACATCAGTATTCGATTACTGAAATATTCGAATACATCAGTATTCGATTACTGAAATATTCGAATACATCAGTATTCGATTACTGAAATATTCGAATACATCAGTATTCGATTACTGAAATATTCGAATACATCAGTATTCGATTACTGAAATATTCGAATAGTATTCGAATACTTAAATATTCGAATAATAATATTCGAATACTCAAATATTCGAATAATAATATTCGAATACTCAAATATTCGAATAATAATATTCGAATACTCAAATATTCGAATAATAATATTCGAATACTCAAATATTCGAATAATAATATTCGAATACTCAAATATTCGAATAATAATATTCGAATACTCAAATATTCGAATAATAATATTCGAATACTCAAATATTCGAAGTTTATTCGTAGCATTCGAATACTTGTAAAATATTCGAATAGCCCCAGCCCTAATATGAGGCAGTGAGGGCAAAAACGGACCAACCCTCATTAAAAAAAAATTGTCCCCCTATTTTATATGGTTAGTAGAGCCTATTGGAATATGTTATTGCTACTAATTCAATTTGGAAAAAAAAGTGTGTTAGCCCGTTGTTGCTCTGACAGCCTCATATATCCTCTCTATGTCTGCAAAGATTTATAATTTTTTAAATTTCCGGGCTGGGGATCTTCCCTTGTTAGTAATGTAAACTACAGTTAAGGAACTACATGCTACGTATAATACCCAAGTATGGTAGGGGAACATGTTGTTCCTTTGACCAGTTTGAAGTTTTTGGATTTTCTCCACTTCAGTTTTGCTAAAAAAAAATCTAAAATGGGATCATATCAATTTTCAAGGCTTTTACTAACACATATATTTTTATACAATTTTAATATATCTTTTACTCTCAATTTACCACAGTTTAAGAAAGAAAGGAAAGTTGGTCAAAGGTACAACAGCCCGTTGTTCCTTTGACCAGGGGGTATTGTACCTTTGACCAGGGGGTATTGTACCTTTGACCAGCAGGTATATAATGATATAGTTCCAAATATGAGTTGGATCAAACTTATATCGTTCTAAAAGCTGTTTGTAATTGTTAAAAACTATAGAAACAGTTTCTCTGTTAAAAGCTGTTGCTCTCGATAAGCTTGTTGCCTCAGGTTTCCTCAAAGAAAGTTGTTCAGTGTATGTTTTACGGAAATTCCGCAACCATTGTTCTCCTGCACATTTGTTATGGGTCCATGATTTGTCAAATTTCTTGTTATTATGAACGGCATATTCATAAGCCAAGACTCTAACTTGTTTGAGCGTTAGACCATAGTGCATATTGGCAGCGCTTTTTAAATACTGAACTAATAAAAGCTCCTCTTCGTCTGTGAATACCTTTTTTGTTTTTTTAGGAGAGTATTTAAATTCTGTGTTATCTGATTCTCGCAGCTTATGTAAGTGGTAGATTAAAGTTGGCTTCTTCATCTCATAATGTTTTGCTGCTTCACCAATTGTCATCTCTTTTTTCTGTATACATTTTATAGCTGCTTCAATCTGGTTCTTTTCAATTCTTTTCCTTTTAATACCATCTTTACTTCTAGGCATTCTTAAACTAAAAACAAAAATAAAATTAAACTGAAATTTATATTGTGCTAGCTAGAGTGTTGTACCTTTGACGGGTCAAAAGTACAATGGTTACTGGTGGTCAAAGGTACAACACATTGACTTGATTAAGAACATTGCAAACTATAATATTTAGGTTAGACCGACTGACTTCAAACCTCGCATGCTTCTTTGTCACAGTCTTATCTACAGCTTAGTATAAAAAAACTTAAAAAATATTAACTTGTTAAAACTTTATGAGGTTGTGAAGCAATGGAAGAATACTTACTTTTTCTTATGAAATTAAATAATATTTTTCTCTGGTCACATGGACTACGATCTCCTTACAACAAGCCATTAAATTACAAATCTGATGGATAACAAATGTACTGAAATTTTTATTTTTATATACATTTAACAGATGGCTCTGTAACCCATGGTGGTTAAAGGTACAACTGGTCAAAGGAACAACATGTTCCCCTACCATTTCTTCACAAAGAAACAAAGATCCAAATCTAGTATAAAATTATATGGCGGGTGAAAATGGACCCTGTATTCGCCACAAGGTCAACTGCCAATCCATCCTCCTTAACACCCCTACAAGGGTTCAACGTGCCGATGCAGGTATACCAGCGACACAAAGAACACGTTCTAAAAATTATAATAACCGTCCTCGCGAGGGTGCAGTACGGTCCATTAACACCCTGAAAACTCGAAAGGTAAGCACACAAGGGTGGGTGAGATTAGCGCGGTAATTCGCAGGCCGCTGTCCGCCTCGCGCCTTGGTCGAAATGTCCATGAAATAAAAACAGTCTGCGCCAGGGTCGATCGAGGGGACGTTGGGGGCCTCGTACCCACAGCTTGCCGGGGAAACGTGTTAATTATTAATACAAAGCGGTTTAAGCCGTGCGTTATGGCGGCCTATTTTAATCCGGGAGGTCTGTTTTCGCTGTTGCTTTTCGGCCACTTCCGGTCCTGAATTAGAAGCGCCAATAAACGGGGGGGCCTCCATAGAGATCTCGTTGTTTGACCAAGTGCACGCCAGGCTCCCTGTGCGGCCGTTCGGTTTCTTCCAAATACCAGGAACGACGCTATGAAAAAGGAGCCGGCGATTCGAGGCGCTGTATGTGGTGCGACGAGGAACGTCGTGCAAGTAGGTATATGCGGGGTTTTTCTTCGTTAAAAAATCAACGGATATTTTGAAATGACTCTGTTTTGAACGAGGCTTTGTTTTTCAGAGAAACAATTCCGAAAGTTCATCGAGTACTTTGCAGCTTAAAAATACATACGGTCGTTGATAAGCATTAGGACACCTACTCTGTGCGAGATAACTGTGGAAAATGTTGGAGATTTATTGAAGAACTCTGACAAAATTTAATTTAAGTGGTATTTTAAGGGGTAATGCCACTGTAGAGCCCGGAGAGGCAGCCGGATTCGGAGATTTTTTTATGCTAGTATCTCTAATGGAATACAAAATCTGGTCGAAGGCTTTTATTTTACATACCTTGAAGTATGATGAAAATTTTTTGTTAATTTTTTTAACATAAAATGGTGACGCCACAGCTCAACAAATGAAGCTTCTTCTGAAAACAATGTTCCGCGGCTGGAAAGATTTCTCCTTTAAGTTTTGACCTAGAACAAAAAATTAAAATTGTTTGAATTAAAGGAAATTAAAAAATACTATTTTTTGTATGATTTTTTTGTGCGTGATTGAACAAAACCTTTCAACAATTTTTCACGTCCCTTTTTACCTCAAAATGAAACGTTTTGTAAATTAAAACCGGAAAATAAAAACAGTTAAGAGTAGGCATTTCTGTTATAATATTAATGTTTCCCCGAATTTTTGGAGCTGTAAGATGTTCATTGTTCATTCCTTTTATATATTACTCTGATTCTTAAATTTCTCGCATTCGTCATCGCTTTTGGCTCCTTTGTGTATACATATCCGTAGATTGCAGGTACTGACATATTTTATTGATGTAAAATCGTAACAGTACCTACTTCTATTTTCAATTGATCGTTCTTTTCTCACAATTTTTCACTCAATAATTGTATAATATCCTTATATTCCTTATTTATAACTTCCTTTCCTTGAGATACGATTGTTGGGAAGTATATTTTATGCCGTGTCATCTGTATCGAATTTACTACGCCTACTATAGGCCATGCTGGGTCCCCAGTAGGGCTGGGACTATTCGAATAATTTAATATTCGAATATTTTACAAGTATTCGAATGCTACGAATAAACTTCGATTATTTGAGTATTCGAATGTTAATATTAAAACCGATAAATACTGATGTATTCGAATAGTATGGTGTGAAGTGGGTCACAATTAGCTTACAAGATTTCACCCTGACAAATGAACGTAGAGAACTTGATTTATAATTCACACCATACTATTCGAATACATCATTATTCAAATATTCGAATATTCGAATATTCAAATAGTATTCGAATACTTCAATATTCAAATAGTATTCGAATACTTCAATATTCAAATAGTATTCGAATACTTCAATATTCAAATAGTATTCGAATACTTCAATATTCGAATGGTATTCGAATACTTGGATATTCCAATAGTATTCGAATACTTGGAAATTCCAATTATACTCGCCAAATAATTGAGCAACTGAAGTATTCGAATACCGAAAAATTCGACAAATAGTCCAAGCCCTAGTCCCCAGTACCATTCATTTCTTGGAGTTATTAGAAAATCTGTAATTTAATTATTATACTTTAGTGTTCATTAATGCTACACTAAAATCAATTGTTATTTTTAATTTCAACGAGTTGTTGAATATGTTTATTTACATCCATTGATGTGGATGAATAATAAGAACGAAAGTAATTTATCTATAAAGATAAAATTGATAACAGGGAATTACTTAACATTTTATTTGTTGCGTCGAAATAGACGTGGCCATATTTTACAAGTGATTCATGGGAATACCACTTTAACTTATCGCAGGCTTGAGTAAAGGAGTTGTTTTTTCTTAACCAAGTTGCTTTCTTACAACCGTATTTCTCTTTAATTACTTAAGCCCCTTGTGAACCAGTCCCTTTCTTTCTCTTACTTTTCATGATACTTGACCTACCATATGTATGATCCATTTATATGACGAGAACTATAATATACTCTTTCAGTCGCTTATTCTCAAATACTGCATTCTCTCAGTCCGTAACAAATAGCTTTTTTACTACTGTTGGCTTTTATTAATGACTGTAATAATATAAACAGTATCGTGGTATATCCTTCTTGTTTAATACTAATTCAATGTATCCGATGGAGATTGATGGTATGAATCTGGAAAAAGGAGTAGGCATGGATGCATGCAGGGAAACCTAATTGCACGTACTTGTGAAGTATACATATTTATAATAAATGTATTGAAAAAATAATGATGGAAAAAGAAAGAGTGCAGTAAGTATTAAATTAAATTCAGATTAATGTTATATACAAAAATAAGATAAACACATATTATTCGTGTATTAAATTATAAATATTACATATAAGTTATAGATATATAAAATATAAATCTTTATATATCAAGTTATAAATAATAAAATATAAGTTATCTAGTTTATAAATATTTGTGTGTTAAGTTATGAATATTAAGTTAACTAATGGGATTAAGTCGTGTAATTATAAACGATTATATGAGTTACATATACCTATTATATATTTCACCAACTGGAAAACAAAAGGTAACGTAGATCATGAAACAATATGAAATAATTTTAGCACATTTCATTAGTCACTGGTGAATCGTGATACGAATCTGTCTCGGGAAATCAGGCTTACGTATTTTTCAATTCGATGTCAAATTCGAAATAGTAGATAAGGAAGCTGAAATTTGAAAAATTCAACGCCGCTTTCCATAATTGAATACTGCAGCCTAATTTTTGTATTATCTACATTTATCGATGTTACCAGCAACCTGATATTCCGCAGCAGACCGAAAGCTGTTAATGCAGAGTTTGAGTGAGGTACCGTACCTATCTATCAGCACATTGATCGTGATCGAGTGATTGGGAAAAATAAAAGTGCTTTTGGCGCTGGTTGGCCACGAATATAGCAAATAGTTAATCGGTAATCAAGGTTTAGTGTAAGTGAACTAGGGCTGGAAATATTTGTTGAATTTCCACGTAGTCAAATATTCGAGTACTTCGATGACTCAAATATTTAGCAAATATGTATTCGATTATGTATTTCGTGCACTGATCAAGTACCTAGATATAACACGTACTAGGGTTTATACAAAAACCGACTTTTGAAAAAACCGGTTTTCGAATTTTCACAAAGAACAATAATTAAAATAGAAAATAATATCAGTACTTATTTTAAATATGTTCAGTTTCTTTTAATATTTATGGAATTACAAAAATATAACAAAATAAAATATACTGTATCTATACAAAACCAAATAAATAAAAGAAACTAAAATAACTAAAATCCGTACAAAATATAAATTATAAATCTTCATTTCATTTAGTATTTTTCTTCTGAAAATATAAACTCATGAAGATTAGTTTTACAGTAAACTGTTACGTACTACAATATACTTGTGTCCGAGGCGATTTCAAGTCTTTATGTGAACGTTTTTAATCAACTAATTACTTCATTTTTCCATATTAAGTCTAGTATATAAAAACGTTTTTTTTTTCAAAATTTAAAAACAGGTTTTCGAATTTTACAAATTTATGAAAAAACCGTTTTCTAAAATCCTTTTTTTAAAAAACCGACTAACCTTAGTATACTACCCCTTAAGTAAGGGTCAGGAAACGCTAAATTACTTGTGGCTGCTATTTAGGGAACTGAAATTTCTCAAGAAATTGAATGCTCATGAAGATATAGAGAAAAGAATGTGCGTTGCGAGCAATAGTAGTACAAAATTTACTTCGTAAGTGGTATTTTCAAGTCACCTTGTGGAGATCAAGATGTAACGTAGCTGATCGTTAACTGAATATAGTTATGTATTATCACCTATTGTGTAATATTTTTCTGAATACCACCACTACTTTCACAAATATATTCCACAGCAATTTAAATAGGCGCAGCACTCACAAGGGGCGTGGACGCGAGGTTCGGGTCACCGATTTCATTTAAATGTTGCACATGCTTACTGCGCATTATGTGTAATAATATGTATATTTAAACTCATTGGGCATATTGATCAAAATTTCGCGAGAAAATCTAGCCATCGATCGTGATCTGGATATGTACGCGTATGCAGGTACTACAATTAACTATTGAAATCATTCTCATATTTATACATACGATGCTTAACGTTCTCATATAAAATTGCGCCCAATACATTTGACCCATTAATACTACACGAAAGATTTTAGCTAAATAATAATATTCGAATACTCAAATATTCGAATACTCAAATATTCGAATACTCAAATATTCGAAAAACAATATTCGAATACACAAATATTCGAATAACAATATTCGAATACTCAAATATTCGAATAACAATATTCGAATACTCAAATATTCGAATAACAATATTCGAATACTCAAATATTCGAATAACAATATTCGAATAAAAATATTCGAATACTCAAATATTCGAATAATAATATTCGAATACTCAAATATTCGAATAATAATATTCGAGTAATAATATTCGAAGTACTCAAATATTCGAATAATAATATTCGAATACTCAAATATTCGAATAATAATATTCGAATACTCAAATATTCGAATAATAATATTCGAGTAATAATATTCGAAGTACTCAAATATTCGAATAACAATATTCGAATAACAATATTCGAATACTCAAATATTCGAATAATAATATTCGAATAATAATATTCGAATAATAATATTCGAATACTCAAATATTCGAATAATAATATTCGAATACTCAAATATTCGATTAACAATATTCGAATACTCAAATATTCGAATAATAATATTCGAGTACTCAAATATTCGAATAATAATATTTGAATACTCAAATATTCAAAGTTTATTCGAAGCATTCGAATACTTGTAAAATATTCGAATATTATATTATTAAATAGTCCCAGCCCTAGTTGGCAATAAACGCGCATCGTAAAATGCTCTGGCAACATTGACCTAAACCCGTGACGCTAATTATGCTGTTTTATTCAATGATGCACGGCGAAATGGGGATCCCTCTTTAACATAAATCGCTCCTCGGGCCTTTATGATTTTATCGGGGCCTCATTGCAGCAACGCAAGCGCATTACCTCCGCTCTCGTGGCTTTTAACGCGCGCATTTTATGTCCGCGTTTGCGCCTTCGTCGTGACATTATTACGCTATTATATTAGTTTCTGTTACGAGTCGCGGAGGCGGATTAAAGGCCTCCATGGATAATGGCAGCAACAGGCATTTATCCCGTGATGAAGTAATATCCCCTTGTAATAATCAGAAACTCGCGTGAAATGCACTCGATTGAGGAAGACATCTCGAAAGATGATTTTTCGAAAATTTCGTGATTCTCGAAATTTTGTTTCCATATCGGAGGTTCGTACAGTCGAGCCTATATATTTTCAGATTTAGTCTCTTCGTGGTTCTACAGACAGTTTTGTACCGTTATAAGCTTTTAAAGCTTCCTTTCTAAGTTTTACGATACTTTTATGGCATACCCAGCAATAGCACATGCCCGAATGGAAGAGGGAAAATTAGGTGGAGCCATCCACCCCTTCCGCTTTAAGAAGCCTATAGGAGGCATTATTACTCCTTTGTTCCTACTCCTTTGTTCCTCACCCACTGGTTTTAAAGTGTTCAAACTTCAGTATTGCTTGGTATACCTGTATAGTTATTTAAATACCTTTTCTTACGGCAATTAAGGCAAATGGCCCAATGCTTAAACAAGGCCCAATAATTAAATACTGAGAAGAAATTTTGTTAATAGTTTTACTAATTTGCAACGTTTAAATTGGTCGAAATATAATTGCAAAATGTATTAGCATTATATAAATACAATTATCACCTTACATAACTGAATAGCTATATTATGCAAAAATATTATTGTACAGTAAAGCTTCAACAGTTTCAATCTCGTTTCTTATGGGCTCTAGTAAGCGAGAGAATATTTTTGTTAAGGTAGTAATTACTTATTATTTTATAATTTTTGAAATAGTACAGTTGTTTTGGATTTATTAAATATTGAAGAATTGAAAATTAATTGGATCTCTTATTAATTTTTTGTTTTTGTTATTGAAATTGTTGCGTTTATCCACTAGTACACGAACCATTTAAACACTGGTAGAGACGCCAGTACTCGGTGAAGTTTTGAGATTATTAACATTTATTGTACTAAAGTAAGTATTTTTTGTACCCTATATATTTACGTTAATAATAACTATACGAAAATATAATACTGTTCAAGAATTATTAGGATATTTAATCTTAAACACGTCATAATATTAACATAACCTACAATTTTATAAACGACTAAAGAAACCCAAATTAATTAATTCGAGTAAATAGTAAAGAATTTAACACAAATTTATTATAAATAAAATGTTTTTATTACCCCAAAATATTACCATATTGATTTCTTCTCATTAACTGATAGAAATAGTTAAATTAAATATAAATTCAATAATTGGGACACTGATAATTAATGGCTGGGACACGCTATAAATTTCATTTAATTACTGGGCCATATGAACAGTTTCATGTTTTAATTAATTTAAAACTTTTCCTTTAACAAATATAGATTCTTGTTACTTTATCTGAAAGTAGAAATTTCACGCTTTCGAATAATCATATTTAGTTATAATTTTATACTGTTTAAATATAAAAGAAATTGCAATTGCAATTGTCTCAACTGCTTCCTTAACTGTTCCACCACTGGGCCATTTACCTTAACCCTTCTTTGACACTCTGGGTGTGAGCCACCCCTAAGTTGATTCGGACGCTTTGTACCTTCTATATGCAAAATAAATACCTTTTTTCCAAGCCGACTTACATACTACTTTTTTTCTCTCAAAATATTATATCTGAACAATAACTGTAGATTTTTAGCTTCTAATATTGAAATTTGTAAAAGTTACAAGTTTTTAAAGATTGTCTTCGTCTTTTCTCAGCATATGGTAATCTAGAATTTTTTTACAAAACCTGTGATTAAATTTCAATCAAAAATCTATTAGAATACATTATAGAGACCTTGAAATTGACCCATGATTTTTTTCATAACGATTGGATTCTTTAGATGGGAATGGTAGTCGTTCAAAAATTATTCTGGGTGTGAACCACCCAGGTATGTCAAAGTTAATCGAAAAAAGAGGTGTGTTAAACAGAATTAATACGAATTTCTGCAATTTGTGGATACAATTTATAGACAGGTTAAAGAACCGAATAGTAGATATTTATGATGAAACTGCTAACACCTATCACACGTTTCTTGACATTAACAAAGTAAACGCTTAATAACTTGTAAATGTATTTCATCTTTCTGGATAATTGAATTGAGAGTTTGAAAAAGATATTTGGTATAATTTCCCCAATAGTCGTTTACTAATTTACTAAACTTTCATAGGATGCGAATATACTCCTGATCTTCTGCAGCAAGCCTACAATATATCCATACCTCATTCTTTCTTCATTTAACAAAATCTCTTTCATTTACATTTAATAGTAATTCGACCGATTTCACCAGGAATTTAGAGTCTGATTTTATAAAAGATTTATTTATTTTTTAAATTTTCCTGTGAAAATGGCCATGATTCATCTGGATTAGCCAGGCATAATAGCTGAGGCACACTTCGTTGGAAAATTTTTAGGTGACAGACACACAAACATATAAACTTTTTTTTTTATATATTAAGAGTAAACCTATCACCAGTAGTGATGGGATCCGAAGCACTTGGAAGCGCTTTGAATCTATATATGAGACAGTCAGAGCAACAACGGACTAACCCACATTTTTTTCGAAATTGATTAGTAGCAATCGCGTATTCTAATTAGAGGTGTGACTATCGATCATCGATAAACTATCGATATTTTATTGATACTTACCGATATATCGACAATATCGTTAAGATATCGTTAAGGCGAATGGAAGCGGTTGAAGTAGACTACAACTCACTCTGTTGCATCAACGATGCAAATAACCATTTTAAAGACATTGTAACACTACGATATATATATACATACTTATAAATATATCGCTTTCCATTCGAAGGAATATGTTGAAACGGTAAAAAGTAATTTAATATACAAGTATGATATTAACTAAAATTATTCAAATATACAGCTGAGCAACAGTAACAATATTTTAACAATGGATGCACATACATATAAGTCTAAATGAGAGTATATGGACAAATTTGGATAAGAAAGTACAAAATATAAAATCATTAAATATTTTATAACGATATAATTTTGAGAAAAATGTACATGTGTGTTATATTTATATTTATAATATATAATTTACAATATACATATAAATATACAAATTCTTACAGACAGAAGTACAAGATTACAGCCAAAATACACTAATATGTTGCCTGCAATAAGTTCAAATAAAAATATAGAGATTTTATTATACAATTAATGTGTTGCATTCTATCTCAGCCGCTTCTATTCACCTTAACGATATCTTAACGATATCTTAACGATATTAACGATATCTTAACGATATCTTAACGATATTATCGATATATCGAAATATCGATAACATTTCGATATTGTCGACATTTATCGATAACTTTATCGATAGTCACACCTCTAATTCTAATAGGCTCTACTAACCATATAAAATAGGAAACAAAATTTTTTTAATGTGGGTTGTTCCGTTGTTGCTCTGACTGCCTCATCTATGAAGAAAACTTCGAAGTACTTCGAACATGATTCGAAGCTTAAGACTCTTGAAAGTCTTGAGTGTTGGTAGGTCTTTAAAGTCTTGGAAGTCTTGAAAGTCTTGAAAATGAACATTTAGTTGCCAAAAATTAGCCAAGTTGTTCGGCCAGAGGGTCTCGCCAGGGTCGCGGTTTATGACTGTATTGTCCCTCAAGTCGGCGATACAGGTCCGAAACCTACCAAGCCTTTCAAGCATGACTTTCAAGACTTCCAAGACTTTTGAGACCTATCAAGACTTTCAAGAGTTTCAAGCTTCGAATAATGTTTGAAGTGCTTCGAATTAGTCGCCTGATATACAACACCCTCACTGATCACCAGCAATTAGAGCTACAGAAACATCTATACCCAAACCACTATTTACATTTCTCACAAGATTCAATAAGCACTTGGAATTAATTTCGTCCAATAATTGCAGACGACCATCAGCACTTGCTCGGCTAGATGATGACCAACCCCCGCTAGATTAAGTCCCGACACTCCCCGACAATTAAGTCGGGGTACATATAAAACAACCCGGCCATTCCACCATGCGCGTTTCGCGTATCAGGTTCCAAGCGAGCGCGCCACATGGGAACCTTGAGGAAGGTTAGGTCCTCATGGCGGTGACTGCTAAATGTTATGGTTGGCGGTGCATGCCGGGACCGACGATCCGCTGATATCCACTCACGCGTTTCTGGGTATAGGCAACGAAGAAAGCCTGCAGAACGAGACCGGGGTCTTGTTCTTGTGCGGCATGCGAGTCCTGAGTGCCCTTCATATCGACCGATCGTTCTCCTCTCGATCCCACTTTTTCCGCGCCTCCTTCAGCGCCCCTTCACCCGCCCCCGCATCCTCTCCAGGCTCCCTACGATGCTTTCCCAAACGATTTTCTGCGTTTCGTCACAAGGGATCCTTGACAAACGACCCCATCTTATCGGTCGGTCCCTGCTCCTTCAGCGGCCATGCTTGTCCGTAGCCCACGAGCCTTGACGCCCGTTGCGAGGATTCCGTGCCAATTCGAGCAGCCTGGGGATTAAGGAATGCGCCGGGACACTTGTGAATGACATCTTGCCTGCCTTGGGTGTTTGTTTACTCGAAATGAAATGTTGGTGCAACGAATTTTGGGCAGTATTTGTTCGAGGCACAGGCAACGTGTGTGAATCGAGGAATTGGGAATTGATGAAGTGTGGTTCAGTTCTGTGTGGGAGGCTTGAGATCTTGTTGGAGGATGAGAAGCACTTTAACTGTGGAATTGCTATGTTACGGCTTGGTAATGGGAATATGGAAATTATAGTTACGTTGGTAGTACATTTTTATCGATTGCAAAATGTGTTAATATTTATGTCACTGAATTATATATAAATATTTAAATTATAATGTAAGAAGATTGCCGCTTGAGTATTAGCGTTTTGAATAATTGTAAGTAGATTAGGGAAAACCCATACTATTTTAAAATGTAGCTTCCATGCATCTGGAGGGGACTGAAGAACCTCATTAAAGGGCATCTGTCTGATTATATTATAATAAAGATGCAACAGCAAAATCTATTCCTTTAAAAGTCTGCATTCAATTCGAATAATCAATTCAAAAGGAGGAATAAAATAAAAAATACTTAGAGGCACTAGTTTTTACTAGCATGAGATAGGTACTATTTAACACAATTACAAGATTATTTACCTAACAACGTTGTTTCTTACTCAGATACCTATTAATATTCAAAAATTATTCGTGCTACTCATATTCAACGTTTAATAAGGACGGTGGTAGAAAATGGCCATTTATGGTTCTTCTCGCACCTGAAATTTTAATAATAGCTAATTCTACAAAACCCAGTCCACAATAAGTCCAGACTCATCTTAGATATTAGCTTCAAAAAGGATTTTTAATATTAAAGCATGGTTTTTATTTTCAGGATAAGGATCTATAATATTTACTATATAATCAATAATCATCAACATTTTTAAAATTGGTCCAAACGACTTGAGTTTTTTTGAGAAGCTAAAATGATTAGTTTGCTAGACGTGTTTCGTCGTTTTGAAAAAAAATGTAATTGGCCGGAATAGAAAAAAAAAAATAGTAAAGATCGTTGTTCCCAAATTTTTTGTGAGCCTGTACTGAAAACTCAAAAACCCCCTTTGTAGATTGAAGTAAGTTGTATGCATGCCTACAAATTTTAGGCATGTAACAAACGGGTTTAAAATTTGTTAATTTTTAGGCATGCATACAACTTACTTCAATCTACAAACGGTTTTTTTTTTAAATAAAAATAGTAAAGGTCGTTGTTTCAAATTTTTGTTGTGAGCCTGTAATGAAAACTCAAAAACCCCCTTTGTAGATTGAAGTAAGTTGTATGCATGCCTAAAAATTTTAGGCATGCAACAAACGGGTTTAAAATTTTTTAATTTTTAGGAATGCATACAACTTACTTCAATCTACAAACGGGTTTTTTGAATTTTCATTACAGCTCACAGAAAAAGTTGAAAAAAACGACCTTTACTATTTTTTTGCTATTCCGGCCAATAGCATTTTTTTCAAAACGACGAAACACGCCACTTAAAAAACTAATCCTTCTAGCTTCCGAAAAAAAAACTCAAGTCGTTTGGGCCAATTTTAAAAATGTTATGCGATTTTAAAGAGCCACTGTAGGTATGTGTACGTATCGCACTTTGGAACAAGAAGTTGGAACTCTTCTGCTGTAAAAGGTAAGTTCCGTCTCAGACAATGATGATGGCTATTATGATTCATCGAGTTGAAATGAACCTCCCATACATGCACCTGCAAATTTCATCCACAACTAGGTACATATTTTACGGAAGAACTACCGTCTGAAGAATAGGAGAACGAAACATAATAATTCTTTGCGTTCACATGTTTTGATTTACAAGTAAGTAAAGCCGGGAATCCACCTAGAAGCTGAGCTATGCTATGCGATGCTATGCTATGCCATGCTACGTTTTAAAAAAATTAGCTTCAATACATTCTCATGGAACTGTTTCCATCAAAAGCTAAGCTAAAACATAGCATAGCATAACTTAGTTTAGCTTCCAGGTGGATTCCCGGCTTTATTATCTTAATAATTGTTTGTCGCCTAAAAACTTTCAAACTATAAACTCTCTGATCACGAAATGTGCCTCAGCTCAACTAATCCAGATGAATGTGACTATTTAAAAAAAAAAATTTTATCAAATCAGAATCTAAATTTTGGGCGAAGCCGAGTCGTAAAACTAGTATAATTATAAACACATTCTTTTGAATATCTGCAACGTGAACTTATAACTTTCTATGTCTGATAATAAATCTTTCTTGCGACCGATAGAAATATCGATTTCCATCTACAAAATAGCGTTTGAACTTTTGAATCTCTCCACTTCATTCATTCGATGTTATGATTACTTGAGAACAACAACTTCCAATTTGTCGCCCTGTACACCTTCCTTTATACCTGCTTCTTTTACAAATCGCAAGGACCATTTTGGCCATTTTCTGACCATTCTTCTTTATAATACTTTTTTCCTTATCAACTAACACTCTTAATACACTGCAACTGTCAATATATATTTTATAAAATTGTATACACTATAGTATAGTGACTATACACATTGAAATTCAGTACGTCTATAATGGAATCGCAAAATGATAGAATGACTAAAAAATAGGCATCGATCATATACCGTTTAAATCGACAAATCTTCGTTTCCAAATAGCAGTGTGCATTTCATCAATGTGAATGAAATATCTCGGTAAAATTCGATGGTTTCGTAGGCAATACCGAAAGTGTTTGTTACGCCACTGCGTGGCAGGCATCGGATTACAATAATATTGTTCTTGGCGGCTGTGCTCATGGCGACGCTCTCGAAAGCACCTTTTTAATCGGGGGTCAGAGTATCAACAGCCTGACTTTCGCTGCTTAAAAAGTCAAATACGCATATCCAATTCAGAGTAGAAAAAAGATCGACGAATTTATACAAAGCTATGCACCTCGTATTTGGGTTAACACGCCAATGCATACGTATGAATGGGAGAATGTCGAATAACGTAAAAACACTTAGGGGGCGAAGTCGACGTCATGATGCTCCACAGCGGTGGAAAAAGGAGTGCCTTTTCTTCGTCACGTTCAATGACTGCGTAGATATCTTCGATTTATAAACAGGAACGAAATTATCTTGGGCAAGGAAATTTTTGCAACACGAAGGAAGTCAAATTCTTTGTTCCCCTGATTGTATTAATGTTTGTGAATATTATTGTTCCCAGATTTCTTAACCAGAGAGTATTAATTTTTGTGAATATTATTGTTCCCTCTTTATATATTAATTTTGATAGGTGGAAGGTATTGTTTTTCATATATGAATGTAAAAAATTGTATTCACATTTAAATGTTGGTGTCTAAGATTTTTTTTAATTATTTCCTTCCTCGCAAGTGCAATTATTGAGGATTAATATGTAGTATATATTGTTATTGAACAAATGACATATAAATAGTATTCTGTAATGATTGCATAGTTTGTTGAATATATAAAATGTAGGGTATGGAAATGGGTAAGGTATAATTTATGACTAAATAAAAAAGTACGAAACACAACTTTATCTAAGATGATTTTTGAAAAGAGGCGATTTTTTTTTTAAAAACGGAAGCATATATTTTTACAGAACTTTTGCACTTAAAATAGCAACATATAAAGAACATTTGGTAATTTTTTGGTAGAAGAATATTTACGTTTATAATAAAAATACAACATCATTCAAGAAGCCCTGTTACAAACGGTGAACAAGATATCTAAAAAAAACTACTGCACCAATCTTTCTGAACTTTTGTAGGTTTATTTTTTATATAAAAATCTACTGAATGACGGAATGATTTTTTTTCATTGTATAGTTTCGATTATGTCAACGAAAAATGGCTTCATGGTTATCACAAATGGCCGTTTTTCGTTGCTAAAATCGAAACTATACAGTCGAAAAAAATCCTTCCGTCATTCAGTAGATTTTTATATAAAAAAGAAGCCCACAAGATTTCATAAAGATTGGTGCAGTAGTTTTTGAGATATCTTGCTCACCGTTTTTAAAAGGGCTTCTTGGATGTCGTTGTATTTTTATTATAAACGTAAGTATTTTTCTATAAAAAATTTACCAAATGTGATATAAATGTTGCTATTTTAAGTACAAAAAGTTCTGCAAAAATATCTTGCTCACCGTTTTTAAAAGGGCTTCTTGGATGTCGTTGTATTTTTATTATAAACGTAAGTATTTTTCTATAAAAAATTACCAAATGTGCTTTAAATGTTGTTATTTTAAGTGCAAAAAGTTCTGCAAAAATATCTTGCTCACCGTTTTTAAAAGGGCTTCTTGGATGTCGTTGTATTTTTATTATAAACGTAAGTATTTTTCTATAAAAAAATTACCAAATATTCTTTAAATGCTGCTCTTTTAAGTTCTGTAAAAATATATGCTTCCGCTTTTTCAAAAAAAATTCACAAACATTCGTCTTATTTCGGCCTCCTGACTAGGTACCTATAACCCCTTAAGTAAAAATCAAGTATTAAATCAATTTATGTAAGTATATGTATAATGTCAATTTTAAACTTTCTGTTGCCCATCACTGTATTCTAATAATAATAAACTGCCTTTCTTACACACTGCTCAAAGACATTAAAAAAAACGAAACGTTCAAAGTAAATTTTGCAAGCAAAAGTAATGCTTGAAAGACGAGGTTCAGTGACCTAAAAGTGTATTGCTATTACACCTAACCCCATTTTATGAATTTGGTTCAAATCAAATCCAATGCTTGACAGCATTGCTGTGCAAAGATTCTTTTTGATTATGCAATTTGATAATTGAAATCTCTTACATTATATTGTGCAGCTGTGTTACGTCTGAAATACAATAAGATATTAAACAGAATATATTACAGCAATATTTTTAGGATCTACGCATTTCCATTTCAAAAATTATGTAATAGTCGTACATTATAAATTTTACATTACTCACTGTACGCCCTTGGGGGTATTCACACTGACGTTATTTCAAAGTCCAATTTTTTCGCTGAATATTTTAGAATAAAAAATACAATACATAAGAATGTGTTACGTCATACGAGCTGATTCCAAACGCATCCGACGTTACAAAAATATAGCATCGTAACATATAAAATATCTACGTGCAATCGGCTGAAAAATATTGTTCCAACAAAAATTAAACCCTGTCAGGAAAATAAAATTATTGTTACTCTACGCCGGGCCCCAAAAAAATATGCAACTATGAAATTTGAAACATAGCCGAAATATTTCAGGTGACAAAGTTCGGCGAAACACCCTGTACAAAGTAATAAAATAATTGTGACGTTATTTAAAAAGAAAAAGATGTAAACAATTTCTGAGATAATGCTTTTTTTGTTGTCTCTACCGAGAGGTGTCATCCGCAGCTTGTTCAGACTTCAGAGCAAAGCGAAAATTCATTCGTTCTTTTACCATAGTAATTTCTTTTTTGCTGAAAGCAACCAAAAGGTGCAGTCTTTAAGAATTTAGGCACTTTCACTCTGAACAATGCGGTATTTTCGTAGGTTCGTAGACGCACGTGGTGACTTTCGACTCGCGGGACAATACGGTCATAAACCGCGGCCCCTGCAAGACGCTCCGACCGATACATGTGGTTAATTTTTGGGAACCAGATGTTCGCATTTTTCTCCTTTACTTCGTCTAGGTCTAGAGTAGGGCTGGGACTATTCGAATAATTTATATTCGAATATTTTACAAGTATTCGAATGCTACGAATAAACTTCAAATATTTGAGTATTCGAATGCTACGAATAAACTTCAAATATTTGAGTATTCGAATGCTACGAATAAACTTCAAATATTTGAGTATTCGAATGCTACGAATAAACTTCAAATATTTGAGTATTCGAATGCTACGAATAAACTTAAAATATTTGAGTATTCGAATAATATTCGAATAGTATGATCTGAAGTGGGTCAAAATTAGCTTACTAGATTTCACCCTGACAAATGAACCTAAAGAACTTGATTTATAATTCACACCATACTATTCGAATACATCAGTATTCGAATACTTAAATATTCAAAAGTATTCGAATACTTAAATATTCAAAAGTATTCGAATACTTAAATATTCAAAAGTATTCGAATACTTAAATATTCAAAAGTATTCGAATACTTAAATATTCAAAAGTATTCGAATACTTAAATATTCAAAAGTATTCGAATACTTAAATATTCAAAAGTATTCGAATACTTAAATATTCAAAAGTATTCGAATACTTAAATATTCAAAAGTATTCGAATACTTAAATATTCAAAAGTATTCGAATACTTAAATATTCAAAAGTATTCGAATACTTAAATATTCAAAAGTATTCGAATACTTAAATATTCAAAAGTATTCGAATACTTAAATATTCAAAAGTATTCGAATACTTAAATATTCAAAAGTATTCGAATACTTAAATATTCAAAAGTATTCGAATACTTAAATATTCAAAAGTATTCGAATACTTAAATATTCAAAAGTATTCGAATACTTAAATATTCAAAAGTATTCGAATACTTAAATATTCAAAAGTATTCGAATACTTAAATATTCAAAAGTATTCGAATACTTAAATATTCAAAAGTATTCGAATACTTAAATATTCGAATAGCATTCGAATACTTAAATATTCGAATGGTATTCGAATACTTGGATATTCAAATAGTATTCGAATACTCGGATATTCGAATTATATTCGCCAAATAATTGAGCAACTGAAGTATTCGAATATTCGAATACCGAAAGATTTGACAAATAGTCCCAGTCCTAGTCTAGAACAGTGGTTCTTAACCGGTGTTCCTCGGAACACTAATATTCCGCGAAATTATGAAAAAAAAAAATTATTTTTTACTATTATTAATCTGTAATCTATAATTTCTAATAAAAGGTACGCTCGCATATTTTTGTTGTTAATTTTATGACCTTAGTGCTTTTGGTATTCCGAAAATTTTCCTTATAATCAAAAGTGTTCCGTGACTTCGAAAAGGTTGAGAACCACTGGTCTATAGTCTGGAGAAGAAGAGATGTCCTTCTCCGCCCGCGAATTCATAAAGGGGAGGTCCTTAAGAAGACAGAAGAAGTGCATTCAATTATGTAGATTTTCGTTACCACCTAAAAACCGAAAAGCGCGGACTTTCCAAACTTCGGAAAAGATAGACGTTCATTCTCATCGGGTTCATCAAACACGTAATATGGACTCCAATAAGTGGAAGATTCCTGTCGTGAGCATCAGAGCATTCGAAATCCAAAAACATTCAGTCCGATTTTTTAAACGATTTTTTTTAGCTTCACTCCTCTGCCCGTTTGTTTGCTTCAAATTTTGTAATTCAATTTTAACCCATAACCACAAATCCAATCGACTTGAAATCAACAACTCTAATCCAGTGAAATTGGGATTCCTCTACGGAATAATTCCCAGCAAGCTACATTTTGGCATGGGCCTCTATTTCGTCGTTTTTAACAATATGCCAAAAGTCTGACATCCGCTAAAATGTTTACAGAGGGTTGAAGGTAAAAAAACAGTTTTTCGCGAATATCTCGTTAGCTATCAGTTTTACGACAAAAATAGTTGCTATGAAATCTGTAGCTTAGGAAATTATGTATAAAAAAAGTTATATGAGTTTTTTTGTAGGAATAACTATTTTCACGTATGCCGGCTTAGAAAGCTTCACCCCCTATAAAGTTGACAAGGGAAGATCCCGAACCCAGAATTTCAAAAAATTATGAAACTTTGTGGATATGTAGGGGACGTCCTCCTGATTACAACGTATTTTTATTTGTTGCCCAAATTCACTCAAAGAGGTGCAATTGACCCCTGAAAATTTTTCGATTTTGTGTTATTACTCGCGAACTGTAGGAGATAGAAAAAAAGTTTCCAGGAAAAAGTTACTTTTTTTAATTAGGACTATCATTTGGTAACTTATAGTCCCTACTGTTCTTATAGTCTGCGAATTATAACACAAAAATGGAAAATAGCCGCATTTTCAGGGGTCAATTTCATCCCCCTAAAGTAAATTTGGGCAGCAAAAAAATTGAATAATACATACCAATATATCCTCAACATATCCCTAAAGATTAAAGTTTTATTCGCCCGTTTTTAAATTTATTGTTAACCCGTGATACATGAAAATGGTTACTCCTACGAAAAAAACTAATAGAACCTTTTTTGTAGAGAATTTCCTAAGCTATAAATTTCATGATATCTATATTTGTCATAAAACTGTTAGATAGCCAGATAATCGCAAAAAACAGATTTTTTTACCTTAAAATTTTTAGCAAATATCAGGTCGATGGGGACTTTTGGCATATTGTTTAAAACGTCAAAATAAAAGCCCCTGCCAAAATTTAGCTTGCTGGAAATTATTCCGTACATTGATCATATATTTCCGTCTAATTTCACTGGACTACTCGCGTTCTTTCCGAAAACGACAATAAGTCGCTGCGCTGCCTACTTAAGTATTGTAGCATCGTGATTTCCGTAAATACACAGTTTATCGAGAAATCATCTGTCACGTACAAATAGTTCAATTTTTGCAAGTTTCTTTTAGTTTCTTTAATAGTGAATGAAATAGTCTGTTCAAACACTTTAAGCTTCGTTTTTAACTACATATGTTTTTCTATATAACCTCAAATTTTAGGGTGCCAATCATTGTACAGTTTACTCTATGTCTCTTTTCATCCTTGCCAAGGAACTACCGATAAATTTCCGTAAAAGAGGAAAGACACTAAACCTGCCAGAGGAAAACTTGTACCGTCGATTGCAGATTGCAGGATATCACACATGTGATTAATACCGCGCACTTGTAAATTATCCTTTATGTAATCCACGTTTCACTTGTTGCGCGCATGGACACTGGAACGAATGTGCAAATCGTTGGAACGCCGAAGCTGTCACATTTTATATATGTAATTCGTGGAGGAAGAATGTATCCTTCAAAGGAATTTGCATTAGTGCTGGGAGTATTTGTCGAATTTTTCGGTATTCGAATATTCGAATACTTCAGTTGCTCAATTATTTGCCGAATACAATTCGAATATTCAAGTATTCGAATACTATTCGAATATCCAAGTATTCGAAATATTCGAATATTCAAGTATTCGAATACTATTCGAATATCCAAGTATTCGAAATATTCGAATATCGAAGTATTCGAAATATTCGAATATCGAAATATTCGAATATCGAAATATTCGAATATCGAAATATTCGAATATCGAAATATTCGAATATCGAAATATTCGAATATCGAAATATTCGAATATCGAAATATTCGAATATCGAAATATTCGAATATCGAAATATTCGAATATCGAAATATTCGAATATCGAAATATTCGAATATCGAAATATTCGAATATCGAAATATTCGAATATCGAAATATTCGAATATCGAAATATTCGAATATCGAAATATTCGAATATCGAAATATTCGAATATCGAAATATTCGAATATCGAAATATTCGAATATCGAAATATTCGAATATCGAAATATTCGAATATCGAAATATTCGAATATCGAAATATTCGAATATCGAAATATTCGAATATCGAAATATTCGAATATCGAAATATTCGAAATATTCGAATATCGAAGTATTCGAAATATTCGAATACTGATGTATTCGAATAGTATGGTGTGAATTACAAATCAAGTTCTTTAGGTTCATTTGTCAGGGTGAAATCTTGTAAGCTAATTTTGACCCACTTGACACCATACTAGTCGAATAATAATATTCGAATACATCAGTATTCGGATAGTATTCGATTAATAACATTCAAATGGTATTCGAATAATAACATTCAAATGGTATTCGAATAATAACATACGAATAGTATTCGAATAATAACATTCGAATTGTATTCGAATAATAACATCCGAATACTCAAATATTCGAAGTTTATTCGTAGCATTCGAATACTTGAAAAATATTCGAATATTAAATTATTCGAATAGTCCCAGCCCTAATTTGCATTTGTTCCTTGTTAGGTACTAACTTTACATATCGTATTATGTATTCATTTAGTTAATGCCTTCGCACGAAACGCTTTTGTAGCTCGTAATTCGTTTTTCCAGCGTCCTTCATTTTGAACTACGTTGCTTCTACTAACAATGAGTGAATTTATTTGAAGTAGCAATCATAAGCCACAGAACTATACCGTGTAAAGAAACCTTGACTTTTTTTGTCCAATTTTTCTGTTCCTTCGCTCAAAGTTTAATTCCTTTTCGTAAAATTATAATAAATCACAATGTCCCACAATTATGAAAACTGTAAATTTGTATTGAAATTAAAATACAGGTAAAAAAATTCCTCGTGGTTTATAATCGTTTCTTAAAACCGAAATGATTACAATAACTAATAATAGTAATTAGCATAATCTTTAATATACAAGCTACAAATATGTGAGTTACTCTGCCATCAAATTCATGCAACTAATTTTTTACCCAAACGACGCTTTAAAGGAAGCTCCGATGTTATCTTCCAGTTTATTTGCTCGGGCAATTCAATTTAACCGTGCTGATACAACAATCTCGTGGCATTAAGAACGAATCAAATTTTGATATTGATAAAGCCTTCGTTCATTCTTGTCGTAAGGAAATGGCGGGGGTTAAAAGACCCTCGAGCAGATTACACTGTTCATGACGTGATCTGACCTGTTTCGCTGTTAATTTCACACTCCTCTATCGAGATCTTTATCGAAGAGCATCGCGAACGTGCCATTATCTCGGTTCGATCGTTGCAATTAACGATCAACCGCTTTTTATCCGTGAATTGCAGCGTGCATTGAAAAATGCATAAAATTCGCCGTCAGTAATTTCGTAATTGATTATTCTTTCGCTATAGAATCAGGAGCTCGTGAAACTGCCCTTGATTAATTAATCCCTATATCGTAAATTATTTCACAATTTCAATTTAATGGTTAGGTATGAAGCATCACAATCATTAAAAAAGAAGGGGGATGAAAAGGGCCATCGTTTGCTTCTTGATAAAATAATTAATTATATCAAGATGTGATGTTCTGTGCTCCTCATTGAGAATAAAGTTACAAATTTTCAATGAAAATGATGGTTACCGCTTAAATTATAACTTTAGAAACTTAATTTTATTAGATTTCATGGCTGACGAAGAAAATGCTTTTAACAATCATCAATTAATGACCTTGCATTCGTAACTTCTAATTAAATTTACGGCTAATTTTATCACAGCTGCATAATGAATTTTCGCAACTAATGTCTCTGTGTTCAATATCATATATAAGTATTTGAGGTTTTCCGTCATTTTTTCCACATTGAAGATTGTTCAACAAAATTGAACCTTAAACAAAATTGAAAATTACACTGTTCAACAAAATTGAACTTTTTTTTCTGTTCTGTAACATTCAATAGCCGATTCTTATAGATTTATGTGTGCTGAAAACGAATCCGAAAACCGTTTATCGCTATCAGCCTTAGTTTTCGAGAAATTCGATTTTGAAGAAATGCAAATTTTCAAATTTGAACATCTTATGTGTATAAACAGTAATAGTTATTCGGTTGCTTGTTCCGTCAAATTATTCTATGAAACCTCACGAACACAACGATATAAGATATTATTGACTTATAAACATTTAAATATGTCTAAACAACGATTAAAGGGGAAAGGACACCCGAATTGCACCAATTTTTTCAGATATCGCAATACCACACAGTATTGGTAAAACAGAAGTGGTAAAACACTTTTTGTTTACAATAGGAACTTTTGTTCGAATACTTCAGTTGCTCAATTATTTGGCGAATATGATTCGAATATCCAAGTATTCGAATACTATTCGAATAACCAAGTAATACACCAGTATTCGAATACACCAGAATAGTATTCGAATACACCAGAATAGTATTCGAATACATCCATATTCGAATAGTATTCGAATACATCCATATTTGAATAATAACATTCGAATACTCAAATATTCGAAGTTTATTTGTAGCATTCGAATACTTGTAAAATATTCGAATATTAAATTATTCGAAGTTTATTTGTAGCATTCGAATACTTGTAAAATATTCGAATATTAAATTATTCGAATAGTCCCAGCCCTAGTTTACAATACAGAAACGAAAGAGTTTGGCAAAATGTGCGGCGCCGACAATGAAGTAAATATATTGAACTATCTATCTAGTAGATTGAGTTTCTTTCTTTCATTCCTAACCTTGTACGGCCTTGAAGGTCATAGTATACCATAGGGTTGAATTTGTCTTGACAGTCGCTTTCATATTGGGTAATCAAATATATAGCATTCCATTTAAAAAACTGAAAGTCCCCCTCGTTTCAAGGAAAGTATTGCGAACACCAAAAATTGAGATACCGTATTATGTTGGATATAAAAAACAGTAAGAATTTTCCTGCTTCAGTTTTTTTCAAATACTTACCATTTTCGAGAATCCTGTATAAGAATATCAGGTATAGACGCTTGGCTGCTGCGAGTACCGCACGGCCCGACCAGTCGAGCCGGTGCTAGGCGACGCAGCGTCAGATTAAATTAATTTTCATTTAGCCAATTTTAAAGTGTCCCCGTTTTTGAAAACGTGTCCGTAAAGAGGACAAACAGAGCTATATCCTCCTATTCTTCCAAATGTTTAAAGAGGGGCCTTCAATTATAAAATTGCATTTGTTAAGAACAATTGCTAAATAAATGGTCAAATATTCGTTTTTATTAAGTGAAATAATTTTTATTAGGTACTCTTATATCCCCACTGTAAGCACCCAAAAGGTCATTTTTAACAGTTTGTTAGTTCAACAGTTACAATTTTTTGAAAAAAGTAAGCACTATATTTCAAAGAGCAGTAAGATCCACAATTTTTGACATTTTGAAAAATCCTTCGAGATATGTTTACATATCCCTAAAGACTACAACATATCCAAGTTGCACCAAAATCCGAAATGCTACTCTGAAAAGTGTCCGACTCCGCGTGGAATGACCCTTTTTGGATATCATTTTACGTTAGACAGTAGTACTGCATTAAAAATTACAAGAGCATGCTTCACAACCCGTAATTTTTGCATTATATTTTGCCTTCTGACAACCGATGACACCATTCACACACCTAACTAACTAAAAGGGTGTGCTTAATAATTAAGCAATTATCGATTACCGTGTAAAAGCTGTCCCACCACAAAACAGGCGCGACCAATTTATATCTTAAAAAGCCTCAAAAGGACCCAGAACCCTTTCACCCAAAGCTGATCCCATGCGCGAGTTTACGGTTGAATCTTCGTCGACAATACAGAATCACAGAAATGCCTACACGTTCCTTTCCCGGCCGTCAAATTAAACACAGCCCCTATCCCTTTGACGCTCTCCCCCCGAAATTTCACTCGCTGCCGAGGCTCCATTAAGAAGCCTGGAATGTTAACGCGGGGTCTGGGCCGTTTTCATTACGCCTAAAATCGTCACGGCTCATTTGCACGCGCAACAAGTCCCTTCAGAGGACTGTGCTTTCGGATCCCTAGGAAGCCTGGTCCCGTCAGGGACAAATATCGCGTCTAATTGGAGAAACGACGAAACGCTCGTCCCGGGCGAACGTTCCGAAAGTCAGCCAGCACGTCGACCCGTGACCCCATAACGGCCTCACGAGGGCCTTTTTTTCGCGAGCCACATGTGAAAACAGACCTGCCCACCCCCGTAGACGCTGCAGGTCCCCCAACGGTCGCTCGGGGTTCGTTGTGGTCGTGGGAAAGACGCCCCAGCCTTGGAGTCTTTTCAAAGGCATTACATCAATCCACGTCGCCACGAAATCTCCGGCTCTCTTTTCTACATCAGAGCCTGCATGCATCTTCGGTGAATGTATCGCGGCCACCGATAGAGACCGTAATTTCCTTCAACATTTTATATTTCCACACTTTTCCGGCTGGCTGTTTAATAAATTATACTCGGCAAGGAACGAAGAGGTCGCGCGAGGACGGCCCGGCCAATAGCTACCCGCACATGCTGCGTGCATGTGCGCCGCATCCCCAAGACGCTCGGGCATGGGCGTGGAGCTACGATTGACGCGCCACGGTAATTTTCTTTTCTTCGTCGGGGTCCCGGAGAGTTATGCAAATGAGGGAAGGCGGATTTGGTGGAAGGAACAGTGGAGGGTGCCCGGACAGCATGGTAATGTTGTTGCGAGCTCTGCGGGGTTACGGCCGAGGTTACGGCTTCTTCACTACGGGAACATAGTAGATTTATTTTACATGGTCATTATTAAATGATAATTATTATCGTTAATGTTAAATCATAATGATGGAAATGTGCAGTGTGGTAGTTTCTCCTAGGGAACACAAAATTGTTCCGTTTAGGTTAGAAATATTTATTTCTGGGTTCAATATTGCGAGGCACCTTGTGGCAGCGGATACAGTTTTATTTTGACAATCTGGTTCGAATTTTGAACTATAACTACTATATTATTATAAATAGTATATTTAATGCTCGACAGATGAGCTTTAGAATTTTTGTATCTGACGTGAATTTTATACATCTTCAGCAACAAAATACATTCAAACTCCCTGTGCAACAGCATAACAATATTCCAAAATCAATTTATCAAAAATTGTGTGCAGTTTAATAAATTGTGCCATTCACTCAAATATATCCTGCCAACGACCACCAAGTACACCCTCTTAAGCTCATTAAATAAAAAATGTACCTACACATAAGGCTCGCGACTTTACACCTGAGCCCGTCCCGATGCATGACGAATCTGAAACAGTCAGTTATGAAATCCACGGTTGTTAACACGATATTTTCCAGCCAATTGCACGCCCACTCTGCTCGTGTGGCAAACGCCTGCCGAGATTCTCAGCCTCCATGGAGGAAAATTAGTTTCACTCGAGAATGCCCACGCCACTGTGCGCTACTCTTATGAGGGGTTTATAGAAGGCAGCACCTGCGGCTTTCGTCCCCCAGATTCATCTGAAGCGGACGGGGGTGCGGCACAAAAAAAAGGGACACAGAAGGGGAAACTCCGACGAGAAAGAAGATGGGACGATGCACACGTATGTCTAGCCTCTGTTCACGGTTGTCGGGGCCCTGAAAAGGGGAGGGTCGTGTAGGGGGTTGGGCATCAGAAGTCCTATTTTCAAGACGCGCACGCATCGACGACGACGCACACAACATCCATTCGTGGCCTTCTGGCTCCTGCGAGACACCTGTGTGCTCGACCTGTTCCTAGGTATACAGCCATGCGTGTATATTTATTTTTTGGGCCCAGGGGGCTGGGGTGAGAGCGACCTGCATTATGAAATATATGAACGCTTCCTCGACGGGGGTTGCAGGGAGCGGAGGGAAGAGGGGATGGTGAAGCATGGACATTCGTAGAGGTGAGATGTCCCTTGCTAATGGAAATTTTGAAGTTTGAGAGACTCACTGTGGAAGGCAGCGAAGCTCCTTTGTAATTTTAGTAGCTAATACATTTATTTATGCTTCGACATATTGTTAACAATAATATGTATTCAATGCGGTTGGAAATTACAGTAACGGAATCGAGTATATGATTTACGTATTATGTAATCGATGTAATTGTGTGTGGTTTGAAGTGTAATGGAGCAGGCTGAGTAAAAAGAAATCTGCTGTTATTATAAAATGTTATTAATCTATATTATGATTAGATTGTGGAGGAAGTTAAGTATATGTTCGTTTGGACTTGGGCTGGGACTATTTGTCGAATTTTTCGGTATTCGAATATTCGAATACTTCAGTTTCTCAATTATTTGGCGAATATAATTCGAATATCCAAGTATTCGAATACTATTCGAATATCCAAGTATTCGAATATTTAAGTATTCGAATACCATTCGAATATTTAAGTATTCGAATACTGATGTATTCGAATAGTATGGTGTGAATTACAAATCAAGTGGAGAATTATAAATCAAGTTGGACCCGCTAGGAAATGGTGTATCTTTTTTGTTTTATGCTTTTGGAGCATGTGACGGTTTATGGAAGACAATGCCTTGTCTTTTTATTACCATTTTGTACAACTTTGTACGAGTGTGTATCTTCGTGTTGTTTAACATATTATGTTTTGAGTTCGTTATATCCTTTTTGTGCAATCCATTCTACGTGTACTTTAGACCACGGTTCGAAAGAGTTCTGGAACTTTTCAATAGCTTCTATTTGAAACATGGACCGTGGAACTTTTTCAAGAATGTTCTCACATTATAAGTTCCCTGGAGAACTGATAAAGTAAAAGTTCTAGTTGGAATGGAACTTATAAAATATAAAATTAAAAATTTTCTACACCAGGAACAGATATTTTGTTCATCAATATTAGAAAAGTTCTCGACCGTTGTAACAAATACTGAATACTATTCAATGAATAGTACTACAACAATAATAAATAATGATTACTTATGTTATGATTTTCATACCTTTTATTAAATAAACACGAAATATGTGATATTGTATTGTTAAATAAAACTAGCACCTAATAGTTAGTACTTGTCTTTATCTTATGGCATCTTTGTTAATAAATGTTCTAATATAACTGTTTCCATGGAACTTTTATTATGCATGTTCTAAAATATCTGTCCCACGAAGACACTTCCTAAAGAAGTTCCTAATTTCTTTCAATAAAAATTCCACAGGAACAGATATTTTCTTAAACGAAACATATAAGTTCTAACAGAATTTTTTTTAAAGTAAGAGTTCCAGAACTTTTTCGATCCCTGATTCTATGTAGATGTACTCAGTATTGATACATCCGTATTCGAATACTTAACTATTTGAATAGTATTCGAATACTAGGATATTCGAATTATATTCGCGAAATAATTGAGCAACTGAAGTATTCGAATATTCGAATACCGAAAAATTCGACAAATAGTCCCAGCCCTAATCCACACGAACCTAATATTTTTTACTATACGTTCAATTAGGAAAAAATTAATACGATATAATTAATCTGTAAAATAAAATTCTTGTTTGATTTACGAAATCGACTTTTCGAAAACTGTCATTTAACAATACAAAATGAGCATTCCCTTTGTACATCGCCTTACATATTCATTAATTCTTAGCATATCGCTCTAAATTCGATAACGTGGTATCTGTTCTCAATATGTCAAGAGAATGTAAAGCCACGTTTTCACGTGTGCGACGTACGATGCAAAACACAGTTCAGTCACTTAAAAAGGCTCAGTTTTCAAAGGCAGCGTACATTGAGACTGCGTCTTAAAAATAGACTTTCACCCCGTAAACACATCTTGTGTGACACATGTGGAAATATGGCTGGCGTGTACTTTTTTCAAAATGAAGAAAGAATAAAACATAATAGATGGTTTACGAAAATAATACTTTTATTGATTCTTGTATATCCCTGCAACTACATTTATTGATGATAGACATGAAATACGATTAAATTCTTAGGCCAACATGCGATAATAAATCAAAATGTGTTAATTAGATAAAGCATTCGTTTATAAAATAAAAAGGAACAGGTGCAAGCACAGTTATTGGGAATGCAAATAAAAATATATTTTTCATTGTTTTCCCAAAGTTAAAGATTACTGTGGTAGTGTATTTAATTGTATTATATTAGTAGTCAAAAGAAAGTTTAAAACATGCTTTTTTACATGTCTGCATAACAAACATATCCTTATTACTAAGACTTAATAGTAACGAGGGAAGTTCGGCAACTCGAAAATTAAAAAAATCTGAAACTTTGCAGAAATTTAGCTCAAGTGATGCTAATAACGCAACTACTTATTTTTTAATTCGGTAATAAAACGGTTTTAACGGCGAAAACAGTGAAAACACCCCCTCGAAAAAATTGTGAGTTTTCAGATTAAGGTGAATATCTACGAAACTGTAAAAGATATCAAAAGAAGTTAAATAAATTCAAAGTTCTATGGTTTTTTATGTCCTATAAAGCAGCGATAAAAAAAATTGCGGAAAACTTTTTTTGAAAATTTATCCCCACTAGCCTTTTTTCGATAATTCTTTATCGCCACATTGTAGAATATCGAAGGCCATGCGATTTTTAATTGAACTTTTTTTCGATATATTTTCCGGTTTCGCAGATATTCATAATATGAAAACTCACAATTTCTTTGAGGGGGTGTTTTCACCCTTAGGCCCGTTTTAATCACTGGTCTTTAATGGAACTATCTCACTTCTGTTACCGTTCGCAGTTTAAACTTTGTTCTGTCCACTACTGTACCGTAAACTGGGGTGACTTTGCCCGTCGGGGTGACTTCGCCCACTTTTTTACTCTGAAAAATTACCACATGATTGAATTCGCTATTGCCTTTTTCGTTTGACCTTGGAGAAATTACTGCTATTGATTACAAAACACCGTATGTTCTAATTACTTCACAATAAAATAAAATAAAGTTTTTCCGAAAAGTGGGCAATGTCACCCCGGCGCGGGCAAAGTCACCCCAGTTTACGGTATGTTATTATTTCCCTAAAATTACAAAAGCAAGTGACATATTTAACTCTTGACAAATTTGCTTAATGCAACCACTGCTTCAGGAACAGTTTGATGATGTCATGAAATTTTCATACTTCAAAGCCTTTTCTAAAACAAATATTCCCAGGTCTTAATTCCTGAAAGAAGGACCATTCAGATTGGTAGCTTCAGAAAACTGCCAAAATGCGGCGACAGAAATTACCAAATAATTAATATAGCAAAGAAATAAATAATGGATCCTTTACAATTTGAACTAAACAACATGTTACAGATAACTGTACTGCACCCATTCAACCTAATCCACCTACGTTTTAAATAATCTCAGAAAGTGTCATTCCCTGATTCCATCATGCACCCATGTACCTGAGCAACCTGCACGCTCGTGGTTATGTATGCGGAGGGTGGGAATCATAGGCGATCCGTCTGGGTTAGGTCTGGGTTAGGTCTGGGTTAGGTCTGGGTTAGGCGATCGGCCTTACAGAACGTTCATGAATGCTGGCAGAAAGGAGGGTGAACCGGATGATTTTGAACCGTAGGAGTGTAGGTAAAGATCGCTTCGATGACTCGCGTATACCTGCACATTTCTGTGTCCCTTCGTATTTCTTTTTGGGCGTTTACCGTTTTCTGGTGAGTTCATCTTCCAGAAGCTGACATCGCTAGCGGCGCGTACACGTGTGCGAACATGTGCGGCCGTTTACCATGAAAAAGAGCCACATCTGTGTATTGAATTCCGTGTCTACGTTTACAAAATTATGTGTTTCAAATTACTACCGAGCGCCAAAGGGGAGAGACTTATTTAAGCCAGCAGACATTTGGGGTTGGCTACTATTATTTAGAGCTCGATATAGTAAATGCAAACGTAAAAATAGTAATGGAAAAGGGAAACTTTTCTAATTTGAATTTATCTTTCCCATATTTTAATTGTGACAGATGTAGATTCCCTAATTTTGCGAGGTGTAATGAACTTTGTAAAACAGAGTTGTTATTCTGAGACGAGAGATGAGGAGAAAAAAAATCGAAAGTTGAAATGGAAAAAATGATTATTTAATCGGGGATAATTATTCTGTGCAAAAGCCGCGCGTGTACCATAACATTGATTACACGAAAATCGATATAAAATAATGACCTTATGTTTAAATATTATTTCAAATTCTTATTCAAAAACGTTTCTTTAGCACGGAACTGCTGACGTTCTGCAATTTGCAAATTTACATACCTATGTAGTTCCTTTTTGTTGGAAGGTTACATTTAATTGCAGGTGTCGTAAATGTACAGGTTGTATAAAAAGTCATGGCCACTGTTTTCAGGTAGTGAATCTACGCCTCTGGTTCAGGGATAATTATGAAAAAATTGTACGTTACATTGTAACCGATAAACCAGGAACTGCGTAGCAAAAGCATATGTGTATCTATTAAAGCCTTTTCACACGACCCACTTTTGTGACTCGCGACTTAATTTTTCTATTTTTTTCTTTGAAATGCAATCACATGATTGGTGTCATATTTATCTTTTCCAAATTATCACTGTTCTTCTATACAGAGCCACGAGTTAGAAAATTGTCTCCTCTGAAAGAACTTCTTGATTTTTTTGCACGATTTTTGCACGAAAAAATCAGGATTTCAAATTTAAGTAGCCGCCATTTTTTTCAAATTAATATTTCGGATATGCCCTCCGTTAATCAGAGGATACATTAATGTACTAACGAAATCTTTTTTGTTTTTCGATTTTAGATAATCTGGTTCCGAATGGCAGTGCTCACCGCAAAACCAAAATTTTATAAAGGCTTCTTGGATGTGGGTTGTTACTTTATTATAAATGTAAATTTTTTTTACGAAAAAATTACCAAATGTTCTTTAAATGTTGCTCTTTTAAGTGCAAAAAGTTCTGTAAAAATATATGCTTCCGTTTTTTTTTAAAAAATCACCAACATTCGCCTTTTTTCGGCCTCCTGACTGAGCATGATCCCTTAATAAAATGTGAACAGTGTCATCAAGATATCTTGTATAGTAATTTAGAAAAAATTTCCTAAAAATTGTATCAGTTTTAGAAAGGGACTTCTACCCAAACTGAAAATACCGGTATGATACCGGTATTTTTCGGTTCCATCTCCAAAACCTTTATAGAAACCGAAATACGCAAATATCGGTATGACGTCATACCGAAATACGCAAATACCGGTATGACGTCATACCGATATATGCAAATACTGGTATATTTACCGGTAATTCTTTCGGTTTTCGGAATTTATTACAGTTTTCAAAATATTACTAGACAAAAATCTATACGCTAAATGTATACTAATATATTGGTATTTTTATGAAAATATATTACGTTATGTCGGTGTTTTTACAGCTCGAATTATGTCACCCAAAGAAGAACCGGAAAAATACCGGTATTTATTTCGATTTCGGTACCTACTTTAACGATTTCGGTAATCACCTATTTCGGTTCTATAACGATTTCGGTACTCATCTGTTTTGCTACAATATCGGTTTCGGTATAGCTTTGTTGACGTAATACCGGTATGAAACTTAAACCGGTTTAAAGTCCCTGCTTTTAGACGTCAACCCTGCAAATACCCCTTAAAAATTTGAAGGTGAGGGAGCACGTTCCGCTGGAAAATCGGCCACTGTTCAATTCCAGGATCACCATATGTGCCATATTTTCTCGGTACCTCCATTCGACGTTAACGCTTATCAGTCATGCTATACAGTCGACAATAATCACATTGATGAATGTAACGAACGATAACAGCATAAGCGCGATCCCTGGTCGACGCAAACGAACGAATCAACAAGCCAGGCGTAGTGGCGTTCGGAAAAGGCCTCGCCGATTCCATCGAACAAAAAGTCAATGTGAAAATCTTCCACGGTTCGATCTTTTTTATCTTGTTTAGCGCGATGATTATATCGGACATCGGAATATTTATAGATCGTCGACCAGCACGGCTATGCAACGGGCGCGCGATCCTCTCGTCACGAGTGATTTTAACCGCGCTCGGACCAATGTGCCGAAGCTATGGATGGAACTTTTCTCTGTTTATTCGGATATCCGAAAATTCCAAGCATTACAATACGCATCGAATTGGAGTTGCACTCGAATTAGCGAATATGAACCGAATCATGAAATATTCGGGAACGAAAAAATAAAAATTATGTGACTGCTTTCTAATACCGAAAAAAAACTATCGGACCAATGTGACCAAAGCTGTGGATGGAACTTTTCTCTGTTTATTCGGATATCCGAAAATTCCAAGCATTACAATACGCATCGAATTGGAGTTGCACTCGAATTAGCGAATATGAACCGAATCATGAAATATTCGGGAACGAAGAAATAAAAATTGTGTGACTGCTTTCTAATACCGAAAAAAAACTTGCGTTTAGTGATTCAGATTAAGCCTGCAAAAGTTAGATTCTCTCCAAAGAAGATTTGAGGCACCGCAAAAACCTTGAAGAATTAGGTAACTTTCTGTTTTTTTTTAAATGTTTTTAAAGTTTTGTATGTGCTAATTTTTTTACCACCTTAACGCGTTCACTGTAGAGACCTGTAGCGTAATTACTTGCTTCTCATGCGCCCAACACAGCAAAAAGAACGTTTCGAAAATTCACTGTTTCATCGTAACAGCTTTCTTCAGTTGATGGATAGCAGTCAGATAGTAAGTTTTAAGAGTAAGTTTCTTTTAAAAAGAAGTGCTATCGTATGATAAAATAAAATTCATATACCAATAAAATTAATATTTTTTAGGTGACTTGTCTCAGCTCAAAACATTTATCGACGAAGTTCAGATTTTGAAAGCTTAAACACCACCATAAAAGGCAACTTTTGGCAACTATTAGAAGTCCTGGATAATAATAAAGAATTACCCAGGAAGAAACATCCCGGAAGTGAAATTTTGTTTTTCTTCCAGATACCATAAATTTGTAGAGCAGTAGAAAATATTAGGTGTACTTTTTGTATTTTTGCTAGTAAATAGTACACGAGGGCGAAACAGCCCTTCAAACTCCGATCAAAATAGTTTTTTTCTAATTAATCCCAAACTACTTAGGTAATTGTCGGAGTAAAACATGTTTTAGACAAGACTTCCTCAGTTTTGAATGTGGAAATGTATATAGAAAAATTTCAGTAAATTTAACTGGAATGTATCAATGGATTATTGCACTATTCGCAACATTCGAGTGCTTGTGAAGCATTCGAGCATTGAATTATTCAAATAGTGCCAGCCATAACAGAAGCGTCATCGTGCCTCTCGCGACGACGAACCTCGGCCAGCAGCGGCCTTATCAATCATCCTCAAACACCCGGGAGAAATATTAGTCGGGATAAGATAAAATAAAAAGAAGCATAAAAATAAACGTACGATAAGCGGCAGCCGTTCGTCGCTGATTTAAACCCGAGACGCTCCCGTTACCGACCACAGAATTGCATTCCCAACGCCTTGATTACACCTTCGCAAACAACGCTGAAACTCATTTCTGCCGTACTGCTTCGCGACTGAAAACGCGGCACGGTTGCTGCTCGTGTTTCTTTCTCCGGAAAGGTAAATATTTTCGGCGTTTCACTACGCGGAAAACTTAATTGCGGGCCGCCGACCGAGTTACAGTTTGTTGAATTCCATTTCGAACGGGGGTAAGACCGGGTTCGAAGTATTTGCTCAATTATTTGGCGAATATAATTCGAATATCCAAGTATTCGAATACTATTTGAATATTTAAGTATTCGAATACTATTCGGATATTTAAGTATTCGAATACTATTTGAATATTTAAGTATTCGAATACTATTCGGATATTTAAGTATTCGAATACTATTCGGATATTTAACTATTCGCATATTTAAGTATTCGAATACTATTTGGATATTTAACTATTCGAATATTTAAGTATTCGAATACTATTCGGATATTTAAGTATTCGAATACTATTCGGATATTTAAGTATTCGAATACTATTCGGATATTTAACTATTCGCATATTTAAGTATTCGAATACTATTTGGATATTTAACTATTCGAATATTTAAGTATTCGAATACTATTCGGATATTTAACTATTCGAATATTTAAGTATTCGGATATTTAACTATTCGAATATTTAAGTATTCGGAAATTTAACTATTCGAATATTTAAGTATTCGAATATTTAAGTATTCGAATACTATTCGAATATTTAAGTATTCGGATATTTAACTTTTCGAATATTTAAGTATTCGGATATTTAACTATTCGAATATTTAAGTATTCGGATATTTAACTATTCGAATATTTAAGTATTCGGATATTTAACTATTCGAATATTTAAGTATTCGGATATTTAACTATTCGAATATTTAAGTATTCGGATATTTAACTATTCGAATATTTAAGTATTCCAATATTTAAGTATTCGAATACTATTCGGATATTTAACTATTCGAATAGCATTCGAATAATAACATTCGAATACTCAAATATTCGAAGTTTATTCGTAGCATTCGAATACTTGGAAAATATTCGAATATTAAATTATTCGAATACTTGGAAAATATTCGAATATTAAATTATTCGAATACTTGGAAAATATTCGAATATTAAATTATTCGAATAGTCCCAGCCCTAGTTCAAACGCTACTTGCGATCATGTTGTGACGTCAAGATGCAAATTTCAGGCTACAGGTTTAGATTTTAGATCCACGACTGAGCGTCCTTTTAGACGCTGAATGCTTCTTCGTTTTGCTGCTACAGGTTTTATCTAGAGCTTTTACAGTTTCTCTTGTTTCACATATTGCGGTGGTATGTCCTTGAGCGTGTAATAAAGTTGTGTTATTGTTGATGTTATCGTTCCTATTATTTTATCATCATGCAGCTGCTACGCATTGCTGAAGGTTATTGCGATCGAAGATGTTATGGTTTGATTGATTCACTTTCCGCTTTGCGACGCTAGTGCATTGGAGAGATTTTTAAAAATAACTTCTTTGACTATGGGATTATAGGGAACTGGATTTGGAAGTACTGGTTTTGTGACTTTTGAGAGCGCGTTGAAGGATCAACGAAATGGAAGGTAAATTGAACTAATACAGTAAAGTGGGATCAAGATAAAAGGTAAATAGTATTAAATAATATTGTACAAATTGCATATGAGAATTGTTATGTAGAGTTGATTAAGTTTGGATCTGTAAAATGATTGCATATAAAGTGGAGAATTAATCGAAAGTCTGATACATAAAAATAGATTTTTTTGAGTAATGAAAGATATTTGATATAATCATTGATTGTGTTTAAAAGTTGAGCACTTTTGATCACCACTGTAGATCGTTGACTTTTCTGAGCACCTCAAGGGTGGGCATGTCAAAGCCAGACAATATAATGCCGTAATCATGATACAAGTTAGTCAGGGGGAACCAACTTGGGAGGCTTTGAAGCGTAGAGAACCTATGTTAGATTTTTTCGAGCATAAAAGTTATTGTTGTAGAGAGACTATATCGAAGAAAGCGTATTCGAAATTAGCAATTAATTGATTAAAGTGTACCATTGTAAATGTGCAAACGTACTTAAATTATATAAGTACCTAAATACGAAAAGTTAAAGAATTACTATGTCGAGAAGTAAATACGTAGATGATTGAAATATAAATTTCCTAATTAATTAGTGGAATTAGAAATGCTATAATTTTTTTCAATTAAGCATTTCTCTAGGGTTTGAAAAATTGGAGTTGGATACAATTAGAATAAAAGTTGAGGTACTTGAATAATTTATTTATGTAGATATTTTCAAAACAATTATCATTGCTCATAAAAGAAGCAATAAAAAATGCAGAATAATTAAGGAATTCATGCAACTACTCGAATAACCGAATATTCAGATAGTTTTGCTTAAATGAATGCTATGCTTGTAACTCAATCAAAAGACAAATCTGAAATTTGTATGAGTGAAACAGGAAAACATTTAATCTAATCTCCTTCTAAACACTTGTCTTGAATGCGAACTGACTAATCCAATATCATTTAACAAAATTATACAATTTGATGATCAGAGAAAAGATACGCTCCTAAGCATTTTATAATAACAATGTTTATTTTATGCCAGTGTATCACTGATAAAATGCAATAACAAAATTTCCATTACACAACCAAATCATATTATCTAATCTTCCTAATGTAAGAATTGCAGCTAGGTATGGCGGTGAATAAAACAATTAATCAAACAGGACTTATGTATCCTACTGAAGCCACTTTATTGCAAATACATCTTTAAGCTAAAAAATTCATGACACTTGCGGATGTAAATTACAATTTGAAACGCAAGACGTAGTTAATATTACACGTTAATATTAACGTTAACACAGCGAATTTGTTCATAATTATGTAACATATGTTGGAAACAAAATAGGGCTGGGACAATTTGTCGAATTTATCGGTATTCGAATATTTGAATACTTCAGTTGCTCAATAATTTGGCGAATAAAATTCGAATATCCAAGTATTCGAATACTATTCGAATATTTAAGTATTCGAATACTATTCGAATATTTAAGTATTCGAATACTATTCGAATATTTAAGTATTCGAATAATGATGTATTCGAATAATGATGTATTCGAATAATGATGTATTCGAATAATGATGTATTCGAATAGTATTCGAATACTTGGATATTCGAATAGTCCCAGCCCTAAAACAGAATACTGTTCCAGTCAGTCTGAAAACAAACTACTCATTGAACTTACATAATTTGGCTCCCCTTATCTCCTTCACTCTCCTTTTCTACAACTCTAGCACACACGTTCCTTCCAAATGCATTTAATCACAGGAACTTCGAAGTTGTAACCCAGGGTAATAATTTAGTAATAAAGGAAGATATAATTTACAAACGGGGAGGGAATGGAATGGTATGGAAGTGGTTTGCGGGAGCTAAAAGGGAAGCCAAGTATGTATGTATACCAAAAAAACCTTCTAGATTTACGTTTCTCCTGCAAGGGGGATCATAGTCAGGGGGATCAGGTAAGAAGACCCGTTAGGAGATACTTTTTTACAAAATTCGAAATTACGTCCCTCGGTCGGCAGATTATGGTCCAAGATCAGGCAAGGAACCGGTCCCCTTTTTCGGCCGTCGATGTCTCCGCTTCTACGAGCTCTGATCCCGCATCGTTCGCACAGAAAATTATGGCCGCCCCTCCCTCGATCGGCCCCCTTCTAGCCCCTACCCGACCCTTCCCCTCCATCTTATGATCGAAGGAACAAATTTATCTTTCCTTCACCCCCGAACTCCTCCACCCTCCCCACCATTTCTTTCCGTTTCATTCTCTTTTGCTCGTTCCTCCTCGTCCACACACAGCACTTTCTCCACCTTGGATTCTCGCCTGGTGATCGCGCGCGCGCGCAAACGAAAGTCGGAAACGTTCGTAGAAGTTTCAAATTTCGACTTGACCTTCGCGGAAGTGGGTTAAATCATAAAGCACTACCTGTTTGGCCATTTTACTTCCGCCACTTGACTCGCGTCGAGTGTTTAGATAAAGGCTGATTAGATTCGTTGTACATTAATGAAATTCTTGTTTGCGTACCTTCGCCGATCGAATCGTGACGTTTCCATGAATCGTGAAGTTTTGCTGAGGTTTAGAAACTTCCGCACGAATGTTCGGTTATCGGTGGAAATTACCATATTACCGACGTTCGATTATTTATGTGATTTGCAGAACTGAATCTAATCAGATGGACGGACGATGGCTATATACTTCTTTGAGTAATACCGGCTTGCCTATGTAATGGAAATTTACTTTGTGGCTCTGAATTTCGAATTTCTTTTGACGATGCAGCTTGTAATCTGCATATGTCGTGTAATTAGAACTGAGTTGTATTTATTTGAAACTGGATAATGATATGAGAAATTCTCAAAATTTGAATTATTTTGGAAATTATAGCAGTTTGAAGAATTTACTTTAATTTTTTGCGTAAAAATTTGCTCTGAAATGCTTGTAAAAAATCGAATATTTGAAATATCAAAAAATTCTACGCTAGATGGAAGATAATATATTCTAGTTTATATATCTGTTTTTGTATTTCGTTCTCAGATGATCCAATCATTCTCGGGAGTGTGCGCCAGTTTTTTTGCAGTCCTCCGGGAAGACATTTTGTACAATTTTCAAAAAAAAAAAAAAATTTGTAGCAAAATAAATGTTGCTTTAAAACTACATAAAAATCCAAGCCCTATATTTTTATTTATACGAACAGAAAAATCCCAAACTTTGTGTTTTGTTAGTGGTTTCAGGGTGGGGTCTCCCCTTAAGGAAATTCCCTTTCTTCAGAGTTACATAACAATTAAACATCATTATGAACCATTTTTAGGCATGAATAGTAAAAAAAATAAATTCATCTATATAAAAGTAGATAATACATTTATTTCAATCAGCATTAATAATCAATTTAAGCAATACATTTTTTCGTCAAATTCCTTCAATTTTACTGTTCAATTAAAACAATTGTACTTCAGAGATAAGTAGAAGGTAAATATTAAAGAAGTCAGAATAAAGCAAAGTGTGTTCCTTCACCTTAACAAAATCTATCTATACTTTCAATGACACGGTGGGTTTGACAAAATCTGTTTAAATCCATGAAACTGAATTAGACGTTAGAAGTCCAGGTGTAAAAATAAATTTAGATTTCAATTAACCCCATAAATCGCGCGTTTCTCTAAAAATACAGTCGGGGAGAATCGAAATACATCGACAAAACGTTACAGATCGGCCCTCATTTACGAGCAATACCTGTTTTTGGAAAAGCAAGGTTCGGGTTACGGGGAGATAACATCGAGATAACGAATGATTGATGTCAACTTGAACTTAGCTCCCGTAGAGCTTAAAATTGGTCATTTTCTCGACGCAAAATGAATACATACATCCGGCACCCATAAAATATGGAACATGTTCAACACTAGGGCTGGGAATATTGGAATAATTTAATATTCGAATATTTTATAAGTATTCGAATGCTACGAATAAACTTCGAATATTTGAGTATTCGAATGTTATTATTCGAATATATCAGTATTCGAATACTTAAATATTCGAATAGTATTCGAATACTTAAATATTCGAATAGTATTCGAATACTTGGAAATTCGAATAGTATTCGAATACTTGGAAATTCGTATTATATTCGAATACTTGGGAATTCGTATTATATTCGAATACTTGGAAATTCGTATTATATTCGCCAAATAATTGAGCAACTGAAGTATTCGAATATTCGAATACCGAAAAATTCGACAAATAGTCCCAGCCCTATTCAACAGCTTCTTGTGCTATGTATCTACAGTGGGCGAGGGTTTAAGTGTGCACACGTAACCATTCTTGAAATCATTAAAAAGATACGAACAAGTTAGTCGTATAAAACATTCAATTTGGAATAGAAGAATGTATTTCTCTTATTAATATAACTTATACTACTCTAATATTACATTATTTTGCAAGATGTCAGATTTTAGTACTATTTAATTGGCATTAAGAAATATTCTTGACACATACGCACACATGACTCTCACAATTTTAATCCTAACCACACCTACTAACTGAAACTAAATCGTGACTCATCAAGCCTTATGCATAAATAATAAATATTCAAGATACTAATAGTACCTATTAAAATTTGAATTTTTTGGCGCATGTTTCTCATTCTGAATGCCACAAGGGAATTCAAGGTTATCAGTAGAACTTTGAAAACAGATCACAACGCTGCATCACCATATTCGATTCAAGGAAGTTTGAGGTTGCATTAAGTACCTCATAGGTTCAGTTTTCATCAAATGGAAGAAGCCTACCAGTAGATACTTAACCCTACTACGCCCTACTGGATCTTTTTTAACCCAATCCTGTTTTCCTCTTCTAGGGAAAATATAAGGAAGTTGTACTAATATACAGGGTGTTACAAAAGGGGCCTAAAACTTTTGGGGCTTATTTTTCTCACCGAGAGGAGTAAAAAATGCTTGATCAACACAAATGTCGATGTAAAATTTTCCTTTGTATTCGCAACACAGGGACGGAATACTTGAAAATGTAAGTCGATCTACGATCCACAGATGTCAGTTTTGTATTCAAATGGAAGAAAGCCACAAAAAACATCTTTTGTAAACTTGAAAACAAGCTTTTGTATTTTATATCGATCGGATTAATTTTAGGACCTATGTTGATTAAACATTTTTTAGCAAGCCCCTGAAGTTCTAGACCCTTCTTTTAAAAACCCTGTGCGTGTTTCTTCTTCCTTGACATTATGCTAAATATTTAGCCGAGCTACGATCTTCCTTATTACTTTTCAAATTATCGCCTTAAAATATCCATATTTACATAATTCCACGGAAACCAGTACGAGAATGTGTTACTCGGCAGGGGCCTTAAAAGGGGTTATTACATTTCAATAAACTTTCACCCTTCAAAGAAGCCCTCAATTTTGTTGTTGTTGTAACTAAAGTAGCCGCATAAACAACCGTTAATTCGCGAACCGTGTTCGTACAATACTCGAAAAGCTGGCGATTGCTTGTTAAGGGGGCGCTCCCCGGCGGCGGATTCAATCGTGCGACAGCATAATGCGATTGCAACGGTATGCAAGCGTGGCTCGGCTTTAACGTGCTTGTACTTGTGCCGGAAGAGAAATTTTATCAAGTACCCATCGTCGTCATTTCTTTTCCCCGGCGACGAATAAAAGAGGGAATCCGCGTGCAGGCGAAGAAATACGAGAAGGGGTTGGAGGGACACGGGCACGAGAGAGAAAACGAGAGCCGCGCAGCGAAATGACATCGCGGCACGGCGGTTCCATATTTTAATGAAATACGGCGAAACGACGAGCATGATATTCTCCTGTTTCGCAGCTGCGTCGCTCTGCGTTAATGGGAAGCTTCGTTTGGAAGATTTATCGTCCAGGGGGCACGGCCGTCAATGGTGGATTTTTTCCCAAGTTTGGAGTAAAGATAATAATATTTGTCTTCACGTTTTAAGAGTGGGATAATTCGAAATGTATATAAAGCTTTAGATTAGGGCTGGGACTATTTGTCGAATTTTTCGGTATTCGAATATTCGAATACTTTAGGTGCTCGATTATTTGGCGAATATAATTCGAATATCCAAGCATTCGAATATAATTCGAATATCCAAGTGTTCGAATACCATTCGAATATTTACGTATTGATATATTCGAATATTTACGTATTCGAATACTGATATATTCGAATATTTAAGTATTCGAATATTTAAGTATTCGAATACTATTCGAATATTATTCGAATATTTAAGTATTCAAATACTTTTCGAATATTTAAGTATTCAAATACTATTCGAATATTTAAGTATTCGAATACGGATGTATTCGAAAAGTATTCGAATAGTAACATTCGAATACTCAAATATTCAAAGTTTATTCGTAGCATTCGAATACTTGTAAAATATTCGAATATTAAATTATTCGAATAGTCCCAGCCCTGCTTCAGATAGGACAACTTTATTTTACTTGGGTTCCATGAAAGTTGAGTACTTCTGAATTTTTTTAGACGGCTGAATGTGCTCCATGTCTCTTGTGTATAAAAAAATTGTGACTATATTAGAATATTTAATGGTGGAATTGTATTTTTAATGGACTTCAAAAAGAAAGAGGTTCTCAGTTCGATGTGTAAAGATGTATGTTTGTATGTACCTATTATGTTTGCCCGCGAATTTCTCCGTAACTACTGGACCTATTTTCATAAAACTTATTGCGTTTAGTGTAGCTTCAATCAACTTAGGTTATGAAGGAAGAACTATCAAAATCGGTTAAGTAGTTGTGAAATTACAGCAAAAGTAGGAAATCTGTTTCATTACACAGTTGGACATCCTTCTGGACTTGTAACATTCAATAGCCGTTACTTATAGGTTTTCGTGCACTGAAAACGAATCCACAAACCGTTTATCGCCACCACCCTCAGTTTTTGAGAAATTCGATTTTGAGAAAAAAAAATTTTCAACTTTGAATATCTTTTCTGTCGAAACAGTAATGATTATTCGGTTGCTTATTCCGTCCAATTATTCTATGAACCCTCCCGAATTACTGTTTCGACACAAAAGATGTTCAAAGTTGCAAATTTGCAGTTTTTTTTCAAAATCGAATTTCTCGAAAACTGAGGGTGATGGCGATAAACGGTTTGCGGATTCGTTTTCAGCACACATAAATCTATAAGACACGGCTATTGAATGTTACTAGTTCGAAAAAAAGTCATTTGTCGAAATGTGTTATTAAAGATTGTATGTTTTGCATGTTTGGTTAGATCGAGTCCACCGATAAGAAGGTCCTAAGTCCCTTTGCAAATAGTGCTCTTCGCCCATTGCACTTACTTTCACAGGCTATCAACTAATAAAAAAATGCAAACAAAATAAAATGTAAGAAAAATGAAACCGACTTAAAAATGGGTAAGAAAACCATAAAATAATGCTTCTTATTACTTTCTTAATAATGCACCTAAATATCAATTTATGCTTTTCGAAGTCGGTGCCAATCAGTTAATTTGAAAAAATAAGACAAAAATCAGGACGCCGATTTCATGGAAAAAACTGACTGGCGCCGATTTCGAAAAATATAAATTGATAGTTAGGTATATTATTAAGAAAGTAATAAGACAAATTATTTTATGCTTTTCTTAACCATTTTAAAGTCGTTTTAATTTGTTTAAATTTTATTTTATTCGCTTTCATTTATGATCTGTGATTACAAAAAAATTATTTACATGATTGTTTATGAGGAAGCTTATTATCATTAATGAAGTAACACTTAGAAAAAGAGGTCTCCAATTATATGGAGATATTTCATAACGGAATTTGAACTCATGGTACTGTGTTTATATATTATACTTCCAATTGACTAAATAAAGAAATGACCAGTAAAAAAGATATTTAGTGCAGTGTATGCCAATTTAGCCGTTCAGAGGACAAATCGATTAACTCCACTTTTTATTATAAATAAAAAAAGTTATGACCAAGTGCTTTGACACTTAAATTTAAAATATTTCAAAAAGTGGAGTTAATCGATTTGTTCTCTGAACGGCTCAATTATCACCCTAAATTGTGTAATTCCATATTTATAAAATATGTGTCTGTAAATTATACTAATAAAATGTTTAAGACATAATTATCTTAGAAACAAATACTACAATATCTTCTCTTTTTTTTATTTGAGACATTGAGAACATAAACGGAATAACCCACTTTTTTCCAAAACTGCGTTAGTAGGAGTAATGTATTCCAATAGGCTGTACTAATCATATAAAACAGGAAAAAATTGATTTTTTTCAATGTGTGTTACTCCGTTTTTGTTCTCAATGCCACATTATTACCCATGGTACTTACATAGACCTAAGACTGTACTTGTACTTGACATATTAACCTCGTCTAAAAGTTACATTAAAATAAAAGTCAGTAGAAATTGTACTTTTCAGGCAATAGCCAATCCCGTTTTATTTAACAGTTTAACAAGCTCCTTTATTGCCTTCCTTACCAATTTTGTATCAACGAAGCAAGATTAATTGATTACAATGTATTGCTTTATTACAAACAAAACTTCCATTGCATTAGTACAACACAATAACTGAAAACATGTCGCAGTATTTATTCCTAAATTACTTCCCCTCTAAGCATTTCTCAAACACAAATTGTTTCTGAAACGTTTGCAGCAACGCACTACAAAATTCTACGTATTTAACTCCTAAAATATAATTCCGATGAAAATTTAAGGACACTATTATCGTACTCGATAATAGCCGAAATTTGTAACAGTAATAGGAATCCTAAATATACAAATCGTAGATGAGCGATGCGTGTAAGCATCCATGGAGCCTTGAGTGGATACTATATTTCCCTCTCGGATACTCCTAACTCTCGTTACTTCGACAACCCAAGAGCTGTGGTCCAGCAGCGGCCATACTGAAGGTCTGACCTTGAAGGGATAAAAAATCTTCCCCAAGATGCCTCGAGCCTGGAAGGCACTTTCTCTCCTCGTCTTGCCTCACAACGAACGTTCCCCCCCTGCGCCCGCCCCTCTTTCTCGCACCAACGGCTTTCCTCCACTCCTTCAATTAGTCACTTCCTCCTCCTTCGTTTTCGACGCTGCCTCTTTCATTTTCCCTCTTATTCCGTTATGCTCTCTTTCTCTCCACCTCTCGTTCTCTTATTTTCTCCCTTATTCTCTCGCTCCTCGGGCATCCGTTTCATACCATCACATCCTCCGCCCCGCTCCCTTCTCTCCCATCTCGCGTATCGTCTCACCTTACCGTTCCCTCCCTCTCCGTCCCTCGTCCCATCGCTCGCCCAATTCCCTTTTTCGTTTTCTTATTCCCTCGGTCTCCGTGTACCCTCGCCTCATCTCTTTCCCTCCCATGCTCCCCCGATCCACGTCTCTTTGTCGCGCCCTTGAACCCCTCTCTGTCCTTTCAACAGCACGCAACGTGACTTTCATTTCTTCCCTCGGCCGCATCTCTTTCCAACGACCGAGTCGTTCCCTCAACCTTCGTAATAGTTCCGTCCCCCTTCCACCCGATCTCCTATCCACGGACTTCTCTCTGTCCCTCTCGCCCCATGATTTACAAGGTCTCCCATCTCCCTCCGTTGAACGCGACTGCGATGTCTCTCTCGCCCCCGGCCACGTGTTTTCATTGTGCTCGCTCTTTCAGGCTCCGGTGTTCCTTCGTCTCTGTCCGCCGAGCGACTCCAGAGGTCCCCCTTCCCGCCCTCTCTCACTCTCCCCAAGCCTCAAAGTCCCCGCGAAGCTGTTCTCCTCCTTCCACGTTCGTCACTCGCTGCTGTCTCGCTTCGAACTAGAGCTATTGTTTTGGCCCGGGTATCCGGGTACTCGGGTACCCGGGTACCCGGTGAGACACCGGGTAGACAAAAATTACCCGGGTACCCGGGTACCCGTCAAATACCCGACTACCCGGGTTCCCGTGCGATACCCGGGTACCCGGGTAGACAAATATTACCCGAGTACTCGGGTACCCGTCAAATACCCGACTACCCGGGTATCCATGAGCTACTCGAGTAAATGATCATCGATTTGATCTTTCGACTTTCGATCATTTTCGGCCAACATCAGTAATGAACGGAATAAACTTCAAGCGATTGAATGTGTGTGCGCGTTACGATTCTGAATATTATTTATTAACGTGTAGTTTAGTAGCCTAGCTTATGCATAGCATAGCTAGTTCATTAGCCCAGTCTTAGTTAATTAACCGGAGTATAGTGCACAGCGGTAAGTAGAGTAATAAATTCTATACAAGGAATAGTGTGTGACTTCGAATCACGATTCTGTCCACAACCTAACCTCCACATATTTCTGTTTTGATGTAAAAATACTAATAAATCTACATTTCCAGGTAGTAACCAAGCTGAAAAAAAGATGTACTCCGAACTAGCAGATGTAGTCGGAATACTTAAATACATTCTTGCCAATTCCACCACGACAATGGGTCTAAATTATGATTTATTTGTGGTTCTAATAAATACATATCAATTTCTGAGGCACTTGTAATGGTATTATCATTATCTGTATTATTTTCATTAATTGATATATTTCCAATCTGTTGCGAAAAGAATTTATAACTACATTTTTTAATGCGCTATCTTCAAATGTTAAATCTTTGCTTCTAGGGTCCAGAAAACAAGCACTTGATGGGCACTCTCAGAGTATGAATGTATTTCGGATCTGCGAACAAGAGATGTTTTTAAAATGTTCCTAAATTTTTTAGCTTCTACAGTGTCCTAATCATTGTCTTTTAAATGATTATTAATTAAGCCATGGATGATTGGCAGAACTAAAGAAATAGTTACCTTAGTTTCAAAACATAATCTTACCTTAGTTGCTACTATGGTCGCTAAATTGTATGGATTTAAAATTAATATTTAATTTTGTTACGTTTTTATTGTTAATATTTAATTTGTTACGTTTCAGTTATTTACAAGACCGTCACACATACTGTACGTTGAATTCCATCAGGTTGGGCAGGATTGAATTAACTTCTGTTCCGGTACGTTCAGTTGCTTCTGAGCGTCTTACAGCGCAGAAGTCGCCAAATTCGAATGATGAAAATGCCGAACTATTTTACTGCCTTTCTTTACCGCATCTAAGAATTTTTCAACTGTATGAAGGGCGTCTTTTATAAATAACTGTAAATTATGTGCAGTACACGAAACGCTGTATTTTTAAGTCTCTAATAAATTTGTTACATTCATGTTACTTGCATTGTCACGTTCTAGAGAGCAATTGATTTATTTGTAATATTGTAATGTTTCACTCTCCCTGCATTCCCATTTCCTATTATAGCGGCTATGACGTTTTCGGCGGTATGTCGTCTCTCTATATCATGCGTGGAAAATGTGAAATTTTTTTTAGCTCCCAATTATCTGTTATAAAATTCGCTGTTGGGAATAATTAGGAATCTTACGATCGGGATGACCATTCATCGATGGTCACAGACATCGAGAACGCTTTAGCAAGCTCCTGTTCAATTTTGTCTCGTTTCTCCCCGTATAGCAATTCCAAGCGTTTTAGAAGAGTTTTGGGGCACGGGCATCGATAATCGGCATCCATCACGGTCATAAAATCTTTAAAACCTGCACTATTGCCAAATGAAATAGGCAGCATGTTTGCCGCAATCACCCTTGCCACTCTTGCCAGTGCCTGAGTTATCTCCTCCTCTTGTTTCGCCGAAAATGATCTTGTCTCTGTACCTTATTGGGTACACAATCACTATTATCACCTCTCACAGATATAATCACGACATTTTAATCTGGCACAGGTCATCAACCACATAATTCTTATCTTCGGAGTTCGGACAGCGTTAATTCGGAGGGCCATACTCAGGTTTTACGTTGAGCCATAATCAAAGAAATTAATCTATAAATAATTGTCAATACTTATTAAATTAACTGAAAAACTGATTACTCCATCCATATACAGTACGTAACTACGTACACAATTAACAAGATGCAAACCACAAATATGATTTACACCACTGCAAAGTGCAAATAGTACAATGGTTATTATTAAAGTAACAGTAATTCCTGTTCACTGAACAACTAAATTAACTAATATCTATTATATATAGTAACATACAATTAACGATAATAATATAAATAAACATACAACAAATCAAAGAAACGGAACAATTTAACTTAATTAGAAGCTTGGAACAAGGAATGAAAATTAACTTTAATTTTGAACAAAACTATTTCCCGACATGTGTAAGTAATTTCGTAGATTTCGATAACATGTGTGTCCGTAAACTTTGGTTCCCTTGCAGCGCAGAATGAACGCTTTACAAAATCGATCGTTTAAAACATATTTTGTTAATTACAAAATGTCCTTAGTAAGATAGTGGATACTGGATACAAAGATTAATTAATAAAAAAATTGTTTTGAATTATTAATTTCATTAATAAAAGAATTGTTTTGAATTATTAATTTCATTAATAAAAGAATTGTTTTGAATTATTAATTTCATTAATAAAAAAATTGTTTTGAATTATTAATTTCATTAATAAAAAAATTGTTTTGAAGTTCAAAAATTGTATTAATAAAATATGCTATGAAACAATTATTTATAATATAAATTACCTAGAAATGGATGTTGAATTTAATCATTTGAAATTTGAAATTTTGAACTCTCTTCTGTGTCGAGATTGTCGAGAAGTTAAACGCTTATCGACTATCGAGAGGAAATTTATCGACGAATGGGAATTTATATATTAATAATATTAATATTAATAAATCTCTGATTGGCTCTTAGTATCTAAGGACATTGTGTAATAAACAAAACATGTTTTACACGATCGGTTTTGTAAAATTGTCCATTCTGCATCCGCAAACCAAAGTGTACGGTACAGACTCCAAAGCGCATAATTAGTACTTATATCTGGTTACAAGTTACAATACTGTTATTATTAAAGTTTAATTTTAATTCCGTGTTCTAAGTTCCAATTGAGTTACATTGTTCCTTTTGTTTGTTTTGTTGTATGTTTATTTATAATTTATATTATTCTCGTTGTGTTATTAGTTACTATATATAATAGATATTAGATATTAGTTAATTCATTTAATTTAGTTGTTCAGTGTTCAGTGTTCAGTTATTTAGTGACTAGGAATTATTGTTAAATTTAATAATAAACAATTTGTATTTTGTATTTGTACTATTTGCTTTTGCAGTGGTGTAATCATATTTCTGGTTTGTATCTTCTTAATTGTATATTGTATAATGTATATAGAGTAATTAGTTTTTCAGTTTAACGTATTGGCAATTATTTACAGATTATAATCAAAGAATATGGCTCAACCCGCTCAAGCTCAACGAAAAAGCTGGGTTTGGAGGTTTGTCACTTTATCTGAGGACAAAAGTCAGTTAATTTGTGACCTGTGCCATGCACGACTATCATACGGTGGCTCGACATCGGCCAGTGCACGGCATTTGCGTGCAAAGCACCTTGAAGAGTGCCTTGGAGGATCTTGTAGTAATGAGCCACTATTTGAATGTGTGGGAGGCGTACCATCCAATGAAGATATTGGTGATTGTGCACCTACACCTAACAAGATACTTCGAAGAGGCCAATTTTCGGCTAAACGCCAAGAAGATGTAACCCAGGCACTGGCGCGTCTGATTAGCGCAAATATGTTGCCAATTTCATTTGCCGATAGCGACGGATTTAAAAAATTCATGGCCGTGGTGGACCCGGAATATAAATGCCCTTGTCCAACATCAATCACAAAGAGGTTGCAACTGGTCTACAAGGAGAAAAGGGAGAAAATTGAAAAGCAGATTGAGGACGCGGTATCAATATCGATTACCATCGATGGATGGTCTTCTCGGGGGCAAGAATCTTATCTGTCGCTAACGGCGCATTTTATAACAGGGGATTGGGAGATGAGAAGTTTTACTCTTTGCACCCAGGAAATAGAAGGAAGGCATACAGCTGAAAATGTCGCAGCCATTACAATTGCTATGCAGGAAGAGTGGAAGATAACAGAGAAATTAGTTGCTGTGGTCCATGACAATGCAAGTAACATGCTTGCATCAGCAAATTTGTTAGAAAATTTAAAATACAGCGTTTCGTGTGCTGCACATAATTTACAGTTAGCTATAAAAGACGCTCTTAATAATACTGTAATAAAGTTTTCAGATGCAATAATGAAAGGCAGTAAAATTGTTCAACATTTTCATCATTCTAATTTGGCCACATCTGCATTGCAGGACGCTCAAAAGCAATTGCAAGTACCTGAACTAAAGTTAATTCAATCTTGCCCAACCCGATGGAATTCAACCTACAGTATGTGTGACCGTCTTGTAAGTAATCGAAACGCAATTCTTTCTGTTTTAAATAATAGAAGTTTAACAACATTAAATGTAGCCTTAAAACTTGAAATGTCCGAATCTGATTGGCAAATTCTGAGTGACATTATCAAAATTTTAAAACCATTCCATTTAGCGACCGTAGCATTATGTTCCGAAACTAAGGTAACTATTTCCTTAGTTCTGCCAATCATTCATGGCTTAATTAATAATCATTTAAACGATATTAATATGGACACGGTAGAAGCTAAGGAATTTAAGATCATTTTACGAACATCCCTTGCTCGTAGATTCAATATACATTCATGTTCTGAGAGTGTCCATCAAATTGCTTGTTTTCTTGATCCTAGAAGTAAACATTTGACATTTGAAAACATCGAAGTGAAAAATATAATTACAAATTCTATTCGGAATAGGATTAGAAATATCTCAATAAATGAAGACAATAGTGATAATAATACAATTCCAAGTGCTTTGGATTTTATATACCAAAACACAATTGATTCTAACGATAGTGATTCGGAAATTGATATGTATTTATTAGAACCACAAATAAATCACAATTTAGACCCATTGTCGTGGTGGAAGACTCATGCGGACAAATATCAAAGACTGGCAGAATTAGCCAAAATGTATTTAAGTATTCCGGCTACGTCTGCCAGTTCGGAGCGCACATTTTCTTCTGCTGGAAATATTGTTACGACAAAACGCACTAGTTTACTACCTGAAAATGTAGATTTATTAGTATTTTTACATCAAAATAGAAACGTGTAGACTGTAGAGATGTAAAAAATACCAACAAATCAACATTCTCAGGTAGTAGGGTGCTACGTTTTGTGCTAACATTATTTCCAGCTGTTGCAAATACTCGTTCAGAACTGACAGAAGTCGCAAGTAGGTATACATAAAAATATCTTAGTTCTCCACTAATGAACATAAATTGTGGTTTATTTGTGCTTTTTATAACTACATTTGCAGTTCGGAACTGCTATCGTTGTTAGATTGTGAAATTTGGAATATAAAATCTAATTAGTGCACTTGCCATAGAATTATCAATTTCTATAGTTTCGTTTATGGAATGTTTTCTATCATATTACCAGTGGAAATTGTAGTAATATTTTTCATATCATTGATTTCAAACGACATCTGCATGCTTCTTAAATCGAGAAACGAAGCAAAACGGTGTATAGTTTCAACATGTGATTGTAAATTAAATCTATTCACAAAGGACGTTACCAAAACATTTTTAAATTGCTCAGTCTCAGTTCTGCCCGTATTATTACCGCTCAAATGGTTATTAATATTAGCTATGCCATGGATAATAGGCAGTACCAAAGAAATAGTTATAGTATTTTCGGAGCATAATGCGGTAGTTGCTACTTGTAAAAGTTTTAACAAAGCAATAATATCACTCATTATTAACCAATGATATTCCGACCTTTAAAGGTTTAAGGCAACACAAAATGTTGTAATTGCGTTTCTATTATTCACAAGTCGCTCACACATACAGGAATATCCACTTAACTTAGAACGCGTGTGCGAGGACAGATGAAATGACCGAGTAAGTCCCTGTCCTAAAGAAGAAATTGGATTTTGGATGTAACAGTACCTTGCTTAGAGTTTCTGCGTCGTTATCCCCTGGGCCAAAGGACAAATGTCGAGGCGATTGTCTGAAAGAGGCCACGAAAAGCATCTGTTCTCGCGCGCGCGTCCTGAGCTCCTGAGTTAAGTGAATAGGAATTCCACCTTGTAGGGCAATTTTGAATTAATTTCTGTTTACTTACGGAGTTAGGGCACCTTGGAGGCATGAAAATCAGATGTATGTATGATAATTTTTTGGGGCGAAATAATAACAAGAAAAACTGCAAGAATAGAAGAACATCAGTTGCGCCGTTTTGTTTAAAAAAATAGGTAAAGTCTTTTATCTACCATAAGGCATGTGGAATAAAGCCCTTAAAACATTTTCTTCAGTTACATTATAATTTCACCCAAAAAAATTCTGAAACATACATCTGATTTCCATGCCTCCAAGGTGGCCTAACTCCTTAAAGTTTAAAGCTTAAGCCTAACTGCTCCTGCTTTTTGGTCAAAGCTATTGTAGCTAAATTGGAATGATTAACCCTTCGTGGGCACACGGGGTGTATCGCACCCCAGGATATCTTTACCCATATCTTTCTAATATTTAGACCTTACTAATAAAATTTTATTATTTGGTGAATTTTAACAAAAAGAATCGCTTTTTATTCACAACTATTTTTTCAAATAAAAATTTTAACATATCAAAATTTATATCTCTGGGAAAAGACTATTAGAACATGATTGTATGAGTATTACAAATGTACAATTATCACTGAAAAGTTCAAAGATTAAAACATACGAAAATGTTAACTCAAAAATGACGCTGGGGTGCAATGAACTCCGTGTGACCAATTTGTGATTGTAAGAAGGTGTGACCACGGAGAGTGAAAATACTACACAATCTTACTGCCTTTTTTTTACCACTTGTTTGAAATCATCAACTGTATCCAAACCTTCTTTCTCACTCAATTGTACATTATGTGCAGCACAAGAAATGCTGTATCGCACATTATCAAACAGATGTACAGCATTAGATGCATTGTCATGGAACATGGCGTTCACTCTACTGTTAACAATTTCTATTATATGATGGCTAAATTCTCCCCCGAAAGACGATCTTCCATGAACTGTGTGCAAAGGGTATAATTTCTTCCTCCGATACCTGGACTCTGGATTATGCGCCCTAGTAGCGGAATTGTATGTAAAATAATGGAATTCAATATTTGTAGAGTATTCAATATTGTTAGAATGAGTTTTGTTGACCAAACAAATGTACCCTTATATTTTGAATCATGTATTGAACAAGCAAATATAAAAAATTGGATTCCTCATTTGAAACAAATAAACGTGTTGTTTTACTTATTCCTGAAATACATTTTTTTATCTTAAATCTCACTAAAGCCGGTGGCCCCCTTTACGGAAAGCCCGCTAAACAGATCTAGCCCAACAATCTCCGACAAATGATGTGAACGAAAACCCAAAACGAGTGCATTTTCCTAAGATTTTTCGAGTTTTGCTTTGCATTGACTGAGGGAGTTGGTTGGGATTAGATAAGAGTGCGTCAATGCCAGGTCTACATTTTTTATTCTATATTTTTCTCTCTACTTTTAAGCTTTCCAATGGTGTATCATACTCCACAGTGGGAAACGTTATATTGGGCTTTTACCAACGTTGATTGATAAATCTTACGTTAGATTCGGGCTTTTACAGTAATAGTATAGCTTATTTAAATATAGAGACATACTAATAGGGGCAGGCACTGCAATAGGGCGAACTACCCTATTGTAAGTGCAAAGAACGTTGACAGTTCGCAATTTTCACATTCTGATACAGAATGTGTTCTGCGGACAATATCACATTTAATTGCTTGACGTTTATTCCGTTCATTACTGAGGTTAGCCGAAAATGATCGAAAGTCGAAAGACGATCGGCTGTCAAATCGAAATTCTCAACTATCTCATCACATCTCATTTACTCGGGTATCTCATGAATACTCGGGTAATTTTTGTCTACCCGGGTAGTCGGGTAATTTTTGTCTACCCGGGTACCCGGGTATCGCACGGGTATCCGGGTAGTCGGGTATTTGACGGGTACCCGGGTACCCGGGTAGTCGGGTATCTCACGGGTACCCGGCGGGTACCCGGGTACCCGGCGGGTCGGGTAGTAAGAGCTCTACTTCGAACAGCAACCTTCGGGTCTCCATCCTGCTCGCTCCTGCCTCTCGAACGATTTCCCTCTTATGCACTGTGGCTGTCGAGTCAGACACTGGAGGAGCGCGATTCCAGTGTGCGCGTGTCCGTGTGCACTGACACATAGGGACGCTGTGCGCTTAGAGTTATATCAATTTCTCTACAATAACAGTACGATAGGAGCGGTACAGCTACCACCAAAACTACGTCCTCTTGGGGACCCAGCTGAAAGACGCGAAGGGACCCACGAGGTCCGCGCCACGCATCGAGGGGTACCGTGAATAATTATTATCGTACAAGCCACGAAATAACGGACGTCGGATGTTATCGCTCGTTGACGGACACGAGGTTTCGTGTTGAGACTCGCCGTTCGTGTCCTTGCTTAATCGGGGGGCCGTTTATTGTTCAATTAAACGCCGATCGTCGCTATCGAGATCGTGATTTTAATCGCTCGAACAGAATTGGACACCGCTCGCGCTAATTTTCTCGCGATGTTCGTATCAATTGGGGCTCTCGTTCGTGATTTGCTCTAAGGTAAACGTACCTATTATGAAACACCTTCCCAAACATGTCCCCTTCTTGAAACAGCATCACAAATAACGGAATAAGAAATAGTTATGGCATATATAAGCAACTGCCAAACATTCTATCGATATTTATACATTCTTTTCTGTACAAATTCACCAACATAAGTATTATTATACAATAATCTATTACAAAAAGATGGTTTTAATGTAATTCATTGATAAAAATAACCGTTTCATATTGTGTACCTCAATTTTTTGAATGTCCCGCTTTATGGAACGGTTCGGAAGCGTGTTCCAAGACCACGGACCCGTGTTCACATAGTTGTACCAGTTCATGAAACACACGCCTCAGCTTTGATAATTAGATATTTCCAGTGAAAAAGAGAAATAGTTCATTATTTAAACTGCCCTAGAGCGTTTATAAAATATATTATATTCACGTTTTCGTCATAAATACGAGTAAGTATGCGTAATTCAAACTTTTTTAATAAATATCAAAAACCTAACCTGACGGGGCGTTTCATAATAGGGACATTGAATATGAAACACCGGGTCATGGTACGAAAACAGTGTTTCATAATACGTACAGGTCCTTCATTTAGTTTTTTAGTCATATTATTTTTTATTTATAATAAATATACATTTTATGGCTCATTATATAATCACAAAACAATGGCCTATCGAATGGTATGCAAATTTTCAATGCTAACCCACTAAATTTTATAAATTAGATGACAATTGCATAACCCCATCGAAAAGCGTTTCATAATAGGTACGTTTACCTTACTTGGAGCTGAATAACGCTGTGCGGAGGGCGTAATCGGTCCCCATCAGAATTTCTCGATCGAAGTATATTACTAGTAGGACCACTTTAGGTAGCAAAGTCAATTTTCGAATTTTTGCAGAAAGTGGTGCACACTACTTCGTTCAGGTTTGAAAGGATTGTCTCATGTATACCGTCAAGGACCCAGTTCCTGATCAGAACCCAATTCCTGATCAGTTTAGTATATAAATACCAAATAATAAGTTTATCACGATACAAATTTATTCCAAAAAATGACTAAATAATTATGAAGTATTTTTAAATTTATACGCAAACATTTGATAGCTCATAGTAAAATGTTTTAGGTTGATCAGAATCTGCTCCCTTTGCATCTTAAGTGATCAGGAACTGGGTCCTTGACGGTAGTAAGCTAAGTTTGTTCCTGTCGGAAGCAGTTTTCGTGGTTCTGAGCCTAAAGGTAGGCTCTCACTACGCCAACTTCATTTCGCACTCACATCTATATACTCCCTAGTAGCATTTATTGTTGGCATTTTGATGGCCAACTAATTCCCAACTTGGGGATACTGTGGGCCAACCAGAAATGCTACTAGGGCCCTGTCATATAAGAAGGAACCTGCGCATAGACCTGTTCTGCGCTACTATTGGCTATACCGCAACCAACGCTCCCTCTGAGCCAATGAGCTCATTCTATATGCGTGAAACGGGTTCCTTCTAATATGACAAGGAGTTTAGTCTCGCGTCGCCTCGGGTTTTCCGTACCTGAAGTTATCTGAGCTTGCCTCGACTCATGTGTTTGGTCAGTTGCTCAGAGAACCTCTTCCTTCCTCCTCTAGCGGTCACCGAAAGCGGCATTGCATCCACTCACACTGCGCCTCGCCTCTGTTCCTCAAAATATTCTCGGGGAACAACCCGCGACTGGGAGTCGCGCCGTAGCGAGGCGCAGTGCGAGTCAAATTATCAAAATACAAGGAAAAGCATAGGAAGAATAAAATGAACCGAGGCGAGGCCAGGCGAGGCGAGACGTAGTGAGAGCCTACCTTTACCAATCCCCCCAATGCCGACACTCTGATGTTAAGGCAGCCTCTTGCTACGCCTCGCCCCGGTTCATTTTATTCTTCCTAAGGTGCGTATCGACATTGCGAGGCTTGCTCGCGAGGCAAGCCTCGCGGAGTGGATTCCCCGTTCCTCTTCACTTTGCACCAAGTGATCATGTCGAGGTAGTCTTCAGACTCTCCACTCCGCGAGGCATGCCTCGCGAGCAATCCTCGCGACTTCGGCACATACCTTACCTTTCGAGGCGGGTGCACCAGGTTCAGGTTACCGATTTGGTTCTAAGTTTGAGCTGCCTTTCCGACAGAATTGTCAGTAGACACCTAATGTGTCCTATGGATTCAACGCTTTACGAGAAGGACCACCTACAAACAAGATTCTATTCCAGCAGATCGGTGGCCCAAGTCTTGTCACTCCCCTTGTAAGTGCGTCGATATAAAACTTGTTCGAAAGCTGAGTGCACTTCAGAGCGATGGGTGCACAGAATTTTCTTCAAGAGCAGGCATTATCGCGAGCCAGGTTCGTGCCTACTGCTTGGCGAAAAGCTGACATAACATTTGCAATAACGAGTCAGGTTTATGATTGCACGGTGCACGTTAGCGGCGCAGTTACCTAGAAAATTCATATAGGCTTATCGGAGAATCAACATCACGTCCTCGTCTCTCCCTTGTTTCGTTGGTCTAGGTCAGTAATCGTAGGTTTAGATACCAGTTGCGGCACGTAACTGCCTGAAATGTTTCATTAGCTGGCAGGGGGAACGGCCGGCAAACATAACGCGACTGGTTTATAATTTTACGAATGCACCGGGTTCGTAATGCCGCCTTCATTCAACTAGCTGCTCGATTTGCATTAGCGCGCTATCAGCGATGGATCTACCGCGATAAGGTTTACATCTAAACCCCACGAACTTGCCGATATACATCCGTCTTTCATTTTGCTGCTTGGAGATAACGATCCCAGGGTAATGGGATCGCCGCGGCGATAAGGGGCATTTTATCACATTATGTCGTGTTGTATTAATGAGTGGAAGATTAATTAAACCGCGAATTCTGAATCGGTAATAGTTATATAATACCATGATCTACTTAGAAATTTTACGATTTGTATTTGTTAGGCGTTTAATAAGTGTATTGAACCTTTTATTAATGGAATAGAGAGGAATTATGCTATTAACAATATATATTTTATGGTTTGTAATATTAACAATGTTTATATTGTAAGAAGAAAATGTTAAGGGGTCTTTCCACTGTGACACCCTGATAAAGTACCATCACTTTTTATTTAGTTCAGATTTCAAACTTTCTTCACTCGATCGTTGCATATTTATAAATGCACCAGGAATCACCGCCATTTCCATGATAATAAAACGGGAGTAGTAGACAACGCGAATAGCAAACAGCATAAATGCATCACGGACACAAACGTCGGGGCAAGATTTTATTCGAATAATCAACTGAATGAAAACTATATCGAAATATAGTTGCGCTATACTCCGGATACACCAAGAATTCATTAATGAACCAACTGGTTCCCGAGTCAGTGATGAAAAAGTACGCCGCTCGACGACGAATTTCTAAATGCTCAGGAGAGCGAGGCAGGTACTAATAGCGGTTGGTGCGGTTTTTTGCGTACATTTTATGCATCGTTGAGCCGGCTACTAGTATCGTTCTCTTTTTCATTGACCCAGGTTAGTAATTGTCGCTCTAGCCACAAAATATCTAGCTGTGCTGCAGACACAGAGGGAATGCGAATGACGCCCGTTGCGAGGCGAGGGGAGGGACGAGCAAACGAATGACCAACGTCCACTTCTCTCTGCCGAGTCCCATGATGAGTGAGTTTGCGTGTAGAGCCGTGAAGTGTCGTGGACGATAATGGATTTCCCTGATCGGACTGCTGCGTTTAATTGCCCCTCGCATGCTGGTTATTAGCGACCTCATACATCTAGAGCAGTTTTTATGGCTTCATTTTGCATTACTTTCTCTAGTAGCTTTGTTCCTTTTGTAAAAGCTAACACTGGCAAGTGGAACATGTCGAAGTGACAGTGGGTCTGTTAAGAATATTCGAATATTCTAAGTATTCGAATACTCGAATAGTCGAATATCAGTAGAATTCGAATATTCGAATAGTCGAATATCAGTAGAATTCGAATACTCGAATAGTCGAATATCAGTAGAATTCGAATACTCGAACAGTCGAATATCAGTAGAATTCGAATACTCGAATAGTCGAATATCAGTAGAATTCGAATACTCGAATAGTCGAATACCAGTAGAATTCGAATACTCGAAGAGTCGAATATCAGTAGAATTCGAATACTCGAATAGTCGAATACCAGTAGAATTTGAATACTAGTATAGTCGAATATCAGTAGAATTCGAATACTCGAAGAGTCGAATACCAGTAGAATTCGAATACTCGAATAGTCGAATACCAGTAGAATTCGAATACTCGAATAGTCGAATATCAGTAGAATTCGAATACTCGAATAGTCGAATACCAGTAGAATTCGAATACTCGAATAGTCGAATATCAGTAGAATTCGAATACTCGAATAGTCGAATATCAGTAGAATTTGAATACTCGAATAGTCGAATATCAGTAGAATTCGAATACTCGAAGAGTCGAATACCAGTAGAATTCGAATACTCGAATAGTCGAATACCAGTAGAATTCGAATACTCGAATAGTCGAATATCAGTAGAATTCGAATACTCGAATAGTCGAATATCAGTAGAATTCGAATACTCGAATAGTCGAATACCAGTAGAATTCGAATACTCGAATAGTCGAATATCAGTAGAATTCGAATACTCGAATAGTCGAATATCAGTAGAATTCGAATTTCAGATGCGAATAATTCGATTATTAAGAAGGTGCCTTGCATAAAAAATCGTTAACGTTTTTGTTTCTCTCCACCAAAACAGAATTTGGTATGAGTAATAACGTTTTGGGTTAAACAACAGCTATGTGTAAAAGCGTTGGCAATTTTTAATTTAGCAATTAGTTTAGAAGAGCAATTATTTGCCAGCAGCCTTGATTAAAATTTCAAATTGCCTTCAGTTAAAAATTCTAAAGTATGTGATGGTCGAGTATTTTTATATTCATTCCTTCAGTTAACTTCGAGTTTCATTGGAGATTGTTTGAGGACATCTGCATTAGCACAGATAAAGAACTTTTGGAGTCATTGGGGTTAATTAATATTTCTAGCTGCTTTATCTGTACCCTCATTTTCTTATATATTTACACAAGTGAAGATATTATTTCATTATCTTAAATCTTTTTACGATAAGTCTTTTGAACATCAAAGATTTCACGATTGTCCCAAAATTGTTATGTACGGTCGGAGTCAAAATGTCAAAACTGCCAGATATAACAATTCGGGCTTGTTGTATTTGGAATATGTTTCATTGTGTGCTGTATGTGTGCGTTGCAATTAATGTAACCGAAAAAATTGAAAATTTGTAGGGGTTCTCAGTTTCTGGCGTAACAAAATCAAAAATATGTAGCCTATTACAGTAATATTTCTTCAGTATTCTTGGATCCACTCCTCTGAATAGATTTGGATATAATTGGAACAATTTTTACAGAATTTAATTAAATATTACACAAAAAAGAATTTTTATAAATAGGTTAGTTTTTATTTGCAAAATTCTGTATTAATTTCTGTTAATAGCTTCTTCCAAGGATTTAGACATATTTATGAAATTTAAGTCCACAGTAATTTTTGTCTACACTAATAACTTAATTTGCATTGATTTGTTAATTAATATGGGTGGGTAGGAATATTTCTGCCTAACCTTTTATTTTTATTAAATAAAATTAAAGGTAATCATATTTCTGTTTAATTCTTTAATGCATCGAAAAAGTTTACATCTTCAAGTAAACAAATAAGTCAACATTATCATGATTGTAGGTATTTCGAAATAAATACACTGCGAGAACAAATTAGTCAAATGGATTAATAATCGATCGACGGGTACCTAGTTGCATGTTTGTGTATTCCGGATCCTATTGTCTAAAAGCAAGTAGGTCGTTCAACGCAGTGGGAACAATCGCTGATTGTTCCTTCAAGAGCAGCGCTCAATAATCAACGGCATTCGAATCTTATGAGAAAATACGGTATGAATGGCAGATCGAGCCGTGGAATTCCAAAACTGGCTCGTAGCTTTACGGAATTGCTTCATCGTTGCAATTACGTTGTTACATCACACGGCGGTATGTGTGTCACGAAAAACTCGTTTCTTCTCCGTAATCCAGCATCTTCAAAACTTTGATAATACTACTACGTACGTTCGATTCCACCATTCACGTCGCGCCGTATAGCGGATACAAATGCAGCGTTAGCCTTCTAACTAACTGGTATCCTCTGTGCCTCGTATTTCCATTACTGCGCGTATTTCTGGCTTTCGAAATCATCAATTATTCGCTAAGTAGGTATAGAAGCGATAGGAATCTCTAGCAGTTTTTCTAGAAAAATTATGACAAACCTATGCAACTGAAAACTTTTTAAAAATTACTTTTGTAGATAATTGTCAGAGGCAACGCGTTTCGATTTTAAATTGCGGGAAAATAAAATATGTTAATTACTGTAATTACGTGTTCCTGGTGACTGCTGCAATTCATTGCACTTTTATTCATTTCTGAGATGAAGCAACTCGTCTTCTTCGAGACGCAGGGATTTTCAAACAACCAGTGAGAATTCACAGGAGTGTTCTCTTAACTTGAGTAGACTTTTGTGAATGAAGGAAATTGTGACAAGATTCTGAGAAAGTTTCTTAGAAACTGTGATCACGGAACACCAGCTTTTAAGAATTCTGTTATAACTACTTCCGTTCATAGAAAACTTTCAGGAGAGGTCTGTTGTAATTTCGGGGAAATAAAATATGTTAATGGTTGTAAGAATTACGTTTGTACGAAAGTTTCCATTTCTTATAAATTGGTGGACTAGAAATCACTATATTGTTTCTCCTTGTTTAAATATTCAGTGTATGTATGGAGGTTAATAAAGATCATATTCGATATTGCATGGTATTTTAATTCATTCCGGGTAAAACTAGATTAATTATATTATTATAATAGGGGTTTCTAGCGTCTGTGCCTAGTGCCTTGGTTAATCTGGGAATCTGATTATTATATGACAATAATAATTTAAGGGGGGACCCCACCCAGAAACCACTAAAAAGTTTGGAATTTTTTGTTCGTATAAATAAAAATATTGGGCCTGGATTGTTTACATAGTTTTAAAGCACTCTTTATTTTGCTAGAAATTTTTTTTTGTACTGCCGGGAATGACTGGATTATCTGAGAAGGAAATACAAAAGAGATATATAAACTGGAATATATTATCTTCCACGTAGCGTAGGATTTTCTCAAAATTCGAATTATTTTGGAAATTGTAGCAGTTTGAAGAATTGACTTTAATTTCTTACGTAAAACTTTGCACTGAAATGCTTGTGAAAAGTCGAATAATTGAAATATCAATAAAATCCTACTCTACATTGGAGAGAATATATTCCAGTTTATATATCTCTTTTGTATTTCATTCTCAGATGATCCAGTCACTCCCGGGAGTGTGGGTCAGTTGCTTTTGCAGTGTTCCAGGAAGACATTTTGTTCACCGCCATTTTGTACAATTGTCCATAAAAAAAAATTTTCAGGCAAAATAAATATTGCTTTAAAACTATGTAAAAAATCCAGGTCCAATATTTGTATTCATATGAACAAAAAATTCCAAAGTATTTAGTGGTTTCTGGTTGTGGTCCCCCCTTAAATGGGAGAAATAAATGCTAGGGAAAGAGGGAAAGAAAGAATCTCGAACTGTAATGTGTCGAGTCCACTTTGAGGCCGTTACAGGCTTATTCCATAGAGATACGTTAAAAGGAATAAGTCTTGCTCCCCAGATAAATATCGGTCAAAGTACCCATTTAGAGAGTCAAAGTTCACTTTTTTCAAATCACCCTTTGAAGTACATATATAGTACAGTAATAGTGGCCATGGTGCTTTTCGAAAATTCGTCGCGTGGGTAGCAATATTACTACATGTTCAACATTTTTTAATTCAATTCAATTTTTCAGTAATGTCTGTAATAATGCAAACACTTGCTGAAATTCTTTATAAGTAATCTGATTGCAACGTGTATTGTGGAATAAACATGTTTTTTTAATTCATCTTAACTAGGGCTGGGACTATTCGAATAATTTAATATTCGAATATTTTACAAGTATTCGAATGCTACGAATAAGCTTCGAATATTTGAGTATTCGAATGTTATTATTCGAATACTATTCGAATGTGAATACTGATGTATTCGAATAGTATGGTGTAAAGTGGGTCAAAATTAGTTTACAAGATTTCACCCTGACAAATGAACCTAAAGAACTTGATTTATAATTCACACCATACATTTCGAATACATGGATATTCGAATTATATTCGAATACTTGGATATTCGAATTATATTCGAATACTTGGATATTCGAATTATATTCGAATACTTGGATATTCGAATTATGTTCGAATACTTGGATATTCGAATGGTATTCGAATACTTAAATATTCGAATAGTATTCGAATTATATTCGCCAAATAATTGAGCAATTGAAGTATTCGAATATTCGAATACCGAAAAATTCGACAAATAGTCCCAGCCCTAATCTTAACTCATACTTAGAATAAAATTTTGAATCTTTTTGTTACTTCTTTACTAAAATGCTATTTGTTATAGCAAGTTGGAACTTATTTAAAGCCTTTTTCACTTTTTCTTTTGTCATGCATCGTGATTTTAGAGCGGGTTTGCATTGATTTGTTTGTTTTGCGTGTAATTCATCTTACTGTGTTGTACTTTGTGTGCTGTCAAGTAGTTTCTACTATACATATTATAGTTTCTTGTGTTTATTACTATATTAAAAGAATTTTAACCCTTGCCAGTGTTACATTAACTTCGGTACACATGTATACTTGAGTATTACGTTGCAGTGTTGTTATTATTGTTGTATAATTATAGTGTCTTAGTTTATTTTTAATAATATATTACACAATACATCGTCGCGTAACTATATCGCGAGATAATAATAAAAATTAAATCAGCATCAAAATAAACATTCATGTATAGATAATTATTTACATAATGTGCTGTATTACATAAAATGTAATGTAGAAACGAACAATATTTTCGTTTAAATAAAATTTTTAGTGATAAACGAAAGGTAAAAAGTTTTTATTCATTATATTCTTTGTATTGATATATTTATATTTATTATAAAATAAATGTAATCAGAATCATTCGAAATTTTCGAAGAAACGATAAGGATATACCTACTATATTCGTTTCAGTTCTGTATTTAGATTATTTTTGTGCCCAGATGAAATGACGTAACCGCTGACGTAACAGTAAAAAAACACGGTCGATGTAGGATTACGTTTCTAAACGTAGCATAACTCGTCAAATGCGATCGTTCCCTCATTTCTTCGTGATATTTTGATGTTCCTAGCCATTAGTTTACTCGAAGAACAAAAAGTACAAAAACACTAAAGTTCTTATTTTCAGCAGGCACAGTAACCCAACAAACTTACTGTAATTATATTCCTCAGTAAGTGAACCCTTGTACACACACAGATTCTTCAGCACAAACATTAACTCTCTAAACAAATAACTTAACAGACTTTTTTCTACACAAATAGTTTAACCCTCTAACTTTATATAGCTTCAGAACAACATACCATATCATCCACATTTCATATTATAATATAAGTGCTAATATACACGTGCAACTTGACAACAGCAAACCTGTATTATACACTAAAATATTTAATAAAGAAAAGTGCAATCCACTTGTTAATTTACAAACAATACCTACTTACGATTTATCAATGTTCAAAAAATTTCAGTTAGGGTAAAGGACCCAATTACTGACACCTAACCAATTACTGTCACCTTAAGCTACTTTCCTTAAAATAACGAATAAATAAACGTTATAAAGCCATGCACAAAAATAATTATGTAATTCAACCTATATTCTATACTATAGATTATATACTATAGTTTATTTATTCGTTACTTTAAGTAAAATAGCTTAAGGTGACAATAATTAGTTAGCTATCAGTAATTAGGTCCTTTACTCTATAGTGATTCAGCTACTTCTTTTAACGAAAAAATCGTAACAATTTGACAGGCGTACCTTTTCGGGCAAACTTGCACTGTCGATCTTTTTTAAATTTTTCAACTATCCATTGTTTTTCAAAAACCATCGAAACCGTATATTCTAGGTAGGAAATAAACGTTCGAATGGTATAGTCTTGTCGATGATAAAGTACATTGAATACAATTCATCTCCCAAGCTCACGCAAAGTAGTAAATGAAAATCATCTCGTCAACAGATCAACTGAACAGTTTCAAAGAGCAGTGGTATTTATCTCCAGCAGAATTGCAGCCGGAAGTCTCCGCGCCGAGATACTCTCGAGCATGGAGTCGCCAAGAAATCCCGCTTTCAGGATGATACGTTAAAAGGGATACGTCATACTCGCTAGATCGGTATCAGTTAAAGTATCCATTTACGAAACCAAAATTCGCCCCCTCGGAGCTTTGACGCAGGTTAGGGATGGTTTTCGGCCGACGGTCGGCCCGGGATGGCCCTGAACCTGTGGGAGATTCATTTTTCAAGGGATCTAAGGACCTGCTCGTCCACTCTCCCCCTCCGCTGCCAACCTAACCGCGGAACCACTCCGCCGACGATCTCCCACCGTCTCCGTCCCCATGTTTCTTTCCTCGTCGGTTCCTCTCCTCTCTTTCAGGGCTATCCAAACACTTTTACCATTGTGTGTGTATATATGTATATCTCATGAATTCTTTAGATAAAAACAGATGGGTGAATTTGTTGTATCAAAATACAGCGAGTTCGCGACAGAAAATTATCTGGACACTCGAAACTTGATCGAGAACAATCTTTGAGTCTGAGTTTCTCGAAACGTTCCCCTCTGGCAGCAAACTGGTTGGCTATGTTTTTTGTTAATGCTCGGGTGCCGGCAGCGGACCGTTCGCTTTGCGTGGATTTTTTGTGAGCTTCAGGCTTGTGTACATTTTGCATTTTGGAAATTAGTTTTGTTGTTACCTGAGAGGCTTGTTCGGTGTAAATTACTGTGGAGAGTTGTTCGCAGGTAGTCGAAATCATAGTTTTCAATATGTATTGTTTGCCAATGTGTATTGTTTGTAATGTTTGTTAATAAAATTTGTTAATACTTGAAGGTGATGGGGATGTGTTTACAAAGTGACAGATGACAAAGATAACACCACTTGACAACATTATATCCTTCGCTTTAAATACAAGCAAAATCTAGAATTAATATTATTTATATGCGCACTTAAAATTCCAATTTTTAAACTTTCTTTTGACCACCAATGTACGCTGGAATACTAATATGTACTTTCAATTAAATATGGTTAGAATAAGTCCAAATAAATGAGGTTAGAATAAGTCCAAAACAGTAGTCCACAGTGTGTGGAAATATTTCTACGAAAATAGACACTTCTTTTGAATAAGTAATATTTGAATAGAGAAACGCCAAATCTCTGTTTTAATCGAGTGTATTCTTTTCTAAATCCCATAAGCAAGTTTAAATTAGGGTCGAATAAGAATAAATTCGTATCGGATAAACTAACGTCGCAGAAAGGTGTAAAGCAAAATAGGTCAAGATCGACTAGAGAATCTTAACGATTGAATATCACGGAGACACATTTTTCCATTGAGATTCAATTCGAGATACATAGCCCGGACCCCGGCTGTAGGTTTTACGCTCGAATATATCGCCGGGCAACTTTTAAACTTTCCTTCTCGGCTGTACCACGCTGAGTTGTTTACATTTTAACGGATGGCGACGTTGCCAACTCTACAGACCTGTTGCCCTCTCCACGCCGCGGATCCTCCATTAATTAAGCACCTTAATGACGTATACGTCGAATCAATTCGTATCCTCGGGATTCACGTGTAATCCCGCTTTGATCTCGAAAAATCTTCAATCGCGTCGAATTGTCCCAACCGACGCTTATGTACCGGGTGACTCGATGGAAACGTGCCAAGCAACGATATGATGCAAGTTTATCACGAAACTTTCCTGACTTACCTTTGGAAGTATTATTCGAATCTTACGTAGGTATCTGTTCTTTTTATTTGGGGAAGTGGATGGGAACATTTAACGTTCATGCAATTTTGAAAATATTTGTTTCAATGCTCCATCTAAGAAGGCAGGGAATATTTAGACCTAACCTGTGTGTCAGTAAATATAGCCAACAGTTGTAGTCGTTATACTTTTTTCATGGTGCTTATGAGACCTTCAAGCAAGACGTTAAAAAGATTCTGAAATCTAAATTGTCAAGCTGGAGTGGACAGTGTAGGTAAATTATGGTTTATTGTAATGAATTATATAATTTAGCTTGAGCCCAATGAAGAAATTTAGATTATTCTTTCCAGATACCTTGGTTATGGTTTTTGTGAGTCTCCTTTTTCAGTGCTCAAGGCCCTCTTCAGTTTCTTAAATGGAAGCTTGTAATTGTTGTCCATCTATATCCTTTAGTGAGCAGAGAGACTAATTCCTAGTGGCCAATTATGATACATTTAGTTACTCGAAAGGTAGACTAATGTTCGTTGGGCTAAATAAGTGACTCGCTTGAAATGCCATCTGTTGGAATATACGTGTATTCTAGGAGAAAGTAAAAACCTTAACCTTAACCTTAGTTACTCGAAAACTAACAGTTTTCAGTCACATATAAATATTTGATTGTAAAGCCAATGCATGAATTCTGGATTAATATGTGAAAATTGAAATCTTCTACGAAAAATGTACGCCTTTCTAAAACCATAGAAAATCGAAAATATATTTCGCGGTGTGTGAATGGTGACACGTAATTACTATATGAATTTTTGGAGTAGATCTGCTCCAATCTACCATCAGAGTTCTGTATCTTTCATGACAAACACTTAAGTCGCGATAATAACACGGCTCTGATAAGGATCCTCGCCCTTTGAAATGTTACGCGTACGAGAGATGCATCATGTATCTCGGTGGAGTACAAAAAAATCATCTTGAGAAGCAAGTACAGCGCGTTCGAGGGAGAGGGGTCTTCCAGCTAGGCATCTGTTTAAATTTATCGCGTTCATTTTACAAGTCATCCGGTTTTACGTAATTTAATTCACCGAATTGGGATGTTACATTAAAGATACCAGACGATGCGAATACATACGCCCATACATTCGAAATTTATTTTATTCCTGGACGGTTGCGTCACGTACTTTACCCGAAACGCTATTATAAATTCGATTCACTGAATTTCTTTATTTGCTCTCCAGATTTTGGTGTTTTGAGAAATATTTAAAAATTTAATTTCTGTTCAATGTCTCTCTTTAAATCCTGATAAATTACTTTCATCCAAGAAAAACAACATTTTTTGGATACTGGCAACCTTCCTTCCCAAAATAATTTAGAGTTACAGATTAGTTACAGATTATTTTAAACGATGCTAAACTCAAATCAAAATATTCGGTATGATTATATTAAAATTTTGTATACGCTTTTAAACAACAACTAAATGTACTTTCAATTAATTGTGATAATAAACTCACTTAAATCGGTAAGGAAATATGTTTTGGAGAGGGTTATTTTTATACTAATTGTAATAGATATATGCATGTAAATAAATTTTCATATCATACATCAGTGTTTCTCAACCTTTTTGAGTTGCGACTCCTTTTTATAATATTCAAATAACCTGCAACCCCCCAAATATAAAGTAACGTAAATTTTATTTACGTTTTTAAACAACAAGTAAATGTAATTTTAATTAATTGTGATAATAAACTCACTTAAATCGGTAAGGAAATATGTTTTGGAGAGGGTTATTTTTATATTAATTGTAATAGATATATGCATGTAAATAAATTTTCATATCATACATCAGTGTTTCTCAACCTTTTTGAGTTGCGACTCCTTTTTATAATATTCAAATAACCTGCAACCCCCCAAATATAAAGTAACGTAAATTTTATTTACGTTTTTAAACAACAACTAAATGTACTTTCAATTAATTCGATAATAAACTCACTTAAATCGGTAAGGAAATATGTTTTGGAGAGGGTTATTTTTATACCAATTGTAATAGATATATGTATGTAAATAAATTTTCATATCATGCATCAGTGTTTCTCAACCTTTTTGAGTTGCGACTCCTTTTTATAATATTCAAATAACCTGTGACCCCCCAAATATAAAGTAACGTAAATTTTGTTTACGTTTTTAAACAACAACTAAATGTACTTTCAATTAATTGTGATAATAAACTCACTTAAATCGGTAAGGAAATATGTTTTGGAGAGGATTATTTTTATACCAATTGTAATAGATATATGTATGTAAATAAATTTGCAAATCATACATCAGTGTCTCTCAACCTGTTTGAGTTGCGACTCCTTTTTATAATATTCAAATAACCTGCGGCCCACCCAAATATAAGGTAAGATAAATTTAACAGGGTAAAGAAAACACATTAAAAATAGCTATTTCAAAATATCATTTTAACTTAATAATATAAAAAAAAAACACTTCGCGACCCACTTGGTGGTCGCGACCAACCGGTTGAGAACCACTGTCATAATCTAAAAACTAATTTAAAATAAAAAAATTTGACCGTAATCAAAATTATCTTTCTTTATAGAATTAAGAAGTTTCAAGGTCTTTCTTTGAAAAATCAATATTTTTTAATAACATACGATTTTCAAAAGACTTGCGGGATCCATTGAAAGTGTTGCAGATTTTGATTTTGCCTTGCCAGTTGTTTAATTAAAATGTCTATACTACATAACAGACGATAATTTTAGAGATCCCAGAAGCTGCGTTTCGGAGGAAAGCAAAGCTGTCTCTCTCTGTCTACAGTTGTCTGTTATCGTCGCGTTATAATTCCCTATCAGTCCAATCTCGCGCGAGATGAAAAATCGCAGAGGAAGTCCATATGGCGCGAACATTTAATCAGCGTGGAACTTGTTTTCGTTATAAGTGTCCTAATAACAGCTCTATTGCGGAGGCTTGCAGATCAGGCTATTAGCATTATTCATCCGCTCTGATTCGTATCCGAATCTCGAGTGACTCACGCTTTATTTTTCCACGTGCACTCGAGTTTGCGATCGTACACCTGGGCACGTCGGGGTGTTTTGTTACCCAAAACGAAACGCTTTCGGTGATCTCGAAAACTCCGCGGCAGCCTGCTTTCTGCATTTGAACGGTAAGAAATGGAAGTCACGTCTATCGCTGGTCTCGAGATTCTTGTTTACGTATAATAAATAATCGAAGACGTAAATGAATCGTATAAAGTTGTGGAATGCTTATTTTCGTCCTTTCGTAGATTTTGAATTTTCGGATGAGGTAGTGCTTGAAAAAATCTGTTACTCAGGTATGAGTAACAGATTTGTCGATTTTTAAAAACCGGTTTCTTCGTAATTTGTAAAATTCGAAAACCAGTTTTTAAATTTTGAAAAAAACTGATTTTATATACTAGACTTAATATGGAAAAATTAATTAATTATTTGATTAAAAACGTTAACATTTTGACTTGAAATCGCCTCGGACACAAGCATATTGTAGTACGTAACAGTTTACTGTCAAACTATTCTTCACGAGTTCATATTTTCAGATGAAAAATACTAAAATAATAAAGATTTATAATTTATATTTTCTACGGATTTTAGTTATTTTAGTTTTGTCCCCATTTGGTTTTGTATGCAGTGTATTTTATTATGCTGATTTTTGTAGATCCAGAAATATTAAGTGAACTAAAAAATAGTACAGATTTTAGTTATTTTAATTTCTTTTATTTATTTGGTTTTGTAAAGGTACAGTATATTTTATTTTGCTATATTTTTCTAATTCCTTAAATATAAAAAGAAACTGAACATTTTAAAAATAAGTACTGATATTATTTTCTATCTTGAAATTGAACACGAACCTATCTGTAAATAATCTAGAAGCGATCAGTTTACATTATGCAATATGTACATTAAAAATGACTGTTGTTTTTTCCCTGTTCGCAAGTAAACGCACTTGCAAATTGAGTTTAAATAAATAAGTTACCACCCATTGATTTATAATAATTGTAATAAATATCGATTGATCCTAAATATTTTTGATCTTAATTATAGTGAATGCTCAATAAAGAATGGAATAAAATAAATGCAATTGGAATTGTCTAATAAATAATTGTTTTATTATATTTTGCGTTGTATTATTAGAAATTGAAAAATTAATATTGTCATTTTTCATGATAAATGTCTGTAAAGTGTTCCTCTGAAATACAATTTTTTTCGTAACTTCAACGTCTTCAATTAATTAAATTGCACTTTACATTGCGCTCAAGTTATCCCTTCTTCGCATTATATTATTATTCTTAAGCATCGTTGTGTACCTAAATTGATCTCTGTATTACATTTACTACGTAAAAGTGCTTTGAAACCATTGAGTGTTGCATGACACAGTGAACGCAGATAAACTTCTTGGTTCTTGTTCCAATGATTATCTGGAACAGCAGTTCCCATATTCTCCCGTCATAAATCCAGCCTTTAAACAACCCTAATAGTGTAATTTTCTCGAAACTTAAAAAACAACTAAAGTATTTCACAGTGATACCTTGGAAAATATCAATTATTGTCTCGCTTCTGGTAAATAAAATCTAACAAATCTTTCACGTTATACGCTAAAATACGATCCCACTTATTCCACATAAAGTTCTATTACATATACTGAATTTAGTAAATGGAAATTAATTTTTTTAACAATTATAAACTCATAATCATCAAATAAATATATTAGCACATAAATTCTCTTGTTTGCTTTAAGTACGAACAAATGAATCATTGTTTACATTTCCATGGTAAAACATTCTTAAATTATATCTACATTTATACAAATGGAAAATTGTGGGAACAAAGTTGACAGTACTTTTGAAAGTGTACCATTGATGGAATAGAAACATATTTCTAAATTGATTGATTTTTTAGGGTGATACCTTTATTAAGATATGATTTATGAAGATCTGAGCATACTATAAGGAAATACGAACACAAATATCCTCATAAATATTCGATATAAAATTCAAATGGAAAGAAATGTAAGGAAATTTAAATAGAATGTAAGGAGATTTAAATTAAAATATTAGTCACACATATATGTGGCAGCGGCCGGTAAAGTATTAATATTTTTTATAACAAAAATATTATTTCACAATATCGTTCTAGGGTTAAACAACAGAGTAACACATGTGCCCGAATATTCATGAAAATAGTTCAAGTAAAAATCTGAAAAAAAATAGAATTTCCCCCTTTTTTGTGTTTTAAATTAAAACTTTTAATACATATAAATATCTCTATGATTCAATCCATATTTGGGGGTTAACCCAGTAGTGACCAACAAAAAGTTTGAAACGTTTTCTTACATGCCTGCATAACAAACTTAATACTTAACACAAACTCGGCACCACTTGTCTCTTCTGGGCAACCCCTCAATCTATGAGATATAAATTTTAAAATATGATGCTTTCTAATGGCACTATCTTATTTCCATTACCGTTCACAGTTTAATCTTTCGTGCATAATAATATATTGGTTGAAGGGAAAGTTTCTGCGTTTTTCTTTTATTAGATATCACTACTCACATTACTCTTATAGAGTGTTTCCAGAATACATGCTTGAGACACATTAAACTTTATCGCGAGTACTCTAGTAGCGATGCGTCGGTTTATGCCATACTTAATGGCAATTGGGCCATGTTTTGCAGAAAGCTACCAACCTTCAATAATCTGAAATTGAATTTTAGCTTGAAGATTTTAATTGTTGACGAAAAGTAGCTTGATTTCTAGTGGGTGTATTTTATTTCTCGGTGTTATTTTACAATGTTTTTTAATGGGTTATTTATTAGTCAGTAGTATGCTTAATATTATTTTAAATTTTCTGTAGCTTTTGTTTTTTAAATCTAAAATGGAACTATGGCTTGGTAGTTTTAATAATAATAATGGGTTGGTAATTTTCTGCAAAATAATGAGATCCGCACTGTGTTTAAGGGGTTAGCTATCGTCAGGAGGTAGAAAAGAATCGATTCTTTGGGAATTTATTTCAGAAAGTACATGCATATATTTATGCAATGGTTTTTGTATTCAGATGAGGGACACTTTAACAGGTTATTATATTATGTTTTGGTATAAAAATATTTAGTTATTGCAAAATTACAACTGATTTCCCGAAAGCTGTTTTTACACCGGTGACCACGATTTATCCAAAACCGCTTCATCAATTTTTCTGAAATTTTGTAGGTTTCTTCTAGACATTCAAATCTAGTCTTTAATGGAAGCATTTGTTTTTTCAATGCATAGTTTTTATTTTATGGATGAAAAATGATTATTATTAGAATGATTTATTATTGGAAAAGTAAATGCCTTCGACTAAAGACTAGAATTGAATGTCTAGAAGAAACCTACAAAATTTCAGAAAGATTGGTGAATTATTATTAGAAAAAACACTCATTTTTCATCCATAAAATAAATACTATGCATTGGCAAAACAAATGCTTCGATTAAAGACTAGATTTGAATAAATAAAATAATAAAATTTCAGAAAGATTGGTGAAGCGGTTTTGAAAAAACAGCTTTCGAGAAATCAGTTATAATTTTGCAATAACTAAATATTTTTATACCAAAACATAATATAATATAATAACCTGTTAAAGTATCTCTTATCTGAATACAAAAACCATTGCATAAAAATATGCATGTACTTTCTGACATAAATTCTTAAAGAATCGATTCTTTTTCTACCTCCTGAAGGTAGCTAACCCCTTAACTAATTTTTTGCCGTTTTGAGAGCTGGTAGATTTCAGCACAACTTGCTCCAAAATTGTCACCTGTAAATCATTCTCATGTATTGCTTTTAGTCGCCCAGAACGTGGTGCATCATTTAACCCAAAATCTCCCCAACCGAATTTTTGAAACCACATGTATCACATCTGAACATTAACGTCACCTTCTCCATACTCTTCGTAAATGTTTTTCACTATTTCTGTGACTCTAGTTCCTCTTCGAAACTCGTCAAGTAGCACGTGTCAAATACGTACATTACTAACCGACATGCCCAGACGAATTTTAAAAAGATAAATTAAAAAGAGAAAAGCTAAATTAGAACACTCAAAATATAATTATAGATAAACTTGCCGATGAACTGGGTCCTGGCCGATTTCGAAGACCTTCACATATGTTGTCAAAGTCGTAATTCTGAGCAACATTTCCCTTTAAACTTTTTGGCGGTCGGCTTTGGTTTACGAGATATTCGCAAAAAACTTTTACTGAAGCGAGCGGGCGAGCGCCCGCCGCCCCATCTAGCTCCAACCAATACTAATATCCAGGGCCGTTCATGGGTATTGGCCGCCCAGGTGCAAAGACAATATTGCCGCCCTTATTAATTTAATATTTTTTAATTAAGAATTTGATATGCAGTGTTTACTTTTATATCTATATATACATAATTTTAAACAGTTATCATGCAAAAGAGTTTCGATTATTATTCTTATTAGTCAAAATTTTACATGTAATAAGTGGCCTGCGGCCGCCCTTAAGTTTGGCCGCCCAGGTGCGGGGGCACCTTCTGCACCCCCGCCAGGAACGGCCCTGCTAATACCGTCGGCTGTGAAACAGATTTCAATATATTATGCCGAAGGTTTTTTATATGTTTTTGACAACATATGTCAAGGTCATTGAAATCGGTGAGGAGGTAGCTTTCAATATATTATGCCGAAAGTTTTTTATTAATATCTCTGAAATTATGGCCGACCGCCAAAAAGTTTAAAGGGAAATGTTGTTCAGCATGACGACTTTGATAACATATGTGAAGGTCATCGAAATCGGCGAGGGCCCAGTTCATCGGCAAGTTTACCTAATTATAAACACAGCACAGTGATAGAATACTACTAGTTGAGGTTATGAAACAAAGTCTAAGGAATTATGTAATAAGACGTTATAGCGGCGCCCCGTAGAAAACGCCAAAAGTTTCCGTTCGACTCAATAAATGTTGCAACTTCGAAAGAAACACAACCAACCGGCGTGTAAAGTTAAAGTTGAAAATTTTATTCGACGCTGAAGTTGAAACGCGCGACGAATAAAAAAATTAACTCTGTTGAATAAATTCTCGTCAAATTAAAAAAGTACCTTTATTTGTTGAATAAATTCTCGCCAAATAAGAAAATTAATTTTATTTGTCGAATAAAATCAACTTGGATTAATAGAGCTCGAATAAGGAATAAAGTTAAAGTAACTTTTATTCGATTTATTTATTTAAATAACCTTTTATTCAGCTAATTCCAGTTTCTCGAAAACCCATTGTAAATTACCTACAATTGGCACGTAACAAAAGTTGATATATATGGTGGATGTATGGTGAATGCCCCAATTTCTGTTCATTTAAGAGGTTACTCGTCATAAATAAAGTGTACAAAATTGTTTGTGATGAAAATTTGCAGAGTAATTGATTAATTGATTAATAATAAATCAACCAATTCAAAAACTATTTAAAAAAGATATTTCAAGATGTTTAACTACTAGTAATGTGTAATTAAATATAATCCTCTAAATGTCCGATTTCTGCTAACGAAAAATAGCGATGTACGTATTTCTACTCATCATTTGTACCATTTCTGCTCGCATAATATGTTGCCTTTTTAGGTTAAAATAAGTTATATCTTTCATGGAGAGGTTTTATAACACAGCAGTAAAGCATGAAATAATGATAAACAAAAAATAAAATGCCTTCGAATAGAAATAGAAGTTAGAGCATACATTGAAGTGTGAGGTTATGTTACTAAAAGTGTGGCGAGTAAAAATGCGGACATGACGGTGATTCACTTGACCTTAACCCTACTCACCTATTTTCTACTTCAAAAAATAAAAAATAGTAAAAACATCTAAATGCAGAGCACAATGCGGTATCTGTTTTTGTTATTAAGTTAGAACTTTTACTGCTAAATATATTTTCTGCCCATTTATCGAATACCAATAGTGACGCTGTTACTTAGCACAACTAGGGCTCGGACTTTTTGTCGAATTTTGCGGTATTCGAAAATTCGAATACTTCAGTTGCTCAATTATTTGACGAATATAATTCGAATATCCAAGTATTCGAATACTTTTCGAATATTTAAGTATTCAAATACTATTCGAATATTTAAGTATTCGAATAGTATGGTGTGAATTATAAATCAAGTTCTTTAGGTTCATTTGTCAGGGTGAAATCTTGTAAGCTACTTTTGATCCACTTCACACTATACCATTCGAATACATCAGTATTCGAATATATCAGTATTCGAATACATCAGTATTTGAATATATTAGTATTCGAATACATCAGCATTCGAATATATCAGTATTTGAATACATCAGCATTTGAAAATAGTATTTGAATATATCAGTATTCGAATACATCAGCATTCGAATATATCAGTATTTGAATAGTATTCGAATATATCAGTATTCGAATAGTATTCCAATAATAACATTCGAATACTCAAATATTCGAAGTTTATTCGTAGCATTCGAATACTTGTAAAATATTTGAATATTAAATTATTCGAATAGTCCCCCAAGCATAACCAGCTGGAACACAATCGAAGAATCATGAATCTCTCGTTTTAAAAAATTTTCGTTGCTTATGCTGCACTTTGATTAGTCCCAACCCTGTGCAGCACTAAGCGTAAATGTTTAAACAATGTGAAATTATTTTGTTGCAACTATAGTACAAACGTAACGCTTATAATAATAAGAAAAATACGAAATGAGCAGAAATTGGGACATTTACCTTAGCTACTCATCGATTTTACTTCGGTTTACTACAGAGTTGCTTTGTGCGTAAGCAAGGTACTCGAAGGTTTTATTTCCCCTCCATTCGCCGTCCCATTATCGTTTTCGCTGGCAATTATTTGGACTTTGCCATCGCATCCGTCAAACGGTGTGCGTACACAGAGAGCCCCGTCGTTCTGTGAATTTCGCGTTGGCCGTTTATTATCGTATCAGAAATTCCCGCATCCAAGATGCATTACGTGGTTTTTATCGCTCGTAGTTCCCTCCTTTATGGCACGACTTCGTTGACCTCACCTCACCATGGAAACGTTTTCATGTCCTAAAATATCTTCCGACCGCAAACACTTTCTAACGTGCAAAGATATTTTAACGCGCGGACCAACAAAGCGGTTACCCAGAACGAAAATACCTTTCCCGCGCAAAAACGACGCTCACAGGCCTGCCACCGCAGCGATCTATAAGTTCAAGAATGTTTACGCCCTTCGAATCTACCTTCCAGAGGCGGAGTTTGTACAGGAAAATTTGCTCGTCGCTGGCATAGTTTTCGAGAAGGTCGATTTTGAAAACTCGTCCGATTGGAGATCAACAGAATTTTCTGGTAAACACGGTAGGTGCCTACGTCTATGTATGAAATGATTCTTTGTGCAGAAATAAGTGGAAATTGTATAATAATCTTGTTTTTAAGAAAATTGATTTGGATTGCATGTGTATTCGATGGATGTTCTAATTCAATTTTGATCAGACATAATTTTTATATTATATAAATTCTAGAGAAGATCGTTAGTATAAAAAAAATATCGTAAAAAGTTTTGAAGGTATTTTCAATTCAAGTAATATTTATAAAGTAGGTACCAGAATGTTTTTGTACCTAATACTAAAATTACTTAGTTATCGTTTTGTCGAAAAGCGTGTTTTTAAATGAAACACTGAACCACTAATTACACGAAAGGTATGATTAAATATATAACAATATGTAAAGTATAAATATTAGGGCGGAGCGATACAATATAGGCGAAAATTTAAATTTGAATTTTCAGTTGGCCTGGGTGCGTGATAGTTGTATTTTGATTAACCAAAGATATCTGTAGAAAAATTTTGGAAAATATTCATATCTGCAGGTCCCTTTTTCTCTTAAAAATGTAGAAAATAAGATTCACAGTGTGAATTTTTACATCGAAAATAAGATTCACATTGTGAATTTTTACATAGATAATAAGATTCACAATGTGAATTTTTACATAGAAAATAAGATTCACATTGTGAATTTTTAAAAAGTGTAAAAAGTAAGATTCACATTGTGAATTTTTACATAGATAATAAGATTCACATTGTGAATTTTTACATAGATAATAAGATTCACATTGTGAATTTTTACATAGATAATAAGATTCACATTGTGAATTTTTACATTTTTAAGAGAAAAAGGAACCTGCAAACATTAATATTTTTCCAAAATTTTTGTACAGTTGTGTTTGGTAAATCAAAAGACAACTATCCCACACCCAGTCAAACTAAAAATTTAAATTAAAATTTTGAAAATATAAAAAATTAGACTCACATTGTGAATTTTTACATTTTTAAGAGAAAAAGGAACCTGCATACATGAATATTATTCCCAAAATTTGTTTACACTTGTGTTTGGTTAATCAAAAGACAACCATCACGCACCCAGGCCAACTGAAAATTCAAATTTATATTTTCGCCTATATAGTATCGCTCCGCCCTAATAAATATACAAGGAATAAGATTAAATAGAAATAGAAATATAATAAATTTAAAAACTATAATAATAGAGCGAATTAATTTCATATGATGTCAACAAATCATTCTCTTCCACATATCGAGCAATAAATGTAGATGTATTGTATAATAAGGTGTAAATCAAGAATTCATTGCTGAGTGAATATTACAGTGCACAGTGGGTACATAGGATATTATTATTTTCCCTTTCGTGTGCCTTTGAAACTTTCCCATGTATATCGCTGTTTGTAAGACATATCAAGTTAAATGGCGATAAAGCAGCCTGGACAGTTGTGTGGGCTCGTCGTTCGTGCTCCCGAATGATAACTCCTTATCATATCCGGCTCCCTTTACATACGTATACGCGTAAAGTGTTTTCGTTTGCTGGGATCAAAGCTTCGACGCTGTCTTCGAAGGTTCTAGGTAATATTACATCAAAACATCTAGTCTTTTCTTGCATTATAATAATTATTTTTACTTTCAACAAATATTCATCAATTCCTACAACAATAACGAAATTTAGCTAATTTTGTAAATGTTGCAGTGTAACATTTACATTTTGATAGTATAGGAATTCACGTTAATCTTCGTAATAATTATCAAACTATTATGGATGAATAATTAAAATTGTCAACTACATAAAAATAGTTCGACACTTATTTGTGACTCATAAATAACAACATTTCGATTATCAGCACATGTAAAAAACTGGATCATTTAAAGTTAACAATTAAAAGCACACAGTTAGAATTGTTGAAAACTAAACGTATTTATTACGTTACGGTTTTACCATCTAATGTTAAGTAATTAAATATAATATTCATATATAAAATGAATTAAGGAGGATTGAATGCTTTTAAAAAGGTTACAGAATATTCGTGTCTATAAGGAACGAGAAAAAAGAAAAAGAAAAATTGATATTATTATGTATACGTATAAATAGTTGTTGTATTAGATTTTATTTACTGTGTTAGTATCTCAGGTACTATGGGGTTTTTTTATACGTATACCTACGTATAGTTCCTTTTCTCAAATTATGATATTTTTGTTATTATTTATTTTTTAAGCTTTCCTTTGGTCACTACTTATGTAACTGTAATGTTTGTCGAAACTTTTGAAACTAAAGAATGAATGTACTATTCATAATTTCATAGACGTGATCTTAGATATCTCACGAATTGCTCCACTAATTAATGTGAGAGGTAAACAAGGAAGTAATTGTATTGGGCTGCCTTAATATTAAAATTACGTACTTATAATTATTTAGTAGATTAGTATACTTTATTATTAGTATTTAGTAGATTAGTATACTTTATTATTAGTATTTAGTAGATTAGTATACGTTATTATTAGTATTTAGTAGATTAGTATACTTTATTATTAGTATTTAGTAGATTAGTATACTTTATTATTAGTATTTTGTAGATTAGTATACTTTATTATTAGTATTTAGTAGATTAGTATACTTTATTATTAGTATTTAGTAGATTAGTATACTTGAGTATTACTATACTATACTTAGATTAGTAGCATCTCGAATCATATGCACAATAAATCTTCGACTACATCCCTTTGTCATGTTAAAAATGGGAAAATGCATGCCAAATTATAATACTACTTTTTTTGTTTGAAGCAATATATATATTGTACCTACATTTTTACACACAATACAAATTTTCAATTTTAAAAATTGCATGTATGGATTCATGTATGTATATCGCATGCAACGGAGGATGTACAGTAGCGAACAAATAAATTACCACTTTTTCGATTCGTTTCATTTTTGTTATTTTTTTTAGCATCAACTTGAAAGTGTGGTAGGTAGTGTAAAGGGCCCAAATTTCGTCTCCCATTTGAGTTTGACCATGTAGAGGATGTATGCAATGTTAGAACATGCTATCATACTGATAACTGAAATCTGTAAAAAATCACCGCTCTCGAAAATCTGCTTCTCTTTCGCAAACGCACAAACAGCTAACTTGTTATTTGCAAGTCTGTCAGAATACTGACGTATACTAATGCAACATTTGCCACCAGATGACACTGAAAATGCAACCATGTATGGCTGGGACTATTTGTTGAATTTTTCGGTATTCGAATATTCGAATACTTCAGTTGCTCAATTATTTGGCGAATATAATTCGAATATCCAAGTATTCGAATATAATTCGAATATCCAAGTATTCGAATATAATTCGAATATCCAAGTATTCGAATACTATTCGAATATTTACGTATTCGAATACTGCTGTATTAGAATAGTATTGTGTGAATTATAAATCAAGTTCTTTAGGTTCATTTGTCAGGGTGAAATCTTGTGAGCTAATTTTGACCCACTTCAAACCATACTATTCGAATATATCGGTATTCGAATACATCAATATTCGAATAGTATTCGAATAATAACATTCGAATACTCAAATATTCGAAGTTTATTCGTAGCATTCGAATACTTGTAAAATATTCGAGGAATCAAGAAATGCAGGAGGACGAAATTAGGCGCGGGGACGAAATTTGAGCCCATTAGCCTATGTGATTTGTTTTCATGTTTCAGATAAGCATAGAAGGTGGAATTGATGGCACCGCAATTCCACTCATTCCGCGGGGGACCAACTTTGAGCGACTATAGTCGAGGGTTGGGAGGGTGCTTTTTTTTAATAAAAATTATTTTAAAACTTTGAAACAGTGACCTTTCATTTCCAACAAACCCCATCTATCTAGCTTTTCAATTTCACGTAGAAAAAAATCATAAAGAATGCTTAATTTTCGGACAAAGACGGTACTATGCCCCCTGAATATACATACTCATACTGATGGAGAATTTAAAGCTGCATAAAACCCAGACAAAGTTTAATTTATTTAACTAACAAATAAAAGTTTTATGTGGTATTCAACGGGACAACACATTTTTAGAGCCGACAAAGGAGTTACCACTTTAACTAACTTTTTAGGCCGTCCTAAAAGCTAAAGGTGCCTCCACAAAATATTAAATTTTTCATTACTTTTCAAAAGTGGTCATTTTTTATCGGCTTCAAGAGTGTATTGTTTTATTTAAGATTATTCAGGTGTTTTATTTGTTAGTTAAATAAATTCAACTTTAACCGGGTTTAATTCTCTATCAGAATACATATGTATATTAGACGCATGCTGCAGTTTTGAGTTGACGTTAAAAAGTAATAAAAGTAGAGTGGATCGATAAAATTGTAACTTAATTTTTCAATCGCTACTGTGTATACGTAGATACCTTTTATCAAATTATTGCGCTTTTATTATCGTTCACTTTTAAAACTTTTCTTTAACCATCGTTGTGCATTGTGTGAATTATTTACGCCTTAATTAACAAGATAGTAATATTTCCTTGGAGGTTTTGTGAAATAACACTGTGCAGATCATACAATTTAATCAACGTGTAACTCACACGGGTCGCGTAACAGTACAATTATGCACTTATTTAGTGGAGTCATCTAGATGCACGCGTCAACACTACTCAAGGATTTCCGGTGTTCGGTGCTCAACATCCGTAAATCCGTACGTTTAAACGTAGAATTGGCCATGTATTTATTACTGATAGTGTCCTGTGTCCTTGCTAGGATTTTGTACCAATAAAACATTACCAACTTCTTGAAATGGCTTCTTCTTCGCGACTCAAAATTGCACTTTACTGAAACTTAATATACATTAAAACAGCATTTAAGGAAACATATTGTTTTAATCAATGTGGCACGTCGATGGAAGTTTATAATCATTTAAACGGTGCGTAATTTATTATACAGAAGGTGACCCATCAAGAAATGGAGTACCTAAATAGTATTCTTAATTTCTTTCATTGTACTAGTTTCTAAATTATACAAAAGTGACTCTTAGTAATTTGAATTGTTTTGGGGGATGAACATGTTAGTTGACAAATTTTGTTTTTTTATGATCATTTCTCATCAAAATTTTTAAGGCTGTTATAGTTCGTTTGCGTTAGTTATTGAAGTTCATGAGATTAATTAATTATTGCATCATGATCTGTTCTCGAGATGATCTCCAACTTGAAAATTCAACAAATATTATCTAATTAAAGCTTGTTGACATTACGAGGTGGTAAAGTATCTATTATTTAACAATTCATTATCTGCCCCTTGGTTTATCAGTGGCGCATTAAACAGTGCAAAAGAGTGTAAAAACTTGTTTTCTTGAAAAAGCAAAACTATTGCTTGTAAGGGAGACACTGGTCTATTAAATTTCTAGATGTAGCAGCTAAGAGAGTAGCTAATTAGTGGCCTAAAGTGTAGTGAACTGAAAAATTCATAAACTTCATAAATATTAAATTTAAATTTTTATATAACAAAACGCAACTTTATTACTTCCAAGAATACCACAATTTTTTCTTTTACGGTCATGTGACATTATTTTGCAAAGAGGACAACCGACTATGAAATAACGTGCCACGATGGAGACTAAATTACTGATTTGGAATGTAACTGGTTTGTAAAAAATTTATTAGGATACAAAGCACAGTAGCAAGTGGAATAAAGAGTATAGTAAATGCTTCTCGTCAGCGAAGTCTGTGGCGTTAAAGATAAGTACCGTGCAAGCTAGGCTACTACGGTCATGGTTGGTTAAGGTCCTTCGAAAATGGGTGAGCAGGACACGACTGGCAGCGCCACAGAGTCACGTGGGAAAAACACAGAAGTATAGATCGCGTAAGATCCTTCACGCCCCCTATTTCCTTTCGATGCTATCTGAATCGAAACAGGTAATCCCGCGGGAAAGAGAAAAAAAGGCAAAATCTTCCCCGCTGCTGTTTATTGAACAGCTAACGTGTCTGCTGCTTTTAGTTAAGTATAGCGCTCCTAATTGATGAAGGAGAAGAATTAGCAATTAATTTGCATCGAGTGTCACGTTATCGAAGGTGTTCATAAATTATCATAATCGTTATCTGGAATGTGGCAAGCACGTGACAAATTCTTTTACACTGATAGTATTAAAGTGGGCGTATGTGTAGGTATATGTACATTTTGTGAACGTGGAAAAATTTCTGCGTAACGCGAGGGAGCGAGAGTTTGAATGCTTTCGTTGTATGGAAATTTTACAATCAAATATGTCGATTAGATTAACGTTGTGACGTATGCAAGCAAAGGTAAGAGATAGTAATCAAATGTATTGTATTAGTACAATGCATTGCATTAGTGGTTAGAAATAAGAATGAAGCAGTGAGTAATAATAAAGTAATAAATAACACGGGGGAATAAATATGGAAATAGTAATACACATTATTTTGAAATTTTAAGTTGTAATAGTGAGTTTAATAAACAATGAGTACCTAAGTATATAGATGAAATGAATATTAGAGGTTAGGAGCATTGCGTTTCGTTAAAAATCTATAGTAAAAGAAATGTGGACTAGGGTTTATACAAAAACCGACTTTTGAAAAAAACCGGTTTTCGAATTCCACTATTCCCAAAAAACCGGTTCGACCGGTTTTCGAATTATCACAGAAATATAATTAAACTAGAAAATAATTTCAGTACTTATTTTAAAAATGTTCACTTTTTTTAATATTTATGGAACTACAAAAATATAACAAAATAAATTATACTGTATCTATACAAAACCAAATAAATAAAAGAAATTAAAATAACTAAAATCCGTACCATTTATTAGTTTACTTAATATTTCTGTATCTACAAAAATCAGCACAATAAAATACACTGCATACAAAACCAAATGGGGGAAAAAACTAAAACAACTAAAATCCGTACAAAATATAAATTACAAATCTTTATTTCATTTAGTATTTTTCTTCTGAAAATATGAACTCGGGAAGATTAGTTTTAATGTCCGAGGCGATTTCAAGTCAAAATGTTAACGTTTTTAATCGAATAATTAATTCATTTTTCCATATTAAGTCTAGTATACAAAACCGGTTTTTTCAAAATTTAAAAACCGGTTTTCGAATTTAATAAATTTATGAAAAAACGGTTTTTAAAAACAGACTGAAATAAAATTGAAATAACCATGGTTGATCCAATTAGGAATTCGAAGATTCGCTGAAATTAATGCTTAACTTAAAAATATTCATAGAGAAATAACTTCTGAAGAATAAACATCTGACAAATACCGTAAAACGTAAAAATATTAAAGCAGGTACCTATCATTTTATTAAATATTAAATTACTTCTGTTCTATCTTAGACTTCTGGACTGAGTTTAATAACAAAAGAGCCCACTGTTTACCCAGAAAACTAATTTACTATTTCTATAGCTACAATTTGTTTCGCAAATTCTGTCACAAAACACAACTATACTGCAAAATTATCAAGCCTTCGCCATTTTCATAAATGGTTATTAAAATAACTGCCCATATGGATCTATTAACCACCCTAATCAAGTGCATCGATATGAACAAGTAAGAATGCAAAGAAGACGTAAGGAAGTACGACAAAGAAATGGGCACAAGGTTGAAAATTATGTACTCCTCTTTTTAATGGTGACCTGTAAAGCAAAGCTGCGTTTTCCGTGTTCGCCGTGGCGCATAAAGGATGCTGAAATTGCGCTCGTAAATGCATACAGTAACGTTGCTCTCGTTCGTTGTTACATGCCTGCATAAACATGGGCAGGTATCTCGGAACTTTAATGAGTTTCGACCAGGCGGCAGAGGGGGAGAGGAAGCGGAAGATTACCAGGATGCGCAGGGCATCTTTATTCTTTAATTTCACGCGCATCGACTATTGTATCACTCCTAGCATACACGCCGAGGAGAACCACACACCTCCATTTTTTTCTGCAACAACTGAGCTCGGTGCTTGCCACTGAAATTACTTCTAACAACTCTATGTACATAACACTGAAAATATTACAAATAATGTTAATCCTCAATTAGGGCTGTCCGAGTGCTTCAATTAATTCAGTAGCTTGAAATTCGTGCGAAGAATATTCGATTTATTCAGCTGAATAATTAATCGATTAAAGGGGGAAGAGTTTAAAAAAATTCGAGATTAAAAGTATTTAATCATATTATTTTTTTACATATTCAGTTGAATTACTTTCATCCTTACTTTTAGGAAACTTCGTAACTAATTATTATGAGACGTAACAATTACTTTTTTTTTATTGTTTTTCCTGTGTTTTAAGCAGGATGGCGTTTCAAGCTTATTTTGCTTATATTGAACAACGAACTGTTGTCACATTTTTTGTTTTTCACTCCTCTCTCCTTCGGGTCCCAGCGCAGCGCACCGGGAGAAAGGTGGTCTGTCTCCCATCTTTCCCCAGTACCCCGCCCCGCGATGCTTAACTTCGGTGATCTAACGAGAACCGGTGTTTTAATGTTGTGAACGCAGATATTACAATGTTTATTCTATTTTAATATTATCGTGTGCTGCGTGACGAACGTTATATTATTTACAAAATATAATATTAAAGTCTAAGTAGTTCAAGATTTTGAAATGTTTATTTCAGTGAATTGTATTTTCCTATTAGTCAAAGGATATGGATAAAAATCTGAATTCGTTGTGTGAAGAATTGGTTCATGAAAGAATCCCAATTACTTATTTCATACGACGATATTAATCTGCACGTACGTGCAATTATTTCGACCACCGCGAATCCTTCCATCTTTTTGGATGAATGAAATCTGTGTTGTTTAATGTCAGCCTTTGCCATTTCGCCTGGCGATCAGCACGACTCGCCGACATCCTTGCTCAATGCACAGAGGCCAGCTTCGAAAGAACCGATTACGACACATATCTTTCTTTTATTTTCGCGAAGTTAATTTATTCAAATATGGATACCTATCGAGCTTTCTCTTTTGGACGACCGGTCTTATTTTTCCGTTCCCTGGCCATTAGTCCCTACAATTCAAGATAACGAGCTTCCATGTCTTCTGCGTTATCGAACGAATCTTTTTCCAGGCCCGATGAATTCGATATTTACTTTCATTTCCTGTACGCCTGTTAATTCTCGCGGGAGTATAATGTAAATTCTGTTGGAAGCATCAAATGATACCGTAAGAATGAAAATGTAACCTTAAGGGGAAAGAAAGAATTGAATTTGTTAATATACAAGGAATACAATAGATATCATCTCTGCATAAAAATGAAATCATTTCCAGTAATTAATCTTGTAGGATAAAATAAGGTGCGTATTATGTGGAGAAGTTTAAAAGCGAAGATACGACTGAATATTTGAAAACAATTTAAAAATACAAGGAACATCAAGATCGTAAAAAAATAAAAGATTCACTGAAATCAAAGATGTCGTCACGTCGCAAAACTGAATACAATGCACAAACAGGAAAGTATAATATATTCCATAGAAATAATAAAAAACGACGAAGTAATGTATTATGCAATGCAAGTCCTTAAGATAGCATTGGGCGAATTTATGCAGACAGCTACCAACCCTCAATAACCTGAAACTGAGTAAATTTCGTTTGGAAAAATAAATTATTTAGTTATCGAAAAGTAGCTTTATTTCTATTGGGTATATTTGATTTCTTCTTATTGTTTTACAATGTTTTTTAATGGGTTAATACTGAATAATATTTTTAATTTTCTGTAGTTTTTGTTTGTTAAGTCTACAGTAGAATTATGGCTTCCCATACAGCGCATTCCGTTGCAGGAAGGTTCCATGTGCGTTGCTGGGCAATGTTCCACAGGGGCGGAAATAGGAGGATTCCTGCAACATTCCAGCAATGTTGCGGCGCAATATTGGACAGAAAAGTTTCCAGCAATATTCCTGCAACGTTCCGGAAATTTTCTAGCAATGGTCACGCAACGTTCCGGAAATTTTCTAGCAATGGTCACGCAACGTTCCGGAAAATTTCTAGCAATGGTAACGACACGTTCCGGAGATTTTCCAGCAATGATCACACAACATTCCGGAAATTTTCTAGCAATGGTCACGCAACGTTCTGGAGATTTTGTAGCAATGGGCACACAACGTTCCGGAAATTTTCTAGCAATGGTAACGCAACGTTCCGGAGATTTTCCAGCAATGATCACACAATATTCCGGAAATTTTCTAGCATTGGTCACGCAACGTTCTGGAGATTTTCCAGCAATGATCACACAACATTCCGGAAATTTTCTAGCAATGGTCACGCAACGTTCCGGAGATTTTCTAGCAATGGTCACGCAACGTTCCGGAAATTTTCTAGCAATGGTCACGCAACGTTCCGGAAATTTTCTAGCAATGGTCACGCAACGTTCCGGAGATTTTCCAGCAATGATCACACAACATTCCGGAAATTTTCTAGCAATGGTAACGCAACGTTCCGGAGATTTTCCAGCAATGATCACACAATATTCCGGAAATTTTCTAGCATTGGTCACGCAACGTTCTGGAGATTTTGTAGCAATGGGCACACAACGTTCCGGAAATTTTCTAGCAATGGTAACGCAACGTTCCGGAGATTTTCCAGCAATGATCACACAATATTCCGGAAATTTTCTAGCATTGGTCACGCAACGTTCTGGATATTTTCCAGCAATGATCACACAACATTCCGGAAATTTTCTAGCAATGGTCACGCAACGTTCCGGAGATTTTCTAGCAATGGTCACGCAACGTTCCGGAAATTTTCTAGCAATGGTCACGCAACGTTCCGGAAAATTTCTAGCAATGGTAACGACACGTTCCGGAGATTTTCCAGCAATGATCACACAACATTCCGTAAATTTTCTAGCAATGGTCACGCAACGTTCCGGAGATTTTCCAGCAATGATCACACAATATTCCGGAAATTTTCTAGCATTGGTCACGCAACGTTCTGGAGATTTTCTAGCAATGGGCACGCAACGTTCCGGATATTTTCCAGCAATGGTCACGCAACGTTCCGGAAAATTTCTAGCAATGGTAACGCAACGTTCCGGAGATTTTCCAGCAATGATCACACAACATTCCGGAAATTTTCTAGCATTGGTCACGCAACGTTCTGGAGATTTTCTAGCAATGGGCACGCAACGTTCCGGATATTTTCCAGCAATGGTCACGCAACGTTCCGGAAAATTTCTAGCAATGGTAACGCAACGTTCCGGAGATTTTCCAGCAATGATCACACAACATTCCGGAAATTTTCTAGCATTGGTCACGCAATGTTCTGGAGATTTTCCAGCAATGGGCACGCAACGTTCCGGATATTTTCTAGCAATGGTCACGCAACGTTCTGCAAAATTTCTAGCAATGGTTACGCAACGTTTCGGAGATTTTCCAGCAATGATCACACAACGTTCCGGAAATTTTCTAGCATTGGTCACGCAACGTTCTGGAGATTTTCTAGCAATGGGCACGCAACGTTCCGGATATTTTCCAGCAATGGTCACGCAACGTTCCGGAAAATTTCTAGCAATGGTAACGCAACGTTCCGGAGATTTTCCAGCAATGATCACACAACATTCCGGAAATTTTCTTGCATTGATCACGCAACGTTCTGGAGATTTTATAGCAATGGTCACGCAACGTTCCGGAAATTTTCTAGCAATGGTCACGCAACGTTCTGCAGATTTTCTAGCAATGGTCATGCAACGTTCCGGAAATTTTCTAGCAATGATCACGCAGTAAGCAGGGCTCGACAACTGTTATAATATCGATTTCGGTTCTCCAAACAGTCCAAACGTTTATAAAGAACCTTTATTCTGAATAACTGTTATGAAGAACCGAAATTTCAAACTATTATCTGTTTCGGTTAAGATTCCTATTTCCCTCCTCATATCGTATCCATAACCGTTATATTTTCGTTACAATATCGGTTCCGAAACTGTGCCAGAATCGATTCTTGTTTCGACTTTTCCCTAATCGATATCAATAATAATTACTGTAGGTGTAGATTACTGTTTATTTGCATATTTTTAAGTTGCGTGATCATTGCTAGAAAATTTCCAGAACGTTGCGTGACCATTGCTAGCAAATCTCCGGAACATTGCATGAAGATTGCAGGAAGGTTCCATGTGCGTTGCCGTGCAATGTTCCACAGGGGTGGACATAGGAAGATTCCTGCAACATTCCAGCAATGTTGCTGGAACGTTCCGATGTTGCACCGCAACTTTCCTGCAACTTTCCTGGAAGCTTCTTGCAACGGAGTGTGCTGTATGGAATATTTAAGCTTTAATAATTGTATAATGTAAGAGTTGTTCCATGGATTGGTAAATTTTTACAAAATAAAGATCCCAGAATTATGGGATCCGTAATTCCGTACTGTGTTCAATTAATTATTTGTCATTTTGAGAATAAAGTTCTTCCCATTATATAGTCATGCTATCTTGTTGTTATTACCGCTCGCATTTTCATATTTCTTCGACCATTAATACACGTCGCTTTCGATTATCCATCATGGAATCACGAAATGGTGGTGAAGCGGATGAAAAAGCAGATAAATGTGGAGATTCTGAAACGAGACATTCACTTGTCGCCGTTAGGATTACACTTCAGAAGGGAGAAACGTGCCCCTCAGGGGGCCTGGTGACTCATAAAGAAAAATTCTAAAGTCAGACGTCTCCCCCCCCTCCCCCCAAACACGGCAGTGCGAGATCCATGGTGCCTCATCGGATTATCTTTTGACGGTTGGGGTCGATTGTCCTTATGGGAAATTTACGGGACCTTTTAGATGGCGTTCCCCACTGAAAGCATTGTGCAGCCTCTTTGGAAAGTTGTTATTCCGGCTCATTGTCGTCGAAATTTGGAGCTCACCTGCAGCCACGGGAAAAGATCGCTGCCAGTGTGCAAGGTGCCCCATTCACAGGGAACAATCGACTAGCATTCATCTATTCTTTCTTGCCCTTTTCCGCACCCTTTTCACCATCCCTCCAGCCCCCTTTTTTATTCCTTACACGCGGCGCTAATAAATGGATCTTTGTGAGACGGCAAGGGAAATTCGGGTTTCTAACAGCACAGGTGTAAAAGTTTTTCTGTACAAACATGTGGGGGTTGAAGATTCTTCTTCAATTTATTAAGGTCTTGGGTGAACATTTTCTTAACTCGCACTTTGACCGGCGTAGATTTTTGTAATGCGTCTTTTTTAAATGAAAAGCAGTCCGAATAAGGTCGTATTTTTACTCACCTTCTTGAGGGAAAATCTCATCTTGTCTAAAGACGCTAACCGCGGAACATATCGAACCCGCATACGCGGATTTTGATGAGACTCTGCAGATTTGCAGAATAGTGAAAAATATTTGGTTGGGGGTCGAAAGCGTATTTGCTGAAATTTTCTAAAAACTGAGCAGGGGGCTGGATTCGTCTTTAAAAACCCACATTTCAAAGAAAAACTTTGTCCCACGCCTAAATTAACTCATATATTCTCGACATTTGTCATGTGAAATACTCGAATTTTAAATTCAGTTTTACTAAACCCACAATATAGAAGTGTAAATTTTCGTTAGCATTGGCATGTTTTCGCCCAAGTGTAGGGCGAGTTCGACAAAGGTTTTCGTGGCAGAAGTGATCACTCGGACAGACCTGACCGTCATGAAGAGGCAATTTTCAAAAACTTGCGCCAATGGGAGTGTTAAAATATTGTCGGGGGATTTTAGAGATTCGTGTTATATGATGGATACATTATTGTTAGAGATATATTCATTAAATTACAATATGTGTATTGATATGTATCTGTTTTAAAAGGCAACGGAATGTTACAGCACACCCCTTTTGTGAAATTGTATTAATCATGAAACGCTTACATGCTACATCCAATTGTTATGAATGAATGAAGTTGGAGATCTGTTTTGCTATTATATAATAATGATGATGATGATAATAATAATAATAATAATTGTAATAATAATAATAATGATTGTAATAATAATAATAATAGTAATAATGTTTCTGCTGACCTAAACGAAAGAAGAGAGAAATAAATATACCTAGCGTAAATGGGGCTATTCAGAAAAATTTATTAAAAAATTAACCCTATTTAAAGTTTAAACTTATCTGTAACAGTTTAAGATGTATCACAATCAGATAAAAAATGTAGAAAAATTGTCAGTAAAAATGAATCTGTTTTGTATTTTCTTCAGTGTTTACATATTTACGTGTAAAATTACTTCCAATGTTCAGTAAGAACAATGCGAAGCAATTTACATACACTTAATTGTACTTCTATAATAAAGAGTACATACTTACCATGAGAAGTTCCCAGATGCCCACCTCCGATTGCATTGGTTTTTGGATACATTTTTTTCATATGAAATTTTACTCAACACAATTTTGTACCCCTTATGAACTTTGCGGGGTGGTTTCACCCCCTAAACGTTCAAGCAGGCCAAAATAAAAAGGCACGTATTTCTTATTTTTTGGCCCTCTAAAACATATCCAAAAACCAAAGCAATCGGAGATGAACACCTGAAAATCTTATAATATTGAGGGTTGGTTTCACCCCCTAAATATGAAAACGGGCCGCTATAAAAAGACACGTATTTCTTATTTTTCGGTCCTCTAAAACATATCCAAAAACCAAAGCAATCGGAGATGAACGCCTGAAAATCTTATAACTTTGGGGGTTGGTTTCACCCCCTAAATATGAAAACGGGCCGCTATAAAAAGACACGTATTTCTTATTTTTCGGTCCTCTAAAACATATCCAAAAACCAAAGCAATCGGAGATGAACACCTGAAAATCTTATAACTTTGGGGGTTGGTTTCACCCCCTAAATATGAAAACGGGCCGCTATAAAAAGACACGTATTTCTTATTTTTCGGTCCTCTAAAACATATCCAAAAACCAAAGCAATCGGAGATGAACACCTGAAAATCTTAAAACTTTGGGGGTTGGTTTCACCCCCTAAATATGAAAACGGACCGCTATAAAAAGACACGTATTTCTTATTTTTCGGTCCTCTAAAACATATCCAAAATTCAAAGCAATCGGAGGCGGACACCTGGGAGCCTCTCCTTGTTAGTAAAGTGTGCTATCTTTTTATCCTGGACCGTAATAGAATGTTTTATGTAGGTAATAGTTAACGAGGTACCAGTGGCAGTACTATTCGCGTCGTTTGTAATGTAACAAAAGCATTAAAGAATATGGAACAGCACTTGGCATAGGGCGCTGGCCTAAGTAAACACCCCCTCCCATCAGCTTACGACTTCAAGGGAATCTTTTGCTTTTCTTTCCACCCTTACACCATTCGTAGAAATAGTGGCGACGAAAAGAGATAGATACCCGTGTTTAGACGGATCTTGGTCTACTGTCAGTGCAACCTGTCTAAAGCCACGGTTCTACTTGTCCAACGCATGACATACAGGGTGTCCCGTAACCGGTGATACAAGCTGAGGGTGATGATCGTATGACCTATATGAAGAGATAAGTCGAGAATTTAGAATAAAACTTTCAATTTCGTGAAGATAAAGCGTGCGATATCAATAAAATTTATTCTATTTTTCGACTCATTTTTTCATGTAGAAATACTATCCTCTCGCTTGTAGGTCTGGGACTATTTGTCGAATTTTTCGGTATTCGAATACTTCAGTTGCTCAATTATTTCGCAAATATAATTCGAATATTCAAGTATTCGAATACTATTCGAATATTCAAGTATTCGAATACTATTCGAATATTCAAGTATTCGAATACTATTCGAATATTCAAGTATTCGAATACTATTCGAATATTCAAGTATTCGAATACTATTCGAATATTCAAGTATTCGAATACTATTCGAATATTCAAGTATTCGAATACCATTCGAATATTTAAGTATTCGAATACTGATGTATTCGAATAGTGTTCGAATGATAACGTTCAAATACTCAAATATTCGAAGTTTATTCGTAGCATTCGAATACTTGTCAAATATTCGAATATTAAAATAATCGAATAGTCCCAGCCCTACTCGCTTATGCTACCGATTATGCAACATACCTGGATTTTCCTCTTATCATCACCTTAAATGTTCTATTTGTAAAAGATGGAATAGTAATAAATAGTACGGTAAGCAACTTTATTCATAGCATGGGGCAAAATCGGAGATGGGCAAAATTTGTATTTAAATAATATTTCGAATAACGAATAAAAGTTAAAAAAATTATTCGTCATGTGCCGAATAAAGTTAACTCGAATTCTTTATTCAAAATTTTATTTAAATACAAATTTTGCCCATCTCTGGTCGAAATAGACCGAGTAACCAACATGCAGGTGTCATTAAATTAAATGAATTAATTCAAAACATTATATGCTGCTCAGCATTGTGAAGAATGAGGGAGGATATAATAAAATATTTGAATTAGTACATAGTTTAATAATTCATAGAAAGCACTTAGTAGTTCAAAAAGAACACTTTTACTTTTCAAAGTATTTGAAAAAGATAAGGATGCATCAATCCGAGCAAGGTAGTTATTTATTTACCATCGTGTACCCACTTAATGAAATTATAAAATAATTCAAACAGTCCTTTTGGGCTTCACAAATGAATTCAATTATGGACAGTCAGCTTCAAATTATTTTGTGAAAGTGCTGAACTCATTTTAATACATAGTATAATATTCTTTACTATTAATAACATACATACAGTATCTACTATTTAGAATTGTCTATCAAATATTAATAGAATAATATTTTCCGAAGTATACAAATAACTTGGTCCACATCAGATTCAAAACTTGCACTAAAATTGTGGTAATTACAATACAGTCTATTACAACATCCACCCAAATTCCATGCATTTAATGGTATTAAACACTGTTATAATAAATGATATCACAATATTCATTAACATAAAACGATTCATTTAACGATTACAACTTCCGTCATTCGTATTCCCTTCATTATACGAGTAAATTTGTCATCCACTGTGAGTCATCGTTCCCAGTGGTGGATCTGTTGGGACCTGGGACTCACAAGCGGCAACAGGACAGACCGCGAGGGGTTCGGATGAACGATTGGAACTGGAGGGATCGTCATCAGTACTTGGAAGCGTTGCACTGAAAGACGATCCACAAGACACAAGAGCCCGTAGAGGCTCTTACATTTTTACCGACCCCATGCTGAGGAGCAAGTGCAGAGCACACTGCACACAGCCGAAATGGGAAAAAAAGGAGGAATGTCAGAGAGAAAGGTTTTCTTCCCTCGGGGCGTGCCTCCTGCACGAGGAGCCGCTCACTTATCGCGTGGCTGCGTTAAAGGTATACTTTAAACTTTAGAGAACACGAGGTGCAGGGCAATAAGATGAGATTTTGCACTTTTATGGCTTTCATAACGCTCGCTGTGAACGAAGTGGCGCAGCCACCGCTACATAGCTACTGGAAGCATTACGTAACGCCAGTTTCTGTTTACCGACACCCTTTGCCATTTTTAGTACTTGGACGACCCTCTTTCGACGCTAAAAATGCAATAAACCCTACTGAAAACCCATGTGAAATTATCTGAAGTGGATCTCTTTTAAATTTTGTGTATTTAGAATTCTTATGCAATTCCGGCGATGAGTATTACTCTGTGGAACTTTGAATGTAGTGTACTTATCACATTTTTGTGACTACGTTCTTTGCGTTTGAGCAATCACACTTCGTTAGATAATACCTAATATTTGTTATCAGTCAGAGTTGGGCAAAATGGAATCTAATTATAAATTAGAAATTACGATTAAACTGTAATTGTGTAATTGATTACACATTATTTTTTGTAATTGTTACTTTAGGGTAGTTGACCATTTGGTTTTGTCAACTATCTAATGTGTAATTGTAATTAGATTACATTTTGCCCAACTCTGTTATCAGTATACCAAATTTTGATAGTGGACGAAAGTATTCGAACGCACGATTTAAAGCTGTCAACAATAAAAATATACATGTTATAAAATAAAATAAAATTTGAAGTGATGGATTATATTTATAGAAGTTATGAAACATTCACTGCAAGGATGTACTGAAACAGTCTCATCCTATGCACTAGCTTTACAATTATTTTAGATTTAATAGAATTCCATAGGTACTTCTAAAAATCTTTTTTGTTTATGTCGTAATTGTTTAATCTCCTCCCAATTTCCGCCCACAAATGTTCGATGGGATTAATATCTAGACTTTGTAGGGGTGTATGTAACCCATGCGGTGTATTATACAATAACCATTCTTGTACAATTCTGAGTATATGCTTGGGTCCATTGTCTTGCTGGAAATAAAAATTGTCCAATAACCCCCATTTGGTAGCACTTTCTTTAAAATTGTGTTTTAAAATATTTAATTTTATTTAAAATCCTATTTATAAAATTATAGATAAAATTAAATATTTTAAAAAGCAATTTTAAAGAAAGTGTTACGAAATTGGGATTATTGGACAATTTTTAGTAGTCATTTCTGAGTTGGGTTTTCTGCAGACATAACGACGTCCATCCGAACCAAATATATTAAATTTGCTTTCGTGGAAAAAAAAACTTTATCCCAGAAATAATTATCTGGATTTACGTGTTCTTTTGAAAATTTTAAACGCTTAGCTTGATTTGTCTTGTTAATGAATGGCTTCTTCCTTGGATTTCAGAATTCTACCATGGAAATCATTGTTCCCTAAAATCCTGCGAGATAATTCAGGATGGATATCCTTTTTAAAGTCATTGGCAACTATTTCAGCGAGTTTTGTTGTCGATGTATTTGCATCTTTTTTTTATTTCGCGTGTAATACTTTCCTCTTCTCTACTAGACAATTTTTGGTTTTTGATTTTTAACTATATTATGTACTGTAGATACTAGGGTGGTTCTTATTTATTCTTGGAGAAATTTTTTTTAAGATTTTCTTCGCGGCACCCCCAGAATAGTTCCAAATAATAAAAGAAAATCTGTGTAAAATTTGAGCCCGATCAGATAACGGGAAACGGTGCCCCTGGGCCCTTAAACATTTAAATACTTATTTAGCAGCTCACAAAGTCGATTTTATAAGTATAATATCCTCCAAGTTATTGATTACATAAAAAAAGATGTCAAACAAAAGTTGTAGCTCAGGACAAGGAGCATGTTTTATGTTGTATTACTTTTTCCTGTGCGACACACGGTTTTCGAAAAAAGTCCAAAAAACTGAAAAAAAACCTTCTTTCAAATTTTGAAGATATAAATCCTTCACGAACACTTTTCATTTATGAAGGCGAAAAGAAATTGTAGTTTTTAATTTCGAGGACTATTTTTTAAACATTTAAGGGGGGGGCATATAGCCAGATATGCCAAAAAGATAAACAAAATTCCATGTTTTCAGTGTTTGATATGTCATGAATGTTTCCTGAAGATTTGGGACCGACAAAATCGTAAAAATATCGAAGATATAGATATCAGAGGTGAGGTATTGCAATGCGAAGAAAATTTAAAAGTTGCAAATAAGAGCCACCCTCGTAGATACACATCTCCCTACTAATTCGGCAATCTGCCTATACGATTGTCCACCTTTGTGCAATTTTAATATTAATTTTCCCTCGCATGGCTGCGTTTCCGATTCATTGGGACTCATTGTCACTATACAAACTAATATTATTATTTTCTACATCAACTGAATCTACCAATATTTACAGTGTGTGTACAAGAACATTGTTTATCCGCAATACATCTTATTGTTAGCAATGAACGTTTCATAACTTCTATAAATATTGTCCAATTCACTTCAAATTTTGAATATCGATGTACTAATATTGCATGTTTACATTTTACGAAATTTGAGTTTTTATATGCAACAAATAGTTCTTGGCCGTTTCTTCATGCTGTATAAAAATTACATTTATATGTACTTCATACAGTTGTCAGAAATAATATTTTTTCCAGAGGGGGGGCAATTTTGGGATGATGGTAAAGAAATAATATACCCCCTTGCTTTTTTCACCTATTTTATAGTCCCAATTTAATTAAAAATTTAAAACCGAAATTTAAAAATATTCCCTTTTTTAGTATAAACTTAATAAAGATCAGTTTTGAAAAATGAGCGATTTTTTTCTTAAAAGCCAGGAGATGCCAACTGCCCCTTTTTCAGAATACATCAGTATTCGAATACTTGGATATTCGAATTATATTCGAATACTTGGATATTCGAATTATATTCGAATACTTGGATATTCGAATTATATTCGAATACTTGGATATTCGAATTATATTCGAATACTTGGATATTCGAATTATATTCGAATACTTGGATATTCGAATTATATTCGAATACTTGGATATTCGAATTATATTCGAATACTTGGATATTCGAATTATATTCGAATACTTGGATATTCGAAATATATTCGAATACTTGGATATTCGAATTATATTCGAATACTTGGATATTCGAAATATATTCGAATACTTGGATATTCGAATTATATTCGAATACTTGGATATTCGAATTATATTCGAATACTTGAATATTCGAATACTTGAATATTCGAATACTTGGATATTCGAATTATATTCGCCAAATAATTGAGCAACTGTAGTATTCGAATATTCGAATAGCGAAAAATTCGCCAAATAGTCCCAGCCCTAGTTAATATTAGCAGCGCTATAAGTTCGATATTACCCTTCGTGTCGTCATTGTCATTCTTAATGAAACGATGCACAATGGTGGTACGGTTTTTTTACAAATGTTCATCAGGACGGTTAAAACAATCAAAGATTTGACTTGTAGAGTTAGAGTTTTTATAGCCGACAAATGTTAAAAATACTCAATCGGCTGATGAATGATTCCTACGGCCGTTACTACGTGACGCGAATACCTTTGCTGGGGATACCTTCGTTTTCGTTTACGATTTCGGTCGCCTCATGCAGTATTAATGCAGCATTAATTCCATGAATACGCACAATAAAAATTTATACAACCGTCTTTTCTATATACATACAAAGCCCCTGGCAGTGCATAATAAATGCTCGTTGAAAAATTGGATACTCACATGTTTACTAAATTTCACATAACAGTGTTTAGATTGAAACTGCAGACAATAGTGAATGTCGAATAGAAAACAATGAACCTTTTGTTATTAATTATAGTCTACAATTAGCCTTGGAGAAATTAGAAGGGAACTTTGTGATTTCAGTCATTTCTTCTTATTTCGTTTTCGTCGACGAACTTTACATAAATTTAAGTAAAACTTAATAATTATTATTGGTGTGTGTAAATTCTTTTATAAATAAAGAACCCTCCTCTTCTTGTCATCGTTATATAGTTATTGTCCGCTGTATAAATTGTCCAGAAGCAAAATGGTTAAACAAATGGATCTCGTCTTTATTGCATGTTGAACAAAATAGGTTTTAATTACTTTTGTCAAATGTCAAGCGAAATTTACAGTATGCCTAATTGAGTTACCTAAGCAAGGAAAAAATTTGCATTATATCTTGAACCAATGTAGGGTCCACCGGGGGCGATAGTAACATGTTAAATATCTCAAAACATATGATAGATATTAACACAAATTTTGGACATATGATGAAGAATGACATTTGGAATACACTCATCCATATCCTAGCAATATAGATACACAATAGACATGCATAGTGAAGAAAATAACATTTCGATACCCTAAAGTAACTTTTCCTTACTGATTTAAAATTGTAATATAAATACTCCCTTTGCAAGTACGTGTTTTTTCTATTTTTTTAATATTTAATCTGGCCATTTTTAAAGTAATACTGGTCGTTAGTTATCACTTTTAAGTGTCTCGTTAATAAAAATTTATAATTTCAGTTCAGAAGCCTAAGTGAAATTAAATATTACTACCCTAAGTGAAAATTAAATATTACAGATTATTCATAGTAATTCTTAACGTTGATCGAGGTGCTTTCATTTAATTATAATGGAGTAAATACCAGATTGTAGATCTCCCAAGCAATAGTGAGGTTCATGGAATTTAAGAGGACCGAGAAATAGGGAACTTTATGGGAGGCCTTTGTGAATAATACCCCGATACTAGATCGTTTCAAAGACCTCAAATCTAATCATCATTATCCTCACAGAAGTTACGCTACGGTGTTTTACTACTCGCTACATTTAACATAAAAAAACAAGTACAAGATTTGTATGCCAATAATTCTTCTTTCACTTTGCTTGATTCTGAACGGACCAGTTTTATCTCCATTTTATTAATGTGAAAAATTAAATAAAACAGTGATGTGGTAGGTTAGGAAACAGACTCCTCATTGTGGATCAGAGACCGGCAGCTTCATCCACTTTTCCATTGCATCCTCTCCTTGGGTGTGCGCATTAGAGACCTCACTATTGCTCGATGTACAGGGTGTATAAAAAGGGATGGACACCGCTTTCAGGGGTGAATCTACACCTCTGGATCGATGGAGATTTGTAAGAAAAACTTGCAGCAAACTTGTTTATAATATGGAAAATTAATGTTATTTAAAGTTTTTTTATATCACTCTGCTTCATAGAAAAAAGAGTCCAAAAGAAACCATGCGCTGTACCGTTTCGACGCAAAAAATTGTTAAAGTGTACGCAAAATTTAAGCCGGGAATCCACCGCGAAGCTAAGTTAAGCTAAGCTATGCTATGCGATGCTATGTTTTAACGTAGCTTTTGGTGGAAACGGTTCCATAAGAATGTATTGAAGCTAATTTTTTTAAAACGTAGCATAGCATAGCTTAGCTTAGCTCCCCGGTGGATTTCCGGCTTTAGAGTGTGTAGAGCAGTGGCATGTAGATGTTTCCCTGACTCGGGAGCCTCATATAGTTTTCCTACTCGCTCCTGTTTCCTCTCACTTACGCACATATCGAAGCCCAGCTGTGTTCCCGCGGATCAATATATTGATCAAGATTTCGCCTTTGTTTTTTTAAAGGCGAGAAGAAAAGGATGTTTGTGTGTGAGTAAGAGGAAACGGGCGCCACTAATGGAGAAGATGACTGCAACTTTTTGCCACCCGTGGCGCCACCAGCACACATGCCACTTGTCATCGGTGTTTTAGGTGAATTGAAGTTATCTTATTTTACTTCCTAATTTCTATTTCTATAATAAGTGCATGCATCTATAATTATTTAAAAAAAATTGTATCGTTTTGGCATATCTCGGTATATGTTATCCCCTTAAATGTTTAAAAATAGTCCTCAAAAATTAAAAAGTACAATTATTTTTTCGTCTTCATAAATTAAAAGTTGGAAAAAAATTGGAAAACAAGTTTTTTCAAAAACCGTTTTTTGCACGAGAAAAAGTAATTCAACATAAAAGATGCTCCTTGTCTGGATCTACAACTTTTGTTTGACATATTTTTTGATGTAATCAATACCTTGGGGGATATATAAAATCGACTTTGTGAGCTGTTAAATAATTGTTTAAATGTTCAAGGGCCCAAGGGCACCTTTTGTTTTAGTATTTGGAACTATTCTGGGGGTGCCGCGAAGAAAATTCAAAGGTCGAAAATAAGTGCTACCCTAGTGTCCACTTCATACATTCCGCAAATTGAAAATTTGCGCGCAAAAAACTCGGAAAAAGCGAGTCCAGTCTTCCGAGCCGGCTCGAAAAACCGAGCCGAGCTCAGTACTCGAAAAAAGCGAGCGGCTCGAAAGAACCGAGTGGCTCGAAGAAAACCGAGAACTCGAATTTTTTCGAGCAGCTCGCAAAGAATCAAGCGGGCCGAAAAAACTGAGCAGTCCGGGTATGTCGAATAGTTTGAAGCTTGAATGTTTCGAATATTTTAGAATATCTACTGCAAATGAAAATATTCTCTAGATGCGCGGGGATGCAAGAGTTTAATTAAATAACAAATAAGCTTGTCATGATTTTTCATTTATATACGACAGTTAAAATTTTGATTTTATATCTAATCCAATTTGACAGCAGAAATAGGAAAAAAATTATTTGAAATAAAAATTTGTCCATCTATGTTTGACAGAACTGTATTAAATTCAAAGACCTTTTCATGCGATACACTTCTGTGGCTTACACGCACTATTCATTTAGTAGTATAAATTTAAGAAACCTAGAAAAAGTCAGCATGGTCGTGGATAGGGTTTATACAAAAACTGACTATTAAAAAAAACCGGTTTTCAAATTCCACTATTCCCAAAAAACCGGTTCAACCGGTTTTCGAATTTTCACAAAAAATATAATTAAAATGGAAAATAAATATTTGGACTTACTTTAAAAATGTTCAATTCTTTTAATATTTATGGAATTATAAAAATATAACAAAATAAAGTATACCCCACCTATACAAAATAAATAAAAAAAATTAAAATAACTAAAATCTGTACAATTTTTTAATTCATTTAATATATATGGATCTACAAAAATATAACACAATAAAATACACTGCATACAATACCAAATGAAAAAAAAACTAAATTAACCAAAACCCGTACAAAATATTAATTATAAATCTTTATTTCATTTTTTACGTTTTTAATTAAATAATTAATTCATTTTTACATATTAATTCTAGTATATAAAACCGTTTTTTTTTTAATTTAAAAACCGGTTTTCGAATTTTACAAATTTATAAAAGAAAACCGGTGTTTAAAACCGGTTTTTAAAAACCGACAAACCCTAGTCGTGGAAGAAGTTCGGGCGTGAAACATGAAAGTGTCACGTGCGAAAAGGTCCTAATAGCGAGGTGTCTGGCTGTAAAATGTTTCTGGGTAGCGACCGAACGACTGACAAACATCAATGCATTGCACGTCAGGTTATCGGGAATGAAAGTACAAGTCATTTCGCTGAAGTTTACGAGCGTTATATTGTTATGTGCTCGTATGACGTGGCCTTTGTGAACAGGTTACTCAATGAATAGTATTTATAACTTTGTGCATACGTGACAGGAATCGTGAAATAACGGAACAATTCGTGTTACAATAATGAATTCACTGAAACTTTAGTTTGCTATTAGTGGGCGTGAAAATGGAAGATATTTAGGCCATGATATCGGTATGTTCGTCACGGCTGTTTAATCGAGTCACATATTGATACATAATCATTTTTTGGCAATCGATCAGGGTACCTATGATGCAATGGCAGTTGAGAAAGGAATTGGTGAATATTTCGCACGAGCACTGATTTGCAATTATTAATCCTACGAATATATGTACTTCTCACGACAAATGTCGAGTAGTCTTTTAGCCCCCAAAAACGATTACGTTTTTAATCGAATAAGAATTTATTTGAGTGACACAGGGTGGCGAGTAATTTTTATATGAATAATTATTTATAACGCCATACTTTGCATTTGTTATTTGCGAAAATAGTAATCAGACAGTAGGCACCTAAAACTGTCAACAGTTTATAGAATGACTTTGTAATAATAGTTGCCTGAATAAATTATTCTCATTATGCAATGATATTCTCGACTAAAGAAAATTCATTTCAATAATTATCTTAGGAAAAGAATTATTATTCGAAGCAATTGGAATAATTCCTAATTCTGTAACAGCAGGGGGCTACCACTCTCATTTACGATTTTGGAGCAGTGTTTCAACTGCCACCTAGGCAACACCAATTTTTTCGAACTAAAATTCAATATGGCCGTGATCACGTATTCATGATTCATCTGTAAAGGCTGGAACAGACACAGCAATCCTATCAACAATCCTATCGAAAAATAAGTTTTATCAAATCAGTTTGACAGTAACAGGTATGTATATAGTTGAATATATATTTTTAATGTAGTATATGAAGTGACATATGTCGTGACATAGCTCTATAAAAAATATAATTTAAAAAGATATTCTACATATACTACATTAAAAATATATATTCAACTACCCAGATAGCACCGGACGTTTTAAAAACGTCCATTTTACGTCCACTTTAGGTCTGAACGTCCATGGCTTGATTTGTGAAAATGGACGTTTTTAAAACGTTTTCCGGACCTTTTCTGGACGTTTTTAAAACGTTTTCTGGAAGTTTTTAAATCGTCCAGGTAACGTCCAGACTAGGCTTTGATTACGTCCGAAACAGGCGTTGAAAAGAGGCTGTGCGCCATGTGAGAAATGTGGATAGATTAGGATACACGAGTTCAAGGAAACCAGGGATTGTAACCGCTGTCTAACCCAAACCATCCACGAAATATGGATAGATTGCACAGGTAAAGCCTACTTAGATCTACACACATACATAATTACATACTGGGCATATAAATGTTTATATGAACATTTGCTCAAAGAAACAATGGAAAACCAAAAACAGGCATTTGGTTAAATGTTTCTGACCGAATGTTTGTAAACCGGTTTTATACAGTTTTTATACAGCTTTTATAACGTGTTTGTACAGTTTTTGTATATTTGGTTCAGTATTTTCGGTCAAAGGTGTGTAGTTCTAGGTTAGGGTTCGAATAATTTTTAAATTTTAGGTTAACGAATTGGCAATTTTTGATGGTTCCAATCATTGTAATTTTGTGAAACGGGCGCTAACGTTGTTGATGACCAATGGATGCTGCATTGCTATTTAGTTGGCCTTGGCAGAAAAGGGAAAGAAGATTTCCGTAAATTAAACGTAGCAACGGTTTTAATATGTAACTATCACCCTTATTTTACTGTTCCTAATATTGATTACTGTAAAATTCAATGTAATGTTTCCTCGAAATTCTTCTTTAAGGTGCAGCAGAACACAGGGAAATGGCAGAGAATAGAAAAAATACAGAGCTGTCTGTTTAAGTGCACATCCATATCTATTTTAAGTGTATATCCTGCATAGTTTGTATATTCTGTATATTGGACCTCGTACTAACATATTCTTGTATCTATTGTAAGTGCATGTATTCTGCATTATTTCTGAATTCAATAAATGAAATAAATTGTTATCGAGTTTAATCTTATTTTGAAAACCATTTACTTCCTTAAATTTTTATTAAATCGAACCAGTACCGTCAAACGTCCCAAAAACGTCCTAAAAACGTTTTAAAAACGTCCAGAAAAGGTCTCGAAAACGTTTTAAAAACGTCCAGAAAACGTCCTGAAAACGTTTTAAAAACGTCCAGAAAACGTCCTGAAAACGTTTTAAAAACGTCCAGAAAACGTCCTGAAAACGTTTTAAAAACGTCCAGAAAACGTCCTGAAAACGTTTTAAAAACGTCCAGAAAACGGTCTGGTTTGTGAAAATGGACGTTTTTAGGACCTTTTCTGGACCTTTTCTGGACCTTTTCTGGACGTTTTTAAAACGTCCTGAACGTCTGACCTGGACGTTTTTAAAACGTTTTAAAAACGTCTTTGTGCTATCTGGGTATATACACACCTGTTACTGTCAAACTGATTTTATAATACTCATTTTTCGATAGGATTGTTTGGGTTTCGTACGGTACTAACTCGCATCAATCAACAATTCACAAATGCCATGCAATGCATATCAATGGCGTACACAGTAAAGGCTGGAACAGACGTCCAGTAATTTAGTCGACTAGCGAGTAATTTAATAATTTACCATTGTTTTATTAAACTTACCATTGTTTTATTCGACTGAAACCCTGGACGTGTCTGAGCCATCATGAGCACGTGATCACGGCCATATTGAATTTTAGTTCGAGAAAATTGGTGTTGCCTAGGTGGCAGTTGAAACACTGTTCCAAAATCGTAAATGAGAGTGGTAGCCCCCTGTGTAGCAGTTAACCATTTTCACGTGTGAAACAGCCTTGAGAGGTTTAAATGGGGGCCCAGCGAGGGACTAAGACAACAACGCGGGGTGCCTTCTCGTTTTCGACAAAGATAGGTCTGGTCTTGGATAAGAACCGGCCCGAGATAGGTTCGGGGTTTGTTTTAGCAGGTCAGAAACCATCTCGACCTATCGCAGGGGGACCAGCAGGACAGCGGAGTGCCAAAAATAAAGATCGACCGCGATCAAGGAGCGGATTTTCCTCTGTCACGCCACGTCAAATTTCTTCATTTACCTTTTGAAAGTCTCCCTCTGCCTGCGCTTTCCTTTCCTCTTTATAAGACATGAGTTCTGGGAGTCAGGCCGAGACACTTGAAAGGCACTTCAGACACTGTCTGCTCATTATGGGTTCTGCTTTTCATGGCCTCTCGTGGCATTTCCTTCTGTTTCGCCGATGTATCCACCAAAACACTGCCGATCTACTGAAATATGCTTCATGAAACTGATAACTGACGTGGCGATGTCTTCTCGAGGTAAGACATTTATTGTCAGAACTGTTTGGATTGTAATGGAGATTAGTTTCGGGTGAAATTAGATATCATGCTTCTTTTCTCTTTTATTGTATTAGCTGAAATAGTTTGTGATTTCTAGAAGCCAGTGGAGTTGATTCTTTTAAATAATCATTGCATAACTTAACCCTGGAGGATTTCTGTGGTTTTAATGATTGTTATGTTCAGTATTAGAAAAATAAGAGGTATAAAATTTATACTATAAATATTATCAGCTATTTTTTAATAATTTAAAATGCCTGGAATGCCGTCAGATCAATTTCCAAATTGATCTTATTGCTTTCAGGCAATTTATAAAAAGAATTCCATCTTCTTTATGAAATATTAGGTAAAATTGTCGACTATTTTTATTGTGACCATATTGTCAAACATCTATGATTGCTAATATTATCATCTGCAAAAATATCCATTTCTTTTTTTTATTTATACACTTATTGCTTCATATAGTCACTATTGTACAAAGTCACGTACCTAATTTAGGTTAGGTTTATTTTTTTCCCTGGGCATGGTTACAAAAATATATACCCTATACCAAAAGTGGCATTTCAAGACATTTCTTATATAGCCCAACGAACTCTAGTCCCTTGTACCTAATTTAAATTTGTGGGGTTGCAAGTGTACCCAGAAGACAGTGGTAGTCACACGCGTCACGCGATTCTGTGACGCTGAGTGGCAGTGGACGCGCCCACCGCCATTGACAACCACTGTCGGCGCCGCACGTTTTGCCAAACTCTTTTGTTTCTATATTGAAAACAATAGGTGTTTTCCTACTTCTGTTGATGGTTTCCGGAGGAAAAATGTCTGCTGCATCGCGTGAAGCAGTCAGATTTTGTCCTAGACCTTTAGTTTTTTAAATATATAAAGATATCTGCAAAAATTGGTGAATTTCGGGTGTCCTTTTCCCTTTGATCGTTGTTTAAACTTATTTAAGGGGTTACACCACCTTGGCGCTCGGAAAAATAGGTATAAAAATAAACTTTTTTTCGACGCTGCCATTAAGTATATAAAATGATCTTTATTTTACACATATATATAGTAGTTTTATGAACAATTTACAATATTAACGATTAAAAAATAATAAAAAATGGCGGAGATATAAGCCGATAAGTAGGATCCTCTTTTGAAAATCCTTGATGATGGTGTACTTGATATCTCTGTTAGGCATCGTCTAAACCATAAAAAATAATTTTTGTCTTATTTAAAAGGGTAATAGGTAAAATGTGACGTAGGGAAAAATTTTTTAAATTTTTTTTATAGAAATGACAGCTGTTTGAAAACAAACTCGAATTTGCATCGAAATTTTGAGTTTAAAAAATTTATAACTTTCGAACATGGCACCCAATCACAAAAATCGTACGTCACATTTTAGCTATTACCCTTTTAAATAAGAAAAAATTTATTTTTTATGTTTTAGACGATGCCTAACAGAGAAATCAAGTACACCATCAGCAAGGATTTTCAAAAGAGGTTTCTACTTATCGGCTTATATCTCCGCCATTTTTTATTTCTTTTTAATCGTTAATATTGTAAATTGTTCATAATAGTACTATATATATGTGTAAACTAAAGATCATTTTATATACTTAATGGCAGCGTCGAAAAAAAAGTTTATTTTTATACCTATTATTCCGAGCGCCAAGGTGGTGTAACCCCTTAAATTGTTTATAATTTAATAATAACTTATATCGTTCGCGAGGGTTCATAGAATAATTGGACGGAACAAGAAACCGAATAACTATTACTGTTGTTTGAACACAAAAGATGTTCAAAAATGAAAATTTGCATTTTTTCAAAAACGAATTTCTCAAAAACTGAGGGTGATGGTGACAGGTGGTTTGCGGATTCGTTTTCAGCGCACAAAAATCTACAAGAAACAGCTATTGAATGTTACAGAACAGAAGGAAGTGAAAATTTGTTGGACATTAACAAATTTAACACTGTGAATTACTTTCATCCCAATCTCAAGTAGATATAATTAGCCCCACTAAGTCCACTTAGATCCATTCCACATATCAAGCAACTTATATTACTCATCAATCATAATTAGCACCACTTCTTTAGGAAAATACAAATTTCAGATCATGGCAGATCAAAGTATAATATAAAAGCTTACTCTGACATGTGTAAGCACGAAGTTATGGATCAATTTGTACTCTATATAATCGAGTATCGTCCTAACTGTCGCCCAACGGTTGGAGGAAGAATAAGATACATTAGGATAAAAAGTGATATTCCAAATACTATAAATTATATGCAGCAAAATCTTCCCCTAGATGCGCCAAACAGAAACTATTCAAATAAGTGTACACGTATATTATTAAAATGAGTTAAAATTCATTTATTAAACTCATGATAACCCTCCCTCTCCTCTACAGACTTAATTCAGCCCTAACGGCATGGTAAAGAATTAATAACCGATTATGCGATTTATGATTATTGGAATATTCATTTTGAACTAGGGCTGGGACTATTTATCGAATTTTTCGGTACTCGAATATTCGAATACTTCAGTTGCTCAATTATTTGGCGAATATAATTCGAATATCCAAGTATTCGAATAGTATTGGAATATCCAAGTATTCAAATACTATTCAAATATTTAAATATTCGAATATCCAAGTATTCGAATAGTATTGGAATATCCAAGTATTCAAATACTATTCGAATATTTACATATTCGAATATCCAAGTATTCGAATAGTATTGGAATATCCAAGTATTCAAATACTATTCGAATATTTAAATATTCGAATACTGATGTATTCTAATAGTATGGTGTGAATTATAAATCAAGTTCTTTAGGTTCATTTGTCAGGGTGAAATCTTGTAAGCTAATTTTGACCCACCTCACACCATACTATTCAAATACATCAGTATTCGAATAATAACATTCGAATACTCAAATAGTAGAAGTTTATTCGTAGCACACTTGTAGCATACTTGTAAAATATTCGAATAGTAAATTATTCGAATAGTCTCAGCCCTATTTGGACCCCATTATAAAATGATGGTTGCCACCAGCAGTGGCAATAAAGTGACCCAACTGCTAATCATTTCACTCTGCATTTCTGAAGAAACAGTACATAACAAGGATGTGTCGTAAAACGTCACAATTCAGAGATTTTTATCAAAGGGGCCCAATTCAATTTGTTACAGAGGGGAGACATGGAATATTCCAATAGCGGTGCGCGGTACGTCCTCCATCGTGCCATCAGCAGCGAGATCACATTTCAGGAATGTTCACCTCGTAATTGCTGCACAAACTCATGGTCGAAAATTCAACAAAGAACCGAGTATGGCCGGGTCTGCGTGGCTTCTGAAGCCGTTTTCTTTTTTTCCCTCTTCTACCCAAACAAAACTCTTTTACCTTAGCTCGCCTTCCTTTTGCGTTCGTGACTTCTCCCCGGCCGGGGCAGTGTTCTCAACCGTTAAACGTTGAAGTCACCGTTCGCGGTGCTCCCTCGAGGCCACCTTCCTCTTTTACGTACGACTTTTGTATCGTTCCACCATGATGTCGTAATAACCATAATTATCAGGATGATGGGATTCCCTCCTTTTGCTTCATATTAAACCCATAAACGATCCAACGGATTGATTCCAGTTACGCGCATAAACTTTCGAATCATTATATTCATGGAATCAATTTACATTATCCTCGTACTATTCTCGTTGGCTCTGATTAAATGTTCTGCTTTGCTTCTCAAGTTGCACGCTGCTTGATTGCAATACGTTCTTCGTTCCATCTTCTTGTTTCCAGTTAACGTGGGAATTTATGCGACAGATTAAGCGCTCCTTGTGTTCTTGCAACCAGTTAGAGACTCTATAAAACCACGGTTGAACAGTGCTAAAGATTGAAAAATTGTACGTTGCTCGAAAGTGTTGGAGGATTACAGTTACTCGCAAAAATATCGGCTCACCCCATACGTATAACACATTTCATTCAGAATTTCCCAATATGTGTTTAGTCAGTATCAGCTACTAAAGAAGTGCTCAATGAAAATTTGCTAGAAGAATGGAATTTCACAGAAAATTAGTTCAATCTATGTATAATCGATTAAAGCTTATAATAAAATCGCACGAATATTGGAAGAATATTAACTTATTGTAATTACGTTTGTATAAGCTAAAGGTCTAGGCACACTTATCAATTCCGTGCCAGCGTGCCAGTGGTAAGAAGAAGAGATCATCTACGCCCCTCTTCTTTATAATATTCTTAAGTTATTGGACTATTACAGAATAGGGCTGGGACTATTTGTCGAATTTTTCGGTATTCGAATATTCGAATACTTCAGTTGCTCAATTATTTGGCGAATATAATTCGAATATTCAAGTATTCGAATATAATTCTAATATTCAAGTATTCGAATATAATTCGAATATCCAAGTATTCGAATATAATTCGAATATCCAAGTATTCGAATATAATTCGAATATCCAAGTATTCGAATATAATTCGAATATCCAAGTATTCGAATATAATTCGAATATCCAAGTATTCGAATATAATTCGAATATCCAAGTATTCGAATATAATTCGAATATCCAAGTATTCGAATATAATTCGAATATCCAAGTACGCGAATACTATTCGAATATCCAAGTACTCGAATACTATTCGAATATCCAAGTACTCGAATACTATTAAAATATCCAAGTATTCGAATAGTGTGGTGTGAATTATAAACCCATCGAAAAGAATCCCATTTAAAAACATTGTCGTAAATCCCATTTAAAAACATTGTCGTAAATTAATACCATCGAAAAGAATCCCATTTAAAAACAATGTCGTAAATTAATATCCCATTTAAAAACATTGTCGTAATTAATATCCCATTTAAAAACATTGTCGTAAATTAATAGAATCCCATAAAAAAGTATCCCATTTAAAAACATTGTCGTATATAAATATAATGATATACAAAAATTGCGCCAATTATCACAATGGCTATTTATACAAAGAAAAAATGTATTAAATAATATTAAGCAGATATATTTTTATACAAATAAATATTTTAATACGATGTAAGCGGTATTCAAATAGCGCGCCGCCTTCTTATTGCGCGGACACATGTGTCTAAAGACTATTATTCATAAAACCCCGCACCTCACAACGAATAAATATTTTATTCAAAATACTTGGCGCTGCGATCCGAATTGGTGTTGCTAAACTGAATAAATATGTTTAAATTGCATTAATCTTTTTCACTCTTTCTTGTGCGTGCATTCGTGAATGTGTGTATGTGTGCGTGTGCATATGCTATGTATGATATTAGAATTAAATATTAAATATATGTATGTAGAATAAATCTGACTGCGTTTCTAATATGTATATCTATATTATGTATTTTAGATTGTAAGGGAGTTATTGTAAATTATTAACCCATTAATAGTAAGTCAATTAACGTTTCTTCAGTATCGCAGCGCCAAGTATTTTGAATAAAATATTTATTCGTTGTGAGGTGCGGGGTTTTATGAATAATAGTCTTTAGACACATGTGTCCGCGCAATAAGAAGGCGGCGCGCTATTTGAATACCGCTTACATCGTATTAAAATATTTATTTGTATAAAAATATATCTGCTTAATATTATTTAATACATTTTTTCTTTGTATAAATAGCCATTGTGATAATTGGCGCAATTTTTGTATATCATTATATTTATATACGACAATGTTTTTAAATGGGATACTTTTTTATGGGATTCTATTAATTTACGACAATGTTTTTAAATGGGATATTAATTACGACAATGTTTTTAAATGGGATATTAATTTACGACATTGTTTTTAAATGGGATTCTTTTCGATGGTATTAATTTACGACATGTTTTTAAATGGGATTTACGACAATGTTTTTAAATGGGATTCTTTTCGATGGGATTATATATATACTTGGCGCTCTTTTTTGTACCTTTTTGTAAAAAGGTAATTTTGTGGGGATTTCACACATTTTGTAGTGTTTACTGACATCAATTTATAATATATTATGCCGAAAGTTTTTTTTTATTAATATTTCCGAATGTAAGACCAACCGCCAAAAAGTTTAAAGGGAAATGTTGTTCAGAATGTGCACTCTTGTGCAGTTTCAAACGCTTTTTTCAATTCTTCTAGTTTTTCGTGATATTGTAATGCTTTCGTAAGATGTAGTTTTACATTATGAAATGCTTCCATATAAGTATCACAACTATTTTTAAGATCCTTTAATTCCCGCCATGGTTTAAACATCAGCAATAAAGAAAAGAAATAATCTTCCGGTCGATTATTAATTTAGCGAAAATGAACAAAGAAATTCAATATTTTGGGGACTTACCTTGTTAATGGAGACAATAATTCTGTGTCCTATATTGTGTAAAAACTCGTGTCATTTCAAAAATTTGGACAACTTACCATATTTGACATTTAGCAGGTTATGATCGAACTGATTGACACTAGCTACTTTGATTACGTTACAAGCGACCTGAACGTAGCTGCTTTTTGTCTTTTTCGTGCTGCGTGAATTGGCGGTACATTTCCTTTCCCTTTCATGTTCCCCTCTTGCCCACACTTGACGATGGAGAAAATCTCTTAACGTAAAAATCGGGAAATTCCAACTTTGCATCGAAATATCTCAGCTCATGAAGCCCGTAGGAAAAAAGCGAAGACACTTTTCTTATGTAAATCAAACCCAAGCTATCCATTAAGACCATTTCGAATGTAATCGGACCAGCCGTTATTGAGATACGGAAATCTCAGGGTACTTGATAGCGAGTCGTGGCGTAATAGATACACTCTGTGTTCGCTGCGCATATATATATATACTTGGCGCGAGACACTACCGTGTCTCTTGATCAAGTTCTTTAGGTTCATTTGTCAGGGTGAAATCTTGTAAGCTAATTTTGACCCACTTCACACCATACTTTTCGAATACATCAGTATTAATGCTTTATATTATTCAGGATGTTCGAATTCGAATTTTACAATACAGTCTTGCAGTAATTTTCACTCACTATTAACTCTATGAGAAAGTGGGAACGATCGGTTTCATTCCCCATTCTCTTTCTGTAATTATTACTTTACGCTTATTATTAACTATATTCTTTCTCTATCCGTTCGAGAGCTGCTTTCTATACGTGCAGTGAAATTTTTACTTTCTGTGATGGATATTACTGCATTTCGCAACCGGTAGTAACTAAAACATCTGAATGGTGTTTCTTACTATTTACAGGGTGGGATAAAAGACACTGCGTTCCTCCACAGCTTCAGCAAATCGAAAATCAATGGGGATATTCATTACCACGATGAAAATGGTAGAATCTATAGTCACATTACCAGATGCAAACGGCTTTTAGAAAGTACAATGGAACTCCCCTGTAGGTTAGAATTATCCCCACCATATTTTGGGACTGACCTAAGTGACTGACCCATCAGGACACTTGGAGGGAGCGCCCAGCAAGGAAGCACGATGGGTGAACACTTTAACAGCTATTAATATATGTAAAAATGAAATATATAGGGCCCCGTGCTTAAAAAGGCCCCGCGGTTCACGAAAATCATATCGTAAATTTGTCGGGGCCTTATGCATAGATGTCTATTATTATAAAATTTAAAAATGCATACCTATAAAAATACGTTTTTTGGGCCCCGCATAATTTTGGACCCGGGCCTGCAGAAGTCCACGCTGGTCCTGTATATACTATATACAACGCATTTATAGGTATGCAATTCTAAATTTTATAATAACAGATATAAGGCCCCGAAAAATTTACGATATGCTTTTCGTGGACCGCGGGGCCTTTTTAAGCACGAGGCCCGGTTCCGGGCAGAGATGGGCAAAAAATGATTTGAAATAAAAATTTGTGTACGAAATTTTTTTTAAAAATAATTTTTTTTGTTCAATAAAAATTTCGTACACAAATTTTTATTTCAAATAGATTTTTGCCCATCTCTGGTTCTGCGGAATTCGCTGAACCTCCTCGCACTGGCCCTGTATACATTTAAATGCATTAAATTGGCATGATCGCCACGATGAAGATAGGATTAAACAGGAGTGTATTTGGATTATTCTTTATATAATTATATACAGTATTTTACTCGGTCAACGACTTGTGGCTTGCAGTTTCGCACATCATGTGGTCATAAAATCTAAAATCACTTAGGTACTTTCAAATTGCTGTCGTGTAGAAAATTCATTTAATTCCTTGCTTGTGGCTTGTATGGTCACCAATTTCACGCCTCGATGCAATGTTACAAAATGCCGATATCATCGGTGAGCTGACACTTCGGCATTCGACTATCACTAGAAGGTCAAATGGATGCAACCCTTTTTCAGAACCTCTAAACAGGTTCGTGGCCCATCTATATCTATGATCCTATTGGAGAGTCCAACCATACTTAGGAAGGCGTTTTTCGAAGGTAGCGTGAATTGAAGAGACATTTATTCTTCCGCGAACCACTCGGGGTGTAATTAACCACCGCTTTTAAAATTGCTGTATTTTTTTCAAAATATACGCAAGCGGTCTGGGTTTTCGAGTAGCTGGAGTTGGAGTTGCCATTTTTATTCAAATTATATATTTGTAGGTGGATACTGTTAAGTTGAAATGAACACCACATGGTTCAGGGCGTGACTATCATTCACCTGGTTCGCGGAAGGTTAAGTGGGTTCTGCATTGTCCCATACAGCACACTTCGTTCCAGGAGTATTGCAGGAACGTTGCTGCAATATTGTGCTATTGCAGGTTGCATTGCAATATTGCGGTATTGTAGGTTGCATTGCAATATTGCAGGAACAATGCTACAATATTGCCGTGCAATATTTGAGTGGCAACGTTCTTGCAATATTGCAGGAATATTGCGCACACGTTGCCACTGCAATGTTCCAGTGGCAACGATCCTACAATATTTCTGTAATATTGCGCACACATTGACGTGCATTGTTACACTGGCAACGTTCCAACAACATTCTGTAATATTGCGTACACGTTGCCACTGCAATGTTCCAATGGCAACGATCCTACAATGTTTCTGTAATATTGCGCACACATTGACGTGCATTGTTACAGTGGCAACGTTCCAACAACATTCTAGAAATTATAGAAGAGATTTGAAGATCAATTTAATTTTTTTAGTTATAGTAGGTACTATATATTTTAATGTGAGAAATTATTATTATTATTATTATTATTATTATTATTATTATTATTAAACGTCTTTATTGCCCAAACACGTATATACAATCAAGCAAGAGAGAAGAAAGAAGAAAAGACAAATGCAAAGGTTCAGTCTAAAGACTGTTTTCCAACCTAACCTAAAATGACACCAGGTGAAAGTTGTAATCCGCACCTATAGTGTTACAAATCCCTAATGAGGGTTTGTCAAATGATCCCTCTTTTTTTAATAATTTGTGTCTAAAATTTTACTCGATAGGAATATTGCGACGGCGGATATAGGATTGGACCTGCAATGTTTGCTGCAACATTGCAATCTTGCACCGCGTCATTGCAGAAACGTTGCTGTGTGGGGTGTTACATATGTATGTGGGAACGCAGGTTAACGCTTATACGTGAGATAAACAATAAGTAAGATTTTATTTCACAATGACTAGAAATCTATTGTAGTGTCCTTAATTTTTTATAGTTGTGCAACGTGTCTTAACGGTTATTATAATCACGTGATAGTCACATAACGTAATTAAATTGAAATAATATGTGAGAATGTATTTAAAGTATTTGTGTTGCATGTTACATTTTGTTTCGATCTCTAAACGTAACTCGATTTTGTAAAAGATTTAATTTCATTGTCTTGAAAGTTAAGTCCGAAATTGTTGGAAATCTTGTAAAATTTCAAAAAATGTCCATGTATCATTGTGTTCGTTTGTATTACTTTGCGCTTTTAGTGCAGTCTTTTATAAGATGTTTAGGTATTGAATCTACAATTACTAAACACTTTGGTTTAAACGTTATTTATAATTAAGTAGGAGAAGTTTTTGAGTTTCTAGATTTTCAGATTTAAGATAAATTTGTTCGGTTCTTCAACAAAGCTAGCCCCTAAAATTAAATTTGAATATTTATTCTCAACAGATTTCATATTTTTAGTAAGCTGCAGTCAACAAAATAATTAACTGCGGAATGATTGCGGATGAATAAAATACAAATACGAGGACTAAATATGTCAAAAGCATGAATTCTAATTTACTCGCATATGTTGAAATATACTATAAGCAAAACAATAATTCAAAATCAACTGTTTTTTTTATCGAAATTGCTTATAACATAAAACTGATTTAAGTAAATATACATTCAACTAGATCGCGCCAATTTGAGTAGAAGATATTCTCAGGATTCTCTAGAACTCAAATTTTCGTGCAGAATTTTTTGAAACTTTTTCAAAATAATTCGGGCCACCCTGTATGTTGAATATTCGGATTCATAATTTGCATCGTCGGCAGAGGTCAGGCGAGTCAGACCGGTTTTAAAAAAATTGAGCCAGTTATAACGAAAGATAATTAGCCGGTAGCTCAAGAATGTGCTACACATGAGTAGTGCTAATCATGGGTTACCTGTTGTTGTGGATATTAGCGTTTATTTTCTTCCATCTAGACACCGTCTCGCCGAGTTTTGTGTCGCTAATCGGTACTCCCTCTAATGTACATCTACCCGTTTTCTTCTTTTAGACACAAAATTTTTAGTATTTATGATACGATCTAAAAACTATAAAAATGTTAAGTACACGTGTATGCATCAGGCCACGAACATTTTTCCAAACTATGACGAAATATGATTATTTGCAGTCGAGATCAACATTGGTCATTATTTCAGTCTATTTTTCAATGAAAAATTAAAACCAAGTCAAATTTGGAGATTTTAGATCAGATATCAATTTTTTTTACACAAAACAAATGAAAAAAGGCTTCAAAATAATAAAAATGCACTAAAAAGTAGAAACTAATTTTTTCCATTATTTAATCTTTGACTCTTATCTTTTTTAAGTCGACGCGGGATTTATACAAATGCTGAGGCACCGACTTAAAAAATATGAGAGTCGTAAATTAAATAAGGGAAAAAATTATTTTTTACTTTTTAGTGCATTTTTATTATTTTGAAGTCGGTTTTACTTTTTTTTTAACTTTTTAGTTTTATATACATATATTGTCACAACATGCTGAGGAGATATGGGGGGACAAACATAAAAAAAACATACTTACGGGTCGAATTTATAACCTCCACCTTTTTTGAAGTCGGTTAAAAATTTAATTTGTCGGGTTTTTCCCAATTTAATTATCGATGCCACTAATGCTTATCAAGTCGATGTGGCGTACAAACACTACCAATCTATAGAAAAATGTAAATAAAAAATTGACTAAGTGACAGGGCTTTTAAACGAGGCAACGATTTTTATAGAAAAATTTGTACTTCTCGTGACGCGGAAAAATATTAATTTTAAAGATATTCAAAAAAGGTCGAACGATAGATTGAAATGTATTTTACACGTGTGCAAGACCGCAAGTCAATCCGCCCAGTTGTTTCTGAGAAGAATGTGCGCCCGATTTGAAAAAAATATCATTTTGCGAAAAATGAATTTTAACCCTTCGTGGTCACATGGCGTGTATCGCACTCCAGGCAATTTTCGACTTCAAATGTCGCGCTGTTATGAATTCAAAATGAATTTAGACCCTAATATTAACATTTTGTGAAGTTGAACAAAAACAATTACTTTTTTCACCCCTATTTTTTTCAACTAAAAGAAAAAGATTACGAATGTACAATTATCACTCAAAAGCTAAAAGAGTCAGAAATAGGAAAATTGTAACTCAAAAATGACGCGCGGAAATGGTTCTTTTTTCTGTTATAGGTCTAAGAATTTTATGAATTTCACCGTAATAATTTAGGAAAACTATAAGAAAATGCAAAAAAACGATTTTTTAACCGGTCACACTAAAATACCCCCTTAACCTCTCTGAAACTCACTTTATACAGAGTCACTGAATTCGTTATTTTTTAGTTCACAAAATATATAGATACCGTAGCACTTCATAGAATTTTTTTCATAGAATTTTGTTAAAATCTTTGCAATTATATATTATTACTTGAATCTCCTCTTTATTGAACTTCTCACCAGATGCTAGACTTTAATTTGCACTCAGTTACATTTCAAATTAAACATATTCAACTATTTCCTCAATTTCCATTTAATAATTTAGGGAAACGTTTTTGACGTCGAAATCTTCAATAAAAAACATCAATTACTTTATTAAAGTTGTAGGTCAGAATGTCCCCTTAAACAGTCCATTGGAGTATGTAAATCGTTACCAGACTTTGTTGCTTATGAATATGTTAGATATCTATTTCCCAGATTTGTTCATTATCATCAATTTTAATCTGTTCAATTACTACTTAATTATTCTGACAGCGTGTAAGTTATATTAAATTAAGAATTAGAAAATGAATATTGATATTATCACTTACTACTAAATTAAGAATTAGAAAAAGAATATTGATATTATCACTTACTACTAAATTAAGAATTAGAAAAAGAATATTGACATTAGCACTTGCTACTAAATTAAGAATTAGAAAAAGAATATTGACATTAGCACTTGCTACTAAATTAAGAATTAGAAAAAGAATATTGATATTATCACTTACTACTAAATTAAGAATTAGAAAAAAAGATTGATATTATCACTTACTACTAAATTAAGAATTAGAAAAAGAATATTGATATTACCACTTACTACTTAATGAATTAGCACTGAAGGTGCTATAACAGATTCCAGTAAATACTACTTCGGTATATCGTGAATATAAAGAGAAATTTCTAAATTAATCCTGTTGCAGTTCTGGTACTTTTCAATAGGTTCCATTTAAAACATGGACCGCGGAACTTTTTTTAAAAATGTTCTCACATTATAAGTTCCCAGAAGAACCGATAAAATAAAAGTTCTTAAAAATAAAGGTTCTAGTGGAATGGAACTTATAAAATATAAAAATAAAAAAATTTCTATAACAGGAACAGATATTTTGTTCATCAATATTAAAAAAGTTCTCAATCGTTGTAACAAATACTGAATACTATTCAATGGATAGTACTACAACAATATTAAATAATTATTACAGTTAAATTGATATTCTGAATGTGTTATTTATTTGTAATACTTACCTACGTAGATATTTCCAATGTTATGATTTTCATACCTTTTATTAAATAATCATATGAAGAATATGATATTATATTGTTAAATAAAACTAGTACCTAATAGTTTAGTACTTTTCTTTATCTTATGAAAACTTTTTCAATAAATGTTCTAATGTAACTTGTTTCCATGGAACTTTTATTATATAGGTTCTAAAATATCTATTCCATGAGAACACTTTTTAAAGAAGTTCCTAAAGGTAACATTTTCTTCAATAAAAATTCCACAGAAGCAGATATTTTCTTAAACAAAACATATAAGTTCTAACAGAATTTTTTAAAAACGAGGGTTCGAGAACTTTTCCGATCCCTGGTTGAGACTACATTCAGAGAAAAAATACTTCTGTATGTATCATTAATTAACTAAAATAGCCAAATATATACAATAATAATTCGCAATCCTAACCCAGACCTAACCCAAACCTTCTTTATGTATCCTTAATTATAATTAACTAAAATAGCCAAGTATATACAATAATAACTCGCAAACCTAACCCAGACCTAACCTAAACCTTCTTTATGTATCATTAATTAACTAAACTAGCCAAGTATATACAATAATAACTCGCAAACTTTCTTCATTCATAGACTTACCTTTCCCTAATGAAGGCTGCAAATTCACCAAATCCAAGTTCGCTGAAATTTAAGTTTCAGAGAATTCTGAAGCGATCCCAGACGTCAAACTTTGCTGAGGCTGTCGTAGGGTTAACCTATCGGTTGAAGGTCCTCATATTCCTTTATACGAATACGCTTGGCTCGTTATTGGAGTCGCGGTATCGAGGCGCAACAGGAATCTCGAATACACGTTATCCGCACGTTTTGCAATTCACCCGCGCCGCTGCCTCGTAAGGCCGTAATGGCACGGTTATTATAATTGCGTTTCATGCATAGTTAATGCCCCTCGGTTCGCATGCTACTTGTCTCACGGATAGCAGATTATAGCCAAGATCGGTTTGCAAGCCTCGCGTATCTTCTGATCTCGCTGATAACGGCGCAGCTTAATGCTATCCCATCGTACTCATTGTTCCCTCAAGGTAACGTGTGTTTTACCAACTACCTGCCAATTTTTCCCCCGATCGGCCTTTGTGCGGTTTACCGTCGTCAAAAGCACGAGGTAGCGACCTAAAATATCTTACTAATTAACTGTTCGACTGGCATCGAGACGACTGAAAGACCAGCTCAAGTTTGCCTGGTCGTTTTACGGGTTTGGATTGGTTGTGGAACATGGGCGTCCGCAGGGGTGAGCAATCAGGGAGGAAGTCACCCCTTGGCTTCAGAAAAAATCGCTTATTTTGAAAAACTAGTCTTTATTAAGTTTATAGTAAAGAAGGCGAAAGTTTTTAAATTTCAATTTTTAATTTTTAATTAAATCGGTGCTACAAAATGGGTTCAAACAAGCAACTATAAAAGTCTGGGGAGGCCCTTGTTGTGAGGCACTTATTATTAAGTTTATCCCTGTGCTCGTGGTTGGTACTAGCCTTAAGTAGCAAAAATAGTAGTCTTTAGTGTAAAAAATATCAGGTTTAAAAGCAAGTAAAATGCGAGTCAATGGTTTCTGTGATTTGTGGCATCACCTTGGCGTGAAAACACGCCGACGCCAGTAAAAGAGTTAAAAACAATTTGGAGGAAGGGGTTTAATGATCATACGTTGAAGCACATAACCTAAAAAAGATTATTCTATACTTCATTTTTTTTATTGAGAATCATGGTTTTGCTGGTGTATAATATTTGAATCGACAGCCTGTTTTCAAAAATGAAAATTTTGTATTTTTAAATGCGCCTAATTTAGTCTGGATGTACAATTTCAACATGTAGCAGGCATGATGTCATTCAGTTACAAAAAAATGTACACTGAAATTGATATAGGGGAGAGTCCTACAGTACCGGCCATTCCATGTTTTTATACTATAACTTGGGCTACTGTTGGTAAAAATTACATTTCAAAAAAGTAATTTGTAGTACAAAGTGTGCTTAATAAAAGGGGATAAATCATTTTTCTTCAATTTTATCATAAAGATTGATAATTCGCTGGAATGAAAAAATTGTAATTCGCAGCGAACGAAAAATTGTCGTCCATTACTGGCCAACTACTTATTGTTAGTTAGTAGATGTTAAGGTCTAAGTAATTAATAATATTAGTAAAAACATTTAAGAATATAATAGATCATTTATTTAGGCACGTCTACAAATATCACAGGTAAAATGGTCGATATTTTGCGAAAATATCGGGGTGGAACGAAATATGGGGGCAAAATATTTTTTTTATTATTCTTGAGTTCTAAGAGTGGGCAAAAGTTGCCTTTTATAAAGTTATTTAAGCTGTGAAAGTTTGATCTTGATCAACAAATTTTTTGAGGTGCCGCAAGCCATTCAAAAATTCATATTTACTGATTGTGTGACTTTTGAATGGTTTGCGGCACCTCAAAAAATTTGTTGTTCCATATTCGTTGTATATTCGTTTTGTACAGTGCTGGTGAGCTCAACCCTTGCATTTGATGCACTGCACTAAATCTTCGTTGAATGATTCTTTATAAATGATGCACTCTGTGACTTGTTCATCAAAGCCTTCACATCGTTCTGCGTCCATTTTCCTTTTTTCCTGTTTAATTTCGGACATTTTTCTGCAGAAAAACAAAGGAGAACAACCTAACGACTTCAATTATAGGAAAAAATTAAAAAAAATTTGCCCGGTAATATACAAAGCAAATTGCAAAACTGGGCATTTATATCTAATAGTCAAAAAATAATGTACGTAATATGACAGAATGACTTAATTACCTGAGAAATAAAAAATCAGCTATGAAAAATATCTTTTGTCGTCTGGAAAACCAGTATAAACGTTAAACATCTTAAAACTCTAGTAATACTGAAGAAAAAAGAACGTCACCGAAATACGGTGCTTAGGACTATAGTATTTATTTATTTCTCAATGGATAGTGCAATTAACTAACATTAGAAGCGACATCTAGGTTTGGCCGGTGCTGTAGGGGAGACCGGGGTAAAGTGAGCTTCGGGGTAGAATGAACTTTCTTAATTTGTTCTTTAAAAATAGAATATATTTACAAATTTTGGTGACGTAATAAATGTATGTAATATAACAATGATAATTACGCACATTCAGATATCGAAAAATGTAAATTCATTTAAAAACTTAAAAATTAATTTGTAGATTCTTTCGATTGTTTTTTTTCAATTTAGCTTTTTGGATAAATGAGTCATAAATGTGTTATTTTAACTCGAAAATTTGTATACGTGTTTAAAACAACCTTTTAAACATACATGTACACGTGTTTAATAAGACATTAATCCCAACATGATTAAATAATTAATTTTCTACTGAGTACATATTCGGTGTAACAGATGCGGAAGTGAAGTGCGCAATATTTTAACCTGTCAGCTGGCTAGAAAATCACGCGGCGTGATGGAACAGAAACTAACCTAAAAAAAATGAAAAATCTGCCACAGTTTTTGACAATCACGGTGCAAAAAAGCCAGAAGCTGACGTGCCACACACGTCAGTTCGGCGTAAGGGGTTAATAATTACCTATATCCTTAATTAAAGTTCTTATTTTATTTCAGCTCACTTTACCCCAGATAGTAGCTCACTTTACCCCATATATGGAGTAAAGTGGTCGTTTTGGCTTTTTCTTTTCAAGTTGAATTTTAATATACTCTAAGTTTATTTTAAGTATTGCTATTCGTCATTTATCAATAGTAATGTTTAAATTATATTATAAATCTATTTCCACACATTTTTAATGAAAGGGAAAAATTGTATTCGACTTCAACCTTTTTTCCTCTCATTTTGTCCCGGTCTCCCCTACGCTACTCGGTAGTGTAGGACTAGGGATTGCAAACCGGTAAATCGGTAAATCGGTTTGAAGTTTTTTTTCCACTGATAAGTAGAAGATATCGACGGAATTATGCACTACATTGCTTATACATATTTACAATTTTTACCGGTAAATCGCCAAATTTTTATTGATATTTTGATAAATTATGTATTTCTCGCGATTTATCGGTAAATATCGAGAAATACATAATTTAACGAATTATCAGTAAAAATTTTGCGAATTACTGGTAAAAATTGTAAATCGATTTACCGGTAAATCGCGAGAAATACATAATTTATCAAATTATCAGTAAAAATTTGGTGGGTTATGTATTTCTCGATATTTACCGGTAAATCGCGAGAAATACATAATTTATCGAATTACCGGTAAAAATTGTATGTATAGCAATATAGCGCGTATATGTAGCGCATAATGCCGTCGATATCGTACGTTATCAGTGGAACAAAACTTCAAACCGATTTACCGATTTACCGGTTTGCAATCCCTATGTAGGACATTCCCCTACCAATGACGATTAACGATCCAGTAATAAAATGTAATGAGTAGGTATTCGATCCAATGCCAGTGTCTAGTCAACATTTTTTTTCGAGACATGAAAAAATGCTATTAATTTAAATTACACACTTTGTAAATACTTACGTAAACCCAGTACCGTCTTTTGGCATGGGCAGTATGGGCACGCTTGGCAATCGCCAGGGGCCCCATTGCAGTAGGGGTCCCCAAGAGTGATTTTAAGTCCCATTCCCGTGCGTGAGCAGGGGCCCCGGTGCCTGGCTTTACCCAGGGCCTGCAATACTGTTAAGACGACGCTGCGTAAACCATTAAATCGTTAATGAAATTACGGAAGTATTTATGTAGTTTACGACTATATAGCTTATGATACTACGCCTCTTTCTACATTTTTATTTTCTGTAAATCTATTTACAATTTAGTGTCAACCATCAGGTTCTAATTTACGACCGGTCAATTATGATCACGTAATTAGTTTCGCTTTTGTGGTAATTTAACGATGTTTTGTCGAACTTTACAAAAACTTAACAGATATTATAAGTATTCATAATCACCTGGTGTTTTATGTCTGTAAAGTAAATGCAATGAATCTCAAGAAATTTGTTCGAACAATTATTTATCTACAGACGATAAAAATAATGTAAATAACTGAATGTAGTTTTTCCTTAGTTACTGAAATAAACATCTAATTTTGTCTGAAAATGGAGGTCGACAGAGTAGACGCACCACATTGCATTCTTTTCCCAAAGAAAGTCGTCTGCAGAACCATTTTTTAAACAAATCTCATTTCCCTAAAACAGAGCACCGATCAAAAAAAATTATTTTTCATATTTGACTGCTGTTATATATTCCATTTGTAATTGTACCATGTTTGTTGTTGGATTATGCTAACTTAGGTACCTCAAAGAATTTTTAAACTCGATTTGCTTGTAAACGAAGGCATTTATCAAAAAATGTTAATCTACATGTTCGAGGTGATTTTGCTTATAAAACAGCACCTCTCGTAGTTTTGCTATTCACTGTCAGATATTCTGGATATCTAAATGTTTCTGTACACTCTATTAAATATTATAAGTATCGATAGATGTATTCCAATTATGGTAAAAAGAGATATGAAATATAAACACTAAAGCTAAGATTCACTAATATATATAATATGATAATAATTCCCATTATGCGACAAATTATAAAGGTCGTCAGCACAAGCACCAGGTACTTGGGTGAAGTATTTAATCTACGATTATAGAATTATGATGCTCATAAATATTTACGACTGCTAACTAAAACTTTATGACACTTATCTCATTGATTTCTCATTTTATGTGATTTATTATTCCCTTCTCGATTTACATAATACAGCAATATTTATTCCAATCCGTTAATCATTAAATAAACTTTAAAGGTTATAGAAATCTTACGGTAGTATTTGTTTAGGCTTTCAAGAATAAAGAGAACCTTTGAGTTACTCTACCCATAATTAAATTTATCATTTGAAAAGATAAAGCTTTAGAAATTAGTTAGAAGATCATTCCTAAGATTGTTCCTGAATATCGTTAGTCGGGGACATTTAAGATGCTTCGATTAACTCACAACAAATAATTATCGAATTATATTATTTACGCAGTTTTGTAGTTATAAAAAAAGATGCAACTTTTGTTTAAACTTCTTTTCGATATCTCTCACCGTTCTCGAGATATTCCGCGATAAAAAAAGCTCTGCATTTTTTTCAAGGGGTGATTTCACCCCCAAAACCGCACAGTAGTACCAACAAAAAATAGTTTTATGTTACGGATTAACTACTTGCATAGAAAGTTGCATAATTTTCTGATTTTCCGGGTTGCCTAACTTCCCTAGTCAGAATGCCTTCAATTCTTAAAAATTTCTGGAAATAAATGGAAATGCACAAGGATGTCAGCAAAACTCGTCATCGACAGTCGTAAGCACGGCGATAAGAATTTTTCATATGTTAAATAAATAGAGCTCGATAAGTTGGTTCGACCGCGATGTAGTTTTATATTTAAAAATGGATTACTTATCGAAACGTATGCTGCTAAAAGCGACAACTACTTTGCACAACTTACGTTTATGTTGTGTCTTGAACGTGTAAGTAACAAGATAAGTTAAAGGACGCGTGATATGTGCTCCAACATTTTTGTTAACCAAAGGTTGTAGGACATAAAGCATCTGAAAAAGCATATCTAGTTTTCAATTCCTCCAACGACGTTGTGTTCCATATTTTCAAAATAAATTGGATGGTTTTAAAATAAATTGTTTTGTTAAATATTTTCAAAATAAATTGGATAGTAAAATTATTACACATATAATTAAAAATATATAAAGAAAAAATTTTAAGTGAAACGATTTTATTTAACTTGATCAATAATGTACTGAAAAGTAAAAAGTAATTCCTTTCTTTTACATGGTAGTAATACGTTATTTTGTCTGTTATTCTCTTACGCTGTATTCGAGACATTAAAATGTTTAATATATAAATAAACTATATAATCACATGACATATTGCTAACATGCATAGATTTTATTTAAAGTCACATATCACCATCGAAATTGTAGCACAAGAAAACAATTATTTTTCACTTTTTAGTGCATTATTGATCAAGTTAAATAAATTCGTAACACTTTAAATTTTTTTTATATATTTTTCCTTTCTTAGTTTTTAGTGTTTGTGTTCTGCAACTAATTTTTTTCTTACGAATTCTCCACTCAATTTTCCCTTAGTAAATAATGAGCACCGAATTTAGGTATATCTGAGCATTCATAAATAACAATTATTTTTTAACAATTATTTTTTAAGTTACAATGATTTTTATCATGCTTCAAGTCGATTGGATTTGTGGAAATGGGTTAAAACTGTAGAGGCTACGATTTTTTCATCCCCTTTTGTATTGTCATCATAACTACGTACGCCTGCAAAGTTTTAAGTCGGCTTGTATTTGTGGAAGTGAGTTAAAATCGAGTCATAAGATTCGAACCTAACAAACCGACAGAGGAGTGAAGTTAAATAAAATCGTTTAATAAAACAAAGTATTTAGGCTGCTTCCTGTTCGAAAAAACAAGCTATATTTAAAGATTTTTTTCTCTGTAAATACAACATATAATGAAATAAATCTTTTTGATATTTATTAAGCTACTCATGTATTATACTAAAAAAATTAAACAGAATATTTTCAATTTGTGTTACTTGTTTTTTTTAAAGCGCCAATTGAAGAAAAACGGTATGTGCATGTGATTTCCCGGCTTAGGCTTATCCGAAACAAAAAATTCGAAAAGATTCTTAATCTGTATTAGGACTGGGACTATTTGTCGAATTTTTCGGTATTCGAATATTCGAATACTTCAGTTGCTCAATTATTTGGCGAATATAATTCGAATATCCAAGTATTCGAATACCATTCGAATATTTAAGTATTCGAATGCTATTCGAATATTTAAGTATTCGAATACTATTCGAATATTTAAGTATTCGAATGCTATTCGAATATTTAAGTATTCGAATGCTATTCGAATATTTAAGTATTCGAATGCTATTCGAATATTTAAGTATTCGAATACTATTCGAATATTTAAGTATTCGAATACTGATGTATTCCAATAGTATGATGTGAATTATAAATCAAGTTCTTTAGGTTCATTTGTCAGGGTGAAATCTTGTAAGCTAATTTTGACCCACTTCACACAATATTATTCGAATACATCAGCATTCGAATAATAACATTCGAATACATCAGCATTCGAATAATAACATTCGAATACTCAAATATTCGAAGTTTATTCGCAGTATTCGAATACTTGTCAAATATATTCGAATATTAAATTATTCGAATAGTCCCAGCCCTAATCTGTATGAGTGTCGCTATCGTCCGTACCTCAATTAACAATTTTTGCCGAAAAATAACCGAGATTTTTCTCAGGAAGCATTCGAGTAAACTCCAGTTTGGGGAATTTTTCCTTTCAAACCGGCGCCATTTTGTTATTCCTCAACAAAAATTGTTAATTGAGGTACAGACGATAGCAACACTCATACAGATTAAGAATCTATTCCAATTTTTTGTTTCGGATAAGCCTAAAGGTCTGCGCACACATATCCGTTCCGTGTCAATTCCGTTCCGTCGTGCCAGTGGTAAGAAGAAGAGGGGCATAGAGGGTCTAGTGGTAAGAAGAAGAGACCCTCTATGCCCCTCTTCTTCTTACCACTGGCACGGCGGAGCGGAACTGACACGGAACGGATATGTGTGCGACGAACATACCGTTTTTGTTTAAGTGCCATATTGACGCTGTAAAAGAAACAAGTAAAACAAATTTAAAATATTCTTTTTAATTTTTTTTTGTTATAATATAAAAGGAACTTAATAAATACCAAAAAGATTTATTCCATTATATGTTGTATTTACTAAGAAAAAAAATCTTTAAAAATAGCTTGATTTTTCGACCGTTTACAGTGGAATAACCCCTTAAAGATAGGAAATATAATATTGTAGAATCCCTTTTAATATCCCCGCGATAGTAGATTTTTGAAGTCGTATTGTATTAAATCCAGCACAAGGTGAACTTATCAGAGGGCAAATAGACGTGTTTGAAGGATGACACGATGCCCTTCGACGAGTTGACTGGTCAGAAAGCGTCACCAGAAATGCACAAACGGCCCCTTGTCTCTCCCCAGGCCCATCCCTTTACGGCCGTACAGGCTGCTCGGCATAAAAAACATTCATGAATATCCTTCTTTCATACTAACGGATACGGAAATAAAGTAAAAAGAGGAAGAACCGTTCGAACGGAGCGGGCTTCGACGACGCTGCCTCGATGGAGGAGGAGGATCAACGTGTCCGTATCTTTCGAAGCGAACGTGAACTGGAAACCTGTATAGGAGATAAGCAGCAAGTTATTGTCGAAAAACCGTGTCGATACCGCGAGTATTTCTGACTTTCCCTTATCTAAATTTATATCCCCGAATCACTGTAATATTTTTTATCATTCATTACAGTTCTGTCGTTTTTACAATGAACACACTGAATCATGGGGGGAGGAATGGAATGTTATATAAGTTCAATGCGTAGAATATATTGTGTTTGAACGCGTCATTGTAGAGGGTTTCAAAAAAGGGGGTTCAGGACGTACAGTGAGTAACGAAAATATTCGGAATAGCGAAGAAAATAATAAAGGTCGTTTTTTTAAAACTTTTTTGTGAGCTTATTCTGCGATTTTTAAGCGTTTATAACTCAGATCAACGTTAACCGATTTTGATGAAATTTTAGGCATGTATACAACTTACTTTCAATCTACAATAGGGCGGAGCGATACTATATAAGCGAAAATTTAAAATTGAATTTTCAGTTACTCTGAGTGCGGGATAGTTTTCTTTTGATTAACCAAACACCACTGTAAACAAATTTTGGAAAAATATTCATGTCTGCAGGTTCCTTTTTCTCTTAAAAATGTAAAAAATAAGATTCGCATTGGGAATTTTTACATTATTAAGAGAAAAAGGAACTGCAGACATGAATATTTTTCCAAAATTTTTGTACAGTTGTGTTTGGTCAATCAAAAGACAACTATCTATAACCCAGGCGAACAGAAAATTGAAATTAAAATTTTCGCCTATATAGTATCGCTCCGCCCTAATCTACAAACATGTTTTTTGAATTTTCATTACAGGCTCACAAAAAAAGTTGAAAAACGACCTTTACTATTTTTTTTGCTATTCCGACCAAATACATTTTTTTTCAAAGCGACGAAACACGTCACTTAGCAAACTAATCCTTCTAGCTTCCCCCAAAAAACACATGTCGTTTGAACCAATTCTAAAAAAGTTGAGCGATTTTAAAAAGTGTCCAAATATTTTCGGTACTCACTGTATGTGATAAATAGAATTTGTCGAATTAAGTAAAAAAACCTGAGTGCACATAGGCAGAAAACTCAACCGTTCCTGATTGCGTGTTACAAATAATTGTATATGTTGGTAACGTAGTAAGAGACTCGACGGCTTGTGCGTGTGGCATGCGGCATGAAAACAAAGGATTAGCTTGTCAGATCCCCACCTCGGGATGTACGGAAGATGTTCTAGGCGTCTTCTTTCCATTGCCGCACATGCTTCATAACAAAAGATTATTTCATCAATATGTTTCGATGCAGAAGTCGGTCGTCTAATCGCAAGCAAGGTAAGATTACTGGTCTGTTCCCACGAAGGTTTGGATTTTACATGTAGAAATCGACAAGTCACTTACGGTACTTGTTAGTAACCCACACAGCACCATAACATTGCAGCAACGTCTCTGTAATGACGTGGTGCAAGATTGCAATGTTGCACCATAACATTGCAGAGACGTTGCAGGTTCAGTCCTATGTCCGCCTTTGCAATATTGCAGGTGTGTATTTTTGCAAAGTTGCGGCAACATTACAAATGTGTAGAAACGAAAAAATTGTGGCAATGATCCTGCAACTATTCGACAATATTGCTGAAATATTGTAGGATCGTTGCCACTGGAACATTGCACGTCGATGTGCGCGCAATATTGCAGAAATATTGTAGGATCGTTGCCACTGGAACATTGCACGTCGATGTGCGCGCAATATTGCAGAAATATTGTAGGATCGTTGCCACTGGAACATTGCACGTCGATGTGCGCGCAATATTGCAGAAATATTGTAGAATCGTTGCCACTGGAACATTGCACGTCGATGTGCGCGCAATATTGCAGAAATATTGTAAGATCGTTGCCACTGGAACATTGCACGTCGATGTGCGCGCAATATTGCAGAAATATTGTAGGATCGTTGCCACTGGAACATTGCACGTCGATGTGCGCGCAATATTGCAGAAATATTGTAGAATCGTTGCCACTGGAACATTGCAGTGGTAACGTGTGAGCAATATTCCTGCAATATTGCAAGAACGTTGCCACTTAAATATTGCACAGCAATATTGTAGCATTGTTCCTGCAATATTGCAATGTAACCTGTAATAACGCAATATTGCAGCAACGTCCCTGCAATACTCCTGCAACGAAGTGTGCTGTATGGGAACGTCAAAGTTACGATCCTTCTTCTTCCTTCAAATAAATCATTTGTCACTCAAAAATAGTCGAGATTTTAACCTATTTTCTAGGATTTTTTCATTCAGTTTGATAAGGTAAACGTACCTATTATGAAACGCTTTTCGATGGGGTTATGCAATTGTCATCTAATTTATAAAATTTAGTGGGTTAGCATTGAAAATTTGCATACCATTCGATAGGCCATTGTTTTGTGATTATATAATGAGCCATAAAATGTATATTTATTATAAATAAAAAATAATATGACTAAAAAACTAAATGAAGGACCTGTACGTATTATGAAACACTGTTTTCGTACCATGACCCGGTGTTTCATATTCAATGTCCCTATTATGAAACGCCCCGTCAGGTTAGGTTTTTGATATTTATTAAAAAAGTTTGAATTACGCATACTTACTCGTATTTATGATGAAAACGTGAATATAATATATTTTATAAACGCTCTAGGGCAGTTTAAATAATGAACTATTTCTCTTTTTCACTGGATATATCTAATTATCAAAGCTGAGGCGTGTGTTTCATGAACTGGTACAACTATGTGAACACGGGTCCGTGGTCTTGGAACACGCTTCCGAACCGTTCCATAAAGCGGGACATTCAAAAAATTGAGGTACACAATATGAAACGGTTATTTTTATCAATGAATTACATTAAAACCATTTTTTTGTAATAGATTATTGTATAATAATACTTATGTTGGTGAATTTGTACAGAAAAGAATGTATAAATATCGATAGAATGTTTGGCAGTTGCTTATATATGCCATAACTATTTCTTATTTCGTTATTTGTGTTGTTTCATAATAGGTACGTTTACCTTAAGTACTACCTACCATGTAAGTCGCCAACTCGTTGCTTGTTAACATTCTGTAGTATAAAACTATAAATGATGTACGTATTTGGTACATCCTTGATACTTGGAAGTTGGACATCTTGAACTGCTCTTTACGAAGATCTTCTTTTATAAGTTTGGTGGCAACACTACTGGAAATATTTATTGCATTTTCCACAAATACACGTAACATGGTCAATTTTCGGAGTTACATGATTTATAAAGTGGTTGATATCCAACACATCGACCACTAAATATCTAGTTAATGCTGCAACAGTTATTTAAAAATAATAATATAACGGTAAAAAATAATGACAATAAAATTTATTACAAAATCTTCCTTCAGAATATACAAATATGTCTGAATTTTCACTATGGGTCAAAATGATCCGGCATTCGGACCCCGCGTTCTGCTGAAGCATCCGGCGTCCGAGGGTTAATAATATTTTTCCATGCAATACATTTGTTCAATAGTTTTTACTAAAACACTTGGTTTACTAGAAATACAGACATGATAGAATAATACCTTAGTGGAGTTTCAATGTTTATGTCGGAGCACAAACCAAATAGATATATTTAGCGTTTCAACTAAAGTTGATAAGCTGTGTGGAGTTAGTAACGTGTAATTACAATCGTGAAAGTGTTCATGGAAAGAGTTTAATGTATGGTGAAGTAAAGACGATTATACCCATACAGCACACTCTCGTTGCAGTAACGTTGCCGCAACGTTGAATTTGTACTTTCCTGTCATCTCATTAAAAAAACCATCGATGATCTTGAAATTTCGGGAAATATAACCTTGAGAAAAAAAACGACTCCGTCAGAATAATTGTCTCTCTGAAGCAAACATTTTTTTCCTTAGACACTTTCTCGTATCATTAAAAACAACGGAAATATTTTTAGTTTAAATGGTAGTTGTAGCAACATTGTGAAAACGTTGTTGCAACGTTGCCATAACGATGCAGCAATATTACAGGGAAGTTGCCGTGCAATATTGCACCGCAACATTGCCGCAACGTTGCTGCAAAAATGCAACATGGCAAGGTTGCTGCAACGTTCCTGCAACGTTGCCGCAACGAAGTGTGCTGTATAGATACTAATTTACTAATGGAAAAACAGGACACAAATATTTAAAAAAAAATTACGAATAACATAAAAATAATTGTTTTTTAATCTAAGATAATTACCTTTTTTACCATAGGAAATTTGTGACATGTGGTTTCTATTCTAAAGAAACAATTTTTAAGAAGCATTACATATTACACTGTTTTCGATTAAAAGTGAAATGGTCACCATAGTTGTGACGCCATTACAGTCTCGCAAGGGGCTCATAATGGGTCAAAGATCAAATAATTATGTCATACTTATCGCCATCAACCAAACGCAACCACCCGAAAATAACAAATGCAGCATAACTTAAATAGTTTTCTAGGAAAATACTATTAGTATATATATATATATATTCTAGGCACACTGTTAGTTTTTCCCCCAATCTTGTATGTTGCTTTATTCCACTTTTTGCGATTAAGCAATACAATCTACGTCCATTTCGTAATTTTTCAATCGATCCGTATCTATGAGTGGTTTTGTCGTTTACTGCTATTCCCTTGTCGTATTATTTGCCTACAACTAGATGATTCCAAACTATTGTCGATGGACCTCAAAAACCCCCAAAAAGTCGAAAATTGACAAAACTGTCGAGCTTAGGAAAAGAAGTACGATTTTACTGGAAATTTTTTAATCCATTTATGCAACATCGAAGTATTATAATGAATTTTTTTATAATACTGGAGGTCCGTCGACAATAGTTTGGAATTATCTAGTAGTATGTGTAAGGACAAGTCGATTGGTTGAATAGTTTTCTCTAAATTACAATGCATATTTTTAACATAACATTTTTTTCATATCTTCAGAAGTTAAATATGGAGCCGTAAAAAAGTTAAAAATGATTTGCTTCATAATTTCTCCAGAAGAAATTCCCCAAAATCGGCCTGTTTTAGCGTTGTCTAAAGTATAGTCCCCTCTTAAGTAAAATTCATAGTTGAAGAATTCTTTTTAATTGTGCTATAAAGCAAATATTAAAGTATGGTCAATGTATTAATAACATTCTTATTTTATAGCTTTACTAACACCTTCTCGTGTATTTTGAATACTTATGCTAAACGTTATCTGTATATCATTATTATAGTGAATAATCTATTATAATTAAAATATCAGAAGATAAAAAAGTAATAAGTCTAGGTGCTTCTGATATCATATCAAAATTACGAGAAAAAGTTAAAAATGAGATAAATGTTACCTATTTATCAATATTCTACAAAGTAGTAAAGTATAGCTTCTAATATTCTAACAAGATTTAATATTACCTACTATTAGACGAGAAAATGAATGCAGTGCATGAAGTAATTAATCAAACAATTTAATAGAAACGAACAATTAATGATACATCTCTTCGTGCTTTGAGATTTATTGAGCCTCCTTTGGTTGTTTAGTTGGGACAATGTCAACATTTAACACTTAGACGGCGGGCACGAGGTCCACTTTAACTCATAATATAATTTCGCACGTACACATCTGAAAATAAGCATTCCTTATTTTCTTACAGAATTGATACTGATAAACCAAAAGTTACATAACTGGCTGGATCCCGATGGACCTTGCGTCTGCGAGGCGGGGGTTAAAGAACCTTCATGAATATGCTTGACTGGTAATGCACACATATCTACCAGCTTCTCCTTCGCCCTCTGAAACTTTGGATCACGAAACTCACGATTGTAACCATCACTTTTTTCGACGACTGTACGCTTCTTGGAACTATACGAATCTTGTACGCGATGTGGTCGTGTGTACAGAGACGTGTTAATATACGTGTGTTGTGTGTGCATCGACGACCCGCGTTTGCACCACTCTGGACCATCGCTTATCTTCGGCAGTGGTTCCCAATTTGATGTTACCAAAAGTCCACGGTTCTCTTCTTGCAATGCCTTGAATTTCTGCCTTGCTTCATTTATTTTCCGACCGATTCACTTTTTTCTGCTACACTTCTGATCGGACGAATCGATTCCGGGTTTGTCGTTTGATTTCCTTTTGGTTTGCTCTTTTTATAATGCAGTTCAATTTTCAAATGTATTTCAAAGAAAATAGTTGCTCTTAATATTGTAAAGGTTTTTCTGGATATCAGTCCTGTGAAATAGTTAACGAGTGTTTGTATGCTCCCGAGTATCGGTGCTCCTAAAAAATATATGTATTTATTGTAAGTGTACCGAGCAACTGCCAGATGTTTGGAGGGAGATAAGAAGAATGGTGGGAACCGAAGAATTTCAAGGGAGGGCTTTGTGAAGAATGCCTCCCTACTAGATCACGTGGCAAACCCCGATTCTAGTTATCATTATACTCACAAAATTCACACTATGGAATTCTTTTCGGTTGCGACTTACGCACTTGAAGATTTCACTCCGCTTAGAACATTTATACACAAGAAATAAGCGAGAGGTTTATTGTTACAAGAATTTCTGTAGGTACTAGGGCTGGGACTATTTGTCGAATTTTTCGGTATTCGAATATTCGAATACTTCAGTTGCTCAATTATTTGGCGAATATAATTCGAATATCCAAGTATTCCAATATAATTCGAATATCCAAGTATTCGAATACTATTCGAATATTATTATTCGAATATTTAAGTATTTGAATATTATTATTCGAATATTTAAGTATTTGAATATTATTATTCGAATATTTAAGTATTCGAATATTTAAGTATTCGAATATCCAAGTATTCGAATACAATTCGAATATTTAAGTATTCGAATACAATTCGAATATTTAAGTATTCGAATATCCAAGTATTCGAATATCCAAGTATTCGAATACAATTCGAATATCCAAGTATTCGAATACTATTCGAATAGTTAAGTATTCGAATACTATTCGAATATCCAAGTATTCGAATACTATTCGAATATCCAAGTATTCAAATACTATTCGAATATCCAAGTATTCAAATACTATTCGAATATCCAAGTATTCAAATACTATTCGAATATCCAAGTATTCAAATACTATTCGAATATTTAAGTATTCAAATACTGATGTATTCGAATGCTATTCGAATATTTAAGTATTCGAATACTGATGTATTCGAATGTTATTCGAATGCTATTCGAATATTTAAGTATTCGAATACTGATGTATTCGAATGTTATTCGAATGCTATTCGAATATTTAAGTATTCGAATACTGATGTATTCGAATGTTATTCGAATGCTATTCGAATATTTAAGTATTCGAATACTGATGTATTCGAATGTTATTCGAATGCTATTCGAATATTTAAGTATTCGAATACTGATGTATTCGAATGTTATTCGAATGCTATTCGAATATTTAAGTATTCGAATACTGATGTATTCGAATATTTAAGTATTCGAATACTGATGTATTCGAATGTTATTCGAATGCTATTCGAATATTTAAGTATTAACACGTAAGCTAATTTTGACCCAATTCACAATAATGACATTCGAATACTGAAATAGTCGAAGTTTATTCGTAGCATTCGAATACTTGTAAAATATTTTAATATTAAATTATTCGAATAGTCCCAGCCCTAGTAGGTACTAATCAGTTTTCCTTAAATTGTTTGTTTTTAAATGCATGGATATTATTCTTATATTTTTCATTTCCCAATTTGAATAGAAATTGTGATATATTTTCGAATTAATGACGTAAGAAATAAAGGTGGGGGAGTGGAGCTACGAAACTTCTCTTAAATATCGAAACCCTTGTGAATGTATAGGTATATTTGAATAAATATGTACAGTTCGCGGCATGTTTGGAAAATTTGAAGTTAAGCACATGTGTCAGATGTGTTTTTATAATATTTTGAACACCACTCAATTTTTTTCTTGGTGACAAAATGATTAATTTATTAATTCTATGCGAGGAGAACAATAAAGGTAAGGATACTGAAGAGTAGTTACTTTTTTAAATAATTATATTTAATCTTTTGGTATTAATAATGAAATTTTTTTCAAATTTAAACGGAGGATTATGTTTCAGTGTTTCAGAATTTAAGACAAAGGAAATACCAAGAAGTAACAAATTTAAACAACCCTTCGTCGAATGTAAGAAGGAGACGAGAATTGAACAATTGGACATCAACATTGCACTCAACAATACCATATAAATATAAGTTACGTTAATATCTAACAACTTACAATGCTTCACAACATTCCCGAAAGAGAGACATCAATTTGACATTTAAGTAATATTTATTAATCTCAAACCGGAACATTCCTTGTTGAACCAATGAATACCAATGATACCTTAAATCAACGAGATATTTTCAGAATAACTCGAAATCAAACTATGTACACTGATAACAAATTTTAAGGATGACTGACAAGGAAAATATCCTAACTTTTCAAGAAGGGACAGTGGCTTTATGTAATATAGAGTCGAAGATTCGATAAAATCATTATTGATACCCCAACGATAAGAAAAGTCTGGCACTGAAGTTACTTAGCACACATAAAAATATCATTCTTCAATCTTCTTTCGGTCACCACTTATAGAGTGTATCACCTAATTGTATGTAGAAGCCAAAAGACTCAAAAGAGTGTGATTCTATAGGAAAATAGTATAAATAAAAAAATATAGGAAAATATTTTTGGATTTGGAGCTTCGTTTTCAAGAAAAAGTACTTGGAATATTTGTTAAGTACGGACACCTTTGATAAAGAATTGGCAAATTGCAATAACAAATATGGTGCAACTGTGGATAATGTTAATCATTGTGGAAAAGTAAGTTTAAATTGTAGGACAGTTTCTTTTCTATCGGGACATTGTTATTTATTTTAATTCTGTTGTTAGTTAAGCGCACACATTCCCGTCAAATTTTTAAACTTCATTCTGATAAGGGAAGTTAGGCAACCCGAAAATTCAAAAGATTATGCAACTTTGTGTGCAAGTAGAGTAGTTCATCCGTAACACCCTTCGAAAAAAATCAGAATTTTCTTTTTCGTGGACTATGGAAATTGTTGAGAGATATGGAATAGAAGTTTAAACAAAAGTTGCATCTTTTTTGATATCTAAAAAACTGCGTAAAAATAATTATTGCGAAATCTATATTTTTCAAGTTATCCTCACCACCAACCCTTAATTTAATAATTATTTTTACACAGTTTTGTAGATATAAAAAAAGATGCAACTTTTTTTCAACTTCTTTTCCATATCTCTCAACAATTTCCATAGTCCACGAAAAAGAAAATTCTAATTTATTTCGAGGTGTGACTTCGCCCCCCCAAACCGCATTATGGCACCAACAAAAAATAGGTTTGTGTTACGGATGAACTAATCTACTTGCACACAAAGTTGCATAATTATCTGAAATTTTGGGTTGCCTAACTTCCCTTGTGAGAAGTAGTCTACTATGAAAAAATTGATTCTGCAATATTGACTCCTTTTTCCACAAGGATTCGTGTCATTTGCGTGTTTATACCATATTTACTGTTGCAGTCTACTAATTTTTAGTTAAATAGACATGTAGGTGCTAGACGAGTACCTATTCAGAATCAATTTTCTCAAAGACGAAATGTTGCAAGAAAAAATATCGTTCTATATTTTCTAATTATTTCTTCATGTAGAATCGTCCCTGTTCGTTCTGCAACACCAGTCCGGTGACACCCTGTATATGCTATTTATTATTATTTCATTAAATTACTATACTTAATTATTGGAAAAGAATTTCTTTATTAAATATGCAAAATGTCCACATGATAACATTGCAAGTCTCATAGTTGTATAAATAAAAGGTTAAGTAAACGTGAATAATAGATTTTTTTATGGCACTAAATAAAATATTCCGAATTTACATTTCGCTTAGTACCTATTTGGGAATTAAATGAAAATATGTATATATATTTCATAAATTTAAAACATTTTATACGCTTTAGGCACTTTGTTGATTAGTCTAATGAATAATATCAACCCTGACTGTCCGGATATACATATGATTTGTGTTATCGAATGCATGGTTTGAGTGTAAATAAGGCTTGTCTGAAAACCACTTCACTATCGCCTCGCGTACGCGTATTTCATTTGTTCTACTATCAGAGGAAAGGGGTGGAAGGCGTTCTCGGTCTTTCAATATGGCGCCCTATCCTGACATTCCAGTTACAGTTACTGTATTGATGATAAGAATCCACATCCTTTGATAGGCAGAACATTTTTGATGAAATCGACTTAATCGTTTCCCAAATATGGTCGAAAAATCAGTTACCCCAATTTTATTTAAAGTATTTCAATTAGAGCTGTAACGAATATTCGAATACCAGAGAATTCGAATACTAAAGAATTCGAATATCAGAGAATTCGAATACCAGAGAATTCGAATATCAGAGAATTCGAATACCAGAGAATTCGAATATCAGAGAATTCGAATACCAGAGAATTCGAATACCAGAGAATTCGAATACCAGAGAATTCGAATACCAGAGAATTCGAATTACAGAGACTTCGAATACCAGAGAATTCGAATGTCAGAGAATTCAAATTTGAAATTCGAATTACAGAGACTTCGAATACCAGAGAATTCGAATGTCAGAGAATTCAAATTTGAAATTCGAATATCGGAGAATTCGAATTTGAAATTCGAATATGAAATTCGAATATCAGAGAATTCGAATTTGAGATTCGGATATCAGAGAATTCAAATTTGAAATTCGAATATCGGAGAATTAGGAATATTCGAATATTCGAAGAAATTATTTGTATTCGAATTATTCGAATATTCGAATATTTACATCTCTAATTTCAATACTGTCGATAATTTGAGTAATTTCTTAAATCTATAATATAATAAAGTACAGTGAAAATAAGATAAAAGGCTATGTATTCGAATGATTTCACCGGTTTCAGTAATTCAGATATTGTTATAAAAATACACACGTACCTGTAAGAATAAAAATAGAAACTTAAAATATTGAACAATATTGGAAATTTAAATGTTTTAGTAGTATTAACGAATTAAGTGTATCAAGCTGCATGATTTAAGTCGATTTGCAGTTCTGTAAACATTTCCCTTTGTACCTCAAAGATTGTTTATTATTCAAACAACCAGAGGTTGCGGGACATAAGTACTTGTACGTGAAACATTGTCACTATATTGACGAGTAGAATGAATTCTAAAAAAATGATTCATAATTTTCTAAACACGCTTTATTTCTGATTTTCTTACACCAAATAATATTACACCAAAAAATTCATTTTTTTTTTATTTTCTAATAGTTTGGGGTTACGAAAATATGTCCCTAAATATTAAGGTGAAATTCGTAAAACTCCCAGAATTATAGGGGCTTATGGCCGCAGCGTGGGACGTAATCGTTCCCTCGACCCTCGTATCTAAAGAGACTAGGTATGACTGCCAGCAGAGAAAAGAGAGCTGCCCAACATGATTTCTTTGAAGCTGGGGAAGGTTTCCTCTACGCTCCTGATATAGCAGATTAAGGGTAAATTACAGAAATTAACTGCATAATAAACTTTAAACGCCTTTGTCTCGAAACAAATTTTTTAGATCGGGCACAACATTTTCTCAAAAAATACTGGACCGATTGAGCTAAAATTTTACACACATTCAAAGTGAATGTGTACCTATAGCCCGTAGCAGAATAATATCAATAGTTTCAATATAACCCGTTTAAACTTTTTCTTAGTTCCAGAAAAGTCGAAAAAATAAAATATCAATTTTTAAACAGCTGCGATTTTGGTAGCAATGTCCGGATTTGACTGCTAGGGGCGATAATTACACTCATATAGATTAAACAAATCTTTGGCACTTTCGTTTCAGATGACTAGGACGGTCGCAATTCGTGCGCCCGATGGGGCCGGTGTTTGATGACATGACCTGTGCTTCGGCGTGTAACTTGTACAATTTTCCATATAATGCATTGCAAAAATTTGTGCTGATAGTTAAAGCACTAATAAATATGTGTGCAAAACCCTTGCCCTGTAGGTGCGATAGGTTTTGCAGAATTAATTTCCAAATATCACCTTCAAAAACGAGTGTCTATGGTGTAATACCCCCTGAATGGAAGATTTCTTTAATTTTCGTAACATCATATAAAGGAGACATTATTACTAATATTTAATTATATTTGTACATGATATGCACATGATATGTACAAATATATGATATATACAAATATGTATCTAACAATGCAGTCGTAAGTGCGTTCATCGTGCATGAATGTGCGCATGCGCCACGACGTCAAGGTGCCAGACATTTAAACAGCGCGCCTCGAAAGTAGGGCCGGGACTATTTGTCGAATTTTTCGGTACATATTCGAATATTCGAATACTTCAGTTGCTCAATTATTTGGCGAATATAATTCGAATATCCAAGTATTCGAATACTATTCGAATATCCAAGTAGTCGAATACTATTCGAATATCCAAGTAGTCGAATACTATTCGAATATCCAAGTAGTCGAATACTATTCGAATATCCAAGTAGTCGAATACTATTCGAATATCCAAGTAGTCGAATACTATTCGAATATCCAAGTATTCGAATACTATTCAAATATCCAAGTAGTCGAATACTATTCGAATATCCAAGTATTCGAATACTATTCGAATATCCAAGTATTCGAATACTACTCGAATATTTAAGTATTCGAATACTACTCGAATATTTAAGTATTCAAATACTACTCGAATATTTAAGTATTCGAATAGCCCCAGCTCTACTCGAAAATCGAACTCTAAAACTTTAACTGGCTGCATTTTGAAAGCGAAGCCTCAGATTGCAAAATAGTAAAGAACACTTCGATTTCTTTCCACATGTAGAATTTTCCGGTTATAGTTAATTCCATAACTCATTTCGGTGTACGGCATTATTTCACTGATCAGTGAAAATATTGGCCTTATTAATATTATTCCCCAATTATTTTGTGTAGCACAATATTAATAATATGTGGCGAGACTGGCAAGACTGAAGAAGCCTCTTTCATAGAGGCGCTTAAATATATTTCTTTTTATTAAAATAAGGGAAGCTAGTATACTACCGACAAAAGTAATGAGGACACAAATGTATGGTTATTTATGATAAAAATATACTTTTCCATATCATCATGGATCCAATCTTAAATGTAGACTTTTTTTTAACAAATTATTACTTATCTTATTTTTTTCTTAGCCTGCAATTATTTAGTATGCTATAGTTTTCTCGAGTTTATATGTGATGACATAATTCATAAAATAGGGGTGTTTAACCCTTCGTTGACATACTTCTTTTTTTTTAACAACTTTGACATACCTGGGTGGTTCACACCCAGAGCAATTTTTGAACGACTGCCATTCCCATCTAAAGAATCCAATCGTTACGAAAAAAATCATGGATCATTTTCTCTGGAATGTATTCCAATAATTTTTATATTGAAATTTTATCATGGTTTTTGTGGAAAAATTCTAGATTACCATGTATCGAGAAAAATGAAGAAAATCTTCAAAACATTGTACCTTTTACAAATTTCAATACTAGAAGCTAAACATCTACAGAGTTGTTGTTCGGATATAATATTTTGAGGAAAAAATAGTTTATAAGTCGGCTTTGGAGAAAAAGTATTTATTTTGCATATAGAAGGTACAAAGTGTCAAAATCAGTTTATGGGTGGCTCACACCGAGAGTGTCAACGAAGGCATACAGAATACGGTAGTAATTTTGTCTACTTGAAGTGCTTTCTATGTTAGTTAATATATTCCAAAATATCGTATACATTTAAACAATATTAAATAATACATAACGTGGTAGCAGAATTAAAAAATAAATAAATAGTATGCCTCATTTCTTTCTGTTTTTATAATACGATAGCTGGAATTGTGAATATTTCAACGACATGGAATAGTATATTATTGAATATCAGTTATATTTTATTAGAAAGCATGCAGGTAAACCGTTTGATACGAATATACTGTTACCCAGCATTGGTACGCAATTTAAACTCGAATTAATCATGAATCAATTTCTTTCCAACTCTAAACTACTTATACACTGATCGTGGATACATAGATCATATCTGAAATCTAAGAGGAAAAGTGTTATGTTAATCGTAAAGACGTAGAGGACAAAGTCCTTAGGTTTTGTATATTTAATACCCTCTGAATTTTCGAGTTGACATCAATGCATACGAGTAAGACTGATGCTACTGGTAGTTTAAGCGTTCTCGACGAATTTTCAATGCAGTACGTTAAAATGGCGTTGAACCTTTAAAAGTTTAACGACTGGAAAGAAGGTTCAGTGGAATCGATTCCTGGGATACCATCGTCTGTTCTGTTTAAAGAATTTTCACGTAGTTAGATAAGGGACAAGTTGTGTTAAGTTGAATCATCATATCTTTACATTATTTTTAAAAAGACTACAGCAATTTATTATTGAAACGAAAGACAAGTAATTCTAGCGTGTTTTTACTTTTCATTTTTTTTGTTTCATGTTATGAAAATATACAATTTTATGGTTGTTTGATATTTTTTCGGTGCCAAAATATGTTATTATAAATGAAAAATAATGCATTACTTTTCTGTTAGAACAGTCATCTTAATATAACTATTTTTCTGCGTATGAAAATCCTTTAATTTTACATACTTTATTAGTGCACATAGTCTCTGAAACTGCAGTTTAACATTTTGTTCGTTATTTAGATTTGTGGCTCTTCAGCTTGAAAGACCCACAACAGCAGGTGATTAAAAAAGAGTGGGAAGCTTAAGCGTACCTACTATAAAATTAATAACAATTTTGTATTTATACTAATGAAAAATATTTAAAATACACTTGGCCTTACAAAAATAGTTTACTATATATTGAAGAATTCGATGAAAAATATAACTATCATCCCACACGGATAAACAGAATCTTGGAACCTTGCATTATTCGCCAGCTAAGGGAGCATGAAATCTATTCAAATTTCAGAATTTCGATTATTTATATTAAAAATTCTATTAGATTATTTATATTAAAACTGTTATCTGGAAACCCTTTTATTCAACTAACCACAATTCCCTATAATATCCAATACGACGGTTCTAATATTACCCAAAATTATAATTTGCATCGATGTAAGCAAAGATTAAAAATACATACCTAAAAGTAAGCTTGCCATTTTTCAAGCACACATGAATTCTTCTTTCCTGGAAATGTTTGTTCATTTAAGAAATGATACAGTACTAGCATTACTATTAAGGTTTATACAAAAACCGACTTTTAAAAAACCGGTTTTCGAATTCCACTATTACCAAAAAACCAGTTTTCGAATTTTCACAAAAAATATAATTAAAATAGAAAATAAATATCAGTACTTATTTTAAAAATGTTCAGTTTTTTTAATATTTATGGAATTACAAAAATGCAACAAAATAAAATATACTGTATCTATACAAAACCAAATAAATAAAGGAAATTGAAATAACTAAAATCCGTACAAAATATAAATTATAAATCTTTATTTCAATTAGTATTTTTCTTCTGAAAATATGAACTCATAAAGATTAGTTTTACAGTAAACTGTTATGTACTACAATATGCTTTAATCAAATAATTAATTCATTTTTCCATATTAAGTCTAGTATATAAAACCGTTTTTTTCCAAATTCACAAACCGGTTTTCGAATTTTACATATTTAAAAAAAAACTGTTTTAAATCCGGTATTTAAAGACCGACCAACCCAAATTACTATAACAAAATTGCCTGCGGTGCGCAACTATCGTTGTGTGAAAAAAATTTGTTCCCAGTTTTATAAATAGTTAAAAAAATAAAAATATCTACAAATACATGCACACATACACGAACACGTTAATTCATTGGCGGGTTTTTTAAGCTGGCCGTTGCGCGCACAATTTCCATTCTAATGGGTGTCCAATTTTGGTTGGCTTGTTATTCGGAATTACCAAGATAATAGAAGAGCTTATAAGCCCGGCTAAATTTAATTGCGGCGCACGTTACGAGGCGAAATACTACGGGCAAAGGTTCCGGTGTTTCCTGCCCGCAAAGATAATCTCATCTCGACTCGGACTCCCGTCACGAACGGAGACTCTGTGAGTCAATGATAAGGATCCAGCATTTGAATTTCCAACCCGTGGCTATCATACTTTCGACCCTTTCCCGTGGAACTTGTTAGAAAGTGCACGTCACCCGTGATTTATGGAGATATTATTTATGAGCGAAAGAACAGCATTATTTTACGTTTCGACAAGCGAAATTCTATTTCGACTTAACGAATCTAGACGTGGCGTGGAATCGCTTTGGTAGATATACTTTTCTCAAGAAAAGGACGGTGAGGGGTGGAATATGAATTTTGGATAGGATATAAAAGTCGGAATAAAATTGAAGAAATTTTTATAAAAAAGTGTATTATGTAGAATCATTGTAGCCATACTGACATCATTTTTTTTTTTTAAATTTCTTTAATTTTATTCTGACTTTTATATCCCATCCAAAATTTATATTCCGCCCCTCACCTTCCATTGCATTATGTAGAATCACAATGATGTCAGTGGGGCTACAATGATTCTACATAATACAATTTTTTATAAAAATTTCTTCAATTTTATTCTGACTTTTATATTCCATCCAAAATTTATATTCCGCCCTTCACCTTCCTTTGTATTATGTAGAATCACAATGATGTCAGTGGGGCTACAATGATTCTACATAATACAATTTTTTTTTTAAATTTCTTCAATTTTATTCTGACTTTTATATTCCATCCAAAATTTATATTCCGCCCCTCACCTTCCTTTGTATTATGTAGAATCACAATGATGTCAGTGGGGCTACAATGATTCTACATAATACAATTTTTTATAAAAATTTCTTCAATTTTATTCTGACTTTTATATCCCATCCAAAATTTATACTCCGCCCCTCACCTTCCTTTGTATTATGTAGAATCACAATGATGTCAGTGGGGCTACAATGATTCTACATAATACAATTTTTTATAAAAATTTCTTCAATTTTATTCTGACTTTTATATTCCATCCAAAATTTATATTCCGCCCCTCACCTTCCTTTGTATTATGTAGAATCACAATGATGTCAGTGGGGCTACAATGATTCTACATAATACAATTTTTTATAAAAATTTCTTCAATTTTATTCTGACTTTTATATTCCATCCAAAATTTATATTCCGCCCCTCACCTTCCTTTGTATTATGTAGAATCACAATGATGTCAGTGGGGCTACAATGATTCTACATAATACAATTTTTTAAAAAAATTTCTTCAATTTTATTCTGACTTTTATATCCCATCCAAAATTTATATTCCGCCCCTCACCTTCCTTTGTATTATGTAGAATCACAATGATGTCAGTGGGGCTACAATGATTCTACATAATACAATTTTTTATAAAAATTTCTTCAATTTTATTCTGACTTTTATATTCCATCCAAAATTTATATTCCGCCCCTCACCTTCCTTTGTATTATGTAGAATCACAATGATGTCAGTGGGGCTACAATGATTCTACATAATACAATTTTTTAAAAAAATTTCTTCAATTTTATTCTGACTTTTATATTCCATCCAAAATTTATATTCCGCCCCTCACTTTCCTTTTCTTGAAAAAAGTATATCTACCAAAGCGATTCCACGCTACGCCTAGATTCGTTAAGTCAAGTCAGCTTACAGTTGTATAATAGTACAGTATTGTAAATAATCTCGGGCTAGGTTTGTAACTACAAATGTATCTGTATGTAGAATATCATTGTAGCTCCACTGACAATAAGCTTACAGTTGTATAATAGTATAGTATTGTAAATAATCTCGGGTTAGGTTTGTAACTCGGGGCAATTTTTTATTACAAATGTATCTGTGTGTAGAATATCATTGTAGCTCCACTGACAATAAGCTTGCAGTTCTATAATAGTATAGTATAGTATTGTAAATAATCTCGGGTTAGATTTGTAAGTAGCGGACATTTTTTATAGAAAATATAAGTATATGTAGAATCATTATAACTCCACTGACAGGGCCGTTCCTGGGTTTTGGCCGCACAGGTGCAAAAACAATATTGCCGCCCTTATTAATTCAATATTCTTTAATTAAGAATTTAATATGCAGTGTTTACTTTTATATCTATACATACATAATTTTAAACATTTATCATTCAAAAGAGTTTCAAAAAAATTTTGCACATAATAAACGGCCTACGGCTGACCCTAGGTTTGGCCGCCCAGGTGCGAGGGCAGCTTCTGCGCCCCCGCCAGGAACGGCCCTGTCCACGGGCAATGCGCTTACTATTCTATTGTTCTATTTATATATATTATTGTTCTATAATAGTAGGTATTTTTATACAGCATAAAGAAACAGTCAATAACTATTTGTTGCATATAAAACTCAAAATTCACAAAAAATGGACATACAGTATTTGTGCACAAAGCCATCGATATTGTTGTATCCTACGTCTGCGCAAACCTACCTGTTTATTGTTATTATTCTGTCTTTCTGGTACATTATTTTTTCGTTTTCTTCGTTATGATCTATCATTACTTATCATGAACCTGGCACTGATACAATAAACTTACTCTTATAATTATTATACTCTTATAATTATTGTTAATAATATTATTATAATATGGTGTAACTTATTATTCCGTCATTTTCTTACTGGTTTTGCCTATGCAAAACTATTTTTGTAATTTTACTGACATAATGAATAAATTTATTTTAAAAATTCTTTTTGTCGCTGTCTTGTGTACAATTATAGGTATTCTGTTCCTCTTCCGTCATAAAGAATTCGGATTGACACAGAGTTGAAACTTCTTTAAATTTTTCGCTAGGTAGCTAGGTACTCTGAAAGCAATGTTCGAAATGAATTAATACAGTTTTGACTAGGACTGGGACTATTTGTCCAATTTTTCGGTATTCGAATATTCGAATACTTCAGTTGCTCAATTATTTGGCGAATATAATTCGAATATCCAAGTAGTCGAATATAATTCGAATATCCAAGTATTCGAATATAATTCGAATATCCAAGTATTCGAATATAATTCGAATATCCAAGTATTCGAATATAATTCGAATATCCAAGTATTCGAATATAATTAGTATACTATTCGAATATTTAAGTATGCGAATACTGATGTATTCGAATAGTATGGTGTGAATTATAAATCAAGTTCTTTAGGTTCATTTGTCAGGGTGAAATCTTGTAAGCTAATTTTGACCCACTTCACACCATACTATTCGAATTCTGATGTACATTCGAATACTTAAATATTCGAAGTTTATTCGTAGCATTCGAATACTTGTAAAATATTCGAATGTTAAATTATTCGAATACTCCCAGCCCTAGTTTTGAGTTGCGTTGACTTAAATAAAAATGAAAAACAAATGGAAGGAATTATGCGCATACGGCGGTATGAGGACTATCAACATTCAGAACTTGTATTACTTTTTGTAATACTATTTTTCATGTTGAATATGAATAGCTACGTTTCATGCTGTGCCAGTACTAGGCAATATTTATTTGCCATACATACTGAATTTAAAAAGTATGTTTGTAATAAACACACAACTTTGTTACATCTGTGTGCCACAGTATTGTTATATAAACAAAGGGATAAACATAACTTTGTATACGAATTTTATATTTTTATATTTTTATATTTATTAATTTAATTTCTTTCGCTAATTGAACATTCTTGAAGAAATTTAAATACGCGATTCACCCAAGAACATGTAACTGCCAATAAACAATTAGTAAATTCTAAACAATTTGTGTTGTTTTTTTTACTGGTTGAAACTCCACGTACACATACAACATTTTACCAACAATAGCATACTAATTTTTTATATCCTTCCTCACATCATAGAAATACTCCCAATTGTTAATAATCCAAAATGAAACATAAAAATAAAAAACTCTATCTTCTCATTCCCTTTACTAATTCTTAACACAAACTAATATTCTACAAGAACCCGCTCACACTATACACCATAAACAATTTAGTTCGCACAAAAACAGACGCAAACAATTTGCAAAGCATATCGAGCACACGTTCCACCAAAAGAAGCGAATATAAAATTAATACTTAATTCGCATATTGGCCAATAACACATAGAAAACTACTCGATATCTTCATGAGAAACGTTCAACCATTAACGCTATCTTAGATCCATTCAAAGAATAAATGGTACGGAGAAGACACAGTCAACGACCCCCTGAATAGGTCATAGGTTCGATAGATTAATCGGTCGGCGAAACAGTCCGCACGGGGCGTTTTAGTTGAAATTTATAAAAGGGAAAGGTTAACGGTACCTAAGTCAAATCGTTTTCGTTCGCAACTTTATTTTTAGGCGGGCGAATTTGAAATTCAAACTTCCGCCGGTCGAATGGCAACGCCAATTAAATCGGAGCGGTGAGAGGACGTTGAATCCCTTACGAAAGAAATTGTGGGAACACGTATGCGGAATAGCTTTGCATTTCGAGCGGGCCGCATACGGTTGACTCAATTTCCCCCGGCTTCTGCTGAATTTCGTACAGGCGTATATATATTTATGTGAATCCATTGGCCGTGCGATAGCATCGTGTGCCCTCTATGGGCAAGGTCCCATCTGTGCAACTGCGCGCCGCGCGACCTTTTCGAGCGCTCGAAAGGATCGAAACAACCGACGCCACGATCTGCCATGCGTGCACGCGAATGCTTGCGCGCACGTCGAAAACAGTGGATGGACTAGGGTAAACAGTGTAGTTATTGGCCACCTGGCAGTGATTGGCCTTATTTTAAAAAAACCTGAATATTGCACAAAAACATGAAACATGCCTTTTATAATGAATATATTCAGATACCTTGTACTTTCATGCGTCGAATGCAATCACTATTTTGTCACTCATTGTTATACTACGTGTAAAAAATAGGCAACTTGAAATCGATGCTTGAAAACTACAGTGATTGAATTGACTACCATACGGTTACATCAGGCAATTCTTAGATAATTTAATGTATTTACGATATATATATAACTCTCATATTCGTTATATAGACAAATAAAGGTTTAAACTTTATAAAAAAGGATTATTTATTCATTAATATTATACATTATTGCAAAAATTATAGGTGGCCAAGAACTGTAATGTAAATAATGTCTTAGGACAGTCATTGGCCACCAGGCCAATGGGTAGCTAACAGTCATAGGAATAGTGAAACAGTTGTTGGCCGCTTCTTTGACGTGATTTTAAGAGGTTAGGTTTTAAAAGAAAATGCTTTTAATACAATGTAAAACGCTGTTAAAAGAAGGTGCAATACTAGCTAATATAGAAACATTTAAGTAGAAGAGTTATTATAGGTATTATTTCATAATTAAGTAGGGTATACGTCACATATAGGTTATGAAATAGTGGCCAATAACTGCCAAACGATCGGCCAATCATTGCCTTCGCCTGGCCAATAACTATGTTTTTCATAGGTAACGTATTTTCAATAAAAATTTGTGGATGCTTCTACTCTTTATTTTAAACCAATTCTATTTCTAGACTATTAGAATCGTTTACAGCTATTAACACTAATTGTGTTCTTAAAGCTATCAAAACAAGACTTATAATTCAACGCTTATGTGAACCTCTGACTTAAGTGGCCAACAACTACACTGTTTACCCCTATCCTTCTTCTGGGGGTGTGTTTCAATTCACGCATACCGCGCATAGACTGTAGGCAACGGTGATTGGTGGTTCATGCAGTGAGTGAATCATTGAGCTATAAAAATACCTGGAGAGTGAACCGCAGTGAGAGGAAGTAGAGGCGACAGCGGTCCGAGGGAAATAGAAGATCACGGGTGAACCTATCCTTCTTCCTATTATCCCTCTCACTCTGTATTATCTGTGTTATGTATGTGTTTGTGTGCGCAGATAACTTCACTCACATGCACTATACATCCATAGCCTGTTGTAAGACAGGGATAGGTTCACCCGTTACTTCCCTCTTTCTTGGGCCGGCCGCCATTGCTCTGTTCACTCTCCAGGTATTTTTATACCTCAATGGAGTGAATAGACTGCATAACCTAATTCGTAGAATTCCCTAGAATCCTCCTACTTCCAGCGTATGATGCGTGCAGCAACTACAGAAAATCAAACCATAGGCAGCCAATGCACATAATGCGCGCATGCGTAGTTGTTCGAATTCGAATTACTCCAATCAGGTTATGCAGTCTATACACTCGCCGTAAGAACCACCAATCACCATTGCCTGCAGCTATGCGTAGTATGCGCGAATTGAAACACACCCTGGGCACCTTGCTTTGTGCTTATCTGGCACTGGCTGTTCTGTTCAGCCAGAACAGCTTTCGCACTTAGGCTTCGCCGAACCCTAGAGGTCGGTTAAAGGTCTGCGCACACATGTCCGTTCCGTGTCAGTTCCGTCAGAAGAGACCCTCTATGCCCCACTCCTTCATACCACTGGCACGACGGAACGGAACTGACACGGAAGGGACATGTGTGCGCAGACCTTAAAGGTCGGTTTGTACAGCACATAGACATATATAGACGGAGCGTAAGCTGAGGGGGGTGTAAGATTCGCGGTAAGGGGAGCGATACAGACAAATCGGGTAACGCAGTGGTTATGCATGCCGAATGCTTCCGAAGCTAACCCGATGTGTCTGTATCTAACCTCAGCCTTTTCCCCTTCAAGCCTACCGTTCCCCTCGCCAATAGTCCCAGCTTCTGCTCCGTCTATATATGTCTATGATACAGCCACCGAGTCCGTGCCGTGACGGGCCAGGAGGAACCGAGCTCCGGAGCTGCAGAGCGTGCCTCGTCCAGGGCTAGGACGAGTTCCGGACGAGAGCAGAGCGTGCCAAGTCCGGGGCTAGGACGAGTTCCGGACGAGAGCAGAGCGTGCCAAGTCCGGGGCTAGGACGAGTTCCGGACGGACCCGAGATGCAACCTGTCGCTTGGCGTATCCGCCGCAGCGTTGCCGGATTTCTGAGCTGATAATGTTCTGTCATTAGCTTCAGCTTGCTCAGAAGGGAAGATCCCGAGGTGTAACTGTGACTTTTCAATGAACTTTTGCAGTCTCATAGGGCTACACATACTGAAGGTACTGATACATGGCTTATGGTGTTTTATGAGATATTGAATGTTAAATGAATTTTGAAGGAAACGAGGGGCCTCCTCTCTGTGAATTCGTCGGTGGAGAAGGAATCCTCTCCTCTTTGATGAAATTAATCATCTGGTCCTGAAAAAACATTCCTCCCGGCACCTCGGGTGAGCTGGTCAGATGTCATGACTTCAGTCTTCAACCCGATTTACAGTAAATATTGTCTTGTAAATATTGTCAATTCTGAACATATAGGTTTGTTCTGATAAAATAAGTAGTATCTATATTAGTTTTAATAGCGATTTTATAATAGGTCGACCGCTTCTCCCGGATTTACCCAACGTGTTGAGAGCATAACATCCAGCAACGTTGCACTTCGACATGGCACGGACTCGGCCAGTCTCCACCGAGCTCAGCGGCTCCTCGTCGTCCATAAGCTTACCATAGACTCGGCTCGTCCCTGGCCCGTCCTCGTTGGCTGTATGAACCTACCTTAAAGGTCCTTAGTAGGTATTTTACCGTGCTATAGTCTGATTTTCGAGAGTTGAGACCTGAGGCGGGTCTCTCGGACGGAGTGGGTTTTAAGGAGGAACTAATTGTGGCAACGCCGCACGCAATCCGTAGCGTACCATTGGTTCCTCTTTAAACCACGCTCTGCGGAGGGACCCGGCTCAGGTCTCAACTCTCGAAAATCAGACTATAGGGGTACAAATCATCCTGTTCACTTTTTAGCTAAAAATGCCAGATGTAGGGAAGATGCCACCAATATAGCAATTAAAAAGTACTAGCCACTGAACAAATTGTACATTGCAATTGTCTAATGGCGATATTAGGTACCAATGAAAGAATTATAGTGAATCCAAGGAAGGTGCATCCTGGTCATAACAAGCTTTCATCAAGCGTCTTTATTTACATTGAGTGGCTACATGGTTTGGAGACTGCAGTAGCCGGATGAAGGGTTTAGCACTTTGTATCGTTTCAGATAAGCGCGGAATGCATGTTTCTGTTTCCTGTACGGGACTTGGGTTCAATCAGGTGTCCGCACGTATCATATTCCTATGAATATTTCCTTTGACCAATTCGCATATCTGAAATGTGCAGGCATATGTTTAAAAAAAAAATGTTTTGCCAGATAACATTTGTTTTCAAGAAAATTAAACTTTTTTCGAAATATTGTTTACGCAAGTTTGCAGCGCTTATCGCATCATTAAACTTCTGTTTGAAATTCACGTACTTTAGGAATTACAGGCCACAGAGTGGAAGTGCCTATTTGCCTTTAAGCTTAGTTTTTCTCAGAGAATATTCGTTTGATAGAAGTAAAAGATTAGTCAACTTCACATCGCCAAATAATTATAATTCTTTTAACCAATAATAGTAACGCATTTTTCCCTTAAAGTACGACTCGACACCTTTTCATTGGTGTATAATTAAAGCCGTGTATCTTCTTCTGAAAAAACTGCGATTAAAAGGAAAAAATCAAATTTTTCCCAACTTTCACAATTTTGATCTCATCATTTTGAACGTATCTCGAGTACCAAACGATTTATTGTCCCTTATTGTCTTACGCATCGATCAATCGAAAAAACATTAAAAACTGTGCAGCACATCCAGAGATATAGGCAAAAGAATCCTCTGGGTTATATTAACCCATGTGTGCCTGTAGCGGGAGGAAATAATAGTGTCACCTTTCAGGGTTAAACGGTAATAGAATAAAGCTACGAACGTGCAAAATCATACGTGCAATACTTGTTTCTTTTTTTAATTATCGAAAAATTGAGTTTTTTCAATCATCGCACTAAAAAGACCCCTTAAATGAAAAAGAAATTCAAAATTTTTTAAATGTCATCAGAAGGTTAATAACGACATCAAAGTTATTATCTGTGAATGAAAATTACGAATTGGAGTGAAAGATTCAGAACTACCTATGCAGGCAAGTGTCATGATAAGAATGAAGGGGAAATTAAATATTTAAGTAAGCTTTTCCATAACTTTTCGCTCGAGGTCGTAGCCAAAAGGTCAATAACGAAATTATATAGGATATCTCTGAATGAAAATTACGAATAAGATAAAAAGACTCTGAAGTACCAATGCAGATAGCTTTCATAGTAGTAATCAACGAATGAAGACAGACACTGGAGATAAGTCCAAGATGGAATAAAAGGAAAAGGAACGGTTTACGAGCGGTGGCCTGACTCCTAGAGGCTGACCGATAACTTTTAACCGACTCGACGAAAAAATTAGTTGCTCTTATCATCCCTCACTCGCGTCAATCCCCCTTATCTTCGTTCAACGACTCGCACTACAGTCTACATTGGTCTAGGAACCATGTTGGTGACGTTAATATTATTATCGAGTCTTTACACCCATACGAATATGGTAATTTAGGGTTTAGCTATTATTAGGCCACGAACCGTGGGTGAATAGCATATACAGTAAACGATCATCGTTCTGTCAAAATACATTAACGTTGCATGAAAATGAAAATTTAAAACAGCGTTGCGATAAATACAGGTTTTATTACAGCTTTATTTAGTTTTGATAAGATTCGTTTGTAATTTACTAAAATAATTTCTGGACTTTGTAAAAAATCTAAGAAATTCTAGTGGATAAATATTTTAAAAAATAGTAAAAATACTGTATTTTTTTAGAGAAATAAATACTTACCTATGTTCCTGTTTATGATGCAATTAAGAAGTCAGGGAAGTTTTTAGAATAGTGCAGTGATACTGTAAAACATAGAAGTTAGACTAAATTAACACAATTTTTGGAATGGGTGTTTATAATGTCACCTCAACTTATCACAGTGGTTAAAAATGTAAAATACACTTTAAACATTGCTAAGGTAAGTAAAGGGACTAAAAGAACGACCAACTGAATAAATTATTTTTCCAATTAGATTGCCACTGTTTTGTAGGGCTGGGACTATTTGTCGAATTTTTCGGGATTCGAATATTCGAATACTTCAGTTGCTCAATTATTTGGCGAATATAATTCGAATATCCAAGTATTCGAATACTATTCGAATATCCAAGTATTCAAATACTATTCGAATATCCAAGTATTCGAATACTATTCGAATATCCAAGTATTCGAATACTATTCGAATATCCAAGTATTCGAATACTATTCGAATATCCAAGTATTCGAATACTATTCGAATATCCAAGTATTCGAATACTATTCGAATATCCAAGTATTCGAATACTATTCGAATATCCAAGTATTCGAATACTATTCGAATATCCAAGTATTCGAATATCCAAGTATTCGAATACTATTCGAATATTTAAGGATTCGAATACTGATGTATTCGAATATTTAAGGATTCGAATACTGATGTATTCGAATATTTAAGGATTCGAATACTGATGTATTCGAATAGTATAATGTGAATTATAAATCCAGTTCTTTAGGTTCATTTGTCAGGGTGAAATCTTGTGAGCTAATTTTGATCCACTTCACACCATACTATTCGAATACATCAGTATTCCAATAGTATTCGAATAGGATTCGAATAATAGTATTCGAATAGGATTCGAATAATAACATTCGAATACTCAAATATTCGAAGTTTATTCGTAGCATTCGAATACTTGTAAAATAAAAGCAAGCCCAAGTTTTGATACAACGTAGAATTAATTATTTCACGTACTCTTCTAGAGGTGTTTAAAAAGTACTTCTCTGTATCGAGCTCATTGACTATTTTAATATATATTGTGAACAAATACCAATATGACAACTGAAATCAAGTATCAAAATCATTTGTATACGCGCGTAAAGATATTTGCAAATTTGTTTTTTCACCACTGTGTTAACAGAATGTGTTTCGACGTAAATAAAAAGTATGCTAGAGAATAAACACTACGTCATTCGTATCACGAATGTCAGAAAAAGCATCTTATTTATTTGGAAAACATCACGTTGGCCATTGCTAAAGCGATATATCAATGCACCATAAATATCCGCTGTCGTTCTTATCTATTACTCCACCTATACTGAATGTATGATATGATTCAGCCAGATGTATAAAAAGATATTGTCACAATTGATTATTTTATTGACTTGTCAAATTGGACAAATCTCGAAGGTGGCATGATTTCTTCGAATACAATCTATTATTGTAGGTACTCCATTATTACTTTTGATATCTATTTATATGATAAAGGGGTTCTGACACAAAGACCTTTTCGTGCCTCGTGAGAATACTGATAGCTATTAAGGCGCTGCAAGCTGTTCTTACCACAACGCGTAAAGCCACATTCCCACATGTGCAACGTGCACCACAGGGTTGCCAACTTTCTTTGGGGAAAATATAGTACTTTATGGCCAAATGTGATAAACAGTATAGTACATTGTGAAAAAATATAGTACTTTTCAGAGTAAAGTGGTATAAAATAAAACCCACATCAAAACATCTTATTTTTTAAATATATATTTTTCGTGCATTTTGTATTATTAATTAATTTATCGTCTGCAACAAATATGTTAAAGGTTTGATTGCAGTGTAGGTCCAAATTAACATATGTTAGGAGCTCTTTTTTTATAGGTGATAGACGGGCCCTGTTTCTCTCTTCCCGCCACTTCATATTCGTTATACATAGAAAAAATCCTTTCCATAAAAGCTGACGTGGCGGGAATAGAGAGAAAGTATGAAATTATTTTATATAAATTTTCACAAACAGATCATAGATAACAATTTTTTTAAGTCGCATTCAAAAATTTGAAGTTTAAATTTGCAAATTAAACTTTTGATGTTGCATAGAATAAAAAATAAGTAAAAATTGTAGAATTTTATCGATGTATCGGAAATATAGCATTTTTACGTACTATATCTTTCTGTAACAGTATACATATAGTACACTAGATAAAAATATAGTACAATACCGCCTATTATAGTACGATTGGCAACCCTAATTACAGAACACACTTGAAACACTGAAGATGGTCTTTCTTTAAAGCTAATCCCAGATAGGAGCAAAATATTTGTCCGATTGAAAACTTCGAATAATCAGTAAATCAAAAAAATGTTGATTAATTTCATTCTTTATATCACGTTTGTAAATATATAACTGTGCTAGGTAATATATAATAATAAGCTATTGTAATCACTTTCTATTTAGAATAAATATTCTAATTCGGAATACACACTTTATGATTTAAAAAAGGAAACATTAGTTTGATAATAATATTATAGGACATAGCAACGAGATACATACTCTGTATTTTCTAACAATACTTTGAAATTTCAAATAAAGATACAAATGGGGTAAAAATTTACAACCCTAGATAAGAAGTTTCTTAAAACAGAAATGTCTATAATTGATCACATAAAGGAACAGAATTCTTATCTTGTATTCGATTTTTTTTTTCAATCCAATGTCACAGTGGACATATGACATGAGAATACGGCTTAATGGAGTTTCACCTCTTCGAAAGTGTAAAGTTTTTAAATTGGAGCCAAGAGGCTCCTAAAGTTTTTAAATTGGTTTCAATAAGATAAGTAAAAATACATACATATACAGTCTGTTGTTTCGATTTCGTTTATAAATTTCAATAATTGTTGTACGCACGCAAATATGAAAATAACTTTTTATATATATAGATACATAGCGCGTTAAAAATTTCTAATAAATTGGAGCTCTTCTGCATTTTTCATCATTTATTTTGCAATTAATATTTCAAGTAAAGTATGACAAATTAAAACAGGATGAGTTGCTTTGCAAGACATAAATATTTGTAGTTATATTAATATGTTACACATTACTTTATTATTATAATATACGTACGTTTATTAATACACATTAATACGGAAATTAAAATAAAGTAATGATAGAAAAGGGAATCTTAATGTAAAATTAGGTGCATTATAAATTTTCTCAATAATTTATTCATTTGCTTTTATATTCTTATTGTTCTTTATTTGTGTATACGTATAAAGTAAAGTCATAGAATCTCCATTAACTAAAATGAAAACTTCTTAATCGTGTTAAAGGGTCCCAATAACTTGTTTGCTTTTGTTGACTTACTTGAAAGAACCCATGATTGGCCAGGCGGTCGAAAAGCAAATAGACGGCTGATAATTTCGGTCGCGCGAGTGACGTCATAACGGACGCCAACGAGGGTTGGTACATTATGGCAAGAAGGGACCATTTGACCCCACTCATTGTTTCTAATCCCACAATAAATTGAAGCAGCTGTACTGGCAATTGATACAAATTTACGTACAGTCAGGCGCATAAGGCGCTGATCTTACTAGGGACTACGATGACTCGAACTTCTTCTGCATATAAAAGTTCCAGACAAATTTCAACTCTTTTTTATTTATTTCTAGGATGATTAACGGTATATCCTCTGAGCTCTGCGGTTCTGATTCTGAAGTTTCGGATGGATAGATCTTATAGGAAACAAATTTTAAATGGGTAAGGGTATTATTGTAACTATAGGTGTCCTAATCCGAAAGGGGGTAGGAAAAAATCAGTCCACGAGATTATTTTGTTGATATTTTTCTTTTAATCGACACATATGTTTTAATTCATATGATATTACAGCTGGCGATAGCGAGAGTTCAATGACCTATATCAAATGTCAGTTCGTATTATTGTGTCATTTCTTTTGTAATTGACTTTAACACCTGTCAACATACTTAGGGAGCTAGTTTTAGTCGTGGTTTAGTAGAACACATTTTTTACTCTGTTCAATGAGATTTATTAAAGCAAAATATTGCTCACTTTTCAATCACAGTGATCCAAGGACTTAGATGTCTTTATTGGTAATTTTTGAGTTAAGACTATTTGTCGAGTTCTTCGGGATTCGAATATTTGAATACTTCAGTTGCTGAATTATTTGGCGCATTCGAATGTCCAAGTATTCGAATACTATTCGAATATTTAAGTATTCGAATACTGATGTACATATGAGCCGCTCAGAGGACAAATCGATTAACTCCACATTTTGAAATATTTTTAATTTAAGTGTCAAAGCACTTGGTTCAGTCATAACTCTTTTTATTTCTAATAAATTAAAATATTTCAAAAAGTGGAGTTAATCTGATACTGATGTATATATCCAAGTATTCGAATTATATTACATCAGTGTTCGAATACTCAAATATTCGAAGTTTATTCGTAGCAGTCGAATACTTGTAAAATATTCGAATATTAAATTATTCGAATAGTCCCAGCCCTGATTCAAATATGCAATTATTTTGAATAAATGTAATCAGGCAGTGTATTATGATATTAACTTTTAATGAAAGCGAAAAAAAATAGTACGAACAACTCAGCTCGTTTCTAACTAATCTGCATTATTATTTTTCGAATTGTATAATCATTTTAAAAACGCTCATTAGAATGGGCTTTCAAATGTATTGATCTTTTATTTACCAAGGTCATTCAAATTTCAAGTTGTTCAGGGTTATTGCATCGCTTTCAATGCAAACTTTGGCATGATATGAATAAAAACATGCATTTTCAATTAGGTAAGTGGACAGTCAGCTCACCTTACATAAAATGGCTAGTAAAACTGATACTGATATTATTCATTTTATCAGAACAAACATATTATGTTCAGAATTTTATGCGGTTTCACAAAAACTGGTCGATATTTGCTTTCAGACAATATTTGCTGAAAACCGGATTGCAATCTGAAATGACGAAATCTGATCATCTCTCCAGAGGTGCTAGGAGAGATGGTTCTCGTCGTTGGGAGAGTTGGTTTGTGTATTTGGGAGATATGGTCCACATAATCATTCATGAAAAAATAGCAAAGAAGTAAGCAAAACTGTTTACAACTGCAGGTTTATTGAAATTTTATTTGTTTACGTTTAACAAATAGAGAACATCAAACAAAAAGTGAACTACCTACTGGCGATTAGCGAAGCAAATGATTACAAAAGTGAACAAATAAAATAAATAAGCAGAAACTTTATTTTAATATTTGTAAAGAATAAACAGTTAAGGGGGTAGACACGTCACGTGACCAGGCCGATTTGGCAGGTCGGTATTACAGCAGTTTTTTCTGCACACAAATGGTAATACCGATAGATACGCGGCTGCCTGGTGCACGCGAGAGGGAGCTGTTTGCTATTTCCGTATTTTATTCTGAATAAGGAAATAAATTCTCAGCTGTTGCGTTGACTTGTAAAAATTTAAACGGAAAGTCTGCTGATACTGCAAACGTAGAAAATTCATTGTACATTTTAATTACTTGAAATGTGCTTATGCTATAATATTCTACGTTGGCAGTAAGAAATTATAAGTGAAACGGACAAATAGATGAGGGGGTGTCCCCACAAAATGAAATTTATTAGGTTAGACATCTTTTTATTAACAAAACAGTGAAACAGATCATGAAGGTTATACACTTATTATAAGATAATTCAACGTCCTATGCAGAAAGCAGTTATGAACAAACATTACGTATAAAATTGTGTTGGATGTTGAATTGGACTAGTGAAAATGCGCAGGCTGGATGCGCGCGATTATTATGTGGTCCGCTCCTCGAAGTGACAGAAAATATAACCTATGTACATTAGGGTGGTCCTTAGCTATTGGGGTAAAATTTTTGGGATTTTTTTTTTTTGGTCTTACCCGCCTAAAATATGAGGTTTGGTGAGAAAATGATATGTGTAAAGTTTCAAAGTGATTGGACAACGGGAACCCGTGACGCAATTGAGTTGAAGTTTTGAAATAATAGTGATTTCTCAATATTTTTGCATTTTTACGAAAAATTGTTTATCTAGCACAAATTCGCTACACAGTATCGGATTCTGTAGACATTTCTGAAGAAGAAACCATCCACGAAAAATGTCGGAACGGTTTTTAACTCGGACTATTTGAGAAAATAGCCATCGGCAACGCGTGCACGGTGTTTTGCCGCCTGGCGGCCATGGCTCGCCCGCCGCGACTCGTCAGGGCAGTACGGTGGTCCTTAGCTATAGAAATCAAAATTTTTTTTATTTTTTTTATCTTCGGCTACTTTAGAAGTATCAGTGAATATTTTTTAATAAAACTACAATTTCTTACATATATAATAGTTACAATTGTATATTACTTCCAACAATAAACTCTAAATCTTTGAATTAAGCTTACAATATAAAGCAGCGTCTGAGTCACGGCAGTACGTAAGCCAGCTATCTGAGGTGCAAAATCCAGTCATCCATTTAGTGACCCTCACTGGTTTTTCCCTGCGAAGGACCTTTTATTGCAATGTAGCGGCTTCGTCGCTAGCTCGCCTTCGCGAGTAAGGGATAATTGTACCGTTTGGCGTAGGTGGGTAGGGGAGAGTTGTCAATATCGTACTGGTCACCTAAAACGTACCTCATCAATTTCTCAGTAATTAATGAATATAAACGACATCTGATGATAAGAATATCAAGTAAATGCGAAATAAGGAATAGAAACAAAACCTTTTGAGCTTACACCTTATTTTGTGCGTGCTATAAACTATTTAAAAAATCTGGTATGATTGATGTAACTTTTTTACCAGTTTATTTTAGCTGATAACAACCAAACAATGCAATTTTGTCATGTACTTTTGTATTTTCCCAAAAGCAGGTTTAATGTAGAATATTTTACATACATTTTAAGTACGTATTACATTCAATATAAAGTTTAAATTGATATTAATAAATAAATTGATCATGTTTCCTAAATCGTACCAGTATGTGATAAAAAGATTAATAACAAATTAATTTGTTCTGAACAAAAGGTTAAGCATATAATAGTAGGTGCCTAAAAGATCAAGCCACAACATCCAATAGTCAATAGTCAATATCAAAGTAGCCGAAGACAAAAAAAAACAAAAAATGTTTGACTCCTATAGCTAAGGACCACTCTACGGGGCACCGATTGCGCGTAGCTACGGCCCTGGCGAGTCACGTCAGGCGAGCAATGGCCGCCACTGCCGCCAAGCGGCAAAACACCGTGCACGCGGTTCCGCTGGATATTTTCTCAAATAGTCCGAGTTAAAAACCGTTCCGACATTTTTCGTGGATGGTTTCTTCTTCAGAAATGTCTACAGAATCCGATACTGTGTAGCGAATTTGTGCTAGATAAACAATTTTTCGTAAAAATGCAAAAATATTGAGAAATCACTATTATTTCAAAACTTCGACTCAATTGCGTCACGGGTTCCCGTTGTCCAATCACTTTCAAACTTTACACATATCATTTTCTCACCAAACCTCATATTTTAGGAGGGTAAGACCAAAAAAAATCGGAAGTTGAAAAATAAGGACCATCCTAATGTACATGCTTACATATGACATACATAGACATACAGGGTGTCCGCGGGAAGACTGGACAGCTGAATATCTCCTAAAATATTGGAGATCAAAAATTAAAAAAATATGGACTTGCATGGTTCGATGGGGCTAATTTATTAGCGCAGACGAATTTTTTTTGGATTATTATTTTAAAAGATACGATGGTCAAGTTCGGTTTTTTAAATGGCACTACGTTTTTTGAAGAGGTGAGTTGATAGTGCGTTCCAAGACAAATTCAATAAGCATTAATGTATACACTTGATTTCCACTGGTTTTTGAGATATTGCGTTTGCAAATTTACTGATTTTCACTGGAAGAAAACCCGCTGAAGTAGCAAGCCCGGGGTCGGGCTTGCTGGCGCCACGGGGGGCCTTGCCTGTTGAAACAGATACCTACCTGCCAAAGGTCTACGCCAGGCCCAAGGGCTGGACAATTCTTTTCCGTCAGAAATGCTACTTAGGTGGGTACATCTGCGGTATCGAGAAGCGCACCGTTACTTTTATTTCGCATCTGCTTCTACGCTCGGATGGTCGGTTCTTTTGGGAGGGATGCAAGTTTGATTGGTTAGGTTAGGAGGTGTGAAAGTTGCTAGACTAAATTTCAACCATAGGGAGCAGATTGTATTAGAATCCCACCTAAGTAGCATTTCTGACGGAAAATAATTGTCCAGCCTTTGGGCCTGGCGTAGACCTTTGGCGGGTAGGTATCTGTTTCAACAGGCAAGGCCCCCGTGGCGCCAGCAAGACCGACCCCGGCCCTTGCTACTTCAGCGGGTTTTCTTCCAGTGAAAATCAGTAAATTTGCAGGCGCAATATCTTAAAAACCAGTGGAAATCAAGTGTATACATTAATGCTTATTGAATTTGTCTTGGAACGCACTATCAACTCACCTCTTCAAAAAACGTAGTGCCATTTAAAAAACCGAACTTGACCATCGTGTCTTTTAAAGTAATAATCGAAAAAAAATTCGTCTGCGCTGATAAGTTAGCCTCATCGAACCATGCAAGTCCATATTTTTTTTAATTTTTTATCTCCATTACTTTAGGAGATATTCAGCTGTCCAGTCTTCCCGCGGACACCCTGTATATAGACGGAGCGTAAGCTGAGGAGGGTGGCAAGGTTCGCGGTAAGGGGAGCGATACGGGCAAATCGGGTAACGGCGATAACGCATAAATGCCGAATGCATCCGAAGCTAACCGACGTGCCTGTATCTGAACCTCTGCCTTTTCCCCTCCAAGCCTACCTTCCCCTCGCCAATAGTTCCAGCTTCTGCTCCGTCTATATATGTCTATGCTATATGACAGGGGTGTCGAACTAGCGGCTCGCGAGCCGCAGTGGCTCCTTCTCCTCTTCGCCTGCTTCGTAGAGCCGTAGGAGAACGGCCCCCTCCACACCTACTTCACTCTGACGAATTTCTCCTCCGGGTGCCGCACTCTCCCCTGCCGAGTCTCGTACAACGCCTGGCGAAAAATAAGTGGGGGAATCGACTGACCGGGGACCCGACCCGTGCGGCTCTCGGAGTGGGGAAGTTCGACATCCCTGCTATATGACAACAAATGTTTAGTGGCTATTGTGGGATCAGGAACCCCCATAACATAAGAGAAGGAACGGAATGACTAAGAGACGTAGTAGAGTCGGCGTAGCCGTGGTGGCTAACGCTGCTGATCAGCACGCGGGCGGCTCGGGTTCGATTCCCGGCGCCGTGGCTCTCTTTTTCCGTTTCCTACACTATTACGTTCTTTTACGCTACATTTGTGAACTTTTTGAAGTGAAACTTCTTTAGCCGCGATAGGGTGAACTTTCTCGGGTGTAACGGAAGTATGAAACGCTCCCCCCACCAAGAACGCTTCCCCCGCCAAGATACCCACCACTTCCGGTTACTCCTACTCTGCAAAGGCGAGAGCGCGTCAGAGGAACCGAAAGCGAACGAGGAACGGTACGAGACAGACGAGGCGTTCATACCTTGTCTCGCTATGTCCTTCGGGTGCCTGATATTCCGTCCTTTGCGTGTGCGACGGAGTATCAACCTTCCGAAAGATGAAGCGAGACAAAGTACAACGGGTCGTCTGTCTCGTACCGTTCCTCGCTCGCTTTCAGTCCCTCTGACTCTCTCTCGTTCCATCTCGCTCTCGCCTTCGCCAAGAAAGGAGGGAGAAACTATCGCTCAGAATCAGGGATCGGCGGGCTTAAGCTACCGCTGATGGAGGGGGGGAAACACGTACAGGAGCGGTGGTTATGTGTGCGTGACAGTTGCAGGCGCAGTTCATGCACACATAACCACCGCTCCTGTAGGTATTTCCCCCTCCAGCAGCGTAGCTTAAGCCCGCCGATCCCTGCTGAGAATAGTAGCTATACCCTCATCGACGTTGAATGCTCAGCACCGCGTCAGTTCAGAACCACGAACTTTTAGTGACAAAATACTGTACACAGGAAATCCTCGTACGGTGTGCACAAGTCATATTAGTATATATAGCTCTACATATATGCGAGGATTCCCCATCTACTACTCCCTACTACGTCACGAGTTCCCACTTCCAACAGTTATTCCCTTCTACTACTCCTTACTACGTCATGTGCCCGTTAGTTTTGGCAAGCCTCGTCCTACACGTCATGCGTTTCCGCAGATCAAGTACAACAATCCAGCTGTACCGTCGCGTCGACAAGGGTACCACTACATTCTACAAGTAAGGATTTATCTGTTGCCTCGGATAAACCTAGTGAATATGATTCAGCTGTGCCATAAACAAGTAACGATGTTGCTATGCTACCATACACAAACTTTAATTTCTTTAAAATTGCCCATCAAAAATTTCAAACACAATTTCTGAACAATAAGCTTGGTAAAGTTTGCTTCACTTGTGTTCGAATATGGTTTAAGAACGACGTGAAACCAGTTGATCCCAAGCATCAACAACTTCTACATACTGCTTTCCCAGCCATTAGCTAGACTCGAAATAATAACATTCCAACGTGATCCAAGTCAAATGGTTTCGTACATCCATAAAAAATACCTTCTCATCTACCTACACTAGATTTGTTGTCAAAGAGTTTAATTTCACCCGTTACCGTTCATTCAAATTCGACGTTTAGGACATGCATATGGACAGCATGGGATCTTCGGGCAAATTATTAATGTTCCAGTGTCTGTAAATACGATGGTGAATCATTTGCCAAGAAACATTGATGACGATCATTATGTTAATAATGTTCATATTAATGTTCATATTAAAAAGAAAAAATACATAAATCACGTTATTTAGTTGGTTGGGTGAAAAAACAAAACATAACAAAATTGGCTGCAATGTCTATTTGAAACTCCTCTCTACAGGCTGTATGGCATTAGAGCTTATTAATCTTTGTTTCATACCGATAATGTTAATCAAATTCCTGTAGATGAAATCACGAAAAAAGTTCATCTGCAAAAATTTTGAAATCAACTTTGCTAATTCCAATTGTATTCTCGTTCTCCGCTCGAACACTGATTACTCTGTCACTGTTTATACTTGAAATTCCTTTATTGGCCACAAACCAAATCAGTGCTCAGATTTTCAGTTTCGGTTTTAAGGAATATCAAAACCGTTAATTTTTGTTAATGTGAATAAGTTTTATTCCTCTGCATGTTCATTGAAAAGTAGACTGTATGGTATATTTGTTATTCCTGGTGCAATGCGAAGATACTTTTCATAAGTTTCATAAGTCATACTCATTCCATAAGAGTGTTTGCTATTGTGCAGTGAGGCTATCTTCGATTAGTATGTCTTCACTAATTTCATCTACAGGAATTTGATCAACAGACGCGGTCGCGTACTATATTATGCTCCCTACGTGTTGGGAGCATAAAATCCAGCAACGTCGCACTTCGACAAGGCACGGACTCGGCCTGTCCGGCACGTCGTCTCAACGAACGCGGCCATCGAGCCCGGGCCCACCGGGCAACGAGGAGCCGCCGAGTTCCCGCCGAGCTCCGAGGCTCCTCGCCTCCATAAGCTTAGCATAGACTCTATGCCATAGAGGCTCGGACAGCACCTACGGCTCGGACTCGGTGGCTGTATAAACCGACCTTTAATTGTATAATAAAGTTATTCAGTCTTTATTTATTTTTATTTGAACTTATTGCAAGCAACATATTAGTGCATTTTGGCTGTAATCTTGTACTTCTGTCTGTAAGAATTTGTATTATTTATATGTATATTACAAATTATATATTATATATATAAATATAACACAGATGTATATTTTTTCAAAATTATATTGTTAAAAAATATTTAAATTTTCAATTCGTTTTTTATTGATGCAATATTGTAATCAGTATTTGATTTTATATTTTGTACATTCTTATAAAAATTTGCCCATACAATCTCATTATACTTATATGTGCACCCATTATTAACATACTGTTATGTTGCTCGGCTGTATATTTGAATTATTTTGGGGTAATTAGGCAGAACAGGTGTTTCCTCACCGATTTCAATGATTTTTGGATATGTTGTCGGGGACATGATTCTGAACAACTTTTTCCTATACATGTTACCGCCGCTCCACCTCCGTTTCCGAGATATTTGCGAAAAACTTCTATTGATTTATTCCGACGTAGCGCATTCCACTTTCCAACTTGTCTCGGGTATTAGTATTGGTTGGGGCTAGATCAGTGCGGGGGGCGATATTTATGCAAAGCATGGTAGGGAACCGATGTGAGTTTAGAGATTTAAACCAGAAACTGGTGGATGCCCGTCAACACCCTGACTCTGTTCGGCGGTGCCGACGTCGCCGGTTATTAGGATGACTCTGGTTCTAAAACATAATTTTTTTGCAAGAAAGAGGGTGCCATCGAAAGCACCTGTTGGGTGTATGGGGGCTCCCGTCAACAACATGGGGGCGCGCGCCCCCGCACAATTCTAGCCCCAACCAAGACTAATACCCGGGACCAGTGATGCCAGAATCGTGGGACGTGGGACCAAACGCTTACCCCCAATATGACCTACCGTCGTCCCCCACTTTCTGCCCATTGCACTACACACAAGCATATCCCTACCCTTGTCCGTGTGCTCGGCAGTCCAACAGGCAGCTCACACGGACAGGAGTAAAAATATGCTTGTGTGCAGTGCGGTGGAAAGAAAGTGGGGGACGCGGGTAGGGCATAGTGGGGGTAAGCGTTTCGTCCCGCGTCCCACGATTCTGGCATCACTGCCCGGGACAAGTTGGAAAGTGGAATGCGTTACGTCGGAATACGACAGAACAAGTTTTTCGCAAATATCTCGGAAACAAAGGTCAGCTTCGTCATTTGTTTTGTCCCATGCTGGCGCATACGCTGCCGCGGACGCGTGCTGTAGGTTTACGGCAGAATACAATGTAGCAGTAGCAGCAGTTTTTCGCGAATTTCTTGGAAACGAAGGTCGAGCGGCAGCAACATGTATAGGAAAAAGTTGTTCAGTATCATATCCCCGACAACATATCCAAAAATCATTGAAATCTGTGAGGAAACACCCGTTCTGCATAATTACTGAAATTTTATTTAGAATTTAGATAATCCTTTTAAAGAAAGTGGAGTTGAGGAGACGAAAGTTGGAGGCAAATGAAGCCGAAAAGTGTAGCAAATTTTTTTCGAAGCTTCTCAAAAGAGGAATGTCAAACACACGAATAACAAGCGTAAACTTCTAACATTAACCATACAAATAAATTGATTCAAGAAACACTATTTTGTTCAGCTTTTTTGCACCTCTTCGGCATTGCCTTCGAGAGCAAGCGCTTTAGTTGCCATTTCTCTAGATACGCCTCTGGGCGTAGTCCATCTCCGATGGGTCTATTATCGTTTCTTAGGCCAAGTCCAAAACGATCGGGAATGCATTTAGCCGCATATATCTGGCACACAAGATAACGGCAACAATCACTGTACTTTTGACACTAAAACGATACATAGATAATCAAAATGCAATATTGAGCATATTCGGAAACACTGTACCTACAGCACTAATTTCTTTGAGAATTTCAGTTATAATAATATAAGAATGAACTTACGGTTCCCATCCACGGGCTACAAGTCGCGTCTTCAGCAACGACGTTTGAAGCGATAGCAAACGTTGCTATAACAATGAAGATAAATGTGAGGAACTTCATTCCGGCGAACAGATGCGAAAACTGCAAGTATGATTGAAAACAATTAAAAGATGAGGCAAAAAAAGTCACTGAAGTAATATTCATTCGCTTAAATGATAGCGTGTCTTACAGTAAATGCGATTCTATGCTCGAAGGAAGATGTATCATTCGAAACTGAGGAAGTCGAAGAATTTTTCCGGGTTTCAATAATATTAAACAAATATACAAACTTCTGCTCCCGAAAAATCCAACCCCTGATACCTATCAAAGTGGAGTCAGAACTGTCTTGAAGGTTTAGCCCCACGTATTTATACGAGACGATTAATCGAGCATACAATCGCGCGCACACAGCTTTATCGTACAACTTTACTACCTTACGGCCGATTTCTTCACCTTCAGTAATTTTCCAGTTAGAGTTATGTTCCACATAACTGCCAAATGAAATGAGCATTTAAATTCTCTAAGCCAATTGGTTGTTCACTGAGCGGAAGATTACTGAAGGTGAAGAAATCGGGCGTTAGTGATACAAAGAGTTCAATAAAGTTCATGGTGTTGACGTGCACAGGCCTATGTTAGACGCACTTAGACGAAAACAAAACACCTCCGTAGGTTTTGGATCTTTGGTCGCAACCGAGCGCCAAACTTGTAGTACAGGTCTGTTCAACTACTAGTCCAGTGAAATTAGGATCTGTCTTCGGAATAATTCCCACCAAGCTAAATTTTGGTATGAACCTTTATTTGGTCGTTTTAAACTATTTGTCAAAAGTCCCCATCGATCCGACTGCCGCTACAAATTTTACAGGGGGTTGAAAGAAAAGAAAACTGTTTTTCACGAATATCTCGTTATCTAGCAGATATGCGACAAAAATAGTTATTACACAATTTCTAGCCTAGGAAATTCTCTATCAAAAAGGTCCAATGAGTTTTTTTCGTAGGAGTAACCATTTTCGTGTATGTCGGGTTACCAAGTTTCAACCCCCATACATTTGACAAGGGAAGATCCCGAACACTGAAATTCATAAAATTATGAAACTCTGTAAATCTGTAGGTCGGACCAACCAGCGCCTCCTCAGAATCATCCCTGCACGGAACAGGATTATTCTTAGGATGGACTCAGTGTAGACCTGTGTGTGTGCGTCTGGGCTCGGCAGAGGATGTTAAGAATGTCCTCAAAAACAAACATCGATATAAGGGTCCATTTCAAATAACCGAGGATAAAACTAAAATGGAACGGGAGATGTTGACGCAGCTAAGGGCAAAGTTGCGAGAATTGCATGAGCAAGGTGAGTCGCATATGACTATCCGGTACATTCGAGGAGCACCGAGGATCGTGCCGAACAACCATCGTCGGGATGCTACCCAAAAAAACTAAAGAGGATCCCTTTGGTGTACTATCAGAATGTCCGTGGTTTGCGAACTAAATTGGATACTTTGTGCAATTCCCTACAATCTTCTGCAGTGTCTTATGATGTAATTATTTTTGTTGAGACCTGGCTTAATTCTGCTATTTCCTCAGTTGAACTGGGTTTAAATAACTATGCAGTCTTCAGGTGTGATAGATCCCTAGCTACTAGTCGCAATTCGAGAGGTGGTGGTGTCCTTATCGCCGTCGAGAAGTCGCTGTCAGCTTGTCCTATTACTGTTGGTTGTTCCGATATTGAACAGCTTTTTGTCAGAGTTCGCCTGCACGGTAACAATTACCTAACATTGGGTGCTACGTATATACCGCCTGCGTCTCAGTCAACTACTTATGCCAGTCATGTCGACTCTATTACGGAAGTGTACCATAAATATAGTGAAGATTGCTTTGCGTTGTTTGGTGATTATAACCTTCCGCATGCGGTTTGGTATACCGACTCGGGTTTAGCGTGTTTTAGGAAACCAGGGTTATCGTCTAATGAGTCGGGCGCTATTGATCTTCTCCTGGGATGCGCCAGTTACTGTAATCTAGATCAAATAAACACTGTCTTCAATGACTCTGATGGCATGCTAGACCTCATTTTTGCAACTAACTCTAGTGGGACAGCTGACCGTGTTATCGACGCTTTAATTTTACCTGACACCTACCACCCACCTCTCTATATGAAATGTAATGAATTAGCTATAACCGATGTTAGTGAGAGCGATTATGTTGTATTTAAGGACTTTAAGCGCGGTGACTATCCGGGAATGGTAGGATATTTTAATTCGGTTGATTGGGATGTTGAAACTGGTAATGTCGATCCATGCATAGCATTTGAACGCTTGTACGGACATATAAATCGGGCAGTTAATGCCTTCATTCCGGTAAGGACTGTAGTCCGAACTACGTTTCCGCATTGGTTCTCCCCTAGACTGAAGGCCCTTATTAGACAGAAGAAGAAGGCGCACAAAGCTTACAAGTGTTCAAGTGCGCATAGTGATTATCTTAACTTTTCCCATCTCCGATCGCAGTGTAAATCTGTCTTATTGCATGATCACCGATCGTATATAGATGATGTCGAGAGTGCGGTCATAGATAAGGTATCGAGTTTCTGGAAGTTTGTAAACACTAACCGTGGCGGGCATGCTATTCCTGGAAAGGTGCGTCTTGATCAGCTGTCTGCGTCAACGCAAGGATCGGCCGCTGACCTCTTTGCGAAATTTTTTGGCTCTGTTTACGTTTCTCCGTCCGCTGTGGCGCCTGCCGTAATTCCTGCTCTATGCCCTGGGAGTGATGTAAATATTCATGCGCTATCCGTTCCTATAGGGGACATATACTCCAAGCTGGATTCACTTGATATGGACAAAGGCCCTGGTTTTGACGGCATTCCGCCTCTGTTGTTAAGGAAATGTAGTTTCATTCTGGCGAGGCCCCTTTGGCGTATCCTAAATTCCTCCCTCTCTAAGGGTGTTTTTCCCACTGCCTGGAAATCAAGCATAGTTACGCCGGTATTTAAGGCAGGTGACCACACCGATGTCAAGAACTATAGACCGGTTAGTAAACTGTCCGTTTTGCCTAAGATGTTTGAGGAACTGGTGACGGAGTACTTGACGCCCTGTCTAAGGAACGTCATATGCGATGAGCAGCATGGATTCGTTTCCGGTCGCTCGACGGTAACCAATCTGGCGGTATACCACTGTCTCGTCTCAGCGGCACTCGATGATAGATTGCAGGTCGATACTGTGTACACTGACTTCCGTAAAGCCTTTGATACGGTTGATCATGGAATCTTGATGCGGAAATTGGAACTGAACGGGATCTGTGGGCCGCTCCTGTCGTGGATCCATAGCTACTTAAAGGGCCGTGTACAGGTTGTCAGGGTCGGTGACCAGTTATCGGCGCCGATTAATGTGTGCTCGGGTGTCCCGCAGGGATCGCATCTCGGTCCCCTTCTATTCCTTCTTTTTGTTAATGACCTCAATGATGTATTCCGGAATAGTCAATTTCTTATGTATGCGGATGATTTAAAAATATTCCGCCCTATTCGTAGCGGTCTGGATGTGGAGAAGTTGCAGGACGACCTCTGCAGGCTCGAGTAGTGGTGTGCCGCCAATATGTTGCAGCTTAACATCGCTAAATGTGTCGTGATGAGAACGCATAGATCAGTTAGTCCCATTTTATCGGCGTATACTCTATACGATACCCCCTTGACTGAGGTAGGTGAAATAAAGGATCTTGGCGTAACTTTTGTGTCTGGGCTTGATTTCAGGAATCACTATCGGAATATCACGTGTAAGGCGATGAAAACCTTAGGGTTTATCGCCCGATGTGCTAAGCATTTCAGGCGGATCAAATCTCTAAAATTACTTTACGTCGCACTGGTTCGTCCACTGATAGAGTATGCGTCGGTAATCTGGAGCCCGAGGCATGTCGTTTATATTAGCTTACTCGAAAGGGTCCAACATAGGTTCTGTCGGCTAGCTATGAGAGCAACTGGTAGCCCTATGCGGTTTTCTGATCATGACTACGGTCCGGCCTTACGGAAGTTAAGGTCGAGTTTCCTAGCCGCGATCGGCGGCCGAATCCTAAGCACCGCTCTTATAGAGAAGCATGCATCCGTTTTCCTAGCCGCGTTTTCGACCGGCTGCGGCCGCGCGGCCGCTACAGCAGCAACCTAGGCTGCTGGAGACGCAACACAATGGGATGACTGTCTGTTTTCCGCCATGATGGCGGAATCTCCTAGTCGCGCGGCTAGCCACGACACCAAACCGCTCGACTCCTCCAAACTGACTTGTGAGTCCTCGCCGCGGCCGCGCTGCGATCCAGCGCCACAGTGGGACAGAATCCCCAAAATAAGGAAACAAGTCAGAATTCAAAAGTTATGGGATTATGTATATATATATAAAAACATATATGTATATATATTATGGGATTATGTTTTTTATATATTTCTTGTAAACTAATAATATGAGCTCCTGAAAAAGGAAAAAATATCGTGGTGGCTACTTCCGATCTATGTATAAACACGTGTCTAAGTTTGTATGGTTTTTCTTGTGGAAAATTTTGAATCGAGTCTTTTAAATTTTGATGATATAAAAGACACAAATTTTTTGGGAACCGAAGCGAGTAGTATCGTTTTTGGTAAGCAATAGCAAATAATTAGTTACATACAGTTCTTTTCCATAAGAAACCCATTGAAGAAATATCTGCAATTATCGGCTTTTTAGTTACCCTCCGAGAACTTCGGAGGAAATTTCATTTTGTTTTATAATCAACATATATTTGGCTTCGCAACTGCAAAAACAAGATTAGGCAATATTTACCAATAATAGAGTAATTACCTGTATTCTATGTCGCACAGTGAGGCTGAATGCCAACGAATAGGGGAAAACTCAACAACATCACATTTTTCGCACTGAGACTGCGGAATATAATTAACGAAGTTCACAAAAAAAGTATTAATATACAACTCATATGGAAGATTGACGTTATTTAAAAAAAGAATGTCAATAATTCCAATAAAACTACAACAATTTGATAAATATACCTACATACTATGGAAAGTGCAGAAATATTTGCGAACCTGTATCCATGTTATCCTATGTACCAAATACTGTTCACAAAGTGTCAATACAATCCTACAAAATTATACAATATTTGGGCAACCTTCTAATCGGCTAATTGGGTGAAGGGGCCCAAGATGCCAGAAATAAAGGTTTTAAAAAGTAAAGAGAAGATTGTACGCTCAAAATATTCTCATTGCAATACAAACGAAGTTGTTTTAAACTTTTTATCGATTTCTTCAGATCCAGTACTGGTGTTTGATAAAGCAGCTTCATAAGATTCGACATTTTGATTGGAAAAAGTGGTATGTTGAATTTTTTCTCTATTCTTGGGATGGACGCCCACTGTGCGTTGGGATAAAAGCGGGATCGGAGCCAAGCGAGAATTCATTCGTTGTTTTCCACCGATAATTTCATATTTTCTCAAGAACGTTTCGACAACATCTGTTTGCCAGCATTTCTAAAGGGCAGTTAAGAACGTAGTGCCGTCTTTAATAATTATTCTTCAGTCTTACAATGAGTTAATCCGTATTTTGCTCTGTCGGTGGGTAGTACGTACGATGGGTTCGGACCCGGATGTAGGTACTGCTATTAACCGCCGCGCCGACTCGCGGGACAATATGGTCATAAACCGCGACTCAGACGAGACGCTTTGGTTGATCAGCCACAATAATTTTAGGCAACCAAGGTGATTCTCCAGCGGCGCCTGTCTTTTGACACATCTCTTTAGATGCCGCATGGTACCCCGTGACGAGGACAACCCCTCTCAGTGCCTCACCGAATTTTATGGCTTTCGACCCTCGAAAGGGTCCGAATTTGATTAAAAAGTCAGAAATGTCCAGGATTTCCGCATTTCCCATCAGATCTTTGCGAAAACGACGTTAATGGATTCCTTATGTTTCGCCGATGAAGGAAATTCTATGAAAAATTTATTTATATCATTTCAAGCTGTCTTCGTTAATAATAGTCCGATTTACATGAAATTTCATATGATTTTCATCGGAAAAACATCGTTCCGTAGTCTACTGTTATCGCGTATCATAACTTAAGTTATTACTATTTATGTCCATTGAAGCTGCGAAGCCTCGTCGGCGCCCGCTGACTGTTTAGTCTAGTGTTCTTCTGTTATCTGCTGTTTACTTTATTTTATTTTATTTTACTTTACGTTTATTTGTATTTTATTTTATAGTATTTTATAGTAATCTTGCGCATATCTGTTCATTCGTTGTATTCTAAAAGGGTTTTCCCGTAAATAATAATAATAATAATAATAATAATAATAATTACAAATAATATATGGAAATAAAACTATTCTGACCATAAAATATAAAATGATATAACTCAAAATAGATATATTTATATAACTATTGACAATACTTATTGATATGGATCGAGTACAAATGTAATATTAAAAAGATATCTTACTTCAGCATTGTAATAGAGATGTGACTATCGATAAAGTTATCGATAAATGTCGACAATATCGAAATGTTATCGATATTGCGATATATCGATAATATCGTTAAGATATCGTTAAGGGGAATAGAGACAGCTGAGGTAGAATGGAACGCATTAAGTTCGGTTTATACAGCCACCGAGTCCGAGCCGTCCGTGCCGTCCGAGCCTCTATGCTAAGCTTATGGAGGCGAGGAGCCTCCGAGCTCGGCGGGAACTCGGCGGCTCCTCGTTGCCCGGTGGGCCCGGGCTCGGTGGTTCTGAGTCCGCTAATATCCCGAGCCCAGTGGGTTTCAATGCGAAGAAATAGAGAAAAAACTACACATACCATTTTTGCCAATCAAAATGTCGAATCTTATAACCTAATTTAAAAAAAAAGATTTTGGTTTTATTTTAACAAAGATAGAAAATATAATTATGTGAGTGGTCTGTGCCAACGACGAAAACCATTTCTCCCGGCACCTCGGGAGAGGTGGCCAGATGTCATAATTTCAGTTTTCAACCCGATTTACAGCAAATATTGTCTTAAAGCAAATATCGATCAGTTTTTCTGAAGCAGCATAAAATTCTGAACATATAGGTTTGTTCTGATAAAATAAGTAATATCTATATTAGTTTTAATAGCCATTTTATATTAGGGATTTACCCTACGTGTTGGGAGCATAAAATCCAGCAACGTCGCACTTCGACAAGGCACGGACTCGGCCTGTCCGGCACGTCGTCTCAACGAACGCGACAATCGAGCCCGGGCCCACCGGGCAACGAGGAGCCGCCGAGTTCCCGCCGAGCTCCGAGGCTCCTCGCCTCCATAAGCTTAGCATAGACTCTATGCCATAGAGGCTCGGACAGCACGGACGGCTCGGACTCGGTGGCTGTATAAACCGACCTTTAATTGTATAATAAAGTCATTCAGACTCTATTTATTTTTATTTGAACTTATTGCAAGCAACATATTAGTGCATTTTGGCTGTAATCTTGTACTTCTGTCTGTAAGAATTTGTATTATTTATATGTATATTACAAATTATATATTATATATATAAATATAACAGATGTATATTTTTTCAAAATTATATTGTTAAAAAATATTTAAATTTTCAATTCGTTTTTTATTGATGCAATATTGTAATGAGTATTTGATTTTATATTTTGTACATTCTTATCAAAATTCGCCCATACAATCTCATTATACTTATATGTGTACCCATTATTAACATACTGTTATGTTGCTCGGCAGTATATTTGAATTATTTTGTGGTAATTATGCAGAACAGGTGTTTCCTCACCGATTTCAATGATTTTTGGATGTGTTGTCGGGGACATGATTCTGCACACCTTTTTCCTATACATGTTACCGCCGCTCCACCTCCGTTTCCGAGATATTTGCGAAAAACTTATATTGATTTATTCCGACATAGCGCATTCCACTTTCCAACTTGTCCCGGGTATTAGTATTGGTTGGGGCTAGATCAGTGCGGGGGGTGCGCGTCCGCTCGCGGGAAACTGGCGGATGCCCATCAACACCCTGACTCTATTCGGCGGTGCCGACGCCGCCGGTTATTAGGATGACTCTGGTTCTAAAGCATAATTTTTTACAAGAAAGAGGGTGCCTTCGAGAGCACCTGTTGGGTGTATGGGGGCTCCCGTCAACACCCCAACTCACATCGGTTCGCTGACAAGCTTTACGCGCCCGCGAGCGGGCGCGCGCCACCGCACAATTCTAGCCCCAACGAAGCCTAATACCCGGGACAAGTTGGAAAGTGGAATGCGTTACGTCGGAATAAGACAAAACAAGTTTTTCGCAAATATCTCGGAAACAAAGGTCAGCTTCGTCATTTGTTTTGTCCCATGCTGGCGCATACGCTGCCGCGGACGCGTGCTGTAGGTAGGTTTACGGCAGAATACATTGTAGCAGTAGCAGCAGTTTTTCGCGAATTTCTTGGAAACGAAGGTCGAGCGGCAGTAACATGTATAGGAAAAAGTTGTTCAGAATCATATCCCCGACAACATATCCAAAAATCATCGAAATCTGTGAGGAAACACCTGTTCTGCATAATTACCACTTCTAACATTAACCATACAAATAAATTGATTCAAGAAACACTATTTCGTTTAGCTTTTTGGCGCCTCTCCGGCATTGGCTTCGAGAGCAAGCGGGCTACTTGCCATATGTTTAGATACCCCTGTGGGCTTGGTCCATCTCCGACGGGTCTATTATCGTTCTCTAGGCCAAGTCCCACACTATTGGGTATGCATTTACCCGTATGTTTCAGGCACACAAGATAACGGCAACAATCATCGTGCTTTTGACACTAAAATGATACATAGATAATCAAAATGCAATATTGAGCATATTCGGAAACACTGTACCTACACCACTAATTTCTTTGAGAATTTCAGTTATAATAATATAAGAATGAACTTACGGTTCCCAACCACGAGCTACAAGTCGCGTCTTCAGCAACGACGTTTGAAGCGATAGCAAACGTTGCTATAACAATGAAGATAAATGTGAGGACCTTCATTCCGGCGAACAGATGCGAAAACTGCAAGTATGATTGAAAACAATTAAAAGATGATGCAAAAAACGTCACTGAAGTAATATTCATTCGCTTAAATGATAGCGTGTCTTACAGTAAATGCGATTCTATGCTCGAAGGAAGATGTATCACGCGAAACTGAGGAAGTCGAAGAATTTTTCCGGGTTTCAATAATATTAAACAAATATACAAACTTCTGCTCGCGAAAAATCCAACCCCTGATATCTATCAAAGTGGAGTCAGAACTGTCTTGAAGGTTTAGCCCCACGTATTTATACGAGACGATTAATCGAGCATACAATCGCGCGCACACAGCTTTATCGTACAACTTTACTACCTTACGGCCGATTTCTTCACCTTCAGTAATTTTCCAGTTAGAGTTATGTTCCACATAACTGCCAAATGAAATGAGCATTTAAATGCTCTAAGCCAATTGGTTGTTCACTGACCGGAAGATTACTGAAGGTGAAGAAATCGGGCGTTAGTAATACAAAGAGTTCAATAAAGTTCTTGGTGTTGACGTGCACAGGCCTATGTTAGACGCACTTAGACGAAAACGAAACACCTCCGTAGGTTTTGGATCTTTGGTCGCAACCGAGCGCCAAACTTGTAGTACAGGCCTGTCCAACTACTAGTCCAGTGAAATTAGGATCTGTCTTCGGAATAATTCCCACCAAGTTAAATTTTGGTATGAACCTTTATTTGGTCGTTTTAAACAATATGTCAAAAGTCCCCATCGATCCGACTGCCGCTAAAAATTTTACAGGGGGTTGAAAAAAAAACTGTTTCTCACGAATATCTCGGTATCTAGCAGTTTTGCGACAAAAATATTTATTATACAATTTCTAGCCTAGGAAATTCTCTACCGAAAATGTCCAATGAGTTTTTTTCGTAGGAGTAACAATTTTCGTGTATGTCGGGTTACCAAATTTCAACCCCCATACATTTGACAAGGGAAGATCCCGAACACTGAAATTCATAAAATTATGATACTGTAAATATGTAGGGGAAGTCCTCCTGAGTACAACGCAATTTCGTTTGCTGCCCAAATTCACACTAGGGGGGCGAAATTGACCCCTGAAAATCCGTTTTTTTTATTTTATGTTATAACTCGCGAACCGTAAGAAGTGTAAGAACTATAACTTACCAAATGATAGTCCTTGTTGCAGCCGAAATCCGGCGGTCAGCTGTTCCGCGGATTTAAATGTGCGTGCGAGAGCGTGTAAACACGGTGACACACCGTTCGGTAAGACGGTTACGCACGTCACACGTTTTTGCACGGCGCGAGCGTCTACGTTCCTGGAATTCGACCGTTAGTCGTTCGAACACCTGTCGAAGAACAACACGCTTTCGCACGCACGATTTTTAACGATCTTCTTTGTCGCCCAGCGACCCACGAGTTTTGCGAATCTCCGGAAAACGGCCCTTCGAGCCATTCGCGCCCAGCGCTCACTGTACATATTTCTGTACATAGTTTCCGTGGAGTGTTTCCGTCGTGTTTTGTCGAGTCGTGTCTGTTCGTGTTTGATCATTGTGCGTGTAGCGTTCGTCCACCTCTGTAACGACGCCCACGATCGGCTGAATAAACGTGCCGCCCCATCAACCGGTGGAATTTTAATACTCCTTGGAGTGCATCCCTTCCCTGGCCGTACCAGTGGCGATCCACATCGCCTTCCCAATGCATTCGATTAAACATTGGTCCTTCGAGCCGGATCGCCGTGAAGGATGGCTCCGACATCATCTCCAACATGGCAGCCGTTGGTGAAGGAGATTCGCCTGCTGCTGCAAGGGTCTGTGCGCCTCCTCGGCAATTTCAAGAAGATGGGGAAGGCGAAATTCACGGAGGCAAACGCGGAGGATCGGCTGACGAAGCTGAACGAGACGTGGGCCCGTTGTGAAGCCCTCAATCTGGAGCTGGAGCTCCTGCTCCCGGACGCCGAGCGAGAGGAGTGCCCGTTCGTCGCAGAGGAGGAGTTCGTTCGGGCTGAGGAGGAGTACTGGGCAGCGCGGGATTTTCTGCGGGAAACCATTCGGTCCTTCCAGACGCCACCCGCATCGGGGACCACGGAGGCCGCCAGCGAGGGATCCAGCAAAGGCCTCGCGCGCCTCCCGCACATCGCTTTGCCCAAATTTTCAGGTGCGTACACGGAGTGGCCGAGCTTTCGCGACTTGTTCACGTCGTTGGTCATCGGGAACGCGAGCCTGAGTGATACGACGCGGCTACAGTATCTGCAGTCGGCGATAGAGGGTCAGGCGGCCGAGACAATCGAACACATTACGATCACCGAGGCCAATTTCGGCACCGCGTGGGCGCTCATGGCCCAAGAATTCGAAAATAAACGGGCGATTGTCTCGGCCCACCTGCGCGACCTTCTCACTCTGCCGCCGATGGCGGGTGCGACGGCCGCGGAGTTGAAACGGCTACGGGCCCCCACCAATCGAGCTCTCTCACTCCTCGCGAACCTAGGCCGCCCCACCGAGCATTGGGATGACGTCATCGTCGCTCTGACGACGATGAAGCTCGATCCCGAGTTGCTCGAGGAGTGGGAGCTCTCGCTTGGCGTCAGCACCGATCCCCCCTCGTACGCGGCACTCGACCAATTTATGCAGGCACGAATTCGGTCTCTTGACGCGGTACGCCTCACGAAGGAGGCCGTGGCCCCCGATCGCAGCCAAACCGGGAAATCGTCGCGCGGTTCCGTCGCTCGGGTCTGCATGGCTAGCCCTGCGCCAGACCCTTCGTTCGGGACGAAAGCCCAATGCCCTGTGTGTCGGGCGCCACACGCGTTGTACCGATGCGCGGCGTTTAAAGCGCTCCGCCTTGAGCAGCGTCGCGAACTCGCGAAGACCAAACACGTCTGTTTTAATTGTCTCGCGCCCGGCCACATGGCCCCTTCCTGCCCCGTCGCAGCTTCGTGCTCGCGATGCGGTCGCCGGCACCATTCGCTGCTCCATCCGGTGAACGCCGATACGTCAGACGGTGCCGACGGTGCCCCTGCCGGCCCGTCGGCCTCCGGCAGCCAGGCCCCAGCGGCCGTTAATTCCATCGCGTCGCCCGCGAGCGCGGATGGAGCGCCAGTGCTGCTGGCCACCGCTATTGTCGGCGTCAGGTCATCGGGCGGCGAGCTGCTGACCATCCGGGCTCTGCTGGATCAGGGAGCCCAGGTTTCCCTCGTATCGGAATCTGTGGTCCAGACGTTGCGCCTTCCCCGGCAACCGCGGGTAACCAACTTCATCGGGGCCCTGGATGGCAAATTAGGAGCTTCGCAGTCTCAGGTGCGGCTGACCCTGTCGTCGCTGTCGGGACTACCATTGACCGCCATCACCATCACCGCCCACGTAGTGCCGAAGGTCTCGTCTTACGTGCACGAGTGGAACCCGACCACGCAGCGGAAGGACTTCACCGGCCTGGCTTTTGCGGATCCAGATCCGTCCACCCGTCGCCCGATTGACCTAATCGTCGGCGCCGATTACTTCGGAGCACTGCTGCTTCCCGGGCTGCGTCGCGGCGACCCCTCGGCTCTAATCGCGCAGCAGACCATCTTCGGATGGATCGTCTCCGGCCCGACCGGTCGTTCGCCCGCCGTCGGTGCGGTGCACCACATAACGGCCCAGCCCGTAGCCGCTGAGGACGACATCCCAGCGCTGCTCCGAAAATTCTGGGAGGTCGAGGAGGTCACGGCGCCAGTGACTCTTGCCCCAGACGACGCGCGCTGCGAACAGCACTTCGCGAGCACGCATTCACGGCAGGCGGACGGTCGGTACATCGTCCGGCTTCCGTTAAAGTCGGGACATCCGCTCCATGTCGGCGAATCTCGGTCGCGCGCGGCTGCCCTCTTGCGCTCGCTCGACCGACGCCTCGCGAGGGACGCGACTCTGGAGAAGTCGTATCACGCGTTTCTCGCAGAATACGAAGCTCTCGGGCATATGGAGGAGGTCGCCGTTCCTCCAAGGGACGACGCGTCCCCGCGGCAATTATACCTGCCCCATCACGCCGTCGTAAAGCAAGCTCCCGGCGCGAACGCCAAGCTCCGTGTCGTTTTCAACGCGTCGAGCCCGACGTCGAACGGGACCTCCCTCAATGACCATATGCTGGTCGGCCAGAAGCTTCAGCGCGACATTTTGGCCATACTTCTCCAGTGGCGCCTCCCTCGCTTCGCCCTCAAGGCCGACATCGAGAAGATGTACCGGCAAATCCTCGTGCACCCGAGCGACGCGAACCTCCAGTGCATTCTGTGGCACCGTCGCCCTGACAGCGAGCCCGTCACTTTTCGATTACGAACCGTCACTTACGGCACCGCCTCCGCGCCCTACCTAGCCCTACGAGTCCTACAGCAGCTGGCCACTGACGAAGGAGGGCGATATCCGCGAGGGCGACGAATCCTCGAGACTCAATTTTACGTCGATGACGTACTGTTTGGGGCGGACGAGATTTCGTCGGCGCTCGCGGATCGCGACGAGCTCTGCGCCTTGTTGGCGCGGGGAGGATTCGTGCTACGGAAATGGGCGGCCAATCACCCGTCCCTTCTTCCGGACTGCATGACTTCGGCCACATCTGAGTCGTCAGTCCCTTGTGCCCCGGAGGGCTCGGATCTCCACTCGGTTCTGGGAATCCACTGGATTCCCCAAGCGGACGCGTTCCGCTATGTGGTTGGCCCTCCTTCCGTCCCCGCGACGACAAAGCGCACCATCCTGTCGGTGGCTGCGCGCCTGTACGATCCGCTCGGCTGGATATCGCCTGCGGTGGTGGTCGGAAAAATCTTGTTGCAGGACCTGTGGTTGCGAGGCTCGGACTGGGATGCTCCGCTCCCGCTGGATGTGCTGCAGGGATGGCAGGACCACGTCTCGTCCCTTCCCCTCCTGGAGTCGTTGCGCATTCCGCGCTGGTGCGGACAGGACGCCTCCATCGCCGTCTGTGAGCTGCATGGCTTCGCCGACGCGTCCTCGAGGGCGTACGGCGCAGTAGTGTACTGCAGGATCGTTCGCCGCCACGGGGAAGCAGCGCAAGTGACTCTCCTTGCCGCCAAAACGAAGGTCGCGCCGGTTCAGACAATGAGCATTCCTCGCCTCGAATTGAGCGCCGCCGTCCTCCTCGCGCGCTTCCTCCTGCGGATCAAGTCCGAAGCCCTCTGGCCTCCCTCGACGACGCACGCCTGGACGGACTCTCGGGTGGTGCTGGCGTGGCTACAACGTCACCCCTCCCACTGGAACGTGTTCGTCGCAAACCGCGTGTTGGAAATACAGACTTCTTTGCCGGCCGCCGTGTGGCGTCACGTTCCGACGCGTGACAACCCGGCTGACTGCGCCTCGCGAGGCATGCACCCCCGCGACTTGATTCTCCACGAGCTCTGGTGGAAGGGGCCGAAGTGGCTCGCGCTAGCGCCGTCGGAGTGGCCAGCGTGTCCGGCGTCGGAGGACTCGCGACCAGTCGAGGACGAGATGCGACGAACGGTGACTCACGTCACCGCGGCGCCCGAACCTTGCCCGTTAAACCCGCTACCGAACAGCGTCTCCTCGTGGCCGCGACTCCTCCGAATCACGGCTCGCATCCTGTCCGTCGCGCGCCTGTGTCGTCGAGGGACCGCAGGGGGTGGGGGGTCGCGATTGTCGGAAGTGCAGCGGGCGCGTGTATGGTGGCTCCGTTGGCTCCAGGGTACGACCTTCGCGGACGACATTGCCGCGATTCGGAAAGGGGAACCCGTCCGAAGGGCCAGCCCGCTCCGTCAGCTGGCCCCGTACGTGGACGAGGACGGTTTGATTCGCGTGGGGGGAAGGTTACAACACGCCCCCCTCCCGTACGACGCTCGGCACCCGATCGTCCTCCCGCCACATCACGTCGCGACCTTGATAATCCGACACGCGCATCTCAGGGCGCTGCATGGTGGGCCCCAGCTCACCCTCGGCGTCCTGAGGAATAATTATTGGGTGCTGCGCGCGAGGGCAGAAGTTCGCGCGATCGTGCATCGGTGCACGGTCTGCGCCCGGTTCCGGGCCACTGCCGGGACGCAAATCATGGCCGCCCTTCCCGCCGCGCGCGTCTCGCCGTCCCGTCCCTTCGCGAACACCGGCGTGGATTACGCAGGTCCGATCCTGGCGCGACCGGCGAAAGGTCGCGGATACAAGGCCCATAAGGCCTACATCGCCCTGTTCGTGTGCATGTCGACGCGGGCCGTGCACCTGGAGCTGGTGTCGGACTACACCACCGCGACCTTCCTCGCCGCGTTTCAGCGGTTCGTTTCTCGCCGCGGTCGCCCCCAGCGCGTGTATAGCGATAACGGTACGAACTTAAGGGCGCCGCGCGGGAGCTCGGCGCGGTGGGCTCGCCGGACCTCGCGGCATTCTCCGACACCGAAAACATCGCTTGGAGTTTTATCCCTCCAGCCGCGCCACACTTCGGGGGACTGTGGGAAGCAGGAGTGAGAAGCGCGAAGCACCACCTGTACAGGGTCGTGCGAGACCATACCCTGTCGTACGAGGAGTTGACGACGGTGCTCTGCATGGTTGAGGCGTGCCTCAATTCGCGCCCCCTCGTCCCCGCGCCGGACGACGATGACGACCTCGCGCTCACCCCGGCTCACTTTGTAACCTCTCCCGAGATGCCGGGAGAAATGGTTTTCGTCGTTGGCACAGACCACTCACATAATTATATTTTCTATCTTTGTTAAAATAAAACCAAAATCTTTTTTTTTTAAATTAGGTTATAAGATTCGACATTTTGATTGGCAAAAACGGTATGTGTAGTTTTTTCTCTATTTCTTCGCATTCAAACCCACTGGGCTCGGGATATTAGCGGACTCAGAACCACCGAGCCCGGGCCCACCGGGCAACGAGGAGCCGCCGAGTTCCCGCCGAGCTCGGAGGCTCCTCGCCTCCATAAGCTTAGCATAGAGGCTCGGACAGCACGGACGGCTCGGACTCGGTGGCTGTATAAACCGACCTTTAATTGTATAATAAAGTTATTCAGTCTCTATTTATTTTTATTTGAACTTATTGCAAGCAACATATTAGTGCATTTTGGCTGTAATCTTGTACTTCTGTCTGTAAGAATTTGTATTATTTATATGTATATTACAAATTATATATTATATATATAAATATAACACAGATGTATATTTTTTCAAAATTATATTGTTAAAAAATATTTAAATTTTCAATTCGTTTTTTATTGATGCAATATTGTAATCAGTATTTGATTTTATATTTTGTACATTCTTATAAAAATTTGCCCATACAATCTCATTATACTTATATGTGCACCCATTATTAACATACTGTTATGTTGCTCGGCTGTATATTTGAATTATTTTGTGGTAATTATGCAGAACAGGTGTTTCCTCACCGATTTCAATGATTTTTGGATATGTTGTCGGGGACATGATTCTGAACAACTTTTTCCTATACATGTTACCGCCGCTCCACCTCCGTTTCCGAGATATTTGCGAAAAACTTCTATTGATTTATTCCGACGTAGCGCATTCCACTTTCCAACTTGTCTCGGGTATTAGTATTGGTTGGGGCTAGATCAGTGCGGGGGGCGATATTTATGCAAAGCATGGTAGGGAACAGATGTGAGTTTAGAGATTTGAACCAGAAACTGGCGGATGCCCGTCAACACCCTGATTCTGATCGGCGGTGCCGACGCCGCCGGTTATTAGGATGACTCTGGTTCTAAAACATAATTTTTTTGCAAGAAAGAGGGTGCCTTCGAGAGCACCTGTTGGGTGTATGGGGGCTCCCGTCAACACCCCAACTCACATCGGTTCGCTAACATGCTTTACGCGCCCGCGAGCGGGCGTGCGCCACCGCACTATTCTAGCCCCAACCATGACTAATACCCGGGACAAGTTGGAAAGTGGAATGCGTCACGTCGGAATAAGACAAAGCAAGTTTTTCGCAAATATCTCGAAAACAAAGGTCAGCTTCGTCATTTGTTTTGTCCCATGCTGGCGCATGTAACGCTGCCGCGGACGCGTGCTGTAGGTAGGTTTACGGCAGAATACATTGTAGCAGTCTCAGCAGTTTTTCGCGAATTTCTTGGAAACGAAGGTCGAGTGGCAGTAACATGTATAGGAAAAAGTTGTTCAGAATCATATCCCCGACAACATATCCAAAAATCATTGAAATCTGTGAGGAAACACCTGTTCTGCATAATTACCGAAATTTTATTTAGAATTAAATAATCCTTTTAAAGAAAGTGGAGTTGAGGAGACGAAAGTTGGAGGCAAATAAAGCCGAAAAGTGTAGCAAATTTTTTTCGAAGCTTCTCAAAAGAGGAATGTCAAACACACGAATAACAAGCGTAAACTTCTAACATTAACCATACAAATAAATTGATTCAAGAAACACTATTTCGTTTAGCTTTTTGGCGCCTCTCCGGCATTGGCTTCGAGAGCACGCGGTCTACTTGCCATACCTGTAGATAATCCTTTGGGCTTAGTCCATCTCCGACGGCTCTAGAATCGTTACTTGGGACAAATCCAAAAGAATCGGGCATGCATTTACCCGTATGTATCTGGCACACAAGATAACGGCAACAATCATCGTGCTTTTGACACTAAAACGATACATAGATAATCAAAATGCAATATTGAGCATATTCGGAAACACTGTACCTACACCACTAATTTCTTTGAGAATTTCAGTTATAATAATATAAGAATGAACTTACGGTTCCCAACCACGAGCTACAAGTCGCGTCTTCAGCAACGACGTTTGAAGCGATAGCAAACGTTGCTATAACAATGAAGATAAATGTGAGGACCTTCATTCCGGCGAACAGATGCGAAAACTGCAAGTATGATTGAAAACAATTAAAAGATGATGCAAAAAAAGTCACTGAAGTAATATTCATTCGCTTAAAGCTTAAATGATAGCGTGTCTTACAGTAAATGCGATTCTATGCTCGAAGGAAGATGTATCACGCGAAACTGAGGAAGTCGAAGAATTTTTCCGGGTTTCAATAATATTAAACAAATATACAAACTTCTGCTCGCGAAAAATCCAACCCCTGATATCTATCAAAGTGGAGTCAGAACTGTCTTGAAGGTTTAGCCCCACGTATTTATACGAGACGATTAATCGAGCATACAATCGCGCGCACACAGCTTTATCGTACAACTTTACTACCTTACGGCCGATTTCTTCACCTTCAGTAATTTTCCAGTTAGAGTTATGTTCCACATAACTGCCAAATGAAATGAGCATTTAAATGCTCTAAGCCAATTGGTTGTTCACTGAGCGGAAGATTACTGAAGGTGAAGAAATCGGGCGTTAGTAATACAAAGAGTTCAATAAAGTTCTTGGTGTTGACGTGCACAGGCCTATGTTAGACGCACTTAGACGAAAACGAAACACCTCCGTAGGTTTTGGATCTTTGGTCGCAACCGAGCGCCAAACTTGTAGTACAGGCCTGTCCAACTACTAGTCCAGTGAAATTAGGATCTGTCTTCGGAATAATTCCCACCAAGTTAAATTTTGGTATGAACCTTTATTTGGTCGTTTTAAACAATATGTCAAAAGTCCCCATCGATCCGACTGCCGCTAAAAATTTTACAGGGGGTTGAAAGAAAAAAAAAACTGTTTCTCACGAATATCTCGGTATCTAGCAGTTTGGCGACAAAAATAGTTATTATACAATTTCTAGCCTAGGAAATACTCTACCGAAAATGTCCAATGAGTTTTTTTCGTAGGAGTAACCATTTTCGTGTATGACGGGTTACCATGTTCCAACCCCTATACATTTGACAAGGGAAGATCCCGAACACTGAAATTCATAAAATTATGAAACTCTGTAAATCTGTAGGGGAAGTCCTCCTGAGTACAACGCAGTTTCGTTTGCTGCCCAAATTCACTCCATAAGGGTGCAATTGACCCCTGAAGTTTTTTTACTTTGTATTATTACTCGCAAACTGTTCAGGAAAAAGTTACTTCTTTTAATTAGGACTATCATTTGGTAAGTTATAGTTCTTACAGTTCTTACGGTTCGCGAGTTATAACACAAAATCGAAAAAAAAACGGATTTTCAGGGGTCACGTTATTTAGTTGGTTGGGTGAAAAAACAAAACATTAAAAAATTGGCTGCAATGTCTATTTGAAACTCCTTTTTACATGCTGTACGGCATTAGAGCTTATTAATCTTTGTTTCATACCGAGAATGTTAATCAAATTCCTGTAGATGAAATTAGTGAAGACGTACCAATCGAAGATAGCCTCACTGCACAATACCAAACACTCTTATGGAATGATGAAAAGTATCTTCACATTGCACCAGGAATAACAAATATACCATACAGTCTACTTTTCAATGAACATGCAGAGGAATAAAACTTATTCACATTAACAAAAATTAACGGTTTAGATATTTAATAAGAAGTTTCACTTCTAACGCGTGAGAGTTCCATCTTTTTGTGTCATTTTTGGATTTGTTTTTTAGTTTTCTGATTTTACTATTTATTATGCGAGCTGCATGCAACTCACTAATGCCCATGCATTATACAAAATGAACAATAAAATGAATAAATAAACTCTTTATAGGGTAAATGCACCATTTGTGGCCACTTTAAGATATTGCACCAGTTTTGGCCACTTCTTAAAAAATATAATATTTGACCGTGAAAGCAATAAATGTAACCTTATATTTTTGGCGGTATACTAAACAAAATATTTATGCTGTGAAAATCTCCACATAATAATTATCTGCAGTCAATTTAAAATTAAGATAATTATGCACATGGCCAAAAACAGTGCAGTGGCCACAAAAGGTACATCTACCCTATATGCTCTACATGTGACACTGCATTCTGCATAACACCCTGTTTTGAGGATTTCCATACGACAGGGCTGGGCAACTCGCGGCCCATGGGCCGCATGCGGCCTGTTCCCCGACTTGCCGGCTCTGCTGGGCCGCAGGAGAACGACCCCCACCATATTCTTTTAACTCCTACACTCTGCACAGCCACACGGAGCTCTCGCTCCTACGTAGCTGATATTGCTGATGGTGGGAGAATCGGCTAACTGGTAACGGGGATTGTGCGGCCCGCGGCGGCGAGCAAGTTGCTCAGCCCTGCCATACGAAGCAATCAATACCGTAAATTTGAATTTCCGACATATAAATTCTTTTTTCTTTCATTTGGACGGACAAGAAGTATGAACAAATAGATAAAAAAACGCAACAAAGAGATACACATTCATTATTCATTTTGTATAATGCATTGGCATTAGTGAGCTGCACGCCTGCAGCTCGCATAATAAATAGTAAAATCAGAAAACTAAAAAAACAAATCCAAAAATAACACAAAAAACCCCTAAAACAAAAAAAGAGGTACAAAACTTTCTACGTCCACGTCGTTAGCTCTGGGTAACGCCAAAGGAAAAAAATAATATATGAATTTAATTGCTGTTATTCATTTAGGCTTGTTTAGGTTGACAACACTGTTTCTGTGTAAAATTTCGATATTCTGACCTTAGAATCGTGATTAGCGATATCAAAAACCCTTAGAAACATTCAAGTACAAATTTCAAAAATTCCAGTATATGCCATACCGTTCGTGGCCACTTAAGAATTTGGATACTTTGCCGGCCATTTTAGTGGTATATATGCATAAATTTTAAGTAAATAAAATTTACTATTTCAATGAAAAAATCCCGGCCCTCTAAAGGTTAAAGCACGATCAAGCTGTAGGTGTGAGATACGGGTCCATACGCGCAATATGTATACTGTATTCCATGTAAGAGCATCCCGACGCCCCTACCGATTTGCGACCGATCTGCGCAGCTCCCACTACTACCCACTGTTTGAACCGCACGCGATTGGTTTGCAAGGAATAACTGGTACATAGAATCTATACAGGGTCATCCATTAAGACTGCAACCCAGGTCTGCCCGACCAGGTAAAATGATAACCACTGCCTCAACCGATACTTCCGCCATCTATGAGCCAATGATGAAAGTGTACGGTCTTTTAGGCGCCAGTAGAGAGCGCAGGGTGCTTTTGGCTTTTGCCAGAGAATATTGAATTTGACGTAGCAGACGGGTAAGAAAACGGTAGCCATTTTATGAGTGCGACCGCGACGATCCCGTTATCTACGTATGCAATGGCCCAGCAGCGGTATTAGACCACGCTGACGCGTTAGTGGCCTGAGTTGAAGAATTTGGGGATTTTTTCGCATAACTTTTGAACTACAAAAGTTATCGGAATGCAATTTGGTCCATAAAATGGGGACAAATTATCCCCTTCTAGTGGTGGAAAATTTACCAAATTTTACGTTTAGTTAACTTTTCTTTTTTCCATTTTTTAACCATAATTGTTGCGAAAAGCTTTTGCAAACTGTTTATTTAAATACTTTATATAATGCTCTTTTTAAAATTCGTGGCGCCGATAAACAATAGGCAGTGGTTATCATTTTACCTGGTCGGGCGGACCTGGGTTGCAGTCTTAATGGATGACCCTGTATAGTGCGGATCTTATACATAGCGTGGCGAGCACCGCTCTGCGCGAAAGAGATGCGCGTGACGGTTGCCCGCACAGTGGTGGGGACGCTGAGTCACATCGTTAGCTGTTCTGTGAGCGCTGCGATTCACGCAAATCTTGCTTCACTAAAATCGTCATTGCTCGGCTCCTGTTTATCATAGGTTAATGTTGTACACACCTGAAGCTTCCTCGAGAAACGCTCTACAAAACGGTGAAAACCGCATCCCAATCCGTCCAGTGGTTCTCGAGATTAGTGCCATCAAACATACAGACACCTACCGGGGACTTTATTTTATACTATGCAGAGACGATAGATTGGCATTTCTGCCAAACCTAATAATTGTATAATCCTTGTGTCCAAATATTCTTTGCTCCACATGAAAGTACATTCTTCACTATTCCCACTGTGTCGTACATCTTAACCCTACTAAATCCCTCGCGTCGTTAATTTTGAGGAAGCTGTAAGTAAGTTGTCGCTAATCTGTGCACTCCCCATTTCCTGGCATTATGTTAAATGTGTAGATGAACCGAAGGACGTAGCAGGGTTAAAGTCATTCGGGTTTCACGAGTATTCTTCTATTATCTTAATCTATAAATAACTTTCAGCATCAGATCCTGAAGAAACCTGTGACAGAGTTGTTTAAATTTAAAAAAAGCTACAAACTAATTTGCAAAATAACCTTTTTTAACACCCTTTCCTCAGCTACCCGAGAAACGTTCTCGCAAAATCAGTACCAGTACCTAACCCAGACCTAACCTAGACCTAACCCAGACCTAACCCAGTACCCTTCACGGTTTCTTTCCTCGGGTGACGATTTGTTCCACATCAAAAATAGAAACTTCTTTTCCGCGTATTAGAATGACGCATGGATTTCGTTCCACACTGATTACCCATGCCCTGTCCAGGGGGTAGGTGCCAGTTGAGGTTCTAAGCATTTTTCAACGGTTACCAACCCCCTCGCGTCTATTCACTGTCTAGCAAAAGGAGAGAAGGAATCGTAGCGCGTAAACCACGCCACGAACACGTGTAACGACAATGGACATTACATATGCAGGAGACGGTATGTCGGTGCATTCATGGCTGCGTTTTCTTGTCCCTTTTCGTCTTCCTTTTCGACGTGCACGTTATATGGCTTTTTACACGTTCTTCACGTTTGATTTATATTCCGCCTGTGGAGGCATTGTTCGCGCGTCTGCGTGTATCAGGAGTCCTTAAGCTGGCACATTCGTTCTCTATGTCTGAGGATATTTTTGTAATTAGCGGCGAGAGAGTTGAACGTGTCGTTTCGATGCATTAACACATTTTATGGTTATTTAGGAATTATGCGTTTCACGGTTTTGGAGTGTTGCGAGGAGCACTCAGGGATATTTGGATAAAATGCTGACAAAGTATTATAATGACTCCTGGGATGTATCATAACATAAACAGTAAATACACATATGTGAAAATGATGTGCAAAAGAATTGAAATGTAGACACACTGGGATTACAAAATTGTTGAAGGTTGCGACAGTTATTAAGTCACAGTTCTTTCGTGTTTAACGTACACAGTCGTTCGTAATTAGTTGAAAGTGAATATTACAATAAATAGCTGGCTGGAAATAATAGTTTCTGACCTTGGGAATCAACTATATTGACACTAACTTGTCGATTATTTATGCCAAAGTCTTTAAAACACGAAGCAAAATGTACTTGTAGTTAACAGGTGAGACTTTTTTTGAAAAGGGAATAAGTCCATTTTTGGAAAAAATGAGTTAATGATTGTTTTAGTCAGATATAGATATCATTCATTTATATTTATAATCACACAGTCAATAGTGTAAAATATCCTAATAAATTAATAGAAAAAAGTATTAATTGTAAAATGTTATCCCCGGAATGTTTTTGTTGAAACTGGAATAAGTCCCTTCATAATAATGATAATTGCATTAATTATTCATTATTACGACAATTTGCTACAAAATCTCTATGGAAGAAAATGTGCAATTTAAAGTTGTTGATTTATTTGGAAAATGAGGAAGGCCTACAAATTTTAAAAAAATTACGATGTTACCACCGTACACAAATTTAAGACTTATAGCAAGAGAGAAATACAGAGATATGATGAGTTTACTGCCTTAAATACCTCCTATTCACCATAAATACTTCACTATACTAAGTGCAAAGGAGAAATAAGATTGAAATATGAATAAATTTGTTATTATTAGTTATCTTAACGGACTATTTTACTTTCCATATTTGTTTATTTATAAATTCATTATAATATCGCTGAAATATCGCTGCATGTCCTCATTTTAATTAATCATAATGCCTCATTTCAGAAAAGCCAACTTTAATTAAAATATAAATTTAAAATTGCTGCTACTCATATTTTTCATAACATGTTATTATTGAAAATTGAAAGTGATATAAGTCCATTTGCAGCTAAAAGAAAGTTTATTTTCTTTAACATTTTTAATAATTATTATTGCATAATAAAATTGAATAAGTTCATTGTTTCAAAAACGTTACCGGAAGTGATTAAGGTTTGCCAATATTTTCAAGTTGATTCAAACGCAAACCCTTAAATATCCCAGTGTATGAATAAATGGACTTATACGACTTTCAAAAACAACGGCTCAGGCCCTGGTAACGCACTATAAATAAAATGCTAAATTTCTTATAAAAAAAGAACATAATCATATTTTACGATACTAAATTAATATGAATGAGGCAATAAAGGAAAGACAGACTCGGATTAACAAGATTCCAAAAAGTCTACGTCACCTAAAGAGTGACAAGTGAGTATTTTTAAAAGTAATAGTAATAAATTATAAAAAATATTTTTTAGACAAAGTTTCAGTCTTTTAGGAATATATTTTTCAAGCGAAATATGCTTCTTTATATCAAAGGGCTCTAAATTGTTTTTAAAACGTAATGTATATTTTTATCCACTTTCATTTCATTCTTGCTTGCTTATAATTATTATCAAGTAGTCAGGAAGAAATTCTTCTCCCATGAAAAATATCGATATAAAAGGTGTTCTGGACGCCCTGTTGGTTGCGCGTCACCAACATGTGTAACGACAATAGGCATTGCATATGCGAGCGACAGAACTCTCTGAGACATTCGTTTATACGCCCTCCTCCTATTTCACTCTAGTCTCCTCCACCTTTTTATTATCATTTCTCGTTTCTTTGCTCCAAGTTGACATCGTCGTCACGTAGCAGACTTCCTACGGACTTGGCTGCTTTCCTGAATACATAACGTCCATTTCGTACATCTCCCTCTCACCACCCAGCACGGTCTTGAATGTCTGAGGGCCTCTCATCGAGATCAGAGATCTTGATCTTCCAATAACTGCATAAACAAACTCGCCAGCGCCGGAAGGTGATTTTTATTCGTCGCTTTTATATGATTTATATAAAAGAATTTAGAAATTTATCAGCATCTTAGTTAACAATGATTCGAATGCACTGCTGCACATGGTGAGTTATTACAAAATACACCGCCTTAATAAGTTCTGTTTGATTAATTTGTCTAAAGAATATATGCATGAAAAGTAGGTATGTAGTTAGTTTCAAGGACGAACACGAAATTGAATGTTCTATTCGCAGGTAGGGCTGGGACTATTTGTCGAAGTTTTCGGTATTCGAATATTCGAATACTTCAGTTGCTCAATCATTTGGCGAATATAATTCGAATACTATTCGAATATCTAAGTATTCGAATACTATTCGAATGTCCAAGTATTCGAATACTATTCGAATGTCCAAGTATTCGAATACTATTCGAATGTCCAAGTATTCGAATACTATTCGAATGTCCAAGTATTCGAATACTATTCGAATGTCCAAGTATTCGAATACTATTCGAATGTCCAAGTATTCGAATACTATTCGAATGTCCAAGTATTCGAATACTATTCGAATGTCCAAGTATTCGAATACTATTCGAATGTCCAAGTATTCGAATACTATTCGAATGTCCAAGTATTCGAATCCTATTCGAATATTTAAGTATTCGAATCCTATTCGAATATTTAAGTATTTGAATCCTATTCGAATATTTAAGTATTCGAATCCTATTCGAATATTTAAGTATTCGGATACTGATGTATTTGAATATCCAAGTATTCGAATACTGATGTATTCGATTATCCAAGTATTCGAATACTGATGTATTCGATTATCCAAGTACTCAAATACTGATGTATTCGATTATCCAAGTATTCGAATACTGATGTATACTGATGTATTCAAATATACAAGTATTTGAATACTATTCGAGTATTTAAGTATCCGAATAATGATGTATTCGAATATCCAAGTATTCGAATACTATTCGAATATCCAAGTATTCGAATACTATTCGAATATCCAAGTATTCGAATACTATTCGAATGTCCAAGTATTCGAATACTATTCGAATGTCCAAGTATTCGAATACTATTCGAATGTCCAAGTATTCGAATACTATTCGAATGTCCAAGTATTCGAATCCTATTCGAATATTTAAGTATTCGAATCCTATTCGAATATTTAAGTATTTGAATCCTATTCGAATATTTAAGTATTCGAATCCTATTCGAATATTTAAGTATTCGGATACTGATGTATTTGAATATCCAAGTATTCGAATACTGATGTATTCGATTATCCAAGTATTCGAATACTGATGTATTCGATTATCCAAGTACTCAAATACTGATGTATTCGATTATCCAAGTATTCGAATACTGATGTATACTGATGTATTCAAATATACAAGTATTTGAATACTATTCGAGTATTTAAGTATCCGAATAATGATGTATTCGAATATCCAAGTATTCGAATACTGATGTATTCGAATAGTATCGTGTGAATTATGAATTATAAATCAAGTTCTTTAGGTTCAGTTGTCAGGGTGAAATCTTGTAAGCTAATTTTGACCCACTTCACACCATACTATTCGAATACATCATTATTCGAATACTGAAATATTCGAAGTTTATACGTAGCATTCGAATACTTGTAAAATATTCGAATATTAAATAATTCGAATAGTCCCAGCCCTATTCGAAGGTCGCCAATATCGAAGTTATTAAGATTACTAGCCTTTTATAAATTACGATTATATGAATTTCTTATGGTTTATTTCTACGAGGCTAGATAGTATTAAAGCAAATGCAAAAATTGTATCGTATGAGTGTAAAAATCGATTAATTTTTTTATATGGATTCATCAAGTTCACTGACAGCCAGTTATGAGCAAACTTGTTTTTTGTACTTCAATTTAAAGTTGAAATCGGCAGAAAATTTATCATTGATATTTTTTATATGTAGGTATAAACTTTGACAGCCGCTATCACGTATGTATCAGTTCACCTTTACGATTTCTTTCTAATGGAACATCACCATGTTTGTAGATATGGAAATTTGTCTTGTAATATTAATAATTTTCCGAATTTCTGAAGCTGTGAGGGCTATTCTTTTTAAATATTGCCCTCATTCCTAAGTCTTCTGCTTTAATTTAGTTATATATAGTTAATTTATAATTACTTTTAGTTATATATAGTTAATTTATAATTATTTTTAGTTAATTATAGTTACTTATATTTATTTAGTTAAAATTACAATAGCACTTCTAATTACCATCGACAGGGCCCTACTTCTCGCCAGTTTTTACTTGATAATTAAGTAACTATCGAGTGATGGTAATTAGAAGTGCTATCGTAATATTAACTAAATAAATATAATCTACCCTATATCTATAAAATCATAGGTGACTACAATTTCACTGTTTTTTATCGATTTTGTCACGTTTTCTGTAACGCTTTAAATGTCACGTTTTTTAATCATATGTTACGACGATTTCATTGTTTTTTACCGATTTTGTCACGTTTTCTGTAACGCTTTAAATGTCACGTTTTTTGTAACGCTATAAAGTGGGGATGTTATAAATAATAAAGAAATGTGTTTGGTGTCCTTCTTTTCGGAATTTATACAGGTTTAATGGAATACTGTTCTTATTTAAAATTCATGTGGCGTTTCAAAATTAAAAACTAAAACGTCACGGAAGTAATGTCATGATTTGTGAAACGCTTTAAATGGAGGTTATTTAAAAAGTGTTTGGTGTCCTTCTTTTCTACATTTGTCCAGTAACTAAAAATAATTTTCGAGTCGATAGTTGTAGTGTAAATAATTGTCAATGATATATCCAATAATTGAATGTAACATTACCAACATTAAAATGTTATTTAACCATTTTAGAGCGACAAAATTGAATATAAGATACTAGCATCTGAAGCAACTATGCAAACTTCATCTGAACATTAAAATGGGAGAATTGCACATATATTAAGAATAAGGAGTTACTAGTGAATACGATTTTATTGTATTTTCTCTTTTATAAAACGTACATACGCGTACCAAGCGAAATATTTTTTTTAGTGTCAGTTCCTTTTTATCATATTGGGATAGTTTTAATATCATTCGATTATTTATGAACAAGTATCTAAAATCTGCCTGCATTTGCTTCTGTTTGCATTCGCAAATCGGAAATGATACAGCTAATACCTACTGATCTCTCCGTTTTGCAAAGTTCATGTCAGCAGACACATAAACCGTTCCTGTTACAAATTCCGCCGACTCTTACATCTGAAATTGTTACCAGACGCTGAAATCGTAAAAAATCCGGTCAAAGACGTAATCGGATAATTCGAACAAAAGGCTGTAACTTTATATTACTCATATCTACCGGAAGTAAGTCTCCTCAAAATGGATTACTAATTTGCATATGCTAATTCTACTGCATACCTAATTGAAATAAATTACGTTGACAGTGAAATCGAAATTATCATTCGTGTACTAAAAATCAAATACAAATTTTTCTACTGTTATCGTTAATATTTGTGAATATTCTGAAATATTATTTCAGAATTCATAGCTTTTTAATATAAATACAAATGTATAGGGTGTTAAATAAAGAGTTAATACTATTTAATTACGTTCACGTATACGTAATTTTTGTACCATATAATATAATTTGGCGGAAAGTATTATTGTACTTCCTTTTCTTCTCTGTTGACGTAATTAATGATCATTAAACGTTATTAATGTCACCGAAGCGTGTAAGTTTCCACGAACAGAAGTTCCAATTGCATGTTTGCGCTTCGCCCAGATAAGTACGTATATAAATGAACATTAATGAGTCGCTGCATGTAGGTGCGTTCGCGGATACATGACCTCGCGCGCATACGAGCATGCCCATTTATTGCAGCGTCGTTACACGATTGTTCTCTGTTACGAAATAGTAAGCACCGCGAGAAATTTTTATCGTTGTGTAAATATTTAATCAGGATCAACGCCGACCCGAATACCATAAATCAAACGTGTTCTTGTCGCTTCACTTTTCCTCAGTTATGTAACCATATTTGAAAACGCAACGCCGGAATACCGGCTGTCATCGACAGACCATTTTGTTAATAATACTTCGATACAAAGGTAATTTTGACACTTAATATTTAAATTAGTCAACGTTAGAAATGGATATGAAAAAAGGGTGTTGATGGTTCAAGGGAAGTTTCAGGGGTAGGATTTATACAAAAACCGACTTTTGAAAAGACCGGTTTTCAAATTTTCACAAAAATATAATTAAACTAGAATATAATATCAGTAGGTACTTATTTTAAAAATGTTCTGTTTTTTTTTAATATTTATGGAATTACAACAAAATAACAAAATAAAATATACTGTATCTATACAAAACCAAATAAATAAAAGAAATTATAATAACTAAAATCCGTACCATTTTTGAGTTCACTTAATATTTCCGGATCTACAAAAATCAGCACAATAAAATACACTGCATACAAAACCAAATGGGGAGCAAACTAAAATAACTAAAATCCGTACAAAATATAAATTATAAATCTTTATTTCATTTAGTATTTTTCTTCTGAAAATATGAACTCATGAAGATTAGTTTTACAATAACCTGTTACGTACTACAATATGATTGTGTCCGAGGCGATTTCAAGTCAAAATGTTAACGTTTTCAATCAAATAATTAATTCATTTTTCCATATTAACAATAAGTCTAGTATATGAAACCGGTTTTTTCAAAATTCCAAAATCGGTTTTCGAAATTTCGAAATTTATGAAAAGAAAAACGTTTTTTCAACCCGGTTTTGAAAAACCGATAAACCCAATTAAGGGGTCATTCTGGTTAGCGCGCCGATAAATCACAGCGATTTTCAGGAATTTATTGGGAAGAAAGGAATTATAGTAATAGAATAAAACTTCTTTCTATTGATAAATTTCTACAGTAAATAAAAAATATAAAAGTAATAAAATTATTGATTTTAAAATGCTTTTGAAGGCGATTTTGATGGCATGGTTAAAAATTCTGAAATCAAAAATACAAACAGATTCTTGATCACTAGGACCGTCGCTATCGTCCGCACTAGAATTAATGATTTATCTTTAAAATTAAAAAAATGGCGGGCAAAATGCAAGAATCAATGTATTTCAGCTTGGTTTTCTGTGCTATTTTCGATTTTAAAAGTAGGTTAGACTCAATAAAAATACTTGCGCAGAATAAGCAGTGCAAGTTATAAAGCATCGGTTCGATAGATTTTGAGATTTTACCTGCAATGTGAAAAAATGAGTTTTCGAGAAAAAGCGATCAAAGTTTTCATCTATAATAATTGGAATTTTTCCATGAAAATTTAACAGTACATTCTTGACGATATGTACTTTTGAAAAATGTTTAAAAAAAATCGATTTTTTTAACCTATAAATGGTGAGCGATAGCATGAATACCGTAATTTGACAAAAGAGAGCTATGTCTGTCATTCTATGAGGCTTACATATGCATAGAAACCCCTCCTCCATGATGGATTAGCGATCTCAACATGATAAACAAACAGACGTCTTAACTGTTATGAGACAAATTTTAAAAGTTATGGTACAAATGTTAATAAGTTTAATTAAATGAATTTGGCTACGAATGACCATTATAAATGATTTAAATTATTGTGATTAACGGTATTCATTATCAGTGACGAGAATCTTATTTTGGTTACGAATAATCATTAGCAGTGACGGAAATTTAATTTGGTTACTGCTAACCAATATCGAGGACCAAATTATTTTCTGGTTACATTCGATCATTGTCAATTACAGTAAATCCTCGTTATGAGCTCGACGAACGGGGCTGGTGGCGGGCTCGTAGCGCGATGTGGACACTATTCCGCGCGGCCAATGGCGCGAGTGAGAAAATACAAGAGCGAGCGAGAGGAAATCCCCCGAGTTTCGTCCGAAGGATTCCATGAAATGATGGGCATCGTTGCCGAGCTTTAAACGCGTGGTAGAAACGAGCTCATAACAAGGATTTACTATCTTGTTATTACCGATAATTAGTATTCACTGACAACGCGAAAAAAAATTAATTATGAAACTTATATATTTTATTAAGCGGTAGAAAAATACATATATGAAACAAAGAATAGGATAAAAAATATTGTAGTACGATTTACCGTTTTTTGCTTAATAAAATATGTAAGTTTTATAATTAATTTTTGTCATGTCATCAATGAATACTAATTATCAGTTATAATAATAATAACAATTGACCATGGTCGACTTTAACCAGAAAAAATTTCCGTCGTTATTGGTTAGCGGTAGGGAAACAATTTTCGCCGTCGATAATGGTTACGGTTAACTAAAATAAAATTCGGGTCATTAATAATGGTTACTGGTGACCAACAAAAGTTGTAATCATTCATAATAATTAATCGCAATCAGAACAATTAAAAATTAATGTTTTCAAATCAATCTTTATTTTAGATTTTTTTTAAATTTAATAATAACTGGCTTCCATTTAAATAGAGATCAATTTTTACTTAATGACTTTTTCCAATATTTTGTTAAAATAACTGCTACTTTGGATCTCTTGTAAACAGCATATCGTTGGTTTCTTGGTAAACTTGATCAAGTGTATCAGTCCATCCTAAAATTTAAGGATTAACGGCAGCAATAGCTTTCTAAGAATTTTAGGACAGTAGAATAACAAAAATTAATTTGAGGAAAAACTTATGTATTTTGCAATAGCTTTCAAATATTATTACCTAATATATTGTAATAGATTGAACTTTAAATTTGCATTTATCGAAAATTAAGAAGTAGGGACTTGATCAGTTTTATATTATGTAGATGCACTTTATGCAGAAACATAAAAATCAAATTTAATCTTTTCTTTGACCACAACTGTATACACTGTCTGGACTCCCAATCTCTGAAATGTATTTTTATACGAAATTCTCTTGTGCAGTTGTTCCTGAATGAAATGAATATGGAATTGATTTAACATATTTCTGTAACTACTTATACGATGAATGTTCAGCTATGAATATGCTACATTATACGGTGTGATTCATAAATGCATGCCAACACTACCACCATTTTTCTTTAATCACTCATAATTCGAAAACTAAAGTACAATAGGACGTATGTTCTCAGAAGTTTTTACTTATATTAGAGTGTAAATTTATTCACCGAAGTATTGACATGCATTCATGAATCACCCTGTCTGAATCAGTATGAGTCTGCACAAAATGAATTGCCTTCAACTTTTGTTACATGTCTGCTTTTGTTTTAATTCCTATCTGTTTCAAAATTTCTTCAAAAAGGTTTTTGGCCCTATCACCATCGTGATATTTCAACTATTCATTTTCAGTGAACATAAGTAAAAGAATTACACTATTCGTCAAATGCGTAACATAATGTGGTAATGATAATGATCAATTTATAATATCGATGATAATTTTGAAAAATATAGTCTTCCATAGTGTTTAGCAACAATATTCATGGAGCTTTATCTCTTTGTCTACAAAGAATGTAATATTTTTCAGACATGTAATATACAAAGTGGCCCATAATTCTTATTTACCCAAAATATCTTTTTTTCAGAAACGAATTTACAAAATGTGTTTAATTTTGAATTCATTAACATAATGGATAGAAGTTCTTTAAAAGGAACCAAACGTTCTTGTTGCCACATTCTCGTGACTGATGATAAGCCAAATTCATTCAGAGGGAGAGAGGGAGAGAGAGGGAGAGAGAGGGAGAGTGGGGGTGAGAGGGGGAGTGGAGAGAGAGTGAAAGAGAGGGGGAGAGGGAGAGGGAGAGGGGGGAGAGAGGGAGTGGAAGAGAGGGAGAGATGGAGAGAGGGAGAGAGAGGAGAGAGAGGGAGAGAGGGGGAGAGGGAGAGGGAGAGGGGGGAGAGAGGGAGTGGAAGAGAGGGAGAAATGGAGAGAGGGAGAGAGAGGAGAGAGAGGGAGAGAGGGAGAGAGGGAGAGAGAGGAGAGAGAGGGAGAGAGGGAGAGAGGGAGAGAGGGAGAGAGAGTAAAAAGACACTAAAGGATCTCTTATATTATTGGCTTATAACATAATGTTTGCTGAGGAGCATATGAATATAAATCGTTTAACATCAAAGTGATGAGATTGATTAATTAAAACAAGTAATACGTATTAAATTGAAATGTTGGAAGTCGACTAATCTATCAAGTTCAAGTTTTAAAATGAATGTGTCTTTGAGGACACCCTATATGTAAGATCAGTTTGAAAAACACCATCACTCCACTTATTGGTAATAACATATGTACATACCTCGATAACGTTATCATCGGAATAATGAATTAGTTAACAGATTATTGATCGAGAGCGATGTTTGCCTGACACGTGCGAAGAAATCACCAAGAAGATAATGGTTTATGTTTGTTTCCTTGAAACATGATACAACTATCAAATAAATTAAACTGCGCGTTGTTAAAAAAGTATGTAAGACGCGTGTAAGATCACATATCTTTTATTCTGAAGTTGTATCTTCGTGAAAAAAATGCGCCCCCCGTATTACCTAAATAGCAGGCAAAATAACCGATATTCAAATGACATTAAAATTGAAAGAGGTTAACTTCAAGCCATGTTTTGTACGAATCGTGCGATTATGGCGTCTGGTAGCGAATTAATAATAAAGGAAAGAATTTCTCTTAACAAGCTAATCTTTGAAGTAAGAGGTGTAGAATATGGATTGCAATACCGATAAACCGGTTTCCTGGTAAATCGCGAGAAATACAATCAAATTTTTACCGGTAATTCGATAATTGACGTATAGCAATGTAGCGCATATATGCGTTCATTAATTCCGTCGACATCTGCTATGTTATCAGTGAAAAAAAACTTCAATTATTAATGAAGACGAGAACCGAAGTACATTTCATGAAGAACCAACTCTGATCCAAAAGAAAATTAAAATTTTGAATCAAGTCATCAAAACAAGGGACGTATTTTCAAGTAGAAAAAGTAAGGAGAAGATTTATACAAATGGCATATAATTTCTTAACGACTATCCGACCAACAAGTGTAAAACTAATTAGTAGTAAACTAACTAGTAGTAAAACTAATCTTCATGAGTTCATATTTTCAGAAGAAAAATACTAAATGAAATAAAGATTTATAATTTATATTTTGTACGGATTTTAGTTATTTTAATTTATTTTATTTATTTGGTTTTGTATAGATACAGTATATTTTATTTTGTTATATTTTTGTAATTCCATAAACATTAAAAAAAACTGAATATTTTTAAAATAAGTGCTGATATTATTTTCTAGTTTAATTATATTTTTTGTGAAAATTTGAAAACCGGTTTTTTCAAAAGTCGGTTTTTGTATAAACCCGAACAGTAACTCCACAATGTTTTATACAAGTAATTAAACTTTCTGCAATGTTGTGACAGGCGATTTCGTGAACATGAATTTGTTACGAATGATGGGATTTCTGTGTCCCAAAGTTTTTATTTTCAATTTTCCTTTTTTTCCCTTATGCAGCATGTCTCATAACTATTGGTACAAACATAATAGAACAATAAAACATGTCCCTAAACGCGTTTGAGCACTGGTTCTTAAGATATTCACTTTTTTACTAAAAATATTTTTCTTAGAGCCTCGGGAGATAGTCAAACTGCTAATCTCAAGTTACCATTGGCATATGAACTGCACAGTAACCATGTCCGCACTTGAGTAAGCATAAAGAATCACTTGGAATTGACACGGGAAAAGTGACCGTAAATAAGAAACACTGTAAAAGATTTCCGTTCATAATCTTAATATATGTATAAAGCAGAAAGTGTTTGTGTGTTTGTCTGTCGCCTAAAAACTTTCGAATGGTAAACTCTGGGGTCATGAAATGTGTCCCAACTCATTATGCCTAGCTAATCCAGATAAATGTGACTATTTTCACCAAAAAAATTAATGAAAAATTAATATAAAAAATTAAAATACTCTAAAAAGTAAAAAGTATTTTTTTTCCTTATTTAATCTACAACCCTTCATTCTTTTAAGTCGGCACCAGAGTTACACAGTGCAAATGATGAGGTGCCGACATAAAAAATTGAGAGTCAGATTAAATAAGGAAAAAAATTATTTGTTTGAAATCGGTTTTAATTTTAAAAAAATGTTTGGCTCTTTACTTTTTTAGGTGACAAAAGTCTTTATTAACCAGAACTGGCAAAATATTGGGCCAATATTGATAAAAATCGGTCCATGTAGTGTCATGCGCGGACAAATATAAAAAAAATACATACGGGTCGAATCTATAACCTCCTCCTTTTTGAAATCGGTTAAAAATCAGAATCTAAATTTCTTTTTTTACTAATCGTCATCATTAGAGAAAATATAAATAAAACTAATTCATAACGAAACATATTGAATTTCAAATCACGTACTACAGTTATTTAACAATTAAACTGGACCTGTGAAGAATTATTATATTACAGTCTAAAACACGGAATTGCCAATCACAATTCATCTTCAAACTCACGTTTAAAAAAAGTTCTATGCTTCTTTTTATGCACTGAGCTACTCACAATCAGTTCAGTCTTATATATAGTTCTGAAGCATACTATAAATGTTTCTCTTCCATATTTTTATAAGATTCGATCTGATTTCTAGTAGCTTCTCAGCGCTTCAGACCTTTGCAGTTTTGAAAATTAGCCTCCAAGTCCAATAATCATTTTGGGTTTCACGTTTCGATGTTCATTCACAAGAAGCAATCACGGGTGATCAGAGATTCGTCCATGGACACCACTATCCCACTATCTATGGACTTGTAACGTGTATCCATTACGTATTATGTCGTACATAAGACACTCTTTCGACACTCGCTCCTTTTCAAGGTGATGCTTTGCCCATTCACACGTACGCCTGTTATCTTTCTGGCTATATGCGTGTTCACGTGTTCCTACACACGTCGCGGGACCACAAATTAAGTCCCGCGCGTGAGTACGTTACTCGCGACCAGCGTCACCGGCACGTAAGTACGTGGCCTTTGAGACGAGTCTTGCGGTACAGTCCGCGACAAAATCTTGCTCTGCCTACAAAGAGAGCTACGGCAAAACGAAAAGCATAGAAAAAATGTAGCATAACCTACAAAAATAGTGCGAGTATACATACTTAGAATATACAGTTCCTCACAAAAGTATCCGTCCACCACATATATGCAACATATTTTACATATTAAATCGACTTCAAAGTAAGAGTTCACAATTTTAATTCACATTAATTAAAAAAGTATTATCCGTGGAAGTAGCAAGGACTGAGCAAAATATATTCGCCCTAATTAAGCCATTAGTTAATATTCTTCTAATATTTCTACGATTTTCTTATAAGCTTTAATCTGTTATGCATAGATTCAGAAATTGGGGCTTATCTTGCTCCATTCTTCTAGCGAAATTTATCTCAGCAATTCGTTGGTAGATGGTACTAATAACTAAAAATATATTAATCAAGGTTGTTATATAAGTAAAATATGTTATACATATGGGGTAGGGCTGGGAATATTCTAATAATTTAATATTCGAATGCTACGAATAAACTTCGAATATTTGAGTATTCGAATGTTAATATTCGAATACCATTCGAATACTGATGTATTTGTCGAATTTTTCGGTATTCGATTATTCGAATACTTAAGTTGCTCAATTATTTGTGCGAATATAATTCGATATCCAAGTATTCGAATACTGATGTATTCAAATAGTATGGTGTGAATTATAAATCAAGTTCCTTCATCAGTATTCGATTAGTATGGTGTGAAGTGGGACAAAATTAGCTTACAAGATTTCACCCAGACAAATGAACCTGAAGAACTTGATTTATTATTCACACCATACTATTTAAATGCATCAGTATTCGAGTACTTAAATATTCGAATGGTATTCGAATACTTGGATATTCGAATAGTATTCGAATACTTGGATATTCGAATAATATTCGAATACTTGGATATTCGAATAGTATTCGAATACTTGGATATTCGAATAGTATTCGAATACTTGGATATTCGAATAATATTCGAATACTTGGATATTCGAATAGTATTCGAATACTTGGATATTCGAATAATATTCGAATACTTGGATATTCGAATAGTATTCGAATACTTGGATATTCGAATAGTATTCGAATACTTGGATATTCGAATAATATTCGAATACTTGGATATTCGAATAGTATTCGAATACTTGGATATTCGAATAGTATTGGAATACTTGGATATTCGAATAGAATTCGAATAGTATTCGAATACTTGGATATTCGAATAGTATTCGAATACTTGGATATTCGAATAGTTTTCGAATACTGGGATATTCGAATTATATTCGCTAAATAATTGAGCAATTGAAGTATTCGAATATTCGAATACCAAAAAATTCGACAAATAGTCCCACCCTAATATGGGGTGGACAGATACTTTTGTGAGTAACTGTAGTTGCATATCACTGAATCACAAAAAGCAGAATATTTGGACATCAAAAACAAAATGTGATGGGAGTTAAGGACGAATGTGATGAACATGATCTTTTTCTCTAAAAGTCATTTTGTTTGAATTATCGAAATCATGAATGCTTTTTTAAGTGGAAGTATAGTGCGTTGTGGAGGTACAGTGGCGTAAAAGCAGCTGGGCGAAAATCGAGTGTCTTCCCTCAAGTTAAGAATTTAGGAATGTAATCAACACACTTTTTGAGATTCAGTACTTAAAATCCTGGGATGTGTAGTGATGTGGCCAAATAAGTGCAGCGTTGCAATAGGCGATAAAGAACACATTTCGTGGTATGTACCCTTAGGGATACCGCTTTACACACCACTTTGGCTGGATCACAGTTAAGTCGTTATATCTACGAGGCACTACGTATTTTAATCCCGTTCATACTATAGCAGATATTAAAAACGAGCACAACTCTGCCTAGGTATACCAAATAATACTAAGGTTTACAGAGTTAATTAAGAAGGGGGAGTGTGAAACAAAGAAATAAGTTAGAGGTTTTTGTTTGCCAGCCACTCAATGGCAATGATGCCTCGATAATAATAGATCGTCTGCTAAATATGGGATCTACTTATTGCTTGACGTGCAGAATCAGTGCTGTGGAGTGGAGAGGGAACATGGTACCGCCCACTTTTCCATCTTCTCTTTGGGCATGCGCAGTGAAAACGTCATTACAGTCCGATAGACCTGTGCAATGGTACAGCCGAAAGTGACATTTTCATTCATATCTTATTGGAAATTGATGATACTATTTAGGACAGGGTCATGTAAACAGTATTCTCTGCTTAAATGCGTCAAGTAACTATGTTACTTAAGTTTATACTGAGGGGGTTATTTTTCTAAATGTAATTTTTTGAATGCTATTACAGTTGTAGTCCTCTAAGTGATTACTGTAAAAAATGTAATATCACGTATACAATTTAGCCAGAAAGGAACTTATAATTAATAATTTTAAATAGTAATGACTAATATAGAATGTCAGATATACTAATCATGATCAGCGTTCGCACAGGTGCTTACAAAAATTGTTGTGCGGCACATGCGTTACAGAGGTAATAACACACTTATGCTTCTTATCAGGATCAATGAACTCCTTGGGATAAGATAATAAAACTACAGAAGATAATATTATTCTAATAACACATTTCGCAATGAATGACGTTTACAAGCCGAACAAAGCTACCGCTTTTTAATAAGCAACGGATAAGGTAGGTAGATTATTGACGATATATAATCCATTATACGTTACGTATTCTCCCTGTCATTTAAGAAGGACCCTGCCGACCGACGAGATTAGACCGGTTCTGCGCAGGTTGACGCTCATTGGTGCCGGAAGAAGCCACTATTGGCTGTACCCCCACCAACGCTTTTTCGGAGCCAATGAGCTCATTCTACATGCGCGAAACGGGTTCCTTCTTAAATGACAGGGAGAATATAGATTGAAATTAATTTTTGATTTTCATCTAGGCGAACCGAAGTGTTAGTGCATGCAGAGCAAGTCTTTTCCTTTTAACATTTGAACTTAACATTTTAATACGGTCATACTTAAACACTTCTCATTTAAATCCAATGTTATCTAATATTTAGTTAAACGAACCTTTCTTTACCCATAGACTTTCAATGATACTCGATATTTTTGCAATTAAGATATTTCAATAGCAATAACACTCCCAGCTTTCGTAGTATTGATATTCCAAAATATTTAATTCGTTATATATTTATCTATTTCGTTATGTGCGGGCGTGCTCGAACGGAAGGGTTGAGGATAGCTTTCCTTGCGCAGCAACCAGAGTAACGATTTTTAAATTTTATCTTACCTATTGATAAGTTATAGCAGCGCTGTCCAAGGCAGCACCCACGGGCCCGGTAGGGTTCTCCCACTCCCGGCCACGTTGCCAGGGATACCGCGCGACGCTAAAGAGGCGACTAAAGGCGGGGCCTCCTAGCTGTGACAGGTCGCAGCGGCCGACGGCGGTCCCACTAGTGCAAGGGAGAAGTATGCATCTGATTCTCTCTTGCACTATAGTCTGATTTTCGAGAATTGAGACCTGAGGCGGGTCTCTCGGATGGAGTGTAGTTTAAGGAGGAACCAATAGTGGCAACGCCGCACGCAATCCGTAGCGTACCATTGGTTCCTCTTTAAACTACGCTCCGTCTCAGGTCTCAAGTCCCGAAGATCAGACTATAGGAGATCCCGCCTTTAATACAGGCTAGCGTCTCCGCAACGTTGTCAAATTTTATACTCGCAACACGTAAATTATGCTATCGTATACGCAAATATAAAATACATTAGTCTACTATAGACATTGAACTCAAATAGATTCTAGTCCTGATGGAATTGTCAGTAAAATAAATTTAGTTTGCGGTAAAATTAATTCATATGGAGATCAAAATTCAGGATCTAGCAACTGCACAAATTAAACAAATTATTGTGATCGTGGCGTGATGTACTCGAACCATTTTTTTCAGCAAAAACCCACAGAGAAACTGACAGTACACAGAAGGTATCAGATTAAGAATTAAATATACCACACATTATCACATTTTAATGAAAAAAAATCCAGCATAATGTACCTAATGTTCATAATATTTTTACATAATGTACATATAACTGTTAACCCTCGGTTGTCACACTGGGTCAAATTGACCCTGCAATTTTTTAAGCAAAACACATTTTTTCGGAACTCATTATTACTTCAAATTTTTTTTTAAGCAAGATGACACTTTAAGTGTCAACTTTCACCGATGGGTATATATTCTACAATGCTCAAACTTTATCTCAGAATATTTTAGACCTGATTTAACAAATAGTTTTTAAGTAACAACTGATTGAAAATTGACAGGGTCTAATTGACCCAGTGTGACAACGACGTTCGAAAAAGTAGGTGTGACAACCGAGGGTTAAGAACATCATCCTTGACTACCCAACATTATTCAGCATCACTAACGAATCGGTTGACACAATCAGGATTAGTACATACAATTTTAACAACAACAAGAGAATCTCCAATTTATTAATTCCTCTGCCAGAAGCAGAGATAATAAATAAATCAACGTAAAATATAATAATAATACGAAGCTGGCTTGTGTATGTCATGTCAAAAATTTATTAAAAAATGTATTAAATTTTATTTAAAAAATGTATTTCATTGATATTTTCCCCATAAATTTCTCAAATGAAATTATTCAGCACATACCTACAAAGGACTCATTTAAACACCAGTTTTATTCGCCTTTGATAATTTCAATATCTCACATTAAACTGAATTAACAAATATAATCAATCCTGGATGTATCTTATCAAGCTTAAATTCACTAATGACTTTGTTCATTATACTGTAAACCTGTTGCCTAATAATTATAATTGAGCTAATCTGTAAATAAAATTTATTATGCCATAAGAACAAATTTTTATTTCTAAAATTCAAGAAAAGCACAAATCCTCTAGATTCTAGATACACACGTCTCTGGCTATATCCGTTATTCGTTCTTCCAGTATCGTTAGTGTAGAATTGCGAAGCAGCAAGCATTTTTCTCTTATAACGAAACTGGTGTATTCGCAATTCATAGTGCCTTACAGGTTTATGTACAGAAATACCGAAGAATAACTCATTATGATAGCCACAATCTTGCTTTTGCGTGTTAGTGCTTAGATTGGCATCACTTGATTCATAGTTTTTAACCGACTTCAAAAAAGGAGGAGGTTATGTGTTTTTTTATGTTTGTCCCCTCATAACTCCTCATCATATGGACCGATTTTGATGATCTTTTTTTTTATTCGAAAGAGGGCGATGCCTCGGTGGTCCCATCCTACACTGCATCAATATTGGCCCAATATTTTGCCAGTTTTTACTAATAATAAAGACTATTGTCACCTAATTATTATTATTTTATATACGCACGCGCATATCTCTTCAGCATGTTGTGTCAATATATATAAAAATAAGAAGTTAAAAATAAAAAAATAAAAATAAATAAAACCGACTTCAAAATTATAAAAATGTACTAAAAAGTGAAAAATAATTTTTTTCCCTCAGCATGTTGTGTCAATATATATAAAACTAAGAAGTTAAAAATAAAAAAAATTAAAAAGAAAATTAAAAAAATAAAACCGACTTCAAAATAATAATAATGCACTAAAAAGTAAAAAATAATTTTTTTCCTCAGCATGTTGTGTCAATATGTACATAAAACAAAGAAGTTAAAAATAAAAAAATATAAAAAAAATAAAACCGACTTCAAAATAATAAAATTGAACTAAAAGAAAGAAATCATTTTTTCCCCCATTTGATCTACGACTCTCATATTTTTTAAGTCGGCGCCTCATCATTTGCACTGTGCAAATCTGGCGTCGACTTAAAAAATATGAGAGTCGTAGATTAAATAAGGGAGAAAATTATTTTTTACTTTTTAGTGCATTTTTATTATTTTGAAGTCGCTTTTAATTTTTTTATAATTCGAACGTTAAGACTACACAATGTGTCGCATCGAATCTTTCAGTCTTTCGTGGTCAAATGTCTGACTGACTGTATATCCTTAAACAGGACATCCAGCTCGTTCAGTGCTAGATATAATACGTATGACCGTTGCAGTCGTTTAAATATGTGGAAAGAAGTAGAAAGGAAACCATTCAGTATGGTCTACGTCGAGAATGCAGCAGGCTACAAATGACAGGGACACAGTGATAGTGAAAGTTTTGCTCCTTTTCCATGTTTCTTCAACCCACATGAAGACACGCAACTAGTAAGCGACATTTTCCTTCGTGCCCGAGGACTGTCGCAAAAAATCAGAGAATATCGAGAGAAAGCACGACCCATTAGTTAAATAGTAGGTATACGTTTGATGTACCTAATTGCATTGATTTTACTTAATCGTTTCCTCTTTCGGGTGGAAGACGTACTATAGAAGATGAGTATTATGACATTTGTTTTTCAACGAAATTATTAGTGGAATTTAAAGATGTCTTATGTTTATCTTTTCTAATATTACTTTATATTTATGGATAAAGAAATTTCGTTTTGTTAATATTTCTTGAATGGCGACCAAATTTCTTCATTAGGAAAGTGAAGAATAACTCTCTATCATTTAGATATTATTAACTTTTTTCAAGTATAATGAAATATTTTCAGTTCCATTTTCTTCAAATTATCTATGTATCATATATTATTAATATTTTATACAGAGATTCCCAGCTAACGTGTGATATTTAAAAACTGATAATTATGTATGCTTTTATTCCTTAGATACTAAATCTAGCAGGTGGGATTTTTAAGATTAGACAGATTGCCTCCGATATTATTTATCTCATCAAATATGCGTTTTAGTATAAATAATATTCGACATTTTTCTATGACCTCTTACATCATTTTACCTCCCCATACACCTTCCTCAGGGAAGCCACCATTTTCCAAGACACCCTATATTTAATTCTAATAAAATTCATTCATAACGTTATTCATATCTCACGACTCAAATCTCACTTGTCAGATCTCTTTGCGTGTTACTTACGTTGTGAATATGGTGATAATGACGACGGAACAAGTATTCTCGAGTCATATTCGCGCCTGTTTACGAAAATAATCATTCGTTGAACCAATAATGTTTTCTCAACCGCTGGAATTTTTTCTTCGGAAAGTAAACAAGAGAATCTGCCCGCTCTAATCGACCATTGATAATGTGTGTTTAAAAATAATCTGCCGACTGTAGTACGGAGATCGAATGCGGCATTTGTCGGAGTAAACATTTGCGATAACCTTTTACCAAGGAAAAGCGTAAAGCTGCAAACGGTAGCCTATCTTGATCGATGTTATTTCATTACTTGCTGGTATTAATGGAGCGACAACGTAATTTAATATCTACGGATACCCTTTCAGCGAGGATTGCCTTACTAAAAATACATTTTCAGAGGGACAGTGCACGTTCGACAGCGGTTTCAAGAAATTTTTAATAACCTTCTTCATTATTAAAAAAGGATTTTTGTACACTTTCGGTCTGTGAGAAATTTTTAACGTTTCTCTCGTATAGATGTCACTTCTGAAGTTTTAACTGGAATAAATAATGATATTCATGTATAATGTGATATTTACTAGGGCTGGGGCTATTCGAATAATTTAATATTCGAATATTTTGCAAGTATTCGAATGCTACGAATAAACTTCGAATATTTGAGTATTCGAATGCTACGAATAAACTTCGAATATGTGTGTATTCGAATGCTACGAATAAACTTCGAATATTTGAGTATTTGAATGGTATTATTCGAATACTGATATATTCGAATACTGATGTATTCGAATAGTACCTATGGTGTGAAGTGGGTCAAAATTAGTTTACAAGATTTCACCCTGATAAATGAACCTAAAGAACTTGATTTATAATTCACATCATAGTATTCGAATACATCAGTATTCGAATACCTAAATATCAGTATTCAAATACCTAAATATCAGTATTCAAATACCTAAAAATTAGAATACATCAGTATTCGAATACTTAAATATTCAAATAGTATTCGAATACTTAAATATTCGAATAGTATTCGAATACTTAAATATTCAAATAGTATTCGAATACTTAAATATTCAAATAGTATTCGAATACTTAAATATTCAAATAGTATTCGAATACTTAAATATTCAAATAGTATTCGAATACTTAAATATTCAAATTATATTCGCCAAATAGTTGAGCAACTGAAGTATTCGAATATTCGAATACCGAAAAATTCGACAAATAGTCCCAGCCCTAATATTTACTACAGTCGAACCTCGATAACTCGAATCTCAAGGAAAGGGAAAAAATCTTCGAATTTTCGAGTAAGAGAGGTTCAAGAAACGAAAATTCGACTTGTAGAGGCTTTGTACTACCCTTAATTTTTCGGCTTGTGAAGCTGTAAAGCAAGACAAATTCAAGTTTTAAAGGTGAATTGTTTATTGCATACCTATTATCAAGTATACTTACAACTGATGTACTACATATACATATACCTATATATATGTATATAAAATGTATATATATATATATATCAAAATAATTGTAAGTCACATTTTATGCTTGAAATATTACTCTTTCTTATATACAGTCGAAGCTCGATAACTCGAAAACCTCTATAATTCGAAAATTTGTTCCCTTCCCTTGAGATTCGAGTCATCGACGTTCGACTGTATTGGCACAGACCAGGTATAGAATAGACCTTTCACCCTATTGTCTTCCGTGTCCCTCGATTTTGGGGCTCTAGAGCCCCATTACCATTTCCGTGTGGTATCCTACGTTAACGGCTAAGCAAGAAATAAGAGTGCAGCGCTGTAAGCGGTAGGAATGAAAGTTATAATAGCGGTGAGAATTTAGGTACAGGGTGTCAAATTAATACACCATTTTTAAAAGGCAAATAAAAATTTCTTCATTTCTTTCTCAATCAGCAACTCTACAGACCCATACAACGGAGAAACATTGTACAACTTCGCTTACGATGCAACAAATCTCTGCTATCTTATAATTCCCTAATAAATTCTTTGCCGACATGGGTTTATATTAACTTTTTCAACATTTTCAATTTTTTCAACTGTATACCCAAGATACTCTGTGTACAGAGATACACTTTCATTCATCATTTTGAACACTTAATAACTAATTAAAAAATGATTAATAAATTACGGTAATCTTATAATGTGTCTCGTATCAAGCAGCAGAGCAGTGGCAGGCCCATGCCTACATACACGTGTAACTCTACACAATCAAGTGAAAAGAGGGTGCGCGACGCGCTAATGGCGGAACGGCAATGAAATAATAGTAATTACGTGGTAAGGTAGAGGCGGTAAACTTGGAGGCGTGCGTCGCGAGGATCCCAGTTCCAGGAGAAATTGTAACCGCAGATACCGGAGACAGTCGTAATACTAATATCGCGTGGCGCATTGGGGCAACATTGCATTAATAGGTTTCCACATCGTCTCAGAGAGCACGATTTTGGTACGGGCCTGAGTAAACAGAAGTAAAATACCGCCATAAACGTAAGAGTTGTTAAGAGTGGTTAAGAGTGAAATGGTGTGTATCTCTTTCTCTTTCGTAGGACAGTGGGTCGTGGCCAGACTCTATTACAGTGCCTCTAACATTTCCTAGTGATCCTCCAGGGAGTGATCGGCATAACCGCAGCCATTTGGGGCAAAACCGGAAATTAACATAACCTATACGTTTATCTATCTCTTTCTATCAGTATTTCTCTCTCTTTCTGTAAGTATTTCTGTCTCTTTCGATCAGTATTTCTGTCCCTTTCTTTTTCACAGTTTCTTTTTCTGTCTACTTCCGCTTTTGCCCCAAATCGCGGCAACCAATCAGCGACGATACACGTTGTTCCGATCAGTGCCTAGAGGATCACTAGCATTTCCAGATCTTTAGCGACATCTATCGACAACGGACCCGAATTTTCTCCCAGTATTCTTGACAAACTGTAGTCAGAAACTACAGATGGACGCCCCGAACATAATTTAAATAATAATTACAGAACGACTCTCACATTGAAATTTTACAGACTGCCTAAAATATGCTTGGTTGATTATACTATTCTACCTGGAAACTTCACACAAATTTTTGGCTGTCGTTGGCATTTTATTGTTGGTCCGTCTGTATATCACAATATTATTATCTTAAATAATTGCTCTTTCGCGACATGAATTTTCTGAATTTATATAGTTGCGTTTGAAGGTTATCCAAAATAGTTATATGATTAATATTCGATAAAAATTATTCTGCATACTCGAAACACCGCTCATAATGATTCTTTTGGGAGTATCTGTTTAAACGATTTCCAATTGTCACATTTACATTTATGGTATATAGGTGCTTTATGATACCAAATAATAGGGTCACAATTTCATTGAAGTGTTTTCGATAAAATGGTATAAATATAAATGTCAGAAATAAAAAAGTAAGTTAAAGAAATTAGTTTCTTAAGAATGTATGGTTTTCATGTTGCCTTTAGCTCCCAAATCGTACAAAATTTTAATATTCTCATCTGTAAGAAATAATACTCTTCACCCCCATTAATTCCATGGCTTTCTTCTACTGCACCTTTGTGACCAAATTTCAGTTTATAATTCCTTAATTACCTAGTGCTTTCTAATTAATATTCTAATAATCTGCGATTATTATATACGGCTACATAAATGGTCAATTTCATATTAAATGTATATAATCAAAATTATTTTTTACATTCATGGGGGGGGGTTTGTTAGAATATGAAATTAACACAAGATCATGTTCTACTCGAATAACAAAGAAAGGAAGTCCAATTGCCACTATTATCCTTTTAACCCTAGAATACTAATGTACGAGATATTTACCTGCATATCTAACAATTCCAGGAATTACTGCTGCGCCATAACTCCCCCTCTTTTGCCCGGCCAACAGTGCTACTACCGGTGTTTTATTTTCATTTTCTTGCCGAATAAAATTTGTCAAACTTAATTAAATTTGAATTGTACATTAAGAATAAAAAAGAAAATAATTATAAACGAAATAAATTGTTAAAACACTCATAAAGCATAAAATAAATATTCAATAAAATCCACTGGATTATATATGCAAATTTTACGTTTGGTTCATAACAAGCGCGTACCGAAAAACATTAAGTAATATTCTAGAGGATTAACCCTTCGTTGACACTCTCGGTGTGAGCCACCCATAAGCTGATATTGACGCTCTGTACCTTCTATACATATGCAAAATAAATACTTTTTTCCAAAGTCGACTTACGCATTATTTTTTTTCTCAAAGTATTATATCCGAACAACACTTTGTAGATTTTTAGCTTCTAATATTCAAATTTGTAAAAGTTACAATTTTCAAAGATTTTCTTCGTTTTTTTCTCGACATGTGGTAATCTAGAATTTTTTTTACAAAAACGGTAATAAAATTTCAATAAAAAATGTATTGTAATACATTCTAGAGACTTCGAAATTGACCCATGATTTTTTCCACAAAAATTGGATTTTTTTAGAGGAGAATGGCAGTCGTTCAAAAATTGCTATGGGTGTGAGCCAGCCAGGTATGTCAAAGTTGATCGAAAAGGGAGGTGTGTCAACGAAGAGTTAAAAAACCTTATTAACCAAACCATCATAGATGAAAATGTTTTTTTTTTTTTTTTTTTTTGAAGACGTTATAGACACGTTGACAAATATATTTTTGTGCAACGGTGACACATAACAATCCAATTTCTTTAAAGACGTCTAAGCGCGTATAGGAAATCTCGCCTGTAGGCTGCTGAAAAGAAAGAACTTTTAACACGGACCCACGATTCGTTATTATTTTACGATGTCAGTATGCAAATTTCGTTTACAGGCTCATGTAGAAGTTATATTGCGTACCGAAGACCGCGAATAAAGAACCTTTAATTCCAACAGCGAGAATTCTGTCTCCATAAAGTGCAGTCGGGAGCGAATATCCCAGCAAAAATCCTGTGAAGAAAATATGATTATTTCCGTGCCGCGCTATTTGTTTTCATACATGCGTGTACCTCTTATCGTTAACTGCAATATTATACACGGCAACACTTTGCCGCGCGCGCGCGCGTGCACCCGGGTGCGCGTGCTTTCGGTGTGTCGTCCTGATATACTGGGTGCGCTCGTGAAGCAGTATTAAATCCACGCTTTTAACGTTTCCTGGAAATGGTGGTCGTGCAAAGTATTGCGGAACGATATTTGTCCGACGAATTTGTAAAAACGTTTAATTCCCCAGATAGCACAAAGACGTTTTTAAAACGTTTTAAAGACGTCCAGGTCAGACGTTCAGGACGTTTTGAAAACGTCCAGAAAACGTCCTAAAAATGTCCATTTTCACAAACCAGACCATTTTCTGGACGTTTTTAAAACGTTTTCAGGACGTTTTCTGGACGTGTTTAAAACGTTTTCAGGACGTTTTCAAAACGTTTTCGGGACCTTTTCTGGACGTTTTTAAAACGTTTTTAGGACGTTTTTAGGACGTTTGACGGTACTGGTTGGATTTAATAAAAATTTAAGGAAGTAAATGGTTTTCAAAATAAGATAAAACTCGATAACAATTTATTTCATTTATTGAATTCAGAAATAATGCAGAATACATGCACTTACAATAGATACAAGAATATGTTAGTACGAGGTCCAATATACAGAATATACAAACAATGCAGGATATACACTTAAAATAGATATGGATGTGCACTTAAAACAGACAGCTCTGTATTTTTTCTATTCTCTGCCATTTCCCTGTGTTCTGCTGCACCTTAAAGAAGAATTTCGAGGAAACATTACATTGAATTTTACAGTAATCAATATTAGGAACAGTAAAATAAGGGTGATAGTTACATATTAAAACCGTTGCTACGTTTAATTTATGGAAATCTTCTTTCCCTTTTCTGCCAAGGCCAACTAAATAGCAATGCAACATCCATTGGTCATCAACAACGTTAGCGCCCGTTTCACAAAATTATAATAATTGGAACCATCAAAATTTGCCAATTCGTTAACCTAAAATTTAAAAATGATTCGAATCCTAACCTAGAACTACATACCTTTCACCGAAAATACTGAAACAAATATACAAAAACTGTACAAACACGTTATGAAAGCTGTATAAAAACTGTATAAAACTGGTTTACAAACATTCGGTCAGAAACATTTAACCAAATGCCTGTTTTTGGTTTTCCATTGTTTCTTTGAGCAAATGTTCATATAAACATTTATATGCCCCAGTATGTAATTATGTATATATGTATGTATGTAGATCTAAGTAGGCTTTACCTGTGCGATCTATCCATATTTCGTGGATGGTTTGGGTTAGACAGCGGTTACAATCCCTGGTTTCCTTGAACTCATGTATCCTAATCTATCCACATTTCTCACATGGCGCACAGCCTCTTTTCAACGCCTGTTTCGGACGTAACCAAAGCGTATTCTGGACGTTTTGAAAACGTCTGCAAAATACGTTTTTAAAACGTCTTCTGGACGTTTCCTGGACGTTTTCTGGACGTTTTAAAAACGTTCATTTTCACAAATCAAGCCATGGACGTTCAGACCTAAAATGGACGTAAAATGGACGTTTTTAAAACGTCCAGTGCTATCTGGGTCCAATTGCTGTTCCGGCTTCGTAATCGTCAAGTAACCGGTACAGTAGAGTGGCGAGTGTGAAGAAGCATATCTAACTCGACTAGTGTAAACAGTTGGTCGAGTAAAAAAGTCGAGTAAATGGGCGAGTATTACCCGAGTCGATTGGTAGAGCGGACACCATAGTAGCTGGGCCGAGCACTGGGCTCAGTTCACTAGGCCGAGTTACTTGTCTAATGTAAACTAGGCTTTAGGTAGGTTTACACTTGACGAGTGACTCGGCCGAGTGAAAATCTTGCCCGCCGGATTACTCAGCCGAGTACTAGAATTTGCGTTCAGACTGGGCGAGTGCTCGGCTCAATGGGCTCACTCGGCCGACCACTCGTCAGGTGTAAACTCAGCATTACGGTATGCATAAATGTAGGAAAACTGTAATTATTATGATTTGTTAAATGTTAATTCGAATGAGTGAGAGATAGCGTGTGCGATAGTGTGTTTTGTTTAGTAACCGTGCGACGTAAAATCATAAAGCTGGGTTTACACCTGACGAGTGACTCGGCCGAGTCACCCACAAGGGAACACCACGAACCCGGACTCACCGATTGGAACGCAACTTTGTGGGTTTTTAGAGTGACTCAAAACAAGAACAACGGCGTGTTTCACTTGGGCCCTATCGTTCCTTAAGGGGGTGAAAATTAACCGCAAAGTCAAATTGGCACTTCCACTTTTTCGCGTATAACTCTCAAAGTACAACAGACGGAAAAATATGTTTCAAACAGAAGTTTAATGGTGCAATAAGCGCTACAAACTTGCTTTAACAAAATTTTGAAAATAATTTTTTTCGTCAGTTATATATTCTTTTTTAACTCTTTTCAAAATTTTGTTAACGCAAGTTTATAGCGGTTATTGCAGCAGTAAACTTTTGTTTGAAACATTTTTTTCTGTCTGCTGTACTTTGGGAGTTATACGCGAAAAAGTGAAAGTGCCAATTTGATTTTGAGGTTAGTTTTCACCCCCTTAAAGGGCGATAGGGCCCAAATGGAAGACATCGTTGTTCTTGTTTTGAGTCACTCTAAAAACCCACAAAGTTGCGTTCCAATTGGTGAGTCAGGGTTCGCCGTATTCCCTTTTCTGTCTGCTACTCGGCCGAGTGAAAATCTTGGCCGATTTGCCTGCCGTATCATTCTGCCGCGTACTAGAATATGCGTTCAAACTAGGCGAATGCGCGGACCAGTGACCACTCGGCCGAACACTCGTCGGGTGTAAACTCAGCATAAAGACATGAAGACACGATTAATTTACAATTCTTATCAAGCATTTGTAATTTATTAAGCTGTGGAATTGTTTAATAATTAAATATAATTTTCTATAAAACACTATATAAATATTGTTAAATCTTAGTTTTTGGCGGATTTATTTGACTTAACATCGTTTTCAGTTATGTTCTGGTTAATTTATATGATGTATAAATTTTATATATCTTTTAGGTATTATACTTTTAATAGATTTTTGTTTCTTGCTTTCGGCCGTAGTTTTTAATAATCTGTGTTCTCATGTACATGAGTACTATATGAAACTCATTTCAGCTTCAATAGATTATAAAAAAAATATTAGAATTACATATATTGTTTAGAAATTTTTATTTTTCTTATCCTACTAAACAAGACTTATATAAGTTATTATGTATATGATTAGTAGTATTTAATAGTGATAATTGAAATTAAAGTATAAGTGTCAATTTGGAAGTTTAGTACAGAAGATGTTGAATGAACCGTATACTATATATTTATTATTGTATAATCCTACAATTCTGAAATGAGAATCATTTCCAGAATATAGTTCATGTACCCCTGGGAGAATTTAGCCGGAAGAATATTTCGTCTGGAAGATTTCCTTGTGATAATTTCATTGCACAAAAAGGGAGACACAAATGTGGTAAACAATTATCAGGAAATATGTTCGTTATTCAATGCCTATAAGATCTACACGTCTATAATAAATGAAAAGCTAATAGATGACTTAAAGAGGAAAAATGTATTGAGTGAGTCACAGGCAGGATTCAGGAAGCATTGCAGCACAATGGATTATATATACAGGGTGATTCTTATAAGTTGACCGAGGGAATTATCTCCAAGACTAAATGACACACAAGAAATTTCTCAGGACGAAAAGTGTTTGTAGGTGATGCCGCCAAAGACATTCCAAGGTGAACTCAATTTTTTTTAATCTATGATACAAAGTCATTCAAGGACATTTTTTATTTTCGAAAAAAGAATTTCTGAAAATTCTTTCCAGCAGAGATATAGACCTTCAGAAATCATATAACATGTATTTAAATGTTTTTCTATATCTTTTGTACTTTACGAGTTATAAGCGCATAGATAAAAGGCGGTTCGGATAAAAGGGGTGATTTCTCCCTTAAAGTGCAAAAATGGCACCAACCGAATCCGATCTTCCCTTGTCAGTATCACAATGTAATTTGTTGCACATAATTAAAATAAAAGCACTAAGAATTATTTACGAAATCATTTTAAAAGGTAGGATTCATTCAAATGCATAATAAAATAAAGTATCATTTGATTAGAAGTCGAGTAACGGGCTAATGCGCAGAATAATGTTTTGCCTATTCAAATAAATAATGTATAAATATCAGAGAAATAACACAGAGTCAAATAGCTTATTATTTCATCATCAAAATTTTTATTCAAGTACTACCCAGGTTTTGATTGCCTCTGTTCCCATAAATTAGGAATTTTGTTTCTGTTAAACCGCTGTGTACTAAATTATGAAAGATTAGAATCAATTGTTACATCAAATTAACCTCTACATAAACGGCTAGTAGATATAACCATTGGAAGAAAATACTGGGTTATAAAATATTGCAGTTCTCTACTTGGTCGAAGATGGTGTCTGTAGAAGATCGAGATAAGAGTATACTTATAATTTTTTCATTTAACAGATGAAGATTAAAAGAGCAACGTTCTAGAAAATCTAGATGGTACATCTAGCAAAGGCACGAAAAAGGTGTAATTCTATTATCTAGCGAATAAACATTAAAAGAAAACAGTTATTCGTAAAACACTCATGTATTTTATTTGGTTGAAGATGGGATTAGTGAATATAATTCTTTGACTTGATGCATATAAACTAAAATAAAAAGGTAGGTTATAAAATATTGTAGTATTCTACTTGGAAAGAGATAGTATTTCCAAAGGCTCAAAAAAGAGGACTTTTTAATTTGACATGTAAACATTAAGAAAAATAACTTAATCCCAAAACATCTGAGTTTTCTATTTGGTGGAAGCTGCTTTTAGCAAAAGCTCGAAAAAGGAGTAAATATTCTTTGATTTGGCGACTACTGCGAGTCGTCGATATCACGGAAGAGCCGAGCGTGGGGAGTAATGAAAGTCATTGCATTGGCAATTGCCGCGGTCATGATGCACAGCCGACACGTCTAAAATACCACGGCGTATAGTTTCCGCCATCGTGCATTACAAAGAGGTCTTCTGTGAAAAAGAAGGGGGCGCCATGACAGATTTTCCGTGATGAGCTTGCAGAGGTCAAAGGCCGAGAACCTTATGCCGCATAGCTCGCCGTGCTAAATACCAACAGAACACACATTGTCCTCCCGGTGGTATGTAAATAAAAATTATAATGCCGATGGATGTTAAAACATCTAAAGATTCGTAAGTCTTCTCACCCATCGTTGGAATCGTGATTGCAAAAAATCTCACTTATCTCATATTTTACAATTGTAAATATCACGTATGATGATAACTTTTTTTTGTTTTAGCTCAGATCAAGATTTATACATTGCATAACTTTTATAATTTTAAGCTACTTCTCGTTACTTGTCTTATGTACAGTCTACTTTGAATAAGCCATTATGTTTTTGTTACGTTGAACATGGTGCAGGTATAAACCTACATACTGAAGTGTTTGATTGTAATTTATGTTTAGAATTGTAAAGTGGGTTTAATCAATAATAACTTTTGATTTATTGAAAGTATCAATGTGAATTCTCTTTACATTTTTCACGTCGTAGAATTTAGCTGAATGAAAATTATGTTTTCAGTTTTTCTATTTTGTCGTAAAGAGTGACCCAAAATGAGGCCTTTTAGCCTCTTTTTGGTCTCAGGATTTTGGAACTGAATTTTGTGCCAAATGATACCTTATCATGAGACATCAATCACAACAAATTTTCAAGTTGAAGTGACAATTAGTTTCTTTTTGACAATTATTTTCAGGGGGTTTCTGACTGCTAACAAGGAATTTGAACTTAGATTTTCAAAATTCACGAAAAAAAAATTCAAAAATATAAATGTCTGTGTAGTGGGTGTTTTTTTTTTAATATATCGTCCACCAAATTGAATCGGCCATTGTGAGTTTTGCTGACTGCTGACAACGAATTTGAATTTGGATTTTCAAAATTCACGAAAAAAAATAAAAATCAATAAATATAAATGTCTGTGTAGCGGGTGCTTTTTTAATATATCGTCCACCATGTTGAATCGGCCATTGTGAATTTTGAAAATCTAAGTTCAAATTCATCGTTAGCAGTCAGCAAAATCCCTGGAAATAATTGTTTAAATTATCGGACTGACATAAAAGTCGGTACATCGAAGCGTATGGGCTGACGCGTTAACGAATTTTCACTTCTTTCACCTCCCACATCGCAGAAACTAATTGTCACCTCAACTTGAAAATTTCGTGTGATTGATGTCTCATCATAAGGTATCGTTTCGCATAAAATTCAGTTCCAAAATCGTGGGACCAAAAAGAGGCTATTTTTTGGGTCACTCTTTACGGTCACCTTGATTTATTAATGACACCACATAATGTGATCTTATAAACAATGATTGTTAAAAAGTTTCACACTAAATTCTATATAAATTGAGTTACGTACTTCCTATGATTATTACCTACAGTATAATTCTACTTTTCAATGAACAACACCATTACATTTTCTTATGCTTTCTACCTATCGTATTCATAATATCTGAACCAGGTAACCGAGTAATCACCAGGTGGTTAATAAGTAACCTAAATTTTCGGCTAGTGAATAAATTGATAAGATTTAATTCTTGATAAGTGTAGCAACAGCATACATGGAACAGAAATTTTGAAAAGAAAATGTCCGCAAATTGAAAATCCCAAAAGTACCTACTACAAAAGAAAAATTGCGAGACATAACTGCACTAACAGTGATTAAAAATAATCCATGCATTAGTATTTGAGACATTTAAAATAAAACTCAAATTATTTATTCATGTCACTTTAACATGTATCTAATTGGCTCATCTTAATTTATTTCAAAATCACATTATATGGTGTAGTTGAAAATCAAAAAATGTAAGACTACTTTCCCCTATCGCTGTTTCATAATACCCGTAGTCTAGGCATTATTTCAAATGACACTTGTATGGAGGCACCCATCGTTTTGTAATGAATCGCGGTGACAAAACATTCTACGCTTCTGCTATCCTTTAATACTGGAAATTGAGGCGGCGAATGCATTCGATTTATCTTGTTGCGGTAAATGTCAACGCGACACACATCGCCATTGTGTAACATGTTTCAAAATTTTTATAAAATGCGGCTGGTGGCAAACCAAAAGCGCGCGTAGATGTATACTAAACGTTTGAGGCAGGGCCGGCGCTAGGGTGCTTGGCGCCCTTATGCAAGAATTTATATGGCGCCCTTAGAATTATTGCGACAAAAGCACCGGCGTTTACAAATCTCGTCGCAGACGATACTCCGCTTCTTTTTCTTAAAAGACCCATTTAATAAAAGTTAAAAAAATCTCCTTTTGCGCCCGATAACAGGGGTGCCTCACACAAAAAACACAGAATACCACTGATGTGACTCATGATATTAATAATCAATATACCTCGGCTTATCAGAAAAACCGTTTAGTGAAAATTAGAAAATTCTTTTGCGTCGGAGGTGCCCCTGTTATTGGCGCCCTTGGCGACAAACGCCCCTACGCCTAGCATAGACTGCTTCTTTAAGCAATTTAAAAATTGTCTTCCTTTTTATTCTTTCTTTATTATGCGTCCTTCATTGTTGTACAATCTACCCAAAGAAATGACAATAAACACCATGTGTTGTCGCCCGAAGGTGATGAGTGTTCAGGGATGTGTCACAATATTTTCTCTAACAATAAGTATTATTTACTAGTAGAAAGTATGTTCATCAATGTATTCAGCTTTAGTTGGAATATTAATTAATTAGTGCTGTGCTACTTGTTTAATTACCATTGCATTTATATTAATTAAGGCGAGGCCTTCGCTCTTGATATTTATGTGACAAGCTCATCGAACTTCCTTAGAAATATTAATGAACGTATTCAATTAATAATATATGGAATATTAACTACCCTATAATTTTGATTGGGTTCTGATACAGAAGGTGTACAAGTCATTTTCTGCAATTCTAACCTAACCATAGTTCAAACGTACATAGATTGTAGTTGCTTCAGGATTTAATAATAAAGGACTTAATGATTTAAATTCTGAATCGATCAATACAGCTTTATGTAAATAAGCGTTAAGTATACTATTTCCTTAACAAATGCAAATAATAGTATTTAATTGTATATACGAGCTCCGCCTCAACCATGATACTGCATGATACCCAGCGTGTCTAAGGTAGGGTTCCGCCAGGCAGCCTTACTGAAGAGTCCTCTGGCGGACCCGGGACGAAACGCATCCTCCGCCTTTTCTCTCTTTGCTTACGCGCATGCGTATTTGTCCCTTTACATGCCCTTCTGTACTTCGAATTCGAATACTCCAAATATGTAGAGTAAAGAAGCTGAATATTGGACCCATTTTTTAAAAACATCATAACTCTTGACCGAGAACACTTTTATTAAAATTCGATATACGTTTTAAAAGTAGAGTATGTCTTCACACATAGCTCTGTATTTGTTGTTATTGTAGTAAAATTATAGACTGACGTCAGTAACGCTCGATATGTATTATTCGAATGATTCCAATGTAGCGCGCGGGTACGTTTTTCAAAGCGTACGTAAAATACGCATGTGCGACTAGGGCTGCTATCTGTGAAATTATTAATCCAGGACAGAGAGCATTAAAACCAAAGAAGAGATATAATAAGAGGCGTCACCCCGGGCGGAACCTTTGAAGTCCTTACTTGACCTTGGCATTTAAATTGGTTGTCTATTCGAGCGGGATATTCAAATCGACTAAACGTACCTTACCGCAATTGGCTGATTATTGCCGAAGTTTACCGATCATTGCCGAAATTTACCGAATTTAAATTGGTTGTCTAGTGATTTCCCTAGCTTATTTCTGTCCTTGTCGAGTGACGCCTCTTATTATATCTCCTTTGTGATTAAAACCCCGGACATTTCCATTTGAAACACGGACACTTTTAATTATTTTATATGTTACGTATGGTATACCAAGACAAACATTTCTATAAATTATTGACTGTACCCGCAATCAAGAAATGAAGGTAAAATATTTATGACTTTTGAGCGAGCAGCATCGAAAAACCCGGATCACTACAGAAAATCCCCCCGGAATCCCTAAAAAAGAGGACAAATCCGGGGAAACCCGGACGGATGGCAGCCCTATGCGCGACTAACTATGTAGTCTATACACTCAATGCGCGAAACGGAACGCACCCATTATTATCTTCTGAAATCGTGGTACCGTTTTGGCATCTCTTTTGGCAGCGCTGCACTAAGCGCCACTTAGAAAATCCATCAAGACCGTAAATACGAAACAGAATTTGTTGTCCCCTAACGAGTATATTAATATAAGCCAAACGCATTTTGTCGGATATGTTGTGATCTTTCCTTATAAAAGATTCATAAAACCCGCCTTTTTTACCGTTTTAACCGAAGGATCCTCTTAAATCATATTTACCACACAAGAAGTATAACAGTTGCTGTATTCTGGGTATTGTTTGTAATATCTTCTTCACCCAAAGCTATGCATAATTAAACAAAACGGAGTTGGTCGCATGTACAAATCGTCGTAACACTCGTAGGAAAACACTAACGAACGTGTGCCGCGACATGCGAAGGATATGGATGTGTGAGAGGTCAGAGGAGTGCGAAATATGACACACGCCGTACGTTCAAAGCGCAGATAACTGTGAGCGACGGAAGTTCTCGTAAGTTTTTCGATTATTTACCTCATTTCGTACACAGTTAAGTTTTCTACATACCACAACTAAATACTTTAAAAATCAATCATAGGTCTCGTAAAACAATACATAAATATATATTACTTATAGTTAACTTGAATACTTAGTTTTTAACCCAAATAAGGAGTACATAAAGTCCTCTTACAAACGGTCATTTCAATGCAACGTGAGATTGCACAACACTCGTGAATGAAGCTTTCGAATAACATTCAGTTTAAAGGATCCAAATAAAAATCCGAATAAAAAAATAAAGAGAAGAGCAATTCAAAATTAGCTTGGTTAGGATATTTCCAAACACCTCGTAAAAGAAGAGGTGGTTATTAATTTCAAACTTCCATTAAGCAAAAGATTAATATAGTAATTTGAAAAGAATGAAAATAAAGCTTCACTAGATTCCCATAAACACGAATGCACAAAATGTCTGAAACATTAGAAACATCATTTCATTTAGAATTGCAAGCACAAGATGCAAAAATGCTGGAAGAACTTGAATGCAATGTACAAGGTGCACCATATTTAGGGCAAAATGTTAATAAAACAGGCGCTGCACTCAGCCAAGTACAGTCCAAGCGCACGAACAATAATATCGACACCGATGAAAACATAGAGAACATACAAAACAGACGCTTAAATTCAATTCATGGTAATATCTACCAGCTGAAGTTGCTAATGCTATTCCTATGGCGCGGCGTCTCCCACCAGTATTCTTTTCGACTGGGTACAGAAATAAGAGAAGCCAACAAATTTGATGATTTAGTATTCGAATACATTCAACACGGTCGAACAGTGTACCGTCTCCTGCAAGCTAAGCACAAGATAGATGAATCGAAGAGAATTACAGCTCACAATCTGTTGACAGAAAGTAATGGCAGCTACAATTTAATCAAATACTTCTTCTCTTATCAGAAATCCAAGGATGAAGGATTATTCAAAGACGGATCAATAAAAGACATTACTATCTGCACTAATATAGATTGGGATTTCGATGACTTGGAAAGAGCGCAGGTTACAGTTGAAAGGGTACAAGGCAAAGATGATATTTTAGATATTCAGAGTAGCGAGAAGCACTCTATGCGTTACAGGTTTAATCAGAGTGTTGCTGGTTTGTTAGAAATGGAATTGAAGAATTACAGTAAAGTCAGACCAGGAAGTCCAGTCAAGTATTCTGATAGCAAGATAAAAGACTTTTTAAACCATCTTGTGTTTGCGGTGAATCAGCCTAATGAAGAAGAGTTGGGTAAGATCATCAAGGAAGAGATTGGGAAGGAATTTGACTTCATTATGACAGAGAATGTTTATAATAAGTTCTTTATGACGATATTAGACTGGTTGCAAGGTAAAACGAGGGGTAGTTTCCTTTCCTATAAGGATGGGAAGGGGTTCTTTGAGAAAATAAGATTGGGGATTCCCATTTGGTTTAACTTGAGACAACCGATAAAGTCATTCAGTGGAAGAACTAAGGAACTAGAGCACTTACATACACTGCTGCAAGCTGCAGGCGAAAAATCACAGCTTGTTTTAATAAATGGTTTAGGGGGAGTGGGTAAAAGTGAGTTGGCTAGAAAGTACATTAATCAGTACAGTCAGAACTATGAGAATAAAATTATATGGATAAATGCCGAAGGCTATGAAACTCTTGTAGAGTCTTTTCGCAGATTAGCTTGTGATAAATTGGGGATCATTACACAAAATGCAAACGGGGAAGAGAAGGAGATCAGTTCCATAATCGAAGATGTGTATAAATTCTTTTCTGGTGGTAGGAGCCTCTTTATCTTTGACGATGCTGAGAGATACAAAAGTCAAAATGTATTTGACCACGGTATAGATAAATTTCTACCCGTTTTGCCATCCAATTATAATGGACTGCATGTTTTAATAACCTCTCGTAATCAGAAATGGCCGAAGAATGTACAGATATTACACTTGGACGTATTCAGTGAGGAAGAGGCAATGCAGTTTATCAGAATATTCCTCAACATGAGAGATGGTGAACTCGAGGAAGATATTAAAGACTTGGCAGAACAATTAAATTTCTTCCCCCTAGCATTGCAACAAGCAGTAGCCTATATAAGCGTACAGGATAAAAGGTTGAGGCTCGTAGGTTCGAAATTCGAGATTAGTAGCTACCTGAAACGGCATAGAGAAAAGACAAGAGAAGTTCTTAATTTTGAGTTTCCGGAGGATAGCGACAATGATTATACGAAAACAGTGTGGACAACTTGGAATATGACATTAGACAAGATAAAATGTAAAGAGAATGGAAGCGATGCTTTGGAGATATTGAATATTATATCTTATTTTGCTCCTGAACATATACCCACTGAAATGTTTGCAAATATAGCAAGTGACAAAGAGAAACTAGCATCTGCTATTGAGTTGCTGATGCAATACTCTATGATTAATTCGAAAAACACGCTTCTTAATGTACATCAGCTGGTACAGAAGGTGACCAGAATGCACTTAAAAGAGCAGAATAGAGAAAAAGAGATTTTAATAAACGCATTACGCCTGTTTGATAAAGATAATATGAGCTTGAAAGATGTGTATCATGCGATGTCTGTTTGGAATTATTTAAGTAAGTATGAGGAACTGGTGAAACAGTTTCTCTATTTCACAAGTTATATTAGCAATGTACTTATGAACAGTGCCAGGTATGAGGAAGCCTATTTATTCGGAGAAAATTTATTAGAGTTATTAAATACGATATCGCAAATTAATGTTGAAGTTGTGGAAGGTCTTTGGAGGACAATGAATACTATGGGGCTAGCACTTCTAGAACAGGGTAAATATGATATGGCCCTGAAAACTTTAGAGAAAGCTTTGTATATCCACAGTTTTATTGAACCGGATAACCTTAATACCCTACTTGTATTGGGTAATATAGCTGGAGTGCTCTCTAAACAAGGTGAATACGATGCAGCTTTGAAGTATTACGAAGAAATATATGACGTTAAAAAAGCCATATTAGGAGATGATCATGAAGAGACATTGTCGGTTAAACACTCTATAGCTACGACACTTAACAAGGTAGGTAGGTACGTTGAAGCCTTAACAATGCTTCAGGAGATATATAACGTTGAAAAGGTCAAACTAGGAGCGAGTCATTCCGAAACTTTGTCAACAAAACATAGCATTGCCAGTGTTCTTCTCGATCAAGGTAGACACGATGAAAGTTTTGAAATTCTTCAAGAGTTATATAATGATTCTACTGTGGAAAGAAGCGATTCTTTTATTGAAAGTATAGAGAGTGATATAGCAGGAGTGTATTTGTCACAAGGTAACTACAGCGATGCTTTGGAGATTTATGAAAAAATATATAATGGGAAAAGGAAGATTCTTGGAGAAGATCATCTTGATGTTCTAATTAGTCACCGCCAGGTGGCCGAAGTACTGAGGGGGCTAAAACGGTATGACATAGCGTTAGCAAAATGTGAGGAAATTCTTCGTAAACAAAAAGATATTTTGGACTTCGATCATCCTGATATCATAAAGACACAATTCACCATAGCTCTTATATTTGATAACCAAGAGAAATATATCAATGCTTTACCGATTTATCAGGAAATATTGAAGAATGGCAGAGTTATCTTCGGAGATAATCATCCTATTATAATAAAAGCAAGAAATTGCATTGCCGCGATATATTCAGAGCTAGGGGATTATGCTAAGGCATTGCCAGAGTATCTGGAGATACTTAGTGTTCAAACACGTACCTTAGGAGAAAGACACCTTGAAACCTTGAGTACCAAAAATAATCTGGGTATGTTGTATTTCTATAATAATAGATATGATGAAGCTGCTAAGATTTTTCAAGGGTGTCTTAACGTGATACAATCAGCGTATCCTAATCATCCTGCGATGTGGACTGCAAAAAATAACATAGCATTAGTATTTTCACGACAACACAAATACGGCGAAGCTTTGAAACTTTTTAGAGAGGTACTTGACCATCAAGAAGCTACTTTAGGGAAAGACAATCCGAATGTTATAAAAGTAAAGAGCGATATGGCACCGTTACTTCTTAAGCAAGGAAAACACAATGAAGCCTTGGATACTTACCACGAGATTCATAAGATATCTAGCAATGTTTTTGGATCAGAGCATTCAGAGACTGTAAAAACTTATAATATCATAAAGTCATTGTCAATGAAGGTTAATAATCGATTTACCGAAGGAAACGATAACGCCAGATTGTTACAAAATTTAGTGATAAAAGGGGGTGCTATTAACACTAGGGATAATGATGGTAGAACGCGGCTACATTACGCTGTTAATAATGGCGATATAAACGTTGTAAATCTGTTACTAAAAACCGGTGCTGATGTTACTCAGGTTACTAATAGGGGCAATACACCTTTGCACACCGCTGTTGCTAATGGTTACAAGGAAATGGTTGATCTTATCTTACAGCATGTAAGTCGTGGAAAATTAAATAATTTTATCAATGCCAAGACCACTGGTAGCGGCACTACGTCCCTTCACGTTGCAGCTGAAAATGGTTCTTTAGAGATTGTAAAATCTTTACTGAAACATGGTGCAACTTGGAACATTAAAAATAAAAGGAAGAAGACACCTGTTAATGTATCTAATAATGGCGATATTACTAAACTATTGAAGCTAGTTGAAGGGTTGTTTGTCGATGCAGAAAGTGGTAATGTTGAAATGATCAGTAAGCTACAGGCAACAAACCTAGACGAGCTTCTGGCTATCACGAATGCTCGTAATGATCAAGGGAATACGTTGCTACAAGTCGTTATAGCACATAAGCATAAGAATATTGCGAGCGAATTGGTAAAATTGTTAAAACAGACAAATAAAGCTTAACAGAATATCAATGCGGAAAGTGCAGCAGAGGTACGTAATGCTTTAAATAGTAATGAGAAACTACAGTATTTTATATTTAGTATTCCAGTATTCTATTCTATCTGTACTAGTAACTATACCTATACTTCGACAAATTATAATTCTGCGAAGGAACACGAAATGTGTATTTTAGAAAGTAGAATTTTCTTTGGTAATTCTGGGTTGTGGGGACACTTTATTAAATAGTTTTCTAACGAGGGAAGTGTACGAAGTTCGAATTACTGATTTATTTTCACCATGTTTAACAATGTATTGAAGGTATATGATGAACTACTAAAAAATTCTTGGGGAATTTAAAGTTCCGGTTTTTCGAAATCCCCGATATATGTTCTTATATGAATTTGACACTGGCTGTTCGAGAATTTGAATAAGACAGGACTTCAACCTGGATTTTGAAACTAGTGAAGTTTTTAATTTCGTTATATAGACTTCGTGCACCCTCCTGTAAGTTACCATTCATTTTTTTATCCCTTTGGGAGTTGCAATTCAATTGAGCGTACGTCGTGTGCGGAAATCCTTCAAGTGTATTCGATAACTACGTTCTGCAAACGCCTATAGGCGTTCATCGCACAGAATGCACTGATTGACCAAATGCATATATGCGTTCAGAGCACTTAAAGGATTAAATCTATGTATCTTATAAATTTTGCGATTTATATGAGCATTGTAAAGGACACGCGGAATTTTATTTAGTTTTTTTTCTACGATTTTACCCAATAATTGCGTTTATATTCAAATGAAGTAGCTAGATATAATTAAGTCGTATTGTTACAGCTTGAACTTATGAAACCATTGTGAAAACCAAAGTGTCTCTCTACGTTAGTTAAGTCTATCTTATTACAAGTCGCTCTTGTATTTAATAATCGTTATTACGGCGGATTTATCGATACTTACCTCAAATTGCCATACATAATATTAAATTGGTGATAGGTGAAAGGAAAGAGGCGAATACACTTAAACAACGTGCAGTTCGCACAGATAGTGTCGTTTTAGATAGAACTGTAGAGGGAAACAAAATACAAATTTTTATACGGGCTACACAGTGTTAATAATTACAAATTTATTTTTCTAAGCGTCTTTATTGTACTAAACAAGTATAAATACCTAAGTCTATCATAAAAACTCAAACATTATAAAGTGTGAGTGAGAGGGTCCGTTTTGAATGAATGATCTGCGAAAAATCAAATTGTGGTCGTTAAGATAAACGTTTATCTGACTTAAGAAGTCAGTTTCTACAAAATTCGAGGCTTGGCCATGAGTCGCTGAATTTTAGTGCCTTAACGCGTCAGTGATTAAAGAGAATGTTAAGAACTCTGCGTTTATCATCCTCAAGTATTCGACTTATTCGTTCAGGATTCATCAAGCATTGAAGTCCAGGGAGAAATCTGACGTTGATCTTGGCTGTGTAAAACACAAATATTTTCGGGGATTCCTGAAGCGATATGATTCTGCGAGGGTAGCCATCACGCCTCTGCGAGTAGTGGACACAGTTCCCTTACATAGAAAGGAAGTATCCACGAAGTATGAATAATTATAAATTTCACGAAATGGAATTCCTACGAGAAATGTTGCAATTCAGTTTCATCGACCAACGACAATCATCCTCAAACGGGCATATTCGACAATAGTTGAACTGCTGGACCATGTTACTTCATCCTCATTAAGCTTTTTCTAAGAGATGGAAGACATGAGCCTCTCTTTGACGACTCGCGTACAGCATAGCCGAGGATCAATAGGAACGTATATGAATACCTGGCACTCAACTTAAATTATGTCGTACCATCCGTCTACCAAACTAACGAGAAGAAAGACTGAAGAATACGAAGAGAACAGGAGAAGACTTCATCGAATAACTCTATGAGAAGATAATCCTGGTCAGTCGTGTGCTCATTGGAATATACACAATGATCCCATTTCTTCATCCCCCAATCCCATGCAGGGATTTTGCACAACAACATCCCCCTTAGATGTTTTCTAGGGAAGGGAGATTCAGCGATCACATGGAAATGCATATGTTTTAGTTAATTAAAGCAGAATGCTATCAAACGGGGATTGTTTTAAAGTATACTCTATAAAAGACTATACGACAAGATCAATGGATCACAGATCATCACACTTTTGAAGAATTGAGCACCTACATTTGCAATTTCGAACAACGCAATTTTTTATACAGGCATATCTTTCTCTATTTCATGGGGAAAAAATCTAGACTGTCGACGATTCTTCACTGCCACAGCTTTATATCTGAAATGGCCTGTTACATGTAATTGGTAATCAAATATTCAGCTCATAATGGTGATTACTCCTATTACACAGAAAGGCAGATGTCAATCGAGGTATTGGGCTTCTATTTTCCCTTATCCATGCTGTTGGCATCCTGCGTCACAATTGCACTTCTAACGAAAACATTGGAAGGATTTGCTTTCAACTATTGCTTGTGATGCACTCACGTGTGAAATATCCAGCGCTGAGAGAAATAATCGAGCAAGAGGAATTTGTCACTTTCAAAATCAAGTTGTGAGGAGGTTGAGCAACTAGCGACCCAAGAAATTGCAAAAATGGAGACACAACTACTTTTAATCGCAGAGGGATGGAGTTACTGAAGTCAACAAAGGGAGGTGTGGTCATCAAAAAGAGCCAGATGGAAGAAAGAATAAACATGATCAAATGTTTCACGCATCAATGTACTTACCTACGTTAGGCAAACACGGCGAGCCACCCAAAGTGTTAATATTTGTCGATAGCAGCAAGGCACGTGTTCCGAATTATGAAAAATGCAGTATTCAAAGGCGCACACTTCAAAAATTTGGAGACACTTGCCGATGTTCATGTTAAACTCGCGTCATATGATCAACTTTTTCTGAATTGGAAGTTAATATATTCAGCGATCATTACAGTCTTTTTATATCAGGTAATTTGGATATCTTATAGTGCGTAAAAGTTACTTAAGCTTGTTTGTTTAACTAGATTCTACTTCCGATAATTCACAGAGTGATTCCAAACTTTTGAAGTGGTAGTGTATGTGGCTGTGTGCGTTTGTGTGTGTTTGCATAGCTTTAGAATATAGGTAGATTTAAAAATTTGTCTTTAAATCAGTAGGAAATAAAAAATGTATCGAAAAAAGTTGAAATACTTATTTTTTAGTTGTAGTAAGATCGCAAGATTTTGATAGCTTAAAATCACTATGCAATTATTTCCTCGATGGTTTTATTATATTACTACTGATTTTTTCAGTTTCTGACTGTTGTGAAAGAATAAATAGTCAAGGATAGCAAAAAAAAGTAAAAAATGGCGTTGTGATGCAGGTAGCCGTGCAAGTTTCAAAATGTCCCATAATATATTTACGATATGTGTGCACCAACAGAGATCAGTCAGTGGCTTTCAGCCGTCAAACATTTTTCGATTTTACTACAGCAACGTGTAAACCGGAAATGGAGAGATTTGAGGCAGTGAGAGCAACAACGGACTAACCCACATTGAAATTTTTTTTTCCTATTTTATATGATTACTAGAACCCATTTGAATACATTATTACTACTAATTCCATTTCGAAAAACATGTGGTTTAGTCCGTTGTTGCTCTGACTGCCTCATGTAAGAGAATACAATGATTTTTTGTCGCAAACCGAGGGAACAGTGTACAAAGAGCACTATGCACAGAAAAATAGCAACGTTACTATTGTTTTAAACAGTTTTTCTGAATGTACAATTATTGGTAAATATGGTTATAAATTGCAAAGTATATCAGTCTGTTATTTTTAAAATAAACATTTATGCAACTCCTAAAGATCAGTTGCGACATGTACCTTCAGTATTAAATATAGTGATACATTTTCGCATACATATGAATCGATGTGCCTAGCATTCTTACGATCCTTATCTACCTATCCCAATTATTTAAATGGCAGTGGTCTTCTTATGAGCATTTCACATATTTTAATGTAGAATTTCACAATTCATGTAATTTCAGTTGCTGAAATTATGAACGTAATTATTGGTTTTCTGTAATTATTGTATATTGCAGCCTAATTTTTTTATCATTTTTTAGAATCGTATGGATCATTCTACTTTGGATGACGAACGTTTTACTTTCGAAGAGAGTCTGGGTGAACTTCTTGAAAGAATAAGAAGGGGATGTGATAATATTTATTTAAACTTGTCAAATAATTGTTGTTGTTTTGCATTTTCAAGACGTATGAGAATGTTCTATACATATAGGTACTGCCAGTATATTATTGTTTTTACTATAAAAAGAATAGTATAGAATTGTTTATTATTCAGAACATCGGATCATCCACTCGACTGGGGGGATATATTTTTTTTGGACACATTACAGGCAACAGCTAATAACTTAAATATATGAGATAATTACGTAAAAATGTTTCTACTCCGTCTTATAATCTTTATTTTAAATCGTTTGGTATGATTTATATGTGCGAATTTTGCTTCAGTATTGTTTTGGGTACTGCCAGGTACTTACTGTTCGTTTTCAGTGTTCGACACCAAAATTAAAATGTCAGAATGGTCACGTAGTAGCGATAATCGTATAAAGTCAGCGGATGTGGTAATAACTGGTATTTTCTAATTTCTTATTTCAACGATATCCAAAATATTGCTGTCTTCAACAGACCCCCTTCGCTTCAGGTAAAATACGAACGTAAAATAGGGGTAGGGAGTATTATAAAAAAATATAAATAAATTTGTCACAGGATTTTGTCCATCTTGCGAAGGAAAACCAGGTCTATTTATGTCTTCACTGTTTTATTCAATATCATACAAAAATTGGATTTCATCTCTGAAACCTTATTCCATCAATCTGCATTTTATACTGGAATGCAATCACGATAAAGGAGCAGAAGAAAACAATCTAAACTTAAAAAGGTAGGTATACAATTTTTTTTATTATAAAACCTGTTATATACAATTGTTTTAGAACAAATCAGTAATGAAAACACGAGAAAAAAATATCAAGTCTGGGTTAGGTTAGAAAATAGAATGACTTCTTGTATACTTCCCCATGGCAGAGTTGCGAATTACAAAACGAAACCGTGGTCAAACCTGTTTCAAAGATACTTTAGTTACAAGTATCAACTATGTTATGGTGTGCTTCATATATAATGTTATGTTATGCTTGTTGTGAGGAGCAAAATAACGAATGTTGGTACACCTCGGTCATCAAACACCAAAGATAGACAGATTCCAAGATATATCACATCGGATTGTGACGTTGGTACTGCAAAAGTAAGGGAGAATCAACGATGCAAGTCAATTAACTTTGCGTCAGTATATAAATTAAACAAGCTTTAAAAATAAATACTATAAATGACAAGCAATGAATAATGACCAATGGTTAACTAGATGTGATTAAACAAACCAGTTTCACGAAGAGTGCCCGATCTTCGGTATCTCTGCTGCGTAGGTACTTTATGAGAGTGGCAGAAATAAAAACGTTTTCATAAGGAATAATGTAACTAGTCTTACTTATGAATAAGTAACTTTGCGATTGGATTCTTGGCATGCGAGGTATGAAAACGGTTTTGTTCATTTATATTTGCATAATAAAATTTCTTTCGCTTTGTTTTTAATGTATGCAATAATATTTTACCGTAATTAAATAATACAGGTAATTTCAAAAGTAGTTGAAGATTACATCTATAATTTAAAATAATATCATTTGGGAATGTTTTACATTTTTTTATAAAGAAACTCATCTCAATCTTATGTTTCTTGTTCTTTTATTAGAAGTTTGGATCCTGCGATTACTTGTAATGCCGGTTTAAAATTTGTAGAAAGGGTCAGAAAATGTTTTAATATATCCAAAATCGCGCTTGCCAGCTAGAAAAATGTCTCCTCCAATCCAATTATATGTTCAGTAATTTCTTCTATAAATAATTTAAATTACAATTTTATTAACATATATAATAACAGTTTTCCTATCAAATCGCTCAAAAAATAGGTGATCTTTATGATTTAAAAAAAAGTATATAGCTTGTAGTAAAAAAACTTTATGGTCGTTCTTTATTCGTTCTTCATGGATATAAAAACTTTTTTTTCATTTTCTTGTAATGGTTCGAATTTTACGTGGCCCTCAGTGCACTGCTGCAAAAAAAGGCGTAAACGGTAGACAGTAGAACTCGACGTCAGATTGTTTGAAATCAAAAACCAAAGATATTCTTATAGGTTATATCAATCACTATCGCATCACCCTTTAAGAAGGCAAATAAAGCAAAATGGCGATGTTTGGTACACATTTGAACAGAAACATGCGAAAAAGGAAGTAATTCTACGCCTAAAAATGTTAATAACGAACCTCGAAAATTGTTGGCTGAAAGGCTGCTCAAAGGCTGATGCGATAGTGAATTCTATTACAAAGAAAATGCCACCAAGATTTTTGGAATCGGTTCATAATTTATATTGTTCTGCTGTCTACCGTTCGGAAAAATCATGTGTCGAGATTAGGGTTTATACAAAATCCGACTTTTGAAAAAACCGATTTTCGAATTCTACTATTTCCAAAAAACCGGTTGAACCGGTTTTCGAATTTTCACAAAAAAATATAATTAAAATAGAAAATAAATATCAATACTTTTATTTTAAAAATGTTCAATTTTTTTAATATTTATGAAATTACAAAAATATAACAAAATAAAATATACTGTATCTATGCGAAACCCAATAAATAAAAGAAATTAAAATAACTAAAATCTGTACAAAATGTAAATTATAAATCTTTATTTCATTTAGTATTTTTCTTCTGAAAATATGAACTCATGGCGTTTTCAAATCAAAATGTTAACGTTTTTAATCAAATAATTAATTCATTTTTCCGTATTAAGTCTAGTATATAAAACCGGTTTTCGAATTTTACAAATTTATGAAAAATAACGTTTTTTAAACGCGGTTTTTAAAAACCGACAAACCCTAGTCGAGATAAACGCGTTTAAAGTTTTGCTTGTATGTTGCCGGCATTCGGAGCTCGAGATGCTTCTATCATTGTAGAATCTATATGGTTACGAATTTTGTCTTACAACATTTACCGAGTATTCTTCAGATGCTATACTATAGATCAGAGATGGGCAAAAAAATCGATTTTCCGAAAAATGTTGATAGGAATGTCCCGTTAAGGTGTCTGTTGCACTTATACTTTCTCACCACCTTAAAAAAGAAGGAAATGCGTATTTGGAGAGATAAACGGAGCGCAAATTCTCAGTGTTTATCATTGCATAACTCCAGGAATCCACGTCCATGCGGATTAAATTTGTGCAGACCGTTTAAATAAATGACAATAATTAACTGGGCTCTATTAAACGAACTAATCCCGCTGGAAAAAGCAAGTTGTTAGCAGTTTACAATAAGACGAAACTCACGAGCGTAGTCTACTATTTATTATTCGAGGGGCCTTAGGGCCCCATCACACGGAACGACCGCGGACTCGTAACCGACAGCACGCGATTAGATGTTGGAAGTCAACCACAACGATCAGTTGCGTGACCACAGACAAAATTATACCAGATGTTTCGTAATAGAAATTGAAATGGAACAAATCGATGTGCCGTTGATAGCGGGTCGTGCGAATCTTGGCTGCCTGACGTCTCGTTGAAAACGTTCGACTGCGTCTTCATCAATCGATCGTGCAACAAAACGATCGCCGTAACTGATGCTTGAGTTGTAGACCCAAACAATCAATCAATCAGTTAGTTGAACAGTCTGAACATTCGAAAGGAGTGTACAAGGTTTCGGTCACCAATTCAGGTAAAATTTTACACACTCATTCAGAATACACCAATTTTCCAATTTTCTATTTCAGACAACTACAACGGCTGATTTTATGCGAACAGTGCGCATATGATTTTTGTAAGGCACTTTATTTGAAGCACTATAACTCCGGATATAACCCCTATTTTTACATACAATTTTTGTTTCATATTCTCTAAAGATTGACAGATGAAGCTACAAAGCTGGAAGTAAATGTATTTAATGGTTTGGTTTTAAAAAATTCCCAAAGTTCGCATAATTTTTTGTCCGTCAAAGTAGGGAGACCCCTTAAGGGGTTACACCCAGTGGCGGATTTAAGAAAAAAGGCCCAGGTGGCAAACAATGAAGGGCCCATTATTCGGGAAAATGAAGATGTAGTTTACCAAAAGTGGGTAAATGTACAGAAAAGTAGAGAAAAAAAGTGCTTGGATAAAATCATTATTTTTGAAGACGGGGCCCTAGGGGGCCTTCTGAGCAGGGGCCCATTTTTCGAGAAACCAAAGCGGTAGTTTACTGAAAACGGGCTTAGTGTAATAATACAGAAACAAAATATAGTTTGGATAAAATCATAATTTTGGTTAAGGATGGGGCCCTGGTGGGGCCTTCTGAGCAGGGGCCCATTTTTCGAGAAACTAAAGCGGTAGTTTACTGAAAACGGGCTTAGTGTAATAATACAGAAACAAAATATAGTTTGGATAAAATCATAATTTTGGTTAAGGATGGGGCCCTGGTGGGGCCTTCTGAGCAGGGGCCCATTTTTCGAGAAACCAAAGCGGTAGTTTACTGAAAATGGGTTCGGTGTAATAATACAGAAACAAAATAAAGTTTGGATAAAATCATAATTTTGGTTAAGGATGGGGCCCTGGTGGGGCCTTCTGAGCAGGGACCCATTTTTCGAGAAACCAAAGCGGTAGTTTACTGAAAATGGGCTCGGTGTAATAATACAGAAACAAAATAAAGTTTGGATAAAATCATCATTTTTGTTCAGGATGGGGCCCTGGTGGGGCCTTGCGAGCAGGGGCCTAGGTGGCAACTGCTCATCGGCCGCCCTGTTAAATCCGCCACTGGTTACACCTAGTCAGGCGGCCGAAAAGAGGCGAATGTTTGTGATTTTTTTTAAAAAGCGGAAGCATATATTCTTATAGAACTTTTTGCGCTTAAAAGAGCAACCTTTAAAGAACATTTGTTAATTTTTCCTAGAAAAATATTTACATTTATAATAAAGTAACTACCGACATCCAAGAAGCATTTGTAAAAATTTGGTTTTGCGGTGAGCACCGCCATTCGGAACCAGATTATCTAAAATCAAAAAACAAAAAAGATTTCGTTAGTATATTAATGTATCCTCAGATTGGCGGAGAGAATTTTCCGAAATATTAATTTAAAACAAAATGGCGGCTATTTAAAGTTGAAATCCTGATTTTTTCGCGTGATTTTTGCAAATCATGAGAATTAGTAACTAGAAAGCCATCTTAAACAGAAACTACATATCGATGAAACACAACATTTAGTTATGCCAATATCGATTCACAAAATAAGATTGAAGGATAAAACTAACAACAACGTGTCATGCCAACGTAATAGATGCAAAATAAAGTTATACGATTGAGACTTGTTGAATATTAATAATTTGCCATCGATTTCCATCTTTTAATATTGATGCTTCCTTTCGTCCATCAGCTATTAACAATTCATGATTTGGATTAGGGATAAAAAAAATGCTACGAAAATCACCAAACCGTGCATTCTAAGGAAACTTGTCAGACGCCTCCTATTTCCATACAGATTGCAAAAATATTCCGGCAGGGACATTGCGCTTAACGAAGTATCCTTGCGACTGTTAATGACATATCGCTCCGACTCGAGGCAGATTGCCACGATGACTTCGATAGGCCCAGAGGAAAGTGAACGTCGGAGCAGCGCTTCCACGAGAACGATGATTTTCAGGCGCGCTAATTAATCGCCAGATACTCGTTCATCGTGGTTCATTAAGCTGGGACGTGGACGAGCAAAGGCAGAAGATAGCGAAATTATAATGGCAGGCGGAGGTCTTGGAATCTATCGTTGCATTCAGTTTCCTCTTATCCCACTTCCCGTCGTTTCAGGAAATAAAGGGGAGTTTATGGATTCAATCGCCACGAAATAAAGAATGTTATCTACGCCTGCTGGCTCGAAAATGGAATCTCAAAATAGAAGCCTTGTGGCGGCAGGAGAAGCGTTAAAATAAACCATGTGCCATTTTCACAGGAGACACTTTTGCTCCCCGCAAATGGTATTTCAAATAAATTTCAGTTTCCAGCGATAAGGCTGGTTTTAAGAAGGACAAGGAAAGGTAGATATCTTGCTTGTGAAAATATGTGTGTAGCAGAAATTTGTATGTGTTGTAAATAATGATAAATAATGCATCAAAAGAGAAATTGAAAAATGTAGATAACTGTTTTTTCGAGGTAGGTTTAGTTATGAAATATATAAAATTGTCATGCAGATTAGTACATACTTAAGAGTGATTAAAAAATAAACTTTACGCGATTATTGACAAAGTACATTTTATTTCATTTTTCCTTTTCAAAATTATTCCTTTTCAGACCTACTTTGCTTATCAGAAAGGTTAAGCTGAATAGTTTTCTGGAATAACTTTCGTAGTTATAAAAATCGAGAGCTTGGCAGGCTAAACTTTCATTCAAAGAAAAATTGTGAACGTAACAACTGAAACAAATTTTTCGTTAAACCTAAATTTCGCATGAAGCTAATCATAAATTGAATTTTTACTAACACTGCATAAATTACTTTTATTATCGGTACATGGTGTAAAATAAAGTGCCTGGCAGGCGTCTGTCTGTTTTAATTAAGCATTCCGCGTATTGGTTCCCCATAGTAAACGCGTCTGTGCTTGCGCCAACACGTTAGTGTTTGAGGAGCGCGAGTTAATTTTAAAATATTAATGTTGATGTTATAGATTCATATAAGAAGCCCGGGAAAAGCTGGTCACTTTAAGCTAGTACCGAATAATTAAGTGTCAGCGTTCAAAATCTTGCTCAGTAAAAATAATTGACGTTAATATAGGTTTTGCAGAAAATTATATCTGATCATTAAACAATTTAATAGTATGTACGCAATGCGGTATTTATTTACATCTTGCGAAGCCACGCGCGGGGCACGACCGCTACGTAGAGTGGGCCTTGCGAGCCTTTGTTATCCTCGAGGCCCGCTTGAGCGCCGAAGAATCTGGCAACACCGCCGGAGCGTCGAGCCATCGACGCTCGTGTTTCGAAGAGGAGTCACCGAGCCAAGCTCGAGGACCCACACAGCACCATAACATTGCAGCAACGTCTCTGCAATGACGCGGTGCAAGATTGCAATGTTGCACCAAAACATTGCAGAGACGTTGCAGGTTCAATCCTATGTCCGCCTTCGCAATATTGCAGGTTTGTAGTTTTGCAAAGTTGCGGCAATATTACAAATATGTAGTCCTGCAACGTTCCGGCAATGAATCTGCAACGAAACGGCAAAATTGTGGCAATGACCCTGCAACGTTCCGTCAATGATTCTGCAACGAAACGGCAATGATTCTGCAACGAAACGGCAAAATTGTGGCAATGATCCAGCAACTATTCGGCAATACTGCGGTGCGAGATTGCAATGTTGCACCGCATCATTGCAGAGAAGTTGCAGGTTTAATCCTATGTCCGCCTTAGCAATATTGCAGGAGGATATTCCCGCAACGTTTCAGAGATTTTATACCAATAGTCCCGCCGCAACGTTTCGGGCAGTGAGGGACGCGACGACATGAATTTGTGGAGGCAGAATCGTAGTAGTATAACGCCCGTGTGTTTTTTTTTAAAGAAAACTTTTTTCCCCAGGGGGATTCGAACCGAGGACCTGCAGCATCGTAGACCAGGGGTGCACACTAAATCTGCTCTAGGGCAGTCGGTGCGCCCTCGAGCTCGACCGTGGTATGCTCATCCCCCACTCCTCGGTATAAGGTCTCATGGTGGGGAACTCTATGATTGCAAAGGCCGTATGCCCGTTACAACTACAAGCATACTCGCGATAAATATACAAGACCAAACGAAAACGTACAGAATTTTATATTATATTCAGAAAGTTACTTTTAACAAATTTGCATACGTAAATTTGAGTATTTTCATTTGAAGGTATCTAATAACATATATACATATACAGTGGGCCACAAAAGTGTTCGGATACCCTTTAAAACAGGATACCTTTTATAAAATTGGTCCAATATTACATCCATAGGTGAATATACATATATTTCTATGTATAATTTGTGAATATTCATTAATCGTGGATTCATTTTTCTTCAATTTGAAACCTTGAGTATTCCGACATACACAGCTGCATCACTGTGTGCGTTAGCTATCTTAAACGGTGGGTTCAAATTGACTCAGGCACAAGATATGGAGGGTTAATTGCGATTTGAAAAATGTATGTTTGAAACATTTTTGTATGCTATAATAATAATTTTGTTCAAAGTTATAATAATAGCAGTAAGAAGGGTTTAAAAAAACTTGTTGCTGGAGAACATGGTTCTGGCTGTCCTAGTCATCGGAAGCAAAAAGCGCAATTTTCTTTTAATCTATATGAGTGTGGTTATCGTGTGAATTAGAATGAAGTAATTATTTGCAAAAATCCAATTTTGCAACACAGAAAACTAACAAATGATTTTCCAAAAAATAAATGTTTTCATTTGAAATACAACCATTTTTGGGCTTTTCAACATTATTCATTCAACATGAACTAAAGTTCAAATGATTACGACAGACAAAACCCCTTTTACTACTACCATTATAACTTTGAACCAAATCACTATTATTGTATACAAAAATTTGAACACATTTTTCAAATTTCAATTAATAAAAATACAGAGATTGAAATTATAATACTCAATACTTTTCATTTAAAAATTTCCCAAAATGTGCCTTATTTTCGGAGCGTCAAACTCTGGAAACCCCTGTGGCAGCCTGTGACGCTCCGCTCCCACTACTCCAGCCGCTCCCCACTCCGTAGCGGACTCGCTTGTCCTTCGACGAGCTCGGAGCTCGAGTTCGAGCTCAGCTCGAGCTCGGATCTGAGCTCGCGCCCGGATTTGGGGGTCCTGTGCATACCTGTCGTAGACGAACACTTTACCGTTTCAGCTACAACCGTTGATTGATAAGATTGCTTACGTATTCGATCTTAAATTCCTATCGAGCAAAACTTTAAACTCAGATTATTAAAAAACAAGGGCTCATTTGACAAACCCCATTAGGGATTTGTAACACTATAGGTGCGGCTTATAACTTTCACCCGGTGTCATTTTAGGTTAGGTTGGAAAACAGTGTTTAGACTGAACCTTTGCATTTATCTTTTCTTCTTTTTTCTCTCTTGCTTGATTGTATATACGTGTTTGTGCAATAAAGACGTTTTATAATAATAATTATAATTTCTCATATTAAAATATATAGTACCTACTCTATCTAAAAAAATTAAATTGATCTTCAAATCTCTTTTATAATTTCATGCACAAACAAGTCTCACAATAACACTTTCTTTATATCTTCAACGGCTAACGAGAAATTCTAGCGTAACCTGTTAAATGAAACATGCTGTAGAGTCTACTCTACGTCATGTACATTGTACATATTTCGGCAAATTTTGTCAAAGTCATAATTGCTTCAGAATATGGCTGTAATGATTCTACAATATTATCACTACAGTATTGCACGGCAATATGTGCGCAATTTTGTTTGGGCGTAGCCATTGGAACATTGCATGTCGATGTGCACGCAATATTGCCGAAATATTGTAGGATCGTTGGCACTGTAACATTGCATGTCGATGTGCGCGCAATATTGCCGAAATATTATAGGATTGTTGCCACTGGAACATTGCACGTCGATGTGCGCGCAATATTGCAGAAATATTGTAGGATCGTTGCCACTGGATCATTACACGGCGATACGCGCGATACATTGCAGGAGCGTTGCCACTCCAATATTTTTGCAATATTGTACGGTAATGTGGGTGCAATTTTGCTGGGGCGTTGCCATTGGAACATTGCATATCGGTGTGCGCGCAATATTGCATAAATATTGTAGGATCGTTGTCAATGGAACATTGCATGACGATGTGCGCGCAATATTGCAGAAATATTGTAGGATCGTTGCCAATGGAACATTGCACGGCAACGAACTTGAAATATTACTGCAATATTGTACGATCGTTGCCAACGGAACATTGCACGGCAACGAACTTGCAATATTGCTGCAATATTGCAGGATCGTTGGCACTCCAATAATGCAGAATAATATTGCAACATCGTTCCTGGAATATTGCAATGTAACCTGCAACAACACAATATTGCAGCAACCTTCCTGCAATACTGCTGCAACGAAGTGTGCTGTATGGGGAGAGAGTACGTCTTAAATATAGGTACTTACCTTATATTAACCATCACCACTGTTTACTCAGTCCTTCTCGCTCTCTCTCTCTCACCCACAAATTTAATAAATTATAAACATTTACAAGCAGCGTTGCCAGATCTTCGGCATTCGGCCGGAGTCTCAGGTTTTGAACCGTTGTCTCCGGCCTCAGGCAGGCACAATAAAAATCTCCGGCAGAATAGAGAATATTAGCGAATTTGGCAGGTACGCACTTTCACTGGTGTAGCATGCCACAAAAAAAAATAAAAAACTTAAAACCCGTAACAAATTCTAATAAATATTCATAATACTTTTATTATTATTATTACTCCATTATAAGAAGCCATTATTATAATGAATTTTAGATGTCTGATTTCTTATTAGCCCCTTTTTTCTCTCACTCCCCTCCGACTGCAATCCTCAAGGAAATTTAAATCTCCGGCAAAAGATCAGGCCTGATCTGGCAACCCTGCTTACAAGGGAAGTTAGGCAACCCGGAGATTCAGAAAATTATGCAGCTTTGTGTGCAAGTAGAGTAGTTGATGCATAAGACAAATCAATTTTTTGTTGGTACCATGGTGCGGTTTTGGGGGTGAAAAATTAATAGTTTTTAAGTACCCCCACCGCCAATCCTTAATTCGATAATTACTTTTACGCAGTTTTGCAGATATAAAAAAAGACCATACTTCTTTTCGATATCTATTACCGTTCTCAAGATATTCCACAATAAGAAAATTCTGCATTTTTTCAAGGGTTGATTTCACCTCCCAAAACCGCACTATGGCACCAACAAAAATAGGTTTGTCTTGCGCATGAACTACTCTACTTGCAGACAAAGTTGCATAATTTTTTAAATTTCCGCCTTGCCTAACTTCCCTTGTTAATAAGAATTATAAATTAATCACGTCTTTATGTTCTTACAGCACTTCCTTACTGTTCCAACTCCTCTTTTTTTATTATTTTACGTCGCATGGTTACCAAACAAAAATAAACTCTCACCCGTGTCAACTCTCTCTCGTTTAGATTAACAAGTTAATATTTAAGATTGTACCTGAATATTCTACTAAATTCGAGAATTCTTTTAAATTTCGTTCAAAACTAATTTCGAATACATGAAACCCTTGTACAAAGTTTGAAATCGATTTACCACATAGTTGTCGAGAAATTGTTAATTAAAGTTTATGCATTTTAACACAGTGGCGTATGGCAGAGTCGGAAAAAGTGGGTTATAGTTTCAGTTATAGTTTTTCTTCTGAAGCAGGAAAACTATATTCAAGAAGTGTACCAAAATTGGCACAAAAGTACATCGAAATGTCACGAAATGAATTTATTAATTTCTGCCAAACTGACCACATGGTTTATTCGTAAATGCCCATCAAAAATAGGTTAACGTGCAAATATTTTAAAAATTACGTAGAGCAGACAACGTGGCAACGTCGCACAATCGATATGTTCAGACATTTAAATAATCGAACGACGATTCAAATTCATATGGACATTTTTTCTGTCATTTTGGTTATAAAAGACACTCCGAATGTATGCGACGTTGTCAGATCTGCTGCTGCAATTCACTACGCTAACCAATTTAATATTCTATTTTCGTATTACAATTATTTATATTAACATTGAACTTTTTAAAATATATATACATGATGTTAAAAATTATTATTATTATTTCTATGGTATCAGACTACTTTATATTTATCGTTTATTACCCAACTCTAATTTGACTAACATAGTCGGTTAGGAACTACCTTAACAAATTATAACGTGTACAAAATACTTACAATTTTCCTGCATTGATGCACACGATGTTACTAAAAAAAGAATGATAAAGATGCAAAATTACCTTCACAGCAGACGCCCGTATTTCCTAACCTTCAATTTGAAAAAAGAATCCCTGAAGGAGTGTATTTGGGATCCTTACTGTAAATACACGTTTCATCGCCCCTTTCTTGGATCATTTTACCATAACGAGTAAAAAAAGAGAGATCACCTGACTGAAGCGTCAAAATAATGCGCGTTCCAGCGTGTCCAGGTGAAAAAGAATTTAAACAGCAGAGTGGCGAAATTATTGTGCAACGCGCGATAGAATGTTGTCGCTACTGGTGTGCGTCTTTGAAAAAGGTTCAGCAAAACCACAACGCTTGGTATCATTACCTCCAGACGTTTGGTGTTTCCCTTTTTTACCCACGTGTATCACCTACAGATTTCGGGAAGCGGGACGAAATTTACCAATTAAACGACAAGAAGAAAAATGTCGCGATATTTAAGGTGAGAAAGAGGAACTATGAAACAGCAAAACTGTAGATATGAAGGAAGATCTTTGGTATTTTTGGAAGTTTCCCAATTGCAAAAGGAAGGTTGATCTTTGAGATTTTTGGGATTGAATAATTAAAGCGCGATAACACAGAGGCTAACGTAATAATGAGAAAATATAAATGGGGTTTAATAATGAAGCTGAGGAAATGATAAAATCTTTATTTATGTATGAAATGAGATGGATTATCTTGTTTCATAGTCATAGAATAATAGAATTTTAATGGAAGATAAATTAACAGATTGGTTTTATACTCATCTTCAAAATCGTATGATTTCATTATTTGTTATTTAGAGGTCAGTAAATGTAGATAAGTCATTTATGGTTGTTAAATTTTTGGTGATTAACAAGGGAAGATCCCGAACCCGAAAATTCAAAAAATTCCGAAAGTTTGTGAATATGTAGAGGATTTCTTCCTGATTACAACGCAATTTTTGTTTGCTCCCCAAATTCAGTCGAAGGGGGTGAAATTAACCCCTGAAAATTCGGCTATTTTCCGATTTTATTTTGTAACTCGCAATCTGTAAGAGATAGAACAAAAGTTTCAAGACAACAGTTACTTCTTTTAAGTAGATCTATCATTTGGTAAAAAATTATTTTACAGTTCACGAGTTATAACACAAAATCGGAAAATAACCGGATTTTTTAGGGCTAATTACACCCCCTTAGAGTGAATTTGGGCAGCAAACAAAAATTGCGTTATAATCAGGAGCAAATTCCCTACGTATTCAAAAAGTTTCAGAATTTTTCGAATTTCTGGGTTCGGGATGTTCCCCTTGTAAGTGGAGCATTCGTGAAATACCAAGTTTTATAAAGAATTGTGAAATAATTACAGTTTAATTATTTTATTGTGATTATGGGCGAACCAGAAATTGCAAACCCCTGGTAAGATGTTTACATTTACAACTATCCAACGTATTGAATAATTTTTCCCTGCTTATCAATGTTCACAATATGTTTATTAAGGAAATAATGTATTTGTTTATAAATTGCTACACAGCATCACGAATAGATTCAATTTTCCAAATTTGTTTCACTGTCTCGAAAACGACAGTTCGCCAGACAGCTATTATGTACATTTCCCATTTATTTTTTCAAAAGGTACCCCTGTATACAAAATTAATTTTTGCAAAACTATACCTTATATGCTGTCGTAATATATTGCAGGCAAAATAAAAGCTGTACGTTTCCTTTCCTCTGAGAAGATAAAACTTATTCAAATGGATTAACATTATCATTTGCAAATAAATGTGCTGGAAGGGGATAATTTGATTAAAGAGAAATCCGCTGTGTCGAATCTTTTGATACACGCAGCTGGTAAGTCAAGTTATGGTAAAATCAGATAAGCAAGCTACTCCGTGGTGAAAATTGTTGCCATAAGGAAGTTGAAGGTGTGAGTGGGCACAGCCATATTCTTGCTGGAAAAAAACTTCTTAATGAATAGTGCTGAAATTAAACTAAAAAGGTGATTTCCCTTGATTTCCCCTTATCGTGTATGCAAATTAATAAATATTATTTCCTACAGGTGTTCCACGTGAGTTGTGACTTGAAAGAATTTTTAAGTTCCCTTACTAGTGAAACGTTAGACTATTATATTTCGAAATTTAGTCGAAATTGCTCTTGAAAAAATTATTCTTCATTCAAGAAACGCTTAGGTTTAATTTTGAATAAAATTTGGATCTTCACGGGTACAGTTAATTGGATTTTTAAGAAATCTGAGGAAAGTCCAAAGTAAAATTTTGGTTATGCTTTACAATATTATTCGGTAACAGAAAACAAAAAGTTAATAGTAATTATTGCATTATACAGAGTGTCCTACAACTGGTGATTAAAGAAAGAACCGCGTAACTCAAATTTTTTCGAGCGGCTCGAAAGTAGGGCTGACTATTCGAATAAATTAATATTTGAATATTTTACAAATATTCGAATGCTACGAATAAACTTCGAATATTTGAGTATTCGAATGTTATTATTCGAATACATCAGTATTCGAATAGTATGGTGAGAAGTGGTTCAAAATTAGTTTACAAGATTTCACCCTGACAATACTATTTAAATACATCAGTATTCGAATACTTGGATATTCGAATTATATTCGCCAAATAATTGAGCAACTGAAGTATTCGAATATTCGAATACCGAAAAATTCGACAAATAGTCCCAGCCCTACTTCTCAGGAATGAGGGCCTATGAGAAAGAAAGCTAATAAAGTTAGTCGTTAGTAAGAATCTCACCAAAAAGTGAGACATCGCCTTGACAACGTCGCCTTCTTAGTTTTGCAAAGGTGAGTTCATACGACCTAAGCAACAAGTAACTAATCATCCTAATAAATATTATTTGTGTTACCTGGAAAAAAGAATATATGATTAAAAAATTACCCGGACAAATTCTTCTTCGACTAAAAACTTATCCGTTTATGGCGAATAGAAGTTTATTCATTATTCGTCATCCGAATCATATTCTGCCCATCTCTGCTTAATAACTGGAAATTTGCAGCAGGCAAACTGTTAATACCTAACGTTTTTAAATTCCTTCTACGATCATCTCGTTTACACACCGAACTGTACTGGCACGCGAGGCCCTCTTAATTTATTAAAACACGAAACCATATGGTCAAGCGTTCGACTCAGCCAAGGGGAGATCTGCAGCAATTTACCAGCCCGTATTTTCGGAGCACACGACCTGGCTCCTCTGGCGTAATGCGTAGGGGGTAGCAGAGGGCGAGTGGACGGGCAATTAACAAATCAGTTCGAATGGGGTACGTCGACATGCGGGCTCGAATAAAGGAAAACCTAGTATACCATAGCGTGGATCCCTGTTTCCCGATTGTCACGTCGCGTGTCCCACATTCGACGCCAACGAACTTCAGATCAAATGGATTTTCAATTTTTTGTTTCCCACAGGAAACCCGGTCGCCTCGCGTGAGCCGGGGACCACTGACAATGAGTCAAACCACGTTGAGAAACGTATTGACATGGTCAAAGTACATACGCTTTCGAGGTGGAAACTATTCCCACGTATCGCAAGCTCCATCACAATGAACCATCATAATACATAGAAGAACTCTCGCCATTCAAATGACTAACAATTAAAATGATTGGGCTGTTCGACGATTAACGTGTACATTGCTGCATCTGTGAGAAAGTTCGTTTGTATTTACGCACGTAACGTTTAATTTGCTCGCAATAAACGGCGAAACATTTAATTTGTATTATTTTCCTTAGTTTGTTGTGCACTAGGGCTGTGACTATTCGAATAATTTAATATTCGAATATTTTACAAGTATTCGAATGCTACGAATAAACTTCGAATATTTGAGTATTCGAATGTTATTATTCGAATACTATTCGAATGTTATTATTCGAATACTATTCGAATGTTATTATTCGAATACTATTCGAATACTGATATATTCGAATACTGATATATTCGAATACTGATATATTCGAATACTGATATATTCGAATACTGATATATTCGAATACTATTCGAATACTGATATATTCGAATACTATTCGAATACTGATATATTCGAATACTGATATATTCGAATACTGATATATTCGAATACTATTCGAATACTGATATATTCGAATACTGATATATTCGAATACTGATATATTCGAATACTGATATATTCGAATACTATTCGAATACTGATATATTCGAATACTATTCGAATACTGATATATTCGAATAGTATGGTGTGAAGTGGATCAAAATTAGCTTACAAGATTTCACCCTGATTGAACCTAAAGAACTTGATTAATAATTCACATCATACTATTCGAATACATCAGTATTCGAATACTTGGATATTCGAATAGTATTCGAATACTTGGATATTCGAATAGTATTCGAATACTTGGATATTCGAATAGTATTCGAATACTTGGATATTCGAATAGTATTCGAATACTTGGATATTCGAATTATATTCGCCAAATAATGGAGCAACAGAAGTATTCGAATATTCGAATAACGAAATATTCGACAAATAGTCCCAGCCCTATTGTGCACTGCTTTAAATATAAAATAGTGTCATTATGCAGGGTATCATCGATACGAGAAACCGGGTGATTCATCGCGTAAAAGTAAATAATATGAAATGAAATTGTTTCATACGAGGCTTCGCTTTCTGTATTATTTATTATTATTCCTCTATTCGTTGCATTTGTTTCTTCCCCGTCATGCAATAAAATGATTTTTGCTGTCATTAATAACTACATGCCTTGTTTCAGCTGATTAGTTACTAATTTGAAGACTTTGCAGCAAGAGGGGGCAATCTGAAATGTATTAACTTTTGGAAAACTAATAAAAACAGTGTTAACAAAATATTTTTAAACATATGTTGAAAGTATTTTACCCACTTAAAATCTACATGTTAACACAACATTTAGCACTACTACTAAGCACAAATATATTTTCTCTATGGCAGGGTGAATTTTTTAAATTTGGAGCTGCTCCCTTTTTACACCAAATTGTATAAAAATCCACTTATCTTGGGTAAATAATTACATTGGACACCATTATTATGTTATAAAAGCATGTATCAGTACATGGAAACATATCAGAAAACATCAATCTACACAATTTTAGAAAAATTATAGTGAAATATCAATGTTCATCTGCACGAGAAACTAGAGAACGATTTTTACCTTCAGTGAACTCACAGTTAATTCTTGTGTACATTCAATATTACACCTGAATCTCAGCAAAATTTTGGAGCTGCCTCCTTTTTGCAGCTAAATCTTCAATTGCAATTAACCAGATATCAAACTTGATATAATTGATGTGTAGATAAAGTAGTTGCTTATTTTAAAAACGGATCAATATACGAATGCCACTTTCGAACATAAATTATTTTTTATTTATATCTTCCCTATTCTTTGGTTATATTCGTATAACATAGCACCCAGATGTCTTTATTAAGGCAACATCCGTCTTCTGGGCGTGTTCTAGGGCTGGGATTATTCAAATAATTACTTATTCGAATATTTTACAAGTATTCGAATGCTTCGAATAAACTTCGAATATTTGAGTATTCGAATGTTATTATTACCATACTATTCGAATATATCAGTATTCGAATACTTGGATATTCGAATAGTATTCGAATACTTGGATATTCGAACCCTTGGATATTCGAACCCTTGGATATTCGAATACTTGGATATTCGAATAGTATTCGAATACTTGGATATTCGAACCCTTGGATATTCGAATACTTGGATATTCGAATAGTATTCGAATACTTGGATATTCGAATTATATTCCCCAAATAATTGAGCAACGGAAGTATTCGAATATTCGAATACCGAAAAATTCGACAAATAGTCCCAGCCCTAGTGTGTTCTATTGAGCCTCCGCGGGATGTGTTGGTGGTATGTATTTTAGGTTAGCGGATTTGTGCGTTCTTCAATTCTTCTTTTATAGTTGTTAGCTGTCTTAGTTATTTCTTCTTGTATCGTAGGGATGTTTAGGTTCTTCCTTATTTCTTCATTCCGGACATACCATGGTGCGTCCACGATTCTACGTAACATAATAGATTGTTGGGCCTCGAGTTTGGTTATGTGACTTTGCGCTGCTATACCCCAGAGTGGTATTCCATATGTCCAGTAAGGTGGAACGAAATATAGGGGCAAAATATTGTTTATTATTCATGGCTTCTAATAGTGGGCAAAAGTTGCCTTTTATAATGTTATTTAAGCTGCGAAAATTTGATCTTGATCAACAAATTTTTTAAGGTGCCGCATTCTATTCAAAAGTTACACAATCAGTAAATATGAATCTTTGAATGGCTTGTACGGCACCTACAAAAATTTGTTGATCAAGATCAAACTTTCACAGCTCAAATAACTTTACAAAAGGCAACTTTTGCCCACAATTAGAAAAAATATTTTTCCCCTATATTTCGTTCCACCCTAATTTCCAGATAGGTTTTATTCTCGATTTGTAGATTTGCAGTTTGTTTTCCATGAGTTTGGATTTTTTACCGGTTAGCCATGACATTTGTCTCCTTTTTAATCGAATTTTCGAACGTAAATATATCGATGGTATCGACACAAGTCTCAGTCCCAATATTTTCGTCTCTTCAGAAGATGATTATAAAACACGCTTTTACTACTTTCGTAATAGCTACCCATTTTATTTATGCAATTCCATGTTCATACACGGGCAAGAAAACCTACATAGGCGGCATATAGGAGCAATTGTCTGAGTGGTTAAAAATGCATACTGAATAACGGTGCCGCGACAATTCCTTCACCTACCACCGTAATGCTTCGATGAGCCAGGAATCCAATAACACGGGTTGGTTGACAATACGAGGAGCAAGAAAAAGAAGAGGACGAGGCTAAAAGACCACGATGGACGCATACATACGTTGATCGGTGAAATTCTACGGTAGCGAATTCTTGTTTGGTTCCCCGTCGAAAATGTCCGGCGGAACGAAAGGCAACAGAAAAAAGAAATGGCGAAAAAAAGAGAGAAGATGGCGGAGGACGCTGAGGGCCACAAGGGAGGAAGAAGTAAGAGTCGTAAAACGGGTTCTCCTCCTCCTCCTCCTCCCCTCCCCCTCCCCGAGGGGGTGTCCATCCTTCTCCTTTTTTTAAACCAAGCCTTCGATCTTTTACGTTAAACGCCGCAACGTTTTAACGACAGGCAACTTCGCCGCTCAAAAATTTGCAACAATTTCAGGTTTCGCGTGGCCAGGTGTAGATGCGACCTTTCCGCGAGCCAAACGAACGGCACTGATTGCGTTTCTCCTTTCAACGGAATTTTTATTAGCGACAAGTTGCAGCGCAATTTGTTTACCACCTGCAAATAAATAACCGAGTGGGCGGCTCTTTCCTTCGAGGTAATTAATGCAACTCAATTAGATATCTTCGACTAGGGTCGGGCGTGGTGGGTCGTAACACGGGGCACAGCGTAACAGTGAAAGTATATTTCTGTTTCTTTGTAACATCTTTATTGCGTCATTCTACGTTTTTGACAAATGCATCGTGATTTAGTTGTCATTTGTCGGCATCGAACCTTTCCCGCGATAATTAGGGCTGGGACTATTCGAATAATTTAATATTCGAATATTTTACAAGTATTCGAATGTTACGAATAAACTTAGAATATTTGAGTATTCGAATGTTATTATTCGAATACTGATGTATTCAAATACTATTCAAATACTGATATATTCAAATACTATTCAAATACTGATGTATTCAAATATTATTCAAATACTGATGTATGCAAATACTATTCAAATACTGATGTATTCAAATACTATTCAAATACTATTCAAATACTATTCAAATACTATTCAAATACTGATGTATTCAAATACTATTCAAATACTGATGTATTCAAATACTATTCAAATACTATTCAAATACTGATGTATTCAAATACTATTCAAATACTGATGTATTCAAATACTATTCAAATACTGATGTATTCAAATACTATTCAAATACTGATGTATTCAAATACTATTCAAATACTGATGTATTCGAATAGGATGGTGTGAAGTGGGTCAAAATTAGCTTACAAGATTTCACCCGGACAAATGAACTTAAAGAACTTGATTTATAATTCACACCATACTATTCGAATACATCAGTATTCGAATACTTAAATACTTAATATTCGAATACTTAAATATTCGAATACTTAAATACTTAATATTCGAATACATCAGTATTCAAATACTTAAATACTTAATATTCGAATACATCAGTATTCAAATACTTAAATACTTAATATTCGAATACTTAAATACTTAATATTCGAATACTTAAATACTTAATATTCGAATACTTAAATACTTAATATTCGAATACTTAAATACTTAATATTCGAATACTTAAATACTTAATATTCGAATACTTAAATACTTAATATTCGAATACTTAAATACTTAATATTCGAATACTTAAATACTTAATATTCGAATACTTAAATACTTAATATTCGAATACTTGGATATTCCAATAGTATTCGAATACTTGGATATTCCAATAGTATTCGAATACTTGGATATTCGAATAGTATACGAATACTTGGATATTCGAATTATATTCGCCAAATAATTGAGCAACTGAAGTATTCGAATATTCGAATACCGAAAAATTCGACAAATAGTACCAGCCCTAGTGATAATACCTACCAAAATAGGTTTTTCCGTATTTAAACGTGACGAATGCAAATAAAAGATTTTTGTTTCGATTCCAACATACAGTAATTCTGGTAAGTAATAATATTTTGTAAACAAACTACTATAAAATTCCAGTTGACATTTTGTTGTTTATACGGTAGCAGGCGCAGTGTAACGGGGTACAGTGTAACATGAATATGACATCAGTTACTTGCGCCAAAATGGAAAGGTAGATCGTATCTTTTACTTTCCGCTAGAACTGAGTCTGTAACTGTTGCGATGGATGATACAGAACTTATATTGTCGTTTCCTAAAATAGCAAATAAGACAAAACTTCATGCACATGCTCAGTCAATTCCAGATAATATTTGGAAAAAATATAATTTGAGTTAATGATTTTTTTGGTATTTTATTGGTATTTTTAAGGTTTTGTGCAATTGTTATTAACCGACTTCAAAAAAGGAGGAGGTTATGTGTTTTTTTTATGTTTGTCCCCTCATAACTCCTCAGCATGTGGACCGATTTTGATGATCTTTTTTTTTATTCGAAAGAGAGCGATGCCCCGGTGGTCCCATCCTGGACTAAATCAACATTGGCCCAATATTTTGCTAGTTCTGGTTAGTAATAAAGACTATTGTCACCTAATTATTATTATTTTATATACGTACGCGCATATCTCCTCAGCATGTTGTGTCAATATATATAAAACTAAAAAGTTAAAAAAACCGACTTCAAAATAATAAAAATGCACTAAAAAGAAAAAATATTTTTTTCCCTTATTTAAACTACGACTCTCATATTTTTTAAGTCGGCGCCTCATTATTTGCACTGTATAAATCTGTATAAATCTCGACTTAACAAATATCAGAATCGTAGATTAAATAAGAGAAATAATTATTTTTTACTTTTTAGTGCAGTTTTATTATTTTGAAGTCGGTTTTAATTCCTTTAGTGTGTCCTATTCTCTTACATTGTACCCCTAAGGCTGTTAACCTGCACCCCAGATCTGGGGCACACTGTGACAATTATATGATCTCGGAAAAGTGTCAAATTGATTAGCTTACAAGGATAATTGTTAACATCTGCTAATTCTGATTTGAAGGACTAAGACTGTTGATTGTTTAAGTCCAAAATAAAAGTTGATTTATTATGCATTCTGTTGTCTACAACCATTATTTTTTTTGTTACACTCTACCTCACCTGCCCCTACTTAGTGTGCAAACTTTCGCGATTAGAATGTAATGGACGATTCGCCCTGATCAGAGAAATTTAATAATTCGTAAACTGCTCGATTTACGGAGAAATGGTTCAGGTTGAAGCTGCTCCTTATTTATCGTCTTTATTACGCTAATTTTGATAAGATACGTTGTGCACGTGAGGCTTAGCTTCGGGATGAGCGTAATTGGCGAGATGCAGCAGAGTTGCTGCATTTAGCAGTAACCGTAGGGTGCTGGTGGGAATATGTAGAATGTTCTGTAAACTGGAAGATGGTGAGTTTTCATGGAAATATATCGTGAAGATGTGGAGTAATATGTTTTTATTTGAGGCTTGGTTTTCGAAAAATGGCATTGAAATTATTTTTCTATATGATTACGTTCTTACAGAGGATGGCCAAATTATTATACTCAAAAGAATTTAGTCAAAATCTGTGAAAGTCGTGGTGGTAATTAAAGTAATGTTATTGTCTTTTCATTTATTGATTAGCTACAACATCTGGCAACATTGTGAGTAATTTCTCAACATATAAATCTCATTTATCTTTAAAAGGGCGGGGATAAAATTATTACAAATAAGACAGAAATAATAGAGAAAGCATGCCACGCTGAATCCAAGCGGTCATAAAAGCTGAAGGCGAAGTCACCAAATATTGAGTAATTGTATTTCTCGTACTATATAGGTAGTCTGAAGCCTATATAAATGTATTTAATTTGCATTCTTATATACACGTACTAGTATTAAAAAATAATATTATAACATTAAAAACGAGACATCGATTTTATTCCATCGCTTAAACTTACAAAACATAAACCTTTTTGTTTGAGTATAACAATTTAGCCACCCACTGTGCATGCACGAACAAGATGAAAAAGGAGAAATTTGAATTTAGTAATTATTTTCAATAGTTACAGAATATTTTCATTTACAGTACACATTTTAATTATTCACATTATTATGAACCATTATTTACATTCCAGTAGATAAAAAATTTCCTAAAATATTCGAAACATTCGTGCTGCTCGAAAAGTTCAAGTTTCAAGCTACGCGACACAGTCGGCCTGCTCGAAGTACATTCGAGCCACTCGAAACCATTCGAGCTATTCGGTTCTTTCGAGTAGGGCTGAGACTATTTGTCGAATTTTTCGGTATTCGAATATTCGAATACTTCAGTTGCTCAATTATTTGGCGAATATAATTCGAATACTTAAGTATTCGAATACTGATATATTAGAATATTAAATTATTCGAATACTGATATATTCGAATATTTAAGTATTCGAATACTGATATATTAGAATATTTAAGTATTCGAATACTGATATATTCGAATATTTAAGTATTCGAATACTGATATATTAGAATATTAAATTATTCGAATACTGATATATTCGAATAGTATGGTGTGAATTATAAATCAATTTCTTTAGGGTCATTTTTCAGGGTGAAATCTTGTAAGCTAATTTTGACCCACTTCACACCATAGTATTCTAATAGATCAATATTCGAATACTGAAATATTCGAAGTTTATTTGTAGTGTTCGAATACTTGTAAAATATTCGAATATTAAATTAATCACTTCCTTTTCAATTTACATTCATCTTCAATTATTAAAAAAATTCCAAACCACTCACTGTTTTTTTGGAAATGTTCCTAATTGCATCTTCTAAATGGAATAGAGTCCTTCAGGTGGCATTAATTGACAACGTTGAAAATAATCTGTACCTTTGTTACGATATTTTTCATTTCACACAGAACCCGGAGATCTTGATTCCAGACAAAGTGAACAGCAGAAACAGAAACGTGATCTTCTGTTTGTAATATCATAATTTCTTTTGATAAATTCGCGATATTAGAGGCAGTGCTACTCTCTTGCGTGCCTTCCGGCAATCGATCCCTCCAAGGAATTTTCACTCACACTGAGCGAAATTATTCACCGGCCGCTCGTATGCAAATTTGCCCCGAGAAAGGCGCGATGTTCCTCTCGTTACGCTTTTGTTCGGTAATTCGCTTGCCCTCCAGAAGGCTATGCTCGTTCAAGCTGTTCAGATTTATGGTATTATAGTTCGTAATATATCTATGCCTCACAATATTCGATAAATTTTTCGTCTGCTCCCTTGTATCCATTGACTGCCCGTTAACCCTTGAAATATGTGTAATATCCATAGATGATAACATAGCAGGCACTTTCATATCGTTTCGATAAATTTCATTCTATATAGATGCAAGGAAATATTCAGGGAGGTTCTTTATTCGTGGTATAATCGGAAAGGGGTGGTTCTTCGCGATAGAGTATGTTGAAAAGATTGAATAATAATATACATTTTTATTTCAGACTTCGTTTTTGAAAAAAGATGACTTTCAGATCTATTAAGGGGTCATTCTGGTAATCACGCCGCAAAATTCCGCAACATTCAGGCTTTTTTCACAGTGAATACAATGAATAACAATGTCAAACTTTTTTTTTAATTTATTAAGCTACTTATAATGTATACCGAACCATTTTTTAAATACACATTTAATTGTGTTTTTTCAATGTTATCTGGAGTTAAAAATTCCTTACTAGGAATTTATTGTTAAATTTAGAAGTTAAATTAATTAGAAATTAATTGCTGTATAGAAATAAGTGTAATCTGCCGAGTACGCGTGTAGCTGGTGAAGAATTGGCAGAATACAAGGAAAATACGATACAAATGCGGATGGAATGAATCCTTACACAAAAATGAGTCCAAATTATAAAATAACTTTTTTTCAAACGTGGCTTTATCTTCCATAAATGTATATGGATTCAATTTTCTCGAAAGCAAAGCCCCGTACGAAAAAGAGTTGTTCCACAATTTCGAACCGTTTTTACACAAAAAGATTCGTTTCATTTGCAGTTGCAGCATTGTCCGGGTTTTTATATTAAAATTGCCACAGTCACTATTACTAACTAAAGGGAACGAAAAATAAAAACTATTCGCTCGTACATGGCTTGCACTGGTGACGCCTCAGATTAGTATATCAATTCACTACTAATTATAAAAACAATAACCATATTTACTGACAACATACCAGGAAAGTTTTCAAAGTCGATTTTCTCGAAAATGAAGCATCGCATGAAAGAATTTCATTCTACATTTTCAATTTACTTTGTTACACCTATTTGTTAAAGTTCGTGTATAGTTCTAGGGCTGGTAATAGACTACTAATAGTATATTATACTCCGTTCCTTCGTTCCTCTGATTGCGTGATTAATATAAGCGAAAACTAAATACATTTATTTTTATATTAAGATGTCACAAAAAACAAAATCAGATTAAAATTATGTTCCTAGTTTATAAAACCTAGAGTATGTGTATAAGATAAATACACATGTTTTGTGTTCGTATTATATTATTCACAACAAAGAATTAGAAAACCTAACACCAATGTCTCATGAGTCTTTTACCAATAATATGAAATGTGTTTATTTAGATTAAGCAAACGATCCAAATGCTGATAGTACCACTGATCAACGGTGAGTAAATTAAATAATCGCACTGATGGAATGTTGGAATTTTTAACCGGGTTAAACAGTTTTAAAATGCTAGGGAAAAGGAAATGACGAATAGGGTTTAACAAAAAACCGACTTTTGAAAAAACCGGTTTTCGAATTCCACTATTCCCAAAAAACCGGTTTTCTAATTTTCACAAAAAATATAATTAAAATAGAAAATAATATCAGTACGCATTTTAAAAATGTCCAGTTTTTTTAATATTTATGGAATTACAAAAATATACAAAACCAAATAAATAAAAGAAATTAAAATAACTAAAATCCGTACCATTTTTGAGTTTACTTAATATTTCTGGATCTACAAAAATCAGCACAATAAGATACACTGCACACAAAATCAAATGGGGAAAAAAACTAAAATAGCTAAAATGCGTACAAAATATAAATTATAAATCTTCATTTCATTTAGTATTTTTCTTCTGAAAATATGAACTCATGAAGATTAGTTTTACAGTATACTGTTACCTACTACAATATGCTTCTGTCCGAGGCGATTTCAAGCCAAAATGTTAACGTTTTTAATCAAATAATTAATTCATTTTTCCATATTAAGTCTAGTATATAAAACCGTTTTTTTCAAAATTTAAAAACCGTTTTTCGAATTTTACAAATTTATGAAAAAACCGGTTTTTAAATCCGGTTTTTAAAAATCGACCAACCCTAATGACGAACGATCGTAAGAACACTAAAAAAGATAGCCATGTTTTAGGAACGCTACGAAATCGAAATCCTTCGAATAGAAAATGTTAAGAACCATTCACTGCGCCTTTTACGACTCCGGCTTTGCATTCGAATCGAGGAACCGTGCAGCAATGCACCTCTTTAAGTATTCCCGTCGTACTCCCTGTACAACCGTGTGATTTCCTCCTACTGAACGTTTTCTAAACGAATCCTGAACGACTCCAAGGGTCGCTGATCCTGAATAACGTCGGATCACCTTGAACTCTCGTCTTACTCGCGCATAAAGCAGCATTTCGTGGTTGTTCCGCGAGAGGGATCGCGTGATTCTTCGAGGTATGGTCATGTGGGCATGGATCCCTCTCCAAAAATTGACGGACAGGTTATACGCATGCCGAAAAATCAAACTGACCTCTTCCCTTTTGTATCTGGACGATCGTTCATGGGAAGTTTTCGTTATTCCTAAGATTGGACTATCTGGATCTCGAAACCCTGAATTACGTTTAGTGCATATGAGGCAGCCAGACCAACAGCGGACTAACCCACATTAAAAAAATGTTGTTTCCTATTTTATGTGGTTAGTAGAGCCTATTGGAATACGTTATTGCTACTAATTCAATTTATATTCAATTAATTTGTATTCAATTAATACAAAAAAATGTGGGTTAGTCCGTTGTTGCTCTGACTGCCTCATATGATGTTTGGTTGTCTGTAGAGTTACCAGTTGATACTGAGGCCTTGGATCTACTTGTATAATCAATATTTGCCTGTTTGCGAAATGACCATTTGAATCTCAAACCTTGGATTCGCCTGCGTCAATATGATAGTCTAAGTCCGTGATGAGACTTAAGAATTATTGGCAAGAGTCGTTATCTACTTGAGGTCGAAACGCTTGGAAGCGCACTCCATTATGTGAACAAAAAAGGAAAAACAAAAGTGGGATCAAGATTTAACTAGAGGCGATGCAAAATGTTATAGTATAATAGTTATTTCAGGAAATTTGATATATTTACAATTTTATAATTTTACATATTTTTGGAAATTTATTAGGTTTATAATATGCCTTATGTAGGTTAATTAACATTAGCATGTAATATACATAGGTATAACAAGTAATACACAAATGTATTTCTTTCGAAGAATATAGTCATCAGTTGGTAAACACTGTAATATCTATTATTAGTTATATTAATATGTGACAGTAGGTACATTGCTCTCTGTACCAATAGGAATTTTGTATGTTAGTAAATTTTCAATTTTAATTTTAATTTTATACGGGATAAACCCTTTAATACAAAATATAACACTAGTTTTCAGCCATTTTGAGCAGCCGATGCCACTACTTTTTTCTTATGTAAAATGGCCCGCTGATTCAGAAAATAAGGTCCAAAAAATTTTCTACGGATACGTTACAAAAATTTTTTTATTTTGTAAACTAGTGTAATTGACTAGAGTCGCCTAGAGGAACACCAGCACATTTACTAAAATGACAGTTAACACTTTGCGTATAACGGGTAACATAGAACGTTTAAAGGCAGGAAAATAATAACAAAAAGTGTCGACGAGATTACAGAATGTGGTCGCATTTAAGCAGATACGGTCTAAATGGACAATGGTATGTTCCATAAAGGGTACAATGAACTTTTAGGGAAACTAGAGTATGATTTCTTTTTGTTAGATGGAAGGTAGGAGTATGAAAGTTTAATTTCTGTAGGATATCGGGATTAGGGCTGGGACTATTTGTCGAATTTTTCGGTATTCGAATATTCGAATACTTTAGTTGCTCAATTATTTGGCGAATATAATTCGAATATCCGAGTATCCGAATACTATTTGAATACCCAAGTATTCGAATACTATTCGGAAATTTAAGTATTCGAATACTATTTGAATACCCAAGTATTCGAATACTATTCGGAAATTTAAGTATTCGAATACTATTTGAATACCCAAGTATTCGAATACTATTTGAATACCCAAGTATTCGAATACTATTTGAATACCCAAGTATTCGAATACTATTTGAATACCCAAGTATTCGAATACTATTTGAATACCCAAGTATTCGAATACTATTTGAATACCCAAGTACTCGAATACTATTCGGAAATTTAAGTATTCGAATAGTATGATGTGAATTATAAATCAAGTTCTTTAGGTTCATTTGTCAGGGTGAAATCTTGTAAGCTAATTTTGACTCACTTAACACCATACTATTATATATAATACATAAGTATTCGAATAGTATTCGAATATATCAGTATTCGAATAGTATTCGAATATATCAGTATTCGAATAGTATTCGAATATATCAGTATTCGAATAGTATTCGAATACATCACTATTCGAATAATAACATTTGAATACTCAAATATTCGAATAATAACATTTGAATACTCAAATATTCGAATAATAACATTTGAATACTCAAATATTCGAAGTTTATTCGTAGCATTGGAATACTTGTAAAATATTCGAATATTAAATTATTCGAATAGTCCCAGCCGTAATCGGGACAGCTGATCAGGTGATTAATAAGCTTAAATACAAATACAAGATCAGCTGAAGCGACACTGTCGAAGTGTTAGTGACTCGCGACGCGATTAAATTGAATCATAGTTTTAGCAATGCGAAGGCATAGGTATTTCCGTTAAGTTGAATGTAACTTCTTTGAACGTGTACGATATTTGTACGATTGAAGCATTCACTTTTAAATGAATATTCTTCACATTATGTGTATTACCTATTTAAGTGTCACATTATTATAGTGCATCAATATTCTTAATAAAAAGGTTAATATTATTAAAAATAAGTCAGTTGTATTCGGACACGTGAGGCAATCGACGACACAGCGTCTCAAAGTTTGGGGTTGCTAATATAGAGGCCATTTTAAAGTTCAAAGTTTCAACATCTTATATGGAGTAACGGTTTAAATAAAAAATTTCCATGGTTAACGTCCACATCTATTTCGACTTTTTCTTCGTTTGGCGATATAGACTACGCCTGCAACTTTTGTGACAGCCTTTTTGGCTGACATTGTAGAATAATGTCTCAGTTAATGAGTATCCAATAAGAATTATATTTTGCTTGAATGATATTAGGTTCAAATAGCTAAGTTGCATAGTCTGTTAAATTGATAGCTCGTATTTCGTAACAGGTCAAAATATAGTGTCTGTAGAATCATTCTGAAAGTAGACATTGGCAGTAAGGATTCGGTTAAATCTCAAGAGTAGTGAACAGTGAAAGTAAGTAATACAGTTACAAATATATTAGAATTCTTCAGATACATATAAAAATCACTCAGTCATTTACTCTAATTGCCAAGGAAAGGTCATAAAAAATATTTAACTCTTTTTTTCTTTATAAAATTGATGTACTGAATTCGTAGTTGTTGTGAATTCCACTCGATGAATAGATAATATTTATTGATTCCCATCCGGGGTATACAGCCCCATTTAACAACTTTTAAAATCGCATAATTTTTTTAGAATTGGTCCAAACGAACTGAGTTTTTTTTAAGAAACTAGAATGATTACTTTGCTCAGTGAGTAAAGTGTGTTTCGTTGCTTTGAAAAAAGTGTAATTGGTGGGAATAGCAAAAAAAATAGTAAATGTCATTTTTAAACTTTTGTTTGTGAACCTGTAATGAAAATTCAAAAAACCCGTTTGCATAGATTGAAGCAAGTTGTACACTTACATGCCTACAATTTCATCAAAATCGGTTAACGTTGCTCTGAGCTATAAACGCTTAAAGATCGCAGAATAAGGGAAAAAATCGCTGATTTCGGGAATTTCGTTTTTTTTTAATTTCCATTACAGACTCACAAAAAAGAAGTGTAAAAAATTACATTTACTATTTTTTTCTTGCTATTCCGACCAATTGCATTTTTTTCTCAAAACGACGAAACACGTCACTTAGCAAATTAATCCTTCTAGCTTCCCAAAAAAACTCATTCCGTTTGGACCAATTCTAAAAAAGTCATGCGATTTTAAAAGTTGTAAACTTTCTTTCGCCCGCCACTGTAACTATGCCATACGTCTGAAAAATTACGCTATTTGCAACTACTACACATACAATTGTCTCTCTTTATCACGCTTCATCTCCTCATGAATTTTATTTTCTTCGCGGAATAAAAATTTTACTCGGAAACCTTCCCACCCTTTGCTCCCTTAAAGTGCGTTTAGTTGTGGCCAACCATTCACCTTTCATACCCTAATATAAATACTCTCCCTTCCCTATTGTCCCCTCCATAATTATGCACGCTTAAAACACTTTAACGGGCAGAAGCAGGAGAAAAACAACGAGCAACCGTTCCTGTTTCGACGAAACGCTTTTTATCCTTCCCCCGCCGGCCTATCCGTTCGCGACTCCTGTGACATGCGAGATTATTCCTTCCAGTTAACACCTCCTTCTTCCTGGTCGTTCGAGGGGATCGCGTGATGATCGAGAGAGATCTACCCACCGCGCAGGACACCGACACGGGACTCGGAAGTCGGGGCACTTGGACAAGATTTTCGGCCAGTCCATGTCGGGACACCTGCGGGTATCTCGGCAGGATGAAAAGAGAGGGCGAAGGGTAGGTCCTGGACGAGGGGTGGGGTTGCCTCGGCAAGAAAAAGGAAGGCTCCGGACGGCCGCTGGGAAAAAAGAGAAGAGCGGGGGGAAAAAAAATTAGACGCATCTCGCGGAGGAGTAGACCGGTTCGTCTGGTCCTTGATTTGAAGCCAACAGTGTGTCCCCTTTCTTTTTCGTCCATTTGCACCCCCCTCGGGCCTCCCTCGGCTCGTCCGCGCCGGCCATCCCTGCGTCGTTGTCGTCTGATCGTGGCGCAGACCCTCTACCAGCGTACCTTTTTTCGATCCTTCATCGAGGGCGTTGCCTGTTACCATTGCCGGTGGTTCCTCGTCCTTTCCAGATTTATTATTTGACCGAGTGATGAGGCCGAGTATCATAGTGGAAGAATGTCCAGCCAATCAATATGTATGAAAAAAAATAAAACTTTCAGTAGCCATTAAAGAATGTTTGAATAGCAAGAAATATGTAGTGAGAATAATAACTGATATAACAGAGACCGAAACACTCGGGAAAATTTCATGTCAAAAGGTAGGAAGTAAACTTCATAAAGAAGAAACAATTTTATGAGTATTAAAAATATGGCAACGTAACCTGGGAATTCCAAAAATTCTGAAGCACTGTGAATATGTAGGGAATTTCCTCGTGATTACTACGCAATTTTTGTTTGCTGCCCAAATTCACTCTAAGGGGGTGTAATTGGCCCCCAAAATCCGGTTATTTTCCGATTTTGTGTTATAACTCGTGAATGGTAAAACAATTTTTTTACCAAATGATAGAGCTAATTAAAAGAAGTAACTTTTGTCTTGAAACTTTTTTTCTATCTCTTACGGTTCGCTAGTTATAACACAAAATCGGAAAATAGCCGAATTTTCAGGGGTTAATTTCAACCCCTTCGAGTGAATTTGGACAGCAAACAAAAATTGCGTTGTAATCAGGAGGAAATCCCCTATATATTCACAAAGTTTCAGAATTTTTTGAATTTTCGAGTTCGGGATGTTCCCTTGGAGGTAGGTTCAAATAGAGATTGTTGTGTAACTAGACTCAAGTGTAAAATCTGTAAAAATTGTGATTCACTGTGGTCGTTAGTGGCTAACATATAAATGGTACATGGCTAAAATTTAGTAGAGGTTTTTTTTTACTTACTATTACTCGTCTCTATTTTTGAATTTCAATGATTTTTGCATAGATCTAAATAGTTTGCTATTTCATGCCAATTTCTATTCGAGTTAGACGTAAACTAGTACCAGTACAAAATGGAGATTACTGAGGCGTATAAATGATGTCAGTAATTACCTCAGATTTTTGGTTCTTATTTTTTAATAGAGATACAGTTAGTACAAGATACTTTTAATGATACAGTTTTATCACACGCGGTGGTAGATCGAAATTGTGCATTCACGTACTTCCATATACGTGAGAGCAGTAGAAAAAATGTCAAGTATTAAAAATAAAATACCTGGGACGAAACAAATTAGCGACATTCGTAGAGAGAATAGTATTAGCATAAGGAGTACTTGACAGTAGGGCTGGGACTATTTGTCGAATTTCTCGGTATTCGAATATTCGAATACTTCAGTTGCTCAATTATTTGGCGAATATAATTCGAATATCCAAATATTCGAATACTGATATATTCGAATATTTAAGTATTCGAATACTGATATATTCGAGTATTTAAGTATTCCAATACTGATATATTCGAATATTTAAGTATTCGAATCCTGATATATTCGAATACTGATATATTCGAGTATTTAAGTATTCCAATACTGATATATTCGAATATTTAAGTATTCGAATACTGATATATTCGAATAGTATGGTGTGAATTATAAATCAAGTTTTTAAGATTAATTTGTCAGGGTGAAATCTTGAAACCTAAATTTGACCCACTTCACACCATACTATTCGAATAGTATTCGAATAATAACATTCGAATACTCAAATTTTCGAAGTTTATTCGTAGCATTCGAATACTTGTAAAATATTCGAATATTAAATTATTCGAATAATCCCAGCCCTACTAGACAGCAATTTGAGACAATTCAGAAATGGGTACCACAGTGTGATAATTGAGCCGCGTTCCAAGTGCAATATTGAATTTGCCGACGATATTTTGACCAATCTAGTAAGTACTGAGCTACAACTGACAGTTATATAGGATCTTTTCATGTGTACGAAATGTTTCTATGACTCAAGATTGATGTTTCAGACATATTCAAATATTGTCTACCTCTCTTTATCTTTTTTAAACGATAGCTATGTCTGCCAAGTTAAGATATTGCATTTGAAATATCAGTGATAAACGGCAGAAGTTTTTTCCGTAAAAAGGTTCTTAGTCGATGATATTGCTAAAAATATGAATTCTTCTTACATAATTAAATATTACCATTTTAAAAGACATTGGAGAAGTATTACAGTTGGAAAATAGTGGCACTCATGAGTGCCACTACTAGTGTCACTAGAATCCAATTACCAATAATCATTTAGATTTCTTTGTAGGGTTTATACAAAAACCGACTTTTGAAAAAAACGGTTTTCGAATCCCACTATTCCCACAAAACCGGTTAAACCGGTTTTCGAATTTTCGAATATTTTATAAATGTTCAGTTTTTTTAATATTTATAGAAGTATAAAAATATAACAAAATAAAATATACTGTATCTATAAAACCAAATAAATAAAAGAAATTAAAATAACTAAAATCCGTACAAAATATAAATTATAAATCTTTAGTTCATTTAGTATTTTTCTTCTGAAAATATGAACGTTATGTACTACAATATGCTTGTTTCCGAGGCGATTTGAAGTAAAAATGTTAACTTTTTTAATCAAATAATTAATTCATTTTTCCATATTAATTCTAGTATATAAAACCGGTTTTTTCCAAATTTAAAAACCGGTTTTCGAATTTTAGAAATTTATAAAAAAACCGGTTTTTAAAAACCGGCAAACCCTACTTCTTTGTTATCCTTTGCATAAACTGTTTTTTCTTTATCACATCGTGACTGGCTATGAAAAGTGGAAACATTATTACGTTATCATGCTTTATATGTCACTGTGTTGCAGCCTGACATGCTTTCTACTCTAAATCCAAATTGCACGTTAAATTGCAGCCCACTTATATATGGCAAGAATAATATTGCAAAATCTTTCACGGTACGTTTATAAACGTTGACCCGGTAATTGCTGTCATAAATCGTGATACGTTTTTGTCGTGGTTACATAACGCTGTTTTCACTGACTGGCACGAAAAGACACAATATTTTTGACAAAAATAACGAGATGAGAAGATATCGCGAAGCCTTGCACGTTTGTATTAATGTTTCGCCAGGAGGAGCATACTTAATGCCACATTCACATCATGAGACACAAGCAACGAGATTTTAGACACTTTGTACTTAGCAAATTTACTTTCTCTAGTATCCTAGCATTTTTTAAAAACATTCAGTTATAATTAGATTATGAAATATTATCCATGGAATTGTTGGAAAATATTTTCCGGTTGCAAGTAATTCCCATCGTTACTGTGATCAATAAATTGCGACTTGTTTCACCAACATGCGTCCGAGGTTGTTGTTTTCCTTTAGCGAGAGAAGTTTCAAGTGGCAATACTGATTAGGGAAAAATGGCATGTGGGAAATGTCTAGATCGTTCATGGTCCAGTTGCTTTACTACCTCGACACGTTTCACCTGGATATTATGTAGGTCTGTTTTAATAAAAGTCACTGACGTCACATTTATAGCGTGAGGTACAGGCGAAGGGGTTTTCTAACTGTTTTTAATGGGTACGAGTACGAAACGCCGTATTTGAAATTACACTTGGGTGGCTGAGGCATGAAGCGATATTTGAATTTGCAAAATCGTTAATTAACAAGGCGATGTGATTTTAGGATTAAATAAGATGATTGAAATCATAAAATTGTATATCTACATTTTTGAATTTGTCCCACAATTGATAGTAATTTGTTTATAATTCTTCTTCGCGTATTGAATTTATTTCATGTTTTAAGCATTTATCAAAAAATTTCAAAAATAAACATTTACGCGTAATTAATGAGGCATGCATTTTGGGGAGAATTTCATTTGGTCATTAGAATTCATTTCATCCGAGAAAGTATACATATTGTATGCTTGTTACACTCTTAAATTACACTCTAAAATATAGTTATACTCTTAAATTATTATTGATTGAAAAATGTTTTTTTACTTCAATTAGTTGCTTGTAAAATTTCTGTTGATACTTTACGAAATTATCCAATAGTATAAAATTGTTTTTTATGGTTTATGTGTGGATGACACCTAATGTCAGACACTTTGTAATTAAGTGAACTTCTTTGTTCTGTGGCTTCAACTGCTCAGAAAGGGGGAGAGAAAACAATCACTTAATTATAGAGTTTACACCACCAGTGTGTTAATAAATATGAACGTCATTGAAACACGTCGGAACAGGGGAATGTGTAACGAAACATTATTGCAAAATGTTTACTGTTTCATCACGATCCACAACACGAGATCACAAAGTGGATAAAAACTTTTCGGAAGAGATTGGGCTTTAAATCTAGGGTCCAGCCAGTGTACAAAAATCCCTAGAAAAATTCCCCTAAGTGTTTCGGTCACAGAATATTTTTCCTCAGGCAGAACCGATAAACTATAAATTAATAAAATACGTTACAGTTGCAATATTATTTTTAGTAATTATGTTACTATTAATACAAACTGTATATTAAACGGTAGTTACTAGACTACAAGATGAGGACAACAGACATTGCGCATATTTCGAACAATAAATAATTCGTTGCTTGAACGATTACGTGTACTTATTAGGGTTTATGCAAAAACCGACTTTTGAAAAAAACAGTTTTCGAATTCCACTATTCCCAAAAAAACGGTTAATCCAGTTTTCGAATTTTCACAAAAAAATATAATTAAAACAGAAAATAAATATCAGTACTTATATTTTAGAAATGTTCAATTTTTTTAATATTTATGGAATTACAAAAATATAACAAAATAAAATATATTGTATCTATACAAAACCAAATAAATAAAAGAAATTAAAATAACTAAAATCCGTACCAGTTTTTAGTTCACTTAATATTTTTGAATCTACAAAAATCAGCTCAATAAAATACACCGCATTGAAAACCAATTGGGGAAAAAAACTAAAATAACTAAAATTCGTACAAAATATAAATTGTAAATCTTTATTTCATTTAGTATTTTTCTTCTGAAAATACGAACTCATGAAGATTAGTTTTACAATAAACTGTTACGTACTACAATATGCTCGTGTCCGAGGCGATTTCAAGTCAAAATATTAACGTTTTTAACCAAATAATTAATTCATTTTTCCATATTAAGTCTAGCATATAAAACCGGTTTTTCAAAATTTAAAAACGGGTTTCGAATTTTACAAATTAATGAATAAACCGGTTTTTAAAAACCGACAAACCCTAGTACTTAATCACATTTCTTTTAATTTTTTCCGCATCTATTTATAATTAGATAATTACTGAACATGCATTATAAATACTATTTTCATTTACACACTTGTACTTTGTACAAACTATTCTAAATTTACTGGAAGCTTTTAAGTAACGATACAGATATGGAAATGAGAAAACCTTGTGTAAAAATGAATATAAAAAGTGTTTCGATTAAAAAGACAATTTCTATGCGTTGAATAAAATAATTCAAATAAATCCTTTAATTTATTACATACTCGAGAATAAAAATAATTCATGCGTTATTCTTCTTGCAGAAAGTACCTAATGCATAAAAAATATTTCCTTCTCGTATTTGTTATTTAAAATTATTTAAATACAAGAAAAGACAGAAAAATTACCCTTGTTCCTTCGATCATTCTCGTTTCCGTTTGCTCCGCTTATTCGCGCGCACCCCTTTTCAGTCCTTAGTTAATTTACGACTTCATTATATCTTTCCCATCGGTAATATACATATACGCTCGCCTTGAGACTCGCTCTGCGTTCAAACTCAATTTTAAACAGCGGAAACTTGCGAAACCGGGGCGACATGGCGGCTAGTCTATGACGTCTGCGCGGTTTTTCACCTTTCCAAGATAACCTGCTCGAGGAAAATGAGCAAGCTTAAATTACACGATAACGGCACGAATGAATGATAATTTTATTACGATTAGTAATAAGAATACTCAGGATACCCGGAATGTGGATGGAGGCGGTTTCGCGAATAAATTTAAAACTGATTATTTTATAAAAAAAATCCTGTTTCCTTATGCGATATGTGTTTTCTCAGAAAAGCAAATGCCTTGTAACACATTCAGCTTAACATACACGTGGACCAGTAATTATAAAAGACGCTTAAGTAAAAAATATGGAAAAATTGGATTTATCAGTTTTTTGCACTTTTGAATACCTACGCAGAAACGCAAAAGTCGAAATATATACGTAATTCAAAACGGAAAATATGTGACACGCTGTTTAGTTTCATAAAAGCTAAAATATTAATCGAGGAATAAGAAGAAGATAAGTTTAGTATAATACAGTAGAGTTGAGTAGAGTCTCGGTTGGTTCGAGCCGAGGTTCAGACCGAGGTTCTCTGTCATTCGAGGTGCTTTGAACTTTATATTGGATGGCGATGTTGATAGCAAAGGCTGGTTCTTCAAAGATTCAAGATTATGTTATTGTAGAGGCACAATAATCTGAGTCCTGATGAACTGAGTTTCACTTAATCCGAATTCAGCTGAAACTATGCGGTATTTTTAAGAAGGTAGCGTCAGCGTCATTTTTCTCGAAAATAAGTGTTTTTAGAGGCGTTTCCTCTTGCATCAATTTTCTTCGGACGTCAGGCGTGTATGGACTTGTAGTAATGGGCATGTATTATAGAGGGTGTTTTTTCAGAGGTGATAATTCTGCATGAAAAAGAAATAAAAAATATGCAATACAATTTTCTCTATATCGCCCCGTTTTCCATCAAATTGACTGCATTCCAGTTGAGTGCGCACGCACTGAAGTTCAGTTTTAGACGTCCTAGGGGCTCTGAGGTTGTCGCTTACTGTTAGGGATGTTCGATTCCGATTCGATTCTTCAAAAGATCTATTTTTTTGGTTAAAAGATCGATCTTTTGAATCGATTCTCCGCTGTTCGATTTTTCTGAGAATCGATCCTTTACAGTAAGAATGTATATATGTATATATATAATTTTTTACGATTTATACATCGATTCTTGCAAAATCGATAGTTTGATTTCGATTTTTTAAGAGAACCGATTCTTATTATTCGATATAGAAACGATTCAAAAATCGATCTTTTAAGTGAATCGAACATCCCTCCTTACTGAATATAACATCCCACACAGCACCATAACATTGCAGCAACGTCTCTGCAATGACGCGGTGCAAGATTGCAATGTTGCACCAAAACATTGCAGAGACGTTGCAGGTTCAATCCTATGTCCGCCTTCGCAATATTGCAGGTTTGTAGTTTTGCAAAGTTGCGGCAATATTACAAATATGTAGTCCTGCAACGTTCCGGCAATGATTCTGCAACGAAACGGCAAAATTGTGGCAATGATTCTGCAACGTTCCGTCAATGATTCTGCAACGAAACGGCAATGATTCTGCAACGAAACGGTAAAATTGTGGCAATGATCCAGCAACTATTCGGCAATACTGCGGTGCGAAATTGCAATGTTGCACCGCATCATTGCAGAGAAGTTGCAGGTTTAATCCTATGTCCGCCTTAGGATATTCCCGCAACGTTTCAGAGATTTTATACCAATAGTCCCGCCGCAACGTTTCGGGCAGTGAGGGACGCGACGACATGAATTTGTGGAGGCAGAATCGTAGTAGTATAACGCCCGTGAGTTTTTTTTTTAAAGAAAATTTTTTTCCCCAGGGGGATTCGAACCGAGGACCTGCAGCATCGTAGACGAACACTTTACCGTTGCAGCTACAACCGTTGATCGATAAGATTGCTTACGTATTCGATCTTAAATTCCTATCGAGCAAAACTTTAAACTCAGATTATTAAAAAACGAGGGCTCATTTGACAAACCCCATTAGGGATTTGTAACACTATAGGTGCGGCTTATAACTTTCATCCGGTGTCATTTTAGGTTAGGTTGGAAAACAGTCTTTAGACTGAACCTTTGCATTTGTCTTTTCTTCTTTTTTCTCTCTTGCTTGATTGTATATACGTGTTTGTGCAATAAAGACGTTTAATAATAATAATTATAATTTCTCATATTAAAATATATAGTACCTACTCTATCTAAAAAAATTAAATTGATCTTCAAATAACACTTTCTTTATATCTTCAACGGCTAACGAGAAATTCTAGCGTAACCTGTTAAATGAAACATGCTGTAGAGTCTACTCTACGTCATGTACATTGTACATATTTCGGCAAATTTTGTCAAAGTCATAATTGCTTCAGAATATGGCTGTAATGATTCTACAATATTATCACTACAGTATTGCACGGCAATATGTGCGCAATTTTGTTTGGGCGTAGCCATTGGAACATTGCATGTCGATGTGCACGCAATATTGCCGAAATATTGTAGGATCGTTGGCACTGTAACATTGCATGTCGATGTGCGCGCAATATTGCCGAAATATTATAGGATTGTGGCCACTGGAACATTGCACGTCGATGTGCGCGCAATATTGCAGAAATATTGTAGGATCGTTGCCACTGGATCATTACACGGCGATACGCGCGATACATTGCAGGAGCGTTGCCACTCCAATATTTTTGCAATATTGTACGGTAATGTGGGTGCAATTTTGCTGGGGCGTTGCCATTGGAACATTGCATATCGATGTGCGCGCAATATTGCATAAATATTGTAGGATCGTTGCCACTGGAACATTGCATGACGATGTGCGCGCAATATTGCAGAAATATTGTAGGATCGTTGCCAATGGAACATTGCACGGCAACGAACTTGAAATATTACTGCAATATTGTACGACAACGAACTTGCAATATTGCAGGATCGTTGGCACTCCAATAATGCACAATAATATTGCAACATCGTTCCTGCAATATTGCAATGTAACCTGCAACAACACAATATTGCAGCAACGTTCCTGCAATACTGCTGCAACGAAGTGTGCTGTATGGGATATAACATCCCTCCTTACATATAACATATAACATCCCTCCTTACTGTGGCGCAAATTATGAATAGTAATATTGATAATTAATTTATATATATAGATGCAGAAGATAAATAACTGAAATGTTGTTGATGAAGAAAATTTAAATTTGGCAAAACCTAATTTCAGATATGATACCTCTAAGTTTGTTCAGCCAAAATTGTGTGGTATGTGGGTACGCGTGCTTTTTTTATATTTACCACTTTTGAGAGTATGTACTTCCTTAAATTCTTTTTGTTAGAATACAGAAAGCACTACAACGTTTCCAATGCTTCTGAGCCTCAACTTACAAAACCATCGTGTATTGGCAAAGGAAACTACCACCGCGGGAATGGTGGCGCTAGTGTGGCGTAACAAATATGGACAACGCAGGTACACATTTTGCTATATGTTTATATGGAACCAGTCATGGACCTAAAGGAGAGTGCATAAAGTAGACTTAGGGACGCGGGGAGTGAAGATCTCCGCGGGAAGGGACGGTATACTTTCAGCCATCTTGTGCCGGTCAAAATAGTGCTGCCATCTATGTCCTATTGTTTCAAACTTTTCGTGGAAGTTTACCATCCTTTCACAATGCAAACTGGTATTTTTACAATTGAATTTATAAATAATTACACAAGAACCGACGCCGCAAATACTTACTGTGTACGTCTACATCAAACGACGCCAATCCACGTCATTCTACGCCAAACGTCAAGTTGCGCTAGTACTAATAAGTAATCTCGCCTGCAGAGTGCACCACAAGTTGACCGACTCAAGATGGCTGAAACAGGTGATTTCCCTTCCGTCTTTTGCTTCAACCCCCCGCAGCTATGCACCGTCCTTTACTTCCATGGGACCAGTAGTATAAAAGTTTATTTAAAAGTTATTTTTTACAGTAAAAATGTTCGCAATACATTTAGACGCAATATTGGAATATGTAAAAGTATGCAATGTGGACAATTTTACTTGCTCCACTTTTTGGCTCCTTTATGAAAACTTAAATTGAGATCATTGTTCATTGCAACGTTACAATTTGTTACACAACATTTTTTTGTGCATACAATTCGTCGATACTGTGAAAATTGGTAGACTGCAATAAATTGTATACCTGCGTCGGCCATTACTATTAGTTCGCGTCCCGACCGCTAGGGTCGCATCCTAATAGCGAATTCGGTACCTCGCACTGACTTTGCACAGGTGCCAAAAAGTGACTTGGATTGGTTAATTCTTATAGAGCTATCCTCTTTTCACCAGAAACAACCAATCTAATTTCATTTTCTGACACCAGTGCAGAGTCAGTGCGAGGTACTGAATTCGCTGTAATGTTCTACTCCCAATACTCGAATTTGTATTCTCAGTCATTGCTTATTTTTGGGAACATAAATCCATTCCATCTGTAAGCTAAACATCCACCCTAACATTTTACCATAATTGCTAAATAAAGCTCCTGCAAAACTAAACAAAGTGACTATAAATCCTTTTTGCTGTACTATTCCATTTACGCTTAATTGCGTTATAGATACCTCAACAATGCTATCAATAAATCAAACTTATCAACGTCTTCTCAGCATTGCTGGACAAGCAATCCATACGAGAACAGTCGAAGAAAGTCAAGCAGGTCAGCGAGGATAACGTTTTCTCCCAGCTCAAAGAAAGATGCAATAATTCAAGTCCCAATGACTGTACCGTATCGAAATCAGGATCATCGGTCAATAAATTGAACGCTACAAAGTAGAACAATGACACCAAGTACAATCATGTGTACAGGGTGCTAAAAAAGTGGTGGTCAATGCTTTCAGGGGTGAATGCACACCAAACCTTTTTCTTACATCAACATATTCTGTTCGCTGAAACGAGAACGATTCTAAAAGGAACCATAAGTCGCACACGCAACGTTTTCTCAAAACCACGAAAAATGGTTTCATCAAGCATCACTTCATCTCTGCCAAAACTTTATCAATTTTGTTTTTAGGAAACAGTGCTTGTGCGACATATTTTTGTGTTTAGAGTTTTCCCCTTTCAGCAAGCAAAATATGTTGATGTAAAGAGAAAATATTAACATTAATTTTCAATGTTACAAATAATTTTGCAGCAAGTTTTCTTTGCAAATTGACCATCATTTTTTTAACACCTTGTACACATCTACAATAGCTGTGAAGGAGAATGCTATCTCACCAAGAATAATAGCATCGCTCGTATCGTTGACACCAATAAAAGAAACGAAGAAAATGTGATAATTTCAGGTGGAGTGGTTATTAGTAAAAACGGCGTGGTACTGATCGAGACTGCTAATGGATGATGCGGTGATAATAGAAGAACCAGTGGAACAGCACTTTCTTTGGGTACCTAGACTATTGACCGTTCCTCGGACGCGGCCCGTCTACTCGTCGCCGATATACGCGCGCGCACGAGCACGTGCAGCTACAGCGACGCACGTGAAACGTTCGCGCGCAAACAGGTTGTAAGTGTTGCTTCAACGCTACTTGCAATCGGCCCTTCGTCGTGGGAAACAGCCACTTTTCCTTCCGACTGGCTGAGCACGGGAAATCTTTTTTCCTTCTCTTTTCCTAACAGTTCATGCGGGACGAAATTATGCGTGCTCGTTTCGCGGGTTTTTCTGGAGGCAAATGAAACGTTGATCAACCCAACGATGATGACGATGGTGAACACCCGGTTGACGTTTTTGTCGTGCTGACGGTAATTGGCGATGGTTAACGAGACTCGCTGTATACTTATGGCGGAGTATAGTGAAGTTCCTTGTTTCGCCGCCAGGGCAGAGATTTTAGAAAAGAGGATCTTATTCTTTGAAATTGAAAATATATGCGCTTCATGAATTACGATGTTGTGCCCAGGCAACGCCCAAGGACACGCGTCGAACACATTATTATACGTTATACATATTATATTACTTTCGAGACGTTTCTAACCTAAGACAAGCGCTTCGCCGTGACCATATATGGTAACAGCACCACGTCCAATTGCGAAACAAAACCGATTTGACTCCGCAAATCGGCAGACTCGAGACCCGACACTCGGCCGGGTAACACGGCTAAAACCTACTTGTACACCTCAGTCTAGTTTAGTTGTTCTTGATTAAAGACTTAGTCTTTGAGTTTAAACAAACTTGGTGCAGTTCACCCGGTGGATTCTTATCCTCTAACCACTCCCGAACCCACGACTACGCCAGATCCCCTACCAGCCTTGCGAACCATCACGCAGGGCACAACAATGATATGAGGCATTGAGAGCACAAACGGACTAACCCATACTTTTGCGAAATTGAGATAGTAGTATGGGATATCAAGAACTCACTCACGATCAGGGTTTTTTAGTTTTTAACCCACTGTATGATACACTGTATGATATAGCCATGCAAAATTTGAAGTAAATCGGTTGAATAGTATTCGAGTAATCGTGGGTAACGTGTTAGAAAATCATGATATCGTAAAAATGCATTTGAATACCTCACTTCTGACGTCTATATCTCCGATATTTTCGCGAATTTCGGTCCCAAATTTTCAGGAAACATTCATGACATACCAAACACTGAAAATAAGTAAAAAAAAATTTTACCTTTCTTGCATATTTCGGTAAATGCCCCCCCCTTAAATGTTTAAAAAATAGTCCTCGAAAATAAAAATTCCATTTTTTTTGTTCACCTTCATAAATAAAAAGTGTTCTAGAAGCATTTAAACTTTCAAAATTTGACCAAAGAAAATTTTTTTTTAGTTTTTAGGAGTTTTTTCGAAAACCGTTTGTCGCTCGAGAAAAAGTAATGCAACAAAAAAGATGCTCCATGTCCCGATCTACAACTTTTGTTGGACATATTTTTTGATTTAATCAATAACTTGGAAGATGTTATATAAAATCGACTTCGCGAGCTATTAAATAATGATTTAAATGTTTAAGGGCCCAGGGGCACCCTTTCCCTTATCCGATCGAGCTCAAACTTTATGGGGATTTTTTTTAATTATTTGAAACCATTCTGGAGGGTGCCCCGAAGAAAATCTTGAAAAATTTTTTTACCAAGTAAAATAGAGCCACCCTAATGCGTATCCGCCATATTAGGTCCTCTGAGAAGAGAAGATTATTGAGTACGCGCCTTTTTGGGTATTGTATATTGTATGATTCACTTTATGAAACAAAATATGCGTTGTTAATATTGATGCATAGTAGCACCACACATTATGGGAGTATTTTATTACATTTAAGTTTATATTTGGTTTATAAAGTGAATTTGACAATACTCAAAAAGGCAGGTACTCAATAATCTTCCCTCTCCTGAGGATCCAATATGGCGGATGCGCATACTCTCACCTCTGTAGTGCTCTACTGTCCACCGATCACCGCGCCACTACCGCTGTTGCCCACGCGCAGACGGCGCAGATCGCCGCGTCGCTTCGCACGCCGTCCGCGCGGGGGCGCTTTAAGCCGGGAATCCACTGTGAAGCTCAGCTATGCTATGCGATGGTATGCTATGCCATGCTACGTTTTCAAAAAATTAGCTTCGATACATTCTTATGAAACCGTTTCCACCAAAAGCTACGTTAAAACATAGCATCGCATAGCATAGCTTAGCTTAGCTTCCCGGTGGATTCCCGGCTTTACCGCCACAGTAGCAATAATGTATTCCAATAGGCTGTACCACGGTGTAATAGACAGGTGTTCCGACTCTGTACCTTTTACCCCAACGATTTTGTGTGCCGATTTCTGTTTAGTTCCCTTGGCCGTCGCGAGAGGCGTCGTGGCTTAGAAGGCATATACATATGAATTAAAGAGGCTGTAGTAGTAGAGATTTTAGTGGCATTAGTGGGCTTGCCAGAAACAACAGGCCACGCATGTATATATATGTAAATGCCTTTACGACATCGACGAAATCTGCCGGCCGCCAGAAGAACTAGGACGAAAAAGTCACACATTTTGAACAGGAGTCGGAACACCTGTCTATTACACCGTGGGCTGTACTAATCATATAAAATAGGAAAGGTTATTGTTTTTTCAAGGTGGGTTAGTCCGTTTATGCTCTCAATGCCTCATATACTGGGTGTTCTTTAATCGGTGGTATAAGTCCAAACGTGTGTCACGAGTAATGACGAGAAATTATATTTTTCTAATAATGATATAGGGTGACTGGAGTGATAGGAATAACTGTACAGGGTGTTCAACAAGAGATAGTAGAAAATGCAATGGGTGATTCTGCATGACAAAGTAAGACGAAAGTCAAGAGTAACGAAATTGCAGTGGAGGCTTCGCACCTTATATATATAATGTTTAAAAATTCGGGTCAGAAACTCCTGAAGCACAGCAATTCAGCGATCAGCGGGCTCGCGTTGCGTAGGTTTGTAGGGTTTCGTACAGTCGTCGCCAAAAAACAAAGACGCATTGGTATTTGGTAGCAGCCACAGTTGGCCATTAACTAAATAAAAATTTATTTAAATAACGAATCGAATAAATGTTACTTTAATTTTATTCGTTATTCAATGCTCGAATAATCCGGGTTAACTTTATTCGACACATGACGAATAATTTTTTCAACTTTTATTCGTTATTCGCAATTTTTATTTGAATAAAAAATTTGCTGATCTCTAGTAGCAGCTTACCTCGTAGAAGTAAAGCTAAATGCGTTTTTGTTTTTTTATGGTGACTGTACGCGGCTCTACTGACCTACGCAATACGAGCCGCTGGTCACCGAATTGCCGTGCTTCAGGCGCTTCTGACCGAAACTTTTAAATATTACAAAGTCTCCAACGTAACTTCGTTACTTTTGATTTTAGTTTTATTTTATCAAGCAGAATCACTCATTTCATTTTCTATTTCTTGCTGAACACTCTGCACAGTTTGCGTTTTTATTTCACAGCTTTGATTGTTACGTACCACCTATCAGTAAACCAGTTCTATTAATTAAATAATTGATAAACACGTTAGTCAGTGTTAATATTTGAATAGTTCAGTTGAAAGAGTGTAATGCAGCTCGAAACAGTTATCCGTATTTATAATTATCCACGCGAGGAAACGGAAGTTCATGCCATGGAATTGACTGGAATGAGTCAATGGACATGGAATGGACTAAGGAATTAATGTACATTGTTGACTTGGCAATGCACTTCCCTTTTTTTTATATTGATTAAACGAATTTGATAAAAACGCAAATTGTAAAGGAATAAATAAAATATTTTTAATTTTAGTTTTTTATCGTTTTGCTGAATGAGTGACAGTACCTATACATTTTAGGGGAAAAAATGGCTGACGTGATAGTGAATTATAAAAGAAGACAATTAAGAGAATTAATTGTCATGGTACAGTCTTGAGAACAATAAAAATAAAAGAATGAATAGAAGCACATTTTATAATTATTGTCATATATTTTTCTTAAATTTATATCTTATTATTGTATGTTGTAATATTAAATACACTCGTAGTTTCCAGAAAGTAGTTTAAAAAATTGGGTAACAAAAATTACAAACAATTGCAGCATGTAGTTCCTTATGCTACGAAAGTTAAAAATTATGGTATTAAGGTATGAAAAATTAAAATACCGTAAAGAAAAGGAGTTTGGAAAAAGAAATCTCCAGATCATATTGATTTGTCGGAACATATTTAAAACGATATCCATCTATTTAATAATCTTGTTCAAATAAAGGCACATGAAAATTCTGTTTTCATCAGCAACGCTAATAAGTGATATTCATATTGATTAAGAGTAGTGAAAAGCAAGATCTATGCCATATCGTGCTAAACAACTCGCAAGAAATTATAGAAATCGGTTTTGCATGTTGATGATTGACAAATAGATTTCATTTCTTTTGTATGAATTTATAAAAAATTCACTGATGGGCAGTGGTGTGTATTAAAGGACCATTATTCGTGCGTGAAACGATTGCATCATGACGGCGCAGACGATGAGGACAATTAACTATAATCGATGAGCTAATCAATCGCACAACTAACAGTTAGTGGTTATAGAACTTTAACTGCTTGGCGAGACAGCAATATGTTCTTCGTGATTTCTTCAACCCGTTTCAATTGGTGTAGATTAACCCCCGCTACATACATGCATGCCATTCGTCGATTTTTTTTATATCGAATCGATCCCTGCATAAAAGCATCCCATGAAGATTCATTAAACATATCTGATAAATTCAGGTACTAAATTAATGTCACATAACGAGGTTGCTAAATATGTATACAACGGTATGCAAACAAAATAAAGACACGGAGAAGTCTGATTTTTTATCTGAAAAGTAAGCTTTCTTCGAGGATTTTCAAAACGTCACTTAAAGTGCGATTGATATTGTAATTCCATCACAAATTAAGGTTATCTGGAAAAACTATTCTCATTTTACTCGATAATAATGTCACTTTTCCTTATTTCATTTACAATAATATTTCTTCCTATTTGTTTATCTAAATATCGTCTCTGTTCAATTACTTTGTATTTATAAAGCTATTTATAATATTGGAGAAAGAAGCTATTTATAATATTCTACAAAGAAAATTTCATATCTGCAATTAAATAATTGTAAGAAACAGATATAGAATTTAAATATTGAAATAATATAACCTTAAATCATTTCTCGTTTACTGTAATTAATTAAAAAGGCGGTGTAAAATAAGTATGAAATTATTTTGAGGTATGTTATCTAAGGAGTTTGTTTAGATTTTACTGTATTGCAATATTTTCCGTCTGTGTTCCAATGCCATTGAGGTATTAAAACTAACAATCTACTTGCGTAATAATATATTCATTGCTTAATCTATATACACTTAAATTTCGATTTTTCTGGGAAGAATTTAGTGTTAATACTTAAATCAACCATATCCACCATTTACACTAGAAAGTTGCTAGTAAATAGTTAAATAGGATAATAAATTACGATTATAATTTACAATGAATACCCATACAGCACCAGGGCCCGATCTAGCTCTTCCGCCGCTCTGGGCAAAAGTGATTTTTGCCGTCCTTTGCATTGAATCATAAATAAGTATTTTAAAATATATTTTTTGACACTGAGGAAAATTTTTTGTAGGTATTTGTCTACCAATTTTCCCGCCCCCAAAATTTACCGCTGTGGGCAATTGCCCTAGTTGCGCCCCCCTATATCTGGGCCTGAACAGCACACTCCGTTGCATGAAGGTTGCAGAATAGTTCCAGCAATGTTGCTGAAACATTCCGATGTTGCACCGCAACCTTCCTGCAACCTTCCTGGAACCTTCCTGCAACGGAGTGTGCTGTATGGGTAATTTCTACTTCAAACAACAATTAAGTATTTATTAGTACACTTTTACTAGTGAAATCCGTTTTCTAATTTCCTTCCTTATCTTTTACTAAAAATTTCAAGCACTAACTGAGAAATATAGGTAGGTAGCAATACTAAATATATACTTATGTAAACTATACTCATAAACACTGTTATTATGTTTCGATGCATCCACAGAAAATTCGAATACATATATTCTATTTAAGCTTAATTTTGATTACTTAGAAGTACCTAAATACATAATGTTTTTCCACTTATAAGTACTCATATAAGATTTTAACATTCACACTGTTTATCGTCTGCCCTGATCTGATCACTGCTTATTATCAACTTGCTTTAGTTAGTGGTTCATTTTCATTCAAACACCATTGAATCATGTCGATTCATATGTCGTAGGGATGACAAGACACAGGGATACTCAAGGCAGGGGATTGCGGGGCTCGGGGCCACGCACGGCATGAGTGCATCAATCACTGCGAGAAGAGCCCGCCTAAGGCGTCTTTTTGAACGCGAAACGATCGAGCTAGAAAATATTATACGCGCCTCGGGATACGCTTTCATTCCTACGTAACCTTGACCACGTTCGGTCGCGTTTCTTTCGTCCATCTCGCAACCTTAGCTGTAATGAATCAATGAGAAGCACCACTTTCACCGTTTTCGATTTAAACGAATTTTGTGAGTACCAACTTCAACGAGCTACGTGGGCCGGGTAAGGTGCCAATTTAGCTGCTCTGATTTGGATGGAGTGCCATACAATGGAAGACTCTTACGGTGGATAAAATGATGAACATTGTATTTCGACGAGTCTTAATAAAACAGATTAACCCGCTGCATTTTTTCGTTTGACAGTTAATGATTGTGCACAATCGGTTGTAAAATATCGTCTTAAAATTCATTAACTACATAGGAGAAAGGTGAGATGAAAAGAAGGTTGCGAAATCTGAAAGATAAGGGAGTTTCCCACGACGAAAGTATTTATGTTTTATGTTATTGCCTGACTGCAAGCTGCTGTCATTTCGAAGATGGCGATGATACCATTTCTTCACGCTTCAAAGTAAATTTCTGGATGTTTCTGAGTATCTAAAACCGGATTAATTATAACTGAAGATGAAGTCCCACACAGCACACAACGTCCCGGGGACGTCAGTTTTACGTCCCGTCTAGGTCTGTAGGTCTGAATGTCCCGGTTTGTAACAAAACGTCCGTGGGACGTCTATAGACGGTTTTGGGATGTCTATAGACTGTTTGGGGACGCTTATGGGACGTCCCAAAATCGTCCTGGGGATGCGTTTGGGACGTGTTTAGGGATGGCCTTTGGATGCATTTGGGACGTGTTTTTGGGACGGCTTGGGACGCTTTCAGGACGCGTGAGTTATTGTAGGGATCCGTAGTGGGTACCGACGCTCCACCAGAGGGCCACGCAGCGCGACGTGGTACTTCTCGCTAGTGTTCGCCTGGTCCCTCGTCCGTATATATACAAGTTCCGTTCCAGTACTAATACCCAGCGTGTCTAAGGCAGGGTTCCGCCAGATAAGCCTTACTGATGAGTCCACTGGCGGGCCCGGGACGAAACCGCTCTCTTTCCTTTCTTTCCTTCTATGCGAAGGTGGTGATCCCTTTATCCGGGTTAGTCACAACACCACTGCTGACATACGCTTAAAAGACGTGTACCCGGGGACCACTTTTTTTGTAACATTCGTCGTTCAGGGGACGTATAGAAGCCATTCGCAGGAAATTCGGGACGTCCCCGGGACGTCCGGTACCGCTGGGACGCTTTTAGGACGGCTGTGTGCTGTGTGGGGTTACACCGAATTCTGATAAATTAAAAGCGGTAGATTTTCCAGAACCACATAACTAAAAACAAATAAAAGAATTTTTAGGTTAAGTAGGATATTACTGTAAATTTTTTAAAGGCTTTAGCAAGAAGGCAGCACCATTCAATGCTTTGTTAACAAAGAATGTACCTTTTAATTTTGGAACAGATCAACGAAATGTCAGGAGTACCAATGTGGCAGTCCGCGTGTAGGTTGGCAGAGGTCCACGTGATGTGGGTTTCCCCCACTGACTGATTCCCGCGCGTGCATACCACACGCTGTTGTATTGTAGTATCGTCTTATAATCCTAACACGAAATGCTCTAGGAACACTGAAGGAGGATTTAAAGAATTCGTGCATTTTAGAATTTCCAGACTTCAGAATCCAGCGGAACAACATTATCCTGGAACGAAGAAAGTACTTTTACCCATCGTATGTTGTGTAAAACATTTTAGACCAGATCTGTATGGAAACTGATTTACAATAAAATTCAGAGATCACTAACCTCTCAAATGGCCCATGAACTTGAAGTACCCTAATTCACAATTAATGAGGTGAAGAATAATATTAGAAGAATTCGACTGCGAGATAAAATACATTAAGGGATTTTTTAATTGAAATTGTAAAATTTTATTTACTTAAAATTTATGCATATATACCACCAAAATGGCCGGCAAAGTACCCAAATTCTTAGGTGGCCACTATAGTGGCCAGCCCGGCCTTCTAAAGGTTAAGGGTAAACAAAATAGTGTAGCAGTCCAAACAATCCGGATTGTTTCACTGACAAAGGGAGGACACCGTGTGGTAGACACCGATTTTGATGAGCCTTGGCACGATGGATCTATGTAGAAAATAAGTACATAGGTGTCCGAGCGTTTCTGCCAATGGGCCTTAATAATAGAGATATTTACGAGGTAATTATTAAAAATTTCATTGTGGCCGTGGGGTTTAAATGAGTAAATATCCGACTACCCTGGCGCCCCGGGGGATTCCCTTCTGTAGGAGTCGGGGTGCATTTTGAAGATTTCCCCAAGTTAAACAAAATTATAAAAAATAATTTTAAAAAAATTTATAAAATTTTTTTTAAACCTCGGTTGTCACACCTACTTTTTCGAACGTCGTTCTCACACTGGGTCAATTTGACCCTGTCAATTTTCAATCAGTTGTTACTTAAAAACTATTTGTTAAATTAAGTCTAAAAAATTCTGAGATAAAGTTTGAACATTGTAGAATATATGCCCATCGTTGAAAGTTGACATTTAAAGTGTCATCATTCTTAAAAAAAAATTGGAAGTAATAAGAGTTCCGAGAAAATGTGTTTTGCTTGCTGTCAATTTGACCCAGTGTGACAACCGAGGGTTAACGTGGAGACATCTTCAAAAGGCACTCCGATGCCTCCAGAAGGGAATTTCCCGCGGGCGTCAGGGTAGTGTGGGATTTTGACCCACTAAAACCCCACGCCTCTATGAAATTTTTAATAATTTACATGTGAATATCTCTATTATTAAGGCCCATTGGCTGAAACGCTCGGACACCTATTTACTTATTTTCGACATAGAGCCATCGTGCCAAGGCTCATCAAAATCGGTGTATACCACAAGGTGTCCTCCCCTTGTGAGATAAAACAATTACCAGGATCGAAGAAAAATTTTGTACGAGTGAAAGAACCATCTGAAAATGCGCTACCTATCACGTTTAGTATAGGATCTTGAAACAATACTGAAACAGTAGTGAGTGAAGACGAACTATATTTGTTCTCAAGTATGAAGGAACCTGCTAACCGACGAGTTTAGACCGGTTCCGCGCAGGTTGTCGCTCATTGGTGCCGGGAGAAGCCACTATTGGCTGTATCCCCACCAACGCTTTTTCAGAGCCAATGAGCTCAGTCTGGATGCGCGAAACGGGTTCCTTCACATTTGAGAACGAGCATAATAGCACTACATTGAGAGCACGAAGCTTATTCCGAGGAAACAATCAAGGAACGCATTGAAGAAATTATTACCAATTGTATTACCGGGGGAATACGACATAGATACATATATATGTATATAAACTTTAACATACTAGAAAATTTATTTCAGGGTGACAAGGATTTAAAGAAGTTATTAAATAACATCGATGTACCCCAGCTTACTATTGAGGTAGGAGTAGAAATATTAAGGCGATATCCGGAAGCCTTAAGTTTGGACATCAAGGGATAACAAAGACATCTAAAGCCCGTTAGTAGACAATATTATTGGAATGGTATACTGATGCATACCGATGATATGGCTTGATATCCATACATGATTTATATATCCTACGTTGCGAAGTTTACCAAGGGGAGAACATACAATTCAGGAGTGCACAGGGAGCCGTTTTTAGCGCCTAGCTGCGAGCAACCCGCCTGTCTCGTTGCTAAGGTTAGAATCGGTGAGGAGAACAGCAGTACTGTACATGCGTGCTCGTAGGCTCGTAGCGTAAGTATACCTATATGGCTGGGTTCAAGTCATACCAAATGCCCGTACACTACTGCAGTTCTCCCATGGACCTTAGGTCCATGAGTTCTCCTCACCGATTCTAACCTTAGCAACGGGACAGGCGGGTTGCTCGCAGCTAGGCGCTAAAAACGGCTCCCTGTGCACCCCTGACACACATTATCAACGGGAAAGAGCACCTATGCAAATGACTGATGCAGCAAGATTTTTGAACGAAAAAATAGCTGCAGACATCGTGGGACCATTAGAGGAAACTTCAAGAAGGAACAAAATCCTGACTCCTCAGGATAACGTCACGAAATTTATACAAGCTTACCTGATATCAAAAAACACTGCAGAAGAAACAAGAATTCTAGCTGAACATTATATTCCAGAATTTGAAATACCGAAAATTATTCTCACAGGCAATGGACATAACTTCATTGCTGAACTTACTAAACAGTTCTTTTCCCTTTTCAGAGCTCAACAGCCCTCGGCCACTGCTTTTAGACCACACTCTAGCGGTAGTTTAGACAGAATGCACACAAGTTTAAAGGAATATTTACGATCTTACAAATCAACTGACCAAGACTGGGGCGAGATCTTACCATTGTTTGTTATAATTCTTACAATACAACACAACATAGTAGTACAAATTTGACGCCTTATGTTATAGTTCTTGGACGATCTCCAGTTACGGTGGACGATGTAATGACGGACAATTATGAGACTTATTACGATTACTTACATAAATTACGGTTACGCATAGGAGAAGTTGCTAGTGACCAACTCAACGTCACTACAGCGTAGGAGATTTCATATGGCTTAGGGCTAACGAGAATAAGAAATTATTACACGATCTTACATCTAGATGTATAGGTCCATTTCTTCTTATGGAAGTGATTAGCGAAACAAACGTAAAAATAAATCGCAAAAAATAGAATAGAAGTGGTACGCGTAAACAAAATCGAGAAACTTCTAATCCATTCAAATATTTACTTCGACCCTATGGGAGCAGTTCGTGTTTTCCATGAAGAATGGAAAGTAGTAGCATACCTACTATGACGTAAGTAATTTGATACGCACTAGGGAACAATTGCTTTTTAAATAAGTGGAGATATGTGCGTACTTAAACAAATTCATTGGGTGACTCGTACTAATAATTTATTTAGTAGCGTAGATATAGTATAGAAAGTTAGAATTCTAGAGTTAAATGTGGAATATTTAATTTTAATATGTCAGAATCGGACGCTAAGTATTATAATGAACAAATTAACGAAGTAATAGCATCGCAAAATAAACTGGCTAAACTTGTTGTTAACGAAACGCAAACATATATTATGTTCAACCGCACTAGTTTCAGCCGCCTTTGAGAAGAAAATGACTGACCTTTCATGATATTGTACATCAAATAAATAACGCTAACAAAGGAATTAATAATAAGGCTGTAATAATAGAACAACTAACCTACATTAACAAGCTCGTTGCGGAATTGATAGATTCCGTTATTTTACTTGAAAATGTTATATCATACGCCGCAATAGGGCACACACACTCCAATTTAAGGGGGTATAGGACTATAGTATAGGACGACTAAAATCGACTGTTTCTTGTCGGTTGGATTGCTTAGATACCAAATAATCACCATACCGGCATTTTTCACAGTTTTTTATATACGTTTTTACAAGTAATGTAAAATAAAAAAATTGTCAGAATGTTGAAAATTATTCAAGATATTTGACGCTAAAGATGGTCCCCCGTAGCGCGCAGCTGCAATCGGTGTACATAGTCCCAGGTGAACCAATCATCTAAAAGCAAAATGCCTTGGGGTGAGTAATTTCTACACTAATAGTTATCGTGTAAAAGTTTGCTAGGTGAATTTAAACAAAAATTGTAAAAGTTACACGCGAATCAATTTTTTCCCCACGTTTTCTTCGATAGGGAAAAAATTAATTCGTGTGTAACTTTTACAATTTTTGTTTAAATTCGCCTAGCAAACTTTTACACGATAACTATTAGTGTAGAAATTACTCACCCCATGGCATTGTGCTTTTGGATGATTGGTTCACCTGGGACTATGTACACCGATTGCAGCTGCGCGCTACGGGGGACCATCTTTAGCGTCAAATAACCGGAATAATTTTCAACATTCTGACAATTTTTTTTATTTTACATTACTTGTAAAAACGTACATGAAAAACTGTGAAAAATGCCGGTATGGTGATTATTTGGTATCTAAGCAATCCAACCGACAAGAAACAGTCGATTTTAGTCGTCCAATAGTCCTATACCCCCTTAAGGCGGTACACACTCATGACTGGTCGGAAAATAGGGCCATTTTTATGATTTATTTTGCAGCATTTGCGATACCTTGAATATCTCGGGGATTACTTGATGAACCGATTTAAATAAAATTTTGGACGAATATTCTTAAGACTCTAGTACTTGTCGAGACGACTTTTCGATGCGTCTTTCGAACACAAGGAGATGAAAACTTAAGTCGAACCTCACGTGCTTGACTGCGAGTAGCTGCCATTTTTCAAAAAATAAATTTTTTCAAAATTGGTGCCGACAAGTACTAGATTATAGTCTTAAGAATATTCGTACAGAATTTTATTCGAATCGGTCCACTAATCTCTTAGACATTCTTGGTATCGCAAATGTTGTAACTATGAAGAGGCCTTGAGAGAAGGAGCAACTACGGCACCATTTCTTAAAATATCAAATTTCTTTTTGAAGAGAATCATTAAAATGGTCCCATTTTCCAACCTGTCAAGCGAATGTAACCTCTTTATCAATAGCACACTCAGTAATACTGTATTAGAAGAAATCGCTCAAGTGTATGGTCAGAACCAAATGATATTTCCAGTAGATGTAACTACAAAATCATGAAACTATCAAAGCCTGCACTGTCGATATTGCTATTTTAAAAGCAACTCGCATTTGTTTTGATATACGTATACCAATACTTGAAGAAACCGAATTTTCAGCATATCATTTAGTTCCTGCGCCAGCTATCGATCAAGCTAAGATAGGATTGAAATATATACAACGAAGTGTAAGCTATGTAATAATAAATGCAGCAACACATTCCTACATGCCAACTACACGATACGAATTAGATAATTGTAAACAGCAGATACATTATCACACACGGGAGTATTTTTACTGAAACCTATGATATCCATTTCCGCAACATTGTACGCATTTAACGAAATAGCTAGAGATATACGAAAGATTCAACTTGGAATGCCATCCATCAATGATATTCTGAATGAAAATATTTCTGTAGCCTTTATACCTGAAATCAAAGAAGTTACTTTTAATTCAGACACCTTGAAAGATAAATTCAGAAATCGAGATGGAATACGAAACGAAGCTGAATCTTTAGATCATAGAGTTAGAACATTCGCACAGGCAGAGACACGATAGACTATTATCAAAGTAATTTTGGAATATTAAGAAGCCTATGGAATATTAAGAAGCCTATATTCTCACATCACGAATCGATTACCACGCACAGGAGACGAAGACGCCCTGGTCCCATACTTAGTAGATATCGGTGCCGCCAAACATACACATAAGGAAAATGCGAGCCGGAGACACGCAGCTGGATATTTTCAAATATGCCCTGACTATGAGCCGCTGTACCCACCCTCCAAGGAAAACTGCCATCCTAACAAAATATGTAAACCCTCATGTCGAACCGCGGAGCGTAGTTACCTAATTCAAGGCACGATACGTGTAACGTCACTCGAAATAAAAGCTTAACGAGCATATTCTAATCTTCGATCCCTTGTCTATTCCCTCAAACAAGTCTAAGTTACATTAACTTCGAGGAGTTAATAGTGGATTGAATATCAATCGTAAGAACGTTCTCATTGTACCGCGGTCGCCCTCGCAGTCTCATTTTATTTGCGCAGAAAATGTTCTCGTAAATTTACGATGGTTTGTTGAATGAATCGTGGCTCCTGTTGCGCGTAGGTACTCAATTCATTGAACAATTCCTCCAATTGTCTCTTTCGTGTTTCTTCCCATAAATGTTCTCCTTGAGCATTTCCCTGTTCTTCCTGTTGATGATGTTCTCTTACATATTCTTCTTTTATTTGTTCTTCTGGCATTTCTTCTTTTATTTGTTCCGCTTGTACTGCTTGTTGTTCACGTTCTTCCGGTTCTTCTACTTGTTCTTCCGGTCCTTCTTCTTCTTCTTCCGATTCTTCTTGTTCATCGGCATCCTCTATTTCCTCTTCGGAAAAGGCCTCTGCTTCCTCACACTTGATTAAGAATTCAGTAACCCTTTCTTGACAGGGTTCTTCTCCAATTATAGCACCAACCATGTCTTCCAATTGGGTTGCCAATGGATCAGTAGCATCTTCCGGGGCTAGCGTGACCAATGGGATGGTCCGGATAATTTTTCTCCAGGCATGCACTATATGTGTAGCGTTTACGTCTGCCCACGCCTCATGGAGGAAGTCGATACAATGCTTTAAATTGTACTTTTCGTGAAATTCCTGTAGTCCACCAGGGTAGGCAAGGATATGCCGCAACATCTTGTGGCGGAAAGATCCTTTTGTCTTCGTAAAAATTCCCTGATCCATGGGCTGTATAATAGACGTGGTATTGGGAGGCATGATCACAATCTCAAAATTATTGTCCTTCTGGTATTTGGACGGTTGTAACTTATGCCCTCCCCAGTTATCCAACAACAGAAGAACTTTGCCACTTCCACCACTCTCTAACTGTCGTTTTCTGACGGCAGGCTTGAAGTGGTTGTCATACCAATCCGTGAATATTTTCCGGTCCAGCCAGGCGTGTTCCTGCGCCTTAAATATGACTGGCAAATGATTCATCATATTCTTCAGTGCCCTTGGATTGTGATATTTATATATAAAGAGTGGTGTCAGCTTGTGAGTTCCCGTTGCGTTAGTGCACAACCCTACACTCACACGGTCTTTCTTGAGCTTCATTCCTTCGAGCTTCACGTCGACTTCTTTACCATGGACTAATGTTTTCGTGGGCACGGCCTTCCACGTCAGACCAGTTTCGTCCATGTTATATATATTCTCGCACTGGATGTCCTCTTCTTCTATTTGGCGAGTCAAGGATGCTACAAATTCTTCAGCCACCTCTGCATTTCCCTTTTCACTGGAAGTATGATTACTTAGACGGATGTCGTGTCGGTTCTTGAATTTGGCTACCCATCCCATACTGGCCTTGAATTCTGTTGCATCAAATTGTCTCGCCATTTCCTGAGCCTTCTCCTGAAGCAGCAGGTCAGTAATTGGATCCCCTAACGCTCTTCGCTCTAAGAACCACGTATGAAGATGATCTTCCAATTCTGCGTACTTCGGTTTCCGCAGCCTCTTCAGTTTTCGGGTAAAGGCACCTCGAGTACCAAGGTGATGTAACGCCGATCCATTTCGTCGAATGCGACGAGCCGTCGCAGGGTGAATAAAGTATTCACTCGATATTAAACTAATCGATGCACCACTATCCAGTTTCTGAACAATGTCCAGTTTCTGTTGTATCGAAAGCGTGGTTTTCCTCACTCGATTCATGCTCGCCAATCCTTTCACTGCTGAAACACAATGTTTCGATTTCTTGAAAAAATCTTTCGTTTCGATCATCTCGTGTATTTGATAGAAGCCGGTAAACGACTGCTAACGGTTCTCTCGGCGTTCAGAGCATTTTGTTTTTAAACTTCCGCAGTTCTTCTGTTCTTTAGACCACTGTGATCCGAGGAGCGGCGTCGACCTCTTAATTAACACCGGTTCACAGTTTACCGATTTGTATCGAATACACAAGGCGATCGAGATGAATGACTTTTTCAAGAAATGTGTCATATGGAATCTAGTCTCCTCCCATAACATTTTTGCCTTTCAACTTGCTGAATACTTTCATTATCTCATCGTATACCATCTCATCGCTCTCATCCTCTCTTCTTTGCCTTAACTGTCCCGTTACTACTTTCCTTCCACACCTACTCCTAGCACCTCAGACAGTGTTTTTCCCACTCCTTCATTCCTATCTTCTAATTTACCCTCTTCCTAATTTCACTCCCCCTGTACACTACCTCCCATACCTCCCTCTCATTTCTTACCTCCCACCGCTTCTTTCATAAACCTGTCCGCTTCTTCCTTTTTCTCGCCCTCGATTTGTCCTGACTGATTTTCTTCTTCTATCCCCATAACCCAAGCAGGGGTCGAATGAAACTGTTAACTTTTATAAATACAAGTTATTTCTGGAACTTTTAAATCATTTCCTTTCAGTTTTAACTTAACTTTGTGCATTAACACTTTAACTCTGTTGTACGACATCAGTTTTAATAAGAGTTCTGTAGTACCATACATATAATATTGAACAAATATTTAACGGTAAAATATAAAAGTTAGGAATGTTTTTTTAATTAGTATTATTTAACACGTTCCGGATGGCCATTTCTGAAGGTATAGGGCAGATAGTGTCGGTTTGTTTCTTATGACATCAGCCGTACGGAATGTGTTAAGGAATTGAAAGCAGGATAAATATAAAAGAGAAAGCACATTGTCATTTTTATATAGTTGTTACCGATAATGTGCGTAAAGCCGGTAAAGTGCAGATTAACTAGGTAATCTGAAGATTATCTAAGCAGGCATTGTAAAGTACGAAGGCATAGATTTATTTCTCAGATTAACTAGTTAGTCTACAGATACCCTAGGTCAGGGCTGCACAGGAGCCTTCTTCAGCGCCTAGTGGCGAGCAACCAGCCATACGCCGTTACTAAGGGTAGAATCAGTGAGGAGAACTGCAAGTGTATGTACTTACGCTACGCGCCTACGAGCCCGCACCTACACTGCTGCAGTTCTCCTGACTGATTCTACCCTTAGTAACGGCGCACGGCCGGTTGCTTGCCGCTAGGCGCTGAAAAAGGCTCCCTGTGCAGCCCTGCCCTAGGTAATACACAGATTACCTACTGAGCGCTCATTAATGTGTAATGAAAGGGATTTAAGGCCGCGTCCAGATCTGAACAGAACAGCGAACAGAACACCACTTGAGCAGTTAGATGGAGCAAGACGAGCGATCTACTTATCTTGCTCCATCTAACTGCTCAACTGGTGTTGTGTTCGCTGTTCTGTTCAGATCTGGACCCGGCCTAAGGGTTCGCTACGATGCTTTACGCGCCCCTCGCAGTAATCTAGCCCCAACCAATACTAATACCCGGGACAAGTTGGAAAGTGGAATACGTTCTCTCAACCTTCGTTTCCGAGATATTTGCTGAAAACTTCTGTTGACTTATTCCTACACAACGTATTCAAGCATGGTAGTGAACCCTTAAATCCCTTTCGTTACACATTAACGAGCGCTCAGTCGATAATCTGTGAATTACCTATGGTATCTGTAGACTAACTAGTTAATCTGAGAAATAAAGCTATGTCTTCGCACTTTGACCTGTCTGCTTGATAAACTTCAGGTTAACTAGTTAATGTGCACACTAACTGCTTCCTAACTTTAACGGTAACATAATAATTTTCACCAAACGGAATTCGTGATCTTGTTGAAGAGCTGCCTGTTCATCGATTTCGACGAGGTTTGATTATGTTGTAAAAATCAACATTCTGGACAACTTTTGCCTTTGACGAAAATGGCGGTCGGCCCTAGTTTCCGAGATTTTCGGAAAACATTTTTTAAATGGCCTGCTAATATGCGTATACATATAGCGTGGACTGCAAATGTAAAATTTTTAAGAATTACTTTTTCTACAATTTTTTTTAATTCCACACGTGTAGTTGCTCCCCCCGTCCCCGATACCCACCCACCGCCAACTGTAGCTCCATACCTATACCGATGTCTCGGAAACGATCAATACAGATGTACCTGATTCCAAATAAATACCAAAATATTTTTATGAATATCTCGAAAACTAAAGCCGACCGCCATTTTCGTCAAAAGAAAAAGTTGTGCAGAATGTAGAGCAGGAGAGGGGAACCCTATCGAAATCGGCGGACAGGTAGCTCATCGACAAGTTTACTCTTTTTCAAAGCACAATAAATGTTCCTGTTTAACTATACCTATAGAACGTTTTTCTACTTTCAAGGAAAACTACTTTCAAATAAAAGTTTCTTTATTTACACAAAAATGTATGGAATACAAGTTTCAGTTAATACACTGCATTTTATAACAGTATTCTCTGAAGAAAAAAGATAATAGTCATAAAATGACAGTTATTTCATAATTAATTGAAAATTTTAACAATTCATTCGACCCCTGACCCTAAGTAATTCTTCCACTCCCTCCCTGAGCCTGTCACATATACCTGCCATTCCCCTCACCACGACATTTCTCCTTCTCCCCTCGCTTTCTTTTATCTCTACTTTCCATTCCAAATCCCTAAACCTCTTTCCTATCTCACCCTCCACCCTAGTCCCCTCTCCTGCCCTACATTCTTTCAAGCCTATTTCCAGTTTTTCAAACCAATCCTCCAGTTCCCCCTTTTTTTGCTCTCTCTACCTTTTCCACCCTCTTCTCTAACTCTCTCATTTCCCCTTTTATAGTATCCCTTTCCTTCTCCAACTTTTCTCCCCTCTTTCTCATTTCGTCTTTTAGCCATTCTATCTCTCCTTTCAGCCACTCCTGCTCTTTTGCCCTTTCCTTTGCCTCTTGTCTACCCTCTGCTATCTCCTCCCTCATACGTCTTAGTATTTCCATTACAACCCCCTCCGCCTGTCCTCCTTTCCCTACCGATGGTACCTTCTTACTTGTTCTGAATATCTTTTCCTTTTATTTTTCTAGACTTATCTCCCCATCTCGTCTATCTCGTTTTCCCCTAAACATCTCCTCTATTCTTTCTGTACTATTTCTCCTCCCTAGTTTAAACATTTCCGGATTCGTAGGCCTGCCTCTTCTTCTTGCTTCTTCTTCCCTCTCCTCTACCTCCCACCTCTCATCCATTCTTTGCTGTATTTATTTACTCCCCTTCTATGGAGCCGTCCTTAAATTACATAAGGGTAATTTTGGCGATTTCTTATCCCCTCCTCCACCAGTATAAGGGGAATACAATTTTACACTGCACTTTTTCAGTTTTTAAAATTCTTCTAAAAGTGTATACATACAATTGTACAAAACATCGTTTTTTTGTTTACTCATATTGAAAATTAGGTTGACATAATATTTCGTAAAACGCTACCTCAGCCCTTTGTAAGAAAGCACAAGAAATTCGCGACCCCTCCCCAAGCGTTACGTAATTTAACACTGGAACGACTGACGATTGTCGTATAGTATACCTACTTCTACCGGAGGACTCAAAATGACTTGTGTTTGAAAAGAACAACCCATTGAGGAAAATACGCTAGTATAAAACGAATTGAAAATTTAAATACTTTTTAATGATATAATTTTGAGAAAAATATACGCGTGTGTTATATTTCTATTTATAATATATAAATTACAATATACATATAAATATACAAATTCTTTCAGACAGAAGAACAAGATTACAGCCAAAATACACTAATATGTTGACTATAATAAGGTCATATAAAAATAAATAGATTCTGAATGACTTTATTACAATTAATGCGTTGCATTCTACCAGAGCCGCTTTTATTCGCCTTAACGATATCTTAACGATATTATCGAAAAATCGAAACATCGAATACATTTCGATTAGGGTTTGTCGGTTTTTCATAAATTTGTAAAATTCGAAAAACTGTTTTTAAATTTTGAAAAAAAAAACGGTTTTATATATTGGGCTTAATATGGAAAAATGAATTAATTATTTGATTAAAAACGTTAACATTTTGACTTGAAATCGCCTCGGACACAAGCATATTGTAGTACATAACAGTTTACTGTAAAACTAATCTTCATGAGCTCATATTTTCAGAAGAAAAATACTAAATGAAATAAAGATTTATAATTTATATTTTGTACGGATTTTAGTTATTTTAGTTTTTTCCCCCGTTTGGTTTTGTATGCAGTGTATTTTATTGTGCTGATTTTTGAAGATCCAGAAATATTAAGTAAACTAAAAAATGGTACGGATTTTAATTACTTTAATTTCTTTTATTTATTTGGTTTTGTATAGATACAGTATATTTTATATTGTTATATCTTTGTAATTCCATAAATATTAAAAAAATGAACATTTTTAAAATAAGTACTGATATTTATTTTTTTAATTTTTTTTTTGAAAATTCGAAAACCGGTTTAACAGGTTTTTTGGGAATAGTGGAATTCGAAAACCGATTATTTCAAAAGTCGGTTTTTGTATAAACCCTAATTTCGATATTGTCGACATTTATCGACAAATCATGACCAGAAATGATCCGTCACGTATGTACGAACAGTAAAACTAAAACTTTGCAGCCGTTCGTAGTATATCACCATCGAAATTGCAGTACAGGAAAAGAATTATTTTTTAGCGACTGCAGCACTACAGCATTTAAGCAAACCGTTAAACTGTATACAGCAATAAAAGATATTTGTAAAGTCTGAGCTGTGAAATGTAAATCCACAAACACTAAAAACTAGAAAATAGAAAATATATAAAAAAGATTTATGTTAAACGATTTTTAATAAAATAATATACTTTTTATTGACAGATCAGGATAGAAAATAAAATTCCGATTTTCAATTTTTTCTATTTGTTTTTATGAACAAGCGAAAGACATGGAAATGGTAAAAGAAGAATGCAACAATTGCGCAAACATAACACACAAGTATTGTATGGCATTTTTGTACAAGGTATATGTACTGAAATGTATTTAATTTGCTAAAGAAGTATTTGAACTATATGGAAATATTATGGGAAATACTGCATAGGGTATACTGCATAGAAATTTTATAGAAAAAACAAGCAAAGATGAATAATATTTTACAGAATTAATCATTTATATGTTTCAATAAAAATTGCGAAAAATTTGAGAAAATAAAATGAGTAATGATTAATGATTATAAGATATGACAAAACAAGTCATTTTGACCCCCTTGGTAGATCTGGTGTTAAGGACGACCACTATTCTGTCTCTTTCTCCTCCTACTTCTTTCGCCAGGTTCTTCCTTCCTTTCACTTTGGCGGCACCTTCTCTTTCCCTCTCCGCTCTCTTCCTTACCGCTTTCTTTCACTACTGCACTACCCGATGTCGCCTGCTACCTCTTCCTAGCGGCGCCTCTTGAGCTCGTCGTATGTACCACGTTTTTCTCCCTAACCTCAATTTGCTCTTCTCGCCCTTTCCTTCTGTCTCCTCCTTTCTCAATACTCAACTCCAACACTCAACACACACCTGCTTCCAACAGTTCCAGCACCGCACTCTTTGGAACCTCTCACAATCGTACCGGAAACGGAAGTCTATATATAATATTTATTCGGTAGAAGCTCGCAGCTCGCGACTGGCGGTGAACATTTAACGCAGGGGGGGACACGATTCTCGCTTCTTCCTTGCCGAAGGCGAGAGCGAGATGGAGCGAGAGCGAGTCAGAGGGACGGAGAGCGAGCGAGGAACGGTACGAGACAGACGACGCGTTGTTATTTCGTCTCGCTCCGTTTTTCGGACGCCTAATATACTTACTCCGCCCTTTGCTTGGCCGTGCGAGCAGCTGCGATTAGGGTTGCCAACTTTTTTTCGGGGAACTATAGTACTTTACGATCAAATGTGATAAAAAATATAGTACATACATTGGAGAAAAATATAGTACTTTTCAGAGGAAAGTGGTAAAAAATAAAATTACATTAAAACAACAATACCTTATTTTTTAAATGTATATTTTTTGTGCGTGTTGCATTATTAATTAATTTATTGTCTTTAACAAATATGGCAAAATTTCTATTATACTGGAAGTCGAAACTAATAATATATATGAGAAGCTTCATTTTTTATGAGAGATGTAGAATGGCTTTGTTTCTCTCTTCCTGCCACTTCATTATTCATTATAGAAAAAATCCTCTCTGTGAAAGCTGAAGTGGCGGGAATAGAGAGAAAGTATGAAATTATTTTATATACATTTTATAAATCATTTTCTGTAATTTTAAAGCCGAGCTGCCATTTTTAGACGATTTTATTCAGCTTTGATCCTCTGTTTGTTTGTTTGTATGGTTCAAATCTGTAGCGTTTAAGCAAACTGATAAACTGCATACAGCAATAAAAGATATTTGTAAAGAAGTCTGAGCTGTGAAATGTAAATCCACAAACACTAAAAACTAGAAAATAAAAAATATATAAAAAAAATTGTATGTTAAACGATTTTATTAAAAATGCAGTAAAACAAAATTAAAATGCACTAAAAACTAAAAAAATTCTTTTTTTTGTACTACAATTTTGATGGTGTTAATATCACTTTAAATAAAATCGTGGGACACAATATTTCATAACAGGGTATGAATTACTTTAATACTTCAACTTCTGGTCGCACATGGTGCCCCACGATTTTATTTAAAGTGATATTAACACCATCAAAATTGTAGTACAAGAAAATTATTTTTTAGTTTTTAGTGCATTTTTAATAAAATCGTTCAACATAACAATTTTTTTATACATTTTTTATTGTCCTGTATTTTTATTTGTAAAATTAGTACAGCTTTTAATTTTCTTAAAAATGTTGTTAACTGTAGTTAGCTCTGAATATAAGTCATCTACTCTGATATTTAATTCGTCTTTTGTAGGCATTCGGCGTTTCAGAACGGCCTATGGTGCGATTGGCACATAAGTGTCGTCCTGTTGGTTTCGCTATTTGTAGAGTTCGGCAAAGAGTAACATCGGAGAGTCGGCGTTAGAAGAACGCGACTGGCCAATACCCAGAGGACCCGCAGATATTGGGTTCGAGTCCCATCGCCCGAGGCTCTCTCTCTCTTTCGCTTCCACTTGCAAACCTAATCTTTCAATAAGCAACTCACAAATTCCGAATTCAAGCTCATTTTTTTAAATAAAAGTTTAAAGTAAATTTAACCGATTAGTTTCACTAAAATCAAAGCACAGACAGATCATAGACAACGCTTTCTTTAAGTTTGATGTTGCCATAGAATAAAAAAATAAGTAAAAATTGTAGAATTTTATCAATGTATCGGAAATATAGTATTTTCACGTACTATATATTTTTTTAACAGTATATAACACTAGACAAAAATATAGCACAATACATATATACAATCAGTGGTGGGTTTACTACGTTACATCGAATTTACTACGTGACACACGTAAAAAATGTAAATAATTGTATAAAATGTATAAAATGTAGAAAATGTCAAAAATTCAAATATAAACTATTAACCTGTACCTTTTGCATTGAATTTTACTGCACAATATTTTAAATTCCTTTAAAAAGAAAGATTGGAATGTAATTATAAAAATTATAAATCATTTGAAATTTTTTAGTAAATTTCATATCTTTGGTGTGCAAAAGATACTCGAATTTTTACATATATCAACATGGATTCTGAAAAAATTGATAAAGCTTTAGCAGATTATTTATTTGGAACTTTAGGAACTTTGTGCTATTATTAGGAACTTTAGGAACTAAATTGAATCCAGCTTATACAATTCCAACTCGAAAGACATTGTTGAATAATTTACTTAACACAAAATTTCAAGATTACAAAAAATAAACAATCAGTGTGGAATCCAAAGATGCAGTTCTACTTTTAGATGGTTGGAAAAATTCATCATCCAACGATAAGTAAGTTGCAATTCTGTATTTAATGATCTACGATGTGTCCATGCAGGTTATGACGTTCCACAGACGGTTTTATCAAAGTAAGGTTAAGCTATTTACTACGTCTTATTCTACGCGTAGAAAATTCACTTTTCTACGTTAGGTAAAATACGGACCCACCACTGAATACAATACATGTACAATATATATATATATATAGTATTATAGACATGATTTGCATCCCCATCTGTGATGATAGACCTAAGATTTGCAACCCTAGCTGTGACTGTCTGTGACACAAAACCCACGTCGTGCTCTTACGAAATGTACAGAGCCATTTTCGTGTGTAAACGCTCAAGCCTGTCGCACCCGCAAAGGACGGAGTATCAGGCATCCGAATGACGGAGCGAGACAAAATATCAACGCGTCGCTTGTCAACCGTCGTCTCTCTCGTACCGTTCCTCGTTCGCTTTTAGTTCATGGGGGGGCGCCCTCAGGATTAAATCTTGGAAGGTCCAGTTGAACGGATAAAAATATTTTTAATGATTAATGTAACCACGACTGAAGTAATTCAAGAGCTTTCTAAAACGAAAGAAGAACCTAGATTTTATTGTTTTAATAAATTTTTATAATCGCCTAATGCATTAAAAATATTTTCATCCATTCGACTCGGGCCTTCCCCTCCCCAAGATTGATGATTTCAAAATAATGCGTCCTGTCGTCTTCGAGAACTCAAGGATATTCGCGATTACCTTAGGAGAGCACACACCTTTCTTATACGCACATACATAAGAAATCGACGGCTTGTATTTGCAGACAAGAACCCTGCGGCGTGTGTGACCGCTGGCAATTTCAAGAGAATTTTGCGCTAAGGTCAGCTAAGGTGTTGGCAACGTCGTGTTCAGCTAGTACGCAGTGCGTCTCCAAACAAGTTTGAATTTATTCGCCGAAATCTGAAATAATATATTAAGAAAAATGCCAAGCGATCAGTGTACACCTTGTACATGTCAGAGTTTAAAGACTGCAGTTCGTGAAGGAAGATTAAAAAGCGTAAGAGCGATAATTAGTTCTCGTTGCTCACATTGCCCACAAGAATGGAAGGATACACCAGGTGGATATGCTTTACTCTGTTCCGTTGTTCAGGAGAAACATACAGAGATTGCTAAACTACTTATAAGAAGTGGTTTCCAAGTTAACAGCGGACACGACAGTCCTTGCAATACTCCGCTTCATTTCGCTGTTCTAAATGGCGATGCAGAGTTTGTTCACATGCTTCTACATAGAGGGGCTAATATTAATGCTAAAAATGCGTATGGTACAACTCCGCTTCACAATGCAGTTGAAAGTCTGAAAATGGAAATCATTCTCAAGCTCTTAAAGCAGGGAGCGAATGTTAACGCCGTTGACAAAAGCGGCGTAACTCCTCTACACCTTGCCATTAAAAACAATAGCAAAGAGATTACCACCTATCTTCTAAATCGTGGGGCCAATGTCAATGGTAAAGGAAACAATGCTATAACATCTGATTGTACTGCAGCGGACACAGGGTATTTACAAATTGTTTAGTACCTTTTAAAGTACGTAGCTCACTTTAATTCTGTGTGTCCCCCTCTGTGTAGGAAAGCTCGTACACCATTGCACTTTGCCGTGGAGAAAGGCAATGAAGAACTCACCAAATTGCTTTTACGTCACGGTGCTAACGTAGATGCTAAAGTAAATAATGGTAAAACTCTTCTGCATCTTGCAACGCAGCTTGGGTATCTAAACATTGTTGAGCACCTTTTAATATACGGAGCTGATTTTAATTCTATGTACACCTCTGCGAACTGGGGCGGTGGTACACCATTGCACCTCGCTGCTGACAACGGTCACAAAGAGATTATCAAATTGCTTTTAAGGCATGGTGCTGCTGTAAATGCTAGGGACCGCTGTAGAGGATTGACTGCGCTTTCCTGTGCGATTGAAAGAGGTGATATAGATGTTGTAGAACTATTGCTAAAGAATGGCGCCAGTGAACCTGCTGCAATTAATTCTGACTTCAAGTCACCACTCGAGATAGCTGCTCGATTTGGTCGTAGAAAAATTGCAGAGCTGTTTCTACGATTACACATGGCATAGGAACACCGCTCCATGCTGCTGCTGTATCTGGTCAACTAGAAATGGTCAAGCTTCTCTTAAAAGCGGGTGCCAGTGTTCATTCTACAGATGAATTTGGTGAAACAGCATTTCAGTATGCTTGCGTGGCAGGTGATGAGCAAATTGTTACAGCTCTCCTAGAACACGGAGCTGATGTTACTTTGGTGTATGCCTCAGCAGCTAGGCGCGGCTGTACACCTTTGCACGTTGCTGTCGCCGAAGGTCACAAAGAAATTGTCAAGTTGCTTTTAAGTCGAGATGTTGGTGTAAATGCTAGGGAATCCCGTAGAGGGTGGACTGCTCTTTATTATGCGATTGTAAACGGTGACGTCGAAGTTGTAGAACTATTGCTAAAGTGCGGTGCCAATCAATATGTTTCAACTAAATCTGACTTCATATCACCACTCCACAAGGCTGTTGAGCTTGGTCGTATAACAATTGTAGAGCTGCTCCTAAAATTTGGCGCCGATGTTGATTGTACAGATAAAATTGGTGAAACACCATTTTGTTATGCTTGTAACGGAGGTCATGATCGAATTGTTACACCTCTTCTGGAACACGGTGTTGATATGACTATTCAGAGTAATTACGAACAGTTTGACATCTCTTTGGATGGTATCGAAGCATTTGGTGAGGAAGTTTATTCTTTATACTGTGAATGTCATAACTGTGATGGTCATTACATCTCTACTTATCTAAACATTGCCGACATTCTTAAGCGTCACATGGTTAAGATAAAAGTTGCAAATTTATATGGAATTAACGAGTCTGTACCATCAATAATTAGTAGCGTTGACAAAGAACAAAGTGATGATTTTCCAAATGAATCTGACGAAGAAATCGTACGCGTGTATTGTAGTAAGAAGGCACGTAAGGCAAGAAGGTTAGCCAGAAGAGTTTTGCAGAAAGAATGTGAGGAAGAAATAGCAATCATGAAGAGTGAGAAGGTTGTTAATGCTGATATCACATTTTGTGATATATTGACGAAAGATATAAGTGAATTAACAATATATGCAAGAAATGAAAATATAGTAAAGGCCATCAGATCAGATGATTATGGAAAAAAAATTCCAATATATGCGGGTATGATAAATAGTAATTTTAGAAAGGCGGAAAAAAACGAAAGAGTTTCTGGAGTTTCAAGCTGAAAAAATGTTCCTTTTTCTCTATAACAATATTTTTTTATCTAAATGGTGAAGATTTAATAGCATTAATGGACGCTTGCAAGCTTATTGTAGATTGTCAGCAGTCCTAATATTGATATTAATGATGTGATATTTATTTTAAACGAGTTAAGGAGAAATGTTCAAAAAGAGGAGGACAGTCATAGTTTTTATCAATTTTTAAATGTGTTTATTTTAATGTTATGAAAGATGATATTTTATTTGTTGTAAATGGATTTGCCAACATGCGAAGCAATGTTGGGGGGCTTGCCACTTGCCACGCTTGCTTCATTATGGTCAATATAGAACAATAAAGTATATTTTATATAAATAATTCTACTTTGAATTCGGAAATGTGCCTCGGTTCATGAGCTCGTTCATGAACTCAAATTCAAATTTAAATTGAATGCATATTTTAATTCATCCTTTCACTGCTACGCACAGCTAACATTTCTGTCCATTGTGGGGTGTTCTAATTCCTGTGTAGGTCGTTTTAATAAGAATTTTAATAAGAACACAAGGAAAAACACGTCTCGTTTGATGAGAGTCAGAATTTGTAATGACAAAATTCAATGTACAATTAATGAACATAAAACTATGGTTACATATCAGTATTTATAATAACAGAAGCCTACTGCTCTGCTTGGATATATCTGTGATAAAATTACTTTATATTGAATATAAATATAATACTAACGAAGAAAGTTAGGATTTACTTAAGATGATTTAATAGAGTTGTGTACGCAGGGTTGCCAGATCAGGCCTGATCTTTTGCCGGAGATTTCAATTACTTGGAGGATTGCAGTGAGGGGGCGGGGCGGGAGTGAGAGAAAAAAGGGCAAATAAAAAAACAGGCATCTATAATTCATTATAATAATGAGTTCTTATAAAGGAGTAGTAGTAGTAATAATAATAAAAGTATTATGAATATTTATTAGAATTTATTAGATTTAAATTTTTTTTATTTTTTTATGGCATGCTACACCAGTGCAGTGCCAGTGCGTGCCTGCCGAATTCGCTAATATTCTCTATTCTGCTGGAGATTTTTATTGTGCCTGCCTGAGGCCGAAGACAACAGTTCGAAACCTGAGACTCCGGCTGAATGCCGAAGATCTGGCAACCCTGTGTGTACGGAAGTGCCAAACCATCCGCCATATTGCTGTGACATCGTATCCGCCGACCAAAATGAAAAGCGACATATAAAAAAGAAGAGCTGGTAAGAGATCATAGGTAAAAGAATAAATTATACTATAGAGTAATATATTTATGAATGTTTTTGTTCGACACACACCATTGTCAGTTATACTTAGATAGATATACAGTGGGGGATATAAGTATATGTGGATATCCTTTAAAAGAGAATAAAGCCGGGAATCCACCGGGAAGCTAAGCTAAGCTAAGCTATGCTATGTTTTAACGTAGCTTTTGGTGGAAACGGTTCCATAAGAATGTATAGGGAATTTGCATTTAAAAAGGATTGCAATTTATTATTTATAACCTGAATATACACCATAAGCAATAAATGTACAATAAAATTTTTATTTATTATAAATCGTTAAGTATTAAAAAATGTAATTAAAAATTGGTAATGTTTGAAACGTTCCGTATTGCGAAGAAACGATTTTGATTGGTCGTAAAGCTTCGTGCCGTCACATAGTAGTAGTTTTAAATGGCTGCTATGTATTTATGATTGCGTCGTGAAACTGGTGTTATGAGTTGCCTAAAAATACGTATATCAAAACAGCCGTCTAATAGTAATGTATACGTATATCAAAACAGCCGGCTAATAAAAATGTATTTTTCAATGCTAAAAGTGTGAAAATACTACCATGTGACGTCACAGGCTTCTTCGGCTACGCTCGGAAATTTCCGGATCGTTTTCGGTAATTTTAAATATTGCAATTTTTAATAATTCTTTTCTCGCTTAATATGCAATTCAAAATTATGAAAAAAAAATTACAATACAACTTATATAGGAGCTCCCAAATATATTTTTTTTGAGAATCATGCAAATTCCCAATTGAAGCTAATTTTTGTAAAACGTAGCATGGCATACCATAGCATCGCATAGCATAGCTTAGCTTCCCGGTGGATTCCCGGCTTAGCTTGTTTAGAATTGCTCCAAACGACTTGAGTTTTTTTGAGAAGCTAGGAAGATTAGTTTGCGAGGTGACGTGTTTCGTCCTTTTCAACATATTCGCAATTGGTCGGAATAGCGAAGAACATAGTGAAGGTCGTTTTTCTAATTTTTTATTCGAGCCTGTAATGAAAATTTTAAAATCCCGTTTGTAGATTTAAATAAGTTGTATACATGCTGAGAATTTCGTCGAAATCGGTTGGTGCAGAAACAAGCAACAGGTATCGAGATACCTATGTAAGAATCTTTAGGTTTATTACAGTTATAGGCCGAATACTGCCGGAAACTGTGATTTCCACCACTTTTAACTGTTTGTAACTCATACTTTCTTTAACCGATTCTGGTGAAATTTTCAGCATGGATACAACTTATTTAAATCTACAAACGTGTTTTTTAAATTTCTATTACAGGTTCAGATAAAAAAATTGAAAATCGATCTTCACTATTTTCTTCGCTATTCGTACCAATTGCAATTTTTTTCAAAACGACGATATACGTCACCTTGCAAACTAATCCTTCTAGCTTCTTAAAAAAATTCATGTCTTATGGACCAATTTTAAACCAGTTATTCTGTCTTAAAGGGTGTCCACATTCTTTTGTCCCCCACTGTAATTGCCCAATATCTAGCGCTCGAAATTCGGTAAGCTGACAATTATAAAAATATCAGACACTTGGCAAATATATAGTTTTAATTTCTGTTACTGTAATAGAACAGCCTAGGGTTGAAAACACACCTTGAAAGAAATTGTGTTTTCATAATAGCGTCCATATCTGCGAAATCGTAAAAGATATCGAAAAAAGTTGAATATAAACTTTCATTGGTTCTCTCGGAAAAATATGGTGGGAATGAATTCTGAAAATAATTAATTCTTTGCGCAAATTTTTTTGGTCATCGGGAAGTATGAAACTTTTTTCAATACATTTTTTATTATGAAAACTCAATTGTTTGAAGGTGGTGTTCCTGCAAGTATAGTTGTTCCAGAGTGGTGGTTCATCTACGGACACGTTTTATTTCTAGAACAAGAAAGAGCTATTGAATTGGAACCACCTGAACTTCATTTCTGCCAAGTATCAGATTTTTTAAATTTCAAATTGCCGAACTTCCCTTGCATGTTTCATCCTCTGAAGTTTAGCAGTATTTAACACTTTAATGGCTTATTAAATATCTAACGGTTGAATCCTTCTCATTCGTTAGAGGTTTCCACTGTACACAGTGAAGAGTGATTAATTGAACAGTAGACAAGTTCATCTGTATAGAAGATTTATTAATGATACACATATGTATACGCACAGACGTCCACCTGCGTGGCATAAATAAAATATATAGATATACAATATATGTATATATTTTACATATAATGACGATGAGCGAAAATAGACTGATCATCCTTGCTTTGTTGGACTTTGGTAAAATAGTTCGTACCAGAAGGAGGAGATAATATACGAAACGCCAAAGCAAATGCTAATTGGGCACTGTAATCTTACCGTATTTACATTTCTTAATAGGTATACAAGTTGACAACGCGGACATCTGCCATTTGCCCCATCATTTACAGGCCAGTCATATTGGCTAATAAATCTGTGGCAAACAGATCCTTACAAACGATTTCATTCTAATTCCTCCAATATGTTTTCGTTATTTTCGCACTTTACTGTTTCTACAATGCATTTCTCCCTTAACTCCATCGGATTTTTTTACTCCTCACTTCCATTGAATACTTATCTAACATGTGCCCCATAATTGATGACGAATGGAATTCTTTCTTCGTATTTTGTTAAATAGAAGGAGACCCATTGAAATTTTATTAAATATGGCGGTGCAAATCGATAACCATACGAAACAAAAGGAATGTTTGTTATTTATATAGTCACTACCATTTTTTAGTTGATATTCTCTGACTAATTATAGGTACAGAAGGAGAAATTGTGACGTAATTACACGTTGAATAATTTTTCATGAGTATTTAATCGCGACAGCATATCTCAAATTATCGTTAACAAAGTTTACGTATGAAACAACGTAATACTACGTCAGTGGTTTAGAAAGTGCTAAAGCCGCACGACGTACATTGTGGATTCTTATTCGTTGAATTCAAAATTTTTTGTATTGAAAAGATTTGTATGGATTTGAAGAAACTGAAAATCGAAATACTGTAAAGACTGGAATGATTCAAAACGTTAAGATGTAATGTCTATGAAATTGTGAAATGGGAACAATGTTTGAAAGCTTTTAAATAATTGAAATGTAAACACATACAGTCGTTTTCGAATTTCGTTTAAGTGTCAAGTGTTGTACTAAAAAAAGTTGGTCTATAAAAGAACACACCGATTGACGAGCCACTCGAAGATTTACATTATTAAAATGTTGTGTAAATTTTTCTCAACAATACAACCTTTTACTGAAATAATTATGACATACAGAGATATACATATTTTGAAGTAATCTTAGGATTGGAAATACGCGGTAGCAATTTTGAAATTCTGAAAAAAAATTGAGATAAAATTACGTAACTTTTACTACCTTTTGCATTCTAAATAAGAATTAAAAGAGTATTATTAATTATATAAACATTTTCTTCGGAAGTTATTCGTGTTATTTTTAAATTTGATAAATCATTATTCAAACAATTCTATAATGATTTCGTCAGTATAATTTTCTTATTTTATAACAAATTTTAAGAAGCAGGTACTAACGACAAAAATATAATTGAATTGTTTATCGAAGGAGTAAGAAGAAAAATATAATGAAATGCCTTTAATCGGACATTTTCTTGATTTTCAAAATATTTACTATTTCAATGAAATGATCTATTCTTCATGATGACCATCAAGCTTATAGAAATTCTTTTTCATGTAGAGTTAGCATAAAATTACTACAAAAATTAGTAACAGAATCATATTTCGTCAACAATTATCGACAACTTAAATAACAATTTTTTTTTAATCTTAGCTACTCATATTACCATTGATTGTTTATAAATATAATACCATCAGTATTTTTAGCAAATATACTTAAAGCAATTACATGCCATACTTTTATAAATGTGCGTTTCAAAATACGATGGAATTTTTTTTAAAAAATTAAAGAAGGAAGTAGAAGATTAAACCAAATAGAGTTAAGTCATCAAAAGTCAACGAATTGCAACTATTAAAAGCTTGAAGGCTTTCTTCGAAACGAGTTGGAGGAATTAATTCCTGTCTCATTATATTCTATCACATTTCTTAAAGTATTAAACGAAGCTTGACCATAAAGCGGTATAGTAAATTCGGTGTATAAATAATCAAGTTCCGTTTAATAATGAAATGGTGGTAAACGATTCCATTTTACAAGCACACCCGTCAATTTGCATATTATGCTACGTACTTCCTATTGGACGGCATCTTACGTTACGGAGATTTTTCTTTTCTTTACCAAAAAAATCGAATCTCATCGAGGAACTACTTAGTCATTAGATGCAGGGAAATGCATACGATTATGATTTCAAAAATTTAATTTATGTTGCGATGTTTTAAAATTTTATTGTATAAAGTGTTTGCTAAAATTGCAACCTGTGCAAGAAATTTTCTTGTGATATAAAGTGCACATTTCAGCACAATTATGAGTACTTTGAAGGAATTTAGTTCTAGACTTTAAAGGAAATTAATTCTAGACTTTACACCCAATCAAAATATAGCTGACCACAAGGCAACATAAAATTTTTTTAGGTATAATTCGTAAAAATGATTTCAAGTATATTTGTAAGACAAATTTAAATTGTGGGTTCAAATTTCAATTTATTTTTTATGACAGTCAGATTACATGTATTAATTGCCCTGCTTCTATACAGCAAAACTGTTAGAGTCACGGCTCACCCAATGTTTCCTTAGAAAAGAAAGGATAAAACGAAAAATATTTCTTCATACTACGAAAATGTAGGTACTTTTATATTGGAAAAATATATAGTCACTGAATTATCACATATGCATTTCTTTTGCATCTAATTTGCCAAATTTTTAGTTCCTTTCTGCCATACACCGAGCTTCCTCAATCTCAACGACACATTTTCTTCTCCGAGTTAACTCGAGGCTACGACATTCTCGAAATGACATTCTTTGGATTTTCAGTAGTCTCGCCTTACATTCGACTATTCTATCATCCAATATCCAAACTGAAGAATGTCGATGCATACTTAGGAATATATATGTATACAACGTCAGAGTTGGACAAAATTTTTATTCTTAAATAAAGATTATTTTGTGACGTTTAAAGTAATTTTTGAATCATGTCCACCTTTACAAGTAAGAAATGAAAAACCATTAAAACAAGATTAGTAATATTATTTTCAAATAAATGACAATGAAAAAAATATCGTTCCGTTATATATGCATAGCACGCATATAGTTAATTTTCTAAACACTCAACATACATATTTAGTTCACTTGATTATAGATACTCAAAATAGTTGTCTAGACATTCAAACTAATTTGCCTAGTTAATAAACTTTTTTGTTTGTATGTATGTTCGTCCACAATGTTAGGAACATAAGGTCCGCAATGCAAAAATATTTGTCCTCTACAAAACAGTTGGTGCGAAATTTGTAAACACTAACGATCGCAAATATAAACGTGGCAATATATTGTAATAAATACGTAAACGCATAATTTCGTTCACCTCCCAACAACTTCGAATTAAATTCAGATATTCTATCATCGAAACTATTATATTCCATTTAGTCAACTGAAATCGCTTCAAAATTCTCGTTTCTCTTTAATTCCAAGTTTTCGACTGCCCTTCAGTTTCGCGGCGTCGAAATCGATCCAATCGCCAAATAAATGCCCAACTCTGATTATACTACAGTAGCGCAAAATACGTTTGTGAATCATAACGACCAACTTAAGACTGCTTATGAACCATTCGCAAGAAACAAACTCATACTCGAGTACCTCGTGGCTTATTAGTAACAAAGAAAAAACTCCAGCTACACGCACGAAACTAACGACGCGTAACTTCGACGATGCTAATTAGCATAATTATGTTAAAGTCTTTCTAGCGCTGTGCACGTTGTGTATCTTACGAGGAAAACTGCGCGGTGCGTCGACGGTTATTATAGTCGGAACAAAATCTAGCGGTCGCTCCCCCGGTTATAAATCACCTCAGACACTACTACGGTAAGTGTTCGCTGTAAGCTCGCGGCTACAGACCAGTCACGAGCTTACAGCGCGCACGGACACGTTTTTAAGGCCGATTTCATCTCGTCTTTTACTTCATTTCATTTTGGCATCACCTGTAATACGACCATCTTCTCCAGGGACACCCTGTATATGTAAGTTTGCACATAGAAACGACAAATATAATGGCCAAGTAACTAAGACTACAGTAGGGGTAATCCCCTTTGAATAGTCAGCTGATTTCGTTCCGACGTCAGACGATGAACGCCCCCAGACATCTGTAAAGTCGTTACTACGACGTTCGAAAAATATGTAGGATCGGTAATATGTAGAATATGCAGAAGACACTTCGTTATATCGATAAACACTGAAGTAGAGTTTACACCCTTAGCCACGTCGAATGGAAAGTTCGTCGCGACGTTTTTACTTTCTTCTTCAAACGACGCCCGGTTCTCCTTCGTAGCGGTAGTCACGAAGTAAAGTAGAATGCACATGACAACCATTTGTGACTATAAATTAACATTGAGACTTTCAGTTATTTATTCGTAAAGGGCACTTAAATGGTAAACTCAGCGAATGCTTCCTTAATTGTACTCAGCGTTCTCTGTTCTCTTGATCTGAGATTTTCCGCGTAGCAGTGAACCAGTTCGACTACTCGTACCTAGAACACCTCTTGACTATTGTAAAATACTTGTTATTGAGATAACATCGGTGAACTTTCTTTTGGGAATTCGTCAGGAAAGCTTGAGAAATTAAATTCAGCGAAAGTTCTGTTGCGCTTCATGTTTTCTTCGATTACCGTGTTTCTTTCACTTCGACGGACTTGTTTTATGATCGACGGTCAAACCAGTTCCGAGTCCTCACTATGGGAAGAAATTCTTCCTTATCATGTCCAGTTTACCAACCCAATCGTTCTCGAAGGACACTTTTAGAAGAAAGACAGTGACGATTCTGTCACGACGAATACTTGGCTTCTTCTCGATAGTCGTGTTTAATTTTAAGGCTGTATTGAAGAACAAAAATCCCCTTCCAAGTTTGATCAACTAATCCCTGACCTTTTTGTATAACTTATTATGACATTCTTCACCTCTTTCTGCAGTTTGTCTGCATTAATAAACACAGGTACACTGAAGGAACATTCAGCGATCGTTTTCTGCTTCTTTTCTTTATATACGTCAGGTGTTAGTTAGCCTTCTAACTTAACTCTGCTTTCAATTGAATTGAAGAGTGTTCCTTCCACTTCTATCTGCTTTCCAGCGACTTGACCACGACGGACACTTCGAAAATACAATTCGATGGGAATAGCCAACGATCGAAGGGAATTAATGATTCACGATCCATTGGAGAACGCTTGTGTCACCTCCGCCAGTGGAGATTAATCGTGTATCATCTTGAAGAAACGACACGTTCGTAACGTGACTCGAATGGCCGCCGTACGTATGGCAAAGAGACTGAAACAAAGCAATTTATTTGTTTTAATTGTATTTTCATTTTCATAGGTCTTGAGTGTCATGAAATGGATTGGGCATGCTTGGTTTATCAGAGCTTCTCACTATTGCTTGGAACACTTTATTCGTAAACAGCAGGGGTGTCGAACTTGCGGCTCGCGAGCCACAGTGGCTCCTTCTCCTCTTCACCTGCTCCATAGAGCCGTAGGAGAACGGTCTCCTCCACACCTACTGATGAATTCCTCCTCCGGGTGCCGCTCTCTCTCTCCCTGCTGGGTCTCGTGCAACGCCTGGAGAAAATTAAGTAGGGGAACCGGCTGACCGGAGGCCCGACTCGTACGGCTCTCTGAGTGCGGAAGTTCGACACCCCTGTTGTACAGTGTGAGAAATAAATATAGTACGCCAGGCCTGGCCATGGATTTGCTCGCACGAGCAGCCGCGAGTTGCTCTTCGCTCTCGAAAGCACCGAGCCAGACCGCGAGCGGCTTCAAGAACGAAAGGTCCTCTTGGTGGGGAAGTCTGTGAATGTAGGAAGTAGGAAGTAGGAAAAAGAGGGCTAGTCACTCACACTGCGCCACTATTCCCACTCTTTTACGGCTACCGCTCTTGCCTTCGCTCGCAACCACCCGTGGCTGCTCTTCGAGGGCAAGAGCAAAAGCTGGGCAGGCCTGCACTATGCACTCGGCATAAGCCCGTCGAACGGGACTACTGGCGGCGTACGACGTGTTGTGAACACTATTTCGCACGGCCAATGGCGCGAATGAGAAAACCCAAGGCTCTTTTGTTTCCTCTCGCTCGTTCTCGGGTTCTCTCACTCTCGCACCAAGGATTCCAAGAAATGGTGGGAATAGTCGCCGGGCGTACAACACAAGGTAGAAAGGGGCTTATAACGAGTGCGTACTGTATTTCCAAATATGTTGGTGTTGTTCTGGATTGTTATAAGGTATCGTATAATTATGGTTAATCAACTCATTTCAATGTACGGTATAACTGTACATATTGATATTAAATAAGATATGTAACTTCATTAGAAAAAATATAAATCGGTAATTATATAGAAAAGGGTACGCCTCGCCGATTTTGATGGGCTTGAAATATGTTGTCAAGACCATTATTCTGAACAACTTTTTCCTATACATGCTACCATAGCTCGGCCTTAGTTTTTGAGATATTCATTAAAATATTTTGGTATTTATTCGGAATCTCGTTTTCGAGATATCGGTATTGATTTGGGGACAGATTGGGAGCGAGGTGCCCGTAATTACAATAGTTAAAACAAATAGTAGAAACAATAATTAATAGTAATTTTGTATTAATATCTCGGAAACCAATAAATACCCGAACCTACATTTTTATATTTGAAGTCCACCCTCTCCCTTTCCACCACACCCCTCAAATTTCGTGTCGATCAGCCATTGATGCCTTTCGGAATAATATCCAAATATTTTTATGGATAGGTCTAATATGTTACCACCTCTCGGCTTTAGTTCCCGAGGATTAGCACCGGGATTCCCTGGGGAACCTTGACAACATATTTCAACGTCGTCAAAACCAATGAGGTGTGCCGTTTTTTACACATATAATTACCATAGAAATTTTCTAATGATATTTCTTAATATCATGAATATTTTAATAGGTAGTTCTTAATATTTACTTTTAAGTAAAAATGATCAGTTTGTACGATCAAGAAATGGAATTATGTAATTCTGTAGATTAGGATACGTTTTGCGGCTCATGTAAGAAGTTTAACTGTGCGAATTACCTTCGGTTGGCAAGCTGGATAAGAGAACAGCTTCACTTTTCCAAAATCGTCTCCAGTTGCGAGGAGTTTCGAGTCTCTACTACGAGTACAGTTATTCACGTCTGTGCCGTCTGCACCTTCAGGCCATATTCCAATTGTCTCGAAGGATATGACGCAGCTATGAGTTGTCCATTCTACGTCCCTCAGCATTGAAGCTTGTGGAATCTGACGGCAAACTCCGGGATTCCCTATGCAATTTTATATACGTTAAACAAACCCGTCAACGACAAAATGATGAAGGTTGCATTGTTTATTCTGTATTATTTTATTCATTATTACATGAAGTGGTACCAATGAAAGAAAACTGATGATTATCGATAGTTTCTGAATATTAGACACTGATAAATGGTTTAATACTAATTGGAAATGCTTTCAAGTTATTCGATGGATTTTTTTAACATCCGAATGACTCTCAAGTAGGACGATATTAGGAAGTAATTCAGGGGTATATATTTTGTTTTATGTAATTTCCATCTTTACTTTATTTTCCACCACTTTGCGTGTTATGTACTTTAGTATATTAATACCCATTAATTTACTTACAGTATAGCAGCTCATAGTCTCCGCTATTGCTACGTAAGTATTGTCCATCCGTTGACCAATCCAGATGAGTTATATAACTGGAATGACCCTGAAATACATTTTTACGTTTAGGTAAAAAAATAATGCCCCTTCAGAGCGTTGTACGTGTTCTTTTTTCTAACTTTCTTATATATATTTATTTAATTTCGACCTTGCGGTCCAGAAATGTGACTTGGTTTACAATTCCGTTTAACTTCACACCCACACACATCTCACGCTCGCTCACACTCATCCACATCCATTCTACATTCGCCTCTACATATTCCCCTCTTCCATATATCCGCATCTTGCTCTTGCTATAAGGCTCTGGTTTCCTCTTACTCCTCTCTCTTCCAAATATTTTGGAAAGTGTACCCTATATATGTACTTGTACATTTTGTTGTACCTTGCTTCCCTTATCCTATTTCATTGCCATTGCCCTTGGTTTTCTCTGCCCCTCTCTTTCAGTATTCTCATTATTTCCTTGCCTTCCCCTTTTTCTAGTTCTATACCTAATTGACTGGACCCGTTTCTATTTAAATACTTTGTCCTCTCTCTACTATTTCTTGTGTTACACCCCTCTTTTTTCCTTTCCCTTAGACACTCCTTCGCTAGACAACTCTATTCTTTCCTCGAATCCAATCGTTCTTGCTCCTGCTTTAACTCGTAGCTTCTCCCTCTTTGTTTCCTTCAGTACAATATAGTCCGGCATCGTTCTAGCCAGCTTTAGGTACCATTTTATGAACTTTTTCTGCACCCTCTCCAATTCCTCCCTGTCTCGCCATCCAAATATTTCCACCCCGTACATCATTGTCCCCACTATTAAATAGTCAAACAGTAGCATCTTTTGCTTCCAGTCGTCTCTAAATAATTTCTCCCCTATGTCCCACATATGTCCTACTGCCATATTTGCTGCCTTTGCCCTTTCCCTAACCTGTCCTGCGATGTTCCCATTCTTTTGCAGCTTTACTACCAGGTATTTGAACTCCTTAACTGTTTTAATTTCCATCCCAATCCATTTCCACTCTGTCTTCTTCTTCTTCCCTCTACCTTTGCTAAACACCATGATCTTCGCCTTTCGACCGCGACGTTTAGTTCCAACTTTTTCCTACCTAGATACGTTCTCAATCTTCGCAACATCTCCCTCATATCTTCTTCCTTCCCAGTTTGTACTTTCTCCATTTCCCCCTCTAGATACGATAAGTACACCGAAAATAAGGTCGGGCTTAGCACACATCCTTGTCTAACTCCCTTCCCTGTCAAAAATTCCTCTGATTCCGTTCCATTTACTCTCACCACATTTATTACCTCTTCATACACTTCCTTCGCCCTTTCTATCAAACCTACTCTTACACCTCTTCTTTCCATACATTCCCATAGCTTTGCCCTCTCCACGCTATATATGCTCCCTTTCTTCCATTTCTTATAGGCGATCTTAACTTTCCTCTTCATTGTTTTACATTCCATATCCCACCATACTGCATGACCTATTTTCTTTACGTTCCACCTGCATTTCTTAGTTACATTGCTTCGTGTATCCTTTCAGCTCCCTCCATGCTTCCTGCACTTCCTCTGCTTGTTCCTTACATTTCTCACACTTGCTTCTAAATTCCCTGATGCTTTCTATGTCCCATATTGTGATTTCTTTCTTCTTTTTCTTCTCTTCCCTCTGTCTCTTTCCTTCCTTGTTCCTTTCCCATACTACCTTCAGTGGTAGTTGATCCGACTCCGTTCTCTCCTTAACAGTGTAGCTCTTTATTCTATTCCGTCCTTCATTATTTGTTAAGACGTAGTCAATTACCGTTGCTCCTTGTTTTCCCACGTATGTATACTCCCTATCCTCGTCGCCTATCACGTTACCATTACATCTGCCATCCTCTATTCTCTGCTATTTGTATTAGCCTTCTGCCTTCCTCGTTTGCTTTTTTGTCTTTCGAGCTTATTTTACTTCCCTTCTCCTCATCCTCGCTCTCCCATCGCCTACCCTCTATTCCTACTCTCGCATTGAAGTCCCCCCAATTATTAACACCTCCTCCCTCTCCTGCTTAGCTCTTTGCATTTTCTGCTCCAGATCTGCCATACGTTCACCTTGATACACCGTCCACACATTTCACACTTCTCTATACAGTCTTATCTGTCTTCTCACTAGACCCTCCTCCTCTCTATTTTCTTCCTCCATCCCCTTCTCTTCTCTAACTCCCGTTACTCTATCCCCTATCGCTCTTCCCCTCTTCCCCGGCTGGCATCGCTATATAAAGCCTTTGGGAAGCCTGCCCTTGATCTTGTTCCATCTACTTTCTTCTATCCATGTTTCCGTAAAACCTACAAAGTCCTGCTTCTCTACAAACTCCCAGAAGCCTCTATCCTTACCCAGTAATCCCGCTACATTCCAGAACACTACACTCCCCCCCTCCTTCCCTATCTGTTCCTTCTTCTTCGTCTTCTTCTGTGCGTATGCTCACAAGGTCTCCCTAAAAATTTGCATTCTTCCCGGCTCCCACTTCGCTCTGCCACCTTACCCATTTCCCCTCAATCCTCAACTTCTGATATCCCACCTTTACCTCTTTCCCATTACTCCTTTCCGTCTTAGCGAACTGCACAATCTCCTGTTATATTTTCCTTTTTGTCCGCGTCAGGTCGTGATCTATATAAATTGTCCTACCTCCAAGCCTGCTTTTCCGTCCCATTTCTAATTTCTAACTCCTTCCTTTATATCCTCCCCTTTTATCTGTAGTTCCCTTATTATTATGTTGTTTTTCCTCTGTTTCGTCTCTTGTGCTTCCAACAATCCCTCTAGCGTTTTAATTCCCTGCTCCATCCTTTTTGTCCCTTCCTCTTCTCCTGATTCTCTCCTCTCTTCTACAGTGTCTAATCTATCCTCTAGAGCAGGCCTGTCCAGCTTCTGCTCTTGCCCTCGAAGAGCAGCCGCGGGTGGTTACGAGCGAAGGCTAGAGCGACGGCAAGAACGCCAGTCGTAAAAGAGTAGGGATAGTGACGTAATGTGAGGGACTACCTAGGCCTGGGCTTTACAGCGGCTTGGTCCCACCAAGAAGACCTTTCGCTCTTGGGGCCGCTCGCGGCCTCTCGACAGCGAAGAGCAACTCGCGGTTGCACACACGAGCAAAATCCTGGACAGGCCTGCTCTAGAGTCTAGTCTCTTTATTTTCACCGTTAACTCCTCTCTTTCCCTTTCCCATTCCTTTTCCTTTCTTCTCATTTCTTCTCCTATTTCTTTTTTATTTCCTCTTTCATTTTTCTAATTTCTTCCCATATTCCCTTTAGCATGCTCCTAATTCCTTTTCCCTCGTCTTTCAGCTCCCACGCCCCCTTGTTCTCCTGTGCTCCTTCCTCTGCATACCTGCTTCTTCTCTTTGTTTCTTCTCCTCTCCTCTCCAGAATCTATCCAGCCCGCTTTCAGTCCTTGCTGTTGTGCCTTCCCCTCTGATCGCTCTTGGCCCTGTCCTCTCTTCAACCCCACCTTCCTTACCTACCGCCCCTACTACCTTCTTTACCGACTTGCTTCGGTCTCCCATCCTATTGTAAGCCCTAACCTCAACTGTTTGCTCTCAACGTCCGCACCTTCCTTCTCCCCTTATACCATCTTTACTTACCCCTTTTCCCGACCTCCTCTACGCTATTTCGCTATATCTCCTTTTACAAAGTATCCTCTTAAACTAACAGATGTCCTATAAATTTCACACACACTCGTCACACTCCACTCGCCTACATGCACGCCACCTAATCAAGTCCTTTTCTAACTTTATTTTTGCCTAGAAAATAAGAAAATTTAGATGCGTGTTAGTTTTCAAGGCCACTAGAATAGGGGTATGCAGCTATCGCCGTGATAGAAGTGCCCAACTTTTGTGCAAATAGTAACTACTGTTGTGCGTGCTCTTGGCAAGCAATATTTAAACAAACGTATGAGCGTATATGCGACTATGAGTATGATAGTTTCAGAGACATTACATTTTTCAGATAATAATAAGTTTTGCAAGCTATTATTTCATAAAATTTTATATTATGCAGAAATCAGTGACAGTAGATTTATTGAATATATTTTGAAAAATACTTATTCTTTGCACTCAGTATATAGAATACCTACGTGTTTTAAATCGAAAATTTTTAGTAATTAAACTTTTTTAAACAAAGCTGTATGTAGCGCATATTTAATAATTATTGTTTATTCAACAATATGTTGATAATTTGGCATGCTATGGGCCTCTCTGTACCATACAACTTTTTTTAATAAAGTTTTTCTATATTTCTAAAAATAACGGATATATTCCAGGTAAACAGAGTTATTGGGCCACCCTGTATAACGAAACGAGAAAAACGAATACGAGTATCTATTGTTAACCGAAATAATTCTGCAATAACTGTACGAAATATTGTACAATAACTCTACAAAAATAATTATACTATTAAGAGTTCAATAATATAGTAAGGTTGTATAAATTCTTATACATTTTTTAAATATGTATTATCAGATGCTACCAAGTGCAGAAAATTAAGTAATTTAAATTTTCAGAGAAATTATATCTTAATCGGAGTATCTGCTATTATATAGTAATGAAAGTATTAGGTGTGTTTTTGCGATAAACTCTAGTCACAATGTATCATCATGTAACGTAATGTCTCCTCATTTTCGAGTGACTAAAACACATGTCTTACTCTACGTCTTCGTATCCGCTTCGGCTAGAAATGAAGAAAAGATATGTGTTAAATAATATTTGTAACTTTAATTACTTTATGCTAAACAATATTGAAAATTCTATTTGGAATTATTCGTATTATTGTAATTATTTTATTAACAGTGTGGCTGTGATATATTTTATGTTCTTTCTCATTATTATCTGTTTATTATTTTATAATCTATGAACTACATATATACTACATTGAATTGTTTTCATACATTCCCTAATAATCCAATTATTCGCTAATCGATTTTTTTTTTAAATAACTATTCTTTCAACAAATTGTATTTTCCCGCTTTTAGGAATTGACGCTAATCAATTATGTGGCAGTAGGTACATGAATACAGGGTGAAATAAAAACCATGAAGTGGCATATATTCCAAGCGCACACATACGTAAACCTTTTAAACGGTAATAACTCAGAACTAAGACATTTTCTGATATGTGTCGCGCGAAATTTGAGACACCACGTTTCTACCACTCTGTATATGTTTGTAATGAACGGAAAGTTCCGTAAACAAAAATGTTTGATCCTAATTTGTTAAAATATATAGTTTACTAACACCATTAGTGAAACGTTTAAAATATATTTGACTTTAATTTCAGTCAATACATTTATAATTAGAAAACCGAAAAGGACCCATTAATTAATTCATTCGATATAAGAATTATTTACATTGCAGCATGCTTGAACATCAATCATTTTTATCACATTTTGGCAACGCTAATTACATACCCATTAAAAAATATGAATGTTAATGATATACCACGAGGAAAAGTCTATTTACAAATGATATGATCACAAAATATTTTGTATAATACATAAAAGCAAATTGTACAGCGGTACATTTTTTAAAAGTCAATGTTAATGTTGTAATATTATATACGAAATGTAAGCAACACTGTGTTTTAAAAATGGTTTTATTTTCGCTTATACAGGGTGTGATAAAAGTCATTATGCGTTCGGAGATAAGATTTTTCTCGAACAAAAGAACAATATGAACTTGCAGGTGAACTTTTGATCATATCGAAGTATACAGTTAAATTCTAATTAAACGGCTTTGAAAATTACTTGAGTACATACAAATTTAACCGTTTATAACATGATTTGAATTTTGATATAGTTTTTGACAGAACTTACAAGCAATATTTTATAGGCAAGTATCATCTGTTTTATTAAACACTTACACTGAGGTAAAAAACGGGGTTCAAAATGTGGACAATTTGAGACCCGAATGAATTTAAATATGAAGCAGAACGGTTAATAGTTAACATCAGCTACGAAGCAGAATCGTTAACGATTCATAAATTTAAAAAGTAAAGGGTATTAAGGATTGAAGCGCATATTCCTAAAATGCAGGTTGTCACAAAATTCAGGGACTTCCCGGAACATGTTATATCCTAATGCATAAATAAATTGAAAAGTCCTTTACCGTTTTGGGATCCGAGGCTTTGTTCTCGAGATATTAACAGTTAAATATTAGCAGTCAAACTTCCGGGCCGCGCGGTTTAAAACAGAAACAACTGACCCGACCGCGCTGATTCATTTTCACGGATTGAACGACGTCTTTAATACGTCTAAATAAGGTCTTAAGAACTTCGGACCAGACACAGGCGTTCAGTTCAGCACGGTCGGCCCTACTGTGTGTGTGTGAATCTGTATCTATACGCGCCTCCTGTATATACGTGCGTCACTGCTCCGCGCTCAGCTATTTCGGGTTTAAACCGCGCGGCCCGAATTCGACTGTTAATATCTCGAGAACGAAGCCACGGATTTCAAAACAGCAATGGACTTTTCGATGTCTTTTTGTATCACGATATTGTATGTTCCGGGAAGTCCCTGAATTTTGGGGCACCCTGTATATCAATCCATAATGCACAGCAGAGAATATTACAAACTCTTATAATTAAAAATATGCAGTACTATTTTGTTTCATTTATTATAATTCTCTCTTTCTTATGAAATACCACACGTGTGAAATATCATTATCACAGGTGTAATACACGGTGTAAAGGACGGGTAAAGCACGTAAAATGGTAACCGTGTACTTAACGAAAGTATATTTCTGATTTATTGTTAGTGTCTTTTTAATAAAATTCCCTGTCTCAGTACCTGAATCGCACAATGATTGTTGTAACACCCTGTATAATTAAAGTACGAATGAAAAGATGTTTGTAGAATAGAAGATGATCTTACCATGCATCGTCCAACTCGGCTATACTTGGTTGCGTCTTCATTCACTTGATAAATATAAATGTAATTATCCCTGGACCCAAGTGCCAACAGTGTTCCGTCTGGTGAAAATCGAACAACCTAAAAATAAAGCGTAAATTACACGATGTACAGGGTTATCCACCGAATACTGCCGGCGCTCGCGCGAGTACAAATGAGAACGGCACATCTACATGACCTACACGAACCTATACTTTTAGCAACAACTCATCGATGGCGGATGTATCGACACATGATTGTCTCGTACGTATGCGTGTGGCGTTGTGCCGTTCTCATTTGTATTGGCGCGAGCGCCGCCAGTATTCGGTGGATAACCCTGTATAAATCAACGTGTAGTGTAAACGACTGGCGTCGGCATGTTGTCCGCACAAAATTTGAAAACTAGAGTATTGGATTTATTTTTGGTTTAGTAGTGACATGTTGCACACAAATGAATTTGCGTTAGAATATAATCGGATAATTATTTTAAAAAATCGATTGTCCGAATATCGTGTCTATTTATTAGCTCAGATAACTAAGATCCCAATATTATCTTCTAAACTCGTAACAATATCATTTCAATAACTCCAATTATTCCAACAGGTAACACTAACGGTCCACGCACACATATCCGTTCCGTATCAGTTCCGTGTCAGTTCCGTTCCGTCGTGCCAATGGTAAGAAGGAGAGGGGGCTAGAGGGTCTCTCCTTCTTACCATTGGCACGACGGAACGGAACTGACACGGAACTGATACGGAACGGATATGTGTGCGTGGACCTTAAGTCAGCGCTGTCCAGCGCAGGGGCCCCTCACGCGCCTGCTTCCCTTTCCAGTCTTTCTTTCTCGCAGCGTGCCTTCCGTTGTCAAGGAGACCGCGCGACGCTACGATGGCTCCTATGACGGACTAGCCAGGTTAGCGGCTGGTCTGTCATGGTCGCCTCTCTAGCGTCGCACGGTAGCCCTGCAACGACTCCAGAATAGCTGGTTCCTAAGTTGAATAAACAGTCAAATCGATAGCAGCCATAGGGAAATGAATTTAGGAAACGGCCCATGATCCGTGTAAACGCTCGAGAGGACGTGTGTAGGACCCTTTCCCGCGAACTAGACATCCGCACGTCCTCCATGACAAGCGACCCCGCGAGTAAGACCTCTCCGTCGGCATGCGGCAAGTGGGTAACCGGGGCCTAAAAAAGCCGACGTGATGTCAGAAAGCGGGAAAACTTCCCCATCAGGTTATGGAGGTGCCTTCGGGTATAGCTAGTCCGTTAGGACATGTCCTTTCCTTTGTGGCCTTTGCGCATTACGCCACCCCGATAGACGTTTAAACAAACAAACAAACGGTAGCCCCGACAACGCGGAGAGTGGGAGAACCCCAAGCTCCCGCGGGAGCGACCTTGGACAGCGCTGCACTAAGTATATTCCCTCTTTGTTGGCGAATGTGTTTAACCCTTGGACAGCGGATAGTTTGATCACACGTCGGATGCATCCGTCCATTTTGACCCCTTCTTCTATTCATACTCATCTCAAAATAATTTATTATATTAGACTTCAATCTTGTTATAATTTAAAGTTCTTATAGCTTTCCAGACGTAATACTAATGACAAGTAACATATGCAGTTTGATATTTAAGGAGGGTTAGAATGCGCCCTGTACCCGCCAGGTGAGGGTTTGTAGGATTTAAAAGTTTGAAGGTCAGTTTTTCGTTTTACATAACACACTATATACCTGAATAGGTTCTGATCCATCGCTGTGATGAGTGTACAATTCTCGCGTTTCACTGTCGATCGCCAACCATTTTCCAGAAACGCATCCAACTACCATAACATTACCATCTGGCGAGAATTCAATGCTTTGTGCTTGTTCCTAAACGAACGACAATTAAGTTTAATTACCGAGGAACTATTGCAGGAATGTAAAAGAAGAAGAAAGGTCATCTCTATAATACATAAATTGAAATATATTCAATAACGTCTTTAATTACTGTGCACTTCTAAATCATATTGCAACACATGTTAATGTCATATTTAAATTTTGAAACAATTAATATCAGGTTGTATTAAGTATCGAATGGCTAAAATACAACTCCTTTAGACCATGGATAGATAAAAGCTTCCTACTTCAAAAAATTGCTTGTCTTGAAAATTGTGAGTTAATGTAAGTAAGAGTATTCGTGCCATTAATTATTTACTAAATTACACCTACCATTTCATGGAAGTCACTACATAAAAAAGTTAAATAAAAAGCGAAGCAGCCTTGTACATTGATATTGAAATCGAACGATTTCAACTTTGTAAGCTGTACTCTAAAATAACGTAAGCACTTCAATAATAAAGGAATCCGCACTGACCCCGATGTCTTTACTCCAAACAACGGTGTGACTAAGACTGTCCCACATTTGCAGTAACCTGTCGTGGCCGGCTGTTGCAAATTGTGGCAATGTCGGATGAGCAGCAAGGCCCCAAACCTCTTCTGCGTGTCCCAACATGGCTGGATTGAATCCCATTCCCACGTCACCAACCAAAATACAATTTCTCGTGGTTCCAATCAACAGCTGAGAACCTCTGCCTTCTGCAAGCGTTCGGATTCCTCCAAAGTGGTCCTCGATCTATTGAATAAAATTTAGATAAAAAAAATAAAATTTTAGAGAAAAGACTTGTATTCTATAACCGTGGTGCAGATTTTTACTTTTTCTTTATGTCCCATTATTATGGGCGTAGAAAGTTTGAAATTGTTTAACTTTAAAGTATTGCTTTGATAACTAAAACTTTATATAGATATATAGGGCATTCCAAAACTCAGGGACTTCATATTTGCCGGTACATGCAATATCCTGATGCAAAAAGCCACCGAAAAGTTCTTTACCGTTTTCGGATCCGAGGCTTCGTTCTTGAGATATTAACAGTTGCACATTAGCGGTGGAACTTCCGAAACGCGTGGTTTAAAGCCGAGTCAGCTGAGCGCGCGGTAGCGTACGCTCGAACCCACACGCAAGAGGCGCGTGTAGATGCAGGCTCACACACGCAGTTGAGCCGGCCGCGCTGGTTCGTTTTTACGGTTTGAACCAGCACGGTCGACTCTACTGTGTGTGTCTGCATCTATGCGTGCCTCGTGTGTGTGCATGCTAGGGGCCACTGCTCGGCACTCAGCTGTTTCGGCTTTAAACTGCGCGGCCCGAATTCTACCGCTAATATCTCGAGAACGAAGCCTCGGATCCCAAAACGGTAAAGGACTTTTCGGTGGCTTTTTGCACCAGGATATTGTATTGCCAGGAAATCCCTGAATATTTGAACACTCTGTATATATATCGAACAATGGCGAGGTTTTCAATGCGCATGCCTATATAAATTGAAGATGGAAATTTGGGCAGAGTCGCTGTCCACTTCGCTCTACAGCATTAGGATTAGGCTTAGCCCCACTGTTTTTTTCCAACTATTCCTATCAAACCTTATTATTGTTTGGTATGCTTAAGGATGAAGATGGTAAATGTAATAAATTTATAAATGATGGATTAAAGGAATAACTGTGAGTATTCAGTGCGAGAAGATGATTATTATTTATTATACATATTTTAAGACAATATTTGCTGAGGCTTACTTGCGCTTCTCCTCCCGTTAAATTTAAGGATTCGTCAAAGTACAATATTTTGCCATCTTTGCCACCACCAGTGACAATAAAGCCGTCTTTCAGAACACAAATTGAAAATATAGAACCCTCGTGAATGTTCCTCGCCAGTTTGGAGATTGTATTTGTACCTGTATAATAATACATTTGTGAGTAAGGCTTATCAAAATTATAAATTTTAATTCGATGTTAAATGGAATTAAATGGAATATTATTAAAAACGTTGTGTATGAATCGAATATTCTACGATTGATATACTCGAAAGCAGCAGTGGTAACAATATTAAACTAGTAAAACTATATTAGTAAAAGTAATCAGAATAAATATTTAAAAATCACTTGTTATGACAGCCACTATATATGTAGGTACATTTGACTGCCAAAGGTGAATAGTAAATCGCTAATTTAAAATCCTATTAAATTGATTTCCAAATCAATTTATATAGATTTCTTAGTTTAGATTCTAGTCTAATTACGTTTATTAAAATTACTTTTTAAACCTAATTCCATCAGGACTATCCTAAAAGTAAATTCTCGTAATTTAAACAGTTCTAATTTAATACAATATATATATAATTAAATGAAATATAAATTTCTGAAAATTATACCCACATTTAGATTTAAAACAGATCGAAGAAAATGAAAATAATATTGTAGCTCAATTTAGTTTACTTTAACGGGACGGATTGAAAAAAAACTGTTTTTCTTACCTCTGCCCCAAACGATTATGTTACCGTTGCTGTCACCAGTCAGTACGTCGCCGTTTTGATTAAAAGCCACGCAGGTTACGTATCTCGGTTTCTCTCTGCTTTCGAAAATGCCCATTCGCTTGTACAGCATTCCTCCGTTATCGAGGGACCAAAAGGACACGTGTCCCTTTCCACAGGACACAATCTGGTTCCGTTCCAGCGGATGCCACTCAGCGCATACCACTGTGTCGACGGAGCACTGCAATTAACAATTCAACGGGCATTCATTCACTGACCCGGTTTTGGGTTTGCAGACTCCGCGACAACAAGGTTTCTATCCTTGCAGTCACAAATAGGGTTGGGACTAATTCAGACGAATGCGATTATTAAAAAAAGAAGACATTTTTTTATAAAATCAGAATCTAAATTTCGGGCGAAGCTGAGTAGTAAAGCTAGTATTTAAATATTCTAACATTATATTCAAATATTAATCTTTTCAAAAATAATCATATAAAAAATTAATCTTTTTTTACTCAAGTCGGGATAAACAAAAGGTATCAAAATATACTACTTAGGAACATAGTTTTTGTGATTCTGAAAATAAACGATTTAATTGGTCGTAATATCTATACAAAGTTCGATCGAAATAACTTTCCACTAAATTAATATTGCAATATTCGAATTAATATTCGAATTAATATTGGAATATTCGAATGAATATTGAAATATTCGAATTAATATTGCAATATTCGAATTAATATTGCAATATTCGAATTAATATTCGAATTAATATTGCAATATTCGAATACCTATTCGAATAGTCTTTAAATTATTTAATGACAATTCTTATTATTAGCTGGAATTTTTCAAAAAGTTCAAGTTATTCGACCAGGCGGGATTTTTCTAAACATTCGCAAGCAATCAAGCTACTTGAAATATTAAGCAAATAATCGAGTACCATGTAAGAAGTAAGAATACTAACTTGTAAAATGGATTTACAATGATTTTGTATTTTATTGTACCGAAAAACTATGAAGTAGTTCAATTCAAAGACAATATGTGTAGAAGAAAATCTGTTAACGTACCTTTGTCTCCGTCACCTTGGTACCCCGTTCTCCTTTCTGCCAGTCCCAGATCGAGATGTTGTGATCAGAAGTCTCATCGATCGCGCACAAATAATTTCCACCGTCTGCTTTGGAGAACGAGAGGCAACAGATCGATCCGTCGAATTCTCCATTCCCGATTACACAAAGGGTGGTCAAGCTGACCGAATTCCATATTCTTATGTGTGGCTAAACAGAATGAACACGTTACAACATGGAACTCATATTTTTCTCTAACTATCGGAATCATTTTTCCGTATTCCCTAAACTGAACAAATTGACTTTAATTTCAAAAGTTAAACTTTGTTATTGAATTTTATTTTTCACATATTTACCATGGCATCTCGTCTATCAGTTCCACACACTTGACCAGTAGCAACCACTAGTTTATTTGGATGGATCGCTATGCTGAAATGTATGAAAAGAAACACAAAGTATACATCAATAAAATAAAATGCATATTTACTATGCGTGTTTTAAAAAGTATGTAGATATTTTATTAATGTGAAATGATATGAGTTAATTAGGCAGTATTTATATGGCAGTTGTACCCTCGCTTGCTAAATACAGGGAAGCTTATACAGGGCGATTCTCTCGGTTCGCCTGATCAAAGAGATGCCGCCTGGTACCCCGTGGCGAGGTCAACATCCCGTAGTGCCTTTCCTATTTTTATGGATTTCGACCCTCGAAGGGGTTGGAGTACCTATTAAGAAGTGCAAAATGTCCCGTTTCCGCATTTCTCATCAGATCTCTACGAAAACGGTGCCAATCGATTCCTTATGTTTCGCTGATGAAATTAACACCAAGAACGACGCAATGCGGAGCATATTGAAGGAAATTACATGAAAAAGTGATTTGCATAATTTCAAGCTAACTTCGTTGAAAATAGTCCGATTTACATGGCATTTGGTATGATTTTTATCGGGAGAACGCCAGGAAGCTATTGGTGTCACTTCCACATCGATGCGATAAAGAATAAAGAATTTCTTAATAGGCTGAAATTAATATTTCACATTTTTCACCCTGGACTGCGGGGCGCCGACCTCAATTTGCTGCGGTCGGCCGAGGATTCATATCTCTTTCAGGAATAAAATAATTCTTTATTCTTTATCCTATCGATATGGAAGTGACACCGATGAATTCCTTGTGTTTTTCCGATGAAAACCATACCAAATGTCATGTAAATCGGACTATTTTCAACGAAGTTAGCTTGAAATTATGCAAATCAATTTTTCATGTAATTTCCTTCATTATGCTCCGCATTGCGTCGTTCTTGGTGTTAGTGTCATCGGCGAAACATAAGGAATCGATTGGCACCGTTTTCGCAGAGATTTGATGAGAAATGCGGAAACGGGACAATTCGCACTTCTTAATAGGTACTCCAACCCTTTCGAGGGTCGAAATCCATAAAATTATGAGAGGCACCACGGCGGGTTGACCTCGCCACGGGGTACCAGGTGGCATCTCTTTGATCAGGCGCACCGAGAGAATCACCCTGTAGGTGGCTCTGCCCTCGCTATGCCTGACCTGCCTCACGCATGTCAGCGTCAGACGCTTTTTACGCATACCTTCAAAATTAATAACCCGGAAACGAAGCCTCAAACGCAATTTCGTCATTCTTAGCTTTTTTTTTATTTTGGCATGCAGAAACACCCCCTAAAGTTTCTGACACCTGTTGCCGAAACCCTGCACGTAATAAACAAACTAAGAAATGCATCTTAAAACCCTCTAATGACAAAACATATTTCTATCAAACTCCCACTCGGTTAGCTCTTTCCCATAAAAATATGCATTTGTATAAACTTTTGCAGTCTAATTGTTACAGTTTCGCGCATTCATTGGGGTGTAAATGAACTCAATCGACCTACCATTTTATGTCGTCCGTATGACCCAAGTAATGCCTCTGACAGTGTTCCTCCATATTGTAGAGGACCACCACAGCTGCCACGAAGTAAACGATTTCCCCAGTTGGCAGCAGATGCAGATTACTTCGACAATCCCTGCCCCGGTAACCGTAAACCCAGTCGAGTTTCAATTTGCTCTGGGGCGGTGTGCTGACTTTGTGAAGGTCGTAGGACTCCATTAGAGGTGTTGGAACGTAAAGGACGACGGGTCGCCCTCGCAGGTACATGCGGACGGTGCTTTCCTCTTCGTTGTACTGCATATCTCTAGTGCTGCAAATGACAAACACTTTGTCTGATCTCTTCCTTTTTTTTAAAAAAATAAGTCCCCACCAAATATGCTGCAGAAGAAGTTTCATTGCATGATTGTACTCGATGTTGAAATAGGTATGTACAAGGCGATTCACTTGAAATATCTCTGCTATTTTAAATATTAGGATTGGATTTAAATACAGGAATTTATGGTTTCGAGGGACACAGTGTGATTACAATAGTTTCGTAGTGGCTGCAAGGGTGAAGTAAGTACAAGTTTCTAGGGTGGTTGTTTTCTGTGGTAATATTCGATAGAGCGATAAATTCCGAGATGAAGAGTATTAGGATATTTGGTTAATAAACCAAAATTAATAGTTTTTTAAATATTTAAGTTTCAAAGTAGTGTCCACGATGCTTCATTCATATTTCATACCACAATGGGGACTTCAGCTACCGAAGTCGGATAGACATATGTATGTTGACTTAGGTCTGGGTTGGGTCAAGCGAATGTAATCGCTAGTTTGATCTCGCACAAGTCCCCCCCCCCCTTGATGTGCGCTTCCCGCGGAGGTCACCTTGGTGGTTTTAGTGGGTTCAAGTCCCACATAACCCCCGACCCTCCCCCGAGGGTTGCGGGTATCCGTGGGGATTTCCACCAAGTCAAAAAAAAGTCTGGGTTAGGTGGGCGTATTTTTCAGGAAATTGAAAAATAAATTTTATGTGAAAAAACATTTCTTTTTATATATTAAATAAGATTGTGATATACTAAGTATATCTCTGATTTGCTGAGTTCATTTAAAATTTTTATTTACGTACATGAAGCTGAAGGAAACTGTAATCACATATTGCAACTGAAATTCCAATATGAAAAAAACGAAAAGACTTTTTAGCTAGTATTTATAGTACAGTTTAAAATAAGCTACGAATTTAATTGCTGTTACAGAATGATGTAGTGTATTATAGAAATTAATATATCGTAAATTATGAAGCGTGATACCTTAATGCTGAAAGGATTCTGTCATTATTTTTTATGAAATTAGTAACTAATTTTTTATGCACTTGTAAGGGTTAATGCATAAAATTTGATAATAATTATATTATTTCAATATTCATTCGATATTAACACTCGCGTAAAAGAAACAATTTTATTGAGTTCTAATATTATTATGTAGTGCGAAGATTTTAGTAAATAATGTTCTCAAGTATAATAACAGAATATGTTAACAGACCCTGGGATAACAGGCACTAGGAAAAGAGAATTCTATTTGCCTTTCACTTTTTTATTACAGTTATTACTATAGGTACTTGCATTACTCATTAAATTTGTCCATACCTCCACAACTTTTTAACTACCACTTACTTATTCTGATACATATTATTATAAATAGTGCTTTTACTTATTTCTTGTAAAAATATGGATTTTCAATACGGCGTGAATGCGAAAAACACAAATACCAATTTAAATCTGACAATTTTCTCTATGGATCCCAAACATTATTTAACAGTTAATATTGCACAGTGCGTCTTAAAATGTTACTTAATAATTATGAAAGAGTTAGAGTAACTACTAAACATTGTCATCGTATAGTACCGATTTACAACACAGTAATTAACAATTGCCAATGTTAAGTAACATAGTACTGCAAAATAGTTGGAAGCATGAGAAGTTATAAACCATAAACCTAATCAACTTAATCAAACTAATCCATGGCAACAAATAAAAATCCAAATACACTTGCTTACTATTGAAACTTTCACATTGCAGTTTCTTTTTCAGCATGCACTTCAAGGAATCAGAATTTTTAAGTGCATATGTTAATATACAAATCAGATAAATACTTTCAGGTAAATACTTTCAACCTCACGTGTAGTGTTCCTGATTTCTCCATATGTTTTGTTTCTCGAGAAATCAGAGATCAGATCATATTTCTTGAGAATTCTCTTCTGACTCTATTTGAAGAAATTCTGGATCATGCAACAATTTTATAAGAGATACAATAGTCTTATCTCCTCTTTTCTATATTTCTTCTTTAATTGCCACACAAAACTTATAAAAAAAATAGGTACTTAATTCAGTATACAATTTTTCTGAATTTTTAAACAAGAATTTAAGAGCACCTTCAGCAGGTAATGATGTCGAATCTTATCACTGTGATTTTCTATTGGAATTCATAGAGGTTCTCATGTTATTAATAAGATGTATTATAAATTGTAGATGTGTTTATATGTTCGCGATGAACTAGTAATACACAATTCGAACTAACTGAAAATTCATTTCCGAAAATAAATGAGATTTATAATATTTTTCCTAGACTTAAGTTTCTCCAGAGATTACAGTATTTCTCGAGAAATAATAAATAAGCAATTATAAAATTTCTCGAGAAGGAACACTAACTTCATGCTACACACAGGCTCTTCATTCACTATCGAAACACTTGTCACACCAACAAACGGATTTCGTACTTAGCAATTCAATATCTGCCGTTTGACAACAATATTGCACGGCTTTTAAAAAATCCTGCCTTCACAGATGTTACGTGTGCCAGGCTCGGGATCTGATCCTGTCCGATCGAAATTGCAGAACTTTCCGTGACGATATGCTCTCGAAACCGACACAGAGTGACTCACGCGCGCGCGACTCCACTTTTATTACTCGACGAAGCCGTAGTTTCGCGCGTTACCGCGTTACGTCACGTTTACGCTCGTTTTTGCCGCGCGTCTGTTTTCCTTGACAGAATTACAGTCAAGGACGCTCTGCTGTTCCACACACAATTTACGAACCAGTGGAGAAACCTGCCCAAAACTGATCATTTCGCAAGAGCGCTAATAAACCCCCTTTTTTCAATTTGTATTTTTTTCCAAGTCATTGCCAGGAATATTAGCGTTAATGGCATCCATGCACCACATTGCGCGTCAAATATAGGTACCTGGACGTACTGAGGCAGTGTTTACTGTTTATACCTTTTGTACCTTCATCGACGGAATTAAGGCAATATTCTAAAGTGTAGGATTTAAAGTTTGTTTACGATAGAATTCAAGAGATATGGAGTTTATTGATTCAAGCTTTAAAGATAACTTCCTTGTAAACGAGGGATGTCTGGTCTTTAATGGATGAATTGGAAAAAATGTGTGATCGTTATTTATATTTTAGTTGGGCCAAAATGTTGAAATCCCTCCTTCGAGAATTTTATATTCTTTGAGTTGTATTAGTTTGATTAAGGGGAGATTCTCGTATAACAGTAGGGTTTATACAAAAACCGATTTTTGAAAAAACCGGTTTTCGAATTCCACTATTCCCTAAAAACCGGTTTTCGAATTTTCACAAAAAAGTATAATTAAAATAGAAAATAAATATCAGTACTTGTTTTAAAAATGTTCAATTTTTTTAATATTTATGGAATTACAAAAATATAACAAAATAAAATATATTGTATTTATACAAAATCAAATAAATAAAAGAAATTAAAATAACTAAATTGCGTTTACCATTTTTGAGTTCACTTAAAATTTCCGGATCTACAAAAATCAGCACAATAAAATACACTGCATGCAAAACCAAATGGGGAAAAAACTAAAGTAACTAAAATCCGTACAAAATATAAATTATAAGTCTTTATTTCATTAAGTATTTTTCTTCTGAAAATATGAACTCATGAAGATTAGTTTTACAGTAAACTATTAACGTTTTTAATCAAATAATTAATTTTTATTTTCCCCTATTAAGTCTAGTATATAAAACTGGTTTTTTCAAAATTTAAAAACCGGTTTTCGAATTATAGAAATTTATGAAAAAAAACGGTTTTTAAAAACCGACAAACCCTATGAAAGAGCTCCCGAAATTTATGAATTTTTTTCGAAAAAACTATTGTTGATATTGCATTGAACTCTTTTGGAATATAAGGAGGCATCTCTAAACTTGTAGAATTTATTTTTATGTCGATCCTTCTTATTATTCATTAATTATTGTGGAATCGTGTTAACATTTCGACGATGAAGAAGAATTTTTTTTTAGAGTTAAATAATTTGCGCTGGGACTGGACCTAGAATTTTTATTAGTGTTTATTTATAATACTTTTTTCGGCGATATAAAAAATAATATGAAAAATTTGTTTAAGGAAAAAATTTACTTTTTCTTTCAAACGCTATAACTCTTTCAATTTTTCATTTCTTTTCTTCAAAGTGGACCAATCCCAACGTAAACTGTCTAACTTTAAGAAACTTCCATTTTTTTTGCAATCTGATGTAGCACAATAGTTAATAAATAATAATAAGGATCCACACAAAAAATTCTACAAGCTTAAAGACGCCTCCTTATACCCCAAAAGAGTTTAATGCAACATTAACAATAGTTTTTTAAAAAAAATTCACAAATTTCAGGTGCTGTTACACGCGAATCCCCCGTTAATAATAAGGAATTCAAACATTTCCATCCGTGTAATCCGAAGGTAGAAATGTTTTGAAATAATGGAAGCCTTATTAACTTTTGCATAGGGAGACTCGAATAATTCTGGAGGGAACAAAAAAATCTAAAATATTTGTATATAAAACTTCCATTTTAATTGCAATTATTTAATTATGCAGGTACTGTTGAAAGTAACTCCCAGTAATAAGAAGTGAGGAGAAATTTATTTGTATTTCGTACACAATGAGGGAGGAATTGCAGTAAAAATTGCAACCAAAAAATAGTTGTTGAATTTCCCTTTATTCTTCTGAATTTAGGAAAGTTTAAAGCAACCAGAAGACAATTTAAAACTTGTAGTTTTACATTTTGGGCACTAATAGGCGTGGGACTTTCAAAAACATCATTTATCACAATCTAACCTCTGATTGCACAAAGTGACCGCCTGATGACGATATTGAATGCCTAATAAGTTTCATCAAAATGGGTGCTTGTTACTTTGTAAGGACTGCCTCTTCTAAGTGTCTAGCAAGGGAGCATATCGAAGTGACAATTGTCGATTTTGGTACGACTTTGGTAGACAGTAGTTCTTTTTTTGCACAGCTGCATTCGTTATTATAAAATACACAATTTTGCCATTTACACCGTTATCCCAGATCTAGTAGATTCCTAGATATTGACCCAAACATGTTCTTTAATCTCAACTTTGAGGGTCGTTTTCATCTAGGGATTGCAAACCGGTAAATCGGTAAATCGGTTTGAAGTTTTTTTTTTACTGATAACGTAGAAGATATCGACGGAATAGGGAATTTGCATTTAAAAAGGATTGCATAATTTATTATTTATAACCTGAATATACACCATAAGCAATAAATGTACAATAAAATTTTATTTATTATAAATCGTTAAGTATTAAAAAATGAAATTAAAAATTGGTAATGTTTGAAACGTTCCGTATTGCGAAGAAACGATTTTGATTGGTCGTAAAGCTTCGTGACGTCACATAGTAGTAGTTTTAAATGGCTGCTATGTATTTATGATTGCGTCGTGAAACTGGTGTTATGAGTTGCCTAAAAATACGTATATCAAAACAGCCGTCTAATCAAAAGCCGGCTAATAAAAATGTATTTTTCAATGCTAAAAGTGTGAAAATACTACCATGTGACGTCACAGGCTTCTTCGGCTACGCTCGGGAATTTCCGGATCGTTTTCGGTAATTTTAAATATTGCAATTTCTAATAATTTTTTTCTCGCTTAATATGCAATAAAAAATTATGAAAAAAAAAATTACAATACAACTTATATAGGAGCTCCCAAATATATTTATTTTGAGAATCATGCAAATTCCCAATTATGCGCTACATTGCTATATATACCATTTTTACCGGTAATTCGCCAAATGTTTACCGGTAATTCAATAAATTATGTATTTCTCGCGATTTACCGGTAAATCGATTTATCGGTAAAAATTTACCGAAATACCGGTAAAAATTTTATGTATAGCAATGTAGCGCATAATTCCGTCGATATCTTCTACGTCATCAGTGAAAAAAACTTCAAACCGATTTACCGATTTACCGGTTTGCAAACCCTATTTTCACCCCTTCAACACGAATGTCAGCTGCTAAAAAATACGTGTCAAATATTTTTGTAAGAACTACTTTCTATGAAAGTCGCATTAAAATCGGCGATTGTCACTTCGATATGTTCCCTTGCCTAAGTCTAAATAAATACCACGAAAAATGATCGGTCAGAAAGCGAGTTAGTAGACTGTGCAGAGGGACTACCCTTTTTCGCGAATTTTTTACACAGCACCCAAGATCTGCTAGAAGTACCGAGTACCAGGAAACCGAGGATTCACAGTTGTACAAGTAGGTACAGGAATCACGATTCACTTTCTTCAGAGGACGTAGCAGTGGCACGCCCCGTTCTCACTGAATGAGCCATTATCCATGAGACTTTCGTGCCTGTTGTTTTCAACCTGTGCTTTAAAGGGTATAATTCCCCGGCTTATCGTATCCAAATCTACAGGGTTGCAACCGTTTGCACATTTTATGCATGCCTGCCCCCTCCTTCACCTCGTGCGGCGATTTTAATGCGAGGTTTCGCGTGACGCCGTGCAATCGCATGCCAAATACCGGTTTGTAAGTACTTGGTGTCTCTTCGTTTAGCGCGGAATTTGTAATTGCATTCCTTACGTCAACCTTTAATTCCCAAACTGAGAGACATTAAAATCTCGAATAAATCGACTGGTCATATTTTTCGTGATTTTTCAGATTTTATTTTTCCTGGGATCTTAATTTATTGCTTAATCGTAGGGCTTGAATTTTTTCATTTTTTCGTAACTCTTCCGTTGAAGAGGTTTGATTAGGTTTCACTGAAACTGTAGTTGTTTAGTGCGTTTTCACTTTAAATATAATAAATAATAGAATAATTATTATTCTCTTTTGCTTTTGATTGTATTTGTTCCGTATTTGTATTCTTTGGTAAAAAAAGAACGAGCCAAAGGAATCGATGAATCATCTGAATTTTTGCAATTTTGAAAAAGGGAATTTTCTTAAGTTTGGTATCTATAGGATTAAATTTCCCGTGGAATTAAGCACTATGTTTATTTTAGCTATTACGTTACTGATGCTTGAATAATATTTTTGAAACGTTATGTGCCCATATAGTGTATAAATTGAATCTTATTTCATTTTGAGTTGAATCAATTTTAAATAGTTTTTAAAATAATTAAGGTTTCAAATTTATTACTGCTATTACATTTATATTATTTTTGTTATATAGAATTGGAGTATCTCCAATTGCAATATACATATATAATTTAACGAAATGTACATCAAATATAATATTTAAATTTATATGCGTGCCAAGGCAACTTTTTGTATTATCGTTAATTGAAGTCTATTAATATGAATGACAGATTTAGAAGATTTAAAATAATAATCAGAGAAAAAGATTTAAAACATTATTCAACAAAATATATTTTAATATATAATTCTCATTATTTTATAAGTCATTTATAACCTATACTTCCAAAAAAATTTGCTAGGATATTTTTGATTATATGTATATTAGTTCTCATATGTACTGTGGTGACTAAATTAAAAGAAGGATATTTTCAAAATCAATTTTTTGGAAAATGAAAGCTTGTACGAAAAATTTTATTCATAAATTTTTAATTTATTTTTGCCAATTTAGTGTACACTTAGAATTATACTCTACTTTTAAAGTGATATATTGCTGTAATATATTATATTACATTAAACTAGGTTCGTATCAATAATATTGAAAATACAAATTATGCTAGATTTACCTGATCCATCAAACACCAACAAACGTCATCCCAAGTAGAAAATCCATCTGGATTGTGAACGAATTTCGTATATAGGAACAAAATATAACTAAAAAATAGCACTTTACTAAATTATTTAATATGAACATCAACATAATCATCATAATGTAATTTTCTCCAACCATTTCTTCAGCTTTTTGACATTTTCAGTTTTACCACGAAGAGTGACTTAATAAACTTGTAAGACACATCCGTCTTCCAAGTATTCATAATCAAATACATAAACTTTCCTACGCCAAAAATTCAGCATAATGTCCAAAACTACAGAAATTCCACGATACGAGATTCCTCCGCATTACGAAGCCACCTATAAAAGTAGCAAACAGACGAGCATGCTGGATATTCTATTCCGTAGGTTCTAAATCACACCAATTTGCACTTCCAAGCAACAAAAAATGTAGCTTCTACGAAACAGGTAAAAATATCCGAAAGCTTCCTTGAGAGTTAAGTGGATTCCAGGCTTTTGATACCGGACAGCCTGAAAGACATATGCCAAGCAACGTCTTCCTTTCACAAACGAAAAAGAAAGCCGTGTTCGTGATAATGTGCTCGTATCGAGCAGGCATTCGCTGTTTAAAATGAAAATAGATCTTTCACGGTTCTCGCGCCAAAGCATTATACATGCATGCCTTTCTTCGTTCCATTCTGGACTCGTCAGCGCCATAGGTCTCGCGCGTCTTCGGTATACCTGTGTATGCGAGGTCGAATGCCGAAGGTAACTTTTATTATGGTAGTTAACGGCATGCTATGCGGTAGTAATACATATCGTGTCGTTTCGAACTCACTACTAAGGGCAGCAATTGCTCGTTCAACACGTTTCCTTCGTCAATGATTGCTCGATGAACGGTTCTAACTGTACCTATGTGAGTATTATTTATAGCATGGTACCGTATTGATGTTAAAGTGCTCTATGGAAATGGTAGATTAGTTGCAATTCTCATGCGAAGATTAAAAAGATATTAAACTAAAAAAATGTTTAGTATAGTTTTGGAACTATTTGAATTATTCAATGTTGTGGTGGGTTATGAGTACTTTAATGTGAAGAATGTTGCGGTATTTGAATGCTACATTCGGAATAGGGCTGTATTCGAATACTACATTCAAATATTGAATTAATAAAATTTTTATTTTCTGATACAATTATACAGTTAAAGCTGAGCGATTTTTAAACGATTTTATTCAGGTTTGATCCTCTTTAAATATTAACCCGTGGGGGTTAGGTCTGGGTTAGGTCTGGGTTAGGTCTGGGTTAGGTCTGGGTTAGGTCTACCCGAAGTACTACATCAGAAGTCCCGGGTGCCGCCATGAGGCCTGTTAGGAGGCCATTCAGAGTGGTTTTTTAGTGGGTAGCTCGCACTTCCGCGAGTAGTCCCACATGACCCCGACACATCTGTCGGGGTATGCGTAATGCATTTTTCCACTCTTAAAAAAAAAAAAAAAAAAAAAAAAAGGTCTGGGTTAGGTCTCGGCCCGAAGTAGTAAACACTAGTCCCGGGTCCGGCCAAGGTGGGTCAAAGGAGCGGACTCCTAGAGGAGGTTTTTTAGTGGGTATTTTTGCACACGAGTCCCACATAACCCCGGCTAATTTAGCCGGGGTATGCGTAATAGCATTTTTCCTCCTCTATAAAAAAAAAAAGGTCTGGGTTAGGTCTGATCCTCTTTAACTATTAACCCGTGGGGGTGAAAACATTACCCAGTCATCAATAAATATAACCCATAATCACAAATCCAAACGACTTGAAATGAGGTACTCGCGTTCTTTACGAAAAAGATAAAAAGACGCTGCGTTCGGAACGCTAGTTTCATCGCGATTACCGAAAATACTTACACAATTTAACGAGAAATGATCCGTCACGTAGGGTAAAGGACCCAATTACTGCCACCTACCCAATCACTGTCACCCTAAGCTGTTTTACTTGAAATATCGAATAATCTTGTGAAACGATACATAAAAAAAATTTAACATACAATTGAAACTGTAATTTATACGATTAAAAAACAGCACTTCATTTTTTCTTCGTTAATTTGGATGAAACGATCAAACATTTTAAGCGGATATTAGGAGAGTGAAAACGATGACTTCCTTACTAGCAAAAGAGAAAACAAGAGGTTAAAGAAAATGCCGAAATTGTAATATTTATGGTATTAACATAACAAAATATAATGTTTTAGATAATACAAGCATCATAGAAAGTAATAACGATCAAAATTCAATGATTCATTAAGTCTGTTTATTTATTAATTCGGTGACAGTGATTGGTACAAGCGTTTCAAGCATTTTGGTATTACTGTCATAGCAGTAGTCGCTCATGTACATGAGACGACATAACCTTAAAATGAGATAAACAGTATTAGGTTAGCTGGCAGTAATTGGGGTGTCAGTAATTCATTCAAATACATTTGAAGGGTGTCAGTAATAGATACCCAAGTATATTTTTGAAATTGATGAATTTATACATAAAAATGGATGTTTTAAGATCCACCAAATTTTGTTCATCAAGTAAACATATTAAACAATAATAAATAACAAGAAGAACATATACTTTTAGTCTATATAAGTACAAAACTATAAGATAAAGTCAGAGTCAATGCTTAAAGTGTCAGTAATTGGGTCCTTTACCCTATGTACGAATATTAAAACTAAAACCTTGCAGGCGTTCATAGTATAACACCATCGAAATTGTAGTACAAGAAAATAATGATTTTTTAGTGACTTTAGCACTATAGTGTTTAAGATGTCTGAGCTGTGAAATCCACAAACGCTAAAAACTAGAAAATGAAAAATATATAAAAAAAATTTAATGTTAAACGATTTGATTAAAAACGCACTAAAAACTAAAGAAGAGTTATTTTCTTGTACTACAATTTTGATGGTGTAAAATCACTTTAAAGAATTCACTTTATGTAAATAAAATCGTGGGGCACGATATTTCGTAACAGGATATGAATCACTTTAATACTTCAACTTCTGGTTGCATATGGTGCCCACAATTTTATTTAAAGTAATATTAACACTACCAAAATTGTAGTACGAAAAAAGAATTGTTTTTTAGTTTTCAGTGCATTTTGAATAAAATTGTATAACATAAATTTTTATTTTTTATATATTTTGTGACTATTATGTTTTTTAATTCGGCAAATAGTTTAGAGTTAATCTCAAAAAGTTTGTTCCCATCGAATTTTGAAGAGGTCTTGCGCTTTCTTAAGCCGTTTATTATCTGAAACACGACAACTACTTACATCTCTACTATTTTAAAATTTGGCTAATATTTTTTGCCAATATAATTTAAAAAATTTCCCTTTTCGGACATTCCCTTGTAAATGCATAACTGCTCGAATATAGTATTGGAATATTTGATAATTTGAAGTATAATTGATGGCTTGAATATTTGAATATTCGAGTACAGTCTTACTCCGTGTGTAATATAAGAATTTTATTCGAATGGAATATTTGAAAATTAAGTCATCCTAACTAAAATATATATGTACACTCCTAGTTTGCTAGATTTCTGTTGCAAGCCTTTAATTTCCATATAATTAATATATATTACCTACAAATTTACTTTTTCAAAAAATTATTATTAAAATTCTAGGTAGGGGAAAGTTCCTTATATTGGACCACTTAAAGAGGTACCTCCATAAATCGAAAACGTGTTCACAGTTTTGAGCAGAAAAATCTGAGAACAATTACAGTATTGGAATTGATACAAAAATTTAATAAAACAGACTCAAACTTGTTTCCTAAGTGGACCATGTCTATTTTTCATTATTTTAGGTAAGAACTTTGTTAAAAAATATGCATACACTTCATAAAAAAAAATAACTCTCAGAAGCACTGTACAGCATACTGAGGAAAAATAAATATGCATTTGATAAAATAATCAGTCGCTGTCAGACTGATAATTTATGCACTCGCCATAATTGGTATTACGATCGTTAATGCAGGTCAAATGGACCTATCTCTTGCAAGAAAGACACTGAATCCACTCTTCCCCCATAAGTTATGGGCCATAATTTTATTGATTCCGAAAATGCAGACGAACGACACAAAGGCACTCTTCATCCTCTGATTCACTTGAAGAACTCTGTACCATAATTTGTGCTATTTCCCATATTTTTCACGTTGTGACCATTTTATCCTTAAGAAAGAAAAAACGTTGCATAATTTGGACTGGTCCAATTTAAGAACCGTTAGGTGGTTCAATTCAAGAAACTAATCCTTCATAAAAAATGACACCCATTCGAATTCAAAATTTACCCACCAATCAAGAGTTGCAGCTTATTTAAATTGGAGGAAAAATTACATCAAATTTTCATGCTGTTATTAAGCAACATGTGAGCTACAACATCCTAAGAGATAACTATTGCTTACGTCAATTTATATGTAAATAATAAAGACTATAGTCCAATTAATTGAGGACCAAGTCCAAGTTAAGGAACTTTTACCTACACGACAAATAAAAAAATTATTATTTCGAGATAAACCAATATTCAAGAAAGGAAACTTAATTAGATAATTAACACGAAACTTCACATTGGACACGTGGTGGCTGTTCTGGCGATTACACACACAGACTGCGTGTTACCGGAAACCGTTGATACGCCTATCCTCCCCTTGCTCGATCAGTATTTACACTATTTACATACACAATTTAGGGCGGAGCGATACAATATAGGCGAAAATTAAAATTTGAATTTTCAGTTGGCCTAGGTGTGGGATAGTTATCTTTTGATTAACCAAACACAACTGTAAAAAGATTTTGGAAAAATATTCATGTCTGCAGGTTTCTTTTTCTCTTAAAAATGTAAAAAATAACATTCACATTGTGGATTTTTAGTCATGAATATTTATCCAAAATTTTTTACAATTGGGTTTGGTTAATCAAAAGACAACTATTCCGCACCCAGGACAACTGAAAATTCAAATTTAAATATAAAAAATTCACAATGTAAATCTTATTCTTTATATTTTTAAGCGAAAAAGGAACCTGCAAACATAAATATTTTTCTAAATTTTTTTACAGTTGTGTTAATCAAAATACAACTATCCCGCACCCAGACCAACTGAAAATTCAAATTTAATTTTTCAAAATGTAAAAATAAGATTCACATTGTAAATTTTTTCATTTTTAAGAAAAAAGGAACCTGCAAACATGAATATTTTCCAAAATTTGTTTACAATTGTGTTTGGTTAATCAAAAGACCACTATCCCGCATCCAGGCCAACTGAAAATTCAAATTTAAATTTTCGCCTATACAGGGTGTCCCACGGTAGACTGGATAGCAGGATATCTCCTAACATATGGGAGATAAAAAAATGAAAAAAATATGCAATTGCATGGTTCAATGGGGCCAATTTATTAGCGTAAACGAATTTTCTTTTCGAATGTTATTTTAAAAGATACGATGGTCAAGTTCGGTTTTTTAAATGGAACTATTTTTTTTTAAAAGGTGAGTTGATAGTGCGTTCCAAGACAAATTCAATAAGCACTAATATATACACTTGATTTCCACTGGTTTTTGAGATATTGCGCTTGCAAATTTACTGATTTTCACTGGAAGAAAACCCGCTGAAATAGCAAGGACCGGGGTCGGTGCTTGCTGGCGCTACGGGGGGCCTTGCCTGTTGAAACAGATACCTACCTGCCAAAGGTCTACGCCAGGCCCAAAGGCTGGACAATTCTTTTCCGTCAGAAATGCTACTTAGGTAGGTACATCTGCGGTATCAAGAAGCGCACCGTTACTATTATTTCGCACTTGCTTCTACGCTCGGATGGCCGGTACTTTTGAGAGGGATGCAAGCTCGATTCGTTAGGTTAGGAGGTGTGAAAGTTGCGAGACTAAATTTCAACCATAAGGAGCAGATTGTATTAGAACCAATCGGATTTGCATCCCTCACAAAAGAACCGGCCATCCGAGCGTAGAAGCAAGTGCGAAATAAAAGTAACGGTGCGCTTCTTGATACCGCAGATGTACCTACGTAAGTAGCATTTCTGACGGAAAAGAATTGTCCAGCCTTGGGGCCTGGCGTAGACCTTTGGCAGGTAGGTATCTGTTTCAACAGGCAAGGTACTGAAAATCAGTAAATTTGCAAGCGCAATATCTCAAAAACCAGTGGAAATCAAGTGTATACATTAATGCTTATTGAATTTGTCTTGGAACGCACTATCAACTCACCACTTCAAAAAAAATAGTTCCATTTAAAAAACGGAAATTGACCATCGCATCTTTTAAAATAATAATCGAAAAAAAATTCGTCTGCGCTAATAAATTGGCCCCATCGAACCATGCAATTGCATATTTTTTTCATTTTTTTATCTCCCATATGTTAGGATATCCTACTATCAAGTCTACCGTGGGACACCCTGTATAGTATCGCTCCGCCCTAATACACATGCAGTATTGCCGGCGCGAGCTCGACTGCTGCGTATCCTCAACAAAAATGATGAAAAATAGGTTTTGTATGTATACACTATATAGTTTAATAAAATCACCTTGATTTATATCCATTTTACGTGTGCCGCTTAGTGTAATTATATATAATTTACCATAAAATATACGATAACATGCTAATCCTGTTAGGCTCTTTTAACATGATCCAATTTATTGTGCACATAAATAGAAATTATCTTTGATAACGGATAGTTAAAATATATATATAACCACATCTAGCAAAAGACCGTCATAATCATAACTCACTTGTCCAGCCATCAGATTAATTCAACATAAAACAAAATGATGCAGATGCATAGGCATCGCCAATTAATACCAGAATATCGTACCCAATCTCGCTTCAGGTAATTAACTGTCGCCTCGTAAACTATTTAGGAGTTCCGTAAAGTGTGCTCAGGTTACCCGACAAATAAGCGAAAATAAGTAACGCATAACTCTCAGGAACCACGCAAAAGAAGAAAAGAAATTCACGCGGAGGCGCGCGCGAACGAAACACCAGCGTGCCTTCCACCACTCACCTGCAAGTGGTTAAAGAAGTGCATATTTTAAGCTGGGTTACATACGTGCTCGGCGCACGTGGTTCGTTCGCTCGAGTTTTTAGAGTGACTCAAAACAAGAACAACAGTGTGTTTCATTTGGGCCCTGTCGCCCTTTAAGAAAGTGAAAACTAACCTCAAAGTCAAATTGGGACTTCCACTTTTTCGCGTGTAACTCTCAAAGTACAACAGACAGAAAAAAATGTTTCAAACAAAAGTTTAATGGCGCAATAAGCGCTACAAACTTCCGTTAACAAAATTTTGAAAACAGTTAATTAAATATATATAATTGACGAAAAACACTCTATTCGAAATTTTGTTAACGCAAGTTTGTAGCGCTTATTGCACCATTAAACTTTTGTTTGAAACATTTTTTTCTGTCTGTTGTACTTTGAGAGTTACACGCGAAAAAGTGGAAGTCCCAATTTGGCTTTGAGGTTAGTTTTCACTCCCTTAAAGGGCGATAGGGCCCAAATGAAACACACCGTTGTTCTTGTTTTGAGTCACTCTAAAACCCACAAAGTTGCGTTCCAATCAGTGAGTCCGGGTTCGCGGTGTTCCCTTGTCAGATTAACATTATTTGTTTTTTAATTTCAGGCCATAGCCCACACAGTACCACAACATTGCAGCAACGTATCTGCAATGACGCGGTGCAAGATTGCAATGTTGCACCAAAACATTGCAGAGACGTTGCAGGTTCAATCCTATGTCCGCCTTCGCAATATTGCAGGTGTGTATTTTTGCAAAGTTGCGGCAACATTACAAATATGTAGTCCCGCAACGTTCCGGCAATGACTCTGCAACGAAGCGGGAAAATTGTGGCAATGATCCTGCAACGTTCCGGCAATGATTCTGCAACGAAACTCTAAATAAACTAGCAATGTTCCTGCAATATTGCAAGAACGTTGCCACTGAAATATTGCACGGCAATATTGTAGCATTGTTCCTGCAATATTGCAATGCAACCTGCAATAACGCAATATTGCAGCAACGTTCCTGCAATACTCCTGGAACGAAGTGTGCTGTGTGGGAGGGAGCATACAAATTTTGTAAATCAGGCGTACACTTCTTTTTAGCAACGCATATGCAACAGTTTATATTTTGAAAACGATTACGTATATTCGTACGGTGAAATTGATGTGACTTAATATGATACGTATAAGGAAAGGTGCTAAAATTCAGGTTCATATTTTAAACAGTTTCTGTCGCATAAAATTTGAAAGTCGTCACTTTCAGAGTGCTCGCTCTGCGTGGCCCCTTTAATGGACGAGAGTAAAAGGGAGAATGTCGGAATGCGAAAAATACGTGTTTATTTACCCGTGTTTCACGTTGTTCAGCGCCGGGGGCTTGAAGAGGTTGAACAGAGACTTGGTGGATGCTGACAATCTATAATGAACGAAAATGCAAACGAAAACCATGCGGTGCAATACAAAGTGTAGAGAATTAGAGATAAAAAGGAACAATAGATACAGTAGAGGAGGAGCATTGTGACGGGTCGATAGTGTCGATTTTCCATGCGATTTACACTCTGTTTCCCGTGACGAGGGGAATTACGCGCTTCCGCTCGCGTTCGCTCGATTCAGTTGGCTTTAAAGGGAAGCTTCAGCGGGTAGCAAATGGAGACCAACCAGGAGACACTTGCTCGCTTTTCAAGATTAATGAGCTGTGAATTCAGGAAGTGAATTCGCGTCGGCGTGCATAATCGATAGTTCGTTGCTTTTGTCGGCTTTGCCGATCTGCAGGTACGGAAATACATACCTACCTTCAAGTTTTTCAGTGTAACACGCAGAAAATGTACAGGGTGTTCACGTTATCAAGCGTTTCTCTAATATGTTTCACTTTTTATAACCAATTTGCAATCATTTTTTAACATGGAAAGAGTCATTTAACTTTTTTAATGGGAAGTTGTATATTTTTTATTCTATCAAAGCAACTGTCAAGGAAAATTTAATGATATAAGATTTAATCACGTTCAAAGTCACATGAGGTAACATTTTTTGAACTTTCAATTTTATAAATAAGAAATTTTTTGAAATAGAGCTATTAAATGTTCTAATTATGTATTTATGTTATTTCTTTATTTCATCTTAACATTCACTTTCATATGATTTAAAAGGATACTAGTTTTCCATTCGTTGTTTGGTAGTTATTGCAAACTTAAAATATTGATGTTACCAATCATGTGTGTTAGAAAAAGTAATGAAACTCTTCCATTTTTTTTCTTACACCTACTTATTAGTTACGAGAAAAGTGTGTAGCAGTGACACCTTTAACACCGTGTATTCTAAATGGTACTTAATCTTTAGGTGTGGTTGAAAATACCTAATTAATTTCAAATATTTGTTGAATAAAACTGGTTCGGTGATACCACTGTTTTCTCCTTTTGAGCTTCCAGAATTTATTGTGAACTCCTTATGATTTCACTTGGTGTAAAATTGATTCAATATATTCGTGAGTATGTACTATTTTTCGAACACTGTAATGAATCCTATTTATTCGGTATGGAAAGCAAAAATAAAGACTCATTAGAAGAAGTCGCAAATATATTAAAAGCAAATTCATTATATTCAGATTTCCGAAATGGAAAAATTATTTTTTCCCCGGAATTTTTCGAAAAATTAGAATTTATTTCTATATATGGAATTTTTTTCGAAAAATTAGGATTTATTTCTATATATGGAATTTCTCGAAAAATTAGAATTTATTTCTATATATGGAATTTCTCGTAAAATGAGGATTTATTTCTATATATGGTAAATGACATTTATACTGACACGAAGTATTCTCCACACATGAAGATATAAAAAATAAACAGAGATTGATAGAATATAAACGTACGTGACACCATTTTTTTTTATTTTTTATATTAATACGCTGCTCTTGTCAAACGCTTTTATCCCGCATGTAAACTGATAAACAATAAATATCAAACAGCAATAGTAATAATAATAAAAACTACAAAGTCTAAACAAATATCGATATCATAGTAAAAAATCAAAACTCAAAAATCCTTTCAGGTTGAATAAATTAAATTTCACGACATGATTTAGTTTTATAAAAAAAGACTTTGTTTATGCACAACTGCTAAATAATTGCAAATAAATGCATTTTAGCAGGCTCCTCTTAGATCAACAATGGCCTCCAATTAAGTTTCACTTTTGCTCCGAAACTTCTGTTTTCATGAAGGAAAATGAACACGATCGACCGTCACGCAACACGCGTGTAAGAACACTTAAAGAAACGGAAAGTGCACTGAAAGTTTCAACATGGATTGGTGCGTAAGTAAGTGGAAAATCACGAAAGCAGGCAACAGTGCACTCACTTTAAAGATGGTGTGCCGGTTCTGCGCTTACCTGCCGCTGACAAGTTGCGAGCTGCTCCCCTGATTCTGCGGAGAATGCGTAAAGTCCCCTGTCGACGACCACCGCTTTGCCCTTCTTAAGCTGCTTTGGAGTGGCCCGTTTGATCTTGCTGTCGGTGATCTACCGAATAACAGGATTACTATGTGACGAGCAAGCTCGTTACCTGCGTTGCAGAATCGTTTCTTCATCATCGAGGCTCAATTACGAAGTTCAGGGAGGGTTTAGCTCACCCGCGTGACGTAGGAGCCAACCTCTGTCACGCAAGTCAGCATTTTCAAGCGAGATTGCTGTTGATGCACGTACATACTTTTGGCCGTTCTCGTTATTGAAGGATTAAAGTTATGTACAGGGTGCTGTATTATTGGTGATGCAATCGAAAGGACAGTGATTTTGCATGAAAAAGTGAATAGCAATTGTGGAGGAAATTTTGTTCATAGGAGGCTCCAAGAAGAAATTGATTTGAAAAATTCGTATGGTACTCACACATCTGACTCATTGACAGAGCTAAGTCGAAGTTGTGGAATAAGTTGTTTTATTTCGAAGTAGCTAAATACCCACGCGATTCGCTTCGGACCTAAGAGATATTAGGGACTCTATGAAAACATATTTTACCCATTTTCACCACCCCCTTAGGGGTTGATTGGGGCAAAACCTGAATTTTGGATTTAGGCATTTGTGTGGGTAACCTTTCGAAGTAAAAGCCAAGTTGGTATCTAATTGGGCTGAAGAGATATTGAGAAGTCCGTGAAAACACAGTTTACTCTTTCTCACCCCCTTAGGGGTTGATTAAGGCAATATCCTGAAATTGGTTTTTAGGCATTTGTGTGGGTTACTTTTGTGTCTAGAAACCAAGTTGATATATAACTGGGTCTAAGAGATATTAAGGACTCCATGAAAACACATTTCACTCCTTTTCACTACCTCCTAGGGGTTGATTAGGGCAAAATCCTGAAATTGGTTTTCATGCATTCATGTAGGTAACCTTTCAAAGTAAAGGCCAAGTTGATATCTAATTGGGCCGAAGAGATATTGAGAAGTCCGTGAAAACACAGTTTACCCTTTCTCACCCCCTTAGGGGTTGATTAAGGCAATATCCTGAAATTGGTTTTTAGGCATTTGTGTGGGTTACTTTTGTGTCTAGAAACCAAGTTGATATTTAACTGGGCCTAAGAGATATTAAGGACTCCATGAAAATACATTTCACTCCTTTTCACCATCCCCTAGGGGTTGATTAGGGCAAAATCCTGAAATTGGTTTTTAGGCATTCATGTAGGTAACCTTTCAAAGTAAAGGCCAAGTTGATATCTAATTGGACCTAATAGATATTGAGAAGTCCGTGAAAACACAGTTTACCCTTTCTCATCCCCTTAGGGGTTGATTAAGGCAATATCCTGAAATTGGTTTTTAGGCATTTGTGTGGGTTACTTTTGTATCTAGAAACCAAGTTGATATTTAACTGGGCCTAAGAGATATTAAGGACTCCATGAAAATACATTTCACTCCTTTTCACTACCCCCTAGGGGTTGATTAGGGCAAAATCCTGAAATTGGTTTTTAGGCATTTGTGTGGGTTACTTTTGTATCTACAAACCAAGTTGATATCTAACTGGGTCTAAGAGATATTAAGGACTCCCTGAAAACACATTTCACTCCTTTTCACTACCCCCTAGGGGTTGATTAGGGAAAAATCCTGAAATTGGTTTTCAGGCATTCATGTAGGTATAAAGTAAAGGCCAAGTTGATATCTAATCGGGCCTAAGAAGTAATAAGGTGTCCGAGAAAACATATTTCACCCCTTTTTACCCCCTTCGGGTTGGAATTTCAAAAAATCCCTTCGTATCGAGCACCTACGTCGCAAAAGGAATATACCCTCCGAATTTCATGTTTCTAGGGTCAGCGGTTTGGGCTGGATGGTGATGAATCAGTGACACAACGATTACATAAATATACATAATTTTTAATCAGGTACAGACCTACTTGATGGATTTTCACAATTGGCTTTCTTAAAGAAAGTTATTCCACAAGTTCGACTTATTTTTGCATTATAAATTCTATTGATCGTGAGTTTTAGTCAGCTGGGCTACCAAACAAGATTTCAAAATGAATTATTTCGAACAGGGGCCTCCTATGATCAAATTTTATTACACATTTCTTGCTTACTTTATTTTGAAGCGCTCTGTATACGTTGATAAAGATGCAACACGTTTGGTTGCGCTTTTACTTATTGTCAGATCAGAAAATTTTGAGTAGTTAGGGACAAAAGGAAATATTTGGCTGTTATTTATATTTTTACTTGATGTACAGAGCGTTAAGAAAGTGTAAAAAAGATTTGTAAAAAAAGCTTGCTGCAAAATTGTTTATAACATTGAAAATTAATGTTAATTTTTTTACATCAACGCATTCTGTTCGCTGAAAGGAGAAGAAGTCTAAAAAGAACCATATGTCGCAAACGCACCGTTTCTTAAAAAAAAATTGCTAAAGCCATCAATACATTTGATGAAACCATTTGTCAGATTTTTTAGAAAACTATGCTTTTGCGACATATAGCTCGCCTTAAACTTTGTCTCCTTTCAGCGAGCAGAATATGCTGATATAAAAAAATTAACATTCATTTGCAATATTATAAATAATTTTTCGGCAAGTTTTTTTTTAACAAATATCCACCGATCCATAGATGTAGATTCCGTCTTGAAAGCAGTGACCATCACACTTTTAACACCCTATACATTTTTCTGAACTGTTTTTATATGGTTTGCAGTAATAGCAAACATTCTGTAATAATAATTCATGTAATTGATTTTTATAATATAGTAAATTAGAGTATTTTGCTGAGGAATAGTTTTATGTTTGATATAATTAACGCACAATCCGTTTTTTAATTATTCTTTTAATGAATCGCTTAATTAATATTTATTTCCTGAAATTATAAATTATTTTACGCAAAAGTTCGTTGAGTTTGAATTGGTGTGATATTTTCTGCATTTGTCTGTTAACGAAAGTGTTATCCTGTCAATTTTATTCTATTCCAATGTTCATCAGTTCTCGAGAAGCCTTCTCGTACCGATTAGACGTGTGTTTACAACGCTCGCGAATTTACATACTCAAACACCCGATGGATAGTTACTACCAGTACAGTTCGGAAACCGTGTATACTAAAGTGGCCAGTGAAATTATTCTGGCGGGTATTCGTGCGTTGATAACAGCACGGAAATCCTGCCAAAAATCGCGCAAAGCATACAGCTAACAATTTCGAAAATAGGAGGAAGCTACATCTCGCAAGAATTAGTGAACACTGCAGGGTGTTCGCAATATTATGGACCAGCGTTTTTCTCCTTAATGGTAAGTATTTAAAAAAAAAGAAGGAAAACTTTTACTGTTTTTTTATACCAAACAATAATACCGTATATTAAGTTCTTGTGAAGAGAAACGAAGGTGACCTTCAATTTTTTAAATGGAATGCTATATATTTTTTACACATTATGGAAGCGACTGACAAAACAGATTTAACCATTTGGTATATTATGACCTTCAAGGTCACACGAGGTCAGGAATGAAAGAAATAGATCGAACATTTCGTAATGTTGTGTTTACTACGTTTATTGTATGATTACATTTAATTTCAGAAACACTATCACCTTCGGAGAAAGAAGATCGCATGACGAGACTTGTAAAGGTGCGATCCCATGGCGCGAGGCTCGGCGAGTACGGCGCCGTGGTGGGATTGCACCTTGAGATGAAAAGTCGAACGCAACAGGTCATAAGAAGGTAGAAGAAGCCAAGAAAAAGCCTGCTTTTCTGGTGAGAGTCGTTCATCGTAAATTCTATTCCACTATTGAGGCATACAAAGCTACATACTGTGCCGTCTAAGAAAAAAGGTAAACAAACTGCGTCGACGATACCGACCCCCCGCCCCTACAAAAAGAATTACCAGAGATACAGAGAGAAAATTAATAAAGCCAATGAGTTCAAAGAATTCGATAAAAGAGACTACAAAAAATTCAAATTCTCTATTATAGATGTAGAAAAAAATTCACGTGAAGCAGGAATATTCCATTGTTCCTAAAGACTATGAAGAGTAAGTACTGAAAGCTTGCCCTCTGGTTACATTAGTGCGTATCTGTTACCTTCGAGGGTAACATGTGCAAGTAGAAAAAGTGGTACTACAAAATTGACTGTCGAAGAGATTGATGATAAAGAGTACAATGCAGCAATAATTGATAATAAAAAAGTTAGTGATGACACAGAAAATAGCCTTGTTGAAACTGTATCGTTAAAATTGTCATCTGATGGACAGGAGAAGATTGTCTCCCAGTGGCGGATTTAACAGGGCGGCTGATGAGCAGTTGCCGCCTAGGACCCTGCATAGAAGGCCCCCGCAGGGCCCAGTGACCAACAAAAATTACGATTAGGTATAAGTATCCAAACACTACATTTTTTTCGTACTACTACACATGGCCCGTTTTTATTAAACTACCTCTTCATTTTCCCTAAAAATGGGCCCCTGCCCAGAAGACTTCCCCAGGGCCCTATCTAAAGAAATATGACTTTAACCAAACATGACCTATATATTTTGTTTCTGTACTACTACACTTAGCCCGTTTTTAGTAAACTACCTCTTCATTCTCCCGAAAAATGGGCCCCTGCCCAGAAGACTCCCCCTGGGCCCTATCTAAAAAAATTTGATTTTAACCAAACACGACCAATATATTGTGTTTCGATACTACTATACTTAGCCCGTTTTTAGTAAACTACCTCATTTTCTTGAAAAATGGGCCCCCTGCCCAGAAGACCCCCTAGGGCCCTATCTTAAAAAAATATGATTTTAACCAAACACTACCTATATATTTTTTGTACTACCACACTTAACCCGTTTTTAGTAAACTACCTCTTCATTTTCATGAAAAATGGGTCCCTGCCCAGAAGACTTCCCCAGGGCCCTATCTAAAAAAATATGATTTTAACCAAACATGACCTATATATTTTTTTGTACTACTACACTTAACCCGTTTTTTAGTAAACTACCTCTTCATTTTCCTGAAAAATGGGTCCCTGCCCAGAAGACACGCTAGGACCCTATCTTAAAAAAATATGATTTTCACCAAACACTACCTATATATTTTTTATGTACTAATACACTTAGCCCGTTTTTAGTAAACTACCTCTTCATTTCCCCGAAAAATGGGCCCCTGCCCAGAAGACTCCCCCTGGGCCCTATCTAAAAAAATTTGATTTTAACCAAACACGACCAATATATTGTGTTTCGATACTACTATACTTAGCCCGTTTTTAGTAAACTACCTCATTTTCTTGAAAAATGGGCCCCCTGCCCAGAAGACCCCCTAGGGCCCTATCTTAAAAAAATATGATTTTAACCAAACACTACCTATATATTTTTTTGTACTACTACACATGGCCCGTTTTTATTAAACTACCTCTTCATTTTCCCTAAAAATGGGCCCCTGCCCAGAAGACTTCCCCAGGGCCCTATCTAAAAAAATATGATTTTAACCAAACATGACCTATATATTTTTTATGTACTAATACACTTAGCCCGTTTTTAGTAAACTACCTCTTCATTTCCCCGAAAAATGGGCCCCTGCCCAGAAGACTCCCCCTGGGCCCTATCTAAAAAAATTTGATTTTAACCAAACACGACCAATATATTGTGTTTCGATACTACTATACTTAGCCCGTTTTTAGTAAACTACCTCATTTTCTTGAAAAATGGGCCCCTGCCCAGAAGACCCCCTAGAGCCCTATCTTAAAAAAATATGATTTTAACCAAACACTACCTATATATTTTTTTGTACTACTACACATGGCCCGTTTTTATTAAACTACCTCTTCATTTTCCCTAAAAATGGGCCCCTGCCCAGAAGACTTCCCCAGGGCCCTATCTAAAAAAATATGATTTTAACCAAACATGACCTATATATTTTTTATGTACTGATACACTTAGCCCGTTTTTGGTAAACTACCTCTTCATTTCCCCGAAAAATGGGCCCCTGCCAAAAAGACTCTCCCAGGGCCCTATCTAAAAAAATATGATTTTAACCAAACACTACCTATATATTTTTTGTACTACTACACTTAGCCCGTTTTTAGCAAACTACCTCTTCATTTCCCCGAAAAATGGGCCCCAGCCCAAAAGACTCTTCCAGGGCCCTATCTAAAAAAATATGATTTTAACCAAACACTACCTATATATATTTTTGTACTACTACACTTAGCCCGTTTTTAGTAAACTACCTCTTCATTTTCCCGAAAAATGGGCCCCTGCCCAGAAGACCCCTTAGGGCCCTATCTTAGAAAAAAATATGATTTTAACCAAACACTACTTATATATTTTTTTGTACTACTATACTTAGTCCGTTTTTAGCAAACTACCTCTTCATTTTCCCGAAAAATGGGCCCCTGCCCAGAAGACCCGTTAGGGCCCTATCTTAGAAAAAAATATGATTTTAACCAAACACTACTTATATATTTTTTTTGTACTACTAAAGTTAGTCCGTTTTTAGCAAACTACCTCTTCATTTTCCCCCCAAAATGGGCCCCTCAGAACGTTTTTCACCTGGGCCTTTTTTCTTAAATCCGCCACTGTTGACTCCTCCACGAAATCAAGTTCAATTAGAGCGTTAATGGTGGAGTAAAAAAGGAAAAAGGCACCGAAGTCAGTAGACGACGATGATACGCAAGAACCTGAGATTGTGAGTAATAACGTTCTAAACGATACGTTTAAGAAGAATGAAAATAGTCCCGGCCAAAAATACAAAATACGGCGATCTCGATTAGTCGGCCCCCATGGTAAGAAACTTACACCCCCCAAGCTGAAGGAAAGAGATTAAGTTTATTACAATAATTACAATTGTTGGAAACAAAGAATCCTTTTAATTGTCATAAAAATAAGACACATGTGTAAAACAGTAGAAGGTCAGTTAGACGGTTCAATTTCCTTTATTAACTCTGATCAGACACCATTAAAGGAACTATATTGAAACAACCAGAGATTTCACCCGAAGATGACTCCCGTCTAAAACCGACGAACAGAGTTAATTTTAATTAATTTAAATCCACCTGAAACGCGATTTAGTTGCAGCATTGACAAGAATAAAAATTGTAGAGTTTAACAGATCTAGCGATGAAGAACCAATTACCATACGAAAGAAGCAACGTTCCGAATCGAAATATTACAAATAAAAGTAGCGTCTATGTAAGCAGCACTCGCGCTTGCGAAGGCAAAACGCTGTGAATCAAGATGATGGAAGCTCTGACGGAAGTCCGCCGACGAATGTTAGAGTTTCCACTCCGTTCAAAGAAATTACGGATGGCACCGACTTCAATATACGAAAGCAAAAATTACAGAAGCATGCCTCTACAAAGGAAGAAAAAACGCAAGTGAACAGAAGGAGAATATGAGTCCTGAGGAATGGAAGTATTACCTCCATAAATACGTCGAAATCTCAAAGGAGATCATCAAATAAAGAAAATAAGACTCAATCGACAATAAGAAGAAAAAGTGCTCTCAAAGTCAAGATAATAGCTGATGAAAATGTTAATTCGAAAGCAGATTTGTATAATACTATCAATTGCATGAATTTTGTCGAAAATAATAAGAAAAGGAGATACAAGCAGGAGAAGCGTCAAGTTTTCTGGTAAAAGCAGTTCATAATAAGCCATTATTTTACTTCCTCTAAATAGTATTTGTCCGATTGAATAGGTCTTATTACAGAAAGAGGGTGTAGTGTTTCCGTAGATAATAAACCAGTACTACCTATGACTCCTCGTGTTAGACAGAGTAAAACACAGTCTAGTAAAAAGAAAAGGAGGAGTACGTTTAAAGAAACTCTTGTATCCTGAGAAACGCCGGAAAAACGTAATTACACATTTCTATCCATTGCTGTGTGCAGTCGATAGGTATAATTATGTATTCATGCAAATTTGTAATTTCAGCTCCCGAGCGGATCAGATGATCGCAAAACAAGACGGTATAATCTTTGGCTTGAACTTAAAGCTCGTAATTGCAGAATATGGCATGCGCGAGAAAATGTACAAAGTACTTCTACATAATTTTTAATATTTTATATATTTATATTTACGCTCGTCAGATATTTGATATTTCAATAAATCATTTTCCCTGTACATTAACCATAATAAAATGTTCTAAATCGAAATATAACATTTTTCTATTACGGATATGGTGCAAGCAAAATATGTACGAAATTTTATTTGAGAATGAACGCGAATTGCATGAGAATCAGATTTTATGCTTTTATTCGAAATATTAATATGAATATTTGAGGAACACGCAACTTATTTATAATAATCGTCTGAGCGTCAGGTGCATGTGTACCCGATGCGATTTCAGAATCGATTTTCTTGACACAATGTTATTCCACATTTTCAATCTATTTTCATCTGAGAAATCATTCACTTTGCGGTTGCACTACAAAATTCATCCTGCCTATACATATAGTACTTATACATATTTATATATGAAATTTTTCTCACATTTTGGATGCCTCTTACCATCTTAAGATTCTGCCGTTGAAAGTTCTAACACGTTGTGTATTTATATGAAGGTAATAAAATTATAAGTAATCTGATTTAGAGGCAAAAGGCACCGAATAGAATGTGAATTAATTTAATTTGAAAGCACGTACCTGGCTACGGGCAATGGCGTGGCTCTGGGACTTGGAGATGGCACCGGGGAAACGCTACTACTACTGGGACTGTCCGAGTGTAACGACCCAGTTGATTGGTAATGAACTGACCTCCTGGAAGAGAAGTTCAATTTGTCTCACCAATTTTCCACGTTAACAGGTTTGGAAAGTCAAATTACTACTATTAATATTGCCCACTTAAAGCAGCCTGGTTTCTTTTTCTTGTTCCCAAAGCACAAGGAGTGGTAATATAGGGCATACTATTCGTCGAATTTTTCGGTATTCGAATATTCGAATACTTCAGTTGCTCAATTATTTGGCGAATATAATTCGAATATCCAAGTATTCGAATATAATTCGAATATCCAAGTATTCGAATATAATTCGAATATCCAAGTATTCGAATGCTATTCGAATGTAGAATACTATTCGAATATCCAAGTAATCGAATACTATTCGAATATCCAAGTAATCGAATACTATTCGAATATCCAAGTATTCAAATACTATTCGAATATCCAAGTATTCGAATATCCAAGTATTCGAATATCCAAGTATTCGAATATCCAAGTATTCGAATATCCAAGTATTCGAATATTCAAGTATTCGAATATCCAAGTGTTCGAATATCCAAGTATTCGAATACTATTCGAATATTTAAGCATTCGAATACTGATGTATTCGAATAGTATGGTGTGGATTATAAATCAAGTTCTTTAGATTCATTTGTCAGGGTGAAATCTTGTAAGCTAATTTTGACCCACTTCACACCATAGTAATCGAATATATCAGTATTCGAATAATAACTTTCGAATACTCAAATATTCAGACTAATGTACATTAATGGGCTGATAATTGAGTTGGCGATTCCAGGTTTTAATCTTTCTGCGGAATATCATGGGGGAAAAAGGAAGGGACGCAATTACGTATTTTATGAAATACTTCGAAGGCTATTACATTTGATCAAAGAAACACATGGAAACTTGACTTGCATACAAAAATCAAGCTCTCTGACACAATATATTTTGAAATACCGTTGCCGTATGTTTTTAATGTAGTTTTTATTCGATTTCCGGGTTTTATTGAGTCTAACGCGCATAAAGTGTTGTTTCCAATAAACAATTGGGCCCGTGACTTCAGAGGCGGACAGTCTTTGAGGTATCGGCCTAGTTTTCATTGATCTTTCGAATTTACCTTATAATTCATTCTGAGTATGTATACAAACTGTTCAGGATTTTCCGGCAAGCTGATATATCCTATGTATAAAATTTAAAGAGAAATGTTACATGAATATAGGCGCATAAATATATGCTATTAACAGGTTTGCAAGCAAAATACGAAATTTAAAGAAAATGATAATAGATTTGCTTTTGATAACAGACGGGTAAGAATAGGTCCAGAATATTTATTTAAATAATGTATGTGAATTATACAGGGTGTTCGCGGTATTATGAACCAACGTTTCTCTCACAAATGGTACGTATTTAAAAAAAACTGTAAGAGGAAGACTTTTACTGCTTTTTATACCCAAAATAATATGGTATGTCAATTTTTTTGTGTTTGTAATATTAGCCCAGACCTAACCTAGACCTAACCCATACCTTTTTTTAACCAATTTTCTAAGAAAGGTACCCTTCAGTTTTCTAAATGGAATGCTATACAGGGTCAGCGTTTTATCCTGCAACCCGCGCACGCGAAATTATAAAATGGCAACAGTGCCTCACGACAGTTCGCAAAAGATTTTCACAAAAATTATGGTTCAAAAATTGATAAAAGAAAAATTAAGTAAATGTAAAATATGTTAAATTATCCATCATTTTGAAGGAATAATTTTCCTCATTTTGCGGGACAAATTGCATTCTGATATCTTTTATAGTTAAAAAATTATACGAAAAAGGCCGCAAATTCTTCAACCTGGGCCGGGAAATTCCCAATAGCTCTTTGCGACGATAATTTGACAGAGACCATCCTGAAGTTCTCGAAGGTCGGGCCTCACTACTGTCCAGCGGTCGCTGGCAGCACTCTGATCGCCGGATGGTGCATGATTGTAGTGGAATGCGTCCGTGAGGCGCTGTTGCCATTTTACAAGTTCGCGCGAGCGCGGGTTGCAGGATAAAACGCCGACACTGTATATCTTTTTCCACGATATCGAAGCAACTGTCAAGTCAAATTCAACCATGTGATATGCTGTGACGTTTAAGGTCACACAAGGTCAGGGATGAAAGATATATATTCTGTTAAAGAGTTAGGTACTATTAATATTTACTTATCAGTTTATATGAGTCATATCTATTACTTAAGATTTCTAAATGTGATCGATGTAGATTCAAGTAATCACTTAATACTCCATTGAAAAACATCGATTACTCTTATCAGTATAAGAATGACGGCCTTGGAAAATTTAATGTATCACCGTACGCACTGTATATAGATTTCGCTTCATCTAAGCGAGTGCAATACTAATTATTTGCATTATTTATATTTGCATTTTATTTGCATTAAATCACTCTCGTGAATTAATTATTATTATTCGATAAACATTTTTCAAACATACAAAGGTGAAAGTATAGGAACGTGAGAATCTGGATTTGGTAACAGAAATGGTAATAATAATATTAATGATAGTAATTAACCTGATACTGGATCTATTCTTACTCTTAGTTTATTACCGGCAAGTCTATTATCGTTTTAATCACATCTCGTTTTTGTTATAACTTTCTAATAATGTACTTGTAGACCTACACTTGTCTAGAATTGTGACTTTTTATTTTCATTATACTAATCAAACATACTTTTAGATTACTAGACTACTCCAGGCTACAGGATGCCAGAAAAATTCCAGGACACCCTATAGAATATCCCACATGAATGTCTGCATTGTGTTTAAACTTATGAAAACAAGATAAGAATTGTTTCTAAGGAAGCACATGTGATAGTAAGAAGACACTTTTTCTTACGGTTACCGTTTTCTAGTTTTCAAGACCATGAGTGTCATTCTTAATGAAACGTTATATTTTTTACAACTCTACATTAATAACAACGTGGAAAAAAATTGTCATGTGCAGTCATGCGTTATTTACTTGCAAATATGGCTGGGAATATTCGAATAATTTAATATTCAAATATTTTACAAGTATTCGAATGCTAAGAATAAACTTCGAATATGTGAGTATTCGAATGTTATTATTCGAATACTGATGTATTCAAATACTATTCAAATACTATTCAAATACTATTCAAATACTGATGTATTCAAATACTATTCAAATACTGATGTATTCGAATACTATTCAAATACTGATGTATTCGAATAGGATGGTGAGAAGTGGGTCAAAATTAGCTTACAAGATTTCACCCTGACAAATGAACTTAAAGAACTTGATTTATAATTCACACTATACTATTCGAATACATCAGTATTCGAATACTTAAATATTCGAATAGTATTCGAATACTTGGCTATTCGAATAGTATTCGAATACTTGGCTATTCGAATAGTATTCGAATACTTGGATATTCGAATAATATTCGAATACTTGGATATTCGAATAGTATTCGAATACTTGGATATTCGAATAGTATTCGAATACTTGGATATTCGAATTATATTCGCCAAATAATTGAACAACTCAAGTATTCCAATATTCGAATACCGAAAAATTCGACAAATAGTCCCAGCCCTACTTGCAAACCATTTGGTCATTTTTTCGTAACTTGAATGATAACGAACATATTAATATGTATGTGGTAAAGCAATGGATTCATATTAATCTTGATCTGTAAATGTAGAATATGAATTTGTTCACGATTTAAGACATACAAAATTTACGTATAGGTAATATGAACAATACCTCTGAGGAAGTTGTGACGAATGTGTGTAGCTGACAGGTCTTCGTGAATTGGAGATCAAATCCCTGACATCCTGAGAAGATCCCGACGACGATGAATTTCTGAGGCAGGAGGTGCCAGTTTGGCGTAAACGTATATCTTTTTGGGGCGTCGAGTTTTGATTACCTAGAAGCAGACAACATCAAACGTATGAGAATATTGAATTGTTTGTAAGAAAATTGCTCGATTTCGGGGGCACTATGCGACGAGTTAAAAGTACGTAAGTACCCATAATTTACTGGTTGAATATTAAGAGTAATTATTACAAGTCATTAATGTCCTATTCATAGTATTACCTTCAATGTTAATCCGAAAGTTGAGTTAGTTTCTCATCGTGAATCACACAGTACTGTAGTGGTAAATACACTAGAGTAACTCCAAAAAATTTAAGTGTATAGGCTGTTCATACTTTCACCAAACGTTTGGTTTATAAATATTAGTGAAGATTCTGGTATATTAGTTGTTTTAACGATCGCTCGATAAATATGCAATTATATAGAAGAAATGCTATAAGAATTAAAAGTGTTTTCGCCATTTGCCTTTTCACGATAGAATTTCACGCATGGAAGCCTGTGTAGCGCTGAGATCTGATATAATTCTATTTACAATAAATTAAAATAGTATAGACTCATTATGTACGTACATATTTATTTATTAAATGTAGATGCATACAACCCTTGAAAGGAATTAAGTTTCGATTATATGAGAAGACGTGACCAACCGTAACGAGAAACTTGTTTACTGAAACTGTGACGTAACCTGTTTAGAAAGGGAAAGGATGTTTTTAGGATGCAGATTAGAAGTACTCGCGTGTTATTTAGTAATTCTTAATAAGAAACTTGTAAAAAGTACTTGTAACCTTTGCATTAATCACTGGGACTGCGGAAGGCGTTCAACCAGCACTCATTTAGAGGCAAAAATATCTTATGAAGATTAAAGGAAGACTCTGAAGTGAGCACTTGAAAAATCCTTGTAACAGAATGTTCTTCATTTTCAGTTGCTCTTCGTGAACAGTGGAATTATTCGACAAATAGTGTACGGTACGCTATAATGCAATAACATTTGTGCTTCCTTTCCCTTATTGACACATTACTGTCGTGTACAATTTTTTAACAGGGTCATTTTTCCGATGAAAAATGCCTCCAGTGTATGATAAGGTTGTCATTCGTCCCCGATTTCTGGGAACAATCGTTGGGACGCGATTTGTGTCCCCGGTAAATTTTGTCCCCGATTTTCGGTAATAGTCCCCGATTCTGTATTTTTTTACGAGTTTGCTATTGAAATTCTACTAATTTTGTCCCTTAAAAAAATATCTCATGTTCCCGGAAACCCTAAAAAAAAAATGGTCACCTTAGTGTAAGTATATAACCCTACTATCTATGTATTACTTTGCTCTCGAAGCCACTGTCGTACAGTGGCACGTGTTATAGAGAAGGCTGGCCAAAAGTAATATTTTTAAATCTAAGATCTATCTATTGTGGAATACATTGTAATACTACGACTCTAAAATGATAATAATGTACTTTCTTAATGTTAAATATTTAATATAAAAATAATGATAATTAACTATATATGTAAGTATAAAAGTTTAAAATACATTAAGATATCACAAGGAGAAGAATATTATAATTAAGAGTATAATAATCTTCCCCTTACGCTACCTTCATGTACTTTAAATTAGTTAATTAATTAATTATATAATTATTATACTCTTAATTATAATATTCTTCCCTTTGCGATATCTTAATGTATTTTAAAATTTTAAACTTATAGTTATTTATCATTATTTGTATATTTAACATTTAACATTAAAAAAGTACATTATTATCATTTTAGGGTCATAGTATTGCAATTTATTCCAATAATCTATCTTAGATTTAAAAATATTACTTTTGGCCAGCCTTCGCTATGACATGCGCAATTAATTATTTAATCAATTAATTAATAACGTATAATAAATACGAATTAGAATGCATTTTATATTTTTATACTTAGGTACGGGTAATTAGCATCATTTTCAAGAAGAATATTGAAATTAATTAATTACAATATAATATTATAATTAATTAATATTATATTGTAGGTGTTAACTATAATAGTCTTCTACTGTTTTTTCTTCTTCTTGTTCTTCTTCTTCATCTTCATCAACGCGATAACTGGAAACACGATACTCCGATCCTATGCCATAAATGTATCCCTCCATACTAGGGCTAGGACTATTCGAATTATTTAATATTCGAATATTTTACAAGTATTCGAATGCTACGAATAAACTTCGAATATTTGAGTATTCGAATTTTATTATTCGATTACTGATGTATTCGAATACTTAAATATTCTAATAGTAATCGAATACTTAAATATATTCGAATAGTATTCGAATACTTGGATATTCGAATACTTGGATATTCGAATACTTGGATATTCGAATTATACTCGCCAAATAATTGAGTAACTGAAGTATTCGAGTACTCGAATACCGACAAATTCGACAAATAGTCCCAGCCCTACTCCATACACGGTGCGGGCGGCAAAGAAATGACAATAACTCAATGGATCGCAATTTATCGCAGGAAAATGCAACGGGCCTTTCTTCAAGAACCTTCAAACTTTATTTTACAACAAACATTGGCGCTTCATCTTGCTTAATACATAACTATTTTTTTAAGGGAAGAAAAAAATATATAGGCCATGTATTCTCCTCTATCATAGCTGTATAAAGTGAAATAAACCAATAAGCCTAGAATATATATTAACTTAGAGCTTTTCAGATAGCTACCAACACAAAAAAAGATTATATTTCCACATCAAATTGAAAAGTTACTTTCAATTCTGGTCTAAAAGTTCCACATCATTACACTAAGTAGCAACTTTGAGATCGCATATCTCTAAGAGGATTGTACAATAAAAATTGGTATTAGTGAAAAATCATGCTTCGTATAATAAGTCATAAATGAAATGCAATACATAGATCTGTAAAAATCAGGAAAAAATTTTCTTCGCTTTTGAAAAACTAACTGTGTGAAGAAATGAGTATAGAAAGTTGTAGCTGACGACAGCAAATGAGAATGGATGAGTTATGATACTCATTACCTACGACTGTTTAACGGAACACAATAGCAGGATCAGAGCGAAAACGAAAATTACAATTACCTTTAATACAATAGCCAATTGCTTTATTTCGAAGAACGTTAGCTTCGACACATGTGTTCGTCATATTCATAAAGCAAAAAAGAATTTGAAAAGTAACGTTGCAGTTTTTTTATTCTGAACAATATACGCTGTGTTTTGTTAATCTTTATGTTGCCCTGTCGTCGGTAGTATACACGGTGACTTCTTAATATTAATTTCGGGTTAGGCATAACAACAGCCTCGCTGAGCCTCGCCCATTCGGTATTTGCGTTTTAATTCTGTTGCGTCTGTATATCACAAAAAAACGAATAAGAGACGATTTATTATTATTATTAATTTGCCGAGTAACAGTAACTATACAGTCCACAGCGCACGTGTACCACAAAATGTTTAAATGAACAAAAACAACAATGTAACATATGCACCTACGTATAGGTACAGCTATATGTATAAAAATGGTAATACAATAAATCCAGTCGATTTCACTTAACTAATTTTTATTCAACTTTATCTAAGTAGGGGATAGTTGCCAATATCATACTGGTCACCTAAATCGTACCTCGTCAATTTCTCAGTAATTAATGAATATGAACGACATCTGATGATAAAAATATGAAGTAAATGCGAAATGAGAAATAGAAACAGAACCTTTGGAGCTTACACCCTATTTTGGGCGTGCTATAAACATTTAAAAAAAATGAGGTATGATTGATGTAACTTTTTACCAGTTTTTCTTAACTGATAATAATCAAACAATGAAGTTTGATTATTTATTTTTGTATTTTTCTAAAAGCGAGTTTAATGTAGAATATTTTACATACATTTTATGTACATATTACATTTATTATAAAGTTTAAATCGATAGTTAGAAATAAATTGATCCTGTTTCCTAAATTGTACCACTACCATCGTACTAAGGATTTGAGAATAGGTTATGTCATATAGGTTATGTACAAATATCATTTACATAGGTGATTGCGACCTGTGTGTGATCTATATACACATGTATATGTAACTATATAATAATCATTACTTTATGTTGAATATTTTCTTTTTTATTTGTTATTGACGCTATTTTTACAAGAGGCACGATTTTGGAAACCGAGGGGTACGATTTAGGAGACCGGTTGCCTAAATCGTACCTTTTACAGTATGTGACAAAAAGATTAATAACAAATTAATTTGTTCTGAAATAAAGGTTAAGCATGTAATAGTCGATGCTTAAAAGATGAAGCTACAATATGCAGTAGTCACTTGCGTTCAAATTAGTGCCAAATATGAAATATAACGTAAAATATCTTAAGTGGTACGATATAGGCAACTCTCCCCTAATATTTTACGAAGAATGTAGAATGTACCCCCGGAACTCATCTCAGAATAATCAGATTAGTTTGAAACAGGATCATCATCATTACCTCCATTGCTAAATCGTTAGACAGTTGATAATATTTACATTTCCAAAGTTTTAATATAACAGAATAATTTACGCGATAGCAAGATGGCGAACAATGAAAGGAAATCAATCCAGAAAATATCATGTCGCACAATACCCCAGAATAATTAAAAACAATTTAACGATTTTTTCCACAGTACATGCTACGCATTGCCTAATAATATATTTACCTACGTATTTTCCGCGAGTGCGATTACATTTTTGCGACAAATCGATTTTTCTTGCTTAATGCGAAAATTTATATTTTATTTTCATTAATATTGATAATTTTTCATTAATCTTCCCCAGATAATGGGGCAAATCTTATATTCTATTTTATATTACATTTTAACTTCAAAATACAAGATTGCGATAGTGGGTGTAATAACGTAAAGTGGTACAACATTTAGCAAGAATAACCTGAACAAAGCTTAAAAACAAAAGTAGAACTAACAGAAATGGCAAGTGAAGGAAAATCCACCAGAGGACCACCGGTGAAAAGTGTAATAATTAGCGAAAAAGCATCAGAAGACGGAAAACAGATGATGCTAACCTCAAAAGACAGAACGTCCACATGCCAGGAGGTGATGAAGGATCAAGGCTTATCACACGTCCTAAACGAACTGATAGAAAAGATGGACTGGATCGCCGACGAAATGAAAGAAAAAGAAAGAACTTCAAAATACAACAAAGCAACAAATTATTATTTGTTACTTGCAGTGTCTACTACTCCCGTGCTCAGGATTCACAAAGTTCTGTCTGTGCTCCGTTCGGCGCAGGCGCGTACTCCATAATTCAGAATCAAGTGCACCAATTGCTCATTGAAATGCGAAGAGAACGGAACGTGACCCTAAGCGATCGCGTGCCAACAGGTACACCCGATGAATTTTGTTCCAAATCGCCTCAATCTCGTGTGGCTTCCTTCTGTGTACCCGCAATTCGCGACGTACTCCGACAGCTTTCGTAACGATTGCTTCGAAACTTTGGAATTCCGTGATACAACACGATCAATCCTGCCTAGGGAATTTATGTGCATCGTGCATTTCTGCCCCGCAGTACATTTCGCCAAGTAATTATTGCAGGATCGATATGTAATTTAAGTTCCGGCTCAATCAAGGCAAATGGAATTCTATTTTATTACACACACTTTCGTAAACGATTTATTTATACGGCTAGCAATTATTAATGGATTGAATAATAATTAATAAGCCTAATTAAAAAAAATCTAAGAATAATTAATTTCACAGATTGAAATCTAATTGTAATGATTTGAATCTATACAGAATTTTGTGAAAATCGGCATAGTTAATGATATACTTTGAATTTTCGTACTTTATATTTTTAAAGTTCCGTATCATTCTTTATATCGATACAAAAGTATTTGGTAATTATTTACAAATCGGACGACCTCGCTAATTTGAATGACCTTGAAATATGTTGTCAAGGCTTCGTCGATGGCGTCTCGAATGTACGACGGATCGTTCAGGAGTCACCGTGTCCTAGCGACGAGAGTCTGGGGGATTCCCGGATATTTCCCTCTGGAAAGATCGCAACTGTTGCCGCTGGCTTTCCGAACGCCAGGCCGATGGTCGGGGAGGCTTGTCGAATATTCGGTCATTCGAATTTTCTTACAAAGTAGCTTTTATTAAATAATACAATACAAATAGAATGTAGAACAAAATTTCCACAAAACATAAGAGAGGTGTATGACGTGTCGATGTTTCTATGCTTAATACTACCGACGAATTTTAAATAGCAGCACAAATTATTTATAATTTCATGTCTGATGTTCGTTCCGTTTTAACTTAATTATGCCATACATCGATTACTAAACAATTTCGATTTCATTGCATGCTAAAGTCATGGAAGCTAGAAAATTGATCGATTTAATTGATTGATGAGACTTCACTTGCCACACCTCGATTTACTGTGGAACTGGGTCGCGACTAAATTGTACTGTCCGCAAGGAAAGAAAGATGCAACGAAGTTTATTGGATTCTACCGTGTTAAATATTCGTTCGTAAATAACTCTATAAAGATAGAATTCTCTCTCACAGGGGGAATTCATAAAGTTCAGGTCATCGATTTGGCCAAAATCTTGGATGTAATTATAGTCCATGTCACATAGTCCTACGTTAAACAGACAGGGTTAGGTCTGGGTGCACAACTCAAAACTTTGTGAGTAAATCAAATACAAGGTTTCGTATTTTCCAAATCTTGTATAGGTACGTGTTGGTACTAGCTTTACTACTCAGCTTCGCCCGGATTTTAGATTCTGATTTTATAAAAAAAAATTTGTTCTCTTTATTTTTTTGGTGAAAATAGTCACATTCATCTGAATTAGCTAGGCATAATGAGCTGGGACAAATTTCGTGACCCCAGAGTGTACCTTTCGAAAATTGTTAAGCGACAGACAAACACTTTCTGCTTTATATATTAACATTTTACTTGCGATGTTTGTACAAATAAAATTTGAAAAAATCTTCTATTGTACGAATTAAAAGTCTTTTATTAACTTTGTTAATCACCTAGACCTAAGAATCTACTAATTTAATAGTTGGTCGGTACCGGACGACAATTTTTCGTTTCCTAGAAGTTATAAATTTTTTTCTTTTGCGAATTATCAATTCTTATTATTAAAATTCACAAAAATAATTTCTCTCCTCTTATTAAGTTCTATCTATACTACAAACACGTTTTTGAATTTTTTTTATCTACTCTAGCTCAAGATACCCAGAACAAAATACTTAGATAGGTCGGTACTGCATGACTCTACCTTATAAAAATCACTGTTATATCTACTTCCTAAATTTGTCGAAAATAATATTTTTGTTCCTTGTATGCCCCTGAATCTTATATTGCACTCAGGCCCGGATTAAAGGGGGGGCTAGGGGGGGCTGTAGCCCCGGGCCCCACTTTCCGGGGGGACCCCGTTCTAAGCGATTAGCTCACTCTGTCTTCATTGGAAATATATCAAATAAATTGTCTAAGTTCCACAACTTCCAATTTTATGTTTGCATTTTAAAATTTCATTGTTTAAACCTCCTCTATGATCTTATTAAGATCTATCAATTGTGAAGACTTGATACAAGAATTTGCAAAATTAATGATAAGAAAAACACATTTTTACTAATAGTTAATTGTACAATATTTTTTTGCCCCTCCCTCCCCGCTGTTCAACCACGGGGGGCCCCCAAAGGTTTGATAGCCCCGGGCCCCAAAAATCTTAATCCGGGCCTGATTGCACTGTTTAAACTAGGGCTGGGACTGTTCGAATACTTTACAAGTACTTTACAAGTATTCGAATGCTACGAGTAAACTTCGAATATTTGAGTATTCGAATGTTATTATACTGATGTATTCAAATAGTATGGTGTGAAGTAAGTCAAAATTAGCTTACAAGATTTCACCCTGACAAATGAACCGAAAGAATTTGATTTATAATTGCCACCATACTATTCGAATACTTAAATATTCGAATAGTATTCGAATAGTGCTCGAATACTAAAATATTCGAATAGTATTCGAATAGTACTCGAATAATTAAATATTCGAATAGTATTCGAATAGTACTCGAATACTTAAATATTCGAATAGTATTCGAATAGTACTCGAATACTTAAATATTCGAATAGTATTCGAATAGTATTCGAATACTTAAATATTCGAATAGTATTCGAATAGTACTCGAATACTTAAATATTCGAATAGTATTCGAATAGTACTCGAATACTTAAATATTCGAATAGTACTCGAATACTTAAATATTCGAATAGTATTCGAATAGTACTCGAATACTTAAATATTCGAATAGTATTCGAATACTTAAATATTCGAGTAGTATTCGAATACTTGGATACTCGCATAGTATTCGAATACTCAGATATTCGAATTATACCCTCCAAATAATTGAGCTGCTGAAGTATTCGAATATTCGAATACCGAAAAAGTCGACAAATAGTCCCAGCCCTACTTTAAACCTGTTTTCCTCGAAAACGCTAAAAGTGGACATACAAAATTTATGCCCTAAACCATCGATATATTTCATAAATAAATGCTGTAATTTTGTGAATAAATTCTACAGATGTACTTCATAAATGTGTGTACTTTAATGTATTCACCGTCTGATATCGAGGTAAACAAATTTTACTGCGGGTCAGAAGTGGCTCGGTTTCGCCCCTCGTCTCACCGTCGGACCATCCGTCGTTCGGCGGTTAAGAATTGCGACGGTAGTTATTATGTACACGATACGACTCGCCTGTTGGCAGGAGAAGTTTTGTCATGCAGCAGAACTCGTCGCAAAAGGCCCACGGTAAGGACGATGTCCTTGTATACTCACTTCTAAGCGGTGCGTGTCCGTTCCTTAGGGGCGAGGACACCATTCTCTCGTTTCTCCTCTCGTTCCTATCATCCTCCCTTTTCTCGCGTCCTTCCAGCTGAGCAATTCGCCTGAGCGCATCCGCGAGAGTAGCTCGAAGACAAACTAGCTCGTCCCTCTGCGCCAAGGATTGCCTCTCGAGGTCCGCGACTCGGCCCAACAGGGATCCGGTCTCGCACTCCAGCATCTCGTCTGTAAAAGGGAATTCTCGTTCACCGTGCGAACACACAGAACTATACACATACAACGGTTCGAAAAACTTTATGGAATTCCAGCGCGTTGTTTATTCGAATGCCTGAAGGGCGTTCGATAAATTCGCCGAACCTGTGGAACTTCGCTCCTATAGTTTCACACTGTTGTGCGTTGAAAATCCCTGGATGGCATAGAAATGAAATTGTATTTTTCCAACAGTTGGGGAGAAAAATAAGAAGGTAAGTATCATTTGTAGTGTAATCGCTCGATTTTGAAACGTCCATTTTCTGCACTTTTAGGGCAGAGTTGTGTCTAATTTGATTCGGATGACGAATAAGTTTTCACTGGAATAGGAATTTGTTTGTTTATTTATTTATTGTTAATTGCATAATAATTTATTCGTTGTCGGCTGTATTTGTTGTCCCCGCCTTCCATTATTTGCATAATACCGTACTTGATATTTATTATTTGGAAGACAATTTTATTATGGATTTAGCATGCAACACAAATATCAACTGTTATTCACATGATTATATGAATAATTTTTGAATGGCTACCAGAATAAATAATCATGAATTATTCAAAAAATATTGTAGAATAAGTTATTACGAATAACGAATAATTAGTATTCGGATGAAATATTCGACTGAAGAGAATTTATTTAGATAATTATTCGGGTCGTTTCATGATGGGCTATAAACTTTGGTTTATTCGAAATTGTTAAAAAACAGTATAAGGAGATGTAGGTTAGATTTAATAGGCAGCGAAATTTCTTTTCGTTGAATCACCCTAATGACACCCTTAATTTGGTTTGGTTTTCTTATTATTCTTTTCTCCTTTGCATTCTACTATTCGCGCATAACAAAGGCGTATTATTATTATTATTACTTTTACTGAAATGTAAAAGTGAATACGTCCAGTGGAATAAAATATAATTAATTTTTCAAAGTTTTTGAACAGCTGTGTCCATTTGGGCTGGGACTATTCGAATACTTAAATATTCGAATAGTATTCGAATACTTGGATATTCGAATTATATTCGCCAAATAATTGAGCAACTGAAGTATTCGAATATTCGAATACCGAAAAATTCAACAAATAGTCCCAGCCCTAATGTCCATCGAAACATATTTTTTGATAGTTTAAAAAATACTAATAAAAGAACGTGTCCCATTATGAGCATTATAGTTGTTCCATAATATTTATATAATTGCGATACAGTTCGAGGGTAGGATATTGGTGGAGGAAGACTTGTTTCAAAATTCATTCGATTTTATACTGTGTTACGAAGATCTTAATATATTCAACATGTTAATCTTTACAAACAACGCTTACTATATGTATAACAATGATACATACATGTGTATAATGCAACATACAAAACCACATATGCGCTACACCAGGGGTGCACAAGGAGCCGTTTTTAGCGCCTAGCTGCGAGCAACCCACCTGTCTCGTCGCTAAGGTTAGAATCGGTGAGGAGAACTGCAGTAGTGTACGTGCGTGCTCGTAGGCTCGTAGCGTAAGTATATATGGCTAGGTTCAAGTCATACCAAATGCACGTACACTACTACAGTTCTCCTCACCGATTTTAACCTTAGCAACTGGACAGGCGGGTTGCTCGCAGCTAGGCGCTAAACACGGCTCCCTGTGCACCCCTGCGCTACGCCCCACGCCGTACGCCACTATTACCATGCACATTCTAAGTACCTCTCTCTCTGCAAGCCTTCCGTATTGTAAATGATATCTTTAACAGCGCCCATACAACGTTAAGCCGCGTCCCCACGGCGCGGCTAGGCTCACCGTTTCAGCCGAGCCAGATTAGCTTTTCTTTGACTCGTGCCACATTTACCGACACAGATGGGAAGCCCCGAGCTGCGCGAGCTCGAGCTCCTCATTCCCACGGCACTTGGCTCGGTGAGTACCGCGCGAAACTCGCCGAGGCATTACGCCGTTGGATCGCACCTTTACGAAATGCAAACTATTTCTTCCATTCTTGACCTTGTATGCCCCTGGAGGTCATTGTACCCTCATATGGTTGAATATGATTTGGCAATCGCTTTCACGTGATATAAAGAAATATGTAGCATTCCGCTGACAAAATTACAGGTCACTTTGGTTTTTCGAAAAATATTGCGAAAATAAATTGACATACCCTATTGTGTTGGATATAAAAGCAGTGAAGCTTTTATTTACCATTTATGAGAAAAAACTGTGGCTAGTACTTTCGGGAATATCCTGTATTCTTGTCTACCTTTTGTCATTAGGCTACTCTGTTCTTTTCTTGCTACTCCTCTTCGTATTGACTGTTATTATAATTATATTATTTAGGGCTACGTTTATGTATAGTTTGCAGGAACAATCTCCTTAACTTGACATTAGTGGCATTGTTTCTCTCTATAGCTTTTTCTGTCACTTGTATGGCATTATAGCAGCCGCTGTAATTCATCCCTTGTGATTGTTTTGTGGTGTAATAAGCCTCCACGGTAAACAGTGTAGTTGTTGGCCACTTAAGTCAGAGGTTCACATAAGCGTTGAATTATAAGTCTTGTTTTGATAGCTTTAAGAACACAATTAGTGTTAATAGCTGTAAACGATTCTAATAGTCTAGAAATAGAATTTGTTTAAAATAAAGAGTAGAAGCATCCACAAAATTTTATTGAAAATACGTTACCTACGAAAAAACATAGTTATTGGCCAGGCGAAGGCAATGATTGGCCGATCGTTTGGCAGTTATTGGCGACTATTTCATAACCTATATGTGACGTATACCCTACCTAATTATGAAATAATATCTATAATAACTCTTCTACTTAAATGTTTCTATATTAGCTAGTATTGCACCTTCTTTTAACAGCGTTTTACATTGTATTAAAAGCATTTTCTTTTAAAACCTAACCTCTTAAAATCACGTCAAAGAAGCGGCCAACAACTGTTTCACTATTCCTATGACTGTTAGCTACCCATTGGCCTGGTGGCCAATGACTGTCCCAAGACATTATTTACATTACAGTTCTTGGCCACCTATAATTTTTGCAATAATGTATAATATTAATGAATAAATAATCCTTTTTTATAAAGTTTAAACCTTTATTTGTCTATATAACGAATATGAGAGTTATATATATATCGTAAATACATTAAATTATCTAAGAATTGCCTGATGTAACCGTATGGTATTCAATTCAATCACTGTAGTTTTCAAGCATCGATTTCAAGTTGCCTATTTTTTACACGTAGTATAACAATGAGTGGCAAAATAGTGATTGCATTCGACGCATGATAGTACAAGGTATCTGAATATGTTCATTATAAAAGGCATAATGTAGATTATTTCTCAATATTCATGCTTTTTACAAAAAGGCCAATCACTGCCAGGTGGCCAATAACTACACTGTTTACCTACTGACTATTTCGCGGTAATTCGTCATTGGCGAATTGCTCTAATCGGGCCTCTTCGTGTAGTAGGGCAGTTTGCACTTCTTGCAGGGTAGTAGATCTAAGCATCTTAAGCACTGTCGCCACTCTTTCCATTTTTTCCGATTTCTCTGGCATCTATCGAGTATCCGATACTGGCACTCCTGGACGCTAGATTTTCTGCTCTAGTGATATATTCTCTCACCGGTTCGTTTGCACGCATTTTTATATTTTTTAATCCCAGACCAATATCTGTTTTACGGTCCTCCGCAATATCTGACAATATGTCCTTTGACTCGTTCCATAGAAAATTGGACCTGCTTGTTCATCAGGCAAGGTATAAACAATTATCTTGAAAGTTTCAGCGTTCTTGGTTTCCCACAAAGCTTCGGATCCATCGGTGGCGCATTGTCCATTACGTTTTGGTAGAGCTTTTGTACTCACAGCACTACCAACACTTTAAATGCCCACATATTATAATTTTCCTGATTGAGAGGCTCTATGATACTGAGCAGTGTTTTGAGAACCTCATCGGTATCCATTGCGCACTACCTTTTTACTTATAAGGTGCGCCACGTGTGCTTCTTCCATTGTCTGTGGGCGTCGAATTTATATTTAACATAGGACACATTGACGCTTACTTACCCTATTCAGGGGTTACCCAGACATTCTGGCGTTTATATACTTTCCGTGAAGAGGGCCAAGCGTAACAAATTGGCGATACGCGCGAGGGGCACGTCCTCTTGAGAGGACACTCCCGCTGTTGGAAAGATGCACAGAGGCTCTGTTACGTGCTATTGCGTAGGTCCTAACGCTTCAGTTTTGCTACGATTCCATGTTGGCAGTCCTCCCGAGTAGGCGCCATCTCGTATTCACTACCTGAACTAAATTTGTCACGTGACTTGCTCTGTATTATCGTCAAAATGGCGGAACTCGTATTTGGGAATCCAGTCACGATTTTTCATTTTTCGTCCTTATATGAGCATATTTTGGGCTGGGCTAGGACTCATTCAAAAGAGAAAGGTTCAATGCGGAGCGCTCTGCTCACCATTTGAGTCACAAAATTCTTTTAGTGACCTAAAAATACTTGGATTCCGCGGGTGTATTTTGTCGACTTTTGCTGTACTTTGGACACCCATATTATTAGATATTAACACAATCTCGTTGAACCATGAGCAGAGCGCTCCGCATTGAACCTTTTTCTTTCGAATGAGTCCTAGCCCAGCTCAAAATATGCTCATATAAGGACGAAAAATGAAAAATTCCAAACCCATGTTTCGCGCCAGATTGTGTCGGTATACAGCGCGCTGCATTACCCGTGTCTACCCCCTTAAGGAAAAACTTTGTCGCTGCAAGTTATATGTACCTCAAAATTGCCTCGATACTTTTTAACGGCGAACGTTGAAAAACGTGGGTTATGTCCAGTATTACTTTTTAATTAAATATTATTACATTTGTTAACATAAGGGTTTTGTGCATACATTTTACGGCTTCGCTAGACATTTCTGAAGTTATGTTTTAAGTTTCATAACGATCCGCTAATATTTACTCAAGTCATCACAATTTATGTTTAAAGAAATAATGATTTTGGACGATGACAAGTTTTTTGTTTATAATTTTTAGCTCGAATAGTAATGATTCGATAAACAAACTGTGAATAGACAAAATATGTGTCGTGACGAGCTTTAGAACACTATATTTTTTAAAATTCAGTGTAACAACATTTAATTTTCCGATCTTTCTTAGCGTTTGGACAATAATTTTTCCCATTTTCGAGCGCTAGTCCCCTTATTGCATCCGACCCTTCATTGCGGATTCAAGAAGAGAAAATGGTATGTACAAGAAAGAATTAGACACAATTGACAACAACGCAAAATTGATAAAATATAAGCAGATGCGGTGGAGATAATCGTGCAAAACCTACAGATATGGAATTGCAGCTGAGCACAAGGTTGTTACTCTTTAGACAACTTTATGATGGTAGATAGTGAGAGAATGATGATCAGAAGAAAGACAATTTACCGTAACAGTCTCTGTCTGTTGCACAAAACCAGGACAATTTCATGTTTAAAGTGCATACTCAGTCTCGTCAGACAGATGGAAAAACATGCAGCCAGCATATAAATACACTCGTTAGACCATTTCCCTATGATTCACGCAACACAATTTTCTCCTTGCTCTCGTTTGGAAAATTGCATGACAGCCAATTTTAAGCGGCGTATCGATTAATCTTTTTTTTTTAAATCTTCTTTCTACTTAAAAATAGAATCTGAGGGCACAACCACATTAACTCTTCAATCAGCACTGACGTGGTTTCGCATCTAAACTATTCCGTAAGTTCCCTGGCAGTGCCGCCGAGGACGCAGAGATGTTATTCGACTTGTTTAATCTGGGTGTATTTCAAACCATGGTCACCTACAACTTAAGCCGGCTACACACGTAGCTGCATGCTTGAGCGGTATATTTGTACAAATTTATTGAACAAGAATACCTGATGGTCATATAGCCTCCACACGGCACAGGTATACTTGAACAATGACAGTAAACGTTGAACCATGTCGTAGTTGGACGACGACAATGTACTCGTTTTAGCTTCTTTCGTTTTAGTTTTGAAGGAAAAAACAACGTGGAAAACGTAGCTTGTGGTGTAAAGACTGGCTGAGGAGACGGCAAAGCTATTTACACACTAATCTATTAAATGAACTAATAATTTACCGTCGTGATGGGCGTAACTACTTGCGAATGGATGCAGAAACGTACTTGAGACTTTTATCGCGCGTCACCCCTTTCATTAAAAGGAAGGACACAATCATGAGAAACGCTATAACTCTATGTATATGAATGACTGTTTCCGACTTGCACAAGTCTGTGCCTTTTCTACACACGTATACATGTATACTTGCGCATACTAGGACTGGGACTATTTGTCGAATTTTTCGGTATTCGAATATTCGAGTATTTCGGTTGCTCAATTATTTGGCGAATATAATTCGAATATCCAAGTATTCGAATACTATTCGAATACTGATGTATTATATATAGTAAGCTAATTTTAACCCGCATCACACCATACTATTCGAATACATCAGTATTAGAATAGTATTATAATAGTATTCGAATAATAACACTCGAATACTCTAATATTCGAATATTACCTTATTCGAATACTCAAATATTCGAATATTAAATTATTCGAATACCCAAATATTCGATTATTCAATTATTCGAATACTCAAATATTCGAATATTAAATTATTCGAATACTCAAATATTCGAATATTAAATTATTCGAATACTCAAATATTCGAATATTAAATTATTCGAATACTCAAATATTCGAATATTAAATTATTCGAATACTCAAATATTCGAATATTAAATTATTCGAATACTCAAATATTCGAATATTAAATTATTCGAATACTCAAATATTCGAATATTAAATTATTCGAATACCCAAATATTCGATTATTCAATTATTCGAATACTCAAATATTCAAATATTAAATTATTCGAATACTCAAATATTCGAATATTAAATTATTCGAATACTCCAATATTCAAATATTAAATTATTCGTATACAGTTTTACAATTAAATTAGTAAGTACATATACAGTTTAGAAGTTCAAATATGTTCATGTTGTTTGTACAGTCAAAATAGTTGTAAAATATTATTATACACACGCTCATGTACACTTGTGCCATCAATTGGTACATGTATACCGCTCAACTATGCAGCTACGTGTGTAGCCGGCTTAAGGCTCCGCGATTTTATGAGACACCGTCTCATGCATAACAAGTAAGCGAGAAACAAATTATTTGACAATTAATAAAATGAGTGGCTTTCCTCGTTTTGATAGTAATAGAAGTGGAAAGTTCCCGTTGAAACTTGAAAAAATATTAAATTGATGTAAAACAATTATTATTTTATTGCTCATTTTTTTCTGGTGCCTAATTAGGGTATGAGCCTCATGTTATGAAGAATACTGATAAATTCATTGAGTTTGTTTCTTTACTGATGGACTAAAGTATTAAAACTAAATTTAGTTTAGATAACCTCGATAAAGCTGTTTTTTGACATTCCGTGTTTTCACCTTTATATGGTAACAATAACTACTTAGGTTATTCCATGCTAAATCGATCACTTTTTGTATTCGATGTTCCATATTTAAATGAAATTGAAATATCATGAAGTCCACGTAAATTTAGGAGAGCGGGATGGGGGGTAAAAATATAAAAAAATTGTTTAAAAAATAGAGAATGTCGAAGTTTGCAGTTTTTGCTCATTTTCGTGAAAACAGGTTCTATCAATGCTTAAATATAAATTGTTAAGCCCACAACTATCAACCATACGAATTTCGTTCTGATTTTATTTTAATCGAGAAGGACTGTTCTTCCTAAATAAATTTGTTTTTAGGATACAAAAGTTTTTCGCAACATAAAAATTATAATAAATAAATTTTATTTTCACTTCAACGATTCTAATCAATTTTATGTTTAATATCTGATATTATACAATTGCATGTTCACTTTTACTGTTCTTTGCTTGTTAACTGTGTGATTTGCAGTGCCTAGATTACTTCTATGTGAACGCAAATGGATTGGAAATACTGTGTACTTAGATTACGAACAAGAGCACGGATTAACCTTCAATTTAGGTCAATATAAGTCATTAAATTCCATATAAATACGTAAACTCCATACAACTTGCATTGTTTCTTTGCTTCGTTTGTTTTCCATCGTTTGTGGAACGAGTAATCGTACGTACGTATGTGAGTGTTGCTGTAGTCGCATGAATATTGAACTCAATTTCCTTGTTAGGAAACATTTTGCCTTGGAATAGAACATTCTAGTTTTCTCTATTTAGAACACGGGGAAACTTATAGCTATCGTAATGACACCTACGTTTTTCGTTGAGCAAATAAATGAAAAATGTAAGTAATCACTTTTCGTTTGAAGTTATAATAAACTGATTTTTTCTTTTGATACATTGGTCACTTTAATTATGCAGTTTTTAGCTAATGTATTTTCATATGTGGAGAAACATCGTATGTTGACAATATTTATCTAAGAATATCAATTATTTGTTATTACAAGGAATTTACATCAACTATTAGTAGTAAAAGTAAAACCAAAAAAAGACGAATTTCAAGTTATAGGTGTTTATCTTGTTACTCTTATCATAATATGATAATAAATAACATAATCGAATAGTACTAAGGCATTATTATTTGTTATGCCAATAATTGCAAACGTATGTATTTATATTTTAATTTATAATTGTTGTTGTTTCGAAAAATATATTTTTGGTGGTTCAGATTACTGGAAATAACTTATATTATATTGCTTTGCTGAAGGTATGATTGTGTAAAGAAAATTAAGAAGAAAGGTTAAGTGTAAGCGAAAGTCTGACAACTATCCTACTGGCGAGAACTTGCTAGTTGATGTTCAGTGCATTATAAAATTATAGAAGTACCCTGACGCCTTGGAACTAGGGCTGGGAATATTTGTTGAATTCTTCGGTATTCGAATATTCGAATACTTCAGTTGCTCAATTATTTAGCGAATATAATACGAATATCCAAGTATTCGAATACCATTCGAATATCCAAGTATTCGAATACCATTCGAATATCCAAGTATTCGAATACCATTCGAATATCCAAGTATTCGAATACCATTCGAATATCCAAGTATTCGAATACCATTCGAATATCCAAGTATTCGAATACCATTCGAATATCCAAGTATTCGAATACCATTCGAATATATAAGTATTCGAATACTGATGTATTCGAATAGTATGGTGTGAATTATAAATCAAGTTCTTTAGGTTCATTTGTAAGGGTGAAATCATGTAAGCTAATTTTGACCCACTTCACACTACATATACTAATACATCAGTATTCGACTAGTACTCGAATACATCAGTATTCGAATAGTACTCGATATACATTAGTATTCGAATAGTACTCGAATACATCAGTATTCGAATAGTACTCGAATAATAACATTCGAATACTCAAATATTCAAAGTTTATTCGTAGCATTCGAATACTTGTAAAATATTTGAATATTAAATTATTCGAATAGTCCCAGCCCTACTTGGAACTCCTACTCATCAGTCATCATTCAAACATTATCTTAACCTACATTCATACACGAGAATTGAATCGAATAATTTAAAAAATTCTTAACTTTTAAAGCAAACGCACAGATTGAGTCACGAAGAATAGGACACTAAATATCTCTGTTAGGATCGAAGATAGGAGAAAATGTCAAATAGGAAAGTTGTACTGTTCAAGAGCGGGAATATGATAATACAGTCACATCTCCTGTTCCATGTTAATTTCACGGTTTATTAAAGGTCATCGATGTTTTTACAAATGGCACCATTTGTTTTCAAGAATTTTCATCAGCGGTTAAGCAAGATTCGTAGGTGGTAGATGCGACGCGAGACATATTAATATGAATAGTGTCTTCGTAATACAGAATTAGACTCGGAGAGGATTAAAAAATAAATGGTATTTTAAATTGTACGAATACTCACGCCACGCCTGCTCCGCTTCATCGATGGTGTCCATCGTGTCTGGCGTGGACATTGCGATTAACCCCTCGCGATGACCCCGACGTATTAATACGTTATTCAATTGAATTGATTAACAAGCGCAAACAGAGCCAATGTACCGTCTCGCATCGTGTCTCCTCAGCCCGGTGACTTTTCTTTCGAGCCACGAGGCGAGCGCATGCGCAGGTACTTGATAAGACAGCAACTAATTAACGCGCTTAATTGTTTTGTCGCAATATTAATTAGCGACTCTGACAGTCTGTGCAGTGATAGATTCTTCTTGATTTCGGTGATTCTTTAATGATTTTATTTACTGAGGTCCATTTGATGCCATGGGCTACTTCTCCCACAGAATTTCTGTGATTACACGAGCTGTTGGATTTTATTTTATGCATGATTCACTTCCTATTTAAGAAACAATGAGCTTTTTACATATGCTACACTTTTTCAGAACTGTATCGGTGCTTACACAAATTTGTTAGTAAGATTGATGTATATATTTGGAAATGTTTTATATAGCTTAAGAGATATTAACGACTCCATGAAAACGCATCTCACTCCTTTTCACCACCCCCTAGGCGTTGATTAGGGTAAAATCCTGAAATTGGTTTTTAGGCATTTATGTGGGTAACTTTTTGAAATAAAAACCAACTTGATATCTAACCGGGCCGTAGAGATTTTAAGAAATCCGAGGAAACACATTTCACCCCTTTTCCCTCCATTAGGGGTTGATTAGGGCAAAATGCTGAATCAGGTTTTTAGGCATTTGTGTGGGTAACCTTTGTAAGTAAAAACCAAGTTGATATCTAATCGGGCCTAAAAAATTATAAGCAGTCCGTGAAAATATATTTCACCCCTTTTTACCCCTTCGGGGTTGATTAGAGCAAAATCTTGAAATTTGATTTTAGGAATTTGTGTGGGTAATCTTTGTAAGTAAAAACGAAGTTGATATCTAATCGGGCTTAAGAGATATTAAGGAGTCCGATAAAATACTGTTTTCCCCTTTTCACCGCCTTAGCGACGAAAAATCGTGTTGACAATTTTGTGTCAGGGATTTTGATGAAATTGAAATATTATACGTATAGTCCATGTGAAATTAGGGGAGGTTTAAGTCATCACTTTCCTGGTTTCGAATTTGTTTAAAAAATACAGAATGTCCAAGGCATGTACAGCCTTGTGCATGTGCAGACAGGCTCTACAAGTGAAGTTTCATCTCTAAATCAATTGTACAGAATTGGTGTTCCTTTTATTTAAATCGAGAAGACTTAATTTTCCTGCATAAATTTATTTCAATCGGTTTGGCAACATAAAAATTACAAACAAATTCACAAACCACCCAAAAACTGTTGCTGAAAGTCAGCTATGGAAATTAAAGCATTCCACTAAATTGACTGGGTTTTGGAAGAAGATAGCAGGGATCGAAAAAGTTCTGGAACCTCTCAATAGGTTCTACTGGAAACATGTACCGTGGAACTTTTTTTAAAAGTGTTCTCATATTATAAGTTCCCACGAGAACAGATAAAGTAAAAGTTCCTGAAAATAAAAGTTCTAGTTGGAATGGAACTTATAAAATATAAAAATAAAAATTTCTCTAAAAACAGGAACAGATATTTTGTTCATCAATATTAAAAAAGAATATTATTCAATGAATAGTACTGCAACAATAATAAATAATTATTACAGTTAAATTAATATTCTGAATGTGTTATTTATTTGTAATATTTACCGACGTAGATAATTTCTGCGTAGATATTATTATAGAATTTGTATGTATTTCGGTTCATGTAAGTTATAAAAAAATGTTATTTAGGTATTATTCTTGACAAGTTCTCTTTTCTGTTCAATACTTCTTATGAAACTATCAATTACTTATGCTATTATTTTCATAATTTTTATTCAATAAACATAACGCTTATATTATATTGTTAAATAGAACTAGTAGATACCTAATAATTTCTTTTATCTTATGGAATCTTTTTTGATAAATGTTTTAATATAACTGTTTCCGTGGAATTTTTATTATATAAGTTCTAAAATATCTGTTCCATGAGGATTATTTCTTTCAACAAACATTCCACAGGAACAGATGTTTTCTTAAACGAACCATATAAGTTTCAGCAAAATTTTTTTTAAAAATGAGAGTTCCAGAACTTTTTCGTCCCCTGGAAGATAGTAGTATCCTTACACAAAAACTATGAATATAATCTTGACATATCCATTGAAATAATAAAATCGAATTGGAATGAAACACTATATTGGTTTGATGAATCAATATGGTCGCGGTTGATGAACCGCGAAATACGAGCACGAAATTTTCTGTGCGACAGGTCAAACGATGGTTCATTATGTGTAAAAAGACGCAAGGAAGATAGATCAATTTTGCCAATTAGCGGAGTGCAATTAGTACGGGGAAAGTTCAGCGCCAGTGCATCGAGAAAACTTCCCTAACGAACAGCGGCACTCTGGCTGCGAGCTGGAAGGTTGGTTGACATTGTTTCTGGAAACCAGGAGGAGAGACGGCGAATGAAAGGCGAATTCATTGAAAGTGAAACGTGCACGCAGCCGTTACAAATCGCGATAAACAATTCCTACGAAGCACGCCACGCGACTCACGATGAGTGATTTCATGGTCGAAACATTGGGCCAGTGTTTCTCAAGCTCTTTCGACTGATGTACACAAATAGAGCAGAGTTGGGAGTACTTGAATAATTCAATATTCAAATACTTGATGATTCCTTGAATATTACCAATTTTCCTTCTGTATATTGCAGTATTCGAATATTATATTCGAATCAGAACTGTAATTGAATATCACTTTCGAATTGGGACTGTATTCGAGTATTCGAATTAGGACTGTATTCGAGTATTCAAATTAGGAATTCGGTATTCGAGTATTCGAATTAGGAATTAGGTATTCGAGTATTCGAGTATACGAATTAGGAATTAGGTATTCGAGTATTCGAGTATTCGAATTAGGAATTAGGTATTCGAATATTCGAGTATTCGAATTAGGAATTAGGTATTCGAATATTCGAATTAGGAATTAGGTATTCGAATATTCGAATTAGGAATTAGGTATTCGAATATTCGAATTAGGAATTAGGTATTCGAATATTCGAATTAGGAATTAGGTATTCGAATATTCGAATTAGGCATCAGGAATCAGGAATTAGGAATTAGGTATTCGAATATTCGAATTAGGAATTAGGTATTCGAGTATTCGAGTATTCAAATTAGGAATGAGGGATTCGAGTAATCTAATTATGACAGTATTCGAGTATTCGAATAGTGCAATATTTCTCCCGCGATGTAATTCTACATTCAAAACTGGGTATCTCTTACCTCAAACAGTTTTCGAATTGATACCTAATAATTCGGTATAATTAAAAAAAGGCTATTTCAGTCGACGAACTTTAAAGGTGTGCTTGCTTCACCCTCTTAAATTTTTAATTACCATAGACACCAAAACACGTTTCTAATATTCTTTAATGCGCTACAAATTTACGCTGGCCTGGGCAAAATGAATTATCTATTTTTTATGTTCCCTTTAATTAACAAAACTATTCGAATGTAACATTGGAATATTTGAAGATTGATATTCGGTAATTCAAGTCTTCAAATATTACTTCGAGTATTTACTCGAGTATGGTTTTAAATCAAATATAATAGAATACTCAGACTGCTTAAATATTTCAGTAGTGAAAAGTTCAATAAGTAGTCCCAACCTTAATATAGGTCACTTGGGATGGATAAAAAGCCACGTTGTAGCCTTCCTGGTATGACTATATTCTTTTGGGGGAATTTAATTTATTCTTGTACCGTTTACACTTCAGAGAATTTTTGAACTGTCCATTTAAGTCTACTTTAATTGGTGACAAGTACAGTTTGCATCATTTTACACTGATTAGCAGAGTTGTGTGATAACCATTAAAAATATTTGGAATAAGATTAATATCATAGTCGAATTGAGCTAGTGTGTCTCACGCTTCTTTGGTTCACGTTCAAACAATTTGGAACGAATTTTGAAACAGTTCAACGAATATTCACTTATTAATTTTCAAATAATTTTAACTAAGGAAGTCACTCTTTTTAGTTTCAATTATGGTCGTTTAAAGATATTTTGAAGAATCTTAGAACAATGTTGAAGTTGAATGAGAATTGTTTGTTGAAATTGCTACACTATTAGAATTGTCATTTTATACATAATAATTGTAGTATACGTAACTATTTAGTTTCTAAAATTTCTAAATTCGCCAACACAATCTTAGGGCAATGCAAATTATCAAATACTTATTACAAGAATCTTTTTCAGATTGAAATTATTCTTCAATTAAGCGATTTATTTTTATTTTTGTACTTGTAAATATTTATTACAAGAATCTTTTTCATATTGAAATTATTTGTCAATTAAGCGAATTATTTTTATTTTTGTACTTGTAAAGAGCAATTACGAATTATTTCATATCAAGTTATTTAGAGCACTGAATATTGCCATTTAACGAAAGCTTTTTAACGATAAGCATCATTATTTAGTATCTGATAACGAAATGTTGCTTATGTTACAGTTACACGCCATTATTATATCATTAGAATATCATTAAAACAACTGTGCTTAATATACCAATTCAATACAAAGAGAATGGCGAATCAGAATTCGTTCGTATGCTGTTTTTTACTAATATTATTGTAATTGTGTAAAAATAAAATGGAAAGCAATGGAGAAATAAGAAGCCGACAGATAAATGGGACAAATGAGATGTAAAGACTGAAAAATATAATAATTCAGTATTCAATAGAACTTCAGTTATCCAAACTACAGTGTCATCCAAATAGTACTTTAATTCATATGAAATTCACACATTACATATTCAGAGTAGGAAAAATTACAGGGGCTAAATGTGAGGTAAATTTCTAGTTTCTTTATCGTTCCAGATTCAATTTAAAAAATGGAAGATAATATTTAAAACTCAAGAAATTAGTAGCTCAGTTACAGACCAAAATAAAATACTTCAAAGTAAATGCTTTGCGATGAAAAGACCATATTTAAATAAATGCAAAAATGCTTATTTAATTATTCCATAATGCAATCAAATTTTTCATTACTTGAAGAAGGTATTGCAAGTGGCAACATATTACAAAAACCATATTTATAATTTAACGGAAATATTCGAATACATTTTCATAAGTGGTTTTATTATAATAAATTATTTTTAATATTAAAAAATTATTGATTTCATGTTTTTAAATGGGACTCTTTAAGTTAATTAAAGAACATATTTACGAAGAAATGAATATGAATAGTTCATATTGCATAATTACGAAATTTTTGTAAATTTCAAACACTTGAAATATTTTTGAAAACGTATTTGATATACAATTTTAATGATAAGAGTAACGGTAGTAAATCGTGCATAATAATTCTCGATCCTGTTTATATTCTCATGTAGACACCAATAAAATATTTATTTCAAAATGCCATATCCAGATTTAATCTATTACCAATATAAACCAAACACAAATTATTTTTGTGGCTTAATTACACACGTATGATATAACAAATAATTTAATATTTATATTTTATATTCGTGTTTAATGGCATATTTCATCCTCATATTTATGTTTAATTATATATATAGTACGTATATTTTCTATTGACACTTATGCTGATATTTATATATAATTATTTAACTATAACGTTTCACTTTTGATAATATAATCAACCCAATACTTTCCTGCATTTAGAATAATTGTTTACTTCTGACTTAATGGACTAATTACATTCTCCTCATTTTAAGACAGTAATTCACGAGAAGAATAAGGATAGCACGTCATAGGAAATCCTTCTCCTTGGGAATTAACGTTTCTTAGCAAGCAACGTAACTGGAAACGGTTTCTACAACGTGTCAGCAGGCTTACACGCAGAATAGCAGCATTATGTAAGCTTATGTATCTTTCAAAGATATGAAGGAGCATTTGGCATTCCCCTTCCTATTTTTTTAAACGATAACGGTACGAGATAAGTGTACATACATTATAACTGTCCATTCAGCTCAAAATTTAAATACATCAGATACATTATAATCATTCGTTTAGCCAAAAGTTTCAATTTAAATTATAAACCTGTAGTGAACTAAAAACTTCGACAACCGAAATCAGTTGTAATAATCCGTTTAGCTAAAAGATCCCAATTTACTGCTTTATCCTTGAGTTCTAAATTCCCTTTTACATTCGAACCTTGAAGAAAATTTACAGTTTACACGAAGAGAAACGTCCTCCTTGCCCTTCCGACAAGCAAAGACGTTACTTTATCTTGCGTGCTGTTATCGTGTTTTGTCTTGTAACGTGAATCGCACATTTCTCCAGACCTGGCTGAAATATATTTCTTACTCCGGACTTGTCAATCGCTTTACGTATTCTACTAAATAGTAAGACTAAAAACAGTATATTAAATTTGTAAATTAAGGGAAATTGTTAAATAGATACTAATAGCATACAACCTTGAATAGCTTTTTTTATTTGTTGTTAAAATTGTTAATACCTTATTAGCTTTTATCTCAAAGAATAAATAATTTTATAGTTAATCGCGAAGTTCGCTGGAAATATTTCACCTCGGAGAGATTTACTTCCTTTCAAATATAATTGGAGAGGAAACTTTCCTGCCGTTTACTCAGAAAATGTCATTAAATGATAAAAATATCTACTGGCAGATATTAATGATACATTATTACCTCTGCGATATTTATAAATAAAACAGATATTTCTTCAACCAAGAAATCGACTTCTTTAATTGCTATTTATATAAATTCTGTTAAAATATAGACATCAAAGTTTTCATTTTTTTATAATTCTGGATACATTTTAATAGCCAATAGGAAACTCGGATTACATTATTAATTTACGTGCTCCCAATTTGCATCAAATTCTCATAAAAAAGTATCAAGTGACTTCAAAACGTTTCCTGTCGTTACACTATTTTCAAAATTCGTATAAGCACCGAAACAGGACGAAGTATTCAAAAGATATATTACCCTAAACATGCAAAACCACATCTCCATCAAAGACAAGCTGTTCCCCCAAAATTACTCAAAAAACTCTCCCAAGCATCCACGCGAGATCACTGAGGCCCACTCTAAAAAGATGTATCTAACACGCACCACCTAAAATTCTGAAAATCCACTTCACCGAACCTCATCTCTCGCCAAATCTGCACCGATAACATCCCACCGCACTGAGATAAGGTATCAGCATTCCGTTCTCACGACACACGCGACACCGCCACTGCTGTTCGAAACCAAAACACTATTAGAATCCACAAATCTCAACCTCGCTGTGGATCACAGCTTTTCTATTCACTTTCAGCCGACAGCGGATTGTCAGTTTGGTCCGATTGACAAAATTCACGTTCCAACGAGTCCGGCGATCACTTTGAACCCGCGCAATCGCTTCGATCGGTTCAAGTAAGGGCTTTGCACTTTCCCTCGAGTTTCCCCGTGGCTCATAGGAGGACGCCTAGGGCAGACAGACGTTTCAGTCGCGAGCGCGTGTAACACGTGTGTTTTCCGTACGGCCGCCCCAACGTTACTGTCAGCCCGAGGTACATACAGCTGCTTAGGCGGGATCAATACGTTCTAGATACTCCAGATGATCCAGATGACTCCGCCACGCTACGAGAACCATTGACTGGGGTCACGATAGCCATTCGTACACGCACAACAGGCTCGCATTGAAATGTATTTTTGTTTTGTTATGCTCATTTAGCGCACCTGGCGCGTGCAAAGGTGAGAGCTACCTTGAGTTCGGGCCGCGATGCTTGGTGGGATGGATTGATCATGTCGATATTGGCGTTTCAGGTGCAACGCGTATGTTGGCAAGAATTATAAAAATAGAATGGAAAATAAGTGAACAGATTGATAAAGGTGACTCTCCAGCAACATGGTGCTTTCATGATGCAGCTTTGATATAGGGCTGGGACTATTTGTCGAATTTTTCGGTATTCGAATATTCGAATACTTCAGTTGCTCAATTATTTGGCGAATATAATTCGAATATCCAAGTATTCGAATATAATTCGAATATCCAAGTATTCGAATATAATTCGAATATCCAAGTATTCGAATATAATTCGAATATCCAAGTATTCGAATATAATTCGAATATCCAAGTATTCGAATATAATTCGAATATCCAAGTATTCGAATATAATTCGAATATCCAAGTATTCGAATATAATTCGAATATCCAAGTATTCGAATACTATTCGAATATTTAAGTATTCGAATACTGATGTATTCGACCTTCACACAAAACTATTCGAATACATCAATATTCAAATACTATTCGAATACATCAATATTCAAATACTATTCGAATACATCAATATTCAAATACTATTCGAATAATAACATTCGAATACTCAAATATTCGAAGTTTATTCGTAGCATTCGAATACTTGTAAACTATTCGAATATTAAATTAGTCGAATAGTCCCAGCCCTACTTTGATATAACACGAATTCAAAGAACTGGAGGATCTGCATGTAGCGTGGGGTTAGGTGATTTCATTAATCACGTGGATCTCTCCTGGACGTATTTTTTCGTTAATTAACTGGCTCGTTTAATACAGTTTCGAAATATGTAGAACATAACCCTGTTAGGTGTACGAGGACACCTGCATACCTGTGAGCTCCGGCTCCATAGTTAAGAAGTCCAAACTGAATTTTTATATTTTATTGAAACACAATCTTCTTTAATTCGTAACATGTTTATGCAATGCCGCTGGCTTTTCAGATAATGCCCCCACCCCTTCCGTTGTCCACTTTCATCGTCGTCGTGAATCTGCAGCTGTCATCATACACACTTGGCAAAGCTGCAGCTGACGAATTAACCATTTTCAAACGATACTCCATCGCAGTGAAGCTATACACATTTGCTAAGGACTTTTTCACACGATATCCTTTTGTGGCTGGCTACTGGCATCTGTATCATATTCGCACTTTTTTTTTTACTATTTTCTACCTTTTTTCAACGAGATTTCTTTCTGTCAAGTGAATACAGTGGGGGACAAAAGTATGTGAACACACCTTAAAATCGTATAACTTGTTTAAAATTGGTCCAAACGACTTGAGTTTTTTTTAGAAGCTAGAGGGATTAGTATACAAGATGACGTGTTTCGTCGTTTTGGAAAAAATGCAATTTTTTCTGAGCTTGTAATGAAAATTTAAAAATCCCGTTTGTAGATTTAAGTAAGTTGTATACCTACTTGTTGAAAATTTAATAAAAATTGGTTAACGTTGCTCTGAGATATAAACGCTTAAAGATCGCAGAATAAGGTCGAAAATCACTGATTTCGGGAATTTAGCGATTTAGAAGGAAACGACCTTTACTATTTTTTTTGCTATTCCGACCAATTGCAATTTTTTTCAAAACGATGAAACACGTCACTTAGCAAATTAATCCCTCTAGCTTCTTAAAAAACTCAAGTCGTTTGGACCAATTTTAAATAAGTTATAAGATTTTAAAGAGTGTCCACATACTTTTGTCCCCCACTGTAAATCTGAAATACCAGTCGCGATCTACAGCAGTATACCGTGTGAAAAGACTTTAAGAAGTGGGTGTGCAACTCGAAGGAGAGTTTTTTTAAATAAGGCACGGAGTATTTGTCGAATTTTTCTTCATTAGAATATTCAAACCATTCAAGTATTCGAATACTACTCGAACTATGGTATTCGAATACTACTCGAACTATGGTATTCGAATACTACTCGAACTATGGATTGTGATCTGAACCACCGAATATTATATTATGTTCGATCAGTTGGGTACCTACTTACTTACAAAGGAACATCCCAAGAGCGAAATTTCTTTTCATCCTAGTCGGAGTAAGTTTGTAGAGCTGAAAACTGATTTAAGGGACCTCAAACATTTCTTCAAAGCTCACAATCCGAAATTGCCTCTCTCTAACTAATTCCAAATTATTTGTCAACTCGAAAACTGTTTTAGACAAAAGTTACTCAGTTTTGAACGTAGAAGTACATAAGAAAAGAAAACCAATTGTTTTGAAACTACTATACGTTATTTTGTTGAGATAGATTTGCAGTATAATTTATTTTTCTTACACGAGAAGTTTAAATCATATGTTCCAATTAATAACTTAAGATATTTATAATAATGGATACAGAATGCCAGTGGAAAAATTTGACACTGGTCAAGGATATTATTAAATACACGCACATCTGTCATTTTGTTTTCAAGAAAATTAAAATTGAAAATGGTTTACGGCTACTACGTACAAAAATCGTCCATGAAATGTATTTCTATTCGCGCCAGTGTTTACAAACATTAATATTTCTTTTAGTCTCCAATGTTTGTTATGGTTTGCAAAGAGAATCAGATTACGCGACTTTCACTCGCCATCTCCAGCTTGGGCGTGCGACATGTAAATACGAGAATAAAGGATTAAGACGTACGATTTTAGTTATAAAACTAACGTAAATATTGCAACTTCTACAAGTCAAAATTTTAAACCCATTACAATCTGGCGACTCTTTTAAAAATCCATATCTACTGTATTACCATACAAGTTTGAAGAATAAATAACGATAAAATTGAGGTTGAAGCGAATCCTTGTGCAAAATTAAATACCAACATAAAAATTCTAGAATAATTTTTTTTACGAGGCCTCATTTTTAAAAAAGTCGCTTTTGAAGATGAAAATTTGCAAGACTCTTAAGTAGTTAAATGCACGTGTACTCAATGGAGTTTTAAGAAAAATTCGAAAAAAGGTTATCGGCAACTTTGACTCATTTTGGCACAAGGATTTATCTACAATCGTACCATACTTACAATTATTTAGTCAGCTATAGGGTTTATACAAAAACCGACTTTTGAAAAAACCGATTTTCGAATTCCACTTTTCCCCAAAAAACCGGTTAATCCGGTTTTCGAATTTTTACAAAAAAAATAATTAAAATAGAAAATAATATCAGTACTTATTTTAAAAATGTTCAGCCTTTTCAAACCCGGTTTTTAAAAACCGACAAACCCTAGTCGGCTACATAGGGTAAACGATACAGTTATTGACCAGGGTACAGCAGTTGACCATTTCAAATTTCTGCCGCCATAGTGTAATGAAAATGCGCGCTTCCGCGTCAATGATGCACTTTGATCAGAAAAGACAGTTCTATCTTTCGGTGACAGGTGCATTTAATAAAAATTATTTTACAGTCAATACACAAAAAATATGCCATTTTCTTTTATATTCAGTAAGTGGTCAACAACTGTACCTAGACCGGTCAACAACTATGCCACGACCGGTCAATAACTATACTTTTCAGTTATGTTTCGTTATAATAGCATAACATCGAAACTACTTATTTTTTCAAATTTTGGTGTTATAATCATTTTCGATGCTTTTCTTTCCGCCTGGTATAACAAAATTTCACTTATAAAATTCAAGTTACTTAGTCCATAGCGTTTACCTAAACTGAAGCTCTTAGGTGGTCAACTACTGTATCGTTTACCCTACATATTTAACAGACATTCGAAGTTATTTTTTTCAGAAACCAAGCCCCAAATCAAAACCTGTTGTTCTACATTTTCAATCCAGAGTTCCGTGAAGAATCATCCCTTTCGTAGTTGCAGGTACCGCTAATGACGGACCACCCTGTATATGTATAATTGCTACAACGAGTTCTTCGAGTTTTGCTCCCTTCCAGCTGGGAACACCTATCGCGTGAATGCAGCCTAAACGAGTAGGTACATGCAGTCATTTCCGGAGATGAGATTAGACGCATTCGATTCACCCTTTAGGATCGCCTGTAATGATCGAATCGCATCCTGGATATTGGCACACCCTTGCGTTTCCTCGAAATTACCTTGTCCTATATACAACGAATGGCTCCGTTAAAAGTGCTTCGGTTATGTCATTCTCCGGCACGATTCCAGCTGATGAAACAGTGCGCAAAATAAGGCCAAGCCAGACAGAATAGTAATTGCACCCCAAGTGGTCGCTGCTCGTACCAAATCACGAGGATTTACAATTCATTCCAAACTAGGTTTAGGACTATTTCAATGCTTCATCAGTAGGTACTTGAATGTTAGGAATATGCCTCGAATATTACATTTTATTTACACTAAATGTGTACTCGAATATTTCTTTCCAATTAGAGTTGTTTTCGAAAATTACTTTTAACTTAGAGCTGTTTTCGAATATTGTATTCGAATTAGGGCTACACTTGAAAATTACACTTGAATTAGAACTGTATTCGAAGTTACATTCGAATTAGGGTTGTACTTAAATATTACATCCGAATATTGCAATCGAATTAGAACTGCATTCCAGTATTCAAATTCTGAAATTTTGTTTAGGGAGAGTTGGGGCACCTTGATGCAAGGGGCACAATGAAATATCAATAGTATATTGATACCTGTAAACACTTAGACGTTTAAAACATGACCACAAGATGGCATCTTATAAGCGGCCGTTTTAATATAATCCGTGTCACTTTGCAGTCGACAATGTATCAAGAGCAGCAGCGAAAGTGTTTTTGTTGCTCTCTACTAAACTAGTACGTATAGTTCAAAAGTGTATTGCAATTAAAGTTTTGCTTGCTTCGGGTTATCATTTATATTAAAGGTAAGTTATTGATTCTAGTAGTGATTATTTTATTTGGTTTCTGATGATCCTTTTTAGTTATTTTCAAAAATAATATTTGCGAAAATGTATCCTTTGGGGCACTATGATACAGCCAGTGATATAGTTTTAAAATTGCCAACACCTTACTCCACCAAAGGAACATCTAGAGCCGCGGCACTTTTTAGTTTTCCGATTAATATTTCCAATTATAAGACGCAATAAATGCCAAACACTTAAATATTATATTACATAATTATTATTAAACAAACTACACTTTTGGGATTGTTATTTCTAAAATAATAAAAGAAAATTGAAAAACTGTGGTGTTCTAATTAATATTCAGATACAATATCAATGTGCCTCATCCTGTATTAATGTATCCCTATCTATGAATCATTGTGCCCCACCTTATGGGGCAGATTGATGCAAATCTCATTTTTCAATGAAATATTAATAACTTTTTTCTTTTAAACCTTGTATAAAAAATCCAAACATTTCTTTAAATTAGAATAAATTTTTAACAAATTGCCATGAAAATTGTGCCACTAATATTGTAATGAGAAACATAGAGGAGCTTTTTTTCTTTAATAATAATATCAGTTGTTAACAGCGTTGCAGAAAAATTGATTACAAAAGTATTTTTTGGAAATATATAAATGTTAGTTTCTATATTTTGTGTGAATAAATATTGTTTAAATTCGAAAGAATTTATATCTGCTCAACTATTATAATTCTTACGTAACAAGTTATTTAGCCGAAGATGACTGGCATTAATATTTTTAGAGGGAACTCATTTTTCGATATGTAGGCGTAAGGTAAAGAATGTGGGCGTCACCTAATTATATACATAACGTTATTAATAGCCTACAAAGGGTTACGCATACGTGAAATGGCCTTGCCTTTTCTTTCCTGGATGATATACATAGATAGCTTATCGGTGTTATATAGATTATCTGCATTTTCTTTTCAAACGTTTACTGTTTACTTAAATTCATGTTATTCAGCATGAAATTTAAATAAAATAAAATGAAAGAAACTTCGATGAAAAACCAATTAAAGCAGCAGAATACAATAATAAAATACCTACATTTAACTACGTCCCCCAATCATTCTTTATGCTACTGCAAACATCCTGAAAATATAATTTTAAAATACTTCTTAAATTTAAATTTGCGTAAGAAGAGGTGAAATTATTTCGACAAAATCAATTCAAATTCTTTCTCACGCAAATTATTATAACACATCGTCTATGCACTTCAACAGATATGCCGAACAAACTTTCACCTGCGATCGATGCAATTTTCCCAAGCACAAAGTTCTTCTTCAGTTTCTGAAGTAAAAATTCCAGATTTACATCTCCTTATATTCATGATATTTTAAAATTCCTTTTAAACGAAATACACTAGGTTTCTATATAGGGCAAGTCTCTGGTGGAGAGTAGGGTTGGGACTATTCGAATAATTTAATATTCGAATATTTTACAAGTATTCGAATGCTACGAATAAACTTCGAATATTTGAGTATTCGAATGTTATTATTCTGATGTATTCGAATAATATGGTGTGAAGTGGGTCAAAATTAGCTCACAAGATTTCATCCTGACAAATGAACCTAAAGAACTTGATTTATAATTCACACCATACTATTCGAATACATCAGTATTCGAATACTTGGATATTCGAATACTTGGATATTCGAATATTTGGATATTCGAATAGTATTCGAATACTTGGATATTCGAATATTTGGATATTCGAATAGTATTCGAATACATCAGTATTCGAATACTTGGATATTCGAATAGTATTCGAATACATCAGTATTCGAATACTTGGATATTCGAATAGTATTCGAATACATCAGTATTCGAGTACTTGGATATTCGAATAGTATTCGAATACTTGGATATTCGAATATTTGGATATTCGAATAGTATTCGAATACTAGTCGAATACTTGGATATTCGAATTATATTCGCCAAATAATTGAGCAACTGAAGTATTCGAATATTCGAATACCGAAAAATTCGACAAATAGTCCCAGCCTTAGTGGAGATAAGTGCATTTTACTTGAAAATTGGTGGAGAATACAAATAAAGGGCCAAGCATATTCAAAGTGCAATACACAGAAACAGGTGGCCATTTTGAAACTACTAGGTTTAGGGACACACGCCTTATTATCAAACTTATTATATATTTCTTACATTATTAAACAAGCGAATCAAATATACACTACTATGAATAAACAACGTTACAACCAATAATTTGACAACACATTGCTTTCAAGGTCATCCAAGGTCATTATAGTGTTGACCCCTTTGCCATCCTCAAAAACCCTTCTCTATTACATCCTATACGTTTTTCGACTGCGATGCAGTAAACACCACCAAAGAGGCACCCTGTAGAGTACCAAGCGAACGCCATGGAGCGCTAAAGTGTCACAGAAATTCCAACCGGATTCAGGTGCGCGGTGAACGTCGGAATTTCGCGAAATTCCAGCCGGGACCGTTACACGCCTGTCCGCAGGAAGACTAAATGGACGGTCGATATTAATGAAAGAACATGATGAGCACGGCGCACCTTCGCATCACGTCATCGTGGCACCTTGAATGGTTTATATAACAAGTGACACTGTACAGTGCACAATATCTATTCTCTCCGTTTACGACGCGCATTCGATCCCATGTGGAACCGTTCTGGCGATGGCGGCACCGGTCGTTCGAATCGGAGGATTTACGAATTCAAAGTTACGACCTGTAGTTCCTGAAGCCATGAATTCTAGCGTCACCGAGTACCGTTCCGTTGGCGATACGAGATATCTTCACTGGTATTTTTAGTTGCTGTTATTTTTCATACCATCGCTACCATTCGCGATAGCAACGGATATAGAGCCATGTTTCCATGATTCTTGCTACTTTTTTATGCCTCACTTTGATTCATAAACAGACGTACATATCTTGGCTACCACGTTTTATTCAGGAGATCGAACGGTTTGTGGAGATCTTGGCAGGTTGATAGTTGCAATGGAATTTTATAGGGTTACAATTTTTAGCTGCATGTGCCGAGACTTTTTTATATAGGGTGTTCACATTGTTACTATAGAGCAGTTGCTTTTCAATATTATTAAGCTAGAAATTTATTCTGATATACCTATTTTTAATGTGTTAACCTAACCCAGACATAACCAGACCTAACACAGATCTAACCCAGACCTAACCCAGACCTAACCCAGACCTTTACCTTATTAAATTTACCTTACCTAAAAAGAGGGCTGGTTATTCGAATATTATAAAGGGGGATCGCGGTTCAAAAAAGGTTGGGAAACACTGCTATAGAGGGTTCATCGCGTAAGTTGCAAGTAATGAAAAGAATTGTGGAGGAAGAAGTTTGAATAATTTTTATAAGGTACGCGATTGGTTATATCATACCTTTGAATTGGCAGTAACTTTTGAACAACAGAGGTGCTTTTAATTTCATTAAATGGGAAGTTATATTCTTTTTTTACGTCACGTGGGAGTAACTTTCAAGATGAAGTTGATGATGCAAAATGCAGTAATAGTTACAGTCACGCGAGGTCAGCAAACAAAGAAATAATTTAAACATTTCTTATATTATGGGATATTACCTTATAAATGAAACACGTGAGCCATTTCGAACTGGTACTGGTAGGGACTGGATTGAGAAATAGTTGAAGAAATTTTGTTCCCAAGATTAAAATAAAATTGTGCTAGATTGCAGATAACAAATGTGAGGCCAACTCTAATGTACAGGTACTATCGTTAACTACTCGAATGCTGTGCAAACTTAAGAACCGTAGGTACTTAAAAATAACAGCACAAGGTGTTTCACTTTTATTTCATGCTTCACCTTTCTTTTAAAAGTGATTTTCGAAGTGACAACTTACCCATTTCTTGCCTTCCGCCGTGTGCTGAATGCCCGTTCACGTGCATCGTGGACTCCGAACTTTTCTTTTCATGCTGATATTGTTCCTTCGATGAAGACTCCGTTCCTGAAAAAATAAAAATTGCCTTGTCAATCAGATTGTTTTCAAGCTCATTGACAGGTATTGTTGAATAATAAAAACAGTCACGATTACATTCACTCCAAAAGGAGAACTCCACAATATTCTGCTGGGATATCGTTTAGATTAAATTTGGATTTATGTTTTTCACTTCTCTAATTTTGATATAAAATGTAAATTTTCATATTTTCTATTAGGTCATTATAAGTGGATTACCCATGGACTGCCAAGATTTTTCTGATGACAACAGGCCTAAACTCGACCTCAGTTGGCCCATTTTTAATCATACATAACGAAAAATTGGTTTACGAAATTCAAAAGTGGTTGGAATTACGTATAATCAAAAATAATCCGAATAAATTCGTAGTTTGATTCATTGTCATCAGAAAAACCTCGCCCAGTTAAAACATACCTACAAACTTAAGTTTTCATTATTGTTAGCATATGTTTAAAACGCGGAGACGAGCTGAGGCAAAACTTGGTCGTTTGAAGCGACCACTCAAAGAAGCTTGACCGACTTAGAATGAAATTTCCTCAAAGCTTGCCGCACTCCAAGTCGTAATGGATTTATCGTAGATTAATAGCGAATTCGGTACCTCGCACTGACTCTGCACTGGTGCCAAAAATGACTTGGATTGGTTGATTCTTATAGAGCTATCTTTGTTTCTATCAGAAACAACCAATCCAAGTCATTTTCTGGCACCAGTGCAGAGTTAGTGCGAGGTACGGAATTCGCTGTAAGAGACAAGGAGAGAGCGGAGAACTGACCTACCCTCGGAATAGGACCTAGAGGCCTTCTGCTGTATACAGGCATATACGTACATCGCTGATTGGAATTGATAGTGGCGTAAGCCAAAACATGGCAATTTTGAGTTTTGGTACAAATAGACTCCCACATTTCTAACGTACTCCTAGCTTCACAGCAGAATTGGTTAACAACAATTTTCCAACAACACTGGCTCATTTTCAGGTGTTTCCTGCAGCTCTAAGTAGAAGTTTTCTCGAAATCACAGTGGTATATTTTGTGTTGTCTCAATGTTTACGAACCAGAATTCCTTTTGTTTGAAAATGGACCACGCCGTTACACAATTAATATTGAAATTTGCTGAGATGGAAGCAGCAGGACATACAGATAATGACGATGGGCAGGCGAACCATGTATGGAAAGTAGGTACACCTTGGAAAGTTAGAATTACATTTTCTCGACAAACGGCACAACTCAAAAGAGGGTGTAAAATATGGGGTTGATTAGATATTCTGTTGAATTTCTTGGTGAATATTAGGGCGGAGCGATACTATATAGGAGAAAATTTAAATTTGAATTCTCAGTTGGCCTGGGTGCGGGATAGTTGTCTTTTGATTAACCAAACACAACTGTAAAAAAATTTGGGATAAATATTCATATATGCAGGTTCCTTTTTCTCTTGCAAATGTAAAAAATACGATTCAAATTCTGATTTTTTACATTTTTAAAAAATAAGATTCACATCGCGAATTTTTACAGTTTTAAACAATAAGATTCACATCCTGAATTTTTACATTTTTAAAAAATAATATTCACACTGTGAATTTTTATATTTTTAAAAAATAAGATTCACATTGTGAATTTTTCAATTTTTAAAAAATAAGATTCACATTGTGAATTTTTCCATTTTTAAATAATAAGATTCACATTGTGAATTTTTACATTTTTAAAAAATAAGATTCTAATTGCGAATTTTTATATTTTTAAAAAATAATATTCACACTGTGAATTTTTATATTTTTGAAAAATAAGATTCACATTGTGAATTTTTCGATTTTTAAAAAATAAGATTCACATTGTGAATTTTTCCATTTTTAAATAATAAGATTCACATTGTGAATTTTTACATTTTTAAAAAATAAGATTCTAATTGCGAATTTTTACATTTTTAAAAAATAAGATTCACATCGCGAATTTTTACAGTTTTACACAATAAGATTCACATCCTGAATTTTTACATTTTTAAAAAATAATATTCACACTTTGAATTTTTATATTTTTAAAAAATAAGATTCACATTGTGAATTTTTCAATTTTTAAAAAATAAGATTCACATTGTGAATTTTTCCATTTTTAAATAATAAGATTCACATTGTGAATTTTTACATTTTTAAAAAATAAGATTCTAATTGCGAATTTTTACATTTTTAAAAAATAAGATTCACACTGTGAATTTTTACAATTTTGAAAAATAAGGTTCACATTGTGAATTTTTACATTTTTAAAAAATAAGATTCACATCGCGAATTTTTACAGTTTTAAACAATAAGATTCACATCCTGAATTTTTACATTTTTAAAAAATAATATTCACACTGTGAATTTTTATATTTTTGAAAAATAAGATTCACATTGTGAATTTTTACATTTTTAAAAAATAAGATTCACATCGCGAATTTTTACAGTTTTAAACAATAAGATTCACATCCTGAATTTTTACATTTTTAAAAAATAATATTCACACTGTGAATTTTTATATTTTTGAAAAATAAGATTCACATTGTGAATTTTTCAATTTTTAAAAAATAAGATTCACATTGTGAATTTTTCCATTTTTAAATAATAAGATTCACATTGTGAATTTTTACATTTTTAAAAAATAAGATTCTAATTGCGAATTTTTACATTTTTAAAAAATAAGATTCACACTGTGAATTTTTACAATTTTAAAAAATAAGGGTCACATTGTGAATTTTTCCATTTTTAAAAAATAAGAATCACATCTTGAATTTTTACCTTTTTAAAAAATAAGATTCACACTGTAAAGTTTTTCATTTTTAAAAGAAAAAAGAACCTGCCGACATGAATATTTTTCAAAATTGTTTTTACATTTATGTTGGGATAACCAAAAGACAACTATCCCGCACCCAGGCCAACTGAAAATTCAAATTTAAATTTTCGCCTAATGAGTAACGCTCCGCCCTAGTGAATATGCTATCCGTGATCCTTAATCTGGTGAGATGGAAAAGTAGAGTGAATTTAAAGAAATGATATGATCAGTATTAAAGTGCTAGTGAAATGGAAATTTTAAACTGATTTTCCTATATAGTTTATATTTTTGGAGTTACGCCACTATCAATGCCAAGCAGCAAACATGTAGTGGAAGTATCTCGCCCGAAGCAGAGGTCGCTGAAAGTGCGGGAGACGCGGGAGACGCGGGAACGAGGTGAAACACAAAACCAGTAAGCATTGACCTGGCCAGAATGCTGCCTTATTGGTGCATAAGGCTGGCCCCCACGAAGCTTATTTTACGATATCGCCAGTGTGCCGATGCACGCACCTCTCCCTCAGCATTCGTTCCTTATACGTATTAAGCGCGACGCGGATAATTGGTTCACCGTTCCTGAGTAACCTCGATATCAAGTTAGCGTTAAGATTGCCTGGTGTACGGTTCCATGGAATGCCTATGGAAAAACCTGCTGTCTGTTATGTGTTTCGTTACATCCATGAGAAATCCGTGCCGCGATACGGAAGAGCGTCTCTTGCACGTTTCTTGGAACAATGGGAGGATTATTTCTATTGTTAGAATTCGGGCGAGAAACGTGTAGAACCATTGTATTGTAATAACGCGGTACATTTTGGTAGCTATTTCTAAATTTCTTACTAGCGAACAGGCTAGGAAGTGAGCTGCTTGACTAATTTCTAACACAAAGACCAAACAACGTTTTTATCTAACCTCGTCTTCTATCTTCAGTGCTTTCCAAGGAATTCAATAAAATTAATTCTTCATCCTCACTTTTGGAGGCCCTTTCCAACCTGTATGCATGCCTAAAAAAAGATACTAGTCCAATATTTCCGAAAATTCTGCTGGTGTGCTGATTAAAAGCTGAGCGTATAAACTGGGTGATATGCGTTGTTAATCGAGTTGGGGATGACGTGAAATAACTGGGGGTCACTGCAGGTATAGTGGCGCCACCTGTGACTTCGCAGAAATTTTACTCAAACAGGCTACAAAAAAGGCAAGATACTTTTGTGTTCAATATGTTTTCTGTAATTTTGTTGCTTTCCAAGGAGTTTGAAAAATTTGATTTTTATTTTCGAACTTTCAAAATTGTGCTCCAAATTCGTAGCTTAGAGCCTTTATAGTTATTTCTGTGTAACTACTTTAAAATTTTTGTGAAAATCAAAAGAAAAGTTATTTTCTAACAGCAAGATGATTAATATGCACACCCATTAGAGTATGCAATTATTTACTCTGATGCTGATCTAGTGTCCTCGACGATCTTCAAGGAAGACTTTTTAATACGACGCAATGATCGGAATTTAATGTCGTTCTTGGAACGTCAGAGGTATTCTTTAGCTCAAGGTGACGTATTGCAGCTGCACTTTTATTGTCCAAAGGAAGGAAACATTAAAACACGAAGACTTTATAGGTATGAACGAGAATGCCCAAGAGTATTCTGCAGTTCTATTAAATCTGACGGTTAAAAAAATATTGATAAAATATCCAGTATCAATCATCGCTAAAGTTAATATTGCTAATTAAATAATTAGTGTAATATACAGTGATTCGTTATTTTCTGTGATTGCAATTAAATCTCTTCCATTGTATTGTCCTTGAAAACGCCAAATGATTTCTCCTACATTTCTTCTACTTTGTTAGGATATCATAATTTGTTTTCAAGCTCTCCCTTGAGTATTCATGACGTCATACAGTGCACAATATTTCCAATATTTTCTTAAGGGAGATAATCACAAAACTGAGTTACAAAGTAAGGTCCATTCTACAAGTTACTCTGGGTTTCGTTAATACTTTTTTTGTTGCATTTTTGAATACACCAAAAGTACATTTTTCAAAGGGTAAACTAAAACGAAAGTCATTAGAAAATATTAATTTTGTGTAAAGTTGCATATCGTTGAAATCGATACGTACAAAAACAATAAAAGACAATATTTTGCAGCATTTATTGAACAAATTGATTGAAAATTGTAAACGTACATTCAAAAATGCAAATTTCATTTGAAATATGATGAAATGAGAATCTGAAAAAGCATGATTGCACGATAGGCAGTACATCTTCGAATTTACTGTCAACAATTAAAATCAAGATGTTTATTAAATTTGACAAATCAATTTCGTCGGAAAATAACTCGCATAAAATTAAAACCTTGTAAAGATTTTTTAGTCTTCTTTATTTTTCCGAAGAATGTGTTTCTAATACATTAATTATTTATAATAAAAGGCATTACTGATAACGGATACAAAAGTAAATTGTTAATGTTGACCCTACTTAGTTGCGGACCGAGAACATTTATAGTTAGAATTACCAACCACACTATAATATAAAGTATTGTACTATATTTTTGTCTAGTGTACTATATACTATTAGAAAAAGATACAGTACGTAAAAATACTATATTTCTGATACATCGGTAAAATTCTACAATTTTCACTTATTCCATGGCAACATCGAAACGTTAATTCGCGAAACTAAACTTTCAACTTTTTAAATTGACTTAAAAAAGGTGTTGTCGATGTTTGTCAAAATTTATATAAAATTATGTCAGTCTTCCTCTCTGTTCCCGTCAGTTCAGCTTCTACGGAGAGGATTTTTTCTACATTGAACTTGAAAAATGAGCTCCTCATATATGTTAATTTGGAGTTTCAGCGCACTCCAATTTTTGACATATTTGCTAAAGACAGTAAATTCCAAATTGACGTAAAGATATGTCTTTAAAAAATAAGATGTTATTTTAACCTCATTCTATTTTGTACCACCGTCCTCTAAAAAGTACTGTGTATATTTTTTCACAATTTACAATTTTATATCGCTTGGCAGCAAAGTACCATATTTGGTCGAAAAAAAGTTGGCAACCCTAGTTGTAGTTTAACGAGCTTGTTTTTCTTCTCAAACCTGTTGATCCGTCGACCACTTGGAACGATGAATTTTCATAAAGCGGAATACGCACGGCAGGTGTGTAAAGCATTTTAGATATTCGCGATTAATAAGCTGCCTCAACAGATAGACTTGTTACATATCGCAATTAACTGTACACAGTAGTCAACGAGCGTAAAAGCTTTATGATATTCACGTGCGTTTGTTATTGCTCTCGGCGCATAAGCTAGTACCCCGCCCGCCCCAGTACACACGACGCGTCCAGTGGAGTTTTGCGCTCGAAAGGCCATTTCATTTATCATTCATTTGTATTTCTCAATGGCTCCACGGCTGCGTGCTCCTCGTACTTTCTTCCTTACGTAACGAGATGCAAACGATAACCGATTCTCGGCGCAGGCTTTAGATTATGTTAATGATAAACTGGATTTGCATGCGTGGAAATTGATGTCGCGTCACTGTGAATGGTGCCTGGAGCGCATTGATAGAGCTCGGTTCATCTAAGCCCGCCGTCTCGTTAAGTGCAATTCCTAACAGACAGGCTACCGCCCCGCTGAAAGTGGATCACGTTCGTTGATGAGAGTGGGAAAGTCTGTCCTCTGTTTATTTGCTCATCCAATTCACACCGCGCACACATCCGCGTGAAGGGAATTATGTTCTAATTGAATCACGGGCGTCGCTTGTAGCATGGAAATCTTGAAGCCACCAAACTATCCGTGGCCTGACGAGGGGTACTATATGAAGTTTTATTCGCCGATTTTAACTGAAAATTATTTGATTCTGGGTTATTTGAATATTGCCTTATTGATTTTATAAAAAAAAAATTTAATTTTTTTTTAATTAGTCACATTCATCTGGATTAGCTAGGCATAATGAGCTGATACACATTGCGTGACCTCAGAGTTTACCGTTTGAAAGTTTTTAGGCGTCAGACAAATACACAAACACTTTCTGATTTATATATTAAGATGCCTTATTTGAATATTTTATGAGATATTTAACAATAAAAATGGTGTCTGGGAATGTGACGGGGAAAATTCTCTGAATGCCATTGTGATTTCCTCTAAATTGGTGGAAGAACGAAAGAAATATTAGGTTATTGCAAATATTCGTTCGCTCAGAATTACGTGTATGGAAATGTCTTTTTGTGCTTTTACCAGAAAAGTGGTAAAAGGTCACAAATAGTCAAGGAAAATATTTTGATTAAAGAAACATGTAACATATTTTCCCTTTTAATAAAGCACTTTTAACTCTTCGTTATCACACCATTTTTTTATCAACTTTGACGTACCAGAGTGGCAGTGGCGGATTTAAAAACAAAGGCCCAGGTGGCAAACGTTATGAGGGGCCCATTTTTTCGGGAAAATGAAGAGGTAGTTTACTAAAAGGGGGTAAATGTACAGAAAAATATAGAAACGAAAGTGCTTGGATAAAGTCATAATTTATTTTTGAAGACAGGGGCCTTGGAGGGGGCCTCTGAGCTGGGCCCATTTTTCGGGAAAATGAAGAGGTAGTTTACTAAAAGGGGGTGAATGTACAGAAAAATATAGAAACGAAAGTGCTTGGATAAAGTCTTAATAAATTTTTGAAGACAGGGGCCTTGGAGGGGCCTTCTGAGATGGGCCCACTTTTCGGGAAACTAACGCGGTAGTTTACTGAAAACGAGCTCAGTGTAATAATACAGGAAAATAATATAGTTTGGATAGAATCATAATTTCTTTTTAAGGATTGGGCCTTCCGAGCAGGGGCCCAGGTGGCAACTGCTCATTGGCCGCCTTGTTAAATCCGCCACTGCTGAGTGGCTCACACCCAGAACAATTTTTGAACGACTGCCATTCTTATCTGAAGAATCCAATCGTTATGAAAACAATCATGGGTTACTTTTAAGCTCTGTAGAATGTATTCCAATAGTTTTTTTATTTAAATTTCATCACAGTTTTTGTAAAAAAATCTAGATTCCCATGTGCCGACAAAACACGAAGAAAATCTTAAAAAAATTGTAACTTTTACAAATTCCCTTATTAGAAGCTAAAAATCTACAGAGTTATTGTTCAGATATAATATTTTGTAGAGAAAAAATAGTTTGTAAGTCGGTTTTGGAAAAAAGGTATTTATTTTGCATATAGAAGGAACAGAGCGTCAAAATCAGCTAATGGTGGCTCACACCCAGAGTGTCAACGATGGGTTAAATAAATTTTGCACCGACGGAATAATTATAAAATATCTTTTGCTATATAAATTCGGAAGAGTAACGAAAATATTAAAAAAATTGAGCTGTCGAATTATGAAGCTGCTAGCCTAACCTCTGCCGTACCAAAGTAGCGCACGCAATCTGTGTTACTTCATGTGGTGCCCTCTAGTTTGTCCAATTCGTTCGCAGGTACTTATTGCGAGGGCAAGCTTGGGAGAACAATTAGTTTTACGGTAAATTTCACTTATATAATAGATGTGTTTCCGCGATAAAATTGTAAGAAAGAGTTTCATGGTGTAACGCGCGACCCGTATATTCGCTAAGCTTAATGAAGCGTCTTAATTATTCTGTAACGTCTTACGTAAGCGTAAGACGCAGTTGTGTTGTTGCGCTACGGCGACGGGCATCGTCCTTTTTCTTGGGTTCACGTTTATTTAAAACGGTGATTCCACCGACTAGAGGAGTTGCACACGATCTGGGTAGTTGATTTTGGTCAAATTTTACAGACAATTTATAATAATATATTAAAGAAATAGAATCAACAGCTTTCGAGAAAATAGAGTTCAATGTTTCACCAATTCCAGACCTTCGTTATACATAGCTACTGTTGTGAGCTGTCTATTTATATTTAGACTTGCTCATGACTCTAACGCCTTATCAAAGGGTACATGGTTAGCAGAATATCTGAGGAGCTCTTCTTGCATTTACTAATATTAAGTGTATCCTATTCTTTAAGTTTTATTATTATAATAAAGTGTAATAAGTAAACCTGAGGGCTTCCACTTTACTTCACCTCATAACAGTACCCATACACTCGAGTTTATTAACTTTTGGAAAACTAATAAAAATAGTGTTATCAGAATATTTTACATTTAAAGCATTTTACATTTAATACGTTTTCTCTGTTGGAGGGTGCATTTTTAAAACTTGTAGCTGCCCACTTTTTCCAACACATTGTAGAAAAATCTATTTATTTCGAGTAAATAATATAATTTAACATCTTTGTTATGGTGTAAAACTATGTATTAGTATATGCAGATATATCAGAAAACATCAACCTACACAATTTTAGAAAAATTATAGTGAAATGTGCTTCCTTATTCCACTAAATTCAGACAGGTTGCAAGTAGCACTCTTGTATGATAGTTTAGGACTGGATCACCGAATCTGCCAGTTTCTTGCACCTATTCAGAATTTTTTTACATTCAATGCTACCTATAACTCAATTTCCGCAAATTATGGAGCTGCCATTTTTGCAGCAAAGTCTGCAATTAAGTTGTATTTGCAAAAAATCCTAAAAGGAGCAGGTTATTCAGAGTATAATGTAATTATCTACTCGCAGTGTTTGAATTTTTTTACTTATCAACTTTTTTGAAAAATTTCGGAAGCCTTTAAGCAGGTCTAGAATAGGGCTGGGATTATTCGAATATTTTAGAAGTATTCGAATGCTACGAATAAACTTCGAATATTTGAGTATTCGAATGTTATTATTCGAATAGTATGGTGTGAAGTGGGTGGATATTAGCTATCAAAATTTCACCCTGACAGATGAACCTAAAGAACTTAATTTATACTTGGATATTCGAATAGTATTCGAATACTTGGATATTCGAATAGTATTCGAATACTTGGATATTCGAATTATATTTGCCAAATAATTGAGCAACTGAGGTATTCGAATATTCGAATACTGAAAAATTCGACAAATAGTCCCATCCCTAATCTAGAAGGGTTGGATGGAAGATTATTTTAAGAGATATGAAAACGAGGAATAAGGTGAAGGGCAAAATACAAAATTTTAAGATTAATTTGTGACCGCCTTAATATTTAACTAACAAATTCCTTATTCAAATGAATAATATCAAGTGTTATAAAAATATTTCGAAATCCTGATTTTAATGAAATGAACTGGAAATTAAAAGTTTCTCCAAAAGCTATTTATGTTACTGAGAATGTTACTTTCTACCTTTGTTTGGTGTTCTTGTTTCTTAATCAGTTTCAATTGTTCTAAACTAAAGATTAATTAATTAACATGTTAAAGTCCATAAGATTGCTATTTTGTTATTTAAGTTTAAAATGAATGAACTGTTTAAACCAATCGTCCAACGAATACTACATAAAAGGATACTAAACTAGTCTCTTTGGCAGTCACGCGTCTACTTTCAAATATACCTATTACTTACACATATCTAAAACTAACAAATATTTCTTGGATACCTGAAACCTGCACACGTATGAATAAAAATACAGTTTCGAAAATGCTAGTTGCAATAAAATGTAAAAACTTGAGTTGAATGAAAAGAATATTTGTTCCACAAGAAAAGTGTTATGGAACGACTTCCATTGAACTTTAAGTAGGTCACACATATCTGAAAATGATATCTTTCGTACCAAATGGTCCCGCCCCCAAACTAGCCTCTAGCAAGCAAATAAGAGATACCTTACTTTTATCTATTGGAAAGTTTCAATACGCCTATTATTTCTGTTCTTCGAATAAGAAATAAACAGATTTCTTTGAAGTAAAGAGTGATCCAAAAAATAGCCTCTTTTTGGTCCCACGATTTTGGAACTGAATTTTATGCTAAACGATACTTTATGATGAGACATCAGTCACACGAAATTTTCAAGTTGCGGTGACAATTAGGTTCTGAGACATGGGAGGTGAAAGAAATGAAAATTCGATAACGCGTCAACCCATACGCTTCGGTTTACGGACTTTTATATCAGTCCGACAATTTAAACAATTATTTCCAGGGGTTTTGCTGACTGTTAACAACGAATTTGAACTTAGATTTTCAAAATTTACAATGGCTAATTCAACATGGTGTACGATATATTAAAAAAGCACTCACTATACAGACATTTATATTTCTTGATTTTTATTTTTTTTTCTCGTGAAATTTGAAAATCCAAATATAAATTCGTTGTTAGCACTCAGCAAAACTCACAATGGCTGATTCAATATGGTGGGCGATATATTTAAAAAAACACCCACTACACAGTCATGTATATTGTTTGATTTTTATTTTTATTTTGTAATACATATTTATGATATAAGTATCTGCTAAATTCAGTGAATACCTTTTTTATGCAATTATGAATTATATAAATTTCAAAAATAGATCGATACAATTTACACGTGTGACATTTCTTATAAATAAAATCTCCAAGTTTTTTAAAACTGTTCACAATGAAATACTTATGTTCCAGTGTAATTAGATATCAGGAAAGGTTCTTGCCACTTGCACGAACAACTTCATATCGTTCACCTGTATCTATGGGCGTGCACATACCAAACAGCACGCGCGCGTTATCTTTAACTAGCACTTTCTGGTGCACCGTTTGATCAAAGTGCTTGATATTGTCATGCCGCGGACATTAATACTGGCGCGTTAGCTAATTACGTCGCATAGCCACTAAATTTCCTGGTTCTCCTTATTGGTCACAGAAATGGACTTAGAACTGAAGCCTTCCACGGGTCACTGTATTTTGAAGAGCTCTATGTTTTTTCTCAACGTAGTTTTGATATGGTATTAATTATTCATAATTCAAATATCTGCACGTATCGCGTCATTTTAATCCGAATAGAAGGAGGATTAACGTACAAGGTGTTGTTAATGAATTTCTTTTATGTAATGTAATGTTCTAATCCATATACTGGGTGTAATAGGACGAGATGGTGAATCATTAATGAACATGTCTCTTGGATCCGTAATCAGAAATGAGTTGGCAAAATTCTAAGAAGAATTTTGAGAATGGTTTTTAATAGATTTTGAGAAAGTTAACTTTACATTATAAATGAACGCGCTAACAGGGTTGCAATCATAGAATATAATTTTTCTTCCGGGAATCAATCTCCTGGCATGGTTCTTGAAGAAAGCATTGTCAGCAATTAGTATTATATTTTTGGTTCTGAGGAAAGAGTTATAAAATAAAGAATATTAAATAGGGAATTTTTATTTTTATAGGAATAGGAAAAAGTTCTAGTTAAACAGGAACATTTATTCTGCTTTGAAAAAGTTAAAGTTTTGGCAACGGATTTCCCGTTATAGGGTACATAGGTTATGTTCAATTTTCCTCATACTGTTGGTAAAGTAAAATAGTTATACAAAAATAACAACTTGCTTTCTCTTCTATATTCATTCTGCCTTCTATTCCTCAAATAATACTAATTACAAAAATAATTCTATCTTTTATATTTTGCCTTAAAATATCTGATTCTCCAGAACTTATATTAATCGAATACAAAATAACTGTTAAAACTGAGCATTTACAACAAAGTTAAAGTGTTATTGTGCGAAGTTAACTTAAAACAGAAAAAGAAAGGATTTAAAAGTTAAAATTTAATAAATCACTTTTATTTATAAAAGTTAACAGTTTCATTAGATCTCTGATTATCAAGGAATTAATGAATGGGGGAAGTTTTTTTAATTTAATTGTATATAACGTAAAAGAAGCGGACAGAGGATCTGGGTTAGGTCTGGGTTGTGTCTTCCACTCCCACTGGCACCGATCTTGTTAAAAGTGTCTTTCAATCTATTCAGCCATCTGAGTATAATATTCTCAAGACTACTAGACTAAAAAAAGAGTTCGAACACTAAATGAAGTATAATTTAAGGACGCATGAGGTCCATACAAGTCACTCTACTTCTCAAATCTGACGTGACAACAACCTTAAGGAAAAATAAAAAATAAAATGAAAACAAAGGGAGCAGCTAGCGAAATTAAGAATCGGGTTAAAAGCGCTGATTCACTCTGGGGTGATGAATAAAACTATTAAATATATTAATGGCGTCCCAAAGATTACTGATGTAAATCCTAGTTTTAGGGAAAAAACTACATAGGAGCCCTTTGATTTATTATGTATCAGTTTTCGTGGTTTAAGAACTAACAGTAAGTTATTTGATCTAACTGTAAGTTGGATGCAGTGGCGGGTTTAACAGGGCGGCTGATGAACAGTTGCCGCCTGGGCCTCTGCCTAGAGGGCCCCCAGGGCCTCATATCCAACAAAAATTATGATTAGGTATAGGTATCCAAACACTACATTTTTTCGTACTACTACACTTGGCTCCTTTTTAGTAAATTACCTCTTCATTTTCCCGAAAAAATAGGCCCCTCAGAACGTTTGCCATCTGTGCCTCTTTTCTCAAATCCGCCACTGGTGGTATAGTCTCCGTCTCAGTACTGTCTTACGACATTATTACCCTCAAAAACTTTGCCAAATGGCGGTTTTTCTGACGCCGAATTACCTCTTAACGGTTATAAAGTCTTCCGTCAAGACAGAAACAGTAATACTAGCGAATTTAAGAGAGGTTGTGGCGTTTTAATAGCTGTTCGCGATACTTATTCCTGTACACACATTACTTCGCCTATTAACTGTTTAGCATAGCTCTTTATACGAGTAATGATTAGGCATCATTCATTCATTATATGTGCCGTTCACCTACCACCATCCTCCAACTCTATGAAATATGAGGTTCACTGTCAATCAGTTGGGTTTATTATGCGGCGTCATCCCAATGCTGACATCCTTATTCTAGGTGATTACAAACTTTCTTTTTACAATGATCGTAATGGTATTCTTCTGCATTCATCAGTGAATAATAACGCATCTATTGGATCTGATGATAATTTGTGTGAATGTTTTGATCATTTAAATCACCATCAATCTTAATGTATAAAGTAAAAAGTGTTTGTGTGTTTGTCTGTCGCCTAAAACCTCTCGAACGGTAAACTCTGGGGTCACGAAATGTGTCCCTGTTCATTATGCCTAACTAATCCAGATAAATGTAACTATTTTCACAAAAAAAATAAAAAATAAAAAAATAAGAATTTTTTACAAAATCAGAATCTAAATTTCGGGCGAAGCCGAGCAGTAAAGCTAGTATAATCATATTCGGAAGTTTATAGGTCACACGTTGGATTTATGCTTCTCTGCCTATAGACGCGTTATTGTCTCCGTCGCAGCTGATGCACTTCTCCCATGTGATGTATATCATCCTGCGATTACCGTTACGATTCCTGTTCCAATTTCGAATAATACACCTGCTTCTCCCATTATTACACTGTTCAACAGCCATCCGGACTTGTAACATTCAATAGCCGTTTCTGATAGACTTTTGTGCGCTGAATACGAATCGGCAAACCTTTTTTCGTCATCACCCTCAGTTTTCGAGAAATTGGATTTTGAAGAAAAAAACAAATTTTCAACTTTGGACATTTTTTGTGTTCAAACCGTAATAGTTATTCTGTTGCTTGTTGCGTCCAATTATTCTATGAACTCTCCCGAATAAAATGATATAAGTTATTATTGCATTGTAAACATTTGAATGTGTTTAAACAACGATAAAAAGGAAAATGAGACCCGAAATGCACCAATTTTTGCACATACTTTTCAATTTATTTAAAAAACTAAGCGTCTAGGAGAAAATCTGAGTACACCACGCGATACAGCAGATATTTTTCTAATACAGAAACGAAATCTGTGGTTTGGCGAAATATATGGGCACCGTGGTAGTCAACGGCGCGGCGCGGCGGGCGTATCCACATTCCACTGTCGTTCAACGTAAAGGTGCACTCCCACGGCGCGTGGCTCGGCGAGTCCGTTTGGCGAGCACAAGTCGGCGAACCATGAGCGTTACTACGGCGCGACCAGGTTCTTTTCGTTGACTCGTATCACATTTACCGACAACGAACGGGAAGGCGAAGCCGAGCCACACGCCGTGGGAATTCACCTTAACAGAATCGCTTAAAGCCGACTACACACGTAACTGCATAGTCGAAATTTTATTGTCTATACAGGAAAGCATTGCCCACCAAAATTTTAAACAATTCGATTACATAGTTTTATACAGGATAAAAACCCATGAAATTTTCTTTAGAACAATTTTTTGATATTTACTATAGTTTTTTAGATATACTGGAAAATAGGAAAGTACTTATTAACCTTTAGGGTTAGGGGGTGTTTTCACCCTGAAGAATCGAAAATGGGCACAAACGAAAAATTGTCTGACTTTACTTATATTGAGGATCTCTACAAACTTTCACAGTATCAAAAAAATCGTGACCGAACTTCCCTTGTTATAATCATGATAGTACAGTTTTCTCCACATTTCTGTTCAGAGTCTGCTCACAGTAATAGAATCGTCAATTTTATGTATCATGTATCCGTAAATTTTTGAGTATGATAAGCAGAAATGGCTCTAACTTTTCTTAAATTTATAATCTTCGAGTGTCTGAGGAGTGATAGTTTGTGGAATGGTAAATACGAGAAAATGCAACCCAGGTAAAATTAAGTCATTTAATAAAAATAAAATTATCGTACTAATAAATATTTCACTTAAATGTAGGGGTGCGTAAAGCTGTGAAAAGCGCCCACTCGCGGGTTAAGAATTCTCAACAAGAGGACTTATCTACCAATCTAACAGATATAAATGGTAATAAAATTGTGTCACATTTTCAAATTAAACACAGATGTACTTGTTTCACTGATTAAATAATACGAACTACCAATTTCGAAGAGTTTGTCCCAAAAACCGTAGACTCGAAAATTTTTAAATTTTTAATTTACACAGAAGCTTTATGTTAAAAGTTTTACTAGTTTCTATTATCTTACTCGTTGGCTTGAACTCTTTAATCTGTTCAATTATTCGCAAATTCTCCTTTGTCGTGTGCTTAAATTCTATAAAATAGTTTCTCAGAAATGATTCGTTTATAGTGCCAATACAATTAAAGTGTATGTGATAATGATACTGATAGGAGAATTAGTTTAATATGCGTGTAGACCGTTATCAGATTGTTTAGCATTCAGCGAGCGTAGAGGGAAACGCATGACGTAAACGCGTGATTAGAAGCTGAAAATCAATGACGGCTACGTTCGCATAAATATTCAGCCCCGTCTCCGTGACCTCTACCACTACGTCATTGGGACGAAGGATTGCAACAGTTGGATTTGCATATTAGTGTCATCCCAGATAATGTTAAAGAAGGAGCGATGTGAGCAAGGAATGCATTAATTGTTGTTCGCGAATGGAATAATATACGTAACAAATGGAGGTTATTCACTTTTCTTGTTATACGTGACGTAAATAATATGCAGTAGTAGTATAATAGGTACGTAATGTTAAAGCAACAGTTTTTAAATCTGTTGAACCAAGTTGAACCAATGAAATGTGGAGGTATAAGGCTGCCAGCATGTAGCCATGTTTGCTGCTATTCTATTTGCGACGAATTTGAAAATAATTATATAAAATAAGGAGTACGTGCATCTATTCCCTCTTCTGTTTTCATATTTTTGTGTTTTTGTATTTTTGTAGTTTTGTAGCTTTGTAGCTTTGTAGTTTTGTAGTTTTGTAGCTTTGTAGTTTTGTAGTTTTGTAGCTTTGTAGTTTTGTAGCTTTGTAGCATTGGAGCATTGTAGTTTTGTAGTTTTGTAGCTTTGTAGCTTTGTAGCTTTGTAGTTTTGTAGCTTTGTAGCATTGTAGTTTTGTAGCTTTGTAGTTTTGTAGCTTTGTAGCATTGGAGCATTGTAGTTTTGTAGTTTTGTAGCTTTGTAGCTTTGTAGCTTTGTAGCTTTGTAGCTTTGTAGCATTGTAGTTTTGTAGTTTTGTAGCTTTGTAGCATTGTAGTTTTGTAGCTTTGTAGCTTTGTAGTTTTGTAGCTTTGTAGCTTTGTAGCTTTGTAGCTTTGTAGCTTTGTAGTTTTGTAGTTTTGTAGCTTTGAAGTTTTGTAGCTTTGTAGCTTTGTAGCTTTATAGCTTTGTAGCTTTGTAGTTTTGTAGCTTTGTAGTTTTGTAGTTTTGTAGTTTATACATTATCCTTCTTTTATACTTCTCTATTTTCCCTAACCTCTGGTTTTCCATTTTTATATTTTTTTCTATACCCGCTGACAGTTTATTCTAAAGTATACTCTCGTTATTCAAAATTCAAATATTGATTTGGATTTATATATTTCCCACATTTAATTCAAAACGAACGAAATTATTAAATTTAACTATTCAGGATAACCATGTATAAACTCGTAAAGATCACGATTTCGAAAGTTATAGGTCAGAATCTATGTTAAAAACATTTAGTTAGTATTTACAAACTAAAATCTCTATTTACTTCAGATAACAATTAACAAATTCCAATAAACGATTAAAATTAAAGAACGATTTTTTTATTAGTCCTGCAGGAGGACAATAAATTATTCGTTATAATACACCCTTATCCTATTCTGATTTTAGTCAAAGGTACAATGCGTCAAAAATAAAGGGAAATTGATAATGAATTAACAACATACTTTGAATTCCCGTAGAATGAATTTAGCTGATACCTGACTTGTCGCCATTGCTACATGCATACTGGACTTTGGGGTCAGTCAACTGCAACGCGATGCAAACTATGCATTTCCATGTTCATCGTGGAATTAATACGTAAATCTATTCTACGTGATTTAGTTTACAACTATTTCGTTTGCTTCTTCAGCTATATGTTTACATTCTCAATGGCTTCACTCCCATCATTCCCTGAATTTATTTATTCAACGATTCACTTATCGAAATTTGTACGGTGCTACACATCAAGGTCAATAAACTGCAATGCTATGCAAGCCGTGCAGTCTCGTGTCGACAATCGAATTAATGTCCGAACTCTGTCGAAAGTTACTTTCCAGGCACGTAATCCATAATTTTCAGAAACTGATTCATATTTTACATGCCATTAAGTTGTTGCTTACGTTGAAAGAATGAAATTACTGTTTACTAGGGTGGCTCTTATTTTCGACTTTTGAATTTTCTTCGGGGCACCCTCCAAAATAGTTCCAAATAATTAAAACAAAATCCGTGTAAAGTTTGAGCGCGATCGGATAACGGGAAAGAGTGCCCCTGGGTCCTTAAACATTTAAATCATTATTTAACAGCTCGCGAAGTCGATTTTATATAATATCCTCCAAGTTATTGATTAATTCAAAAAATATGTCAAACAAAAATTGTAGATCCGGACAAGGAGCATCTGTTATGTTGTATTACTTTTGCTCGTGCGACAAACGGTTTTTGAAAAAAGTCCAAAAAACTAAAAAAAAATTGTTTCCCTCCAGTTTGGAAAGTTTAAATGCTTCTAGAACACTTTTTATTTATGAAGGCGAACAAGAAAGGGAATTTTTATTTCCGAGGACTATTTTTTAAACATTTAAGGGGGGGGGCCATATACCGAAATATGCGAAAAAGATAAAAAAATTCTTATTTTTAGTGTTTGATATGTCATGAATGTTTCTAGAAAATTTGGGACCGAAATTCGCAAAAATATCGAAAATATGGAGTCTACATATATCTCAATTCGCGTGCTCCTTTACTTTACTATTAAATTGTAACAGATTATACAGAGATTTTTGAATTCGGACATTTCATAAAATTGTGAATCACTTCGTAAAGTATAGCAGAAACTTCGCCTTCATTACAGGAAATACTTCGTTGTGCTGGATTCAGGTCCGAAAGAAATACTTAAAATTGTATGCACATGTACATGTGTGTATTATAAATACTTGTATGAAATTTATTTCTCGTATTAACTTACGATTTCTTGATTCCTTCACACTTTCTGAATTTCATTTGCTCCTTATTAATATATACAACGTTTTTTGTACTGATTACGTTTTAAAGCTGTTTGTATTGTGTTCTATATTAATTTATTATTTTCACACATTCATATGGAAACAGTACCTAACGTTTCTTGAAAGGCTTGTCGAGTTCTAGAATTTGATATACGTATATGTACAATGATTTCAAAAGTATAACAGATACGGCATCGTTTGTTTCGATGGGTATTCAATAAATAAATTCTTTTATTTTTCTTCGGCATCTACCAGGGCTGGGACTATTCGAATAATTTAATGTTCGAATATTTTACAAGTATTCGAATGCTACGAATAAACTTCGAATATTTGAGTATTCGAATGTTATTATTCGAATACTATTCGAATGTTATTATTCGAATCCTATTCGAATGTTATTATTCGAATCCTATTCGAATGTTATTATTCGAATACTATTCGAATGTTATTATTCGAATACTATTCGAATGTTATTATTCGAATACTATTCGAATGTTATTATTCGAATACTATTCGAATGTTATTATTCGAATCCTATTCGAATGTTATTATTCGAATACTATTCGAATACATCAATATTCGAATACTTAAATATTCTAATAGTATTCGAATACTTAAATATTCTAATAGTATTCGAATACTTAAATATTCTAATAGTATTCGAATACTTAAATATTCTAATAGTATTCGAATACTTAAATATTCTAATAGTATTCGAATACTTGGATATTCGAATTACATTCGCCAAATAATTGAGCAACTGAAGTATTCGAATATTCGAATACCGAAAAATTCGACAAATAGTCCCAGCCCTAGTACCTACTCATACTAGTAAGGTTCCTTCCGCACAACCTCGTGGCTTAATGAATTATACGTGGAACACTTTAATGCATATAATATTTATATAAGGTATTATTTATAATTATCTTGCGAATATGTTCCCATGTTAATTCGTGACCACAACTAAATTAATTAAGTGAACAACAGGCATTTAGTGCCTGTTTTTCCACGATTATCTTTGCATTCGTCTGCACTTCACATCTTCCTTCTAAATAAATTGCTAACGAGATTACATTATACCATGAAGATTAGCGTGTGTTGTTTCTATTCGGAGCTAACAATTGCTCATAAATATCAAGCATATTTCATATGCAACATTGTTTTTTTATTTCTATTAGTTCCCGAGGAAAACTAATTTAAATTTTTATTCAAGTTTAAGGGTAGTTTTCACTTCTTAAGGTAGTTCCTAACCAACCATGTTAGTCAAATTAGAGTTGGGTAATAAACGATAAATATAAAGTAGTTTGATACTATAGAAATAATAATAATAATTTTTAACATCATGTACATATATTTTAAAAAGTTCAATGTTAATATGAATATTTGTAATACGAAAATAGAATATTAAATTGGTTAGCGTAGTGAATTGGAGCAGCAGATCTGACAACGTCGCATACTTTCGGAGCGTCTTTTATAACCAAAATGTCAGAAAAATGTTCATATGAATTTGAATCGTCGTTCGCTATTTAAATGTCTGAACATATCGATTGTGCGACGTTGCCACGTTGACTGCTCTACGTAATTTCTAAAATATTTGCACGTAAACCTATTTTTGATGAACATTTACGAAGAAACCATGTGGTCAGTTTCGCAGAAATTAATAAATTCATTTCGTGACATTTCGATGTACTTTTGTGCCAATTTTGGTACACTTCTTGAATATAGCTTTCCTGTTTCAGAAGAAAAACTGAAACTATAACACCCTTGTTCCGACTCTGCCATATGCCACTGTGTTAAATGCATCAACTTTAATTAACAATTTCTCGATAACTATGTGGTAAATCAATTTTAAACTTTGTACAAGGGTTTCTTGTATTCGAAATTAGTTTTATACGAATTTTAAAAGAATTCTTGCATTTAGTAGAATATTCAGGAACTACCTTAAAAATGAATATCAAGCAATCAAATAAATGTACGTATGTCAAATCTATTTTCGTGCTTTAGTCACGTGCCTTTCATCAAGGATTGAAGATCGAAAATTGTCAATTAGGTGATGTTCCTTGTCAGTGCAAACTCGAAATATTTACGAAAAATAAACAAACAAACAAAAATTACTGTTAGTCTTAAAACTTGCATACCTATCTGTTTTTAATTTCTTTTTCATTTCTTGTTTTTGTATTTCTTTTTTCATAACAAAAAAGAACTTATATATTGTATCTCCACTTGATTAGATTGCATAACAAAGACGTTGAAGAAATAAATATGCAAGCTTTAAAGACGTCCAGAAAATGGCCCCTACAATTTCATTATTAAATAGTAGATATAAATTAATATGCATTTAGAAAAGTTTAACTAATCCTCCCGAAAAATTTTCAGTAAGTATATTATTAGCATTATGCACAGAAATATTTCTCTATACATACTTACATACATCCTATGTACCTGGAAATAAAGATTGCAAAAGTGGTTCACCAAACGTATCAAACGTAGGGGAAATTAGTGTAAAACCGGGACGCGTTATTATTTTTTAAACTGCCTTAAATTTTGCCGCGTCGTTGCAGCGATATAGTGTCGCAATGTGTCTTATTTTGTCAACAAAAGATGATTGTGTTACAAGCGTGCTTACTAAGGTTAAATCGTCTTGTGTGTTTTTGAAGGCTCTGATTTAATTTTCGATAGTTAAGAAACTTCAACACTTTTCACAGTTTTGAGGTAGATACTTTTTTGTGTGAATTACGTTAATTGTTGCATATTAAAGTGTAAATAACTACGACAGTTTGTTTGTACTTCGCCCTGGTATTGTTGATAATTCGTAATATTTACAAAATTGTATGCTGGGGTAAAACCGTACGGGGTAAAATCGGGTACCCAGTTTTAGACAAAATGTGTATAACAAAGCAACAAAAACGAGGATTTTATCAAATTTAAAACTAAATCTTAATAAAGGACTACAACTAAAAAGAAAGGAAACCACGAAATTAAACAAAATACCGAAGGATGATGATAACAGTTGTGATGAAAACGGTGAAGAAATTTGCATTAATGTCGAAGAATCATATGGTTCATCGAAATTGAACGAAGGTTGGGTGCAGTGTACAGTTTGTTGTTAAGTGGACTCACGAAGGCTTCACTGGTTGGGGGACTGAAGAATTGGACGCATTCCGTTGTTATGGATGCTAGAGCCAGTTTCTAGTATGGTACCCGGTTTTACCCAGGCCATGGGGTAAAACCGTAAAAACGGACCATATTTTAAATAGTAATTTTTTTGTATTTGTTATTATATTTAAAAAAATGGATATATACTATTATTTAATGAATAGTTTAGTCTAATGAACCCTAATTTAAATTTCTTTTTTACATTAATAATCACAACGTTATGAGCTTTTATTCTTAACGTCCCGGTGCCCCTACTTCCACAAAATGCAAACTTTTCTGCTGCAACCGTCTGTTCCTTTATGTAACAACTAGCTTTACTACTCGGCTTCGCCCGAAATTTAGATTCTGATTTTATAAAAAAAATTGTATTTATTGATTGTGAAAATAGTCACATTCATCTGGATTAGCTACACTGCGTTCCATATAAGAGTGTACCAACGCCCCTACCAATTTGCGACCGATCTGCGCAGCTCCCACGGATCTGACACACGCGATTGGTCGTAGCAATTCCCCTGCCGGTTTACTACCAATCAACAGTGTATCCCTGCGCGAAACGAGTATGCTCTAACGTGGAACGCAGTGTAGGCATAATTAGCTGGAACACATTCCGTGACCCCAGAGTTTACCGTTTGTAAGTTTTTAAGCGACAGACAAACACAAACACTTTCTGCTTTATATAATAAGATTAAAAAATTCTTTATAAACATAATACTTAAGATTCAAATGTGGTAAATACATGCTCATAAATTCTGTATCAACTTTAGAGGCAAACTGATAAACAAGATTTGTGAGATTCTTAACTTTTTGAATCCGAGGAATTTCGAAAATAATTTTTTCACCTCAACATTTATTATTTTAATATAACGCATATACCTACTTATACGTCAACCGGATTCAGACGGTTAATGACCAACTTATCATAATGCTGTTAATTTTACGAAATATAATTCAAATTAACTTCACAGAAATAAATAAATCAGATATGAAAATTTCTCGTATTAAAAAAATTCGCAGCTGTCCAAATTTCGCCTGGTTTTATGTTAATAATTCCCACGTATGCCTGCAGGTATTTGTGTCATCATTGAGTTCGAGAACCGCGCAGCGGGTCCTTAAAAGCTTCATTTGCAATTCCTTCCTATTGCGTATCACAACGATTAAAGCGCGAAGGTTTTCATCATTAAATTTCCTGCTGAGACCTCTTTTTAACAATTCCTCTCTATCACCCCGAATTGTAGCAATCGTTCACGCTAATTTAAAGGCTCAAGTGCGTCAAACGGATGATCTTACAATTTAGTGATCCTGGTACATGGCAAGTAATGAATTTCGCTTCGAGGACACGTCCCCTGTAGAACAGTAGAATCCTAGAATCTTCGTTAAGCGGCAACATACATACACCTAGGATTAGAAAAACTAGTGTCAAATTTGACAATTTTTTTCTCATTAAAAATATTTTTTAATTTAAAATATCTTTATACGCATCCCAAAATACATACTTTAATGTAACAATTGTGTAAATTTAATTCGCAAACTAAGAAGATTGAATGTGTATTAGCTTTTTTCTTAAAAGGGTACCTATCTTAAAAAACGGTAAACAATATTTCTCGAGAACTAGTGGACCGGTTCAGTTGAAATCTGGAACAGCGGATTTTCATAGAATTATCTCGTTTTTTATCGTAGAATTTGTTTTAAACGTCATTCTTCATTTTTTATTAATTAAAGAGAGATTCAAATGGTCTTCATTTTGCGAAAAATTGATATTGTTAAAATCGACTACGACAAAAACTAGATTCTTCTATGTATTTAAAGAGATACTTCTTTTCGTTGTTTCGGATAAAAACTATTGGATATAATTTTGTTCCCGCGGATGCGGAAGGTGTTCTGAAAAAACTGCCTAATGGAAAACATATTCAATCTTCTTAGTTTTCGAATTAAATTTACACAATTGTTACCTTAAAATATGTATTCTAAGATGCACATAAATATTTTTAAATTAAAAAATATATTCAATGAAAAAAATTGTCAAAGTTCACCTGGTGTTTCCACTCCTGTAGGGGAAGATGGCGTATAGCTCGGCGCAGGGGGCGCCACTAGCGCATGTACTGCGATTTTGCACGAGTGCGCATCTGTAAATGGTTTCTGAGCGGGAATTTTCCATTTGCGGAATGTATAAAGTGGGTAGTTGCATAATGTTTCATAACATACTGATGACAAGTGGCATGTGTGCTGGTGGCGCCACAGGTGGGAAAAAGTTGTAGTCACCTTCCCCAATTTAACCGGAATCGATTATCTGCACATCGTTTAAGTGAATTGAAAAGCAAATGTATGGAATTGTCTACGTAACTGTCTTGGCAGTTGGCAGGTACATATTATCTTAATAGTGGGACGAAGCAGTGATCCAATGATTGGATTGGAAAGTTAGTAGGGTTTATACAAAAACCGACTTTTGAAAAATCCGGTATTCGAATTCCATTATTCCCGAGAAACCGGTTAAACCGGTTTTCCATTTTTCACAAAATAATATAATTAAAATAGTAAATAAATATTTGTACTTATTTTAAAAATGTTCAGTTTCCTTAATATTATGGAATTGCAAAAATATAACAAAATAAAATATACTTCTATACAAAACCAAATAAAAAAATAAATAAATTAAGGTAACCAGAATCGGTAACAATACATACAATTTTTGAGTTCATTTAATATTTACGGATCTACAAAAATATAACATAATAAAGTAGACTGCATACAAAACAAAATGAAAAAATCTAAAATAATTAAAATCCGTACAAAATATAAATCTTTTGAAAGGTGGAATAAACTTCGAATATTTGAGTATTCGAATGTTATTATTATTGGAATACTTGGATATTGGAATAGTATTCGAATACTTGGATATTCGAATTATATTCGCCAAATAATTGAGCAACTGAAGTATTCGAATATTCGAATACCGAAAAATTCGAAAAATAGTCCCAGCCCTAGTGTGGAACAGTGGAAGACTAAATATTTCAGAATTTTCAGCACCCCTTTTATACTGATATACATGCGATGTATATCGAGTTCTGATAGTGATCGACTTCTCGAGAATTTCATTTGTTTCAGTTTAAATCTCAAATGTGAAGTATACATTATCGGATTTATAAGTGTTAAGTCACAATCTTATATGAGATAAATGTTAGAAATATTTTCAATATTGAGAACCTTTATGTTTATTATAGTGAATAGCTTTTAAATTAAACTTAATGTGTTTATGCATCGCTTTTTCAGTTTAATCATTCTATTTTTAACTTTGCTTGTATGGTTCTTTAATTTAACATCTTGTTAATTAATTTCGAACATAGTCACCTTATTCCGTATTCATTACCGAATATACATATACCATCTATACCTACGCCTTAATTATTTTCTTATTTTTGGAGTAAATTATTTGGCACCAATTCAACTGAAAGTGAATTCGAATCGACCTAAATGATGTTGAAATATAACCATCTAAACCTTGCCAAGTTTCTCTGGCACGTGTAACTAAATCAATTCTCAAACACAACTGTTTCTAAATACTGAAATGTTTAATTGAAAATTGTTAAATCATATTCAACAAAATACTGTGTTGTAGAATTAGGAAAGGAAAACGCGAATAAAAAATATTCCTCTGTTAAGAGTCAGTTACATGTCTCTCTGTGACGATAATGACATCATTGTATATTTATCGTCTTCGTCGTTTTTCTTCTCATTGACATACGCATATTTGTGCAAATATTTTTACGTAACACATGCAATGCTTCCAGTCGGAAGTACCGCTTGCAACAATCGTGAAAAATTGAGATAATCAGTAAAATGAAATTCTGTATTGTAATAAACTTTCTGTTACTAATTACTATATAAACATAAATTATAACTTAATATAACTCTAATATAAAATAAACATATGCTGTGGTCCGACTTCCATAATAATTTGTGTATACCAAAATTTGTTAGGAAAACATTTACCCATTTTAATTTGTATCAGAACAATTTATTTTACCATGTCTACTTATATAAATTATAAACACGATGGATGCACAAAATACTGGAAATAGCTTTCATGTATGAATTAGACTCGACCTATTTTAGATTCAATTGTGAAGTAAATTTTCATTTTGACTTTAACTTGAGTTCTTCAAACTTGTATTGAACTGAAAGCTTTGTGCCAGTGTATAGTATGAAGAGAAGAGATACAATAGGACGGATATTTCTTGGAAAGAAGGTATGTATGTTAAGTGACAGCCAGGAACGTGACCAAATTACTGATAAGGTTGAATAAATACTGAAAGTAACATCTTAGCTCAGGCAACCGGTTAAAGTGCACTCAGGTGGAGGAGGATTGTGTTTTATTTCACCCCTTTTATGAAATCACCCTCAGATCTTGATACTTTCACGACAGAAATATGTATAATTAATTTAACCAGAGCAGTATACATGTTGCATCTTAAATACAAAATTTTGTTTTCCCATTTTCGATATTTACATCTTCAAAACATTGCTTATATGTGTTTAGTTACTTTAGTTGCAAACAGTTAATGATTAAAAGTCAACTGCAAACTTCCTTCATATTTTCAGGATCATTCGTTTTGAATTTCAAATCTACTGCGCAAAATCACTTGCAAATTTTGATTAACTAAGAGCCAACGCAATGTCGTGGCATATAGGGTTAGTGACGCACCATCAATGAATTCTATAAATAGCATACAAATAACTATACACATATCATTGTTCTAATTAGAAGTGACTGCTGCAGCTATTTGAGGGCTGAAACACAGTGTATCCTCCTGCACTAGTAAATAACACCTTGATTGATCTAACTAGGGCTGGGACTATTTGTCGAATTTTTCGGTATTCGAATATTCGAATACTTCAGTTGCTCAATTATTTAGCGACCCACACAGCACCATGACATTGCAGCAATGTCTCTGCAATGACACGGTGCAATATTGCAATGTTGCACCAAAACATTGCAGAGACGTTGCAGGTTCAATCCTATGACCGCCTTCGCAATATTGCAGGTGTGTATTTTTGTAAAGTTGCGGCAACATTACAAATATGTAGTCCTGCAACGTTCCGGCAATGATTCTGCAACGAAACGGCAAAATTCTGGCAATGATTCTGCAACTCTTCGACAATATTCTGGTGCGAGATTGCAATGTTGCACCGCATCATTGCAGAGAAATTGCAGGTTCACTCCTATGTCCGCCTTGGCAATATTGTAGGAGTGTATTTTTGCAAAGTTGCGGCAAAGTTGCAATATTGTACGATCGTTGCCAACGGAACATTGCACGGCAACGAACTTGCAATATTGCTGCAATATTGCAGGATCGTTGGCACTCCAATAATGCACAACAATATTGCAGCATCGTTCCTGCAATATTGCAATGCAACCTGCAACAACACAATATTGCAGCAACGTTTCTGCAATACTGCTACAACGAAGTGTGCTGTATGGGGAATATAATTCGAATATCCAAGTATTCGAATACTACCCACACATCACCATAACATTGCAGCAACGTCTCTGCAATGACGCGGTGCAAGATTGCAATGTTGCACCAAAATATTGCAGAGACGTTGCAGGTTCAATCCTATGACCGCCTTCGCAATATTGCAGGTGTGTATTTTTGTAAAGTTGCGGCAACATTACAAATATGTAGTCCTGCAACGTTCCGGCAATGATTCTGCAATGAAACAGCAAAATTCTGGCAATGATTCTGCAACTCTTCGACAATATTCTGGTGCGAGATTGCAATGTTGCACCGCATCATTGCAGAGAAGTTGCAGGAGCGTTGCCACTCCAATATTTCTGCAATATTGTACGGTAATGTGCGTGCAATTTTGCTGGGGCGTTGCCACTGGAACATTGCACATCGATGTGCGCGCAATATTGCATAAATATTGACGGATCGTTGCTACAGGAACATTGCACGACGATGTGCGCGCAATATTGCAGAAATATTGTAGGATCGTTGCCAATGGAACATTGCACGGCAACGAACTTGAAATATTGCTGCAATATTGTACGATCGTTGCCAACGGAACATTGCACGGCAACGAACTTGCAATATTGCTGCAATATTGCAGGATCGTTGGCACTCCAATAATGCACAACAATATTGCAGCATCGTTCCTGCAATGTTGCAATGCAACCTGCAACAACACAATGTGTATTACAGCAAACTTCCTGAAATACGGCTGCAACGATATGTGCTGTATGGGTATTCGCATATTTAAGTATTCGAATACTGATGTATATGATAGCATTCGAATAATAACATTCGAATCCTCAAATATTCGAAGTTTATTCGTAGCATTCGAATAAAATATTCGAATAGTCCCAGCCCCAGATCTAACGAGACCCGGTGTTTTCCATCACGGCTACGGCCGCTGGTATATATATCATATAAATCTGACATTCTTTAAAAACCTGATTTAATCATTTTATTTTATTCTGACAAAGTTTATAATTTGCAAGTAATGCTGACTGGTCAGGCTGAAGTATTGTTACTTTATCTCTTTATTATCTCTTGTTATATATATTCTTTACCATTTTTCAAGACAGTACATATCACTTTGTAATCGCTAAATTATCGTAATTTCATTTTTAAAATCTTTTAATAATAGTAGGTTATGAAAAAATAACACTCTTTGAGTGTAAAATAAAGTGAGAAGGAGTTAGATATTACTGTAAAAGAAACTAAGTATTGAGTTTAGTAAAATAAAAAGTTTTTACGGCTATACACTTTATTCTACACCTATCGATAATTCAAAGAAAAACTCCCTCTACTTTAAAATAAAAAAACACGAACTATATAACGTTCTGTAAAATAATATTTTCTTTCACCTCGATTTATTTATTTTAAGTACCTGACTATCAGTATAATTAGTTCATTAGCAACATTTTTTTATAAGTTGGGTAATTATCTTTCCTATCCCACAAATGTTTATAAATGTATCCACGTTTCAAATAATAAACGCATTTCCTTTTTCAAAAGATACTTTAAGAATGTTTATAGTGTCTGCACCGCATTTTCAAACTGATTTAATCACTTCCAAAAGTAAACGAATAAAAAGTAATAAATTAAGTAAAATTGTAGGTATTCCAAATTCAAAAAACCCAGTTTACTTCGAACGAAAATTTAAAACCCTTTGCTTTGTCATAATACAGTACAAATATCAAGCAAACTATGACCACACTTGTGTGATGATATTTTCACCAGTTTACAAGTAGCAAGTAACAAGTAGTTAATAACCTCCTCCTTTTTGAAGTCGGTTGAAAAAAGAACAGAAAACTGTTTCATGATGCTCAATACAAGAAACCTTCAAATTCTCAGAAATTCATTTGTGTGGGAACTAACACCGTCACGCTGCTTAGAATCGGGAAGTTCAAGAAGAATCCCATTGCTTCAGCTTCCTTTCAAGTTTAGGGCAAACGTACGAAAGTCTCGTATGTACGCGGATGTTTGGCTAAAGTAACGCGACCAAGATTTCAACCATTCCGTATTGCCAATTACGAGCTCAGCTTCTGACAATGAGCCAATGGCGTGCAGTGTTTCTCACGACATTCAACACCGTAATTTCTCTCGCCATTGTCTAACTACTGTGAGTCGTGACACGTAAAGAGCAGGTCTCTCATCATCGCCGTTGGTACAGTAAAAAGAAAAAGAATCTAACGGATATAGAGACAAATTTCTGTTCGTCTTCGGTTAATTATTTTCCATGATTCGCGTTGCATATTCTCGCGAGCAGACAATGTTCTTAAGGTGTTACGCATTGATTTTAATGAAACTCTGTAGGAAGCTGAGCTAAGCAATAGTGAGACCACCAATGCGCAGGCTCGTGCAGAAGATGGTTAGCTTCGGATGCATTCGGTTTGTGTCGGCTCGTCATTAATGGCTGTGTTCGGAACATAACCCCACTTTTGCTGTTTTGTGAATAGTCGAACGCGATATCTACAAGTACGATTTTATTTAAAACAGCTGCATACGATTTACTAATTTTGTTAAATATAACCTACATGATATACTGAATTTGGAATGTATGTCAGTATAACCTTTTCGAGTATAGTCGAATTAACGAAAGACGGCGCCTGGGCGGCCCGTAGGCCGGCGCGCGTGGCTCAGGAGAGAACCAATGCCTGTTCCGTACTTTGTGCGACGTTGCCACGTTGTGTAGCAGATCGGACGTCTCTTTCCATCTTCAAGCGCAACTTTGTCTCTCTTACTCGCTCGATAAAACAGATTCCTTCATCTACAAGTCGCTCCACCCCAAATCGATCACATTTTTAGAGACTTTGATCAGAATGCAATATGTATTTTGTGAATCACGGGAAATTATGGAAACATCTTTTTCACAAATAATCAACAATTAAAGAAGGTGATAGTATGTATAGACCTGATCATCATAAAAAGAATGGCATTGGCCAAGAGTGGGTTAATGAAACTCTTCATCGGTTAATAATAGTTCATGCTCACGTTAATTCTCAAAATTCCGTGCTCGAAAGCAGAATATTTCGAACGTGAAATTTGCAAAATAAAACTTTGGTTATGATTTTAAAAATTACAAAATTAATTTTTCAATATGAAAAGGAGTATTAGAATAGCCCGCACATTCTAGATTAAAATGAAAAAAGAATGAATTCAATAGGATAAAGAGTTTCCGAGATAAAAATTCACAAGTACAGCTCGGTTTCATGAAAATCCTTCTGAAATCCCTGCCTATAGAATATTTCAGTTTGAACAAAATCCCTGACATCGAGTGCAAAAAGTGATCGATTTGCCGTGGAATGACGCTAAATAGAATGCGAATCCTATGAGCTTGTATTCCTCCAATTATCCGTCATTCATTCTGCATGGCGCGTGCCGGAATAGCCAATAAGATTCGACACTCTGTCAAATCTCTATGAGAAGGACGTTGGGTTCGCCCTCTGGAAGAGGATAGCAATATACACCCGACAAAGACAACGATTACTCTAGGGCCCAGACTCTAGGCCCTAGAGTCTAGGCAGTCTAGACCCACAGCTAAGTAGTCGAAAGTCATTGGCCAAGGCCTAGGGAGCCGCGTAGGGGAAGCACCAATCGCGAGCCTGGAGTAGCGGCAACGTCGCAAATTCTGGCCCCGATCCCAAGCGCCTTCTTTCGTTAATTTGACTATAAGTACCTCTCATAGATATATAACGTCATTCTATTTTCGAATAGCACCGAAGAGGAACGGAGTTACCCGATTTGCTTGTATCATCCCGCGAACCTTGCAACCCCCCTCAGCTTACGCTCGGTCTATATAAGTCTATGGTGGGCACAGTGGGGACTTTTGTCAGGAGATATAGTATCGAGGCATTACTGTTGGATACCTGGCAACTAAGGACCTCCCACTCCCAAGTAGGACTGGGACTATTCGAGTAATTTAATATTCGAATATTTTACAAGTATTCGAATGCTACGAATAAACTTCGAATATTTGAGTATTCGAATATGGTGTGTAGTGGGTCAAAATTAGCGTACAAGATTTCACCCTAACAAATGAACCTAAAGAACTTGATTTATAATTCACACCATACTATTCGAATACATCAGTATTCGAAAAGATCAGTATTCGAATACTGATTAGTACTCGAATACTGATCAGTACTCGAAAAGACCAGTATTCGAATACTGATCAGTACTCGAAAAGACCAGTATTCGAATACTGATCAGTACTCGAAAAGACCAGTATTCGAATACTAATCAGTACTCGAAAAGACTAGTATTCGAATAATGATCAGTACTCGAAAAGACCAGTATTCGAATACTGATCAGTACTCGAAAAGACCAGTATTCGAATACTGATCAGTACTCGAAAAAACCAGTATTCGAATACTGATCAGTACTCGAAAAGACCAGTATTCGAATACTGATCAGTACTCGAAAAGACCAGTATTCGAATACTAATCAGTACTCGAAAAGACCAGTATTCGAATAATGATCAGTACTCGAAAAGACCAGTATTCGAATACTGATCAGTACTCGAAAAGACCAGTATTCGAATACTGATCAGTACTCGAATACTGATGTATTCGAATAATAACATTCGAATACTCAAATATTCGAAGTTTATTCGTAGCATTCGAATACTTGTAAAATATTCGAATACTGATGTATTCGAATACTGATCTTTTCGAATACTGATGTTTTCGGTATTCGAATACTTAAATATTCGAATTATATTCGACAAATAATTGAGCAACTGAAGTATTCGAATACTGAAAAATTCGACAAATAGTCCCAGTCCTACTCCCACATAGGTGATTTTTTATTTCCCATCCGCTCTTCTTAATTCCTAAAACTCTCAGTATTGCTTGGAATACTTATATATAGATGATGTCCTTATTATAAATTATTTATGCATTGTTTATAATTACTTTACTTTCAATTTTAATTTCCCAAATTTTCGTAAAAAGTTCATTTTTCCCAAACAGTAGAAAATTCTGCCATACACGATCTTTGTTTACAAACAACACAATCGTGTAATTATTCGAACAAATAGTTTTCAAACCATCATTATCACAATTTTTTCCAGATAATTGAGATTCTACTGTACCTTTTTTAAAATTTGATAATACATTCGATATATACTTATTACCAATATTTTCATGAAAATAAGAAAATTAGATAACAATCTGAGCAAATTTCATCTGTGATTTCATAACTTTCCGAATTAATTATTACGAATATCTGTTTGGCGATAGCGGAAAGTAGGTTAGAGTGTATTTGCAGCCTGTTGCACAAGTCTCGTGCGACCAAGTCTATACGCGAACCGTTTTACATTCGTTTAGAAGAAAAACTGTTTTCACACTCGTTAGGAACGGCTTATAGGCAATAGTTGTATATGGTAATCCCTTCGTTGCTGTGGGAATTGCTTTCACCGGTCTCGCTGACGAAGTAAAAGCACAGGTAAATACGCGAGTGCAAGGAAATCGCGCAACGCGTTATGCTTTCTGTCAACCGTATCCCATTGCAACAAGCAGTAGAAAAACAAAAATCGCGCGCGTCACTGTACTCTTATACAGATATGGATACCTTGTTATCGTATTTCAAGTAATTACAACAGGCGGAGCTTGCAATAAAGATAGTTTAAAAAAAAAATAGCAATGTGCAACAGTGCAACTATCATTTTGCACGTGGGAGAAAATTCCTTTTGCAATTAAGGATTTAAAATATTCTACACCACATATTACGATTTTGTTATTACAGCTTTTATATACATAGAATATAACGTTATTCATTTCAAATATTTCTTCTACTCTAGGTATTTTAATTTTTTTTTAATACTTCAACTTTGATTTCTCTGTTCCACATATTTTAATTCCGACTCTAAATATTAATATTGTATTTTGCATAGAGTATTTTTCATTAATACGGGATGTACATCAAATTTAACGGTATTCAGTTTATATATTTCTTCTACCCCAGATGTTTCAATTCTTCTTATTACGTAATGTTATAATTGTAATTAACTTTCCATTTGCACTCTTCTATTCCAGATATTTTAATTTCCATTCCAGATCCTGGTATTGTATTTTACGCAGGACGCATAATTCATTATTAAAAATTGTATACAATATTTTAAATTTTCATTCAAGTTTAAGGGTAGTTTTCACTTCTTAAGGTAGTTCCTAACCAACTATGTTAGTCAAATTAAAGTTGGATAATATACGATAAATATAAAGTAGTCTGATACTATAAAAATAATAATAATCATTTTTAACAGCATGTATACAGGGTGTCCCACGGTAGACTGGACAGCAGGATATCTCCTAACATATGGGCGATAAAAAAATTTTTAAAATATGGAATTGCATGGTTCGATGGGGCCAATTTATTTGCGCGGACGATTTTTTTTTCGATTATTATTTTAAAAGATACGATGGTCAAGTTCCGTTTTTTAAATGCAACTATTTTTTTTTAAAAGGTGAGTTGATAGTGCGTTCCAAGACAAATTCAATAAGCACTAATATATACACTTGATTTCCACTGGTTTTTGAGATATTGCGCTTGCAAATTTACTGATTTTCACTGGAAGAAAACCCGCTGAAATAGCAAGGACCGGGGTCGGTACTTGCTGGCGCTACGGGGGGCCTTGCCTGTTGAAACAGATACCTACCTGCCAAAGGTCTACGCCAGGCCCAAAAGCTAGACAATTCTTTTCCGTCAGAAATTCTACTTAGGTAGGTACATCTGCGGTATCAAGAAGCGGGTGCAATATCCAATACAGCGTATTAAGAAATTCTTTTCTTCGTCGTATCGAAGGGGAAGTGTCGCTAATGGATTCGTTATGTTTTTCTGATGAAAATCATACCAAATATCATGCAAATCGAACTACTTTGGCACAAGCCGTTTGTATTCCTTATGTAAAAGTTGTCCGATTTACACGACATTTGTAATGATTTTCGTCAGAAAACGTCACTTCCCCTTCGATACGATGAAGAAATTTTTTAATACGCTGTATTGGATATTGCACCCGCTCCTTGATACCGCAGATGTACCTACTTGCGTAGGATTTCTGACGGAAAAGAATTGTCCAGCTTTTGGACCTGGCGTAGACCTTTGGCAGGTAGGTATCTGTTTCAAGAGGCTAGGCCCCCCGTGGCGCCCTCAAGACCGACCCCGGTCCTTGCTATTTCAGCGGGGTTTCTACCCGTGAAAATCAGTAAATTTGCAAGCGCAATATCTCAAAAACCAGTGGAAATCAAGTGTATACATTAATGCTTATTGAATTTGTCTTGGAACGCACTATCAACTCACTTCTTCAAAAAAATAGTTGCATTTAAAAAACGGAACTTGACCATCGTATCTTTTAAAATAATAATCGAAAAAAAATTCGTCTGCACTAATAAATTGGCCCCATCGAACCATGCAATTCCATATTTTTTTTATTTTTTTATCCCCATATGTTAGGAGATATCCTGCTGTCCAGTCTACCGTGGGACACCCTGTATATATTTTAAAAAGTTCAATGTTAATATAAATAATTGTAATACGAAAATAGAATATTAAATTGGTTAGCGTAGTGAATTGCAGCAGCAGATCTGACAACGTCGCATACATTCGGAGCGTCTTTTATAACCAAAATGTCAGAAAAAGTGTTCATATGAATTTAAATCGTCGTTCGCTATTTAAATGTCTGAACATATCAATTGTGCGACGTTGCCACGTTGACTCTACGTAATTTATAAAAAATTTGCACTTAAATCTATTTTTTATGGGCATTTACGAAGAAACCATGTGGTCAGTTCCACCGAAATTAATAAATTCATTTCCGTGAAATTTCGATGTACTTTTGTGCCAATTTTGGTACACTTCTTGAATATAGTTTTCCTGTTTCAGAAGAAAAACTGAATATATAACCCCCTTGTTCCGACTCTGCCATATGCCACTGCGTTAAAATGCAACCACTTTAATTAACAATGTCGCGATAAGGAGTTCTTGTACTCGAAATTAGTTTTGAACGAAATTTAAAAGAATTCTTGAATTTAATAAAACATTCAGGAACTACCTTAAAGCAGGGCTCTCCAAGGTCGCTTACGCGTAAACTCGGGGTTCTCCCACTCCCATCCGCGTTGCCAAGGATACCGCGCGACGCTAACCGCGGAGACGCTAGCCGTGCCAGCCCGTCATGGCAGCCTTCGTAGCGTCGCGCGGTCTCCTTGACAACGGAAGGCACGCTGCGCGAAAGAAAGATTGGAAGGGGAAGCAGGCGCGTGAGGGGCCCCTACGCCGACGAGCCCTGGCTTAAAGCTTTTTAAGTATCTACTGTGTTTATGTACGTTTTCAAGTAAAGTGAAAATTTCATATTGGTAACATTCTAAAAGTCAGTAATTTCGTGGTGAGCTTATGCAACAAAAGAAATAAATTGACCAGAATGCTTGTTCGTCATTATGGATACCTACATAAAGTTTTTTCCTATATTCATCACAATATGAAGATGAATTTTTAAACGTGTACACAGAGTAATTAAATTAAATGTAGTCATTTAAATTGAAAGCAACATTTGTTTTCGCGAGTAAAATGGCGTTACTGAAGAGACCGAGAATGGCTGTTGATCAAGAAGTATCGATTTGCGTCGTTTTATGTAAACTCAACGATAACATCTTATCACCTGACGTGTTCTAATATCTTGTATACTGATATTTTCAAGAGATTTTATATTTATAACCAGCACGTATTTTCTTAATGTCATTGAGTTATTCGGAAAATATTTGTCTTCAGAGAATTTACCAAAACAAATTGGATTTAAACATAGCTTGCAAAATTAGTTTATTCTATAGGTATAATTATTTAGCTTACTATCTATTAATTATTGGTTAAGTCAGTGTTCAGACTCTGTACATTACATTTGTCTTTCTTTTTGTATACCATGGGGATTCCCGTTTAATTAATAATAATAATAAAAATACCACTTAGCGTAAGTGTTGGAAAAAAATTCTGTCAAAGTTTGCATATTCTGTCCATCGTATAGGAATTTGAATTTTTTAATGAAATATACTTTTTGCTAACAAGGAAATATATTAGGTTCTTAATATTGTCAAAATTTACATTTAATTCTTTAATTCTGTGCAGACAATATTTCCAATGAAAAAAATATCATTGCTCTGTTATTCTGTTGCTTGCACTACCTAAATACTGTTTTGGGAAATTATGTACAGTTTTAATAAAATAATCAGTAAATCTGATTTTCAAAATTGAAATTAATAGTTAATGACGATTATTTCTGACAGTCGAAAGTACACTTATATACTGTTATCCATGAATATTGCCAAACAGCAGCAAATGATTGTATGATTCTGACACTTGATTGCACACCCAGTTACAGTACAATCACTTTCCACCGTCTTATATAATGTCCAGTTATGCAGTGAGCGATTTGTTTTTCGCCGTATAAAGTAGTGTTCTTTAAACGCTTATTGTTAGTCTAAAATCATTTCCCAAGCTAATTGAATAACAACTGAACGGTGGAACTAGAGTAGATAAATATTCTCGGCTCTTGGCAGTAGAATTTAAAAGCAGGGTATAAAACAAAATTCAGATTCAAAATTGAAATAGAAACTTTATCAATAACTGCTACTTAGAAAAATTATATAAATTCAAGGAAATTATAAAATCCGTTACTGAACACTTTCTCATTTTTTGAAATTTTCTGAAATTTCAGAGATTTTCAGGTTTTTCTAAAATAATCTAAAACAAAAAATTAACAAAATATTGAAACAATGCAAGAGTCATTTCCCCCATGCTGCTCTCTTATCTAATTGCTTCGATATAAAATATGCAAATAATCTCGGTTAAGCTTCCTTCAATCATATATGTAAAAATGCTTAAAATGTATATTCGATAGTATTTAGTGTTTGTGAAGGACACATCGATTTATTGCCACACAGGTATTCACTATATAGGATAGTACACCAGATACCTAATTATCCCCTTTCACTATAGTGTCATAGAATTATTTATATGGCCACGTTAGCTTCGAATACAAATATTACAAGTAATATGTATTTACTAAAAAATTATTACACGTTCGTTGGAATATTGTAGCGCAATGATGTTTCTTACAATTAGCATGGACTAAACACAGACCTCAAACGAAGTTTACTTAAACAGTCCAAACCATTGGAGGACGTCACAGATCTTTTATGAATAATCTCATTTCCAACTAGGACTGGAACTACTTGCCAAATTTCCCTGTACAGCAGAACGTCGATTAACCGAACATCAATTAATTATTATTGGAACACTGAACGGAGCAGGCATCTATAGCGCCACAAGTCCTATGCTAACACTGTTTACATTTTGAAACACGTATCCGTTACGTTCCAAATGCCCGAGTTCGATATTTCATATATATATTAATAAAAAAAGAGTGGTGTTGAAATTGGAAGAGCAGTTAAATGTTATTGAACGTTTAGAGAATGATAAAAATGCTTCCAATTTCGCCGCGGAATATAATGTTGGAATGTGTACAACTGCCGGAATTGAAACTAATGAATCGAAACTATTAGAATTAAGATGAGTAAATGGCTTGGATATTGCATTAAGATCGACGAAAGTACAAAAAGGATTAGATGCCGTTCAAATATTTGATTTAGAAGGAATCCGAGACTTAGCTATATCTATTTAATAATTGTTAATTTGCTTTTTGTATTATGCTTTCCACGTGTCAATAAATACGAATATTTCAAAATTGTTTTATTCCCAGTCATTTTATGACACAAATTCATAACTTTGGTTCTTCTAGACTGATTATCCGAAAAACTGTTCATCCAAACAAATTTGTCTCCCTATTAGACTACTCAACGTCCTACTGTGTTTGAATATTCGAATACTTAAATGACTCAAATATTCAGCGAATATATCGTAATTTGAATATTCATTGATTCATTGAATACTCTTTAGATTTATTGGGACGAAATTTTAGCGATCAATGCTGCATTTACTGAACAATTTTCACTCAAACAAGGAGAATAAAATGAAATAACTAGGTTAAAAACAATTGTATATTTAATTATAAATGAAATGTGTAAGTTTTAAAACATTAGTAAGCAGAAGAACAAGCGAATTTGTATTCGAATCCACTTATCCGAACTTGAACGGAAAATCATTGATCTATTACAATTTACATGAATGATCCAGTCATCTGAACTTTAGTCGTCAGAACTTCGTGTTTTGTTCCTTTTACTTACTACAGTGTGAAGTCAGTAAGATAAAGTTGCTCAAGATAATTTACTACGTTACTATTTTGTTAAGGAAAAGCTGATGCATATATATATGTATAAATAGCTATATATACACTTTTTATTGTATACATATAAATATATTAGATATACGTAATTTAATCATCATCGATCTTATTCACCGCCACGGTTCACTCGTATGCGTCATCCGCTAATGGTCTGGTGACAAGATGTAATACCCAAACACATTAACAGCATCCGCATTACTCAAATAGTGCAAGTATACGAATACCATCTTACTTGCATGACAATATTCGAATACCCAAGTATTCGAAGTTTATTCATATCTATGAATACCTAAATATTCGAAGTTCAGTCATATCATTCGAATACCGATAAAGTATTCAAATACTCTCAGCTCTGCTCCTAACTGGTGATATCGAAGAAAACGTCGATATCGGAGTAAAGTACTCGCGGAAAGTCCTTTGCGGAAAAGCTAGAATGATACCATTCACGCTCGTACCTGTGTGCGAAATGATCGCGCGGTATGCACGATCGCCTCGAGTGGACCTCCTCCAGGGGAACGTTAGTCAGCAGCGTAAATAACGGCAGGACAGTCGGAGGCTGGCGAGATCGTGCAGACGCACAAGTTCGTGGGTACACGTAGGTATTACCCCGGTTATTTGCACACAATCCAGCGCGACGCGAATCCACGCCGCTGAGGAATTCGTTGAAAGTCCTCCGTATCTCTCCCCTTTCCTCCCCAGCCTATGGCGAACGGTGGTGGCGACTTTTGCGTTTCGTGGGCGTCGTCGGGAGGCCGTGGCGGAGGGGTTTCCCTTCTGCCGCGATTTTTAACTTGAATGAAAGTTCGACGGCAGGAAAATCGGTGCCGATCGATTCGGAACGATTCGCGGTAGGAAGCCCTCGCGGGAAGGCACCCGAACACGGCTGGGGGCCACGATAATGGGGGACCACGAGAAGCAAGCGCGCGGCGAAAGGAACCGCACGCTCAAGAACCCAGCCAAGCACTGGTGAGGCCAACAGGTGAGCCGTGCCAACAGTTTACGGCCAGTGACGTATCATCCGCGTGTTCTATTCAGGGCAACAGGTGTGAGATGCCGCAGTGACGTAGCATGCGAAGGTGTCAGATAGGTAGGCAGCGGGAAAAGGCTCGTGTCCAAAGGCGGTTCGATGGCACGTCGATAGTTGAATAGGATTCATTTGTGTCTCGGAAGAGATGGAAATTACAGCTGGAACTACATATTTGCCGATTTTTCGTGCATGCAAATATCCGTCGAGTAGAATTCGAATATTATATTCGAATTCAGGCTGTTGTCGAATATGCGAATACTGGAACTATTGAATATGTTTCGAATCTTGAAATATTGCAATTTTTTATTCGAATAAGTGTATTTAGAAGGGAATATACTAAAAGGTTTTGATTCCTATTGATATGTTTGCAGAGCGTTAAGGAATAATACAAACATGTTTTTTTGTGGTTTTGTGAATAACTAATATAAGGGAATCAAAACACCTTTCAAAGTTTACCGAAATAGCCTTCCTCTAACGAATCCCAAATTATTTGTCAACTCCAATATTATTTTAGATAAAAGTTTTTCAGTTTCAAATGTAGAATTATGTCAGAAGAGACAAATTTTAGTATTTGTATGCTCGAATACAACCACAATTGGAATTTAATATTCGAATATACCTAGCCTTAATTCCAATGCAATGCTGGATTGCAGTACGAATTCGAATACTGTAATACAATCGAAGAATACTCGTAACATTCGAGTATTTATGAGGCTTTTGCACATTGAATCATTCGTTTGATTCCAACTACAACCCTACTCGCAACTAGGGCTGGGAATATTCGAATATTTTACAAGTATTTGAATGCTGCGAATAAACTGCGAATATTTTAGTATTCGAATACTATTCGAATATTTCAGTATTTGAATACATCAGTATTCACCCTTTTATTTTTAGTCACATGATTGAATTCTTCTCAGGCAGTCATTTGGGCCGGTATCAAAATTATTGGTTCCTTTTTAGTACATTTTAATAAAAACTTGTGTTTAAAAAAAAATTTACTGTAAAGTAATTCATGCTTTTTAGTGAAAATAGTGTATTGTCATCGGAATTATGTATGTGTGAAAAGTTTTAAATTGATCGGATATGTTGAAGTGGGTCAAAATTAATTTACAAAATTTCACCCTGACAAACTAAGGAACTCATATCTGGAACTAATTAAAAGTTTGTAAAAAAATGAACCTAAAGAACTTGATTTATAATTCACAGCATACTATTCGAATACATCAGCATTCGAATACTTAAATATTCTAATAGTATTCGAATACTTAAATATTCTAATAGTATTTGGATACTTAGATATTCGAATAGTATTTGGATACTTGGATATTCTAATAGTATTCGAATACTTAAATATTCTAATAGTATTCGAATACTTAAATATTCTAATAGTATTCGAATACTTAAATATTCTAATAGTATTCGAATACTTAAATATTCTAATAGTATTCGAATACTTAAATATTCTAATAGTATTCGAATACTTAAATATTCTAATAGTATTCGAATACTTAAATATTCTAATAGTATTCGAATACTTAAATATTCTAATAGTATTCGAATACTTAAATATTCTAATAGTATTCGAATACTTAAATATTCTAATAGTATTCGAATACTTAAATATTCTAATAGTATTCGAATACTTAAATATTCTAATAGTATTTGGATACTTGGATATTCGAATAGTATTTGGATACTTGGATATTCGAATAGTATTTAGATACTTGGATATTCGATTAGTATTTGGATACTTGGATATTCGAATAGTATTTGGATACTTGGATATTCGCATTATATTCGCCAAATAATTGAGCAACTGAAGTATTCGAATATTCGAAAACCGAACAATTCGACAAATAGTCCCAGCCCTACTCCCAACCCTAGCGTGAATACAGACTACAAAATTGTGCATTAATGTATACGATAATGTAAATACCTTTTCATTTCATACGAGATACTTCTGTGGCTCACGACTAGAGTTTCAAATGTGTACATATGTAGATTCAGCATAAACAATGACAGTTTAAAAAAAATATTTAAGATACGAGTCGCTAATAATAAAAGTTTCTCGTTTGAAAAGACCTATAGTCAATAATGGTAAGACTACAGTCGAAAAAGTCACGATTTGATTGAAGATGAATCTTTATTGGAATTTTTTTTAAAGAAACAGCTGCGTGGTGATGAAGAATCTATTGTTTACGTGGGATATCTATATTTGTAAATTCGACGAATTTTAGAAATGCATTTTGTAACAATCTCAAATGTCGTTCTGGAAGATTTGGAACTGAAATTTTGGGGAAAGGTAAATATTGCGTTCGAGAGTCAGTGCATTAAGGGGTTACACCACCTTGGCGCTCGGAAAAATAGGTATAAAAATAAACTTTTTTTTGACGCTGCCATTAAGTATATAAAATGATCTTTATTTTACACATATATATAGTAGTTTTATGAACAATTTACAATATTAACGGTTAAAAAAAATAAAAAATGGCGGAGATATAAGCTGATAAGTAGGACCCTCTTTTGAAAATCCTACCTGATGGTGTACTTGATTTCTCTGTTAGGCATCGTCTAAAATATAAAAAATAAATTGTTTCTTATTTAAAAGGGTAATAGCTAAAATATGACATAGGATTTTTGTGATTGGGTGCCATGTTCGAAAGTTATAAATTTTTTAAACTTTTTAACATCGATGCAAACTTGAGTTTCTTTTTCAAACAGCTGTCGTTTCTACAAAAAAAATTTTAAAATTTTTCCCTCTGTCACATTTTAGCTATTACCCTTTTAAATAAGAAACAATTTATTTTTTATATTTTAGACGATGCCTAACAGAGAAATCAAGTACACCATCAGGAAGGATTTTCCAAAGAGGGTCCTACTTATCGGCTTATATCTCCGCCATTTTTTATTTTTTTTAATCGTTAATATTGTAAATTGTTCATAAAACTACTACATATATGTGTAAAATAAAGATCATTTTATATACTTAATGCCAGCGTCAAAAAAAATGTTTATTTTTATACCTATTTTTCTGAGCGCCAAGGTGGTGTAACCCCTTAATACAGCAGTGTTTCAAGCAACAGCTGTGTTTCAGGTGTTTTACGAAGGAAAAAATATTCGTTGCATCTGCCTTCCGACGTATAAGGGCATCGTAGAAATTTAAAACAAATTTTAAATGAAAATATAATAGTCAATAAACAAATATATGCATAACTTATGTAATAACTTATGAGAAATTGTTACTAAAAATTCAATTAAAATAGTAAACGCAACGTATTATAAGTTATACTTGCGGCTATAACTCCACTATAACTAAAAATGGCTATAACTTGGGAACATGGTCAAATAGGGCCCATGTTTATATGAACTTTTTTCCTCGTCCCCCGTCCCACAGTGATACATGATGCCATTTTTTATTCAAATCACCCCACAGGTCGTAATTTTTCAGTAAACTTGACGATATTTTTTTAAACTCTCTATCGATCCGTCCATCCGGAATTTTGAATTTCGTTGTTGATTTTTTTATATTTAACGAAATATACAGCATTCTCAACAAAAATTGTTAATTGAGGTACGGACGATAGCGGCACTCATACAGATTAAGAATCTTTTCGAATTATCTGTTTCGGATAAGTCTAAGCCGGGAAATCACCTGCATCACGAACATACCGTTTTTGTTTAAGTGCCATATTGACGCAGTACAAAAAACAAGTAACACAAATTGAAAATATTCTTTTTAATTTTTTTGGTATAATATAAGAGTAGTTTAATAAAAACCAAAAAGCTTTATTTCATTATATGTTGTATTTATTGAGAAAAAAATCTTTAAAAATAGCTTGAGTACCCCGTTTAGCGTCTTACTATATAGGATTAATTTTGTGGCTGTAATCATTTTTTGGTATAATCGTTTCGGATGACTTCTGCCCTTGTACGTACTTAATAAAAGTTCCATTTATATTTCACAATTTATAGCCCATTAGTATCAGGATAAAATAAAACTTCAACGAAAGCATCAACTCGATATCAAGAAAAGATTTGTCACGCGACATACTTTTAATGCAAGTTTATAATTAATCCAAACTGGCTGGTAGGATAGGTAATAAAGTCTTTAGACGTTTGGTGTACAAAAATAGGTACCTAAATAGAATTGAAAACATACAGGAAATAATCTATAATAAATATGCTTGTACCAATATCCGCGGAAAGGTGGCGGTAAAGTAGAGTTCTGAATCTGTGGCCATTTTATTTGTTCCTGCTTCAGCTGAATGTCCAGTGCAGTGGCGTAACAATAACAACGTTCTTCCGTTCAATTGAAACGGGCAAGAGAAATTTCAAGTGGGAAACCGGTTCCTTCGTTGGCTGCTGCTAACACCGGAACAAGCAAAAATTAATGAATAAAACCGTGAATTTCATGCAATTTATTCACTTGTTCGACACACCGATAGTGTATCGAGTGCATAACTTCTTACCGAGGCTGAATACATGGTGTCATGATAAATGTTTTCGTTTTCTTCATTGAGCTATGATTAAACTGGGGTATAAGTTAAACGTCACGACTGTCGCGTTCATAAATAAACTTTCTGTAAATTGATATCGTCCAGAATAAAAATATATCACAGCTCTCCAGCAGTGTATAAAATAGTACTTTAGAACCTACTTTCAGAAATCAGAAGCTCAGTTTTAACTGGATAACACTCTTTTCAAAATAATGGGTATTAGGTTAGAAACAAGGAGGATGTATTATGTTTGGTAAAGTGAAACAGATTTTGGCGCTGTAGGTTCAAAAATATTTTCTTAAGAAGTGATCCCTTGGAAATGGAAGTGGTATACAATGTAAATATCACGTCAGTGTGAGAAATATATTTTCAAAGTGATATGCTTAATATAACAAATATGAAAGTAACAGAATTTGGCACCAGACATTTATGTAGCTCGAAATTGCTATTTCAGATTCTACCTTTTTTTAAAATAACACCATCTCTACCTGGGAAATATATCCAACGTGCCATTCGTGAATCTCATTGTCAGACGTGTCTCGTGTGAAATCACCTTTACTGTAACGTGTTCAGTTGCTGCAGGGAGGATGTATATGAATATGAGAAAGAATAATATTAAGCAAATGTAACAGTAAGACATTGTTACAATGAGAGAATTTATTATGAATTTCGTTTGTTCTTCTTGTTTTAACCTTCGTTTCGTAACTGGACGAGAGAACTGTAGAAACATAACTGTTTTTACTTTTGTTACTGTTATTCCGAACTGTAACTAAGTGCGATTATTTATACAGTAAGATGCAAAAGTGAATACACTCGCTTTAAAACAGAATAATTTTTTTAAATGGGTCCAACCGACTTGTGGTGTTTTGAGGAGGTAGAAGGATTAGTTTACTACGTGACGTGTTTCGTCGTTTTGGAAAAAAATTGCAATTGTTCGGAATAGCAAAACAATAGTGAAGGTCGCTTTTCCAACTTTTTTATCTGAGCCTGTAATGAAAATTAAAAAAAAACATTTGGCCATCGAAGTAAATTGCATACATACCTAAAATTTCATCAAAATCGGTTACCGTTACTATGAGTTACAAACATTGAAAGATCGCAAATAAGGTTGAAAGTTCCTATTTTCGGGAATTTCAGAGCGACGTTAATCGATTTTGATGAATAATTAGGCATGTATGCAAATTACTGCAATGGCCAAAGTGTTTTTTTTTAATTTTCATTACAGGTTTAGATAAAAAAGTTGAAAAAGCGACCTTCACTATTTTTTTTGCTATTCCGACCAATTGCAATTTTTTTCGAAACAACAAAGCACGTCACGTAGTAAACTAATCCTTCTATCTTCTTAAAAAACCTCAAGTAAGTTGGGCCCATTTTAAAAAAGTTATTCTGTTTTAGAAAAAAGTGTATTCACTTTTGCACCTTACTGTATACAGAAAATTTATTCATTGATTGGAATTATACAAGGAATTACAGGTTTACGAATATCGTACCAAGGAAGACACCATGTTTACAAAGTACTTACTTAAGAGTAATGGCTCTTTAAACAAATATTTCGAAACATACATTTTCAAAATAGTTGTTACTAAAAATTTTAATTTCTCCTTATTTGTATGGAGGACCACTGCACAGAAATTAAACCATTCCGAAAAGGAGAATTGAAATTGAGTATTAAGGTTAAATCCAATCAGATTCAAAGTTAGGCGATAGATAATACCTATAATATTGCATTGTATTATACTAAATTATTACTTCTTTTCGTTGTTCATTTGTTTACTCAGTTACATAAATACTACGTAGGGTAGGCCTTATTTTCAGTATGCGATTTATTTTGCTCTCGCCCGCGGTAGGTGATTTTGTTCAAATTTTTGTTGAAATTTTAAAAGTACACTCAATTTTCTACAATTACTGTATATGTTATTTTTTTGTGCTTTCAACCATTTCTTTAGGTAATAGCATTTTAATATAGCGAGGTCCGCACTAGGGCTGGGACTATTTGTCGAATTTTTCGGTATTCGAATATTCGAATACTTCAGTTGCTCAATTATTTGGCGAATATAATTCGAATATCCAAGTATTCGAATACCAATACTATGCGAATACCATTCGTGTATTCGAATATCAATACTATTCGAATATCAATACTATTCGAATACCATTCGAGTATTCGAATACCAATACTATTCGAATATTTAAGTATTCGAATACCAATACTATTCGAATATTTAAGTATTCGAATACTGATGTATTCATATAGTATGTTGTGAAGTGGGTCAAAATACATCAGTATTCGAATAGTATTCGAATTTTAACATTAATAGCCCTAGTCCGCCCTACGCTCGTACCACCTCCACGGCGCATTCATTTCGATAGGGCTTACAATTTTTGAGAAATTCTTTAAATCCACACCATTGAGGAATTCTAAACTTTAACGCATGGTCGGTCTTTTCCTGTTGTCCGATTGCAATAAAGTTTTGCAGAGACTAGTCTTTATAAAATGGAACCGTTCTAGAAGGTGAGAGCAAAGAAATACGAAAAAAAATCGGCACGTTTAAATAAGAGCCCCAATAAATACAGGGTCAGTTACATAATTTGTCCACCCCGAATAAATTTTCAAGTATGAGTTCTACAAAAAAGTGTTTTCTATAGAAATTGCACGGTATCGAAGGAAGCATATGACGGTGAAACGATTTTTTAATTAACCTATTTGTTTACGAGATATCATGGTGACCTTGAATTTTTTAAATAAAATGTTTACATTTTTGTTTGCAAAATTTAAAAGAGCGGTGAATTTTCTATAAGATGTTGTTCATGGTCTCACTACTTATTATTTAATTATAGTACAGTAGGTGCTCAAAATGATGCCCGTTGACTTTCATGCAACTGTTACTATTATTAGGTTTAGGAGATATAAAGCTTAATACTTACATATAGAAAATTCACTGCTCTTTTAAATCTCATACTATAGAAGTCATTTGAGGTGGAAAAGTTGTGAATCACCCTGTATATTATTTTGTAGATTCAAAACTCCGCATGTAAACTCTAACAAGCAGTAAAAATTGAAATATCTCGAAACGAAAGAAATATGATTTATGTTAGACCACTTTCAGAATTACCAAATTCAATTATTTTCTAAAATCTGTGATAGTATTAGTAAAGGAAAATATTTTTTTTCAAACGTAATTTAGTCCATTTGTTATTTGCTTCCGCAAGAAATCGACATTTGAAGTAGGAAGTAATAATTTATTTAGAAAATCCTTCCATATGATTAGTGAAAGGAAAGTAGTTTATTGCAAGTTTAATAAAAATATCTACAAATTTACCAATTTATATTATTATTATACAATGAAAAGGTAACGCATAATTTATTATGTAACTGAGCCAATATTAATAATGAAAAAAATAATGCCCTTTGCAGTTTTCACTGTTATGCATATATTAACGGTTATGTAATAACTACCATCATATTATGTACCAACATACCTACATTTTTTGCAATGCACGCAGGTCCATAAAAGAACTTGTTATGGATGCTCCTTGAAAAGTCAGGAGCAGTCAGAATTTTTCACCTACTCAGATATTAATTCATCTGGGATATGAATGGAGCAATAATGGCGACCTAGTTATTTCATGCCAGTTTCGTAGGAGTTTATTGACGATTGTTTCATAGTGAAATATTAAAACGAGAGGACGACTTTTATGGGCGAAAATAGGTATTATTTATCTATCAGACATTTATTTTATGTCTAGATCTGTTACGCTATGCATTCAAATAAAAAGTTTTCAATAAGTCACTATGAAGGATACATGTACATTGTACACACACACATTTCATAATAGCATCTACATACAATAAGTAAAAAAATACAACAGAAAAATAAGGTATAATCAGAATATATCATGGAAATTTTTAACTTATTTCAACATTTAAAAGTAGTAAGTTTCCACTACATTTTGTAAACTTTGGAATGCTGACAGAGTCATTTTGAAGCATTTCAAATAAATTTTAATATTTTATCGTATTTAATTAAAGTTACCAAAGTGAGCCAAAAAAATATGCTGACAATTAGTCACGAATACTTTATCTTGGTAAAACGTTACCATCTACTTGTATGAGATACGGAATGATCCCTTTATATTTATCATTATTTGCAATAGCGTAGGCGCAATGAAACCATAAAGAAATAGAAGCATTTATATTGATTGCAATGAATAAAACAATTTCACACGTGCGTGGATTTAAATATTAGGTTGCTGCATAAGATCTGTCCGTCACTTTGTTTGTATTATGAGTTATTTAATTCAAATACAACTATTAATGCTGATTTATATTGTCAACAACTTGAAAGAGTGCAGCAAGAATTGCCAATTAAAAGACCATTCCTTGTGAATCGAAAGGGTTGGGTGGCGACAGCAAAATATCGGAACTAAATAGGTCTGTTACGAATATGCGAATACCAGATAATTCGAATTTGAGAAACGAATAATTCGAATACCAGAGAATTCGAATTTGAGATACGAATAATTCGAATATTCGAATACCAGAGAATTCGAATTTGAGTTACGAATAATTCGAATATTCGAATACCAGAGAATTCGCATATGAGATACGAATAATTCGAATATTCGAATACCAGAGATTTCGAATTTGAGATACGAATAATTCGAATATTCGAGTACCAGAGATTTCGAATTTGAGTTACGAATAATTCGAATATTCGAATACCAGAGAATTCGAATTTGAGTTACGAATAATTCGAATAATCGAATACCAGAGAATTCGAATTTCAGTTACGAATAATTCGAATAATCGAATACCAGAGAATTCGAATTTGAGTTACGAATAATTCGAATAATCAAATACCAGAGAATTCGAATTTCAGTTACGAATAATTCGAATACTAGAGAATTCGAATTTGAGATAGATACGAATAATTCGAATACCAGAGAATTCAAATTTGAGATACGAATAATTCGAATACCAGAGAATTCGAATTTGAGATACGAATAATTCGAATACTAGAGAATTCGAATTTGAGATACAAATGATTCGAATATTCGTATAATTAGGAGTATGCGAATATTCGAAGAAACTATTCATATTCGTATAATTAGGAGTATGCGAATATTCGAAGAAACTATTCATATTCGAAATTATTCGAATTATTCTAATATTCGAATATTTACAGCTCTTCACCACAACAGATTTTCACCTTCTTCGAACCCAACAAAACAGTTTAGATGGCAAAATCTTCAATAACTTTGAGGCCATAAAAAGTGCAATGAGTTCTCTTCGTAATGATAAATCTGAAGATATTTATAAAAGAGGTATAACACAACATCCACATAGATGAGAAACTGATATAAATAATGATGGAAAGTATACATATGATATGTAAGATGTTAGATATGTTTTTAAAAATTGAGTTTGTAAAAGACGTGCCTACTCTAGCGTGCAAGAAGTTATGCAGCAACCTAATATATTTCCCCCTGGAAATAAACGAAATTACTTGTGTCAAACATGTTTTATAGAATGGAAAAGTCGCCTCAACGTGTGACAATACGTTTCGTATCCGACGTTAGGAAAAATCGATTCTGTTACAGTACACCCGTGAGTTTCGCTATCCGCGTTGAGATATAATAACGTAGATACGTGGCGGTGTGTATAGATTTTCTGAAATGGAGCCGCGTGTACGGGTAGAGACTAGGGAGCAGAATTGGATCGAACAGAATTGTCGAATCGTATCGAATGTGGGTTACGTACAGACACCGAACACTTCCACTTCCTTTCCCGTGTCGCGTATATACTTTCTTCCACGCGCGAGGTAAAAGTATATCCGCTCAAGATATGGTGGGCATCGTGCGTGGCCAGTTAGTTTTGCAATTCTTATTCAAATCTGCCAGACGATTTTGCATTCCGAAAGTGCTCTCGGCACGTTCCACGGCTATCGTTCTGCTGGATTTATCTCCCTCGGAGATCCACCAAATCCGCCCACTTCCACAGGATTTCTACTCAACAGAATTTCATCCATCGCGGCGTTGCGTACGTATGTACATATTTACGCTGCTGCCCAAATCTTCGGGATCACTTGCATAGTTTCATTAAAATAATATCGTACGAGAATTATTTTTCTGATACAAACTTCATACTTTGAGTGATGATTAAAGCAATTTCACTAAATTCTAATACCTTGTCAGACATGTAACGACTAGGGCTGGGACTATTTGTCGAATTTTTCGGTATTCGAATACTTCAGTTGCTCAATTATTTGGCGAATATAATTCGAATATCCAAGTATTCGAATATTTAAGTATTCGAATATCCAAGTATTCGAATATTTAAGTATTCGAATATCCAAGTATTCGAATACTATTCGAATATCCAAGTATTCGAATATTTAAGTATTCGAATATCCAAGTATTCGAATATTTAAGTATTCGAATATCCAAGTATTCGAATATTTAAGTATTCGAATATCCAAGTATTCGAATACTATTCGAATATCCAAGTATTCGAATACTATTCGAATATCCAAGTATTCGAATACTATTTGAATATCCAAGTATTCGAATACTATTCTAATATTTAAGTATTCGAATATCCAAGTATTCGAATACTATTCGAATATCCAAGTATTCGAATACTATTCTAATATTTAAGTATTCGAATACTATTCGAATATCCAAGTATTCGAATACTATTCTAATATTTAAGTATTCGAATACTATTCGAATATCCAAGTATTCGAATACTATTCTAATATTTAAGTATTCGAATACTATTCGAATATCCAAGTATTCGAATACTATTCGAATATCCAAGTATTCGAATACTATTCTAATATTTAAGTATTCGAATATCCAAGTATTCGAATACTATTCTAATATTTAAGTATTCGAATATCCAAGTATTCGAATACTATTCTAATATTTAAGTATTCGAATATCCAAGTATTCGAATACTATTCTAATATTTAAGCATTCGAATACTATTCTAATATTTAAGTATTCGAATATCCAAGTATTCGAATACTGATGTATTCGAATATCCAAGTATTCGAATACTGATGTATTCGAATATCCAAGTATTCGAATACTGATGTATTCGAATAGTATGGTGTGAATTATAAATAAAGTTTTTTAGGTTCATTTGTCAGGGTGAAATCTTGTAAGCTAATTTTGACCCACTTTACACTATACTATTCGAATACATCAGTATTCAAATAGTATTCGAATAATAACATTCGAATAGTCAAATATTCGCAGCTTATTCGCAGCATTCGAATACTTGTAAAATATTCGAATAGTTCCAGTCCTAGTAACGACAAGATTTCTATTTTGGGAAACCCGCCAACAAACTCCTTACTGAAGGGAAATAACCGTTTTACTGTTCTGAAATGAAATGTCGACATTACAATTTATTTTTGAATTCCTTCGTTAAAGGTATTGAATTAAGTACTAAATTAGTTATGAATTAATAGTATTTTTTAAGTAATATTCCGCAAAGACCCTTGTCTTACTTTACCCTCAAAGGAAGTATGAATTTTTATTGCAAAATATTAATCTACGGAAAAGATTAACTTCCAATTTTCACAAAACATTCTAAAATGTATAATTTTAAGTATCGTGTGATCGTGACGTTTTGTGAAACTGTACCTAATTTATAACAAAATGCCACGTGTAAAGGAAAATTCCATTTTTGGTATGAAATTTTTCTGTCTTTTCTTTTAACATGAAATGAAAATAAATGAGAAAATGAAAAGAACTCACAATTGAACGATATACTTACAATATATCGTAGAATGTGTTATTAAAATTTAAAAACAATGTGTTTATTAGTCTTCGAGTAATCTCTACAAGCACAAGAATTTATTTTCATATGGCTCATCTCCGACATTGCTTAAGTTAACGTTACATTACTATTTTGTAATGATTTGTGCGTTGTGTTAATGCATTTTTAGTACATTGATGTATTATAACCTTAAATTATGAAGTCAATCTTACTTTTCAACACAGCATAGTGATTAAATTGAAGGACACGACAAATTTTCAGATTTTGTCATTGCCTGCCATTTTCGGCATCGCGAAGTGAATCTGCCATGACCGATGACTTCATTTTTTATGTGAATACACATATATGGGGAGAACGCTGTGGCAATGCTAATCCCTCCAAATCGTTGGAGTTTGGGGACAAACGTAATCATTGAGGTACTGTATATGTATAGGGTGACTTTTTTTAGTCAGTAAATTAATCTTTTTATTTATATCTCGGCAATTGAAATGATGCTTTTCTACTTATAACTATGTAAATATAATTGACACTTTGGTTGCAATGATTATTATTTAATAAAGTTATATGAGAAAGGTACATACCATATTGTACTTACAAAAACTATAGTGATTCTTCATGAACATATGTATATGTAGTCATTTTTGTAAAGTATAAGGTTAAAATGTAATAGGGTTTGGTTTACACATAACAGTATTATAAATTTTAAAGATCTCGATTAAAATTGTGTATTTTTGGAAAAATTATCTCACCACTTATTTGAATGCTTTGTTCTGTAGTGTATATGTATATGTATACGTATTCCGTATTTGTTATAAAAGAATTACCTACTTAGTGCATCGCATTGTTTCGTATTTTGCATAAAAAAATTAAAACCGACTTAAAAATAATACAAATGTACTAAAAAGTAAAAAATAATTTTTTCCCTTATTTAATCTACGACTCTCATATTTATTAAGTCGACGCCAGATTTACACAGTGCAAATAATGAGGCGCTGACTTAAAAAATATGAGAGTCGTAGATTAAATAAGGGAAAAAATTATGTTTTACTTTTTAGTCAATTTTTATTATTTTGAAGTCGGTTTTAATTTATAATTTTTTATTTTTAACTTTTAGTTTTATCTATATTGACACAACATGCTGAGGAGATATGTACGTACGTACATAAAATAATAATAATTAGGGGACAATAGTCTTTATTATTAATCAGAATTGGCAAAGTATCGGGCCAATGTTGATGCAGTGTACGATGGGACCACCGGGGCATCGCCCTCTTTCGAAAAAAAAGATCATCAAAATCGGTCCATATGCTGAGGAGTTATGAGGGGACAAACATAACAAAAAAAATAAAAAAACATACATACAGGTCAGATCTATAACCTCCTCCTTTTTTGAAGTCGGTTAAAATCGAATCCCGTTGATTACTTCAAGCAAAACGCGGTCTTCGTTCGCATTGCACGTCCTAATTAATTAGAGATTCTTGTCACGTGATCCTACACTCGACTCTCGTTACCCGAATTATTAAATCGATCGCATTCTTAACTTCCGTCATTTCGTATTCACTCAGCGTCTGTAACTCTCAGAAAGTAAACCAACATTCTTCGCACCAACGCAACGTCGTTCTCAGCACCTTGGAAGAAATTTATTATAGAATAAAAATATTCTGGGTTAAAAGTGATTTAAAATATTTGAACTTCAAATTTAAATGCGAATTTAAAGTAAAAATTTAAAAAAAATAAAACAAGTCAAACCAAACAAATAAATCCAGTAAATAAAATTTCTAATATACTCAAATTGCTCAGTGAATTTTAAGTATTTTAGAAAACGTTAAAGCACTCCTTTCACAAATTACGTTTTTGTAACCGAATGAATTTTGTTTTGCGTTAAAGAAACTCGAACAAAACAGCAAAGTTAAATGGCCAATCTGTTTTTTCTTTCTCTTTGGTTGGACGGAACACGTTCATAAGAAGATCTTTAACTTATTACTCTATCATAAACTTTTGTAAATCGCGGGTTTCGAACGACCTAGTTTGACGGCTGTTGAATTCTAATTCCTACCACATGTAGCGCCACAGTCTGTTTCGAGTCTTTACCGGTAACGTTGCTGGTGACACTAAAATGGTAAGGGGATGTTGGGCCCCCCAAACCTAGGACTGAAAAATGCATTAGATGTTAGGTGTATTCTATACCTCGTCTGTATATGCACACACAAATTCTATTATTGATTATATGAACCTAAGATTTGCAGTAGGTTTTAGTAGATGCCCCTAGCGGTACTTTCTGACCGGAGTTTGCATCGTCATTTCATTGCGTAGAAACTTGTGACAGTAATTACATAAACTTCAAATTTATTTCTCTTTTATGTTCCTTCCACTTTGTTCAATAAAAATATGTCACGAGCGTTTGTGAATATTAATTGTAGGTATTTATTCACACACATTGTATAGGATAAGATACAATAGGAATTTATCTCGAAAATATTAGTTTTATTCATTCAAATAAAATATAGTAATGTTTAAATTAATTATTGTACATACATACTACATATACATATGTGCAATGATAGACATCAGCAGTGAATATACATTTTCTCGTTCGAGTTTATTTTATACGCTTAGTTATAGTCATGCTTCATCTACAGGGGAAAGATAAATAATGAGTTTCATGTGTATGTATTTTTTTATATTACTATTGCTTGTAAATTAATAATTCTGCATATTACTTAACATTCGTGAGGGTAACGGCATAAGCTGCGGTGTCCGAGTGGTTAAGGAGTTGGACTCGAAATCCAATGGGTTTTTCCCGCATAGGTTCGAATCCTATCCGCAGCGATTCTTTTTTTCTCACTTTTTCTAATTTTTCAAATAATTTCTGGTAGCCAAGAAATATGTTCTCTATAAGCAACTACGCATGTTATCAAATATGTTTATCAGTCAGATACCCGAGAAAATGTAGATAAAGAATTGTCAATAAAGTGTGTAACAGTCAATGTTGTGTCATGAGACATAATTATTAGCAATAAGATAAGTGTGATAATAACATAGAAAATAAATCGGGAAATTCATAATAATTAGTGCAATGCGTTCTACAGGATTTTGAAATTAATGGTTCTCGCGGAGAGAATTTCTTTTTGGGTTTAATAAAGTAGCTATAATTGGTAAGTATTTTCATTTATATTTTAGTAAACTTCGAAACGAATACAATAAATTCAGTGAGTTAGTGCTTTTGCTTATAGCTTTCATTAAAATTAAAATTTCTAGAGTGTAGCAAAAAAAAAGTAGAGCACAAATAAAAACAGAGCGTTAATGACCACTCCTGACAGATTTCCAAAATTTTTTTCTCGATGCTATAGATTTTTATACACTTACAATTATTACTCACAAAAGTATCCGCTCACTCCATACGTATATCATATTTTACTTATTTAAGTAATGTTAAATCCAGAATTACCCATTATAATATATATTTGTATAAAGCTAAATTAATAAAGAATTGCTCTAAGAAATTTTAATAGAAGAATGAAACAAGATGGAGTTGAAATTTCAAAAAGAAATAGTTGTCTTAATGCATAATAGATTAAAGCTTATAATAAAATCGCAAGAATATTGGAAGAATATTAACTTATTGTAATTACGTTGTAAAAATTATAAATATTCAATTTGGGCGAATATTTTTTGCGCGAACTTTGCTACCTCCACGGATAATAACGTTGAGATATGTTACGATATATCATAAACATTTGTAGAGAGGATTATATGTTTGATTTATATTTTTGTTGTGTTCCTTTCTTATTTCGCGCGTATCAAGGTGAGGGCGCTGCTGTGGAGATGGTCTATTTGCTGCGCAGTGGAAGCGTGCTTCCGGTAAGCACTGTGAATTGGACTTACGTATTGTATTGTGATGAACCACACGGCACTTACTGGTCATTCCAAAATATTTCTACCATATACTTTTCTTGAGAACTAAAAATGCAAACGAATCAACGTGCAATAGGAAAGGCTTGGGTTAGGTTTTTATTGCATTTATTCAGTTAAGTTGTCAAATCGCGAATTACAATTAATTAAGCGTCATGAGACGATGAATCACGTACAGTTAACATTATTTTACTATTTTAGTTTGAATCATAAAACAGCATTCCTGTCCCTGTTCGTTCCAGAGTTTCCATTTGAGGTTATACATTCTCTGAAACAAGAACAATAAGGAAATACATAAAACAATTGGGTATCTTATAAAATTCAATACTTTTCATATTTTCTTTAATCAACAGAGCCGAAAATAATATCAATACTGTGTGGAACACACTATTATAAAACTTATGTCTTGTGTTCCTGCGATTTCCTTAAAACGACTTGCATTCTAATAACAGTTGTACACATATTTCAAAATTTTGAGAAATATGTCTCCACTCATAAAAAAATAATAAACCTAATATAAAACCATAAATTCGAACCAGTACTATATGTAACTATTTTGATTATTCGATGTTAAAACACAGGTCTTTTCACGAAGGTTTTTTACTTTAAAAGTGTAAGCTCACACGCGACATCCTTTTCTTTTAATACCTATAAAAAATTATACTACAATTGATTTACTCACAATAGGATACTTTTTCAAAATTGCTATTTGGGCGCGGTAGGTGTTCCTTTGTCCTTCCACAAGTGGACACGTAGTTGTTAAACAAGCATTAGGGTCCATGCCCAAAAATGGAATGTCCATTACTTCACTTGCCCAAAAAACTCGACCTTCCATTTTGTCTGACGAGAAACCTGGAACATAGTATTACATTTGTCACACAATTGCAGTACACTATTTATAGGGTTGTAAGATGTATTTCAATATTTTGAATCACAACGAATTAATTGTGTAATTCTACGACTTTTCCGGTGCTTCTAACGCATATACATAATATTTTTCAACATGTAGGAGTTATAAAATTTCGGGAAATAGAAAATGTAAAAAAAAAGTTTTTCTACGTTCGACGTGTATGTACGTATGTTAGTATGTATTATGTTCGGCCGCGGAGTTCTCCGTAACTACTGGACCGATATTCGTGAAACTTATTGTATTCAGTTTAGCTTCAATCAACTTAGGTCGTGGAAAAACAATTATCAAAATGGGTTAAATAGTTTTGTAGGTACTTTTTTACGAGCAACTCTTTTTGTAGGCCTAACCATATTTTTTTAAATAAATGTAGTTATATAACTTAAATAACTAAAAAGTAAAAAATAGGAAAATTGAAAGCGACTCCAAAAAAATAAAAATGCACTGAAAAGTAAAAAATAAGTTTTTTACTTATTTAATCAATGACTCTCAAATTTTCTAAGTCGACGCCACACAAAATTGAGAGTCGTAGATTAAATAAGGAAGAAAATTATTTTTTACTTTTCAGTGCATTTTTATTTTTTGGAGTCGATTTGAATTTTTTTTATATTGTATCTAATCCATTACAATATAGACTTTGAACGGTAGATAACTTGAAATTAAAAAGTAAGATAATTCCATAATTGTCTGTCTTGAAGTTCTTCCTCAAGTGAGTTTTGAAAAATCCCTTTTCTACAGATTTTGCAATACAATGCACCGAGGAGAATATTATGTGGCTTTCACTTTTCCAATAATGAATAGAATTTGTGAATATATTATGGTTTTGTTCCCATAATTCTAATGTTACTATAAAGTTATAAGAAATCATTTTAGTATCTACTATTTTTCATTTCTATTTTTCATTTAAAATATATAGAAATAAATGTCAGAAAAGTGAGTGTCACATTATCAAAAAAAAATTTATTACCAAAAGTGTATTTTTTATGTATTTACTTCCTTGTAGAAAAGCTTATATCGGAAGGTAGATATAACGTTATGTAACTCACCAGGTGTATAATCGTAAGTCAAATTTCCAACAATGCCTCTCTTGAGTTTACATGGTTTTCCCTCTGCGCCCTCTTTACAGGGATCTAAGTATACTTCATGTATAGTACAGTTGGATGGAGGAGTGGCTGAAAACGAAATAAATGCCTTTAAATTTAATTTTTACAATATATGATTAACTTACTTAAATATACTGATTTCGTTGGCGTTCAGTTATAAATTGATTTCAAATTATGCTACTGTCTTATTAATCTATTGCACCAACATTTCTATGAAGAGAGTCCTTTTGTGAAAGCTATAGTAGCAGCTTCTGATTCGATTTACTATTATAATCCTGAACCAATGCATCAGGTTAACCCAGGCAATTTGTTTTTCTTCGCCAATATTTCTGTAAATTTTTGGACCTTAATATTGAAATTTAAAAAATTGGTGAATTTTACCCAAAAAATCGCTTTCTTCTGCAACTATTATTTTAACTACAAATTTCGTCATATCAAAATTTACATTTCGAGAAAAACACTATTAGAGCCTGATTGTATGAGTAGGTATTGCGAATGGACAATTCTCACTCAAAAATTAAAAGATTCAAAAATACGAAAATGGTAACTGAAAAATTAAGCAATTAATTAGCAATGATTACTTTTATAGTTAAGTGAGAAATAAAATTTGAAATTGTCACAAAGTCACTCCGCATTGGGGGTCACTTAATGTTCACTTTGTGACAGTATATTTTACCCGTATGAAGCACAAAGGGAAATAAACAAGTACAAAGTTCATCTTAAATTCTCCCTTATCTCCCATTATCCCCCCGTATCCCCCTTTACTCTACATTCTGGTAGAATTCTGATATTAAATGCAATGTGGTTTGGATCGGCCAAACAGTTTTCCCGTATTTTTTATGAAAATTTTATGACAAGTCTTATACATATATGAAACAATTTTTTTTAAATTCAGTATTTCCCTGATATTTAATTTATTGACAGCTGTCTGACAAAAAGGAATGCAGTCACTAGTGAGGATACTTCATTACTTATTCAATTATTTGCAACTGATGACTTTTGTAAACAGAATTGTAGGTACTGTTAATTTTAACGAATGCTGAAATTTTTCACATGTCTTATTCCATTGTTATGGAATATACACTAGGGTTTGTCGGTTTTTAAAAACCGGGTTTAACTCTTTTTGTGCCGAACGAAAAACGGGTGTCTATGCGAAGAAGTAAATTACGCATGCGCAACGATATCGTCGTTGGCACTTTTCGCTAGTGTACCAAACGACGATATATCGGACTAAAAGGATTAAAAACCGGTTTTTATTTATAAGTTTGTAAAATTCGAAAACCGGGTTTTAAATTTAAAAAACCGGTTTTATATAATAGAATTAATATGCAGAAATGATTGAATTATTTAATTGAAAACGTTAAAATTTTCACTTGAAATCCCTTGGACACAAGCATATTGTAGTACGTAACAGTTTACTGTAAAACTAATCTTCATGAGTTCATATTTTCAGAAAAAATACTAAATGGAATAAAGATTTATAATTTGGTACCACCTTTCAAAAGATTTATATTTTGTACGGATTTTAATTATTTTAGATTTTTTCATTTTGTTTTGTATGGAGTCTACTTTATTATGTTATATTTTTGTGGATCCATAAATATTAAATGAACTCAAAAATTGTATGTATTGTTACCGATTCTGGTTACATTAATTTATTTATTTTTTATTTGGTTTTGTATAGATAGAGTATATTTTATTTTGTTATATTTTTGTTATTCCATAATATTACGGATAAAGAACATTTGTAAAATAAGTACAAATATTTATTTACTATTTTAATTATATTTTTTTGTGAAAAATGGAAAACCCGTTTAACCGGTTTTTCGGGAATAATGGAATTGGGAAAACCGGTTTTTTCAAAAGTCGGTTTTTGTATAAACCCTAATGTACACCTCTAGAGATGGGACTGATACGATACCTACTTACATATTGACGAGACTCGAGCAATTCAGTCCCTAAGTACTCAGTGGAAAGTATCGAAAGGTATCGAAATCTCAAATTGCAATCCCTCTTGAAACGATACTGTTCAATACCAATTCTACGGCAACGAAGTAGGTATCAATACCATGAACAATAGAATGAGAATTTTTCAAGTAATATATGAATACAGGAATACCTACATAAATTTAGTAACTCGATAAACTTAGGAATTCAATACCTATCATAATTCTTGAATCTTAATTTATTTATATAATAATTATCGATACTTTCATACAAGTATCGAAGGAGTATCGATACTTTTTGATATCCACGTCTCTGATGCAACTTTCTTAGAGCATATATACATGGAGGTCTCATTGCCTAAGTTTGACTGCCTCGAAACTGTCGGCAACATCACGCGAGAGAGAAAGACATGTGCGAACTGGTGCGAGAGAGAGAAGTATAGAGGACCCCATCGACCGTAATGCGCATGCGCCGATATCGTGCGAGAGAGAAAGACGTGTGAACTGCTGCGAGAGAGAGAAGTATATATCACGCTCGTACATGTCTTTCTCTCTCTCGCACGATATCGGCGCATGCGCATTACGGTCGATGGGGCCCTCTATACTTCTCTCGCCCACACATGTCTTTCTCTCTCGCACCATGTTGCCGACAGTTTCAAGCTCTCAATGAGACCTCCATATCTATATGCTCTAAGGCTACTTTATACTAGATCAAAATTTGTAGACTGGTATCGATAGTATCGATGCGGTATCAGTCTCAACACTACATATATAGGTAACACAAGTTTTGTATACATCGTGAAAAAATTGGATCAATGTTAATTGTGCAATTACATAAATGCTTTTAATAAAATATTAGCATAGTCAGTGTTAGTAAAAACTGTGAAATGATAACCCTTATTAATTAAATAGTAAAATAATAAAATATTAGCATAGTCAGTGTTAGTAAAAAACTGTGAAATGATAACCCTTATTAATTATTAAAAAATGGAAACTGACATTAAAATGAAATATAAAATAAATTTCTATTAATAAACATTCTCCGAATTTTATATATTTCAAAATGTTTAGAAATCTTCAGTCATACTTTTCCCGGTAAAGGAATTAAATTAAATGTATATAGGATGATATAGCATCGTCTTATAGGAACGGGTGAAGAACATACCTACTATCTACACTGCAAGTTTATCACAGAAGACGTCACTCATCAGCACCACAAACACTTTATCTATGAAAACTACAATATTAATCTTGCAGATTTGGTTAATAGTTTCTTGGTATATAATAAGGAAAGTTTTAGCTCCTCTTAGAGGACAGGGTTCGGTTCTTTTGTAATTTTTAAATAAATACAACTGTACTATTGTTTTATGTAACAGGTCGTTGTAACTAATCACTAGGGTGGTCCTTATATGTATGGAAAAAAATTAAATTTTTTAAAAATTTCTTCTGACCCTCTCAGAAGCTTCCAAATAGTTTAAAAGAATTTCGTCTAAAATTTTATTAAAATATATTAAGGATTAAAGGTCGCTCAACGACAATGAAATATTACTATTTTGGTATAAATTTAAAAAAAAATTAAAAAAAAAATTTGTTTTCCTTCACAACTTGTTCTAACTGATTGGGGAACTGGAGATTTGGATGAGTTTCGTTGTTATAAGTGCTAGGGCCAGTATCTAGTATGGTACCCGATTTTACCTAGGCCACGGTGTAAAATCGTAAAATCGTAAAAACGGATCATATTTTAAATCATTATTTTTTGTATTTATCCTTCTATTAAACAAATTGGATATGTAATATTATTTAAAAAAGAGTTTATTCTAATGAATCCCAATTGCAATTTGTTTTTTACTTAATAATGTCAAAGTTATGAGATTTTATCCTTAACGTCCCGATTTTGCCCCGGTCTCCCCTATATGCGAAATATAAAGTCCTTGAGCGACCTTTATATATAAAAATATACAAATAAAAAATACGGAGATACTTTTTTTTGTCAAATAGAAGATTTTAAGAGGGTCAGACAATATATATTTTAAAGTTGAAAAATAAGGACCACCCTACTAATCACCTCATGAATTTATATGTATATTAACAATGTTAATTTATAAAAAGTAGATATAACAATTTCTAATCTGTACGGAAGCTATATTTTCACTCCTCTAGAATAACTTCAGAATTATTTCACTTCGTAAATCTCAGGTATGACAAATTCTAAGAAATCGATTGCAAGTTAGAAGGGATGATCGATATGATAACACTTGAAAATTTCTAATATGTATAAAGCCTATATCATCGCTCTTCCAAAATTACTTCATTTTTTGGGGGGGGGGGGGGCAAAATGCAGGGACACGAAAGGTGAAAAATATCTCAAGGGAACATTACAGCAAGTGTTGTGAAGTTTGAGTTTTAAGTGGACATTTCCTGAAGTGGCTAATTCTTTGCAATAATTTCATAATTATGTACGTTGATACATAGATTTCTGTATACGAGAGGTAACCAATCAGTAAACTTAATTTCTATTTATTTTTTAATGGTATAAGGATAGTACGATAAAATTGCCATTTCTGTTAATGCACTTGTCTACGCAGTAAAATTCAAGGAAAATAATTCCAGGAAACACATTTGGAAAGCACTTTTTACATCCTCCCCTTGGCCAACAATTTTGGTGTGTCCAAAACACGAGTGCTGTGTGTAAACGCGAAACAAACTTTCTACAGCTTTCATATTCTACTTCATCCCTTCAACCAACGATAAATATACATACTGTCTTGCGGGATAGATAATATTCTGCATTGTGGCCAGAAAGTGGACAATAGGGCGGAACGATACTGTACACGCGAAAATTTAAATTTGAATTTTCAGTTGGCCTGGGTGCGGGATAGTTGTTTTTTGATTAATCAAACACAACTGTAAACAAATTTTGGAAAAATATTCATGTTTGCAGGTTATTTTTTTCTTAAAAATGTAAAAATTCAGAATGTGAATCTTATTATTACATTTTGAAAATTTAAATTTTAGTTTTCAGTTGGCCTGTGTGCGGGATAGTTGTATTTTGATTAACCAAACACAACTGGAAAATTTTTTTAGAAGAATATTCATGTCTGTAAGTTCCTTTATCTTAAAAATGTAAAAAACAAGATTCACATTCTGAAATTTTAAAATTTAAATTTAAATTTTCAGTTGTCCTAGGTGCGGGATAGTTGTATTTTGATTAACCGAATACAACAGTAAAAGAATTTTGGAAAAATATTCATGTCTGCAGGTTCCTTTTTCTTTTAAAAATGTAAAAATTCACAATGTGAATCTTATTTTTATATTTTGAAAATTTAAATTTGAATTTTCAGTTGGCCTGAGTGCGGGATAGTTGTCTTTTCATTAACCAAACAGAACTGCAAAAAAATTTTGGAAGAATATTCATGTTTGCAGGTTCCATTTTCATAAAAATATAAAAAATAAGATTCACATTGTGAATTTTTGAAATTTCAATTTCAATTTTCAGTTGTCCTAGGTGCGGGATAGTTGTATTTTGATTAACCAAACAGAACTGCAAAAAATTTTTGGAAAAATATTCATGATTGCAGGTTCCGTTTTCTTAAAAATGTAAAAATTCAGAATGTGAATCTTACTTTTACATTTTGAAAATTTAAATTTGAATTTTCAGTTGGCCTGGGTGCGGGATAGTTGTCTTTTCATTAACCAAACAGAACTGCAAAAAATTTTTGGAAAAATATTCATGATTGCAGGTTTCGTTTTCTTAAAAATGTAAAAATTCAGAATGTGAATCTTACTTTTACATTTTGAAAATTTAAATTTGAATTTTCAGTTGGCCTGGGTGCGGGATAGTTGTATTTTGTTTAACCAAACACAACTGCAAACTAATTTTGGAAGAATATTCATGTTTGCAGGTTCCATTTTCATAAAAATATAAAAAATAAGATTGACATTGTGAATTTTTAAAATTTAAATTTGAATTTTCAGTTGTCCTAGGTGCGGGATAGTTGTATTTTGATTAACCAAACACAACTGGAAAAAAATTTTGGAAGAATATTCATGTCTGCAAGTTCCGTTTTCTTAAAAATGTAAAAAATAAGATTCACATTGTGAATTTTTAAAATTTCAATTTCAATTTTTAGTTGTCCTAGGTGCGGGATAGTTGTATTTTGATCAACCAAACACAACTGCAAAAAAAATTTTGGAAAAATATTCATGTCTGCAGGTTCCTTTTTCTCTTAAAAATGTAAAAAATCACGATGTGAATCTTATTTTTAAAAGGAACCTGCAAACATGAATATTTTTCCAAAATTTGTTTACAGTTGTTTTTGCTTAATCAAAAGACAACTATCACGCACCCAGGCCAACTGAAAATTCAAATTTAAATTTTCGCCTGTATTGTATCGGTCCGCCACTGGACAACAAGTATTGATTCAGACAATAAAATCTGTGCCAGCTAAGTAACACTTATTTAAAATTTGTTCCATTCATTGTAGCACAGTCGTGTAACGTATAACTGAACTCAGTTAAAATATTAAGTGCCTTCATTTAGAAAACGCGTCCAAATACCAAACTGATTTATGTGAAAGTAATTACAAATTGGACTCAGTAATCTCGTAATTACTATTTAATTTCACACGAATTTAATTTTGCCGGTACTTCCCTTACGGGGTATGTAACAATGTAAAAGTTTTTGATATTTTTTAAATTTTGGTAAACTCTGAACTCTCGCCACATCCTCACTATGCCAACTTTCCTTTCCAAACATCATCCTTGAAAAAGCAATCTAATACTACACAATCAACAAACACTTCTTCCTACACGTTTCGTGTATCGAAAGCACAAGTATCACATCTGAACGAAATGTGGAATTCTGCAAGTGGTCAAGACTCGTCAAATTTCGTAAATAAATCCCGAAAAACATCCCTGTGGCCCTCAATACACTGTCTCGTCACGAGAACGTTGTACCCACTGCTTCAGTGATGGTCTCGTGATTCACCGATTCTCAATTTCTTTCTCTCGCCGATCATGGCTCAAGTAATCGAACATCGATCGATACTCACAATCAGGATAAGGACACGACCGCCATGGCACCAGTTCCGCGTAGACCATGGACAGGGCTGCCAGCAGGAAGGCGAAGAGGAGCTTACTTTTTCGGTTCATCCTCGGTGGATGGTCGTTGCGGAATGAGGAGAAGACTTGGCTCTCTGGCCAGAAGGCAAACTATTTACGGCCAACAGGAGGGCATAGAGCGGGGCCATAAGTCAATTGAGATTGTGTCTTAACAGCGAGAGATCTGTATACGTCACTTCAGGGAATTGTGCTGGAGCTCCACATTCGTATCTACTAAGTTCTCCTGTAAGACTATGTATTTTCACGTGTTCAGAAGCGAATCAATCAGATACAGAAGAATAAAATTAAAGGATAATATGCAGGGTGTCTCCTACGTCAGAAATAGTTAAAAATGTGGAATAACACTTATCGATTTGGGGATTCTTTTCCGGAAAAGATGATATTGAATGTCTGGGCTTGGTCAAGAATTGGGAATACATATAATACAATGCGGTGTGTAACTTTAGCAACACCTACATTTTCAAATGATTCGGACTTTTGAGTAAGATTGCCTAAAAATCAATCATGCAGGCTGCAAGGGCATGAGTTGAAGCAGAACCTCATTGAAGTCGCGTGTGAATGCGGAGAAATGTAATAGGAAATGTGTTTTATTATTGTTGCACAACTATAGAACCATAACAGTAAAAGTAAATTATAATAATAGTAATATAATTAAGATATATAATAAAGAGATCTTCATAACTAGTAGGGCCACCTTGTTCATTATAAGTTGGAAAATACGATGCAACATGCTATCAATGAGTTTTCGAATAATTTATTCACGCATTTCACTTCACGCTGCAGTAGTTATCGCATCTTTTAATTCTGAAACGTTTTGAAACTGGCTTCTTTCAGCATAAACGTGTCTGACAATAATGCCCCGGATACTTTCCATGGGGTTCTGAATTTCTGAGCAGGTGAACATGCTGGCGATTTGGTAATATTAATTTGGTTTGTTTGGAAACATGCTATCGTTCTTCTACTGGTGTGTATGACAACGTTATTCTGTTGAAATGTCTACTCAACTGTATTGTATTCTTGAACCCATACAGCACACTTCGTTGCAGGAGTATTACAGGAACGTTGCTGCAATATTGCGTTATTACAGGAACGTTGCTGCAATATTGCGTTATTGCAGGTTGTATTGCAATATTGCAGGAACAATGCTGCAATATTGCCGTGCAATATTTGAGTGGCAACGTTCTTGCAATATTTCAGGAATATTGCGCACACGTTGCCACTGCAATGTTCCAGTGGCAACGATTCCACAATATTGCGCACACATTGACGTGTATTGTTACACTGGAAACGCTCCAACAACATTCTGTAATATTGCGCACACGTTGCCACTGCAATGTATACAGCACACTTCGTTGCAGAATCATTGCCGGAACGTTGCAGGACTACATATTTGTAATGTTGCCGCAACTTTGCAAAAATACACACCTACAATATTGCGAAGGCGGACATAGGATTGAACCTGCAACGTCTCTGCAATGTTTTGGTGCAACATTGCAATCTTGCACCGTGTCATTGCAGAGACGTTGCTGCAATGTTATGGTGCTGTGTGGGAAGGAACGGTAACAACTTGCTTTCCAAATATTGTTATGTACTCTGTATTGTTCATTCTTTTTTATCGGAAAGTTAATTCTAACATGCCGTGAATACAGAAAGCTCCCCAACCACGAGGCTGCCTCCACCGAAATTTCTTTTCGGAAAATATCGTGGATCTGTAAGGAGATCTCGCCAAAATGAGTTAAACTCATCAGGTCCGTCAAGATTAATCTCTTTTTCATCCGAAAATATCAGCCGGATACCAGGAAAGGGAATTCAAGTTCCCTGAAATGAAAAAACATTTCAATATTCAAAAATAACTTATGCTCTTCTAATCTCGATGCATGTTTTCTGGTGCGTTGGTACTCAAGTCTATTTAGTAGGATGGAGCGATACTATATAGGTGAAAATTTAAATTTGAAATTGATTTAAAATTTGAAATTGTCTGTAGGTTCCTTTTTCTCTTAAAAATGTAAAAAATAGTCATTTTTAGGAATTTTTGACCACTTGAAAAAAATCTAAAATTTCGCTATGAATTTAGCCCAACGAACGGGATTTCCCCTTAACCTTAACAGTCGAAGTTGTACTAACCTGGGGTTACATTAGCACCTTTTGTATGTTTTATTTCAAATCATCTCATATTTTTATTCTTATGTAAGTGTCATCCTAACAGACTGGACATTCGTAACAAATTTATTTGGTTCCACCATTGCAGGTTCCCGAGACTCGATAACGACACTTTATGCACTGCACCCAGTCAGGTCTTTTATATATTTCCCATTCACAGGAAGATATTTCGAGGTCCGCCAATTTTACCCCACAATGTTCTCCCATATTACGGTACCGAATAATTTTCTCGGCCGGGGCTTTGTTTTCGAAAAAATGGATTTTGAAAATCCGTCGAGTATGTACGCGTATACTTGACTAATATTAATATTTCATCTTCAACGCCGATTTGCTCGAGAATTAAGCTCAGATCAAAAACACATTAAAACCGACTTCAAAAAACTAAAAATGCACCAAAAATAAGAAATAGTGTTTTTCCTTGTTTAATCTACAACTCTCTTTTTTTTTAAGTCGGCGCCAGATTTACACAGTGCAAATGATGTGGCGCCGACATAAAAAAATAGAGACTCGTAGATTAAATAATGGTCGAATCTATAACCTTCTTCTTTTTGAAGTCGGTTAAAAAGAGTTATTGTACAATTTGGACTTAGTTTGTTATTATTATTGTTGCAATTACGACTGCTTGAGCTTGTTGCTGTACTACTTTACGTCTGTTATTATTGCAGTTTGTTTCTCATTGCCTTATCTGTTCGCCCATTTGGCGTCTAATTTCTTAACTATTACAAGATTGTATCGTCTTCATAATTGAACTTTGGTTTAAGAGTGTTCAAAGTAGTGATCTGTTTATATCAAACTTCTTAGAATTCTGTTCATATTCTGAGCATTCTTCTAGTATATGTTTTATTGAAAGGTCAAAATTAAATCTGCAAAATCAATTGCGACCTGAGAGCATACCACGCCGTCTCCACACTGTTGACATGGTTTCGCCAATACAAATAGAATGGTACAATTTTTCCTTTAAAAGTAACCGGGATCACCTAAAAAAATAGACTTCAAGATCATCATTTCGAGCTCTCGGACACGAGAAACCAGTAGCTATATGACATCGATTTGGAGATATTTCAAATAGGCGCTTAAAGAAAATCCAAGTAGTGTAAGCGATACCTTTGCAGGTTGAGACTGAAATGCATCTTTGTTGGCAGTTGCTTCCCCTATTTCAAGACTGTATTGCTCTACGAACTTTGCCTGGGGCTTGGACCATTCCAATATCTTATAAGTATTTGAAAGCTACGGTTAAATTGCGAATACTGAAGTATTCGAATTATATTACTGAAGTATTCGAATTATATTACTGAAGTATTCGAATTATATAACTGAAGTATTCGAATATTATTACGGAAGTATTCGAATATTATTACTGAAGTATTCGAAGTATACTAAAGTATTCGAAATTATTACTGAAGTATTCGAAGTGTACTAAAGTATTCGAATATTATTACCGAAGTATTCGAAGTATACTTAAGTATTCGAAGTATACTAAAGTATTCGAATATTATTACTGAAGTATTCGAAGTACACTGAAGTATTCGAATAATATTACTGAAGTATTCGAAGTATACTGAAGTATTCGAAGTATATTAAAGTATTCGAAGTATACTGAAGTATTCGAAGTATACTAAAGTATTCGAGGTATACTGATGTATTCGAATATTATTACTGGAGTATTCGAATATTATTACTGAAGTATTCGAAGTATACTAAAGTATTCGAAATTATTGCTGAAGTATTCGAAGTGTACTAAAGTATTCGAATATTATTACCGAAGTATTCGAAGTATACTAAAGTATTCGAATATTATTACTGAAGTATTCGAAGTATACTAAAGTATTCGAATATTATTACTGAAGTATTCGAAGTATACTGAAGTATGCGAGGTATACTGAAGTATTCGAATATTATTACTGAAGTATTCGAAGTATACTAAAGTATTCGAAATTATTACTGAAGTATTCGAAGTGTACTAAAGTATTCGAATATTACTACCGAAGTATTCGAAGTATACTTAAGTATTCGAAGTATACTAAAGTATTCGAATATTATTACTGAAGTATTCGAAGTACACTGAAGTATTCGAATATTATTACTGAAGTATTCGAAGTACACTGAAGTATTCGAATAATATTACTGAAGTATTCGAAGTATACTGAAGTATTCGAAGTATACTGAAGTATTCGAAGTATACTGAAGTATTCGAAGTATACTAAAGTATTCGAGGTATACTGATGTATTCGAATATTATTACTGGAGTATTCGAATATTATTACTGAAGTATTCGAAGTATACTAAAGTATTCGAAATTATTACTGAAGTATTCGAAGTGTACTAAAGTATTCGAATATTATTACCGAAGTATTCGAAGTATACTAAAGTATTCGAATATTATTACTGAAGTATTCGAAGTATACTAAAGTATTCGAATATTATTACTGAAGTATTCGAAGTACACTGAAGTATTCGAATAATATTACTGAAGTATTCGAATATTATTCCCTGAGTATTTGGGAATTCAAATATTGTTACTTGACTGTTATTACTGGAATATTATTATTCGAGTAAGAAAATGTTTATACATATATTCCCAATATTTGAATAATGCGTATAATGAAGATGTAAATATTTAAATATTCTATCTGTAATGCCTTGTGGGTACTAGCAATAAATTGCGACGTTCATTGCGCGATAAACTTGCACGACTGTTTACATTGCTGCAATTTTTCCCGGAAATTACCGCCTGCAAGCAGTTGCCAGAGAAATCTCGGTTAGTCTTGCGGAAAATATGTCACGTATGTCTACACTGCAGTGCTCTTCCTGAGAGTTGACATTAAAGTAAAGAATGTAGTAAAATGTCGGCCCAACAAACTACTTAGGTATGCTGCTGCATGCACAATAAGGTCCTCATTTTTCAACTTCCGACTTTTTTGTCTCAGCCCCCTCCCCCCAAATTGTCACACTTGGTGAGGCAATGAAATTTGCAAAACTTCCGAGTAATTGGACAACGGAAAACCGTGCTGCATTAGAGTCAAAGTTGTGAAATTTTAGTGACTTTAATATTTTTTTACAGCAGCACAATTTGTTAAATGTATAATAGTAACATTTGTGTATTACTTCCAACAATATACTCAAAATCCTTGAATTGGGCCTAGCATATAATGCAGCGTGTGACGCTACTACGTGAGCCAGCTACTAAGGTGCAAAATCCAGACATCTATTTAGCGAACCTTACGGGGTTTTCCCACTAAAAGCCCTGCTATTATAATAAAGACTCCCCTAGTCGCGCACAGTGGCTAGAAGCTACGTTATACTCTAGATTTAAGGGTAAAATTCAGATTTGTAGTATATTGTTAAAAGTCATACACAAATATTATTATTATTATACATATAATAAATTGTGCTTCTGTTAAAAAGTATTCACTAATAATTGAACACAATTATGTTCGAAATTGACGTGAAATCATTACAACTTCAAAACTTTAATTCAAATTTTGCACGTATCAGTTTCCCACCAAGTGTCACAATTTAGGTGGATAAGAGAAAAAACAAATGGAAAAAATATTTTGATCCCTATAGCTAAGGACAATCCTAATGCGCATTGCACATATCAGTTCAGTCTCAGTGGCCAGAAAACGTGATAAAAAATCGTTACCACTTATCATTATGAAGATGGTCATTCGGGCGGTTTTGGAAGTCGCAGAATCTGATTTCGAGGTCAAAATTTTTATCAGATTGAAACTAAGTTCTGTAGGGGGAGGAAATGTGGATAAAATAATTTTATATTTTGTTTAACAGTAATGTTTGATTTGGTCACGTTATTTGAAGTTAATTACGGCATCAAATTTGGAAAAATTAACAGAGATAGCGTTTTTATGTTTTATGAAAATGTTTGCATTTATCCATAAAATGGAATGATGCATTCATTCAATGTTATTAACATATATTAATAGTCATAAATAACAGAAATATAAGAAATTATATGATGGTCGTAATTAATCGCATGTTACACTTTTTGGAATCGACGGGCATCCTTGAAACTTATATTATTTTATGGTTCCGGCATGCCAGTGATAAGAGGAAGAAGGGCAAAGAAGATGTTCTTCCCGCTGGCACGCCGGAACGGAGCTGACACGGAACTGATAAGTGTGCCCCGACTTTTAAAGCGGTACGCCACCTTGATAAGGCTTAAATTAAACCTACATTCAAAACAATTTATACGAAACTACTTTTCAGAATCAATTTATTTTTTATTGATATATTATTTAGTCATAGATTAATACGTTCTCAAAATATTATTAGAGAAAGATAAAAACATCGCGACTGATGCGGGAAACTTCACTGGTTTCCTTGGCGACCAGATTGCTTGTATGTGGATGATCTAAAATCAAAAAATTAATTATTATCTTCGAAATTGGTATTGTAGCTAAAATGTAGAGTATGTTTTTTTTATATCTTTATTCAATTGTTTGTAACAAATTTTTAAAGTTGTTTCTGAGGCAAGACGCCAATATAAAAATTTAACTCTTGCTCATTTCTACAATTTCCAGAATTTTCAAAAATCCGTAAGCTATAGTTTAGCTACAATATATTCTCAAAAATCCATAAGAGAATTCTGGAAATTGTATAAATGAGCAAGAGTTACATTTTTATTTTGACTTCTTGTCTCAGAAACACAACTTTAAAAATTTGTTACAAACAAATCAATGATACTAGCTTTACTACTTGGCTTCGTCCGAAATTTAGATTCTGATTTTACAGAAAAAAAATTTATTTATTCTTTTTCATTTATTTTATTTTTATTTTTTTATAAAAATAGTCACATTCATCTGGGTTAGCTAGGCATAATGAGCTGGAACACATTTGGTGACCCTAGAGCTTACCGTTCGAAAGTTTTTAGGCGACAGACAAACACACAAATACTTTCTGAATTATACATATATTAAGATACCTAATATAAAAAAATGAATTATTTCCTTATATATATGTATATATGTTTGTCTTATGTTAAATTGTTTTAAAATATAGAATGTCATTCGCGAAATGCAATCATATATCTCGGCGTCGCGAATGCGTACCAACAACAATAAAAACGGTATAAAGTAATCATCAGTTTTCAAACATTAGAATGACTAAAATAAAAGTTTATAGCCTTTCAATCGTACTGTTAAAGATACATGAGATGCTTGTTACATGTCCATTGGAAGATTCGTTTGATATTACGTTCTTTGTTTTAAGTTATCAAGAAAAAAATATTAAATATTTGCAATAGATAAAGAATGGTACTACCAGATGAGAAACTATGTTAAACATATATCTAAATTCTGGTTCTGTCAATCATATTATCTATTTTAATCGCCAACTGATAAAAATCCATTTTCATTTTCATTTCCTTATCGTAGCAAATATTATTCTATTGTACACGCTTTTAGCATTAAGGACATTTACAGCTTTATTTACCAAGAGGAACAATCTATTAGATTATTTTTTATCGACTAGGTAGTTGCAAACATTTTATATACCTCAAGTTTGCCTCATAGGTATATAAGTATATATATAAGAAATGAGACAATTTATGAAATGCATAGAATTAAATTAATTGCTGATTTTGAAATCACTGTATTATTTATATTTTCTCTTATTTCATAATTGTGTATTTAATACATACAGCATTGAATCAAATATTTTTCATCAACCACCAGCGAGTAAATCTGAAATGCGAAGGGTTAAAATAGCGAAACTAAGTGATCATTGGAAAGTGTGTATGCCTAAATGAAATTGACTTCAGTTGCAATGCTTTCCAAATGTGATAACAGAAGCGAAACGATGTTTTATGTTCAACGACAAAATGTAGCAGGATGTTTCGTACTGCCTTCAATAATGTTTCATGGAAATGAAATTTCAATGTAGAAACAAGAAACAAAGAAATTAAATTCTTGTAATTAATTACCTATTATTGATCTGTATTGATTTTAATTTTGTTTCACTCTAGACTGTGAACTTTGTGTACATTGATATTTCCATCTGATGTTTCTGCAGTGCAAACTTGATGCAAACCTCTGATTCGTAATGAACAATAACGCTGCGTGTAATCCTAGTCAATAAGGTTTATTAAACTTAATTCGGTCATTGGTGCAATATGAGTCTGCACATAACGCACAGCTTTGAAGCTGCATGACTCTTGAGTCACGTTACGGCTTTGGATGCGAAATTGTAATTAAAAGTACAAGCTTAAAACTGTACATTTCTCCTATAAACTTATAAATTATTAATAAGAGGCGATAAATAATGGGAGTTCCAAATGCATAACGTTTAGAGGTAGAATAATGGAATATAAAGTAAACATGATAGGAATATTTTGAAAATTAAAAAATAAGTAGAATATGTATATCATTTCATTATACTACTATGAGTATTATTTATTATAATACTATTGTAATACTTGGAGTAAATTTAGAATACTAATTACTCAGTGGATTTAGGATACTCAATACAACACTACATAGATTGCTAAATAAATAATTTCTCGAAGATTGGAAACCTTTATCTAATGAACCAATAGTATTAACCGAAAAGCTGATATGTAGTCGGAAACTCCCTACACCTGAAGTAATCTCTAAAATAAAGTAGTTCCCGCGTTTCGGGGAAAAGTAAGGCAAGATACAAATTTCAGTGTTTGAATATTCAAATATTGTATTCGAATGCAGCCCGAATTCGAACGTTGTATTCGAATGCAGCCCGAATTCGAATGTTGTATTCGAATGCAGCCCGAATTCGAATGTTGTATTCGAATGCAGCTCAAATTTGAATGTTCTATTCGAATATTGTATTCGAATGCAGCTCGAATTCGAATGTTGTATTCGAATGCAGCTCGAATTCGAATGTTGTATTCGAATGCAGCTCGAATTCGAATGTTGTATTCGAATGCAACCCGAATTCGAATGTTGTATTCGAATGCAGCCCGAATTCGAATGTTGTATTCGAATATTGTATTCGAATGTTGTATTCGAATATTGTATTCGAATGTTGTATTCGAATATTGTATTCGAGTGTTGTATTCGAATGTTGTATTCGAATATTGTATTCGAATATATTGTATTCGAATGTTGTATTCGAATATTGTATTCGAATGTTGTATTCGAATATTGTATTCGAATGTTGTATTCGAATATTGTATTCGAATGTTGCATTCGAATGTTGTATTCGAATATTGTATTCGAATGTTGTATTCGAATATTGTATTCGAATGTTGTATTCGAATATTGTATTCGAATGTTGTATTGGAATGCAGCCCGAATTCGAATGTTGTATTCGAATGCAGCCCGAATTCGAATGTTGTATTCGAATGCAGCCCGAATTCGAATGTTGTATTCGAATGCAGCCCGAATTCGAATGTTGTATTCGAATGCAGCCCGAATTCGAATGTTGTATTCGAATGCAGCCCGAATTCGAATGTTGTATTCGAATATTGTATTCGAATGCAGCCCGAATTCGAATGTTGTATTCGAATATTGTATTCGAATGTTGTATTCGAATATTGTATTCGAATGTTGTATTCGAATATTGTATTCGAGTGTTGTATTCGAATATTGTATTCGAATGTTGTATTGGAATGCAGCCCGAATTCGAATGTTGTATTCGAATGCAGCCCGAATTCGAATGTTGTATTCGAATGCAGCCCGAATTCGAATGTTGTATTCGAATGCAGCCCGAATTCGAATGTTGTATTCGAATGCATCCTGAATTCGAATGTTGTATTCGAATGCAGCCCGAATTCGAATGTTGTATTCGAATGCAGCCCGAATTCGAATGTTGTATTCGAATGCAGCCCGAATTCGAATGTTGTATTCGAATGCATCCTGAATTCGAATGTTGTATTCGAATGCAGCCCGAATTCGAATGTTGTATTCGAATGCAGCCCGAATTCGAATGTTGTATTCGAATGCAGCCCGAATTCGAATGTTGTATTCGAATGCAGCCCGAATTCGAATGTTGTATTCGAATGCATCCTGAATTCGAATGTTGTATTCGAATGCAGCCCGAATTCGAATGTTGTATTCGAATGCAGCCCGAATTCGAATGTTGTATTCGAATGCAGCCCGAATTCGAATGTTGTATTCGAATATTGTATTCGAATGTTGTATTCGAATATTGTATTCGAATGTTGTATTCGAATATTGTATTCGAATGTTGTATTCGAATATTGTATTCGAATGTTGCATTCGAATGTTGTATTCGAATATTGTATTCGAATGTTGTATTCGAATATTGTATTCGAATGTTGTATTCGAATATTGTATTCGAATGTTGCATTCGAATGTTGTATTCGAATATTGTATTCGAATGTTGTATTCGAATATTGTATTCGAATGTTGCATTCGCATATTGTATTTGAATGCAGCCCGAATTCGAATGTTGTATTCGAATGCAGCTCGAATTCAATTGTTGTATTCGAATATTGTATTCGAATGCAGCCCGAATTCGAATGTTGTATTCGAATGTTGCATTTCAATACCGTAATATTCAAGTGTATGTATTATCTGTATACCAAGTGTAGTATTCTATTACTCGTTTCATAACAATCCAGAATAAATAAAATCACGCAAAATGTTTTTTGTGCAGCAACATACGTGTATATTATATGAAATGAACATACAACCATGTGTCACCTGCAAAGCGAACCTTTCCATATTCGTGGCGCTTGACCCCTTTTCAACTGCCACTCATTTCCAGCTAGCGAGTCAATTACGCTGCGTTTTAGACACCGAGCGCGAGGGATTAACCGCGAAGGTTACATCTGGACGGGCACATCTCTGTTGCCGTTCACGGCATATAACGCGATACAAGACTGTTTGAATCATCACTGCCAGAAATAAGAGTTCGACGATCGTTCGAGTGCGGTCGCTGGGCGTATTAAAGGGCCATCGCGCGGCCTCAGATGGCCAATGAAACACGAGGCCTCTGGAAAAATAATTGGACACAATTGTTAAATTGTGCATTTCCTGATAAAACTGGCCTAACGATGCCGGAAGACAGTCTCGACGTCGATTCTGCCGAAATTTTAAATACGCGTCTCCTCGCTGGTGTCTCACTAACAAAGGTGCATTATTTAAACGCCACGCGCCGATTTGGTTGCAACTTTTGTACGAGATATTACTTCATAAAATATTAATATTTTAGAGTAATTGCTCATATCTTGGGTGAAATCAGCCCTCCAATGTGTAAATTGAAAAATACATTAGTGATTCGATTCCTGTTCCAAGCGCAGGGTCCGGTTGGGACATGAATCATGGATGGCCCTACATTCTGGCATGTCACAAACTTCGGGCTGTTGGTTATTTACGCCGGCGACAATCCGCTTTTATGTTTCGCCGACAGTCGAGGGAAAGCACTGCGAGTGACAAAGGGTGAGAGCGAGTGAGACAGAAATAAGAGCGAGTCCGAGGAGACGAGGGTGAGTGAGGTGTATGGGTTATTTAGGTCAGTGCATAACTATTGTTTTTTATTATTTCGATATTCTTACTACAAACGAGACGCGAGATTCTTAACTTGAATTAATTGCGAAGGGTCAAGAGTGGATAAAAGTTCCCGGAACACTAAATTAATAAAGCTCAATGGTACGTTTGCTGTCGTTTAGTCTGGCGAGCAATTTTCAGCAATTAGATGCGAGACGACATCGTTGCGATCGATCACAGATGGTCGCTAGCGAAATAATTATCGTTGACAGCGTCGATTAGAGGCAGTCCGAGGTCTTGGACTATAATAGCATATCACTTGGTGGCCTGCACACTGTATATTATAACAGCTAATATGCGATTATTCAATTGAAAGAGCCGGTTGATTCACGAGGAACTAGGCAGCGGATAGTTTAGAACATGTTTTCGTAGAGGCCACGAGTTTAACTGCTACGTTTGAAGATATGTAGATAAAAATAAAATTTGTAACTGGTATTCAATGAAACGACTTAGGTAATTTTGTGTTCTACATTGGGGGTGGGACTTAACTTCGAATGATTCTATAGTTGAATATTTCAAATGCACTCAAACGTAACATTCCTTGAAAAAACACCACATGCGAATTTGGGTTATATTCGAAGTAGGACTGTGTTCGAATACTATATTCGAATTAAGGCTATATTCGAATACTATATTCGAATTAAGGCTATATTCGAATACTATATTTTCGAATTAAGGCTATATTCGAATTAAGGTTATATTCGAATACTATATTTTCGAATTAAGGATATATTCGAATTAAGGTTATATTCGAATACTATATTTTCGAATTAAGGCTATAGCCGAATTCAGGTTATAGTCGAATACTACATTTGAATTGGGGCTGCATTCAATCAGAAATTCAAGCTTTTCTTTTCTAAAATAATTCTACATCTATAACTGAATACTTTTTATTTAGAACATTCTTGGATTTAACAAATATATTGGAATTAACTTGAGAAAGGCTGTTTTGGTCAACTAATTTTAAAGGGTGTTTTACGTTTTAAACCATTTATTAGTAACAACACAAAAAATACATTTGACTGTATATATTTCCTAATGCTGTACAAATACATGCCAGCTTGAATGGAACGAAAATTTTACTCGTTGGATGTTACCTTGAAGTTCACAATTAATCGAATGTAATACTGGAATATTGAAAATTTGGATTATACACATTCCATGATGTGAGTATCCATATATTCCAGTATAGTTCTAATTCGAATCTAGTATTCGAATTTTATTCGATTATTCGAAGACTCAAATTGCTCGAATATCCGTATAAAGAAAAATTCGAGAAATAGTCTTATAGCTATTCTATAATACATAGCAAAATTTATCATTCCTAATGTTAAACCGCCCGTAGGGAGAGTTTAATTATTTGCATACATATACTGTAATTAGGTAGATGATTAATTTACAATCACAGGAAATACAAGATATGTACCGAAATGAAAAAAAAATTCAAGAAAGTTTATTTGGTATTCTTCTTCTACTTGAAACTTGAAACGGGAGAATAATTAGACCTAGTTGTGCAGAAAGCTACCAAACCCTTAAAATAACAAAAAAATTATGTAAACGCAGTACGCATCCCATAATTTTGTGATCAGCTCTTACATTACATAACTATTAAAACTACCGAGCCATAGTTCCAGTTCAGGATTAAAAAACAAAAGCTACAGAAAATTTAAAATAATATTAATTATACCACTCACTATTAAATAAATTATTATCAAACATTGTAAAAGAATAACAAGAAAAAAATACGCAATAGAGATAAAGCTAGTTTTCTTTAACAATTAAAATCTCCTAATTAAATTTACTCAGTTTTAGATCATTGAGGGTTAATAATAATTTTCTGCATAATTAGGCCCAATCTCCATATACCTTATTTCACAGCAATAAAGACCTACGTATTCTAACACTACGGAATCTTATATTTTTTAAGCTTTTTTCAAACTAGTGGTAATTTCCAGCAAAATATTTAATAATTTACATTTTTGCTAGATAAGTTTGGAAAATACTGAAAACTACAATATCAATTAACGCATCCAAATGATTAGATACAGTAGAATCGTGCTACTGATACCTACGGTATAAGTGAAAATTAGATTTTCAACTTAAATTCTCGTAATCGTTAGAAATGTTCAGAATATTCAAGACATTAGAAAAATGAACATCTGATATTTACCTTTTCTCTGGAAAATATAGAGATCTAAAATTAGTATAAAACGACCTTAGAAGCAGGGATCCGAACCGCCGCGTCACCCTAACCCTTACCCGGTTAACCAAGGCAGGTTTCTGTAACCCATACTAACCGCGAGGGAACGGTTCTTAAATTCTAGAAAGAACCGAAGTAATCGGGTAATAGTATTTTCTATAGATTAGAGTGATTAGACCAACAGATAATGGATGTATTGCAGTGCTCCTTTATTACTGAGTCTTTTATGAGTATTTAAAAAGAAAAAATTTAAAAAGAATTCGGCGCGGCCACATTAATCTTTGACCTCACATATTTATTACTTTCACGTGCATGCATCACCCTACCAAGGATTCTCCGATATTTAAATAAAATTCATTACCATTTGGAAACCATGTTTCCAAATATTACACGGTTTTCACCGTATTACTGTAACCGCGTTAACCCGGTTAACCGGGTTAGTCGGGTTACAGATGAATTCTGTTACCCGGTTAGGCGGGTTAGTCGACGATATGCCGTACCGAACCGGGTACGGGTTAGAGTTCGGTTCCCTGCTTAGAAGTGTCCACAAAAACGTATAATAAAGCTGCTTAAGATTTCCTTGAATGGTTTATTAAATACAAGATTTAACAACACAATAATATAATCATAATAATACAAATATTAATAATATTATTAATCGTGTCGCAATTGAAACATTCTTACAAAACAAGAAACTGTACAAAACTCAGTGTCGACAGCAAAGAAAGCAATAATCCAGGCAGTGTCTTAAAGCACCAACTATAGAATATAATTCAACGAAACAAGGAATTATTACTAAATAAGGAGGGGTGGAGGTGGGGTTAGCTATTAAAACTGTGCCACGTGTAACGAGGCTTCATAACAAAATTAATAATTATCTTCCTCGGTGAATTAACATCTACTTTACAATTAATAGTAGATCGCGTTCGACGTGAATTCGATAAGAACTGACATCATCAATTGAGAACTGAAGTGGCATGTCTTCCTTTTTGCGTAATCGCGATCACTGGCAGTGATTGTTGTCGTTGTGATCGTCATTGCACAGGAGCAGGTATCGATTCTTTGGTATCAACATTACGCGTGTGGTCGTGCGACCGAAATTCAAATTATCTTTCATTCAAACTTTCCCAAACGTCAAAATGGAAATATCATTGACATATTACTGTGAATGTCGATTAAACTAAGTATGTACTAGGGCTGGGACTATTTGTCGAATTTTTCGGTATTCGAATATTCGAATACTTCAGTTGCTCAATTATTTGGCGAATATAATTCGAATATTCAAGTATTCGAATACTTAAATATTCGAATAGTATTCGAATACATCAGAATATCCAATACACTTGGATATTCGAATACTATTCAAATATTTAAGTATTCGAATAGTATTCGAATACATCAATATTCGAATACTCAAATATTCGAAGTTTATTCGTAGCATGCGAATACTGGTAAAATATTCGAATATTAAATTATTCGAATAGTCCCAGCCCTAGTATGTACGTGCTGCTGTGTTGAATCATTGGAACCATTAAACGTTGCTTTCAATAACTTGTACGATTCTTTAAATATAAGCATTGGCTTTCTAATATTTATTCATTTTTAATTATTAATTTTAAATCATTGTTTTAAAACTATTTATTTTAGATGTGGTATTGCTATAGACGTCACAATTCTGGCATAATTTTTTAGCAAAACTTTTTTACTTTCTTTATTATTCAATGATCTTTGAAATTGTGAAGAAATTATTTTATTGCAAGGAATTGATTGTAAATTACTTTTAAGTGTTTTCCATGCAGAAATTGAATGAAAATGTACTCGTAACACTGGTTGTCTAATTCACTTAAACATGACGTAAGTAACTGGTAAATGATATTGTTTATGTTCCAAACTGTCATAGTGTATTTTTATAACTAATTATTTTTATTAGTGATGTGTGTATACCTACTGTAATTAATTGAACCAATCCGACAAGTCATATTATTCTTTAGGCTATAACATCTAAATAATTATTAATGCATCAATAAATAACAAAATCATAATTTTTTAATTTTCTTCCTTGAACAACGAAGTTTTCCCTACTTGTTCAAAATGTGAAATTAGGAAGCACTGTATGGAAATAAATAGAAATATAAAGAACTTGAAGCAATACCACACCCAAATAAATATTTTCCACATTCCCATGAATGCGCTTATATTATTATAATGTTATGGATTGAAATTTATTTAAAGAAAGTCTGAAATGTGGCACAGGAGAGAAATGACATTTCAAATAACAATTTTAGGGAATTCGCCAATTTCATGGAAATTATAATCATGTCATCCGTACTTGGAAAATAACAAGTGGAAGTACAATAAACGTTAAATTAACGGAGTCGAGGGTAATACCTAACTTTGAATAGCAATTTCGTTTGCCCCTTCCAATGAAAATCTCGGGCACGCCACTTCGTCGACGACGTTAGCACGTCTCTTTGGCAAATTCGTTTTTGCTTTTTGTTCTCAATCCTTCCATACTAGTTCACGTTAACTGCTTGAGCTATATCGTGATTATTTCAATCGAATCGAATCGATTCTCGTACCTACTAATTAACGCTTCAATTATATCGTCGACTCGATCGATCGAAAATCTACAGCACAGTCTGTGTAACAAGAAATCATCCTAAGCATACTCGTGCTAAACGATTAATTAACCATAAATGTACAAAATAAGAGCGTATACTATTATTCCTTGTAATCGCTTGTTCACTTAATCGTGACACGAACAGTCAGAATTCTATTACCTCTAAGCAAAAGATTACTATCCTCGCATAAATAACTAAAAATAACTCTTAGAATTGCCAGCAATACCATGTAAGGTATTCATATTTTGATTAACAATAGTCCTTATCTTCCTTCCATTTCAGGGCTACGTGGATTTTATAAGTGAAAAAAAGTCTATTATTTTTACTTAAATAAAACGTGGCGATGTTGAGCTTGTAAATAATTTATAATAAATTATGCAACCGAAATCGAGTAGCCTTTAAACATTCGCGAGTAACAACATTTTCAGCCATCATTCCAGTTGAATCATCAGTGTACTTTAAAAGTATACAGTTTAATACCAAACGAACATGTTACCCATACAGCACACTCCGTTGCAGGAAGGTTCCAGGAAAGATGCAGCAACATTGCTGGAATGTTGCAGGAATCTTCCTATGTCCGCCCCTGTGGAACACTGCACGGTAACGCACATGAAACCTTCCTGCAACCTTCATGCAACGTTCCGGAGATTTTCCAGCAATGGTCACGCAACGTTCCGGAAATTTTCTAGTAATGGTCACGCAACGTTCCGGAAATTTTCTAGCAATGGTCCCGTAACTGTTCGCAGATTTTACAGCAGTATTGTTTCGGCAAAATTTGTGTGACATTACAGAAAGGATAGAAAATGTAAGGGAAATTGATTAAATTACAATAAATATTGACAATTAAATATTCATATATTTTTTGTACAAGACGACAACAGCAACAGCAACAATAATAATAACAATAAAAAAATTGCTAGAAAATTTCCGGAATGTTGCGTGACCATTGCTAGAAACTTTCCGCAACGTTGCGTGACCATTGCTAGAAAATCTCCGGAACGTTGCGAGACCATTGCTAGAAACTTTCCGCAACGTTGCGTGACCATTGCTAGAAAATCTCCGGAACGTTGCGTGACCATTGCTAGAAAATCTCCGGAACGTTGCAGGAATGTTGCTGGGACTTTGCTGTGCAATATTGCACCGCAACATTGCTGGAATGTTGCAGGAATCCTCCTATATCCGCCCCTGTGGAACATTGCACGGCAACGCACATGGAACCTTCCTGCAACCTTCATACAACGGAGTGTGCTGAATGAGTAATGACACACTCGTGATCTACATTTCTTTCATTTCACACAAGGCGTGAAACGCACAGTGTCAGTAACATTTTCAAGGCGTCGCATTGATGGTCTACCAGTCTACCTTGACAATTCTTACTTCAATTGAGTTTCGCCATTTGAACCCTTTGAACTACTGTAACACACACATACGAGCGCACGAAAAGTGGGAGCAACTCCTTTTACGTTTCTCTATTACATATTCTCCACCGCGCCTTAGTCTTATCATTAAACTCCTTTGTGCTCTGAGTGACTCTTAGGTAACCGTTTATCTGAAAAGCTGTCCATTCTTAGCAGTTATTCTGGGAAGGGAGCTCTGCAAAACGAGGTAAATGGGCCTAGCGCGCACCACGCCAGGCTCATTTCCAAGCGTCTTTAGAGAGACATCAAGAAACAAATTCTTAGGGAGACTTGGTTTCCTCTGCCCTTCCATTTGGATCGATGCTCCTCGTGTTCCGTTTTCATCGCGAGGCAACTAGTCCTGTGGAACTCAGACTACATAAATTGGATCCTTGCACACCGATATCCTTGCTTCTTGAAGAATTCTTAGCCTCGGTCCCAAGGGAACGCCCATTTTCTGCAGCCGCTCCTCGCTTAGGTAGGGAAGCTCCACCATTCCGACCTTCTCTTTTTCAAACGCGTTTGCGTATTTCTGAAAATGGTAAGGTTCCTTTCATTCCATTCGTTCAGAACGGAGTCTTAAAATGGAAATTTGGTAATGACGAGATAATGCAGGAAGGGTCAATTATTTTGTACAATCTGTTCTAGCTTTACATGTGTAGAGTAGAGCTGGGACTATTTGTCGAAGTTTTCGGTATTCGAATATTCGAATACTTCAGTTTCTCAATTATTTGGCGAATATAATTCGAATATCCAAGTATTCGAATACTATTCGAATATCCAAGTATTCGAATATCCAAGTATTCGAATACTATTCGAATATCCAAGTATTCGAATATCCAAGTATTCGAATACTATTCGAATATCCAAGTATTCGAATACTATTCGAATATCCAAGTATTCGAATACTATTCGAATATCCAAGTATTCGAATACTATTCGAATATTTAAGTATTCTAATAGTATGGTGTGAATTATAAAACTTCAAAAAAGTAAAAAAATTACGCCAAGTACATGAATTATCTTTGTAAAAAGAAGTGAGATCCCCATAAAATAAATAAAGTTCTTTAGGTTCATTTGTCAGGGTGAAATCTTTTAAGCTAATTTTGACCCACTTCACACCATACATTCGAATATTAACATTCAAATACTCAAATATTCGAAGCTTATTCGTAGCATTCGAATACTTGTGAAATATTCGAATAGTAAATTATTCGAATAGTCTCAGCCCTAGTGTAGGGTAAGTTTTAGGAATGCTCTTCTAATAAATTGTGGTAATTTTTGTGACATGTTCTTATTTTTTTAAGTAACTTCTAAATTATGACACGAGACATGGAGTCTTGACTGACTCTTTCTGTAACTCAGCCTGTTTTGTTTACTTATTAGTTAGCTTACCAGTGTGTAAATTAATTATTGCATTGCGTTGAAAACTATGGAGAGAAGAGATGTAAGAATATTACATAGAATAGAGCTAATAATATAGTACTAAATTTTTGCAAAAATAGGCAAAGATTGCGAACTTTGATGGTCTGTATTTTTTAAGTTTTTAAAAAAATTGAAAAGTAGGAAAACGCTGACTTAGGCCCACCCTAATTTCACGTAGATTGTAAGTCATATTTTAATTTCATCAGCATTCGCAATACCAACTGCAAAAAATTAAAAATACTGTCATCACTATGAAAATAAATTTCCAAATTAATCTTAATGCTTTTGGCATGATTTTCAGAAAAACTTTCTATTTCCTCTATTAAAAACTGGATAAAGTTTGTCGATTAAATTTATTCTGCTGCTTTTATTACTATGTTTAACGAAGTTGGCTTTAAATTCTGCAAATTACATTTATATGTAATTTCCTTAATTATAACCCAAATTAGCCCGGGTTTGATATCATTTTCATCGGAGAAGCACAATGAAACGATTGGTCCCATTTTCGTGAAGTTCCAATAAGAATTACGGAACTCGAAATTTGGTTTGAACAAGCCAAAAATGGTAATGGGGATGAATTTGTATCAACCTAACCGGGGTGAAGTTCTCAACTTAACTGGGCATAACTGTAAATAACATGTGTAACATCACCGACGAGTAATTGGATTTATCTCATTAATTACTGTCACCGTGACCGATCTATTTCCAAATTAGTTAAAGTTTGTTAACAAATCAAATTAAAGAAGATAATAATTCAAGTTTCTCAAGTACCTCATACCCAAGTTCCCTCAGGAACAGTCTGATGAGTGGTGGTTCCGTGCCGAAGAACTTGGTAAGTTTTTTCACCCTCGAAGGATTGGAGAGGGCTGGCAACTCGGAGTCCTTGATCAGAGGCTGGGACTGCGATCTCACCATTGCCATGCTCGTCTGTGTCCTGAGAGCAGCAATCTCGCCCCTTATGTTCTCCATTTCCTGCGAAAACCTGGTAGTAGTGAGTTTTGGAAATTCGAGATTGCCTCTTCTTCTACTTTGCTCTTTTTTTCATTACTTTTACGCGTTTATGCTACGACAATAATTTGTTCAGTTATTGGAGCGATTACGAATTCTAGGAATTGAAATATAATTGTAATTGGTATATAGTATCTCTGAAATTTTCTGACCAAAATTCCGCAAGTACCAGTGTATACATAATTTATTGATATTAAGGTTCCCCCCTTAAGTAACTTTTCACACTCTTAATTTTACACTCTGTACATTTAACTTTCAGTTACAGTGTGAATTGGGTAAACAATTTATTAGTACGGAATCAATAGTTGGCAACCTAGTAGTTACTGATTTTATCTGCTTCTATATCGGCGTCCATAAAATTGGGTTTCTTTCGTGATGCTGCCCCATAATCGAATTGTGTTCGCATCGCGCTTGTAACAATAATTCCGGATCTGAACGTACACAATGTAACAATTACAGTCCAGAGCTATGAGTAAAAAACATAATGGAAGAGTGTTCAGTGAGTAAAAATATAAGAGAAAAAGTGAAACTTCCAATAACCATCGAAGACAATGTTTGAATGACAAGAAATATGTAGTGAGGATAATATTTAGTTTAAAAGAAACCAAAATACTCGAGGTAATTTAATATCAAAAATACGAAATATTTTATTAAAACTATAGTAAAATATATTCTATTATAAAATATTAGTAGACATTTAGAGAAGTAGCAAGGGAACTTCTGTAAGCCTAGAATTCCGATTTTTTGGAAACTGCAGGTTTGTAGAGCACCTCAATAGAAGTATCAGACAATTTGCTTTTTCAGCTCCTTTTTTGGTTTTTCAGTGTGAAAGCACCCTTAACACTTTCACGCCTAACGTCGGATATATCCGCCGTCCACAAACTTAGAGCATATAAACATGGAGCTCTCATTAAGAGCCCGAAACTGTCGCCACCATCGTGCGAGAGAAAGAACGAAATACTTTCTTGATGGTGCGAGCGAGAGGTAGAACGGGGGACTCCCAAACGCTCGCAATGCGCATGCGCGGGTGTACACCTCTCACTCGCACCAGCTTGCACATGTCTTTCTCTCTCGCGTGATGTTGGCGACGGTTTCGATGACAGAAGCTGGGACTATTCGTCGAATTTTTCGGTATTCGAATATTCGAATACTTCAGTGGCTCAATTATTTGACGAATATAATTCGAATATCCAAGTATTCGAATATTTAAGTATTCGAATATCCAAGTATTCGAATATCCAAGTATTCGAATATCCAAGTATTCGAATATGCAAGTATTGGAATATCCAAGTATTCGAATATCCAAGTATTCGAATATCCAAGTATTCGAATATTTAAGTATTCGAATATCCAAGTATTTGAATATTTAAGTATTCGAATATCCAAGTATTCGAATACTATTCAAATATCCAAGTATTCGAATACTATTCAAATATCCAAGTATTCGAATACTATTCAAATATTTAAGTATTCGAATATCCAAGTATTCGAATACTATTCAAATATTTAAGTATTCGAATATCCAAGTATTCGAATACTATTCAAATATTTAAGTATTCGAATACTGATGTATTCGAATAGTATGGTGTGAATTATAAATCAAGTTCTTTAGGTTCATTTGTCAGGGTGAAATCTTATAAGCTAATTTTGACCCACTGCACACCATACTATTCGAATACATCAGTATCCGAATACATCAATATTCGAATGATAACATTCGAATACTCAAATATTCGAAGTTTATTCGTAACATTCGAATACTCAAATATTCGAAGTTTATTCGTAGCATTCGAATACTTGTAAAATATTCGAATATTAAATTATTCGAATAGTCCAAGCCCTATAGTATATGGTCTAAGTCCGCAAAACGGTCCAAAATGCCTAGCATCAGATATATATGCGACGTCCACGAAACGATTCCAAAATATATATATGCATCGCCGTCGCAAAAGGGTTAAAGGTTAATGTGTGTTTTCCTATTTTCCTGTACGACAGACATGCTCATTCGGAAGCACAAGACCTCTTTAGGTTCTGCCCTGGGTCCCAGTTTAAAAAAATCTCAATTTTCGGATTATCGAAGTTCCCTTGTAAGTGACTTCCAATTAGATTTAAGTGTAAAATCTGTAAAAAGTAATTTGGCAGCTTTTATTGAAGACGCTTATTACATAACATATGGATGTTTATCTGTACGTTGTTTCCACTTCCTACTCCATTTCTTTGTTCCAACTACCTACCTTTCGAAAACCATTCTTTTTCAAGATATTTTTCATTGTATTTTAATTTTCACCTATCCATAAAGTTTCTGCGATTCTCTTGTAAAATGTGCTACAAGGTAAATGTTTAATTTTGAATATTAATGAGATTCTCTCACCTGTATCATTAAATGTTGCGTTCTCATCTCCGAACTAAGATGTGCCACGGATCTGGCAAGTGTAACTACGTGAGACTCTAACCGTTGGAAACGTTTGTTAATGCTCTGTAAACATAGCAACAATTTTTCACTATCAACAAAGAGTGAAGTTGTGACCGTGAATAATATAAAATGGCGTGGTTTCTTAGAAACTCTGTATTCAAGGTTCATATTACGACATAATTGAACAACATTGAAATAACCATCAGCCGCAACTCCTTTTTTGTAAACTAATCTGTCATTATTGGACTACACATTAGGGCGGAGCGATATTTTACATTTTGAAAATTTGAATTTGAATTTTCAGTTGGCCTGGGTGCGGGATAGTTGGCCTTTGATTAACGAAACACAACTGTAAAAAAATTTTGGCAAAATATTCATGTCTGCAGGTTCCTTTTTCTGTTAAAAATGTAAAAATTCACAATGTGAATCTTATTTTTTACATTTTGCAAAATTTAAATTTGAATTTTCAGTTGGCCTCGGTGTGGGATAGTTGGCTTTTGATTAACGAAACACAACTGTAACAAAATTTTGGATAAATATTAATGTCTGCAGGTTCCTTTTTCTCTTAAAAATATAAAATATAAGATTCACATTGTGATTTTTTTAAATTTAAATTTGAATTTTCAGTTGGCCTGGGTGTGGGATAGTTGTCTTTTGATTAACCAAACACAACTGTAAACAAATATTGGAAAAATATTCATGTCTGCAGGTGAAAATTCAAATTTAAATTTTCAAAAAGTAAAAAATAAGATTCACATTGTGAATTTTTACATTTTTAAGAGAAAAAGGAACCTGCGGACATGAATATTTTTCCAAAATTTGTTTACAGTTGTGTTTGGCTAATCAAAAGACAACTATCCCGCACCCAGGCCAACTGAAAATTCAAACTTAAATTTTCGCCTATATAGTGTCGCTCCGCCCTACTACACATGCTCTGTATGTATATGGTGTTTCCTTTTATAAAGAACAATTTTATTCGTGAAATTCATTAAACGTATATAGACAAATTAAAGTTTCTTTACCAGTACTACACATTATTACAGACGTGGCAATTTGGGAACAACCTATATGTGCATATTTTTACAATAAATCAAATGAAATCTTTGCCTGAAGATGATGTTAACAGATTTATGTATGATTTCATGATTCAAATGTATTTTTTATCATATTCTCTAAAAAAGAGGTCATAAATAATGTATCGAGTAGTATTTAATTTTACAACAATAAATATCACGAGTTTAGGAAAAGTTTGAATGGGAAACAACCTCTCCAGTAATAAAAGAATATGAAAATTTCAATCACAATTAAAATTGTAATTCTGATTCATAGAAAAATAAATGTCTCAATAATGAAACAAATGAAACAACCACTTCGAAGTTATTAGTTAAGACTAATTCCTTGTGCCCTGGATCGTTATGGTTCTTCTAGCCACAAATAAGACCCTGAATAACAGTGATGTAACTTAACTTCACGCTGCGCTTATCTAGAAGTCACTATTTAAAATCTACGAGTCAAGATAACACGTAAAACTACAAAGGTAACTTATGGTTAGTTTCCAAAGTTCTTTAACTTACATTACTCTTCAACTTAAAAACCGAAATGTAGTAAATAAACAATATATGTCTTGTGTATTGTAATAAAGTCTCTACCTTATTTTTATCCAGCGAGACTTTAAATGAAAGCTATGAAAGTATTTAAAGCTTACGAATATACCAAGAGAAAAAGGCACGAAGTTACAAAAAGCACAATATATTCCTTTCTGAAAGGAGGCATTCCTATGGTTTAACGAGACCATTGGCATGGGAAGCTATCTTCAGGGACTGACCTTGATGTCTTTGGCTTTCTTCATCCTGTCGTCGATCGCGTGGGATCTACGTTTGTCGTGATGCCTTGTGACAGGCCTGGACGAGACAGATGACGTCGGTAACGACGAGACGGAACCGTAACTAGCAAGGCCTCTGGCCTTTCGTCTTTTCTTTACACTTCCGCCGAGCAGCTTCAATACCTGCGCTCATCAACAGAGTGGTTTCGGTACAGCGTCCAATAACGCAACGTTACTTCCAACATAGGGAGTGCACACGGCTCAGATCACTGATTTACAGTCAGTGAAAAAGGTGTATGATACTGTGTTGAAAGCATAGGTTACAAAACTCGGTAGTTTTCGAGAAAATCCAGTTCAAATTTCTGCCTTTTCTAGACTAAATTTAGTGGATATTCCTGAATTTTTATTGCAAATGGTCGTTATCCTATCTCATTGCATAATATTTTATGTGCGGAATTTTTGAAGGGTGGTGACAAACCGGTGAACAAGTCGATTATCAGAGTAGGGGAAATGTGTCTAAAACGATCCCTCGGGGTAAAATGATTCCTGGCTGTTCTGCGGCTATTAGTGATGCTATTTCTTAATATCGATATACAAAAGTTCAGTCTGTACGTCATCAAGTGTCACACGAAGTGCCATGTAAATATCAGGGCTGCGTGTTATAAACAAGAATAAATCAATATTACTGCCTTTTATCTAAGGTAAGGTCTTTTTCAATGTTGTGTAACTTTTTTCATAAAGGGCTTAGTGTGACAGCTGTTTTGTTTAGCGAATTTAATGACAATTCAACAATAATTTAATGTATGTTTCGTTACCGAATGTAATAACTTGACGTTATAATCAAACGCTGAATGTGAGTTGGATGTTTGGGGTCATATGATCCCTCTCTAGTAGGGTAAAATGATCCCAGGAACCACAGGGGGTGCGTGAAAGCACTTGACATTTTGAGTCTGTGAAGCTGATCTCATTTTCTTATGTCTGTTAGTTGATTTTAAGTATTTCTATTCATTGGTTACGTACCAAAAATTATCTAAGATTAGATTTTACTAAAAAATTGTTTCAATTTATTATGGTCGCAAATTTTGCGACTCAGTTTAATTTCTGTTTTTATTTAAATAGATCAGTGCTTTTTAATGTTCGCCTTATTTACTATCAGTAGGTATAAAATGATCCTAGAGGTCATTTTTACACATAGGTGTACAAAATGATCCTTTAGTATGCCTTTACAAAAATGCGAATAAAAAATATAATTGATCAGGTAGCTAAATTTGATCTAAGCCAATAACTAGGTAGATAAACTAACTTACAAAAACATTACTTTTATTTAAATAATGTGCATTTGTATTTTTTATATGAATTACGCCTTAAGGGGAGCGTTTTAGACACCTTTCTCCTACTAGTTAGCAAGAGACATAATACGGTTGATAGGACCATCAATTTTTTAACGACGTATGGTCTGGACTAGGGCTGGGACTATTCGTCGAATTTTTCGGTATTCGAATATTCAGTTGCTCAATTATTTGGCGAATATAATTCGAATATCCAAGTATTCGAATATTATTCGAATATAATTCGAATATCCAAGTATTCGAATATAATTCGAATATCCAAGTATTCGAATATAATTCGAATATCCAAGTATTCGAATATAATTCGAATATCCAAGTATTCGAATATAATTCGAATATCCAAGTATTCGAATACTATTCGAATATTTAAGTATTCGAATACTGACGTATAGATCAGTATTCGAATAGATCAGTATTCGAATAGATCAGTATTCGAATAGATCAGTATTCGAATAGATCAGTATTCGAATAGATCAGTATTCGAATAGATCAGTATTCGAATAGATCAGTATTCGAATAGATCAGTATTCGAATAGATCAGTATTCGAATAGATCAGTATTCGAAGAGTATTCGAATAGATCAGTATTCGAAGAGTATTCGAATAGATCAGTATTCGAAGAGTATTCGAATAGATCAGTATTCGAAGAGTATTCGAATAGATCAGTATTCGAAGAGTATTCGAATAATAACATTTGAATACTCAAATATTCGAAGTTTATTCGTAGCATTCGAATACTTGTAAAATATTCGAATAGTCCCAGCCCTAGTTTAGACAACATTGACAATCAAGTTTTTAGGAAAGAAATACACCTCACCTCACTGTACATATTTTCCAGTCCCTCTAATTGTTTCCTAATGGTCCTCGCGTCGTTCGTGCTTAAATCGGAGTCGCTCCTGTCCAACATGGAGTCTAGATCGAGACCAGTCGTTGTCGAAGTTAAGTCAGCCGTTTCTATCCCGAAAACTGAACAGAGATCATGTTTCTAGAGTTATCAGGAGAGCTACACGGAATACGAAGGATGAAGGGGGAAAAGGCACTTACGATGGGAAAACTTCTTCGCAACTTCTTTCTTGGATGTTGAGGCACCACGATGCTTCGAGCTGCTGGAGAACCCTCTCTTCTCCATGGCCTTGCTGTAATCGCTGTAATTAGGTTTCGATCCGTATGGTAAACTAAAAGGCCCACAAACATGCACTTGTTAAGTTTGCCAAGAAAGCCTGAGGAAGACCGTTAATTATCAGGCAAGGACTAGACAACATTTAACGATCAGCCTGCCACTAGTTATTTAGTACATAACGTGCCACATGGGGTGTGCATGAAATTTGGGTCATCGATTTGGTTAAAATGTTGCACAGAGGTAGTTCATGCCACGTGTAGTAATGATAAGGGGAAACAACTGGGTAATGGCTCCAAAAGTAAAGGCATCTTTGGAAATTTATTGCAAGCAAACTACTGAACGAATCTTTTTGAAATTTGTAGGACTTTTTATTGGATATTTAAGTTATACGAATATATTTTTTGAAATTTATTTAAAACAGATTTATAAGCTGTAGGGGATCATTATATGTTTGGGTTCCAAACAATTTTCGCTGACGTGGTTGACAGTTTTCCCACGAAACGGTTCTTCTGAGAAAAAAAACAAAAAAGTTTTAGAAAGTATATGCGGGTGCATATGGCATGAAGGGTTCGATTTTACAAATTTTGCAAAATGGCAAAATGGTGGAGTTTCAAAAAGATTCATCAAGTAGTTTGCTTTTAATAAATTTCCAAAGAGACCTTTAATTTTCGGGAAATTACTCTCCCTTAAATGCATGGAACACACTTTTCAAAGTTTCGTGAAAAGATTAGGTTTAAAGTTTCGTCTCTTCTAAGATCAAGCCAAGTCATGCAGAATAGCTACCAACCCTCAATGATCCGAAATTGAGTTTTGCTTTGAAGATTTTAATTGTTAAAGAAGAGTAGCTTTATTTCTAATTGGTATTTTTTTTGTTATTCTTTTACAATGTTTTTTAATGTTTTTTAAGCCGAAAATGGAACTATGGCTTGGTAGTTTTAATAATTATATAATATATGAGTTGTTCTATTGATTGGTAATTTTTTGAAAAATACAAATCACAAAATTGTGGGATCCGTACTGCGTTTAACTAGTTTTTTGTCATTTTGAGGGTTGGTAGCTTTCTGCATAATCGGGCCTAATTGTAAGTCTCTCGGAACACACGCTTGTTATGCGTTTTTTCAACAATTAATTAATAATTCGGAAACGAAGACTCAAAACGCATTTCGTAATTCTTGATTTTCGTTTGATATTGGCATGTAGTATCACCCCTTAAACTTTCTGTCACCTATTGTTGAACGCCCTTTATATGTTATACACTAATAGTGATTAAAATTTTAACCAAATCCATAACTTGAACTTCATGCATTCACCTTGTAAGTTGTAAATAATCAGCGTCATGCTACAATGCTGAAGTTTGGTGTTAAGTTACCCTATATAAAATATTAGAGGCTACTAAAGCAACGTGGGCGGTATTGTTCAAGTACCTTGATCACTTTCATTGTTAGAGAACTGGGAAATATTGGATACATAATTCGATAATTGCAAGCCTGCAAACTGATTATGGTAAATTTTCTATAAAGTTAAGGGAATTTATAACGAAATGTTATTAGAAGCTTACAAAATTCTAAGAATGATGATGAACGTGGAAGAAAAAAATTAGAGAAAATTAATGTTTAATTATAAGCATAGATATTAGTATACTGTTTTGAAAAAGATAAAAAATAAAAAAATTTCATTTTGATGTCTTCAATTTACTTTTATATTTATATTTCTACTCTTGTATTTTTTACTATTGTTTTCGGTTTGATGATTAAGCGACATTTTTTTATATTTGCAAAAGATATCGCAGTTTCTGCTAAAAATCAGAGTAAACAATAGAAAGTTACGCTTTAAAAACTGAAAGTGATGTAAGTAACTGGAGAAAATAACTTTTCTAAATAATTATTATATAAATAGCTTGCAGACTCCTGTGTACCCTACTAAATGGAAGAAATAAAATAAAATCATCAAAGTAAAAAAATAAAAGGTTCAAGTCGATTGATTTACTTTCCAATTTGAGGTGCACCATGCAACGGGGCAAATGAGAATTCACCCAGACGCTGGCAAGTAAGTAAATTTCCATAAACAAAAACATAATATGATATTATAAATGTTACTAAATATAATGCAAGAAACCCCATATTGATGTCTCTTATTATTTCTTAACAAAAAATTCACGAATAACACTCATTTGTCGTCTGTCTAACAAGGAACATCACTCATCTGTTGTAGGGCTGGGACTATTTGTCGAATTTTTCGGTATTCGGATATTCGAATACTTCAGTTTCTCAACTATTTGGCGAATATAATTCGAATATCCAAGTATTCGAATACTATTCGAATATCCAAGTATTCGAAAACTATTCGAATATTTAATATTTAATATTTATTCGAATACTGATATATTCCAATATTTAAGTATTCGAATACTGATATATTCGAATAGTATGGTATGAATTATAAATCAAGTTCTTTAGGTTCATTTGTCAGGGTGAAATCTTGTAAGCTAATTTTGACCCACTTCACACTAGGTATACTATTCGAATACTGATGAATTCGAATAGTATTCGAATAATAACAGTCGAATACTCAAATATTCGAAGTTAATTCGTAGCATTCGAATACATGTAAAATATTCGAATATTAAATTATTCGAATAGTCCCAGCCCTAATCTGTTGCACGCCGATTTTCTAACATATGAGACACATTGTTTCAGCGGCGGAAATTCGTGTTCACGGAGTGTAATTGCTCTTCAAAGTTGGGGGTTAGAAAACTATTTAATCGAAATACAATAAGGGTGTTGAACTGGTACTATCCGCAGGTAATAAAACATTAGTTAATACCAAATATAGCGTATTGCTTTGCAAACTCATTCTTCAAACTCCAGAAGTGACCGTACAACGCTACATCCGCGCCCAACAGACATATTTTCATTTTCCTGTAATTTTCAAAAATTGAGAAAAATATACTATGTAAATAGGTTGCGTAATTGTTGCATGTACAGACGCATTTTTAAAAATACAAATATTGTATAAGAAATATTTATAAGAAAATACTCTTTAACTACAGCGACGCTATTTGTGATTTTGCAGAAGTTCTCCTTACGCCATGTTATTCCTCACAAATAACCATGCAACCTTCTCGTTTATTATTTTTTTCTATCCCCAGTCATGGTCGTGTTATTCAATTAAATAATTTTCAGTTCATTGAATCTTTCATTTGAACATGAATTTCCGTCACTAAAAAATATTTTTAGGTGTCGCAGAACCAGTAACAGTTTGGTGATGTTTCTTGTAAACCCGAGCTTCCCCTTAAAGAAGCACTATGATAATCCAGTTGCTTCTATTACAGATATCAAAATGTTCTATACGTATCCAGCCATTATTGGAACAGAGATTGTATCTATTTATATAGTTTGTACTTTTTTAAATACCATTGAAACTTTAATAGCGTGAGATGAAGGCAAAGTGGTTAGAGAATAAATTGATTCGAGCGAACCCCAGCCCAATATGCATCCCTCTACCCGTACCCGAAAAAGTGCTGTGGCCTGTCTATTTTCAACAGTTTCATCGCTTGGTCGTTTTGGCGCATCGATATCGGTGTTTCGATCTGCGCGAGGAGTAGAAAGAATCGGAAGTAGCCTGGGGCAGTGGCCGGAACTACCATCTGTTACGAGACGAAGAGATCTGTTTGAAGTAACGTTACCTCGCCGTGTATCGATTTCTCGGCGCTCTGGGACTTTCATGTGGCGAGAGCGGCGGCAGTGGTGGCGTTACTGATGATACACTTTCAGACAGAGTGGAATGCGCCATTGCAGGGACATCTCGCGGCTCTAGAATACTCCTTAGCTCTGATTCCACTATGTCCACCCATTCCGAATCTTGCACTGTTATAAGTATAAGAAGAAATTAAAATAACGAGTTCTTATTGTCACTATTTTGAGAAATGTTATTAATTATTACTGTTTGTTACTAATGGTTGTGAAAGAAATATAGTATAAATGCGTGTCTTGCTTAGTATGTTCAAATTACCAATAATCATATACTTTTGGATAATTTATTTCACATATTAAGGGGGGAATCCTATGTTATAGGCTAAAAACATAGCAAAATTAAGGAATTCTTTTTAAGAAACTAGCATTTCGATTCATCTAAAATTTGGATCATGTTTTTATGCATCCTTGAAGAAGTTGCATTGTTTTTTTATTCATATAGGAGGTATGCATCACGGCGCGCAAAACTCGTCGTCTACTGGTGTGCATGATATTTACCTTCCAGATAATCTGAAACAGAAAAATGAAACGGCGTTTTACTTTGTACATATGTAGCTTTAATTTGATGAACCAGAACACCGTTAAGTTCTATACTTCTTTTGTTATATAAGAAAATTGCCGCAAAATTGGATTGGAAAAATTATAGGTTCAGACTATTCACTTTTCACACACCTCAATAAATATTTTTGTTTTTTGCTGGCTCGTCAATTGCAAGCTACACATGTATAAAATAAAACGCCGTATCATTTTTCTGTTTCAGATTATCTGGCAGATAAATATTATGCACACCAAGGGACGGCAAATTTTGCGCGGCGTGATGGTCGATCATGCATAACTACAATATTTGTGGTTAAAAATTAATAAAAAAAAACCTACAGCTTCTTCAAAGATGCATCAAAACATGGTCCAAATTTCAGATGAATCGAATCGCTAGTTTCTTAAAAAAAAAATCTAAAATTTTCCTGTGTTTTTAGTCCAAAGAATAGGATTCCCCCTTAAGGTACGTCTTTCTATTTATTTGCCTTCTTGATAGTATAATATATTTCATTAATTTCAAAGGAACTAAATTTTAAGCAGCTTTTATTACAATCACCAAAATGTTTTAAAGCAAATAACAATTATTTCTTGAAGTTAAATTCAAAATCGAAAAAACTTCCTTGCTAGAGTCAGAACACTAACGCTACTCACTACTTATAAATCAATGAACATGAATTCTAACCCTTTACACTCGATCTTATTCGGTCCTCAATCGACTAGAGATTATTTACTCAACGTTACACTTATCTAGATATAGAACCATGGACTAAGTAAAAATGTAGTGTAATAACTTAAAAATTCATTTAATTCTATAAATCCCGGGTTCGTTCACTCTAACAAAGTTTAACGAAATTGTATGTAACTTCAATTTAAACCATAATTTGCCCGAGATGCGCGCTTGGAGTGCAAAGGGTTAAGTCTATCCCACAAGGTAGGTACATAAAAATGGCCGACGATTTTCGTTTCCTATTCCACGCTCCAATAGTGTCCTATGTACGATAAGCATCTTCGCGGAACTTCCCCAAGACAAAAGGGGGCGCTCTCCTCATACCTTCAAGTCGCATGAAATATTCATCCCCGCCAAAGAAATGCAAGTAAAGTTGAAATAACCAACCTGGAGGGTGGGCTTGGTCCTCGGGCGGTGGTCGCCTTCCGCTGGAATAAACAGCGGAGCCCCTCCCCGAGTCAACATTCGAGGAACTCTGTCCAGCTTTGTCGTAATCCGATCCAGATCCCTGATTCTGGATCTTCAATCGGCTGATGCCGTGCTCCAGCTCGTCTTTCCTACTCTCCAATTTCGCAGTGGAATCCTTTGTATATTGATTCTCCACTCGTTTCGATACGTCGGCATTCCCGATCTTTGGACCAGCCGAACCCCTGGCCGTGTCTGCATCCATAGCCTCCTTCGGCGTTTTCGAGCCATAATGATTCTCCTCCGCCTTCTTTTGCAGCTCCTCGATTCTCTTTTGCACCGAGGCCCCCTCGGATTCCTGGCCCTCCTGGCTGGAAACTCCAAACTGCTCTTGTTCCCTCTTCGAGCATCTAATTGGCTCGTCTCTGCGTATGCCGAAGCTGGTTTCTGGCCTGTAGTCGTCCTTCCGTTGGGAATCATTCCTCCCAAACTCACCGAGCCCGTGGTTCTCCACCGTGATCTCGTACCTCTCTTTGTCCAGTGGGTCCACTGTGAGGGTCTTCATGGCGTCGACGGGGTTTCTGGGCTGCTCGTTCACCCTCTCGTCCTCGTAGCAGAGCTGCGGCTGGGACGCGGCTTTCTCGATACCTTTTATCGAGTTTCGCCGCTGGAACTCGACCTCCTGGTTACTTTCGGCCTTCATGTACACCTGTGGCACGCCATACCTCGGCCGACCCTGGGCGTAGTGGTAGTAAACCTCCTGGCCGGAAAGCCTCACTTCCTGCGTCTGCCTCGAGGTGCTGGGCAAGTCGATCTGAGACCTTGACATGGCCTGTCTGGCTTGTTGGTACTGCTGGTAGGACACGTTGTTCGAGAAATAGGTCTGCTGCACGTTCCTGACACCTGCCTGGCTGTTTTGCTGGCCGGATAGCTGCTGTTGGTGCATCTGCTGGATCAGCTGCCGCTGGTGCATGTTCTGGGCGTGCTGCTGGGCGAACCTAGGACTCTGGTGATGGTTCTGGTTCTGATGCAGGAGCTGCTGTGGACTTTGGAAGGCCTGACTCGACGGTTGCATCGCGTTGCTTACTTGATGCTGCTGCATTGGTAGGCCGTGGGGCTTTGGTGCTTGTGTAGCTTGAGCCTGGTTCCAAGAAGGTTTATGTTAGTCAGATGGTTTAAGTATAAATCTTGGAAACAATGAGCGGTGAGAAAAGTATGTGGCAGTTTTGTAATAATGATTGAAATAGCATTCATGATCAGCTCTCAGCTACTAATCACTACAATATATCACACTTTCATCATCACACTTTCCACCCCAAGTTACAAATTCGCAAGGAATTCGTATCTGGTTACTAAAGATCATAGTCATCCTGTCCCCATCAAACAGCTAATCTGGTTTAGACCTAGGACAGCATTCACACAGAGCATTTGCCAAGAGCTTTATTCATAGATCCATTCTTTACACTTGAGTTGAACTTACAAAGGATGTTCGGCAACTCGAACATTTAAAAGAATTTGCAACTTTAGAGAAATGTAGTTCAAGTGATGCTAATATGTTAACTATTCTTTATTTCAGCAATGAAACGGTCCTAAGTGTGAAGGCATCCCTTCAAAGAAATGATGAGTTTTCATATTATAAATATTTGTCCAAATTGCACGCTGATAAATATTAATTTCGGGTGTCGACTGTGATTACCGATATTTTAAACGCAAATATCTCGAAAACAAATGACCAGGTGCACCCCAAATGGGGGTGTTTCTAAATCGGCTCGTCGAACCCTAGAATTTTATACATGACTCATTATAAAAAGCGCGTTTTCAGCTCTGGTCCTCTCCTCGCCAGTAATCGGACTTAATATAACGAGTGAATACCGCAAATAAATAAGCTCTATAAAACTGTATCCTAAACTTATTTAGAAAAGCGGTGTCAGAATTTTTTATTAACACTTTTTGGCACAGTATCGGGGGTTAAGTTGGATAATATTTTATTATGTGAATCTGTCACCTGATAAAAACAGTTACATTCTGAATATTAGAGTCAGGAACAAAGCAATGTATCTGAAATACATATTTAAAAACTTGGACACATGAGTTACAGATTCTTCAGTCGTACAAGAAAGCCTATGCAATGAAACAGTTAGGTATCTGTTAATCTACTATGCCTCAAATAGTTAATAACGGAGGTATGTCCCCATCTGTTTAGAATTCTGTCCAAAATATCCAGGGTCCTTGGAAGAATGACAACTCAGACATTTCTTCACGAGAAATACGTGAAGGACCTCGTGATCGTATCACCTCTTTCTTCGTTCCTCAGGAAATGAAGGAACTTATCCTACCATGGCAACCATCGACGGTGGCATGCTACAAAATGACCAGTGACGCATAATGAACATCTAGAGGTAGACGAAGAAAAACTCAGAGTGTTCTCTACACCTTGGTTTATATAATAATTTCGTATGAAATTTTGTTACTCGATAATACATTTTCTATGCTTCAACATAAGAAATTGGAAATAAACTTGCAAATTCCGCAGTAAAATAATTCTTCAGATGTGTACAAATCATTTTGGCCACTATGCACTCAACGATACAAGCAAGTCAATTTTTCGTGTAATTTAGTAATGATGAATCAAGTCAGGACGAATGACAAATTATATGAGAACTAATAGAATTTTGTATCTATATTTTACTTCAATATTCGTCATAATGTTCTTGTAATTATAAAAGATAAACGACCACTACCATTTAAAATTCAATTGTTGTTAAAACAACTGGTTTGCCCTGATAAGATGTGTAGTTCTAGAAAAATAAAAATTCTGAATCGAAATGCGTAATATTATTTTTTGCAAGACGGATATTAAGTAGCTACTGTTTACAAAAATGACTATATAAAATAAATTTCAACCGTGTGGTCGGTTTAGGTGGCATGAATATACAACACGTATCACGTGCACTGGGTATTTGAATAGGATGTATGTACGTATCACGTTATTGCTCATCCTGAATTTATATGAGGAAACCGTTTCCCTTCCTTATGTAAAAATAACCTCTCCAGTCGTAACGGCGGAAATAGCCACGGATGATTTAATATTGACGTATCCTGGAAATATTTCAATCATTCCTATCCCAAGAAGAATTTTCGCATGAACGACCCTTACGAAGAAGTTGACGAAACATTAAATTTAAATATGTATGCGGTACAGCCAAATTGCCAGGATACTTTCCCTTTAAAATTTAAAAGATATCCATTTTTTAATTGAGTGGAGCCTAGATGACTGCAATTAGAATTTTTCTCCTCATTTGTTGTCAAAGTCTTTGATGAAAGTTGGAAATGTAATCAAAAAAAATTTTCAAACAAAATCAAAGGAATTTTATAAAAAGGGAATAGGTAAACTTGTAGGAAAACTTGAAAGGATTCTCGAAAATGGAGGAAAATTACATCGTTGATTGATTATTCACAGAAAGTTGTTTATTCTCATTTAATATACAGGGTGTTTTCGAAATCGTGGTACAACTGGTAATGGAGATGATTCCTCGTGCAAAAATAAGTCGAAAATGTATTTCGAGGCATTTTTCTAGCAACTCGAATTTCAAAACTCCTTTAGTACGCGTACACTTGGCTAAGAACTTGGCAGAATACAGGAATAAGTATGGTACAATTGCACGTAGAATGGATCCATATCCAAAAACGAGTCGAAATTGTAGAATAAATTATCTTCGAACGTAGTTTCATTTTTGAGAAAATCGATTTGAAAATGGAACAAATTCTTAATCCAATGCACGCACCCTTAACAGATGTTGAAAATCGATTTTCTCAAAAGCGAAGTTCCGATGACACAGTTATTCCATAATTTCGAAAAAAATTTAACGAGGATTCATTTCATTTTCAGTTATTGCATAATTACTGATAAAAAAAATTCATTCTAGATATATTTTCAACTCTTGTTTGCATGAGAAACTACCAGCTCTCTGGTTTTACCATGATTTCAGAGAAACACCCTCTCCACATACTGAAAAAACCGTATTACTTTTGGGATGGTCTACAAAAAACGAGTAAAAAAATTACCTGGTTCGGAGGGTTCTGGTGAAGCCCTTGATGCAATTGCTGACTAGGCAGTCCAGATGGTCCCTGAACAACGAAATCCCTCGCAACATTTTGCACCTGTTGGCCACCTGTCCCTGATTGGCCGAAACCAGGAACTTGAGTTTGATGGACCGTTTGAACTCCTCCAGGTGGGGTATGATGCGACACGTGGAGCTGAGCACTTTGACCTGGTAAATTAGGTTGAATCTGTGGCGTCGGCTGAAGTTGTCCAGGAAGCGGCACGTTCTGCTGATTGCTCATATAACTGTACGAATGTCCATATTGACCTAAACCGTTAAAATATTATATCAAATGAAATTGTATGCATAATGTATAATTATATTGGAATAGTTATTCTATATTTCGCGCTTGAGTGCATCTAAAGTAGGGCTGGGACTATTCGACTAATTTAATATTCGAATACTTTACAAGTATTCGAATGCTACGAATAAACTTCGAATATTTAAGTATTCGAATGTTATTATTCGAATACTATTTGAATATATCAGTATTCGAGTACTGTTCGAATACATCAGTATTTGAATACTTAATATTAGAATAGTATTCGAATACTTAATATTAAAATAGTATTCGAATACTTAATATTCGAATAGTATTCGAATACTTAATATTCGAATAGTATTCGAATACTTAATATTCGAATAGTATTCGAATTATATTCGCCAAACAATTGAGCAACTGAAGTATTCGAATACCGAAAAATTCGACAAATAGTCCCAGCCCTAATCTAAAGGCGGCACCACGCATTCGGCATTTGACAAAGTATTCGCGTATATCTTCAGACTATGCGTTTATTCGGCAAAATATGATTAGCGTTTCGACTCGTGGTCAGGAACTGCAAACATTTTCCACTATTTTCTAGAAGTAGCTGCAAACTATTGCATTGTCAAGAGTTCATCGTTCGATACGGTCTGCGAAACGAGAAAGAACAACAGTTCCCTTGAATAGCAATAAACTGTAACGTGTAAGCAAAGGAAACGTTAATTATCTAGGAAGCAAAGTCGTTGAAACGATACGCATAATTCATATTGTTCATATTTATAATCTCTTCTAATGTTTTCTTTGGGTTGTTTATAATCTTTATAATCTTTATAATTTATAATCTTTTCTAATGTTTTCTTTCCAGTTGAGCTCATTAACCAGTACGTAAGAACTAATTAGCACTCAACCGGCCTTGAATCTAAAAAGTTTATCTTCATTTTTGACTCTTTACAATCATTATTATGTACTTGGACATTTAAAATTATTGGTTTTACGATAGTCGAATTTATTTAAACTCTTTACCCTCGATACATGATACTGAGCTGATTGCATTGGAAAATGACAGAAATTAATTTCAACTAATAGTCCGGTATTAATGCAACTGCTACCCCTGATTGACGTTGCTGTTAAAATAAAGAGGCTGTATTGTTAATATTATTCAAAAGTTTCATTTTATATATAAGAAACAGAAATAATTTGAACGATGGAAAGTGCATTTGATCAACGATTCAATATTTACATAAATAAATATGCTTCAGTAAAAACTACGATGAAACTATTGTAATGTTATAATTGTTGTTTTTAACAGAATTACACTATTCCTTCTTAAGTGGCAAATACTTAAGTTAAAAAACACGAGACTAAATTCGGATATTTAAAAAATTCATTATTTTATTAAATTATTCTACTGCGATAGTGATGCAAGTTAAATGTTAAAGCAAATCACTGTAACCATTGTGAAGCAGGTTATTATATAACAACTGACTATCAATTTGACGCATAATTCCCGAGACGTGAATATTTTATGAAATTCTGTTACCAAATATGTACTTTACAAAAGCGTAACTCACATCCAATTTCATACAAAACTCATTCCATTCGTTCCAGAAAGGTCAGGATTATAACGTCTGTCAATTAAAAGTTCAAATTCTGCCGAGTAGCCCAGTTCGACAGTTCTGTAAACCTGTTGTTCTTATAACTCTGTAATTCGCTGCTCTCTTCAGAACTACGTTTCATTTACATCACATTTCCATTTCATTTATTCAATAATAGCATTCAGAATCAAAACACCTATTGTTATGCATCGTTACCACTACCTTCATTATAAAACCAAATTGCCAATTCTAGAATTGAATTTGGAACGTACAAAATTTCTCCTACACCTTCCTATTAGGGCTGGGACTATTCGAATATTTTACAAGTATTCGAATGCTACGAATAAACTTCGAATATTTGCGTATTCGAATGTTATTATTCGAATACTATTCGAATACTGATCTATTCGAATACAATTCCAATACTGATCTATTCGAATACAATTCGAATACTGATCTATTCGAATACTATTCGAATACTGATCTATTCGAATACTATTCGAATACTGATATATTCGAATACTGATATATTCGAATACTGATATATTCGAATACTATTCGAATACTGATATATTCGAATAGTATGGTGTGAAGTGGGTCGAAATTAGCTTACAAGATTTCACCCTGACAAATGAACCTAAAGAACTTATTAGTTCTTTATTAACTTATTAGAACTTATTATTAAAGGATTTATAATTCACACCATACTATTCGAATACACCAGTATTCGAATACTTGGATATTCGAATTATATTCGCCAAATAATTGATCAACTGAAGTATTCGAATATTCGAATACCGAAAAATTCGACAAATAGTCCCAGCCCTACTTTCTATAACATTTTATGAGACAACAGAAATTAATAAAATAATGGAAAAACGTTACCTTTCTGTAACGTTGCCAAGCTTTTCTATTTTTTACCCAATGTTCCTACTACAGGTTCCAAAAGTTATTTATGATTTCTTTTAAACTTCATTTACTGATAATTATCATTTTGTGAGACACTTACCGCAAGCATTCTTCGAGTACTGCTGCATATTAACAGGGGGCTCCTGTGCACGCGGCTTCCCATAAATGCCTTCCTTTTTCTTCACTTCCTCCTCGTCGATGCTCCTGCTGGACTTCCTTAATTCCTCAGTGACGTTGTTCAAGCTGGCCTCCGGTTCCGGTTCAGCGTCTTTGCGGCTCTGCCCGAAACGGCTGGATATCATGTCCTTAATCGTGTGATAAGTTCTCGACAGGGACTTACTCTTCTCCTCGTCGATCTTCGTCGGCCTTGGCGCTGGTGCGGCTGACATCGACCTTCGGAGAAAGTGCGATTTTATCGGGGAAAATCAATTCGCGGATTCGTCGAGCGGCGCTACAAAGGGGATATTTACGCGTAAGATTCCGGGGGATGATAACTCTTCGCTTGACCCTCTTGTCTCACTTCTTGCATCTGAGTTCCCTGGAAAAAGTATGAAACCTTCAGGACTTTTTATTTGGTGTATGTTAACACTGGTGACCGCACTTACGCCCACGTAGATCTTTTCGAATTTTCTCAAATATTCATTGGTGTTTGAAAGCCATCAGAGAAGCATATTGAAAATAGTATAGAAATCTTTGAACGGGATGGATTCGTCGGTGATAAATATGAAGTTAAGGTGGGATTCTTAGCCTCACGGAAACAAATAGACCGAAATCGTGAAATCACGCTTACGTGACAGCGGCCATCAAACTGTTAAGGGAACACAGAAAAGAGTAATGGCAGAAGTTAGAGAACTTTGGGAGTGATTGGAGAAGAAACATTCTTTTACGGTATGATTTTGTATGTTCTCAGAAACCTCATTATTTATTCGACGTTTTCATTTTGAGTACCGTAAACTGGGGTGACTTTGCCCGCGCCGGGGTGACATTGCCCACTTTTCGGAAGAACTTTATTTTATTTTATTGTGAAGTAATTAGAACATAGGGTGTTTTGTAATCGATAGCAATCATTTCTCCAAGGTCAAACGATATGGTAATTTTTCAGTCAGAGTAAAAAGTGGGCAAAGTCACCCCAGTTTACGGTAGTGGAAGGTTTCGCCAAATATTGTACGCAATCGCTTCTGACAGAAAAGTTTTGAACATGGCGACCCGCCCTTTAAATATATATCGACGCTAATGATAATTTAAATTTCTACATTTTAGAGCTTCACACGAACTCTTTGGGACTTTTTAATTACACGTAATTCGAATTGGTTCCGAATTCCGTAGACAAATAAAATTGTACCCCTATTACGTATAATTAAAAGTAGTCTAAACGTGTCTGATAAGGGAAGTTAGGCAACCCGAAAATTCAGAAAATTATGTAACTTTGTGTGCAAGAAGAGTAAGTAGATCCTCTGTAAGAAAAACCTATTTTTGTTGGTGCGATAGTGCGGTTTTAGGGGGTGATATCACTCCTTGAAAAAAAAACAGATCTTTCCTTCTTGGTGGAATATCCCGAGAACGGTGAGATGTATCGAATAAAAGTTTAAACAAAAATTGCATATTTTTTAATATCTAAAAAACTGCGTAAAATAAATTATCCAATTAAGGTGGTGAGGGTAACTTGAAAAGTATGGAGTTTTCAATAATTATTTTTCGGCAGTTTTGTAGATATAAAAGAAAGTTGCAACTTTTGTTGAAACTTATTTTCGATATCTCTCAGTGTTCTCGAGATATTTCACGAAAAAGGAACTTCTGCATTTCTTTTACGGGGTGCTTTCACCCTCTAAAAACGCAATATGGCACCAACAAAAAATAGGTGTGTCTTACGGATGAACTACTCAACTTGCACAAAAAATTGCAACACTTTCTGAATTTTCGGGGTGCCTAACTACCCTTGTGAGTTTGTACTCATTTTCATTAGGAGAATCTCGCCAATCGGTTGATGATACCGCCTTTCAGAAACTAATGACATGAAAATGCGTCGAAGTCGTGCATATGATGAATATCTCTTGGTGTGAAAACCCGACGACGCCAGTATGACGTGAGTAAACTTAAAGTAAAAGAAAAATAGTTGTATCGCTGATTCTTTTTGCCTTGGGGGAAACAATGTATATTTCATGTGCAACATGCTGTATAGTCAGATGTAATTATTACTGAAAATGGAAATTAAGAAATAAAAGACAAATGAAGTAGGCTCTGTGTGAAACACTTATACATGTACAGTTATGCAATCTCGATATTTATGTTCGAGCATTATTCCATTATTGTTGTATTAAAAATATCGTGTCTCCCACGAGACTTTAATCTCATGAGACAAGTATTTAATTATTTAATTATTTTTTAATTATTTTATTATTTTATTATTTTATTATTTTTAATTATTTAATTATTTTTAATTATTTAATTATTTTTAATTATTTAATTATTTTTAATTATTCTATTATTTTTAATTATTTTATTATTTTTTAATTATTTTATTATTTTTTAATTGTTTTATTATTTTTAGAAACTAGACTCCAGTAAGACAAGTTTCATGATATATTTTCAAAAATCTCATCTCCCATAACTATTTCCATTATTTACATTTAGTTGTTAGGTACTTAGATTTTTCGATTTTTGTCTCATATACAATTTCATCGTGGCTTCGCACCTTTAGAGATGACCTCATAGCGACAAACAATTGAAATTGTAGACATGAACGAAAGTGAAAGTCTTCCTAAAGTTATTATCAAGTGCATGACTTTTTTTTTATATATATCTGTGCCTTTACTTTGAATTCTTAGTAGTTTTTTTGCAATTATAAAGATTTCACTGCATTTATTACTAATCTGTATCTAACGAATAAATATTTGGAAAATAGCAGTAATAAATAACGTATATTCTAAACTTTCTTAAACATTACATTTGTCATACATCGCAACGACCTGTCACGAGAAAATACCTAAGACTCAAGCACAAAAATCCCGGAAACACATATTTTTTTATTTCTACCCAATCTCAATTTTACAGGGTGAAGCAGGAGTTCAAATTTCGAAAATCGACATTTCCGGAATAAAATGTTCAGTCACCACAAACGCCAAATATCCAACAAATTGTGTGTATTTTACAAGAACTCACCGCTGAGTTATTCCTATTACGTTTCAAAGCACTCACCGAGACTCGAAATAGAAAAAAATAAGTTAGAAGTCATACCAATCGCGGACGATTAGAATAATTCCGCACATCCAAACACATTTTCCAGAAAGTGGCACAAAAGGGAATGCGCCGTCGCAATTTGCCAGTATCCACTGAAAATAATACTTTGTCGAAGAGGACGGCGGACGGTTAATGGCGGACGACGTGTCCGTTTAAACCGTCGAGGGAATTTCAAAGTTGTCGTAGTGAATCCTCTGGTTCTTAGGAAGGGATGCGGCTGGAATAACAACTGACATTGTCAGGCAAAGAGGGAGAGAGAAAGAGGAAGAAACAGCGTGTGTAGTTGAGCCCGTAGGGCTCCGTGACACGCTTCGCGCATACGAAAAAAGATTTTCTGACTTATGGTACCTCCACAGGATACCGTGTGGGGATTACATCGCGCTAAATCTAACATATGAATTTTACAGCACTGAACGACCAAACGAAAGCCCCAATTCAAACAATAGCGAACCGTTTTCCATATTATATTACATTCTGCGTTCACTGCGCCAAGGCTTCCTTTTCATGGAAACTTGTGTGTCATACTTGGGGTGAAAATGAAGTGTTTGAACAAGTACGAAGGGTTTGTTGGCTGGGCGTAATAAAGACACTTTATTTTTTAATGCATTGAAAGTAGTGGGTGGTTAGCTTTACGTGTGACTTCACATTACAAAAATGAACTATTGTTGTCAATCAATGGTAGCTAACAGACACTCATAATGTAAATTATTTTTATGTTACTTGAATTAAATGTCCTGATGCTTGATTTCTTATCATTTGTTTTGAGTTTTGAGCTACATTAGGTATTATTACTGCCAGTGGTGGATTTAAGAAAAAAGGCCCAGGTGGCAAAGGCTCTGAAAGGCCCATTTTTTCGGGAAAATGGAGAGCTGGTTTTCTAAAAACTACAGTGTATAGAAAAAAGTATAGGGCTGGATATAATCATAATTTCTTTTTGAAGACAGGGGCCTAGGGGGCCTTCTAAACAGGGGCCCATTTTTCGGGTAAATAAAGCGGCAGTTTACTAAAAACTACAGTGTATAGAAAAAATATAGTACTGGATATAATCATAATTTCTTTTTGAAGACAGGGGCCTAGGGGGCCTTCTAAGCAGGGGCCCATTTTTCGGGTAAATAAAGCGGCAGTTTACTAAAAACTACAGTGTATAGAAAAAATATAGTACTGGATATAATCATAATTTATTTTTGAAGACAGGGGCCTAGGGGGCCTTCTAAGCAGGGGCCCATTTTTCGGGTAAATAAAGCGGCAGTTTACTAAAAACTACAGTGTATAGAAAAAAATATAGTGCTGGATATAATCATAATTTATTTTTGAAGACAGGGGCCTAGGGGGCCTTCTAAGCAGGGGCCCATTTTTCGGGTAAATAAAGCGGCAGTTTACTAAAAACTACAGTGTATAGAAAAAATATAGTACTGGATATAATCATAATTTCTTTTTGAAGACAGGGGCCTAGGAGGCCTTCTAAGCAGGGGCCCATTTTTCGGGTAAATAAAGCGGCAGTTTACTAAAAACTACAGTGTATAGAAAAAAATATAGTGCTGGTTATAATCATTCCTTAGTAGTATTTCTGGTTGGCCCACAGTATCCCCAAGTTGGGAATTAGTTGGCCATCAAAATGTCAACAATTAATGCTACTAGGGTAATTTCTTTTTGAAGACAGGGGCCTAGGGGGCCTTCTAAGCAGGGGCCCATTTTTCGGGAAAATAAAGCGGCAGTTTACTACAAACGGGCTCAGTGTAATAATACAGAAAAAAATACTTTGGATAAAATCAGAATTTTTTTTAAGAGTGGGGCCCTGCAGGGGGTGGCCTTTTGAGCAGGGGCCCAGGTGGCAACTGCCCATGGGCCGCCCTGTTAAATTCGCCACTGATTACTGCATAAAATGGAGTAGTACGTATTTGACTTAAACTCAAAACATTTCAGACACAGTCGAGTACGCTGCTATTATAACGAAACTTGAGTTTCTCACAAAATTTTGAATAACGCTTCATATGGGTTTAATATATTGTTCTACATAGTGTGTACTACACTGCGTTCCACATTAGAGCATACTGGTTTCGCGCAGGGATACACTGTTGATTGGTAGTAAACCGGCAGGGAAAGTGCTACGACCAATCGCGTGCGTCAGATCCGTGGAAGCTGCGCAGATCGGTCGCAAATCGGTAGGAGCGTCGGTATGCTCTTATATGGAACGCAGTGTATATACGAACTATGAGCTTTGGGTAAATTCGGTGACGTCATCTCGTGCACTCTCCGTGCGTCACATCAATAACAATTAATTGTAGGAGATAAGTTTATTACCACGACCTCATTCGTGCTATTTTTAATTACCTACAAGTAATTCGAGTCACTACTGAATTTTGCACGCTAATTGCACATCACATATGATTAAAAGCCGCCCGAATGAGATCGAGTTTAGACTCAATTTTATCAGAAGAATTTCGTCAATCCAATGGTGGTATTTTCACAAAGATTTAACAGAAAACATAGATTATTAAATTTTTAATTAAAAGTTTCATTACTATTGAGATGACTCATTAGAAGCCCGACTGCCGTGCAGGGGCAGAAATCCGTCGGCGTGAAAACACGTCAATACCACTAAAAGTGTGACTTTTTAGTTCCTCTGAAAGTTTGTAGTCCTTTTTTTTTAAAGAAATAACCTAAAAAAGAATGATTCCTCATACAAAAATAAGTGGATTGTGTAGAACAAAACATTATAAGAGATTTCTTTACAGATCACTTAGAATATGGCCATACTAAAGGTATTGTGTGTGTTCGTAAAGACATCGAAAATTATTTTTTTAAAAATTACTTTTTTTAAAAATTACTTTTTTTAAAAATTACTTTTTTTAAAAATTACTTTTTTTAAAAATTACTTTTTTTAAAAATTATTTTTTTTAAAAATTACTTTTTTTAAAAATTACTTTTTTAAAAATTACTTTTTTTAAAAATTACTTTTTTTTAAAAATTGCTTTTTTTAAAAATTACTTTTTTTAAAAATTACTTTTTTTAAAAATTACTTTTTTAAAAATTACTTTTTTTAAAAATTACTTTTTTTAAAAATTACTTTTTTTAAAAATTACTTTTTTAAAAATTACTTTTTTTAAAAATTACTTTTGTTACAAGTTACAAATTAGTTTAGAATATAGATAATTACTTCATTGACATTTTTCCTGACTATAAAAAAGTAAAAACTTTTTTGTTGTAAGATTGTACAAAACAAACAATTTTCTGCATTCCCCTGCAATAACATTCTTTTCCATTGTGCCTCTATTTGAACATTGGCTTTGGTTTTCATTTACTTTACGAAGTATAAGTTTAAAAGTGAACGAAGGAAGTATATTAATTAGAAAGCTAATTGACGTCAAAAGTCCAGGTTGCTAGTCATTGAACGTAACTAACATCGATAATATCATTTGAATTGCATGTCATGCAATGGAGTTACCTGTGGCTGTCATTTCTTAATCTTTAGATTAGCGAGCAAAAACTTTCACTGTGAATCCCGCATAGGCATTTTATGTATGCTTGCAGTTTTCGGTTTCCTGTCGATTAGAACTGGTGATAAAGTAGAGTAGGAAGAATTATTTCAGCAACATCTGCGTTACGTAAGGATTCGCAGAAAGCATACGATGTTATTAATGCATTAAATCTGTATTCGGTCACAAAAGTTTATAAATCCGACCAAAATTTGAAATATTATTCAAAATTCGATAGTTTCGGTAATTTTAATGAAGATGACTATATGTATTTATGAAATGATCAAATTTAAAACGCTCAGGGTCTATAAAACACTTTGAATTTCAGAAAGGTTTTAATATTGACAAGATTTGTAATTTTTTTACTGAAGTACAGTAAAAAGTCCAAAATCATGGTATTTCGTTGAATGTTTATAATATTATATACAAAGTACATTGGTGTCACGAAATTACCACATTTGTATTTTTAACGAAACTTGTGTTATAAATTTGTGATAATTGAAATTTGACCAATTTTTATTACAGTTCCAAAAAATGTACTATAATGTTTCTATGATAAAAGAAAGAAGATACCGTAACTATATCGTTAAGTAACGTCGTAAATCTGAGAAACTTAAGTTTATGTTCTTAATTAGCAATAACGAGTGAATTATAACTGTATTAAAACACTCATTATCACGTTATCCTTGAGTAATTAGCGGGGCGTGCATTCGTGTACCTATATAAATTTCTTAAACACACTATCGAAAAATAGCTCGTATAAAGGAAGTATAAAGTTGTGATGTTAATATTCCCTCCCAGTTGTCTTCTTACACTTCACATGTCTTTTGAAACAGGCTTCCATTATTAAGGCTGGTACTATTCGAATAATTACTTATTCGAATATTTTACAAGTATTCGAATGCTACAAATACTGATGTATTCGAATACTCACATATTCGAATTATATTCGCCAAATAATTGAGCAACTGAAGTATTCGAATATTCGAATTCCGAAAAATTCGACAAATAGTCCCAGCCCTAGCTTCCAAGGCATAACAAATAATGCCTTTCATAATTTTGCGTCTAACACTAAGAAAATGTAGGCTATATGATTATACGCTATACAATTATTCTTCAATTGCATACAAATAATTCATAATATATAAGAGACATAAAAGAATATAAGCAGTAAAAGAAAATATTCAGGTGTTCATGAGATTTGGATACATATTAATATATGTTAATATATGGGATTAACTATGGGATTTTTATGTTCCGTTTATATTATAATAATAATAATAATAATAATAATAATAATATGTTAAAAGTCCGAATCTAAAGAAATTCCAATTCATTTATTGGAATATATCAAGTATATCAAAGTATATATCAAGAAAGTATGGGTATATGTATTGTAACAGGTTTTGCAACTGTTGAACGCCATTGCCAATTTAAATACAATTTGAATTTTCAAGGGTATCGTGATTACGTTGTACGACACATGCAAAACACGTTTCGCCGCCTCAAGCTTTGGTTTGATAAACTCTCATACCATACTCTGCACGATGATCTATATTATGCATAGCAGGATCGATTCACAGTTGGGATGCAATAAAAGCCGACCGCCTTACACGCTGAAGCAAATCCAGTTCAATAGCTTTTAGCGATGAGGAGTGTCACGATAAAGAAGACACTTTGAAAATGCAACAGAGAAGCTATCTCAAATTTTTATTGTATCTTCATGATTGATCCTTTTTCTCTTTTTGTTTCAGGTAACATATCGACATATGTAGAACGATGACTTGATTTTTGTTGGTGGAAATGAAATTTATTTTTTGTATTTTTTTACAATTTCTCAATATATCAATACTTTTTTATTAGCTAGTAATTATATACAGATTGTCGTAGTGGTATTTCAGTTGTGTATACATATACATCTTCAATAATGTCTTGTCAAAATACATTTGCTTTGTGTTATATTTTTAAATTTTCCGTATAATTGAATTGAAGAGATAATGAAGTTGAATACTATTCGAACAAACATTTGAAAAACAAATAATTGTAAAGGCCAGTGTGAAAACAATTTCACGATATAGTTCGAAAAAATATTTTATGTTCAGATTCCTATTCCTAATTATTCGAATAATATTTGAATATTCAAATACTCCAAAGTATTTGAATAATATTCATGGAATATTCGTAACAGACAATGAAAACATAAATATTTAATGTACACGTATCTAACACTGTCTCAAAAATAATTATTACATTTTGTACACATTTTTTATATACAAGTGTTGAGAAAACATGTTCAAAGACTGTACTGATTAAGTATCCTTCATATTATGAATACTCTCTTGTCTAATTCTTTTTTTAAAAATTAAGAAATCTCGGGTGTGGTAATATTTGAAATAAAACAATGTGGAAACTCAGATATTGCAATATGGTGGGAACATTAATATCTCGTTAGATGTAGATAGACGACTATGCAACTTCAGCAATAAGTGATTAAAAAAAAGTAATTATCATAATTAGATGTACATATCTTAAGACAATTAACCACGACCCCAACTACATCCTTAATTTGAGATTGTAATAATTATTTCAGAAGCCCATTACGATCTTCGATAAGAAGCCATCTTGAACACGAAAAGGGTTTCACCACAGTTCAAATTTCAATGTATCACATTACTTTGAATTATTAATACATGATTCTGCTATTCAGTTATTAATTGCAATACTTCAAAATCAATAATATAGGGTGAAATTTAAATGGCGTAGGGCATTGTAAATAAACAACGAGGGAGACTAACTGATAGAGAACATTATCCAGTTTGTACACTCAAGTTTTGATTAATTTTTGCACAGGGGTAGAATGTTCGAAAATTTTCTATTCGTATTTTTCTATGGCTGCCCATATTCATGTTTACGGAGTCAATTATTAAAATGTAGGGTGGACGGATACTTTTGAGAATAACTGTATACCTACTCATAAATGTTATACAGGGTTATCCACTTAAGGGCTTACACCACCTTGGCCAATTTAAGAAATACCGCCTCTTTGGAGATTTATTTCTAAGTGACGAAAACACTTTTTTCAATTAAAATTTTTCAATAAAGATAACCATTTTTTAATAATACACACAATTTTTTTCAAGTTTTCTTTAAAAATAAATATGGCGGTCGACCGTGTACAATGGCGTCTATGGTTGGGAACCGGTGTTTGAAACAAAATTTTAACCATAGAATCTTAATATACATGTAAAGCAGAAAGTGTTTGTGTGTTTGTCTGTCGCTTAAAAACTATCGAACGGTAAACTCTGGGGTCACAAAATGTACCCCAGCTCATTATGCCTATTTAATCCTGATGAATATGACTATTTTCATAAAAAAATAATTTTTTTGTTATAAAATCAGAATCTTAAATTCTAAAAAAATCTTAAAGCTAGTCTTCTCTACTTATATAAATGAAAACGTCTGCTTTCCTGTTTCCTTATAACTCAGGAACTAATAGATCAATTTCGATGCGATTTTTTTTAACGTGTAGTACAATTCTCAGGGAAGGTTTGAGGTTATAATATCATCTCGATATTACTAAATGGGACTGAGAAATCTCTAGGAACGGGAAATTTGGAAGGTACATTGTTTTCATGACGTAGGCGCCCACTAAGGAAGGATTTTTGGAAATTCCGTCCCCAAAGGGGTGAAAAAGGGTAAAATGTATTTTCTCGGATTCCTTAATACCTGTTAGGTCCGATTAGATATCAACTTGGTTCTTACCTACAAAGATTGGCCACACAAATGCCTAAAAACAAATTTCAGGATTTTTCCCTAATCTACCCCTAAGGGGATGGTGAGATGGGGTGAAATGTGTTTTCATGGAGTCCTTAACGGGGTATAAGCGTTTGAAAGTGTCAAAGATCGGATTTTATTCTTTTTACATATTTTCATAGATTGATGTTTTAGAAATATTATAAATCAAGTCCGATGTAAAAATTCGGAAGATTGACGAAGTTATAGACATTTGAGTGAAACAAGCCAGGTAGCACAGGGCGGCGCGACCCATCGCAGCGGAACTATATTTTTCATTACAGTGGGCCTAAAAACTCCCGCTACATTCAACCAATTCACTTCCAATTTTGCATGCAGTATTGTAATAAGATTCCACATCGTCCAACGAAGGCATTTTTTATTCCGACTCCCGGTTAATTATTTATAAAGAAAAAAGGTGGCCTTTTCTGTTAGAAAAATGTAACTTTACCTTCGATCTCTCACTATTTCTTTATTTTACAAAATTTTCAAAATCGGCTCCGTTGGACGATAGCTATTGACATACTTTATAAGAAGATTTTATTGTTTTTGATTTCAGACACGACATACAGCTGTTTTCAGCCCCACCGTTTAGCCGTCTAAAATCGAGAGACTTTCGGATATGTATCCATAACTTCCGAAAAACATTAGTTTTTTAACTGAAACGTTTTTTTTAAGTAGTTCATAATACTATGTAAAGATAGTAGACAAACGGGAAATCTGCATCAAACCGTTGACTTACAGAAAAATCCACAAAATGTACACATTTTCCGAGGGTTCAAACGGGTATTCCCCCTTAAGGGGAGGTTCCGGTCTAAAAGTCGATTTTTTTTAATTTCGTTATTCGATTGTTCAACCTTTCAGGAATACGTGTTTAAAAGGATTTGTTGAAATTCGTAAAATTCCCGAAGTTATAGGCATTTGAGTAGCAGCGAATGCGTAGTAAAAACCCGGCCACTCGGCACTCACGTAAAACTTTAAACGCGTTTTTCTCGAAACAGTGTTCTCAAAACGGTGGGACCTATATCTCCAAAAGTTAATAACCGATTCGACTGAAACTTTTTTTATTTTGAAGAATATACTTCTGGCCAGGGGGGGGGCAGACAAAATTACAAAATAGTGAAAATTTCTAATTTTTAAAGGCGTGGAAAGGACGAACAGTATAGGGAAAAAGTGATTTCAAACTTCAAGTATCGTTATTTTCTAAAAACATGTCATTTTTGTCATTTTGTATGGTTCCCCCGCTAGCAAGAAGTATATTCTTTAAAATAAAAAAAGTTTCAGTCGAATCGGATAATAACTTTTGGAAATACAGTTCCCACCGATTTGGATGATTTTTTTGACGCCTTGACTTTAACGACTCCCCAGTGCCGTCTGCAATGATGAATTACAAAACAAAAAATATATTTCTATAACTTAAGATATCCTCAATGCAATGCAAAAAGTCCCATTAAGTTATATGTAGTAGTTTTCCTTTAATTAATTTCTAAAGATCACCTATTTTTGGGGGCTCTAGACCGGAACCTCCCCTTAATACATATCTCTTAGGCCCGAAGCGAAGCGCTGATATATTTGCTAGTATTAAATAAAACTAAGTTGTCTATCGGCCGACGTTCGATTCATCTGTTCTCGCGCGCGCGTTCTGAATTAAGTGGATAACTCCGTATATATAGTAAATGTAGTTCAAAATTCATTATCTACACCAAATACTAGATTTCTTATAAACTAAGATTAACAATTATGATTATTTTGTACGTTTTTATCACATCAATTAGCCAATTAGATCTTCACCTGCTACTCCGAAACACCCTGTATATAATCATCACGAAACTACAGCTCCTGCAATAGGGTGGAGTGATACTATATAGGCGACAATTTAAATTTGAATTTTCAGTTGGCCTGGGTGCAGGATAGTTGTCTTTTGATTAACCAAACACAACTGTACAAAAATTTTGGAGAATATTCATGTCTGCAGGTTCCTTTTTCTCTATAAAATGTAGAAAATAAGATTCACATTATGAATTTTTACATTTTTAAGAGAAAAAGGAACCTGTAAACCTGAATATTTTTCCAAAATTTTTGTACAGTTGTGTTTGGTCAATCAAAAGACAACTATCCCGCACCCAGGCCAACTGAAAATTCAAATTTAAATTTTCAAAATGTAAAAAATAAGATTCTCATTGTGAATTTTTAAAAAGTGTAAAAAGTAAGATTCACATTGTGAATTTTTACATAGATAATAAGATTCACATTGTGAATTTTTACATAGATAATAAGATTCACATTGTGAATTTTTACATAGATAATAAGATTCACATTGTGAATTTTTACATAGATAATAAGATTCACATTGTGAATTTTTACATAGATAATAAGATTCACATTGTGAATTTTTACATAGATAATAAGATTCACATTGTGAATTTTTACATAGATAATAAGATTCACATTGTGAATTTTTACATTTTTAAGAGAAAAAGGAACCTGTAAACCTGAATATTTTTCCAAAATTTGTTTACAATTGTGTTTGGTTAATCAAAAGGCAACTATCCCACACCCAGGCCAACTGAAAATTCAAATTTAAATTTTCGCCTATATAGTTTCGCTCCGCCCTATTCTATAATGAACCTCACCGGACCTGTTCTAACACTTTGCATCAATAGACAATAACGTAAGTGCACTTCCTATCATTGGCATTCAATAATACGCCAGTTGACATCAATTATTGGCGTTAGAATTGAAGGTACATCTTTAACAAATCGATGTTGATCTAGATTGGACTACCAACGTTAGTTAGAGTAGGTTCTAGAAGAAACACATGAACCGCGTTGGCGGACGTTGCAATGCAGATGCGTGAAACTTTGAAAGCTGATATCCGCAGTTACCTACTCAATAATTGAGTGGCGTCGCAGCTAAATATGATGGTCAATAAATGCCAGGGGACAGCTAACTGCACTCTCTCCTCTATCCTAGTCTCATAAATATGTCGTTCATTTGACGTGTACTTTAAGCGCAACTGCGGGTATAACTCCACTAATCTTCTTGCTGGTTTGATGCTCGCCAAGCTATGAATATATCATGGTCTTTCTGCGCGAGAAGTGGCCTCAACTTTGATGACTTCCCTACGTATTCCTCAACGGAAGCTGGTGCGAGCGAGGATACGAGACGTGTTCGCCATAAACGGTAAAATTAAAATGAAATCATCGATCAGGTAGGCCGATGTTGCTGAGCTACTTTGTTAAATTATTTAAATTTAAATTGTGGTAAATCGTAACTTTTTAAATGATGCTATTTATTATTTACGAGGTGTTAAGTTTTGAGAGCGATTTTATTCAATCAAATGGTCTTAAAATGTGGTGTGTTTGGTGTTGAAATTAATATTACAATTAATAATGATGTCCATGTTGGCACATCAAAAATTTATTCGTAATAGAATTTGGAAGTGCAAAGTTGGCAACCAAATATAATAGTTGACATTGTTGAGTTTCGAGATCGTCTAACAATTAATACGGTTTTATTTCTACTCGTTATTAGTTTTTTATATTTTGCATTAAAGGATTCATACTTGTAATTTTTATGTTTAAATTTGTTTACTGATAGAATTAGCAAAAGATATAGATATAATTTAATATAGTGGACAGCTTTTTCGCGAAAATGTCAGGATTTAAAATTGTCACCTAACTGTTTATAATAAATAAATGTGACATTCTGATGCAAGCATACAAAATTGAAGGAGTGCAAATATCAGTTGTATTCACGTTCTTCAACGACAAGTCATAACTTTTATTCCTCTAATCATTGGAGGACATTAGGGTCTAATGCCTTTATAATTCACTAATGAGCTCATCTTTATTAGTATTCACTGTTTTAATCAATGTTGATCTGCACAATTAGCAAACCCATTTTTGACATTATCTTTGATACTGATTATGACAAAAGTCTAGTATTGATTATTACAGTCTGAATAACCAAGTTAGAAAATTGAAAAAATTATCTGAATACAAACATGTGAACATATTATGAATAAGAACATATGAAAGTGAAAGGCACGTGTGTATTTACCTATGTTTTTTGTTAAAGCAAACTGGCAAATTCTTACGAGAATCATATTTTTATTTTTAACTACATATGTGCATACCTCGAATACGTTTCAAACACTGTTTATGATTTCTTTAGACAAGCTTTCCACTTTACTGGGACAACGAAAGAAACGATTTATGTGCACGCCGAGCTAACGAAGGGAAATAGCTAATAGATTTACGCAACGCCTACATTGTCCGTGTAACAATGGCGCGTTTTCATAGTGAAAAATACGAGCGTGTAATTTCATTCTGGATAAGATCGAAAGAAAAGAGGTTTTGAAATACTTCTTTATTAAAACAGCTGGTACAGCTCGTTCTTCTGTGTTAAATGAAAAGATGTATGCATAACAAGATGAATGGCTCTTGCAATTTCCAGGCAGAGCAATTCCCATTTCCCGAACGGAGCAACTAAGAACGGAGCAAGTGTTACAATTATTATTTTAAATTTCATTCGAGGACAGATATTTACTATCACTAAACTATTAATTTTACTGATTGCATTCAATTTCGAAGTGATAGTTGCAATAAAGTGGCAATGAATTTTAAAGTAAAATTTGTATTCCTCATACGAAGTGGGTAAGTAATAAATACTACATAAGACAAAAATTGACAAAGGTCGCAAACACCACCAAAAATGTTCAGAAATCTTGTGAACCATCCATTTCGAATAAATATTTACTTTGATTCAACTACTAACTTTAATTATTACCATCGATTCAAAGCAGTGCTATTGCAATTCGTTCAAAATTATATCTATAGTTCGGAGAAACCAATAAAGATGCAATGAAATCTACTGTAGGGCTGGGACTATTCGAATAATTTAAATATAATAGTATATATTCGAATAGTATTCGAATAGTTAAATATTCGAATAGTATTCGAATACTTAAATATTCGAAAAGTATTCGAATACTTAAATATTCGAAAAGTATTCGAATACTTAAATATTCGAAAAGTATTCGAATACTTAAATATTCGAATAGTATTTGGATACTTGGATATTCGAAATATATTCGCCAAATAATTGAGCAACTGAATTATTCGAATACCGAAAAATTCGACAAATAGTCCCAGCTCTAGTCTACTGTAGCTACCAAGCTCTAATGTTTCCTAACAAAGGTGAAATGATTTTACCACCACAAGTGCGCAAGTCTGGCAAACAAAGCAAATGCTCTGAACGCAGAACTAACGTAATTTTCCATGTTCCTTGCACTCTCCTTGGTGTTCATATCCGCCTGTAACCCACGGCTCTGAAGCAGTACACATCTTGGGACACGAGCATTATCGACACCTACTCGCACCTTAAGCAATTCACGTAGGTGTCGCTCGAGTGTGCGAGTCGTCCGCTCGTGTGAACCCACCACAAATCAATGAATGATTTCGTAATCACTGCGATGCTAAGACAAATAGTTTCCCATTAACCCCTTAACTGGTTGTTCACATGGTCCATTGTCAAGAGACGGAGATCAATCGAGGTAACATTTTCTCGTCGCGTATGTAGATTCTGATTCAAGTTACAGAGAGGAGAATAGTGCTTTGAAAGAATTCAATTTCCAATATGGTATCACAGAATATTTTACAATTATTATTTAGAGTGAATGGTTAAAATGAAATTAGCAGGAATAAGATCGTTTTTGTGTTTACATTAGGTATTTATTTAATTGAATTTAACAAACAATAAGTAGGTACATATTTCTTAATTTTCAGTAAATGCAAATTTAAAGTACAATCTATTACAATAAATCAGCTAATAATTGAAAAATAACATAAAAATACATAAGTTTCCCTATATGGATTTTAATTAATCTATTGTTGTAAAACAATGGGAAAGCAATAAATTGCTTCCAGTTAATCCTTAAGGATTTTAAGATGCAATTATGGGCTTGGTCAGTTTTACGAACAAGCCAACAATGTGAGAGCTAGTAGAGAAGAGCCTTCAACAAATTATAAGGGCATTAAACCGTTGGTAGTAGTTGCTTAGAACTCATTTAAGCCACGTTCCCACTAGGGCTGGGATTATTCGAATAATTTAATATTCGAATAGTATTCGAATATTCGAATACTTAAATATTCGAATAGTATTCGAATATTCGAATACTTAAATATTCGAATAGTATTCGAATATTCGAATACTTAAATATTCGAATAGTATTCGAATATTCGAATACTTAAATATTCGAATAGTATTCGAATATTCGAATACTTGAAACAATTCGACAAATAGTCCCAGCCCTAGTTCCCACATGCGTAATGGACGGCACAGGAAAAATTTGAAATGCTTCTCTGATGTACACTTTTAAACGGGTTTTATAATGGTGTTTTGCGAAGTGTCTTATACATATCGACGTGCGTTACGAAAAGTAGCACTTTTCAGTTTTCTTACGAAAAACAGCACTTTTCAGTTTGCAACGTAAAGAAGCACATTTCAACGTTTTTGACGAATATTAGCACCTTTGGTCTTTCACCGCGAAAACTAGCACATTATCCTGTTTCGCCTCGAAGAATAGCACGTTTTGGATTATACTGCAGAAACTATCACGTTTCGGCGCATGGTTAGTTTAAATTGTTGAAGTGTATTTTGTATCGAAGAATTCAACTTTTGAAAATATTGTTTAATAAATAATAACTCCATCTAATCTCCAAAGGGAAACACGTATGAAAATTTTAATCTACATAATTTAAATACGGTATTTTAATGTTTAATAAATTACCGTCTTAGTACTAAATAAAAATCGTGTCGGAAGGTATTTAAGTTGACGCGCTCGATGTTTCTCAGCCAACTATCCAAATGTGCGGCTTTTCGTCGCGTCGCTACAAACGGAACATGCTACTTTTCGCATACATGCTAAGTAGTTTTCGCAGCGAAAACCGAAACGTGATAGTTTTCAAAACAACGAAGGCAAACGTGCTGTTTTTCGTAAGAAAATTGAAACTTGCCACTTTTTGTAACGCACGTCAATATAATCCTTGGTTGACATTATTCCTATAATTTTTTAAGTTTTATTTTGAAGATGATAATTGAATTTATTGTCCGTATTTTAATCTATAAAAAATGACAATTTTCTATAATAATTTGTACCTATCGAAATAGGATTTGTCGATACAAGAGCTAGTGTAATTTTAATATATAAAGCAGAAAGCTTCTATATGTTTGTGTGTTTGTCTGTCGCCTAAAAACTTTTGAACGATAAACTCTGGGATCACGAAATGTGCTTCAGCTCATTATGCCTGATTACACCAGATGAGTATGTCTATTTTCACAAAAAAACTAAAATTTTTTTCATGAATTCAGAATCTAAATTTCGAGCGAAGCCGAGTAGTAAAACTAGTAAAGTATATACCAAATTGATGTACCGCTAATTTTTGAATGATAAAATACATAAAGAATAACTCATTTCATGTAAGAATATAGTGTCATACCTCCCAACAGCCAATTACACAAAAAATTTCCTTGTTTCTAGTAATTACAACATATTACGAAAATTAATTATGAAACTACATAGCTCACCTCCTGAACCCAAGCTTGTTGCTTGATCGGTGCATCCGGTGCAATCGCGACCCTTCCGGCAGTCCTTTGTTTGTATTCATGAAGAATAGGGATCTTTGAATTCTTGTCTCCTGACGACAGAACCACCTCGCGTTCTATCTGCAAACGAAAAAATTTCCATTTAATTCTCGCCTTCGTGATTGGCAAGGAATGTTCCACAAAACTCACGCACCGGTACCTTCTAAACAGAGAAGAACCCCCATCCTGCGATCTATGCAAAGTGCAACTGTCAGTGGTACATATCATCCTACACTGCAGGAAATACTACCCCGGTAGACAAAACTACGACTTGAGGCCCACCCTAAAGGACAACTTAAGCGACGAAGGATCAACACGAAGACTATTAGATTACCTAAAACATTCCAAACTGTACAACCAACTGTAGACTAGGGCTGGGAATATTTGTCTAATTTTTCGGTATTCGAATATTCGAATACTTCAGTTGCTCAATTATGTGGCAAATATAATTCGAATATCCAAGTATCCAAATACTTGAATAGTATTCGAATACTTAAATATTCGAATAGTATTCGAATACTATCCAAGTATTTGGATACTTGGATACTTGAATAGTATTCCCTTTTCCCTTTTCAGTGAAAATAGTGTATTGTAATCGGAACTACGTATATGTGCAAAGTTTAAAGCCGATCGGATGTGTTGAAGTGGGTCAAAATTAGCTTACAAGATTTTATCCTGACAAACTAACGAACTCACAACGGAAACTAAATAAAAGCTTGTAGAAAAATGAACCTAAAGAACATGATTTATAATTCACACCAATACTGATATATTCGAATAGTATTCGAATACTTAAATATTCGAAGTTTATTCGTAGCATTGGAATACTTGTTAAATATTCGAATATTAAATTATTCGAATAGTCCCAGTCCTACTGTAGACTAGACCCACAGTCGCTAATAACCCATACTAGTGGATGATGCGGCATTAAATAATGGCAAAAAAAAGGAATGTTCGGCAACTGGAAAATTCAAAAAAATTTGAAAGTCAAAGTAATTATAATTCAAGGGATGTTAATAACGTAACCATCTTTTCTTTCGGTAATGAAACTGTCCCAGGATGAAAACCTGTGTAATTCAACGTGGTATTGTGTTTGATATCCTACAATATGGTGATAAAGAATTTTCGAAGAAGGGTGGCGGGGATAAATTTGGAAATAATTCATTTTCGGTAGTCTATTTCCATTAAGTATCCGCATTAATATTATAAATTCCCGCATTTTACTATTGTCATGTTTTTTGTAACGAAAAATTATAATTTTCGCGACTCTTTTATGTTAAGAAGAAAATGGATAATAATTTTGAAAAAATAGTTGTCGAATATTTTTGATTGCTGGAAGTTTGCAAAGATGAGAATTATTTAAAGTGTACGAACTATGCAGGTGATACCTACCAGCTGTTAGTCTTGTACTTGGGACTTACGTTCATCTAATCTTGATAGTAAACCTTGCAATTCTCGTTGTAACCTGTGCTGTATGAAGAAACTATATCGAAATATATGTATTGCATTGCAAAATATATGTATTCTTCAAGATTACAGCACCGGGTATCGTATATTTGATGTATCAGAAAAGATGTTTATTAACCGTAACGTTGTTTCAATGGCGTTGAAACTGTTCGTCAAACTTTCTGTATTTGAAAATTCGAGGAATTTCAGTATTCCAATATCTTAATATAAAGCAGAAAGCTTCTATACGTTTGTCTGTCGCCTAAAAACTTTGGAACGATAAACTCTGGGATCACGAAATTATGCCTGACTAATTCAGATAAATGTGACAATTTTCACAAAAAAAAACTAAACAAATTTTTTTCACAAAATCAGAATCTGAATTTCGGGCGAAACCGAGTAGTAAAGCTAGTATTGAACAAAATTCAAATATTTTTGAATTTTTATATTACATTTGAATTAGGGCTGTAACACTTATTCAATTAGGACTGCTCATATATTCAAATACTAGCAAAATACCCGTGCTTCGCTACGGTATTGAGGGGCGCTCTCTCGGTATTTGATTTGAATTTTATATATATAGAATATGGTTTTTCACTGAGGGGAGGGAGGTGTTTTTTGAAAAGATTTCTTAGCGAGCACCTAGGGGCCAAGAGGAACATACCTACCCATGGTAATTGAATCAGTGGTTTCAGAGAAATCGTGATTATCAGTGGTATTTGATTTGAATTTTATATATATAGATAAGGGGTTATAACCTGGGAGTAGATCTTTTAAAAAAATATTCATATTAAAATTGAGTCCCCTCTTTACTACTAAACGAAAACGACAGGGATAAAATAACCCTTCATGTTTCGGATCAAGTAGCTTTTCTTTAATTAATCCCAAACTATTTGTCGAACCGAAAAATGTTGTAGAAAAACTTAGTCAGTTCTAATTGCAAAAATATGAGAAAATGATACCTATATTCAAGAATTCGAATACAACCCTAACTCGAATATAAGTCCTAATTCTTGTCCAACATTCGAACAAAGTCCTAATTCTACACCTTCGACGCTCTATTTCTACTGCACACAATGCTACCCTTTAATTAAAAAAGATTCTCACTAATTCCAACACAAATTCGTCAATAATTGCGTTAGTAGAAACCACGTGTATTGCTAATGGTCGTAGAAAGTCACGAGCACAAGTAACATTCAGTAAGGTAAACGTACCTATTATGAAACACCTTCCCAAACATGTCCCCTTCTTGAAACAGCATCACAAATAACGAAATAAGAAATAGTTATGGCATATATAAGCAACTGCCAAACATTCTATCGATATTTATACATTCTTTTCTGTACAAATTCACCAACATAAGTACATATTATTATACAATAATCTATTACAAAAAAATGGTTTTAATGTAATTCATTGATAAAAATAACCGTTTCATATTGTGTACCTCAATTTTTTGAATGTCCCGCTTTATGGAACGGTTCGGAAGCGTGTTCCAAGACCACGGACCCGTGTTCACATAGTTGTACCAGTTCATGAAACACACGCCTCAGCTTTGATAATTAGATATTTCCAGTGAAAACGAGAAATAGTTCATTATTTAAACTGCCCTAGAGCGTTTATAAAATATATTATATTCACGTTTTCATCATAAATACGAGTAAGTATGCGTAATTCAAACTTTTTTAATAAATATCAAAAACCTAACCTGACGGGGCGTTTCATAATAGGGACATTGAATATGAAACACCGGGTCATGGTACGAAAACAGTGTTTCATAATACGTACAGGTCCTTCATTTAGTTTTTTAGTCATATTATTTTTTATTTATAATAAATATACATTTTATGGCTCATTATATAATCACAAAACAATGGCCTATCGAATGGTATGCAAATTTTCAATGCTAACCCACTAAATTTTATAAATTAGATGACAATTGCATAACCCCATCGAAAAGCGTTTCATAATAGGTACGTTTACCTTACCAAGTCCCATTATCTTCGTCTCATCGGAGGCTTCAAAGCTAGGTCTCTCGAAAAGTACGAAACCAAATTTATTACGCATCTTCGATTTATCTTTAGACCAAGAATCGCTGCCTCTTTCACGCGCAACGCGATTTGCTCATCCACGTATGCACAAAGTGTACACCCAAGAGTGACATTGCCCGACGTGCTTTAAGACGACGTTTCAAGAAACCGTCAACGGGCATTTCTTGTCATAAAACTCCCCAGTCGGTTGCAGCGCCGCGATATCCATTCGATTTTTCCAAGCAACATCGAGAACAGGATCTGGAAGTTCGCTAGCCAAGGGGATCGCGAACGAGCGGCTCACATGCTCTTTGCGTGCATATAATAATGCATCTAAAAAGAGGTGTCACTGAACTAAACTCGCCTTGAGATCGCGCCGCGGTCGCAAGAAAGCGAGCGTGATAAAATAGGCTACTGGCGGCGGAAAATGAGCACGCCTAATTATCGCTCCGGCCGCGCAACGTTTATGAAAGATTTTATGCCCACATCCGTACGATTCTGCGCGTTATAATTTGCGACCAGCAAGTACCTGGAAAGTATTCGAGGTCGATGCTAAGCTCGTTGCTTGCAAAACGAGTTCACCGTTAACAGCACGAAACGGGTCCTTGTATTTTAAGGAGAACAACTCGTTTAGGGTAGAATTTTCTCGTCGACATAACAGTCTTTTTGTTAATTTCCATTCAAATTTTGCGCGTAAGTAGTGCACAGTACTGTGTACAGTTGTTATTAAGAAAATCATTGGGCAGACTACTTAAAAGTTTGGAAGAAAAACGTCTGGGTTAGGTCTGGTTAGGTCTGGGTTAGGTCTGGTTACGTCCCGGCCCGAAGTAGTAAACCCTAGTTCCGGGTCCGGCCAAGGTGGGTCAAAGGAGCTGACTCCTAGAGGAGGTTTCTTAGTGGGTATTTTTTGCACACCGAGTCCCACATAACCCCGGAATTTAGCCGGGGTCTGCGTAATAGCATTTTTCCTCCTCTATAAAAAAAAGGTCTGGTTACGTCTGGGTTACGTCTGGGTTACGTCTGGGTTACGTCTGAGTTACGTCTGAGTTACGTCTGGGTTAAGTCTGGGTTACGTCTGGGTTAGGTCTGGCTTACGTCTGGGTTAAGTCTGGGTTAGGTCTGGGTTAGGTCTGGTTACGTCTAACCCCGAAGTAGTAAATCCTAGTTCCGGGTCCGGCCAAAGTGGGTCAAAGGAGCTGACTCCTAGAGGAGGTTTTTTAGTGGGTATTTTTTGCACACCGAGTCCCACATAACCCCGGAATTTAGCCGGGGTATGCGTAATAGCATTTTTCCTCCTCTATAAAAAAAAAGGTCTGGTTACGTCTGGGTTACGTCTGGGTTAGGTCTGGGTTAAGTCTGGGTTACGTCTGGGTTAGGTTTGGCTTACGTCTGGGTTAAGTCTGGGTTAGGTCTGGGTTAGGTCTGGGTTAGGTCTGGGTTCAAAGTTTCGTCTTTTCCAGATCCTCCATATGTGCACTCATACGCGACCACAAAATTGTAATCAAGTTGCAACAGCAGCTCAACTGCTATCCATATAGTAATTCCAGGCATATACATATACAGACGTTTAACCATTTTTAATTATTCCTACGATTATTAATTGGTCACATGTGGTTCACCGCACCACAGCGTCATTTTTGAGTTATCACTTTCGTATTTTTGAATCTTTTCGCTTTTTAATGATAATTATTGTACATTCGTAATACTTATACAATCATGCTCTAATAATGTTTTTGTAGAAATGCAAATTTTGAAATTTTGAAATTCGCATATTCGCATTTGAAAAATAGTTGTAAAAATAGTAAATTTTTAAATTTGATTATTAAGGTCTAGAAATTTACAGAAATATTGGCAAGGACATACATATGCTGGGGTGCGATAGACCCTGTGTGATCATCAAGGGTAAAATTGGTCTCGTTCTCATGTATAAATTCATGTAGGTACAGGATCAGGGAAAGGCAAAACATTGAACTCCATGTAGTAGTATAAATAATAGGTATGTATATAATAGCTCTGTGCCAGATTTTAGCCAAATCGGTGACTCGAACCTAATGCACTCCTCTTGTCAGCCTGGCGCTGTCCATTTTGCCTCGACGCAGGGATTTTGGAATTTCCTTGACCCAAATGGTGGGAAATGAAAAACTTTTTGTAACTATGTAAAGTGTTTATATTTGTCACCATTCAGAATTTTTTCATTGGCTAGAGGATTATGAAGCAATCGACCAACAGTTCCAACATTTTTTCTTAAGTTATGTGCGTTCTTCTAATCTTCTTTCTGTATAAAAAGTATGACATAATTTTCATTTCATTTTGAAAAGCTTGCCCAGACAAATTGTAACGCATATGTTAAAATATGTTGCACATGAAATATAGATTATTCTGACTCTGCGTTGTTTATTCATATAAAGTGAAAATAATGGTGGAAATTTTTTTTTTAAATAAAAATAAATTCCCACCCTTTTTGAGTCGCGACCCCCTTTTATAATATTCAGATAACCTGCCCCTCCCCCAATAAGGTAAGGTAAATTTAATAAAGTAAAATAACACATTAAAAATAGGAATTTCAGAATATAATTTGAAATTAATAATATTTAATTAATTAAATATACTTTAAGTTTATTTCATACACAACTTATAAGTTTGAAGTAAAAAATGTTGTATCTTGAATCATATGAAAAGCTTGGACTTGTAACTTCCATGTTTAAGTAAAGCAACTTCCATGTTGAAGGTATAAATAATGTATGCAATTATAATGCAGAATTTTTAATTATTTTACATAGGGATCATAAAATGACGAAATCTGTCGCAGCATGTAAATATCTCATGCTAAAAAATCAAGTTATCTTTTACCCTCTTGCAATATAATGTTCCATATTCAAAGTGTAATCAGTTACATTTGGGAGACCCACTTCTAACGCAGGCTAGTAAAATTTCAGGTGACCGAGCACGTACCAATACCTTTTCCAGACTTTCAACGTGTAGTTTCACCTGTCTTAGAAACGTTGCACATAAGATATGCCTTGTTTAATCTCAAACAAATTTATCGCGTAATTACATAAAATATTCTCACGTTCAATTAAAATAGAAACAATATTTGCATACAATGCATGAGAAATGTACAAATGTTTGCCTTCGACCTTGCAAAATTTTATGCAATAAGAATTTGTACAGTGCGTTGAGTCACTAGTTCCTGAATTTTCACACGCATATATTAAGGAGCTTTAACAAAAACGAATTTTATTTCAAACTGTTCTTCAAAGCGCATCTCTCTCTACGAAAGAATACTTGGAAAATCATTCCACCTAAAGGAAATAATACTTGTGGTACTAATTTAATAATATTGATCCTCTGCAGTATTATGAATGCAAATAATAAAGACATGAATTTACTTAGGTGTTTGAAAATTCCCCGAAAATAATGGGAAATGTAAAAACAATGTGTAAGTGGTTGAGAATTGTAGAAAAATGAGTCAACAGATAATAACAGTTATAAATTGGAACCATATACTCTTATTGCCCCTATCTTCTCCTTATTCTGTAACAAAATTTGAAAAAAACTGGCGTTACAAGGAAACCTTGACCACGAAGATCATAAATCTACAATAAAGTAGAGATTGCTGTTATATTCTCAACAAAATGCTTCATTGCAAACACAGTTAAAATTCTTACCGAGAATTTAAGAAAAGGTTTGAACGAGTTGCAGTCGTAACTCACGAGAAACGAGCATTTTTTAAGACAACACGTGATTTCGCAGATGAATGCAAGAGAAATCGCTGAAGTAGCTCGAGTGAAAACAAATATTGTAACATTCGACGTGGTCTAGAAAGTTACAAGCATTGCAAGAAAAGAAAACGAAAAGCAAACATCGCCGGATGAATGCAGAAACGTTTGATTAAAATTTGTAGAATACCATAAAATATAAGAGATGGAGAAATGTGCTATTTATGCATGTAAGAGAAAAAGTTTCAATTGAATGGCAGTGATGGTTGGAATTAATACTGCCATGATTTACGAGAGAGGTTGGATGATATCAACCTATGCAATATCAGACTGAAGAAAAATACGTATTCCAAGAAAATACAATAATGCAGTGCATGCAGAGTAGGGCTGGGACTATTCGAATAATTTAGTATTCGAATATTTTACAAGTATTCGAATGCTATGAATAAACTTCGAATATTTGAGTATTCGAATACTTAAATATACGAATACTTAAATATTCGAATAGTATTCGAATACTTAAATATTCGAATAGTATTCGAATACTTAAATATTCGAATAGTATTCGAATACTTAAATATTCAAATAGTATTCGAATACTTGGACATTCGAATAGTATTCGAATACTTGAACATTCGAATAGTATTCGAATACTTGGACATTCGAATAGTATTCGAATACTTGGACATTCGAATAGTATTCGAATACTTGGACATTCGAATAGTATTCGAATACTTGGACATTCGAATAGTATTCGAATACTTAAATATTCGAATAGTTTTCGAATACTTGGATATTCGAATTATATTCGCCAAATAATTGAGCAACTGAGGTATTCGAATATTCGAATACCGAAAAATTCGACAAATAGTCCCAGCCCTAATGCGGAGTGTATCAAAATATATTTTATTTGAAACATTTAAGTATTCGAAAAGTTATTGTGATTGCCTAGCCATCGTTGAAAATTGTTAAAATCACGTAGAAGCGATATATACAAGTGGATAATGATATTTACCCTAGTAGCATTTATTGTTGACATTTTGATGGCCAACTAATTCCCAACTTGGGGATACTGTGGGCCAACCAGAAATGCTACTAGGGTAAGTATCATCCGCATCAAATTACCACAGAAATGGGTTAAAAGATCATTTTAATCACTGCCAAACGAATAAATATGAAGAACAAAGGCTTCACTAAATATTCAATATTCATCTAACATGTGTAAATCACTTTGATTGTTCAACAAATGATCTCAAAGAATGATGCATTAATAAGAAGAAACAAGACATCGTGGAAAATGAATAATAGCTACGTCAATCAAGTGAAATTACTTATTGTTGGATTTGGAAAACGTTACCATGTTTCTATTAATACCATCGCATTATTATCTCGCAGGAACGATAACAAGAGAAACTCGTCGAGTAGAGTTCACGAAAGATCCAGAGAATAATTCATAAGTAGATGAGTGCAGAGTGCAACAATGGCGCAGAGAACAAGTTCGAGAATTCAGGAACGGTAAACTCATGTAGAACTAGGATGTCGTCACGTACAACTGTTCCGATTTGTTCTCGCCTCCGAAAGGCCGATCCGCGGGGAAAAGTGATGTATCTAAACGGCTATCGCAGCCCCCTTCCCGACTTCCGGTAAACGGTACGCAGGTATGATGCCCCCCTTTGTCTCACTGGAGGATCTCTGAGAATATTCCCAAGAACGTAACGAACGTATAACGAACTGTTACCGAAGATTTCACCAAAGACCAACTTCTCTACAATATGTAAGCTTGATTAAATGTAGAACGTCTACGTAGCCAATTATTTGCATTCAATAAGATTATTCACGTGTAGGTAAGTTGTTCCAGGAGAGAGTTTAAAGGGTACAAAGAAGAATTCCCTCATATTACTAAAAATAACCGCGTGAAAATATTGTATTGTCATCGGAACTACGTATGTGTGCAAAATTTCAAGCCGATCAGATATGTTGAAGTGGCTCAAAATTAGCTTACAAGATTTCACCCTGACAACTGAACCTAAAGTACTTGATTTATAATTCACACCATACTATTCGAATACTGAAATATTTGAATAGTATTCAAATACTGAAATATTCGAATAGTATTCAAATACTGAAATATTTGGATAGTATTCGAATACTTAAATATTTGAATAGTATTCGAATACTTAAATATTCGAATAATAACATTCGAATACTCATAGATTCGAATAATAACATTCGAATACTCAAATATTCGAAGTTTATTCGTAGCATTCGAATACTTGTAAAATACTCGAATAGTCCCAGCCCTACTTTTCTGTGATATGTAATTTAGAATGTTTATGTGGACACGTATTGATATTCATTTGGATTCATTTGTGTAAGGTGCTTGACAAGAGTAATTCAGATTTTAAAAACACGGAGGGTAGAATTTCGTGGGATCACTTTTAATTTTTTTACGGCTGATAATAGGAATATGTGGTAGGGGCGGTGTTGAAACATTCATTAATTACTAAAATCACTTGTCTCGGTTTTTTTCGAAAGTGTAAATGAAATTACGGTCTTTTCACATAAAGGAGCTCTTTGAATTAATGTATGTTCAATAGTGATAGTATAAAATGTGCCAAAGAAAAATATTTTGTACGGGGTTAAAACTCTTAACTGCGTGTATCTCTTATTAAAAAAATCTTCAAACATTCCATAATTATATGTAGAGTTGGGAGTATTCGAATCCTTTATAAGTACTCTAATGTTCCACGAATTTTCTAGTATTCCAATATTATATTTCAATTATGGTTGTAGCTATTCAAATATTACATTCAAGTTATAGTTGTATTCAAATATTACATTCAAATTATGATTGTATTCAAATATTACACTTGATTTAAAACTGATATTTCAATTAGGGTTGCATTTGAATATTCCAATTCTGACATTTGTATTTCCTGATGTAACTCTGTGTTTAAAACGGAGTAACTTTTATCTAAAATAATTTTTTATTTAACCTATAGTTTGAGATTAATTAGGGAAAGGATGTCTAATTTAGCTAGCCAATTTTGAGGGGTGTCCCCTCCTACGGCGTTTATTTCCAGAAAAACACAAAGCCTATGTTTCTAATATTATGTAATCGCTTGCAAATATACGTCACCTTGAATGAATAGAAATTTATAATATTATAGAGTATATAATATTATTCAATGCATATTCGAATACTCGAATTCTGAACTCATTGTATTACGGTATATCTGTAATATTACTGTCAGGGTGCTCTGTATTTATGCTTAGATACTTAGTTTGTGCTGCTTTACTGCTTTAAATATTCTGCAGATACGAAGAGATGTCAATATAATTATCAATTTTTACTGTATTTTTCTTTAAAGAATATCATTACATAACTTAAAATAAAATTCCTTTTCACTATTTCTAAAGTTTAACACTATTTTAATGCACTACTGAATTAGTTATGTCCCATCAAATACAGTTAAATGTCGTTAATTATTGTTTAACTTTGTAACATATAGTGCTAGAATTTTTTAATTAGTAACACCTCTCAATACCAGCATTTCTTACGCATTCTGAGAAACATTTTAGAAAGTCGCGTGTACATAGTGACATAACAATACATTCACATTGTTTGTACACTCCAAGAGCTCGGGAAGCAACAAGTGACTTACATACTTGCCGCCACTTTTTGTGTATCACGCGAGAGAAAGAATGTTAATTTAAATCTTCTAGACACTTTTCCACGAAAATATGTAGAAACAATAGCATATTTTAACATTCTTTCTCAGAAGATTGCAACAGAATTATTGAAGCTTTCTAATAGAAAACTTCTATCATAGTATAAAATATGTTATTTATATAAATGACGATACTACGACATTTATTAGACTTTTCCAACGAAACTGACAGAAATCGTTATTGATTTAATTTGACAGGTATATTAATACATTTATTCAATAACAGTTTCTGTCAATTTCACTGGAAAAGTAGAAACAAATATCGTAGTGTCTTCATTTCTATAAATAACATATTTTATAGAAAAACTTATATATTGATTTATGGAAAAACTCGTCATTAGAAAATATTCTTTACATTAATCCTTCATATTCCATATAATGAGTTAAAAAATTGTTTATTAACCTCGTACTGGTTAGAAATGCACATAAGTACATTCGGAAGGATAAAGTTAAATCATTGCTAGACAAGCCCGCTGATCTGAGTCTGAACATAACGGAAGCATCAGATTAATGAACGCACCGATCTGAATTTCATTGCCCTTACAGACAAAGGGTGACACTTGGTTCTGTACAAGTCATCTCGTGTGTTCCCATGACCATTGAATTTGAACAGAACATTTCCACATTTTTTTCGCACGCATCATTCTAGCCGTAGAAGGATTCAGTAGCTGGCGAAGCTACTGGCTGTCCTCAATCAGAATGATCTGAGGTTTCTGCTAGCGTGGAAATGGAGGATCAAGAAGTAAGGGAGTAATGAAGTGTTTTAAAAAAAAAACTTTATGTGTTTTTATATGTATCGATGTGTCTTATCCCGAATTGTTACCGGAAGAGTGACCCAAAACTGAAGGGATTTTTCGCCCCATTTTGGTCCCACGATTTTGGAACTGAATTTCGTGCCAAATGATAGCTTATGATGAGACAGCAAGCACAACAAATTTTCAAGTTGAGCCGACAATTTGTTTCTGAGATATGGGAGGTCGAGGAAGTCGAATACATTAAAGCCGGGTCCACACTTGTTACCGCACCGCGACCTGTTACTTATCTGACCGGTTGTGGTAACAAATGTAGACGATGTCGGACAATGCCGAGACAGTAACAGATTTTCGTTAGTTAGGTTCCAATTTTCATAATACTTTCATTTAATATTCGTAACGAAAAAAAAGCATCGCCACATTTTCATAGTTAGGTATTGATAAAATTAAAATCGGCCGAGAATCAATCAGAATATTATTACACATTAGGGTGGCCCTTATTTTCAACATGCGTTTTCTTTTGCTCTCACCCCCTAATATGGTTCCATTAAAAAAAATAGTCCCTGAAAAAGATTATTGCAATCGGACAACAGGAAAGGGTGCCGACCAGGCGAGTAACGAATTTCTAAAAAATGGTAAGCCGTATCGAAATTTTCTTCAAATAATACTAAAAGAGCATTCAATTTTCTACAGTTATTGTATATACAATTTTTGCGTGCTTCCAACCGTTTTTTAGATACTCTTCTACACGTGCAAAAGTGGTCCTGAAACTATTGGCTGCTGCAGCCACATTATGACACCTCTACGGTTTCTCGGATGTCGTCAGTATCATAGGCTGCATATACCCAATCCTGATATATGTAATGTATCCATCACCATTTCCAAAAATCAAAATCAAGAAAAATAGATGTGGGTGTAGTAGCTGCTTTATTAACTTTGACCTCCCATATCTCAGAAACTAATTGTCGGTTCAACTTGACGATCTGTTGTGATTAATGTCTCATCATAAGGTATCATTTGGCAGAAAATTCAGTTCCAAAATCGCAAGACCCAAAATGGGCGAAAAATGCTTTCATTTTTGGGTCACTCTGTTGTAAAGCCCAATTTTAGAGCCTAAAGTTAGGGCCGAAGACCTAACCATAGTGGTGCGGGTTTAATAGTGACTTGTCACTCAACAAATTAATCTTGAGTGACCTATGATTCAGCAAATTAACTTTGAGTGACTGTTTCAAAAATGACAGAGCTAGTGATTCCAAAGAAACTTCATAATAATTTATTTGAAATGATTGTGACCCGACTGTTAACCAAAAAAGGCTGTATGATGCGCTACGAATGATGGCCGAGACGAGAATTGTCCTTTTGAAAATTGTAACGAGAATGAATTGCTTCGCGCGATGACCAAGAAGAGATGAGCATACCCTTTGGAAGACACGACGAACGAATTTGATGGTTTTCAAACGAAGAAAGCAACGGGTATGAATGTCCTATTTGCCGAACTTTGGAAACTATTCGAATATCCAAGTATTCGAATACTATTCGAATATTTAAGTATTCGAATACTGATATATTCGAATATTTAAGTATTCGAATACTGATATATTCGAATATTTAAGTATTCGAATACTGATATATTCGAATATTTAAGTATTCGAATACTGATATATTCGAATATTTAAGTATTCGAATACTGATATATTCGAATAATTAAGTATTTGAATACTGATATATTCGACTAGTATGGTGTGAATTATAAATCAATACATCAGTATTCAAATAATAACATTCGAATACTCAAATATTCGAAGTTTATTCGTAGCATTCGAATACTTGTAAAATTTTCGAATATTAAATTATTCGAATAGTCCCAGCCCTAAACTACATAAACTTTTAATTTTTGGGGGGATGGGTGACAGAAAAAACCTATTGGTTGCACATTCCTGGACGAGGAAGCTTCCCCTGTGAATTCGTCGGTGGAGGAGGAATCTTCTTCTTGATGAAATAGTGGAGGAAAAATTCATCTGGTTCTCAAAAAAATTCCGCGTGTCGGCGGTGGACAGAGCAACGGTGCGAGTTCGAAGTCATCGGGTGTACCAGCCGACGAGCAATATACGGATTTACTCAGAGGGAGAAATATCCGAATCCCTAAAGATGACACGGTTCTGATTGCCTTTATGAATATCTGGCAAGCAGATGTTTGCGACGAACGCTTCGGAAACAAACAATCCCTACTCGTAGCACTCTCGGGTCACTCAGATCCCGTTTTTGTCCCGTAAGACGGAACAAATTTTAAGTAGTTATGTTGTTTCAAAGCTAAATAAAGTCCTAATTTAATTAGAATTGAATGCAGGGTATTGTATTACTTCTAATAGGCTGTGAATATTTCTCTGAACTGGTAGCATGTATCACGTCGATTAGAACTGCTTGATGTTTCCAGCCAATTGTTCTGGGGAGTTCTCTCTTTACGTCACATAGTTCTGCGTCCACCAGCGGATATGGCAACGGAACAAGTTACTAATTCTTGGTACCAAGCAGCAAAAACCGAATTCCTGTAAAATTAGAATCTTGTGCCTTTAACTGACATTCTAGGCTCAACAGAGGAACCAGAAGGTTCATAAAGGAGCTTCCTAAGAGTCTAGCAGGGTAAGGATGGGCAAACGGCCGCCATGGCGATCCTTGGAGTTGTTATTTTTTAAACGGTAATACGGGGGTGAACGCCTTTAACGTTATTATTTCTTCTCGATAATTACTTAAGATATTTTAATGAAAAATAAACGAAAAAATAGCTACATACTAACTGTACTTCATATATTTTTCTCTAAATTGTAAATCAATTATTAAGGGTAGAAAAAAATATTTTTTGGGGGTGGATTTTGGAAAAAACCCTTTGAGTGACAACCTCCAAAAAAATCAAGAATAATGCTCTTTTATCGAACTATTATATACAAAAACCCGAATATGATCGAGATGGTGGAACATAGTTAAATAATTTAAAGAAGATGATAATATTATAAATATGTGGGGTTTTGTGACGAGAAAGAGTATTTGTCGCCAGCCTGAGTACGTGCTATTTAAATGCGAATGGAAGAAACGATTGTGATTCGTGTGGGAGATCGAAGTGTGAAGGTGAAGGTAGCTGCGGAACAACGCGCATGCGCTAAATACGAATATTTCCCAGATATTAATATTTATATGGAGCTTTACCTTGAATATGCATTAAAGTCACCTTTATTTGAAGCACTATAACTCCGAATATAACCACTATTTCTGCATGCAATTTTTTTTTCATATTCTCTAAAGATTGACAAATAAAGCCACTAAGCCGGAAGAAAATATATTTAATAGTTTTGTTTTAAAAAATTCCCAAAGTTCGCATCATTTTTCGTCCGTCAAGGTAGGGAGCCCCTTAATTACACTAAAAGCAATAATAATAGCCGCATGGATGAATTGAAATAACAAAGTTGCACATAGATAATAACAAGCAAAACAGCAGTGTGCTTGCTAAAGGCAAGACACAATCAACTATATTCAGGTGTCTGCTTTTTTAGCAAATGTGCATATAGTAAGTGATCAAATACTTTTAAGTGGCAGCAAAAAATGAATCCAAACGAGGATAGCTCGCGGTTATTCGTCAAGACGGCGGACGAGATCCGTCAGGGAACGTTTTGCTGGGAGAAAAGCGCAATTAAAAGGAATCGCTCGGGCAAAGAAGTCAGAAGAAGCCTAGAAAGTTGTAGCAGACCATACCGAATAAAGCGTTACGCCTTGACTTCTAACCGTGGTGTTTTTTCATTGGCCCCGAGCGAGTCCAGTCACCGTACGGTGGTGCATCAAAGTCCGCGACTGGAATCGCCATATTCAGCCTGTTACACCTCGGAACCCGTCGCGTTATCGGTGGTAGTAAAATTCAACGGCACGCCTATGCGGCGTCTATAACAAAAGTTTCCAGCGGCTGCCGCTCGTACATGGCGTGGCTGTATGGCGGTCGCACACGCGCACACGCATTTTCCTCGCACGTGGAATTAATGTACACGGTGCATCGTTAATTAACACGCCGCCACTATCCGTGACGCGGCTGCATCGCGTAGAACCGCTTACATTATTCTTCCTCTGCTCCTATTATCCCCCATCTCTCCCCGTTTCATGGCTCTACTGATATTGCATTTTTAAAAAATCTTCCACCATCCAGATTTCATGGAGATCGACAGGAATGATAGCTATATAGCAGTTAATTAAACCAGATGGTTTTTTTATTATTTTGTTTTTGTTGCAATGCGTACAGTGCGATTCAAAATATTTTTTGGAAACGCATGAAGCTGGAGATAAGCGTTTTCTTTTTTGGGAAATTCTTGGAAGGGTGGAGATTAGGCGGAGCGATACAATATAGGCGAATATTTATATTTGAATTTTCAGTTTGCCTGGGTGCGGGATAGTTGTATTTTGATTAATCAAACACAACTGTAAAATAATTTTGGACAAATATTCAGGTTTGGAGGTTCCTTTTTCTCTTAAAAATGTAAAAAATATGATTCGCATTGTGAATTTTTAATAATTTTAAAATAATTTTGGATAAATATTCAAGTTTGCAGGTTCCTTTTTCTCTTAAAAATGTAAAAATATGATTCACATTGTGAATTTGTAATAATTATAAAATAATTTTGGATAAATATTCAGGTTTGCAGGTTCCGTTTTCTCTTAAAAATATAAAAAATATGATTCGCATTGTGAATTTTTAATAATTTTAAAATAATTTTGGATAAATATTCAAGATTGCAGGTTCCTTTTTCTCTTAAAAATGTAAAAATATGATTCACATTGTGAATTTGTAATAATTATAAAATAATTTTGGATAAATATTCAGGTTTGCAGGTTCCCTTTTCTCTTAAAAATGTAAAAAATATGATTCACATTGTGAATTTTTAATAATTTTAAAATAATTTTGGATAAATATTCAAGTTTGCAGGTTCCATTTCTCTTAAAAATGTAAAAAATAAGATTCGCATTGTGAATTTTTAATAATTTTAAATTAATTTTGGATAAATATTCAAGTTTGCAGGTTCCTTTTTCTCTTGAAAATGTAAAAAATATGATTCACAATGTGAATTTTTACATAAAAAATAAGATTCACATTGTGAATTTTTACATAAAAAATAAGATTCGCATTGTGAATTTTTACATGAAAAATAAGATTCACATTGTGAATTCTTACATAAAAAATAAGATTCGCATTGTGAATTTTTACATAAAAATTAAGATTCGCATTGTGAATTTTTACATTTTTCAGAGAAAAAGGAACCTGCAAACCTGAATATTTATCCAAATTTATTTTACAGTTGTGTCTGGTTAATCAAAATGCAACTATCCCGCACCCAGGACAACTGAAAATTCAAATTTAAATTTTTGAAATGTAAAAATAAGATTCACATTGTGAATTTTTACATAAAATATAAGATTCACATTGTGAATTTTTACATAAAAAATAAGATTCGCATTGTGAATTTTTACATAAAAAATAAGATTCACATTGTGAATTTTTACATAAAAAATAAGATTGACATTGTGAATTTTTACATAAAAAATAAGATTCGCATTGTGAATTTTTACATAAAAAATAAGATTCACATTGTGAATTTTTACATAAAAAATAAGATTCACATTGTGAATTTTTACATAAAAATTAAGATTCGCATTGTGAATTTTTACATTTTTCAGAGAAAAAGGAACCTGCAGACATGAATATTTTTCCAAATTTTTTACAGTTGTGTTCGGTTAATCAAAAGACAACTATCCCGCACCCAGGACAACTGAAAATTCAAATTTAAATTTTCAAAATGTAAAAATAAGATTCACATTGTGAATTTTTACATAAAATATAAGATTCACATTGTGAATTTTTACATAAAAAATAAGATTCGCATTGTGAATTTTTACATAAAAAATAAGATTCACATTGTGAATTTTTACATAAAAAATAAGATTCACATTGTGAATTTTTACATAAAAATTAAGATTCGCATTGTGAATTTTTACATTTTTCAGAGAAAAAGGAACCTGCAAACCTGAATATTTATCCAAATTTATTTTACAGTTGTGTTTGGTTAATCAAAATGCAACTATCCCGCACCCAGGACAACTAAAAATTCAAATTTAAATGTTTGAAATTCACAATGTGAATATTATTTTTTAAATTTTTAAGAGAAAAAGGAACCTGCAGACATGAATATTTTTCCAAATTTTTTACAGTTGTGTTCGGTTAATCAAAAGACAACTATCCCGCACCCAGGACAACTGAAAATTCAAATTTAAATTTTCAAAATGTAAAAATAAGATTCACATTGTGAATTTTTACATTTTTAAGAGAAAAAGGAACCAGCAAATATGAATATTTTTCCAAAATTTGTTTACAGTTGTGTTTGGATAATCAAAAGACAACTATCCCGCGCCCAGGACAACTGAAAATTCAAATTTAATTTTCTCCTGTATAGTATCGCTCCGCCCTAGTGCAGATATCATTGTCGTAAGGTGCGATTGAGGTATGTAGAATGTGTTTTGAAAACGACGTGAGGTTTGTATGTTATTGTGGTCGAAAGTGGAGGAGAAATTGGCACAAGAAGAATTTGGATGTAGTCTACCCTTCCATAGCCTTGATTTTTCACATTGTAGGGTAAATCGGAGAGGGTGGACACTTTATGTGAAGTGAACCACCTGCGTCACATTTGAAACACCCGTTAGATTTTACGACCATTACCATACTTCTGTTCTATATGTCGTACTTCCCGCCAGAAGCTTGTCTAATTGCGTTGCATTTACATGAAATGTAAGTATTTCGTCATTTTAATTCTCGTTAAAATTTGGATTTAAAAATTTCTCGCTTACAATTTCGTCTTTGCGATATTTTAAAGCGTACACATTTTTATTAAGTTTTACTGCATGGTATACTAATTTGAAGTGTTTTTAACGATTTCTGACCTAAAAGTTTTTATATATTGCGTTATGTTGAATAATTACAGGCTGGTTGATTTGACCCTTAACACTAAACGTATCGATGCTTCATGTATATTTACCTATTTCTACCACTGCGGGTTAAATGACCGTCTTCAAAAAGTCATATATTTTACGACGTATGTATAGCAAAAAATATACCATTTAGTACAATTTGGTGTGTGAATGGAACAATTTTTATCCAAATCGTGATTTGAACAATTTGTTTATTTATTCAATTAAAAACATGCATAAGAATGAGAGAATAAAATTTCCACCTATTTCTGAATTTAGAAATAAACAATATTCAAACCTTATTCATGTTCAGCGCATATTTTGCAAATTATTGGGTCCTGGATGGCACATTTGCCACACTTATATTTTTTTGCATTTGAAACAGATTTTTGTAAAAAATGCATAGTCAAGTTGCATATACTTCTCGGTAAAAAAAACAAGAGGGAAATAAATATTGAAAAATACATTGGACGGAAATTATAATAAAAGTCGTAAAGTCAAATGACGATGTAATAACGTTGTATGTAACAAATTCTGCCAGAAAGTTTAAGAAGAGTCATTTGACCCGTCGTGGTAGGTTTAGTGTTAAAAATGGAATAACTGGACCTGATGAGAAGGGGTTAGTTGCACCACTATATAAGTACATATATTGACTTTTTCCGTATACCAACAAAATATAAATGAAAGAATACCACATTAAGAAGTAACTGGACAGAAGAACAATTAAGATATGCAATAGATACTGTAGAAAATAAGGCAATGGGTTTCATCAAAGTTGCAGAAACTTTCAGCATTCCTAAAGCAATACTAATTAGAAGAGAAGAATCTGGCAATGTAAAATAAGAAGCACGTCTTGGACTTTCATGTTCACAGGGAGGCGAAAGTTATATGAAAGTTCCGTGAAATACGAATATCATTGAAATTATTGCGGCAAAGAGGCTAAAATTACAAATAAAAAATAAAGTGTTTTTTTGCGAATTTTGTTTCTTTCATAGAGGCCCATCTACCCCACACACTGTGGTTCAACTAACCCACAGTGCATGGGGTACTTGGATCATTGTTATAATTTTTATACGCTTATATTTGAAAAGAAGTATTATAATATCTGTTATTGAATATTGTTACTCCAAGTTTATAATATACTACATCATAAGCAAAACCCGCTGCTTTTTATTCAAGTAACTATAGACGAAATTCTATCTTTGAAAAAAGTGCTCTCCCCCCGATTTACTCTCTATACAATCTTGCAAAGCCCACTTGCATTTTCATTTAATTAAAGCTACACATAAGTAATATATTAGATGATTAGAGTTCGTATATTTGTAATATTCGAATACTCACGAAACAACCGAATATCAAATTATTCGAATACTCACGAAACAACCGAATATCAAATTATTCGAATACTCATGAAACAACCGAATATCAAATTATTCGAATACTCACGAAACAACCGAATATTAAATTATTCGAATACTCATGAAACAACCGAATATCAAATTATTCGAATACTCACGAAACAACCGAATATCAAATTATTCGAATACTCATGAAACAACCGAATATCAAATTATTCGAATACTTCTAGCTGTAATATCATTGCAGAGATGGGCATTATTCGAATTGTAAGGAATAAATATTTATCTGCCATAGTTATCCAAATGAATTCTCTTTGCTCGAATATTTCAACCGGATAATAGTTATTCGTTACTCGTATTAAGTTGTTCTACCATGTTATTCGAACAATTCATCCATATTAATTGAATAACTTCATGTAACTCCTAAATTATCCTAAATTATTCTAAAGATGCGGATAACTATTCATAGTTTTCGCGACACACTGACTCTTAACTGTGTCCACAAATAATAAGAGTTATGAACGGAATTAGGCGAATAACGGAAGATATAAGTAACAAACAATGAAAATAACGAATAAATTTCTATGGTGTTTAAATACATTAATAAATACTTGTTCATTTGTGCACCCCCGAAACAAATTGTGGTCAATATATTTCATAAGTACCTACTCCAATTATATGAATACTCCTCGAGTATTACAATTTTATATACCCACTTACAATAGAGTCGTCTATAACGCGGTAGATAAATTTCAAAGTGTAATAATAACAAATAGAGATTTCCAATTAATAAGAATTGATCGCCTTACTACAGACCACTATATAACACGGAATGTATATCCTCACTTCTAGGGATCTACTGAATAATATTAAAAATATAATTTTACCCATCAGTCATCGCTCTTGCGACCCACGTGCCATTATAACTTTACAATTATTATATTACAAAACATATCTTCCTATCCGAGGCTTCAGTGTCGCACTCGCAGCTATCACCAAAAACCAAACTTGCCACAAGGGCGATTCCGCAATTTTTTCAAAATTGTCCATAATTATCCAAGAGACACGCTGATAATGAAACTGAAGTAGAAGTGCCAAATATTTCCAATGATGAGGATAGTAGCAACGAACCATTTAGAAAGAAAACGTTGGCTGCTTTGCAGTGCACAAGTGGCAGTGGAAACGAATAAAATTTAAAACAAATATCTGAAATTTCATTATTATCGTGATTCTAAAAATATGTGAAATAAATATTTTTACAACATACACGGGCTTTGCTCTTATGTACCTTTGTGGTACTGGCAGATTCCATAAAAAATAAAAAAAAACACGTGGAACGAATATTCCGACATAAAACGAGGGATTAGTGTATAATATTCAAATCATATTCAATGAACATTATACTTGAACTGTTCGAGTATCCATATTAGAGCTAGGACTATTTGTCCAATTTTTCGGTATTCGAATGTTCGAATACTTCAGTTCCTCAATTATTTAGCGAATATAATTCAAATATCGAAGTATTCAAATACTATTCGAATATCGAAGTATTCAAATACTATTCGAATATCGAAGTATTCAAATACTGTTCGAATATTTAAGTATTCGAATACTGATGATTCGAATAGTATTCGAATATTAACATTCGAATACTGAAATATTCGAATACTTGTAAAATGTTCGAATATTAAATTATTCGAATAGTCCCAGCCCTAATCTATATCGACAGAAATTCGCCAAATCACTGTATATACTTTTTCGAAGACTTACCGGAAATTTGCTACTATGAGTTTGTAGATTGGCTGCCTGTTGAGTCTGACTTGAGCTCTGATCATCCCCATAGAGCGGTGGCATCCTGTATTCCGGCACAAGATTCTGCCCGGAACTTCGAAGCTGACTGTCGTCCAGCGTTGCGTTCCTCTCTGTGCCGGAAGTCGTCCGCGACGATTGCTCGGCTACCGTCTGCACCCTGCTCTCCTGCTGGTCGTTCTGGTTCTTCTGATTGTTCGGCACCGGTTTTGGTGGTGGTACAGGCTTGTAAAGTCCCTCCTCATCTGGAACACATGGGTTGTTCGCAATTATTCCCGGCAAGTTGTTCGTGAATAATCGATGAGCTTCGCGGCGCGTGAAACGCGATGGTTCCAGTTATTTATAAAAGTTAATTGGAATATTTCAGCTTATCTCGAGGCGGCCATCCTAATTCACCGTTTTACTCATAATTAGCACTGTCTAATTGGACCGTTTGAGACTGTATCATTGTAGATGCCTGTTAATATTTAAAAATAGTAATTTCTGTAGAATGTAATGGAGAAGCAAACATGTTATGGAAATATGTTTTTTGGAAGGGAAGAGAGTACAGAAAATTATTACTCAATTATAGTTTGTTCGATGTTTAATAATTCATATTTTTTAACACCTATTATTTAACGTTACGAGGCGCCTGTTGAAATTTAAACAAAGAATGTGATTTAACAGTTCTACTTAAAATATTCGTGAGCAGCATTGGAACCTCGTGCAAGATTAATTGCCACGCGAATTAATAGTGTACTGTTAATCGTAATTAAGTCGATGCTCAGCTGCGCGTAAAGCTACATTTAGTTCGAGCAAAGTTCTGCGTATCCACCATAGAGAAAATTAGTCCATGTTAGGTGTCTTTCCTCTAACGAAATAATTACCGTTACCGTAACAGCATTCATTATCACTTCAAATGCCCAAAGTCAAATGCCCCCGCGTTCTGCCTTTGCATTTTTTTACGTCACAAATCACTGTGTACTTACAGAGAATTTTTATTTATTTACGACGGAAAATCATTTTATTCCTTATTTTATGCGAAACATATGAAACTTTATTTTGAGTCTTCCTTTCAGCGTCTCCTCTTGCAAATTAAAATAATATTTATACAGTAAAGATACTATGTTTTCTTTAGATTTAATTGCTCACCTTTTAAGGATACATTCACACACGATTCTAATGATTTAAATATAGTCAATGAAGTGTATTTTGGGTACACAAATTTTAAGATTATAAATTTTGAATACTTATAGGAGACCATACAGCTTCCATTTTTTAGTAGATTTCATCTCTTCGAAATTCCTAATCTAGTAGTAAAAACTTCACCGTGACTTCGTCATTATTCAACATTATAATTAATTAACATAAAAAACGAAAGAGGAATTTCTGAGAAATTTTTAAAAATTCTTGAATATAATTGAAAATATTCAATTTTCTCATGAATATATTTTTATATCAACTATAGTTTTCAAGACATACAGAAAAATTGGAAAACATACATTAACCTTTATGGGGTGTTTCACACTACACCACCAAAAAAGTAGCAGAAAAATAATCGCCTGATACTTCTATTGGCATTTTCTTATTTCTGCTACGCCATCTGGTGGCGAAAATTAAAGCAGTCTAATCGGATTAGCTGACACATGTAACTGTCAGTATTGGGAATTTCGACTGTTTGATGATCGATTTTGTAAAATTTAACAGACTATTTAATGACAAAAACATTATTGCACTATTTCAATACTTGTGTGACACCAGTCCTGTAACGCGATTGACCCGATTACAGAGCTTACTTTAGTAGATGGCGCTCTCAGAATATTTCACAATAGGGGTCCCATAAAAACCAGCAAAGTTTAAAAAGTCGGAATTTTCGAATGCCCAAAGTTCCCTTATTATTGACACTCCGCGTGTTCGAGTCCCACTTATGTATTTCCGTACCTTGATTCTGATTTTGTCGCCTGAGTCGATTCTCCTGCTTAACTTTGCGAACGGTGGTGGCCATCGCGTGTTGGCTGACCATCTCTGAGGAATGCTCTCGCGAACGCACCCCAACCCCCCTTCTTTACCCGCGAAGACACTTCACTGTCGCGTTTGTACTGTTAACAACACTTATCACCAGGTCACTGTTTCGCCAAACATTTTCCTGGCTATTCGAGGTGTTTTAAACGAGAACCACGATAGAAGTGAAAGTATCTTCTCCCTAGCTTCGCTGAAAACGTTGAAAACTGACCGTCAAGGATGTAGCTAGGCGATGCAACTGGTCTCGTGCGTAGGTACCTATCTCTTCTTTTAGATAATTGCCTCGCTCACGTATCGTTTTCTTTAGCATCCCATTTCACCTTCGACGATGCAAGGGACGTGTTGCAAATTATAGTTCCAGAGTGCTATTTAGATAATTCCTACTGCTTAGGGGTAATTTTGTAATTGAAATTGCCGGAGGCATATTGCTCTACTCTTATCGACCTTGTGTTCACGGTACAAGTCAGAATCAGGTCTAGAAGTCACATCGAATAAATGTCAGTTTAGTTTTCACATCCACCACTGTTAGGTGCGCATAGATCTCGGGTTTGGAGACAACTAACTCCAACACCTCTTCTCTCCCGCGTTGACGTCACAGCTGAATTATGTCCCGAAAGGTTTCATCTCCTTCAATAGCAGCTACCTGCCCGTGCATCATCTAATTATCACAAACTTTCACTCCGGGATCAAAATCTGAGGTCCCCCACAGTGCCTCGCTTCTTCCTTGAAGCCACTAGTGACAAATCGTCGCAAGGGAACGAGCGAGCCTCCGGTTCTTCAGGTTCACAACGACCCTCCAAAGCGTGCTATGCAGTTGTCATTGCTTCCAACTCAGATTCGAGTGTCCAATCCCAAACGTCACCGCTGATTCCATCCTGCCACTTTCCGCACTTGGCAGCGCTGAACAATGTTCCCGTCGATGGAACTCCTCCGGATACTGTTTCTTCCCGCGTGCGTTCACAGACACCTATCGACCTCGTCATCGAGCATCGACTGTCGGTCGAGACGTAAACAAGGAAGAGAGGATCCATCACAGGGGGATCCCAAAAGCGCGACGACACACGCGCGATGCCTCAGCCGCTCTCCAACCGAGGCTCCAGGGGGGATGCTCAGCCCGGTGGCGAAACGAGCAGCTCCTGGCACGGGAAACGAAAGAGACGATCGCCAGGCCGATGGCGAACTGCTATGAGTTTCGACGGGTTCCTCGAGTTTCTTCCGTGCACGCGCGAGTCGCGAGCAGGAATGCTGCGTGCCCGGCGAAAGAAGCGGATTTTCCACGCGAGCGGAACTCCGATCTACGCTCGGGCCTCCTTAGACGCACTGAAAGAACTCAAACTTTCCATTGAGTGAACGTCTGGTTCCGCCGTTCTGACTTCACTTCCGGTATCGTCCCACCACCGCGTATGGAGAAATCATTATAGGGCCAGCGGTGGGAGAAAGATCGTAAGAGAAAGAGGAAGAGAGGGTCCGAGCGGGGCGGCAGAGAGGCAGGGAAGGAGAAGAGGGACAGACATCGGGATAATTTATTCCGTGCCCATACGCAGACGGGGCTCTGTGGCGCGCGTCGGACGAATATCAAGCTGGTACGCTGCCACTGCTACCGCCAGGACGCATCTCTCGTTTCTTCCACAAGCTCGTGACGATCGTCGCGACTAGGGCTGGCATTTGTCGAATAATTTAACACTCCGAGTAGCGCAAGGTTCGGCGCTAATATCGTCGTAAGTCGGTCGGGCTTTTTTGGATAGCTAACTTTTACGGGTAAAGGTTTGCCCGGCTCAGCTGAGTGCCTTGAATATAATGTTGGCTTGATGGTAAAATTGACCAAGTCTATATTCCTTAATTTTCGGTAAATACAAATTTAAATTTTGGAGTTGAATTTGAATCTTGAATCTATTTCATTAAATCAGGTAGTAATTGATAGTTATTGCAAAATACATCAGTTTTCCCCATATGGATTTCTATTAATCTATTGTATTGTGTTGTAGAAAGCATAGAAATCAATTGCTGCGAATAATGCTTCGGGATTTTAGAATGGAATGATGAACTTGGTGGGTTTTACCAACACTAAGCGATATACCGACATTAATGAAAATAAATTTCTATATTTTATGTTAGATATTTGTGAGAATATTATCAACAGGTGGGTGAGTGTTTTCTGATGAAAATGAGTCCAAATTCGACCGCATTTGGACTATTTTTTATTGCACGTGATTCGAATGACTTTTGAATTTCGTCGACCAATGTTAATACATTACCTACATTAGGCTTTGTCGGTTTTCAAAACCCGGGTTTAAAAACCAGTTTTTTTTTAAATTTGTACAATTCAGAAACCGGTTTTTAAATTTAAAAATACGGTTTTATGTACTAGAATTAATATGTAAAAATTAATTAATTCTTTATTTAAAACCGTTAATATGTTGACTTGAAATCGCCTCGGACACAAGCATATCGTAGTAGGTAACACTTTCTGTAAAACTAATGAGTTCATATTTTCGGAAGAAAAATACTAAATGTAAATAAAGATTTATAATTTAGATTTTGTACGGATTTTAGTTTTTTTTTTTTCGTTTGGTTTTGTATACAGTGTATTTTATTCTGTTATATTTTTGTAGATCCATAAATATTAAATGAACTCAAAAATTGTACGGATTTTAGTTATTTAATTTTTTTATTTATTTGATTTTGTATAGATAGAGTATATTTTATTTTGTTATATTTCTATAATTCCATAAATATTAAAAAAACTGAAATTTTTAAAAATAAGTAGGTACAAATATTTATTTTTTATTTTAATTATATTTTTTGTGAAAATTCGAAAACCGGTTTAACCGGTTTTGGAGAACAGTGGAATTCGAAAACCGTTTTTTTTCAAAAGTCGGTTTTTGTATAAACTCTAACCTACATGTATTAAGCATTATTTTAAATTGTCCGAATGAGGTCGAGTTTATACTCATTTTCGTCGGGCAAACGTCGCCAATCCATGGAAAATACTCTACAGAAGATTTAAGACCAAATATAAAAATAAATATGTTTATTAGTAGGTAGAGCAATATTTCGAACGCTTGGCGCCATAAACTCGATTTCGAATTATTTGTTTCATTCAGTTTGCACATAGCCATTTCGATATACTACTTCGTAATCTGCAAAATGTTCAAGTTTTACAATTTCCTTTCTGATCGTCGAGATTACTCCAGATCTTCCTCATGGAAACTGGAAGATCTTGTACACGTGCTGAAAGAAGTAATTGAAACTGCGTGTAGCGCGATAACCTGAACGCATTTCGACTTCTTTAGTTTCAGCGATAAGCAGCTGCAGGAATTTCTATCATGTAACACCAATATAGATCAAATAAGTTTCTCCCGTGGAAACTTCTCTCTTTAAATTTATTCGGATTTTGTATTTGGAAATTGTACAGGGTGTATTAATACCGCTGGGAAAAACTGCGAGAGGTGATTCCTTACAGACAGAGTTGGGCAAAATGTAATCTAATTACAAATTACAAATTACGATTAAAATGTAACTGTGTAATTGATTACGCGTTATTTTCTGTAATTAAAATTGTGTAATTGATTACACGTTATTTTCTGTAATTAAAATGGTGTAATTGATTACACGTTATTTTCTGTAATTAAAATGGTGTAATTGATTACACGTCTGTAATTAAAATTGTGTAATTGATTACACGTTATTTTCTGTAATTAAAATTGTGTAATTGATTACACGTTATTTTCTGTAATTAAAATTGTGTAATTGATTACACGTTATTTTCTGTAATTAAAATTGTGTAATTGATTACACGTTATTTTCTGTAATTAAAATTGTGTAATTGATTACACGTTATTTTCTGTAATTAAAATAACGTGTAATGAATTACACAATTACATTTTAATCGTAGTTTGTAATTTGTAATTTGTAATTAGATCACATTTTGCCCAACTCTGCTTGCAGTTAAAGAAACCAAAGTCAGTATATGTATATTCCTGATCAAGTTAAGAGGTATTTGCTCAAAATCATATTTCAATAAAGTTTAATGGCTTGTCCAATGAAGGGAATTATTTTCTGTTGAAACATATGTAATAGTACCTACGTAAACAAATTGAATTCTTGAATAATTGAATAGCGTTTGCAAAAAGAAAGAAACAGTAAAATTGTCACCAGTTATAACAAAAACATAACGAGTAGAAATGTAGCACACAGAAAAAATATATAAATAATAAAGAAATCTTAGTCTCTCCAGTGATAATTAATTACATTAACAACCCAGCGTTCCAAACAAAAGAATTCTGCCTTAAAGCTTCTCCAAATAATTTTAATAATTACATGAAAGATATCATAGCTTCTTTAAAAATTTTATAAGAAATAAAAATTGAAATTCGACTTCCGCTTTACAACTGAAAAGAAAATAAATATGATTCATGATTTAATTAGTTCTCTTCGTTGCCAGCAGAGAAGCTGCTGATATTCGAAGGGCATCTTCACAGGTTATTAACAACAAACCCCGATTCAGTTACCGTAGAAGCATTATTTATTAACATTTCTTTCAACAGAGATATCGATCGAAGTATATTTTATTTGGTACAGATCTGTTATCGAACGACATAGTATCGCGTCGGTAAGACTGGTTTGAAACTCTTTTCCTTCCCTTCTGTACTTTTACTTCTCCTGGATCTGGATCTACAACTACTTGCGATTACTAAGAAGAGCACTATAAAACTAACAGTTTTCTTTTACTCCTCCCGATCGCTTACGCCGATATTTCCTGCTGCAGACGTCAATACACCCGAGATGTAGAGATGTCCATGATACTATTACTAATAATTAAAGTCATTTTTCAATCATTTAATGGCGTATTCCCACTTGGCGATCGAACAAAGTGATTCTCTTTTTACTGCATTTTCTTACAGCTTCCCTTTGACGACCTCTATAAGACGAAGGCTTAGGAAAAGTAATCGATATTTTCTTTTGCAGAGGTGCCATTCTTTCGTTTTACAATTTTTATGCTTTATTCTGATAGAGACGATGACCAAACTTGTTTCAATTAAAGTATTTCGTATTTTATGTTTTATCATCAGTTGCATAGAACAACACCAATCGAACAAACCATGTAGGGCAGCTAATAACTTTATAAATATATGAGGTAATTGGGTAAAAATTTCTTTGTGCTTTCGTGGACCATGAGTAAATATGAGAGACAAATTTTAAATTTCTTGGTCTCGGTTAGATTTTTTTTGTTTTGTTTTAGGTCGCATCAACTCCGTGGTTATTAGCGACCACAGTCTGGGGTTATTTTATATTTCGCAATATATATTTAGTCTATGGACAAGTTCGAGTGCATTCTTCAAGTTTTCTTCTGTTTCGAATATTTTTTTTAAATTATTAGGTAGTTGGAGCTGTCTTCTGATGTCTTCTGTATTTCTGCAATCTGGTAGGATGTGTTTGATGGTTAAGATTTGTTGAAAATGAATTCGTGTGGAATCTTAGTGTGCCCAATCATTAGTCTGTTTAATACTATCTGGTCTTTTCTGTTAAATTTGGCTGTGGCGTGGTTTGTATAAAAGTCATCCGTAATATCACATATTTTGGACGGGATATCTTTAATCCATTTTTCCTGCCACTTGTGCTTGGTACGATTGTTAAGGTATTTCGAAAAATCATGGTATACGGCTGAAGTTACTTCGGTGGGTTGTAAAGATAGTGCTTCTTTGGCAGCCTTGTCCGCTTTTTCGTTATCCGATATTCCCTGGTGGGCAGGGATCCATGTGATAATCACCGATATATCTTTGTTACATATATAGTAAATCATTGTATAATTTATTAGTGGTTGTAACGTTTTGTGTCTCATTAACTGCATTTAGTGAGTCGCTGAAAATTATACACTTTCTATACTGCATATCCTTAATATTTTATAGCGCTCTAAGTTTTGCATAGCATTCAGCCGTAAATATGTTGTATACATATGGGGTGCTAGTTTTACGGTTAGGTTTTATAATATTCTGTATATTAAATTCTGAATAAGGTGAATGTCCCAATTTCTGCTCATTTAAGAGGTTACTTGTCACAAAAGAAGGTGTACAAAATTTGTTTGCGATCAAAATTTGCAGAGTAATTGATTAATTCGTTAATAATGTATCAACCAGTCGAACACTATTTAAAAAAGATATTTCGAGATGTTTAACTACTAGCAATTTGTAATTAAATATCATGCTGTAAATGTCCGTATTTCTGAAAACTAGCGATGTACGCATTTCTACTCACCATTTGTACCAATTTCTGCTCACATAATATGTTGCCTTTTCAGGTTAAAATAGGTTACATCGTTTATGATGATGTTTTATAACACAACAGTAAAGCATAAAATAATGATAAACACAAAATAAAATGCCTTCGAATAGAAATAGAGGTTACAGCATATATTGAATTGTGAGGTTATGTTATTAAAATTTTGGTGAGTAGAAATGCGGACATGACGGTGATTCACTTGACCCTAAACCTAATCACCTGTTTTCTACTTAAAACAAAATTAAAAATAGTAAACAAATCTACATGCAGACCAGAATACGGCATCTGTTTTTGTTATTAAATAAGAATTTTTAGTGCAAAAACTATTTTCTGCCGAATTATCGAATGTCAATAGTGACCCTGTTCCTTAGCACAACCAGCTATAACATGGTCGGAAAAGCATGAGTCTCTCATTTTAAAGGTTTTTCGTTGCTTATGCTGCAGTTTGATTAGCCTCAAGCTCGTGCAACACTCGCGTAAATGTTCAAATAATTTAGAATTATTTTGTTGCAACTATAGTACAAACGTAACGCTTATAATAATAAAAAAAATACGAAATGAGCAGAAATGGGGACATGAGCAGAAATTGGGACATTCACCTTATCGCTCAACTAAATGGGAATATTTTCTTATGAACTCCATAAGTAGGTACACCTGGATACTAGGGCTGGGACTATTCGAATAATTTAATATTCGAATATTTTACAAGTATTCGAATGCTACGAATAAACTTCGAATATTTGAGTATTCGAATGGTATTATTGGAATATTCATCAGTATTCGAATAGTATGGTGTGAAGTGGGTCCAAAATTAGCTCACAAGATTTCACCCTGACAAATGAACTTAAAGAACTTGATTTATAATTCACATCATACTATTCGAATACATCAGTATTCGAATACTTGGGTATCCGAATAGTATTCGAATACCTGGATATTCGAATACTTATATATTCGAATAGTATTCGAATACTTGGATATTCGAATAGTATTCGAATACTTGGATATTCGAATACTTAAATATTCGAATAGTATTCGAATTATATTCGCCAAGTAATTGAGCAACTGAAGTATTCGAATATTCGAATACCGAAAACTTTGGCAAATAGTCCTAGCCCTACTGGATACTAAAGCAATTTTTGGCTTCTTAGATTTTCTTAAGGGGGTATACCCGTTTGAACCCTCGGAAAATGTGTACATTTTGTGGATTTTTTACAAGTCAACGGTTTGATGCAGATTTCCCATTTGTTTACTATCTTTACATAGTATTATGAACTACTTAAAAAAAGTTTCAGTTAAAAAACTATTGTTTTTCGGAAGTTATGGATACATATCCGAAAGTCTCTCGATTTTAGACGGCTAAACGGTGGGCATGAAAACAGCTGTCGTGTCTCAAATCAAGAACAATAAAATCTTCTTACAAAATATGTCAATAGCTATCGGTCAACGGGGCCGATTTTGAAAAGTTTGAAAAATAAAGAAATGGTGAGAGATCGAAGGTAAAGTTACATTTTTCTAACAGAAAAGGCCACCTTTTTTCTTTATAAATAATAGACGGGGCATCGGAATAAAAAATGCCCTCGTTGGACAATGTGGAATCTTATTACGATCCTGCATGCAAAATTAGAAGTGAATTGGTTGAACGTAGCGCGAGTTTTTAGGCCCACCGTAATGAAAAATATAGTTCCGCTGCGACCGGTCGCGCCGCCCCGTGCTACCTGGGTTGTTTCACTCAAATGTCTATAACTTCGTCAATTTTCCGAATTTTTACGTCAGACTTATTTTACAATATTTCTAAAACATCAATCTATGAAAATATGTAAAAAGAGGCCACCGTAATGAAATTGTAGTTCCGCTGCGATCGGTCAAGCCACCGCGCCGCGCCACCCGTGCTACTGTTAGGGATTTTTGTGAAATTGAAGTATGACGTAGTCGACATGAAATTAAGGCGGGGTAGTCATCACTTTACATATCTCAAAATCGTTTAAACAATACAAATCTGCAGAGTTTAAAATTATTGCTGATTTTCATGAAATTTTAGGAGACAGAAATATTTAGTGCTATTTTCTATAAAAGTGACCAGCGATTAGATAACAGTGTTTCTCGGATTTATTTATATTTATATTATTTATTTACCTTTTTCTGTATTTTGAGTTCGGTTACTTCCAAAAAGTGCCTGTCTCGAGCGTAGCTACCCCTGTTAATAGACAGTTTCTTTTCAAAAACTGTGTGCACCAAAGAAGCTTCTGAATATTATTCTGTGACATACGTTATCTTAAAGCAATTTTACTTTTTATGCTACTTAGGGTACTTTTATGTTAAACGTCGAAATACATTATATTGTTTTATAATGGAAGTGTTTATATTAGAGCAACGAGCAGATCTACGTTTTCTAAGAGATGACCAACGATAAAAGCGTCCGATCGACTCACTTATAGTTTCTCTCCTAGCTCCAAGTTGGAGCCTCCAACATAAACGTACCCACAGAAACAAGTTTATTGTATTTTATTTATTCATAGAAATTTGACACTAATTTGTACAAGAACAACATATTACAAACAAGTGTCGATCTATGTATAAAGATGTGATGAAATAAAAAGGATTGGCAAATCCGACTATGAATCATTAGATGAAATTATTTGTAGTTTGCCTGGGTTGTAACTATGTATTTATGAATTCTGTAATAGATCTTTTATAATTACATACAGGTCAGACCAAATAAAATGTAAAAGTCAGGTTCTCACGAATTATTGCAAATAATAACAAAATTTTGCTTCATTATTTTGTGATTAGATATGGTTATTTTATGATTTACTAGCTAACCTGTTACCTAAATAAATAAAATCGTTTAAAAAGCCTAAAAAAGATAAATGGCCTATAATCTAATGTAGGACGTATGTAATGTATATTCAAAATTTCATTGAAATCCGTTCAGCCGTTTAGGCGTGAAAGAACAACATATAAATAGACAACGTTTCACTTTTATAGATTAGTAGGGATTATCTTATGTGATGAATGAGGTACCATACCCAAGACATCCGGGGACGACAGTCACGCCATTTAAGATTTTTTATAATTTGAAATGGAACCGACTGTGTATGTGATCACACATAATTATTGTATTAAAACGAAGAAGTGACAATGAGAATAAAACATGAAATAGTTTAAGGGGGTATTCCACTGTGAACGGTCGAAAAATCAAGCTATTTTTAAAGATTTTTTCTCTGTAAATACAACCTATAATGAAATAAATCTTTTTGATATTTATTAAGCTATTCTTATATTATACCAAAAAAATTAAAAAGAATATTTTCGATTTGTGTTCCTTATTTTTTTACAGCGTCAATATGGTACTTAAAGAAAAACGGTATGTTCGTGGTGCAGGTGATTTCCCGGCTTAGACGTATCCGAAATCAAAAATTCGAAAAGATTCTTAATCTGTATAAGTGTCATTATCGTCCGTACCAGAACTAACCATTTTTGCCGAAAAATAACCGACATTTTTCTCGGGGAACATTCGAGTAAACAACATTTTGAGAAACTTTTTCCTTCAAACCGGCGCCATTTTGTTATTTCTCAACAAAAATTGTTAATTGAGGTACGGACTATAGCGACACTCATACAGATTAAGAATCTTTTCGGTTTTTTGTTTCGGATAAGTCTGAGCCGGGAAATCACCTGCACCATGAACATACCGTTTTTGTTTAAGTGCCATATTGACGCTGTAAAAAAAAAAGTAACACAAATTGAAAATATTTTTTTTAATTTTTTTGGTATGATATAATAGTAGCTTAATAAATACCAAAAAGGTTTATTTCATTATATGTTGTATTTACAGTGAAAAAAATCTTTAAAAATAGCTTGATTTTTCGACCGTTCACAGTGGAATACCCCCTTAAGTCAAAGGTTAAATAAGGGAGGTGTAGAAACTTGGAGATGAACCTGGTCTATTCCATTTTACTAAGAAATAGTGGGACCGAGGTTCTACTGTGCCTATATTAACAGAGTTACCAGTAATACCACCAAAAATGTGTGTAGCTGCTACAAAAACCTAAAATGATGTGTGCCATGTAAACGTCAGTATATAATGTTACGTAGTTTATTTAACTATTGGTTAAAGAACCCTTACGATTTAGTAGTCACAAAGATAATCACCCAATTTCTACGAAAATCTCTTTTATGTTTCATTTTATACCTCAATTATCGATATTTATTAGTGGTGTGCGGATACCCGAAATTACGGTACCCGATTTGCGATTCCGTAACCGATTTTCTTGCTTAAAAATTCTTACATCTGATTACACTGCAAAATCACAACTTATCGTGTACCCGAGATACGAAAATTGTTAAGTTGTGATTTTGCAATGTGATCAGACGTAAGAATTTTTAAGTAAGAAAATCGGCTTCCGAATTGCAAATCGAGTCCCGTAATTTCGGGTACCCGCACATCCCTAATGATTGTTATTTTACTACTGACAGATGAGAAGACATGAATACATAGTATTCCTTGCTACTTATTTTTTAATTCAAATCTACTTAAATTCAATTGCTGACTCCACTAATCGATATTTAATCTCTTATACATATTTATATGTCTGTGTTTAGAAGCCTCCTTTTGTGGCTTGCTCTCATGGAATAATTAGCGTCAGAAATTCAAGATTCTACTATCTGGAGAACGTATTGATAGCAGGGCTGATAATGGGCATTCTAGCGTTGTTAAGTGCAAACACTTTACTATATTTCTCAGTCTCTTTTATTTTTCACTTCCAATTACCAGCATGTAGTTTTATCCGTTCCATTACATCGCGCTTGCTTCACGTGGGAAAGAACGAGCACGTCGCATCGAAATGGCATTTGATGCTTCTCTAGGAGCAAAATAAAGGTCGGTTCACATTACACGTACCGTGGTCGAACCGTGTCACTGTTGCCGTTGCAACAGGCGTTGCAACGCACACAATGGGAATCCCCGATTAGCCGGGGCGATCGTCACGTAAAAATATGTTCCTCGAAAACGCTTGACCTTTCGTGACGGTGCGTGCAGTGTGAATCCACCCTAACGTCAACTGCTACACGACGTTATCGAGACCCTCATCGCCTTCCAATACCGCGTTCCTCCGCGTCTACGACGTTCACCACGTCAGAAGAATCTTTCTATGAGGCGTGCTCGGGAAGGACCCCTCCTTTTACGGACTTTACAATAAACACATTTATGTACAATCATTCATCAGCTGTTTGTTATCAGATATAAAGTTATATATTCAATAACGCGTAGAATATGTGCAATACAACCACGAAGAAAGTGATTTTAATTGTTTTATTAGAGTCGTTTTCGAGAAAATCGGGGTTAAAAGGTTTTCAAGATTTATTGCAAATTAGAAATCCTGGGTAGAAATTGTAAACCTATTTTTTCGGTAGATTTAGAAAATCATGACTAATTTTAAGAATCAGATTTTATTTTTATATTTTATTCTACATTTTTCATTTGCTTTTGCATGTCAACTCACCCACTCCTCGGTTGTATTACAGTAGAGCGTGAATTATCCGAACCTCGATTAACCGAACCGCCATTCCATCGAACCAGTGTAGCGCTGCCAATTGATTGATTACCTTTTGCGTAATATAAATTAATGAAGTAGGGCTCTTGTATTTAATAAGTAATTTTCGGTGTAATTCCTATAGTTATAAACTTGTAAAGTACATGTATGCTTCATTCTCCGAACTGTTCGATTATCCGAAAAATTCGAATTTCCCAATCATCTTGGTCCCAAGCAGTTCGGATAATTGACGCTCTACTGTACTTTTAATGGGACACCCTGTACATATATTGGAAACAATTACATAAATATTTTTCGTGATAAAGGAACTTCAAGCAGAGTGTGAAAAACAAATACATAGCTTATCAATTGATGAAACATAAGGTATCTATTTTTTACTAATATATCTATTTTTAAAAACAGCATCGAGGATACCTACTGCTTCGCTAATTTTTTAAAAACAGCATTTTCACCCTTTTTTGTATTTGTTTTAATTTACAGTTATTTCCAATAAAACGAGCAAAAATTTTCTAATTACAGCCCTAATAAATGGCGCTCGAGTTTCAATTGACATGTTTGATGGGGAATAGTGAAAAAAGGCCGCCACGATGACAATGCTTAAAAAAAATCTAGTTTTTATAACTGAATCTAAATTACACAAGAAATATGTTCCTCTAAAACGTTCTTAGAGTATTATCGGTCAAAGTGAGGTGGGGTGGAGCAACGGTGATTTGAATCTTCAAACATACAAGTATGCAGTGTGGAGTAGGGCTGGGACTATTCGAATAATTTAATATTCGAATATTTTACAAGTATTCGAATGCTACGAATAAACTTCGAATATTTGAGTATTCGAATGTTATTATTCGTATGTTGTGAACTGGGTCAAAATTAGCTTACAAGATTTCACCCTGACAAATGTACCTAAAGAACTTGATTTATAATTCACACCATACTATTTGAATACATGAGTATTCGAATACTTAAATATTCGAATAGTATTCGAATACTTAAATATTCGAATAGTATTCGAATACTTAAATATTCGAATAGTATTCGAATACTTGAATATTCGAATTATATTCGCCAAATAATTGAGCAACTGAAGTATTCGAATATTCGAATACCAAAAAATTCGACAAATAGTTCCAGCCCTAGTGTGGAGACGTAGCCGTATGTAGTTTAAGAAATCTGAATAAATTTTGAGTTCAAATCTGTATTGACTCTAACGTTTTATAGATTTATAACAAACCACTCGACACTGGTAAACAGAGAGGACACTCCAAGTTTTGGTCGCCTTAATTAGAATCTTACAATCAGAGTTTCGTGGCTGTGAACGTACAAAATGAACAATTGGAAAGTTGAATATAATTTGGAAGCTTCACGCCTTAACACCAGAACTACCAAACTATCATTTTAAATTTGGTAATAAATTTACTATTATTAGGTATGAAACAAGTATATTTTTAAGTAGTATAAATATATATATATATATAATATTATGTATAATAATAATATTATGTATAATAATATATATATATAATATATATATAATATTATGTATATATTTTTTAACATTATAAAAATTAATAAAATATGAATGAAGGTTTATTCTCCTTGCATAACATACTTAATAAATAACCAGTCATTTTGACAGGTCTAGTTGAAATAGGTATAGGTACATTAATTGTTGGTAATTCTAGTGTTAAGATGCTAAAAAACTTTCTAATAAAATTTTACCTAAAAGCCCTTCGATATATGCACTAGGGCGGAGCGGAAAATATAAATTTGAATATTCAGTTGGCCTGGGTGCGGGATAGTTGTCTTTTGATTAACCAAACACAACTGTAAAATGATTATTTTTTAGATTTTTAAGAAATTTTTTTTGGAATAATACTCATATCTGCAGGTTCCTTTTTCTCCTAAAAATGATCATTTTTTACATTTTTAAGAGAAAAAGGAACCTGCAGACATGAATATATTTCAAAAATTTGGTTACTGTTGTGTTTGGTTAATCAAAAGACATCTATCCTGCACCCAGGCCAACTGAAAATTCAAAGAGTGACCCAAAATTGAGGCCTTTTTTAGCCTCTTCTGGTCCCACGATTTTGGAACTGAATCTTGTGCCAAATGATACCTTATGATGAGCCATCAATCACACGAAATTTTCAAGTTGAGGTGACAATTAGTTTCTGAGATATGGGAGGTGAAAAAAGTGAAAATTCGTTAACGCGTCAACCCTTACGATACGATGTACGAACTTCTATGTCAGTCCGATAATTTAAACAATTATTTCCAGCGGTTTTACTGACTGCTAACAACGCATTTGAACTTAGATTTTCAAAATTCACGAAAAAAAATATAAAAATCAAGAAATATAAATGACTATGTAGTGGGTGCTTTTTTTAATATATGGTCCACCATATTGAATCAGCCATTGTGAGTTTTGCTCAGTGCTAACAACGAATTTGAACTTAGATTTTCAAAATTCACGAAAAAAAATAAAAATCAAGAAATATAAATGTCTGTGTAGTGTGTGCTTTTTTTAATATATGGTCCACCATATTGAATCAGCCATTGTGAGTTTTGCTCACTGCTAACAACGAATTTGAACTTAGATTTTCAAAATTCACGAAAAAAAATAAAAATCAAGAAATATAAATGTCTGTGTAGTGTGTGCTTTTTTTAATATATGGTCCACCATATTGAATCAGCCATTGTGAGTTTTGCTTACTGCTAACAACGATTTTGAACTTAGATTTTCAAAATTCACGAAAAAAATAAAAATCAAGGAATATAAATGTCTGTGTAGTGTGTGCTTTTTTTAATATATTGTCCACCATGTTGAATCGGCCATTGTGAATTTTGAAAATCTCAGTTCAAATTCATTGTTAGCAGTCAGCAAAACTCACAACGGCCGATTCAATATGGTGGACGATATTAAAAAAGCACCCACTACACAGTCATTTATATTTCTTGATTTTCTTTTTTTTCGTGAATTTTGAAAATCTAAGTTCAAATTCGTTGTTAGCAGTCAGCAAAACCCCTGGAAATAATTGTTTAAATTTCCGGACTGACATAAAAGTCCGTACATCGAAGCGTATGGGCTGACGCGTTAACGAATTTTCACTTCTTTCACCTCCCATATCTCAGAAACTAATTGTCATCTGAACTTGAAAATTTCGTGTGATTGATGTCTCATCACAAGGTATCATTTGGCACAAAATTCAGTTCCAAAATCCTGAGACCAAACGAGGCTATTTTTTGGGTCACTCTTGAAATTTTCGCCTATATAATATCGCTCCGCCCTAATATGCACTGTTAAATGTAAACAGACTCGACCAATGAAAGTTAAGAATTTCTTACCCAAAAATTTCAAAAAAGGTAACGCTTCTTTTTCACCGTTCAAGTGTAGGTACCTACGTAATCTCTTAAATTTGAATACACGTTCTTCCTATTATGTCGAAGGAAATTAGGCCGTTCATTGCAGTGAATGGGGCGCCGTTGACATATGTGAGGATGTCATACGTAGTACGCGAAGTGTCCGTGAGAAAATACGTTGAGGAAGAGGCACGGGAAAAAGAGTTCTAGGAGCACGGTAGGTGGGTCGAAAACAAGCAAAGGCTAGACTTGAGGACGAGGAGGGCACTTAAGCAGCTCAACCATGCGTGCTTCCCCATATTCGCGGGCGTTACAGGTGAGTTGGAGCAACCACGGACGAACCTTGCCAGGGAGAGAAGAAAACCAGATGAAAAAAATAGGAAAACAGGACACCTGCGTCTTTTACAACTCTCACTTGCTGGCAAACGTTTGAAATAGCTTCGTGACTTTGATTAAAATCGTATCCCACGACATATTTTCCCCTGATTCCAAGCTCACACTTTTACTGCTGATTGCAATTATCTGTATTTCAGGAAATTTTAAAATCTTATTACGCGAGTTAGTTACTTGAACTTATTTCTTTGACAAGAATATCATTGTTTCCCTTAATGGATATAGCCACTGTGCTTGCTCGAAAAGTAACGTTCATATTTTTATTTATTTTTAAGTTCGATAATGCTGTTTTTCATTGCAATTTATTAATACACTAAAATTGGATTTCGCAAAGCATGAAATGAAACGAAAATTAGTACAAATTATTAATTTTACTTGTGTTTACGATGTTATAAGTCATCGGAATTAATCTCTCGGTATGTAAAAAAGTTATGGTTGTCAACATTTATGAGAATCTACTAAACACGTTGACTCTGAATGTTGGCAGTATATTTTAGAATATACTTGGTTTTTTGCGAAATAATAATTTGTAATAAAGTTAAATATCAAATAATATGCTAGGTATTTTATGAAATTCCATATAAAATTGAAAAATATATTTTTGGCAAGAAATTCTTTACTCTTTTCTTTGAACATATACTGAGAACAAAATGGGGAAAGCAAAGAACCAAGTACCTAATCTGGACAACCACAAAAGAACTTGATTTCGTACGAATTGATATTTCGAAAACGAATAACTGGATTACCTGAATATTTTGTAATAATTTTGCAAATAATGAATGCGTTTGTAGTACACTCATAATTTACAAAATAAATTTACAAGTCAACTATAGTTTTCGCCCTGGAACAGTGGTGTATTTTCTTAACAATATTGTGCATTATACAATTAACAATATACGATACACAATATAATTTTTTTGACAAGATAAAATTCACAATTTATCATAGCAACAATAAAAAATTTAATTGCTCTGCTTTAATTTTAATATTAAAATGTTGCAAAAAATCTACCTCGATTTATCATAATCATTTAATCCAGTAAGATATTTTTTTAATAAGAAGATCAAGTATATTTATTAAATATAAACACACATTTTTCTTGTATAACAAACTGCGGGAATAAACAAAGGTTGGTCAATGCACTTTTGAGCGGCAAAGTCTCTTTCCTTCGTGAAAACTGTTTCACACCCAGACTGTTGTAACACAGAGAAAACTTCTCGAAGCAGAAATATACCAAAAAACTATGCGGAATGTAACATTGCTTGTAGCTGCTAATTGCCTAAGCAGCTGAATACGGATCTTTAATGTTTGCACAGGCTGGTTGGTATACCTCTTGCGTGCAGCCATTGCAGGTGCAACTGGCAGCGAAGCGAATCTTACGGTCGACTTTACATAGCAAGAAGAACACGCAAGATGGAGGTGCAAGAATAGTTTTAGTGAAACTGTATATCTTCGCATACGATGTATAGAGAATGAGTAAGAGTTGCCATCGACGCCCTCATAATGGAGGTAATTAAATCCTACGATAATTATGTATTTCTATAGTTGCCTAAGCTTTCTTTTGTACATCTACAGTCATGACACTTGCAACGCTCAGAATTAAGGTTTTTAATGGAATGTCTAATGAAGAATAGAATGTTGCTCCTTCTGTGTTCGTTATTAAGCATTAGTAACGTAACCATATGTAATAAATTGAATATTAAAGTTATGAATTTAATTATTGATATTACTGCCTCTGCAATTTACAATTAGTAAGATGACTGCATAACTATTTTTTAGTAACAACATGAAGTTTGTAATTTGTAGTTTATGCCAGAGCGATTGCAACTTTGATGTGAAATTTATCAATAAAAAAGAAGTTAATTTCCATTTAATTTATTGAAATTTAACTCCTCCAACTAAAAATTTTGACGAAAGCAATTAAAATCGAAGTTAATTTCAATTAAATTTATTACAATTTAGCTCCTCCAACTAAAAATTGTAACGTAATTAAAATCGAAGGTAATTTCAAATAAATTTACTAAAATTTAGCTCCTCCCACTATAAAATTTTTTAATGAAAAATAGGACTCCATTTGTAGTGAAATACTTACATACTCAATGTGAAAAAGGATTTCAGCAGCATTATTATATAGTTACATTAAAAAAAGATAAAAGCATATTTTATAGCAGTGACTAAAAACAGTAAAACAGCTACCGAAAATAGGAAAAATTATGATTGGTAGGAATATTAATTTGTTAATATTCTGCTTACAAAATTTCAGAATTAAAATTATAGAAAAATTTAGTAACGTCGAAATTATTCTACCTGTTTGTATATAATATAAAACATTTATAATATGTAGAAATTGGCACCTCAATATGTAAACAATAATTGTGAGAAAGTTCAAAGATCGTAAGTTTGTTATTCCAACAGGGTATGTACAAACTGATAAAAAAATAATTACAACCTACTTCAAAATAATAAAAATGCACTAAAAAGTAAAAAATAATTTTTTCCCTTATTTAATCTACGACTCTCATGTTTTTTAAGTCGACGCCAGATTTACACAGTGCAAATGATGAAGCGCCGACTTAAATAATATGAGAGTCCTAGATTAAATAAGGGAAATTTTTTTACTTTTTAGTGCATTTTTATTATTTTAAAGTCGGTTTTAATTTTTTTTACATTTTTTTATTTTTAATTTTTAGTTTTATATATAGTGACACAACATGCTGAGGAGATATGCGCGTACGTACATAAAATAATAATAATTAGGTGACAATAGTTTTTATTATTAACCAGAACTGGCAAAATATTGGGCCAAACATAAAAAATAAAAAAAAACATACATACGGGTCGAATCTATAACCTCCTCCTTTTTTGAAGTCGGTTAAAAATGACGATGATGCGTGAGTAAATTTTCCTACATTTAAAAATAAAAAATTTATAATAGTGAAAACTCAATACTTTGAAATCGATGTTTACTACAAAATTTCAGAAATTACATATAGATGCATCTGACTTTACAAATACTACTGCAGAAAACATCAGAAGTAGCAAACCCAAAATTTAATTATTTTACACAAATAAAAGCGTAATAAATAATCGCTCCTAGCTTAATAAAAGTAGGTCTGTTGAAAAAAAATTGAGTAGAATATAATTTGTGGTGCACTTTTATTGTCTACTTTACACAAACCTAGAGTATCTAAGAAATATTTCATTGAAATTCTAATGGCAAAATTCAAAATTCTAATACTGTTTATATGCGGATTGTAGCGATCCAACTTTAAAACCCCATAATTACCAAATTAGTACTAGGTACATCTTCAAAATTCTTGTGTCATTACAGGACATACCACTTATAAGAGAACGTTGAGCATAAGTGCCTTTCGTATTGGCAAATATTACAAAGCTGGTTTCAACCAGCGAGGTAGGAAATTCCTGTTCACTTCACACTTTCATATTATACCTCCATTTTTTCGATGTAACTCTGCCCGTTGCATCAACCGCGAATGGATGCGCGCGCACGAAACGATCGTAGAAAAGCTATAAATTTTCTATTTTGTTTGACGTTCGTTCACGCTTAGTCCAGAATTTATTCATCGGTACCTTCTTTGCTTGGATCGGTACACATCTTGCCAAAGCAGAAAAATTTAAGGATGAAAATCAACTTGTACTGAATGCCAACCAGGAAGAAATGAAGTTAATTAATTACAGTACTGCCGTGCTTAGTTAAAATGTCCTATCTAGCATTTGTCCATTTTGTAAGAAATGTTGAAATATTTCAACTTCCACGCATGTTTCACCTTTTAAGAAAAGTTAGAAACCCCTACATGCTTCGTAGAGATCTAGGAACAGTCTAATTTATTTATTTTTATTACAAGAACGGCAGATAGAAAATGGTAACACTTCAGTTTTCTTGGATGCTTCTATATGCCAGATAGGACATTTTCAATAAAGAGGGCAGAGTAAATGTTAGGTGAAATTGGCACTCTGCAATTGTTATTCATCACGCAATTTATCATCACATTTTCTTTGTTAATTAACTAGTTGCAAAAATCACGAAAATTACGAAAAGCACGAATTGTTGTTGTTATTGTTATTGTTATTGTTATTGTTATTGTTATTGGTATTGTTATTGTTATTGTTATTGTTATTGTTATTGTTATTGTTATTGTTATTGTTATTGTTATTGTTATTGTTATTGTTATTGTTATTGTTATTGTTATTGTTATTGTTATTGTTATTGTTATTGTTATTGTTATTGTTATTGTTATTGAGCCTCTTTATTGCACAAAGATGCAAAACAGAAATAAAGAAGGAGAAAGAAAAAAATACAAATCTCAAGAAATTCATGAAAATCACGTTTAGATAGCCCAGAGAACCATGAAAATCGTGAATAGCATTCATAATTTTCATAGATTCTCAGTCATTTTAATTTTATTAAGCGGACAACCCATTTTATTGGCTACAAATTGACAATTCATAAAACTTGGAAGAAACACATATTTATCTTACTATTCAAGAAATAGTGGGCGCAAATTTGTTGGGCATATGTTTCATAACCTGCAAATTGAGAAGCATACAGCCATATAGACCCCCCGTTTGTTGAAATTAATTTAATAAGAAAACAAAATTATTTCATTTTATATCTGTACGATCATATAATAAAAATCAGCAGTACAAAATTCAGGAGCTGAGAAGTTTTTATTATCGAGTTAACAAAAATACTGTTGATTAGGCGTAATACAAGATGAAATTTGCAGTAGCTTGACCGGTATTAATGATCTACATATAATAAACAGAAAATACGATCAAAGTGTGCACAGAAACCAGAAACTACTAAAAAATAAACGAGAAACGTCATCGAGGCTTATCGAACGGATTTGTCGTAAAACTGAAATCTGATTTCGTCGTTTTGTGATCGTAAACCGGTTAAATAACAGTCGTGCGATTCCTGTCAAGTTACAAATATCGAGGCTTTACCCAATCATTCTGGAACTGTGATTTTATCTTTAACAAGTTTATTAATTTTATTGAATTCCATTCACGGGGGCACTGAATTTACATATTCGCAAACGTTGATTATTATTAATTTCATACAACTCGTATTTCACCGATCTGGAGGAGCGATGTAATAAATCGTATTTTTGTAACATAATATACTATGATTGTCGATTAAAAATAAATATGTCGAGTTTTTTATGAAAAATCTAGCGTGCTTTGATCTATTTATTTAGGAAAATAATAAATATGTACGTGCAGAGTAGGGCTGGAACTATTCGAATAATTTAATATTCGAATATTTTACATGAATTCGAATGCTACGAATAAACTTCGAATATTTGAGTACTTAAATATTACTTAATATTTAACTTACTTAAATATTCGAATAGCATTCGAATACTTGGAAATTCGAAATATATTCGCCAAATAATTGAGCAACTGAAGTATTCGAATATTCGAATACCGAAAAATTCGACAAATAGTCCCAGCCCCAGATAGAGAGTGCACTGGGAAACATAATGCAACGGGCGAAGAGATTCTTCTGTGCTGCAAGATACTTTGAAGTAACATAATAATTCTTTTTTTTCATAGTAAGTTACCTATATTTTTCGGAAAAAGGATTTTTAAGATCGAGTACGCATATACATCTAGCAAACAAACTTCCCTACTGAATGCTTATAATTTCTACAGTAGATAATGCACCATTATGAACTCAATAGAAGCGTCAAATTTGGATTACTTTTCTACAATAGAATATTCAATTTTATTGATCTAATCCAGTTGTTTGGCCTTACTCGATCAGGTGTCTACAATAAATAATAGTTGTAGGGCTATTGTAATTATACGCGATTTTCAGCAACACTAAATACTAATAAGAAGAAAAAAGAAGAACAACCAGATAGCTTGACAACTTTGCTAGAGGACTTGCAATTAGGGCTGGGACTATTTGTCGAATTTTTCGGTATTCGAATATTCGACTACTTCAGTTGCTCAATTATTTGGCGAATATAATTCCAATATCCAAGTATTCGAATACTGATGTATTCGAATAGTATGGTGTGAATTATAAATCAAGTTCTTTAGGTTCATTTGTGAGGGTGAAATCTTGTAAGCTAATTTTGACCCACTTCACACCATATTATTCGAATACATCAATATTCGAATAGTATTCGAATACATCAATATTCGAATAGTATTCGAATACATCAATATTCGAATAGTATTCGAATACATCAATATTCGAATAGCATTCGAATAATAACATTTGAATACTCAAATATTCGAAGTTTATTCGTAGCATTCGAATATTTGTAAAATATTCGAATATTAAATTATTCGAATAGTCCCAGCCCTACTTGCAATAGCGACGGGGCTGCACTTATGGAGTTTTACGTGTAAAACTTCAGGGCTCTTGAGGCACGTTTTTCTGTTATCCGATTGAAGCCACCTTTCACTCATATTACTTTTTATATATATTGAAACCATTCTGATGGATGAGACCACAGTTTGACAACAAATTATTTATGAATTTCTAAAATATATTTCGGGATCTATTACTGACACCCTTAAAATGTATTTGACTGAATTACTGGCACCCCAATTTATTACTGCCAGCTAACCTAATACTGTTTATCTCATTTTAAGGTTATGTCGTCCATGTACATGAGCAACTACTGCTAAGACAGTAATACCAATATGCTTAAAACGCTTGTACCAATTGCCCAAAATCAGGCATCGATTTCAAATACGTCCGAAATATAAACTGTTATATCTTTAGTTTTAATACAAATATAGCTTTCTTATTTAATACACATATAGATCAACTATTTTTATGCTACCTGGCAATAATAACTCAATTTAAGCGAAAGTTACAGATACGTCCTTTCGAATTAACACGGCAGCATATATATATATATATATATATATATATCCCTACTTATTTAAGTGTTATAAAGTAGGATCTGACAAAAAGATTTGATAAAATGTCGATGATTTTTCAGTACCTAATGTTTTACAGTAGAAATGATGCAATCCAATTGAACATTCGAAATGAAAAATCAAATGAAACATCCCATACAGCACACTTCGTTGCAGCAGTATTGCAGGAACGTTGTCGCAATATTGCGTTGTTGCAGGTTGCATTGCAATATTGCAGGAACGATGCTGCAATGTCATGGTGTTGTGTGGGATATAGAATATAATAAAGTAGTTGATTAGCAATGTGGCCAGAAAGAAATATTTTTTGTTAAAATAAAGTAATGCGTTTGGAAATCAAAAGTATCATTTTTCTGTGATTTTATTGTTTTTTTCCATTATAAACAACTGAAGGTTTGTAAGAAAATAATTTAAACGCCGCGAATACTGGACAGTTTCGAAAACATTTCCTAAAAATTTCAAAGTAATTCATCGACTCTGGAGACAGCACATCCCCCCGATTTCGAAAACATAGTTGATTAAATCTTTAGTGAAAGCACCTATATTGTTGCCTACCTCGCTGACCGATTCTTGTTAGCCCATAAAACACACCCTCTGTCGAAGTTGTAACCTCCGCTGAAGCTTTCTTTTCGCTCTCTACGCCGCATTCTCCCTTCTTTAGTACTTTCACGCGGTGAATGTTGGCTAGATGAACATAGAGTTCGTCCTTTTTATGGCCGTAAAGATGGGTTTGCGGTTATGTCTCGGCGCCATAAATTTTACTACATATTTGTTAGTATAGTTCTGTATCTTCGTCGCATCGGCACATAGCAATATAAGCTGCGATATGAACCATCCAAAGTCACTGCCCGTTTTTTCAAGCGACTATCCAAATGATATTGTTATACAGGGTGTTTCAGAAGGACAGGTTAATAGTGTAAGACTGTGAGAGATCACCACAGCGGCCGTTCTAACAAAGCATGCTCATATGTACATATTAGGGCTGAGACTATTGGAATAATTTAATATTCGAATATTTTACAAGTATTCGAATGTTACGAATAAACTTCGAATATTTGAGTATTCGAATGTTATTATTCGAATATTTGAGTATTCGAATGTTATTATTCGAATATTTGAGTATTCGAATGTTATTATTCGAATATTTGAGTATTCGAATGTTATTATTCGAATATACTGATGTATTCGAGTACTATTCGAATACTTATGTATTCAAAAACTATTCGAATACTTATGTATTCAAAAACTATTCGAATACTTATGTATTCAAATACTATTCGAATACTTATGTATTCAAATACTATTCGAATACCGATGTATTCAAATACTATTCGAATACTTATGTATTCAAATACTATTCGAATACTTATGCATTCAAATACTTATGCATTCAAATACTATTCGAATACTCATGTATTCAAATACTTATGTATTCAAATACTTATGTATTCAAATACTATTCGAATACTTATGCATTCAAATACTGATGTATTCGAATAGTATGGTGTGAAGTGGGTCAAAATTAGCTTACAAGATTTCACCCTGACAAATGAACCTAAAGAACTTAATTTATAATTCACACCATACTATTCGAATACATCAGTATTCGAATACTTAAATATTCGAATAGTATTCGAATACTTGGATATTCGAATTATATTCGCCAAATAATTGAGTAACTGAAGTATTCGAATATTCGAATACCGAAAAATTCGACAAATAGTCCCTGTCCTCGTTCTTATGCATATGCATAGGTTTTCCGATCAATATGTTCTACGCTCCGTACGTTTGCTGTTTTGTTTACTTGGAGGCATTGTCGATTTTTGTTCCTGCGGTTGGATGAAGAGTGAAGTGTACAGAAGAAAAATGGATACACGAGACGAACTGCTCGGTGCCATAATGGATGCTGTTGCCCGCATGTAGGAAAGTCAAGATGAACTCAGATGAGCAACACGCCATGCTCTCAGAAGAGTGGAAAAATCCTCTGACGTTGACGGTGGAATTTTCGATATAAATAAATTTTACTAAATAAATTAGTTATTATAAAACAATTTGTCATTATAATAAATGTGTAATTATAAATTATATGTTTGTTATTATAATACAATATGTTCTTATAACAAATTTGTTACTTGGAAAATGAATATTAGAATCAGTGCGTAATATACCCTTGTTACCAATAACTTTGTAACAATAGATTCATATAGAGGGAAATACGAAAAAAAATCGGCATGTATAAATATGGGCCACCCTAATCTACATCGTACACTGCGATTTCACTCGAGTTCAATATTATAAACAGAAAACTCTCGTAGGTAAGCCGTGAATCATAAAAGATTCGAATCTACTTGGTCAGGGTTCGATTATACTTGACAGTGCCGCTTACGTTTCTCAAAGTACTTATGGAGAATTCGGACCTATCTCGTCAAGGTTCGAGTCTACTTAAAAGTATTGTTTTTCTTGAAGTACTCGTGACTACTGAAGTATTCGAAACTATCCAGGCTGATTCGAACCTATTTCCAATATACTTCGTTCCATCACTAGTTTAGGGACACCCCCTATATCACCCCTGGAAAAAATTCCAAAATGGTTGAAAGCTTCTGCAAGATGCTACTTTCCCTAAGAAGCCTTTATTGCGTTTTAAAAAGGAGAAGTTGGGAGAAGGTTTTTTAATGACAGAATATTTTCGTCCAGGTTATACCATAATATCCATCATACTTTTCTACAGGGAACATCGAAAATAGTTTTAAGTAGCAACTTTGTACGCTGGACGATTTGCAAGAAACTTTTCTTATTTCCTGTTCATGAAGTAATGACAGGGCATTACACCGTAATTTCCTTGACGTACGATGCCATTAAACACTAACGACGTATTATACGAAATAATTTAAGACCATTTTCGTGTTATGCTACGAAGTTACGTGTCAAGATTTCTAGAAGAGGATATTCTTCGTTTATGTGCTGAACGATATGTCAAAAGTGTCAAATGCCTCCGGAATCACCTCACACTTATTATCATGTCAACGTAATATTACTATGTCGTAATAATAATAGCGACATGCGTTTTTTTAAGAAATTATTTCAAATTCGTCTAAACGTCTATCAGCAGGTAGCTACTAAATAAAATGGCTCTGTAATCAAGTATCGTATTACAACTGGGTTTTTTTTCGATTATAATTATTTGCACTTGATGTTAGGAATTTTGATAAAATTGAAATATGATATTGTCAAGGATTGTTTTAAAGTATGCAGAACGTTAAAGCTTACAATTTTACCTATTTTAGATACTATAAATGAATTTAGAGCGATGTTGGCGAAATAAGTATTTGTTTCTAATTGTTGTGTTACAAAAACACGTCTAATGTCTAGAAAGAAAATTATCTAGAAAAGCCAAAGCTCCTGCATTAAAATAATACAAGAATAAACTCCGTAGGGTTGATATTTTCAGAGATAAAAATTCATTTACACTGTCCAATTTTACCAAAATGATAAAAAGTTGCAAACTTTGACGTCGTGTATTGTTTAAACAACTTCAGATCCAGAAAAATGGTGACTTAAACCCCTTCTAACTTCACGTGGATTGCGTCCTATTTCAATTTTATCCAAATCCCCAACATATAAGTGCAAAAATTCATTAATTTGGCGTGGAATAGCAGAATCAAGAATATGCATAATAAATTAACCAATATTTAAAGCCAATATCAATACAAACAATTTTGTTTTTTATCTTTTTTTTCCTTTCTATAGAATCATCAACTTCTCATTTGCATACCTTTTCATCCATAGTTGATTCGAAAATGTGTCGATAAAATTGTATCACTGATATTGAGAATAAGCAATTAGACTTTGATCGCAGTGGACATATTTATTAGGGTGAGTTCAAAAGCGTGGTGTCTTTAAAGACACAAGGAAGTGCTTATTGTCAAATGATCTCATAGCTACTAGTACCAATTTTCCTCAGAATTACAGAGAGCATGCCTCTTTCTTCCTCTGCAGTGTACTGTTACCCTGAACCCATAATCCCTGGTGTCCGTCCACAGAATATATGATTGTCGCTTTTACTCGTTTTATTATTAGCGAAAAGATGAGACGCTTTCGAAGTTGCTGAAATGGAAGGTTAGTCCACTTCCAGGTTACCTCCTTTCGAGGAAGACAGAGTAACCACTTGGCTGTCACGGTTATGTTAAATGCGAAGTGCCGCTGAAACAGGTCTGCAGGTAGCTAATAAGCTACTTTCGATCTTTCGATATGGAAGGATCTTGGATCGCTGTGACCTTGTCGGAAGCTGCTTGGTTTCGCGCATACGTTATGTTATAAGTAAGGCGGTCAGATCTCTAAGATGCCAATGCGGGACGCGTCAAGCATTTTAACAAGTTAATGCGGGACGCCTCGTAGTAATAAGCTAACGCGACTAAAGCTGTGTACATGTTCAAAATAGAATCTCGCGACAGTCCTGGTGTACACGCAGCTTTAGAGCTCCAGATTGTCAGGAATACAAGCAAGGGGAATAAGTTAGAATTTAACTTTTAAAAAAACTTATATCTCAGTTATGTTACGTTAAAAAATTAATGCGATATTTGAATTGAATAAGAATTACCGTGAACATTCCAGTATTTCTCAGTTGAATGTATTCTTTTTAGCAATGCAGGACTAATGCACAAATCGTTATAAAATTGTTTATGCAATGGCAGTTTTTAGCGTACCTAAAAAAACTATTTTCTCTTCTCAAGATCTCTAACTTTATTTTCACAATTAGTTTCGTACTGTTTGATTAAATTCTTTGTAACTTCAACGATACTAAATCACAATTATTACCACCATTCACGGAATACAAATGATTTTGGATATGTCGGAAATAGGTCTTTTAAATAATAAGTAACGAACTAACCGTTTTATGTTTCCTGCAGAATATTTACAAATATGCACCATAATAAAACACAAATTATACACCTTTCAGTCCATACCACAACACACTATCGCATACAGCACACTCCGTTGCAGGCAGGTTCCAGGAAAGTTGCAGGAAGGTTGCGGTGCAACATCGGAACATTCCAGCAACATTGCTGGAATGTTGCAGGAATCTTCCTATGTCCGCCCCTGAGGAACATTGCACGGCAACGGACATGGAACCTTCATGCAACGTTCCGGAGATTTTCTAGCAATGGTCACGCAACGTTCCGGAAATTTTCTAGCAATGGTCATGCAACGTTCCGGAGATTTTCTAGCAATGGTCACGTAACGTCTCGGTAATTTTCTAGCAATGGTCACGCAACGTAAAAATATGCACATACAGTAATCTGCACCTACAATAATTATTATTGATATCAATTAGGGAAAAGTCGATACAAGAATCGATTCTGGAACAGTTTCGGAACCGATACAGTACCAAAAAAATAACGGTTATGGATACGATATAAGGAGGAAAATGGGAACCGTAACTGAAACAGATAATAGTTGGAAATTTCGGTTCTTCATACCAGTTATTCAGAATAAAGTTTCTTTATAACCGTTTGGAGAACCGAAATCGATATTAAGGTAAACGTACCTATTATGAAACGCTTTTCGATGGGGTTATGCAATTGTCATCTAATTTATAAAATTTAGTGGGTTAGCATTGAAAATTTGCATACCATTCGATAGGCCATTGTTTTGTGATTATATAATGAGCCATAAAATGTATATTTATTATAAATAAAAAATAATATGACTAAAAAACTAAATGAAGGACCTGTACGTATTATGAAACACTGTTTTCGTACCATGACCCGGTGTTTCATATTCAATGTCCCTATTATGAAACGCCCCGTCAGGTTAGGTTTTTGATATTTATTAAAAAAGTTTGAATTACGCATACTTACTCGTATTTATGATGAAAACGTGAATATAATATATTTTATAAACGCTCTAGGGCAGTTTAAATAATGAACTATTTCTCTTTTTCACTGGAAATATCTAATTATCAAAGCTGAGGCGTGTGTTTCATGAACTGGTACAACTATGTGAACACGGGTCCGTGGTCTTGGAACACGCTTCCGAACCGTTCCATAAAGCGGGACATTCCAAAAATTGAGGTACACAATATGAAACGGTTATTTTTATCAATGAATTACATTAAAACCATTTTTTTGTAATAGATTATTGTATAATAATACTTATGTTGGTGAATTTGTACAGAAAAGAATGTATAAATATCGATAGAATTTTTTGGCAGTTGCTTATATATGCCATAACTATTTCTTATTTCGTTATTTGTGATGCTGTTTCAAGAAGGGGACATGTTTGGGAAGGTGTTTCATAATAGGTACGTTTACCTTATAACAGTTTTCGAGGCCTGCTTACTGCGGGACCTTTGTTGTAAACTCTCCGGAACGTTGCGTGACCATTGCTAGAAAGTTTCCGGAACGTCGCAGGAATGTTGCTGGGACTTAGCTGTGCAATATTGCACCGCAGCATTGGTGGAATGTTGCAGGACTCCTCCTATGTCCGCCCCTGTGGAACATTGCACGGCAACGCACATGGAACCTTCCTGCAATCTTCATGCAACGGAGTGTGCTGTATGGGTATTGGAACGATTCAAATCGTTAATAAAGAAAAGAGATATTAAATTTATTTTTAAAAACTCTATCTAGTTAGCCATTATCCTTTTATGCAATAAATATTTGCAATGAAGATCCGTTAGAAACAATACAATCTTTGCTTCACAAAATAGGCGAATCAGCACAAAATACTATTAAGACAATTTTCTGACGCACGTTGCTTTCACTAACATACCTACTTATATTCCACTTACGTTAACGCTTATTTAATTACATACTACATATGCTACATATGCTTTTAAACTTTGTTACTTCCAAAACAACAACGCCGCGTTCCCACAGTCGCATTTGTACACCACGTACAGATAATATCCACCAGAGGGGGGAGATTTTAAAGGTATGCGAACAGGATAATTTTAAACAGGAGCAAGCCCGTCATAAAAAAATTCTCTTAAGTAGCGACACACCCCACAAACGAAATCACCTCGTCCCGGTTCGTCTCGGTTCATTCTTCTTTTCAATCTTCCCTTTTGCAGGAGGCGCTTCCTCGCACTTTCTTCTCATTTTGCTCCTATTTCACCGCGCACAAAACCGCCATCCGCCGGCTCTCAACGCATCGCCGTCCACCTTCGTACAAACGGCCTTTGAATAGCGTCTAGTTTTTGCCACGCAACTAGTTTTACCGAGGGTTTTCATTCTACTCTATCGAGCCGGCGTCTCACGTCCCTCACTCCCAGCACCGTGAGAATGGAAATCTTCCATGGAATAAAATCACGACACCACCGAAGAAATTGCCGGGCGAATTTCTATCCCGCCAAATCCATCGCGCTTCCTCGATTTGCCGCAATTCCACCACCCGCCCTTCTCGTGAATATTATTGACTCGTGTTCGTTTGTTTCAAATGCTTTCAGGTGAAACTGTATGCAAACTAGGGCTGGGACTATTTGTCTATTTGAATATTCAATACTTCAGTCGCTTAATTATTTGGCGAATATAATTCGAATATCCAAGTATTCGAATACTATTTGAATATTTAAGTATTCGAATACTATTTGAATATTTAAGTATTCGAATACTATTTGAATATTTAAGTATTCGAATACTATTTGAATATTTAAGTATTCGAATACTATTTGAATATTTAAGTATTCGAATACTATTTGAATATTTAAGTATTCGAATATCCAAGTATTCGAATACTATTCTATTATTTAAGTATTCGAATATTTAAGTATTCGAATATCCAAGTAGTCGAATACTATTCTATTATTTAAGTATTCGAATATCCAAGTAGTCGAATACTATTCTAATATTTAAGTATTCGAATATCCCAGTATTCGAATACTATTCGAATATTTAAGTATTCATTATATCTATTTCATTGCATTACAGGGTAGCATCGACTCGTTAACCGAGGAAGATGAGTCAACTCGTTACTTTAAAATGACTTCGCTTTGCACAGAATAAGTGGACAAGTTGTGAGAATTTTATAATCACACTTCTGCAACCAGGGAAAGTATATTATTAAGTTGTATGGCACATTTGCTGCTCTCGGGAAGTGTTAATACAGTTTTAATCTTTTTCCAAATTCATACTTGAAAATATCCGAGGAATGTTTCTGGTCGAGGAGAGACCCAATAAACAGGTTAATCGTGTTCTAAGAGCATTAGAGCAGAGTACCTATTAGGATTAAATAGATTATAAAGATATGAAGTGTTTATCTTCCCATATAAGTTTATTATGCTCTGAACTTGAATTGAACTTTGTTCTGCCTGTAATCAACCAGAAGAACTTGACCACAAAAACTGATTTCTTGCTGCAGATTTTTTAGAAGGATATGTACTTTTATTGGAAAAGAACACAGGTCGTCTTCAAAGTCAAATTTCGATTGAATTTCACTTACGTTGCCTTTGAAACAATGCACCTTCAACTACATCCATTTTTTCCACAGAGATAATATTTTATCTAAATCAAGATGATAATTTCAATCGTTTCACCCTGTACATGATCCTCGTAAATTCTTTATTATAGTTTTTCTATGATAAATTCTATAATTCAGATACTCCCACGTTTTAATCAAAGCAATTATTGTAATTGAAGAAACTTAATTAATTATTGTATAACAAATGTAGAAATAAAATATGTATGCAGTATAAATGATCTAATTAGCCTTCATGTAATTTAGTTTAAAGCAGTATTCAGAACGTCAATAATTTTGGAGTTTGCAAAGTTTGCTTCATACTAATGAATCAATACACTGAGATTTCTGATAGGTTTCAAGTGTTTCGCAGAAATATCACAATAATTCTCAAAAAGTAATATACACTTTTCATTTAATAAAAAAATCATTAAATACTTTGCATGAAACTATGTCACTAAACCTGTAACATAAATTACATAACAAACGAAGCTTCATAATTAAAGTGTTACTCGAACAAAAAACTTTATATAAATAAAAAAACCACGATACATTTTAACGCATTGAATTACAATATTCAATAAATAATATACTTGTATTTTAAACACCATCAGTGGTGCTTCCTAAGTTTTTACACACCAGGTGTATGTCGAAATTGTTAAGATCGCGTTCAGTATCTTGAATAATTTGTTTAAGAAATTCTCGAACATTTCAAACACTCGTCCTGGCAATACGCAATCAGAAAATGAAAATAAATTAATAAACCAGACGCATAGGGACACTGCCTCTAACGAACCAGTAGGACTGTTTATTTGCCAACGAGAAGCTATTGCTTGAGCATGCGCGTTAAATGCCATTGAAGCAACGTTGGCCATTAAGGAGGCTAACTAATGATCCATCGATCCTTACATGGCTGCTATAATACAGTCAATTCGCTTTACACGATGTCACATTCGCGGATCCTGTTTTGGTATCATTGTACACGACTCATACGTTTCTCTGACAGTTCTACAGTTGTTTCATTCCTGATGCTAATATTACTAGTTATTACATACATCTACCTACTTGCCACATTCTAAACGAAGTAGATATTAATTCATCTGGCACTTTAACATTTCATGTCCCCAACCTACTTTCTTTTAGCTTTCTCTGGCAAATATTCTAAATTTGTGGCACTTTTTATGCACTTTACCCAATTTTCTCTACTCACATTCGCGCAATATGTACTTTTTTTCATCATAATTTAACTTCTTATAAGTTTCATTACAGTTTTGCATATGGATGGCTTAGAAGGTACATTCGGTAACCCGGAAATCCAGAAAATTATGAAACTCGGTGTGCAAGTAGAGTAGTTCATCCGTAACACAACCCTATTTTTTGTTGGTGCCATAAGGCAATTTTCAGGGGTGAAATCACCCCTTGAAAGAAATGCAGAATTTTCATTTATTTATTTTTGAGATATTGAAAAGAAGTTTAAACAAAAGTTTGATCCTTCTTTTATATCTACAAAACTGCGTAAAAATAATTTTCGAAAAATCCATATTTTTCATGTTACACCAACCCTTAAAATTAAGTTTTTGTATTTTGTAAATATACGCTGATATACCTCTGGATAATCTCTTTTCATACATATAAATAGTTTATGTGTTATATTTTTTGCAAACAAAGAAAACCTCTATTACCGAATGTAAAGTCCATTTTGGCAGTTTCGATTAATAACATATTTTTTTAAAGCCATATTTAAATTATTATGTATGTAAATGTTCAGACAGCTAACAATCAAATTGTGCGAACACCTTTAAATTCCGCTAGATTAATACATAATTGTTTTTTTTTTCTTTTGTTGGTGCAATGGGCGAGATTCAGCAAAATGCTATTTTAAAATCCAACCCTAATCACTAAAGCAATTCTGTTACTGTAGTGCTACTAAAATGAATTTCATAAAGAGGTGGAACTGTTTGTAATAATATTAAACTAAAATTCCAATAAAAATTTATAACGAATAATTCATTCCAAGCCAGGACCTATTTCAGCTCCTAGAAAATATCCAAGACGATGAACAATAATTTGACACTACAGACAAATCTGAAAATGTATCAGAGAAGTAGTTTGATCCCAGAATTAAAATCCCTCAAGCGCAGAACACCTACCTACAGTATCTCTACAGATACAGTGGGCATAGAGGGATTCAATCTCTGGAGAATTATACAAAAATTTAGTCGTAACTATAGCAAAACGAATCGCAGCTGTTATGAGTGTTAAAGGCTTATAGACAAAATATGAAATTAATTCCACGTTGGTATTTACTAGGGCTAGGACTATTTGTCGAATTTTTCGGTATTCGAATATTCGAATACTTCAGTTGCTCAATTATTTGGCGAATATAATTCGAATATCCAAGTATTCGAATACTATTCGAAGATTTAATACTTGGATATTCGAATACTATTCGAAGATTTAAGTATTCGAATACTATTCGAAGATTTAAGTATTCGAATACTATTCGAAGATTTAAGTATTCGAATATCCAAGTATTCGAATACTATTCGAAGATTTAAGTATTCGAATACTATTCGAAGATTTAAGTATTCGAATACTATTCGAAGATTTAAGTATTCGAATATCCAAGTATTCGAATACTATTCGAATACCATTCGAATGTTTAAGTATTCGAATACTGATGTATTTGGATGGTATTCGAATACCATTCGAATGTTTAAGTATTCGAATACTGATGTATTTGGATAGTATTCGAATACCATTCGAATGTTTAAGTATTCGAATACTGATGTATTTGGATAGTATTCGAATACCATTCGAATGTTTAAGTATTCAAATACTGATGTATTTGGATAGTATGGTGTGAATTATAAATCAAGTTCTTCAGGTTCATTTGTCAGGGTGAAATCTTGTAAGCTAATTTTGACCCACTTCACACCATACTATTCAAATACATCAGTATTCAAATAATATTCTAATAATAACATTCGAATACTCAAATATTCGAAGTTTATTCGTAGCATTCGAATACTTTATAAAATATTCGAATAGTCCCAGCCCTAGTATTTACCACTACCTTTTGCAACGATGCAAAATTGAGTCAAGAATAAACCCTCATAATCAGTAAATTAATTAGGATAAAATAAAACTGTTACATATTTATTAAAGTAAAATACGTATAGAATAATATATGTAATACGTTTCTATAGAATCTTATATCGATATCTAAATGAATTATCATTTTCTAGGAAAGCACATTTATTGGCTCAATTTCGCTCACCATGGTATCTAAACAGCCAGAGACGTGTTGACAGATATCATCGAAATTACACCGTTAACTGAAATTCAGGAAGTATATGTCCCCATCAGTTTAATTTGCGGTGCAAGAAAATTCCAGAGCTTCCCAGCATGCCTAATATTAGCATCCCACAAAGAGCAACATGTCCCTGTACCAGTTTTACAAGGCTCCTATTTCTCCACCCCGTGGCTTTCCTTTTCTCCCGAGCCTCCGAGCGCCACGAGGATCTATTTTCCGTTATAATCGCGAAAATCACTATTTCTGCGCTGTAATAAACGATCGAGCTTCCTTATCCTATCTCCGTATCTCGTTCGGTAGTTAGTCCTATCGACCGAGCCCGATGCTCTCGAAAGATCGCCCGGAGGAAACCGTCGCGTCGGCTCCAGCGATTTCCTGAGGAGAATCGAGGACTCGAAACGTATGTGCATTTTCAACGGTACGAACATCTGCTGTTCTGCCGCCGTCTTCCCATATATCGTGCGTCTCGGATAACTGTACAGCGCGTTCGCGTATCTATCGGGCTACCAGATAAAATAAAGGTGTATTACGCGGACGGCGAACGAGCGCACGAGGTGTTCCGCTAGTTCCCGACGGAAAAAAGACAAATTGCGCGCCTTCCACGCGTCATTCCCTTCGAGATGGACGACTCTGCGCATGCGCAGTGGATTCCAATCTAGGGTGCTCTGGATATCGTGCTCCTTTAGATATATTGAAAATAGAAATATGAATTTTTGTTGTGGACTGTAGTTAGGCTTCACATCAGGGCCGGCCACAAGGGGCTGCAGCGGGTGCAACGCACCCGGGCCCCGGGCTGTGCAGGGGCCCCTGAAAAAAGGAGAAATGCAGAAATGAGGACATAAAAGTAGGAAAAAATGAGAAGGAAAAATTTTTATTTGATTGAAGTTAATTTAATCTTATAAAAAAGAAATTGGAATATAATTTCTAATAGAGTAATATAATAATCTAATAATAGTTTAATGTTTATTTTTTATTTTATTTTTTTTTATTATTGTTATTATTATTCCATTTGTCATGAAAAGATGTTATGGTCTATTACCGTTGAGAAATTGTTTGGAGCCCCAAAATATTTCTCGCATCCGGGCCTCCATACTGAGAACGTCGGCCCTGCTTCACAGTTCATATTGCAGTGGATATACATACTTCGGTTAAGTAGGAACAATTGTTCCTTTCAGTGTCTTTGGTTCGCTTTACACTTGCAGATTGGACCACTGGTTTTTCTGGTCGTTTTTCGTCTACTCCTTTTGGGAAGTCGTTATTTTAGAGAAAAAAACTGTTGCGGAGATTCAGTGACCAACCTGAAACCCTCGCCAGTGGTGTGTAAAGCGATATCCCTGAGGGTACGGAACCACTACTATGTGTCCCTTGGCACCCGTTTGGCACAGGGCTGCACTGATTTGGTCAGATTTTTACACATCCCAGAGCCTAAAATACTAACGTTAAAAATGTATGCAGAACACGTCCCTGGAGTCCTGACTCGGGGGAAGGTACTCAAGGGCACTGCCGCCTTTACCCTCTATTGCTTTTATGGCATCGCTATATCTCTACAGGGCGCTATAATTATAGAGATACAGCTTCGGCCACTAACTCTGTTCACCTGGAACAACTCTGCTCTTCCTAAACATTGAGGAAACATTCAAGATACGGGGTTTTATGATCTTGAGGGACATCCAACGTGATGGTAATAGTTCTGTTCTGGATGGAGGAAAGAAAGAGGTTTTAAGAACAGTTTTATTATTTTGAATGAAGTGGCTTTGTTAGTGGTAATATTGAAAAGAATAGTGAATTCTGTGAGACACGATATTGAGATACATATGTCTCAAAACCAATGGTTACCGAGCTGTTCGAGTGTTAAGATAGTGTCCACATATACAGGGTGGCCCATGTGACTCTTAACAGCTTAATAATTGGAACACTGCACGGTCAGAGCGGACCATTATAACTTGAAAGCTTCAGTGGCTTGTATTGAAATGGTTAATGATCCAAAATGTGATTGTAAAATGGAAACTCAAAGTATAAATCATATCGTCTGACAATGCCACCTCTACAATGCTCAGCGGTCACAATTAATTAGACAGCTGCAGCAACTCAAGTTTCAATTACCATTATGTATAGGAATGTTAATCGCTCTACCAACTAAGGTAAACGTACCTATTATGAAACACCTTCCCAAACATGTCCCCTTCTTGAAACAGCATCACAAATAACGAAATAAGAAATAGTTATGGCATATATAAGCAACTGCCAAACATTCTATCGATATTTATACATTCTTTTCTGTACAAATTCACCAACATAAGTATTATTATACAATAATCTATTACAAAAAAATGGTTTTAATGTAATTCATTGATAAAAATAACCGTTTCATATTGTGTACCTCAATTTTTTCAATGTCCCGCTTTATGGAACGGTTCGGAAGCGTGTTCCAAGACCACGGACCCGTGTTCACATAGTTGTACCAGTTCATGAAACACACGCCTCAGCTTTGATAATTAGATATTTCCAGTGAAAAAGAGAAATAGTTCATTATTTAAACTGCCCTAGAGCGTTTATAAAATATATTATATTCACGTTTTCATCATAAATACGAGTAAGTATGCGTAATTCAAACTTTTTTAATAAATATCAAAAACCTAACCTGACGGGGCGTTTCATAATAGGGACATTGAATATGAAACACCGGGTCATGGTACGAAAACAGTGTTTCATAATACGTACAGGTCCTTCATTTAGTTTTTTAGTCATATTATTTTTTATTTATAATAAATATACATTTTATGGCTCATTATATAATCACAAAACAATGGCCTATCGAATGGTATGCAAAATTTTCAATGCTAACCCACTAAATTTTATAAATTAGATGACAATTGCATAACCCCATCGAAAAGCGTTTCATAATAGGTACGTTTACCTTATTACCCCGTGTTTATGCGTTTACAACTTTCTGAAAAACGGTCACTTAAGAATCTAATGTACGAACCGAACAAAATGTAAGTATTCAGGTATATCTGAAATGAACCTCATCCGAGGTTCCAAATGCTTAATAAAAAAAAACACTGCAGGATCAATTTTAATTATTTTTATCTCAATTTTTATATATCCCTAAAGGCTCTGAACCAGTGTTTAGGTTGATCCTTAAAACGAAAATTCTAAGTTTTCAATACTTTTAGAAAACCCTGGAAATTTTCTATCCCTTTAGAAAACTCTAAGGGTAAAACTGTTTCTAACGCGGGACAACATTTCTGAGGTTACTGTGGTACATGCTTCACTCATTTATAGTTTCATGTCTTTCGTAGATGATTGTTCAAACATTATTATTTCTCTTGCATAGCCCCATTAAAAAAATTAAGTGATGTAAGGTGGAAAAATCGAAGAAGGTTTGTTTGAATTACTATACGATCTATCTATCTGTTTTTATATACGTAACGTACCAATAACGTACTTGTTACTACCCATACAGTGCCCATACACCACACTTCGCTGCTACATCGTTGCAGAAATATTCCTATGTCCTCCCCGTGAAATATTGCACAGCAACGTTGCAGCAATATTCCTATGTGCGCCCCGTGAAATATTGCACAGCAACGTTGCAGCAATATTCCTATGTGCGCCCCGTGAAATATTGCACAGCAACGTTGTAGCAATATTCCTATGTCCGCCCCGTGCAATATTGCATAGCAACGTTGCAGCAATACTCCTATGTTCTCCCCGTGAAATATTGCACAGCAACGTTGTAGCAATATTCCTATGTCCGCCCCGTGCAATATTGCATAGCAACGTTGCAGCAATACTCCTATGTCCTCCCCGTGCAATATTGCACAGCAACGTTGTAGCAATATTCCTATGTCCGCCCCGTGCAATATTGCACAGCAACGTTGCAGCAATATTCCTATGTGCGCCCCGTGCAATAATGCACAGCAACGTTGCAGCAATATTCCTATGTGCGCCCCGTGAAATATTGCACAGCAACGTTGTAGCAATATTCCTATGTCCGCCCCGTGAAATATTGCACAGCAACGTTGTAGCAATATTCCTATGTCCGCCCCGTGCAATATTGCATAGCAACGTTGCAGCAATATTCATATGTCCTCCCCGTGAAATATTGCACAGCAACGTTGTAGCAATATTTCTATGCTTGCCCCATGCAATATTGCACAGCAACGTTGCAGCAATATTGCGCTGTAATCATGCAACATCGCAAGGTTGCTGCAACCTTCCTGCAACCAAGTGTGCTGTATGGGTACCTATGGCAGATGCGCTTGCAGCGGCGAAAAACGAGGCACGTGCCACACTAACAGAAACAATTTTATTTCTGGAATAAAGAAATATGCTTAGAATAAATAATAAAGCGAGAATCTTTATTCTCAGTCACCCCCTGCTTAATCATCGCCGCATTCCGAACTTAAAACGCACGTAACTTTTGAAGAATATTTAAAAAAAAATGTTTCAGCCCAAAGTTGCTATTTTTGTGACACTGATTGCAGAAATGATTTGTTTTGTTTAAGTTTCCATTAAAGTTAACCTTAGTTTTATCCCTGGGGGGATGAGGAGGTTTCGCACGTGGGTCAAGTTTAATACAGGTTTAGAGACCCCAGGGATCTATAACATTTGAGGTAACAACGATTAAAGTTGATCGCGCAGCTTTCTAGATATGAAGCTGTTAAGAGTTACGTGAGGCACCCTGTAGAAAAGAAACAGAGTTGTATGAATATCAAGCTCACGATCACTTCTCTCTTTAATGAAATACTATGCATACCTATGTTGCAAAAAATATTCGAAATGTTGATTTTTGTTTAAATCAAACCTTCAATGGCGGTTTTGTGAAGTGGAATTTCTTTTCGTTAAAGTTGTGTTCTGTGCACAAAAATTTCATGCACGACTGAAATGTCACGTGCTCAGTGGTCCAGAGATAATCATGCGTGCCTTCCAATCATCGTGCTCGCACACTCAGTTTGGCGATATAGAAATGTGCTTGACATGAAATGACTGACGATTGATTAAACATATTTGATGCTATGTATACAGCAGTTTATGCCATTTCTTGAAAAAGTTTAGTGCCCATATTTAGACTAGGGCTCCGACTATTTGTCGAATTTTTCGGTATTCGAATACTTCAGTTGTTCAATTATTTGGCGAATATAATTCGAATATCCAAGTATTCGAATACTATCCAAATATTTAAGTATTCGAATATCCAAGTATTCGAATACTATTCAAATATTTAAGTATTCGAATACTATTCGAATACTATTCAAATATTTAAGTATTCGAATACTATTCGAATACTATTCAAATATTTAAGTATTCGAATACTATTCGAATACTATTCAAATATTTAAGTATTCGAATACTATTCGAATACTATTCAAATATTTAAGTATTCGAATACTATTCGAATACTATTCAAATATTTAAGTATTCGAATACTATTCGAATACTATTCAAATATTTAAGTATTCGAATAGTATGGTATGAATTATAAATCAAGTTAATTAGGTTCATTTGTCAGGGTGAAATATTGTAGCTAATTTTGACCCCCAAATACATCAATATTCGAATAGTATTCGAAATTAATTCGTAGCATTCGAATACTTGTAAAATATTCGAATATTAAATTATTCGAATAGTCCCAGCCCTAATTTAGACGGTGTGATAATGAGTAGCAACACAGTGATGAGTCCAACAAATTTTTAAATCAACAAATTTTGAATTTTAATAAATGGATAACGAATAGTAATTTTTTATTCGAAAATCACCTTAGTTGCTACTCATAAAAAATATGTAATTTTAATTTACATGCACAGGTACACACACATATACACGTCACATTTAAAAATCAATTTTCTCAGAAACGAAATTTTAACCAAACAGAGATTTATCCTGTTCTTCAATTTTACTACAAACCCTCTCTAGTAGCTGGTGCACTATATCCAGTTTTCCTATTATTTTCTAACAACATGTTGCTCTGTATCTTTCCCACAGGAGTAATGAAAACATGGAACTGCATTAAAATTGTTATATACGAGGTTAACGTGAAGCTAAGAATCGGGATTACGTCTCGTTGTCCGGTACTTTCTTAATTAAGGAGAGAAAAATGTATGGTGATTCTATTACGTCTTATGCCGTGTGAAATCGGTCGCTGAGAGGAGAGGGCGCGGGAGGTGGAAAGAAATAACGTTCCAGGTTTCTGCGTTTGAACTCCATCTTCTAATTTCGTGCGAAACTATTCGAGCGGTCTGCATTCACCAGTTGAAGCATTTTCACTGGATGTAGTAGTAGCCGTTGATCAACGAATTAAAGGCGTAATAACGGCCGTGTGAAATCGGACAGAAAACGGTTAATGCACAGGATACGATTGCTTATCTAACCCACGTTGTCTTTGGTAGTGATCAATTTATCTGATATAACGAAGATTTTTAATTCTATGCTTTTGGAAAAATATAATCCATATAAATGATATTTTCTATGTACTGACTTAGAATTTTCTGTTTTATACTGTAAATTTTGAACTCCTTCTTAATTAATTCTAACTAATTTGAATTGCGACTTTATCATAGAAAAATTGGAGCATACTTGAATTTTAAATTTATTAAGAAATGTAGACAGTGTGTAAGTTTAACTAAAAATCACTTTACCATTATTTAGAGCACAAAAAGTTCGTGTAAGAGAAATATATACAAAGAATTTTTTTATGGTAGTTTGTTAATTGATTTTGCAAATTTGGCAAATATGGAATTGACCAACCACCAGCCACATTTTTTGGAAACATAATTCATTGAAATTTTACCAACCTTTTACGCAAACACTGTAGCAATTGTATTCTAATTTTTAATTATATATATATACTACATTGTTTCATTTAATTTTCTAAAGTAAGTTGGAAAGTCCCTTTATACAAGGAAACATAACATCATTTTCTAAATTTCAATTCATCTACGTATAATCACTTCCACACCCAACACACGACTTCATTTCAACACTAAAAATGGCAGCAGGAACACAACATGCAAAAATAATTCGTAGGAATATCACTCGTTGTCGATAGTTGATACGATAAATAATACTTATTTCTGAATACTTAACTCACAATATTTCGATACTACAATAAAACTTAATATTTTTTGCAGAAAATGATTTCCCTATCGTTATTATTCAAATTTAGTCCACTGAAATTAGGATATGTCTACGGAATAATTCCCAGCAAGCTAAATTTCGGCATGAGCTTTTATTTCGTCATTTTAAACAATATATCAAAAGTTCTCATCGATCCGAAATCCGCTAAAAATATTACAGAGGGTTGAAGGTAAAAACAACTGTTTTTCGCGAATATCTCGTTAGCTATTAGTTTTATGACAAAAATAGCTATTATGAAATTTGTAGCTTAGGAAATTCTGTACAAAAAAGGTTGTATGAGTTTTTTCGTAAGAGTAACCATTTTCATGTATGACGGCATACAAAGTTTCATCCCTCATACTTTTGACAAGGGAAGGTCCCGAACCCGGAAATTTAGAAAAATATGTAACTTTGCGGATATATAGGGAACGTCGACCTGAATACAACACAATTTTGTTTGCTGCCCATATTCACTCCAAGAGGGTGCAATAATTGACCCCTGAAAATTTGTCTATTTTGTGTTATTATTCGCAAACTATAGAAGATAGGAAAAAAGTTTTCAGGAAAAAGTTACTTCTTTTCATTAGCACTATAATTTGGCAACTTATCGTCCATACTGTTTTTACAGTTCGCGAGTTATAATACAAAATCGGAAAATAGGCAAATTTTGAAGGGTCAATTGGACCCTCTTGGAATGAATTTGGGCAGCAAACAAAATTGCGTTGTATTCAGGAGGTCGTTCTCTACATATTCACAAAGTTTCATAATTTTTTGAATTTCCGGGTTCGGGATCTTCCCTTGTCAAAAGTATGAGGGATGAAACTTGGTAACCCGTCATACATAAAAATGGTTACTCCTACGAAAAAACTCATACAACCTTTTTCGTACAGAATTTCCTAAGCTATAAATGTTATAATAACTATTTTCGTCGTAAAACAATTAGATAACGAGATATTCGCAAAAAACAGTTGTTTTTACCTTCAACCCTCTGTAACATTTTTAGGTGTATAAGGAGCACAAAAAATCTATCGCAATTGAAATTATATTTCGCCGATCGTGTAATTGCCAGTCTAATTATCAATGAGAAAAGAACTGACACTATAGAGTTCATAACAACGTAATTAGTATAAAAGTCTAGTAAATTGAATATTGAAAACAACAGTTACGAACACGAATTATACAATATCCCCATTAATTATAAAACTGATCATATTTTCAACAAGTTTTACTTTCACGTGTCTCGGGTAATCATTACCCTCAATATACCAGTAACTGATTAAGCGTCGTTATTACAGGTAAATCGTATCGGTCCCTCGTTAAGTGAAAACTTGAGAATGCCTGACAATCAGAACGAAATCTTCTCTCCAATTACACGGAAGGTATTCATAAACATTTTCAACCGATCGTGGCCATCAATGAGGCCGCAGGAAAGTCAACTGTTCCGAGCCAGACGCGTCGTCTTTCCTTTGGTAAAAAGCACTTCGTGACGAAACGAAATCACTTTGCCAACTTAAAAGAAAAAAGGCAACGGCGTAATAACTTGAACATTAATTACACGTTGCATTATAATGAAACGGCATTGCGCGCCAGAGACGTAGGGTAGGAGGGCGGAATAATGTGACGCAATTTACACGGAATATCAGAACAACAAAAGTAATTTAACACTCGGGGGAGCGCGATCAAATTTTCAGCGCCGAAACAACAGTTTGAAAATTCCGTGCGCATTCCCCGGCGCCGTTCCACGGCGAAAATGCTGCGCGTAATTACGGGATGCTTCGACGTTAACAGTGTTATTCGAGTGGCCACGCTTTCGACCGGCCCCCTAATTAATTACGGCCGTTGTACCTAATGCAAATAACGATGCGGACCCTCCACCGCCGCGGTTAAAAATAACTAAACGCTGGACAGTGGCGGGTATGATGGAAATTCAGCGGCAGGACAAATCGTCTGTTAGGTATCGGTTTATATAAGCATCGAAATTTATTGTTGTCCTCGTTTCCAGATGCAGTCTCGATTAGGGCTGGGACTATTCGAATAATTACTTATTCGAATATTTTACAAGTATTCGAATGCTACGAATACTTATATTCGAGTACTCAAATATTCGAATACTCAAATATTCGAATACTCAAATATTCGAATACTCAAATATTCGAATACTCAAATATTCGAATACTCAAATATTCGAATACTCAAATATTCGAATACTCAAATATTCGAATACTCAAATATTCGAATACTCAAATATTCGAATACTCAAATATTCGAATACTCAAATATTCGAATACTCAAATATTCGAATACTCAAATATTCGAATACTTGTATTCGAATACATCAGTATATTCGAATACTTGTATTCGAATACATCAGTATATTCGAATACTTGTATTCGAATACATCAGTATATTCGAATACATCAGTATATTCGAATACATCAGTATATTCGAATACTCAATTATTCGAAGTTTATTTGTAGCATTCGAATACTTGTAAAATATTCGAATAAGTAATTATTCGAATAGTTCCAGCCCTAATCGAGACCGTATCTGTAAACGAGGAAATCAGTATTAGAATACTGATACATTCGAATAGTATGGTGTGAAGTGGGTCAAAATTAGCTTACAAGATTTCACCCTTGGATATTCGAATAGTATTCGAATACTTGGATATTCGAATAGTATTCGAATACTTGGATGGTCGAATTATATTCGAATACTTAGATATTCGAATTATATTCGCCAAATAATTGAGCAACTGAAGTATTCGAGTACCGAAAAATTCGACAAATAGTCCCAGCCCTAGTCTCCATTAATAATATTGAAATCACTTAGGAATAATAGGTAATGTAGTGAATTATCTCTTGTCATCATTAAATTGCTACTCTCTTTTGATGTTATACGTTAAAATTTTGTGTCTTCGAAAAAGTATAATTTATATTTCTTCCTTGCAATAACTTGGAATTTTCTGAGATTTGTGTCTTAAATTTTGAACTCCTTTTTAAATATTTGTAACTGATTGTAATTGTGATTTTATTACACAAGAGTTATGAGATATTTTGACTTTAGATTTATTAAGAAATTGAAATTTTACCAAAATTCACATCAATTTCAAAAGTTCAAAAGTCCAAGAAGTTAGTGTACCAGAAATATAATCAATGAAATTTTCTGAGCTAAATGTCTAGTCCAAAACATAAGGTAATAATTCTGTATTCTAAAAATTTGGATCTGGTATTGATATACATCAAAGTCAAAGGTATCAAAAGGAATCGATACTTCTTTGATATTTATTTATGCGAATGTATCGGTACCTGTTTGATACCTAAATGAAAATATGTATGTAATACATGCATGAAGCTTGTATGACAGTATCGGTTGCAATTTGCAATTTAGTACTTGACGAAAATCAATGAATTTTGTGGTCAGCTGGCAAAATGTGATATGTCATATCCGGGACATATCAGGTTTTACCATCTGACCACAGAATTATCGAATGCATACCGATAAGTTCGTTTAGTATCAAACAAGTATCGATAGGCTTTCGTTAGGTATCAATCGATACCTTTGTGAGGTATCAAACGGGTTTTGATTCGGTATAGTATTGGTTTGGTATCAATTGAAAAAGAATCGGTATCGATAATTGATACCAAGTAACTACAATTTCGATATATCGTATAATTCCTATTGAGTATTTTGGTATCAAATTGATTGAATATCAACAATAGTATCGGTGTTAAATTACTGTTTTTATCAAAATGCTACTCTTCTTTTTGTTCTTATGTGTTCAATCTTGCCATTTTTATCCATAAACAAAGCTAGTACTGTTGCTTTTTATGCGATAAACTGTTCCGATGCTAATAATTAATTGTTATTCAATTTTTCAATAAAAAATTGTGTAATGGCATTTTAAAGGTAGTAATGACAGCTTATGATATTCTGTCAAATTCAACAGTTGTATCTCAAAAAGAGACAAACTACAACTATCGAAGATAAATTACTCAATTATCTTTAAAAAGTGGTAGAAAGAAAACGACTACGGGTGGAAATTAAAAATGCCATCGCGACTTTACGTTGGAAGATGTTGTAAATGACCTAAAATTACCTTTCACTACTTTGCAATACAGTAGGTAATGGACGATAGGAAACTTTACAATCTAATGAATCGTCGAAATGATAAAAAAACTAAGAATAATCATCAAAGTGGGAGTTTTGAGAATCAGAATCTTAATATATAAAGCAGAAAGTGTTTGTGTGTTTGTCTGTCGCCTAAAAACTTTCGAACGCTAAACTCTGGGGTTACGAAATTTGTCCTAGCTCATTGTGCCTAGCTAATCCAGATCAATGTGACTATTTTCACAAAAAATAAATAATTTTTTTTTATAAAATCAGAATCTAAATTTCGGGCGAAGCCGAGTAGTAAAGCTAGTAATATCTAAAAGGGATAGACCCATTCTACCTCCAATAGATCTGGATAGTGTTAATATTACAAGTGAAATCCCATATCTACAAGCAGAGGCTGGCAGCAGATGGAGTAAATGGCTGAATTGCAGCTCAACACCCATTCAAGTTGACCAAATAGAATGAAACCATTGCAATGGGTCAACGAACATCAAAATTCGACCATAGAGATGTCCTATTTTCTACTTTATAAATGATGGTAAATATTGTATGCTGCTTCTCTAAACAGTATGACGAGTAGGGCTGGGACTATTGGAATAATTTAATATTCGAATATTTTACAAGTATTCTAATGCTACGAATAAACTTCGAATATTTGAGTATTCGAATGTTATTATTCTGAATCTTATATATATACTGATGTATTTGAATACTATTCGAATACTGATGTATTTGAATACTATTCGAATACTGATGTATTTGAATACTATTCGAATACTGATGTATTTGAATGCTATTCGAATACTGATGTATTTCAATACTATTCGAATACTGATGATATTTGAATAGTATTCGAATAGTATTCGAATGATAACATTCCAATATTCAAATATTCGAAGTATACTCGTAGCATTAGAAAACTTGTAAAATAGTCGAATATTAAATTATTCGAATAGTCCCAGATGTATTTGAATAGTATACATCAGTATTCGAATAGTGTGGTGTGAAGTGAGTCAAAATTAGCGTACAAGATTTCACCCTGACAAATGAACCTAAAGAACTTGATTTATAATTCACACCATACTATTCGAATACATCAGTATTCGAGTACTTGGGTATTAGAAAAGTATTCGAATACTTGGATATTCAAATGGTATTCGAATACTTGGATATTCGAATTATATTCGCCAAATAATTGAGCAACTGAAGTATTCGAATATTCGAATACCGAAAAATTAGACAAATAGTCCCAGCCCTAATGACGAGTAGGAAACGAAATATCAATGAATTTTCGATGTATGCTGAAGAACATGCGTATAGAAATTACAAAGACTAAAATTATTAATTTCTTTTATCCAAATTTTACAAATCACTACAAAGTTCTACAGAGCTTTTCAATACTTTGTAGAAAACATACCGAGTACAAATAACAGTATAATTTCCTCAGTATTCTTCTAGGCATTTATTTTTTATAATTATAGCAAGAGCACGTAAAACATAAAGATAATAAATTGCTTCCTACAAGTAATATTATAATAGCTGACAGACAAAGATTAAAATATTTTAAAATTATAATTTTATAATTTAAAAAGTTTTTAATATCATAATGTAATAGACGGACAGTTATTTGGTAGCAAAAGTAGGCAACTTACAGTAGAAAACATTCCTTCCATTTATAGATGTGTCGTGGAAAAATGCTATAATAAAACTGTAGTGTGTAATAAATATTCGCCTCCTCAAAGTACGTAAGTTTGCCAGAAAGCTACAAAGTACCTTATTTCCTTCCGCGTGCAATATACAGCGAAATTATACGACCCACAAGGACACGATTTATGAGAGTCTCCTAGGATAAAGTGGTAAGAGGAAGACAGATTGTTGCGTTATTTTATTTCGTAATTTCCCTAAGCATCCGGAAATTTATTAACGCTTCTAAAGGAAAGAACAGCCAACGTGCAGCGGGGAAACCTAAATACATATTTACAATTACATCTCGATTCTCTATAATTACAGAAAATTACTTAATATTAGTGGAAGATAGCTTTAAAAAATACTTTTAAGAAAAATAGACAAATCTTTCTAAATTTGATATTAAAAAATGACGCAAGAAACTCGTTTTTATTGATTAAAAATAAATTCACAAAGAATACTCATTTTCTGATAGTCTGAAGCAGTCTTCAACCTTTTTTGAGGCGCGGTCCCCTTTTATAATATTCAAATAACCTACGACCCTTCACACCCCATATAAGGTAAACAAAACACATTAAAAATAGATATTTCAGAATATAATTATAACTTAATAATATTAAAAAAAAACGTGGCGATCCTCTAGAAAAAACTTTCCGACCCACGGGTTGGAAACCACTGGTCTAAAGTTTAGACACTAAACGTTTAAACCAGTACCCCCCCTTAATCAAAGTAACTTATCACAGATGAAATATCTTCTTACAATATTAATAAAGAAATGTTATATGTTGGTAAACGTGTAACGTGAGTTGTTGTATAATGTAAAAAGTTTTTCCAATCTTAATTTTCACACACAATTTTTATGATTTATTTATTTAGATAATGGTAATTAACTAATTAACTAATTACAATCATCTAAATAGATAAATCATTAAAATTGTGTGTGAAAATTAAAATTGGAAAAACTTGTTACATTATACAACAACTAATTAACTGATTACCATCATCTAAATAGATAAATCATAAAAATTGTGTGTGAAAATTAAAATTGGAAAAACTTGTTACATTATACAACAACTCACGTTACACGTTTACCAACATATAACATTTCTTTATTAATATTGTAAGAAGATATTTTATCTTTGATAAGTTACTTTGATCATTTTTGTACCTAGGGTAAACTGTACAATGATTGGCACCCTAAGCGGAAATCCCCATTGGAATGTTTATAATTTTTTGTAAAGTTTTTATATGGTCTTAATCTTCAGTTATTATCAATGATAATGGATTTCTCATTAAAATAAAACCTCTTGAATACCTATTAAGTCTTTTCTATAAAAAATATTCAATGAAAAACAAAAATAGGCATAAAAGTACAATCATTGGCACCTTAAAACTTGAGGTTATGTAGAAAAACATATGTAGTTAAAAACGAAGCTTAAAGTGTTCACACAGACTATTTAATTCACTATTAAATACCTACAGTACTTAGTAAATCTGAATTTCAATACATTACTTAGTTGTAAAGCGACAAAATATACTTAACTACTCCTTATCAAAATTGTAAGAAAGCACCTAAAACTCAGCCCTTTGTCCCACTTTGTGGTGTTGCCAGATATAAAGTGTGTAGTTCAACTACTGGGCTTTGTAGTGTTGTAGTGAAAGAAAAATACGAAATTGGAAAAAAGTACTTTCTAAGCCTGTATTTTTTAATATTTAGCTTTTTACTTTGGAGTGTCAGTGATTAGTGCAGTGCCAACGTTAGCAAAAAAAATTAAGAACATTTCACACATTAGCAGGTGTACTGAAACATTTTTGCCGGTAGTATATATTACGTCGAAATATAATTCGTTTGTTATTTATTATTCAGTCTGCACGTCTTATGAATACACCTATATTTGAATGTATACATACTTCATTTCCCATTTCGATTTAATGGCCTTCTGTCTACATCACGTATGTACGATACCGACTTTTGTGACACAGTTTCTACGCTATTATGGCGATTCATCGAACTGGGGTACCTATCTACAATCCTACAAGGTTTCATCTTCGACGTTTGTCAAGATAACTGTTTAAGACTTTATTTCACGGTCTGGCTCAATTGTCCGCATTCTGGCACAACAATGACCATTCGGTGGAGATTCTCCGGAATCGATGAGTCGTTGATAATAGTTGCGCGTAACGTTATTTGTCAAAGCGTGATAGTAGAACCGTTGACTATAGTAACTTTTGTCCAAGATGCTTCTGCCTTCTCTTATTTTCTTATAAGTCAAAGTATAAGAAGTTTAGTGCACCTGACATTTATTATTTATTTCTTATTTCTTTATTTATTGCTTTAAATCAGGTGTGGTTTATGTAGCATATACAGTATGCTTACTTTTCGAGTTTAGTGTAAAATTGTTAGTTTAGTGACCTATGTTAGCTATTTTTATTTACTTAGAGGTCTTCACACAATTTTAAAAATAGATAACATTATTGAAGGTCATTGAGAAGGAATAAGATTAAACAATCACCAATTTATGTTTCGAAACTTCAATGGAAAAGTCTGAATTAATTTTCTAAATTAATTAAGAAATGGAAAAATAGGGAAGAAGTTGAAAATGCGCACTTCCACTCTAGCGCCCGTAACTTCCTTATTTGTGCATGGATTTTGATCAGGATGGGCCTGTTTTCTTCGCAAAGGTGCGCACTATACGCAAAAAAATAAGAAACTGGACGTCACATGATAATTTCTATGTCTTCCAGGCTATGTAGTGAATTTTCGATTTCAATTTCGGCCCCAATTACATTTTTCTTAAGTTTCGCTCAATTCCGCCTAAACTATTGGTCCGATTGGAAAACGATGTAGGAAAGAATTGTATGTAATTTAATTACCTTTAATTTAAGAGTTGTCGCGATCAAATCGGTCAACTTTAACGCAAGATATGGCCAGAAACGTCGGGTCGTCTTCTTAAAAAATTACCAAAATATTCATCGGGCGATATCTCAGAAACGTATCCTTAGGATTTCATCCTCTGTCGATTCTTGAGTTTAGGGGACCACCTTACATAAGAATTTCATAGTGGAGTCTTGATCACAAATAAAGTTTTGGGTTTTGTAAACTAATGTTTTCAAAATTGGCCGCCTTGTAAGATAAGAAAAAATGTTTTCGTAAACATACGGGTTTATTAACAATTAATTTACAAAATATAGCAGTGCCAAGTGATTCGCGATTGTCACTGCTGCTCAGTGAAAAACGAGTTGACTATGCAAGAAATAAATTCTATTAAAATAACAAACAATTCAAGAAATTCTCAAAGTGTTTCTAATATTACTCTATTTACTTTTAAATTTTAGCAGAGATTTTTAATTTTAAGAATCAACAGTGTTGTAATTACTTTGGGGGAAACTTCTTTGATATAACCCTCATGTAAAAATCAAGAGGGGCAGATGAGTGGATCGTGGAAGCTATTCAATAATTCCTTTACAACCAATCTACCTTTGCAGATAATGTGCTTGCAGGGGAATTTTGGTAATATAAAAACTCTGACTTTTTATACTTTGCAAGTTTGTAGAGCCTCAATTCAGGAACAGAGTAGGTAACTAAATGTTAGAATTCAAGATATATAAACTCTTAATATGATAACACATATTACATTTTTAAGTGTCTTTCAACCCTGAAGAATAAAAAAATGCTAGAAACTAAATGCCCCATTACACCCCCTACAGCACACTTTGTTGCAGGAATGTCTCAGTTATGTTGCGGTGCAACATTCGGAACATTGCACGGAATGTTCCCGAAACGTTACAAGTAAATTGCTGTGTCCTTTCTTGTGCAACATTGTAGGCGATATTTCTGCAACATTGTTCCGGAATTTTACAGCAATGGTCACACAACGTTTCGGAGACATTACAGCAATGGTCACGCAACGTTTCGGAGATTTTACAGCAATGGTCACGCAATGTTTCGGAGATATTACAGCAATGGTCATGCAACGTTTCAGAGACATTACAGCAATGGTCACGCAACATTTCGGAGATATCACAGCAATGGTCATGCAACGTTTCGGAGATATTGCAGCCATGGTCATGCAACGTTTCGGAGATATTACAGCAATGGTCACGCAACGTTTCAGAGACATTACAGCAATGGTCACGCAACGTTTCAGAGACATTACAGCAATGGTCACGCAACATTTCGGAGATATTACAGCAATGGTCATGCAACGTTTCGGAGATATTGCAGCAATGGTCACGCAAAGTTTCGGAGATTTTACAGCAATGGTCACGCAACGTTTCGGAGATATTACAGCAATGGTCACGCAACGTATCGGAGACATTACAGCAATGGTCACGCAACGTTTCAGAGACATTACAGCAATGGTCACGCAACATTTCGGAGATATTGCAGCCATGGTCATGCAACGTTTCGGAGACATTACAGCAATGGTCACGCAACGTTTCGGAGATATTACAGCAATGGTCACGCAACGTTTCAGAGACATTACAGCAATGGTCACGCAACATTTCTAGATATTACAGCAATGGTCACGCGTCGTTTCGGAGATTTTACAGCAATGGTCACGCAACGTTTCAGAGACATTACAGCAATGGTCACGCAACATTTCGGAGATTTTACAGCAATGGTCACGCAACGTTTCGGAGATTTTACAGCAATGGTCTGGGTGTGAGCCACGCAGTATATTAAAGTTGATTGAAAAAAGGGGTGCGTCAACGAAGGGTTAAATATGTTTAAACAGCAGTGACATTTTCATTACAGAAACAAAATAGTGTGACAAACCATGCGGCGCTGATTCTGTTCCGCTGAGCAGTAGTGGACCGCCCGCCGCCGCGGTTGACTACCACTGTCGGCAGCGCACGTTTTACCAAACTATTTCGTTTCTGCACCGAAAACTAAACGCGACATACCACTTCTGTTCATATTTTCTGGAGGAAAAATGCCTGCTGCATCGCATGGAGCAGCCAGATTTTCTCTTAGACCCTTAGTTTTTTAAATAAATTGATATATGTGCAAAAATTCAAGCATTTCGGGTGTCCCCTTCACCTTGATCGTTGTTTAAACATATTTAAATGTTCATAATGTCATAATAACGTATATCACTTTATTCGGGAGGACTTATAGAATAATTTGACGGAACATGCAACCGATTAACTATTACTGGTTGAATAGAAAAAATATTCAAAGTTGAGAATTTTTTTTTCAAAATTGAATTTCTTGAAAAGTGAGGGTGATAACGAAAAACGGTTTGCGGATTCATATTCAGCGCATAAAAATCTGTAGGAGACCGCTATTGAATGTTACAAGTCCAGGTGGCTTTTGAACAGTTATCTATTTATATCGAGGTCCTTTACAAACCTGCAGAATTTTTAAAAAATCAACATTTTCGGGTTACCAAAGTTACCCTGGTAGTTATTCATTCACTTGTCGTTCATTTTGTGCACCTCGCCTTCATTTCGAATGTTTAGTTAGAGAAACACTTTTCAACAGTTCTGTCGCAAGTCATTAGAAAATTTCGAAAATTAACATTACATATTTTTAAAAACGAAGAAGTGAGGAAACTACTTTTCTAATTTTGGCTGCTCCAGTATGGTGCCGAAATTTGGTCGTTAAAAGTTATATTTATTTATTATACAGTCATTATAATAAATCTAGCAGATTATAGTTACAAATATAAGTTTAGAAATGGTTGAGTACCCTTTAAACCAGTGTTTCCCAACCTTCTTTGAATCGCAATTCCCTTTTATAATATTCAAAAAACCTGCGACCCTCCACTCTTCATATAAGGTGAGGTAAAAAAAACACATTAAAAATAGGTATTTCAAAATATAATTCTAGCTTAATAATATTTTAAAAAAGCCAAAAAACCACGGCGACTCCCTAGAAAACACTTCACGACCCACTTGGAGATCCCACAGGTTGGGCATCACTGCTTAAACGAACGCTCCTGAAATTATTTTCTCATCCGCAGTGAAATAAATTCCTACCTGTCACCGAACGTTAATGAAGTTTGTTTCGTAGTCATTAAAATAGATTAAATTTTCAACGGTTACAGCTTTGTGGACGGTCGTTTTACTTCAGTAAACGTATTTATCGCGAGATTCTTCTGGCGTCGTTTCCTTAAATCTTTCCTATTAGTATCTACGAATTACAAATAAATTGAAAACCATGAAACAACATCAGAGTAAGTTTAAGTCAGAGTAAGTTATTATTATTTTTTTAACCGAAAGTTTAATTGAAATATCAGTACTCAAAAATAGAGTAATTAATTAATCTAAAATGTAAATGCTTAAATATATTAAAAAATATTTTATAAAATTTCAAACTCTTCAATCCTAAAATTAACGTGTAAATTGTTAATGATTAACAACCGTTGAAAAACGTTCAGACTATAATCAGCATGTTTATTATTAACAAAAGAGTCATATTTTCGCCATACAGATTTTAAAAAAATTGATATTACTTAATAAACATTTTGAACAGCACATAAAGTCATACTAACCATTTCGTTATTAAATATTATTGTATTCCTATTCGGAGGAGAGATATCAGGACTTGGGTCGAATTCCATGCATACGATTACAAAAGATTCATATGAATATTCAGATAAGATAAAAGTTTCCGCATTGTGGGACATAAAGAAACGAACGTCTCGAAGGAATTCCCATCGTCCGTAATCAAGTCTTTCTGTAGGGATGTTCTCGAGCGTGTAATAAAGAAAATGTGTTATACAGATGTCGACAGAGCAAGCGAAACCGCAAATTTCTCCTCGTAAATATATTCTACATCGCAGTACCCGCCGATCACATCGATGATCTCGTTTTTATGAATTGCTTCGAGCATTCCTCGGTAATATGTCGGCGCAAATTCGTAACGCGTTTATAGATCCTGTTCGGCGAACGCACTGAAATTACAAGCGCTTGCAAAATGAGAACAACACTTATTTTTCATAGAATTTCTGCGTTTATCAACGAAATTACCGGCAATCTTCTCTATTTCCATTTCTTTAATTATTTTTGCCATGTATTATGCTGCGTTAACCTTCAGTATGTGTACTAATAGTTTAACGTTAACCGTGCACAGTGGTGTAATTTCCCCCCTAGCATTCTCAGTGCAAAATGTACAGAAAGAAAACTTTGGCTGCGTAAGTATTTGTGAAATTTTATTGATTTTTAAGAAGCGAGGTGGTAAAAGAATTAAAACATTTAATTTAAAATATAAAAATTAAAAAGTTGTGTATAAATAACGAAGAATAAGTTTTGTTTGTTATCGAATTGTGTGTAAAACATATCACAGATAGCATTCCTAAGAATACTTTGGAAAGTTTCCATTCGGCAAACTTTTTTATTTGCGTTTTTAGTAGCTTGGGGTGTGTTCGCACTAGGGCTGGGACTATTTGTCAAATTTTTCGGTATTTGAATATTCGAATACTTCAGTTGCTCAATTATTTGGCGAATATAATTCGAATATCCAAGTATTCGAATACTGTTCGAGTATTTCAGTATGCGAATACCGATGCATTCGAATATTTCAGTATCCGAATACCGATGCATTCGAATATTTAAGTATTCGAATACCGATGCATTCGAATATTTAAGTATTCGAATACCGATGCATTCGAATATTTAAGTATTCGAATATTTAAGTATTCGAATACTTAGCAAATCAAGCAAAGCTTCGTAATCAAACAGTTAAAATTTAAGTCGAAGATATGTATAAGAAAACGTTTTTTGATTTGATGCATCATTTTTACGAAAAATAACTTGAAATATTTGTTAAGTTGGTACGCATACACCTGACTAAGAATTGACAGGATGCAACGATAAATATATTAAATTGGTGCAAAAGTTCGTTCGCTTTATTGAACCAAAGTCTTTATTAAAAGGGAAAATATATTATAAGTTTTCTTAATACAAGTATGTATTTTTTTTACTGTGTTTAAACATTTTGCCACTTCCCTGATAAAAGTACAAGTAGATATCGCATAAGAAGAGATTTCCGGACACCTAACATCCCCTAACAGTGAGCGATCGAACTTTTTCACCGAGCTACTGGTATAAATGAGGACGAAATGAATCACTGTGGAAAAAGAAATCGAAATCGAGCGAGGCAAGTTTTTGAGAAAATCGCTCTTAATACTTTTGTTAGTCAAGTGCATGCATTCTCGACAGTAGGGCTGGGACTATTTGTCGAATTTTTCGGTATTCGAATATTCGAATACTATTCGAATATTTAAGTATTCGAATATTCGAATACTATTCGAATATTTAAGTATTCTAATATTAAAGTATTCGAATATTTAAGTATTCTAATATTAAAGTATTCGAATATTTAAGTATTCTAATATTAAAGTATTCGAATATTTAAGTATTCTAATATTAAAGTATTCGAATATTTAAGTATTCTAATATTAAAGTATTCGAATATATCAGTATTCGAATACTCAAATATTCGAAATTTATTCGTAGGACTCGAATACTTGTAAAATATTCGAATATTAAATTATTCGAATAGTCCCAGCCCTACTCAACAGATTTCACTTGATTTCCTGGGAAACTTAGCTCGTTAGAAAATAAGTTACTGTATAACTTTTTCAAGATATCTCGAGTACCAAACGATTTACGACTACTCTTTTTCCTTATTGTCTTACGAATCGATTAAAAGAAAAAACATTAAAAACGGTGCAGTACATTCAGAGATATAAGCAAAAGAACGCTCTGGGTTACGGTAACCCAGGTGTGCCTGTAGCAGGACTAACTTATACTGTGACCTTTGAGGTTTACGATATTAAGAAAAATTATTCCTACTGATTTTCCTAGAAAATTGTTCTCGATTAAAAATAAATTCTCAAGTAAATCTCAAGTAAATGAGTTGTCTCCTTTTACGACTTATTTAAACATGTGTAACGCCAATCAGTCTTCCATTCCTACTTTATTTCGTAAGTGACGCGTCAGAAAAAAATTGAATTCGAAGTTTGACGATTTGTTGGTATAATTAAAATTGCTGCCTGCATACAATGCTCCACTTTTTCATACGCATGGTATCTTTTATCACACGGAATTTTCGGGATCGCATCGATCGTGCAGAACCAGAATCAAGTATATATAAATATATGAGTCAGTCAGAGCAACAACGGACCAACCCAAATTAAAATTTTGTTTTCCTATTTTATATGATTAGTAGAGCCTATTGGAATACGTTATTGCTACTAATTCAATTTCGAAAAAAAAAGTGGGTTAGTCCTCTGACTGCCTCATATAATTCCAGAAGAAAAAACAAAGTGCAGTGTCTCTTAAAGCAAAATTCATCAAACTTCTGGGTAAGCACAAAAAATGAATCGAACGTTCGAATGTTTAGAAGGCCCACGTTTTCCTAAAACTCCTTTCAGAGACTAAAACCCAAATTCGAGTGACTCCCTAGCATGCCTCATAAACACAAGCAAGGCACATCGTTCGAATAGAAGAAAGATCCCTGCGTATGTTACCTAAGGATCGTGGATGTTGACTGCGCTAGAAATTGCCAGTAAAAAGCAGGATTTCTCGAGGGACGTGTCTTACCTCTTAGGTATCCCACGGTAGCCGCACAGGAGTCGTGTAGCAGAAGATATTTTCCAGCAGCAGGTGGAGCCTCGCGTGCCCCCCTCTGGCCGCGAGGTAGCCACACTTGACACGCAAAAAATCAAGATTCCAAAGGCGAAAATTTCCTTCGGCACACGCACCAAGTCGTCCCCGCGGTCCAACGTGCCGCAGCACTTTTTATTGCCACACTTCCCGCCACTCACGAGCGCGCATTCCCCCGTACAGCAGTTCCAACGTTCCTACATCAAAATCGAGGTAGCCTCTAAAACACTTTTTTCCATGCGTCCGCACAGGTTACTGCCGCGTTTACGACGCTGCTCCCCGACAATTTCTTTAACTTTCTCCATCCACGGCGTTTAACTTCCTTTAGGGGCCCTTAATGAAGACTTAAGAGCCTCCTCGTGTAATATTTCCGACGGGACGTGGTCGCCAGACGGTTTTATTCTACTTCAATTTCACTCCCTTTTGAACACCTTTTAATCTTCATGCTCATCCACTTGGTTCCGAACTACGGTGCAGCGACTCTTAAACGAACATTGTATAAATTATTGTCGCTGGAAATCCACCCAGCCCGAAGATTATGAATCGTTTGCAACGTGCTACACTTTCTGCGGAGAATGGAGGCAGTTCAAGGTTCCGATCTGCTTCGCTTTAAGAATCCCTCTCTGTCTGAAATTTGTGTAATTTCACTTCTGCTTTCAGCAGTTTCGTAACAGAAGCTTCGTTCCAATGTAAACGATTCCAAGAATGGTCCAGGTAACGTATCTGATGCCTCAGCACACCAGCTCTGTATTCTATCTTGCACTGACCTCGTCCTCGCATCTTCGACACCAGTCTTGCGATTTTTATGTCATCGTACACGATGTAATTCCAACACGAATGAACCTAGGAACGTTTCTTCTGCTTTTTGGTGGGACACTGCCAAATTCGGTGGACTCCGAGTCCTCCAGCTTCGAGTGGCATTCCCGCCGTACGAAGAAACCTTTCATTGACAGAGCTTCGTTCATTGACGAGAATCGAGGAACGATTGAAACTCAGAGGTAAACTTGCCACTCGTTAACTTGTCCCCTCGTGTACACAAAACGCACGCGGTTCCCACCGAACGCACCTTTTAAAGTCGCTTATTTCCCTCGTCCGAGGAAAACATCCGCCAGCAGAAATGTCAAGGGATCCAACAGTTTTCTAGCGATCCCGTGATAGCTAATTTATTCGGCGCTCCCCTCGGTTGCCCTCACGGAATTGAGATCGCAGGTGCCCCTCGGCGGGGCGATGTAAATGAGCCCCTGTGATCGTAGATTTCTGCGAAAACCGATCCTCTTCTTGACGCGTGCGATCACAGCCGAGAAATAGGTGGCCCTCTCCCCGCTTCCTTCACCTGTTACGTCGCTCCCCGCGCAGGATCTCAGCCGCGACGATCATTCCGACGGATTTCGGTCACGTTCCTCGCGCTGGGCCGCCTGGGCGGAGAAGAAGCCTCGTGATAGCCGATTTCCGCGGCTTTCCTGGGCCCCGTGCAATCCCGTAGGAGCCAGCTCGTTCGAGCAGCGACGTAGCACTTGGCACGAAGCCTCAGGTGAGACGCCAGGTGGGTACCGGGAATGACGGCCTCTCCTCTCTCTTCTCCGCGTCGCGCTCCCGCCCCACCTCAGACAACCACAGGCGAGGTTTACGGAGAACAAGAGGATTCTTGATCCTCTCGGGTCGGCTACGAAGGTCGAGGCGCCTCTGCAGGGTTCGACGATCTTCACCGAGTGCCGGCACGTTCCTCCAGGTCTCTGCTTTACCGATCTGCAACGCGATCCTCGCGATCGGTGGAAGAGTACCGTGGGTAACAGCGCTAGCGGCTGGTGCTTTTCTTTTACGTTATTTTAGGTTGCAAGGACCACTTACCGATGTGGGTTATTCGCGACGAAAGACACTATTTGAATTTACAGCTTGTTACACAATTTGAGAAACTTTAGGAATTTTAAGAGTTGTTCTATGTAGTTGTGGTTAGATTTTATCTTTTATAGAGGTTTCATGGTGAATAATCTTCTCGCATTGCTGGTAGAGTATCTTCTGCATTGTTAAATGATGTGGTCAGTTGTTATTATAATACCACACATGTCATATGATGGGGGCTTCTTTGTTGAGGAGGTAGCGCTGTATGAGCGATCCTCGGTCTTGAAATTAACACTTGGTCAGTTCTTGATAAGGAGCATGTTGTGTTATGTCGTAGGAACTGTATTTGATGAAGTGGAAACGTGGACCGATGTTAGAGTTCCATTCTTCCACAATTTAACCTCCTTGCTACCACAATTTAATTGTTATTTGATTCGTTCTTATTTCTACATACCAAAGTCCTTAAAAAACGAAATGAAATTTGGAGTGGCATGCTCTATACTTTCAATATATTATTACACATATTGGGTCTAATGAATAAAGTGTAAGCAATTGCTTTTTCTTAATATTTTACTAGGAATTGCTTAAATTCATGTGAATAAAAACGCAAGCATTTGCTTTATCTTGTAGGAATTCCTAAACTGACAAGGAATTGCTTAAAGGAATCGCTTTTCCTTAATTTTTTAAGGAATTGCTTACAATCAAATGAATAAAAGAAGCAATTGCTTTTGCTAAATAAGCAATTCCTTCAGAATTTTTAAGACTGCTTTACCCCATGCTAATATTTGCTTAAAGGACCAATTACTTCATCGGTATGTATCAGACTGATGATACAAAGAAACTGATACTATCAGTGTTGCTTAAGTGTTATACATATATAATATATACTGATACTATCATACTTATACTGATACTATCAGTATACTGATACAGTATATATACTGATACTATCAGTATATATTATATATGTATAACACTTAAGCAACATTGATAGTATCAGTTTCTTTGTATCATCAGTCTGATACATACCGATGAAGTAATTGGTTCTTTAAGCAAATATAACACTTAAGCAACGGCACTATAATAAAGTATTTTGTAAAGAGTGCGTTATAATTGAACTTTTTTTGGACAATTAAAAGCAAGATTTCCCGTTCTACAGTATAAAGTTCGCAGCAACATCAAATTTAGTATCTATTTGATTTTGATATGTAAAAACTGAAAAAACTGATTCAATAAGAAAACTTTTGTACTTTATTAAATAAACTTGAAGTTTTTAAAGGGGAGCCCGAGAGAGAGTGAGAATGTTACCGACAGTCACAGCTACCATTTACTTATACGGTCTAGCAAAACCAGCAATTCCTTAAGATTTTTATTCATATGAAAATAAGAAATTCCTTTTTTGTTTAAGTAATTGCTTTTTAAGCAAATGATTTTGCTAATAAGGAATTCCTTGTAGGAATTGCTTAGTTTTTATTCATCAGGCCCATTGTATGCACTAATAATAAGTATGTCCTCTGGCATCAGAAATAGTTTCTCAGCTTGATTATAATTTGTACAAGAAATTGTGTGTTTATCAGAACACGTAGGTACTAAACGTGTTAATAATTTTTTTTAACTTCAAGGTAAGCAGTTTTTCCTTTTAATTTACTTATACAGCATTTCACAATGCAATTTTCAAAGCTTTTTGTAAAACACGAAACATTTTTTCAAGATACCTACTTTACCGACCATGTCAAAAACATTGAGGTGCCAAACTTTACGGTGTATCGCAGTGGAAAATAATTCCTTAAGAATTTGATATACAGTGTTCGTATTAACGTTTATTATTTCTGAAGACGTTTATCTGTGATATATATTTCTTTCGTTAAATTATATACCAGGTGAGCCAGTTAGAAGTTAAAAGTGTGTAGCTGAACATCTATGACATATGTTTGGCCTTACAGAAAAGTGACAGCGATAGAAGTTGCTTAAAAGGAAGAACATATTGAAAACGAATTTCTTTTTTCAAGCTGGCATAAATGTGTAGAGTATTAAAAAATATTATACATGTATTTTTTTATTTTTGGTATTAAACTGTGTAAAAAGATGAGACGTTACTCGAAAGTTCTCCGAATGAAACTGTCCCTCTAATTACATTTTTCTCATTGAAACTGACAATGAGTAACTTTTATCTGAAACGTTTTTCGATTCAACAAATACTTTACAATAAATTAGAGAGTACTGTTTTGCTACGGAATTTAGCTTCTTCCCGTATATTAGCAAAAATACAAAAATACAATTATTTTTAATACTCTAAAAATTGATGCCACTTTGAATGACAAAAAAAATCACCCCCAGGATTTTTCTTACTAAATTGAGACAGAAATATAACAAAGAAACGTCATTTTCCTTAAGCATATTGTTTGGAGCCTTTAAGCTACTCAGCCTTCTTTTCATCGAAACCACAGATTTTCTTAAGCCTTAAGTTAAGGAGTTAAATACAAATATATATCAATTAATTTATCGATTTAATAAATTGTGTATTTTAGGTTATGAATATGGAGATAACTATACAATATTATGGGTACATATTTAAACAAAAATATTAAAAAGTTAATAATTTTATTGCCAACTAATGTGACAAACCAAAACATTTACTCATTGAAAAAACCTATGTATATTTATATCTCACATACATTAATTTCTGCTTTAAACGTCCCCAAATGTAACCATGTATATCAGAACGCACTTCCCAAGTTCAGCTTTCACAAAAAAATTATTCTTTTCTCTTCTCAAAGTATTGAATATTGGAGCCAATTCTAACCAACAAAATACATCAATGACGTTACTAAAACCATTCATATTTTCACTACCGTAATAGATCAGCGCAATATTCCCAAGAATTTCCCATGCCAATAATCTGCGTCCATTCCATTGAACTTATCTGCTCTTCCATAAAATATAACGTCACGATTGCAGCATCGAGTAGTAAATTTATTCTTCACTACGGACGACCGGGGAAACATTTCTCCCTATTCGCGCGGGATGATACGTTTTGCTTCGACGAAACGGCACGACCTACTTGAAGAGCAACGTAACTTCGCCAGACCATTTCGGAATTCGTAAGTAGGCAAAAACATGCCCCAGCACACTGAACAAAGTTTTATATATATATATATATATTTTTTTCTCTTTCGCATAAACGCCGTAACTCTCAAAGGGGCGGCTGAAACGAAATTTTCTTCTCGTCTCCATTCGAGGGGAAGGTTGGATTGCAAGGTAAAAGCATGCTTACTTCCAGTTGAGCAGTCAAGCCGGCGTTTCTGCAACACACAGATGGCACGGTTAAGTTAAAACCCGTAGGAAGAGCGCCACGAAAATGTTCGCCGGAGATTACGCACAGCGAAATTACTTTCAAAGTGGCACGCTTATTACGCGAATTACTTCTATGATGACCTTTCTAATGAGAGCATGTAAAACTTTTTAAATCGACCAGATTAAATGGAAGCACTTTACACCGAGCGCAGAATAATTTGCCATTAAGTGTCGCGGGCATTCGGTTTCAATATATATTCATAATAATTGTAATATTCACCTCGCATTTGCGCGCAGCTTGGTTCACGTTTTTGGTCTGCATTATCTGGAATATAAGGAGAACATTTTTTTTATTTCGTTAAAAATATAGTAGGTTTAATAACAAAATAGATACAGTGTGCGGGATTAATACAGATTGCCTATAGTAATATCGACACGAATTAGTCGGTAACTCGAGCACACACGCGTATTCTCGAACACGTGGAGGATCGCTCAGCCGATCCGCTCGGCACCGCGAACCGATCCGAGCGCCCCCGAGCGACCCGAGGTTCCGCGAGTCCGTCCGAGGCAGGGTGGCGAGGAAATTCGATACCCGGCGATAGCTAAAATAGCTACCCACGTCCACGCATGCGCGCAATGACGTCACGAGCGTTGAGCCAATCAACTCCAAGATGAAAATTAGCCGACGCCAGCGCCAAGTCAAGTCAACTAGCCAAGCCAAGTGAGGCCGCAACCAACCAGCGTCGACAACCGATTCTCCGCGATGCTGGTTGGCTAGTTGGCATGACTTGGCGCTGGCGTCGCGAATTTTCCAGCGATTTTCATCTTGGCGTTGATTGGCTCAACGCTCGTGACGTCATTGCGCGCGTGCGTGGACGTGGGTAGCTATTTTAGCTATCGCCGGGTATCGAATTTCCTCGCCACCCTGGTCCGAGGAGTCTTCGGACTCCTTCGAGGCGCAATATTAAACTACTACAAACAAATTCTTAATTACTTTCTGGGGTTACATTAGCAACTAGAAATTTTCTATTAAATTGCCATAATTAATGAGCCATACAAAATGCCACAGGCTGTGTGCTGGAATTATTTGAAAAGCGGGTAGGTACATAATATATCTTTGTGTATTCTAGGAGTGATCTAGGACTTACCGAAAAATTGATAAGATAACTGGGATCTATTGCCGTTCATAAATATTAGGACATCTGCTGTATTTGCAAACAATCTGATATTTGCTACAGATGGAATACTTTTCACTGCTTCTAATTTGAAATACTAAATAAAGTAAAACTTGTTTGTTCTTCAATGAATTTTCAACGTTTTTCACAATAATTATTCCGCACAGTCAGTGGCGGATTTAATAGAGCGGCCGATGAGCAGTTGCCACCTGGGCCCCTGCTCAGAAGGCCCCACTAGGGCCCCATCCTTAACAAAAATTATGATTTTATTCAAACTATATTTTGTTTCTGTATTATTACACCGAGCCCGTTTTCAGTAAACTACCGCTTTAGTTTCTCGCAAAATGGGCCCCTGCTGAGAAGACCCCACTAGGGCCCCATCCTTAACAAAAATAATAATTTTACCCCAACTATATTTTGTTTCTGTATTTTTACACCGAGCCCGTTTCAGTAAACTACCGTTTTAATTTCTCGAAAAATGGGCCTCTGCTCAGAAGGCCTCCCTAGGACCCAATCTTAAAAAATAATGATTTCATCCAAGCACTTTTTTTCTCTACTTTTCTGTACAATTCCCCCCTTTTGGTAAACTACCTCTTCATTTTCCCGAGAAAACGGGCCCCTCAATGTTTGCCACCTGGGCCTTTTTCCTTAAATCCGCCACTGCGCACAGTGTAGGTGTCCTAATACTTATGAACGGCAGTGTATGTATTAGATACTCAAATTAAATCAAATCGCCTGAGTTTTCGGCACGTATGTACGTACATTAAAAAATGTTACTAAACATTTGAATATTCCCAAGTATTTAAGGGGTGCGGCCTACCTAGAACGGTCGAAACAACATGCTTCTTTGGGAATTTTTTCTAGAAAAGCCGATCAACTTTTGTTATTAAACATTAGTCTATTGCAGGCCTGCCCTTTACGGTGCAAATACCTCCTGAAGTTCTGGGACCCGGGCCACAGCCGAGCGCGGGGCTGTTACGTTGCTAACCACAGCAGGGGCTGCGGGACAACTGCATGAGTATGCGGCCGTCCATGCAGGCTCGTGTAACATGGACGCACACTCATGCAGTTCTCTCGCAGCTCTCGCAACGGGTAGCATTGGAACACTTACGCGCCCGGCTGTTGCCCGGGTCCTAGAACTTCGGGAGGTATTTGCACCGTAAAGGCCAGGCCTGGTCTATTGGAAAGAGTACCTACATCTTACGGATATTTCAGAATTATTTCTGGTAAAAAGTATTGAAAGGTTTGTGAGTTATAGGTTATGCCCGAGTCGTACTTTTTTTAGACCCTTTGCGGTGACAACCGTAGCTCGGTGCAGGATCATCTAAAATTGAAAATTCGATTTTTTTTAGGTAATACATGAAGTTATCTAGGCTATTTTGAGACAAAATGGCAGTTATGCGCAGTTGAAGAATCGATACTTAACTAAAAATCGCTTGTTTTTCGAGGGTAAAAAAATCTAGACAAAAAAAGGAAAGCTCCCAATAGTGCTTATGTTTTTAACCCTAAAATGAGCCTGCAAAGCCTGGAGTAAATAGGTTCATTAATTTTTTAGTTATATTTGTCACCGGCTTAAAGTTTTGGGTCTGAGCGCTACACCGATGAACACCTACAGTGAGTAAAAAAAGTATTGGCACACTTTTTAAAATCGCATAACTTTTTTAGAATTGGTCCAAACGACATGAGTTTTTTTAGAAGGTAGAAGGATTAGTTTGCTAAGTGACGTATTTCGTAGTTTTGAAAAAAAATTCAATTTGTCGGAATAGCAAAAAAAATAGTAAAGGCCGTTTTTTTCAACTTTTTTTTCTGAGCCTGTAACGAAAATTCAAAAAACCCGTTTGTAGATTTAAGTAAGCTGTATACATGCTGAAAAGTTCATCAAAATCGGTTAACGGTGCTCTGAGTTACAAACGTTTAATGATCGCACGATTTCGGGAATTTCGAGATTTTCGAACTTATTGTGCGATCATTAAATGTTTGTAACTCAGAGCACCGTTAACCGATTTTGATGAAATTTTCAGCATGTATACAGCTTACTTAAATCTACAAACGGGTTCTTTGAATTTTCGTTACAGGCTCAGAAAAAAAGTTGAAAAAAACGGCCTTTACTATTTTTTTGCTATTCCGACAAATTTAATTTTTTTTCAAAACTACGAAACACGTCACTTAGCAAACTAATCCTTCTACCTTCTAAAAATAACTCATGTCGTTTGGACCAATTCTAAAAATGTTATGCGATTTTAAAAAGTGTGCCAATACTTTTTTTACTCACTGTACCTACTTACACGCGTATAACTTTGTCAATTTTGGTCGGATTAACTTGACACTTTCAGGGAATATTTTTAAGATGTTGCACTTCCAGAATATATGTATAAAAATCGAAAAATCGATTATTCGGCAAAGTTACGCGCGGGAATGACACGGAGAGGTGTTCGTTGAAATGGCTGTAGGTATAAAGCCATAAAGTAACCTTAACGGTCCATTCTACTTTGCCGGTCGAAAAAGTTGCCAATTTTATGAATTTTTTTTTTGAACTAATGTACGTATTTTAATGTTTTTTTTGCTAAATGTTTATTACTCCTTGCTGTATAGAATCGCATTTTCATGTTTTCAAAATATAATTACAAATATGTGAATTTAAATCGCAATGTTTGTGCCTCAGTGAGGACGCAGGGCCTCTACGGAAGTCCTCCTCGGCCTCAAAGTCGTCCTTAAATGATAAAAGTAGAATAATCATGCCCTACAAGGATGTACGCATAATGTGGATTAGAATCATCCAGGTATCAAAAATAGTTTCTGTTCCATCCACAAAAAAACATGGAAAATTAGCCAAAAAATTCGGAACTATTTCTTTTCAAGGCCGCTTTTTGTAACCACTGTTGATAAGTCAATAATTCTAGTCCACTTTATGCGAACAGCCCTATAAAACATAATCATTCTATTTTTATCATTTTAGGACCACTTTGACGCCGAGGAGAACTTCCGCAGTATTCTCACTGAGGCGCAAACATTGCGATATAAATTAACATATTTGTAATTATATTTTGGAAACATGAAAATATGATTCTATACAGCAAGGAGTAATAAACATTTAACAAAAAAAAACATTAAAATCCGTTGATTAGTTCTCGTAAAAAAATTCATGAAAATAGGCATCTTTATCAACCGACAAAGTAGAATGGACCCTTAAATCCTTATCCTTATCCTTACTATATATAAAACTGATACATACTACGTTGTCTGTTTATTTGTCTTCCTTTCACGCCTAAACAGCTGAACGGATTTTAATGAAATTTTGGATATACATTAAATACGCCCTACATTAGATTATAGGCTATTTACAAATATGCCATCTAAAATAATAAATAATAATAATAATTCCCGGGTGGATGCGGGTAACAGGTCAGCTAGTCGTTCATAAAAGCCGAACTCATATGCCTGTAGACCATCGCTAAAAACAACTTCATTTTTTCACACATTTAATCCCTACCAGTTTTTCAAGCTTCACCCTGTTTGCAGTAAACAATTTCATTGTTCGAAACGTAAATTTTGTTTCATGACTGCCAGGAGAATAATCCCATAAGTTTATGATGAATCGTAAGCTGTTTCAGGAAAGATTGGAATATTGATGGGAAAACTACTGACTGTACACCTGGCGAGTAAAAACTTTATTCATTAGCTATTCGCTATCCAAATAAAATGTTGCCCACCTCCGTTGTTGTCTCGACTTCTCCTATTCATGCTGCTTTGCTGACAACAATAATCGATGATGTACTGTTCTTGCACCTGTGCTGATAGTTGCCATCAATGAACGTTGCAGATTCGTGAATTGCACGGAAAGTCGGAGGGTCTCACGATTAAACAAGACTACCGATTCGAAATCGGTAGATACTCCCTTAAGGTTCCGTGACCCGAAGCTATTATGCGCTCTGGCATTTTCTCACGAGATACTCCGCTCTAATTATATGTCTAGGTTGCTCCTGTAACCTACAGTTTCATTGCTAAATACGCCCGTCTCGACGAGGTCCAGGGAAACAGTCTAATCTTTACGTCGTGCCCGATACTTGCAATTACATCTTCAGACTGCCGTTTCCTGCCGCGAGGATACCTTTAGGGATGTCTTGCTCGCACACGAACTTTCCACTACACCGGCAACAGAGCACAAGAGCTTCTTAACACTTTGACGACTGTAGGTTTCGGGGGGAACCCCTACTCTAGTTTCTCGGTCTGAAACTTCGGTATCTGGCATTTTTTGAATATTAAAACTTTAGCACCGCATAGTTTTGCTAGTGATATGGTACTCATTTCACTTATTTCAGTTTAGGGGTTGTACAAAATCCGATTTTTGAAAAAACCGGTTTTCGAATTCCACTATTCCCAAAAGGGGAGGTTCTCCAACTAGAAAATTTAAAGTAATGGATTGAAATAGAAATTGATTTCAACCAGATTTTTGACAAATTTAGCTCCTCCAACTAGAAATTTTAATGAAATGTATAAAAATAATATTCAACTACTACGAAATTTACCAAATATTAACTCCATCAACTAGAAATTTTAATCTAATGGATTGAAAGAGATATTAATTTGAACAAAATTTACAAAAAATTTAGCTCCGACAACTACAAATTTTAAAGTAATCAATTAAAATAAATTAATACCGGTTTTCGAATTTTCACAAACAATATATAATTAAAATAGTCAATAAATATTTGGACTTATTTTAACAATTTTCAGTTTCTTTAATATTTAGGGAATTACAAAAATATAACAAAATAAAATTTACTCTATCTATACAAAACCAAGTAAATAAAAATAAATAAATTAAGTAAAATCCGTACAAATCCCTACAATTTTTGAGTTCATTTAATATTTAGGGATCCACAAAAATAGAATACAATAAAATAGACTGCATACAAAACTAAATGAAAAATCACTAAAATAACTAAAATCTGCACGAAATATAAATCTTTTTCAGTGGTACCAAATTATAAATTTGTATTCCGTTTAGTATATTTTTCTTCAGAAAATATAAACTCATGAAGATTAGTTTTACAGTAAACTGTTACCTACTGCAATATGCTTATATCCGTGGCGATTTCAAGTCAATATGTTAACATTTTTAATTAAATATATAAACTAGTATATAAAAATGGTTTTTTAAATTTAAAACCCGGCTTTCGAATTTTACAAATTTGTAAATAAAAACCTATTTTTAAACACGGTTTTTAAAAACCGACAAACCCTAGTTCAGTTTAACTACCGAGTTACAATGGCTCATAGCGGAATATGTGTGTACAGGATGATTCGAAATGGTTGGTTCAATTGAAGGGGTAGAGAGTCTATGTACAAAATGGGTAGAAAATGTGGAATACAATTTATTCATAGGAGACTTCATTGTTGAGAAAATCCATTTTGATAACTCGTCTGGTTTTATTAAATATGATACAACTGCGAATGAAATGAAGCGAATGAAGTGAAAATGGTACAATAACTATTTTTTCGTATGAGGCTTTGTTCTCGAGAAAATTAATTTGAAGGTGGAACAGATTTTTAGTCAATGGCACACATACTAAAGTAATTAAGCATACATAAAGCATACATTTCACGCTCCCCTCGTGAACAAATTTTATTTCCCATTTTCTTCTTACTTTTCCATGTAGAACTGCTATCCATTCAACTGTATCGCTTATTACGCTGTATGAATTCATGTAATACGATACGTACACTACCATTTAAAAACTTGTGTACACTCATGTATTCTTGAATTTAGCACTCGCAGTATAATATTAATATTTTCATTTTGCATACTATTGTATAAAGCTTACTTAAAGCCAGTGTTGTTTATTATGAAAGTTTCTGTTTATCAAAATATCTACCTCCTTCTTATTCCTATTTTATGTAGGTACCGTTGACACTAGAGCTGGGACTATTCGAATAATTTAATATTGGAATACTTTACAAGAATTCGAATGCTACGAATAATTTTCGAATATTTGAGTATTCGAATGCTACGAATAAACTTCGAATATTTGAGTATTCGAATATTGATGTATTCGAATACTATTCGAATACTATTCAATATTGATGTATTCGAATACTATTCGAATACTATTCAATATTGATGTATTCGAATACTATTCGAATACTATTCAATATTGATGTATTTGAATACTATTCGAATACTATTCAATATTGATGTATTCGAATACTATTCGAATATTGATATATATTGATATATTCGAATACCATTCGAATATTGATGTATTTGAATACTATTCGAATTCTGATGTATAGTATGCAATAGTATGGTGTGAAGTGTGTCAAAATTACCTTACAAGGTTTCACCCTGACAAATACATCAGTATTCGAATACTTAAATATTCGAATAGTATTCGAATACTTAGATATTCGAATTATATTCGCCAAATAATTGAGCAACTGAAGTATTCGAAGATTCGAATATTCGAATACCGAAAAATTCGACAAATAGTCCCAGCCCTAGTTGACACTCGCGTAACCACTTCACGTGACATTTGCTTCTATTCTTCATCAAAGGTTAAATAAAAAAAATCAGAATCATAAAGGGACATATGTAATTATAACCCAAAATGCTATTACCTGCAGGCAAATATAATTTAATTACTCTTGTGGTACAAAAATTGTTAAAAAAAATGTGTAAAGATTAAACTATAGTCAAATATCACGCTCTACTTTTTGTATTTAAATGCGAACATTGTGTTATACAGCTCTCTACATATGCTAAGCGTGCGTTCGATTCGGCGGTGTTTAAAAAAAAATGCGTCGTAATTTGTCTCGAGCACCCCGCGGCTATGGAAAAGGCACAAACACGTGATCACGCGGGATACGAAGTGGTTACATGTTCGATAATCGGCCGAATTGGTAGAACCCCGTCTTGTTCCTGACAGGATATTCCCCATCAGTTTCAGTCTGGACCGATTGACGTCCTCCTCCGTGGCAAAAAAATTCTGACGTTCGTCCGTAAGGCTTTCGCCTCGATAATTTCGATCGAGCTCTCCCCCAATTCCCCCGTCAACCTAAATGGCTCGGAAGACATGGATTTGAATCCGGTAATTGACAACCAGTCGTCTCCGACGCCGACAATTAGCATTTTAAATTTCCCTCTATCTGCGATTATTCGGGGATCATCGATAATACCACACTCGGTTTTTAACGGGATTCCACGATGCAGGCGGGACAATGATGAGCACAATTCTGCGGACGATGAAGTTTCGATTATACTGGACCCTTCGGTTATGTCATTATTAGACTGCGGAAGCTTATGCAAATTCGTATTTAGTGGCGTATTCAGGATTTAATCTTGGGGGGAGCCAAGTTGAAGGGATACAAATATCTTTTAATGCAAATTCAATAAAATTCATTAGGTGGTTATAAAAATTTATTTCAAGAATAAAATCCAGCTTTCTTTTCTTAGTGTCTCTTTAAATATGTTTTTTGCTTTGCATATTTTTAGCATATAGAGAAGGTGCTTACAAATTAGTAATTTAATTTAATTTTGAGGCAATTAACGGGATTATTCAATCATTTGACTCCGGCGATGCTGCTTCAGCTGCATCGGTACAAGACATTCTAAAAGACAAGACCCTTATTTCAGAATTAACATATGAAGACCACAGGGGAAAGACGCGATAAGTCCATTTTTATTAATTTTCTTATTTCGATGCCATCTGGTGACTAGCAGGGGGTACTTTAACCTTTAGAGGGCCGGGCTGGCCGCTATAGTGGCCACCTAAGAATTTGGATACTATACCGATCATTTTGGTGGTATATATGCATAAATTTTAAGTAAATAAATTTTACAATTTCAGTGAAAAAATCCCGGCCGTCTAATGATTAATAAGACATAGTCAAAAAGGGGAACAACCTTCCACGTCTGAAGACATAAGCCTTTTAAAAATAGGTGTACAGGGAAGTAACATGGCAGGTCCAAGTGAAACAGGGGAATAATTTAATAAGGCCACGAAAAACTCAATACTAAATATTTGAGCCATTTGGAAAGGTTTGAATCGATTTAAAGTGCTAATGTTTTTCCCCTATGGTCTTCATACATAAAAGGTCACTTTGGAAATTTGCCTTTTATCGAACACCTAGAAGAAATTTTCTAACTTTGACGTCCTGTATTTTTGAAACTAATTAGAAACTTCTAACTTCACGTACTAACCAATTAGAAACTTCTAATTTCCGGCAGAGTATACGTATCATTTTTCAGTTTCATCAAAATCCCAGACTAAGATATGAGGCATTGAGAGCAATAACGAACTAACCTACATTTTTTCGAAATTGAGTTAGTAGCAATAATGTATTCCAAGGGGCTCTACTAATCATATAAAATAGGAAAGAGAAATTATTTTCAATGTGAGTTAGTCCGTTGTTGCTCTTAATGCCTTATATTATGTATTATTGATTGATATACACTAGTACAGGGTGAGCTAAACAAAGGATATTATTCCGAAAGAGACCGGTGGCCGATGGAGATGAGGTTCGAGGGGGGGGGGGGGGGGGTGTGGATCCTAAATAAAAATATTTAGCTTCGGGTATTTATTAGTTTCCAAAATATTAATAAAAAATTATTGTTAACTTTTTGGACGTTGGTGCAGGCCCCCGACCCGCCACACCCTCCCGTCCTGCCATTTTTTATTTTTGAAATTTTGTAACCAAAGTCTCATTTTTAGTATCGCTACTATGCTTTACGCGCCCGCGAGCGCGCGCGCGCCCTCTACACTAATCGAACCTCAACCAATACTACTATCCGGGACAAAATGGAAAGGGGAAAGCGTTATGTCGTTATAAGTCAACAGAAATATTGATAAGAGGGGAACCCCTGGCAAAGTGATTACAAAAAATCGGTATGATGTACCCTTTTATGCACAATTACCCCTGTACCTTTTGAACTCATTAATTGCCGAAGCTAAAATTTTATATTTGGGGTCTTTCCACACCCCTCGTAATACCCACCAAGTTTCATGTCGATCGATTTTCTTGGAAACAACTGCAAATATAGATTGCAATTTTTTTACATTAAATGGAACTAATCATTTAGTCTATGAGAAATTTATCTGGGGGTGGGGGTACAGGGTTTTTTTAATGAAAGGGCGTATTAATTTTTCTTATTTGGATTAGGGCTGGGAGTATTCGACTAATTTAATATTCGAATATTTTACAAGTATTCGAATATTTTAGTATTCTAATGTTATTATTCGAATACCATTCGAATACTGATGTACATTGTTATTATTCGAATACTATTTGAATACTGATGTACTTGAATACTGATATATTCGAATACTGATGTACTTGAATACTGATATATTCGAATACTGATATATGCGAATACTGATGTATTCGAATACTGATATATTCGAATACTGATATGTGCGAATATTGATGTATTCGAATAGTATGGTGTGAATTGGGTCAAAATTAGCTTACAAGATTTCACGCTGACAAATGAACCTACTATTCGAATACATCAGTATTCGAATACTTAAATATTCGAATAGTATTCAAATACTTGAATAATAGAATAGTATTCAAATACTTGGATATTCGAATAAATCAGTATTCGAATACTTAAATATTCGAATAGTATTCGAAAACTTGGATATTCGAATTATATTCACCAAATAATTGAGCAACTGAAGTATTCGAATATTCGAATACCGAAAAATTCGACAATTAGTCCCAGCCCTAATTTGTATAGCTCTTATGAAACTTAATAACATTTACTTGAAATATTTGTTTCATTATACATCATTTATACATCATTTTCGATTCTGGCAGTGAGATATACGTATCTCTGCCATACTTTTGCAATTACGCACGATTTATTACACTATAAATTCAAACAAGAACTAAACAATCCAACAGTTTTATTAAAACTTTGTATTTATTGATAAAGGCGAAACATTCAAAACAGAAGTCGAAGGAAAGAATAGCAGAGAAACGCAATTGGTTTGCAGTTGGAAATTAGGCAGAAGGCAGGAAGAAGGAGGGGCTATATGCCACACCATCGAATTATGTATACGGCAGTTTCAAAGGTATCGTGCAGCAACCGGAAACCACCTTGTATTGAGAAAAAAAAACGAAAAGGGGGAGAAATGGAGTGAGGATCCTTAGCAGCGGTGAATGCAGAGAAACAGATACAAAGTACTCCACGCCGCGAAGATAATTAAAGAACATCCCGCTGAGGTCAAGGAGCGCCATCTACTAAAAACAAAAGAGATAAGCGAGAAAGGAGCACCGAGGAGGCACATAATTTAAGTAGTTCGAGAATTGAAAGTGCAGTACATAAAATACAGTAGAATCTCGATCATCCGAATGTTGTTTAATCGATTATTTAATTATACGAACATCTTTTAACCGTATGATGATTTCAATTTATTGTTAGCTTGACTTTGGAGATGATTTAAGAGCACTGCTGACCTCAACTTTTACTTAAAGAGTAGACTTATAAATATAGAAAGGAATGTGTATTTTTGTGGATTATAATTGATGATCGTGAACAAGGATTAATAGGTGATGATAATCTTCTCACTACAAAAGTAGCAGCATGTATAATAAATCTAGTTGATTATTTTAGGTTAAGTTGAAAAACAGTTCCTGACTGAACTTCGCCTTTGCTTTTATCTTGTTTACTTTTTTCGTTGTTTTCTGCTTGTGTTGTGTAATAAAGATGTTAAATAATACTAATTCTTCTGTTTAACACATATTTTATACAGAAGGTAGAAAGTTTTTCTGTAACTCCTCCCAAAAGTAATAAGATTAATTTAAAAATTTGCTACTCCTGGAGATAGATACATTTACTCAAGTAAAATCCATTAATCATGGCTAAAACGATAGAAAATACTAAACGAAATCATATTATGCAGGTGTACGTTTATAAAAATTGTCGTTTTATCATTAGTGGACAAAATTTCAAACCTTTACGTTACGTTGTGTAATAATAAAGATACTATAAGTGAGTCGTCTTAAGTTATAGTTGCGTGTACTAGCTTATATATCTTTTATTAAATCATATAAAGGTTAGAGAAAAGAATTAGACGAAAGGCGAAAGTATAATTTGGAAGGCAGTGGCGCACCCTGCAGGGCGGAGGGGTGTAAAGGAAAGTTTGAGGAAAGAAAGAGGAAATAAGAGATTAATGTAAAAACTGAAGTAATTGAAGACCTTTTTAAAAAGAAAAGAAAACTGGATTTTATTCTTTAAATACATTTTTATAATCACCTAATGAATTTTATTGAATTTGATTACAAATATTTTTATCCGTTCGACTCGGCTGCCTCCACGATTAAATCCTGAGTGCGCCACTGTTGGTTGCCCATTGCTTGCATTATCTACCACGCATTACCGAGCTTGCCGCTAGGAGCGCTGCTTGCATATTCCGAGGAATTAGTCGAAGTTTCACGAATATGCCTAAGATAGAATCTTTTTAAACTGATCATAAACGTATTTTATTTATACAGGGTGTTAAAAAATAGGTCTACGATTTTAGGGGCTCATAGTTCTCCCTGTACACACTGAATATTGTATTTTATGCAAAACAATGTATGAGCAAGAGGAGTAGACAATTTTTGGTAGGTATGAATAACTGCTCGTACCAATATATTATGAGACACTTATTTGTGTGATGGTACATCGCTTTTTAAATACAGGCGAATGAATATTCCTTTCGAGAATCATCAAATGGTACAAGAAACAAGTGTGAAAGCTCTCCCAGATAGCACACAACGTTTAATTCAGACATTTCGCGTTAAAGCCGTCTTTTATGATGTCTTTAAGATTTTATTAGATGTCTTAAAGATGTCATTAAGACATTTCCTCTTAAAACCATTTGTGACATTTTAAACGTCTTGAAGACGTCTTTCAGACTTTACTAGCTGTCTTTAATGGGGGTTTCTAGTTTGGGATGCTGATTTTTTCAGCATTTTTTAACATTTTTGTGATGTAAAAAATATGGATAGTTTTGACGTCAGGTGTCATTGGAATCCGCTTGAATTTTTCGAGAGGTCCAAGCGGTGTCTATTGTACCGGTCGGTTTGGTCATCTGAAATTGGAAAATCAAACGATATTTTCATCAGCACATTTGTGGCTTTAGCGGGAACTAGGATAAAAATGACGGAATAGGAACGCTTTCATCAAACTCGTGCGATTTTTACCACTTTTTAGCCCCAAATTTGCTGATGATGAAAATAACGCTTGATTTTCCAATTTCAGATGTCTAAAACGATCGGTACGTAAAACACCGTTTAGGCCTCTCGAAAAATTCAACCGGAATTCAACGACACCTGACTTCAAAACAATCCATATTTTTTACATCACAAAAATGTTAAATTATAGCCAGAACATGAAATAATGAAATGCAAAAAACGCTATTTGTAAATATTTCTTCGTTCACTCAGAAAAAATCTAAAATTGACCTAAAAAATAGCGTCCCAAACTAGAAAGCAAATACGTCTTGAATGTCTATGATGGACATTTTTAAGACATCTTTAAGACGTCTGTGCGCTAAAAAATCCTTATGATTTGAAAGTATATTTCACGAGGTTACTCAAATAGGAATCAACCACTGCAATATTGGGTTGGTCCAAAGGCTTTATTTTTTTTGCGACAGTGCGGTTTGCTTCAGTTTCCTGCACACAAATAAAATTCTGAAAATTGATTCGAGAAGCAATAAAAAAAATTCAGTCAAAATGTTAAAAGTTTTGATTTTACATAGGTATAATACTAGTCTCTTAATTTCCGGAAAAAATACTTTAGCCTGTACACAATTGTTTGCGTTTCTCTGATTTTCTAGAATATTGTTGCACTTCATATATTAACAATACTTCTTAATATTTTGTATATTTCTATAGAACGTTAATCAAAACACATGACATCAACGAACATTAATAGGGCAATAATTGCAATTGAAATGTCGATATGTGCGTTAAATTTAGTTATCTCGTAATAGTCAGATTGGGTTCATGTTTGAAATTCCTAAATTGAATAGTAATTGCGGTGCGCCGACGTTTGCCAGATGAAATTATGTGGACATAACTATTATTCCAGCAAGCCATATTGATCTATGTGATACATTTGCCAGTAAATTCAGGCCATTGTACCTATGAGTGTTCTGATGTTTCATTTCGCATGCGTTAATTGCCTATTTCGTTGTAAGAAATAAATTGAATGTCTCAGTATTTTGAATAATTATTACTAACAGTAGATATTCATTTTGAATGAATACGAAATTATTCCCTAGACTTCAATATTAATAGGTGTAAAATATGTATAAATATATTTCCAAGTGAGGAAAGTTTTAATTGGGAAAATTAAAATAAGGAATTCCTAAGGAATATTAATTAGCAAGACACTTTGCACTAGCTTTTAAGATAAATAACTACGCGGAAATTTTACAAGTTGATTAGTTCAAAAATAAGTCGAAGTTGTAAAATAACTTTGACTTAAAACAAGCTTGGTTTTCGAGCAAATTGATTTCCAAAATCTGTCGAGCTGTGTATTCTTGAATAAAATTCGGTTGCATCTTTGAAAGATTATTTTGGAAAAAGTTTCGTTTGAAAGACAGTGAATCCACAATTTCGAAGTATTTTTGCATGGGGATCCAATTTATCTGCACCTATATTATATTTACTGCTTCACAGGGTTTATACAAAAACCGACTTTTGAAAAAACTGGTTTTTGAATTTTCACAAAAAATATATTTAAAATAGAAAATAATGTCAGTTTTTATTTTAAAAATGTTCAGTTTTTATTAATATTTATGGAATTACAAAAATATGACAAAATAAAATATACTGTATCTATACAAAACCAAATAAAAGAAATTTAAATAACTAAAATCCGTAGCATTTTTTAGTTCACTTAATATTTCTGGATCTACAAAAATCAGCACAATATAATACACTGCATACAAAGCCAAATGGGGAAAAAACTAAAATAACTAAAATCCGTACAAAATATAAATTATAAATCCTTATTTCATTTAGTATTTTTCTTCTGAAAATATGAACTCATGAAGATTAGTTTCCCAGTAAACTGTTATAGACTACAATATGCTTGTGTCCGAGGCGATTTCAAGTCAAAATCTTAACGTTTTTAATCAAATAATTAATTCATTTTTCCATATTAAGTCTAGATTATAAAACCGGTTTTTTCAAAATTTAAAAACCGGTTTTCAAATTTTACAAATTTATGAAAAAAAAAAGTTTTTATACCCGGTTTTTAAAAACCGACAAACCCTGCTGCTTCATTCTGCCAAATTTCATCATTAGGTAATCAAATATACTCAAAATCGATTTTCCAAAATTTTATTACTCCTTTTTCATTTCTTTTCATACAAAAATCACTCCCGTTCGGGTTTTATTAACAATTCGACGACAGCTGACATATGTAAAGGCAGATACAAGTTTGTTTATGAATAATTTATATGAAAAATCTTTTTTGTAACGGAACATTTTTGAGATTCCTATAGCAGCGTATGAATGATTTTAATGATATATTAGTTGCTAATATTGCAGTTGCCTTCGTTAAGGGTATTAAACGCATAATGATACAGCAATATGCATATGTATTATAACACATGTATGTGTATCCAGAGTAATATCTCTAAACTCTCGCGTGCAGTTAGCTAATAGTGCAACGTCCCTGTTGCAATGTCCACTAATTAATGTTTAACGTTGTACCCACTTCGAGGTTTACTTGCCAATAGAGTCAACGCCAATATAAAGCTACATGTTTGACATTTTTCGAATGTTGAAAATATCGATTCCTTTTTGTGCAATAAGGATTTGTTTCTCCTTGAATAATATCGATTTGTTTTCTCCACCGTTAAATAGGAAAAATATAAAAAAGATTCCAGTATTCTGTGAGATTTTGGCAAAATTTTGATACGAGGATGACCAATAAATGAACTTAAATGTAATAAGCGATTAATTCTTAAGGAATCGTAACATCATTTTCATATTTTTCACTGCTTCTTTTTTATTTACATACATTAAACTGCCAATGGAATGTAAAAATTCTATGCACTAAATTATATTATACTCACACTATTTAACGTGCAGAAAATATATATTTTATTATAATTATAGATTGCAGTTCAATACTACACAATGACACGAGTAACTAAAATATAATCGAAATTGACGAATGAAAGTACCGCGAAAATAAAAATGAAATTTTGTCCATTAATTTCAGCAGTTTCATTCATTTATTTATCTGATATTCCTTATTTATATCTGGCTGGCAATTATGGCTGGGAGTATTCGAATAATTTAATTTTCGAATATTTTACAAGTATTCGAATGCTACGAATAAACTTCGAATATTTGAGTATTCGAATGTTATTATTCGAATATTTGAGTATTCGAATGTTATTATTCGAATATTTGAGTATTCGAATGTTATTATTCGAATATTTGAGTATTCGAATATTTGAGTATTCGAATGTTATTATTCGAATATTTGAGTATTCGAATGTTATTATTCGAATATTTGAGTATTCGAATGTTATTATTCGAATATTTGAGTATTCGAATGTTATTATTCGAATATTTGAGTATTCGAATGTTATTATTCGAATATTTGAGTATTCGAATGTTATTATTCGAATATTTGAGTATTCGAATGTTATTATTCGAATATTTGAGTATTCGAATGTTATTATTCGAATATTTGAGTATTCGAATGTTATTATTCGAATATTTGAGTATTCGAATGTTATTATTCGAATATTTGAGTATTCGAATGTTATTATTCGAATACTGATGTATTCGAATAGTATAGTGTGAAGTGGGTCAAAATTAGCTTACAAGATTTCACGCTGAGAAATGAACCTAAAAACTTGATTTATAATTCGCACCATACTATTCGAATACTTAAATATTCGAATAGTATTCGAATACTTAAATATTCGAATAGTACTCGAATACTTAAATATTCGAATAGTACTCGAATACTGGGATATTCGAATTATATTCGCCAAATAATTGAGCAACTGAAGTATTCGAATATTCAAATACCGAACATTCGAATAGTATTCAAATACTTGGATATTCGAATAAATCAGTATTTGAATACTTAAATATAAATACATCAGTATTCGAATACTTAAATATTCGAATAGTATTCGAAAACTTGGATATTCGAATGGTATTCGAATACTTGGATATTCGAATTATATTCGCTAAATAATTGAGCAACTGAAGTATTCGAATATTCAAATACCGAAAAATTCGACAAATAGTCTCAGCCCTACTGGCAATACTTTAGTTTAACTAGAATATTTTTATTTAACCTGTAAAATAGGTCTTGATTTAATGAAACAGTAGACAAAGGTGACGTTATAAATATAAAAAGCTTGATCAGCGAGTAGAGCAGTTTAATAAGATGCTAGATTCGTGATTAGAGGGCCTGAAGATATTGTTTGATTAAATTTCCGCTAGATCTTTGGGCCAACCGAGTGAAATAGAGAGTTAGCTGGATATTGCATTGACACTGTGAGAAAAATAAAAGGCTTCCAGCACTTTTGTTGGCGCTTACCTGGCCAGAAAGAGGGTCGTTGTTTTCAATCTACGTCCACATCACCGATACTCTTTGTAGTCTTTAAAATTCATAACTTCACTATTCACACTATACCGATCGTACGTTTTAATTGTAACTTTAGTACATTGAATTAAAAACTTGCTGTTAGCAATTACCATTCGAATTATAATCTGAAATATTGCGATTATTACACACCACTGTTTTAGGTTTGACAGTTATCACGTTATTATGGAATTTTCCATGGAATAATCCAGAAGTCAGAATAATTACTGGAACATTGTTATTCTGCAAGTTTATACGATACTCTTACGGTGTGCTAGGCTGATACAGAAATCATTTTTAATTAATTAATATAGTTATATCTTATCTTCCTTTACTTAAAATTACCAATTTCTTTACTTTACTTAAGGGGATTAGGCAGTCGAAAAATCGTTTTTTATTGCTTTTTCGAAAGTACTACCTTTTCTGAATAAAATGCCGCTTGGTTTATAGTAAAATTCGCAAAATTGTAGATTTGGCAGCTAAAAACGTCAAGCGGCAATCTACATATAGCGTCGCCTTTGCCCAGAAACTTTAAACGCGTTTTTCTCGAATATTTTTTTCTCTTAACTTTTTTCCTGATTGCGAACGAATTGAGGTTCAGATCGACTTGGAAAAAATTACACGATGTGTAAAACATGTGCTATTTCGAGGCAAACTCCTTATAGGGTCAGTAAAAATTCGAGATTTTTATAAAAAAATTAAGAAGTCACCGGATATTGGTAGCGCACCATCATTGTTTGTGAAAAGATAGTACTTTCGAAAAATGCAATAAAAAACGATTTTTCGACTGCCTAGTCCCCTTAAGGGGGGATTGCGCGTAGTTGGGCCGAAAAATAGATAATTCTTTGTGAATTTTTTGTACAAAAACGGTGCAACAAATTAATTTGAGCTACGGCAGGCTGTTCTATTGTATCTTGAACTATTGTTCTGAATTTTTGTGTGTCAGTGAAAAAAAACATGGCAGATACAAAGAGTGAGTTGGAAAAATAATCGGGTGGCCCTGGCGTTGACGAAAAGTACTGTAAGGGTTATCCGAAACGCAAAAAGGAAATTAGATTCATAAACTATATGAATGTGGCTATGGGTGGTAGTAGATGCATTAAAAAAAATTAAAAAAATGTAAAAATGACAGCCTTCTGAAGAAGATGAAGCGCCCTGATTTGAGTCTGAGATAGGTTTTGCCTGAAAATCGGGAAAACTTCTTTAAATAAAAAAGGAACGGTAACAGATACCGTAATAAATCTACTACCACCCATAGCCACAACCCTTACAGTACTTTTCTTCAACGCCAGGGCCACCCTATTATTTTTCCAACTCACTCTCTGTATCTGCCATGTTTATTTTCACTGACACAAAAATTCAGAACAATAGTTCACGACACAATAGAACAGCCTGCCAAACCTCAAATTAATTTGTCGAACCATTTTTTTACAAAAAATTCACAAAAAATTACATATTTTTCGGCCCAACAAGGCGCAATCCTCCTTAATTATTTCAGCACTGTAACAGTATTATTATCTGTACACTACTAACAAACTTTCCTCGTACCATTCTTAAATCTTCAACCACCCTTCCACGTCTGCCTTCCCACCACGTTATTAAATTACATCGAGCTCGATAATTGCTACACGCAGCTTCCTTAAAAACCACAATTCTGTCACTCCATTTTAATCAACTACCGCCAATTTGCCAAGTGTCAAATCGTTAACCTACACGTTCCGCTACGAATTCCTTCCAATCAATCCTTGTTCTTCCCCGACCGATTAGCGAGGATTAAAGTCGAGGAATTCGATGAAACGGAACAAGGGAGTGACGGTTGTCTGGAACGTTAACCGCGGTAACAAACGGCGAACAAATTTTCGTTGCACACCTCGTACATTCCCAAGAGCACCTGCGCGCATCGCGATTTATCGTAAAGGTTGATCTATTCGGGGGGATCAGGAGTCATAATGTGTCTACGAGCACGCGTCGCGTTGGACTGGCTACGAAACAGATCGTAAGAACGAAACTTCACCTCACGGCTTTCGGTTGAATTAACACCAAGCCCTGCGATTGGTAGGTTACTCACAAGGTTAGGATCTTTCGGCCTTTCGAAAAGACATTTGTTCTGGGGCCTCCTTCGAAACGTAAACACAGCTGCTGGGCTTATTGCTGTCACTGTTATTGTTGCCACTGTGTTAATTAAAGCGTGTATGTTTGATACGCGAAAGCTATTATGTTAATTATTTTGTATACTAGTGGTGTGTATTAGGGCGGAACCTATGTTTTGATTAACCAAACACAACTGTAAAAAAATTTTGGAAAAATATTCATGTTTGGAGCTTCTTGTTTCTCTTAAAAATGTAAAAATTCACAATGTGAATCTTATTTTTACATTTTGAAAATTTAAATTTGAATTTTCAGTTGGCCTCGGTGTGGGATAGTTGTTTTTTGATTAACCAAACACAACTGTAAAAGAGTTTTGGAAAAATATTCATGTTTGCAGGTTCCTTTTTCTCTTAAAAATGTAAAAATTCACGATGTGAATCTTATTTTCTAAATTTTTAAGAAAAAGGAACTTGCAGACATGAATATTCTTCCAAAATTTGTTTACAGTTGCGTTTGGTAAATCAAAATGCAACTATCCCGCACCCAGGCCAACTGAAAATTCAAATTTAAATTTTATAGTATCGCTCCGCCCTAGTGTGTATAGTTACCACTATAGTTACTACTATTGATATTCGAATATCATAGTATTTTGACAATTGTTGCAGTAAGTAATAAATTACTTCGAATTTTTTTTCTCCTACAATTATTTCTTTCAGACAATTTGTAATTATTAAACTATTAAGTTAATTTTCTTATTTACAATATTTTCATCAAAATATATAGATAGGTATTAGGGAGACAAATAATTTTTCTACAGTCGAATCTCGATAACTCGAAAACATCTATAAGTCGAAAATTGTCTACATTCCCATTGGCTTCGCTGTAAACACCTGTACAACTCGGTAAGTCGAAACCTCTATAAATCGAAGATTTCTTTCTCGTCCCTTGAGATTCGACTGTATTTCCATAACCACGTGCGCTAAGTATGCTTCTGTGGATACTTGTATAATTTGGAACAAAATGCTGAAAAATATTATTCATTACTACCCGAAATGCACGTGACGTATGTTGAGAGACTTCACAAATTCTAATATCGTAACAGGCAAAGTTAGTCGCAATAAATTATACTTTTCTAATAATGGAAATTTGACTCTTAAAATGTTGCACACAATAATATTAATTTGTGTTGTCGACGTATCGATATATGTACCACAAGCTCCCATTTTTATGGATTGCAGAAAATATTTCCTGTGGACACAAGCAGAAGAAATTTAAAATTTTTCATATCAAGTTTCATTGGCTGTCGTGGTCGCCATGATTCTAGGGCTGGGACTATTTGTCGAATTTTTCGGTATTCGAATATTCGAATATCCAAGTATTCGAGTACTATTGGAATACTCGAATATTCGAATATCCAAGTATTCGAGTACTATTCGAATACTCGAATATTCGAATATCCAAGTATTCGAGTACTATTCAAATATTTAAGTATTCGAATACTATTCGAATATTTAAGTATTCGAATACTATTCGAATATTTAAGTATTCGAATACTGATGTATTCGAATATTTAAGTATTCGAATACTGATGTATTCGAATAGTATGGTGTGAATTACAAATTAAGTTCTTTAGGTTCATTTGTCAGGGTGAAATCTTGTAAGCTAATTTTTACCCACTGATACATCAGTATTCGAATACATCAGAATAATAACATTCGAATACTCAAATATTTGCAGTTTATTCGTAGCATTCGAATACTTGTAACATATTCGAATATTAAATTATTCGAATAGTCCCAGATGATTCCAACGCATAAATAGTAGCCCATCTTCTTCCTGAAGTGTGAAATTCTTTTTATGAATAAACATACGATGCCTCCCTTAGGAAAAAAGAGAATCCTGGATATTTGAGTAACGCATACAAACCACCGACTTATCCAATTCCTCAAAGCTGGTGCGTGACAAGCATGAAGACAAGGAGGCATTTCTCTCTGTCACAAATGCATATCCTGGAGGAAACGACGGGAAACGACTCCGCTCAGAATACTTTCTCTTTCAGCCTGAAGAATATACATGCACGGTCCTCCGATCAACTAACCTCAACGGCCTCGAATAACTGCCCCATTTTGTGCTGCACGTCTTGCAAACACGCGAGGGGAAATTCTGACCTTCGGGAAACCACGTCGGCAAGACTCGACCCCAAGGCGTTTCTTCCCCTTGATACAAGCCACTGTTCGCTTGTTATCAATTTGCACGCGCAGAAATGGTTTTAACGAGACAAGGAAAAATTGGACCATAGATCTCGGGAAATGGTGCTGTATTGGAACCAGCCAAAAATGGGGAAGCATTTATTACAACCCAATGCTTCAAGGAAACAGAACTATCAGAAAATCGTATCGAGAGGAAACGATGGAACACTTGCTACGATTATGGGTTAGAGAGGAGTTGGGAATCTTACAGTAGAAGAGAGTACCTGAAGTGTTTTTTAAGAAGTTATGCCAAAGGTACTAATTATACAAACAAGAAACGTCATCCAAGTGATAATATTCGATTTCGATAGTGTACGTATGCAAATACATAGTGTAGATTATTGAAAAATATTTCATGAATTTTTTCTTATCGGTTGACACACATGTTGAGGAGGTAAGGTCGGAGGTGTATGTAGAGTGACTAGAAGGTAGGGCCGAAAAGGAAAGAGGAGGAAAGAAGTGTGGAAGTGTGCGTTCCGTGCTGGGCCTGCTACTGGACTCATCAGTAAGGGTTCCCTAGCAGACCCTACCTTAGACGCGGGGGTGTTAGGTGGTAATTCGAAACAGGTATATGCAGGTCTAGGAATTGGTAGTTGAGGGAGAATTTGCGAGAGAGCGGTATCGGTTGAGATGCCCTCTTGTGGCGAGCACGGAGGTATCGCTACAATATTTATGGGGTGAAAAGGGCCCTCAAACTTAGGGTTGGAAAATTTGTTTAGCTAAATTTCCTGGAAACTAGTAGAGATGGAAGAAAATGTTGAATGTAATAAAATTATTTTTCACGAGTTATAATGTAGCCTGAACAAAATATTCACAGTCATAGGTGGCGCCACTGTAGCCTGTCACATCGTTGTTTCATGAATATTTCTTATAAAGGTGCGAAACCACGATGAGACTTTTCTATTATCAAACAAGAATCTCAGTAACTAAATGTAAATAATGGAAATAGTCGCGAGAAAAGAGATTTTTGAAAATATTTCATGAAACTTGTCTTATGAGAGTCGTAGTTTCATAAAATAATTATTTTGTCATTTTCGAAATATTAATTTAAAACAAAATTGCGGCCATTTAAAGTTGAAGTCCTGATTTTTGCGCGAAAAAATTTGATTAAAAAATCAGGACTTCAAATTTAAACAGCCGCCATTTTGCTTTAAATTAATATTTCGGAATTTCCCTCTGTAAATCAGAGGCTACATTAATATACTAACGAAATCATTTTTGTTTTTTGATTTTAGATAATCTGGTTGTGAATGCCAGCGCTTACCCGAAAACAACTTTTTAAAAAGGTTTCTTGGAAGTCGGTGGTAATTTTATTAAAAACGTAAATATTTTTCTCCAAACAGTTACCAAATGTTCTTTAAATGTTGCTCTTATAAGTGCAAAAAGTTCTGTACAAATATATGCTTCCGCGTTTTAAAAAAAAATCGGGGTATAACTCCTTAAGACAAAGTAATCGTTGCAAAAGGTTCTAAAAAATGTATCGTTACTACTAATTATTAAGCCATGTTTCTTGTAAAGATTCAGCACAATGATGTATTGCCACTAACACCATTACTTTATCCAATGGATACTCAACTTCCATGGAACGAAGGTATGTACTGGAAAAATCTTTTGTGTACGCATTGTGATTCTTCCTGAAATTGATACATACGTATTCCTCTATTAATATATTCAGTGCATTGATTTACGACAAAATTTCTCCAGTGCTGTATGGTGTATGCATTTCAAGAAGACCTGGGACTATTCGAATAATTTAATATTCGAATATTTTACAAGTATTCGAATGCTGCGAATAAACTTCGAATATTTGAGTATTCGAATGTTATTATTCGAATTCTATTCGAATAGTATGGTGTGAAGTGGGTCAAAATTAGCTTTCGAGATTTCACCCTGACAAATGAACAAAGAACTTGATTTATAATTCACACCATACTATTCGAATACATCAGTATTCGAATACTTAAATATTCGAATAGTATTCGAATACTTGGATATTCGAATAGTATTCGAATACTTGGATATTCGAATAGTATTCGAATACTTGGATAGTCGAATAGTATTCGAATACTTGGATAGTCGAATAGTATTCGAATACTTGGATATTCGAATTATATTCGCCAAATAATTGAGCAACTGAAGTATTCGAATATTCGAATACCGAAAAATTCGACAAATGGTGCCAGCCCTAATTTCAAGGATACCCCAATTTAGTGACAGGACGCAGAATCTATATATTGGATTTGATGCCCATATAAGACCTCACGAGAATAAGATGGTATAGAAAAAGGTCCAGTGTTGAATGTAGAAAGGGTTTTTTTATCAAATAACCACAGCGTAGAGGGATTCAATTTGCGCCCTCTGCGAGCCGTTCCTATGGGCTTTGGCCTATTTACCGGCTAATTAGTTAAGTGGTATTACAGCGCAAAATTATAAGAGTCGTGTTGTAGCATTTAGCGGAAAATTTATAAAAAAAACTGTCTACCTGAAGAGTAATGAATATAGAAGGGTCTGCCAGGAAACCTCATTAAAAATTTATGCATTAATAAAGAGAAAGAAAAAATAGTCACGCCGCATGTAACTTACAGAAATATGTTAAATAATAATTACTTATTTCATAAATAAGAACGCACAACATTCTGCAATTATACATTTGACTGCAAGCTGGGGCAACTCGCATATTTCAGAGAAACGTTAAAAACGCAATAAGCACAAGAGAGTTCAACACTGTTTTCAAATTTGTACGATAATCGCCTGTGGATTTGGCTTTCACATAGCCCTCTCCATTTTGCAATGAATTGCAACGCACCAGGTGTCAAAAAAAGCAATCAGCGTTCGTGCTTGCAGAAGAGACAGATGTCATTTACGCCGAGCCAGGTTAAACCGTCACCTTTTATTTCGTCTGCATCAGTAAAGATAATGGTTCGTTAAATAATAAATAGAATAGTGCCAGCTATACCGGGTAAATATAAACCCTGACAAATTAAACATTCCATTTCCGGCAAAATAATTAAGATTTAATATTATTATCGTCATCGATACTCCGTTCACTGGAAATTTCCATTTCCCGTTAGGAAAATTAGTTCCGGGACATATATTCAAATAATGATAAAACTACTTAAATATTATTATTCTTTATAGATCACTGAAAGGAAACGCGCAACTGAAGTTTTGTATTTATTTGTTTAAGAAGTTGTTCTGTATACAACGTTAAACCACTTCGTTCTCTACTTTTCTAACATAAGCTGTACGGTCGAGTTTTATGAAATTGGAGCATCTTGATTAAAGGAATAAATTGCAAACAGAAATCCCACTGTGTAACTAAAAAGTTGGCGAGATACCTTGCAGAACATGGCGCCGTAACTCTTTCCCAACATTCGATAAAAAGTTTGATAACTAAATGAAAGAGAAGGAAGTAACATGAGTTCCAATGTTAACCCGTATAACTGCGGTCACAAATACAATCTGTGCATTTGTAACATACATGCGGGCGGGTGTGACCGAGCAGTGAGAACTTTGTGGAATTCGTCCCCAGACGCATGGGTAACATGCCAATAGCAAGAAATAACTGTACATACACCTTATCAGCAGGATAAGAGGTAGTTATTGGGATCATAACACTGTACTCTCAAACAGGTACCGGACGGAGGCTAAAGATTAATTATTTCGTTAAAACTAAATTACGAAAAATTATATAGGTAGAAAATAGGGTTTGTCGGTTTTTAAAAAACCGGGTTTAAAAAACTTTTTTTCATAAATTTGTAAAATTCGAAAATCACTTTTTAAATTTTGAAAAAATCGGTTTTACATACTAGATTTAATATGGAAAAATGAATTACTTATTAGATTAAAAACGTTAACATTTTGACTTGAAATCGCCTCGGACACAAGCATATTGTAGTACGTAACAGTTTACTGTAAAACTAATGAATCTTCATGCGTTCAAATTTTCAGAAGAAAAATACTAAATGAAATAAAGATTTATAACTTGTATTTTGTACGGATTTTAGTTATTTTAATTTCTTTTATTTATTTGGTTTTGTATAGATACAGTATATTTTATTTTGTTATATTTTTGTAATTCCATAAATATTAAAAAAAACTGAACATTTTTAAAATAAGTACTGATATTTATTTTCTATTTTAATTATATTTTTTTGTGAAAATTCGAAAACCGGTGCAACCGGTTTTTTGGGAATAGTGGAATTCGAAAATCGGTTTTTTCAAAAGTCGGCTTTTGTATAAACAAACCTCTTTAGAAGAAAACAGGCGAATGTTTGTGAATTTTTTTTAAAAAGCGGAAGCATATATTCGTACAGAACTTTTTGCACTTAAAAGAGCAACACTTAAAGAACATTTGGTAATTTGGTTTATGGAAAAATATTTACGTTTATAATAATATTATAACCGACATCCAAGTAGACTTTTTAAAAAGATGTTTTGGTGTGAGCACTGCCATTAGGAACCAGATTATCTAAAATCAAAAAACAATAAACATCTCGTTAGTATTTTAATGTATCCTCTGAATCACGGAGGGAATTTACGAAATATGAATTTAAAACAAAATGGCGGATATTTAAAATTGAAGTCCTGATTTTTGTGCGAAAAAATTTGATTTAAAACTCAGGACTTCAACTTTAAATAGCCGCCATCATAGGATACATTAATATACTAACGAAATCTCTTTTGTTTTTTGATTTTAGATACTCTGGTTGCGAATGCCAGCGCTTACCCGAAAACAACTTTTTAAAAAGGTTTCTTGGATGTCGCTTGTAATTTTATTATAAACGTAACTATTTTTCTACAAAAAAATACCAAATGTTCTTTAAACTTTGCTGTTTTAAGTGCAACAAGTTCTATAGAAATATATGCTTCCGCGTTTTCAAAAAAAATTACAAACATGCGCTTCTATTCGGCCTCCTGACTAGGTATAACCCCTTAAACGAATTTGTGAAAACAAGCCGAAGGATATTCAAAATGTATGAATCAATCAACTGATCAATTATTACAATGCAATTACCTATGATGAACAATCAGTTTTTGTACGATACACAGATAACATTTTTTACAAGATTTATATATCTGAAATTATTTTCACTTAGAAACGAAAACACATTCAAAGGGAACATTAGTAATAATGCTCTCTCTCTCTCTCCCTCTCTCTCTGCCGTTTCTGCATGCTAAATCAAGACGAAAATCAAGAATGACGAAATTCCTTCTCAGACTTCGTTTCCGAGTTATTAATTATGTATCGAGAATCACGCGTAAAAAGTGCCTGACTCGAAGGACTTACACTACTGCCGGCGCGTGTTAACCAGGTCAGGCATGGCGAGTGCAGTGTCGTAGCCGTAGAAGTGATGATATACGACGCAAGCGTCGTGTGGTAATTGACACGAACAAGTCTCAACTAGGGCTGGAACTATTCGAATAATTTAATATTCGAATATTTTACAAGTATTCGAATGCTATGAATAAACTTCGAATATTTGAGTAATCGAATGTTATTATTCGAATACTTAAATATTCGAATAGTATTCGAATACTTGGATATTCGAATAGTATTCGAATACTTGGATATTCGAATAGTATTCGAATACTTGGATATTCGAATAGTATTCGAATACTTGGATAGTTGAATAGTATTCGAATACTTGGATAGTCGAATAGTATTCGAATACTTGGATAGTCGAATAGTATTCGAATACTTGGATATTGGAATTATATTCGCCAAATAATTGAGCAACTGAAATATTCGAATACCGAAAAATTCGACAAATAGTCCCAGCCCTAGTCTGAACTGCTCCATTCCAAAACAGAGAAACGAAATTTTTTACCACTGACACTGATGGCACTGAACCGTCACCGAACTGATATGTGTGCATCCACCTTTACGCTGCACTTTGTAGCGCTTGATAAAAAATTCAGATTTTATTGCGGGGGCACTGGCATTGGGGCTTCTTGTTACCATGATTATGTCCTTGTCTCCTTATCTAGTCTTCCCCACTCTTGGCCCGCATACATATTCATCATCCAGGATTGCGATAGTATTTCATAATAATTAGAGTTTCAATTTAGCAGCTGTGCATGTATATGTATACACGTACACAGATACAAAAGATACACGCAAGAGGTTACAATAAACATAAAGATTTATACAATTTTGAAATTCTACAGCTACAAATAATTTACTGGTACGAGTAGGTGCGAATAGTTGTGCATTATGGATCAATTAAATTAGTAATTTATATGTAACCAGCTGAAATGCTCGGTGTTAACCGGGTTAGCGGAAGTTTCAAAGTAAAAGCGACAGTATCATAGACGGCTCGATTTAGCCTCACCCTTTTAGCAGTTGATTTGGGTACGCCCTACAGAACGACGCATTTTAGGAAGCATTGTGAAAAGATAGAATCCAAATATTGGCAGAAGTATCCAAATATAGACAAGAGTACCAAAATTTGAGCAAAAGTACCCTAATATCTGCAAACGTACCAAAATATCAAATATGAATGAGTGTAAGAATTTTTGTAAAAAATTTAACAGAAAAAAATACAAGCATCTGCTTTGAACCAAATATGCACTGAAAACCCGAGCTGGTCCGATCAGAAACATGCACATAGCTCGGCTTACAATGGTAGCAGCAACTAAAAGTTCGACTTGTTTGATCGGTCATAACATACAGATTTTAAAAAGTCTGCTTTTGTTTATATCGAGTAAGTCGTTGGCGGACATAATTAAAAAAGCACAAGCTTGCATAACAGAGCGTAGAAGTGGGTATGGTTAACGAAACCTACACAGTGACCTCCGCTCGGATATGTGACACATATGTGCCAAATTTGAACAAAATCCGTGCAGTGGTGTAAATTTGTATTACTGTTAGGTCAAACCCATCACTCCTTCCTCAGTAGGTACTCTATCATCGTTCCATTATATCGCTTCTTCCCACAACCCTTACGACTCATTCTGCTACACAACGATAAGCCCAATTCCTTGCACACGGCACGAACCCTCCACCAGCGAAGTCGCTTTGTTCCCGATCCTTCTAACACCTCACAGTCAGTCGCTCGGTAGCTCTCAATCAAACAGTCAGTCAATCAGTCAGTCAGCCTATCCGTTCTAATTAGGGGTGGGACTATTTGTCGAATTTTTCGGTATTTGAATATTCGAATACTTCAGTTGCTCAATTATTTGGCGAATATAATTCGAATATCCCAGTATTCGAGTACTATTCGAATATTTAAGGATTCGAGTACTATTCGAATATTTAAGTATTCGAATACTGATGTATTCGAATAGTATGGTGTGAATTATAAATCAAATTCTTTAGGTTCATTTGTCGGGGTAGAATCTTGTAAGCTAATTTTGACTCACTTCACACCGAATATCAGTATTCGAATAGTATTCGAATACATCAATATTCGAATAGTATTCGAATACATCAATATTCAAAGAGTATTCGAATACATCAATATTCAAATAGTATTCGAATACATCAGTATTCGAATAGGATTCGAATAATAACATTCCAATATTAAATATTCGAAGTTTACTTGTAGCATTCGAATACTTGTAAAATATTCGAATATCAAATTATTCGAATAGTCCCAGCTCTAGTTCAAATATATTGTACCGCACATATTTTCTACTTAACTGTTGTGTTCATCCCTGGGACGCTGGCCTGGAATAAATAGAAGACGTTTCTTTTGAACGAATAACGAATTGTTCATTTTCCTTACGCTGCGACGTAACATTAAGAACAAACAAACAGGCAGAAAATGAATTTTGTATATACAGATTTTACGAAAGGGAATTACGCAGGAGCGAGTCTAGGCGACACCTCACGTCGAATGCGAGGTAGGAAAGTCTTAAACATTTTTCGAGTAACTTTTCCAAGAATAGAGGTTTATCTGCAAGCTTCCTTTTTGAAATTAAAGCTGTTATGTATGTTCGATTGCTTGTTGCGTCAAATTATTCTATGAATTCTCGAGAATAAAATGATATAAGTTATTATGAACATTTAAATATGTTTAAACAACAATCAAGGGGAAAAGAACACCCGAAATGCACCTACTTTTGCAGATATCTTTTAATTTACTTCCAAAACAAAGGGTCTAGGAGAAAATCTGACAACTCCACGCGATGCAGCACACATTTTTCCTTCGGAAAGCATAAACAGAAGTGGTATGTCACGTTTTATTTTCAATACAGAAGCAAAATAGTTTGGCAAAACATGCGGCGTCGACAGTGGTAGTCAACGGCGGCGCGGGATCCACTGCCGCTCAGCGTAGAGGCTGCCGTTCCAACATGCGGCCGGCGACGCTCTCATTAGTACAAGGGAGAAGTATGTATCTGTTTCTCCCTTGCACTAGTGGGAGCGTCGCCAGCCGCAGTCGCCGGCCGCACATTGGAACGGCAGCCTCTACGCTGAGCGGCAGTGGATCGCGCGCTGCCGTTGACTACCACTGTCGACGCCGCATGTTTTGCTAAACTGTTTCACTTCTGTATTGAAAACAAAATGTGACTTACCCATTCTGTTGATGCTTTCCGAAGGAAAATTGTCTGTTGCATCGCGTAGCGTAGTCAGATTTTCTCCTAGACCCTTAGTTTTGAAAATAAATTAAAAGATATCTGCAAAAGTGGGTGCACTTCAGGGGTTCTTTTCCCTTTGAGCGTTGTTTAAACATATTTAAATGATCATAATACACCAATAGCTTATATCCTTGTATTCGGGAGGGTCCATAGAATAATTTGACGTAACAAGCAACCGCATAACTATTACTCTTTCGACGCAAAAGACGTTCAAAGTTGAAAATTTGCAGTTTTTATTCAAAATCGAATTTCTCAAAAACTGAGGGTGATGGCGACAAACGGTTTGCGGATTCATTTTCAGCGCACCAAAACCTATAAGAAACAGCTATTGAATGTTACAAGTCCGAAAAAATGTCAAATTTTGTCGAATATATTATAGCCTTTATGCATACTGAATTCCACATAAGAGTAGACTCGTTCCGCGCAACGATGACTCTGAGGAGGCTGTTGATCGGTAGGAAACCGACAGAGAAAGCGCGTGCGTAGACAGTAGTGGGAGGTGCGCAGATCGGTTGCAAATCGGTGGAGGCGTAGGTCTACTATTATATGGAATGGTATATAGAGTCTTTAAGAGTATACCTACGCCTCCACCGATTTGCAACCGATCTGCGCAGCTCCCACTACTGCCTGCGCACGCGATTGGTGGTAGCGCTTTCCCTGCCGATTTCCTATCAATTTGACAGCCTCCTCAGAGTCATCGTTGCGCGAAACGAGTCTACTCTTAAGTGGAAAGAGTAGATCTGCGCCTCCACCGATTTGCAACCGATCTGCGCAGCTCCCACTACTGCCTGCGCACGCGATTGGTGGTAGCGCTTTCCCTGCCGGTTTCCTACCAATCAACAGCCTCCTCAGAGTCATCGTTGCGCGGAACGGGTCTACTCTTAAGTGGAAAGAGTAGATCTGCGCCTCCACCGATTTGCAACCGATCTGCGCAGCTCCCACTACTGCCTGCGCACGCGATTGGTGGTAGCGCTTTCCCTGCCGGTTTCCTACCAATCAACAGCCTCCTCAGAGTCATCGTTGCGCGGAACGAGTCTACTCTTAAGTGGAAAGAGTAGATCTGCGCCTCCACCGATTTGCAACCGATCTGCGCAGCTCCCACTACTGCCTGCGCACGCCATTATATTTTCTATATTATACAACGACTAGAGACCTCCCGCCTTAATGTAATAGAAGCATTCGACAACAAAAAGTATTAAAGTATCAAGTATCATATATCAATATATACGTAAGTCTTACAGAAAGGTTCAGCCCAATTGAGGTCAAATAGAGTATTGGACAAAAAGGCGGAGTTTTGAAAGGAACCTAGCTATTTTACAAAAAGACTGACCTTACAATACCTAATATGCACCGATCCAACGATACCCTCCACGATCCTTCGGTTTCCTGCTACCTCCACATCGAACCCTATCCAGGTGAAAAACCAAAGGCACCCCGAACTGCACCCTTATTTATCCCCGCCCCAGTGGAAGCTAATGGGCAACAGCGGCGGACAAGAAAAGCTCGCTCGATCGGCGAAGGAGGATGCAAAATGCTGTATTAATTGGTCGCAGGTTGTATCGAGGAACGATCGACGGCGCGGAGGAAGGGGTTTCGTAGGGGAAGCCGAAAAGACAAGGGGGTGAGCGTGGCTGCGCATGTGCGCGCTCCTGAGCACTTGTTACTGGTGGCTCAGTCTCGGCTCGTCTGGGCTGAAAGCAACACATCCGCGCGAACCATCCCCCAGCGAGCGACTCGGAGCCCCGGGGAATGTTCTAAAGATAGAAAAGGGGGAAGCGTGCCATCGGATCGCCGCCGAAAATCCCTCACTGTCGATTCGCGGGGACCGGTTGCCGCCGCGGATGAACCCTTTTCGGCGTCGGGAATCGCGCGCAACCGCGGCCAACGGACGCAGAAGCACGCGGAAGGACGACGTCCAGCAAGAGGATGCGTCGTTGAGAATACGTGCGCGCCAACGGGTGTCTCTCGTCTCTCGTCTCTCATCCTGCGGCCCGTGATGAAGAAAGCCGACCGACGTGCATCAGCGTTCCGCCGCGGCACAGGCCCGTGAACGAGGGGTGAAGCGTGGGCACAGCTCGTAAATCGATTCGACGGGCGATTCGAGCACGCGACGGCTCGAGGGTAGCCGCGATTCATGCACCAGGTGATTTCTCGGACGGTCTCGTGTTTCTCGCGTTGAACGGGGGATGGATGGAACGGTGGACAACTTTCCTGAAACTGCTCCCTTGGTTTCTGGTATTGTTAGTGGATGGCTGGCTTGCCATTAGCCCTCCTCGATTCTCGGCGTGGGGTGATCGAGTTTTATGGGGTGGTGATTGATAATTTTGTATGAGTGCCTGTCACTGCAACGGGGCGCTGGGTTGGATGTTGATTGCTTGCGTGTCATTTTACTAATTCTTTTCGGTTACGGTTTTTGGCTCTATTGTTTACTTGGCGTTCTTTCCCTCGGTCGAATATTGGACGGATGGAAATGGTATTTTGTTTTTACTTCTCAATTTTTCACCTGTGTCGTGTCGCGTTCATTCGTTTGTGCCATTTTTCTGATTGTTCTAGTCAAATCATTTTGTGAATGTTAAAGAACTGGAAACTGGACTTGATGCGACGAGGCGTATATTTTTAAACGCTGGTTTCTAAAGGTTTTTAGGTACCTGTAACACGAAAAATTTAGTTTCGCTGTTTATTCAGATTTTTAGAATATTTCCTTTGTTTTGTTTAGCAAACAGACATTTCTTGCTGTGATACATTTTTTTTAAAGTTACTTTCATGTTTACTTTCATCATTCTCGCTCTCGTGAAGATGTAAATCTTTTCTTTAACGCTGCTCAGGAAAAAAAGTTTTGCTCGGCTACCTCAGCTGTTCTCTACAGTTTTTCTTTTCAATTAAGTGCTTCCCCATGGTTCAACTTCGAATCTCTTTAAAAACCTTGCATGCAAAGTATCGAACAAATTGTTGCAAACTTTCTAAGTTAGAGACAAGATAACGTATCGGTGTCTTACATTTTGATGCGTTTTTATTACTCTGTTTTTTAAATATGTATCTCCGAATGTGTAGGTTTAAAAATTCAATGTTTCCAAAATACTAATAGTACACATCCTATAATCACTATTTCTTACGCCATCAAACCCATAAATTGAATCATACAAAATGGAATAATTGAAAAATTAATTAAATCAACAAATACTTCTTTGCAATCGCAAAAGTAATTTTGTTCATATATTACTCTAAGCAAACTAACATAAACTAAATAATTAATAAGAGACAGTTTCAAGGACCTTAATTAACAAAGATTAAAAACACAATATTTCATTTGACTTAATGTTACAATTCTCACTACTTATAATACACTAACAAAATTAGAAATCTAATACCTTTCACTTCAAAGCTATTATGTTACATACAATTAAAAACACGTTTCTCCCTTTTCGAATTAGAGGCGTGAAATGCCATTCTCATAAATTTTATCACATTCTAAAAGACAATCTGTTACATAAAGTAGTAATTAACAAATTCCTTCATTAGGATACAATAGGTTGTTACATTGTCTAGAAACGACGAAGCACTTTTTAAAAATATTCCGATTAGACACATCAGTAGTCAAAAAATGGATCTTCGATCCAAGTACCCTACTCATCATATATTCGTCTCCGTATCGTTTAACCTACTTAATTCTTCTCGAGTCAGTTTAAACATCGATTCGTTATTTCTGACTGTCGGTATATTTATGCCATTTTTATTTCTGCTGTTACATCTAGTTTACTAAACTTTCTTGCGTGTTGTTCAACTCGCGACATCGAATATCAAGATTCACGTGCTATTTGCTGTCGCGAAGTGCATGTAAATGGATGTTCTAACGCCAGGCAAGACTATCCGCTGGAATCATGGATGCTTTTTTTTTATTAATTAATTCGAACCTGTGGACGAAGCATCTAATCGAATTAGAATCTTAGAATATTTAAATGTTAACAAGTATGATAAGGTCAGGTATAGTAACAGCACCTCGCCTTTTACGGAAGTAATAAAGACGTTTAATAATAGTAATTATAATAATAATTAGTAAAATGAGTGAATCAGAATAAAATAGGACATTGTCCATTATAGTGTGTAGGGTGTTAAAAAAAAGATGACATTTAGTACACGTTAGTTGAATTAAAAAATGCTTAGTCAGCAGAGACTAAAAAATAAACCTTGCTTGAGGTTTTAAGTGATTTTAGATTTTAACATTTAACTAGTTTTCTTCTCTCGTTATGTTCTTTCCTCGCTGTCTCCAATAAATATTCTGAGTGTCCTCTTTCTGTTCTCGTATAAGCTTTATGTCCTCGTACCACAGAATTATATACTGCTCTAACAATTCCTGCCTTGAACGTTCTACTTGCTGAAGGAAAGTATTATTACGTTGTAACAGAGTAATAATTATTAATTGTAACGATAACCGAATATAATTGTTAGTTACATTTATATATTTTATAATATACTAATATGACCGTATATTGGAGAAATCATATTATGTTACTAATCAAAAGCTGCCGATTAGTATAGCAAAGTTAATTTTTTCAACCAATTTCGATTACAAATTTTTTACTCATTTTAGTAAATATTCTGAAAATTTTGTTCCACGCTTTTTTTATTTAACATGTACCTCTGTGTAGAAATAAAGTGTATAAAGTACGTACACTTTTTAACATTCTCTTTCATTACACGTTGTTATAAAACTTCGCTCTAATTCCGTACACTTTATGCTCTATAAGCCTTTAAGTAGTCTTCTTGCGCTAATCTCCTTCTCCGCTTTTAATATCTTCACTTCGCTAGTATTCTAAAAAACTTTGATCTCGGTGTTCCTCCAAGAAGCAAAGCACTATACATTTGCACGCGAATGTCCTTCCTTACCAAGCAGATATAAACCTTGGAGTTAAAGAAAAACGGATTATTCATTCCTTGAGCTTATTTATTTTCTTCAGAAGACGAGCAATCTGTGGCAAATAGGCGAAAGAATTGTGTGCAACTTGACAGTAGCGTACTGAAAATTTAATCTTGGGGAGAGCCGAGTTGATTATTCAAATTTATTTAAAGAATAAAATCCATTTTTTTGCTTTTTACAAAGCTCTTGAATTACTTCAGTCGTAGTCACGTTAATTTCCTTTTTCTTTGGGGGGTGCCAGCGCCCTTTGGCCCCCACTCTGAGTGCGCCACTGCAACTTGTATACCTTCGTTATGAGCGCACTAGTTTCCCTCGGTATATGCGCGCGGACCATCCTCGCCACGTGTACCTTTTCCTCCTCATGATAGAGTTTAGATATTTTGAATATTGCGGTGCATATATTTCATACCACTTTAATAGATTTACTTGTTGTTAGAGGATAACTTCAATAATTTACAATAAGAATTTAACAGAACAGAATCTATTCTTCACTGTATTCGATTATAATTATGAATCAGACTTCCTCCATCACATTATTCTCTTTAAATACTATCTACTTCAATTTATTTAATTACTTTCATTATGATCTAATCATAGTCCATCAAAAAAATTTAGTAAATATTAGTTAAATAAAATTTAATACACTAATTAAAAATATTTCTCCATATTCAAATTAATTTAATTAAACATTGCAAATAAATACGTCACCAATTCAAGAATTAAATAAACCAATTTATAAATTTAAAAAAAATCTTTGATTATGGTGCTTTACTGTAGGTAAATGATTTGCTTGTTTCTATTTACCACACCTGAATTGCAAAAGAGATATTATATTAACGCATTTTGCATTGGTGTTCACAAATGTTTATGCGCCTTCCTTTCAATTCCATACACACTTCACATCAGAGGGCTATGATTTTGCCATTTTTCTTCGATATACAAATCAATTAACTATGTATCCGTTTTTACTTTAAGCCTTTTTATTTCGCATTTCTTTCGCTTTTCACATCCATTGCAGGCATCAAAGAAAAAATGTGTCAAGGGGAACTTGTATCGAAAATCGCTTCTAACGCTGAAAAGATTGATTTTTCTGCCTATATTCACTAAGCCCTTTTTAATCGGCTCAGTAAACACTATCCTGTAAGCCCTGAACCCTTTTTTGAGACACTAGATAGAACTGGCAGACTTACAAAATTAGTTTCAGAATTAATTTTTTGTGTGAAAGGTACACATATGACGAAGTAGGTACTGTTACTTTTTATATTGTTGTGCTAAATATACTGCTATATTAGCTCATTGTCAGTGTCAGTAGCTGGATATTAGGGTGGAACGAAATATAGGGGCAAAATATTTTTTTATTATTCGTGACTTCTAATAGTGAGGCAAAAGTTGCCTTCTATAATGTTATTAAAGCTGTGAAAGTTTGATCTTGACCAACAAATTTTTATTAAGGTGCCGCAAGCCATTCAAAAATTCATATTCACTGATTCCCATACAGCACACTTCGTTGCAGGAGTATTGCAGGAACGTTGCTGCAATATTGCGTTATTGCAGGGTGCATTGCAATATTCCAGGAACAATGGTACAATATTGTCGTGCAATATTTGAGTGGCAACGTTCTTGCAATATTGCAGGAATATTGGCCACACGTTGCCACTGCAATGTTCCAGTGGCAACGATTCCACAATATTGCGCACACATTGATATTGCCAAATAGTTGCAGGATCACTGCCACAATTTTGCCGTTTCGTTGCAGAATCATTGCCGGAACGTTGCAAGATTACATATTTGTAATGTTGCCGCAACTTTGCAAAAATACACACCTGCAATATTCCGAAGGCGGACATAGGACTGAACCTGCAACGTCTCTGCAATGTTATGGTGCAATATTACAATCTTGCACCGCGTCATTGCAGAGACGTTGCTGCAATGGTATGGTGCTGTGTGGGTTGTGTGACTTTTGAATGGCCTGCGACACCTCAAAAAATTGGTTGATTAAGATCAAACTTTCACAGCTTAAATAACATTATAAAAGGCAACTTTTGCCCACTATTAGAAGTCGTGTATAATAAAAAAATATTTGGCCCCTATATTTCGATCCACCCTACTGGATATCTCATAGTAGCTTCGAGAGTTTCTTTATAATGTGGAAAAACTAATTTTAATTCTTGCAAAACCAACTTGCAGATTTGAAAAATATTAACAAGTAATAAAGTACCTACTAATTTTGTAGGGTATACGTGCCATTATTATTACAGTCCCATTCAGGATATTAGTAACCGTTACACACTGCATTCTTTAAACTTTTGAATTATTTATGGGAAAAATATAAAAATGTGCAAAAAATGGCATCATTCCACCCTAAAATCCTTAAGGATTAATGGAAGCAATTATTTTCTAGGTTTTTTGCAACAATAGATTAATAGAAATTCATATGCGGAAAAACTTACATATGTAATTTGTAATAGCTTTCAATTATTACTTGATCCAGTGTCATAGATTGAGAAACTTTAAATTTGCATTTATCGACCACTGAGAAATATGGACTTGATAGTTTGATACTGATCAGTATTTGGTGAAACTGTTTAACAACAACGCAATAAAAATATAAATATTGCAATTGTATTACAGACTTACACATAATCAAAAACAAGATCAAATTAACGATAACGATTAACGATATGAGATATACAAATATTAAATTGAAAATAAATACACAGAGCGATCGATAATCAATAAATATTAAACAACCGCTGCTATTTAATTCTGAATTGTCCTTCGTTTTGAAACAAATATATATCTACTACTTATTTTTCAAATAACAATTCATTTAACTTTACATTTTGTAATGCTGATAAGTACAACGAATTATTCTGTACGTTCAAAGGAATTTAACAACATCATTCCTTCATAATTATTTACACTGCATTTAACAAAATACGTCGCTTCTCTTGTCCTCAATTTAATTAAGCGACACTATAGTAATTACGGTGAACAAAGGAACCCCTTTATAACCTGAAACACTTTTTAAAGAATAGCAATACCATTTATTCGATGCAACGAAAATAACGTGGCCTCTGCTTTGGTTTTGTTTAACTCCAGTTCCATTTGACGCTCCCATTTAATTGCCTCGTGATAAAATTTCTCTGTCTTTTCTAGCTGGGAAAGAGATAATGCATGAAGTATTATTAAATTGCCTTTCTCTGCTTCTATTTTAGTTACATCTCAGAATAAAACAATTTATTCATCACTCTCACAGTGAGTCTCATCGTCAGTAAAGATATTTGATTAATATTCGTTTGATCTTTCCCTGTATTCTTTCTTGCTTCTCTGGTGATTTATGCAATAGTTTAATTATCTAGATTTTATGTATAGCTATGATTAAGAAAGAGTAAGGTAGCTAGTATTTTGTGATAAATTATACAGGTTGTTTAAGAGCGTGGTGTAATTTATTCTGAAAAATAAATAGGTATAAATTGTGAAATCAAATTTCAGAAATTGATTTTTAAAACTTGTTTGGTACGCATGCTATTAATTACGAATTGACAGAACATAGGAGCAAAAATGGTACAACAGTAAATAAAATCAACTATTGTGTAAAAAGAATTCGAAATTGTGGAATAACCTTGTTTTGAGAAAATTAATTCCAAAAATCCGTGAACTGTGCAATTTATTTCTCATCCACCATATTCCTTGGATTCGGCATCAACAGATTTTCATTTTTTTCGATCACTATAAAACGGTTTATTGTTAGATGGGAAAAACTTCATTAATTTCGAGGCCGCAAAAAGTGTAATAACTTCTGTTTTCAATGACAAATCCGAAGATTTTTATAAAAGAGGCATAACACAACTTCCAAATAGGTTTTAAGTAGGGCTGGAACTATTCGAATAATTTAATATTCGAATATTTTACGAGTATTCGAATGCTACGAATAAAATTCGAATATTTGAGTATTCGAATGTTATTACTCTAATGTATTCGAATAGTATGGTGTGAAGTGGGTAAAAATTAGCTTACACGATTTCACCCTGACAAATGAACCTAAAGATCTTGATTTATAATTCGCACCATACTATTCGGATACATCAGTATTCGAATACTTAAATATTCGAATAGTATTCAAGTACTTGGATATTCGAATAGTATTCAAATACTTGGATATTCGAATACATCAGTATTCGATTACTTAAATATTTAAATATTCGAATGGTATTCAAATACTTGAATATTCGAATTATATTAGCCAAATAATTGAGCAACTGAAGTATTCGAATATTCGAATACCGAAAAATTCGACAAATAGTCCCAGCCCTAGTTGGAAGCTGTCATTGATAATGATGGAAAATACACAGTTTGAAGTAAGTATAGGTAAATTGTTGTAAAAAATCAAATTTATAGAAATCTAATGCAGCAACCTAATCAGTTAATATCTTCTATTTAAATCACAACTGTGCCAATACTTCTTTGACTATTCAATTTTCGTGTTTCCTTCATAACTAGTTGAGAGTTCTGAAAGAATACACTATTTCTGTATATTTATGACACCCTTAGGCCCTTAGGGCCTCACTTGGTATTAATCCATCATTTCAGTGTGTAAAGATATTTAAAAAAAGGAGAATGTGCCAATAATTTTTTGATGCTCTGTATATAAAATCCAAACACCACTGATCCTAGGACCATGAAATTTGGTGGGTAGGTTCCTCTTAGTAGGTTCAAAAACTTCCTTGCCGTCACCGAATAAAGCTACTACTATTAAGCTACTTACTGTTTAACACATGCTGTAAAAAACTATCCATAAAATACAATATAGAACGCTGCACAGTGTTCAATGTTCCGTAACCAGGGTATATTTCTTCCAATGTATTCATTATAAAATACAAGTTTTCTCTCAAAAAACCTTAAAATTAGTTTGAACACCTACCACGTCAAGCGACACACTTTCGCCTACGAAGAACATAAATAACGCCACACGCGAGTGGATGAAGGAGGGTAACAAAGTACCGTGGAAGGAGTCCCTCGTTTCTTGTGAACACGTTCGTCTACGTTGATAAAGCACTTCTTCGAGTGCTTCCTTTCTTCCCCCTTCACTCAATCAGCGAACTCAAATCCTTCGATAACTCAAACCGTCCGCCGTCGTTGTCCACCGTTTCTGCGCCATCCGAAGGACACGTTGTCACAGATATTGTTCTAACCAGGGTTCTTTTACGCTCATTCTAGCGGAAAATTTTAACGGAACCTCATTCACGGATGAAGCAACGAGGATCTCCAAGGAGGTCACCAACCGAAGGCTCAATGGATCACGGAAACGAATCGATCCCATTGCGGGGGGCGTGGATGAGCATGGACTCAGTGAATTTATAAGTGTAACCAGTATAACCAGCAAGGGAACCGAAGGTCTTCATCGAATCCTAACTAAGGAACTGGTGCTGGCGAAGCAAACGCAAAGGATGACTGGATGCAAACCAGTCCGCTAAATGTGCAAGTGCCAATGAGAACCTCGAGTGGAGTATCGACGATCGAACTGACCATCGATCCTGTGTAATGTTCGTACAGTGACCGTGAATACAACCGACTAGTGTTGCCCCGACAGCGTTGTTGTGTTCATTTGATGGGACACATTCGTGGCGAAAGGTCATTTCTACAAAGACATACAGTGAAACGGTTTAATGGGAGTGCATTGACGACCTCATCGGGGAACAGTGATCCGGTGGCTGCTTAATTAAAGTTGTTCGCGCATTTTCGACCCGATTGGTTCCCCCAGGTGTCGACGATTCTTCGTCGATGCGAGGCAGAGATTAACGAGGCTGAATTGGGGCGGCCCGGGTCTGAATTAGGTCCTCGGGGTACGTGGTTAATTGTTCGATCCCACGTGCAATCGGGCCGAGTGTGTTGGTGCTTCTTTATTCCCGCGGAGACGAGGAAACGTATTGCCTGCGACATGGGCTGCGAACTTAGCAAATTGGCGACTGTGAAGTCGCAAAATCAAACTGCCACGGATCCACGGCTTCCGCTGACCGCCAGACAGAAATTTACGGTTATGGCCAGCTGGAAAGCTGTCTCCAGGGCGCTGGAGCCAACCGGTGTCTACATGCTTATAAGGTCTGTAACGTCGATAACATTCGAAACGCGCTGAAGGGAGGGTGGCAGGAAATGGCCGAATTTACGGTCTTCCGACAAGTGCAGTTTATTAAGAGCCGGTTACGGACCCTATACATTTCCAGGAATTATAAAACTTTGCCTACACGAGCTGCGGTGGGGGAGTTGTATGAAGGATGAATTGAATCGATCATTTCGGGAACGGGTTAAGTCCTCGAAAACTAATTTTGCAGGAAATGAAACAGACGTTTAATGTTGAAGCAATCAAACTCGTGTGTAATGATTTTACAAATTGTAGAGGTGGGCAAATTTCATTAATTCTTGTTTGGACATATCCCCGCTTCGAAATGAATGATATCGGACAGAGAATTTGAGGAATTATTTATGAGTGTAAAGCGTAGGGATGATGATGCGAAATGTTTTATTTTAATTGGAACTGGAAAATCAATGCGATAGAACTCGATACAAACATACTTGAACTTGTTATACTTGCAAAGAGTGTATCCTGGGTGTCCGCCTCCGATTGCTTTGATTTTTGGATATGTTTTAGAGGACCGAAAAATAAGAAACAGGTGTCCTTTTATTTTAGGGGGTGAAACCACCCCTCAAAGTTATAAGATTTTTAGGTGTTCGACTCCGATAGCTTTGGTTTTTGGATATGTTTTAGAGGACAGAAGAATAAGAAATAGTTACCCTTTTATTTTGGTCTGTTTGCATGTTTACGGGGTGAAACCACCCCTCAAAGTTATAAGATTTTTAGGTGTTCGACTTCGATAGCTTTGGTTTTTGGATATGTTTTAGAGGACAGAAGAATAAGAAATAGTTGCCCTTTTATTTTGGTCTGTTTGCATGTTTACGGGGTGAAACCACCCCTCAAAGTTATAAGATTTTTAGGTGTTCGACTCCGATTGCTTTGGTTTTTGGATATGTTTTAGAGGACAGAAAAATAAGTAACAGGTGTCTTTTTATTTTGGCGTGTTTGCATGTTGAGGGGTGAAGCCACCCCTCAAAGTCATATGATTTTCAGGTGTTCGTCTCCGATGGCTTTGGTTATTTAATATATTTTAGAGGACCGAAAAATAAAAAAGATGTGTCCTTTTATTTTGGCCTGTTTGCATTTTTAGGGGGTGAAACCACCCCTCAAAGTCATATGATTTTCAGGTGTTCGTCTCCGATTGCTTTGATTTTTGGATATGTTTTAGAGGACCGAAAAATAAGACGCAGATGTCTTTTTACTTTGGTCTGTTTGCATGTTTAGGGGGTGAAAGCACCCCTCAAAGTTATAAGATTTTTAGGTGTTCGTCTCTGATTGCTTTGGTTTTTGGATATGTTTTGGATTACCGAAAAATAAGAAGCAGATGTCTTTTTACTTTGGTCTGTTTGCATGTTTAGGGGGTGAAACCACCCCTCAAAGTTATAAGATTTTTAGGTGTCCGTCTCTGATTGCTTTGGTTTTTGGATATGTTTTGGATTACCGAAAAATAAGAAACAGGTGTCCTTTTATTTTGGTCTGTTTACATGTTAAGGGGGTAAAACCACCCCTCAAATTTCATGAGAATAGGAGGTGCCCGCTTCCGATTGCTTTGGCCAAAAACTGAAGCAATCAGAGATGAACACCTGAAAATTATATAACTTTGAGGGATGGTTTCACCCCCTCAACATGCAAACTAGCTCAAAATGAACAGGCACCTTTTCCTTATTTTTCGGTCCTTTAAAACATATCTAAAAATCAAAGTAATCGGAGACGAACACCTGAACATTTTATAACATTGAGGGGTGGTTTTACCCCCTAAATATGGAAACGGGCTACTATAAAAACACGTATATCTTATTTTTTGGTCTTCTAAAACATCCAAAAATCAAAACAATCGGAGTCGGACACCTGGGATACTCTCCTTGTTAGTTTTCAAAAAAGTTAGATAAGAACTTGGATAAAATGAAAGATATAATCAGGATCAGAAGTCCTGTTCTAGAAATCTAGATATTCTTCACGCTCTGTTGTAGACCAACCTGATAGAGCTTCATAAAGGATTGGAATCTATATATGTATACCTACAAAATCCAAATACCACTGACTGACTGACTCACTCACTCACTCACTCACTCATCACGGTTTCTTTGGAACCACTGATCCTATGACCGTAAAATTTGGGGGGGAGGGGGGGGTCCTTTTAGCCCCGAGGTGCTCGCTAAGAAATCTTTTCAAAAACTTCCTCCCCTTCACCGAAAGAAGATATATAACCCGGGCAACGCCGGGTAGTTTAAGCTAATGGGAAATCAAATTATAGGATATGCTTTGTATTTAATGAAATTTGAATGAAAATATGACAAATTAAATTTTTAATTAAAATATTGAAATTAGCATATTTATTCGTCGTTAAAAATCTTAAAATTCAAAATTCGTTAAATTTTGTACTAATTATTCAGCTAAGTCTCGGAGAATATATATCAATCATATTTTGTTGTAAATGCGGTTATTCAGTGTCCTTTTCAGCGATAATTTAATAATTACAAACGATTTTGATAATTTTCTCACAATTTTGATGCTTCTACATTTTTAAATCCTGCCTTTCTGATTTCAATTTCTTCCCCCATCCTTAATCCCGCGAAATCTTGCGAAAATTCTTCGTTCACTCGTTTGGCATCGTTATATGACCCAATTTCTCCAGTGTCTCCTTATGCGTATCAAAAACAGCAAACCGTGGTCGAGGTAATGTCTTGCTCCACTACGAGGATCGGGAATGCTATATATTTTTGGGGGTCAGACATATTGCGTTATCCCGCGTCACACGCCATTACGCGATTAGACGACCGTTTAGGCTCTTCAAGGGCGCCATCAACGTCAGACGCGACTTTGGATGGGATGATATTCGCCAGTGCTTATCCCGCTTTTCTCTTTCCCCGCCGTTCGAACATCATCCTTTTTATCTTCGCTTACAAGGGTGGTTTATGATCCTATTTGGATCGTCACGCTCCTGTTTGTCCCGGCTAAAATATGTGCCCCATGCTTCGACGAACGGACGGAGGGAAAAAACTACCCCCGGTGGTACAAATTTTAGATAAACCCATTTTTAACCCCATTTTCGTCATCTACTACGAATCTTCTACGTGCACAATTGTACGTAAAATAATTTTTAATCTACTTTAGAGTTGCACTATAAATCCGAAAAATAAGAAACAGGTGTCCTTTTATTTTGGTCTGTTTGCATGTTTAGGGGGTGAAACCACCCCTCAAAGTTATAAGATTTTCAGGTGTTCGTCTCCGATAGCTTTTTGGATATGTTTTAGAGGACAGAAAAATAAGAAAGACGTGTCTTTTTATTTTGGTTTTATTTTGGTCTGTTTGCATGTTTAGGGGGTAAAACCACCCCTCAAATTTAAAAGATTTCCAGGTGTTTGTGTCCGATTGCTTTGATTTTTGGATATGTTTTAGAGGACCGAAAAATAGAAACAGGTGTCCCTTTATTTTCGTCTGTTTGCATGTTTAGGGGGTGAAACCACCCCTCAAATTTCATGAGAATAGGTGGTACCCACCTTTTTGGTCAAAGCAATCGGAGATGAACACCTGAAAATCATATAACTTTGAGGGGTGGTTTCATCCCCTAAATATGCAAACAAGCCAAATTAAAAAGACACCTGTTTTGCGGTCCTCTAAAACATATTCAAAAATCAAAGCATTCGGAGACGAACACCTAAAAATCTTTTAAATTTGAGGGGTGGTTTCACCCCCTAAATATGAAAAAGGGGCTGCTATAAAAAAACACGCATATCTTATTTTTCGGTCTTCTAAAACATATTCGAAGGGAGTGCAAATTTGACAAATACATATTTCAATGAATTCATTCAAGGAATTATTTATCTACTTTCCAGAAAGTTGCATTTATTATATAAGTATTATATTATATTAGCTCACTGAGAGACAAGATCTTTCCTCATGTAGTGCACGTAGCCACGCATTACATGTCAATTCTCCACTTCTCGTTGTCAGACACACGTTTCGCACTTAACTCACTTTTCTCAAATGTCACTTACCATTCACGCCTAGCAGTCAATACGCGTGTCTGCAAATATGGCGTAGAATTCAGAGGCGCAGAATTTCTGCATAATTAGAAAACCTGTAATCTAGTGTGTTGGCGAAAAAATCGCAGTGAAGTCCAGCCGCGTGAAGTTAGCGCATTCTTTGATGTGCGTTTGCAATACAGAGAAGAGAATCGAATGAATCGGCTATAGTATCAGTAACGAACCACCCTGTATATTGGGTGACCTATTTTAGTCTATAAATGGGTATATATTGGAAAGTACGTTCAATCAAAAGGAATAAACGCATGGTTGAACGAGTTCGAGGGGATCATTAGAATTTTACACAGAACGATTGTGAAGTGCAGGCTTCGAGAGCATTTCAAGATCACTTAGGTTCTCTTTAAGGAGAACATAGGTTCTGTCATGTATAGACATTCTATAATGCTAACAGAAGGAATATAATGAGACGTGATTAATTATGCTATACAGTGGTAGTACACAAAAGAAGTTGGAAAGAATGTACTCTTATTTATGTGGATAAAGTACTGTAGTTTTTAATAAGAATGTACTCTTATTTATGTGGATAAAGTACTTTACTGCTCATATTTCTATTACTGACTCATTCTGGAGAGTTTTTTCATGGCATGCAATATATGATGAAATTATAAAATTAAATTTTTGTATTTTTGTTAACTTCCATATTTTTAATTTTTTGTCCATCAAATTGTCTCGTATGAGTTTCTTAAGAAATATCAGTTGCAAGATATTTATCATTATGTCTGAGGAACTCGTAATACTTAAATGGAATCATAGCAAATATCAAATACATTTGGTTATAGTTTTTCTATTAAAAAAACCTGGAGGTTGGTATTTGTGGTTCAATAGAAATCATTGTGAGCTTCTATATCTATGCCATTTAAAAATAATTTTAGCAACATTGAAGAGGTTTTGATGCCTCCTTCCAATAAATTCTATTTGTCAAATTTTATTTCATTCTAAATTCACAACTGGTTAAATATAATGCTGGCATTTTTTAATATTTCGAGTATTAAAATATTCGAATCATACCGATAATTCGAGTATTCAAATATTCGAATCATATTTGATATCTGGAGTATTATAATATGTGAATAATATTCGATAATTCAAGAATCCAAATATTCCAATAGAGCCTTAATTCGAATTCAATATTTATATTTTCTTCGATACATATTTGAATATTCACTCTGCTTGAAGATTCAAGTATGGAAAAATTCGACAAATAATCCCAGCCCTACACGATATTACAAGTTTCGTTTGAGCAAGTAGAGAATGCCTGTCATAGGCAGACCAGGAATTCTTGAAAAGGAAGAAATTCTGTCGTACGACAATGTTGAAGCGCATACAAATATGAAATCAAAGACTTGGAAGGTCCTTTTTCGAAAATTGTTTCTAACTCTAACACAGCTAAGTCTTCGTACTATGTTCTTTAAGCAGTTTATGCTCAGTCTAGTGACTATTGGTTACCTTATAAGTCCTGAAACCTTTTTTGAAAACACTACTTACATCTACTTTTCAAACTAGAACTATTCGTACATTACGATGGGCTATTCTGCATAGGTATCAGAAAATGAAAACCCTATTGACGATAGAAATTAGAAAGAAAGAGAGAATTTAATTATTAATTTGACGCTGACTCAGACGAGTAGAATTGTTAATAATTGTCAATACTTTGAGTTAATATTCTCATTGAATTCATTGTATTCATTCTAGGGCTGGGAGTATTTGTCGAATTTTTCGGTATTCGAATATTCGAATACTTTAGTTGCTCAATTATTTGGCGAATATAATTCGAATATCCAAGTATTCGAATACTATTCGAATATTTAAGTATTCAAATAGTATGGTGTGAATTATAAATCAAGTTCTTTAGGTTCATTTGTCATGTGATATCTTGTAAGCTAATTTTGACCCAATTCACATCATACTATTCGAATACATCAGTATTCGAATATATCAGTATTCGAATAGTATTCGAATACATCAGTATTCGAATATATCAGTATTCGAATAGTATTCGAATACATCAGTATTCGAATATATCAGTATTCGAATAGTATTCGAATACATCAGATATTCGAATAATAACATTCGAATACTCAAATATTCGAAGTTTATTCGTAGCATTCGAATACTTGTAAAATATTCGAATATTAATTTATTCGAATAGTCCCAGTCCTAATTCATACTCGTACTCAATGATCTCGTCAAACTATCTCTCAGGTGTTATCCCATAAACAGATAAAACAGTAGATTAACACAGCAATAAAATAATTGCCATTCATCATCATTTAAATATAATATTCTTTGCACGAGACATATTTTCATATAACCAATCATAACTTATTTTAAGCAATGTAAGTGCCATGTAAGAAATACTGACATAGTCTTATGATTTAAAGTAGAATCGTCAGTATCGAAATTAATAAGGAGACATAATCGTTTGGATAAGGGAATTTTCGGATGATGGAACAGTTACGTTCCTTAAGGTGATCGATCCATATTTAAAACAAAAATAATATAAGAAACAATATAAAAAATGGAAAATAATGTAAATGTAGTATTTTCTTAACAGCGTATAAAGTACATATCTCTTTTATTGCTAAATCGCTAATAGTAGAACATTCGGATAATGGGTGTTCGTATACTGGAGGCTTCACTGTATTATGTTGAATATGATTCTTTTTTGTTTATAACACAAAAATTAGCCTCACACTCTATAACTTGCAAATCCCATTTGCAGACAATCCTGACTAAGATTAAATATAAAGTTCCTAATTAAATCCTTCCATAAAAGCACCTGATATCTGTATGTGACGCACCTCTTTCCCTCGTTTCCTCTTATCAGGTACCAAATGGCCAATTCCGTCGCATATGCATAATTCTCTCTTTTGCTATCTCATATAATCCTATCATGTTCCCGTTTCCCCTTTTTGTTGGATAACAGATTCTGTGTAGTAAAACTATTTCAGCCGAAAGTATGTTCGCACATATTGAATGGATAGAATGAACCTCGGGTTTATGGAATTAATCTTCCAACGCTTTTTATATAGGTTAATAAAAAGTGACTGTGGAAAGTTTGTGTTAGTAGAGGAATATTAAAGCTAAAAGCGGTACATGGTTATAACTTATTAATGTCAGCGTATAAATTTCGCGAATAAGACAAAAAATTCATGAAAATTTGAAGAAGATTCTGAAACTGGGTAAAAATATATTGTCTCTTACAATATTACACTATAATGATATCTATAATAACTAATAAAACTCTATGATTTATTGTACTTTTTTTTAATTATTTCAATTGTTACGTACAGAGTTGATTATTTTATGTTAATGTCAAAAAAGGTGCATTTATTACAGATTACTTCACTGAAAACAAAATTTTTCAAATCAAATTGCACTTTCTAAAATTGGTAAAAATTCGTTATATGTTTACATGTATATTTGAACGATATTATGTGCCTCAATTATATGCACATGCTTAGTATTAAATAGGGCTGGAACTATTCGAATAATTTAATATTCGAATATTTTACACGTATTCGAATGGTACGAATAAACTTCAAACATTTGAGTATTCGAATGTTATTATTCGAATACTGATGTATTCGAATAGTATGGTGTGAAGTGGGACAACATCACTTTACAAGATTTCACCCTTCAGTACATCAGTATTCGAATACTTAAATATTCGAATAGTATTCGAATACTTAAATATTCGAATAGTATTCGAATACTTGTATATTCGAATAGTATTCGAATACTTGTATATTCGAATAGTATTCGAATACTTGTATATTCGAATTATATTCGCCAAATAATTGAGCAACTGAAGTATTCGAATATTCGTATACCGAAAAATTCGACAAATAGTCCCAGCCCTAGTATTAAACGGGTATATATTACCCTTTCGTTTATAATGGCGAGCATAACAATGCTGATTGCATATAATATCGAAACGTAATTAAAAATTTAACAATATATGCGAACGCAGAACAACCCCTAATTATCCAATCTGCATATACATTTTACGTTATTAAGGGATGCTTTAATCAATAAAATGCATAATTCCATTCACTCCCTTTACTCATAGTGTAAATCAATTTAATCCTGCTGTTTTCGTTGAATCTATTTACCTCTTGCACTGATTTTTATTTAATTATATTGTGGTAACAAAAAACTGAAAAAAGATTCTAACATCACCTGGCTTGATCTTCTTATTAAATTTTCATTTTCAAAAATGCATTTACACGAGTTAAGGTTCGTATCTACATGTATATAGGGTGAATCACATAACTTGTCCACCCCCAATAATTTCTAAAGTATGCGTTCTACAAAAAAGTGTTTTACATATATATTCGTTTACGAGATGTCAAGGTGACCTTGAATTTTTTAAGTAGAATGTGTAGCTTTGTTAATCAAAGGTTAAAAGTACAGTGAATTTTCAAGAAGAAAGTATTAAGCTTTATTTTTCTTAAACCTGATAATTAGAGAGATATTTGCAAAAACGTTGTTGATGATCTCACTACTTCCCTTACAATTAGTTGTAGTATGTTTAGGACAAATAAAGCTCGATACTTTTTTATAGAAAATTCCACTGCCCTTTTAAATTTCACACTTTAGAAGACTTTCGAGTTGGACAAGTTATGTGACTCGCCCTGTAAATAATTTTTGGCAAAAGAAAACATAAAAGACACAGATCACACGAGTCGATATATGTGTTTTCATAGAAGCAAGGTTAAACTGTCGATAGGGCTGGTTTCTGAACGTCATAAATTACGGGAATAGCGATATTAAATGAATCCTATGTAATTGGGTGTGTAAGCCCTGGTTTAATGGAGACAGGCATCAGCTTGTAATTACATATCGATCGAATATTTGACCTTTCCAGTATTCGATTTTGAAATTTGAGCAAGGGCTGTGGAGGGTATAATTCTGTCACGCGTTTGTCAGAGGGTTGACCATAATACGGGAGAAATATTGTTTCATTTTCGTTTAAAAGTGTTACGATACAATAGTGCATTCATAAAGCCAACGGATGCAACTAATTCTGGTTTGAATAATTACAACTTTCATTCATGATCCTATGCTAAGATGACGCCTAATTTCGATACCACTTTGCCACGTTCTCTATAATGTATTCGACAATTGACAGGTGATCTGGCATCGAAGTATTATTATTTGATGGCAGATAAGAATCTCTAATAGGCTCCTTCAACCCCAGCCCCTCCCTCAACTCTTCCAACAAACGTCACTATTGCTTGGGTATTAGAGCGGAGCGATACAATATTGACGAAAATTTAAATTTGAATTTTCAGTTGGCCTGGGTGTGTGATAGTTGTCTTTTGATTAACCAAACACAACTGTAAAACAATTTTAGAAAAATATGCGTGTTTGCAGGTCCCTTTTTCTCTTAAAAATGTAAAAATTCACAATGTGAATCTTATTTTCCTATTTTCCTATTTTCCTATTTTCCTATTTTCCTATTTTCTTATTTTCTTATTTTCTTATTTTCTTATTTTCTCAAATTTTTTACAGTTGTGTTCGGTTGATCAAAATACAACTATCCCACACCCAGGCCTACTGAAAATTTAAAATTAAATTAAATTTTCGCCTATATAGTATCGCTTCGCCCTATTGGATATACGTCCAATTATTTATTTAAGGGGGTACGATCACCCTAGACATACCAAACTGAATAAAAGAAACCGTGGCAAAGTGAAACACTTAAGTTTTAATAACACACAAAACGCACGAAAATAAAAGAAACAAGCATAGGTACTTTTTTACCATATTATATTACACACGTTTGTTTTCCAAAAACCATAACACAAAAGCTTTGCCATTTTAGAATTTGATAAAATATTTGGCCAAAAAATCTTGTACAGTTTCTCACTTTACCCCGCGAGTGGGGTGAACATAAATTCTAAATACACTCCAGGCAACCCTAGCTAAGAAATAAGTTAATTAACAGATTAAAAATATAATTTAATAATATGCAATTATTACTATTTTATACGAATCAATTTTCTTCTTGGAAAAATTAATTAATACAATTATCGATCAATTTCAAGGACTGACCCCTTTGATAATAATTAAATCGACCATCCATCCTGTTTTTTTGCTCGTCGACAGATACTAGATTCTAGCCCCAATTTTTTCTCTGTCAAATGCACGGCATTCCTCTTTATCTGCCGGATTCCCTCTGTTCATAGAGGAACAATAGGTTTGTAGATATTGGCGTATAATAACTGATCGTAATTGGCTTACGTAAGTCCCATGCAAGGTCCTTAGAAATAATGATTGTTTCAATTAAGGGGTCATGCTCAGTCAGGAGGCCGAAAAAAGGGTGGTCTTTGGAAATTTGGTACTCAAAAGCTATAACATATTTCTCAAAAAATCTTTTTTCCTTTCAAGGATTGCATCTAGTACCGTGCATCGTAATTTTTTTATTTAAAAATATTTATCAATAACTGAGTTATTGTCCATCACTCGAACGGTTCTTTCAAAATCGGTGACCAAAATATTTCAAAAACTATTCAACCGATTTACTTCAAATTTTACAAGCTTACTATAGGAACAATAAACTAGTCTTTTCTAGAAAAAGATTATTAGACCACAACTGCATAAGTATTATGAATATACCTACAATTATCACTGAAAAGTTAAAAGATTCAAAAATACGAAAATGGCGACTCAAAAAAAATGCCGCTGGGGTACAGTGCACCCCGTGTGACCAATTTGTGATTTTAAAAAGGTGTGACCACGAAGGGTTAATATGCTACATTTAACATCATATGATTGTACAATCATCGGTATTCAGGGAAAGAGACCATAGGTATAGATACTAGGGCTGGGAGTATTCGAATAATTTAATAGTCGAATATTTTACAAGTATTCGAATGTTGCGAATAAACTTCAAATATAATTCCAATACTGATGTATTCGAATAATCACATTTGAATACTCAAATATTCGAAGTTTATTCGTAGTATTCGAATACTCAAATATTAAATTATTCGAATACATCAGTATTCGAATACTTAAATATTCGAATAGTATTCGAATACTTGGATATTCGAATAGTATTCGAATACTTGGATATTCGAATAGTATTCGAATACTTGGATATTCGAATAGTATTCGAATACTTGGATATTCGAATAGTATTCGAATACTTGGATATTCGAATTATATTCGCCAAATAATTGAGCAACTGAAGTATTCGAATATTCGAATACAGAAAAATTCGACAAATAGTCCCAGCCCTAATAGATACCCCCGAAAACCAGAACAACTAATTTCTTCACCCCCTGTACATATCGCACATAAAAGTCAGTCTTACATGCTAATCCATGATCGGTCTTTTACAAACAGCAGTGCTATGTGATTGGCCATGAGATATAAAAGGAATACTAGGAACCTCGGTATTGCAGAAAATAAAGGAACGACATGAATGAAAGAAAACTTATACCTAGATCTAAAAAGAACCCCCGACGGCCGTGCGAGTGCTAAACGCGACTTTGTTTTTTGACGACGACTGTACGTGGCCCTACTGACCTACGTAACACAAGCCAGTGATCACCGACTTGCCATGTTTCAGGCGCTTCTGACCCGAATTTTCAAACATTAATAAGCAAAAAGCGAAGTCTCCACTCTAATTTCGTTATTCTTGGTCCGTCTTCTGTTCTGTCACGTGGAATCAGCCATTTTATTTTCTACCCCGTGTTCCAAGAGCACCCTGTATTTATTTTAAATATTCAGAGTATTGTTGCATACATTATAAAAGATTTCTTGCAATCTTGCACAGTTTTAATCCTATACTCGTCTGCAAGTGTAAAATCGATAACACGAGGGAAGGTTAGACCCCAAATCTCCATACCACGTCATCTAATATTAGATTTTACCTACAGTCGCTTAACCAATTTGACGCTTAAGATGAAATTTATGAACATTATTAAAACGATGATTAAGGCTGGCACATTTTGTGCAGAGTATTATTTGATATTTCCTTATCTAAATGCATTCTTTCATTTTTATACATATGTATATTCTTGAAAGTTTATGATTTATAAGGTAACAAAATTTGGAATAGTTAAATAGTGAGGGACACGAAAAGATACCGTCAGGGACCCAGTTCGCCTGAGAGCTTAAGAGTAACTACCGCGGGTTTTTAAACGTTTAAAGGGAAAACTTAACCAAATTTAAAAGATTTTTGTTATTTCAGTAAAGCTATGTTTTACTGAAAAAAGTGCACACATAATAATAATTATTTTATAATTTAACTTTGAAAGTGAAAAGTGCAAAGGGAGCAGTTTCTGATCACTTTCACACGTTTTACTGTGAGCTATCAAATTTTGCGTATAAATTTGAAAATACTTCATATTTATTTAGTAATTTGTTAGAATAAATTTGTATCATAATATGCTTATTATTTGGTTTATTTTCCTAAACTTATCAGGAATTGGGTTCTGATCAGGTACTTGGTCCTTGACGGTACTCCACTTATTATTTCTTAAACGATTACAAAAGTAGAATAATTTAAAAGAATTTTAACATTGCTTTGTATCTAGTGTTTACAGAATTGTAACACGTGTTATAATTTATTCGATTATTTTAATATTTCTTTAAATTGCACACGTCTCACCTTTTTCAGGGGGCTTGGAGAAATAATAATAGAAAGTCACAAAAAATAATTCTCGTTCAGCTAGTTATTATCTAACATTCGTGTCTGATGTATCGAAATCCTAACTGTAATATCTTCGAAAAGTTAGATATTCTACCCAATGTGCAGCCTTAATTGGAAATTATTTCAATTATGCTGAAGGCTCTTAAAGACTTATAAGTAATACAAAATAATCAAGGAGTACGTCAGACTTTAAATACTAATTCCAAAAATTATAATAAAGAAAGGTGTTTTAGAGAGGACAATACAAGGCGTAAAAGAAAACTATTACAAGCTAATAAGATATTTCGATTATACCAAGGTCGTCCTGTTTCTTTACATGACAACATACGTTTTTAAATACACAGGTTAAAGGTTATTTCATGATGAATAAAATAGTCATACAACTAATAAAAAATACAGAGATGGAGAAAGATTCTTTTATCCGTTTGAAAAGTGCTCCCCCGCTATATACGACGGGCAAGTAGAAACGTCCAGTACGCCATCAGACATTACATAGGTCAATAGTTCACCCCGTGGCGCGTTTAACGTTACACTTTAAACTGGGTTACAAATATACCACAAATAGATAGACTATTTCAATGTTGAACGTAACAATGATAATATTTGGACATTAATTGTCCAATTTTATATAATAACTCTGGACATTAATAAAAGTCCAAGAGATGATGGTCCCTTCCTATGTTACTCGAAGAACGCGAATATGCACTAGGGCTGGGACTATTTGTCGAATTTTTCGGTATTCGAATATTCGAATACTTCAGTTGCTCAATTATTTGGCGAATATAATTCGAATATCCAAGTATTCGAATACTATTCGAATGCTATTCGAATATCCAAGTATTCGAATAGTGTTCTAATATTTAAGTATTCGAATACTATTCGAATATCCAAGTATTCGAATACTGTTCTAATATTTAAGTATTCGAATACTATTCGAATATCCAAGTATTCGAATACTGTTCTAATATTTAAGTATTCGAATACTATTCGAATATCCAAGTATTCGAATACTGTTCTAATATTTAAGTATTCGAATACTATTCGAATATCCAAGTATTCGAATACTGTTCTAATATTTAAGTATTCGAATACTATTCGAATGCTATTCGAATATCCAAGTATTCGAATACTGTTCTATTATTTAAGTATTCGAATATTGATGTATTCTTATAATTATGCATTATTATATATAAATACTTATAATTAGTTACTTAGAAGTGAAATTCTCATTTGCCTAAATAATTCCTCTGCCTGGTAATAAGTAGTATAACTGTATTTTTCTGGAATAGACGCGAAATAAACATATCGCGAGAAGATGACATGAATCACAGACAGCCATTGTATATTCCTATTAGCCAGTGCGAGCTTATACTTTTGAGCGTATTCAGATTCATTTTTCATTTATGCATTCAGTCCATTGAGTCTCTGGCACGTACCCCTTGGACAATGAAACTATTTTTCGTCTTCGTGGGATAGAGGGCAATATAGCACCGTAAACCTTTAATCTGTGGAAACCATTCACAGTGAAACTTTTGATAAAAAGAATATTTCGTCAAACGTAATGCGTGCTTTATTATTACTTTTTTAAAGTAAAAATCGATTTTTATTAAGTAGTTTTTACTTGTATTCAATAGTGAATGTATTCTACAGAACTCAACAAAGTAATCCAAATACATAAAATACATAAAATATTAACATTGACTGTGCAAAATTCATCTTCTCCTTAAATATTTGAAAATATAGTTTTTTCTCATTAAATATTAAAAAATTTATTTGTTGTAAAGTAGGGGGTAGATATTTTTAATCCTTCCTTAAAACAGTCTTCCTGCTCCAGAAATTCCATAAAACAATGTATAATTAGCCAACCTAAAGTTAGTGCCAAGTCATGTGAGCTAACGCGCACCGGCAGTAGTCTAAAGGTGAATTCCCACGGCGCGTGGATCGACGAGTCTGTTTGGCGAGCGCGAGTCGGCCACCCGACAAAGAACGTGAAGCCCAAGCCGAGCCACGCGAGCCCGAGCTGATCATTTCCACGGCGCAAAACTCACCGAGCCACGCGCCGTGGGAATTCACCTTAAGTCCCTCACGTGAAACACATTTTATGTGTATTTTCAGCAATTGATAACTCGGAAACCAAGCCTCAAAAGCAATTTCGTTATTCTTGATTTTCGTTTTATTTTGGCCTGTAGAATCATCCCCTAAAAAATTGTATAGCTACGTGTATTATGTGTATTCACGTTTCGAGCACTGAATAGAATTTTAATTTCTAGTCCACTAATATAAAGGCTTTTCATTAGATACTTATTGTTAGTACTCTAAAATTTGTCTAATATTTCTTACGTGTTTTTGGGCTCACATAGTTTAGCAGTAAATAGAAAACCTTTGCTTGATTAAATTATAATTATGTTCAAATGAATTTGAGCACATATTAGGCCTCATTAGAGCATAGTTGTATGCTCATATTTGCAAACATCTTCGTTTAAAATCTTGAACGAGTAAACTGCACGTCAATCAAGCCATTTCCCCAGCTGTTTACATTGCATTTGAATCACTTGGTGACAAGCTTAACATCAAACTGAACGACTAAACAAATCAATTGCATTTCTGCTCTCAAACAAATTAGTTGCATATTACACACGGAGCTATTTGCATACTTGTATTACTATTATACGAGAAGTGTCTCGTTCCGATTATATTTCGTTATTCGAATTCCATTATCCATTATTCGCTGGCTCACCGTGTGCATACTCTCTTTAGTCAGCGCAAGCTAACGTCTTTCTCCCTTTACTTTCTATCTTTATCTATCTACTTGTTGCTAAATTGTGGGATTCCTGATATTGATACACTCTGAGCGTAACTAGAGCGTAGGGGATAAGCCTACAAAGGGCTACCCTGAAATAATTTATCGTGGACAGGAACCCGGTGGGATTCATCCCCTTCTCAGTATAATAATCGACCGCAGAGAGAAGTTGAAACGTTTAAAACAAGCGTTAACCAAAGATTACATTTTCATTCTGGCATAGTCTGTTCCAAAGGAATTGTTTAAACACACGATGTTCGCGTGAAACGTGTGTAAAAATAAGTGAACATGCTTAACAATTTGTAAAACCTGAACACTACTTGTGAATGTGCTCATACGAATTGGACTGAATTTATAAAACTTTACCAATTTTAGTTTGTTATTATTAACGGTTTATGAGTATACCGTACCAAATGTGTATTTAAATTTGTATCAGTAACTTCATGTTTCTTTCCCTGTTCAAATCACAGACATCTTATTTTTGCAAAACATTGAAAATTGTATATGCTTTATAAAATTCTATTTCCATGTATCTACCACTCTTTTGAATTTTCGTAGCCCTTAGGGCTGGGACTATTCGAATAATTGAATATTGGAATATTTTACAAGTCTTCGAATGCTACGAATGAACATCGAATATTTCAGTATTCGAATGTTATTATTCGAATACTAATGTATTCGAATGTTATTATTCGAATAGTAATGTATTCGAATACTGATGTATTTAAGTATTCGAATACTGTTGTATTTAAGTATTCGAATACTGATGTATTTAAGTATTCGAATACTGATGTATTGATGTATTCTAATACTGATGTAATACATTCGAATAGTATGGTGTGAAGTGGGTCAAAATTAGCTTACAAGATTTCACCCTGACAAATGAACCTAAAGTACTTGATTTATAATTCTCACCATACTATTCGAATACTTAAATATTGGAATAGGATTCGAATACTTGGATATTCGAATAGTATTCGAATACTTGAATATTCGAATAGTATTCGAATACTTGAATATTCGAATAGTATTCGAATACTTAAATATTCGAATAGAATTCGAATACTTGCATATTCGAATTATATTCGCCAAATACTTGCATATTCGAATTATATTCGCCAAATACTTGCATATTCGAATTATATACGCCAAATACTTGCATATTCGAATTATATTCGCCAAATACTTGCATATTCGAATTATATTCGCCAAATACTTGCATATTCGAATTATATTCGCCAAATACTTGCATATTCGAATTATATTCGCCAAATACTTGCATATTCGAATTATATTCGCCAAATACTTGCATATTCGAATTATATTCGCCAAATACTTGAGCAACTGAAGTATTCGAATATTCGAATACCGAAAAATTCGACAAATAGTCCCAGCCCTAGTAGTCCTCGTCTGCTTGATGCAGCGTCCATTTTGACCCATTGTAGACACCGAGTTATTTATTACATATTACTCCCATTTCTCTAAGAAAATAAGAATTTTTAAATCACATTAAAATCCAACTCTTTTATATTTGTGTCAGACGTAATCTCGTGTCAACGTGAATATTTCTACCCGAATGAAAATTATCGAATATTTTATGGGGAATGTTCCACAGAGGCGAGACGAACGTTATGCAACTGATACGGGAAACTGCAACTCGTTTACCGATGCCAGTAATTAAATTCTTAGTTACCGGGGAATTTTCTATTCCCTCGTTATCGATGTAGCGATTATAGCTTTATCATAGTTTCAAACGCAGCATTCCTGAACCGCGGACATTTAATGCCTAAACGGTTCCCCAGTCATTTATTTTTCATGAACAAACGTCCGAGCTTCAAAAGTTCCTACGTGAAACTCACGCGGTCGTTATTTTTCCGCTTCTCTCCGCCTGTTGACGAGCAATGGATTTCCTCGTATTGACATTTCCAGACTATTCACGTGACCAAGCACAAGAATAGGCGTACTCATGCTTGTTTCTGCACGAAACGACGCGAGTCTATCCCCTTTCTTCCTTCTCTGCCTGCTATTCTGCCCTCTCACTTTCAACCCATCACGACACTCTTTTAATTCTGTTTCGTCGTTCTTCTATTTTTGATTCTTTCTACTGTTTCATTTGCTATCCTTTGCTAATGATTTTTCTCATATTTGTATTAACAGGTCTCTGTCTCCCTTTTTCCTCTGATTACTTACGTTTCTTCTCCCTTTTCATGCGTTGTTTCACTTTAAAACCTATAGTTGCTACTCTTCTCTCACATTTTTTATACGTAATTAATAATACACAAATCTACGTAAGTAAAATAATCAATTTTGGTGATGAATTAAGAATCACTCTCATTCGAATCTCCGTTACTCTAATCATCTATTGAATAGCAGAGACGTTATTTGATCTGTAAGAAAAGCCAGTAGGTACATTTTTCAGTTCAAGTTTCTACCGCCGTGCCTGTGGCGTTCTCGTGGATCCATGACGCACCAATGCACATTGGCATTATTAATGGGCAGGAGGAATATTTTAAATCCTCATAGCTGTAACCATGGGCGTTCGCCGCGGGGAAGTAAGGGGAGGGTAGTTTCTCCCCCGTGACTAGAGAAAAAATCTATTTTTCTAACTAATCATTATTACTAAAACAGTTTATACTAAAAGAGGAAACAATAATTTTAAAATTTCAATTTTAAATTTTTAATAAATTGGGGCTATGAAATGGGTTCAAACAAGCAACCAATTGGTGCCTGTCAACTAGGGCTGGGACTATACGATTAATTTAATATTCGAATATTTTACAAGTATTCGAATGCTACGAATAAACTTCGAATATTTGAGTATTCGAGTGTCATTATTCGAATACTATTCGAATACTGATGTATTCGTGTACTATACCATACTATTCGAATACATCAGTATTCGAATACTTAACTATTCGAATAGTACTCGAATACTTGGATATTCGAATTATATTCGCCAAATAATGAGCAACTAAAGTATTCGAATATTCGAATACCGAAAATTTTGACAAATAGTCCCAGCCCTACTGTCAACTTGACTGTTTCTCAAAGTTGCCTTGCCCCCTTGGAAAAAAGTCTGAAGATGCCCGTGGCTGTAGCTAGCCTTTTAGTCTCCTTACAGAAAGTATTAAAGTCCGTACATAAAAGCTATATAGAAAATTAGCATTTCAAAAATAACAAAGATGTAATACCTATCTGCATTACGGTGGGCCATCGGACAACACGAAAGGGTGCCGACCAGGCCTTAAAGTTTAGAATTCATCAATAGTTTTAACTTAAAGAATTTTTCAAAAATGGTAACCCCTATCGAAATCTTGTTCAAATAATACTAAAAAAGCATTGAATTTTCTGCAATTCCTGTATATATATTTTTTCGTGCTTCCAACCAGTTTTTAGATAATAGGGTTTGAATATGAAGAGGTCCGCACCTTGTGCGTGCCATCTGTACAGCCACTCTTTCGGCCGCCACCTCTGCATACAATGCTGGAAATATGTGTTGGTACCGGAGGAATGAACACCTTGTATAATAAAGTTCCGTCGCCTATGGACGAGATTACCCCTTACTGATAGTTTTAGAACTTCGTATGGATTTAAGCTTTGAAATGTAAAGTGACCACATGAATAATACACGTGCGTTGTTAGAAAGTAATTGCTACAGAATAACTTCCAGAGGCAATTAATCTGTTGAACACTGTTGACCTCTAACAAACAAAAGTCTGGCCATCCAATAATAGCGTTGCTCATAAAACCTAGTTAAACCGTTTCCTCTTGCGTTTTTTTATATAGTACTCAACATTTACGAGAAAAGCACTAGCTAGTAATAACATGAACACACTGTATAGCGTTATAGTACTATCGATGACTTCCTATTAGGGCTGGGACTATTTGTCGAATTTTTCGGTATTCGAATACTTCAGTTGCTCAATTATTTGGCGAATATAATTCGAATATCTAAGTATTCGAATACTATTTGAATATCCAAGTATTCGAATACTATTCGAATATTTAAGTATTCGAATACTATTCGAATATCCAAGTATTCGAATACTATTCGAATATTTAAGTATTCGAATACTATTCGAATATTTAAGTATTCGAATACTGATGTATTCGAATAATATGGCGTGAATTATAAAACAAGTTCTTTAGGTTCATTTGTCAGGGTGAAATCTTGTAAGCTGATTTTGACCCACTTCACACTATACTATTCGAATACATCAGGATTCGAAAAATCCCAGGAGTTGATGTAACTAATCCCGAGAATTTCGGGATTTAAAAAAAATGTGAATTACTTTATGAACAACTCAAAAATATAAACAGAATAAATAAACATAATCAATTCATAATAATAAAGACAATAATAATAATGATTTATTTAAATAATAATATTAAGTCGCATATAACTAACTAAACTATTATGTATTGACAATCATAAATAAAAGATGAGTCTCTTTGAGGATGCTGGAATCCATGGACGTCATGTAGAACTAGCGTATCAGTGTTTGTTGTCAATTGCTCCCACAAGCGTTGAAGCAGGGCGAGCTTTTTCAGCGGCCGGATATATAGTTTAATATATAAAGCAGAAACCTTCTATACCTATGTTTGCGTGTTTGTCTGTCGCCTAAAAACTTTCGAACGATAAACTCTGGAATCACGAAATATGCCTCAGCGCAGTATGCCTGACTAATCCAGATAAATGTGACATTTTCACAAAAAAAATAAATGAAATTTTTTTTATTAAAGCAGAATCTAAATTTCGGGCGAAGCCGAGTAGTAAAGCTAGTTGAAAATAAAATAAGAAGTCAGCTAGGAGATGATACCTTAGTTAGAGGCTTTGCTATTTCTTCGTTCGCATTTCCAAAAATCTTCATAATGATATTACCTACTTATTTCGACTTTATTGTTCTTCATTGTTCTACTGCTTTTATTGTTGGAAATGATTTTAGTTTATTTTCTAGACTAATGGTAGAAAATAAGTTTGTCTATATTAAACATAGATTTAGAACTTTAACACGTAATAAATCATTTTAATTATTGAAATTTTCTATTACCTAATCCCGTGATATACTTTAAAAAATCCAGCAATCCCGGGGTAGTAAATAATGACCAGGATTGTATTCCCTAGTCTTAACCCATTTTACAAATCCCACTATTGTTCGGAATACACATAATCCTTCGATACAATCGCTTTAATCTGTGAAATTAAAAATTACGTCACGAATGCTAGTGTATACTGAAATATACAGTTACTCATAAAAGTATCCGCCCACCTTATACGTAACATATTTTAAATATTAAAGCGACTTCAGAGTAAGCATTCGCAATTCTAATTCACATTAATATAAACCTTGATTAATATACTTTTAGTTTGGGTGCATTCAATTGAAAAATTGTACCACAGTTTATATAAAAAAAAGTATTATTATTCGTGGGAGTAGGAATGATAGTGGAAAAAATATTTGCCCATATTCAATATTTAATTTTTACAAACGTAATTATAATAAGTTAACCCTTCGTTGACACTCTGAGAATACCCTTTCTCCAAAGCCGACTTATAAACTAGTTTTTTAACAACAACTCTGTAGATTTTTACCTTCTAATATTGAAATTTGTAAAAGTTACCATTTTTTGAAGATTTTCTTCGTTTCCTCTCGACATATGGTAATCTAGAATTTTCCCACAAAAACTCTGATTAAATTTCAATAAAAAAAACTATTGGAATACCATCTAGAGACCTAGAAAATGACCCATGATTTTTTTCATAACGATTTAATTCTTTAGATGAGAATGACAGTCGTCCAAAGATTACTCTGGGTGTATCAACGAAGGAATTAATATTCTTCTAATATTCCTGCGATGTTATTATAACAAGTTTTTTTAACTAATTTTCTGTGAAATTGGAGCTTTATCTTGTTCCACTCTTCTAGCAAAATTTATTTAAGCATTTCTTTGGTAGCTGGTATTAACTAAAAATATATTAATTTAGGTTTATACTAATATAAATTATAACGGGTAATTCTGAGTTTAATATTACTCAAATAAGTAAAATATGTTATACATATCGGGTAGGCGGATAGTTTAGTGAGTAACTGTAAATTGATCAAACAGATTAAATAATGAACTTTTAATATAAAATTCCAACTGATTGTGAGTTACCATCAACATTAACACACTAACAATAAGTACCTATATTTCACTAAATACAGTTTTGTACTCGATGCATATTTCTGAACGCTGACAGGTTTTTATACAATGGCGATCCTTTCCCCTTTTCACTTTCATCGTCCTCAAAATGCACAGCCCCGATGTCACTCTATAAAACAAAAGCTGACAAATTCAATTTCAAACGATATTTCATAGCTGCCTCCACTGACGCACGCGTAACTAACAATATTTCGTACGCCGTCACAAAAAACTTTTTGGAAAGTCAGAATCTATTTATCTATCTATACCATTATATAAAACTGTTCCTGCCATGTATGTATATATGTTTGAAAGCACAAAACTCAAAAACTACTGAACCGATTTCGATGAATCATATACCAGGAGAATCTGTTTTAATGAGGCAGCCGGGCAGTTTTTAATAGGGGAAAAATTAGTAGAAAATTAATGACTGCAGAATTTTATTCAGAGAAGTTTAAATTAATTAACATAGATTTTCATCAGAATTAACCAGAATTGGGCATTAACTAAATAAACAATTATTTAAATAACAGATCAAATAAAAGTTACTTCAACTTTGGATTATTCGACGAATACAGTTAAGTTCTTTATTCAACGAAATAAAGTTACCCGGGGCAATTTTATTCGACACATGACGAATAATTTGTTGTCCACCCCTGGAATTAACTCATAACTTGACATGCACATTGTCGTATAGTAAAAGCTGGCCAAAAATATTTTCGTAGGAGCATCTAGATTAATATACAGATATTAATGGTAGCACCTATTATACTTTTAAAATTAAATGTTAAATTAAATGAGAACGGAAAATCTAATTTGTACCGCAGCGAAGCACGAGTATTTTGCTAGTACTTCATAATTTCACATTTTGTTGTAAGAATCGATCGGTTATAACACAAGAGATAACGTCTGTATTAGGGCTGGGACTAGTTGTCGAATTTTTCGGTATTCGAATATTCGAATACTTCAGTTGCTCAATTATTTGGCGAATATAATTCGAATATCCAAGTATTCGAATACTATTCGAATATCCAAGTATTCGAATACTGATGTAGAAGAATTTTCTTCTCCTCTCTTTACTTCTTCTGATCTAACCAAAGCATTATTAATAATAAAAAATAAATACACACAAGACAAATGCAAGTATTGAGCTTCCAACTCATTGCCAGCATCATAGATATAAAACTCTACCTTTTAAGGGGAAAATTAATGTGCTCCAACAATGGCTGTCTCGAATAAAAGAGGGAATAGGGGATGTTAAAAAGAAATGGGAGAACAGAGGGGCGTCGAGTATCCGTAACATTTCAATTAATTTCGTTTTGTAGGCAGATGATACCTGGGCGAGAAATGAGGCAATTTCACGAAATGATGGTGAATTGAGTCAGGATTGAAAATTGATTACGTTTACTCTGAGAAACGCTTTCTGCAATTAAGGGTTTAATCTTCGCGTCGCTCCACTGCAATTTGTTTATTCTCACCAAATGATCCTTCGTTTCAAGTAGTTCATTTCCATTATTCATAACTATTTAAGCATTTATTTATAATGATTCGATGTAGGTATTTCGTTTTTGAGGGGGCGATTAGGTAAACATTTCATTTAGAGACATCAGTATTTTAATTCATCGATACATATTTGTAGTGTCTCTTATATATAATAATTTTGCATAAATAAATACAGTTTATTTCATTGGTTATTTCGCCTTTTCGAATTTGCGTTACTGAACGATAAATATTGAAAGCAACAATCGATGATAATGTATTTAAATGCAAGCAGACCGCGGACAACCGCTATGAGGCAAGCCAATCAAGCTTGATCTGGCTATACCTGACATCCTCGCCCGAGATGAGAGTGGATCAAAGGCGTTTGGTCCAGCCAGAGACTCTGGAATCAATAAACGGCCGTACGTGCGTGTTATGTTCGGGATATTGGTCACTTCCATCCCGCCGGCTTTTTCGTTACTCAAAGTTTTTTCACCCGTTACATGTAACTTTTTCGCGCATATTTCAAATGAAGTTCTCAAGTTCTCCGTGATTCTCAATTGAGAATCTCCAAGTATTCGAATACTATGCGAATATTTAAGTATTCGAATATTCTCGAGTATTTAAGTATTCGAATACTGATATATTCGAATATTTAAGTATTCGAATACTGATATATTCGAATATTTAAGTATTCGAATACTGATATATTCGAATATTTAAGTATTCGAATACTGATATATTCGAATATTTAAGTATTCGAATACTGATATATTCGAATATTTAAGTATTCGAATACTAATATATTCGAATATTTAAGTATTCGAATACTGATATATTCGAATATTTAAGTATTCGAATACTGATATATTCGAGTATTTAAGTATTCGAATACTGATATATTCGAGTATTTAAGTATTCTAATACTTAAATATTCGAATATTAAATTATTCGAATAGTCCGAGCCCCAGACAGTATAATAGTTTCTATTAAAAGACTTTTCCCAGTGCCACCTTCTCAACTCACATGATGTTTGAGAATGTTATCATTAAACGTCAAGGACTTAGTAACTTTATCAAATATCCGCTTCTGATCATGGTTCAATTTCGAAATCACTTCTGCAAGATCACCACAGTCAAATTTGTACCCCACGTATTTAAAATCTGTCATGGCACCAACAGTTTCAACAGGGACACCCTAATGGATGATCGTCTTGATCATTTTCTTCTTGTTCTACAGTATTCAACACTTTCTTTTCAATTTCCTTCTTTATATGATCACGCGCTTCTTTAATATCCGTTATTCGTTCGTGATATTGATCCGCTTCTGTCAATTGTGATTGTATTTGAAATGGGCAAAGAAAAGAGTAATAATGAGCTAAATAAAGCTCTGTACAAATTGTTACTGTGAATCAGAAGCCTCGGTATTCCAATCTGAAGCTGTTTAGTTGAGGAAACAGCGATTCATTTTTATGGACAATTCTTAATATTCATTAACCGGTTAATTGGCAATGTATCATATATGATCAAAAAAAATCTGGCCAATGCGGCTTATGTATCATATATGATAAAAAAAATCTGGCCAATTCTGCTTATCTATCATATAGGATCAAATGGAATAACTTTTTGATTTTCAAACGATTTGAATGAAACTTGGTATGTAATGGTTTTTGGGGTCGCTGAATCTGAATTTGGCATTGGAATTGTAAAATTCAATATTGGAGACTCAAAACTCACCTCTAAATCCTATTTTTTAGGGGTTGGAGGTGTCAGATGAAAAAATAACCCCCGGAATCGATTCAGCGACTCAAAAAACCCCTGTATACCAAATTTTGTGTGATTCACTTAATTTTTCGATATTGCCAGTTTGGGTACGAATAGTAAAAAAAACCGCGCCAGTTAACCGGTTAAGAGCATATTTTTCTTACATGAAAAATTGTTATTGTTCGAAGTAATTGTCGTCACTATTCTCGTGTGACAGATTTTCTATTTTGGTCTTCTGGTTTGGAAATGTTTTGTCTCCCAAGCATTTCGAATAATCGACATTCCACTGCATAAATAAAATAGAAACTATGGGTAGTCGTGTGTCAGGCATTTGAAAATGGAACGTTTTCCAACAAATTGAATCGAATACAACATACAAATTGGAGCAGAATGAGAAATAAAGAAGTTATTATAATTATTCAGTGCCAATGCTACTTATAAAATTTAGTGATTTCTGTTAATCGAAACAAAATAAGCTACACATGCATTTCTTTCAATGAGAAGGGAACCCTAATTAGAAAACTGCTTTTCTGAGTTTAGCAACAGCACACTGAGGCATTCCTCGCGTTCATAACAAAATATTAAATTCATGTAATAAATCCTTATTCTACTGACAATAAAAAAATCGTAAACTTTCCCAATTCCTATCGCAGTTTAAAAAATTCTAGTAACAAAGTACCTCAAGAATTGCATGACGAATTCTATTAATAATATTGGACTAGATTCTACACCAAATTTAAAAAAGCATACTGTAAAACAAAGTGAAATGATTGCAGAATATTCAATTTCTCACACTACTGTTATTAATTCCATAAAATATTACAAGTGTACAACATTTTATTTTTATAAATTGAATGTACCATATTTTTTAGTGCACTAATTGACACAGTTTCAAGCCTGAGATTATATATCGGATATATTATCAAACGTGTTACCGTATTGAAAATGGCTCACGAGAATTTACGAGCGACAATGGATGTGTTTATGAACCTACATTAAACGTTAGTTTCATAAAACTGCTACTAGGTATATAGCGCTCAGCACGAATTCTTATAACGATATAATAATATACGTGGCGGGTGCTCGCACCATCTTTAAGGGTCGGAGAAGTAAATCGAAATGGAAGAGTTGTAAAAATATTTTCGAACAGGTTACATATTTAAAAATGCTGCTATATTAAATTGATCGCGTATCAGAGCTTCAGTCATTTTATAATTTGTTGGAGTTAAAATTGCCATTAAGTGTCATCGTAACTGTATGACGGCTGGTACGTTATATTGACCCGTTATCAACAATTATCAGGAAATGCGATCACATTGCAGGCGTATGCCATATAATAGGCAATCCTGTCATCAATCACCTGTGACTGTGTCCAATCAGCTATCGCGTCCTGCTATCATTCATATTCCTCTTCTTCCCACACACTATCATACTCCACTGCGTGCGATTAAACACGAGAGGGGGAAATGAATGCATGTGACCCAATACGATTTTATCATACACAAAAGTGACGAATGTTTTGCTACAGACAAATAACCAGACTTGTTTGATCTTTTGTACAAAAAATTCACTTAACGATGTGCACGTGGTGTTTCTAAATTATAGATAAATACTGAAGCAGTTAATAAAATTCATAAAAAGAAAGAAAAATGTCGTACTAAAAAGACACAGGTTGATAGACTAATTGTTTTCAACGTGTTTAAATTTTTATGTTGTTCATAGTTTTGTCAAATTTTCGATTCATTGTAATCATATTATTTTGATCGTCACATCAAACTGTTCACTATAGATTTCTGGTAAAAATTCATTTTAATTGTTATGAAAGCATGGCGATTTGTTAAACTTAACAAAGGGATATTTATCGTTCATGGTAGCTAATCTTAGAATGAAGTAATAATGGTTATTTAAAAATAGTTTTTTATTCCGATCAGGATCAATATACTCATACATGCATGCGCTTTTCGCTAACAGAATGTCAGAAGAGAAGCTATTTTGGTGAATATAATAATTACTATAAATGACATAAAATCATGCGCAGGACATAGTTGTTTTGCTTTCGTGTGCCAGTACAGAGCTACAAAGAGGAGAAAGGGTAACTAATTATAGGAAAATTATTAAAATAACTATGTAAAGTGCAAGCAGAGCATAGTGGAATATCTAAATTATTGCATATGACAATGATTTTATAATAGAAATACACATGGTCACAGCAACGAAGAGTATACAAAGTACTAACATTTAATATACTAATATTTAAAAATTAAACTTTTATCTGTCTGTTTACCTGCAATATGTCTACTATTTTAAGCATTAGGAAAAACTTGAAGACTCAAAGTTTTATGACTTCAAGGGAAACCCACTTCGATAGTAATATTTTTATTATGGGTAGAGGATTGAAGCAGATTTAAAATGTAAATTTTATTTTTTATGATAAAAATTCCCCCCAAAAAGGATTAGGGTACAAGTACACCAAAACCGGTAGTTTCCGAAATATTCCAATTATATACACTTTTCTATTATTGATATTAAAAAACAAAGAGTTGGTAGGGGAGACCGGGGCAAATCGGCCACTTCTTTTTCATTGATGAATTTAACTAAAAAATTTTAATTTTTCAATTATGCGAATTATACTATCCGAAAGAGTAATCCCTATAGTACATATGTAATTGCTACAAAAAAATGTTCATCAATCCCCTTTTCTAAAGTCATTCCAGAGAATTTGTAATATAGTGTAAAATCGCCGTTTCGAAAAATGCCGAGGTAAATCGGCCACTCCTCCGGGGCAAAACGGCCACCTTTTATTTGGGCTGGATTTTGACTAATCTTTAGTCACGAATGAAAACGAGTCGTTTATTTTCTTAATTACAAATTACAATGGAGTCAAAACACTGTCTGAAAAGTTGAGAAGTTTATGTTTTTAATGCACACATACTGCGGTTTAAATTTTGTTGCATTTTTCACTCATCTTCAGATTCCGAGGGCAGTTGCTTCTTTTGGCTCCTACGTTTACGCAACGTACGTCCAGTTGAACACCCTGTCTTCGTCAAAGGCTGAGATTCCACATTGGTGGTCATATCAGCTTTTCTTGGACGTGGCTCTTTTTTTCGGAACCGAATTCAAAGTAACAGCTGATTTTCTCAATTCTCTCACCTGTGGAGTAGTTTTTGCTATTCTTTTTTGTTTCGATGCGGCTTGCTCCGTCGCTAATCGTTTCATTTCTGGTGAATCCGTTACAATTGCAGTTTTTCGACGTTTTCGCCATCATCGATGAGTGGCCGATTTGCCCCGGGTGCTACGTGGCCGTTTTGCCCCGGACATAAACTCTATCCTCAATCAGTCGAACACAATAGAGATTTTCCAAAATAACTCAAACCATCATCGGAATCGTAATCGGTACCGCTATTTTAATCAATAAATACTCACCTCAAAATTCAGAACCATAATATTACTGAATAAAGACAAATTTTCCACAAGTCACGAAAATTTTATATCACTGCCTAAAACGTATTTTGCGTTCTACAGAGTCGAGCATAATCTCAAATGCTATTAAATTCCGTTGGTACTGTAGACACATAGAGAGACGTTTGCAAGAGCAAACACGAGTTTTTATTTTAACTTCTACTGGGTAAAACTTCCGGTGGCCGATTTACCCCAGTGGCCGATTTGCCCCGGTCTCCCCTACATATTAGGGCTGGGACTATTCGAATAATTTAATATTTGAATATTTCACAAGTATTCGAATACTACGAATAAACTTCGAATATTTGAGTAACTGTATGTTGTTGAATAATAACATTCGAATACTGATGTATTCGAATAGTATAGTGTGAAGTGGGTCAAAATTAGCTTACGAGATTTCACCCTGACAAATGAACCTAAAGAACTTGATTTATAATTCACACCATACTATTCGAATACATCAGTATTCGAGTACTTAAATATTCGAATAGTATTCGAATACTTGGATATTCGAATAGCATTCGAATACTTGGATATTCGAATACTTGGATATTCGAATACTTGGATATTCGAATACTTGGATATTCGAATACTTGGATATTCGAATACTTGGATATTCGAATACTTGGATATTCGAATACTTGGATATTCGAATACTTGGATATTCGAATACTTGGATATTCGAATACTTGGATATTCGAATACTTGGATATTCGAATACTTGGATATTCGAATACTATTCGAATACTTGGATATCCGAATTATATTCGCCAAATAATTGAGCAACTGAAGTATTCGAATATTTGAATACTGAAAAATTCGACAAATAGTCCCAGCCCTAGTACATATGTATACATTTTCAAGAGCGAAACCAGCAACATATATCTTGTTCCTTCATTTGGAGACACTCTGCATATCGAAGAAACTCATACATTTTTACCACATAAATTAGCCTCCGCAGCACTAAGAGGATAAAGCATAGTTTTACCAAAAACTAGAAAAAAATATAAAAAGTAATAAATACCTATACTTTTTTTATGAGGGTCGCTATAATTGAATTTTGTCTGGTAAAGCGTTGGCAGACCAGGTCACGTGGAAAAGATAAATTCATTTAAGATGAAAGGAACATAATACAATACCCATATACCACCGACTGGGTACCTATATGAGATGTACGGAAAAGAAGTATCAGGGGCTTGGTCTCTTTCTCGTTTTATACAGAAAGATAAAATACGTGTACTTCTCCGCTGAAAATCCCTTAAATCCCATATTTACCTTCTCCTCTATTCCATTTATTTTCCTACCGCAAACATATGAGTTTCAAAAAGATATCATAAATACTGCTGTACCTACTACAGCAACGAAAAGCATAGCTGTTTCAAACGATGCAAAATTATAGCTACTTACGCGATAAACTACTTAGCACCAAAAGATTCTATGAACGAAACTCGGTAAAATAATTCTGATACATTGGTCAAATACATTATACATTGATTATACATATAATGTATTATAATAAAATTACCGCACCAAACCTGGCGATGCGGGACGTGGCGCCTCCGCACGTGGTTGCGGAGGCCGGGGCTAGGAAGGCTGCCCTAAGAATATACTTAGCGGGAAGGTGAATAGGCGCGGGAAATAGGCACCCGGCGACCCTGCCGGAGGTAAGGGACTCCCGCGAGCCCATGGACTGTGGCGGAGACCAGTGTGATCCAGCCTACAGCTTCCAACACAAGTTCGACGCTCACTTCCCAAGCAGGAAGGACTGGGAGGCTAGCACGAGGGAACAGCTCTCTCCCGGAGGCTCTTCTGATACACGGATGGCTCCAAGACCGAAACCGGAACCAGAGCTGGTATATGGGGAGAGAGGCCCAGGGTGGAAAGATCCATCGCCCTGGGCTCACACATATTGGTCTTTCAGACGGAGATGCAGACCATCCGGACCTGTGCCAAATTGAATCTGGACAGGGGCTACGAGGGCAAGCACAACTGTATCTACAGCGACAGTCGGGCTGCACTGAGATCCCTACGTCTGCTGCTAGACTCTGTATACACATTGGCGCAACGGGCAACAAACAACCGCGTCAGACTACTATGGGTTACGGGGCGGAATCAAAGGTAATGAAGGCGCGAACGACAGAGCTTGAGAAGCTACGTAGACCGGATCGGGTCCAGCTTTGCACCGTAGGCGTCTCTTTGGGTACTGTGAAGAAGTGGACGAGGCGCTGAATAAGACAGTGACTCGATCAGCTCTGAGAGCAGACCCAACACACGAGACACGCGAAGGCCCTGGTAAAGAAACCTTCCAGGAAGCTAGGGGCGACTTTGAGCCGCTTCGATAGATCGCAGTTCCGATTGGTCGTGGGCATGGTCACAGAAGATTGGCAGACGAGGAAGCACCTGGCGCGCCATGGGGACCAAGGTGCCCGAAATGTGGAGAGGATAACGAAACTCCTCTCGGCTTAATGACGCAGTGCGAGAGCATTGCGAACCAGAAACAACTATTACTGGGGGCTGCCTTCCTTCGCACGATGAATCTGGAGCACGTAACCGTGGGCATGCTCCTCGATGTTGCACGAGTGGCCGGTCTAACGGGATGTCCTTCAAATTAGGACTTCTCGTACGGGCTCGGGCACCAATGGTCCAGCAGGACTAACAAGGGAACACCGCGAACCCGGACTCACCAATTGGAACGCAACTTTGTGGGTTTTTAGAGTAACTCAAAATAAGAACAACGGTGTGTTTCATTTGAGCCCTATCGCCCTTTGAGGGGGTGAAAACTAACCTCAAAGTCTAATTGGCACTTCCACTTTTTCGCGCATAACTCTCAAAATACAGCAGACAGAAAAAAATGTTTCAAACACAAGTTTAATGTTGCAATAAGCGCTATAAACTTCCGTTAACAAAATTTTGAAAAGAGTTAAAAAATATATATAACTGACATAAAAACTCTTTTCAAAATTTTGTTAACGCAAGTTTGTAGCGCTTGTCACACCATTAAACTTTTGTTTAAAACATTTTTTTCTGTTTGTTGTACTTTGAGAGTTATCCGCGAAAAAGTGGAAGTGCCAATTTGACTTTGAGGTTAGATTTCACCCGCAAATGAAGCACACCGTTGTTCTTGTTTTGAGTCACTCTAAAAACCCACAAAGTTGCGTTCCAATCGGTGAGTCTGGGTTCGCGGTGTTCCCTTGTGAGTACCCGTACAAAATTTATTCAATACAAAGTATACATGGTATTTTTTATTTTTCTATATATTTGATTTTTTGAATTATTCTTTCCATTACGAACTAAAAACTCGCATGTTAAATCATGTTAATATTAGGAAATATTAGTTAATTAATAAATACGTATTTCAGTGTAGACATCGTTTGTATTAAAAAGGAAAAATTTTCAAAGAAAATAATTACATTGATCATTACTCTGACATAACTGTTATTTTTACACTTTATCTTAAAAGCGTAACTTATACTGTAGTCTTTCAAAGTTTATATTGTAAGTATTCAGACAAAATACATACGACACCATGCGGTTTTGTGAACTCTTTGCTATGGGTTAATAATATATAATGTGTAATGTATAATTTATAATATACTAGCTTAAAGCACCCGGTGTTTCCCGGGTAAAACTTTGATTGTCACAAAGTGTCAAGGCGGTGAAATAAGGGGGAAGGGGTGTGATGCCCAGATTTCATTGTAGTCCATATTTTCCGCAGGGTTCTAGAGAATAATTATGCAAAATTTGGTCCAGATCGATTAAAAAAAATCGGGATAAAAAGTATCGTATATGTTATTCCTGGTCCTTGATTTCCTGTATACAAAATTTCAGGAAGATCCGTGGCGTAGTTGCGACGTGATTAAGTAACAAACATTCAGACTTCCAAGCATACTTCCGTATTTATTATATTAGCAGGATATAGCAAAAAGTGCAAAAGCATTAGGGTTTATACAAAAACCGACTTTTGAAAAAACCGGTTTTTGAATTCCACTATTCCCAAAAACAAGTTAAACCGGTTTTCGAATTCTCACAAAAAATATAATTAAAATATAAAATTATATCCGTACTTATTTTTAAAATGTTCGGTTTTTTTTTAATATTTATGGAATTACAAAATTAACAAAATAAAATATACTGTATCTATACAAAACTAAATAAATAAAAGAAATTAAAATAATTAACTAAAATCCGTACCATTTTTGAGTTCACTTAATATTTCTGGATCTACAAAAATCAGCACAATAAAATACACTGCATACAAAACCAAGTGGGGAAAAAACTAAAATAACCGAAATCCATACAAAATATAAATTATAAATCTTTATTTCATTTAGTATTTCTCTTCTGAAAATATGAACTCATGAAGATTAGTTTTACAATAAACTGTTACGTACAATATGCTTGTATCCAAAATTTTAACATTTTTAATCGAATAATTAATTCATTTTTCCATTTTAAGTCTAGTATATAAAACCGGTTTTTCCAAAATTTAAAAACCGGTTTTCGAATTTTACAAATTCATGAAAAAAACCGGTTTTTAAAAACCGACAAACCCTAAAAAGCATATACATGTACAGGGCTATCCACTTAACTCAGAACGCGCGCGCGAGAACAAATGTCTTGCGAGGTCTTTTTCAGACAATCGCCTCGACATTTGTCCGGAGGCCGAGGGGAAAACGACGCAAAACCCCTAAGCAAGGCGTTGGTACGTGTAAAATCCAATTTCTTCTTTAGGACAGGGACTAACTGCTTGGTCAATTCATCTATCCTCACGCGTCCGTTCTGAGTTAAGTGGATAACCCTACACACACATACGTATGAAGTTTATTACACTCTTCAGTGACAAATTATTTATTCTAAATTCTATATCCACATAAAATTGGTCTAACAAATTAATCAGTTACACTTCTCATAAAAAAATACAGAAATAAAAAAAACAACTTTGAAACTGATTGATGTATAGTGATACAAATAACAATATTTCTGTAGCATTTATTGTTGGCATTTTGATGAAAAACTAATTCCCAACTTGGGGATACTGTGCCAACCAGAAATTCTACTAGGAAGGTAACTTTAAAATAAGGAACAAAACACAAACGTATGTTTTTCTTCCATTGACTTTCAAGGAAATGATATAACTCAGTGAAATTGGATAATGCCAAACCAACCTTCAAACTGTACCAATTTCAAACTCCCACTTTCGTCAATACATTGAAAGATAAGAACGCCGTTGCACGATGGCGAACGTTGAAAATATTCTCAAAAACATTGGTATGTGCTGGAAACAGCAATGCGACGATTCTCGCGTAACAAGTTTCGCAAGGATTTCAAAAGAGAGCAGGATAACCGTAAAAGCTTCAATCCCCTAAAGGCCAAGTTCAAGATTTACGACGCCCGAAGAATTCGAGGGAGATAAAGTTCCTTCCCTTGTTACTCGCGGAAAGTTGCATAAATGTCTTATTTTTGCATGACGTACCAAAAAATGTACCAAGCTGTGAAAGAACATTTTTGTACCTTCATACTTTTGTAATAAAAAAAGGGGTGGCCTTACGAAGTTGAGTTACAAATGAGATCACATTTTCATTTATTCTTAAAAGAACAATGCTTAAACGTGAAAGAGATGATGCTAAACGCGGTAGAAGAAATTCCAGAAATGAGTTTATTTTATAGACAAAGAATTAATATTTGGAACAGTAAAACGGAATTATTAAGAAATATTTCTATTAAAATATATGGACTGTATTTGAATTATTGCTGTATTAGAAAAAATAACTACTCATTTACTATTTCTCCTTAAGCCAAATTATCAAGAACAAAACAATTTTACTCTGTATTAAGTTGAATTTGAATGAATTTTCAAATTCATTGCAGAGAACAAAGGACAGTTGCTTTTTTTCAAATGCACGAATAAAATGATAAGTTCTTCATATAATCGTGGCCAAATGAAAACTTCAAATTATATATTATATATGCATATATTAATAAACGTTTTCATGTATTACAAATAGCTTCGATTACTATATATAGTAATACAATTCTATTTTGTTTTGGTGAAATAAAATTGCCTAGCTTTTTAACCGGCTTCAAAAAGGAGGAGGTTATAGATTCGACCCGTATGTATTTTTTTTATGTTTGTCCCCACATAACTCCTTAGCATATGGACCGATTTTGATGATCATTTTTATTATTCGAAAGAGGGCGGTGGTCCTACACTACATCAACTATGGCCCAATATTTTGCCAGTTCTGGTTAATAATAAAGAAATTGTCACCTAATTATAATTATGTTATGTACGTACACGCATATCTCCTAAGCATGTTGTGTCAATATAATATAAAACTAAAAAGATAAAAAATAAAAAATTAGAACCGACTTCAAAAAAAATAAAAATGCACTAAAAAGTAAAAAATAATTTAATCCCTTATTTAATCTACGACTCTCATATTTTTCAAGTCGGCGTCTCATCATTTGCACTGTGTAAATCTGGCGCCGACTTACAAAATATGAGAATCGTAGATTAAACAAGGGATGAAATTATTTTTTACTGTTTAGAGCATTTTTATTTTTTTTAAGCCGGTTTTAATTTTTTCCAATTTTTTATACAAGTAGTTATTTGTAAATATAAATCTGAATTCATTTTCATGTCTTCGTAGGTTGTTCGAGGAAAACGAAGAATTGTTAAATATGTTTACGCAATTTCGCGAGTTGAAGACGAAAGAACAACAGTCCAATAGCATGGAATTAGCGAATCACGCAGAAAAGGTTATGTGCGCCCTCGACGAAGGCATTAAGGGACTTGACGACATGGACGTCTTCTTGACCTGCCTTCACCAAGTCGGCGCCACGCACACAAAGATTCCTGGCTTCAATCCACAATATTTTTGGGTAAGCTCTCTAAAACTTAACCCGAATACAACTCACCTTAATTCCAGCATGGCTCTACTTAATATAAAATTAATAAAACAGCCTGCAACTCCCATAAACAAATCTAACCTAGAATTATTTCGAATGTTGCATAACAAAACGTAAAATAACAAATTTTTCATAACACAATATACATTTTGGTGTAATATGATTAAATTAGGACCCATCATTAATCATAACATAATCATTTATAAATTGTTTGTAATCTATGATCATTATCATTTAACGGTTATGAACATATTTAGTTGATTAATGGTGCACTTATTATTTAACGTTATTATATCTTTGAAGATGCACAGAAATTTGTAGCTCCTATAAGATTTATTACAGACAATTCCTTTTAAGTATGACAGTATCGTTCGCCCGTGACTCTTCCCACACAGCACCATAACATTGCAGCAACGTTGCAGGTTCAGTCCTATGTCCGCCTTCGCAATATTGCAGGTGTGTATTTTTGCAAAGTTGCGGCAACATCACAAATATGTAGTCCTGCAACGTTCCGGCAATGATTCTACAACAAAACGGCAATATTATCACTACAGTATTGCACAGCAATATGTGCGCAATATTGTTTCGGCGTTGCCACTGGAACATTGCACGTCGATGTGCACACAATATTGCAGGAATATTGTAGGATCGTTGGCACTGAAACATTGCATGGCGATGTGCGCACAATATTGCAGGAATATTGTAGGATCGTTGCCACTGGGACATTGCACGGCAACGTTCTTGCAATATTACTGCAATATTGTACTCCAATAATGCACGACAATATTGCAGCATCATTCCAATATTGCAACGCAACATGCAACAACGCACTATTGCAGCAACGTTCCTGCAATACTGCTGCAACGAAGTGTGCTGTATGGGTTATAGCAATGAATATGTTAATCTGTTAATTTTTTCCCAAAATAATAATTCAATCAAAGATATTCAGAATGTGCAAGATTGTCTTAAATTCCTCAAACACATAATCCAATAGTTACAGCCTTAAAAAAAACTGACGGCTATAATACCATGTTATTTATAATTATACCTTATTATATACAATCCTTATGGAACTAAACGATCAATAAATTCACCAACTTTTATGTTAACAATAAGAAAAAATAAAACACTTGGATTTATCGTATGAACAAACCACCCTCCTAAAAACATTCTCCCGCAGTCAAACGTTCAGTCTAAAATTCTCCTGTCAGTCTATCATTCATGTTTAACGATTCTGTGTCGGCAATAGCACAAAAGATTCTTTGATTTTTCTGTTGGCTCGCCTACACCTCAAATGTCCGTTTTCATAGTTCTGCTGAACCCCACCCTCGCAATATCGCTCCAGACGATTTCGGGGATTGCCAGCGGCGGGGTGGGAACACATTCCTCTGTTATCCGGAGCAAGGGATGCCTATCCCTCGCAGCGACAAAACCGGAAAGATGCATAGTGTGCAAGTACCCGGTACGTTCACACTGAAAACGCCAGCGCGCAGACAATGAAGCAGGGATTTAACCCGACAGAGATTTTACTATCTTGAATAAGTCCCGAGAAAAGTGTTACTGAACTACCAAAATGTGAAATGAAGGATTTTTTTAACCACTGTACAGGATCAATCGCATACCTTAACGATCTTAAATTATTCGTTAACTGTCTGTTCTATTAAAAAACCGTGTCAAATTAAAGGTGAACCTATAAGGATATCGCTTTAAGAGGAGGAGATAGAAGACAAAGAAGTGCAAGAACTGTATTTAGCTGCTAGCCTCCTAACGCATAAATTGTAAGGCATAAAAAACATTAAATTTTCAATTTAATCATTTTTAACCAATTTCAAAAAGGAGGAAGTTATAGATTCGACCCCTATGTATTTTTTTATTGTATTCTTATTTTTTTTAATGCTTGTCCTCGCGTAAAACCTCAGCATATTGTGTCAATATATATACAACTAAAAAGTAAAAAAAATTAATTAAAATCGTCTTCAAAAAAATAAAAATGCACTAAAAAGTAAAAAATAATTGTTTCCCTTATTTAATCTACGACCCCATATTTTTTAAGTCGGGGCCTCATCATTTTTTACTTTTTATTGCATTTTTATTTTAAAATAGCAAAGCACGCATTAACCTTTAAGGGGTGTTTTCGCCATAAAGAACCAAGAAGTAACAGAAAATACAAATTGCCTGATTCTTCTACTGCGAAAATCGGAATTATCGGGTCACCGAGGTTCCCATGTGAGCTGGCAACTTCCAAAATTATACGATACGTCTGCTAAGCTACTCACTCATGTTAAATAACGTCTAGTTTACAAAAATATAGACTACATAAATAATACTCCGGTTCAATCAGTGTGTCATTACAAATTGTAACTTATACACAATTGGTAGCAAAGAATAGAATGAATTACCCATATTTTCGCGAGAATCGATTTGCAGACCTATTTGACTAGACATTCTTTGTCCATTTTTGTAAGTACTACATTGAATTTTTTTACCCCATTTTTGGCCACTCAGGTGGCCAAGTGGGCCTAGCAACTGCCAAAGAAAAAGGAAAAATAAACTAAAGTAAAGTAATTTGAGAGCTTTGTAAAAAGAAACGAAAAATGGATTTTATTGTTTAAATAAATTTTTATAATCGCCTAATGAATTTTATTGAATTTGCATTAAAAATATTTTTACTCTAAATATCAAACAATTACAAACAGCAAATAGGTGATCCAACATTTAGCAAAACCGTGTGGAATGCATAATTTCAATAATGACAGGCTGATCCCGAAACTTTGCTTCAATATAATCGACCGAGTACTCGAGTGTTTGATTCAATTAAGATTTTAAAAATCCAATTATAATATTCAAGTATCCAGATCGATTATACAGATTAAAAGATGCTTGATGCTTCTATCAAGCGTTGAAAGTCAAGGCGAATATTACTCGTCGCCAAACGAATTCTGAAAGTTGTCTGAAGCCGAAGAGTGTCTGAGCGTCTGGAGAGAGTTGTCTGAAGTCTGAAGTTGCTTCAAGAGTCCAGCCGCTGGAAGCACGAGTGCCTCCTGACTGATCACTGATTGGTTCTTCGCATACGTAATTGTTGACTGAGCAATCAGTTTGTTCAAAAGAAACGCTCTCTTCCTTTCATTAACACATACAATGATATTTGCACTTGTTACGGAGCACAAGACAAGTCAGATTCTGTGCAACGAAGTCAAAACTTAATAAAATCGACAACTAACAAGGGAACATCCCGAACCCGGAAATTCAAAAAATTCTGAAACTTTGTGAATATGTAGCGAATTTCCTCCTGATTACAACGCAATTTTTATTTCCTGTCCAAATTCACTTTAAGGGGGTGTAATTGTCCCATGAAAATCCGCTTATTTTCCGATTTTGAGTTACAACTCGTGAACTGTAAAATAATTTATTTACCAAATGATAGATCCAATTAAAAAAAGTAACTTTTGTCTTGAAACTTTTTTTCTATCTCTTACAGTTCGCGAGTAATAACAAAACAGGAAAATCGCCGAATTTTCAGCAAACAAAAATTGGGTTGTAATCAGGAAGAAATCCACTGCACATTCACAAAGTTTCAGAAGTTTTTGAACTTTCGGTTTCGGGATCTTCCCTTATAAGCTAGGGCTGCACAAAGGTTTCTTTCTCAAAGCTGCACTGGGACCCCAGCCATATTATACACTACGCACTCGTTATAAGCCCGTTTCTACCATGCGTTATACGTCCGGCGACTATCCCCACCATTTCTTAGAACCCTTCGGGTGAGAGTGAGAGAACCCAAGAACTAGCGAGAGGCTCTTTCGTTTCTTCGTGCTCGCTCTTGAGTTTTCTCACTCGCGGCATTGGCTGCGCGGAATAGTGTCCACAACGCGCCATTGGGATTCGCTAAGCTGCGATACGCTACCTGGTGGCGACCTACTCCTTCAGGTTTTGAGTTTCGCCACCAGGTAGCGTATCGCAGCTTAGCCAATCCCAATACGCCCGCCGCCAGTCCCGTTCGTCGGGCTTATAACGAGTGCGTACTGTACTTACGCTACACGCCTACTCAACGATTCTACCCTTAAGCCTCGTTCATATTAGTCAAGTTTACTGGCTGTTATTCACTTCACTTGAAATATCCTTTTACGTTTCAAGCGAAGTAGAGAGTGTTCCAACTTTTCTCGCCTTGAAATAATACAACTTGAAGCCAGTGAACTTGACTAATGTGAACGAGGCTTTAGCAACGGGGCAGTTCGACGCTCGGCTGTTTGCTCACAGCTCTGTGCTAAACAATTTTCAGCGAGCAGGGAATCTCACGAGGCGAGCTATTCGCTCAAAAGTGTACGAAAAATAGGCAGTTTTTAGGAATTTTTTCCTTCCAAAATAAACATTCTTCATAGTTCTGGCTTTGTACATTCGTTTACTAATATTTTACTAACACCTTCACACCGTTACACTAAAAAGTGACAAATAGTTTCTATGCCAGAGGTGTCCCTGTGCGATCACATTGAAAAATTCCCCCTTCACGGTTACCGTGATTGCGCCTGTTGTATTCATCTGAAATAAAAAAAAATACTTTCATTCTATTCAGTAAACTTGCCTTTATCACCCCTACTAGAATGATAAAAGTATCAGCAATAATTCCACGTTTTATAACAGATCAAAGTAAACAAAGTTGGTTAAATATAAAATTTTCTCCTTCGATGGGTGTCATTTTTTTATTTTCGATATTAATGAATAACTGAGATATTTCTATCAACTGACTAAAATGATTAAACGTTTCAATATTTCACTTATTTCCTAATTTTCTTTTCAGAAAATCGAGAAGCCATTCCTAGAAGCCGTGGAGCGGACCTTGGAAGATCGGTATTCGGAGAACGTGGAGAACATCTACAAGCTGACGATCAAGTTCATCATCGAGACCCTGATCGACGGCTTCAATAAGGCCCAGAATGACAAAGCACAAAGCGACACTGCTAAATCCTAGTCGTCTCGGTCATAAGGAGCCAAAAGGGTGTTTGGCGTTCGATCGAAAGTGTTCCTGATCGCTCAGTCCTTCAGGGCCCGATTTCCGAGTGGGAAGCGATCGATGCCCGTAGCAGGTGCGGGCCGCTAGGTCGCGCGATCGTTCGTTTATTCCGAAATATCTCCGTTTCTTCATGATCTGCGATGTAATCACGATGATCGAGCGTTCAGCAAAACGAGCCAGAGACAAACTCTGCAACGCATTAACGTCGACTAACGTTCTTTTTTACAGGAGTGCAAATGATACTTCGTGGTTGGTTACGTTTGAGATGCTTTCCCTTCGAGCAGGTCTCGGTTAAGGAGAATGATTCGTGAATGATCATTACGATTATTGTATTTCACACTACCCCGTTTCGTCTAGCAACAAACGACGAAACGAAACGTGGACACTTTTGACGGTCAAAGAGGAGAAGTGGCGCGATGTCGTCATCGAGTTTATTACACTCTTGTCTACGAGCTCGCTTTCTTTATACAATTACGTTCACCGGCAACGATCACACAACTCTCTTCGTAATAATTCACTGGAAACATCGTAGGATTATTCATGACGTGGCGTAAAGTGGCAAGTTTATTGAAACGGTATTAGGTTCGCTGTTCACTTCAGGGCAATATCTCTATAATACTCAGGTATTGCGGATCATGACTACTGCCAGCAATTATCGACACATAAAAGCTTACGCAAACCCTTATGGAAAGCACCGGGGAAACGTGTTTAAGATTGCGTGCCAGAATTGCCAATTAAAGGTGCTTTCACACCATCCGTCTAGCCAGCGACAGGCTACCGTCCGGCGAGACACTCTTCAATGGATTTTACAATTTTGCGTGGTGACGATAGACCGTTAGAGGAAACAATGAGAAAGTCACCATGTACATAAAGCTATTGAAGAATGCTTCGGCTAGACGCATAGTGAGAACGTACCTTTATTCGATAAAATATGGAAGATATCGTTGTTCGTCTGTATCACTTTGTTAAATTTCGCAAAACGTAATGGAAATAAATGGTACAAAGAATTTTAAATCTTTCTTCAAACAAAATAATGTTTGTTGCATTACATAGTGAGTTTTATGTTATTAAATAAATTATTAAACTATCGACTATGTTAACTTTCTTATTAAATAACGTTTTTCTAATTCGTATCCATTAATTAATGTGGGCAACTGCTAGTCAACCAACAAATACCTACTTCTTAACCGTTAACTTGTACGCTCGAGTTAATTCGAGCGCGCTAAACAGGCCAAACTGTGCACACTCGAGATAATTCGAGCGGCGTTGTATCAAAATTAAAATAACAATTTTGATTATTTTTGTATTTTTTTAATTTTTTGCCAAGACAATGTTCTAAATTGTTTTTTTTACATAAAAAAAAATTGATTTTTTGGCCGGTTTTTTAAAAAAAACTGTGCGTTAAGGGGTTAAGGGGGAACACCACTGTGACGGCCGGAAAAATTAGCCATTTTTAAGAATTATTTTCCAGGAATAATTTACAGTTTTCATAGAAAAATTTTATTACCCACCTTTAGTATGCTGTCTTAAGAGACTATACAAAAAAGTAAATAGAAAAACACCCATAAATTTTAATATATTAATTAATCTTCTAGACCCCCACGCGAGCTGGTCGAAGCTGTAACTATGGAACAGCAGGTCCGAAACCAAATTTCATTTTTTTTTATAAACTATATGAGTGTAGTTTCCGTTGTACGTACGGATTCTTTGATTGAAAACAAAGTGTTTAAAATACGCTTGAAAAACTGTCCATCTTATTCGCGAATTTTCGAAACTTTTTTCTAAAGCGCACCATTTTTAGAAAAATAATTTGTTTGAGAAATCGGTACGTACAACGGAAACTACACTCATAAGGTTTATAAAAAAAAAGAAATTTGATTTCAGACCTGCTGTTCCATAGTAACACCTTCGACCAGCTCGCGTGGGGGGTTCTGAAAGATTAATTAATACATTAAAATTTATGGATGTTTTCCTATTTATTTTTTTGTATAGTATATGGAGACTGTAAATTATTCCTGAAAAAAATTATTGAAAATGGCTTATTTTTCCGGCCGTCACAGTGGTGTTCCTCCTTAAATCCCTTGTGCACATTTCGCAAAACTATTTGTCGAACTTGGACCAAATTTGTAGAAACCACAAACGGACGTGTGAAATAGGGCTGGGACTATTCGAATGATTTAATATTCGAATATTTTACAAGTATTCGAATGTTACGAATAAACTTCAAATATTTGAGTATTCGAATGTTAATATTCGAATACTATTCGAATACTGATGTAGAAGTGGGTCAAAATTATCTTACAAGATTTCACCCTGTATCAGTATTCGAATACTTAAATATTCGAATAGTATTCGAATACTTGGATATTTGAAGGGTATTCGAATACTTGAATATTCGAACAGTATTCGAATACTTGGATATTCGAATAGTATTCGAATACTTGGATATTCGAATAGTATTCAAATACTTGGATATTCGAATTATATTCGCCAAATAATTGAGCAACTGAAGTATTTGAATATTCGAGTACCGAAATATTCGTCAAATAGTCCCAGCCCTACATAAAATGTGCAAGAAATATAATAAAAAACAATCGATTACTCGTGCACGTATAGTAATTGAATGAAACCTTAACGATGCAACTGAACAACAGTTTTTTAACGAATTTGCAGGATAATTTAATTTTGAAACGTTTGAAGCCATTTTAAAAGCAGTAAGGTAAAAGCTTATTTTGTAATTGCCAATTCAACATTCTGTTAAATTTGCTTTCGCCTGCTCCTCTTTTAAATTCCCGCAATGAAGTGTAATGAAGATTCCATTGCGCGTATAATAATACTTCGTACAGAAAATGACTGCATATCGTGCTCACCTTGAATATAACTACCCGCCCTGAAATTAAAGTGCAGGCGCGCACATGCAACGGACTCAAGTGCAGTCAAAGCGATTCACATGCACTTCTGGCTTTCAGTACGAGCTCGATAATTGATACCAGAATAGTGGTTGCCTCGAACCAATCGAACCTGGCTGTTGCTTTTATTCATGAGAACCTTGGATTACATAAGTCACGTAAAATAGCCTCATGTTCGCACTGGAAAGTATTTTCTGTTCGAATGCACGAAAGTGTTCATTGTTCCAAAACGGGGTCGTGCAGTAGGTACCAACTTAAAAGATTTTTTCATTTATCCGCAGACATAGAGCTTCGAAACACGTCTGGCGTGAGTTTCACCACGGAATCAAATCATACGGAACGATTTTATTTTATTTTTGTACGTACATTAATGGAATTGTTTACCGCCTCGCACGAATATTTAATAAGTTACAGTTGGTGGCCAAATTATTATAGTCCAACAAAAAGGTTTGAGATTTTGTAAGTTCAAGGGGTGGAATGGCTGTATCTCTGTGAAATGGTCGCAAAAAATATTTAAAAACGCAGTTTAACGCTTGAAGTTTCTAGTTTTTGTTATCTATTATGATACTGTTTTATCAAGATGAAACGCAGGAAACGAAGTTTCAGAAATTTTTGCCTAGTTTTGATGTATGCACGGACCAAAAAATTGTTTTCCGGTAAATCCAACAAAGAGCTCTTATAGAGCAAACATTTCTCTTTAATTTTTTTTTTTTTTTGGTTTTATTGTATGTTTTCTATTAACCGAGTTATTCGCGATCAAAGCAAAAAAGGTACTTTTCACTTTGAACACCTGTAACTTGCGAACTCACGATTGTAGACAAATTTTCATGAGTGTTTTGGAAAGCTATGAAAGTTTCCTTTCAGAACCTTTAGTCGCCAATGTAAGATTTTTTTTAAACGTATTAAATCCATTTTAAAATGGTCTCAAAAATTGACTAAATGTTTTGCGTATAATAATTTGGCCACCCTCTGTACTAGCTAGAAAATATTGCGCGATTGTTGACTAGGTATTAGGAGCTCGATACCGTGGCCAAAATGAATTCGATGTTAACAGTTTTATCAATCGTGTAATTATGAAAATAATGCGCACTGGGTGGATATCTGGACGATGTAATAAACATTTACAGTAACTTAGTTAGAGAAAGGTACACTTCGTAAATCAAGAAGTATCTCAAATTCAAGAAATCTGAAAACGAAATTAGTGGCACAAAATTTTGTATCCACGCTTACGTACATAAAGTATGAAAACCAAAGAAACAGTTGATACTTTATTTATTTATTTATTATGCAGGGCGTCCCATAATATATGCGTCTATTTCAGGGATGGCTGAATTCAACATTTAAAAATAATAAAAAAGGTCGTATAAACATATATCCTGTTCGACTTTCTTTACGAGTTATATATGCTTCGCGTTGTAAGAATTCTTTCCACAAACAAAGTTTAAATGATCCACTAGTGTCTAGAGAATTGGAGAAGTTATCCAGCAAATCCGAGTAACACCTAGCAGTATCGAGAAAGCAACAATACAAAACATACAAAGAACAGTAATACATAACGAACAGCGAAGTAAAGTTAGAAGCCTAACCGTGACTAAATAACTCAAACTAAAACTAAAACTAAAACTAAAACTAGGAAAGAAAAATAAGGACAGAAAAATTCAGAGAAAAATTATTAAGAGAAGAAAATTATTATGGCACGTTAAATAACTCAAACTAAAACTAAAACTAGGAAAGAAAAATAAGGACAGAAAAATTAAGAGAAACATTATTAAGAGAAGAAAATTATTATGGCACGTTAAGATAGAAAAGCATAAACGTAGATGGACAGACATGGAAGAAACAAGGAAACGAAGGAATATAGAAGTGACTTAGGAATAGTGTAGAAATATATATCGTCGAGCTTTTCATTTAAAATCAGGAAATGAATTTAGCCCTTGACTATCAGGTGGAAGGGAATTATAATAGTCAGCAGAAATAGGCGAAGGAGGATTCAAATTTAGATTTCGAGTGTGCCGGTATGGAAAGGAGATTTTGATGCCGAGTTAGAAGAGAATTAGGCCCGTGGTAAGAAAGATTGTTGCGAAGAATATTATAGAGATAAAACTGAACAAATATCAATGAGAAAACGTCCACTGGCATGCATTAAGTTGCGAGGTGATCATTTTCAACATTTATTAAAGAGGCAACTTTATACCCTAAAATTATAACTCGTGAACAACTCTTTTCTGTTATTTTCGAGTGTCGAATTTTCGGTATTCGAATACGTTAGTTGCTCAATTATTTGGCGAATATAATTCGAATATCTAAGTATTCGAATATCCAAGTATTCCAATACTATTTGAATATTTAAGTATTCGAATATCCAAGTATTCCAATACTATTTGAATATTTAAGTATTCGAATATCCAAGTATTCGAATACTATTCAAATATTTAAGTATTCGAATACTGATGTATTCGAATAGTATGGTATGAATTATAAATTAAGTTCTTTCGGTTCATTTGTCAGGATGAAATCTTGTAAGCTAATTTTGACCCACTTCACACCATACTAATACATCAGTATTCGAATAGTATTCGAATAGTATTCGAATACTCAAATATTCAAAGTTATTCGAATACTCAAATATTAAAAGTTATTCGAATACTCAAATATTCAAAGTTATTCGAATACTCAAATATTCAAAGTTATTCGAATACTCAAATATTCAAAGTTATTCGAATACTCAAATATTCAAAGTTATTCGAATACTCAAATATTCAAAGTTATTCGAATACTTGTAAAATATTCGAATATTAAATTATTCAAATAGTCCCAGCCCTAGTGTTGAGTCCATCCCTGAAGTAGGTCCCGCATAGATATTACGGGACACCCTCTATGGTGTACGTGCACACTTTTTGGATGAAAATTGCAGCCCGCCCTTCGCTGTATCTGGCGTCTCCATGCGGCCGTCGTTAATTCGTGTGTCGCGAAGCGTTTCAAAGTCGCCTCGTTACAAGGGAGCAATATTGGAAAGTGCCGCAACAGCCAACAAAGAAATCGATAACCTGTATTCTCACAAGGTACAGAATCCATTAGGCCGCTTATAAACGTGACAAGATGCAACGGCACGTACGCAAAAAAGAACATCAATAAGTGGTGTATTGATTTCGCCGGAAACTACGGCGATTATTCGAACCTTAAACTTAATTTTTCGTGGAATAAACCATGAAATGAAGGTAGATAAAGTATCCTCAGAAATGGACCAATATTTTTCGAGTACCGCGCGATGACTACAAAATTAATGTAGATTAATTATGAGGTATTTTATGGTTGCTTAGGAATTATTATTCATCAAAATTAAGAGTATTAAGTTCGTATGACTGTTTTTACGAAGAATTGTAGAAATTTACATTTTACTGTGGTTGAAGTTTTATGAAAAAACTGTCGAATGCAGAGCATAGTCAAAGCATCTACAGAAATGTTTAATAAAAAATATTCTTCCATAACATTTGAGTATCTATAAATACTGAGATCAGTTTTGCAAGGGGAGATAATGGAAGGAATTTGAACCATTTAATTACGTTTCAAGTGAAAATACAATTTACAGACTATGAATTTTTCATAAATATGAAGCTGCAAATTTCGTTATTCACTAACTGTGTAGGTAATTTAAATAATTATCAAGTTAGAGAAATTCAAACAGTTATTTAGAAATGAGTATGCATACATAAGAGCATAATCTAGGGCTGACAAACAAAAAATCAACATCAATATTGTTTTATGCCTGAAAACTCATTTTTAATGAATATTAATTGATTAATTTATATTTATGCGAGATATCATGGAAACTGTATAAGAGACTGTGAATAATACGATCATATTTTTTCATATATTCGGTAAATAGTATATAGCATATGATACAGATGCCCATAAGTGTGCAGCTTTTGCAAAAGGCATGAGAAATATTCTTCTGGATTCATCAAATGCATGACCATTATCGTAGCCACGCGATTTTTATAGCGTAGGTATAATGAAAAAAAAGAATGCATTGAGAATGTGCAGAATCTTTGACCGTCAAAAGGTGATTATATAGATTTTTACTCGCGACAAAGAAAGAAAACTATGCGAACACTAGGGTGTATGTATCCCTTTGTGCAATGTCAATTTCCTAGGAGGGTTCTTGGAACATAGAACTCCTTTATTTCTGTATCTTCCTCGCCGTATTTATCTATCTTTGTTTCTCTCTGAGGTCAATTTATTTGTATCAAACGAGGATACCGAATTCCTATAATTTAACAGAATTACAGAGTTCATCTACAGGCAATTACAGAATAGATGATTCGTACCATCATGGAAGTATTCAATCACAGAATCATTTGTAAACTTCTTACTATCACAACATGTAAATACGTAGTAAGTAAGTAACAAAAACTTTATTTCCGTAAAATTATTTTATATATTCGACACTTCTTTTATTAGAGATTTCGTTATTTTTATTATCAGCTGTCATAATAAATATATTATCACACATTTTTCCTAGCACTAACACGTTTATGTTTTCTGCAAAAAATTTATATTGTATCCTTGAAATTCCACAAGCAAATTCTTCAATTCTTTATAGAACAGTAATATTACTGGTGAATAATAATTTTAATAAAACATTCCTACACATACACTATATTCTTCATATCGATTCATATTTATTTATATTGGTATACATTCCTACTGCAACAGTAAATTCGATGAAATAAATCCAAATACAAATGTCAGCAGAATTTGTTTGTATTTAATTGGGGAAGCATATTAGCAGCAGTAAGTTCTCTTCGAACTACCAGACAGGCCTACTTCTCGCATTAAAAGCACAACCACGACACGCAATGTAAACGGCGCATTATTAAATTTGTCCGTATAACGTTACTCGTTATAAAGCTTCGAAAGTTATCACTCCTGGATCAGCGGGGAAAAAAGCGACGAATACTTTGCCTCAGAGAGAAAATACGTGTTCAATGATAAGGAAGAAAATGAATATGTAACACGCCGTCACATTGTGCACGATTGCCCAACTGCAACAGTATAAACTGCATTCGGATTTGTATCGCCGTGCAAGGAGAATTCAAATATTTTCAATGTACATTGGAAGAAAAGTAGGTATCGTTGAATCCCGCTAGGCCAGCCTGAATTTCTTTTATATTTTATATGAATCCCTCGCTTTTGCACGAAATTCACCAATTAAAAGGATTGATTGCAAAATATGACGATCGTGTACAATGTGAGCATACTCTTATTAACCAGAAATAAGGTTGACCGACAAGTTAGGTAAGAGACCAGCGCCTTCGCGGTTCAATCATCATGTTGCGTATAAATTTTATAGAGGAGATTCAATTGATAGTATTCGTTACTGTTGTATTCCGCGTGAAAGATGAGGGTTTCATTGAAAAACTGCTATAAATTAGATGCGAATTGTAGCGGTAGTAATAGTGGCTGAGGGAATGATGAAATGAGTGAATGGTTTTTAAAAAAAAGTTTTTAAACTTCGTTTATGTTATCTAATGGTTTGTCTTAGAAAACGATTCCTTGAAATATAAAGAATGTAATATGGAATGTAAAATGCTTTCCGAAAATATGCAGCGTGTTTCATTACCGGTGACACTGTTTTAACAATGGAAGATTCAACTTTGGAAGACAATAAACAAAGCTTACATAAACATATGACTTACTTAAGGTTCCTTCGAAGTTATAACTGATTTTATGTTTCACCATTTTAGGGACACGTACCTTTGTTAGGTTTTTGAAAAAATCGGTTTTCGAATTCCATTATTCCCGAAAAACCGGTTTTCCATATTTTACAAAAAATATAATTAAAGTAGTAAATAAATATTTGTAATTATTTGAAAAATGTTCAGTTTCCTTAATATTCTGGAACACAAAAATATAACAAAATAAAATATACTCTATTTATAGTATTTATACTAAACCAAATAAAAAAAAATTAAAATTACCAGAATCGGTAACAATACATAGAATTTTTGAGTTCATTTAAGATTCACGGATCTACAAAAATAAAATACAGCAGACTGCATGCAAAACAAAATGAGAAAATCTAAAATAATTAAAATCCGTAGAAAATATCAATCTTTTGAAAGGTGGTTACAGCTACGTTTAAATAAGTATGCCTTATCACTAGGAAATGAAGGATAGAATTTTGATACGTATAGATCTTGTCAAGAGAACATATTGAGGCAAACCTAAGATAATTTGAATCGTCCTAGAAATGGAATTAATTTAATGGACCACGAAGACTCGGGATTAACAATTACGTCATATGTTTATATGAACATTATATCCTCCTAATGCTGAATTCATAATTAAAGCGAATATCACCAATAATGAAACAACTTGTATACGTTTTTTCAAATTTATTTTAAAGCGCAGTATCACACCTACGATAGAACATCAAAGTGGAGGATGTCATTTAAGTGTCTGAGTACGTACGTAACATTCATAAAAATAGATAAAAGTGTAAAATCGTTACGACACGTCACGTGCGAACATATGGGCTGCTATCACTATAATCGGAACAAAATCGATTTGCCACAGAAGGCCTCTTTCACTGTACTATGTTTTACCTCGAGCACAACTGTTACTTCATCTCAACTTGCCGCTGCCCACTTGTCCGCCCGCGATTAACAGCGTGCATAAATCGGGGTACAGGTACCCCTACACAACCGCAACGTTGCTCCAAGGTTGCAGCAATATTCCTATGTCCGCCCCGTGCAATATTGCACAGCAACGTTGCAGCAACGTTACAACAATATTGCGCTGCAACCGTGCAACGTCGCAAGATTGCTGCAACGTTACAACAATATTACGCTGCAACCATGCAACATCGCAAGATTGCTGCAACGTTACAACAATATTGCGCTGCAACCGTGCGACATCACAAGATTGCTGCAACGTTAGAACAATATTGCGCTGCAACCGTGCAACGTCGCAAGATTGCTGCAACATTACAACAATATTGCGCTGCAACCATGAAACATCGCAAGGTTGCTGCAACGTTCCTGCAACAAATGTGCTCAATGGGTATAGGTATACCATGTAATAGTGGGGTTTATATGAATAGTTCAATAGAAAGAGTGGGAAACCAAGGTTTTGATGGGAGATCTTTGCTTGGGATCCAAAAGGACTGCATTGACACTGGCTGACCTGCCAAACCTGATCTAAAATCTGCCAAATCTAATCATGACCATCTCTACATATAACGGAGCTCTCTTCTGTTTGAGCATGCGTACTGGAAGACCTCACTACTGTTTAACACACCTATATATCAAGCAATAGTGACGTTGCTGGCAGAATTAAAAGTGGGCTATATAGGACATGCTTGGTTCAGCAGGTTTTGTTTCAGAATCAGAATTGGAAACCTCCCTATTACAATAGATATGCCTCTACCTGCTATGCAGGGTCATCCGTTAAAACTGCAACCCACGCGCGCGCGAACAGGTAAAATGGCAACAGCGCCTCACGGACGCATTCCACTACAACCATGCACCGGCCCCGCGTTCGGAAAGCTGCCTCGATTAGGGTAAAGGACCCAGTTACTGACACCTAACCAATTACTGGCACCTTGAGCTATTTTACTTAAAATAACGAATACACAAACTATAGTATATAATCTATAGTATACGGTATAGGTTGAATTACATAATTCTTTTTTTGTATGACTTTACAACGTTTATTTATTCGTTATTTCAAGTAAAATAGCTTAAGGTGACAGTAATTGGGTCCTTTACCCTACCTGGACCAAGAAATTTCGAATAGCTCTTTGCGACGTTAATTTGAATTTTGAAAGAGACCATCCCACAATTTTCGAAGCTTGGGCATCATTGCTGTCCAGCGGTCGCTGGCAACCCTCCGAACGCTGGGCCGGTGAGTGGTTGTAGTGGAATGCGTCCGCGAGGCGGTGTTGCCATTTTGGTCTGTTCGCGCGCGCGTAGGTTGCAGTTTTAACGGATGACCCTGTATAGTTTGCACAAAAAAGGAAGAGATAAGGCTGAGGTCAGCGGACCACTTTAGAAGCCCACTACAACCACAAATTCGTGGTACAGTTTTTTGGCGTCGATACAAAAGCGACAGCCCAACCACTGTTTTGTGGTTGTAGTGGGCTTCTAAAGTGGTCCGTCTGAGCTCAGCCTGAAGAGGCAAAATAGCGAAACATGGTAGGGGTAGTTTCTGAGTGAGTGGGTCAACTGATATTGTTCATAAAGTTTCTTATCGTCTTTTGTATTTTAATTTTCAAAATTGTTGTCATACAAATTCCTCTGGTTACATAACCACACAGTAATGTACGTACATAGTCGCCGATGAACTTTATCTACGTGAAATATTCCCCAAATAAAATATAAGCCGCCTGCGTTTTAGAGCAGAAAATCGTACATTATTTCGGCAGAATTAATTTGCGCACCGATAGGGTGTTCATAAATTATGGGTATAAACTTTAAAGACTGGTAGAATTTATTGAAAGAAATGCAGATGTTTAATTAATCGCTTTAGAGATATTGAATTTTATTTTGTAGAAATAAGTTGAATATTTACTTGAATGTAATTTACTTTTTCCATTTCTACAAAGTTTACTGAGAAAATGTGAAAAAGCGTGCATTTGTTACAAGAAGCTTATTGCGTTTAATACAGTATGTGCAATATTATAATAATTCACGTAGAAATTAAGAAGCTAAAAATTTTTGAAACATTTACTTTCGTTTCTTTGTATAATTTTTATGAATCCGTAAATTTTGTACCTGTAATTTATAAACACCTTGAACATTCATCACAGAATTTTTTGAATCTCTTTATATTATGCACTTCTCAGATCATAATTTACAAATGCTTTGTATTCTGTAGGATTTTTTATATTACATTTCAGTGTTTCAAATCCACAAAATAATGATATAAAAATTGTATTCATTTTGAAAGGAGGTCGTCGTGAAAGCGTATAAACTTTCTTCTTTTTTGTGACGAACCACGATGGCGCTGTATTAAATGTTGCATGAAATGAGTATTAAGAAAATCTGTATGAAATTGTTATTACACAGAATGATCGCGGATTTTTTAATGATTTGTGAGAAATCCGCCACAATGTGAAACTATGCGCACGGCACATTAGATGTGTATGGTAAGGAAGCATTTGCTCGATTCAAGATAATTGGAAAATGTCCTCGGAGGTGCCTGTTTTCTTCTGAAACAAGCAACTCCCTCGTCAGTCACCGTAGAAACTGTATACGTTACACGCGACTTCGTATTGCGAAAGTGAAATTACGTGTGAAAACAAAATCAAGTGCCTACATCATTTCCAATTCACGTTTACTTTCCGAGACTTGCGATATTGTGTTGCCACAGATATATTTATCAGTTCCCGTCGCTGGATGCTTAGTTTCGTATGAAAATTGTACAGAGTAAAAGAATTCTTACCGTAACCGTCTCGTGTGTAATAAATCCTAATCGTAAAGAAAAAAAACTGAGAATTTCGTATAAAAGAACAAAATGCACAAAACGAGCTGTACCTTCCTTTTGCGCAAAACACAGAAAGCACACGAGAATATATGTATATTGTATACATTAATTCATAATATACTTTACAGTTATGCGAATGTTGCATTATCTGTCTGTTTGTTCTATGCAGGTCCAAATGTACTATTGTATCCGATGGAGTATTATATATTTAAAAAATATATACGCACATATATGCATATACATATGTATATGTATGTATGTGCACAAAGGTACCATTTGTTTTTAATCTCCTTTCAGACTAGAGCTGGGACTATTCGAATACTTTAATATTCGAATATTTTACAAATATTCGAATGCTACGAATAAACTTCGAATATTTGAGTATTCGAATGTTATTATTCGAATACTATTCGAATACTGATGTATAAATATTCGAATGTGTCGAATTATATGCTTAAATATTCGAATACCATTCGAATATTTAAGTATTCGAATACTGGTGTATTCGAATAGTACGGTGTGAAGTGGGTCAGAATTAGCTTACAAGATTTCACCCTGACAAATGAACCTAAAGAACTTGATTAATAATTCACACCACACTATTCGAATACTCAAATATTCAAATGGTATTCGAATACTTGTATATTCGAAAGGTATTCGAATACTTGGATATTCGAATTATATTCGCCAAATAATTGAGCAACTGAAGTATTCGAATACTCGAATACCGAAAAATTCGACAAATAGTCCCAGCCCTATTTCAGACACGTCTTTAGGTACATATATTTAATCTTTAATGTCTAAAGCCGGGTACACATTTGTTACCGCACCGCGCTTCGTTACCGCGACCTGTTACCTATCTGACCGGACACCTGTTCAAAAAGCAAAAATTTGCGTTTTGAAATGTATTTCACTTCATGGAATTGATAGTCAACAGTCCTCCGACATAAGAACATCATATCTTAGTAACATAAATAACGGATTTATGGTTAGTAATTTCAACATTCAAAGTCGAATAACCAAACGCAAGCTGCCACAGACTACACATAGGAAACAATTTCTACACATAAGAAAATTTCTTTTTTTTTTTAAATAAGCAAAATATATCCTTCTTTCGTTTTATTAATTAAAAATTCTTGCATATAAAGATATGGATACGTACCAGTGGTTCAAATTATTATTTATTTTGTCGCATTTTTTACATTCTGGAGAGAATTAGAAAAAACGAAACATATCGGTTCCTTCATTTTTTGACTACAATTAGTTCTTTTTATGCCCTTTAATTTGGTATAAATTTTATCTGCTCCCGAGTGCTCCCATATAAGAAAAAATACACATACTAAAACGAAAAAACTGCTTTTAAAAAATTTGGAACAGGATTCTCTCGAAACACCTTCATCTTCTTTTCTTTCTCCAGCATCTACCTATGGATAAAATTAACGAGTCAGAATTTGTTTCACTAAATACATTAAACTTGCACTAAAGTTACAAGTACAATTTTTCCTGCTTTGTTGATGCGCTCTTGTTTATCTTCCTGTCTATATGCTTTGGTTGTAAATTGGAGGCAAATGGATTCACGGTAGCAGTTTGCGGTGTCTTCATCTTAGCACAATTTTCCTTTCTACCCTGTTTCTCCTGAAACGTTTATCACAGATTCATAAACCAACACCCTTAATTAAGCTGATCGTGAATATAACAATTAAATACCATTGTGTAGCTACCATCGTGGACCACATATTCTTCCCTACACTTCTCGTTTCCGTTGTACCAGGTATAGGGCGCTTCCTCGGGTGGTACGTGCTTTATACCGGACAGAGGATCATTATTAGAAGACCTGAAATCATATGAATAAATTCTATGGTAAGAATATTCCCCGTTCAAAACGCGTTCACAAAGCACAACCAATTCGCAAATACAAAATGTGTGTGCCAAAAACTGGAAAGCGACCATTGACTGATCCTATGAGTCCACTATCGTCCAAACGTCGTCGTCGTATCTAGATATTGGAAATTATAGCTTAGGTGCGCACAGTCAGGCGTATAGGTAGATGAAAGATGTTATCAAGGTATTCTAGGTCATTCATATTTATGTTACTTACAAATAAACATGTCTGTCAGTAAACAGACATTTGTGCATACACTCAATTGGGAGTAACTTCCTTTTCCTGTACCATCGTCAGATTTTTCTCGGACTTCGAGAACGACACTTCTTGCATTGACGAGCTTTAATTAATCTACATATCTACGATAATAGGACAAAAATAAAAGCTTGTTTAAAAGCAGTGAGCAAAGTGTCCGTTGGTTCTGTAAAATACGATTAAATATCCCCCACTGCTAAACATATATAATTTCCTAAATCGTTGCCCTAAGTGTTACTCACACATCTACCCCAAGAAATCCTTAAAAACCTGTGTACATATTGGTGATACTGACACTGGCTGACGAATATGTACAACAGGTTTTTAAGGGTTACTTGGGGTAGTTGTGCGAGTAACACGTTAGGGCTTTCAAATTCTCAAAACTTGATGTTGTTGCTTGATTTATAGTAATCTGGGGTGCGAGTGGTAAACCGACCATAATAGCGGAGCGGGCGGGTCGCTTACCTGAATTGGGGAACCTCGATTCATCAACGGTTCATTGTGACGTTAATTTTAAAGAGTCCATCCTAGAAAAGAGCTTATTTTGTAAGTAACAGTTCAAGGAATTACTTCTGTGTATGTGTAAAAAAAGGTAGAAGACCAACATCGTACATTAGGCAGCTGCAGCGGTTTTCGGTAACAGCTTCAGCAACAACATCGAGCTTTGAAAATGGGTTGTACATTCGGCGATGACGAGAATTGAATTGAACCCAGACTTCCCCGCTTACAAAGCGACCGCTATTCGTAGCTACCCAACAGACTTCCTTCTAAACACTTTTAATTTCTCGATACATAACTATTATTGTTTATAAAAATGTGCATTGACGCGGAATATTCTGTAGAATATCATCAACCGACCTCTAGACCCATTCCTTAAAATTTCATATTCGTCTTAAAACAGACGTTCTAATAATCTCGGAAGACGTTCAGATAAAAAACAGACGTAAAATGGACGTCTTTAAGACGTCCTGTGCTATCTGGGTAGTAACCAGCAATAAAATTGAAATGCATGAATATTCAAAATTAGGTTCGATAGTTTATTTGTTTCTTTTATTTACAAAGTCCAATACATAAAACTTTATACATATATCTCTCTTTGCGACTCTATTTGGTGACATCTTTATATATGTATAAGTAACGAAACACTGAGATTTCGAATCACTTTAAACTCAAACAACTATCAACATGTTGTTCCAAAGATTGAAAGCTTCTAAAGCTGCGATCGCACTTCGGGCACAAAAACGTGGATATCAGAGGAGGTTCTAAATCCTGTAACGTACCCTGGAAATTCGATTTAAATGATAAATGTCGATGCTCAATAATTGAATTCTATTCAATTAGTTTGTAAATTATACTGGCAGCATAAGAACATACTTCAGCTTCAGGTCTGGCGAAACCAGTTACCAAATACTCAGAAGTCAGCCCACTAATTTGTTCCTGTAATTGTTGATTGAACCCTATTTGTTTCTGCAAATCATTATTCAATTTCTCCTTCTCCTCCAGCAACGATTCTTTCATCTTCCTTTCCTGCCCGAAATCTTCTTCATAGAGATTTAACTGCATCCGTAACAATTGGATATTCTCCGCCTGCAGTAGAAATACCAGTATCAGGCAACAAGTTTTAGTAACTCTTACATGCAGTTCTATGTATCTTTCTAGCTCTGTTATATTAAAGCCTTTCTTCTCTATACTCTTTTTGGGATTAGTTAGCCGGGCGAAACAAATAACTTGTTTCTTATTAATTATACACTAACTTATGCGCTGCACCAAGCCCATCCAACTTTCGCTTGCCTTCGAAGAGCAACCGCGGGTGGTTGCGAGCGGAGGCAAGAGCTCTTAAGGTGCGTGAGGAGCCTGGCTCGGTGCCTTCAAGAGCAAAGAGCAACTCGTGATTGCTCGTGTGCGCAAATCCCTGGACAGGCCTGCACTAGACTCACACTAGTTCAAATTTTCGCTTAATAGATAAGGGCTCTTTACTGGCTTTCAAGTTCGCGGCAAAGGCTGGTAACGTCAACGACTCGCGAGGCGTCGAAATAATACTATGTACAGTCCTGTCAGCGTCGCTGGTGGTCGTATTTATGTTCTGTCGGATTTCGGGAATGTGAAGTTCTCGATTCAAGGAGAAGCGAGTTCGACAACGGAATGGGAAGCAGCTGGAGTAGTGGGGCGGAGCGTTTGTGTGTGTAATACACAGGCTTATATTGCACGTTTTCGTTGGGTCTTGTACATATAGTTGTAACGGGCATACGGTCTCTGAAGTACAGTAAGTACTCGTATTAAACCCGACGAACGGGGCTGGCAGCGGGCGTACGACGCGTTGCGGGCACTATTCCGTGCGGCCAATGCCGCGAGTGAGAAAGCCCAAGAGCGAGCGGGAAGGAACGAGACAGTTGACACGAAGTTGCCGTCGACTCTTTCGTTCCCTCTCGCTCTTTCTCGGGTTCTCTCACTCACGACCAAAGGATTCCAAGAAATGGTGGGAATAGTCACCAGGCGTACTACGCATGGCAAAAACGGGGCTATAACGAGGATTTACTGTAACAGAGTTCGCGACCACAAGATCTTCTACCGAGAACTGGGGACTGGGGACAGGCGGGCGCGGCAGTGGACGCAAACGACTGCCCAAAGGCGCCTCTATTGAGCATTTTTACTTATAAATCCGTGCTTTCGGATAGTCAAATGTAATCCAATTCTTCGTCTTTTATACAGGATTTGTTCAATGCTCCAACAACTTCTGATATATCTCTGAGTTCTTTCAAGTATTTTTCTATATTGGTACAATGATTGACTTGCTTATCAAAGGAAGTCGTTAATTCTTGTACCTTTCCATTATACCACCGTACCTTTTATCGACGCTACCGGCGGAATTTTGGGGGATTTACTGAACGTTTAATGCAAAATTGTACAGGGGTTGTTGCCTACAAATATGTACACAGTTGAATACTCAACTGGCAAACTGATTTTCATACACTTATTAAAACACTTACATGTAATTCTTGTTCATGTCGGATCGATTCCTTCAGATAACCAATTTGCTCATCTTTTTTTAAACACTTTTCGCATTCCGCGCAGTTACTCGAATCATCGGACTTTGACGTCCCGGCCTGTACTTTCAGTTGGTTTATACTGAGGGTTTGTTCTTGTATCGTAGATGTGGCTTGTTGTAACTCGGAGATCATTAAGTTTGAGATGCATAGCAGTTTCTGAACTTCGGAAGACAATTTTTCACAGTTCATTTCGGAACTACTTAACTCGTTCGTTAATGAAGATAATTTTTCTCGAAGCTCAGTTACTGGACCAGGTGTTCCTTCTTCATTCTTCGCGCTCGTACTAAGAGCCTATACGAAAACAATAGAATTAATAAGACAGTAGTAGTAATAAAATAGACAAAATTAACACTTTGCGACTGGCCCACGGCACTCAGCCGTCGGATCCGTTAATACGATTCGGTTGGTGCACGTTAAAGATTCGTTACGTTTTCGTATTCATGCTTTTTACGTTACGTTCGTAAAGGGCACGAATTTTACGATGAAATAGGTTCAACTGGCTTATTTTTAATGGTTGTTTTCACATCAGCCTGTATTTGCATTGGAAAAATCATGATTAAATATGTATTAGTTTCAATTTAGTTGACCCCTCAACGACCACCGCAGTATCTGGTACGGACCGTAAGTTTTCCACTGGTCGCCCGCCTCCGTATCTCGTACGGACCTTAAAGGTCCACGCACACATATCCGTTCCGTCGTGCCAGTGGTAAGAAGAAGATACCCTATATGCCCCTCTTCTTCTTACCACTGGCACGACGGAACGGAACTTATCCGTCTTGACGGCGGCCGTCCCACTAGCGCAACGGAGAAGTATGCAACAGTGTCTCCCTTGCGCTAGTGGGACGGCCGCCGTCCAGACGGATAGTGAGAATCTAGCTTAAAGGTCTGCACACACATATCCATTCCGTATCAGTTCCGTTCCGTCGTGCCAGTGGTAAGAAGAAGGGACCCTCTATGCCCCTCGTCTTCTGACACGGAACCGATGTGTGCGCAGACCTTAAAGCCGTATTTCATACCGCCCGGGAAAACAGTGGAGGTTTTCGTTCCGAGGGCCCGGGCCTCGCGGTCAGTTTTTCGTTTCAGGGGTCGGTCGTTGAGGGGCTAAAGCAGAAAGTGATACAGCTTAATGTGGCCCGCGGGCCGCAACGTGTTAGACTCAATGTTCGCACACCTCGTATTCGATTTTCGTATCATTAGGCTGCTCAGTGGAAAGTTGGATTTTCAATTCTGTATTTTCCTTTTTAAGGTAATTTATGAAGTTTCTGGTTTCAAGAAACTTCTTCTTATGATTCTGATGCACGTTCAAGATCTGATCTTGCCAGCTGGCTAGGGTGTTAAATTGTTGTTTCATAGCTATGTTGTTCTGTTTCAGTGTTTCCTTCAGCTTTGCATTCTCCTGCAATAATTCATTCAACTTCTGCTCTATTTCCCCTGAATCCAATGATGCTATCATAGAATTGTAATCCTACAGCGAAAGTCCAATTCTTATTTCGTAATCCAATTAGCACATTAACTTTCAATCGCATTAGAGATACGTACAAGGGACATGCTTTTTTGTTGAATATCACCATACGATGCAAGCGAAGATGCTTTAATGGAATCCAATGAATCTTTACCTAGTACCACAAACGACAGAGAGTCATCTGTGTCATCTGTGTCAACATCAGTAAAGTTGGCCAGCGCGGCGCCTGAATATACAGGTGCATTATCATCTAATATGAATCTGGCTTTCCCGTTATTCAGGGAGAAGCCAAGACTCTGTAAATGAGTTTCAGCTTCAATGGAGATCTTAGAGTTAACGTCCAATGACTTCTCTACATCTTGTCCTACTAGGGAGAAGTCTTTTTCTAGATCGGAGTCCATGCTTGAAAATTAATTCAAGTTAATCCCACTTTAATCTCTGTGTCCGATGACTCTGGAAGATAAACACCTGCTGTAAGTTTAATGTAACAATTACTTTATTCATAGTTCCACACTATTGAACTAATTTATGAGATCCTCCTATCCCGTTTTCTACAAAAATATAAGAATACGTAAAAAAAGTATAGTGCAGGAATTCAGAACTTTCGTATATATGGTCGAATGAAAAAATAAAAAAACATCTGTTAATATTCCCTCCAATCTAGGTGTCTGTAGCAGCCAAGAAAGGGTTACAATCGTACGTAAAAAGCATCGGATTAATAGTTGAGAGATCGAGTTGTTGTTGCCAGATAAAAAGAATTACGTCATAAATCGGTGATTTGGGGTAAGCATTTACCACCTCGGCTAATTTAATTAAGATAAGCGTTGTAATTATTAACGAGAGAAATCGATTTGAGAATCTGAAATAATACTATTCGCCCTACTTTCGGTTGGAATTTAGACTTACCTAAAAAGTTATCTCGTAAACAAGACAGTAGTTGCTCAGAAATGACAGTTTATCAATATTTTGTCTTTAGTTTGTTCACGATTCATAATTGCGCGAATGATGATGGCGCTAGAGTCCAATCATTCGCTGTTGCAGGATCAATGAATCTCGATTATCCGCAACGAAAGTTGCGATACTTTTCGGTACTTACTACTATCAACATATCAACTACTATTGCGTTTGATTTAGACAATTGGCTGATGGTTCTTTGTTTGACGATCCTCCGCTGCACTCGAGTATTGACACTCAATGTATTATTTTGTTAACACGGTCAACACCATCTAGGCGGATTGGTGTAAAAATAAATTTGTGTAGGCGGGAAATTTGAAACGTGGGTTCGTGTTGATGTTTTGTCACCGCACCCCAAGGACTGTGTATGTATGTACAAACACGGAACATATCCGCCACACATACTGAATCACTGAAAATATGCGACGTCAAAATTTGTAGGCCTTCCTTAAATTGTTGTTTTCTACGTCAGGCGAGACCACGGTGTAAGATATATAGGTGGACCGACTACGCTACCCCCACCACAAAACTGCTGTGATCTTAAAGAAATATTTCCTTGTTCCTCCCATAGAGGGTTTAGTGTAACATGTGAACAATATCACGGTTACTTCCTTATGTTTCTTTTACACCGTGCCCAGGGTGGTATATAAAGGTGGTTTGACAGGACCATGTACGGCGTCTTCATAACAGTTTAATTCGCAGAATACTAACCAGGTGGCGTTAACTCTAAGAGGCGCGTTACCGCGGTAAATTTGAAATGTAAAGAATATATACCCAACAGAAATGGTTATTAATAATAATTTTAAATTATTGTAAAGGTTATATGTATGAATTTCGTGTACATGTTTATCATGTATTTTATATATTTATCATCCAAAATTTTATTTCTCATAATATATGTATATAACCCTTATCATTTTACCAGCAGTATTGCTGCCAAAATATTTCTGTGTTTAGTGTTATTTTGTTAATTTCGTTGTTAGCCAACGGAGATCATACAATCGGAGATCACCACTTCTTTCTTTGAATTGTATCCTTTGGTACTGCAAAAATAGATATATTTTTTTCTTTTCCAGAAGAACCACAATTCTCTACTTTGCACCGTTTAACCATAGTGCTAGTTAAAATAATAGTTTATATAAGAAACACAGTACACGGAAGACGGTAGCGTGGCGTCGTTACACTTATACAATCAAAGTCGACTCTATCTGTGTGGGATCCATGCACACACGCCATCTGCTACATAAAATCTGTACTAAACTCTTATGAAGACAGTATTACTAGGGAAAAGTGGCTTTGTTGCATCACCTTTATATACCACCATGACCGTGCCATATGGTAATATCTACCACGATGGGCTGCCATTAAACTAGGATTTATTCCATAAGAAAGTAAACGTGATATGGTTGACATGTTACACTAAACCCTCTATAGGAGGGACAAGGAAGTTTTTCTTTAAGATCACAGGAGTGGGGATGGAGTCGGTCCACCTATCTATCTTACACCGTGGGCGAGACACAGGAGGAATTGTGTATTGTACTTATTTTGTTCACTTCTTACCTCTGACGGTATAATCTGTATAACCCGCTTGATTCCGCCACAAAATTGTAGACAACCGCTGATAGGATAGGGTTGTCCGGTTGCTGGAAGAAGGAAAAGAAAAGGACGTTTCTTCCCGGGTCCGCCAGAGGACTCATCGGTAAGGCTTTTTTCTTTTTTTTTGGAAATGTGTTTATTGCACATGGTTATACAGTCGAGGTGCATACAGTCAAGGCCGCAAAAACCATTGAGCTCTAAACATACCTGGAGAGTGAACAGCAGTCGGTAGAAGTAGAGGCAGGGTGGCCTGGAAAGTGGCTACCGGCGGTAGCTATTTTGGAGTGGGGACAGCTACCCACGTCCACGCATGCGCGCAATGACGTCACGAGAGTTGAGCCAATCAACTCCAAGATGAAAATTAGCCCACGCCAGCGCCAAGTCAAGTCAACTAACCAAGCCAAGTGAGGCCGCAACCAACCAGCGTCGACAACAGGGGGAACAAGCCGTCATTCATTGGCCGAAGTTCCCGTTCAGTTAGCACCAAATAGGTAGGAGGCGCTCGGTACATCACACACACATACCTAGGTGTATCAGTCAGGGGGACCAAGCCGTCATTCATTGGCCGAAGTTCCCGTTTAGTTAGCACCAAATAGGTAGGAGGCGCTAGGTACATCACACACACATACCTAGGTGCATCAGTGAGCACGACACACAACCTTTCGACGTTGGTGAAATGTTACCATCAGTTACCATGACGACCGTCGCCATTTGGCGCGGACACGAGGGACACGAGGAAGTCTAACCTGGTATAACCCACGTGGATTTGGGAAATAGAGTAAAATATTTATTTTAGGAGTTGTATAAATTTTGTAATATTATTGTTGAATTTAATATGATCATTGTTATTGTAATAATTGTAATAACTAATATTATTTAAAATTAATAAAGAATTTGTATATCATTTAACATGTATTTATATATCTAATTATACTTTTACTTTTAATTATATTTATATTTTCAGAAGGTAAATCGGAGGAAGTACGGACGTGATTCAAAGGACCCCTGTCATTTCTAAAATAAAATTTAAAAGATTAAATTTTGGAATGACCAGAAATCCTTCAAATGGCGTCCTCACTTTCCCTGGTTTACCTTTTCTAAGGCCGTCTGACCATGGATCGTCGCGTCAGTGACGCGTATGCAGCAGATAGAAGGATATACAAAGAAATTGAATATATTTTATTTTCCTATGAAAAGAAGAAATATTCTATTTCAATGTTTATCCTTCTATCTGCTGCATACGTGTCGCTGGCGCGACGATCCGTAGACAGGTTTTAAAGTAAGCGGTGCATTACACGTATACACGTACACATACGTCCCGATTCACACCAATTCACACATTCACAGTTTAGTACGCACCTAATAGGTAGGAGGCGCTACAAACTCTGCTTCAACTTTCGTAAGAGGGAAGCTTGGCCCCCCTTGTATCAGTGAGCACGACACACACCTGACACAACCTTTCGACGTTGGTGAAATGTTACCATCAGTTACCATGACGACCGTCGCCATTTTTAATTGTTCCAAATTGGCGCGGACACGAGGGACACGAGTAGTGTTGGCTAGAACCGTGATTTGTGAATCACGAGTGATTCGATCACGTTCGTTCCCATTCACGGTGATTTTTCACAGTGATCCGTGATTTTCGTGATCGCTTCTGATTGGTGCAGATAGAACAGTGATTGCTTCTGATTGGAGGAGAGCATAACTGCTCTTTGCACGCGCCACATAACCCCAATTTCTAATTTATCTCAAAACATTCTCAAGTCCTCACTGTTCTTATAGAAACTTAGTTGTATATTTTGAACCAATGTAATCGTTCTTGATCTATTTAAATTAACGAATATTTCTTCCCTTTAGTTAGAAAATATACTGTATATCTGAATACTTTAGCCAATCAAATCAATGCGTGCATACATTGACTATTTATGAATGTACATACTACATATTCGCTGAATTAGCACACTTTAACTGTAACACAAGCTATATTGAAGTATTTTATAACAAACAATTCAATCATGATCAAGAATTACGATCACCAGTATTCACAGTGAGCAAATTCACTCGGGGTACAAAAATCACAATCACGCTCGTGATTTAAGTTAAATCACGACCGTGATCGTGATTCTGCGATCACGGTGATAAATCACTGTTAGTGATTTTGCACTCCATCTCTAGACACGAGGATGTCTAACCTGGTATAACCCACGTAGATTTGGGAAATAGAGTAAAATATTTTAGGAGTTGTATAAATTTTGTAATATTATTGTTGAATTTAATATGATCATTGTTATTGTAATAATTGTAATAACTAATATTATTTAAAATTAATAAAGAATTTGTATATCATTTAACATGTATTTATATATCTAATTATACTTTTATTTTTAATTATATTTATATTTTCAGAAGGTAAATCGGAGGAAGTACGGACGTGATTCAAAGGACCCTTGTCATTTCTAAAATAAAATTTAAAAGATTAAATTTTGGAATGACCAGAAATCCTTCAAATGGCGTCCTCACTTTCCCTGGTTTACCTTTTCTAAGGCCGTCTGACCATGGATCGTCGCGTCAGTGACGCGTATGCAGCAGATAGAAGGATATACAAAGAAATTGAATATATTTTATTTTCCTATGAAAAGAAGAAATATTCAATTTCAATGTTTATCCTTCTATCTGCTGCATACGTGTCGCTGGCGCGACAATCCGTGGACAGGTTTTAAAGTAAGCGGTGCATTACACGTATACACGTACACATACGTCCCGATTCACACCAATTCACACATTCACAGTTTAGTACGCACCTAATAGGTAGGAGGCGCTACAAACTCTGCTTCAACTTTCGTAAGAGGGAAGCTTGGCCCCCTTGAGACCAGCGGCTTCCTGAACATCTCCGCTGATTGAGAGGCAGTTTGCTCGGATGCGACAAGAATTCACTGCCTGTTGTTAAGGTGATATGAGGTATCAAAGTTTACAAACCCTATGACCTAACTTATGAACTAATAGTGGTACGTCAATATCTCCAAAGTAAGAGACTTAGTATAGGGTAGAAAAAACCTTACTAAAAGTAAGGGGGAAAACCCCTAGATCGATCTGGGTACTGTGAGGGGTGGATACATAGGGGTTTAAGAACTATACGTAATAAATAATATATATATTTTCCCGAACTGCAGTAGAGATAGCGTTGACGGTTCTTCAGTTGGAGCGAGTGTGGGAGGCCTAAAGTTCTTTGTTCTTCGCTAGCGCGAACTTTATGAATGGGCATCCTTTCCCAAATAGCACACCTCGTCTTAGAGACGTCTTGTTTATGTCCATTTTAGGTCTGAACGTCTTGATTTGTAACAAGACCTCTCTAAGACGTCTTTAAGACGCCTTCTGGACGTCTTTAAGACTTTACCAGACGTTGTGCTATCTGGCCCAAATAGCACACCTCGTCTTAGAGACGTCTTGTTTATGTCCATTTTAGGTCTGAACGTCTTGATTTGTAACAAGACCTCTCTAAGACGTCTTTAAGACGCCTTCTGGACGTCTTTAAGACTTTACCAGACGTTGTGCTATCTGGGGGGTTTATAAGATGCTGGGTGACCCAGCTGGTTGCAGTTCACGCATTTGAGCGTTGAACGGCTTCGTTCTGCGTAACATTACAGGCACCTGGACCATCGGTAATTCAGCTGGCAGTTCTTGCTCGCGTGGTGGAGCCGCTGATAGTTCTTGCACTGGAAAATGCCAGTTTTTTTTTCAGATGCTTCCAGTGCACCTTTTGATAAGCGAGAGCTTCAACTTTAAACCGGTTCAGCCGTTTTGCTGTCGTTAGACAGCTAGGTGGTGGAACTTGTCAGGGTGGCTTTTGCTGAATATAAATTCTGTTAAGTTGAGTATGGTGACATTGGGATGCTTGAGGTCGTTAATTTCTTACTGAAATCACCCCTGATCCCTTTAAGGATTACGGATTTAACCTTTAGATGTTCAGCGTGTAGGTGAAACACTGTGCTTTCATTTCGAGCAGTCTAGCGCAAATGAGAGTATGGTGTTCAATGTTGCTGAGGTAGATGGTGTGGATCTTCTTGTGGATCCTCTTAATTTAGAAGGCGGATTTGAGCACTGCAAGCGCTGCTACGAAGGCGATGATATTCGTGATGGACGAGTTTACCGTGTAAATAGAGGGAGGCTTGTCGGCTCTGGGCTTGTCTCTCTATTCGTTGGCGAGCTTGCCCGATTGTCTCCGTCGTAGGCGGAATAAATTTCGATCTCGTCAGAGAGTGACTGGAAGCGGTTGTCATCTGTAACATCTGCGCAGCTCCCACGGATTTGATACATGTGATTGGTCGTAGCGCTTTAGATCAGCGCTGTCCAAGGTCGCTCCCGCGGGAGCTTGGGGTTCTGCCACTCTCTTCCGCGTTGTCAGGGCTACCGCGCGACTCTAGAGAGGCGACCATGACAGACCAGCCGCTAGCCTGGCTAGTCCGTCATGGGAGCCATCGTAGTGTCGCGCGGTCTCCTTGACAATGGAAAGCACGCTGCGAGAAAGAAATATTGGAAGGGGAAGCAGCCGCGTGAGGGGCCCCTACGCTGGACAGCGCTGCTTTAGATCGAAATCAGTATAGTAAACAAATGACTATTCAAAGCGACAAATTTTATCATAAAAAAAATGTGTCACAATAAATTAACCCTCGTTGAGTTTCCTCAAGATGTATGTAAATGTCATGTATTCAAATTGTTTTTTCAGTCTTGTTTAGTTCTTACATGATTTTTAACAAGGTTATATATGCTTTTTCTTGGGCACTTATTTTTCAATTATTATATACAAAATTATATATTCGGCAAAGAATAATGTCGATAAGTATACTTCTAAAGTTAAGATCGCATTTTGAATATAAAAAGGTGGACCTCAGGGGAGGTTCTACGTCCGCTACCCTGGCCTGAAAATTCGATTTTTATGATAAATGTTAATGCTCAATAATTGGGTTTCATGTTTGTAAATCATGCTGGCAGTATAAGAACTTACTTCAGCTTCAGATACGGCCAAACCATGAGTAAAATATTCAGCAATCAACCGAGTCATTTTTTTCTGTAATTGTTGGTTGAACGCTGTTTGTTTCTGCAAATCATTATTCAGTTTCTCCTTCTCTCCCAGCAATGATTCTTTCATCTTCCTTTCCTGCTTAAAATCTTCTTCATAGAGATTTAGCTGCATCCGTAACAATGTGATATTCTTCGTCTGCATTAGAAATACCAGTATCAGGCAACAAGTTTTAGTAACTCTTACATGCAGTTCTATGCATCTTTCTAGCTCTGTTATATTGAAAAAATCGTGCTCGCCATTTGGGGGCTTTTCATGAACTTTTAAGCGTTACTTTACTATTACCATATGTAACAATTTATGTTCTGTCCGATTTCGGGAATGTTCGGTTCTCGATTCTTCACGAAACCGTTAGTTGGTCGCGGTCGCGGGTGCTGGTTCTGTTTACGCGTGTCGTATCGAAGTTTCTATATAGATGAATCGCGAACCACTATAACAGGGATGCTCAAGAGACGCGCTCCGGAGCAGTCGTTTACGCCTACGGATGCGCTCGCCCGTTCTCAGTCCACACTTCTCGGTAAAAGGTCTCGTAGAGGGGTACACTGTTAATGTAGATTACTGTAGGCCTGTTACAACTGTGTATTACACACAAAAACGCTACCATTGCTACCATTACTCCAGCTGCTCCTCATTTCGTTGTTGAACTTGCTTGACCTTCAACGGACTCGAGCTCGAGCCCGTGACGCATCGAGCGCCTGCGAAAGTTGGATAGGCCGGATTTAGTCAGTGAGGTTGACACCTTACATGAAAGTGTAGACCAGACATGCCTAACTATCCCTTTGGCGGGCGCCCATGCGTACCCCGTCTGCAACCTCGGTCGCGGTCCAGGTCAAGCAAGTTCGACAACGGTTTGTGTGTGTGCAATACACAGGCTTACGTTTTCGTTGGGCCTTGTAGATGTCTGGAGTATGCGGGTAGTTGTAACGGACATACGGTTTCGGAAGTAGAATTCCCCACCACGAGATCATTTACCGAGATGTGGGGATTGGGAAGCAGCGATGCCAGGGAATAGTTCACCGGAGTGTCTCCGGAGAGGAGGGGGAATCAACCTTGACGTCGATTGGTTTGAAGCCAACACCTATCTGGCGTCGATTGGTTTCACGTCACGGCGTCATGACGCACATGCGTGGCGTGTTCCCCCTCCACTACGGAGACACTCCGATGAACTATTCCCTGGCATCGCTGCTGGAAGGGGGCGGGCCCATCCCTGGGCGCAAACGACTGCCCCAGGATGCGTTTCTTGGACATCCCTGCTTTACATAAATCCGTGCTTTCGGATATTTAACTATAAACCAATTCTTCGTCATTTCTACAGGATTTGTTTAATGCTCCATCACCTTCTAATATGCATGTCTGTAAGTTGTTTCAAGTGTAAATATGCATGAAAGGGGGCCTCAACTGCAACTTTGTTGACTCTCAGATATGTTGTAGAGGGGGATCCTGAGTAATATGTACTTTGTCCGAAGCATGGGGCGATCGTGGTTCAAGAGTTATGAAGGGTTATAGGACAATGTTTAGTTCCAGAGGGTTTACATCCCTCGGTTTTTTCTCAGGTGTCTACCTGGGATTTTACTACCGGTTTCTTTTTTCCAAAACTACAAAATCTCGAAATTTGAGGGCATTTTTCGAAGTGATCTGATCTGATTTCGAAGTTAAAAATGATGTCAATCGATTCGTCTTGGCGAGATCTTTCCAATAGTGTATAGCAATTGCTGTACGCTTGTAGGTCAGTAATCCCATCTGGGACTTAACATTGTCCTTTCTATATATTTAGAGTTTCCTAAACTTTAGGGACTTCCCGGAACATGCAATATCCTGATGCAAAAATACATCGAAGTCTTTTGCTGTTTTGGGACCTTAGGCTTCGTTCTCGAGATATTAACAGTTGAATATTAGCGGGCGAACTTCCGGGCCGCACAGTTTAAAGCCAATTCAACTGAGCACACGGTAGCGTACGCTGGACGCCACGCAGGTGGCGCGTGTAGATACAGGTTCACGGCCAGACACACGCGCGCGCGCGCACTAGCGCTATCGGCTTCGCCGTGTGCATGGGTCTGTATCCACGCGTGCCTCCTGTGTGTGCGTGCTGAGGGTCACTGCTCGCACTCAGCTGTTTCCGCTTTAAACTGCGCGGTCCGGAAGTTTGACCGCTAATATTCAACTGTTAATATCTCGAAAACGAAGCCTCGGATCCCAAAACGGTAAAGGACATTTCGATGTCTTCTTACATCAGCATATTGAATGTTCTAGGAAGTCACTAAATTTTGGGACAACATGTATGTGCGTTTTGTAAGATGTATCCTTAGTAGATTCGGTAATGATACTGATGAGCTCACTAAGTTACCAATATTCTAGACGTGATATTCTAGTATATGTCACGAGGTGTCGGTATCGAGATTTGGTGCTATATTGGGGTGACAGGAGGCCCCACAGGGGACCCACAGGTAATTGTATGTATCCCCAAACCTATACTAATACCTCATTTCACTTTTTAATAAACAATGTAAACAATGAATCAGTACCCGAGGTGAGGTCAATACAAGAAACCACTTGTAATGCCACACTCTTTTCATCATAACTCTTGAACCACGATTGTCCCACGGTTGAGACAAAGTGCATATTACTCGGGATTATGCCCTCTAGAGCATATCTGTTGTGGCTTCCTTTTTATGCATAATAACCTTTCCAAATATTTATTTATATTGGTACAATGATTGACTTGCTTATCAAAGGAAGCCGTTAATTCTTGTACCTTTTCATTATACCACTGTATCTTTTCTTGACGCTACTGGCGGGATTTTGGGGGATTTACTGAACTTTTAAAGCAGAATTAGCCAGGGGTAGTTGCCTACAAATATGTATACAGTTGAATACTTGACTGGCAAATTGATTTCTATACACTTATCAAAACACTTACATGTAATTCTTGTTCAAGTACGATAGATTCCTTCAATGAATCAATTTCCTTATCTTTCGTTAAACACTTTTCACATTCCGCGCTATTATTCAAATCATAGGACCTTGACAGCACAGACTGCATTTCTAGTTGTTTTATATCGAGCCTTTGCTCCTGTATGGTAGATGTGGCTTGTTGTAACTGAGAGATCATTAAGTTCGACATACGGCGCAATTTCTGAACTTCAGAAGATAATTTTTCACAGTTCATTTCGGAAGTATTTAACTCGTTCGTTAATGAAGATAATTTTTCCCGAAGCTCAGTTACTGGACCATATGCTCCTTCTTCATTCTTCCCGCTCATACTGAGAGTCTGTACGAAATCAATACAATTAATAAGACAGTAATAGTAATAAAATAGACAAAATTAACCCCTTGCGATCGGCAAACGGCACTCAGCCGTCGCGTCCGTTAATACGATTCAGTTGGTGCACGTAACTGACTCGTTACGGTTTCGTATTCATGCTTTTTACCATATGTTCGTAAAGAGCACGAATTTTACTATAAAATATGTTCAAGTTGTTTATTTTTAATGTTTGATTTTATATCAGCGTTTATTTGCATCAGAAAAAATGTGACTAAATGTGACCACCGGTTGAGGAACACTGTGTTAGAATTATATTCGCACACCTCATATTCGATTTTCGTATCATTGGGGTGCTTAGCAGAAAGTTTGATTTTTAATTCTGTGTTTTCCATTTTAAGGTAATTTATCAAATCTGTGGTATCAAGAAACTTTTTCTTATGAATCTCATGTATGCTCATGATCTGTTCTTGCCAACTGGCTAGGACATTAAATTGTTGTTTCATAGCTATGTTGTTCCTTTTCAACGTTTCCTTCAGCTTTGCATTTTCCTGTAATAATTCATTCAACTTCTGCTCTATTTCCGTTGAATCCAATGATGCTATCATAGAATTGTAATCCTACAGTGAAAGTCCAATTCTTATTTCGTAATCCAATTAGCACATTAACTTTCAATCGGATAAGAGATACGTACAAGAGACACGCTTCTTTGTTGAATATCAACATACGATACCAGCGAAGATGCTTTAATGGAATCCAATGAATCTTTACCTAGTATCACAAATGACAGAGTGTCATCTGTATCAACAACACTAAAGTTTGTCAGCGCAGCATCTGAATATATAGGTGTATTATCATCTAATATGAATCTGGCTTTCCCATTATTCAGGGAGAAACCGAGACTCTGTAAATAAGTCTCAGATTCAATAGAGACTTTAGAGTTAATATCCAACGACATCTCTAAATCTTGTCCTACTAGGGATAACTCTTTTTCTTGATCCAAGTCCATGCTTGAAAATTGATTCAAGTTAATCTCAGTTTAATCTCTGTGTCTGATGACTCTGCAAGATAAGCATTTACTGTAATTTTAATGTAACAATTACTTAATTTAAAATTTGACACTATTGAACTAATTTATGACATCCTCCTATCCTGTTTTCTACAAAAACATAAGTATACATGAATTAGAAAAGTAAAAATACATCTGTGACTATTTGTTTCAATTTACGCATCTGTAGCGTCCAACAAAAGGTTTCAATCTCATACAAACGGCATCAGATTAATAGTTAAGAGATCGAGTTGTTGTTATCAAATAAAAAGAATTTATAGGATACGTTTAAAAATTTACGGCATAAATCAGTGCATTGCAGCAAGCATTTACTTATCATCTCCGCTAATAGAATTAAGCCTACGCCTTGCAATTATTAAAGAAAGACACCGATTTGAGTGTCTGAAATAATACTGTTCGTCCTTCTTTCGGATGGAATTTAGACTTACCTAAAAAGTTTTCTCGTAAATATGACAGAAGTTGACCAGAAATGACAATTCATCCATATTTTGTCTTCATTAGATTATTTATGGTTTTCCTGATTGTGCGAATGATGGCGCTATGTTCCGATCATTCACTGTTGCTGCCTGCTGGATATGGCTGGATGAATGAATCATCATCGTGGTAACACGTGAACATAGCTTTCAGTTAGATGGTTGCGCATATCTTAGACGCGCCAAATATGAATTATTAAAGGTGTATTACACCCTAAACACTCGTTTTTAAGGTGATATTGGGAAATTAATTTTGAAATACCCATCGCACCTAGAGGGCAGAGGTTTTGCACACATATTTAGTATTGTTTGAACTATCAACACAAATTTTTGCAATGCATTTTATTGAAAATTGTACAAGTTACGCGCTGAAGCGCAGGTCATATCATCAAGCACCGGCTCCATCGGGCGCACGAATTGCGGTCGTCCTAGTCATCTGAAACAAAAGAACCAAATATTTTTTTAAGGCTGCCGTCTCGCTAGGCCTTGAATGTGTGCGTACGCTCACACAAGCTAGGAAAAGCGTGTACGTATACGCGAAACCGTTTCAACCAACTTACGTCGTGGAATCGGCAAGAAGGAAGCTTTTGCGGGTATAGTTGCCTCCAGTAGGCATCCGTGCAGGCGGGTCTGGTGCGTTTGAATGCTAAAAAGCACCGTACGTTGAAATAATAATGAATTTATGACTCGAAAACTGACAGAATGAAGCTTCAAGGCTTCTCCGTACCGGCGCTGGTGGTATATTCGAGCACGTAGCATCACCGTTATACGTATACGCGATGTAGTAAACAAACCCGTTTCAACCAACTTACGTCGTGGAATCGGCAAGAAGGAAGCTTTTACGGGTATAGTTGCCTCCATTAGACATCCGTGCAGGCGGGTCTGGTGTGTTTGAACGCTAATAAGCACCGTACGTTGAAATAATAATGAATTTATGACTCGTATACTGAGACAGATTCGAGAAATGACAGAATTATGCTTCAAGGATTCTCCGTCACCAGCGCTAATGGTATATTCGCGCCATGTACCATCAGAACCGGTGGAAGTCCAAGCTAGTCGATATATGTAGGAAAGACATAGTTGCCGATACGTATCGAGAGTCGTATCGCGTTGTTGCCGCATTTCCCCTATTACTATTTGTCGTCAGGAAGACTTGAATGAATCACGGCGAAGCGGCTGGAGAACAAAAATGGGCAAAGATAATATGGTTAAAAATGCATTTATAACATAACATATTATTCTAATCATCTCTTTCACCGGTGTTATCATATTCTTGTACTGCGAAAATATTTCATTCCGAAACTTTCGACGGCTGCAATTGTCGAGCAGGTAAAATGGAATAGCCGTTACTTCTGATCGTAAGGGTAGTCTTATACCTGCTCAAAAGAACGGTCGAAAGGGATGATTAGAATATTATGTTATGATATAAATGCACTTTTAACCAATTTGCGTAGAGTAATATGTAACGTACTATATAATACGTAATATCCAAAAAATATATTTCCACGCGAAAAATTGTTAAAAAAAAAGAAAAAAGTGACAATGAATTTTGCGGGGGACTCGAACCCCGGCCGCCCTCGTGAAAATCTGACGCGCTACAGTTGTGTCCAGGAAACCTTCTTTGGTATAAGTTACTATAGGTGGTATATATCTGAATTACTACGTACGTTAAAAAGTAGAAACTATAATATTTCGAAAATGAAGGTCCATTCGACAAAAAGCCGAAATGGTATTTTGATACTATATGAGTAATACGACCCCCATATACTGTCGTTCCAAAAGCGATTTCCACATTCGTGATGTCCCCTTGTAAGTTCGCAAAGAACGCGAGTGATTCATTTCAAGTCAATTTGTGGTTATGGGTTACTATTTATTGGTGACTGGGTCATTTTTTCACCCCCTCGGAGTTTTTTTTCCATAATTTTGGATTGTCATCCAAACTACGCACCCCTGCAAACTTTCAAGACAATGGGATGGTTGGAAGTGGGTTAAAATTGAGTTTCCAGGTTTGAATCAAACATACAAGCAAACAGAGGATCGTAGCTGAATAAATGAGACATTCCAAAATATACGTATTGTTAGTATTGATCTCTAGTTTATATTAATAAATTGTTACAACCGTGGAATAACAATTCCGAAGAAAAGCATGTACAAGAGTATTAAATTGAAATATTTTTGTCCAAATTGATGTTTTAAAAAAATGGTTACGTTATTAAATTTGTATTTAAACAACAGACACTTCTTGTTGATAAAAAAGATAATTTGATGTATAGCTAGATAAAAAAGAAAGCGTCATATGCTTTTAGAAGAATTATAGCATTCATAAATTTCATTACGATCGGCGTGTTACACTTCGGTGATGTAACTTATTCGCATTGTATGCTTTAATTTTGTACATTGATTTTACAAAATATTACATCTTTCTATGTATAAATAAAAAATATTGGTACGGAAATTAGTATTGTTTTACTGACATGTTTCCTAACTTCACTACCCAACCTCTCTATCTTTCATTATTGCTATCCTCCTTTACGCTCAGCGAGGCTCTGACGCTAGACGCAGCTCTCGTGCCGTATCGTATTCCTTCAAGACTTCTCGATAGAAAGAAATGTGGCAACAGCGCGGCAGAAACGGAGAGATCGGAAAATGCGGCAACAATGCGTCAAAAATTCGTCTACATAGAGTACCTGGAGATGTCACCTCTGTACAACTTCTTTTTAACGACCGCAGTAGTTTCATTAGGGTCCGTCTGTTTACAAGGGACGCTTCGATCGATTCGGACCATAACAAACTTGAGACGGCAGCCTTAATCTATTATGAGGGTAGTTACCGCCTCACGCAGTCCTAACCAAGTCCGAACATTGTTATCGAAATCGCAGCTGTTTAAAAATTGATGTTCGATTTTTTTTTAACTAAAACAAGGGGTAAGCGGGGTTGTATTGAAACTATTGATATAATTTTGCTACCGGCTATAGCTACGCAATACACATTCACTTTGAGTGTGTGTGAAATTTTAACTTAATCGGTCGAGTAGTTTTTGAGAAAAATGTGCGCCTGACCTAATAAATGTTGTTTCGAGAAACGCATTTGAACTTGTTCATGTAGTTACAACCTATACGACTGAAGTTGCGGTAGATAACGACTAATTTCGGTAACTTACCCTTAATCGGCTATGCCAGGACCGCAGAGGAAACCTTCCTCAGCTTCAAAGAACTCGAGTTGGGCAGCTCTCTCGTCTCTGCTGGCAGTCCTAGCACAGACCAGGTATAGATCTATACCTGGTCTGTGGTCCTAGCCTCTTTAGATACAAGGGTCAAGGGAGCCCTAGTGTGACGTGATAACTGTGTGTTTCCACCTTAAAACACCGCTACTATGTGAAACGCTCGTTCCTCACACATAGGGCTGCCATCTGTAAAATTATTAATCCAGGACAGAGAGCATTAAAACCCCGGACATTTCCACTTGAAACCTGGACACTTTTAATTTTTTTATATATTTAGGTATGGTATACAAAGACAAAAATTTCTGTAAATTATAGACTGTAACCGCAATCAAGAAATAAAGGTAAAGTATTTATGACTTTTTGAGCGAGCAGCATCGAAAAACCCGGATCACTACAGAAAATCCCCCCGGACGTCCCCGGACGCCTTAAAAAAAAAGAGGACAAATCCGGGGAAACCCGGACGGATGGCAGCCCTACCCACAAAGTACACAGGGTCCCAGTCGTTCGAAAGGTCCCAAAGAGTCCAAAGACGTGCCGAACGTCCCACGAACGGCTTATATGTATACGTCTACTGAACAACCCAATGTTACAAAACGGGACGTTCCAAAGACGTCTTTTAAATGTCTGGATTGTACGATTGTTGACTATAATTAGGCGATGCATTGTCTGAGGGTCGTCTCGTACAAAACATTAATCCATTGTGAACATCTTATTTCACAACTACCCAGCCACTTGTGTATACAATAATTTTATCAGAAAATTCCGAATGTAGTCTAAAACCCTGCACACTTGATAATGAATAATTATGCAATGCTAATACTTCCCCGGACTGTTCAAATTCCATGAATTCTGTTGTAAATATTTGTAAATTGTCATTGGAAACGACAATATTACAATAAACTTAACGCGGCATGGCATAGATGGCGCCACTGGTGGCCCCTACGGAGATAGCTGAAACCATTGAACTATAGAATATCTGGAATGTGGGTATTAGGAGGCGGGCCGCCCTGTTGTAAAGAGGTAGTTACATTGCGAGTGATGTTGTTTCACTCTTACACACGCTTTTACACCTGCCTATACCCAAATTTACTACAGGATAGTGTATAATAAAGGATCATCTTAAAGAATAAGCAACGACTGAGAATATCGCCCATAGTCACCCACCCAATGAAATGATCTCCCTCGACTCTTGGCCTGTCGAGGGTTTTACGTACCGTGTTCGTATTCCAGATATCCTATAGTTCAATGATATTACCACGTAAGAATATAACACCCGATTACGATTCATTCGTGTAAATTTTTGTATACTCTTCCGAGCACAAAACTTGTCAATCCCACTTCTTCCTCCCGAGACACGCTACAAAAAACGGAATTCCCATCTATAACACGAGGGTTTGTGGCCGTTCTGTTAATAATCGACTCGTTCGAATTTCTTAATTCTCATGTAAAAAAATTTCTTCGACTTTTACACTGATTATAATGCTACTGCGAAAATGATACTAATGCGAATGTAATATTATGAACAATATTCATAAATTGCTAATAAATAACGGTGCGGTGTGCCCCTTTCAGAATGCAGAATATGTTGCACAGTCCATTTTATACATATAGTGTGTTTAATGTAAAATATGTTTATATTTATACGCAAAATCCTAACACTACTTACAAGGGGAGGACACCATGTGGTAGACATCGATTTTGATGAGCGTTGGCACGATGGATCTATGTGGAAAATAAGTAAATAGGTGTCCGAGCGTTTCTGCCAATGGGCCATAATAATAGAGATATTCACATGGAAATAATTAAAAATTTCATAGTGGCCATGGGGCTTTAATGGGTAAAAATCTCATACTACCCTGGCCCCCCGGGGGATTCCCCTCTGAAGGAGTGCCTTTTGCAGACTTCCCCAAGCTAAACAAAATTATAAAAAAAATAATTTATAAACAAATAAAAAATTTTTTTATAAAAAAATTATATAGTTTTTTTTAAACGTGGAGACATCTTCAAAAAGTACCCTGACGCCTCCAGAAGGGAACCTCCCGCGGGCGCCAGAGTAGTGTGGGATTTTTACCCACTAAAACCCCACGGCCCCTATTGGCTGAAACGCTCGGACACCTATTTACTTATTTTCGACATAGATCCATCGTGCCAAGGCTCATCAAAATCGGTGTCTACCACATGAAAAATTATTCTTATAGTAGACTAGAAACCTACTTAAGTCCACGGAGTCATTTTTATTTTCAATTTGTCATGAGAAAGTCGATTTCTATGTTTAAATAGCCGCCCTTTTGCGACAAATTTAAAGAAAATCTGCTATGAGGACTATTTTTTTTGTCTACTTTAAGAATATTTTATTCTTTAGAGTCAGATGAAAAACAGTGAACATACCTATGATGGTTACTGGAGACGCCTTTTCTGAAACAATCATTACATGGAAACAGCTACGACGCAGCTTCCTCTCAGAATTTTTTAATGAAAATTTCACATTTTATAGACAAAAGTATGACCTTTCAAATGTATATGATGTGTCTTTGGTAAAAACATTTCTTCACCGAAAAAAAAATCTTCAAATCCGTCCTACTTTTTCGCTTCCTAGGTGTACGTATCCCCTTAAGTTTGCACCTAAGTACTTACTCTTCACGAACACCTCGTACTCAAACTTTATATTCAGAACTTTCTACGAAGTTGACTGGCAGGAAGCTGGGAAATATTCCGAATTTCCAAAGTGTAGACCACGGCCAAATCTCCAATATAATCCTTCCAATCTAGAATTTTAATTTGCTCGTTACGGATAACCAGGCGACATATTTATGCGTGCTGTGTCGCTCGGGAACCACTCGACAAATTACCCGTGGTACACGGTGAAACACGGGTAAGAAACAGCCGAGCAATCAGGCATATTGTTGCAAATTTGCCAATAGAAGGCAGGATTTATTATTCCTGTCTTGGGCAATGCGGTGTCTCGTTATTATCGTCTGTCTATGGACTAGTTTATTTATAGAGAATTGCGCAAGGGATATCCATTCTGTCGCGGCGAGGTGTTACGTAAAGCTCACCGTGCTACTTATATGCACTTCAGAGGTTTATCGTTTCAGGGATCACCTATGCACTTAAGCCAGTTGTTTCTCCTAAACCCGATTGAAACAGGAGTTAGACTAACTCCGGTACGAAGGTCGATTTGTGGCATTATTTCTCAGGTTACGATCACGATCCTCTGCCTACGACAGCTCGTATGCTTGTTACATACACGCGTTCTATCGTATTGCAAAATTTTACGAACGAACGAAAAAGAAATCCCTGTGGGAGTCGTGCTGGTGTCCGTTTGTTACGGACTTTATACCCAGCTGTGCTGAATGCTTCTTATCGCAGGCTATCGATTCGCAAAAGTGGACGCAATTTTCTCTGGTTAGTGTGAAAGGTAGATGGTTAACCGTGAAGGAATAAATACGCGTATTATTAGGGTAAGATGATTCTAGTCTGATTGTAGGCGATTATGTCATTATACAGCACGTGGTGTCCACCTCCATCAACATAATCCGTTCGGTAGGTATTCTATCCAACTCGTTCAGTTCCCATCACACAGATTCCTCGATGCATTTCAGCTGTAAGTAAGTTAATGTAGGCCAGGCATTCCAGTTTATCATTAATAAAATTAATATATCAACATGCATTCATTATGGGTGGCCCTTATTTTCAACCTGCGATTTCTTTTGCTCTCATCCCCTAATATGGTTCCATTTCATAACAAAATAGTCCCTGAAAAAGTTGATTGCAATCAGACAACAGGAAAGGGTGCCGACCAGGCCTTAAAGTTTAGCATTCACCAATGGTTTGATTTTGATAAATTTCTCAAAAATGGCAAGTCCTATCGAAATTTTGTTCAAATAATATTAAAGGAGCATTCAATTTTCTACAATTACTGTGTATATAAGTTGTTCGTGCTTCCAACCATTTTTTAGATAATAGCGTTTGAATATAAAGAAGTCAGCACTACCTCAGCGGACCTCTCTATATTCAAACGCTATTATCTAAAAACTGGTTGAAAGCACGAAAAAATTATGTATACAATAATTGTAGAAAATTGAATGCTCTTTTAATATTATTTGAACAAAATTTCGATAGGACTTATCGTTTTCTAGAAATTCTTCAAATTCCAACTATTGATGAATTCTAAACTTTAAGGCCTGGTCGGCACCCTTTCCTGTTGTCCGATTGCAATAATCTTTTTCAGGGACTATTTTTTTATCAAATGGCACCGTTCTAGGGGGTGAGAGCAAAGAAATACCACCAAAAATGTCGGCCATATAAGTAAGGGCCACCCTATTCATTTGTCCCAAGCAGCCAATGGAAAGTGAAATTTAAATCCGCGGAGCCTACGCTCGTCTGCAGAAAGTGTCGAAGGGAAAAGGGTTTTAATCATCAGATAACAACTTTTCCAATTAATCTCGGCCGGCCGAAAAGTGGAAAAAGTGAGCGCCGGTAGATACGACAGCTTGTTCGAAACTAAACTACGTGGAAACCATGATAGCGGCTCTGTTCTTATCGCGAATAATGCACTTCGAATGCACGATACGTGGTCGACGTGTTAACAGTTTAAACTCGATGCTAGCAACATTATCTGCCCGATGGCTTAGCCGGTGAAGTTCGGGCAATAACTAACTTGCACTGTTCTAAACTATCGCGGTGAAACTTTCAGAAATGCTGGTTGAAAATGCAGTTTCAGTGCATGGGGTTGTAAGTTTCATAATCTTTTACGGCTGCACTGTCGTTACACGAGCAAGCAAGTGCCTTTATCCTCGGTGTAATAGTTGAGATGGGGATACCTGTACAGTATGCGGTACACGAAGCTGCAGCTCGTAACAACTTCGTGTATGTTCTCCCTTTGCAACGGAATGCTTTTAATGAATCAATTATCCAGTGGTAAATCCACGCTCAAGTGCAATTAATCCGCGAGATGATCGTTGTTCATAGATGTTATTTCGCTGAGCATGGTTAAACCCTTTTCAATCACTTCGATTGATTTCGTAGTGAAGTGTCGAGTGATAGGTGAACTGTATTAAGATTAAGGTACGCTAGGCGGCAGAATCGGCTTCCCTGCGGAAATTTGGCAACGTCGCATGTCACTAGGTATAACTCAGTGGTTCTAGTGACATGCAACGTTGCCAAATTTCCGCAGGGAAGCCGATTCTGCCGCCTAGTGTACCTAGGTACTCAATTCTTTTTCACTCTTTTGCAGATTTATTTTTGTAGTTATAGGCAACTATTTTTCGTTTACGATAGACACTTTTTTTAAAGAAATTATAGGACTTTAGGATATTGCATAGGTTCAGGCAGTTCCATTTATTTATTTCATTGGCTGATTCGAAGACAGAATGTGCACGAAATGGATATTTTTGTATGTGTAGGTTAATAATTTTAACATTAAACTTTACGTACCTTCGTGATGGTATCGCTGATCTACCTGGGGAATCCCTTCTCTGTGTGTGATGTAGGTTATGGTATACCACTTATTAAACTAACAAGGGGACATCGCGAACCCGGACTCACCGATTAGAACGCAACTTTGTGGGTTCTTAGAGTGACTCAAAACAAGAACAACGGTGTGTTTCATTTGGGCCCTATCGCCCTTTGAGGGGGTGAAAACTAACCTCAAAGTCAAATTGGCACTTCCACTTTTTCGAGTATAACTCTCAAAGTAAAACAGACAGAAACAAATGTTTGAAAGAAAAGTTTAATGGTGCAATAAGCACTACAAACTTCCGTTAACAAAATTTGGAAAAGAGTTAAAAAAATATATAACTGACGAAAAAAACTCTTTTCAAAATTTTGTTAACGCAAGTTTGTAGCGCTTATTGCGCCATTAAACTTTTGTTTGAAACATTTTTTTCTGTCTGTTGTACTTTGAGAGTTATACGCGAAAGAGTGGAAGTGCCAATTTGACTTTGAGGTTAGTTTTCACCACCTTAAAGGGCGTTTAAAAATCTAAAAAAATCGAATTTTCAATTTTGGATTGCGAAGCGCTTAAAAGAAGCACGTCTCGGGCATCGCCTATAACTCACAAACCGTTTAATATTTTTTACCACAAAAAATATTGAAATATCCGTAAGATGTACTCTTTCCAACAGACTAATGTTTAATAATAAAAGTTTATCGGCTTCTCTAGAAAAAATTCGGAAAGAAGCATGTTGTTTTGACCGTTCTAGGTAGGCGTCCCCCCTTAAGTGGGCCTTATGACCCGCACTTACCTTATGATATTCCTGTTCGAAGAAGTTTATACTTTAATCCTTCTTCTAATGCTAATTAGATTGGAACTTCGACTATTCCTTCCTTTTAATAATATCTGGTAAATATTACGAAACACAGAATTTTATACAGTATACACTATAGATATATGGTGTTTAAATCCGTGCTGTATAAAATAACGCCTAATTTTAGGAGCCATTGGTAACGTGATAATATTTTTTGTCCATAACGTAGAACCTGACACTGTATTAGCGATACCTGTTCTATTTTAATTGTACATTTCTATTTATTGAAAGAAAAAAGAATGAATTCAATGGCTTCAAATAAAATAACATAATAACCACATATTCCAGGATTGGGCTTCCGTTGAAATAAATAAATAATTAATTAAATCCATAATTGAATAATGCAAACGTTAGCAGCAATGACAAATAAATATGAATCTATTTTATTCTATGAATTTTCTTGCAGCCCCAAAAAATCTTATACAGCGCAGAAAGTTTAATACTTCCACAGAAATTGAAAATATCGAAATGTCTTTGGATTCATTTTTTATTCGACGACGCTGAGTGCAGTTTCTTATTGGCTGTCCAGTGTAAGATTACATTCTTTCGATTACATCGGCTTTAGCCATTCTGTTATTGATTTACACACGTATCGAGGAAGCCTGACACTGACGGAAACCAGATCCTAACTCTGCACTCAATTTATTAGTCTTTCCAACATCCGTCTAACTTCCTTGCTAATTTTAGACTAACTGGCTCCTGATCGGCTTCCCGAAACGCGAATTTCATCGTGTAATACTATGTATATCACTTTCACAATATTTTAAAATATATGACTACATGATCAGAAATTTGTGGTTAGATCCCTTTACTAAAAGTACACACGCTTCCCTTGAATATTAATATTTATTTTTAAGTAAATGATTTGGTTTACAAATGAAACAAATACAGAAGCTATGAAGTTTATACACATCGTACAATTATCATCGCAAAAGTAAAAGTAGGTTTTTTATTTACATGTGAAAAATTGTTATTTGCTTCTTCTTTGATATAAAGTGAAAGCGGTGTAAATATTCTTCTTCGTTGCGGTTTATATTATTTCCGTCTTGCATTCTTGAAGTTCGAAAAATGGTCGCAATTCAGTACTTCGTTCCTCCTTTGTCCACGCGCTAACTCTGTTATTTAGACTGCACATGTTGATTCCAACGCACTCACACACCTGAAGCTTTGCTCACCTTTATTTTCTCAAAGTAAGAGAGCACGAGGGCCAGGTAAAAAGCAAATTTCAGGCGTAAGAGTACTGTCAAGGACAGTTGATTACTGTTGAATAATTATCCTGTAACTCTGGCAGGTAACCATCTCTAAAAGAACGCCCTGAAAATTAGTGATATTAAAGTTAATAGTGAAATTCCGCGTTGCTAACTTCGAACGAGTGTATTTGAATTAAGGCTGGGACTATTTGTCGAATTTTTTGGCATCGAATATTCGAATACTTCAGTTGCTCAATTATTTGACGAATATAATTCGAATATTCAAGTATTCGAATACTATTCGAATATCCAAGTATTCAAGCACTATTCGAATATCCAAGTATTCAAATACTATTCGAATATTTAAGTATTCGAATACTATCCGAATATTTAAGTATTCGAATACTATTCGAATATCCAAGTATTCAAATACTATTCGAATATTTAAGTATTCGAATACTATTCGAATATTTAAGTATTCGAATACTATTCGAATATTTAAGTATTCGAATACTGGTGTATTCGAATAGTATGGTGTGAATTATAAATCAAGTTCTTCAGGTTCATTTGTTCATTTGAATAATAACATTCGAATACTCAAATATTCGAAGTTTATTCGTAGCACTCGAATACTTGTAAAATATTCGAATATTAAATTATTCGAATAGTCTCAGCCCTAATTTGAATGCAATGATCACTAATAATCCCTACATTATGTTCATTTTGCACTCCAAAGATTATTCTGAACTTCTCATTCATAGCATACCTAATAGTCAATACGATATCAGCTTCGTTTTCTTCGCACTAGTGAATGCTAAAAATGTATCTCGCTATGATTTTATAACAATTCATTGCACATACATAATGCTAACCAGGGGTTGAAACGGTTCCAAAAATAACTGTTTCAAACTGTTGTATATCGGATCTGACTGAAACAGTTATGAAGAACCGATATTCTGAACAACTGTTATAAGGAACCGAAACTTCTGACTATATCGATTTCGGTTACGATTCCATATCGGTTTTATACGAGTAATGTATGTATCGGTTACGCATCGGGTGAGGCCTGGGTTAGGTCATCGCATGTTTCAAAATATTTACGAACAATATGCCACATTCTTTGAATGGAAATTCTATTTGTTTATAAGCTTGTTTATCGCTGAGCCTCTCTATCTGCTGTCTCGCTTTTCCAAACTTCATTTGGTGCAGAAAGCACCGGAATGAAAGACAGCATCTGTAAATTAAGTGTTGTCGAGACTTCAGATAGAGAGGCTTAGCGATGTAGGATCCTACAAACAAACGCGAAGATCGATTCTTTGGGTCGGAGGGTTTACGACCAATGGGCTACAGTTATTTGTATTTCTGAGTTGGTGACTAGCATTTTGAATTTAATACGTAAAAGAATTATATTTCACAGCAATTCATGTTTTCGTCCACGAGACATTGTGTTCTGTTAAAAAAATAAATAGTTAATAATCTTTATAATTAATATTAAATTAGTAGTAACTTTGTACATATTAGGAAAGTTATTACTGTTAGTGTTAGCAATACTTTAAATTGTGGGGGAATCCTATTTTATGGGCTAAAAACTAAAAACATAGCAAAATTTGGGATTTTTTTTTAAAAAACTAGCATTTCGATTCATCTGAAATTTGGACCATGTTTTGATGCATCTTTGAAGAAGCTGCAATTTTTTTTAATAATTTTTCACCATAAATATAGTAGTTATGCATGATCGACCATCACGCCGCGCAAAACTCGTCGTCCGCTGGTGTGCATGATATTTACCTTCCAAGTAATTTGAAACAGAAAAATGAAACGACGTTTTACTTCGTACATATGTAGCTTCAATTTGATGAACGAGAATACCGCTAAGTTCTATACTTTTTTGTTACATAAGAAAATTAGGGCAAGATTGGATCGCAAAAATGAAACGTCCAAACCTTTCAGTTTGAAAACTCTCCACACCGCTCAATAAATTTTTTTGTTTTTTGCTGGTTCATCAATTTCGAGCTACATATGTATAAAATAAAACGCCGTTTCATTTTTCTGTTTCTGATTACCTGGTAGATAAATATCATGCACACCAACGGACGACGAATTTTGTGCAGCGTGATGGTCGATCATGCATAACTACTATATTCATGGTTAAAAATTAATAAAAAAAAACCTGCAGGTTCTTCAAAGATGCATCAAAACATGGTCCAAATTTCAGATGAATCGAATCGCAGATATCTTAAAAAAATCCAAAATTTTGCTATGTTTTTAGCCCAAAGACTAGGATTCCCCCCTTAAGTGTTACCTTAATATTAGTCGTAGTGCCCCAGCCCATAGCGAGAGTTCAGTGTATAACCATCATGGAACCGACATAATATCGGTTCTGTAGAACCGGAACTGAAACCGATATAGGTAGGCCAGAACCTTTTCCACTCGTAACTGTTTCAAGATTATTTTGGTTCTTATAACTGTTTCGAGAACCGAAACCGATATCATGCCTAACTGTGTTCAACCCCTGATGCTAACTCCCAAAGCAATTTTATTCGAGAGCAATAACCTGTTTTCATCTACTCTTCCTATGTATTTCATAATCCGTAATCCCTCATGGCTCTGCAATAAAGCATGCCATTCATTCTCCTATTTACTCTTTGTACCCCTGCAACACCCCAAACACTGAGGATTACATTGCCTCAGACATTTGTTCACGAAGTACTATTACATTCACGTATCCAAATCATCTCAATAGATTTATTCTGTATGTTGGAATTGGAACAACCAAGTAGACGACAATTGGCTATAGAAACTTGAGGCGATGCAGATAAAAGCACACACATTCTTCAGCATTTACGTGAACAAGCCCTGTCAGCAGTAGCGGACAGGGTCTACAAATATTGGTTGCCAAGAGGCAAATGGGGACAAAGTCCACCAACAACTATAAGGCTGTCATTTAGCTTTTATAAGAAATAAATCAAATTTTAAAAAACTCAGTGTTTAAGAGAGCCTACAGGGCTCACTTGCCATAAAGCAAGCTGACACCCTGCCCAGTCCGCCACCGCTTGTGAGTGAGTGTATAACAAGTGCTGCTAGTCGTTCCACTTTCACTGTGTCGCCGCAACATCATTTTGTACTCAACGTAGTCTTTGTTAGCGACGTATTCGCCAATTAAGTATTCGTTTGGGATGCCGCACAGATACTTTTGCTCGATTAATCTCGCAGATCGCCCACGAAGGGTCAGTGTAGTTGGCGCTGGAGTTCTTGTGAGAAAACTAGACGAACGGTTCCCGCTGCTGCTTGAGGAGGCCCACGACGACAGACTGCCACAGACATACCTGAAACTTTGCTCACCCAGAGGGAAATTCACGGGCAGAGCAAAGAGTCAGGCCCGTCCGTAACGTTCGAGTTTTATTCACCAGCTGCCTCCGCCGTGCTCCTTCCCTCTCCCGATTTACGGTGTCGCGTCCCTGCGCCAGCCCACGAGGACACTAGAACAGAGAACTGCAGATTCTTCATTGAGAAAAGATCCGGGGAAACGGGTTACCGATAAGACAGGGACCCTCAAGTGCCATTAGAAGCCGCAGGAAAATAGGCTGCTCGCGGGGAAGAATGGAGAAAGAAAGAAGTGAAGAGTGCAAAGAACTCCGAAGCTGCACTCAGAAATGGCGGCCAAGGAATCAAGTCTGTTCCCGGGATCATCCTACTTTTCGCTCTTTCTTCCTTTTTCCCTCGAGACGACACTCAAGCCTCCATTGTTCATGGTCCGCCTGAAACAGAATTGAAAGGACGCGTGATATTTGCCACTAGATTACATACGGCCTGTAAATATTTTACGGGGGCCTATTTATCGCCGCCCCATAAGCGTCAAGGGAGTTTCCTTCATTGTTTGATGGGTGGGAATTACTGTCGGCCAATCGACTGCCACTGCGAAACGATCGATCGAATGGTCGTATTCAGTTGTTGAATAGGAAACTATGCGAGCCGAACCGATAGTTGCACCACTTAGGCGAACCTCTGTTGGGTCTTTTCTCGAGGAAAGAAATTGTGTTTGTACGTGCGAAAATGAAGGCAGTGTAGGTGTGCCGTTTTTCACGTGTTCGAGTCATGTCTGCAATTTTATCGTTACATGCACCATACACTTTACTAAATATCTGATCGATCGTGAACGAGGGCCACTAAACCGATTACCACGGTTTATGCTGTACTACCAGCCGTCTTATAAGTGTACCTAATAGCGACTTAAATGCACCCGAGGGGTTATTAAAGGTCAATCAGTCTGAAATTAATCGATGGATATTAATCTGTTACCTTCAAGATGATGGAAATTTATATTGAAAAATGTAATGTAATTTTTAAGGTATGAGTAGAACTCTGGGTTTCTATAGAGTGGAGGAAACAGTTAACAGAATAATTTGAACAAACCGTGTATCTTCAAAACACATATCCCTCTTCCCTTCTTTTATTTCTTTCTCTAGGTAAGGTAAACGTACCTATTATGAAACACCTTCCCAAACATGTCCCCTTCTTGAAACAGCATCACAAATAACGAAATAAGAAATAGTTATGGCATATATAAGCAACTGCCAAACATTCTATCGATATTTATACATTCTTTTCTGTACAAATTCACCAACATAAGTATTATTATACAATAATCTATTACAAAAAAATAGTTTTAATGTAATTCATTGATAAAAATAACCGTTTCATATTGTGTACCTCAATTTTTTGAATGTCCCGCTTTATGGAACGGTTCGGAAGCGTGTTCCAAGACCACGGACCCGTGTTCACATAGTTGTACCAGTTCATGAAACACACGCCTCAGCTTTGATAATTAGATATTTCCAGTGAAGAAGAGAAATAGTTCATTATTTAAACTGCCCTAGAGCGTTTATAAAATATATTATATTCACGTTTTCATCATAAATACGAGTAAGTATGCGTAATTCAAACTTTTTTAATAAATATCAAAAACCTAACCTGACGGGGCGTTTCATAATAGGGACATTGAATATGAAACACCGGGTCATGGTACGAAAACAGTGTTTCATAATACGTACAGGTCCTTCATTTAGTTTTTTAGTCATATTATTTTTTATTTATAATAAATATACATTTTATGGCTCATTATATAATCACAAAACAATGGCCTATCGAATGGTATGCAAATTTTCAATGCTAACCCACTAAATTTGATAAATTAGATGACAATTGCATAACCCCATCGAAAAGCGTTTCATAATAGGTACGTTTACCTTATAACCAGTCTGCCACCGGGATGAAAGTTCCGCAATCTTTGCAATACTCTACGCTTCCAAATGAATTCGTATTCGCGCTATACACAATTACTCTGTGTTGCCAATGATCCTTGGAATGAAGTCTCTTGAGAAAGGAGGTACTGTGTTTCGTATAATCAATGTTATTCTATACATCAAACTTATCTCCCCATCTCCTGCATCAACTCCACAGTACATCATCCACTTCCAATGCCCGGTTCACTCTCTCAGCCGTTTACACAGAAAGCATTGCACTCGTCAAGCTACATCTGTCCCACATGCAAAGTACATTCAAAATAACCTCTATGGCAAGACTAACAAAATTGATCTACCAACTCCTGTTAGTAGCCATAAAATCCGCAAACACCTGGAGTGCATCCCCCCAACCACGTACAACGGAAGTTACCAGCGAACCTCTGCATTTTGATCACCAATCGACGCGAGCCGCCTCAATTAAAAGGACACTGTTGCCCCAGCGCAGCTCGGACCGCTGCTTTGTAGTGCAAATCCAGAGAACGGGGCCAAAGAACTTTCCGTGCACCCACCGCTTCCGCGAACCCCCCATTTTTTGCACAGATACACATCTCGCTACCCAGGCCGCGGCACGGCGCAGGTCGGAGAGGAGGCCGGCGCGAGTGCTGGCCCGTGAAAGAGGCCCAGGCGGTTCACAGACGCCCGCTGTCAGAGGGCAACGCCGGTGTCCAGGAGAAGAGAATACAGCGTCACGGCTGGATGTCAGTGACCGGAGCATAACCTCAAGATAGTTTCACCATTACCGCAGTCTTCCTTCGACTTGCTCCTTTCCGTCCATTCGCGCAGCCGCGCTCGCACTCTGCCCGCCCGTGGCCGCCCGCAACACCTGAGTGTCTTTCAATTGCAAATGTCCATGCCAACGAACTGGTTTCCCGCTCGCGGATCCTCTCGATCAAACTGGCGACCCGTCTCACCGCTATACAGGGTGAATCGAGCAATTGGGGCTAGCTGTAGCTCCGCCGGTGCAGGGTGATTGGCTTGTTGTTAGACAAATGTAGGACACTCCAAGAAGTAATTGGTAAACTTCAGTATCGTGCCTGGAAGGTTATTCTGGGCTAAGAAGGTTATATAGTTAAGGCGTAGCTTCATCCCTTGCGGAGATAAGGGTTGCATATCCTTCATATTAAGACGAATCCACTCTTCATACGCTTCATTGTCCTCTACCAGTTCTTTCCCAAGTTGAACGAAACGGCAGCTACGATTCCTCCCAATTCCATAACAGACTCTACCACTCGAGCGATGCTCGTTCAGCTCCCTTATCGGCTCGGTCCGTTTCCATTTTTCCAATCTTCCCCGATCAAAATCCTCGCCCCGATTCGTCGCTTCATCCTCCTTCGACTTTCACATTCTGTCCCGCTTCTGGCCCCCGTTTATCTCCCCGTTGCTGTTTCTTTTTTTCTTTTCTCTTTCGCTGGAACTCGATGGAAATCTCCACCGACGATTCTTTCGCGCACTACTTCGGTTGCTCGCTTTGGAGGATTGATTAATTGCTACCCTCGCCCGCCCCTCACCCGTCCCTCGGCTTCGTTAGATCGCAACAGTTGCCAGGCATAATTCCGCAGGGGTGGCCCGCGTTTTAGTTTAATTAGGTTCGCGATTTTCATTAGCGCTATCGGGGCCTATTAAAACCAGGGATCACCAGCCAACTAGTTTTCGAGCGATCGCGTACACTGATTCCGCTCCCAACAGGAGATTCGAGGACGTGATCGACCCGCGTACCTATTTCGAATGTTTAATCGAGATTCGTTTGTTAGGGGAGTTCTAGGATACGATTCTCTGCCTCAATTTGTAACAACTGGAAGTCGGCCAATAAGTTTGAATATGTTGGAGCGTGATTATGTTTGTTGGGGTTTGGTACATAGTGTTATTATTGGATTCAGTTGGATAGCAGCGCAATCGGTTGTGTATCTCGATGAGGTATAGTGTAACAAATTCTCGTGTAACAGACCCAAAAGTAATTTATGATTTTTTTTAAAAACTTTCGTTAATATTGGTTTAAACTATTTTGGGATATACGGAGGCATTTCTAACCCTTCGTTATCAGAAAGGGTGTATCGCACCCCAGGATATGTATCGGCCAATATTTCTGTGAATTTTTAGACCTTGAGGGGTCTGCCTACTTTGACGGCCTGAACAGGAGCGCGGTATGGGGGATTTTTTTTAAGAGAAACCCTCAGATTATATTAATTGAAAACTTTATGCCTATATTTGTACATATTTAAGCAACATTTAAAAAAAAATTAATTAAAAATAATGGTACTTAAAACTTTCAACGCGTTTTTCTCAAAACGATGTTTTTCGAATTGGTTAGCAGGATATCTAAAAAACCAATCAACCGATTTACTTCAAAGTTGGTATATATCTTCAGTAGAAGTCCCATTCTCGTTTTTACTAAAAGTAAGTCGGATTTTGCAAAATTAGGCTTTTGCGACTTAAAATCCAGCGAATTTTTTGCGGAAATCGATGTGTTTTAGACGCTGCCATTTTTTTTTTACTTTTCAGTATTCCTCATTTAATCTAGTTCAAACGATAGCCACACTCATACAGATTACATAAATTTTTAAATTTTCTATTTCAGCAACTACAACGGCTGATTTTATACTATTTTATATAACCTCTATTTTTCCATACAATTTTTGTTTCCAGATTCTCTGAAGATTGACAAATAAAGCCACGAAACTGGAGGTAAATATATTTAATGGTTTTGTTTAAAAAATTCCCAAGTTCGCATCATTTTTCGTCCGTCAAGGTAGGGAGACCCCTTAATAATAAAATTAAAAAAATTGGTGAATTTTAACAAGAAAAAAATGTATTTTATCCACAACTATTTTTTCAAATACAAATTTCAACATAACAAAATTTACATTTCTAGAAAAAGACTATAATACGAATGTACAATAATTATCACTCAGAAATTAAAAGATTCGAAAATACGAAAATGGTAACTCGAAAATGACGGTGAGGTGCAGTGAATTCCATGTCACCAATTTGTGATTATAAGAAAGTGTACCATGGAGTGTTAAACTGGCAGAAATTTTTTTACGTCGATCCTTCTTATTATTTATTAATTATTGTGGAATCTTGGGAACAAATTTAAAGTTAGTTCGCGCTGGGATTGAATCTAATTTAAAGACAATAAACGAAAAAATGAAAAATGTATTGCGGTTGAAAGAAGAAGTAACTTTCTTCCTTAGATAAATTTACTTTATATCGTTGAAGAAGGTATTATAAATGAAAACTTAAATTAAAATTCTAGATTCAGTCTCTGCGCAAACTATTTTACTTTAAGAAATTTTTCTTTTTTTTGTACTCAGATGACCGTGACAGGTACTACACCTCGTTACGCCAAAAGGAGTTTCATCGTCGAAGAGGTTAAAAAGATTCCACAATACTAATAAATAATTAGAAGGATCGACATAAAAAAAACTCTGCAAATTTAAAGATGCCTCTTTATATCCCAAAAGAGTTTAATATTCATCCAATATTAACAATTATTTAAAAAAAAATCATAAATATCAGTTACTTTTGAGGCTGTTACATGAGAATCCGCCCTCAAGGCTCAACTGAAAGATTAGAAATCTTTGGAAACACGGCCACCTTTTTGTCCAGTGATTACTCTGTAGTAGATTGTTACGAGCACCTAGCCGCAAGCAGACATGAAATGCATACGAATTGAGTTATGAAATTCACGATGCAAAAACTTCAGCCTCTCTTATTTCATGTTACGCGCAACGTGGCGGGAGATTCGATCCAGTCGAACCTTGTGTAATTGGCACACTTTGTATCGTGTTACCTTCATACTAATATCCTCTCACGCATAGTAATGATGATCATATAAAATTACATTCAATTTGAAACGCATAATTTCAACCGTGGAACCGGTTGAAACCGTGATCCCCATATAGCTAAGATCGATTCTGAGTAAACATGTGGCGTTTGAATTCACATTAACATCAACAAAAAAGAATAATCCTTCCACGATGCGAGAATTATGATTTATTAGAGTAAGGTAAACGTACCTATTATGAAACGCTTTTCGATGGGGTTATGCAATTGTCATCTAATTTATAAAATTTAGTGGGTTAGCATTGAAAATTTGCATACCATTCGATAGGCCATTGTTTTGTGATTATATAATGAGCCATAAAATGTATATTTATTATAAATAAAAAATAATATGACTAAAAAACTAAATGAAGGACCTGTACGTATTATGAAACACTGTTTTCGTACCATGACCCGGTGTTTCATATTCAATGTCCCTATTATGAAACGCCCCGTCAGGTTAGGTGTTTGATATTTATTAAAAAAGTTTGAATTACGCATACTTACTCGTATTTATGATGAAAACGTGAATATAATATATTTTATAAACGCTCTAGGGCAGTTTAAATAATGAACTATTTCTCTTTTTCACTGGAAATATCTAATTATCAAAGCCGAGGCGTGTGTTTCATGAACTGGTACAACTATGTGAACACGGGTCCGTGGTCTTGGAACACGCTTCCGAACCGTTCCATAAAGCGGGACATTCAAAAAATTGAGGTACACAATATGAAACGGTTATTTTTACCAATGAATTACATTAAAACCATTTTTTGTAATAGATTATTGTATAATAATACTTATGTTGGTGAATTTGTACAGAAAAGAATGTATAAATATCGATAGAATGTTTGGCAGTTGCTTATATATGCCATAACTATTTCTTATTTCGTTATTTGTGATGCTGTTTCAAGAAGGGGACATGTTTGGGAAGGTGTTTCATAATAGGTACGTTTACCTTATCTCATGGACAGAATCTTATTCGAATAAATCAGTTGACCTAAGAGGTCACTTGGACAAGTACAATGAAATCGGGCTAGAAACGCAGGAATTAATAACACGCAACAGCTCGCCACTATTGTAACCCGGAAAGCCATAAAAATCTCAAAGCGTCGCAAGTCCCGCAGCCAGAAATCACGAAATCCCCAAGCAACTGTATTTCGTTGCACAAACAGCAGATCTCGTAAAAAGGATTAAAGCCTCCGAGAGGCAGAGTTCTAGGACCAGCAGCTACAAGCTGAACGACACCCGAACTGGCAGCTCCGCGGAAAAAGGAAGAGAGAAGTAGAAAAGCTTCTTCCCAAGTGTAAAGCCAAACACTCGATACTCCGCAGCCGGCGGACCCGCAAACAGCGGGCCAAGCGGGGCGAACGGCCGAGCCCCCGTTACAGAAGCAGCGAGCAGCAACCCGATTGTCATTATTTTTACGCCGTCCGGCGTCGCCCCGGAATCCCGCGTACCGATCACTTTAATGAGCGGATCATCGAATTGGGCTTAACTTTTAACGACGGCCGTGAACGAAATCGAGCGGGCGGCCGATCGATAGGCGGCCGGGGTGGAAGAATCGTTGGATATCCGTGCATCATAAAGGGTAACGACCGCGGGCAGTTTGGCAGGCGCTCGTGAAAGCAGCCTTTCTTCGGGGTAACGCAGCCGGGATCATGCGATGACGAGAGCGATTATGAACGCGCCAACGAACGGAGGAAGAGATAGAGTGGGCTTTCATTTGGTATGCGTGGATGCGTGCTCGCGCGAACGAACGATGGCTGATGGTGGGCGAGAGGGGAGCGGACAGGGGCCAGAAGAGGGTCACAAGCCTGGGGGAGAGGAGCGGGGACGAAGACAAAAAAGAGAAGAAAAGCGGAGAAGGCGAGACAGAATGGAGGAGTAGAAGAATACGAGACTGACGAAGGGACCCGGTGATACAAGAGGGGAAGATGGAGAGGTGGAGAGGCGAGGCGAGAAGGCAGGAGGGAAGGCTGCGGGGAAATGCAGCGGTAGATAGGGAAAAGTGGAAAATGGAAATGAATAGGAGAGGCTGGCGAAGGGAGCGAGAAACGGTGATAGGAGAACAACGTACGAGGCCAGGAATGCGAGCGCCAGGGAAGACGAGAGGTTACGTCAGGCCCTCAATTTAAATGGCCGCCGTTGCTGAAATTGATTTGGAACGACCTCGGGACTCGTTGCCGCCTCTTTATCCAACCCTCTTCTGTCCATAACCAGACACCGTCTAGGTGTCTCCGGAGGTCCGCCGGATAAAAAGGTGGACCCGTGGCGTGCAAACGAAGGACAAAGGGAATATCAGGCTGCCGGAGCGAGGGGCTCGGATGGGCCGGGGGAGGGGTCTGGGAAAACATTCGTAATTACACGATCATTTAATATGTCCGGGATTTCCAGGGTCGTTTAACGCGCCGCGGCCGAAAACGGGTCGCTGAATGCGCCGTTAACAAAGGGTGAACTGTGGCCGACAGCAATTTCGGAACTTCGGGGATGATTAAAGGGAAAGAAAGCGGTTTTAAAATCGCGGAATTAACCGGACGCGCGAACTACCGCCGGGGGAACCACCGAATGCAAATTTCCCTATTGTGCATCTGGACTTGCGCAAATTGTGACGCGCGCTGGAAGAGGGATTGTTTTTTCTCGCGAATTATTGGGATCCTGGAACAGTTGCTCTTGTATGTGGGGTTAACGCGCTGGAAACACTGCCGGCTGCCACAGTTGAATTGTGATAGTTGAAAAAATAATGGAAAAGTCGAATTGTATTATTCAGCCGGGGGGAATTTTGGAATTCTGTTGCATTCTTTGTGGGTACAAATCTAAGGGAATGCTTGTTCGTTTTATAAAAACTTCACTTGGGGTGAACATCTGGGGCACCAGTCACCCACGTGATTTTAAAAACTCTGTGCTATAAATAGTTCGTCTAAAATGTATTAAACCTCTATGACGATATGTGATCGCAGGTGTCGAATCACAAAAGTGCCATATTTAACTATTACAAATTATAACATCGGAATTACAAATCTTCGTTTTACAGTGAAATGTGTGTGAAGTGAAATTAAAATGTACCTGTTGATTGATATACAATCTTGTCTATTAATGTCCTGAAGATTTCGGTTGTGGAGGGTTAATTGGTGTTTGTATTACGTAGGATAGAAGATTTTATGAACAAGGCTGTTTGTTCAGAATTTTGAATGATATTGGTGCAAGTTTTTAGATATTTTTTGTAACAAATCTTATAATAGGGCATGTCTGCAAAATTGCAGGGAGGTATAGTTCCAGTCACATTGGTTTACAGTAGGGCTGGGACTATTTGTCGAATTTTTCGGTATTCGAATATTCGAATACTTCAGTTTATCAATTATTTGGCGAATATATATCGAATATCCAAGTATTTGAATACTACTTGAATATTTAAGTTTTCGAATACTGATGTATTCGAATAGTATGGTGTGAATTATAAATCAAGTGCTTTATAATAATCAATTTATAACAATCAAGTTCGAATAATAACATTCGAATACTCAAATATTCGAATACATCAGTATTCGAATACTCAAATATTCGAATACATCAGTATTCGAATACTCAAATATTCGAATACATCAGTATTCGAATAGTATCCGAATAATAACATTCGAATACCCAAATATTCGAATACATCAGTATTCGAATGGTATTCGAAGTTTATTCCTAGCATTCGAATACTTATAAAATATTCGAATATTAAATTATTCGAATACTTGTAAAATATTCGAATATTAAGTTATTCGAATACTTGTAAAATATTCGAATATTAAATTATTCGAATACTTGTAAAATATTCGAATATTAAGTTATTCGAATACTTGTAAAATATTCGAATATTAAATTATTCGAATAGTCCCAGCCCTAGTTTACAGATTGTGTCTGATCACAAACCCTAAACACTTACTTCTCCTTTGGTATCTTATACTTTGATACTTTTTCACACTCTAATTATTTAAAACATGTTTTGTTAATATTCCTAATTCTACATAAGAAAAGTCACAAGATTCCCTGTGAAAAAGAATTGATAGCCTCCATTGCTTTGAAAGCAAAATGTTCACATTCAGCCAACGAAATTTTCCGGTGAATCCTTTTGCAGTTTTGTTTATATTTACAGATTTGTACATGGTGTCTGACATGACTTCTTGCATTGTAACTATTTTACCTCCTTTAACTACATTTATACCCGGTCTCCTCAAGTTTCAAAGAGGACAAGCTAGTTTTCCAAGACCTTTTTAATGATCCTCCTCCGCTCATAAATCATCGTTTTCCCCATGATTTATTTGCATTAGCGTCTCGTGTCACGGAGGCGTGGCATGGGCGTGAATCCTTGGTGTCTTTTTTTAATTTAATTTATTACACGTGCCACCACCGACCCACAACCCCATCGAGGAGGCTGTGAATCCTTCACGCTAGATTGTCTTTAGTGGCATGTAATTTTGTCGTAGCTGATCGCGCGAGAGCATTGAATTTATAAGGATATAATGTCCACTTGAATTGCTTCGCGCGTAAAATGATTTTTCTCCCGTGAAACTGTGATTTATTATTCCTCGATTACTGTCACTTGCCTTATATTCCCTTATAGAAATGTTTTAAACCGACATTGGGTCATTTTGATTCAAAATCGAGTTACAAATTCTCACTCCTCCATTACTGATGTATTATTTCGACTGAAAACCCTTCAAATCCTTAAATAACAAATAACCGTCAATACTAAATATTTGTTGAATTTTTCATTTAATTTTTTGATTGTAGGAAGGGTCGAACCGATTAAGCATAGTGTTTTAATTCTTGTAATTTTGTCTACTGTACAAATTTAATAAGTTCTTAAAATATTAAACCGTGATAATTAAGTGAACTGAGTCTTATTTTTTAATGTTCGGTGCTTGTAAATATACGATATTGGGGCAATTTCACTCAAATTTACTTATATGTGCAACATTACAAATTCCGTACAAAGGTTAAAAAATATTACTGTTTTCATTGTATTTTCTAAAGTATTCGTTTAATTTTACAAGTCATTCAAATACCAGAATGGTACTCCTTACTAATATATAAAAGTGACACGTGAAATTTTGAATATACATTAAATATGTACGTCCTCGATTCGATTATAGGCTATTTTTAAATACCCTATCTAAAATAATAAATAATAATAATAATTTAGGTTAAGTTGAAAAGCAGTCCCTGACTGAACTTCGCCTTTGCTTTTGTCTTGTTTACTTTCTTTTCGTTGTTTTCTGCTTGTGTTGTGCAATAAAGACGTTTAACAATAATAATAATAATAATAATTCTCGAGTGAAACTGGGGAACAGGTCAGCTAGTTTTATCTAAATCGCCAGTTAGAAATCACTAACAATTTTCACGTGTTCAACATATCAAAATATTTAATAAAGTTCAACGAAGACTTTTTTTAACCATTTAAACTATCTCCGCCCTTAAGGCGCCTCGCAAAACTTCATCAGCGACTCCATTCTTCCGCGGGCAGAAATCTACGTTTTTGTTGCTTGTGCTCAGGATTCTACTTCAAAGATGACGGTGAAAAAATTGTTTGCGCGTGCTCCAACAGAAAACTGTCAGAGTTCCGTAGTATTAAAGAGTCCGTGCTGCCTGGTAACAGACTGAAATGCGTCGTTACATGCAGAAAGGCACGAGTGATGTCGGGGGAGAAAGGGGGTCGAAAGAACACGAGTAGACAAATGGAGATTTGCTTGGAAGGTTTCAATGAGAATAAACGAAACTGTGCGCCTTTTCATTCGGTCGCGTGAGCATTCTTTCCGTCCGTGTGCGTGTACAAGGATGCGAGAGAAAAGAAGAGTTTCAGAATGGGGAGACAAAAGGAAAGGGTGTACGAACAAGAAGCACTAAATCTAATTGCCCGGCGACGTCGTAGAGAACGGACGACGAGACACTCTTGTTTCACATCCTTTCCCCACCCGAATCTATTGTTTCAATAAATTATCGAACTCTTCACTACTTGAATTCTTTCTCACTCCTTGGAAATGAGCATCCGCGGATATACTAATTTGATAGTAATTCCTTTCTTCAGTAATTTCTTTCGACCTGATCTCTTCTTTTCACAAATATTGTTCTAATAATTATTCGAACTTGTTGAAACTCGAATTCTTTTTTTCTTCTTAGAAATACTTACGCATCTTCAGATTTTCTAATTTCAATGTAATTTCTTTTGGCCTGCATTCTTATTTTCACAAAATACTGTTTCAATAATTTGTCGAACTTGTTAGAGCTCCAGTTCTTTTTTCTTCTTAGAAATAAGCATCTTCAGATCTTCTAATTTTAGTGTAATTTCTTTGGGCCTGAACTATTCTTTTCACAAATACTGTACCAATAATTTATCGAACTTGTTGGAACTCGAAATTTTCATTTCTTCTTAGAAATACACATCGTCGGATCTCTTAATTTCATAAAAACCTAATGGGTATATAATTTTTACGTAGATAGTAATTTCTTTCTTCTTTATCTCTCTTTTACCCATAAATGTAGGTATGTATTAGGGCTGGGACTATTTGTCGAATTTTTCGGTATTCGATTATTCGAATTCTTCAGTTGCCCAATTATTTGGCGAATATAATTCGAAGTATTCGAATACTATTCGAATATCCAAGTATGCGAATCCTATTCGAATACTATTCGAATATTCAAGTATTCGAATATCCAAGTATTCGAATACTATTCGAATATTTAAGTATTCAAATATTTAAGTATTCGAATACTGATGTATTCGAATAGTATGAGGTGAATTATAAATCAAGTTCTTTAGGTTCATTTGTTAGGGTAAAATCTTGTAAGCTAATTTTGACCCACTTCACACCATACTGATGTATTCGAATAGTATTCGAATAATAATATTCGAATACTCAAATATTCGAATATTAAATTATTCGAATACTCAAATATTCGAATATTAAATTATTCGAATACTCAAAATATTCGAATATTAAATTATTCGAATACTCAAATATTCGAATATTAAATTATTCGAATACTCAAATATTCGAATATTAAATTATTCGAATACTCAAATATTCGAATATTAAATTATTCGAATACTCAAATATTCGAATATTAAATTATTCGAATACTCAAATATTCGAATATTAAATTATTCGAATACTCAAATATTCGAATATTAAATTATTCGAATACTCTAATATTCGAATATTAAATTATTCGAATAGTCCCAGCCCTAGTATGTATACTACTGTTTTAAGAATTGATGCAACTTTTCAGGAGTAGGTGGTACTCATGTTCTTCCTTACTTCATAGAAATGAAATATTCTGTGGTTTGTTATCTACTTGCAAGGTTCAGTTAAAATCGGCGAACAACACTTTACGTGCCCTCCTTCTTAAAACCAATGTCTCAAAGAAGCAATTCAAACGAGATTAAGAACGATTACAAGTAATAGTCCCCAATATCCACCGGACCTCCTGGTTCACACATAATTTCCAAATTTACCGCACGATTTTCGAGCGGCAAATCCTGAGCTGTTAAAGTGCTCGAAAAATCCAGGAGCACCGAAACGTATTTACATCAAAGATACAAATTAGCTTTGCTTAGCGTGCGTGTGCCTCGCGAAAAAGAGCTTAAAAAGTCACCGGCTTTTCAAAGTCAAGATCTGTGACGCCTTTGACGACATTCAAGGAGAACTTCTTTGCGTCTCATAACTTACAATTACTTGTGTCCCAGCTTACCACATTTAAAACCCCGTACAATATCACCAAGTAAATAACAAATCTCCCCTTAAAACGCGTCCACCGAAAATTCGATTACATTACTAATAAAAATTCCCCACAAAACCTGACAGAAGATTTTCAATATCACCGCTCCCATTAGCCTTCAAGAGTGTCCCCCGTTCCCGCGAGACTTCTCACTGCTTCCATTTAGATCCTCCAAATGGCCACAGGGTGCCTCGTGTCAGATAAAATGGACCCAGCAATTAACTCGCGTATAATCGCTTGCGTAAGACGGTGGGCCACGAGCCGTTTAAAAGATCCGGAATCCACGAGTGTCGGCCCGGCGTCTTCGGAGAAGCAGGGAAATTGAATGCAGATGCGGGATTTAAAGAACAAGAAACCGCTCGCCGCTCGTGTACACGAGGGGAATCACGCAGCGAGCACACGTGACTCCCGTTGGCAGTCAGTGCCCGCTAAGGCAACCAATAGGAACAAGTTTTAATTCCTGACGTCCGCGGCCCATGACCCCAGGGAGAGAACCGTCGTGAGGCCTTTTTTTCTTTGTTGCCATGATCGAAGTAGGTCAAGCCTACTTCCGCCTACTATACGGCAACGTGCCCGAGCTACCATCATCATCCTCGCCGCCACTATCACGATCACCGTCGTCATCCAACTTAACTGTCTGCGTGATGCGAAAAACGGTGTCAACCGAACAGACCGGGGCTGTGTATGTTGCTTGTATTTATCGGGACGTTGAATAATAACTTGCTTTCTAGTTAAGGCGGAGGATAGAGGATGGGTGACGGGTAAAGATTTGTAATCGGAGGGAGGATATTTTTAGACTCTGGAGAAGCTAGAGCAGCTTGATTTCTGGTGTTCCATGATTTTTGGGGACACTGTGGCTTGGGAATTAGCAACTGTAAGAAGTTGATTGCTTTATTTTAAACGGCGATGGGGATTGCATTTTTAATGGATCGCTGAAGGGTAGGTCTGTGTGTGGCCATTATAAAGATATTAGAATTAGAATGACAAATGGCAAGTTATGGGTGAAGATTGCTTTGCATTGGTAGATATTGTTTAGAAAATAAAAAGGGATTGAGAAGGTGACTGTAAACTTGGGCTGGGACTATTTGTCGAATTTTTCGGTATTCGAATATTCGAATACTTCACTTGTCAATTATTTCGCGAATATATTTCGAATATCCAAGTATTCGAATACTTAAATATTCGAATAGTATTCGAATACTTGGATATTCGAATACTTAAATATTCGAATAGTATTCGAATACTTGGATATTCGAATACTTAAATATTCGAATAGTATTCGAATACTTGGATATTCGAATAGTATTCGAATACTTGGATATTCGAATACTTAAATATTCGAATAGTATTCGAATACTTGGATATTCGAATACTTAAATATTCGAATAGTATTCGAATACTTGGATATTCGAATGCTGATGTAATCGAATAGTATGGTGCGAATTATAAATCAAGTTCTTTAGTTTCATTTGTCAAGGTGAAATCTTGTAAGCTAATTTTGAATACTTATGTATTCGAATAGTATGGTGTGAAGTGGGTCAAAATTAGCTTACAAGATTTCACATTCGAATACTCAAATATTCGAAGTTTATTCGTAGCATTCGAATACTTGTAAAATATTCGAATATTAAATTATTCGAATAGTCCCAGCCCTACTGTAAATTAGAGATTTTGGATAAGAACAGTTTTCTTAATTTCTCTCTTAAGGGGTTACGTGCAGTCAGGAGGTAGAAGAAGGATTCTTTGGGAATATATTTCGGAAAGTGTATGCATACCGTCAAGGACCCAGTTCCTGATCAGAACCCAATTCCTGATCAGTTTAGTATATAAATACCAAATAATAAGTTTATCACGATACAAATTTATTCCAAAAAATGACTAAATAATTATGAAGTATTTTTAAATTTATACGCAAACATTTGATAGCTCATAGTAAAATGTTTTAGGTTGATCAGAAACTGCTCCCTTTGTATCTTAAGTGTTCAGGAACTGGGTCCTTGACTGTATTTGTATTGCGATGAAGGACACTTTAACTGGTTATTATATTATGTTTTGCTGTAAAAGTATTTATTTATTGCAAAATTACAACTGATTTCTCGAAATGGATTTTTCGATTGCGGAGACTAAGATTTCTCGAAAACCGCTTCACCAATCTTTCTGCAACTTATTGTTAGTAGGTTTCTTCTAGACATTCAAATCTGATCTTTAAGGGGGAATCCTATTTTATGGGCTAAAAATATAGCAAAATTTAGGAATTATTTTTAAGAAACTAGCAGTTCGATTCATCTGGAATTTGGACCACGTTTTTATGCATCCTCGAAGAAGTTGCAGTTTTTTATTCATTTTTAATAATAAATATAGGTGTTATGCAACACGCCGCGCAAAACTCGTCGTCCGCTGGTGTGCATATTTACCTTCCAGGTAATCTGAAAGAGAAAAATAAAGCGGCGTTTTACTTTGTACATATGTAGCTTCAATTTGATGAACCGGAATATCGCTAAGTTCTATACTTTTTTGTTACAAAAGAAAATTGGTGCAAAATTGGATCGCAAAAATGTAACGTCCAAACCTTTCATTTTGAAAACTCTCTGCACCGCTCAATCAATTTTTTTGTTATTTGCTGGTTCATCAATTTCAAACTACATATGTCTAAAATAAAACGCCGGTCCATTTTTCTGTTTCAGTTTACCTGGTAGATAAATATCATGCACACCAACGGACGGCGAATTTTGCGCGGCGTGATGGTCGATCATGCATAACTACTATATTTATGGTTAAAAATTAATAAAAATAAACCTGCAGCTTCTTCAAAGATACATCAAAACATGGTCCAAATTTCATAGGGATCGAAGCGCTGGTTTCTTACAAAAAAATCCCAAATTTTGCAACGTCTTTAGCCCAAAGAATAGGATTCCCCGGAATCGAAGCATTTGTTTTTCCAATGAATAGTTTTTATTTTACGGAGGAAAAATGAGTGTCTTTTTCTACAAATTTCGATCACTTCACTTTAACATCCGCCATTTTGTCCCAGATTAATATTTTATAAAACTGAACACTTATTCGATTATTCGATATTATTGATTTTCGTTTCTTTACTTCAGATAACCCAATTCCGAATAATGTTGGAAACCGCGAAAAGTATTTCTAAAAACAGCTTCCGGGAAATCAGTTGTAATTTTCCAATAACCAAATACTTTTATACCAAAAAATAATATAATAACCTCTTAAACTGTCTCTCATCTAAATACAAAAACCTTTGCATAAAAATATGCATGTAATTTCTCAAATAAATTCCCAAAGAGTCGTTCTTTTTCTACCCCTGACTGCGTCTAAGCCCTTAAAAAGAAGGGAGAAAAGGAAGATCACGTATTTAAATAAATATAACAGAAGTCTGCATTCGAGTGAATTTTAATAAAAAATTGGAGCAGTTCCTCTGAAAAATCTATTATATATCTACCACGGCGTATGTCGCCACATAGAAAACTATTGATATTCAAATTAAAACATGAATACCCGCGTAACTATTAATTTCCAGGCCAGATACAGATCCATTAAGATTTTCCGGTTTCTTGCAACGAGCCCCATTCACCTCTGAAATTTATACCCATAATTTATTTACACCCGATGTGCCAGAGCTGCGAGTTTAGCAACGGTTTGATCGTATATCTGTGTCAGCGTAATTAATTACTGCTGATGAAATGTATAGTTAGGGTATCAAAACGCGCGGTTTGTCGATACAAGCAGGATGTTATATATCAATTCCAAGATCAAAACCGTGCACTATATTATCTCCGCAGCAGCACCATCGTGCGCAAACGTGAACTTCGGCGAGCACCCATTTGATCAGTGTTATTGGCCTGATCATATCATAACCCAGTGATTTCGGACTTAATTGAGCGTTTGATTTGATTAGCGTGCACGATATTTTCCAATTGGATTCGGTGACGATGATACGAATCCCAATGCGTTCAATTATTATATGTAAATCTCATTACTGGGCACTTATTTCATTGCTCATTTTATTTTCATTTTATTTGGAAATCTGACGCCCCTAGCAGGCTAACAAGTGCCTGCCACCCTTTTCGCGAAACATCATCAAATATTTTCAATTAAAAGAGTTGAGACAATTTTAAAATTAATTCAATATAAGAACTCACGTATGAGTCATTGCTAATTTGCTACACGTTGAAAGTTTTGTCAAGCCTCTGCGTTTAAAGTTCAACCTTCACTTTCGGTGTTACGTAAAATAGATAGACATTTTATTTTAGAACGGAAATCTGTGCTATTATCGTTGATGAAAAAATAAAAAAAAATACAGGCGAAAATATTTTGCTATCTTCTTCAATTTTTCGCCCAAAATTTGCTGCCCTAGGCTGTAGCTTACCTAGCCTATATACAAATTCCTTCAGTGAGATTTTTGGAGGCTCTTTGTGTAGAAAATAAAGATTTCCAAATCATATCCAGTGGAAATTAATGTTGATTTATAAATTACCAAGAGAGAGAGTAACTCAATGGTAATTCAATTAAAAAACTCAATTTCACTGAAATTCAATTTTCGCTGGATTGGATATCAGCATGGTCAGAGCTAGGAATAAATAATTTAGGTTTAAGTAACGAGAAGTGGGTAACTCGTTGCTATTCTTAAATTCGCGATAATATCAAGAGTTAGTAGCTCAAGTGAGAAATCCCTAGCTGATAAAGCTCCTCGAGCTACGGAGTTGCGAATAACGCAGTGAAACAGAGACAGCTAAGCTTCTTTCGAAGAGAAAACTTATTATCACTCAGCGAATGGGAGATCGTTCAATTACGTTCTTCTTTCCTCTCTGCTTTTCTAGTACTTACACAATGGCACGTACGCCTTGTCTTTTTCCGTGAGATCGTGAGCAACTCGAGAAATACTTTCTCAATAAGACTAAATGAAACTATCGGTCGTTACTGGATTTCGAGGAGAGTGATAACTTTACTTGGAGCGCTAAAAGCGAGTTTCTTCAGGCAGCAGCGGAGAATTGTTTCCTTTAGTTTCTTACGGTAGATATATGTACATCTACCCGGAATATATTTTAATTTCATCTCCTAGTAACTTAAATTTCTTCTACTGTAATACCATTCTCGGCGGGAACTAAAACTAAGGTCTCTTTCACATTCCATCGTGATAAGTAGGTACTGACTAGTGACCACTTTTATGTTTTTGTGGGTGAGTCATACCCTTTTTTGAATTTAAGTTTAGAATAAAACGAACGTTATAGTATTAGAATTATACACCTTCTCAATGTCAGGTTTAATTATTGTTTATAGAAATTGTTTAAATGCCCAGAGATAGGTTTTAATTAATATTTTAATTAATACTTTATGCAGAGAGGCTTCAAGCTTTCCAGAGAAGCTACTAAAATGATCGATTGCTATTTTTCCAGGACGTATTTATCAGCTCGAAGGTGGAGCACATATAAGAGAGAAATACCTGCGTTATCTCCCGTTTTTGAAATCTTTATGGCCGTGGACATCTGTCCCCCTCAAGGCGTGCATTAAGAGGCAGACCAAGCAAGCAGTTGCCCAGGGTACTGAAACAAGGAAGAAACACAATTATTTGTAAACATATTTCTCATTATAGACAGTTATCGAATAAATGTTTATTAATTAATAGCGTGAACAAATAGAGGGGCTTGTTTCCAGAATAAACACAAAACTGACAAAATACCTATTTTCATATATAAACTAAATGCAAATGTTTAGCAAATGCTAAATGTTTTGACAATTAAAAAGACAGTTAAGGAATTGTAACATCTTATTGGTAAAGACTTTTTCAATCATGTCTACTAGCAAAGGTATCACAGAATACCTCATGTTTTGTAATTTCTTCAACTTTTTATGATCTAGTCGTTAATAGGGCTGGGACTATTCGAATAATTTAATATTCGAATATTTTACAAGTATTCGAATGCTACGAATAAACTTTGAATACTATTCGAATGCTACGAATAAACTTTGAATACTATTCGAATACTGATATATTCGAATATTTGAGTATTCGAATGTTATTATTCGAATTTCGAATACTATTCGAATGTTATTATTCGAATTTCGAATACTATTCGAATACATCAGTATTCGAATACCTCCATGAATATTCGAATAGTAGTCGAATAGTAGTCGAATATTCGAATAGTAGTCGAATATTCGAATAGTAGTCGAATATTTGGATATTCGAATTATATTCGCCAAATAATTGAGCAACTGAAGTATTCGAATACCGAAAAATTCGGCAAATAGTCCCAGCCCTAGTCGTTAATGACTTTGTCATTATCAGTATAATTATTTGATATGTTAGACGTTAGAAAAAAATACATTTTCCTAGAATGGCATTGTGAGGCGCATTGCCACTTCAACTTCACTTAGAAAACCGAATACTAACACGTGATTATTTGCAATGTATTGAATTCAATAAAATTGAATTTTCAAAATGTTCCATGATTATTTTGATAACATATCAGCATTATCAGATGCATAATTTAAGTTCATACCATATTCCACCATGCAGTCAGCTCACACTTATCACGCTAGAAACCATAAACTACACAGAGAAGAAGGTATCCCCTTCTATGCGGATGAAATAACAAATATACTATTAAAATTAATTCATGTACTAAGTACAAGGTGCTCTTAATTACAGGCCAAAACAGCTGATAGCTAATCATATAGCTTTTATTGTTAGCGCAATATCTTTTACCTGCTTTCACTACCAAAATACAATCCCATCAGATTCAAGACACATTCCAAAACAATCACCTATTTGCAATCCGTTTCTCTGTACGCAGAGAACCACCCTCAATATTATAAGCAAAGACGTATTAACCCTTGGACAACGAATAATTTGATCCCATGACGGATAAAGGGTCCATTTTAACAAATTTAACTTACACACACATCAGAATAAGCTTTCCTAGTATAATCTGATCCTGTCATGATTTAAAATCCTCAATTTCAAGAAGCAATACCAGTAGCAAGTAATACATACATATGTGTGTCTGTGAAATTGGCACCCTCCAATGTAAATTTTTATAAACTAGTTGCAGTCTCCATTTGTCTACAATTTGTCCATATTTGTTCATCCGAAATTGTCGTTTGTCCACCTTTCAAAACGAAGTTATGAACCCAGACCTAACCCAGACCTAACCAAGACCTAACCTTAACCCATGAACAATTTTCATTGATTTTTGAGTGGGATATGATTGTCCACGATTTTTCCACCCACAAAACCCAGACCTAACCCAGACCTAACCCAGACCTAACCAAGACCTAACCTTAACCCATGAACAATTTTCATTGATTTTTGAGTGGGATATGATTGTCCACGATTTTTCCATCCACAAAACCCAGACCTAACCAAGACCTAACCTTAACCCATGAACATTTTTCATTGATTTTTGAGTGGGATAAGATTGTCCCGATTTTTCCTCCCACAATTTCGTTTGTCCACCTAATAGAATCGAGTATTAACAAGGAAACACAAAGAAAACCTTGATTGCCCTGACCTGAGTAAAACTTGATCCAGATTGGTCGAACCATTTATACGACTCAATAGAGGACGTGCTGAGAACCCCATTTTTTTTATATAAACAGTGAGTCAAAAGTCAGGGCTATTTCTCAGTTTTTCCCAATCCAAATGATTCAAGTATGTAGTTTGAAGGAACTGCAATGAAGCTCAAGATCGTTCGTAAATATAATTGCTCCTTTCTCTTAGTGTCTTTATAACTCTCTTGTGCAGGGTGGACAAATCGTGGACAATCATATCACACTAATCAATGAAAAATGTTTTGTAATTAAGTTTTGTAAACAAATTTTGTAATTTAGTCATAACTTTCTTTGAAGGGTGGACAACTGAAGACTTCAGTTGGACAAACGAACACTGATTCTGCTGTATAATAATTTGACCTTGGGGGTCCCAACTGCACAGACCTGCAATACACGTACGCAGTTTGACGTTTACGACGCACAGTGGTCCGAATCGCCGAAAACGTGAAAAAAAATCCTTACGTTCACATTTCACCCTTTATCATTATGAAGATGGTCATTCCAGGGGTTTTTGGGGTCGCAGAATCTGATTCCGAGGTCAAAATTGTTATTAGATTAAAACTAAGCCCTGTAGGGGGGAGGAAATGTCGATAAAATAATGTTATGTTTTGTTTAACAGTACTGTCTGATTTGATTACGTTATTTGAAGTTAATTACTATAACTTTCTATTTTACTTGAATATGTTTTCTTCCATATTTCCAGAAATAAATGTAGAAGCATGTTGGCGGGTCGCAGATACCTACTTCTTCCGCACAAGCGGCCTGATTGCTGCCAACATAATTGGTTATTACTCGGAAGTCGCAAAAAAGTGCAACTTCTCCTTTTGCACATACATTCCTTATACCATAGACTATCAAATAATTTAAGTTTCAAAAATGCCCGTCGATTCCGAAAAATGTAACACGCGATTAAATACGACCATCGCATAATTTCTTATATTTCAGTTATTTATAACATTTTGTATATCAAGAGACACGGTAGTGTCTCGCGCCAAGTATATATAGGTATATATGCGCAGCGAATACAGAGTGTATCTATTACGCCACGACTCGCTATCAAGAACCCTGAGATTTCCGAATCTCAATAACGGCTGATCCGATTACATTTTGAATGGTCTTAATGGATAGCTTGGGTTTGATTTACATAAGAAAAGTGTCTTCGTTTTGTTCCTACGTGCCCTATGAGCTGAGATATTTCAATGCAAAGTTGGAATTTCCCGAATTTTACGTTAAGAGGTTTTCTCCATCGTCAAGTGTGGGCAAGAGGGGAACATGAAAGGGAGAGGAAATGTACCGCCAATTCACGGAGCACGAAAAAGACAAAAAGCAGCTACGTTCAGGTCGCTAGTAACGTAATCTAAGTAGCTAGTGTCAATCAGTTCGATCATAACCTGCCAAATGTAAAATATGGTAAGTTGTCCAAATTTTTTAAATGACACGAGTTTTTACACAATATAGGACACTGAATTATTGTCTCCATTAACAAGGTAAGTCCCCAAAATTGTTTAATACATTTTTTATGTAAAACTTATAGAAATGAAGGGGACGCACAGGCTTGGATGGATGAAAATGAAGGGGATGCACAGGCTTGGAGGTTGTCCGGAGAAGATTAGATAGATAGATAGACAGACCATCTTGTTTCACACAAGTTTCTGGAAATTTGTCAAATAAGGTAAATCATAGCATTAAGAATTATTAAGAAAATAGATTATTTATGGTGAACTTCTTGCAATGCAGAGCAAGTCACATTAGTGAAGAAAGTACGCTGAAAACACATTTCCCTTGATGCTTTTCAATCTTTTGTGAAAGACATTCGTAATACTTTAATAAAATCCACAGTAGTTGCCACGCATTCATTAATTCATTAATTTTTTAGCTGATTTACCTTATTTGACAAATGTCCAGAAACTTGTGCGAAACAAGATGCTTTGTCTATCTATCTACCTATGTAATCTTCTCTGGACAACCTCCAAGCCTGTGCATCCCCTTCATTTCTATCCATCCAAGCCTGTGCGTCCCCTTAATTTCTATAATATAAGCTTTACATAAAAACTCTAAATTGCTGATATATAAATATCTGGCAATTTAAATACAATGCAATTTGTTACTACAATATATTATTTTATGATGCATGGTACAAATTTCCAGACACTTATGTGAAAGAAGATGCTTCACTGTCGAACCGTCTCTGGACAACTTCCAAGTCTGCGACTCTACATAAGAAACCTATTAAAAAAATTTGGTGACTTACCTTGTTAATTGAGACAATAATTCAGTCTCATCTGTATTGTAAAAACTCGTGACATTTCAAATTTGGACAACTTACCTTATTGGACACTAGGCAGGTAAAAACCCATTTTAAAAATTGTCGTAAATTAATATCAGTAAATACTACAAAATGTGCGAAATCCCCACAAAATTACCTTTTTACAAAAAGGTACAAAAAAGAGCGCCAAGTATATAATCCCATCAAAAAGTATCCCATTTAAAAACATTGTCGTATATGAATATAATGATATACAAAAATTGCGCCAATTATCACAATGGCTATTTATACAAAGAAAAAAATGTATTAAATAATATTAATTTTTAGATATATTTTTATACAAATAAATATTTTAATACGAATAAATATTTTATTCAAAATACTTGGCGCTGCTCTCCGAAAAAATGTTAATTGTTAATAAGGTTGTCAGAACTGTAAACCAAGGTTAATAAATAAAACAAGACAAGACACCACTCACAAGGGGGCACCACTGATTGTGAGACAAGAAAAAAAGAAAAAGATTTTAATGAAATTTATACATATTTATTCAGTTGAGGCTTCAAATTCAATACAATCTATGAAATGCTGAATTACCCATCCAATTAAGTCAAATGCTAGTAGTGTTCCTGATTTCTTCGTTTCGGTCCAATTGTCTTGGTTAATAAATAAATAAAGACAAGACACCACTGAGACAAGAAAGAAAGAAAAAGATTTTAATGAAATTTATACATATTTATTCAGTTTAGCAACAGCAATTCGGAGAGCAGCGCCAAGTATTTTGAATAATTTCAATAACATCGAATGAATGCACAATTTCATCTTATGGATAAATAAAAACATTTTCAATATCTCAAGTGTGATTTTATACAAATTATTGACCTCCTAGTTTTCGCGCTCAATACCTTTTTCTCTCATAAAAACGCTATCTCTGTTAATTTTTCTAAACTTGATGCCGCAATTAACTTCAAATAACGTAATCAAATCAGACAGTACTGTTAAACAAAACATAACATTATTTTATCGACATTTCCTGCCCCCGACAGGGCTCAGTTTTAATCTAATAACAATTTTGACCTCGGAATCAGATTCTGCGACCCGAAAAACCCCTGGAATGGCCATCTTCATAATGATAAAGGGTGAAATGTGAACGTAAGGATTTTTTTCACGTTTTCGGCGATTCGGACCACTGTGCGACGGGGTTACACTGACCCAGCCTCCGCCATGCCGGGGATAAAGGGAGCAGTACCAGGGAAAGTTCCGCGACGTACGGTCCTCGGTTTCAAAACCTATGAATTCAAGACCGCTCGGAAAGAAAGCTCTTCGATTATCGCTGCGCCCGGAACCCCGAAGCGTCTCGCCGCGGCCGGGGCAGCTTTCATAAATCACCGCGTAACATGGAGTTGAACGCTCGCCGCAGCGGTAGACACAATGCGCGCCGAAGAAATGGTTCTCGACGTTTCGTTTTTTTCCCCTCCCTTTCTTGCCCTCTTTCCCTCCCCTGCCCGCGTTCCGAAGCGAGTTTCGTGTTCTTGCCCGGCGAACCCATTTGTTATTCCCGCGGCCGCACCGAAATCGTGGACGTAACACGCGTTATGCTTCCGCGCGGAGCGCAAGAACGCGTCCATTATTTTCCGTTCAGATGCGCAGCCCGGAATAGATAAGAAGACAGCGGGACAAAACGAAAGCGGAGGGCGGCGTGTAAATTTTAAGTACTTCCCACCCCTAAAGTGGATTCAAACTTATCTCTCGCCCTTCCCGCTCCTCTTTCACCTCCTCCCAACCCTCTTCACCCAGAGCCCCCCCGGTTTCCTTCCTCCGCCCCCGGAATTTCCATTTTCAGCTTCGACTTTCGTCGCGACTAAGCGAAAAAGGAGAGAAAAATATATGTACCGAGCGGAGGGGGGACTGAGAGGCGAAGGGGCAGGCGTTTCACCGGGAAAGTACCCCGCCTTCACCCCCCGAAGAAGTCGGTCCAGTTGGAACAGGATCGTCGTCTTTTAAAGAAGCGAATCGGCCAGACACACGCGGAGGCGCGCTCTGCCCCGGCGACTCTTCCGTAGCGGCGTTTTATTGTAGGGATCCGTAGTTGGTTACCGACGCTCCACCAGAGGGCCACGCGGCGCGAGATCTTCTCGCAAGTGTTCGCCTTAGCCCTCGTCCGTATATATACAAGTTCCGTCCCAGTCCTGATACCCAGCGTGTCTAAGGCAGGGTCCCGCCAGAAAGCCTTACTGATGAGTCCACTGGCGGGCCCGGGACGAAACGCTCTTTCCTTCGCTGTGAAGGTGGTGATCCCTTTATCCGGGGTTAGTCACCACTGCTGACGGTTGGTAGTCAGATCGCTACATTATTACCATCGCGCGCGGCACCTCCCGGGCGGCATTATTCGCGGGGAGCGCCACCGTCGCTCCCAGGGCGCCGAGGAAATTTTTACAATGACAAACGAGACGTTAGAGAAGCATACGGATTTACATTGCGCCCGAGCGGAGCTTCGTCGCTGTTGCGCCGCGGAAGGTTCTTCCCCGCCGAGGCGGGGGGACCGCGCGCGACGTCGCTGGACAGGGAGGAAGCCGGGAGGGCGGGGCAAGGGGCGGCAGGGTGATGTAAGGGGGTGGACCAGTCGAGGGAAGTTATTCGCATAACTTAATTCTAATTGAAACGAGAACCGGCTTAAGAGAAAATAATTCACTGGATATTTTCGAATAAATTTCCCGCGCGCAATGAAACCTCCCCTCCCGCCGCTGGAGGGGGAACGCGGGGGGCGGGAGGAAAAAAAGGGTGTTAAGCAGCACGCTGGTTTTCCGGCCGGGGTGTAAATTATACTCTTCTTACAGCCAGCTACGCGCCGGTTCTCACTCTATCCGAAGCCTGCTGGCCCGGGTATTTATGTTGCGAGTTATTAAGAGAAAGTTTCAGGTTTTATGTCGGCTAACGTCCCACACGACGTGGCCCTGACGCGCCAGAGGTACGCCGACGTCGTCCTAGATGATATTAAAATCTGCCGCGGAGCAGAGGCGAGGGGTACTTTAGAGTAGAGGCTGACGGGCGGAGGTTGAGGCTGGGTGTTTATTCGTGACGCTGATATAGTTTAATTCGATTGGATGGTGGTTTAACGGGTTAGGACACAGTAACAGGCCAAGAAAGCAGACGATTTTTAGACGACGATAATAAGAAAAATAAACAATCGATTAATATAAGTTTTTGTATTTTAGTTCACTATATTATGAACTATAAGAAAATCATATAATAGTTACAAAATACCATTTGTACGCCGTGCAATGTCTCCATTTAAAATGTCCTTTTTTTCGGGATGGTCAACTGGTGGGTCGGATTCCGGGAAACCCCGAAGAACTGTATCAAAATCCCCCAAAATATCATAAACTATAATATATTTCCTAGGCATTGACGATCCAACATTTTTAATTTTTTGATTATTGTACAAAATAATAAACAAAAAGGTCACACACTTTTATCGAAATTTGACCACTATTTTTAAAACATCTGCCATTTTGTTAATTTTCGCAAAAATTGAAATGTTGGATCGTCAATGCCTAGGAAATATATTACAGTTTATGATATTTTGGGGGATTTTGATACAGTTCATCGGATTTCCCGGAATCCGACCCACCAGTTGACCATCCCGAAAAAAAGGACATTTTAAATGGAGACATTGCACGGCGTACAAATGGTATTTTGTAACTATTATATGATTTTCTTATAGTTCATAATATAGTGAACTAAAATACAAAAACTTATATTAATTGATTGTTTATTTTTCTTATTATCGTCGTCTAAAAATCGTCTACTTTCTTGGCCCGTTACTGTGTCCTAACCCCTTAAGGCGCTTCTTATCTGGAGCTGGAGGATTGAAATAAACGGGATAAATTACACGGGGTGATTTTACGACGCGGGATAAGTCGAAGTGGTGGAATTTAGCTTTCGGTGCTGGTTCGAAGCTGGATCGAATCTTCAGTGAATTCAAATTCTGAGTGGAGTTTAGTGAGCTTCCTGCGATCACTAACGAGTGATTTCTTAGGTGCTGAATGGGCATGACAAATTTTAGACGGATTTGAACCTTGACGTGGTTGGGGTGGATAATATATTTTGGAAGCAATTGACGAGTGACTTTCAGTCGAACTATTTAGTTACCAAGGCTAGTAGGGATAACCATACTTGGGTAACATTAGTTTCTCAAAGTAGGGGACACCGGGGCTAGCTGATAAATTCTTGAGTCTCTAGTTTGTAATTTGTAAATTACATACTTTGGAGAACTAATACGATATCCATTTATCTAATTTAAAATTTGTGCCACGTTACATAAAAAGGTATTTCCTATGTACAAATTCTAAATTAAATAAATGGGAAATACCTTTACAAATACAATGATGTATCAACACTGATACATGTGCCACGTTGCATAAAAAGGTATTTCCCATTTATCTAATTTAGAATTTGTACATAGGAAACACCTACCTTTTTATGTAACGTGGCACAAATTCTAAATTAGATAAGGTAAACGTACCTATTATGAAACACCTTCCCAAACATGTCCCCTTCTTGAAACAGCATCACAAATGACGAAATAAGAAATAGTTATGGCATATATAAGCAACTGCCAAACATTCTATCGATATTTATACATTCTTTTCTGTACAAATTCACCAACATAAGTATTATTATACAATAATCTATTACAAAAAAATGGTTTTAATGTAATTCATTGATAAAAATAACCGTTTCATATTGTGTACCTCAATTTTTTGAATGTCCCGCTTTATGGAACGGTTCGGAAGCGTGTTCCAAGACCACGGACCCGTGTTCACATAGTTGTACCAGTTCATGAAACACACGCCTCAGCTTTGATAATTAGATATTTCCAGTGAAGAAGAGAAATAGTTCATTATTTAAACTGCCCTAGAGCGTTTATAAAATATATTATATTCACGTTTTCATCATAAATACGAGTAAGTATGCGTAATTCAAACTTTTTTAATAAATATCAAAAACCTAACCTGACGGGGCGTTTCATAATAGGGACATTGAATATGAAACACCGGGTCATGGTACGAAAACAGTGTTTCATAATACGTACAGGTCCTTCATTTAGTTTTTTAGTCATATTATTTTTTATTTATAATAAATATACATTTTATGGCTCATTATATAATCACAAAACAATGGCCTATCGAATGGTATGCAAATTTTCAATGCTAACCCACTAAATTTTATAAATTAGATGACAATTGCATAACCCCATCGAAAAGCGTTTCATAATAGGTACGTTTACCTTAAATGGATATCGTATTAGCTCTCCAAAGTAAGTAATATAAAAATTATAAACTAGAGACTCAAAAATTTATCAGCTAGCCCCGGTGTCCCCTACTTTGAGAAACTAATATTACACAAGTATGATTATCCCTGCTAGCCTTGGTGACTAAATAGTTTGACTGAAAGTCACCTGTCAATTGCTTCCAAAATATATTATCAACATTGTATTAAATTCATATTTATCTTTAAATTAAACGTACATGACAATGAGGACTTCTCAAATCATTCGTTATTATTCACTAGCTTGGCCCGGGCTTCTTATGTATATGTACCGCTAAATAGTATAAAATAAAGGCCCCGGTAGGCATGTTTGTTCGAGCTAATCTTGATAATGATGAGGCTGGAAGACCAGAATAACTAAAAAGCTCTTTCAAGTAGGATCAAATTTTATGACAACAACGCTACATACATACAAGTACATACACGCATTATGTAGAATCTATATAGTGTCCACTGATCTGCGCGAAAGAGATGCGCGTGACGGTTGCCCGCACAGTGGTGGGGATGCTGAGTCACATCGTTAGCTGTACTATGAGCGCTGCGATTCCCACGAATCTTCTCGAGGAATGCTTTACTAAAATCGTCACTGCTCGGCTTCCTTTTGTCGTGGGTTAATGTTTCCTACGCCTAAACCTTTCTCGAGAAATGCTCTATAAAATAGTGAAAACCGCATCACAATCCGTTCAGTGGTTTTCGAGATTAGACCGAACAAACAACCAGGCGTCTACCAGAGGCATTATTTTATGCTAAATATGTAGAGAAGAAGGGATTTTTTATTAATAACAACTAAAATTAAAGCAGAATTATTAAATTGGTGGCCGAAAAACCGCGATTATTTCAAGAGAAATTCGGTCGTGTTCGTGTGCTACTAAAAATCCAGGACTTTTTAATTTTTTTTATGAAAATCTCAAATTTTTACAGACCATATCAGAGGTATTGCGGAAAGTGGCACATGTTTTACACCGCCTGTAAATTTTTCAAGTCGATCTGAACCCTCGTTCATTCGCAACTAGGGGAAAACCAAGAGAAAAAAAGATGCGGGAAAAACGCTTTTAAAGTTTCTGGGCAAAGGTGACGCTGTAAGTTGCTGCTTGACCTTTTTAGCTGCCAAATCAACAATTTTGCGAATTTTACTATAAACCAAGCGGCATTTTATTCAGAAAAGATAGTACTTTCGCAAAATGCACTAAAAATCGATTTTTCGACTGCCTAGTCCCCTTAAGCGATAACTAAGATGTATTGGCACAAACTTTAACGCTGATTTTTACTTTCCTTCGTAAAGATCAAAACTCAATGCGCATCGTTATTTAACGATATATTTCTTGCGCCTGTTTACTCCTTTCGATTTTTGTATCTGAGTATGAGAAGCGGTTTTTTTTAAATTACGACGTACCAACTAGGGCTGGGACTATTTGTCGAATTTTTCGGTATTCGAATATTCGAATACTCCAGTTGCTCAATTATTTGGCGAATATAATTCGAATACCCATGTATTTGAATACTATTCGAATATTTAAATATTCGAATACTGATGTATTCGAATAGTATGATGTGAATTATAAATCGAATACATCAGTATTCGGTATTCGAATATTCGAATATTAACATTCGAATACTCAAATATTTGAATACAGCAGTATTCGAATACTCAAATATTTGAATACAGCAGTATTCGAATACTCAAATATTTGAATACAGCAGTATTCGAATACTCAAATATTTGAATACAGCAGTATTCGAATAGTATTCGAATATTAACATTCGAATAGTCAAATATTCTAATACATCAATATTCGAATAGTCAAATATTCTAATACATCAATATTCGAATAGTCAAATATTCTAATACATCAATATTCGAATAGTCAAATATTCTAATACATCAATATTCGAATAGTCAAATATTCTAATACATCAATATTCGAATAGTCAAATATTCTAATACATCAATATTCGAATAGTCAAATATTCTAATACATCAATATTCGAATAGTCAAATATTCTAATACATCAATATTCGAATAGTCAAATATTCTAATACATCAATATTCGAATAATATTCGAATAATATTCGAATATTAACATTCGAATACTCAAATATTCGTAGCATTCGAAAACTTGTAAAATATTCGAATATTAAATTATTCGAATAGTCCCAGCCCTAGTACAACCTACTCCCGGCCTCCCCCGCATTTATAGATATTCTAAACATATTTCGTCTTAAACTTGGTTTCATCACTAATAATCCTAACGAATAACGAACAAAAATCCCTTCAACAAGACGTTTTCGCGTCTCCTGATTGACATTTCAAACATTTCCCAGCTTTCTCACATATTTTCAAGCCAGCGTAGTCTCTATAACCACCGATCATCAACCTCAAATGTGTCCTCCGAAAAAGGCCAGTATTCGAATAACAATTTAAACAATGATTCATCTGAGTATCTACCGTCCAACTTTGTTATGGACCCGGACCCTGTTTGTTTCCGCTTAAACTTCCTTCCCCTTTTTCGCCGCAGAGATGCACCGTTTCCTGAAGACCCCCCACAGCTCCTCGCCATAATCTAACGGATTCGATCGGGAACAGCGCACTAGATTAAATCCAGCAAATGCGTTTACGAGCTCGTACGTGGTGTTTAGCACGTTCAGAATTCGTTTGCTTTACGGAAATCGTATTTCCTCGATTGCGCCGGCCTACAGATTGCTTTCGAAAATCGATGGAGCGCGGTTATCCCCGGCGTACAAAATAGGTCTCACCAGTCTTACAGTAACATAGAATTAATTCAGCGTGCAGCGTGTATCGAAGGGGAGAGATTTATTTCGGAGCCCTTAATTATCGATCTCTGATGCTAGCAGGCACCGCAATTGTTTCTTGACCGTTACAAAGCCTTCCACGAATTAGGCCAGCCAATATCTACCGAATGATAGGTATTCTAGGAAATAGTAAGGTTTATATAGGAAGGAAGTCGAGGCGGCGAAGAACGAAGGTATCCATGGGAGCTTTTGATTACTTGTCACTCACGATCAGCCGTAATGCCTCGATACTAGCTAACCCAAATTTATAAGCCACCCCCAAGCATCCACTCTACGGGGTGGAGGGGTGAGAAATCGCTCCGCTCACTTTCCTGTCTACTTGCGCGTGCGCGTTGGAGACCTCACTATTACAGTACAGCTACACCCACATGCCGATTAGTGCACTTTTTACGGCAACGTTTTTCGTACGAAACAGGTCGCTGAGCACGGAGATTAGAATTCGTCGAAAAACCCCCGGCATTGTGAAAAAGTTGCCGGATCGTTTTAAACCGCGGAAGAATTACGGCCGGAATAACGAGAACGAAGCAAGAAAGATAAGCGCAAGGAAAGCACTGCTCGGTGGTGGTTCATCAGGAGCTACTCCAAAAACGGGGTCTCAGAATCACCCCGTCATCCCTCCGAAACCGATATCGGATGTCTTCGAGTGACTCAGCTCTTTCGATCCTCCCCTCCCGCTTTCGGGGAAATCCATCGATCTGCCAGCAGATAGGATTAAGGGGTGGGACGATCGTAAAGGAATACCGCAAACGGGTCGTATCTCCTCCTCGTGATTCTTTTGCGCCTCCATTGCTGCCGATAACAATGATCGAGCGATACGTAAAAAGCCGTACGTGTAAAAGGAATACACAGGAAGCTGGGGCGAGGGTTGGGGGTGGAAAGGTATCGAGTGAACTTAGCATGCACTCAGAAACGAGCGGCAAGGAGCTTTTTCCAGGGGTCTGGAACCGATGTTAATGTCCTTCGGGAGGGAATCCTATTTTATGGGCTAAAAACATAGCAAAATTTAGGATTTTTTTTAAAGAAATTTTGACCATGTTTTTATGCGTCCTTGAAGAAGATGTAGTTCTTTTTTATTCAATTTTAATAACAAATATAAGAGTTATGCATCACTGGTGTGCATGATATTTACCTTCCAGGTAATCTGAAACAGAAAACTAAAACGGCGTTTTAATTTGTACATATGTAGCTTAAATTTGATGAACCAGAATACCGCTAAGTTCTATACTTTTTTGTTACATAAGAAAATTGGCGCAAAATTGAATAGCAAAAATTAAAGGTTCAGACCTTTCAGTTTCAAAATTCTCCACACCACTCAATAATTTTTTTTGTTTTTTGTTGGTTCATCAATTTCAAGCTAAATATGGCTAAAGTAAAACGCCGTTTCATTTTTCTGTTTCAGATTACCTGCTAGATAAATATCATGCACACCAACGGACGACGAATTTTGCGCGGCGTAATAATCGATCATGAATAACTACTATATTCATGGTTAAAAATTAATAAAAAAAAATCTGTAGCTTCTTCAAAGATCCGTCAAAACATGGTCCAAATTTCATAGGAATCGAATCGCTGGTTTCTTAAAAAAGAAATCCCAAATTTTGCTATGTCTTTAGTTCAAAGAATAGGATTCCCGGTTGAGGATTGAAATCTAAGGGGTAGGTATTTGTTGAAGGGATGAGGTTGAAAATTTTCTAGAGAATCATCTTCATCCTGATGGAGTGGAAGAGTGTAGGTACTTCAGAGGAAAGGTGTTTCAAAAGAAATGGGAATTGTGAAGGAAATCAAGTATTATTAATTTCATAAACGATGAAAGGGAGGGAAGAAAGGACGCAGAGAAAGTGGAAGGATTAAGAGGGTGACAATACCAGAAAGCATTGGAAGAAAAATACGACCAACCGATGTTTATAGACCGAGAGGATACAATTTTCAAGATTTAGAAGAATTTCATTGAAAGGTCTTCTAAAATTTGATAAAATTATAATGGAATCACGAGGGCAAATTGTCGTATTCATTTCATGATTTGTTTGAATATTCTAGGTTTAAATGTGGGCGTATTTATTTTGAAAAGGCTATTGGTAAACCAGGTAAGCAAATTATAGAAATAATCCGCGAGGTGTTGTTGAAGAAGATCACAAATATTTATTACATGTTGAAAGTTCGACAATTCTGCATAAAATATAGAAAACTAAAGCAAACTAGGTGAAGCAAATTAAAGCAACCCAAAAATGAAGCTGGAAGATATAAAAAGACACAGAAGGATCTTTACACTTGCGATTCCAATAAATCATCTTCACCTTCTCCCGTCGAGTAATCCAACTAAATTAAAACCACAATCTCATCTTCTTTTAACCGTAATTCTAACCAAAAACGTTACACAAATACTCTGATCAAGTTCCAGCTTGAAGGAGAAAAATAAAATATTTTTGGCCCACTTGGGGCTACTTTCTGATGATTTTCTAGTTTTCATGTCATCTGGTGGCCAGAAGGGAGTACCTTAATATAACATAGTTGAGAAGGGGAGCAAGTTTCCAAGTCCAAAGATATAACCCTTTTACAACTAGGCCTACAGAGAAATAACAAATTTCAAGTCCAAGTGGAACAGGGGAACAATTCGATAAGTCCGCAAACTACAAAGCAGAGTTATTCACTGAAGAGGTTTCAATAAATTTAGGAAGCTAAATGACAATTTAAAGAACGAAAGATGGTAAATCCCCCAAGTTTTGTAAAAAAAACCAAGAGCATAACAAAAACCAAATAGAACCACAGTTTCGGTAATATGGGATTAGTTGAGTGCGTTTTGAACGTTAAAATTGCTCCTCAGTAAAAGACGGAAAACGTGACTTATCATGTCCCCTCCCCCCCATACAGCACACTTCGTTGCAGGAGTATTGCAGGAACGTTGCTGCAATATTACGTTATTGCAGGTTGCATTGCAATATTGCAGGAACAATGCAACAATATTGCCGTGCAATATTGCAGGAACAATGCAACAATATTGCCGTGCAATATTGCAGGAACAATGCAACAATATTGCCGTGCAATATTGCAGGAACAATGCAACAATATTGCCGTGCAATATTGCAGGAACAATGCAACAATATTGCCGTGCAATATTGCAGGAACAATGCAACAATATTGCCGTGCAATATTTGAGTGGCAACGTTCTTGCAATATTGCAACGATCCTACAATACTCCGCAAAATATTGCGCACACATTGACGTGCATTGTTACAGTGGCAGCGCTCCAACAACATACTGTAATATTGCGCACACGTTGCCACTGCAATGTTCCAGTGGCAACGATCCTACAATATTTCTGCAATATTGCGCGCAGCTCGACGTGCAATGTTCCAGTGGCAACAATCGTACAATATTTCTGCAATATTGCGCGCACATCGACGTGCAATGTTCCAATGGCAACAATCCTATAATATTTCGGCAACATTGCGCGCACATCGACGTGCAATGTTACAGTGCCAACGATTCTACAATATTTCGGCAATATTGCGCGCACATCGACATGCAATGTTCCAATGGCAACGCCCAAACAAAATTGCGCACATATTGCCGTACAATACTGCAGTGACAATATTGTAGAATCATTACAGCAATATTCTGAAGCAATTATGACTTTGACAAAATTTGCCGAAATATGTGCATGACGTAGAGTAGACTCTACAGCATGTTCCATTTAACTGGTTACGCTAGAATTTCTCGTTAGCCGTTGAAGATATAAAAAAAAGTGTTATCGCCTAGACTTGTTTGTACATGAAATTATAAAAGAGATTTGAAGATCAATTTAATTTTTTTAGATAGAGTAGGTACTATATATTTGAATATGAGAAATTATAATCATTATTATTAAATGTCTTTATTGCACAAACACGTATATACAATCAAGCAAGAGAGAAAAAAGAAGAAAAGATAAATGCAAAGGTTCAGTCTAAAGACTGTTTTCTAACCTAACCTAAAATGGCACCGGGTGAAAGTTGTAAACTGCATCTATAGTGTTACAAATCCCTAATGGGGTTTGTCAAATGAGCCCTCGTTTTTTAATAATCTGAGTGTAAAGTTTTGCTCGATAGGAATATAAGTTCGAATACGTAAGCAATCTTATCAATCAGCGGTTGTAGCTGCAGCGGTAAAGTGTTCGTCTACGATGCTGCATGTCCTCGGTTCGAATCCCCCTGGGGAAAAAAGTTTTCTTAAAAAAAAAACACGGGCGTTATACTACTACGATTCTGCCTACACAAATTCATGTCGTCGCGTCCCTCACTGCCCGACACGTTGCGGCGGGGACTATTTCTATAAAATCTTCGAAACGTTGCGGGAATATACTCCTGCAATATTGCTAAGGCGGGACATAGGAGTAAACCTGCAACTTCTCTGCAATGATGCGATGCAACATTGCAATCTCGCACCGCAGTATTGCCGAATAGTTGCTGGATCATTGCCACAATTTTGCCGTTTCGTTGCAGAATCATTGCCGGAACGTTGCAGGACTACATATTTGTAATGTTGCCGCAACTTTGCAAAACTACACACCTGCAATATTGCGAACGCGGACATAGGATTGAACCTCTGCAACGTTCAATCCAACGTCTCTGCAACATTGCAATCTTGCACCGCGTCATTGCAAAGACGTTGCTGCAATGTTACGGTGCTGTGTGGGCCGTGGTCTTCATTTGCAACGATCCAAGGAACCAGTTGAAGAAGTAAAACATTGAGAAAGGAGAACGCCCTTCCAAGGAAGCGGAGTCAACATCCTGTTTCAGCATATTTCCGGAAGGTTACGGCTATCAAATCGCACGAGCCTGCGGTTTCCAACGGTCCGCTGAACTCGTGCTTCTTACCGCCATGGTTGTTGTCATCGTCGTCGTCCCCACCTCCTTTTGTCTTTCGTTTCTCTTTTTAACTGCTCTCTGGCGGGAAACGACGCCGCCACCATTTTTTCCCCCCGTCCCGGCGTCGGTTTTCTTCCTTTTGACTCTTCCACCTGGCCGAAGATAAGTGTTTCCATTTCACTGGCGCATCGCGTCCCCGAGACTCGACTAGGACGTTTGTTTTTGCCACTGCCGGGCCGCGCCGCCCGTGGCAAAGAGCTGTGTCCTTACAGAGCCTGCTGGAACTAATGCAGTGTCGCCTGGAACGAGTGCAACAGCTTTCTTTTGGCCCCGGGGATTATTCCTGGATCCTGGATCGCGCCAGCTAACACTCTTCCCGCGGGCTTTTTGGGACCACTTTCCGCGACACGCGATTGTGGAAGCAATTACAGAGGCTCTCCACAGTGTACCAGCGCTTGCAATCGGAAAGTTTAATGAACAGGATAGGAGAGTGGAATTAATGGTCGCAAAGTATCATTAAGGCTGCTATGAGACGCAATTGTCTGCATTGTATTGCGAGGATTTGGCTAGCACTGGCTTTGACTAACATCGCTTGGGCTATCGAGATCACTTGCGATCAGCGAGTGTCTTTTAACATAAAACAGAGTCACCATCTGTAAACGCACAGATGAGCGTTCAGGTTTGGATGTCTTCGATCCCAGCTTGATTAATCCGTTATAAAAGAGCCCGCCCCAATTGCGTTTTACAACAGAGAAGAAACAAGCTCCCTTTGCTGAAGAGGCCCACGCAAGCTCTTCATCGTCTCCAGGGAAAACTATGAAGAAATTAATGAATTTACTGAAAGGATTAATTAAAATCAGTTAAGAATTCTTTAGGCGAGACCTCCACAAGAGCATCGGAGGGTATAAAAGTTTAAAGCTCGTGGTTTATAAAGCAATTTCCCCAGGACAAAAGGCTGAAGTGTTTGCGCGCGACTTGGACTGGACGCAACTTGTCCGCGGAGCGCGAGGGAACTTTCTTTCCGTCAGCGTTAAATTGTAAACTTTATTCCCCCCCGTATTTCGGCCGGGCTCGGTACCCGCGGCTGACCGAAACTCCGCGGAGATCGCATCAGTTCTTAATTAAAATGCAACCGTCGTACAAATATCGTCGAGCAACCGTTCCTTGCAGGAAAAGAAGATGGCCAGATAGAACACTTGGAGCGTTGAACTTAGAGGAAGGAACGATCGTACGGCTGATTTCGGGGCTGCATGACCATACGCCTCGAAGGGAAAACGTTATCATGACCGGCATGACAAATGACGATCACAAGATTCTTTCCTTTATGCGGAGAACAGGCCTCCTTTCATCTCTTTCGACGATCTTGGCCTCTCCGCTTTTGGGATGCTAATGGAACGAGGGGACGAGAACATTTCTCGTAGGTCGAGTCGCTTGAAAATGGCCTGGAAAATTTCCTTCTCAAGCTTCATTCGTTATATTTTAAATAGCGTGGGAAGAGATACACTAATAAGGAAATAAGTTTACGAATACAGCTGATGGGATACATCATAATGGGATTTGCAGTGAATATTGAAAGCTGCAGTGGAGATGTGAATATCTTGATTTTCGTTTTAGGAGCGGTACTACCTGTAATTATGAAATGCAGTTATGGTACAGAATGCAGGTTGTTGCAGAGTTAGAGGTTCAAGGTTGACACTTCGATGGTCACTTCAATCTGGTTCACTTGAATTATTATACAACTAAGCTTATGTTATGTCGAATGTTAATTATGATATGAAGCCGCACATTTTCCATGAATTAATATTTCTAGAATCTTCATATAGGATAGACCGGGGGCGATTGTAACGCGTTAAATATCTCAAAACATATGGTAGATATTAACACAAATTTTGGATATATGATGAAGAATGACATTTGGAATACACACATCTATGTCATAGCAGTATAGATACACAATAGACACGTATAGTGAAGAAAAACACTTTTCGATACCCTAAAGCAACTTTTTCTTACTGATTTAAAATAGGGCTGGGACTATTCGAATATTTTACAAGTATTCGAATGCTACAAATAAACTTCGAATATTTGAGTATTCGAATCTTATTATTCGAATACTATTCGAATATTGATGTATTCGAATAGTATGGTGTGAAGTGGGTCAAAATTAGCTTACAAGTTTTCACCCTGACAAATGAACCTAAAGAACTTGATTTATAATTCACACCATACTATTCGAATACATCAGTATTCGAATACTTAAATATTCGAATAGTATTCGAATACTTGGATATTTGAATAGCATTTGAATACTTGGATATTCGAATGGTATTCGAATACTTGGATATTCGAATACTTGGATATTCGAATGGTATTCGAATACTTGGATATTCGAATAGTTGGATATTCGAATACTTGGATATTCGAATGGTATTCGAATACTTGGATATTCGAATGGTATTCGAATACTTGGATATTCGAATGGTATTCGAATACTTGGATATTCGAATACTTGGATATTCGAATGGTATTCGAATACTTGGATATTCGAATGGTATTCGAATAGTTGGATATTCGAATGGTATTCGAATACTTGGATATTCGAATGGTATTCGAATACTTGGATATTCGAATAGTTGGATATTCGAATACTTGGATATTCGAATAGTTGGATATTCGAATACTTGGATATTCGAATGGTATTCGAATACTTGGATATTCGAATGGTATTCGAATACTTGGATATTCGAATGGTATTCGAATACTTGGATATTCGAATGGTATTCGAATACTTGGATATTCGAATAGTTGGATATTCGAATTATATTCGCCAAATAATTGAGCAACTGAGGTATTCGAATATTCGAATACCGAAAAATTCGTCAAGTAGTCGCAGCCCTAATTTAAAATTGTAATATAAATACTACCTTTACCGCCCCGGGGTCAGGGACGGTTGTAACACTTTCTCCGCTTCTCATTTTTTATTAATAACCTGGATAGTCGCAATAATGTCAGATAAGTAAGTAATATTTTCGTATAAGAACTTTTTTCTGCAATAGTTCTTGGGTAATCGTATTACATAGTCAAAGTATTACTACCGCCCTCGGTCTACCAGACTTCCCTTCGGTCTGCAAAACAATCAATCAATAGAATTCACATAAATTTACAATAACCCAGCGTTTCACAAAAAGAACCGTAGGTATAAAACTGTTTCTTTCTTCCTGCTATGACGTCCACTTTCAAGGACCCACATCTCAAAGAATATCACACACATAAGATTAGATAGTTCCAAATAATAAAAGTAGGTATACTGTGGTATCGTTCCAATTTATATAAAATCTCATATCTCAAAGTTTCCTTCCAAGGACCAATTTCAAGTTATTTCCTCCACAACGTGCAGCCATGATACACCAGCAGAAGTGAATTTTCCACGTGCAGAGCAACTTTGGTATTTCTCCAACGTCTGAACAGCTTCCACCAGTGCCATCGGCACAGAACGAGCCAGAAATTAACCCAGAAGATCATGCATGCGATTGAAAGCCTCCTCTGCGCCAAGAATCGTGGAGCAGCGTTGAATCGAACGGGGGTGAGGCAGGGTGGAGGGACTAGACCAACGAAGCCTCGTTACCCGGGTCGCAATTAAAAGAATCGCTTCTATCCCTTCTTTAAAAGTCAATGGCAGAGCAAATCCTGAGCGGGCCTAAAGAAACCTTTCGATTGGAGAAGCCTCTTTACGACAGGCAGACGGTTGGCCTTTCACGTTATTCTTGCGCCACCGCTGCCTCCCTAAACGACGAATTTCTTTGAGCACCGTGGAAAAGTTTCCCCCGCTGTTATCAGCATCTGTGTCGTTACGCTGGCATGAAAAAAGGAAACGTTTCGAGTAAACTCGAAAGCAAGCGGGAGTGGCAGGGGTGGAAGAGAAAAAACGGGGAAAGGGGGAGAGAGAGAGAGAGAGAGAGAGAGAGAGAGAGAGAGAGAGAGAGAGAGAGAGAGCAGGGTAACAAAAGGCGAAGCGACCGTGCGAAGAAGAAATTCTCAAGTTGAAAATTTCTCGTTTCCAGGGCAATTGAGCCTCGCGCAGGAGTGCCTACTCGACGTTCAATTTCACGTGAACACGGGGCAGAGCAGTTTTTCAACGTTAAACAGATTCCGTGGGTATCGTAATCGTACTTCAGAAAGTGCGGCGCGACGGGCGGTGCGGGCGAGGGGTGCCAGAGCTCGGTTTCATCCGAGACGAGTCACGTCTGTTCGGATTTTTCCTGCGGAGGAGTTAGTCAGTTTCGAAGTGAAACTAATACCGATGACGGTAGTTGCGGAGAAAAGGAAGGAGCCGCGGCCTCCTGGAGAACGGGTGGCACAGGAGGGAGGGAGACAGAGCGCTGCGGATCCAAAGTGGCGGTCGTGAAGGAGAAAGAGGAAGCCCACGACTCCATGTGTATATGGGGTGTCTCGAACGGAGGCGAGCTGTCCAGAGTGCCCCGGATGTGTCGGGGGATCGAAATTCGAGACGAATGGGGGCTGCTGCTCGTGGCGGGGGTTTTTTAAACGTGGGTGGTGTGAGGAAGGTATGGATCTGGAGAGCAAATTTGTAAATGTTGTATTTGTAATGTTGGTACTAGGTCTGGGACTATTCGAATAATTTAATATTCAAATATTTTTCAAGTATTCGAATGCTACGAATAAACTTTGAATATTTGAGTTATTCGAATGTTATTATTCGATGTGAAGTGGGTCAAAATTAGCTTACAAGATTTCACCCTGACAAATGAACCTAAAGAACTTGATTTATAATTCACACCATCCAATATCCATACTTGGATATTCGAATAGTATTCGAATACTTGGATATTCGAATCAGTACTCGAATACTTAAATATTTGAATCAGTACTCGAATACTTAAATATTCGAATCAGTACTCGAATACTTAAATATTCGATTAGTATTCGAATACTTAAATATTCGAATCAGTACTCGAATACTTAAATATTCGAATCAGTACTCGAATACTTAAATATTCGAATCAGTACTCGAATACTTAAATATTCGAATCAGTACTCGAATACTTAAATATTCGATTAGTATTCGAATATTTGGATATTCGAATAGTATTCGAATACTTGAATATTCGAAATATATGCGGCAAATAATTGAGCAACTGAAGTATTCGAATATTCGAATACCGAATAATTCGACAAATGGTCCCAGCCCTAGTTGGTACCAGTGGTAATGCCTCGGGTCTACTTGCTGGACCTTAGTGATATCAAAATTAGGCCAGCAATATGTTTCCGTGAAATTGTGAGTGGGAGTACGCTTAGGGGTACTAGGCAGTCGTTTTCGTCGAAAATGAAGCATTTCTTTTTCGATTAATTACAAAGAAATATATTGCAACAGAGACGTGTTCGTTGACACACAGTTTATTAACATCATAAGCTTTATCTCTCGGTTGTCACACCAACTTTTTCGAACGTCGTTGTCACACTGGGTCAATTTGACCCTGCCAATTTTCAATCAGTTGTTATTTAAAAACTATTTGTTAAATTAAGTCTCAAAAATTCTGAGATAAAGTTTAAACATTGTGGAATATATGCTTATCGTTTAAAGTTGACAATTAAAGTGTCGTCATGCTTAAAAAAAAATTTGAACCAATAAGATTTTCGACAAAAAGTTGTTTGCTGAAAAAATTGCAGGGTCAATTTGACCCAGTGTGACAACCGAGGGTTAAGAAAACATGTTTATTTAGTCAAAATGTGCATTATATACGGCGCTACAGATGAATCATTAACCTTTAGGGGACCGGCTTTTTTCGAAAAAATAGTAGTTTTCAGTTTCCAAAAATATATGTATATATATACATATATATATAAATGTATGTATATAAATGTATATATAAATGTATGTATATAAATGTATGTGTAAAATTAATAAAATTTTAATAATAAAATTTTTAACATTTTTTAATTTAAAAAATACAGTATGTCTGAGGGTTTTTGATACTGCTGATTACGAATCTGTAGTAGGATTGTAAAAATGTTTGACCTATGTGCATGGCAGTTTTATTGATTTAAAGGAATGAACACATACCAAAATTCAGATAACTTTCTTTTAGCGTTACCCATAGCTAACGACATAGACGTAGAAAGTTTTTGCATCACCTTTTAATTTTTGTTTTTTCCATGTTTTTATTTATTATTTTTGGCATAAAATTGTAGTCTCAAAAATAACAACAATATCAAATAATAATCTCAGAGATTGCGAAAATATCAAATTCTACTCTCAGAGATGGCCACAATATCATCAAATCAAATTATAGTATCCGAAATGCGTATGCCGAAATTCTGAAAAGATAAGAAGAAGAACGAATTTATAGTGGAACATCGCATACAAACTCTGTCAACCACTAACACACATACGTATTTGTACTTTAAAACATTTTTAAGAAGTGTGCCTACTCAAAGCCCGAAAAGGGGCTTTGCCGGTTCTCTAAAAGTTAGAGGATTTTTAAGAAAGTTTTTTTTGTTTTGAAGTGATAACTCAAAAACGGAGGTTCCATCGATTCAAATCAAACTCGGACATGTTCACAACATGTGTAGTTTCTCTTATTCTTTATGAGAAGCAACTAAAACCTCATTTTATTTAACGAAAAACGCACATTTTTTTCAAGATCGCCATTTCGTAGCTGTCATTTTCATAAATTTGCTTCTTTTATAGCTTCAGTGTAGAATCAGAAGTATTTTAAAGAAGAATTTAGGAGCACATCGCTGAGTTTCGTTTCGTTTCGTCGAACTTGCTTTAAAGCTTACGATATTAATAAACATTGTGTCAAAGAACAAGCCTCAGTTTCAATTTTTTTGGAGTTAATTGAAAAAGAAATACTTCATTCTCGACAAAAACGACTGCCTAGTACCCTTAATTCTGTTTTCACACGGTAGACACGTTCCCGAGAAATCCCTGTAAAAAAGATTACAAAGGAAGCTTTGTATCCCGACCGCAATCATACAAACAAATCGCCAAACCTCGAAATCTCTAAACTGAAACTGTGTTGAATATTCCCCTAACTTCGAGTGACTGAACAAATTTCAATTATTCCAATAGTTGAAGCACTTCGAAGTAACCGAACTACTCAGACCCACGTGAAAAATTCAATCATCTGATTCCACAACTATTCGAACCCTCGAGTTGAGTTAGAGTCGAAAACTGAAGGATCAGCTAAAAACCCAACCTACCAAGCATCGCCCTACGAAACGGAAACCCGAAGCAACCAACCCATTAAACCTAAACCAACACGCGAAGTCCCCAAGTTCCCACACCTACCACCCAATTTCGCGATGCACCCGCCCGACGGCGCACAAAGCACACTCGAGGAACACCCCCGAAAAACCTGAATCCCATGAAGCACACAGGCCCATGGCGCAGCCAGCTAAACGCATACACAAAAGCGGAGCGGAGGCAGCGGGCCACCGAGGATTATTCGGGGAAAAATGATAACCCCTTTTTCGAAAATGGTAGAATTGGATAAGGGTCGTTGGATAGGACACCCTGTATACCCGCGGCAATACCGCAGAAAGTCTGTATCGTGTATAAAGCCAGGCCGGGGAGAAAAAGGAGGAGAGGAGAGATGAAAAGGGAGGCAGGGTGTGGGGGCGAAGGGGGTAAGGTAGAAAGAGGTGAGAAAAAGGGGGAGAGGGAGGGTGGTGGTGGTGGTGGTGGAAGGACGGGGGGAGGAAGGGTAGGGGGCAAAGGAGGAAAGGGGAAAGAGAGAGCAGACTATGCCCGATAAAAAGCCCTGATTCCCACGAGCGTGGATAGCCTACGATGAAAACCTCTCAGCTCGCCGACCACGGCACGGCATTAGAACGTCCACGAGCACCATGTCGGATTTTTCGTCCGCAGACGCTTCTACCCGGCAGCGCAGGGACCAGCCAGCAGGCATGCACGTAACGATTCGTTCTCATTCTACGTGTTTACTAGGCTACGATTATGTAATCACCGGCAGCTTCTACGATCCGAGCATTGTACCGGCGGCCATTGTCTTGGACGGCGGGGATTCCTCGCCGCAGCTCGCCTTCCCCCCCATTTTCCCATTACGCCGTCTCATATTCCGCGACGCTCGTCGGGTTTGACAGTTTTTTGCGCGCCGGGCGGAACCGGCGCGCGTGCCTCGACGTTTTCGGGGAACCCCGGCCACGTCACGGCTGAAAGAAACATTGTGCGTTGGACGTTACGGTATCCGCGAGCGGTGTACAGAGCGTTTTTGAAGCGGCGTTGGACGTCCCGACTATTAGCTCTGATTCAGTGGAGGGTTTAAGCAGTTGGTCTCGCGAAATAGGAATTTAATGAGCTTCGTCGTTGGAGGCTAAGGTCAGAGCTCTTTGCGAAATTTTTCAATCGGCAGTTTTATCAGTGAACAGTTAATAAGGTAAACGTACCTATTATGAAACGCTTTTCGATGGGGTTATGCAATTGTCATCTAATTTATAAAATTTAGTGGGTTAGCATTGAAAATTTGCATACCATTCGATAGGCCATTGTTTTGTGATTATATAATGAGCCATAAAATGTATATTTATTATAAATAAAAAATAATATGACTAAAAAACTAAATGAAGGACCTGTACGTATTATGAAACACTGTTTTCGTACCATGACCCGGTGTGTCATATTCAATGTCCCTATTATGAAACGCCCCGTCAGGTTAGGTTTTTGATATTTATTAAAAAAGTTTGAATTACGCATACTTACTCGTATTTATGATGAAAACGTGAATATAATATATTTTATAAACGCTCTAGGACAGTTTAAATAATGAACTATTTCTCTTTTTCACTGGAAATATCTAATTATCAAAGCTGAGGCGTGTGTTTCATGAACTGGTACAACTATGTGAACACGGGTCCGTGGTCTTGGAACACGCTTCCGAACCGTTCCATAAAGCGGGACATTCAAAAATTGAGGTACACAATATGAAACGGTTATTTTTATCAATGAATTACATTAAAACCATTTTTTCGTAATAGATTATTGTATAATAATACTTATGTTGGTGAATTTGTACAGAAAAGAATGTATAAATATCGATAGAATGTTTGGCAGTTGCTTATATATGCCATAACTATTTCTTATTTCGTCATTTGTGATGCTGTTTCAAGAAGGGGACATGTTTGGGAAGGTGTTTCATAATAGGTACGTTTACCTTATCTGCGAACTTGTGAACTGGCGACAGGCCGAGGGAAGATCTCCAACCCGGACATTAAACAAATTATGAAGCATGGGGTATTACGCAAATTTTTTGCTGCCCAAATTCACTCTAAGGGGGAAATTGACCCATGAAAAAGTAAGTTGCAGTTTTTACAGAGCGCGAGTTATGACACGAAATCGGAAAATAGCCGGATTTTTAGGGTTCACTCCCGAGTGAATTTGGGCAGCAAAAAAATTGCGTAATGCATACCTCGATATACTCTACACGTCCCCAAGGTTCCATAATTTTTTGAATTTCCCGGTTGAAGATCTTCCCTTGTCAGTAATAATTTAGTCTCTATCAATTTTAGAAAATACGCATATGGATAAGGCAATAACCTTTCATAAATATTTTAGGAATATTTTTAGTTTTTTATTTCAGACGATCTTGCCCCGAATTCTGATGGCGCCCGTCAAGAGCTCTAATTTATTACAGTGGTACGAATGCTGTACATCTAATGCAAAAATGGATAAAATTCAAACAATAATTTTGTTGTTTGCTCTGTAAACATGTGGCAATAATGTCCAAGAAGCTTTTTTACTGTATGTTGTTCAGTTTCTTTTTGTTTAAGGTGGATGCACCATTTGTGGCCACTTTAAGATATTGCATAAAATGATTTAGAATTTCGACCGTAAAGAATTTTTAAAACTGAATGTAAATGTTATCGGCGCACCAGTTCGGTCTATTTTTTTTTTATTTTTTAGAGGGGAGGGTAAACTGAATTTCAGCAATCAATTGTGCTATTCTATTTGTAATTGAGTTTTGTATGTTATGTGTGTCTTTAATAGCAATATTAAGTAATTGTCTAGAATATCTATTCTGTAAATTCAACAATTTAACATTTACATTCAGTTTTAAAAATTCTTTACGGTCGAAATTCTAAATCATTTTATTTAAAATGGATGGCGAAACAGATACACCTACTTCCTTAACAAAGGAAAGTTTTTACATGTCGATATTAAGACAATTTGGACAAGAAACCTTAAGGAATCTCAAGGACCTTTCGAACAACAGATTGAACCTAGTTAAGATAAGTAACCGAAAATTGTTTTTATTAAAGTGTAGAACTTATAATGTCATCCTAAAATTTATTTCAAATAATGTAATGAACAGGTCTAACATGTTCACTGTCTCAGTCTCGGCTTCTAGCAAATTGTTGAACTTACAGAATAGATATTCTAGAAAATTACTTAATATTGCTATTGAAGACACACATAACGTACAAAACTCAATTACAAATAGAATAGCACAATTGATTGATGAAATTCAGTTTAACCTCCCCCCTAAAAAATAAAAAAAAATAAAAAAATAGACCGAACCGGTGCGTCGTTAACATTTACATTCAGTTAATTTAAGATATTGCACCAGTTTTGGCCGCTTCTTAAAAAATATAATATTTTGCCGTGTAAGCAATAAATGTAACCTTATATTTCTGGCGATATACTAAACAAAATATGTATGATGTGAAATTCTCCACATAATAATGATCTGTAAACAATTTAAAAATAGGATAATTACGCACATGTTCAAAAACAGTGCAATGGCCACAAACGGTACATCTACCCTAATTCATGAAAATCACGTGTTTTGTAAGCGTTTTGACCGGGGGATACCCTTAATTCTTCTGAAGTGATTGCCGAATCAGAGTGAACGTAGGGTAAAGGACCCAATTACTGACACTTCAAGCGTTGACTCTGACTTTATCTTATAGTTTTGTACTTATATAGACTAAAAGTATATGTTCTTCTTGTTATTTATTATTGTTTAATATGTTTACTTGATGAACAAAATTTAGTGGATCTTAAAACATCCATTTTTATGTATAAATTCATCAATTTCAAAAATATACTTGGGTAGGTATCTATTACTGACACCCTTCAAATGTATTTGACTGAATTACTGACACCCCAATTACTGCCAGCTAACCTAATACTGTTTATCTCATTTTAAGGTTATGTCGTCTCATGTACATGAGCGACTACTGCTATGACAGTAATACCAAAATGCTTGAAACGCTTGTACCAATCACTGTCACCGAATTAATAAATAAACAGACTTAATGAAATTTTTCATCCAAATTAACGAAGAAAAAATTAAGTGCTGTTTTTTGAATCGTATAAATTACAGTTTCAATTGTATGTTAAATTTTGTTTATGTATCGTTTCACAAGATTATTCGATATTTCAAGTAAAACAGCTTAGGGTGACAGTGATTGGGTAGGTGGCAGTAATTGGGTCCTTTACCCTATATCCGAATTTCAACCCGAATCGTGTCCATCGAATCTTTTAAATTTACACGCACGACTATCGCGAAAGCCTGTCTACGGGGCTTGTGAATTTTCCTCAGCGTACGTTGTCGAGTATTCTTCCCGCGAAAGCTTCCAATTTAACGCATTCGTTGCTGCGGTTACGTACCCGCGAAGCTGCCGAACTTCTCGGCGAGCAGTTTCGTTTTATCCGGGTCCTGTCGAAGCCGGGGAACTGTCGTGCATCGATTTCACGGATCATTCTGTACAAGTATATTGTTGCTCGAGTATCGGCTTAAAGGGACTACAACTCGACGAGACAAAGCGATTGATTGTAACGCGATAGTAAAAGGGGTGGTACAAAAGGAGGAGCGGTATCTTCCTCTCGGAGGTTCCTCGACAGAAAGAAATCCACAAAAGAAATCCGGCGCAGTGATTACCGGGCAGACGCACTCGAGGAATTGGAATAACGCTCGAGAACGATATTTCTCTTCTCTTTCTTCGCTTCCCTTTTTTCATATTGTTCCTGCCATCGTTTCCTTTCCTTAATTCCCGGCGAAGCTGGGGAACCGATCGAAGAAGAAGCGTATCTCGCCCCGCGAGGAACACCCTTCTTTCCGCTTCGATGATTTTCCGACGCCGCGAGAAAAGCGAACGAAACGCGAGCGTGTGATGTGGTAATGACCAGGTCTCAGGATCGATTGAATTGCGAGTATAAAATTACATAGTATCGCGCACCGCGAACACTCGGCCAGCAGGCTTGAGCCTGAAAGCGTTTGCGGGATTTTTGATCTTGAAATAGTGACGGGGTTCGAGTTGCTTCGAGTCGAATTTTTAAACTAGTCGAATTGGTAGGGCTTAAAGTGTTGCTCCATGTTCCGATGAATTAAAACTTTCAGGCTTTGAATGGGCAAGAAAATGAAAGAGATAAAAGTAACCAAAGGTCCCAAAGATCAAGGGACTCAAGTGCTTAAAGTCAAAGGGTTTAAAGATTCTGAACCCCAAGGAATTGGAGGATTTGAAGTCCAAGGAATTGAAGGGTTAAAGGTCCAAGAAATGTAGATGGCAAAACTACAAGAATAGAAGATTCCGAAGCGCAAGGAATTTAAAATCCAAGGAACTCAGGGTTCAAGAGTCCAAAGAATGAAGGTGTCGAGAGTCCAAAGAACAGGAAATTCTGAAGACCAAGAAATTAAAGGATTTAAAGTCCAAGAAATTAAGGGGTGAGAAGCCCAAGCAACCTTAATGTCACAAGTTCAAAGAATTAAATATTCTAAAATCCAAAGAAAATAAGGATCTAAAGCCTAAGAAATTAAAGACTTCAGAGTCCAATCACCTAAAGCTAAATGCCACTTAATTTGCCTATCTAAATTATTCTCAAAAGTTAATGCTGGGCAAACGAACATTTCGGAATATCCCCAAAGATTATTCATTGGATTTTCAAAATTTTGCCTGCGCAGCCACCTGGGCCTCTTCAAATCCTACGCACACGGGTGCAAAGCATGCAAAAGTTTCACACAAAGGGTTAAATAGGGCAAACGCCTGCAGATTTCCCTCTTTTCCCTTCGGCCTTTTCGGCTTCCTCATCCCGTCCGTGCACTAGGGGTCTGATATATAGCGCGTTTATCGACCGGTTCTTGTCTCGTCGCGGATTAGAAAGAACGGCCCTACCGTGTTCAAGCGTGATTCCAATTCCTCGATCGTGTCTGCTAGTAATCACGGCCCCGGATTTCTTTCCGTGGCGGAACTTGGACGCGCCGTGATGTCGTTCTTCCTTTTGTGGTTCCTCGCCATCGCGTCACGATTGATTGCTTTCTAGCGGACCTTTAATCCTTAACATCGGTCGGCCTGCTCCGGCAGCAGGCACCGAGTCGCAGGAGTGCCCATTCTATCCAGATTTTGCGTTGCAGACTGCAATTATACGCCGAGGGCAGTGACAGCGGAATAAGTTTGCGACAAGAAAACGACTTCCAGCCTACTGGGAAGATTAAACGTTTTGTGCACCTTCTCAATCAAGTGTCAAGGTTTTACGAACACTTAGGTTTTACTTCCAAGATGGAACAGAATTTTAAGTTGAATTGTAACTACAGTTCACATTCAGCTTCAGAAATCCTCAAATCCCATGCCACCGAGACCGAAAATTTTGCAGAAATATTAGCAACAGCCTAAGAACTTTCTAAGAACATTAAGAATCAATCCTACCTCCGCATGTTCGCGATCAATATTAAGCGATTTCTTCACCACCAGTAATGATGCTGCGAAGCACCAAGAAACCCCCAACGATCTCCAACTAATCTCACAAGGGGAACACCGCGAACCCGCACTCATCGATTGGAAGGCAACTTTGTGGGTTTAGCGACTGACTCGAGGCAAGAACAACCCGAACCTGTGTTTCATTCCTCCCCAATCGCTCTTTACGGGTGTGAAAACTAACCTGAAAGTCAAATAGGCACCCACACTTTTTCGGGTGTAACGTGCAAAGTATGAGAGACAGAAAAAAATGTTTCAAATAAAAGTTTAATGGTGTAATAAGCGCTGCAAACTTCTGCTAACAAAATTTTGAAAAGAGTTTTAAAAAAATGCCCGACGGAAATTTGTTTTTTTCAAAATTTTGTTAACAGAAGTTTGCAGCGCTTATTGCACCACTAAACTTTTGTTTGAAACATATTTTTCTGTCTCTTGTCCTTTAGGAGTTATACGCGAAACAATGGGAAGGCCTATTTGATTTTGAGGTTAGTTTTCACAACCTTAAGGTAAGAGGCCTAGCTAGAACGGTCAAAGCAACATGCTTCTTTGGGACTTTTTTCTAGAAAAACCGATTAACTTTTATTATTAAACATTAGTCTATTTGAAAGAGTACATTTTACGGATATTTCAGTATTTCTTGTGGTAAAAAGTATTGGAAGGTTCGTGAGTTACAGGCGATGTCCGAGACGTCCTTTTATTTCAGGCGTTTTGCGGTGACAACCGTATCGCGGTGCAGGATCATCCAAAATTGAAATTTCTATTTTTTTAGACAATATATGAAATTATCTAGGCGCTATCGGGCTCGATTTTGGAAAAATTATTTTGAGACAAAATGGCGGCTGTGCAAAGTTGAAGCATCGATAATTGGCAATAACTCGTTCGGTTTTCGAGTGTAAAAAAATCTAGCTAAAATAAGCCTGCAAAGCCTGGAGTAAATCGGTTCATTAATTTTTGAGTTATGTCTGTCACCGACTTGGAAAACATGATTTTGAGGAAAACGCGGTTAAAGTTTTGGGTCTGAGCGCTACACCGAGGAACACCTACCTACTTACACGCGTATAACTTTGTCAATTTTGGTCGGACTAACTTGACACTTTCAGGGAATATTTTCAAGATGTTGTATTTCAAGAAAATATAAAAATCGAAAAATCGATTTTTCGAAAACTTCCCCATACAGCGCAATCTCGTTGCAGCAACGTTGCAGCAATAATTCTATGTCCGCCTCCTGCAACGTTTCGGGTAGTACGGCCAAAAATATAAATAAAGAAAATTTTTTTCCCCACAAGGGGATTCGAACCGGCGACCTGTAGCGTCGTAGGCGAACACTTTACCGCCGCAGCTACAACCACTGATTGATAATAGTGCTAACGTATTCGAACTTATATTCCTACCATGTAAAACTTTAAACTCAAATTATTCAAAAACGAAGACTCATTTTGACACGCTGCATTAGGGTTTTGTAACACTATGTAACACCCTGTGTCATTCTACACATTAAAATATACAGGGTGAGTCACCTAACATTTAACCTTAAAATATCTCCTTTGTTTTTAATCATACGAGAAAATGTTTCAGGAAAAAAATGATTGCTAGACAAAAAGGGCAACATATTAGACATGGTTGAATTTGTATTTTTATTGGCTATAACGTTACAGTAATGAAAATACGTCATCCCATTAAAAAAACTATCGATGATCTTGAAATTTCGGGAAATATAACCTTGAGAAAAAAATCGTCTTCGTCAGAATAATTGTCTCTCTGAAGCAAACACTTTTTTCCTTAGACATTTTCTCGTATCATTAAAAACAACGGAAATATTTTAAGTTTAAATGGTAGTTGCAGCAACGTTGCAGCAATGATCCTGCAATGTTGCCGCAACTTTGCCGCAACGTTGCTGCAATATTGCTGCAACATTGCCGCAACGTTGCTGCAATATTGCTGCAACTTTGCCGTGCAATATTGCACCGCAACGTTGCAGCAACAATTCTATGTCCGCCCCGTGCAATGTTGCGCGGCAATGTTGCAGCAACGTTACAGCAACGTTGCGTTGCAACCATGCAACATGGCAAGGTTGCTGCAACGTTGCTGCAACGTTGCCGCAACGAAGTGTGCTGTATGGGTCTAGGTAGGCCTCCGCCCTTAAGGAAGTTCGATACCTCACTTGCGGGGCAGGCGGCGAGAGGGGTAAGCCTATGCTTATACATGGGAGCTCTGCAGTGATACCAATCTTAGATAAAACAAAATGATGTAAACAAACATATTATTTACATGTCTACTCCTAATAAAATTATTACCACACTGTTTGTTTTGGAATTCAATTAAACAAAAAGTATGTTTAATGCAGCTAGAAACACAATATTTTCATTAAAAGTAGCGTAAAATATGCGAGTGAAATGTGGCAACGTCGCTTTGCGTCCATCTTTTTTCTCATTCCATATCACACTTGTGGCGTCCTTTTGCGCGTTCGTACTGTTTCGCGACAAATTACTAAATACATGTTTACAGGTTGGAAGTGTTTATACCAATTTTTACTGTATAGATGACTACCCGGCATACAGCGTTGCCACGTTTCAAACAGTTTCTTCAAGCAGTTCCAAAAATACGAGCACATTGCTGTCTATTCATTCAATTATCTAATAAACCGTACGGTTCGTGTCCGATTTTCTGTTTTAGAATTTCATGGGAATACTTAAGCTTTTCATTGCAACATTTTTTAGGACTTTCTCGCTATTTTTAAGGACTCTGTGTCACATTTTATAGAAATTTTATCGCTTCTCCCATAACAGCCCGTGTATAAGAGCGCAAATTTGATTTCAATTTTTTCAAAAACCGTGCGGTCGATCGACTTGAAATTTTGACACAACGCAGACTACACTTGGAACCTTAAATTAAAACACTTTTCAAAGGTTTCTCATTATTTTTTCTCCGGTATCGAACCTCCTTAAAGGGCGATTGGCCACGAATGAAACATACCGTTTTTCTTGCCTTGAGTCACTCTATGGACCCACAAATTTGCGGTCCAATCGGTGAGTAGTGGCTCGTAGTGCTCCTTTGTCAGTTCCTTTACGAGACAACAGAGCACCGACAGCATTGATTAAATTTCACCAACACCGCACATTACCCAGCGATCACCTAATTCGTCGAGGAGTAGAGAAACGGTAATGTAACGAAAAATCGCACTCTGTCGTTTTCGGGTTGCCGAGTCCCGGGATCCCGCGTCACCGGAAGCACCGCATTCAGCGAGGAGGTTGCGGTGACAAAGGCCTTTCAGTCGAACGTAGGACAATCAGTCGCAACGCGTTGCATCGCGATGCTCAACGGGCCGCGGGTGTCCCTCACAGAAGGCTTGCATAAACGAGACGAACATTATCGATCCGCGTTGCAATGAGAAATAACGCATTCTCCGGAGAACGCCGCGCTCCCCCACGCTCCAAAGGAAACACGCGCAACCGGTGAATAAACCGTTTCGCATTCTTTCCACGGAATACGAGCAATCGCTCTTTTCAAACCCGGCCTCGGGACCCCGGCTCCTCAGACGCATCCATTTGTGTTTCAACCTTTCACCTGACTCCTCGGCTCGTTTAATCCTGTCCCGTTCATTCGGCGTTTACTCCGACCAATTGATATTTAAATTGGAGGCGGAGAGCATTCTTTTCGCGGGCCACGTTCCGCAATAGATCTGAAGGCGAAGTCTCGCTGCCCTGGAGGATTCCAGCGCCGCCTCGCGCTTTCGCGAACGATGGCGCGGTTGGGTTCGCAGGGGACACTTTTCGGGTGGCTTTTGGTCGCAATGTTTTCAGGTACCTACTGAAGATTGCACACGGTTTTAATAGTGAAATGAACTACATTTGAAGAAAATAAATGCCTTAATCTAGGTCCTGTTGCTAATAAGCTTTTCACAAGGCTAGTCACATACACCGCACACTCTCGCAGACAAAAGGCAATGCACCAGTTTCGGGAGCAAGAGACGCTAAGGCGTAGGCACACATGGGATTCCCATTGCCAAAGGGCGCGAGTTACAACACTTTTTAAATGCACGAGCTTTTTCTGAAGAGATTGGGGTTAGACGGGGGATGCACGATGTTGGTGGTCATCAATCTGGTTTCAATTTTCCACGTTGGGGTTAAAATGTATAGGAACATGTTGAAACTTTCAGCAACGTGAGGTTTTGAGAAATGCCCCTTGAAATCAGTTAGGTAAGGTAAACGTACCTATTATGAAACGCTTTTCGATGGGGTTATGCAATTGTCATCTAATTTATAAAATTTAGTGGGTTAGCATTGAAAATTTGCATACCATTCGATAGGCCATTGTTTTGTGATTATATAATGAGCCATAAAATGTATATTTATTATAAATAAAAAATAATATGACTAAAAAACTAAATGAAGGACCTGTACGTATTATGAAACACTGTTTTCGTACCATGACCCGGTGTTTCATATTCAATGTCCCTATTATGAAACGCCCCGTCAGGTTAGGTTTTTGATATTTATTAAAAAAGTTTGAATTACGCATACTTACTCGTATTTATGATGAAAACGTGAATATAATATATTTTATAAACGCTCTAGGGCAGTTTAAATAATGAACTATTTCTCTTTTTCGCTGGAAATATCTAATTATCAAAGCTGAGGCGTGTGTTTCATGAACTGGTACAACTATGTGAACACGGGTCCGTGGTCTTGGAACACGCTTCCGAACCGTTCCATAAAGCGGGACATTCCAAAAATTGAGGTACACAATATGAAACGGTTATTTTTATCAATGAATTACATTAAAACCATTTTTTTGTAATAGTTTATTGTATAATAATACTTATGTTGGTGAATTTGTACAGAAAAGAATGTATAAATATCGATAGAATGTTTGGCAGTTGCTTATATATGCCATAACTATTTCTTATTTCGTTATTTGTGATGCTGTTTCAAGAAGGGGACATGTTTGGGAAGGTGTTTCATAATAGGTACGTTTACCTTATTTTCCAAGTGATCACTTCTGTCTTGAATATTTTGTTTCATTCAACCTGAGCAAGGATTCGAGGACACTCGGTCAATAGTTTCAATGCTTCCCAGAATATATCAACTTGAAAGCACTGACTTACCCTGTACACTCCCCTGATATAACCCTTTCGATGTTTATAAAATCATTTACAAGGAACAAGATATAACTATTATCAAAGAACAATCTTCAATTTAGCGTAAACGCACCAATAAATGAACACTTAAGGGGGAATTTCTTTTTTCTTGGTCAAAAATATCGATACTTTAGGATTTTTTATAAAAGAAAATGTAACATTAATTAATTTGAAACTTTGTATATGTGTTTGTTATACTTTCATCATGTTACATAAATTTTTTCAGTTTAATTCACTTAAAAATAGAGTTTCAGTTGCCCGTGAACTAGGACGCTCCGCACAATTGCTTCATTAACGGTTGACATGATATCTGCCCTCCAGTTCATCCGAAATCAAAAATTCTAATGAGATTTTATTTTATACACATATAATTATCGTTTGACCGACAATGAATAAAAAAAATATATTTTTCGAGAAATGGTAACTGTTTAAATTCAGATGTTCGATTTTTTGCAAAAAATTACCCGAACTTTTGGTAATTAAAAAAAATATGTACAACCTATCGTCTTGCCTGAAGGTCAAACGATAAAAGGATTTAAAATTTCAAGTTGATCGATCCAGTACTTTTTTTTAAATCATGTCAACCAGCTACGAAAAAGTTGTGTCGAGAAAAACGCGTTTAAAGTTTGTAGTGCAGTTACTGAACACATATCAGGTACTTACAACTAATCAGCTATTCCAGGTCCGTATATTATTCCTTCCTCTTGCTCGTCGAATTGATTTGAACTTGGCTGTTAGAAAACTACGACTCCAATAACATAAACGTTTTACAACAGTACTATAGATTATGGGAGTATCGATCATAACTTTGAAAATTTTATGAATTTTGACTTAAAATTTTGCAGAGACATTCCTATAAAGTTAAACTACAAGATTCTGTAAAAAACAAAAAATCGATTTTTTTACAAAAAAAAAGAAATTCTCGCTTAAGGCTAATGAATGAGCACTTTTATAAAATTATGTTTGCAGAGCGATTGATTCCACGTGCTGCAAAAATTGTTTGGATATGAAGCAAGAAATTAAAAGAAGTCTCTAATTAATTAGTTGCTTATTTTAATAACTCATTTTACTCATTTTAATGTAAAATGTCCATTCACTGGTACGTGTTCATTTACTGGTACCTCTATTCTATGCCACTTTTATGAAATTGGCATAAATTAGTTGATTGAAAAACGGAAAATTGTTATAAACAATTGACGAGCCCTTGTAGAAAACACTGTATGCGCCAAAATTAAAAAAAAATATCGGAAAATATTCTACGTTCCAATGATAATACTGTAGTATAAAATTTGATCATTGGCACTTACAGTATTTTGTACAAGGACCCTTTAATTGAGGACATTATATTGTTGACTAACTGAATGAATAATATTTAAAAATTGTATGCTTCCTTACTTATAAAAAAAAAAAATAGAAAAGACTTTCATCAAATTTCAACTTTGCTCGCAGCACGCTCGATCCCATTGCTAGAAGAAGGCATAATTAAGACGTAACGACAGCGGGAGTCTGGCTTGGCTGATTTTAATATCAAATTTGATAAGTCAATCACAAAAGACCGCGCCACAGGGAACGAACCTCTTCCAGCGAGACTCAAAGTAAACCGACCCCTCGTCACCGCCAACTAAAATGACCCACCCCTCCAGCAAAGGCTGACCGAAGTCGATTGTTCGGGTCTCACTTCCTCGGAGGAAAATCCAAGAATTATGTTAACTGTAAGTGGAATTACCTTCCAATGAATTTATGGACGGCGGGCTTAATTTCAAGCGTCAGCTTAACTCGGCGGCGCCAGGGAAATTAGATAGAAGAAGACAGCTCTTCCATAATTTAATGCGGGGAACTGCGTTTACCCCGATGCTTTAATTTAAACCACTCGCGCCGCGCTTAGAGAGAAAGGAAAATTGAGGCTCGCTGATAAATCGAGATTACGGGATAACCGTTGGTCGAAGTGAGGCTGTGGACATCGTTAATTAGTCGACTTGTCATATTTCTCTTCCTTTTTCTCTGTGCAACGTAAACGCCGTGGAGATATTATTGTTTTAGATTGTGCGGCTTGCAGTGCGGTGTAATTGTTTCGTTTGAAATTCTGAGAAGAGTTGCGTGTGCATTTTATTAAGTGGGCTGCAATTGTTGGAATACTAGTGGTTTGTAGTGGCAGCGACGTAATATAAATTCTGAGAAAAAAAAAAATTTGGAAAAATTAAGAATTTTTTAACAACGAAAAATAAATTCGAACTTCCCAAAACTTTAGGGGTATTTTAATATATACTTCTGCAATACAACAAAAATTGTAATTGACAAATTTCAAGTTTGTCGCCCCTAAATCATTGATGCGCCTCGCCACTGGAATTGTGAAGTGACGGAAAAGATAGCACAAAAACTAAGGTAAATGTCCCAATACTTGAACATTTAAGGTACGGAGGAAACACGTTGGAGAATTTTTCAACTATGTAAGTCGATTCATATAAAAACGATTTTGCAAGTACATGATAAACTGTGTGTATTTTATTATTAAAAAACATATTATTGGATTGAATAATTTTGTAAAATATTGAAAATTCATAGTCCTTGCAGTGGCCTAATATTTGGACAGCTTAACTATATAGTATGTTCCGGTGTCCCGATTTTACTGTCCCATTACAATCATTATATGGACACATCATGAAACATCAGCAATTTGGATGTTCTTTAGGGAAATTAAATAAAAAAATAAACACAATGGTTTTTGCTTTTGGCATATTTCTTCTATATAAGTAATTTATGCAAATCAGTAAACACAATTGAGAAAAAAGAATCTATTATCGAACGACTAATTTTAAGGTTATGTTCGCTTAAGGAAAAGTAGAGATGGTTTAGCAAATCAGATAACAGCAATACTACAATGGTGTAAACCGGAGAGTTCAAGAATATTTTTTTTTATGAGTGTAACGAGTTAAATATGAGAAAAATATGGACATGAATATATTTGATTAAATACTAGATTGATGGAATAAAATAATTCTTTAATGGATAAAACGAATATTAAATGTAATAATCAGTATTATTTACACTAGTGTCCAAGTACTGGCATGTTTCCATGTATTGGAACATAAAACTTATTTGATCGATCGACTTTGCCCGGGGCTTCCCCAGCAGCATTTAGTGTTGGCATTTTGATGGCCAACTAATTCCCAACTTGGGGACACTGTGGGCCAACCAGAAATGCTACTCGGATTTTTAATTAAATAATGACCAATCGTTGTCGACAAACTAAAAACGTTTATGAAAAATGAAATTAAACCTGTTTTTTGTTGCATAAAAATATCGACATTTTTTTGACAAAATCGTCACTTTCTTTGGAGTCCCTCAATTTTGTCAGTTTGAAACTCTTTTCTCGCTTTTTTAGTTCCTGAAGATTAAGACAAACTTCGGTTTTTTAAGTTCGGGTCAGAATTAAAAGCTCCATTTTTCCCGCCATTTCACAATTGCAGTGACGAGGCGCATCAAAGATTAATCAACTTCAGCGTGATAAAACTTAAAACTTCTCAATTAAATTTTTTTTGTATTGTATAAATATATATTAAAATATCTCTAAAGTTTTGGGAAGTTCGAATTTATTTTCCTTTGTTAAAAAAATTCTCGAAAATTTGTTCAGCATCCTACCTTTTTTTTCAGCATCCAACCTTTTTTCAGCATCCTAAACCAGTAAACGTAACGGAGCCAAATTATGCTTTCTATTTCACTTAACTTATTCCTCTTTCTTAAATTCTATTTAGATCGGAACGGCTAGCCATACACTTTTGTAACAAAAAGAATGAAAATCAAAAAAGCAAGCTAAACCGTTCACAACTCAAAACACTAGCAGCATACTTAAAGTTTTTATTTCTCTATTTCACTAAAATTGTTCCCATATTTTATTAAAACCCTAACGAAGTGAAAAACCCGTCCTACTTTTTACACTGGCGACCTACGTATCTACAACTTAAATGTTCCCCGTGCAGAATGTTCGTATCGACTTCGAAGCTGATCTTATCTTCCAATTTAAAAGGAACGCACGAAACGAGGCATTGTAATGACGCGGTGAACGATGGGTTTTACACAAGCGCGTGCTCCATTGGCAGGACGAGAAATATCTCGATACGTCGAGATAAACACTCGAAGCGACACAGTGCTCCGCGTGTCGTAACGGCGCTGTGCTTCGCGGGGAATTACCCCGGTCTTTTCCGGTGACGCAATCCTATTAAGTTTCGAGACTAGATAAACCGCACTTTCCGCGGCCATTAAATGATGCGAGAATTTATTTTTAACCGCGCACGGGGACACGCTGGCAGCAGAAAATGAAACGAATCGGTCTCCCTCTTGTATTCCTTCGCCCGTGCTCATTATGAAATTAATTTAAAATACAATTCAATTTTAATCCGCTCAGGTGCTCCTTCAATATTCGTCTCCTTTTTTTTCGGCCAACAGGGAGGGGGAGAGGGGGAGGAGTATAATCAGATTAAAGTGATCTTCTCGAGGGTGGGGAGATTCGGTATAATTCGCGTATTAATAAATTTGCATTAATTACCCGGGGAGGGACGGGAATTTGTCAGTGAAATACGATCGCGATGAATGCAAAAAAACTTCCACGCGCGGGGGATCGCGATTTTTCTGGGAACGTAAATTAAACGGCGCGAATGTGACCGACATTTATGTGATCGTAAGTTAAAGTGAAAATCGTTATTTACGGCGGTCGTAGATTTCCATTTTAAATTATTCACTTTTAAATAATACAATTATTTCGTCGAATACCGACGGGGATGATAAATCAGCGGAGTTCTCCGGATTTTCTTCTTTTTTCTGGATAATCGCTTGCAGCGTCAAAAGCGCGATTCACGCGAGAAGGGTGATTAATTGGCAGTGATGTGTTACGTGTATTTTACAAACAAAAGAACGAAGCGAGTGGGGTATTAATTTATGTTAATTTTCAGTGTAATATATTTAATATTCGTATGTTCCTCTCTGTAGATAAAATGCTCCTGACAATTATTTGACTGTTTGGGATTTGCGAAGTATCGCCCTTCTATGCAAGCTTTCTTTATAAACTTTAGACACTCACCACTATCACGGGCTGGTTTAATCTTCCACTCTGAGGCGCTTCCGTGGTTACATATCTGAAACAGATAGAACAAGATTATAAGGATTATGTGGAAAATATGTTCACGTGAAAAGAACTGGGAAATTCCTTTACCATTTTGCAATCTGAGGTGTCCTTTTCCAGACACAAACTATTAATCGCTGACATTTAAATAACGCGCCACGGAAGTCTGACTCGCAAACTTTCACCACTTACGTACACATATCTTGAAATTAAAGCCTCAGATCGAAAAATAGCAACGGACCTTCCGACCTCTTTTTTCACGAGGTACTTGCATATTTCCATTTATCCGAATTTGCTATTTAAATAACTGTATCCTCTGTAATTCCCAAGACTTTCATATTTATATATTCATTCAAAAAATAATTCAGCACAATTAGCGTCGATACTGAAAATAGCTGTGCACTAGGACTGGGACTATTCGAATATTTTACAAGTATTCGAATACTACGAATAAACTTCGAATATTTGAGTAGTCGAATACTGCTGTAGTCGAATATTTGAGTATTCGAATACTGATGTAGTCGAATATTTGAGTATTCGAGTACTGATGCATTCGAATATTTGAGTATTCGCATACTATTCGAATATTTGAGTATTCGAATACTATTCGAATATTTGAGTATTCGAATACTATTCGAATATTTGAGTATTCGAATACTATTCGAATATTTGAGTATTCGAATGTTATTATTTGAATACTATTCGAATACCGATGTAGTCGAATGTTTGAATATTCGAATACTGATGTATTAGAATATTTGAGTATTCGCATACTATTCGAATATTTGAGTATTCGAATACTATTCAAATACTGATGTATTCGAATATTTGAGTATTCGAATGTTATTATTTGAATACTATTCGAATACTGATGTAGTCGAATGTTTGAGTATTCGAATACTGATGTATTCGAATATTTGAGTATTCGCATACTATTCGAATATTTGAGTATTCGCATACTATTCGAATATTTGAGTATTCGCATACTATTCGAATATTTGAGTATTCGCATACTATTCGAATATTTGAGTATTCGCATACTATTCGAATATTTGAGTATTCGCATACTATTCGAATATTTGAGTATTCGCATACTATTCGAATATTTGAGTATTCGCATACTATTCGAATATTTGAGTATTCGCATACTATTCGAATATTTGAGTATTCGCATACTATTCGAATATTTGAGTATTCGCATACTATTCGAATATTTGAGTATTCGCATACTATTCGAATATTTGAGTATTCGCATACTATTCGAATATTTGAGTATTCGCATACTATTCGAATATTTGAGTATTCGCATACTATTCGAATATTTGAGTATTCGCATACTATTCGAATATTTGAGTATTCGCATACTATTCGAATATTTGAGTATTCGCATACTATTCGAATATTTGAGTATTCGCATACTATTCGAATATTTGAGTATTCGCATACTATTCGAATATTTGAGTATTCGAATACTATTCGAATATTTGAGTATTCGAATACTATTCAAATACTGATGTATTCGAATATTTGAGTATTCGAATACTTTTCGAAAATTTGAGTATTCGAATACTATTCGAATATTTGAGTATTCGAATACTATTCGAATATTTGAGTATTCGAATGTTATTATTTGAATACTATTCGAATACTGATGTATTCGAATATTTGGGTATGTTATTATTCGAATACTGATGTACCATACTATTCGAATACATCAGTATTGAGCAACTGACGTATTCGAACATTCGAATACCGAAAAATTCGACAAATAGTCCCAGCCCTACTGTGCACCAGGGGCGAAATGGTGTCAGGCCCACGTTTCCACCCTTTTTCCTCACGCTGACGCGCAGAGTACGCCACAACATTCTCCAACACCGCCACTGAATCACACTGTACGAGCAAACAAGCGGAGGTAAAAAACACACGATTGTCCGTGGGCATCGAGGATAATCTGGGCACGATCGACTGATATTAAAATGAACAGGCTGCAGACGATATTGCCCGACTGTTTATTCAATTCCAGGAGCTACTGACGATAGACGGACGACATCAACGAGGCTTTATATTTAAATCATCTCCCGTGGCCATGGAAATTTATGACTACCTCATAAATAACACAGGCAGCGGGACGGGGGTGTATAAATCGTGACGAAGTGCCATTAAAAATGCTCGGTAGCTTCGTTTTCATTGAATCCTCCCCTACCTTCGAATTTTATTAAATATCTTCCTCAGCGCCGAAGGAGCCATCGAGCAGCACGAAATCCACCATTCAGACGGCAAATTGATTCACGGACGTCAGAGGCATCTCGACGTATTCAGCGTGCGCCCGATGGAAAATGTGATTCGCCGTCGGAATTTATTCTATTTCATTCTGTTTCGCTCGCTCGAGAACTAAGTATAGCCGGCTCGAGGAGTATTCCTATCGATGACGGGGCCTCGTCGCACGGTTGATAATATTTTTCATAATCAACGGCGGGCATTTCTCATCGCCGGGGGAGGTGCGCCCGTGATGAGACAAATCACGGGATAAAGGTTTGTGCAAGCGGACGCGACACCGTGAGGGCCGAGCGATTCCTATCTGAGGAAATTCCATCGAATGGAACTGATAGATGTGATTAATAGCGAGAACGTATCTTTCATCTGCAAACAATTCGCGACGTTGCCCGCTGCGTCTTCTGCGAAATATTGCCGTAACTCAAAGTGGCAATTGACGGCCGTCACCGCTGCTGAATGAAAGATTTCAGATTGGGCTGGGATCCTGTCGCGAGAAATTGTTGCTCTATGATTTTCTGGCCGAGATCGGCTATCTTTGGAATAGGGGATAATTGTATTCAGGGGCGATCCACGGGGTCGCGGTGATTAAATCTTGATTCAGAAAGTGGGATGTATAGATTGAGTCACGAGGTTTGCTAATAGGTCTCTGTGGGAGAGATAGGAATTCAATGGTTCAATGAAATTTAAATTCCTGTGGAAGTGCAATTGTACTTTTTGAAAAATAGATTCTGTATTCTTTTAGGCGCATACCTAGTCTTCTGAAAAAACCGGTTTTCGAATTCCACTATTCCCAAAAAACTGGTTAAACCGGTTTTCGAATTTTCACAAAAAATATAATTACAGTGGAAAATAAATATCAGTACTTATTTTAAAAATGTTCAATTTTTTTAATATTTATGGAATTACAAAAATATAGCAAATTAAAATATACTGTATCTATACAAATCCAAATAAATAAATAAAATTAAAATAACTTAAATCCGTACCATTTTTGAGTTGACTTAATATTTCTGGATCTACAAAAATCAGCACAATAAAATACACTGCATACAAAACCGAATGCGGAAAAAACTAAAATAACTTTATATCATTTAGTATTTTTCTTCTGAAAATATGAACTCGTGAAGATTAGTTTTCCAGTAAACTATTACGTACTACAATATGCTTGTGTCCGAGACGATTTCAAGTCAAAATTGTAACGATTTTAATCAAATAATTACTACATTTTTCCATATTAAGTCTAGTATATAAAATTGTTTTTTTTCAAACTTTAAAAACCCATTTTTCAAAATTTAAAAACCGGTTTCCGAATTTTACAAATTTATGAAAAACCCGTTTTTAAAAACCGACAAACCCTATAGGGAAGTGCCAGGAAAAGATGTTTCAAATTGAATAATTCAGAGATGTTTGAAATTGAATAATTCAGAGATGTTTGAAATCTCTTAAATAACAGGGCGCTATTCAAATAAATTTTTGAACTTAAATATTTCCTGCATTGCTTCGTTACATTTCTCTTAGACCAGTGGCTCCTTGTACTCGATTTAAACATGCGATTTAAGTTTATCTTCTAATCTTTCCAAGATTACCGTAACCAGTAGTTTCTCGCAAGAGAAGTAAATTTCTTTGCACGTTTTAAACGGAATAAAAAATACATTACTCAGCAAATTATCTCATTTCAATTCACGATGTGTTTTGCTCCTTTTTATTAAACCAAAAAGGAATGAGCAAGCTTTAAGGTACCACGTTCATAGTACTCCTAATACGCATGATTATTAATTCCGATAGTAATCTGAAATTCTAAAGCTCGTATATTACGAGCAAGTGATAGTAAGAAAATACATGAAAACTGTTTCCACAGTGTGCACAAAATTGTCCAAAAGTTATGGGCTCTTGAAGTGAATCGGGCAAAGGAAGGGCAACATTTCACGTGCGTCAATCTAATATTTTCTCTTCCCATCGCGATTTCGGAGGCAAACAGAAGTGTCTGCGACACGCTGGCAAATCCAGATATCACTTTAGTACATGTTTCATGTTCCTGCTCCCCCCCGAGTTGAACGTGAAAGTTCCTCGTACAAATTCGATGCAGTTTGAGACAGCCAGTAGACAACGCGGAGGGATCCAGGACCGTGGAAAAGAAATCGCGAGAGGAATCCACGTTTTCAATTTCCCGAGTATATGTATACGGGGGAAGAGCGAGGTGTGCTTCATGCGCATTCCCCACGATCCTTCCGAAGTACTGAACACGCGATCTCGTTCTCTTAATTCGGCTCCCTTTACCGTTTTCGACGGGAACGCATCCCGGAAAGTGGAATGGCTATGTGGTATGTACCTGCTGTGTTTCAGGAGCCGATGCAAAATTATAATTTCAAGTGCCTGCAGATTACCCTGGTAGAATTTAATGTCACTCCAATGTTGGCAGATATTCATGTTTAAGATGCACAGGTTTCTAGCGGCGATAACCTTTGGATTTATTTCTATTTCTTAAGGTGGGATTGCGCGTTGTTGGCCCGCAAAATAGGTAATTCTTTGTGAATTTTTTGTACAAAAACGGTTCGACAAATTAATTTGAGGTTGGCAGGCTGTTTTATTGTATCTTGAGCTATTGTGCTGAATTTTTGTGTGACAGTGAAAAGGAACATGGCAGGTGCAGAGTGCTGACTGAGAGCGTTGAACATGTCAAAGTAATCGCTTTTTTTAGTTCAAGGAATGTTGAACAGAATTCAATGGAGTGTTGGAGGATTTAGGAGACGGAGTGCATTCAGTATTTCACTTGTTATTTCTGCACAGAACGTAAGAGTAATGAGTGCAATAGTATTTGCATGGTTTAGAGCCATTTTAATTAATTTTATGCACTAAGGCGAATTTATTAAGGTTCATCAGGATTCTAATATATTTGTAGCATCTACGGTTTCGTTTTGAATAATTGATTAAGAGTACATATTAGATAATGTTTGAGCAGTGTAGAAAAGATAAAAGAAAGGAGTAAATGTAACCCATAGTATAATCGATTAATAATGACACAATTCCTTAAAAAATACATGTGAAACTCGTACAAAAAGAGTGACTAGTAAATGAATTTACAAAATCAAAAGAATACAACACATCTTCATATTGTAATTAGGGCTGGGACTATTCGAATAATTTAATATTCGAATATTTTACAAGTATTCGAATACTATTCGAATGTTATTATTCGAATACGCCTGTATTCGAATACATCAGTATTCGAATACTTAAATATTCGAATAGTATTCGAATACTTGGATATTTATATTCGCCAAATAATTGAGCAACTGAAGTATTCGAATATTCGAATACCGAATAATTCGACAAATAGTCCCAGCCCTAGTTGGAATGAAACTTATAAAATATAAAAATAAATATTTCCCTACAATAGAAACAGATATTTTGTTAACCAATATTTAAAAAGTTCTCAATCGTTGCAACAAATACTGAAAACTATTCAATGAATAGTAGGGGACACCGGGGATAGTTTGGACACGGGGATACATTGGACAGTCCTAAAATTGCCTCCATAGTGTGATGATTATTGCAATTATTTTTGTAGTTTGTGCCTATGATCACACCAAATCAACTGATATTCAATATGGCGTGTTGCATTCACGAATAACAAGATAAGTCACACTTTTCAATTCTTGCATGTTACTATATAATATTTTCATCTACTTTTTGTTGTGATTCGGATACTTCATTATGGAGGAATTTTATTGTAACTTTTTTGAGGCATTGCTGAATGTGTTTAGAATAAAGTAATGCTATTCAAAAATCAAAGTATCCTTTTTGAAGAAAGGCACGAATCATTTTGTTTCGATTTGGCATGAGGGGTTACATTGGACAGACTTGGGAATACATTGGACAGACTTGGCGGTTGTCCAATGTATTCCCAAGGCTGTCCAATGTAAACCCTATTTTACTTTGTTTACAAATATTTAAAAGTAATGGTGAAGTATTGGCTTCGAGTTCCCCTTCCGCGCGGCTCTGGAAAGCACCATGGAGGTCGGGCTCCTTAATGGCCCAACAGGCCCCAACTACTGGAAGCAAACCTTGTAAAGTGTAACTTCATTATTTCTTATCTATTTGTCATTTAAATAAATTATATATTCATTGGATTATTCATTATTATTTCTTTCCATCTGTCCAAACTATCCCCGTGCTATGTCCAATGTAACCCCACCAATGGGGATACTTTGGACAATATGCATCTCTAAACTTTCTTCACCTTAAAGTAATACTAGAGAATGTGAGGCCCGTTTCTCAGGTTCAAATGAATAGCGCACATTCTGAACTGTCGAATGGTGTATAATTTATAGCCGTAAGGCATTTTACCAGCCCACTAAATACTATTAATAAAAAATTGTCCAAACTATCCCCGGTCTCCCCTACTACAACTGTAATAAAGTATTTGAATACTGATGTATTCGAATAGTATGGTGTGAATTATAAATCTTGTAAGTTAATTTTGACCCACTTCACACCATACTATTCGAATACATCAGTATTCGAAGTTTATTCGTAACATTCGAATACTTGTAAAATATTCGAATATTAAATTATTCGAATAGTCCGAGCCCTAATTTCAACTAGAACTAGTATTTACAAGAACTTTTACTTTATCAGCTCCCACGGGAACTTATAATGTGAGAACATTTTTAAAACAGTTCCACGGGCCATGTTTCAAACAGAACCTATTGAAAAGTTCCAGAACTCTTTCGAACCCTGCTTTCAATCAAAGCGTTCGAAATCATTAATATAAAACAAGAGATCTCCCAACTAAATGACCGAAAGTTTCGCCTGGCAATTTTCATATTGCCCTCGCAGTTTTTCCTGAAACAGCATTAAATCTCGATGAAGGGATCCACCGGGCAAGCCCGAATCTCCTTTTTCCATACACGCGGATACAATCCCGCATACGGACGGTCCGGGAGAGGAAAGGACCGCGCTGTACCTTATTGGTATTTTATGTTAAACAAAACCATATATAATGGCACGCAATGCTCAGAGATGAAATCGTTGGACGCACGTGTCCTTTCTGGAGTTTCATACGGTCCGTTGCTATTATTTACGAGGCTGCAGAGTGCAGGCTGACACGGGGCAAGAAAGGGACAACAGTCAGGGAGCATCGGTTGTCGGGGCAGCAGCTTATGATAAAATCGAATTTCCTTCGGTGTCTGGATGGAAAGCAAAGCAAAGGTGGAGCAGAGAGAATATCTTCTTCAGAGACGAATAATTCTGTATCGGCTAAAGTCTGCTGGCACAGTAGTTTTCCGATGGCTCTGAATAATTCACTGAGAGTCGCTTCATACCGTCGACATGTCGTGCAATTTGTAATATTACAAAGTAAAATGTCCCCTCTGTCGTTACCGCTGCGACTCTCGTGCAATTAGAAAGTAATATTTCGTGATCCATTTTCCATTCAGATTGTAGGTGCATGTTCCCTGCGAAATACGAGCACCACGAAATAGGTAATATTAAGGATAACGAGCCGGCCTGTTCTGTATTTTACTTTTAAATATCAATGCTCCATGGGAAGGCTCGAATGAGTATTACGGAAATGTAAGAACTGATAGGGATCTATTGTAAGTGGTAAGGGGAGCTATACATATAGCACTATCAAAGAATGAGGATCCATGTAAAGAAGAAGATATTATCTCATTTCTTTTACTTCGAATTTCGATGCAATAAGGTAGCCACTAGGGCTGGGACTATTCGAATAATTCAATATTCGAATATTCGAATAATATAATATTCGAATATTTTACAAGTATTCAAATGCTACGAATAAACTTCGGATATTTGAGTAATCGAATAATAACATTATAGTATGGTGTGAAGTGGGTCAAAATTACCTTACAAGATTTCACCCTGACAAATGATCCGAAAGAACTTGATTTATATTCACACCATACTATTCGAATACTTAAATATTCGAATAGTATTCGAATACTTAAATATTCGAATAGTATTCGAATACTTAAATATTCGAATAGTATTCGAATACTTAAATATTCGAATAGTATTCGAATACTTAAATATTCGAATAGTGTTCGAATACTTAAATATTCGAATGGTATTCGAATACTTGGATATTCGAATTATATTCGCCAAATAATTGAGCAACTGAAGTATTCGAATATTCGAATACCGAAAAATTCGACAAATAGTCCCACCCCTAGTAGCCACAGCAAAATTATTGATTCCCTCTTAAATCACCTTCAAATTGATCTTTAGAGCTTTTCTTTAAGTTTGCTAACTCAATGGAAAAGTGACCCTAAAACTTTTTTCTTTTAAATTCGTGTGTTCACGGTTCAGGTGAACTTCCAAGCAAAATGGCATAATGCAATAACGAGAATGGCCGTTCCCACGTGGCCAATTTAAGGACACCTTAAACCACCAATACACACATGCGCGTTATGACAGTCTCGCTCAATCAACTCTGGGGAAGCCGATTTACATAATATATAAAGAGATCGCCGCATTAGAGGCGGTCTATCGAGCCAAGCATCCGGTTGTCTGCGCTCACTGTGTATGCAAATCACCGAGTCACGTTCAACGAAACCTAAAAACAACCATTTACCAAAGTGTTTCCATTGCAACGTTGCATCAAGAAAACAGACACAACTTCATGTCATTAAACTGGGAAACACCCTGTTTCTATCCTTTATGCATGGTGGTTCTCAATTAGGGCTGGGACTATTCGAATAATTTAATATTCGAATATTTTACAAGTATTCAAATGCTACGAATAAACTTCGAATATTTGAGTATTCGAATACTAGTCAAATACTGATGTATTCGAATACTAGTCAAATACTGATGTATTCGAATACTAGTCAAATACTGATGTATTCGAATACTAGTCAAATACTGATGTATTCGAATACTAGTCAAATACTGATGTATTCGAATACTAGTCAAATACTGATGTATTCGAATACTAGTCAAATACTGATGTATTCGAATACTTAATACTTATGTATTCGAATAGTATGGTGTGAAGTGGGTCAAAATTGGCTTATAAGATTTCACCCTGACAAATGAACCTAAAGAACTTGATTTATAATTCACACCATACTATTCGAATACTTAAATATTCGAATAGTATTCGAATACTTAAATATTCGAATAGTCTTCGAATACTTAAATATTCAAATAGTATTCGAGTACTTAAATATTCGAATAGTATTCGAATACTTGGATATTCGAATTATATACGCCAAATAATTGAGCAACTGAAGCATTCGAATATTCGAATACCGAAAAATTCGACAAATAGTCCCAGCCCTATTATATAAAGTTATGGCAACTTAATCGTATATTTTCTGTTAAAATTGTCAATTCTGGTTTAGGCATATTTTGAACTTGACTGTCCTTAGATATCGATATCTTCATTTCATATTGATTGAGTTGATCAGTCGATATTCCATTTTGTCAGAGAAAGTACCAACTTACTTTGGCTATTTACTTTGAGGAGTATGGCTTATGTACTCGGTTCATAATCATTTCTCCTTCACGCGTGCAAGCGTTTAAAAATCGCGAGAAATTAGGTGACAAGCCGACGAGTTTATTAATCAGGATTACTTAATTATGATAATGCCTTCGTCACGCTTAAATCACGCTCTTTCAGACCCGCGAATGTACCTTATCTGACATCGGTGGCGGAATTGTACAGAGTAGAAGCGGGCAAGATTAAAACATCGTCCACGGGGGAACGCGAATGTGCATTTTTCTCGTATTAACCATAAAAGATGGGCGACGCAAACGTGTACGTTCCAGTCGTAATTCATTTTATATTTCCTCTGTTTCCTGTTAAACCACCACGTATGGCCGAGCCCCGCGGTATTACAGCGCAACCGCCTCGTGCTCGTGATTCGCAAAAGCGTAACCGAATTTCCTACGGTCCTTAATTTCTGCCCTTTTTCTGGACAATCTCTCTCGACAACGCAACGCTTCGCGAGTTCACCTCGAATCTCGCCATTTCCTTGCCGGGGGATCTGCTTTTCCCCGTTGCGGAATCACGGTGCTCGAGAGTCTTCCAAAACTCCGGTGCCTAACGCGCAACGGTGCCTTGAAGCTAATAACACTAAGTAGTTTATGAAATAAACAAGTTTGTTGGGATTTTTAGATTTTGGGATGAGACAATGATGGGAGATTATATTTGGTTCCTCATAAGAGAAACGAATTCCAAAACGCAGGAAAAATAAAAAAAGAGCCAGGACTATTTCTAAAATACACACATATTAACAAAATACTTGAAAAACACAATAAAGTGAGAAAAAGTCAAAAACCGAGAAAAATGAAATTTTAGTGTTTTCACACAACTGTCTCTAGCTCCGGTATTTATCCATAGATTTTCTTCAGTAGCACCTTGTTTTCTTCACAAAAGTGCAGACTCAACGTAAGAAATGAGAAACTGAGTCCATTTGCCCACATGATTAAATAAATTGTCGATTTCAATTTCGGTAAAAAAAAAAGACTTTTTTCACATATATCCATGGATTTTACCCGAACTACTGAAACAATGTGCAAATTTTGTAAGTTGCATTTGTTTGCGATTCAATTATCATTAATTTGATATAATTTTGGACCATATCGGTGATTCGCAACACGAGATATTCGCAATTAAGTGGAACCACCTTTTTGACAGACAAGTGAAAAGTTCAATCTCGATATCTTGAAAGGGTATCCATAGAACAAATTTTAGACCCTTTTTTCGGAATCAGCGGGCCATTTGGCATAAGAAAAAAATAGTCACATCTGCTGCGCAAAATGAATATCTAAAAAAACGATTAATTGTCGAATTTATGATCGTTAAGAGCAGTGAAGGGTTTAAAGGTGCGTATCGACTTTGCGAGGCTTCCTCGCGAGGCACGCCTCGTCTGGAACCTGTCTCGTGAAGCTTCAGCGCGAGGCTGCTTCGGAAAGTGATCATGGTCGAGGTAATCTCCAGACTGTCCACTCCGCGAGGCGTGCCTCGCGAGGAAGCCTTGCAAAGTCGATACGCACCTTCACGGGCAACCGATGAGCAGTTAGCGCCTGAGTTAGGTCTGGGTTATGTCTGGGTTATGTCTGGGCTAGGTCCCTGCCCAGAAGGCCTCCCACAGCTCCATCTTCCAATAAAATATGATTTTATCCAAAAACTATATTCATGCTGTTATTTTGCTACCTGGGCCTCTTTCCTAAATGCGCCACTGGTTAAGTGTCTTCAGGATTCACTTCTGTGGCTCAAGCTTCCGCCCATATCCGTATGCTAACTGACTATGTTTCCTTATGTCGTTTCATTGCTTTTGCTTTTATTTAAAAAAATGTGGAACATTTCACGATTATGCATGGCATCATAGCGCAGGGGCCATGCCATTCTTCTTTGTATCGTCCCCATTTTCGTGAGAAAAGACCCAAAGGCTTCTTCCATTCACCAGTTGCTTTTGTACCTACAATTCTGAAACCCCTCTAGTAACCTATATACCCTAGCCGAGAAGAAAGCTTAATTTCAGAAAGCGTTCAACTTCGAAATGGAAAAAGTCTCAGAACTGAGTAGAGCACGCAGGAAATAAATGTTAAAGGAGAGTCACCAGATGGGTATTCCAATGACTCAGATCTACCAAAAGGCTGAACATCCATCACCACGTCACCAGACCTGGGAGTCAACCATTGCGTAACCATAGTAAAAAAACGGATCACCATTGTAAGGCTAATGTAGCGCGTAGCAACTGACATTCCCAAGTAAATAGTTTGCAAAGCCGGTTAACGGAGCAAGTAAGCTCACGCAATGTATGTATATTGTTATGTCCGTGACGAATAGCCATCCGCAGTCCGAGGGAACGTTAAAGAAAAGTTCCACACGCGGTTCCTGGGTTGTGGGGATGCATTCTCAAGCAGTGCACGTGAAGGCCACCCAGGCTCAGCGCGCTCATCTGGAACTGGACTAGGCCGGAATACTTGAGGATGAATACGGTCCTCAAAATCCTGGACACCCAGGGATCTTGCAGGTTGTGTTGCGTCTGGTTCGTACCTTCGGCGTTCTCTCACGCAGTTGAGATTACGTGATGCCTGGACTTCGTTAGTCACGTTGCATCGCGGGGAGATAGCTTGGGTACACTTGGGACTGTTTTACCTTTTGGCTATTCGAGGGAGTGGCAACCACCCAGCTCACGTTAAAACGTGGTTCCTGGTGGCGAGCAAGCGTGTAATCGTTGTATTCCCATCCCGAACCACCAAAGTCCCTATTCCAGGGTAAGGATCTTGGGCGATTGGACCCAAAAAGGGGAACAGTATTAATAAATATATGTACAAAAATATTGGGACACCGATATAGTTCGATTTTCATAGAGTATAGTTTCTAGATAACAAAAGCGCAATTTTATTTGTTTATCTCATAAGGTTGTTGAACTAATAGAAGAAAAACGGAAGAATAGCTGATTCTTATATCACAAAAATATTCGGACGTCAGTAGCGATTGCTCCGAAGATTCTAACTGACTTGGACGTGCATATTTCAGAACCTTGCGGCACTCAAAGTGTTTAGGACTGAATCTAATTTGGGTCACAGTTACAATCCCTTTTCTATACGATTCCATCGATAGTGTACACAATTGAATCGTACCACATACGACAGAGTCTGTTCGTCGTAGGATCGATTCTACCCGCGCGTCGTGGGTTCGTAGATTTTCTAAGATTTCGTAACCCAGCTACGCAACTGCCGCATGACGCACTCCTCGAGCGTAGGATGTCCTCTGGCGCGCGAGCGGTGCGTGTTTAACCGCAAGCACGGACGTACGCGCGTGTGTATTCACGTATTTCCGCCCGCATCCGCGCGAGCGCTAACTGAAACGAGGTGTGCCCCGAATAACGGCACCGCTATACGCCTGAAACACGCGCGGATATAAATAAGGTTTATGACGTCATCTCCAACAGCAGGGAGGGAGACGGAGAGAGAGAGAGAGAGAGAGAGGGGGGGAGAGAGGGACTCGAAATCCGTTCCCCGTTGTTGTTTCAGTTCCTTTCTGGTTTCTCCCTCGCTTCCTATTCTTTGTTCCATCACGTTCCGTGCCGCCACAGGCTTCCGGTTTCGTCGGAATATTCCGAAAGGCAGGCGTTTTAATTTCGTCACGACGCGCTCCGAACGCCCCGGCCACGCGGCGTCTTCCTCAGCATTCCCGTCTCGGGAAAAATTGATTTCGGGTTGATCCTTCTCGTCGTCATGGAAATCGTAGGGAACTTGAGGAATTTAGAGTTGCGGCTGTGGCCGCCTGTAGCTTTATACTTCTGTAGGTCTCTTTAGCCCTCTGCAGGTTTGTGGTTCCGTAGGTCTCTGTTGCCGTGTACTTCTATATATCTCTGTAGATCTCTGAAGCTCTCTGAAGTTTCACATTCCCTTAGCTCTCTGCAGTTTTATAACTCTGTAGCCCCGGTAGCCCTGTACTTTTGCAGATCTCTATATCTCTCGGTAGCTCTATACTTCTGCCGATCTCTAATGATCTGTACTTTCGTAGATCTCTGTAGTCGGCTGCAGCTCTGTGTGGGTCTCTACTTCTGTAGCATTGTGCAGCGTTTCATCTCTGTACCTCTCCGTACCTCCATACCTCTCTGCAGCTCTGTAGTTCCGCAGGTAATCGTAGCTCCGCAGCTCTCGACACCTTTGTAGCTCAACAGAACTTTGTGTTGACTCTTGGGCACTTGGAATGCATTGTATGCAAATACATCAGCGAACGTCTGTCCACGGGTGATAGATCGGAGATGATTGATCAAATTATGTCAACAGGATAAAGCCTCTCGATTTGTATCACATCCAGCAGAAGTAACTCTTACAGAGACTCCTAAAAGTATAAGTTTCAACGCACAGGCTATCCATTAGAAAGCACTGGTCAACACGTTAATCATTCCAAGAGTACAAGTTGCCGATTCAGAGAAAGACCGGTGCAAAGTTAGAGTTCGCTATCCTGCGAATAATTATGACTGGCACTGTACGAGCACGAGAAAATCCAGCACCCACGCGAGCTCGAGAACACTTTTCCTTGTTTTTCTTCGCTCGAACGCCAGGAAGATTGATCTCCCCGGTGGAAACTGTGTGATTTGGATCGCACGGGGGGGGGGGGAAATATGGCGCCAGTCCGTGCATCCTTCGTTTCTTCCTTCCCCCCTTTCCGTGCTTCTCGAATGCTCGTGACCAATTGAATTTTAATGACGAATCGTTAACAGCGCTGCATAAATACGGGCACGCCATCGTTCCCGGTGACGTCTGCAGCAACGAAAAAGATCGCTGAGAGGCTGCGTGCTATTTATTTCCATCGCCAGTCGCCGCGAAACGACGAATGCTCGTGAAATAACAGACACAGTGAAACTGTTTGCTCACTGACGAATTATGCGTCGTCGTGAAAATTCACAAAAGTCTTCCCACGAGTAGGTTACACATATCGCTGCTTCGGGCTGGGACTATTTGTCGAATTTTTCGGTATTCGAATATTCGAATACTTCAGTTGCTCAATTATTTGGCGAATATAATTCGAATATCCAAGTATTCGAATACAATTCGAATATCCAAGTATTCGAATATTCGAATACTTCAGTTGCTCAATTATTTGGCAAATATAATTCGAATATCCAAGTATTCGAATACAATTCGAATATCCAAGTATTCGAATACTATTCGAATATCCAAGTATTCAAATATTTGAATACTTCAGTTGCTCAATTATTTGGCGAATATAATTCGAATACCCAAGTATTCGAATACAATTCGAATATCCAAGTATTCGAATACAATTCGAATATCCAAGTATTCGAATACAATTCGAATATCCAAGTATTCGAATACAATTCGAATATCCAAGTATTCGAATACAATTCGAATATCCAAGTATTCGAATACAATTCGAATATCCAAGTATTCGAATACAATTCGAATATCCAAGTATTCGAATACAATTCGAATATCCAAGTATTCGAATACAATTCGAATATCCAAGTATTCGAATACAATTCGAATATCCAAGTATTCGAATACTATTCGAATACTATTCGAATATCCAAGTATTCGAATATTAATCGAATATTTAAGTAGTCGAATACTATTCTAATATCCAAGTATTCGAATACTATTCGAATATCCAAGTATTCGAATACTATTCGAATATTTAAATATTAGAATACTGATGTATTCGAATAGTATTCGTATAATAACATTCGAATACTCAAATATTTGAAGTTTATTCGTAGCATCCAAATACTTGTAAAATATTCGAATATTAAATTATTTGAATACTCCCAGCCCTAATTAGTATACATACCGACGGTCAATTTTTTTGTAATTCGCTTATTTCATTTCATGGAGTCGAAACATGTGTCACAAAGAATGTGGGGAAACCTTGTAATCACAAATTGGTCACATGGGTTTCAATGCACCCCCTCTTTTTCTAGAAATGTAAATTTTCATGTGTTGAAATTTGAATTTGAAAAAATAGTTTTTGTAAATTCACCAAATTTTTAAATTGTATTATTAAGGTCTAAAAAATTACAGAAATATTGGCAAAGACATATCCCAGGGTGCGATGCACCCCTTGTGACCACGAAGGAATATTCCAAGTGGGAAATATTTATGTTTCAAACTACTTTCCTTGTTAATTCTGCCTTCCGTGTAATTACGTAGTCTAATTAAGGGAAGCAGAACGTGAGCCCCTACTCGTGTTGCGTTATTATTATTTTTAATATATATTGACTCTTATGCACCATACGTAGATCTAACTTCTGAGTTTGTATTTAGTTGATTTCATACATCTTCTATTCTTCATTAAAATTCTTGTTTTCATTCTCGTGCGTTAATTCCAGTAATGAGCACCCAAAAATAACCATCAAATCATACCATTACATTTACATGTAAATTGCTCGTATTATTTACTTTGCTTCGCGTTCCGTAAGATCTTAACATTTAAACGCAGATTCGTATTAATTTCGATGCTGGAAATCGAAATTTTATTTTTCTCCCACAGGTTTCGAAAGTGATCGAACCATTTTTCTGGGAAAACTTGTTAAAGCAGCTCGATCGAATACGCGAGGTACATTCGCCAGCTAGCGGGGCTTAGAAACTTCTATCTTAATTACAGCATTAATTAAGAGTTTATCTGGCTGGCAACTATAGTCGCCGATTGTCCACGTTCCATCGAAATTTCTATCGCCCCCGTATCTGTTCTCTTTCCTCCTGATAATCACGCACACTTTTACGAAATGAAACTGGTTCGCCCCCGCGAACGAACCGCGTGCGCGTTCAGTTCTCTAGGAAATTAGATTCCGTGTAATTGCATCGAATAAGTAGGAAGGGAAAGCAGCGGTGATAAAAAATAACAATCACGGTTTTATGTTCGTACGTTCGTGGTAACACTCGCCGTACAATCAACCGCGGAATGCTAAATATCCGCCACTTCGGCTGCGCAGTTTTGCGCATTAAGAAATTAGGGTGTTCGTGATTTCTTGGGTGTAATGATTTGTTACGCTGCTCGAAATAATTAGGGCTCGAGTCACTCGAGTGATTGTTACGGGATAAGGTGTCTTATAGTTCGGGACAACTTTGACGGTGAAACTACGATCGTGCGCTATCGTCCATCAATCAGGCGAAAAATCAATTACTGCAAAGTAACTTGTTTTATTGCTTCAGCCGAGCAACGCTCTAATTGAGCGCACGCGCAATTTGTTGCAAGCTCGTCGATAACAATTATTTCATCCTCGTCTCGTGATCGATGGTGTTCGTTTTTGAAACTGCTTATGGAACGGCGGCAATTAAAACTAATGAAATTGAATCTTTCAGGGCTTTGATGATTGGACGTTGCTAGAATAAGTTAATCATGAAATTTCGGATGACCGAGTTTTCTGTTATCGTCCCACGTAAGAAGTGCTTACATTGGAATTGGGTTTTCTTGGAGCCTTGCCGGATGGTAATATGATTTCTTGAGTGCTGGAGTGATTGCAAACGAAGGTCGAGCGAATTTAACCGCCATTGAGGTGTCATTATCGATTCATAATTGAGGGGCATGAATAAAACCGTGATTGCCTGTATGGCGAACATATCTAAACTCGTTAAATATAATGCAGGCGCGTAATGTTAATCAAGGACACGTAACACGTAGCTCTGTGACAGCAATATAAAGCACGTGCTGAAGGTTCAATTATTAATGAGCAGACGCGGTCTTCGTAGAAAGAAGAACGATCTGATTTCCTCTCTGTTGGATCTTGTCGATACATAACGTGTTAAAATAATAACTCAAATTAGTACAATATTTTCAAAATAAACTACTACCTATTGTACTAGAGCTGTTACGAATATTCGAATAAATAGGAGTATTCGAATTTGAGATTCGAGTAAACAGAAGTATTCGAATTTGAGATTCGAATAAACAGAAGTATTCGAATTTGAGATTCGAATAAACAGAAGTATTCGAGTTTGAGACTCGAATAAACAGAAGTATTCGAATTTGAGACTCGAATAAACAGAAGTATTCGAATTTGAGACTCGAATTAAGAGAAGTATTCGAATTTAAGATTCGAATAAACGGAAGTATTCGAATTTGAGATTCGAATAAACAGAAGTATTCGAATTTGAGACTCGAATAAACAGAAGTATTCGAGTTTGAGATTCGAATTAAGAGAAGTATTCGAATTTAAGATTCGAATAAACGGAAGTATTCGAATTTGAGACTCGAATAAACAGAAGTATTCGAATTTGAGACTCGAATTAAGAGAAGTATTCGAATTTAAGATTCGAATAAACGGAAGTATTCGAATTTGAGATTCGAATAAACAGAAGTATTCGAATTTGAGACTCGAATAAACAGAAGTATTCGAATTTGAGACTCAAATTAAGAGAAGTATTCGAATTTAAGATTCGAATAAACGGAAGTATTCGAATTTGAGATTCGAATAAACGGAAGTATTCGAATTTGAGACTCGAATAAACGGAAGTATTCGAAATTGAGACTCGAATAAACGTAAGAATTCGAATTTGAGACTCGAATAAACAGAACTATTCGAATTTGAGACTCGAATAAACGGAAGTATTCGAGTTTGAGATTCGAATAAACGGAAGTATTCGAAATTGAGACTCGAATAAACGGAAGTATTCGAATTTGAGACTCGAATAAACGGAAGTATTCGAATTTGAGATTTGAATAAACGGAAGTATTCGAATTTGAGATTCGAATAAATAATAGTACTCGAATATTCGGAGTGATCGAATTTTGGATCGTACCTACCGAATAGGAATCTAAACATGAAATATTTTTTCACATTTTATTATGAAATAAATTTGAATCTTTATTACTCTGTGGTAAATTTATGATGAAATGTTGAAACGAAAACAACCATCAGTTATTAGTATTAGAATACTAATTATTTTCAATCGTTATTGAAACAAATTATGCAAATAAATGATGAATTATTCGAACAAATGGATGAAATAATTTGTTGCAAAGAGTATAGAATTATTATTTAAATAAAAAATTGTACTGTAAACAATTTATTCGGATAATTATGTTACATACGTAAACATTTACTTGGATCAATTGGAACAATGCCCAATTCTGTTTCGCAGGCGATCTACACGACTTCATTTTCAACATAAAGTTTGACCCATCAGTATAAGCAGATATTTTTATAGGAAGCTAAACATTTACCACAGATTAATAAAGTTTCAAATGTACCGTTTGAAAAACTAATAATTATATACTAAAATATAATTAATTTATTCGAATATTCGAATTGTTTGAAGAAACTACTCGTATTCGAAATTATTCGAATTATTCGAAATTATTCGAATTATTCGAATTTTTGAATATTCAAATATTTACAGCTCTACTACCTACAGTTACTCACAACAGCTGAAAAAATTGTAGGTACACAGTTTACTTCAAAATTTAATTTATAAGCTTTAATCCATTACGCATAGATTCAACTAATTTTCTGTGAAATTATCTTGTCCCATTTTCCTAGCAAAATTTCTTTGACCATTTTCTTGATAGCTAGTGCTAACTAAAAGTATATTAATCAAGGTTCATACCAATGTAAATTATAGTGAGTAGGTAATTCTGAATTTAGCATTACTTAAACAAGCGAAATATGTTATATGCATGAGGTGGGCGGATACTTTTGCGAGCAACTGTACACTCCCATTCTCGCGACAGAACATAACCTACAACAACACTTGGCGATTTTCGATGCAAAAGCCGCGGCTTAAATAGGAACTCGGTTGAAGCCGTTTGAGAAATCAGTAGAAACGTGAAGTACATCTGGCCAGGAGAGAGCTTTGAAATCTGATTCGAATGCAGGCAACGAAATATAATATTTTTCCTCGCGTTTCTTGCCCCAGCTTTTTCTGTAACAACCGAATCGACCCACCAGATGCTGTACGCGCGAGAGGCCAGCGTCGTAAATTACACTTAAGTGCCAAACAGCCTTGTGTTAAGTAACGTATACAAGCAGCAGGAATATTCCTCTAATAAACAGAGCGGTTGCGCTGGAATTCCGCGAATTCAATGGTCATGAATCAGCGTACTAAGAATACTTAAATTTCAAATTTCACGCTTAACTCCCGAAAACGGCATCTGCCCTGCGGAGAGCCACCAGAGGCTTCCTGAATAATTTAACGACGCCGTTCGTTTATTAACATCTTCCCACCGTGGAATTATTCATCCCAAACGCTGTTTCGGGCGCTGGAACGCGAGCATCCACGAGCTCCGGGCTCCTCAGCCGAGGCTGTTACTCGCCGTTCAAGTAATCACTTCTGGAGGATCTCCAGTACTCTAGGAACACAGCTTAGTGGCTCGCAATGGGATTTATTTCGACAACCATTGTCAATATTGATTTTAGAAAAAGTTATACGCCTAGCTTTCAAGAATTCAATGTTATATTGAAGTGTTCAGTTAGGAATCTACTGTTCTACAAAGAGTGGCAGATTATATTCTTGGGCAGGTAGAGTTGATAGATTTATTCCTCAGGAAGAGAGGCAGTGGCGGATTGAACAGGGCGGCTGATGAGCAGTAGCCGTCTGGGCCCCTGCCCAGAAGGCCCCCTAGGGCCCTATCTTCAAAACAAATTATGATTTTAACCAAACACTAGGTTTGTTCTGTACTACTACACTTGACCCGTTTCTAGTAACCTCTTCATTTTCCCGATAAAATGGGCTCCTGCCCAAAAGGCCCCCTAGGGCCCTATCTTCAAAACAAATTATGATTTTAACCAAACACTAGGTTTGTTCTGTACTACTACACTTGACCCGTTTCTAGTAAACTACCTCTTCATTTTCCCGATAAAATGGGCCCCTACCCAAAAGGCCCCCTAGGGCCCTATCTTCAAAACAAATTATGATTTTAACCAAACACTAGGTTTGTTCTGTACTACTACACTTGACCCGTTTCTAGTAAACTACCTCTTCATTTTCCCGATAAAATGGGCCCCTACCCAAAAGGCCCCCTAGGGCCCTATCTTCAAAACAAATTATGATTTTAACCAAACACTAGGGTTGTTCTGTACTACTACACTTGGCCCGTTTCTAGTAAACTACCTCTTCATTTTCCCGATAAAATGGGCTCCTGCCCAAAAGGCCTCCTAGGGCCCTATCTTCAAAACAAATTATGATTTTAACCAAACACTAGGTTTGTTCTGTACTACTACACTTGGCCCGTTTCTAGTAAACTACCTCTTCATTTTCCCGATAAAATGGGCCCCTGCCCAGAAGGCCCCCTAGGGCCCTATCTTCAAAACAAATTATGATTTTAACCAAACACTAGGTTTGTTCTGTACTACTACACTTGGCCCGTTTCTAGTAAACTACCTCTTCATTTTCCCGATAAAATGGGCCCCTGCCCAAAAGGCCCCCTAGGGCCCTATCTTCAAAACAAATTATGATTTTAACCAAACACTAGGTTTGTTCTGTACTACTGCACTTGGCCCGTTTCTAGTAAACTACCTCTTCATTTTCCCGATAAAATGGGCTCCTGCCCAAAAGGCCCCCTAGGGCCCTATCTTCAAAACAAATTATGATTTTAACCAAACACTAGGTTTGTTCTGTACTACTACACTTGACCCGTTTCTAGTAAACTACTTCTTCAGTCTCCCGAAGAAATGGGCCCCTCAGAATGTTTGCCACCTGGGCCTTTTTTCTTAAATCCGCCACTGAAGAGAGGGACGGAAATTTTGGGTTTAGAGAAATATTAGATGGCAGGTGGATAGGAGAGGAATGAATGAAGCAGTTGGATGAGTGGCGCGGGATGGGAGGAACAAAGAAGGAGGCTGCGGAGATGTACGGCTAGGGGTAGCGTAGAAAAAGTTAGAGGAGGTATAAATAAGTAGGTAGTAAAACAGAGTAGGAATAGGTTACGAGCTAGGTTAAGATAGAAATAGAAGCAGTAGCAGGCGAGGAATAAGAAGCAGCAATAACATATATAGGCATGCAATTTATTAACGATGTAGATGTGATGTGAAGAATATTTTAAAATGAATTAGGATGTTTATTAATGGACACACAACATGGAGACCGTAAATTAAACTACTACTCTTTATGTCCCTCTACTAACGAGCTCAACTTCACACCACCATTAGCTGGAAAAACCCCAAACCGGCTAAACAGTCGCGCTAGAAAAAGATGCGCATCGAAGTTTCCACTGGCGGATGCTTTAAATTCAGTATTTAGACGCCACGGTTGGGCACAGAATTTTTATTACAAACAGAGGCAAGATTGAATTCGACCATACCAACCACTCACGTTTCATGGAATTGTTAATCCACCCGGCAGCGTAAATATTTTGCTTGCGTGCCAGTTGCGTATTTTTTTTTTGTTTTTCGAGCGAAGAGGCAGCCATAAAAATTCGTATCAGTTTCCATTTCATCTACGTCGGACGGGGGATTACGATCTGGTTAACGATCGCCGGTTTACGCGCTTCCCGACGAGATTACCGTCGTTTATGGTGGCGTAACCGGTTGGGATCCACGCTCACGATCAATTACAATGTACGCCATAAGAAATTATTACTTGAGGAATCGTGCCGCCTGTTACTGCCCGTTAATGCTCGGTTATCTGGATTTATTGGGTAATTCAATTAACCACATTCGGCGGAAATAATTAGATCGTATTACGGCCGAGTTAACGGTGGATTGCGTGGAAGTTTTGCTGGGTTGTATTGAAGCGATTAAAAAAATAATGCGATGATGATGTCCTGCCATCGCTGTGTCATCGGTAGTGTACGAACGCTGACATTTGTTCAACCCTGACGATTATTGTATTATCTCCGTCGCCAATTTTAAACCTGTAGGACCTATCGTATGTCCTCAGTTCCAATTCGTTATTAGTTCAAAGTTGAGTAAGCAAAGCAGAGGCAACATTTGCTTATTAAAAAAATATAAAATCCATGTGAATCTTTAGAATTTCCTAGTGAAAGTTCCTTTCAGCTCAAATAAAAACAATTAAAAAAAGAAAAAGTTAAGTAAGAGTCAATTTAAGGGGTTACGCTTAGTCAGGAGGCCGAAAAAGGAGTGATTTTTCAGAATTTTCTTCTTTGAAACTATATAACTGTATTCAAAAAACTTTTTTTTTATTTGAAAGGTAGTACATTTAGCTATGTCTATGAATTTTAGCGTTAAAAAATATTCATTAACAACAAAGTTATTCACAATCTCCTAGATGTCCTGTTCAAAAGAGGGATTGTGGCCGAAAATCGACATTTTACGTTTGAGTATTTGCCATTTTGTCCTAAATCAATAACATTGTTATTAATAGATATTTCTTAACGCCAAAATTCAGAGACATAGCTAAATGTACTACCTTTCAAATAAAAAAAAGTTTTCTGAATAAAGTATCATAGTTTCTGAGGAAAAATTCTCAAAAGTCACACCTTTTTCGGCCTCCTGACTGAGCGTAACCCCTTAAATTGAACCTCACTTAATTTTTCCTTTTTTTAATTGTTTTTATTTAAGCTGAAAGGAACTTTCAATAGGAAGTTCTAAAGTGTCAAATGGATTTTTATATATTTTTTAATAAGCAATTGTTGCCTCTGCTTTGCTTACTTAACTGTGAACTAATAACGAACTGAAATGATAACTTTGAACTAATAACGAATTTAAATTCCCAAAAATCACAGCTTTTTCGGCTTCCTGACTGAGCGTAACCTTAATAGCAGTTCGACTCTTAGATGCATTTTTTAGTGCAATGTCAGTACAGCTGTTTGCCAGCGTGTAGTACCTACCTTTGCACTTATAATGGGAGTTAATTCCGTTCTATCATTGTACCCCAAAATGAAACCTTCTCTCATATTTATCGTCTATAAAACCGTACCAGTGAATAATCTCTGTTCAATCTAGATGCAAGTGAGACGGCTCTCAAGAATCAACAAGTAACTCCCAACTTTGAGAGACCACAGTACCTAGCATGTGCAGATAAAGTGTCACTTAATTTCAGAGTTCAATACAAACATAACAGACTAGAATCAGTTTAATTCAAACAACCTTCTTCATTCCCCTTACCACCGTTGGATACAAGCCACCAAACACCTTCAAGCACACTTATTTAAACCGACTCAATCCCTCAACTATACAACACTATCACTTCCACCAGAATTTCGCCCTCTCCAAACAAGATTCAGGAAGCATCCATCAAATCGACACGGTGCAAATCTTGCATGGACGTTCCTCTGTTAAAAAAAAAAGAGAAAAAATATACGTTGCAACGACTGTTCGACGTTTCCTGCACGGAACTAATGGCGAACGAAAGTAACGTCACGCGCGGTGTTTTACACGGGACGGTTAGTTATGACACGTTTCGCCCTCTCTATTCTTCGCGTTACGCGCCTCGGGCGAGGAATCGACAGTTTGACGGATCGATGACCTGGCGCAACGTCGATCGACCTGATCGCCTGGGAGCGCATAGATTCCCGTGACAGGATTGCGCGGAGGCGCAAAGGGGGCCATTATTTACGAGGGCGTAAATCAGGATCGAGCACCGATCTGCTGGATCGATCATCCGTCAACCGCCAACACCGCGCTCCCCCTTTTGTCGAGGAAACACTGACGAGCCGCCCACGTATGACGTGGCTATCATCGTCGTCGCGAGGGCCACGAGACGCGAGCCGGCGTTGCACTCTTGCCCCCTGACATCCTTATGCAGCGTCTCGTCTGGATGCTGCGCCAAGGAAGCTGGGGAAGGGGCAGATCGGGCCAGAGAGATCCCAACCGGGCTGAATTTACATTTTGTTGATCTCCGCTTCGTACCGGAAGCACCGACCCTCGAGTCGAGATTTGTACAGATTTATCTGAGATTCGCAGCGATTTACATGGGCTCGCCTATGGGGATGGCAATGTTGCTCGGGGTTTCACTGGGTGTTTTGTTTCTTAGGTCGGTGGATAAGTTTCTGGTGGACACCTACTCTGTGTGGAATGATTGAAGAATGAAGAGTCCTTGTAGAAGACACTGTAGGTGTCAAAATGGGCTTGCAAATTTAAGGGAATGGCGAATTCAGTTTTCTCTGCAACTAAGACGTGGCACACACAGGGTTTTCTACAGGGCTTGAAACAGTTCCGAAAGTAAGGTAAACGTACCTATTATGAAACGCTTTTCGATGGGGTTATGCAATTGTCATCTAATTTATAAAATTTAGTGGGTTAGCATTGAAAATTTGCATACCATTCGATAGGCCATTGTTTTGTGATTATATAATGAGCCATAAAATGTATATTTATTATAAATAAAAAATAATATGACTAAGAAACTAAATGAAGGACCTGTACGTATTATGAAACACTGTTTTCGTACCATGACCCGGTGTTTCATATTCAATGTCCCTATTATGAAACGCCCCGTCAGGTTAGGTTTTTGATATTTATTAAAAAAGTTTGAATTACGCATACTTACTCGTATTTATGATGAAAACGTGAATATAATATATTTTATAAACGCTCTAGGGCAGTTTAAGTAATGAACTATTTCTCTTTTTCACTGGAAATATCTAATTATCAAAGCTGAGGCGTGTGTTTCATGAACTGGTACAACTATGTGAACACGGGTCCGTGGTCTTGGAACACGCTTCCGAACCGTTCCATAAAGCGGGACATTCAAAAAATTGAGGTACACAATATGAAACGGTTATTTTTATCAATGAATTACATTAAAACCATTTTTTTGTAATAGATTATTGTATAATAATACTTATGTTGGTGAATTTGTACAGAAAAGAATGTATAAATATCGATAGAATGTTTGGCAGCTGCTTATATATGCCATAACTATTTCTTATTTCGTTATTTATGATGCTGTTTCAAGAAGGGGACATGTTTGGGAAGGTGTTTCATAATAGGTACGTTTACCTTAACTATTGCAAACTGTTAGACACTGGTTCTGACTGACAAGGGAAAATTCTGAAACTTTGTGAATTTGTAGGGGATTTCCGGATAACCGTTTTCAACCCCTGGTTTTTTACAAATACAATTATTTCTTCTGTGAGTTTGGACTGTGTTAACCGGTTAACTGGCACGGTCCTTTTCTTTATTCGGGCCCAAACTGGTAACATCGAAAAATTAAGTGAATCGCACAAAATTTGGTATACAGGGGTTTTTTGAGTCGCTGAACCGATTCCGGGGGTAATTTTTTTCATCTGACACCCCCAACCCCTAAAAAATAGAATTTAGGGGTGAGTTTGTCAATTCTTTACTAATCCTTTTTTTTATTTCAAATTTTTTATTTGTGAAGTTTTCTTGTCTATAATTCAATTGCTGCAGTTACTTTTTTCAATGCCACAGTACGAATAATTTATACAAATCCCAACAATTCGCTAGTCATTTTGGTTCCGCCATATTGAGTCTGCCATATTGAATTTTACAATTCCAATGCCAAATTCAGATGTAGCGACCCCAAAAACCCCTATGTACAATATTTCTAAATCCCGATAATAGTTTAATATTTGACAGCCAATTTGGTTCGGCCATATTGAGTCTGTCATATTCAATTTTACAATTCCGATGCCAAATTCAGATTCAGCGACCCCAAAAACCATTACATACCAAGTTTCATTCAAATCTTTTGAAAATCAAAAAAGTTATTCCATTTGATCATATATGATACATTGACAGAATTGGCCAGATTTTTGTTTGATCATATATGATACATTGACAGTTAACCGGTTAATGGAGAGAGAAGAAATGTTATGGTGCATTTGGGTTATTGTATACTTAAGCATATTTAGCGATCCAAAGATCAGATTTTGTAAATAATTTAAAGTCAGGGAAGCTTTTTCTCTTTCTTGAGAAATTTGATTTTTGGTACTTATAGTGTTTTCTACGAGGACTCTTCACTTGTGAGAAAGGTTGCAAACGTATTGAAGAATCCTAACAAATTGTACTTGATCTGGTATTCGAAAAGTATTTGGTCTGTACCAAATGACATATTTTGGGAAAATACAGCAGGTGTCCTAATACTTGTGAACGGCACTGTGTGGGGGGGTTTGTGAAAGGAAATGCATTAGTTCTTGGGATTCTTCGTACCGATTCCATAAGTGTCTTAAGGCATTGCTAATTTATCAATAAATGATTGTCTGTTGCTGTTCAGTTTCAATTGGACCTCGTTATGCAGAAAGCTATCAACCCTCAAGAGTCAGGATGGAATACCTACGGAACCCACAAATAACTGTTACATTATTCAATTATTAAAACTATCAAGCCATAGGTCCATTCTTAAAAAACAAAAAACCACAGAAAATTTAAAATAATATTAATTACACTATTAAATAACCCATTAAAAAACCTAGTAAAACAATAACAATAAATAAGACACACCCAGTGGAAATAAAGCTTCTTTTCTATAAAAATTAAAATCTTCAAACTAAATTTACTTATCAGCTTTAGATCATTGAGAGTTGGCAGCTTTCTGCATAACTGGGCCCAATTAACTTTGAGCTTCTCCAACCCAGAGCCACCTAATGCACATAAAGTAGGTAACTAATTTCGAAGACCTGCATAGGATAGTAGGATTGAAACAACTATAACAGGATAGCACTCTATTTCTCAAATTCGAAATAAAATCTATGGCAGTAATTTTTATATTCAGCTATTTCCTGAAAATATGAAAAGAAACTTGCACTTCACTGTGCCCATTCCCACAGGATTCAACTGTCTTCGAGTGGAACTAAACTTTGCAGAAAATTATTGTCGACTCGAACGATTCTAAATGCAGCATTCCAGGAAAGTCGTACTAACAGGAAGAGCAAAGTAAATGCTTGAGATTATAATCAATTCAAATGCATGCTGCGCGAGGTACGGTACGCTTTAAGGAGAACCGTGAAAAAGCCAGGCATTGAAACGAATTGATATTTATTACGACTTACGACCACTCGATCGGGGGAACGTTTAATTGAGTTACCTTTCGTGGCCTGTTAATCGCGATTTAACGGCGGTTAATGACGTAATAATTTTCTGCAGCGAGCACTGCGATCGATCGGCGGCGGCCATTACAACCGGTTACACTACAACAAACGACGGCAACCTCCACGGGAAGACATGTAAACCGGGGGATCGTTAACTCGTCTTCGAGTAAAACTAAATGGAAATTGATTGTTCGCGATGCAAAACATTTAACGACTGTTTCTTCCTTCGTGGTAATACACAGTGGAAATTGAAGTGACGCTCTTACGATGGAAAATACGTCATCACGATCCATTCTGTGCGCGAAGACATGATTGAACGATATTCAGTACACGATGGTGTAACCTCTGAAACAAATCTTTAAATGTAAGCTTTCATTTATGTCAACCACATTGTTCCATGAGAATTTAAAATATCGTAGATCACCTTCTGATTGATGTATATTAAAATAATAAGAGGGAGCAATGCTGATTAGTTCCGAAGCATCGAGTAACTTTTCGCACAACACAAGTCTCTGCCATTTACATGTGATTTATGTGTGTAACAGTTGAAGTATGAACTCTAATTAAAGCACTCGCGACTTGAAAGGGTCAGTGAAGATTCATTGATAGATCTGTAATTTGCAAAAAGTTCATGAATTTCATTAGACCTCCGTGTAATTAATTACATTCATTTCATTTCCTAAATGAATGCTGGGCAGGTACTTTCCACTTCACATGTAAACTAGGGCTGGGTATTCGAATATTCGAATACTTCAGTTGCTCGAATATCCAAGTATTCGAATATCCAAGTATTCGAATATTATTCGAATATCCAAGTATTAAAATACTATTCGAATATCCAAGTATTCGAATACTGATGTATTCGAACAGTATGGTGTGAATTATAAATCAAGTTCTTTAGGTTCATTTGTCAGGGTGAAATCTTGTAAGCTAATTTTGACTCACTTCACACTATACTATTCGAATAGATCAGTATTCGAGTACATCAGTATTCGAATACACCAGTATTCAAGTACATCAGTATTCGAATATATCAGTATTCGAATAGTATTCGAATATATCAGTATTCGAATAGTATTCGAATATATCAGTATTCGAATATATCAGTATTCGAATATATCAGTATTGGAATAGTATTCGAATAATAACATTCGAGTACTCAAATATTCTGAAAATTAAATTATTCGAATAGTCCCAGCCCTAATGTAAACCACCCCGATATTCTCGCTCTTCAACACCTATTCAAATTTACACTTCAATTCTAACACACGCGCATGCAAATAGCTTCGTGAGAAAGTGTCCATTGCCATCCATCCTCTTCCATCAATACCCTCTAAAATGACTCCGTTAATAGTACCGTTGTAACTCGCCCCCTCCTAACTTTATGTGCCACATAAAACTATGATCGCAGGGCCCTTACATAGTCATCGTCGCCAGACGCTGAGGCAGCGAGACTTATCCAGCCATCTTAACCGCTTTCGAAAACATTCATCAACATCCATTCCACGGGGGCTAAATTTTATTCCCTCGTTTGAACGGCATTTTCCCTCCTGCCAAATGTCGCCGGGCGAACCAGCGAGAGTGTCCCTTGTCTTTGTCCCTGATTAACGGCGACAGGAGCTGTACAGCTGTTCGGATTTTGGGCCTCCACGTTCTCCATCGCCTTTTTCCTCAATAAAACACACCTTGGGTCCTTCCGGTCTCCGCGCAGGATACGCAGGCAGCGTCATGTCGCTCGGTTCGCACCTGTCCCCAACAGGTGGCGAGTCTGATTCTGCCGTTGCCACGTCCACGTGTCCTTATGGAACCGTTCTGGGCGAGGGATCCTCTCTATTCTTATCGCCAAGTGAAAATCGGGGGCAGGTAAAAAAGTGGCCCCAGTCGTTGACGATGTCTTATGTAAATCCGTGCTCCACTTGGCCCGGCAGTGGGCTTTGTTATTGAAAATATTCAAGTATTCGAATATCCTCGGTTCGAAATAATTTGGTACCTTCGGACCTCGAGAATTTGAATGGACTTTATTCTTCTCTCACTAATGCCATAGAGTAGAAGAAACTGAACAATTATTCTTATCTTTAAGGGGAGAAGACCGTATGAATCGAACGAAAAATAGAAACAAAAATTTGTCCATAAATCGCTTCTAAAGCGTTTCAGAAATATATTCTCAAAATTAGAGGCCGGAATTCAACTCGGTATTGATAATATAGCCTGGTGAGTCAGTGTGCCTTCGATCGCCAAGCTTAAATGAACAGCATTTTAAGGGGGAATACTATTTTATGGGCCAAAAACATAGCAAAATTTAGGAATTTTTTTTAAGAAACTAACATTTCGATTCATCTAAAATTTGGACCATGTTTTTATGCACCTTGAAGATGTGGCATTTTTTTAAAATCATTTTTAATAATAAATATTTATGGTTAAAAATTAATAAAATGGACATGGTCCAAAGTTCAGATCAATCAAATCGCTGGTTTCTTAAATAAAAATCCCAAATTTTGCAACGTTTTTAGCCCAAAGACTAGGATTCCCCCTCAAACGTGTTTTTCTTGAAACCACGTTTTTAAAATTGGCGTCGGGGATAACTCAAAAACTATTTGACCAAACCACTTCATATTTTGCACACTTCCAGTTTATAATATTCCTCAGAATATGAACCGCAAGGTTCAACCAAATGCTAAATATTAACCACTGTTTTTAAACAAATAAAACGTGAATTTTTGCCGAAAATCATTTTAAAATATAATTTAAATATAAATACGCAATTTTTTACACTATTTGTGGTTCATATTCATACAATTGGCACATAAATTGAAAAAAATGTGTTGGTCTGCTTTACATAACTACTAGAGACTCTACAACCGGCGCTGTTTTGCATCTCGAAAAAACCTATTCCAGATACTGCTCTATTTCTTTTGTATTTATTATAATTTTACTGTTATAAAAATTTGTTTACTTGTTCTAATGTTAAATAAAGTATCCTTAAAGTTCCGAAAGGATCAGCGCATTGGTATCATTGCAAAAAATTCCTAAAAATCGGGGCTAATTTCACCCCTTCAAAGTAAAATTCCGCAGAAAAAAATCTCATTCCAATATGCTCTACATTTACCCGAAGTTTCGTTAAAATCAGAATTTTTGGGTTGGCAGCAATACCAAATACCGGTTGCACGAATCGAGAATGATATGCAATAGAAGATGACAGGTAATAGGGAGTAGAGCATGAGAAAATCCAGAGGCCCTTCACAGAAAATATGCCCGCATTCTGGAAGATAAATAGTCAAGAAAGCGAGCTTCTAAATTGATTAACATCTGCGCTACGGCTTCCTCCAACGAAGCTGCCGAGAACAGTGGGACAGCGGAACGTGACAGAAAGCGTGGAGGTGGCAGCGCCAGCCGGAACCCAGGAGTTAGGGGGCCAGGAGCGGAGTTTCCCGTCGAAAATTGGAGAGGTGGAGACCCAATTACTCGATCCGATATTACGAAAATAAGTAAAAATAAGGAGAAACTCGCGGGAGTCCCCGTGGTAACGCAATAAACCCAGGGAAGACCTAAGATCGACCGGTCTCCTCCGGGCGGAGACTCCGCAGCAGCCATCTTCTTGAGGAATCACCAAACGGCGAGGAATCGATTGTCACGTGGCCAAGTATCGCTAGTCTTCCGAAACCGTCCTCGGCCGGTCTGCACCAGTTGGCGGACGCGTTGCTGTAGGTAAACGTTCCAGGCAAATAGTAAACTGCGCATTAAAAGCGAGGGCCGCGCAGGAGGAAGATAATACAAAGATATAAGCCGGCAAGCGGTGGGGCACGGGGGAGAGTGCAAGTGTTCGTAACGCGACGTGGGTGTTGCCTGCAAGGACACCGCAGACGCGCCTCGTGTAATTCCACTCGAGCTACGCAGACGAGGAGAGGGCCGGGGGAGGAGGCCAAGGAAAAAAGGAATAGTAACTCGTATCGCGATATCTCGGGCGGAGGCGGACTGCCGGAGGAGCAAGAACTTCTGGATCTCGATTTACGGATACTTAAAGCACACCCACCAGTGCGGTGTTCTCCAGGGGCATTTAAGAGGAACTTCTCTGTATCGATAATGGCTGGGTGACCTTGGGCTTCGTTAGATCACCGTGCGGTCGTTACGTGAACGAGCAATTTCGAGTGAATCGATCCTGAGAATCCCTGCTTCCTATTGCGGTGCTTGCCACCTTCATGAGTTTCCTTCCTTAGTTTCTTGGGACTGTAATGAGCCCAGGTGACGCGAGGTTCGCGGTACTCTGCATGGTGGGATGGCTGATTCCCTGTTCCTTTTAAAATGAGGATCAAGGTGGAAAGACACGACCCAGGTGCCTAAAGCTTTTTCTATGTAAAAGCGTCTTTGTAAAATTGTGAAAGGATGTGATTGATGCACTGGCTTGTACAATGCTGTCTTTTGGCCTAGTTCCATTGATTAAGCAACAACGAGGAGGAATCAACGACCCGGCAAGCCTTGCTTGAGCGCATTGCCATGGTAAGTGGTGTTTAGACAAGGAGTAATTATTTACTGGGAAATTATCTTCACTTATAGGATGCGTTATAACCACGCTAATCCTCTGTCAATAGCTCACACCGTGTTTAACTTGGTGTAACTTACGCTCCCGGTGAAATCGCCCACTTCGAAACGATTAAGCAACCAAAGTGGTCACCTAATGAGAATAGTTAACGCGCTCAACTAGTTGCCGGCCGTTTCATTAAACACTCGAAAATGGGTCTATTGAACGCCTGTTAAGCCCTGTTTCGGATTAACTGTATCGGGGTTTAATCTAATCGGTGGCGCGTCTTGAGATGCGTCTGGAAATTGGCCGCGAGATTATGCGGGTGTTCGAGTCAGCGATTAGACACTCTTTTCCTCTTTGGGGGAGAATCCGATTCGTTGGGCTAAAAACATAGCAAAATTTGTTTTTTTTTAAGAAACCATAACTCCTATATTTATTATTAAAAGTGAATAAAAAAAATGTAACTTCTTCAAGAATGAATAAAAACATGGTCCAAATTTTAGATTAATCGAAAGTTTCTTAAAAAAAACTTCCTAAATTTTTTATGTTTTAACCCATAAAATAGGATTCCCCTCTTAAAATCCTGACAGGTTCCAGCGTTAGGGAAGATCTGAATGCAGTGTTATGTGTCCTTCTTTGAACTATGTGGACTTTGGTGGAATTCGTCTTTGGAATCAATTAATATTTATTTATTTTTAATTCGGTTTTGGAGTCATATAATATTTATTGAATTAGCGAAGAGATTTTATAATTTTCTAAATAATGAGATGAAGTGGTCGTTGAGGAAAGGAGTGTTTAATATTTGAATGATATCTTACTTGATGATTTGTGAGTTTTAAAAATTAAATAAGTTGATTGCAACCGTTTATGCAAGAATTTGTATAGAGAGAAAAATTACTTGAACCGAATGAAACTGAATTAAATTGTAAGTAGCCTCAGCACTTCTCCACGAGGCTTAATTAATGCACAGTTTGCGAAAGGGAAAAATGAAATAGAACAGCGCGACGGAGAAACTATTAAAGACCGGCACGCTAAAATGCAACGTCGGAAATTCGTGAAATGCAGTGCTTCGTATGCCAGCAAAATTTATGTCCTTTGAAGAATTACTACCTTTCTTAATACCGGTAGCTAAATTCAAAATTTCTGGTAGATAATATGGAATCACTTGTGTTTTAGACACCTTCGCTTTGAAGAAATATTGCAGTGTTAAATTGAAAATATTTCAAAGACATTGTTTCCTAAAAATAATATTTTAATCTTAATTTCATAGCCTTGTATTCATCAGACATAAATGGCGATTATTAGATCTATATAACGAGAATATATAATAAAAACGCAGAAAAAGCTGAAGAAATTAATTTCAGATTTTCACAATTGTAGTTTAATCAAGGTATAAACAAATAAAAATAAAAAAAATTCAACTGTCGTCCCGCCGAGCCGAGATCACAGAGATCTACATTTCAACAAATAATTTTTTCCCCTTTGAATAACAATTTTTGGACCGGTACTTCCCTTTTCATTCACCAACAGGAATACATGCCTTTGTCAGGTGTATAAAGCTTCCAACGAAATTTGTATCCTTTCCCGTGCAAAACCATGCAAATATTTGGCCTGGGCGACGTTTAAAAATCCAACAATGGCTTACTGAAACTGCTAGATGTATATTTCATTCAATAATTAAAGTGTCCGAAACAGAACAAAAATTTTATTCTGCGTTGTGTTCGATTCGACACGAAGACAGGAAATGATTCTGTAATAAAAAGAAGTCGAGAAAGGGGTGAAATACTTAGAGGGTAGATAGCATTCATTAAATTTATTAAAAAAAAACCTAATTAATATGTGCCAAAAAATTAAACCTACCTATCAGAATGAAATGGGACTTTCTGTTTTACGTTCGCCATACGAATCGTTCGAATAAAACTGAAGAAGGATGCACATGAAATTGGGGTTTAAAAGTTTACGTATGGCCGCGGTACGATGAGCAGGTGCATTACTCCCAACGATGCAAGCAGCCGCGATAAGGATTGCAGGCGATTTCGACAGCCGATCCCCAGATACCCAGTGCCGAGTCTGTTTGGACCCAAGCGTAACGTTACCGAGTTTAATAATACTAGGGGAAATCTGGGAAATTGAAAAATGATTTCTCTATTGCTCTAACAAGGGACATTTCCCAACTGTTACACGCCATTTTTATGAGATTTACCTACGTGGATTACAGTTCTTGAAAAAATATTTAGCATCATTCTAGTTCATATCAAGTTTTTATTAAAAAGTCGAAATTGAAAAATTCAAAGTTTGGCCTAGAGCTTGCGTTCACAACTTTACCCCAAAGTGGATTAACAATATATAAGAGAAACGAGTGAAAAATGACAAATTGCCATATTACGAATCTGATTACGTGGCTGAATTTGTTATAAAAAAATACATCATTTTCATCTAAAAGATTTTTCTCTATAGTGCATACTTGATACCGGGGCAAACGTGTTTTTCACCCTCAACTTCGAGGGCTGATTTCACCCCCTAGATATGGAAGATTGCCGATAAAAAAATAGGTGTCAAATATTATTTCGAAAACTATGACACACACAAGCCTCATCAAAATTGGCGTGTAACAATTGGGATAATTTCCTTTGTAAGAAAAAGAACATGTTTTAAAACTCGTGTAGTAGGATAGTTAAGGGGTTAGACCACTTTGGTCGGGTAAAAAAATATCGCATCTTCGGGGATTTATTTCTAAGTGACAAAAACATTTATCGATAAAAATGTTTCTATGAAGATAGAGACAGCTTTCAATAATATATACAATTTTTTTTTCCAAATATCAAAACATTCCGACAAATTTAAATGTGTTTTTCTCGAAAGCAGGTTTTCCGAAATGGTGTATGTAATAATTTGAGTAAAACTCTATGGATTTTTAAAATATTTTGCACAGATGTTCTTTAATGTATTCTCTATCGTTCGACCGTCAATTTTTTCGATTGGTTGAAAAATAACAAAATAGCTACACTTTGAAGAAAAAACTCATTTTCGTAAAAATTAAAATATCGAAAAAATTGAGGGCCGGGTCAAAACTGACCCAGGCGTCTAAGTACTTCCGTGTGACCACTCGAACCGTCCGCCAGCCGAGGGTACATACTAATACTACGAACGAAATAAACAATTTTTACAAATATGATCAGTGCTTAAAAGAATAATTTAGGGCGGAGCGATACTATGTATATAGGCGAAAATTTAAATTTGAATTTTCAGTTGGCCTGGGTGCGGGATAGTTGTCTTTTGATTAACGAAACACAACTGTGCAAAAATTTTGGAAAAATATTCATGTTTACAGGTTCCTTTTTCTCTTAAAAATGTAAAAATGCACAATGTGAATCTTATTTTGAAACTTTAAATTTGAATTTTCAGTTGGCCTGGGTGCGGTATAGTTGTCTCTTGATTAACGAAACACAACTGTGCAAAAATTTTGGAAAAATATTCATGTTTGCAGGTTTCTTTTTCTCTTAAAAATGTAAAAATGCACAATGTGAATCTTCTTTTTACATTTTGAAAATTTAAATTTTGAATTTTCAGTTGGCCTGGGTGCGGGATAGTTGTCTTTTGATTAACGAAACACAACAGTAAAAAAATTTGTAAAAACATTCATGTCTGCAGGTTCCTTTTTCTCTTAAAAATGTAAAAAATAAGATTCACATTGTGAATTTTTACAAAATTCAAATTTTCGCCTATACAGTATCGCTCCGCCCTAATGAATATATTCTCAATCCCGTTGTTTCTCACAATCAGACCTGTCTATGGAGCCCTTCCTTCTCCACATTCTGTGCAACAGTTTTCTGGCACGTTCCGGCGCGTACCACTGGCATTGTACGTTTTAACGCGTTAGCCAGTCTGGTTATTTTAACTAATGACAGTCAAATGCAATTACATCAGGTCCCGTGCCCTTGCCGGAAGCGGCCGCGTAACGAGCGCTCGTGTCCGCTTAGCGCTAAAGGCCTGCCCGGCGCATACCTGACGCATGACGCCAGGTTTAAGACGTGCCTCTATCGCCCAACAATTTCCAACCCGTCGAGGACATTGTACAATGTAATAACAATTAACCGACTTGCTTAAATTTCACGGCTCGCTGGCCGCCCGATAACATTATGCGCCGTTAGCATCAACTGGACGCTGGTCCACTTCCGTCGACCATAAAGAACATTCCTCGAAAGGGTTCCCCGTGACTTTTTTCCATTCAACTCGACGTCGCCTGCAATCGATTGGTCGGGTACTAAAATAGGCGTTACGTCTCGCGTTTGGTGTAGAAAACTTTTAAATAGGATTAGAGGACGGAATGAAGCACGCGTTCAACAGGGAACGTATTATTAATACGTGGGTCCACAATTGTTCCAACAGCTCCAGGGAGTGAATTGCGTATTTTGAATGGGATATGCTGATTTATTTCGAACGTGCAGCAGTGCGAAATTTAGGCCCTGATCTCTTGATCTATTTCTAAATAGAGATGTACTTGTTAGCGGCCACGTGGGCGCCTGTGTCCCGCCACTTCGGTATAGGATAAGTGGATTCTTTGTGTTCAGTTTTCTTTGGCGTTTCGCGGATTAGTTCACGTGGTTTGTGGCTCTCGGAATATTTGGATTTAAAGCAGGGCTGGGACTGTTCGAATAATTTAATATTCGAATATTTTACAAGTATTCGAATGCTACGAACCTACCTCGAATATTTGAGTATTCGAATGTTATTATTCGAATACTGATGTATTCGAATACTGATATATTCGAATACTGATGTATTCGAATACTGATATATTCGAATACTGATATATTCGAATACTGATATATTCGAATACTGATATATTCGAATACTGGTGTATTCGAATACTGATATATTCGAATGCTGATGTATTCGAATACTGATGTATTCGAATACTGATATATTCGAATACTGATATATTCGAAAACTGATATATTCGAATACTGATATATTCGAAAACTGATATATTCGAATACTGATATATTCGAATACTGATATATTCGAATACTGATGTATTCGAATACTGATATATTCGAATACTGATATATTCGAATACTGATATATTCGTATACTGCTATATTCGAATACTGATATATTCGTATACTGCTATATTCGAATACTGATATATTCGAATACTGATATATTCGAATACTATTCGAATACTGATATATTCGAATACTATTCGAATACTGATATATTCGAATATTATTCGAATACTGATGGTGTGAGGTGGGTTAAAATTAGCTTACAAGATTTCACTCTGACAATTTGACATGACGGGGTCTGTTACACGAGAAGCCCCTTAATACACCAGTATTCGAATACTTAAATATTCGAATAGTATTCGAATACTTGGATATTCGATTATATTCGCCACATAATTGAACAACTGAAGTATTCGAATATTCGAATACCGAAAAATTCGACAAACAGTCCCAGTCCTAATTTAAAGCACAAAAATACGAATGTAAATGATCCAACGACAGTAAAGTGTCTACAGATACTTTTGACCGTGGAATTTATCTTGTAATAATTATAATCTTCTGCAGGACGACACGCGTGGTTTTGTTTCAGAAAATATTGACAACTCTGGTTACTCTGATAATGATTGGTTTCTGAGAAAAATCATTTACACACTTGGTGATTAGGTGTTCCATTTCTGGTGGATTATCCTGAACACCGGTTTAAAGGATTGGGTCTACGTTTGTCGAGCAAATCAACAGACAGTAAAAAAGGTTCCTTACCTTTTCTTTCAATAGAAACCCGACTCTGTACCAAATACTCGAGGGCGAATCTTCTTTGAATGACGTGGAGTAAATGAAACCAACACCACCTTTAATATTTGCAAATTAAAACTTGAGAAACACATAATTGGACTTCTGTCTTCAACTAATGCAGCACAATTCCCATTTCAAAATTCCCTCCACCAATTTCCAAATCACGCATGCATTTCAACTTTCTATTATTTTTCAATATCATCCAATTATCTTTGGAGCCACTGCAATTCCGGTTACACTCTAATTGCTTTTCACACTTTCTGTTTCCCAATATTTTTTCAACGACAGTTCACAGGATTGCACGTTGTTTCACACTGACACGTAGCTCGCAACAACGATTGTCTTCTTACTTTGCGAAGTTCACATTATCAGGATCCCACGGCAGTAATTTTAGTGTGTTTACCATTTTATTTTACGTGTGCCTGTCTTCCTACTGCGAGCCCGTCATCGTCGACTGTGATTTCGCAATTTCAGGTACGAGGAAACGAATTGACGATGCGATACTGCATTAGACCAGCCTAAAAAATATTGCGCGTGAATACCGAGATCCGCGGGCCATTTTAATGCAAATCCGTGGTAAAAATATATCGGGACACCGACATTCGCGACTCGCGATGTTCAGCGGCGCTTCTGTTGACCACAGTTTTGCGCGGCAGTAAACGCTCGTGAATCACTACCGTATTGCGCAAGAAGGCGAACAGTGAAAATGGCGTGGCTTACGCGGGGCGTTTCATTAGATCGCATACGTAGTTTCCACGAAGGAGAGCGACGTTGAAGCGATCTGTTTAAAAGTTCTTTCGTTTCATACGGAAGAGAATATCGCGATTTCTTCTTAAGGGAGGATTCTCGTCTAACAGCCCCAAAAGTAACTGATATTTAAGAATTTTTTTAAAAACTTTAAAAAATCTTTAAACTTGCAGAAAATATTTTTTTTACGTCGAATCTTGTTATTATTTATTAATTATTGTGGAGTCTTGTCCACCTCTTCGATGATATAATTTCAGTTGGCGGGATGTGTAGCACCTATCACAGTCATCTGATTGCAAAAAAAATAGAAGTTTCTTATAGTTAGATAGTTTACGCTGAGATTGGTCCAGTTTAAAGAAAATAAATGAAGAATTGAAAAAATTATAGCGTTTGAAAGAAAAGGTACATTTTTTCCTTCGACAAATTTTTGATCCAAGAATTTTAGGTCCAGTCACAACGTAATTATTTAACTTTTACAAAAATTTCTTCTTCATCGTCGAAGAGGTTAACCCGACTCCACAATAATTAATAAATAATAAGAAGGATCGACATAAAAAATTCTACTAGTTTAAAGATGCCTCCTTATATTCGAAAAGAGTTAATGCAATATTAACAATACTTTTTTCCAAAAAATTCATAAATTTCGAGGGCTGTTACACGAGAAGCCCCCCTTAATAAGCTGAATAGCTACCATAGTACCATAGTACCATTAGTACCATAGTACCATAGTACCAATAGTACCATTTTTGAATTTTTGTGAAATTGTTGACAATGCAGGGGAGGGTAGGTAGTTGGTAATCCAAGGTGCAAATAAAGAAATTGGTATTTATTTAAGCTAGATATAACGAAGCGAAATAATCGAACCTAAGATCATTAATAGGCAAGAGGAAAGTATTTTTGAAAAGTATTTCTGAATTAGAAATTTGTTTTTGAAAACGTGAAATTCAAGTTAAGTCAATTTTTCTACACTATTATTTAAACATTGGTGAATTATGAGTTGCGTCCGTTTTTCATTCAGTGCCTGCAATGTTAATGCAATAATTTCTGCAGTGGTCTTAGGTAAATAAGATATTCTGTGCGAAATGTTTGGTATTCCACTGAAATCTTGATTGTGGCCCCACGAGCGGAGGTAAAAAACAATTAAACACAATAGATTTCTACGTCCTTGCAAAGTTCTCGTTAGCCTGCGCAACTTTCACTCGATACGGTTTTGAAAATAATGCGCATATTGTTGTGAATATTGCTAACACGGGGTTTGCAATTATTCAAGTCTACTGCGATGCTCGGAAAGAAGACTGAATTCTTGATTAATCAAAATCTCTTAAAATCAATTTTGAATGCAGAGTGACAGCGTAATAGAGTATTGCAAATAAATTTTCATTTTAATGTTAGAAGATTACTGGTGAAATATTAAATTACAAATATGAAGTGAAATATTAAATTTAAAATACCGGTTTCATATATTAGAATTAATATGCAAAAATGAATTAATTATTTAATTAGAAACGTTAACATTTTGCCTTGAAACTCTCCTCGGACAAAAGCATATTGTAGTATGCAACAGTTTACTCAATACTGTAAAACTGTATTCATGAGTTCATATTTTCTAAAGAAAAATACTAAATGGAATAAAGATTTATAATTTGGTACCACTGCAAAAAATTTATATTTTTTGCGGATTTAGTTTTTTTTCATTTCGTTTGGTATGCAGTCTATTTTATTGTGTTATATTTTTGTAGATCCATAAATATTAAATGAACTCGAAAATTGCACGAATTTTAGTTAATTTAATTTTTATTTATTTGTTTGGTTTTGTATAGATACGGTATATTTTATTTTGTTATATTTTTGTAATTCCATAAACATTAAGGAAACTGAACATTTTTAAAATAAGTACAAATATTTATTTACTATTTTAATTACATATTTTTTTGTGAAAATTCAAAAACCGGTTTTTCGGAATAGCGGAATTCGAAAACCGTTTTTTTTTTAAAGTCGGTTTTTGTATAAACCCTATATAGGGATCGTCTATGGCCAGGCATATTCTACAGGCTAATACCTATAACTCTTCAACGTTGCATTATTTTAAAAATAACACAAAATTTCAAGCCAATAAGTTCCTCCAACACAATAATTCTTCTTCACATTCGGTGCACCGAATTCGTCCTCAGTTCAAGCCAGCTTGCCAATTTAGCGATACTCAAACCTGGTCTTTGATCTTTTTCATCATTCATCAACGTTCCACTGACATCTCGTGTTCGCAAACTTCCTCGACGTCCTCTTTTTTCTTTTCTTCCCCCCAAACTCTGAATGCGCAAAAGTTCTCCACGGTCGCCGCGACAGTCGGTCATTCCAATTCTTCGGCTGGAAGGATGATTCAATTCGGTGGCCTCTGCCCGAATTATTGATCGTGTAATTCATTCGTCCCGCACGGTGGTATTCCGCATAATTGTGCAATCGCCGCTGAACGCCGCGAACCTTGAGCGCGTGTCCCTCCTGGAACGCCGCCTGGGGAACAACGAGTCGTTGTGATCGCTGGAACGAGAACGGTCGAGTGGAGCAGCATAATGGCCGTTCTGTATCGCAGTGACGACTCGTTCCTCGTTAGACTGTCGGGGCGCCGTGAATCACTCGACGTGCGAGAAATGACGAATTAGCGGTGTCGATAGACAGGAACGTTAGTCAGGGGGATCATTAGTCACTGGCTCGCACCTCAGCCAGCGTTCTCTAGCAGCGATGGGACTGATCCAAGAGTTTCTCCCGAGTTTTCAAGCAATTCGATAATCCAGCACTTATTCGGCAGATTTGCAAATGCATGCAGGGACGAATTCGTGGTACTCGCGTTAAGGATTTATAGATCTCAGGGAATTTTGATTGTCTGGAATTTTTTATTTTTTTTTAAATTTGCAAATTTCCGGGGAACTAAGAGATCGTTTAGATTCACGCGGATTTTTTTTCTACGCGCGCTGTAAACCGTATACGTAGTGTGGCTAACTCATATTGTGCTAACATAAACCTAATTGGTGTTAACTAGCAGCTTTAGAAATTCGGTTTACGGAAACATGTGAAACTTGTGATTTGTTCGTTCGAAGGGTAATATCAATTATGTACACTAATGGGGACTTATCCCCGTTTATCAATAAAAATGAAACTATTGTAGGTATTAAAAACTTTTGTAGAATGGGCTTGCTCGGTTTTGAGGAATTGATTTTAATTGAAAGAGTTATATCCATCACTACTCTCGAGGCACTTTAACTCTTTGACTGTCGTGTCACCCACATAAGAGTGACAGTCATACTTTCACGATCTCGTGTCGTAATTTTGAAGGAATTAAATAATTAAACATCCTTGTATCCCCAAATTTTAATCATTCCAGTGTGAACTCGAGATAACCATTAGCAAATGAAATAAGATTTCCAAAAAAGAGTGTAATATACTTTGTGTAAAAAGTATAGTAGACTTCGAGTATTTTTTGGGGGTAAAAACTTCTTGTTATTGCTCACAAAAATATTGTCAAACAACAATTAAGGTGGGAGATACGTTACACATTACTGTGCACTATTATACTTAAGGGGCTGTTCCGGTCATAAAAATAGGTGATATTTAGGAATTAATTAAAGGAAAACTACTGCATATAATTTAATGGGACTTTTTGCATTGAATTAAGGATGTCTTAAACTATAGAAATACATTTTTTGCTTTATAATTAATCATTGCAGATGGTACTGGGGAGTCGTTAAAGTCGAGGCGTCAAAAAATTCATCCAAATCGGTGGAACCTGTAGCATCTCAACCATTGGTATGGAGTACAAAACAGTGCCAGATTATTAGAGGGCATGAAACTCGCTCGTCGACTGACCAGAAAAAAAGTACAAAAAGGGCGTTTCTGAGAAAATAACTACACTTGAAGTTTGAAATCACTTTTTTCTTATATTTTTCGACCTTTCAACGCCTTTAAAAATTACAAATTTTCTATTTGTTTTAATTTTACTGGGTTCTCCACGAGCCAAAAGTATATTCTTTAAAATAAAAAAGGTTTCTGTCGAATCGGATATTAACTTTTGAAGATACAGGTTCCACTGATTTTGAGAACACTGTTCCGAGAAAAACGCGTTCAAAGTTTTACATGAGTGTCGAGTGGCCAAGTATTCGAATGCTACGAATATTTGAGTATTCGAATGTTATTATTCGAATACTATTCGAATACTGATGTATTCGAACACTGATGTATTCGAATACTTATGTATTCGAACACTGATGTATTCGAATACTTATGTATTCGAACACTGATGTATTCGAATACTGATGTATTAGTATCTAAGTATTCGAATACATCAGTACTTAAATATTCGAATAGTATTCGAATACTTGGATATTCGAATTATATTCGCCAAATAATTGAGTAACTGAAGTATTCGAATACGCGAATACCGAAAAATTCGACAAATAGACCCTATTAGGTATGTACCTATGAATTTGCCGCTACTCAAATGCCTACAACTTCGGTAATTTTACAAATTTCAAAAAATCCTTTTAAACACGTATTATAAAATGTTTATCAAATTTTACAATCAGTTCTCCTTCGTCTGCGGTCCAAAAATACAAATTTCCCTCACAATTATCTAAATGCTTCCATCGATAACAACCAAACAACCACAGCGCGCCGAGCCGCTTCAATTTAAAATCAACCGGCAGGTACGAAGGAAAATAACTCGAACGGAATCAACTAGAAAATCGCTGGATTTCGCAACCTCCTCCCCGTCAGCTATTTCCATTATTTCTTAAATTTGATATCCATAAAATTATACATAATTTCCATTCGAGCACCGCGTTAATTCCCTCCCCGTTCCCCCAATCAGGGCTGAATGCTCGTTTAATTTTCATTGCTTTTATCCAGGGTCGCACGCGCGCGAGCCTCGTCTATTTATTATACCGGCCGAATCGATATTCCTTTTATTTACTTTCGCCGCCGCTTTGGGATTTACTACAAAGATTTCCTCTTCGTAAATTTTCGTCCATTTGCGCGTTCCTCGGTTTCCATGCACCCTCCCGCCGATCGTTCTCTCTCCGCGTTCCTCCCCTTTTTTTTTGCACCCCCAGCTGTAAAAGCCAGCCGCGATATCACGCGAACGTGTAAAGCATCGTTCATCCATTTTTAACACTCTTCTCTCGTAAAGCACGGCCGAAAAATGTATTTCGCGAGCAGCGCGAAACGGCTCGGTTAGATTCCTCGCGCGGCGGTGTATTTTTTTTCCGCGCGATAAAGGGATTAACTCGGTTTAGATTCCCTGGACATTTCAGTGTCGCCCTGCTGCCCTCCCCTCCGCTGGCCCTTTGTGCCGCGACGCTCCAACCCTCGGCCAGGTACACCGTGTACACGGGGACACTAGACTCGAGATCGCTGGTTTTTCGCGACCGGCGAGAAGGGGAGGCCGAAGGAAAAGAGCAAAGGTAAAGTTTGCCGCGGAACTCGTGAGTGTCCCTTAAAAGTGACGCGTCGCGGAGGAGATTGCTTTATCCAGCGGGACGACGGCAGTCAGTGTTTCAGGCTTACGCGGGCAAATACTCGGAAGGGAACGAGGCAAATTGAATTCCGTGAAAACGTGGGAGGGGCGGCGGTGTAAGTGGCACGCAAATATTTACTGTACGTAGAAGAAGGTTGATCGTTGGCATTAGAACGCGAGTCGCCCGGTTCTTGGAGGACCTCGTTCTTTTGCTTCAGGGTTGTGTAACTTGTGGGTGGCAACTAGGCTCGCTTGGATCGCTTTCTTGGAGTCCCGACGATCCGAGCTTCGCGATTTCTGCTTCGTTTGGGAGGCAGGGTAATTTCGGTAGAGATGGATCACGTTTTTGAAATCGTATCAAACTTAAATATTTTAAGGGTAGGGTAGACCGGGGAGAATCGCATCAAAATTAGAATTTAGTCCATCTTTCGTACATCGCGATAGAAATTAGCATTCCGATCTTTCCTAGTACCTCGTCTCTTTTTATCGCACCTACCGCAATAGCCCGTCAATTGTTTTAAGTCGTTGTTTAGAGCTGGCATACGCTTTTAGTGAGATGGACGCGTGCGAACTAGGGCTGGGACTATCCGAATAATTTAATATTCGAAAATTTTACAAGTATTCGAATGCTACGAATAAACTTCGAATATTTCAGTATTCGAATGCTACGAATAAACTTCGAATATTTCAGTATTCGAATGCTACGAATAAACTTCGAATATTTCAGTATTCGAATGCTACGAATAAACTTCGAATATTTCAGTATTCGAATATTGATGTATTCGAATACTATTCGAATACTGATGTACATCGGTATAGTGTCAAAATTATTATCATTTTTCTCAGGGTTCACTGCAATAAAAGTCATTTGACATTTATTCTTGGTGTCATTTACGCTACAGCATCGCGAATAGAGCCAATCGCGCAGATCTATATAATTATGACAATCATAGGCAGATGGTGCCACAGTGGTGTTTCAACATGAATTAGAAGTGTTCTAGACGGGAACCTGTGGCTTGGCAGTGCCCTCACCATGTTCATGAAATACTGTAGAATGTTAGCGATGTAAAAACGCCAACCCTAGTCAGCCCGAATGCAATCGAATCTCGATCGGCCACAATCGTTTGAGCCGAGTGTACAAGATTTCACCCAGACAAATGAACCTAAAGAACTTGATTTTTAATTCACACCATACTATTCGAATACATCAGTATTCGAATACCGAAAAATTCGAATAGTATTCGAATACCGAAAAATTCAAATAGTATTTGAATACCGAAAAATTCGAATACTATTCGAATATTCAAGTATTCGAATACTATTCGAATATCCAAGTATTCGAATATTTAAGTATTCGAGTACTATTCGAATATTTAAGTATTCGAGTACTATTCGAATATTTAAGTATTCGAGTACTATTCGAATATTTAAGTATTCGAGTACTATTCGAATATTTAAGTATTCGAGTACTATTCGAATATTTAAGTATTCGAGTACTATTCGAATATTTAAGTATTCGAGTACTATTCGAATATTTAAGTATTCGGATACTGATGTATTCGAATAGTATGGTGTGAATTATAAAGCAAGTTCTTTAGGTTCATTTGTCAAGGTGAAATCTTGTAAGCTAATTTTGACCCACTTCACACCATACTATTCGAATAATAACATTCGAATACTCAAATATTCGAATACTAACATTACAAATATTCGAAGTTTATTCGTAGCATTCGAATACTTGTAAAATATTCGAATATTAAATTATTCGTAGCATTCGAATACTTGTAAAATATTCGAATATTAAATTATTCGTATAGTCCCAGCCCTAGTGCGAACGTTACAATTTTGGTCCGAATCGAACCTACGTAATCTGCAATTTCACATTTAGAATAAAAAGTAAGCTTAGAAATTCAAATGTGTTTATTATTATTAGTTTGCACGGTGCCAAGTTTAGTATTTGATATATTTTAGACTATTATATCGTAATATGTTTCTGAAATCTGCAACCTTTGAAATCCTTATATATGGGGCTAATCGGATCACGTCATTTAGGGCGAATTGAACCACTCTTTTTTTCATTAGAGTATTTTTATGATTATAAATATGATAATTGTTTACATACAGACGGTTCGTACGTACATAAGGAAGACCAATCAGTGAGCATAGTATCCAACAAAAAATAAAGGAAGCTGTGATAAAACTTAAACCTAAAGAAGATGGCATTGTATTTACTAGTTCGCATTCAAACAATAAAAATTAATTTTTTCGTTACACAGTGTTCGGTAGAATTGGAGATATATGAACGCGTTCGTAGGGACTTGCGATTATGTTAGAGGCCCCAATTCTTCCCTGAAATAAGAAGCCATAGATTTACCTAACAAACGGAAAGAAGTTAAAAGTTGGCAAATTGGTGGGACTTCAAAGAAAAAGTTACGATTCTGCCCCAAGGTAATTCATACTATTTATGGAAAAACAGTTGTCCAATTTAATTAATTTATAAAAGTTTTAGGCCCATCGAGAGACTGTAATTAAACGAGAAAAAAGAAAACCCTTGGTTTCTTTGTTTCAGGGAAGCATTGGGGCCTCCGACATAATCGCAAATTTGCAACTCCGGCGGCGTGGCCTTACGAACGTCTTCATACATATATCTCCATTTCCACCTACCACTTTGCAACGAAAAAATTAAATTTTACTGTTCGAATCTGAACTGAAATACCCCGAAAGTTTGGAGAAGATCCGCTTAACAGTTTATTAGAAAAAAAATCCCAAAATCACCTCACTCTTAGCATCCTAAATAGGGCTCCCTGCTTAAGAAAAAGTTACACAAATATACCCTCCGCAGATTTTATTTTTCGAGTTACGGTATGCAAGGCAAAATTCTGCAAATTATCACCTTGCTCCGTCCTGATGTGTCTAAACCGCTCCCTACAGAAACTGGGTCGAAGAAACTGAAAATGTCTCTGACTGCGGGTAGATCGCAACACTTGTAAGCCAACATCAGCGCCACGCCACCGTCCAAGATACTCCGAAAGCCATTTATTCCGGACTAATGATCAATAACAGTCGATGTCGGCGCGGCGCAGCGACAACGTCCATTACATGCATAAATATCGGCCGCGTTGTATCGTTAGCAGCGGCGTTGTTTAAAACACCACGGAAACGGCGGCAGTATTTAACAGCAGAAACGACAGACGGGCTAGGAAGAGTAATTCAACTGTCGCCATTACTCGTCGAAGCCAAGATTAAACGGAATATCGATGGCCCTGCTCGCCCTTTCAGCGCGGAAACAACGGGGCCGCCGTCCCGACCACGTGCTCGCCATGGGGTTCCCAGCCTCATTTTCTATGCGGCCACGTCCATCGGCTGTGTACACGTCGTTAGCAGCCACTTTTCACAAATCCACTTCAACATCACACGACAGAAGCCAGAGTCCCCCGTTTCCTTTCCTCCACCTAGCCACCACCTGGTCCCATCTCTCCTTCGTCTCCCGTCGAGGGTTTCCCTCCTTTGTGTCATTTTTACTGCTTCTTAAGCGAGCCCATCCCTCGCCGCCGCCCACACCTCCTGCTTTCGCGCGGTAAACTCGGATCCAGGAGCAGCCATTCCTCTTTCTGTCTATCGGCGCTAACAAGGCGGACGATTCAAATTGCCCGCAGCCCCGTCCCTCCGTCCTCCCCGCGGAAAATAAGTGGAAGACGCGAGGCCGGCTTCCATCGGCCCTGTCGCGCTCGTTTCGGGTAGCAGCAATTACCGAGGGAGCGCGAGAACGTGGATTCAGAGAGACACGATCGAAATCACGCGTAACGACTCTCCAGCCAACTTTAGCGAGCTTAGAGGCTCGGCCTTCGCCAGCTCCTACCCTCCTTGTTAATTGTTTCATCCCCGCGCCTCCTCGCGCTCGTTTAGTGGCCACTACTTGGGGGTTGTGCCTTATCGCGGCGAATTCTTGGCGAATCGTTTATTCTCTCGGGTCCTGAGTATAGTAGACGCTGGGAGAATTTATATCCCGGGTCTAGTAGCTTTCTAATCCTGCTAAGCAAGCTTTCCGCAGCCTGAACTCTGTCCCTCGGCGTGAATACAGTCTTCCTTCATCTTTACGATACCGTGGTGCGTCCTCGAAACGATCCTGCAATGGTGCAACTAGCCCTGGTGCTCTGTTGCAAGCCTCTAACCGGGATTAACAATAAATAAAAAGAAGCCCGAACGCGTTGCTGGGAGACAGGCGCGTGGAAGTTTCGCGGAGCGACCCTTCAGGATCTCTCGTATGGGCGAAGTTATCAAACTTTGAAATTGCACGGGAACTTCATAAACGTTTCGCGCGTCCGCGGAATTCCCGACGTCGATGACAAACGCAACGCTCTGGGCATCTCTTAGCCATTTTTCTCGCACTGAATTTTTGCCGCGTCCGGCTCAGTGTGCCGAGTGTACCTCGACAACCCCCAGAGGGTAGCAGGCGGAAAATGGCGGCTGTGACTTTTGAGCAAGGTAATAAAACGGGAAGCCTAGTTCGTGGGAGATTAAATCCTGTCTGCAGGATGGCTTCCTTCGATTCGTCCGCGCATTCTCGTTACCAGCCTCCCTCTTCGAGGATGATCGACGACCATCTCTCTCTCATCTCTGATCGTGTCTATTTCTAGGCTTGATATCCGTCCTTGGGAAGCTTTTATTTTATAAGTAGGTTTTGTTATGCGAAGGGCAAGGGGAAAACGAGGAATGTCCATTTTTCGTGATTTTGCTTGTGACTTATGCATAGTGTGTTGGTGGCAACTAGGACTACAGAATTGAGTACAGAAACAGGCATAGGTTAAGGGGAATCCTATTTTATGGACTGAAAACATAGGACAATTTAGGATTTTTTTTTTAAGAAACTAGCATTTCGATTCATCTTAAATTTGGACCATGTTTTTATGTATCCTTGAAGAAGTTGCAACTAATTGTTGGCATTTTGGTGGCCAACTAATTACCAAGTTGGGGATACTGTGGGCCAACCAGAAATGCTACTAGGGTATAGGGGAAATAAAAGTCTGTATCATTCTTCTGTTTCAGAGTACCTGGTAGATAAATATCATGCACACCAACGGACGACGAATTTTACGCAGCGTTATGGTCAATCACGCATAACTACTATTTTTATGGTTAAAAATTAACAAAAAAAAACCTGCAGTTTCTTCAAAGATGCATCAAAACATGGTTCAAATTTCAGAGGAATCGAATCGCTGATTTCTTTAAAAAAAATTCAAAAGAATAGAGTTCCTCCCTTAAAAAGAGGAAATGTCACTCTGCACTGGAACAAAATACGGAAGCTTCAAGCTTTTGTTGTCAAGGTAAAACAAGAAATTATTTAAGAAGAAAATTATATAACAAAATTAAATTCATTGAACCTTGCTTCTTTACTGGTGGACAATGTATTAAAACTTATTTTTCTCGATAAAGCTGTTTTGTGATATTCCCTGTTTTACCCCCTTCATTATAATTTGCCATCTAGCAAAGAAAGACTAATGCTCAATGAAATTTTGCTAGAAGAATGGATCAAGATGAGCCCGAAATTCATAGAAAATTAGTTAAATCTATGGATAATTGATTAATGCTTATAATAAAATCGCAAGAATATTAACGTATTCTAATTACGTTTCTACAAATTAAATATTGAATTTGCGCCAATATTTTTTAAATAAACCGTGTATAATTTTTCAATTGAATGCGCCCTAAACGAAAGTGTATTAGTCGAAGTTTACATTAATGTGAATTAGAATTGCGAAGTCTTGCTTTGAAGTCGCTTTAATTTGTAAAATATGTCGAGTGCAGGTTCAGATATATTTGGAACGGAAATAAAATTGTGGAAGTTTACTTTTGTTAAGAATCCAGAAAAAAATGAATAAATAATACTTTCGTTAATGATCTAGAAAAAATGAATAAATAAGTAGGTAAAGGTACCTACTATTAATAATAAGTAATAGGTACCTACATGGAAATATTTTTACTAAATTTTGGTTTACTGGCACACGATACATTATTTTCGGAATTCTCTTCGGTGGTTTAAGGAACCATGAAGCCATTTGAGGCCATCCTCCAGTTATTTTGATTTAACGTAGTCTACATTTTTCTATCTTCCATCTCTGGTGTATGTACACCCGCTTTTAATGCGCCTCGACTGGAGTGTTTTATTCAATGCAGAAGTGTGTTAACGACCATAATTTCGACGGTCATTCCCGCTGTCATTCCTTGCCAGCGAAACTTCGGCACTTTCGTGGATTACGATGTGAATGACGATGTTACGAGCGGGAGGAAAAGTGTCTGAGAAAAGAGGAGTCAAGTGCCATTAAGTTTTCGCGTGCTCTGCAAGAATTTTACTTCTTAAGGAGGAGATATTTCTTGCCGATAAAAAGAGCAGAACAATGCTTTTACAGACCTCTCAAATATAGATCCTTTTGCAGATCGTACCTGAAAACAATTCCTTGCAAATTGAAAGAAGCTGACTTGAAAGAAGCAATCGAAACATCATTAAACCTAAATCCACAAGCTCCAATATTTTCCACGCACCCTTCGTATCTCCCATATTAAAATCATCCCTCTTCAACACTTTGCCCGAAAGTATTTAACAATTTAGATTCAGAATTAAAGATTCCTCGCAGATCATTAAAAGTGAAAGAAAGCCTTAGATTGCCCATTGAATCGCACTAAACATCGCGTTAGAACCTTCGTGGTTCCACCTATTCTCTGCCCACTTTCATTTCGACACAAAGGCAGCGATTCTTTGATGAAATCCCCTCGCGATAAACATCATAGGCAGCCAATAACCGGGCCCGCGCCGAACGTGTTAATTCGCATCGGTGGATACGCCCGGTGTTCAAACAAACCACCACTTCCTCGACAGAACGCAGCTTTCCACGGGCAAGCCGACGTTAAGCAGCACTTGTCGTTGCTCAACCAGTCCCATTCATTCGAACGCGAGCGCACCTAATTCCCCAGCTCGCGGGAAAACGCCTGGCGGGATGACGAGACGATATCGGCCCGAGGAGAGGCGAGGAATAAACGAAGGCTACGCGGTGCATTCTGGCGCGATGATAGAGTATCCTTCCAGCCGGCCCCTCCTTTATCCCGCTGTTCCGTTTCTTTCCGCGGAGCCTTACGCTGGAAACCGACGTTACAACGCTTTTATGGGACATGCCCCCTGGAGAGACGCCCGAGTGGGAGGGTGCAGATTCATCCGGCCTCGTTTAGATACGACTCCTCCACCAATTCAGATACACCGAAATTGCGCAAACCGTCGGGCATAACCGCGGCAGTAAAACCTTCATCGTGCTTCTCCTCCACCTTCGCTCTCGACCCCCTCGCCCAGCAAACGCTCCCCCGGTCTCCCATCCCCTTCATACCCATCTTTCCCATCTTCGCCACCCCCGGCGACCTCTGACCCCGTCCTCGCCGCTCGTATTCCACGTCCACCGACTCGCCTTCCAGAGCTTTACGTTCTTTCCTCCTCGGAGGCCAGGGACCAGCCGGGGCGATGTCGGCCATTTCTCGGCCGCGTCAAACGGTTAAACCAGCTTAATGTGGGGGTTGGGATGGATCGTTTGCATTCGCCGCTATTGTCCTTTTCACGGGGCGCTGTGGCTCGATTGAGAATCGATGATGGTCTCGGGGAGTCCTCTGGTGAAATTTTTGGGATCGAGTGGATGGGTGGCTTGGGAGTGGTTGACTGTTGGGGGCAGAGGTTGCCGAGAACTGGGGTGGTACGATGGGGATAGTGGGGGTTTAAGGTCTGCGCACACATGTCCGTTCCGTGTAGAGGGTCTCTTCTTCCGTTCCGTCGTGCCAGTGATAAGAAGAAGAGGGACATAGAGGGTCTCTTCTTCCGTTCCGTCGTGCCAGTGGTAAGAAGAAGAGGGACATAGAGGGTCTCTTCTTTCGTTCCGTCGTGCCAGTGGTAAGAAGAAGAGGGACATAGAGGGTCTCTTCTTCCGTTCCGTCGTGCCAGTGGTAAGAAGAAGAGGGACATAGAGGGTCTCTTCTTACGTTCCGTCGTGCCAGTGGTAAGAAGAAGAGGGACATAGAGGGTCTCTTCTTCCGTTCCGTCGTGCCAGTGGTAAGAAGAAGAGGGACATAGAGGGTCTCTTCTTCCGTTCCGTCGTGCCAGTCTCTTCTTCTTACCACTGGCACAAAGGAACAGAACTGACATGGTACGGACATGTGTGCGCAAACCTTTAAGGTGAAATCTGACGGCACGTGGATCGGTGAGCCGAGACGGCTCGCCCAGGCTCGCGAATCGGCGAGCCATGTGCGTTCCCATGGCGCGTGGATCGGCGAGTCTCGCCCAGGGTTGTACAGGTTCGCGAGTCGGCGAGCCATGAGCATTTTCATGGCACGTGGATCAGCGAGCCAGGCCGGCTCGCCCAGGTTCGGCCAGGCTCGCGGATCGGCGATCCATGAGCGTTCTCAGTGTTCTCACGGCGCGTGGATCGGGGAGTCGGCTCGGTTCGCTCAGGATCGCTCAGGATCGCCCAGGTTTGCGAATCGGCGATCCATGAGCGTTCTTAAGGTGGAATCAGGCGGCGCGTGGATCGGCCATCTTTGCGCGTGAATCGCCGATCCACGCGCCGTCTGATCAGTCATGGCTCGGCTCGCCAAGCCGACTTGCCGAGCTAGACGAGCCGAGCCAGCTCGCCAAGCCACGCGCCATCTGATCGGTCATGGCTCGGCTCGCCCAGGATCGCCAAGCCGACTTGCCGAGCTAGACGAGCCGAGCCAGCTCGCCAAGCCACGCGCCGTCTAATCGGTCATGGTTCGGCTCGCCCAGGATCGCCAAGCCGACTTGCCGAGCTAGACGAGCCGAGCCACGCGCCGTCTGATCGGTCATGGCTCGGCTCGCCCGGGCTCGCCAAGCCGACTTGCCGAGCTAGACGAGCCGAGCCACGCGCCGTCTGATCGGTCATGGCTCGGCTCGCCCAGGATCGCCAAGCCGACTTGCCGAGCTAGACGAGCCGAGCCACGCGCCGTCTGATCGGTCATGGCTCGGCTTGCCCAGGATCGCCGAGCCGACTTGCCGAGCTAGACGAGCCGAGCCAGCTCGCCAAGCCACGCGCCGTCTGATCGGTCATGGATCGCCGAGTCGGGCTCCCTAAGCCGACTTGCCGAGCCGAGCAAGATCGCCGATCCACGCGCCGTCTGATTCCACCTTTACGGATCCATTCATGAGTGGGCTCGGCGAGCCTCGTGCCAAGATCGCCGATCCATATGCCGTCAGATTTCACCTTTAGCTGGAGGATGGAGTTTGTAAGGGACAAGAAGAGTTAATAAATATGCTTTTGCAAAGTATTTCTTGTGTGAGCGAAGAAGAGAGCCTCGAGCTTGAGACTTGAGTCCAAGATCTACTGGTTCTCTGCGTACTGGCGAACTGCGTTACCAATTCTCCCAATGCCGACTCTCCGGTGTTAAAGCAGGCTATCACTACGCCTCGCCTCGGCTCATTTTATTCTTCCTATGCTTTTCTTATGTATTCTGACAATTTGACTTTACATCGCGCCATGATTTGAGTCAGCACTACGAATTTCACGGGTTTGTATTTTGCGGAATCGTTTGGAGTGGTTTTAGTAGACTCGTGCAGCATATTAATGCGCAGATGCTTAGTTTCAGCGGAAGTATTTACGCAAGAAGGTGTTGAAACGCAACATATGGCGATGCCTCGAGAGTCGGGGTTTCATCCTCGCCTTGTTTCCGGCGAAACTGCATCTCGCGTAAACGTCATCTTTACGCTGTAAGTGCAGAAATGTGTTTACACGGTGCCGGAAATGGACGTAAACCTTGGTAAAATGGTTGCTGGATGTTTCACCGCCGAGTTCACTCTACGCGAATCTCTGCTCGGAAGGCAAATAACGTCTCGTCTGTAATGAGCCAGCGATGCCTCTGCTCTCGAACCGAAAGCAAGCAGACACTTTCTGATAATCATTTGCACTTTTGTCACTGTGCACACTGAAAATAGAGGGTGTATGCTCTGTAAGTTTAGAAGACTCGACATTTAAAGCTGGGCTGGTACTATTTGTCGAATTTGTCGGTATTCGAATATTCGAATAATTCAGTTGCTTAATTATTTGGCGAATATAATTCGAATATCCAAGTATTTGAATACTGATGTATTCGAATAGTATGGTGTGAATTATAAATCAAGTTCTTTAGGTTCACTTGTAAGGGTGAAATCTTTTAAGCTAATTTTGACATCAGTATTCAATACATCAGTATTCGAATACATCAATATTCGAATAGTATTCGAATACATCAATATTCGAATAGTATTCGAATACATCAATATTCGAATAGTATTCGAATACATCAATATTCGAATAGTATTCGAATACATCAATATTTGAATAGTATTTGAATAATAACATTCGAATACTCAAATATTCGAAGTTTATTGGTAGTCCCAAATTATTCGAATAGTCCCAGCTATAATTTAAAGTCACGAAAGAATACAAGTTTTTACGAGTACAAATAAAATACTGTCAATCGATTTTGTAATACTGTGCTCTACTGCGTTTGTATTAATGGACATCGTCCAACTGTTACACGCCGATTTTGACGAGGTTTACCTACATTATAGTTGTTGAAAAAATATTAGTCACGTATTTTTTTTATCGGCAAACGTCCATATCTAGGGGGTGAAATCAGCCCTCAAAATTGGGACTGAAAAACACATTTTCCCCAATATCTCGGAAACTCTGCACTATAAAGAACAATCGTTTAGATGAAAATAATACATTTCTTTATAATAAATTCAGCCATGTAATCAGAATCTGTGAAAATGACTACCTTTTAGTACATTGTTTAAACAAATTGACGTATTACGAACAGATTGCGTGATTGAATTTGTTATAAAAAAAATACATAATTTTCGTCTAACAGATTTTTTCTATAATGCATAGCTTCTAATATATTGGGATAAACGTGTTTTCAGCCCCAACTTTGAGGGCTGATTTCACCCCCTAAATATGGCCATTTACCAATAAAAAAATAGGAGTCTAATTTTTTTCGAGAACTATGATCTACGCAAATCTCATCAAAATCGGCGTGTAACAGCTAGGTGATGTCTCTTGTAAGAAAAAACAGTCTCCTTTTGAGGTTAACCCGCAAGGTGATGCAATCTCGTTAGTAAGAGAATCTTGGAAGTATGAAGTACAATTAAAAGGGAACGTAAGGACAAAGTACTTGACTCGTTTGTTTATTGTGTAGTAATTCAAAGGGAAGCCGAGAATTTCAGTAAAATTAACACCCTGACGATGGTTACATTTTCGTATAAAACGATGAGCACCTACCTACAGCTCGCGCAAACCGTATCAGTCCGGCAAGCAGGGTCTATAAAACCGAATCCATATATGTATTTCCATTGACATTTGTTTCGTTTCCCCATTTATACGCGTAATTTATGCTTTGATTTCGTATTCTGTCCAGTCAACGCTATCTATCAAGCCAATTTATATATGGACGCATTGCGCCCATGGTATATAACGCATATTTATGCATGGCGTGAAAATTTGAAAGCAGCACGGACGCGTATTTCGACCTTTTATGTTTTATAATCTCCTGTCACGAAATACCGGCGAATTTTCACGTTTTCCGGAAGATGGTTTATGGCGGCGTTTTTCCCCGCAGTTTTCCACAGAATTCTTTCTGGATATAAAACCGACAGGTTCTGCCACATCATTCATGCCTTGCTTCGAACGATGTGAAACTTCTTCGAATTTCACGGTGATTAATTTCATAAAATTCAATGACGGCAAATAAAACAAATGGTTACTCGTTTCCTTTATATTAAAAATGAACAATACTATTTGTAAGCCTTTATCAAAATGGATAAACCTTATCTGTAGTTTCCTTATTCCTTGTGAGATCGGTTACCAACAGTCCAATTCGAAGGTCAATAATTAAGGGGAACACCACAGTGACGGCCGAAAAAGTAAGCCATTTTTAAGAATTTTTTTCAGGAACAATTTACAGTTTTAATATAAAAATTAAATAAATAGAAAGACATGCATAAATTTAAATATATTAATTAAGCTTCTAGACGAATGTGTAACTATAGAACAGCAGGTCCGAAATAAAATTTTATTTTATTTTTTATAAACTATATGAGTGTAGTTTCCGTTACACGAATGGATTCTTTGATTGAAAACGAATTTTTTTAAATACGCTCGAAAAACTGTCCATCTTATTTGCGAATTATCGAAACTTTTCTTCTAAAGCGCACCATTTTTACAAAAATAATTTGTTCAAGCAATCGGCACGTGCAACGGAAACTACACTCATATAGTTTCTAAAAAAAAAATGAAATTTGATTTCGGACCTGCTGTTAGATAATTAACGAAATATAGGGGCAAAATATTTTTTTATTATTCATGACTTCTAATAGAGGGCAAAAGTTGCCTTTAATAAAGTTATTTAAGCTGTGAAAGTTTGATCTTGGTCAACAAATTCTTTGAGGTGCCTTAAGCCATTCAAAAATTCATATTTACTGATTCTGTGACTTTTGAATGGCTTAAGGCACTTAAAAAAATTTGTTGATCAAGATCAAACTTTCACAGCTTAAATAACATTATACAAGGCAATTTTTGCCCACTACTAGAAGTCAGGAATAATAAAAAAATATTTTGCCCCTGTATTTCGTTCCACCCTAGCTTGGGGGGTCTAGAAGATTAATTAATATATTAAAATATATGCATGTTTTTCTATTTATTTACATTTTTTATAGTCTCTTAAGACATTGTACTAAAGGTAGGTAAAAAAAATTTCAATGAAAACTAAATTATTCCTGAAAAAATCCTCAAAGACGGCTTACGTTTCCGGCCGTCACAGCGGTGCTTCCCCTTAAGGGGTCATGCTCACAATCAGTCAGGAGGCCGAAAAAAGGGCGGTCTTTGGAAATTTTTTACTCAAAAGCTATAACACATTTCTCAAAAAATCTTTTTTCCTGTTAAGGATTGCATCTAGTACCGTGCACCGTAATTTTTTCATTCAAAAATATTTATCAATAACTAAGTTATTGTCCATCACACGAAGGTTCATTCAAAATCGGTGACCAAAATATTTAAAAAACCATTCAACCGATTTACTTCAAATTTTACAAGCTTACTGTAGGAACAATAAACTAGTCCTTGAACGAAGGATTTTTTTATCCGAAGCTTAGTTTTCTTTTAATTGCCGAAAATCAGGCACGATTTATGATAAAAATTGAAACTATTACTTTAAACATCAGCCATTCTTTCCCAAATCAATATTTCGAAAAATCCTTCGTTTAAATACTAGATAATATAATATAATAAGTAAATTCTTTTGAATTTTTTATTTTAGATGATCGACTTTCGAGCAGCAGTGGTCACCGCAGAAGCCTTTTTTTGATAGAACCTTCGAGTGATAGACATTAACTTAGTTATTGATAAATATTTTTAAATAAAAAAATTACGATGCATGGTACTAGATGCAATCCTTAAAAGGAAAAAAGATTTTTTGAGAAATGTGTTATAGCTTATGAGTAAAAAATTTCCAAAGACCGCCCTTTTTTCAGCCTCCTGACTGAGCATGACCCCTCAAAGGATCCAGTCTGTTCATGTGTCAACGAAAGACCTCACATTACATTCCCCAAACCTGCCAATCAATTCGACACATCAAACCACGTATATACAACATCTCAGACAAAATACTCTGAACTTCAATTTCCAACCATGTACCCACATACAAGGCAACAATAAACTGAACTGCTGGGCAAATGGTGCCAACTACCCCGGACCCAACTAAAACTCTCCCAGGTCACTTTCACACCGAATCGCTATAATTCGATTTAAACGGCCCGCCAATTAACCATTAAGACTTGAACGCTGCCTATTATCCAGGGATTCTGGCCAATGACGTGGTGCAAAGTCATCGGCGTCGAAAGCGCCCGCGGCCTGCAACATTCTCCTCTCCAACAGTTGATCCACTCCACGCTCGCCCCCTCTTCCACCTCCCCTGGCGTCACTCGCCCCCCTTTTCGAGGGTAGTAGCACCCTTGCTCTTCCTCGAGCCAACCCCGTCACCTGGCAGCCTCGCGTTGGAGCCGCAAACTTCGTGCCTATGCTAATTGACTTCGCACACCCCCGCCCATCCTGACGCCCGTTTCCCATCCGGTCCGCTGTGCAGCGCCCCGACACTATAAACCACCGCGGTTTAAAGTCAATTAACGCCTTCCCCGAGACAGCTCGTTCTGACCTTTTCGATCAACCAACGCTGCCCTCCACCTCCCCGCAAACCGCCCTCGCGCGTCGAATTCCATTGTTCCTTCGCACCGATGCGGGCACAGAGAGCGAGATAGAATCTTCCTTCTGTCCCGTACGGCCGGGAGGCGCACGTTTGATGAATTTATTTTTCAGGTCCGGGTCCAGTTTGTCCGATCGGGGTTATTGATTTTTCCTCTGTCCTTCCCTGGGCCGGGGACAAGCGTACAGTGGGCTCTCCTTGAATCGAACTCTATTGAATTAGGCCTGCTCCGCGCGAGATACTCGCTTTCTTCTGCCGCGTTTAGTTACCAGAGGCAATTGGTTCCTTGCGAGGAAAGCTTCTCACCTTGAAATTCTGATTCTGATGAAACATCCTGTGAACGTAGAGTACAGTGGAGTATGCAAGGAGTAATTATTTTTTATGCGGGAATTCACTCTGGAGAGGTGAAATAGACCCGTGACGTTTTTTCGGTTTTTAAAGAAATACAGACTCTGTTATTCTTCTATTTGGTAATGATTCCGCAAATTTGCCATAGGGTAGCTATCCCATACAGCACACTTCGTTGCAGGAGTATTGCAGGAACAATGCTACAATATTGCCGGGCAATATTTGAGTGGCAACGTTCTTGCAATATTGCAGGAATATTGCGCACACGTTGCCACTGCAATGTTCCAGTGGCAACGATCCTGCAATATTTCTGCAATATTGCGCGCACATCGACGTGCAATGTTCCAGTGGCAATGATTTTCCCGTTTCGTTGCATGATCATTGCCCGAACATTGCAGGACCATATATTTGCAATGTTGCCGCAACTTTGCAAAAATACACACCTGCAATATTGCGAAGGCGGACGTAGGATTGAACCTGCAACATGTCGGCAATGTTTTGGTACAACATTGCAATCTTGCACCGCGTCATTGCAGAGACGTTGCTGCAATGTTATGGTGCTGCGTGGGTAATAATGAGAGAGATGCCGCACTTTACGCAAAATTGTCACCGTGTCTACATTTTGCAATGGAAATTTTTTCCGAGAATAGATATTAGTTGAACACTTTGTGCCACTACTTGCATTGAAGACAATCAAAATTTTAATATTTGCCACCCTTAAAAAATTGAAACTAAAAACATCCTTTTGGGGGAGAGACGCTACACTTCCGGACGTGATGCCGCATTTCGAAACACTCAATTTGTCATAATTTCCTTACACGCCTTACAAAACAATCCAAAACGTGCTGAAGGTAGGTAAGGTAAACGTACCTATTATGAAACACCTTCCCAAACATGTCCCCTTCTTGAAACAGCATCACAAATAACGAAATAAGAAATAGTTATGGCATATATAAGCAACTGCCAAACATTCTATCGATATTTATACATTCTTTTCTGTACAAATTCACCAACATAAGTATTATTATACAATAATCTATTACAAAAAAATGGTTTTAATGTAATTAATTTAGTGTGTACCTCAATTTTTTGAATGTCCCGCTTTATGGAACGGTTCGGAAGCGTGTTCCAAGACCACGGACCCGTGTTCACATAGTTGTACCAGTTCATGAAACACACGCCTCAGCTTTGATAATTAGATATTTCCAGTGAAAAAGAGAAATAGTTCATTATTTAAACTGCCCTAGAGCGTTTATAAAATATATTATACATATTCACGTTTTCATCATAAATACGAGTAAGTATGCGTAATTCAAACTTTTTTAATAAATATCAAAAACCTAACCTGACGGGGCGTTTCATAATAGGGACATTGAATATGAAACACCGGGTCATGGTACGAAAACAGTGTTTCATAATACGTACAGGTCCTTCATTTAGTTTTTTAGTCATATTATTTTTTATTTATAATAAATATACATTCTATGGCTCATTATATAATCACTAAACAATGGCCTATCGAATGGTATGCAAATTTTCAATGCTAACCCACTAAATTTTATAAATTAGATGACAATTGCATAACCCCATCGAAAAGCGTTTCATAATAGGTACGTTTACCTTACCTACTTTGTCGTAGGTTCCGCCGAACAGTTTGCAAGGGAACGTTCTTCACATCCACGGAACAACTGCTTTTTGGATCCGCGTTTATTAATATTTGCTCATCAGCATTCCCTTTCACGAGCCCAGCTAGCCACTTAAGCCAGCGCCTGTCAATTTCGAACGTCCCACAGTGGCCAGGGCTATTAAACTCGACCCAGATCCGCGGAAACAGGAATTGCTCGATTTCAAATGGGGAGCCGCCGACGCTCGACGGGCGCGACACGAGAATTTCTGGAAAAATTCGTCCCTCTGACGCGGCCGCGATCCATCGACAAGTGTTCTCGCGAGGCTCTCGAGCGGCGAACGGGACGTAAAGTCATCGATGTGTAAGCGACGCGAGAGAGTCACATTTCTCGCCAATTCAGCGAGTTACAAGGCTGACGTCACCGGCTCGGCATAATTCGATTCAATTCGCTTAATTTTGCGAAAATTGCCAATCTTCTCCGGGCGCGTTGCGCCTAACGTGGCTCCTTCGTGTCCCTGCCTCTCTCCCAGATTCTTTCCTCCTCCGTCTTTCTTCTTTGCGCCTCTCCGGAAACCGTTTATCGATCACCACCTCTTCGTTCGCCAGAGACGTAATTGCCACGAATTGTTCGACCATCAGCACTGTGTTTGTATACCTACTTGCGCCCAAATATACCCAGAGCAAGCTACTCGTCACCACAACTTCCATCACAAGGTGCAAATTTGTACAATGCCTTACCCGTGCGTCCACTGACTAAGGGCTGCAGTCACATTACGACCCAAAATCCATGCATTCGTTTCAATGGTGTCGTTAAAACAGCGGGGGACAAAGTCGATGGGCCCACTGAGTGTCTTGATGACAAGTCAAGGAAATAGGGATACATTCATTATTCAGCATTGTTTTTGGATATTAGCACTTCAAGTTCTTTGGGATGTAACCAAATAAGTGTTGCACTTGTATTCCCAGATAATAGGGATGTGCGAGTACCCGGAATTGATGAGCTGAGCTGACCTCAGTTCTATTGCTGAAATCGAGCGTTCGAATTTCCCGATCTGCTCGAAATCGACGAACTATTCTAAACAAATGCGAGTTACTTGAAAAACGCAAATGGCTCGAATATTCGAACCCTCATAAGACTTCGAATTACTTGCAGATCAATTTTCAGCTCGAAAATTTTCGAATTACTCGAATGTATTCGAACAGGTCTCCATCTTTCGAGGTACTCGTAAATATTCGAATTACTCGGATTACTAGTAAATATTCGAATTATTCGAATTACTCAAATATATTCGAACAGATCTCCATTTTTCGAGGCACTCGTAAATATTCGAATTACTCGAATTAATAGTAAATATTCGAATTATTCGAGTTACTCAAATATATTCGAACAGATCTCCATTTTTCGAGGCACTCGTAAATATTCGAATTACTCGAATTAATAGTAAATATTCGAATTATTCGAGTTACTCGTAAATATTCGAATTACTCGGTTTACTAGTAAATATTCGAATTATTCGAGTTACTCGTAAATATTTGAATTACTCGGATTGCTAGTAAATATTCGAATTATTCGAGTTACTCGTAAATATTCAAATTACTCGAGTTATTCGTAAATTTTAGAATTACTCCAGTTACTCAAGCATTTATGTATCTACTATCAAATACTAGTCTAACTGTACGGAAGAAATATACATGCTAACCACTCGAAGTAATTCGAGTAATTCGAATATTCACGAGTAAGTCGATAGTTGGAGATCTGTTCGAAATAATTCGAATAATTCGAATATTTATGAGTAAGTCGATAGTTGAAGATCTGATCGAAGTAATTCAAGTAATTCGAATAATTATGAGTGAGTCGATAGTTGGAGATCTGTTCGAATATATTCGAGTAATTCGAAAATATTCGAGTAATTCGAATATATTCGAGTAATTCGAATATATTCGAGTAATTCGAATATATTCGAGTAATTCGTCAATTTCAAATAGCTCGGCAAATTCAAACACTGGGCTCGGATCAACGGACCGATTATTATTCAATTCGAAATTCCAGCAGTCGAATAAATCGAGTACTCGCACACCCCTACCAGAGATATTCTCCTACACACAACTTGAGTGGGTTTAGCCACCATATCTCTGACATAGTACTAAGGCTTCTACTCCAGTTGCGCTTAATTCCTTTTCTACTAGCGCCCACTTTATGTCACGTCAGATCAATTTAGCCTAATAACGAGTTATAACCACTGCCCAATCACTGACCTGTCAAATTCAAAGTTGAACACATCACGTTACCCGAGTGTAATCGGGTCTACATTCCTCGTCCAGGATTCCAACGACACGCGCTCCTTCGTTTTGTTTCCCGTTTCAGATGGTCGGCTCGTATCGGTTCGCCTCTCCCCAGGCCCAACAAAGGTAAATGAATTAGACGAGGGAAACGGAGGCTGTAAGACGGAAAAAGGGGAGAAGGCGATTCAATTTAGATGGTGGCTCCTTTTCCGCGTTTCCAAAGATCCTTTTGTCGGCGCTGGTTACAATGAAGAGGCGACCGTTTGCGCCTCCATTGAACGCACCTTTCCAGCCCCGTCGACGACTCCGCGCGATCTGTTCCCTTTTTTCCCCCCTTCGCCGATCTTTCAGATCAATTGGCAGTCCTCGGCGGAAAGATGACGGAGCTCGTGCCAGCTTTTGCACGATCTCCCGTTTCTTTTCCACCGCAGCTGCGCATGCCCGCCCCGACCGTCATGGCGTGCCGCCATTAAGGTCATGGGGTCAAAGTATCGCGGACCTGACATTCCTTCCCACGAACGATTTGGTGCGCCGTCGAATTCGCGGGCCCCGTGTCGCTGCCTTTCCACGTTTCCGTTCCTTATCGCTTTGGTTTTAATCGACCAGGGCCACGGTCCCGTCAGAAAGGACACTGTGGCTGGCGACTGGCTCCTTGGAGACACTCACACAATCTGCAAGGGTTTTTAAATATTTCCAACCGATGTTGTCTTTGCAAAATTAATTCGCCATTTGTAAGTAAGTTTCGAGGGCTTGGATTGTTTTTCTTTGGAGGGAATTGGGAGTGAGTCAAGCTTCAGATGTTTGGTGACTGCTCGCTTTAGGTAGATGAGAATCACAGGGTTCACTCATAACCCATCCTCAAATTTGTTTCTCTCCCGAAAACAAATTCAAAATTTTTACCCATCCTCAAATTTGTTTCTCTCCAGAAAACAAATTCAAGATTTTTAACCATCCCCAAAATTGTTTCTCTGCAGAAAACAAATTCAAGATTTTTACCCATCCCCAAAATTGTTTCTCCCCAGAAAACAAATTCAAGATTTTTGCCCCTCCTCAAATTTGTTTCTCTCCAGAAAACAAATTCAAGATTTTTACCCATCCCCAAAATTGTTTCTCCCCAGCAAACAAATTCAAGATTTTTGCCCATCCTCAAATTTGTTTCTCTCCAGAAAACAAATTCAAGATTTTTACCCATCCTCAAATTTGTTTCTCTCCAGAAAACAAATTCAAGATTTTTAACCATCCCCAACATTCAAAATTTTTAATTTTATTAATAATTTTTATATCAACTATTTAATTAGAGTTTTGCATATGTATAATTTTAGGGGAACATTCTAACGTTTTCTCAGGTGTTTTTGGCTCTCGTTTATTGATCAGCTGTACGTTGAAGTTAAAGAATTGGAGATAAGTCATAGGTGTATTGAACTCAGCAGACGTAGGTACTGTCACCTAAATGCTATTTGGAGCACCTTCCTTCTAACCACATTGTTCAAATGATCGATCACTAGCTGTGAGTGACCATCAACGCTTTAACACGAATAAATGACGATTTAAATGGGTGTCAATTAGAGGATGCACTTGAAAACAATGATTGATGGTGTATTGGTCCCAGTCGTACTGAAGTCACAGCTTCCACGTGCAAGTCTCAGAGAGTATTCGCTTAAAGGTTCTTCAGATTTGAATATTTTTAATTAACAATGTCAGTAGTATATTCAGTGGTTTAATTGAATCCCTTGCATACAAGTAGTATATCGATATTAAGCATGTAGAGGTACCATTATAGTAGGGTAGATGTACCGTTTGTGGCCATTGCACTGTTTTTGGCCATGTGCATAATTACCTTATTTTTAAATTATTTGCAGATTATTGCTTACTCGGAAAATATTATATTTTTTAAGAAGTGGCCAAAACTGGTGCAATATCTTAAAGTGGCCACAAATGGTGCATCCACCCTAGCTCTGATTGTAGAGTTTTCCAAAATTTCGTTGCTACATGAGAAAAGTGGTGTTTCAAAGTCCTTCACTGTAAAGTTTATTTGTTGATAAAAATCCTGTCACGTTTTAGAAAATGTGATTTATCATGTCGAAGTTAAACAATCTTGACCTATACTTCATTAAAGAGGGTTCAGCTGAATTTCAACATTCAATACCCCAAAAATTGATAAATCTTCATACTTCAAATTACATTCTGAAATCCACTCAGCGCTAATGATGCAATTTTAATAGCGATCAAGAAAGGTAATGAGTCTCAATAACGATAGGAGATTTCATGTAGTTCCTCTTCAGAAGATGCTACATTGAACATTAAAGCTGAACAATAAATTTCATACACGTTCGAACGAACAACGAGGTCATCTTAATGTAAAAAAATTTTCATCGGTGCATAATGTATTTTCGATAGGTCCACCTCGACTACTGGAAGCACCTCATTAATGTCCAATGATTTAACAATGCGCAAGCGCTTATTCCCATCGAGTAGATATTTCATTTTCGATTCTCCACTTCTGTGTCAGTTCATCACAGCTATAATCGATCCTAATGAATTTATTTAATCAGTTCCTTAATCGCTAAATGATCTACCTGAAACGAGATTTAACTGATCCAATCACGCGCTTCATTAATTTTCGAATTTATCCCTGTTTCAATTGCAAATTTACGCCAGAGCCGCGCGCAACCTTTTTACGGTGTTTCGTGCGACCAAATCAGGCTTGAAAATAATTTTAGTACGCTCGTAACAATCTTTTGTGTCACTCCTCGAGAACACTTGTTCGTTTTTGCTGTTTAAATAAAACCCGCCTCCGCGGGGAAACCTTTATCCTTCGTTTCAGATGGAAGATTCTGTCCGCTTGAAGCAAATATTACTCTTCCGTTGCAGCGAGAAACTAGATCTCTTATTTGAAGCAGAGAAATAAGATGCCGCGGTAAACGATTCCTTTGGAACTATTACCACGAAAATCAGAACTAATTTCGTCGGTTCCACAAACATTGTTTCTGATGCAACGATTATTTTAGAATGAATCAAGTCTTCGTGGAAAATAAAGCAGTGTGTGTTGAGCCATCTCCTTGGCTATTTGAAACAGTAGGTCAAAGGAGCTTCTATTTTTAGTAAAAAATGCGTCAATGATTCGTTCTGATTAGGTAATAAAAAATTCGCTAGGAACTCAGAAGTGAGAAGCATTGCTGTATTTAAAAAATTAGAAGTGATTGGGTAAGAAATAGTAGTTTGCGAGAGTAGATATCATAAAATAGGCAATAAGTGGTCACTTTTGAGGCAACCATAGATTTCTTCAATATTTCTTCTTTTCAACACTTCTAAGCTCTTACTTAAAATATACTTCCTGGGAATGTTTTTCCAAAATTTGCGGCTGAAATTGGCAGAAATATCGAAGATACAGATATTAGAAGTGAAGTATGCTCATATGTTGCCATAGGTTGCGCTGATTTTTTATCAAAACCAGGTTTTCAAATACGGTACCCACGATTACTAAAAAACTATTCAACCGATTTACTTCTAATTTTTCATGGCTATATGACACCCATACTCAGAGTTCGAGGAGGAGGATTTTTTATTTAATTCGTAGTTTTTGTTTATTGCATAAAAAGGCAAGATTTCATGTTCGAAAATTGAACGTTTTATTCAGAGTACTTTCCATATTTTTAAAAATTAATTTTGTTTACAGCGGCCCTGTCAGAAACAGCATTTGTTAATATATTGTAAGAAACTGATTTGCTTTTTGTTTTTATATAAAAACTGTTTAATTGGGAGTTCGTACCACAAATCACTGCAGCGAATGTCGCATTTGGAACCTGCCCTTATAACTGTACTATACGACTAATATTTTTCAATACAAATATTAAGTATTATACCCATAGATGTGACATATTTAATAAAAAAATTACGGATGCAATAATGTTAGCACTTTCTTAAAAAAAATTCTCAAAGAACGTCAATTTGGAGGCCTCTCTAGCCGTATATCCCCCTTTAAGGGGTCATTCTACTTTGAACCACCGAAAATTAAGCTATTTTTCAAGATATTTTTCTGAGTAAATGCACCACATAATGACATAAATCTTTTTGGTATTTATTAAGCTACATAATGCACTGTGCAAAAAAAATTTAAAATAATATTTGCAATTTGTTTCAATTATTTTTTTACAGGGTCAACATGGCACCTAGAAAAAAGAGGTATGTTTAGAGGTGATTTCCCGGTTCAGGCTTATCCGAAACAAAAGCTTCCAAAAGATTCTTAATCTGTATGAGTATCGCTATAGCCCCTAGCTCAATTAACAATTTTTATTGAGAAGTAACAAAATAGCGCCGGTCTGAAAAAAAGTTTGACAAAACACTTAAAAGGGTGTATTCTCGTGTGTTCCATGAGAAAAATCTCGGTTATTTCTCGACAAAAATTGTTAATTGAGCTAGGGACACTCATACAGCGACACTCATACAGATTAAGAATCTTTTGGAACTTTTTTGTTTCGGATAAGCCTGAGCCGAGAAATCACCTACGTCATGAGCATACCTCTTTTTTTATTTACGCTGAAAAAAACACTAAAACAAATTTAGAAAATTCTTTTTAATTTTTGTTCTATGACAAAAGAGTAGCTTAATAAATACCAAAAAGATTTATTTCATTACATGTTGAATTTACAGAAAAAGAATCTTTACAAATAGCTTAATATTCGGCCGATCAAAGTAGAATGACCCATTAATCCCAGACGCTGCAGACAAAGCTACTAAAGAAAGTCAGCTCTGAATCAGGTATTACGTATCTATCTCACGTTTTAAAAAGGAAGTCTCCCCAGCAATCACATACAATTCGAAGAGAAACTCCCAACCTACTCTCATTTTTATAACAACAGAATTTAAAGCCTTTCCTCGTGAGAAACACGCGTGGCTCTCCGCAAGTATACAGGGCACATTCCCATATCTAACATCCCTTTCTATCTCCATTAACCGCCCACTGCAATCTCGGCCATGTCGATACATTTAAAGTACCCACCATCCGCAACCTACAGCAGCGTCTTCCCCTAAAAGCAAAATTCACTTGCCACCCCGCGACTATCAAGAACACGGAATCAAGTCGATTCCCCAAAGCAAGAAAACGTCCGCGTCCCTCAGCGATCTCCGCAGTTGCGTCTACCCCCCGGTTCCAGCCCCGGCAGAAACTATCGCCATTACGATCAAACCCGAGACGTCAGCTCCTAACTCAATCGAAAGCGCGGCCGGCTAAAAGTCACCTGAGCGGAGAGCGAGGGACCAGGGTATCTGATAATCGAGTCTTTCGCCTCTAATCTCTGCCCACTTCTCAAGATTATGCTGACCCCGTTGTTTGCATCGCGTGCAAGCGTCGGGACATTTAGCAATCCGAACAAATTGGATTCTCCTCGTCTCGTCCGCCTTTTTGTCCGCCCTTATTCACCTCCCGCCGCCACCTCCACCCCCCCGAAACGGAAATAAAAACAGGAAGGGCGGGGCGGGGAAAAAACAAAACCAGGGGGCGAGACAGCTAGTGCAGGTAGGGGGTGATGAGATCTATTTACCAGTGGGTCGGCGCGTCGATTCAATTTCCCGGGAGGTGCTTTTCGTTTCGCGTTCCGAAGCCTTACAACGACGCCGTTATAACTCCCACGACGGCGCGGGACGGAGGGGTTCCGAGTTCTTAGCCGGCGCGAGCGGCAGATTGCGAGACGCTTCTCGGCCGCTCGTTGAAAATAATTTCGAGTCCTGGAGTGTCGGGGGGCAATGGAACGCGGACGATGTTCCCGGCAAATGTGATGTAATTTCGTTGTAACGGCCGGCCGCGATTCGCGTCCGTTCGACGGAGCAGATTAAGGAAATCATTCCCCGTATCGATCTCCGCCTGCTAATACTCGGAACGCCCGATTCTGTCACGCTCCCCGGCGATAGCGCACCGTGTTGCTCGCCAGCTGATATTTAGGTATCGGCTTGGTGCGCCCAAGTCGCAGAGCAATATGTAGAGCGACGGTCTCTCAGGTGATATGGGGCTTTTGGGTTCTTAGTGTGTGGCTAGGGCGGCCCTTATTTGTACGTGTCGAAATTTCGTTTGTGTTTTCTTGCTCTCACCCTCCATAACAGTGACATTTGATACAGAAATAGTCCCAGGAAAAGTTTATTGCAATCGGACAACAGGAAAGGGTGCCGCCCAGGCTTTAAAGGTTAGAATTCATCAATGGTTTGAATTTGAAGAATTTCTCAAGAATGGTAAGCCCTATCGAAATTTTGTTCAAATAACATTAAAAGAGCATTAAATTTTCTACAATTAATGTATATATCATTTTTTCGTGCTTCCAACCATTTTTTAGATAATCGCATTTGAATATAGACAGTTCAGCACTATTATGGCATACAGGTGAGACGCGCGTAGTGCTGAACTGTCTATATTCAAACGCGATTATCTAAAAAATGGTTGGAAGCACGAAAAAATTATATATACAGTAATTGTAGAGAATTGAATGATCTTTTAATATTATTTGAACAAAATTTCGATAGGGCTTACTATTTTTTAGAAATTCTTCAAATTCAAACCCTTGATGAATTCTAAACTTCAAGGCCTGGTCGGCACCCTTTCCTGATGTCCGATTGCAACAATCTTTTTCAGGGGCTATTTTTTTATGAAATGGAACCATATCAGGGGGTGAGAGCAAAAGAAATCGCAGGTTGAAAATAAAGGTCACCCTGGTGTGTGACTTGGAGCTTCCATTTGTCTAATATATGTGGGGCAAGATTCATTTAGGCACCAGTTTGATGTACCCAAGTTGAAAAGTGTCGTTGTTATGAGGTGATATGAAGATTCAAGAATTCGTTGATGACATTTGCTTGATGCACTCAGATTAAATTATTTAAAAGAGTCTACTGCAGTCCTCGCTATTGAAGAATATTTCTAGGAAATTATTAAATTCACTCTGGATATTATTATTTCTAATCCGTACAGAGTTTCAAATACTCGCTCCAGTAAACACGGTACAGAAAAATGATTGCAAATTGCTTTTGCAACTCAAGCGTGCTTTCGATTTTCCCCACATAAATTAATCAACAAAGCATCGCATGGAGCCTCCTTATGTCTCTATGCTAGCTATAATAGTATCCAACTCCGTGCATACAATTTACAGCCTATCAGTTTCAAACTAAAGCCTGCTCTCGCACACACTCGTATCGTACATGTCACCCTGTTGCATCTCGACCATTTCACGTATGCACGAGAAACGCTTACGCTCCCCACGGAGACTGATATCATTTCTACTCACCGATTTCATTGATCGAGGAACCGGCGCTGGCTGCTCCTCTTCGGTCTTCAACGATTCTCGTCAACTGTTCTCAATCACTCGCGAAAATTCACCACCCTCATCTCGACGAATTCTATCGGTATTCAATCGGCACAATTAACAAACCCTAATTAGGAGTCTGCGCTGAGGTATCGATTGAAAACTTCACACTGGTAGACGATTTGGTAAAACTAAGAACTTACGAGGCCTCATATAATCAGCTGTTGTTCAATGTAATTGAAACTGGGAGGACTGCCAGGTACTCGACTCACATTAAAAACTAATCAAACCTCCCATAATTTATAATTCAATAACGCCCGATTTCTTCACCTTCAGTAATCATCCGGTCAGTGAACGACCAATTGGCTCCGAGCATTTAAATGCTCTAAGCCAGTAGGATCCCATCATTTGGTAGTTATGTGGAACATAACTCTAACTGGAAGATTACTGAAGGTGAAGAAATCGGCCGTAAATCCACATAATCCGTTCTTGCTAAATTGAAGCCTATGCTTAAAGTCGCCAACACTAACAATCCTCACTGAAGCACCCACTAAATAGACTCAAATCCGGAAAGTCTCAGTTCCCGTAAACAACCCCGCTCGATTCCTAAATTCCAGAGTGAAATGACTTCGCCAACAGTGACTCCAATTCACACCTCCATTGATCGCCCAGGGAACGTCGCAGCAAATCTTCGTCACCAACGATCCTCTTAGTCGGCGAATCAAAAGCGAGCCACTTTTCGAGCCAAAATGACTGCTTCGTCGCAGTAGCTACTAGCCCGCTGCTGGGCGGTTAATCGATCGACGTGAACGCGTAACGAATCGCATCGGGAGAGTCGCGATAACTCGCGTGCAACAGTTGACGGCGAAGCCATCGGCGGCGTTGGCTGGGTAATTGCGGTAATAGTTGCACAAAAGTGGCGGCCGTTGTGTGTATACAAGCCTAGCGGCAGCGTGTTATTACACCGAGTAAGAAATTACCTTTTGGCTGCGCGCAACGAGCCCGCGACACGGAACCAAGTATCAACGGTAATTACAGAAGCTGCGAATTGGAATTGCAATTTGTCGGTGGCATCGCGTTCGTTGCACCCCGTTACGGCGACAGATCGACCGGTCCGTGGCTCGGCAAGCAGTACCGTGGATTTTTATCACGAAGACACTTTATTGCCGTCAGCCGGGGTCCTCTCCACGCCAGACACTATCCTGGCTAGTTTCCTATACCTTTTCCATATTTTTTAAATGCGGCGTAGAATGGCACTTTTCAATGTGAAACAATAAGACGTCACTCGCCAGCCACGGAAGTGTCTCGCGCGAGAAGGCCACCGGGATCGGGACAGTCGCCTAGACTCGGCCACGAGGCAACGACCAGTCCGTGGAACCGCTCGCGGATCGGAAGAAAGTAACGAGGGAAGCTGCGAGGGGCGCTCTAAACGCGGAAAATGGGTCGGGGAGCTTAAAAATGGACAATCGGAGTGGCGAAGAGGGGCCAGAACTTTCGTTCCGCAGCCGATAATCCGCGTTTGCGCGCTAGCTGAAGCGGAATGGAACGGGATCGGCCTGAAACGATCCTCAAACAATGCAACTGGAACGAGAAGTTAAATATTGAACGCGTTGTTGGCACCCAACCCCTAACCGGTCGAATATCGATAAACGGGACTATTATATTAACTCGAACGATTTACAGGGGAAACACCGGCATTTTCCGACGCGGTGTCCAATTAATTTAGCCTTTTCCGCGGCGGCATTGTTCTGGAGGCGAGCGGCGCTGTTTGTCGGTGAAATTTTAGTGGGATTGAAGCCTGTTCCTGGGTGAGCCGATCAAAGGGAAACGGAGGATCGTTTGAAACAATGCTCGGGGCTAACAGAGCGGCTACGGAGGCTTGGCTGATCCAGCAGCAATTATTCTTGAAGATTTTAGCATTTCCCTGGGTTATGGCGAGCGACCCCGTTCCGCGATATCGGCTTTAAACGCGGCCCCATCGCGGGGCACGTAGTAACAGCGTTTGGACGCCTTTCTGCGGAACCAATCTCCACGGCGAACGTGGAAAACGCGTTGCAGAAAGTATTTCGAAAACTCCTGCACCGCGACACGAAGGTTCTACGATAGGATGCGCTAAAAGTAATTTAACACGGTGCGAGAAATGAATTTCGATGAGCTACTGAAGAATATTCCGAAGCTCGGTGCGTTCGGAAAGAAGTCGTGAAATCAAAGATACTAGCGAGAACTTGGTCCCCTCTGTCCGATCGAGTGAAAAGCCCTCGCTCGATACGACGAAGGTAATTAACTCGAGTAATTAACTCGAGCGGCACGTAACAGTGTTCATGGTGCCCGGGCGCCGACGAAAGGCGTAAGAAACGATTTCGATGGAATCAATAATTTCAAGTGGGTCTCTACTCGTAATAAACTCGTGCACTCGGGGAGAAACGAGCTAGAAGTGTGCAGAGAATTTGACGAGGAACACTAAGAAAACACTGTAATTCTGGAGAATTCAATAGCCCACGAGTGGACATGCCTGTTTCATTGACTCACGTACCTGTGCCACGCGACATTTCGAGCAAATCCAAGAGTTGGCGACAGCCACTTGGCAAAAGTGTAACGCGGCAGTAAGCTGGTCCTCCAAGGATATTGCAGAGGGGCAAAGATCGCCGTAGAAATTCAAATTCGATTTACATAATACCTGGGAACGTCGCGTTTGCATCCCGCGAGAGAAAAGCCAAGAAGTTACTCGAGCGGCGCTGGGGCCGAGAAGCTATCGGGATTCACGGAGAAAGATGAGAAGGCTTTTTCGGAGCGCTAGTTTAAAATTTCCACGGGTCGAATCAGTTATGTACATTGCCGCGGCGAGATAGAAAAGCTGACAAACCTCGCGGCCAGGAGAAAACGGTGGATCCTGAAGAAACAAAGACGGAATCCCACAGACACGTTGGACTCGGCAGGCATCCTCACTCAAACTGGGATCCTCCGACTAGGTTCTCGGGCAATGTTTCTACGATAGCTGGCCAACCGCGTATCGTCTCTGCCAGTCGAGATCGACCAAGATCCTCGAGGAACGGAAGGAAGCAAAGAACCGCTGCACACTTTCGGTACATCCCGTATAGACGGGCCACTGGCTGGAACGTAACGGAGCAGCTGACTCTGAGCGCGACTTTGACAGTCCCGACCAGTCCATTCAGACGACTGTATCGAATCCGACTTTCCTCGGCACGGGACGACGCGTGCGAGCGAACTGCGGGAGATTACTACGGTCACTGTGGGATCGATTGAATTTCCACTCGATTCGACTACGACCTATAAAACCACCTAACTGCGTCTACACGGCGCTCGGCGTTCTCCCGATACCCCCGAACCTCTATCAACTATCCACCGATCCCGGCAACAATTTTTCAATCGCGACACATTCACAGGGGCGGAGGGCAGGACATCGCCGAGATAATTGTCCATTGGTGACGAGCGCGGAGTTACTCGATTTTTCCTTCGCCGGCGATCAAAGGGAGTCCTCGTGTCCTTTTTGCCCGTTGCCAGCGTGCAACCCTCTTCCAGGTGCTGTGTTCCAGGCACGTCCCCCCGGCACGGACAAAGACGAGCCACCGGTCGGCGAGGGGGTTCGCCGATAGACAAGTGTCACACGTTCGCTGGCGGCGTTGTGCGGGTGTACACGGTGCGAGGTGGTACGCGAGCACTCGTCGAGTGCGGCTGGCCCAGCCAGCAGACTACTCGGAAGAGAGACCTCAGTGGGATGGCAGTTTAAATGCAACTATGCTTCCTCGGGTTTGGGTTGAGCGCGCAGGGTCCGCGTCGGCCTTGCTCGGTGGCGCTCGGCCGCCCTCGGATCTCGTCGATATGCCCATAGACACAGTGTATATGTCTATGGATATGCCCGTGTCGTGCCATGCTAAGCTATGCTCTCTCGCTACCTTCCTCTCTTGTCTTCTACTCTCTAGCCTCATGTGTTAACTGCCCCTCCCGCACCAAGTCACGCTGTCTCTGTCATCCTCCCACTGCCGCCTGGTGTCTCCTTCCTGCCTGTCCTGGAGGCTTTCGCTCCCTGTCCCTCCATCCGACGGAGCCCCTCTCTCTCTCTCTCTCTCTCTCTGGCTCGTCCTTCCTTCTCGCCTCCTTCTTCCTCAGGGCTCCCTTCCTTTCTTCCCGAAGCTCCGTCCTACTCCCGCAAGACGATGCGCCGAGAGACTGGCTCGCAATTAGTGTTGGTCACCGGCCTGGAGGTGGTGGTACCGGTGGTACAGGTAACCGGGAAATGCTGGTGTGGGTGGGTCGTTGGTGAGAGTGCGGGGGTGTAGGTGGGTGGACGAGCGGGCGCGGGACGGGGTGGCCTGGCTTCGGGGAGGGGGCAAGGAATGACGGTGGTAGGGGATCACGGCGGAGAGGGAAGGAGCTCGAGACAGAGACGGTCATATGGCGCCCGAGTCGGAACGGGGATGTCTTATGTCATTTTTCTCCGCGATATTCTAACGGGTGTCCCGAGCGACCCGAGCGCCCCCGGCCTCTTACAGGCGTCAGCCTGATTTCCTGCAGGGTTTTCGTGAAATTTTTATCACTTCCCTGCTGGCTCCTGGACGCCAGCCTCCAAGCAAGCCGGATTTAAACGGCGACCCCGCTCGCCCCGAAGATTTTTGCGGAATTTTTATTGTCCTTTTATCGCGCTCGCCGGGGTCCGACGTGGAACGGTAATTTTCGAGTTTATCGGCGCGCAAGTAATATATTCTTTGTAGTTTACTGGTGAAACGGTAATTGAGTTACGGTGAAGATTTCTGCAACTCCAACGCGGTGGTACGACGAAAATTCCGGCGGAGCATGAAGCTTTTCTGTTTCGAAGTGTTGTAATTTTTCCTGTCTCATTTCAAACATTTATTGAGGGAGTAGGTACTGGGTCCGAGGATTTCGATAAGGGTTTGCTGGAAAGATATGTTTTCAACATTAATTAAATGCGAGATACGTGTTTGTGTGTGAAATAGGAGATAGATGTGTGTTAATCGATTGTTATGGCCATATTATAACAGGCGCTTCCGGAAAATATTGGAAACTATTTTTTAACGTTTCAGTGGCTGACATTTTCGCCGCGAGCTCATTACCTTCGCGCCGATAAAAACCAGACTTATTATTCCTGGCTTCCGCTGGCGCTGGTAATAAAAAAATAATAAAATTTCTGCGGAAACCATACGGCAAAATTAGGTCACCGCTGAATTTATCATATTTTTCAGCTACGTTTCACGATTCGCCGGCGAAACTCGCGCGTGATAAGAGTGTTACGAAACTCGTGCATTGAACGGGCAATTATTAATGTCGAATTTCACTAAATGTTTTATTTTTAACTAGTTTCCAGACGGATTTACTTTATCCTCTTCATCATTCAATTGGAAGGGTTACTTATCGAGTATGTTTGGCTTTTTACAAACAATAGGTTACAATTCACGTGTAAATTGTGGGAATAACTAGACGACAGAGTGGTTTGACAATACTTTTCAATTTCTTTTATTCGAACTATATTGCGCTAACGCATTCTCAACCATTCTAACTAAATTCCGCAGTGAACACTTCATATCAGCAGAATTGTAGTTATTCTCCCACACCCTTAAGGGGCTAGACTAGTGTGACGGCTCCAAAAAATCGAAATTTGTTTGCATTTTCATACAGATTCACATGTTAAAAACACGATCCTAGAAGGTTTTAAGTATGAAACATTTCTGTTTTTGTACTCTAAAATAGTATTTCAAACTTTCATCGAGTTTTTTTCGAAACTAGTTTGTCTTAATTGGCTGCCGTAATAACTCAAAAACTAGTGAACCGATTTAGTTCAAACTTGGCAGATATGTTCAGCAAACGTGTCATTCTAGCTAGGGCTGGGACTATTCGAATAATTTAATATTCGAATAGTTTACAAGTATTCGAATGCTACGAATTAACTTCGAATATTTGAGTATTCGAATGTGATTATTTGAATACTATTCGAATATTGATGTTTTCGAATACTATTCGAGTACTGATCTATTCGAATAGTAATGTATTCGAATAGTTTGGTGTGAAGTGGGACAAAATCAGCTTACAAGATTTCATCCTGACAAATGAACCTAAAGAACTTGATTTATAATTCACACCATACTATTCGAATATTTAAGTATTCGAATACTTGAATATTCGAATTATATTCGCTAAATAATTGAGCACCTGAAGTATTCGAATACTGAAAAATTCGACAAATAGCCAAAAAATCCCAGCCCTAATTCTAGCCCCTGCCACGATTTTTCTGATATAGTCAGAATTGCAAATGTGCGAGTTAAAAACAAGAAATTTTTATGCAAAAAAATGAATATTTTTTATTGGAGAGCCGCCATTTTATTACTATACAATTTTTTTTCAACCTTCTGGTACGGGCTATAGCCACATATAGATTGAGAAAATATTTGTTTTTTGTCTCAGACCACCACACGACCTTATATCATGGCAGCCATGGAAACAAAATATTTTAAGACGCTCCAACAAATTTACGATAACTTTAAAAATATACACTGTTTGTGCTTCAAAAAAATATAGTATGCTCAGGAAATATCAGTTAATAAAACTTTATAAGTTCAAGCTGATAAGTTCAATGGTCTTTCTTTAAAAAATTTTCAAAGATTGCCGTATTATACGGCCGTCACACTAGCCTAGCCCCTTAAGTTCACCCTGAAATAATTAAATATATGACAGTGTCCTCAAGTTTCCTCGAAAATAATTTAAAATCAATTTCCCAAGTGTCTAAATAACAACGTTGCAAACACATACAAACAGAATTGATTTCAAACGGAAACTCAATTTGTTCAGTAACAGCATTACTCAATGCACAAATCACTCAATAACACCCAACTTTACTTTTTGCGGAATTTCATACCGACGGGGTAAAATAAATAAATAAATAAACTCTGACATCAAGTCAACCCACAATTCAATCCTAATCCACGAGAACTAATTTCAACGTCTCAACGCAAAGAAAAAAAAATAAAAGATCCAAAAGACACCATTAAAATCGTTCCCTCTCGAGAAATCACCTGTCGTTACGATTGTTATCAGAATGCTCCAATATAATCTGTACCTCGAGTCTGGGTTGCAAACACAGGGTATCCGTGCACCTCATACGCCACGGAAACCCCCGCCGATTTCGAAACGCATTTCTGCACGTTACATTATTCATAGGCAGTAATGGCATACTTCGTATATTATACGTACCGCGCACCCGCTAAAACTATCAATTGTGCCTTGATTCAATGCGACTCATTTCGGCCAGTCGATGTTTCACGTCCTGCGTATCCGCTAGCTGCCCCCCGCGTACCCTTTCCCCGTGGCTCTACCGCTAGCGCCGTTGCAGCTGCGAAAGTTTCACCGTCGGGAACAGAAAAGTTATCGCGCTTGACGGATTTCCAAACTTCGCCCCCCGGAGCGTTAATCGAGGAGGCCATTTCCCGATGAGAGAGGAAGTGGATTCTTCGGCTCAGCACCACTCCAGATGCATCGTCCCAGGGATTCGATTATCACAATAAAATGTAATTGGCAGGCTACACCGCGGCGAATCGGAAGCACGGGTTTAAACGGCTCGATGGTCTTCGGCACTGTTTTTCTTCCGTTTAGAGCTTTAGAGCGTAAGATGAAAAGGGCCATTTAGGGAATTTTCACTTGGAATACTTGTGTAGATTATTATACTGTACCTCTCAATGTTGATATTTAATTTAGCTGAGACAGAAGTTATTTAACAAAAGGAAATAGATGGGATATTTTTTAAATATTATTGAACGACCCTTGGAATGAAATGAGAAAGATGGTCGTGTTGTGCTTTCTTCTTTGTGTTGATTTAATGATACAGAAAGATGGCGTTGAAATGTTAATGATTGTTTTTGATTTATCATAAGTGTATAGATTTTTTCAAGTTAAATAAAAATATGAATTTATTAATAAATTCATTCAGAAAAAGATTAGATTATAATTAAAATCGTATAATATTTCATTTCTAAATATATGTTTATAATTATTTTAAGACATAAAAGAATAATTTATATTTAACCCTTTCAATTTCGAGATCAGTATGTTTATATTGTTTACTTAATAAACCCTTAACCCTTCGTTGACACACCTCTTTTTTTTATGAATTTTGACATACCTGGGTGGCTCACACCCATAACAATTTTTGAGCGACCGCCATTCTTATCTAAAGAATCCAATAGTTATGAAAAAAATCATGGGTCAATTTCAAGGTCTCTAGAATGCATTCTAATAGATTTTTGATTGACATTTTATTACAGCTTTTGCAAAAAAAATCTAGATTACCATATGTCGAGAAAACACAAAGGAAATCTTCAAAAAATTTTAGCTTCTACAAATTTTAATATTAGAAGCTAAAAATCTACAAAGTTGTTGTTCCGATATAATATTTTGAGAAAAAAAATAGTTTGTGAGTCGCCTTTGGAAAAAAGGTATTTATTTTGCATGTAGAAGGTACAGAGCGTCAAAATCAGTTTATGGGTGGCTCACACCCAGAGTGTCAACGAAGGGTTAACAAAATTTGTATGGTATCTAAAATAATAATCGAGTTACGATTTTAATGAAAGGATAGTTCATGATGTCTCCGCAATGTAGTTTGACTCCCGTATTCGACGCGAATAATCGAAGGACTGCAACTCGTGACACTTCCCAGCCCCTGACAGCGAAGCTGCAGGAGAAACTGCCGAAATCTGCTGACGCGAAACACGACTGCCTTTAGGAAATTCACCAACTCGATAACCCAGATTTCGATGTAGCCGCATAACATTCGGGTAAGCAACACAACTATGTATCGCGTATCTAGTTTAACGAGTTCGTGACTGCAAAATTAATCCGCGAATCCTAATATCGTTTCTCGAAATCATAAACGTCCGGTCAAGTTGCACACCGCAGGCTATCGACGCTAGTTTGAGTGATTGGTAACGTAAGAGAGATTTATACAATTTAAGGCGAAGCGATACAATATAGACGAAAATTTAAATTTGAATTTTTAGTTGGTCTGGGTGCGTGATAGTTGTCTTTTGATTAACCAAACACAACTGTAAAAGAATTTGGAAAAATATTCATGTTTGCAGGTTCCTTTTTTTTGAAAATCCTATTTTTTGAAAAATAGAAAATAAGATTCAGATTGTGAATTTTAACATTTTTAAGAGGAAAAGGAACCTGCAAACATGAATATTTTTCCAAAATTTGTTTACAGTTGTGTTTGGTTAATCAAAAGGCAACTATCACGCACCCAGGCCAACTGAAAATTCAAATTTAAATTTTCAAAATGTAAAAATAAGGTTCTCATTCTGAATTTTTACATTTTTAAGAGACAAAGCAACTTGCAAAAATGAATATGGTTGAAAATCGCTGTTTTCGGAAATTTCCGCGATTCTCGATCTTATTCTGCGATCTTTAAGCGTTTATAGCTCAGAGCAACGTTCACCGATTTTAATGAAATTTTAGACCCGTATACAACTTACGTCAATCTACAAACGGGTTTTTTGAATTTTCATTACAGACTCACAAAAAAAGTTTAAAAAACAACCTTTACTATTTTTGTTGCTATTCCGACCAATTGAATTTTTTTCAAAACTACGAAACACGTCACTTAGCAAACTAATTATCTAGCTTCTCAAAAAAACTCATGTCGTTTGGACCAATTCTAAAAAAGTTATGCGATTTTGAAAGTTGTAAACTTTCTTTCGTCCGCCACTGTAGTATCGAACCGCCCTAATATACATATACCTACATATATGTATAATCCTTATTAACGTATTAGGTCATGCCCTATGTAAGTAATACGGTTCTTTTTCTGCGTGAGTTAGATCACAATAAAAATAATAATAATAAATATTTTTCTGCACAAAAACTTTGCCTTTTAATTTTCTTCAAACTTTCTACAATTCTTTCGTATCTTTCTGTCAAGTTTTCTACTCATCTGTATGGTTAGACTAATAACCTCCCCTTGGACTTGAAAAATGTTTCCCATCGATAACATTGCATTATTTTAATTTTATATTAATTTTTATTCTCTTCGTTTATATAGATTAATTATTATAGACTGTCTCTTACTTACTTACTTATGTGTTTCGCTGTAGCTAAAGGGTATCACCCGTTAAATAAATAAATAAATTATTTTCTTTGTTAAACTCGTGTATTACTTATAACAAAATATTCACTCTCCTCAGGTCTACTTCTGAAACATCTGAAACAAGTGAAATATTCGGTTTACGCCCATAAATTTTGGGTACATTATTTCCAAGATATCTCTACGTAGACTAATATATATAATATTTATTAATAACTCAGTTTTCAGGAAAAGCATATTACTTCCGGGCTGATTTGGTACAGTCCTATTCCAAACTTTTAACCCTCTGCATTTCAAGCATGCCTCCCAAGTAGACAAAAGTCGAAATCAACATTACACATTAATTTCATTAAATTCCACAAGAATGGCAGAATCCATAATTCGTAGGATTTAAACAAAGGACTAATTTCGAAAGTACTGTGCCTGATTATCTCCTTTCCAAAGTTTTTCATCTAATAATAACAATAATAATTCGTCTCTATTCCCGAACCCGAAAATTCAAAAAATTCTAAAACTTTGTGAATATGTAGTGAATTTCCTCCTGATTACAACGCGATTTTTGTTTGCTGCCCAAATTCACTCTAGGGGGGTGTAATTGCTCCCTGAAAACCCGGTTATTTTCCGATTTTGTGTTATAAGTCGTGAACAGTAAAATAATTTTTTTACCAAATGATAGATCTAATTAAAAGAAGTCACTGTTGTCTTGAAACTTTCTTTCTATCTCTTACAGTTCGCGAGTTGCAAAATAAAATCGGAAATTAGCCGATTTTTCAGGGGTTAATTTCACCCTGTCGAGTGAATTTGGGCAGCAAAAAAAAATTTCGTTGTAATCAGGAGGAAATCCCCTACATATTCACAGAGTTTCAGAATTTTTAGAATTCTAGGATCTTCCCTTGTCAGCAATTTATTGCTTTTAAGTCTAACCTGAAGGCTAACCACAAAATTAAATAATAATAGAAAGAGAACATAAATGCAACAGGTTTCAAAATAAAATAAAAAACCAATCGCAGCACTGAGCAAAAGTGCCTCGGATCCATGGACCAGTTGGAGGACTTAAAAATGTGGCGACCCTAAGTCGAAGTGCGTGAGCCACAGGCAACTCGATAACCCAGATTTTCTGAGTCCTAGTGAGAGAGTCAGCGCACCCCAAGACTCATTACATAACTTCTGGGATCGATCGATGCACAGGGCTCGTTCTTTCGCCGTGCATATACAAGAACAAGCATCGCGTACATACGCATACACCTACCCACGCGCGGCAGCGAATTGTTCGCTGTTATTTCGCTATCAGCTATCGTTCGAAGGCTGATAAAAGCGCGCGGGGGGCAAAAAGTGCGCACAAAAGCGCCTCGTAAAGCTTCCGGGACGTTACGAGCCTTCCCCAAACGCTTTTTACGACTCAATCGCGCAAAAGTCTATGATTCGCGTGAGGCAGCTTAAGAACTACTCCTGCGAATCTTGCATGGGCTTCAGATTGGGAATTTAGTTGAAAACGCGGCAGTTTGTTTACCTGTGTTGCGCATTATAAGCACAGCTTGCACGAATGGCTGAAGCAAATGTCGAACCGAAACAGTGGAAAAGGGATGTTGAAAGTGCGGGAAAATTAAATATTAGCAACAATGAGTACACACGTAAAACGTCCAATGAGGAAATGTTGATAAACAGCGAGCATGTTTTGTATATTGAGTATTGTGGGAGTTTCAAATGTGTGTGATGGAATGAGAGCCACTGTGATGTTTGGAATGGTTGAAAAGCGATTCTGAATCTATGTGTTTGCCTAGTTAGGGGGTGAATTATTAAGGATGCATTGGACCCAGAGTTGGGCAAAATGTAATCTAATTACAAAATGCAAATTACGATAAAACTGTAATTGTGTAATTGATTACACATTATTTTCTGTAATTGTTAATTTAGATACTTGATAAAACCAAGTGGTCAATTAACTACTACAGAAATTAATTAACTTAACAACTACAGCTAAATTAACAACTACAGAAAATAATGTGTAATCAATTATACAATTACAGTTTAATATTAATTTTGTAATTGGTAATTAGATTACATTTTGCCCAACTCTTCTTTTTAATCTTCCTGATGTGCTCGAAAATATTTTAAACGAATTCACTAACTGGTTGCTAAGTTATAACGATCTTAATTTTCACTGATTTTACACGTATTCTTATGGAAGAGACGATCTTGACAGATAAAACAGCTGAAAAAATGTTGAAGAAATGGTACCAGTGTTTTCCATTTTTTTGTACATGTAGTGTATGGATAGATGAAAATATCTGCAGAGTCTCAATTGAGTTATAGTTCAATTGAAAGTTTCACTTCACCATTTTAAAGAAATAAATTATAACTTGTTGAGAAATAAATCATGTGTTGAGAAATAAATTATAACTTGAGAAAATTGTGAATTCAGGGCATTTTTACTATCAAAAGTTTAGCAATTAATCCTTGAAAAACCATTTGTAAACTGAAAAATATATTTCTTCAAGTATTTCAAATTTCATATACTTTTGTCTAATATTGTACGTCCGATACATCCGTAAGGGGGAACACCACTGTAGCAGCCGGATAAATAAGCATTTTCTAAGAATTTTTTCAGGAATAATTAACAGTTTTCATATATAAACTTGTAATACCTACCTTTAGTGCAGTGTCTTAAGTGATTATAACAAAATGAATAGAAAAACATGCATTAATTTTAATATATTAATTAATGCAGCTCTGAAATGAAATTTAATTTTTTTATAAATTATATGAGTGTAGTTCCGTTGCACGTACGGATTTTTTCATCGAAAAGAGATTTTTTGAAATACGCTCGAGGAACTGTCCATCTTATTTGCGGAATTTCGAAACTTTTTCTTCTAAAGCGCACGATTTTTACAAAAATAATTTGTTTAAAAAATCTGTATGTGCCGCGGGAATTACACTCATATAGTTTATAAAAATAGATTTAAATTTGATTTCAGAGCTGCCGTTCCAAAGTTACACATCCCGCGAGCGAACTATATCTTTTTTGAGGGGTTTAGAAGATTAATTAATAATATTTATATATTAAAATTTATGTATGTTTTTCTATTAATTTTTCTTTTATAATCCCCTAAGATGTTGCACTAAAAGTAGGTAATCCAGATTTTATATGAAAACTGTAAATTATCCCAGAGAATGCCACCCCCGAGACGGTTAAATGTAGAGTATGTTCGCGGAGCTATAACAACTCAACTAACAATTGCACATGAGAAACAATAATAGATTCTTTTTATTAAAGAGTAACAGATTCATAACAGTTATGGCTTTTGAAATATTAAAATAAAATAAGGATTTTCTGGGCCTTTCAATTGAAGGCCTAATCGAGGGCACGTGGTGTGCCGTCTCCTGCTGGAACAGTGAGATCTGTGATGAAACCAATTATTTCTACACAATCAGTACGACAGTAGTTCCGGTATGAACTAGGGTTGGGACTATTTGTCGAATTTTTCAGTATTCGAATATTCGAATACTTCAGTTGCTCAATTATTTGGCGAATATAATTTGAATATCCAAGTATTCGAATACTATTCGAATATCCAAGTATTCGAATATAATTCGAATATCCAAGTATTCGAATACTATTCGAATACTATGGTGTGGATTATAAATCAAGTTCTTTAGGTACATCAATATTCGAATAGTATTCGAATAATATCATTCAAATACTCAAATATTCGAAGTTTATTCGTAGCATTCGAATACTCGTAAAATATTCGATTATTAAATTATTCGAATAGTCCCAGCCGTAGTATGAACCACTATCGTTAGGATAAAAATTAATTTGACACCATGTTTTCTTTACTTCGCTGTCTTACGTCAAGGTGTGGCCGCATTGATCATTACATTAAAACCATCCTGATCCACGATCGACAAATTTAAAGATTACAACCCCTGTCTTCTACATGATCGACAGCATGAAAAATCCCGTTGAAACGTTTGCGAGCTTGTGACTAAGTAGGCGAGAAGCAACAGGAGAACAATGATTCGAACGGAATCATACAATGCTGCATGAATAACAAATGTTGAACAGCCGTCACTGGAAAACATGACTGGCGCGGCAGTGGGTCGAGGCATGTTCTGCTCTGTTAACGCAATTTCTGCGCGATATTACACCCTCACCCGTACGGATGCAGCACCCCTTTCACCCCAAAAAGATGACAGAACTTTTGCATTAGCTTGAAATTATATGCTCTCAGCGTATAATGTAATTCGATGCAGTCCTCTGCTGAAAATTTCACGGTGACCCAGATTTCTTTGCGCGGGATCGAGCCCGCGGAAATTTTTTTTACGAACATCTTTGCCGTAAAGATCGGGCGTAATGAATGCTCTGTAGCTTGAAACGGGACACGAAATATGCACCGCGTATTTTAAAGGTATTACTTTTAAGCACGACGCTTCGGAATATTTTACCTGATTAAAGTGGGAGGTTGTACAAATTTTCGTAACTAAGAACATTTTCGACGAGAAATATTTTGTGTAAAGATTGGAGGTCGCTGGAAGTTGTGCTGCGAGATTTGACGCAAATAATATTCGCTTTAGTGTATATAAAACACTTGTATTATTAGCAGACATCATGACTGTTATAAGACAAATTTTAAAAGTTATAGTATGAGTGTTAATATGTTTAATTATATGATTTTGGTTACGTACAGCTATTATCAATGATTAACATTTTTCTGGGTTACCAGTAGCAATTATCAATGACCCGAATTTTATTTTGGCTACCGATAACTATTATCTACGGTGAAAAAATTTTCTGGGTAAATAAAATGGTAAATTGTAGCAGAATATCTTTTATCTTATTCTTTGATTCATATATTTTGATTCCGTTTTTTTTTGTGTTTAATGAAATATACAGTGGCGGAGGAAATAAAGTTTACACCCCCCATACAGCACACTTCGTTGCAGCAGTATTGCAGGAACGTTGCTGCAATATTGTGTTGTTGCAGGTTGCATTGCAATATTGCAGGAACGATGCTGCAATATTGTTGTGCATTATTGGAGTGCCACCGATCCCGCAATATTGTTGTGCATTATTGGAGTGCCACCGATCCCGCAATATTGCCGCAAAATTGCAAGTTCGTTGCCGTGCAATGTTACAGTGGCAACGATCCTACAATATTACTACGAACATGGATGTGCAATGTTCCAGTGGCAACGCCCCAGCAAAATTGCACGCACATTACCGTACAATATTGTAGAAATATTGGAGTGGCAACGCTCCTGCAACTTCTCTGCAATGATGCGGTGCAACATTGCAATCTCGCACCAGAATATTGTCGAAGAGTTGCAGGATCATTGCTAGAATTTTGCCGTTTCGTTGCAGAATCATTGCCGGAACGTTGCAGGACTACATATTTGTAATGTTGCCGCACCTTTGCAAAAATACACACCTGCAATATTGCGAAGGCGGACATAGGATTGTACCTGCAACGTCTCTGCAATGTTTTGGTGCAACATTGCAATCTTGCACCGCGTCATTGCAGAGACGTTGCTGCAATGTTATGGTGCTGTGTGGGCCTTTAAAATCGCATAACTTTTTTAGAATTGGTCCAAATGACTTGGAGTTTTTTCGAGGGGCTAGAAGGATTAGTTTGCTAAGAGACGTGTTTCGTCGTTTTGAAAAACATTGCAATTGGTCGGAATAGCGAAAAAAATAGTAAAGGTCGTTTTTCAACTTTTTTTATGAACCTGTAATGAAAATTCAAAAATCCCGTTTGTAGATTAAGGTAAGTGTTATACGTGCTGAAAATTTCTTCAAAATCGGTTAACGTTGCTCTGAGCTACAAACGCTTAAATATCGCATAATCAGGTCGAAAATCGCTGATTTTTGGAATTTCCGCGATTTCGACCTGCGATTTTTACTATTTTTAAAAACGACCTTTACTATTTTTTTCGCTATTCCGACCAATTGCAATTTTTTTCACAACTGCGAATCACGTCACTTAGCAAACTAATGCTTTTAGCTTCCCCAAAAAACTCAAGTCGTTTGGACCAATTCTAAAAAAGTTATGCGAATTTAAACGTTGTAAACCTTCTTTCGTCCGCCACTGTATATCTAAGTTCTGTAATTAATTTTTTAATGTTGTCAATGAATACTAATTATCAGTAATGTTAATAATAATAATTGACAATGATCGAATCTAACCAGAAAAAATATTGCCGTCGATAATGGTTATCGGTAACCAAAATAAAATTCAGGTTATTGATAATGGTTATTTGTAGCCAAAAAATGTTAATCATTCGTAATGGTTATTTGTAAACAAAATAACTAAAAATTAGTATTTGTAAAATATTTAATTTGTTGAGAATTATCTTTGAAATTTATATGACAACTGGTTTCCATTTAAATAAAAATTATTTTTTACGTAATGACTCTCTAAACAATTTTTGAAATAATTGTTATTTTACATCTGTGATTATTAGCATTTTTTTTCAAAGCAGAAAACTTAATATCGTTTGCTCGCAGAGTTCCTTTGTAATTAGAAAACTGCACACTTTGAAAATGGAATCTAATTCGCCACCCTCTCGTCAAAAGGGTTGAAACGTCTCCCTCCATTCTAATTCTACACCGTCCATTTGCAAATCAAGCAGTAACAACTCGCTTACTATTCAGCACACATCTCTGTCCAATAATCCTGCCAATACCCACCGTTTAATATTTCACAGAAGCAATCTTTTCAAACAGAATCGATCCCACCCTTCATTACTTAATCACCCCAGACCCCAGGTAATTTACAGCCAACCCGGTATAGAAATAAAAAGTACCGAAGGCACTGTTAACCAAACGCAACTGAGCGCGGCAGAAATTAAAACCGGCACTTTCATTTCAATCTCCCTTTATTTTTCATTGAATTTCTAGCCTCCAAAAGGACCAGCGGGGGAACAGTTTCCAACCGTGGCGCCGGCGTCTTTCTTTCGACTCGTCGTTCGACGGAATTGAACTGAAAATTTGATCGCCCAGAAATGACCGTTTCCGCGAGCAAGATATCTATCGGCCGTCAGCCGCGCAATTGGCCTGCGATTTTCCGTGTCGTAATAGAGCGCGGCCGTTCAATTGCACAACACGATCATTCATAGAGGCGACCCGAGCAGGGAAGAAAGAATTAATAGCCGACTAATAACGCGGCGGATTTATGGACAATGGCCTAAATCATAATCTGGTATGCCAGAGTGGTAACACCATTAAGACTACATTTCACCGGGCGCGACAGCCCGCGGCACGTTGACGTACGTGCACGCATACGAAGTTGCATACGTTTGAATGGAATGCATTCTGCATTATGCGCCACGTCAGAATGCCGGCCGTCTGGAGTGCGTTGCGCCAAACGAATGGAACGAGCAAGCGCCGTTTCGTCTTTGCGATTTCCATGGGAAACGCCACTCTTTTGTCGAAGAGAGGTGGTCGAGTTATTAGCCGGCGTGGCGATTTTTAAACGGCAGTTTGCTCGAGTTATTAGTTGGCGTAGCGAGTATTCGAATGCTACGAGTAAACTTCGAATATTTGAGTATCCGAATATTATTATTCGAATACTATTTGAATAGTATTCGAATAATATTTGAATAGTATTCGAATAATATTTGAATAGTATTCGAATAATATTTGAATAGTATTCGAATAATATTTGAATAGTATTCGAATAATATTTGAATAGTATTCGAATAATATTTGAATAGTATTCGAATAATATTCGAATACTTAAATATTTGAATAGTATTCAAATAATATTCGAATACCATTCAAATACTGATGTATTCGAATACTTAAATATTTGAATACTTAAATATTCGAATACTATTCGAATTCTGATGTATTCGAATACTTAAATATTTGAATACTTAAATATTCGAATACTATTCGAATTCTGATGTATTCGAATACTTAAATATTCAATACTATTCGAATTCTGATGTATTCGAATACTTAAATATTCGAATAGTATTCGAATAGTATTCGAATACTATTCGAAATATATTCGCCAAATAATTAAGCGACTGAAGTATTCGAATATTCGAATACCGAAAAATTCGACAAATAGTCCCAGCCTTAATCTTAATAGCAGTTTGGTTTCATTTGTTTGGTCACGTTGAGGACCTTTCTCTGACATTTTAGGCGGGCTTCACTCGTCCAGGTCTAAACGTTGCGTAGCGTGGGCAAGGTATTTTTGGTCTAGAAATATTGAAGGGTGTATGGAGGATTTTTTTGTTGTATAGAATAGATGTAAGGTAAGTCGGGGGAAAATGCCAATGCACCATAATTCAGAGTTTATCCAGTAGATGTGAGCAAGAGCGTGGGAGATCTTTTGTTGCGTCCACTGCTAAATGGAATTGCTTGGCATTTGTCTTAATATACAACATAATACATGTTTCGAAGCAGGTTATGCTATAGTGTCCGTAAAAATTGTTGCTGCTGCTGCTTGATATTTTGTGTTCTAATAAAGAAAGGAAAGTGTTATCAACAGTGGCGGGTTGTTAGATGTGACGAAGGTATTTTTCTTATTTATTGTGACTCTTGTTGAAATGATTGGCGTACAATTTGACTAAATCCTGACGAGCTTGGTATCTTCCTCAACATATTGAGGTAAGATGCATCAATTGTGTTGGAGTGCGATGTTGAGTTAGTATGGAGGTTACAACTTATTTATTTCAGTAAACAATGCGTATTTACAATGTGTATTTAACCACAAATATCTGAAGTTTTTTTAATATTTTCCCACATTTTATATCTATTAAACAAAAAAGAAATGCCCTTTTCGCTACTTTCAACCTTGATCGACTGCCATTTTACTAATTTTGGTCGAAAATTGTTCTTTTGTGGAAAGCGAGATAACTATACTCCTGCGAATTAGAAATATGTTTGTTCTTTTTATTTCCGATGATCCAGTCGTCCGAAATTTCAACCAGCAGCAATTCTGAAACCGCCAACTTCACTGCAACATACTTATGTAAACAAATGAAGTAAACAAACAAGAAAGATTTTTTTGTATTTCAAGAGTGGTATAATAAACCCCCAGAAATTCGAAAACGTTAAGTGTTTATTTCATTATAAAAACCATTACCGAAAAGTGACCGATTTTTCGGCCGAGAGATTAGATTATTAGAATTCCCCTTAAACGCATCTTTCTCAGAACCACTTTTTTCAAATTGGCCAGCACCACCATTTGAACAAATTGTATTCAATTCACTTGAAATTTTTTCGGTAGCTTCTAAACTACATTCCCCATCGAGGTATATACCGATTTCACGATTTGTTGAAAACTTTTAAAGTAATGAGCAGTTTTTTAGCTGGAAATGTTGTGGACTTTATGTTCAAATGCTTATCAGTTCTATGAAAAGCAATATTTCACAATATCGCGTTTAAAGTGCCATTTAAAAAAAAATAAAAGTAAAAAAAATAGCCTGAAGCTACTTAACATGTGTATAATAAAGGCGTTTAAACAGAGTTTCGACTTATTTCTTTGTTTACCCATAAACAATTCTCAAAGATACACTACGTTTTTGTGCCGTTAGAGAGATGTTACCTAAGTGACCAGGCTTTACAACACTTCTGTTATGTAATGTGTACATGGTATAATAAAGAGGATGCTATTATTATTATAATAAGTAATATCGATTCAGGCATGAATATATTTCCACGTACATAAATTGTCGTCTAAATTGTTGACTAGTTTTTGTCGTCTCCGTTCTTTCGTAAAAAATGCTTTTCCCCGCTCGAGCGATCGAAGACTGGATCCATTATCAGAATAGCTATAATTGAACCAGTTCTCGTGCCGAGTTTTATAACACATTGATATGGACACTAACGTTGAATTCATTTGTACGACTTTCTCTATAGCCTTACGATTAGATCTTATGCAACATGTAGTTATCTTTTCCGCACGATGCACAGATATATAAAGCGTGGCGATAATAGCCTGGTGATCGGCGAACGCTTCGTAATGTAAGTGTAATGCATGTTTTGTATGTGCACATAGCAATTTGTACCTGCACAATTGCACATGTGAATATGTAATTTTATTCATGGGAAGAAACTACAAGTTTTTCTCAATAGAGCTATTTTTACGTACCTTCAATAACTGACGTGTAATTATACTATTGTTTAGTATCCTGCTTCTACAGGGTGACCCATTTAAATCGACCCACTCGAGTATCTTAGAAACTGTTGATGCTACTGAAAAATGTGTGAGATAAAAGTGAAATGGTTTCAGGCGGCACATATTAATATATAAAACAGAAAGTGTTTGTGTGTTTGTCTGTCGCTTTAAAACTTTCAAACGGTAAACTCTGGGGTCACAAAAGGTGTCACAGCTCATTATCAAAAGGTGTCACAGCTAATCCAGATGAATGTGACTATTTTCACAAAAAATAATAAATAAATAGAAATTCTTTTTTATAAAATCAGAATTTAATTCCGAGCAAAGCCAAGTAGTAAAGTTAGTTATTTGATGTGAGTAGGTTTTTTCTATGTGGACGCGTAGAGGACTTATGAAGGTGAACTTGGCTTTTTTAAATGGAATCATATTTTTTAATGCACTAATTGTTTGGCAGATATTTTAATTTAAATACTGCTAAGAAAGCATCGGTCTCTTAACAATCGTTACTTTATCGATTTAAAAAATGTCGCGATGTAAATGATTTTTATATTGGACCGTTTTTGTAAATAAGGAAGACATTTCAGGAAGAGAGTGATCATTTCTTAGCGATATTTAAATAAATTTATCTCCTAAACTAATAACTTTTTGACATATATGAGTTAATACTTTTTTATAGAGAATGTATTAACCCTTCGTGGTCACACTTCTATAAAGTTCCGCGGTGGTCACACCGAGTCCAATGAACCCAGACGATTTTTAAACAGTTACCGTACAAACTGTATCAGTCCAATCAATTCTTAAAAATTATAATACACACTTTGAACATTGTAGAATATGGAATAGTCGCGTTATAGTAAGAAATGAAATGACAACATGTACCATTAAAATCGGAAGGGAAAGCCAGGAACTTACCGGTAGGGTAAACGCACCAATAAATGAACACTTAAGGCTAATGAATGAACACTTTTATAAAGTTATGTTTGCAGCGCGATTGATTCTACGTGCTGCAAAAATTATTTGGATATGAAGCAAGAAATTAAAAGAAGTCTTTAATTAATTAGTTGCTTATTTTAATAACTTATTTTACTCATTTTAATATAAAATGTCCATTCACTGGTACGTGTTTATTTATTGGTGCATCCACCCTATCAAGCAGCAAAGTTAAAAAACGACCATGAAGATTAAAAAACATATGATTCTATTTAAAAAACAAAGTAGTATCACCATTAAGATAATGTGCCCTGTAAAACCATTCTACTTTTATCTCACACATTTTTCAGTATCATCAACAGTCTCGAAGATATTCGAGTGGATCGATTTAAATGGGGCACCCTGTAGAAGCAGGATACTAAAAAATAGTATAATTATAATCACTAAATTTTTCATTGAGCCTCCGGACAAGTTCCCGGGAACGAAGAAATGTGAGTGCAAGAGGAGTTAGGTTTCTATTCCTCAATTCCCTTTAAAACATACCAAAATAAAATTGACATCTATCTCTCTCAAAGATCCCATTACCGAAGATGAACAATAAAATTGACTAACAAGGAGAAGTTTCCAGGTGACCGCCCCCGATTGCTTTGATTTTTGAATATGTTTTAGAGGACCGAAAAATAAGATATGCCTACGTGTTTTTTTTTATAGCGGCCCGTTTTCATATTTAAGGGGTGAAACCAACCCCCAAAGTTATAAGATTTTTTGGCGATCGCCTCCGATTGCTTTGGTTTTTGGATATGTTTTAGAGGATCGAAAAATAAAAAGGTGCCTTTTGATTTTGGCTCGTTTGCATCTTTAGGGGGTGAAACTACCCCTCGAAGTCCATAAGGGGTGCGAAATTGTGTTGAGTAAAACTTCATATAAAGGGTCTAGCTGGGTAAACATGGGCAAACGGCCCCCACGCCGATTCCTGGAGTTGTTATTTTTTAAACAATGCTCCTTGCCTGAAACACCATTATGTAAAGTTTCAGATCGCTATCCCCACGTTTAAGGGTAATACGGGGGTAAACACCCTTAACGTTATTATTTTTTTTCTCGGTTACGAGTTAAGATAATTTAATTTAAAAAATACGAAAATATAGCTACGTACCAACTGTACTTCATATATTTTTCTCTAAATTGTAAATCAATTATTAAGGGTAGAAAAAAAATAATTAATTTTTTGGGGGTGGTTTTTGGAAACAACCCTTAGAGTGACAACCTCCAAAAAAATCAAGAATAATGCTTTGTTATCGAGCTATTATATAAAAAATCCCGAATATTGTCGAGACGGTGGAACATAGTTAAATAATTTAAAGAAGATCATTATATTATAAATACATGGGGTTTTGTGACGAGAAAGAATATTTGTCGCGAGCCTGAGTACGTGTCATTTAAATGCGAATGGAAGAAACGATTGCGGTTCGTTTGGGAGATCGAAGTGTGAAGGTGAAGGTAGCTGCGGAACAACGCGCATGCGCTAAATACGAATATTTCCCAGATACCTATTAGTAGGGTCTAGCAGGGTAAGCATGGGCAAAGGGGCCCCACGTCGATTCTTGGAGTTATTATTTTTTAAACAATGCTCCCCTAGCCTAAAACACCATTATGTAAAGTTTTAGATCGCTACCCCCCCCCCCCCGTTTAAGGGTAATACGGGGGTAAACGCCCTTATCGTTATTATTTTTTTTCTCGGTTACTACTTAAGATATTTAAATGAAACAAGAGCGACAAAATAGCTGCATATTAGCTGTAATTCATATATTTTTTTCCGAATTGTAAATTAATTATTACGGGTAGAAGAATATAATATATTTATTTTTTGGGGGTGGTTTTTGCAAACAACCCTATGAGTGACAACCGCCAAAAAATCAAGAATAATATTCTATTATCTAACTATCATGTATAATATTGTAGGATGATCGCTTTGGTGGAACATACTTAATTAACCCCTTAACGGCGGCAACCGCGTCTCAAGTCTCAATATTCTCTCTACGCGGACGGCGCGGCGCGGCCGCCATTGAGGGATTAAAAAATTATAAACAATAAAACTTTCAATATACGCATAGAGAATAAACATTTATTTTTATAAGTCCACAACAAAAAATTGGTTTAATGAAATAAATGCGTTAGTAAATATATAGTTTAGATTAAGACAATAGTTAATGAAAAAAATCAAATAATATTCTTTAATTATGCAATTATAATGTAATGAACCCTTATACAAAAATTGATTTAATCTTCGTCACTATTTTCTTCGATAACTGCGGTTGTACCACCTGTTACATCGAACAGGTGTGTCAATGTTTCTGACGGTTTAACAATTTTTGATTTATAACGCCCGTATGATAAATAATAAATAATGGCAGCAACGTGTGAACAGCAACCTACTGTCCTATTGCCATTCGCACAATCAGACGTAGGGGAGAGGTGGGATGAAAGGGACATTTCTGTTTAGGACCAGATTGTATAAAAACTAAATAACCATTCGAGTTCTAATTGGTCACATTAGAAAGGCCAGTTATCTGGCTATAAGAGTACACGGTCCTATTGAGCTTCTCTCTATATTTACATATTTTATTTTTCGCTTTCCAAAAGAGTGTGTTTTGTCCCTTTCATAAATTGGCTGTATTGAAAGGGACATGGGTGTTTATGAATGGGACAGTGTAATAAAACAAGGTAATATTAATATTATTCTTTTAACTATTATTTCTGCTGGTACCGAAATCGCAGTATTGATGTCGACAAGTCTACAAAGTCGACGTTTTTCGTAAGTTACATACATAAATACCATGGTATTGCCAAAATATTTGTAACAAACTTTACATTAAGCATTAAGCTTATATACTTAAATAACAAAAAATAATCCTCACATTAAAAAACAATGGATAATATTTTCATTAAAAACCAAACACATAATCCTTAAATTAATCCAAACTATGTTAATTAAAAGATCTTAATTGGCACCAAAATTGATCAAAAACATCTTGATGTGTGGTAAATATTCCTTTAATACCAATGTTCGGTTTATCATAGTAAGATTTTGAAGGGAACACTTAGGAAAAGGGTGTCCCTTTCATAAATATTTCTTGTGTCCCATTCATAAATATGACAACACAATTGAAAATCTAATCCCTACAGTTACAATATTAAACAAAAGATTATTTAACATATGTCTTATTGTTCCTGAATAAATATCAGTCCAGATGTAATAATAATGAAATCAGTCATTGGTAACAGAACTTGGCAAAACGTTTCGAAAAAACATAAAAAATTTTACTTTGAAGCGTGAAAAAATTCAATCGTGTATCACCGCCATCTATGAAATGGCAGCGACTTGCAGTTAGGCGTGTTTGGGCATGTATTAGTGTTGCTACAAAATGAAAATACTTTCGTCGTGGGAAGATCCTTTATCTTTCAGATAATTGCAATGTCCCTTTCAATACGTGTCCCTTTCATCCCACCTCTCCCCTATATCGTTTTATAGATGCGTAGCTGGTAGAATTCGGTATGTATTCAATATAACATTGATAACTCTTTCGATTAATGTGTCTGGAGCGGACCTTCATTCTTATAATATGATTATTTTCTTTTAAAAATTCGACATTTAAAGTGTTTCCATTGGTTATTAATTCCGAAAGGTAGCATACCGCTTGCGACAATTGGTACGTACCTGTGAATAGAATTTTTAAATCATTCTCGGTGAGTTGAGGAAAATCCATTAGACAGCTACCAGTCATTGTCGTGATAATTGGTACTTACCGGTGAATAATATTTGTAATTCATTCATTGTGAGTTCGGGAAAATTCATTATAGAGCTGGCGGTCATTGTCGTGAAAGGTTTTTTACGGCGACTTAATCTCCCTCATTAGGGTAATACCCTAATCAGGGTATTACCCTTAAACGGGGGGGGGGGGGGGGGGGGGGCGCTAAAACTTTACATAATGGTGTTTTAGGCTAGGGGAGCATTGTTTAAAAAATAATAACTCCAAGAATCGACGTGGGGCCCCTTTGCCCATGCTTACCCTGCTAGACCCTACTAATAGGTATCTGGGAAATATTCGTATTTAGCGCATGCGCGTTGTTCCGCAGCTACCTTCACCTTCACACTTCGATCTCCCAAACGAACCGCAATCGTTTCTTCCATTCGCATTTAAATGACACGTACTCAGGCTCGCGACAAATATTCTTTCTCGTCACAAAACCCCATGTATTTATAATATAATGATCTTCTTTAAATTATTTAACTATGTTCCACCATCTCGACAATATTCGGGATTTTTTATATAATAGCTCGATAACAAAGCATTATTCTTGATTTTTTTGGAGGTTGTCACTCTAAGGGTTGTTTCCAAAAACCACCCCCAAAAAATTAATTATTTTTTTTCTACCCTTAATAATTGATTTACAATTTAGAGAAAAATATATGAAGTACAGTTGGTACGTAGCTATATTTTCGTATTTTTTAAATTAAATTATCTTAACTCGTAACCGAGAAAAAAAATAATAACGTTAAGGGTGTTTACCCCCGTATTACCCTTAAACGTGGGGATAGCGATCTGAAACTTTACATAATGGTGTTTCAGGCAAGGAGCATTGTTTAAAAAATAACAACTCCAGGAATCGGCGTGGGGGCCGTTTGCCCATGTTTACCCAGCTAGACCCTTTCATTTGCGCCATAATTTGCTGTTACGGATGACGTTCTTCTCGTCAGTCACAATTTTTAGGGGGTAAACTACCCACAATCGTTTAAATACGCATTTAAGAGAGTTGAAACGTGTCAAAAAATTCACAAAATTCAGAAAAAAACCATAGCAATCAGAGGCAGCCGCCACCTATTCTTATGGAATTTGAGGGGTGGTTTCACTCCCCTAAATATGCAAACGAGCCAAAATAAAAAAGCACGTATATCTTATTTCTCGGTCCTGTAAGTTCCCTCCATTTTCATTCGCAACTAGAATAACCCACATCTTCCACAAAATTAAGCTCTCTTTCGCCTCAAGCACCAAGTTTCAACCCAATTCCATAATCCAATATACAACTAAAAAATCAATGAATTATTCAACCCTCAGGATTGCATATTTCACTGGAATTGAAAGCCTGGTAGCCTGCTTTTCGCGATTGAAAAGCACGAGTGTCGGCGAGCTAGTTGTGTATCCATCTCAAATCAATTTCGAGCCTCTTCACGGGGCAACAAAGAATCACAGAAATTATTGCTACCCGGGTAATTGCGTTTCGTCGGGTTTAATAGCTCGGCGCCGAACATTCGCAAAAGCAATTCGCGAGCAGAGCGTACTTGGAGTCATCGAGAGTTCCTAAGTGCCGGATAATTAACTCGACTTTTCCCGTTCCTCGCGGTTTCTTTGTAAACCCCTTTCCCATTCAGCCGCGACGACGATCGATCCGATCGAACCTCCTCATTCGGTGAGCCACTCTGACGAATAGAATCTGTTTCGTTCTTGATCGCCGAACACCTGTGCGACAATAATGGCCACGTGCCACGACAGATCTCGTGTCGATTTCGTGTGCCTGGCGGCGCGACGATTCCTGCCCCAACTTTCTTCCAAATTTATGCCCCAGGAATATTTCAGCTCGACTTTGACCATCTCCCGATTATGGGGCATAGGACATGATTGGATTGGTGTATCACGTTTTTAGGGGTTTCTACTCTGTCACGAAAGTTTTGCTGTTTTTCATAGGTGTTTCTTATTCGATTTCACATTTAATGTGGGTCTAACAATTAAGGGATGTTTGGTTTAGAATTTATACAAAAACCGACTTTTGGTAAAACCGGTTTTCGAATTCCACTATTCCCCAAAACCGGTTAAACCGGTTTTCGAATTCCACTATTCCCAAAAAACGGTTGCACCGGTTTTCGAATTCCACTATTCCCAAAAAACGGTTGCACCGGTTTACGAATTCCACTATTCCCAAAAACCGATTACACCGGTTTTCGAATTCCACTATTCCCAAAAAACCGGTTGGACCGGTTTTCGAATTCTACTATTCCCCCAAAAAACGGTTTTCGAATTCCACTATTCTCAAAAAACTGGTTCAACCGGTTTTCGAATTCCACTATTCCCAAAAAACTGGTCAAACCGGTTTTCGAATTCCACTATTCCCAAAAGACCGGTTAAACCGGTTTTCGAATTCCACTATTCCCAAAAACTGGTCAAACCGGTTTTCGAATTCCACTATTCCCAAAAAACGGTTACAACGGTTTTCGAATTCCACTGTTCCCAAAAACCGGTTACACCGGTTTTCGAATTCCACTATTCCCAACAAAACCGGTTAAACAGGTTTTCGAATTCCACTATTCCCAAAAAACCGGTTGGACCGGTTTTCGAATTTTACTATTCCCCCAAAAAACGTTTTTCGAATTCCACTATCCTCAAAAAACTGGTTCAACCGGTTTTCGAATTCCACTATTCCCAAAAAACTGGTCAAACCGGTTTTCGAATTCCACTATTCCCAAAAGACCGGTTAAACCGGTTTTCGAATTCCACTATTGCCAAAAACCGGTCAAACCGGTTTTCGAATTCGACTATTCCCAAAAAACGGTTACACCGGTTTTCGAATTCCACTATTCCCAAAAGACCGGTTAAACCGGTTTTCGAATTCCACTATTCCCAAAAGACCGGTTAAACCGGTTTTCGAATTCCACTATTCCCAAAAGATCGGTTAAACCGGTTTTCGAATTCCACTATTCCCAAATAACCGTTTAAACCGGTTTTAGAATTGTCACAAAAAAATATAATCAAAATAGAAAATAAATATCAGTACTTATTTTAAAAATGATCAGTTTTTTTTAATATTTATGGAATTTAAGTCTAGTATATAAAACCGTTTTTTTTCCAAATTTAAAAACCGGTTTTCGAATTTTACAAATTTATGAAAAAACGGTTTTATAAAAGCGACAAACCTTAGTTTGGTTACTTGAACACTTCGATTTTTTTGAAAAAGTGCAGGATTGTAGAGGACCTTGGTAGAACTATCAGACAATTTTTCGTTTGGAACCGTTTTCAGTTCCTCAGGGTAAAAACAGCCCTTAAAGATTAATGATTTCCTACTTTCCTGTGTATTTTGGAAAAAATTCTCTACAGAAAATTTAATGTTTTTTTATGCTGTATAAAACTATGTAATCAAATTGTATAAAACTCGTAGTGGAAAGAACTTACTGTTTAAATTTCAAATTTTTAACAATTTTCTTATTTTCTTCAGTTTTCATTGTAATAATTGTTATTATATCTACTATAGTCTTCAAGATATACAAGGGGTGTTTCCACCCTGAAGAATCGAAAATAGACACGAACGAAAAATTGAAGAATACTTCTATAATCCTGCACAGTTTAAAAAAAATCGGAATGTTCGAGTACCCAAACATCCCTTTGTTTTTGAAGTTCTGCGAGCTAAGCAGCTCCTCTAGAAGAATTTAATTTTATATCATGGAAATATTATACTTTTTTTAGAAATTCCAGCGCGATGGATGTGATATTTATATCACGTTTTAAGGGATTTCTGTTCTGTCAGCAGCAATTTCTTTTCTACTTTTCTGAGTGGGTGTTTCTTATTAAATTTGATATCCCATGCAGGCTGGTGTTAAAGTTTCCTAGGCTAACCAGTCCCAGCAGAGGAATTTAAATTCATACCTGAGGATTAAAGAGCTTAGGGCACGATTATATCGTTAACGTCATGTTTTAAGGAGTTTTTAATCTATCTCAAATAAATCTCTGTTTTTCTGAGCGAGTGCGTCCTCTTAGACTCTACGACCAACACGAACTTTGTTTAAATTTTCATAAAGTGCTCCTTGTATAACACAACTCCTCGCAGAACAATCGTGCCCTTTAGAAACAAAGGGCTTACACGTGACGAAGGTTAAATTCTTCCGTGTCCCTTCGCCAGCGACTCCGGATGATAAAATATTTAAATAAATAATTTCTTGGCCCGCGAAAGTAGAGGAGGAACCATCCAGGGTAATTGCTTTCCGAGTTATTAGGAAGCAGAGAGCACGACTTACCTGTGCCGCGTGTTTCGCGTGTATACCTTCGTAACCGAGCCTAATTGAAGGTTTGCTTTCACGCGGATATCGCGGCCATTTACAATGTAAATGACGGGCTCCCTTATTCATCGACCGTAAAGCACCACTCCCACGAATCGAAGACTATCAGCGCTGCTCCCACAGGGAACAGCCCGATACCGACTGAATTTATTATGATAACAGCCGATTACAACGGCAAACCGTGTTCCCAGCGATTAACCAGACCTAAACCTACGAGGAATTTCTTTGCTGGAGAAATCGAAAATAGAGAAGAGGGAATCAGGGACTTTTATGTCATTTGTGGCCTATTTTGAGTTTCTCCATTGGTAACCATTTAGTGTGGCTTGAACTGTTATTTATTATTTATTTAAACGAGATTCATCCCAGTATATACAAAAGAAGTATAGTACAATAGTGTACAGAATCTAACCCAGACCTAACCAGACCTAACCCAGACCTAACCCAGTATATACAAAAAGAGTATATGTAGAACAATAGTGTACAGAACGAGAGAAACAAAACCAGGAATTCATGAAGCCAACAACCCCCAAACCTTTCATAACAAAGACGTACGAAAAGTGGAGATAACTGACCGTTTAAAAGCCTTGATAGAGGAGCCAAAGAAGTTGTTAATGGAAGAAGAATTGTTAATGGGGTGGAGAACAAATTTTATATGTACTCACTAGGGTGGCCTTTATTTTCAATTTTTGAATTTTTCTCTTGGCACCCCCTAGAACAGTTTCAAACAATAAAAAAAACAGTGTAAAATTTGAGCCCAATTGAATAAGGGGAAAGGTAGCCCCCGAGCACTTGAACATTTAAATAATTATTTAAAAGGGCACAAAGTCCAATTTATTTAATTATTCTTGCGAACTTTGAGGGATAGTTTCACTAAATATGAAAATGGGCCAATATAAAAATGTATACCTTATTTTTCGGTCCACTAAAGTATATCCAAACCCAATTGCTAGAAAATTTCCGGAACGTTACGTGACCATTGCTAGAAAATTTCCGGAACGTTGCAGGAATGTTGCTGGGACTTTGTTGCGCAATATTGCACCGCAACATTGCTGGAATGTCGCAGGAATCCTCCTATGTCCGCCCGCAACATTGCACGGCAACGCACATGGAACCTTCCTGCAACCTTCGTGCAACATAGTGTGCTGTATGGGTAGTGATAAGGATAAAACTGTGCAGCCCCTAAATATTATTAAATTTGTCTAAAATTTGGCATACAGATCACTTAGATGAATAGAACCAAGGGGGCGAGCAAAGTTACATGAAAATAGCACCTTTGGAAAATTGAAACACCCTAACCTACCTACACTACAAGCATGGAATGGATGTACGAAAAATGCTCTGTGTCAATGCTGTCCTATGTCTTAAGGTAGTACTACCGGTTTTGAAATACTGTTCAGAAAATTCTGAAACTTTGTACAGTAGTTTGTTTTGACCTTACACTGACTCATGTGAATTTTTGGAAATCTACACCAACCCAGAAAAAAGTTATTAACAATTTTACGTTTACACTATTAACACGTAGTCTTATGGAAAATGACGTTTTCAACAAAAATTCACATTAATAGCCAGTTCAGTTTTTGATGAAACTGAGAGAAATATAGATTTAATATTCCATAAACATAATGCATGTATCCAAATGTTGATTCACCAATTTTCATAGCTAATATAAGCAAATGAATAAAATTATCTGTGCTCACTCGGCCATTAAACGCACGATTTGGAAACGTCGCAAAGAGGTTGGTAAGACCGCGCAGTTTGAAATGCGCTTGGTATGTACAAGCGATACTCGACGCTCTTTCTATCAGAATTTTAAAAGAATTAGATGAATTAATACATAAATAATAAAATAGTATTATACAAATTAATTATATACAATATTATATTATTATACATAATAATAATTATATATAATATTATATTATTATACGTCACAATTCTATATCTCTATGCAATGCTAACTTCAAGCTTCAAGCGAGCAGAAGAAAACTACACAATCAATCGTGCTACGTTGCCAAATCAAATCACCACGGAAGTCAAAGGACGATGTAACACGCACTTGACTCAAGGCGTATCGGTAGTATGTACTACCTTAAATATGATGTACAAGCAAAATACCCGTGCTTCGCTACGGTATTAAGGGGCCCGCTTCTCAGTATTTGTTTTGAATTTCATAGATATAGAATATGGTTTTTCGGTGAAGGGGAGGAAGTTTTTTAAAGAGGTTTCTTAGCGAACACCTAGGGGCCAAGAGGAACCTACCTACCAAATTTCATGGTCATTGGATCAGTGGTTTCAGAGAAATCGTGATTATCTGTGGTATTTGATTTGTGATTGGAATTTGTGATTCAGATAAGGTAAATGTCCCCATTAGCGACCGCTTAAGAGTGTGACTGAAGAGTGGATCTAGTTTCTTAATCAAATTAGTTTTAGAGTGATATTTGACTATATACACAAAAATTATGGTAAAAATTATATTGGACCTGATGTCCCCTTTATTGACCAACTTGTACCATTTTCGATTTTTTGCTACAATAATGAAAGAAAACGAATATTTTCTTTTTATTTTATAATTCTGTATATATTTCTAGTTAATTTGAGTAAGTTACTGCATGGGATCCATGTATTTTTATTGTAAAATTTGCGAGTTTAATGATATCTGTAGTATAACCTCACGTTATTAGAATCTGTCAACTTTCGTGTCAATGACCAACTCCTAATTTACATGTGAATTTACTTATAAAGATGAAACAATAAATTACATAGGCTTTAATTATAATTTCTGAACTTTCTGGTTGATATTTCGCTTTCTGTATTGCAATAAAAAATAATAAATGAATAATTGGTCACTAATGGGGACGCGGTCGCTAATGGGGACATTTACCGTATGCGATTGGTGCTACGATAGCTCTTGATTCCGTTCACAGCGGCCTTAATACCTTGGTCCCGCTGAATTTTCACCCGCGAGTACGCTCGCGGCGCTCGTGGCCGCCCCGCGGCCAAGACGCGAACTGCGCTCCTGTTTGTCGCAATAACGTATACATAACCTATATATGTATACATTATATTATGTATGGTTTTTCGGTGAAAGGGAGGGAGTTTTTTAAAAAGATTTCTTAGCGAGCACCTAGGGGCCAAGGGGAACCTACCCACCAAATTTCATGGTCATTGGATCAGTGGTTCCAGAGAAATCGTGATTATCACTGGTATTTGATTCGAATTTTATATATATATATATATATATATATATATATAATGTCTTATATATATATATATAAATCTTTCTAATATAATAAAAATAAATAAGATTATTCTATTTAATGAAATGATTGCTCCTATAGATGATAATAAATTTCAACAGTAGTAAGTATCTGGATATTCTGAATATCGGCGTGGTATTCCTATTAATCCTAAGAAGTGTTGAGGGAAAAATGTTAAGTTTACACCTGTAAATATTCTATAAAATTGAATTTTTAATAATTTATTATTTATTGAAAATCCAGTAATTGCTGGGAATCAGTGGCATTATATTTATATATATATATTAATCAAACAGCTAGATTAGCTGTTTGATTAATTTCTTTCCACCTTTTTATTTCTGCCCCTGTTCTTTGCACCTTGGAGCGAAGAGTGATGAGTCAGTTGCTTCCGACAGAAATGCTACGAAGCCCCTACCAAGAAGCTGCTTACTAACAAGCAGAATGTTAACAGAAAGCCGGTTACCGAACAATTCATTTCAATGAACGCTTTAAAATATCACAGCACAGAAACAAATTTCTCAGGTCATCTCCACGGTTCTAGCGCACCTCTCACGAGAACTCTCAATTTTCCCGCATTAGTTAAGTAGACGCATTTCCGGATATATTTCCGTGAATTTTCAAAGGGAACGCGGTGCACGGGAATATATCGTTCCTCCTCTTCAATTCCTCGAGTTCTTTCGACGAAGAAATAACTCTTTGTATCTGTGTCATCTTCTACCCCGCTGCCTCTTCCGCCCTCTTCGCCCCCCCGCTCTTTCTTCCCAGATCCTTATTATTCCAGCCTTTCTCCTTTCAGCGTTGAAAGAACACATTCAGGGGAAAACATAATAGTTTCCCGGGCGTTGCTGCAGATCGTCAATTATACGTGTTTCTCCAGCACCACTACCCTCTTGCGCGTCAAGCCTTGCATTTTATCAGAGGCGATGACGGTTTTCGCCAACCGTAAGGACAATATCTTCTTCAATTACAACGACACCGTCCCGATGCAGATATTATCCCATTCAACAGATTCGATGTTAACTTTGGACGATGCTGGAGAGTTATCGCGTAGTTCGTGAATACCTGTTTCAATGTGTCGGTGTTTGTGCAGAGTGTAATATTATGAAGTAGAACGTGCTGGCGGTGTCGAAACTTGTTTGATATTGAATGTAATGGAATTTTCGTGTAAAATAGTTGGAATGCTTAAGTGGCTGGATAGTGGTTGAAGTTGATTGTGAATTAAGTAAACGTCCTTATTAATCTTCGCTCTATTAACTCTGCAGTTGTTCTTATTTTTTATTGGCAGAAGTGTATGGAGAATTGTATTAAAGTTCATATTTGTTGCATATTTCTTGTTTATACATAATTCTTTTGTTGTGGCTTTGTTACTGCATTCAATAACGAGTGTAATTAAGGTGGAAGTACGAGATTGCTTGTTAACACAAGAGGAGATGGATTCTAGTAATGTAGGTCACAGAACCTGCATTTTATAAATCGTCGTATTTAATCATAAGAATCTAATAAGGGGTTATGCTATCCTGAGACGCTCAAAACAGCACCCAATTGGACGATTTTTGTTCATGATAATATGAGGTTGACAATTATTTATATTCTTTTAATGATTGGGGCATGTATTAATGAATATATTGCATAAATATTGTAATGCAATATTAAAATGTGGGCGAGTTATGTGTTGTCTTGCGAAGATCCTGGGAATCACTTTTTTCAAATTGCCTAGCACCATAATTTTATCAATTTTTTACGATTTCACTATTCATTAAAACCTTTTTTTGCTACAGGCAATTTTAGACATAATTTAGGCTTGAAATTTTATACAAACTTTTCGGCTAGAACTAATATTTTCTTTAAATGTCCACCATTTTCACAAAAAGTCTACGGGACTTCTTCTGCTAGTCGTGAAGAGAGTCTTTTCAAAAACTGCAAGATTGGAAGAGCATTAGCAACGCCATTTTGTTTAAAAAAATAGTTATAATTTTTTTATATATTATAAGGTAGAAGCCCTTAAAAAAGTTTTTTCATTTATTGTCTAATTTCGCCCTAAAAATTCTGAAACTTATATGTATATGATTCTCGTGCCTTCGAGGTGGCCTAGCCCCTTAAGCTGTGAAATGAATTATTAAAATTAAAAAGAAGTTAACCCTTCGTTGACACTTTGGGTGTGAGCCACCCATAAGCTGATTTTGACTACCTTCTATGTGCAAAATAAATACGTTTTCTCCAAAGTCGACTTATAAACTTTTTTTTCTCAAAGTATAATATCTGAACAACATCTCTGCAGATTTTTAGCTTCTAATATCGAAATTTGTAAAAGTTACAATTTTTTGAAGATTTTCATCGTTTTTTTATATATCTAGAATTTTTCCACAAAAACTGTGATAAAATTTTGAATAAAAAATGTATTGGAATACATTCTAGAGACCATGAAAATGACCCATGATTTTTTTCATAACGATTGAATTCTGTAGCTGAGAATGGCAGTAATTCCAAAAATTGGTGAAAAAAGGGGTGTGTCAACGAAGGGTTAAAAACGATGTGAGTTTTTGAAAAAATTGTGGCCGGAATTAAAAGTGCCAATAAACTGACATCTCTGTAAATGCAATTTTCAAAAACACGAAAACTAATTAAGCAATTTTGAAGACGTAATATTAATAAGAGATATGGTAAGAATAATCATTTAAAAAATAACAAATGTAACGTAACCTTAAGAGATAAGACGACAGTAAAAAAGTGGATGAAGTTCAGGAAAAAGAAAAGCGCAGCAACTTCAATTGAAAAGAAAGTAGAAGAAAGTTGAGGAAGAAAAAAAATCTTTAGAAAAGTTTAAGAAGCCTGTTTCCATAAAAGGTCAACAGAAACAATTCATTTAATATAATATTACATAATCAAAAACTAATTTATTATACTACAAGCATCGCTTACTTAAAGAAAATCACTAAAAAGGACAATGTATAAAATTTACTTATCAGTGTAATTGCATTGCAAAAATTCACATAACAAAATTGATCCAATTATCAATATTAAAAGAACAAACCAAGGTTCCCGATAACCTCTATTTCAAACCCTTTTATTTATCAATAATATATAATAGCTTCGTTTACCTAACTTACTTTCTTCTATTCCATTGTTACAATCACTGTTCCCAAAGTCGTTAACACTGCCATACCCCATACACGCCACTCCGTTGCAGGAAGGTTCCAGGAAAGTTGCAGGAAGGTTGCGGTGCGACATCGGAACATTCCAGCAACAGTGCAGATTACTGTATATGTGCATATTTTTACGTTGCGTAACCATTGCTAGGAAATTTCCGGAACGTTGCGTGACCATTGCTAGAAAATTTCCAGAACGTTGCGTGACCATTGCTAGAAAATCTCCGGAACGTTGCGTGACTATTGCTAGAAAATCTCCGGAACGTTGCGTGACCATTGCTAGAAAATTTCCGGAACGTTGCAGGAATGTTGCTGGGACTTTGCTGTGCAATATTGCACCGCAACATTGCTGGAATGTTGCAGGAATCCTCCTATGTCCGCCCCTGTGGAACATTGCACAGCAACGCAACATGAAACCTTCCTGCAACGTTAAAGAATCTCTGCAGTCAGTAAAATCCCTGCTTACTCTATCGCTTAATTATTATTCATTCCAGGCCGGACCAGTAACGAGTTTAATCACTCAACGTTCATTAAGAATCCATAAGTTCCATGGTCCACCGCTCAATAGATTGAATCGCAGAAATTTTTCGTCGAGGGCTCCAATATCCATCGAGTGAAACAGAGGTCACATTCATCGCGTATTTTCATTGAAGATCGAGGAGAAACGACGGAAAAGTGCATAAGGGAAAGAGTATTCCTTCCGTTTGAATCGTTTGCCGAGGAAGAAGCCTGCCCCCGCCTCTAAATTTCCATTCTTTCTTCACAGAGTTCCTTCGTCCGTTATTTGTCCCTTTCCTTTTATATTCTGATCCCACTCGTCTCAAGTACCCAGGCAAAGTATGCATATATTTAATGCTCTATTGTGAAATAATAGCCCCGCAAGAGAGCGATGGGATATACGAAGATGTATTCGGAATTTCGTTTAACTTGGTGGATAAATCGCAAACATTTCGTCGTCGCGGCGAGTCCGCGTACAAATATGAAATGGTTTCCCTGCTGCTCTGCTCTTGTTTCCCTTCTGCATTCTTCACGAGGAATCCTTGTTGATCTTCCGTTTCACCGCCACCCACTGTGCTGGTGCCTACACCTATGCAGGTCTCGCCTAGAAACATCAGCCTGTTCAGAGATTGACAGCTGTTTTATCAGTTTCAAGTTCAAGATCTTGACTGGATGTTGAGGAGGCCCAGCTCGACTTTCGTGGATAAATCTGTTTCTAATGATAACTCGGGGAAGGTCCTGAGGCAAACACTGATCCTCTAAAAGATAATTTAACTCTGCAGCTTATTAGAAGAAGTCAGAAGTATGTGTTACAGCTGCAACAAAATCGAGGTCTTATGCTTCTAAAGGTGAAATCTGACGGCACGTGGATAGGCGAGCCGAGCCGCCCCGGGCCGGCTCGCCCAGGTTCGCCCAAGCTCGGGAATCGGCGATCTATGAGTGTTCTGACGGCGCGGGACTTGGCGAGACGGCTCGGCTCGCCCAGCTCGCACAGGATCGCCCAGGATCGCCCAGGCTCGGCTCGCCCAGCTCGCCCAGGCTTCGTTCGCCCAGCTCGCCCAGGCTTGGTTCGCCCAGCTCGCCCAGGATCGGCTCGCTCGGCTCGCCCAGGATCGGCTCGCTCAGCTCGCCCAGGATCGCCCAGGCTTCCGAATCGGTGAGACGGCTCGGTTCGCCCAGCTCGCCCAGCTCGCCCAGGAACGCCCAGACTCGCGAAGCGGCGAGACGGCTCGGTTCGCCCAGCTCGCCCAGGAACGCTCAGACTCGGCTCGCCCAGGAACGCCCAAACTCGGCTCGCCCAGGATGGCCCAGGCTCGGCTCGCCCAGGATCGCCTAGGATCGCCCAGGCTCGCGAGTCGGCGAGCCATGAGCGTTCTGACAGCGCGTGGACTCGGCGAGTCTCGTGCCAAGCTCGCCCAGGCTTGCGAATCAGCGATCCATGAGCGTTCTGACGGAGCGGGGCTCGGCGAGTCGGCTCGGCTAGCCCAGGATCGCCCAAGCTCGCGAATCCACGTGCCGTCAGATTTCACCCTAACGCAAGCATTCGAAAGAGCTTAACCCTTCAGCGTGGAGGCTTTCTGCCCAGAACAGTACCTAGCTGTGGGATGAATTGCATTGGTCGATACCTTAACCCCTGCTGTTAAGGCGTTACCGCATGGCAGACCTGAAGAAGTGTTGTCACACCTTCTAATCTAACCAATCGGACTTGCATCCCTCCCAAACGGCCACTCTATTGAAGAGGCCTTCTTCACGGCAATATCTCCTTCCCAAGGCCTACAGAATGTATATTAGAAGAGCACAGCACGCCTCTAATTCGGGTGTCCAATACACCTCGGTCCCAAGCCCTACTCGCTACGCCTTCGCTTCACGTCCCTTGACGAGCGGTGCTCGTCATACCGCCGTTGCGGACAGTTTTCCTATGACGAGTCCTGCTCGTCATACCACGCTGACGGGTTAACCCCGAAACACAAGTCGAAAAATCTGCATTAATCCAATGTGGATCTTTAACCCCACGTGCAAAGACCATTTAACACTTTCTGCCGCATCCAGGCCGGCTCGGTCGCAAAAATGTCTCCTTTCCATAAAAGAGGACCCAGAAATGTTATTGAAGCACTTGGTAACTAGAAACAGGTCGACAGATCGCAAGAATCCTCCTCGAAACCACCCGTATCTTTAGCACCCCTGAGATTACAATTTAAATAGCGACTCCCTTATTCATCGACCGTCAGATGTGAGCTCTCGCGACTTAAGGGGTGGCTATCTTTTTCGTCGCAATGGAACCGCGAACGACGGAACGAGAGAGCGAACAGGGGAACAGGGGCGGGGGGTGGTTGGAAGGAGAAGTAGGTGGTCGGCGAACGGTAGCGAGGAAGAGAGAGTTGAGGATGCACGTGTATGAGAAGGAAAGGGTGGAGAAGCGTGGGTAGGGGTGGTGGCGAATCGAAGAGGAAGAGAGACGGGGCAGCGAGACGAAGATGGAGGGAGGTGTTCTTTGTGATGGGATTTGAGTGGCGAGCAAGGAGACGTTCTTGACTCAATGCTGTCCTTCAACCACGAAAAAGCTCGAGAAGTCCGAAAGCCAAGGGCTGAGTTCGCGGAAATGAAGACCCGCCTTGGTAGCCTTGTCGCTCTTGTTCTTCGGCTTCTTCTCGTCTCGCTGGCATCGAGTTTTACTCCCTCGTGGCCCTGTCTTTTGGGTGATGCACTCGGATCGAGATTTTGAAATCATTTCTTCGTTGCGAACACTGGATTGCCACCGAGTCATTGTCTGCCTCAACTCTTCAGGGAAGATCTTTTTGAAAACGTTGGAGGTTTTTGTGTTGTGAGACTTTAAATGGAATGAAGTGTTTTAAGTGTTAGAATTACATAGTTACTCATGTCTGCAGTTTTTTACAGTAGCGGTCAAAGGAAAGTTTAAGTTGAGAATGGAAACTGAAATAAGACAGTTCTGTTAGGAAGATTTGTATCGTAAAATTTATGTCAAATTGATCGGGGCTTGCTCAGAATATATCAGTGGTACGAAGTATCATGGAGAAATATGAGGTTTAAAGTTTCTTTTGACCACCACTGTGTCAGTGTCCCTGACGAGGGTGAAGAGTGGGAACTCGAGGGATGTATGTTACATCTGTTAGGTAGCCCAGCAAGTTAGTGCTCCTTTTTTCGTGCAGTCACTTCAGCATTTAGTATCGAAAGGTTTTATTGTTCACAAAAATCGTGCGGGCTTGAAATACAAGAATTGTTAGCATGTATCTTCAGTGAACCAGTTTTGAAGTGACTCCTCTGTCCTTAGTTTAGTTAACCGAGGTGAAGATTCAGAGAAGGTAGGTGATATTGAGTTACGGCTGTATTATATTAAATAGGGCAACGTGTACTTAATATGGTATTTATGGCAGTAGGATTTATTAGATAGGGAGGGACAAAGGGACTGCGAGGAAAATGCTAAGGCTCATTTACCTGTGATGAAGGTTTAAATATAAAATGAAGAAAATTGGTATGTATCCTGTCAGCAGGAGTTGAGTCCTATTAACAGTTTGTTAAAGAACAGGTTCGTCTTGTGTATATTGCAACGAAATTAAATAGCTTCAATGTTTAACTTACATTAGGACATCCAGAGGATACCCTTAAATTCAAATTGATACTCTTAACTTCATTATTAACTTAATTAATAGTTGTGACATGTGTGAGTATTAAATTATGGATTATTTAATCCTTAAATTACAACTTTGACACCATCATTAATCAAATATAATTATAGAACTCTACGAGACACGTTTACTAAAAAAATTTAACAAGGTGTGATAGTAAGGTTAAAATTTGGTATTTTAATATTCACGTATACTACTTACTTCACTGAACCCCAAAAATGAAACTCTGAACATGCTATTAATAAATAGTGGATCAAGCCGGTTAACCCTTTAAGGGGGCCGTTCGGTCCAAAAATCGATTTTTTTTATTTCATTTTTCGAATGTTTAACCTTTTAAGAATACGTGTTTAAAAGGATTTTTTGAAATTCGCAAAATTCCCGAAGTTACGGGCATTTGAGTAGCCGCAAATGCATGGGTAAAACCCGGCCACTTGGCACTCATGTAAAACTTTAAACGCGTTTTTCTCGAATCATGATGTTTCCGAACGGCAGACAGCATAACAAAAGAAATTCTTAACCGATTCCAAAAAACTTGGTGTCATTTTCTTTGTCATTGAATTCACTATCGCATCAGCCTTTGACCATCAATTTTAGAGGTCATAGTTCTTCGTTGTTAACATTTATAGGCGCAGAAGTACCCCATTTTTCGCATGTTTGCGTTAAAACGTGTACCAAACATCGCCATTTTGCTTTATTTGCCTTCTCAAAGGCTGATGCGATAGCCATTGAAATAACCTATAAGAATATCATTGGTTTTTCGATTTCCGACAATCCTACGCCGAGTTCTACTGTCTACCGTTTACGCCTCTTTTATTGCAGCAGTGCACTGAGCGCCACGTAAAATTAGAACCATTATAGGAAAATGAAAAAAAAAAATTGTTTTTATATTCTTAAAGAACGAATAAAGAAAGACCATAAAGTTTTTTTACTGCAAGTTGTATACTTTTTTGGAAAAAAAATCACAAAGATCACCTATTTTTCGAGCGTTTTGACCGAACGGTCCCCTTAATGCCAAACGTCACATATATGATACATTCCTTTTTTTGGGGCGTTTTGCCATTTGCATTCGCATTTCGCTGTTCGCAACAGTTTAATCAGTTCCGCACGGCCATTTCTGAAGGTATAGGGCAGGTAGTGTCGGTTTGTGTCGTATCGGACACATGGAATGCGTTAACCCATACAGCACACTCCGTTGCATGAAGGTTGCAGGAAGGTTCCATACGCGTTGCCGTGCAATGTTCCACAGAGGCGGACATAGGAGGATTCCTGCAACATTCCAGCAATGTTGCGGTGCAATATTGCACAGCAAAGTCCCAGCAACATTCCTGCAACGTTTCGGAAATTTTCTAGCAATGGTCACGCAATGTTCCGGAGATTTTCTAGCAATGCTCACGCAAATACGTATATTTTTTTATAAGATGGGACTGATACCTTATCGATACATATCGATACTATTATTTTTTTTATTGTTTTTATTATTGCTGCTGTTGCTGTTGTCGACTTGTACAAAAAGATATATGAATACTTAATTGCCAATATTTATTGTAATTTAATCAATTTCCCTTACATTTTCTATCCTTTCTGTAATGTCACACAAATTTTGCCGAAACAATATTGCTGTAAAATCTGCGAACAGTTACGGGACTATTGCTAGAAAATTTCCGGAACGTTGCATGAAGGTTGCAGGAATGTTCCATGTGCGTTGCCGTGCAATGTTCCACAGGAGCGAACATAGGAAGATTCCTGCAACATTCCAGCAATGTTGCTGGAACGTTCCGATGTTGCACCGCAACCTTCCTGCAACTTTCCTGGAACCTTCCTGCAACGGAGTGTGCTGTATGGGAAGTAGTACATGTTTAGAGTAGTTTTATTTCACTGAAGAAAACTGGGACTTCCTTAACCCTGTATTCATTAGTTTTATGCATTTTACCCCCGGAATTTTTTTTCAGGCCATTTTTAACTATAAAAAGATAACGCGATATTTTTCCTTCAACGGGACCTAGGTGCGGGCACTAAAGGGTTAAAAAACATTATTATTTATGCTATTTCCTCCAAAGCCTACCAGCAAAAATGACTAACTTTAGAAGATTACAAACACTTTCACCTTTTGTCAGTATTTCCGACACCATTTTTACAGAACCTCTTTCACTTCATTTTACAGCTCGAACCACCTCCCTAAAGTAAGTAACCCGTCTCACCATCCTTGAAGGGAACTCATAACGAACACCTACCCCCGCCATTAAATAACCACTGAATTCTACAAGAGATTCCTAAAACGAATCAATTTTCGTTAAAACGCAAAGAGTCGGGTGTGAATCCTGCATTCGTTGTTTTTACTATATAGTCGTTCATCGCGCGCGCAAAGTTCGGCACATTTCCGGGGCAAAATCGGGGCGCCGTTGCACCCTCGAAGCGCGCTTCATGTTTCGATCGTTAAACTACCCCCGGCTCGGCGCAGCTGAACTCCGGGCAAATTTCAATTTGTAGCCACGAAGCAAAACGCGTCGAGATTCCTCGCGACGATTTCCTTTCGTCGCGGCGCGAGCCGACACCCCCGCGAGGGAAATCCTGCGTTCCTGGCGGCGGGCGTGCACGCGAGCCACGACCTCGAAAATTGGATTTACTCGGGGATCGATAAGCCGTCTCATAAATTTGTCCATTATCGTCCCCGTAAAGTTCTCCGTGCGAGTCCGCCGGAGTTTCGCGTCTCTGCGCTCGCCCCTGTTATACAGGGTGGCGCAAGCGAGAAGGGGTTGCCATTTTCAGCGAAGATGAATCGAAAATGTGCAGTGAAATTTTTCCGCACAAGGGCGCAGCTTCGGGAAAATCATGTTTGAATATTTATTGGGGCGTAAGGGGGTGAGAATGACTTACAGGGGTGGATTTTTGTTTTACGGAAGTAAAAGGTCTGGGTTAGGTCTGGGTTAGGTCTGGGTTAGGTCTATTTATTGCGGCGTAAGGGGGTGAGAATGACTTACAGGGGTGGATTTTTGTTTTACGGAAGTAAGAGGTCTGGGTTAGGTCTGGGTTAGGTTTGTGTTAGGTTTGGGTTAGGTCTGGGTTCGATCTGGGTTAGGTTTGGGTTAGGTTTGGGTTAGATCTGGGTTAGGTCTGGGTTAGGTGGTAGTTTGGGGATGTGGAGAAGTGTGAGTGTTGATATGTAATATGTTGTTCCTTTTTGTTGCTTGAATTTACTCTAAAGGGGTAGAATCATAGATAGTGGGATGGATGAAATGATTTTTGGAGGGAAAAGTGATGCGCTTCTTCTGAGCGGATTTCTGATGTGAGGATTACTAATTGTGTGTGGGATTGAAGGAATTTGTAATCGACGAGCCGTAGTTGCTATTTTAAATAATTGTTTATAGTGTACTGCTCATTTTAATCCTTTGCTGGTGAGGTGGGGTTAGGTCTGAGTCTCATGGAGCCCATGATGATGCTTGAAATACCTACTTGTTTATTTCGACGTTTTTTCATGTGAAGATACAAAACAACTAATTATAGTTTTATAATTGTATACATAAGATTTTATTCGTATCATTTGTATTAATATACTTACTGAAAAGTCAAAACTGTAGTGTGTAAGTAGAAATACAAATTTGGAATATCAGACTCCACCTCGTCTGTTAGGTAACAAATTTTCCACCTCACCAGGTAAGGGTTAATTCCGTAAATAATTCAGAGCATTTCTGAAGAGAATTTTTAAAACCATGACCTCGATGCAAAATTGCAGACAAAGAAGTTTCATGTTACAAGAAGATTTTCTCGTCGAAAGAAAAATTTATTCAGAATGTTTCTGACCTACAATAAAAGGTCAATCAAAGGTAAGAAGACGAACAAATTCTGTGCGGTAGATAATAAATTTCGGACATAAGGATTCATTTACCAGAGTTTGTTTTCGGGAAAATAAGCAAAAATTTTGAATTTTTATGGCTTGGGCTTTTTAAACAAATTCGAAACAAGTAAAGCGATGACTTAAGCCTCCTCCCAATTTCGCGTAGACTATATCATGGCTCAATTTCATAAAAATCCCTGACTATGCAAAAGGTGATCGATTCAGTGGGGAATGGCCCATTGATTCTTGGCTCGTAACGAGGAACACGTTCCACGGATTCCCTGGACCAGAAGTCAAACTCCGAACACGATAATACTGCAATTTACATAGCTGAATTGATGAAAACTTTATCACTAACTCGAATTGCACCCTATCATTTCAGTGTCTCACATTTTTGCCTAAATAAAGCCATCAGAAGGAAACTAAACAAGGAAGACTCGGAACTATTGATTTCCCACGTATACTATTCCGAAAAATATTAAAAGGCATCTAAATTTTCTGAAAACTAACATAACTCAGATAAGGCAAATGTCCCAATGCTTGGACAATTAAGGCACGGAGGAAATACGATAAGAAAATGTTCAATTACACGTATAAGTCCATTTATGTAAAAACGATTTTGCAGTCACAAGATAAACCGTGTGTATTTTATAATTAAAAAAACCTTATTGGATTGAATAATTTTGTAAAATATTGAAAATTCATAGTCCTTACAATGACCCAGTACTTGGACAGCTTAACTACTCAGTATGTCCCGATTTTACTGTCTCATTACATGGACACATTATGAAACATCAGTAATTTGGATGTTCTCTAGAGAAATTAAATAAAAAAACAAACATAATGGTTTTTTCTTTTGGCATATTTCTTCTCTATAAGTAATTTATGCAAATCAGTAAACAAAATGGAGTAAAATGTATCTATTATTGAATGACTAATTTTAAGGTTATGATCGCTTAAGAAATAGTAGAGATGGTTTAGCAAATCAAATAAGAGCAATATTAAAATGGTGTGAACCAAAGAGTTCAAGAAAATTAATTTTTTTACGAGTGTTACAAGTTTTCTAAAAAAATATGTATATGAATATATTTAAATATATTAAATACGTACTTGAATAATTAAAAAAAATAGTTCTTTTATCGATAAAGCGAATATTAAATGTAATAATCAGTATAATTTGCACTAGTGTTCACTGCGACGTGTCCGCGTATTGGGACATTTACCTTATCCGTTTTTCAATTTCAAACTTCACTTTGCATACAGCCCCAACACAATTTACACGTCCCTACCACCAAACTTATAAAAAAAATGTTAATAATTATTTCCATCGTACACCTTTTCCAATATAGGTAAAAGTAAAAATGCCATTCCAACAATCCGAAAAAGCCAAAAACATGTAACTTTTGATTTCAACCCTCTACATCCCGCGTGTAACCGAATTCCTTAAAGCCTCGAATCGAAGGACCGAATTGAGCGCAAGGGAACATACGTGTCTGTCGACGCACGATCAGAATATATCCCCTTCAGCCAGATCAGACCAGGTCTGTATTCAAGATCCCCAGTTCCTCGAGGAAGGGAAGGGTGTTGAAAGAAGCACGAGTCGAACGTTAATTCGGCGTCTGCGTCTTTCCCTTGGAAATTCCTTTTTCGTTCTCCACCTTTCGCCGACCCCTTCTTCTCCTCTCGCTGCCGTCTGTTCGTTTCCTAGCGAGGTGCGGCAACGGTGTGGACCGAGTGCATTAAAATAAATTAATTTTCATGAGATTTTCCCGTAGCGAATGGCCGTTACGGGACTTAAAATAATAATTCAACGGGCCGCATGGGCGCGAATTTGCATTTCTACGTCATGCCACGATTCTACGCGGTAGCCAGCGATCTCGCTGGGTGAGAAAGGAGGTGAAATGGGATTCAAAAGACGGTGACACCGTCTGAATCGCGAGACGCAGCTGGCACGAGGGCGAGTGGGATGGAAACCTGTTTATTGTGAACTGCAAAGGATACTGACAAGGGAAGATCCCGAACCTGAAAATTCAAAAAATTCTGAAACTTTGTGAATATGTAGGGGATTTCCTCCTGATTACAACGCAATTTTTGTTTGCTGTCTAAATTCACTCGCAGGGGGTGTAATTAACCCCTGGAAATTCGGGTATTTTCCGATTTTGTGTTATAACTCGTGAAATGTAAGAGATAGAAAAAAGGTACAAGACAGAAGTTACTTCTTTTAATTAGATCTATCATTTGGTAGAAAAATTATTTTACAGTTCACGAGTTATGACACAAAATAGAAAATACCCGGATTTTCAGGGGTCAATTACACCCCCTTAGAGTGAATTTGGGCAGCAAACAAAAATTTTGTTATAATCGGGAGGAAATCCCCTACATATTCACAAAGTTTCAGAATTTTTTGAATTTCCGGGTTCGGGATGTTCCCTTGTGAGTGACTTCGGCCAGCGACGTTTATGGTTGCTTATAGTCCTTAGGAGAAAGGACATTGTTAAGTTTCTCGACTCTAGAGTAGGGTTGGGACTATTTGTCAAATTTTCCGGTATTCCAATAATCGAATACTTCAGTTTCTCAATTATTTGGCGAATATAATTCGAATATCCAAGTATTCGAATACTATTCGAATATCCAGGTATTCGAATACTATTCGAATATTTAAGTATTCGAATACTGATGTATTCGAATAGTGTGGTGTGAATTATAAATCAAGTTCTTTAGGTTCATTTGTCAGGGTGAAATCCTGTAAGCTAATTTTGACCTACTTCACACCATACTATTCGAATACATCAAAATTAGCTTACAAGATTTCACCCTGACAAATGAACCTAAAGAACTTGATTTATAATTCACGCCATACTATTCGAATACATCAGTATTCGAATACTTGGATATTCGAATACATCAGTATTCGAATACTTGGATATTCGAATACATCAGTATTCGAATACTTGGATATTCGAATACATCAGTATTCGAATACTTGGATATTCGAATACATCAGTATTCGAATACTTGGATATTCGAATACATCAGTATTCGAATACTTGGATATTCGAATACATCAGTATTCGAATACTTGGATATTCGAATACATCAGTATTCGAATAGCATTCGAATAATAACATTCGAATACTCAAGTATTCCAAGTTTATTCGAATACTCAAGTATTCCAAGTTTATTCGAATACTCAAGTATTCCAAGTTTATTCGAATACTCAAGTATTCCAAGTTTATTCGAATACTCAAGTATTCCAAGTTTATTCGAATACTCAAGTATTCCAAGTTTATTCGAATACTTGTAAAATATTCGAATATTAAATTATTCGAATAGTCCCAGCCCTGCTTTAGAGTGATTTTAATCTTGATAAGTTGAATCGAATGACAGCACTTTTGTTCTGAATATCAGGTGGGAACATCTTCAATCTCTATTTTATGTATTAAGGGTACGAGGCAGTCGTTTGTCTCGAAAATGAAGCATTTGTTTTTCAATTAATTACAAAGAAATAAATTGAAACTGAGACTTGTTCTTTCACACAACAATTATTAATATCATAAGCCTTACAAACACATGTTTGTTTAGTCAAAAATATACATTATATACGACGCTACAGATGGATCATTGAAGAGGCTTTTTAAAAAAGTTTCTTTTGTTTTGCAGTGATAACTCAAAACCGGAGGTTCCAATCGATTCAAATCAAATTCCAGCGTATTCACAGAATGCGTACTTTCGGCCTGAACCTAAATTGAAGCTAATGAAATCTCTTATTCTTCATGAAAAGAAACTGAACCCTTTTTTTAAGGAAAAACGCACTTTTTTAAAAATAATTTTGCTTCTTTTACAGTTTCTAAATTTCGTTTTCTTCCCCCAAAAGCGCTGCAGAGCAAAAGAAACTTCTTTAAAAAGCCTCCTTAATGATCCACCTGTACCAAATCATTTTTACAAAAACAAACATATTTTTTAAAGCTTATCATATTAATAAACATTGTGTCAAAGAACAAGTTTCAGTTTCAATTTATTTATTTGTAATGAATTGATAAAAAATTCTTCCTCTTCAAGATACGATTGGCTGTATGCACCTACCGTAAATCCAAGAGCTACTTAGATTTATCACTCCATCTGTTCGAAGTCTGAGATTTTGTGTATTTACCACTGGTGACACTTGAAAAAGTGGTTAATCAGTTTATTAGAACACGCTGGAAGAGATCTAGCATGAGCTTCATTCGCAGTTGCGCCTTTTATTGCTACCAGGTCGAAATAAATTAACGACCGCTGAAGAACTTTCCAACTTCTCGTTCTGTCCAGTTCGACCACGTAACAGCGTCGTAAACGTGCCAAGTGGAAGGGCTACGTTCCCTGTCGCGTTTATTCGCGGCAGACCCTTCCGAGTCCGAAAGTGCCCTCTGGCGCTTCTTGACCAACCCTTCTTCCTCTCCGCCGCTTCAACCCCTACACACTGGCACGTGTTATTTTCCTTCTTACGTTCTCTTGTCGTCGTAACGGAAGAACACTGGCACGAAAGCCCAGCGTCGATTAAACCAGAGGAATTTCCCCGCTTTTAGCTGAAGATCGACACTCCAGCCCGACTGTCCCCTGACCGACCATTATCACTTGGTGGCTGGTGTCTGGGAGGATTTTTTAATTCACGCCTACGACGGCGTTGCAACAACAATTTTGGACTTCTTTTGAGAGCTCTAACCCAGACCTAACCCAGGCCTAACACAGACCTAACCCAGATCTAACCCAGGCCTATGTCGCTGCTTTTTTAAAGCTTCATGGGGAATGTACGATTTTACGATTACGACGTAAGAAGCTTTGTTACACGGTGTGATCACACGGAAGTGGGTGTTTGTTCATTTCTTAAAGCTGTAGGGAAATAGAAAAGTAATTCTGCAATGTCTGAAGTTTTCCCTATTATCAGTCCACTCTGGAACGTCACACTTGGGTCCAGAAAGACCCAGGAATGCCGGGTAAGGATTAGGGGTTACATTTATCTGGAGGCCCAGGACAAAGGTACAAGTTTAGGAGTTAATTTTGAATAACTTGTAAGTGGAAATTAAAAGAAACTTTTTTCATTAGTAGGTAGACTTGTTATCTAGATTTGCCTGAAATTTCTATTAAGTGTCCACTTCAGACGGTGTATCCGGAAGCAAAAAATCGAATGGATTTTAAAAATAGAATAAATGTAATTGTTCTCAACGTTCTCCGATTTTTATTAAACGATTTTATTATTAAACTAAAAATTACTTAAATTTATTTATTGTATTATGTATGTTTGTTTGGTTCAAATCTGACAACTCAATTTTAACCCACTTCCAACTATCCAATTGACTTGAAACTTTGCAGGTCTGTGTAGTTTGGATGACAATATTTAAAAAAAAAATTAACCCCGAGGGGGTGAAAAAATTACCCAGTCATAAATAAATATAACCCATAACTACAAATTCAAACGACTTGAAATCAGCCACACGCGTTCTTTGCGGGAACGACAAAAACCCGCTGCGTTCGCGTCGATGGTTGCATCGCGATTTGAAATTAAATAAAAGATATTTCTAAAGAAGTCTGAGTTCTGCAATGTAAATCCATGAACACTAAATACTAGAAAGTAAAAAAATATATAACAAAATTATGTTATACGCTTTTATTAAATATACACTAAAAACTACAAAAATTGTGTTAAACGCTTTTATTAAAAATGCACTAAAAACTAAAAAAAAGGCTTTCTTGTACTACAATTTTGATAGTGGTTTTTCACTTTAAATAAAATCGTGGAGCAGGATATCTCGCAACAAATTCATTTCAATGCCTGATGCTGTATTAAACTGATTCATATTCTGTTATGAAACATCCTGCTCCACGATTTTATTTAAAGTGAAAGGCCACCATCGAATCTGTAGTACAAGAAAATAATTATTTTTCAGTTTTTAGTGCATTTTTAATAAAATCGTTTAATATAACTTTTTTTTATATATTTTTTATTTTCTAGTTTTTAATATTACATTTAATATTACAGGTTGAGTTTCTGATGGTAAAGGACTTTTTTATCGCTGTTAATACATTGTATAGGGTCAATATTCAATATTTTCGTGTGATTACTTAATTATTGTGTGTTGCATGTATCGAATAATTGATTCACGCGGCAATTTCGTTAAATGTTGAATTAATTTGTAGAAAACACTTAGTTTCCGTGATACAATCTCAATTTGTTTGATGACTATTAAGTATGTTTTGGCTTATGAGTAAGATAAAGTGGAATACTAAAATAATATATGATTGTATTTCTTATTTAGAGAAAATAAAATGACAATCTAAGCAGTGTAATTTTTGTCTTCATAAAATATTTTGTTTTATTCAGCCGCTGTTTTATTCAGTTTTCATTGTCAGTTTGTGAGATTGTACTATCACGCACGTCTTCGGTGAAAATAAGTGTATAAAATCACAATTTAATTTCTTTCGCATTAAAGCGATTGCAACTCGATTTAAAGTTATAACTCACCGAACGTAGAATCTTGCTGGCTTCCGTCGTGGAATGTTCTGCGACACAAAATTACATATTTGTTAGAAAAATTAAAAAATAATTAAAAATCTTAATCTATGTAGAATAAACATGAAATATTGAAAATCCCCAAAATTGCGGTATTGTAAAGATAAAGTCGTAAGCAATTTGTGTCTCTTTATTAATAACAGAAAAGTTATCACAGAAATTGTTATAATTCTAGTTCATGCATCCACAAGACAGCTTTATAAGTTTTTGATATGCCACATTCGCAAACTCGAAAAATGCGGTTTTCAGAAAAACGGCAAAGATTTTCTAACGACTCCCTACACTTACAAAATTTATGTATATTATCCAAGAGCCAATGAACACGTACATAAAATTGAAGACTGCTGCAAAAAGGAGCCAGAATTGCAAAGCTTCATAATATGCAGAAATTAAATTATAGATGGCATTGAATATAAAAAAATCTGAATAAACTAATGCAAGAAAGTGGCAGATCCAATAATCCAGTTCCAAGTTATAAGGATTCTAGTCTACTTGCACCCTATTTGGGTTGCATCCTAGGAATATTATAATTTATAATACCTGTTTACACCTTCAAAATATTTGTAGACAATAACGTTGTAATTCCAGAATAAGTAGTTGTGAGTTTTTTAAAAAATAAAATAATTTTTTTTAACCAGTCCTGCTACTAAATTTTTATTTTGGACCACTGTGGAGCAGCACAAAATTTTAAAAATTCCCCCCACCATAGAGATAATATATTTTTGTTCACTAATCCTGCTAAATGCTGCGTTAATATGTAAATAATAAGTGGATAAAATAGTTTGAACATGCGGCAAAAAATATTTTGTTGCAACTGTATTTATTACTCTCCCAAAAGTGAATACACTTGGAGCTACCTCCTTGCTGTAAAGTCTTCAATTGGAGAACAACAACCCAGTAAGTAGTATCTTCACGCGGACTTCAGCACCCAGAGATGGGCAAAATTTTTACTTAAATAAAAATTTCGAATAACGAATAAAAGTTAAAAAAAGTATTCGTCATGTGTAATAACCCACACAGCACCAAAACATTGCAGCAACGTCTCGGCAATGACGCGGTGAATGATTGCAATGATGCACCAAAACATTGCAGAGATGTTGCAGGTTCAAACCTATGTCCGCCTTCGCAATATTGCAGGTGTGTATTTTTGCAAAGTTGCGGCAACATTACAAATATGTAGTCCTGTAACGTTCCGGCAATGATTCTGCAACGAAGTGTGCTGTATACATTGCACGTCGATGTGTGGGCAATATTACAGATTGTTGTTGGAGCGTTGCTATTGTAACAATGCGCGTCAATGTGTGCGCAATATTGTAGAAATATTGTAGGATCGTTGCCACTGGAACATTGCAGTGGCAACGTGTGCGCAATATTCCTGCAATATTGCAAGAACGTTGCCACTCAAATATTGCACGGCAATATTGTAGCATTGTTCCTGGAATATTGCAATAACGCAATATTGCAGCAACGTTCCTGCAATACTCCTGCAACGAAGTGTGCTGTATGGGAAAGTTAACCCGGGTTACGAATATATTCTCGTCGAATAACAAAATTAACTTTATTCCTCAAATAATCCAATGTTAAAGTAACTATTACTGAACACGTTATTTAAATAATGTTTTATTTAGTTAATGCCCAGCTCTGCCAGCACCTCCATGCCGATACCATCTACCCCGATACACGCGCAGATCCCACACGACCTCCAGGCGTGTCCCAGTAGCAGTCGGGGCCACGGGGGTGCACTCGAGGAACTAATTTTAGTTTTAAGTAATGGTGGCGCAACACGCGCGCCGCCTCTGCTGGAACTCGTTACGATTCCAGGGGAGTCGGGCAAAGTCGACAAAGGAACTCGAGCGAGTCCAAGTGTTGTCTGTGATCCATAAACACTCGAGAGAAAAAGCTCGAGGGGGCTGGCCGAGTGGGAGCCGGAGGGGGTGGCTGGAAAACGGTGGGCGGTCGGGTGGGATTGTGCATTGGTTTTAGGATCGCCATGGGAGCGAGAGGCTCGCGGGCCCGACACGCTCGTTTGCCTCCGGTGGACCCAACCTCGATCTGGAAAAGAGTCACCGGGGACTGCTTCCCGCTACTTCCTGCCGGCGTGCATCCGCGTCGCTAAAGTTCCGCCGTCCACGACGAGCGCCAGTTTGTTTCAGTTGCTACACCCGCCGCCGAGGAATAATAGCTGGGCGGCTGCATGTGCGACTCCGGCCGACTAAATAAGTTATACTTGCCGGCGGAGCCGTGCTGTCCTCGTAAAATCATTTAGACGTCGAAGTGAATAGATTTTGTGCGCCCAGATAAGCTGCTCGAGATAACTATTGAGGGATAGGGGATGGAGCAGGGAAATCCTTGTTGAGTGTCAACTGATAGCGCATGGAACTCACAATTCGGAACCGATTCGTTGTCGCATATAGCGAGGTTGTTAGCAAGTATGCGAGTTGCGAATTCGGAAATTATTGATTGGCTGTGGGAGGATAAAGCGGCCTGTAGAAGGTTAATATTATTGTGCAATATATTGCACAATATTTATGCTGGATGCCCCACACGTTCAATAATATTGTGCAGTATAGAATATTGGACAATATTTGTGCAGCGTGTCCCCACGTGCAATATTATTATGCAATATATTGCACAATATATTGAGTCAATATATTATAATATTATTGACGGTCTAGGGGCTGCTTAAGGTCAATATTATTGTGCAATATTTTGCACAATATTTATGCTGGATGTCCTACATGCTCAATAATATTGTGCAGTATTAAATATTGCACAATATTTATGCAGTGTGTCCTACACGTTCAATATTATTATGTAATATATAGCAGAATATTTTTACTGGATGCCCCACACGCTCAATAATATTATGCAGTATTGAATATTGCACAATATTTATGTAGCGTGTCCCCACGTTCAATATTATTATGCAATATATTGCACAATATATTGAGTCAATATATTATAATATTATTGAGTCAATATATTATAATATTATTGAGTCAATATATTATAATATTATTGAGTCAATATATTATAATATTATTGAGTCAATATATTATAATATTATTGAGTCAATATATTATAATATTATTGAGTCAATATATTATAATATTATTGACGGTCTAGGGGCTGCTTACGGTCAATATTATTGTGCTATATATTGCACAATATTTATGCTGGGTGTTCCACAGACGGTCAATATTATTGTGCTATATATTGCACAATATTTATGTAGCGTGTCCCCACGTGCAATATTATTATGCAATATATTGCAGAATATATTGAGTCAATATATTATAATATTATTGACGGTCTAGAGGCTGCTTAAGGTCAATATTATTATGCAATATATTGCACAATATTTATGTAGCGTGTCCCCACGTTCAATATTATTATGCAATATATTGCACAATATATTGAGTCAATATATTATAATATTACTGACGGTCTAGGGGCTGCTTACGGTCAATATTATTGTGCTATATATTGCACAATATTTATGCTAGGTGTCCCACAGACGGTCAATATTATTGTGCAATATTCAATTGTGGACAATTATTATTAAACCGTTTTGAATTACACAATATACTGTACAATCTTCCAATATGATCCACAGACGGTCGATAAGATTGTGCCATACTGAATATTGCGCAATAATATTGAATGTCTACAGGCCACTTTAGGTAGACAGAAAACGAGGTGAAAAATTGAAGTGGGTTTTACAGGTTTTGAATATGTTTACACTCGTTTTATAACTCGGTTTCAGACGAAATTTAGATTTTGATTTTATAAAAAGAAATTTTTTTGTATTTTTTTTGTGAAAATAGTCACATTCATTTGGATTAGCCGAGCATAATGAGCTGAGGCACGTTTCGTGATCCAAGAATTTAAAGTTCGAAAGTTTTTAAACGACAAACAAACATAAATCTATGAACCTTTTACTTTATATATTAAGATATAATGGCATGTTAGCCGGCGGAGTGTGGGTGGAAATAAAATATTCAAAGGTGGAGCACATGTAGAGTTATATGTGCTCTACGTTTGGTAAATAATTAAAGATTATTATGCACACCTGTAATGGCACAAGGGTAAACCGAGTGTTATTTCTTCCAACTGAGTGTATACAATAGAGTGGCCCTTATTTTCAACCTGCGATTTCCTTTGCTCTCCCCCTAATATGGTTCCATTTCATAAAAAAAATAGTCCCTGAAAAAGATTGTTGTTGACCAGTCGTTAACCCTTTCGTTACGGCCTACATGAAAGTGCTTTTTCCAATTTTTTTTTTTACTACTGGTGATGCTGACTAAAGTCGACGCTAAGATCGGCAACTCGTTCCATGACGCCGACTAAAGTCGGCGCCTGTAAACACAGGTCGTCGAATGGGTGCCGATTATAGTCAGCGCTCGTAGCGAAAGGGTTAAAGGTTAGAATTCATCAAGTTTGAATTTGAAGAATTTTCCAAAAATGGTAAGTCCAATCGAAATTTTGTTCAAATAATATTAACAGATCATTCAATTTTCTACGATTACTGTGTATATAATTTTTTCGTGCATCCAACCATTTTTTAGATAATCGCGTTTGAATATAGACAGTTCAGCACTATTATGGCATACAGGTGAGACGCGCGAAGTGCGGACCTCTCTATATTCAAACGCGATTATCTAAAAAATGGTTGGAAGCACGAAAAAAATATATATACAGTAATTGTAGAAAATTGCATGCTCTTTTAATATTATTTGAACAAAATTTCGATAGGGTTTACCATTTTCGAAAAAATCTTTAATTCCAAACTATTGATGAATTCTAAACTTTAAGGCTTGTGCGGCAACCTTTCCTGTTATCCGATTGCAATAAACTTTTCCAGGGACTATTTCTTTATCAAATGGCACCGTTCTAGGGGGTGAGAGCAAATAAATAAAAAAAAAAATTTCGACACATATAAATAAGGGCCACCCTACATACAAATATGAAACATCAATTGCGAGCTACAAAAGCATCCCGTGGGAAAAGACCTCAATGGCTCGGGTCGATCAAAACACTCGCAACTGCATCGAGATAAGTCTGATTGAAAAGCTTCTCCTTAAGTTATTGAAATTAAGGGGCCAATAATAATGAACCTATTTTAAACAAATTGAAAGAAAACGTTGAGGTTTAAATTCCAAATTAACTACTGCTGAAGGAGTTTCTCCGTCCCACGCCGGGAAGAAAATAAGGAAATACAGGAATGCAGGACCTCCGTGTTATCGCAGCAGTTTCCCCGGGCCAATTCTAGACTGCACTGAACATAAACGACATGATGTAACAATAATAGCTCCTCCCAAAATCTGAAATAAATGTAAATTTCACCTATCGTATTAACTGAAAGATTTGCATAATGGTCCAAGCAGCAGCATCTTCAATTCCCTTCCCATCACTGCAACAAACGTGAAAATGATAATAATGACAGATATCTACGATCTCCGGTATTCCTCGCCCTTTTCCAATCTGATAGCTCGCGGAACTAAAGCATTTTTACATATTCATCCAGAAATACCTTCTTCCCTGTTCTTGGATCACAATAGAGAAAAAAGGTAAACGGGTCTGGTCCGCCGTGTATCTGTTATACGTTCTTTAAATTTGAAACAAAAAAAACGACAGGGTAAGCGTCAGGAAAGCTGCTCCGCATTTCGCCTGATATCCGACTTTTCGATGGTTGATATGATTATCAGACAGATGCCCCGAGCGGCACTTTCGTTTCGTCGTTTCTTGTGTCCCGGGGTATCTTTGATCTTCTAAAGCGTTGCATCGAGCGACGCATCTCAAATGGAAGGGAACAATGCATTTAAATGGGACGATTCGAGGCGGAAGTCGTAGCCGGGTCGCGTGTACTCTCGCCCAGGCACTGGGGTCCGAAACAATCCGGGATAGTTTTTCGCTTTCAACTTCCGTGAAAAGTTTTTTGCCACGGAGAACCACTTACAAATATTAATTCTGTCAGCTCGCGGTAAATTGAAGTATCGGGAATCGCATTAGCGCGAAAAGTGCAGATGAAACAAGCTAGTTAGAGAAAGTTAGAAATGGTGGAAAGTTATAAATTGAGAAAAGGGCGGGGCATGACAGTAATAAAAATTGCTGACTCGGGAGAGTTCTTGACAAATATGTAAATGTTGGAATTATTCGAAATTATAAGTTGGGGGAATCGAGGAAAGTTAATATTCATCCGGAAGGTAATTGCTGAAGGAAGCAAAATTGTGAAGATTGTGAAAGAAAGGTTGCTAAATTGTAATTTAAGTGCTTTAAGGGACAAGGAAATTCAGAAAATTTACTGCTCTAGGAAATTAAAAGGAACGTTTTTAACAAGAAGCCTGCACGTTAATTATTCCCCTCTTCAAGTTCCTCTATCCCATTACAGATACTTTTAATTTAATTCAAGTAGATTTATTCATATTTCGCATTCCTTCTCTTGGAAGAAGGTCAAGAGACAACATAACAGTACACGGCAAATCCGACAAGAGAGAAGATAATTTCATTCCTGTCTGTTGCTATAATTCCCGTAAACTCGTGGAATTAAAATTCACAATTAAACAAGCACTGTGCTCTCGAATACTAGTAAATCCACCCGTGAAAGTTACTTTTGTACTTGCCATACTCCCTATTCTATCATCGCGCGAATAATATCAACAGAACAGATATTTTCAAATAGACGGTCTATTCTTCCAGAAACAATTTCTATCGATTCATCGATTTTAAGTAGGGCTGGAACTATTCGAATACTATTCGAATACTGATGCATTCGAATACTATTCGAATACTGATGCATTCGAATACTATTCGAATACTGATCTATTCGAATACTATTCGAATACTGATCTATTCGAATACTATTCGAATACTGATCTATTCGAATACTATTCGAATACTGATTCATTCGAATACTGATCTAATCGAATACTGATCTAATCGAATACTGATCTAATCGAATACTGATCTATTCGAATACTGATCTATTCGAATACTGATCTATTCGAATACTGATCTATTCGAATACTGATCTATTCGCCAGTATTCGCCACTATTCGATCTATACATCAGTATTCGAATAGATCAGTATTCGAATAGTTCAGTATTCGAATTAATCAGTAATCGAATAGATCAGTATTCGAATACATCAGTATTCGAATACATCAGTATTCGAATACATCAGTATTCGAATAGATCAGTATTCGAATACATCAGTATTCAAATACATCAGTTTTCGAATAGATCAGTATTCGGATAGATCAGTATTCGAATAGTCCCAGCCCTACTTAAAATGCGATGAATAGATCAGTATTCGAATACATCAGTATTCGGATAGTATGGTGTGAAGTGGGTCAAAATTAGCTTACAAGATTTCTCCCTGACAAATGAACCTAAAGAACTTGATTTATAATTCACACCATACTATTCGAATACATCAGTATTCAAATACTTAAATATTCGAATAGTATTCCAATAGTATTTGAATACTTGGATATTCGAAGAGTATTCGAATACTTGGATATTCGAAGAGTATTCGAATACTTGGATATTCGAAGAGTATTCGAATACTTGGATATTCGAATACTTGGATATTCGAAGAGTATTCGAATACTTGGATATTCGAAGAGTATTCGAATACTTGGATATTCGAATACTTGGATATTCGAATACTTGGATATTCGAAGAGTATTCGAATACTTGGATATTCGAAGAGTATTCGAATACTTGGATATTCGAATCATATTCGCCAAATAATGGAGCAACTGAAGTATTCGAATATTCGAATACCGAAAAATTCGACAAATAGTCCAGCCCTAATTTTAATCTCCCTCCCCATTAAAGTGCCATTCCTGAACAACGGAATACCACCGTGAAACCGAAAATTCCTCCCACTGACAACTGACGAACGCCGCAACGATAAATCAACATTTCGACGCGAGAAGCGTCGCGCTCAAAGAAGCACATGGTCCAGCGGCGAGCAGATGTTGCTTCCGTTCGTTTCCACACTTGGCATTGCCGGTGTTTAAACGCGGTTCGAGGGACTTCCTCTGGCCGGGATCGGCTCGGTTTCACGATGGCATTTTTCCGCCGTGGAAGCCGCAGCTCCTGGACCCGGTCTCGCCATTCTGCAATTTGCCTTCGCCCGCGAAAATGTCAGCTGGCACAATCAGCATCGCGTCCCAGGGGCACGATGGACGTTCCTTGCGAATGGGTGGCGGGTCCGCGCGATTTATTATGCATTCCGTGAACAACGGTGATTACGAAATTGTACGGTTGAAACGGAGTTCCTGAGCGAGTTGTGCGCGACCTCGACGCGAGTTCGAAGCTCTTTTCGGGCAGTTTCTGCTTCGAATTGCAACCGACGTTGGTGGCCTTTTTCGGGCGGACGCAAGTGTCGCTCGGGAATTTGAGTGCAGCTGGCTCTGCGCTTATACGATGATGTTATCTCGTTGGATTACATGCGTTGAAAAAGGAAATAGGTCAATTTCGTCGTTGATTGAGTTGAATATGATCGCATAAGGGGAATCCTATTTTTGGGGCTAAAACTATAGCAAAATTTGGGATTTCTTTTAAAAAACCAGCGATTCGATTCATCTGAAATTTGAACCATGTTTTTATGCATGTTTGAAGCAGCAGTAAATTTAGTTTGAAGATTTTAATTGTTAACGAAAATTAGCTATATTTCTATTAGGTATATTTTATTTTTTGTTATTGTTTTACAGTGTTTTTTAACGGGTTATTTAATAGTGAGTAGTACATTTAATATTATTTTAAATTTTCTGTAGTTTTTGCTTTCTAAGCCTAAAATGGAACTATGGCTTGGAAGTTTTAATAATTGTAGAATGTAATAGTTGTTCTACGGGTTGGTAATTTTTTGAAAAATAAAGATTACAAAATTATGGGATCCTTACTGTGTTTAACTAAGTTTTTGTCATTTTGAGGGTTTGTAGGTTTCTACACAGCTTCATCCAACTGAGAGTACTATCTCACCTAATAGACGCATCGAACGATTCTGTTTCAGGTTCTGAATGTGCGAAAAGGTAATACATTTTGCATTTGTATTTTTTTGTAATTGACTTTTGGTGTTCGAAATTGTATAAACGTTACAATTTTGAGGTAAATAAGTTGCAGAGACGCAACTAACAATAAGGCATCCTCAACTTTCTTCACAGAGTATCTAGTGACGCAGCGTGTGCGTCTCGAAATAAGTTTCGTTGCACCGCTTGAACGGTGAACAGCTTGAGATTTTACAGAACTTGAAAATTTGCGATTTAAGTGGCAGCTTCTCGTAACTTCAGTGACGAGTGTGCTAAATTAATTTCGTAGTAGTCAGCGTCCAAAGTGTACAAGATTCAGGGAATTACAAATTTGAACACACCTATTACGCCGTCGGAGTATCGCAGCTTTACGTTGAGCTGAATTTCGCGGGAATCATTAATAATTACTGGTCCCGTATGAAATATATTAAATTGTAGGAGCAGATAATCGAATATTTGTTTTCGTCGAGGTTATTTGGAAAAATATGTGAAATTGCACAGTGTTGGACAGTACCTACCTAATTGTAACTCAATATAGTCCCAAAGTTCAAAGTATTTTATCATCGCCAAGAATATTAAATCTGAAAAATTTTAAGTAAATATCCAAAGCTGCGTAACTTTATGGATTGAAGTTTAATGCTACCTGGGTGTATCCTCATTGACAGTTTTCGTTTGAATATCTAATTGGAGAAGGTATATGCATTAAACTACTAATACAACCCAGGCAAGGACCCAGTAATAAAAAAAGATAAAACAGAATTCTCCAATTTATCATTTTACCATCACATGCTTCAATTTCTGAATCCGCAAACGAAGAGTGACCTAGTTACAACCATCCCAAATTATTTTTCACGGATATAAAAACTTCTGTGATTGAAGTCCAACGTACATTTTGCACAATTTTTCGTGAATTCAATCGTAAATGAAGCTGAAAGGTAGCTTGATGTATACATATTGCAACACGAAAGCTAAACTTTCAACGGTGAATTATTATGAAACACCTGCAACAGCATCGAACACTCCCAAACCATCGCCACTTCACTGATCAAACTCTACGTAAATTTGCCGACTTACTCAATTACCAGTATTTCGATGAAATTTTCAATCAAAACCGGTTTATCGGTATCGAAAATATATAAGAGTAAATGCTACAAAAACATTTTTTTAATCGAATCGAGCATTATAAAAAATATATGCAAATCGAACTATTCAAAACAATTCACACAAAACTGATTAAATATGTATCTTCACTATGAAAACAATGGAAAGAATCTTAACTTACAGACATAATTCAATATTATTTATTTATCGAGTCCTTTTAACAAATAAGCATGCAAAAAACATAATTTGTCTAAACTTTTGTCTCCTAATTGCGACCTAATTTTTGTATCAAATAATCCAGCTGCGGAAAAAGCTGTCTTAGATTCTACACTTGTTGGTCGGGTAGTCATTAAGAAATCAAATGTCATTTTTGTTGAAAGTTTGTATCTATATATTTTCCCCTTACTTTTTCTTTTTGAAAATACGTCAATTCTATTTTGATGAATTGATTCAGATTTTTAGTTTTCTTTCAATGCTAACGTAAGTAGTAGATGTCGAAGGAATTATTGAACGCACATACGCACTATATTGCGATATGTAATTTACCGAATTACCGGAAAAAATTTTAGAGTATTAAAGAACTTGATTTATAATTCACACCATACTATTCGAATACATCAGTATTCAAATACTTAAATATTCGAATACATCAGTATTCAAATACTTAAATATTCGAATAGTATTCGAAAACTTGGATATTCGAATAGTATTCGAATACTTGGATATTCGAATAGTATTCAAATACTTGGATATTCGAATTATATTCGCCAAATAATTGAGCAACTGATGTATTATAATATTCGAATGCCGAAAAATTCGACAAATAGTCCCAGCCCTATTACAATCCCCACAATAAACATCACAGAAATTGCCAAAACGTCAATCTTAAAAAGCAAACAGGAGAGCGAAACAAATTCTGCACTTTGCAGGGAGCTTATCGGTGAATCTAGAATCGAGATCGAACGTCGACACGCGTTTCGACTCCGAAATCATCGTTCGGCAACGCTGGAGAAGTAAATTCACATGGTATCAAACAGATACGGCTCTTTGACAGCTTTTTTTTCCTCTCTGTAACGTGTGAACACGTATTTTCCAGGCAGATATGAGTAACGAGTCAACCGACCGGCCAATGGGAATTTATTTCTGTGTCGCGAAAAAGAGGGGAATTCCCTATGTCGGTCTATCGCGTAGATGATATCATCGCTCGTTCAATCATAGCGCGAGATACACGTGCGTTCAGTACCGTGACTAAATGTGAGAGAGCCTGAACCGTCCTTCCCTTTTCCTCCGGCCAATTCGTCCAATTTCTGAGCAGTGGACACGGCAAAATTCTGGCGAAGAAACTTTTTTCTCTCCTGGATGGAAAGGGTCCGCCATTAGACCATCCGTCGCGCGTGGTAGTTTTCTTATGCTGGAAGTAGGGGGTCATTCAAACTGCGTACTCCCTATTCTGCAATCCTTTCTAATGTCATTATCCCGAGTTTTCTGATCCGGTTGTCTATATTCTGTCTACTTTCTGAATTCGTTTAGGTCTCAATTGCAGTAAACGACAAAGACGGTATATCTATTAGGGCTCGGACTATTTGTCGAATTTTTCGGTATTCGAATATTCGAATACTTCAGTTGCTCAATTATTTGGCGAATATAATGCGGATATCCAAGTATTCGAATACTTAAATATTCGAATATTCGTTCTTTAGGTTCATTTGTAAGGGTGAAAGCTTGTAAGCTAATTTTGATATCAGTATTCGAATACATCAGTACTCGAATACATCAGTACTCGAATACATCAGTACTCGAATACATCAGTATTCGAATACATCAGTACTCGAATACATCAGTACTCGAATACATCAGTACTCGAATACATCAGTACTCGAATACATCAGTACCCGAATACATCAGTACTCGAATACATCAGTACTCGAATAGATCAGTATTCGAATACATCAGTACTCGAATACATCAGTACCCGAATACATCAGTACTCGAATACATCAGTACTCGAATAGATCAGTATTCGAATAGCATTCGAATACTCAAATATTCGAAGTTTATTCGTAGCTTTTGAATACTTGTAAAATATTCGAATATTAAATTATTCAAATAGTCCCAGCCCTAATATCTATGATGGTTGAATCACTTCGATTGTATAGGAAAAGGTTCAAATCACTTTGAATAGTATTCGAATCTCGGGAATGTTAGCTACCTACTTGATGGTCTTCTAGAATTTGGGGCAAATTTTGTTAACGGTCATGAAACTTTACTACAATCTTATGTTTCTCATAATTATAAGATGATTTATTAGAGGTACGTTTGGTAAAAGAGGAAATAGAATGTCTTTCCACGTGGCTATGGTGCCACTTGGATATTCCTTAAGCACAAACAGCAATCGTTTCATTCTATTTACTCACGACGGACCGGAGAAGGTATATGCGTTTAGGGCAGGGCTTGAAACCCGTTATAATATCGATTTCGGTTCTCCAAACGGTTATGAAGAACCGACATTTCCAACTATTATCTGTTTCGGTTACGGTTCCTATTTCCTTCCTCATTTCGGTTCCATAACCGTTACTTTTTCGGTTCTCTATCGGTTCCGAAACGGTTCTAGAATCAATTCTTGTATCGATTTTTTTCTAATTGATATCAGTAATTATGGAAAAAGGGGGAACATTTGTACATATCATTGATTTCTGATAAACCGTTGAAATAAATAAATGAGCCACATACTTTTTACTTTCACACTCACACTATATTATTCCGAATAGGAGGTTAAAATTTGTCCTGTTTCTATAAGGATTTCTATAAGGATACAATAATGAATGATATCAATTAGGGAAAAGTCGATACTGGAATTGATTCTGAAACCGTTTCGGAACCGATATGGAACCAAAAAAATAACAGGTATGGAACCGATATGGGGAGGTAAATAGGAACCGTAACCGAAACAGATAATAGTTGGAAATTTCGGTTCTTCATAACAGTTATTTGGAATAAAGGTTCTCCGTAACCGTTTTAATCAGAACCTTTATATAATAGTTTTAAACAGTTGTTTTCGGGACCGTTTCAAGCCCTGATTTAGGGTAAGAGGTTGTATGTGTGTGGTGGTGTCTCTTAAGGGGTCATGCTCAGTCAGGAAGCCGAAAAAAGGGTGATCTTTGGGAATTTTTTACTCGAAAGCTATAACACATTTCTCAAAAATTCTTGTTTCCTTTTAAAGATTGCATCTAGTACTGTGTATCGTAATTTTTTTATTTAAAAATATTTATTAATAACAAAGTTATTGTCCATGTCTCAAAGGTCCTCTCAAAAAAAGGCTTCTGCGGTGACCACTGCTGTTCGAAAGTCAATCATCTAAATTAAAAAATTCAAAAGAATTTACTTAGTATATTATATTATCTTGTCTTTGAACGAAGGATTTTTCGAAATATTGATTTGGGAAAAAATGGCGGATGTTTAAAGTAAAAGTTTCAATTTTCATCATAAATCGTGCCTGATTTTAGTCAATTAAAAGAAAACTAAGCATTGGATAAAAAAATCCTTCGTTCAAAGACTAGTTTATTGTTCCTAACTTCCTATAGTAAGCTTGTAAAATTTGAAGTAAATCGGTTGAATGGTTTTTGAAATATTTTGGTCACCGATTTTGAAAGAACCGTTCGACTAATGGACAATAACTCAGTTATTGATAAATATTTTTAAATAAAAAAATTACGATGCACGGTAGTAGATGCAATCCTTAAAAGGAAAAAAGATTTTTTGAGAAATATGTTATAGCTTTTGAGTACAAAATTTCCAAAGACCACCCTTTTTTTCGGCCTCCTGACTGAGCATGACCCCTTAACATTTTTCTCCAAAACTACTGGACCGTTCTTCATGCGATTTTTTGGGAACTTACAAGGTGGTTTTGGAACAGCAACCTGATTATTATTATTGACACCTGTAGTTTCCCTTTTTCGTGAGATATAACATCTTGGTAACAAAACAATATAGTAGCCAATTATAAAATGTGACTTCACTAATATTTAAATGACAGGGTTAACCCTTCGTGGTCATACGGGGTGTATCGCACCCAGGCTACGTGATTGCCAATATTTCTGTACATTTTTAGATCTTAATAATACAATTTAAAAATTTTGTGAATTTTGACAAAAATAAATTTGGCTTTTATTCGCATCTATTTAATCAATCTCGAATTTCAACATATCAGAATTTACATTTAAAAAAACTTGTATAAGTAAATTATCTAATCTTCTTAAAAAAAAAAAAAAAATGAACTGAAAAGTAAAAAATAATTTTTTGCTTATTTAATCAATGACTCGATTTTTATATGTCGACGCCTCATCATTTGCACTGTGTAAATCTGGCGTCGACTTAAAAAAATGAGAGTCATATATTAAATAAGGAAGAAAACTTATTTTTTACTTTTCAGGGCATTTTTATTTTTTTAAGTCGGTTTTAATTTTATTTACGTTTTTATTATTTTTTACTTTTTAGTTATTTATGTTATATAACTACATTTATTTAGAAAAAATGGGTAGGCTTACAAAAAGAGCTGCTCGTAAAAAACCGTTCGCTAGAAACGGAAGATTCGAAAAATAAGCGACTTGATGATAAAACAGATTTCTTGGTTTTGGTGTAACTTTAAAACTACTTAACCGATTTTGATCATTCTTTATCCACGACCTAAGTTGATTGAAGCTAAACTAAATGCAATATGTTTCACAAAAATCGGTCCAGTAGTTACGGAGAAATTCACACCTCGAACTGAGAACCTCTTTCTTTTTGAAGTCGGTTAAAAAGGTAACTCAGTTATTAGGATCTGAACAGTTGAAGCCTTGAATCACATAAAAAGCAACAATAATAGCCTCATCTCTGATTACGTTTTATTCTATTTTCTCAAGTGACCAATATAGTAAACTGACACTTAAAAGTGTTTTCAAGACCCCCATAATTTACTCTCCCAATTTGAATCGTTACCCCGTACTATCGACTAAAAAGCAAGAAACCTACCAGCAGTTAATAATTTTAATATTCCAAGTGTATTCAAAGCGATTTGAAACTGAGTCGATTGAAAATTCGTTATTATCAAAAGTCTACCTCTATGTGCAACTAAATAGCGCCCGAGGAAATGTTCTCGCGGCAACATTCTCGTAATCTTCAGCGCCGTTTAAACAACCGTTGCAATGTAAACTCCGCCGAGGTTCCACCTCAGGCTTTGATCCGTGCTCCCATGTGAAATTAATATCGTCGTTTAGGAACGCGCGATGTTTGCTTTAAATCGATTGCCGCGTATCGATCACGGTAGCTTAACACCTTGGGTGGGTGTTTCGCAACTGCGACCGGGTATCCCGTTTCAGAGCGCACGAAGTTGCCCCAAATATTTGAGAGCCAGTCATTCGTGAGGTTTGAGACTGCTGCAGCCGGCGATCGAGCGAATAAAATGGCGTAACTTGGGCGAATCGGGACCGACAGTGCCCTCCAAACTGACGAAGACTGGTAATCGTCGTGAGTAGGTAAATAAAGAGACTTGGGAGATCCAAATTTTCTCTATGGCGGATGTTTGAAACTTCTGCTTAACATCTGCCACTGGTGACACAGTGCTATGTAGTTTGGAACGGGTTCGCACGAAGTTCTGACGACCGATTCGACTAAAATTTTGGATACATTTGGAGCACACCTTGTATAATAACACATTAAACACAGAAGAACTACTTAAAAGTTTTCGAGAAAATTCAGTACTGTTCAGTGGCGCACTCAGGATTTAATCTGAGGGCAGTCGAGTTGAATAGATGAAACTATTTTTAAAGCAAATTCAATAAAATTCATTAGGCGATTATAAAATTTATTTAAAGAATAAAATCCAGTTTTCTCTTCTTTATATCCTTCTTTGGGGGTGCCAGCTCCCCCTCTGGGTGCGCCACTGGTATTGTTGTATTCCGAAGACTGGTGATTCTTATTGTATTTAATAAAGTCTCTATACAAACACGAAAACTTAAACAAAAACAGTTATGTGTATAGTGGTGTTCTTACAACGATAGTATATAGAATTCCACCTAAGAGTAAACCTACGCCACTACCAATTTGCGACCGATCTGCGCAGCACCCACGGTTCTGACGCACGCGATTGGTCGCAGCGCCCCCCCTTCCCGGTTGCCTACCAATCTACATGTAGAATGGGTTACACTGCAGTGTAACCCTGCGCGGAACGGGTCTAGGTACTCGTAGATGGAATTCAGTGTAGACAATTATGTGGAGACTGTTCAAACTGTAATGCTGTTTCAAGGGAGGATTACGTGTGAGATAATATCTTACTTATATTATAGGTTCAGCAGTTTGGAAAGTGGAGGTTGTCTTGAGTCTAACGGTCAGTAAGCGATGAGACCAGGGTCGCTAGATAACATTATGCAAGACCACTTATTTAGCGGAGGGGGAACACCTGCAGGAGTGGTGGTAGTGTGTGCGTGTGGCGACGCCAGCGCCAAGCCAAGCCAAGTGACGCCAACGCGACGTTAAGTTGGGTTGCCGGGAAATAAGTTGTCGACGCTGGTCGGCCGTGATTGCCTGCGCGTGGCGTCACTTGGCTTGGCTTGGCGCTGGCGTCGCCACACGCACACATTACCACCCCTCCTGTAGGTGTCCCCCCTCCGCTAAATAACAGAGCACGAAGATCATGCAGGAAAGAATTTGGGATGTTTACTGTCAAGGAGTGATTTGCTAGGTTTACAATCGTTATCAAAAAAAGGACCCGGATAACTAACACTACTACTATAGGTCAGGAAGGAAATTTGAACAGTAATATTGTTGGTAAATCCACAACGGTACCTATACCTACAACCAGAGTTGCGCCAAATGTAATCTAATTACAAATGACAAATTACGATTAAACTGTAATTGTGTAATTAATTACACATTATTTTCTGTAATTGATAATTTAGGTAGTTGGTCATTTGGTTTTGTCAACTATCTAAATGAACGATTATTGAAAATAATGTGTAATCAATTATACAATTACAGTTTAATCGTATTTTGTAATTTGTAATTAGATTACATTTTGCCCAATTCTGCCTACAACCAACAGTAATTAACCTTTAGAGAGCCGGGCTGGCCACTATAGTGGCCACCTAAGAATTTGGATACTTTGCCGGCCATTTTGGTGGTATATATGCATAAATTTTAAGTAAATAAAATTTACAATTTCAATGAAAAGATCCCGGTCCTCTAAAGGTTAAATTACAGCGGCTGTGTGTTCTACCGTAATTCATACATAATAATCCTAGCCACATATTATAATATCCTGCTTTGTTTTTTAATTACTCTCATGATTAGCGAATTACATTAATTTCGTTCTTGCGTGTGATACGTGCGTGTACGAAGCCTGTGAAAGGTAGGACTTTGAACTCCATCTTCCTATGAGATTTTAATTATTACGTCCTATGTGGTTAATATATTATGATACGCGTTATGTACTAGCCGCATGCAAAATTTCAGCCAAATCGGTAGCCCAAACCCCATGTACTCCCTTTGTTAGCTGGAGGCTGTTAGCTCAAGCCACGTTCCCACGTGGGTGACTCGCTACACACAGTATACTTAACACGTTCACTTGGGAAAATGAGATATTTCGTTCCCTATTTAATCCATAACCTATTAGACACCTAGGTACTTCATCGTAATTAAAAGAATATTTCTAACAAAGGAATACCGGGATCCGGCACTGACCTATTGGATCGCAACTTTGTGGGTTTAGAGAGTGACTCAAGCCAGGAACAACGGTATGTTTCATTCGCGTTCAATCGCCCTTTAAAAGTGTGAAAACTAACCTCAAAGTCAAATAGGCATTCCCACTTTTTCGCGTATAACTCCTAAAGTACGAGAGACAGAAAAAAATGTGTCAAACAAAAGATTAATGGTGCACTAAGCGCTACAACTTTGCGTTAACAAAATTTTTGAATTTTTTTCGTCGTCTTTTTTTAAATCCTTCAAAATGTTGTTAACGCAACTTGGCAGCGCTTCATCTACCATTAAACTTTTTATTCTAATTTTGTTCTGTCTCTTGTACTTTAGAAGCTATACACGAAAAAGTGGGAGTGCCTATTTGACTTTGAGGTTAGTTTTCACATCCTTAAAGGGCGATTGGGCAGAAATGAAACATACCGTTGTGTTTGTCTTGAATCACTCTATAAACCCACAAAGCTGCGTTCCAATTAGTGAGTGCGGGTTTCGCGGGGTTCCCTTGTAAGTCCGTTGTATATGCCAAGTTCATTAAACACTAAATTTATCGTTACTGAATGCTCTTTACACTTATGTCACTCAACGTGCTCATTTTGAGGTAAAAATTCACGTGAAAAATTGTTGAAACGTTTTGTTCAATCACGAACCATTCTTACGAAGAACAGTATTTTTTAAATTCCTCCTGCACTTCCCGAGATATTCTTCTATAGAATTCAATATAGAATTGTCCTAGGTTAGAATTTAAGGAGCAATATTTCCGAAACATTGCTTTTCAGAAGAAACTACTTTTATTGAGGTGTGGCGCCGCTATTTTGTATTAAAAAAATAAAAAAAATATTGTGATCATACTTCAAGGTATGTCAAATTCAGGCCTTCGAACAGATTTTGTATTGCATTCACTATACTCGCATAAAAAATTCTCAAAATCAGGCCGCCTTCCTTGACTCTACAGTGGCATTATCCTTTAACGGGGGTGATTTTAGGGTAATCACGCCGCAAAATTCGGCAACATTCAGGCTTTTTTTCTCAGTAAATACAATGAACAACAATGTCAAACTTTTTTTCATTTATTAACCTACTTGTAATGTAGACGGAACAATTTTTTAAATACACTTTTTGTGTTTTTTCTATGCTATCGGGAGTTCAAAATCGCACCTTTGAAAAGAAATACCTCCCTGACGGGAGTGATTCAAGCTTACAGACTCATCTGAAAAAAACCAAGCTGACTCTTAATCATTAAGAGTACCGCTATCGCAGGTGCCAGAATTAGCCGCATAAGTCAAAATTTAACAAAATTGCCCGCACCCGAACTTCAAGTAAAAATGAAAAATTTCGAAACTTATAGTTAACATGATAACACTGAAAAAACAATTAAAAGTGTATTTAAAAAATTGTTCCTTATACATTCTAAGTAGCTTAAGGGGTTAAACCACTGTAGAGCACGAAAAAATAGGCATATTTCGGGAATTTTTTTTTTTGCGCAATAAAGATATCAATCGAAATTCTGCAAACTGGGATTTATAATTCTAGTAATGAAGTACAAAAAATATTTTTTTCAACTTCGTTCATGACAAAATGGTGGCTGCGCAGCATTTCTCCGTCGGTGCCTGTTTTTTGAAAGGGTCCACGGCCGGAAACCTAACTCCCGCAATTTTTGACGTGGAACAAAAAACCAAAGTCTTTTCGATTCTATAGAGCAACAGCAAGAGACGTACGTAGGATTTTTTCGATATATTGATTTTTCGCGAAATGGTGCATTTTTGAAAAAAAAAGTTTAAAATTTCATGAAAGAAATCGCCACAAAATTGTTTTTAAACAAAAAATATGCAACATAAAAAAAATCCTACGTACGTCGCTGGAGAAAACAATTTTGAATATACTGTTAAATTTTTCAGATCGATCGGTGAAGATTTGTTCGAGTTATGTTTCCGGCCAGTTAAAAAGAAGTGGTTTCGAGAAAAACGCGTTTAAAGTTTTAAGTAGTGTAAAATCATATGAGATTCTTATATACCTTTAAGCGTCCTTTTCAACGGTCGATCCTCACTTTACTAACCCTACACAGACGTTCTTAACATTCTACACTATTCGGCACTCTAAAAAAAAACTACAGCGCGCGCAGTTATAACAATGGCGCTCGCGGCATACACGAGAGCGTTGCGGTAAAATTGAAAATTTGGACATTTAGACATTTTTGCCGCCCTCCATCTTTTGGTATATTATTTTTAAGACCCTAAAGCACCGTTTAAACAAACAAAAAAAATTTTTTTTTTTTAAATTCTACAGTGGTTTAACCCCTTAATAAATGAAAAAAAAATTTGACATTGTAATTCATTGTATTCACTGAGAAAAAAACCTGAATGTTACCAAATTCTGCGGCGCGATTACCAAAATGACTGGTGTAAATCATTACTCAACTTAAGCAATGTGTAATTTATGTAACGTAGGAGCGAATAATTCTTTCTACGCTTTCGAGTAACTACCACTTGAAAAGCGCGCGTATTAAATCCCTCGGCGTGGAAGCACGCCGACGCCAGGCAAGGTGTCAAGTAATTCCCAAACGCTGTTCATTTCCGTCGAATTCATCAATGCCGCAGCGCAGAAAGTATTCGCATCAAACATTCGGGCTAAAAATTGTTTCGCCCCGTGAAAAACAACCACAGCGACCCCCCTCGCGAGATCGTTCCCGTTTCCCGTTACAACCGTTCAATTTCATCCGCCGCAGTCCCCTCTGAGCCGAGCGAAACGTTCCCCGCCGACCTGACACCGAGCGCCGTCTCCGCCGCGAGAGATATTAAATGTTCCCCGTGGCCGTTAAACACGGCACGTCGGGAACCGTTAATACGCCGGGCAGGGGGTGGTGGACAAAAATCGTCGGCAAAAACTGTCGCGGCCCTGTTCGACAGTGTTTTTCCGCGTATTACCGGCCAGTCGAAGCTTCCAGTCGCGGCCACGGTTAAATGGCCCGTAAGATGAATAATGCGATTGTTCGAAATATCACGTTCACCACTCGTGACGGCGGGGGGACTAGTCATTTAAACATCGTTAGCGGCTTTTCTTGTTTGCCGGTGCCTGTTACGCGGCGATTTCAAATGAAATTCAATGACCCCCTTTCCCGGCGGGGTTCCATCAAATTAATGTGGAGACACACAAACTTCCCCCAAGTTCGAATCGCGGAAGCTAGCCTCCCCTCTGTCTGCCGGCTGGGTCTGAGGCGGCTCCGTTGCAGTTTCGCCACTCGAAAACTTCGAAAGTTGATATCTCCGCATTAATTTGGCCGAATGCTTTATAAAAGGGAGCCGACGGGCTGGCTCCACCTTCCTTCGTGCGACGAATCGAGCACACAACTGCCGTGTCGTCGAAAAGATAACGCTGCGGCCTGTCTGGATATCGATCGTCCCGCTCTTTTGATGTTGGCTGGTGTAATGGACGCGGGAAACCAACGGGGCAGTGGCTCGATCAACGAAACGTTAATTAAAATTCTGGAAATCGCCTGTTCGGGAGCCGGTACCTGTAATTAGTTCTAACGTTTGTTGTATTGCAAATTAGTAACGATTATAGGCGGGTTAACTGATGATTTAAGTTACTTATCATGTTCCCAGGCGATACGAGTGAAATTTTGAAATTTTGTGGGCGAATCGAAATTTTCAGACGAATCTCTGTTAACAAGTTGATGCTTCGCTAGCCAGGGACTTCATACCGGTGTGCTTTGGATACCGGTATTACGCCAGGGACTTCATACCGATGTGGTTTGGATACCGGTATTAGGGCCTAGGGATTTCATACCGGTATAACTTGGATACCGGTATTACGCTGGGGACTTCATACCGGTATAACTTGGATACCGGTAAGGTAAACGTACCTATTATGAAACGCTTTTCGATGGGGTTATGCAATTGTCATCTAATTTATAAAATTTAGTGGGTTAGCATTGAAAATTTGCATACCATTCGATAGGCCATTGTTTTGTGATTATATAATGAGCCATAAAATGTATATTTATTATAAATCAAAAATAATATGACTAAAAAACTAAATGAAGGACCTGTACGTATTATGAAACACTGTTTTCGTACCATGACCCGGTGTTTCATATTCAATGTCCCTATTATGAAACGCCCCGTCAGGTTAGGTTTTTGATATTTATTAAAAAAGTTTGAATTACGCATACTTACTCGTATTTATGATGAAAACGTGAATATAATATATTTTATAAACGCTCTAGGGCAGTTTAAATAATGAACTATTTCTCTTTTTCACTGGAAATATCTAATTATCAAAGCTGAGGCGTGTGTTTCATGAACTGGTACAACTATGCGAACACAGGTCCGTGGTCTTGGAACACGCTTCCGAACCGTTCCATAAAGCGGGACATTAAAAAAATTGAGGTACACAATATGAAACGGTTATTTTTATCAATGAATTACATTAAAACCATTTTTTTGTAATAGATTATTGTATAATAATACTTATGTTGGTGAATTTGTACAGAAAAGAATGTATAAATATCGATAGAATGTTTGGCAGTTGCTTGTATATGCCATAACTATTTCTTATTTCGTTATTTGTGATGCTGTTTCAAGAAGGGGACATGTTTGGGAAGGTGTTTCATAATAGGTACGTTTACCTTATTACGCTAGGGACTTCATACCGGTATAACTTGGATACCGGTAAGGTAAACGTACCTATTATGAAACGCTTTTCGATGGGGTTATGCAATTGTCATCTAATTTATAAAATTTAGTGGGTTAGCATTGAAAATTTGCATACCATTCGATAGGCCATTGTTTTGTGATTATATAATGAGCCATAAAATGTATATTTATTATAAATAAAAAATAATATGACTAAAACACTAAATGAAGGACCTGTACGTATTATGAAACACTGTTTTCGTACCATGACCCGGTGTTTCATATTCAATGTCCCTATTATGAAACGCCCCGTCAGGTTAGGTTTTTGATATTTATTAAAAAAGTTTGAATTACGCATACTTACTCGTATTTATGATGAAAACGTGAATATAATATATTTTATAAACGCTCTAGGGCAGTTTAAATAATGAACTATTTCCCTTTTTCACTGGAAATATCTAATTATCAAAGCTGAGACGTGTGTTTCATGAACTGGTACAACTATGTGAACACGGGTCCGTGGTCTTGGAACACGCTTCCGAACCGTTCCATAAAGCGGGACATTAAAAAAATTGAGGTACACAATATGAAACGGTTATTTTTATCAATGAATTACATTAAAACCATTTTTTTGTAATAGATTATTGTATAATAATACTTATGTTGGTGAATTTGTACAGAAAAGAATGTATAAATATCGATAGAATGTTTGGCAGTTGCTTATATATGCCATAACTATTTCTTATTTCGTGATTTGTGATGCTGTTTCAAGAAGGGGACATGTTTGGGAAGGTGTTTCATAATAGGTACGTTTACCTTATTACGCTAGGGACTTCATACCGGTATAACTTGGATACCGGTATTACGCTAGGGACTTCATACTGGTATAACTTGGATACCGGTAGGGGAGAGGCTTGTAGGTTGCCACCCCTTAGCTTTTTTTATCATAACTCGTCATAAAATTAACGTATCGATGATTTATGGTATATGTTGGAAAGAGGAAGGGTAAAGCTACAATCCTGAGCTACAAATCATGTAAACTCTCGAAAAAGAAAAATTATACTGCAAATTATCGAAAGTATCTAAAATTGACTCCCTGAAATTTTGGCTTGCAGGTTGCCACCCCCCAGAAAAATTGCTGAAAGTGTAAAAAAACTGAGCAACGCTTCAAAATCCTTAATGCCGCGTTCAGATTTTCTTGACCTGCGTGCTGCCATACTAAAAATGTACCAAAAATGTAAAAAATAAACGAAAATATGACTAAAATGCAATAAAAACACTTCACTTCAAACTCAATGACAATATTAAACATCACATAATCACGAAAAATGATATTTGAGTGTAAACAAGCGGGAAAGAGAGAGGTGGCAACCTGCAAGCCAAAAAAGGTGGCAACTTGCATTCCGACGCATTTTTGGAAAATATGAGAAAAAAATTGTCAATTCACGATATGTTTGGAAATCTGTTTGGCATATGTAAATTAGATGAAAAACAACACAGTACGAATAGTTATTTAGTTATCTTGAATTGTCGATGAAAATGTTCAATTTACGAGCACAGGGAAAACACACAATTTCAATAGTTCAATTACTTGACAAACACTATATTACCCTTCGCTCAGAAAACACAGCGATATTGCGTCTGTCCGCTCCAGAGGTTAATAAATAGTGACATCTACTCTTTTAACGTCGATTTGAGTCAGAGTTCAGGTTATGACACTGCTAGAAAGTCGAAATACAGCAGGGGTGGCAACCTGCAAGCAGTGGCAACCTGCAAGCCTCTCCCCTATCGGTATTATGCTATACCGAAACCGATATATTACCGAAACCGATATATTACCGAAAACCGATATATTACCGAAAACCGAAATAAATACCGGTATTGTATAGAAATGGTAAGTTAAGATTAAGACAGGTTTTTCTTTTTCAATAATACAGTAAAATATTAAAAACAATAAAAATATCTATATTTAAGAACTACCAACTTGGCGTTTGAAATCGACGTTCCGACGAATGTAACATTGTAACGTCGTATTCCCTTTCGCTCGCGATCACACTATACATATTACCAGAGAAATGCTGGTAATTCCTTTGGTTTCGGTATTACAGCGATTTCGGTACTATATCGGTTTGGATATAATTTTGGTAACATAATAGCAGTAATAAAGTAATACCGGTTTTAAATATCTGCTTACAAATATCTTGAAAATTGTAATAGAATAGGAAAACCGAAAAAATTACCGGTAAATATACCGGAATTTTCATATACCGGTATTTTCGTATTTCGGTTTCTATAAGGGTTACGAAGGTACAACCGAAAAATACCGGTAGGAGTCCCTGTCACTAGCACAATTCAGGGAAGAAAATAGACCATTGTAAGAGAATTAGAAGCGAGGTTTGAAATTCAATTTCATTCCAAATTAAAATTTTCAGGAATATTGCAGAAGCCCTTTCCTTTTTATTGCACGCAAAATGGGTGGAGAATCAATGATATTTTTTTACTGCCAGGGCAAGACCACCGGGGTACACTTTTTTGTGAAAGGAGGTTGAAATTCCTGCTCCACTGAAATTTTTATATGGGCCTTTTTAATCATTTTAGTGAGCTTGCTCTCTATTCGAAATACTGGGTTTGGAAACACCCGCTAGAACGGGTGCCTGTCGCCCACGTGTACAGCCTGTGCCGTTCAGTTGTAAAGGGAGAAACGGGGGTGAGGGGACCGAAATGTTTATCGAAGTTATTCTGGGGACCGAACGAACGGGCTAACATAAGCAAACTTTGCCGTGAAAGGGCAGCAAAAGCTGATTATGCCTGCTCACTTTACACTTTCCTGACGAATCAAGACGCGACGTCCAGTCGTTTCCCCTCCCTGTTAATTATATTTTTTCCATTAGTCGGCATAAGTAAAGAGTAGAATGAATCAACGTGTCACTAAGTTTACCACAGATGTGCTCGAAGGAAACAAGAAATTCTAGAAAATAATGGACGTCTAACGATTTATTGATTTACGCAAGCCCAGTAGTCGCACTTTATCACAATAATTGGGAAACTCTGTAAGGACTGCAATTTTGAATAAAAGAAGTACCAAAATCAACACGAGAAAAGGTAGAATCTAGGTGATCGTCTCTGCGTAAAAAACAAAAGACAATTGTCTCGAGAACTGGTCGAGATCATAATGGAATTTTATAAATAAGAATTAATTGAATAGGCTGTTCTTTTATTTATTTAAAGAATTCTGTTCTCCATTAATTTCGATCGGTTGCATTATGGAAATCACGCGAATAATTTGGTAAATCACGGAGTACCTCGGAAACAGAAATAATAAAAAGGACACAAGAAGTGACTTCACAAAATTTCGAACAATGGGAACGAGCGGAGGCGAAGCTGCATTCGAGCTGGTGCCTCGGTAAATCAAACACGAGAAGCGTACGGTTTCTGATTACAGGCAGAAAAACCTGCGTGAAAAGTTACTCACACGTGCCCCCTGGGAAACTCAATCTCGAGGATTAACGATTCATAGTCTTTCAAGGGCGCAATCGCTTTATTACGATACCGTTCTTTTACCTGCACGTGGCTGGAAGCGAAATGAAGGGATATTAAAGCTGAAAGAAACATGAGAATAGATACATAATACTTAGGTGGTAAAAAGCGCGATGAAGAGGCCGAGGGTAGGAAGAACAAATGGAACACGATGTTACAGCTGTTGTAATAATCCGCCTGCCTCCACGGTCTCTGTGTGTCCTCCATTACTGCAGGATCAGTGATTGAAGAAAAGCCTAACTTAACTCTTTGAATTAACGCCACGTGCTGATAAAAAACTGTGAAAGAAATATAAAAGTTCTTAATTCGTGGGGAGAAAATTACTTTTTTCAAATTACTATGCTATATATTTTTCGATTGAAAAGTTCTGTATTTACAAAGAGCAGCATTCCGATAAATATCTATGGTAGATCGATGAGCGAATATTCAGGAGTGCAACAGGGCTAATGCTTGTTTCCACATTCCAATTAGGGTTGGGACAATTCGAATAAATTAATATTCGAATATTTTACAAGAATTCGAATGCTACGAATAAACTTCGAATATTTGAGTATTTGAATGTTATTATTCGAATGCTATTCGAATATTGATGTATTCGAGTACTATTCGAATATTGAGGTATTCGAGTACTATTCGAATATTGAGGTATTCGAGTACTATTCGAATATTGAGGTATTCGAATACTGATGTAAGTATTCGAATACTGATGTAAGTATTCGAATACTGATGTAAGTATTCGAATACTGATGTAAGTATTCGAATACTGATGTAAGTATTCGAATACTGATGTATTCGAATAGTGCTCGAATACATCAATATTTAAGTATTCAAATACATCAATATTTAAGTATTTGAATACATCAATATTTAAGTATTCGAATACTATTCGAATATTAAGTATTCGAATACTATTCGAATATTAAGTATTCGAATACTATTCGAATATTTAAGTATTCGAATACTTAGATATTTGAATTATATTCGCCAAATAATTGAGCATCTGAAGTATTCGAATATTCGAATACCGAAAAATTCGACAAATAGTCCCAGCCCTAATTCCAATGAAGAATACTCGAAGTGTTCACTAGGGTGGCCTTTATTTTCAACCTGCGATTTCTTTTGCTCGCACCCCCTAATATGGTTCCACTTCATAAAAAAATGGTCCTGAAAAAGATTATTGCAATCGGACAACAGAAAAGGGTCCCGATCAGGCTTTAAAGTTTAGTATTCATCATTGGTTTGAATTTGAAGAATTTCTAAAAAATGGAAATCCCTATCGAAATTTTGTTCAAATAAGATTAAAAGAGCATTCAATTTTCTACAATTGCTGTATATATAATTTTTCGTGCTTCCAACCATTTTTTAGATAATAGAGACCAACCTTACCCAACCATTTTTTTGAATATATGTATAGAAATCCGCACTTTGCGCGTCCCAACTGTACGCCATGACAGTGCTGAACTGTCTATATTCAAACGCGATTATCTAAAAAATGGTTGGAAGCACGAGAAAATTATATATACAGTAATTATAGAAAATTTCATGATCTTTTAATATTATTTGAACAAAATGTCGATAGGGCTTACCATTTTTTAGAAATTCTTCAAATTCTAAACTTTAAGGCCTGGTCGGCACCCTTTCCTGTTGTCCGATTGCAACAATCTTCTTCAGGGTCTATTTTTTTATGAAATGGAACCATATTAGGGGGTGAGAGCAAAAGAATAGCCCTCGAAAATATATATGACATGTATTTTTTGTTATTGGCAAACGTCCATATCTAGGCGGTGAAATCAGCCCTCATATTTGGGGTGAAAAACACCCCACAATACCTCGGAAACTATGCACATGATGTATTTATTATAACAAATTCAGCCATGTAATCAGATTCGTAATACCTACGTGAATTTGTTTATACAATATACTAAAAAGTTGTAATTTTTCATAGAATCTGATTACATGGCCGAATTTGTAAAAAATAGAAAACGCATCATTTTTGTCTAAAAGATTTTTCTGTATAGTGCATAGTTTCAGAGATATTGAGGCAAACCTGTTTTTCACCTCAACTTTGCGGGCTGATTTCATCCCCTAAATAGGGGCGTTTACCGCTAAAAAATATACTTGTCAAATATTTTTTTGAGAGTTATAATCTACGTAAACTTCGTCAAAATTAAATTATTATTCCAGCATTCGTTCAATTTAAAGGAAATCGTGCAGAAGTTTTTCGTTTGCGTTCGAATAAAATTCACGTTTTCAACTGATTATTTAGAAGTTTGTATAATCGTCAGGTTGTAGTTACTTAAATAGGTCTTATTACCATGTCGCTCGCAATTTATACGCGTTTGCAGCGCCGGAACGTATTGAGATTGCCAGTCGATACTTTCAGTTATATCTGCACCCCCGAACTCCCGATATGTCAGCCCGAGTCGGAGGCCCGTAAAATTATCGACAGTATCCGAGGAAATAAAGACGTCCCTCCAGGCGGGAGACGAAAGTTCGACTAAAAAGATCGGTGGATTGTACAACGTCAGCGAAACGTTCGTAAAAGACATTTTCACGGTGAATTGTGCTTTTACATATAAAGCCCGACTCCAGATGGATGGCCCAGGGAAGAGTCTTACATTCTTGTGCCACTGCAGGCGACTGCAACGCAGGTGTACAAAAAAATGTCGCTCCTAGATGGGAAATATTTTACAAAATCTTCCATTTCCATCCGGGTAATCTTTCATCTCTTCTGTTTCGCATGAATGGTAATCTGTTCCCTATATCCTCATTTTATCTTCCAACATCACTCATGAATATTCCCCTATCTGTGGAACTGTCCTTTTTGGAAATGTTTTTGAAATGCTAACGCTCAGAAACAAAAAACATTTTTTGAAAATAGTATCTTTTTTAATTATAATATTGTATCCTGTTTTTTTAAGTACCCCGTATGGTCATATTAATAATAATTAGAATTTCGATCCGGTTTTTTTTCTATTCAGCAGTTATGGTTTTACAGGGGCGGCCATTCAATGAAGAGACGCCCCACGCTGAGACTAGGGCTGGGACTATTCGAATATTTTACAAGTATTCGAATGCTACGAATAAACTTCGAATATTTGAGTATTTAAATGTTATTATTCGAATAGTATTCGAATACTGGTGTATTCGAATAGTATGGTGTGAAGTGGGTCAAAATTAACTTACAAGATTTCATCCTGACAAATGAACCTAAAGAACTTGATTTATAATTCACACCACACTATTCGAATACATCAGTATTCGAAAACTTGGGTATTCGAATAGTATTCAAATACTTGGATATTCGAATAGTATTCGAATACTTGGATATTCGAATAGTATTCGAATACTTGGATATTCGAATTATATTCACCAAATAATTGAGCAACTGAAGTATTCGAATACCGAAAAGTTCGACAAATAGTCCCAGCCTTAGCTGAGACCAATATTATTATAATTATGTGTTATTTCGAGTGGGAAAAATGTATGTGATTTCTTAATCGCATATATCAGATGTATGTAAAACCTGATCTCATTTGGTTGTATGGATTTTTCTACAAAAAATCTGAAAGAAAACTCATTTTTTGCACTTACCCCTTTACTATAAATGACATGGATCAACTACACACCAAATTTCAGGGAAATCAGTGACCTCAACGTTATGCACTCTCCTCGTAAGAATCAGTCGATTTCATCCAATTTCGAAGCTTCTACTTTCCAATTTCGTTTTCAAATTACGAAGCTTCTACTTTCCAATTTCGTTTTCAAATTACGCAGCTTCTACTTTCCAATTTCTTTTTTAAATTTCGAAGTTTCTACTTTCCAATTTCTTTTTTAAATTTCGAAGTTTGTACCCTCCAATTTCTTTTTCAATTTTCTTCTGATTCCAGCGTTCTTTTGTTGCAATAATTCTTTTTGCAATTTAAATAAGAATTCCACGCACCGTAATTCCGTCTTTGCCAAGAATAATACCCGCGCGAGGCCCGTGCTAGAACCAGGTGTTCGACGTGGAAATCGATCGCGCGAACGCGAGCCCGAGCGATAAAATTCGCCCGTGCGTCAATCGGTGCCAAATTTAGGCTTGGCTTGAACCATAAGCCACGCCAGCTAAATCCGTTTCAGCTATACACCGCGATGTTTTGGTTGATGGGTTTCGGTCGACGTTTTGTGTTTGGTAAGTTCGACCGCGCAAGGAGGTTTACACACCCGCCAATGAATGTCCGCGGTCTCGATTTGACAGGCGATTATTTCGTCACTGTAAAAATACGAAAATACTCCAGTGGATGTATACTAGGCCCTCCAGTATCAAAACACCTGCTTTTGGAACGTCCTACTATCGGAATGATCTCTTATTCGAACGTTGTATTATCCGATGTTTAATTTAGATACAGAGAAATAAGTCAGAGAAACGTGTGAGCTATATGTAGTATGTAAAGTAAATATTGGGAAAGGAGTTAACCAGAATTTGGTTGGGATAGTCGATTAGTTTGAATATTTCGAATATTTTAAAGTGGAATGAATCGAGTACCTTCAAAAAGATTGAGTCGTTAAATTATACGATAAAATTACTGGAATTCCGTTCGAACTATTCGAAGAATTGAGTTACTCGAAATATTCGACTGAGTTACTCGAATTATTCGACTGTGTTACTCGAATTATTCAACTGAGTTACTCGAATTATTCAACTGAGTTACTCCAATTATTCAAATAATTGAGTTACTCGGTTTATTCAAATAATTGAGTTACTCGATTCATTACTCGAATGACTGAGTATTTGACTCGAACTTCGAAATACAGGGATGATTCGCGTACTGGAACAAATCCTTTTAGTTTTCTACTGGAACATTAGGTATTTCATTTTTGTATGTAGCTTTAACCTCTTTCGTTATGTGCAACGGTTCTTCGAGGTCGAAGCGAAGATTAAGAGTTTACGTAAACGCATATTTTAATAATAAATTCTCTTCTCTGCTTGCTTATTGTTCTAATATAGTCTATTCTAGCGCTAGTATAATCTGAAAGAAGCTTCCAAAGAAAATATTTAGATTCATTTTCAAGGACCCACATACAGGTCAGATTAAAACGAAATAGTTGGATATTGTTATAAGTAGTGTAAAATCACGTCTTACAAATCTCATTATAAATGTGTCTGAATTAGTAACTTATCAACTTTGGGTCAATAGAAATTCGTGATTAAAAATTATGTACAATTTTTTAATAAAGTAAAGCACACAATTCTCTTATATTCAGTAAACAAACCTTATAGAGACTCTAAATAATGGTTCGAAATATTATTAATCAGGATACAGCATTTTTATCACCTTAATATCTGATTTCACTTTGAACTCAAAAAACCTACTCAAGAAATGTAAAACCAGTTGATTTATTTTTAACAACAGCTTTACCAATATTAATGCAAGGTCTAATTTAGCTGTACATTCGACAAATAAGCTCCAATATAATTAGAGAATCAGAAGAAAAGGGGCTTATCAACAGAATTAACAAAGGATAAACCAGTAATGAGAACTGATAATGAGCAGACGCATGCCTGTTCCGAAAGCAAATTATACACCCTAGTTATTCTAATTAATTTCCCATTTTGTACTAATTAATATGTACACATCTACTCTTCCCACTGTGTTTTTACTCATTTTCATGTGCACTGTTTTCAAATTTTGCAATAACACGTTCGCTGCATTATGGTGTACATGTGTCCTGTATCAGATTTCGTGATGTAGCAACGAAACTGTAATATTCACTTTAAATAATAACTTATGGTTTTCTGAATATTTATTAACGATTCATGTATAGTTATAATAGTGTCTGTTAACTATTTAGAAGACCATACAGAATACAAGAGTCCTGAATCGCAGCAGAAATATTTTCACCTGTAGCCAACATGCCAATAGCTCAAATGGAGTCGGCGTATTTTCACGCCGAGGAACGTTTGCATCCTGCGCATTTCCGCGTTGATATTTCCTATAACTTTTCACTGTGAAAACGAATCAAGCTCAGAGCTCGCTTCGTATTAAATTTTCCTGGTAGAAGCGATCATTTTTCGAAACCTTGACACTCAAGGTGATGTATTAATAAAGTGGAATGAAAAGCTGTAAAGAATTACAGGAAAGAAAAGATGCGCCTTACATCTTCCAAAAGCTTGCGCCACTCAAAGTGTCAATAATATCCAAATGTCCCAAATCTTCGACAAAAACAAACAAGTGGCTGCACACGCGACTCGTAAGCTACTTCAAACTAGGGCTGGGACTATTTGTCGAATTTTTCGGGATTCGAATATTCGAATACTTCAGTTGCTCAATTATTTGGCAAATATAATTCGAATATCCAAGTATTCGAATACTATTCGAATATCCAAGTATTCGAATATCCAAGTATTCGAATATCCAAGTATTCGAATACTATTCGAATATCCAAGTATTCGAATACTATTCGAATATCCAAGTATTCGAATACTATTCGAATATCCAAGTATTCGAATACTATTCGAATATCCAAGTATTCGAATACTATTTGAATATTTAAGTATTTGAATACTGATGTAATCTAATAGTATGGTGTGAATTATAAATCAAGTTCTTTAGGTTCATTTTTCAGGGAGAAATCTTGTAAGCTAATTTTGACCCACTTCACACCATGCCATACATCAGTATTCGAATAGTATTCGAATAGTATTCGAATAATAACATTCGAATACATCAGTATTCGAATAGTATTCGAATAATAACATTCGAATACATCATTATTCGAATAGTATTCGAATAATAATATCCGAATACTCAAATATTCGAATAGTATTCGAATACTATTCGAATAGTATTCGAATAATAACATTCGAATAGTATTCGAATAATAACATTCGAATAGTATTCGAATAATAACATTCGAATACTCAAATATTCGAATAATAACATTCGAATACTCAAATATTCGAATAGTATTCGAATAATAACATTCGAATATCTCAAATATTCGAAGTTTGTTCGTAGCATTCGAATACTAAATGTTAATTATTAATTATTTAATATAAATATTAAATTATTCGAATAGTCCCAGCCCTACTTCAAACACGCATTATACAATAATGTACTCGCCTTTGAAATTACTCATGCTTACAAATATCTCTCGCTCTCTCCTTTCGCAAACACCGCATCACTCTTGCCTGCGAAGAATATGCCACCTAGACCCGACAACAATGTCATTCATACCCTTCGAACCTTGCGCTGTCGTGGTCTCGATATCTTCTCGAAGCTGGCGCTTTCCTATCCCTACTGCTATGTTCCCAGCTACCCTTCAAAACCCCAAAACACTTCTCACCAACGCTCAGAATCTCTCAGGAAGTCAACCCTCTCGCTTATTCTCAATATAGTTCAGAACATTATAGTAATAAACCTCTAATTTTAAACGCATTGCGGGTTCGAACTTCTTTCTGTCCTTTACAGCATAAAGGCTCGCAGAGATTCACAAAGATCGACAAAGATTCCCCAAGATGCCCGAAACTCGTCTGAATGGCGCGATCGTCATTCATCGTTAATCGAAGAGTGCATCTCGGGCCCAAAGAGGATTATTCAACCGCCGCTGAGAATCGCTGGGTGCGCATATCGAGTCTGTGGCTAACCACGCTGCAGGCCATCGGCTGTCCGGTAGATAGCGACGGTACCTTGATTTTGAATACGCGTGTTCCCGTCTGCCACGACGTATAATCGCATCTTTGGTTGTGCGTGCGCGTGTTTGCTGATTTCGCCCGCGTGTGTATGCGTGCGTAAGCAGATAGCCGCCACGGTGTGCATCGTATTTAATCTTATTGCGGTGGAAACGAACACGAAGGGAGTGGCGACGGGGCGCAGTGACACAGCACTGTCAGCCTCTCCTGTCCATGCGGATTTCGTAGACGAATTGATTTTACCCACTGCCGTTATCCAATGCTCTCTCCCTCTCTCTCTCTCTATTTCGTTTCGCACCCCCTGTTCCGTTCGATTTGCACGATCAAATTTATTTCAACGGAGGGAGAAGAGAGCACCTGTCGCGCTTCCAGCGTTTGCTCCCGTCGAACTGTTACTGGGAACTTGGGCGAAATCTTCGCCGGGAGTTTTGGATAGCGGGTCTCCGTGAGGTGAGCAAAATACAGGGCCGAGGAGTTCGGTAAACCGGAAAATTCCGAGCAAACGGAGGCTCACAAATGGATTCTGTGGACGTAATGTGGGACCTTCTGCTCGACTAACAGGTGTACGTGCAGAGCGCAACGAGGATTTGAAGGTCTTAATTAAAACGAATCTATATCGGACTCTCATAGTCGCGGAACTTGCAAGTCTCACAACTTGGCTCGAGTGCTCTCATAGTTTCCGGACACTTAAGGGAAATTGGTAAAGTCTAACAGTTCGAAAAGTGGGCTCGTTAAACGCTCCGCGAGAATTCAAGGCAAGCGAGAGCAAGTGACACGAAGTTTTTAGGTCCCCTTTTTAACGCCTCTTTCCTGGGCAACTTTCGGTTTCACTGGTGGCATGAGACACGGAACGTGTACCAGATGACGATCAATTATTTGGTAACTGGGTACTGACGCATCTTAATTATTTATGCTGAAAGCGTGTAAGTTGAATCAAGCTTAATAATATAAAAAGTAGTGGACCCAAGTGAGAACCTTGCGGGACCCCTGAAGTAGCTTAATTTGTATCATGCCCAATAAAAAAACTAGTTAGCCACGAGAGTACACTACCAGTAGGTAATTCCCAAAGACTTTAACTTGGCAATTAAAACAGAATGCCTTATGGAACCGAAGGCTTTGCGAAAATCAGTATACACCACACCAACTTGAAGACCCTCTTCAACACAACACGATAGATAACGATGATATTCCACAAGATTGGTAATAGTAGATCGACCCGAATAGTTACGTTATTAGCAACACTTCAGCTACGTTTCTCCAAAGTTTCATATTTTCTTGAATTTTCAATTTTCCGAACTTCCCCTATAAAAAACAAATTACATTTGCATTCTTTCACAACGGGCACAGTTTTTGAATACTAATGACGAACTCGTCTTGCCCCGTTAAGAAACATTTTCGAATGACGACTTAGGGTAAGCAGGCCAGTAGATAGACGGCCCAGTAGATGGACGAATCGTTGGTTAATCGTTAATATTGAAAGAATTAGAGTTTTAATCTATATTAGTGTTTTTTATTTTGTAGAAAAAACGTTTGTGGTTTTATAAACCATTGACATATTTATTGAAAAAAAAAAAATGTTTGTATGCGAAAAATGTATCTGTATGTACGATTTTACGCCACCATGCGCGAGTCACTCTTTTGTTATTAGCTATTGCTCAGCATCGCGTACCTTGAAGTTAATAAAAAATGTATTTGGATGTATTGTAAAGAGGTATATAATAGATGATTGCATTCTAATATTAACAATTTATAAATAAACGCGTGAACAAAGAAAAACAAAACGATAGAACATATAAAAATGACTGTCCACGTACTGATATGGATTTTCTAACCTAAACGCAGTAGATGGACAGAATGGAATTAAGCCTTTTGAAGCCACTAATCCACATTTGTGCCACTAAGAAAATGTTAAAAAGGTTACATATCCAATCCGGGACACTTTCCGAGACAGTTTTCAATGCGGGACAAACATTTCAAAACCGGGACAGTCCCACACGATCCGGGACGTCTGGCCACTTTAGGCTGAACATAACCTCACTTTATTTGCGGCCTGGGCCCATAACCCGTTGCACCGTTTTCTGGCAATGAAGACTCCATACGTTTTTAGTTTTGATGAAATAAACTATATTTTAACAAAAAATAACTTATTCTAAGTACCTACTATAGCTAATAAGTCTTTTACTCGTCTAGCTAGACACCCGTCCATCTATTTGTTCTGAACTGTCCATCTACTGGTGATACGGGCTATAAGTAGAATTTTCATCATTTTATCCTTAAATACATTAATATTTTTTACTTGCAGTTATTTTTTTCTTCAAATTTGTACATTTTTACGTGCAAAGCTTTCGATTTTCTTTTAATACAACAGATATTTCTAAGAAACACCTTGACGCAAACTTCGGAATCAGCTAAACTGTCCATCTACTGGCATGCTTACCCTAACTCGGGTCAAGTTGAATACCTCGATTAACGCCGCTGTTCCAGTAGGACAGCCTGCAGGCGAGAATAGGGCAGCGTGGTTAAGCCAGCGGAACAAAGATCGTATTATTTTACACCGCGTCACGGCCTGGCGACGCCAGCGAAAAGGCCCAGGGACGGGCCCTGCGCGGCAGCAACAATGGCGATACATATCCCATTAGCGGGAGCGGTGCGGTTCGCGGAATAACGAGCCACTGAAAGAAAATGAACGTCTTAAGGGGTTGACGTGAAGGGGTGGGAAGAGGGGCTGGTAACAGCAACTGGGGGAAGACACATTGCGCCGTGTCGAAAACGTTATTGCCCACGAGCCTCCGGAGAGTCGAAACGATAAGGTCGCCGTTGCGGACGGTTACGTGACATTTGAGGATTGACATTAAACCGAGCGCCGCCGTTGCGCCGCGACTCCCCATTCACGGCGACATTTCGTTAATGCCACGACTACCCGCCTTTAAGGGCGCTCTTTACGAGAAAATCCCACGGAGAGCGGCCGTGTGTGTTTGAGCGTTCTGCCAGGCTTCCTCCATAAAGCCGGGCAACTGGCAAGGATGAAGGGATAGGGTGATACGAGGCGTTCCACTTGATATGTGTTCTTTAAGCCGGCAGCGCGGGGGCCATTTGCAACGAGTGGTTGTAATTATTTAGTGTAATAAATCGACGACGATGAAAGGGCGCTGTCAGCCGGCGACTGTGAAGGCGATTATTGTGATATGTTGTGGGTAAGCTGAAGCTGTCGGGACCCGGCTGAGAAATAGACTTCGGTTATGCTCTGATAATAAATATATTTCGGAGGCTGTGTCTTCAAACACCCGGTATGATAATACGAAAGAATAGGACTCTTCGTGGTAGCGTGGTGCAAGCGCGTAGTACCAAGTTCCAAAGAGATCTAATCGTACAGGTTTATGGAGTCTTACACATACATAACTACTACTTTATTTTTCTTTTGGTAGTGCAATGGGGTATAAGAAACTGAACAATTTTTATATTTAAAGTTTTGCTCTACCTCGCAGCGTTGCAAAGTTATATTAAAAAACGTGATAACTTTAAGGGCTGATTTCACCTTTTCAGTGTGAATTTTACCCTGCAGAAAAAATTGCTCCTTGCATATTTTAATACGCTCTACATGAAGTTTCATTAAAATCAGACTTTTCGGGTTGGGAGTGTTTCCTTGTACATCTGCTTCTGTTCAAAATACTTTGGAGTTAAAGTAGGGTGTTGGTACCTAATATCGACTAACAAAAGTCAAACCGCTGTTGCTTAAATAATAATTAAAATTCTTGTATATAATTTGTTTCAAAGTAAAGAGAAATTGTTAATGTTTCAGTGCTTCCTTTGCGAGACATGATGAGTGGTGATATGAGAAACACGGGGGGTATTAGGTACCTTTACTCTACGAGTCAGTTTTGGTCACTGGTAGGAGAGATGGGATTTTTGTTTCTGTACGAGAAGCAGTTTTTTTTTTAAATTATTGTGTATCAACATGCTCCTGATATGTCATCAAATAGCCTCAGTCTCCCCCACTGCAAATTCGTTATCAGGGATTAGATACCTATAGGTATTTATACTGACTAACAAAATGTTAGCAGAAAGCTGGTCATCGAAGAATGATTAATGGGTTCATTTGACACTGAAATCCGGTATTTCCTTTCAACTATCACTTTGTACTTCGTTTACTCGTATATATCATTGCGTGTTGGCAGCGTTGCCAGAAGTAGGGGGCTCGTGTCGTCACGGGTAGCTATAGATATAGCCGACGTCACGGAGAGCTAATACGACTCGTGCACACCTTGCGGGGATTACTGGTACTAATCCGCGGTGACGTTTTAACGTTAATAACGGTATACTTGTGTACGAACGCGACGTCAGGACGCCACGCTTTCGGAGTAAAGCTTTATTTCAGTAATTCATAGACCATCGTAAACGTTTGTGCGTTGCAGAGATATTTTTTGAGATTAGTACCAGTAATCCCCGCAAGGTGTGCACGAGTCGTATTAGCTCTCCGCGACGTCGGCTATATCTATAGCTACGCGTGACGACACGAGCCCCCTACTCCTGGCAACGCTGCTTGATGGAATGCAAGAGATAAGGTTCCCCTGCGTGTATCAAGCTTCTGGTGAATTTTTTAAACTGGTGCTATCGCTATCAAGTTTGTTTATAAACATTGGTATTTCCTGATCTCTTTCTATCTTATTTAAACTGGCGGTATTTTTGTCGAATATATCTGAAATGTGAAAAGGGTCTATATAACTGTCCATTGGTGGTTTGCTGATTTCCTAGCAGACAAATTTCACAATACTCGATCTCTTCTACGCTTACAAGGAGAGGTTCCCAGGTGTCCGCCTGCGATTGCTTTGAATTTTGGATATGAGAACCGAAAAATAAGATATACCTGCGTGTTTTTTTTATAGCGGCCCGTTTTCATATTTAGGGGGTGAAACCAACCCCAAAGTTAGAAGGTTTTCAGGTGTTCATCTCCCATTGTTTTGGTTCTTGGATATGTTTTAGAGGACCGAAAAATAAGAAATACGTGTCTTTTTATTTTGGCCCGCTGGAATGTTTAGGGGTGAAACCACCCCCCAAAGTTCATAAGAATAGTTGGTTCCCGCCTCCGATTGCTTTGAATTTTAGATATGTTTTAGAGGACCGAAAAATAAGAAATACCTACATATCTTTATTTTGGCCCGTTTGCATGGTTAGGGGGTAAAACCACCCCCAAAGTTCATAAGAATAGTTAGCGCCCGCCTCCGATTGCTTTGAATTTTGAAAAACATATCCAAAAACCAAAGCAATCGGAGGCGGGCACCAACTATTCTTATAAACTTTGGGGGGTGGTTTCACCCCCTAAAAATTCAAGCAGGCCAAAATAAAAAGATACGTATATCTTATTTTTCGGTCCTCTAAAATATATCCAAAATTCAAAGCAGTTGGGGGCAGGCAACAATTATTCTTATGAACTTCGGGGGTAGTTTCACCCCCTAAAAATTCAAGCGGGCCAAAAGAAAAAGACACGTATTTCTTATTTTTCGGTCCTCTAAAACATATCCAAGAACCAAAGCAATCGGAGAGGCACACCTGACAATCTTATAACTTTAGGGGTTGGTTTCATCCCCTAAATATGAAATCAGACCGCTATAAAAAAACACGTATATCTTATTTTTCGGTCCTGTAAAACATATCCAAAATTCAAAGCAATCGGAGGCGGACACCTGGGAACCTCTCCTTGTTAGAGCATATAGACATGGAGGTCTCGTTGAGAGCCCGAAACTGTCGCCAACATCGTGCGAGAGAGAAAGAGACACTTCCTCGATGGTGCAAGCGAGAGAGATACACCGAGGGATTCCCAATCGCTCGCAATGCGCATGCGCCGGTGTACACCTCTCACTCGCACATGTCTTTCTCTCGTGCGTGATGTTGGCGACAGTTTCGAGAACAGGAGACATTAGGCACTGAGACCTCTCAGTAGTACATGCTCTAAGCTTCTACATTCATCCTTCGTCGATCACTTCAGACTTTCGTTACCCTCGTGCAGTTTGTACGCATAAAAACTACACCGCTCACACAAGCTCTAATCCAAATTTCGAACTCTGAAAGCACCAGCAATCCACCCTGAAAATTTCGAACTCTCAAAGCATCAGTAATTCGCCCCACCCAACTCACGCCATAAAATCATTCTCGCGCAGTTTTTTGCCTCGCTTTCTCCGAAGATTTCAAAGTAAATTTCAACCCTTCTTTGAAGAGACCACTCCAGCTCGTGGCGTGTAAAAGGGGTGCAGAACGCTCGTGTGTTCTGATCGAGACGACTCGAGGAAGCTTGCTGGCCCGCCCATATATTCGCGGCAAGGGATGTCCCTAGTCAAATAGAAGAAGTGGATGCGCATAGAAGAACCCTTCTCCTTTTTTAAAAATATTTTTATTCTCGTATATTGTTCCCGAGTGGCGCAACCCCCTGCCCCCTCGCCGTGTCAGGGCCAACTGGCTGTTCGAGGATACTCGTATTCACGAAAGTTCCAGAGAAAACGATTACCAATCTAGCCGAGTGTCACATGGCGTGAAATTTTATCGACGCAATATTAGTCCCCGTGACAGGTTTATAAACGGGAGAAAACGCGATCCGCGAGCCAACTTGGACGAATAATTCTTGCCACACAAATTTTAAAAGAACGCAACTGCGAATGATAATCTTTATGCGAAATTCATTATAGTATTGAATGGGTATTTTAGAATTAAATTTTGATTCACGAGATAGGGAAATTTATTACTGATTTTTAAATTCTGATTTGTCATTGGGTGTGGTGCTGAAAGGAATTATATTTATTTGCGTAGAATTTTGCAAACTGAAATTTACTTCGTCCAAGCTGTTTTTCGATTTTTTAAATTTGTCAGAAATAAGATTTAATTATTGGTTTAATGATTGATTAACGAGTCTGCCTGTTGGTTTACATAGTCTGGATAAGGGAGATTGATGTTAAAGAATTCCTTTAAAGTATACATATTTCAGTTTTTGAAGAGTTGCTGAATGTAATTAAAATTTAATTTTAACCCAGCTTCGCAGAAGCAAAAATTGTGTAATTTTTTAAGCTTTTGATACAGTACTTTATAATTACCTCCCAGTTTTTAGGGGAAGATGTTACTTCCATGTAAAAGATATTGTTGGATACAAACCTTATTAAATTTTCTTTAAACTTTTTTTTATTATTTAAACTTTAAAAAAAATTTTTTTACAAACAAATTTTCACCATCAGCTTTCAAAATTCTCTATGTAATGTAAATCTTTCTTATAATAAGTATTATACGCAAAATTGTTCGTTATTATTCAAGTACCTACCTAATTACACCTCGTTACGTTCTTATTTCAATGACTATGTAAATAGTGGCCACGCTACACGTATGCAATGCATTCAAGATTTGAAAATTTTCCGTCCAGCGAACAGGAAATAAGTTTCCCGAACAATGACGATACTTATCGCACAGTGTCAGGTCTTATGACAGCGAAACGGTTATCTTTGCTTCTGCAGAATGTATTATACAATACACATGCCACGGTGCCGTGAGCACCGTTGTACTTGAAGTGTTAAAAACCGAGTTACAAACGTCAACTGATGTTAATTAGCTTTGACAAGCGTGTTTTATGTATCCGAACAATTAGGGCACGTATCTGTCGCGATCGGAATAAATGTCCTCATTACCGCTATCATCGCGTCATCCACTTTGTAGAAAAAAATGATCAACAGGTGAACGCGACACATCCTTTGGAACTATCGCGTGACAAAATCGTGGAACTAATTTACGTGCTCATCCTCGAGAACAGTGTTATCAAGGGAGATCGAATTATTATTCCACGGCGAATCACAAAACAAATCTGCTTTACACACCACGTACGAATAACTACAATAGGTAGCTATAGAAGCTGTAAAATTATTTGATTAATGTTCAAATAAGCAACTCTCCTTAAGAAACTCTCTAAGACTCTGAATAAATGCAAACAGCTATCAGCATATAATCTGTACTTCGTTTCTCCTTCCTTACTCGATGCAATATTTCCTCAAATGAAATGCAGCTCCCCGAAGGAGTTGCACTCCAATGAACACTATTCCCATTGATGTAATCTTGTAATCACATTTCAATTTACCCGGTGCAGAGTCCTACTTAAAAGTCTACTTCAAAGTGAACTTAAATCGTCCAAGTGTATCAAGCTACCCACACAGCACCATAACGTTGCAGGTTCAGTCCTATGTCCGCCTTCGCAATATTGCAGGTGTGTATCTTTGCAAAGTTGCGGCAACATTATAAATATGTAGTCCTGCAACGTTCCGGCAATGATTCTGCAACAAAACGTGTTATCACTACAGTATTGCACGGCAATATTGGGCGTTGCCACTGGAACATTGCACGTCGATGTGCGCACAATATTGCAGGAATATTACTACAATATTGCAGGATCGTTGCCACTCGAATAATGCACGACAATATTGCAGCATCATTCCTGCAATATTGCAGTATCATTCCTGCAATATTGCAACATCATTCCTGCAATATTGCAGCATCATTCCTGCAATATTGCAGCATCATTCCTGCAATATTGCAGCATCATTCCTGCAATATTGCAGCATCACTCCGGCAATATTGCAATGCAACATGTAACAACGCAATATTGCAGCAACGTTTCTGCAATACTGCTGCAACGAAGTGTGCTGTATGGGTAATGTGTATAATATTCTTAACAAAAAAGGAGGAGAAAAAGGGAGGGAAGTAAACAGATAGTTTCCTCTGCTCTTCAAAACGTATAATGCTTCAAAGTGCTGTGCTCGACCGCCTAATCCCGAAATATACACAGCGTCCCGTTTCAACTGCTCTGCCGTGCAATAGTTCTGAATTTCGCGTTCTCCCCTTCCGTGCCCCTGTTTTAATCAGAACAACAAGAACAGGCACGCTGCAGGGGATGGTAAAAAGGGAAAGAAAACGCGCAGCACATTCAGTGCGCCCGTGCACGCATTAAAACACGGCGCGGAACGTTTCATCTGTAAAAGAGTGCGCCGCGTTTATGACTATTACTATTCTACAATGGGGCTCTTTGTCTAATACGAAGCCCAGGGAATCGCGAGAACGCCCCGAAATCGAAAGAAAAAGGCGCGTATATGGTGGCCTTTCGAATTTCGCGCACCCCTATTCGTCCCTCCGAGCACGTTTTTCCAATGGATGATGGCGAAATTGGGGTACTGGCTATCAGCTTCTTAAGAATTATTAGGGAGTTACATTCACCTACAGGTCTGGAAAAAGCATGCAAGTTCAGGAATTTTTTGGGGGAAAAGTATAAGTGAAAATCGTACACAATGTTTTTCTACTAAAAGATACATCTTTTAGTTATGTTATTCTAAATTTTCATGAGATATTATTATTAACTAAACGATATATCGGCAATATATGAGTCGTGTTTTTTTTCTTAAGCATTAGCTGATGGACATTCCTTAGGCCAAACGATGCATCTGAAATAGGGCTGGGACTATTCGAATAATTTAATATTCGAATATTTGACAAGTATTCGAATGCTACGAATAAACTTCGAATATTTGAGAATTCGAATGTTATTATTCGAATACAAGTGTATTCGAATAGTATGATGAGAAGTGGGTCAAAATTAGCTTACAAGATTTCACCCTGACAAGTGAACCTAAAGAACTTGATTTATAATTCACACCATACTATCCAAATACATAAGTATTCGAATACTTGGATATTCGAATTGTATTCGAATACTTGGATATTCGAATTGTATTCGAATACTTGGATATTCGAATTGTATTCGAATACTTGGATATTCCAATTGTATTCGAATACTTGGATATTCCAATTGTATTCGAATACTTGGATATTCCAATTGTATTCGAATACTTGGATATTCCAATTGTATTCGAATTGTATTCGAATACTTGGATATTCCAATTGTATTCGAATTGTATTCGAATACTTGGATATTCGAATTGTATTCGAATTGTATTCGAATACTTGGATATTCGAATTGTATTCGAATTGTATTCGAATACTTGGATATTCGAATTGTATTCGAATACTTGGATATTCGAATTGTATTCGAATACTTGGATATTCCAATTGTATTCGAATACTTGGATATTCCAATTGTATTCGAATACTTGGATATTCCAATTGTATTCGAATACTTGGATATTCCAATTGTATTCGAATACTTGGATATTCGAATTGTATTCGAATACTTGGATATTCGAATTGTATTCGAATACTTGGATATTCGAATTGTATTCGAATACTTGGATATTCGAATTGTATTCGAATACTTGGATATTCGAATTGTATTCGAATACTTGGATATTCGAATTGTATTCGAATACTTGGATATTCGAATTGTATTCGAATACTTGGATATTCGAATTGTATTCGAATACTTGGATATTCGAATTGTATTCGAATACTTGGATATTCGAATTGTATTCGAATACTTGGATATTCGAATTGTATTCGAATACTTGGATATTCGAATTGTATTCGAATACTTGGATATTCGAATTGTATTCGAATACTTGGATATTCGAATTGTATTCGAATACTTGGATATTCGAATTGTATTCGAATACTTGGATATTCGAATTGTATTCGAATACTTGGATATTCGAATTGTATTCGAATACTTGGATATTCGAATTGTATTCGAATACTTGGATATTCGAATTGTATTCGAATACTTGGATATTCGAATTGTATTCGAATACTTGGATATTCGAATTGTATTCGAATACTTGGATATTCGAATTGTATTCGAATACTTGGATATTCGAATTGTATTCGAATACTTGGATATTCGAATTGTATTCGAATACTTGGATATTCGAATTGTATTCGAATTGTATTCGCCAAATAATTGAGCAACTGAAGTATTCGAATATTCGAATACCGAAAAATTCGACAAATAGTTCCAGCCCTATTAGCAATAACCAAGGCGAAATAAACATCGAATTGATTCATTCAATCATTAACACGTCCACAACTCGTAAAACAGAATGAACCACGAAATGGAGCAGAAGTACATGTTTGGTTAGGATTAAAGTGTCATCGAGGACGATAACCATATGGGGTACTTGGCTACTGTTGACTAAAGCCAGTGCTCGCACCAAAACGGTGAAACCCCTTGTCTTTCGATTTTTCTAAAAGTTGCAAGCGCTAAAATAAGTTTGTTTACTGGATCATTTTCTATTTATTTAAAATTCTATATTTCTAATCCTTTCATGCGCATACATCAGTATTCGAATAATAACAATCGAATACTCAAATATTCGAAGTTTATTCGTAGCATTCGAATACTCGTAAAATATTCGAATAGTCCCAGCTCTAATTGCGATGTGTCTTGAGCCCTTTCCGCGCGATAGACTTCTGTAGTTCCCAAGTGGCATTTAGATACATGTCTACCTGATGAAGGCAATGTTTGTGTAAGAAAGGCAAAAAGTTAAAAATATTGTATCCCGAATGATTGCAAGCTTCCTGATAGAGTGGGTACAGGGGGATTTATCTTCGCAGGGTAAATAAAATTATTAAACTCTAATACCCAAAGCTGTTCTTAAAGAATTGCCTTTCTGCAATTACGATAATAAGGATACCTATCTTTCAAGCTAATGTCTTGCAGAATTATTAATAAAACAGCACCCATTAAAATCTTCCAATATCCTGCATTGACCTCCTTCACAAAATAAATAATTCACAAAGGAAACAACGCAATGGTTACGAATTAGTGTTAAGAAAACGTATGACAAATCCAGGCGAACTTAAACACACCCGACAGTCAGGGGTGAATTAAATTCTGTAACAATCAAGCGTCGAACGGGGCTCGTTATCACGTTCGAGGGACCACGGTCGGTCCACTTTTAAATTTTAACTACTTTAATGGCTTTCGCGCGAGCAAATTGACCGTTTGTCACGGGTAACGGGCAATAAACCTCTCGCGAATTCACGAGCAACAGCAACACATCCGGCAACGGAAGGCTTTATAGAATCTCACAGATCGCGCGGAAATAAAACGCGCGACTGGACTACAGATATTTCCAAGGGGCTTCTTCGTCCCTGTCGATTCTCCCCATCCCTCCCCGCGACGATATAAACGAATAAGGTCCGATCCCCGATTCCGTTCGCTTCCACCATCTACTCCACCGATCGTTGGCCCGATTTCCAGTAGCTTCACGTTCAGCAGCTTCACGTTCCATGAAACTCTCGCCTCGCGTCGCGAGCAAACGAGCAACGCTCATCTCTTCACCCGGGTAAGCGCGTGAGGATAAAGATTTACTATGTTTCGCCAAACAGCCGTGTCGCGAATAAATATTGGATTACGCGAATAATATGCCACCCCGTGGAAATGTGAAGCTGTGCGCGATGTGAAATAAAACCGAGTGCGCGCGTGCATACAGGGTGTTTCTCAAGCATTGGTACGAGGTTAATGGGTTCACAGGACTCGCTGAAAGGAGCAAAGAGGTTTAATTAACATTAGTCGGTGAACTCGTCGTTTTTTTAATATTTAAGGTTCCAGTTTGGGCTAATAGTTCTATCTGATTGACAGAGCCGGCGCGAGGCGGGTTCAGCGCGTTCGGACGGGTTCATCAAATCCGGGCCGCGCTTTAAAAGAGCCCGCGGTCCATATAAACTAGGGCTGGGACTATTCGAATAATTTAATATTCGAGTAATTTAAAATTCAAGTATTCGAATGATACGAATAAATTTCGAATGATACGAATAAACTTCGAATATTTGAGTATTTGAATGTTATTATTCGAATATTTGAGTATTCGAATGTTAATTATTCGAATATTGGAGTATTCGAATGTTATTATTCGAATATTGGAGTATTCGAATATTGGAGTATTCGAATGTTATTATTCGAATATTGGAGTATTCGAATGTTATTATTCGAATATTGGAGTATTCGAATGTTATTATTCGAATATTGGAGTATTCGAATGTTATTATTCGAATATTTGAGTATTCGAATGTTATTATTCGAATATTTGAGTATTCGAATGTTATTATTCGAATATTCTTTGAATATTGATGTATTCGAATACATCAGTTTATTGATGTATTCGTAATACTTAAATATTCGAATACTTGGATATTCGAATTATATTCGCCAAATAATTGAGCAACTGAAGTATTCGAATATTCGAATACCGAAAAATTCGACAAATAGTCCCAGCTCTAAATTATAAACGCGTTTTTTTGGCCTCCCACAATTTTGGAATCCAGCTCTGCAAAAGTTTACGCCGGTGCTGTTGTTTATACGTAGCGCAGATAACTGATATCTCGAGATATATCTCGGAATATTGACAAGTGATTTTGGAACAGATATGCTTGTATGTTAAAATTGTCTGCGGTCCATTTCCTGGAATCTTTCGGATTTTTATAATCCATTTTAAACCCTTTTCGAATATCAATTTTTTAAATCACGTTAAAGAAAAAAGTCTAAAGGGTTGGGAGTTAGAAAGCGAGGAGACTATATGGGTCTCCATTAAAAAATGGAATATTTCGAAATCGATGAGTTTACCGATCTACGTTTGTTAAACTTTTTTGTTCCTTTTAGTGGGCTCCATTAGCCCCTGTTAAGTTCAGAAACACCCTGTATGTTACGAACCAATGATTTCTGTGTAGCACTGGTCATACTTTAGCAGAACCAATTCACGTACTAAATTGAGGGTACTGGGAGTGAACGAACCCCCCAGGCTCGATAAATGGTACTTCATTCGCTATTTTTAAGGGTTTCCTTTCGTTTTTAAGGGGGTATTCGCATTTCAAGGTCCCCAAAATAGATGATTTATGTTTTAATAGAAAGAAACACTGTATAACTTGAATCTTTGCTCAATGTTTTTATTAGTTTTCGAGTATAATATATACCAAATTTAATTGTAAAAAAACAATACTTGAACATTGAACGTTGAACAACAACTTCTAATTTCTTTCTTAGATGGAAGCTTACAAAATTCGTACAAAATTGAACTGCTTTGTTTATCGCGTTGCCATATTTCTTTATGTTGTCAGATATGAAAGATTCTAGTACGGGCGAAAATAGAAACCATTTTGAATATTAAAATAACTTTGTTTTTCATTTCAGATGGACACGAAGGACGAAATCGTGCTCACCGTCACTAAATGAACAGCCTAGATCGAACCGCTGTTACTTCAAATGTATTGATTTTTCTTAAACCAAATTTGGTATATATTATATTTAAACACTAATAAACACATTGTACGAAGGTTCAAGTATCTTTTCGGGTTTAAGATGTTGTGTAGTTCGGCAAATTGGTTTTTTAAATGATAGGTACTCTATTTCTTGAGGAAATTTATAGTGGCCAATATTTGCATTCTTCTTTATGTATGATTTTTTATTAATATTGTTGGAAAGGCATGACTGTCCTTCGTTTTGGAGAAATTTAAATTTGGATCATTACATGAATCTTCAAAAAGGAGGGTACCATAATCCGGGGGAACATCGACATGTTTTTCTAACATTTCCTTATATGTATAATATAAAAATTAAGAATTTTACATTTCCTTTAAGTGTCCTATTATAACATTGCGTCTTTTCTGATTGTACTACAAGAGTGAAAATACTTAAAACTTGTGTCCATTTTCTTCTTTAAAACATGTTAATTAACTGTCAATGTTCCTCCAGTTTACAGGATATATTCTTACTAACACAATTCAACATACTAATGTTTCAAACCCTCCAGCAGTTACTAACTTTAATTAGAAAACCGTGCCGCAGACAAATCTACTAAATCGACTATGAGTCAAACACACGTTCTTCAAATCGCTGTTGAAAAATTCTATGCTATCTTCCCCTACTTACTTTTCCACGCATAATCACATGCACCTCCCCTTGGCAACCAAATCACAATTTCTCCCCCCTTTGAGACACGATTCTCGAGGACAAGAAGATAATTCAAGCCCTTTAATTACCGCCTTGGTAGATGCCACTGAACTATAAATATCCACCATAAATTAATGGAATAACTTAATTCACGCGAACGACACTGTTGAATCATAAATTCCTAGCGTGTCGATATTTCATCCGGTTTTATAAAAAAAAAAGAAAGGAGAGAATTTTACGCGACGGCGTAGCAGCGCTGACGCATAAATCAAGCATTCAAACAGCAGCCGGCGAATCCGTTAACTAAGGCCAAACAAGATGGATCGTAAACGGTCCCGCCTCTGTGCCAATGAAGTTCTTGAATAATTTTTAAGCCCATTAATCCTTCCGTGCTTAATGGGACGTATACGTCACGCGGACGCGAGTAAATGTCCGTCCAGAGAGCGGTGCTCCAGTTTCGTTCCCCCCCTGGGACAAACTTGTTCCGTCGCTGTTCGATTTCATCGACGATTCAGCCTCTATCCGTCACTCGAAATCAATTTTGACCACGGCCTGGCCGAGGACGTGCAAAATTAGCTGGACTTTACTTCTGGAACGCCTGGCCTCGATCCTGACACGCTATTCTTAATGGAGATGTTGGTGCGGCTGAAAGAGTAGATTGACACCGAGGAAGGACTTCTGGGTAGGGCAGGGGCTATTCGAATTCTTGGATATTCGAATAGTATTCGAATACTTGATATATTCGAATACTTTGATATTCGAATAGTATTCGAATACTTGGATATTCGAATACTTTGATATTCGAATAGTATTAGAATACTTGATATATTCGAATGGTATTCGAATACTTGATATATTCGAATAGTATTCGAATACTTGATATATTCGAATAGTATTCGAATACTTGATATATTCGAATAGTATTCGAATACTTGATATATTCGAATAGTATTCGAATACTTGATATATTCGAATAGTATTCGAATACTTGATATATTCGAATAGTATTCGAATACTTGATATATTCGAATAGTATTCGAATACTTGATATATTCGAATAGTATTCGAATACTATTCGAATACTGGGATATTTGATATATTCGAATAGTATTCGAATACTATTCGAATACTGGGATATTTGAATAGTATTCTAATATTCGAATACCGAAAAATTTGACAAGTAGTCCCAGCCCTACTTCTTGGGCCTGCAGTCACACCAAACATTTTCAATTTTCTTTACAATTTGGTTTGTTCGGTTTAATTGTCGATTATTTTGTTAGAGTATAAATTGTGCTGTGTTGAAAGTTAGATAAATTGGGGATGTGAGTTTGGTCACTTGCTACTTGAGGAATTAAGGTGTTGAAATTAAATGATAGGAACAGATGCAATTGCCAAGGAAATTAAATATTATTTTTTTAGTGGAAAATGATGTAAATTCTATGCCGAATACGGTGGTAAACGCTGTAAATGCTAAAATAATTTATTTTAATTTCTAGGGTTGTCGTGAGATAGATCTATCATAAGTACCAACGGCGCTGTGGTTGAAAAGAAAATACTGAAAATGTTTACTTCTGGCACTTACATCATTTACCATTTCAATTCCTCAATTAGCAATGAAGGTAGTGATATGATAGAGTAAATTGTTCTTTGGAATTTGATGAGTGTACAGAGAGGGTTTTAAATTAATTTTGTTGGTTTTGGGTCGAGTTTTAGAGAAACTTTTTGTATTCTTTTATAGCAGCATTTGTTGCGTAAGGTAGTCGATTAGTTTTAGGGTGATCCTCATTTGGGATTGCCACTTATGACAATAAAAAACAAACAAACAAACTTATGACCCACAGAAACACCTGTTTCTTCCTACCATTTAAACAATTATTTTCTTGTACTTCGATGATTCCAGAACTCAAAGATACTATTCACAGATGTCGTATGGGTTAATACTCTTATTTACTGCTAAACTGGAAAATGCTTAATCCAAATTACATAATTGTCCCTTAATAAGCTATCTTATACTTTACGATAAAGGATGATTGTTAAATGAACATCAATGTCTTAAGTGTTAAATCTAAATGAAAAACCAAGAAATAGTATTAATATTAAGAGGAAATTTTAGGTGAGAACTGTAACAAGAATATTACCGTTTAACATGAAATAAATTATATCCCATAGTTCATATTAAACAGAATTAGTAATATCAACGTGACATGAACAAGGTTACCATACACAGTAGCGGATAAAAATCACAACTTTTTTCGGATCGTTTTATTTTTGTTATTTCTTTTAGTATCAACTTGGAACTGTGTTAGGTATGTGTTTAATATACATATTCCGATGAAGAATTTAAAGCTGTATAAAACTCAGATAAATCTGAATTAATTTCACTAACAAACAAAACTTTTATACGGTATTCAATGGGACAAAAGAATTTAACTTTTTAGGCTGTCCCAAAGGCTAAAGGTGCCTTCACAAAATATTAGATTTTTCATTACTTTTCAAAAGTGGTAACTTTTTTATCGGCTTTAAAAGTTTGTTGTTTTGTTTAAATGTCATTTAGGGTTTTTGTTTGTTAGTTAAAAAAATTCAACTTTAAGTAGGTTTCACACAGCTTTTAATTCCCTATCTGAATTTTGAAAAATGACAACTTTTTTACCGCTACTGTATACCCCTTTAAATTATTTCGACCATCATCTTCCCTTTTCAGATTATATTATATCAAGAGCATTCATAGAATTCGTCGTCAATTCTTGTCTCCAGAGATTCACTAATTCCCTCCATCCTCGAAGTTACAAAAATTCTACCATCATAGTTCAACGTAACTTCATTCTATCGACGCCAGTGATAAAAAAATGCAAAAAATAAACTAAAAAATACTTATTTTCTTATACTACATTTTTTCACTTTAAATTGTTCACTTTAAATAAAATCGCGAGGCAGGATATTTTTCATAACAGGATACGAATCACTTTAATACAGAAGCAAAAGTCGAAATGAATTTGTTGAGAGAACGTTTTCATTCGAATTGATGAAACAAAATATTTTAATTGCGGGATGCAGATTGTAATGTGACAGAAAATTAATAAAATAGAGTTGATGATGTTCCACTTGCCAACCGATACTTCAACTTCTGGTTGCACATGGTGCCACGCGATTTTATTTAAAGAGAAATATTCAAAGTGAGAAAATAATTGTAGTGCAAGAAAATAATTATTTTTTAGTTTTTGGTGCATTTTTAATAACATCGTTTAACGTGCAATTTTTTCTTTTATATATTTTTTATTGTCTAGTTTTTTGTCTATATTTAAAAAAAACACCCACTACACAGACATTTATATTTCTTGATTTTTTTTCATGAATTTTGAAAATCTAAGTTCAAATTCGTTGTTAGCAGTCAGCAAACCCTCTGGAAATAATTGTTTAAATTATCGGACTGCCATAGAAGTCCGTACATTGAAGCGTATGGGCTGACGCGTTACCGAATTTTCACTTCTTTGACCTCCCATATCTCAGAAACTAATTGTCACCTTAATTTGAAAATTTGTTGTGATTGATGTCTCATCATTGATGTCTCAGTATCATTCGGCACAAAATTCAGTTCCAAAATCGTGGGATCAAAAAGAGGCTAAAAAGGGCCTGATTTTTGGGTCACTCTTTCCCGTCACCTTTCAACCAGTCCACCCGAGCCAGCCCTGAACGTTGTTCCTAACCAGCAACGGCCGCGCGAAGCGTGCAATAAATTCCACGACATTTATTGCGAGTGATTTAGTAGAAGTGGGGAATAAGAGACGCTACTAGCAGCTTTTGCAGCCTCCTGTAAATTCCCCTAATGAAAGTCTCTCGGGGACTTTCCTGTAGGATCGTATTAAACCTGGGGCACAGTTAGGCAACCTTGCAGCGGCGCCTGGAACCGTGGCTTCTCCGCCGTGGGATCTTCGCGGTTCGCTCTTATTAAATATTCTAACCTCTCTAAAATATTTTCCAACGCCCCGCCGCCCCGGTTTTTCCGTTCGCTGAGCCTCTTCAACCGAACCTGTTTAATCTCAGTTTCGAATTAATTCCCGGGCGAAGGCTTGCAACAAACTTCCTTGGCCGCTACATAATTTTGTGCTCAGCGGCCGGATGCGGCCACTTCCTTTCCTTCGCCGTGTTTTTGTCTCGAAGAGGGACGAAATAGCGGAGGGAGAGAAAACGAAGGGGAGGAGAGGAGAAGGAAGATGGTGTCAGGAGCAAATGCAAGCGAGGGGGCCTAGCTGAAAAGCGATAGACTATTAGGCGAGAAAACGCGCGGAAGAAATGAAGAAAAGACGAGGAGAGATGGGTGGGCGAGGGAGTTAATCGATAGCGACCTGTTCACGGGACGGGAACGGGTCAGAGTGAACGAACCTGCTGGACCCTGCAAAATATTATTACCCGCCCCAATGAATCCGATCAGTTTCCGACATTGCATAAGCCGTCATCGACAGGCGGACAGGGCGGAGGGTGGCCAGAGAAATGGATAGATGAATAGATAAGGGACACGCAGATACACGCGCCCCTGTAGATTAATACACGAACCAATGGCGGGGCCAGCCCTGTCTTGGTTATACCGTCAATCTGTGTTCTGCAGACGTGACTCTGCGTTATCGTGTCGATTCTACGTTACGCTTCACATCGCGTTTTTTAGCCCAGCACCGGTACACCGGTCGGAGAGTAGCTTCTGGTGGGTATGTGATGTGTACGATCTAGTGATCCACTTATCCGTCCGCAAGCATACCTGATTTCATTCGACCACCGCGAGATTAGTTCAGATTGCAGTGAAGTAACATGCGCCATTTGCGCATGACTCTGGAATCTAGGCTCTAATTCTATTTCGCTTGTTCTTCCAGCCATTCACGCATCTTTGCTTTTTACTTTCAATACAGGACTAAAGGAATCATCTACCAGTGGTCAGATAAATTATTTCAGTTTCGAATTTTCGTTTTTATTATTCATCCACGGTTGTTTAGTTCTGTGTTTGAAGGAAATAGCAACGACGAGTGAATGGCTGGAAGAACGATTTTAGAGATTTATGTAAGTGGCGCATGTTGCACTAATAAGTTAACATAATAATCAACAGTATTTTAAGTTAAACATCCGAGGACCCTGGCAATACTTTCGATTAGGGCTGGGACTATTCGAATAATTTAGTATTCGAATATTTTACAAGTATTCGAATTCTACGAATAAACTTTGAATATTTGAGTATTCGAATGTTATTATTCGAATACTATTTGAATAAGGTAAACGTACCTATTATGAAACGCTTTTCGATGGGGTTATGCAATTGTCATCTAATTTATAAAATTTAGTGGGTTAGCATTGAAAATTTGCATACCATTCGATAGGCCATTGTTTTGTGATTATATAATGAGCCATAAAATGTATATTTATTATAAATAAAAAATAATATGACTAAAAAACTAAATGAAGGACCTGTACGTATTATGAAACACTGTTTTCGTACCATGACCCGGTGTTTCATATTCAATGTCCCTATTATGAAACGCCCCGTCAGGTTAGGCTTTTGATATTTATTAAAAAAGTTTGAATTACGCATACTTACTCGTATTTATGATGAAAACGTGAATATAATATATTTTATAAACGCTCTAGGGCAGTTTAAATAATGAACTATTTCTCTTTTTCACTGGAAATATCTAATTATCAAAGCTGAGGCGTGTGTTTCATGAACTGGTACAACTATGTGAACACGGGTCCGTGGTCTTGGAACACGCTTCCGAACCGTTCCATAAAGCGGGACATTAAAAAATTGAGGTACACAATATGAAACGGTTATTTTTATCAATGAATTACATTAAAACCATTTTTTTGTAATAGATTATTGTATAATAATACTTATGTTGGTGAATTTGTACAGAAAAGAATGTATAAATATCGATAGAATGTTTGGCAGTTGCTTATATATGCCATAACTATTTCTTATTTCGTTATTTGTGATGCTGTTTCAAGAAGGGGACATGTTTGGGAAGGTGTTTCATAATAGGTACGTTTACCTTATTGATGTTTTCGAATACATCAGTACTTAAATATTCGTTTGTAAATCTTTAGACCATCCTCAAATAGCAAAATTTTGCTATGGCGAAGCACTTTAGCCAAGTCATTGATGAATAAAATGAAGAGAAAAGGACCTAGATGCAATTCTTAATAATTTGATTAAATCTCAGGACAGACTTTGAATTGAGGTATTAGACTGTTCGCAATCAAGTGGAAAAGATTCGCGCAACAAGGACGTTCTAGTGGAATGCAAACACTAATGAATTCAAATACATAGGTTCCCACACAGCACCATAACATTGCAGCAACGTCTCTGCAATGACACGGTGCAAGATTGCAATGTTGCACCAAAACATTGCAGAGACGTTGCAGGTTCAAACCTAGGTCCGCCTTCGCAATATTGTAGGTGTGTATTTTTACAAGGTTGCGGCAACATTACAAATATGTAGTCCTGCAACGTTCCGGCAATGATTCTGCAACGAAACGGCAAAATCGTTGCCACTGGAACATTGCACGTCGATGTGCGCGCAATATTGCAGAAATATTGTAGGATCGTTGCCACTGGAACATTGCAGTGGCAACGTGTGCGCAATATTACAAAATGTTGTTGGAGCGTTGCTACTGTAACAATACACGTCAATGTGTGCGTAATATTGTAGAATCGTTGCCACTGGAACATTGCAGTGGCAACGTGTGCGCAATATTCTTGCAATGTTGCAAGAACGTTGCCACTCAAATATTGCACGGCAATATTGCAAGAACGTTGCCACTCAAATATGGCACGACAATATTGCAAGAACGTTGCCACTCAAATATTGCACGACAATATTGCAAGAACGTTGCCACTCAAATATTGCACGGCAATATTGCAGCATTGCTCCTGCAATATTGCAATACAACTGCAATAACGAAATATTGCAGGGAACATCCCGAACCCAGAAATTCGAAAAATTCTGAAACTTTTTGAATACGTAGGGAATTTTCTTCCGATTATAACGCAATTTTTGTTTACGGCCCAAATTCGCTCTAAGGGGGTGTAATTGGCCCCCAAAAATCCGGTTATTTTCCGATTTTGTGTTATAACTCGTGAACTGTAAAATAATTTGTTTACCAAATGATAGATCTAATTAAAGGAAGTAAATGTTGTCTTGAAACTTTTATTCTATCTCTTACAGATTGCGAGTTGCAAAATAAAATTGGAAAATAGTCGAATTTTCAGGGGTTAATTTTTAATAAAAATTGCGTTGCAATCAGGAGGAAGTCCCCTATAAATTCACAAAGTTTCAGAATTTTTTTAATTTTGGATTCGGGATCTTCCCTTGTTAGTACATTTTAATAAAAGTTTGTTTTAAAAAAAATTACTATAAAGTAGTTTATGCGTTTTAGAGAAAATGTTGTATTGTTATCGGAACTACGTATGTGTGCAAAGTTTCAAGTCGATCGGATATGTGGCAGTGGGTCAAAATTAGTTTACAGGATTTCACCCTAACAAACTAATTCATGAACTCACAAGTGAAGCTAAATAAAAGCTTGTAATAAATGAAGTGGGAAGGGTTGCAAGTATATCCACTGTATTCCATTGTAGGTATGTTCTACTGCATTCCTGATACACAGACCAGAGTGTAATTTCTGGTGGGAACGAAAATGACGTGATTCAGTGTATTGAAATCCAAATGAATGACGTCGCATGGAAGTTATTTCTATGGCGCTTCGATTTTGGGGAAAATTGATTTTGAACGATCGTTGGGTATAGCTACGTGTGTTGGGGAGTGTATGGAAGAAAATTAAAACTACCAAACTAGAAATTTAAACTTTTATCAGAATACTTCAAGTTTCAAATTGAATAGGTTTTTTACTGCAATGTTTTATAGCTTCGCACGTTCCTTCATTTTCATCTTTTAAAGATTTCCAGCCTCTTCCTTTTGAACTTTCTTTTTAAATATGGTAAGTAGAAAATAGAAATCGAGTGGTGCGATTTCTAACAAATTTAAAAAGCTAAAATGCTTGACCAAGCGGTCGATACAAATATAACTTCTAATACAATAAAAGACTGTTATAGTATTATCTATATTTTTTTTATCAGTGGAATAATGTCTCCTGGTATCAATGAGAAAGGAAATTATTTCGTGAAGATATCACTGAAATGGATTTCCAAATTATCGACTCAGTTTTGCGATTTATATTCATAATTCATATTTATTTTGTGAGGGAACCTAGTTCTCGCCAACGTGTTACTTCTTCAGCAAAGTTTAAAGGGACTTGTTCCCCCTTTTTTCCATTTTCCCCGTTAATACAAATTGACGATGCACGCCGCGTCCCCTTCGAACTCTATGCAAAATGTCGAAAGTTTAAATGCGTCACGCATCTGTTTTAAATATACCGGGTGGCACGTTGAAGCAATGGGTTATAAATTTTAATGAAAATATTAAACGTAAATGAGCCCTCGTGTCAAGACGTACTTTTCAGGAAATTCAAATTCAGCTATGCTGCGTAGGTACTCGTGTCAGCGAAAATACATATAAAAGTGATATTTCAAAATTAATTAAAAATCAAGAATCTTTGAATTTACTGCAAAACTTAGTAGTGATTAATGCTGGTAATTCCAGTGGTTCAAGAATTTTAACAGTGCAAACATATACACTGTATATATTTCTAATTTTCATAACTGCGATGCAAAGCTAGAAACGTTTAGTTTAAAAGAAAAATAATTTTCCTTAAAAAAATGCTCTTCGAAATTAAATGAAATGTCGAATTATTTAAAATAACACGAGCTCATAATTTCCCAAAGAAATATCACCTGATATTCCAATAATTGAATTACGATTTGAGAATGGTGTCACTCTATATTCAAAGTAGCGTTGGGACTATTCGAATAATTTAATATTCGAATATTTTCCAAGTATTCGAATGCTACGAAAAAAATTTTAATATTTGAGTATTCGAGTGTTATTATTCGAATACTACTCGAATACATCAGTATTCGAATACTACTCGAATACATCAGTATTCGAATACTACTCGAATACATCAGTATTCGAATACTACTCGAATACATCAGTATTCTCGAATATTTGGATATTCAAATAGTATTCGAATACTTGGATATTCGAATTATATTCGCCAAATAATTGAGTAACTGAAGTATTCGAATATTCGAATACCGAAAAATTCGACAAATAGTCCCAGCCCTAATTCAAAGCCTTCGTGTTAAAGTATCGATTAATTATTTCATACGTAGTCGTGATTTTCAAAAAAGCTTCCTCGACAGAAGATAACATTATTGCATTGCACAAATCAAGCTAAAGGTGAAATCAAACAATGCATCGTTGGAAATAATACTTGGCACAGAGTTATTTCAAACTGGCCTGCTTGCAACAATACCGTCGTTGCCGATGTTTCCTCATTAACCCTTTGTATACATTGCCATTTTCAAATTGGATTTCACTCCCGCGACACGCCTGTTTCTTCCGAAACGTCAAAGCTTCGCGTTTAACACGGTCGATGTAGCTGTTCATTTATGAAAAAGCCCGGGTGTTAGCTCGTATTTCCAGAGCGTCGCGATGTAATTTCTTTCGGGCAGGTCGCTCTGTAATTTTCATCAGACAAACGATGCGCTATTGTTCCCGTGTTCCGCAGAACGTTTTCTGGGTCTTATCCTCTTAGGTGCATCAAAGTACGCGATGAATGGCGCAAAAATTACGCCGTCCATTGTGAATTTCATTAGAACCGTACGTGAGTCACAAACTGACGACGGCGCTACGAATTTATTCGCGGTAAAGAAGTTTTACTTGATACTATTACGAATATTCGTATCAAAAAATGGAAAAATGTTTAAAAAGTACATTAGAATTTTCCGAGCAACGGGAATAAGAGCGACATTGCAAAATGGAGGTAAAATGTATTTTGAAGAAATGGGGGCAAAGAGATAAAAAAAGTATTAAAGTTTTCTTGAATGATATTACAGAAATGGTACACGAAGAAATCTGAAATAAATCTGCTACATCGTAAAACGCGTTAACAACTTTTCACGGAAATCGTTGTTGTCAATTTAATAACACAAATTAAAATTGAAGACTTTGCAGCAAGATGAGTGCAATCATTTCTATATCGTTTGGTGCACGCTTGATGCAAATCCAATTTATTGCAAATTTTGAACTTGCGCCCATTGCTGTGTTGTGCAATATTTTTGTATTAGGCAGCTTCAGATTTTAAAAATTTCCCAAAAATAGAAATGTAAAAAAACTTCAACTGAATAACTACTACTTATTCTGTGAAAATATATATTTTTCCAACAGTGTTCTCTTTTTAATGTCAAGTCAAAGCAATAATTTTATACACAGCTTTTCTAATTTACTCGAAGTGGGCAAAGATGGAGCTGCGTCCCTCTTCCTGCAAGGTCCTCACTTGTAAAAATGATATTCACCGCAATTTAACGTATAACAAATAGTGTTCAGAAATTAATAAAATAATGTGATATATCCGCAAAAGTTCGAGAAGATGTTCAATGAAATTCAGAAGAAAAACATTTCTCAATCCCAATGCAAGGAATATGTACCTATATCTGTTAACAAGTTCCCATGGAAATTGTTGCCGGCTATATCCTCTTTGTATCTAGTCCGTGGTTCATCCTTCACGCCCTCGCAACCAGCTTACATTCCGTCCTTCTACTTGCAAGTTCGTGGACGTAATACGCTCGAAATTGAAGCTGACTGCTGACAGGACGGTCTTTGTTCTCGGGACGCCCGGTATATGCACGCATCAGCCAGCTGCGAGGCTCATTGTTTCCAGAAACATGCCAGAAATACGAACACGAAGGTCGCGTGTTTATTTGAAATTTATGTCTATATAGATTCATGGTCTGGTCAGTTTACTCGGAAATCCAATATTTGTTTAATTATCGGACGCTTTTCCCTTTCGTCCATTCTTTTCCCACCCTCTGCACTCGCCACCCCGCGTGAATTCCCTTTTTTTTCTCTCCACCCAGAAGGCTTCGATGTGCTTTCGCACCAATCAATTTTGTACAATCCAACCAGACGAATACTCTCCTATCTAAATATTTATGTTTGTATTATTATCGGTTGTTTTACTACTTATGTTCTATGCAATATTATTTATCCCTGCTAAATGGGGTAATTGAGATTTTCTGCATGGCAGTAAAATAAAATGTATCACATGCATTATGAATAAAATGTATTAAATGCATTACAATGGTAAACGAATAATTTTCTAACTGTAATAAATAATTGTTCCCTTCGTTTTTTCAGTTTTCATTTGCATACCACTGAGGAGCTTCGGTGTATAATGTGCTTTCATATGGAAAAAATATGATCGATATACTTGGTAAATACAGATTAAAAATTGTTTGTCCGCGGAGCGTTAAAATCGTAGTCGTTATCCAATCGTTGACAGTAGAGCTGGGACTATTCGAATAATTTAATATTCGAATACTTTAAAGGAATTCGAATGATACGAATAAACTAATATTTGAGTATTCGAATGTTATTATTCGAATAATATTCGAATACATTAGTATTCGAATACATCAGTATTCGAATGATATTCGAATATATCAGTATTCGAATACTTAAATATTCGAACAGTATTCGAATAGTATGGTGTGAAGTGGGTCAAAATACATCAGTATTCGAATACTTAAATATTCGAATAGTATTCGAATACTTGAATATTCGAATTACATTCGAATACTTAAATATTCGAATGGAATTCGAATACTTAAATATTCGAATGGTATTCGAATACTTGAATATTCGAATTATATTCGCCAAATGAATGAGCAACTTAAGTATTCGAGTATTCGAATACCGAAAAATTCGACAAATAGTCCCAGCTCTAGTAGCAAGCTCTTACTTCACAAACCCATCTGCAAACATTACACTTTGGTGGGCGCTGTATGCGAAAGTTCACTATTTCTGTTTGCTACCTTTGATAAGCCTAAGACATCAATTTTATAACATACTGAAATGCTCTATGTTACACGGGTTAATGCAAGTTTCAAAATAAAAGCGACAGTATTATAGACAGCAAAGCACTTGATACTGTTATTACAGTTAGCGAGAAAGACAAAAAGAAAAAGTCTACTTTTGTTTCTATCGAATAAGTCGTTCGCGAGTTATAATTATAAAAGCACATTAAAAGTGAGCGTGGTTAACGAAACCTATATAGTGACCTCCGTTCGGATGTGTAGAACATATGTGCCAAATTTCAACGAAATCCGAGCAGAGGAGTAGATTTGTACAGCGAGCAGATATAAAATGAATTTGATATATATAGATTTATGACCGACAAAATTTATTTGCAATATGCTCCCTTGATGGATTTCAAACGCCAGTGAATAAGGAAATTTGAAAAGCGTCAACAGTTAAATATGAGTTTACTCTAAATGATGCGCCAGTAAAAGCATCAACACTGCCATTCCATTTCCAATAAACCTCTCGGGTCACCAGTCACTCAACCCAGAATAAATTACCACACCAGAAAAGAAAAACCCCTATTCTAGACCACTTGAGGAGCCCCGAAACTAGTTACGATCTCCCCCTTGTGACCCCCGCAATGAAACAGGTAATTTCGTTATAAAAAATGCGGTCATCGAAGGGTTAACACTACCTTTTGAGTTCTAATAAACGTCACGGATCACCAGTCCTAACCCAGACCTAACCCACAACACGGAGCAAATCACCACACCCGAAACCACACGAGGAAAGAGAAACCTCCATTCTAGAACACTTGAGGAGCCCCGAAACTAGTTACGATCTGCCACTTGTGACCCCCGCAATGAAACAGGTAATTTTGTTATAAAAAAATTGCGGTCATCGAAGGGTTAACACTACCTTTTGATTTCCAATAAACGTCACGGATCACCAGTCCTAACCCAGACCTAACCCACAACACGGAGTAAATCACCACACCCGAAGCCACACGAGGAAAGAGAAACCTCCATTCTAGACTAATTGTAGAGCCCCGAAACTAGTTACGATCTCCCCCTTGTGACCCCCGCAATGAAACAGGTAATTTTGTTATAAAAAAATGCGGTCATCGAAGGGTTAACACTACCTTTTGATTTCCAATAAACGTCACGGATCACCAGTCCTAACCCAGACCTAACCCACAACACGGAGCACATCACCACACCCGAAACCACACGAGAAAAGAGAAACCTCCATTCTAGACCACTTGTAGAGCCCCGAAACTAGTTACAATCCTCTCCCGATGTACTGGCAGCCCCGCGATTCGCGAAACCGAGGCTGCAACCGTTAACCGTCATCGACATTCCCGAGATCATGTCATTGGGCTCGCTCCTCGAACCGAAAACCACCCTCCATCAGCCGGAATGTCCCGCGACGCATTCGTCGAAGGGGGCTTGGACGTCGTTAACCCGATCTCGTCGCGTCAAGAAAAAGAGCCCCGTGACTTTGATCGGCGATACGTTGACAGAGCTCGGCGTCAAGCAGGGGCAAGGGGGGAGGGGTCGAATGGACCGACAGACACGGTTCGCCCCTAGGAGGCTCTTCAATTTTACGAAGAACGCCGGAAGTATATCACTCAGAGGCTCAGACATATTGACACTTTGCGCCCGGCAGGCTTGAGCTACGGCATGCCTTATTAAACTGGCTGGCTAAATTATGGCAACCACTATCGTCGCCACCGTACGCCGGGGCGTGCTAGTTTCACTGACACCGTTCGCGTTTATCTATGGCTCCGCAGTCTCACCGGCGCCGCGTTGTCAATGAGCGAGTCCTGTGCCACGTGGATCACTGCTGGCCCACGACGTCTGTTCTGATTGAAGTTTTTTCATTAAGCGGTTAGGCCACCTTGGCCAAGTCAAGAAATACCGCACCTCTGGGAATTTATTTCTAATTTAATTTTTTCGCTACAAAAACACTTTTCTCGATTACAGTTTTTCAATTAAGATGGATACATGTTTGAGTAATACCTATATACAATTTTTTTTTAAGTTTTCCTTGAAGACAAACATAGGGGTCGGGAGTGTACCATTGCGTGTACGGTTGGGCGGACACTTTACAATTAGAAATAAATTTCCAAAGATGCGGTACCTCTTGACTTAGCTAAGGTGGTCTAACCTCTTAATGCTCACACGTTACTCGAGCGGCCATCGCAGGGTCTTTTTAGACCCACATCTTAGGTTCGTAATATTTATGTAAAGATGTTTACGTGGTTTAATAATTTTGAATATTTAATTTATATATACCTTAAAATGCACAATTATTTTAAACATTTAGGAAAGATTTTCTATTTATATTGGGGAAGAAACATTCTTAGGAATCGCGAGCACAATTTGTACATTCTGCTACTTTTATTACGGTAAAGTGCGGTTTACTTACAAATTGTTCGCACTTTATACATATTTGAAAATGTTCAGTGTCTTTCACGTGAAGTAACTTCCCCGCTTTTTTGCAACATGGTTGGTTATGAGATGCAAAAGGAGTATTAGAAACCACCGGGGTTGTAGAGAATTGAGGAAGTACATGGATGGAAGAAAATTTGTTCCTGGGTCTAAAGAAATCCACTATGGTTAGAATTAAAGGGACCCTCCGGTCAAACCCCTTAAAAAATAGGTGATCTTTATGAATTTTTTACAAGAAGAGGTTACAACATATCGTAAAAAATATTTTTGGCATTTATTGATACACTCGTTAGGGTGCAAACAAAATTTTTGTTTCATGTTTTCAGTCTTGATGCATTTTCTAGGTGGCGCTTAGTGCAGGCGCTGCCAAAAAGAGATGCCAAAACGGTAACCACGAAATTTACTCACAGGACCGTCCGAAATCGAAAATTCAAACAATTTCTTAAAATTTATTTCAGTGGCTATCGCAACACCCCTTGTTAGGGCAAAAAGGACCAAAAACCCGTGATTCAAAATATTATGCTATACGGTGCTGCGATACCGAGTCCAATTACGAATCAAATGCCTCAAGGTTTATTCCAGTCGGTTCACAACTTTTTCTGAAATCTTGGTTACCGTTTCGAAATCTCGTATTTAAAAAAAAACGTGTTCAAAGTGTTCTCGGCTCATACCTGCATTTTGAGTTTGAATTAGTTATGTGATAGAATCTATATCGTTACGAATTTTGGTGTGAAACTTTCACAGGGTATTCTCAGGATTTTATACTACAAAAACATATATATAAAAAAATCGATTTCCTGAACAATTTTACCTGGAGGGAAGCATTGCATTTTAATTGGTTGTTCAAATTGAAGTGAGGCAGGAGGAAGTGGAAACTGTGTATAGCTTTGTACAGGGTGTTGCAAAACAAAGGGTCCTAGAGTTTAAAGGTACGTGGCTCATTTAGCCACAAAAGTTTAAACATTTTTTAAAATTTTAATGATTACACATTTTGGAGCAACAACTTTGAATGGTACAGTTTTATCGATGGTAAAGGTGAAATGTAATTTAATTCTTATTGCTAGTCTCACGCGATGTGATTCTATTTAGATTGAAATCGCGGAATCACGCATGCGTGACGATGGTCATCGAAGTGTTAATTAATATGGGACATAAAATAAAAGTTTCACATTTCACACTGAAAGCATCAGCCTTTATAACTTTCAGACGAGTACTTATCACTATAATATCATCTTGAAAATTTGGAAAAAGAACAAGTTCACGAGATTACCTGCATTCCTTTCCCAGTTTCTGTTTTATTCGCGCGTGGGAATTTTCAGAAGGAATCGGAAAAGCCGGCAATTATATTTGCAAGGGAATTTGCATCGAGATGGAATTCCGGCAATCGCCGTTTCGAACGAGCTTTCGTTTCATCAGAATTTTTTCGCTCGTAGCTCGACTCGCGGCTGCAGAAACAACCTAACTCCATTCTGAAAATTGAGACGTCCGCGCAAAAGTGTTTATCCTTTTTTTTTCGCCCCGCTCTTCTTGGATTTCGGTCGACCGTGAATCGTGCTCGTAGGAAAGCGTTGAATTTTTAGCTAGCAGGAGGAATAATCCGATTGGCTGCGAAGCCAGTCGAGAGTTCGAAATTAAACCGTAACTGAATTGTCTCTTGTTGAGAACGTGGACCGAGAGTCAGAAAGCGTTTGAATACGAAGACGAATTAGCCGGAAGGGGTTCGGTAACCGAATTCCGAATTCGGCTGCCTCATTTTTCTTCATCTTTTCGGCGAACTCGCCTGACCTGCAACTCCGTCTTTCAACTATTTTATAAGCTAAAAGCGTCTTGCTTCTGGCTTCCTCCCGCCATTATAAATCCTCCATTACTAGCTTTTAAATTAGGAACGTTGAAGTTAATCCTCGATTAACCGAGTTGTAATAATCCGGTTACCCGAATGAGAACATTCGTAAGCATTATCTCAATGCCTTGCTCGAAAAGAAGCTATCGTGCAATTTTATTCAGAATCATTCTTGAAAGAGGATTCATTCCATTTCCCAAACAGCACACTTCGTTGCAGGAGTATTGCAGGAACGTTGCTGCAATATTGCGTTATTGCAATATTCCAGGAACAATGCTACAATATTGCCGTGCAATATTTGAGTGGCAACGTTCTTGCAATATTGCAGGAACATTGCGCACACGCTGGCACTGCAATGTTCCAGTGGCAACGATCCTACAATATTTCTGCAATATTGCGCACACATCGACGTGCAATGTTCCAGTGGCAACGATTTTGCCGTTTCGTTGCAGAATCATTGCCGGCACGTTGCAGGACTACATATTTGTAATGTTGCCGCAACTTTGCAAAAATACACACCTGCAATATTGCGAAGGCGGACATAGGTTTGAACCTGCAACGTCTCTGCAATGTTTTGGTGCAACATTGCAATCTTGCACCGCGTCATTGCAGAGACGTTGCTGCAATGTTATAGTGCTGTGTGGGTTGTATCATATTTACTGTTGCATTCTGATAAATCTTCTACCAACTCAATATTATATCTCTGAAATTAAAATCTGTTATTCTTCATTGTGAATTCACTATTTAATTCACTCCGAATTATACCCCCACCCATACAGCACAATCTCGTTGCAGCAACGTTGCAACAACGTTGCTGTGCAAGGTTGCAACGTTGCAGCAATAATTCTATGTCCGCCTCCTGCAACGTTTCGGGTAGTACGGCCAAAAATATAAATAAAGAAAATTTTTTTCCCCACAAGGGGATTCGAACCGGCGACCTGTAGCGTCGTAGGCGAACACTTTACCGCCGCAGCTACAACCACTGATTGATAATAGTGCTAACGTATTCGAACTTATACTCCTACCATGTAAAACTTTAAACTCAAATTATTAAAAAACGAAGACTCATTTTGACACGCTGCATTAGGGTTTTGTAACACTATGTAACACCCTGTGTCATTCTACACATTAAAATATACAGGGTGAGTCACCTAACATTTAACCTTAAAATATCTCCTTTGTTTTTAAGGCTACGAGAAAATGTCTCAGGAAAAAAATGATTGCTAGACAAAAAGGGCAACATATTAGACATGGTTGAATTTGTATTTTTATTGACTATAACGTTACAGTAATGAAAATACGTCATCCCATTAAAAAAACTATCGATGATCTTGAAATTTCGGGAAATATAACCTTGAGAAAAAAATCGTCTTCGTCAGAATAATTGTCTCTCTGAAGCAAACACTTTTTTCCTTAGACATTTTCTCGTATCATTAAAAACAACGGAAATATTTTAAGTTTAAATGATAGTTGCAGCAACGTTGCTGCAATGTTGCCGCAACATTGCAGCAATGATCCTGCAATGTTGCCGCAACGTTGCAGCAATGATCCTGCAATGTTGCCGCAACATTGCCGCAATGATGCCGCAACGTTGCTGCAACATTGCTGCAACTTTGCCGTGCAATATTGCACCGCAACGTTGCTGCAACATTGCTGCAACTTTGCCGTGCAATATTGCACCGCAACGTTGCCGCAACGTTGCAGCAACAATTCTATGTCCGCCCCGTGCAATGTTGCGCGGCAATGTTGCAGCAACGTTACAGCAACGTTGCGTTGCAACCATGCAACATGGCAAGGTTGCTGCAACGTTGCCGCAACGAAGTGTGCTGTATGGGCAGTCACACCCTATATATTTTGTATCTCACATCTCCAAGAGAGAGGCATCTTCATCTAATTTAAAGTTCTGAACACACTTTTCACCAAATTGCGCAGGCATACATTTCGCTTTACGAATCTAAAAAATTGCACCACAACCCAAATCATCCGCCCAAAACGAAATTTTCGTCTGACAAGAAGGGAGGAATACATTGGAAAGAAATGCAGAAAATCCTTCATTTCCCCCCATTAATTTCGCCGAACGGAACGCTTCACTGCTCGCGCACAGTCAACGCGCAAAAGCGGAAAAGTTTTGCGCGCGCATTAATATTAACTGCAGCGCGGCGGAACTTAATAGCCGCCGCCATTAACGGGGGCGATTCGTAATTGTCGTTCGGCCGAGTTTCCGGCGTTCACGCTTATTTATAATACCCGCAGAATCGACGGTGCCGATGAATTTCAAGCACCAAGCTCGTCGTCTGCTGGCGAAGCCTCGTTAGGCAGATCCGTCTTCCTCTCCCCGGGCTCAGCCTGCGGGCCCTGGCGTCCCCCTTCGACCCCTGCTATTTTAGAGCCTCGAGTGGAAGCCTTGAACGCGGCTTTCAGATTATCTAATCGAAATTTATGCGGCTTCCGGCACGTATGTCCCATTCTCCTTCAGCTGTGCCCCATGATAACGCGATCGAAAAGTAAAAAGCGAGATACACCGGCGAGTGGCGGAAATTTTCACTCGATTCCTGTCCCACGCCTTTCCTTCTCTTCAACACGTTCCCTAGCATGCGTTATACATGTTGACTGCATCCGGTATTCATTGCGATAGATTGTACGTGTGGCGCAATTTTATATTTGCAGTGCGTAATGGAGTAGGGCTGGGACTATTCGCATAATTTAATATTCTAATATTTTACAAGTATTCGAATGCTACAAATAAACTTCGAATATTTGAGTATTCGAATGCTACAAATAAACTTCGAATATTTGAGTATTCGAATGTTATTATTCGAATACTGATGTATATTTGAGTACTCGAATGTTATTATTCGAATACTGATGTATATTTGAGTATTCGAATGTTATTATTCGAATACTATTCGAATACTCATGTATTCGAATAATAACATTCGAGTACTCATGTACACTATTCGAAAACTGATGTATATTTGAGTACTCGAATGTTATTATTCGAATACTGATGTATATTTGAGTATTCGAATGTTATTATTCGAATACTATTCGAATACTCATGTATTCGAATAATAACATTCGAGTACTCAAATATACATCAGTATTCGAATAATAACATTCGAGTACTCAAATATACATCAGTATTCGAATAATAACATTCGAGTACTCAAATATACGTCAGTATTCAAATAATAACATTTGAGTACTCAAATATACATCAGTATTCTAATAATAACATTCGAGTACTCAAATATACATCAGTATTCGAATACTTAATTATTCGAATAGTATTCGCATACTTGGATATTCGAATTATATTCGCCAAATAATTGAGCAACTGAAGTATTCGAATATTCGAATACCGAAAAATTCGACAAATAGTCCCAGCCTTATAATGGAGAGAATCCTGTTCAGTTTTTTGAATCGGTGATACTGTTTATTAGATTGTTTGTGTTCCTAAATATGTATACAGACAGTGGTAGTCACGCGCGTTACGTGATTCTATGACGCTGAGCAGCCCACGCGTCATTGATTACCACTGTCGGCGCCGCATGTTTTGCCAAACTCTTTCGATTCTGTATTGTAAACAAAAGGTGTTTAGCCACTTCTGCTGATGGCTTCCGAAGGAAAAATGTCTGCTGCATCGCGTGGAGTAGTTGGATTTTCTGCTAGACCCTTAGTTTTTGAAATATATAGGAAGATATTTGTCAATATTGGTGCATTTTGGGTGTCCTATCCCCTTTGATCGTTGGTTATATATTTAAATGTTTATAATTCAATAGTAACTTATACCGTTGTGTTCGCGAGAGTTCATAGAATAATTTGACGGAACAAACTATCGAATAACTATTACTGCTTCTACACAAAAGATGTTCAAACTTGAAAGTTTGCATTTTTTTTCAAAATAGAATTTCTCGATAACTGAGGGTGACGACGACAAACGGGTTGCGGATTCGGTTGCACCGCGCAGAAGTCTATAAGAAACGGCTATTGATTGTTACAGATAGGGTTTATACAAAAACCGACTTTTGAAAAAACCGGTTTTCGAATTCCACTATTCCCCAAAAACCGGTTAAACCGGTCTTCGAATTTTCACAAAAAATATACTTAAAATAGAAAATAAATATTTGTACTTATTTTATAAAATTTTCAGTTTTTTTAAATATTTATGGAATTATAAAAATATATCAAAATAAAATATACTCTATCTATACAAAACCAAATAAATAAAAAAAACTAAAATAGGTAACTAAAATCCGTACAAAATATAAATTAGAAATCTTTATTTCATTTAGTATTTTTCTTCCGAAAATATGAACGCATGAAGATTAGTTTTACGTTTAGTATCCAAGGCGATTTCAAGTCAAATAGTCAACGGTTTTAATTAATTCAAGTATATAAAACCGTTTTTTTTTTAAATTTCAAAATCGGTTATCGAATTTTACAAATTTATAAAAGAAAACCGGTTTTTAAACACGGTTTTTAAAAACCGACAAACCCTAGTTACAGATCAAAATGGCTGTTGGACAGTGTAACAAGAGTCTAAAAATGGCACATGTAATCCTATTAACAGAATTGTTAATTCTTCTAACTTATAAATGTAGATCACTTTGATTTCTATCATAGAACCTTATCTTCATTCAGAAACAACTTGTGTAGAAATTATGTGTCAACACAGGAGCATTGCGTACAAATTAGCAGCATAGTGTACCACGTTCTACATGTCCTTTACGTTACAATAATTTTATGTAGCTACATTGTTTACAACAACAATAATAATATCCATATCAACCACAGCAGCCTCAAACTCTGCATTCAATTCCACTAGTCCCCCTAAAATCTCGATCGCCCCACTGCCCCACAACTTCCACCCTCCTTGCAGCCCTTCACTCACCCCCGAGCCTGGCGCAGTGTTTACCCCCCTCGCAATGAATCGTAATCGAAAGCGAGATTCCATTCGCCGTCGCGTAACCGCGTCTACCAGCCATTTCCATCTGGCGAAGAAACGGGCGTGGAAATTTCCTGACGGGCCGCAGGAGCGTCGCCGTGGCTCACGGGAGTTCCGATATTATCGGAGCGCTGCTCGAGGCCCGCAACGTCAGGAAGCGAGATGTGTAAACCCGGTCTCACCTGGCCAGCCTCGACACGAGGCGATTTTATAGCGTCGCGGAGTACGGCTGTTTGAACAGGTGACCCGACAGCTGTTGTACGGGATAAATTTTCTGCCACCTCTGCTCGGAGCTGAACGGGCATCCAAGAGGCAGCCGCGCATCGACGGATGTAATAATTGCCCAGCCACAAGGAATTCCAGCGGCCAAGAAACGTGGGCCTGTGTCGCTGCGCGGCCGTGGAAAACGCGGCCGGAAATTGGGAAAACGCACGGCTACTTACCACATGCGGGCTTTCGGTATCCTTGGTGACTAGCCTTCTGGTGGTAGCGAGCCACTAAACGCCTGCGCGACCAGCTCTATTTGCTTCTTCTTGTGAAGTGTAAATTTGGACGAAGCATAGGCTGCTTGTTTGCTTCTGTACTGACTGTTTAATATTTGCGCGAAGGAGAATGTCTTCAATTTTAATGAACGGAGTACTGTGTTACGAGTAGCCTTGAAATATAGAGTCTTGGTTTGAGGCAGTGAGAGCAACAACGGACTAACTCACATTGAACAAAATTTGTTTTCCCTACTTTATATGATTAGTAGAGCCTATTGGAATACATTATTACTACTAATTCAGTTTCGAAAAAAATGTGGGTTAGTCTGTTGTTGCTCTGACTGCCTCAGTTGTAGTTGACATGAAGTGAGATGTGATGATTTCATTGGGATAGTGGAGGGACTAAGTTTCACCAGAACCAAGTTTAGAAATAACCACCAGGGAGTAGAAGAATGAAGAATATTATAAATACAACCCCTATAGACAAGAATTCAATATAAGGCCTGCTCTAAAGGGTGATTGAAACGACAAAGAATCAATATAGAGACTATTGTATTTCCTAAGGCCCATCAAACTGTACAACAAATTGTAAACTTTTCCCTAGGTCGCTAATAACCCACACAAGCGGTTAATGCGACACTAAATAATAGAAATAAAAATGTTCAGTATTGGAAATATTTAATGCGTCACTCGAATATTAAACACGTTGTTACTTAGGTATACCCCTCTTGGTATTAGTACCAGGCAAATATTACTGTAAAATATTTATTGCAAAAATCTGTAGCTCACTAGCTTGGCCAAAATAAATTGGACATGAATCAGTTTATTAATCATATTGCTACGAACATTCTGCGTACTACGTCTACTATAAATGTTTCCAGCAGTGTATATATTCTGAGGCAGCTTCAGCTTCAGGCGCGCCCTTCAAAAGCCCCAAACTCGAATCTCAAGTGCCCAGTCACTCTCGACATTTCTTAAACAATTAAACAATTTATTTCAAACGCAGAACCAGAAATTGTACTGAGGGTTGCAAGAAGGGCCCCAGTGCCAAAAGTCAGTTTCGAGGAAAGTCTCTGTTATCATTATGAAGTTAGATATTTTTTATAAATATAGTGAAGTTATTGTAACACTGTGTACAATATTTCAAAATTTGATATATCTCCTATGTAGTTGCATTAGTGCAATCGGAATTACGTAATAAATTAATCAGTAAAATTAATTTTAATTATAGCCCTCTCGGGCCCTTCTTGTATAAAAATATAAAAAAATGATGTTCTTTTTTAACATAATATTTGAGAAAAGTACAGAAGATTGGAAAAATATAGTCATAAATATAGTCATAGATCGTGTTATGTTCGGGTTGATGTATGTTTGGCTTTAGGGGTGCCTTTTGGAGATTTCTCCAAGTTAAAAAAAATTAAAAAAATTTATAAAAAATGTATAAAGTTTTTTTTAACGCGGAGACATCTCCAAAAGGTACCCCGACGCCTCCAGAAGGGAATCTCCCGCGGGCGCCAGGGTAGTGTGGGATTTTACCCACTAAAACCACTATGAAATTTTTAATAATTTACATGTAAATATCTCTATTATTAAGGCCTATTGGCCGAAACGCTTGTACACCTATTTACTTATTTTCGACATAGATCCATTCGTGTCAAGGCTCATCAAAATTGGTGTGTACGACATCGTGTCCTCCCCTTGTTAGATACGAGTTAGGATCAGTTGGTCAACATCCATTCACAAAATTTATCATGGCTGTGTGAATTGTAAAGATACGGCAATGAAACTTAGAGGACATGTCGAAAGGAATGAGGAACCTAATTATGCGTTTTATTCAAAAGACTCCTGAGTGTCCTGAGGCCGTTCGTGCATCCAACAGTACACCTGCAGAATCAGCGATCATGGGTACAATCAGACGCGCGATATCCTGATATCCCATCCAGCTTTAAACCACAAGAAAAAGAAGAAAACCGCCACGAATACAGGGTCCTTTTCGAAACGGCTCGGAACTTCTCCCTATCAACCGCGTCCACGCAATAACACCCGCTTATTAACAATCTGCAGACGAGAGTTACGCGTAAAAACGCGGATAAAACCGAGGACCATGGCCGCCGGCTTTCAGCGGAACGGCGATACGCTTTACGGTGACCCATAACGTTCGCGTTCCGCGGGGAACGGCGCGGAGATGAATTGAAGGGAGAACGCAGACGGATGCGGGGGGGAGAACGCCACGGGATTGTGGATTACGCCATCGTAACTCCGCGTAACTGCGCCGCGACCTTATACGTATGCTAAAGCGTACAACGGGACGGAGAAAGTGCAAAGTAACCTTAGCAGAGCCCCGCAGCCCCTGACCCTCCTTCCCCCGTGACAGGAACGGTAGTACTCTGTGGGGGTTAAGCGATGAATTTCATTTTACGGGGCTGGCGCCGTTTCTGCCGTTTCCTACGGACGATTTGCGTGACATTCATCGTCCGCCAGCCACCTCCTGGGACACGGAGGACGTGCAACGCTTTTCCCCGTGTCCTTTATTTTGATTTTCCCGGCGGTTTTCTCGGCAACTCGGGTCCCCCGATGCTTGGGGACGATTAATAAATCTCGACGGAAGTTGGTCGTGAAGCAGGCTGTCTCTCACTCGCGTTTTGCGTATCGGGAGTTTTGGTTTGATGATAGCGGATTGGGTTGTGGGTAATTTGCTTTCTATGTCGTTTTAACGCGTTGTGTTTGAGGAGTATTAGCTTCTTGATGACACGCGATTGCTTATATTTTTGTAGGTCTTTCTGGTGACCCTTTGGGGATGACAACAGGGTTTCTGTAATCGTGTCCTTGGGTTGTGAGGCTTTGCGATATTTTGTCAATTTTGGTGTCTACTTAGTAGCATTTATTGTTGGCATTTTGATGGCCAACTAATTCCCAACTTGGGGATACCGTTGGCCAACCAAAAATGCTACTAGGGTAATAGCTGGGACCTTTTTCTGTGAAACACTTTTGGGAATGGTAGCTGTTATAGTGGTGCTCGGTTCAGTTTGAGTGAGTCATCCTCACCACCAGTTTTTGTGTAACTGTCTTCACCCTCGTCCTTCATCACCTCGGGCTACATTAAACATAACACACTGATAAGGAAAGTGAAGAGATATATACAATTGTCATCCTATCTTTATGAAAACTATACCAATTGTTGGGCGAGGTTCTCCCGGTGAAAATGAGTCCAAGCGCGATATAAATACTTTTAGGATCATTGATAATAATTATAAAGGAATCTACCTATTCTACCGTCGTATACACTGCTGACAACAACAAACTGACTGTCAGTTCTTATTGTGAACCTATATGCAATATTTTAGTCAAGTCAGTGTCGCAAACCTCACGCACACCCCTCATAAGTATCTACTCCACAGTGAAAGCTGCGTGCTCCAGATTAGCAGCTAAATTGTACAGTGAGGTCATACATACACGAAACATATTCCACATAAATTCCAATTATTAATTTGAACAATATAAATAGACATTCCACCCTCCCTCCTCACCAGACACCCCCACAAAACTTGAACCAATATTCCCACACTTCCCTTCGTAGGTACCTCTGTCTCCCTCAAGGTACGTCTACACGACGACACTTTTGTGTCTAGATCAAGTGTCTTTTGTGTGTAGCTAGAGCTAGTTGCACTGTCTTCAGTCTAGCTATAGCTCCAACTCGCGCGACGATAGGTCGAACTCAGTGTCGCGGACTGCTCTAGGCAGTTTCCAATCTTCCGGAAATTTTGTCGAGCGTTGTACACACTTGATCTAGACCCAAAAGTGTTGTCGTGTAGACGTACCTGAGTAGAAGATCTACAGGTGCAGTATCACCTCAGCAACTCCCCAACTCCCCAAGAAATATCACAGAATCAACCCTCGCGCAGTGCACCACTTAACCACCCCATAATCTCACTCAGTCACCTCATCCTGAACTTCCTCATCAGATCCTGATATTTTCATCACCTAAACTCTCCATCTTCACTACATAACCAATCAGCATCAACAATCCGAAGTTGGATCAACCCTGACCAAGTATCCGGCAGGCAATGTCTAAGAGGGAATCGCAAGTGTCAGTTCTTTCAGTGTCAGTGGCAAAAGAAAATATCCTTTCCCTGTTTTGGAACGGAGCAGTCCACACTCGCCCGTGTTGGGTACTGACGCTGAAACAAAGGGGCCACTGAGACGGACGGTGCCGTCACTGAGCTGATATGTGCGAGTCCACCTTTAAACACCCTGCACGCCGCTAGAATTCAATAACCGCGAGGGCATAGCATGGCACGCGTTATGGGCCGAAAATTTCGTTATCGTCTAAACAGCCAGCGATTACCTGGCCGCTTGAAATGTCGGGCACGTAGCCGGGGCACTCGTGTCGCGGCTGGATCGAGCGCGCTATTATCAGCTAGCGGCACGTGCCCGCGCCACGTGCGGGGCGGGAGCAGATGGTACGGCCCTGCTCCCTACACCTTGCTCCGCGCCCTGCACACAGCACTCCACTCCTGCGCTCGCTGCTAATGGCGGCCGAACAAGCGGGCATCAGGCCTCTCTCTCGCCGAAATGCAGCGCAGCTGTCGTTACGCGCCGATTGAGCGTAACGCGGCCATCGACGTGCCGAATAAAGTTATCCGCGCAGGAGAACGAACGTCCTATTACCTGCCCCGTCCCCTCGCCGCCCCGCTGTCTCTATCCAGGTGGAATTAAGGGCGGAAACGAGCGTGGCCCGTTCCTTATCGGCGGCTGGGAACGACAGTGGTTCCCAAGTTTCCCTTCTTGGAGGGCTGCCCGCGGAAAGTGAATCCTCTGGGGTGCGACAGGTTCCACGCTGGATCCGGGGCAAGTTTCGGAACGCTGGCATTCGCGGTTGGGTTTGTTGGCTTAATTTTCTGGGCAGGCGGCAACGGCGCGGGGGCTGGTAGCCCGCTGTGCTTGAGTAACGATGTCTTTGTGCTTGAAATGGGATTCCGATCTGTGTTCCTAGCTGGTCTTGGGAGTGGTCGGACTTGCTGATAGACTGATCCGCTTAATCGTGATTGTTCATGATTTTTCGGAAGGTTAGATGTGTTTTGGTTAACTTTAATGTGCGAAACGAAAAGAGTACTCTTGTTGTTAAGCTGGGAATCCACCTGGAAGCTAAGCTAAGCTAAGCCATGCTATGCTGTGCTACGTTTTACGCAATTAGCTTCAATACATTCTTATGGAACCGTTTCCACCAAAAGCTAAGCTAAGCTGTGCCAGGCGATGCTTAAAAAAACAGCTTCAACACATCATTTTCCACCAAAAGCTACGTTTCTGTGCTAGGTTCTTTCTGGGTTAGCTAGACGTAGCACGAGATTGCCCTGCGAGGGATTTTTCGGAATCATAGCAAGGCATAGCAGAGAAGCGTAGCTTTTGGTGGAAAGGGATGTATTGAAGGTGTTTTTTTTTAAACATGGCATAGCATAGGACAGCTTAGCTTAGCTTTTGGTGGAAACAGTTCCACCAAAAGCTACGTTAAAACATAGCATCGGATAGCATAGCTTAGCTTAGCTTAGTTCCTAGGTGGATTCCCGGCTTAATTCATGAATAGGTAAACAGTAAAATGATTGACGGTTGCTTCACAGTTGTCTGCCTCCTTTTTTCGGTGAGTTGGATCTCATTGCAACGTTTGCTTTGCTATGGACAACGTAAGTTATAGCAAATGCGTGATTCGTCATTGCAAGGAATGAGATGTGTCAGTACTAAACTGCCTCGTATTCTTTTCAGAAGTGGAAAAGTTTTCGAAGGCATGAAACCGAGATTTGAAGGGGAAAAACTTCGGGGTTGCAGTAAGGTTAAGGGCGTCTTCTAGTAGTTGAAAAATTGATCTTTGCTTTTTTTCTATGTAAATTTCTTTGCCAGAATAAATATCTGTTTTTCTGAAATGTGTATTGCATGTAGCAAAAAATTCACAGAGGAACGTCCCCTTTAGTGCTTTCGAAGACAATTACTTTTTAATTGGCGTTTTTAAATGGTAATAGAGTCCACTGAAATGGATTAAGGTGAATTGAATCAGTCTTTGATCTATAAATGGATGAAGAGACATTTTAAAATGAATCTTCCTTGCAGCGAATATTTTAAATTTCAAATTACCACGCATTTCGTATGCGAATTCACTGTCAATAATCGCGATCTTTTGGAATTTAACTTTCAAATGTTGTCGATTAAATATTAATTAATACGTGAGAGTATTCTGAATAATTGTTACTTACGGTATGGAAGTCCCGTTGTTGGGCGATTTTCTCTCAGGTTGTCACTCGTAGAACTGTAACATATAACGAAATGACACACTCAATATGACGCTGAATTATTCAATAGCAAGGCTATTAATATTATAAATTATGCAATAATTAATTACTGGTCATTATGAAAACAATAATTATTCATAATTACTATTAATAATTCAGTATATACTCAAAGATATATACGATGAATATGGTGTGTACTATGTGCCGTGTGTCCTGAATTTATGGGGGTAAAAATAAATAAATATGTCAATTTCTTGTGTCAAGAATATTGAAAAGGTCTTTAGTATTTTGCGATCTGGGGCTTTCTTTACTAGATATAAAATCCTCGAATGTGCTCTAGATTGAATGTGCATAATTGCGTATACGTTCATTTCATTATTAATATCAATTGCACTACAGTACAGTAATTACATACCACTACATTATTACTAATGTAAACGTTTTAATAAATTACAAAGGTTTAAAACGCGTATTATCCCTGGTTTTAACAATGTCTCACTTTTCTTTTCACTTTTGCATCTTCAAATAATTATTCAAAATTTATATTATTTTCAAAATATAATTCAATCACTTTACATGTCCTCACTTTCAACTCTAGCAGAAGAACCTATTATATTGTATGTAACTTTACATATACAAAAAACAAAGTATGCAACAGAACACAGTACGATAATACTTAGAATTAGGAGTATTATTATTAAAAATTATGAATGTGAATAATATTCTTTGGTCGTCGGTTTTCAAATTTATCCTCGTATGTCAAAGAAATCGTGTGTTCAGAGATTACATATGAAAAATGTTTAAAATGACAAACGATAAAATAGGGAAAACTTTTATAAAAAATTATTATGATTAATACATTATTATCCAATCGTTTTATTAAAAATCTACTCTCTGTCGCGGGTAGCGTTTATACAAAAACCGACTTTTGAAAAAACCGGTTTTCAAATTCCATTATAGGAAAAAAATATAATTAAAATAGTAAATAAATATTTGTACTAATTTTAAAAATGTTCAGTTTGCTTAATATTATGAAATTACAAAAATATAACAAAATAAAGTATACTCTATCTATACAAAACCAATTTAAAAAAAACTTAAAGTAACCAGAATCGGCAACAATACATACAATTTTTGAGTTCATTTAATATTTATGGATCTACAGAAATATAACATAATAAAGTAGACTGCATACAAATCAAAATGAAAAAATCTGAAATAATTAAAATCCGTCGAAAATATAAATCATTTGAAAGGTGGTACCAAATTATAAATCTTTATTCCATGTAGTATTTTTTTCTGAAAATATGAACTCGTAAGGATTAGTTTTACAGTAAACTGTTACCTACCACAATATACTTGTGTCCAAGGCGATTTCAAGTAAAAATGTTAACGTTTTTAATTAAATAATTCAATCATTTCTGCATATTAATTCTGGTATATGAAACCGGTTTTTTAAATTTAAAATTAAAAAAACCGGTTTTAAATTTAGAATTAATTTTACAAATTTACGAATTGTACAAATTTACGAATTTTACAAATTTACGAATTTTACAAATTTACGAATTTTACAAATTTACGAATTTTACAAATTTACGAATTTTACAAATTTACGAATTTTACAAATTTACGAATTTTACAAATTTACGAATTTTACAAATTTACGAATTTTACAAATTTACGAATTTTACAAATTTACGAATTTTACGAATTACGAATTTTACAAATTTACGAATTTTACGAATTACGAATTTTACAAATTTACGAATTTTACAAATTTACGAATTTTACAAATTTACGAATTTTACAAATTTACGAATTTTACAAATTTACGAATTTTACAAATTTACGAATTTTACAAATTTACGAATTTTACAAATTTACGAATTTTACAAATTTACGAATTTTACAAATTTACGAATTTTACAAATTTACGAATTTTACAAATTTACGAATTTTACAAATTTACGAATTTTACAAATTTACGAATTTTACAAATTTACGAATTTTACAAATTTACGAATTTTACAAATTTACAAATTTTACAAATTTACGAATTTTACAAATTTACGAATTTTACAAATTTACGAATTTTACAAATTTACGAATTTTACAAATTTATAAATAAAAACCGGTTTTTAAAAACCGTCAAACCCTAGACGCGGACCCACGTTTTCCTCGACGCAAGTAAACTCCGCTCAACACTGTATTAACATTACCCGATCGTTGCTTTTCAGATTTACCCTCGTCCGTCAAAGAGCGCCGAATAAAACGAGCTTCAAGAATCCGTCCGTGCCCAAGTTTCCCTATCCACGGGTCAAAGGCGGAATTTGACAAGCCGCGAGGACAGTCTCGATAACTGGGCAAATGGAAAAGAGAGTGCGTCACGGCCGTGGCGGGCGCGTCAAAAAACTGGGACTCGCTGGTCCGGCCTCTCGTCGAATTCCCGAAAGTCAATTTTCATTAGGGAGAAATTGGGCTCGACTCGATAGCACGGAGGTCGAAACGAGTCGAGGCGGACAAACGGGAAAGAGAGAAATAAAGGGGTCAGCGGGGAGGGATGGGCGCGGGAGGGGTGGTAGGGACCGTGGAAGCGAAGCATGCCAACTTGCGTGAACCCGAATCATAAGTTTGAACGGTGTGCCTGTGCACGTCGGCGAACGGAGTTAATTAAATTCACTCGATTAATTAGGCCTATTTGTCAGACCCGCCGTCGATTTCGGGCTCGTCCGTGCGAACTGGCAAACTAACGATCGCCTGCTCGATCGCGTCTGCAAGCGAATGACTATCCGATACTGCTGGAATTATTAAACGCTGTTGACTCGAAGCTCAATTTCTCTCAGCTTCCCTCGTTCATTTTTTTTTGTTAGAAAAAAGAGTAGATGGGATGTTATGAAGGATTTTCAAGTTTGCGAATGAAGGACTGTTGAGTGGGTGATTAGTGGGGATCAACAAGATGGCACAGTAATTAATGAGGTAACTTCTGTGTTGGGTGAAACCAGTTGATTCTTCCAGAACGTTGGATAGTTTTGCTTTTGTCCAAAAGGAGAGAATAAAGAGTTAGGTAATGTGTGGTATTTGGTGTGGACATAATTAGTTAATTCGGTTGTACTCATTTTTGGATATTGAATTTGAAATGGAGTGAAGATGTTAGATGGTTAAGGAAGTATTATCTTATAAATGATGAAAAATGTAGGATACATTGTGATTTGTGGGCTGGTTGATTAATGAGGAACGTTATGGTGGTACAATAATTTAGGGCTTGTAATTGAATGTAATACTAAGGATGAATGACTTGTAATGAAATGTGAAGAGATCGGGGGTACCATAGTTTCATAAGATGGAAGTATATTCTACAGACTGTCGTACAGTTAAATCAATCACAATTTTGTGATTACTGCCCAATACTTATCAATTTCAGTGTTGCAAAATTTCTAAAACTTCTACATGTAATTTATGAAAGCCATTAATTACAGAAAGCACCAAATGTCATTAGTTAATTAAATTCTCTGAATCAAACTAAATTGTTAGAATCAAAAATGGAGAAATTAATTCAAAATGCTTTTAACAACAAAAGCGAATAAGAACTTTAGTCGAGGCTACTAAAAATGCTGAAACTAACTACTAGCACTTAGGATCTTTCACTTTGGGATATTTTAGATATCCTCACCCATTTTCTACCTTTTACTATCTTTTCCAAACCACCGTTGTTCCTGCCAAGTAAACCCACCAAAACTATTAATCACAAGACACAGAAATATTACCTGTAAGAACGCCTTTATGGTCGTTTCAATTTATCTGAAATGAGGAACTTGTAATAGACGTCTGCGTCGAAGGACGCAGTTTCACGGAATCACGTATCCGTTGAAATTATTGCAACGTTCTGAAAGAACGCAACAATGCGTCGACGAAGCAGAAATACACCGTGGCGAATTCCTTCCCGCGACAGATTACGGTCGTGCAGAACTGGGAGAAAAATCTGACATAAATCTTAATTCTAGCGCAGCGCGGAGGAGCTGCCCGTGGCACGTAGAAAATTTCCTGTTACTAGAAGAACGGAAAATTTAAAGACACGCTTCCCCGAATGTTTCGCGTTTCCTAAAGTCACAGATTCTTCCCGCAAAATGTGGTTCTGGTTAGGGCTGGGAGTATTCGAACAATTTAATATTCGAATATTTTACAAGTATTCGAATAAACTTCGAATATTTGAGTATTCGAATGTTAATATTCGAATACTGATGTATTCGAATAGTATGGTGTGGAGTGGGTCAAAATTAGCTTACAAGATTTCACCCTGACAAATGAACCTAAAGAACTTGATTTATAATTCACAACCATACTATTCGAATACTTGGATATTCGAATAGTATTCAAATACTTGGATATTCGAGTAGTATTCGAATATTTGGATATTCGAGTAGTGTTCGAATACTTGGATATTTGAGTAGTATTCGAATACTTGGATATTCGAGTAGTATTCGAATATTTGGATATTCGAGTAGTATTCGAATACTTGAATATTAGGGTGGTCCTTATTTTTCAACTTTAAAATATATATTGTCTGACCCTCTTAAAATCTTCTATTTGAAAAAAAAAAAGTATCTCCGTATTTTTTATTTGTATATTTTGATATATAAAGGTCGCTCAAGGACTTTATATTTCGCATATAGGGGAGACCGGGGCAAAATCGGGACGTTAAGGATAAAATCTCATAACTTTGACATTATTAAGTAAAAAGCAAATTGCAATTGGGATTTATTAGAATAAAATCTTTTTTAAATAATAGTACATATCCAATTTGTTTAATAGAAGGAAAAATACAAAAAAATAATGATTTAAAATATGATCCGTTTTTACGATTTTACGATTTTACACCGTGGCCTAGGTAAAATCGGGTACCATACTAGATACTGGCCCTAGCACTTATAACAACGAAACTCATCCAATTCTCCAGTTCCCCAACCAGTTAGAACAAGCTGTGAAGGAAAACAACATTTTTTTTAATTTTTTTTTAAATTTATACCAAAATAGTAATATTTCATTGCCGTTGAGCGACCTTTAATCCTTAATATATTTTAATAAAATTTTAGACGAAATTCTTTTAAACTATTTGGAAGCTTCTGAGAGGGTCAGAAGAAAATTTTAAAAAATTTAATTTTTTTCCATACATATAAGGACCACCCTATTGGATATTCGAGTAGTATTCGAATACTTGGATATTCGAATAGTATTCGAATACTTGGATATTCGAATAGTATTCGAATACTTGGATATTCGAATAGTATTCGAATACTTGGATATTCGAGTAGTATTCGAATACTTGGATATTCGAATAGTATTCGAATACTTGAATATTCGAATTATATTCGCCAAATAATTGAGTAACTGAAGTATTCGAATATTCGAATACCGAAAAATTCGACAAATAGTCCCAGCCCTAGTTCTGGTAAGACACGACAAAACTGTGAACGACTTGCGAACGTTATACAACACATAAACAACTTTGATGAGAGAAACACCACTGGGAACATTTATTGCATTAAACAACTCCTCGTGAGTCGCATAATTACATATATACGAAAAATCTTGGTCACAATTAATTCATTTCTATTCCACATCCAAATAGAATTTACGAAGTCCAATTCCTTGAACACTACACATTTTCTGAACGATTTTTCTGCTAGAAAAGCTCACAGCTTTCCTACCTTGGACCCTTTATAGCCAGTTTTTTCTACTGCAAATTAATTTACGACGCGTTATAGGCGATGGTTTCTTGAGGATATTCTCTATATGTGGTAGGGATTGAAGCAGTTTTTGTTGTATATAATAAAATGTCACAGGACGTGGCAGAGAAGCAGTAGTTTTATTTGTCGAGGTACAGAATAAAGTGTTTAAATATTACGAGGAGAAAATAGCTGGAGGCGAAAAACTCTGTACAAAGGTTAGGAGTGCTGTAGTTACTCCGCGCAAAGGAAATTCTTTTTAAAAATGTAGGACAAAAGAAAGGGACATATTAATATTACAATGAAAGTACAAGTTTAAGAATGTCTTTACTTAAACTTTTGAGCAGCAGCGTGCATGACTGATAAAGTGGTTAATGTCCTACTTATTTCTACCGAGATAGATTTGGTTAAGTTGAAAAACAGTCCCTGACTAAACTTGGCCTTTGCTTTTGTCTTTGTTGACTTTCTTCTCAATAAAGACGTTTAATAATAATAATATCGGCCAGTGAATACTTAGTCAACAATCATGCAATGATACATTCCCAGTAAAGTACAGTCGAACCTCGGTAACTCGAGTCTCAAGGGAAGGGAAAAAAAATCTTCGAAATATAGAAGTTTCGGCAAACCGAGTTTTCGAGTAAGAGAGGTTCAACAAATGAAAATTCGACTTATAGAGGCTTTGTGCGACTGTTAATTTTTTTACTTGTGAAGTTGTAAAGCAAGACAAATTCAACTTAATATGTACTACATATATGCCTACATGAATACAAATAATTATAAGACACATTTTATTCTCGAAATACCACCCTTTATTACATATTAAAAAAATTTGTGATTTTCATTTCTGCTAGTCTTTTAGTGTATTGTAAATAAATAGCATTTTTAATCGTGAATAATACACAGAAAACATTTTCTTCAATATTTTGAGATCTTTCTACGAAATTTCGTAACACATATGCAGAAATGAACTTCGACTTGTAGAGGTCGGAGTTCTTCTAAATTCGAGTTGTAGAGTTGAAATACATAATTTAACATGCAAAATGTATTTCAAGTTGTAGAGGTGTTCACAGCGGAGCGGAAGGGAACGAAGAAGATTTTCGTCTCATAGAAGTTATCGAGTTACCGAGGTTCGACTGTATATATAAATATTTATTGACCAAATCAATATTTCCGGTAGTATATAATTTCTAGAATAATTGTCGAGTAACTGTGAAAAAAGAAGGATGGAAATGTCACGTAAATAATATTCCATTTTAGTGATAATTTCCTTGTAATCCCTTAAGCCGTTGGATTCCACGAGCAGTGCTGGTAATGGAAGCGACGAAGTTAATGAAGTCGCTAAACTTTCTTTCAAGAATTTCCTTTCCTCTAATTTCGGATTGTAAGACCCGTTGCTCGGCCTGCGTAACTCCTCGTTTTAATTTCATAAGAAAATGTCCGCAGAACGAGCGTCGTGGGGGATATTAATTAAATTCTACGCTGTAATCAATTTACTCGCGCAATTACAGCATGGAGCTTGCTCGCGGTGCGTCGGAAAGAGTTCCACGAAATTCCCCCCTATCGAAATCGTGGATCTAATTGCAAGCCACCGACAGCCCAAGGAACACCGAGTCGAACATATTTATCAGCAATAGGCGAAATTAACGGCGGTCGGATCCGTTGAACGAAACGAAAAGGATCCGGATGAAGCAACTGTTCCAATCGGAGCGGAGCACTTCTGTTGCTCCTGATAATTAGCTCCTGTTTGAAAATTATCCAGAGACACGATCCCTCAGTTACCCTGGCGAACGTGTTTCAACGGAATTGTCATTAAGGGGAACGATTATGAATGATCCAGCATTACAGCCGCGTTCATTTCATTTCTGAGGCTAACGACAGAAGGTCCAGGCAGACCAAACCCTTTGGCCATTCTCGCGATGGGAGTTAGTTACATTAGAAGGAATGACTATGAGTCATGTAGGTGTGAGTGCGTGCGTTTGCATTCATGGCAAATTGCCTCGGTAATCTCCTAACTACAGGCATTAAAGTCGTGGAAACTCCGATGGCCACCACACCTTACACTTGACCCCTGCATGGAGAAACGTCATTTGTAATCGATGCGATGATGATCGTCGTTGCCGGCAAGGGTTGAAACTTTGAAGAATAAGAATCAGCTGTTGATTATTTACATAAATGTTAGTAGTTCTGTTGCATTGTTTCAGCAAAATATGTAGATTATGTAAGACAGTTAAACTTGTTGAGAACAATATCTGCCACTGGTAATATTTAATATTATTATTATTATTATTATTATTATTATTATTATTATTATTATTAATCGTCTTTGTTACTCTAATAGAAGAAACACGATTATTTACAAAAGGCATAGACAACCCATACAGCACACTCCGTTGCAGGAAGGTGCCAGGAAAGTTGCAGGAAGGTTGCGGTGCAACATCGGAACGTTCCAGCAACATTGCTGGAATGTTGCAGGAATCTTCCTATGTCCTCCCCTGTGGAACATTGCACGGCAACGCACCTGGAACCTTCCTGCAACCTTCATGCAACGTTCCGGAGATTTTCTAGCAATGGTCACGCAACGTTCCGGAAAATTTCTAGCAATGGTTATGCAACGTTCCGGAAATTTTCTAGCAATGGTCACGCAACGTTCCGGAAATTTTCTAGCAATGGTCATGCAACGTAAAAATATGCACATATACAGTAATCTGCGCCTACAATAATTATTATTGATATCAATTAGGGGAAAGTCGATACAGGAATCGATTCTGGAACGGTTTCGGAATCGATATACCCATACAGCATACTCTCATTGCAGCAAGGTTGCAATGTTGCACGCAATGTTGCCGCAACGTTGCAGCAATAATTCTATGTCCGCCTCCTGCAACGTTTCGGGTAGTACGGCCAAAAATATAAATAAAGAAAAATTTTTTCCCCAAGGGGATTCGAACCGGCGACCTGTAGCGTCGTAGGCGAACGTATTCGAACTTATACTCCTACCATGTAAAACTTTAAACTCAAATTGTTCAAAAACGAAGACTCATTTTGACACACTGCATTAGGGGTTTGTAACACTACCCTGTGTCATTCTACAGATTAAAATATACAGGGTGAGTCACCTAACATTTAAACTTAAAATATCTCCTTTGTTTTTAATGATACGAGAAAATGTCTCAGGAAAAAAGTGATTGCTAGACAAAAAGGACAACATATTAGACATGGTTGAATTTGTATTTTTATTGGCTATAACGTTACAGTAATGAAAATACGTCATCCCATTAATAAAACCATCGATGATCTTGAAATTTTGGGAAATATAACCTTGAGAAAAAAATCGTCTTCGTCAGAATAATTGTCCCTCTGAAGCAAACATTTTTTTCCTTAGACATTTTTTCGTATCATTAAAAACAACGGAAATATTTTAAGTTTAAATGGTAGTTGCAGCAATATTGCCGCAACGTTGCTGTAACGTTGCTGCAACGTTGCGGCAACAATTCTATGTCCGCCCCGTGCAATGTTGCGCGGCAATGTTGCAGCAACGTTACAGCAACGTTGCGCTGCAACCATGCAATGTTGCTGCAACGTTGCCGCAACGAAGTGTGCTGTATGGGTAGTACCGAAAAAATAACGGTTATGGACACGATATGAGGAGGGAAATAGGAACCGTAACCGAAACAGATAATAGTTGGAAATTTCGGTTTTCAATACAGTTATTCAGAATAAAGGTTCTTTATAATCGTTTGGAGAACTGAAACCGATATTATAACAGTTTTCGAGCCCTGCTTACTGTTAGACCTTTGTTGTAAAATCTCCGGAACGTTGCATGACCATTGCTAGAAAATCTCCGAAACGTTGCGTGGAATATTACTAGAAAATTTTCGGGACGTTGCGTGACCATTGCTAGAAAATCTCCGGAACGTTGCGAGATCATTGCTAGAAAATCTCCGGAACGTTGCGAGATCATTGCTAGAAAATCTCCGGAACGTTGCGTGAATATTGCTAGAAAATTTTCGGGACGTTGCGTGACCATTGCTAGAAAATTTCCGGAACGTTGCGTGACCATTGCTAGAAAATCTCTGGAACGTTGCGAGATCATTGCTAGAAAATCTCCGGAACGTTGCGTGACCATTGCTAGAAAATCTCCGGAACGTTGCGAGATCATTGCTAGAAAATCTCCGGAACGTTGCGTGACCATTGCTAGAAAATTTCCAGAACGTTGCGTGACCATTGCTAGAAAATCTCCGGAACGTTGCATGACCATTGCTAGAAAATTTCCGGAACGTTGCGTCACCATTGCTAGAAAATCTCCGGAACGTTGCGTGACCACTGCTAGAAAATCTGCGGAACGTTGCGAGACCATTGCTAGAATATCTCTAGAAGGTTGCGTGACCATTGCTAGAAAATTTCCGGAACGTTGCAGAAATGTTGTTGGGACTTTTCTGTGCAATATTGCATCGCAACATTGCTGGAATGTTGCAGGAATCCTCCTATGTCCGCCCCTGTGGAACATTGCACGGCAACGCACATGGAACCTTCCTGCAACCTTCATGCAACGGAGTGTGCTGTATGGGAAGAAGAGTAAAGGCGAGGCTGCAGTGGTGACACTGTTGGCAAGCCTAACCGAGAACTATAAACTAAACTAAAATAAGGACAACAAAAGAATTATTACCAAAGTTAGAATAAACAAGTAAAGAATCTTAACTTGTTAAAGTAATATTAGCTTGTGACTTTAAGTTTTACACGAGAAACACAAAAGTCATGTAAAGTAAAGTAAAAGAAGAAATAAAGTACGAAGTAAGAGTAAGTGCACATAAACTGAGGCTAGACGCAAAGTATAAGTGGATTGTGCTAGGAATAGTGTTGCAAGATAAATAACCGAGTATGAGACCTGAAAGACGAGTGGGATTTTAATTCGCGAATGAAAGGCGAGAGAGCGTTAAAGTAATAGGCGGCAGTGTAAGAAAAAGATGATTCAAACTTAGATGTGGAATGAGAAGGAATGGAGAGGAGAGCTTGGTGCCGGGTACCAAGGGAATTGGTCGAATTTACGAGTCCAGGTGGAAGTTGTAGTGATGATTAGCATTATTTCAGAATAATTGTGAGTGTGAAATTTTGTTTCATTTATTTTTTTACAGTTAGTTTAAATTATGCCTTTTAAAAAATTATGCTTTTTAATAAATATTTGAACAATATTATGCTTTGTAAATTATGCCAGATTTTATTAACTAGGGTTGGACAGACCTTATTTATTGCAAATAGAGGAAGTATCGATTTGACATAACATTGCAATCGGATATCAATGATATTGTTATTCGGATTTAATTAAAATATCGATTTATTCGGTGCGAGAGAAATTTCAAACAGTCACTTCATTATTTTTTATTTTAACCAAGAATGTTCAAAACGACATAAACAGTGGTTAAAATTGTTGTTTATAATAGTCTGCAGCCTATTTGATTAAATATCTCGTAAAAAGTGTTCTCTGTATTCGAAAATTCAAAACGAGAAATAACCAATTAAACCTCGGCTGAAAAACCATTGACTTGTATCACTAGGAAATCTGTTCCCCTGCATACACGAGGGAGATATTTAATTATTGCTGGATCCAATGTTGCAGAATTATTTACAGTTGCATAATAAAGTGTCCCAGCAATAAACCACACATGAAATATTTACTTGTCACTAGTATTGACGCCATAAAATTGCAGAGTTGCCTTTACGTGCATAAACGTCAGAACGCAGTCAGAATTCAAGCATAAATTCTGACGTGCACTTCATCCGACACATATATGAATGAAAATGTTATGATAAATAATTGCACACACACTAAATTTATATTTCGAGTCACTTCAATTCCAAAATATTCACGAAACTTTTCCTAATGAAAACTTTGTCCCTCGATCGATTTTATAGACAAACCAACGAATTAATTTGTGTCTATGCACATTCTGAAGAAATGTGGTGTTTATTTCTTGCCAAGGAATTTCAGTCATTCCCCTCAATTAGGAAATTAATCATGGATCCAGAAACAAATTCCACGTCGATCAAAAGCTTAAAACCAATCGAAACTCTATTCTACACGCGAAACTTTGTTTCTGGGTCTGTCGGCGAGTCGAACTCGAACTTGATTATGACGTAACTCCTAATATCCGGTAATCACTGGGTTCGACATGACCCGAAAAGATTGGAAACTGCTCCAAGATCGATAAAACGTAGCCCAGCGGTTCCAGCTCGCTTTTGTTACGCTGGCGTTACCGTCTTTGTGTTGATGGCTGGCAGGAATTACTTTTACGCGCGTCGTCCTAGAGCGTCAGCAACTCTCCTCTCGAGGTTTCGTTCCAGGGACTTCTGTTTTAAAACTATGACTGATGGTGTGTCCGACTGTAGTTAGTGGAACGCTACCTCGTTCCGTTCATTTGCTGTGCCCTCCCTCGAATTATTTAAACAGCACTGGAGTTTACGAGATCGTTTCGAGGAAATGGCAAAAATATTGCGAAGCTTTGTCGAAATATTTATAATAAGTAAAATATTTTACTATAAGTAATTATTATTGGTACTATATAAGTAATTATCATTACTTATTATTAATATATAATAATAATTACTATAAGTAAAATATAGTGAGAATTATAAATATATTATAAATATGTAAAATATAATGAGTAGTATTACTTAAATATTACTTAAAATTTTTACTTATAATAAAATATTTTACTTATAATAATTATAAAGCTTAATAAATTTGTTACTATAAGTAAAATTTTTAAGTAATATTTAAGTAATATTTTATTAATAGTAAAAAATTTTGTTTTAAAAACAATCTTTAATTAAAATGTACTAAAAAGGAAAAAATAATTTTGATACCGGCCTAAACACCTGCCATAGAAAAATTCCCTTATATAACTAAAAATAAAAGAATGTGAAATGTTTCAAGTCGATCGGATATGTAGAAGTGGGTCAAAAATTAAAATTAGTTTAAAAGATTTCACCCTAACAAACTAGCGAACTCACAAGTGAAGCTAAATAATAAAAGCTTGTAAAAAAAAGACATTTTTGTTTTGTAGAGAATTTACCAGTCATTCGTAGTTAAAAATTCGTTGCTCGGGAAATAAAATAAAATGGTCGACGATTTGGAAAATGCTAATGTTAATTGTAAGTGTTCGTGGTATTGTTTTACGTTTTAGTAGATATTCAAATGTGACCGTGCTTGTTGGAATAAAGTGACAATCCTTGTAATCTCGTAGTAGGAACAAGTGTAGGGTTTAACAGAATTTCGTGAATGAAAAGGTTTTAAAGAAGAGTGATGCTTCCTGGTGTCAGAAATATTCAACGTTTCTTGGAAAGAATACATACGATATAGGAATTTTTTAATTGTAGAAAGGTGTACCTAGTTCAGAAAATCAAAGGGCTGGGAATTAGGGCTGGGACTATTTGTCGAATTCTTCGGTATTCGAATATTCGAATACTTCAGTTGCTCAATTATTTGGCGAATATCATTCGAATATCCAAGTATTCGAATATTATTCGAATATCCAAGTATTCGAATATTATTCGAATATCCAAGTATTCGAATATTATTCGAATATCCAAGTATTCGAATATTATTCGAATATCCAAGTATTCGAATATTATTCGAATATTTAGGTATTCGAATAGTATGGTGTGAATTAAAAATCAAGTTCTTTAGGTTCATTTGTCAGGGTGAAATCTTATAAGCTAATTTTGATCCACTTCGCACCATCGGTATTCGAATAGTATTTGAATACATCAGTATTCGAATAGTATTTGAATACATCAGTATTCGAATAGTATTTGAATACATCAGTATTCGAAGAGGATTTGAATACGTCAGTATTCGAATAGGATTTGAATACGTCAGTATTCGAATAGTGTTTGAATACATCAGTATTCGAATGGCATTCGAATAATACCATTCGAATACTCAAATATTCGAAGTTTATTCGTAGCATTCGAATACTTGTAAAATATTCAAATATTAAATTATTCGAATAGTCCCAGCCCTACTGGAAATAAGATTTTCATGTTTTGTGAAGTTCTGCAATAGGTGTAATGCCACTAATATTTACAAACTATTTATTAATCAATATTGGCGAACAGGAACATTATCTTTTAAACAGTTTAATACCCGTTTGTAAATTATATTAATACTTTTCTATGTGCATGTATGTTTGGATGTCACCGTCCTAGCAATTACGTATCAGAAATATTGATTACAGGTCTTTCTGTGTTCATAAGTTCCACAGTCTCCCTTTATCATCACCACACCGCATTTATCCACCCTATACACCCTTATCAATTTCCCGCCTTTGCCTCCCTATTCGACATGTTTGCTGAAAGATATACTTATCAAGACCTTTTAGCTCCTTTCAATGCCCTCTATCAACTGATAAAGCCTGAACCCATAGTTGTCATAACACTCCTTCAAACACACTAAAGAACACTGTAATTGCATACTAGAAGTACCCATCATAAACTTTATCTAATCTATCATTCTTCATAATAACACTATTGTTACACAAGTTTATTCACTCCAAATAATAGAAGCATTCAATTGGGCCAATCTTGGCTCTAAAGTAGTAATGAATTGCAATTAGGGAAATACAGTAGATTTCCGAAGGTTTTCAGAAGTGAGAGAGGGGTCGGCAGGATGGTGCAAAATTTAAAACACATGACACAGAGAGATTTTACGAATCCATTAGTACTGTAGTACTGTTGAGAATTGTCACTTCGGGATATTCCCTTGTAAGTACAACTGGAGTATGCAATGGAATAAGCTAACCTAGGCTAACAAGCGTCTGCCGCCCTTTTCGTGAAGTATCATTAAATATATTAAATTAAAATGAATTGAGATACTTTTAAATTAATTCAGTATTACAACTTACATATGAGTTAATACTAATTTACTACATGAAAAAAGTGAATTGTTTTTAAGTTGTCTCAAGCCTTTACTTTCGAAGTTTGAGAAACTAGATAAACATTTTACTTTAGAACAGAAATCTATGGTATTATTGTCGATGAAAAAGTAACAAGTTACAAGCAAAATCATTTTCATACTTTATTCAAGATCTTTCGCCCAAAATTTGCCCGCACATCCGCGCCTGCTGAAAGTATGGACAATGCTCTGTGAGAATGCTGTGATAGTTTTCAAATAGATTCACTGTTTGTTGGGGAGAGGATGACAATGGCTCTTAATTAATCAACTAAGGAAGCCGTGCATAAAAAACTTGATTTTTAAAAAAAAAACTTCCACTTTAAATAGCCGCCATTTTGTTTTAAATTACTATTTCGGAAATTCCTTCCGTGAATCAGGATACATTAATATACTAACGAAATCTTTTTTGTTTTCAGATAATCTAGTTCCAAATGGCAGTGCTCACCCCAAAACAACTTTTCAAAAAGGCTTCTTGGAATACGGTTGTAATTTTATTAGAAACCTAAATTTTTTCAACAAAAAAATTACCAAATGTTCTTTAAACGTTGCTCTTTCAAGTGGAAAAATTTATGTAAAAATATATGCTCCCAGTGTTTTAAAAAAAATTCACAAACACACGCCTCTGTCATCCTGACTAGTTACAACCCTTTAACAGAAAGCAACTAAAATTACAATTTTCATTTCTAAATGACACACCCCTAAGCTTGTGCTGACCAAAAACTGTACAAAGACACCTCTATTTATCTCCAAAGCAACAATTCAGAAACTCTCAGTGAATATTCTCAATGCTTCCCAGAAACGCCAAAACCACGCAACGTGTGGAAGTCCCTCGACGCGAAAGAACGCTGACACCCAGACACAGTGTCAAAACACCGTGGTGACGGGTGGATTAGGGCGAGTACATTGCAGTGGTCGGAGCACTTGCTCGCCCACGCAGAAGCTCGCTTAGGAAGGCTGGGCAGGGCCGGTTCCACCGTGGGTCCAATATCCTGCGCTATCGTGGCGGAACAGTTCCAGGTGGTCGGCACGCGTATCCCGATGGATGAACAGGGCGGACGATAGAACCGCGTACGCTTTCGTGGATAACCGAGCGACGCGATAAAGCCTGGCTGGGAGGGTCCTGCCGCTTCGAGGAAACGAAGCCAGAGGGATCGAAGAGCGGCCGACACGGCAATAAACAATTACTTAAGGCACTGTTACGCGCGGCACACCCACGCATTAGTCGAAGTAGAATGCCGCGCCCATCCGTGATCGTGGGCTTGGTCCCTCCATTAGTATACACACGCGTCCCCTCCACCTGAACGTGCACGCGTTCCTACCTTCGCCGTGTGCACGCTGGACGCAATCGAATCGAACGATGACGTACAGTCATTTTTCAAACGGCCCGGGTAATGGTCCTTCGTCGGTTTTTAAGGGTAATTGAATGGTCCTCGGTGCTGGGAGCGGTGCTTTATGGGGGATCGTTCGAGTGTTTAGACTTGGACGATGTTTACTTGTTTCCCTTTTGTCGCCGTCACGCGTCCGGGGAGCTGGTCCGTGTGGCCAATGCCTTTTTACGGACATCGAATGGTATCATATCGCTGCTTGGCATTGATAGTAGGGCTGGGACTATTTGTCGAATTTTTCGGTATTCGAATGTTCGAATACTTCGGTTGCTCAATTATTTGGCGAATACAAGTCGAATATCCAAGTATTCGAATATTATTCGAATATCCAAGTATTCGAATACTATTCGAATATCCAAGTATTCGAATACTATTCGAATATCCAAGTATTCGAATACTATTCGAATATCCAAGTATTCGAATACTATTCGAATATCCAAGTATTCAAATACTATTCGAATACTATTCGAATATTTAAGTATTCGAAAACTGATGTATTCGAATAGTATGATGTGAATTATAAATCAAGTTCTTTAGGTACATTTGTCAGGGTGAAATCTTGTAAGCTAATTTTGACCCACTTCATACCATACTATTCGAATAATAACATTCGAATACTCAAATATTCTAATAATAACATTCGAATACTCAAATATTCGAATAATAACATTCGAATACTCAAATATTCGAATAATAACATTCGAATACTCAAATATTCGAATAATAACATTCGAATACTCAAATATTCGAATAATAACATTCGAATACTCAAATATTCTAATAATAACATTCGAATACTCAAATATTCGAATACTTGTAAAATATTCGAATATTAAATTATTTAAATAGTCCCAGCCCTAATTGATAGTTGCGTAACGAAAAAAATGTCTATGTAAATAAATTATACGATCAGTATTCAATTATCAGTCAAATTGCATGCCATTGATAGTGGTATAACAAAAAAAGTACATTTTGCCGGAACAGTAAAGCAATATAATTTGTTGAAATTGACATATTTTTAGCTATGCCAAGCAGCGATATTGTTTAGCGAGGTTTTTTAAAATTATTTATTGAAATTTGCGATGCAACAAAAATACGTACGGTGTATACATATACTCTGTAATATGCATAAAGGGTTTCAAGGATTTAAATAATTCTTTACAAGAATTCTCTGTTGGCTTGGTTTGAACTTCCAAGGTTGTTCAACAAGGTGATTAATTTGGGAATGGCTAGGAGGTTTTGGGTTTTGGGACTATTGATGAAGGTGTGTACCTGGTGGTTTCTTTGGTTCTGATGATGAGTTAAATTGAATGAAAGTATGTTTTTATGTTAGGATAAGGTGGTGCACGTGAATGGCCAGCAAGGTTGCTCATTCTAAGGAGTAAAAGGTTGAACTAGAGGAGGTTGTAAATTGGTGTTTCAAACTTGTATCTATAGTTACAGCTGTTTAAATCTTTTATGTAATGCAGAGAATCCACAGGGGCTACTGGGTAATTATGTTTACCTTGCCACTCTGGTGTTAGTTTACTATTGTTTCAGTATGACAGTGTTTAATATTCATGTGTAGATTGTAATTATTGGAAATCTACATATCATCAATTATTTATTGTTCGCACGCACTAAAGTGTCAGAGCTATTTAGTAGTAGTACAATAAACCCATAAGGTAAATTCTGTTTTTCTGAATTCCCCAGGAATTTCTAGAACCGTCGATTCATATAATTCCCTTGACTATTAATAATTCCACAGGTACAAAATTTTAAAACATAATTATCCCTTTCTGATTTCTGTGCGAGTACAAAATATTGGATACGCGATTCACTGGAATAAAATTCATTCTCAGACATTGAACATGGGGCTGCAAAGAGTGAAGTAGTAATTCCTTTTAATTTCAGTTGCTAAATTCATTGAAATTATTAAGTAGCTCGATATTGTCTCTCGAAGTTGTAACTTTTCCAATGATCTAAACAGTTTCCTCAATTTTTCTTTCTCTTCTGTCTTCCTTTCTTACAAAATCTCGGCTTATGCAATTTCAGCACACCCAAAATATTCCACTATTTATTAGTCACAAGTAATACCTTAGATACTAGCTAAACCGTGAGTACCTGCAGAGCTTCCTTAGACCTTTCACTTACTTTTACTGTCCCTTGGCGCCTATTATTTTTCCCTATCCTAACAGCTGTTTTATTCTCATTCTCCGTGTTTCCTCCCTGTTACAGATAATTGAACTGCTCGGAAGCCAAAGTGACCCACTCCGGCAAACAAGAAGTAGAAAAGGTTAATAAGATTATACACATTGTTTTTTGAAAATTTCGCGATATATATACACCAACAAAATATATTGTGGAATATATTATTAAACACGTAGCGTTAATTTTACAATGTATAAAATACATAAAAACGCATATATCAAGAACAATATTCTCCTTGTATTTAAAATTTTGCGCACGAACTCAGAAAATAAATCGATTTGGCAAGAGAAAATAAGGAAATTACAGAATAAGTACCAATGAATTTAACCATCGTAACATTATTTATTACAGAGAAATCCAATATAACAAAATTTACTGAAGGGCTTCAAACGAAAAATTAATATGGTCGTTCCATTACTATTTTGGAACAGAGTTAATCGCGATGCCTTCTGAATAAAAAATTTTGCCATCTCGTGGCGATGAATAGACTTATCAATGTAATTTATTTCACCTACAAAAACTTAACCACCTATGCTTTGATACCAAATAGCTATGCTTCGATACCAAAATTGAAAAAATTCCAAAAGTGGGGTTAATCAGTTTGGCCTCCGAATTGCTCGAAATATACTCGATCAGAAAAGTAAATAAATAAATGAAAAACCAAGAATCTTTTACGATCGAAAACAGTTCCGTATTGAGAAGCAGTTTGCAGTAGTTTGCAGGGCTCGTTGCCAGCCGCTTACACGTGCATTTACCATCGTCAACATGCACGGTGCATGTGCATCCTTTATTCTGCAGCTGCAGGTACGCCGAGTCACGTGGGTCACGTGTTTGCCTGTGGGCACACCGACCAGGGTAATTAGCTGATACGCCGTCTAATTGTTTTCTCTGTGTCAATGGCTCCGAATAGCCTTAAACCGCCGTGACGATAATGCTAATCGAGGCAACAAAGGGCCAAGGAGTGGCTCTATGTTTAACTGGAAAAATGAATAATCGATAAACGGGGCACGCGAAGGGAGCGTTCCGGCCAAACGAAAGCCCAAACGACGTCTGACGTTGCGCAATCTAATACGGGCATAATGCACGCGACCGATGATTACGTAAAATCCAATATTCCCTTCCAGGATGGATTAAACGTATCCCGTGTCAGATTGACTTAACTTAACGGAAATTTCGTGTATCGAGACCAGTAAGCGTGCAACAGTGGTGTGCTTTAGGGCTGGGACTATTCGAATATTTTACAAGTATTCGAATGCTACGAATAAACTTAGAATATTCGAATAGCATTCGAATACTCAAATATTCGAATACTCAAATATTCGAATACTCAAATATTCGAATACTCAAATATTCGAATACTCAAATATTCGAATAGTATTCGAACACTCAAATATTCGAATACTCAAATATTCGAATAGTATTCGAACACTCAAATATTCGAATAGCATTCGAATACTCAAGTATTCGAATACTCAAATATTCGAATAGTATTCGAACACTCAAATATTCGAATAGTATTCGAATACTCAAATATTCGAATAGTATTCGAACCCTCAAATATTCGAACAGTATTTGAATACTCAAATATTCGAACAGTATTCGAATACTTGGATATTCGAACAGTATTCGAATACTCAAATATTCGAACAGTATTCGAATACTTGGATATTCGAACAGTATTCGAATACTTGGATATTCGAATTATATGCGCTAAATAATTGAGCAACTGAAATATTCGAATACCTAAAAATTCGACAAATAGTCCCAGCCCTAGTGTGCTTTAAGGAGGCAAAGTCATTTGGATTGGGAATAAAATGACTTTTCTTTCAGATTTTTTTTAAGACAATCTATACTATCAGATGTGTTCAGACTTTATGTACATCTGATACATGCGATAAAGAAATTACATATATCTTTTTTCACTCAAAATAACACATAGTTAAAATAATACTGGCACCAGCATGGGACGATATCAAGTGTATGTAAAACCTGAACTTATTTAGTTGTATAGATTGGTCTAGAAAAAATCTGAAAGAAAACTCATTTTATTCCTGATCCAAATGACCCTTGCCCTTTAACAGAGAAGGCGATTACATGGAGAAATGGAAATAGTTCGCTTATTGGTAAAAGTAACCAAGTCCAGTTTTTAAAAGAAAATGAGATTTTGGTCTTTAGCGAATGCTTTTTGTGGTAAAATTTACCGGAAATTAAGAAATATGGACTTGGCCAATTTTACCAACAAGCCAACCACTGGGGTACATATTTCAATCAAGGGGTAGTTTAATTGAATTCGATTATATTGGAAAGTAAGTTATTCACTTCCTCTTGTATGGGAATTTACGCTTCATTGTTACTTAAAGTATTATTTTTCATGGGGGACATTTTCGTCACTGGTCGTTGAAAATCTCTACAGATTGACTACCCTTTTTATCGGTTTTTGGATCAGTACTGTCTTCGCTATTTAAGTGATAGCGTCTGAAATACCAGTTGTGAGTCACGGTTCTGTGTCGCGTGAAATGGAGCCTAAATTCATTTACAAGGGGAAGTGGATAAGTAAGATAGCCTGCTATTTATTCTTTGTAATATTGCAGCGGAATCAAGTTGAATAGAATTGCTTGCTCAGCTGGTTTAAACACATGTGTAATTCATTTTTCCATATCATTTTCTTCTCTGTTCAGGCATACGACAGTTATATCGAGCTACAAGCTGCACATCCGCTGGAATAAATTAGGCAACCTTTTTTTTACGACTTCCTATTGTATTTCCCTTCGTGCAGCAGTTGATCACAGTGAAAATTGTCCACCACTCATTCTTCCTCCATTTAAGTACAACGATGGATGAAAGAATGTTTAGAATTCTTATTTTCAATTTTCTATGCAGGTACACAAATAACTTTAATACTGGACTTTATGTAACACGTTCGTATCACTGAATAATGAAATATAGTATATTAATAATACGATAAAAAAACTAGAGTGAAATTCAATTATCAGAGAACTTTCTTTTCATCGAACCTCGTCCATTATACTATTTCCTAATCAGTTTCAATTTTTGTATTAACCTTCTTCGTTTTTTATTTAGTTCTTTCGCAACTATTTTCGATAATTATATAATTATTATATCACACATATATGTGCTATTCAAGTCTAACTTTCTTTTTCTTTTTCTTTTTCTTTTTCTTTTTCTTTTTCCTCTTTCTCGCTTTCTTATATATTTTCTTTTTTAAAATGTACTGTGCAACAAAGAATTATTATTATTATTATTATTATTATTATTATTATTATTATTATTTAGGACACACACACATTATTTATTTGAATATTGTGACTCAAAGTACCATTAGTAACTGCCCTCTTCTTCTTCTGCGCGTAATTCAGTAGCACAAGTCCGCGTTAGGTCCACCAGAAAGAGTCCACCGCTAACGATAACGACTTCACAGATCTGACACGCTGCATTGGACAGTTTATTCTGTATTCCCCGTATTCCCACTGCTTTCTGGCTGTTAAAAATTCAGGACACGAGCCCCCGACTATTATGTTCTCTGTGTTGAACCTCCCTTCCCCTTCAGGATGACAAACGTCGTAAATCATCCGTAGCAAGTAGCCAGAACGTATAACTGCAAGCGTCGAATGCACTTTGTACTTCTGTTCTAGTTTCACGAACTTCGGTCGTTGGGGAGAAATTTAAAGTCGTACGCAGTTGGTAGCCTCACGTTTTTCTTTCCCATCTGCTTCGTTTAATTATGACTTCGTTACTGATTACCACCTTCAGCTCGCGAGTAATCAGTTTCCCTCACAACTATGTACAATTATGCAGAGTTTTATATTTACTTTATTTTTTGTTGAAAAAAAATAAATGTTGTTTGTGAAAAATTGTTTTTACACGTGCAATATTATTAAGGCACATTTGCTTGCATTTGATAAATGTCTAATTCGATATTCTTAGCTTCCTATGGGTTAAATATTTACTCGTATTATAAATTTCTCATTTTTTTTAATTATTCTGGAGCAAGTTACAGTATGGAGGTATTAAACATTCAATTTTCTGTTTGCTACTCCGAGCAACTCATTAAATATTCGCTGTAAGGCATGATTAATACATGTCGATCGATTCACTTCTCGTAATCCACCAACCATGCTCCACTATGACTACTAAACCTAGACCTGCACAATCATTGTTATTCAGGATGTATAATTTTGTTAACGCCGCGAACAATAGCGAGCTAACAGGCACCGAAATCATCGGAATACGACGGAAAATCGTCGCTCATAATGCATTCGAATTAGAGCAATTGCGTATTGTTACAGCTGCGCTCGTAGCGTGTAATATCGTCTTTCAATATACGGCACACTTGCTCCACGCCCATTGTTTTTTATTCTCTCATAAAGCACTGGCTAAATACGAGAAAGAACTTTACATCGGAAAGCCTTAATTGCTGTCGTAATTATTCCAGTTCCTGATAATTTAACATCAATTTAAAGTTCACATATTTCAGATCGTAATATTTATACAAGATACACACGAAAATGATATTTTTCTTCGTCCTCGCAGAATTAAATGCAGAATCTTTTTCTTGTTGTTCCGCCACTCGCTTTTTGATTTTACTTCGTATTTTAAAATAGTTATTCATTCATCCTTTGAGTGTTGTCGTAGATGACAAACAACGACAAATTGGAGGAAATATTTTAAACTTTACTATCGAAATAATAACTGATAATTTTTTATGAGAAACTTAGTGTCTAATAGCTCTATTAATTGTACACTTAAGTGGCACGAGCTACTTATAGTACAGGATTAGTGAAAATGTTATTGAAGAATAATTCATTGGATTTTGAAGTGAATTTTTGGCATTTCTATAAAATCACAAGGACAGTGTGCATGATTTTGAATACAGAAAGTAAAATGGATGCAATCACAGATTTACTTGAAATGAATAAAAGAAAACGATGGAGCCCAGAAGTCCATTACAACTTCAATAGCTTTAAAATCTGCTGCTTAGTTTTAAATAATTCAACAAAGTAACATTATATCAGCAACTATGTATCCACTTTGTTCCTACAAGTTTGGTATTAAATTCCATCATAAGGAAATTATAATTGCGAGTGCTACGAAATAAGAGTTAAGTGCATTCCTGTGCAAGTATTCGTAAAAACTAGTTAAAACCCGATTTCAACTAGGGCTGGGACTATTCGAATAATTTCATATTCGAATATTTTACAAGTATTCGAATACTGATATATTCGAATATTTTACAAGTATTCGAATACTGATATATTCGAATATTTTACAAGTATTCGAATACTGATATATTCGAATATTTTACAAGTATTCGAATACTGATATATTCGAATATTTTACAAGTATTCGAATACTGATATATTCGAATATTTTACAAGTATTCGAATACTGATATATTCGAATATTTTACAAGTATTCGAATACTGATATATTCGAATATTTTACAAGTATTCGAATACTGATATATTCGAATATTTTACAAGTATTCGAATACTGATATATTCGAATATTTTACAAGTATTCGAATACTGATATATTCGAATATTTTACAAGTATTCGAATACTGATATATTCGAATATTTTACAAGTATTCGAATACTGATATATTCGAATATTTTACAAGTATTCGAATACTGATATATTCGAATATTTTACAAGTATTCGAATACTGATATATTCGAATATTTTACAAGTATTCGAATACTGATATATTCGAATATTTTACAAGTATTCGAATACTGATATATTCGAATACTGATATATTCGAATGCTATTTGAATACTGATGTATTCAAATACTGATGTATTCGAATACTGATATATTCGAATACTGATATATTCGAATGCTATTCGAATACTGATGTATTCAAATACTGATGTATTCGAATACTGATGTATTCAAATACTGATGTATTCGAATACTGATGTATTCAAATACTGATGTATTCGAATAGTATGGCGTGAAGTGGGTCAAAATTAGCTTACAAGATTTCACCCTGACAAATAAACCTAAAGAACTCGATTTATAATTCACACCATATTATTCGAATACATCAGTATACTTGGATATTCGAATTATATTCGCCAAATAATTGAGCAACTGAAGTATTCGAATATTCGAATACCGAAAAATTCGACAAATACTCCCAGCCCTAATTTCAACCCAGTGGAATACAATATTTGAAGTGCAATTAAGCTCAAACTAGAGAACCACTTCAGAGAGAGTACCTATTACAAACGAGAAATACTCCGATTATATCCGTGGTAATTCATAAATGTTAACACGGAATCGAAAATAACTATGTAACGAATAAGAATTCCAGAAAAGGTGCGCAATACGTTTGCAGACTAATACGAATGTATTGCAGGATATTTCCTCGCTCCCTTTTCCATTCGAGACACATTTTAAAGCACGGTCGACGTGATATCGCGAATTCAATGCAATGGCGTGCGTCAGTCCCCATATATTACACTTCATCAACCACTAATAAGCTCGTTAGAACGATAAACGGTCCGTACCTCGCGATACGTGACGAGAAATGAGACTGGTGGCCGTCCTGTGCACGGAGTTAATTACAAAGACCTCATTTTCGCAAGGCCAGCTCTAGTCATTTATTTGCCAATCTGTCCCACGTATTAATTACTTTCTTACTCGTACACGGGACCAGTGCTTTTACATCATGGGTCGACTTCATTAAGCCCTTTAACGTTTCTTTGTCCTATCATCGGCTCTAATAAGCGAGATTTTCGGCCCTCTTGTTTACGCCTTCCCTGCAGAAATTAGGAGTCTTCGACGCTCTGCTTTGCGGTCGCCTATTACTTTTAATAATCAAAAGGGACGACGATTGCGGAGCGTCTGTTATTTCGGCGCTATCTTTTGCTATTAGCTGATGTTAATTGGAGGAAGTTGGAATTAATGTTACGTGCTGAATGTAGCACGGAGAGCAATGTGGTTTGTACGCTTGTGTTTAAGGGTAGGTAGGGGTTTAACTTGAGTGGTTTAGATTGAAAGACTGGTCCTTACTTAAGGAAAGCAATTGTTGTTGTGTTGAGATATTTGTTAACACTAAACCTACCACGACGGGTCAAATGACCCTTTTTAAATCTTCCGGCAGAATTTCTTACACAGTTTTTTACAAAAATCTGTTTCAAATGCAAAAAATGTGTGTGTGGCAAATGTGCCATCCAGGACCCAATAATTTGCGAAACATGCGCTGAATATGAATAAGGTTTGCATATTGTTTATTTCTAAATTCAGAGATAAATGGAAATTCTGTTCCCTTATTCTTATGCATTTTTTTAATTAAATAAATAAACAAATAACAATCGTTATTTGGACAAAATTGTTTCATTTACACACCAAATTGTACTAAATGGTATATTTTTTGCTGTACATACATCTTGAAGACGGGTCATTTGGCCAGCTGTGGTAGAAATAGGTACACATGAAGCATCGGTACGTTTAGTGTTAATTATAGAAATCAATGGAATACGGCAGTGTGACGTTAATAGCGCATGGTTTGATTATAATTCGAGGATATTTCCAGAATATTACTAATTATTGCACGTCGATCTGCAATATTACTAATTATTTGGTCAGTGCAGAATTTGTTGGCTCACTGTCATGTGATGGTAGATATACAGAAATCTCTTCTTTTACTACACCTACAAGGGAAGATCCCGAACCCGAAAATTCAAAAATTCTGAAACTTTGTGAATATGTAGGAGATTTCCTCCTGATTACAACGCAATTTTTGTTTGTGGCCCAAATTCAGTCGAATGGGGTGAAATTAACCCTTGAAAATTCGTAAATTTTCTGATTATATGTTATAACTCGCGAACTGTAAAAGATAGAAAAAAAGTTTCAAGACAAAAGTTACTTCTTTTATTTAGATCTATCATTTGGCATACAAATTATTTTACAGTTCACGAGTTATAACACAAAATCGGAAAATAACCGGGTTTTCAAGGGTCAATTACACTCCTTAGACTGAATTTGTTTCAGAAATTTTTTGAATTTGTGGGTTCGGGATGTTCCCTTGCTCTACTGTCACCAGAAAAGTGGCGAAATATATTTGTACTTTCAATAAAGCGAATGAAAAAGCACTCATCGTCTTTGAGTAATATTTTGCGTTTTCTAATTGACCAGTTAGCCAGACCTAACCCAGACCTAACCAGCCCTGCAAGCTACTTGGAGGTGTCAGTTCATTACTGCTACAAGTGTCATTACCCTTAACGCGCAACTCCACCATGAGACAAACATATCGTGTCTTTAATCTCCTCGAGACAATTATTTAATCATTTTTTAATTGTTTTGTCGTTAGTTTCATGAAACTAGATTTTCATGAGACAAGTTTCATGATATATTTCGAACAATCTCATCTTTTACTGTCTCCATTATTTCCATTTAGCTGTTGCTAAGACTTTTGTCCCATGATAGAAAAGTCTCATGTAAAATCTCATCGTGGATTCGCACCGTTACACCGACATCCCGTCTCGCAACAGGGAAATTGAAATATCCCAACTGAAGCTATCCAGTAGGGCGGGGCAATACTATATAGGCTTAAATTTAAATTTGAATTTTCAGTTGGCCTGGGTGCGGGATAGTTGCCTTTTGCTTAACCAAACACAACAAAAAAAATTAAAAAAAAAATTTTGGATTTGGTAAAAAAATTTTTTTGGAAAAAAAATTTTGGAAAAATATTCATGTCTGCAGGTTCCTTTTCTCCTAAAAGTAATCATATAATCATATAACTGAAAATTCAAATTAAAATTGTCCGCTTCGCCCTACTATCCAGCCACCGCAACTACACTATCTGCCATCTATGGGAGCACAAACTAGAAGCACGGAAGTTTCACTCCAAAACCAGCTCGCAGTGTTCACCAAATTTAAAACACCCAAAATCCTAACGACTGCGAAACCCCCTACGCCAAATTACAACTCCCGGTCTCCACGGAAGAGGGTGAAAACGGCCAAACACCCTGGACGTTCTCGTGGCAGCCTTGACAGGCTACGTCGGCCAGGTGGAAGGAAGAGCGGAAGGAACGCGCGGCGAGTCGTGACCGCCGGAAGGCGGCCAGTCGACGATACATTTCCGCTGTCCAATGTCGGGGGAGCCACTTTGAGCAAGTTTGCCCCCCTTGATCGTGGACAATGCTGTGGGCGATGGCCGCTCGTTACACGCTACATGCCCACGAAGGATATGGACACGAGGGCCTCCCTTTTACACTCCCGTCGCGGTTGGTATTCGTGACACGCACCATCGATGACATGGGCCGCGATGGGATCCGCCGCTGGGACGAATTACGATTCTCCATGGGCGCGTATATGCGCTGGAATCGATGACGAATCCTGAGCTCACGGTTGCACGTGACGAAATGCTCTGTGAGCGGCGCTGCCTACTTACGTACGAGCGGTGTGTTTTCAGTGTGCGTACATAGGGGTGGGTTGCCTATACCGTACCATTTAAGATATTTTACGCTATATTTCGAATTTGGTACTAATTTGAACGCAAGCTAATATTGGATATTGTAGCGTGATCCTTTAGGCACCTACTATTAGATGTTTAAGCTTTTGTTCAGAACTAATTAATTTGTTATTGATGTTTTTGTGGTATCCTGTAAAAGGTACGATTTCGCCAACCAGTGTCCTAAATCGTACTAGGGCTGGGACTATTCGAATAATTTAATATTCGAATATTTTACAAGTATTCGAATGCTACGAATAAACGTCGAATATTTGAGTATTCGAATGTTATTATTCGAATAGTACGGTGTGAAAAATGAGTATTTGAATACTTAAATATTCGAATAGTATTTGAATACTTAAATATTCGAATAGTATTCGAATACTTAAATATTCGAATAGTGTTCGAATACTTGGATATTCGAATGGTGTTCGAATACTTGGATATTCGAATGGTGTTCGAATACTTGGATATTCGAATGGTGTTCGAATACTTGGATATTCGAATGGTGTTCGAATACTTGGATATTCGAATGGTATTCGAATACTTGGATATTCGAATTATATTCGCCAAATAATTGAGCAACTGAAGTATTCGAATATTCGAATACCGAAAAATTCGACAAATAGTCCCAGCCCTAAATCGTACCCCTCGGTTTCCAAGATCGTACTTCTTGTAAAAATAGTATCATTGACAAATGAAGAAGAAAATATGCAACATAAAGTAATGATTATTATGCAGTTATATATACATATGCATATAGATCACCCACAGGTCGGAATAACCTATGTAACATGAGTTCTCAAAACCTAGTGGTACGATTGTAGTAGTAGGATTTGGAAAACATGCTCGATTTGTTCATAAATATCGATGTAAACTTTATAATAATTGTAATAGGTTCATAAAATGAATGTAAAATATTCTACAATAAACCCGTTTTAGAAAAATAAAAAAATACAAGGGTGAAACTGCATTGAGAGATTATTATCAGCTAAAATAAACTGGTAAAAAGTTACTTCAATTATCCCAGATTTTTAAAATATTTATAGTATCCGGAAAATAGGGTGTAAGTTCGAAAGGTTTTGTTCTATTTCTCATTTCGCAGTTGCTTGATATCTGTACAATTACATATCGTTTATATTCATTAATTAATTATTGAGAAATTGATGAGTTACGATCTAGGCGACCAGTACGCTATTGGCAACTCCCCCTACGTGTCACATATTCTGGTTAAGGTGCTGGGTTAAATAGCAACGCTCGATTTTTTATACTTAAGTATTATATGATAATGCTTGATAAGAGTTGTGAGGTATTATAACTGAAAGATGGCTGTCAGCGTTGGCTGAAAAGAGACGTGTGACGGCCATTTCTGACAAGGGATGTTCGGCAACTGGAAAATTAAAAAAAATTGAAATTTTGAAGGACTGTAGTTCAAGTGATGTTAATAACCTGGGGCTAATAATCCTGGGGGTGAAACACCCTTCAAGAAATTGTGGGTGTTCATATTATCGTGAATATCTGCGAAACCATAAAAGATATCGAAAAAAGTTTAATTCAAAGCTTTATGGTTGTTAATATTCTACAATATAGACGCAAAGAATTTTCCCAAAAAAAAATTTTTTTTTATAAATTTATGCTTACCTTCCTTTTTGAAAAATTCTTTAAACTATAAAACTATATTCTTAAAGGGGGATTTTTCTAAAATGAAAATTCCCTAGTTTTTCTTATTTTTCTGATCTCAGACATACCACTAATTCTTCCCCTTTTACGGAATGCTATTTTGGAATGATTTTAGATTGTTGACAGGTAATGGTGGAAATTTTCAGTCAGACAATGTAATCCGCGTATTTACTTGAACATAGTTTTAATTTATTACTTTCACATCCGACAAAAACTACCTATGAAATGTAAGCCGTGCTTGCATAAATTTGAACGATTATGAAAAGAAATATGATTAATAAAACGGTTCTGAAAATTTTCCCAAACATCTCTTTTCACAGATCCTTGAAATTTTCCAGGCAACCGAGTTCGAATTAAATCTAACCACTGGCAGTCCCCCTTTCCAAAATTCATTCGCGGAAATGGAGACCATCTATATTCACGTCAACGTCAGTAGTAAAAATTCCCTTTCTCGCAGGTTCCATCGACTAATAAATTTCTTGGCGCAGGATCGATTACCTTTTAGCCATCGCTCGGAAGAAACATCGAACCATTTCATTTGAAAGCCCTTTTGTTTAAATACGATTTGAAATTCACGATTCTGCCTAGCAGATAGGAGTGTCAGTATCGATAATAGTGGACGGCGTCGTTCGTCTTTCCCCTATCCGTCGTGTCGAATTACTTTTCTTCCATTTCCCGTCTCTATACGTTACTTCCTGTCTCTAAACTTTCCACCCCCATACCCCCTTTCTTCCATTTTATTCCTATTCCTCTGTCACATAAAGATTCACCTTCCCTTCTGTCTCATTTCTTCTTGTTCCCACCTCTCCCGCTTCCATCGTACCAGTTCCCACCCCTACATTGTCCTTTGGTTTGTTTGTCTGTCACTGTAAATCTCTCTCTTTATTACTGAGTTTCTTTGCTTCTTCCATTCACTTCTTCTCATTTCAGTTCCTCCGGCGTATCTAAGCTTTCCTTGCCCTTCTCCTGTCTATCGTTATCTTGCAGTCGATTCTTCCATTTGATTGGAAAGTTTGCCTTCCTTTGCTTCGGTTCTCCTTTTTCACCCTTTGTGCACAACATGTCTTGAGTACTTTGCTCTATTTGTCCCATTTTCGATTTATTAGACCTTCTTGTAGGGTTAAATTCTTCTTCCTTCATTTCCACCTCGCTTTCTCAAAGTTTCATTAATTCTCCGTTTTCGGCAGAATTCCCCTCGATTCCTCCGTGCCCCTTTCTTCCATCTCTTCTTCCACTTGCCTCAGGTCACAATTCCCTTTCTTATTTCTCTCCATCTATTCTTTTTCACCCTCTTCTTTTCTTTCACTGCATTAAATCTCCTCTTTTCTCCCTCGATTTTACACTTCCTCTTCTCTTCAAATTTCTCTTCCACTATTTCCAATAGCGTTCTTTCTATGCACAGCAGTTTCTTCCTTCCTCACTCAATTTTCTTCCATTCTCTTCCACCTTCCTATCTGTCCAAGGTACTCATTTCTTCTCCATTTCCATTCTTTCTTTCTTTCTCTTCCATTCCTTATCTCTTCTTTGTCACCTCGAGGTATCTCTTCCCATTTCCACCTGCACCTTTCGACCACCTACCATTCTTCAGTCACATTAAAATCCTCACTTCTGCTTTGTACTCCTTCTCGTTTCCTTCTTCCCACAAACTTCCTCCCCTTCCTTCAACCCTCTTCCATTCCTTACCACTTCCCTATCACCCGGTGGTATCTCTTTCCCCTCACCTATCTCTTTCGACCCCCTCGCATTCTTCAGCCACGTTAAAATCCTCACTTCTTCCCTGCACTCTTTCTCAGTTTCTCAAATTCCTCATTCTTCTTTTCACTAACTATCCCATTTCCCTTCCATTCCTCGCCACTTCCCTTAAGGTACCTCTTTCCCATTTCCACCTGCACCTTTCGACCACCTCCCATTCTTCAGTCACATTAAAATCCTCACTTCTGCTTTGTACTCCTTCTCGTTTCCTTCTTCCCACAAACTTCCTCCCCTTCCTTCAACCCTCTTCCATTCCTTACCACTTCCCTATCTCCCGGTGTCATCTCTTTCCCCTCACCTATCCCTTTCGACCCCCTCGCATTCTTCAGCCACGTTAAAATCCTCACTTCTTCCCTGCACTCTTTCTCAGTTTCTGAAATTCCTTATTCTTCTTTCCACTAACCATCCCGTTTCACTTCAATTCCCTTCCATTCCTCGCCACTTCCCTTAAGGTGCCTCTTTCCCATTTCCACCTGCACCTTTCGATCCCCTACCATTCCTCGTTCACGTTAAAAATCATCATTTCTTCTCCTCTGTACTCCTCTTTGCTTCGTCAAATTCCACCATCTCTCCGTTCCCACTCCATCCTCCTCTCCTACATCCTTCTTCCTCCCACGTTCGAGCTCCCCGTTCTACCTCACCTCCCTCGCCCCGACGAAACCCTGTCCCTCGAGGGAGCGCCAGGAAGCGGCGCTATTAGCCGACGTAACTGTAGCCTCGTCCGTCCAAGGATAATTGCGCGGGCTAATGGTTCCTTTTTTCCTGCTCGCCCCGTCTCCCCGACTAGGCAAAAAGACGCCTTCCGACCTAGGAATTTAAACGGGGCCCCCACCCGGGGGAGCGCCCCGCCGCGATATCCTTTCGTTAGAAGCCTTCCGGGGCTTCCTTTGCGTACGATTTCGGAATTCGAAAACAGGCAAGGCGGCTGCCGCATTCCCCGCGTGTCGCGGTTCGTTCCCTTTTAATTGGCCGCCGTGGCTCGTTGTTTCCCAGCTGCATATCCCGTCGATGATCGTCGCGGGGAATAATCCATGCGAGCGGGCCCATGTTTTCGCGGACTCTGACGCTGCTCATAGCGCGGCGATGGATACTTGTCTGGTGCGTTTTTACAAACAAACTTACGCTCGTCGGTGATTTCTTTCCTTTAACATGTTGAATGCCGCGTAGATCACACAGAATTGGGAAACATCCCTAGTAGCATTTCTGACTGGCCCACAGTAGGCATACAGTCTCGTCGTGGCCAGTGATTCTCTACCTAGTTCTAAACAATATATAAGCTCGTGATCTAGTTAACTGTCCACAGATATTGTGTTCCATTAATTTCCATATTCCGCCTCGGCAGTTCAGGGATGCCAGACTGTTTTACACCACTTCTTCTAAGTCGAAGATTGGCTACTCTGATCCAATAAATCGTATCTGTGAAGTAGCTAATAAGCATACCAGTTCTTTTGAACTTTTCGCCATATCTCATTCTGCACTCAAACGTCATCTGAATATTCTAAATAATGTACTGCGATATGCATCAGCTTTTCTCTATTTTTAGCTCTGCACTTTACTAACGCGATTACTTCGATTACCGGAGCTTCTCAGTCAAATTATTTCATGTACTCTGCGTCACCTGTCTTCATGTTTTTTTTATTTTTGTTTTTCTGTTGTAATATGCACCCTCTTACACATGTACACTAAGGGGAACCCTTTCCCGTTTACAATAAATAAATAAATAAATAAATAATCCCTCTTACTAGATAAATTTTTTTTTGGACATAAACTTTTCAGACGATTGTCACCAAGTTACCTAAGCGCGCATACAAAATCTTCCGTAGCTTCCAGAATTTTTCGAGATCCACTTTGAAATTGAACAGCTATATTTTTGAGACCCCTAATATTATGAAAATGCGCAGAAAGAAAAATCAGAAAATAAAATTCACAGTGGCTTCCCCTTAATTTGAAAGTAATAGTGCGAAGTACTAAGAACTCATTTGCACATGTAAATATTTTTTATTGCAATTGTATTAAGTAAAACTTGTCGCGATGTAGATCCAATAGTAGGAGATTCTCATTTTCACGTAGTCGAAGAGACGAGCGAATTAGGTCCAGTACTCAACGTCTTAAGTGTTCATTGAGTTCTGAGAAAATTTCCAGCTGTATCTTCTAGATGTAAAGAGACCTTTCAGTGCTACGGTTTTATGGCCGATAAGTATGAAGTAAGATTGAATTCATGGCCTGACACGACATGAAAGATCGAAGTTATGAAGACAAGATTACAGGGAAGTGAAAGATAAAGTGGTAATAGCGTATGAAATTCATTCTGTAGTAATATGCGCGAAAGTTTAATTAGTGCTGGTGTAAGAACAAGTGAAATTCGCCTACCAGAGGGATTAGTCATGGCACATCACACAAGAGAGAAAGGAGAAATGGTGATTCGAGTCTCGAAGATGAAGCACGCTTTGGACATCTATTTAAAGTTTTCAACGACGATTTGCAAAGTGTGTTTGAAGAGATTCGTAGTTTGGCATCTGTTGCTATTGGTAAAGTTTCTAAACTGCGTCACTCGACTGTTTTCTACCGTGTTAGGCGCCTTGTATCCCTTTTAAAGTGCATTATTGGAAAAATATAAAGTGCAACTATTGGAAAAATTATTGGGTTTTTGTTATAATACCGACCTTCGCAGTAAGGGACGAGGTAAACCTGCGAAGATAATACAGATTGAGGATTTGAGGAACCTAATGGACACATATTCACGCCAATGTGTTGACAATAATTGAAGAAATTAAGGGGGTATTCTCGTCTAAAGTAGGGCTGGGACTATTTATCAAATTTTTCGGTATTCGAATATTCGAATACTTCAGTTGCTCAATTATTTGGCGAATATAATTCGAATATCCAAGTATTCTAATACTATTCGAATACATTAGTTTTCGAATACATTAGTATTCGAATACATTAGTATTCGAATACTCAAATACATTAGTATTCGAATACTCAAATACATTAGTATTCGAATACTCAAATACATTAGTATTCGAATACTCAAATACATTAGTATTCGAATACTCAAATACATTAGTATTCGAATACTCAAATACATTAGTATTCGAATACTCAAATACATTAGTATTCGAATACTCAAATACATTAGTATTCGAATACTCAAATACATTAGTATTCGAATACTCAAATACATTAGTATTCGAATACTCAAATATTCGAATACATTAGTATTCGAATACATTAGTATTCGAATGCATCAGTATTCGAATAATAACATTCGAATGCATCAGTATTCGAATACATTAGTATTCGAATGCATCAGTATTCGAATAATAACATTCGAATGCATCAGTATTCGAATAATAACATTCGAATACTCAAATATTCGAAGTTTATTCGTAGCATTCGAATACTTGTAAAATATTCGAAATTAAATTATTCGAATAGTCCCAGCCCTAGTCTAGAGGGACGAGATTCTTTATTCTTTTTAGGAACGACCCACAAAAAACTTCGCAATTTTTACCGATAAACATTACCTACACGTATTTACTAATATCTCAGTAAATTGTAAAAAAAATTTCAGTCACATATAATAATAATTATAGATATGGGTTTTTCTCAAAACATAGTTTTTCATGACGGTACACACGATACCTCAACTGCTAGTGGGCCAATCTAGTCCATCTTTTTCGTACACCTTCAGAAAACATATAATTCTAGCCGGCAGCAGAATCAAGGCGAAATAGTTTTTTTTCACAAGTTTAAGGCCGTTTAAAGACGAAAAAACACGAAAAAGATCAATTCAAATTCAAATTTCCGCCATTTTGTGAATTTTTAATTTTTTTCATAAAGCTTACTGATTAAGAATCCTTTCGGTTTTTTCGTTTTGGATCAGCGGAACAGCCGGAATCGTGTTTACCATGAGGCAACTTTTTTTGCATACGCTTCAAGAGATGACCCATACCTCCATTAATTATTATTATATATATGGCTGAAATTTTTTACAACTAAGTGAAATGGTAATAAATACTGTGTATTGGAGAAAACTGTGTAGTTTTTTTGTGCACCATCCCTAAAGAAGGACAAAAAATTGGCCATTTAGACGAGAATACCCTCTTAAAGGAAAAACAATTGGCAATGGCCAACAGGAAATGTCCACGTTTGACGATAAACATTGCAAAAGCAGCAAGAACTAAAATACAAACTTTTCCTTGTCTACCTTATTAACCACACATGCCCCCCTTATTAGCAATTTCTTCGTCACTTGAACAGCTTCGCAAAACGTAGAACATTTTCCAATGAAAGGCAGTAAAACACACGTGCTTTGCTTGTATCAAATCCAGGAATGCAAGATATTATGTAAGTGGTACTAAAAGTGTTGCCACTGGATGGCAAAAGTACCTACCTCGGTTCAAATGGTGTATCTACTAGAGCTGGGACTATTTGTCGAATTTTTCGGTATTCGAATATTCGAATAGTTGCTCAATTATTTGGCGAAAATAATTCGAATATCCAAGTATTCAAATACTATTCGAATATCCGAGTATTCGAATACTATTCGAACATCCAAGTATTCGAATATTCAAGTATTTGAATACTATTCGAATATTCAAGTATTCGACTATTCAAGTATTCGACTATTCAAGTATTCGAATACTATTCGAATATTCAAGTATTCGAATACTATTCGAATAATAACATTCGAATACTCAAATATTCGATGTTTATTCGTAGCATTCGAATATTAAATTATTCGAATAGTCCTAGTATCTACATCTCAATAACCTTCAGCCCGACGAACGTAAAAAAAGTGACACGGATTTCATAACGACTTGGTTCGAGATGAAGTGTAGAAAATGCAATTACGAAATGCCGAGCGCTGCGCAGCTTGGAGCGCGCGCGCACGGCGACCGCGTACTTTTATAAACGTGACGCAACGGGCCGGGCCGTGCACAGGAACCATTCTCATAATAAATAATTACCCCCGGCCGCGGGCCGCGTGTAAATAATTAATTCGGTCGCGTCCGTGAATGAACTTTCATTAAAGTAAAACGCACCGGCCGAACCGACCCCGCATGAAATTTCAACGGCATTACCGGCAAGTCGAGCGGCAGTTATCGTTCCACTGGAAACACTTCGGCGCGTAATTATCCATTTTTAACCTGCCCTTAGTGAAATACAATTATTCCGTACGCGTGACAGAATTTCCATGAGCCCACTCGTTGCCCCTCCGTAATATTCGATTATTTAATGAGCGCCCGCCCGCGCGGAACTTGTTTTACAGGTAAACGGGGGGGGGGGGGGGAGGGGGCGGCGGCGTTTCCCAGTGTGCCTTCTTGTCGATGACGAGCCCATTACCGTAGAAATTGCCTATAAATTTTGATTACACGGAGCGCCGCCGCTTTCGAACGGAACGGATGGGGACGAGCATCATATCGCAGTAACACGGGTAAACGCATTGTCTGACTGTTTCGGGGGGCATTATAAAATACGCATGGGTGGCGGTGGCTGTCGGGCGCGGGGGTGAGTCGCGTAACTTGATCGCCTTGATTGTGTACGGTGCGGGTGGATCAAGTGAAATACTCGTTGCTTCTGGTAATTTCGATCGGAGGGTTCTGCAGATTGATGATTGCAGTTTGTACGAGTGCTTTCAGCTGTTCTAAGTTTTCGAGAGTCTGCGCAGAGTGCTTGTAAGGTGTATAACAAAAATCGAGTTTACAGGCTCCTCCTGGACGTTCCCGCGTGCACAGAGTATTACATTTCAAAGAATTTGCACCAGTCGTTACATGAAACTGAAAATTGAGGTTCGACAATCAAATTTGACATCACTGAACCTCTATTTTCAGCCAGAATTCCACTATAGAGCACAGTCACGTTTTGAATCACCTCCTGGAGATGCCTGCGTGCACAGAATATTATATTTCAAAGAATTTACAGTAGTCGTTACATGAAACTGAAAATTGAGGTTCGACAAGCAAATTTGACTTCACGGGACCTTCCACTTTCAGTCAGATTTTAACTGCAAAGCACATTAACGATTGGAATCATCTCCTGGAGTTTCCCACGTGCACAGAATATTAAATTTCAAAGAATTTACGTTGGTCATTATATGAAACTGAAAATTGAGGTTAGACAAACAAATTTGACATCATTGAACCTCTATTTTTATCCAGAATTCCACCTCACAGCACAGTCATGTTTAGAATCACCTCCTGGAAATGCCCGCGTGCATATAAAATTAAATTTCAAAGAATTTACAGTAGTCGTTACATGAAACTGAAAATTGAGGTTCGACAAGCAAATTTGACTTCACGGAACCTTCCACTTTAAGTCAGATTTTAACTGCAAGGCACATTAACGATTGGAATCATCTCCTGGAGGTTCCCACGTGCACAGAATATTAAATTTCAAAGAATTTACGTTGGTCATTATATGAAACTGAAAATTGAGGTTAGACAAACAAATTTGACATCATTGAACCTCTATTTTTATCCAGAATTCCACCTCACAGCACAGTCATGTTTAGAATCACCTCCTGGAGGTGCTCACGTGCATAGAAAATTAAATTTCAAAGAATTTACTCCAGTCGTTATATAAAACTGCAAGTTGTTCAATAGTACATAGGGTATAGGTTACAATAGTATATATAGGTATGTATACAATGACGGACGACGATCCCTGCCGAATGGTCCCGAGAGTCGACGAATCGACGAACGAAACATGTGTTAGTATCGTTTTGGCTGAAGGTGTGCGTATAACGGGTATATACGTATTATGTCGACGAAAAATTTGTCGTACGAAAATTTTGACTGGAGAATCTATCAGAAGAAGACAAACCTTACCATTTCTGACAGATCCATGAGACGATATTACGATATCTCTGTCATGCGTGGACCGATTGCATTGAATTTGGTCTTATTCGAAAGCTCACATGCGGTTTACATAAGAAAAATGCCATTAAATTTAGAATATATCGCAGGCGTGATGAGATATTAGTGAAATAAATAAAAAGTGAGGTTGGAATGCCTCTGCGACGAGTAAAGGTACACGGTAGCGACATCGACACATATATACCGGGTGTCTTTCATGTACTTGGCGTCGAGACGCTACCGCGTCTCTAGATTTACTGGCTTAGGGTTTCAAAAAATCTTTTTTTTTATAGATATAAATCGACAATGTTACATCTTAAGAATGTTCAGGTCATAATGAATTTTGAAATATTTTCGAAGTTACGTCATTAAGAAGCAAAGCAAGCCATGCTATCTACGCTCGGTAGTCAAGGGAAGTACCTACGCGTTTTTTAAACACCGTTCCTCAAACTGGCGTCCACGATTAAAAGAAAACTAGACGTCACTTTGTCTAAAATTATGACTTCAATATATTGGGCCCCCCACAAATACTTAATACTTCTCGATTTATTGTTTTTAATTGAACAAAATAGATGTTAAAAATAGGCGAAAAGCGTAACTTTTTATTCAAACACACGTTAGTTTGGGTTTTCCATTTTTTTTTAAATATTTTAAGGGAGTGCCACTAGTTTTAGACCTAAACTTTGGAAAACCATTTGATTCTTTGATTTCCGATGATTGAACGAGGTGCTACATTGCACGCCACAAACACCCATTTTTTGAGGAGGCTAATAATATCTTTTTATGGTAATGTAAAAATGGGAAATTGTGGTGTAAACATCGATTAATAAAATGTAAAAAATTTCATCGAGATGTCTTGAAAAACAATCCTACAAATTGTATCACTATTAGATGCCAAATCCGCAAATACCCTAAGGGGTATTTTGGTAATTTCCCATTTTTATATTATCATAAAAATATATTATTAGCCTCCTCAAAAGATGGGTGTTTCACGATATCTTGATGAAACCTTTTACATTTTATTAATCGATGCATTAAGTTGCAACTGCTTGATTTCGTTCTCTTGTCTGCTAGTAAGAGGCAAATTCAATTCCTTCGCAATTTAAAATGTTTGTCAACAGGAGATATTGAAATAACACTTGAATATAATAACTGCTAGCAGTTCCAACCAAGCTAGTACCTACTCTTCTGGATTCAAAGCAATGGATTATACTCTTCTTTATCTTAACTATTATTTCAGAATAAAATTAAGAATGAATCTTGTTTTCCACTTGTGTATCTTGGGTGTACGGAAATGTGTTTTTTAACTACACCTACTTTTACTGTTACCAGAAAACTAGCAGCAAGTCATAGGTAGCCACGGAAAACACTTTGATTACAAAACATGTAATATATTATTATTTTTAATACAAACTGTGGCTCAATAAAGCGAACGAACTTTCTAATAACAGTATGGTGTGCAATAAGGCGGAGCGAAACTATATAGGCGAAAATTTAAATTTGAATTTTCAGTTGGCCTGGGTGCAGGATAGTTGTCTTTTGATTAACCCAACACAACTGTAAAAAAATTTGGAAAAATATTCATGTCTGCAGGTTCCTTTTTCTCCTAAAAATGATCATATAATCATATAATCATATAATCATATAATCATATAATCATATAATCATTTTTAAGAGAAAAAGGAACCTGAAGACATGAGTGGTTTTCCAAAATTTTTTTACAGTTGTGTTTGGTTAATCAAAAGACAACTATCCTGCACCCAGGCCAATTGAAAATTCAAATTTAAATTTTCCGATCCGTCCTAGTGTGCAAGCATTAGAATCTGGGGTTGCATCGACCATAATATATCGTCAGATATTACACTGGGTAGTGAAGGTCCAGTAGGCGTAAAAGTGTTGGACTTTAGAATCAGGGAATTGGAGCAGATCAATTTTTTAATTGCTCCGCTCCGACATCAAAGTACCTGTTCCAGGTCCGCTTCATGCTCCGTGTAAAACCTTTGCAACGCCGGCAATCAATTTCGTAGTTTTTAGGCAACCCCGGTATTTGTTTGCCTTTTCGCTAGCGCGCACGTCCTAGCACCGGGCTTCGCGACCCTACGATATAATATCTTTTCAATGACAAAAAATTGAGATCTAGTGTTTAAGAAAATTGCATTCACCTGCTTTTATAAAAAATAACAAAATAAAATTCAAATAATAATGAAATCTGGAGGAGTGGAACAGTAAAAATTGTCCGTGCTCGTTAATAACGAGTTCAACTATTTTCTAAATTTGTGCAGATTTGTGCACTTAAATTCGACGTTACTATAAAGTTTAATGTGCCCTAAGTTAATAGACACAATATCTCGGAGGTAAGTAGTATAGTAAAGAGAGTTCTAACCCAAATTTGAGTTTTGAGGGAGGGGAAATCCAAATTTAAATTTGGAAACCCAAATTTGACTGTTCAATCGAACCACTCTAAACGTCTATCGAACCACTTTGAACGTCTACCGAACCATTAAATTTGGGTTTCCAAATTTAAATTTGGACTTCCCCTCCCTCAAAACTCAAATTTGGGTTAGAACTCTCTTTACTATACTACTGAGTTAAAACACTTGGTTAAAACTCAAATACAAGTTGATAAACATTTAAGATAACAAATTGGGACGAATTGTTAATATTGTAAAAAACTATTTATCAGTTTGAAATATATTATAATACCAAATTGAACTTATAAAGATCCAATTAAACACATAAATATTTATCAAATGGTACGAGTTTAAAGAAGACTACGTTCTTTTAATAATATTTTAAGATACTATAAGAATTTATGGATAATGGGCCCAATTTTTTTTAATTGCTCGAAACACTGTTGGGATGTGACTCGTGTGTTAAACATCATGCCACCTGACGAAGATCATGTGGGCCTCCGAGTTCTTGAGTTTAGAGTTGCATCGACGATGAGATACAGGTTTTGGAGTGTTTCTAACACTGATCGCTCATGAAGTGGTTGCGACATGTTGTGGTGAAGCCTGTATATTCAGCGGGGTCATCGTCGCGTAAGACACTACAGGGAACACTTTGCGGCGACAAACAAATAAGAAATATCAGCGTGGAACGAGCAACCCCTAGATTAACGTCCTCGCTGCCTTCGCCGCCGAAGATCCCTGGATTATGGGAAGGCTCTGATTGGAGTTCCATAGGTACACGGAGCGGTGTCGTGGAGCCCGCCCAAAACCGGTAGTCGTATTACCATACAGATTGCCGTCGACTGTTATACCAACGGCCCGTGGAATCTATGAATCCGACTAATCATAATCGTACAACTAACCGAGGATAATCTGCCGCGTGGGGCAATTGGGAATTTTACTGTCAGAACCGAAATACGGCTGGTACCTACAGGGTTGAGGAATGTTTTGGAAGCATCGCTGGAATACTACGGTTAAGGTGCCTGGTAAGGTGGTTGAAACTGTCTTGGTGGAACAGTTATTAAATGTATTGGTGGGGTAAGTGGAGGTAGATTAAGTGTTGTGGTGAAATAGGGAGATTGTGAAGTTGGAGGAAGTTGGCTGGATGAAGACGTGGAAGCTGTTTTGTAGTGTTCTAGGTAGATGTGGAAGTTGTGCGATAGAAGTTTAGGTAGATGTGATAGTCCCTCTATAGAATTTCAAAAGTTGTATTGTAGAAACGTAGAATAGTTTCTAGAGAATTTCTTGTACCTATAGAATCCTAGGTGAATATAATGGGCTAGTTCTTGTACTGAATTCTAGATGGATATAGTTCCTGCATAGAATTCTAAATGGATACAGAAGTTCTTGTGTCGAATTCTACATGGATATAGTTCTTGTATAGAATTCTAGATAGATATACAAGTTCTTGTATCAAATTTGGGTAGATATAGTTCTTGTGTAGATTTCGAGATGGACATAGAAGTTCTTGTATAGAATTCTAGATGGATATAGAAGTTCTTGTATAGAATTCTAGATGGACATAAAAGTTTTTGTATAGAATTCTAGATGGATACAAAAGTTCTTGTATAGAATTCTAGATAGATATAAAAGTTCTTGAATAGAATTCTAGATGGACATAGAAGTTCTTGTATAGAATTCTAGATGGATACAGAAGTTCTTGTATAGAATTCTAGATGGATATAGAAGTTCTTGTATAGAATTCTAGATGGATATAGAAGTTCTTGTATAGAATTCTAGATGGACATAGCAGTTTTTGTATAGAATTCCAGATGGATACAGAAGTTCTTGTATAGAATTCTAGATAGATATACCTACAAGTTCTTGTATCAAATTTTGGGTGGATATAGTTCTTGTGTAGGTTTCGAGATGGATATAGAAGTTCTTGTATAGAATTCTAGATGGACATAGAAGTTCTTGTATAGAATTCTAGATGGACATAGAAGTTCTTGTTTAGAATTCCAGATGGATACAGAAGTTCTTGTATAGAATTCTAGATAGATATACCTACAAGTTCTTGTATCAAATTTTGGGTGGATATAGTTCTTGTGTAGATTTCGAGATGGATATAGAAGTTCTTGTATAGAATTCTAGATGGATATAGAAGTTCTTGTATAGAATTCTAGATGGACATAGAAGTTCTTGTATAGAATTCTAGATAGATATACAAGTTCTTGTGTAGAGTTCTAGATGGATATAGAAGTTCTTGTATAGAATTCTAGATGGACATAGAAGTTCTTGTATAGAATTCTAGATGGATACAGAAGTTTTTGTATAGAATTCTAGATGGATATAGAAGTTCTTGTATAGAATTCTAGATGGATATAGAAGGTCTAGTAGAGAATTCTAGATGGATATAGAAGTTCTTGTATAGAATTCTAGACAGATATACAAGTTCTTGTGTAGAGTTCGAGATGGATATAGAAGTTCTTGTATAGAATTCTAGATGGATACAGAAGTTTTTGTATAGAATTCTAGATGGATATAGAAGTTCTTGTATAGAATTCTAGATGGATATAGAAGGTCTTGTAGAGAATTCTAGATGGATATAGAAGTTCTTGTATAGAATTCTAGGCAGATATACAAGTTCTTGTATCAAATTTTGGGTGGATTTCTAGATCTACATACAAGTTTTTGTATAAAATTCTAGACCTATGTAGCAATTCTTATATGGAATTCTACATGGATATAGAATGTCCAAATATAAATATTCTTCTATAGAGTTCTAGATATAGAAATTCTCTGTTTGAAAATTTCAGAAGTTTGCTTGTAGAATTCTAAATCTCCTATAGAGTTCTGAAAGTTTTTCTATAGAATTCCAAAACCTCTCCCATAGTGTTTTGAAAGCTTTTCTATAAAATCCTAAAATGTCTTCTGTAGAGTTTTGAAATCTTTCCTATGGAATCCTAAAACCACATCTACACAGTCTTAGATCATATTTGACCAAATTCTAGAAATTCTTCTACAGCGTTCTAGAAGCTCCCCCAATTAAGCAAATCAAAGATCTATTAAAACAAAAAATCTAATAACTAACATTGTCGTTTGTAACATCTGCGTATTTAACGTACTCCCAGAAAAATAATATATACGAAAACGTCGCCATATAAATCTACACGAAACTGCGCCAAATCAGAAACCGCAGCAGTCACAATAAATGCCACCTTCTTGCGATTGCACGACACTTTCGCTGCCAAGCTGAAGCACAGCAACGAGTGACATTACAAGTTTACAAGACGCCCACAGTGAATCCGCAGAAGTTGAGCGTGACATTAGAAGGACGACGAAAACAGAAAGAAACGGCGATCAAATATTAAATTGGCAATGTCTGCCTGTTCTCCCCTCGCCACGACACGGTTGCTCGTCGAGGGTCGGCCATAACCCTCGGACATAACCGAGGAAATCACTTGGAAAATCCTCGATGAATTCACAATGAACTCGCGGTTGGTACAACACGTTCATCCGTCACGACGCCCTCGAGAATTTCTCATTTTCCGTGCTTCTCTTTTTCCTACCGCGCGTCTACTCGCCAATCTGCCTATTCTTTTCATTTTCCCTACCACGGTCTAATTGTCTTGTGGTCAAGTACTGTATACAGGGTGTGGCGAGCGTGTGGGATTAAACTTTCAGCATACAAGCTTTGAACAACTAATTCTCGAGTCACCAACTTAGGGAGGGACAAGAAGATAATTCATGTGCAGGTTATCGCTTCCATGACACTCATTCTGAACAATTCACTAGAACTATTAATCCTCTATAACTGATATTTTTTAGATTGTAAGTATTAAAGATTGTGTATAAATTAACACGTAACATTTCATAAACATGTTATTGTAAAATAAAGGTTTTTGATTCCTGTGTCTGAATTGTTGAATGCGGACCATTTGTGAATTAGCACCTGTAATATACAACACAGGTAATGTGTGTGGGCTCTGTTAATTTGAACGGTAATTTCTAATGATGTATTTAAAAATGGTTTAAATATGTACCACTATATGAAGCAGAATGTATTCCTCAAATGTAGCCCATTATTTCTGGAACACTCTGTATATATAACTGTTTATCTGTGCACTGTCTTCCTACATTCTCTTCTACCAGTTAATTTTCTACTCGAGTTTCTTGCACCATTTGCGTTTCAAGAATACCCTTTGCTTTTATTTTCTAGTTTCCTATTAAGTGTGTCAAATCTGCGTTGAATTTCTTTAAAATAATTAAGCTCTCGTGGCTGTTTCAGTAATCTAGTTAGAATTAGTTTCCGTAATTGTCGAGTTTCAGAGACACAGGTACCTACTATTTTCGATGGGATTTTTCATTCCACTCCTGAACGTTCACGTTGTAGCAAAAAATCAAATAGTAGAACAACTTTTTTATGCGCATCGTTTTCCAATAGCTTTGAAAGCATCGGAAACATCGGCATCGCAATATCGAAATTGCAGCTACTTTCGCGATCGAACGTTCGTTCCCTTTTCATGGCCTGGCGATACGCAAAAATTCACACTTCGACGATCATTTATTTCGTGCTAGCATTCGCGTCGAAAATTACGTGCTCTTCTCATCTTTCACGGGGACGGGAAGAGCAATGTAATAAGATCAAGTCGATTCCTTGTTCTACGAGCGCTGACATTCACTGTTACGTGATTGTATTCTTCTTATACAGTTTGTTCGAAGCGTAAGAGCAGCGCCAAGTATTTTGAATAAAATATTTATTCGTATTAAAATATTTATTTGTATAAAAATATATCTGCTTAATATTATTTAATACATATTTTTCTTTGTATAAATAGCCATTGTGATAATTGGCGCAATATTTGTATATCATTATATTAATTGACGACAATGTTTTTAAATGGGATTCTTTTTGATGGGATTATACACTTGGCGCTCTTTTTGTACCTTTTTGTAAAAAGGTAATTTTGTGGGGTAAATTAGCCTTCGTTATAAGTTTTCTAAAGTTGTATTCAAGATAATTTTTAAGAAGATATACATACACCTTTCTTGGGCATTTATTTTTCAATTAATATATACATAATTACATATTCGGCAAAAATTAGTGTCGAGCAGTATGTATATAGAGCTAGTTTCTTTCGGTCATTTCAGGTCCAGTAGATTCTGTTATAACAATAATAACGATTGAACTGATTCATTTCGAATTTTTGCATCCCCTCAATCGCGCGAATTTTGGTTCATAAATTTTCATTGCATTCGGCATTTGGATGGGCTATTATTTGTAGAATACAAACGGAAAAGCAACTAGCTAATAAGCAGGGCATTATTGTTAACAGAAACATTTAACATCTCCCAGAACAGTGTTTATCACACGTATTAGGGTTGGGACTATTTGTCGAATTTTTCGGTATTCGAATATTCGAATACTTCAGTTGCTCAATTATTTGGCGAATATAATTCGAATATCCAAGTATTCGAATACTATTCGAATATCCAAGTATTCGAATACTTGGATATTACTTAATACTTGGAATACTTAAATATTCGAATAGTATTCGAATACTTGAATATTCGAATAGTATTCGAATACTTGAATATTCGAATAGTATTCGAATACTTGAATATTCGAATAGTATTCGAATACTTGAATATTCGAATAGTATTCGAATACTTGAATATTCGAATAGTATTCGAATACTTGAATATTCGAATAGTATTCGAATACTTGAATATTCGAATAGTATTCGAATACTTGAATATTCGAATAGTATTCGAATACTTGAATATTCGAATAGTATTCGAATACTTGAATATTCGAATAGTATTCGAATACTTGAATATTCGAATAGTATTCGAATACTTGAATATGCGAATAGTATGGTGTGAACTATAAATCAAGTTCTTTAAGTTCATTTGTCAGAGTTAGGTCTTACATCAGTATTCGAATAGTATTCGAATAATAACATTCAAATACTCAAATATTCGAAGTTTATTCGTAGCATTCGAATAGTTTGTATGGTATCAGTATGAATTCGTGCAACCCATTATACGAATTTAAACAGCAATCCAACGACCTAATCATCAAACGTTCGCCTCGATACTTCTCCCATTTTAAGGATTCGTATTTCAAAAGCGTTAATCTATTCTGCATTTTATCTCACCCCCACGTTTCTCCTTCATCGTTTCCAATTCATCCTCTCCGGCTTCCCTTGCGCCGTCCCTTCCCAGGAACGACGTCGTTAATCACTGGCTATATTAATACGATGTCCCCTCGCCCTGACTGCGATCGAACGCATTATTTTTAGTGGACGATCACGTGCACCGGTTCCAGTGCACCTTCGAAATGCATAACGCGGCCCCGGTAATAAGAAAATCCATTTTTAGGGCCGACTCGTACGAGGGGATGCAAGAAATCAAGAGAAATCCTTCATTAACACGCATCCATTTCGAATGACCGCCAATGGAGCCTACTTTGGAAGGCCTTTTAAATTATTTTCAAGGAACTCATACTTCATATCGCTCGAAATTATTGATAAACGAATCACTGTTCGAATTACTTCAAGATAATCGATGTTTCGAGATTTTACTACCAATGTGACACAGAGTATATAAAAAGACTTCCAAAAGTTACAAACTTCTAAATAATAATAATAACACTGTATTTATTGCCATTGCAAAAGGCCGATGCTGTACAACTTAGCCACTTGCGTTAGTTATTTACACAAGGAAAATGGACCGAAAACATTTTTTTTTCAACTGAGAACCTCTTGAAGTTGGTTAAAAATCATATGGTTCCATCTAAGAAGCTGAAGATGACCTTCGTTTCGCCTTGAAGAAAACTTATTTCAGAAATGTTTGTTGCAGCTCCACGTTGTCCATTCAACACAAATAAATTTTAGTCAATAACTTTTGTTATCGCAACATCCTAAACGACTAAAAAATCGCGCGAGCCCCGACCGTTAGAGTGAACACCCTGTATGAAGAATTACCAGTTGACGGTGACAGAAGCGTATGATGTAATAAAGTCCCTTAACGTTACATCAGGACAGGTCGGATTGACGAGTCCATTGGTTCGGCGATTCTGAAGGACGAGGACCCGTGGAACGTTCGAAAAACATCATGGGAACGTACGTAACCTTCTTCGATGGCCCCTTCAAAGACTGCTCCATCGAAGCATAACGCGAGGTACCAGGCGATGGGGCGGTTAGGAGATGTTTTACGGCGCAGATTTATGCCGATGCCTTGAGACGAAGGGCGATGCGCAAATTGAACGAGCGTTTAGCGACGCTCCGTCGAGCGTGGCCAGCTCTGCAGGGTCATGTCAATATTTAAATTAATCCCCGGTCAGCGCGCACCGTTCTCAGCTCCACCGTTGAATTATATTCTCTCCTGCAATCCTCTCATCACGCCCCACCTCCTCCAACCATACCGCCCTTCTATTAATTCGGGGATTTTTGGTTTCCCGCTTAAACTCTTGCTTCTTTTCATGGGAATTCGCATCGCACCTCGCTCGTTTCTCGCTGTGCCACCTTCCTTGTCACCTGGCTACTTGGATACTTTTCTCCAGATCACTTTATCGATTCGTTTGTACATTATTTGTATTTTGTGGTGTATCGAGTATTACGTGTTTCGTTAGCTTCATCATTCTCAGTTGTTCGTGTAGAATCCATTTTACACGGTTTTATTACAGTCTTTCGTTATACTTCTCTGCTTTGAGAGGGTGGTTCTTGTGCATTGTAAATTCCAAGGTCTCTAGTTTTCTTAGAATCAATCCCTGACTTGATAAAGACACAATAGTGGGCGCAGATAGAGGAACCATATAGGCGGGCGCTGGTTTCATTTTGACCCATGTTATTGGTCTTACTAATTATTAGTCTTTGTAAATAGTCATGTAAATATATTTAGTTTAAATTAGCGTAGGTTAGATTTAAGTAGATCCAAATTTAGATTTAAGACCCCACCAAAGTGACCTGCTAGGTTTAGAGCAGATTTTTCCTAGGATACCAAAGTTCAAATCGTTCTATCACTAAAAGAGTGACAATGCAATTTAAAGTACAAATTAGCGTTATTAAAAGTTCCTACTATTTATGTTTAAGCACGAGTGCTCGTTTGAGACTGCTGCTTAGTTTAAGTTTTTTTTTTTGTAACAGGGTGCCAATTTCGGCTATGTTTATACCTAGTTCTCAGATATAAAATTGTTATGTATGTTATATGGCTAAATAAACACTTTAATTTCTAAAAAAAAAAACTTATTAGAATTACTCCTTGGAAGAGATACGGATATTAAATTACACCAAGCTCAGAGTCTATTACATGCAGGCTGGGCTTGTCCCTATAGGCAAAATTAGACAGCTGGCTAGGACGTAAAGTTGACAAGGGGCGCAAAATTGTCTTTTCATTGTTGGAATTTTTTAAAATGAAGTTTTAAATTAAATATTACAAGTTGTACTTTAAATATTTTATGCGGTGAATAAAAACTCAGAGTAAGGTCATCCAAAAAGAGCTGGGTTAGGGTGAAGTAGCCGAATATGACAACCTCTCCTAACCCAGACCTAACCCAGACTATTTCCGCTACAGTGTATAATGATTTTCACAAATACTGCTGTATAGTGCTTGCAATGGACTTTAAGGCTTGCTAGTTGTATATCAGTAAATGCTGAAGACTTAACTTCGAAGCTACTTAGTTGTTATCATGTTATTGTTTCCGAATATGAGACCCCTGCAAGTCCTACTGATGAGAGTGAAGAAGAAATTGTTCTGAATGATGAAAGTGATTAAGAAAGAAAATTATGATACAGAATGCTTGTTTTGCACAGGTCCTTATTCTTCAGATACGCTAGGTGAGCAATGGGTTAAGTGTACGTATAAAGTGTTACGATGGGCGTGGTGGGCCTATGAAGGCTTCAGTGGTGGGCCCACGAAGCCTGCGGTAGTGAAGAAATAGATTTCATATGTTGACTTTATAAAAAAAGAAAGAACAAATATGTTTCTGGAAAAAGCAAACTGGGTCTCATATTAGGAACCCATTATTTTATCTGCGTATTTAAATGGCCTTCGTTTTTAGTTTATTATGAAGAAACCGAATCTTTGTTATAATCCTTTCCAGTAGGTTGGTAAAGAATACATAAGGTAAATGTCCCAATACCTGGACACTAGTGTAAATAATGCTAATTATTACGTTTAATATTTGCTTTATGCATAAAAGAATTATTTTATTCAATTACTCAAATATTTAATCAAATATATTCACATTAGGGTGGTCCTTATATGTATGGAAAAAAATTGAATTTTTTAAAAATTTCTTCTGACCCTCTCAGAAGCTTCCAAATAGTTGAAAAGAATTTCGTCCAAAATTTTATTAAAATATATTAGGGATTAAAGGTCGCTCAACGGCAATGAAATATTACTATTTTGGTATAAATTTAAAAAAAATGAAAAAAAAATTTGTTTTCCTTCACAGCTTGTTCTAACTGGTTGGGGAACTGGAGAATTGGATGAGTTTCGTTGTTATAAGTGCTAGGGCCAGTATCTAGTATGGTACCCGATTTTACCTAGGCCACGGTGTAAAATCGTAAAAACGGATCATATTTTAAATCATCATTTTTTTGTATTTTTCCTTCTATTAAACAAATTGGATATGTACTATTATTTAAAAAAGAGTTTATTCTAATGAATCCCAATTGCAATTTGTTTTTACTTAATAATGTCAAAGTTATGAGATTTTTTCCTTAACGTCCCGATTTTGCCCCGGTCTCCCCTATATGCGAAATATAAAGTCCTTGAGCGACCTTTATATATCAAAATATAAAAATAAAAAATACGGAGATACTTTTTTTTGTCAAATAGAAGATTTTAAGAGGGTCAGACAATATATATTTTAAAGTTGAAAAATAAGGACCACCCTAATTCACATACATATTTTTCTTAGTAAACTTGTAACACTCGTAATAAAAATAAATTTTCTTGAACCCACCGGTTTACACCATTTTAGTATTGCCGTTAGCTGACTTGCTAAAGAGCCTTTACTTTTCCTTAAGCGAATATTATTAATAATGTTTAGTAGGTGCCTATTTGGTACAACTAATACATTTTTAGGAAAATGGTACCTTGTAGTATTATTTTTTGATTGGAACATTAAAATTAAAGTTCTTAATAGTTTTTATATTCGCGTGTCTATCTACTGGTACAGTGAAATCACGGAACGGCCCTAAACCTGACCATGTGTGCAAACTGTGAAATAAGTACGAGTTATTGTTGACACAATATTAAAATCATTATTCAATACCTTAGCAATTATTACTTTGTATTCTTGTTATCTTGTTTTAATGATAATATTCAATCCAATATTCATGTGTAAAATGCGCGTGTGACACACGAATACACATAACCTTAAAATTAGTCATTCGATAATAGATTGTTTTTACTCAAGTTTGTTACCTGATTTGAATAAATTATTTATACAGAAAGAATATGCCAATAGGAAACACTATTGTATTGTCTTTTTTATTTACTTTCCCTAGAAAACACCAAATTGCTGATGTTTCGTCATGTGTCCAGGTAATGGGACAGTAAAATCGGGACACCGGGACATCCCTAGTAGCATTTTTGTTGGCCAGCGGTTGCCAACAGTTGGGAATCAGTTGGGATATAGTTAGTGTTTATGCCTACAAATTCCCAACATAGGGCCACGGCAAAAAAGTTACGACAGTTTGCCAACGAATATTCCATGTTGGGCCTACAATTATTATCGTTGGTGAATTAACAAAAAGTTACGACAGTTTGCCTACGAATATTTAATGTTGGGCCTACAATTATTATGGTTGGTTAATTAACAAAAAGTTACGACAGTTTGTCTACGAATATTCAATGTTGGGCCTACAATTATTATGGTTGGTTAATTAACAAACAATTTACAACGATGATTAAATGTTGTCTTACAAACGTCAGAAAATTTGCTACATCCTAAAACTTGTTATTATATTCCAAGTTGTGATTTTTCTTTTGTTATTTATAAATACGTAACGAGGACGTCTGTCTTAAGACGAATGTGAAATTTTAAGGAATGAGTCGAATGATGATATTTTGTCGAATATTTCGCGTCAGTGTGCAGTTTTTATAAACAATTAATACTATTTATGTAACTAGAAATTAAAACTGTTTGTAAGGAAATGTGTTGGGTAGTTGCGAACAGCGGCTGCTTCGCAATCGGAAAGCCCGTGTTCGATTCCTACTCACGGCAAAATTTTTTTTTTTTACCTAAACCAGACCAGGCAGTCCCTATAAATAGTTGGGAAACAGTAGGGAAGCCTATCTTGGCCATCTGTTGTTGGCCCAGCCTGAAAAAAAAGTGCCAAATCTAACTGTTGGCCAACTAATATTATGTGCGTGGCCCAACTGTATGCCAACCCAAAATGCTACTAGGGATACTAGTTAAGCTGTCCAGGTATTGGGCCATTGTAAGGACTATGAATTATCAATATTTTACAAAATTATTGAACCCAATAACATGTTGGTTTTTTAAAATGATAAAGTACCCGCAGTGCCCCATGTAATTGCAAATCGTTTTTATATAAATCGACTTGTACAACTGCAAAATTCTCAACCGCGTTTCCGCCGTACCTTAAATGTCCAGGTATTGGGACATTTACCTTATTCTACTTTTAAGAAATGGGTCTCATATTCGGCTACTTCACCCTACATGAGCTCATGCTAACGCGTATGTCGCAATAAAATCATAGACCAAAATGAACCAAGGGTCTAAGGGTGAATAAAAGCATACTCGGTCAAGTATTTGTCAACACAACCGTCAATTTCATTTGGAAGCCGAAAAATATCGGTTACCGTTAAGGACCTAGTTTCTGATCAGTTTAGAGGGCTTCCCACTTTAATATTTATTTTTAACCTAATAAAACTTTAAATCATAAACATTTTTTTATACTAAAAGATGAATTAATGTTTAAACTTTAAGGAAAAATTTTAAAAAGTTGAAAATAAGTATAATTTAATTATTTATAAGGTACGGAATAATAAGGTGACTAGGAACTAGTTTTTGATCAATTAAAAATACATGGGGACTAATTTTTGATCGGGTCAGGAACTAGTTTTTGATCATCTGAAATACATGGGAACTAATTTTTTGATCAGGTTAGGAACTAGTTTTTGATCATCTAAAATACATGGGGACTAAATAATCGGATACTAATTAAAAAGAAAGTACCAAATAAACTTATTTTTAGTATTATACCATCTAAATTTAACTTTTTTATAATTTTATAATGGACTAACCTAATTTTTATTCAGGTGATCAAAAATTAGTTCCAGAAGTAAAAAGTGGAACTAAATAATGATCACTGACTTTTAAAGTAAAATAATACATATAATACTAAAATTCTTGCGCTACATTGTAAAGTAAACTATTGTAAGCAAAATATATGAAAATAACCTTTAATACCGCAACAACGAGCAAAGAAATCGACTGTGGCGTCGATGGTGATCTCTTACTTCGAGCAGTAAGAGATGGCGTTCAACAGGCACTTTCTTCAAGTTGGTTACCTTACATATTTATTTTCACGAAAACTAACAATACCAGCTGCTTTCACAGACAACACATATATTTTTGAATAATCAATTTTTATGTTAGTAATTATGTCAAACAATTATTTATTGACATAAACCTAAAAGAACGATTTATTTCATGAACTGATCAAAAATTAGTGCCTGATCAAGAACTAGTTCCTTAACGGTACTCCTCTAGTCTCACTCGCTTTCGAGTAATCACATCTAAGTCCCATAACGAAACCGTTTACCCTACTTCTTATACCAACCCCACAATCCCAATATTCATTCGATTTCCTCTCCATTTTAACACCTGAATCCCTTTCACCCTCTTCCCCCTTCTAGCGCCACCACGCGCCTGCACTCTATCCCATTTTTCTTCCCATCATCCTTCTGCACACTTCCCAACTCTCACCACCCCCGGCCGCCCGCCCTGCCGTCGCAACAGTTAGATCCTTGTCGAGCCTTTACTCGCTCCGTGGCAACCCCCTCAGCTCCCACCCTACAAGTCACTCTCGTCCGTCCCTCTAATCCTCCATCGATGCTCGCCCTTGCACAGGACGAACTTTCCCAAAACTCGCCTAACAGCTCGCCCAATTAGAGCGTGGCTGGCGATCGTTGCCAAAAATTGGCTCCTCCATTCCCAGTCCACCCTGCCAACAGTCGCCGGGCCATCGAAACTGAAAAATCGTTCGCGTCGGCCCGGCCCGCTCGTCCCTCCGCGTGACAGGCGACGATTTTTGGAAAACTGTCGACCGCTACGTGCACCTTGTACAGACTATTTTAGCCAGCTGCGTTCGGTTCAATGTTGTACCGCGTCTATTGATCGAAGCTCAGAGAAGCATAGAGTTACAGGCCACTGGCGTCGACATCCCCCCCTCGCCGCTCCCCTCGCCGCCCCTGTCATTCCGTCATTCTCTATCCAGCTGGGGCTCCCTTGCGTCCCTCTCTCTTCTTCGCGGCCTACTCTGCCCCGTCTCCTCTATTCGTTTCTCTGTCTCCTAAAATCCGTCGGCCCGTCTCTTTCCTCTTCCGTCCCTTACCGAGGGGTAGGGTGAAGGGCCGCACTATCCGAATTCCATTTCCGTCCAATTACAATTCATCCCCGTTTCAAAGCAGCAGTCACGCCGCGTTCATCTCGCGCGCACGCGGCCCGCCAAAAGCAATAATTTCTTTTCTTCGTCGCCAGCCTCCCCGCCCACACCCCGCTTCCACGCCGAACAAAGTGAGGCGCTCATCGTCGTCCCAGGCCATTTTTCGCGTTTCGTTCGATGACGAATGCCCACCGCCCCCGCCTAGAAAAAGAACGTTTATCACCGGCCGCTAATGGGAACGTATCGATTCGAGGAGCTAATCGAGGGAACCCCCCCGCCTCTTCACTCTCCTCCACGGTCATTGTTGACTCCTTTCTGCGACGGGGAGACGTTAATGTCTCCTTCGAGACGGGGGATCCTGAGCTGGAGTGTCTGAGATTCAGTGAAAACTTTAGATTGCATCGAGAACGCGCTGGGGTGTTTTATATTGATTGTGATTTTTATGTGATTTTTGTGTGGAAATTTTGAGAAGTGGCGTGGTAGTGTTTTCAGTGATGTATTATGGTAGTTGAGGACGAGTGCGCAGCAGTGAGGCCTCCACTGCGCATGCCGGGCTCTGAGTGGGCGGAGCCACGGGCCCCCTTTATTGCACAGCGCTGTAGTGTGAAACTTGAATCGTTTGTATATTTGAAGCGAAGCTTCCGATTGCAAAGCTGTAGAAGTACAGTTTGGTTTCTTTTGACATGAAAATTGTGTATGTCTGTTGTTAATGTTTATGCTAGCTGGTGTGGCACAATCAGAGTTGGGCATTAACTGAATAAAAAATTATTTAAATAATGATCAAATAAAAGTTACTGTAACTTTAGATTATTCGACGAATTTAGTTAACTTTTTTATTCGATAAGAATTTATTCGACGAACTAAGTTAATTTTTTTATTCGGCGAGAATTTATTCGACGAATACAGATAATTCTTTTATTCGGCGAGAATTTATTCGACGAATACAGTTATTTTTTTTATTCGTTGTGAGTGTCAACTTCAGCGTTAAATCAATTTTTTAACATTAACTTTATTTGACGGTATAGTCAGCGTCGAATAATTTTCTGGCGAGCGTTCGAAACGCCGAGGACCGCGTTGAGGTTTGTATCGCCCGATGACGAAAATTTAAATCTTCATCATTGTTATCCTACCTATTTCAAATATCACCAATGGATTATTGAAGTCTTCCTGGCGATAATAAGCCTAAGCACGACCTATATAATCGAACTAGTTGTAATAATAATATCACTATTCAGAATAATATACTAAAATTGGATATTGTTAAAACTAGTGTCATTTACGTCGTGCTTAGGCTTATTTTCACCAGGAAGACTTCAACATTCCATTAGTAGCTACCATTTATTATTTAAAATTAACTCGAGTTGACTTTATTCGACACATGGCGAATAATTTTTTAACTTCTATTCGTTACTCAAAATTTCGGTCAAATAAAAATTTTGCCCATCTCTGGGCACAATGCTTACTTGTCTTGCGGCGGAAAAAAGAGTAAAGAGTTTCATAACGCACAAAAAGCATCAAAAAGAAACTAATTTTCTCGATTGAAGCTGCGTTGTTTCTCAAGCTCCTTGCCCGTGTGCAGCTCCTCTCGCTGTGGAGCAGCCGTGTTTGCCCTGCGAATATATGCAGAAAAGGGGAAAACTGCGGTCGGAATGGGGCATAATTCGATTCGAAAGTCGGCTGGAACTCGCTTGGGCAGAAGTCACGCATGTCCATATGGAATTGCTGCGGGGTTAACGAGAATGAAATTTTTGATCGCATTTTGTCAAGGGAAGAAGACAAAGTAGAGTTTTCCAAAGCCGCGATCGCGCTTGCCTAGTGGTCGGTGGATTGATTGGGAAAATAAAATGGAATTGGAAGCGCGACATCGATGTCAGCTGAATCGGCCCCCTGGGGTGGCGTTAAGTGACACGTGAATTAAAAGCGTAAACATCGTTGGCCGGATGTAAATGTGTAATTGAAATTTTCGAGGAAACTGCTAGTTGAATCATATAAAATCGAAATTCGTTGCTGACTTATCAAGGTAATATCGACTAGGGCTGGGACTATTTGTCGAATTTTTCGGTATACGAATATTCGAATACTTGAGTTGCCTAGTTATTTGGCGAATATAATTCGAATATCCAAGTATTCGAATACTATTCGAATATTTAAGTATTCGAATACTATTCGAATATACAAGTATTCGAATACCATTCGAATATACAAGTATTCGAATACCATTCGAATATCCAAGTATTCGAATACCATTCGAATATCCAAGTATTCGAATACCATTCAAATATCCAAGTATTCGAATACCATTCGAATATCCAAGTATTCGAATACCATTTGAATATTTAAGTATTCGAATAATAACATTCGAATACTCAAATATTCTAAGTTTATTCGTAGCATTCGAGTACTTGTATAATATTCGAATATTAAATTATTCGAATAGCCCTAATATCGACGAATGTGTATCTTGATAGATTCGCTTTCACTTGTTTAACACATGATTATTTCAAAGAAATTATGATGGTGATTTAGTACAACGTTGGCTAATTGTAAGTTGTTGAGTTTTAATGCTGTCCATATGGCAGCAGGTATTTTGTAAATTTAGATAATTAGAAATTAGCTTCATACATTATAATTCAGAAATGTTTTGAGAAACATTTCGTATAGGTCAGTTGCTCTTAACTGGGAATCTCTGTACAACTATGGTTATATTTATAATAATTTACATTTTTGTCCTCGCTGCTTTTTAACTCAAATTTAATATTCACTTTTGTGACGAATATAGCCAACAAAGTACAGTAGTCTTAGCAGTAAATGGGAGATTCAGTACTCCATGACACAAAAAGAACCCCTCACATAGCTATTTACAGTTAAAAATCGGATAATATAATTACTTCAGAAGACAGTACATGTAATAAATCACATTTTTAAAAAATAAATAGTGGTAAATATTACGACTTCTCTGAAATTCAGACCAGGCTTAGGTACATCAGTTCACATAGTAATTTTTCGTCTGTAATAATTCTTCCACCCTTTTAATTAAATTCTCATTAGAATGGGATAATGTTCTAAATTAAAAATACAAAGAATACCCAGCGAACGCAATTGTATACTTCCCCTTTAATATCACTTAATGAACTGCTTCATTGTGGACAAAGTAGCATAAAATATGCATGGTATGGAGTTGGAATACTTTATTATGCATTCCGTCGCTAAATAAAGATCGATAGCTCGATACACGAGGAAAATTTCAAGAACGCGTTTCGCAGAGAGAAAATCCTCTAGGAAACGAAGATCGATGTATCGACGAAATCTGACAAGTTTAAATCGTCCCACCGTCAGGAACTTTCGTGCAGCTATTTGCTATGCACAGATTCTAATCCTTCGTGACATTAGGAATTCTCTGACTCAAAACCAAATTGACTTATAGGCTTATAACAATGAGAACCAATTGTCTCTAACAATCCTTGTACAAAAAGAGAATTCTTCTTCACTTTTGTATATTCGAAATAAAATTGCAAATTTATTTTGTCAAGCAGAATCGGAGAGGAACGAAAGATTTATGATTCAGAAAGACTGTTGGAGGTGGAATAACGCCTAACAAGCGCCCCTTTTTCGAATGAAACTGCTGCGTCACAAATAGCCTTGGGCTGACAAGAATCGATCGGGAAGCAGTTTTAGTAAGTTATCTTCTAATTTCCTGTGCCTCGATTTATCATGCAATCGACGGTGTTACGCTAATCGCGTTGATAGCTCGGGGGCCAACAAGAACTTGGAAGCACTGTTTAGTAGGAAACTAAGCGTGTATACTTTCCACCATCTTCCATTCCTTCCTAATTACATTTAGGGTGAATTTATAATAAATCTCAGGATTATCGAAGTGATTATTTCAAGTAAAATTATCCTTCTTCAGTTTGTTCACCTAAAAATAAGCATAAGGTTCGCGAAAAATTAGCATAAGGTGCTGGCTGCTGCCAAAATCCAATGAAAAGACGAAGGAACGTGAAGGAAGATCTCAGAATTAAAATACCAATTTTAATATGATGTTTGACACGAATTATCTGTGATACGTCGTATTTGGTATGCTACGTCAAACTTGACAAGCCAGTGAGTCTAATGCTCAACAAGTAGAAACGGGAAAAGGAACAATAATATGGTATTTTAACAAAATCCCTCGCCATGAAAGAAGTTCATTCCTTACAGTCGTTCGTAGGCACTTGCAGGACACTTGGGAACTTTAGAACAATGTAGCCCTTGAACTACTCGGACAAAAGTGCTACCCTTCCTCGACAGTTTATTCCTGGGACTCACCCTAATACTTACTCAAAGTGTGACTCGATTGAATTCGTCCGTAAAACTTCGTAATCATAGTTGAAACCAAAATCTGAAACTAAAATCTGTATTTCGCGATGCTCTCCTGTCCTTCAACAACTGCAGAAACAGTTTTAATGTTTTAATAAGGGGAGTGTTTTGAGAAAGAGTACGAAGGCACTTACTTTGCTAATAATAACAAGTACAGCGTTAGATAACAGAATAAGTAAACGAAAAAGCTTATCATTGTGCTAATGCAATCTTCTAATGAATTTAAGGTTTCTGTTGCAAGCAATTTCAATGTTCATTCAACCTCTTTTTCTATCACATCTTCCACATTTAATCAAACACGACGTAATAAAGTGACTCATTATACAGAATTTTCCAAAAATCGAATGCATTAAGGGGTTATGCCTACCTGCAAGGCTTGAAAACACAAGTATTTTCGGATTTTTTTTTTTTGAAAAACTAGAACAATTTTTTAAATAAACCTTTATGTATTCGCAAGTGTACATGTTAAATTACTTGTGGCAATTTTTGCGATGGAAAATATAAATAAATAAAAAAATATCAGCAACCTCCTGACAGCGATTTATTTCAGTAGTTTGTGGTGACCACTCTAAAAATTCGAGGGAATTTAGTTAGTATATTGGATTATCTTGTCCTTAATCGTTCATTACCCATAAATATTAATTTTCTACAAAATGGTGGCTTCTCGTAGCAGAAGTATCGATTTTCACCACAGAATCGCGCTCATGTTTCATCATTTTCCATCTGTAAAATAAAAACTACGCAACGTAAATGGAAAAGCCACGATTAAGGACAAGATAATCTAATATACTAACTAAATTTGGTCGAATTTTTTATTTCTGATTAACCAGGTCAAAGCTGGTCACCGTAATCAAAAAACGCTGCCGGGGGATCGCCTATAATTCCATTATTTATTTATATATCGCATTGCAAAAAACTAGAAGAACTTTAAAATACATACATTTGAATATACAATTTTTATTTAAAAAAGTCTTCAAATTTAAAAAAATCCCCAAAATACTTGCGTTTTCAGACCTTGCAGGTAGGCATAACCCCTTAAAATTCCTACAAATTCTTTCCATCCAGAGAAATCGAAACATCCTCTACCATTTTCCAATCAGAAGCTCCTTCTATAACCTACACAGCACCATAACACTGCAGCAACGTCTCTGCAATGACACGGTGCAAGATTGCAATGTTGCACGAAAACATTGCAGAGACGTTGCAGGTACAATCCTATGTCCGCCTTCGCAATATTGTAGGTGTGTATTTTTGCAAAGTTGCGGCAACATTACAAATATGTAGTCCTGCAACGTTCCGGCAATGATTCCGCAACGAAGTGCGCTGTATACATTGCAAAATATTACAAAATGTTGTTGGAGCGTTTCCACTGTGTGCGCAATATTGTAGAATCGTTGCCACTGGAACCTTGCAGTGGCAACGTGTGCGCAATATTCCTGCGATATTGCAAGAACATTGCCACTCAAATATTGCACGGCAATAATGCAGCATTGTTCCTGCAATATTGCGATACAACCTGCAGCAACGCAATATTGCAGCAACGTTCCGGCAATACTCCTGCAACGAAGCGTGCTGTATGGGAAGCAATGAAACTTTTAACATCCTCCACTTCCTGCGCGCGCAATTCAAGTCCGATAAACACCCAACGCATCTTCGACTCTCCTAGAAATGACTTGCAGACAAAAGAAGTTGGAGTCGCGATTACATCACAGCCCCAAAATTATCATCAACGTCTGACAATGAGCCTTTCTCGGAATTGTAGTCGAGAAGTCCCAGACGATTCTCGTTCCCTTCTCTCTTTTTTTTTATTTTAATCGCCGGTTCCGTTTGCGCCAATTTATCGGCGATATATCGTCGGTACCAATCATCCAATTAAGTGCCTACGCCTCTGCTCGCGTCTTTGCTGGAAAAAGTAAGTTGTTGATTGGCCACCTACGCGTGCCGAGCGACTGTACACGGATACATTATCGATTGTAATCCACGGGCGTGTTATTGACGATGAGGCATCGAGGGCATCGCCGACTTGGCCCGGTGAATTATCGCCAGCCGCCTGGGTCGAGACTCTGTCCCGCGCAAAAACAGATCGTAATTGCGTCCTAATACGAAGAGGATCGCGAAATTGCTCGAAAATTGGCCGGCTGGTTATCCGAAACTGAGAACGACCGGGCGAACGTACGCGAAGTCGCGAACAGGTAATCTTGTTTTGTCCTTCGTTACTGCCGATCCCCTTTTTTTTTCATCTCTGGATTCGCGAACGAATTACTATCGAATTGCTGAAAAACAAATTTCAGGCAGGCAGGCAACAGTTACAGCGAGCGCGCCGAGCTTTTCATGTTTAATGATTTAGAATAGATGCTGTTTGTTGATAGGAGATTGCCGGCTTGGCACTAATTGGGTAATTTGTGGGAATTATTATGTAGGGGTAGAAATTGTTGTAGAGGCATCTTTCGTGTAATTCAAATGTCTTGATAGGATAGCAATAGAGGTAATTGTGGTCTGCCAGTACTGAGCCAGAGTACTTTAGTTAGGTGGCATATAGGGTGTCCTAACATTATGCACTAAATAAAGTTCAAACTTATATTTGTAGGTATTATTAGTATCTTTCTGTACTACTAGAGTTGCTGCAAAAGTTTCGGGAATGTATCACTTCCAGTATCACGTCATTATCGTAAAAGTTGACATTTGTTAGGATAGAGGGCGTTAAAAACAGTAAGAAATATTAATTGGCAGAAGTGCATAAATCTTAAAGGAGAATATTTCGAAAAACAATAAAACCACTTACTTTCCCGAAACTTTTGCAGCAACCCACGTACGCGCCCTCGCGAGTTTCAATTTGTTAACTAAATTATTTCTTAATCACGAACGCCTCTAATGTATTAAAAATTGTGTCTGATAATTATTACAGGCGACGTAATCACAGTGGCATTTTTGTGACGTAGCAACTCGCCTTGTCCAAGACACAACTACCTTCGCATGACGAATTAACTCGTTGCCCCCCAGTTAACACGTTAAGGGGAATCCTATTCTTTGGACTAAAAACATAGCAAAATTTTGGATTTTTTTTTAAGAAATCAGCGTTTCGATTCATCTGAAATTTGGACCATGTTTTGATGCATCTTTGAGGAAGCTGCAGTTTTTTTTTTATTAATTTCTAACCATAAATATAGTAGTTATGCATGACCGACCAACACGCCGCGCAAAATTTGTCAGCGGTTGGTGTGCATGATATTTATGTACCAGGTAATCTGTAACAGAAAAATGAAACGGCGTTTTATGTTATACATATGAAGCTTGAAATTGATGAACCAGCAAAACACAAAAAAATTTATTGAGCAGTGTGGAGAATTGTCAAACTGAAAGGTCTGAACCTTTAATTTTTGCGATCCAATTTTCTTATGTAACAAAAGAAGTATAGAACTTGGCGGTATTCTGGTTCATCAAATTGAAGCTACATATGTACAAAGTAAAACGCCCTTTCATTTTTCTGTTTCTGATTACCTGGAAGGAAAATATAATGCACACCAGCATAAAACCTGGTCCAAATTTCAGATGAACTGAAATGCTAGTTTCTTAAAAAAATTCTTAAATTTTTATGTTGTTAGCCTATAAAATAGGATTCCCCCTTAAAGAAGTCTGAGTAACACCTTCCCCATTGCTTTGCTAAAGTGTCAATTATCCCTGTATGTGCAAATACTAGTTTCAGACAGCACACAAACAGTGTCAAATAAAATGAACGAATGTTCAGCTAATTTGGAAACATTCAGTGCCAAAGTGCTACTAATCAATCCACCATTCGCCTCGTTTTATTCCAATGCTCCCAGCTTAAAGTGAACGTGGAAAAGTCAGACCAGGTTGCAGCTAGATCCGTTTGTATCGGTCAAAGGCGCATCTATCCTATCCGGTTTCAAATTATCATTGCTCTAGCGACGAGCTATCGTCGGCAGACTCGCGTCGATTCCCACCTGATGCCGATACATATCCGTTTTTAGTTGGATTATGCTGACCGCATTACGGCCGTTTGCCCCGGTAATCCGGTGCGCCCTTTGCTAACGCTGATTGGGAATTTGCGAACGGCCGAATCGATAATAATTGATTCGAGATTACCAAACCAGTCGCGTTACGGCCGGCCCCCGTTCGTGATTTGGGAACAGATGCGCGCTATGTTCGAGGGAATACAGGGAAAGGATGAGGATCAGTTTTTTGGCTGACCATGTCGCTATGGCAATCGAGATGCGTCGGCTGGACATGCCAGATTACAAAGAGCTGAAAGCCGTTTAGATTTTATGGGATGGGGTCACTGCTGAGAGTTGGTGGTACGTGGATAGATTGTTCAATTCTGATTACTTGGCTTATAATTAGTTGAATTCTGATTACTTGGGTTCAAATTAGTCGAATTCTGATCACACGTGTTCCAATCACATAGCTGAATTCTGATTACTTGAGTTCGAATTAGTTGAATTCTCATTACTTGGGTTTGAACTAGTCGAATTTTGATTATTTGGATTCGAATTAGTCGAATTCGGATTACTTGGGTTCGAATTAGTTGAATTCTGATTACTTGGGTTCGAATTATTCGAATTCTGATTACTTGGGTTCGAATTAGTTGAATTCTGATTACATTGGTTCGAATTATTTGAATTCTGATTACTTGGGTTCGAATCACATAGTTCAATTCTCATTACTTGAGTTCGAATTAGTTGAATTCTGATTACTTGGGTTCGAATTAGTTGAATTCTGATTACTTGGGTTCGAATTAGTTGAATTCTGATTATTTGGGTTCGAATTAGTTGAATTCTGATTACTTGGTTTCGAATTAGTTGAATTCTGATTACATTGGTTCGAATTATTCGAATTCTGATTACTTGGGTTCGAATCACATAGTTGAATTCTGATTACTTGGGTTCAAATTACTCGAATTCTGATCACACGTGTTCCAATCACATAGTTGAATTCTGATTACTTGAGTTCGAATTAGTTGAATTCTAATTACTTGGGTTTGAATTAGTCGAATTTTGATTATTTGGATTCGAATTAGTCGAATTCTGATTACTTGGGTTCGAATTAGTTGAATTCTGATTACTTGGGTTCGAATTAGTTGAATTCTGATTACTTGGGTTCGAATTAGTTGAATTCTGATTACATTGGTTCGAATTATTCGAATTCTGATTACTTGGGTTCGAATTAGTTGAATTCTGATTACATTGGTTCGAATTATTCGAATTCTGATTACTTGGGTTCGAATCACATAGTTCAATTCTCATTACTTGAGTTCGAATTAGTTGAATTCTGATTATTTGGGTTCGAATTAGTTGAATTCTGATTACTTGGTTTCGAATTAGTTGAATTCTGATTACATTGGTTCGAATTATTCGAATTCTGATTACTTGGGTTCGAATCACATAGTTGAATTCTGATTACTTGGGTTCAAATTACTCGAATTCTGATCACACGTGTTCCAATCACATAGTTGAATTCTGATTAGTCGGGTTCGAATTAGTTTCATTCTGATTACATAGGTTCAAATTACTTGAATTCTATTTGCTTGGGTTCGAATTTCCCACATTTGATTTTCCTCGATTCCAATTGCATGGACTCGAGTTGTTTAGATTTGGATTGCTAAAGTTTGCATTACATAGATTCGGGTTTATCGTCTCCGAAGTTCCTGGGTCAGGCCCGGTGCAGACGAGCGGTTTGCGGCAGTTTGCCGCCGCGGGGCACGCGTGAAATTTTTCTAGCAGTTCACACGAGCGGTTTTGCAACGCCACGATTCACGTTCTGCGCTTTCATCTTCTTCTATGGTTATGGATTTGAGGGAGACATTTTCTTGCGTTAAATAAACGCAAAACGATCGTGTGAATTGCTTGTATATAAAACAATGTACTGCTTCGCCGCTTCACGGCAGCGTTCATTCGCGGTGAAGCGGTACGTGCGTTCGTCAAAACGAACGCAAACTTGCCGCCTGGTAGCCGCTCAAGTTTGCGTCCCGTGTGAACTGCTTCATATAAATCTATGCTCTGCCAAAACGCGGCGGCAAATTGGCGCGGCGGCAAACTGCCGCAAACCGCTCGTCTGCACCGGGCCTTAGGTATTGCTTATATACAAATTGCTTGAGTTCGAGTTTCTTGGGTTCAAACCTACGGGCTTCGAATTTCGTAGCTTGAACCTGCTTGTATTCGAATTGCTTTTGTCCGAGTTGCCAAAATTTGAATTCCTTAATTTCAACATTCTAGCATCCTAGTTCGAATTGCTTAGACTCGAGTGGTTTTAGCTCCAACTACATGGGTTCGAAGCGCTTATCTTCGAATTGCTTGGGTCCGAATAGTTTGGAATTAAATTTCTCTGCTTCATTCGAATCGCTTGGGTTAAATAGCTTGCACTCGAATTACGGAGTTTCCAATTCCTTCGACTCGAATTACTTCGCTTTGATTTGCTAACTCTCCTAACCAATAAAACACATCCAATTACACCACACCAGCATTAAAATCCTTCCTATCAATCTCCCGCGATGTCCCCAATCAAACTCTTCAAACTTACAAAACATTAATCATCCACAAACCCAATAAGCATTGCTCCACCAACCCTAAAAAGAACTCCACATTCCACAGCTTTCGCAAATCATCATGGACCCTAAATGTCTCTGTTCGCGTCGTAAACCGCGCCAAATTCCGCGAGTCTTTCAATCGTTCCCCCTGGAACTCGATAAAGGACATCGTAAAAGAGGGAATCTGCTTGCAGGACGAATATCCTTTCGTCCCACAATTCCCTCGGTCGTTCTCCTCGTTGAACAACGGTGTCGCGGGCGCACCAGCCGCCGTTACGCATTTCGAATGGCATCCTGGCTATGTTTTCGTTGTTTCGAAGCCCGTTATAACGTTCGAATCGCGCGGTAGACGCAGTCATTAAATTGGAACACGCTGGCATAATACAGCAGCAATTTAGTTGCTCCCCTCTAGGAAAGTTTATTGCACATCTTGCGCGGTGCACCCGCGAAATGCAACGACACGGTAACAGATGGATATTGCGGGTGCAGCGTGTTGCCATAAATCATTACTACCCTGCATGCGATAGGAAAGTCTCCGCGCACAATGAATTCCATTATTATTGACGCTCTAATTCGACGAGTTTCGTAAATCAAACGTCTGCGAAATTAATAACCGCGCGTCTGCAATGCACGTTGAACGCCCCCGTCAGCCATATTAGAAAATCGATAGTCAGAAATGAATAAATCGGGTGGGTCGTCTGCCGTGACATTCGACTTTGAGCGTAATCTATACAATCTGACGAAAAATTTACTGATCATCAAGCATGGAATCTGGAATTACGTAGTCACTTGCAAATTTCGTAATGCATTCAATTTTCGTAAGTCTGTGTTACGGTTTGACGAAAAATGTCTTCAAAAAGTGTAATCCTTCATGGTCAAAATGAACGAATAATTTATAACTAACTGTTTGATAGTTTTGAAGAAAGAAATTCATTTATAGAGGCTGTGCTCGCGAAAAATTGGAAACTTTCAGGGGCTTTAAACAATTTATTTCTTTAAACAATTTGGAAACCAGGAAAATGATGACTTGAACCCCCCTAATTTCACGTGGACCACAACATATTTCAATTTAAAAAATATGAATGCAATAGGAAAATTACAAGCATTAAGCCTCTAGTGCATTCGCCTGCCTTAAGGCGGGCACCTGTTTAATTCAGGAGTTGGACCCCAATAATTTTTTTTCAGAATTTTTATTTGCCAGCCTTAAAAGTATTGCCACACCGCACATTTTGGCCTAAAAAACGAGTCAATCTGACGTTTCGATTTGACAGAAATCTACTTTGAAGTGCATTTTTGAGCTAAGCACGCTGCGAGAATTATTTGTGAAATTAAAAGCGATAAAATAACATACTTCCCGACACCGTACAGCTAAAAGAAAATTGTTTCTAAGTTAGTTAGGGTGTTAGTTTATCACTCTAATAATTGATACCAGAAAATTCTACTTGTGCACTTTTTTAGCTCTTTGTTTATGAAATTTGGTACCTATATACATACATATATCATATCGTACTATTATAATAAAGCTACAGCATTTGTTTTATTGCTCACAAAAATCTCACAAAGCATTGAACAAATCATTACGAAATTTTAACTACAGTATCCATGAACAACAGGAAGGGATATAGGTTATCTTTATGACGTCAAATATAATTAATCTGTATAAAAAATGGTATGTACATAGAGAAGTCATGACTCGGCCGGCTCGCGATGGCTAGTACGCGACGCCACCGCCAGGCGGCAACCGGGCCAAGCGCTTCTCTCGCTTCTTGTATGCTTTGTTAAATTTCACAATGCATAATAATGAATAATTCTCTATTATATCATAAATTTATATTTTTTTAAACTTTTCATAGTTTTTCATTAAAAATGAAGTATTTATTTAAAAAAAAAACACTACATTTTTTGTACTTGCTACATCATCCCGCTACAAGGCTGCGCTGGGGAGCCCAGACGTCCTCCAAATTGAAAACAGACATCGGTTTCGGTTTTATCATCCCCAAATTGGACTAGTCTAATTTTTCCAACTGAGTTAAAAATCTATGCACTAGAGGGTTGAAGTATACAATAAACTGAGGTACTATCATTAGTTCATTGGAAAGCGATTCTACTTGGAGATGTAAATACCCAAGCTATCCATTACCCTAAACTCCCCTCTCAATCATCTGATTATGCTTTCATAATTACTAGCAACCACCCCTGAACCCACGAATCTATTTCCTCGCCGAGGTGGGGCACGCGCCACGGAATCACAATGGGGCACCGAGTGGCTCGATCCACGCGCGTTTATTCCATTTCATTAACGTTCGATTAGCGACGGATCGGCTCAATCACTATCATCAATGCCTCCTCGGTGACTCGCGATCTCGTTCACAGCAATTACCGTCTCGATAATCAGTGCAAATCGATGCGACTCGCCGCTTTGTCGCGAGCCCCGCGAACATCCTCGCGGAAGGCGGCAGCGTTCTTGATTTCAATTCAAATTAACCTTCTGAACGCGAATCTGCCGCGTCCCTCTCGCTTCCGCGGCCGTTCGCCTCTCTCTCTCTCTCTCTCTCTCCCTCTTCGATCACTGTTTGCCCCGTGTACACGGCTGTTTGCGTCTCTGTTTACCAGCTTGGCACCGTTGTCGTTGGAGAGTTCGATAAAGCCGCGTTAACTGCAGCTTTCGGCTCCCGCTGTTGGCCAAGTGTCTTGAAGGAAATTTAAGTCACCCCTCGCGCTACTGGAGACGCCATTTCGCGCCCCGCCCGGTCGAAAATTTGTTTTAATTCGGGAAGCCCTGGCGCTGCTCAGCCACCGGCAGCTAGTGAACACTGAGTCCTCGAGTGAATGCTGTGATTACTTGTGAGAACGGCTGGAAAACGGCAGTGGAGATTGTTTCCACGTTTAAAGGGAGACCATCTTGAGGATTCTTATAGTGCAGCCAAGATGGTGAAGGTTCTAGTGAACAGTTTTATAGGACATTTCTCTTTGGGGATGATTTAATTGCGAGCAGTCTCGTCTCATGATATTTTCTTCTGGAAATCATCTCAGAGATAAGGCAGGATACCACCTTTGACTGCGATTTTGGAGGCGCTTTTCATGATTTTTTTTTGCATACAAAGAATGCGCAGAAACAAAATCGGTTTTAGTCATTTATTAATGTAACTTTAATCTGTAATTACACATTTTTTGAAATTTAAAAAGTCAAAAATAATCTCTTGTACGTGGCGCCAAAATACATTCCTTTGGAGGGACACCGTTAGACGGCGTGTCAAATTACTCTTAGTATTTTCATCGGATTGACTTGATACTTTGCACAATTCTTCCCCGTGGTATAATCTAATGATGTACGTAAGACTTTTGCTGTAGCGTTGTCATTTTTTTTTTGGTGTACAATTTTATAAACTTTTTTACCCTGAAAAATTGACCTTTTTGTTAAAATGACCACCATTTTCTTAAAAATCGAAATTTCGTAAAATCCCTACGTACAGCATTAAAAAATATTGTTGTTAATAGGAACATTCTTTGGTTTTTTTTTCTAAGAGCCACGTGCAGAGCGGAATTTGACACGCCGTCTAACGATGTTCCTCCAAAGGAATGTATTTTGACGCCACCTACAAGAGACTATTTTTTACTTTTTCAGTTTCAAAAAATGTGTAATTACAGATTAAAGTTACATTAATAAATGACTCAAACGAAATTTTGTTTCTGCGCATTCTTTGTATGCAAAAAAATTCATGAAAAGCGCCTCCAAAATCGCAGTCAAAGGTGGTATCCTGCCTTCAGTATATGATTTGTTATTTTTTATGAATGCTTTAGGGGGTGAGTCTTTTGCTTGAAAATATTGACCAAGTTCAGATATTCATTCAGGAATTGTATTTCAATTTTTTATTGGGAGGAGTACCTACTTAAGGGTAGATGTTCTAATTCAAATCAGTATTTTTGTGAATAATTCAGTTGTTACATGGAACTAATTGTTTTACTAATAGGAACGCAAATTGGTCTTCAGAATACTTAATAGTGGTTCTTCTAATGCAATTCTGAACCTTCCTCGGTATAAATAATTCATTGCCTATCTACTGCTCATTATTTTAAGCGAGAAGGTAGTTTTATGCTTTTGTAATGTAATGATACAAGTAGAAGCTCAGTCCACCAAATTCTCGATTATTTCGAAACCTTGCTGCTATATTTTAAAGCTCCTACTGAAAGGAGCAGAGTGTTTTGGTGTCCTACGACGAATCTTGAATGCAGAATGGAGAGGAAAATTTATAGCCACTCAGTTTAATGCATTTTTAATACGTCAGGGCTCGTTTAAAAATTGTACGAAAGGTAGAAGTAAGTAATGCGTCATGGCCGAGTTAACGATGCGTGCAGAAATTGATTTAAACTCTGCTGATGGGCATATTCCGTGATAGATGCTAAACGATCTGTCACCCGTCTGAAGGAAACATTAAAAACACTTAGCTGATGTAATAAGTTTCCGCTGACAATTGTACTAGCATCAGATAAACAAATAAACTGTCTCCTCGCTCTGAATTAGCCGGAATAATTAATAATGACGCAACATTTCTGCGAGTGAGTCTGTAGTACGTCCCGGAGCGAATTAATTAATTATCCTTGATTCGAGTTAACAGCGTCTTAAGTTTCTGTAATTACGGTTACCTTTTTGCCACAGCAATTGCCTGCATCGGCGTATCATGTACCGTGGATAAAATGAATTGCAAAATTGAAAAACGAAATGACAGAGTGGATGAAATTACTGTGACCTGAATATGGTCCACAAACGACCTCATTTAAAATACAATAGTAAAATATAAATTATGTCTACTCCAAGCATAATGATGTCTGACCAGTCAAACTATTGTAGAAGTACGATTTTAAGAACAGGGTTAATGTGTTAATTGCGTGACTCGCCTTCGTTCAGGATGATTTATAAGGGTATGTTTCCCACAACTCACGTGTCACTTTAAACACAGTTCATTTACGTAATTAATTTGCACAGCGTACTTAATGGGTTCTAAATGCATTCTAAATCTAATCTATATTCATGAGTCATTCTGTATAATATAAAGATTAAATTATATGAACCCTTTTTATTGTTTAGATGTGCTGAAGTCGCCCCGAGAATGTTCCCTACTGATTCTGGAACAATATGTGTGAGAACCATAGCTTATTATCAAAGAAGCTATTCTGTCGATGCGAACGTAAGTGGCAGTGAGTCGAGGATTTCAGTGCTCAACGAGCTTTTTTAAGACGACAGTGAACCGAGACGGTGGGGCGATCAGGATCGTGGGCAGAGTCCCCGATCATCGCGACTCATACAGCTCCTGGCTGATATAAAAGGGGCGTATCGGTGCGTAACTGTCCAGCAGTGTGTCAAGAGCGTGTGTCCGGTCGTAGTGATCTCGTCAAGGAGCCGATATCGCGTAACGAGTTACGTTCGATCGTCAAGCAGCCGATCCCACTTCGACGACCTATAAAAGATGTCTCAGATGGGAGCAGACGGCAGTGGCACGTGCGAGAACGACATGTCTGCGTCGAAAAGTAGCTCGTTGTTGCGGCTGAATCAGGAGGAGAGGCGTGCGTCCGTCGATTGGCAGGATCAGGACACCGACTCTGAGATCAGCGAGACCGATTTTCTGACGAAGGGGGCCTTCCTCTTGACACCCAGCCACGAGCTCAGCATCGAGAAGGCGGCTACTATTTGTGAGAAGATGAACTTTCGGTAAGGAACGTCGTGTGTTTTGTTCGAGTGAGATCGTTGAATTGGAGTATTATGGGTTTGTAGTTCTGGGGTAGGAATTTCTGGAGTTCAAGTTCCTTGCGTAGGAATTCCTCGGGTTCGAGCTCCTTGGATTTGAGTTCCTTGAGTTCGGGTTCTTTGCGTAGAATTCTTCGAGTTCGAGTTCCTTGCGTACGAATTCTTCGAGTTCGAGTTCCTTGCGTACGAATTCTTCGAGTTCGAGTTCCTTGCGTACGAATTCTTCGAGTTCGAGTTCCTTGAGTTCCAGTTCCTTGGGTTCGAGTTCCTCGGGTTCGTGCTACTTGGATCTGAATTCCTTGAGTTCGGGTTCCTTGCGTAAGAATTCTTCGAGTTCGAGTTCCTTGAGTTCCAGTTCCTTGGGTTCGAGTTCCTCGGGTTCGTGCTACTTGGATTTGAATTCCTTGAGTTCGGGTTCTTTGCGTAGAATTCTTCGAGTTCGAGTTCCTTGCGTACGAATTCTTCGAGTTCGAGTTCCTTGAGTTCCAGTTCCTTGGGTTCGAGTTCCTCGGGTTCGTGCTACTTGGATTTGAATTCCTTGAGTTCGGGTTCTTTGCGTAGAATTCTTCGAGTTCGAGTTCCTTGCGTACGAATTCTTCGAGTTTGAGTTCCTTGAGTTCAAGTTCCTTGGGTTCAAGTTCCTTGGGTTCAAGTTCCTTGGGTTCGAGTTCCTTGGATTTAATTTCTTTGAGTTCGAGTTCTTTGAGTGCGAATTCCTTAAGTTCGAGTACCTTGGATTTGAATTCTTTGGATTCGAGTTTCTTGAGTTCGAACATCTTCAATTCAAAATGCTTGAACTCGAGTTCCTTGGATTTAATTTTTTTGAATTCGAGTTCCTTGAGTTCGAGTTCCTTGAATTTGAATTCCTTGGATTCGAGTTTATTGAGTTCGAACATCTTCAGTTCAAAATGCTTGAACCCGAGTTCCTCGGATTTAATTTCTTTGAATTCGAGTTCCTTGAGTTCGAGTTCCTCGAATTTGAATTTGTTGGATTCAAGTTTCTTAAGTCCGAACATCTTCAGTTCAAAATGCTTGGACTCGAGTTCCTTGAATTTAATTTCTTTGAATTCGAGTTCCTTGAGTTCGAGTTCCTCGAATTTGAATTCCTTGGATTCAAGTATATTGAGTTCGAACATCTTCAGTTCAAAATGCTTGGAATCAAGTTGTTTGGGTACGAATTCCCTACATTCAGGGTTAATTTCGAAATGCTTGAATTCGTGTAGTTTTGACTCGAACTCCTTGGTACTGAATTGCATGGGTTTGAATTCCAAGGATTCGAGTTTCTTGAGCTTCTTAGGTTCAAGTTGGTCGCATTCGAATCACTGGAACTCGAATTGCTTGTGATTGAATGAACATAAATGCTCGTCATTTAAATTAATATTTTTATCTCCAGTTTCATATTACAGATTTGAAAATGAACTTCTCAGAGTGTAAAGTATTCACAACTTCCTTGCATTCGTTTAAATTTCCTTGCCATTGTATACACAAAAGGAGTTCAAAGTAATACGATTAATTCCTAATTAATCTGGACCCTGCCAATTTAAATAAAACAAATAATATTAATCATAGACTAACTTGGTTGCTAAATGTTAATTACTAAACAACAAGTGAACGCATAAAATGGAAATACTGAAACTCCAATATTGGACCAGTGCATCTAGTTCGAAACTCACAAACTATTTCGATGCAACACCATGCGCAGTACTAACGATAATTGAAACAAATTGGTTACCCCGCGAAGGACAATATTGAAACAAATGTTTGATCAGTACCGTTAGTCGCGCTTTAGAGCTTCCAATGAAGTATTGTTGCAAACTGCATTATACCGTGCAATCTAATAGTATAAATAGTTTTAACGTCTCTGCCACTTCCTTATACAGATGCATGAAACATTCACTATCTCATATTTAAACATCGAAACAGCAAATTCAACTAATTAATGTTGAAAAGTCTATTTCCTAGGCTCTACGAATTTCAACAATCTGAATTATGCATTTAGATGAATAGAAGACACATCGTTTACCTTCCACACAAAATTGTCTTCGTCTTATAATTTTAAAGTGATTCGTTTACAAATCTATGTTGACTAATATTCCATTGCTTATTTTGCTAAACGTTACACATGCACGATGTTTGCACCGCAATGTGGACCACCTGAATAGGATCCCTTTACTAACTAAACTCGCCCATCATCACATTAATTAAATTTGCATTGGAATCGATATTTAAAGTCAAACACAGTACTAAGTATTTTAGAACTAAAAGGAAATTCGATGAAAAGGGCTTCGAAATCGATAAATCTTAAATCTGAATAAGTTTATTCTCTCCAACTATATCTTGAAGAAGACAGGATTCAAGTACGATGAAATTGATAGAAATTTACGTTTCGATTAACACCTCAATTTTAATCATACTCGTCGGTCAAGGTGATCGACAAAGTCCGTTCAAAATAAAATTTTATCTTAAGAATAAATACCATACACTCGATTGGCTACAAGTTAAAATCAGCATCTGCTAAATGTAAATTAATTGCACAAATTTCAAAATTTTCTTCTTCACATTATCACAGAATTCTATCGTACAAAAAAGGACAAAACTACTGTAATTTTATTTAACATTCTAAGCGAATAAAAGTATTACAAAAAAACCTGAAGACTAAATAAAACTCAAATCAATTTGCACAAAAGAAGCCCCCGAACAATATATCCAATCTTAAATATGAAAAAATTCATCCTCCCCAATTCCAACAGAGTATAGAATTAACCAAAATAAAATAAAATAAAATTCTTCACGTAGAAACATCCGTCGAGCCCAGCCAGGAATCCCTTTCGAAATAGAATTGCCTCTCGAAATTTGTGGAGATGACGGCGTGATACAAGGAGGCAGGACCGGGTTGGCACGGGTGGCGGAGGAGGGTGGGCGAAAGGGGAAAGATAAAACATCGTTTTCGCTTTGCATTACAGTGGCGCGTTCTCCCTGACGAAGACGGCCACCGGTATACTCTTCAAGTTCAGCAACATCGACGATTTTCAGGCGGTCTACAAAAAGGGCTTCCACAAAGTCACCGGGGCACGCTTCTACAAGAAGGTACTTATCTCTCGGTACACAAAGGACCCACCCTCTCTTCAAACGCCTCTAAATACGACGTTTCGTATTCATGAACGCAGGTCGCCATACCCTGCAGACCCGCAAAGACATTCACGGTCTACGTTTTGGACGTACCTGAGGAATTACCCGAAGAGGATATTAGGCACGCTCTCTACAAGTACCGGTCCGTGGTTGAAATTACGCGGCTACCCCTCAACACGGGCACCGTCAGTGAGTATTCCGTCGCGAAATCGCGATAGGCCCTGATAAAGCTCTGCGGTGTTGGCGAATTTTTCGGCAACGCCTACGCGAGCGTATAATGTCCGGGCTTTTGTCGAGTCAGCCCCCTCATGTTCGTGTAAAATACATTGGATACTTGTGAGGATTATACATCTTTGGAATCTTCATACGTTGGGTAACTTTTTCACACGATTTTCTGAAATTTCTATTTTTACTTTTCTTCTCGTCAATGAGGGGGAATATGTTAAGTGAGATGGAATTAATGTTTCGTGAAGGTTTAACGGAAGTATAGTATTCGGAATCGTCGAAACGAGTTAATCGCGTTTTTGTCAGCTTGACTGAAAACTAGGGCTGGGACTATTTGTCGAATTTTTCGGTATTCGAATATCCAAGTATTCGAATACTAATCGAATATTTAAGTATTCGAGTACTGATTCGAATATCCAAGTATTCGAGTACTGATTCGAATATCCAAGTATTCGAATACTAATCGAATATTTAAGTATTCGAGTACTGATTCGAATATCCAAGTATTCGAATACTAATCGAATATTTAAGTATTCGAGTACTGATTCGAATATCCAAGTATTCGAATACTATTCGAATATATATAATAGTATTCTAATACTATGCGAATATTTAAGTATTCGAGTACTAATATATTCGAATAGTATGGTGTGCATTTTAAATCAAGTTCTTTGGGTTCATTTGTAAGTGTGAAATCTTGTAAGCTACTTTTGACCCACTTCACACCTTAGTATTCGACTACATCAGTATTCGAATAGCATTCGAATACTCAAATATTCGTAATTTATTCGAATACTCAAATATTCGTAATTTATTCGAATACTCAAATATTCGTAATTTATTCGAATACTCAAATATTCGTAATTTATTCGAATACTCAAATATTCGTAATTTATTCGAATACTCAAATATTCGTAATTTATTCGAATACTCAAATATTCGTAATTTATTCGAATACTCAAATATTCGTAATTTATTCGAATACTCAAATATTCGTAATTTATTCGAATACTCAAATATTCGTAATTTATTCGTAGCATTCGAATACTTGTAAAATATTCGAATATTAAATTATTCGAATAGTCCCAGCCCTACAGTGAGAAATGACCCAGTTCACAGGTTGAATATAAATATTCAGACATGATCTTGGTATCTCTCACGTTCTCTGCTTGTTTCCATTCCTCAGAGAAATTTGTGAGCGCTAACGGTAACGTGTTATTACCCGCGAAAGTTATACATCTCTGTGAAACAGGATTTCCATCTTCCCATAGAATTCCTTTACGCCCTTTTCAGATGAGACACTTTGGCAGCTCGCAACTGCTGGACCAGATATGTTCAAGCATTTTTCATCTTTTGAGTTTTATTTACCAGTTCCTAGTGTCCCATTCCCCGATGTATCATTAAGTTATCTTTAAGTTTCGACCAATAAGACTACACAGAACCACAGAGTATCTGAAAATCAGCCACTGTATTCATGGTTTTTTAATCAGGCAGTGAAGGTATTGACAGTTTCAGAGCAGAATGATTTCCAATAACAGAACATTTCTGGCAACTCCTTTTTACGCTGTTACCATACCTTTCTTTTAGAGGGAAGAAATAAAAATAGAAACATCAAGAACATTCTCTCCTTTATCATATATGTATATCCACAGTGTCTCATCAGAAAAGGCCTCAGACTAGTAGATTTGGAAAGGTTACCTTCCTAACCGCATGAAAGAAAGCCTCGCCAACCCTACCAAATTTGTTTCCCCATTCGATTCGCGCCGGAACAATTTCGAGCGTTGGGGAACGATGAGAGAAAGGGGTGCAAATAAAATAGAAGAGACAGATTCCTCGCGGTGGAACGATATCGCGCGTCGTCTCGACTAATTCCGCAGATTCCCACGGTCGCTAACTCGATCGTCCCCGATCGAATTAATTTCAAGCCCCTTCTCGCGCCCCTCCTCATTTCCCTAACTGCACCCGTTGACCCGGTGTCTGCTTTGTGAATTAGTGAAAGCGATCAACGACAAGCTGAAAAACGATGCCCACCACCAAAACGAACCGGCGACGATTTACACAGGGCCGCCGGTTGTAAGGGTCACCCTGGCCAGCGTGGAGGAGACCTCGAGGCTGTTGAGCCGCGGCCTGGATTTTTATGGGGCCACATATTTCCCCACCGAAACGCCCCACTCGGCTGTTCAACCCCTCGGCAAATACAAAAACAACAGGTGGGAAATGAACGTTCCAGCGTACGCTTGCAAAACGCTTTCCACACGAGCCGTCGAGCACGCATCAGAATCAATTTTAATTTATCTGGAGAGGCGGGGATGGGGTGACCAGATCGATTCCCACCACCCCCTTTTCATGGCCTGGCCCGATTCCTTTCGCGCCCGCGATTCTCATTGGGTGTACGGTTCGAATGATTCGAACGGTTCGACGATTCTTGATCGTTAAACTCGCGTGTGAACTAGGGCTGGGACTATTCGAATAATTTAATATTCGAATATTTTACAAGTATTCGAATGCTACAAATATACTTTGAATATTTGAGCATGTTACTATTCGAATACTATTCGTTTACTGATGTATTCGAGTACTATTAGAATACTGATGTATACCGATGTATTCGAGTACTATTCGAATACTATTCGTATACTGATGTATTCGAGTACTATTCGTATACTGATGTATTCGAGTACTATTCGTATACTGATGTATTCGAGTACTATTCGAATATTGATTTATACTGATGTATTCGAGTACTATTCGAATACTGATGTATACTGATGTATTCGAGTTCTGTTCGAATACTGATGTATACTGATGTATTCGATTACTATTCGAATACTGATGTATTCCAGTACTATTCGAATACTGATGTATTCCAGTACTATTCGAATACTGATGTATTCCAGTACTATTCGAATACTGATGTATTCCAGTACTATACGAATACTGATGTATACTGATGTATTCCAGTACTATTCGAATACTGGTGTATACTGATGTATTCCAGTACTATTCGAATACTGATGTATACTAATGTATCCAGTACTATTCGAATACTGATGTATACTGATGTATTCGAGTACTATTCGAATACTGATGTATACTGATGTATTCGAGTACTATTCGAATACTGATGTATACTGATGTATTCGAGTGCTATTCGTATACTGATGTATTCGAGTACTATTCGTATACTGATGTATTCGAGTACTATTCGAATATTGATTTATACTGATGTATTCGAGTACTATTCGAATACTGATGTATACTGATGTATTCGAGTTCTGTTCGAATACTGATGTATACTGATGTATTCGATTACTATTCGAATACTGATGTATTCCAGTACTATTCGAATACTGATGTATTCCAGTACTATTCGAATACTGATGTATTCCAGTACTATTCGAATACTGATGTATTCCAGTACTATTCGAATACTGATGTATTCCAGTACTATACGAATACTGATGTATACTGATGTATTCCAGTACTATTCGAATACTGGTGTATACTGATGTATTCCAGTACTATTCGAATACTGATGTATACTAATGTATCCAGTACTATTCGAATACTGATGTATACTGATGTATTCGAGTACTATTCGAATACTGATGTATACTGATGTATTCGAGTACTATTCGAATACTGATGTATACTGATGTATTCGAGTGCTATTCGTATACTGATGTATTCGAGTGCTATTCGTATACTGATATATTCGAGTGCTATTCGAATACTGATATATTCGATTACTATTCGAATACTGATGTAGTCATGTTCGAAGTGGGTCAAAATTAGCTTACAAGATTTCACTCATATTCGAATAGTATTAATATAATACTATTAATAGTATTAATGTAATACTATTAATAGTATTAATGTAATACTTGGATATTCGAATTATATTCGCCAAATAATTGAGCAACTGAAGTATTCCAATATTCGAATGCCGAAACATTCGACAAATAGTCCCAGCCCTAGTGTGAACTCTGTTACTCATATCGCGTCATAAAAGTAATAAAAATTAACTGTGTACTGTCGATGGTAGAGAAATAGTGGAGGAAGTTAGACGAAGTAGCAGGGAGTTGTAGGTGTTAAATATCTTTGAATGCAGTATTTTCAATTTTAGGGTTAAATTGATCGCAGAACAGTGATTTTGCATGCTTCGTGCAACTTTGCGTAAGGTTTTAATTTTTTCTTTCTTCATTCATATTTCCAACCACTTTGCTCGATAACCGAAACGTGTTTCTGTTTATGACTGCGCCTAATAGAATTTCATTTTTGCTATTTTTGTGAAGCAGGGTGAGTGATGGTTTTACAAAAGTTTGGTACACTTTGGATAACGTGCATTTTATATACGTGTAGGGGGTGAATTTTCAGATGAGTTGTAAAATAGTATTTTTTAAGCTACATCGAGTGACGATAAAAATCGTTTTTGTTTATTGATTTTTGACTGTGTGAAACGTAATATGAGTCAGAATATTATTGGTAGATACTAGTTGTAGTTGGATTCAAAGTTGAGGAAAATGCTTTTACTACTCTTTTTCCATTTACAATGCACAGTCTGCAGATTATACTAACGAGAGTATAGAGGTGAAATTGGATTTGATACTTGTTCCTGTACTAATCGATGCAGCTTTTCATGCTCGTGCATGCCCATAAACGCATAACAGTAACCTTACCTTAGAACACTTTCTCTTATCTCCATCCTTTTCAGCGACACAGCTTCAATTATTTGCGTAGCACACTCTGTAACACACAAAAAAATTATATAATTAATTTGGAGAAAGAGTGAAATAACACTTAATCCATACATAAAACCTAGCATTATGTAAGTGTATACGTATACCAAGTAACGGTGAGACTTAACCCACACACAATCTATTAAGGGGTTAGACTATTGTAAAATGGTCAAAAAATCGTAATTCTTTTTTTCGCTTAAATATTAGTTTAAAATCTTTAGACTCACATGCAAAAGGTTTGAAATATAAATGTAGCTTAGTTTTGGAGATGCGGGGCTGAACGCACACTCGAATGTCTACGCGTCGAAGGACACTTTTCAAAACGGTGTACATGATTTCTCAAGCTGTATTGATGCAATTGTGACCAAATTTTGCAGAGACCTTTGTTCCTACATTGTCTAAGCATTAAAATTCCTTTTTTTTACGGGAGTTACAGACGAATCATCGCGAAAATCGGCATCTTTTTCTTCAACACACTGTTATTCAGCAATTTTTCAAAATATTAAAAATCGGGTCCGTGAATGCTTAGGAATAACATTATACTTAATGGACAACTTATGTTTTTTTATTTTTGACAATCCAAATTTGAGTTAGGAGGTATGTACACAGTTTAAGAATGACCATCAGTTCGGAGCCACCGCGATATATATATTTTTTTTAATATTGTAAAGCATTAATAACCATTATAAAAATTAAAAAAAAATATATATATAAGGTAATTTATACCTATAATATATTTTCTTACTTTTTATAGAATATATATATATATTCTTAATTTTTATAATAGTTTTTAATATATGTATATAAACCTAAAAAATACATATATATTTTCTAAATTTTTATAATGGGTATTAATGCTTTACAATATGTCAAAATGAAGTGCTAAACCGCAATTTAATCGGGTGATTAGTTTCTCTGCACCTCGCATCAGAAGATTACCTATTTTTCGGGTCGTCACAGTAGTCTACCCCCTTAACTCAACCATGTTCCAGCCTCGCTATTGCTTGGTACATCCATGTTTCCATTAGTACCAGTGTCATCACTTATTAGAACAGGACAAACAAATATGAATAACAGCTATTTTCATCAAGAACGAAGAAAGTAGTTATTCCAAGAGAAATGGCAGAAATTTACCAATTAATTTGGTAACTGAAGAAGACGAGTTAACTCGTCATTCCAAAATTCCTCCGCGTTGAATACCTAACACCAGTTGCTTCCACACGAAAATTTCGAAACTTTGCTTATATAAAGGAGTAAATAATGTCTTAGATTATACGTCGCATTTACTGTGGAGGAAATGAGTCAATTTGCCTGTAACAATTATTAAGCATACAATTTTTAATATACTGGAGACGCTTCTGATAGAGAAATTGCACACTTAACAGATTAATTGGTACTTATTTACTTTAGGGTTTCATTTTCTTGATTTCCGTTTTTTTCCCAATATAATCACCCCTCCCCCCCCCAAAGATGGGCAAAAAATTATTTGAAATAAAAATTTCGTACACAAATTTTTATCACCAATTCGTATGAAATTTTTATTTCAAATAATTTTTTGCCCATCTCTGCTCCCCCCTCATGGGGGCCACCCCCGCCCAATTCTAGCTCCATACTTACACCGATATCTCGGTAACGATCACCGCAGGTGTACCTATTCCGAATAAATACCAAAATATTTTTATGAATATCTCGAAAGATAAAACCGAGCAGGGGTGACGTATAAAAAGTTATCCAGAATCATGCCCCCAACAACATATCTAAATTTCCTCAAAATGGGTGATGAAACCCTAAAGTAAATAATTACCTTCGATATCAAATCAAGTTAAAGTTGAAAAATTTATTCGGCGCTGAAGTTGAAAGACTCGACGAATAAAAAAATTAACTTTATTCGCCGAATAAAGTTAACCAACCCGGGTCAACTTTATTCCACACGAATAAAGTTAACCACCCCGGGTCAACTTTATTCCACACGAATAAAGTTAACCACCCCGGGTCAACTTTATTCCACACTAAACCAATAATTTTCTCAACTTTTATTCGTTATTCGAAATTTTATTTAAATAGAAATTTTGCCCGTCTCTATTATAGAGTACTTGCAGAGCAAGTACCTAAAACACTTGAATCCATCATGCAACAATCTAAAACCACCCAATCATATATTTAAACCCCATCTATTGTCCATTGAAATTGCCTCTCCCAAAGCCATACGCGCGTTATTCCGTTCTTGTTCGACAATGAAACGACCGTCCAACAATCCGCCGTTTCCCATTCGTCGTCAAAGACGACAACGATTCGAAATTGGATACGGCCTCGTTCCATTCGCCGGTTCGCGAACGTCGGCTGTTTATCCATTCGGCCGGCCGAAGATTATTAACTCGACCGAAAACGGGCGACCGTCTACCAAAATGTTTCTTGTTTATGAATCATAAAGGCGCGCGCGCCATAGTCGTTCAATTGCGAGGGGGAAATTGGAAACGCTGGAAATACCGCGCGACGTGAAAAGCGACGAAACAATCGTCTGTATCATTGATGAGAACGGACAGGCATCCGAATGATCCTCGTAGAAATTCGGCATTCAGAAACGTGGGTGACTGGTTTACGTCAGAATTATGCGAAACGATAGTCCATGCAGACGAGATTTCCAGTGGATACGCGTGATTTCGTATTATCGCGGAATAATTTTCCATGATGACCCGTGCACCGCGAATTAATGGGACGAGATTGCATCGCCGTTCGCCGCGGCTCCGGCGGAATCTGTTGTTTCGTTTTTCCAGAGGCTCGCGTGGAATAGGAACTTTTACTCCCCGGCATTATCATAACATTATCTGCAAATGAATAGCTCGGTGATGTATAAGCGAGCAGTCAGTATATTGACGCTTTTGTTATTTGCATTAAATGAGTCGACGAAGGTGCGCAGTTGCTTTGTTTTATTAGTAGGTGAGGTAGTGGTGGTCTGTTCTAGGGCTGGGACTATTCGAATAATTTAATATTCGAATAGTTTACAAGTATTCGAATGCTACGAATAAACTTCGAATATTTGAGTATTCGAATGTGATTATTCGAATATTAATGTATTCGAATGTGATTATTCGAATATTTGAGTATTCGAATGTGATTATTCGAATATTTGAGTATTCGAATGTGATTATTCGAATATTTGAGTATTCGAATGTGATTATTCGAATATTTGAGTATTCGAATGTGATTATTCGAATATTAATGTATTCGAATGTGATTATTCGAATATTAATGTATTCGAATGTGATTATTCGAATATTAATGTATTCGAATGTGATTATTCGAATATTAATGTATTCGAATGTGATTATTCGAATATTAATGTATTCGAATGTGATTATTCGAATATTAATGTATTCGAATGTGATTATTTGAATATTAATGTATTCGAATAGTTTGGTGTGAAGTGGGTCAAAATTAGTTTACAAGCTTTCACCCTGACAAATGAACCTAAAGAACTTGATTTGTAATTCACACCATACTATTCGAATACATCAGTATTCGAATACTTAAATATTCGAATAGTATTCGAATACTTAAATATTCGAATAGTATTCGAATACTTGGATATTCGAATTATATTCGCCAAATAATTGAGCAACTGAAGTATTCGAATATTCGAATACCGAAAAATTCGACAAATAGTCCTAGCCCTAGGACATATCCCCGTTTATCAATAAAATAAAAAATAATAATTTGTTAAAGTAGCAAGAGAAAATGGGATGAATTAATAAATACTGCAAATGGAAAATTTCGGCAGAAGAATGTTCAATCTGCGTATCCTAGGAGTCAAGTTGTCGTCTCAGAGTTTTTAAGCTTGATAGATCAATTCGAAGATTGTTAACTTTGACGAACTACATTTTTTAAAGAAATTCGAAATCAGGCAAGTGATGACTTAAACTCCCCCTAATTTCACGTGGGCTACATACTTATAGCATCATAATTATATACCACTTTTCTTGAAATTTGTAAAAATCAAATGAAATTAATACTACTGAATTACCTACAACCTCTACACCAAAGAAATACTCGAATTTATAAACAATACAATGTAAGAATACCTTGCATTTATAGTCATTTAATAGCTCAGAAAATTCTCCTTACACCAATACACGACATACTAATTCGTTCTACCGTAAACAATCTAAACATAAATGAAATTCGCCTGCAAGGGTGGCCAGACGAAGCAGACGACAAAAAATGAGAAAGGAAAAAGGCAATTTTTCATCGGCGGTCGCCATCGTTTCAGGTGGCTCGAGCTGGCAGCCATCGGCGCCGGACAAAGAGTCAGGGACCTACTTCCGGTCTTCGACAACGCTGGCTTCAACAAATTGTCACCTCCGGCCAGTCGGCTGATAAAGCCGCAAAAAAACTGACATGCTCCTTGATTTCTCTTACCTCATCCCTCGAAACTCCGCGATTTCCTCGACGTCTGACTGCGAAGAGGGGTCGAGACTATTCGAATACTTCATGAGTACCTACTCGAATGTTATGAATATTTCTTGAGCATTGGAGTATTCGAATATTATACTTGAATTATGGTCGTACTTGGATATTATATTAGAATTATGGTTATACATATTCGAATATTATACTAGTATTCAAGTTGTATTCGAATATTTGAATACTGAAATTTTTCGTCTGTCACATAATTCTATGGAACATTTAAGAGTGAATTATTTAGTTGTAGAATATTTTTCGATTCCACAAGTAGGTAATTCGGAAATAATTAGCGGAAAGCTATTTCAGTGGGCGAATTTTAAAGAAGAGTTTCACCCTGTTAAAGCAAAACAATGCTTTTCTTATATTTTTCAACACAGTACCTACTTTGTGACAATTTCAAATAAATTTCGCTTTGAATATCTTTCTATGGAAGTACCTATACAACTTTTCAAATATAATATTAGAATATTGAAATATTCGAGTGTTCAGGTATTCAAATACTTAAATATTCGAATGTTAAAATATTCAAATACTTAAGTATTCGAGTGTTCAGGTATTCAAATACTTAAATATTCCAGTGGCCAAGTATTAAAATACTCAAATATTCGAGTTCAAGTATTCAAGTACTCAAATATTCGAGAGTCCCAGGATTTAAATACTTAAATATTCGAATGTTAAAATATTAAAATACTTAAGTATTCGAGTGCTCAGGTATTCAAATACTTAAATATTCCAGTGGTCAAGTATTCAAATACTCAAATATTCGAGTTCAAGTATTCAAGTACTCAAATATTCGAGAATCCCAGGATTTAAATATTTAAATATTCGAGTGTTCAAATATTCAAATACTTAAATATTCGAGTGTTCAGTTATTCAAATACTTAAATATTCCAGTGGTCAAGTATTCAAATACTCAAATATTCGAGTGCTCAAGTATTCAGGTACTCAAATATTCGAGAGTCCCAGTATTTCAATACTTAAATATTCGAGTGTTTAGATATTCAAATACTAAAATATTCGAGTATTCAAGTTTTTAAGTAATCAAATGCATCCCTGATTCGAATGTCATATTCGACTACTTGAAATGCTCTATTCGAATTTTCGAATATTTGAGTAGAAAAAAAATCGCCAAATAGTCCTAACACCCTATGAGGAAGAGCATCCAAACAATTCGAACTCCACTGCAGGATCGTCAAGGGACAATTCAGGAGGATCGAGGACAAGTTGGAGACGAGCAGGAAATCCTGCTGCTGTTGTAACGAAACCACTTTTGGTGCAACGCTGCGTTAATTTGACGACCGTGCACGGTTGTTAGGCTAACTTGGTAACTCGCCAGGTAGAACGATCTCGTCTAGAAACTTTTTAATAAAAAGATTTTAAGCCTGCTTGCACTTTCCGCAGGAAAAAGTGTATTTTTCACGCTTCTTCTGTATTTCGTTCTGGTGATTGATGTGTTTTTAACGAATTTCAGCTTTATGGCTTTGGTTTGTCATGTTTCACCAGTTTCATGGCGAAAGTTTGAATTTCGTAGACAGAATCGGAAATTTTTACGAATAACGAACGAAAAATTTTGTGAAAAACTGAAATACTCAATAATGTTCAGTGTTGAAAATGTTTAAATATTTGTACCGGAATCTCTTCGTATTATGCTGTTATATACGTATAATAAATTTATAACATTGAATAATGCATAAATTGATGAAGCATATTTGAAAAACGTTACGCGTGTATTTTATATATTATTATAAAATACAGCGTTAAAATAAATAGTCCAATTTTTGTAACGTTAAATGAATGCATTTAAATAGAATGATTTTGAAACACAGTAATAATTAGTATTTATGGAGGTAGTTCTACTTGGTACTTTATTTCTCTCGTAAAACATGTTCCTATTTTTTCTTTCCTCTTTTTTTACAAGATTAATATTTAATTGCAATAATAAATCGCTGTTCCTATGCAAGCTTCGTGTTATCGAATCGAACAATGTTAAATACATTACCGAATTGAAATTGTTGAACGCCTACTTTACATAAATCGGCTTTAGTATGTAGGTACAGACTAAATCGTTTATATTGATGTTAATTTTGCATTGTTGAAGATACTTCTATTTATATGAAATTGTATTCAAATGTATTAATTAATATTTTAACAACAATGATGGGTGTACTTGTTTTAATATAGTATTAATAAAAATAATTTTGCATCATCTAGAATGTAGAATGTATAAATATTAAAATTTGAGAAGCAACGATAAAATTGTTGTTTAATGTTTTTGAAACCTGATTCATTCCATTCTTTGATTACAATATTTCATGAAAATAATGAGACAAGGAAAATAATGAACACGGCGAACGAGAAAGTAGAAAATGCTATCACCACGACACAGAAAGGATAGAAGGAAGAATAATCATTTGAACAAAAAATACGGAATAAACAAAGAAAATCACCATTCTGCTGAACCGAAATAGGTACTGAAAAGAAACAATTATGTAAATTAATAGTAAAATAAAAAAAGAAGACGCCCATAGAAGTATACACATTTAAAAAAAGAAACAGGGCAGAACACGCGAGCACAGGTATCAAATTTAATTTATTTTTTAATTTAATTTAAATTTTATACGAGACAAACCTTTTGATACAAAAGATAATTAACAATAGAAGTCTAGAGGAAGAGCAGATACTTTGAGGACACAAAAATATACAAATATACAAAAATATACAAAATATTCAAAATATACAAAAGTGACATAGAACGTTTAATAGCATGTCTAAATAGATAATTGCATTTTCCTTATAACGCACGACGAAATTTAAGGGAAAATAGAGTACCTATGCTTTCTTAGATAAAAGGTAGGAATATGAAAGTTTAATTTCTGTAGGATATCAGGACAGATAATCAGATAATTAACAAGCTTACAAGGGGAGGACGCCATATGGTAGACATCGATTTTGATGAGTCTTGGCACGATGGATCTATGTCGAAAATAAGTAAATAGGTGTTCGAGCGTTTCTGCCAATGGGCCTTAATAATAGAAATATTTACATAGAAATTATTTAAAATTTCATAGTGGCTGTAGGGTTTTAGTGGATAAAAATCCCATAACTACCCTAGCACCCGCGGAGAATTCGCTTCTGGAGGAGTCGGGGTGCCTTTTAAAGATTTCCCTAAGTTAAAAAAAATTATAAAAAATATTTTATAAAAAAAATTTAAAAATACATTTTATAAAAAAATGTATAATTTATTTTTTTAAGGTAGAGACATCTTCAAAAGGCACTCCGACCCCTCCAGAAGGGAATCTCCCGCGGGCTCCAGGGTAGTGTTGGATTTTTACCCACTAAAACCCCACGGCCACTATGAAATTTTTAATAATTTACATGTAAATATCTCTATTATGAAGGCCTATTGACTGAAACGCTCAGACACCTATTTACTCATTTTCGACATGGATCCATCGAGCGAAGGCTCATCAAATTTGGTGTCTACCACATGGTGTCCTCCCCTTGTTAGGTATATCCAAATAGGCGATCAGCTGTATTGCGACGTTGTTGAAGAATTAGTACCCTGAGATGCGATTGAATTGAATCATAGTTATGGCAATGCGGAGGAGCAGGCATTTTCCTATAGGTATTAAGGAGTAAAATGCGAGAACCCTAGCTTTCATTCTCACGATTTTGGCTTTATGGTTTTTGTGATAAGGGGACCAGATATTTGAGCCGCATTCTAGGTGATGTCGAACCCAGAGAATTATAGAGTGTCAGGAGAGTCGAAGAATTAGATAAGTGTCTAACCATACGGTAGATGACACCGAGATTTTTAAATGATGAATTAACTATTGTCTGATAATGAGCATGGAATGATAAAATATTAGAGGAAAGGATACATATAGTGAAGTTCACTTTATGACTGAAGCGAAAAACACAACACTCAGTGTGTTATCTATATATATAAAATTCAAATCAAATACCACTGATAATCACGATTTTTCTGAAACCATTGATCCAATGATCATGAAATTTGGTAGGTAGGTTTCCCTTGGCCCCTAGGTGCTAGCTAAGAAATCTTTTTAAAAAACTCCCTTCACTTCTCCAAAAAACCATATTCTAAATCTATAAAATTCAAATCAAATACCACTGATAATCACGATTTCTCTGAAACCATTGATCCAATGATCATGAAATTTGGTAGGTAGGTTTCCCTTGGCCCCTAGGTGCTAGCTAAGAAATCTTTTTAAAAAACTCCCTTCACTTCTCCAAAAAACCATATTCTAAATCTCTAAAATTCAAATCAAATACCACTGATAATCACGATTTCTCTGAAACCATTGATCCAATGACCATGAAATTTGGTAGGTAGGTTCCCCTTGGCCCCTAGGTGCTCGCTAAGAAATCTTTTTAAAAAACTCCCTTCACTTCTCCAAAAAACCATATTCTAAATCTATAAAATTCAAATCAAATACCACTGATAATCACGATTTCTCTGAAACCACTGATCCAATGACCATGAAATTTGGTAGGTAGATTCCTCTTGGCCCCTAGGTGCTCGCTAAGAAATCTTTTTAAAAAACTCCCTTCACTTCTCCAAAAAACCATATTCTAAATCTATAAAATTCAAATCAAATACCACTGATAATCACGATTTCTCTGAAACCATTGATCCAATGACCATGAAATTTGGTAGGTAGGTTCCCCTTGGCCCCTAGGTGCTCGCTAAGAAATCTTTTCAAAAAACTCCCTTCACTTCTCCAAAAAACCATATTCTAAATCTATAAAATTCAAATCAAATACCACTGATAATCACGATTTCTCTGGAACCACTGATCCAATGACCATGAAATTTGGTAGGTAGATTCCTCTTGGCCCCTAGGTGCTCGCTAAGAAATCTTTTTAAAAAACTCCCTTCACTTCTCCAAAAAACCATATTCTAAATCTATAAAATTCAAATCAAATACCGAGAGCGCCCCTCAATACCGTAGCGAAGCACGGGTATTTTCCTAGTATATTATATATTCTTAAATACTTTACGCATTACATAAAGAAGCAAACAGAACATCTCTCAAAAAGGAAACCAGCAGAGAAGCGAAAATCGCGTGCATTGACTGCAAAATAGAAAAATAAGAATAGATAATGGCGACAGAAGCGATAAATAGATAAGGAAGAATAGTCACAGTACCAAAGAACGAATAAGAATACCTCTCCACAGAAGCGCAGAAGAGGACCAAAAGTATCTGTTAAAGCGAAGAGTTAAGGAGGAAGAGGGGTCGCGTAAATCGGCAGGAAAATAGAAACAGAAACGATAAATAGATAAGGAAGAATAGTCACAGCACCAAAGAACGGAATAGGACACGCCGCCGCCGAAGAGGAAGGAGGATCGCGTAAATCGATGGCGGAATAGAAAAGAAAACGGCCACTGGAACGAGGAGCGGGGGAAAGGGGGCGATCACGGAAACGAAGAACAGCAGGCAGGGCAACTTGACGGGGCGCAATAACGATAAATGTAAAGTTTGCGTACGCATCGTTAGTACCATTGCCAGGGCCGCAATAATCGTTGCTGCCAGGCTACGACGTCGCTCGGGGCTTACTAACTACTAATTGTTACCAACTTAGCGAAACGAAGAATCCTCTGGCCGCACGCGTTCCCTCTCTCCCTCGCCGTCCCGCTTCCCATCCCACTTCTAACCTTCCTCCTTTACGCGTTACTTTCGCAGATTAAAAAAATTTCCCGTTTAACACTCTGCCCACGAGACGAAACGCCCCGCGTTTACGTTTCCCCGAGTAGGCGTGTTGCAAAAAGGGAGTCAGACGATGTTAATTGCCGCCACGGGTTCTGCACAGGATCGAGTTCCGCGATTACGCTCCCCGCGCCGACTTCTTTGCTCGTGAATTGAGCCGTCAAGTCGGGACAGGACTTCTGACAGAGTAACGAGGAACTCAGTTTTTATTTTTTTTTTTTGGCGCCCTGTTTCTTGGATTTGGATCGTTTGAGGTTATGTTGCATCGAGGGAAAGGGGATGTTGTGGGAAGTAGTTATAAATTATTTCAGTGGGAATTAACCCTTAGCAGGACAAGGTTAATTTCGTGTAAATTATGGTTTACTGTGGGCATCATGTACTGTTGGTAGTGGAATAAGTGTAGGTTGAATAAGTGTAGGAATCATTGTAGGTTGAAAACATTCAAAATGGCGAGCTTTGAAATGTACACTGCGTTCCACATTAGAGCATACTGGTTTCGCGCAGGGATACACTGGTGATTGGTAGTGAACCGGGAGGGAAAGTGCTATGACCAATCGCGTGTGTCAGATCCGTGGGAGCTGCGCAGATCGGTCGCATATCGGTAGGGGCGTCGGTGTGCTCTTATATGGAACGCAGTGTAGGAAGCTAATGTTTTGGGAAAAATGTAGCGGATTTTTTAAATATCTTTGATATATTTAGTACTAGCTTTACTACTAGGCTTTGCCCGAAATTTAGATTTTTTTTTAAATAGTCACTATCATCTGGATTTGTCAGACATACCTATTGAGCTGAGGCTCATTATAGAGTTTATCGTTCGGAAGTTTTTAGGCGACAGACAAACACAAACATATAGAAGCTTTCTGATTGATATATTTTGTATATTCTAGTAGCGTCGTAAGCCGTCAAAATTTTGAGTTGATATGTACATTCGTCTGCGATATATGGGTTTTGACAATTCGGAAAATGTTTCGAGGAAATCGCATTTTAAGGGGGGATTCTCGCGTAACAGCCCCCGAAATTTATAAATTTTTTTGGACAAATTATTGTTAATATTGCATTAAAGTCTTTTGGGATGTAAGGAGGCATCTTTAAACTTGCAGAATTTTTTATGTCGATCCTTTTTAGTATTTTTTAATTATTGTAAAACACTTCCACGATGTTAGCGTCAAGTGTAGCACCTGTCACAATCATGTGATTGAAATTTTCTTAAAGTTAAATAATTTACGCTGAGACTGGAGCTAAGCTTTTAATTTTAGTTTTTATTTATAATACTTTTTTCGCCGATGTAAAGAATAATATGAAAAAATTGTCTAAGGAAAAAACTTACGTTTTCTTTCAAACGCTATAACTCTTTCAATTTTTTATTTTTTTTCTTTAAAGTGGACTAATCCCAGCGTAAACTATCTGACTTTAAGAAACTTCTGTTTATTTTACAATCAGATGACTGTGATAGGTGCCACACATCTCGCCAACAGGAGTTACATCGTCGAACAGGTGGACAAGGTTCCGCAATAATTAATACATAATAATAAGAACGATCGACATAAAAAAAATATTTTCTGCAAGTTTAAAGGTGCCTCCTTATATTCCAAACGAGTTTGATCCAATATGACCAATAGCTTCTCCAAAAATAAATCTGAAATATCAGTTACTTTGGGGGCTGTTAGAAGTGAACCCCCCTTAAAGTTTAAAGTATATTTCATGAAGTGGTTTATTCAGGGGCAATATATTTAACACACGTTCAAGTTTCAAAATATCCTCTTATTAATGTATTCTTAATATAGGTACTCCGAACTACAAAAAAAATTCAAAACACAAAAAATTGATTCTTTTGATCCTCAAATGAGAATAAACTTTTAAAAAGGCATCATGGTGAACACGTTTCAAGTAGGGCTGGGACTATACGAATAATTTAATATTCGAATATTTTACAAGTATTCGAATGCTACGATTAAACTTCGAATATTTGAGTATTCAAATGTTATTATTCGAATACTATTCGAATACATCAGTACATCAGTATTCGAATAGTATGGTGTGAAGTGGGTCAAAATTAGCTTACAAGATTTCACCCTGACAAATGAACCTAAAGAACTTGATTTATAATTAACAGCATACTATTCGAATATATCAGTATTCGAATACTTAAATATTCTAATAGTATTCGAATACTTGGATATTCGAATTATATTCGAAAACTTGGATATTCGAATTATATTCGAATACTTGGATATTCGAATTATATTCGAATACTTGGATATTCGAATAGTATTCGAATACTTGGATATTCGAATAGTATTCGAATACTTGGATATTCGAATAGTATTCGAATACTTGGATATTCGAATTATATTCGCCAAATAATTGAGCAACTGAAGTATTCGAATATTTGAATACCGAAAAATTCGACAAATAGTCCCAGCCCTAGTTTCAAGCAGGGTTACCATCGAAGGGTGACAAAATTTGGCCTATTCGACGGTAAATCAACAACATAAATAGAAAATGGTCCTTAACTATTTCCTAGACTTGCGACGCAACAGTATGAAAATTGGATGTCACGTTGGCAATTTACACAGAATTGCAATGAATTTGTGATGTGTTGTGTGTCACTTGTTGTTGCCTACGGCAAATAATTGCTTCGATCCAAATCCCCTTGAAGTTCGTGTCTCGTTACCGTGGAATTAATTGTAACAAATTTATGTAGGAAGAGTACTTTAGCAACTGCACGGCGTTCCCTCAAAACAGGCAGTGGAATTGCGAAAACAGAGGGGAAGGCCCTAGGGGGAAATCAGTTTTAATACTTCGAAGTGTTCGGCGTAATGCCGCAAACGCGTGGCTAACGTAAAATTATGTAATGTAGAGAACTGTGCAGCATTCCCGTTTCAGCTTCACTGTTCCGCGAGTTCTCGTTACTTAGTCCAGCAGTCAAGTAATTATTATATTGTCTGCACGCGGAGTCTATTAAAAGTTAGCTGTGCGCAATGAGTTTAGCAAAAGAACTTACACTTTAAACTTCTCGTATCCTAAATGCCCCATTGTTGCAGCATTACACTATTACGGACTCTTTGCAATTCTGCTTTATTCGTCGTAAAAGTTGTAACGCGGCTTGTTCAGGTTATTCGAATTAAACTACTGCTGTAACGCACGATTATAAGTGTAATTCCTGCGTGGGAATTTATTCTGCATTCGTACTCAATTTACTCTACACAGGTAAAAGTAAGTGCCAAAATTAAAAACGACAATGACAATGTTGTGTCAATATATACAATACTAAAAAGTTAAAAATAAAAAAATTAAAAGCGACTTCAAAGAAATAAAAATGCACTAAAAACTGAAAAATAATTTTTTCCCTTATTTAATCTACGACTCTCATATTTTTTTATGTCGACGCCTCCTCATCCTTTGCAGTGTGTAAATCTAGCGCCAACTTACCAAATATGAGAGTCGTAGATTAAATAAGGGAAAAAATGGTTTTTAATTTTTTAGTGAATTTTTATTTTTTGAAGTCGTTTTCAATTTTTTTTTTTTTTAATTTTTTTATATGTTTCGCGTACATCGAGGGGAGTTACAAGAATAAATCAAGGGTATCAATGTGGCGCGTGAAAGCCACTAATCAAGCTTCATTTAGAGATCGAATATGAAATAACGAACTTCCCTTTAACCACCATGATTCATTATTAATTTATTACCTTGCAACTATATTGTTTCAATAGCAAAATCGCATTGACTAGTCCAAACTTAGCACGCAAAATGAAAGGAAGACATAAATGATAACTGAAGTTGATTTCTGAATTGTCCCTTTAATCATCACTCAAACAACAATTAAATTAATTTATCTGTATCATTTCGCTTTAGTTAACTCTGATGCATTAAACCGTTATAAAAGTGCTGAGGCAGCGTGTTAAATTAATTTAACAGACATTTTACATTTTCATATTCCGTTGAAGCACATAAAAGCGACGCTGAACTAAACTTTAATTACACGCTGCATAATAATTCAACTGAAACGAAGGCACAATTACAGTGTCCGGTTGATAGGCGGCATGAGAGCCGTGGAAACTCGAGGAAAACGTGCGAGTGACAAAACTCGAGCTCGTTCAGTGCTACGGAATTATAAGATGCATTCGCCATTATCGTTTACCGCCCCTTTCGCGCGTTTTTGCTACCCCTGGCCTTATCGGCGAACTAGGAGGCGGAAATTAAACGTGTACGGTGTGCACGCAGAGGTAGGAAGAGGGGCGGAAAAATAGGAGTAAGAAAGAAAAACAGGAACGTAACGAAATCAACGGGCGAAGAATAAAAGAGAATTCAAGTTCAAAAGGGGACAAAATCGAAAAGGGAAAGAAAAGGAAGAAAACTGGCAAAGGAAAATATCGAACCCTCACACGCCTATGAGACTCTGCAAATTTGCAGGATAATGAAGAATATTTGACAAGTATTTTTTATTATCGGCAATCATCCATGTTGAAGGGGTGAAAAAATCCCCCAAAGTAGGCGGTTGAAAACATATTTTCCGAAATTTTCTAAAACTGACCAGGGAGCTGGATTCGTCTTTAAAAAACTCAGACCCCTCATTAGAATAAAATCGAGTGGAGCATTGCACGTTAGAGTCCCGTAAATTATATAAACGTAGCGGGACGTAACGTCTAATTTTTGAAATTGTAGTCCTGTCCCGTCAACCAAACCATGTATTCCCACATAGTCCTAACCCTAGTAGCATTTCTGGTTAGCCCACAGTATCCCCAAGTTGGGAATTAGTTGGCCATCAAAATGCCAACAATAAATGCTAGTAGGGAATAAACCTTGTCCGTCCAGCAATCTTCCTTGAATTCAATCGACGAAGGCTACAGTTATTATATTATAATAAGCTACGTTCCTTTCGCTGGGGTATTTGAAAACCCAAGTTACAATTACAAAGCACCAAGTTGCCCAAAAATGTTAAGAGACACAACAGAAAGTAGAACAGTAAGTGGGAGCTGGGGATGAAGAGCGAGGACACTACTGAAGATGGACGACAGGCGAAAAGCGAAGGAAAGAATGACGAACGAGGGAATTTCATTCGCAGGGGGCGGCAGAAGAAATAGTGGAGGCACGCCATTACGTCCTGCTGCATCCTCCTCTGGCAACGGGGACTATATTACGGCGTAATGCCAGAAAGAGTGGTTGCGGTGGGTGGCGGATGTTAGCTGCACAAGAGGAAGAAGGGCAGGGAAGTCTCTGTGTACGGCGTTTCACGATTGTTCGACTTGCCAAACGCTTTTAACCCCGTCGTGCCTTGGCCTCGTCACGGTGTGTTTAAGGGGAAACACGCTGCACACCCCTTTTCACCCTCGTGTCGGTGGGTAGGCGCTTGGACGAGAAGTAGCCGCGAGAAGACGTCCGCGAAGAGATCTTTTTTCGGTGGGCCGCGTTTCGCACTTGATTGCCACCAGCTACGATGACTGTCGTAAAATGATTGCACGATTTTGGATCTGAATTTTGTGCCAAATGATAGCTTATGATAAGATATCAATTACAATAAATTTTCAAGTTGAACCGATAATTAGTTTCTGAGATATGGGAGGCCAAAGACAAGAAAACAAACCTACTACACCGACATTTATTTTTTTTATTTTGATTTTTGGAAATGGTGATGGATACATTACACAAAATATCAGTGTTGGGTATTTAGGGCCTATGATATTGACCATATCCGAGGAACCGTGCAATTGTCATAATGTGGTTGCAATTAGGACTGGGACTATTCGAATAATTTAATATTCGAATATTTTGTAAGTATTCGAATGCTACGAATATACTTCGAATATTTGAGTATTCGAATGTTATTATTTGAACTTAGTATGGTGTGAAGTGGGTCAAAATTAGCTTACAAGATTTCGCCCTGACAAATGAACATACAGAACTTGATTTATAATTCACACCATATTATTCGAATACATCAGTATTCAAATACATCAGTATTCGAATATATCAGTATTCGAATATATCAGTATTCGAATACTTAAATATTCGAATATATCAGTATTCGAATACTAAAATATTCGAATTATATTCGCCAAATAATTGAGTAACTGAAGTATTCGAATATTCGAAAAACGGGCGAAAATTCCTCCATTTTTTAATCACTCTTTGTATCCTATGGGCTTGTGTTTAACCACCCCCGCTGTGGTTAATATAGAAATCATTCTTTGGGTTACTTCGCTTGGAGGAAAATTCAAGGAGCGATTTCTTAGATTCTCATCAAGCTCAAAAGGAATTTATTTCTCGATGGGATCGACACATGAATATCAGAGAAGATTATGATTCTTTCTGAGAGTTTACTGATTTGTTGAGGAAATTCTGCGTAAACACTGAGAAATTATATTTGAATATTGTCAATTTTTGCTATTTCTGATTGTGAGTTTGCATTTCAGATGTTTGTGATTAGCTGAGATTTACATTCTGATTACAAACGTGCCCTCAAAATATATCTAATTCAATCATACAGAGAATTATAACACAACCTTTAAATATCAATCACACAAATTCTTTATTCTTTCAGCCCTTCAGTATTGCTCCCAAATCCCCGACTACTCATCATCCAAACTGGGACTACCTAACAGTTCACATCGTTCACCTTCCACTGTCCCTTGAATTGAATTCCTAAACTAACGAAGGTACATCCCAAAGTGATAATCGCCGATTTTGATGCGGCTTTGGTAGAAAGTAATTTTGACAGGAATATTTGTACCTTTATACCTTGTATCTCAATTTTGCTCACTTCAGGATCAACTACCAAGGCACACCGTGACATAATTACCTAAAATATCGTAAAATTTCACTACCTGTTTGATTATATAAACACAACAACTCAAAGTCTCACAAAATACGAGTAAATTTCAAATATAATTTACTTTTTTACAATACAGAAATCAAAATACCAATTTATCCGCATTTTTTATTTATGTAAGGGTCACCATAGGATCAGAAAAAAATTACCAAATAAAATACTATTTATTCGTCTATTATTTAAACAACTTCTTTTTTCTGCAATCTCATTAAGTAGCTCCTTCATAAAAAAATCTACACATGTTTTCTACCTTCAATAATTCTCAAGATATTCGACCAAATAGGTTTCTCACCCCCAACTTTGAGATCTATTTCCACCCCTTTAACATGGATGTTGGCTACAAAAAAAATACGTGTCGAATGTTGTTGTGAGCATTAATTTCTACCAATGTTGCATCGAAATCGGCGATTATCACTTCGGGATGTCCGCTTGTAAGACTTCCAAACATCCACCTCGACCCCTTCGCTCGTCCAACAACGAAGGGAAGCTAAAACGAAACAGCCGCACTCCTAAAACCGCCGCTGAATCCCTGCCACGGACCGATTCGCGGAAAGATGTCAGGCACGTCGAACCGATTAAAAATGTATGCACGGGGCCCGTGTTAAGTAGCAGATACTCACCTCGAGTCCTTTAGGGTGGCGGATGACGTGAGAGAGCAGCATCCCCCTTGCAACGGGGTGAAGGGGCTGGCTGAAAGGACGCTTACTACGGGGATAGGCAGCCTCGAATATTGCAAGCGAGCCTCAGAGAGCGTAACAGAGACGGGGAACGCCTGGTAAGCACCTCTGAAGGGCCACTCTGAGCTTGCGTTCCTAATCGCATCGAAGTCATCTATATTATTACGGGGCCGTGCATGTAATCAAGTTGCATCGGGGGCAGCAATTTTCCGTCGAATCCAACGATCGTTCCACGACGCTAGCGACCATGTCCCTTTAATCCCCTTTTTTTATTTCCCTTTCTATCAATGCGCTCCCTCCTGCCTCTAAAATGGCGCTTTTAAAGATGCGCGCGCGCGGCAGAAGTGGTTCGAGGCGGAGAAATCTTTGGCGTGATGAAAATAGAATTACGCGGGGGACGAAGTTTGTGTGGGGAAAAATTGCAGGGGAGGTAAGAAAATTTGGTTTTCTTTCAGATAACAGTTCGCTCGTCTTTGCTCAATTTTGGTTGTAAATGTTTTCGGATGAAATTCAATTTCGGAAGAATTGTTTGAGGTGCGCGAGGTGGGGTAGATATTTTGGGAAGTGGATGCTGATTAGGGTTTGTCGGTTTTTAAAAACCGGGTGTAAAAACCGGTTTATATACTAAAATTAATATGCAGAAATGAATTAATTATTTAATTAAAAACCTTTATATTCAAAAAGATTTATATTATTTTTCAAAATCGAATTTCTCACGACATGGCGACAAACGATTTGTGGATTCGTTTTCAGCGTACGAAAACTTATAAGAAACGGCTATTGAATGTTAGAAGTCCAGATGGCTATCCAAATATGCCCCCTAAAACCATTTCATTTTTGTTTGACATTTTTTTATTACGTTCAACAGTTTTGAAGATATTCGAGTGCGTCGATTGGAATGAGTCACCCTGTATAATTTAGCAGATACAATTCAATTTCTTTTTATAAACATTTCATTGTAGAATAGATATAGGTATGTGGGTTCTACGCTACAAAAGTTGAAGATGGAACTTTAGTGAATCAGCGTCTGCAATATAAAACAGATAATACGATATGCTACCTCAATACCACATCTAATAGAGGGTTGACACTTCGCCTGGCGTCGGCGTGTTGTTACGCTGAGAAGCTTCGCACCCTGTGCATGGTTTTGGCGTGATTTCACGTCAATATTATCGCAAAACCATCGAAAGTAGGGCTGGGACTATTTGTCGAATTTTTCGGTATTCGAATATTCGAAAACTTTAGTTGCTCAATTATTTGGCGAATATAATTCGAATATCCAAGTATTTGAATGCTATTCGAATATCCAAGTATTCGAATACCATTCGAATATCCAAGTATTCGAATACTATTCGAATAGCCAAGTATTCGAATACCATTCGAATATCCAAGTATTCGAATACTACTCGAATAGCCAAGTATTCGAATACCATTCGAATATCCAAGTATTCGAATACTACTCGAATATCCAAGTATCCGAATATTATTCGAATATCCAAGTATTCGAATACTACTCGAATATCCAAGTATTCGAATGCTACTCGAATAGCCAAGTATTCGAATGCTACTCGAATATCCAAGTATTCGAATACCATTCGAATATCCATGTATTCGAATACCATTCGAATATCCAAGTATTCGAATACCATTCGAATATCCATGTATTCGAATACCATTCGAATATCCAAGTATTCGAATACCATTCGAATATCCAAGTATTCGAATACTATTCGAATACTGATGTATTTCAATAGTATGGTCTAAATCAAGTTCTTTAGGTTCATTTGTCAGGGTGAAATTTTGTACGTTAATTTTGACCCCCTTCACACCATACTATTCGTATACATCAGTATTCGAATAATAACATTCGAAGTTTATTCGTAGCATTCGAATATTTGTAAAATCAAATATGTGTAAAATATTCGAATATTAAATTATTCGAAAAGTCCCAGCCTTAATCAAAAGTCCATCTGTCCTTAATGGACACTTTTATTAGAAAACAAACTAAGCTCGGCTTTGCCCAAAACTTTCCTGGGAAAAGCAATCGTTTAAAATTTAATTGAACGAAACAGCGATTAAAAATACAATCCATGAATACGAAAATCCGCGTCCAATTTTAAAATGGTCCTTAGTGAAAAGAGGATGATTACACTCCACGGTTCCCCAACTTCAGCACGATTTAAATATCACTTCGGCCATAAATTATCGTACACCATCAATTTCTATATTAACTACACACTGGAGTCCGCAAAAGTTTCTAAACTACCGAGTTATTCGAGCCTCGACCACCCCTGCAGCACTGAATGGCCCCGGAATAGCGCGAAATTTCCGAAATGCCTAGAATTCAGAACTATCTCCAACGAACGTCCAGCCCCCGAAATATTATCAGACCACCTAGCTGGACGAAGAAGGGTTTTTCCTTCCCTATTCTTTAGACTCGTCCCTACAATGCTCTACGAAACCCTTTCCCTCTCTTATTGCCTTCAGACAGCCCCATTTCCACAATCCTGTCTCTAACTTAATCCTATGCCCTTCCTGCCATGCACGCATTACTCTGGCCTTCGGAAATTACAAGCCAGAATTTCCATGGTATCGCTGATTGCCGATCTTTGAGAACGGGAATGCTGTAGACGATGATAACCGTTTGCCTGATAGAGGAATGATATTGTCAAAAGGGTTGTCTGGAAGGTTGGCCAAATGAAGGCTGTTTCGACTGATATCGCTGGGAATTTGTGGCCAGCGTGGCGTGATTACGTCGAAAGGAGTGACGAAGTCACAGTGGAAGGGCGATTATGTCAAATAATTAGAGGGTACGACGTTTGGATTTTTTGAATAGTTGAGTCACTCCTTTTTAAGACGAAAAACAAACGTTTGTAAATCAAAGACTACTAGAAAATGTTTTAGACTTATTGTAGGATTAAACTAGAATTATTATAAAATAGATTATGTTAAAAATTTGTTAGCTAATAACGACTTATTTTTAGAATAGGTAGTTTGCAATTTGGGTGGCAAATTAAATAAAAGGAATTCAACCTAATGCATTTTATTTTACTTAAAAATAGACACATAGAGGAATTTAAGGCCAATTATTGAAAATGCCTCCTGTTAGTTTTTAATCATATATATATACAGGGTGTCCCAGCATTGATGGTACAACGAGGAAAGGGTGATTCTACACGAAACAATGGAATGAATTTTTATCATTCGTGGCATTATTTTTTTATTTTTCGGTATTCGAATATTCGAATACTTCAGTTGGTCAATTATTTGGCGAATATAATTCGAATATCCAAGTATTCGAATACTATATAATAGTTTGGTGCGAATTATAAATCAAGTTCTTTAGGTTCATTTGTCAGGGTACAATCTTGTAAGCTAATATTGACCCACTTCACACTATAATAACATAATAATAACATTCGAATACTCAAATATTCGAAATTTATTCGTAGCATTCGAATACTTGTAAAATATTCGAAATTTATTCGTAGCATTCGAATACTTGTAAAATATTCAAATTGTCCCAGCCCTACTCTAAATAGACAGAGAAGATAATAATAATAATAGCACATAATATTGATAAGGAATCAACATTACGTTAAGTGCACACGTAACTACTCAAAGAATATTCGAAGTCAATTTTCTCGAAAACAAAGCCTGAAATGAAAAAACAGTATTCTATATTTTCGACTTATTTTTTCATGTAGAACCTACTCTGTATTTTCTGTGACAATCCAATATAAAAAGTATTGCAAAACTCGAGAGAAATTCATTAGGAAATACAAGCAGAATATTCTATAAATATTATTACAGCTTCTGTGAAATGAATCGCAATGTTTTCAAAATTCCTAGCAAACTCCGACAATACAAGTTATACCACAAGACATTTTAATGAATCCTCTTGATGCATCAGCAGGGTGTAGACAAAGTAGAAAGATAAGAACTAGGGAGGTGAGGAGAACCAGGAAAAGGCCAAAGTAGCAAATAGATTCTCCACGGGAATTTCTACGAGGCAAAGCTTGTCGCCATTAAAACCAACATTCACGACGGAGTCAAAGTTCAAGGGGTTAGTTCGTACAGAGTTTAATTAGCAACTTCACAGGGGGCCCTGCCGAGCAATCTATCTGCAATGTCCAATGTCGTGTTCCCTAACCGTCGTTACTCGACTAATTAAATAAATATAGGACACGAAGGAAGCACGTGCTCCTTCCGAAACCGAGGTACCACTTTCACGCAATCAAAGTTTCCTTGCCAAATTCTTGCTGCAACCTGGCCACGAATTAAACCAATTTTTCCCAATCGGATTGGATCTAAGTACCATTCAGATTTAAACTCCTGAGGTGTTTGAACTCATTAGCTCAGGATCACCTAGTGTGCAATGTTGTATTCAACGCTGTAGTCCAAAATTTTGGGGAAAAACAAATTTAGAATTTCGCCCTGTTGAAAGCTTTTTCTCATTTTTACTTGTTTTTATAATCAGTCATGGTATATTATCAAATAGGGCTGGGACTATTCGAATAATTTAATATTCGAATATTTTACACGTATTCGAATGCTACGATTAGACTTCGAATATTTGAGTATTCGAATACTATTCGAATATTTGAGTATTCGAATACTATTCGAATATTGATGTATTCAAATACTATTCGAATATTGATGTATTCGAATACTATTCGAATATTGATGTATTCGAATAGTATGGTGTGAAGTGGGTCAAAATTAGCTTACAAGATTTCACCTAGACAAATGAACCTAAAGAACTTGATTTATAATTCACAACATACTATTCGAATACATCAGTATTCGAATACTTAAATATTTCAATAGTATTCGAGTACTTGGATATTCGAATAGTATTCGAATACTTGGATATTCAAATTATATTCGCCAAATAATTGAGCAACTGAAGTATTCGAATATTCGAATACCGAAAAATTCGACAAATAGTCCCAGCCCTATTATCAAACTGCTTTTAGGAATTCCAAAAGTCTCCTTGCGTAGTTCATGAGACTAATCAATTAATGTCGAATAATTTCAAGTGAATATAATAAAGAACTCTTCGTTTCTATTTTCAGTCATCCAGCTTTCTAATTAATTTTGATGTCTAGCGAGATACGTGATTCCATCTAGCCCAAGGTCAGCTAAGAGCCCAGAAAATATAACGTTTCCAGTTTCACGATGTGCACGAGTAGAAATTCGATCGTAAAATCGACTGTGCAAATATTTCCACAGAAAGGGTTTCCGTCTTCAAACAGAGGGTCCAAAAGCAAGAACAACTCTTACGTTCGGTCGGTAGATCGACATCACGAGACGAAATAAAAAGAGCATTGTCTCGAACGAGGTAAGTACCTAGTATGTACTGTGCCCATGCCAGGAGCTCCTTTAACCTGGTACCTACTTCCTAAATATCGAAGTCACGCCGTTCAATGTTACGTTCCGACGAGGAAGATTCCTCGAAGGAAATTCTCGGCCCGAGTGATTGTGTCTTAGGAGCAATCGAAGGCAAAGGAAGAGGAAGGTAAGAAAGGGTCAATGGACCTTTTCCGCGTAACCTCGAAAAATAAATGGAAAAGCGATTTGCAGTACCATTGTGAGCTGTGGCCGACGAAGAGAAAAGTCTCTGCGGAGGCAGCCCGGCGAAATGGATAGAAAATTGTTCCGCGATCGTTTAATCTGCGATATTCTTGTGTTGGTAGCATGGCCCAATTGGAGACGAGTAGCTGCTATCGAGAAACCGTGTAACCAATGATCTTGTTGGAAGACAAGTGGCAAAATATGTTAGCTTGTATTCTGTGGTTAATGTCGCCCATTTTTCGTGCTTTGTATGCTGAACTGCTGCCGCTCTCTGAAATCTCGTGTTTGGTATTCGGTAAACTAAGGGACGCGGTGGATAATTGAAGATTATCGTGCGCTATAATGAAACGGAAGGTAGTTTTTGCTGCACTCTGTTTTTAAATATTTAAATATTAAGTATTTTCCTTTTTTCATATTGACTGATTGCACTGCCCAACAAAATTGAACTTTGTTCTGTTCTGTAACATTCAATTAGGGCTGGGACTATTTGTCGAATTTTTCGGTATTCGAATATTCAAATACTTCAATTGCTCAATTGTTTGGCGAATATAATTCGAATATCCAAGTATTCGAATATAATTCGAATATCCAAGTATTCGAATACTATTCGAATATCCAAGTATTCGAATACTATTCGAATATCCAAGTATTCGAATACTATTCGAATATCCAAGTATTCGAATACTATTCGAATATCCAAGTATTCGAATACTATTCGAATATTTAAGTATTCGAATAGTATGGTCTGCATTATAAGTCAAGTTCTTTAGGTTCATTTGTCAGGGTGAAATCTTGTAAGTTAATTTTGACCCACTTCACACCATACTATTCGAATACATCAGTATTTGAATAGTATTCGAATACTAATATTCGAATACTTGTAAAATATTCGAATAGTCCCAGCCCTACATTCAATGGCCGTTTCTCATAGATTTCTGTGCGCTGAAAGCGAATCCACAAACCTTTTGTCGCCATCACCCTCAGTTTTCGAGAAATTCGATTTTGAAAAAAAGCCAATTTTCAACTTTGAACATCTTTTGTGCACAAACAGTAATAGTTATTCTATGAACCCTCGCGAACACAACTATATAAGTTATTATTGAATTATAAACATTTAAATATGTTTAAACGACGATCAAATGGAAAAGGACATCCGAAATGCAACAATTTTTCCAGATATCTGTCCATATATTTAAAAAACTAAAGGGCTAGGAGAAAATCTAACTACTCCACGCGACGCCTCTTGCTATCGATTGAGGAGTTTTGATGAAATTGAAATGTAATGTAGTTCACGTGAAATTAGAGGAAGTTTAAATCATCATTTAGCTGATTAATAGCTTCATCATATAATTCAAGTCGTCAACTACAAATGAATTTCTCCTTTCATAGTAATCCAGAAGGATTGGCCTCCTTAAATAATCCCAATCCTTCGAAGCTTTCCCTACAAAGTACGACCTTATCTAAGATGGTCACTTCAACATTAACTTCACAACCGAAGGCATCGAAACGACCACTCCGTAAAGCACCGTCCCTCCAGCCCGTCGACAAACACTGTCACCCTCGTTTCGTCGATGGACGCGCCTGGTACATCAGCATAATCTCCGTAAGTACCTGGAGGATCCCTGGCAGAGCGGCTTAACCGTCTAAGACGTAACCAGCGTTTTTAATCCAGCGCCGTTCTTACGTTTTTACAACTGGCGGTGCGCAACAACGCGATCCCCACCGGGCGTAAGAGGCGAGGTCGGCAAGTTAAGAAGGAGGACCAGCTAGTTCAGAAAGTGACAGAGCCGACTTGAGGGCTGAAAGAATGAAAGAAACCCAACTGCAGAAGTGGCGACGGGGGAGGGTAGGCGGGGGGAATAAAAGAGCGAGACGGGGAGGGCGTGCGTCAGGGGATGAATATTAAAACGTGAAGTTCCAGGGTAAATTAATTGCGTTAACGTCAGGATATTTTCGCCAGCGCTGTACAGGACACGCGTCTCTCTCGTCTCGTTCCGATTCCCTTTCTTCTTCTTCGCCACTTTCTCACCTACCCCCTTTACCCTTTCCGCCGCCCCTCCACGAGGCCGCGAGCGTTCTATTTTTTCTCGTCGAACCACCCTGCAGGCTGACTCCACTCCCGTTGCTCCTGAATATTCATTAATCTTGCTTTCCTCTACCCCGTCCGCGGAACTACGCGTCTCGGGGAAGAAATAAAAAGGAAAATATATCCCACGCCACCTCCCCTCCCTGCAGCTAGCATAGTTCTGTTTTCCTTCCAGTCTTCTCTAACAGAACGCTGGATACCTTCCCCTTCGAGGCTTTGGCTCGCAGTAACGAAATTCTTACCGCGTTCTACGCTGATATAGCCGCGGGTACGAATGTTGGATTTATTCTAGATACGTGCTCCCGCCACCTCGGTTTGCTCGCGAGACCTGGTTACGACGATATTCACTCTGGGAAGAGCACGCTAATCGTCTTCAAATCGCATCTGCATCTTTGCGTTTTGGCGGGGGTGGGTAATTGGTTATTAAAGGGGTGGTTTCTTGGCACGAAGTTGGGGAATTTTTGGGAGGTATTAAGTCTTTGAGGTATTCGTTCGTTTTTGGAATTGTTTCGTGCGCGAAATCAAGTGACGGGGACACTGGAAGAGGGTGAGTGGACACTTGTTTTCTTGTTTCGTGGAAATTGAGTGTCTACTTGTATGTACAGTACGGCTGGGACTATTTGTTGCATTTTTCTGTATTCGAGTATACGAATACTTCAGTTACTCAATTATTTGGCGAATGTAATTCGAATATCCAAGTATTCGAATACTATTCGAATATTTAAGTATTCGAATAGAATTCGAATATATCAGTATTCGAATAGTATTCGAATATATCAGTATTCGAATATATCAGTATTCGAATATATCAGTATTCGAATATATCAGTATTCGAATATATCAGTATTCGAATAGTATTTGAATATATCAATATTCGAATAGTATTTGAATATATCAATATTATTATTATTATTATTATTATTATTAAACGTCTTTATTACTCAGTAAAAGGCGAGGCGCAGCTAGTAAGCTGTTACTATGCCTGACCTAAATTATTCGAATAGTATTTGAATATATCAATATTCGAATAGTATTTGAATATATCAATATTCGAATAGTATTTGAATATATCAATATTCGAATAGTATTTGAATAGTATTCGAATAATAACATTCGAATACTCAAATATTCGAAGTTTATTCGTAGCATTCGAATACTTGTAAAATATTCGAATATTAAATTATTCGAATAGTCCCAGCCCCTAATGTACAGTAGGGCTGCCACGAATATTCGAATACCAGAGAATTCGAATAATTTCTTCGAATATTCGAATAATCAGGAGTATAATCAAGTAATATTTCTTCACACTCTATCGTGAAATTCTTTTCATATTAGCCTTTACAATAATTGTTTGTTTTTCAAACGGTAAATTTGGAACTTTATTCATCTTTAATCAATTTATACATTTTGAAACGAAAACAACCATCAGTTATTAGTATTATTATTTGTATAATAATGAGTAGACAACCCCGACGGAGTCGGCCAAGAGCCCTATCCTCTGGGCCAACCCTTGTCCCAACATAAGCGGCTGACAAACAGTATAAGCAGACTTTTCGTAGGAAGCTAAAACCCCATAAACGATTTTGAGGAAGTAAAATATTTTTATTTTTCCCTCGTTACTATAACGTTGTTTCTCTAAATTTATAGACTATTATTCGCTTTGTCTGTGAATGTGTACATGAATATATAGGGATGTGTATATAAAGACCAATATGAAAAGCATTTCACGATTAAGTGTGAAGAAATATTGCATGTTCAGATTCCTATTCGGTACAATCCGAAATTCGATCGCTCCGAACATTCGAATATTCGTACATGTACTCCTAATCATTCGAAGAAATTATTCGTATTTGAAATTATTCGAATTATTCAAAATTATTCGAAGTATTCTAAATTATTCGAGTTATTCGAAATTATTCGAAATTATTCAAAATTATTCGAATTATTCGAATTATTCGAAATTATTCGAATTATTCGAAATTATTCGAATTATTCGAAATTATTCGAATTATTCGAAATTATTCGAATTATTCGAAATTATTCGAATTATTCGAATAATTACAGCTGTAATGTACAGTCGACTTATTGTATTGTTGCCGCGCAGTAATACATAATAACATTTCACATGGTTGACATCTTTTTCGCAAACAGTTCTACAATATTTTGTGAACGTGGTTTGCACTTCTAATGCGCGAGGACAATGCGCATGAAATATGGAAAATAAAAAATTAAATTAAATTACATTTCTGTGGCTGCACGTAGGCGCCTACATACGTCCTTTATATATGGGTGACCTCGAAAAAGAAAATCGATGAATCGCAAATGAAAATGGCTTTTTATTTTGTCCATGAAATAGAAGTATTGGAGTGTAAACCATGTTCACGGAATATTGGAGAAACGTTCGCGGAAAAAAGATCAATCATGTGAAGTGGGCTACTAATGGAAGTGCATATGCGTTACGCGGCCACAATTTAACGAACCAATTGCAGAAGCTTTGTGAAAGGAATATAGATATTCTTGCGAGCACCGTGCATAACTTCATGACCTACTCGTATCCGAAGTTAGAAATCGTTATTGATTAACCGTCAGTCTTGGACTGATTGGCGGACTGGCCAGGGTGTCAGCTGGCCCAATGGCAAGTGGGCCCCCTTAAACATCAGAAAATATGCTAAAATTGTAATGACCTTCTAGTAGCTTGAAAGTATAATAGAAGTTCCAATATTATTACTGTATGCAACTAAACTATACGTTGTATTACTATTTTAAATGGTAGTCTTATAGTTGTGATGGGCCCCCTTTGTGTCTTGGAAAATAATATTTTTAGACCTACTCCGCCACTGACTGATGATGCTCACGAACAGAATCATCAAACCAAGCTCTGAACTATTTGCGATAGTGAATAAACTATTGTATTGTGCTGCTTAAATTATGTTATACCGAGATTAAATAAGCATGGCTAACGAGGGACCCCTACCCACCGCAACAATATTATTATTATTATTTATTTAAACGGGACATGCCTATGGAATACAAACTGTACAGTTATAGGCAGGGATTGCAACCGTAACCCTAAGCCGGTTCGGTTCTCAGTACCGTAGGCTAACCCACATAACCGGGTGATCCGAGGCATCGAGGCACAGAGTTACCCGGTTAACCCGCTCTCAGAGCGGGTTACAGTAACACGGTAGGGGTCGTAGTTTTTCCCTATTTTCGTGAAACGCCTGTAGATGTTCGTTGCAAATACTACACGCACTGACCAAAAGCATTTGGATACCCACTGCACTGAAAGGGTTAAACATATTCCTGGGTGCGATAGCAATCACTGTGTAAAGTGTAGGCTAGAATGTGACACGACCGATCCGGAGTGATTTCTCAGATAATACTTTTTTATTTTTTTTTCGTCTTTATTTCGCCAATTTAGTACATGGGAAGGTGAAAAGGCGAGGCCCAGCTAGAGCTGATATTAGGCCTAACCTCCGTATAGTGTAGGAGTCCAAGCATAATACTGAATACAAAACTGAAGCTGGAACTTCTTAAAAGCTAAGACACGACCAAGACTAAGACTCACAACTAAGAACTAAGACTAAGACTTATCACATTGATTTCGAGAAGAGAACTTTGAAAATGGAATTGTTTGCAGGGTAGGCATAAATGAGGTGAGTATAGACCATGATAGGCATCCTTAGCTACGTGAAATATTTTCTGCAAAAACCATCCTCACAAGCTACTGATGCTACAAGTACGATTGGTGTAGCTTTCATTCGAAACGTCAATGAAAACTGAAGCAATGTATATATCTGCTGTCGTGATAGGTACATGTGTAATGCCTAGTGAATAAATACCATGGCCGCGCCTAACAAACGTTTTACTGGGTCAAGGAATACACGCAAGTACTCATGCACAACAGTGAAATGAACACAGCCAACTTTCGTGCTGCTAACTGTCTCTCGCAGGAACTGTGGGATAAATGTATAATAGCTATTCTATGCATTATGTCTGTCTTTTCATTGAGAGTCTCCCATTTGCTGGTTGCGCCATGCTCAATAAATATTTCTAACTAAACGTTTATAATCACCTGTCAATTTTCTAAATCGTATCACATGACGCACTTTCTGTGACACTTTCAGCACCGTATAAGGATATTTAATTTTAGCATCTTATCACGAAAAGGAGTTATTTAACACATTGATACTTCGCAATTAAAACACTTAGAGTTCCATAGTTCTGAATAATGTTACTGTTAATAGGAATTATGTAAAATATTCTGTATGAAGTATTCTTGTCTTTCGCGATAAATATTTAGCTTAAAATCAGCTTAATGCGACATCCCTTCCTGGATTCACAGGGTAACTCCAAGCTCTTCTAAGACAACATGTACATCCTGTATATTGACACTTCGAGTGGCGCAGGGTTTTGAAAAATTAAACTTATTATACTTATTATTTACACTTGTGTACTGTTTGTTAAGTCTTTACGAGAGTACTACCAATGGACAGGCGAGATTCTTCTAATGAAAAGGAGTCCAAATACGACCTTACTCGACCCATTTTTAATTATACATAATTCGAATCGCTTCCAAATTCAAGTATAAGTCAGAATTCTTAGTTTTTCAGGAATACACTTATTGTTAGAATATTTAAAGTGCTATGTAAGATCAGGTGTGAAATATTGGGCGTGAAAATTGATAACATACAGAGGGTGGCCAAATTATTGTGCTCAAAAAATGTTCCTGAAAATCAATGAAAGTCGAGGCTGTAATTAAAGGAACAATTCATGAAATACAACATCTGGCAATATTGTGAGTAATTTTTAAATAAGCCAGAAATAATAGAGAATATATATATATATATGGCACAACACTCCAAAACTGCACGAAATTCAAGCCGTCATAAAAGCTAAAGGCGGAGTAACAAAATATTGAGTAATTGTATTTCTCTTACAACATAGTCCTAAACCTATATAAATGTATTTAATTTGCATTCTTCGATACATTTACTAGTATTACAAAAATAATATTATAACATTAAAAACGAGACATCTATTTTATTCCATTGCTTAAACTTACAAAATATAAACCGTTTTGTTTGAGTATAATAATTTGGCCACCCCCTGTGTACGCTAAAAGAAACTTTTATTTTTAACTTCGATTCACAAAAAAACGAAAATTAAAATAATTTGAGTTACCGTCAAGGACCCAATTCCTGATCACTTAATAGTAACTACCATGGGTTTTTAAACGTGTAAAGGGAAAGTTAATTAAATTTAAAAGATTTTTTGTTATTTTAGTAAATCTATGTGTTATCTTTAATTGGGTATTAAAAAAAGTGAACATAAAATAATAATTATTTTATAATTTAACTTTGAAACTGAAAAATGTAAAGGGAGCAATTTCTGATCACCTTCACACGTTTTACTATGAGCTATCAAATTTTGCGTATAAATTTCAAAATACTTTATAATTATTTAGTAATTAGTTAGAATAAATTTGTATCATGATAAGCTGAATATTTGGTTTAGTATCCTAAACTGATCAGGAATTGGGTTCTGATCAAGAACTAGGTCCTTGACCGTATACCCACTTTCCCGCCCACCAGAGAATTAAAAACAGCCCTAATTAAGTCGAATTTAGACTCACTTTCGCTAGGGGAATCCCGCCAATAGATTCCTGATACTTTCACGAAGATCTAAGGATGCAAACCCGTCGGCGTCTTTCCGCGCCGACGCCACGCAACCCACTAAAATCCCGATTCTGCAGCCAGCTGTCATCCCACTTGAACGTCACCAAAAACATCTTCCACAGCTAACCAATAAACACTAACATTCAATCAAATCTCCCCTACCATTGGTCCCATCAAACTGCCATTTTTTAAAAAAAAACCTCCCCTCGTTCCCCACCCCGTTCCAATTCACACCCTTCGAGCACCTCCCAAAGAGAGTCAAAACACAGTCAGCTCCCGCACGCTACAGAAAAAAAAACGAGACCCTGAACAGCGAGAAAAAAGAGAGCAACAACAGCTGTCTGTCGAATTCGTCCAAGTAATTATTCACCAGGGCAGTGGGAGCGGAGCGTCGCGAGGCGACGGCGGGGAAATAAATCGCGAGCGAAACTACATCGCTCAGCAAGCTCGGTCGAACCCACCGTTTCAGCGAAAAATCGTTCGACGCGTTAGCTTAACGCCACCCCCTCTCCGCGGAGTGTAGCATCGTCCACCCCCCTCGGCCCCGACGCGATAACTTCGGAGAATCTTGGCCCGACGCGATCGTGCACGCAAGAGAAACTCCCCGTAATGGCGGGAGGAGCTCGCCCCGAGCGGTTACCATTTCCGAGGAAGACGGAATTTTTCACGATACATCGACACTGGACGCCGTGGAACGTCGATGTGCCTTGCGAGAGGGGGGCAGAAGACGCGCGAAAGGGAAGGGAAGCGGGCAGAGGGGGTGGAATGTTTGCGGCTCGGACGGCAGAACAATCTCTCGCATTTTTCAGCAAACTCCTCCGCGGAGTGGCGACCCCTGCCACCTTGCTTGCTCTCTTTTCCTTCTGTCCTCGCTTTCGTTGGTCACCCCTACCGCCAACCCACCTCCCACGGCGCGCAGAGCAACCCTTTAATCCCGCCTGTTGCAGCGGTCGAACTTTTTAGTATTTCGACCTGCACTCTGTTTGCTGGATGACGGGAGAGGGTGCTTCTTGAAAGGGGGTTGCTTGGGGGTGATGTTTTAGTTGGACTGTTTGGCTACGGTGTCTTTCACCGTTTTTGGTCTTATTACGCGGACGAATGTGACTAGGGTCTGAGTGATGTTTAATGCAATTGTGTCGAAGGGGTCGGGTTATAATCCGGAGACCTGACACTGCTAGGTGCTAGGGAAAGTTTATTGGGTGTCTGGTCCAACCCTTTTTTTCGGGGGGTGAAAAGAATAAATTACCAGGGGAAGTTGTGCTCTGCCTGACTCATCAGACCTGACACCTACTTAATGCTTTTTGTTCGGGGCATTGAGGCACTCGTTAACCCTCGCCTGATGGGCACAGGGTCTATGCGGACCCATTATAAATATTAAATTACATTATGCTACTTATCATTGGTGCTAAATCTTGAAAAAGAAAGGAATTTTATGTCATAAAGTTGAAGTCTAATGAATGGAAGTTCATATGAATGGAAGCGAGGGTCAAAATGGACCCAGCGTCCGGTGCGCTAAACTCGTCGTTGGAAGATATGTGAAAATTCACCGACGACTTCGTGCTTTCAACGTTGACTTGAGGAATAAGTAAATTATTTGGAAGGTGGTTTCAAACGGAAAATATTGTAATTAGCAACAGACACAATGTGCATCTTATAGAAATAAATTAAACTCTAGGGTATCCAAGAATGACGTAAATCCACAAAAACACAAGACAACTGACGTCACTTTTTAAAAAATTTAAAAACCATCAAGGCAACGCAACGAAGCTTCATGGTTTCATAGAGAATTATTTCTCTAAGATTTCAATTATCTTACAATTAATACCATTTTCTGCTAGGACGTCTTATAACAAAGGTATTTGCGTTTGGAAATTATTAGCAATCACCTGAAAATTCAAACTCTAGTAGCTTTGTTATAAGGCGTACCACCGCAAAATTTTACTAAAGAATTTACTAAAGAAAAGTGTCTGTCTCTCCTTTCTCTATAATGACAATGGGGAAGATGACGCAAAGCTCGGCGTAGATGGCGCCACTAGCGCATGTACTGTGGTTGTGCCTGAATGCGCATGTGTGAGTTGTTTGCGCGCGATTTTTTCATTTGTGTATTGTGTAAATGTGAATGTGTGCTGGTGGCGTCACGGGTGGGAAAAAGTTGCAATCATCTTCCTCATTGAGCTTCTCCATTTATAAACGATGCGATCGTTAATCTATGTTGGAACACTTCTTTAACGTGCAATAGTTCGGTTATGAAAGATATTCAACTGTTTCTAGCTGTCTATGCTCAAGTTGAGTTCTTAAGGGGTTAAACCACTGTAGAGCACGAAAAAATAGGCATATTTCGGGATTTTTTTGCGCAATAAAGATATCAATCGAAATTCTGTAAACTGGGATTTATAATTCGAGTAATGAAGTACAAAAAATATTTTTTTCAACTTCGTTCATGACAAAATGGTGGCTGCGCAGCATTTCTCCGTCGGTGCCTGTTTTTTGAAAGGGTCCACGGCCGGAAACCTAACTCCCGCAATTTTTTACGTGGAACAAAAACCAAAGTCTTTTTGATTCTGTAGAACAACAGCAAGAGACGTACGTAGGATTTTTTCGATATATTGATTTTTCTCGAAATGGTGCATTTTTTAAAAAAAGTTTAAAATTTCATGAAAGAAATCGTCACAAAAATTGTGTTTAAACAAAATATATGCAATATAAAAAAAAATCCTACGTACGTCGCTGGAGAAAACAGTTTTGAATATATTGTTAAATTTTTCAGATCGATCGGTGAAGATTTGTTCGAGTTATGTTTCCGGCCAGTTAAAAAAAAGTGGTTTCGAGAAAAACGCGTTTAAAGTTTTAAGTACTGTAAAATCATATTATATTATTATATACCTTTAAGCGTCCTTTTCAACGGTCGGTCCTCATTTTACTAACCCTACACAGACGTTCTTAACATTCTACACTATTCCGCACTCAACTAAAAAAAAACTACAGCGCGCGCAGTTATAACAAAGGCACTCGGAGCATACACGAGAGCGTTGCGGTAGAATTGAAAATTTGGACATTTAGACATTTTTGTCGCCCTCCATCTTTTGGTATATTATTTTTAAGAACCTAAAGCACCTTTTAAACAACAAATTTTTTTTTCTTTTTTAAATTCTACAGTGGTTTAACCCCTTCATTAGGGCTGGGACTATTCGAATAATTTAATATTCAAATATTTTACAAGTATTCGAATGCTACGAATAAACTTCGAATATTTGAGTATTCGAATGTTATTATTCGAATACTATTCGAATATTGATGTATTCGAATACTATTCGAATATTGATGTATTCGAATACTGATAACTTGATTTATAATTCACACCATACTATTTGAATACATCAGTATTCGTATACTTAAATATTCGAATAGTATTCGAATACTTAAATATTCGAGTAGTATTCGAATACTTAAATATTCGAATTGCATTCGAATACTTGGATATGCGAATTATATTCGCCAAATAATAGAGCAACTGAAGTATTCGAACATTCGAATGCAGAAAAATTCGACAAATAGTCCCAGCCCTATTCTTAATGACTGAAATTATTAAGAAGCGAGCCATCAGAGGTGACGAACGATTTTGTACCACAGCTCGATATTCAGTATCGCATTTCCATGGGGGTCCGAACGAAACACTTAAAACACGAGTCTAGTGCACGCCAGTTATTACATCCGTGCAATAGATCATGTTAATTGCACAGTGGAGGGAAGCACGTTCCCCGTAAGTTATACTAGCTGCGAGTTTGCACCGGATACGTGGCACTAATCCACGGAAATTACACGGAATTTATATTTCCTCGCGAGGAAAAAGGGGAAAAAAGGGGAACGCGCGATTCCACGTTCGTGCTTTATGAAAGCATCGTCTCCCGCTTCTCGCAGGAATTACGACAGGAATTTTAGTCGAAGATCCCCGTACGGACGGTGGCGCGAGCTTACCTGGCCCTGACGTTGCGGGAATTTATGTAACAATAAGCCATTTGGGGGGTAATTTTCTGTCTAAACGTAATTTCACCGTGTCACGGGGGAGAGGGAGGCTTGATTAAAAATATTTCAATCCAGTGTCAACCCTGGATTTCCGTGAACGATATGCGGGGAACGAGATTATGTGACATGTTGGTATCAAATAGGGCTGGGACTATTCGAATAATTTAATATTCCAATATTTTACCAGTATTCGAATATTTGAGTACCTATTCGAATGTTATTATTCGAATAATACTCGAATATTGATGTATTTGAATACTATTCGAATACTTAAATATTCGAATTATATTCGCCAAATAATTGAGCAACTGAAGTATTCGAATATTCGACAAATAGTCCCAGCCCTAGTATCAAAGAAGCCTGAAACTTGACATTCGAATTCATTATTTTGGTGCTTGCTTCTTTTGTGCTTTAAGTTGGTAGCTTTGTATGTTGCGTGAATAACTTTAGATCTACCTTGTACTTATAATTGTACTCATTTATTCTGGGCAACTCCTTAACCCTTTTCGACAAGGATAATAATATAGTTTCTCCTTTACCAACTATGATATTCTTGTTACTGACATTTTACGTATTCTTCTCACCCTCATTGTGGTTTTGATTAATTACGACGTGCTTTTATTAACGAGCAATGGAGGTCGCAAGAAAAATTAATATTTAGAACGTGCATAATTTTTTGGAATTGTGATTTTACATCTGTCCCATTTCACAGAAAATTTATTCAGCAAAATTACATTCGAGCATGAAAATATCACAGAGGGAATGTTGAATGGGAACCTTCTCCCAAGAGTATGAAAATGGAAATTAAAGTGCCACATTTCCTTGATAAATGTATTAAATGCCCTAAACTATCTTTCAAATGTTTTTCTACCTGTTCACTATGTCTTTCTATGACAGTAGCTCTCTATTCTTATTCATTTCGTAAATTTCCTTCCGTAAAATATTAGTTTTATGCATTTCAGTAGCTAAAATACTAATTTCATCAATTTCAGTATTTAAAATGCTAATTTCATACATTTCAGGTCAGTAACTTTTCTGTATTAGTGAAGCCGATGCATATGTGTAGATCGAAGCTAGTCGATAAATTAATAAAAATCTTACAGCCGCAAACGTTATTCGCCCAAATTCCGCGAAGTTTATCCCCTTTTATAAAACATGTACAACCCAGTCTACGGGGGTTGAAAATATTCTGCTTTTTCTCGAAATTACGCGGGAGACTTTATATCAGGATACCGCGAAGGATTTCATTACATTACGCGAGTAAAAGCTCGCGCTGCGCCTCTCCTCAATTTAAACAATTTACTTTAATTTTGGGAAAATTACGACAGCGCAAACTGGCTGAACTGCAATGGGCACGATAATTGCTTCATAAGTCCACTAATGTCTGCATTATTGTGCCACCATTACTATCAATGCATGCAATTAACATTCCACGGGAAACGATTCGTGGAAAGATATTGGGAAAATAAATTGTTCCTTACATATTGAAGCAGGGGACGACTTGTACTATTTTTATATTTTTATAGTAAAAAAACAGTTCATGCTTTCTTTTTAGAAAGGGAGTATAGTATTCATAAGACTGAATAGAAGAGAATAATTCTGTCCGAAGTGGAATTGATTTTCAATTCTCATGATGCAGCAATTTAGCTCCATTTGTTCATTGCACACAGTGAGTGTGTAATTGCCTAATTTACTATGTCACTTTGATGCCTAAAAGTAATTTAATTTCCCCTTAATATTTGAAGAGAATTGTAATTTTTTCAGTATTCCTCATTTACACTTGGCAAACATTTTCTGCTCGCGGAAACAAGGACACAATATTATTAAATCATAACATAAATATAGCTATTAATAATAAGATTAATTAAATTAAGTAAATTACGATACCATTTCTGTTCCTATTCTAACAAATTCATTGTCAAACTAAAAATCACGTTTATATTCGACAAGTTGTATTAAACTTTTACATTTTTCCTGCCCAATTCTAGTACTTTCGTTATCCTTCACCTAACCCTTCTTCAGTGAAATCTATTAGATCGAAATGTACAATTAGTCCAGTGATTTTCAAACCGATTTTTCCTGATAACAGATCTTAAAAAAAAATTTATTCTACATTCCCTATTTGCTTTTCCATAAAGAATCAGGCCTCGCTTGATTGTACTACGATTAGAGGGACATCCTGCACACCTCAACAAACGATACCAGGAAATGGTACCAATGGAAGAATCGATTGGCCTTTTTTCCACGCCATTTTTTTGTATTCGCCCACGCGATGGATTTGGTATTGTTTTTTCGCGTTAAACCAGTCACTGGGGGATAGAAGCCAGCTTCGGAATTATTATCGAACCGGCGCAAATCCATTGTTAATTATGAACGAGTCCAGAGGAAAATAACCTGTCACGCGATCGTCGGGGATGACAACTATTCTGCGTGGCAGCGTCACGTGTTACACGCACGTGCGTATGTCTCCCTGTACGACGGACACAGCCGATTAATAATCACAAGACTGCCCTTAATACCTACCGTGTTTAAATATAAATCGCTCGAACCCTCGGTGTAATAACTTCCCTCCTTATTTATTACTCCTCGTGACACTATTCTCGATAGTCGGGGGTTAAATTTTATAAGACTCTGTTCCTAGAACTGCTGACCCTCGCCATTTTGTTTAATTCAGTTTCTATGTAAATAGCTCTGTCTTCTTATTTTGTGTTTCTGTGAATAGGGTTGTATAAATAGTAAGGAGGAGTGATACTATATAGGCGAAAATTTAAATTTGAATTTTCAGTTGGCCTGGATACGGGATAGTTGTCTTTTGCTTAACCAAACACAACTGTACACAAATTTTAGAAAAATATTCATGTTTGCAGGTTCCTTTTCTCTTAAAAATTTAAAAATTCATAATGTGAATCTTATTTTTACATTTTGAAAATTTAAATTTGAATCTCAGGTGGCCTGGGTGCGGGGTAGTTGTATTTTGATTAACCAAACACAACTGTACACAAATTTTAGAAAAATATTCATGTTTGCAGGTTCCTTTTCTCTTAACCCTTCGTTGACATTTTGGGTGTGAGCCTAATGAGAACTAATAAGCTGATTTTAACGCTCTGTACCATCTATATGTAAAATAAACAGTTTTTTTCCAATGCCGACGTACAAAGTATTTTTTCTCTTAAAGTATTATATCGCAACAACAACTCTGTAGATTTTTAGCTTCTAATATTGAAATTTGTAAAAGTTACAATTTTTTAAAGATTTTCATCGTTTTTTTTGACACGTGGTAATCTAGATTTTTTTTACAAAAACCGCGATAAAATTTAAATTAAAAAGCTATTGGAATACATTCTAGAGACCTTGAAATTGATCCACGATTTTTTCCATAATAATTGGATTCTTTAGATGAGAATGGCAGTTGTTTAAAAATTTCTCTGGGTGCGAGCCACTCAGTATGTCAAAATTGATCGAAAAAGGAGGTGTGTCAACGAAGGGTTAAAAATGTAAAAATTCACGATGTGCATCTTATTTTTTACATTTTGAATATTATTTTACATGTGAATCTTATTTTCAAAATGTAAACATTCACAACGTGAATCAAATTTTCGCTCACACCCAGAATTCACGACGTGAATTTTTACATTTTGAAAATAAGATTCACATTGTGAATTTTTACATTTTGAAAATAAGATTCACATTGTGAATTTTTACATTTTGAAAATAAGAATCACATTATGAATTTTTACATTTTTAAGAGAAAAAGGAACCTGCAAACATGAATATTTTTCCAATTTTTTTTACATTGTACTGCTCCGCCCTATTATATAGGTTTCGTAGCAGCAGGAATGCTGAATCTCGCTCATGCATCGCTTAATTTTGTATTTTGTGATGTAATTAAGTCGTATTATTATTATTTATTGGGTACGATTATTAAAAAGTGTTTTGATCCAACGATCGATTGAATTGAATTCATTCTTACTTTATCAAAATTGAATACATTACCTACAGAGGATGTTAAAGAAGCAAATAATACAAGAGTGCACATAAAGGATAGTAATACGAATCAGAATGAAAATTTACACATTGACTTGCAAGGTGTAGCTTGATTGTGCATAAAATCTTATAGCTTGAATTGAAAAAATATATATATATATAAAAATATGAAGTTAAACGATTTCATTTAATTGTATAAAAAATGCACAAAAAATAAAAAATAATTCTTTTCTTGTACTACAATAATTACGATGGTGATATGTCACTTTAAATAAAATCATGGGGCAGGATATTTCATCGCTTTTCATTGCTCATTTCCACGCTTGATTAAAAATTCGTTTGTCGGTCAACTGTGCACGACGGAACACCTCCTTTCCGTTTGTAGCACAAACCTCATATTTCTATCCTTTACTTTCTACGCCAAAAGCTATGAAGCCATTAAAAGTAACAAAATAATAAGGTACAATGAACTACAGCTTCAATAATTCACCCACTACGTTTTTTACACAGGTCAAGCATCTGTTCCAGTAAAATTGAACCGCTTACATTTGCGGGAAAAATCGAAATAGCTTTACAAACTGCCCGGGGTACCGAGGTACGAGGAATAATTAGTCAGTTTCGCCCACCTTCGTGATGGGACTTTATAGTGACATAAAATCACGCGTGATTCCACGTGCTCATTAAATACAGATTTTCGATGAGCAGGGCGCGGTATTTGCGCGGATCAAAGTGGCATAATGCATGTAGGTGCATCGCCGGCTAAGGTCTAGCTGTGTAGGTACAGGTGCACGAGAGTGCAATTCTGCGGGGCATAATTAATCGCTCGCGCAAATCTCCACGTACATATATGCTTGCAGCAGGCAACAACGTTATCGAAAATTTCATAGTAATTAATTATTAGGGACACCGATAACGGCTGTTTTTATTAAACCCTGCAAGTAGAATGGCGAGACGCGCAATTAAAAGCTTCATTGTGCTATTCTTGGTGAAAAGTATGTGAAAAGTTTGGGATTTGTTTATATTAGGGCTGGGACTATTTGTCGAATTTTTCGGTATTCGAATATTCGAATACTTCAGTTGCTCAATTATTTGGCGAATATAATTCGAATATTCAAGTATTCAAATACTATTCGAATATATTTAAGTATCTGAATACTGATGTATTCGAATACATCAGTATTTGAATATATCAGTATTCGAATAGTATTCGAATACATGAATATTTGAATAGTATTCAAATAATAGGATTCGAATACTCAAATATTCGACGTCTATTCATAGCATTTGGAATACTTGTAAAATATTCGAATATTAAATTATTCGAATAGTCCCAGCCCTGGTTTATATCAGTTTGAAAGAATGTTTTATTTTTCACAGAACTCATTGCCATGTTATAAATATCTTACGACTGCGAAGCGATTACTCTACTGTAGCTTTGTTTATTTTTGAACAAGGTATACTGAGTGTTTTCGAAAATTACTATTATTGTACATTTCACTGTGCATTGGACTGAATGGATGTCAATTTTCAATGGAAGTGATTCGTGGTGATGTAGGTCATTTATTTTACATTTCAAACAATGGAATTTTAATGTCGGGTACAATTGTAATCTATTTGAATGCAATTATTAAGGGGGTTCTTCTTGGGAAGCCAGAAAATATGGGTATCTTTTAAATTTATAAAAAGCAAACTACTGGATGGTTTGTTGGCAAATCCTATATACATATTTATTGGCGTTTGGATAATATTGATAAATTTTATAAAAACTACAGTTTTCAAATTTGCGGAAGTGATGTCTTAAAATCTAATAAAGCCAACGATTTTAAATTTTTAAAGATTGTACATAATATGTCCCCCTAGGGGATGAAATAAAACGAAAACAATAACTACGATAGCTTTTCTGTTATGAATACAAAAGACACCAATTTTTTATAATCTTAACTTTAGAATGTTGTCTTTTGTCATTTTTAACATTTTCTGTTTATTCTAGTTCAAACCATAACCAGACTCGAAATGTACAAAATTTTTATTCTGCCCACAATGGTGGCTCGCAATAACTTCCGCAAACGAGATTTGTTTTTTATAAGTACATTAATAATATTTTTGAAAAGCTATTGTTCGAATGAAATGAAACAAATTGTGTGTATTATATTCAAAATCCCATGACCATTGTATTTTGCTAACAATCCACCAAGTAGTTTATTCTCTATAAATTCCTGAACATATCCACGTTTTTCGGGCCTCCAAAAGAAAAACCTCCCTTAATAAGCGATAAAAACCACGTTATTTATCAAAAAACAGTTTATACACGGTGGAGATAAAATCACGGCACCACCGTGCAAGGGACGATTCTTTATGAAAAAATAAGTCGAAGGTGTACAATAATTTTGTTTCACATGAACCTCTGTTTTCGAGAAAAATAAGTTTCCTCAATGAAATCACGATGACCTGCATAATAAAACCTTATTTTAATAGAAAAACACTGGCTTAAACTACAGACAAATCGAAATCACTCAAACTAAAAAATTGTAAGCAGTATTACGATTTTAACTTAATAAAATAATTGCAGAATGCAAATTCTTATTATAAATTTATACAAACAGCTATGGAAGAGGGAGGGACTGGGGTAAGGAATGAGGGAGGACAGTTGAAAGAATAGAATAATTACAAAAGAAGGGGGTTATAGTAAATAGAAGAAAGTTAAAACAGTAGAGTGTATTAGCAGATGTAAATTTAACAAGTAAGAGATGTTTGTGTTCTTTTTGCAGGGAATTATAATTTGTTAGAATATCAAGTTATTATTATTATTATTATTATAACCTACTAAGGGAGTTATTTCAGAAGGAAGCAGATTATCCTTTTTTTGTTCAGATGATAATATCGTGGCACGGTATAGACCAAAGAAAGTGTTTGAATGACATCAAAGTCGCTGACAGAGACGAAGGGAGTGTGACATTCCTCTGTAATTAATTACTATCATGTGTCTTAGAATACCAAAGTGAGCGAAACTCTTAATCACATGGCACGTGCACCTGTTACGCGATGCAGGTGCAAATACATACATAAACAGTTAATTATCTCCTTCGTGTTACGCAGTTGTGTGCACCTGTATGCACACCCTGTAACCCTTAACTTCCTGTCTATCAATATCTGTTAGATCACTGTCATACGAACGAATACGTTACGTCATCCGTATACACGTTAATAACTCACTGTTGCGATGGGGTGAAGTATACTGGAAGTAGGTTCGAATCTGCCTGGATAGTTTCGAACAGTTCACGAGTATTTCGAAAAAGAAAAACAATACTTTTAAGTGGACTCGAACCTCGACGAGATGGGTTCGAACTTTCCATAAGTACTTTCAGAAACGTAAGCGGTACTTTCAAGTGTAATCGAACCCTGACCAAGTAGATTCACAGATTACCTACGATAGTTTTCTGCGTACAATATTGAACTCGAGTGAAATAGCAGTGTACTATGTACGATCATACATAATATTTGTGGTATGCATGAAGTATACAGGTAGATTTTTGTCTTTCTGAGCTCGAATACTAATTTTACGAAATTCGATTTTTTCAAACATGGAAGTACTTACAAGGAGAGTATCCCAGGAGTCTGTCTCCGATTGTTTTGAATTTGGATATGTTTCAGAGGACCGAAAAATAAGATATACGTGTTTATTATAGCGGCCCGTTTTCATATTTAGGGGGTGAAACCAACCCCCAAAGTTATAAGATTTTTAGGTATTCATCTCCGATTGCTTTGGTTTTTGGATATGTTTTAGGGGACCGAAAAATAAGATATGCGTGTTTTTTTATAGCGGCCCGTTTCATATTTAGGGGGTGAAACCACCCCTCAATGTTAAAAGATTTTTAGGTGTTCATCTCCGATTGCTTTGGTTTTTGGATATGTTTTAGAAGACCAAAAAATAAGATACATGTGTTTTTTATAGCGGCCCGTTTTTATATTTAGGGGGAGAAACCACCCCTTCAAAGTTATAAGATTTTTAGGTGTTCATCTTCGATTGCTTTGGTTTTTGGATATGTTTTAGAGGACCGAAAAATAAGATATACGTGTTTTTATAGCGGCCCGTTTCATATTTAGGGGGTGAAACCACCCCTCAATGTTAAAAGATTTTTAGGTGTTCATCTCCGATTGCTTTGGTTTTTGGATATGTTTTAGAAGACCAAAAAATAAGACACATGTGTTTTTTATAGCGGCCCGTTTTTATATTTAGGGGGAGAAACCACCCCTTCAAAGTTATAAGATTTTTAGGTGTTCATCTTCGATTGCTTTGGTTTTTGGATATGTTTTAGAAGACCGAAAAATAAGTAATACGTGTTTTTATAGAGGCCCGTTTTCATATTTAGGGGGTGAAACCACCCCTCAAAGTTATAAGATTTTTAGGTGTTCATCTTCGATTGCTTTGGTTTTTGGATATGTTTTAGAGGACCGAAAAATAAGATATACGTGTTTTTATAGCGGCCCGTTTCATATTTAGGGGGTGAAACCACCCCTCAATGTTAAAAGTTTTTTAGGTGTTCATCTTCGATTGCTTTGGTTTTTGGATATGTTTTAGAAGACCAAAAAATAAGACACATGTGTTTTTTATAGCGGCCCGTTTTTATATTTAGGGTGAGAAACCACCCCTTCAAAGTTATAAGATTTTTAGGTGTTCATCTTCGATTGCTTTGGTTTTTGGATATGTTTTAGAAGACCGAAAAATAAGTAATACGTGTCTTTTTATTTTGGCCAGCTTGAATGTTTAAGGGATGAAACCACCCCCCAAAGTTCGTAAGAATAGTCGGTGCCCGCTTCCGCTTGCTTTGAATTTTGGATATGTTTCGAGGACCGAAAAATAAGAAACAGGTATCTTTATTTTGGCCTGTTTGCATGCTTAGGGGGTGAAACCACCCCTCAAAGTTATATGGGTCCTACCCTACCCCTCAAATTTCATGAGAATAGGTGGTGGCATCCTCCGATTGCTTCGGTTTTTGGCCAAAAATTTACCTAAATAAACCTTGGTTTGTTATCAGTTTTTAATTTATATTTTAAGTGTATCGATATTTTTACAAGCATCACCCATCCCGTACAATGCACACAGTTCTGGCCTGTTTTCACGTTGATATGTTCTGGAAAGAATCCAAAATATTGTCCCAATGTCCCCGAATGTTTTTCTCGGAACAAGTTAAGCAACACTTCCTCAGCAGTACCGATCACTCTGAAGAGCCTGATCAACTTAAAGGAGCATTTCTCAAAACCTTTCGCTCAATTCCCCAACCGCTAATTCTTTCGAAATGATCCGTCCACTGTAAGGTAAACGTACCTATTATGAAACGCTTTTCGATGGGGTTATGCAATTGTCATCTAATTTATCAAATTTAGTGGGTTAGCATTGAAAATTTGCATACCATTCGATAGGCCATTGTTTTGTGATTATATAATGAGTCATAAAATGTATATGTATTATAAATAAAAAATAATATGACAAAAAAACTAAATGAAGGACCTGTACGTATTATGAAACACTGTTTTCGTACCATGACCCGGTGTTTCATATTCAATGTCCCTATTATGAAACGCCCCGTCAGGTTAGGTTTTTGATATTTATTAAAAAAGTTTGAATTACGCATACTTACTCGTATTTATGATGAAAACGTGAATATAATATATTTTATAAACGCTCTAGGGCAGTTTAAATAATGAACTATTTCTCTTTTTCACTGGAAATATCTAATTATCAAAGCTGAGGCGTGTGTTTCATGAACTGGTACAACTATGTGAACACGGGTCCGTGGTCTTGGAACACGCTTCCGAACCGTTCCATAAAGCGGGACATTCAAAAAACTGAGGTACACAATATGAAACGGTTATTTTTATCAATGAATTACATTAAAACCATTTTTTTGTAATAGATTATTGTATAATAATACTTATGTTGGTGAATTTGTACAGAAAAGAATGTATAAATATCGATAGAATGTTTGGCAGTTGCTTATATATGCCATAACTATTTCTTATTTCGTTATTTGTGATGCTGTTTCAAGAAGGGGACATGTTTGGGAAGGTGTTTCATAATAGGTACGTTTACCTTATAAGATCCCACTACCTCTCTCCCTCGAAGGAAACAATCTTCAGGTAGCAAATACACCTAACGAAGTCTCGCACCACCCCTACCGAACCTGAGAAACGATATCCCAGCGTCGACAAACACTTTCCACGCAATTCCATCGAAAAGACATCGACTCGTGGCAAGTTACGTGAATCACTGTGCACATGTTCCGCCAATAATCCTCGTTCGCAATTATCCCGAGCGCTCATGCTCCTGGCCCGCGCCCTCCAGTCACGTGTTACAACCGTAGGTCACGTGTGTGCACATTCGGACAATTAATTATCATTCGATCGCCTTATGATCCTGCGCATTTGCATACAGACCGATCGGCGAACAGTCTATGCCTGTTTGACGGCAATATACGCGCGTCTGCGATAGTATTCCTTCGCCCGCGAATGAGACACGCTCACGGACACGCGTGCAGACGCAGAGGCGTTCGAACATTAGCGTGTACCCGTGTGTCTCCGCCCCAGGTTACACTTCAGGAAGTTTCAGAAATAATTACGCTCGGCATTGTCGAGACGAGCAGAGAGCTCGTACACCAGCGTGTAATTTATGATTGACGCGCGCGTTAAGTAAAGGCACGCTTCGGCTAGCGTCTATTTAATTGAACCTGCTAATTAGGGGCATCGCGGCGGAGTGTGCGCTGTAAATAAGGAACGCGTGATTCTCCAGGGAAGGTTGGTGGAAATGGAGTTTAGCGATCGTTTGGTCGACGCGTTCACTGTTATACTGATCATCGAACTTAGAATTTAGAATCTTTCCTTAGGATGATTGCGTAAACGCGTTCTTTGATTTGCGATTTTCCGAATGACGATAGTGTGATTTGAAATGATACAGAGTGGTAATGTTTTATTTACCGGACACGGAATACTCCCGATTTCTGATTTTGATAGGCACCCACTGATCTGTGGAACGTGTTCTGCATTATCAGAATTTTAATTGGAACAGCTGTTACTGACGCTGTTATTATTTGAAAAATTCGAATTATGCAACAAAGATAAGTAACAAATTCTTTTTTGACAAATGTAAACGTTCATTTGAAATGTTTCCATTTTTGTAGTTCTCAATATTTTGTATTCATTCTCGTTCATATGATAGCCACACTCATAGATAAAGAAAAAATTTGCGGTTTTTGTTTCAGATGACTTCAACAGCGAGAATCATATTGGCCAGCAACAAACTTTTTGTATCAGGTAAAAATTATTATTAATGCATAAAAATGTGAGCACATTCTGCGAATGTGAATTAATAAACATACAAAATTTGGAATTATAATACCCAAAACTTATCTTTCACAAAATTCTCCAAAATTTGCAGAATTGTAGATTCGTGTGAGAATGAGTCGTTGAGTACTCGCATCATTAAATTTGTATTTAATATTCGCAGAAGTTGGACCATCCGATAATAATTAGGTATATCTACGGATGATATTTAACATAAATATATGAACAGATGGTAAATTCATTTCGTTCATACATTATTCGAGATCTAAACTAGTCTGTAGGAATTAATGCCCGCTTATATTCGAGATTTTGCAAAATGTGAAGATAAATACAAATTTATTGCAAAAACTACCCGCAAAAAATGAATTCCTTTATTTCCAATCTAAAGCTGGGTTTCACCTGACGAGTGACTCGGCCAAGTCACTCGGTCTGCTACTGGACCTGGTGAAAATCTTAGCCGATTTGCCCGCTGAATTACTCGGCCGAGTACTAGAATATGCATTCGGACTGGATACGTGCTCGGCCGAGTAGGCCCACTAGGCCGAACACTCGTCAGGTGCAAACTCAACATTAATGATTGGAAACAGTACCTACTACGTGCATTTTAAAGCATTCAAATATCTTAAGTAGTTGTTGAGAAAAAAAATGTAAACTTTAGGGTTCCCTAGTAGCATTTCTGGTTGGCCCACAGTATCCCCAAGTTGGGAATTAGTTGGCCATCAAAATGCCAACAATAAATGCTACTAGGGTTGTTATTAGGGCTGGGACTATTTGTCGAATTTTTCGGTATTCGAATATTCGAATACTTCAGTTGCTCAATTATTTGGCGAATATAATTCGAATATTCAAGTATTCGAATACTATTCGAATGTTTATAATACATCAGTATTTGAATACATCGGTATTTGAATACATCGGTATTTGAATACATCGGTATTTGAATACATCGGTATTTGAATACATCGGTATTTGAATACATCGGTATTTGAATAGCATTCGAATATATCAGTATTCGAATAATAACATTCGAATGCTCAAATATTCGAAGCTTATTCGTAGCCTTCGAATACTTGTAAAATATTCGAATAGTCCCAGCCCTAGTTGTTATCCCCATATCACCCTAACGAGAGGGTGTAAAGATCTGAAATTTCTCTCAGTGTTTTTTTAGGCAAAGAGCATTATTTGATATACACCAATACTAAAATTGATGCTGGGGCTGTTTTCCCTATGCTTACCCGGCTAAACCCTTTAGAGGAAGTTTTTTAAAAATCGAAGAGAATAGCGTCGCTGTGAACCGCGTGAGTGTGAAATGTTAAAAGCATGAGTGAACTATGGAATATTCGCATTTCTGGTAATAAATATGGGTGGAGAGAAAACGTGAACCAATTGTAGTGGACGTGCTGGTCGAAGGGATGAAACATTATTAGTTCACGAATTTCGTGTTTCACATTTCTGTGGCGTTTATTGCGAATGATTTACACTTGAACGACGCGTGGCAACAATCTTTGACCACTGAAATTGTACCCTCGTTCGCCCTTCGGCGGTAATATCTCATAATCGCTGGAACATAAATGTCTGGCTCATATTTCAAACTTGTCTGCTCAATTATTGGATTTTCGGGAATTTTCGAACCGTGTACGAGGCAACGGGGTTTAAAAAATTAAGCGAAAATGTTTCTCCCACGAGACGGTTAACTCGTGAAACTTATATGACGTAAATTACTTCCCTCGACGTTCAGCGTGAAAAATTGTAATGCAAATGTCAGGGCGCGTATGGCGAGGAATGAAATATTTAGACTGCTAGTTCATTTACGATTTCGTGTGATGTTTTAATCAATTACGACTGTAATTATTAAGGGTACCCTCCGGTTAAAACGCCTGAAAAATACGTGGTTTTCACGAATTAAAAAAAGAAGAAACTGAACAACATACAGTACAATGAATGCTGTGTACCTAATGCAAATATTTATAAAATTCAATTTTTTTGTTTGTTCTTCAATATGTAGTAATAAAGTCCAGAAAGCTTTTTTACTGTACGTTGTTCAGTTTATTATTTTTTTAATTCATGAAAATCACGTAGTTTTCAGGCCTTTTAACCGGAGGGTACCCTTAATGTATGCTTCGTTAAATATTAAAACTTCCTAGCAAATAATGGAGAAAAAAGGAATGAATTTTGAGGAATAAGTGGAGTAGCTATTATTTATATTAAACAATTTACCACTTTTGCCTCTATTTTATTACACTTCAACAGACTTTAATTAGTCGAAAATGTTGATGCATATAGTGAGTGGGTGAGTAGTATCGATAAAGTATGTAAAAAATCTAGAATAATATTTTTTCCACTGAACATTCATTTGGGAGAAAATCGATTGTGATTCAGTAACTCACATTATATAGACATATACATTATGCTGGAGCAAAATACATAGAAGCATTGTAAACATAAAGAAAATGTATCATTAACAGAAGCATTCAAAACTTAGAAGGCATTAGAGACAAAAAGATGGCTCCACCTCTCAATTTGTTTTATTTTCAACAGCTTACTCAAACCATATTTCATTAAACAATACTTATCTGTAATTTCATTAGAGCCACGCCACACTGGAAACTTCAACTCTATTTACAAAGTGCTCGTATGCTGAACATATTTTCGAAAATTGATTATCTCAAAACGAAGCCATAGAGGGAAATAAATTTGTTCCCTATTTTTTATATCCCAAATTCTATCGTGCAACATAGAACTCTTGGTTAATTAAAAATCTTTAACATCTTCTACGTTTGATTCAAGTTCACAGCTTTCACAGCTGTCCAATTTTCGCATGGATCGTTTAAACTAGGGCTGGGACTATTTGTCGAATTTTTCGGTATTCGAATATTCGAATACTACAGTTGCTCAATTATTTGGCGAATATAGTTCGAATATCCAAGAATTCGAATGCTATTCGAATATTTAAGTATTCGAATACCCAAGTATTCGAATACTATTCGAATATTTAAGTATTCGAATATCCAAGTATTCGAATAGTATGGTGTGAATTATAAATCAAGTTCTTTAGAATACTAACATTCGAATACTCAAATATTCGAAGTTTACTCATAGCATTCGAATACTTGTAAAATATTCGAATAGTCCCAGCCCTAGTTTAAACCCATCGATGAAGAAATAATCGTTTTCATCTGTTCCTCAGTGCCCATGAAATCTGTGTTACCAGCAGTTCCTGAAAGGTTTACACAGAGGTTTACGTATCTGTAGTGCGACTGTCGTAAGGTCTATATGCACGTCAACTATAATGCGTATATTAGGTACGACGGCTGAACATTACACGCATTTCGGCGTTCCATATTCATGCATTTATGTACACGTGCACACCCCATGTACTGACGCGTATATCTATGTGCCCACATTAAGTACAAAGGCCAGCGAGTATTCTATCAGTCATCGGATGCAATATAAGTCTCAGTGCCAGCATACAGAATGAATGTGTCAGGAATTAACATTTTCAAGCAACTCTTGTTAGTGGCACTGAGAGTATTATTGTGAACTTGAGAATGTTTTTGATTGCGTCGTAATTAGTGTAAATTTATTAGACAGCAAAATAATACATTCCAAATTTTAAAAAATTATAGGAGAGAAGATTTGGAATTATGTATTTAAAAAATCTCTTCATAGTGGTTTTAGGTTTAACTATTGGCATTGAGAGTATTTAGAACTTAAGTATTTATCGATTACATTGTCACTAGGTGACGTTAATTAAATGACTGATAGATTATAAATTTTAAAAAATTGAGGAGAAGATTTTGAACCATATATTTCATGATTTCAGAGGTAGGATACTCTTAGGAAATACTAAAGTTCTTTAGAAGCACATTTTCTCACGAAATACTGATGATGAAGTTTTAAAAGATAATTAGTTTTTCTTCTCATACATATATTTATTATACGTAGAAACGTGCACTTCCGTACGATGCAGAGAAAATGATTAAAATACTAAAAGTAATTTTATTTTTCGTCAGAGCATCTTGAAATCACTAATGAAACCACTTACAATTAGTCGAGAATAGACGAACAACTACTTTCCACCAATTTTCTGTTACACAAAAGTTATTTGAAAATTAATTCTAGATACTTAATATTGTTCGGCTGTGAAATATAACTCGCATTTAATTATAGGAGCTGGGTACTTTCGAACATATTCCACACTACCATGGAATGTCTAAGAGTTGCTCGAAGATTGTATAATGTTATTTTCGAGGCTGAGTATACTAGGGTAATTGTATCAGACTACTGGCACCACCTTCGGAGAATTTATCGATTAGCCAGTGAGTTCCTTCGTGTCTGGGTTATCCCAGTAATTGCAACAGAATACTCGACGTCAAAATCCGACGTGGGGGATGAAAAATGAGGAGAACCACGGGGAAGAGTTGGTTATAGGAGTGATTATGTTAATTGAGTGTCTGGCGAAGAGACGAGAAGGAAGTCGAGAAAGCAAATACATTTTGTGCTCATTAAGCCACAATCCTTATTAGAACAAGGTCAAAGCCAACCACCTTGTTTCTTTATCAAAAGGCTGTCTAATTAAAAGTTTGAGTATTCTATTTCCAACCTGCTGTGCGAACTTCAAATGAACATTATGCAAAGTAAATTATAATTCTGGTAAATTAATTATGCAGCTTGTAATTTCGTTTAGCGTTGCCAGCAACAGCAGTTTATCATTAAATTAAATACAATGATATATTTAAGTAGATAAAACCTATGCAGTACGTATTTTTTAAGTTTCTGAATTTATTCCATTGATTCTGTGACAAGTGTTTTATTTTATTAGTTGAAGATTAATTAGAAATATTTAGATGACATATTTTGTATCATATAATTTCTCGCGCGAGCATTGCTTGATTCATTTCACTTTGAAATGAACAATTAAGCAGAAATATAAAGAATTAACAAATTAACTGTTACAAACAATCTCTAGATATAATTATATCAGCTTGCAACTAGGGCTGGGACTATTTGTCGAATTTTTCGGTATTCGAATATTCGAATACTTCAGTTGCACAATTATTTGGCGAATATAATTCGAATATCCAAGTATTCGAATACTATTCGAATATCCAAGTATTCGAATACCATTCGAATATCCAAGTATTCGAATATAATTCGAATATCCAAGTATTCGAATATAATTCGAATATCCAAGTATTCGAATATAATTCGAATATCCAAGTATTCGAATATAATTCGAATATCCAAGTATTCGAATATAATTCGAATATCCAAGTATTCGAATAGCATTCGAATATCCAAGTATTCGAATACTGATGTATTCGAATAATATGGTGTGAATTATAATAGATGTTCTTCAGGTTCATTTGTCAGGGTTAGGTCTTAAATATTCGAAGTTTATTCGTAGCATTCGAATACTTGTAAAATATTCGAATATTAAATTATTCGAATAGTCCCAGCCCTACTTACAACCACTCTTAATCGAAACACCATCATATTAAACCTCCATAATCTACATTACCAACAAATCACTGAATATTTTCAACGTCACAATTAATCAGCAACAATTAGAGTCAAGTACTCTTCACCCAAAATTATTCTCAACAACTGGTAGAATTTTTCTATAATTCATCGAGCGACAACTTCCGTCGTGGTACCTGCGATCCTATCTCGCGCCATCTCCTTTAAACCGATTTTTTACCCCCATTGTCGGCGCGTCTGCCCAAGAAATTCTTTGTATACCAGTTGAATGCTGTGACTATGCAAATAACTTCGGCGTCCCGCTTTTTGCGGGCCAGCAAGTTGGTACAACTGTTAGCGGGGGATGAACCGAAACACCCTAACTAAGTGGGGTAAGCAAACTGAACGCGCGATCCCGAAATTCCTTACTGATTATAACTCTTCCCTGTCTTGGTCCTGGTTTCGCGCATCCCTCGATTTCCTTCGAATTGAGCCGCTTATTGACATTCGCCGACTGTATCGCTTGGAAACTTTCTGGGAATCGAATTATTCCGCGACGAACTCAAGCGTGCCGTAACTAGTTGGGAATTGTTCGTCTCTGTTTGAATCGTTGAATGCGTGACATTCGTCGCGAGATGAAATTAATAATTCGGTATATTAAATGTGGTTTCATTCGCCATTTGTAAGGTGCAAGGATTGTTCCCTCTGTCTCAGAAAACTTAAATAAAAAAATACCTTTGTGGTGTTTCTTGAATATGTAAACTGACGAGGCACGTTCGTTAATTATGACACATCGATTTTGATGAAAATTTGCACAATTGTTCATTGGCATAATCTAAGAACTCTACAGTACTTGATTAGTGCTACCTTTCTACTTTAAGGGAAGAACCACCCCTTTTATTTGTGTCACCCGGTTTAATTTATACGCTTATAACTCGTGGATTAGAAAAGATAAAAGTTAATTAACAAATTATATTTTGTGACAAGGTGGGGGTATTTAATATTCATAAGTAAACAATTTTTTCGAAAACCCATTACTATATATTTACAAGCCTTTGGAAACGGCATAACATTTATTGAAGTCTCTTTTGAATCACTTCTGTAATTTACGAGATACAAGCGCATAAATAAAAGGGGTGGTTTCTCCCTTAAGTGGGGATTTTAGTCTAACAGCCCCAAAGTGACTGATATTTAAGAATTTTTGTTGAAAAAACTGTTGGTCATATTGGATTAAACTCTTTTGGTATATAATGAGGCATCTTTAAACTTGCAGAAAATATTTTTTTATGCCGATGCTTCTTAATATTAATTAATTATTAGCACCTATCACAGTCATCTGATTGCAAAATAATAAAAGTTTCTTAACCCTTTCGCACCGGACGGGACATATGTTGTCCCAGTCTGGAAAATTTTTGATATTACATCAATGAAGCTAGTGAAATCATTGTTGTTGATGGTGCGCTGTTATGGGGACGTTTATGCGTCTCCAAGACCTTCAACCTTTTAGGCATAAAAGTAATTTTATCCAATAATCGCTTGAAGGAGAAATAACTGATCCCGGCAATGGGGCGCACTCGGACTGATTTTTCGCCGTATTGAAAGGGTTAAAGTTAGATAGTTTACGCTGAAATTTGTCCACTTTAAACAAAAAAATGAAAAATTGAAAGAGTTATAGCGTTTGAAAGAAAAAGTAAGTTTTTTCCTTAGACGAATCTTTCATATTATTCTTGATATTGACGAAAAAAGTATTATAAATAAAAACTAAAATTAAAACTTTAGTCCCAGTATCAGTGTAAATTAATTAACTTTAAGAAATTGTCTTCTTTTTGCAATCAGATGACTGTGACAGGTGCTACACCTGACGCCAACATTGTCGAAGAGGTTAACACTAGGGCTGGGACTATTCAAATAATTTAATATTCGAATATTTTACAAGTATTCGAATGCTACGAATAAACTTCGAATATTTGAGTATTCCAATGTTATTATTCGAATACTATTCGAATACATCAGTATATTCGAATACTTAAATATTCGAATAGTATTCGAATACTTGGATATTCGAGTAGTATTCGAATACTTGGATATTCGAGTAGTATTCGAATACTTAAATATTCGAATAGTATTCGAATACTTGGCTATACGAATTATATTCGCCAAATAATTGAGCAACTGAAGTATTCGAATATTCGAATACCGAAAAATTCGACAAATAGTCCCAGCCCTAGTTAACACGGTTCCACAACAATTAATAAATAATAAAAAAATCGCATATTGCGTGTAACGCAATATTTTGTCATTATTAACCCTAGAAAGCTCGCCGCTTGTGAGGATATCTCTGCACATTTTAACCGAACGGAAATCAAGGTAACTCGTGGCAATGAAACGCGAGAGGAAGCAAAGGGTCATGAGAACACACATTATGGCGGGTAAAGACGACTTTCTAACGCGGTCGTTCGAGACAGGGGGCTGCCCACGGTGGTCAGGGGATCGTAAAAGGAGCGAGACGAAGCACAAGGCTTGATCTACGTATGGGGCTTGAGCTTTACGACTTTACCCACTTTACATTAAAAGCACTCCCGCGGTTAATGGACGACTTCTCGTAAACGAACTCCGCTTGTGAATTATCGACGCTCGAATTTCTCGGCGAACACGCTCCCTTTCCGATCTTCTTTCGGCCGACCGCCTTGGCGAGCCCATAAATTATCATCGTCGATTAAAACTTTATTGCGGGCATAGTAAACGTCGCGCCCAGTTTCGATAGGGAACTTTCCGCAAGCCTCGTTCCGAGCAAATTTCGGTTTTAGAGAACGTTGATTGTGCTTCGCGGGGGTAGTAGGGGATGTTATTAATCATTACGGGCGGAAGTGTGGACGAATGAGGTGTGCGGTGTACAGAGTGGAAAGTAATTAGTGGCGCAAGTACGAAGGAACTGTGTCTCGATCAAAAATCAGTGAAAAGTCGTCAGAAGTTCTGAGGAAAGTTAGCACACCGTTCACCGGGCACTTTATGCGGAAACTAACCCCTGTGGCCTGCTATTTTTCATATAAGGTGGCATTGAAATAGATGGATAGTGGGGTATCCTATCTCATACAGCACACTTCGTTGCAGGAGTATTGCAGGAACGTTGCTGCAATATTGCGTTATTGCAGGTTGCATTGCAATATTGCAGGAACAATGCTACAATATTGCCGTGCAATGCTTGAGTGGCAACGTTCTTGCAATATTGCGGGAACATTGCTACAATATTGCCGTGCAATATTTGAGTGGCAACGTTCTTGCAATATTGTCGTGCAATATTTGAGTGGAAACGTTCTTGCAATATTGCCGTGCAATATTTGAGGGGCAACGTTCTTGCAATATTGCAGGAATATTGCGCACACGTTGCCACTGCAATGTTCCAGTGGCAACGATCCTACAATATTGCGCACACATTGACGTGTATTGTTACAGTGGAAACGTTCCACCAACATTCTGTAATATTGCGCACACGTTGCCACTGCAATGTATACAGCACACTTCGTTGCAGAATCATGGCCGGAACGTTGCAGGACTACATATTTGTAATGTTGCCGCAACTTTGCAAAAATACGCACCTACAGTATTTGCGAAGGCGGACATAGGATTGAACCTGCAACGTCTCTGCAATGTTTTGGTGCAACATTGCAATCTTGCACCGTGTCATTGCAGGGACGTTGCTCCAATGTTATGGTGCTGTATGGGATAACGAACTGATTCATCAGATTGCGGTCACCGCAAACTACTGAAAAAAATCGCTGCCGGGAGGTCGCTAATATTTTTTTTATTTATTTATATTTTCCATCGCAAAAATTACCACAAGTAGTTTAACACGTACACTTTCGAATACATAAAAGTTTAATTAAAAAAGTCTTCACGTTTTTAAAAAAAAATCCCGAAAATACTTGTGTTTTCAGACCTTGCAGGTAGGCATAACCCCTTAAGGATAGTACATTATGCACATTCTTAATACGAAATATGTCAAATAAGAACGTACAAATATACGTATTATAAATTTAATTTATTATATTTAAATGTTATAAAGTCCTAATTTTTTTCGCGTGATTTTTGCCTGAAAAAATCAGGATTTTGACTTTAAATAGCCGCCATTTTGTTTTAAATTAGTATTTCGGAAATTCCCCCCGTTAATCAGAGGATACCTTAATATACTAACGAAATCTTTTTTGTTTTTTTTATTTTAGACAACCTGGTTCCAAATGGGAGTGTTCACTGCAAAACAAAATTTTTAAAAAGGCTTCTTGGATGTGGGTTGTTACTTTATTATAAACGTAAATATTATTCTACGAAAAAATTACCAAATGTTCTTTAAATGTTACCCTTTTAAGTGCAAAAAGTTCTGTAAAAATATATGCTTCCGCTGTTTCAAAAAAAATTCACAAACATTCGCCTCCTTTCGGCCACCTTGCATTTTATTGTCACCAGAGTGATTGTTATTAAAAAGTGTTTCGACAGTGCACGTCTACATGTTCCAAAGATATCCACCGTTCCGTCACATGTACGGAATGTGCAATTACCATTGTCCAAACAGACACTGATTCCTTCAACTCCGCCACGTGTCCCAATAGTTTTCGCCTCGCTGGCCGCGGGCTATACAGCAGCCATGATATAAAAGACCACGGCCGAACTTATTGGAAGGATGAACCAGAAATCGTGACTTGTGTTTGCACAAATAACACCGACTACCACGATATCACGACGTATGTACCATCGGACCAGCAACCTTCGACAAGCAATAACTTCAGGCTGATTCTAAAAAAATATTTTTCTATTGCGTTCCAAAACATCATACACTAAGAATCCCCAGTGTACAGTGGTTGATTCTACTTCCTCGAACTGAATCAAGCTCATGAGGAATCACAAAAACTACCTCGCACCCAGTGGTGGACTGGATCTCAAAATATAGGTTGCTAGGAGACAAAGGGGGCCATCCACATCTTCAAGGCTGGCAGTTAATTTTTATAAGAAATAAATAAAATTTTCCAAAATACATAGAGTAACGGACCCAATTACTGACACCTAACCAATTACTGTCACCTTAAGCTATTTTACTTAAAATAACGAATACATAAACGTTCTAAAGTCATACAAAAAAAGAATTATGTAATTCAATCTATAATCTATACTATAGATTATATACTATAGTTTATTTATTCGTTAGTTTAAGTAAAATAGCTTATAATTGTTTGGGTGTTAGTAATTGGGTCCTTTACCCTAAGGGGCAAAAAAGAAAAATTAAAATTTTTGTGAAATACCTAAATGTATATTTTTTTAGTAATATTACAGTGTACATGTTGTACATATTACTGGTAGTATACAGTAGATACGAAATGTAAATACAGATTGTCATAATTGAGTTTATAAATTATTTGTTGCCAATTTCAAATAAATGGTGGATATTTTTAAATACTTTGCTTGTACTGAATCAACAGACGACCATGTCTCTATACACGAATGATAGCGAAATTGACAGGTCCTCGCAGCTATTTTGGCCTTATTATCTTATTTTATGACATAGTCCCGGTGTTTTTACATGATCAAGCGAATAATTTTTAGTAACATCTTTTTATTAAAATCGAAATACAACGAGAATTTTAATGGCATACAGAAATATTATTGGAACTTCTGTGATATTTTCAAGCTACTAAAAGGGCATTAACATTTTCAACATATTAACTTTGACACATGTACCTGGGTTTCTCACACCCAGAGCAATTTTTGAACAACTGCCATTCCCATCCAAACATTCCAATCGTTATAAAAAAAATCATGGGTCAATTTCAAGCTCTCCAGAATGTACTCCAATAGCTTTTTTATTGAAATTTCACCACAGCGTTTCTGAAAAAATTCTAGATTACCATATGTCGAGAAAAAACGAAGAAAATCTTCAAAAAATTGTAACTTTTACAAATTTTAATATCGGAAGCTAAAAATCTACAGAGTTGTTATTAAGTCAATAATATTTTGAGATAAAAATAGTTTATAAGTCGGAAGTGTCAACGAAGGATTAAGGAACCCACTTCATCAGGGGCCGCAGAGCCCACTTGCCAACGGGCAGGCCGACACCCTGGCCAGTCCGTCACTGCAAACCTTCATAATTCTTCGATTTCCCAAAATCCCTAAAACGTGCAAACGAATACAGTGCCACCGTTTTGGAGTCGCCCTGTACATCGAGTTACCGTCTGCTCACTTTTGTTCCCCGACTGCATAAGCGCATCGACGCCTGGGTGCAACGCATTCCGACGCAGACGCACGCAGGAATGGGTGGCGGCGCAGGGGAAGGAAAATAAAGGGGGTCGGGGAAGGATAGGGGGTGGCTAGAGGGGGGGGACGTAACGGAAGAGGAGGAGCCGAGTCTTCGACGGTTGCACGCCGTAATTTGAATTCCGAGTGAATTGAGTTCGAGCCTTGCTCGGAGATGCTCCGTCGAATAACGCCCAGGCTCCTAGGCCTGTCTGGTTTAATGGAACATTTCCTCTCGCGCCAATCCGCCCCCACACCCCCCCGTGCAGACCGTATAAATAAATAATTAAGACAACTCCCCGCGAATGACATTTTTTTTCAGGCTCATTTGCAATTCATTCGACGCTGCAGCTACCTCCAACGAACTTGGACCGCCTTCGAAAGTTTCAGCGATGAATTAAACCCGTTGCGACGCCATTTTGCGCCGACTGCTTCCGGGCTGTTTTCGAATTCCGGGCGGGGAGTTCGAAACGAAATATGGGGGGATGCTTCGGTCGGAATTGGAGTCCAAACATTCCAATTTAACGGGAATTATGGGGTTGGTGAGGGGGTGAAAGTTTTTTGGGAGCTGGAAAAATTGGAATCGATGCGGTAATTTGTTTTCCGGTATGTGATTTGTGCTGGAGAGGCTGAGAAGCTTTTAATCTTTATTGCAAGTGCATTTATGCTCATTCTTAGTAATATCGAGTGGTTAATTTTAGTTTTTCGTCCCTGATTGTGTAGTGTATTTAATGTATATTTATTTCCAGTGCTGAAATATTTTTGAAAGCGAAGCTGTTTATATTAAATTAAAAAAAACTGTGTAATTCAATATTGAGGTACTATTTGGAGAAAATTCTCATTCGTGACAGTAACCCACAACTAACCCAAAAATAAATATAAATCATTAAATCAAAATTTAAAAAATTAATGTAATCATTTCAGTGTAAAAGACAAGTTTTAAATTTAAACTAAAATTTTTCACAAAATACACTTTCTAGTACATTCACTATGTCACGACTTTCCTCACTTATAATGAGAATGACGGGCAATTTGTACACTAAATAAAATTGTCTTCAATTAATTTAATTTAATAAATTTACTTTTAAATTCAATTTCAAAATTATATTAAAATAATTTATCCAAAGTTTAAATTTATTGTAATTTGACATTTTGACTTGAATTTCTACTTAACTCCATGGTCTTGTAATAAATTTTTCACGAGCTGTCTTGTCATCGTTTGCTTCACAACACTATAAGTGTCATCTATTCGCTGGGTATTGCCACAGAAATATTTTTCGAGGCGCAAACCATGTAATTGCAATTTATAATTTCGCGCAAAGCACAGTGGAATTTACCTCGAAAAACACTTTTCCATGTACAAAGTTAACGAAACGAGATTTTTCAGTGGAACGTAACACGCTCGCCAACGAACCCAAACAGCGCAATTTATTTACGAAAAGCCAGCAGGCACCTGCGTCTGGCAAAAGCGAAGGGTAAGTTCCCATGATTGATTTCGCTTTGGAAAAGCCAGTGTAATAAAAAATTCCTTTAACCCTCGGTTGTCACACTGGGTCAAATTGACCCTGCAATTTTTTTAAGCAAAGCACTTTTCGTCGGAAATCTTATTGCTTCCAATTTTTTTTAAGCATGATGACACTTTACATGTCAACTTCCAACGATGGGCATATATTCTACAATGTTCAAACTTTATCTCAGAATTTTTTAGACTTAATTTAACGATTAGTTTTTAAATACCAACCGATTGAAAATTGGCAGGGTCAATGACCCAGTGTGACAACGACGTTCGATAAGTAGATGTGACAACCAAGGGTTAAAAATACTATCGCCCTATTCCATTGGACATATCAAATACAAAAGATTCTTAATTATATCCTGTCGTATACCATCGCTTTTAAGAATTTTTGTTCTTCATCAATTATTTTTTCCCTAAACGGCCAGCACGTAATTAATTTAATTTGCTCCTAAGTGGAAGTATAAAAATTACAGCGAGAATATCTTCATTTCTTCAAGTGGCAACGTGTGCTTTTAAATACACACGTTTGCAGTCGACTTAATGGTTATGTTTTGTAACAGCCTACTGCTCGTCCTTAATACACAATAAAGAAGTAATGACAATAATAATTTTCAGATGAATGAAGTGATCGCACATAGTTGAAATTATATTGAAGTCATGATAGGAAACTATATTCAATAACACTCACTGAAAAATATAAACTACGAAATCCACATTGTGATGAAAAGTCAACGAACTTTCCAAGTACCAAGCATTCATTACTCTATACAATATTCACATCGTCCATCTGTAACCCAATTTGAAACGTAACACTCGCCCACAGCGTGCACTGCACATCTGTCTGACCAAGCATTGAGCGTGTCTACTTGCCCGTCTTATTTACTGAAGACACAATAGAATCGCCCCGCAAAATAAAGTTCCTCCTAGATTCTACTCACACTCCTTTTATTGTGATCTTGAAATGGTTACAATTTTGCTCACCAATTGGTTCACAAACTTAATTATTCAAAACACTCGTTACGGATTAACACTAAACATGGGAAACAATGCACAGAAGTATTCATTTGTAGTTTCAACATATGTAAGAGTAAATAAAAAATATATAACAAATAATTTTATATTAAAAGATTTTATTAAAAATGCCCTAAAAACTAAAAAATAATTATTTTCTTGTTCTACAATTTCGATGGTGTTTTTTTCACTTTAAATACAATCGTGGAGCAAGATATATCACAACAAATTCATTTCGACGCTTGATGCTGTATTCAATTGATTCATAGGTATTCTGTTATGAAACATCCTGCTCCACGATTTTATTTAAAGTGGAAACTACTCCATCGAAATTATAGTACAAGAAAAGAATTATTTTTTAGTTTTTAGTGCATTTTTACTAAAATCGTTTAATGTAAAATTCTTTTTTATGCATTTTTCTTGTCTAGTTTTTAATGTTTCTGGATTTACATTTCGCAGCTCAGCATTTTTTACAAATATCTTTTATGTAATTTCAAATCGCGATGTGACTAGCGATTCGAATGCGGTGGCTTTTTGTCGTTTTCCTAAAGAACGCGAGTGGCTGATTTCAAGTCGTTTGGATTTCTGATTATGGGTTATATTTATTGATGACTGGATAATTTATTCACCCCCCTCGGGGTTATTTTTTTAAGGCCTTACATACGTCTAGCAGCGTCAAAAATGCGCTAAAAAAAATTTTTTTAGTAGGGATAACAATAGAAATTAATAAAAATAAATAGTACACATTGTTTATTGGTATTTAAACTTTATAAAAAAATTTATTTCACTTTATTTTTACAAAAATTACTATATAAAAAATCCACAACACTAAGAAAAAATTTAAAAAAATTATTGTAAAATAAAGTTGTAGTTATAGTATCTCGAGCCGGATATTTGATATTTTGATTTAAAAATTGTATAAAAATAATTAAAGTGTAAAATTTATGAAGTAAACGCATATTTTTTTTAAACTGCCATAAATTGCTAAATTTTTCGAAATTCAAAATTCCGGCTCGACGTACTATAACTACAACTTTATTTTACAAGAATTTTTTTAAATTTTGCAGATCGATCAACATTTACTGGAGACATGATGCCGACCATGGAGCAACTTTTTTTCTTAGTGTTGTGGATCACGTGATTTTTTATATAGTAATTTTTATAAAAATAAAGTGAAATAAATTTTTTTATAAAGTTTAAATACCAATAAATGTGAACTATTTATTTTTATTAATTTCTATTGTTATCCCTACTAAAAAAAATTCTTTTAGCGCATTTTTGGTGCTGCTAGACGTATGTAAGGCCTTAAATATTGTATTGTCATCCAAACTAAACACGCCAGTAAAGTTTCACGACAATTGGATTGGTGGAAGTGGGTTAAATTTAGGTTGCCAGATTTGAACCATCCATACAAACAAACAGAGGATCGAAGCTGAATAAAATCGTTTAAAAATAATAAGAATCAATAAAAAATAATAATATTCATAATTTAACCCTTTGCTGATTTTCGAACACTTCATTTACGCTATTTATTTCTTTCAATAACTCTTTCGCTGAACGACTTGACATATTTGGGGATAAAGCTGAGAAATTAACGCAGAATTTTGAACCAAATTTTAAAACCGGTCATTCGACCGAGCGTGGTACGTTTAGTGTTAAAGAAGCCCTTCACACTTAGTGGAACCTACATTCGACCCAGAAAACCAGGCGAGCGAGTCACTCAAAAAGACTAAAAAATTCCCTAACCCGGTTAATTTAAAAAATACTCCCCGTCGCACAGTGCGTTGATACGTGGACAAAAATTGAAAAATCAATTATTTTGCAGGGTGATATTTATCATCTAATATTTCCATTAAGATGTTCAAGAATCGAGTTTTGTTATAGTTGCTACGTTACCGTAGTTGTTTACAATGTTATTTTTCATCTTAACCTGGAAACTAATTACTTCAAGCGTCACTCGTAATTCATACGCAGTAGAGTTACTTTCTTCTTTTTATTTTGACCTTAAGAATATTTATTAATCTTGGCTCACTTTATTAACCATGGATTCTTGTATTATGGGTATGTGTGCTTCAAAATTATTGTTAAGCTTATGGCCTTACTGATCATTAGAAAACTTCTTAGTCCCGAGAATGAAAATTTTATTTTAACCGACTTTTTGAAAAATACGTAACAAACGTATGCATGATTTTTGTATATTTCGTTCGCCTAACTTTATACTTTATGAAAATGACGCCCTTATCTGCTACCACCTGCGATTATTTGAGAAATAATTTGTTTAGAAAGAAGTGTGCAGATCAAGAATTCTAATATCTTTGAAAAGTGGACTTCTTTAGACCAAAGCAAAAAAATTCATGGAATTTATGACCACATTTTGGTACTTTTAAACATAAAAGAGTGTCTGGAAATGATTGACAACGATTTGAGGAAAGCTTATTATATATTTAAAATGAATTTTAATGACAAAATTCTAACTTCAAATACACGTGATAAAAATAATTTAATAAAAAAATGTTTCGAACACAAGTCAGTCAGTATTCAGTTGACAACAAATTGCAAAAGTAATTATTGATAAAAAGCTTTTTATTCGATAAAAAATCAAGATCATCTCAATGTTTTTAATGAAACTGTATATTTTATTATATGTCAATCGATGCATCTTTATATTCTATTTAAAAAAGTATTAGAGTATTTAGGTTGAAAACTGATTATTTCAGAAGTTATGAGTTTTGTCAAGGACGCCCATATACTTCGGCGCACTGTGCGTCGCCCGAATTGTCCGCCAACCCGCGTCCCTTTACAGCCGCGAAACCGAGCGCAAGGCTGCGACCTTATTTCTTTTCGTCCTCGAACGCTATTGAACGCGAGCCTGGGCAAAAAGCTGCCAGCAATTAGCTTCGAAAACTTCTGCGTCGCGGTGCGGCGGCATTCCGCGACGACGCGCGTCCATGAATCTCGCGACGTGGCGAGGGATGGGGGCGCGAGTGGAGGAGACCACGCTTCTATCAGACAAGTGGCCGCCATTGGCGCGGCGTCGAGGCTCTCCTCGAGCTCGGACCGCGCTGGTATAGACACGAGACCACTCGAGGGGCACGAGAGTGCGACACGATGTCTCAAATTAAAGCGGAACACCGGCTCGGCGGCTCCATTCGCGCCCCTACTCTGCGCCAGGGAGGCCGTGGACGGCGCCGCGTCGCGGCGCTTCCAAGGGACGGATTCTTCGCGAGGGTGACGCGACGGCAAAGGTCAGAGTTGCCTCGGGAGACTGGCCGTGATTCAGGGAAGATCGATGAACCCGGGGGCTCGGAGGAAGCCAACTTCCGGAGAGAGCGACTGCACCGGGCGAGGGGGATGAAGACGGAACGGAACGATTGCTAGTTTTGTTTTTTTCTCGCGCGTCATACCGCCGCGGGGGCCGCGCTCCCCTCTGTCGATTTCGGAGGGTGGCTCGCTCGAAGGCGTGTCAAAGTTTCGCGCGGGGCGAACGTGTAACTTTGTTCGCGAGGCATCTTTAGTGTACGGGTGGATTGTGCGGGGTGTTTCTTGGAAGAAGAGGTTCCCAGGTGTCCGCCTCCGATTGCTTTGAATTTTGGATATGTTTTAGAGGACCGAAAAATAAGATACACGTGTTTTTTTAAAGCGGCCCGTTTCCATATTTAGGAGGTGAAACCATCCCCCAAAGTTCATAAGAATAGTTGGTGCCCGCCTCCGATTGCTTTGGTTTTTGTATGTTTTTTCATATGAAATTTTACTGGGCACAATTTTGTACAACTTACGAACTTTGAGGGGTGGTTTCACCCCCTAAACATTCAAGCAGGCCAAAATACAAAGACACGCATTTCTTATTTTTCGGTCCTCTAAAACATATCTAAAATTCAAAGTAATCGGAGGCGGGCAGCAACTATTCCTATGAACTTTGGGGGGGGGGGGTGGTTTTAGCCCTAAACATTCAAGCAGGCCAAAAGAAAAAGACGTGTCTTTCTTATTTTTCGGTCCTCTAAAACATATCCAAAAACCAAAGCAATTGGAGATGAACACCTAAAAATCTTGTAACTTTGGGGGGTGGTTTCACGCCCTAAACATTCAAGCAGGCCAAAGTAAAAAGACACGCATTTCTTATTTTGCGGTCCTCTAAAACATATCTAAAATTCAAAGTAATCGGAGGCGGGCAGCAACTATTCCTATGATCTTTGGGGGGTGGTTTTAGCCCTAAACATTCAAGCAGGCCAAAATAAAAAGACGTGTATTTCTTATTTTTCGGTCCTCTGAAACATATCCAAAAACCAAAGCAATTGGAGATGAACACCTAAAAATCTTGTAACTTTGGGGGGTGGTTTCACGCCCTAAACATTCAAGCAGGCCAAAGTAAAAAGACACGCATTTCTTATTTTGCGGTCCTCTAAAACATATCCAAAAACCAAAGCAATTGGAAATGAACACCTAAAAATCTTATAACTTTGGGGTGTGGTTTCACCCCCTAAACATTCAAGCAGGCCAAAATAAAAAGACCCGCATTTCTTATTTTGCGGTCCTCTAAAACATATCCAAAAACCAAAGCAATCGAAAACGAACACCTAAAAATCTTATAACTTTGAGGAGTGGTTTCACCCCCTAAACATTTAAGCTGGCCAAAATAAAAAGACACGTATTTCTTATTTTTCGGTCCTCTAAAACATATCCAAAAACCAAAGCAATCGGACACCTAAAAATCTTATAACTTTGACGGGTGGTTTCACCCCCTAAAAATGCAAATGGGCCAAAATAAAAAGACACCTGTTTCTTATTTTTGGGTCCTCTAAAAGATATTCAAAAACCAAAGCAATCGGAGACGAACACCTGAAAATGTTATAATCTTGAGGGGTGGTTTCACCCCCTAAATATGAAAACCAACCGCTAAAAAACATGTACATCTTAATTTTCGGTCCTGTAAAACATATCCAAAATTCAAAGCAATCGGAGGTGGGCACCAACTGTTCTTATGAACTTTGGGGGTGGTCTCACCCCCTAAACATGCAAATGGGCCAAAATAAAAAGACACCTGTTTCTTATTTTTCAGTTCTCTCAAACATATCCAAAAACCAAAGCAATCGGAGATGAACACCTAAAAATCTTATAATTTTGAGGGTTGGTTTCACCCCCTAAATATGAAAACGGGCCGCTATAAAAAACACATATATCTTATTTTTCGGTCCTCTAAAATATATCCAGAATTCAAAGCAATCGGAGGTGGACACCTGGGAACCTCTCCTTGTTAGTGCGGAACACGATTTTGGGGATTGATTTTGCAGCTGGAGGACATTAATTCTTCTTGGCAGTTGCAAGAGTTCCTTCTTTTTACGATTGCGGGACTGCTTTTCTTCTTGCAGTTGGAAGAGTTTTTTGGTTTTACAATTACAGGACTTTTTTCTTTCTGCAGTTGGAGCAGTTGTTCCGTTTTCTAATTGGAGCACTTTTTTCATTTTTGCAGGTGGGAGAGTTTCTTGTTTTTGCAATTGCCGGAGATTTTCTCTTTTTGCAGTTGGGAGAGTTTCCTCTCTTTACAATTGGAGGATTCTTTTTTATTTCTGCAGATGGGAGGGGGTTTTGTTTTTGCAATTGAAAGAGTTCTCTTCACAACAGGTTAGGCTGCACAGCAACAGTTGTGATGTACTTCAGCCTTTGTAGTAGTAATAAATATATTATTAGAGTTAATTCGTCAGGGCTAGATTTAATGATCTTTAATGATCACTCTTCAAACCACTGTTCTTATTTTTGTCAAAGGGTTCCACTTTGCTTTGTTTCTTCTTTTTTTCTGTCCTTTTTATATAGTGTAATATAATTTTACCGTTATTGTAAAAATTGTTTAAAGTAACTTTCATGAGAGATTTCTCTGCGGATTACAATTCGCTTTACCAGATGTATTCACTTGGTAGTGATAGTCCTAGTTTAATATGGATGAAAAGGTAGATAACATGTGAGTATATCCCAAATCCCTGTCCCCTCAGAGCATTTTTACACGAGACATTTCTGTGGCTCATGAATGATATATCAGATGTGCTCATTTAGCAGACACTGGGCGAGTTGAGGAAAGAAAAAAGAAGGTAAAAAAGCGTGAATATATCTGAAATACTAACCACTACAAAATCTCGTACGGAAACCTTAAACGATTTAGGTTAATTCCATAGATAAATAAGTACACCTTATTCTTGTAAGAGGGATATTTATTACATTGACACTCTCAATGTGACCCCAGTATACTTTATAGAAGGGTAGTTTTCATGTGAGGTCGTTGCTCGTACCTGACACATTTCATTCGTGTTTGTGAAGTTATGCAAAATAGTCAATAAACTAATCATTTAAATGGTTTTATAAATAGACTGCAAGTATATAGGTACCAAATTCCACTTAAGGGGAGGTTCCGGTCTAAAAGTCGATTTTTTTTTTATTTCGTTATTCGATTGTTCAACCTTTCAGGAATACGTGTCCAAAAGGATTTGTTGAAATTCGTCAAATTCCCGAAGTTATGGGCATTTGAGTAGCGGCGAATGCGTGACAAAACCCGGCCACTCGGCACTCACGTAAAACTTTAAGGGGAGGTTCCGGTCTAAAAGTCGATTTTTTTATTTCGTTTTTCGATTGTTCAACCTTTCGGGAATACGTGTTTAAAAGGATTTGTTGAAATTCGTAAAATTCCCGAAGTTATAGGCATTTGAGTAGCGGCAACAACCGGCCACTCGGCGCTCACGTAAAACTTTAAACGCGTTTTTCTCGAAACAGTGTTCTCAAAACGGTGGGACCTATATCTCCAAAAGTTATTAACCGATTCGACTGAAACTTTTTTTATTTTGAAGAATATACTTCTGGCCAGGGGGGGAACCAGACAAAATTACGAAATAGTGAAAATTTATAATTTTTAAAGGCGTGGAAAGGACGAACAGTATAGGGAAAAAGTGATTTAAAACTTCAAGTATCGTTACTTTCTAAAAGAATGTCATTTTTGTAATTTTGTGTGGTTCCCCCCCTAGCAAGAAGTATATTCTTTAAAATAAAAAAAGTTTCAGTCGAATCGGATAATAACTTTTGGAGATACAGGTCCCACCGATTTGGATGATTTTTTTGACGCCTTGACTTTAACGACTCCCCAGTGCCGTCTGCAATGATTAATTAAAAAACAAAAAATATATTTCTATAATTTAAGATATCCTCAATGCAATGCAAAAAGTCCCATTAAGTTATATGTAGTAGTTTTCCTTTAATTAATTCCTAATAATCACCTCTTTTTGGGGGCTCTAGACCGGAACCTCCCCTTAAGAATAGTCTCCTTACACGCAACGATGACTCTGAGGCAGAAATGGGTAAAATTTGTATTTAAATAAAATTTCGAATAACGAATGAAAGATACAAAATTCGTCATTCGTTGTTAACCCGAGTTAAGTTTATTCGACACATGACGAATAATTTTTTTAACTTTTATTCATTACTCGAAATTTTATTTAAATAAAAAGTTTGACCATCTCTGCACTCAGGAGGCTGTTGATTGGTAGGTAACCGGCAGAGAAAACGCTACGACCAATTGCGTGCGCAGGCAGTAGTGGGAATTGCGCAGATCGGTTGCAAATTGGTGAGGGTCTACTAGGTCTACTCTTATATGGAATAGTATCTAGAGTTACATTCTCTTGGACGACGTGGATTCCCTTAACTTGTATCTCATGACATACCGGAACCGGGGCTGACACTGTGACGAATGGGGTTACTTTGTACTTCTTTATTTCCCTGTGTTATTTGTGCGGTAAAACATACTGTCAAAAAGTCACCCCCTCAATGCGGAGTGACTTTGTGCCACCCCGTATTTAACTTCTGAAATAGATTAATACAAAAATTATTGTAAATACATTTTTTCGTGCACTTTATGGACTAATAACAATAAATCATGTGTAATAAGTATTTAGTTATATCTTCTTTAATAAAACCACCCCCAAAAAATTCCTAAAATCATTCATTTTCGCCGCGGCTAAACGTATGTAACCCTAGGGTGGCCCTTACATTCAACCTTGTGATTTCTTTTGCTCTCACCCCCTAATATGGTTCCATTTCATAAAAAAATAATCCCTGAAAAAAATTATTGCAATCGGACAACAGTAAAGGGTGCCGACCAGGCATTAAAGTTTAGCATTCATCAATGGTTAGAATTTGATGAATTTCTAAAAAATGGTAAGCCCTATCGAAATTTTGTTCAAATAATATTAAAAGAGCATTCAATTATCTACAATTACTGTATATATAATTTCTTACCATTTTGAGAATTTTTTAAATCCAAACTATTGATGAATTCTAAACTTTAAGGCCTGGTCGGCACCCTTTCCCGTTGTTGGATTGCAATAACCATTTTTAGGGACTATTTTTGTATTAAACGGCACCGTTCTAGGGGGTGAGAGCAAAGAAATACAAAAAAAATTTCGACTTAAAATCTACTTATAAAAGTAATATAATTTCCGTCTGATATTTGCGAAACATCGCCGAGTGTCGCAAAGCCACTTAAATTTTGAATTTTTGATTTTCACAAGGTCACCTCGTTAGTCACAAAGTCACACCGGCTTACAGTACTCCACAGAGTATTTGACAACCGAGTTTATAACACGCAATCCCCAATTGTTTAAATGTACAGTATGGTGGAGTGAAATTTTGTCTTTCTTAAATTAAACAAATTATAAAGACTATAAATTTTTTACAAATCAAATATTCTGCGCTTTCCTTAGTGTCTGATTATTAGTTCTAAGTTTTTTTAATGTATCATGCGCCACCTGAGGATGACGCAATAACTTATTAATTTTTGGTATGAATAATGCTTTAATATAGGGTCAAAAATTAAACACACAGTGTTGACAAAATTGTCAAAAGAAAATTTTCTCTCCACCCGAAGGCCGCGTACAGACTTGAGCACGAACGCGAATGAGGCAATCCGAGGCAGACCCGAATGCCTCGGGCGGGACAAATTGAGATTTTTCGTTCTGTGCGCCCCGCACGAGGCAAGCCGAGGCAAGCGGAGGCTAACTGAGGAAACTTTTATAACATCATTGGGGATACATATTATTTATAATAACGCAAAGTAAACAACAAATTTTGATGTAATTCATGGTATTCGTTGAAACGACTCTGATCGCAGGCGCCGCCTGCAGCGAAAGTGTTAAAAGTAGAAGGAATGTTTTAGGGAGTCATTACAATTTTTTTCAAATTATGCCACTCCTGTTTCATGAAAAATAGGTGTAGGTTCCTCAAAATACATGTTTCAATGTGCAATAAAAGACCAGCATTTATGATATTCTCTAGAAGCCAGGTATTTAGGGACTTCGAGAATGCACATTACTCCATGCATGCCTGCGAATTTGAGAAATACGAATTTGAAAGGAAATTAATGTACAGAGTGAGTCACTAACAACATCCATCGTAAATAACTCGTTATTTATTGATGTGATGATAAATCCCAAATTCATTGACCTGTACAAAGTAATCTTCAACACCGAACGAGGATGAAAATGTGTGAAGAGTATCATTTGCTTTCAATTTTTCTGTGCAAAGTTATGAATTCGTCTTTTTAAACGATTTTATTCAGCTTCGATCCTCTGTTTGTTTTTTGTATGTGTTGTTTGTATGGTTCAAATCCGACAATTCAAATCTAACCCACTTCCAACTATCCAATTGTCTTGAAACTTTGCAGGCGCGCGTAGTTTGGATGACAATACAATATTTAAAAAAAAATTTAACGCGAGGGGGTGAAAAAATTACCCAGTCATCAATAAATATAACCCATAACCACAAATCCAAACGATTTGAAATCAGCCACTTGTGTTCTTTTACAAAAGCGACAAAAAGCCGCTGCGTTCGGGACGCCAGTCACATCACGATTACAGAAAATACACAATCTATCGAGAATATGTACGTCATGTATGTACGAACAGTAAAACTAAAACTCTGCAGGCGTTCGTAGTGTATCGCCATCGAAATTGTAGTACTAGAAAATAATTATTTTTTAGGGACTGTAGCACTGTAGCATTTAAGCAAACTGTTAAATCGTATACAGTAATAAAAGATATTTGTAAAGAAGTCTGAGTTGTGAAATGTAAATCTACAAACACTAAGAACAAGAAAATAAAAAATATATCCAAAATTTGTAATGCTATACCATTTTATTATAAATGCAGTAAAAACTAAATTAAAATGCATTAAAAACTAAAAAATAATTATTTCCTTGTAGCACAGTTTTGATTGTGTTAGTATCACTTTAAATAAAAATCCTTTGCTTTCGCCGAATGCCTCGGGCCGATCCAAAGTTATCGGATCGGCCGCACGCATGCGGCGAATGGCGTCGCGGCACGTCCCACAGTGGGGCTGGAGAGGAAAAAAGTCTTAAAATGAAAGTTGTATTTTTATGTATCCATCACTATATCCTGATAGCCAATAGACCAACGTATCTAACCTATATGACAGATATGTCATATTCATGTTAATTGCAAAGAAAAATTGATCTGAAGTTGACCTTTCGTCTTCTAACGGGAAACGTGTCAATATTCGTACCAGATTGTCGAATTTTTTCTCAATTCCTCTAAATATTTTTATTTTTTTACCGCATATATTTCGAATGTGTATAGTCTCAGCTTATTTGTGACATAAATAGTTTTCGAAAATTCTTTACCGTAATCCCACTATACAACTTCAAATGAAGCTACCTAGTACTTCAGGTTTTCATTAACACTTTTAGGTTTATAAAAAAAGCTCCGTCTTCCTCCGGGCTCTAGATAGTACTAATTGACAGCAGATACCAACTACTAACAGCCCTCCAAAAATTGGCTGCATATATTTGCAAGTTTGACTGTTATTAATACATAATCACCCAAGTGCGCTGTGCATGCGTTTTCCCAGAAACTCATCACAGCGGTATTTCTCGCTATTTTTGCCCAGTTTCTATTTTCTATTATTTTTTTATAGTTATAGTTTGTATGGACATGTAATATTATGATCATTAAATAATAAAAAAACAATAAAATAACAATAAAAATTATAAATAAAGTATTGTTACTATAATCGATACAGAGAAAACATATTTCATAATTATTTACCAATACTTAAATAACATTCCTTTTTTCATTATAAATGAACATTTTAAGATTTTAAGATTTTTAGGCTTATAACCAGGGATAGGAACCCTAACCCGTACCCGGTTCAGTACTCAGTATCGTAAAATAATCCATCTAACCGGGTAATGCAAGATATCTATAACTCGAGTAACCCGGTTAATCCGGTTAACGCGGGTTAGAGTAATACAGTGAAAGCCATAGTTGTAACTATGTTTCCAAATAGTAATGAATTTTATTTGGATATCAGACACTCCTTAGTCGTTCATTTCTAAAAGTCTTGTTCTATTAATAACAAAAATGATAAAATATTAGTTATAGCTTCAGCAATTTTTCCATTTATTATAGTGCAATACAGAATATTATTAACATTACTTTATTATATAATTTTCGTCGTTTAATGTTATATGTTATAATTTAATTGTGTTATTTTCTTTCTCTATTATGTTTCATACTGTTTGAAGCTAATTAATAGATTGTTTATGTAATATTACATATTTATTAGTACATAATTATCATATATGGTCTTTGTATACCGAATGTTTACGGGGTTTATTATTATTTCATTTGTTAAAAATTCTTCAATATTATTTATGTTCCTGTCCATATAACCGTTGGCTATTAACAAATAATGTAAAAAAAAAGTACTCAAAAATATTGAGAAACACCAAAGTTATGAGATTTTTTCCGCGAGTCCTATGTTACGTGCCCCACTGTGCGTCCTGCCTCGGACCGACACCGGCATTGAGTACGAATTAATTTTTTTCGACCGATAGCGTGCGGCGAACAGCCCCGAGGCAGCGGCGAACGGCCCCGAGCAATTCACCGACGTGCAATACTTGCATACGCATTCTGCCTCGGCTTGCCTCATTCGCGTTCGTGCTCAAGTCTGTACGCGGCCTAATGTACAGGCTATTTCTTCATAATATGAGAATATTATCAAAATACCTATAGCGAACAGCACCAGCGAACCCACAATCCAGTATCACCGAGCACCAAACACCACCCAACCATCCCCAACTTCGCTTGTCGTTCGCGTCCGACTTGCAGCTAATAATTCGGCCCGGCAACCCCGTTCCGGCACCGAAACCATTAATATCGCGCGCTGCAAAAACCGCGTGTCTCGTGAGCTCTGGCTGGACCCGATTTAATCTCGTTACAGTGGAAAATCCCAAGACGAGACGAACCGTGGTGGCATTAACGCCACCAGCCGCGACCGTTCGTTCGACCACCCTTCCCCTCCGACGACCACCTTTTTCCACCTTGGCGAGAGGGCGGATGGGCGGGCGAGGGGAAGAGAAAAGTTTCCGCGAAGGAAGGATTCGGGGAGGGAGGAGCAAAACAGAATCGTACACAAGTATCGGAAGCCCCGTCGACGGCAGAGGGTTCGCCTGATTACTCGCGGCAGACGAGGCCACGTCAAAGACGGCCGGAAGCTGCGCCCCGAATTAAAGAGGAGCGACCGTGGCCACGGGGACACCGCAAGCCAGCCGTTCCTCGACCTTGTTCAACCTCGTTTCCTGCCTTCAAATCTCAGCTGCGGACTTCGCCCGGGCGCAAGTTTTCAGCGACGTGCACGCCTTTGAGCTGGGGCCTCGTGGCTACAAAGAGTATTAGAACGGCCGGCCGAGAATATGACGGCCACCAAACCGCGCGCTGGCGCGGACCCTGGTCTCCGAGAGACTCTCGCGGCATTGTAGTTGAAATTGTAGGAACGGGGGTGGAAGGATTTCGTAAGAGACGGCAGACAGGTAGACCGCGGATGTTGATGGGAATGTACGGTTCTGGGGATAAGGTGAACGGCCCAGTGCTTAGACAAAGCCCAATAATTAAACATTGAGAAGAAATTTTGTTAATAATAACTGTTTTAGTAATTTGCAACGATCAAATTGAGGAGAAATATAATTGCAAAATGTGTTGGCATTATATAGATACAATTATAAGGTTATGTAACTGAATGATTGCATCATGCGAAAATATTATTGTACAGTAAGACTTCAACAGTTTCAATCTTGGTTCTTAACTAATGGGCTCAAGCAAGTGAGAGGATGTTTTTGTTAAGGTTGTAATTACTTAGTATTTTATAATTTTTTAAATAGTACAGTTGTTTTGGATTTATTAATTATTGAAGAATTGAAAATTAATTGGATCTCTTATTAATTTCTTGTTTTTAATATTGAAATTGTTGCGTTTATCCACTGGTACACGAAAACATGACACGGACCAGTTATTAAACTCGTGTTTAGTGGTGTTTAAACACTGGTAGAGGCGCCAGTACTCAGTGAGGTTTTGAGATAATTAACATTTATTGTACTAAAGTAAGTATTTTTTGTATCCTATATATTTACGTTAACAATAACTATACAATAATATATTACTGTTTAAGAATTATTAGGATAAATGATCTTAAACTCGTTATAATATTAACGTAACCTACAATTTTATAAACGACTGAAGAAACCCAAATTAATCAATTCGGGTAAATAATAAAGAATTTAACACAAATTCTATTATAAATAAAATGTTTTTATTACCCCAAAATAGTACCGTATTGATTTCTTTTCATTAACTGATAGAAATAGTTAAATTAAATATATATTCAATAATTGGGACACTGATAATTAATGGCTGGGACACGCTATGATTTTCATTTAATTACTGGGCCATATAAACAGTTTCATGTTTTAATTAATTTAAAACTTTTCCTTTAACAAATGTAGATTCTTGTTACTTTATCTGAAAGTAGAAATTTTATGCTGTCGAGTAATCATATTTAGTTATAATTTTATACTACTTAAATATAAAACAAATTGCAATTATCTCAACTGCTTCCTTAACTATTCCACCACTCGGCCAATTACCTTATTTATCGCACCACACAGGAACATATAGACCTGTTAAAAAATGTCAGGTCAATTATCATATTTGCGAGCAAATGTGGGAAACATTATTACATAATTTAATTACTCTCCAATAATTGAAATTTAAATATTTTTAATGAAATTAAATAAATCTACGCAAGCTTAAAATTTACAAAATTCAATTAACCTTAAATATATTCATAAAATTCAATTACCCCCCAATAATTGAAATTTAAATATTTTTAATGAAATTAAATAAATCTACGCAAGCTTAAAATTTAAAAAATTCAATTAACCTTAAATATATTCATAAAATTCAATTACCCCCCAATAATTGAAATTTAAATATTTTTAATTAAATTAAATACTAAATAAATCTGCGCAAGAAGTTCTACTTTTCGGTTCTTAGCGGCTGTCCATATCCGCGGGCTGTCGTTATTTGTTTCGTTCGCGTTCTGCGTTACGCGGCGGACTTTGTTGCAAGGAATTCGGTGGAGCGAGCGGGCGATTCCCCTTGCCCCTGTGACATTTCAGCTTGCGGGTAGCCGGTCTTCTTCTCATCGGGCAATAGTACGTCTACCACTATTTTTCTTGTAGTATTCGTGCGACCGATTGTTGTAAGCGTTCTGCTGTCATATTTTCCAAAGAAACTGTGTACATATCTAGCTCGTCCCACAATTTGCCTGGTGATTTTTATTGCATTGTAGTTGAATGGTTATTATCCATAGAAAATAGTGGAATTTTGTTCAAAGCAACGAGGTCCTAAGGCATGTTCGTGATTGGTGAAGCCGTTGGTGGTAAATTTATTTTCGCAAAGAAATAAGTAAGTAGTAAGTGATATGAAACAATATTCAGTGTAATATTAAACTACACCAGCTTCTTTCCTGCTCTAATTCAATATTTTATTAATAAATCGTTCAATTGTCTACTCGCCAAGAAGAAACTTTGAATTTCGAAAGAGAAAATATGAATTGGAACAGCAATTGTCGAATTCTCTACTGACCAAGTAGAAAATATAAATTGTGAGAGAGAAAGTATGAAAATTGAAATTGGGACAATTCATGAATTATTCAATTATTTTCCACTCAACGAAAAGAAAATATGAATGTGTTATACTTGTTACTCCTGTTTTGGTGACTAGCAAAGCAGTTAAATAACACCTGATAGAATTTCACTGACTGAAAATATTAAAGTACACGGACTGAAAATATTAAAGTACACGGACTGAAAATATTAAAGTACACCTTTCTTGGCTATTCCATACCAATGAATTTATTTCAACAAAACGATATTCCACAAGCAATGGAAATCCCATGCATATTTTCCAACCTCTCAGATGTACCTTAATAGAGCTTGGACAAATTCATTCCTTGTATGAGTTAATGATGACGCTCGTAAATGACCGCGTGTTTAACGTCGCCTAAACTGCTGCCTCGATTAGACTCGAGACATCCGTAATATCAACAGCTCTCAAACATCTTTGATGCCTGCATTCACGTAAACCGTCATACTGCGAGGTTTACACAGGCGGTGGCTTATGTAATCAGAAGTGTACGAGTTGAAGGTAGTCTTGAAATACTTTGGCTATGTAAGTACTCGAGTAATTTTACCGTGCAACCTTCGTTGAGAATTTTTAAATACATTTCGTTAAACAGAAGTCGCGATATCAGTTCGTGTCTTATGATTCTACAATCTACGAAATAAATCAGTTGGTGATCAAGATGTCGAATAAATGCAGGGCTTCAAGTAATTATAATTCGACTTTTTCGAAGTTTCTAAAGAGACAAAGAATTTTCGAATAGATTCTGTTAAATTAAATTCTTGTGTTAATTACCCGGGTAATTAAGTAATCGGTTGAGTTTCTGACATACAATTTTCCAAAGTGGAAATTTAACTAGTTACACGTTTTGAAGATATGAAACCTTGATATTAGAATTAATTGATATTACAGGGTGTTATGATATCTAAAGTAATTTTCCAAATTACATTGTTTTAAAGTTGCACAGGCCTTTGTGAAGTGGACAGGAACTGTTATTTGATTTTGTTTCGAATATGGAGGGGAAGAAAGTGAGCAGAACGCAAACCACATAGGGGAAACGGATCCTCCCTAACCAGACAAGTGTTGTGGTCTATAACAGACTTGTGCAAAATTACAATTTAATTACTCTATGAATTATAATTACAAAATAATTTAATTACAGCGTATTCAATTACATAGTAATTCGTAATTCAGATGTCTCATGCAATTAAATTATATCGCAATTCGTAATTGCAATTGAAGAACAATGTAATTGAATTAGAATTACGAATTAAGAGATAACCAAATTGAGGTAATAAAAGGAGAGAAACATAAGATTCAGGCAGAGTTGGGCAAAACGTAATCTAATTACAAATTACAAATTACGATTAAACTATAATTGTGTAATTCATTACACACTATTTTCTGTAGATGTTAATTTAGGTAGTTGACCATTTGATTTTGTCAACTATCTAGATAAACGATTACAGAAAATAATGTGTAATCAATTACACAATTACATTTTGCCCAACTCTGGATTCAGGTAGGAACGGAAAACAGGATACGTCGCGTCGTATAGTCATGAAAGATAAATATAATTTTATCTCACTTTCTCAGAGTTCTGAGCTATAACTTAATTACATTGTATTTCAATTACACGCATGAATACAGTAATTAGGAATTGAATTAATTGAAAAGTTTGAATTATGTAATTGAATTACGTTGTAATTGTGTTGTAATTGAATTACTATGTAATTGAAATACAATGTAATTAAATTACGTAATTAAATTACAGTGTAATTCAATTAGCACAACTGTGGTCTATAAGAGAGACTAAATCTTTCTCTAACTTTGTACACGTTCAATATTTTACAAACTCTGTTAGATAAGAATCATTCTGATTATTGTAAATTTTAGAAGCCTGCATAAATTAAGTAGAAATTCAATTCCATCCTTAAATTATACTTAAGGGGTCATGCTCAGTCAGGAGGCCGAAAAAGGGCTGGTCTTTGGAAATTTTTTACTCAAAACCTATAACACATTTCTCAAAAAATCTTTTTTCCTTTTAAGGATTGCACCTAGTACCATGCATCGTAATTTTTTTATTTAAAAATATTTATCAATAACTAAGTTATTGTCCATCACTCAAAGGTTCTTTCAAAATCGGTGACCAAAATATTTAAAAAACCATTCAACCGATTTACTTCAAATTTTACAAGATTACTATAGGAACAATAAACTAGTCATTGAACGAAGGATTTTTTTATCGGATGCTTAGTTTCCTTTTAACTGACGAAAATCAGGCACGATTTATGTTAGAAATTGAAACTTTTACTTTAAACATCAGCTTTTATTTCCGAAATCAATATTTCGAAAAATCCTTCGTTCAAATACTAGATAATATAGTATAATAAGTAAATTTTTTTTTAATTTTTTATTTTGGATGATCGACTTTCGAGCAGCACTGGTCACCGCAGAAGCCTTTTTTTAGAGAACCTTCGAGTGATGGACAATAACTTAGTTATTGATAAATACTTTTAAATAAAAAAATTACGAGCCACGGTACTAGATGCAATCCTTAAAAGGAAAAAAGATTTTTTGAGAAATGTGTTATAGCTTTTGAGTAAAAAATGTCCAACGACCACCCTTTTTTCGGCCTCCTGACTGAGCATGACCCCTTAAGGGGAGGTTCCGGTCTAAAAGTCGATTTTTTTTATTTCGTTTTTCGATTGTTCAACCTTTTGGGAATACGTGTTTAAAAGGATTTGTTGAAATTCGTAAAATTCCCGAAGTTATAGGCATTTGAGTAGCGACAAATGCATGGGCGCAACAACCGGCCACTCGGCGCTCAGGTAAAACATTAAACGCGTTTTTCTCGAAACAGTGTTCTCAAAACGGTGGGACCTGTATCTCCAAAAGTTATTATCCGCTTCGACTGAAACTTTTTTTTATTTTGAAGAATATTCTTCTGGCTAGGGGGGAAACCAGACAAAATTACAAAATAGTGAAAATTTATAATTTTTAAAGGCGTGGAAAGGACGAACAGTAGGGGGAGTTGGGGCAGATTGATGCACTTTTTCTTCAAACTTGAATATCTTTTGACAAATGAATATTAGTGGCACAATTTTCATGGCAATTTGTTAACAATTTATTCTAGTTTAAAGAGATGTTTGGATTTTTTATACAAGGTTTAAAAGAAAAAAGTTATTAATATTTCTTTAAAAAATGAGATTTGCGTCAATCTGCCCTATAAGGTGGGGCACAATGATTCACAGATAGGGATACATTAATACAGGATGAGGCACATTGATATTGTATCTGAATATTAATTAGAACACCACAGTTTTTCAATTTTCTTTTATTATTTTAGAAATAACAATCTCAAAAGTGTAGTTTGTTTAATAATAATTATGTAATATAATATTTAAGTGTTTGGCATTTATTGCGTCTTATAATTGGAAATATTAATCGGAAAACTAAAAAGTGCCGCGGCTCTAGATGTTCCTTTGGTGGAGTAAGGTGTTGGCAATTTTAAAACTATATCACTGATGTCAACACTGGCTGTATCATAGTGCCCCAAAGGATACATTTCCGCAAATATTATTTTTGAAAATAACTAAAAAGGATCATCAGAAACTAAATAAAATAATCACTACTAGAATCAATACCTTACCTTTAATATAAATAATAACCTGAAGCAAGCAAAACTTTAATTGCAATACACTTTTGAACTATACGTACTAGTTTAGTAAAGAGCAACAAAAACACTTTCGCTGCTGCACTTGATTCATTGTCGACTGGAAAGTGACACGGATTATAATAAAACGGCCGCTTATTAGATGCCATCTTGTGGTCATGTTTTAAACGTCTAAGTGTTTACAGGTATCAATATACTATTGATGTTTCATTGTGCCCCTTGCATCAAGGTGCCCCAACTCCCCCTATAGGGAAAAAGTGATTTCAAAATTCAAGTATCGTTATTTTCTAAAAAAAATATCATTTTTGTAATTTTGTCTGGTTTCCCCCCAGCCAGAAGTATATTCTTTAAAATAAAAAAGTTTTAGTCGAATCGGATAATAACTTTTGGAGATACAGGTCCCACCGGTTGGGATGATTTTTTTGACGCCTTGATTTTAACGACTCCCCAGTGCTGTCTGCAATGATTAATTAAAAAACAAAAAATATATTTCTATAATTTAAGACATCCTCAATGCAATGCAAAAAGTCCCATTAAGTTATATGTACTAGTTTTCCTTTAATTAATTCCTAAAGATCACCTATTTTGGGGGGCTCTAGACCGGAACCTCCCCTTAATCTTTGGAAGCAAACACAAGCTCTTCAACTCTGCACAGTTCAAAGAACCTCTGATCGTCACAATATTCAATACAAAAACTACTCCCACTCACAGGTATCCGTATCAATCAATAAATTCTACTATCAAAACATATCCATCATATGAATCTCAAAGAATCCAAACTGCTCACCTACACTTCCTAAAAACTTCCTAAATCCAGTACTGGAGGATCCGATCACTGCTAAAAGCTTAACAATTTTCTCCACATCTTATTTCACTGAACTGATCACTTCGACTTCCGAACGGTTCATACGTACGCTGCACAAAACTCCCAACTTCCCACTATCCCCGCACCCCGCCATACATAATTCACACTCCCCGACAAAACTCCCCCGTCCACATCTTATTTATCTACACCCTGCATTATTCACCCCGACAGCACGATCCCACTCGAGAGAAGCGAAACAAAAATTCCCGAGTATTCCGCGGAATCTAAGAAAGAAATTAACCGACACGATCAATCATCGAATTCCACGATTCCCAAGTAGCGCTACCATCGGCTAGCCGGTGCTCCACCAAGAGAATTCCATCGTTGCCTTGGCGCGCGAGAGACTCCCAGCGCTGGAGCCACGATTTATTTTCATCCCGATGCACAAGCTACAATCAACTATCGTTCGAATCCACGGTCCATCAGTTCTTCTCAGCGCAGCTTGAGCCCCGAATAAAAAATGTGCTATCCGTCTGCATGACCCTCTGTTTCCCCCCGGAGCCTCCGCCTGTATTCTGCAATACACCCGCGACGCCGCTACCCAGCTTTAAACCCAACCTCCACCTCCGCACCACCCCCTATCTCCGCCAAACTTATATTTCACTTTCAACTTTTTTTTCTTATCTGCTGTATCCGCTGCCAGCTATCTGCGAGCCAGCCGCCGTCGTCTTTCTATTCGTTTCATTTACCAGTCACACTTCATGACCCGATAAAGTTTCCTCGTACCCGGGGATGCGCGGCCAGGTCCCGCGCCCTCGTCCCCGGCACTCCGAGTTCCCATTGAATCGGGAAACAGCCCCAGACAACCGGCGCAGAAAAAGCGTACTTAAGGTGCCCGCGCGAAACGGAAACGACCGGGATTTATGAAACAGTAACGAAGTATTGATTCCCGTGTAACAGCGGTGTCTGAAGGGAAGAGGTCCGCAGGGGCGGGCGGCCGAGCGTTTGGTCACGGATTTGCTTCAAGTTCTGCGGACGTTCGGTGCAGACTGTATTTGGAATTGCCAGGTGGGGCTGAGGATCCAAGGTGTGTACGTGTGTTGTTCTCGGGGTTTTGATTAGTGTTCCTGATTTCTCCGTATGTTTTGTTTCTTGAGAAAACAGAAGTCAGATCATATTTCTTGGGAATTCTCGAGAAATTGAAGAAAATATTGCAAAAATTATATTTTTGGAATAGTGTTGATAATATTTATGAAAAACACAAGAAAACTTTGAGTAAATGATTATCCTTGTCTAATTTATACGAAACTTGTGTAAATGAAGGAATAGATATTAAATATAATTCATAAATTTATTTATTTAATATAAAATTTGTGCAGGGCGAAATATTACGTTTTTGTTTTAAAAAGCATAATGCGACTAATGTAGCGTCAGCCAATTTATTTTTTTGTGACAATATCTGTTACTGTTATATTTTGACGTTTTATACATATCTGTCTTGGCTGTTAAATGAAAAAATGCGGCTTTTGACTCTTTTTGAAGAAATTCTAGATCATGCAGAAATTTTATAAGGGATACAATAGTCTTATCTCTTATTTTCTATATTTCTACTTTAATAGCCACAAGAAACTCATTAGGTACTTAATTCAGTATTCAATTTGTCTAAATTTTTAAATAAGAATTTAAGAGGAATTCATATAGGTTCTAATGTTATTAATAAGATGTATTATAAATTGTAGATGTGTTTATATGTTCGCGATTAATTAGTAATATACAATTTGAACTAACTGAAAATTCTTAATATTTAAAATTCTATAATATTTTTCCTGGCTTAAGTTTCTCGAGAAATTACAGTATTTCTCGAGAAATAAGAAATTAGCAATTATAAAATTTCTCGAGAAATTCTCGAGAAATAATTCTCGAGAAGGAACACTAGTTTTAATAGAGTTCGTGGTATTTGGAGATTATTCCTAGGTGTATGTTGTTTTTTTATCATTAAGTTATATTTTTAACTTTGACTTTGAGGTAAAGTAGCTTTGAGGCATCATTGAAAATAAATTTCATTTATTCTCTACAGATCGAGACGCTTCTCAAGCGAGGGGTGATTTTATTTATTAAATTTTTCATTTTTTTATTTTAGTAGCATATCTCAAGAGTATAATCGGAAATTTGTAGATTAAAATATTACAAATTTAAAAAGTTATGATTTTGTGAGCAACAAAACCTTTTCTGGAATTCTTTTCCTTTCTAATTTTTTTTAAACATGATTTGGAAATTTTTAAGGATCAACGTATATTCTACAATGTTCGAACTTTAACTCAGAATTGTTGCCACTTCATTTAACAGATAATTTGTAAGCAGCAGGTGATTGAAAGGTGGATTGGGTCGAATCAGTGTCACAACTACGTTCGAAAAAATAGATTGACACAATTGAGAGTTAAGATAGTTTTTCAGTGTTCTCGACTGTGTTATGTTTGAATGTTGGATAACCAATTAATTGTATAACAAACAATTTTAATTTCTTTTCTTTTTGTACTTCTGTGCTCTGATAATGTGTACACTTTCTATATTCTAATTACCACTAAATAGTGTGTATGTACAACAACAACTACATCTTACTTTCCAATGTTAACAATATAGACACTTTTATCATATTTTAATTGCCACTCAAAATATGTATAAAATTTAGTATAGTTCATGTTTTAAGGGGTTATACCTAGTCAGACGGCCGAAAAGAAGGGAATGTTTGTGAATTTATTTTGGAAAAGCGGAAGCATATATTTTTACAGAACTTTTTGCACTTAAAAGAACAACAGTTAAAGTACATTTGGTACTTTTTTTCGTAGAAAAATATTTACGTTTATAATAAAGTAACAACCCATATCCAAGAAGCTTTTTTAAAAAGTTGTTTTTGGGGTGGGCCCTGTCATTTGGAACCAGATTATTTTAAATCAAAAAGCAAAAAAGATTTCGTTAGTATATTAATGTATCCTCTGACTAACGGTGGGAATTTCCGAAATATTAATTTAAAACAAAATGGCGCCTATTTAAAAAACAAATCCTGAAAAAATTAGGGCTTCAAATTTAAATAGCCGCCACTTTGTTTTAAATTAATATTTCGGAAAGTCTCTTCGTGAATTATATACTTCCGCTTTTTTTAAAAAATCACAAACTTTCGCCTTTTTTCGGCCGCCTCACTAGGTATAACCCCTTACTACTAATAACATTTTAACCATCACCGAAACAAATGCGCAAAAGTAAATAACTCTTATTTTTGGATACTAATAACGCGCAGAACCTTCAATTCTTAATCTCCACCAAGAATATATCCTTGAAAGCAATGTTTGACTTTCAAGCTTTTCCTCGAATAACCCGCGCCTCCCTAGCAATTTCCTACGCATCTTCTTTTTAATATCGATGAGCATGAAAATGCCCGGGGTATTGCGCGCAAAGATTCCGAGGAGGAATAAAAATCAATCAGCAAACAGCTCTAAATCATAACCGAACCTGAATATTTGAAGCTCGTAGCATTCCATCCGACATTCATCGGTATTTTCCGATCCCCTCTCGGCGTTCCCGACTTGCAAAGCGGCGACGCCGAAAGATCGATCGGGCCCCCCCTGTCAGATAGTCAGACAGTCGATCATTCTGCCTTTCGATCTGACGATTCCTGACTCGAACAAATGCGAGCTAACCTTTAAATTGGCTTCTGCAACGCGATCTGACGGATTCCAATTTTATTACGTTTCTGTGGGACGACTGTTTCCGATCGATCGTCAAATCTTGCGAAAATGCCTTAAGGAACCACCGAACCATTCCGAACATGTTGTGGGCATTCTCTCTATTTGTTTAGTCACGGGAGCTGTATCTCTCACGAACGATGCAAATAAAATAAAAATTACGTAGTTTTATTGTCTAGGAAAGTCTCATCTCCTACATATTTTTGAATTCTCATGCGCTGGTAAGAGTAGTTTGGAATAGGGGTGGACTGTTTGTTGAATTTTTCGGTATTCGAATATTCGAATACCTCAGTTGCTCAATTATTTGGCGAATATAATTCAAATATCCAAGTATTCGAATACTTATCGAATATCCAAGTATTCGAATACTTATCGAATATCCAAGTATTCGAATACTTATCAAATATCCAAGTATTCGAATACTTATCGAATATCCAAGTATTCGAATACTTATCGAATATCCAAGTATTCGAATACTAATGTTTATCAGTACTCGAATATATCAGTATTAGAATATAGCAGTACTCGAATATATCAGTATTCGAATATATCAGTATTCGAATATACCAGTATTCGAATATACCAGTATTCGAATATATCAGTATTCGAATAGTATTCGAATAATAACATTCGAATATTTAAATATTCGAAGTTTATTCGTAGCATTGGAATACTTATAAAATATTCGACTATTAAATTATTCGAATAGTCCCAGCCCTAGTTTGGAATAAAAAGGAAAATTTGGGTTCTGCCTGCATCAAGTCTATTGCAATCCATTTTATTAGGTGAAATAAGTAAACGAAAAACACTGCTGTAGATTTAGTGTGCAGAAACCTTTCGGTATGTAGGACACCAGCGTTTGTTTAATAGACGCCTGAAACACTCCATCAGAGATGTGGAACAGCTTAGGTACAGAATTAAGAACCTCAGTTTAACCCTTCTGGCTTGATTTCATATTGCATGAGAACATGCTTTCATATTTTACATTTATAACTGTAGGTATATGAAGAGTAAAGGGAAAAAACAAGAAATGTCACAAAACAGCTTTATCGAGAAAATTAAGTTTTAATACTTTAGTCCACCAATAAAGAAGCAAGGTTTAATGCATTTATCTGCATTCTTCATAACACGAAGCTTTTATTGCCCTAATTAGGTACCAGAAAAAATAAGCAATAAAATAACTGTTTCACTTTATTTTAATATTTTTTCAAGTTTGAACAGCGCAGCATACCCAACGAAATAAAAAATTTGCACTTCTTTTTTATCAAAACAAAGAATGTTGATTCGACAGTTCTGTAGTAAGGCTGGGACTATTCGAATAATTTAATATTCGAATATTTTACAAGTATTCCAATGCTACGAATAAACTTCGAATATTTAAGAATTCGAATGTTATTATTCGAATACTATTCGAATACTGATATATTCGAATACTGGTATATTCGAATACTGGTATATTCGAATACTGATATATTCGAATACTGGTATATTCGAATACTGGTATATTCGAATACTGGTATATTCAAATACTGGTATATTCAAATACTGGTATATTCGAATACTGATATATTCGAATACTGATATATTCGAGTACTGCTATATTCTAATACTGATATATTCGAGTACTGATAAACATTAGTATTCGAATACTTGGATATTCGATAAGTATTCGAATACTTGGATATTTGAATTATATTCGCCAAATAATTGAGCAACTGAGGTATTCGAATATTCGAATACCGAAAAATTCAACAAACAGTCCACCCCTATTCTGTAGTCGCAGTTGCCAACAACAAAGGATGTTACAAATCGCAAAATCACGAAAAATGGGTATTTTCTATTAAAAAAATAAACAAAACACTTTTATCCATCATTAATTGCTTTCAATTCATCTCTACTAGAACACACTTTCATTTCCCAGTAATATCAACAAAAGAGCTCCCCTCGTAACCACAAGAATCCATAAAATTAAAAACGTCCCAAATATTCTCCACCACGTTATCGTCATTTAATGTCCACAGCAACGATCGCAAACAACTGAAGCCAACGACAGTCGTCGAATACGAATTCCTCGCTCCAGCGACCAACCGAGCGCCGGTCCTGGAAAGTTGGGTCAACGAGGGTGGGTGGGGGATTTTGGAAAAGCAAAAGTGAATAGCGGTCGACTGAGTCCGCACAATTCTAATCGACGTGTAGCATCGATAAATTCGTCCGCGTCACCGGTGCTTCGCCGACGGCCAACGATAAACCCAGGACCCAGTAAAACGTTCCGCGCCACCATTATTATCGGACAAGCGATGCCTGCACGCTCGCCGACGATTTTCATTTCCTCCTTTTTATTGGCCCGTTAAAAGTTACGTTTGCGCCACCATTTATGCCTGATTAAGGTTTAACTCGATTCCACCCCTCCGCGTCCCACATCGACTGGCCCCCATTCCCTGCGACAACCGGGGCTTTCATCCCCCATCAGGCGATTTTAAACGCAATCCAATGGATGTTATTTAGCCACTTTATACGCCAGATGTTTTCATCGGGATGTAGAGCAAATGGAGTGGTGCGCGAAAGTCTCTGGATAGTTAAGCTTTGCGGGTGTTTCTCGGCGAGGCAGAGGTGAGATGTGTTTCGGGGGTAGTAGGAAATCTGTTCTCGGAAACTCTATTATTTGAATGCTGAAGTTGCGCAGCTGTCTGAAATTTTAGCTGTTTCGTTGTTTTATTACCTATGTTGGTCTATTTAAATTTTGTATCGATCTGAAAGTTAGGTACATTATCTGAAAGCTCTGCTCTCCGAATGGTTTCCTATCTGTAGGTACCTAACCTGTGTCTACCTAAATTTTCTACTAACTGAGTGTTGAACTATGTGAAAGTTCTACTGCCCGGATGGATTACTATCTAAATATTCTACTATCCGAGTGTTGAACTACATATCTAAAATTTCTACTGTCCAAATGTTTTACTGTATGAATGTTGGTTTATCCGGACTTTCTTGTTTCTGAGTGTTCCTCTATCTAAAATTTCCAGGGTTCCATAGAGTTCTGGAACTTTTCAATGGGTTCTTTTTGAAACATGGATCGTCGAACTTTTTTAAAAATATTCTCACGTTGTAAGTTCCAATGAGAACTGATTATTGTAAAAGTTCTTGTTGGAATGGAACTTATAAAATTAAAATTTCTGTATAACAGGAACAGATATTTTATTCATCAATTTTAAAAAAGTTCTCAATCGTTGTAACAACTACTGAATACTATTCAATGAATAGTCCTATAACTATAATAAATAATTATTACAGTTAAATTAATATTCTGAATGTGTTAATTATTTTTAATATTTAACTACGTAGATAGTTTCTACGAAGATATTATAGGATTTTTGTGTATCTTGGTTCATGTAAGTTATAAAAAAATGTTATTTAGGTATTATTCTTGACAAGTTCCCTTTTCTGTTCAATACTTCTTATGAAACTATTAATTACTTATGTTATGATTTTCATACCTTTTATTAAATAAACACGAAGAATATAATATTATATTGTTAAATGAAACTAGTACCTAATAGTTTAGTAGTACTTTTCTTTATCTTGTGGAACCTTCTTTAATAAATAGAACATTTCTTTCAATAAAAATTCCACAGGAACAGATATTTTCTGAAGGGGTCTCCCTACCTTGGCGGACGAAAAATGATGCCAACTTTGGGAATTTTTCAAAACAAAACCATTGAATATATTTACTTCCATCTTTGTGGCTTCATTTGTCAATCCTTAGAGGATATGAAAAAAAAATTGTGTGCAAAAATAGTGGTTGTGTCCGGAGTTATAGTGCTTCAAATATAGCGCCTTACAAAAACCATATGCGCATTGTTAGCATAAAATCAGCCGTTGCAGTTGTCTAAAATAGAAAATTTTTAAATTTGTGTAATCTGTATGAGTGTGGCTATCGCCTGAACTATATTAAATAAAAAATACTGAAGATTAAAAAAATGATGGTAGCGTCTAAAACAGACATAAATTTCCGAAAAAGATTATCTGGTCTTGTAAGTCGCAAAAGTCTAATTTTGCAAAAACCGACTCGGTTTTAGTACCGGCGAGAATGGAATAAATTGGGTGATTGGTTTCTGAGATATCATGCTATCCAATTCGAAAAACATGGTTTAGAGAAAAACACGTTTAAAGTTTTAGGTAGTGTTTTTTAATTGAAATTTTGGTAAGTGTTGTCTAAATATGTACAAATATAGGCATAAAGTTTTTAATTAATATAATTTGAGGGGTTCTCTTTAAAAAAAAATCCCAAATATCGCATTCTTTTCGGGCCGTCAAGGTAAGGAGACCCCTTAAACGAACCATGTACAGACGCATCGGAAAGTAAGTAGACGCTCTTTAAAATCGTATAACTATTTCAAATTCGTCGAAACGACTTGAGTTTTTTTCAGAAGCTAGCGGAATTAGTTTCCTAGGTGACGTGTTTCACCGTTTTAAAAAAAATTGCAACTGGACGGAATAGAAATGAAAATAGTGCAGGTCGTTTTTTCCTAATTATTTTCTCTGGAATGAAAATCCAAAAAACCCGTTTGTCGCGGAAATTCCCGAAATCAGCGATTTTTTACCTTATTCTGCTATCTGTACGCGTTCATAGCTCACAGCAACGTTAACCGATTTAGATGAAATTTTCAGCATGTATACGACATACTTCAATCTACAAACGGTTTTTTTTTAATTTTCATTGCGGAGAAAAAATTTGAAAAAATACGACCTTCACTAATTTCATCGGTATTCCGACCAGTTGCAATTTTTTTCAAAACGACGAAACACGTCACCTAGATAACTAATTCCGCTAGGTTCTAAAAAAAACTCAAGTCGTTTGGACCAATTTGAAAAAAGTTATGCGATTTTAAAGAGTGTCAAATTACTTTCCAATGCGACTGTAAGTTCTAATAGAATTTAACAAAAAAAAGAGTACCAGAACATTTTCGACCCCTGAAAATTTCTACTGTCCAAAGGTTTCAGTATCTGAATGTCCGACTATCTAAATATTGGTTTATCTAAACGTTCTACTACCTGAATGTTGGACCTTCCTTTTATGCCAATTTCTGACTAATTACACTAAGAGCGCTCAGCCCCTAACACAGACTAATTAAACAAAACACTTTAAAGATCACCTAAAGACACAGAGCAACATTGCACTACCATAAACTGTTTCAGATCGCCGAGTATCGAATTTTTTCACCAAACCAACCGTGGAGATCGACCTTCATCGAGATTCTGAAAACTCGAGGCACCGAGCGAAAGCGGTAAGCACCAAGTAAAACATTTACAATTAATTTGCCACGTTCGATCTCCAGGTCGGCGGTGGAATTTTCCGAATTTCCCGGCGGCATTCCGCCGCGAACGTTTATTCTCATCAGAATCCCTATTTTCACGCGAAACTACTTCTCGAAAGCCAGCTGAGCGGGGGACGTGACAGAGAAACGGAGGAGCACAGAGATAGTGGCCGGGGAGAACGAAAAAGAAGAGACCAGCAAGCCGTTAAATGTATTTTCCTTCACTTTGGCGTCGAATTCGCGTAACGCGATACAACGTCGACTTGGAGAGATTCGCCGGCGAAGAAGCGTTTCACGTGACAGAAATCTTCGCTGGAACACCGATAACCTTTTAATACGACAATCGTATATCTTTCCGTGGTAACGAAAGTCCGCCTTGATAGCGAAATTTCACCTTGGCTCGAGTTTCACCTCGGATATCCCGATAATCACCGTCATAATTAGCACGTTGAGTGCCTCAGTGAAGCATAAGGTTCTCGGTGGGTCGCTCCACAGCCAATCGATCATTTTTCGTGTTCGATCGAAGGAACATTGACGAAGTTCAAGTATGATAGAGTCCAGGTGAAATTAGGGGGGGTTTAAGTCATCATTTTGTTGGTTTAGAATTTGTTTCAAAAATAGAGCACGTCGAAGTTTACAATTTCTACCAGTTTTCAATGAAAACAGACTCTATAAATGAATTTTTTATCATCGAACCCATCAATCGCACGCAGTTCGTCCTTCTATTATTTTAATCGAGAAGGATTGATCTCTATCAACAATTTTTTTCATACCAATAACATATGAAAAATTGATTGAAAAGTTTATTCATACCAGGTCCTGTTATGTCAATGCCAATTCGAAGGATATCTTTCTCATTTTTATAGGAAGCTTCCTAACACTAGTTATCATGGGCCAAAAGAATTAATCGATCGTCTTAACAATAAATAAAGAAGTTCCCTGGTGTGGGATTGTTAATTACAGCATCTATGACTTCCCAAATAAACATTGGTTACTATTTGAAGTGAACAAGATTTCAAATGATCTAGTGTCTAAGTTTAACACTATTTCAGTTACTTCCATGCATTAGTATCTCCATTAATTATTATTATATATGGCTGAAACTTTTTTCACGAGTTACTGAAATGTTAATAAATATGTGTGGATAATGCTGATCGGTAAAAATCGTGTATTTTTAGACGAGAATACCCCCTTGAAAGAACTTCTCTCATAATTGCAAAATTGGAAACACACAGTGTTTTGTAGTTTAACTATCTGCTCGCGGATGCAGGGTGAGTTTAGACTTACGTTCAATATCGAACTACAGATTCCTCATTATCCTCATTATCCTCATGGTTATCGAAGAAAATATGAATTATAAAGCACAACAAAGTTAGAGTCTAATATACATAAATCACATAGTTACTTAGGTATGCACGAATAAAATTATGAGGCAAAATTGAGCCTGTATCCAAAGAACGGTCAACCTATTCGCCATCCAAGATTTAATAAAAGTTTCAAAGTCGATTTTTCATTATAAGCTACATCTTTCAATTTCCCCCAAAAATTCATGTACAACTTCCCTAGCTGCACACCATCGGTTCTTTCGTATAACTTTAGCTCACTAACATTAATCTAGATAACCACTATAAATGCACCCCAATCACCATAACTATAATTACCCAAAACTATCACATTTACTCATTCTGCTAAAAAGCACTTGCTTCATAATTAGAAGATTCGAAACACACTACGCAGTCCAACACAGAGACTAGCTTTCAAAGGATTTCCGGCCTCGTGTTGATAGAACCGAAAATAGCGAGGGTTGTAAATAGGGCTGGGACTATTTGTCGAATTTTTCGGTATTCGAATATTCGAATACTTCAGTTGCTCAATTATTTGGCGAATATAGTTGGAATATCCAAGTATTCGAATACATCAGTCTTCGCATATATCAGTATTCGAATATATCAGTATTCGAATATATCAGTATTCGAATATATCAATATTCGAATATATCAGTATTCGAATAGTATTCGAGTACATCAATATTCGAATAGTATTCGAATAACAACATTCGAATACTCAAATATTCGAAGTTTATTCGTAGCATTAGAATACTTGTAAAATATTCGAGTATTAAATTATTCGAATAGTCCCAGCCCTAGTTGTAAACTGTGCCAGCCCCCGAAATCAATTATATCGAACGAAATGCGAAGAAAAGAGAGATTAGAAAGCTCGTGGCTGGGGACCAACTTCAAAGGAGTAGGAAAAACGTCCCAGTTTCCCCTGTGCGCCGGTTTTCATTGACCTGAATCCGCTGATTTTCTGCCTGCACCTACGCGCCCGTCTCCTTTCCTATCGCCGTGAAAAGTTTTTACCGCCTATTGTGCCTTTTGTGTACCACCATCGCTATCATCGTCGTATTTTGTTTTTGTTCTCCCCTTTCTTCCACGAACCCGCCCGCATATATCCGTTGGCAGGTATCGCGACAGCGGGAAACTTTTTTCCCTCTTACATGCCTGCTTCCACCCTCACCAGCTCGATGTCACATCAGCGTGACATTATTTTCTGCGCTTATCTGCCGGTATATTTCACTGTTTACCCTCGATGTTTAACGTTTCACCTAAAGCGTGGCGTATCCGAGTCCCGTAACGGATTTTCCTTCTCCTGTTCTCATCAGCCTCTGAGAATTCTGCATCTCTGCATTGAACAGGATTAACCTGTGGTCCGCGATGTATATAATATTATTTTAAATTCGTATGGAACCATTCTAATAAAAATATTGTAATAGGAGTATTTGTATCCATTTATTTCTCCCTTCTCTGAAAATTTCAAGGCCGTTAATAAGCAATTTCAAATTCATTTTTAATGCATTTTGGGATTTTATGTCTTGGGTTTCGCGACGACGAAAGATGTTAAAGTGGGTCCATGGGAAACAAATGTTCACCGCTGCTCTAACAAGGAGAGTATCTCAGGTGTCCGTCTCCGATTGCTTTGGTTTTTGGATATGTTTTAGAGGACCGAAAAATAAGATGTACATGTTTTTTAGCGGTTGGTTTTCATATTTAGGGGGTGAAACCATCCCTCAAAGTTATATGATTTGCAGGTGTTCGTCTCCGATTGCTTTAGTTTTTGGATATGTTTGAGAGAACTGAAAAATAAGAAACAGGTGTCTTTTTATTTTGGCCCATTTGCATGTTTAGGGGGTGAGACCACCCCCCAAAGTTCATAAGAACAGTTGGTGCCTGCCTCCGATTGCTTTGAATTTTGGATATGTTTTACAGGACCGAAAAATAAGATGTACATGTTTTTTAGCGGTTGGTTTTCATATTTAGGGGGTGAAACCACCCCTCAAGATTATAACATTTTCAGGTGTTCGTCTCCGATTGCTTTGGTTTTTGAATATCTTTTAGAGGACCCAAAAATAAGAAACAGGTGTCTTTTTATTTTGGTCCATTTGCATTTTTAGGGGGTGAAACCACCCGTCAAAGTTATAAGATTTTTAGGTGTCCGATTGCTTTGGTTTTTGGATATGTTTTAGAGGACAGAAAAATAAGAAACAGGTGTCATTTGATTTAGGCCTGTTTGCATGTTCAGGGGGTGAAACCACCCCTCAAATTTCAAGAGAATAGGTGGTGCCCGCCTCCGGTTGTTTTGGTTTTGGCCAACGCAATCGGAGACGAACAGCTGAAGATCTTATAACTTTGAGGGGTGGTTTCACCCCCCAAACATGCAAACATGCTAAAATAAAAAGACACCTTTTTCTTATATTTCGGTCCTCTAAAACATATCCAAAAATCAAAGCAATCGGAGGCGGACACCTGGGATACTCTCCTCGTAGGATATTCGCTCGTTTATCGAGCTGACACACTTTTACTGGATACTGCGATTATTTGCACATTCGCTGGGTGCTGTAAAATTCGTGGTACAAGCAACGATAATAAAAATATAGTCATACAGAAGATTCACGAGGTACCGTTAGGTTCAGGTATACCTAAACCAAGACAAGGTGATTCCTCGTGGCAGAAGTAATAAAAAGTTTTAGAAGAAGTGTTTCCGTACGAGATTTGTAATTTTATTAAGGGGGGAGACCACTGTAACGGTCCGAAATGTAAGGGTGTTTTCGGGAATTTATTTCAGCCAAACAACGCAAGTAAATCAATATATTGCTCAGTATAGTTAATAGTGTACATATCGAAGGGTAAGAAATTTTTTTTTTCAATCAAATTCATAAATTCGTTTCCTGTATACTCTTCGTCAAAATTTGGGCTTGCGGCAAAAACATGCTAGTCGCGTTGACAGTGCCCAGGCCATATGGTTAATCCGAATTCAAAAACACAATAATATTCAGAAACTAGAAGCCTGCCTCTATTACGTGACGATCAAAAAAAGTCAAAATTGTAAAAAATTACAAAATGGCGGACCACTGAAAAAAAAATCACGTTTTCGGGGTACAAAATTGGGGAAATGTTAATAAAAAAAATAGAAGCAGGTCGAAATTTGAAAAAACTGATCGTCACGTAATAGCCACGGGTTTCCGTACAAGAAATGTCCTTGTCCATGTTAATTGGACGTATAGTTTTCTCTGTAGACTGTCAACGCGGTTGAAAAATGTCATTCTGAGGAAAACGCGTTCAATGTTCCGCGCGGCTCAGTCGCGCGTTTGACCCCGCTTCACAGAAAATACTATATCTCCGTCAATTTTGCGAATTCCTTCATAAAATTTGGAGACAGCATTCTTGAAATGTACGTCTTTCAGAAAATGTAAAATATAAAAAATCGATTTTTCCGAATTTAATCGTCCGAAAAATAAGGGTGTTTTTGGGAATTTATTTCAACCAAACAATGCAAGCAAATCAATTTATTGCTTAGTATGTTAATATGTACATATGGAAGGGTAAAAAAAATCAATTTTTTCAATGAAATTCATAAATCCGTGTCCTGTATACTCTTCGTCAAAATTTGCGCTGCGGCAAAAACATGCTAGTCGCGTTGACAGTGCCCAGGCCATATGGTTAATCCGAATTCAAAAACACAATAATATTTAGAAACTAGAAGCCTGCCTCTATTACGTGACGATCAAAAAAAGTCAAAATCGCAAGGAATTACAAAATGGCGGACCACTGAAAATAAAATCATGTTTTCGGGGTACAAAGTTAGGGAAATGTTGATAAAAAAATATAAGGATGTCGTTAATTAAAAAAAACTGATCGTCAAGTAATAGAGACGGCTTTTCCGTACAATAAATGTCCTTGATCATGTTAATTGGACGTATAGTTTTCTCTGTAGACTGTCAACGCGGTTGAAAAATGTCATTCTGAGGAAAACGCGTTCAATGTTCCGCGCGGCTCAGTCGCGCGTTTGACTCCGCTTCACAGAAAATACTATATCTCCGTCAATTTTGCGAATTTCTTCATAAAATTTGGAGACAGCATTCTTGAAATGTGCGTCTTTCAGGAAATGTAAAAAAGAAAAAATCGATTTTTCAGATTTTTTACAGTGGTCTCCCCCCTTAATGGTTCAATGATTGTTAAATGCTCCACATTTATTAAATTAGTCACGTTTTTTACTACAAATTGTAACGCAATAAATTTTTTCTTCATCTTGCAACAGATTGTTACTATCTACAATCTACCCCTTGTCTGTGTTTCCTGAAGTGTTCAATATATTAATGCCTTGCTCAGTATTCCTGTGTGGCCCAGTTCTCGACGAAAGAACTGACTGAGTGACCCACTTTTAAGTCCCATACTAGCACATATGTATGTAGATCAACCGCAACTACCCTGCAAGCTGTCGCCTGTGTAGCTTCATATACGCGATTTCTAGACAATTACACTCTTCTCGCAATGAACTGTGTTCCAGTGGAAAGTAATCAGCTTTCGTTAGACTCTCGAACTCGAAAGACATCGAGGGGTATTGAAATTAGCGAGCCACGCGTGAAGATAAAAGCAGCCTCGCTGTAGCTAAAACGACAGACCGTTAAAACCATGTAGAAACGATATTCTAGAAAACAGCGATGCGCCAATATTCGTGCGCATTAATGCATCGCCGGCCATCGAAATAACATTATCGACGGTTCCACCGTTGCAATTATCATAATTGGCCCTCGCAATAATGATTTATCGGGGCGACATCCGTTACGCTCGATATAATCTATGGCAACGTATCATCTCTACAGCTATTTCCGAGCGGGAGGCAGCGTATAAATAAATCCCAGGACATTCCCTCGCGAAAAAGCGCAGTGAATCGAGACGGGCAGACAGAGAGGAGGCTGAGAGATCAGGAGAGAGAAGGGAGAGTGAAGGAAAGAAATTAAGAGCGAAAGCGAGAGAGAAGAAGAGGAAATGGGAGAAAAGGAGAGAGGAGAAGAGAGGGGAAGGAAATACAGAGCAAATGAGAGGAGAGAAAAAAGGAAGAGAAATCGAGAGAGGGTAGAGAAGGGGAGAGGAGGAGAGAAAAGCAGGGAAAGAAAGGAAGAGAAAAAGGAAAACGAGAAAGTAAGAGTAGGGAAGAGGGAAAGAGAGTAAACTAGAGAGGAGAAAAAAGAGAGATGGGGAGATAAAACAGAGAAAAGGGGGAAAGAAGACAAGGTAGGAGAGGGTGGAAGAGAGGAGAAAAGGAGAGAGATGGGGAGAGAAAAGGGGAGGAAAGAAAGCAAGATAGGGAGGATAGCGAAGGAGAGAAAGAGAGAAGGGAATAATAGAATGCAAAAGACTGGCGAGAGAGATATAGAGGGATGAAAGAGAGAGAGAGAGATATATAGAGGGATGGAAAAGAGAGAGATATGGAGAGATCAGTTCGATGCGTTTCTGTTCGTTCGCCGATTGATTCGTTTCACGCGGTTTCGCGAAACGTGGCTAATTTTAACCAGCCAAATGGAAATTGACGTTCGAGTAGCTTCGTCTATTATCGGGATCAATATTATCGGGAACCGGGAATCAAGTATTACTACTGTCAGTTACCTGGCCGTTCGCGCTGGTGGTTTACGGTGTGTAATTAATTCCCCAGCGGACTGCTGACTCGCCGTCTTTCTATTTTTCTAATTATATTAATTAGTCGCAAACGCCACGAGCGTGCTGCAACTCCGGGCGAATTGAAATTGTTCTTGGTGGTGTACTATTATTGCCCGAGGATTCTGAACCGAATGCTGTCTGAAATGTTTAATTTTGCAGAATTAGACCGATGCCTGAGGTGATTGCGACGGGATGCATGAAGGACCGACATGTGAGACAGGTAGTTAGTTATATAGGTGGAATAAATATCACTAGACGAGACATGGTTAAGTAAATGTAACACAGAAAAATCTAACAGATCTGAGGAAATCAGATGGATTAAAAAGTCTCGTTACTTTTCCATCCTCGAATAAGAAATTCCATAGTACGGCCATATTTAATGGTTGCTTTATGTACTATAAATACTAATATAAATACTAATATAAATACTAATAAAAATACTACTATAAATACAAATATAAATACTAATATAAATACTAATATAAATACTAATATGAATACTAATATGAATACTAATATGAATACTAATATGAATACTAATAAAAATACTAATATGAATACTAATAAAAATACTAATATGAATACTAATATGAATACTAATAAAAATACTAATATAAATACTAATATAAATACTAATATAAATATTAATATAAATACTAATAAAAATACTAATAAAAATACTAATAAAAATACCAATATAAATACTAATATAAATACTACATAAGTGCTAATAAAAATTCTAAAATAAATACTAAATAAATACTAATAAAAATACCACTATTAATATTTATCAATTGAATACTAATGTCACTACAAGTGCAGTACGCACCTCAAGAACAAGAATAACAATTATAATAAAATGTTTCTCACATTAATGTCACCTTGTGAATATACCCACCTGCTAAACAACCCTTTTCTTACTGCAACGATGAATTCAGTAGAATATAACACAAGTATGGAGTATCAATTAACCATTAAGGTCACTCGACAAACACTATACGATATATGTATGTAGATAACATACGTAAATAAATGAAAATCGCGTATTACTTTACGAACAATGTCGGTGACACGAACACGGAGATAGGTAAACCGTGCTCAATTTGTTTTCGTTGCAGAACCCAGAGTCTTGTGCATCATGTCCTGAGGGAAGGACATCGACAAACAATGTCCTACCTGGATAATGCTCGCCAAACGCTTTGTAAGAACCCAAGCTCAGAGCCATTGAAATAACGACCTCAACTGTGGTCAACATTGTAAATATCTGTGACAGAGATAGGTACGCGGAAAAATTGCTGGAAGTCGTTCGAGTTTCTGGCTCTTTCAACTTTGAGGAATAACCGACTACTTCTTTCACTTCTCGAGGCATGAAGGAGCGCTGAAGACAACATAGAGGATTTATTCCTCCTGCACGTAATGTTTTCGAAATTTCTGAGACAATCATGCTCTTTTGAAATGAAGATATACCTGCATAGTTTCAATTTTTAAATATCGCAAATGAGGTAGGATGAATTTACTAACGTTCTGCGATGGTCTCTTGAATATAAACTTGATCTTGAAAATTTAATACGAACATTATCTAGGCGAGGATTATCAGGCTACGTTATTTAGTTTATTAAAAGCTTCGAAACCGTTTTTCACCATAAATTTTCTTATTAAGTTGAATCAATAGTTAAATGGAAACATTGCTACTTTAATTATGACTCAAATAAAAATTAAAATATTTAAATTGATTGAAGGGTTAGGTCTGGGTTATCTCAAGTTCCTCGCGGAAATTCTTGTAGCTCTTCCCTAAATCGCAACCACAATAGGCAGATCAAGTTTTAAAAACTGAGCAGCATCGAATTTTCGTTCACGTAACTTCAGCCCACTAACTTTATTGTAGTGTAACATTAACACCTTAACGACACACTCAATTTTAGAAAAACGTTAAAAAATTACCACCTATTTTATGTTTCTACTTTGCTATATAAATGTTTATAAACTGGGATGAAACTCTGCTTTTTTTAAAAAAAAGTGTTTAATTTTTACTCTATCGAACGTGATATTACGGAGTCTTATGGAGACTTGATTTATAATTTACACCATACTAGTCGAATACATCAGTATTCGAATAGTATTTGAATACATCAGTATTCGAATAGTATTTAAATACATCAGTATTAGAATAGTATTTGAATACATCAGTATTCGAATAGTATTTAAATACATCAGTATTCGAATAGTATTTGAATACATCAGTATTAGAATAGTATTTTAATACATCAGTATTAGAATAGTATTTGAATATATCAGTATTCGAATACTTGGATATTCGAATAGTTAAATATTCGAAGAGTATTCGAATAGTTAAATATTCGAAGAGTATTCGAATAGTTAAATATTCGAAGAGTATTCGAATACTTAAATATTCGAATTATACTCGCCAAATAATTGAGCAACTGAAGTATTCGAATATTCGAATACCGAAAAATTCGACAAATATCTCAGCCCTAGACCAAACATCACCCCACTCATTATTAGAATCATTTTTGTTTTGAAAGACACATCTACGAATAAATATCAGTCTACATACATAATGGGATTCAACATAATTTCCGTTAGAAATATCATCTGAAAAAGGCACTAAAACTTGTTCTCGTTGTCGAACAAAACATTTCCACTTGGCATTCATGCAGATATGGAATTCACATACTGCGGAATGTTATCGTAATGCCGAGTTTCCATGGGAAATTTTTACCCAATATCCCCGACGGAGAGTTAACAGAGCGTTGTGAACGGGATTTCTGCGTGTATAGAAGTTTCCATTTAAATACCTCAACCTATATAATCGTTTCCCTCGATCCTCCGTCCCCGTTCCCCGTCATGACAGCGAGGGGAAAGGCAACGGCGCGGTCCAATAAATTAGTTGGATGCGGTTTACTCGCGTGCACATCGGTGCATTTCGTGCGGTTTTGTTGCGCCTGGTATCGGTTTCTTGCATACGATTGGAAATGCATGTCAATTTTTTGGGGGCGAAAGTTATTATGTAACCTGCTCCCCCCAGCCACTTCGCACCACCAACGTTCGCCAGGATTTATCGGACAATTTTGTAGCAGCAAAAATCCGTCCAATTTTTTAATTTATGTAACCTGCCTTTTCTTCCGCGTTACAAATAATCGCACAGCAACGGACAGAATGATTGGTTGGGTTCGGTCGTTTGGAAAGCGAGGTTTCTGGGAATGAAATGTCATTTAGTCCACATGTGGTGTTTTGATACTGTTTGCAGGTTTAGTATTGACGTTTTGAAAAGACAGAATAGAAAGGAGAGTGGAATGAGTTTTAGAGGTAGAATAATTGTATAAATGGAAGATGTGAACAATGAATAAGGGTAATTGGGTAAACAAGGGTAGATGTGAGTTCTGTGGGTTTGGAAGATAAAACAATCGTGTACAGAGTAGAGCTGGAACTATTTGTCGAATTTTTCGGTATTCGAATATTCTAATACTTCAGTTGCTCAATTATTTGGCGAATGTAATTCGAATATCCAAGTATTCGAATACTATTCGAATATCCAAGTATTCGAATGCTATTCGAATTTAAGTATTCGAATGCTATTCGAATTTAAGTATTCGAATGCTATTCGAATTTAAGTATTCGAATGCTATTCGAATTTAAGTATTCGAATAGTATGGAATAATAGAATAATTAATAATATAATGTGAATTATAAATCAAGTTCTTTAGGTTCATTTGTCAGGGTGAAATCTTGTAAGCTAATTTTGACCCACTTTACACCATACTATTCGAATACTCAAATATTCGAAATTTATTCGTAGCATTGGAATAGTTATAAAATATTCGAATATTAAATTATTCGAATAGTCCCAGCTCTAGTACAGAGCATGTTTTTATGGAAATTTTGGTAGAAATTGCAAACTTTCATGTCCTGTATTTTTTAACCTTTAGGCTGCCGCTATTTTTTCGTAAAAATAGTGGTCCTCTTTTTCCAAAAATTTTTATGTATTAGTAGTCAATAGGTCCCATAGAGTCGAGGTGGTAGAACCGTGCCAATATAGTGGCTATAGCGGCAGGAGACGGGAGGACGAAAAATCAAAAAATTTTTTTTGTTTCTAAAACTTACGAATAACCTTTATGGTATCTCTAATTATACTCCTGTATATATATTTATTCAATTCGTGCATAAAATCAGTAGTACCAACATAAATACCAAGATATATATGTCTACACAGAAAAATTTCCTTTAGCGCTACCCGGAGCTAACGACGGGGACGTAGAAATTTTGTAGCTCCATTTCTCTTTTTATCCTTTTTTTATTTTTATTTTTATATTTTTTTGTATTTTTTTTATTATTTTTATATTTTTTTCGTTTTTTTTGTATTTTTTTTACATATGTGTGAATTAATGCATAGGGATTGATTACATGTCATCAAATTACGGGTATACGCAATGCCAATATAGTGGCTATAGCGGCAGCCTAAGGGTTAAACAACTTCGAAGTTAGGAGAATGATGACTTATACCCCCTGTAATTTCATGTGGACTACATTATCTTTCATTTTCAGCAAAACCCCTTTGATGGAACACAAGAAACGATCGATCTGCTGTGGAACGACGCATTTACAATCTTAACAGTAAAGATGGCGTTATAAAGGTGAGTCGTCGAGAAGCAAAAGTTTAAATTCTTCCATGACTTCCTTTCAAATGATTAAAAAATCAGTTCAAATACGAAAGAATCATTTATAAAACACTATTTACGGTGTATGTACAATTCGAAGCTTAATAAAAAAGTGTGAATTTTTTAATTCCTGCCCTATCCACTGATTTTGTGATTTTTCGATTAGCTGGAACAAAGATTTAAGTCATGAGCATTTAACGTAGTAGCAAACAAAAAAATATTCATTGTTAATACGTTCCCTGCCAGAATGGAAATTCAGATTTGTGTAGTATATACTACAAAACCTGTTGGGATGTTCAAATATAGAAAACGGGAGTTATATTATAGTCATAACATCAGTTTATATCAAGGGCGGATCCAGAGGGGGGCGATCGCCCCCAAGAGTAATAAAATAGAAAAATGTTATGACACTGTGTATTATTCTGTATAAATAATTAATGTGAATTTAATTATGTAGGCTATATTATCAGATAGAGATATTAAAATATAAGTTACAAACAAATCACAAATCTTCTAAAAGAGGGTTAAAAAATGTACGTATGTACTTTTACATATTTCGCCCCCTCCAGGAAAGGCTCCTGAATCCGCCTCTGGTTTATTTGTTCTGTTTCAATTTTGACACTGAATTGAGTCGGAAAAATACCTGTTCCCTTCAAATGAAACTTTCACCTCCAATGAACGTCACAGCACGGAATATTTATTTATTTAGTTAAACGAAAGCTCTTAATTATCTCAAAAAAGCCACAAAAACAATATATCAAATTTGAAAAAAACAAAATAAACTCGCACAAAATATTTCCAGAATTTCCCTTTCCATAATTCTCTTCACCACCCCAATTTATATTAATAAAGCACGACAATATATATTTCTACACTATTCCTAAGTCACCTCTATATTCCTTCTTTTCCAATGCGTTATAATAAATATTTTCTTTTCTCTTAATTTTTCTCTTAGTTTTTCTGCTTTTACTTTTCTTTTCTAGTTTTATTTTTATTTTCAGTCATTTAGTTACGGTTAGGCGCCTAACATTCTTTGTATTACTGTTCTTTGTATGTCCCAAGTAAAAAAGACGAATAATAATAATAAACTCGCCATTTCGCGAAGGAAACTCAGAATGAAAATATTTCTTGCTCTTCAACTATTTTATTTATCTTATTTTTTTGGTGTCTATGGCATTTCGCGATCCGTAAGCCAGCACTCACAATCGTTATTACATCCCCGCCACGAAAAAAGTAGCTTTTACGCCAGCCGCGATTTCATATGCACCAACTGCATATTAAGGCAGAGCGAAACTATATAGGTGAAAGTTTAAAGAGTGACCCAAGAAATAGCCTCTTTTTGGGCCCACGATTTTGGAACTGAATTTTATGCCAAATGATAGCTTATGATGAGACATCAATCACACTAAATTTTCAAGTTGAGGTGACAATTACTTTCTGAGATATGGGAGGTCAAAGAAGTTAAAATTCATTAACGCGTCATCCCATACGCTTCGATGTATGGACTTTTATGTCAGTCCGATAATTTAAAGAATTGTTCCCACTGGTTTTGCTGACTGCTAACAACGAGTCTGAACTTATATTTTCAAAATTCACAATGGCTGATTCAATATGGTGGACGATATATTTAAAAAAGCACCTATAACACAGACATTTATATTTCTTGATTTTTATTTTTTTCTCGTGAATTTTGAAAATCCAAATTCAAATTCGTTGTTAGCAGTCAGCAAAACTCACAATGACCAATTCAATATGGTGGGCGATATATTTAAAAAAAAACACCCACTACACAGACATTTATATTTCTTGATTTTTATTTTCTTCTTTTGGTGAATGTGGAAAATCTAAGTTCAAATTCGTTGTTAGCAGTCAGCAAAAGCAGTGAGAACAATTCTTTAAATTATCGGACTGACATAAAAGTCCATACATCGAAGCGTATGAGCTAACGCGTTAATGAATTTTAGCTTCTTTGACCTCCCATATCTCAGAAACTAATTGTCACCTCAACTTGAAAATTTAGTGTGATTGATGTCTCATCATAGGCTACCATTTGGCACAAAATTCAGTTCCAAAATCATGGGCCCAAAAAGAGGCTAAAACAGGCCTCATTTTTGGGTCACTCTTTGAATTTTCAGTTGGCCTGGGTGCGGAATAGTTGTCATTTGATTAACCAAACACAACATATAATAAAATCATAATAACCATATAATCATTTTTAGGAAAAAAAAGGAACCTACAGACATGAATCTTTTCCCAACATTTTTTTACAGTTGTGTTTGGTTAATCAAAAGACACCTATTCCGCACCCAGGCCAACTGAAAATTCAAATTTAAATAAGATTGCAATGTTGCACCGCATCATTGCAGAGAAGTTGCAGGTTCACTCCTATGTCCGCCTTGGCGATATTGTAGGAGTGTATTTTTGCAAAATTACGACAAACTTGCAATATTGCTGCAATATGGTACGATCGTTGCCAACGGAACATTGCACGGCAATGAACTTGCAACATTGCTGCAATTTCACAGGATCGTTGTCACTCCAATAATGCACAACAATATTGCAGCATCGTTCCTGCAATATTGCAATGCAACCTTCAACAACACAATATTGCAGCAACGTTCCTGCAATACTGCTGCAACGAAGTGTGCTGTTTTCACGCAGCCACAACCGACGGATCACGAAAAGTAGCAAACAGCCAAAAAATTACAAGTAAGATCTGATCGATTCAATTACTCTGTCCCCGTAAACCACCCAGCCGAAGTGGGATTTCGCGTGGCGAGCGCGACACCCCCGCCTGGCGCTCTCCCCGCGCGCCGCGGCCGGACCCAGTGACGGCGAAAGTCTCGACTGCAGGACCGCGAGATCGAAAGGAAGCCTGGCCGCGAAGCCCTTCATCCCCTCTGCGCGCGCGGCAGCCGCTCGCATTTCACCATTTGTCGGCGAAACGGCCGACAAATTATTCGAGGCGCGGCCGATCCGGCCGCCGCGCGATTGATGCGTTCCCGCGCGGTACGCCGCGGCCGCGGAGTATCGCTAATTCCGCGAACAAACGAATGGGCGAAAAGCGACGTTCGAGTAGCTCCGGGGCTGCTCGCTGCCTGGGATTATTCCCGCGACGAAATATCGCGCGCAACGGCCGCGGTGTAATCGAGCCGATTGTCGAGTTCAAATGGAGAATAGTGGAACGAAACAGTCGCAACAAATGTGGGGAGAGAGAAAAAAAAGGGAAAAGGGAATCGCGTAGCTGGCGGAATTAACCGGGCGCCATTGTTGTTAGTCACTGATCGAACCACGTTTCGCGCTTCCCGCGTGCCCCCTTATTATCCAGCAACATCCCCTAATGGCCCGAGCTCCGTTACGTGCCCCCAGCTATACGCCGCCTGATTTTCGATTTCCATGGATTTTAATTAAAAGTTTCCAATTAAACGCAACATATAATTAGGAACGATCGCTTAAATACGAATCCAGCCCAGCCCCCCCCCCCCCCCGCCCCCTCACCGCCCTGATGGTTTTAATAGGCCGCGGATTTATGGGTCGTTTCACGGCGGATCATTTGCCAGCGGGATCGCAATGATAGCTGAATGTTTATATCGGTAATTAGACGATCGTGCTTGTCGTCTGGCGTCGCGTTTAATAGGGATGGAATTCTGCGAAATCTGCTGGATTTTGGCGTGGCTCTCAGGCTGTTCTGGGTTTAAGGGTGCTAGGCAGTTGTTGCTGTTTAAAATGGAGCATTTTCGTTTCAATTAATTACGAGGAAATAAGTAATTGAAAGTGGGACTTGTTCTTTGGTGTGAAGTTTATTAACATCATGAGCTTTAAATAATAAGGTAAACGTACCTATTATGAAACGCTTTTCGATGGGGTTATGCAATTGTCATCTAATTTATAAAATTTAGTGGGTTAGCATTGAAACTTTGCATACCATTCGATAGGCCATTGTTTTGTGATTATATAATGAGCCATAAAATGTATATTTATTATAAATAAAAAATAATATGACTAAAAAACTAAATGAAGGACCTGTACGTATTATGAAACACTGTTTTCGTACCATGACCCGGTGTTTCATATTCAATGTCCCTATTATGAAACGCCCCGTCAGGTTAGGTTTTTGATATTTATTAAAAAAGTTTGAATTACGCATACTTACTCGTATTTATGATGAAAACGTGAATATAATATATTTTATAAACGCTCTAGGGCAGTTTAAATAATGAACTATTTCTCTTTTTCACTGGAAATATCTAACTATCAAAGCTGAGGCGTGTGTTTCATGAACTGGTACAACTATGTGAACACGGGTCCGTGGTCTTGGAACACGCTTCCGAACCGTTCCATAAAGCGGGACATTAAAAAAATTGAGGTACACAATATGAAACGGTTATTTTTATCAATGAATTACATTAAAACCATTTTTTTTGTAATAGATTATTGTATAATAATACTTATGTTGGTGAATTTGTACAGAAAAGAATGTATAAATATCGATAGAATGTTTGGCAGTTGCTTATATATGCCATAACTATTTCTTATTTCGTTATTTGTGATGCTGTTTCAAGAAGGGGACATGTTTGGGAAGGTGTTTCATAATAGGTACGTTTACCTTATGTTTGTTTGGTCAAAAATGTGCGATATATGTGAGGCTACAGATCATTAAAGAGGCTTTTTAAAAATGTGTTTTTTGTCTTGCAGTGATAACTCAAAAAGGGAGGTTCCAATCGATTCAAGTCAAATTTGAGTGTGTTTACAAAATGTGTAGTTTGAGACAGGGCCTAAATTGAAGTTAATGAAAACTCTTATTCTTTATGAAAAGAAAGTAAGACATTGTGTTTTGGGACTTGGGGGAGGGTAAAACCTCATCGATAGTCCTTCAAGGGGACTAGGCAGTTAAATCGTTCAAGTATTTAAGATCAAGTATTTTTTGCGAATTAGTGACACGGAGATATAAAAAATAAGCGCACAACACATAAGTGCAGTAGTTTTTCAGATACCTTGCTCACCCTTTTTAAAAAGTCTTCTTGAATGTCGTTGTATTTTTATTATAAACGTAAATATTCTTCCACACAAAAATTACCTGATGTTCTTTGAATGTTGCTCTTTTAGGTGCAAAAAGTTCGGTAAAAATATGTGCTTCCGCGTTTTCAAAAAAATTCACAAGCATTAGCCTCTATTTGGCCTCCTGACGACGTATAACCCGGTTAAAGCCCATAAAAATAGGTGATCTTTAGGAATTAATTAAAGGAAAACTACTATATATAATTCAATGCGACTTTTTGCATTGTATTAAGGATATCTGACATTATAGAAATATAATTTTTGTTTTATAATTAATCATTGCAGACGGCACTGAGGAGTCGTTAAAGTCGAGGCGACATAAAATTCATCCAAATCGGTGGGATCTGTATCTCCAAAAGTTATTACCCGAATTGACTGAAACCTTTTTTATTTTGAAGAATATACTTCTGGCTAGGGGGGAAACCAGAAAAAATTACAAAAACTTCATTTTCTTTAGAAAATATTGACACTTGGAGTTTGAAATCACTTTTTCCCTATATTTATCGTCCTTTTAACACCTTTAAAAATTATAAATTTTCAATTTATTGTATTTTTTTCTGGTTTGCTCCCTAACCAGAAGTATATTCTTCAAAATAAAAAAGTTTCAGTCGAATCGGATAATAACTTTTGGAGATACAGGTCCCACCAATTTTGAGAACACTGTTTCGAGAAAAACGCGTTTAAAGTTTTACGTGAGCGCCGAGTGGCCGTGTGCTACCCATGCATTTTCCGCTACTCAAATGCCTGTAACTTCGGGAATTTTACGAATTTAAAAAAATCCTTTTAAACACATATTCCTAACAGGTTCAACATTCGAAGAATGAAATAAAAAAATCGATTTTTAAACCGTAACTTCCCCTTAAAGGGAGACCTTCTTTTCGCGGAAAGACACTTTGAATATTCACCAAAGAATGAAACATCGAGGACAGCAAAATGCAAGATTATTCATTGGCAACAGAGCAAACAAAGAGATATTGCTCCAGTCGTGGCATTTAATATCAGAAGTCTAGGAAGCAGCTTACTAAGGCTAACAAAAAGACGCAGTTAAGAAACCATTGAACAGAGGCATGACATAATCGATAATAAATAGAGGCAGCTCAATAAGGAGACAAAAGACTCGATGCACATCCCAATAGAATTTTGTGAGAAAAATTCATATGATACTTCAAAATCGACGTAATCTAAACCCAATGCCATTGAAGTCATTTTACGTTAATTCTTCCTAGATATCAACGAGAAATATTTACTTTTAAATTCCCGAATTTATTTATTATACAATTATGAATATATTTACCTTCGCCACTTTTATAAACCCTTCGTCATTCACATACTAACAAAAAGAGGAAGTGGAGGGTGCAACCGACTCCTTATCCCCCCATGAAATAATCCCAGCCGTGATTTCTATAGCCGTTAGCCGAAAGTAAGGTAACAATTTGGACGGTGGAAGCGCGTGGAGCGGCGGCGTCGTGGCGCGCAACGCGACTTTTATGACGGCAAGACGACCCCGAGTCGATTAACTTAATTAGACAATCGCTTAATGAATTCCACGATGGCCCCCGTTAAACGGCCGAGCGACGACCGGGCTAACGCGCATCTTTAATCGTCCCCTCGTATACGATGTACTCAAAATGGCCCCCCGGTATCGCGATGCTCGTAAGTAGAACTTTATCGCCGTTCGTTTGCCTCCCCTAGCCGCGAAGAAAGCGTTTCTGGGTAAATCGGAACCCCGGCGAGGCGGATAGCGCGCTACCAGGTCGTTCTATGAGTCACGCTGCTCGTATTGGTAGAATGTCCAGGGAAATTTCATTTCCGAATCGAACAGGGTAACGCAGCTTTTCAGGAGTTAAGGTGAATCACCATTTCTTTCGATTACTTGACGTTAGGGCTGTGACTATTTGCCGAATTATTCGGTATTCGAATATTCGAATACTTCAGTTGCTCAACTATTTGGCGAGTATAATTCGAATATCTAAGTATTCGAATACTATTCGAATATCCAAGTATTCGAATACTATTCGAATATCCAAGTATTCGAATACTATTCGATTATTTAAGTATTCAAATACTATTCGACTATTTAAGTATTCGAATACTATTCGAATATTTAAGTATTCGAAACTTTTTTCGAATACATCAGTATTCGAATAGTATTCGAATAATAACATTCGAATACTCAAATATTCGAAGTTTATTCGAATACTCAAATATTCGAAGTTTATTCGTAGGATTCGAATACTTGTAAAATATTCGAATATTAAATTATTCGAATAGTCCCAGCCCTACTTGACGTGTATGTACCTTTTTATTGTGGAGTGTGATGTTAATGTTGTAACAGAGTGTGCTTCAAGAATAAAATTCATGTACTCCAATAGAAAAATATGGGACAGAGTAGAGTACGACGTAACAAAAAAGCGGGTGTGTGATTCAAAATAGGGGGATTACTATGGGGATTCCCATTAATAATAATATTAATAATAAATGTTATGAGTACGATGGAAATGCAAATTTTGTGTAAAGGTGTTATTTGTAAGAGATTGTTGCGAGTTTTGTTAATGAAAGCATTGAAGGGAAAGACATAGGTACCTCGTATTTTGCTGTTTCTGCAGCTTTTACTATTCTGGGACTATTCGAATAATTTAATATTCGAATATTTTACAAGTATTCGAAAGCTACGAATAAACTTCGAATATTTGAGTATTCGAATACTGATATATTCGAATACTGATATATTCGAATACTATTCGAATACTATTGTATTCACACCATACTATTCGAATACTATTGTATTCACACCATACTATTCGAATACTATTGTATTCACACCATACTATTCGAATACTTAAATATTCGAATAGCATTCGAATACTTAAATTAAGTAATCGAATACTGATGTATGCGAATAGTATGGTGTGAATTATAATTAAATATATTTAAGTATATTTAAGTATATTTAAGTATATTCGCCAAATAATTGAGCAACTGAAGTACTCGAATATTCGAATACCGAAAAATTATCCTATACTCTTCAAAATGCAGAAACAAAATGTCACTGTCGACAGTTGCATCACAAACACCTATGGCGTGAAATTGCCTTATTTCTTGTACCTCCACGAAAGCCAATGAGAAACATCCTTCCACCTCGACGCGCAGCGTGCATATCCTCGGCGTCGTTAGATCAGGAATTAAGCTGCTTTTAAAAAGCGAAACGAGCTCCGGTTCCTTAAATCCCATTGGTAGAATCGAACGATACCTACTAATAATAAGATCGATCAAGAACGGAATGGAGAACGGCGCGCAGAAAATCGATACCGACACGGATGCCTCTCGCAAGCCTTTTCTTCCCCAAAACTTTATTCCCTCGGCTGGCGAGGTCGATGGAAAAATTGCTCGTTAAATGAAATTCCTGCGGTGGCTTCGCTGCACCGCCTATCGAGCTGGCGAGGGATAAAATCGAGCCGACTTCAAATTGATTCGAGCCTCCCGTAACGGGGTTGATGCAGGTTTGTTCTTTTCTCTGTTGGGTGGAGAGGGACAGTTTCATCGGTCCGTCGTGGTTTGTCAGGTGTCTGAATTGTTAGCGAAAATTGTATCTATGAATCTCGCGGTTCGATGCGTTTCGGTAGATGTAGTGCTATGAAATATGAAACGCACAGATTTTTAGAACCTACCGTAAACAGGAGGAACATTGGCAAGGAAAAGGACAAAAACTTCAAGCATTTTCACACTTGTAGTAGAATCACAAACGACGCGGTGTTATAATAGGATAGGATACTTAAAGCAAATATGAAAATGTTAATTAAAAAGAATAAAATAAAAAAATGGAAAATATAAAAGAGAGGGCATTGAAATTAAAACGAAATAAATTTAAGTGTTAATGTAACTTCAGATTGGTATAAATAGCTGTTGATATTAAATATTTGATGTGCCAATTTTAGGCATTTAATTAATATATATTAAAGAAGAAAAGGGATACAAATTTTATGCATTTTCAGTATAATTTTCAAACGATGCAATGTTATAATAGGATACTCAAAGCAAATGTGAAAATGTTAATTATTTTTATATTACGGATATAATGTTCCCCCAGTTTACAGTATTTTTACAAAAATCCGCGAGTACTGTCGATGAAACGCAGGAGTGTATTTCGAGAGGGCATTCCATTTTGCCTTTGTTCATTTATTAACTTTGAATTTATTGCGTTATGAGTGGCAATAATGGATTTGCAACCTTGTGTTTTGGAATTTTGTGGCACTAGTTTTTTTTCTGGAATTCAATGTGTCCACAGAGAATGGGAGGAAATGTTTTTGTTAGTGGATTGTTTTTAATTGTACTGATTGATGGTGATATTATTAAACAGAAGTTAGTAGTTTGTATTGCAAGAATTCCGAGCGATTTAATTCTGCTGGTTCCCTTAGATCCACTTGACTCGAAGTAAATGTTACTTATAGTTACAAATTTAAGGCAGAAACTTTTCTGATTTTGTTCCCTTTTCTTTTTCGTTTGTTTACAGGTATTTTTATAAATATTTTGCTATATGCATGAGTAAATGAAAACTGTTTTAGGCCACAGTGATTTCAGAAAAACAGGATTTTAATATCTTAGAAGAAGAATCTAATATCTAATATCTACTATATGAATTGCAATTAGAGTTATAAATTTTCGTACTTGCAAAAAATCCAATGTCCCTTTCAGTGACTTTGTCTGAGCCATTTTATAATTTTATATTTAAATAACTTTTGAGGAAATATAAATGACTAAAGAATACCCATTTTACAATTTTTATATTGCATATGCTACACTGTATTAGTGTTGCAGAAACAGCTTATTATTGTTTCATAAGCACTGGAGAAAATTTCTCCCACTTTTGTAATTCAAAAGGTAGCAAAGCAAACCATTGTACTTTGCACATAATAAATAAACAGATTAAAAAATATATTTGACTCACCATAGCTGCTCTTTCAGTCGCCGAGCTTTCACTGTAGGAAAAGTGTGTACTTTGAAAATTGGATGAAGATATTGATCGATCAGCAACAGTCGAGAAGTCGAAGTGAAGATTCCTCTCCTTTCAGGATCTATAAACAGAAGTGACTTACTTAATATAGTAAATAATTATTATACACTGCGTACTGTGTATTTTGAAACAGCAATAGGAGTTAAACAAAGTAGCACCCTAGGCGTTAACAGTGGCACATTCAGCAGAGCTTTGGACAAAATTACATTAAGGCGAGAACCTTTCAGAGTTTAGAGAAATCAATTCAAAATACTTGGCGCTGCGAAACCGAACAAATTTTAATTGTCGTTGTTAATAAATAAAATAAAACAAGACAAGGCACCATTGAGACAAGAAAAAAGAAAAAGATTTTAATGCAATTTATACATATTTATTCAGTTTAGCAACACCAATTCGGTTTTGCAGCGCCAAGTATTTTGAATTGTATAAAAATATATCTGCTTAAAATTATTTAATACATTTTTTCTTCGTATAAATAGCTATTGTGATATTTGCCGCAATTGTTGTATATCATTACTTTTGTAAAGTTAAATATAGCACATTAATTAATTTATATTAATTTACGACAATGTTTTTAAACGGGATTCTTTTTGATGGGATTATATACTTGGCGCTCTTTTTTGTACCTTTTTTTAAAAAAGGTAATCTTGTGAAGATTAGTTTTACAGTAAACTGTTATCTGCTACAATATGCTTGTGTCCAATGCGATTTCAAGTAAAAATATTTAACCTTTTTAATTCAATAATTCAATCATTTCTGCTTATTAATTCTAGTATATAAAACCGGTTTTTTAAATTTAAAAACCGGTTTTCGAACTTTACAAATTCATAAATAAAAATCGGTTTTTAAACCCGGTTTTTAAAAACCGACAAACCCTAACAATTACTTTGCCCAAAACATTGCTCACAACATAGTACTTTGCTTTACCAAAGTAATCATTTGAAACTCTATTAAAGCAAAGTAATATCTCGTAAGCAATGTTTTATAAATGGCTAGTTATCAGTATTCGTGTTATCGAGCTGAATTAAGGCAAAAAGCCCCTGAATTATTTGCATCATACCACAGGGGAGACCGGGGCTGGTTGTCACAAGGGGTAGGTTGACTAATTGTTAATAACTTTGCACCGACATGTGCTTACTGCGGACAGATTTACTGTAGAAAGAAGTCACTTCTACTATGCCATGCATTTATGCCCGACCCCGCGATCGCACGTTTTTTGACAGTTATCAACTTTTATTGAAAAATTGACTATGTGAGTAAATATTTTTTCTTCAAGATTTTATGTTTTTACGCCCTATATAGTTACAATAAAATAAATGTTAAGGGACTATATATGAAGTTTGTTTATTGGACGATCTATCGACGTAGTAGGTTTGTTTATACATAAATATTTGAAGGTTATATACATTATTAAAGTCAAAATGATCGTTCGGGGCTGGTTGACTAATAACGTTAATAAGGTTTAAATTGTTCTTTTGTTATTTGGAAAGCGGATTTTATTTTTTATTTAAATTTCATTATGTTATATCTGTGGTTGTAAGGAAAAACGACCCATGTCACATGTTTTCACTTTCGAGATATTGTCGTTGAAAGTTTTAAACACCAATTCTTCTTATTAGCAATGTTTCCTTGTTTTCTTCTAACAATATAAACGTATATTTCCTTCCTCCTATTATCCTTTGCATAATATTCAATATTCGTATAATTAACGTAAATAATAATAAACAAAATAGTAATAATTTACATACATTTTCTGCTTGAACGTGTCGCAGTTAAGTAGTTTTTCCAAAACAAAATATAAACATTGTACGTGAAAGAAATGATTACTTTTCCTTCTTTTACTTTTTTTGTCTCCTTTCGTTTTCTTCTGTGCTTTGCGTTGTTTTTTGTAAAATACAAGTAACATATTTATGCATCACTGGTATTTCATACTGTACTGTTTCTAGTAAAATGAAAATATGAAATATAATTTTGCTCATTTTATTTTACACAAAATACGTTATAGTATATGCAGATAAATAAAAATAGAAAATAAAAAGCGATCACAAAGGGAAGAGGCGTCGTATTCTCCAAATTTTGTGGACTTACGTTGTTTTGCCAAATGCGCATTAATTGAATATTGGACTTCGGTTAAATTGCATTATTTTTTCAACGTATAAAATTCGTTTTCATGCATTTATTTCTGATAAAAACAGACATCCAATATTCTACAGTTGAATTAATGCATAAACTCAAATTTTTTGAAATTGTGACATGGGTCGTTTTTCCTTACAACCACAGATATATACTAGGGTGGTCCTTATTTTTCAACTTTAAAATAAATATTGTCTGACCCTCTTAAAATCTTCTATTTGACAAAAAAAAGTATCTCCGTATTTTTTATTTGTATATTTTGATATATAAAGGTCGCTCAAGGACTTTATATTTCGCATATAGGGGAGACCGGGGCAAAATCGGGACGTTAAGGATAAAATCTCATAACTTTGACATTATTAAGTAAAAAACAAATTGCAATTGGGATTCATTAGAATAAACTCTTTTTTAAATAATACTACATATCCAATTTGTTTAATAGAAGGAAAAATACAAAAAAATAATGATTTAAAATATGATCCGTTTGTACGATTTTACGATTTTACACCGTGGCCTAGGTAAAATCGGGTACCATACTAGATACTGGCCCTAGCACTTATAACAACGAAACTCATCCAATTCTCTAGTTCCCAAACCAGTTAGAACAAGCTGTGAAGGAAAACCAATTTTTTTTTTCATTTTTTTTTAAATTTATACCAAAATAGTAATATTTCATTGCCGTTAAGCGACCTTTAATCCTTAATATATTTTAATAAAATTATAGACGAAATTCTTTTAAACTATTTGGAAGCTTCCGAGAGGGTCAGAAGAAATTTTTAAAAAATTTAATTTTTTTCCATACATATAAGGACCACCCTAATATATACATTATAATTTATGATTAAGTTGAAAAAACATTCAGTTTATTATTAAAAAATGAACGAAAGGTAATTAACATTTTATAATGAAACAACTGTTGTGAGATTGTGTGAGTTTATTACAACTGAGATAAGTTGCTAATAACATTTTCTTAACTGATTGTACCTATAGTCAACCTACCCCATACTATAAGTCTACCAACCCCGATCGTGGGGCTGGTTGACCAGCATGGAAGGTGTTAGAAAAACATTAAAATACCTTAATTGTTGTCACACTAAGTCAACTTTAATAATTTAATCAGACAGCCAAATGCATGCCATATAAAATATGCTAACCGGTTCAACGATATTTCGTCCACATAATTAATTAAAAATCAAACACTGAAAAACTGGCCTACCAGCCCCGGTCTCCCACCCAAACACCCAAAGTTGCCATTCCCTGTTTCATCTAAATCGCTTATCCGACAACTCAAACCCTCTCCGCCCGATTCCACAACTTCGCCATACCTCCACCGCAGTCCGCACCTCTCCGCATCAGACCCACCAATTACTACGGACTCCCACAAGTGGCGCGAGTCAACGATAACCGCGACGGCTGAGGCGCCAAGTGCATTCCAGGCTGCCGCGTTCCACCGGCGCGGTATTCGCCGAGCGAAATTTCTTTCACAACTTTTCAAACGCGCTATAGAAACTTCCCACTTCTACCGCCGACGAGGGCGACGCGTAACAGGCCAGCAACACAGCGTCAGCTTTAATCTCCGCCCTGCGGAGCAGGCCCATCGTCCGGCATTCAACGTGCTCCGGGGGCCTCGACTCGAAGAAGAATAAAGTCCGTCTGAAAGACATTCCTGAAGACGTCGTTCGCGCGTCTGCCGTGAAATTCCACGGGCGCAACGGACGGGGCTGGCACTCGGCTGAATTTTTCATTAAATTAACGGCGCAACAGGTCCTGTATGGCCGCGTCGAAGAGAATTGTTTAAATGTTGCACGAAAGAAGCGCGATCTCTTTTTTTCCATCCCACCCATTTCCACCCCCACGTCACTCTCTCTCTCTCTCTCTCTCTCTCTCTCTCTCTCTCTCTCTCTCTCTCTCTCTCTCTCTCTCTCTCTCTCTCTCTCTCTCTCTCTCTCTCTCTCTCTCTCTGTCTCTCTCTTTCTGTCTCGCGCCTCTTTCCCTGCCGTCGAATTAACGCGCAACAGGTGAGACCCTCTGCTCTCTCCGCACATAACTCAGAGAGACGGATATTTCGAATTTTTTCACCGTCATTCTGTCGCGCCCTCCTTTCGCAAAATAAATGAGTAAAGCCCTCCTCCAGCGGCGCCGGGAGCGTGGATAAACCGCGTCATCCTGGATATGCACCTGAGAACTACCGCGCCGCGAAATCCCCTCGGATCTATTCCCGTTTTCGATACTGATTAAATAGGGCTGACGCGCAGGCACGGAAACGAAACCTGGCTGCGACTGTTTGTTACGGCGACGATTGATACCAGAGATATTTTATTCTGTAATTGAAAAGCTTGTGCCGGGAACATTGCGGGTCTGATCGAGGAGAAATGGCGAGTGCACTGTGCAGCGACTTGCAGAGGTGATTGCGCTGACAAGGGAAATTCGGTAACCCGAAAATTCCGATTTTTTCGACACTCGCAAGGGAACATCCCGAACCCAGAAATTCAAAAAATTCTGAAACTTTGTGAATACGTAGGGAATTTCCATCTTAATACAACGCAATTTTTGTTTGCTGCCCAGATTCACTCTAAAGGGGTGTAATGGACCCCTGAAAATCCGGTTATTTTCCGATTTTGTGTTATAATTCGGGAATTGTAAAATAATTTGTTTACCAAATGATAGATCTAATTAAAATAAGTAACTTTTTTTCTATCTCTTGCAGTTGGCGAGTTATAACACGAAATCGGAAAATAGCCGAATTTGCCGAGGTTAATTGCACCCCCTTCGAGTGAATTTGGGCAGCAAACAAAAATTGCGTTGTATTAAGAAGGAAATCCCCTACATATTCACAAAGTTTCAGAATTTTTTGAATTTTCGGGTTCGGGATCTTCACTTGTCAATTCAAGTGTCGAACAATTTTTTCTGCTACTTTGTGGTTCTCCGGGGTGACAATGCCAGTTAAAGATTAATTTGTGCTTTTCTATTTTCCTATATATCCTAGAAACCATAGGCATAGTAGATATATAAAATTGTTAATGGATTTCTGTGCTCTGTAAAACTGTGCAATGAAGTTGCGCAATTGTTCGTGGTGGTAAACTTTATTTAAACTCCAAATTTTTAACAATTGCATTGCACAGTTTTATAGAGAGTACAAAATCATTACACTTTCATTGTGATAATTTTTTTATACCTACTACAGTTTTCAAGATTTACAGTATAATAAGGAAGCACACATTAGTATTTAAAGGGTATTTTCTCCCTGAAAAATAATTTGGGAGAAAACAAATTTTCTGGCATTTCTGTTGAGGTTTCCAGCAAACCTGCAAGGTTTTCTAAAAATCGTAATCTTTTGGTTACTGGAGTTCTCTTGTAAGAATGTGGTACAATAGATTGGGGTTAGTGATTTGGCTAAAATTTTACACAGTGTATGCCATGTATGGTAATGTGCTACTTCAAATCTTGTGGAGAGTGTAAGTTCAATTTTTGTCTGCTCCAGACTTTATACACATGCACAGAAGAAAGACATATATTTATGTAAATATACATACATATATGTATTGTGAAATTAATATTTGAATTACAGTTCAGTTGCCACTCTAATTGTTTAGAAAATAATATCTGTGAGACCACCAGCTGATAAATGTGTTAGTTATATACTTATTACAAAGCTGCACTGACTGCGAATCTTCCATTAAAATATTCAAATTTGTTACTAAACTTTTGATTCTGGATTTAAATTATATGCGTGAGTAAAAATGTTATTTTTTAAACTTTTTCCTGATCACCTGTGTGTTTCTATCTGTTTCATTGATACACTGATTTTCCGCCGACAATTATTTATATCCCTTGATTACGTTTTATAAAACATGACAATATAATAAAATTTATAATTTTCAGAATACCTTGAAAGTTGTATTAGAAACATTTCACGAATGGCACACTTTGAGACAGATTCTTCAATAAATTTTCTCACAAAAAGGAGAAATACAAGAAAAGTCGATGCAGAGTCCGTCTGAATTGAAACAGATTTCTGTTCTGACAAATATCATGCAATCTGCATTTTCAATTCGTTATCTGAATTCTCATTCAAATCTGAGATTGTCAAGTGATATTCGATGATCGAAGGAATAAATTCCTCCACAGAACCGCCAGGCCAGTCAATACACCGAGAATTCTTGAGAATTACGAAGGACAAAACGAAAACAAACGTTCTCGACAAAAGGAGTCGAGGTCCGCAGAAGAAGCAACCTCGAAGAGATTGAAACGATGCCCGAGTCAATTTTTACATAGACGTCAAAGGAATATTGATGAACTACGGCCGCAAGATAAGACGTCTCGGTGGTTATAATTAAAAAGGAATTAATACGAAGACGGTAGGTTGTACAAGAGGCCAGACTATGCAGCAGAAAGTCGAAAGAACCAAGAGGATTTACGATATTCTTGGTAATTATATTCATGGTAATTGAATGTACATTGAAAATTGGATAAATTCGACGAGCAATGTCGAATTTATTATTAGTAACGATTATTAATCGTGGAAGATCGTGCAAAAGAATATTCGTCCAAATTCAATATTTAATTTATACAAACGTAATGGCAATAAGTTAATATTCTCCTTATATTCCTGCGATATTATTCTAAGCTTTAATCTAGCATGCATAGATTCAACTAATTTTCTGTGAAATTCAAGTTTATCGGGATTCATTCTTCTAGCAAAATTTCTTTGGTATTGTGGAATCGTCCTTAAATTACGTAAGGCTTTTTAGAGACGGAGAGGGTCGCGAATTTCTTACGTTTTCTTGCAAAGCGAGGGAGAGGGAGTTAGATAGCGCCTTACGTAATTTTTTTTTAACCTAATCTTCAATATGGATAACTTAAGAAGGATGTCTCATCACGCACACGAGACAGAGTTAACTAAATTATATGCACAAACCTTTAAAAGAATTTTAAAAATTGAAAAAATGCAATGCAATAAATTATTAGGTAAAGAAGGGGAGGAAGGAATATAAAATCTTACAAATTTTTATACTTGGTGACGGAGGGTGTAAGAAATTGCCAAAATTACTCTTACGTAATCAAGGTTTGAATTATTGCAAATTATAATGAGTAATTCTGAATTTAACATTACTTAAGATTACTTAACATTACTTCGGGAATTTTTTGTGGAATATCTACTGTATATTTTTTCACAACTATTCGCTTATTTTAAAAGTACATATATGGAGCAACTCTCAGTAATTTTGTTATAGAAAAACATTAACAAATGAACGAATAACAACCATTCTCGTGGAAGCTGTTCTAATAACGGTGAGAAAGATATTTTGGAAACAGCTATATCGATTGGCCTAAACTTTTGCAGACTTCTTTTATATAACATAGCCTAGTAGATAAACGAAGGATTTTTTATTTCAACAAAAACTCTATTTTTAATTAAGGAAAAACGAACAATTCAGACATCGAAAAAGCGTGGTTTTGTTTAAACGGCCGCCATTTTGTCAAAAATCAACTTTTTGAAAGAACCTTCGTTCACCAACTGAATTCTACCACAGAGAATGTTTTTGCATTTTGAATGTTAGATGATCCGTCTCAGAGAAAATTTGCTCACCGCAAAGCGCCTTTATCAAAGCAGCTTCCACGAAAATGGCTATTATTCGTTTATTTTTTAATGTTTTTCTGTAATAAAATTACTGAAAGTTTCTCCATATAGGGTAAACCAACTAGGGCTAGGACTATTCGAATAATTTAATATTCGAATAGTTTACAAGTATTCGAATGCTACCAATAAACTTCGAATATTTGAGTATTCGAATGTGATTATTCGAATACTATTCGAATATTGATGTATTCGAATACTATTCGAATACTGATCTATTCGAATAGTAATGTATTCGAATAGTTTGGTGTGAAGTGGGTCAAAATTAGCTTACAAGATTTCATCCTGACAAATGAACCTAAAGAACTTGCTTTCTAATTCACACCATACTATTCGAATACTTAAATATTCGAATAGCATTCGAATACTTGGATATTCGAATTATATTCGCCAAATAATTGAGCAACTGAAGTATTCGAATATTCGAATACCGAAAAATTCGACAAATAGTCCCAGCCCTAAAACCAACCAGTGAATGACCCAATTGCTGAATCTATGGACCTTTGAGATTAATACTTGAATATATTTATGCATAACAACAAAACAACTGTTGAAATTGCATTTAAATTTATTTTTCTTGAAATTTCTATAAAAATAATTACTTATTCGTATTGTAATTTAAAAAAAAATTATAAAATGCAAAACGTGTAGAAGCCCAGTAAATGACCGCATACTTTTAATAAGAATTGTACTTGTTAATAAAAATATAGGGTATTAAAAGTGCAGCTACACTCCATTTATAAACATATAATATTATTTAAATTTATAATTGACATTTCTTTGCCTAATGGTCATTCACTGGTATGCGGTCAATTACTGGTTGGTTTACCCTATGTACTTTTAAAATAAGCGAATAGTTGTAAAAAAACATACAGTAGATATTCCACAAAAAATTCCCGAAAATCGCGTTCTTTTTCGAAGGCTGACTAGGCATAACCCCTTCAACAAATAAAACTTGATACACATACGGGGTGAGCGGATACTTTTCCGAGTAACTCTACATAAAGACTAGGATTATCGGCTAGTTGAAAACGCAGACAAATTTCAACTGGCTCAAACTACAAAGAGACGTACAGTAAGGTACAAAAGTTAATACACTCTCTTTAAAACAGAATAACTTTTTCAAAATGGGTCCAACCGACTTGAAGTTTTTTGAGAAGGTAGAAGGATTAGTTTACTACGTGACATGTTTTGTCGTTTTGAAAAAAAATTGGAATTGGTAGGAATAGCAAAAAAATAATGAAGTTCGCTTTTTTATCTGAGCCTGTAATGAAAATTAAGAAACTCCTTTGGCCATTGAAGTAATTTGTATGCATGCCTAAAATTTCATCAAAATCGGTTAACGTTGCTCTGAGCTACAATTGCTGAAAGATCGCGAAATTCCCGAAATCAGCGATTTTCGACCTTATTTGCGATCTCTAAGCGTTTGCAGCTCAGAGCAACGTTAACCGATTTCGATGAACTTTTAGACATGCATACAAATTACTTCAATGCCCAAAGGGTTTTTTTTAATTTTCATTACAAGGCTCAGATAAAAAAATTGAAAAAGCGACTTTCACTATTTTTTTTTTGCTATTCCGACCAATTGAAATTTTTTTCCAAAACGCCGAAACACTTCACGTATCTAGTTAACTAATCCTTCTACCTTCTCAAAAAACGTGAAGTCGGTTGGAGCCATTTTAAAAAAGTTATTCTGTTTAAAAGTGTTCCTCCTCACTGCGAAGCTGAATGCATACCTGGGCAAGATGGGCCGCCGGAAATCGAGGAGTCGAGGGACCTCCGTGTGGCCAGCAACAAGTTGCGAAGCCAGCGACATACCGGCAGGCTTCTTCCTACGCGTGGACGCGTAGAAATTTTCATTCGCCGAGTGCTTTCTCCACCGTCGCCTCTCCCTTTCTCTCTGCGCGCCCCTCTCTATCCCTCTGTCTCGATTCCCGAAAAACGATCGGGATCGCTTCGTCTCGGCTGGTAGCACGGTGCAACAGGTAGACACTTAGTATCCTTCTACGAAGCAGAATTAATTTCCTCGGCGCGATGCGCGTTTATCAGGGCGAAACGAGTGAAACAAAGTGGCAAGGACAGGCCTTCTACTCTGCCACGGCGACATCGACGCGGAAGGGAAGTCGAGGGAGAAGTGTGAACAGCTTTGGCACGCGTCGCTTTTAAAGCGTCTCCATTGGGGTTTTTTGAAAATTCACGTTGAAGCCTGCTATTCTTTCTTGACACAGCGGAGGAATTAGGAAGATGGCGAGTGGAATTTAATGATCGAATAAGTGCGAACGGTTCGTTATGTATTGGGGTGGCTTTTGGTGTTCCTTTGACTGAGTTGTCTTTCGTTTGGGTAAATGGAAATTAATCTCGTCAATTCTATTCAGTAAAGAACACATCGACAACATTCTCAGCACACAAAGTATTTTAATCCTTCGTTGACACTCTGGGTGTGAGCCACCCATAAGCTGATTTTGACGCCCTGTACCTTCTATATGTTAAATAAATACCTTTTTTCCAAAGCCGACTTACAAACTATTTTTTCTCTGAAAATATTATATCTGAACAGTAACTCTGTAGATTTTTAGCTTCTAATATTGGAATTTGCAAAAGTTACAATTTTCTGAAGATTTTCTTCGTGTTTTCTCGACAGATGGTAATCTAGATTTTTTTTACAAAAATTGTGATGAAATTTCAATAAAAAAACTATTAGAATACATTCTACAGACCTTAAAATTGACCCATGATTTTTTTCATAACGATTGGATTCTTCAGATAAGAATGGCAGTCGTTCAAAAATTGTTCTGGGTGTGAGCCACCCAGGTAGGTTGATTGAAAATAGGGGTGTGTCAACGAAGGGTTAAATGAAATAGATTCTATGAACTGAAAGTGCAAACGGTAGGAGGTGGTAGTAATAATATCCAAATACCATTGCGTCGTTTCTAATTTTAAAATATGTCTAACTGAATCGACCTTTTCAAATTCGTCAGAAATAAAGGAAATGGAGTTCAATATTCAGAGGAGTTATTTATTTTTTGTACTTTATTGGTGTTTCTTTGAATCTACTCGAAATCAAATTCGAAACTGTGAGGAATCAAAGACTCCTGAGCGAACGAGGGAGCAGTAGTCCAAATATCGTATTGCTAACATTTACTTCCAGGCAAACGAATTCTTAAGAAAACACTTTTCTCCAATTCGAGTATGAATACGAATCTGAATTTGTGTCAATAGGGAAACATGAGAGATCAAAGAATAGAGAACCGACAGAACAGAGGGTGGAACCTAATTATCGTCCTCCGCATAACCACTTCCGGTTAGCGTCGAGATTCCACGTCCTCCCTGAGCCTCTTCCCAACCACGTTTCGTCATCAATATTTAAACCAATATTTAAAACACATTTACACGATTATCTCCGACCTTCCAACAAATTTTAGCAGAATACACTTGCACACCAAATTATAAATTCAAATTTCTACCAAACTCCAAGTTGCGTTTAATTCTCTGCAGAAAGATCACGATAGCCTCCAACTTAACGAATTCTCAAAAAAATGTCCATCATACACAGCAGCTGTATTACAGAATCATTACACACATGACTTTTTCTGTTGACAGTCCAGAATCCGACACGACCTCAGCTTCCCAATTAACGTCATCCACAGAATATGTTAAAAATGCTGAACGAAACTTACTCTTAGCTCCGTCATCTCTCAGATGTACCTTTCATAGTTGCAAAGCCTACGCCACGTCAAACAGCCTGCCGCAACTAGCGTGCCAAAAGAGCAAGAGACCTAACGCCTACGTGACACGTACGATGGTGTGGCAATGAGGATGAAAGAAGTCGATTAAAGGGCCCGATAAACGATGTAACCCACCGGTGGCGTATTTCTGAACGGGATAACCTTCCATAGACAGGAATGACAATGTTCGATATGTCGGTAAGGTAATTTCCTGCGAAAGCAGCGTGCAACAGGTAGAGGACGTCGTAAAACTCGAACGGTGTCACTGCGGGGCCAGCGAGATTTTGAGCGTCGGTGAGGAGATTCCCAATCAGCTGGTATTTAATTAGACGACACTGTCGCCTCGATTGCGAAACGCTAGAATTACAGGCAAACGGGCACGCGCGATTCTATTCGTCGAGCAACGAAAGTGTGCGGCGTATTGCAGCATCCACCTGCTACCACATGTCAGCCATTAAACTATTTCGCCCGACTGATGAAACAATTCGAGAAGTTCGGCGAAAGGAGCTCTTTTGATGTTCCAAGGCGGCACAGTGTAATACTTGGAATAGTTTCGACGAAGAATTACACCGCATGGAGGAATCAATACCAGCGAGAACATGGCGATGAGGAAAAACCTAGAAATATGTGTGTCAGCGAATCTGCGTGCGACGTAGAAATTATTTCGCGATGTCCACTGGCGTTTTATTCCCGAGGCAGGCTGAAGCTTCGAATGAAATTGGACGCGTTTCTCTCTCTCGTGTATCGCGTGAATCGAGGAAAAATTAGTTCAGCCCGGTGTACCTGGACGGTTTAAAGCTAGACTGAAACCCGTCAGATTCCACTTCGTGGCACAATGCTGCACTAATTTACAAAGGGAGCTAACTGGTCGGTGTCGTTGGCCGGGCTGCAGCGGCGCGGACCGCTGAAAAATGAAGGCTGTCGGCGTTACAAGTGAAACGAGTCAAGCAGTGGTCAGACCGAGAATCGCGGCACGGTATTTCGTATCGATTTTTCGCGAAGTGCATGACCCCGTTTTCAGCGCACGCTTTGCAACGCTTTTAACAAATGACCAGCCGGCCGGAGAGAATTTCGCGCGATTACCGAGGTGAAATTGGCCGCTGGAGAAATTGCCACAGATGCCGATCACTCAAGGATCCTATGCGTTTAGCAAGCGAGCCGGTCTTCTCTTCATTTAACGAACCAGTTCGAGTCGCGAGCTGAGAGACGATGTTAAAATAGTGTACAGGCTTCTGCTTACCACGGTGGATCTTTCAGAGGTGCTTTAGAATCGTCACAGTAGCTTACAACGAGTCTTGGGCGTCAGGTGGTCGTTCAACGGGGATTGCAGCGAGGGTTAAGCGGAAGATCAAGTTGCAAGCTGCTGGACAGAATTTAGATAAGGAAGTCTATGAAATCTGGGTGACAGAGCACTTTGCAAAATTCTACAAGGCTTCTATCTTCTAACCCAGACCTAACCAGACCTAACCCAGACCTAACCCAGACATAACCAGACCTAACCAGGCCTAACCCAGACCTAACCAGACCTAACCAGGCCTAACCAGACCTAACCAGACCTAACCCAGATCTATCCGAACCACAAATCGCTCAGAAGGAACTGCAACAGAACTTGAACAGAAGTTGGAGCTTCAAGCTGACCAGTGCTCTGCGGACAATTCTTACTAACGATGAGGAAGAAAACTTGGAAAACCCTGTGAAACCCCTGTCGCGAGAATCCTGGCGCCGCGTCTCAACGACCCCAGGCCGCTCAAAAGTGATCACCTACCGCGGAGGTGAAAAAGGAGGCGAAATAGCGGTGGATGGGAGAGCTCTATCAGGGGCACGCGGCGTTTCGAAAACCTTCAGACGACGCAGTTGGCCCCCTCGCAACTCGTGCGGATTCCGACGCGCGACCCCTTCAATCTCACACGGTGCCATGGCGAGGACTACTAATTAAGCGGCACCTGTAGCGGGCATGCTCGATCAAAGAGACAGGGAACGGGGCTCGAGAGGCAGAAAGAGAGTGGCACGCGGCGATTTGAAAAGTTTCTGAAGACATTGCACGCCGGTCTCCTCCTGACGCGCTTCATTTCACACCGACCCGCAACGGGCGCGAGCGAACTGTTCGCGTGGTCGCATACTCGGGCGAGCAGGGTGTCAGATTAGAGGCGGATCGAGAGGCTGCGAGATCGTGGAAACGGAGCGAAGCAACGGGAAATCAGAAAACAGGAAATGATGAACGCGCAGCGGTCGCAGAGGTGTCGGAAAGGACGTTCTATGCCTGTCTCTATCTCCGTAGGTACTGAAGCGCAGCTCGATACCAAGAACGGTTATATTCCTTCCCCTACCCCACCACTGGCCACGCTGCGCATCGCAAGATGGCTGGCCATGTTTGCAAAATGGCGCTTGCGCGTGCAATTTCGCCGCGACCCCGCTCCGCGCGCCGGCCGCGTCGTAGCTCGCGTTCTCCTTCTTTCCTCCTTACCCTTTCCTCGAGCGCGAATAGCGATGGGCCCGATCCGTGCTCCTCGTGGCAATTCCTCATCGATCGGAATTTTGGCTGGGGCACGTTTTGGGGAGTTTTGGAATTTTCGGAGGACGTTTCAGGTTTAATCGTTAATACGATGAAGAATTAGGGTTGTTGGGGGATGGTAGCAGTGAGAGTGTTATTTATGCTCCGCAGTTCTAGGGTAGGAGATATTCATTTGCAAGTGCATATTGATTTTACTAGAGAATGAACCACTGGAGTACTGTTGTGGGGAGGGGGCTAAGAGGGTACGTGTTGTGGAGATATAAAAATGAGATAATGTAGTGGATTTTGCGATATAGATGTGCGTACTTTTTCGTGATTTTAAGGGGCTGAAATAATTTTTGAGGGATTTTTTTAATGACTGAGTAGTTTGACAACTTAAGACATGGTTGTTGTGTATGCTTTAGTATCAGCGCATTTGTCTTTGTGGAGAATTTGATTGGTAGATTGTAAGTGCATGTTATGTTGCTATGCAAATGAGTATTTTTATGAAAGAAGCTATTAAATAATACACACGCTTTGGGCTTTGATTTCAGAAGATTTTGACCAATAAATGGACACTTAAGGCTAATGAATGAACAGTTTTATAAAATTATGTTTGCAGCGCGATTGATTCCACGTGTTGCAAAAATTGTTTGGATATGAAGCAAGAAATTAAAAGCAGTCTAATTAATTAGTTGCTTATTTTAATAACTTATTTTACTCATTTTAATGTAAAATGTCCATTCACTGGTACGTGTTCATTTACTGGTACATCCACCCTATGTTGTGGAGATCAAGAATTAAATGCATTATTGTTTGCGGAATATAATATTCTTCTCGAAGGTTAACTGTTGTGTATACTGTGAAATGATGACGTAACTTCTTAATCAGAGGAAAATAAATGGCCTAAATTTCCTTGACCTATATAACGATGGCGTTATACTGCGAGGAGCTTGCCAACTGAAACGTTTAAATAATGCATTTTATAGAAGTACAAAATCTCGTCTACCTATATTATTGAGTATCTGGCTCAATTTATAATTGGAATGTAGAACTTTTAACACAGAGGATGTAACTGATAACGCAAACGAGAATACTTCAAAGCCGACAGAAATGTGCAGCGATACCAAATATTGTAACTCCAGACCCGATATAGTATAAAAAGAAAAAATCGTTCGTTTTAACGATACTCGAATCAACCCCAATTTTAAAAAGTTGGTTGAACGAGGGAAAACTTTTGACCCAGAAACCAAATCAATTAAAAACCCATGTAACCGATTACAGAGCTACAATGTTTCTGGGCTACAATTTCCCATATTGCTTATTTTACAAATCATTAAAATATGACTCGAAAAAAAATTCCACCAGTGCTATTTAGAAGATATAAATTAATTTATCGTAAACGTAGAATGAAATAAAAGTGTAAAATGTGTTACTAACAAGGGACGTTCGGCAACACGGAAATTCAGAAAATTTTAAAACTATATGTGCAAGTATAAATATATATATATATTGCAAAGTCATTGTAAATTTTCGCGCATTATTTATTTATCGTGTGGTTTCAAAAATAGCCTAATAAGAGAACATTTCAAGTAATGCATGTACGAATGTGCTGTTATCATAATGATTTATGCACGTAATTGATTATTTTTAATGAGTTTTAACTTGGATGCAATTTTAGGTACGTACTGACTTGCTTAAATAATTGAAAGCTGTCTAAACTTTATATAAATTATAATTTAAATATGGCTTTGAGAAACCATTTTTTTAATGGAAACTGGTAAAATGGACTTCATAATCGATAATAGAAGTTTTATTTGATTGCAAAAAAACTATAACACATAAATTAGTTATATATATGAAAAGAGATTATCCAGAGATATTTCAGCATATATTTACAAAATACAAAAACTTAATTTTAAGCGTTAGTGGTGGGGGTAACTTGAAACATATGAATTTTTGGAGAATTATTTTTACGCGGTTTTGTAGATATAAGAAAACAATGCCCCGTTTGTTTAAACTTATTTTCGATATCTCTCACCGTTCTCGAGATATTCTACGAAAAAGAAAATTCTGCATTTCTTTCAAAGGGTGATTTCACCCCCCAAAATTACCTTATGGCACCAACAAAAAATAGGGTTGCATTGCGGATGGACTACTCTACTTGCACACAGAGTTCTATAATTTTCTGAATTTCCGGGTTGCCGAACGTCCCTTCTAAGTAATTACCATAATTTCCAATGCCTCTTAAATTCTTTTCACCTTCAAAGCATAGAAATAAAATATAAATACTCGAAAGACTCATAAGAAGGGTGCAAAATTATAAAGAAAAAATCCGTCTCAACCTCCAGTAATTAACCAAATTATACGTCAAGCAACCAAATTAGAATTTTCTTATTCAATTCCGCGTTCAATCTCAAAAACTACCCTAAACACCATCATCATCCATCATCCACGTCAACCCAAATACCACCAAAAATCAAAACCACGAAGACTCCCTAAATACATCCAAAAAGGACCATTTTGAATTGAGCAAATATTTTGCCGAGCATGGAGAATGTCATCAATAAATCACAGTCTGACCTTAATAAAGACAGTAGGTACTTATAAATGCGAAGAGAGAAATGAAAAATCGTTTCATACGAGCTCGTTAGAACGACGAAACTCTTTGAAGTATCGATTAAGTAAACATCTATAACCACCATTTGGATCACGTTTGATCCCATCGCTAACAGAAACATCCCCTACTCCGTGGTCGCCAGTTGCCGCGACCATCTTCATCCCTCTCCCGCCTTCATTCGATCATCCCGATCCCCCTGTCTCCTCCGCGGACCATTCTCGCCGCTTCTTCCAATTCTTCCAACGGCCGATCTCCAGCAACCCCCTGGCCGATACCTTCTGAAGCACTTCGTCTATGATTATTTCGCACCGTTATGGGGTGTCCTCCCTCGACCGTCCGCTGAACGCCACCGAAATATTTTTTTCCCTCTGCGGATCTTAAAAGATGTCACGTCGACCGTGATACACTTTGCGTCGGGCAGCCAGCGACGCAGGAGAAAGGACAATAATTTAATAAAGATCCTTGTGGTACCAAATTCCGAATGGAAAATATGATTCTGTGCTGTAATTATGGTGGGGATCAAGCATTTAGACTGGAATATGGAAGTGCAAAGATAATTTGTAGGTATAATCTGTCTTAGAAGTCTACATACACCCCTTAAATTTATAATATTGTGAAAAGTATGGTCGTTTCGATAATTCTGGTAAAGATGGATGGATGTTGATTAGAGTTTCAAGAAACTTACAAGGAGAGGTTCCTAGGTGTCCGCCTCCGATTGCTTTGAATTTTGGATATGTTTTATTATAGCGGCCCGTTTTCATATTTAGGGGGTGAAACCAACCCCCAATGTTATAAGATTTTCAGGTGTTCATCACCGATTGTTTTCGTTTTTGGATAATTAAGGCTCAAATGAAGTTTATATGAAGTTTTACTTAACATAATTTTGTAACCCTTATGAACTTTGAGGGGTGGTTTCACCCTCTAAACATGCAAAGGGGTCGAAATAGAAAGACACGTATTTCTTATTTTTCTATCCTCTAAAACATATCCAAAAACCAAAGCAATCGGAGACGAACGCCTGAAAATCTTGTAAATTTGAGGGGTGGTTTCACCCCCTAAACATGCAGACAGGCCAAAATAAAAAGACACGTATTTCTTATTTTTCTGTCGTCTAAAATATATCCAAAATTCAAAGCAATCGGAGGTGGGCACTACTATTCTTATGAACTTTGGGGGTGGTTTCTCCCCCTAAACATTCAAGCAGGTCAAAATAAAAAGACACGTATTTCTTATTTGTCGGTCCTCTAAAACATATACAAAAACCAAAGCAATCGGAGATGAACACCTGAAAATCTTATAACTTTGGGGGATGGTTTCACCCCCTAAATATGAAAATGGGCCGCTTTAAAAAAAACACGTATATCTTATTTTTCGCTCCTCTAAAACATATCCAAAATTCAAAGCAATAGGAGGCGGACACCTGGGAACCTCTTATTAGTGTAGTCTTTGGAAAAGAATAGTTTTATTATCAGGAGAGAGAGAGCTTGTGGACTTGGAGGAATGTGGGTTTTGTTATGAAAGGATAAAGGTGACTAACTCTGGAAATAGTCTTATAAAGAAATCAAGTACTGTATTATTTTTCTATGTGCAACAAAAAGTAGCTTAATTGCCTCTGTTCTCGAATTGAATATGGCAGTCGTCAATTAGTCAGTGAAACTCGTACTAATAATCTGAGAAAGTTATTGGTTAAAAGAACCTGAAGTACGACTAAACTTCGAAGACGGAGTTGTGTAACACTTGGAATACCTTCAATGAAGAATCGCACTGCCTGAAGGAATCAATATTTGGTTGGTAACATAGCGATGATGAAACACCTCGAAATATCTACGCTGACGCAATCAGCATACGATATCTCCCTTGTCCCAAGAGACAATACCACTTTACCTGTTTTAATTGGGCGTATTTACTTGGACTCTGCTCCGCAAATCCCAAATTCATACCAATGTGCTATTTTCGAAAAGCTTGTCCAAAAGTTGTTTAAAACGGCGCTAACACACGCTAAATTTGTCTTCGTGATACGATTCCACTAATTCGTCATGAAAAGTGCGTGAGAGTGTCACTCGTCGGAAGAGGGCGGCAGAAATAACTGAATAACGAAGCCTGTCGACGTTTTAAGTGGTACGAGTCAAAGACTGGTCAGCCGGCCCACTCGAATTCTTGGGAGGCTTTCCAAGTAGGGCTGGGACTATTCGAATAATTTAATATTCGAATATTTTACAAGTATTCGAATGCTACGAATAAACTTCGAATATTTGAGTACTCAAATGTTATTATTCGAATACTATTCAAATACTGATGTATTCGAATAGTATGGTGTGAAGTGGGTCAAAATTAGCTTACAAAATTTCACCCTGACAAATGAACCTAAAGAACTTGATTTATAATTCACAACATACTATTCGAATACATCAGTATTCGAATACTTAAATGTTCGAATAGTATTCGAATACTTGGATATTCGAATAGTATTCGATTACTTGGATATTAGAATAGTATTCGAATACTTGGATATTCGAATAGTATTCGAATACTTGGATATTCGAATAGTATTCGAATACATGGATATTCGAATGGTATTCGAATACTTGGATATTCGAATTATATTCGCCAAATAATTGAGCAACTGGAGTATTCGAATACTCGAATACCGAAAAATTCGACAAATAGTCCCAGCCCTACTTCCAAGTGATGAAACAAACAATTTCTAAACCACCCTCGACTTTCTTACGATATTTAATTTTTCATTACCAGAATCTCCCCACTGATACACAATAAAAAAATCCTCAAGGCCTCGTAAGCATTCGTTTTTTTAACTTTATGTACACGTATCGAAAATCATCGCCTTTTCTTTCCAAGGAAAGAAACAGAAAGCACACTCTGAAATATTAAATTGACATGACTGACACAATCCACTAAATTCTAGAATTCTCACATAAATAAAGCTAATCTGTATAGCAATGTATACATTTTAAAAACTAGATACGTGTACAGAACAAGTGTATCGTTGGATGATGAAGAAGTTTGAACTTCATTTGTCAGATTCGGTAAAAGATTAGTTGAATAAACTAATACCACAGCTCCCAGTGGATCGAATGAGCGCTCTGTGCGAAAAATTGAATTATTTGATCAGACTCGCGTTCCACTTGCCAAGCACTCGAATCGACTTGGTAACTCGGTTGTTAATACACTCGTGCAAATTTAAACGGGACACGAGCCCGATTCTTGGAACAGTCCCTATGAATATTTGTCACTATTATGGGGCATCCTGGCTCGATCAATAAACGCTATGCCAGGCAAATCCTTGCCCGCGCGCAATAATTTTTATCGGGTACTTATTACGCGGAACCAGCACGAATCCGACCATTCCCGGCTATAATCGAACATATTCTAGCATTGTACGAATCGCGATTGGATCGTAACTCCAGTTGCCAGTTTTACTTCTGAATGAGAGCAGAATTGAACTGTAATAAAGAGGTATGATGCTTTGAAACAACTTGCAGAAATGTTTTGCTATTGTCTGTCGACACCGTGTTTCAAAAGCTGACTGTGCCTACTTATTAATAGCACAGTGCTCAAAGTAATTAGGCTAATTAGACCTTACATGTGACAATTCCACTGAATTCAATAACGAAAGAATTTTTCTACAGCAGTGTGATGAAAGAATTTTAGAGTTCAGAGATGAGAAGTCAGTTTAGTGATATTTCTTTGAAAAATTGCGTATTTGTTATAGTACTATGTCTTTTATTTATTTTCTGATTTTCCATTTTATTCGATTTGAAATCCTGTTTGTAACTGGATATTTGTTACATGGCTGCTGACTTGGGGAATGTTTGCCGCAATGGTGTTCCAAGAGATTAAGTTTCTACCTGCGGCGAAAGTTACTTAAGACTCAACTCGATACTTTCAAATTTTGTGTGCTTGAAAATTATGACGGGGAGAAGAGAGGATTACAAGATGAACGCTTATATTTTTATATCACTTTGTGCACCCATTAGAGGCGAACGTTGCGCAAGATTCTGTTCATTATGCAAGCATATCGAGTTACCAGATTATGCGTTCATAACAATGTAGCTCGCTGAGTGTTTACCGCTTGCACATTGTTGCTGAATGTTTATTTGTTTCCCCGCGAAACGAACAAAACGCGAACTCCCCGTATAAGGCGATTTGCGAGAAAGAGAATACCTCTTGAGGGTATTAAAGTTACGCTGAACAATGTGTCGAAAGGCACAACGATTGTCTACAGTTAAAGGGGGAATTCCCCGCTATCTCTAATAGTATTTAAGAAAACAGGATTCAACTTTTGGTACAGGGTGTCTCACGTGATATTTTAAAATCTATTTTCTCCAGATGATTTAGGATAACAAATATTCCTTTTATATAATAAGGCATTATTATTGGATATCTGGTAATCAAAGACCTTCACATCTTCCTTTCCCACACCCTTCATTTAACTTCTCCTAAGAAGCTTCACTATTGCTCCGTATACCTACTATTACCTATATTGTTACAACTAGAAAGTAATATCTCAATATGTTCGACTACAAAACAGAGATAGTTTTCGAGACCGACCACACGAGACATAAAATTTTGTTAATTGAAAAAGAGCTAGATAAATAGTAGATACATAATACAATAATCACCTATAATATAATCAGCGAATATATTATTATATCGCGTAAAATATAGTCACCGATTATATTATTATATCGCGTTTAATATAGTCACCGATTATACTATTATATCGCGTATAATATAATCACCGAATATATTATTATATCGCGCATAATATAATCACCGAGTACATTATTATATCACGTATAATATAATCACCGAGTATATTATTATATCGCGTATACTATAATCACCGAGTATATTATTATATCGCGTATAATATAATCACCGAGTATATTATTATATCGCGTATAATATAATCGCCGAGTATATTATCATATCGCGTATAATATAATCACCGATTATATTTATTATATCGCGTATAAAATAGTCACCGATTATAGATTATATTATTATATCGCGTATAACATAATCGCCGATTATATTACTATATCGCGTATAATATAATCACCGATTATATTATTATATCAAGTATGATACATATAATCACCGATTATACTATATCACGTATAACATGATCACCTAAATCTCTTGCAGAAACCCACAACATTCCTACCACAAATCGACGTTGTTAGAATCACCCACTCTGACTCGCAAGAGGAGTACCTACACGAGGCAGGTCACTAGTTTGGTTCAAATTTTGCACATAGTAAATACACAACACATATAACAATATATATGTATTAAACACGTAAAACTGGCTACCACAAAGGTTTGCTAGAAAATCGATGTTAAAATTTTGCTTTTTTAGACCCTCGATATATGAACTCATATGCAAAGAGGAAACCATAATCATGTCGCAGTTGCAGCTCAGCTGTAACCCACAGTATCGCTTCGCATGCATGTAGGTATACCTACATTATTACTAGCTCCTAATTATTCTTACGATTATCTTACACATATGTAGCTCAACAAACATTTGCATTCTTCGGGGTTCGGAGAAGACAATGCATTGAGCTCGATTCACTTACAATATTTTGCATACCACGGTTTATGCATTTAACGTGTTATTATACTTAACATAGACTAACTATACCTATGCAAAGTTTTAGCCAAATCGGTGGTGACACGACCTTCCTAGATACACTCCCTTTATCAATCTTACTCCTTGAGCTTAAGGGGTCTAAAAATCCTTTTCAATCACCACACTAAAATTAAAAAACAAAACCAACATTGCATCTTTGTAGCTTTATTTTATCACCTTTTAAGACTATAAAAAAATTGTAATTAAAAATATCTATTTACAGCGAAATAGGATCATCGTGAAGAGAACAATATCCTTCCAGATACCAGACCTGAGTACCAAAAAAAAAACCAAAAGTCCTATCGACCTCAAATATATCAGGCATACTCAGTAGACGTTATCTTATCGTTCGAACTAAACATTTGCAATTATTTGCAAAATTGAATTACGCCCATAATTTTTTTCTAAAATGGCTAAAAAATTTTGAGACGTTACCATTTCTTTGTTCCTCAATATTTGTTAATTATGCTGGTTCAAATGATAGCCATGCGTCCACAGATTACCAGTCTGTTTGAATTTTGTGTTTAAGATAACTACAATTCCTGTTACCAGGTCTGGCATCCGGAAGGTTATTGTTCTCTTCACGATGCTCCTATTCCACTATAAACGGATATTTTTACTCAAATTTTTGTATAATCCTAAAAGGTGCTAGAATAATGCTACAAACGTGCAAAACGATACGTGTAATACTTGTTTCTTTTTTAATTCCCGAAAAATTAAATTGTTTTCAGCCGTCACACTAGGAAGACCCCTTAAACATTTCACACCCTCCCTTCCTCTCTCTCTCTCACTCCACCAGAAACGGTCATACATGTTCCACAATTTTCCGGCCATCAGATCGCAAAAATATCCCGTCTAATAGCCGCTTCGCGACATCATAAAGTGTCCTGGCCGCAGGGCCGGGCAGATGCCAGCGGCAGCCCCATCTCTTTCCCCGTGTATGTGCGCGTTCGCTTGATGTTTTGCGCGCGTTTCGCCCGGACACATCGGGCACAAGGGGGATTCATTAAGCGCGCGTGGACGCGCGTGTACGTGCTTTGTCAGTCTGTCGGGATGGATGCTTGTGACGTTATGATTAACGCGGTTGAATTTCGCGCACAGAGACGCCGCGATTCCGCGCTGAATCGATTAAGCGCTCCGCGAGCGCGATCCCTGCCCGATCGACGACGTTTATCCGCGTTCCATCGTGCCATTTCTTTCGCTGGGGAGGGAGGATGCTGGGACGAGGTGGCGGCCGGGGTTGCGGGGGGGGTGGGGGTGGGTGAAAAATTTTATCGCGTCGAATATTGTCGGCACACGGCCGACTATTTATTTCGCACGGAAGTTAAAGGGGAGAAAAATTGCAGTGACTACGCAATGTAGCTAAACGATTGAAAAACGCACGTCGACATTTTAGGGACTGACGTTGAGGATAGACGGGTGTGATGGGACGTGAACAGAGTGAATGCTTATCATTTGATATCCTAAGTGAGTTCTTCCCTCGTGATTTTGTGGTAGGAAATAATGGAAATTCGAGGGAGGTATAGTGTGCTGGATGTGACCTGCTAAACGAAAATTCGAATTTGTGCTCCTTTAACCTTTAGAGGGCTGGGTTAGGTCTGGGTTAGGTCTAGGTTAGGCTGAGGCCGGCCCGAAGTAGTAAACCCTAATTCCGGGTCCGGCCAAGGTGGGTCAAAGGAGCTGACTCCTAGAGGAGGTTTTTTAGTGGGTATTTTTGCACACTGAGTCCCACATAACCCCGGAACTTAGCCGGGGTATGCGTAATAGCATTTTTCCTCCTCTATAAAAAAAAAGGTCTAGGTTAGGCTGGCTATAGTCGAAATTGAGAATTTCAGGATTTGAACTTTAGTGTTTCCAAGGGATTTTGATATTGCTAATCACGATTCTAAGGTCAGAGTATCGAAATTTTACACAGGAACAGTGTTGCCTACCTAAACAAGCCTAATATAAAATAACAACTGTTACATTCATATAGGTATAAATCTTTCCTTTGGCGTTACCCAGAGCTAACAACATGGACGTAGAAAGTTTTGTAGCTCTTTTTTTGTTTTTTGGGGATTTTTGTGTTGTTTTTTTTATTTTTTGGAATTTTTTGATTTTACTGTTCATTATGCGAGCTGGAGTCGTGCAATTGACTAATGCCCATGAATTATATAAAATGAATGACTATATAGTGACCACGTAAAAATTTGGATACATTGCCGAACATGTTGGGGGTATATATGCAGAAATGTTAAGTAAATAAAATTTACAATTTCAATGAAAAAACCCGGCCCTCTGAACGTTAATTGTCTATTCTACTTTGCCGGTAGAATCAGAGGTCCATGTTCATGAATTTTTTTCTCAGGAACTATTGTACAGATTTTAATGGTTTTTTTGTTAAATATTTATTACTCCTTGCTGTATAGAAATGTATTTTTCATATTTTCAAAATGTAATTACAAATGTGTGAATTTTAATCACAATGTTTGTGCCTCAATGAGAACACTGCGGAAGTCTTCCTTGGCGTTAAAGTGGTTCTAAAATGATAAAAATAGAATGATTGTGCCCTATAGGGGTGCACGCATAAAGTGAACTAGAATTATTGATTTATCAACAGTGGTTACTAAATAGCGGCCTTGTAAGGAAAAGTTCTGGATTTTCTGCATATTTTTCGATGTCTTTTGTGGATAGAACAAAAACTATTGTTGATACCTGGATGATTCTAATCCACTTTATGCGTACACCCCTATAAATAATCATTCTATTTTTATCATTTCAGGACCACTTTAAGGCCGAGGAGAACTCCCGCGGAGGGCCTGTGTTCTCACTGAGGCACAAACATTTCGATTTACATCCACGCAGTTGTAAATATATTTTGGAAACATGAAAAATACGATTTTATACAGCGAGGAATAATAAACATTTAACCCCTAAAAACATTAAAGTCCGTACATTAGTTCTTGAAAAAAAATTCATGAATATTGCCCGGACCTTTTTTAACCTAACAAAGACCTCTTTTTCGATTGCCACAGTAGAATGGACCTCTAATGGTGCAGTTTTGGCAAATTACTAAATAGCCATACCTACAGTGTTTCGTAGAAAAGTTAACACGTTCGCTACTACCGTGAATAATGTGTAAAGTCGCTTGAAACAGACTACACTACATTTTCAGTAATCCCACTGAATCCAGAGTCCATTTTTAATTAAATGCGCAAAGCATGTAACCAAGAGGTTAAGATACAAAAAAAGTCACATATGTGGGACCTTGGTCTTGCATGAATAACTGTGGTGTCACACAAATAAGACACGTGGTAGCAAACAAATTAAGAAATAATGAATGATAATCGAATCAAAGTTCACAGAGCAATCCCAACTATGGTCAACGCGCCAATAAATGGACACTTAAGGCTAATAAATGGACACTTTTATAAAATTATTTTTGCAGCGCGATTGATTCCACGTGCTGCGAAAATTGTTTGGATATGAAGCAAGAAATTAAAAGAAGTCTCTAACTAATTAGTTGCTTATTTTAATAACTTATTTTACTCATTTTAATATAAAATGTCCATTTACTGGTACATCCACCCTACCATGCTTTTCACAAGTATTTAAAATCTTATCAACTACCAATTTATTCATACCTTGTACAATGAAGGAGTAGGTATCATCCCCATCAACAATCATATCTAGTATTGCGAGTACCATTTCTTAACCAAGTACACGTGTGCCATTAGGGTGGCCCTTATTTATACGTGTCGAATTGTTTTTTTGTATTTCTTTGCTCTCACCCCGTAGTACAGTGCCTTTTGATAAGAAAATAGTCCCTGAAAAAGTTGTTTGCAATCGGACAGCAGGAAAGGGTGCCGACCAGGCCTTAAGGTTTAGCATTCGTCAATGGTTAGAATTTGAAGAATTTCTCTAAAATGGTAAGCCCTATCGAAATTTTGTTCAAGTAATATTAAAAGAGCATTCAATTTTCTACAATTACTGTATATATAATTTTTTCGTGCGTCCAACCATTTCTCAAATAATAGTGTTTGAATACAGAGACAATACGTCACGCCGCGCCATACAGGGACGCGCATAGCTACCGACCTCTCTATATTCAAACGCAATTATCTAAAAAATGGTTGGAAGCACGAAAAACTTATATATACAGTAATTGTAGAAAATTCAATGCTCTTTGAATATTATTTGAACAAAATTTCGATAGGGCTTACCAATTTTTAGAAATTCTTCAAATTCTAACCATTGATGAATGCTAAAGTGTAGGCGTGGTCGGCACCCTATCCTGTTGTCCGATTACAACAATCTTTTCCCGGGACTATTTTTTCGTGAAATGGAACCATAATAGAGGGTGAGAGCAAATGAAATCGCAGATTGAAAATAAGGACCACCCTAGTGTACCACACAAGACGTAAAAATAAAAATATATTTCCCATTATTCGCTTGCATATTTTGTTCCGTCCCGAGCTGGACTATGGGGTTCCCCCGGAGCAGTTCGAAGGTTCCGCAGGGTTCTTGCTTCCGTTTAAGTGCCAACGCACATCTTGACTACGTTCGAGAACGGTAACGAGGGGGTTTGGAGAAAGGAGGATAGCGAATGGTACAGAAATGACTCCCTCTTTCAGATAACGAATATCATTGCAATATAAATAACAGTTCGAGTGGGTCCAAGTATATGCAACCCCTAATTCTCATCGCCCAAACCCCAGAACCATGAACCCACTGGCACGAGCGGTAGACCTGTTATTCTCGCGAGCTGATCACGATTCCACGAACGTGCCGCGTCCAGGAAGCTCGTACATGGCCAGCCTGCGGAGGATATCGACGTCTCCGCGTTCTCCTTTTTCCCCTGTTCCTCCTTGCGGGTCATTACGCTGGACCGGATATCCAGTCCGAGAGGATCTCGGCGGCTCTCTTTCCGGGACACAATTAAAGGCCGGAAGCGTGAGACCCATCCCATGGAGCGGTGCAGGTCGCTCGAAACGGGGGGGTGGCCCAGGGTCGCGCGCGCGCGTCCACCGTGTGGGGGGATGGAGAGGTAGTAATGGCGGAACACGCCAAGGGGATGGGTGAACCGAGTTTTCTCTCGACCCCTTAAATTTCGGCTTATACCACTTGTTGGCGGTGCACACGAGCAACAGATGACACTACATTCTCGGTCGCCGAGAGCCACCCGCACTCCCCCGCTCTACGTGGATTGTAATTTGATTTTTGCTCGCATACGGGAGCGAGTACGCGGGATGGTGTGCGTTCCAATGGTTTCTGGTTCGGGTTTGTACGTGGTCCTGCAGCTGAAAGCGGCTGGAGGGCAGCGCTGATAGTTTTGTCGTTTGCTGTTGCTGGATGGGCTTGTTCGCGTGAAAGAACAGAAACTTCGATTCGTATTTGGAGGTATGGCGCAGGTGGAGGAGCCATGTTGTGATATGTTAACATGCCGTGTTACAATGCAAGATTCTTGACTTGAAAGTAGCATTGCAACCTTGCAACGGCTATGAAGTACGAGGAGGCAAAGGGACATCCTTCTAGGTGCATTAAATATGAAATAGGCACGCATAGTGTCTCTACGGGCTATAGTGACTTATAGTCGAATTAACGAAAGAAGGCGCCTTGGGACCGGGGCCAGAATTTGCGATGTTGCCACTACTCTATGCTCACGATTGGTGCTTCCCCTACGCCTTGGCCAATGACTTTCGACTACTTAACTGTGGGCCTAGAGTAATCGTTGCCTTTGTCGGGTGTATATTGCCATCCTTTTCCAGAGGGCGAACCAAACGTCCTTCCCATAGAGATTTACAGAGTGTGGCAACGTCGCACGAAGTACAGAGCAGGCATACGGGCCGCCCAGGCGCCTTCTTTCGTTATAGGTATGAGGTCACTCAGCGGGGTCTTAACCCTAAGGCCGCGTCCAGATCTGAACAGAACAGCGAACAGAACACCACTTGAGTAGTTAGATGGAGCATGACAAGTAGATCGCTCGTCTTGCTCCATCTAACTACTCAAGTGGTGTTCTGTTCGCTGCTCTGTTCAGACCTGGACGCGGCCTTACCCTGCTGGATACGAGCCGCTAAACGTGCCCCTCTGCTATCTCTTGGAGGACTGTCTTTAAGGAAGACCAGGACAAAACCGGGGCCTCATTGGACTCCCGAGGCTATTGCCATCACATATTAAATACAAATACAGTAGCAAAGCTTAGTGGATGTCTTTTAATAATGATAAACCGTATCTTCTATTTCTTTTTTATTTTATTAAAATCGAAGTAGTATCACTTAGTCTTTAGGACCCCGGTTTTGCCCTGGACTTCCCTAAATACAGTCCTGCAAGAGGTAGTAGGGGGACATGTTTAGCGGCCCGTACCGTGCAGGGTATGGGTTAAGACCCCGCTGAGGGACCTAACACCTAAGTCACTATAGCTCGTAGAGGCACTATATGTGTATCCTCCATTCCATATAAGAGTAGACCTAGGCCCTTACCGATTTGCGACCGATCCGCGCAGCTCTCACGGATCTCACACACCTGATTGGTCGTAGCACTTTCCCTGCCGGTTTCCTACCAATCAACAGTATATCCCTGCGCGGAACGAATCTACTCTAAAATGGAATCCCAATATAAACGTGTATTGTTAAGTCAATTAGTTTTCGGTTTTTAAGAAGTCTATGGGACTTGAAACTTTGGACTTAACCCTCCATGTGAGCACCTTCTTATAAGCACAATTGGACCACATGGGGTTTACTGCACCCTTGCGTCATTTTTGAGTTAGTACCATTTTCGTATTTTTGAAGCTTTCAACATTCGCAATAGTCATACGATCATGCTCTAATAGTCTTTTTCTAGAAGTGTAAATTTTGATATGTTGAAAGTTGTATTTGAAGAAATAGTTGTAGATAAAAGCGATTTTTCTTTTTTTAAAATTCACAAAATTTTTAAATTGTAATATTAGGGTCTACAAACTTACAGAAATATTGGCAAAAAGGTGGGTTAACACAGTGTTAATATACAGTGAATAACTAGTCACTGATTATTATTTGTTCATGTTGGTTTAAACTATATGAACTTTTTTTAAAATGGTATATATCTAATTTTTAAAGGGATGGGTTAAAGCTAGTTGCAGCTACAGATTGGTATTTTTACAGTATTTATAATGTTAAGATCACTGCATCATTTTTGAAAATGATGTGGTGTCCATTTGTGGCCCACGAATACATTATCTTGCGCAGGCAATATTTATAAAAATGGTCGCATGATAGAATTGCTTGTGTCTACGATGTAAGAAACATAAAACAAGCTTACATATCTTTAAATACAACAAAATGAAAGAAAACGTGGATTTATACAACTTTTTAAAAAATGCCTCGCATGTTGAGCCAAATATATGCTATCATGACGTTACATTGCTACCTTATTTTCCTGCAGCCCAAAGTTCCTTCAGTCCTAGTTGTGACTTCTTTAGAAGTAGGATTTCAGGAGGATTTTAAAGATTTCTTTGAGATCGACGGTGCTCTTTCGTTCTATCGACATTACCAACTTCTTCAGATAAAATTCATGTAGGTACGTGATCGTCACACCGTGAACCGGGAGACAAATCACTTCTTTCATACTTAAGTCGTCGAATTACATCTCCAAATCTAATATTCCTTAAATACTTCCAAATAGACCGAATCATTTGATGGAGGACAACAGGGTAAAAGTTTTAAAAAAATGAATTTTTTCCTTGCATTTTCTGAAACATACGTATTTCGGAAATGTTGCCTGAATATTTCAGAAAGGAATTCGTAAAATTGGCTGAGTTACAGCCTTTTCCGGGTAGCGGTCCTAAGCGTTCGACCCGAGGCTCTAAAACTTTAAGCCTCGGTTGTCACACCTACTTTTTCGAACGTCGTTGTCGCACTGGGTCAATTTGACCCTGCGAATTTTCAACCAGTTGTTGTTTAAAAACTATTAGTGAAATTGAGTCTCAAAAATTCTGAGATAAAGTTTGAACATTGTAGAACATATGCCCATCGTAGAAAGTTGACATTTAAAGTGCCATCATGCTTAAAAATAATTTTAAGCAATAAGAGTTCCGACAGAAAGTTTTTTTGCTTAAAAAAATGGCAGGGTCAATTTGACCCAGTATGACAACCGAGGATTAAACGCGTTTTTCCCGAAACTACATTTTTTACAGGGCCCAATCTAGCTCTCCCGGCCCTCTGGACGAAAATTATTTTTGCCGCCCTTTACATTTAGTTATAAATAATTATTCTAAAATATCATTTTTGATAGTGAGTGAAATTTTGTGCAGGTATTTTTTGAATAACGAAAGCCTTTTGTTTCATAAAAAATTAATATTCATAAAAAAACAGTAATAAAACCAAATTCGGGTTTGATACTAAATTCAAAAGTGTATTACCTACTTTTTACCGCTTTTTCAAAAGTGTTTTTTTATTGGTATTCATTGATTTTAATTTTCTCTTTCTATCAATTTTGCTGCCCCCAAATTTTCTGCTCTGGGCAGCTACCCTAATTGAGCCTCCCTACATCGGGCCCTGATTTTTTAACACGGTTGGCAGCTTTACAAAAAATCTAATCGCATTTTGTTTACAAAACCCGTCTAAGCATGGCACAACGGCAGATTTTTGTATTGCTCATTTCCTTCTATTTCTTTTTCAACGAGAAAGGATAATTTTCTAACAAAATTTCACAATTTTCTCCAAAGTTCGTCACTTTGTTATTCTTCAAAATTTGCAAAAGTGGCTATGTCGCCCATCTGTGGCGACATAGCCACCCACATATAGTTCCCAAAACTTTTCGGTTTTTCCATTTTCGAAGAACCCTTTCATCCGGAAATTATCAACCACGTCAGCAGAGATTTTTTGTAGTGTTAAGTTACCAGTCCTGTACAGCTTATAAATTAAAAAAAAAACTCTCATACCTTATACATCCAATAAAAAGTCCTAAAAGTTTCAAAAAGATTCATTAAGTAGTTTGCTTGTAATAAATTACCAAAGATACCTTTACTTATCGGGCCACTACCCTATTGCCTCCCATTAAGGGGGTATTCTGGTCTGACGAGGCGTTTTCGTCGCGTTATTTCGGAATTTTTTTACAAAGAACCCATCAATTTTATTATTATTTAGTTTATTGCTACATGTTTAATGATGTTTGAACTATCTTTACAAATTTTGTCAATGGAAAAGAATTAAAATCAAACGCAGTTGACTGTTTTAAAGTAATGGTGAAAAAAAAGAACATGGTGTCACGGTGTCCATGATTGGGCTCGTTCTAGTGATCTATAACAAAAAATGAAAAGAGATTCTATATCTGTATGCCTGTGGCTTTCGTCCCTACCAGAATGATAAAAAAATATTGAAAATTAAGCAAATGGCGGCGGTTTAAAATTAAGTTTCGATTTTCGCACAATTTTTCAACTTTAAAGGTCTGTGAAAGTTTAAAAACAAAATATTTTATCATAATTCTGGTAGGGACGAAAGCCACAGGCATACAGATATAGAATCTCTTTTCATTTTTTGTTATAGATCACTAGAACGAGCCCAATCATGGACACCGTGACACCATGTTTTTTTTTTCACCATTACTTTAAAACAGTCAACTGCGTTTGATTTTCATTCTTTTCCATTGACAAAATTTGTAAAGATAGTTCAAACATCAATAAACATGTAGCAATAAACTAAATAATAATAAAATTGATGGGTTCTTTGTAAAAAAAATTCCAAAATAACGCGACGAAAACGCCTCGTCAGACCAGAATACCCCCTTAATACTCCACAATCCCACACCAAAAAATTCCACAACAAAGAATTCCTCCCCACGATGCACTCAGCCAGTGGACCCCGAAAAATCTCGCTTCGACTCGAAAGTTATGACCAGTGAACCCACGAGCCCCACAGGGAAACCTAGTCGAGGGGTTAGAGCTGCCCAAGGAGGACTTATTGACCAGCCTAATATTTTCAAAGTTATCGCCACGGGCCCTGCGCAGCGCTAATTCGCCGATATCAACTGCGTTCCATGTCGCAGCCGAGGGACAAGTAACGGTAATGTCGTTATAATTACCCGCCGGTGGGAACTTCGGCTCTGAATATTCAGCAGGCGGCTCGAGTGGTTCGAGTCAGCTTATAAGCCGACCGCTGCCGGGCCTTTTAATTGATTCGGCGAAACAAACCGGGGAAACGACGCGCGTCTCTACTTTATAAGATCGGCAGACCAGGCGACCTGGCAGAAAGATAAGCGAAAGAGACAGACGGTGGTGTAACGCTTGGGGGTATTTTGGGGGATTCACAAAGGAGCTCCATCTTCGATCTTCGCTCGAATGGACGAACGGTCAGCTTGCGTACTCGTGGAGCGGTAAGAAAATCGGATCGACGTGTCTCGCGGAAAATTTCAACGGCAGGGGGGATTTTCAGAAACAAGGGGAAATACTGCGTGCGCAATGAAGACCGGGATGGAAAGTATCGCGTCTGGATTACAGAGGAAAAGGTGGAGTCAGTGATGGGGGAGAGTGTCTTCTTTCTGGAGACGAGAAGCGGAATTTTGGGGAATGTTTATGAATTGGAGGTTTGTGTGTGAAGAGTAGCTACTGTGTATGGGGGAATGGAGTGTAGTGGGAAGAAGAACTGGAGATGCAAGCGGATGGTTGATGGAGAAGTTTGAGGTGGAAGGTGATCAAGCTGGACGTAGTACTTTGTATTTTGGAATGTGTAGTTTTGGGATTGTAGAAGTTTTATACTAGTTTATAATGTCCTATGTGCTGTGCAGGAGGCAAATTCTTCCAAAGTAGACGTTTGTGAAATGGACATCACTAATTTTTTTGATTGGGAAGACTTCACTTCTCAGCACAAATTAAAAAAAATTTCTCCTAGACCATATCTTCATGATTTTGTACATGTTCAATTCACAAGAGGGGAAAAAATCATAAAATATAAAAATGATTTTTCTGCTGAATTTCAGGAGTTAAATTTTCTTAATGCAAAAGCAATGAAAACTAAATTACCAAAACCAAAAGCCAGAGTTCAGTGTAAAGGAATTTCAGCAGAGAGAAAAGAAAATTTAATTTCGAAATTGAAGCCAATCATGCCAGCCAATCGGCTTGCCTTTTGGGAATCATTAAAAGTATCGAATAATAATGACGATGATGATTATTAACTTTAAGCCGTTATGTTCATCTCTATGTTTAATTTGTTCGTATGTTTAAGTTATATGTATATGTTTAAGTTGGTATGTTTATTTTTAATTACCTAGTTTATGTCAATGTTACTTTTGTTTAAGTTGTACATTTAAAAGTATGAATTAAATACGATTTCAAGTGTTTGCTATATTAAAGTATCCTATCTTACTTTCTTTACTAAGTTAAAATATCCTATCTGAAACATTTAATTAATTGCTACGTTAATAATACATTATATGCCGGTACACCTATGACAAAAAATTATATTAGGCTGCTACGAAATAATGACTACATTTTTTAAATTAAATGACGAAAAACAAGGACGGCACAAAGGAAATGATTAAACTTCAGTTTTCTCGGATGTTTCGAAATGTCAGATAGGACGTTTTAACTAATGAGGGCAGTGTAGGTGCGTGCTTGTAGGCGCGTAAGTATACATATGTATTTCGGCTGCTCGACGCTCAGCTGGTTGCTAACAGCTAGGCGCTAAAAGTGGCTCCTTGTGCAGCCCTGCATTGGATTTATGAAATTGTTAATACGGAGTCTGCATTCTATCGGAATAAACTTATTAACAGTAACTTATTCCTACTGCTGCCTCGCGTTTACTCTAAGTTTACTATATCTATATGTATTATATCTTCCATTTAACAACAACAACAACAACAACTTGGAGATTCTAGAGGTTTTTGCTATTGTTGTGGAGACTGCTTAGTGCATTGCTAAGTGGTGAGGCGAAAAATATTCTATTACTGGAATCTACTACGTCTTACCATGGTTAAAATGGACAAAAAATAAGCGTACCTATAAGTGAGAAATATTGCAATTTCCCATTACCAATATAGGAAATCGTATATGGGCAATTCTGCACTAAATTGATCACGTTTCGCGATCGATGATCAAGATTTCGATGAAACTTTTACCCACTTTCATAAAACATACTATAATGTATAAATAAATTTGTTATCTGTAAAACTAAAAAGCCATTTTTGTTTCTCCAAATATGGGTTCAATTTCGCATTTTTGAAAATCCTGAAAAGATACACTTAATTGAACTCATTGAAGCCTTCTCTACGAAATAAAACTTTGTTTAAGATAGTCACTTTAAAATTGGCTTCAATTTATTATAGTCACTTTCAAATTGCTTTCCTTTTCAGGTAAACATATCGTTTGCACGTTACCTTAAATCCTCTTACTATGTTTAAAAAAATTGGAATACTAGTAATATCTAATCAATGAAATCTGCAAGTGAAAATTTGCAAAAATTATTCCTACACAATAAATGCATGTACGTTGGTATCATTTTAATTATAACTGATTGTGAAAGCTTCATATTCTCAGAAGATGGTACCTGCAAGGCTGTCCCATTTTAAGGATTCCAGTAATAATGGATGGGCCAATGCACAGTCTACAATCTTGATACTGGGCACTTAATTGCGTCGATAATAATTACCGCATAAAGTAGAGCGAGTATATTGCGCACGACGATCATCTACATACCTCGCTACCAACCGAATTAATAATGAAGTTAAAACGTGCCCGCCTCAAATTTCAGTGCATTATCATTCGAGGAAGTGAATAGCGAACTCTCGCTAGAAGTTATACACATCATGTACAATAATTAGCCCCCGCTAAGCTAATTATTTCGATCATTATTATTACATTAAAATAATTCAACGACGCACGCTCGTTAAAGCCGAATTATCGCCCTCGTTAAAGCCGAATTAATAACGCTGTTGGCGGTTTACTTCGTGAGACCTTAATTTATGTGAGTTATTACTTAAATTTGCGAACTGAAAACGATATTCGGATTTCAGTATGTCGAATAACGTTTAATCCCATGAAGTGTGATCTAAGCATCACTTCTTTAACAGAAGTTATCGGAAAACGGAATTATTCAAAATTTATTAATTAGCGTTTTAAACAATTAATGTCTATATATATTGCATCTAATATTATTATTAAATCGCATATATTGTTCAATATAATGAAAACGGAATTATTCAAAATTTATTATTAATTAGCATTTTAAAAAATTCATGTCTATATATATTTCATCTAATATTAAACAATATATGCGATTTAATAATAATATTAGATGTAATATAGACACGAGTTTTTTAAAATGCTAATTAATAATAAATTTTGAATAATTCTGTTTTCCGATAACTTCTGTTAAAGAAGTGATGCTCAGATCAGATAGGTTTCCCAAATTTGTGGAAACTACTGTTTAGTGAAAATCCTGTCCAACTGTTTAGTAGTTTCCACAAATTTGGGAAACCGCAATGTTTATATAATTCTTATGCAATGGATTTTCTACGGGGTGTCCCAAATATTAGCAAGTAATTTCATTACACATTTCGTAATTTAAGGCTTTTTCCCAACATATACCTAAGCGATTGAAGTTGAAGTGACAGTGGCAAGTCATTAACAATAAATATTCAAACAGAAACTATACACTCCTTTTCGTTCCATAAAAAAAAACACAATAAAAACCACTTTCACTCTACTATCACATCAGTAGAATCCGGACTTCTTTGTATGTTATATAGAAATGAGATTTAAGAATCATTTCACAAGATAGTTCTTCTCGTTTTCACTATGTAAATAACGTTGAGCACTTAGAACTGCGTTAACGTTAAATGTTTCTTAGTAGTAGAGGTAGGACTATTCGAATAATTTAATATTCGAATATTTTACAAGTATTCGAATGCTACGAATAAACTTCGAATATTTGAATATTCGAATGTTATTATTCGAGTACTATTCGAATGTTATTATTCGAATACTGATATATTCGAATACTGGTATATTCGAGTACTGAAATATTCGAGTACTGATATATTCGAGTACTGATATATTCGACTACTGATATATTCGAGTACTGATATATTCGAGTACTGATATATTCGAGTACTGATATATTCGAGTACTGATATATTCGAGTACTGATATATTCGAGTACTGATATATTCGAGTACTGATATATTCGAGTACTGATATATTCGAGTACTGATATATTCGAGTACTGATATATTCGAGTACTGATATATTCGAGTACTGATATATTCTAATACTGATATATTCGAGTACTGATAAACATCAGTATTCGAATACTTGGATATTCGAATTATATTCGCCAAATAATTGAGCAACTGAAGTATTCGAATACTCGAATACCGAAAAATTCGACAAATAGTCCCAGCCCTAATTAGTAGGTACTTGCGATATTTTGAACGCGAGTAAGTCACATAGGTATCCCAATTTCCACCATAACTTCTGGGCGCTCTGCGTATCGAAAGCACAAAGCCCCATTAGATATTTCCAAAGCCAAAGACCGCCATTATTCACTTGCTAGGAGTCAGATTAATAATTAAACCACCTGGATAATAGGCTCGGTTTCCGATACCAGGTCCTCCCGTCGGTTGACTGGACCACAGAATCCGATTATGATCCGCGCGACAGCGCGAAGAGTCGATGAAATCGACGGGAATGGGGATGGAAAGGGACGAGAGGACGTATCGAGGGGAATCGAAAGTTCGTATCTGAAGTGGGTCAGTAACGTTTGATTCAAACGACTCGTCCTTTCTCTCTATCTTGCTGGCACTTCTCGCAAATGTTCTCGTCCTTGATCTGGTCCCTTTGTGTGGGGACCTACAGAGAACGATGTGACCAAGTGTGCGCAAGTGGCACTAGCCTATCGTCGATCACTTCCCTACATATTGCACCCCCGTTCTCTGAAGGCTTGCGCGTAACTCCCGATTTCACGATAGCATCGGGAAATTTCTTAGTAACAGGGGAGGAACGTCACCGAAATGTTCGAAATCCCTTTGACACCCTCAATCCCTCTATCAACCCCTTAGAGATTAAAAACCGTTGGGTCACAAATGGTCACTTTTAACTCGCAAAGTATGTGAATATAATCATTTGCAATGTACTTGAAATTTATAAACCTGAAATGATTTTTCGAAGTGACAATTTCCAAACACCGAGAGCTTCTTTCACACCTGTAATCTATGCTTAAGGGCAAATAAAAGATATATATTTCTCAGGATTGAATTCTCTAGATATCTCAAGAGATATAACCTAGCGAAACAGTTGTTCAATGTCAATTAATTCTCTCTTATTCATTAAATAATGCGAGGAACAGGGAACAGAGAACTCCATCAGGCTCGAGATACAATCGGAGGCCGACGAACGCCCATTGGAAATATGAAGTGGCGCTTCCCCGGCAAATTGCTTTCACGCGGGCCTTCATTTTTCGGCGGGGAATTGACTCTGAAAATCTGTCGAGTACGCGCGGCACGCCGTACGCTGTTTTGCTCTGCAATCGATTGCAATCATTCCGCGCGTTCCGCTCACCGATATCTCGACGCACTCTAATTACACTCGCGGAAGGAGACTTTCATTTCGCGGCTACGGCCGATGCTCCTGCGTCGCTGGTACACTGGCACCGGCCTCTCCCAAAGGGTGGTCACGGGGTGTGAAAATTTGCTGAGCGCGTTGAAACAAAAAGAGCCATGGTAACTTCAGCCCCGTCCGGCGTAAAAATATGTCGGTGCACTTCGCTGTTTCGTTATTCTGGGTTGCATCGATTTGCTTCCACAATTATTCGGGGCGCAATTATTCGACCAAAATTATGCAATATTCTGTGCAAGTAGAGTAGTTCATCCCTAATACGAACGTATTTTTGGTTGGTACCATGGTGCGATTTAGGGGTTGAAGTCACCGTTTGAAAAAATGCTGAATTTTCTTTTCCGTGGAATATCTCGAAAACGGTGAGAGATCGAAAAGAAGTTTAAACAGAAATTAAAAATAATTATCGAATTAAGGGTTGATGGCGGGGGTAACTGGAAAAGTTGGGATTCTTCGATAATTACTTTTACGCGGTTTTCTAAATATAAAACAGGGGTGCAATTTTTATTTCAACTTATTTTCGATATCTCTCACCGTTTTGAGATATTCAACAAAAAAGAAAATTCAGGTGGTGATTTTCAACAAAAAATAGGTTCGTGTTACGGAGTTGCATAATTTTCTGAATTTCCGGGTGGCAGTTAAGGGTTTATGCCTACCTGCAAGGTCAAAGAACACAAGTATTTTGGGGATTTCTTTAAAAAACTTGAAGACTTTTTTAAATAAACCTTTATGTGTTCGAAAGTGTAAGTGTTAAACTACTTGTAGTAATTTTTGCGTTGGAAAATATAAATAAAAAAAATATCAGCGATCTCCCGGCAGCGATTTTTTTTCAGTAGTTTGCGGTGGCCACTCTAATTCTGACCTGGTTCATCTAGACTAAAAAAATCGCGGGAATTTAGTTAGTATATTGGACTATCTTGTCCTTAATCGTTCACTATCCCAAAATATTAATTTGTTACAAAATGGCGGCTTCTCAGCAAAAGTATCGATTTTCATCACAGAATCGCGCTCATGTTTCATCAGTTTTCATTTGTAAAATAAAAACTACGCAGCGGAAATAAAAAAGCCACGATTAAGGACGAGATAATCAAATATACTAACTAAATTTGGTCGAATTTTTTATTTCTAAAAAAGCAGGTCAAAGCTACAGTGATCACCATAATAAAAAAAGGCTGTCGGGAGATCGCTTATAATTCCATTATTTATTTAGATATCGCATTGCAAAAAAAACTACAAGCCCTTTGAAATATATACTTTCGAATATACAACCGTTTATTTAAAAACGTCTTCAAATTTAAAAAAATCCCCAAAATTCTTGCGATTTCAGACCTTGCAGGTAGGCATAACCCCTTAAGGATAACGCGAGCAAAGACTAGTTTTCATAACAGTACACACTTAATTCTGTTTCTACGCGACAGATACGTTGCCGAAAAATTCGTGTAAACAAAAATACCGTGCATATGAATCTCTGTATGTAAATGAATTTTTATTTCCCAGACTATCAAACATGCAGAGTTCATCCTCCTTTGTTTGAGTTGAAAGGAGCTGACCTGTGAGAAAACAGAATATCTTCAACCTAAAAGTCATTTTTGCAACATGAAAATTATGAACAAATTTTTTGAAGGCTCTCTGCGATTTTACCGAAACTTTCCACGGAAATGAAGATCGGAAAGTATCTCTCTAGAGCTGGGACTATTTGTCGAATTTTTCGGTATTCGAATATTGGAATACTTCAGTTGCTCAATTATTTGGCGAATATAATTCGAATATCCAAGTATTCGAATATTATTCGAATACTATTCAAATATCCAAGTATTCGAATACTATTCGAATATCCAAGTATTCGAATACTATTCGAATATTTAAGTATTCGAATACTGATGTATTCGAATAGTATGGTGTGAATTATACATCATGTTCTTCAGGTTCATTTGTCAGGGTTAAATCTTATAAGGTAATTTTAACCCACTTGAGACACCATACTATTCGAATACATCAGTATTCGAATTCTTAAATAATCGAATAGCATTCGAATACTTGGATATTCGAATAGCATTCGAATACTTGGATAGACCAAAGATTCGACAAATAGTCCCAGTCCTAGTTGGAATGAGATTATATTTTAACGCGTTTTCATCGGGGATACCTCTCTAAGCAATTCAGGAGTATTCGAGTATACATCAGTATTCGAGTATACATCAGTATTCGAATAGTATTCGAATAATAACATTCGAATACTCAAATATTCGAATAATAACATTCGAATACTCAAATATTCGAAGTTTATTCGTAGTATTCGAATACTTGTAAAATATTCGAATATTAAATTATTCGAATAGTCCCTGTCCTATATCTCTCCCGTGAGTTCGTATAGATTTTTTTTAAATACTTCGCCATCTACTTCATTGTCACAGCTACACTTCATTTTATGTACCGTAAAAAGGAGATGAGCAATAACATCGGGGCAAGTGACTTGTCCTAGCTGAACGAAAGGGTTGAACTCCAATATATGGTATCATCGAAATAACCCAATTTTTCGATTACTTCCGCCGCCGTCCGTAGAGAAGCCACTTCAAAGACGCCCGAGCGCCCTGGTCTTTCTTCTCGTTAATAAAAAATCGATTGCCGCTTTCGCCGTATTCCCCGGCGATTCCTCCGTGCGAAGGAATGACGCCGGGGAGAAAAAGGCTGTAACCTCGCTATGTACCCCGCGGCTTTTCGTCTGTTTCGAAATGGCCTCTCGCTGGGAGCTGAGTGCCTTTAAATGCGATCTATTTACGCGGCGAGACGAAATTACTTGGGCCCCGCTGCGACCTAATGCACGCCTCAATTTTTATTTCACGATCCTTCGGCCCTCTTCCACGGGATGTCTCGACGAATCTTTGCTGCAACGTGTACGTGTGTGTGTGTGTGTGTGCTCGGGGGGTTGAAGAGCAGGGGACACCAAAACTTGAGCCCTCACATGTTTGTTTCTACCTCGCTGCGACCTGAGGAAGTAAATTATTTAGAAAGGAAGTTATTTGGTAAATGTGTGTGAAGTTTAGTTGCAACAGAAATGCTTACGATGGAACCCTCTCATGCAATCTGTTATTTATATAAAATGACTCAAAACTTATTTCTGTACATTTAGGACGTTTTTTTAATATCTAAAGCCTCGTTCAAATTAGTCAAGTTACTTGACTTCAAGTCGCTTCAATTCAAGTAACTTAAACTACTTAAAGCCTCGTTCAAATTAGTCAAGTTACTTGACTTCAAGTCGCTTGAATCCAAATAACTTAAACCACTTAAAGCCTCGTTCACATTTGTCAAGTTACTTGACTTCAAATCGCTTGAATTCAAGTATATTGACGTCAAGTTTGTGTTCAGTAGTGTCAGCTGACGTGAAGTTACTTTCAAGATTACTTGAAGCAAGTAGATATCTAAAGTGACGCCAAAGGAGGTGATCTCCTTCGTTATTCCATAAAATACCATATTTCTCATACATTTCTAAGAATTTAGTAATCTTGTCATTACTCCACCTATTCTTCGTCATTGTTTTATGATTATAACCTCAATTTTCAAAAACAATAGGCAGTCAACTTACTCCAAGTGCCTTCAAGTTCACACTTGTACGTACGTTCACATTATTCAGGTTGTGTTTCAAGGCAAGTAAAGTTGCAAGACTCTCTACTTCGCTTGAAACTTGAAAGAAACTTGAAAGGATATTTCAATCAAGTGAACAACTGGTTCAGATTGGTAAAGTAGTTTCATATTACTTGAATTGAAGCGACTTGAAATCAAGTTACTTGAATTGAAGCGACTTGAAATCGAGTTACTTGAATTGAAGCGACTTGAAGTCAAGTTACTTGAATTCGAACGACTTGGAGTCAAGTTGCTTGAATTGAAGCGACTTGAAGTCAAGTTACTTCAATTGGGACGACTTGAAATGAGGTGACTTGAATTGGGACGACTTGAAATGAGGTGACTTGAATTGAATCGACTTGAAGTCAAGTTACTTGAATTGAAGCAACTTGAAGTCAAGTTAGTTGAATTAAAGCAACTTATAGTCAAGTAACTTGACTAATGGGAACGAGGCTTAACGATAGATACTCGTGCTTGAAGACCTAACATTCGTAAGTACCCGTGACACACAAGCATTTATAAGTACATCGAGTAATAGTGTAGTACCTACATATGTTGGAGCTTGAAAGCGATGTAGCCCTTGAATAGCCTCGGTCTTCTGTTGGATCATGCACAGTTGAAGACCTCAGTGCTGCTTAGTACATCCATGCTTTCATCGATGCAGGATTATTATTTAATGATGCATTCATTGAACGAGTCAAGTGAAGAGTTATATTTCTGCAATCGAGCCCCGAAAATGCGTGGTTAAACGTGGGCAGAGGACGCTCACGTGCGTACGTACACCGTACTCGGGGAATAAATCTCCCCGGCAAACCTCTGACGGCTGTTAGCACTCCGAACTAACCCGTCGTAATTCAGCCTTTAAGTCAATTAACTTCTTCATTCCACGGCCACGCGACGGGTGATTAAGGCACCGTGTTACTTGCCGCGATAAATTTCTGCGGTTTATTTGCGGCTTGTCCCCGCTTATACGCGCGCAGCACAACTACGTGAATGTACGATAAGGACGTTTACCCACGGTTGAAGGGAAAGCAACTGCTGCTCGTACTTTCCCACAGAATCTCGAATTTTCGTTGAGAAGAAATGGGCGATGCATTTTTTTAAATGTAAGAGTGTGTTACTGTCCCATACAGCACACTTCGTTGCTGCAGTATTGCAGGGACGTTGCTGCAATATTGTGCTGTTGCAGGTTGCATTGCAATATTGCAGGAACGATGCTGCAATATTATTGTGCATTATTGGAGTGCCTACGATCCTGCAATATTGCAGTAATATTGCAAGTTCGTTGCCGTGCAATGTTCCGTTGGCAACGATCGCACAATATTGCAGCAATATTTCAAGTTCGTTGCCGTGCAATGTTCCATTGGCAACGATCCTATAATATTTATGCAATATTGCACGCACATCGTCGTGCAATGTTCCAGTGGCAACGAACCTACAATATTTATGCAATATTGCGCCCACATCGATGTGCAATGTTCCAGTGGCAACGCCCCAGCAAAATTGCACGCAAATTACTGTACATTATTGCAGAAATATTGGAGTGGCAACGCTCCTGAAACTTCTCTGCAATCATATGGTGCAACATTGCAATCTCGCACCAGAATATTGTCGAAGAGTTGCAGGATCATTGCCAGAATTTTGCCGTTTCGTTGCAGAATCGTTGTCGGAACGTTGCAGGACTACATATTTGTAATGTTGCCGCAACATTACAAAAATATTTTGGTGCCACATTGCAATCTTGCACCGCGTCATTGCAGAGACGTTGCTGCAATGTTATGGTGCTGTGTGGAGTGAGTGAAAGATAACTTACTAAAATAATTTTGTCACCGTAGAATCCATAGTGTTTCTCAACCTTTTTTGACTCGCGACCCCTTTTAATAATATTCAAATAATAATGATATTAAAAAAAAAACGTGGCGACCCCCCGGAAAACACTTAGCGACCCACAGGTTGGGAATGAATGCTTTGAAAATTGTATGGCCTACCAATAATATACCTATCGGTACAAAGAAACGTGGGTTCCCCTCGAAAACGATAACTAAAGCAAGGTCAGGATCCATAGTCCCAAAATGAAGGGGTAGAAAGTTCCCTCCCTGGTGGCCCTGTAATCATTTAAGAATTGCCTCGAAACGAAATCACTGATTGCACCGAGCCATAACGAGACTTGGCCGTGATACGCTATCAAAGCGGGCGCGCTCCTTTCCCTCGGTTAAATGACAGATTTCCAGAGCTGTCGAAATGAAAAAGTTCGTCACGGAAAGTTTCCGTGGCGGAGCGTCGTCGAGACGATGAACCAAACTACGACGAGAACAGGGTTCTCGAAAAGGGTGGCGAGGGAGGGAAAAAAGGAGGACAGAAAATTACAGATGAGAGCGTGTACCATCACTCGAGAAGCCTCTTCGTTTGTGTCATCTTCCTCCCAGTTCTCTTTTGCAGTTTCTCGCGTGGGAATACCGCGATTCCTCTCCCCCCATTTTTCCTACCTTCCCTCACGATCGCTCGGAGACAAAGCAAAACTTCGCCCGTTCCAGCGATAAAACACATGAGGAACGTTGGAAATCGTCGCCCTGATTATAATTGCATATCTTATGGATGGGAAAATGTGGGCGTAAGGGGTTCAATTTTTATGTTTGAGTAAGCAAGTCGTGTGAACCGTGTGTTTCCATCCTTCTTTTTGGAAAGTACACTTCCCTGAAAGATGAATGTTTATTGCATAGTTGAAAGCGGAGGAAAAGTTTATCCATCAGTGACGTACAGGGTGTGAGAAATCCCTAAAGTTTATTCCAATACATAAAATTACTAATACAGTCGTTATTGTAATAAAGTGTAAAGTACTCTCGAAATATTATGCTGGTCCTTTCAATTTCATTCATTACTGTATATTAAACTAATACCTTTGTGAAGGCTACAATAAAAACTTGTAGTACTGTAACTATTGTAAGTACTTACTGTAAGCATTATACATATACACTTACAGTAGCATGTTTACATTAGGGCTGGGACTATTCGAATAATTTAATATTCGAATATTTTACAAGTACTCGAATACTACGAATAAACTCGAATATTTGGGTATTCGAATGTTAATATTCCCAGAATAGTATGGTGTGAAGTGGGTCAAAATTATCTTACATGATTTCACCCTGACAAATGAACCTAAAGAACTTGATTTATAATTCACACCATACTATTCGAATACATCAGTATTCAAATACTTAAATATTCGAATACATCAGAATTCAAATACTTAAATATTCGAATACATCAGTATTCAAATACTTAAATATTCGAATACATCAGTATTCAAATACTTAAATATTCGAATACATCAGTATTCAAATACTTAAATATTAGAATAGTATTCGAATACTTGGATATTCGAATTATATTCGCCAAATAATTGAGCAACTGAAGTATTCGAATATTCGAATACCGAAAAATTCGACAAATAGTCCCAGCCCTAGTTTACATATATCACATTTCTTAAGGGGTTACACCCACCTAGAATGGTCAAAATAATCGAGTTTTCCAATAAGGAATTCGCAGAAGAGCTATAACATCAAAGGAAGATCAATGCTAAGGTGAATGTTCCAATTTCTGTTCACGTCCCCATTTCTTATTTTTCTTATTATTATAAGCGCTACATTTGTACTATAGTTGCAACAAAATTATTCTAAATTATTTGAACATTTACGCGAGTGTTGCATGAGCTTGGGGCTAATCAAAGTGTAGCAAAAGCAAAGAAAAACATTTAAAATGAGAGACTTATGATTTTTCGACCGTGTTCTAGCTGGTTGTGCTAAGGAACAGCGTCACTATTGGTATTCGATAATTGGGCAGAAAATAGTTTTTGCAGTAAAAGTTCTTATTTAATAACAAAAAAAACAGATACCGTATTGTGCTCTGGATGTGAATATTTTTACTATTTTTAATTGTTTTAAGTAGAGAACAGGTGATTAAGTTTAAGGCGAAGTGAATTACCGTCATGTCCGCATTTCTACTCACCAAAATTTTAGTAACATAATCTCACAATTCATTATATGCTGTAGCCTCTATTTCTATTCAAAGGCATTACTGTTGTGTTATAAAACATCTCCATAAAAGATGTAACTTATTTTAACCTGAAAAGGCAACATATTATGTGAGCAGAAATTGGTACAAATGGTGAGTAGAAATACGTTCATCGCTATTTTTCGTGAGCAGAAATACGGTCATTTAGAGCATTGTATTTAATTACAAATTACTAATAGTTAAACATCTTGAAATATCTTTCTTAAATAGTTTTTGAATTGGTCGATTTATTATTAAAGAATTAATCAATTACTCTGCAAATTTTCATCGCAAACAATTTTGTACACCTTCTTTATGACGAGTAACCTCTTAAATGAGCAGAAATTGAGACATTCACCTTATGGCCCCGGAATCGACGATTTTCTATAAATTCAAAAAAGAAATCATCTCACTTTAACCTGTACCTTAAACTACATTTTTCAAATCGGCGCTAATGATATTTCAAAAACTACTGAACCGATTTATAGGGATAAAATTCATAAAAAATCCCCTCTTTTCACGGTCCTAACTAGGTGTGTGTAACCTCTTGACCGAAAACAAAGGTTTTTCTATTTAGAAAACGTTTTTCTCCATAAAATGACACCTGACGCAACATTGTCATAAAATATCTCGCAGAGGAAGCGTCCCAACCCAACAATTCTGATTTTAATGAAACATGGGGAGTGAAATAGCTCTTAAATTCATCGCTTTTGTTCGTTTTTTAAATATAACTTTATTTTTCTTTGGGTAATGTGGTAGAGCATAAATTATATTTAAAGTTTTGTTCAATCTCGCACCATTCCAAAGTTATGTTAAAAAAAACAACGAAAAAGGGCACACTCCAATATGCTGCTTTACATTCACATGAAGTTTCATAAAAATCAGAATCAGTTGGGAACGTTCCCTTGTTACTCCAAAATAGCTGTATAACCCTCAGCTCGGTAAATAATTACAATGCCCCATGCTTAACAAAAAACTTCACATTCCACTATAAAATTAATAATCAACACCCTATTCTATCACGAGACATTGATCGAACCCAGCCATGGTTCGAAGGATATAGTAACGCAGTACGAATTATTTAAAGCACGAGCCCAGCCTTCAACCATGGATTTTTCCACGTTTCCCTTTCGACTTTTCTCTCTTCAGCATTGAATGCCCGGCTCGATCACTCCCTCGACTTCTCTGCTCTATCTCTCGGCCTTCTTCCACGTTCAGTCGGTCCCCGTTGCCCTCCTCTTGGCCGTATAATCCGCAAATTACTAACCTAACCCCCGCGAGCGTCTTAAAGACCAACCCTTGTTCGTGGTAGATTCAAAGGAGGTAATACCAGGACCAGACTTGGCAAGGATCCGGCAGGGAAAGCCTTGAAAGAAGGATGAAATACTTTTCTCCTCGCTAGCCTCCTTCCTTTTCCGTTTGCTGGCAACCGCGTGGGCTCGTGCTCTCTTCTCGTCGCGAGTCAGGGTCATCCGAGATGCCTCGACTCCCCTTTTCAACGCTGCTTCAGCAAACATTTATTACACCGAAAATACGGAATTTTGTTTCAGACCTGTTCTGGTCGAAGTTTCGGTTCTGACGTAATACCGAGAGTTGTGAAGGATTCTTCAATTTAGGAAGGGTTGGCGGTATTGGTACGAAGAGAGTGTCTAATTGGGTCCATATAGAAATTGGTTGAAATGAATATATCAGTTTTTGGCTTGAATTAACACTAGGGCTGAGACTATTCGAATAATTTAGTGTTCGAATATTTTACAAGTATTCGAATGCTACGAATAAACACCGAATATTTGAGTATTCGAATGTTATTATTCGAATACTATTCGAATACTGATCTATTCGAATACTGATCTATTCGAATGCTGACCTATTCGAATACTGATCTATTCGAATACTGATCTATTCGAATACTGATATATTCGAATACTGAACTATTCGAATACTGATCTACTCGAATACTGATCGATTCGAATACATCAGTATTTTTCGGTATTCGAATATTCGAATACTTCAGTTGCTCAATTATTTCGCGAATATAATTCGAATATCCAAGTATTCGAATACTATTCGAATATCCAAGTATTCGAATACTATTCGAATATTTAAGTATTCGAATAGTATGGTGCGAATTATAAATCGAGTTCTTTAGGTTCATATGTCAGGGTGAAATCTGGTAAGCTAATTTTGACCCACTTCTCACCATACTATTCGAATACAGCAGTATTCGAATTCATCAGTATCCGAATAGTATTCGAATAGATCAGTATTCAAATAGATCAGTATTCGAATAGATCAGTATTCGAATAGCATTCGAATAGATCAGTTTTCGAATAGATCAGTATTCGAATAGCATTCGAATAGATCAGTTTTCGAATAGATCAGTATTCGAATAATAACATTCGAATATTCAAATATTCGAATATTAAATTATTCGAATAGTCCTAGAATTAAGTCGTCAAGCACGAGTTCACGTGTTTCCACTTATTTTATTCGCCTATAAAAACAAAAGTTCAACAATAATTCGTAGGGGAGACCGGGGCTAGCTGATACGGACGAATTATCTCGACACTGTGTATATGTAGCTCCATTTGAGCGAGGTATGTGAAGTTTGTTGTTCAATTCTTTACTACGATCCAGCGCACGTCTGTGTACTTTGACGTTAACAATCGTTTTTTAACAGTTTTCGTTTATATAGAGCAAAAGTAAATAGTTGTGTTCACTTTCCAATCCGTCTTGAGACGGTATAGAGAATTTTATAACCCGAATTAATTTGGCATCACATTGAGTCTTTTGAAGGTAAGGTAATTACGTTTTGTTATTTTGTTTTTATGCTCTACATTTTTTTATGGAGATGTTTGTACATAATGACTTCCTGTGGGGTAAATTGATACGTTTTCCCTGGGGCATGGTGATGCAGGGTATCAATTTTCCCCAACTACTTTTAATTGGATTTTTTCCTTTTATTTCTCGGAAAATGGTTCGGAATTATATCAAAAAGACAAATTGCAGCGAAATATCGCAAGATTTTTTTAAAAAGCGTATATTGCATTAGAAAAATACTTAATATCATTGAGGTAAAGCGCGAAAATATACAGTATTGACAAAATGAGTTTATTAAGATATATTAACAAAAAAAGAAGACACCTAATATTAAAGTGGGATATTCCAAACATAAAATAAAATAAAACTAAAATTGTTTTTCTATTTTTGTTGAAAAATCTGTTTGGTTTTTAGAATACGTCTTTGTTCAATTTGAATCTATATTGTTGGAAACGTATTTAGATCAAAATTTTATTTTTCAAATTTATTAGTTATTCATTAAACGGATATTTTACAGATATATCAACATACCCCAGAGCAGTATCAACTTGCCCCGCAGTGGGGTAAATTGATATATTTTGCCTTCGTCCTTTCCTCAAGTTTTCGTTTACTATATATTAAAGAGGAAGCACCAAAGTATATTTTGGCATATTTGGTATTAAATAACGAATGCAAACAAAAATGAAAAAAATGGAAAACTGCATAACGTACCTGAATTGAAAGGATACCATAAACTGAGGGGACTTTGTCCGCGCCGGGGTGACATTGCCCACTTTTCGGAAGAACTTTATTTTATTTTATTGTGAAGTAATTAGAACATATGGTGTTTTGTAATCGATAGCAATAATTTCTCCAAAGTCGAACGAAAAAAGCAATAGCGAATTCAATCATATGGTAATTTTTCAGTCAGAATAAAAAAGTGGGCAAAGTCACCCCGGCAGGCAAAGTCACCCCAGTTTACGGTATTTGAATAAAACGGCTTTAAAGCATTGAAACTTGACTAAAGTGGTGTTGCCTATTTTAGTAGAAACAACGCCACCGCGATTAGTGCTTGGAAATCATTTAAACACATCCCCAAATACTCGAACTCAAAAACCTACCCCTACAAATTCGAATAAATGCCCCTCCGCCTGTCTATAAAAATAAAATACCTTCAGACACGCTGGAAATGGTACGCACAAAGTTCGATAACGAACTTCTACATCGCAGCAATCGCATTTTTCCAGTGTCCCGATAGAAGACCCCGCTCCAACGGCATTTTATGAAACTAATTCCGAGGGAATAAAAAAAAACATACACGCGCGCACGTTGGCGCGCGCACAGGCAGACAAAAACGGCATTCAGTGCTCTCGGTACGGAAGAATGCTTAAACTCGGTATTCCATAAACCGACAGAATTGCTACTATTCCCTGGGAATGGACGGCATCGGTCGTCTCAAAACACCTCGGCCATATGGCGTCAGAAAACAACACGCCGAACGTCGAGGGAAGCCTTGCACTCCCCTTTTCCCCGCCGCGCTCGTTCTCTCTTTCTTTGCCTTTCCCATCTATGAAGCCCGTCGAACGCATCCAATAAAGGTAAGGTTAACGATGGATCGTTAACTTAATGAACGATGGGAACACACCGTTAAACGCCCGCCCACACGTGCCGGGAGTAAAAACGTCTGCGAAGGAATTACAGTTGACATTGTCCTCGTCATCTTCGTCCACGGTAATGGCCGATCGAACAGCGCCACGGTATCGATCCTGTCGACGACGCTCGCCGAGGTAGAACATCGATTTCGCTTTTTGCCGGGGATGTTCGGTGGAATTGAATTTAAAAAGGGAGCTTTTGAAATTAAAAGGGAATTGTCAGTTTATGCTCCGGAAATGTCGAAATTTTAGTCGAGGTTTCCTGCAGTAAAATTTTAGCTCGAATGTACAGCGTTGATGAAAAGAATGTTTGAAATTCAGTATTAAGGTCGGTATCAGATATATCGGCCGGTGAGTTTCGTGAGGAGTATTCTCCCATCGCACAGTTTGCCTGCCTCGGTGCTCCTTTTCTCAACGTTTTCTGACTCGCTCTCGTTCCAACTCGCTCTCACCTTCTTAGAACAAGAGGGAGCCAGAAGTGGTGGGGATAGTGCCGAACTTCTGGCGTGTAGGCCACACCGAGCTCTCAGCGAAGAAATACACACATCGGAATAGGTGCGCCTTAGCTCCGAAAAAATTCAGGAGCTTTAGGGTAAAGAGTACAATGGTTGGCCACTTAAGCAAGAGTGTCACATAAATAATGAATTATAAATGTGAATTTAGTAAATTTGAAATAGAAATCAATATAAATAAGTACGAAAAACCCCTAACAATCTGAAAATAAATAGAGGTTATAAAAAAAAATCAAGAATGTATGAAAATATACAAAAATGTGTTTCCTACGAAGAAATATAGTTATTGGCATGTTCAAGACAGTAATTGTACAATCGGTTCGACAGTGATTGGCCGCTATTTCACACATAATATAACCTAAAAGAAAATGTTACTTGATTTGGTGATAGAAATAAGATTAAAATTATACAATAAAAATGGATATATTTTATTATGTATTTGTTGTTTGTTTCTGTTTTTAACAGGGGGCTAATTACTGTTTCACCACTAATATGGTTCAAAACAGTCACTGGCCGCCCCACAGTGGTTTGATACAGGAAAAAAGTCATTTTTTTAATGTTAAGTAAACAGAATTTTTTCAATACAATTCCATAGTAGGATAGTTGAAGCACTAGAACCAACAAGAATTTTTTGTAAATACCATTAATTTGTAAGAAAATTACAACATGAAAGTTGAGGAACAGAATACCTGCAATTTGGAGTTACAAATGCACTATCTTACAAGTACAATTTAAAGTATTTGCAAATTAAAAAACAAATCGCAATTTTGTAACTTGATTATGCTCATACTGAACAAATACATTACATGAATTAAGTCAATGACACCATCGTTGATTTCGGTAGGACACAAGTTGAACAAAGAGGTACTTTTAATGATAGAATCGAAGTTTAATTAGACATAACTTTTTTGCGACAGCTAGCGTCAAGGTAAGACTTAATACTAGTGGTGCATTATACCTTTGAGTACATAACCAAACAGGTTTCAGCTGCGTAAACCTGCGGCTTTGGTGTCGGGAGCATTTTTTCTATAACTCTTATCAGTACTTGGAGTATCTTGCTTTCGTTTTTCATAATATCAAAAAATGTTTTAGATAAAAGTTGAATGGTTCCTAGGAGGCCATAATTTAATGTAATTAGTTTGTGTTTAGTTTGATTGATTCCAAAACTATAATTACATAGGTATGCATAATTATATTCCTTTTTCGTATTTTATTTAAATTTCAAATATATTTTTTTACAAATCGCAAAACTATCAGTTTTATTTTTATTATGAATCGTCCCCAACTTTAAGTTCCTCAACTTTCCGTACCTATACCTCTCAAAACACCAGTAACGCGGATTATTGTTTCACTTTGGAGTAGCCATTTTGTTTTTAGTCATTTTGACTTCAGATTTGTAATCAGCGACCTCAAAAACCCCAGGATACCAAGTTTTGTGTAAATTGAAGGTTTCACATTGATGCTATCATATTTTTTCCTAAATATGGCGATTTCGAACCACTGTGCGCCCGGCCAATTACTATCATTCAACATTATTCATTATCCAATCGGTTCGACAGTGATTAGCCGCTATTTGACACATAATATAACCTAAAAGAAAATATTACTTGATTTGGTGATAGAAATAAGATTAAAATTATACAATATAAATGGATATATTTTATTATGTATGTATTTGTTGTGTTTGTTTCTGTTTTTAACAGGGGGCTAATTACTGTTTCACCATTAACATGGTTAAAAAACTCACTGGACGCCCGGCCAATTACTGGCATTCAACATTATTCATATGACAGTTGTTGGCCCCCGGTATTTTTCATAATATCTGTATAATTTTAACAAATCAATAATTCTTTATAAAATTTCAACTTCTATTTATCGATATATATCGGATATGAGAAATATACACATCATAAATACATTAAACTATTCGCAAACTTTCAACTGTACTCTTATGGTTTTTTGATTAAATGGCTGTAATTTCCAAGCTTCAAAGCCGAGTCATCCTATTTGCTTTTATATATAATCACAGTATATAATGAGTGGAGAAATATTGATCACATCCGAAGCAAGAAAGTACAAGGAATATGAATATGTTCATTAAAAATAGGCATAACATTGGTATTTCTTTATATTCATTTATTTCTCAAAATATGGCCAATCACTACCAAGTGGCCAACCTACTCTTTACCCCTATTGGTCAGAACATTGATTCTTTCTCGATAGCTTCATCTCGTATTGGTCTACGCATAGCTTCCTAACGCACACAACTATTACGCTAAGAATAAATTACAGTCAAACGGCTAGGTTCAGGCGGAGCCGAGCAGCGTTCCCGTTACCCCGCCATACCCTGCGAGGGCCCCGCGACTCCAACAGCCGAACCCACGATCGTCAGATGGTGGTTGCTGATTTCTCCTCGATCGCTGTTCCCGAAAACGAATTCACCGGCCAATATATCTGATACCGACCTGGTGTACATGTCTGCGGATCCCCCTTATTTTATTCAAAGCACACCCTAATTTAAGGGATGTCAATTTTAAGATATAATTCTTTCTAATAGAACTACTATATTCACGGTTCAAACTATCTTTTGATGAATATTACAGATGAATTGGTTTGCTTTGATATCATGAACCACCATGTGTTTGCAAGCACCTCACGAAGAATTATCAAGCGACTTCAAATAAATATATCCAAGTGGTCACAGAGCACAGGATACGAAAATCGTGTCATTTTAACTATTCAACCCTTCGAGCTGACAGATATTTCTGAACGAAGCTAGACCCAGCGCTGGGCATAATGAAAGAATCCTAATCCAACGTTCCAGCTACCACAAGATCGCCGATAGAAAGCGATCGAGGGGGCGTTTCTACGAATGCGCGATAAATTTCGCCCATTCCGGGAAGACTACTCTCCTCGATGCCGATATAACCGATTTTACTGCCTCGCGGAGTCGAGGTCCTTTTCATTAAAGCTTTTACTGCCCGCTAAATGCGCTGAAACGCGCAGCAGTCGGGTCTAGAGATTCGGCTCCGGAGAAGGAAGGGAGCGCAGGAATGACAGTGGGACACAGAGGGAAGACGAAAGAGCCAGGATGGAAGGAGGAAATTGAAAAACAGCCGGGAGAAAGGAGGGCGTAAAGAGGCTTGGAAGAAAGGGGACAGAGCGAGGGGAAAAAGGATCTCCTTGTTCATCGAATGTTAACCTGAATCACGGTGCAACAGCCTTGTTCTCTCCCTGGCCCCCTCATTACAGGCGACTAATAAACTCCCGACGAGTGCGTGCAGCACTCCGTTCCATAAGACTGCACCAAGGTTTCCGTGAAATCGCTTCTCGCTGACTCCTTTCAAAGCAATCGGGGCCGTTCGCGAAATATAAAAGTCACCTCTGGCCGGGCTGGCTGGATGACGCGCACAAGCGCGCGCCCGTGTGCAATTAGCAAGTGAATGACTTTCGGCCTGACTTGAAATTGTTCTGCTGGAAAGTCACGCCGCTCGATTTTTTTTTCGCCCCCTGTCTGTCTCTCTTCTTTTTTTCCCTCCCTTTTTTTTCGACGCTTCAAAATCACCGGACCGTGAACAATTTTTCTGAAACGGCGCACCAAACGTCGCTATCCTCCGCGTTCTTTCATTTTGCACTCGCGACGACGCGACACGACAAACAATCCCGCTTCTGGAGCGTGTAATTTGGAATTTTATTGGCCCCGCGTCGGATTCAACGCTCGCCGTTCCACTTGGCCGTTAGCGCCACCGACTGCTCGCGAAATTATGCGATTTTTTGGGGGGGTAAAAATTGTACGCTGAAGGGTTCAGATTGCAGCTTCTATGCATTGGGACAAGATGGTTTACTTACACTTCGTTTGAAGGTTTCACGACCAGACGATATATGTTTATCAAGGATATTAAAATAAGAATTTCTAGAGAAGGCTGATAGAATTCATGGCGCACGGTGAAGTTCGTTCAAAAATTGGTTGGAAAACTGTTTACTTGATATTAGAATCACTATACAGGGTGTCCCACGGTAGACTGGACAGCAGGATATCTCCTAACATATGGGAGATAAAAAAATAAAAAAAATATAGAATTGCATGGTTCGATGGGGCCAATTTATTAGCGCAGACAATTTTTTTTCGATTATTATTTTAAAAGATACGATGGTCAAGTTCGGTTTTTTAAATGGAATGATTTTTTTTAAGAGGTGAGTTGATAGTGCGTTCCAAGACAAATTCAATAAGCATTAATGTATACACTTGATTTCCACTGGTTTTTGAGATATTGCGCTTGCAAATTTACTGATTTTCACTGGAAGAAAACCCGCTGGAATAGCAAGGACCGGGGTCGGTCTTGCTGGCGCCACGGGGGGCCTTGCCTGTTGAAACAGATACCTACCTGCCAAAGGTCTACGCCAGGCCCAAGACTGGACAATTCCGTCAGAAATCCTACTTACAAGGAAACATATCGAACCCGAAAATTCTGATTTTAATGAAACTCCGTACGATTGTAGAGCATGTCGGAGTATGTAAGAAACGATTTTTTTTTCTGCGGAAAAACACTCTGAGGGGGTGAAATCAGCCCCCAAATTTTCAGCGATTTTTCGTTTTTCGAGTATAACTTTGTAACGGTGCGAGGTAGAAGAAAACTGTAAATGGACAAAATGTTCAGTGTTTGATGCCGTATAACGCGCTGCAAAAGAAATTTTTGTACGTCCAACAATTTATAAATAAATTAAAATTTTCGTTATTTTACATATAATTTCTAACCGTGAGGGTTGGGGACGATCTTTTTCCGTGTAAAAGTTATAATTCGCAATGGTTTACTAAAATGTAAAAGGAAAAAATTTTGGTTCATTTGTTTATTTGTTTACAAAAATTTTCCGCCTTTGTCCATATTACTACCATCTGCCACTTGACAATCGATTGTTTGTAAATTACTTATAAATTGTCGGACGTACAAAATTTCTTTTGCAGCACGTTATACGGCATCAAACACTGAACATTTTGTCCATTTACGGTTTTCTTCTACCTCGCACCGTTACAAAGTTATACTCGAAAAGCGAAAACTCGCTGAAAATTTGGGGGCAGATTTCACCCCCTCAGAGTGTTTTTCCGCAGAAAAAAAAAATCGTTTCTTACATACTCCGACATGCTCTACAATCGTACGGAGTTTCATTAAAATCAGAATTTTCGGGTTCGATATGTTTCCTTGTTAGGTAGGTACATCTGCGGTATCAAGAAGCGGGTGCAATATCCATTACAGCGTATTAATGGATTCCTTATGTTTTTCTGATGAAAATCATACCAAATATCATGCAAATCGAACTACTTTGACACAAGCTGTTTGTATTCCTTATGTAAAAGTTGTCCGATTTACACGACATTTGTAATGATTTTCATCGATTTTCACAATTTTCACCCCTTCGAGGGTCGAAGGCCATGAAAATTGGGTGAGGCACTGCGAAGGTCTGTCCTCGCCACGGGATAGGCCGCATCTCCTTGGCGGGCGTTGCTCCAGAATTACCCTGTATCATTTTAAAAAATAAAATAATACTTTATTCTTTATTGTATGGATATGAAAGTGTCGCCGATGGATTCCTTGGGGTTTTCCGATGAAAATCATTACAAGGGTCGTGTAAATCGGACAACTTTTACATAAGTAATACAAACAGCTTGTGTCAAAGTAGTTCGAGTTGCATGATATTTGGTACGATTTTCATCAGAAAAACAGGAATCCATTGATGTCACTTCCTCTTCGATACGATGAAGAAAAGAATTTCTTAATACGCTGTATTGGATATTGCACCCACCTCTTGATACCGCAGATGTGCCTACCTAAGTAGGATTTCTGACGGAGAAGAATTGTCCAGCCTTTGGGCCTGGCGTAGACCTTTGGCAGGTAGGTATCTGTTTCAACAGGCAAGGCCCCCCGTGGCGCCAGCAAGACCGACCCCGGTCCTTGCTATTTCAGCGGGTTTTCTTCCAGTGAAAATCAGTAAATTTGCAAGCGCAATATCTCAAAAACCAGTGGAAATCAAGTGTATATATTAATGCTTATTGAATTTGTCTTGGAACGCACTATCAACTCACCTCTTCAAAAAATAGTTCCATTTAAAAAACCGAACTTGACCATCGTATCTTTTAAAATAATAATCGAAAAAAAATTCGTCTGCGCTAATAAATTGGCCCCATCGAACCATGCAATTCCATTTTTTTTTTATTTTTTATCTCCCATATGTTAGGAGATATCCTGCTGTCCAGTCTACCGTGGGACACCCTGCACATATGCTGATAGAATATTTGGCGAGAGTAACGCCACAGTCAAGGTTAATGAGTTTAAAATCAACCTGGGTCGATTTAATTATTTGTATGTTAAGGGGGTAAGCCTCCACCTGGAAGGCCTAAAAGATTGGGTAAATTTCAAATTTGTTTCACAAGTAATTTCTCAGGGATATATCAGGATTTTATTTAGGAGATGTTAGGCGCACGATTTTTGAATAATATAAAAAAGAGGAAATGATGTCTTTGTATAGAAATTTCTTGTTCACTGAAACACTTCGGCTTTGGAGGTTTATAGGAATTAAGGAGATTAAAGTATGATAAAAACCGAAAGCTACATTGAAGAAAATATATTTTTCTTTAAGTTGAAGTAAGAAATTTGTTTTATGTTCCAATCGATTTTGGTGCTTGGAGACAGCTGACAAGACATGGCGGAAACAATGTTGTATGAATCCGCCATTTTAAAACTTTAAGTAATAAATAATGTATGAAAATTGAGTAGAATGATCTCGATATTTCAATGAAAAATTACCTGAGGAAACAAATTTTTTTATTTACCCATTCTTTGAGGCCTACAAGGTGGTGTATGCTTAAATGACCAGCATTGGTCATTAGGGCTGAGCGATACTATATAAGCGAAAATTTAAATTTGGGTGCGGGATAGTTGTATTTTGATTAGCCAATCACAACTGTAAAAAAAATTTGAAAAATATTCATGTTTGCAGGTTTCTTTTTCTCTGAAAAATATAAAAATTCACAATGTGAATCTTATTTTTACATTTTGAAAATTTAAATTTAAATTTTCAGTTGGCTTGGGTGTGAGATAGTTGTATTTTGATTAACCAAACACAACTGTAAACAAATTTTGGAAAAATATTCATGTCGGTAGGTTCCTTTTTCTCTTAAAAATGTAAAAATTCACAATGTGAATTTTATTTTTTACATTTTACGCCTATATTGTATCGATTCGCCCTATTGGTTTTAGTCGATCAGGTATCGACCTCAGTTCAGTTCAAGTTGGACTACACAGTATGTCCAGTTTGTTCGTATAGGTAGACGCTATTATTTTTCCAACTATTGACAAAACGAAAAAATGTTTCATACGAAAGTTGTTTGATTTGATGTAGGAAAAATAAAATGAAATCGTGAAATGCACAATAAAGTAGCAATAGTAAGAATATACAGTTCCATTTAAAAAAAATTACATTGATGTTGAAATCTCTGTAAATAATAGCTTAAACGCAAATCCTAATATTCTATTACCTATGTTTCCTCCTTCAAATCAAGCAACTTTAATATGAAACATTTTTTCGCTTTTTCAATAGTTAGAAAAATAATCGGTAGCGTGTTTACAGTATACGAACAAATGAAGCGCTGTAAAAAAGTTTAATTTTGTAAAAGGTCTGGAAAACAAAATCCCTGCATGACTTGGTTTCAAAGCAAACGATCGGAGACTCTACGACAATACTTTCGATGCTTCCTCGAAATTTAGTTGTTATAGTGCTAACTTTGAACATTTACTTAATTACAATAAACTCAATTATTATACTTCAAATTAACATTATTGATTAAATAAAGAACTGGTATGAAACCGTGTACAAACTCATAAACACACTTCCTTTTTAATATTCTTTCCTTACCAACTAATAATTATTTTATAAAAAGAGTAACGCTGTCTAACAACGTATATTTTAGGGGAAAAACTCCAGAAGAATGCTAGGAACTATTAACACAAGACGCTACAAAAGTATCGTCGCGAAAACACACCAAAACGTGTTAAGAGTCGTTTTAAATCAACCATAAATGATACATGGTAACATCTTTGCATTGTACACAGTGATTGTAAAATGGAGGTAAGATTTCCATTTTTAAAATCAGAAAGCAACGAATCTACCGATTTTCGTGTTGCGACATTTGGAACGAAAAGTCTCGAATGATGTAGCCATAGAAAGAAAAGAAAATTTGCATTCCCCAGCGAATACGGTTGCAGCTAATAATAATGACAAAGCTGCAGCTTTCCAAGCCGCACACTTTAATCAACACGACAAGCATTTATCCAAATGAGATGCAACGTGCCGTGAGCTCCGCGCAATTTGCACGTTCCAACGCGACGCACGGCATCGCATTTGGGCTGAAAATTTCTATTTCGGCGCGATGCCACGCGAAATCGCATGAGAAACATGTTGGACGCAGCACCCCGCTAGCGATTATATTTCAAATTGCATCATTTCCATAAGCAAATGAGACAAAATGTTGGCCTACTTTTTGATGGCAACGAAAACAGAAAAGGGGAATGAGGAGATGGGATTGAATTTATTCAAGTGAAGTAAAACGGAGGTAAAACTGGCTTTTTGAATGCACATATAAACTGGTCATTAGAAGAAAGTTTATAGGGTAAACAGTAAAAAAAATAGTTAGTAATCTGCACTAGGGCTGGAACTATTCGAATAATTTAATATTCGAATATTTTACAAGTATTCGAATGCTACGAATAAACTTCGAATATTTTAATATTCGTATGTTATTATTCGAATACTGATATATTCGAATACTGATATATTCGAATACTGATACATTCGAATACTGATATATTCGAATAGTATTCGAATACTGATATATTCGAATAGTACTCGAATACTGATATATTCGAATAGTATTCGAATACTTGGATATTCGAATTATATTCGCCAAATAATGGAGCAACTGAAGTATTCGAATACCGAAAAATTCGGCAAATAATCCCAGCCCTAATCTACACACATGAAAATATTAATTTTTAATTTTATTTTGATCACTGATATGTTTGTACATATTAGATTGCTGCTAGAATTCTTGCAGCTATTTATTATTTTAACCAGAGTTGGGCATTAACTAAATAGAAAATTATTTAAATAACGAACGACTAAAAGTTACTTTAACTTTAGATTATTCGACGCAGGACGAATCATTTTTTTACCGTTAATTAATTATTCGAAATTTGATGTAAACAAAAATGTTGCCCATCTCTGATATTAACTATGATTACATTGTAGGAAACAAGGTAATATATTTTCATTTCAGTCTTGTTAACTTTGATATTAATAAATTTGAAATTATATAATTTATAGAAAAATTCCGGCTTATCCCTCAAATGAGTTCAAACAATTATTATCTCAACATCTATGCGAAAAATATACATTAGTCTTCCTCTGAAATTAGGAAAGTATCACGAAACGAAAACACTATATTGAACCTGATATCAAACATTTGAAATTTCCTATGCACCAATTGATATTATTAAACATTGCGACAATGAACTATAAAATTTCCTTTCATCCCCTAACAGCATCATATATAGTTTTCAAACTCCATTAAAAACCATCTTAATTAAGAAAATGTGTGGAGCACAAAACAAAATATTTATCATTTCACTCCAGCTATCCAGTACCTACTTTGAATCATACAACTTCTTCGAGCAGAGAACCAACGACAATTGGGCCAAGTTGTGCAGAAAGCTACCAACCCTCTATGATCTGAAATTGAGTAAAAGTTTGAAGATTTTAATTGTTAAAGAAAAGTAGTTTTATTTCCACTGAGTATATTCTATTTCCTGTTATTGTTTTACAATGTTTTTAATAGGTTACTGAATACTATAATTAATATTATTTTAAAGTTTCTGTAGTTTTCGTTTTTAAGCCTAAAATGGAACTATGACTTAACGACAAATGTAAGAGTTGTTCTATGGGTTGGTAATTTCCTGCAAAATAAAGATCACAAAATTATAGAATCCGTACTGTGTTTAACTAATTTTTATTCATTTTGAGGGTTGCTAAGTTTCTGCATAATTTGGCCCAATTAAACAGTCCACTCAACTTCTAAAGCACAATTAGTTAAAGCAATAAAAGTAACAAAAACCCCTCCTTTCCCCATGAAAATCAAGGTTACCGCAGGTCTGAATGGAAACTCTCAAGTATTCTATTTTAAAACGCGCGACATTTGCGTGCCGCCTATAAAAAAAATTCCTTCCGTCGCCGCGCGTGACGATAAGTAAACGCTCCTCTATCAGAAAGCCGTGGATAGCGGCGCTAAGCGTCGAGGCTGGTATTATTTCAAATCGCCGGGACGTTCTTTGGATTTTTAAAAGAACGACCACTTTGTGTCAGAACGTGCCTCAAGAGAGTGAGACGAGGTCGTCGTCGTCGTCGTCGTCGTCGGTGTAGGACGTCGAGAGGAGGCCATAGGCGTCCAGACGGCGACGTCGTCGTCGGCGCCTAGCGTCGTGCTAACTAGCACCCCTAGCACACACACCCACGCCTTTATTAAACGTCGCCCGTCGGCTCGCCGTATACGTTTCCCCTCATAAAATTGAACATGGCGTACATACCTATACGCGTGGAAGAGCTTGAAAGAGAGGCCAGAAAATGGAGGGAGTGAGGCGGAGGAGCACGAAGAGAATGGTTTCGAGAAAGGGCCACAAAGGAAGAGAAACAAGTGCAAATAGACTGTGAAGGAACGAAAACGAAGAGGAAGAAGAGGACGGAATAAACTATTCGGCTGGGATTTCTGAATCTTTCGATCGAGACGAATTGCCACTGTCTCCTGGATTCAAAGAATATCTGGAGTTTAAAGCAAAATTCCATGCCGTTGCTTGTCGGATAGGAGACAGAAGCAGGAACGGGCATTTTGGAAGAATAAAATTGGTGGACGAATTTGAAATAGGGCTGGGACTATTTGTCGAATTTTTCGGTATTCGAATATCCAAGTACTCGAATACTATTCGCATATCCAAGTATTCGAATACTATTCGAATATTTAAGTATTCGAATACTATTCGCATATCCAAGTATTCGAATACTATTCGAATATTTAAGTATTCGAATAGTATGGTGTGAATTATAAATCAAATTCTTTAGGTTCATTTGTCAGGGTGAAATCTTGTAAGCTAATTTTGACCCACTTCACACCATACTATTCGAATACTGATGTATAAAAATTAAATTTAAGCCATAAACTGATGTATTCGAATAGTATTCGAATAATAACATTCGAATACTCAAATATTCGAAGTTTATTCGTATCATTCGAATACTTGTAAAATATTCGAATATTAAATTATTCGAATACTTGTAAAATATTCGAATATTAAATTATTCGAATACTTGTAAAATATTCGAATATTAAATTATTCGAATACTTGTAAAATATTCGAATATTAAATTATTCGAATACTTGTAAAATATTCGAATATTAAATTATTCGAATACTTGTAAAATATTCGAATATTAAATTATTCGAATACTTGTAAAATATTCGAATATTAAATTATTCGAATACTTGTAAAATATTCGAATATTAAATTATTCGAATACTTGTAAAATATTCGAATATTAAATTATTCGAATACTTGTAAAATATTCGAATATTAAATTATTCGAATACTTGTAAAATATTCGAATATTAAATTATTCGAATACTTGTAAAATATTCGAATATTAAATTATTCGAATAGTCCCAGCCCTAGTACAGAGCAAAGAGAACATAGGTACGTGAAAGGAAGAGAAGATTTGAAATTTATATTGTCTACCAAGAAAATTCCAAGGAGAGGGATCGCAAAGTATCTTCCCTATTTTCCTTATTTGCAACACGCCTTTAATATTATTCGTCTTTCGACGAAGAAGAACGAGAAGTGAAGTTAATATATAAAATAAAAGAAGAAAAGAGGAGAGGAGAAGGTATTGCTCGGTCTACTAAAGTAAAAGAAACTACGAGTACTGGAATTATAATTGTTTCCAACAGTCTCTTCCAGTGCCAGTTACGAACAGTAAACGTTGCGTTACAGGTTTCCACAGAAAGGAAAGAAATAATTACATACAACGCGTTGTAATATAATTAGAGGCCCGTGGAGGATAAAAATAGGAAGGGGATGGGGAGCAAGAGACGGAGAGGGAGAGACGAAGCGTGGAAGAAACGCGAATGAGGGTGACGATGGAAGAGACGCGGAAGGAAGGGGATTAAAGTGATCCGGCGAGAGAATCAGGGCGGAAAGACAACGTGAGTTACAAGATTTATTAAATCCCCGATCCGAAGTCTTTTAATTACGGAACGTGACGAAAAGCAAAATTGTTTTCACGGCTGAGCGAGGGGGTGGCGAATAACATTAACCGTTAACGAGTAGTTTCGATATCGGCGTTCCGTGATGGGGTAGGTACTCGCGACGTAAGGATGTTAAAGTGGGTATTAAACGCAGATAGAATAGCCGGGTGAAGATAAAGCCATATACCCCGGTATAGGGTAGGTCTAACATATTCTGGAAGTTTAAGTCTCACGAACTAAAATATGACTTTGTAAAAACTACGGTTGCGTGGATAGAGTCTCTGGGCAATGTACAGGGTGCGGTCAAAAGGGTGGTACGGCGGGCAAGAGGTGATTCCTTATACAAAAATAAATCCAAATTTTAAACTAAAAGTTCTTCATCCGAGGCTCAATTTTCGAAAAAATGGATTTTCAAGAATCAATCAATAAAATGGAATAGAATTTATCGGTAAGTACAGTACAACTGCGAATGAAATGAATCCTCATGTAGAAATATCTAAGTCGGAATAAATTTCTACAAGTGGGATTTGATCTCGAAAAAAATCGATTTGAAGGTGGAACCGCTTTTTAGATATTCAAACTAGGGCTGGGACTTTTTGTCGAATTTGTCGGTATTCGAATATTCGAATACTTCAGTTGCTCAATTATTTGGCGAATATAATTCGAATATCCAAGTATTCGAATACTATTCGAATATTTAAGTATTCGAATAGTATGGTGTGAATTATAAATCAAGTTCTTTAGGATCATTTGTCAGGGTGAAATCTTGTAAGCTAATTTTGACCCACTTCACACCATACTATTCGAATATATCAGTATTCGAATACTCAGATATTCGAAGTTTATTCGTAGCATTCGAATACTTGTAAAATATTCGAATATTAAATTATTCGAATAGTCCCAGCCCTAATTCAAACCCGATTTTCGTGGAAACAGAGTCTCGGATGAAACAATTTTATTTATATTTTTTATGAATTTTTGCAGAAGGAATCACCTGCTGTCTGCTTCTACCATCCCTTCGGCCACACCCTCTATACGTACTACATCACAGGGGGTGGTAAAATTAATAGAACGCACATGGAGAAAGGTTTTCCTTACCGTCCACAATGATATTGAACTATGATTAAAGAACGAAGGTAAAAAATGGCAAATTTTCGAAGTCATCGAAAAGAATGAATATTAATCATTATTTGAATGCAATTTTGATGATAATTCGTCCGAATTTTCCTCAGAGCGCGATCTGTCCATGAAATAATAATTTAAGAAACTTGCAGATAAATCATCAGAGAATTGATATGGATCAAATAAAAAGGAACACAAAGGTGTTGCCACACGAGGACATCCTACAACCCTTACGCCAATTTTGGACCAGAGCGTGGCAATAATAGCATGAAACTATTCAACAAATTTTAATTCCTCCACATATCGATTTTCCACCAAATTCGTCGGACAAATCACATTTTCCCTAAACTCCTCGATACCTCACGCACAAAACAGCAAGGATTGAATACCATTAATCACCCCATAATCACCCATCTCCGTTTGACAAATTCCCCCAGGGTCGATGGCCCAGTAAATATTGAAACTTCAGCCCACAAATCATGGGAACGGTTTCTAGGCAAGAAGTTTCCCTTCAAGCGCACCCTTTTTCCCCGTGCTCGGCGGGGCCGCGACGCACTTTGCACGAGAGCAAGAATATATACATCTTAATAGGAACGGTGAGTAGAGGGTGAACTCTCGCGCAAAATTTATTAAAACCCTCCCTCCCCGCTCGCTCTGTCCGGTTAACCGTCCAGAAAGCGGTGAGCGTACGCGAATTAAAGGCAACGACATGCTGAACATGTCCTATACCCAGCGCGTCAAAGGAACCGCCCCGGCGTACAGTTAACAGGGTTAGATCCCGTGCCCGTAAAGTCGCCCGAGGGTAATTAAAAAGAATGACCACGAACAGCCCGTCTAAATTTAGAATTCGGAGGCGAATCGCGCGGACCCTGATCGATATCGCCATTGCTATCTGGGGCGATTCTTCTTTTGTACTCGATGTCGATTTTTTAAATTTTCCAGCCGCTTTTCGGCAAATAAACACACCCTTTTTCGAGGAAAGACAGGCGAGATTCTGGTAACGAAATACGTAGGAGACTGGTTAAAAGTACATACGAGACCACCTGATTTATCGTTATTTTTGTTATAACGTGGAGATTAGGGCTGGGACTATTTGTCGAATGTTTCGGTATTCGAATATTCGAATACTTCAATTGCTCAATTATTTGGCGAATATAATTCGAATATCCAAGTATTCAAATATAATTCGAATATCCAAGTATTCAAATATAATTCGAATATCCAAGTATTCGAATATAATTCGAAAATCCAAGTATTCGAATACTATTCGAATATTTAAGTATTCGAATAGTATGGTGTAAATTATAAATCAAGTTCTTTCGGCTCATTTGTCAGGGTGAAATCTTGAATACATCAGTATTCGAATAGCATTCGAATGCATCAGTATTCGAGTAGTATTCGAATTCATCAGTATTCGAATAGCATTCGAATGCATCAGTATTCGAATAGCATTCAAATGCATCAGTATTCGAGTAGTATTCGAATGCATCAGTGTTCGAGTAGTATTCGAATGCATCAGTATTCGAGTCGTATTCGAATGCATCAGTATTCGAGTAGTATTCGAATGCATCAGTATTCGAGTAGTATTCGAATGCATCAGTATTCGAGTAGTATTCGAATGCATCAGTATTCGAGTAGTATTCGAATGCATCAGTATTCGAGTAGTATTCGAATGCATCAGTATTCGAGTAGTATTCGAATGCATCAGTATTCGAGTAGTATTCGAATGCATCAGTATTCGAGTAGTATTCGAGTAGTATTCGAATGCATCAGTATTCGAGTAGTATTCGAATGCATCAGTATTCGAGTAGTATTCGAATGCATCAGTATTCGAGTAGTATTCGAATGCATCAGTATTCGAGTAGTATTCGAATGCATCAGTATTCGAGTAGCATTCGAATGCATCAGTATTCGAGTAGTATTCGAATGCATCAGTATTCGAGTAGCATTCGAATGCATCAGTATTCGAGTAGTATTCCAATGCATCAGTATTCGAGTAGTATTCGAATGCATCAGTATTCGAGTAGTATTCCAATGCATCAGTATTCGAGTAGTATTCGAATGCATCAGTATTCGAGTAGGAGTCGAATAATAGCATTCGAATACTAAAATATTCGAAGTTTATTCGTAGCATTCGAATACTTTTAAAATAAGATTTTTAAAATAAGTGTGAATGCATTACCTCTGTCCAATTAAAAATGAAAGAGGCACATTATCGTATTGTTATGCTGTAGAATAATTTTGTTAAAGAAATCTTCTACTTTTTTAATAACATATATATCCCTATACCTACATTTCCAGATATGATTTCACCGAATTATTTACAACATCATATTTTCCAGCTGCATCGCCGAAACGAATTTACTTTAGCTCGTCCAATAAAGAGAAGAAGAAAATAGTCCGTTTTTAATCTTTTCACCCTCCTAATAAAATTCAATTACGAGACAAGCCGGCTCGCGTCCGGTCATTTTCAGTTTCACCACTGGCTATCGAATTACCATTCCCCGCGGGGGAGCTACGTTCGAAAAATTTCGGCGCGTGGTGGAGCCAAAATGCCTAGGAACGAATTTTTCATCGGGCGATTCCTCGGCACGCTCTACGCCACGCTTCGCGGAGCGCTTCATTGTTTTAAATCAAACTTCAAATGCAAAACGCCGCGCTCCACCGCCGCGAAATATTGCAACGGCCGCAAAAATAGCACGAATTATTCATACGAATATATTTTTCGGCGTGTGTATAGGAATTAGCAATATATCTCGGCCCCGTTTCCTACGAATTTTTCCGAGCGAATCGCGTTTATTCCGCTCGCTGCTATTTCCAAACTAAGCAACAGAACAGGGAATAACTGGTGTATTTCACGCATCTATGAGACATTAAATTTCTGTATGACTCGCTGAGGCATACATTACGTCAAATAAATAGGAGCGTTTATCGATGATGTGCAATCGCATTTTCTTTTTTGTTTTAAAATCACATCTGGGACTTCAATTCAACAGGACTAACTTCTAATTGAATTCTATATACGTGAAAGGAGAAGATGTGATCGTAATATTTAATTGAAGAACATGCATTAATCCCCTAATTGCTCTTCTTGTAACCAGCGAGTTAATTAAATAGAAAAGCCTGTACAGTGGCCGTAATAAATCATTTTCTGTGTACCAGTATTTATCCGTATCGTTAACCCGCAGACTCAAGTATGCGGATCTGGTTACAAGTCAAGCGGCACTCGTTCCGATAATGACGTAATGGAATAATAGACGTCGAGTACAGTTGGAATCTGAACGATATCCCCTCGGTGGATATCATCCTCGAACCTCGATTGATTGTGGAATTTGAAATCGTATCGGTCCTGGGGCCAATGTTTGGCTCGAGCCCTTGTTGCCGCCCCTCCGCTCGAATCCCTGACTATTCAGTACGAATTAGACGCATCGAATCGAACTTGGGAAATTCTGTGAAATTTGTTATGAAAATTTCGTCATACTTGCAAATCGAATTCTTTCTGAGTAATTCATGTGGAGTAACTGTATGTTGTATCAGAATTATATGACGACCACTATAGGCCCTACATAAAAAAATTTTAAAAAAATTGAAACCGGCTTCAAAATAATAAAAATGCACTAAAAAGTAAAAAATAATTTTTTCCCATATTTAATCTACGACCCATATATTTTTTAAGTCGACGCCAGATTTACACAGTTCAAATGATGAGGCGCCGACTTAAAAAAGATGAGAGACGTAGATTAAATAAGGGAAAAAATTATTTTTTAATTTTTAGTGCATTTTTATTATTTTGAAGTCGGTGTTAATTTTTTTTTAATTTTGTTATTTTTAACGTTTTAGTTTTATATATATTGACACAACATGTTGAGGAGATATGCGCGTATAAATAAATAAATAAATAAAATATTGGGCCAATGTTGATGCAGTGTAGGATGGAAACACCGGGGCATGGCCCTCCTCCGAATAAAAGAAGATCATCGAAATCGGCCCATATGCTGAGGAGTTATTCGGGAACAAACATAAAAAAAACATACATACGGGTCGAATCTATAATCTCCTCCTTTTTTTTAAGTCGGTTAATAAATGTGTCTTCACAGAGCGTTGAACAAGTAAAATGTTCGAGCACATGCTGACACTCACTCTCTGTGGTGTTAATTAAACAGCCTAAACTAAGTGTAATGTTAATTAAGGCTACGAACTCTTTCGTTATATTGAAAGATGAAAAGAGTGGGTTATATTAATTAATGCAAATGTATAATTTTAAAAGTTGAAAACCATGAAACACAAGAATTAAATCCATTTTATTGAACAGAACATATATTTTCTCAGACACTTTCTTGTAACATCAAAAATAAGAAAGTCATTTACGGTGTAAAGCAACAGTAACTCACTTTGTCTATATTCTGCAATTTAACAACGGAAATAGTGGTTTTAACCGCTAAAAATAAATCTATAGTAGTTTTATAATTTATATTATAAGTAATGTAATATTACAACTACTTCAGTTGTGAAAAACTTCCAGAAATTAGCATAATTATGCTGTTATATACAAAATATAATATGAGCAATGTCACGTGGTGATGATTTAAAAATCGCGCGGTCTCCTTAAAACTAGTTCTTTAATAGGAACTTTTTTGTGCAATGCTGAATTTATTCCTATAATTTTAAATAACTTGATTGGTGAAATAAGGAGGAATACAATCTTAGGGTGTGTTTCAATTCACGCATACTGCGTATAGACTGCAGGCAATGGTGATTGGTGGTTCATGCAGTGAGTGAATAGACTGCATAACCGAATTCGTAGAATTCCCTAGAATCCTCCAACTTCTAGCGCATGATGCGTGCAGTAACTACAGAAAATCAAACCATAGGCAGCCAATGCACATAATGCGCGCATGCATAGTTGTTCGAATTCAAATACTTGAATCAGGTCATGCAATTTATACACTCACCGTATGAACCACCAATCACCATTGCCTGCAGCTATGCGCAGTATGCGTGAATTGGAACACAGCCGAAATAACTTTCAACCAGTTCCTGAAACTTACTAGTTATCCCTAGCTTTATCAACTAGAAATTTAATAGTACATACGAATTGGTTTAGATGTTTTCTGTAAACATTAAATACAAGACGCAAATCGAACAAGATAAATGCTATCAAATAAATATCTCAAGAAACACCTAATTAAGTATACACTTCTCACAATACGTTCGTAAAACTATTGTTACTGCATTTTACAATTCAAACCGCCTTAAAGAAAACATATTTTCAGAAAATGGGCTGTACATGCCCATACAAATTAATACACTTACTTTCTATAAGCGCTACTATGAATTTATTTAAAAAAAAGGACGATAGTTTATTTATTTTTGTTGACTGTAAGTACCAATATTAAATTTCAAATATCCCTAGTATGTCCTAACCTATCGTCACCTATTGTGTTCAATTGTGTTAACGTGAATTCTTGCAATGAAGTACCGGTTGAATTTTCTAATGTATCACAAATGCAGAAGTATTCTGCTTCAAGAGACTAGAAGATACGCGGGTCACAGCAAATGGCAGAATATTAAGCATACGAAACAGGAGCAGGATGCCGCGAGGGCGTCACTATTTCGCAGCTTGACTAATAAAATGAGAATTGCAATATCAGGTGTTTTTCCAAACATGAATGAATGTAATAAAATCTATTAAAGCGTATGCACAGAATACGAACAGTGAACATTCACGAGCACGTTCATCGTAGATTATCGAACATTTTTCCGAACATAATCAAGCTTGTAATGTTTAGAAAAGCATAGTGATAGCAGTAGAAATTTATAATTCCTGTTTCAGAGAGCGGCAGTGCAGAGCCAAGTCAGAATATAAAACTGGCACAGCTTATTGACCAAGCTAAGAAAGCCAATATGCCAGTAAGTACGTTAAACACATTTCTGCAGAAAATGAAGAATCCAGCTTCAAAATCTCAATCGGATATAATGACAGTTCGTGGCCCTGGAGGTTGCACATTGATTCTGTATATATCTGCCAGCAATATTAAGACAGTGAAACCACAGATTGCCTATCAGTTAAAAAAGAACAGGTATTGAATTAACTTATATTTCTTTTTCCTAATACAATTGCTAAAACAATTTGTAATTCACATTACTTTTTTGCACACAGTGCTCAAGTTGTGGACTCCTCAGTAATGAATATATTTGACTGTGCATGTTACATTATTGCTTCAAAAACCTGTGATTTGGATCAAGCAATGGAAGATGCCATACATATAAATGCTCAAGATGTAGAGGAAGTAAAAGAAGATGACCAAATATGTTTTAAGGTAAGAAAATACCAATTCTTCTATACGTTGATGAATTACATCTTCCTATTTATTTGTTGCAGTTCAAGTGCGATTTTCAGTCCTCCCAGAAGAGTACAAATCAGTTAATAAATCTAGGTTACTCTGTAATTTCATCCGACGACGTATGCACACCAGAAACTCTGGTTGAATTAGGAGAAGAAGATTTAAAAGTAGCAAACAGACTTAAGGAAAGACTTTCAGCCTTTGACGAAATTGACAAAATAGACGACAACATAGCAGAATAATTAACTAAAAGTAACGCTTTCTGATGTATATAATATAAACTATATTATTTCGCAACTTCGACGGTAACAAACCGGAAGAAAGTCGTAAGGTTGGCAAGCCTTTTGGTATTTACTGTCTACCAACAAACCTCAAACATAACCCTAAATAACCCTAGATGGCGCCCGAAAACGATTTTCCATCTCGTATAAACAGTTTCTTATATTTAATAAACTCCTACAAACTCGTGTAAATTAAGCCTGAGAAAATCTATATTGTACGCAGTTAACGGGAGTTTCGAATATCAAATCTCATCACTATCGAGCGAAGGGTTAATTTACCGATTCTCCTCTGTAAACCCACCTTAAAAAATTTATGGGAGAAGCAAGGTGCAAAATACATAAAATATTTTATTGTTCGTCCTTCTAGAACGGACTATTTTTGTCCAAGAAATAAATAAATAATTCTGTACATCTACAGATATGTTTCACAGTAATAGGTATCATTGTAAATAATGAAAAGTATATATGTACAAATTAAAAATATATGGAATCGTTTATAGAAATGTTACCCACTCGTCTATTGTCCCTCAGCGCCATAGCCTTTTATTTCGTGTATATTTGAACCTGGAAAATGTACAACGGGGTTTCGGTGGAAAAGAGACTTTAACAATTTCGTTGAGATTTTTGCTTTTTCACTCCAAGGGCTAAATGAAACATTAAACGTTTCACTGTTTGCTGTTTTGGAAGGTGTATTCGTAGATGTGTTTGTTACTTGTTTCAAAGATTCTTCTTTTATAGCTTCTATATGCGTAGAATTATCTTTCGCGGATTCATCGCTCGATTTTTTATCTTTCTTCTTCTTTGGTTTTTTCGCTTTGGGAGTATTTTCATCCATACTGGTTGCATTTTCTTTGTCAGATACCTCTTTCTCGTCTTTTATATGCACTACTTCCGCACTAGAATCGGTTGTATGTGTATCTTGTTTAATTTTCTTCTTCTTGCTCGATTTCGCCGTTTCTTCTATTTTTTCAACTACTTTTTCTACGCGGTCTGTATCATTAGCTTCTGTTTTAATTTCGGAAATTATATCCTCATGATTTTCTACATTTCGCTCAGCATTTTTATTTTTCTTCTTCTTCTTTTCCTTCGATAAATTCTCTCGATGTTCTTCGTCGTGAACTTCGCACTCCGAATTCTCAGATCTTGCTTTTATTTCCGTGACTGCTTCTGCAATCTCTTCTGCGTCACTTTTAATGCTAGTAATCGTTCCATCTTCCGTTTTCTCTTTCTTTTTCTTCTTCTTCGATTTTTTCCTTAAGGGTTGTTCTAAAGGTATAAAATCATTGGTTGCATTTTCTTTTAGTTTAAATTTCTTAATCCCTAGTTCATCTTCGCAAGTTTCTTTGTCTTCCTCTGGTATTTCTACAATTGTCTCTAAATTAGATCGGCGACTACCTTTTCTCTTCTTAGATTTTTGGCTCTTACGTTCGTTGATTTCATTGTCATTTACCTCTTCGGCTACTTCTTCAACCTCTAGCGCTTCGTTCACAAAGCCGGACGGGGAAGGAATATTAACACTATCCTCCCGCTTCTTCTTCTTTTTAATCTTCTTGTTTTCAATCTCGAATTTATCTAATCTAGCTTTCCCTTTTTTCTTTTTGAGAACGTCGGTACTATATTCAACGTAATCATTAAAGGTGACTCTTTTCTTATCAACTACTTCGTCGCTTAAATCTAAAGCAGAGTTCGTAACACCAAATTCCGCTCTCGACACTTCGAACTCCTTTCCATTACAAACTTCATCATCTCGGCATTTTAAATTTAAGGCAGGATTCACAAAACCATTCTTGTACCCACTCTTATTTACAGCACCGTCTTTAAATTTTTTAGAATCATTGCTCAATGCCGACTCACTGTCACCAGAAGACTTTCTCTTTTTCGAGGATTTCGGCCGATTACCAGAATTGCAAATATTCTCGGGGCTATTCAATTTTAAACAAGGATTTTCGAAAGCGTAATTACACGTGCTTTTCGTTTCTTTGCTTTCCTCGCTATCGTGCGACCCTTGTTCCCGAGTTGTAGGGGCAAAACCAAACCCAGCATATTCAGGCTCGCTGTCTGAATCAGATTCCCGCTGCCTCTTAGTTTCAGGCCTGAAGGAATGATCGCGGCCCTTTCTCATAAAATAATCAGCCATGTTACCACCATTTATAGTGATAACACCGCCTGTATTTTCTCGAGTACCGACTGGGTCAAAACTTTCCTCGTCATTACTCTGATTCTTTTTACTGTCCCCCTCTCCGTTTAACTCTTTTTGCCCAAATATATTCGCTATATCTTTCGAGCTATACTTGTTTACATCTTTTCCCCTTGTGAATTTTTGATAGCTAATAATAATAAGAATTCAAGAATGAAATAACGTATACATTTTCATGCAGTTAAATTATTGTATATTACATGCTTTACTTACTGAACACGAGCGCGACTCTGCTTAGATTTCAACTCCAGCGATTTATTATTCAATTCACTTTTTACTTCCTCCGTTTGCGGTACAATAATAGATTGGCTCTTTTGGAGCTCTTGTAAAAAATCGTTAAAACCGTCCTGGTGTTCTGTCCAAGCTTTATCCAAATTGTCTTTCTTAAATCCAATGCCTGTAACAAACAAACAAGGTCATTGCCGTTGTATTAATTTCTATTAACCCTCGGAAGACGGACGGTTCGAGCAACCGCACAGGAGTCGCTGCCTGGCTTCATTTAGAGATTTGGACTATAGTACCTAAGCCCACTGTACTTTATTTTAGATGACATTATTTTTCTTAATGCAATTCATTTTTAAGATTTTTGAGTATTTATTAATGCGATCGGCAACGCCATATTTGCCCAAGTATCTACCGGGGGTCAAATAAAACTTAGAAACGCTTACACAGCCAATGGATATAGATAAAACGATACATGGTAAGGAGAAAGCTTTAACATATATTTGAGTACTAGTCAGGAAAAGGTATAAAGAGTGTCTCTTTAATTTTGACTTGCTTTCTCAAAATAGTAGCATGCAAATTCTGTGTGTAAAATATTATTTTTTTCAGATGTATGCTGGTAATATGATACTCGAATTCATGATTCTGTTTCAATACGATCGAAAACACGTGAAGCCGGGAATCCACCTAGAAGCTAAGCTATGCCATGCGATGCTATGCTATGTCGTGCTATGTTTTAAAAATATTAGATTTGATACATTCTTATGGAACCGTTTCCACCAAAAGTTAAGCTAAAACATAGCATAGCATAGAGTAGCATAGCGTAGCATAGCATAGCATAGAGTAGCATAGAATAGTATAGCATAGTGTAGCATAGCATAGTATAGCTTACCGTAGCTTAACTTAGCTTAGCATAGCTTGGCTTAGCTTAGCATAGCTTGGCTTAGCTTAGCATAGCTTGGCTTAGCTTAGCATAGCTTGGCTTAGCTTAGCATAGCTTGGCTTGGCTTAGCATAGCTTGGCTTGGCTTAGCATAGCTTGGCTTGGCTTAGCATAGCTTGGCTTGGCTTAGCATAGCTTGGCTTGGCTTAGCATAGCTTGGCTTAGCTTAGCATAGCTTGGCTTAGCTTAGCATAGCTTGGCTTAGCTTAGCATAGCTTGGCTTAGCTTAGCATAGCTTGGCTTAGCTTAGCATAGCTTAGCATAGCTTGGCTTAGCTTAGCATAGCTTGGCTTAGCTTAGCATAGCTTGGCTTAGCTTAGCATAGCTTGGCTTAGCTTAGCATAGCTTGGCTTAGCTTAGCATAGCTTGGCTTAGCTTAGCATAGCTTGGCTTAGCTTAGCTTGGCTTAGCTTGGCATAGAGTAGCAAAGCATAGCATAGCTTAGAGTAGCATAGCATAGCTTAGCTTCCCGGTGGATTCCCGGCTTGAAAGAATATTTCGTTTAACATGGTACTACTTTAGTTTATCAAGATTCAATGCTCATCTTTTATATTTATTGAATACAATTACGTTAATTACAAGACTAAATATTATTCGCGACTTATATAGTAGTAATCTACAGTGTAAAGCCGGGAATCTACCGGGAAGCTAAGCTATGTTACGCGATACTATGCTATGCCATGCTACGTTTTAAAAAAATTAGCTTCAATACATTCTTATGGAACCGTTTCCACTAAAAGCTACGTTAAAACATAGCATCGCATAGCATAGCATAGCTTAGCTTAGGTTCCCGGTGGATTCCCGGCTTAAATCGAGGATTAGGTCTACACTTTTGTTTCCGGAAATAAACAAACTGCTTCCACAGATTATTTTCATACCTTTCTACGAAAAATTCTTACCCTGCTTTTTGTTACAAAGCTTTAAAGATTATTCTGAGATAACATGTTGAATCATAAAAATAAGAACAATTATTAAATATCAAAGAGGGACAAAAATACTCCACTTGCATGATCTGATGCTCCCACTCTGAACTCCCTACCACCCATTGCGCTATCGCCTATGGCAATGTATGGCAAGAAAGCCTATCTACTCGTACTTCTCACTACTATCTTAATATATAAAGCAGAAAGCTTTTATATGTTTGTGTGTTTGTCTGTCGCCTGAAAACTTTTGAACGATAAATTCTAGGATCACGAAATGAGCCTCAGCTCATATTTTACTAATCCAGACGAATGCGACTATTTTCACAAAAAATAAAGAATTTTTTTATAAAATCAGAATCTAAATTACAGGCGAAGCTTAGTAAAGCTAGTACTTAATATATTACAACAAGAACTTATGTTTCAAGAAATAAGACTACAGATGAAAGTGTATACCTAATATCAAATTCTGACATAAAATAACTGAAGGGTAACGAAGTTATAACCGAGAGCAACTAATATTACAAATATACACCATCGTAATAATAAACAAAAATAAATATGCCAAAGTAGGAACAATAATGAACGATTGCAAGAAAAAGTATAACAGAAAACTATACTTCCAAACTTATAATAATGTAACATTCAGACTGAATTAGAAGCTTTAACTACTTTGCTGTTACCGAAGATAGATTACAGCGATGGTAAGCAAAAAATAAAAAGCATAGAAGGCAGTTGAAACTTTCAACTCTATATATATATATGGTGTTCCTATGTCACATACATACAATATTAGCGAACGAGGGTCTACTTTCTTAATTGAAGACATTCGCATTCTCCAAGAAGTTTAAAGTAAACTTCAATCAAACTACAATATACACTATAGTCTGATTTTCGAGAGTTGAGACCCGAGGCGCGTCCCTGGGACAGAGCGTGATTTAAGGAGGAACCAATAGTACACTACGGATTGCGTGCAGCGTTGCCACCATTGGTTCCTCCTTAACCCTTTCAATACGGCGAAAAATCAGTCCGAGTGCGCCCCATTGCCGGGATCAGTTATTTCTCCTCCAAGCGATTATTGGATCAAATAACTTTTATGCCTAAAAGGTTGAAGGTCTTGGAGACGCATAAACGTCCCCATAACAGCGCACCATCAACAACAATGATTTCACAAGCTTCATTGAGGTAATATCAAAAATTTTCCAGACTGGGACAGCATATGCCCCGTCCGGTGCGAAAGGGTTAAACCACGCTCCGTCCGAGGGACCCGCCTCAGGTCTCAACTCTCGAAAATCAGACTATAGCTTCAATGCAACCTGATGAAACCGTTTCAACCAACAGCTCAGCTACAGCACGCTCCGTCCAAGGGACCCGCCTCAGGTCTCAACTCTCGAAAATCAGACTATAGCTTCAATGCAACCTGATGAAACCATTTCCACCAGCAGCTCAGTGTTGTAACCCGGTCAACGACCGAAAGTTACAACCGTTGCGCATTCCAAAGGCACGCGCGAGCGTCAAACGCGGGCATCAACCCCCAAGCACCGTTAGCGTTTCCAGTGAAAACGCTCAAGAGCGAGCCAAAGACGGTGACCCCTCTGGTCTCCGCTTTGCCCCGGATTAACTATAAGACTCCGTACAAACTGCGAGCGACGCTCTCTGATCAAGATCAAACACACGATACAGTACGCGCCTCAACTATCACTCAGATCGGGATAGAATAAACTTGTTTAACCTTACGGTGAGTTCCAACTCTTTAACCCACAACGATCCCCTACCTTCGGTTCCTAACCGAATATCCTCGTCCCTGCATTAGCACCCGAACCTTTCGGAGCCCGTTGGACGACGACTGTGAAGGACGACCCGGAACACCCCGAGATTCTAACCAGAATCTCGACCCCAGACGCCTTGGCACAACATCAGCTATAGTCTGATTTTCGAGAATTGAGACCTCGGGCGGGTCCCCTGGACGGAGCGTGGTTTAAAGAGTAATAGTACGCTATGGATTGCGTGCAGCGTTGCCACCATTAGTTCCTCCTTAAACCACGATCCATCCGAGGGACCCGCCTCAGGTCTCAACTCTCGAAAAGCAGACTATAGCTTCAATGCAACCTGATGAAACGGTTTCCACCAGCAGCTCAGCTATAGTCTGATTTTCGAGAGTTGAGACCTGAGGTGGGTCCCTCTGACGGAGCGTGGTTTAAGGAGGAACCAATAGCACACTGCAGATTGCATGCAGCGTTGCCACTATTGGTTCCTCCTTAAACCACGCTCCGTCCGAGGTACCCGCCTCAGGTCTGAACTTTCGATGATCAGACTATAGTATCAAATTTCATGATTTTATCAATGCCAACATTTCGTGGATACGATTTTAGAAGATTAGCGTCGTAGTGAATAATAGTGAGACGAAACTTCTTGAATGTTCGAAATTATCGAATTCATATTCACCTGCTGCATCATCTTTATAAGATACGCGCACGTGCTCCGTCATTCCTTGCTCATTGGCCCCAAGGCCTTTGCCGCTCGTCCAGCCCATTTTCTCTAACATTTTCTGGCCAAACTTGTTCGAATCTGTACGAATTAAGGAGTCGTTAGTGAATTGAATGAATTGCCCGTGGTTTAAATATTAAAGAATGCGAGATATTTAAATTAATTGCACACCTTCGCTCCATTGTTTTCCCCGCGGATTCAGTGTCCAACGTTGCTTTCGTTTCGGCTCTGCGAGCATCGCCATTCTGCCGAGATTTTTCAAATCGACACTTAACTAAACTAACAGATTCAACGTCCGACACTCAAACATCGGTAACTTTAATTCAACAATTTGGTTTCTGGTTAAATTTTCGTAACACTAACGAAATTTGAGGGAAAAATTACTGCTCCACCATATGTAGATAATAATACTTAAACTGGTGAAGCTTAGTAAGTGTACCTCAAGAGGTTTTGGCGTGAGTCGTTTTGCAGCGCCACGTGTGTCGAAGTTTGAAACTAGAATAAAAGCGGGGAATCCTTGACAGACTTGAATTGAACGGCTTACAAGGGAAGTTAGGCAAATTCAGAAAGCTATTCAACTTTGTACGCATGTAGACTAGTTTATTTGTAACCTATTTTTTGTTGGTGCCATAGTGCGGTTTTAGGGGATCGCCCCGTTGAACAATGCAGAATTTACTTTTTCGTAGAATATCTTGAGAACTGTAAGATATATCAAAAGGAAGTGGAAATAAAAGTTCCATATTTTCTTTATAGCTACAAAACTGCGTAAAAATAAATATTGAATTAAGGATTCATGATGGGGATAACATGAAAAGTATAGATTTTTCGAAAAGTATTTTTAAGTAGTTTTGTGGATATAAAAAAAGGAGCCAAGTGTTGTTTAAGCTTCTTTTCGATATCTGTCACCGTTTTCGAGATATTCTAGAAAAACAAATTCTGCATTTTTTTAAAGGGTGCTTTCAACCCCTAAAACTAGAATTTTTTAACTTTTGTCAGAAATTTGTTTTATGGACTTAATGAGATTTTTATTACGGACCAGGCGTAGCAGATTAGGTGTAAGTAGAACTTTCTTGACTAAAACTCTTTGCGAAACTTTAAACGGGTTTTTCTCAAAACGGTGTTTTAGAGAATGGTTGCCACGATATCTCAAATTCTACTTGCCCGATTCGGCCCATGTTGTGCACATATCATCAGCAGATATGTCGTTATCGCCCCTAACAGAATTAAGCTAAAATACTGTTCTTTCCTGCTTTTTTTTAATTTTATACCCTGAAAAAGGCAAAGAAGAATCGCGAAAGTCCACACAATATTCAAATTGCAGCCATTTTAAGAGTTTTTGAAACTTCAATCTAAATCTGCTACCAACTATAGTCATACGAATTACTAATATCTAATTTATCATGATAATAAGTATTCTTAAGAAAATCTTTCACAATACTTGAAAAACGATACGCAATAAATAATTTAAAAACAACAGGTATAGATGAACTATTACTGAACAAATTGTGAGGTACATAATATTATATAAAACGAAGAATATATATAATAAAAATAATGATAAGTATAAGAATGAAGAAATCGAAAATAGTACTGTTTATCAAGTTTCCGAACTGATGCAATAAAAAATCAAAAGCTCAAGATAAACAAATTTTATTAATGAAATCTTTCAATATAATCTCCACCCAACTCCACACACTTTTGAGCCCGTTCAAAAAATAATTGGAAGCTTAATAATCAGTTTCTGAAATGGTATTGAGCTCCATCGTCACAGCCGTTTGGATTCCTTTTACGCCATCATACCGCTTTCTTTTCCGGGCCAACTTTAATTTTGAGAATAAAAAAATTATTTTTCGGCCAAGAATTGCAAGATGATCGAGATGAAACTAAAGAAATCGCGATTTCGGTACATCGCATGTATGAACAAGAACATTTATTACAGTGACTGTCCGTTATTATTGCAATGTAAAGAAAAAGTTTTGTAAAAAAGTCATTAAAAAATTGTATATTAAATAATATCTCAATAATACAACATATTAACAGTTACTGTGCACTAAATACATCAAACGAATTAAATACTATATCTGTCAAATACAATTGTCGATATTTGCGTTATTTCTTTCTTAATTGAATGTCTATTTGATTTGTCAAAAATTTGAGATTGTTAATATACTTATATCTAAGTTGTAATCTCATCAAATTCGGCATACAAATATGCAATCTATGTAGAATTCTATACAAAACTCTACACTGAACAATTAATATGTAATTGAGACCATAGTGAGAAAATACTGTATATACATAAACACTTCACTATACGAGGTCATTAATTAATTTCATCCTACAGAGTATGAGTATATAAAAAATAATACATTACTTAAACTAAGTCTAGTAGAGTTCTGGAAAGCAGAATCAGTTATGAAACTAAGAAACTGCCGAACATCGCTTTCGATTGTTAGATTTCTGTCTCTTACGTATATCTTGTACAATTTTATTTCGCAATATACCTAAACTTGACAGAAATTAAGTAGCAAATGTAATAAAACTTAAATGCAATTTTGAATGTAGCGCATATCAAAACTGTGATACATCGTTTTTAAAAGGAGAAAAGATCAAAATGTTGATAAATAAACTTTTCCGTGAAACTGAACTTTTACACAAACAAGCAGATATTGTCTGTTTAAAGAATTACAACAAAGAAAGACTTCTACTATTTTACGTTTACTACTTAAATACAATTAGATGCCATTCATTCCATATAATTAATTGCTATAATACACAATTTACCATTAGTCATACAGATACAAACTGAACATGAACTTCAAGCACGCACTCGTGCCTATTCAGTGTAAGCACGGTTTTTCGTACTTTATGTATACAGGGTATTTCGCTAACTCGGCTACAAATCATTTTCTGTGGATTTACAGCGGGTATTTTCATGAATCTGTTTGTAAACGTCATTAAATGAAAAGCTTTCTTATTGTATTTATGAATAAAACCTTTGATCCGCTACAAGGAGAGGATAGAAGAAGCAAATACAATATTTTTAATAAAAAATGTAGGTTGTTTTTATATAGTACTTTTTATTTTTTACATAATTTTTTACATATTCTTAACACTCTCGTCCATCTTTTATGGGCAGCATATATTAACACTTTAACTGGCGTCGACGTGATTTCACGTCGATAGTTTGTGAAAAGCGTCGGTAGTATTATCCGACGTTTCCATAAAGCCGGGAATTCACCGGGAAGCTAAGCTAAGCTATGCTACCCGATGCTATGTTTTATCGTAGCTTTTGGTGGAAACGGTTCCATAAGAAACGTAGGTTTAAAACGTAGCATGGCGTAGCATAGCATGGCATAGCATAGCTTAGCTTCCCGGTGGATTCCCGGCTTTACGTTTGGTTTGAGAAGAAACCGAGCTCGGAGTTCGCTTTGCACGCGATGAGTTATCCACTAACGCTAACCGTTAGTGACAAACAAGATCAATTTTTTTTATTAATCTTGTAGGAAAGTATTACCAATGGATTTGTGAGATTCTTGTGCTGAAAATGAACTCGACCACATTCGGATTTTTAAAATTATATTTCTAATTATACATAATATACAACTGGTCTACGGAATTCAGAAGTGGTTCGAATTACGTACAACTAGCTTTCTGATTTTATAAAAAAAAATTTTTTGAGTTATTTGTGAAAGCAGTCATAATCATCTGGAATAGCCAGGAATAATGAGCTGAGGTACATTTCGTGATCCAAAAGTTTACCGTTAGGAAGTTTTATATATTACATTACAAATAACCCGATAAGATCGTATTTAAATTCATTTTCATTAGCAAACCGTCTCCTATCCATATGTAGTACTCTCCTGAAGATATAACAGACAACATACCTAGAAGTTTGAATTTTAATTAGTGTCAGCACGTGTTGAAAGAGCGGGACGAGCTTGGAAAGGTCTAACCTCAGCAATTTCCAAAACTGTCGGCCAGTCAAATTTGTATTAATACACCCATCAAGAGTTATAATAATGAATGTTTTACTGATGTCCTCAGTAACTTTTGATGAATGCATCTTTAGTAAAATGTCTCGAACTATTTAGGTATGTACAATTAAAGAGCTTTTTATCGAATTAAGTTTCCAAAAAGATTCATATCAATGTGTGCAATAGATCACTTGGAAACGATGTATATAGTTATACGAAGCAGTAGCGGGGTTTATTACGAGGTTTCAAAAAGAGGATTCGGAAATAAAGGAATCCGTGGAACATCTTTGGCTGCCAACCACTTAATAGCAAGGCCTTAACACTATATGGCCTACTAGAGTCCCCCACAGAGTGCGCTGTCAAGCTTTCCTCTGTTTAGGTATGCGCAATCGGAGTCGCCGCTACTATTCGATATAATGGAGCTATTAAAACACCCTGAATACTTATATATGCTTTCATTTGTTGTTGCAGCTTTTAAGTAGCGGATCAACAATCTCTGTACCTTCAATATTTAATAATTTAATGTTACAAATCACACCGGGTTACCGGTTAACGTTTCTTCATTTATCCCAGGCCTAGGACATACTTAGGTAAATTGTATGCAAATCGTGGGATTGCCATGAAAACAGACATTCTGCAAAAGAAAGGAATAATAACAGTTACGTTTTGTAATTAAAAAATACCGATATTAAGAAAATATGTGTTTATAATAATTAGTATTTTTCACTTTATAATTTAAAAAGTTAACATCTTTGTAATAAATTATGAGAAATTATCTTCTATCCACACTATCCGCGATATACATGTTGTAAAGCAATTCTTTCTCTTTATCATCAAACACATTATACTATATGTATACATCGATATATTGGATAATAGAACAAGTACGGAGTAAATGTTTATAACTAATATAATAAGGGGCCGTCCTTAAATTACGTAAGGATAATTTTTGGCGATTTCTTACCCTCTTCCTCCCCCAGTATAAGAATTTTTAAGATTTGAAATTCCAACACCTCCCTTCCCCTTGGTTACGTAATAATTTTTACATTGCATTTTTCAGTTATTAAATTTTTTTAAAAGGTTTATACATTTCAATTAACTCGGTTTCGCGTGTGTGCTAAAACATCGTCGTTTTTAGGCTATTCATAATGAAACTTTGGTTAAAAAAACATTACGTAAGACGCTATCTGACTCCCTTATGTAATTTAAGGATCACCCCTAACCAGTAAGTACCCTTAGTTCACTCGATTCTGGCCGCCGCCCCGTGCATATGTATATGCTGGAGCGGCGGAAATCGAGTGAGCTGACTGTACATTTGCTGGGATAGTTGAAAATTTAAGTACTTACTACAAGCGATGTACAAAAGCATTGAAAATTGCAACCACTGTGTTACCGTGTCCACCACCACACCGTCGACCGTCGCAAGTGCAATATAATTACATAAAACTACTTCGTAGTTTTAACAATGATTGATAAACTCGTTTCAGTATTACACGCCTTTCGCATTTGTAACATTAGATGCTCTTCCTCTTTGTAGAATTATATAAACATATAATACAAATATAAATATACAATAAAAAATGAATCAAAACAGTTACTATTGATAGTTCAAAAGATGTGTGTACACACACATTTTCGGTATTCGTGTAATACAAACGTTTTCTATAATCGTGTATCGACAACACTGAACCAAATAATTTTGCTCAAAACAAGTAGGGGCTTAAATAGGAGTATTATTTACTTATTACAGCATTACACATTTGTTGAACGTGTAGCTACCATAGGTGCTGGGGAATTGCATGCGCATCATTTTCAGAGGTGCCAAACCTTTTCTATGCAGAGTGTTCCAAAATAATGGGACAATCCGAAACCTGAACATTCTTCACGCAAAAAGACATCGAAAAGTCCTTTACCGTATTGGGATCCACGACTTCGTTCTCGAGATATTAACAGTTGAATATTGGCGGTGGAGCTTCCGGGCCGCGCAGTTTAAAGCCGAAGCAGCTGAGCGCGGAGTAGTGACCGCTCGCACGCACACGCAGGAGGCGCGCGTAGATACAGACCCACGCACACAGTAGAGCCGAGTCGGCTCAGCCGACTGCGCTGGTTCAAACAGGGAAAATGGGTTAGCGCGTTCAGCTCTACCGTGTCTGTGAACCTGAATCTACGCGCGCCTCTTCCACGTGCGTGCAAACGGTCACTACTCCGTGCACAGCTGTTTCGGCTTTAAACTGCGCGGCCCGGAAGCTCCACCGCCAATATTCAACTGTTGATATCTCGAGAACGAAGCCGTGGAGCCCAAAACGGTAAAGGACTTTTCGATGTCTTTTTGCATGAAGAATGTTCATGTTTCGGATTGTCACATTATTTTGGAACACCCTGTACACCTAACAGGCCAAATTAATCTTCCATATGTAATTGAGGTTTTAGAAGAAAGATCAACTGTACTTACTGTACAAAATGGTTTTCATAATACTGATTAGTTGGTTTTTAAATATGCTACAAATGCTCCAAGTTTCTCTAGAAGCGCGCAAAGGATATGCGCGTGCAATTATTCTGCTCACAGCAGCTGACTAGCGGCATTCGGCCACAAACGGCAAACGATTCAAATTCCCTCAGTGTACATATCACTCACTTGCTGCAACAATGACATAACTCAAAATTCACGATTTTGGGGGAAACGGGTCCCAAAATTTTGTTAGACAACAACCGATTTTTCTATGCTAATAACTCAAGAACTGCAAATTTTTAATTGTGTCGTTATTGCAGCAAATGAGCGATATGTATAAGCCTCTAATCATTTTGAGCACCGTATTAAAAAGATAGGTACTATATACAATTATACAGTAAATATTACCAACATATTGCAAACCTAAAAACACAGTGTCGATTCACAGTGCTTCACATTGCTGAAAAAATAAAAGCGTTAATAATGTGCATGCATAACATATTCAGTTAAATATAGATATTGTAGAATTTGTATTTTATTGTCACATCAATGTGTATATTTACAGTGTTTGTGTAGCATTCGATATCAAAATGTCTTAATATCAATTCATATTTATTATATTGTTAAAGTATGTGCATACAGTTGTATCAATTGTTAGATTATATATAACGAAAATAAAGCATATTATTGCTGTAAGGTGACTTCCTGTTGGAAAACTAATACGCTAATTGTTTTGCAAGAATACCTCTGAAACATAAATAATGTGTGCATGTTATATAATAATTGCATTACTTCGCATATAAATGGCACTTTGCATGCACGCATCATTCCAAATTGCAGAAAACGAATCTAAATAAAAGGAATTCACCCAGGCGCAGTGCAACTACAGAAGAAGAATTTTATTTTGGATTTCCGCATTCACTATTTACAGGAAATTACTTACAGTGATTATAAATTGTAATTAATTTAGTTTATATAGTTAATCGATCACTATTATTAGTAAGTGGCAAAGTACCTTTGAAGTGGAAAATTATTCTAGCACCTTACCTATTAGAGCAACTAAAATAATGTAATATGATAATAGCGAATATGTTACAGTAAAAGTGTGAACGGCAGTAAATGTAATTACTTTCCAAATATCATCGCAGTGCCGGAAAATATTATGAATACATATTTCTTTCTACATGTATTCCGAATATACATAGAATATCTTACAAGTAGCCCCACATGCAGTTCAAAAGTCTTTCGTTTTATCTTTGGTGTGATTCCAGATAGGGTGATGAAAGAAACCCTTGTGTTGTGATAAAATTTTAATAATTTTAAATGTTTAGATGAAACTTAGTTTTGAGTGTATGTACATGTTTAGCACACTTATCACGTTCACTGTCCGAAGAAATCGCTTTCTTCCGCGTACGAGGGTGGAGTACGTTTTCACTTCGGACAGAACGTGTTAATGTACATCGAATGCAAATATTTACTAATAGAAGCATCGTTAAACTAGTTTCACTTTTAATGCAAGTAGCATGCAAATAAATTTACTAATAAGTGTGTAAGTCTACTATAATTGTCATTATTATTGTAATAAATACATATAAATGTTTTAATAGAGTGCATAATATTCTATAGCAACTAACGGACCTTGTGTTTGATTATTCCGAAGAAAATCACATTCCGAAGCTACACTTTTTTGACTACTTTCATTTTTCACGTATTTATGGACATATTTAAGTAATATGCTTTTTATTTTCCTGCTGAAAAAGCAGAAAATCTTATGTGTTTAACATACTATACAAGAAATAATTGAAATTAGGGGTGGGTTTCTCGAAGCGTCCAAACCTCGAAACCCAAGAAAGTTTTGAATGCACTAAAAAGAATAAAAAACTTTTCCCTTATTTAATCTACGACTATCCATTTTTTCATATCGGCAGCTCATCATTTGCATTGTGTCTTAATTAGGAGTGTTTATAACGATCGTCAAGAAGTGCCACCATTTCCCAGGTTATTAAAAGAAACTAAATATGCATACAGAAATTATCTATTCAGAAGAAGACATGTGTTTTGCTCGTAAATGTGTGTCAAGGTACTCATAAAGCACATACTTATTCCTAATTACTATGTTACAGCCATTTTTGAGCAAAATTTGAGCGACAGAATTATCTATAAAATTAAATGTCGACTCGATTAGTTTCAATATCTCCAGAGTAACTACGAAGCCACCAATCATGTACATACGATAAAGCGAGTCCATTGTAAATCCAAGCTCGCCAGCCCGTCCTTGTTTCATTATCAATTCTGGATTCCAGATTTTGACATAGCGCTTTGCGATCGTGACTTCTCCCACTTCGCAAATCACAAAGCAATCGTTTTCGGCACTCATCACTGCAGGCTGGCCTTACTGGAGAATTTTTGTAGTAGTGCCTGCAAGTTTAATTAAATCTCTGAATCGTCTGGATAAAGTTGTGTTTTTTATGAGTATAATAGCTGGAAAAAGGTATAGCGAGGTCGTAAATCAGTGCTTCCCAACATTTTTTGAGTCGCGATCCACTTTTATAATATTCGAATAACCTGCGACCCCTCTCCCCGCATCAGGTAAGGTAGATTTAATAATGTAAAGAAAACACATTAAAAATAGGTGTTTCAGAATATAATTCCATCTTAATAATATTTTTAAAAAAACCGTAGCGATACCCCAGAAAACTTCGCAACCCACTTGGGGGTCGCAATCCACAGGTTGGGAATCACTGTTGTACATTAAAAATTAAACGATCGAGCGTTGGCACCGACTCATGCAGCGGCTCTGGTTGAGTCTTCGAGTTGCTATCTCCTCATATTTCTGTCCATTCATTTGTCAAGACAGTCGAAACTAGGGCTGGGACTATTCGAATATTTTACAAGTATTCGAATGCTACGAATAAACTTCGAACATTTAAGTATTCGAATACATCAGTACTCGATGTTCGAATATTCGAATAGTACTCGAATACTTAAATATTCGAATAGTACTCGAATACTTAAATATTCGAATAGTACTCGAATACTTAAATATTCGAAGAGTACTCGAATACTTAAATATTCGAATAGTACTCGAATACGTAAATATTCGAATAGTATTCGAATACTTAAATATTCGAATAGTATTCGAATACTTAAATATTCGAATAGTATTCGAATACTTGGATATTCGAATAGTATTCGAATACTTGGATATTTGAATACTTAAATATTCGAATAGTACTCGAATACTTAAATATTCGAATAGTACTCGAATACGTAAATATTCGAATAGTATTCGAATTCTTGGATATTCGAATTATATTCGCCAAATAATTGAGCAACTGAAGTATTCGAATATTCGAATACCGAAAAATTCGGCAAATAGTCCCAGTCCTAGTTGAAACATGTTCACTTTTCCGTTCCACCGAGTTTACAACCGCATTATACGTATCTCTCTCAGCTGTTATTTATATAACTTCTACATTCTCCACCATTGCAACTACATATGTAGCTTCCAGGAATTGTTTCGCCTCTGCTTATGTAATTCGTTGAACCAGAAAAAGTATTAGATTTTAGAACATTTTAGGGGATTTAAGATAATCTTCCCATAAAAATGATCTATTTTTTTCAAAATGATGTGTTTAAGTTTAACAATTTACTTGCTAGAGGAATATTTGTTCCGTCAATTCAATGTGCCCCATAAAACTGAGTTAGGTACTTAAAATTTTGAGAAACGGTGGAAATTAAACTTTTGTCATAAACAAAAAATTAATTTGATATTAAAAATGTTGGTGATATTTTTTTCATTTCTTAGAAAAAATTCACAAAGAACGCGCATTTCTCGATAGTTTGAAGAAAACCCTACCCTCCCCCTTCTTAAGCCTTTGAACCCAGTGAATCTCAAAGCAAAAATTGTCAGAAACAATTTTTCGCAGCAATATTTATTAATTTGATATGACGTATATATATATATATATGTCACCGAGATTCACTGAAAATATATAGAATGCATGCATATGCGTTACCCGGGTTCAAAAAGTTAAGGATTATTAATGACATAAGCAAAGGATTTATTATAAATTAAATACAGTGGCTCTACAAAGTATTCGTACCTTTAAAATCGCATAACACTTTTAAAAGTGGTAACGGTAAATGATACTTACTTGTAATAAAGATCAAAGAGCGATGGTTCGTTACTCATTTTATCTATTAGCGAATCCCAATCTTTAGGCAAGAGTGACGACATCTGATACGCCTGTCGCGCACTGTACATTTTATGCCAGATGGGGTAATCATACAGATTTGCTTCCTTTAGATTCATAACCCAGCTCTCATGATCTACAACAAGCTGGTGCAAAAGTTTTTAATTATATTCCGAGAAATAATATCAAAAGGCAATTCATTTTTTATTGTACAATTCAGCGAATTATATATTAAATTTAAAACATGCACGATATTTATAATATGATTAAATACTTTGAATAAACATATGATGAAACCCATATCGATAAAGGGAAATGAAAATTACAAACACTTTCGTGTTACAGATTTTTTTACATATGTAGTAATGAATGCCTCGCTACTAAAGCTGAGGCGACCAGTTCTGGCCTCTTAAGGATAATGAGGTGTAATTTCCATTACAGTAACTCCTCAATGTATGTGCGCTGATTGGGTCGTACCATTCGCATACAAAGAGGGAAGAGGAAGTATTTACCACCTCATTATTTCACTCGAGTCATTCGACAAGGACAATCAATGGGATGTTCACCTACAGTGAATGAAATAGATTTTCTCGAGGAAAATGAGTTATCTAGTAGCGAGGCACTATTGTAGATTTTATAGTTATAAAAGAAGTGAACGTATTTCATTCTGTGTAGTTAATAGTTTCATTGTATATTTCACGTTAAGAATTTTTATTAACTTCTGTACGTCTCCTTTAGTTTAGAATTCTATACGGCTATTCTTTTGAAATAACATTTTACTTTCAGTAAGGGGACTAGGCAGTCGAAAAATCGATTTTTATTGCATTTTCCGAGAGTGCTATCTTTTCTTAATAAAATGCCGCTGAGTTTATATTAAAATTCCCAAAATTGTTGATTCGGCAGCTAAAAAGGTCAAGCTGCCACTTACAGCGTCGCCTTTGCCCAGAAACTTTAAACTTCGTTTTTCTCGATTTTTTCCTCTTGGTTTTCCCCTAGTTGCGAATGGACAGAGGTTCAGGTTTGGGCTGGGACTATTCGAATCATTTAATATTCGAATATTTTACAAGTATTCGAATGCTACGAATAAACTTCGAATATTTGAGTATTCGAATATTGATGTATTCGAATACTATTCGAATATTGGAGTATTCGAATATTGATGTATTCGAATACTATTCGAATATTTGAGTATTCGAATATTGATGTATTCGAATACTATTCGAATATTTGAGTATTCGAATATTGATGTATTCGAATACTATTCGAATATTTGAGTATTCGAATATTGATGTATTCGAATACTATTCGAATATTTGAGTATTCGAATATTGATGTATTCGAATACTATTCGAATATTGATGTATTCGAATACTATTCGAATTTTGATGTATTCGAATGCTATTCGAATATTGATGTATTCGAATGCTATTCGAATATTGATGTATTCGAATGCTATTCGAATATTGATGTATTTCAAAATACTATTCGAATATTGATGTATTCGAATAATATTCGAATATTGATGTATTCGAATAATATTCGAATATTGATGTATTCGAATAATATTCGAATATTGATGTATTCGAATAGTATGGTGTGAAGTGGGTCAAAATTAGCTTACAAGATTTCACCCTGACAAATTAACCTAAAGAACTTGATTTATAATACACACCATGCTATTCGAATATATCATTATTCGAATACTTGGATATTCGAATTATATTCGCCAAATAATTGAGCAACTGAAGTATTCGAATATTCGAATACCGAAAAATTCGACAAATAGTCCCAGCCCTAGTGCAGATTGACTTGAAAAAATTACAGGATGTATAGAACATGTGCCTTTTCCCGCGCAACCTATGATATGGTCCGTAAAAATTCGAGATTTTCATAAAAAAATTAAAGTCGCAGATTTTTAGTAACCCACAAACCCGACCGAATTTTTCTTGAAATAATCGCCGTTTTCAGCCGCCAATTTAATGATTCTGTTTTAATTTTAGTTTTTATTGATTGCACACCTTGAAATTGGATTACGTCACATTTTAAGACCAATATTACAGCAAAATCACAGAAAAACGTTAAAATGTTTACCAGTCAGCACCGTCATTTTTAAAGCACATGTATATTTCACACCAACTTTTTTCAATCTCTATTATAATAATAAACATTGGGTAAAAGGATACATCTGGATTTACTTTCATTTTTTTTACAAATCTTTCACGGAAAACGACTACCTAGAAGCCTTAAGTGCATTGGAAAAATTTAAATACAACTTACTCTAGTTGTTTTGGGATGATCTCCATCGACATAATATATTCTGTATCCTGGATTAAGATCGGCGTAAGGTGTAACCGATGGTCCGATATAAGCTATACTGAGAGCTCTTCCAAGATCAGCGGTATCATAAAACAGCTGGAATTCGTCGTAGTGGGTGTGTCCAAAAAATTGTGCCGTGATTGTAGATTCATAACTGGATTAAAACATCGCGTGTGAGTTTCATTGAACCCGGAATCGTAAAATTTACACGTTAATATCATTCTTCATAGAGGGTGTCCCGAAAGGTCGAGACCAAATTAACAAAGCATATACAGAACAGTAAAAGTTAATTAAAACGAATCAAAATTCTTATAAATAAAGCAAGTTCAAAACTTGATAAAGTTCAGTTTCAAAATTCAGTACAAATTTCATCAACATATTCTGTTCACCATAATGGTAAAAAAAAGAGTCGAGGAAGAATATAAAACGAAAAGTTCCCACAATCATATTTATATGACATTTTCTATCCTTTAAGCGAGTAGAAAACATTCTTAAAATTTGGCATAAATACAAAAGCATAGTAAAATGAATACCAAAACGAAACTAACAGCGTGATAGCATAATAAGAGAAAGGAGAACGTAATCATTTAAAAAAAAACGAATGCTTTACTAACCGATTGATGATGTGATAATAATTTCTAGACCATACTTTCAAACAGTCTGAGTGTCCAGGTGGTATATGTCCGATTATATGAACCTTTTCGCCATTCATTTCAGCTCCTTGCAACTCGTAGACGAGCCATTGCAGTTCACTCACTGGATCCGTGCTATTGATTAGGAGCCACCAATTTTTGTTGTTGCAGTAATTCATGTTTACAGAGAGAATCCGGAAGCCTGGACGAACTAGGACGGAATAAAATGCACCTCGGCGGACAGTGTGTGAAACCCCTGCAGGTAGCCAACGCCTCCAATGTTTATCGAGTGCATCGTATAACCAGGATATGCCATTCTCTTTTGGAACGAATGGTGGTGCAAAACTGAAAAGATTTTACATTTGTATATCTTATCCCATACAGCACGCTTCGTTGCAGGAGTATTGCAGGAACGTTGCTGAAATATTGCGTTATTGCAGGTTGTATTGCAATATTGCAGGAACAATGCTGCAATATTTTCGTGCAATATTTGAGTGGCAACGTTCTTGCAATATTTCCGTGCAATATTTGAGTGGCAACGTTCTTGCAATATTGCAGGAATATTGCGCACACCACTGCAATATTCCAGTGGCAACGATGCTACAATATTGCGCACACATTGACGTGTATTGTTGCAGTGGAAACGCTCCAACAACATTCTATAATATTGCGCACAAGTTGGCACTGCAATGTATACAGCACACTTCGTTGCAGAATCATTGCCGGAACGTTGCAGGACTACATATTTGTAATGTTGCCGCAACTTTGCAAAAATACACACCTATAATATTGCGAAGGCGGAGTTAGGATTGAACCTGCAACGTCTCTGCAATGTTTTGGTGCAACATTGCAATAATGCACCGTGTCATTGCAGAGGCGTTGCTGCAATGCTATGGTGCTGTGTGGGATACTATAAAGCAGAAAGTGTTTCGTATGTTTGTGTGTTTGTCTGTCGCCTAAAAACTTTGGATAAATGTGACTATTTTCACCCAAAAAAATAAAATAAATTTCTTTCATAAAATCAGAATCTAAATTTCGGGCGAAGCCGGGTAGTAAAGTTAGTATATCTATAGGTATCATTCGATTACCACTTCATTCAGAATTCTTTTAAGGGGGAATTTTCGTGTAACAGCCCCGGAATTTATGAATTTTTATTAAAAGTGTTGTTAATATTGCATTAAACTCTTTTGGGATATAAGGAGACATCTTTGAAATTGTAGAATTTTTTTTATGTTGATGGTTCGTATAATTGATTAATTATTGTGGAATCGTGTTAACCTCTCAAAAAGAAGACAATTTTCTTAATGTTAAATAATTTGCGCTGGAACTGGCCTAAAATTTTAATTTTAGTTTTTATTTGTAATACTTTTCTCGTCGATATCAAGAATAATATGAAAAATTTGTCGAAGGAAAAAACTTACTTTTTCTTTCAAACGCTATAACTCTTTCAAATTTTTTTTATTTAAAGTGGACCAATCCCTATCTTACTTTAAGAAACTTCTATTTTTTTACAATGGACAAAATTCCACAATAATTAAGAAATAATAAGGAGACTCGACATAAAAATAATATTTTGTGCAAGTTTAAAAATGCCTCCTTATATCCCAAAAGAATTTAATCCAATATGTCCAACAGTTTTATAAAAAAAATCTTTTGGGGCTGTTAGATGAGAATCCTCCCTTAAGTATTTGGAATAACAAAATTCAATGTTATGAATTTATAATCATAAAATTCATATGAAATTCAATTAAGAAGATTCGTAAATTTACTAAGCAGAGACATACTTTACTATATTCTATCATTGAAAAAAATTTGCAGCACTCGAAGAATTTATTATGAAAATATTTTCAGACGATAATTATTGTGGAAACGAAATTTGTTCGAAAACATGTCATACATCTCTCACTGTGGAATAATATTTTACAATTTTTTACATATGCAATTCTACTTTGCAAGATGTATACATACAAGATCAAAATAAAAATAATTACATAAGAGCCTATGAATATATCAGTCAATAAAAATATAGGAAAGTAGGTTTAGATACGCATGCAATATGACCATAAAAAATTGATAAATTGGTACTGAAATACTTGTTTTACCATATTTAAATTAATTTAATTAAACATTACAAATAATCAAATCACCAATTCAAGAATTAAATTAATTAATTTATAAATTTAGTTTAACCGCTGTTTGCTGGCACTAAAATTATTTTTATTTAAATTAATAACTAAATCAAACTTTCATTCATTTATAAATAAAATCTCTACACAAAATAATTATCATTTAAACAATTACAATTTAAAATCTACATTTATAGATCAATTAATTAAAACTAATTTCTTAACTGAAACTAAATTATTAAAACCCAAAATTTGACCACCCCCATTTTAGAAAAATCAACTAAATCTAAAAACAACCCTGAAATTTGCTTCTCTCACCTAACAAATAATGATCGTCTTATGAAATGTAATTCGAAGCAAGTCTCCAAGTTGTTGTATGCGTACTCATTTTGATGATTCACGTTGAGTGACGGAATGATCTTAAACTGTTGGAACAAAGGAAAGTGAGGAAAGGAACGTACCTATTAACAGGAGCACTTTCATGGTTTCCCAGAGACGGAAAGATCGGTATTCCAGGGAACATTTCAATCAGCTGCGTAACTGATTCGTGCAAAACTTTCAGATTCTCATCTCGCGTTTGGTTCCATACGTCATGAGGTGGCAAGTCACCGGTCCACAGTATGTAATCTATATCCTAAATCACAATTGGAAATCGATAATACACCTACTTTCAGAACTTCGTTATATTTTTTATATCCAAGCTATAATAAAATTCTAATACTGAAAAGTGCAATAACTTCTTAGCAACTGTATTTTCTTCCTCCAATATAATTATTCTGATATTTCTTTCGCGATAAAAAGAATAAAAATATATGCGATATATCTATTTTGTAATTACGAATAATGCTGTTTTTTAGTGTTCATTTCCTTTATATTGAACTAAACTTTTAAAAACTGTGCAAAATGACAATAAAAAAAATTTGTTTAAATTGATTACTCACAGGGTGCGTGTCCGCGATATGTTTGAGCATATGATCGACGGTTCTTTTTGGCGTGTCGCATTTTCTGTAGTCACCCCATCGGCCAGCACCTGCGGCTGGAGTCAGGGGTGCTCCATTGGTTAATCTGCAGCATAATGGTTCATTACAGTCTGCATTTGCGCCCTCTTGGTAGTAAGGATCGTAGTGGGTATCAGAGATATGAAGGACTTTGAAGGTCGGCGCACCTTCTTGAGGTGGTATGGGTGGTTTTACAGGTGGTTTGTTCACTGGCGGAAAGGCCACTTCCCACTCGTGCAGTGGATTGTACGTGTCGTCACAAGCGTCACCAATTACGAAACTGCATATTTGCGTTGGACCCATATTCACTTGCTTCAGGACATAGATAACTTCTCCCTGCACAGGAATAAGAGGGTCCAAGGGTTAATTTATCTCGGTAAAAGATGCTTCTTGTCGACAAAAAGAGGATACAGCAGTAGGGTAGCAATTTTTAAACAAAAGGTTAAGAGGAATCTCGCTGACATCGCGGTATTAAAAGAAGTAAACCAACTAGCGGCTCACAAGTAGGGCTGGGACTATTTGTCGAATTTTTCAGTATTCGAATATTCGAATACTTCAGTTGCTCAATTATTTGGCGAATATAATTCGATTATCTAAGTATTCGAATACTATCCGAATATTTAAGTATTCGAAAACCATTCGAATATTTAAGTATTCGAATATCCAAGTATTCGAAAACCATTCGAATATTTAAGTATTCGAATATCCAAGTATTCGAATACTATTCGAATATTTAAGTATTCGAATACTATTCGAATATTTAAGTATTCGAATACTATTCGAATATTTAAGTATTCGAATACTATTCGAATATTTAAGTATTCGAATACTATTCGAATATTTAAGTATTCGAATACTGATGTATTCGAATAGTATGGTGTGAATTATAAATCAAGTTCTTTAGGTTCATTTGTTAGGGTGAAATCTTGTAAACTAATTTTGACCCACTTCACACCATACTATTCGAATACTGATGTAGTACTGATTCGAATACATGAATGTTCGAATAGTATTCGAATAATAACATTCAAATACATCAATATTCGAATAGTATTCGAATAATAACATTCGAATACTCAGATATTAGAAGTTTATTCGTAGCATTCGAATACTTGTAAAATATTCGAATATTAAATTATTCGAATAGTCCCAGTCCTACTCACAAGGGATGTTCGGCACCTCGAAGGTTCAAAACAATTTGAAACTTTGCAGAAATGTAGTTCAAGTGATGCTAAGAACGTAACCATGATTTGCTTGTGCAATGATACTGTCCTAGGGGTGGAAAGACCCCCTCAAAGAAATTTTGAGTTTTTATATTATCGCGAATATCTGTGAAACCGTAAAAGATATCGAAAAAAGAGTTTAATTCAAAGTTCTATGGTTTTTGATATCTTACAATACGCCGATAAAGAAGTTTCGCTTATTAAAAACATAGTGAAATCCGTAAAATGAAATTAGTGATTTGGAATCGAGTGCAAACTCTGCAAACTCGAAATCTGATATTTGTGTATTTCACTGAAGGTAATTAAAGGACGCCACTTGGTACCTCGAAATATTAATGTAGATTATCATTGCGAATGATATGCATTAGCAAGTACGTTATACATGTGCTTGTACATTCATGTCTACTCTACACTCGCCAGAAAAAAATTTGTTGAAATCAGAGACCCCTGCTGCTGTGACCTATGCTTGTAAGTGAGAAACTTTCACCTCGAATTGAAATTTTGTTACGCTTCAGATACGTTATCATTTGTATGTTGAAGATGAATTTGTTACTGGAAAAACTTTAATTTTAATTTCGTTTTTAAGGTCTCTCTTCTTGATAAAATTCAATTTTGTATGTGTGTCTTTATACACTGGTATTTTAAAACGACCATTATTTTATTCTTAGCATTTTATTGAGTATATTTTTCCTACATTTACAAGATTCCAAATGTTTCGTTTTATTTTGTGAATTGCGCAGACCATCGAACTAATTATTTCTGGTAGGAGACCAAGTAAAATTCTAGAATCTTGCCATTAATAAATACTGTAAGAGCGTATTTTGCATAAAAAAGATCGAGTTTCAGATTCAACTGAAAGCTGGAATACATGTTGAAATGTGCGAGGAAGAATATTAGTACCGTCATATGACACGAATTGCAGGCTACTGTTTTCTAAAAAATATGCTATTGCCCAGAGTTAATTGGGCAAAATGTAATCTAATTACAAATATCGATTAAACTGTAATTGTGTAATTGATTACACATTATTTTCTGTAATTGTTAATTTTGGTAGTTGACCATTTGGTTGTGTCAACTACCTAAATGAACGTTTACAGAAAATAATGTGTAATCAATTACACATTATTTGTAATTAGATTATATTTTGCCCAACTCTGGTTTTGCCCCATGTTTGCACTAGAAATTGGGACATCTTAATATTCGTGAATCCTTGAAACCCTAATAAATGACGTTCATCCTGATGCAAATACAATTATTGCCACGCGCCAACGAAAAATGCCAAGGGTAGCGGTCGTTAATAATAAATAATGGTCGTTTTGAAATGTCGACACATAAGGATAAACGCACACAGAAGATTAAATTCTTTGAAAACAGTTGAGTAACTATGTTGGACCACTTCACTTGTAACGACCCATTAATCTTGTTAACGCTCAAAATTTATTCATTAGTATTCTCCATTTTCTAAACAATGAAGAAATCTTAATTTATTTTATGCTAAGAAACGTGTGAAAAAATGTTAAAAGAGCAACTTACCCCAAAAAGTAACGTCACTCCTTGACATACTCGAGGGCTTTGGATATTAAGGGATGCACAAAATTGGTAAATATTCCTCATAATCTCGTCGTCGGTTTTGCCGGCCTTTATGTAGTGCTGAAGAAGTCCCGCACCAACTTTACATGCTGAACAGGACACTTTCGACATCACTGACGTCTCAACTTCCATCATTACTTGTCTCAAGTCTAATAATTTTAGAGCTTTATTCACGAATCCCGAAAGATGTCCACTTGGCTGCACAGTCTCCATGTCCCACAGCATGCGAGAATAATTATACTGCAAAATAAACGTTTAATATAACTGCCATCGCCTTTTTTCAAACGTCATCATGTAAAATAGCATTTGCTCTGTAATTGAGAACAGAAAAGTATGTCTAATACATATTCTTTGACACTAGGGCTGGGACTATTCGAATAATTTAATATTCGAATATTTTACAAGTATTTGAATGCTACGAATAAACTTCGATGTATTCGAATACTTAAATATTCGAATATATCAGTATTCGATTACTTAAATATTCGAATATATCAGTATTCGATTACTTAAATATTCGAATATATCAGTTTTCGAATACTTAAATATTCGAATATATCAGTATTCGAATACTTGGATAATCGAATTATATTCGCCAAATAATTAAGCAACTGAAATATTCGAATATTCGAATACCGAAAAATTCGACAAATAGTCCCAGCCCTGTTTGACACATGCTTCCTCTGAAAAAATATACATATGTGCTAGATGTTTTTCTACAGAAATATACATAATATGTTTACAAAAAAATTGCATACACGAGAAAACGTGCAAAATAAATTGTTTTCGTCCAATCCTTTGTTTTCGAGGAAATCAAGTTTCAAATTACCGGTAAGCACATGTGGACTGTGAATGTTATACTTAATCACCAACCTAACTTCATAAAAGTGGCAAAGTTTAAGAAGACATGGCCAATATTTAGTTAAAATTTATTTTTTGTACGTTAGAAATTTATGAAAATATCTCTGTCGCTATAAACAGAAATTATTGTGATTATTATTGTATGATGGATGCACGAAATTTGACTAATGTTAATCGACGTTTTACTTCTTCAAAGACTCTAACAACTTTTTGTTTTAAGAGGGTATCCTAGTCTAACTGCCCGTTTTCCAATGCCACTTCGGGAATTTATTTAACAAAAACTATAAGTTTATAGTATCTGGCGGTTTGCCTGCATATTAAGGTATGTTTGATGTAATACTCAGAATTTTTCCAACCTTTTTATCGCACATATACATAGATACAGTCGCAAGGTTCTTAAAAAAACTTCTTTTCCGACGGGCGTTGGTGTGGGAACTGTTTCTAGTGATCCAAAATGGAAAAACTAAGGTTTATGTTATTTATTATGTCTGTCGCTATGGTTGGAAGCACGTACGAGTTTGTACCTTGTATAAAATTAATTCTACAAAACGACAACAGCTCAATTTATCAGCAAAAATCGAACATTTCTTCAAAATGCTGTCATTCTGCAAATTTTTATTCGACCTCTGTGGAGAATAAATTGTGGGATGTGGTGTCCCCTTAATGTCTGAACGCGTGCTCAACGCAATTGTTAAACTTCACTTTGTGGAAAATCAAGTCACAGATGAACGAAATATTTTCCGTACTCTCAACTTATTTTGAATTATTATTATTTATTTTATTTATTATTATTTTATTATTATTTATATATATCAACGGGTTAAAATCCTTTATTACATAATTGTGACGGAACATAAGTATAGCCATAATTATAGAATTATACATAATTATAGAATAATTATTTTGAATTTTGAATCTCAACTCTGTAAAGTGTGATAAGTGATTGTTTCCAAAATATTTATCGCATTGAAAAATGTATTAAAAAAAATTGAAAGGTTTTAAAGGCCACATTTTTCAAATACGTTTACTTTGTTATACATGAACGCTTCAAGGGCCAACATTAGATTTTTCTCTTATTTCTATAAATTTTCTCCTACTTTTCCTTAGATGAAATCACAAATTTGTATCACTTTATTTGTGTAACTGGTGAAAAGCCAAACTCCTCAGTAAATAAATCCATAAGTAATACGTAGACCTTGGACAAGAAATTCCACATTCTGTGAATCACGACTGCACAAGACAAATAGATATATCTTTTTCCCTTTATAATCGTGCACTTATCGTGCTGATGATCCGATATTATTTGCTGTTATCGATTTTCTTTTCCTTACGTTGCAAATATCTGTGTTTTGCAATACGTTACTGGCACACTGGATCGCATGGATTGGAAAATATTGTTCGACGAAAGTTAAATCGTTCTCTGGATTAAGTTACTTATTTGTAACTTCAGAAATGAGTGTTGAGTCGGAAGTAAAGGCATACACGCATCAAATATTTCGCATCCTGGACTTCGGCCTAGACCACACCATTAGTCGCTACCGCGGACGTCATCCAGCTAAGTTCGCGGTCACCACCATGTCGTTATAAGGATATTTCCCAGAAGTGTCGAACAATCACCTGTTCACCGTATCCTTTCTTGGCGAGAAACATTCCCAGTATATATAAAAAATGTAAACTGTATCCTGGGAGGTGATTAAACGTGAATCAACTCGTTTCAACGACAACAAATGCTACACAGTTGTGTGGAATGTGTGGAGTAAGGCTGGGACTATTCGAATAATTTAATAGTCGAATATTTTACAAGTATTCGAATGCTACGAATAAACTTTGAATATTTGAGTATTCGAATGTGATTATTCGAATACTATTCGAATACTTAAATATTCGAATTGTATTCGAATACTTAAATATTCGAATTGTATTCGAATAATTGGATATTCGAATAGTATTTGAATACTTGGATATTCGAATAGCATTCGAATACTTAGATATTATAGTATTCGAATATCCAAGTATTCAAATACTATTCGAATACTTAGATATGCGAATTATATTCGCCAAATAATTGAGCAACTGAAGTATTCGAATATTCGAATACCGAAAAATTCGACAAATAGTTCCCGCCCTAGTGTGGAGTACTCCACACTTGAAATTCTGCTGTATGTGGAATTCCACATTCGGGAATTTGGAAGGTGTTTCACAACTGTGTATTTTGTTCTTTGTACTTTTTTCAGGCTGTTGAAATGTGATCTTTAATTTGTACTCACCATAAATTCTACACTTGGGGAAAATTTGCTCCGCTGACCCTGCTTACTGAATTATTTTCTCACGTTGCAAGACTGTCGTGATCAAGTCTCCCCGATTAATTCATTCATATCACCCAAACCGATGGCGTTTTTGGGCGACGAGTTAAGGGGGTACAGTACTATTGAAATCTCGAAAAATTGATTTTTTATTACCATTAATTCTGAAAGTGTCATCCTTTGTGAACATTTACAACAAAGTTTCATGAGGAAATTCGAGTGCACCGCCGAGTAACGGTACCGCAGAGCGGTATTGGCGCAGGGGATTTAACTTTGAAGTTGTTTATCTCGAAACTACATTATTAAACATAACTTTTGAACGAATGAATATTTTCACTTGAAATTTTAACTGGAGGTGCAGAATTCCTTTCTCTATAGCATGGAATTTCATTCAATTTTTTATAAACGATTAAAGACGATTTTCTTCCGTAGAAATGTGGGAAAAAATTGATTCCTCCGTAAGTTTCACAATTTTTGTTTAAATTCGCTAGTCGTCCTGGGTTAACCGCTTAAGGGGACTAGGCAGCTGAATAAAATGCCGCTTGGTTTATAGTAGAATTCGTCAAGCGACAACCTTTGCCCAGAAACTTGAAACGCGTTTTTCTCGAATATTTTTTTCTTGAGATGCAATAAAAAAAAACGATTTTTCTACTGCCTAGTCCCCTTAAAACTGACCAAATAGAACACCTGCCAAAGTCACACTACCAATCTCATTTTCTATGCCTAAAAGGTGTATCAAGGAGACGCGTTAGTTGTAATAGTTTAGGCGATTTTATACAGGCTGCCCCATTTCACCTGAGCATCTTTTCATTTATTTATTTATTTATTACGGTTAATAACCCTTTGGTGCATTATAATGACATGAAAATACAGGAATAGAGAACGGACAAATAAGGTAAAATTAAAATTAAAATACCAAAGAAAACAACAGAACAGGATATTAAATCTTCAATCTCTCTGATGTTTTTCTTGACACGCAACTGTGTTAAGGGAGAAAAGTCATTGTTTCACAGGAGCAAATATTGTTATAAAGGAGTGATTTCGTCAAGATTATATTTTTCCAGACTTCACGACCATCGTCACTTTTGCAAAGAGATGATGTATTTTTATTATCGTATTATTGCAGTTGATAATCCTGTTCGCGATTTTCATAGCGGACATGGAAAAGAATCTGAACAAGGAACAGTTGGGAGGGTTACGGTAGGAAAGGAAAAGTCTATGGCTTACCCTCGCGATAAATTATATGTGGAATCTGCTTGTTTGAAAGTCAAATGAAGGTCAACGTGTCATAAACGAGTGAATATATCATCCTGTCATCGGTTCCACTTGAAAAAGTAATAGTCACCTTGAAATCTCGAAAACTGTTAGCTTGAAAAACTTATTTCTCCATAACAATATTTATAACTCCCACAGAAACAATTTCCTTCTTTTATATTCTTTTGTATCTTCAAAAGCAACGGAGATATTTAAGATGTTCAATTTAAATGAAACACCCTGTATATACAAATTGCAAAGCTTCGAAATAGAGACTCGAAGAAAATGACGGAGGATTTTATAGGACCTAACACATTCATAAATAAATATGTTTAATTATCAACATTCAGTATTGAGAATTACAACGAACTCATTAAACTTTAATGTTTAAGGGGACATTCTACTCCCTCTGCCGAAAAATCGGCCACTTTTCAGTGATGGTTTTTATAATGAAATACACACTTAACATTTTCAAATTTCTGGGGGTATATTCTACCACTCTTGAAATACAAGAAAAAATGATTCCATTATTATTAAAATGGCAGTCGATCAAAATTGAAAGTGGGGAAAAGGGCATTTCTTTTCTGTTTAATAGATATAAAATGTGGGAAAATATTAAAAAATCTTAAGATATTTGTAGTTAGCGAGATAGCCATACTCCTGCAAATTAGAAATATATTTGGTTTTTTTATTTCCGATGATCGAGTCGTCCGAAATTTGAACCGTCAGCAATTCTGAAGCCGCCAACTTCACTGCGAAATATTTATGTAAACAAACGAAATAAACAAACAACAAAGATTTTTTTTGAATTTCAAGAATTTTAGAATATACCTCCAGAAATTCGAGAACGTTAAGTGTTTATTTCATTATAAAAACCATCTCCGAAAAGTGGCCGATTTTTCAGCTGAGAGAGTGGAATGTCCCCTTAATTCAGGTTCCCCTTATTCACTTATACAGACTACTTATCCAATTGGAACATGTTCCTGTTCGAAGACATTCGTCGAATGACTACCTTAGAGTTGCTGGAAAAGGCGAGGAAATATTAACCCGTGAAGAAATACGCTGGATATCTTTAAGGCTACAGTTCTTTTCAACTGAGAGGAGAATGATAGGTTGGGATGAAAATTTGTATCGATCTCATCACGAAACTTTCGCAGGGGAAAGTTACTGAAATTCGATTGTGCGTATATGCGTAAACACAGGCAGGAAGGATACACTGTATGTTGGTGTCCTCGTCGATCAAGTTGGTGAAAGTATTTTGGCACTGAAAGTGAGAGTCGGAGACATCGTCTTGTCAGACATGAAAAAGCAGGGGAAATACGGAACAGTCGAAAGACACGCTAAAGACTTGCGGTATACAAAAATTATTCGACGAGACTGTAAATTATGGTGCGTATTTTTTGTCGTCAATGTAATAGCTACAGCTTGCCTCCATTCTTGTCAAGCACGGTATATAAACACTCTGAAATAATATACAGGCTTATACTATTTTTGGATACTTGTGTCTCTTGGAACTCTCTGACGGTGCGAGATGGAACAAAACTTTAAACTTAAGAATTACTCGATTTTTTATGCTCTATAGTCTATCACACTACCAAAAGAAAAATAAAGTTATATTAAAGAAAAGGCGAGATAACTTCGAGGGCTGATTTCACCCAGAGGAAATTTCCGCAGAAAAAAATGACTCCTTACGCTTTCTAATATGCTCTACATTCACACGAAGATTCATTCAGGGGCTACATGTACCTAGGACTAGGGCTGGGACTGTTTGTTGAATTTTTCGGTATTCGACTATTCGAATACTTCAGTTGCTCAATTATTTGGCGAATATAATTCGAATATACAAGTATTCGAATACTATTTGAATATCCAAGTATTCGAATACTATTCGAATATCCAAGTATTCGAATACTATTCGAATATCCAAGTATTCGAATACTATTCGAATATTCAAGTATTCGAGTACTGATTCGAATATCCAAGTATTCGAATACTATTCGAATATTTAAGTATTCGAATAGTATGGTGTGAATTATAAATCAAGTTCTTTAAGTTCATTTGTCACGGTGAAATCTTATAAGCTAATTTTGACCCACTTCACACCATACTATTCGAATACTATTATTCGAATAGTATTCGAATACATCAATATTATTCGAATTCATCAATATTCGAATAGTATTCGCATGCATCAATATTCGAATACTCAAATATTCGAATATTAAATTATTCGAATAGTCCCAGCCCTACCTAGGACTAGACAAAACAGGGTGAATTTAGACAATTTTTTGTCATTGAAGATATTCTTTAATTTGAAAATATTGATATGCATTTTAGAATACATACTTTAATGTAATATTTGTGTACAAATTCGAAAACTAAGAAAATTCAATATGTAATATTGTTTTCCTCAAACTGGTATTTTAAAAACCGGTAACCAATATTTCTCAAGAACTAGTGGACCGATACAGTTGAAATTTGGAACAGAGGTTTTTGATAGAATTATTTAGTTGTTGTCGTAGCATTTCTTTTTAAACATCATAGCATATTTTTTAGAAATGAAAAGAGAATATTTTTTAATATTTATAGGATATTTTTAAAATGGGATACTACAAAAACTAGATTCTTTTATGTATTTTAAGAGAATCTGTTTTGTGTCGGATATTATGATTACCGCACAGTATATTCTGGAAAAACTGCCTAAATAAAATTGCTATTACATATTTAATCTTCTATTACTAATTTTAAAATGCGTATAAATAAAGATTTTTAAATTAAGAAATATGTTCAATGGAAAGAAATTGTCAAAGTTCAGCCTGGTTATTCTAGTCTCAGGTATATGTAGCCCCCTAGAATCAGAATTTTCGGCTTGGGAACCTCTGCTTGTCAGCGGTACATGGAGGACCAAGGCCTCGGCGAGTCCACATTCTATAAGAATAGAAACTAAGCATAATCCGTATATGGTTATCCCTTCTCCAAAAACGTATAAGAAAACCGCAAGGCAAAAAACCGCCCAAACAGGGTGGAACTGCACTGGTGAGTGACCGGGCTTGTACTGAATTCGAGTTTGTTAAAATATGCGTATGCCAGTATATATTCGTTCATCCGGTAAATTATAATACTTTAAACGGTCCCAGACCTACAGGTCAACAATCCCAACGTTCCTTAATATATAGTATTGTGCTATATTTGTGTCTAATAGTGTACTTACTATACACTGTTAGAAAAAGAAATTAAAAATACTATATTTCCAACAGATCGAAAAACTTCTACAATTTTTACTTATTTTGTTATTTAAGGTAACAATTTTTACTTATTTTGTTATTTAAGGTAACAATTTTTACTTATTTTGTTATTTAAGGTAACAATTTTTACTTATTTTGTTATTTAAGGTAACAATTTTTACTTATTTTGTTATTTAAGGTAACAATTTTTACTTATTTTGTTATTTTATGGTAACAATTTTTACTTATTTTGATATTTTATGGTAACAATTTTTACTTATTTTGTGACTTTATGGTAACAATTTTTACTTATTTTGATATTTTATGGTAACAATTTTTACTTATTTTGTTATTTTATGGTAACAATTTTTACTTATTTTGTGATTTTATGGTAACAATTTTTACTTATTTTGTGATTTTATGGTAACAATTTTTACTTATTTTGTTATTTTATGGTAACAATTTTTACTTATTTTGTTAGTTTATGGTAACAATTTTTACTTATTTTGTTAGTTTATGGTAACAATTTTTACTTATTTTGTTAGTTTATGGTAACAATTTTTACTTATTTTGTTAGTTTATGGTAACAATTTTTACTTATTTTGTTAGTTTATGGTAACAATTTTTACTTATTTTGTTATTTTATGGTAACATCAAAATTGTAATTTGCGAATTTAAACTTTAACAGAGAGGGTTTTCTCTATAATAAATATAAACTGACGGGAAGAGAAAAACAGAGCCAGTCTCTCATTAAAAATTAGCACCTCATATATGTTAATTTGGACTTCCAGTGCAATCGAAGCTGTGGCATACTTGTCGAAGACAATAAATTAATTACTAATGTAAAATGCCCCAAAAAGCTACATTTAAAAAATAAGACGTCGTTGCTTTAATGTAACTTTGATTTTGTACCACTTTCTTCTGAAAAGTACCTGCTATATTTTCCCGAAAAGATGTTGGCAACCCTAGCTTCACGTCAGCGTGAACACAACGGTAGCATTGTTGCAAAAGTGTAAGGATAATGAAAAAATAGATATTTTAAAACACTGTGAATTAAATTACCCGTGCAAGTTGGTCAGGACTGGTGCCATTTATAATGACCGATTCTGCGGTCGGCGGCAAATCTCTAAGTTTGTCAGTAAATGGTAAGATGGTGACGTCCAATTCTTCTGCGGCCTTTGCTCTGGCAGCGAACCATTCGTCTGCGAGTAGCGTCCAGTTGGTTGCAGCTATTTCCGCTTCCCTTTTCGATCTGTCTCTGACGGGACTTCCTGCACGGAGGAGCAAAAAGATATAAATGAATTTCTTCTCATTTCAGAAAAATATATATTTACTGCTGAATATTTTCGAAAATATTGGTAATTCAGTAAGAAAATATTATTAGTTAAAATTAATGTATTTTAGTTTTCGGCTGAGTTTGCTTTCTTGTACAGGGTGGTGTCAAGAATATATCAAGGTCATTGATGTTTTTTAAATGGGATCATATATTTTGGCTGCTACTATTATATTGAAACAAACAAAAATTTTTTTGTCTGCTTTAATAGTTGTGTAATAAATGCTTACTTATAGATTTTCAATATTCTTTATCACTTCCTCAAAAAAAATCTTAAAGACAGCTGCTGTTTTTCGAATCCAGACAATATGTGTAACAAATGGTCTGGGTCTACGTCAGTAAAATTTGGAAGAAGTGGTATTCTATTACTAGAATATCTACAGTGAACTGAATAATGCTACTTAAAATATGGTCGAAATTCGAAATAGTTTCAAGAAACTATATTATGCACTATAATAATATACCAGCCAATGTGTGTGGTTCCATTTAAAAGAATAATAAATAAATTCCTTCTTATGCCCAATCCTGTGACACATTTGAAAATTAAAGTAAAAATTGGTTGACAATAATAGACAATTAATTTTCACAATTGGCACACCGGTTGTCACATCATCACTAAGTATAAGTAATCCTAGTGGTATAGGTTAGTAACTTTTGCTTCGTACCACATGCTTTGTCATGCAGAAAGCGTGTTTCAACTATATCTTTAAATGGCAGTCTGTTATATCAATTGAGCTGTCCTATTCTATAGAACTGTTAATAAGTGCAAAAAAATGTGCATTCAGCAATTTTTCAGCACACCAGTAACCTTTGAAACCGATTCCATAGAAAGAAACTAGAATATTAACATTTCAATGAGTAATATTTTGTAACCGTAAAAGGCATTTCAAAAGCTTCAGAGTCCATTTAAATGCGCAGAATGTAAATTATATAACGATAAGGCAAGCAGGTAGATTTGACTACATAAGGAATTTGAATGTATAATAATTATTGTATGTTTTTATGACAGTATAGGCGATATAATGTAGCCCACAAAAGAAATTCTACAAAGAATTAATTAATTCCATTTAAATTCATTTAAATTCCTTTTTTGTTGTTGCAATGTTCAGGTGGATTTATCATCTAGGAATTATACGAATACTTATTGCTTGTCTGTTTCTGCCAATCTTTAAGTTTTCATTGTTGCTTTTACAATCTATGCGAGTACTTCACTCTTTTTGTTCGATATCTAGACTAGAGACTTCCAACTGTTGTTTTACAAACATTAATCAATAAACCGCAATTATACGAAATGTCGTTTGAGATTCATCGGTGTACGAATACTTCCTCACTGTGCAATATTTTGTGGGTATTACACTGATAAATATTCTTTTCGTGTTTATAGCTGTTATTTATTCCTGGTTTATTGATTGTATTTAGTAATTATTGCTATCAAGTACTTCATGAATTCATGATATTAGCAACTTCCCAATTACTTGCTTAATTTATAATCGCAAAAAATTATTTAACTTCGGTCGATCTCACTCCAAATAATTAGTATAAAATATAATTGCAAAAATGTAGCCTGTAAAAATTGTTAGTAGGGTGGATGTACCAGTGAATGGACATTTTTTGTTAAAATGAGTAAAATAAGTTATTAAAATAAGCAAATAATTAATTAGAGACTTCTTTTAATTTATTGCTCCATATCCAACAAAATTTTGCAGCACGTAGAATCAATCGCGCTGTAAACATATTTTTATAATAGTGTTCATTCATTAGCCTTACGTGTTCATTTATTGGCGCGTTTACCCTAAATGTATTAAATATATATTCGTTAACTGGTGTCAAATCACAAGATTATATAGCTGAATTTATTGTAAAAAGGTCAGCTTCCAGTGCAAACAAAACATAAAAATGTTATTAAATTAAGGCTGCTTTAGAATGTAATAATAGGTGTCGCAAAATTGTATTACCGATTTTTAATATACACTCTCATCGTCCCAAGAAAATATATAAACTGTGCCATCGATATTAATTTATGAGCACATGCTTAAGCATCAGAATGAATTAAATTATTTCTCCGTTACAGTCGACATATTCCATAATGAACATGTCTAAGATACGTTCAATTCGCTACTATAAATTGAAATCATTCAACCGCTTACGAAACCCATGTACCTACATACTTTTCCAACAAAAAGAGGTTTTGCGGTTGCAGGTGTTTCGCTCCGTTTTCAACATAAATTAGTCATAACTTTAATTAGTCATTGCTTGGGAAAATATCGATCGAACACAATCTGTTCTAACACTGTAACATTAATACGACAAGCACAAAAAGTTGCTAACGTTATCAAATTAAAATGATATTTGCACAGGCTATCACTGAATTAGTAGTGCAACCCCAATGAAGTTGATTCTCCGTGTAAAAATAAATTGAAAAAGTGGAATAATATTCTTTTAAACGAAGAAATGTTTTTTTTTGTTAAATCCATTTTTATCCAACTAAGTACACGTGTACTTAGGCGACAGATTTTAAAATTGAGTTTCTCGAAAATGAATATTCGTATAAACAAATTTCAATCAGCATTTTCGATTTATTTTTATATGAATTCATCCCCTTTTTGGTAACACGCTGCTATAATATTTTCTTCATGTTTATACAACACCGTAGAGGCTGTAGGGGAAGTACAGTATATTTGGAATACTGTTGGTAATTTGGAATACGGAAGTACCTAAATAAAACTGTAGGTAATGGAGCGATGTGTGTGGAAGGTAAGACGGAAGGAAGTTGCGTATCTAGGAGGCCCTGCCTTAGACACTGGGATGTTGGGAGTAGGACGAAACAGGTATATATAGGAAGGAGTGGATGAGGGAGAACTTGCGAGAGAGCCGAGCGGTCGCGTAGCCCTCTGGTGGCGATGGAAGTATCGCTACAAAACTACTAACGTTATCTATTTTTTAACAACGTAGATACCTAATAGGAGCTAATGACCTGCTAACTAATGACATTTGTGGATGAATCGCCATTTTTACGTTTTCAACTTAATTTGCATAGAAAAGGTAAATCTGCAAAACTTTTTCAGCAAGTATTCAATCGTTCGAATCATGCTTAAAATAAGTCAAAACTTTAGAGTTAAACACTTAATCTACTCATTTGCGCGTTCCTTCTATGGTTACGTGTCAGTTTTGCGATAATTCCGAGAATACAAAGTGTGACATGAAATTGCAGGTTTTAATGCCATGTTGATAATTCGGAATACCGAAGGTGAAGACACTTTGGAATATTCTGGGCCAGCGCTGTCTATTTATTAACCGACTTCGAAAAAAGAGGAGGTTATAGATTCGACCCGTATGTATCTTTTTTTTTTAAGTTTGTCCCCTCATAACTCCTCAGTATATGGCCCGATTTTGATGATCTTTTTTTAATCGAAAGAGGGCGATACCCCGGTGGTCCCATTCTACACTGCATCAACATTGGCCCAATATTTGGCCAGTTCTGGTTAATAATAAAGACTACTGTCACCTAATTATTTTATGCACGTATGCGCATATCTCCTCAGCATGTTGTGTCAACATCTATGAAAGTAAAAAGTTGAAAATAACAAAATAAAAAAATTTAAAACCGACTTCAAAATGATAAAAAAGCACGAAAAAGTAAAAAATAATTTTTTTCCCTTATTTAATCTACGACTCTCTTATTTTTTAAGTCGACGCCAGATATACTTACTTAACTTACTTAACTTACTTAACTTGACTTAAAACATATGAGAGTCGTAGATTGAATAAGGGAAAAAATTATTTTTTACTTTTTGGTGCATTTTTATTACTTTGAAGTCGGTTTTAAATTTTTTTATAATTTTGTTATATTTCACTAATTGTAAAATTTTCCTATATTGTGATTTCTTAGTCTGATTAGATCATAAAAGAAAACAAATTTGATATCTACATGTTTTTTTTAAGTTTATAGGTATTCCAAATCAACTGCACCTTATTGAAATCGATACTTCCTGTCATTCTTCTTTTACACCAAACTTTCAGCTACTTTTTGTTTTTTATTATTACTGAGAGTTTGAAATATAAAAGTCTATTAGTTTCCCTACGATATTATGCAGCTTTATTTCCACCCATCCTCTGCCGTAATTTTTTGTTCGTGTTCAACGAACTGGTATTCCAAATACAGTGCACTTCCTCTACTAAAGTATTTCGATAATAATGAATTCGATAACACCACGAATAGTAGTAAAAATTATCGAACGAAGTATAAATATTAGTGATGGATCTGTGAAGAAAATGTACATACCAATACCAGTCTCTAACGTGCCAAGAAGGAAGACGAGGAAGAAGACGTGCGTGACGATCCATTTTTGATTTTGCATGCTATCTTAGGCTCTTTGGTATTGTCAACTGCAACAAATAATGCAATTTTTCAATTAAATTAAAATTATATGCATATGTATCTAATATTAAAAAGTCTATTAGTTATACATAACTCTATTAGTGGTTATATTTATGTATTTTATCATTACTCTAATTATATTATTAGTATTATTAATTATAAAATTATTTTGTTGCACCATTACAATTAAAACTAGAATTAAAATTCCAATGGCAAGTAGGCGTAAGTTAGGTATACCTAAGTTAGGTATTTAATTTAATCGTTAGTATTGTAATTATAATTACATTTTATTAAACATTTGCTCCATTACATTTTTCGAAATATCAATTATCAATAGCGAAAGATTTATGTCTTATTTCATTCAAATTTAAACTTCCACACTTTTGTTTCGACGAATCAAGATTATTCATAGAAATATATTAGGAATAGTATATTTTAATGATCAGTTTGTTTACATGGCAATATCATATAATTTTATTTTCTTGTTTTAATATTATGTTACTTTTGATGCATATTTTAGAGTATGAAAATCAATCGGCATTCAGTTTTTCGCCTTCAACTTATACATCGAATAATTAATGTTGGTAAAAATTTACAAATGGTAATTGTTGAAAGTGAGAAGGAAGGACAAAAATCTTGCATATATCGAATATCGATCCGTTATAAATCTTTATAAATACTTCGGGTAGACGCTTTAAATTTTGGACGACGCCTATGATTACTGTTACTCCTATGTAGGTCACAGATGAATACCTACACGAAATTAACATTCGAGCAACAACCTTCAGACATGAAAGACTTTGATAAGTACGAGTTGAGATCGCAAATTATTAAAGCTTCGTCTGCATTTCTCTGTCGAATCAGACAGTAAATAAGAATTTAATTCACTCATTTAATACGATTTAGTATTTGTTGTGTAGATTACGTAATAATTTAACTAAAATAATCTAATTAAAGATATCCGAATGTACCTTCATCTTACATTTAATCTAATATTCTTACATTATTTTGTAAATCATTTGTTCACTTTAACTCAATTCCTGCACATACACTTTTTGAGTCTTCTTTTGTTACTTAAATAATACCATAGTGTAAACTATATTACCACTAATAATGACGTGATAATATTGAAACACAAATGCTTATGACATATTTACTTTCAAACTTGACATACATGCATATACTTTTTTATATGAATTGACCAATGATAAAAACGAAGAGTAACATAACGTGTAACATTTAAGTATTCTAATTTATATTAGTATATAATATTGAATTAGTATTTATATACTTCATAAGTTATTACTCAACAGACTTATAAATTATTATTACTCAAGAGAAATATAAATATATTAATATGTACAAGTTTTATATTAACTTGCAGCAAATGTAGTTGTGTAAATATTCAATTAGTGTAATCACAGTAAAAATAACAGTAAATGATAACTTCGGGGAAAGGTATCAAAGCGTGTAACAAACACATTAAATGTAATTAATGAATTAGCAGATTCAGTGATAAGTACGATGGTATTTTCTGTTTTAAACAATCATAGAAATGTTTAATTCATTATGAACGTGTACGTAGATATATTGTACAATTTGAAAACAATCCACCCAATCGGTTATCCTCTACAAATTCCGGAAAATACACCCCTAAGGAGAAACTAGGGTTTATACAAAAACCGACTTTTGAAATAACCGGTTTTCGAATTCCACTATTCCCAAAAAACCGGTTAAACCGGTTTTCGAATTTTCGCAAAAAAAATATAATTAAAATAGAAAATAAATATCAGTACTTATTTAGAAAAAATCAGTTTGTTTAATACTTATGGAATTATAAAAATATAACAAAATAAAATATACTCTATCTAAACAAAATCAAATAAAAAAAAATTAAAGTAATTAAAATCCGTACAAAATATAAATTATGAATCTTTTTTTCATTTAATCACTCATGAAGATTAGTTTTACAGTAAATTGTTATCTACAATATGCTTGTGTCTATTAAGTCTAGTATATAAAACCGGTTTTCGAATTTTACAAATTTATGAAAAAAACCGACAAACCCTAGGAGAAACCCTCCCTTTACTTTCTGTTACATCCAATTATGTAAATTTGTAGCGTACGTTTTTAAACTATTCGACCAAATTTCGCCAGCATACTCCAGTAATTGGGAATTTGCATGATTCTAAAAAAAATATATTTGGTAGCTCCTATATAAGTTGTATTGTAATTTTTTTCATAATTTTTTATTGCATATTAAGCGAGAAAAAAATTATTCGAAATTGCAATATTTAAAATTACCGAAAACGATCCGGAAATTCCCGAGCGTAGCCGAAGAAGCCTGTGACGTCACATGGTAGTATTTTCACACTTTTAGCATTGAAAAATACATTTTTATTAGCCGGTTGTTTTGATATACGTTTACATTACTATTAGACGGCTGTTTTGATATACGTATTTTTAGGCAACTCATAACACCAGTTTCACGACGCAATCATAAATACATAGCAGCCATTTAAAACTATTACTATGTGACGTCACGAAGCTTTACGACCAATCAAAAGCGTTACTTCGCAATACGGAACGTTTCAAACATTACCAATTTTTAATTTCATTTTTTAATACTTAACGATTTATAATAAATAAAAATTTTATTGTACATTTATTGCTTATGGTGTATATTCAGGTTATAAATAATAAATTATGCAATCCTTTTTAAATGCAAATTCTCTATTATGTCTACTGATGAAAAGCTGCCGCACGAACATACTTCAGTAAATTCTGGCGTTTGGAATTGCAGCCTTTTAAATGTTGCACGTCGCAGGAAGTATGCGAAGTGGGCTTGTTGAGCAAGGAGACATGCTTCACAGCGTCGTCTCATTTGAACCTCGCTTCACCTGCATTAAGTGTAAACAGGTGAAAAGGATCCACTCTCTGCAACACGCCTATGAACTGTTGCCAATGTGGCTTCGAGTGGACAACGGTGGTGTGGAAAAGGTATAGGATTAGGATTCCCAGTGAAACTTTCCCTCGTGTTTTTTAATCGTGTAAAATTAACCTTCACACTGTTACGGTGAAACTTATAATTATTTGGACAAAAGCAAACCTAGATTTCCACACGCTTTTCAGGTGAAAGGTAATTTCACTACTGTTTATTAGTATAAGGATTTAAATTTGAATTTTCAGTTGGCCTGGGTGCAGGATAGTTGTCTTTTGATTAACCAAATACAGATGTAAAAAATTTTGGAAAAATACTCATGTCTGCTGATTCCTTTTTCTCCTAAAAATGATCATATAATCATATAATCATATAATCATATAATCATATAATCATATAATCATATAATCATATAATCATATAATCATATAATCATATAATCATATAATCATATAATCATATAATCATATAATCATATAATCATATAATCATATAATCATATAATCATATAATCATATAATCATATAATCATATAATCATATAATCATATAATCATATAATCATATAATCATATAATCATATAATCATATAATCATATAATCATATAATCATATAATCATATAATCATATAATCATATAATCATATAATCATATAATCATATAATCATATAATCATATAATCATATAATCATATAATCATATAATCATATAATCATATAATCATATAATCATATAATCATATAATCATATAATCATATAATCATATAATCATATAATCATATAATCATATAATCATACAATCATATAATCCATTAATCATACAATCATATATTCATATAATCATATAATCATATAATCATATAATCATATAATCATATAATCATATAATCATATAATCATTTAATCAGTTAATCATTTTTAGGAGAAAAAGGAACCTGCAAACATGAGTATTTTTCCAAAATTTTTTTACATTGGTGTTTGGTTAATCAAAAGACAACTATCCTGCACCCAGACTAACTGAAAATTCAATTTTAAATTTTCCGCTCCGCCCTAACGTTTATACTGGAAATTAAATCGACAAGAACTGATAGTAATTATTTTTTTCTTACATTTCAGTAACCCTGCAATCCCGTAAATTTTGTGACGTTAATTTTAAAGCATTCCGTATAACTTTCCACAAAGTTCGCAATAATACACTTTCACGGACGTTCAACTCAGCAAAGGTATGCAGAAACCAACCACCCCTCAAAATAACAAAAATTACACACATCATGTTGCAAAATATTACGAAACCATAGTTCCACTTTAGGCTGAAAAAAACAAAACCTACGGAAAATTGAAGATAACATTAATTATGCTACTCACTATTAAATAACCCATTACAAAAAACAGCAAAACAACAGCAAAAAATAATATAAATCCAACAGAAATAAAGCTACTTTTCTTTAAGAATTCAAATCCTCGAACCACTCAATTTCAGATCATCGAGGGTTGGTATCTTTCTGCATATCTTGGCCTAATTTATCCTGTCAGTTTCTCTTCTTTGAATACGTTTATGTAAATACCTAATAATGCAATATTTATGCTTGCAATCGACATCAGTGTTACAGTTTACATAACCATCGCGTTGGGTCAAAATGCATTTCTTCTTCGCAGCTGCTGACACACCACACGTGACTACATTCTCAATATCAAATATTCTGTGACGTTTCATATGAAATATTTGTTAACTCCCAAAATTCATTCGCACTTCAATATAAATATTTCCGAGACATTTTCGATAATAATGCACAAAGAGTGGTAAAGAGAATTCAGAAGAAAAAGCAAGCGTTCAAGTAAGCGTACTGTGTTCCATATTCCACTCAGCCATCCATTCGCCGTGGCGGTGTCTATTAATTTCATGGCCGATTTTTCGTCAGTGTAATGGGAAGTGTCTGATCCACACCTGTCAATAAAGTAACGGTACCCCCGAAGCTATTTTGGATTTCTTAGCACGAAGGAATTCCAAAAGTTCGGCTGCTGAATGAAACGGTAGAAACGAGTAAAACGGCCAAGTGGAATAAGCGGCTGACCGTTATTCGACCCACCAAGGGACCTTGTTGTTGAAAGAAGGCACTTCGGCTATGCTCGTATTTCGCGCCCATTTAGAACGAAATCGCAGAGGCATCTTTCTGGATCTGTGCTACACCCTACCTACCGACTGAACTTTCCCACCTCAAGTCAAGGAGAAATTTTACGCTAGTATAGGATTCAGAGAACTTTCTCTCGCATTCGGTATACAGTACGGTGATAACTAATGCACATAGTTTTTACAAAAATTACGAATTCAACGGATGAGATATAATTATTCTACACGGCTGTTGCACTATTTTAATAAAAATGTACATAATAGACTTTGATACGTGCATCCAATATGGCGGACAGTAACAGCGACGACCTCTGGAATTTGGTTTTTATAACCTTACTTTCAATGCACTTATTCCGTTCTATTTGATTATTTTTATATTTGGAAATTTGAAACATGCATGGGAGTATGATTACTTCCAACTTGAGACAGACCGATTTCGCTTTGTCTGATTGCAGCAGGCATTTATAGCTTCCAACTTTCCTTGTTTACTAGATCAAATTAGCGTTCTTTAGATTCCGATGTACTTGCGTCATTCTATATACCATATTAAGCCGAATTAAGTCCCCATTGAGTCTGAATTAAGCGATTAAGCTTTAAGCGAAACTGAAATTTAAATCCATTAAAGTAGAGAAGAATGTTCCTATTGTCTACTAATTTCAAGAATTTAAAAAAAAATTAAAACCGACTTCAAATAAATAAAACTGCTCTAAAAAGTAAAAAGTAATTTTTCCCTTATTTAAGCTACGAATCTCATTTTTTTAAGTTGACGCCGTATTTACAGAGTACAAATGATGAGGCGCTGACGTAAAAATTGAGATTCGTGGATTAAATAATAGTGCCAAGATACTCAAATGTGACCGTAAATAATTTTGCTTTTTTATTTTATAATTTTTATTTTATAATTTTACAAATTATCTATCTGGTTTCTACTTTCTATGCCACCTTCACTCCTTTTTTAGTGCAACAAATACATTTTCATTAGCATATTTTCGTAGCGGTCGAGAAGAGAAATTTGTAAACAATATAATGACCTTCAAGTGACTTTTCAAGAGAACAGATCACGAAATATAATATGCCTATCTCGTGTATTGCACTTGCAACCGCTTGAATATAGAACTTTCTCGTCCAAGGTCATCTGAAGGTCAACATGTCACGCATGAATAAACGTGTCTTTTTACCAGCCATATGAATAGGGGAATGGAAATGTATCGTTGGCTTGTTGGTAAAACTGACCAAGTGTATTTTTCTTCATTTCCGGAAAATTCGAATTTAAAGTTCAATCTATTACAATAAATTATCTACTAATTAAAAGCTATTGCAAAATATATAGATTTTTCCCCATATGGATTTTTATTAATCTATTGTTGTAAAAAAATTAGGAAGTGAATGATTCCATTAAGGATTTTAGCCGACGGTATCGTGTCAGTTAAAAGAAACATTGGTGGCCTTGAAATCTTGAGAAAAAGTTCCCTTATTTGATTAATTATGATATTTATCCCCTCAAAATAAACAAGTTCATTCTGAACTATATTTTTCTATTGCTAATGGGAAAGATATTTCAGGCGTGAAAGTAGGTGAAGCACCCTGTAGGTACATAGATGAAATTAGTGTCCTTTCTCAAGAAATTTTATTAATTGCTTATTTCTTATTTCTCCAGAAACTTAAGTCTAGGAAATCGCGAACGTATAAACACATCTACAATATATAATATATCTTATTAGTAACTTAGAACCTGTATGAATTACAATAGAAAATCTCAGTAGAAAAGAGTCGACATTATTGACTGGTGAAGGTGCTCATAAATTCTTATTTAACAATTTAGAAAAATTGTGTATCTACTGAATTAAGTAATGAGTTTCTATTGGCTATTAAAGAAGAAATATCGAAAAGAACAGACAAAACTATTCTATCTCTTATACAATTTTTGCATAGGTAATCCACAATCATTTAATATCTAAGACAGATATATTAAAATGGCAAAACAAATTCTAAGTAGCTAGACTTTTCGGAAAATATAACAGTAACCCTGATTCTCCTGAAAGTACTAAAAAAACTTACGGATCCTCAACATGAAGAATTACCATTAAGAAGAGTTCCAAGAATTTAGTATCAACCCAGAAGAAGATAAATTCCGGACTTTAACGAAGGAATTTCATATTTGGATGTGCTACACATTACGATCAAGCGCAAATGAAATCCACTCAAAACGAAATAAATTTTTCTACAGCTACAAATTTGATCACAAAAAAAAAGAGAAGAAATAGATTTGAAAACTATTTTAAAACAAAAAAGTAATGTTTCGCTTGGCACAAATTTTGTATTAGATAAATAAATTTATTAATTATATTTTATATCTGTTTTTTTCAAGTTTTGTGCAAATTAGACAGGAGAGAACAATTAGTTAATGGTTTCTTGTTTTTTTTTGATAAATATTATCAACATTATTCCTAAAATATAAATTTTGTAATATTGTTTTCAATTTCTCGAGAATTCTCAAGAAGTATGATGTCATTTCTAATTTCTCGAGAAAGAACAAATATCGAGAAATCAGGAACACCAGATGAAATTGAATTATTTGAGCATAGTGATTATTTTGACTGTCAGGGTAGCGAGTGGTTTACTCTGTTTTTCAGGCTCCCAAAGGAGAAACCCCCTCAACCATCCTTGTTAATTTTCCATGATACTTAAAAGAGATAGTGGTGCAGTGCTGAATTGGTCTTCCTCTATGAATATGTGCATGCTGATATTAGAAAACCCAGTGTCCCCTTTTCATTATTCCCTTCTTCTTTTAGTTTTCATGATTAAAGCGATTGCTCGAACCTGTAACAGCCTAGCTATTTCCTAGAATGACGGCATTCGTAGAGTCATACGATGACATACTATTACATTGTATAATACAGATATGTACTGTCAAGCTATGCAAAATCCTTCTCCACTATGCAATATAGTAAGTGGCCAAATTATTATACTCAAACGAAAAGCTTTGAGATTTTGTGCGTTTAGGCGATGGATTGGCTTGTATCTCTGTGAAAAATGGTCGCAAAAAATATTTAAAAAATGCATTTTAACGCTTGAAGTTTCCAGCTTTTGAATCAAGCACTCAAATTTTATTTCATCCATTAAGATACTGTTTTATCAAGATGAAGATCAGGAAACGAAGTTTTAGAAATTTTTGCCTAGTTTGAACGTATGCACGGACTAAAAAAAAAATTTCTTGTAAACCCAAAGAAGAGCTCTTATAAAGCAAACATTTCTGCTTAATTTCGATTTCTTGGTTTTGTTGTATGATTTTTATTGGCCGAGTTATTCGCGATAAAAGCAAAAAAAACTCCTGATCGTAGACAAATTTTCATGAGTGTTTTGGAAAGCTAAGAAAGTTTCCTTTCCGAACCTTTAGTTGCAAATTTAAGGTTTTTTTTAATCGTGTTAAATCCATTTTGAAATGATCCCAAAAATTGACGAAAATGTTTTCAGCATAATAATTTGGCCACCCTCTGTTGTTTTTTAGTTTTTCCTTTTCTTCTGTAGTCTTTCCTATCTGGTGGATATACATCTATCATTTTTGCTTGAAAATATTGTTATTAACGCAAAGTAACTAATCTGTATTTAAACATTATTCTGTACATACGTCATATTATTCGGTGGAAGTGAAAATATAGAATGAGACAGTTAACATGATATATATTTTGAATAAATTCTAACATGTGTTTAAAGAAAAGATTAAAACTCAAATTTTTATATTAGGTCTACATACCTAACTTCGTCCTAAATTTTAAGTATTACCTTGGTAGATATCACTGGCCTCTTTCTATTCTGAGAAACCTCAAACCATGGGATATCAATTTTGAGCTATAATTCATTGTAATGAAACTATATTACTTTTGCTACCGTTCACAGTTAAAACTTTCTTTTACCCAGTACTATATTGTTACTTCAATCATTTCTGTGGCGTAGTTTTTGAGATCATTTAGAATGTTTTAAATGTAATGTTTAATTTTTTATATTCAAAATTTCAAAAGATATCAAGCCTCGAGTATGAAAGTATTAAAATGTATTTATCCCAAGTCTAATAAATAATTAATGAGATATTCGCGAAAGTGTGTTGAGCGTAAAAGTATATTGCATTCAAATCGGACGTGATCAAATATATCAATAATCACAGCCGATGCTCTGCGAATAAAAGGCAACAATGTTTACTTCATCATTGCCATCATCACAGATGTTCTTAATTTATTACAACTTTCTAAAGCATTTCCATAATTTACTATTGAACGTATCGTAAATCGTTGTACACAATTATCAGAGTAGAAAGGAAGATCAAAATGAAATGCAGTAACTGTGAAAGGCGGGTTGCGCTTCTTGTTTACGGTACAATCAACAAAAACGGAATAGGAAGTCAAAAGTCTGAGCGCCGCAAAATATGTATACTGTGCGAAAGTCATCGTGGCACATTTCTCGGAAATTATGTCAATGGTCTCATAAATGCATTAGCGAGTATTCAGAAGAAAGTTTTACAGAGAATACCCCAACAATACAAAATGAAAACGTTTCAGTCATGCTGTGAATCAAGGAACCATTGCTCGGGTCTCAAGAGAAGAGGGTCAGAAGCGTGAATGCCCTTTTGAACAAGCCTTACCTTAAACCAGAGATGGGCAAACAATTATTTGAAACAAAAATTTGTGTACGAAATTATTATTTGAAAAATTATTTGAAATAAAAATTTGTGTACGAAATTATTATTTGAAAAATTATTTGAAACAAAAATTTGTGTACGATATTATTATTTGAAATAAAAATTTGTGTACGAAATTATTATTTGAAAAATTATTTGAAATAGAAATTTGTGTACGAAATTAATTAAATGATAAATGATTAATTTTTCGAATAATTTCGTACACAAATTTTTATTTCAAATAATTTTTGGCCCATCTCTGCCTTAAACCTTAAATTTTGTAGGCCTCGACGACCGCGTTTTCGAGCAGGCTTCGAAAACGTTCCGGAACTCTTCTAATAGTGAGCGAAAGTTGCGTTCTATAAAGTTATTTAAGCCGTGAAAAAATAAAAAAATTCATATTTACTGATTGTGTGAATTTTGAATGGCTTGCGGCACCTCAAAAAATTTGTTGATCAAGATCAAACTTTCACAGCTTAAATAACATTATAAAATGCAACTTTTGCCTACTAAATTTCGTTCCACCCTAATGTACAGAGTTTCAAAAATGATCCGTTATCTGCAGTGTGAAACTACATATGCTTCCACGTACAAAACATAAAGCGCTTAAATAACACGTTCACTTTGTGAATCGACTGTCACGAGCCGAGTACCGCGGTAATTTACGAGCGTGTCTATCTCTGCTGACATTAATTAACAGTCAACGACCCCTTTTCTTGTCTTCTTCTGCATAATGCTGTATCGATAATCTTTAACACCACAGACTCAGATACATGCAGCTTAAAAAGAAATATCTGTCATTCCAGTGCACTCGTAAATTAGTAAATGAACAACTCAACAATTTAGTATGTGTATTAACAGTCATTCCCAGTTTAACTGGACAAATCTCCGGGTGGTGGAAAAAATGAGATAATAAGAAATTGTGGTATTATAGAATGGTATCAATTTTATATACAATAAAAGTTATTAATTCAAAAAACATATACTTTTAAATTCTGAATTGTTTGAGCTTAAAAATTGCACATCTGTTTTCCGGATATTCGGGAACAAAACTTTTTTGCTTTTTTCATCTCCGGGTTTATATTCGAATCTCTCAGGTTTTTCGACAGATGAAAAATAAAAGTCTGTATTGTAAACTGAAACTGAACTATGGAATATTATTATTCTACTATAATTTATTAAAATGAACTTTGTTGTATCGCATATTCTTCAACCCTCAGTTTTACAGAATTACATTCACTGTTAGAACTATAAACATAACCTATAACGTGTAAACATTGGAAATTTTAAGAATGCCTGGGTAAAACTTATTATGCTAGAAATTCAAAAACATTGTTGGTAATTTTAACATTTACGTGTGCCACTCAGAGCTGGCCAAAATGTAATCTAATTTATCTAATTACAAATTACGAAGTACGATTAAACTGATATTGTGTAATTGATTACACATTATTTTCAGTAATCGTTCATTTAGATAGTTGACAAAACCAAATAGTCGGCTACCTAAATTAACAATTACAGAAAATAATGTGTAATTAATTACGCCAATTACAGTTTAATCGTAATTTGTAATTTGTAATTAGATTAAATCTTGCCCAACTCTGGTGCCACTGTTGTTTGGGAATTGAATGCCGAGTGTGATAAGATCGAATGAAATCGAACAAAGAGTGGTACATATCTCTTTCCAAGCCAATGAACGAGTCATTCGGTAATGTAGCCCAATGACATTTAAACAGGAAATGGTGAGTTTCAATGCTCAGGGTTAATACGATGCACATAAGTGCATTGCTACTTGCACTATACTAGAACTGATACTGGGAACAAGTAGATACCTTTGTATTATAAACTGCAAAAATTCTTTATGCATCTATACTAGATTTTCTGTGCAGCACGTTATTAAAATGATTAACCGGTAACATTGAAAGTTAAATAATGAAAGAAACATTTTCTGTCACCTCGGGGAAGGATATTTTTATATAATACTAGCTTTACTACTCGGCTTCGCCCAAAATTTAGATTCTGATTTTATAAAAAAAAAATTTTATTTATTGTTTGTGAAAGTAGTCACATTCATCTGGATTAGTCAGACATATTGAGCTGAGGCTAATTGCGGACAGAAAGAGTTTTGTTTTTCTTTTAAAAAATGATTTGTTTATTAAAGTATCTATAATTCTTTGCGTTGCCTTTGTAGATAATTAACCAAAGTTCAATTATCTATAAAGTAAATCTGATTAGAGTCAATACCTACTTTTGTTTCAATTTAACTTTTCCCTTAAGTGTTCGTAATTCCCCTACACTCACCTAGTGTTCCTTCAATAGTTTTGTCGAAACATTGCATTGGCCAGGTTGTTACAGTACGACTCATCAAAAGCAGAATTCGGATTAAGTGAAACCTACATATGATTATCGAGGTTCCACAGTAATGTTCCTTCTTTACGTTATTAACCTGTTAACTGGGTCATTCCTCAATCAGAAACGTCTCCAGTGTATTAAATATGGTATGTTTAACTCTAACAAGGAAAGATCCCGAACCAGAAAATTCAAAAAATTCTGAAACTTTGTGAATATATAGGGAATTTCCTCCTGATTACAACGCAATTTTTGTTTGCTGCCCACTTTCACTCTAAGCGGGTGGAATCAACCCCTGGAAATTCGGATATTCTCCGATTTTATTTTGTAACTCGCAATCTGTAAGAGATAGGAAAAAAGTTTCAAGACAAAAGTTACTTCTTTTAATTAGATCTATCATTTAGTGAAAAAATTATTTTACAGTTCGCGAGTTATAACACAAAATCGGAAAATAAGCGGATTTTCAGCGATCAATTACACTCCCTTAGAGTGAATTTTGGCAAGAAACATAAATTGCGTTGTAATGAGGAGCAAATTCCCTACATATTCAAAGTTTCAGAATTTTTCGAATTTCCGGGTTCGGGATGTTCCCTTGTAAGTGGTCACGTGGAGTGTGTAGCATCCAAGAATAAGTATTTTCCAATACTTCTGTAACTTCTTAGGCCTTGATAATAAAATTTAAAAATTTGGTGAATTTTAACCCAAAAATCGCTTTTATCCCCAACTATTTTTCCTAATACCAACATATTAAATATTATATTTCTAAAATAAGACTATTAGACTATGACTGTAAGAGTATTACGCATGTACTATTATCATTTAAAAGATTCAAAAATACGAAAATGGTAACTAAAAAATAATACTGGAGTGCAGTGAACCCCATGTGACCAATTTTCTGATTATGAGACATTATGTACTGTTTTTGTACGAGTGAAATTTCGAGATTTTCGTGACGAATCAACTAATCTTTTCTAACGGGGAAGCATTTTCAACTGACGACTTAAAACTCGTCTTTCCCAGTCAGCAGGTTAAAGGGACACTATAAATATGAAATTTATTGCAGTTTATTAATTTGTCCGCAGTCATAAGGTTTTTGACGCATCGGCGTGTTTCAAGACGCAGTGATTGATCTAATATAAAAGCAGCGATAGAAAGATAGTTATCAGTGACAACAAGTGTTGAGTCAGGCAACACAATACACATTTCTTTTGAGACCTGCAGTAAGGTACAAAAGTGAATACACTCTCTTTAAAATAGAATAACTTTTTTAAAATGGGCCCAACCGACTTGAGGTTTGCAATTGGTCGGAATAGCAAAAAAAATAATGATGGTCGCTTTTTCTACTTTTTTTTATCTGAGCCTGTAATGAAAATTAAAAAAATTGCTCTGAGCTACAAACTTTGTTGCTCTGAGCAACGTTAACCGATTTTGATGAAATTTTAGGCATGTATACAAATTACTTCAATGGCCAAAGGGGTTTTTTGAATTTTCATTACTGGCTCAGATAAAAGAGTTGAAAAAGCGACCTTCACTATTTTTGTTTGCTATTCCGACCAATTGCAATTTTTTTCAAAACGACAAAACACGTCACGTAGTAAACTAATCCTTCTACCTTCTCAAAAAGCCTCAAGTCGGTTGGACCCATTTGAAAAAATTTAGTCTGTTTTAAATAGAATGTATTCATTTTTCCACCTTACTGTAATACTCTTGATCAGAACAACTGGTGATTTCTGACGCTAGCGTCACAACAACAAAGGCAGAGATAAGCTTGTTGTCACTAATGCCAGTCAGGCTTGAAGTGATCCTTATCTATTACTACGTATGAGGCAAAAATGCGTCGAATGAACACGACATGCATAGGTGTAGACATCTACTACTTTATTTTTATTAAAGCTACATACAGTACAGGTTGTATTACGTATTTCTGTACTGTAATTCCAAATGCGTTTAAAAAATATCAAGGAAATACAAGAAAACTAAGGTATTATTTTCCATTGCAAATTCAAAACATTTTTGAAGTCATCGAATTTTTTAAAAAAATAGTGAAATAAAGATTAGTGTCGTCAGTAACAGTAATGCCTTATCTTAGTGTTATTATACACGGTGTTCGATAACAGATAAATAATCATTGCTTATTTTGTAATTCATTGACTTAAATGACAAATATATTCAATGTTTTGGATTTTGACTTAGACCACTTTCATAATCACCGATACGTATACAGAGTGTTCAACTACTGATGGTTGTCCTGTAAAGGGTGATTCTACTGGCCAAAATATGAAGAAAATATAGAATAAGAATTTTTTGATATCGCTCTTCGTTTTCGAGATAACAGACGCCTAAAACTGTAATTCGGTGCACGCGTAGGTGAGACTGTTTTACCATGGAACATTTTTTACATTTTGCTTTTTTTTTACTTTTTGGTTAGGATATTTTTATTTAAAAAGTGATAATAATGATGATGATGATGATGATTATTGAATATTCCTTTACAACGTTCTGTAATTATTTTTGTATGTTACAGTGATATTGAAAGTTAAAAATTAAAATGTCACTGCCATGTAAAATGTTCCATGGTACTACATGGTCATGTACCATGGAACACAACCTGTTGTACTTTCGAACACTGTCAAATTTTGGTTTATAATAAAAAGTTAGGCTTCCTGAGTTCCGGAATTTTGCCAGTAGTCTTGACAAAGTGGTTAATTTAACATTATACTTTGCATGCTTCCCTGATTGATATTTTAGTCGCTGGTGGAGCCACAACTGCCTGAACAGCGTCCTTCAAAACATCTGGATCAATTGGAGCTCTCTTAACACCATCTTTACTTCGTGGCATGATTATTTGAAAAAAATGGCATCGTGTACCTTGGACCATGTTCCATGGTACAGGATGTTGTGTGTTCCAAGGTACAAGAGGGTGCACATTTATACTAATATGTCTGCAAAATTAAATGTTCACTAAAAACTGTTGAAGTAATACATGTTTATTTGCTCACCAGGAGATGTAGAGTACAATGTATGTAATATTGTTCATAGTTACAATTTAATGTCGTTATTAAATAATAAAATTACAGAAACAAAGAATTTACTTTTGTCGCTTAAAAATTTGTTTATTTCACTATACACACGTGTTGCACCACAGACAAATAGAACTTCCGTTAGAGTTACCTAGCGGCATTCTTTACAACCTGTAATGGGTTTCAACTGTTTATATTAGCACCACTATCCAGTAATGTTTCAAAGTACAACTATGCCCGAGGTACAACAGTCTCCCCTACTTATTCGGCTGAAATTCAAAGTCTCCTTTTTTATTAGTGGAAGCTTCCTATTGGTCGTTTCTAATTGGTGGAGATGAACACTTTTGCCCTAATTAGTCATTTAGGAGCGCCGGAAATGCGGTTTTCTGCAGAGCTTCTGCGGACAGGGAAAGTTTTGCTTTCCCTGCGTGCATTGTTCAAGGATTCCTGGATCTTGCCTGCGGAAAGTAACGGAAGCAAGACTCTACTTCTGGATAGATATGATACGCAGTTGCTTGGTTATTAGACCTTATAGCTCATCGCAACTGATCATTTATCAGCTGAGTGTTCATCACAACAATAATTTTCTTAATGATACTATATTCACCTAATTGTTTCTATAGCTAATTATAACTAACAAGGGAACTTCGGTAACCCGCAACTTTCGATTTTTTTTAAACTTTACAGGTTTGTAGGGAAGCTCAATAGAAATATCAAGCAATTTTGTTTACTACCACTTTTTGATGCTTTAGGGTGAAAACATCCCCTAAATGTTCGTGTATGCTTACCTATTGCACATCTTGAAGATTATAGTAGATATAAAAAATGGTTAGGACAGAAATTTAGTGATTTTGAATGCTCTATAAAACTATGCAATGAAATTATTTATAATTTGTAGTTTAGATACAGAAACTTTCCTCACCACAAACCATTAAACAATTTCAACATTTTTTTATATCCATTATATTTAGTCTTCAAGATATATAAGGAAATAAGAAAGCAAACATTAATCTCGAAAAGGTGTTCTCACCCTGAAGAACCAAAACATAGCAGAAAAGGAAATTGCGTGATACTTCTATCCAAGTTCTCTACAAAACTGCAAAGGCTAAACGAATCAGAATTTTCGAGTTAATAAAGTTCCCTTGTACATATGTAAGAATTCAATAATTCTATAGGAAGTGAACAATTTAATGCCACAAAGTTGAGCGAGGAATTGCGTGTTGCAATCGATTACAATGTACTATCGCAAGTTAAAATCATTTTAAAAATGTGGTTACTTTTACGCGTTAAGGTGCGTCCACACCAACGATCAGCAAACAATGCTCGCAAGTTGTTTGCAAAAGGGATTAGAGTTCGTTGGGCTATATAAGAAATATCTTGACATGCCACTTTTGGTATAGGGTTACATTTTTTTGTAACTACGCCAAGGGAAATAATAAACCTAACCTAACCTAAGTTGTTCGCAAACTTTTTATAACCATTGCTCGTGTAAAGGCGCGTCCTCACCAGCGAACAGTTCGCGAACGGACGATTCCTAGGAAATTCAATTCCCGTACTGTTCGCTGGTGAGGACGCGCCTTTAGAAATGTTCGGTAGCGAAGGACAAGAGTGCTCGGGTGTGTGGAGATGTAATGATAAATTATGAAATCATAGCGTGAAGTGCCATCGTATTTCATAGCACTTCTTGCTGCAAACGTTACAACACACTACCACGACTGCCACTATACGACATAACTAGTGCTGCCGCCCGTCCGGGTTTCCCCGGATTTGTCCTCTGTTTTAGGGCGTCCGGGGGGATTCTCTGTAGTGATCCGGATTTTTCGATGCTGCTCGCTCAAAAAGTCATAAATACTTTACCTTTATTTCTTAATTGCGGTTACAGTCTATAATTATTTACAGAAATGTTTGTCTTGGTATACCATACCTAATATATAAAATAATTAAAAGTGTCCGGGGTTTTAATGCTCTCTGTCCTGGATTATTAATTTTACAGATGGCAACCCTAGACGTAACGAAATAATTGTTACGGTTATTATCCACGATTTAGGAATCTGCATTTGATTGATTTTGTCAATTGATTTTTTAGTTTCCAAATGATGTAGTGTTCAACACTATTTTTTGCCGAGTATACGATTATGTATACATTAATTGAAACGTAAATAAGCCCCAAAACAGGCATATACAATCTTCTTAAAAATCATGTAAGAAGTAAATGCGACCGAAAAACAATTTGAATACACGAAATTTATAAATAACCAGAGATGGCCATTATCTAGATAAAAAATGATTGAATTAACTTTTCAAATAAAGACACTTCATCTTTTTCCATCGTCCAATAAAAGACACCCGAGTTATCTTTATTCGAAGCGCCACAGCTATAAACGCTTAAAGATCGCAGAATAAAGTCGAAAATCGCTGATTTCGCGAATTTCGCGATTTTCGACCTTATTCTGCTAACTTACTCCAATCTAGAGACGGGATTTTACATTTTCATTACAGGGTCACAAAAAAATTTTAAAAGCAACCTTTACTATTTTTTTTGCTGTTCCGACCAGAGGCATTTTTTTCCAAAACGACGAAACACGTCACTTAGTAAGCTAATCCTCCTAGTGGGTTTTGTCGGTTTTTCAAAACCGGTTTTCTTTTATAAATTTGTAAAATTCGAAAACCGGTTTTAAATTTAAAAAAGCCGGTTTTATATACTAGAATTAATATGTAAAAATGAATGAATTATTTAATTAAATACGTTAACACTTTTACTTAAAATCGCCTCGGACATAAGCATATTGTAGTAGGTAACAGTTTAGTGGGAAACTAATCTTCATCAGTTCATATTTTCGAGAGAAAAATACTAAATGAAATAATAATTTATAATTTTGTGTGCAATGTATTTTATTGTGTTATATTATGGTAGATCCATATACATATATTAAACGAGTTCAAAAATTGTACAGATTTTAATTATTTTAATTTTTTGTATTTATTTGGTTTTGTATAGATAGGGTTTATTTCATTTTGTTATACTCTTGTAATTCCATAAATATTTAACAAACTGAACATTTTTAAAATAAGTACAAATATTTTTTTGTATAAATCCTACCTTCCAGCTTCGTTTGGGCCAATTCTAACCAAGTTATGCGATTTTAAAAAGCAGGGATTGAAACCGTTATTATAAAGATTTCGGTTCTTGAAAGAGTTATGAAGAATCTTTATTCTGCATGACAGTTACAAAGAACCTAAATAACAGACTATATCAGTTTAAGTTACGGTTCCTATATAGCTCTATAACTTTTATTTTTTAGGTTCTATATAAGTTCCAAAACGGTTATGGAACCGATTTATATAGTTCTGTAATTTTTATTTGTTAGGTTCTGTATAAGTTCCAAAGCGGTTATAGAATCGATTCTTGTAACGGTTCTACAGATTTGTACAGTAACTGAAATCACAACGTATTACAACTATATATATTTTTTCACAATTTGGCAGAAAAACACTAAATTTTCCTCCCAAAAAAATTGGCAACCCTACTTGTAAGTTACATAGATACACTGATAGTTGTACGTCAAGAGAGAAATTCTAGCATTTCAATAAACTGTCAAGTATGTAACCATTGTTTACGATTACATAATAAATAAGCAAGCAAAGCAGCAGAATTTGAGCTGTCATAGTTATATACTCAACAATGATGAGAATAATGGTACATAATTATATATTCGATCGCATATGCGCACATGGTATCGGTGGCATATCTTCAAGTTCAAGGTATACACTTCGAGCACTTTCTTTACCGTGTTTATGTACGCTATACTAATTAAAAAAAATAGAATTTAAAATCCTATGTTGTTATGGTACTTTTTTATTATTATTCAACAGATTAGGAACACATTGTATACTAGGAATGTGTAGAAATATTACGTAGAGTGTGACAGTAAACCAACACTTACAATTAGTGTTTGTGTCCAGCTATCAAGAAAGTAGTCTATTTTAAGACTTTTCTACAAACATACAAATTGAATCGCGGAGATAACCCTGACTTCAACTTATCATAAGGTGCATTCAAGAGCTCACTGAAAAGAATAAGCGAGGAAATTTTAAGTATTTTGTGAGGAATGCAGTTTACGTTGAAACAGAGCCGTACAGTCACGACTTTCTCATGGACGCTCGTTAAATCACGACGATACGCCTTGAATACAAAGAAAATAGAAACGAATCTCTTGTATTTCCTACAACTGCTACTTTGTAAATGACGATTGCTAAGAAATAAACAATCTTATGTCCTGTTTAACTTTTAGCGAATCAGGTTTAATATCTGCCATTTTGTAATGTTATACAGGCTCACTAACAAATGCTGGACACATTTTTTAAGAATTACTGGAATGTGTTAAAACCTCATTCTTTATTTCTAACGAATACTTATTTTATTTACTCATTTTATATGGCTGGTAATATAGAAATTATTACATATTTTTAATACAATTGCGTTAGTCTGTAGAAATGGTTTACTTGTTTTTTCTTTAATTTCTCACACTGCAAGAATAAGGTCTTAATTAACATTTCACTGTCTTTCCTGTATGCACCACATTATTTAAAAAAGTATTATTCCAAAAGTTTCTTCCTTCATTCTTAATAAATCTTGATCAATATATTCCTGTAAATATTTTTCTAACAATTTCGAATATGCCTGAGTGAAATTTATAAATTCTTCATACATCGGTGAGTTGCTAACCTCAAACTTCCATATTTAAACTTAAACCGTGTTAAACAGTATGCGTGTAAACATAAAAACGGACTTAAATTGGAAGATAGTATAGCAACTTTATTAATAATCTTGTACAATCGCCACAAATTACTTGTTCAAAAGAATCTACAGAAATTTATGGAATTTATGTTATAAATATTCCTCGCTGTCAGTTAAGCATCAGTGTACCGTTATCTTCGTAGTGGGAGACAAAAGAATGCAAACACAGCTTTATTTTATTACAGGAAACTAGTTTTACATCACATCCATTCAACGAATCGTTCATGACCATGTTTCGTGACCATCCGCCGATCGTCCCATGTCCGAAGCACCTAACCTACTTAATTCTTGCTCTCTCTCACCGTGACGTCATTTACTGCCATCGTGAGTAACTTCATCGAGACCCCCGGATTCACTTTGGATGCGTATTCAAAACTTGCTTCGCGATGTGTTTTACATTACAAGCGGATCGTGGAGAAGACCTTCCCCAACTATTCTTTCTTGCACGGAGAACCTTCCTCCGCAAATATTAACGCGGCGACATTGTTTTTTATAGCCTCGTTTTTGACACCAATGCAGCGTTTAATCTTGCACACTTAATTTTTAGTCAACAACGGAGATTTGTAGCTTTGGTGGTATTTCGCCAGTCTACAGTTTTGCTGGTAATTTCTCTAGGAATCTGATAAATATTACTCTTTAACCTTGAAAAGCAGTTAATTATTCTACAGCATTACGTGTAATAATGCTTTCTTTTTTCGAACGCACTGTACATCCCTGAATGGATTCAAACATTTAGTTGGTGAGGCATTAGAAATTTTACGGGAAAGTTCTTATTTTTATTTAGCTAAACCTGAACAGAAGAAAACATTGGACGCAGTCAAAAATTTAGAAAATAAGCATTTTATTTTGTGAAGAATATACTATATATATATATTGTGCATTGGAATAATTAGTATACATATGTACATACTTTTATTATATATATAATTCCAATTATGAACTTAAGTTATGAGAAAACTTTATTTATTTTGTTATCTTTTTTCTTGCTCTTTATACTTTGTTAAATAAAATAATTTGTTTCCATGGAATTTTTTTATTTATTTTTGCAATCCTCCAGGTGAGCGCTGGGCAAATGTTGGCAATGTTAAAAATTGATCGTACATACAAGGGAGATATATAAACAATTAAACATATAACGGTTTAAAATCTGAAGTCCCAAATTTTTACTAAACCATTATCAAATTATTTTTAATGCCTTTCAATAGTATGAGACACTTTTTACCTCGCAAATTCAGTAAAATGAAAAAGTACTCAGTAGAATACTCCTACCTACTTGTATAACTGTGTTGTAACACGTTTTGTATAAAATTCAATAGTTTAAACAAGCACTCATAAAAAAGCAAGCATTACGGTTCTAGTTAAACGTAAAATTATATTCAACATGCATTGAGATCTTATTTGAAAACTTTTTTACACTAAATGCTTTTAAGACCTAACCCTTGGTTGACAGACCTTTTTTCGAGTAATTTTTGAATGACTGCTATTCTTACCTAAAGAATCCAATGGTTATAAAAAAATCATGGGTCAATTTGAAGGCCTCCAGAATGTATTCCAATAATTTTTAGATTGAAATTTTATCACAGTTTTTGTAAAGAAATTCTAGATTACCATATGTCGCGAAAACACGAAGAAAATTTTCAAAAAAATTGTAACTTTTACAAATTTCAATATTAGAAGCTAGAAATCTACAGAGTTGTTGTTCAGATATAATATTTTCAGAAAAAGATAGTTTGTAGGTCGGTTTTGGAAAAAAGGTATTTATTTTGCAGGTACAGAGTGTCAAAATCAGCTTATGGGTGGCTCACAGCCAGAGTGTCAACGAAGGGTTAAAACAACGTGACGAACAATGATATTATACAAGCACTATGTTCACAATAAACATTAATTTACAATATCGTGCTCTGTCCCATTCTGGCAAGAAAACTTTCTAACATGATCGTGAATATCGATTTCCTCTTTACATAATATCCTAATCTATACGAAGCACTATTGAAGCATTATTACAATTGTGTTATGCAAGTCTGCAAATACTTGGATATACTAGCTAGACCAGATCGATTTAATGAAAAAGTAATTTTATCTCAGCATTTGAAATCATCAGTGTTCGTAAAAATAAAACATACAAAATGTATTTAAAATTGAATGTATTGCATAGTAAGAAAACTTCCAGAAAGATATTGATTACATAATTCTTGAAAGGTATTATTACGTTCAAAGACTGTCTGTTGACATTTTGGCAAAAAAAAACTTTCTCGTGTCGATATCTACTCAATTTGTATTGTGTTTTAACTTTTCCATGAAGCCTTAAAATGAAACAATTAATAAGAGTGAATGCAAAGTGTAGTTGAAACGAACATTTAAAGTTGCACATTTAAAGTTTTAAATATTGTATGTGATACCAGAAAATGTGCTTTTTTCGCAATGCCTTAACGATCTTGTTTAATATTTTCTCGCCATCTTTTTTCTACAATAAAACGGATTATTATATATAAAATTACTGTATTTAATTTATTAAAAACGTAATGTTTAATGAAACACAGAATATTGTCAAAGTTCTTTAACATTGACAAGGAATATCTTTCAAGACCCCTCAATAGTCCCGCATGCAGACAAATTGAAATGTTTCCAGGACACCGGCCTCCACATGATTATGTAAAAATCACTTCCTACTTCGCCCTACTTCACAAATTATTTATTACTGTTTTAAAGCTATCGGCATTATGTCGTTTTACGCATTGCGTTCTTATTCATCGTATTATGATTATATTACTAATATTTAGTCATAAATATTGTCACAATTTTTAATAGTACTATTCGACTTTTCCTTGTAACCTGCAAACGAGAAGTTTCCCCAACATGCGATTTAAACCACTTAAAAGATGATCAAATAGAGTACCAAAAAAGTTTTCAATATTTTAATAATTTTTATAAAAGACAAATTATATAAACATAAAATATATTAAATTATACAAAAGAAGAGATAATTTTTTCTATTTTTTAAATAAATCTTTCAATATCTTTTATAGGTCAAATTTATACGAAAAAGTCACTAATAAAATCATCGATCCACCATAAATTTGCCATAAATATTGATAACTGTTTGAAGGCACGCGTGTTCACTTTCTAACCTCAATTTTGTGGTATAAAAAAGGTCACGAATGCATAGTCGGACCTCACTTCCAGTTTAATACACTTAAAAGACAGAGGCTTAACAAGATCAGGTTTCATTCCATTTTCAGCAATTAACTGTACAATGCGTAAAGTTATGGTCATGGCCGGCGGAACCCATTATGCAAGTAATGCGCCGCATAAGGGCGCCAGCCGAAGGGGGCGCTAAAATCCATATCGCAGACTTAATAATAAAGAAATCCAACTCTCATATAAACAAAATGTAAATGAAATTCTTTTTTTATTGCACCTCGTAGAGGCAGAACATATTAAATAGAAAACAGGTGCAAAAATTTGGGGGCGCCAAAAATTTTCTTGCATAAGGGCGCCAACCATCCTCGGGCCGGCCCTGGTTATCGTTAGGTATTATACATTCATTATCCTCTTAGACACTTCCGAATTTCTCAGTGCGTCAAAATCGGGAGGTGCACTTGGGTACCGCGAAAATTACATTTCATCAATAATTGTAAAAAGACTGAGCTAATACAATGTACTTTATTTGTTACTCAAAATCCTTTATTAGAATCCACTCATTATTTGAATTCCCAATATCTGATAACCTCACAGAGATGCAGTGCTGCACAAATACAGATAACCTGCAGAGATGCACAAAAGTAGTGGGACCCCCTTTAAAACAGAATAACTTTTTTAAAATTGGTCCAAACGACTTCAATTTTTTTTTTTTTTTAGAAACTGGAAGCATCAATTTGCTAGGTCGGGTGTTTTGACAAAAATTGCAATTGGTCGGAATAGCAAAAAGAAAATAATGAAGATCGTTTTTTCAATTTTTTTATCTGAGCCTGTAATGGCTACAAACGAGATTTTTAAATTTTCATTACAGGTTCAAATAAAAAAGTTGAAAAAGCGACCTTCACTATTTTCTTCGCTATTCCGACCAATTGCAATTTTTTTTCAAAACCCCGAAACACTAATCCATCTAGCTTCTAAAAAAATCTCAAGTCCTTTGGACCAGTTTTAAAAAAGTTATTCTGTTTTAAAGGGTGTCCCAATACTTTTGTCCGGCACTGTACATCTGTACCGCTCGAGGTGTGGCGGATTACAAAGTTACGAGGATAAACTAACATTCCTAGTGGCTCCCGGTGTTAATTAATCAGGCACCGGTTCGTCCGCGAAAACTCGCCTTCCTAGTGGCACCCGGTGTTATTCAGGCACCGGTTCGTCCGCGACATCCACCTTCCTGCGGTTCCCGGTGTTAGCCAGGCACCGGTTCGTCCGCACTAACAAACTCTAAACAACAACCACAAATCCTCGGCTTCGCAGCCGCCGATCTCATTGCCCTCAGCTTCGGTTCCTAACAATATAAATATCTAGGGTCAACGCACCAATAAACGAACACTTAAGGTTAATGAATGAAGACTATTATAAAATTATGTTTGCAGCGCGATTGACTCCACGTGCTGCAAATATTGTTTGGATATGAAGCAAAGAATTAAAAGAAGTCTCCAATTAATTAGTTGCTTATTTTAATAACTTATGGAAATATGTTTATTAATTGAAAAATTAGTAAACATACTTAGGTACCGTTCCTGTTTCATATAAAAGTGTTTTTGTTGCATTCGGAATGCAGTGACTCTGGCTACAAAGTCTTCCACGAATACACGCGCCGCCTTACGTCCTATCTACGTAACAATCTTATGTAAACACTTTGTTTACGTTTGGTAGAAGGAAGAGCAAGTACTAATTGGAAGTTCAAGTGGATCATTTGACTATGCGTTGACTTTCTACTATGTATACGTAACATGGGTATTGTTTTAATTTTTAGTTAGGATATTTCGAAGGCGGATGTATGTATATATGAATGCAACAGCTTTCCTTGAAATTTGTTCTGTATATTTATTATAAAAAAAGTATTTAAACTTCCTATGGTTATTGATAATATGTAATTGTGAAACTGATGTAACAGTATGTCTAAAATCGAACAAATTGAATTGCTTATTTTGCTTTGCACTGATCTAAATCAGCAGTAAATTCAATTGTTTTGATTTTTTACTTGGCCCACTTTAATAATCGCTAACATATATGTAGCATTAGCATTAAGACCAAGATTTACACTGCTTGTTCTCTGAATAATTTTAAGTGCCGCTATTTATTGCTCAAGTGTGAAAGTAGAGGCTTGATTGATTTAGCAAATGAAAGTTTTAACAATACAGAGGTTTTTGAACTAGGTAACTCAATTTCAGGGAAAATTACTTAGACTGGTTGGCTTCTGAACCCTCCATAGGGTAGATGCACCATTTGTGGCCACTTTAAGGTATTGTACCAGTTTTGGCCACTTCTTAAAAAATATAATATTTTTCCGTGTAAGCAATAAATGTAACCTTATATTTCTGGCAGGGTATATTAAAGAAAATGTTTATGATGTGAAATTCTCCGCATAATATTGATGAGCAAGCAATTTAAAAATAAGATAATTATGCAAATGGCCAAAAACAGTGTAGTGGCAACAAACGGCACATCTACCCTATGTATTGGCTTCAGAAAAACTTTCAAAAGACAAACATTTCTCCGGAATATAAAATAAACATTTAGAACGCAATCTTAATTACGCATATTACACATTTATTTTCAACTAACTTTTTCATAAGGAATCCTTTCTGGTTGCATCACGATTTCGGAAACACCTTGTACATCAGTGACCATGCAAAATTATACATATGAAGGGTAAGGTGAAAAAGAAGGAATGTCACAAAACAGCTTTCTCGAGAAAATTAAGTTTTAATACTACTTTAGTCCACCAGTAAAGAAACAAGGTTCAATGAATTTATCTGCATTCTTCGTAACATGAAGCTTCTACCCTAATTAGGATCAGAAAAAAATAAGCAATAAAATAATAATTGTTTTACAGTATTTTAATATTTTTTCAAGTTTGAACAGGGCAACATACTGAAAGAAAATAAAAAATGTCCACTTCTATTATTATCAAAACAAGGAAAGCCACTCATTTGATTAATTACCAGATATTTTATTGCTCACTTATTTATTATTGAGGCAGCGTCTCATAAAATAACTGAGCCTCAGGATCGCAAAATTTAAGACCACGAGGACTTCGTATTTTACTTTTGAAATAGGCAGGAGTAGTGTGGATCCTACATATATTGGAAAGTTCGAACTCTCCTTTTTTTCCATTACTGTTTCGTCTATTTTTAATGGTGGTGTGATTACTCAACCAAGAGCCATTATATGTAGGTCGTTCGATAAAGAATACTATGTAATATTCGCATTTACTTCACTTGCTGAATGGGAAATGGGCATTTCTTTGGGGAATGAGCATTCTGGTATCATAATTTCTTGTTTTACCTTGACGACAGAAGCTTAAGCTTAGGCAGAGAGTGGAAACATTCCGTGTTTTCTTCCAGTGCAGAGTGGACTTTACCTGTTTCTAACCAGATTACCAAAACTTTAATGTTATTTTACAGGCACATTTGAACTTTATAACCCTTTGTGATTCGACACTTCTGTAGTCCAAGTTGCCATCAACAAAATCTTGAAATATAAAGCAGAAAGCTTCTATATGTTTGTGTGTTTGTCTGTCGCCTAAAAACATTCGAACGATAAACTCTGGGGTCATGAAATGTGACCATTTTCGCAAAAAATAAAAAAAAAGTTTGTATAAAATCAGAATCTAAATTTCGAGCGAAGCCGAGTACTTAGTAAAGCTTGTATGCTATAAACCGCAAAATCACGAAAAATGGACATTCCTTGATTTTCCCCTTACCCTTCATATGTGGTCGACATCAGACACCAGATAAGGAACCATTTCAAAATTTTGTTTAAAGCTTGCGAATTTAAATATCTATGAAGTTTCGAAACTTTTTAATGTCAAATACTATCGAAAGGTTACATGCATATGTATACCCGATTAACATGAAGTTAAAAGTTATATTATATATACTAAATAGGGTAGATGTACCGTTTGTGGCCATTGCACTGTTTTTGGCCATGTGCATAATTATCTTATTTTTAAATTGCTTGCAGATCATTATTATGTGGAGAATTTCACATCATAAATATTTTGTTTAGTATACCGCCAGAAATATAAGGTTACATTTATTGCTTACTCGGAAAAATATTATATTTTTTAAGAAGTGGCCAAAACTGGTACAATACCTTAAAGTGGCCACAAATGGTGCATCTACCCTATCTCATAAAGAACGCTTGGAGCTGTGGGATTATCGATTTCAACGAAACTTTGTAGTGATTTTTGAATGAAAATAAGCAGCCTCATCCAAACGTTCGTACTACTGGATACTATGAATTTAAACACGTGTTGTTAAAAGTTTCATAAATTCAAGAGCATCTGTGGTTATTATGAGAAACGATTTATTGCATTCCGAATTACTAGAGGAGGTACCTAGAACCTCCTCAATCAGTATCAGCACCAGCATTGGCGTAACTAGGATTTTTTCTGGGGGGTGGGCAGGCCCCATCTCCCCCTCTCTCTTTTTTTATAGGTAGAGGAAATATTTATACAGGGTGATTATCTCGGTGCGCCTGTCAAAGAGATGCCGCCTGGTACCCTGTGGCGAGGTCAACCCTCCGCGGCGCCTCACCAAATTTTATGGCTTTCGACCCTCGAAGGGGTTGGAGTGCCTATTAAGAATTGAGAAATTTTCGAGTTCCGCATTTCTCATCAGATCTTTGCGAAAATGACGCCAATCGATTCCCTATGTTTCGCCGATGAAACTGACACCAAGAACGACGTAATTCGGACGATAATGAAGGAAATTACATGAAAAATTGATTTGCATAATTTCAAGCTAACTTCGTTGAAAAAAGTCCGATTTACATGACATTTCGTATGATTTTAATCGGGAGAGCGCCAGGAAGCCAGTAATGTCACTTCCATATCGATACGATAAAGAATAAAGAATTTCTTAATACGTTGAAATGAATATTTCACATTTTCACCCTGAACTGCGGGACGCCGACCTCAATTTGCTGCGGTCGACCGAGGATTCATACCTGTTTCAGAAATAAAATAATTCTTTATTCTTTATGGTATCGATATGAAAGTGACACCGATGTATTCTTTGTGTTTTTCCGATGAAAAGCATACCAAATGTCATGTAAATCGGACTATTTTCAACGAAGTTAGCTTGAAATTATGCAAATCAATTTTTCATGTAATTTCCTTCATTATCGTCCGAATTACGTCGTTCTTGGTGTCAGTTACATCGGCGAAACATAGGGAATCGATTGGCGTCATTTTCGCAAAGATCTGATGAGAAATGCGGAACTCGAAAATTTCTCAATTCTTAATAGGCACTCCAACCCCTTCGGGGGGTCGAAAGCCATAAAGATTGGTGAGGCCCCGCGGGGATTGACGTCGCCACGGGGTACCAGGCGGAATCTCTTTGACAGGCGCACCGAGAGAATCATCCTGTATACATACACATTTTATAACAATCATTTACCTACATATTTTTTTGACACTTAAACAAAGAGTAAACTGGATAAAAAATATTGATTATTGAACGGACGAATGTTTTTTACTTATTTTGATAGTTCCTAGGAAGGGGCCATTCTACGTTTTGGGGGGGCCAATCCGCATTTTAGGGGGACCAGGCCCACCCGGCCCCCTAACTAGTTACGCCAATGAGCACCAGGGTTGCCAGATCTTCGGCATTCAGCCGGAGTCTCAGGTTTTGAACCGTTGTCTCCGGCTTCAGGCAGGCACAATAAAAATCTCCGGCAGAATAGAGAATATTAGCGAATTCGGCAGGCACGCACTGGCATTGGTGTAGCATGCCATAAAAAAATAAAAACTCTTAACAAACAAATTGTAATAAATATTCATAATACTTTTATTATTATTATTACTCCTTTATAAGAAGTCATTATTATAATGAATTTTAGATGCCTATTTTCTTATTGGCCCTTTTTTTCTCTCACTCCTCCCCCCCTGCAATTCTCAACGAAATTGAAATCTCCGGCAAAACATCAGGCCTGATCTGGCGACCCTGATCAGCACTATTAGTAACACATAGTCTGTGATTTGCGCGTCATGGTATTCTATATTTATTTCATTTCTCAATCTTGTTCTTTTTTAAATACTACTTTTTACAATTATTATTTTTAATCGTTACGGTAATCTTTGGAATTTATTGACATTCACAGAATTGTTCCTTTATCAAACAAACGTGCAATTTTAAAATTAAAAATTTCTCTCGCTTGGAACGTAAGCGATGTTGCTCGTCAATCATCCTCTTGATACGATAAAATTCCTCTGTTTTACTGTAGGACTTAACTTGTAATGGATGCTTTTACTGAAAGAGATATTTATGCTTTTTATGTTTTTACGATATATGTTACTATTTTGAGTATTAACCTTCTTCCTCGAATTATTATAAGAAGTTTCTACAACTATCCTGCTCATGGTGTATTTTTTGTACTACCTGAAAAAATTTATAATAAACCGCTATTTTTGTAAGCAATGAATGAGTAATGTAAGTCCTATTTAAAAATAAATGTAACGATTATAAATAGTGGTAATTATAAAATATCACGCGTACAATAGGGAACAAAATTAAAAAACAAAATGGTAGTAATAGAGTCTTGAACGTTCGAATTTCACATACAGAGGGCTCTGTGTTAACCATCATACCTAACCAACTCAGAATTCTGCGGGTAGCCTTTCACTTACAGTAATTACGGAACTTGATTTTATGAATTTAGTTAATTTTACCCTACATTCGCTATAAAAATTTGGTTGATGTCAGCAATTTCACGCATGAGACTTATCCTTATACAGATTAAATCACTCTAAACTTTCGGCATGTTAATAGCATTGAATGTTTATTTTTTAAAAAAAAGGTATCAATATTGTACCTCACTTTACAATTTCTAGTAGAAACGTTTTCAACGTAGAAACTGTACTTGAAAAAAGGGAAAATATGTAGATACATAATACTTTAAAAGAAAATATTCAAATAAAGGACTAATATTATAAAAAACCATATATAAAAAACGATGAATTATTGCACAGATAGCGGAAGCATATATTCAGTGGCGGATTTAAGAAAAAAGGCCCAGGTGGCAAACGTTCTGGGGGGGCCCATTTTTTCAGGGAAATGAAGAGGTAGTTTACGAAAAGGGGGTACTGTACAGAAAAGTATAGAAAAGAAATATAATGCTTGGATAAAATCATACGTTTTTTTTTTAAGACAGGGCCCTACGGGGGCCTTCTGAGCAGAGGCCCAGTTTTCAGGAAAATAAAGCTGTAGTTTACTAAAAACAGGCTCAGTGTAATAATGCAGGAAAAATATGCTTTGGAGGTAATCATACATTTTTTTAAGACAGGGCCCTAGAGGGGCCTTCTAAGCAGAGGCCCATTTTTCGAGAAAATAAAGCTGTAGTTTACTAAAAGCGGGCTCAGTGTAATAATACAGAAAAAAATATGCTTTGGATATAATCATAATATTTTTTTAAGGATGGGGCCCTGAGGGGCCTTCTGTGCAGGGGCCCAGGTGGCAACTGCTCATTGGCCACCCTGTTAAATCCGCCACTGCATATATTTGTTATACCATGGCGATATGCATTTTTAAATAATTACGAATAATATATATATTCTAAAGTAAACTGTTTAGCTTAACAATTTACTATCTTAAACATAAACACAAGTGGAAAATATTAGCATTTATAGGCATTTAAAACTTCTGAGGTATTCGAATTCGTCAAATTCATCGAGCAATGTAAAAGTTTCTCAAATCTGAAGGATATTCCAATTTGCATTTTGGAATAAGTATTTCAAATCTTTGCAGAAGATGAATTGTTATTAACGGTGCACGCTTTAATACCGCTTTGTTGTGGCGGTAGAATTGAAATTGAGCGTCACACAGCCCTGACAATCAATATCAGAAGCGTAAACCGTCTCCATGATAGGAGGTACTCGAATTAATTTGCAAGATGACCGTTATCTGAACCTACAACAAACAATCAAATGAAGGAGTCGTTGGCAGCGAATATGATGATACTCACGGAATTCTCAAGGCCCGTAGAACGACACGTGGTACACAAAGAGATTCTGCTTGACGCTGGTTGCTGGTTTTAACAATTGCTTGTTATTTTTAAAACTAGTTTTAAATATCGCGGGGAATTCAGTATGTTGCTGGTAAATTAATTTCGTGATATTGATAGATTCCTCCGAATGTTCCGGCACGTTTTCTAGAGCACCAAGAATAGACACAACGCGCACGTACACGTGTTCGCTACACAACACGCACTATCGACTGACCGCCTACTCTCTCTCTCTCTCTCTCTCTACGTGTTCCGCGCGCGCGCCTGCTTCTCGTGAGCGTAACTTCCCACCTGGCCGCGGTGACGACTCGGCGTACACTAAGCGACGCTCGGCGCGCGCCTCAATATTGTACCAGATACCTAATACGATTTGGCTCTCCCCTCCAACTCCTCGCGGCAACCGCTATTTCCCGCTCTTTCAACTGACTCGCTTCTGAAAAGGTACAAATTCAACGACGGAAGATACCTAAGTCTGTTTCTTTCCCAAAATTAAATTTTGGTCTTTACTGAAAGATGCACTTGGCATTTGCTGAAGACCAAAGTCTCAGTTTTTAAAGAATGTGGAGTTGGTTAGTTTTACTAATAGGCAGTAATGGGTTTACTACGTTATGTGGAATTTACTACGTAACACGCGTAAAAAATGTAACTAATTGTAGAAAATGTAGAAAATGTATTGAATGTGAAAAATTCAAATACGAACTATTAATCTCTAGCTATTACATGGAATTTTACTGCACAATATTTTAAAATACTTTAAAAAGAAAGATTGGAATGTGACTATAAAAATGATAGGTAATTTGAAATTGTTTAGTAAACTTCATTTCTTTGGTGTGCAAAAGATACTCGAATTTTTACATATATCAACATGGATTCTGAAGAAATTGATGAAGCTTTAAATTAAATTAAATTATATTAAATTATATCTTTGGATTTCCATTTAGTATTATATTGAATCTGACCACTTTTGGAACTTTGTTCATAAATTGAATCCAGCTTATAAAATTCCAACTCGAAAGACATTGTCGAATAATAATTGACTTAACGCAAAATTTCAAGATTACAAAAATCAATGATCAGTGTGGAATCCAAAGATGCAGTTCTACTTTTAAATGGAAAAGTAGATGGATCCATCATCCAACAATAAGTACGTTGTTGCAATTTTGAATTTAGTGAATACGATATGTCCATGCAGGTTTTTCAAAAAATATAGTTAAGCTATTTACTACGTCTTATTCTACACGTAGAGAATTCACTTTTCTACATTAGGTAAAATACGGACCCACCACTGCTAATAGGCCAACGGTGTGACGTCCCACTAAATCTCCCAGCTTTTCCGGTGCCACGAAACTCGCCTTCGCGACTAAATTCCCCGTGTTCCTAAAATCCCCTTTATACTTAACCTCATACTTTTTTTCCCCCTCGACACAGCCACCTAGGACGTGACAACGAAATGATATCTGTGGAGAAGAGAAGTAGAAAAGGGTAAACAGGAGAATAAGATTTAAAACTGTGCAGTAAATCTTATATAACCAGAACAAATTATTGTTGGAAATTATAATTTCGTTTTTTATAGTTTAAATCTTTAAATATATATTACAAAACGTAAAACTATTACTTTATGTGTGGCAATATTGAATTTCAAATGCGCTATTTTAAGACATGTTTATTGAAACGCTTTTATTTTTGTATAACATTATTATACATATGTATTGAATGTGACTATTTTCACAAAAATAAAAAAAATTCATTTTTTTTTATAAAATCATAATCCAAATTTCAGGCGAAGCCGAGTAGTAAAGTTAGGACTGGCGTTTTTTGTATTACAAATAAAAAAAATATTGCAATTTTTAATATTGTACATTAAAGTAAATAGAATGGAGATTATAATGTAACAAAAATAATTGATTTACCGGTTTTGAATATACAGGGTGTCCGCGGGAAGATTGGACAGCTGAATATCTTCTAAAGTATTGGAGATAAAAAATTTAAAAAAATGTGGACTTGCATGGTTCGATGGGGCTAATTTATTAGCGCAGGCGACTTTTTTTTCGATTATTATTTTAAAAGATACGATGGTCAAGTTCGGTCTGACGGAAAAGGATTGTCCAGCCTTTGGGCCTGGCGTAGACCTTTGGCAGGTAGGTATCTGTTTCAACAGGCAAGGCCCCCCGTGGCGCCAGCAAGACCGACCCCGGTCCTTGCTACTTCAGCGGGTTTTCGTCCAGTGAAAATCAGTAAATTTGCATGCGCAATATCTCAAAAACCAGTGGAAATCAAGTGTATACATTAATGCTTATTGAATTTGTCTTCGAACGCACTATCAACTCACCTCTTCAAAAAACGTAGTGCCATTTAAAAAACCGAACTTGACCATCGTATCTTTTAAAATAATAATCGAAAAAAAATTCGTCTGCGCTAATAAATTAGCCCCATCGAACCATGCAAGTCCATATTTTTTTAAATTTTTTATGTCCAATACGTTAGGAGATATTCAGCTGTCCAGTCTTCCCGCGGACACCTTGTATATTTAATATAAGTCTTTTTAGTACACAAAATAAGATCCACCCAGCATGTGGACGATTTCACAGCTCTAAACCAAAGACGCCTGCTCCTCCACTCATTTTTATCACCGACCTAATTGTTACTTTCATCAAATGTCTATCATCTTTCGATTATGTTTTTTTTACGATACCCCATGTTACCTCGCTACCCCATCATGCCCCCCTGCCCCTATATATAAACGTTTGTTGATAAGTGAATCAATGGCCTCTCATTGAAGACAAGAAGCGCTTAGTGCACGAGTCTGATAACAGAACGTCTCACTATACAAATACGGTTCATTTCATACGGAATACGATTAGATTAATTGTGCCTAGGACATCCCTGGCATGGTGTTCACACAAGTCGACGCAGAGAAATAAGGGGTATTGGTGTCACGTCCAGAATTGCCGGAACATTCCGGACGAGATGGGAGTTCTTGCCCCGTCGCCTCCGACGCACCGTAAACCCTAAGGCCGGCCCGGTAACGCCACTATGGAGTAACTGTGCGGGGCGGGTGGATCGGCGTTGGAGGATCGAGGAGGAAAAGAAGAGGTGTGTTTCGTCTTGGGATCGTCAGCCAGACTCATCAGTAGGGCTATAGCTGACGACCCCTGCCCTAGACACACACGGGGACACAGAGGATATGATTTGGAACTTGTATATATATGAAATGAGACTGGAATTAGGACTAGCGAGAAGATTAGAGACCTCTGGTGGCGCTCGTCGACACTAAGTCGCGATACCGCGGTGGGGCCGGGACGTCACATTGGAACGTATTTAAACCGTAGAAACACATTGAATATTACCAGTTTCCAGAAGCTTCTCGTTTCTGTGAAATCTTGTTGCTTTTATGTAATAAATTTGTAGTAGATACTGAGGAATGATTATCATCACTTCAGTTGCCATGGCTGCAGCGTCTACATCTACATGGTTTTAAGGTTTTCACGGACCGTGCAAATTAGATAATTATATAATATAATTTTTAGATAATTATATAATATAATTTTTAGATAATTATATAATATAATTTTTAGATAATTATATAATATAATTTTTAGATAATTATATAATATAATTTTTAGATAATTATATAATATAATTTTTAGATAATTATACAATATAATTTTTAGATAATTATATAAAATAAAATTGTTGGAATTTGATAAAAGTTCTCAAAATTGCAAAATAGCTTTTATTTAATTATTTAATAGACTCGACCAGTGCGCCGAAATCATCTCTTCTAATTAGAGAATTATATCGTGAAATGATGAATTGAATGGTTAATTTCTGAAAGTAACACTATGACGGGCGTCGGCGTGCTTACACGCCGGAGGACATCCATCCTGTGGTCGGGCTTGGCGTGCTTTTACGTCAGTATAAAATGGATTGGCGAAATTCATCTAATAAAAATGAATCTAAATTCGGCCATATTCTTTTTTTAATCGTATGTGATATATAGGTAATTGGTTTACGGAATTCAGAAGGACGTAAATCGAATTATGTATAATTCAAAATAGCTCGAATAAGATAGTATGTATTTGGATAAATTGTCATCGGAAAAATCTTGCCTATCCATTGATAGTACATTGGAGATTTAGTCTATATATAATCCAAATACCCCTGACTCACTCACTGACTCATTACGATTTCCTCATTTGGTAGGTAGGCGGGTTCCTCTTAGCTAGGGCTGCATCCGTCGGGGTTTCCCCGGATTTATCCTCCTTTTTTAGGTCGTCCGGGGACGTCCAGGGGATTTTCTGTGGTGTTCCGGGTGTTTCGATGCTGCTCGCTCAGAAAGTCATAAATATTTTATTTTTATTTCTTCATTGCGGTTACAGTCCATAATTTACACAAATTTTTATCTTGGGATATCGTACCTAATATCTTAATATACAAAGCAGAAAGCTTCTATATGTTTGTGTGTTTGTCTGTCCCCTAAAAACTTTCGAACGATAAACTCTGGGATCACGAAATGAGCCTCACCTGATTATGCCTGACTAATCCAGATGAATGTAATTATTAAAAAAAATATATATATATATATTTCTTTTAAAATCAGGATCTAAATTTCGGGGGAAGCCGAGTAGTAAAGCTAGTAAGAAATAGGTAAAAGTGTCCGGGTTTCAAATGGAAATGTCCGGGGTTTAAGGCTCTCTGTCCTAGATTAATGATTTTACGGATGGCAGCTCTACTCTTAGCCCCTAGGTGCTCACTAAGGAATCTTCTTAAAAAAGTTCCTCCCCTTCACCGAAGAAAGATATATAACTCTGGCAATGCCGGAACTTCAAGCTAGTACATAATATTGGAATTCAAATTTCCATTAAATGTCAGTATGTGCTTAAAGCGTTAAATCTGTAGATAGAGTATGGTGTAGTAAAGTATACGTCATTGGAATAATCTCGTTGGGACGAATCGATTGATGCCAGTTTCAGCTTTGTGTTGAGGATAAAGTTCGAGGTTTTGCGGTATTGAGCAAAAGAAACCGATGGTAAAATCCCATCTAGTTCGATGATGGTGTCAGCCATGTAAAGGTCTGGTCACACTTATCAGTCCCGTGACCACACAGTACCAGCGTGCCGGAGGTGAAAAGAAGAGATCCTCTACAGTCTATCCGTCCTTCTTTATATTAAGAAATACAGTGCACCACGGCTGCGAAATAAGAAGTTGCGAAATACTTTTGGCGCCTTAAGGTCTAAACACACTTATCAGTTCCGTGACCACAGCCTCAGCGTGCCAGCGGTAAGCAGAAGAGTGGCGTAGACTGTAGGTAGAGGATCTCTTATTTTCATGTCTGGCACGCCCGCCTGTATCGTCACGGAACTGATAAGTGTGTTTAGACCTTAAGGCGACAAATGTGTTTCACAACTTCTTATTTCACAGCCGTGGTGCACTGTATTTCTTAATTTTCGTAATAATTTATTCTGATATAAAATTACGACGCAACAGTGAATTTACAAAATCACTGGATATACATATATTATATTATTACTGTATATCATTATAAATTTAAATTTGGAAAATTAGAATTGAGGACCTTGTAGGAAGAGGAGAGCAACTTAATTTTTAATGGTTTTTGAGTTATGACATGTAATATAATCAAAATAAAATTGTAAACAAAATTCTACATCATTTGGTGCACAGTTTCATGAAAATCCGATAACAAATGAGCGATTTAATGCAGAATTGGCGATTTATTATAGAATATTTCTTCCCCAAAAATAGAAATAAAAATTTATCAACTGAATAACTACTATTTATTGTGTGAAAATATGTATTTTTCAATTAGCTTTCTTTTTTAATGTTCAATTTTGGTTTATAGCTGTGCATCATACTATAATAAGCAGGTCATGGAAACAGTAGTTTTCTGGCTTTAACTTTCATGATTGCTAGAGCCATGCGCTTTTTAAGGTTATGACACCTATTTTAGTTTCAACTGGCTCAAATGCCCGGTGTTACCCGGGTTAATAGAAGTTTTAAAATAAAAGTGACAGTTATAAAATACGTATTATAGACGGCGAAACAATTGATAGCGTTATTAAATTTAGCGAAAAAGGCAATAATAAAGTAATATGCAATATTTAGTGTCGGTTATGACGTACATATTTTAAAAAATCTACTTCTGTTTAGAGCAAGTAAGTCGTTCGTGAGTTATAATTGAGGCAGTCAGAACAACAACGGACTAACCCACATTAAAAAAAAAATTGTTTTTCCTATTTTATATAGTTAGTAAAGCCTATTGGAATACGTTATTGCTACTAATTGAATTTCGAAAAAAATGTGGGTTAGTCCGTTGTTGCTCTGACTGCCTCAATTAAAAAGCACTATATCACATAATAGAGTGTAAAAGTGGGCGTGGTCAACAAAACCTATACAGTGACCTCCGCTCGGATGTTGTAGAATATGTGCCTCTGAACGAAATCCGTGCAGCGATGTAAATTTGTATTACGAACAAACAGACAGAAAATTAATTTCATATATATAATAAATTATCACATTTGCTAGAAGTAGCATCATGCCCTTTATAAAGTTATGACTTGCGAGACAATTACGAGAAGCACACGGAATTACAATTATTGCATATGACAGTGCATTTTAGAAAAGCATAGGTACAACTGTTTAACCAATAGAAGCATAATTAAATAAACACTCGTCTTCAAGAATCATGAACATACCATGAATGAAAATCTTCCTGCGTTAATCATCAATCAGACGGGCAAAGCAACTGATACTTCATATCTGATGTAAATTTTTTGTCACAGTATTCAAATTAAGTACCTACTGTTGAAACTACTGTTTGAATTTTTTCTATTCGACTATTCGAATCTGCAATGAATAAAATTCAAATAATATTTTCGAATAATTGAATACTCGAATTATCGAGTACAATCCGAATTCTTCAATATTCTAATACTATGTGCGAATAGTTGTGTATTTACAAAGGAACATCCCGAGAGTAACTTTTGGTTTTTATTCAAGCCGGCATAAGTGTGTCGAACATTAAAAAATATTCGAAATCTATATTTTTATACTTCTTTTAATAAAGGAGATTTTTACCATCTTTTTTGAAAATGTTAAGAATCCCCTTCGTGTTAAGAAAGAATTAACGATGCACAGAGATAATCGTAAAACAGTTTGAGTAGCACAGCCTTTAAGTTGGTAGCGCATTAATGGTTCTTATTGTTACAATTCCCTAGTCATTATATGTTAACTATTACTATAGGAAAATATATAGTCTTATGGGCAATGTGGCCGAACCATGCGGTTTTACTCGTACCTAAGCACTTCCCATAATATCCACAAACATTAAAACTTCGAACATCACTGGCAAAAATAGAATTTTTCTAATTAATCTTAAACTATTCATCAAATTGGAAAATAATTTAGATGAAAATTATTGAGCTTCGAATGTAGAATTATTTGTATAAAAAAAATAATTTCGGTATTCGAATATTCGAATACAGCCTTAATTCGAATCTAGTATTCGAATATTGAAATATTCCAGGAATATTCACATTTGAGTACCTATGAGGCATCCAAATATTGAATTACTTAAAGAAACCTCGTCCGCTATTCGAAAGCTCGCGGGCCTCTCTGTTACTTTTGTGTCGCATGCAACTTTATCGATTGAGAACAGAATACGATTACAGCACAAATAGCGGCAAGAACTAATACCATATATGACGAGATAGCCAGTGAAACCTAGATTTTCAACATCGGTTTCAACCACAAGCGATACCACAGACCAGGTATAGGCACAGACGAGGTATAGGATAGACCTATCACCTTATGGATGTACGTGTCGCCACCCAAACTGTGTTACCGACCCATGAGTATGATTTGACTGAATGTAGTGGCATCTGCTCATGAACAGCGTCCAACTCAGCAACTACTCTGAAATGTGTTAAAATGCTGAAAAGTGTGTGCTTGCCTGTATGCGTGAGACTTGTTTAGTGTGAAAGTTTGACATAGAGGGCAGGCTTTCGTTACGACCTCCGGTATGGTCTAGTGGCTAGGATACCTGGCTCTCACCCAGGAGGCTCGGGTTCGATTCCCGGTACCGGAAATTTCTTTTTGTGCCCGTGGAGGACAGGGAAGAGCAGCTTCGGGCAGATACAGTGGTCGGGGCAGCGGCCCCCCCGCGCGCCTCCGGCCATAGCGCGGGAGCTCTGGGCAGGGGGTCTCGGAGCGTGCGTCGGGGTGTGGCTGTCCAGCAACCGAGTGGCTGGCCTTCTGTTTTATTGCAGCTTATAGGCCTGCGGGACCGAGAGGGTTCACTCACAAGGAGAGTATTTTAGGTGTCTGCCTCCGATGATTTTGATTTTTGGATATGTTATAGAGGACCGAAAAATAAGAAATACGTGTTTTTTTATTTTTCCCCGTTTTCATATTTGGGGGGTGAAAACTGCGTTCCAAGTTAGGGTTGAAAAATCATTTTTGTGGAATATCTCGAGAACTATTAGAGATAGGGGAATAGTGTCAATGGACGAATTTTGTGTCTTTGAATGCGAAATATGACTGACTCACCAGATTAACAAAAAATAATAATTTTGTATGGATTATTTAAACAAATGGACTTTTTGAAAATCTGGTGAGTCAGTCATATTTCGCATTCAAAGACACAAAATTCGTCCATTGACACTATTCCCTTATCTCTAATAGTTCTCGAGATATTCCACAAAAATGATTTTTCAACCCTAACTTGGAACACAGTTTTCACCCCCCAAATATGAAAACGGGGAAAAATAAAAAAAACACGTATTTCTTATTTTTCGGTCCTCTATAACATATCCAAAAATCAAAATCATCGGAGGCGGACACCTAAAATACTCTCCTTGTCAGTCACTCAGAATTATTCTTCGAAATATTTCTGCAAATATTCCTGGAACTATTCATTTACTTTACAACAAGTTCAACTACTTGTAAAATGCAACATTAATAATTAATACTGTGTAATACGTATAAGCATTAACATTCATTTATCGAACGATTAAACATTCAAAATAAAAGGGAATTCATTCGGCACAGAAAATCATTTCCAAGTCCAAGGCCAAATGTTATTAATTGCGTGATTTCTCGAGTTATATCGATCATAGTTAATAATTATTTATAGTGGGCGGTTAGGGTAAATGTTGTTAACATGATTTTTCATAGTAATAGCCACTGGAATGAATATTTTAGCGGAAATATCAGTTTCTGTCGAATAATTAACTGGTTTTCGCAATTGAATTCAACCGCCGACCTTGTTGTGATCGCGGATGCTGTTCCCCAAAGTGGGGAGTCTAACACGCACCCCTAGACTATCAGTCGTCGTCGGCCGCCCGGGACGGTAGGACCTCTGGGCACGCGGGAGCTCCCGGACCACTCGGACTACCCGGACCCCCTGGACCACCTGGACCACCTGGACCACCTGGACCACCTGGACCACCTGGACCACCTGGACCACCTGGACCACCTGGACCACCTGGACCACCTGGACCACCTGGACCACCTGGACCACCTGGACCCCCTGGACCCTCTGGACCTCCTGGACCTCCTGGACCCCCCCGAGCCCCCTATGTCTCTTGGATCTCTGGTGACACAACGCTGGCTACTCCAACTGGACTTGCTGGACACCTGGACAGGCTTTCAGGGCTGGTTCTTCCTCCACTCGCTCAGCCGCCTGCTCCGAGGTAGTTGATTCAATTGATACCGACTTTTGGGGTTCGTTGAAAACTAATGCGAGTTTTGTTGTTCTGTGAAGGTCAACATTCAGTTTTGGTCCTTTCCAACTGATTTCTTCGATGATTTTGCGTCATTTATTCGATTTTATGTATTTCTTCGATGATTTTGCGTCATTTATTCGATTTTATGTATTTCTTCGATGATTATGCGTCATTTATTCGATTTTATGTATTTCTTCGATGATTATGCGCCATATATTCCATTTTATGTATTGCTGCGATGTTTTTGCATCATTTATTCGATTTTATGTATTGCTTCGATAGTTTTGCATCATTTATTCGATTTTATGTATGTTCTTAGGTTCCTCCCAAGGCTATTACACCATTACTAATATAACATATTTGATTATTTCAGCATTTGAGTTTGAGGTTCACCCTTCCGCGGGGAAGGGAGACAGTAAAATAATATATTTAAAACAAAATAGTGAAAAGTGGCAGTGAAAAGTGACAGTGAAAAGTGATAGTGAAAAGTGTATTATAACATGAAGTATTTAAGGCCCCGTGTAAAATTGCGAAGTAGTCACTAAATCATTAGCTCTGTTGCACTTTTGTTGGCTCCTCATCCCCGATGAGGAGGTCGCCGCTGGTTCCGTTTGCGGAAGTAAGCGACTGAGCCTGGAATCGGTATGGGTGAATCGGTTTCATCCCTTGGTGTTCTTGTCGAAAGGGAAAAGTTTTGGGCGTAGGGGGTGTACCTTTGGGTACACTGCCTGCGTAAGTCATCCGGTTCGATTACCCAATCTCCGTGTTGGACGGCTCAAGTCAGGTCACCCAGGTGTTGCTCCTGGCGAGTCGCATCGGTGCCCAGTCTCCGTGTTGGACGGCTCAAGTCAGGTCACACCTGGTGTTGCTCCTGGCGAGTCGCATCGGTGAAACAGGAATCGTCTGGGAGGCGCCGAGCGCTTTTCCCTTTCGACTCGGACAGCAGGGTGGTAGGAACTGCGCCATTCAATACTCCTTTCATGCTCACCGGTAGTCTTTCCTTTTTTCCTGAATTTCTTTTACTCGCGTGATTGCTTGGCAGTTCCCTAGCTTCTACGTCTAAACCAAAGAGACCGATGGAACTTTGTTTCCATCCATCTCTTTGGTTTAGTAGGGTTTCATGTGCAGGGAGATCGATGGAACTTTGATTCCATCTATCTCTCTACGGGTCTCGAAACGCAGCAACCTCCTCGTGGTGAGACCTGGTAATCGGTGAGAACCGAGCTGATAGCTGTGATTGTTAAATATTCTAATTAGATATAAGAATTTCTTTAGTTGTAAGACTTTTTCCAAATTTTTCAAAATGCACAAAGCATTGGTCGAACATGCGACTACAAATAATTAGTAGAAATGGGTCACTTTCGTAGGTACCTCCATGACGGTGTGCTCGGATACTTGGTAACGTTTCCCAAGCATTGCGACTTGCGAAACGGAATCATGCTGAAGCCTACGACCTAGGTTAAGGGCCTAGATCGAGCCAAACTTACATTCAGTGAGTTTGGTTCGGTCTCGGCAACTAATCAGATTTTTATTCTGTTTTAGGTAGGTATTTCTACGATGGTTTTGTATGATTTATTTTATTTCATGTATTTCTTCGATGATTATGCGTCATTTATTCGATTTTATGTATTGCTTCGATAGTTTTGTATCATTTATTCGATTTTATGTGTGTTCCTAGGTTCCTCCCAAGGCTATTACACCATTACTAATATAACATATTTGATTGTTTCAGGATTTGAGTTTGAGGTTCACCCTTCCGCGGGGAAGGGAGACAGTAAAATAATATATTTAAAACAAAATAGTGAAAAGTGGCAGTGAAAAGTGACAGTGAAAAGTGATAATGAATAGTGTATTATAACATGAAGTATTTAAGGCCCCGTGTAAAATTGCGAAGTAGTCACTAAATCATTAGCTTTGTTGCTCTTTTGTTAGCTCCTCATCTCGGATGAGGAGGTCACCGCTGCTTCCGTTTCCGGAAGCAAGTGACTGAGCATGGAATCGGTATGGGTGGATCGGTTTCATCCTCTGGTGTTCTTGTCGAAAGGGAAAAGTTTTGGGCGTAGGGGGTGTACCTTTGGGTACACTGCCTGCGTAAGTCATCCGGTTCGATTACCCAATCTCCGTGTTGGACGGCTCAAGTCAGGTCACCCAGGTGTTGCTCCTGGCGAGTCGCATCGGTGCCCAGTCTCCGTGTTGGACGGCTCAAGTCAGGTCACACCTGGTGTTGCTCCTGGCGAGTCGCATCGGTGAAACAGGAATCGTCTGGGAGGCGCCGAGCGCTTTTCCCTTTCGACTCGGACAGCAGGGTGGTAGGAACTGCGCCATTCAATACTCCTTTCATGCTCACCGGTAGTCTTTCCTTTTTTCCTGAATTTCTTTTACTCGCGTGATTGCTTGGCAGTTCCCTAGCTTCTACGTCTAAACCAAAGAGACCGATGGAACTTTGTTTCCATCCATCTCTTTGGTTTAGTAGGGTTTCATGTGCAGGGAGATCGATGGAACTTTGATTCCATCTATCTCTCTACGGGTCTCGAAACGCAGCAACCTCCTCGTGGTGAGACCTGGTAATCGGTGAGAACCGAGCTGATAGCTGTGATTGTTAAATATTCTAATTACATATAAGAATTTCTTTAACTTGCAATACTATGGTAGAATGTGAGAATAAAATATGTAACTTGAAATGTTATTCGATTGTTCCTACCGGACCCCAGAACACGAGTACAGTGTTAAGATGGAAGGATAAGTGCAAGTTGGAATATTTCAGCAACATACTTGAACTCATGGGTATTTGACAATTTTTATATAAAATATACCAAGTTACAATTCCTTGGCGAGGTTTTCCATGTTACATCATGAAAGCATGTGTCCCACAAATAATGTGGTTTATATAAATTTTTATGTAACATAAATTTGTTTTGTGTTAAATAAATCCAAATAGGACGGCAAGGTTAAAAGGCGTATGTGTTCTTATTTTGTTGTGATCCTTCTTTCTCGGTCGTTGCACGGAATACGTTTATAAAACGATCTTTAAATTCTTACTCTAACAGAATTAATTGTAAATCGCGGGTTTCGAATGACCTACTTTTACGCGTGTTGAATTCTAATTTCTACCACGCGTAGCGTTACATTCTGTTTCGAGACTTCACCGGTAAGGGGGCTCGCGAGCCCCCCGAGCGTGTGACACAAAATTACATTGCGTGATACGTCTATCCTATACCTGGTCTGTGGTTTTACCCGTGCTGAATTCTAATTCCTACCACGCACAGCGTTACAATCTGCTTCGTCACTTCGCCGGTAATGTCGCATGTGACACTAAAATGGTAATGGGGTCCTAGGACCCAACAAACCGGTGACAAATGCATTGGATGATAGGTCTATCCTATACCTCATCTGTGATAACAGATAGAGTACAATAGTATTCGTTCGTTCTACTGTGTGGTGCTCGCAATTCCCACAATTCGTTTCTCTTTATCAATCGGCAGCTGAGGACGATAAAAAGATTGTCTAAATTTTAAATTCATATATTTTTTGTAAAATGTTTCTGAAAATACTTCTAACATGTTCTCGGGATTTTTCCAATGAAAATAAGGCCGAACCCGATCTATTTCGCAGTATTTCGAATGAACGTCGTCTTCGACTTAGTTCAACAAGATGTTACGCAGAGCAATTAAAAATATATTAAGTTAGGTCGTGTTTAGTCCGATTTTCATTGCAAATAGTTCGCCAATACATCATAATATTTTCATAATGATTTGATAGAAAATATAGATGGTTAAATTGTTGTTAATGGTTCAGTCATTTCTTTCTAATCTTGAATTCGAATTCACTTCTTCATTCTGCAAATCAATTGTGCATTATAAATACCTATATAACTGACAATAATACGAATGAAGCCGTATTTGGACTCGTTATCGTCGGGTAATTTTTGCAAAGCTATTAATAATACTGTTACGAAGATCTAATAAAAAATATACAAATCTTCATTTTCATTAGCGGAGGATTTGTTTTGATTGCTCGATTATTTACTTTGGCTGCCGGTCGCCGTCCGTAAGTAGGTCGAGGGTCCTTCGCCGTTGCTGTATCTCGCTTACTCTTATTGCATCAGTTCACCGTCCTCCAAAACACTATCGTGTCATTCCATGCCAAATCGATCACTTCTTGCGGTCGATGTTTCGGATTTGAATGAAATTGAAATATGACGCAGTCCAAGTGAAATTAGGGGAGATTTAAGTCATCATTTTACTAGATTCGAAATTGTTCAGGAAATGTAGGCCAAGTTTGCAATTTTTTAGCACTTTCGCAAAATTGGGATTCATAAATGGATTTTTATTTCCGGAACTGTACATCGCACGATAGTGATTCTTCTTTCATTTTAATTAGGAAGGATCAACCTTCTTGGAAAAATGTATTTTCCGCCAGAAAAGTCATTCTTGCGGAAAAATAAATTCTATTTTTAAGTAACCGGTATTTATTATTGAAATGATATCTGCAAATGACACCGACATGTTTGTGAAATACCTACCTGATACCAAACACCTTATTATTGTTATTGCTGTTGATTTTACTTTTGCTACTGCTACTGCTACTGCTACTGCTACTGCTACTGCTACTGCTACTGCTACTGCTACTGCTACTGCTACTGCTACTGCTACTGCTACTGCTACTGCTACTGCTACTGCTACTGCTACTGCTACTGCTACTGCTACTGCTACTGCTACTGCTACTGCTACTGCTACTGCTACTGCTACTGCTACTGCTACTGCTACTGCTACTGCTACTGCTACTGCTACTGCTACTGCTACTGCTACTGCTACTGCTACTGCTACTGCTACTGCTACTGCTACTGCTACTGCTACTGCTACTGCTACTGCTACTGCTACTGCTACTGCTACTGCTACTGCTACTGCTACTGCTACTGCTACTGCTACTGCTACTGCTACTGCTACTGCTACTGCTACTGCTACTGCTACTGCTACTGCTACTGCTACTGCTACTGCTACTGCTACTGCTACTGCTACTGCTACTGCTACTGCTACTGCTACTGCTACTGCTACTGCTACTGCTACTGCTACTGCTACTGCTACTGCTACTGCTACTGCTACTGCTACTGCTACTGCTACTGCTACTGCTACTGCTACTGCTACTGCTACTGCTACTGCTACTGCTACTGCTACTGCTACTGCTACTGCTACTGCTACTGCTACTGCTACTGCTACTGCTACTGCTACTGCTACTGCTACTGCTACTGCTACTGCTACTGCTACTGCTACTGCTACTGCTACTGCTACTGCTATTGCTATTGCTATTGCTATTGCTATTGCTATTGCTATTGCTATTGCTATTGCTATTGTTATGACTTTATTTCTCTTTAAATTGAAAATGTAATACATATAGAGATAGTAAAACGAGAGTATGGGCGAATCAGCAGTAAGAACTGTTAATAAGCCTAACCATAAGAACATAAAACTAAGAATTATCTAAAATTACTACAAATAAAATAAAATCGATCGTGTATGATGACAGTGAACCCGTTAATCTTCCAATTACCTACTCTATACTACAAGCGATGAAATAAAATGGTAAAGTCAATATTATGAAAGATAAAGTATACAATATAATCTTCTACATCATTGCACATAATTTTAGGAAAAGAAGATTCCATTTGAAAACCGAGACATAACAATAGAAGCCCCTATTATGTTTTCTGATTACTACTCAGTACTCGTGATAAACTTGGGCTAACTCCTTAACTCCGTTAAATAATTTAATTCCACTTTCACTCTAAATACATGTGTATCGCGTACGATAACAGTAATGATAATGCCACCGTTGCCCAAGCTGACGAATAACCGATGCACTGCGCAAGAATCCATTTCTGTAAATCAACAAACTGATTCATTTTAATTCTTCGTATTCCATCGCTACTTGTGAAACGGTAGTTAAGCCCTTTAATCCACGAATGTCAAGCAGTAATTATGCCTACTTATCTCCAGACAATATTGCAGATGCTTCATCGATTAAAATGATTCCGAGAGATGCTCTGAATTATTGATTCTTTTTATTTGTGCATATTAGTTTATTCTTCCTGCAGATAAGATAAACTTTAGACAACAACTCTGAGAATGTTCGTTGGTCTATATATGCGTTGACCGTATCTATCCTGGCATGTTATTCAGTCTGTTTCGAGACACGCGTCCAACTACTCAGACATTTTGGTCTCTGCGAAGATTCGCTTCGAAGCTGTGTTATTTTACAAGTTACAAATATTCGTAATAATGTTCCTAATAACATTACTTCTACCAGTGATAGCTCTCAGTAACTTGGTTGTCTGCAACGATGCCAAAACTTACGGTGCCGCAATTACAGTCAATGGAAATAGTAAAACACCCCTAGGATCAACTGTGCTTGGGAGAAGTCTAGCGATCAGCCAAATGGACCCAGGAGTCTCTACAGATATGCCAATTACGACTGCTGCTGTATTAACGGAACCAGCTAGTCGCGCTTACAAATGTTTCTTGAAGACCAATATTAACAGCGAAATGTTTACATCTGAAGATAGCGCTGGAAGGATTATTGGGCCAACAGAGTTCCCAGAAAAAGGACCCAGGAATGGAGACATTGCTAGTGGTGGCAATCCATTGTACGATATACTAGACCAACGTTCCGTTGGTCATTGGAAGCCTTCTCGCTTGAGAATAAGGGAGTACAATGAAACCCATTTTGCCACAGAAATAATGTGGGTTATCAGTGCTAACACGTCGAAAGTGGATATCATAAGAGTCTTTCTATCCAACAGCAATTACACCGCTGATCAATCGATACAAAGATCCGTGTTAAATTTGGTATGCTCGCATCAAAGCAACAGCGACATAAAAGGGCACAGCCATGCCGTTCGATTCAACTGTTATATTCAAAATGATTTTGTAAAGGATTTATTATACCGAGCTCAAGGATTGGGGGTTCTTGTGTCGACGTTGAGAATAGTTGGGAAACCTTACGCGTTTTATCAGATCGCTGATGTTTCTCTACACGAACCTGTCAGAGGAGTAGGCAATTTCCACGGATTTGTTTCTAATCCAACTAGCAGAGCGAAGCTGTGTCAATTAAGAGTGAATAAAAACTGTGGACCGGTAATGTATGAGCCGCAAAGTGTAGAGGGATTGCAAGGTTTTCCACATGGAGTGGATAGCCCTCCAGATGGCAAAATCGCTAGCGGTAACAATCCGATCTTCAACAAATTAAACGAATATGGAAGCGATCGATGGACCAGTGTCGAGTTTCCCGAAGTGAACTGTCATAATAAAACGCACGTGCAGTTCGATCTGACCTGGTTCTTCACGGCTACACATTCCACTGATAATATTGAGATATATATAAGCAACGAGAAATATACGTCGACCGAGCCATTGTCGAGACGTCAGTTGGATCTCAATCCGCTATGTTCGATGGATTTTCACGGACACCATCCACCATCTCAGTTGACTATGTCGTGTCCGATCTCGTTACAGAAATATCGCCGATTGAATGAACTGAAAGAATTACTGTTATTAAGCGTGTGGAACATACGTGACACCGCTTATGCGTTTTACCAAGTTGTCGATCTTCAAGGGCTTTCCCCGAAACAGTCACTTAAGAATATAAAGGAGAAGTGTCGATTGTAACTGTATGAGAGTCTAATTAGGAAGTAGAAGTCGTTAATTGAAGAGTCCTTGTAGGGAATTAATTTTTTTATCGGTAATGTTCTACTTGCAAGTGGTAATACTGTAGTGTAGTGTTTGGTTTTTAGCACTTACAGTGTTTTCTACGAGGACTCTTCAAGTGTGTTGTGATCGTCTCTACTGACCAGGGTCAACATGATAAAACAGAACAGATCTGAATTAGATGTCAACAGAATAAGACGTGTAATCAGAATTACTACTTAGCTCCTAATTTGTACACTAACCCTTCGTTGACACTCTGGGTGTGAGCCACGCATAAGCTGATTTTGACGCTCTGTACCTTCCATATGCAAAATGAATACCTTTTCCTCAAAGCTGACTTACAAACTATTTTGTCTCTGAAAGTATTATATCCTCGCAACAACTCTGTAGATTTTTAGCTTCTAATATCGAAATTTGAAAAAGTTACAACTATTTAAAGATTTTCTTCGTTTTTTCTCGACATGTGGTAATCTAGATTTTTTTTACAAAAACTGTGATTAAATTTCAATAAAAAAATTATTGGAGTATATTCTAGAGACCTTAAAACTGATCCATGATTTTTTTTATGACGATTGGATTCTTTAGATGATAATGGCAGTTGTTCAAAAATTGCTCTGGGTGTGAGCCGCCTAGGTATGTCAGAGTTGATCGGAAAAGGAGGTGTGTCAACGAAGGATTAATACAATTGTAAATTAAGTTTTATAATGTTGCAAAGTATTCTAAAAGATGTGTGTGTATATAAAATGCCACAAGAAGAGACACCTAGATGCAACGATATGTTGATTAGTTTCTTATTAAGGGACTCTTAAATGTTATATTAAATACGAAATTGTCTAATAAATGTAAGAGATATATGAATAAGTGTCTTCCTGCTTTGTTATTTACCATCCTTCTAATAAGTTCGCTTGCGAGGTAAAATACTATTTCACTACTATGATTGCAGTCAGTAGCAGCCAGTGCAGGCAGTGCAAGTCAGTAGTCAATTAATTACTCCTTAATAGATATGCCTACTCTTCTTATCCAGTTATAGCTGGATTCCTTGAGGGGCTGTTCCGGTCTAGAGCTCGTCATAATATGTGATCTTTAGGAATTAATTAAAGGAAAACTACTTCGTATAATTTAATGGGATTTTTTGCATTGTATTAAGGATGTCTTAATCTTAGAAATAAAGTTTTTGTTTTATAATTAATCATTGCAGACGGCACTGAGGAGTCGTTAAAGTCGAGGCGTAAAAAATTCATCCAGAACGGTGGAACCTGTAGTACTTAAATCAGTGGTCTGAAATATAAAATAATGCCAGTTTATTAAAGGGCATGAAACTCGCTAGGGGACCGACCAGTCAAAATTTAAAAAAAAAATTCATTTTTTGAGAAAATAACGACACTTGAAGTTTGAAATCACTTTTTCCCTATATTTTTCGTCCTTTCAACGCCTTAAAAAAGTACAAATTTTCAATTTGTTTTTAAATTTTACTGGTCTGTCCAGGCGCCAGAAGTGTATTCTTCAAAATAAAGAAAGTTTCAGTCGAATCGGATAATAAGTTTTCGAAATACAGGTTCCCCCGATTTCAACGAATTTCAATATAGATCGTGCATATTTAATTGCGATAGTTTAGCTCTTTAGCAAAGAAGAATAAGACAGTTGCCGTTTCAGAGTAGGGCTGGGAGTATTTGTCGAATTTTTCGGTATTCGAATATTCGAATACTTCAGTTGCGCAATTATTTGGCGAATATAATTCTATTATCCAAGTATTCGAATACTATTCTAATATTCAAGTATTCGAATACTATTTGAATATCCAAGTATTCGAATATTATTCGAATACTGAAATATTCGAATAATAACATTTGAATACTGAAATATTCGAATAATAACATTCGAATACTCAAATATTCGAATAATAACATTCGAATACTCAAATATTCGAATAATAACATTCGAATACTCAAATATTCGAATAATAACATTCGAATACTCAAATATTCGAATAATAACATTCGAATACTCAAATATTCGAATAATAACATTCGAATACTCAAATATTCGAATAATAACATTCGAATACTCAAATATTCGAATAATAACATTCGAATACTCAAATATTCGAATAATAACATTCGAATACTCAAATATTCGAATAATAACATTCGAATACTCAAATATTCGATGTTTATTCGTAGCATTTGAATACTTGTAAAATATTCGAATTTTAAATTATTCGAATAGTTCCAGCCCTATCTCAGACGAATTTGATTAAAGAATTTGCTGAAAATGCTCCTCACATTGCTTCCTACAATGACGTGCTCTGTAAAATTTAATTATTATGCACTCTTTGTCATGTATTTTTGTGTCAAGAACCAATGAACATGTATGTACAACTTGGAACCAATCCACCCAGTAGTTTATTCTCTATAAATTCTTAAAATATGTTTTTCAGGCTTCGGCAGGAGAAATCTACCTTAATGTTAAAACTCTCCTTAATTACAATAATAATTACAATTATAAATAAATAAAGCTTTCATTTAGAACATTTGTTGAATAGTATTACTACTTCGGAGAATCGCTTATTATCAAAATCCTACAAACAACATATTTTTAGATATATAAAAACACCGTGCAAAAGTTATAATTAATTTGTAAAGTTCAGTTATTATAAGGAACTGAAAATATTGATGTTCCACCCGATTCTTCTCGCAAATAGTAACGATTTATGTTTAGCAGGAAAGTGTTATGAGAAAAAGGTCAACCAGATTTATTAAATAAACTAATTCTATTAGTGAATTAATTGACTAATTCTGTTAGTCAAACATAGATAACCTTGACATTTTGGAACCTATGCCTTTGAAGATCCGTGCTAATAAAATAAGAATTTAATCTCTTCATTATTTATACTTGCGTATACTTAGTATTATTTATAACGTGATCTGGCTCATTTCCAATTTCCGTAGAAACAAGGTGATGTCGCCAACATTCAGTGAACTAATAAAAAGCGGTGATAACAAAGAACATATTAATGTTATACTGTAGCGAGAAGAATAAAGCGATAACGTGAATGAATCATTTATTGGTCGATGATACTTATCAAATCTCTTATCAAGATTTCATTGGATCTCGGCTTCTATCGTAGTTACGTCTCTTTGATGGTCAATATTTACTTTGTTTACCTTACGCCAGAAACGTGTTTTAACACTGATTGCATTTCGAAGGAAGCAAAAAGTTCATTACGAACGTAAAAGTATCTAGATTTAATTAAAATGACTAGTTTTTGAAGATCAAAAATTCATGGGAACTAATTTTTCATCATGTAAGGAACATGACGACAACACGCACAGATAATTTATTATCTGATTTATGTCCTCTAGAGTCTATAGCTTGTTTTAAATCGTTTCGCCCTATTTTTTGTAAGGTCTTCTTTCTTCCACTTGCCATTCCAGGTTAAGTCCAACATTTATCTGAAAAAATCTATTTGCTATTCAGGTGATAAAAAAATTAGTAACACAAGAAAAAAATTGAACTAAATAATTAATCACTGGCTTTTAAATGAAAATGATACATAATATGTAATACTAAAATTCTTGTCCTACATCGTAAGTAAGCTATTTAAAAAAAAAACCTTCAACTAAACCGATCACTAAAAGATGGCGTCCAACATGCAAGTGTGCTACCTGACACATTTATTTTCACGAAAACTCACAATACTAACTGCTTTCACATGCAACTCAAATATTTTTCAATTTTTATTTTAGAAATTATTCCCAACAATTATTTGTTAACGTAAACTTGAAAGAACGATTTATCTCACGAACTGAAGAAGATCAAAAACAAGTTCCTTAACGGTATACATTCATGTTCATATCCACCCGTAAGGATTCTTTTAGTTATTCATTGGCAGTTCGTTATTACAAAGTAAACGTGAGAAGCCTTCAGGTGACTTTCGACAAGAAAATTCCGCACTTAATTGGTCGCGAGTGCAAGAGAGAAAGCATGACACATGAAATATCTCCCTCTTTTCTCCGTCTCTCACTTTTCGACACCCGCTGGCACTTGTGGCCGACAGAATGTGAAATTTCTTGTCGAGAGTCACGTGGAGGCCAACAGGTGACATGTGGATGAATCTGTCTCTTCGTTGCCTACATGAATATGGTAATAAAAACACACAGTTCCATTTAAAAAAATTAAAATAACATTGGAAACTACCTTTGTATCCATTTGAAAATGATTGTTATCGTATTATGTCACCTTGGAATATTATATAACTTCTACGTATAAACATTTTGTATACAACGTATTTTTCAAGAGTTTCTCGAGATAGTAGTCTTAAGTACAATATGTCTGCTGGTACAGTCATAGTGAAGTCTTCAAATCCACGAGGAGTAAACGTAAGTATTTAAATATGTTTGGGCATCGAAACAAATGGCTTGGAGGAAATATGGTAATTCTTCTTAGAAGCTAGCTCTTTTTCTGCGTTGTGTGAGTGTGGAGCAAGCCCACCAGGTTCACGTGCAAAGCGCGCCGCACCGTGGTCCGAACTCCCGAAAACCTGGCCAAAATGCTAGTCCCTCTATTTATCATTTATTTTTATGTACACATGTGTTTTAAGCTAAGGAATGTGAACACGCAATTTTCGCATTAAAATTTTGTAATCGCAAGTGAAAAAAGGGGATAAATATAAATATTTAATACTTTTAAGTAACATAGGTACTTGCGCTGGATTTATTACTAGGAGGCTATTACTTATCAGGCGTGGCGAATAGCTGAAGAACACCGGGGACACTTGATTTTTTCATTACGTATTGCACGTCATCGTAGAAATTAATATGCCCGATGTTGCAAATAGTTTGTGTAATACGTCGTGAGCAGAGGTTTAACTGGCAGCCGATGAGCAGCTGCCGCCTGGGTCACTGCCCAGAATCTTGAAAAAAAAATTATGATTTTATTCGAACACTATATTTTATTTAGGAAACTACCTCTTCATTTGCTTAAATCCGCCACTGGTCGGGAGCGATAACTTCGGTATGCGAAATGGTGCCAAACATTCACTACCGAAAATTAAAAATTGTTTACTTTCATTAGATTTTTTTGGAAGCATAGAAATTGTATTGAGGATTAGAAATGGAAAGTAATGTAAGTGTCAGAAGTGAACATTTTTAGTAGCTTCTTTTCAACCATCGTTAGTACTTAATATGATCTCAGCTCCATTCTGCGACGAATTTATATCCATTTACATCGAAATAATCATTTTTGAACACTTACATCATTCACCATTTCAACTCCCGAATTGCTTAGGAAGGTATCCCCTATGAAAATGAGTTAAAATACAATCTCATTCCAACCAAGGCTGGGACTATTTGTCGAATTTTTTCGGTATTCGAATATTGGAATACTTCAGTTGCTTAATTATTTGGCGAATATAATTCGAATATCCAAGTATTCGAATACTATTCGAATATCCATGTATTCGAATACTATTCGAATATCCATGTATTCGAATATCCAAGTATTCGAATATTTAAGTATTCGAATACTATTCGAATATCCCAGTATTCGAATATCCAAGTATTCGAATATTTAAGTATTCGAATATCCAAGTATTCGAATATTTAAGTATTCGAATATCCAAGTATTCGAATATTTAAGTATTCGAATACTATTCGAATATCCCAGTATTCGAATATCCAAGTATTCGAATATTTAAGTATTCGAATATCCAAGTATTCGAATATTTAAGTATTCGAATATCCAAGTATTCGAATATTTAAGTATTCGAATACTATTCGAATATCCCAGTATTCGAATACTGATGTATTCGAATAGTATGGTGTGAATTATACATCAAGTTCTTTAAGTTCATTTGTCAGGGTCAAATCTTGTAAGCTAATTTTGACCCACTTCACATCATACTATTCGAATACATCAGTATTCGAATCCTTAAATATTCGAATAGCATTCGAATACTTGGATATTCGAATTATATTCGCCAAATAATTGAGCAACTGAAGTATTCGAATATTCGAATACCGAAAAATTCGACAAATAGTCCCAGCCCTAGTTGGAATGAGATTGTATTTTAACTTGTTTTCATCGGGGATACCTCTCTAAGCAATTCAGAAGTACTCGAGTATACATCAGTACTCCAATAGTATTCGAATACATCAGTATTCCAATAGTGTTCGAATTCATCAATATTCGAATAGTATTCGAAAAATAACATTCGAATACTCAAATATTCGAAGTTTATTCGTAGTATTCGAATACTTGTAAAATATTCGAATATTAAATTATTCGAATAGTCCCAGCCCTAATTCCAACTACTTCTAATAAATACGTAATATGTGATTGAAATCGTCAGAAACTGTCCCAACGAGGTCGTGTTTGGATTCATTTTCACCAGGAAAGCCTCGCCCACACATTGGGAACATTCTCACGACGATCTATTGAAGTACACAAAAATTTATGTCTTCATTAGCGAATGACTCATTTCCCACGCTTGCCTTATCGCTCCTGGCGGTTGGTAACAATTAGGTTCAAGGTTCCTCGCTGTCGCTTTACCTCATTCACTATTGACGCATCTTATTCACTGTCCTTGTCGAAGGACTCGACCGTGGATCCAGTCAGGCGTGAAGTAATTAGGTTCTGAATGCTTCGTTTTTCCTCTCTGTCTAGGAGTGGTTGGAACTCGGTAACCCCATTGCAGAATGTACGAAATCGAAAACTAGATTCGGTATAGGGACCTATCTTTGTGCCTCGATCAGTATTATTGCTTAACTGTCATCTTTGAGGCACGTTCACATCACCTTTACGTGCAGTCTCTCAACTTCTTTGCTGGCATTGGCGTGTTATCTCGCCAACACGTTGGCTTACTTACAAAGAGAACGCACAAATGTCGGGTCGTCAATTTTAATGAGACGGGTGCACTGGTAAAGGCCATCACCTCGTTTACGAGTATAACGAATTCAAGGTCAGATACTTGACAGTTTTTTAAATATTTGCATTTACAGTTATAAAGCTACTGGAAACAGAATTTATGTTGAATGTGCTATAAGTTATTGTTTCTGTTTTTCTTTATCTTTTCTGTTTGCCTATATAAATAATTGGAGGTATTTTGCGAGCACGGATCACATGAATAAATTTTATTACAAATATATTTCCATGAAAACAAAAATACAAGGCGCAGTTTAATTTGTTATGAATTTTTACAATCTCCAGCATGATATTTTTTGAAAGACATGAAACCTTTTTCATATCATTCTTGTTCAGTATACACTTTCGATTTCTTCCAATAAAATATGTGGATATAATTTAAGGATTTTTATACATATACTAACGCGAATAAATTACTGTTTACTACTTAGACTAAAATTGTTATGAACAGCTTACTGCGTTTAAAGAAGACCTGCCACATCAGAAAATATAATCATCTTTAATGTCTAATATTACTTCTAAATTCACATTAGAAGTTCTTCCATATACTTGGTCTGTATTCATTGTCAGACAAGATTAGTGTTGTAATTATTAGTGAAATTATTGATGATGTTCTCATATCGGAGCGTTCCATTTAAAAAATCCTAGAAAATAAATGAATGAGGAGGTAATAGAGACGTATGGGCGGAATATCTCAAGACTTGAGGGGTGATTCTCGTCTAACAGCCTCAAAAGTAACTGATATTTAAGAATTTTTTTTTCAAATACTGTTTGGCATATTGGATTAAACTCTTTTGGGATATAAGGAGACATCTTTAAACATGCAGAAAATATTTTTCTTATGTCGATCCTTCTTATTACTTAATCATTTTTGTGGAATCTTGTCCACCTCTTCGACAGTGTAACTCCTGTTGTGGCTTTGCAAAACCAAAGAAAAGTTTCTTGAAGTTAGATAGTTTATGCTGGGATTGATTTCTAGCGTTTGAAAGCAAAAGTACCTTTTTTCCTTAGATCAATTTTTCATATTATTCTTTATATCGAGCCAGTCTCAGCATAAATTATTTTAGTTTAAGAAATTTTTCTTCGTTTTGCAATCAGACGACTGTGACAGGTGCTATACCTGACACCAACATCGTCGAAAAGGTTAACACGATTCCACAATAATTAATAATTAATAAGAAGGATCGACAGAAAAAACATTCTACAAGTTTAAAGATGCCTCCTTACATCCCAGAAGAGTTTAATATAATATTAATAATAGTTTTTAAAAAGAAATCGTAAATATCAGTTACTTTGGGGGCTGGTACACGAGAATCCCCCCTTAAGGGAAATATTTTTTACACACATGGCAAAAGTGACATTTTCTAGAGAGCATATTCTTTGGATAAGATAGTTTTTGAGATTTAATTTCTTGTCACACCCGACGTTAAAAATAATCACATATGTCACTTTCTATTCGTGTTCATTTACATATAGTAAATTACATTAGGTGTCAATATTAACTGTTTATAGCTTCCAAAATGCAATAATATTATGTATTATTTAAATATAAGAAATATGTAAAGTATCTTGCATTCTTTATAAAATACCAATAAAAACTACCAAAAATACCAACAAAATTTCACTTATCTTTATTTATAAAAATGTAACTTCACTAAGAATCGAATAAGAAAATATCTCGTTTAAATTTCAATGGGTACTGTTCAAAATGCTACAATTGCCTACGTTAATATTACTCGTTGTTGTCACTGTCATTAAATTATACGCCATCATTACTAAATGTTGGAAGTATTTAAAAGTTGCATATAGAGGAAGTGCAGCACATTTGCAATACTGCTAGTAGTTTGGAACACCGAAATATTTACAAAACTACTACCGTTATGTAATTTGTAACACTGCAAATAATAGGGGCGAAACTTGTTATCTAATGACATTTGTGAACGAACCGCTACTTTGACATTTTCGACTTAATCTGCAGAGTAAGAAAACGTCAATTTTCAAAACTTTTTCAGCAAGTAACAATCATTCTAATCATGGTCAAAATATGCCAATACTTTAGAGTTAAACATTTAATCTACCCATTTGCATATTAATTCTATGGTTTCGTGTCAGTTTTGCAAAATGTGGCCTAAAATTTTAGGTTTTCATGCCATGTTGCTAATTCGGAATACCGAAGAAGGATGCTGTGTGTCTCTTCTGAATTGTGAATTACAGCGAAGACAAAGGATGAGGAGAGTGGGTGCAGTGTGAAATGTGTGAAATGTGGGTGCACTGTGAATGTTCTGGTTATGACTATGAAAGTTACAACTGTGTCTATTGCAAATAAATTTTAAAACTTCGAATTGATGTTTGCCCTAAGACGATTGTTCCTGTGCTCCGATTTTTGGGTTTCGCAGAGGGAAAGTAATTTTATTATCTACTTGTTTTTTGTAATTTTATAAAATCGAGGTAAATTGGAGCACCTAATTACTAGGGATGGGACGAAATATATTGGAAGTAGATTCAAATCTGTCTGGACAGTTTTGAACAGTTGACGAGTACTTAGAAAAAGAAAAGCAATACTTTTAAGTAAGCAGACTCGAACCTTGACGAGATAGGTTCGAACTAGGGCTGGGACTATTTGTCGAATTTTTCGGTATTCGAGTACTATTCGAATATTTATGTATTCGAGTACTGATTCGAATATTTAAGTATTCGAGTACTGATTCGAATATCCAAGTATTCGAATATTTAAGTATTCGAGTACTGATGTATTCGAATAGTATGGTGTGAATTATAAATCAAGACCTTTAGGTTCATTTGTCACGGTGAAATCTTGTAAACTAATTTTGACCCACTTCACACCATACTATTCAAATACATCAGTATTCGAATATATCAGTGTTCGAATACATCAGTATTCAAATCTATCAGTATTCGAATAGTATTCAAATAGTATTCGAATAATAACATTCGAATACTCAAATAGTATTCGAATAATAACATTCGAATACTCAAATAGTATTCGAATAATAACATTCGAATACTCAAATATTCGAAGCTGATTCGTAGCATTCGAATACTTGTAAAATATTCGATTATTAAATCATTTGAATAGTTCCAGCCCTAGTTCGAACTCTTTATAAGTACTTTGAGAATCGTTAGAGGTACTTTCAAGTATAATTGAACCCTGACCAAGTAGATTTGATCCTTGTATCAGTATGTTAACCAGAAGTTTCCTATTCTGTGCAATTGTGTGATTTTTCTTTTGTCTTTCAGGGCTCGAATACTAGTTTTACGAGATTCGATTCTTTCAAACCTCAAAGTACTTACAAGTACATTCCCGAACCCTGTAGGTACTCATTCTGAGGTTCGAAACCAGTTTGTATAACTACTTCTAACATTGTTTGCATAAGTACTTTGGAAGTACATAGAAAGAAACGTCACCTCTTATGAGTAGTATTCGAATTCCATGAAGTGAAACTTTTTTATTGGAATTGATTGTAATTTGTGAGTTCCTATATATTGAACTTAATCCCATCCCTACTAATTACCTGCCCCTTAACAAAATCGTTACCTTTCGTCATTTCTCAATTAGACCAAAGCTTCAGATACTTTTTGTTTCTCACTATTACTAAGAGTTTGAAATATAAAAGTTTATCTATTTCCGCATATTATGCAATTGTATTTGTTCCTATCCCCTACCGTGATTTCTTATTCATCTTAAACAAACCGGTATTCGAAATTTACTGCACTTCCTCTACATCCTTCCAATAAACCCTACCAAAGCAACCTTTTTTGCCGAAATAAAAACAGGTTTTCTGCTATTCGGTATAGGCGGAAGAGATATTAACGAATTTATGTATCGTTGCGCAATATCATTTCTATTATTATAATCACAGAGCTATTAAATATTCCAACATCCTATGTAAAATCGTATTCTATAAATAAAGTTTCTTTCATTATTTCTTTGTACCGAATCTCATGGCTATACAGACCTATTAAAGCTAATTTATTGGAATTGACCTTCGACACACGAAATTTACATCGGTGGCTCTTAAACGCGATTGCAGCCTCTTATGAAATAACGCATCAAAGTAATTGTTTATTTCATTATGAAAGAGAAGTGACGCCAGAGTTGATAAAAAAAATTTATAGATTTCTTAACAAATTGGAATTTATTTATTCGTGTACCCAGAAATTGAGTCTCACATAGAACTAGAATATACGAGTCTGTAGTGCTGAACGTCTTGTTAGCATATATATCATAATTGTTATTTTTAATTGCACTTTAAGTAATTGCACAAATGTTCTTCGAATATAAGTGTACATATACATACAGTGTGAGACTTCAATGCAATCCTTGAGGTTGTAAAAGCAACTTAGGGGCGATTATGCAAGCAGTCGATTTAGGCAACACGAAAATGTCAAACCGGCGAATAAATTTTGCAGATGATTCTCTTTGCTTGTTCGGTGGGCTACCTCTACCTTTCTTTTTCTTTCCGCCGCCGAATTGTAGCTTCCTCTTTTACCGAGTAACATAACGTTCGGGGAAAGTAGAGTCTGGAGTTTCGTATAAAAGCATATTCGTGCCTCTTCCGAATCACATTCGAAGTCAGAGCTTCTTCCATTGGATCCACAGATCAACTACTTACTTTTCAATATGAAATTCCTCGTGAGTGTCTCTGCCATAACTTATTTACAAATGAAATCGTTTAATTACTTCAATAATATTGGAACTAATTTGTTCAGATATTAAGCTACTAACATCCATAAAATTGTCCATCAATTAAATTAGGATTTCTTTTAATTCGTGCAAAGGGAGAAAAAATATTACTTAAAAAAAATTCTTACAGATTATTTTTCAGTAGTATTCAGTAGTAGTATTCAGTCGTATTAGTATTTTTACTAATTTATATAATTTTACAACTTGATTTCGGTCTACTTTGTACGTTCAAAATATTTATTGTTAAAATCACAGTTTCTGAATTGTATGAAATTTTAAAATTTCGTTCCTTCAAATCAGTGTTTAAAAATACTATACCTTCCATACGTAAAATATCGTTTCGTTTGCATCTAATTTATCTAAATCTTTTGTCTCTTAAACAATCCAAAACGAAGAATATGTAAAGGATGCAACCGCATATTAGGAAGGAATTTTTCGTTGAGAAATAATTTTTCACAAACCACCCTACACAACGTGTTATTATTAAATACTCTCTCAATAAACATCGAGTTGAAGTGAAATACTTTTGTCAATATAAGAGTGTTAATATTGCTCAAAAGATATTTAAATTAAAAAATGTGTTAAAACTTGTCTTAAATTTGCCGCATATTTTGGAAAAACATCAAGAAATTCATACGAAACCATATGTGTTTCAAATAAGCACCTAATATTTCAACCTGTCGATAGTTAACCCCAGAACGGATGCAGGAGTAGTGCGGCACCCCAGCACTTTATGCAAAACTTTATATTGTGCGTTGCAAACATGTTTGCAATGAACATCGTTTAGACATAAAAATTAGTTCGCAAAAATTAGTTTGTATCACAGTTTGAGTAAAGTATTTTTTTCATCGGAGCCGTATTTAAAGAAAACTGTGTATGGGGTGGCTAACAAAGCTAACCTATACATTCCAAGGTTAAGAAATCTGATGTTTCACGCGAATCTAGAAGACTTCGAAAGAGACTATTCAGATTATAATTATTTATTACATATTTTTTATAGAAGACACCTTTTGTTACAGATCGCCTTCGCCGCAGTGTTGGCTGTTGCTTCTGCTGAGGTGCTTGTTAAAGCACCTTCAGCTATCCTTAAACAGGCTCAAGACGTATCGCCTGACGGATCTTATTCTTATGGTTACGAAACCGACAATGGCATTTCTCACAGTGAAACTGGAAGTCTCGTGTCCGTGGATGCAAGAAGTGCGCCCGTTGTTGTCACTCAAGGTCAATACCACTACACATCCCCCGACGGTACTCCAATTTCGGTGTCATACGTCGCCGATCAAAATGGATTCCAGGCACAGGGTGACCATATTCCCCAAATCCCTCCGTTGATAGCCAGGGCTCTCGAGTACATCAGAGCTCACCCACAACAGCCAGAAACTCACATTCTAAACTGATCCTCATTTCTGTCTGCCTCTGTTCCGCCTCTGTTTAATTTCACAATTTGTATGTACAAAGTTTGTTAATACAGATATTATTAAATAATTTTGTAGTTTTTATTACGCTCCTATACATCGTTCCTTTAAAAAGATTTCCGAAACTTTGAAACCTTATTTTTGAGTCGCTCGTCAAATCGATCGGTCTTAGCGGCCGATGTTTCCGATTTTGAAGAAACTGAGGTATAATGTAACCCACGCGAAATTAGGGGGGGTTTAAGTCATCATTTCGCTGGTTTTGAAATTATTTGAAAAATACGGGGCATCAAAGTTTGAGCGATTTTTGCTCATTTTTGTGAAAATCGGCTTTATGAAGGAACTTTTATCTTCGGAACTGTGCGGCCTGCAAAGTTGCTTCTTCTCTCACCTTCATCTGGAAGGATTGACCTTCTGGTGAAAATTTATTTTCATATGATTGGTGGTGGTATTTTTTTATTTTTATTGAAATACCGCTTTAGACCAGTTCGGGTCCATAAGCTACAGCTAACCATATACAAATGCCTTCCATTTATGGCAGCATGCGAGAATACAAAAATAGTTGTGTACAAACGAGGGGAGCACCAGTCCCTACTTGTCATGAGTGGTGGTGGTGCTCGCAAAGTTATGATGCTGACCTCTGGAAGCTACAGATTGAAGATGCGTTGCTCGGTCGGTAATTGAAGTCTGACCACTTACGATTGGGCTGCTCTGTAACTCGGGTCGAAAATTGGGCATTTTTATTGATTTTTTCTAGGTAAAGTATTGATTAAAATTTTGCGTGTTCATGTATGTATTTATGCTATAATAAAGAAAATTTAGTTTTGTAAGTATGTTGTGTGTATTTATTATAATACATGCAGGCCAAGTGCGAAGGGGTTCGGAATTCGCGGAACAATTATCATTGGGCTGATGAAAAAAAACATATCCCTGTTGTGTAATCAAGGCGTCAATAACAGTACAGTGTAAACGTACGGGCGGGAATAATCAGCGGTAATTTAATTGGGCGCATATTTTCCAACAGTGGCTTAACCGGAGGATCGTATGTTAATTTCCTAAGCGCACACTCTAATGTGTTGTTAGAGGAAATCCCGCCGGATATCACACACCGCGTGTGGTGTATGCACAACGGTGCTTCGCTGCATTTCAATCGAGTCGCTGGGCAATTTTCCAATGAGAAGTGGATGTGGAAGTCCTGTTGCGTGGCTTGTTTGCTCTCCGGACTTAAATCCATTGGAGTTTTACTTCTTGGAACATTTAAAATCCTTTGTTCACAGAGAAGGCCCGCTGAGAATGTTGAAATAGTTTGTTATATGACTGAAAAAGGTCACCATGTAGGAAAGTATCATAAAAAGTACATAAATTTAAGCTAAAAGTACATGTAGTCCGATAAGTATTATATAGTAAGATAATTTTTGTCTAAAAAACGTGAATGAAATATCTGATATTTGAACTGTGTTCTGTGCCGCGCATTGCACAAGTGGCGCACTCCGGATTTAATCTTTGGGGGAGCTAAGTTGAACGGATAAACATATTTTTAATGCGAATTCAATGAAATTCATTAGATGAATATAAAAATTTATTTAAAGAATAAAATCCAGTTTTCTTGGTTTTTTACAAAGCTCTTGAATTACTTCAGTCGTGGTTACATTAATCTTCTTTTTTCTTTTTCTTGGGGGGTGCCAGGACCCCAGGACCCCTTTATGCAGGTGTTACACCTGCATAAAGCCGGGGATCCACCTGGAAGCTGAGCTAAGCTAATGCTATGCTAAGCTAATGTTATGTTATGCTAAGCTAATACTATGCTATGCTAAGCTAATGCTATGCTATGCTATGCTATACTAAGCTAATGCTATGCTATGCTATGCTAAGCTAATGCTATGCTATGCTATACTAAGCTAATGCTATGCTATGCTATGCTATGCTAAGCTAAGCTAAGCTAATGCTATGCTATGCTATGCTATGCTATGCTATGCTATGCTATGCTATGCTATGCTAAGCTAATGCTATGCTATGCTATGCTATGCTAATGCTATGCCAGGCTATTCTCAGCTAATGCTATGCTATACTAAGCTAATGCTATGCTATGCTATGCTAAGCTAAGCTAAGCTAAGCTAATGCTATGCTATGCTATGCTATGCTAAGCTAATGCTATGCTATGCTATGCTATGCTATGCTATGCTATGCTATGCTATGCTATGCTATGCTATGCTATGCTATGCTATGCTATGCTATGCTATGCTATGCTATGCTATGCTATGCTAATGCTATGCCAGGCTATTCTAAGCTAATGCTATGCTATACTAAGCTAATGCTATGCTATGCTATGCTATGCTAAGCTAAGCTAAGCGAAGCGAAGCTAATACTATGCTATGCTATGCTATGCTAAGCTAATGCTATGCTATGCTATGCTATGCTAAGCTAAGCTAATGCTATGCTATGCTATGCTATGCTAAGCTAATGCTATGCTATGCTATGCTATGCTAAGCTAAGCTAATGCTATGCTATGCTATGCTATGCTAAGCTAAGCTAATGCTATGCTATGCTATGCTATGCTATGCTATGCTATGCTATGCTATGCTATGCTATGCTATGCTATGCTATGCTATGCTAATGCTATGCCAGGCTATTCTAAGCTAATGCTATGCTATACTAAGCTAATGCTATGCTATGCTATGCTATGGTAAGCTAAGCTAAGCTAAGCTAAGCTAAGCTAAGCTAACCTGAGCTAATGTTATGCTATGCTAAGCTAATGCTATGCTATGGTATGCTATGTTACTACTATGCTATGCTTAGCTAATGCTATGCTATGCTATGCTATGCTATGCTATGCTGCGCTGCGCTGTGCTGTGCTGTGCTGTGCTGTGCTATGCTATGCTATGCTATGCTATGCTATGCTATGCTATGCTATGCTGCGCTGCGCTGTGTTGCGCTGTGCTGCGCTACGCTGTGCTGCGCTGTGCTGTGCTGTGCTATGCTGTGCTATAAAATGTAAAAAACATATCACAGCTGAACTTAGCTTTTAGTAGAAACGATTCCATCAGGATGTATTGAAACTAATTTTTTAAAACTTAGCATAGCATAGCTTTGCTTAACTTTCAGCAGAATTCCCCGGCTCCTAAAACCAAATCTGCACGATACAATAAATATTTGCAAATTTTTAAATCCGAAATAAGAATGGTATAAAGTAGTACATATCGAAATAAAAAAAAGGTTGATTGTGAATTTTGCAACAGTTCCTTTAAAATAACTCTGCATCAATCAAGATTCAGATTCCTTTATAAAGAATGTAACAAATACTTCTCTTTATATCCTACAAATTACTCACTTCCCTCTTATTACCCATGCTAATTTCTTTCGAAGAATTCCTTTTGCAAGTCCTCAGTTTCAATGGATTCTTCTTGCATAATAATCTGCTACATCAATATAGCAGATTTTAATAGATTCGAAAAGCTGAGAATTAAATTCCTGCTTCTGCTATTTACTTTCCTGCTCTAATATTAGGGGACTTTTTTATTCTAAAAAATCAAAAAGCTATACCTAGGTATTAAGGTGTTAGAGATATGGATAATTAAAATTTAGGGATATGGATAACATCGGAGTAAATTCAATGAATGACTTGTTGGTGTTATATTCGAATTAATTTAAAACGTATTTTAACGATTTCGTGAACAAGAAAAAATGTGTGATATCTCTACTTCCTACTTATCGCAATTAAGGAATAGAGTGTCATCCGTCAATTTCTAAGCTTCTCTCTATTACCTAATAAAGTAAAGCCTCCTGTATTCGAGCTAATTTCAGCTCCATTAATTTGCATATCGTTCTTGCATATTATTTTGAATATTCGAAAGATATCCCAGATTTTTAATGCGCTTTTTTTAGCACGTCTTTTCCAAACTGAGACTTGAGATTAACATTTAAAATATACTCGAAAACATTGAAATTGACAGGCTCAAGTTTTTGAAGGAAATACCAGGGCTATCGTGGAATAGATTCGTTTGTCCATTTATTACTGGATCGTTGATGTTTCTCGTCTTAGTATGTGCACGATTTTATAATAGACAAGGTGATTGCAAAGGAAACTGAGAGATGGTGAGAAATGATACTGCAGTCTTTTCTCGCGACTTCTCGCACAGATAGAAAGAGAAGATGGAATCGTTCATTGAGATTTTTATCCGGCTAACTATCTCTATCCTTTTGTTTACACGTGCCACGGGCGTAGACTTCAATCATTAGAGCATGATGTTTCATCGTGTGTGTAAAAAGCTTCTACATGATGAGATCCGGAAGAGTACATCTTACAATTAGAATTGATAATAACACCTGGATTTCCTGAATGGATGGAGGCATTGGTAGGCAAATTTCCCCACACTTTATGCATCCTCAGCACATTTGATTTACTGCACCTCACAGTAGCATTTACAAAGACATAAATATAAACAACAGAATCGACTTAAAGTTCGTTAAGGTTACAAAGTATTATGTAGCGATGTTGATTCAATTGTTTACTGATTAAACATAAATGTATCAATAAATTACAAAGCCTTTTCAATGTATTTATAATTGAAGTTGATGTAAATAATTCATACACAAATATTCTCTGTTCAATTATTCATTTGTAGTATAAATTCATTAAAATAAATGTCAAACAGATACAAACGTTGTTATTTCACGATCAGGGAGTAAAAAAGCTGTGTCTCATAAACTATAACTCCTCTGCTGTATGAAGATAAGAAAGGATGATGAACGTTGATCCGAGGGCGGATTATACCGGTGTGCTCTTCTTAGGTAATGCTGCGCGGCATAACTGAGAGGTCATATCACGCCTTAACTCGAGATTCGTAGTTTCTCGACCCACCCATCTTCATCCGATAAACAATGCAGAACGTCGATATTTCCACCAAGGATTTTAGGATGGAATACCTTGGTCACTTTTACCACGAGGTCAAAGATATTTTCTCTAAACTAACGTGTTTATAGGCGAAGCTCGCGAAAACTACGGAAGATATCGACATAAAAATCATACTGAATATTGGAACTTTACCTTTGAAAAAATCCTTCAATTGAATGCAGGTGGGCTGAAGTTTTGTTAAGTAAAGTAAATTAACCCTCCGTGGTCGCATCTTATAATCACAAATTGGTCACAAGGGGTTCACTGTAGGACTGGGACTATTTGTCGAATTTTTCGGTATTCGAATATTCGAAAAATTCAGTTGCTCAATTATTTGGCGAATATAATTCGAATATCCAAGTATTTGAATACTATTCGAATATTTTAGTATTCGAATACTATTCGAATATTTAAGTATTCGAATGCTATTCGAATATTTCAGTATTCGAATACTATTCGAATATCCAAGTATTCGAATGCTATTCGAATATTTCAGTATTCGAATACTATTCGAATATCCAAGTATTCGAATACTATTCGAATATCCAAGTATTCGAATACTATTCGAATATCCAAGTATTCGAATACTATTCGAATATCCAAGTATTCGAATACTATTCGAATATTTCAGTAATCGAATAGTATGGTGTGAATTATAAATCAAGTTCTTTAGGTTCATTTGTCAGGGTGAAATCTTGTAAGCTAATTTTGACCCACTTCACACCATACTATTCGAATACATCAATATTCGAACAATAACATTCGAATACTCCAATATTCGAAGTTTATTCGTAGCATTCGAATACTTGTAAAATATTCGAAGTTTATTCGTAGCATTCGAATTCTTGTAAAACATTCGAATATTAAATTATTCGAATAGTCCCAGCCCTAGTTCACTGCACCCCAGCGTTATCTTATTCTAGAAATGTAAATTTTGATATGTGGAAATTTGTATTTGAAAAAAACAGTTGTGAATAAAAGCGATTTTTTTTTAAAATACACCAAATTTTTAAATTCCATTTTTAAGGTCTAAAAATTTACAGAAATATTGGCGAAGACATATCCTGGGGTGCAATACACCCCGTGTGACCAGACAGTGTTAATGTAAACTAAAGTAAGTGGAGAGGATAACTCGTGATTACCCAGCGTCATCTTTTTCTAGAAATGTAAATTTGGATATGTGAATATTTGTATTTGAAAAAACAGTTGCGAATAAAGGCGATTTTTTTTAAAATACACCAAATTTTTAAATTCCATTTTTAAGGTCTAAAAATTTATAGAAATATTGGCGAAGACATATCCTGGGGTGGGATACATCACGTGTGACTACGAAGGGTTAAAGTAAACAAAAGTAAGTGGAGAGGATACCTCGTGCGTGACTCAGGTCTGTTTCACACGCAACTAACGACCCCCTACTGTAATTAGCAATGATATTTACACATTATACATGTAGCCCCTGCATATACGCATAATGATAGAGAAGGAGATTAAGGGTTTCATATAAACTATTATGGTAAATCTTCATAATGGCGATATTGCACTCGGTATCCGCCAGTAGTTTTTATTTATGTTAATATAATAGGTACATAGTTACACCAACACTTGTACCGAACAAAATATCACAGCACTGATGTCGAAAGTATTTTTTTCAAACACAGTCTAAGCTGTATAATTACTACGCAGATTACATTGGTACTTGCAGCTTCGTTCTTAACCGTTTATATTTTTTAACATCATACATAAACGTAGATACCACTTTCACGGATAATCGAGACTTATAACTGTTTTGTATCTGGTTGAACGTAAACAAGCAGGGTCTGTGTAGGGATTAGTTAGAAATAATGAACAAATGGGTTCTTTAAAATATTATATCATTACTTTTAGGTAATCACATTCACAAATAAACATAATAAATATAAGAGTTTGAAATTACAGAAGTAATGAAGTAATCAAGAAAGTATGTGTTTTGAATACTCACATTTGAATAACAAAGGGCTATCAGATTTTAGAATAATTTACAAAAATAAACGACGAAGATGTGAGTAACAATGTAAAAGAAAAATGTATGAATTTTGTTAATCGAATTTAAAAAGGCATTGGTTGACATAAGTGCATGTATTTATCTTTTAATAAACTTTTTTTAAAAAAAGTAAAAAACCGACTTCAAAAGTGTGTTAAAAAAGATACAATTTTTTTTTAATCGGTGCCAAAATAGAAATGAAATTAAATCAATTTCTAAACCTTTATCAATTACAGTCCATTAGCACACTATCGCCCGGGAATTAGAGCGCGCAAAAATTTAGTGGGACATCACGCGTCGAACGGATTTAATTTCATTTTTATTTTGGCACCGATTTAAAGCAAAAATTATTTTATCCTTTTTAGCGCACGTTTGAAGTCGGTTTTTTACCTTTTTTAAAAAGTGTATTATTTTATAATTTTTAGAGACCTTTGTTTGAAGTCGGTTAAAAAACATTTATCCTTGTACCTTGTTGTGCAATTGGGAAATATACTCCAAGTAATAACGAAAGAAACATCCAAATCGGTCCACGCGTTACAAAGTTATGCGCGAATATACATTAAAACTGGAATTCTAGATAATTCTAGAGTATCTAGATAATAATAAATAAAAAAAATTAACATGGTACCACAGGCTCTTCACACTCTTTAAAATAAAAAAAAAATCATCGAAATCGGTGCACCTATGCCGAAGTTATGCGTGAACATACAAACATAACCTCTTCCTTTTGACGTCGGTTAAAAATAGGTCTTTGTCGAGAGACAGCTATATCTACATCTGACAAGTTGAAAAATCTGACTGTGCTTAATACAATTTTCATGTTACATGACTATAGAGGAAAGTTAAGAGCAAAAGATAAAAATAATGGACAAATGTGGGCGAAATTAAGACACTTTAAACCAGATTGAGAAACGTATAGGCATATTGAGTAATAGTTAGGTTCGTAGGAGTTAAGAGGAGGAACTGAGGAACAAAGGAGTTCGTTAGAGGTCTTTGGTTGCCAACCACCCAATAATAATGCCTCGACACTAGGTGGCTTGCCAAACCTCGAATCTAATCATCGCTATCCGCACAGATTTCACGCTGTGGAACTCTTTTCTGTTCGGGCATTTTGCTTTTAACGAGTGCCATTCTCATCTAAAGAATCCAATCTTTATGAAAAAAATCATGGGTCAATTTCAAGGTCTCTAGAATGTATTCCAATAATTTTTTTATTGAAATTTTATCACAGTTTTTCTAAACAAAATTCAATATTGCCATATGTCGAGAAAAAAACGAAGAAAATCTTCAAAAAATTCTAAGCTTTACAAATTCCAATATTAGAAGCTAAAAATGTACAGAGTTGTTGTTCAGATAAAATCTTTTGAGAAAAAAGTAGTTTGTAAGTCGGATTGGGAGAAAAGGTATTTATTTTGCATATAGTAGGTACAGAGCGTCAAAATAGGAGTATGGGTGGCTCACGCCCAGAGTGTCAATGAAGTGTTAATAGACAGTTTTTAAACAGCAGCTGATTGAAAATTGGCTTGGGTCAAATCGACCTATTGTGTCAACGAGGTTCGAAGAAAATATGTGTGATGACAGAGGGCTAGGCATTAAGGCTGGGACTATTTGTCGAATTTTTCGGTATTCGAATATTCGAATACTTCAGTTGCTCTATTATTTGGCGAATATAACTCGAATATCCAAGTATTCGAAGACTATTCGAATATCCAAGTACTCGAATACTATTCGAATATCCAAGTATTCGAATACTATTCGAATATCCAAGTATTCGAATACTATTCGAATATCCAAGTATTCGAATACTGATGTATTCGAATAATATGGTGTGAATTATAAATCAAGTTCTTTAGGTTCATTTGTCAGGGTGAAATCTTGTAAGCTCATTTTGACCCACTTCACACCATACTATTTGAATAATAACATTCGAATACTCAAATATTCGAAGTTTATTCGTAGCATTCGAATACTTGTAAAATATTCGAATATTAAATTATTCGAATAGTCCCAGCCTTACTATAGGCATTAGGCAACCCCCCAATATATGGAATATTAATTTGAATATGTAATTCTGCCTAATGAAGTCTGTCTTATTTCTGTTACCAGGCGGCGGCCGATGATCAGTTGCCACCTGAACCCCTGACCAGAAGGTCTCCCTCCCAGGGCCCCATCTTTAAAAAATTATGATTTTATCCAAACACTATATTATTTTTGTTTCCCACAATTTTCATACCACATGCGCGTAAATTTATCTGTAATTCTATTACGTATACAGGGTGTCCCAGAACGTTTGTCACCTGGGCCTTTTTCTTTAAGTCCGCCACTGTTTGTTACCATTCGCAGTTTAAACTTTAATCTTTTGGTTCACCAGTACTATATATACATTTGAGAGAAATGAATAAAAATAATACTGTATAGCTGAACGTCGCGATATGTTGACAAGAGGCGCACAAGGAAAACGCTTTGCAAAAAACGTACAGCAGAAACATTGCGCTTTACATGCGAACTGCAACTAATGGCGGTTTGAAGGCCACTTTACACACATCAGTGACGTCTCAGTTCAGTGACATCCGGTGCATGCCGAGACCATTCACGCTTCTCCGTCACGGATTCGGATAGTTCAATTTTTGATAAAGGGGAAGAGAATCAGAGGAGAGGAAAATGTATATAAGAGTGTGGGGATTGGATGTTGACGCACTAATTCTTTAACTTGTATTGCCAACAATTTCCAATTGAAAAAAAAAATGTGAAGAAGGATGATCAATTTTGTGTGAAGATATGAGAAGTTTTTAAAAAATCCAAAGGAAGGAAGGTGAAGCAGGAAAAATATTGTCAATGAATTCCTACAACCGGGAATCCACCGGAAAGCTATGCTATGCGATGCTATGTTATAACGTAGCTTTTGGTGGAAACGGTTCCATAAGAATGTATTGAAGCTAATTTTTTTAAAACGTAGCATGGCATAGCATAGCATCGCAAAGCATAGCTTAGCTTCCCTGTGGATTCCCAGCTTAATACAGTATTGTACAACAGAACAAATGCAATATAAATAGTGTAATATAGTGGTCGGTAATAATCCCAAGAGGTACATGTGACTTTGAATATATAAAAAAAATTTAATTTCCGGATTTAGTTTAAAATGTCTACCTGTGAGCTAGTACACACATATTTCTTCCTTTGCTCTTATTTGATCAATTTCCTATGACATGTCCAAGTTAGCGATTTGTCCAAACACATTCCAAGTAGAGCTGGGACTATTTGTCGAATTTTTCGATATCCTAATATTCGAATACTTCAGTTGCTTAATTATTTGGCGCATATAATAGCGAATATCCAAGTATCGAATACTATTCGAATATCCAAGTATTCGAATACTATTCAAAAATCCAAGTATTCGAATACTATTCGAAAATCCAAGTATTCGAATATCCATGTATTCGAATACTATTCGAATACTATTCGAATATCCAAGTATTCGAATATCCAAGTATTCGAATATCCAAGTATTCGAATACTATTCGAATATACTGATGTATTCGAATATCCATGTATTCGAATATCCAAGTATTCGAATACTATGGTGTGAATTATAAATCAAGTTCTTTAGGTTCATTTGTCAGGGTGAAATCTTGTAAGCTAATTCGAATACTATTCGAAAATCCAAGTATTCGAATTTCCATGTATTCGATTATCCATGTATTCGAATACTATTCGAATACTATTCGAATATCCAAGTATTCGAATATCCAAGTATTCGAATATCCAAGTATTCGAATATCCATGTATTCGAATATCCAAGTATTCGAATACTATTCGAATATACTGATGTATTCGAATAATATGGTGTGAATTATAAATCAAGTCCTTTAGGTTCATTTGTCAGGGTGAAATCTTGTAAGCTAATTTTGACCCACTTCACGCCATACTATGCGAATAATAACATTCGAATACTGAAATATTCGAAGGTTATTCGTAGGATTCGAATACTGGTTAAACATTCGAATATTAAATTATTCGAATAGTCCCAGCCCTAAATCCAAGGTATTTTACCATATTTAGTAGCCGAATATTTTTGTCGTTTAGAATAAAATTACAGAAGGAATTATCCGTTTATTTAAGGTAAATGTAATGCTACCAGATATATTTCAATTGCAAGTGAAGTTACGTGCAAAAATATTGATAGATCGAAAAACAAGAATGCGTTGATATTCCAGGTAGGGAGTGTCGCAAGGATTGCCGATGCAGCGCAGTGAATCGTGCATCCTGCTCGCAACAGGCGGCTAGTGAAAGGAATACGCCCTGTGATGATCCGTGGTAAATCCGGCGATCTGAATCCTGTGGCGAGGTCGCCGCGGTTCGCGTCTTACGTGACATTGCAAAGCCCAGGATCTAATAACGACTGCCTGATGGCCGCGTACTATCGCGTTAAACTTCTCCGATTCTTATTCAATGGCTGCGAGGAGCCGTTGCTACCTAGGCGTACGCGAGCGAGAGGACTGTATAATGGGCGTCAGGGAGGGAAACCTTTTAAATGTTAATGACATAGTAATAAGCCAACAATAGTTGAGAAGAAAGACATTAATCTTTAGAAAAATTTCTATTCATACGAAGGATATATTCGAAACTTGCAATCTTGTGCCTGGTATCGTACATTATTGCACATTTGCTTCATATGCACGTATTTTAATTAATAATTGTTAGTATTTCCCACATATATTATATTATTTCACATATACCGGTGCAATTCATTAGTCGATGGGAGGAGAGAATTTGTTTATAGAAAATATCATTCAAAATTGATTACCTAGAAAAGGAGACTTTTTGAGACTTATGAGACTAGGGTACTTTTTCAATTAATTGCAAGGAAATAATTTGAAGCTTCGACACAAAGTTGATTAACATCATAAGATTTAAAAGAACATTTAGTCAAAAGTATGCATTATATATGACGCTGTAGAAAGGGGCATTTTAAATATAGTTTCTTTTGTTTTGTAGTGGCAACTCAAAAAACTAAATTAAAATGCACTAAAAAATAATTATTTTCTTGTACTACAATTTTGATGGTGTTAATATCGCTTTATATAATTCACTTTAAATAAAATCGTGGGGCATGATATTTCACAACAGGATATGAATCACTTTAATACAGAAGCAAAGGTCGAAATGAATTTGTTGTTAGAAAGTTTTCATTCGCATTAATGAAACAAAATATTTTAATTGCGGGATATAGATTGTAATGTGATATAAAATTGATAAACTGTAGTTCATAATGTTCCCCCTTCTGGTTGCACATGGTGCCCCACAATTTTATTTAAAGTGAATTATTTAAAGTGATATTAACACCATAAAAATTGTAGTACAAGAAAATAATTATTTTTTAGTTTTTAGCGCATTTTAATTTAATTTTTACTGCATTTTTAATAGAATCGTTAAACATAACTTTAGTTTTTATATATTTTTTTATTTTTTACTTTTTAGTGTTTTGTAAATTTACATTTCTCAGCTGAGACTTCTTAACAAATATCTTTTATTGCTGTATACAGTTTAACATTTTGAAAAAGAAGGTTCCAATGGATTCAAACCAAATTCGAGAATATTCACAAAATGTGCAGTTTCGGCCTGAACCTAAATTGAAGTTAATAAAAACTTTCATTCTTTATGAAAGAAACTAAAATCTCATCTTTGTCTAACGAAAAGCGCACTTTTTTTAAAAATCGCCATTTTGTAGCTGTCATTTTCATAATTTTCTTTATGGGTTCTTTACAGGCTCAGTGCAGAACCAGAGGTATTTTGAAGTAGAATTTACAAGCAGGTCGCTGAATTTCGTTTCGTTTCGTCACAACTGCTGCAAATTAAAAGAAATATTTTTAAAAACCCTCTTTAACAGTCCCTCTCTAACGTCACTTGTAATGCCTATTTTTAACGAAACAAAAAGGTTTCTTTAAACAATAAGATGTTAATAAACATTGTGTCAAAGAACAAGTCTCAGCTTCAATTAATGCCTTTGTAATTAATTGAAAAACAAATGCTTCATTTTCGACAAAAACGACCAGCAAGAACCCTTAAAGAACATATACAATTATAAGTCTAGGTCGATATTTTACACCGAAGTTTAAATAAACCTTCATTACACAGAATTAAAAGTATCACATGATACCGCACAGTAATTTAAACCACCGTCTTAAATAAATAAATCAAACACTATTTAAATTAACTCTTCGATCGAATTACTTTTAGTAAAAAATTAATAATACGTGATTGATTGCTAAATAAATAAATTATATCTATGCAAAGGAGAAACAATAGTATAACACCCTAAAATCCATTTTTGTTTACAAGTCTCGCAACAACGTTACAACACGTTTTAATTTATTGTAAGAATGATACATTTCGTTGAAAAATTAAAACTCGAGAAAATATATAGCGTAAGTGGCGTCGGGCACGTGTGGTTGCTTGCTGCAACAAAATGCTACATTAGTTGTCTATTCATCATATTATTTCATATCTAAATGTTATGTTAATATACATTGCATGAATAATGCATATTAAAGTATGCAGATGTCCAAGATATAAATGCCCCTACAATTAACCGGATTCATGAGACGGTCACAGATGCAATCGCTACCCCGCTCATGAATTACGCGAATACTTAAGACATATTCTCCCCTTCAGCTTCAAGAAAACAGCGGGCGGGGCGGAAAGGAGGTAGAAACAGAGTACTGTGACGACTATAAAGCCTCATCGTGATCCGTCTGACCGCGTACTTTTACACACCGGCAGAAACTCTTAACACGTGCCTTTTCAAAGATTTCAGTGAACCGCAATCGACCATCGGTTATTAAGGATCGTGTCGCGGCTGTTGCCTTAGGAAGTCGTCAAGGATTTTGAACTTGTGCTATTGCCCAGCCACCATGAAGATTCTCGTAAGTTTAGTCTCCATTCTAAGTCCATTTTCTTTATAACTTTCCGACTTAATTCTTGTGTGCTACAGACAACCACATTACCTGTAATTTAAGTACAACTATCTGCGAAGCTCTCGAAAATATTCTCGAAAATTTACTCTCCATTTTCAATTTTTTTTTTGTGATTTTTCCGATTTAATAATGGCTCTGATTTAAGTGGATTTTTCTGTAATACTTTCGAATGATTTTCATTTATTTTGCCCCTATTTTGAATATTCTTTTGTGACTTTCCAATTTAATTAATTTCATTTCAATTGCAAGAGCAAATAATTTGTTTTATGCATTGTTGAAAAATAATATTTTGTATGATTAGATTTCCATATTCTTTGCGTGGAACCATTTATGCGGTAATATACTTGAAACGACTCTTCTCTTACATTTTCACAACGGAACAGAGTAATTAAAATCATTGAGTTATAATCGTTCAGAAGTTTTGCAAGGTGCGGTATTAGAAATTGCAAGGTAGACGTTCAAAGTATTTTATTCGAGGGGTGCAATATTTATATATTTGTGGCTTTAACGTTCTTATACAAAGGTTAATAATATTTTGCATAAATCAAAGGAACAATTACAAGTTTCTCACATATTTAGTAATTAAACACTTCGATAGAGAAATAGGAGATTTGATTTACAGTTGGACACTTTTCCATATCTATGCCTGACAATATTACTTTTATATATGGTTTTAACCATTTATAATACACCAGTTAAAGCTACTGCAATTACGCACGTAGCAGTATCAAAGCTTAATGAAAATTTCAAGAAACTTATTTAGATATTTTTGAACGACTTTAATAATTCGCTGGTCTGAAGAAGTTGATATTCTGAGAAAAGTACCTATTTTTAAAAAGTTTTCACTTGTAAATTATTGGCGAATGCAGAAATTATTTTAAATCTTCTTTAAGTGAATATAAACCAATAAATAGCATTAATAAAAATCCTGTGACAAAAAACACAAAATCTCCAAATGATTTACAAATATACTTTCATACGCTAGATAGATATAAACAGTGTATAAAAAATACTGCTGATAATTAAAGTAGGTACATGCTTTAATTTTGATATAGGTACTTATGCAAATTAATTTTCTGTTGGAAAATGCAACGTGTGGAATATGTACATACAAAGGTAAATCTGTACTAAATTATATTAAAATTGTTCAAAGGTACTTTTTTTAAAATTGTTAAAAGGTACATTTTTTAAAATTGTTAAAAGTTACTTTTTTTAAAATTGTTAAAAAGTACATTTTTTTAAATTGTTAAAAGGTACATTTTTTTAAATTGTTAAAAGATACATTTTTTAAAATTGTTAAAAGGTACTTTTTTTAATATTGGTAAAAGGTATAATTTTTAAAATTGTTAAAAGATACATTTTTTAAAGGTACATTATGTATAATTGTATCTAATGGTTCTTTTTATTGTTTGACAAATTTGTGGTGATACAAAGAAAAGGGCGAGGCAAAGAAATTTATAAATGTGTACGCTCTTTGGCCTAGGTACAATCCTAGTTGCACAAGAAGTCTCTATTGGCGCGAATAAATTGAAATCTTAAATAGAATGAATAGATCAGTAGCGAAGACACAGCAGTGAAACTGGAGAATAGGATACATCAATTGCATATAATTATTCATAAGTTGCATACCTACCTGCCCACTTGTGAGTCATCTATCGGCCCTTCTTCATGACTAATATATGCAGTTAAGCAAGTACGCAATTCCACTGTCTGTGAGAATCAAAATTGCTTGAAGTGCATTAATAAATCTGAAACTGAATGATCGTTTTACCATGTAACATAACCGCCTACTTACTTCCACTTGAACTGCATAAATGCTGGTTGCTTTTAGCATTTCTCTATATAAATTAGTGGTTTAAATAGAAGACTGCTATATTATTACATATTCTATTTGAGGAGATAGATACAAAGACATCAATGATTAATAATAAAGTTAGAGAAAAACTATTAAATTCTCAGACCTCGGTTGCAAAAAGCTACCTAAAAGTTAATTAATGCGATCATAAATGAACTAAACGATTATCAATATTACCTTATTGCATATAAAATTGCGTCATTTTAAAATTACGAAAGCTTTTCAGGTTTTCAATTAAACTGATAAAACTGAAGATATGTGCCTTAACAAATTTCAAAAGGCATATTAAAATTTTTTATTTAAAAAGGCTAGGTGAAAGCGTCAAGAATATTCGAAACCACTTAAATTTTTTTAAAAGAAACCTATATTTTTTAAACATAACAATTTAAAAATTTGACACGTTTACTATTATTTCTGAAAAACGGGGAACAAAGCTGCAATCACTCTCTGTTCAATTTTACCAATGTTATTGTAGATAACAACATCCAAATTTCCGGAGTTACATACGTTTCCAGTTCCACTTTATAAAAGGAAAACTAACAAGCTTAGGCGAAGCATATTTTTTAGTTTAAAAAAACATTTACAAAGTAGTTCACAATATTAAATACAAGTATACGCTGAAAACGGTTCTGTGTAAGTAGAAAGAAATTCTTGATTAGAGATTTCCAAAAAAGTATCAGTCTGAGATATTAATCGAATTTTCTTCATTTACATTAAAATTATTCACTGTGAAATGAAAAGTGTGCAATTATATGACCAACGTACATTAAACATTTCTTGTATTTTATTATTTACTTTTACAACTTCAAAGGAACGTCGTTGAAATATCCACAGATACCCAATAATTCGTTTATATAAATAATTAGTGATTAAAAGCTGGTGAAAATTTTAATAAATATTATCGCTGATGGAAAAGTGTATTGTAATTAATAACAGTCCCTTAATTTATTTTCCAGATGGCTCTGTTAGGATTCTTGGCGATGGTGCACGCGCAAGTTAATAGATATCCGTACAATCCTGATTATTACGGCCGGCGTTTCGCTATATTGCGACAGTCACAAGACTCTTCTCCGGATGGATCGTACTCCTACAGGTGAGATCGTCCTTCTACAACGTCCTGAACGTCGACAGAACGATAAGCGACGTCGAGGCACGCTTCCTCAAACGCGATCTCGACACGCTTCAAGACTCCCGTTTATTCTTGGCTCTAAAAACACGCCAGTGCGCGTGTGTGCATGCCACTTCTTCATCGGTTCTATTATTGGCTATTTTGCGAGAAGGTGTTGTGAAATTTTCTGTTTTCATACCCTTGCGACGGAACGTCTCCTTTGTGATACACCTGTTCAACTGTTATTCTTCCTTTCTGTATTTTTTCAAGAGAAAATTATAGGTAGGTAAATGTCCTAATTACTGCCAGTGTCCCTATTACTACCACTTTATTTATTTTATTTAATAAACACGCAACGTGTAAAGATAGTGTAGAAAAAAATGTATTATTAATTTGGGACTGTTCTTCTTATTATTATAGTTTTCTATTCAGTTCACGATTCTTTATAGGTTACGCTTTTATTAAGAAAAATAAATAAAGTGGCAGTAATAGGGACGCTCAATTATTTAGCGAATATAATTCGAATATAATTCGAATATTCAAGTATTCGAATATAATTCGAATATCCAAGTATTCGAATATAATTCGAATATCCAAGTATTCGAATATAAGTAGAATATCCAAGTATTCGAATATAATTCGAATATCCAAGTATTCGAATATGATTCGAATATAATTCGAATATCCAAGTATTCGAATATGATTCGAATATAATTCGAATATCCAAGTATTCGAATATAATTCGAATATCCAAGTATTCGAATATAATTCGAATATCCAAGTATTCGAATATAATTCGAATATCCAAGTATTCGAATATAATTCGAATATCCAAGTATTCGAATATAATTCGAATATCCAAGTATTCGAATATAATTCGAATATCCAAGTATTCGAATACTATTCGAATATTTAAGTATTCGAATACTAATCGAATATTTAAGATTAAGGAATCAGTATTCGAATACATCAATATTCGAATAGTATTCGAATAATAACATTCGAATACTCAAATATTCGAAGTTTATTCGTAGCATTCGAATACTTGTAAAATATTCGAATATTAAATTATTCGAATAGTCCCAGCCCTAATTGGGATATCTACCCCATGTGTTGAGTAAACAATTCGTATCGCAGTTTCGCATTTCCTTGTCTTTTGTTAGTTCCTCAAAAAACAGAACCCGAAGAATAGGGGCAAGTTCACATGGTAATAACTCTAGCAAAAATAGTCGCATCGATATTTTGAAAACATGGTTTGAAAGCGTGGAATCCCTACTTCCAGTTGTTTTTTATTCAGATTTTTAGCTGTATTGCTTTTCGGCAAAGTTATAACGATATAAAGAGCACTTGGTTAGTTTTGAAAAAATTTCTTCAACTTGCAAAATTTGCACGGGGAGTATGAAATTTTTTACACAAATTGCACTTGCACCAGTCGAAAGCGGATAGTTTCCTGTGTAAAAAGAGAGTAATAAATTTCTTGTGCGATTTTTTTTGGCCGAGTTATTCAACTTTGCAGCAAACACCGTTTTTTTAATTTAGTTGCTTCTAGCATGCCAAAGAATCATCGTAGGACGTTCATGAAAAAAAACAATACGAAGATCAGTTTTTCCTCTTTAAGTCGCATTTTTTACTTTTTCGATTCGATTAAAATTTCGGTCTACGATGTCCTTTCGAAAATATGCTTAAAAATTGCACAAATTCTATTTTTTCTTCAACTCGCTGTATCTCTGCGAGGGATAACCAGAACATCAATGTTTTAAGTTCATTTTGAAGCGGAGAGTTTGCCGACTCTTTTGAGTTCCAGTGGAACCCACTTCGATAATTTTTTACCTGTCGCCTTTAGTTTGAAATTACCGTAAAAATGAGATAATTGACGCAAATTACACTCTTTTCGTCAGTTTTATCACCTCAGTTTGTCTTAAATAAATATATACTCATTTTGAGCATTTGTTACGTTAATAATTCATTTAATTGATTAGTAATATGTGTACCAAATGTGTTGCGGTGCACAGGGCCTTCCAAGTTGAATTCTTTGAATACACTAAGGCTGAATCATTTACAGCATTAATGAAATAAAATGACAACATAGCCATTAGAAAACTAATAGAATGAATGCCAAGATTGATAAAAGTAATGATTCTCTTACAATATTGAATATTTATATTCCATGTAGTGGGAGATATTTTCGTTAAAAACATTTAGTACTTTTGTAATAATTTATAGGGTTTACTACAATTTTCAATCAGTGTTGGGTGACTTATGGACGGGAGTCTACATAAACATAATTACATAAGTTTGAATATAAGTAGTTTTCATTAATTTCTTTTCGATTTTATTGCTATAGTAACAAGTAATAGTGCATTTATATTTATTACCTTCTTAGTAAAATGTGTCCGGTTTTTACATTAATTTAATACAGTTATGCAACATTTATCGAAACGTAAAATATTCAAAGGCTAAAATTAAACTAATGAATGACAAATGCAACTTTATACGTTTGACCGACATTTGACACTTTCTACTGCACTTTAATCTTCTAATACGTCTGTTTGTGAGTTACCCCGAAGATAATAGATCGGGTGCGTGGAGGATATGAAAGGATTTAGAATCAAGTTACCACCTAATTTTTCAAGCCTTACTTAAGATAACGAAAGAAATGTGGAGTATCATAATATCGGTGCACTTGCCCAAGATAATGTTTATCGCAACACCGTATTAATTATTTACGTTCATATACATTAGTTATTTATATCAAACCTCGGTTTTTTATTTCCATTTTTTTTTTAAATTCTGTAGAAGTGTAAAGTACCTATATTTTCAATTCTTTGGGTATCCCAAATACAGTTTATTATATTATTGTAGATGATTCAAATACAATCTAGCATAATTTTTGAAATATAATCTAATCATATGCATTTAAAAAGATGTCTCTATTTCTGGATTTAGAATAGAACACTTATTTAAATAGAAGATAGACTTATAGTGTTATACTGATTCACCTACAGATACATGTAATATGTATATGAAATATTATAATGAAATAAAGTAATAATATTACTTGCATTAGTAATTGTATTATTAATTCGCAATACATGCACTTTACATATTTTAATTTTTTGACCATTGTTTGTAATTTGTAGTTTTCTGGCTGAAATGGTCTTGTTAATGCATGAATTTTAGTAAAAGAATATTTCAGAACACTATACTTGCTTTGTGTTGCTTTCCTTGAGACACCACATATTCAATACGTAATTACTTATAATATTATCAATATATGTATGTTTTTAAAAATATATAATGCTTTGGTATTAACTAAATAACCGATTAATTGTGCACGTGCATCATTCTACTGGTAAATTATTATAGATTATAAAGGCGGTAGGCTCGTTCCTTACACTTGAATTTTTAACGACTTCAGAAAGGAGGAGATTAAAGATTCGACCCGTATGTATTTTTTTTTATGTTTGTCCCCGCATAACTTCTCAGCATATGGACCGATTTTGATGATCTTTTTTTTATTCGAAAGAGGGCGATGCCCCGGTGATCCCACCCTACACTGCATCATCATTGGCCCAATATTTTTCCAGTTCTGGTTAATACTAGACTATTGTCACCTAATTATTATTATTTTATGCGCGTACGCGCATATTTCCTCAGTAGATTGTGTCAATATATTTAAATAAATAAAAATTGTTAAACCCCACCGTTAAACTCCACCGCAATTTCGTTACTCTTAATTTTCGTCTTATTTTGCCACGTAAAATCACCCGTTCCATCTACTATTATCTGTTGCTGAACACCGAAAATTCTGAAATAAAGAAGCTAGGTGATCTTACCAAGCAGGAGCATGTACACGATACTTTTACTGTAGGGAATATTTTTATAATATTCTTGTAATTACCAAGTTTCTCCTCAGAATAGTAATAGAGTGTGATTTCCAGAAATCATTTGGGGCAAATCCCACCCCTTTTAATGCAGTACCCACTATTACAATAATGCATTAATTTATCATCTGTTTGGCATCCTTCGAACATATCTGGATATTCCTCCAATTCCTTTCAACCTCTGATAAAATTCGTCAATGGATAAATCTAAGCTTCCTAAAATCTCTTTTCCCCTCAAATATGATCAACATTTTGTTTCCGTTATTTTATCATGGAAGCTTTATTTTAATTCACACAATATACTTTTATATACACATTCTCTAAGTGAAAAAAATAAGATAAGAGGTATTAACTGAACCATTAAGAGCAGAACAGAACGTAGATATGCATGGGCAATTAGTTTACTGAAATGCGTGTCTTCAAAAAGAAAGAAGCAGGAGAAGGTTATACAGGATATTCAGCTGCGAAAAGATATCTGATTAGCTTTGATGTTAATCATTCATGTTACCCGGCTGCGCAGTTAGCAGTAATACATTACACAATAGAATAATTACGATCGACCTACCTACCTACCTACAATCTACTGGACTTTGAGGGCCGTGCTAGAACTGTGCCCCTCCTACGACACCTGTCATTTAAGAAATCGAATAAGCTCCACCTGGTTATCTCGGAGGAAGCACATCTGTCAAAGGATTTGATCATTGTTGTGAAATTTACACAAATAATTCGTCCGTCGTTTTTCACCCCAAATGACTTGTATAAAAATCTCGTGGCCAAGTTTCAAATAAGGCTGGGACTATTTGTCAAATTTTTCGGTATTCGAATACTTCAGTTGCTCAATTATTTGGCGAATTTAATTCGAATATCCAAGTATTCGATTTATTTAAGTATTCGAATACTATTCGATTTATTTAAGTACTCGAATACTATTCGATTTATTTAAGTACTCGAATACTATTCGATTTATTTATGTATTCGAATAGTATTCGATTTATTTAAGTATTCGAATACTATTCGATTTATTTAAGTACTCGAATACTATTCGATTTATTTAAGTATTCGAATACTGATGTATTCGAATAGTATGGTGTGAATTGTAAATCAAGTTCTTTAGGTTCATTTGTCAGGGTGAAATATTGTAAGTTAATTTTTACCCACTTCACACCATACTATTCGAATATATCAGTATTCGAATAGTATTCGAATAATAACTATTCGAATACTAAAATATTCGTAAAATATTCGAATACTTCTCGAATAAAGCGAATACTTGTAAAATATTCGAATATTAAATTATTCGAATAGTCCCAGCCCTAGTTTCAAACAGAAGTGAAGTGATTTCGAGAGGGGCATAATTTGATGTCAGTAAATTTGTTTGAAGGTGCACACATACAGGACACGAAGATGAATTAGTAAATTATTATGGCAAAAAGTCGTTAATTTAGGAGATATTTTTTTAGAAGAGATATTTTATAGAAATTCAAAGTCAATTTTCTCAAAACCTAAGCGAGCTATGATAAAATTTTACTCTTTACTTTTTACTTATTTTTTAGCCTAACAACAACACTCTTTCACTTCTACCACCCATTATGACACACCCTGTATAATAAATATGAACACAGCGGCTACCACTTTAATCAAGAATATAATAAATCTTTGGTATGCAATGTATAAGAATAATTTGTCTAAAGTTATTCTTTTCTTTCAGTTACGATACGGAAAACGGCATATCTGTAGCTGAACAAGGTGTACCGAAATATCCTGGACCGAATCAGATCGAATCTGTGCGAGGGCAATTCAGTTACACCGCGCCGGACGGTTCACCGATTTTAGTGAGCTACACTGCGGACGAAAATGGTTTCCAGGCAAGCGGTACCCATCTGCCAACACCACCGCCGATACCAGTTGCAATACAACGTGCTCTGGCTCACAATGCAGCCCACCCTGAAGAGGAGGAGCCCTACAGAAGATACTAAGAAACATCGTCGCTCATGTCTCGATTATAGGAAACTCATACAGAAATGAATTTAGACAGTACAACATAGATAAATGAAAGGAGGCTTCCGGAAGAGTGAGCTAATGAAAGATCTTTAACATTGCTCTGTTTCTAAAATTAGTGTAAATTAGGTGCTACATTGTGCATTAATATTTCACGTCACAAGGCGAATTATCTTGAAGTTATGAAAAGAGAACATGGATATTATAATTCTAGCTCTGTCATAGGACAGAATAGGTGGAGTATACAGATATACCAAGAGAACTGACCCAATTTTGATAATATTTAACTTCTCCTCTGGTGTGATATTCTTTAAGTGTACGTTTAAGAGAATTTCAGATCTTATAGCTGCGCATGGTTCACTTGTTTTTAGTATAACAGTGATTATGTAGAATTTAATTTAAAAAGTGATATAAAGTTTAGTACGAGCATTGAAAGAATAATATTCAGGGACGCACATTTACACATTTTTATTTTGGTTCGTCTGTGTTTTTTATGTAAAATATTCGAAAGTTGAAAAGAAAATTTAAAGATAAAAATAATCATGTATCACTTCACGATGTAATATCATTAGTCTAATTAGTACGAATACAAGATCATAATTGTTTGGTTACAAAAATTGAGACCGTTATTCCTGTTTTGTACTAATAGTAATAATTATGCTACGGTATTTTGTTAAAAATTAGTGTAACTTATTTAAATGTTATATACAAACTTTTAAAGAAATCGCTTCGGAATTAAGTATTAGACTATGCATCTACCTTTTCCATGTTGTACTGTCAGATTTGATTTTAATATATTAATCCACGACTTGACCCCAACTTAAAAGCCTGCCACGAAGACTACGAAGTACTTCGCTTTACTGATCCTATTACAAGAAGACTACTTTACTTATCATACCTAGACATACGTCTTATTTAACCTCTAATCAATTTATACTCTTAGAAGTGAGGGAAGTAAGCTTTATACCTCCACTTTCCTTAAAAGTAAGGACAATCGCATGAGGAAAGGGTGAAAACGGGAGGCGGAAGGAGAGCATAAAGTTAAGCAGACACGAGTGTGTTTATGTATAACGTTATATAACATTATGCCTATTTTATAATAATGTATAATATATATGTATAAATATATACTGAAATGAATACCGTAACCATTTGTGGGTTTCATATTAATATCACAACCTCTATAGCATATAATAAATCGATTAGCTTCGTCATAGGAAGTTAATACTTTTTACTGTATTTATAAATAATTGTATCAACAGGTCTGTGAGAAGTATAGAATGTTTTGCAGAATAATCTCCTTTGCGGAAATTAAAACTAAGTTAATAATAATAATTAAAGAAGAAATACTTTTAACGTATGTAATTCTAATAAAGAATAAGTATAAGCTGGGAACCAGCTAATGGCAAATAATCTGCTTCTATTATATTTTCTTCTATACTTGAACTTTCAAGGCTTATATTCCTCCTGCTCCAATTTATGTTACTCATTTCTTTTTATCTACTGTATTTCCATTCCCTTCTCTTGGTTTTTCTTAACACTTCCCTGCCTCCTGTATTAACACCTTCCGTGCCACGGTTGAAATTCAGACCTTTGGTAGGGAAATCACTGAAAAGTGACGAGAAAAGTAGATTATGATATTCAATTATAGGAAAATAGTAGTTGTGTTATATTCTTTATAATTTCAGCTTCTTTTGTTCTATTTTGGTCTTGACACTGAATTGAGAAATACCTTTTTGCTTTGAATCGAGAGTTTTTCTTGCAAGAAATACACATCGTGGGCCATCAGTAGCCTATGTAGCACACATCGTGTTACTTGCCTCATCTTTTGACGTTTCTTCTGTAATATAGGTTGATGGAAAGATAATTGCGGATTTTAATTTGTTTGAATTTTCACTTTGGTGCAAATGTCGATCAATTGTTGAATGGGCAAGATTTAATTCTTCTGCAACCTCTGGAGTTGTTTTGCGTGGATCCGATTCAATAATGGCCCACAATTGGTTATCGTCCACCGCAGAAGGACCACACCTTCAAGGCTCTCGTCTCCGTTACGAAATTTTTGGAACCAATGCTGAGCTGTACGTTTGTTGACCGTCTTCTGGCCTAACATTTGGTTGGTATAGTGAGCAGTTTCCACTGCATTCAGATCCATCTTGAACTCGTACGATAAAAGCAAGTTCGCTCGAACTACTTGGAGCCGGGATCCACCTGGAAGCTAAGCTAAGCTATGCTATGCTAAGCCGGGATCCACCTGGAAGCAAAGCTAAGTTATGCTATGCTAAGTTTCAAAAAATTAGCTTCATACATCCTTACGAAACCGTTTCCACCAAAAGCTAAGTTAAGCTGTGCTATGTTTTTGTCAGAAGCTAAGGTAGCTCCACGTAGCACAAGATTCCCTCGCGCGCAATTTTCCAGAAACACAGCAAGACACAGTTTTCCTTCTCCACAACCTTAGCCCTCCATGCCTCCATCAGTTGACTGCAACCGTTTCTGCTAGCAAATGTAATGCCAATATCTCGAAGTAGCCTTTCTCATGACTTGCTCGATATATATTGGAAATTCCAGTACATTTTGTCCATATTAACTGAATCAGCTTCTCTCTTTCCTCATCCTCAATAAAAAATAATAAGCCTGCTAGTTTAGGATCCATTTCATTGCACAAAGCCCAACGATCTACTCCTTTCGAACGAAAAGTGTTGACTGTCGAACGGCAATTTCAGTCAATAGGTATATCTAAAATAGTTAGACGTGACTGCTGACAATCTCTGCTAGATGCTACCGCCAGACGCGACGGCAACCAGCTCTACCGAAAACACACATTCAAGCTGACGGTGGATGCAATGGAGTTCCAAAATTTTCTTAAACAAAGCACAGCTTCGGTGGACACACCGAATATAGCATAGCATTGCACAGCCTGACATAGCATAACGTAGCATAGCTTAGTTTAGCATAGCTTAGCTTAACTTAGCATAGCTTAGCTTAGCTTAGCATAGCATAGCATAGCATAGCATAGCATAGCATAGCATAGCATGGCATGGCATGGCATGGCATAGCATGGCATGGCATGGCATGACATGGCATAGCATAGCATAGCATAGCATAGCATAGCATAGCATAGCATAGCATAGCATAGCTTAGCTTAACTTAGCTTAGCTTAGCTTAGCTTAGCTTAGTTTAGCATAGCTCAGCTTAGCTTAGCTTAGCTTAACTTAGCTTGGCATAGCTTAGCTTAGCTTGGCATAGCTTAGCTTAGCTTGGCATAGCTTAGCTTAGCTTGGCATAGCTTAGCTTAGCTTGGCATAGCTTAGCTTAGCTTGGCATAGCTTAGCTTAGCTTGGCATAGCTTAGCTTAGCTTGGCATAGCTTAGCTTAGCTTGGCATAGCTTAGCTTAGCTTGGCATAGCTTAGCTTAGCTTGGCATAGCTTAGCTTAGCTTGGCATAGCTTAGCTTAGCTTGGCATAGCTTAGCTTAGCTTGGCATAGCTTAGCTTAGCTTGGCATAGCTTAGCTTAGCTTGGCATAGCTTAGCTTAGCTTAGCTTGGCATAGCTTAGCTTAGCTTAGCTTGGCATAGCTTAGCTTAGCTTAGCTTGGCATAGCTTAGCTTAGCTTGGCATAGCTTAGCTTAGCTTGGCATAGCTTAGCTTAGCTTGGCATAGCTTAGCTTAGCTTGGCATAGCTTAGCTTAGCTTGGCATAGCTTAGCTTAGCTTGGCATAGCTTAGCTTAGCTTGGCATAGCTTAGCTTAGCTTGGCATAGCTTAGCTTAGCTTGGCATAGCTTAGCTTAGCTTGGCATAGCTTAGCTTAGCTTGGCATAGCTTAGCTTAGCTTGGCATAGCTTAGCTTAGCTTGGCATAGCTTAGCTTAGCTTGGCATAGCTTAGCTTAGCTTGGCATAGCTTAGCTTAGCTTGGCATAGCTTAGCTTAGCTTGGCATAGCTTAGCTTAGCTTGGCATAGCTTAGCTTAGCTTGGCATAGCTTAGCTTAGCTTGGCATAGCTTAGCTTAGCTTGGCATAGCTTAGCTTAGCTTGGCATAGCTTAGCTTAGCTTGGCATAGCTTAGCTTAGCTTGGCATAGCTTAGCTTAGCTTGGCATAGCTTAGCTTAGCTTGGCATAGCTTAGCTTAGCTTGGCATAGCTTAGCTTAGCTTGGCATAGCTTAGCTTAGCTTGGCATAGCTTAGCTTAGCTTGGCATAGCTTAGCTTAGCTTGGCATAGCTTAGCTTAGCTTGGCATAGCTTAGCTTAGCTTGGCATAGCTTAGCTTAGCTTGGCATAGCTTAGCTTAGCTTAGCTTAGCTTAGCTTAGCTTGGCATAGCTTAGCTTAGCTTGGCATAGCTTAGCTTAGCTTGGCATAGCTTAGCTTAGCTTGGCATAGCTTAGCTTAGCTTGGCATAGCTTAGCTTAGCTTAGCTTAGCTTAGCATAGCTTAGCTTAGCTTAGCTTAGCTTAGCTTAGCATAGCTTACCTTAGCTTAGCTTAGCTTAGCATAGCTTAGCTTAGGTTAGCTTAGCTTAGCATAGCTTAGCTTAGCTTAGCTTAGCATAGCTTAGCTTAGCATAGCATAGCATAGCATAGCATAGCATAGCATAGCATGGCATGGCATGGCATGGCATGGCATAGCATAGCATAGCATAGCATAGCATAGCATAGCATAGCATAGCATAGCATAGCATAGCATAGCATAACATAGCATACAATAGCTCAGCTTAGCTTACCTTAGCTTAGCATAGCTTTCAGGTGGATCCCCGGCTTTAATGTGACGAGGAAAAAACAAAAGAAAGCAGCGACAGCAAAACCATTGCGATAATTCGACAGAGCGAATTTCACGCTTTAAAATGATATATTACATGAACGTAATTAAACTAAACTTTACTCCAAAATAAGTATCAAAGAGAAAGGTAACAGAAACCGTAACTATCTTTGCGTCAACCTATTATCTCATCTGTATCATCTTTCTCTATGATACATAGTTCGTGCGATCTAATCCTCAGTCGTAGAGTTATGCGGTTTCTGGACCAAGTGTTGGCGAGGTGGGATAAGCAAGAACCCTTCCCTGGCGGAGGGTGTGGCGAGCGGGGGTAAACTGGGGGCTCTCCTACATCTGCAGGGAAGTGGTAGAAAGGGAAGGGAATTCGTTGCTGCAATTACAGGTGTCAATCCCATTGCTGTTTTAAATAAATTCCTCGAAGCTCATTGGCCATTAAGTCTCAGTGCATAAAAGACCAGCCTTCTATTTACATTGAAGATGTACATCGCCCTATCGATAAATTTTAACAAAATTTAAAATAAAATCGCACTCCTGTTATATATTCCTTATAGAGTAAGTTTGAAGAAAAGATTTAGGAATTCATCCTTGACCTTTTCTTTACCGATGTTCCCAAGGATTAGAAACATTGTTTAAATCAAAATATACGTTTGTTACTTAAACTGTGTACTGTAATATATATACTTAAAAAAAAGTGGAGCAATTTAGAGGAAATGGATGACAAAAGAAAATTACGAACCACGCCTCTCGGAGTGACGTGACAATCGGAATCCGCAGTCTCCTTCGCCGTTTATGCTTGCAGCTTGCGTTACTGTCCTACACGTGCGCGCTGAGAAGCCTAAACAGAGACAAATTATTGTTTTAATAGGTGTGAGATTTTAGGAAGAATAACCGAAATGCCAATCGGATTAATGCTAATGGTAATCGTAATATCACGTTAAAGGTGAGTCAGTGAAAGCAAATCATCGGTCTCCTGTCCATTGCACAACGGTCGACCCATCGACCGACCGCACGAATGTAGGTAAAAGGATTTCAACGCATCCTGCGCATCATGTAGCCGATTTTATAATTTGTGCATTAATTCTGACACTTCATTAAAATTGTAACTGAATTACGTGCACATTCACTTTAACCATATTTGATTTTGGTATGAAAACACAACATATTACTGTAATGAATTCTTATCATTAACGACACTATTTTACTATTAGCAGAGATGCTTGGAGAAAAATAAGGAAATATGATTCGTTTATCGAGAAAAAAGTTAATAGTGATGAAATATACAAAATAATATTCATCATTGATAGAAGAAACTTACAAATGAGTTTAATAATCGCAGGTTCTAAAAACACACCTACTTACGTTTTTAGCAAATACTCGAAACGTAATTACAATAGTTTTTAGTGCATTATATGTATATCGTAAACTTTTATACAGTCATGATACCTGAAAATAAAATTGTCGGGATTCATTTCTACATAAGTACTATTCAATCAGGTGCTTTTAAAAAAAAATACAATATAATTTGAATTAAAATGTTTTGAAGATCGAAATCCCAAGAATAATCATTTATTTCTAGCGAAAACGAAAATCAGTTGATACAAGAATGCTTTTGTATTATACATAGTTACCAAGGAAATATAACTTTGAAACTCGTTTTTACTTAAACATTTAACTATTATTATATTATTAACAAAGTACAATTTAAAACAATGCATGGAAAATTGCGAAAATAAAAAAGAATTTAAATATTCGATTACCTGGAAGAAATTTAGGCTTATCTATTTGGATTATTATAAAATCGTATTACTATCATAAAGTAAAATAGAATCAAAACCCAGATGAACAACAGTTTTTTGCAACACTGCCCTGTAATTGAAAATAATTCAAATTTTCAAAATTCTTTCTCAACAAAAACGTATGCAAATTACCAACATACCGTCATAGATAGAAAGTATTTTATAAACTATTTTTGAGAGTAAACAAAAATTTGAAATTTTCATTATAAAATAGTTCCAAACTAAATACGTAGATATTGATAATAATGATTTCAAATAAAAATAATTCATTTTGTTAGTATGAAGAATAAAATTGAAACTGTCTGTTCTAAGTCCGATTACTCTAACTGTCTAAGTGATGTTCCAGCGTTAGGTAATTTTAAATATGCATATACTTTGCTACCAACGCAATTGCGCTGAAAATGCTCCTAGAAGTTGATAGTTCACTAGGCGTGAACATGACAGTATAAATTCCTTTCATCTTCCGTCACCTATAACAAAAAAAGGAGGGTAGAGCACAAACGGAGGAGTCATCTAAATGCCAGTCATAATTTGTATAAGAGATGTGCTCATAGAAACTAAAGCATCTTCGTTGTAATTCCGACTCCATCAGAGCTCGGATGAAGTTCGGCTTGTTTTATCATTTAGAGAATTTCAATTCATCATTTTTAAGAATTCCTTGCAAATTTCCTTCCTGTTCAGAACGTGACAATTTTAGGCTGACCACTACTAGATTTTCCATTTTGAAAGTTCAGGATCATTTACATCCCAGTACAAAAATATTTCTTAAAATATTCCATACCGTTCACCTATATTTCACCTACTCAACACAGTCGCACTGCTCGAACCACATTCATGGCATACGGATTTTCCGAGCCACCCGAAACAATTCGTGCTAGCCCCTTCTTTCGAGCGGCCTGAAACAATTCGGTCTACCCGGATTTTTCAAGCCGCCCGAAACAAATTCGAGCTACCCGGATTTTTCGGGCCGCCCGACTTTTACGGGTACCGGCTCGGCTCGAAAATCGAGTTCCGGCTCGGTCCGCACTTCAAGCCGCCCGAATATTCGAGCACCCGAACCGCCCTAGTTATTAGTATATTAGTCCGAACTAGTCTAACAAAGGTCATCTAATTAACACACGCTAACTTTGATGAAATTTGGCACCACCTATGATTTCGATTAATTTTCACTTGCGTTATATTATTCCTTACAAAAGTCCAAGTAATTTTTGTATTTCCTATTTTTTTTTATGCCTATTAGTTTTCGAGTTATTCGGCTGGAAGGTTTTCAGTCCCCAACTTTGAAGGGTAGTTTCATCCCTTTAACATAAATATCTGCTGATAAAAAGAAATTTGTGTCGAATATTTTTGAACGCTTTATTTATGTGTCAAGTTTTCTCAAAATCAGTATACACGTATGTCAATTAGAGCTGAGACTATTTGTCGAATTTTTCGGTATTAGAATACTTCAGTTGTTCAATTATTTGACGAATACTATTCGAATTTCCAAGTATTCGAATACTATTCGAATATCCAAGTATTCGAATACTATTCGATTATCCAAGTACTCGAATACTACTCGAATATCCAAGTATTCGAATACTATTAGAATATTTAAGTATTCGAATACTATTAGAATATTTAAGTATTCGAATACTATTAGAATATTTAAGTATTCGAATACTATTAGAATATTTAAGTATTCGAATACTATTAGAATATTTAAGTATTCGAATACTATTAGAATATTTAAGTATTCGAATACTATTAGAATATTTAAGTATTCGAATACTATTAGAATATTTAAGTATTCGAATACTATTAGAATATTTAAGTATTCGAATACTATTAGAATATTTAAGTATTCGAATACTATTATAATATTTAAGTATTCGAATACTGATGTATTCGAATAGTGTGGTGTGAATTATAAATCAAGTTCCTTAGGTTCATTTATCAGGGTGAAATCTTGTAAGCTAATTTTGACCCACTTCTACATCAGTATTCGAATAGTATTCGAATATTAACATTCGAATACTCAAATATTCGAAGTTTATTCGTAGCATTCGAATACTTGTAAAATATTCGAATATTAAATTATTCGAATAGTCCCAGCTCTAATGTCAATTTGAGTGATGTTCCTCGTAAATTGTTTCCGAGATGTTACCGAAATATATTTGTTCACAAAAATTAATCGACGTATTCGTTTCCCACGAGATTCCAACAGCTCAATGGGATTTAGGTGCGTGCTCTGCGAGGTCATGACATAACACGTACTTTATTACTTTAAGACAGTTAGTGACTTACTCAGATTTATGCTAGGAACCATTGTCCTGTATTGGAATATTCCTGTATATCAGACTGTAGCCCTGGAAAATAGCCACTTTTTAACCGACTTCAAAAAAGCAGGAGGTTATAGATTCGACCCGTATGTATGTTTTTTTGTCCCCTTTTAATCGAAAGAGGGCGATGCCCCGGCGGTCCCATCCTACACTGCACAAGACTGTGCGCGCATATCTCCTCAGCATGTTGTATCAATATATATAAAAGTAAAAAGTCTAAAATTAAAGAATTAAAACCGACTTCAAAAAAATAAAAATGCACTAACAAGTAAAAAATAATTTTTTCCCTTAGTTAATCTACGACTATCATATTTTTTAAGGCGGCGCCTCATCATTTGCACTGTGTAAATCTGGCGCCCACTTAAAAAATATGAGCGTCGTAGATTAAATAATCTACGACGCTCATATTTTTTAAGTGGGCGTTATTTAACGAACAAAGTTATTTTTCATTTCTTAATTAGTGCATTTTTATTTTTTTGAAGTCGGTTTTAATTTTGTTGTACTCTAATAATGTGCAACCTTATTTGTTAATAGGAAGTGTTCGAAATGCCCATCTTTGCCCTGAGTGCAAGCCTGCAGTCGTCAAGGTCAGGTCAGGAAATTTTACGCCCCTAGGCTGACAAGCGTCTGCCGCCCTTCCCGTGAAATATTATTACAAATTTCAATCTAAAATAGTTAACAATTTTAAAATTAATTCAATATAACAACTCACATATGAGTTATTACTATAGAATTTGATACATGAAAAGAAATGTCTCAAGCCTGTGTTTAAAGTTCACCCAGTCAAGGAGCCAGAATAAAAAACTGGTACTTGTTATTAAATCATGTTTAATATTTTATTCCCATGTGAAGCAAATAGGTATATAGGTTGCCGCCCCCTCAAAAAATTTGCCGCGCTCGGCTGCAGCCTAGTTAGCCTATATACAAATCCGCCCTTGGCAGTCGTCGCGTTGCAGATTTTCTCAATAAATATAAGAAATGTGACTAAAATGTGGTGGCGCATCGCCGTGCATAAATCAAATAGGACTTTTCCAATAGTTCACTAAATTTATTCCTTCAGAAATTTACAGAAAATTAACCTGAATTTCCTATTACGAAAAAGTAGTCCAATTACAAAGTGTTCTACAACCATTTAGTAGAATCAGTTATACTATCTCTGTTTGCCATTAAGAATTATTGCAGTACAAAAATGCATATAACTCGGGAACAAAGTGAAATAGGACACATGAAATAGGTACGATATGTTAAAAAACACCCTGTACAGTTGAAAAAGTTATAATGCTCTGGACTAGCCTTCCATTTTAATTAATGACAATATTTATCCATAAACATAATTTAAAATAAAATGGACATTTTGGGACATTATCGCGGGATAATAATTATCCCCTTTTCAATGCCATTTAATATTCAAGAAATTTATTTGTAACTCCTTCGCAGAATTGACGGTGAATTGCAATGGATTAAAAAAGAAAAAAGGATCTGGCTACTGATTGTGGTACTAGGCCCACTTTGCATCCTGCATTGTTGTTTTTTTTTTAAATAAACGGTTCCCTTACATTGATAGCAACCACGTTCGACCAGCTGACGTTGAACTGTGTGTACACTGCCCTCCCTTTCCATAAGTTGCGAAATTTCGGCTAGAATTTGCGGCACCGCACGTGTTGGGTCAACATTGGAAAGATGCTTGCTCATTCAATTCATCGCTATGATACTTCATCTTCAAACACCAAGCGAGAACACTTTGCGCGTAATTCTTTCCCTTTCGCACTCGTGATCGATGAAATGCGAAATTTTCTTGCCGAGTCACTTGAAGATCAACGTACGATACCTTTGCGCATTTCTGTTCCCATTAGCTACAAAAATGGGGTGATAACAACAGGTAGTTTCGTTTAAAAAATTGAAAGTAAGCTTGGAATCTCTTTTTGGTTTTTCATCAATTTTTTTTGTAACATCAGAATCTAAATTTCGGCCAAGGAAACCGAGTAGTAAAGCTAGTATAATATATATTATATAGTATAATTATACCTACTAGTATTAGCTTTATTTAGATTCTGATTTTACAAAAAAATTTGATGAAAAACCAAAAAGAGATTCCAGGCTTACTTTCAATTTTTTAAACAAAACCGAGTAGTAAAGCTAGTATAATATATATTGTACTAGTGTAATTATACTTAATATATAATAGTATTAGTACAATTATACTTAATTATACTTAATTTATAATAATATTAGTATAATATATAATTATACTAGTGATAGTATAGCTTTACTACTTACAGTAGTAGAGCTAATATAATATAATACTAATATATGATTATACTAGTATAATATATATTATATGAGCTTTACTACTCGGTTTCCTTGGCCGAAATTTAGATTCTGATTTTACAAAAAAAAATTATTTATTTTATTTTGCAAAATAGTCACATTCATCTGGATTAGCTAGACATAATGGGCTGGTACACATCCCGTGAACCCAGAGTTTACCGTTCGAATGATTTTAGGTGACAGACAAACACACAAACACTTTCTGCTTTATATATTAAAATTATCAAGAAACCATATTACCGATGGCTTAGTGCATAAAATATTATATGTCCACTTTTTGTGAAATTTGAGGTTTTATATGCAACAAATAATTCTTGAGTGTTTCTTTATGCTGTGTAAAAATCACATTTATATCTGCTTCATAAATTTGTCAAAAATAACATTTTACTTCATTGTATGCCCCTGAATCTTATGTAGCATTCCATGTTTAAATCTGGTTTTCCCCAAAAAATATATATATCAATTCTTCATGCAACGCCGAGTTAACGGTATCTGAAGCAGGGACTTAAAACCGGTATGATTTTGATACCGGTATTACGCCAACGAAGCTATATTGAAACCGATATAATACCTAAACATATAAATACCGATACCAATATATTACCGAAAACCGAAACAGGTATATACCGATATTTTTTTATTTTTCTTTTGGTGACATTGTAAGTTAAGATTTTCCGATAATACGTTCATAGTTCATAACGCTTATAGAAGTGGAACTATTACATAAAAATACCGGTATAATGTTATACCCTTATACTTATAAAAAAACCGGTATGGTGCGTTGCCCTGTGTTAGGTTGCTTACAGTTATCACTTTACAACTGCACAGGAGACTCAAATTTTAACTTTGAAGATATTGTTGTTATATATTTTTGTATGTTGGCGGCAGAGGTTTTCTTTGGACGGTCATTTAATCACACAGTTTTGATTTTCAAATTATAAGTTGTTATAAGTAATCAGGCTACACGACATCTTTCAATTACAGAGCTCATCTAAGGCGATTCTAGATCTTACAGCGTGGCAGTCAGATCTCAAGCGGTACTTGAATCCAGTTTGACCTTTCTCATTTTATTAACCACGTCAGCTCAGGTATGCCTCATCATCTCAGCAAGACTTCGACTCTCATAAAGATATGGCTAGAATGGCATACCTTCGGGATCCTCCCAGATGAGCTACGTATCTAGAAATTATGCAAACTGATCCACTGCACACAGCTCTGAATCCGCTTGGCAGTTGCCTTCCAATTTGCATCCTCAAACCGATATAACAGCTTTGCTTAAATCGAGCTCCGTGCAAAACCATACTACTTTAAAACACGAATCGACGAACGATCGTAGGAAAGATCATTTTGATTTTATCGATATAAAGTAGTCTCGTACGAAATCACAATAAATTTGATAATGTTATGGCTGCAGATATATTTTTTAATATATATTATCACCAATACTGCCATGGACTCAAACGTATTCAAATAAGTTAACACCCACTGGTGAAACCAGTGATATTCATTATTCATTAAATTTTACTTCCTTTTGATAAATATTTATTACACAAGTTTATTTTTTGTCGTGACAAATAGGAACAGCGTTATTGCGGGATGTAAGGACATTGGCGAGGCCATTTTTTTTTTGTATGCAAAAATACGTTTTTAATATGTATAACGTTTTTGTATGATTCTTTTTTATTTCCACCTCTTCCTTAATAAATATTTTAATGTTGAATGAAAGGAAATGAAGGTAGTGCTTGAGATGCATAAGCAGGCTAAAGGTATTTACAAAATATTTAAGGATTTATCTACACACTTTACGCTCATATACCTACACTTTGCGACGCGCATTATGAACCGTATTATGCAGAAATAAATCGACGCTTGCATTGGAGAACTTGATAGTAAATCTCTGTTATTTTGGTTGTTTCATCAACACCCAACAGTCGACCACCAAGTTATAACTTTTATTAACATACTAAGTACCAAAATACTGCGCTACGGTATAAATTAGACTTTCCGTTCTCATATTAACATTTAATTTTAAATATAGCCTATAGCAGTCCCATAAAAACAAACGTTCTTCTGATATATGGTTCATCGAAATCGGTTCAGTAGTTTTTGAGTGATTTCAAACGTACATAAGTACATAAATTACACGAATATTTTTATATGATGGTATAGATACGTAAATGCGATTCAAACATAATTTGTTAAATAATAACAATATTGTGTACCACTTCTGAGAATTATTCACATATAACTTAACTACTAACCTGTCACGCAACACCAGTTCACTAATTGAGACATTTCTGTATCTTTACCTCCGATGATTAACGACACTTTACTTTGACGACATCCATGTGACGAATGTTATTTATTACATTTCTTACGTATAGAAATCTTTTAGGTGTGTAGCATAGGAAAACCTGTGCAAAAGTTTATTATTTGATTTTACAAAGAGGAATCTTAACCCTTGTACGGAAATTGGGTCATCTTGACCCAAAATCGAATCACAAATCCATATTCCTCCTTCACTTATGTGGACTGCAACACCTTCATAGATTTAAATAACTAATAACCGTCAATAATAAATTATAATAATGTTCTTATTTCTTTATTTTAGAAATGTAATAAGTTCTTCAAAAATTAAAAACCGTAATAATTAAATGAAGTGAGTTTTCTTTTTGTATGCTCGTTTCTTGCAAATATATGGTACTGAGTCTATTTCACCCAAATTTATGTATCCGTGTAACTTTACAAATTCCGTAGGTACCCATAAGGGTTAAGGGGGAATTCCATTATTTGGGCTAAAAACATAGCGAAATTTTAGATTTTTTTTTTAAGAAACTAGCGATTCGAATAATCTGAAATTTGGACCATGTTTTTATGCATCTTTGAAGAAGTTGTAGTTTTTTTATTATTAATTTTTAACCATAAATATAGGAGTTATGCATGATCTACTATCACGCCACCGTTGTCCGCTGGTGTGCACGATATTTTTGTCACCACTGAACCGATTACCTTCAAATTTGGCTTGCATGTCCAACAAATATTACTTTATACTTTGATGAACCGGGATACCTATAAGTTATATACTTCTTTGATTACATAAGAAAATTTGCACAAAATTGTATAGCAAAAGTTAAAGATTCAGACCTTTCAACTTGAAAACTCTCCACACTTCTCAAAAAAAATTTATTTGTGTTCTGGCTCATCAAATTATAGCTACATATGTGAAACGCCGTTTCATTTTTCTGTGTCAGATTACCAGGAAGATAAATATCATGCACACCAGTGGACGACGAATTTTGTGCGGCGTGTTAGTCGATCATGTATAACTCCTATATTTGTTATTAAAAATTCATGAAAAAAACTATGCTTCCTCAAAGATGGATCAAAATATGGTTCAAATTTCAGACGAATCAAATGGCTAGTTTCTTAAAAAAATCCCTAATTTTGCTATTTTTCTAGCTCAACAAATAGGATTCCCCTCTTAAGTCCGTAGAGTAGTTTGTGATTTGAGCGGATTGAAACGAACTCGATTTTTAACTCGAAAAAATTTTTAACTTGGAAGTAAACACCAATAAAATAATTTTGAAGCCACGAAACACAGAATTTTATATCTTTTGTCTGCTTGCCAGTTATTCTTATAGCTAACAAGATTAGGGCTGGCACTATTCGAATACTGATATATTCGAATAGTATTCGAATACTGATATATTCGAATAGTATTCGAATACTGATATATTCGAATAGTATTCGAATACTGATATATTCGAATAGTATTCGAATACTGATATATTCGAATAGTATTCGAATACTTGGATATTCGAATTATTATTCGAATACTTGGATATTCGAATTATTATTTGAATAGTAGTATTCAAATACTTGGAAATTCGAATTATTATTCGAATAGTATTCGAATACTTGGATATTCGAATTATTATTCGAATACTTGGATATTCGAATTATTATTCGAATAGTATTTGGATATTCGAATTATTAGTCTGTATATAGACAAATAGTCCCAGCTCTAAACGAGATCGCTCAGGTAATTAACCTGGGTGAGAGTATTGTCTTTCCAGAAACTGACCCTAATTACATATGTGGCGTTTGGTTCTGTACTCAAACAATCCGTTCAGCAAAGAAAGTGAGTGGGCTGCGCTAAAAGCGAGAATGACGGAGCACCAGCGAAAGACAGCCCATCACGCTACTGACAGACAGCGAGGAGCGATAAAGCACTAACGAAAACATTATCAGTTTGACTGACGCCGGCGCGTCTTTTCATCCTGAACTTGCATCGTGTGCAAGGTATTGGCGTGTTGTCCCGTAATGTTTGGTTTAAGAACAAACTGAACTCGGAGTTCGCTTCGTACTTCGTCGCCTCAGGGATCACTCGCTCGCGTGTCGTCGAGCACAATAAAGTAAATAAAGTCTGCGCGCAATGAGTTATCCACTAACGCAAGTTCAAATTTGTATATTTTTCATTAAATATGCTTGAAAGTATTACTAATGGATTAGTGAGCTTCCACTGATGAAAATGAGTCTAAACTCGACATCATTCGGTCTATTTTTAATTATAAGTTGATGCGTGGGGGAGTTCGAATGAAACTATAGGTAATTATTTACAAAATCGCAGTCCCCACCGATTTCGTTAACCTTGGAATATGTTGGCAAGATTAAAATTCTGAACAACTTTTTCCTATAGGTAGCTACATATTACCGTCGCTCGGCTTTAGATTTCGAGATATTTGCAAACAACTGCGAAACTGCTGGGAGATTTATACATTTTTTTAACCTAAATCTCCGAAAAGTTGGCGCCCCCCTCGCGGAAACCACTAAATCATTTAACGCAGACCAAATACCGATCACAGTTTCTTGCGAATATTTCGAAAACTGATGCCAAGCGACGACAACATGTACGCGAAAAAGTTATTCAGAATTATGCCACTGATAACATATTCCAAGGTCATCGAAATCGTTAAGGAGTCTGCTTTTGTAAATAATTACTAAACAATTTCTTGCGTTTTACCTATTTTATTTTCTTTGAGTTTCGGTGACATTTCTCGAGCCGTGTGCGAGCGTTAAAAATGTTATTGTTGTTGTATCCACACCACAAATAAATAACCGTTTACCCTATCCGCGATCGACAATTTCATGTGCACCAACGGAATTCGGAAGTGTTTTGAATTATTTGTTATTAAGAGTAGCTCGGATAAGTTTGTGTTTGAACTATCCACTTGTAATACTCTCATGAAGATGTAGGTAATCTTTACAGATACATGTATAAAATAGAATGTCTGTCTGTATGTTCGGTATTAACTCCTAAACACTTTGACTAATCTGGACCAAATTTTGCAATAGGCACTCATGAAACCTGGATACCTCACATCCTTCCTATCCATCCCCTTTTCGACCTCTTGACACTTTCTGATAATTGTAGTTTAGTGCATTATTGTATAAGCAAACATTGCGGAATAATTATTCATGAAGGCGCCACTTAATTTTAAAATATTATATTGTTATTGTTTGAATATATTAATTCTTCTTAAAGTATTATATTGTCATTTTCACATTTCCATATGTGCTGATAATTTAGATATAAGAAGCCAGGGCAACGTCGAGTAGTTGAAACTAGTAGATAATTATAGGAGTTTTTTATTAGTGCCGGCAAATGTTCAAAGTAGGGATGGGACTATTCGAATAATTTAATATTCGAATATTTTACAAGTATTCGAATGCTACGAATAAACTTCGAATATTTGAGTATTCGAATGTTATTATTCGAATGCTATTCGAATACTGATGTATTCACCAGCATTCGAATACTGATGTATTCACCAGCATTCGAATACTTAAATATTCGAATAGTATTCGAATACTGATGTATTCACCAGCATTCGAATACTTAAATATTCGAATAGTATTCGAATACTGATGTATTCACCAGCATTCGAATCCTTAAATATTCGAATAGTATTCGAATACTTGGATATTCGAATACTTAAATATTCGAATAGTATTCGAATACTTGGATATTCGAATAGTATTCGAATACTTGGATATTCGAATAGCATTCGAATCCTTGGATATTCGAATTATATTCGGCAAATAGTTGAGCAACTGAAGTATTCGAATATTCGGATACCGAAAAATTCGACAAATAGTCCCAGCCCTAGTTCAATGCGCGGAGCGAGCTGGACAAAACTCTTTAAATTTGCCGTTTTTCTGAACCGCACACCAATCAAAGTGGCATGTACTTTTGCCAATAGATTTTCGTGAAACTATTACCAATGAAGCGTCAGTTTTATTTTTAAAAGATGTGAGTTGAAACTTGATCGGCTTCGGAATATTTTAATTAGTGCATATTTCAATTCACCTATAAATTTTGCAATACAATAAGGCTCTATTTTGACTGATTGCATTGGGAAAATCTCACCAGTCTGTCGATAATATTCTCATAAATATCTAACGAAAAATAAAACAATTTAATCTTCGATTAGTGGGTGAATCACCAGTCGCGCGGAATAAGCAAAGGAAATTGTGAGAATGAATAGCGTAATTATAGGCTAGGAAGCACTGTAATCGCATTTATTCTACGAACAAGGACTTTGTCTTGGCAGTGACATTAGAATGCAGTAGAATCATAAAATGATCACTATGAAAACAGCATTCTGCGAAGTAGTTTTTATATACTTAATAATAAAAATTTTCAGGAGCTTTGCGAACACAAAATTTTCACGCGATATATAAACGTCTCGGAAAAATTCCAATTATGATCGTTATTTTACATATAAGGGAAATGTGTATTAAAGCACACGAACACGTCTCTCATTTTCTTATTTATCACCTAAAAAGATTTTGATGATATTTGGAGATTTTATCCATCATTATTTACAGCGAATGAACTAATGTACTACAATAATAATTGTGAGAATACTTTCAAACATATTTTATACGAATTATTTTCCATATTTCGATACCTTATTAATGATTTCAATTATTACAAATTTGACTTGTGTTACTATGATTTCATCTACTTCTCAATATGGGATGAAATATTTTACCCTCTTCGTACGCCTTATACTATGACGTATTCATGTGCAAGAAATTACATACAGATGAAACGCCCGGGAGTGGTCTTACTTGAGAACAATGCGACCCTAAGTGCCACGAAGAATGAAGAACACGCCGTGAATGTAATGAAAATAACTATCAGAAGATACACTACTATTTCTAAAGAACTGATTTTCTGCACTGATAACATTAACAAGATATAATATATTTATAAATCGATTCCGTAATACTTAGATTTCTACAGAGATATATATGTATAAGACAAAATGCTTCGAACATTTATTTAATAATCGAATGATCATTAACCGACGAAGTGGGAAAATATTCGGCACAGTTATGAAATCAATTATGCGTGACGGTAAAATTATATATAATTGAGAAATGGAAATTTAATAAACACGATAATAATTTATTTTTAGTTGTTGCATATGTAGTCCATTTTATTAATTATAATTTGTGTACAGTGTTCTATAACACTTTATGTGTTTAATGTAATGTGTATAATATTTAGGTATTAAATTAGTTTGCACATAGAAACCGGGCGAAGGAACATTACAATCTTAAATGATCGGTATTAGGAAACGTTAATATTATATAATAATTTCCCTTTTCATCCCTTATTTTATCAACTTACTACCATTATCGGTATTGCATAGTAATTGATGTATTGAAAATGTAGGATCTTTATACTGACGATATATAGACCTCTAAATCTTTTAGAAAAAGTAGATTTACAACCTAGTAGAGATACACGAGAAAGTAAGTTTACAACCTTCTATGACCTGGGATAACCTTTTCCTATAACCTCTCGAACTCGTTTCAGCAACCACTATCTGCTTGAGGATTACAAAAATGTAGCATCTCAAACAGAACACTGGGTCAAACAACTTGATTAGTACCACTTCTCTGAACAGATAAATACACAGAGTATAAAAGGGTTATAGGTAGAAGTACCAAGAAATTGAAAAAAATTGAAAAGTTAGATTTACGAAAACCGCTAACTATTTATTTAAAACCTGACTGTTTCAGAAATATCTCTTTTACAAAATAGGTCAATGTGCATTGCTTCGAAAATAATAAACGTAAAATGTATATAATACTTATTAGAAAATAAATTAAACTTTTCTATAAGGCGTTGAGATGCTTTTAATTTTTAAAGAGTTTATACTAGTTTCGCATTTACAAGTAATTAAGAAGAATAATAATTTAAACTACACCTTTTGCCTCCAAGTTTAATATTGATTACTAAAAAGTTGAGTCCATAATTCCACACGTAAACATTTTTTACTTATCAACTTCTAAATTGTTGTATCTTTCGGTAATAAAATAATCAGTTAAAAATGGCTATAAAAGCATAAATTAAAATAATAAATTGAAGTAATTTATAATTCATTTATCAAAACATGGAACAATATTCAAACTATTATTGTTACTTTAAAAAAGTTTATACTACTTATAATTTAAAATACTTATCTATCTAAATTGCAATACATACAGAAATAAATATATACCATCATTATACAACAAATACACCTCAATCACTAGTGTCTGTTTTATGTAAATAATGGATCAGCAACAGTTTGTTTATCAACGTTAATAAAAATACAAATACTGAAGAGAAAATTGTGAACAAACATCGACCAGGCGGTTCTCTGCGTGTATTCAAATGAACTCGATCGATGACGAAGCTAATTGCTACTGCCTGACGCTGGTAGTTGGAAGATTCATGTATGGTAACATTAATTCCAGCATCCGAGGTCCTTGGGAACAGGGTTGAGGTGGGGCAAAATTGTGAGGGCGAGCAGAAGCTACGAAGAGAATGGTTGAAAGCATGGACGGGGAGAATGGGAAGGGAAAATCATCTGGAGCGTCTTCATATAAATGCCGGCAGTAGTTGCACATGGTACTACAGGTTCGATCTTGTTCAAATCGGCACCACGAACACAGGAACCGTCATCATGCAACATTTAGTGAGTGATCGAAGTGAATGAATCTTGTCATCGTAATTACCAGCGTATCGAAATCATAACTACTAATATTTAACTAGATTTACAACACACTACCGTTTTCAACACTCGTTAATCAAACAGATTTCGTTCAACACTTAAGTTGACGCTATCCGATTTCAAAGTTTCCCTCATTACTTAGCATTTTCAGCTTCTATTGCATTGAAGCGCTGCATATACAAGTACACCATTTAACAGTCATTTTGTTAATTTTGTATTTGTTTTTAAAAGACACAAATCAGATGGTCGTGTAGCAAATATATTGGTTAAATATTTCTCAGTTAATAATCATATGTTTATGATTCATTGAGGATTATTAGACACTAATTTAATAGCTTTTTAACGTTGCAGACAACTAAACAAATTACTAAAATATAAACATATTGCAGATGATATTAGGCAGGTATAACATTGCAGAAGTGTTTATAAATATAATACGTAAATGTTTGTGCGGATTTCTTTTTTTAAATAACAAAATGGTTCTAACTAACTGGATACATATTACTTTCTATATTATGGCATTGCACAAACTTTACGAAGTTTTTTAGTTGAGGTGAATTAAGGAAAAGCATAGGGTTTAATAGGCATTTGGAAACTATGAAGTTTTTGGTTTCTCTCACTATACATCGTGTGATTGCAGTTATTGGTCTCTGCTCTGATCTGCTGCGCCGCAGGACAATTCGGAGGATATCGGGGATTCCCGACTCAGAATGCGTACAGGCCAACGCCTAAACCGAATTTCCAACAACCGATACAGCCTCAGTACAACGCGCCGCAATACAAGTAGGTGTTTAGATTTTCGGTTATGCAAGGACTGTTAAAAATTACCACTTGTAAAAGTTTCTTTTCTTATGGAATTGTTAAAAAATACCAGTGATAAAATTTTCAGTAGTAACTATAAATAGTAATCATTTATAAAAGCTTATTTTCTTATGGAATTGTTAAAAAATACCAGTCACAAAATTTTCAGTAGTAACTATAAATAGTAACCATTTATAAAAGCTTATTTTCTTATGGAATTATTAAAAAATACCAGTCACAAAATTTTCAGTAGTAACTATAAATAGTAACCATTTATAAAAGTTTATTTTCTTATGGAATTGTTAAAAAATACCAGTGATAAAATTTTCAGTAGTAACTATAAATAGTAATCATTTATAAAAGCTTCTTTTCTTATGGAATTGTTAAAAAATACCAGTGATAAAATTTTCAGTGGTAACTTTAAGTAGTAACTATTTATAAAAGTTTCTGTTCTTATGGAATTGTTAAAAAATATCAGTTACAAAATTTTCAGTGTTAAATATAAATAGTGACCATTTATAAAAGGTTCTTTTCTTATGGAATTGTTAAAAAATACCAGTTATAAAATTTTCAATAGTCTACTTGCAATGTCTAATTAAAATCGTAGTATACACCCTTTAGAGTCAAATAGAATGCAATACTAATGTGATAAGAAATATTCTAGTAAATTAGAATATGTAAACTCTTTTGCTGCGTCCTTAACATTTTAAGTTTAAAGCCATTGTGGACATTTTTTTATTAAACTGATACTGAAACTGTCATTGTTAACTTATGAATAGTTAACATAGTTTTAAAAGGATGTAAATGACGAGATATTGAAATGCTGTTTTTTACAGTTCTCCTGGAAGATTTATAGCCATTCGTAGCGAACAGAAGGATTCCTACCCGGACGGATCTTATAATTTCAGCTACGATACCGAAAATGGAATTTCGGTTTCCGAAAGTGGACGCCCTCAAGGTACTGGGCAGGCACAAAGCGAGGTAATAATTGTATGATACATAATTATTTAACACAAGATAGTATGACACTATAATACTGACAGTAAATAGTATTTAGAATATTACACTTTTTTGCTACGTGATAGAAAATTGGAATAAATAAGACTTTTCAATACAAATATTTCATTAAAGGATTTAATGAAAAATTTGTGAAAGTAAATATTATAAAAATAATTCACGTTTATACGTGCAACATTTTTAAGGTGCCTTTTTAAACCACATATTGTTATACTTGTAACAAATTCTAAAATTGTTTATATTGGTCATTACCTAGATTCATAAATCTCCGAAGTTACATTTTTAAAAACTGTGATTTGCTTTCATTATTTTACCTACAATATCATATTATAAATTACAATTTACTGATAGCGCACATATAAATGTGATGCAAAAAGGAAACACAAGAACATGCCAAGTGCGTATAAAAGCATGTGTGTAATAATAAAAAATCTTAAATTGCCCATGGAAATTTAATTTGTTCTATTCTACAGAAATAAACGTTTACGAGACTTTGCTGTGCATTTACACTAAAAACATTAAAAACACATTAAAATACTTAAGATGTGTGTACAGAGTGTTTAGTAACAGCTAGAAAATGAAATGAGTGATCCACGTGACAAAATAAAACGAAAATCAAGAGTAACGAAATTGCAGTGGAGGTTTCTTTTTTCAATTATTAATGTTTAAAAATGTAGGTGAATTCTGTATAGGTGCAATCTTTTTGTGAAAAAAATTGCGCAAATCAGTGAAGCCGCGTACTATTTCTACCAATTAAGTTATACTTGCTACATCGTTGTTTTTTTATGGTGACGAACATACTCAACGCTCGCTGCTGCTCGCTGAATTGCCGTGCTAACCCGTATTTTGAAACGTGAATAACTAAACAAAGGAACGTCCACTGCAATTTCGCTACTCTTGATTTTTCTCTTATCGTGACATGTAGAATCGCCCGTTTCATTTTCTATATATAACTGAACACCCAGTATACACATCCTAATAATTTTGATGTCCCTTCAAAATATTTGATGCCTGTGCACGGCAAAGTTTAGAAGTTTAAGCAAAGTCTCGTAAACATTTATTTCTGCGGAGCAGAACAAATTAAATTTCGCCAGACAATTTAAGATTTTTTATTATTAATAACCCAAATAACTAAAAAAGAAGCCTCCACTGCAATTTCGTTACTCTCCATTCTCCTCCTATTTTCTCACACAGAATCGCCCATTTTATTTCAAAATATCCGAGAAAACTAAAGTTTTATTATTTTCTATGTGCGCTCCTCGTAAAAAATAAATAAATTAGGTTGTTTCTAGATCCCTACGACTCACGTAGGATTTTCTAACTTCACTTCAAAGATAAAAGGCGTCTGAGTTATGTCTGGGTTACGTCTGGGTTAGGTCTGGGTTAGGTCTGGGTTAGGTCTGGGTTACGTCTGGGTTAGGTCTGGGTTAGGTCTGGGTTACGTCTGGGTTAGGTCTGGGTTAGGCCTGACTTCCAATATTTCAACATTTCTTGAAAACTGGTAAAACGCTAGATAGGACATTTCAACCAAGGAGGCCAGCTGTACACAATAGCTTGTCTTGATTCGGGCTTGAATTCGATACGCATCTTCTTTCAGGTTGTCCAAGGTAGATACTCATATACCGCGCCAGATGGAAGCCCTATCACTGTGGAATACACGGCCGACGAAAATGGTTTCCATCCGCAAGGTGCACATTTGCCAACACCGCCACCAATTCCAGAAGCTATTAGACGAGCTCTCGCTGCCAATCCACCCGGGCCTGACGACTCGGAATACAGACAGCCGTACACCGGCAACGCTTACCGAAGATACTAGGCAATATCTACTGACCAAATGATTACAAAAATTTTGGGGCCCGAATTTATTCTCAGTTGTCTTGTAACTTGACGTGATGTTTGTACATATACCGAGAGATAAGAAAGGTGTCAATTATTCATCATGTAGCAGTCATTGTATGATACATGAATAAATTTCGCTATTTGTTTACAGAACTTATTCCTATCCTCTTATATTTACCCAACAGTTCTACGAACGACTACCACGTTAATTCCCCTTGTTTTGTGTAAATCCTACGTGCTCACTTTCCGTGGTACATGAATCTATGTAACCTGGGCAAGATTACGTGACTATCGTTATAACACATGCCGGCCAAATTGTATTGAGACACGATCTTTATAGGACCGGTACGGACAAGTGATCTTTAAGGAACCACTATTCGTCTCTCGCTCTTTCGCATCTGCTCTAGAGAGCAGTGAGAATATATATGTATATCTATAAAGCACATAACAGAGGCTGGTGATGTTTCCAATATTATTCAATTAGAGAAACGTATTTATTAATACAAGTGTCTACGATGCATAAATAAAGCAATATTCGAAAAGAAATGTTTCGTTCATTTTTCACACCAAGCAAATGCGAATAGTTAATAAGAGAAAGTGTTAAATATACCTCCGCTGTACTCCATCTATTTGCAACTAGGGCTGGGACTATTCGAATAATTTAATATTTGAATATTTTACAAGTATTCGAATGCTACGAATATACTTCGAATATTTGAGTATTCGAATACTTAAATATTCGAATAGTACTCGAATACTTGGATATTCGAATACTTAAATGTTCGAATAGTATTCGTATACTTGGATATTCGAATAGTATTCGAATAGTATTCGTATACTTGGATATTCCAATAGTATTCGAATAGTATTCGTATACTTGGATATCGAATAGTATTCGAATACTTGGATATTCGAATTATATTCGCCAAATAATTGAGCAACTGAAGTAATCGAATACCGAAAAATTCGACAAATAATCACAGCCCTGTTTGCAACGACAAATGCATCTATTTAAATTCCTAATATTATGCAAACAATAGGTGTTTCGGTGAATAATAAAGTACCGCAATATAAAATACTGATGGGTGAATAATATAGGGATATACCTCAAAAGTAATTTCTTGAATAACTATTGAAGCATAAAAACACATGTCATTGTTTTGTATGTCTACTTTTTGTGAAATTGTGTATTTCCTTAATTATTTATAAGTTAGGTACGCTTGTATTTTTAAAGCTGTTTTTCTAGAAAAGGCTAAAAGTGGGCATAGAATATTTGTTACATACGGTAAGCCATCGATATTTGTATAGCTCGCAGTAACATAATTACCTACGAAGTAACCGATAACGTAACATACGAACTTTTACCATAGTACCAGGAGAGAGATGCTGGTTGAACTTCAAGTGCACCACGCCTCTGGCTGACACGTAAGAATCGTGGTAAGCGAATAGGGATGGGATGAGTACAAGTGAAAGTGTTCTATCGGATCTTCCATTATCTTACATTTTTCTGCAGGTCATCTCGGTCAAGGACTACCTAACATGAACGATGCAACTTGGGCAGGCCCCACACTTCTTTTGAAAGGTCCACGTAACCGTACGACTAATTATGAGCCATTTCACATCGAGCCGTACAATATTTCTAGGGAACACAATCCCGGTCATTATTTACTCTTGCGGGATTTTTTAAAGTCTATCTCGGGATTCCGGGACTAACCCCGGGATTGGGTAATAGAAATTTTCAGTAATTAAAATGATTTACTATATGTTAAAATTCTAAATTTTTATTTAACGTAAACAAACTTGCTTTCTGTTATTAGTCGGAAACATAAGTTAAAATCATTTTTAACAATGAAAACAGTAGAACAATGTGGAAAAATAAAGTGTCAATTAGTAGATAATATCAGTAAACCATTATGAAGATTTTTGGAAATGCCAACGAAGAAACAGCAAAGCACCTAAAATATATGACTTCAATGTTTCGACAAGTTGCGATTTGCAACGTGAGAATATCATTGTAAAAATATATATAGTTTAGTTAGTTATATGCGACTTAATATTATTATTTAAATAAATCATTATTATTATTATTAACCTTATTATTATGAAATGATTATCCTCATTTATTCTGTTTATTTTTATATTTTTCAGGTGTTCATAAAGTAATTCTCATTTTTAAAAAATCCCGAAATTCTCAAAATTAGTTATATCAAATCCCGGGATTTTTGGAATAAAAGAAAACAGCCGGGATCGCGGGATCCCGGAATATCGTATCCCAGGATTGTATTCCCTAAATATTTCACACCATAATCACTGGTCTCTTTCAAAATCAAATTAAAAAACTTCTACTCTAGAAATAACTGTTTCAAACTGTTCCTATAGAGGTTCTTCACGAAACAGTTACGAAGAACCGTTATTCCACATAACTGTTATAAGGAACCGAAAAGTCTGACTATATCAGTTTCGGTTAAGGTTCTGGAACCGTTACTTTTTCGGTCCTATATCGGTTCCGAAACGATTCTGGAATGGATTCACGTACATCCATTTTACAGTAATTAAAATCGCTAGGTATTACAGTTGCAGATTATTATATTAGTATATTCTGGGATCGCCAAGTAATTCTACATTGATTCATAAGTGACAATATTGTATTACACTTTTTTTATATCTATAAAAAATTAAGTGAGGCGATGAGCTTACAGTTTACATACTTTCATTTTTTTTTTAAGTAAGGCCGTAATGAATATTCGAATATTCGAATAATCTAATTATTCGAATTTGAGATTCGAACAATTTTGAGTATTCGAATTTGAGATTCGAAAAATCATGAGTAATCGAATTTGAGATTCGAAAAATTACGAGTATTCGAATTTGAGATTCGAACAATTAACGGTTTTCGAATATTCGGAGTGATGGAATTTCGAATTGTACCAAATACGAATCAGAACATAACATATTTTTTCACACTGTAATTACAATTATTTGTTTTTCAAACGATAAATTTGGAAATTTGTTAATCTTTAGTAAATTTATAAATTTTGAAACGAAAACAATTAGTTACTAGTATTATTATTTTACAATCGTTATTGGAACAAATTATTCAAATAAATAATGCTGAATTATTCGAATAAATAGAAGAAATAATTTGTTGCTAAGAGTAAATATTTATTATGTAAATAAAATATTCTAATAACAAAAATAACTTCATTCAGATAATTACGTATACATTTACTCAAAAGATTAATAACGATCCAAATTTATCAATAATGTTCGAATATTCGAAAACTCCTAATTATTCGAATATTCGAATTATTCGAAGAGACTATTCGTACTCGACATTATTCGACTATTCGAATATTTACAGCTCTAATTCAAGCTGCACGGTCGTCATGATTCGAGCAGGTAGATTCCAAAACAGCATGTAATTTTAAATGTAATTTTTATTTAGGCTATGTACAACACATACGTACAATACGTGACCCTTGCTTAAAACTATTTTACGCTCGCCCGGTATGCATTTTCACTTAATCTTTAACGCCACCTAATCTTCCCTCGACATACGTAGTGCGTGTGACAGTTGACACGTCTCTATGCATGCGTTCCTATAACGCACACACGTGTATGTGTGAGTGCATATGTGTTCGTATATCGTGTGATATGTTACAAATTTTTAGGAACATTTCGCGTAGAACACCGCGAGTGATATTAATAATAAGGTTGCAGCAAAACTACACGAAAACAATGCATTCATTTGCAGCTCCATTCTCGACCATTATATTGATTAGACACTTATTGAAAATGACACCAATATAGACGATTGTTGATTGGACAGACTCCAAATATCACCACTGACAGGCGCCAGAGAGAACATATTTTATAATAACCTTAAATGTACATTCTGCGAAATAACGTTTAGCTCTCCATAAAAAAGAAATTTAGTATCTATTAAATTAAAAAACCGTGGTCCTCAAATTCTTCGGTAACCTTACTAAAACTAAACTTCTCAAGAAAAATATTAATAAATAATAGAATAACGCAGAAGAAATTTTTTTAATTAAATCATGATTTTCCAACAACTCTTACATTATCTTAATAAAATAATAAAATAAAGCATTGGATCGACAAAAGAATGATTTTGATACAGTCTATGTAGATGATTTCCAAAACACCGCCGTCTCTATTTTCGTAAGGCAGTGTCGAGTACTTAGCAGATTAATTTTGAGTCTAAGGAAAACGTTTATTTGGTTAAGCAAACACAAGAATTTCAGTAATTTTGACCCTGGCGCCCCTCATATTTAAAACGCAAGACATTATCAGTTACTCTTATTCATTCTGCCTCCCCTCCTTTTCGATTATTTAAAATTCTGGCCAACATAAGCACACAAATCAATGCCTAATATTCCACTAAGGGTAGGTAGTCTTACACTTTTAAAAGGACATTGAAAAATCGCATATGCTAGAATACCTGTTGATTACACTGTATACGTATCTCTCCATTATTTACACTCTTCTCCGTTAACGAAAGAGTTTCGGATCGTTGTTAAGAAACTAACGAAAAGTCCTGCGGACCGCCTGCACATTAGGGCTGGGACTATTTGTCGAATTTTTCGGCATTCGAATACTCGAATACTTCAGTTGCTGAATTATTTGGCGAATATAATTCGAATATCCAAGTATTCAAATACTATTCGAATATCCAAGTATTCGAATATTTAAGTATTCGAATAGTATGGTGTGAATTATAAATCAAGTTCTTTAGATTCATTCGTCAGGGTGAAATCTGGTAAGCTAATTTTGACCGTCACATCAGACTATTCGAATACATCAGTATTAGAATATATCAGTATTCGAATATATCAGTATTCGAATATATCAGTATTCGAATATATCAGTATTCGAATATATCAGTATTCGAATAGTATTTGAATATATCAGTATTCAAATAGTATTCGAATAATAACATTCGAATACTCAAATATTCAAAGTTTATTCGTAGCATTCGAATACTTGTAAAATACTCGAATATTAAATTATTCGAATAGTCCCAGCCCTACTGCACATTGGCTTCCACTTTGCGCGTCCATTCCGATTACTTAACGTACGTATCATACGTGTATCATATCGTGAAACGAAAAACAGCTCTTTGTGTCTTTAATGCCTGATGTTACTTGCCAGAACTAGGTATAGTATAAAAAAACAGAATAAAACACAACAATTAAATGAAGAATATACTTCAGAATTTCAAGAACAAGTGTCATACATTTGAACGCGAGAGAATTATTCCTAAATTTATTCAGTACACCTTGAAGTGTATCCTTATATAACCTTGTACTAAAAAAATAAGCCAATAATTGACCGAAACACGTAACGCATTACCAGTAACGTAACAGGAAATCAGGGGCTAAGGTATTAAATACTACGTACAAGTATCGCTCAACCGAAGAATAATAGGCAAACCCGAGGACGTGTGTTATGCTTTGTACAAAATAAATGGAATTTTGTATACATAAATGTTTGTACTAATAATTGTAGTGTACGTGCGAGTATGTATATTTAATACGGCATATTACGATATTAACAAAGTACTTTACCAAAATACCATTAACATTACGATGAAACGTCAGGTGTCTCGTTAATTTGAACGCAGTAATCAGAGCTGACTTCCTATCATAATATCAATAAACGAATAATCCCGACAAGACTCTCGAACGGTAACACGGCGCACAATAGAGACCCGTTAGTTGCGCCGTGAACTGACCCGTTAGTTGCGCGCGAGCTATCCGGACCACTCCATCACACTGACTTCAGCCTGTGAACTTTTCTAAGCTACCTGCGCTGGTCGCTTAGAGCTAGCAAATGAGCAATCCGACTACTTGGCGGTTAGATAGTACTGTACTCTACCACCGCAATGTTCTCATATGAATCCAACTCAAAATAGTCCCCTTCTAGACGCTTAGCCCGGGCTTAGACTCTTCCCATCACGAAGATCGTGCATTCAGGTGAAATAGAAATTAGAGGAATTTCATTCTTCAGATGGAATAACTTAACGTTCGTCAGTCACTTGCGCAGGCAGACGAAACGTACATGTGTTCTTGCTCTCGTAGCTGAGGGTCTTAGGATCAACTCCAGCGCGAGTTCAGTTCGGACAATCTCTGAAGGAGAGACAATTAACGAGTCCCCACGGCAACTTCATGCTTATTAGAAATTGGAGCTTTCGTTTCTTATAAACGCCACGAGAATCGCGTTAATTTGATTTTCATTCCATCATCGTTTTTTTCGTTTTACGTCTTCTACATGGTATTTTGAAATATTGTTCTCCCTTTCATGCTCTGATAACACAATTTGGCGGCGCTGAGTTGCCCGAGTGAAGACACGGATTCAAATACTTCTGTAGAATTCTCGAATGGTCCACCCATGTACGTCTACAATTATGTTTGATACTGTAGCATCGGCGCAGCGAGATTCGGATGATGAGCCGTATTCATTCTGAGAGCAGAGATACTCTTGTTGTACCACTCGTCCTCCGCTGACATTCCTGAAATGGAATAATGAATTACTTTACTGCCGCTCATAAGTCAAGTGAAATTTCACGTTCTTATAAAATAAATTTTCTATTTGGGTATTTATTTAGATGGTTCGCAACAAAAAATTGTTATTCGAGGATTGTGGTTGGTTTGGAACATTACTGGTTTGAGGAGAAGTTCGATATATGAACAAATATCTACCATATTGTTTTCCCATTTTTAATTCTTTAACCTTACTTAACATATACCTGACTCAAGAATTAAAAACAAAGCCAAATCTTGAAGAACAACGGACATTCTCTTATGTCCATTGATATTTTGCAAAATATAAGAAATGTAAAAGAATTCTTTATACAGAAATTGAATCGTTTATTATGTTCTATCAAACTACACTGTCCAACAGCCATTTTTTATAGACTTTTGTGCGCTGAAAACGAATCCGCAAACCGTTTGTCGCCATCACCCTCGGTTTTCGAGAAATTCGATTTTGAAAAAAAATGCAAATTTTCAACTTTGAACATTTTTTGTGTTCAAACAGTAATAGTTATTCGGTTGCTTGTTCCGTCAAAGAATTCTATGAACCTTCCGGAATACAACGATATAAGTTATTATTGAATTATAAACATTTGAATATGTTTAAACAACGATCAAATGGAAAAGGACACCCGAAATGCACCCATTTTTGCAGATATATTTCTGTATATTTCGAAAACTAAGGGTCTAGGAGAAAATCTAACTACTCCACGCGATGCATCAGATATTTTTCCTCCGGAAACCATTAGCAGAAGTGGTAAAACACCATTTTTTTACAATCCAGAAACGAAAGAGTTTGGCAAAACTAAGCGGCCCCTGCGCCATTGACTACCACTGTCGGCGCCGCACGTTTTGCCAAACTCTTTTGTGTCTGCATTGAAAACAAAAGGTGTTTTACCACTTCTGCTGATGGTTTCCGAAGGAAAATTGTCTGCTGCATCGCGTGGAGTAGTTAGATTGTCTCCTAGGCCCTTAGTTTTCGAAATATACAGGGTTAGATATCTGCAAAAATTTGTGCATTTCGGGTGTCCATTTGATCATTGTTTAAACATATTTAAATGTTTATAATTCAATAATAACTTATACCGTTATATTCGCAAGGCTTCCTGTTTCAACACAAAAGATGTTTAAAGTTGAAAATTTGCATTTTTTTTAAATCGAATTTCTCGAAAACTGAGGGTGATGGCGACAAACGGTTTGCGGATTCGTTTTCAGTGCACAAAAATCCATAGATTTCTTATACGAAACGGCTATTGAATAGAAAAAAGGTTCAATTTTGTTGGACAGTGTTATCAGAGAATTTTATATTATAGTTACTATTTAAACACGAAATGATCACCTCTACTTCTAAGTTTTATAAATTTCTTATTTTATATAAGAGGCAAAATTATATAGAATTTTCTTTTATAGACAAATATACCACACCTACTCAACAACGCATTATACTGGGTGTCTCCGCAACACATCAAATATCTCCACTATTTCAAGTAACAAGAAAAACTGTTATCTATAAAATTCATATGAATTCACGAGGGACGTAATATGGTAGCAATAGCTTCGAACATGTTTTGCAATATAAGTGATACAATAAAACAAAGTTTATAATTAATTTTGAGTAAATATTTCTTAATAATTTTAGTAAATATTTCTTAATAATTTTAGTAAATAATTCTTAATAATTTTAGTAAATAATTCTTAATAATTTTTGTAAATAATTCTTAATAATTGTAGAAAATAATTGTTAATAATTGTAGAAAATAATTGTTAATAATTGTAGAAAATAATTCTTAATAATTGGAGTAAATAATTCTTAATAATTTGAGTAAATGATTCTTAATAATTTTGAGTAAATAATTCTTAATAATTTTAGAAAATAATTCTTAATAATTTTAGTAAATAATTCTTAATAATTTTAGTAAATATTTCTTAATAATTGTAGAAAATAATTGTTAATAATTTTAGAAAATAATTCTTAATAATTTTAGTAAATAATTCTTAATAATTTTAGTAAATAATTCTTAATAATTTTGAGCAAATAATTCTTAATAATTTTAGAAAATAATTCTTAATAATTTTAGAAAATAATTCTTAATAATTTTAGAAAATAATTCTTAATAATTTTAGAAAATAATTCTTAATAATTTTAGAAAATAATTCTTAATAATTTTAGAAAATAATTCTTAATAATTTTAGTAAATAATTCTTAATAATTTTAGTAAATAATTCTTAATAATTTTGAGTAAATAATTCTTAATAATTTGAGTAAATAATTCTTTAGACGCACGCGCATTGAAGCAGTGAAATACGTCGGAAAATTCTTGTTACTAAAATTATATATATGAACAATTTCCTGTAGTAATAATCAACAATAATAATGAACCTTCTATATGCAATATTGCATCGCATTATAAAGATTGTACGAACTACGTGTGCGCGCATCTGTTTAATTCGAGAGAGGAGAAGAAAGATATTCATTCATATCAGGCACAGCTGAATAGGGGAAACTAAATTTCTTTTCTCTCGAAAAGCAATCAGATGATTCAATTTAAAGATTTTCCGAGGAGCTTTATCGTAGCCGTTAATCGACCGATTTTCTATCGCATTAAGACGTTAAATCGTTACGAGAACCTGGGACGCTGGCAGAAGATCTACGCTCAATGTAGACGTTTATATGAAGAGCAGCAGACAGCCATTTCGCGAATAGTCTTGATTCGATTTAAAAGCGATATTCCATCTTGCGCCGGAAATGGTGTAAGACGGCGCTCGAGCGGAAATGGAGAGAACGTCTTGGACTGAACGAACGAACGTTTGTGCGGACCTCTGATTGCCATCATTTCCGGTCCAGCTTTTTACAAAATTATTCAATAATCTTGGGTCAACACCTGAGAGTACTAGAAAAGTTCAAAGAAGTCTTCTATGAATGATACCCTCGCTTTTACGGTAGTGTTACTTAGAATACTTTTAAAAGTATTCCTTCTGTCCAATTGTATGGGAACAATCGACTTAAATAATAATCGATTTATGTGGCAAATAAATACCGTTGTTGGGTTCCAACAATATTGTTTCTTTTCTGATACTGACGTTATAAATGAAGTTTAAATTTCAGGTATTAATAAAGTGTACCGAAAAATAGCATACGTCGTAGATGAAGTTGATTCACAATAAATCGGTACCTGGAATTAATTTTAATTGAGCATAAAAGAAAATGTATCATTGTTCCGAAATGTAATCGAATTGTAATTGTAATTAAGATGCTTCATAAAGAAGCAATACTTCAGCAAACATTACATTGACGAAAATTGGTTTAGTATTACAATGTCATACATAAGCTTCCTTACCAATGCTTCAAAACCTTTCAAAATTCTGCTAATACAAAAGTGTTTAGTTTCGAATTAATCGTTGGAAGTAACAGTGAATGAAGTGCGCTAGGTAAAGTTACTAATTGGCCGAACAAAACTGTGAAGAAACTTTTGTGCTCTGTTGCTAAATTCGTGCTTCAAAGGTTATTTAAAATTATTATGTCCCCATGGTTAATATTCGAACAATTATGCTCAATGATACAGTGAGTGATTAAATTACTAGATCCAACTAGGGCTGGGATTATTTGTCGAATTTTTCGGTATTCGAATATTCGAATATTTCGGTTGCTCAATTATTTGGCGAATATAATTCGAATATCCAAGTATTCGAATACTATTAGAATATTTAAGTATTCGAATACTTATCGAATATTTAAGTATTCGAATACTATTCGAATAGTAAAGTATTCGATTACTGATGTATTCGAATACTATTAGAATATTTAAGTATTTGAATACTGATGTATTCGAATAATACTGAATATTTAAGTATTTGAATACTGATGTATTCGAATAATACTGAATATTTAAGTATTTGAATACTGATGTATTCGAATAATACTGAATACGTATTATTCTTTTAGGAAGTATTGATGTTTGCAAATTGCAAACATACACTTGGTAGCTCTGTAGGCAACATTATCTGTTACATGGACGATGAAACATATTTTTCGTGCGACCCTAATAATTTGATCACCCACTGTAGTTACTATAGAGCAGATATATGCTAAGTAGTTAAATGGTGTCTAAACTATTGACGTTATATATTGAGAAATAATTTCAAATCTCTGGTGGGTGGACAAACGAGTGTAAGTCAAATTTTACCTCAAGCTTAAACAGTTTCTTTTTTGTTCTCTTTTGTGAATCGAAATTAAAAATAACAGTTTCTTTTAACATATATGTTATCATCTTTCACGTCCAAAATTTAGCACCTAATCTTACATAGCATTCTAAATATTCTAAGTGTCTTCCAGCAAAACTAATAATTCTACACCCACCAGAGAAATATAGAACTCGATGGGATGAGAGTAAAATTTGCATTTATTTTCACTGTTATTTCAGTGTCCATTGAATTTCTTAATAGAATAGTGCATATTTTTTATCGATATTTTGTTAAATAAAAAGTGACGAATTCATCGTTATTCTATAATGCGACCTTGACGCAATTTAACGCCCCGCAGTTACATCACAAATGCAGTTTAAGTATCGACTGGCACAAACGGCTAGCTCTATGTATGTATGCAGTTTCGCAGTTAGACCTCCCCCTATTGTCTTTTTGACAGCTACACGAAACGGTTGAAATGGGAGCAGTGCAAGATTCTTACCTTTACGTCTAACCTACTGTGATTTCCTTTTCGATTATACGCCATTTTTTGATGGTCAGTTTCTTTCAACAGTGTATTTTTCAGAGCCACAATACTCTATGAATACAGAGTGGAGCCTAATTCGTGGTGCGATCGAAAAAGGATTGACTGTACGTGTAAAAATAAGTAAAAAATGTGGAGTAAAATTTCATCGTGCATGGTTCCGTCTTTGAAGCAATCGATTTTGAAAATACGTCGGGTACGCGGTACGATTGCGCAGCTTTTGGCTGGCGTGTCTGTCTATTACTCACTACTTCCACTTGGGCAGTAGTAATTACCAGCGGTGGCCTGGTTCGAATTTGTACTTATACAGGATGTCCTGTAATTAGTAATACAACCACGAAGATGGGGACTTTAGACACAAAAACGAATCGAAAGAGTGGATTAATTTTGTTTACAGAAGCCTCGCTTTTCGACGAAATAAAATTTGAAAATTAACTAAGTATCTACTAGGGCTGGGAGTATTTGTCGCATTTGTCGGTATTCGAATAGTCGAATACTTCAGTTTCTCAATTATTTGGCGAATATAATTCGAATATCCAAGTATTCGAATACTATTCGAATATCCAAGTATTCGAATACTATTCGAATATCCGAGTATTCGAATACTATTCGAATATTTAAGTATTCGAATACTATTCGAATATTTAAGTATTCGAATACTATTCGAATATCCGAGTATTCGAATACTATTCGAATATTTAAGTATTCGAATACTATTCGAATATCCAAGTATTCGAATACTATTCTAATATCCAAGTATTCGAATATTTAAGTATTCGAATATTTAAGTATTAAGAATATTTAAGTATTCGAATATTTAAGTATTAAGAATATTTAAGTATTCGAATATTTAAGTATTAAGAATATTTAAGTATTAAGAACACTGAAACATTTGAATAATAATATTCGAATGCTCAAATATTCGAAGTTTATTCGTAGCATTCGAATACTCAAATATGCGAAGTTTATTCGTAGCATTCGAATACTCAAATATGCGAAGTTTATTCGTAGCATTCGAATACTCAAATATGCGAAGTTTATTCGTAGCATTCGAATACTTGTAAAATATTCGAATATTAAATATTCGAATAGTCTCAGCCCTAATACCTACGCGTACACAGGCGACGAAAAATTAATAGAATGCAACAATAAGTGTGATATCATTCCGGATGAAAATGTCTTTGTTCAATGGTAAATCGGAATTGTAGAATAACACTTTTTGAAAGTCTGTCAGTCACGTGCAGTCACTCTTGTAACATTTCTTCAACTGTTTCGTATGATATGACCTCACAGATAATAAATCATCATTTAGTAGACTTTATTTACAGAAAAGGTTTACATGCAAATGAAAAGTATCTGATTCTTCGTATTCAAATTAATAAAAAGATGCAGTATGAAATGTTCTCGTAAAATGTTTCGTTTTCTTAAAAATCGATTTTCCAGCATTATTGAGTAGGCAGGCAGTCGTACGTGACTTGGCTGACGTGTCTGACCTGTCACACGTTGCTTCTACTGTACTAGTAATATTTGGCAACATTGGCGTTGGTCGATTGTGAACAATGCTACATTTTCAATTTATTGTTACTCTTTTTCCATCGGTAAATCACGACCGCATTGTATATTCATTATGTATAGTTTTTTAGTAATTTCAGGTTGAACACTGCGCATACATGTGTTTGTAATATTTATTCCCATTACTCAATTGCACTTTTGAGCGTGCTTTCCCTATTTTCTCCGAAATGTATTAATTTGTGTAATTTAATTACGTTTGCTTACTCAGTCGTAATTCCGAATGTAACAGTGCGTCACATTGTTCATTAAAGGGCACTAGTGGCAATCAATAAAGACAATACTTTATTTAATATTTTATTATATTCATGTTATGTGTTCGGTGGATTGTTTAAGAAAGAAAATAGCAACATATAAGATTAATTGTATTTTAAAAATTGATTTCCTTATATGAGCACTAAATGTTTTTGTGTTTTAACCAGAAATGTTAACCAAAATCAACCAAAGTGTTAATAACTTAAACAATATTATACTTTATTTGATATATGTGTAGTAATTACTCTTACATAAAAGGAATTTTGAAATTAATAAAATCTCGTGTAAGATAATGAACCAGACGTAATGATTATTTTCTTTTATTATAATATAAAATTTTTTACACTCACCCATGGCGTCTTGTCTCATACCAGTAACTGCCGACATATTCGACGCTGAATGCGACATGGAAAATGGTTGTGTCATACTTGGATAAGACGTTGTACCCATCTGTACAAACAAATTCGTGTGTGAATAAATTGTTTTTCACACTACAATAGTATAGTAACAGAGTTTAAAGGGGAATAAACAAAAAGCGTAAAAGTAAACTCTATCGCTTAAAATCAAATGAAATTGAATCGAAGAATCGGAGTGTAACTTGATATTGATAATAAAAAAAAACTTGATATTGATAAATTCAAACATTTACAGTTAATTTTTTACACTTGAACTCCTGCTTTTTGGGTAGAATGAAGAATGTGTTCTAATACACATCAGTGCTGTAATTCCAAAATTCAGATAATAGAGCAAAGTTATGCAGAAACCTATCAACCCTCGAAATGACTAGAAACTAATTAACCACAGCACGGAACCCAAAATTTTGTAATGTTTATTTTGCAAAAAATTACCAACCCAAACAACAACTCTCACATTATACAATTATTAAAATTACCAAGTCAGTTGTATGTTAGGCTTATAAAACAAAAATTACAGAAAATTTAAAATAATATTAATTATACTACTCTGAATATTCTATAATTAACTCTTAATATTCTAAAATATTCCCAACAGAAATAAAGCGACTTTTCTTTAACGATTAAAATCTTCAAAAATTTACTCAATTTCAGATCATTGAGGGTTGGTAGCTTTCTGCATAACTTGGCCCAATTGTAGCTCCCCATATGAAATGGAAAGAAGTAGAGTTAACTTCGTTTTTCACAATATTGCAAATTTATGATTTTGATTAAAAAACTATTGTATTAACTATTGTTAATATTGCATTAAACTCTATTGGGATATAAGGAGGCATCTTTAAACTTGCAAAAAATATTTCTTTTATGTCGATCCTTCTTATTATTTATTAAATATTGTGGAATCTCTTCGACGATGTTGGCGTTAGGTGTAGCACCTGTCACAATCATCTGATTGCGAAAAGAAGAAATTTTCCTTAAAGTTAAATAATTTATCTTGGGACTGTACCTAAAATTTCAATTTTAGTTTTTATTTATAATACTTTTTTCGTCGCTATAAAGAATAATATGAAAAAAATTGTCTCAGGAAAAAACTTACTTTTTCTTTCAAACACTATAACTCTTTCAATTTTTCATTTTTTTCCATTAAAGTGGACCAATCCTAGCGTAAACTATCTAACTTTAAGAAACTTCTATTTTGTTTGCACTCAGATGACTGTGACAGGTGCTACACATCCCGCCAACAGGAGTTACGTCATCGAACAGATGAACAAGATTCCACAATAATTAATAAATAATACGAAAAGATCGAAGTAAAAAAAATATTCTCTGCAAGTTTATAGATGCCTCCTCACATCCCAAAAGAGTTTACTCCAATATGAACAACAGTTTTTTAAAAAAAAATTCTTAAATATCAGTCACTTTTGGAGCTGTTAGACGAGAATCCCCCCTTTAATAAAACAAATACACAATTAACTTCATGTATTACGTACGTACATTAAAATAACAGCAATAAATATTACAATATTATAATTTCTAGAAATACAAAACCACTAAGAATGGAAATACTACATAATTAAAAATACTAAACTACTAAATAATTATTAACCAAAAAACAATTGCATATCACACGTCACCCTTTCAATACATGGAAAACACAAACAAAAATCTTCGTAACTTGGATACGACTTCAATAAACCGTAATCTCCAAATAGTCAAAATTTATTTATTCAAGAGAAACCTAAAAAGCTTTGTTGGGCCAGCTAGTCTATTAAGAAAGTCACAACAGGAAGGTCAGAGCGAATATTACCGAGCAATCTTATTACGTATATTGGAATTCAAAACGTGGCTTTCGAGATCGATTAAGAGAATCTCGAAGCTTTTTTTTATTGGCAAACCGACACGCTCGACGAATTATTGGCTTAATTAAACCGGTAGGCATTCGGTAATCCGTCCGACCCAACTAATCAGTCGAAATGCAATTTAGGTACATCGACCGATAGCGATGCGCTGGACGTACGCTCAGGTGCACTTCAATTTAATACCTCGGTTAAAATCATTAACGAGAAACGCATCGAATTCATTTGTGGGGCGGGGGGAGAGAAGGTGGGGCAGGCCGATTCGGTTGCTACTGGATTTGATGCATCATTTGCCGTACAAGCAACTCACGTCAAAACGTATAAACATAATGTTAATTGAAAATTTTTTTGCTTCTCATTCGACTGATGCTACGCAGTTACCTAAATATTATGTACTCCGACACAGTGATTATATAGGAGTATAATATTCTTTTTTTTTTTAAAGCAACGGTGACTAGCACGCTTTTCAAATTAATTTTTATAAAAATGATATTTGCAAAATCCTTCGACGCTTTTAATCACTGCTATAAAAATGAGAAATGGTGAAGCAAGGTAATATAAAAATGCTGTTCAAGGATGAAGGGTAATGCAATTATAGTTGATGAATAATGGGATTTTTAATGACTGTATCAGTTTCCTTTTTTTGGTAGTAACAAGAGTTACATCAGTAGCAAAAGGAATTGTTTAATTTGTACGTTGTTCCCACGGGGTTTTGCCACAGATAATATAAACCGAAAAGTAATAATCAATACCGAAGTTATGGTGAAGCTTCTGCTAGAAATTAGGGCTGGGACTATTCGAATAATTTAATATTCGAATATTTTGCAAGTATTCGAATGCTACGAATAAGCTTCGAATATTTGAGTATTCGAATGTAATTATTCGAATACTATTCGAATATTGATGTATTCGAATACCAATCGAATATTGATGTATTCGAATACCATTCGAATATTGATGTATTCGAATACTATTCGAATATTGATGTATTCGAATACTATTCGAATATTGATGTATTCGAATACTATTCGAATATTGATGTATTCGAATACTATTCGGATACTGTTCAAATATTGATGTATTCGAATATTGATGTATTCGAATAGTATGGTGTGAAATGGGTCAAAATTAGCTTACAGCATTTCATCCTGACAAATGAACCTAAAGAACTTGATTTATATTTCACACCATACTATTCAAATACATCAGTATTCGAATACTTAAATATTCGAATAGTATTCGAATACTTGGATATTCGAATTATATTCGTCAAATAATTGAGCAACTGATGTATTCGAATATTCGAATACCGAAAAATTCGACAAATATAGTCCCAGCCCTACTACAAATGAGGCAGTGAGAGCAACAACGGACTAACCCACATTTTTTTCGAAATTGAATTAGTAGTAATAATGTATTCCCATAGGATCTACTTATATAAAATAGGAAAAAAAATTTCAATGAGGGTTAGTCCGTTGTTGCTCTCACTGTCTCAAATTCTAGATGATATTCCTCTCAAAGTAGATTGTAAAAAGAATAGTTTTCTTTTGAAAGAAATGTTCAATTGTTTTTTAAATATAGTAGCTTTGTTTTATGTCACTGACGTAATTTGATTCTATTTAGATAATTTCTAAAAAACAGTTTACAATATAAACTTACTTGAGGATAGCGATTTATTCCGTTTATGCTATTATGGGGATGAGGATACGGTTGATAACCTCTGCTAGCACCGGGGTAGATATTCCTCATCATGGCGCCTTGACAAGCAGGAATTGGAGTCAAAGCCTTTTGGAGCTGTTTCTCTTGCTTCCGATATTTCGCTCTTCTGTTTTGAAACCACACCTGTTAACAAACGAGAAATAAGGGTTAATTCTCCTTTTATATTTAAGAATATTACTAATTCACAAGATTTTCATATATTTAGTTCTCGCTTGAGTAAAATGCTTCGGGTCGCCGATTTGATTGAAATCTTGCGTATATTCATACAGTTCACAGCATGTATAATTATATATTAAATAGCTAAAAAGGCCTGCACAATAGGGTGGAACGAAACATAGGAGCAAAATTTTTGTATTATTCATGACTTCTAATAGTGGGCAAAAGTTGCCTTATATAGAGTTATTTAAGCTGTGAAAGTTGATCAAGAAATTTTTGAGGTGCCGCAAGCCATTCAAAAATTCATATTTTCTGATTTTGTGACTTTTGAATGGCTTGCGGCACCTCCAAAAATTTGGTAATCAAGATTAAACTTTCACAGTTTAAATAACATTCTGAAAGGCACCTTTTGCCCACTATTCGAAGTCTTGAATAATGAAAAAAAATTTTGCCCCTATATGTCGTTCCACCCTACTTCACAAAACTTTGTAAAGAAATCGGATCTAAATTTCCGTCTTCTCTAAAATGGAAGCCCCTTTGAAAACTAATCGTAGAAATAGTTGAAAACTAGTAAAAATATGTACATACTAAGCCTGAAACAATCGTACGAATTCCAGAATAACTTCGAGTTTAATGTTCAGAAAAAGTTCCAAGCACTGCACCCTGAGCGTTTAACAAATAATTCTACACACTGTGCACTAATTATATGCAACATTAAATATAACCAAAACAGTGACACAAAAATTGTGGACTCCCTTGTAAGTCATATCACCACACCATTATACTCCATTCCCAGAACTCAGTCTTTCATACCCACCAACACACTAATGTCTCGTCATATAATTGTCCCTCGTGCAGAGAGAATACAATATCAAATTCAATTTTCCAAACGCATAATCGAACGCGAACAAAGCCAAACAACATCATAAAACTACCACACGACTCTTAATCCTCTGGAGCCAACACCTTCAAAGTGTCCTGTTCTCATGCCAATCTGATGAAGATCGGTTGTTCGAGAACGAACAGAGCATTGGATTTTTACTAGCACGCCTTCGCCTCCCCGAGATAGTTTACCCATCGCCATTTTGCATCGGGCAATTTCCATTGTTTCGCGGGATTAGTAAACCCATATTGGGGGTTGCCTGAACTGCCACCCGCGATTCCCCAGCATCTACACAGAATCCCAGAACCCCCAGCATCCCTTCCCCTGCCTCCTTGTTCGCGTCGCCCCTCTTCTTCACGGTTCTTATTATTCCCTGCCAACCTACCCCTCTTTCCAAGTAACACCCCCTTCCTCCTCCCTCCGTCACCGGGGAATGAGGGAAGCCTGTCCCCTGGTTGGGGTCGGCTTATTTCCACCCTAGTGGTGACGTTACCGGTCGCTTCTGATTGGCCAATGCCATGCCTGTGACGTCACTCCAAGCTTCCTCATTGGCCAACATGTTTTATCGACATTTCTACCGTGCACCCCCTCCCCTTTGTTTCTCTCTCTCTCTCGCTCTCTCTCTCTCTCTCCTTCATCCCCTGTATCGCGCGCGCGCGCGCGTGTGCACGCCATTGCAGAAGTGGGTAACACGAGGGTGGCTCGATCAAGTTTCCTCTCTTACTTCCTCCGTTTTTGCCTGTTCTTTTCTACGGTATCCCGATTCATCCATTTCTCTCCGACTTGTTCTCCATGTCGTTACATCTTTCGGCCAATCCACTGTTTTCTGTATTTATGCTGTCTGCACGCTTCACTCCGCGGAGCCCATGGTGGTTTCGAGGTGCACCCCGTGGAATGCCTGCGGCGATGCTCGCAAATTCGAGAGCGGGAAGAGGTCTGGGTTAAAAGGGAAGGAAAAAATGTACGTGGGCCCCGAGCAAGGGGTACAGAACTGGCCATGGGGCAATATTCGAAGGGGAATTACAGAGTTCCCATTGTGCGTGTAAAGGGAGGTGCTGCGAAAGAGCAAGTCTCGCAATAGCAAAAGGAAAAATAATTGGAAGAATGAAGAATGCGTTTGAGGAGTTTGTGGAAAGGAATTGTTTATGAAAGATAGGAGAAAGAAGATTGTTGTACGTATATGTGCGGAGTACAGAGTAGGGCTGGGACTATTTGTCGAATTTTTCGGTATTCGAATATTCGAATACTTCAGTTGCTCGATTATTTGGCGAATATAATTCGAATATCCAAGTAATTGAATACTATTCGAATATTTAAGTATTCGAATACTATTCGAATATCCAAGTAATCGAATACCATTCGAATATCCAACTATTCGAATACTATTCGAATATCCAAGTATTCGAATACCATTCGAATATCCAAGTATTCGAATTCTATTCGAATATTTAAGTATTCGAATTCTATTCGAATATTTAAGTATTCGAATGGCATTTGAATATTTAAGTATTTGAATGGCATTTGAATAATAATATTCGAATACTCAAATATCCGAAGTTTATTCGTAGCATTCGAATACTTGTCAAATATTCGAATATTAAATTATTCGAATAGTCCCAGCCCTAGTACAGAGTACAACCTCTTTGATTCTTTTCAACAGATAAATGTCAAAGGAAAAATACGTTGTTTAATGCAGCAGGTTAAATGATTAGTTAACCTTCTGCAGTTTTACTCTTCAATTACTACGAAGGATCAGTAGCTAAATAATATAAGTGAGATTCATGTGACAGATATTTTCACATTCTCATTTTTTTATCAATTTCAAATGCCCTCAAATGGTACTCCAAATGGCAATTTCCTACCATCCTCCTTTAAACTACAATAAATTTTACTTTCACGAAAGTGAGAAGAATGTTATACTCAGAAAAATTAATAGTTTGTTAAGAAGAGAGAGTGAACATCTCATATGTATTAAAAATTCTGTAAATTGATTGCAATTTCATAAAGACAAGTGTCCTGTTTTCCAAAAAACGAAAATGATCTATTTTTCTATTTTTATCTAGGGATTTTAATTTCAAGCAAAACGCTGTCTAAATTTTTATTTATGTCCGAGATACCCTCGAGGGCTTACAGATCTAAGAATATGTAATCTGGAAATATTTAAAAATATACATCAATTTATGTGGATAGAAAAAGACTTTCTGAGAGATTTTGTGAAAGACGACGCCTTTTATTTTCAGCCACTTCGGAAGAGCTTTTTGAGAACATACTTGTGCGCGTCCCTTAAGGTGCGCACCATGCAAGAACTGGAAAGCTAAGAGTTCGTAATTCAATAACTGTGCTCTCCAACCCTCCCTTCCTTCCTCCGACTACGTTCTGCCATAGAGGAAGATAGTATGAGGAGATAGGATAGCGAAAGTACCTCTCAAGGGGAGAACAGCTCAAAATGTCTGCTACTTTGAGGACCACGACCGAGAAAACTATCTTTCTGTATGCCTGAGAGAATATTGTGCACTCTGATAGGTAACCCATGTACAGAGAGAGAAAATGGATCTGGAGATAAAGGATTCCTTTCTGGAAGAAAGTATATGTCCTCTTTCTTTTCATACCATTCTTCCTTTGTGAAACATTTTTTCTAGAAGCTCAAGTAAAACGGCACTGAGTGCAGTATTATGATAAATCTGACTTGATTTTGGCGAAAATGTGTAAGTATAAAAAATGCAATCAGCTAAACGCTTTGAATTATTTTTTGCTTAAAAATACTTTTCCTGTAATAGAACTTGTAACTTATTTAAAATTTTGCTTTATTATTATTCAGTTTAGTCGTTCTACTGTGACATTTAAATTTTTATACCGATGGCTATTAATTTTCAACTTTTAGGTCAAACTGAAGATTACACGATTTTCGACTTTAGTTAATTCGGTGTCACAACCAGATTTTAAACGTTACAAGACTTTCACTATCCACTGCAAAATTTACTACGAAAAGGATAAGGTTAACAGTTTCTATCTATTTTCGCATTTTAATTAAGAATATTAATACAGTATATCGAAAATGATGAAATGGAAGGCGATTTTTAGTTTAAAAATGATGATATCCAAAATTTATCGTATCCGACGGCGCGTGAAAATAAAAATGTATGTTGGAATGAAAGACGAGAGATGTGCTTTGCTACTTTTGTCAAGTATCGTACAAATTTCTTTATATCGTAATAAAACGGAAAACACACGTTGACGATTTCTGTTCCTCTCGTGAATTCTGTTATTTCCTCTCAGATAGGAAGTCGATTTTCTCGTAAAACGCCCAGTAGGTAGGCTTCGATCGGAAGTCGAATCGAAGTAAAAAGGTCGAATGAAAACTCAGCTAACTCAATATCGGGGCTCGGATTCACCTTTCTTTTTCCTCGGCGTAATGGGATTTCTTGTGCGGTGATTCGAGAATTATTCTCTTACCACGGTGTTACCCTTTTTTTTGTCATTATCATTACCGCGGAGGCTTTCGTTACTTCTTGAATTAATTCTCGATAGCTTTTCTATCGTTCCGAAGACACCACTTAATTTAGCAATTCTGCTCTATGTTTAAACTATGACGTTAAAGGACATTGAATTAATAATATAACAAAGCATTCTAAAATTCAACTTCGACGAGTCTCTCTTAGGATCTCGTTGATAATTGTATACCTATATTCATTGATGTAGTTTTAACATGTAAGTATGCTAATTAAAATTTTGGAAACATCGATTGAGCTTTGAGATTACCTTCGTGCAACTTTTAAATAAAATTAGAATATTAGAAAGGGAAGAAGGATTTATAAATAAATTTAATATTTAGAAAATTGAAGTATAAATTTGATACTAATTTTTTTTACATCCCTAGTGAATTAGGAGTACAGATATTAATTTTTATATTAATTGTTCAGTTCATGGAAGACTCAATTAACACTTGCAACTACAATAATTTAATTCATATCATTTTTGTATATTGTCTGTGACTTTCTAGTACCTATTTCTAAGAAAGACTTGGTCAAACATTATTTAAAGTACAGAATAAAAAATAACATTTGAAATAAAGATGATTTGAATTACTTTATTATTTCTATTTCAAGGCTAACTTGGGAGAAAGATCCTCATTCTGTGATAAGATTGAATAAATAATTGAGGCATTTTACGGAAAAAGGGCACTTATTTATTCAATCTGAGCACAGAATGAGGATCTTTTTCCCAAGTTATCCTTGAAATAGAAATAATAAAGTAATTCAAATCATCTTTATTGCAAATGTTATTTTTTCATAAGCCTATGTGCCCTTTTTCCATAAAATGCCTCAATTTCAAAATAGCTTTCTATTTTAGTCTACTGTGTTAAATAAAATAATAGGCAAAGTTGAGTACAAACAGCTGTGTTTTAAAAGTGTGATATCGTGAGCAAATAACGTGTAGTAGGTACACTATTGAAAATATGAAATAGTACCTTAAGTTTAAAGCTTAACGGCGTTCGCTCTCAGAAGGGCAACCGTATAAGAAATTGCGAATCAAATAAGATTATGATATATTGCTTAAATACTCATTTTTAACATATTTCATTGAAATAACTTTCAGGTCTCCCTGAGGATTATTGGTGAATTTTCGACACCCCCTGTAAGCTTCAGCCCATGTACGCTGGAGAAACCCTAGTCCACATTTTGCAGGCACTATGCGCGAAGGGTACGAGGTTGAAGAGTATCAATCGCAAAACAGGGGTTGAAAACATAAGAGAAAGATAGCAGTATAACCTGAGGGGCTTTGGTTCCTCTTATACCATTCCTTCTCGCTTCCCCATCTTCTCCTCATCTTACCCCCCGTCACCCGGCGAAGAAAGAACCTCGGCAAGACCGAAACATTTCAGATCTATCTAGGGTGGAGAAAATTCAATTTAAAATGGCGGCTCAGATATAATGGCAGCCTCCGGTACAGCGCCACCCAACCACCCTTCCTCCCCAACTCATCTCAACTTTGCCACCGCCGTTCCCTACCCATCTCTCTTACATCCGAGGGCAGCCTGCTCGCGTGTCGCCATCTTTCAAGACAGAAAATGCCGTAACTAAGGCGGGAGCTTTTAAAGAATTTCCTGGCGTAAAATATTAGAGGAATAAACAGCACATCTGGCAAATTCATATTTTCGGGGATACTTTAATCGCGCGTTCTCTAAAAATGATTATTAACCCTGAACTGGTGAGGCGGAGTGTTATTTTTATATATACAGTAGAATTTTAACTTTTTCTTTTTGTTAATACAAGTGATAGGAATACAATTTTATTTGTCAGGGATATGAAAATAATATTAGTTGTTTTGTATCCTCACGTGGAAAAAATGTGGAAGTAAAGAAACTTCTCAAGAATCATCATGGAGTCCATAAGACCCCACCTCACCAGTTGAAGATTAAAATGGTAAAACTTAGCTTCGATATTGCAATTTCAATGTGGCAAGCACTCGAGTGATCTAGTTGACCAAAGTTTTGTATAATATTAATTTAATGTACAGTAATGCGTTAAATAAATGGCATACGATACTCTCAACTTGATTCAGATATCAAATCTTTTTTAGGTCTTCTATATGAATCAGGGCTAGGACTATTCGAATATTTTACAAGTATTCGAATGCTACGAATAAACTTCGAATATTTGAGTATTCGAATGTTATTATTCGAATACTATTCGAATATTGATGTATTCGAATACTGATGTATTTGAATAGTACGGTGTGAATTGTAAATCAAGTTCTTTATATGTTCATTCAGTATTCGAATACTATTCGAATATATCAGTATTCGAATATATCAATATTCGAATATATCAGTATTCGAATATATCAATATTCGAATATATCAGTATTCGAATACTGGTGTATTCGAATATATCAGTATTCGAATACTGGTGTATTCGAATAGTATGGTGTGAATTATAAATCAAGTTCTTTAGATTCATTTGTCAGGGTGAAATCTTGTAAGCTAATTTTGACCCACTTCACACCATACTATCCGAATACATCAGAATTCGAATAGTATTCGAATAATAACTATTCGAATACTCAAATATTCGAAGTTTATTCGTAGCATTCGAATACTTATAAAATATTCGAATATTAAATTATTCGAATAGTCCCACTTTGACACCGATTTTCTTGCAAACTCTTCAGTAAAGCATCCTATGGTTTTCATACATTATGACACATCTTATGCACTACCGGTATGCAAAATTTGCAGACCTAAGCTACTTGGTAACCCGAACCCCATGTACTGCCCTTGTAAGTGACATATCGTAGCGTGTACCTGATACTCTTTATATCACGTCATAAATAATAATCGAAGAATTTGTAACCTATATAAAACGTCTTGCAACTCGAAACTAATTAATTTCCAAACACGTGGTTATTAAGTCGTTTTTATTTGTTTTAATAACATCAATCACCAAAGTTTCAGCGAAAACACTTTCAATACCTAATAGCATAAAGCTGTGCTTAAATATTAAGATAAACAACTTCAACAATATTTTAACTACGCGAACTATGGAGGGCTGAGAATCACAGTGGCGTAAGTCCAAATTTTGATAATTTGTAAAGGCTCTTTTTAAATGCTCCATCTGTTTGCTTTCATAGTGAATTAAATTATATCTTCATTCTCCACTGGGAAATCAGTACATATCTCTTTAGCACTTAACTAACAAGAGCAGAGCGTTTCGAAGCATCCTAGTGTGAGTTCAACAATCGTAAGTGTCGTCGTTCTTGTCAGCACAACGCATGAGCAGTATAAATTAATACAACGTAGCTGCTGATGCTGATTGGACACTGTTCATGCGTTGTGTTGACAAGGGAAGAAATAAAAAAATTATCAATTCCAATTTTCTTAAATTTTTAACTATATACATATTTATTATTAGATCTGTTCCCACAACTGCAATATATATGTATGTAGAGTTTTTTATAACAATGAACGCAAAACATTATTTGACGAAAAGCACCCTGCGAGTGACTTGCACCACTATGAATCTCGGCCCTGCAATTATGATAACAGTTTATTAAATTCTACACCTATCAATTAGGGCTGGGACTATTCGAATAATTTAATATTCGAATATTTTACACGTATTCGAATGCTACGAATAAACTTCGAATATTTTAGTATTCGAATGTTATTATTCGAATACTATTCGAATACATCAGTACTTAAATATTCGAATACTATTCGAATACATCAGTACTTAAATATTCGAATACTATTCGAATACATCAGTACTTAAATATTCGAATACTATTCGAATACATCAGTACTTAAATATTCGAATACTATTTGAATACATCAGTATTCGAATACTTGGATATTCGAATTCTATTCGTCACATAATTGAGTAACTGAAGTATTCGAATACCGAAAAATTCGACAAATAATCCCAGCTCTACTACCAATTTATAAAGTAGAATACTTTCAGAAACACGGAGAACACTTATGTATAGTAAAACAAATAATGACTTCTCGGAAAAATATTGCGACTTCAAGCTATCATTTCTAATTACGAGCGATTCGATCCTAAACGGTAGAATTAAAATTACGCCAGGGAAACGTACGAACTCGACGAAAGTGTTCGATAAGGGATTAATTCAAATCAAGCACGTAGCGACGTATCGAAGCTAACAGCTCGAAATACCATTTAAGGCTGCGCATCACTTTTGCATTCGAGGGTGAAATGAACAGGTTCGAAAATCTCTGCGGCTCTGGTGAAGTCACTTCCTGCCTGGACACTTTGTGCATGAATTATAACCAGCGAGTAAAAGCAAACCGCGTTTTACTTGGCATCGCAGTTTAACAGGGTTAAGTCGCCGTGGTTCCCGGGCTTTTAACTCAAACAACACCATCCTGCATTATATATCAAAAGAACGAAACGCACTGGCGACTGTTTTAATATGTACCGCTCAAAATTCGGCGGCCAGCTATGCCTGCGTAGGGACGTACCGCGAATGCTGTACCGTGCTGCCATGCTCCCCCTATCCATCCTTCTTTAATGCCATTAAAAACCACACTACTACTCTGGAATCTGTTGCATTCCCTCTCCGCATTGGTATTTTGAATTTTCAACGAATGGCGCAGACCCCTTCTTGTACAAAATTTAAGCGCGTGTAAAATAGTGGATTATTTAATAGTCGTTATTTCATTGATGGATCAGAGATCATTTCCCTAAATGTAAATCTGGTAGTGTTAAAAAAGATTAGAAATCGTGTGGGGTTTTAATAATTTTTTACTAAATTGTTGAACAGATCAACTAGAGTATACCAGAGAAGCCAAATCAAAATGCACCATTATTTGAGTGAGTTCTAAAATTGTTTAAATTTAGAATATTCTGGCTTGCAAAATTTTTTCTGAATGCTATGGCCTCAGTTACAAGGTCAAGATAAAAATTAGCATAATTCCATTGTTCCTTGGTAGTTTAAAATTGATTTTAAAACAGTCATGGGAAAATGTTGAATATTAATAATTATTACTTGTTTTTTAGTAAGTAATAAAGTTTGGCATTTTGGTTCGATAAAATTTTCCCCTTGCAACATTTACTGTAAATATCAAAAGCTTTATTCGGAACGCTTCAGTCCTCTTGCATCGATTCTGCAACCCTCGAAAGACAGGGGGTGTCTTGGATCGACATTTGCGCCCCTAATTTCATTTTATCACCCTACATGCGTCTTTGATTCAATTACAGCGTGAGTCAGGGTCAAAAAGACGGGTGCACGAGAAATATATTTGTAAGTTTCGGCAATGCTCGAGAACCAAGGTACAAAGTTTTGCAAACCTTGAGAAAATTAAAAAGATCGTGCCAAGTATTGCAGCAAATATTTTATTAAATCAGATTATTCAACAATATTCAGGTTTAGTGAATCGTTCTGTTGAAACTTTTTGTTAGATTATACTGATCAAATTAGAAGTGAAATGAAAACGTTAGGATAGTAAGAAGCTATTTTGAAACAGATCCTCTACATTTACTTGGGCTGTTAAACTGAAAGTAATTACACTTTCAAATCTCGAGAATGGTTTATTAAAATCTAATGTAAACCGAAACCGATTAACTTTAAATTTTGCACACTCAGAGTCCCATGAACTGGTGAACGACTTCAGGCTTTACCTTTTCTCTAGATGTAAGATCTCCAGGGGTAAGAATGGAAGGGAGTCAAATTTAGTATTTCACGAAATCTATCGAACGCTGTAACTTTTGATTAAAAACAGATATCTAAAATTCTAAACTCGACTTGCGCCAAGACTCGCAAGAAAATCAAGTCTTCTGATAGTGTACAGTTTTATTTTATACACTTTGTGTTTTTTTAATACAAGTTTCACATCGTTTTCTGGTTTTCTCAAATCCATCAAATTGCGAAAAATTGCAATTCCCCAAAAAAGTGTGGTCCGATTTTGACCAAAACGCTGTGTGGATTTTTTTTGAACCTCCAGAAATTTCTTGAAAAATACAGACACTTCGTTAAAAAAAATGTATGCAACTAAAATATTTATTAATTACTTTTACAATAATAGTCGTTCGACAGATGCAATTTTGCTAAAATTTAAATTTTACCACCCCTATATTTTATATTTCTTATGAAAGATAAAAATCGACTTTTCTCAAAACGTTATTTTACAGGCTTAGAGGATTTTCCTTGTACGCCCACGATTGGTACTTGTGACCACTAGAAAAATGGGTTGAGAAAACATCCGATGAATTACCCCGCTGCTTCCTCGTTGCTCTCGATTAAAAAATGCAACACACCCACCTGAATTCTGGCCTCGTTCAATTTGGTGGACCTCGCCAATTCCTCCCTGCAGTATATGTCCGGATAATGAGATTTTGCGAATGCCGATTCCAATTCTGCCAGCTGCTCCTGCGAAACAATTGGAAGGCCGTAGTGAAGCCGATCTAAACTACCCGGCAGGAAATTTGAGCGCTATACGAAAGGTCCTGGATCGAGGTAATCGAAACTTCGTTATTGAAAAAGGTAGAGCGAGTTTAGTTGAAAGTAATCCCGCTGTCAAAGGTCCGAACAATAAACGGAAACGCTTGTGGAAAATGTGGAGCACGTGACGTCATAATTTTTCTAACGGCTAAGTTCTGCAAAGATTATTTCGAAAATGGGTGCTAGTGATCATTGGTGTTTAGACAGAAAATTAATTTCGGTGGTGAACAGGGTGCTCGTTAAATCGTGGGATGAGCGGTCAGCATTCCTCATAAAAACAGAAGTACAATGTCTAAGTACATTCAATTTTTTGATTAGTAGCTTACAAGTACGGCCAGGACTATTCGAATAATTTAATATTCAAATATTTTACAAGTATTCGAATGCTATGAATAAACTTCGAATATTTGAGTATTCGAATACTGATGTATTCAAAATTAGCTTACAAGATTTCACCCTGACAAATGAACCTAAAGAACTTGATTTATAATTCAGACCATACTATTCGAATACATCGGTATTCGAATACTTAAATTTTCAAATAATATTCGAATATCGAAAAATTCGACAAATAGTCCGAGCCCTACTTACAAGGGAAGGTGTTTCCAAAATATTAATAAGAAAGATATTGGTGCTGTCATTTTTTTTTAATTAAAGGTATAAATGTATTTTTCATTATTTTATCCTTCAAAAGATAAAGTACTATTTTTAAACGATGTTATTTAGCCGCACTCCTCTGACCGTTTGTTTGTTTGTTTACCGTGAAAGAAAGGAAAGAATAAAATTGACGAAACCGTGGACATCTCATAAAAGATGTATGGCCACAGTAATATTTTTAATTTTTCAAATGAAGCATTGAGAACAAAAACGTACTAACCCAGATTTTTTGCGAAATTAAATTAGTAGCAATAATGTATTCGAATAGACTCTACTAATCTTATAAAATAGGAAATTTAATTTTTCTTCAATGTGGGTTAGTCCGTTTTTGCTCTCAATGGCTCAATTAGTTTCTAGTCATTACAATGAACTCTGCTTTCATTTAAGTTTTTCATCGGATTTATATATTTTTTATTAATATTTTGAAACGCTTGACTTGGACCCAACGTTGACACATATATTGGTGTACTACACGTACACTGCAACATGTATAAGATCCATCAAAATCGGTGTCCCAGATGTCGCAACCATCCCTTGTTAGTTCTCGAGAAAAGTGATTTTGAATGTAAGACGAATTTGCTTTCATTTAATTATGTGCTACAAACTAGGGCTGAGACTATTTGTCGCATTTTTCGGTATTCGAATATTCGAATACTTCGGTTGCTCAATTATTTGACGAATATAATTCGAATATTATTCGAATATCCAAGAATTCGAATACTATTCGAATATTTAAGTATTCGAATTCTGATGTATTCGAATATTTAAGTATTCGAATACTGATGTATTCGAATAGTATGATGTAAATTATAAATCAAGTTCTTTAGGTTCATTTGTCAGGGTGAATACATCAGTATTCGAATAATAACATTCGAATACTCAAATATTCGAAGTTTATCGTAGCATTCGAATACTTGTAAAATATTCGAATATTAAATTATTCGAATAGTCCCAGCCCGACTACAAACTTCTTACCTGCGAGATCGGTATATGTTCACCTATAGTGCAACATTATAACAATTGCTCACACCGAAGAGATAATAAATCATATACAATGTGCAAGATACTACAGTTTTACTAGAAACATATTACATTTATTTCGTAAGCATTTAATATGATGAGTGCAACTTTACTTACAACATGGACAATGCTTTTCACGGTTTTTATAAGAAATGATGTTTGGAACTTGAAATACAATTACGAATTGTATATTACTTCACCATAGTATTGTTATTTTGTAAAGTGAAGTCACATAATACAGATTGTATTAAAATCATTTAAATAAATTTAAAAAAAAAAGTTTATAAGTAGGCTTTGGAGAAATGGTCTCAAAATCAGCTGATGGGTGGCTCACACCCAGAGTGTCAGCGAAGGGTTAAAATCGTTCTTCGTGAAAACTGTCACCAATCAAAACACCTATTCAATATTTTGTACTTATTTTGTTATGAGGCCTCATCTTTCGGAGGTTGTGACCACCATTTATCGTACACCCTGTATAATAACTGTATAACTGATGTACACATAGGCATCCGGAGGAGGGTGCAAAAGGGGCAGTTGCCCTCCCCCTGGCTTTCGAGAAAAATCGCTTATTTTTCAAAACTGATCTTTATTAAGTTTATACTAAAAAAGAGAATATTTAAAATTTTTAATTAAATTGGCACCGAAAAAGTCTCCGGACGCTCTTGGATGTACATGCAGTGGGGTATCCTATAACGAACGACCTTATAACGAACAGTTTTTCTCATTAAATTAAAGCACTTACAACGAATGATTACGTTAAGATACATTTTCCTACACGCGACTGGACGCAACGTCACGAAATTCAGACTCGATTTTCTCGAAAATGAAGCGCAATATCAAAAAATGTTATTTCTTTTTGTCGACTTATTTACCTGTTATACGTAGAAAAGGAAGGGTAACTTTTTTTAATATCACGCTTCATTTTCGAGAAAATCGACATTGAATTTCTTGACGCTGCGTCCAGACGCGTAAAGGAAAACATACCTTTACAACGAACGCGAAAAAACAAGCAACCGTACACGTGTGTGCAATGTATATAATTGAAATATAATAAATTAGATTTATAATACTTGGATTTGTATATTCTTATTTTATATATGTCCGATTAAGAATGTGCATAGGTATGTACAATCCTAAACAAGCTTCCAGAACGAATCAGCTCGTTACAGGATACCCCGCTGTAGTCAATAAAGAAAGAGCAAAATAGTATTCAGTTAGTTTCACCAGCCAGTAATTTTCTATCTTTCAGTATCCATAATCACAGCTGTCATTACTATATTATAATCGCCACTATCTATAAATGTATAATATTTATGAAATTAGTGCAACAATTTCGCGACAAACCTGAGTGAAAGTAGTCCTGTGCCGTCGCCGAGCAGGTGTTGGACAACTGGCGGTGGTAGGAGTGTGGCCGATGTGAGGACTCGAAGCGCAAGGGTCGGGCTTCAGCTTTTTGAAAGCTCCTTCCACACCTGGAATGAAAAACACCATTTGAAATCAGTTTTAACGTGTTTGAACAGTAAACGGATAACATAATGCATATCGAATTAGTTTAGTGTGGTATCTACACTACGGTGCCACCAACTATATCCAGATTACATATTTTTCGCCACTTTTATCAAGTTCAAGACGGCCTGACCCACCGGTGGGTCAGTGGTGGAAGCCCCCGTGAGCCGAGGTAACCTACCGGTGCATCACTGCAAGCGAAATGTTCAGTGCAAAATAAACTGAGAGATATTTTTTTATTTTATTCTGTTAAATGGTTATAAGTTCGCTGTATAGTTCTTTAATACTAGGATACGACAACACAGTTTCACAGCCATCTGGACTTGTAACATTCAATAAACTAACCCAGACCTAACCCAGACCTAACTCAGACCTAACCCATAGGTGAGTCAGTGGTGAAAGCCCCCGTGAGCCGAGGTAACCTACCGGTGCATCACTGCAAGCGGAATGTTCAGTGCAAAACAAACTGAGAGATATTTTTTTATTTTATTCTGTTAAATGGTTATAAGTTCGGTGTATAGTTCTTTAATACTAGGATACAACACAGTCCCACAGCCATCTGGACTTGTAACATTCAATAAACTAACCCACACCTAACCCAGACCTAACTCAGACCTAACTCAGACCTAACTTAGACCTAACCCATAGGTGAGTCAGTGGTGGAAGCCCCCGTGAGCCGAGGTAACCTACCGGTGCATCACTGCAAGCGAAATGTTCAGTGCAAAATAAACTGAGAGATATTTTTTTATTTTATTCTGTTAAATGGTTATAAGTTCGCTGTATAGTTCTTTAATACTAGGATACGATAACACAGTCCCACAGCCGTTTGGACTTGTGACATTCAATAGCTCGTTTGCTCACTGTCAACTGATGTTAAGTGTACGAAAAATGTATTTTCGCACTACACCTACTTGTATTTTTATCAGCGAAATGGCAAAGGGCCATTGAAGGCCGGGGGAAATACTTTGCTTAGAAAAACTTGTAATATACTTTTACTTTTAATGAAGACTTTCGTTATTGAAGTGAACGAAATGTTGCGCCAACCTAATGTATACTCAGCTTCAAGCATTTGTTGCGTTAGCATGTAATGCAAATGTGTTTCAGTGCGGAGGGTCTTCCAAATCTAATTCTTTGAATGCACAAATACACTGAAACATTTTCAGCATAAGTGGAATAAAATAACAACGGACACCATGAGAAAATTAATAGAATGAATGCCAAGGTTGGCGAAACATTCACCACGTTGCGTGATTGTTACATCGACGAAAAGAAAATTTGATTTTGTTACTTATATTTTGTATTTTTATAGTAATATTGAAGATATGTATTCCATGTAGCGTAAGATATCACAGTGAATAATAGTCATTAAAATCATTTGAAAATCCATTTCACGTTGCATGTATTTTAATCAGACCAAAATATGAGCGAATAGTAATACCCGAGAAGATGTCGAATAAATACACCACTTAAAACTGTTTAAATATCTGAGATTTTGTCAACTTAGAATTTTATATTTTCCTGTGAATGGAAACTTATTAATTTGACTCTAGATTCGAACGTGCAAAGTGAAATACCTAACAAATGGAATGCTTGGTTTTTTCATCAAATTATTAGTTAAAAATATTAAATTCTTTTGTAAATTGTTAAAACTTTGAAGGAAGCTCGTCGAATAAAGTAAATTGATGTTTTGTGTTACTTCGATGTGTTAACTAGGGCTGGGACTGTTCGATTATTTTACAAGTATTCGAATGCTAAGAATAAACTTCGAATACTATTCGAATACTGATGTATTCGAATATTTGAGTATTCGAATGTTATTATTCGAATACTATTCGAATACTGATGTATTCGAATATTTGAGTATTCGAATACTGATGTATTCGAATATTTGAGTATTCGAATACTGATGTATTCGAATATTTGAGTATTCGAATACTGATGTATTCGAATATTTGAGTATTCGAATACTGATGTATTCGAATATTTGAGTATTCGAATGTTATTATTCGAATATTTGAGTATTCGAACATTATTATTCGAATATTTAAGTATTCGAATGTTATTATTCGAATTTTTCGGTATTCGAATATTCGAATACTTTAGTTGCTCAATTATTTGGCGAATATAATTCGAATATCCAAGTATATATATCCAAGTATTTGAATACTATTCGAATATTTAAGTATTCGAATACTGATATATTCGAATAGTATGGTGTGTAGTGGGTCAAAATTAGCTTACAAGATTTCCCCCTGACAAATGAACCTAAAGAACTTGATTTATAATTCACACCATAGTATTCGAATAGTATTCGAATACTTCGATATTCGTATTATATTCGCAAAGTAATTGAGCAACTGAAGTATTCAAATATTCGAATACCGAAAAATTCAACAAATAGTCCCAGCCCTAGTGTTAACAAGTTAATTATTTCATGCCTTCTCACACTAGTTATCAGTAATAACTATCTGGAGTCTGAACGAATACACTACATGGGAATATTAATAAAGTGCAATCGAGTGAAAAACAAAATAAGCATACTGTTAGCTAAACTAACAAAGTCCTTCAACCCTTATTGTAAATGTCTCTAAAACCCTCTTGCACAAATCAAAAAAGTCTAAAATTCAGCATCAATGCTTGACGCAAGATATTAATCCTGCCATTGCCTAGAAAATTCCCCCACTAGATTTTCTTAAGTAACAGCTGATATAGTCGATCGTCAATGCAACGACATTTAGTACCAACAAGATCGACGTAGAATGAAACGAGCAGATGTATCTGAAGAAAAATACAAGATCTCGTGAGTTAGATTGTTAAGCAGTCCTTCATTCATTAAATCGTCGACGCGTCGCGCTGTCTCGATACAGAAGTCCGCGCTCGTCTTGGTTGTTTCACGGTATCGGCTTTATGAACGAACGTGCGAACGTACGGCCGGGGTAACCGTGGCGAGCGAAGTCCCTCGCACTATGCTAACTTGGTTAGGGCGTTAATGACCTAATCATGTTACATGCTGATTCAATGTTCAAGGATGAATGCTGTCCACTTTACATACCTTGCCCCGTTTCCTGGTGAACAGCGAAACTCGGTCAAGTTCAGCGAGAAGACGAAGGACCTCTTACGATCTGTTTCTCGCCGAGATGATGAATGACTGGTAGTATTCTACATGCCAATTACGTCGGTTGTGAAAACTCCGCAAGAACACGGTTGTATCTCTCAAGGAACGATTGTCAACCTTTTGTGCATCACCGAAATTATAGCCTCTTGGACTTAAAGAATACTCTTTGGACTTGTGCCTTTTTGTTACCCATTTTGTTAATCCCTTTGAAAGTGTTAAAATTCTATGATAAGAAAATGGGTTTCCACAGTGAAAACATCTTGGTAAGACCCGCTTTAATTTTAGAGCCTGATAAACTGACTTGTAATTAAATTTTTTGCACAGTTTATAGTGTGATATACTTATTCGTGATAGTATATTTTTTTGCACGTGATATGTGATTTTTCTGTATATATCTAAGGCACGAATGAACGTGTAATTTAATTTCTTTCATTTTTGTTATCCTCTTTATTTATTTTTTATCATATTTCGTAATTTTTTATATTTAACTTCAGATGATTGTGCTTTGACTTATTCTGCAATTACACTTCTGAAAATATCACAGTTTGATTTGTTATTTTCAGCTATTTTCCATCTAAATAAATTTGAAGAAACGAGAAAGGTTAAAATTTGGCGGGATAATTGTTAATCAACCTAGTGGACGGTCCACAATGCTCCAAAATTAGATGCTACTTTTTGGCTGATCACAGCTATTCACCTTTTTTCTGATGGTTTTTCTAAAGAGAAATGCATTTTCTAAATTATGTAATTTTTAATAGTGAAACCCGTATGTTCTTTAGCTAACAGATCATCAATAAAATTTCTTCTATGTCCTACTGAACAGACAATAATGTTTTCCCGGTATCGTTAGTGCCACTAGGATTTTTCATGATTTTATTGTTTGCGGTGCTACGTGTTTATCGTGCAATGCTAATTATTTAATATTTTATTTTTCACAAGAATTCGTTTCAAAAACTATATTTTCTAAGCTAACTTGATTATTAATTATTCATGCGATATTTATTACGTTATTTATTATGTTAATTATTACAGTTATTCCCAATATTCTTCAAATAATAGCAGATAGTAGAATCAATTGCAATTCTTTTTTTAGATAGTTTGCGAACAGTTTGTATCCTGGTTTTGCATCACAGTAATTATGCAAATGTTTTCATCCACCTACATTATTTGTCCCCGAAACTGGGCTCGACTTTGACACCACAATTATGTAACTAATATTTTATGAACCATCTTTGGCACTGATTTATACTGAAGATATTCTCTGCATACATCTAATACATATAATTTGCTGAAATGGCATTATTTCTTTTTCAATCTCGTAAAACGTAAGGAACCGAATATGCTTCTTCTTTAGTTTCACTTGGAATTTTTGAAATATATAAAATATTCCATCTACTGTAGGTATATCGTAATTAGTTGTATTATATTGTTATTTAGCTTTCTGGAAGACGGCATTACTTATAGAATCTCTGTTGTTTCTGTCGATAAATAAAATGAGATTAATGAAGAGAATGATTTATCTTCTGAACATCATCGGTTCCAAAATTTTGAAATCCTCCAAGCTGTTCACTTCCAATGGAACTTATGTTTCTACGTAAATTAGATTAGCATAGGTACTAAGATGAATTGAAGACTATCATTTGTTGTGTGAGTTTATTAAAAAAATATAAACAACACTAAATCTGTTAGAGAAACATATATTATTTTCCCATTTTTCAAGAATAGGTTCTACCAAAAAAATTTTATATAAAAATACGTATACTACATAGTAGACAATATTATAAAAAAATAACTGATTTCTATCTTACTTGACCTATTCTTTAACATACAAATAACAGACATTTGCAATTCCACTTTTAGGTGAGCCACTTTGCCCACTCTAGAGTCCCACATTAAAATTCGTCACACTTTAAATAAATTCTGTAGATCTTCATATAATTTTTGAAGCATTGTCACTTCACAAAATTATTACTAATGGTGTTAAATACAGAATTTGTAATAAAACACTAATTTCAAGTTGATAACAGTACAGCGTTACATGTTATCTGTGAAATAGTAAATACCTATGCAAAGTCCGATACTCTCAAGAAATTGTAATCCTAATCCTTACTCCAATTTCCACCAAAGAAATATCCACGAAATAAACATGGAAGTAAGTAGGAACAGGAAGCTAACTGTAATTGCATTACTTGCAAGTACCATCTGTCCCAGGTGAATGCGTTGGAAATAATTACTGACAATTCTAACGAGATGAAATGCACGCCATGACAAAGGCACGATCTATAGTATCTATAGGATCACTACTAATGCAGATCCCAGCAGCCTTCACAGCTGTCCTACGTTGGCATCTGCCATCAAATTCCAGTTAACCAAGTGATTTTTCCTGTAATTGGACGTCCATCCATCAAACTACTCAGGCTTGGTCAATGGCATTATAGAGTGCTGACATTGTCACTTTAAACCACTGCTTTTGCTAGTTTATATTTCTATTTATGAGCTTGCTGGCTAGATAAATCTAAATTCTTTGTTCAACTAGAGCAATTTGAATTTGTTGAAAAAGTTATCTGACTTGTAACATTCTAAATAAATAAATGTAACAAAGTCAAGGCAACACTAATACTTGTAATTACACCATGAATTATTGAATTATTGAATTGGATCATCTGTCAACCTTGTGCTAAGGATTTATTATCTACTAATCCAATTTCTAACTACTATTTTCTACTACTTCAATTTTTAACTATGTCCACTCTATAGTTTTATGTAGTGAAGTGGTGTAGGGCTGGGACTCTTTCTCGAATTTTTCGGTATTCGAATACTTCTGTTACTCAATTATTTGGCGAATTACTCAAGTATTCGAATACTATTCGAATATTTAAGTATTCTAATACTATTCGAATATTTAAGTATTCTAATACTATTCGAATATTTAAGTATTCTAATACTATTCGAATATTTAAGTATTCTAATACTATTCGAATATTTAAGTATTCTAATACTATTCGAATATTTAAGTATTCTAATACTATTCGAATATTTAAGTATTCTAATACTATTTGAATATTTAAGTATTCTAATACTATTCGAATATTTAAGTATTCTAATACTATTCGAATATTTAAGTATTCTAATACTATTCGAATATTTAAGTATTCTAATACTATTCGAATATTTAAGTATTCTAATACTATTCGAATATTTAAGTATTCTAATACTATTCGAATATTTAAGTATTCTAATACTATTCGAATATTTAAATATTCGAAGGAGTGAATTATAAATCCCGTTCTTTAGGTTCATTTGTCAGGGTGACATCTTGTAAGCTAATTTTGACCCACTTCACACCATACTATTCTAATACGTCAGTATTCGAATAATAACATTCGAATACTCAAATATTCGAAGTTTATTCGTAGCATTCGAATACTTGTAAAATATTCGAATATTAAATTATTCGAATAGTCCCAGCCCTAGTGTGCACACAGAAGTAGTGAATCGCCGTGCAGCAAATCTAAAAAATTATTCAGCCGAATGACTTGTCCCTAGGCAAACACATGGATTACTACATTCCTCGTTGGATCAACCAAAATATTGAATTATATTTCCAATTTTAATGACTTCTATGGCATAATGAAGGCAAAAATCTGTCGTGAAAATCGCAACTTTTTCTATAAAGTCCTGCCACTTGCTCAATTTTTGCATCTTTTTTTTGCATATTTACAGTCATCCGACGCGTAATTTCATAAAGAATACGAAATGCACTGGATATTTGTTTTGGGTGAATTCAACCGACGGTAGACTGCACGCCGATTCCGCACCGAGGACGAGAAATGGCTTCACAGTTTACAATAAACGAATTATTTTAGAGAAAACAAAATTTTCTCGACTTTCTTAGATGTTCAATTAAATATCCTAAAAGTTTCAAAAAAATCTAACGAACCATTTCTTTGAAAAAAATTCACAAAAATCGCCTCATTTTCGTCGAGTTACACGAATCTCATCCCTTAACATATTTATGATTCCACGATTTTTGCATATTCAAAAAGTTGCAGGAATATATCCTGTGAGCCACGTTTTACTATAAATGTTCCAGCAACGAAGAGCCTCAGTAGGATTTATTACCCAGCAGAACTAGAGTCTCGGTGCTCGTTGCAACAAGCGAAAGTTGAAAGGAGCAGTAGAGCAATGCAAACGTGAATCGTCTCTTCGTGAAGACGTCGTTGAACCGGCAATCTTTGAATTGGATGAAAATTTACTGGCGAGATGCGTCAGACGTGTGTGAAATGCAAATGAATACTTCAACGCCAACGTTTGGAGAACTGTCTCAAAAGTAACTTGCAGCAGCGCTTGTATTGCAAAAATTCGTTTATGCAAAAATATATTTTCATCAAAGGTGCGTCGACTTATATGCAAATTATAGATATTGCAAATATTAAAGTGAACAGGAATTGCGTTGCACGCTGCGGGGAAGGCCACAGAACGTTAGGAAACGACGCACGCGGAAAGAATAGCTGGTAGGGGACGGAAATTGTCATTCTACGAGGCTGCTCTTGCGAAAGTACCCTCAGTGGAAGGTACCTTAAATGGCCCTGGAATCGATGATCGGGTGACACATGAAAAAATTCCTTAATTAATTATAGAGAGCATATACTGGATCTTTAAACATGTTTTAAAAAAAATACGATTTTCTAAGTCGATGGGTATCGTATCTGCAAAATAGATAGATCAATTTGAAATTGCCCAAAGTATTTTTATGAACATTAACCCTTTGTGTCACACAGTGTGTATCGCACCCCAGGGGCACAGATTTTTGGATTTAGTTGATTTTTTTAAAATGGGGTGGTCAAATTTTGGGTTGGTTTTCTGGAGAGAAACAAATTTCAGGGGTGTTTTAGATTTAGTTGATTTTTCTAAAGTGGGGGTGGTCAAATTTTGGGTTTGTTTTCTGGAGAGAAACAAATTTCAGGGTTACTTTTAGATTTAGTTGATTTTTATAAAGCGGGGGTGGTCAAATTTTGGGTTTGTTTTCTGGAGAGAAACAATTTTCAGGGTTGTTTTTAGATTTAGTTGATTTTTTTAAAATGGGGTGGTCAAATTTTGGGTTTGTTTTCTGGAGAGAAACAAATTTCAGGGTTGTTTTAGATTTAGTTGATTTTTCTAAAGTGGGGGTGGTCAAATTTTGGGTTTGTTTTCTGGAGAGAAACAAATTTCAGGGTTATTTTTAGATTTCGGTGATTTTTCTAAAATGGGGTGGTCAAATTTTGGATTTATTTTCTGGAGGGAAACAAATTTCAGGGTTGTTTTTAGATTTAGGTGATTTTTCTAAAATGGGGTGGTCAAATTTTGGGTTTATTTTCTGGAGGGAAACAAATTTCAGGGTTGCTTTTAGATTTAGTTGATTTTTCTACAATGGGGGTGGACAAATGTCTTTGCCTATACTTCTGTACATTTTTAGACCTTGATACTAAAATTTAAGAACTTAGTGGATTTTAAAGAAAAAAAGATCGCTTTCATTCACAACTATTTTTCCAAATACAAATTTCAACACATCAAAATTTACATTTCTGGAAAAAGACTATTAGAGTATTACGAATGTACAATTATCAGTCAAAAGTTAAAAGATTCAAAAATACGAAAATGGTAACTCAAAAACGAAACTGGAGTGCAGTGAACCAATATGCAATTATAAGACGGTGTAACCATCGAGGGTTAAGAGGTCGTTGACGTTCTCACTTTTTAATATTTAAATCTTAGTTTTTTGATAATTACAAAGAGGCACCACTTCTTTAGTGGGAATTTGATGTTATTTAAGGAATTCCAGGGCCTATAGGTGAGAATGCAACCCCTTATGTATAGTGGTCTACAATTTTCTGTGTTCATTATTAGTAAATACTATTTACTGTAACTACGACACCTTTTGTATTTAAAAAATATCGGTAACACTTTCATTCAAATGCATGGTGATCTATTATCTGCGTTCATCTTATATCCAGGGTGGTCGGCAACAGGTAGAAAAAAATAATATAAGTGATTCTACGTAACAAAGTAAGACGAAGATCAAGAATAACTGAATCGCGGTGGAGGCTTCATTTTTCAATTATTAATATTTGCAAATTCCGGTCAAAAGCGCCTGAAACACGGCAATTAAAAACGGCAGTATGGCATATTTCTTCACCAACAAGCCAGGACAGGTAACAAAAAAGGACAGAACGAATTCTTTTTGAAAAGCACAATAGTAATCACAAGTGCGACGTATTTTTCTGTACATAAAACTATCTTCAGAAATGTTTCATTACTTCTCATTTCTTCATAGAATTCCCTCAAAAATTAAGAAACAAGAAAACCGGGGTGTATTTGTAAACCGACCGGGGCAAGGGTTGAAAACCGGGACGTATGGTAACCCTACACATCAGTGACGATCAGTGACGCACTAAGGATTTAAGGGGTAGCCGAGTTGAACGAATAAAAAATATTTTATTGCAAGGTAAATAAAACTGATTAGGTGATTATACAAATTTATTTAAATAATAAAATCCAATTTTCTTTATTTTTACAAAGCCTCTTCTTTGGGGGGTGCCAGGGCCCGTTTACCCCCAACCCCTCCGAGTGCGCCACTGGTGACGCTTATTCACATTTCTGTGTCACTTGTATAACCATTTGAAAGTGTCATAAATTGGATTTTTTTACATATTTTCATAGATTGATGTTTTAAAAATACATATTATAAAACAAGTCCGATGTAAAAATTCGGAAAATTAACGAAGTTACAGGCATTTGAGTGAAACAACTCGGGTAGCACGGGAAGCCGCGGCGCGGCGGCTCGACCGATCGCAGTGGAACTACATTTTTCATTACGGTGGCCCTAAAAACTCTCGCTACGATCAACCAATTCACTTCCAATTTTGCATGCAGAATCGTAATAAGATTCCACATCGACCTACGACGCCTTTTTTTACTCCGATGCACCGCTTATTATTTATAAAAAATAAAAGTGGACATTTCTCTTAGAATAAAATTAACTTTTTCTTTGATATCACCATTTCTTTATTTTTAAAAATTTTCTAAATCGACACCGTGGTAGCTAATAACATATTTTATAAAAAAATGTACAGTTCTTGATTCGATTATGTATCCCTAACTTCCGAAAAACAATAGCTTTTTAACTGAAACTTTTTTTTAAGTAGTTCGCAATACTATGTAAACAGAGTACAAAAATGGAAAATTTTCTACAAGCTTTTGATTTGTAAAAAAAATCCACAAAATGTACTCATTTTCCTAGCGCCTTAATGATCACCAATATGACTCACTTTTCGGAGAACAGCTAGACAATGACTGCCATCATTTTGAATGAAGAGAAAGAACGTCGGAGAAAAGGAATATGAATAATAGATACAATATGAGAATTGGATATTGACGCACTAATTCTACACGTTGCTCATCGATCATTTCGAATTAGAAAAACGTAAACTATGCAAAAATTTATCTGAAGATATGAAAAGCTTTAAAAAATCCAGGAGCATCAATGACGCCTCAGAGAAACAGTAAAAATATAAATAAGGAAACTGTAATATCTGACAATAACGAATGATTCTTTCTCATAAAAAATGACATTTATAAATTTATTTAGTTTTGAAGGGCTGGCAACGTAATAGTAATAATTGTTGTGGTTAATTAATCTTTTAAACAAAATTCAAGCATATTCTTGAAACTGGCGACAAAATAAACTCATCTATGCTTGAAACTCTGACATTCAAATGATTTTGGAAAAGAAATCAACGTCCAAGGCGGATGGGTGGCGAAAAAGGAAATAGAAGAAATACGCGTGTCCCTTAACCACTATGAATACCTATATAAATTTCTGAAGCAGTGATAATTACTTTGCAAGCGAACGATACAAATGCAACATCGTATATTAATGGTTTATAAGATCCCTGTTTATTCTCAATCCCTTTTCAAACGTCTTCGTAACAGTAGAAATACTCCACGTTTCATTAATTAAAAATTACCTTGTTCAATTACTTAATATATATTGTAATAATATATTGTAATAATTACATCATTAGTGGTCACGTGGGTTAAAAAGTTTCACCTGTGACAACAAGATGCAAGGTCTTCCAACCATGAAATATTCCAAATATATTTGACTTCTATAATAAGCACCATGGTGCAATTATTTTTATTAATGAAGTGAATTTTCTTTTTACCGCGTGGTACGCAATGTCAACGAAATATGGAATAAAATCGCGTCTTGTTATTAGGACTGGGACTATTTGTCGAATTTTTCGGTATTCGAATATTCGAATACTTCAGTTGCTCAATTATTTGGTGAATATAATTCGAATATCCAAGTATTCGAATGCTATTCGAATATTTAAGTATTCGAATACTATTCGAATATTTAAGTATTCGAATACTGATGAATTCGAATACTATTAGAATATTTAAGTATTCGAAGACTGATGAATTTGAATACTATTCGAATATTTAAGTATTCGAATACTGATGAATTCGAATACTATTAGAATATTTAAGTATTCGAATACTGATGTATTCGAATAGTATGGTGCGAATTATAAATCAAGTTCTTTAGGTTCAGTTGACAGGGTAAAATCTTGTAAGCTAATTTTGACCCACTTTACACCATACTATTCGAATACTTAAATATTCGAATAGTATTCAAATACATGGATATTCGAATAGTATTCGAGTACTTGGATATTCGAATTATATTCGCCAAATAATTGAGCAACTAAAGTATTCGAATATTCGAATACCGAAAAATTCGAATAATAACATTCGAATACTTAAATATTCGAAATTTATTCGCAGAATTCGAGTACTTGTAAAATATTCGAATATTAAATTATTCGAATAGCCCCAGCCCTACTTGTTATACACTTATCTAGATGCCATTGCATAGTGCAGAAAAATCATGTCCACTGTTTAAGAATCTGAATGGTCCTGCTTGTACAGGGTATTCCTTCAAGATATAAAGGAAAGTTCGCGATGGAAACTGACCTTTTTGTAAGTTTATTCAAGTAGTAATATTAAATCTTCTTTTTTAAAACAGAAACGGAAGCCGTCGTTTGTAGCAGAGAGATTTCGCGGGCTCACATTTTAAAAGGGGCAAGGGAATCGCGCGGAAGACCATCGCTTGAGTACTTTTAATGCCCCGGAGAACGCAAGGGGGTTAACGACATTAATTTTTCCATCCCCCGTTTCTCTCTTTCTCTGCTTCCTCCCTTCTATTTTTTCTCCTCTCGCTTAACTTGACTCGCTTAACTTGCAGAGTTTTCATTTGCATGAATACCGCGGCAGTCTCGTTCTGTTCCCGAAAAGTCTACCCTTGGATGAAAGAAGAAAAAACTGAATCATCGAACCTCTCTCATTGAATTGGACCCATCATATGAAATGTATTTAGAATAATAAGATCTGCAGAAACGCAATGGAACTCCTCTGAACGACCTGTTGAGCTTCATATTTCCTTAAATATCACTTTCGGTTGGGGGTTGCCGCATCTTATTGTCGGGTCAACATGAAGATGAGTAATATATTCAAAAAAATGTAAAACGCTGGAAACCTGTCAGCTATTTAGCCTGTATAAATCGAAGTTAATTAAATGGAACAGGAACTTCGTCTAAACTAAAGAAATGGTATAAAATCTTAATATATAAAGCAGAAAGCTTCTAGATTTTTCTGTGTTTGCCAGTTGCCTAAATTATTCCTGACTAATCAAGATGAACATTTTCACAAAAAAAATAAACAACAATTTGTATGAAAGCAGAATCTAAATTTCGGGCGAAGCCGAGTAGTAAAGCTAGTCATTTATAAATTTGAAACATGTATAACTACAATTTTCACTGAATCGAATAAACACTATGCAGGCAATATTAAATAAAAATGAAATTCGCTTCGAATTGACTTAACGATGAACTGCAAAGTATTCGAATATTTCAATAAACATTAACGTAAAAGCCTTCTAAATTCTTGAGAATGTTTGTCGGTAGTATATTTTCAAGTACAGTCTGTTAAAAAAAATAATATAAGTGGAAGGACAAAGAACGAGGCACGATAAGTAAAAACTACAAATGCTTCTACAGTAGAACCTTCAGCATCCGAAAATTCGTTATCCGAATGTTGTATGTATATATGTCCTTTGCTACGGAAACAATGCTTCCATTCTTCTTTAATGTTCAAAATGAATACTATTCAGACCACTTTAGGATGAAATTGACATTGCACGCGATAACACTTCAAACATAATGCCGCCAAAAAGGACACGTCGATGGCTTAGTGCACACATGTTGTATGTCCACTTTTTATGAAATTTGAGTTTTTATATGCAACAAATAGTTCTTCACTGTTTCTTTATGCTGCATAAAAATCACACTTTTATGTTTTTTATAAATGCGTCAAAAATAATATTTTTGTTTATTGTACGTCCCTGAATCTATTATGCTGGGTGCACAAATATTGTTCTGATGGCACAGAAAAAGAACCTTTGCATACAGATTGCTCTAATTGCCGGTTTCAGTGTTCTGATAAAATATCAGAAGAAAGAAGAAGAATTATATGCGAGGGTTATTGGAGATTAGGAAATAGCAATGGACGAAAAAGTGTTCTATGTTCCTTAGTTGATGAACAAACGATTCGACGCGAAAGAAAAAGACCATACAATGACTCGTAAGCTAAAACAAAATCAAGATTTTACTTCCTTTTAAATGATCAGAACCAAAGGGAAAGAGTATGTTTAAAATTTTTCTGTGCGACGTTCCACATCAGCTTCCAAGTGTTAATGTAGCCTCACGCGAAGTTGATAAAAGTGGCATACTACAGGTGAGGATAAAAGATTAGGTAAAGTTGCCAAAAATGCAACTCCAACAAAAGAAAAAGAGAAAGTATGTCATTTCAGTATAGTATGCCCATCTTCGAAGTATTATTATCGAATTATTATTATAATTTTGCGGATTCTAACTTATACTACTAATTACATAGTTTCAGTGATACCTATATTACATATATCTGATAATACAATAATGCAAAAAGTATTAATTTAAATATAAAGTGCCATTGAATGTTTGAACCTGTTTTTCTCAAAAACCCTAAAAGTGGACATACAACATGTGTGCACTAAGCCATCGACGTGTAGTATTAACTGTTATAACGAAACAAGAGGTACTTCAGGAGCTAGAAAACAGTGGCAATGCCGTCGATTTATCAATATATGATTGTAAGGAAAATCGCCGCAAGTAAGAATTTTAAAAAATTGAGCTTACGCATTAATTGAGTCGACGAATATGGGACTTATGTATTTGTCAGAATAAATACCCGAAGAAAAATATTATATTGTCGTATTACAGCGTTGGGAGATCTCGGGAACTAATTACATTTATATTATTTTTCAGTTCTGGTATAGCTACTTGTATTATTCTGTCTGAAATATAAAATAATCAGTTAGTGGAAGTTACACTATCCGAACAATAATATCTCCTTATTAATTCGGACCCTGGAGTTTCTACTGTAATACAAATAGGCCCTTTTAAATACCCATAGCAGCAGTAGCTGTTTACGTATCGGGTTCGTTAGTGTCTCGCATTAAAAAAGTATGCGCTATGCAAATTCCTTGTACGTACAATTTGTCGCTTCCTTACTCTCGCTCGCGATAGAAAAACGTTTGAACCTGTTAACGGAAGCAAACAGCTGGAGCGTCCTGAATATTGTAATGGTAGGTACAAGTCACTGTGAATCGACAGACACGAAAATAGGCAGGCGGATAAAGATGGTACTGTTCACTCTTTCGATTCAATGGAGAACACTCTTCGGTGACAATACTTGACGCGTGTCTACGTCCAACGCTTAGGGCAACCCCCATTAGCACGCCCTTAGTGCTAAGCTCTTTAAACCCCATGAACACATAATAATAGACCATAGAACAGGTACCACCATATGGCCCAGTCCCCGCACCCCATTGTCGACACTTGGCCGATCGCGCTTTCAACGTACATGTGTGCTCAAGGCTTAACAAGCGGAAAATTCATCTATATCGAGATGCCAGGTTGCCCATTTCTGCCTGGAAGTCACTTTTAAGAAGCCAACCTCCTTGGTTCTGAATTAGTGGGCGACGCCTTTTTAATTCGCCTTTTTATCTGAAGAAGTTTGATAGACGATTCTAGCTACTTTATTAGCTCTTTGATTACTTATGCAATGCTTCATTCCAAAAGTATTTATGGACCTGGTAGGTCATCCCAGAAGTTCCTGACGCGGTATGCTTTCTAAAGAGACTGATAAGAGGTCGACTCAGCTAATAGTAGGTACACATGAGGAGCTGAGAGTCATAGTGGTGTAAGTCCAAGCTTGGATAATTTGAGATAATAACAATTTTTGCGTCTCGAAGCCTCCGTCTGTTTACTTTCATAATGAATTAAGTTGTAACTTCATTCTCAACTGAGAAATAAGAACATGTCTCTTTGGAACTTAGAACATGTCTCTCTGGTCCGCCTCCGATTGCTTTGGTTGTAGAGGACCAAAAAATAAGATATGCGTGTTTTTTTGTAATGTAACATTTTCATATTTAGGGGGTTAAACCACCCCTCAGAGTTACAAGATTTTTTACGTATTCCCCTCCGATTGCTTTGGATTTTTATATATTTTAGAGGATCGAAAAATAAGAAACGCGTGTCTTTTTATTTTTCCCATTTCCACGTTTAGGGGTAAAGCCACCCTTCAATGTTCATAAGACGAGGCACAAAAGTTCCTATTGTTTTATACTTATTTTTAAGTATATACATATTTATCATAGTTGCATTTTAAACCTTTCGATGAGTTGCTACAACTGGAATATATGAGTTTTTTATAACACAAAACGCGAAACATCAAGCGAGTGACTTATACCACTAAGAATCTCGGCCCCCATATAATAAGAATATTATTACGCAATATTTTCTACAAAACTCAAAGGTAAGTTTGAAATTTTGATCTAAATTCCGCCAGAAAATTCGGTACGAAATTACCTTTACCTAAGAATTAATTTTAAACGAGGACCCTTAATAACTCTTAATAAACATTCAGATTAACATACGCATTGGTGAATAGAAGGTTGTCCACTTATCAGTTCCCTACTATATTTCCCTCCCCAGCACGATCGACAAATCTGCATCTCTCAGTCTTAAAAAGCTCGAATCAAATTTCTCAAAAATGGCTCAGTACACAGTGGGACCGGTATGGCATGGACATAACTTGGACATAACATATCTTCACGGCTAGCCCCATCCTTTCTCAGTTGCACGTGCTTATACAGTAAGAGCGCGAAGATTAGGAGAAACGACAAGAGAATAGGAGATACTTACCAACACTGGACGTGGCTCCGACGCTGCTTCTTCCCGGCGTCGCGGCGGGTGTAGGTGGGCTGGCCTCGAGGCCCTGGTGGACCCCATAGAGGCCGAAATCTTGCTCGTTCGAACTGGCGCTGCTGCACTTTCGTTTCTCTTGGTTGTGATTCAAGTGGAAGCTCTCGTTCTCGACGAGGCCGACGCCGAGCAAGCCGAGGTTCGGCCTCAGCTCGTCCATCAGCTTGTTCTGGCCGCAGTTCGCAGCTGCCGCGGCAGAGAAGTTCAGCTGCCTGCTGAAAATCGCCGGGAAGATGTTGAACTGCTGATGATCGAGGCTCAGGGCAGTGGTCGGCAGGGACGAGCCACCGCCGCCGCTGACAGAGGTGCCGCCGACGGAACCGACGCCGCCAGCACCGGGTCCCCCGGTACCTCCGGATAGGTCGTTAGCCAGGGTGATGCCGGGGTGACCTTGTCGGGGTCTCGCGATCTGAATGTTCCTGACGTTCTTCCACCACTTACCAGGGCATCCTTCGCTCTTCCCCTTCAGGAGGAACCGCGATCGAACCCTCTTTGTTTCGCAGTGTTACCGAATCGACGGGGGGATCAACAGTGGTCCAAAGCGCACTAGTCGAGGCTGTACAATTTCTTTTAATTGCACGCTTACGTTGGCTGGGTTATGTCTCTTACCCTTGCTACTCTAACTGCAAAATGATCCCTTACACTGAAGATCTTGAGGCTTCGAAAGCTTCAACTCTAGATCCAGTTGTAGATAGGCGTCTTAGTACCCGCGTTACAGGCTCGAATAGTGGTAAGACTCCGATTCGACTAGCTTCAATTCCTCAATATCTATGATCCCCTCTACAGGTATGAAAAGTAAACTAGAACATTGCAAACAACTCTTCACACATAGCCGTAGAGTTCACTGCTTCCACACAACATCGACGACACTGCTCGAGAACTGATCCTGCTGATTCAAACAAGTTTTCGTGCGTTGCTTCTCGGTCTGGCAACTTCTCCGTTATCAACGACCATGTTACGAACAGTTTCCACAGGCTCCGGTGTCAGTTTAAGGGTAACTGTGAAGCCTTCTAACTTGTCACCCGCAAATGTCGTGCACAATTGGATAGTCTCGCGCTGACTAGTTTATCTGACTTCCTCGTTGAAGCTCCTTCTTCTAAACATCGGACGAACGTCTTCGCGTCTTTCCAGTCAGCGATTCCTTTCACAGCAGCGGCTTCTCCAGCGATGCCTCCACGATCCTTCGCGACGGGTGTCTCTGAAGAGTAGGCCTCGACGATCCAGTCGGTCCAAGTCCACGGATTCAGCGCCTCGATTTTCACAACGATGAATCTGGTAATATCGGCTACCAGCTCCTCGATATTTCGGCGACGGTGCGGTGAGAGTATCGAAGGGGAACGTCCGGTGCTTTTTTCCCCCAATAATACCGGGCGGAATGCGCGCGAGTGCGGAGCGAGCCGAAATGTAAAAGGGGACAACGGGGACGAGACTGGGGAAGGGTTGAGAAACGCGGCTAGTTAATCGCAAGCGGACGTTATCGCTACCGTGGCCTCGATTCGAAATTCAAATCTTATTATCTCGTCGATGCAATTAGGCGGGTCGGAACTGGATGGCGGCAGGGTGGGAGGGAGGGAGGGAGGGTAAGTAGCACGGAGGACAGTATGCCGTGGAAAATTAGAATATCGAAATAATTGTCGGAGGAATGGCGGGCGCCCGGGTCGGATACTGGCTAGGCGGAAGACGCGCGTCGCGGAGACGGTGACGGTGACGGCGGGCAGCGGAGAGACGTGGCAGAAAGCGTCCGGCGATGAATCGCGCCCTTCCTTCGTGCCGTAGGATAACGCGTTACGTGGAGGAAAAAGCCGAAACGATAGGAGAGTCGGCCGTATTAGAGGGGCGACCGCTCGCCGTGAGTTCTTGTGGGATTCTGTCCGCGAAATGCAGTTATCCCGGTGACTCCGCGGGGGGACAGAGAGCGTTTAGAGGGGTTGCTACCATGGTAGGGGGGTTGTTGGCTATAACCAGCGCGGCCCCTCTCGCCCCCGCGCCCGCTCCGGCGACGAAAGCACGAGGTCCTCGTTGCTTCAGCCGATTGGACGCTCGGGGGATGCGTTGCCCGGACGACCGCCAATCCCGGCCGGCGTACTGCCACTTGCTGCACCCCCACCTGCCCGGCAAGATGGCGGAGTTACCAATAAAAATTCGCCCGGAAAATAACCTGCGAGCGATTTTCTTTCCACCCCGCTGTGTAGCTTTTCCAACCACCCACACGCGCGGACGGCCCGTGCACGTCCCTACCAACACTGTCCCGCCGGTGGGGCGTCTTTTCTACCACCCCTCGCATTCATGTTTCTCATCCTTGCCGTCCACTTTGGCTTCGTCTTCATCTCGAGGCACACACTTACCAACCCTTAACGCTACGCCCTATCTCCCTTTTTTCCCTCTTCGCACCGGCGTGCCTTCCTTTTTATTATCCCGCGGCAGATAGCTTTTTTAATTCTTTGCTCCCGCCGCCACCCCCTCGTCCCCGCCCCTCTTTCCCGTTTTCGGCATTTGATTGTAACCCACACCCGTGCCCGGACCGGCCACACGTACGAGTCCAGCGAACCCTTTGTTACATGGCCGCGCATCGTTTACACCGCGTGTTGCGCCTGCTTCGAGATTGTAACAAATAGGACGGGTTTTATAACGAATTCTCGGCCATCTTTGTATTTCGTGTTCAGCTTTTCGGTAATGCGTAACTCGATAGCGCGCGCAGCCTGGCCATGCATCCTGCGAACATTTTGTTCTTGCTTCCCCTTTTTTTTATCCACTTTTTTTGCTCGTCCTATTTAGCCGCTCCGCGCCTCTCTTTTGTTCCTTCAACGCGAACGGGTCTTTTAAAATTGATTTTCGGTAGTTCAGCGTAACGCGGCCGGTTCCCGCGGCTGGTTTTACAAGTTTCCAACGTTCATTGGTACCGAATTACGGGCAAGTCAGATTTTAGGTATCCATGAATTTTTAGGTTATTAAGGAGACAAAATTTGCCTTTGTTATAAGTCGGGTTTATTTGTTTGGTATTGTTGAAGGAAAAAACGTCCACTTGTGCAGAGAATGAATTGTGGTGAAGCCTTTAAGTGTAAAACATTGACATCGCAGGTATCTAGTGACTAACAAGGGAACATCCCGAACCCAGAAATTCAGAAAAAGCTGAATCTTTGTGAATATGCAGGGAATTTCCTTCTGATTATAACGCAATTTTTGTTTGGTGACGAAATTCACTCTAAGGGGTGTAATTGACCCCTGAAAATCCGGGTATTTTCCAGTTTTGTGTTGTAACTCGTGAACTGTAAAATAATTTTTAAAAGAAGTAACTTTTGTCTTGAAACCCTTTTTTTTATCTCTTACAGTTCGCGAGTTATAACACAAAATTGGAAAATAGTCGAATTTTCAGGGGTTAATTTCACCCCCTTCGAGTGAATTTCGGCAGCAAACAAAAATTGTGTTGTAATCAGGAGGAAATCCCCTGCATATTTACAAAGTTTCAGAATTTTTTGAATTTTCGGGATCATCCCTTATTAGGGGGGAAACCTCTGTATTTAAAATTTCAATATCGGTTCGGACGTGTGTGTCTAATGTTTTTTCATTTTTTCTATACTTGCTTACGCTTTTTTCCCTCAATTCCCCTCTAAGATTTTTAAATAATTAATTTAGTCGATATCGTTATTGTTAATATCTTAAAATATGTTTTCTTGATACGCTTAATTTTAAACTGTTCCATCAGTGAACCCGATGTGTTTTTGTCTATCTTTGATTGAATTTTTAGAAAACGACAAAAATAAAAATAAAAAAAGCACTGTCGATTTTTATTTATTCAGTTGATAAGTACATTTAATTTCAATTGATTCCGAAATGAGTTTACTGTAGAAGTGTATTTATATGCTTCGTGAGAAATTCCGTTTCGTTTAATGGAGCAGGCACACTGTAATTTCCAAAGAAAAGCTTTCTCATTTGAATATCCTTACTAAAGTATCATTCCATTGTCGTCCACCTTAAACTTCGAAATTTATGAAAACTTCATTGTATTCCTGGATTATCAATGCCCGGGACGGTTGAACTCCTAACTCTTCAAACTTCAAGAAAAATACTTAATTAATTAACACTGCTATCTTTAAAATAAATAATAAAATCATATATCCACAGCCTTTTTAAAGAATTACGTAGAAAAGTAAACAAGAGAGTACCAAATTTACGAGCATTAATTTAGATTTTCGATTACAAAATGTCGATTAATTTCGCAAGTTGGAAATATAACACGTAATTTATATATATTATTTCAAAATTTAAAGTATATAGTGCAAGTTATTTTATTATATTAATCCAAATTTGAAAAATTGTAACTGCTTCTACATGCCTGCATAGAACTTCCCCATTTCTCTTCTCCTGCACGAAATTTTCAATAATTTCAACCCCTCCCGTCATCCAGAATGATTCACGTTCTCAGGCGTGTCTAAAGAGAAGGTGGTTCCTCGTTCTTCGACGTATCCCTACAAAACCCTTCGATTCGTCTACTTCACGCTCTCCTCGTTCCACCCTCCACTAGGACGTGGCGACAGGGTCTCCTTGAGGGTGAGATTGAACAGGCATGCAACCGAACAGCATGAGAAAGCGAGGCTATGAAGGAGAAACGTAAAGTTTCGAGAGCTTCAGCGCCTTCAAAGTTTGTCCAAGTTTCATAAAAAAGTTAGCCATCGTTTCTGCCGTGATAGCAAAAATCAGTTCATTAGTTATATTTTCCATATGTAGGTCACGCGTGAAAGACGCCCTGTAAGAATTCAGCAGGCACGAAAACAAGAAATTCCCTCAAATCGTGGAATACCAATAATTCTCTAGATTTAATAGCTTAGCTTTATAGAGATGTATAATTAATACTTTTGCAAACTAATACCTCCGAAAATAAACGAAATGTAAATCTTCTGATTGTTTTTTGGAAATTCAAATTGTTTAGTCTCGCGAGAAAGGTTATGACACAAATTTTCTCTGGGTTTAGATTTTTTTAGGTGGCAACATGTACTTTGGAATATTTACATTCGTAGTTCATTGTTTGACGAATATGATATTTCTAATATAGCCTGAAATGTAGCATAACACTAGTCCAGGATAGAAAGTATTATCTGTCCGTGTCTGATGGCATACTGAGCGTTTCTACTTGCACGATTTATCTGGTAAAGACGAGTTTCGAAAAAGACATCCTTTCGCCACTTTGTATCCATTCTTTATTTCATCACGACATAAGCTGCAAAGGTGGTATTTCAAAACGTGTGGGGCCCTTTTAAAAGACTCGACATGACCTATTGTGGTCTGTGTGCTTTCACCTCAGAGAAGCTCCATTGGCTAATTATATGCTGAAGGGTCCGTCAAACAACTCAGAAGTAGGGCTGGGACTATTCGAATAATTTAGTATTCAAATATTTTACAAGTATTCGAATGCTACGAATAAATTTCAAATATTTGAGTATTCGAATGTTATTATTCGAATACTGATCTATTCGTATACCGATGTATTCGAATACTGATCCATTCGAATACAGATGTATTCGAATACAGATGTATTTGAATACTGATCTATTCGAATACTCATATATTCGAATACTGATGTATTAGAATACTGATCTATTCGAATACTCATGTATTCGAATACTGATCTATTCGAATACTGATATATTAGAATAGTATGGTGTGAGCTGGGTCAATTAAATTAGCTTACAAGATTTCACCCTGACAAATGAAGCTAAAGACTAAAGAACTTGATTTATAATTCACACCATACTATTCGAATACTTAAATATTCGAATACTATTCGAATACTGATGTAGAAGTGGGTCAAAATTAGCTTACAAGATTTCACCATGATAAATGAACCTAAAGAACTTGATTTATAACGCACACCACACTATTCGAATACATCAGTATTCGAACACTTAAATATTCTAATAGTATTCGAATACTTGGATATTCGAATAGTATTCGAATACTCGGGTATTCGAATAGTATTCGAATACTTAAATATTCGAATAGCATTCGAATACTTGGATATTCGAATAGTATTCGAATACTTGGATATTCGAATAGTATTCGAATACTTGGATATTCGAATTATATTCGCCAAATAATTGAGCAACTGAAGTATTCGAATATTCAAATGCCGAAAAATTCGACAAATAGTCCCAGCCCTACTCAGAAGTATGAAATAATATTATGTGGAGTATTAACCAACTTTTTGGGTGCCATTTATTTAGGCTGAAACATAGTTCTTACTTAAATGTTTGCATTTAGTAGGATTTATGAATATAGACATTGTTTTTAAAAAATTGAAGTACCTACAGGTTTTAAGATCGCATAGTTTCCTCCTTTTACCGCTCTTCTTTAAAAGGATCATAATTTATTTGGCGCTTTATTAGAAATGCAACCATTTAGTGCACTATTTGATACTTTAGTTAGAGTGTTGAATTTTCAAATTAAATATAAGTATGTGTGTTTTAAAAAGTTTCTTTTATGGAAGATCTAGGCGCGATTACGTTGCGCGTCCGTGGATGCGCATTAGTTCGTTAAAGCTATATCAATGTCTCGGCCATTAGAAGGGAAAGCCACCATGAGACAGTCAGCGACCGTCAGACACTCTGTGGTTCTGTTGGAACACTTTCCTTAATTATAATGTATTTTCGGTGGTGAACCGCTTCAGTCTACCGCTAGTGTACATGATCGATCATTTTTCCTTGTAATGGATACTTGCAACTGAATCTGCCATTTATTTTACAACAGAAGTTCGGCAACTCGAAAATTCAAAAATATCTAAAAATATGCAGAAATGTAGCTCAAGTAATGCCAATAACGTAACTATTTTTTTATTCGGCAATAAAACGGTCTTAAGGGAGTAAATATCCCCTGAATATTTTACAAAGCTGTATGGCTTTCGATATTTTATAATAAAGCGATAAATAATTTTCAAGAAAGGTTGGTGGGGATAAATTTTGAAAAATAGATGTTTTTTGCCGCTTTATAGGACATAAAAAATCATAGAACTTTGAATTTAACTTCTTCTCGATATCTTTTACAGTTTCGTAGATATTCACGATAATCTGAAAAGTATTTCCCAATCAAAAAATAGTTACGTTATTAGCATCACTTGAGCAACATTTCTGCAAAATTACAGATTTTCTTGAATTTTCGAGTTACCGAATTTCCCTTGTTAGTTGAAGACTCTGGAGGATAAGAGTTTTATGCAATGGCAAACAAAAATTATTTGAAGCATTAAAGTGCCTTGAAAAAAAAAGGATCAATGATTCGAAACTGTTATTATTTAAATGAGATTTATGGTAAATTCTAATGAAATCTAAATTCTGTTATTTAATAGAAACTAAGGAATTTTAAATGCGCATAGGAAGATATAGAATTCATATTGTATCTCAGACACATAAATTTTGAAAAAGTGAAAATGAGAAAAGAAATTTAACCGCCCTCTCTTCAGTTCATGTATTTATTTTAACCAGTAGATAACTCGTCCAGCAAGGGTCATACATTATAATTAAAAGCCATGCACATGGAGTTAAATATAGGATTTAACAAAACACGTAACCGTAAATGATATTGTAAATTTTATTATACCATTAATTTTCCGAAAATGCCGCGCCGGCGTATCGGTAAAATGCGTTGCAGTATTATTACAGAATGTACACAGCAGAATATTATTTCCGCCAAAAAGGTTCATTCTAACGAAATCGCACCCAAGATAATTAAATCTCCTTATTTATAAAATTAAAATAATAATTTCTGATTAATGTTTTCTTCTTAATAAAATCGTTATTATTCGCTATACAGTAAAAAACGTCGAGAAAATATTAAAATTGAATGGTACAGTGTGTCCGTTTTACTGTACCATACGTGTATTTAGATTTAATCGAGTGGTTTTAAATACAGTCGCGTATGAATTCCACATGGACTTCTATGTAACGCCAAACCACTGTTTGTACATGGTTGCCGTTTCACGGATCTAATTTATAAGGGGTAGATCGCTTAGATTAGATCAGCTCTTTTGGATTGGAAAGCCGACTTTACGGTCTACATGGACCATATGCAGGTTGTACTTTATAAGGGTGCTCCGAGCACACCACTTAATCGATAAGATGCGAAGGTGAAGATAAATCTGGTTATTTCCCGAAATTCTCTCCTTAACAAAGTGAGTTACCTTTACCAAGGGATTATGCCACTTTTTCCATTAATTTAAACAGCATTGTTATCCTGTCTGCATTCTATAGTCAATCGTTAAACGGTAAAAGGAGATAAAATAATTATCTGGTTTATAACGGAATTAATTTAAAAAGAAACAAAAATGATTGATATTGCTAATTGAAATGTAAATGTGGCAAACAGTGTGGGTTTGTGAGCCGCAGAAATATTTTTCTGAGCGATGAATAAAATCATGCTTCGGCTTGAACAATAATCATTTTTCGCCCATGTGCAAATCCGTCCCCTCGTTTGCTTCTGTGGCGCACGCGCATATATAAGTGAGTACACTCGTTTGTGTTGTAAGTGTATGTCAGTCTGCGACACTTGCTTAAACGAAGTGATATTTTTTTCTATATTAATGTCTAATGAATTTTAAATTAGTATATTCTATTTTTCTAAAATATTATTCTATTTAATGAAAGTTTACGCATTTGTTTGAAAAATCACATGAGTAGTGTAAAAGTACCTATTCCTTTTTTTATGGAACAGGGTGCGAGTTCTCTAGTGTCACTTGAATGTATTAGTAAATATTTTTCTGCAGCTTATTGTACAAGGAATTTGCATCTTATATTGTATATATTTGTGGGATATGCATTAGGGCGGAGCGATACTATATAAGCGAAAATTTAAATTTGAATTTTCAGTTGGCCCGGGAGCGAGATAGTTGTCTTTTGATTAACCAAACACAATGTAAACAAATTTTGGAAAAATACTCATGTCTGCAGATTCCTTTTTCTCTTAAAAATTTAAAAAATAAGATTCGCATTGTGAATTTTTAAAATTTAAATTTGAATTTTCAGTTGGCCTGGGTGCGGGATAGTTGTCTTTTGATTAACCAAACACAATGTAAAAAAATTTTGGAAAAGATTCATATTTGCAGGTTCCTTTTTCTCTTAAAAATGTAAAAATTCACAATGTGATACTTATTTTTATATTTTGAAAATTTAAATTTGAAATTTCAGTTGGTCTGGGTGCGGGATAGTTGTATTTTGATTAACCAAACACAACTGTACAAAAATTTTAGAAAAATATTTCTGTCTGCAGGTTCCTTTTTCTCTTGAAAATTTAAAAAATATGATTCACATTGTGAATTTTAAAAATTTAAATTTGAATCTTCAGTGGTCCTGGGTGCGGGATAGTTGTCTTTTGATTAACCAAACACAACTGTAAAAAAATTTGGGAAAAATACTCATGTCTGCAGATTCCTTTTTCTCTTAAAAATGTAGAAAATAAGATTCACATTGTGAATTTTTATAAATATTCATGTTTGCAGGTTCCTTTTTCTCTTAAAATCGTAAAAATTCACAATGTGAATCTTATTTTCTACATTTTTAAGAGAAAAAGGAATCTGCAGACATGAGTATTTTTCCAAAATTTTTTTACAGTTGTGTTTGGTTAATCAAAAGACAACTATCCCGCACCCAGGCCAACTGAAAATTCAAATTTAAATTTCCGCCTATATAGTATCGTTCCGCCCTAATATACATATTATGTATTACGTAAAAAATTATATGTTGTATATTATGTGTTAATATATTTGTATACTAACACTTGTAAATAGTAGCGCACGTTAGTGCTAGTATAAACATAGACACTGGAAACAGCAATATTATGAAACTTTCCAGTGCTGTATATTGTAGTATAGTTTAGCGTATAGTTTACCATATTACCGCGTTTACATTACTCTTCAGTTTAGAACAAAATTATTTGTTAGCATGTATAAGCGTAGGTCATAAATACATAAACTCTAAAATTATGAGCTCGACAGAACTGATACTATTAAATAATAATACATATAAAGAATCTCCATCAAAACTCGTTTTCAAATTAGTATTATACAAGGTGCCCCAATAATCGTAGTGCAACCGAGAATGGCTTGATTTGCCATGCAAAATTAAATATATAAATACAAAGTATAACAGAAAAATACAATTTCGAAAATCTGACAGCTATATCTGCGAGGAAAATTTCTCAAACACAGTTTTCTTCATAATCGAAGGTTGTGCAAAAAAATTCATTCTGAAGTTTCAATTTTTTTCCAAAAAATCTTAGGCCCTACTCGGTTATAGGTACAAATTACTGGGACACCCTGTATAAAACATTTTACTAACAACGAAACGTTCCCAGCCCGAAAATTCTGATTTTAATGAAATTTCCTGTGAATGTAGAGCATATTGCAGTATGCAAGGAACAATATTTTTTCCTGCAGAATTCGTTCACTCTGAAGGGGTGAAATCATCCCTTAAATTTATCGCGTTTTTTCTATTTTTTTGACCCAACTTTATTTATCTTTTTGTAGTATGACAGAGCATAACAAATTAAACAATTCTTATATTTAAAATTCTGTTCTATCTCGGGCCCTTACAAACTTATATTAAAAAACGAAAAAACGCGATAACTTTAAGAACTGATTTCCTTAAAAAATTTCATTAAAATCAGAATTTTCGCATGGGGAATGTCTCCTTGTGAAGCGAAAAGTAGAATACAAAAAAATTACATGAAGAAAATTTCATTAAAAAATAAGGAAAAAATCAGTAAAAGCACCCTTGCTAATGCAGAAATCTCAGCTGGTATTGTTCATATTAAATCGCAGATATATTAGCTTGTTGAAGCGTAACAATTATTTTCAATACTCCCAACGTGATCAGGCAGTAGTGCGTTTCTTGAAAGAAATTCTATACTATTGCTGACAAGGCATCAGTTTGTTCGTGGCTAGTGTGACAGATTTCGACCACGCCCTGTCGATATGGTGTGCACCCCCTTTTCAGAATATCCCTGCACCCTCGAACAGTGCATCGGAAATTCACTGGCTTTGATCTGCACGCAGTGCCTCTTCGAGGATCACACGTACCATCTATGTATGTTCAGATGAATGTCCGTCAAAGACGTCCAAATACTGGGCGCAGACTTTCGCTTTCTGCTTCGCCCGGTCGGGAAGCTATTCGCAGGTGAAATCGACCAGAACAAACGTAGAAACAATATTTCTCTCAAATATCCTGAAGCTCGCAATTTATCCTAAAATTAAAATCTACAAAGAGTTCGATTCGTAAAATCGTGTGTGTATTTTGATTTTTATTATACTGGGAATTTGACAAACAGCCTGACTCTGGCTTTTCATTTTGAAAGAGGATCTAAAATCTAAAAGAATATCTGGTTAAAAAAGAATTAAATATTTAATTTCGTAAGTATGCCTATTTTCAAAAATTGTTTTCTTAAATTCCAAAAAGTAATAGATAAAGATAAAATCTGGGGTAATCGATTAAATTACTTTCTGCGCTAATGTGCTTCGATTTTAAATGAAATGGCCCGCTTTTTGGAAAGCGTGTTGTCTCAGATTTAAAAAAAAATTGATTTGGGAATGAAAATTCGCCAAGCGTGCACGGGCAAGCAAAAGCAAACACCTTTTTTTTTACGTGTGAAACGCAATAAAGCAAAATTAAAGGCCACATTCATAATTTTTTTTGTCAGGAAATATGGGCGTGTTCTGGGTTCTACTTTCATAATTGGCCTATTCAAATCGCGAGCAATATTTTGACGTGGTTTTATCGGCGGCACGTGCGGCGATCAAATTGGCAAGCACGTGTCGCTTGCCTCTCTGACTTTTCGATAATAGGTGCTTTTGTCCAATTTAAACCTTCCCTTAAGTGTCAAAAAGCCCCATCGACCATTGCTAAAGATATAATCAGCACATTGCCGGTATTCCACTTCTTTTTAGCCAATGGGATATATTGTTCAATCAAGGTGCTTTACCAAAGAGGAACGCAGTAATTCGTAATTGTACAGTGTGTCGACATAGTAGTCATATTAAAATCTATCCCCTATAACGTCAAAATCCAAAAAGAAAAAGTTACTAATATTAAATCAGTATACCTATCGATATTGTCTCGTGAGTAAAACGAAATAATAACATTTCCAACTCTCTATCTCTATCCGTTTCATATTCGATCTCTTTGCTTCGTTCTCACTTTAGTCAATTTCTCCTTCGTTTTTAATAATTGGAAATAATGCGATTTTGCGAGTAAAGGAGACTGTTGTTCCCATTTTTAGAATTATATATTTTTATATAGTGTAGAATATAGAATTATATGTATAATCTGTATTCTGCATATTACCTACTTTTATTTACCACCTTTATTTCGCAATTTTCTTATCGAATATTACGTTCAAATTAGGGCTGGGACTATTTGTCGAATTTTTCGGTATTCGAATAATCGAATACTTTAGTTACTCAATTATTTGGCGAATACTATTAGAATATCCAAATATTCGAATACTATTCGAATACTATTAGAATATCCAAATATTCGAATACTATTCAAATACTATTCGAATATTTAAGTATTCGAATGCTATTCGAATATCCATGTATTCGAATACTATTCGAATATCCAAGTATTCGAATACTATTCGAATATTTAAGTATTCGAATACTGATGTATTCGAATAGTATGGTGTGAAGTGGTTCAATAGCATTCGAATACTCAAATATTCGAATAGTATTTGAATACATCACATTCGAATACTTGTAAAATATTCGAATATTAAATTATTCGAATAGTCCCAGCCCTAGTTCAAATATTACGTGCAGTTTCTTTTAAAAACGTAGGTACAAAGTTATTCAACACTTCTGTTAATAAAATCACTGACTCAAGTTACTATATTAATGATGAATCACCAGCAACTAAACCGTCTTCTTAAGCATTTCCATCACATACGAAATTTTAACTCCAAACTATATAAATATATAAAATATATAAAAGAGAATAAAAGGGAATAAATTTTGTTATGCAAAAAAATAGTATCAATACTTTCTGTTAAAATTTTGCAGTAAACTATTTCATGTTTCAAGGAAATCATGAAAAATAGAACAAATTGGATATGATTTATTCATTTTGCTGAAATTTTAATGGTCAAGTCATAAAGTCACTATTAAACCACTGTCGAAATGAAGTCAATCAAAGAGCTGTTGGAATCGTTATTAGGGGGTCAAAGAATTTACTAGAGTTAAAAAGTTAGCGAAAGAGAGAGAGAGGTAAAGTTTGTTAGACATTATGTGAGTTAAGAGTTTCATAGGATTTAGACTTAAAAAGTATTTTTTAAAGACCATATCGAGCTTTGTTTAGCACGTACTAATAAACGAATTATTAAGCACATTTACCAATGATTAAATACACTAAGAAGACCTTTTCTAAAAATCGAAAATTAAGTCCTTACAATATTGATTACAACAACCGTAAACGATCTCCCATAACGGTCACTAAAATTGCCTGAACCCTATTAGTGCGCCAAAAACTTCATCAAACCGCAAAGAGTTTTTTCTTTAATATCCATATCGCCCATAGTTGACCAGTGAAAATTAATAACATTTTCATTCTGATCTCGTTAAATTTTCTGTTACAAGTGAGGGGGAAGCTAGCAGAATATTCCACGTTCTAATGGGAGAACGGAGTGCCAATAGCGCGAGACAAAAATTCAGGAGAAACATTAGAAAAGTGTTTCCATCCGCCGGTGAGAGGCCAGCTAGGACGATCTTGTGGAAGCTTCGATTCGATCCCTCGATCCTCAACGGTTTCTGCCCCGAAGTTTTCTCTGCTTCATCCCTCTTTGTCATCATGATTCCCCGCCTTCGGCTCCCCTTTCTCTCCTCCCCGTTTCCTTTTTTCCTCGCTCACGTGTTTTGCCAAGAGCCCTCACGGGCGGAAGCGTCACGTACAGCTCTGAAACAAAAACGTAGCGACGTCAAATGTGATTACGAAAGCTGCGAGAGCAGCTCCAGAACGCGGATGCTGCGCTAGGTTAGGTGGAGAACGCGGCGTGGGCGGATGAAGGATGCCTAGAAAGGGTGGACCGGGGGAACCGGGGGGTGCAGAAGGCAGAAGATACTGGAAAGAGAGAGACCGAGGTAAAGAGAGCTGGCTCAGGGCTGAATCTATATATGGACCAGCCTTAAAAATTATTTACTTGAAGCTTTTTAATCAGATATATTCTCCGGACTGATGGTTTGTCATTCAATTAAACGCGGGTATTTTCAATTATTTTATCGGTTGCATCAACCCATTTCCTTGCACGATTAAAGATGTAAGATGTCAAGGAAACTTCTTATGAATCATTTAATTGGATAACGTGTTTTAACTCAATCTGGGATGGTAATGTGCACATGGTAAAGCTTGTTGTATTGTTGAAGCAACATTTTCTTGAATTATTCTGGATGTTTATTCTGAAATAGGGTTGGGACTATTTGTCGAATTTCTCGGTATTCGAGTACTCGAATACTTCAGTTGCTCAATTATTTGGCGAATATAATTCGAATAGTAGGTATTCGAATATTTAAGTATTCAAATAGTAGGTATTCGAATATTTAAGTATTCAAATAGTAGGTATTCGAATATTTAAGTATTCAAATAGTAGGTATTCGAATATTTAAGTATTCAAATAGTAGGTATTCGAATATTTAAGTATTCAAATAGTAGGTATTTGAATATTTAAGTATTCGAATACTGATATATTCGAATGTTTAAGTATTCGAATACTGATATATTCGAATATTTAAGCATTCGAATATTTAAGTATTCGAATATTTAAGCATTCGAATATTTAAGTATTCGAATACTAATATATTTGAATAGTATGGTGTGAATTACAAATCAAGTTCTTTAGGTTCACTTTTTTACAAGCTTTTATTTAGTTTCAGTTGTGAGTCAGGAAGAAGGTTTAATTTTGACTAAGTAGTATTTGAATACTGAAGTATTCGAATAATAACATTCGAATACTCAAATATTCGAAGTTTATTCGTAGCATTCGAATATTTGTAAAATATTCGAATAATCCCAGCCCTATTCTGAAATCGTTCGTTTCTTTTTAATGTCCGCACTGAAGTTTGGAATAGCAGGGAAATTTCATAGTGGTCAGTTTTCAAGCATTCTTTCTGCAAAGTATTTATATAACCGGGGGGTTACTATTATTTGATATTCAGATTGTTGTTCCATTACTTTGTACTTATTTCTATTTCATAGACAATATCAAGTACAGTCTTACACTGTGTTCGTCTTCGATTTTCTATTTTACAAGCCAAGTGATCTATATTATACACAATTCTGGAAATCACGTTTATTACTTATTGTGAAATGAAAATTTTAAAAAATATTATCAAAATTCTTTCAAACGAAGTAGTACTCCAAATAAAACGTGCAAATATATAGGAATACTTGTCTATGTTAGAAGCTGTGGCAACTTCGATGCAACTTCATTCTTCTTTATCCGTGTTACTTTAATTTTAAACTTCTAAAAAATGTATAATACAATTTGGACAATAGTACCACAACATGGAAGTCACACGAAACACTCCAGACTTTGTTTACACTCCATATAATTTATTCCTTACATTGTAGTACCGACATACCTAATTCCTAATTATTTTATTAATCTGAATTGTTGTTTCAAGAATTTCCTATAAAACCACAATATTTGCAAAAATCTTAAAGTACCAAAATGCAGTATAGCATGCGACACAGGAGCACGTGTATCAAATATAAATTTATTAAGTTACATATCACACAGAAACGACACCAAATACAGATAACTTTATAATTTATAAACTTTCAGGTAAATTCTTCTAGTGACATTTAATTTCTCCTCTCGCGTCTGCAACATATCGGATCGCGTGATTAAAGACACAACACACTCATCTTCATGAAATTACTCGCGTGAGTGTGAAAAATACGTCTATGATTCGACGAGGGATGGAGGGAAAGAGAAAGGGTAGAAGTTCAGGGCTCCTGGAGTCCGCCATCCACCTCTGGGCTCGCTAGATAGCTGGGTATGGCTCGATAGGGACGAGGCAGGGGGGAAGGTGGACGGTTATCAGGGGTGGAGAATTGTCATGGAGGCGGGGGTGGTTGGGCTCGGGGTTGATTCTGCGAGAGCTTCGAGCGATGGCTCGGCCCAAATGTGTGCCTCCGCGTATCTGTGCGTACGTGCGTGCGTACGTACGTGCGCGAAAAATCAATCAGTACGTTCGACGCGCCGAGCCGTGGACAGCTATGATTCTAGGGATGTAAATGGGATAGTCGTTGCCGAGGCGAGAGAAATGCCCGACCCTGTTTACGCGATGCCTGCTTGTGATACTAGGGAGAGATATAAATGAGAGATGAACATATAAAGACAGGTGGAGGTTTAAAATAAACACTCCATAACCCCTACAGCACATTTGTTGCAGAAATGTCTCAGTTACGTTGCGGTTTAATATTTGGGACATTGCACGGAATGTTGCCGATACGTTGCAAGTAAATTGCTATGTCCGCACCTGTTCAACGTTGCAGGAGATATTTCTGCAACATTGCAGGAGATATTTCTGCAACATTGCAGGAGATATTTCTGCAACATTGCAGGAGATATTTCTGCAACATTGCGGGAGATATTTCTGTAACATTGCAGGAGATATTTCTGCAACATTGCAGGAGATATTTCTACAACATTGCAGGAGATATTTCTGCAGCATTGCAGGAGATATTTTTGCAACATTGCAGGAGATATTTCTGCAATATTGCAGGAGATATTTCTGTAACATTGCAGCAGATATTTCTGCAACATTGCAGGAGATATTTCTGCAACATTGCAGGAGATATTTTTGCAACATTGCAGGAGATATTTTTGCAACATTGCAGGAGATATTTCTGCAACATTGCGGGAGATATTTCTGCAACATTGCGGGAGATATTTCTGCAACATTGCTTCGGGATTTTACAGCAATGGTCACGCAACGTTTCTGAGATTTTACAGCAATGGTCGCGCAACGCGGCCATTGCAATATTGCACGGCAATGTATGCACAATATTCCAGCAACATTGCACAAGCGTGTCCATTGCAATATTTCACGGCAATGTTTCCACAATGTTGCAGTAATATTGCAATGCAACCTGCAACCAAACGGCAACATTGCAATGTACTACAACGGTTGTGCAACGTTCCTGCAACGAAGTCTGCTGTAGGGGAAGGGGCATTTACGAAAATTTTGAATAATAATCAGGTGAGAATGATGAACAAAGAGAAGTTGAAATTGTAAGGTAGAAGAATTGTAAACTACTGATTTAAGCATTCTTTATTTTGAAACGTAGGTAATAGAAAATGAATGAAAATTCGGAAGCAATTTTTCAAAATTTACAATCTTTCTTTTCGTGAAATGTTTCAGTAATTAGCTTCTCGAAACATTGCAAGATTTCAATTAATTATTGAAGAAGGAATTAAAATACGTAGCAATGGATCACTAAATTAAAAATTAAAAATATAGTGGTAGTTAATAAAATGTTGAAGCTACAAAATTAAAGTTATAATGTTTGGAAATTAGAGAAACAATGCTTGATAGATAAATATTAGTAACAATGTATTGTCGATGTAAAAATAAAATAAAATGTCTGCTACTACTGCGTCGCCTGTATAATAAACATTCAGATTTGAAATTTTAATGGCGCATTAAACAAAAACGCGGGAAAGGAGGCAACTTATTTTTAAAACGACACCCGTTAGAATTAATGTTTCAACGTTGGTGGCGGAGTGATGGTCGCCAAGCCTCCATTAAAAAGTTGTTAAACGCAGCCTGACGGCGCCCTGCGGCAAATTGGAACCCCATCATAAGTCTTCCTTGTATATAATGTATATGGCTGTTAGAGCAAGCCATCTACAAGATAGCGATATCGAAGTAATTAAGTATTCGATGAAGATATTTTGATCGACCTTATGGGGGAATCTGATATCAACCAATGAATGTGCATGTAGTTGCGAATATCCAGCTTTACATGGCTATTGTGTTAAAACAATGCCCAACAGAGTGTTCTTACGAGTCTTTTTACGAAGAAAGTAGAAACTATTTTTACAATGTCTATGTATTTTAAAAATACTTTACTTGGCTATGCTATATATAAAAACTTTTGCAAAGTAAGAATAGTTTTTTGGAGCAAATGATTATTTTTGGAAGGGGTATTTTTGATTTTACAAGTTACAACTGGAACAATAAATCAAATCAAAGAGATGCAGTTTTGAAAATATGCAAGTAGCAAACAAAATTTTAATTTTTTTTTCAAAAATGTACCCTGCACAATACATATTTCTCTGCCTGTACTATATGTATATAGAGTTTATAAAAGAATTTAAGTCAAAATAAGTGCAATTCTTCATATTTGGATAATTAGGTAACTGGATACTTAAATTCAAATATTAAAATAACTTGGTCAAGTTTAGAATAAAACTAATTCAGTGATAACAGTTTTATCATTTTCTTATTTTAGAACTATAATAGGAAATATTAATACTTTTGCTAAGCCGTAAAAGAAGTTCAAAAATTTGAAACTAAATTCAACCAAGTAATACTTTGTGATTAATTTACACACCTTGGTTAATTAATTACGAGTTATATCTCAATATCCGAAAGCAAATGGTAATAGTGATAGGTAATAGTGATCACGTCGATTTGCGACATATCCCTAATGCAATTGCTTAGTATTAAATTTTTCTTTCATACTTCTCTTCAAACAACGCCACATAAAAGGGAGAAGAAATGCTTTTTACAGTTTAGCGTTTCGAAGACGCGATAAATTTATTTGACATTTTCCTTCCATATCTCTCATCTTCTCTACTACTGCTTTTTTCGAGAAAAAAACTCTCGAACAAGTTCAACGTTTTCTACGTAACGCTGACTGGAAACTCTTGGCCAAAGCAACGAGAGGTTCAAAATAAGAGAAAAGCGCGGCGTAAAAAGCATCGAAGTGGTAGAGGTTCGAGAGAGGATGGTTTAAAAGTACGTGGAATGGAAAAGGTGTGTAAAGGACGTAGGGGGTGCTGGTGTAAAATATAAAGCTAGATAAGGGAGTATCGAAATTTGTTTGTTACGTGCTCCAAAAATCGGTCGCCGCGTAAAAAAAGCGAAAACGAAATGTCTTCGGTATATAAAATGCAAAAGGTAACAGGGGAACAGAAGTGGCTGCGTTCAATCGATCCTTGAGAAAATAGAAAATATTTCGTTTCGAAAGCAATCGCGGAGAATCGAATAAACGGGGGAACTTCAAAAAATTGGTAAAATAAAAAAAGGGAAATTGAGATTTCTGTATTTTTCAAGCAATCCTTTTTCAATGGCAATTTCGATTATCAACATTACGGTGAAATTTGAAAAATTAAAATTACGTAAAAATACATATCCTCCAAAATGGTATTTTTATATTACTCTACAATAGAAGACTTTTTTCGAGAAAATCAGTTATAAAGACGGAACCGATTCGTAGTAAAATGTACTGGTACTTGACAGACTTTGAAAATCGTTCTTCTTGAATGCAAAGCTTTGTTAAAAAAAATCACGCTTCAGTTTCGACTTATCTTTGCACAAACATTAACTTTTCATATAGTTGCACCATATTTACATGTTACGAATTCTTAGCCAGGTGTACGTGTACCCGACGAGTTTTCAAAATAAATTTTTCCCGAAAACCAAGCCTCGTATGAAAAAATTTGATTTCGAATATTCCATTTATTTTTACAGGAAGAATGGCCACCTTTTGGGCTGTGCTACGAATACTGTTCTAGCCTGTATTTATTGTACCTAATACTACTATCGATGAAACAAAATGAAAACTGAAAGCAAACAGGAAAACACCTGGCTTTTAAAAATATACATGGACTCGATAATGCCTTCGAATGTTAAAATATTGTCTATCTATAAATTGTAAGAAATGTTCGTTAATTTTAAACCCTCGACTGGGAATGATTTTATAAATTATACTTAAGCTTCAGAGATTAACGTTAGTGTGCAAAATGAGAAGACTTATTTCATATAACTCAGCTAAGTAATTTATGTACATCTTAAAATAAGTTTTACAATTTATTTTTTATATTAGGGCTGGAACTATTCGAATAATTTAATATTCGATAGTATTCGAATAATTTAATATTCGATAGTATTCGAATACCTGGATATTCGAATAGTATTCGAATACTTGTATATTCGAATAGCATTCGAATACTTGGATATTCGAATAGTATTCGAATACTTGGATATTCGAATAGTATTCGAATACTTGGATATTCGAATACTTCGATATTCGAATAGTATTCGAATGCTTGGATTCGAATATTCGAATACCGAAAAAATCGACAAATGGTCCCCGTCCTAGTATAGATACGCAACAAACATTCAAGGATTTTGTTATTTTTATACAGTACAAAAGCATTAAGTGTCTATTCAATTAGACTTATATAAACTTTGGTCTACCTTTAACTAACAGTGAAAATTCAAATGTTTAACTTACTAATTTCTTTTTATACCTACAATAAGAGTTTCAAAATTTTCATTTTTGTATAAATCTTAACGCTGAACACAAAGTTTTTAACAATTCCATCTCTTAAACTTCATAAAATTACTTTGTTACTTTTCTGATAAGTCTTAAATATTAAAAAAAAACGTATGAACATTTTATGCACCCGAGATTTCACCATTACAGCGAGAAAATTAATGTGTTTTATCGGAGAGGATGGTTATTCCGCAAGCAGGTGATTATAAACGTTGGCCGGTTGAACTTTCCCGAAGATTGGTGGTTATCCTTCGAAAGATTATCTTGAAACCCGGTGGTTTTTCCACGCATACAACAAAGACAGGTCAGCGTTCGTGAGAGCAAAAAAAAAGGGGAGTGTAAAAACCGCGGCAAATCGAAAAACCGCGATGTGGCATTTTCAATTCTTTTTGCCAGCGAATGCCCCTCTTTTTTACGTACGCATAGGGTAGATGGGGTCAGCTTTCAGTGTAACGCGGTTAGGAAAATATTTTTAAAATAATTGTGCACTTACCTCGATGCAACAAGCTGGGCGGAGAAATGGCCAGTGAATTGAGTCGAAGGAGAACGGCAAAAAAAAAGGACGGGCTTTATAGAATCTTCCACTCTTCCCCTAGCTTTGCCCTCTTACGTGCATTAAGCGAAAAAAGGGGTGACAAATGCTGGTACGAAATAAAGGGACGTGGTGTATCTATAAATGAAATTAATATTTTAATTTATACGCACTTCGATTAGGAAATAGGAATTTCAACAGATAAATCAACAATAAATATCGATAGTAATTTTTCAACGTAAATTAAGAAAGTATTATTGTAAATGAATTTGTGTGGGTAAAATGTTTAAAACAGACACTTGTTTTCATATGGTGGGTAGTTGCTAAAATACACTATAGTACCTATACACTAAATTAATTTGCAAACTGTTAAGAACACAAACAAGTGGTTTATATAAAAGTTGTTTCATTTATGTAATAATGAAATTGTTTTTTGTCGATGTTATAAAATAGTTGGAAATGTTTCTAGATATCATTTTCACTGCTGTAAGTGGATTAGACATATGTTTTTATTTCATTATTTATTAAATAGGTACTATACATATATATATATTATTATTATTATAGGTGCATTAATAAATAACACATGCACCTATAATAATAATATATATATGTATAGTGACTATTTAATAAATAATGAAATAAAAACGTATGTGTAATCCACTTACAGTATATTCACTGTCCACATTATACAATTCAGGAAAAATTAAAAAAATTGAGTAGCATATATTTTGAAACAATTTGATAGAATATTACCATAAATGCAATAAGTATACTTACTGCAGTACCAAGTAGGCTTCTTTCACAACGAAAGATTCACAGTTATCCAGTTTTCTCGAATGAATTTGTGGTGTGCAAGATGAGCGTTAATTTCGAACCACTTGTAACCGTTAATTCATGCCCATTGAAAAGTTGTGCTGAATCTACTAAATGCTGATATTTTACGAAACTTATAAAGTCATCTATTTCGTTTTGTTCTATAAAGACAGCAACAATTACGTTTGTTATTTATTGCTTGGATGCATGAAACAATCACCTGGAATGCAGGTGAATAAAGAAGTGATGTGTTATTTTAATTATTAAAGTATGAAATAAAATTATTGTTTAATTGTCTAAAAGAAATTGTCATTTTCACTAATAGCTGACATATAAAAAATGACACTGAAATTGACACTTGCCTTGCGAAATAATTTGTTCCTTCATTTGACTTACACATAAAAATCTTAAATAATATGATATTGTTTTTAAAGTAGGACCAATATTCATTATCAATACATATTTTTTAAGATTGAAAAGAAGTAGATTCGTATGTGTGAAGCAACTCTGATTAATATTGGACTTTGAAAATATATAGAAATAATCACAAAACAGAGATAGTGTTTTATAGGTTCTGACTTACGACGTTTGTAAAGCTGCACAAAGTGAAATTAACTTTCTCCTTTTCCCACAATTTCTTCTTTCCTTTTACGCAACTACTCAAAATTATGTATATTTCTTAAAGCGGGGGTCATTTGCATTATTTATCAGTTCAGTATAACTAGACGATTCTTTAAATATGTATTTCTTTTTTATCACTTTCAAATACTATAAATATATATGGCTAATGTTTCTAATTGTCGTTAGATCGATCTTTCTAATTCATAGATTTGAAAACAGAGTAATTTGCTACTAATTCAGCTAATTTACAAAACTTATTTAAAATCCCTATGAAAATACCCGCAACCGATTTCACTCCAAATTTTGTACAGGAATAGTCCCACGAATCAGAGATCGATTCCAGATGTTACTTTTTCTCTAGGTCTTCATTGGTAAGAGGATTTTTTAAAAACTCATTTTGTGAAAATAAGCCGAAACCGTGAACAGACTCTGAATCCCTCGGCGTGAAAACACGCCGACACCAGTGGAAGTGAAAAAAAACCAGTAAGACCCCGCTAAATGTATGCTAAACGGCCCCGTTAGATGCATGCGGATCATCCCCACCATTTCTTTTAACTGCAAGGCGTGAGCGACACCACGCCACCTACACTAAACGGTCAAATTTGGTAACTTTGAACCGTCACTCCTATGCAGGATGTCCCACGAAATGGTACCTCACCATTACAAAAAAATTTTCGGACAAATGTTAAACCATTTGTAAGCGTGCATAAGTTTCGTAAACCAGAGTTTCTTTATCTGCAAATTTTTTTAGATATGGATGTTACCTTCTGTTTTTTAAATGGAACTGTAGCATTTTTTAATATTTTAATATTTATTTTAATATTTATTTTAATATTTATTTTTAATATTTATTAAAATATTAAAAAATGCTACAGTTATAAATGCTACAGAATAGGACAAATTTATTTAAAAAACGGAAGATCAAATCTTCGTCTCCAGAAAAGGTGCAGAAGAAGATACTCTGGTTTAGGGAAGTTAGGTCTGAATTAGGTTAGGTTTAACTTTAAATTAAATGTTAATTGCCTTATAGGTATATACACAGTAGCTTTTCTTCAATGGCTGAATCTACTTCATAATGATATGGATATTTTGCTTACGCTGCAGAGGGAGACACTTCATGCGGGAAATGCTGATTTTCCAACTTTGAGGGGCTGCTTCAAATCTTAAAATTGAAATTAAGCAAAAATTAAAAAATACGTGTTTCTTAGATTTTTGGGCTTAACAACATATTCCAAGGATAAACAAATCGGAGGTGATCACTTGGATAGTATTCCTCGTGAGGGAGAAACTACCCCTTATGTTTGTGTGAATGTAACTCTTAAATTACTGAAGGTAGCGAAAAATGCTTTAAACAAAAGTTACTGTTTCTAAAGCCCCCTAAATCGACGAGAAAAATTTCCAAAAAATTCTTTTTTTTCCTCAAACTGTATTCTTTTCCCTAGGTTTCTTATTACTAATAAGGGAACATATCGAACACACGCCGATTTTGATGAGACTCTGCAGATGTGTAGAATAGTGAAAAATATTTGACACCTATTTTTGTTATTGGCAATCGTGTATGTTGAAGGGGTAAAAACACCCCCTTAAGTTAGGGGTCGAAAACACATTTTCTGGAATAGCTCGAGAACTATTAGACGTAGGACAATTTTTTTCCTTTTGAACTGTGAGTTTTTTTAAAGACGATTCCAGTCCCTGCTCGGTTTTTAAAAAATTTCAAAAAATATGTTTTCGACTCCCAAATTTTGGGGCTCTTTCCACTCCTTCAACATGGATGATTGCAGATGACAATAAATACCTGTTAAATAATTGTCATTATTCTGCAAATCTGCAGAGTCTCGTCAAAATCAAAGAGCTTCCGTTAATAAAATTATTATTATTATTATTAAAAATCCACGTGTGTTGGTTCAGTATATTCCCTTATAAGTTTGACTTAACTTTTAACACTGTAGGTGCTTAATAGTTCTGCAACCTGTTAGTAAAAAGCATGAAATATTTCTTTCATGTTCCTAAAGCTATTTTACACCACGTGCAATCCATGTTCCTGGAGTAGTCTAAAGCAAATATATATAAATCTGTTAGAGATTCGCGGCTGTGCCACGTTAAATTGTTTACAATACCTACATAATACACTACCACTTGCAAACCTCTGAACAATATTGCTAACCATTATTCGTAACATAAAATATTAAGCGCATCATTGCATTATTAAATCCTCAACGAGTACACATAAAAACTGGAGCAACAGTGAAAGCCCAATATGAACCCTTGCCGTTGTTCACTATCAATCAGACACTCATTTGAATTCACGTCTGTGAGGGAAACGGAGTCTTAGAGAGTGCAGAAAGAAGGAAGTTTTTCTCCACGAGCTTTAATGCCGCATCAACTACAGAGTTATTAGCGACGAAACGGTACGTTGCTGTTTTACAGTTTAAGGAATATTTTAGTATCTTTTAAGAATCTGATGCTGCTGTTTTGTTGAGAAGCTGTTGATGAGTTAATTTTGTGTGACATATAGTGAGTTATAAGTTCGAATACAGTTTGACTACTGGATGAATGTATTTTTGGTTCCGCCAATTTTTCTGAAAAAAAAAAAGAAGTAGCTTGTCTGTGTATTGCGGATAATTATTTGACAGTTGAATTGTGCGGGAGTTCAGCTCGAAGTGAAACACAGAATGGAAGGTGGTTACCGAGCAGGGGCCGGGGATTTCGAGAGTCGTGTTCAACCATCCGGAAGCTATGAATATATTATTTGACGGGCAGTTTCGGTAGTCTCCGATCGGATGGAGCGTCGATCATGGCTGGCGCATCCCTTTGGGCCATTTTCATGCGTCAAAATGCGACACGCCTCAATCGAGCGGCTGCCACGGAATGAAAAAAAATATTGTTAATCAGCGAAATACTTTCATGAAATCACGCCAGACGCAGTTGCAGAAACGACAAGCGGCTCCACAGCTGTCCAACTGGTTGTAGACTCGAGTACCTATCCAGTACTACTGTGTGTCACTTTCAAATCTGCGAAACTGTAATCGCTTTGACAATTTTTAGCGCGTATTAAAATATACAGTACTGGAAATATTTATTGCATTACTCTCAAATTTAGAGGAGCACAATTTCCATAGCAATGCGATTGATAAAATGATTCGTGTTCAACTTATTTTGGTCAAAATAGTGGGCCACACATTTCTCCAATAAATAAATTTTGCAATATTATTTTTCTACTAATACAGTGGGGTATCCTATAATGATCAGTTTTTCTCGTTAAATCGAAACGCCTACAACGAACGCGAAGAATTATAATCGGCTGCACACTAGGGCTGGGACTATTTGTCGAATATTTCGGTATTCGAATATTCGAATACTTTAGTTGCTCAATTATTTGGCGAATATAATTCGAATATCCAAGTACTCGAATACTATTCGAATATCCAAGTATTCGAATACTATTCGAATATCCAAGTGTTCGAATACTATTCGAATATCCAAGTATTCGAATACTATTTAAATATCCAAGTATCCGAATACTATTCGAATATCCAAGTATTCGAATACTATTCGAATATCCAAGTATTCGAATACTATTCGAATATCCAAGTATTCGAATCCTATTCTAATATTTAAGTATTCGAATACTTGGATATTCGAATACTTAAATATTAGTATTCGAGTATTCGAATACTTAAATATTAGTATTCGATTAGTATCCAAGTATTCGAATCCTATTCTAATATTTAAGTATTCGAATATCCAAGTATTCGAATACTATTCTAATATTTAAGTATTCGAATATCCAAGTATTCGAATACTATTCTAATATTTAAGTATTCGAATATCCAAGTATTCTAATATTTAAGTATTCGAATATCCAAGTATTCTAATACTGATGTATTCGAATATCCAAGTATTCTAATACTGATGTATTCGAATATCCAAGTATTCGAATACTGATGTATTCGAATATTTAAGCATTCAAATAGTATGGTGTGAACTGTAAATCAAGTTCTTTACGTTCAGCGTGAAATCTTGTAAGCTAATTTTGACCCACTTCAGACCATACTATTCGAATACATCAGTATTCGAATATATCAGTATTCGAATACATCAGTATTCGAATATATCAGTATTCGAATATATCAGTATTCGAATATATCAGAATTCGAATAATAACATTCGAATACTCAAATATTCGAAGTTTATCCGTAGAATTCGAATACTTGTAAAATATTCGAATATTAAATTATTCGAATAGTCCCAGCCCTAATCTGGAATAGCTATCGTCTGCATTAATAACATACTTAACTCTTTAGTTTTATTAAACACATTTTAACCATTCTCCCAAAACATTCTATAAAACGTGTATTAAAAAATCTGAATTACAAGTGTATTGATTACAAATAATTGCAAATATGATCGCAGATAATTGAAATATTAGAAATTTCATAAAACAAAGCGCAACGTGTATAATATAATTATAATTTGTCCACGTAATAATGCTATAATATTTTGTGTAATAATATGAATATGCCTACGATTTGTTTATAGAATTGCAAATCAAGTTATGAAGTATTCTAGTTCGTGGAATTAACGTTAACTAATGTTCATCGCCGGTATGATGCAAACTCTGCGACTTGAAGAAGAGTGGCCGTCTGTCATACGAATGGAATGCATTCCGTGGGTGGTAAATCGTTCACGCAGACGTCACGATAGGAGGTCCCGCTCGTTGTAATCGGGTAGAAAACTCAATCACGATCTGACTTTCGCATCGGTAGTTCCACTCATTGTTATTGATTGAATTTTCGATAGGTGGTTATGGATAAAGATAAAAGATTCGACAATTGAATCGGCCTTTTGGCACACCACAGGCTGAGGATCCTACGACAGATTGCCAGGTTTATTTTCAGCGGGACCTACGCTTTTATAACGATATGGACTTTCGTGCCTGCCAAAAACTCATTACTCGTGGCTTCCCACTTTTTTAATCGTTTTCCTCTGTATTTCCATTACGAAACTTTTTCAACGGAATCATCTCATTGCTGACGACTAAGTTGTCGGACATTTTTACTACCCTGTATTAAGAGGCGCTATTAAACACGCGACACTAAAATGATAGAATTCATAAAATTCATGAAAAAGCTTGGAAATGATTGTGGCGCTGAGAAGAAGACTCACGCGGCTCCTTTATTAGGAATGGAAATAGATGCATAGAATGTAAATATGAAATTATCAACTCATCAATGTCCAAATTATCCTCGAAAAAGGGTAGTTCAAATCAATCATTTATTGCCGCCTTGAAATACTTTTGTTCATTAAAAATTCTATATAATGCAACGAAGACTATTTCAGTGTTGCATAGTGTGGCTCTGGGAGCAACATTTGATAATGAAATACTATTAAAAATGTCATTACATTCAGTTAATACCTGTATCATGCAAACTACTTAAATAGCAGAGTGACGAGGACACCAAAATTCAAGTCTCGTTGACTTGTTGGTAAAACTGACAACGTCCCTCTGGCGGATTTAAGAAAAAAGGCCCAGCTGGCAAACGTTCTGAGGGGATTTGTTTAAAAAAATGAAGAGGTAGTTTACTAAAAACAGGCTAAGTGTAGTAGTGCAGAAAAAAATATATTGTTTGGTCAAAATCACAATTTCCTTGGAAGATGGGGCCGTGGGGCCCATCTAGGCAGGGTTAGGTCTGGGTTAGGTCTGGGTTAGGTCTGGGTACTTTACTAAAAACAGGCTAAGTGTAGTAGTACAGAAAAAAATATATTGTTTGGTCAAAATCACAATTTCCTTGGAAGATGGGGCCGTGGGGCCCATCTAGGCAGGGTTAGGCCTGGGTTAGGCCTGGGTTAGGCCTGGGTTAGGTCTGGGTTAGGTCTGGGTACTTTACTAAAAACAGGCTAAGTGTAGTAGTACAGAAAAAATATATTGTCTGGTCAAAATCACAATTTCCTTGGAAGATGGGGCCCTTCTAGACAGGGTTAGGTCTGGGTTATGTCTGGGTTAGGTCTGAGTTAGGGCAACTACTCAACGGCCGCCCTTTAAATCCGCCACTGCCAAGTCCACTTCTTTTCCAAAATGAGCCTTTATCTTTGCTGACAGATAATTCACCTGGTATTTGCTAGAGACCCAAAATCTAATTTCTAAAACCAAAATCACTCATCCCTTCAACGCTGATTCTTGAACCCCGAATTGTACACCGAAAGGCGAACCTTTTACGAACCTTCTACCTTTGCTATAACCGTTTTTTTTTTAATGAAACGGGGCATAGCTGCTGATCTTTAGAAATTAATCGAAGAACTGTTCGCGTGTCCCTGGTTTTCTGGGGCACGTGCCCATAGATATTGGTATTTCGAGGTACGTTAATACCTCACTATTCAGACGGATAGAGAGAGAACAGAGCGAAACATCCACTCCTGTACATTGTTTGCGGCTTGGAATCAATAAAAGCATAGCTTTAGGCGACGGTGGTTGCCATGCCAACCAGAGACCCATCCGTGTACCCTATTTCTCTCACTCCCGTCGATCTGTCTCTTTCTCCCTTACGCACACACACCCTCTCCTTTCTCTCCGTTCTTCTCGCAGTTTCTCGCTTTCTCAGTTTCTCTGTGACCACGCGTACCACCTACACTATCTTCCGTTCTCTTTTCCTGATCCACGGATACCTCCACCCCGTCCCGCCTTCTTTCTCTATTTTCGCATTTCTGCCCTTTCCACCCCCTCGCCCCGACCCTTCCTGTTTTTCTCTTTGACTCTTCGGCCCTTGCACACACGCCATCCAATTTTCCGTTTCTTCCTCTGTCTCCGTCCTCGCATACCATTCCCGCCCTACTCTTCCTCGCCGCTCTCCTTTCCCTTTGTCCGCTTTCTCTTGGCTAACCCCTTCCTCCCTCCGCGCGCACCGTTCACCTTTTTTTCGGCTCCGTTCCACGCACACCGGCGCAAACGCGCGGGCGTTATTTTCTGCCCTCCCGTCTGCCTACACGCGTGTCTCCATTTTGTCTCTCGTTTTCATCCCTCCTCTCTTTGATTGTCACTTTGTCCTTGAAACTCCCTTATACACATTCCTCTGTACTCTTCCCTTTGAGACATGCTGCCTCAATAATTCCTGCCCGCATTGATTTCGATCGGAACCGCATGAGTACTCGATTCTTCGAACGTGTACTTTGCAAATTCCGTTATACGGAAATGAAATCGGTAAAAGGCTTCGGGGATTTAGGTGGGCAAGAATTGCGGAACATTAAATCCTGCGAGCTATTAAATCATCCCTTAAGTAATGTTCTTTTTTTTTCAGTTAAATTATTGAGTTACTTTTAATCATCGATGTATTGCGCTGTCTGATAGTTAGCTCGTGGACCTCTTTTTTAAAATATCTCTGGTCTTTAGAATCAAAAAACTGAGGCAGGGCTGATTCTATATGGCTGTTAGTGTTCCATTTTTATCGATTAAAAAGTTTTGTAGTGATCGGAACAAATGAAACAAATATTTTAATGCAAAATTGGAAAATAAGGTGAATGTGGTATCAGCTCCCAATTATACGGCTTCAAATTTTCTATTGTTCTTCTAACTGTATGCGATCGAAATTCCTCGTCCACTTACCAAAGATGGTCGTTGTTTCCACTAGGGCTGGGACTATTCGAATAATTTAATATTCGAATACTTTACAAGTATTCGAATGCTATGAATAAACTTCGAATATTTGAGTATTCGAATATTATTATTCGAATACTATTCGAGTACTGATGTATTCGAATTAGGGCTGGGACTATTCAAATAATTTAATATTCGAATATTTTACAAGTATTCGAATGCTATGAATAAACTTCGAATATTTGAGTATTCGAATATTATTATTCGAATACTATTTAGTCAAAATTAACCCTCCATCCTGACAAACTAACGAACTCAAAACTCAAACTAAATAAAAGCTTGTAAAAAAGTGAACCTAAAGAACTTGATTTATAATTCACACCATACTATTCGAATACATCAGTATTCGAATACTTAAAAATTCGAATAGTATTTGAATACTTAAAAATTCGAATAGTATTTGAATACTTAAATATTCGAATAGTATTTGAATACTTAAATATTCGAATAGTATTTGAATACTTGGATATTCGAATTATATTCGCCAAATAATTGAGCGACTGAAGTATTCGAATATTCGAATACCGAGAAATTCGACAAATAGTCCCAGCCCTAGTTTCCACTAAAGCACTGTAGTGTTGAAAAGACCCAAATAGTAAAAGACTCTTTCAGCGTTGACTAACCCAGACCTATCCCAGACCTAACCCAAATAGTAAAAGACCCTTTCAGAGTTGACACGGCCCTGAAGTGAGAGTCGTGAGGCATATTTAGCACCTTAACCTGCGAGGGTATCGCTTACACCTCGGGATTGTAATACGGTTTACCGGTAAATCGCGAGAAATACCATCAAATTTTTACCGTTAATTCGCCATTTTTTGCCGGCAATTAGATAAATTACATATAGCCATATAGCGCGTATATGCGTTCAGTAATTTCTTCGACATCTACTGCGTTATCAATGAAAGAAAAACTTCAATTACTAATAAATACGAAAACCGAAGTATCCCGTGAAAAAATAACTCTGATCCAAAAGAGAACTAAAAATCTGAACCAAGTCGTCAAAAAAGAATTTACGTATTTTCAAGAAGAAAAAGTAAGAGGACAATATATGCAAATGGCATATGATTTCCTAATGACTACACGACCAACAAGTGTAGAATCTGAGAGAGCTTTTTCTTTGCTGTATTAATTTGTACAAAAATTAGGTTACAATTAGGAGAACAAAGTCTACACAAATTATGTTTTTGCGTGCTTATTTGTTAAAAAAAGATAATAAATAAACAATACTTAATTAAGTATGTAAGTTAAGATTCTTTTCATTGTGTTTGTGGTGAAGAGCCATATTTAATAAGTAAATATTCTCAATAGTTTTCTAATATTTGTATTTTATCTTATATCATTTTATATTTTATGTTCAGAACAGTTTTATTTGCATATATTTTTTACAATGCTCCATTGGATTTCAATAAAATATTTTTTGCAACATTTACTCTTATATTTTCAATACCTTAAAAAAATACCGGTACACTGGTTTTGATTGAAACTTTTTACGGTTCACAATCCCTACTTACACCATCCTCGAACCAGTTGGGATTTTACTACCGGTTTCTTTTATCCAAATCCACAAAATCTTAAACTTTGAGGCCAATTTTCGAGGTGATCCCATCTGATTTCAAAGTTAAAATAGCATCAATCGATTCGGCTAGATGATATCTTTAGAATCCTGTATATAAATCACTGCACACTCTAAGTAATCATCTTACAAACTTAACATTGTCTTTTGTCTTGAAAGTAGGCAGCTGTTCGGGACCAAGTAGTCTGTCATGAAGGGAGCGAAATATGATATCGTACATCATGATCAGTCTCTCACTCATTCGGAGTCCGTCTCATTCGACGCGGCAACAGCGCAAGAAGTGGAGGGGATACCGATCACCTTATTTCGATGCAGAAACCCCGTCCTTATACCGAGACACTACTGTACATACAGAGTGTATCTTAACCCATTGGCGAACCAATTTAAACTCCTCGGCCTGACCCTTGGAATCCGATTATTAATTAAATTGTGAAAAACTAGCAATATTATGTAACATTTTATTTTGTGTAGAATAAAAGAAAGGATAAACTTTTGTCCCTGTGGCGCCACTACGGAACTATTCTGGATTAGAACCTCAATGGGTTAACATGTGAGACCCACTTCACCGATGGTCTATAAATGTGCCCTATTTGACCTTGTTCCTGACCCATGCAGCACACTTCGTTGCAGCAGTATTGCAGAAACGTTGCTGCAATATTGCGTTGTTGCAGGTTGCATTGCAATATTGCAGGAACGATGCTGCAATATTGCCGTACACTATTGGAGTGGCAACGTTCTTGCAATATTGCAGAAATATTGCACACGCGTTGCCACTGCATTGTTCCAGTGGCAACGATCATACAATATTCCTGCAATATTGCGCGCACATTGACGTGCAATATTGTTAAGGCGGACATAGAAGTAAACCTGCAATGTCTCTGCAATGATGCGGTGTAACATTGTAATCTCGCACCGCAATATTGTCGAAGAGTTACAGGATCATTGCCACAATTTTGCCGTTTCGTTGCAGAGTCATTGCCGGAACGTTGCAGGACTACATATTTGTAATGCTGCCGCAACTTTGCAAAAATACACTCCTGCAATATTGTTGAGGCGGACATAGAAGTGAACCTGCAACGTCTCTGCAATGATGCGGTGTAACATTGCAATCTTGCACCGCATCATTGCAGAGACGTTGCTGCAATGGCATGGTGCTCTGTGTGGGGAGTTGTAGCTATTTTTGTACTTCAGTACAGCGCAACTTCTTACCATTATAATAAGTGTTCGAAATGTCCACCTTCGCCCTGAGTGCAACCCTGCAGTATTGCAGATTTTCTGCAAAAATTTAATAAATGTGACTAAAATGTGGTGATGCTTCTTCCACTAATTCACTCAATTGATTGCTTAAGAAATTTATAGAAAACTAGCAAACTACCCCCGCGCTTTGCTTCGGACCTAAGAGACATTAAGGACTCCATGAAAAAACATTTCACCCCTTGTCACCACCCCCTTAGGGGTTAATTAGGGCGAAATCAAGAAATTGATTTTCAGCTTTTATGTGGGTAACCATTTTTAAGAAATAATAAGGAGTCCGAGAAAAAATATTTCATCCCTTTTTACCCCCTTCGGGTTGAAATATCAAAAGATCCCTTCTTATCGAGTACCTTCGTCGCAACCCATACAGCACACTTCGTTGCAGCAGTATTGCAGGAACGTTGCTGCAATATTGTGTTGTTGCAGGTTGCACTGCGACATTGCAGGAACGATGCTGCAATATTGTTGTGCATTATTGGAGTTGCAACGATCCTGCAAAATTGCACCAATATTGCAAGTTCGTTGCCTTGCAATGTTCCGTTGGCAATGTTCGTACAATATTGCAGCAACATTTCAAGTTCGTTGCCGTGCAATGTTCCATTGGCAACGATCCTACAATATTTCTGCAATATGGCGCGCACATCAATGTGCAATGTTCCAGTAGCAACGCCCCAGCAAAATTGCACGCACATTACCATACAATATTGCAGAAATATTGGAGTGGCAACGCTCCTGCAACTTCTCTGCAGGTGCAACATTGCAATCCCGCACCAGAATATTGCCGACGGGTTGCAGGATCATTGCCAGAATTTTGCCGTTTCGTTGCAGAATCATTGCCGGAACGTTGCAGGACTACATATTTGTAATGTTACCGCAACTTTGCAAAAATACACACCTGCAATATTGCGAAGGCGGACATGGGATTGAACCTGCAACGTCTCTGCAATATTTTGGTGCAACATTGCAATCTTGCACCGCGTCATTACAGAGACGTTGCCGCAATGTTATGGTGCTGTGTGGGAAAGGGAATATACCCTCCGCATTTCATGTTTTTAGGGTCAGCGGTTTGGGCCGGACGGTGATGAATCAGTGACGCAACGATTATATAAGTATAGATTAACCAATTAATTTCCCATTACGAAAAACAAGTCCAATTACAAAGAGTTATACAAACATTTAGTAGAATCAGTTACACAATCTTTATTTGCCAATTATTGGAATACAAAAATGGTCGTAACATTTTTTCATCTTGTTTGTGTCCACCGTTGAAGTGGGTCTCACATTGTTAAGATACAGTCTGTGTTTACAGGGTGTTCGGCAACAGGTGTCAGAAACTTTAAGGGGTGACTCTACGTGCCAAAGTAAGACGAAAATCAAGAATGACGAAATTGCGCTGGAGGCTTCGTTCCCGAGTTATTAATTGTTGAAAGTACGCGTAAAAAGCGCCTGACGCTAGGGACTTAACTACTGCCCTCGCCGCGCCTGACCTGGCTACATATAGCGCGCCGGCAGTAGCCTAAGTCCCTAGCGTCAGAAGCATTTTACGCGTACAGTGGAACTGCATTTATCCGAACGAATTTGGTACAAGTGTGTACCTGATTTACCGAACAAGTTGCTGAGCTATTATTATCGAAGCTAGGGTCCCACGCCGTACCAATATCGGTGCACAGAATATATATAAATGTTCCCTTGTATCCGAACAGCAAGACAAAAGATGGCGTATTCGAACAGGTGATAGAAGGGAGAATTAGTGGACTCCTATTAATTATCCGAACGATCCAGTTCTCTGAACCATCATGTATTTTCAAGAATTAAAAATATGAGCATCTATAATCGAACACCTTGGAGATTATAATACAATATAAAATAGGTATAACGAAAGAATCTATGATATAACCATGCTAAATAAAGTCTGCTTATTATTGTCGCTACAAACATCAAGGTTTTCCGGAAAGAATGCGCATTGCCCATGACAGGCTATTTTTAACAAGAATAAAAAATAGTTTGGTTTAATAATAACACCACTGACGGAATCTCCATTATTTTTGGCGGTGATTTATTATGGAAAGTCCATCTGCTGTAATGTTGTAAATATTATACTCAACTTTTCGTCATTTTTAACTTTTCTACAATTCCTCTAATAGGGTACCTACTGTTCGTCGTGAAGAATGACAATCACTGAACACTTTGCAATAGAAATTTCGGAATTTAATGGAACTGAAGATCCAATCACTAATATTACTAGCCAAAGTGTTCGCACACACTTTCTTTATACTTGAACACCGTTCAGAATAATTATTATAATTATAACAGCATTAAAGCTGTACTCCATTTGGACCGATCCACGCGAATTCTGCCAAACTTATTAGTAACTAACTTAAAGTTCCCGGCGTTGCCCAGGTTATATGTATATCTTTTTTCGATGAAGGGGTTGGAGTTTATTAGAAAAATTCTCAGCGAGCACCTATTAGGGGCTAAGAGGAACCTACCTACCAATGAAATCATGATGAGTGAGTGAGTGAGTGAGTGAGTGAGTGAGTGAGTGAGTGAGTGAGTGAGTGAGTCAGTGAGTCAATGAGTCAGTCAGTGAGTCAGTGAGTCAGTGAGTCAGTGAGTCAATGAGTCAGTGAGTCAGTGAGTCAGTGAGTCAATGAGTCAGTGAGTCAGTGAGTCAGTGAGTCAGTGAGTCAGTGAGTGACTGAGTGACTGAGTCAGTGAGTCAGTGAGTCAGTGAGTGACTGAGTGACTGAGTCAGTGAGTCAGTGAGTTTTCACCCTTTTCACCCATTTAGGGACGGAATTTCTCAAAATCCTTCCTTTGTCGGTGCCTACGTCATAAAAACAATATACCTTCCAAATTTCACATTCCTAGGTTAAACGGTTTGAGCCGAGCGTTGATGAGTCAGTCAGTCAGTCAGAATTTCTTCTTTTATTTATATATATGGATAGATAGATAATACGTTAATACTTTTTGTTGTGAAATGTTTCATTAACGATGGAAGTCTCTAGCCATATCACAAAAAGACTATGCTCCCTCAATCCTCAGCTTAATTGAGGTAACAATTTTATGAAATGGCTAGGCTTTATGCAAAAAGGCTTACTTTACAATTATGCCGGTGATTATGAAAGTGGTGTGAGTAAAAAATCTAAAAAAATTAAATTCGTCACTTTTTTTATGTTACATCACCCTACACGACAAAAAAAGTGATAAATTCAATTTTTTAAATCTTTTTATTCACACCACTTTCATAACCACCGGCTCAATAATCGCCCTGCGACATACATACATACAATTTGAGAACAATCCATCCAGCAGCTTATTCTGCCAAAATTAACGTATCCTGGTATTTGCAAAGAAGTTAGTAAAAATATAAATTTCTATCATTTACGTGCACGCATATTTTTCCTACATTATTTTCCTACGAAAATACATTCTTCCAAATACTCGCAATCTAAGTGTAATACCCAACGCACGTATACTCGTTTCGCTTGAAAAAAAGAACACGGTATAATCATTTTCGCGCAAAGGAGGCTCTTGTAGCGTATAAATCTGATTTTGCGAGATTCTTCATTTATTTGTAAAATTCAAAAACAAAGAGACCCGCGGGAGGGCGGAGCGGTTCTGAGCAACTCTTCGAATACGCAAGCTCCGTGAAGAACGTCGATAAATGTCACGCGCTTTCCCCTGGAGAAGAAGTCCGCCTGAAAACGCTGCCGGGAAGATCGACGAGGAGCGATCAAACCGCAGCCTACGTTACATTTCTGAATCAATAATCGACGGACCGGCCACGTGAAGTCCAGGTAAAGGCACATTGCATTCAATAATTCATCCCTGCACCGCGATTCGCTCGATTCGGTTCGAACGGCGAACCCCGAGTTTATCTCGCCGCTAGGTTAGGATAGGCCGACCTAACCCGAGCTGAAGCGGACACAAGGGTGGTTACCCTCCTCGATATTGCGCTGAAGATCGCGCTCCGATAGTCTCACGTCAGCGGCTCGATCTCGCAAGACATCGAGCGGGGGTTATTTAGAAGTGCATTTGGAAAACCGGTGTCTGATTTCGTAATGCGATATGCTCTTTATACAGAAGGATATAATGGCCGAGGAAAGGTTTAAATTCAAATGGATCGGAGTCTGAAACTATGCAAAAGAAATATGGAAGATGTACCGGATTTCCATGGGTTTCGCACGGTCAGGATCAATGGTGCAAGTTAGGCAGAAAGCTACCAACCCTCAATGATCTGAAATTCAGTAGTTTTACAATGTTTTTTAATGGGTTTTTAATAGTGAGTAGTATAATTAATATTATTTTAAATTTTTTGTTTTTTTAGCCTAAAATGGAACTATGGTTTGGTAATTTTAATAAATAATGGGTTGGTTATTTTTTGCAAAATAAAGACCACAGAATTATGGGATCCCTAGGTACTGGGTCTGATTTTTGTCATTTTGAGGATTGGTAGGTTTCTGCATAACTTGACTATCGGTAATGGGAATCGTAATAAAGTAAAAATTAGAGAAGAATGTATTAGGTTGGTGCAAAAGTTCGTTCAACAAATTTTTTACTACACCCTCTCGTAGATGCCTAAGGAAAATAGTTTGATTAAAAAATCATAATATATTTTTATTTTTAATATAATTTTTGATTCAGTAAAGCGAACGAACTCAGTAAAGTGAACGCACACAGACCAAATAATAGGAAAAATCAAGCAGGAAAATATGACACAAATATTTACTTCTAGTTTTTCGACTATGTTGAATAATTATTTTTGCGGCATCATCAAAAAATTTTATTATTAAATCGATAATTATTTCTTATTTTGCGAAAAATATTTGTTACAGTATTACATATTCTTCTATAAGAGGTCATTACTTAATACACTTTTCTTCCCCCAGAGACAAATATTTCGAAAGAATTCAAATATTCTTGAACTGATATTTTTTCGGATATTTTCACTCAAAACATTCATGCTTACAATCACTTGTGTTACAAAACTGTTATAAATAAAATTATGAAGCTATCATATTAAACAACGTCGAGCCATCCAAAATACTAGAGAAAGTTTATCAACAGTTAGAAATTCTCACCCTCAGAAAAAGCATGTACAGTAACAATTAAATAATAGTTTGCATTATTTTACTATAAAAAGAAATCCATCAATAAATGCAATACACTGCCGTTCATAAGAATTAATTCTAAGAAACGTTGGAAATTTATCGAAGAACTCAAACAAATATTTTATATAGTATTTTAATTTAAAAGCAGTGAAAGCTATTCAATTTATACCAAATATCACATTTTCTGCAAATACAGCAAGTGTCCCAATACTTACGAACAGCAGTGGATATAGTGTCTATCTCTGATTTGTCGAGCAAGCATACATGTGACAGATTCTGATCCAAGGTCCTTAGTAAGGTACTGCGCGAAAAATCCGAAGCGTCACAGATCCCCTGTAAGGCGACACAGGTACATATGGGCTCTCTCGGTGAATGGACCAAATGATATAAATTATTTATAGATTTCGACACCAAAGCGAGGAAGGGGAGTTGAGGGTGTTCTGTTCCAACTGGGGTGCGTACCCGGGGGGTCCACTTGCATCGAAAGCCCCTTGAGGCACCCTCAACATATGCATTCTCACTCAACAACCGTAAGCCTATATAAAATTGATTCGTAAGTACCCCGGATTCCTGTCTGTCTCGCGTGCTTTTTAACACCTACCTTCGTTTGTTCTGTATGTACAGTTAAGCTTCAGAGCAAACATCGCGGGAGAAGTCACGTCTATTTGCTTCTTTTTCATTTATCAAGCTTGAACAGTGATCCCAAAATTCCATAAAAATGATCACTTAAGATATCAAAATCATTTAAATATTTCACGTTTGGAATAGGGCTGGGACTATTTGAATAATTTAATATTCGAATATTTTACAAGTATGTATTCGAATGCTACGAATAAACTTCGAATATTTGAGTATTCGAATATTATTATTGGATATTCGAATAGTATTCGAATACTTGGATATTCGAATAGTATTCGAATACTTGGATATTCGAATAGTATTCGAATACTTGGATATTCGAATACTTAAATAGTATTCGAATACTTGGATATTCGAATACTTAAATAGTATTCGAATACTTGGATATTCGAATACTTAAATAGTATTCGAATACTTGGATATTCGAATACTTAAATATTCGAATAGTATTCGAATACTTAGATATTCTTGGATATTCGAATACTTAGATATTCTTGGATATTCGAATACTTAGATATTCTTGGATATTCGAATACTTAAATATTCGAATTGTATTCGAATACTTGGATATTAGAATGGTATTCGAATACTTGGATATTCGAATAGTATTCGAATACCTGTATATTCGAATTATATTCGCCAAATAATTGAGCAACTGAAGTATTCGAATACCAAAAAATTCGACAAATAGTCCCAGCCCTAGTTTGAAACACTGTGCAATTTAAAGAAATTTCGAAAACTATCCCAGCCTTCTCTCGTCCTGATAATTATTCCATATTTCTTCCTAAGTTCAGCTTCTTGGCCAATATGACATTTGAATTAGAGTGTGTTACGTAGAGGTGGTATATATTTCCCAAACACTTTTGGAAGACAGATATTGATCGCTTCCACAGCTCCTTGAAAAACTGTTCAAGTTGCTGACAAGTGATGTGTAGCAAATTCGAAGACGGGCCCAGTGCCGTACACTGCGCCCCCCGGGGTCCAATCTAAATCAATGGGCTTGTGGGTAATCGCATAATAATTACTGGGACCCCCCCTACCGTCCATCTGTCGCTAGCTAAGGGCTGTTCAACCCCTAGAAGTGGTAATAGGCAATACTACGGCAACATAGGCGATGAACGTGTCCCAGCAGGTCCTATTGTTATTAGGCACTGTAAGAAATATCGTGCAGTGCCATTCGTCAGGCATCGCGTCCTTTTAAATTTGCATCTCTTATTTGTTCGTGTAAAAAGGATTCAGAATGCACTTGCTATCGACATTCGAGTGTTTTTTAAATTCTCCAGTTTTTTATTTTACTTAATGTAAAAAAAATAAAAGCAGATGATCCTATTAGTTTTTTTTTTTAAATACAAGTGTTGATGATGCTTTTGAGTATTGAGATTTCTTTTTTTTGTATTTTGGAGTTAATTATGGAAATGTTAGTGTTGCAGATAGGATAATGGTTTAATGAAGCAGGACTTAACGAATAAATTGTTATTAAATTGTTTCAGACGCACAAATGATAACCATACTGCTGATCGGTTCGTGTGTTGCATTCTCTAATGGTTTTCGTGGTCCGCATCATCCACAAAGCACTGGTTCCGGATCCCATCATCATTATTCTCCCCAGAAAAACATCAAAATAACGCAAGACACTGGACTACTTCAAGATGCTACGTTAGTTAATTAATAACTTGGTACTTCACAAACAACCATTTTTTTTAGGAATATGTTCGATGAGTTGGATGGTTTATTAGTGGTTTATTATTAAAGTCAGTAAGAAAAAATGTTAAAAATTAAAAAATTGAATTAAAAATTAGTACCTATATTACATATGGATTTTGTGTCCAGAGAAATGAGAAATGTAAACATATAATTTCAGGCATTTGAAAGAGGACATGGGATCTATGGGAGAGCAACTAGACTTTTCTAATATGACTGAAGAGGAAATAGAATTCCACTACTTTAAGTACGTTCGTACAGTCAATGAAATACTGTGTTTTTAATGCTACGTAATATTTTCGGTGCTACGGATGCGTGCAATAATTCACGTTTCACGCTGATTCTATGTATGTGAGACTTCAGTAACTTCGTTGTACAGTATTTAAATTTGCTACCCTAAACACTAATATGTTATCTAATATTATATTATATGATGATGTTATTTAACAGAGATCTGTAATTACTGTATTAATTATAGAGTTCATGACGTCGATAATAATGACAGATTGGACGGATTAGAGATACTTAATGCTATCCAGCATACGTTTCACAAAAATGAACACCACGACCCGGAACCCATGAGTCTAACTGAGAAAACTAAACACGTGACCTATGAAGATGACCTTCCTTGGATTGTTGGTACGTAAATTCATTGTTTATAATGAAAGCACTGTGTATATTTATGGTGAATAATAAAATTTGCATTATAGTTTCTCCGTAGCTAGTTTATAACAAAGATTTACTTTTTAGTCATTTTTATTAATAACTTGTAGAGAGTATTCCAGAATTAAATGATCAAACTAGACCAGCATATTCTCTGAATTGAAATGAAAAGAGAAACGTAGATAAGATGCAAAATGTTTTATGATAAAGATATAAGAGAAATATTTAACACTTTGGGTGGCGCAAGGTTTTGTACAAAGCGTAGAAAGTGAACTCATTGCTTGGTTTATTTTCAAAGTAAACATTCGGGAACCTTCGAACAACACTTTCAACGCTTTCCAGAAAAGATCGACGTGCAAACACGTGGAAGCTGTGCATAGTTTGTCGGTTCTTAAAAACCGGTTTTTATTTATAAATTTGTAAAATTCGGAAACCGGTTTTTAAATTTGAAAAGCCGGGTTTCTATAGTAGAATTAATATCAAGAAATGTATTAATTATTTAATTAAAAATGTTAACATTTTGACTTCAATTTGTCTCGGACACGAGCATATCGTAGTACTTTACTGTAAAACTAATGTTCATGAGTTCATATTTTCTGAAGAAAAATACTACATGGAATAAAGATTTATAATTTATATTTTGTATGGGTTTTAGTTATTTTAGTTTTTTTATTGTCTATTTTATTGTGTTATATTTTTGTAGATCTATATATATTAAATAAACTCACAAATTGTATAGATTTGTACGAATTTTGGTTATTTTCATTTTTTTATTTATTTGTTTTTCTATAGATAGAGTATATTTTATTTTGTTGTATTTTTGTAGTTCTATAAATATTAAGGAAATTGAACATTTTTAAAATGTGTACAAATATTTATTTTCTATTTTAATTATACTTTTTTTGTGAAAATTCGAAAACCGGTTTTTTGGGAATAGTGGAATTCGAAAACTGTTTTTTTCAAAAGTCACACAAAGTGTTAATGTAAAGGGACCCACGGAAATTGGAAGCACGTTACAGTTTTCAAAGAAATGTAACAGTATGTTTGGACTGTGTTTATTCTTTATCTTCAATTATGAACAACTTCATAAGGAGAATTATATTACAGCATGTCATGAGTAGGGTTGGGACTATTTGTCGAATTTTTCTCTACTCGAGTATTCGAATATGATCTGTATCTTCAAATATTCGAATATTACATTCTAGTAATTGTGAATTGTAAGGAAATACTTTGAAAACGTTTTTTTTATTCCGGCTGCTATAAATTTAAAGAGCTTTAAAAAATATTGGAACCGTATTTTTTGTTCTTGTTAGTAAACGGTTTGAAGGGGTAGAAACTCCCTACGAACACCAGTAGTCGAAATAAGCTTCCCCTAATTAATCCCAAATTATTTGTTTAATCCAAAAATGGTTCACACAAAAATTACTCAGTTTTACATGTAGAATTATATCAAAAGAGACAAACCTCAGTATTCGGATATTCGAATACATCCTCAATTCGAATCTAGTATTCGAATACTATAATATTCGAGGAATAATTATTATAATAAATATTCCTCGAATATTATTAAAAACTGTCTGTTTTATCTGGATACGCGGGAACATTCCATAGGCAGTTGAAGGTACAAGCAACTTTTAGAGATAGACTTTTAGTGTAGAGATTTCAAGGTGTTGTACTTTTTTATTCACAATATGATAGCGTTTGTTTGAGACGCTTTCCAACCTCGTTAAACGGACGATATGCACCACTATTGCGCATAGAATGTGTTACAAAATGTTTTCATCTTCGAAGCACACCTTCGAGGCTATACTTTCGAAATTTTAAATTTATATATTAAACAAACAATCTTGTCACATTAGAGACACATTAGTTTAGAAGAATGTGTTGTAATTACAGACGACAATTGTCTTCTAATTTACTACCTTCTCCTATAACATGATACTTGTTCATAAAATTAATTCTTTAACGATATAATTATATCGCAATAATTAACAGGGCATATTAATTTTTTACAGAATAGAAATTTTCTTATGTTAATATATCCTATCAAAAAATCATTTGTTAAAAATTTCAAGTTGCACAAATGTGTTACCCATAAACATTTGAACTTTCTATCGCAAAGGATTAATATATAATATTCCTTCAATAAGGATATATGATTATTTATACACACGAAGGACTAATGCCTACTATTTGTTGTTCTCAAGAATTAATAGACAAAACGTTGAAGGAGGACGATCTTGATAACGACGGATACCTCGTATATGCCGAATACGTACTTGGAAGGCAAAGGGATCACATTGCTCAAGCGAAAAGGAGTCAAGCAAGGGCAAACAAAGAACAGAGTGTCGGGGAATAAAATGCAATGTGAAAGGGCACACAAATGTAACGATTTATCGTATAATAATATACAACTACGTTTGGTACTCTGTGAAGGACAGTTCTCAAGGTTGCTATACTAAACTAATCATCATACGTCATGAGAGACAGTAGTATGACGATATAAAATCAATCATGTTTTCATTTAAAAAATATTATACAATTGCGCATTGCATCGTTGCACTTGTGAAAAAAATGTTGCATGGGAAGGTAGTCCCCTTTAAACCGTTCAACTTTTTCCTCCAACATTTTTTTCTAACGGCAACCGAAAAAGACATATGACTTGGACCATTTACGTGGACTAACCTGTATACAGGATGTACCAAAATTGCGGGACTTCCCGGAACAGGCGATACCCTGATACATAAAGACAACGAAAAGTCCTTTACCGTTTTAGGATCCGAGGCTTCGTTCTCGAGATATTAACAGTTGAAGATTAGCGGTCCAAGTTCCGAAGCGCCCTGTTTAAAGCCGAAACAGCTGAGCGGGGAGCAGTGACCGCTCGCGCGGACGCGCAGGGGGCTCGCGTATATACAGATTGTGACACCCTGTATATATAATTCCATAGCAACACACTACTCTTTCTGCTTACAATGCGTTGGCCTATTTTTCGATACTATTTGACGTCAGATTGTCTCATGTCTCTGCAACTTGTACAATTCATCGCACGATAAATCGGTGCGTTTGTGGACTTTAACTTTTTGATATATACAATATGTTAAGAAAAGCCAAGGCTATAAGCAACTTTATACCTGTAATACGTAAGCAGCAAGAATATTTTCTCTCTTGAATGGATTTGTTTGTAACGACGTTCTTTCTTTTACTGAAATATACAGAAAATGTAATTTTTAATGCAAGTGTTAACTATATTTTATAATAGTTTTTTTATTAAGTTTGCAACATTTTTAGCGTAGTTTTCTCACTGAAGAAAGCTGGACCTACCGGAACCCTGTATTCATTGGTTTTATTCATTTTAACCACTGAAATTTTTGTTTAAATATAAAAATTCAGGCCATTTTTCACGATAAAAAGAAAACGGGGTATTTTTCCTTCAACGGGATCAAGGTGCGGGCAGTAAAGGGTTAAGGTACTGCAGAAAGGGCAAAAATTTGCATTTCAAAAAAAGAAACTGAAAAAACTATACAAGTGTGGCTCGAGAGAGCTTCCGATAAAAAGTCATCAGTTTGTAAGAAGTATTAATGAGGATGATGATCAGGAAGCTGAGGAAGATATTATTTGTAAGTAGAAGCTGAAATACGGTAGTGATATCACAGTAGCATGAATTAATATTGTGGTAAATATTGTTACGAGTTTGGTGAAGTGAGCGGTTTTTAATATCGACGTTTCGGTACCGACGATATTAGAAGAACAGCTGGTTTTCGACCGACGGATTCGAAGGCGAGAGAACGTAAAAGATAAGAACTCCTATTTTGTAGAGATAGATCTATCGCCCAATGTAATTTTGTGGCACACGCTCGGGGGCTCGCAAGCCCCCTTACCATTTTCGTGTCACTCCCGACGTTATCGATCCGGTCCGAAATAAGATTACAATGCTACGAGTGGTGGGAATTAAAACTAAATGTTATCGAAGACATTTAAATTATTTTAAATCTAACATGGTCTGAATGTTACGATTAATTTCAAGAAACATGGTTGCATAATTCCGTTTACTAAGTAGTAGATTTCTATAGAAACACAATTGAGGATGTTGCAGTAAGAGGGGTGCAGTTCCATCTTTACCAACTTCGAGTAAATTAGAAAAAGCGGTTTATAAAATTATTGCTTTGACTTAACATTAAAAAGGGAACACTAATTGAAAAATATATATTTTCACACAATAAGTAGTAGTTATTAAGTTGATACGTTTTTATTTCTATTTTTGGCGAATTTTTCAAATCTGGAGCTGGCCCAAAACAAAAGTATTACACAAAACAATTACTTATGGGCGCAGATTTAAAATTTGCAAATAATCGATCATTTGTTATCGAATTTGCACCAAACGATGTAATTTTTTTACGTATATTATACCTCATAACTCAAAAATATTAAAAATATGTTTCTTCCTTCTAGTTAGAAAGAATGATGCTTGGCGATTGAATTAAAGAAAAATAAAGTTTGTATGTTTCATGATTGCAGAGATAAAATTTGTTTGTAAAGGTAGTTTTCCAAAAACTACAATAAATAAAACCCATGATATTAATTTCTAAAAAGCATTTTTTTATTTAAAATTTTTTTTAAATTACAAATAAATATAGTATGTGTTGTCCCTTCGGGTCCATCCCCTACCGCGCCAGCCACCTCTCCGGTACCTGCCGTTGCCTCTATAGCGCTGGAATCTCAGGCGTCGAATGTCCTTTCGCAACTGAAACAGTAACATGAAAATTACATTTTCTACTTCCACCCGCACATATAGTGAATCCCAAATATATCGGACACGCATATGCTATCACTGTCACATTATAAACCACATTCCATATAATTATATAAAAAGTAATTACTTTGTTTAGCTCTTTCTTCAGCTCCTCCGTTTTCTCCCTCCTCTCCTTCTCAGTTTTCTCCCTCCTCTCCTCCTCCGTTTCCACCCTCCTCTCCTCCTCCGTTTTCTCCCTCCTCTCCTCCCCCGTTTCCACCCTCGTCCCCACTCTTGTTTCCTTCCTCGTCACATCTCTTGTTTCCTTCCCCGTTTCCTCCTTTTTTTCCTCCCCCTTTTCCGCCTCCCTTTTCTCGTCTCGCGGAGCGTCACTAGGCGCGTTATCCGTCTGGAAATAAAATAATGAATGTATTATTTTATGGCAATTTATAAGATTGTATGAACATGTTAAAGTGCCGCAGAACTGGCGGGTTTTAATGCTGTCCGACACTTGATTTTCCTTATTTCAAATTAATGAAATAAAGCCGAGCTGTTGTAACTTACGTTAAGGAAACTTAAATATTAATTTGGATAACTAATTTATTCAAATATCACTTCAACTATGGAACTATGGTAATTATGAAGATTTAATGTTTTGTCATTCGGCGATACTCGAACGCGTGCCACAAACTTATTCGACGCCGAATACATCATCAAATAAAATTTAAGTTATAATTACAGTTAAACTTAAAAAATTATTCGACGCTGAAGTTGAAACTCTCGACGAATAAGAAAATTAACGTTGTTCGCCAAATAAATTCTCATCGAACAAAGAAATTAACTTTATTCGTCGAATAATCTAAAGTTACAGTAACTTTTATTTGATCCTTATTTAAATAATTATTTATTTACTTAATGCGCAACTCTGGTTTAAACACTGTGGTCAGTGGATCTCAATCACTTTCTAGGTACCGTGCGACGCAACAGAAGATACAGCCGCGTCTCGCTGAGTTTCGTGGAAGGGACCTTTGCGAAAATGGCGTCAATAGAGTCCTTATGCCGTACCGACGAAAATGGCCCCAAGCAAACTTCGTTAAAAATAGTCCGATTTATATGACTTTTGATATGATTTTAATCGGAAGGACGCCAGGAATTCATTGGTATCACTGCCATATCGATTCGATGAAGAATAAAGAATTCTTTAATATGCCGTAGTGAATCTCGTCTCGAGCGTCGAAATCCACGAAACTCAGCGAAGCGCGGGTTATTGGTGACATCGCCTTTGAAGACTTTAGCTAGAGAATCACTGTGTATAATGGTATACAATATAATACTTACATTTTGCGGATTCTCCATTTCTTCAACAATTAGCTACTTATTAGATCGTGCATATACGTGCACGTCGTCAGCTTTCTTTCAACGGAGTCCCACTAGCCACACAACAGTTTCTTGGGCAAACTTATTTGCGGAGGGGGAACACCTACAGAAGCGGTGGAGGCGCTACGATGAGAGACGAACCGGCGCCACGGCCAACCAGCGTCGCCGAGAAATCTGTTGTCGACGCTGGTTGGCCGTGGCGGCACTCGCTCGGCGCTGGCGTCGAGCACACCATTCCTGTAGTTGTTCCCCCCTCGCTAATAAGTTTGCCCAAGGAAATGTTGCTTGGCAAGCTTGCAGCACGGTGTAATAGACAGATATTCCGACTCAGCACCCTTTACCCCAGCGATTTTGTGAGCGGTATTTATAAACGTTTCTTAAGCTTAAGATCGAGGATTGGTGGTCGTTGGGCTAAATAAGACAGTATCTTGAAATGCCTTCTGTTAGTATTGTACGCTAAGAGAGAATTAAAACCTATACCTAAATCTAAACTTGAGATCGTCTTACGCCCGATTTCTTCACCTTCAGTAACCTTCCGGTCAGTGAACGACCAATTACCTTACGGCCGATTTCTTCACCTTCAGTAATCTTTCAGTTAGAGTTATGTTTAGTCAAAAGAATGTTTTTGGGGAAAATTAAATGGGGAAGATCGGGTTGCAGTATTAATGCAAGTACAATTTGTTATAAGAATAGAAATAGAAATAGAAGATAAGAATAGATAAGATGGAACTAAGACTGAAAATCACTCTTTAACCAAGGGGTGCAAAGAGGTGCAAAGAGGTAGTTTAAGTGTTAATAGTGAATAAGATTTCTTAGAATAAGACATATAATAATAATAAAACACTGTGATATGAGTGTGAGTGAGAATTTGTATTTGAGTATGTAAGATACAGAGAGCGGAGTGTCTAATGTTCGTTGGGCTATATAGGGCTGTGCCCTGAAATGCCATCTTGCAGTCTGTAAACTGGGAGAAAATAAAAAACCTAACCTAACCTAACCTAGAGTTATGTTCCACATAACTGCCAAATGATAGAATCCTACTGGTTTAGAGCATTTAAATGCTCTAATGGCCGATTTCTTCACCTTCAGTAATCTTCCACTTAGAGTTATATTCCACATAACTGCCAAATGATAGGATCCTACTGGTTTAGAGCATTTAAATGCTCTAAGCCAATTGGTCGTTCCCTAACCGGAAGATTACTGAAGGTGAAGAAATCAGGCGTTAGAGCATTTAAATGCTCTAAACCAGTAGGATTCTATCATTTGGCAGTTATGTGGAACATAACTCTAACTGGAAGATTACTGAAGGTGAAGAAATCGGCCGTAAGAAACGTTTGTGAATACCGCCCTGTGTGCCGATTTCTGTGTGGTTCCCCTGGCCGTCGCGAGAGGCGTCGTGATAAGAAATCCATGTATGTATGTACTTATTATTAGTTATTATCGTAGCAATACCTATTCTGTTTCCTCTAATCTGATCCGCGACGTCCTCTCCCTCCCCAAAATAACGTTGAATGTGACACGAAAATGGAAAGGAGGCTCGCGAGCACCTCGAACGTGTGACACAAAATTACATTGCGTGATAGATCTATCCTATACCTAGTCTATGGTCTTTGGGTGCGTTCCACTTACGCCCAAATCTCCCGCACGGTCGCGATATGTAAAGGAAATCACGAGTATTGCGGGCGATTTGGGCGTAAGTGGAACGCACCCTTTGTAACGCCTGCTACTAGTCCTCTACCGATAAAGTCACATACGTATTTCCTACCGATAAAATCACAAACATATGCTCTGCCGATAAAGTCACAAGCCCTTATACGACAATTGCTTCCGGTGCTCGCCACTACGTGGCGCAAATATTTGGGAATTCGATGCTAGATGGGAAATCTTTTAACACGCCATTTTAAAGTGCAGTGTCATCAGCACGCCGTGTAACGTAAATTAAGCGCGTCGGAGTTTCATATATTTATCAAAACAAGCCACATTTGTTCAAAGAATCGAACATGTCAGGGGGTGCTCTCTTTGGAAATAATGCGTCTCGCGGCACATCTAAAAATTTGGTCGAGTTCAAAGCCGGGAAAATGACCATGAAAGGGAAAATGGTTTATCCGGACACACGGAAAGGCCAACTTTACGTTTATCAGTCCGACGACTCGTTGATGCATTTCTGTTGGAAAGACCGTACAACAGGATCCATTGAAGATGTAAGAACACTTATCCCCGTCACGTTTTATTCAACCGTGAAGTTCGCGTAAAATTATATAATTCGTTAAATTCCTTCGACGATGCGACGATTTCCATAAATGACTTTTGCTTTTCCGCAGGACCTAATCATCTTCCCGGACGATTGCGAGTTTAAGCACGTGCCTCAGTGCAAAACTGGAAGGGTATATTTATTACGATTCAAGTCGTCGAACAAAAAGTTCTTCGTTTGGCTGCAGGTGAGACAATTTTTAAAGTTCGCGAAATTTTTGAAATTTTCGATAGGAAATACTTATATTCCCTATTTTCCGTTTCATCTTCATGCAGGATCTGAAGACGGATAAAGATGAGGAGCATTGTAGAAAAATTAACGAAATTCTTAACAATCCGCCAACTCCTGGCTCGCAGAGAAGCGACAATACAAACCCTGAAGATCTGCAAAATATATTAAGCAACATGTCCCAGCAACAATTAATGCAATTGTTCGGGGGCGTAGGGCAGCTCGGGGGTCTGAGTAGTCTACTCGGCACGATGAATAGACCTCAGGGTGTACAAAGTACTAAAGCTTCTACGACAACCACGTCGCCTAGAGTTGCTATAAATGCTCCAAGATCTACGACGCAAATGGTGTCTTCGCCGGCATCTGCTAATGATAGTCCTAAACCAAATGGTAATACATCTTTTAACAGGGATATTATTCCGAAAGGGACTGGTGGTTGATCGCGATGAGGTTTGTGGGGAGAGGTGAGGAGGGGGTGTGGACCCTAAATCTAAAATTGTAGCTTCGGGTATTTATTAGTTTCCGAAATATTAATAAAAAGTTATTGTTAATTTTTTTTTTTAAATTATTTTTGGATGTTGGTAGGTTCCCCTACTCGGGAACCCTCCCCAATTTTTTACTTTTAAAATTTTGTAACCACAGTCTCATTTTTAGCATCGCCAAACTCGCATCAGTTCGTTACTACTTTCGGGCATTTTCGCCTGGATGGTAATAGTCCAACACTTTGACACCACAAGATACCTCTCTCGCGACACTGTAGTCTGATTTTCGAGAGTTGAGACCTGTGGCGGGTCCCTCGAACGGAGCGTGGTTTAAGGAGGAACCAATGGTGGCAACGCCGCAAATCCGTAGCGTACCATTGGTTCCTCCTTAAACCACGCTCCGTCCGAGGGATCCGCCGCAGGTCTCTACTCTCGAAAATCAGACTATAATAGCTCTAAATCAGCGAAGTCCAGGTGGGCAGTCTGAGGATGCTAGCATCCATAGCGTCTTCTACGTGCTGCGTGGAAGAGGGTGCTCGAAGCCAACGAAGCGGCAGGCATGCAACGGATAGGGAAACCTCTAGTAATGTGGGTGTAGGCTCGTACCCTTATGGTGAAACTCCACGGCGCGTGGCTCGCCGACTCGCGCTCACCAAGCCGTCTCGCCGAACCTGGGCGAGCCGAGGACGCGCCGTGGAACTTCACCTTTAGAGCCTAAGGGCACACTACTAGAGTTTTCCCTATCCGTGGCATGCCCGCCGCTTCATTGGTTTCGAGCACCCTCTTCCACGCAGCACGTAGAAGACGCTATGGATGCTAGCGTCCTCGGACCGCCCACCTGGACTTCGCTAACCTAAATAAAAGCCATTCTAGATTCCAATTTCCCTCAAGAGAGTTATTTAGGTCTGCTAACGCCATTAGAACGATCGAATAAACGGCAGTGCACGCCCCACGATACAATTCCAACTGTCTCGCGTTTCTTCCAGCAACAATTGTTGCACGTTACATGCCGCCACGCGATGCTTCTAACCAGTCATTTTAACCCTTCAACGTGGAGGCTTTCTATCCAGAACAGTACCTAGCTGTGGGATGAATTGCATTGGTCGAAACCTTAACCCCTGCTGTTAAGGCGTTACTGCATAGTAGACCTGAAGAAGTATTGTCACACCTCCTAATCTAACCAATCGGACTTGCATACCCCCCAAACGGCCACTCTCTTGAAGAGGCTCTCTTCACGGCAATATCTCCTTCCCAAGGACTACAGAATGTATATGAGAAGAGCACAGCATGCTTCTAATTTGGGTGTCCAATGGACATTGGTCCCAAGCCCTACTCGCTACGCCTTCGCTTCACATGCCTTGTGTTACGCGCCGCGGGCTTTAGTGTTCGAGCGGCACGTTTTATACTTACAACTTCAGATTAGGGATATCCCACAGTCATTAGACTATCAGAAGTTGCAGTATTGGATATTTTCGTTTGAAAAGCAAGGAGGCTCGCCGCGCTTGTAACAGTCAATTATTTTAAATTTTAATTCTCTAAGTACCTTATCGGATGGATAAGGGGTAGATTTTGGGATCGTTGGTGCTCTAGTCCCGTACGGGACTTTTCAGTGGAATCAGATAGGTAATTGATGAGTAGAATTTAATAGTAAATAAAGGTTTTAATGATTAAATAACGAATGAAGCAAAAGAACATAGCAATGAAATAATAAAATATGGACAACTCAATATATCATTTCACAAAACATAGATATTTGATATAATTGGAGATAACTCCTGACTAGGGGAATCCCACAGTCGATTGACTGTCAGAAATTATCGTTAGTTTCGAATCAATTATAACAATGTATTTCCGTGTACAGAAAGAGATAAGATGTACAACTCACCAGACAGTCACAGTTGATATAAATGACAAAATGCTTTTAATTTCCGTTTTAGGATTAAAACTTTTAGCTTGTATAGCTCTGAGTCGCTGATAAACCTGAATCAGAAAAGATGATTAAACGCGAACACGCACACACTTGGTTTCGTTTTTGAAAATTGAATAATTATAATCTTAATTGAGCAAATCCGTTGAAGTCTTAAGGTAAATCGTTAACAAATAAATAGTTTCGAAGTTATTAGAATATTTGTTTCGCTAAGTTTAATAAAATGAATTAGTTGTTTCGCGAAGCGAGTCTTTCACACGGTTTCACTACCGAGGAACTCTAGCTCGAAACACTCGCGGACCCAGCGACACGTACCTCACGATTTATCGTCACGGAGTGTCGCAGCTTCACGCTCCCGGCAGCGACCAAGGTGCATGTCACGTCTTTGCTGTTAACACAACGGATAAGGATGTCGAAGTCGAAATTCCGCCACAAGAATTAATTCCATTTGAGTATCATAACTTCCCCGAAGAACAAAATTATTTCGATTCTGATACGGAAGATGAGACCTTGCCAATCGCGGAAGATAGAGTTTTAGAAATCATTAAAACCTTTATTTACTATTAAATTCTACTCATCAATTACCTATCTGATTCCACTGAAAAGTCCCGTACGGGACTAGAGCACCAACGATCCCAAAATCTACCCCTTATCCATCCGATAAGGTACTTAGAGAATTAAAATTTAAAATAATTGACTGTTACAAGCGCGGCGAGCCTCCTTGCTTTTCAAACGAAAATATCCAATACTGCAACTTCTGATAGTCTAATGACTGTGGGATATCCCTAATCTGAAGTTGTAAGTATAAAACGTGCCGCTCGAACACTAAAGCCCGCGGCGCGTAACAGATCTGGTGGCAGCGGTGGGATACCAGGAATTTCTTGTAAAAAAACTTCCTGGGTGCTCATATTCATTGAAATCGGATAGAATTTATAAAATTTTCCATTTTTGTATATATTATCAGTGTGGTCGTGGTAGCGCTGGGTCTATTATCTATATTTATTGACTCGTTCTGGCTATATATTTTATTTCAAACATTTAACCATGGCTCAGGACGCAAGCGCAATGATGACCTCCATGGCGGAGTGCTTGACTATTCAGAATAGTACGTTAAATATTCCTTACTTTGATGGGAAGGGCGTTCCTCTGAAGGATTTTGTACAGGATGTGCAAAATAGTGCAAGTCTAGTGCCTCCTGCGTTAGAGGGATCATTTTTGAAATCAATATTAGGGAAATTGAAGGGTCCAGCCCGCGATAGCACGTATGGAAAAACATTTAAGACAGTTAATGAATTAATTAAACATCTAAAGGGTAGATTCGCCCCTGGCAAAAATTATCCTTACTATCAACATGAAATAGAAAATATTCGGATGAAAAAGGAAGAATCAGTTAGCGATTTTTATGACAGATTAAACATATTAATTAGCGGAGCTCGAGTTGCGCTAGAAGATAGTTATGGAGAGAATGCAGAACAAATGCTATTGCCATTAAAAGAATGTGGATTGGAAGCTTATATTCGCGGACTTCCAGATGAAATAGCGCGATCAGTAGATGCGCGTGACCCTAAAACTTTAGACGATGCGAGAAAATTTGCAGTACGTATAGAAACGCGAATGAAATCCGGAATATTACCTTCGAATGAAACTCAGAAAGTATCATTTAATCAGAATAATAGCTATCCTCGATCATCGAATCCTTACTATCAGGATTACGCTAATCGCCAATCTATAAATCCTCCTCGCTATCATAATTATGCAATTCGAAACGAAGAAGAGAATCGCACACGTTCTCCAAGTCCCAGTCCAGACGTAAGCGGAACGCCAATAGGAATTTTGAAACCTCCATCCCGCAACCATTTTTACAATCCACCGGGATTTCCTCCGCATCCATATTATCCGCCTTATTTCTATCCGCCAATGCCATATCCAAATTATTATCCCTACCACCATTATAATGCAAATAGTAATGAACCATCACGTTCAGCGAGAGATGGATATTCACAAGGGTCTAGACCAAGATCTCCATCTCCCGTTCCTTCATCAACGAGACCGGGTTCTCCATATAATAGAAATACTAGACCCGAAGATAGAAATGACCATTTAAACGCACAAATGACCCGACGGACGGACGCGACATCGAGTCATTCGGAAAAAGAGCGTCATGCAACAGTAAAATTTCTGGCAAACCAAGAAAAATCGCAACGATAGAAAAACCCGAATCCCCATTAGTAAAAATGATGGGTAAGGAGTTGAATATGGGTTGTGCGTATTTCCTCGTAGATACAGGAGCAGATATAAATATAATCAAATTAAGCGCCCTTGACGACAATGTTTCAGTCGCGCTTCACGAATCAGTTGCTATCTCAGGAATAACTCCGGATACGACAGAGACTTTAGGTACCACAATAGTTACATTATTAGGCAAACCTGTAAAATTTCATGTCGTAAGATCTTCATTCGTACTACGTTGCGATGGTATATTAGGTAAAGAGTATCTCTCACAAGAGCAGGCTGAAATTTCCTTCGCCCATAACACACTGGTAACCCGAAGCGATCCTATTAAACCCATACCTTTTATTGGCCATGATCCAGTACCTCGTAGGGTAGGACCCCGAGTTTTATATTTAAAAGCACGTACTAGACAAACGGTTGCCATTGACGTTACGAATCAGGATTTAAAAGAGGGATATTTACAAAAAATTGAAACTATAGATGGCTTGTACATTGGTGAAGCTGTCGTGTCTGTAAATGACCAAGGTGCATGTCACGTCTTTGCTGTTAACACAACGGATAAGGATGTCGAAGTCGAAATTCCGCCACAAGAATTAATTCCATTTGAGTATCATAACTTCCCCGAAGAACAAAATTATTTCGATTCTGATACGGAAGATGAGACCTTGCCAATCGCGGAAGATAGAGTTTTAGAAATCATTAAAACCTTTATTTACTATTAAATTCTACTCATCAATTACCTATCTGATTCCACTGAAAAGTCCCGTACGGGACTAGAGCACCAACGATCCCAAAATCTACCCCTTATCCATCCGATAAGGTACTTAGAGAATTAAAATTTAAAATAATTGACTGTTACAAGCGCGGCGAGCCTCCTTGCTTTTCAAACGAAAATATCCAATACTGCAACTTCTGATAGTCTAATGACTGTGGGATATCCCTAATCTGAAGTTGTAAGTATAAAACGTGCCGCTCGAACACTAAAGCCCGCGGCGCGTAACACTTGACGAGCGGTGGTCGTCATACCGCCGTCGCGGACAGTTTTCCTATGACGAGTCCTGCTCGTCACACCACGCTGAGGGGTTAAGCATCGCCAAACTCACATCGGTTCGCTACCATGCTTTACGCGCCCCGCACTAATCTAGCCCCAACCAATACTAATACCCGGGACAAGTTGGAAAGTGGAATGCGTTGTGTGGGTATAAGTCAACAGAAATATTGTTAAGAAGGGGGGCCGTGGTAAAGTGATTAAAAAATATCGCTAAGGTGTACCCTTTCATGCGCAATTACCCCTGTATCTTTTGATCGCATCAATTGCCGAAGCTAAAATTGTATATTTGGGGTCTTTCCACCCCCCTCGTAATACCCACCAAGTTTCATCTCGATCGGCCACCGGTCCCTTTCGGAAGTACAGCCTTTAACAGTAATAGTGTCTGCTGATTAACACGAATCTTCGCCTAGGTGACAATAAACCATCGACAAGAACGCCAGCTCCGTCAACACCCGCGGCAACAACGAGAACCAACAACAGAATACAGCTTAGCGACCTTCAAAATCTTTTGTCAGAAATTCCAACGCCGGCAGGAGCGGAATCCGTTGTTCAGGTAATATCTTGTTTCCTTTAAATGGTTATATTCGATGTATGGTACATTTGTAGCTTGTTAATATGTTTCTTTATTGTTAAACTGCTTAATTGGACATTTTATCGTGACCTAATAGAGACTTAGAATATGAATGGTTACAAGGTGATGCTTGACGAATAAGATATTTCAGGTATGATATAGTTTAGGAGTGCAGCGACTATATCATTTTCACGTCGATCGATTTTTATTCTTAACGTTCGCATTGAAATCCACACCTTTTAACAATCTTCATTCTGTTCGTTTATTCTACATTCATTTGCGGTATCAAATATATTAGTGACGATGCTAACAAATAAAAAGTTTGGGCTGGTTTTAGTGTTACTTTAACATTTAAAAATACGCATGAACAACGTATCGATACAATTGGGATACTGTCATTATCAGAGATAACATTTGAATGAAGTAAATGTGATATTAAATTGAAGAAAACAAGAGATAGGGAAGGATTACTAGATGTGTACCTAGGCCCCGAAGTTGCACCGCTAGAATTTAACTTAATATCCCGCGAACGAAGCCTCGGATCCCAAAAGGGTAAAGGACTTTTCGATGTCTTCTTGCATCATGATATTGCATGTTCCGGATTGTCCCTGAATTCTGGGACACCCTGTATATTATATTATTAGTATTTATCGGAAGGAAACGAGGATGAAATTTGACGCACACTTGCATTGTCACGTTTTTTAATAATGAAGAAGTAAATCAATTATACATTCTCCTTCGGTATCAGTAAAATTCTTCCGATTTCCCGATCCAGCAATTAAAGCAATTACAGCAGTATAGCATGTAAGTTGTTATCACAGTAATAAATATTTAGAATGATGCTATTCATATTTAGAGTGATTATTTTTTTATGGAAAATAAAGCTGTTGTGAAAGAATTGTAAAATAATTTTTTTTAGCAAATAATAGATCTAATTTAAAGAAGTAACTTTTGTCTTGAAACCTTTCTTCTATCTCTTACAGTTCGCGAGTTATAACACAAAATCGGAAACTAGCCGAATTATCGGAGGTTAATTTTACCGCCTTCGAGTGAATTTGGACTGCATACAAAAATTGCGTTGTAATCAGGAGGAAATCCTCTACATATTCACCAAGTTTCAGAATTTTTTGAAATTTCGGGTTCAGGATCTTCCCTTGTAAGCAAGAAAGTACCCACGATTTTGTTAAAAGCTTCGTAGTAACTCCTTCCTTAACTCTTGTATTGAATTATAAATTCTTATTTGTTATTATCAATACAACGTTACAAGCTTGAAAAAGTCGTGTACACACCTTCATGCATATCTTTAAAAAATGATGTGTAATGGAGTTCGTAAACATCTTGTGTAAAGCTCATTTCGATAAGATAAGAAACTTCCATTATAGAGTTTCTTTAAAAGATTGTTATGTTCATAATCGTATCATTATTTCAATCCAAGAAATATCACTAAATGTTGTTTATTTCATACATAGTTCAGAGTTATGCATATTTCATGAGAACCCATTAAATTCGTATTATTACCGTGTAATACTACTTCATTCAAGGTCAAGCAGTAGTTCATAGAACCAAGTTATCTGCTTTCTTTTCTTTTTCACTAATTCTAGCTTTTCTTACAGCCGTTGTTATCAGGGATAGAATGATATTCTTGATAATGCACTTGGAACAACATTCAGTTTTGTTCAGTATCTTAAAAGTATTGCAACTGTATTATGAAGCTTTGCAAAAAGTAGCTTTCTCTCGTGCAGTTTTGTGTTCTTTGTGCTTTAAAAAATTTTTAGCTCACAAGCATAAACTTTTAATAACTTTTAATTCATTTTTTAACAGTGAGTATTCACATTACATCCTATAATATGACTGTGAAACTTTCAATAGTTAATATCAACTTTTCACGACAATGCTATTTCCGAGCTATACAAAATAGCATTTAAGGGGTTATGCCTAGTCAGCTTTCGGAAAAGAACGCGATTTTAGGGAATTTTTTGTGGACTATCTACTGTATATTTTGTTTACAACTATTCGCTTATTTTAAAAGTAGTTGTTTAGAAGCTGTTTTGATAAAGGCGCTGTGCGGTAAGCAAGTTTTCTCTAAGCCAGATCTAAAATGAAAAATTCAAAAACATTCTGTTAATATGTGGTTGAATTTAGTAGATGAACGAAGGTTTTTTTTCAAAAAGTTGATTTTTAACAAAATGGCGGCCGTTTGAGTTTTTATTAAAATAAAAAATCCTTCGTTCATCTACTAGTCTTTGATATATATCTAGGGCTGCCATCCGTCCGGGTTTCCCCGAATTTGTCCTCTTTTTTTTTTAAGGCGTCCGGGGGGATTTTCTGTAGAGACCCGGGTTTTTCGATGCTGCTCGCGCAAAAAGTCATAAATATTTTATCTTGATTTCTTGATTGCGGTTACAGTATATAATTTGCAGAAATTTTTGTCGTGGGATATCGTACCTAATATGAGATATAGTTAAAACTGTCCGGGTTTCAAGTGAAAATGTTCGGGGTTTTAATACGCTCTGTCCTAGATTAATGATTTTACGCATGGCAGCCCTATATATACCTAAAAGAAGTCTGCAAAAGTTTAGGCCAATCGACACAGCGGTTTCCGAAATATCTTGCTCACCGATATCAAAACAACTTCTGCGAGAATGGCTGATGTTTTTCTATAACAAAATTACTGAGGGTTGCTGCATACATGTACTTTTAAAATAAGCGAATAGTTGTAAAAAAATATACACTAGGTATTCCACAAAAAATTCCCGAAAATCGCGTTCTTTTTCGAAAGCTGATTAGGCACAACCCCTTAACAGATTCTTTATGGTTGCTTATCGATGGTCTATTATTTCCTGTTAAACTATAATCAGTAAGGGCTTCGATTATTTACAAAGAAGACAACATTATCTAATAAATATTGCACAGTCGTTAATAAATTGTGCAAACACATAATATATGCAAACAGACTTCTTGTCCATCTCTTCTTCTTTTTTTTTCAATGTATTTCAATGTGGTTGAATACGTCATTGTACATAATAACAATAAAAAAGGCAGTCATATATATCGATAATATTGAATTTCAGACTTTAGCTATGTAATGTTGTGTAAATCTTTTTCATGTCGTAGAGTCTGTGGTATCACCGGTAACTAAAACGTAGCTTACACTAGAAAGTAATATTATAAGCTCAAAGGACAGAGGCATGGTTTTTTCATTATTTAATAATGTTTTCCACACGAACTTTTCCTGGCTGTCAGAGGCTCTGGCTCTACTGAGCAGTTGGGGGAGTTTCTCTGGGATTGTTTGTTGTTTTCGGCCACCTACAGCACAGCTTATTGTCCGGCAGAGGGGCGTAGCAACTGAGCTGAACCATGCCATCCGTGAGACATTCTCTGCATCGGAAAGTTGGGAGCGTGCATTGGGCCCACACTTACCACCAGGAGATCACCTGAGTGGCGCAATATGTTCTCCCCAGTTCTTCCAGGCGCTATCAATGTTCTGGTCTGCTTTGCAGTCAGGTCAAGCGGGACCTGTTATCCGTCAATTCGGCTTGGGATCGGATGCTGTCAATGCCGCAGCCAATGGAAATGTTGAAGAATTCTTCACTGCTCTTGAGTCTGAGGCTAAGACTGGCCAAGAACAAACGCAGCAAGGGCAAGAGGACAAGAATGCAAAGCAAGCTTCACCAACATCTAGTCCTGATAAGAAAGACGATGACGACGAAGGAATGGCTTTAGATTAAGAGAGAGGAATTTAAAAGAGTCTGATTTCGGCTATATTTTCATTTAGAAGATATCCAGTGTATTATGTTATAATCATTTATGTATAATAAATACTTCCTTAAAAAATAATATACTTTGTTACAATTCGAAAGTACTGAAATTTATCCTTTCTGATATAAATATATGTAATACAATGAAATTTCCGAGTATAAGATATTTCTCGATTTGTATAATAGGAAGGAGTTAATAAAGAAAGTTACAAAACTAATTAATTTGAATTTATTGGTAATCTAGTAAATTCTAGTACTTCGATACACTAGGCGGCAGAATCGGCTTCCCTTCGGAAATTTGGCAACGTTGCATGTCACTAGAACCACTGTTATACCTAGTGACATGCAACGTTGCCAAATTTCCGAAGGGAAGCCGATTCTGTCGCCTAGTGTACATACTGCGATTATCTCATTTAAGTAACTTTATTTTTAAAAAGCAGTAATTCGTAACCTATATATTATAAAATATAATTATGTATCTATTTTAATGACATGTAAAAATTTATATACCGAAAATTAAGGGAATAAACATACTTGCTAAACTTTAAAACATTTTTTAAACGCATTACATTATATCAAAATTTGTTTCAATGTAATATGAAACTCAATAGATAATTAAACAAATTTGATGGCATTTTTCGATTAACCAGACGAGAAATTTAAAATCATGTGGGTATACTTTATTTTTCCTTAAATATTTAATGGTGGGAACAGTGTTGCTAACTCAGATTTTTGAAAATCCGTTGAGAAAAGTTCAACATTCCGTAGAATTCCGTAGATCCCCCTTTGAAAAATCCGTTGATATACGGATTTTCTTCATAAGTGTTAATTATTACATGTATGAAAGAAGCTAATTCCCTTGCTCATGGAAACCGTCCTTTCCCAAATCCTTTCTAGAAATCTTATATTTCGACCCTCCCCTAACATCCTCAAAATAATTATTCTCATATCAAAAATTCACAAATTACGAAAAAGTTCACGTGCAAAAGTTGTGAAATCGACTTTTACTAATTCCACTTCAGTACAAGAGCTTTTCCCAAAAATAATGTTTCCCCGAAAGTCGTTTTCGCCAAAGACTTTCGTCCCGACGTAAATTCACGAAAAGGAATTAAAAAAGTTCACTTGCAAAGATTCTGAAATCAACTTTGCTAATTCCTATTGTACTCGTTCAAAATTCAGGGTAGTAGAACTAGAAAATAATAGCTTGAATTCCAGCGATAAAAAGGTAAAAAATCCGTAGATTTCAGTTTACAATCCGTAGGGTTGGCAACACTGCGTGGGAATGTAATTAACCAATGGGAGTATTTTGGATATGGCGCACAAACATGTTATTGGATAACAATAATAATCGATATAGAACGTCATTTATTTTGAACAGTATGTTTAGAGGGGGAAACTTTGAAAAATAATCATGAAAGTGGAATATAAAATTGTATAGCTCAATGGGTATGTATCATGTGTCTTTTAAAATAGGTTTAGGTTTATTATTTTCTGTGCTACATGTCACAAGATGGCGCTTCATCATACACTAAGGGCCCAATTTACATCACACACTTACCGATATGATTCACGACTGGTATTTCGAGAATATTCATTTGGTAAACACAACTTTAATTTAAAACTATGAAAAGGAAATGGAAAACATTTGGGCATGCCCGATATATTAGTTGCTAGCCACAGATGTGTCTCATGTGAAAGGCCCTTAAAGTTGAGTATTTTCTACTGGACATCCAAAAAATATTAGTAGGTATATTTTAATATCGAAGCTTCAAGAGTCCCGTAAAGACGTAAAGGCTTGATCAGTAATTATAACTACGTGATTTGGAAGATTGAATTCTTTCGACAATCACACTATTAAAAATAACTAGAAAAATTGATTTTATTGGTTTGTGATCGACAGCACTTTCAACCATGGCACACGATGGCCTGAGTTCTACAACAATTAATTGTTCAACTACATTATTACAGAATAATGAACAACGAATCGTAAATTCAGTCCCATGCCATCGATTAATGGTCGCTTCACAGAATTGGCCCTTTTTCCGGCGAACATTTCTACAATATTTCGTGAACATGGTTTAGGGCATAACCACACCATAGGTTACCGCCTCTACCACTTCTATTTCAATGATATATTTATTTTGGATATTTTAAATTCATCATCGTTTTCATTTTTTATTAAGTGAAGTCACTAATGTACGAATGACATAACAAAAATAATCTACTGATATAAGAAAATCGGCGTATGCGTTTACACATCGTCGCATTTACTGAACTGTGTTTATTTGGGTAATCATGTGCAACCTCATGTCCTCATGTTATTAACCTAATGTCTAACGCCATCATGCCGCCCCCTTGATACTTAATGCCCCCTAATTAATTGAAACACACTGCCCTAAACCATGTTTACGAAATATTGTAGAAATGTTCGTGAAAAAACAATGGCCAACCACGGGAAGTCGAGCACTAATTGAAGTCACGCGGCCACAATCGAATAAGCTATGTGCACAGACAGAATTTCTGATTTTTTAGAAATAGTCAGGCAGTTAAATCTTCGAAATAATTACTATGGAGTCGGAGAAAAAATCGACACGGTCGCTGAGGGAAGTTTCAGGAACGAGAGTCCCTACTCTCTGCCCTGCCCCAAGCGTTACTGGCCCCCTTGGAATGAAAATATTAGAATATTTCACGATTTTACAATGTACTGTCACTTACAATTATTATATACATATATATTTTATATGCCATGTACTTAATAAATTATCACCAACATCAGTATCAAGACGTACTGCTATTCGTAACATCTATAAAAATAACCAAAATAACGAGTACATCCATCAAATGCAGAATAGCAAACAGTACGCAATATATTATTCACACAAAACATTAATTTAATATTAGGACGTGGATGGGAAGTGCCTCAAATCAAGCTTTCAAGTCAATCTGATATTTTAATTTTTATTTACCCAGTGGACTGGAAATAACTAGACTTATAGAAAATTACAAATATTTATCATAAAAAAAAATTTCCCAAATTATTTGGGCGGTTCTTACGGAACCGGTAGACCACATGGGGGCCTTTCTTTGTCCCGCTACCGCCAAGGATACGGAGCATTAGAATCTGCGTCGTAAGTTTAGAAACAGTTTCTTTACAAACCACACATTTTTATCATTTATATCAGCATTGTAAATTTCTTTAAAACACACGAACTTAATCTTATTTTCCTTAATGGGAAAGCAAACGTTCTTTTTAAACCATCGTGTAAACTAAAAGATGATAAGATTCAATATTAACTATTTACTATGCATAAAATGTGTAAGTACACACAACAGACAATCGTGCTGCATGCATTAAACGAAGAGACTCAATAAGCGTCATATGTATCTCATTGTTTGTAAACAAGTGCATGCGACGATGGCACCTCATTCTGTTTACTAGCTACAATCCTGACCAGACGGGGCATGCGCAATGCCCGGTGAATCGAACAAGTAGTGGGGGTCTTTCCACGGATGTTGATCGCTGATTTGGCGAATGTTGCTGAAGCTCGCCCGGTGAATTTTGCGAAAGACTTACACGTATTCTCTGCACGGCAAATGTAGCAGCGTGCTGAGGAATTTTTCAGCGGGGCCCGCCGCGCACGGGGATCAGTGTCATCGTAAAATAACCGCGAGTACCGTGACAATATTATTGTGTGATAGCGCTACTACAAATAAAGATGGAGAAAGATTTCGCTGTGTGCGAGCGCGCCCGATACACACGACCACTCGGACACGTTCGACATGTTCGTGTACAATGGCAACCTTGACACTTGGTGATCGTTTTTGGCGGCTTCGTTTCGCTTCTACCGAGACCGTGGCTGGGTAGATCGCGTCGCGAGTGAAAGCGACGGTGACCGTTCTGTTAAATTTCCGGGGCTCGACCCCACGGAAACATTGGAAGTGTTTCGCGTTTCGAAGTTACAATACGTTACAATCCCATTCGTTCCCGCAGTTTGTTTCGTTTGTGGCAAATTCGAGTGTAGATTCCCTTTTCCACGGAAGTAATTCACTAAAAGGACAAACACGCCAAATATTTTGCGCGCATACCCGAGATCCAAGGGAAACGAACGGTTAAGGTTAGATAATATAAACAGTATCGATAGTTTGTCGCGCTTGCGAGTAAATCGTACACAAGTATGGTGCACGGCCTTAGGGAAATGCCATTTGTACGAATTTTCCTACGGGTTCGTCGCTAGTAATATTTCGTGCCTGGCCGATCCAACGACCCAATTTTTTTCTCACGATCAGAATCAATGAAATCGAAGTACACTGTTATAAGTACGTGCTAACGAGCTGTGTATTTACGCGATCGTAAACAGTCGCGTATATTTGCCATACACTTTAAACAAGCTATCGGTAATTTTACAGTTCCGTACGTAAGATTACCGTTCCCATTTCACGTAGATTTCTTATGCGAATTAAATCATTTCATACAGGAAAGATTGCTCCTTTGAGTTATACGACGTTTCTTTTAAAGAACAACGGTATAGGCCCCTTCGGTACGATGCACGCTTTAGATAAGAATGGCGAGGCATTTGCAACCCAGTAGGGATTTAGCCGATGACGCCACAAAAATATATATGTAAATAATAATGCTTACTTATCGGTAATTTATGCGAGGCACAAAGTAGAACTTATACACCCTTTTTATATGAATGGCACGTATTTTAAGAAATAAATAATACATCGCATTGTGTATGTGTCTAATGTATTTAATTATTTTATCATTCGCGGTAAAGTCTCTAGAACAATCAGATCATATTAATATCTCGTCAAAGTAGTACGTAAAATTTCGACAGGGAAACGCGTAAAATACGTGACTCAGTCGTTCGAAATAAAAAGTTGGTAAAAAATACACGTCGCGTTTGTGTGTAGCAGAATTCGCTTGATAAACACGATTTGAACTGTATACGCGCAAAAAGTTTATTGGCTGTTCCATAATTTTTTGTTTACCTTAAATCAGCGTGTAAACATCGCCATTGATCGACATTTGTCACAGATGTAGACCTTCGAGTACCTTGCATTTCGACACGATTCTTCTGTACGCGGGATTCTTGACTCATATCGTATTCGTGAGAAAGAAAACGCGTTCGTAGTAAACGGAAGAAGAGCATGAGTTTTGGCACAAGTGTAAACTTCACGTGGATAACTAAATACTGGATGCGTGTGAATCGTTTCATCGTAGAAGATGCAGTACGTTACCGTTTACAGTGCAACATACATGTAACTGTTACATAGTTAACGCGCAGATACTACGCCGCAGTTTGTACATAAAAGAAAGAGACTATGTTCATGTGAAACGAATAACAGTGCGATTATCGATTTCACGTATCCTTACTTAAATCCCGGCTCTACGAAATAGGTGAGTGTTTTTAACAATTTTTATAGTTTCTTTTCTTTCTTTTTGTAATTGAATTGTCTTTGCTCTCGGGAAACAGAAATCACGTCTCTCACCGGTGAATAAAATTGTAGTTTTACTTGTTAAGTTTTAATGATGAATCAAGTAAAAATTGTACGGACAAAGGTATTCATCGATTTAATAAATCATACTGAACTTATAAACCAGGATTAATGAAATTGATTTGTTAATAAATACACGTTATCGTGAAATTTGTTATTTAAAAAAGAATGTCGCTCATTTCTTTGAATCTTTTAAACACGATTCGTTGGTTTATTTTTCGTCGCATGTTCATTAAAACAGGATCCGTGAGATTAAACGATCGATTATGTGCATTGAAATAAAAAAATTTATAAATACGAAAAAATGCGAGGTAACTTGCGATTTCGTGCGTATTTGAACAAATTGTGTACATTGGAACTTAAATACGACAAATTTTGAACCGTCGACCGTTCACTTTCGATCGCCAAATTAAGATTCGAGGACATGTGCAAACGGCTTTGCTGAAAATTTAAAGGAAACGGACATCGGCAAGGTCGATGGAGAGGTAGTAATAAAGAAAGACCGAGAATAAAGGGGGGGTGACATATGCACGCACAAAAGGTGCGGGAGAAGGGCAGGAGGGACGCGAAAAAAGAAATAAGATAAGGGGGAGGCAAAATGAAGTAGAAGTTGGGATCTTAAAATTGCAATTTCCAGCGAATATTCAAGCTTATAAATCAGTCCGAACTTACAAACTTTTCACATATCATTTTTAACATATTAAACTTTAAATTTCGTGTGAAAGGTATTGCTAACAAAGGACATGAAATATTAAATATAATTGCACCAGATATTAATCGTAGAAACACAAGCTAGGCATGCATAAATTGTATTTATACATTACGCAAATTATGCAATGAGAATTCACAATTAATTGCGCAACATTTCCAGTGTAACTAACAAGGGAAGATCCCGAAAATTAAAAAAATTCTGAAACTTTGTGAATATGTAGGGAACTCCTCCTGATTACACCGCAATTTTTGTTTGCTGCCCAATTTCACTGGAAGGGGGTGAAATTAACCCCTGAAAATTCAGCTACTTTCCAATTTTATTTTGTAACTCGCGATCTGTAAGAGATAAAAAAGGGTTTCAAGACAAAAGTTACTTCTTTTAATTAGATCTCGAAATTTTTATTTGCTGCCCAAATTCACTCGAAGGGGGTGAAATTAACCCCCGAAAATTCGGCTATTTTCCGATTTTATTTTGCAACTCGCGATCTGTAAGAGATAAAAAAAGGGTTTCAAGACAAAAGTTACTTCTTTTAATTAGATCTCGAAATTTTTATTTGCTGCCCAAATTCACTCGAAGGGGGTGAAATTAACCCCCGAAAATTCGGCTATTTTCCGATTTTATTTTGTAACTCGCGATCTGTAAGAGATAAAAAAGGGTTTCAAGACAAAAGTTACTTCTTTTAATTAGATCTATCATTTGGTAAAAAATAATTTTAAAATTCACGAGTTATAACACAAAATCGGAAAATAACCGGATTTTCGGGGGCCAATTGCACCCCCTTAGAGTGAATTTGGGCAGCAAACAAAAATCGCGATATAATCGGGAGGAAATTCCCAGCAAATTCCAAAAGTTTCAGAATTTTTCGAATTTCCGGGTTGGGGCTTATAAGTCAAACTTTAAAATAAAATTAGTGCTATTTGCGAAGCAATAAATGGCAATCGATTTCCGCAACGAGAATACATTACATATAACTGATTTTTTAATAATATTTTATTGTGTTTTATTACATCAAAAATACAATGAATCGATACATTCGATTATAATGAACTTTTCACATGAAAGCCAATGTGTACGAAGAAATCTCACGCAAAATTACGAAATTAGCATCGAGCGCCACTGAAAATAATGCAAGTAATAATGATACATTTGAAACGCTTGAAGGCATTTCGACGTAACGCTGCCTACATCCATCGATCGTAACTTCATCTTCTACATCGTCCGCTGTTAACATTTAACGCTGTGCAAATTACGAAGCGCAATATTCTCAAACGCATCTTAAATTCATTCGACAGGTTTTATTGTAATAAATCTCGAGAGAATGAATGCAACGAAAACTGTTCCAATTACGAAGCAAGCAACGAAAATATACCACGTTTCTTCATCGAAAACGTCTGTGAAAGCTGGAACCTGATTGTAAAGGGTGTCGATGAGTTTTATACTATAATTTTTACTATTCGACACGTGATTGGCCATTTTAAGGATGAACTTGTTTCTGCGCTAAAGAATCCAACTAAATCTTTGCTCCAGCGAAGATGAGTAATCGAATAATTAAATCTTGTTGCGAAGCGCTTTAAAACACAATTGCAAACAATTGAAAATATCTCTGAACCTTTGTTTTCCTCCTGGATACTTAAATGTCTGAAAACGATCGAAGTACAGTTTCCTTTCGGGGCTTAAATGTTCAGTGGTGTTCGGCGAACGAAGAGAAAGAAGAAAATTGGTCTGTTTGGAATAAGCGACAAGGTCGATTCCGCTAAAGATATTTTATTGCTCAACCAATCTCTTCGCTAGTGTTGGAAAAGTAACTGATATATGAGCAAGCTATTCCGCTGCGTTTAAATTTATAAGTATACTCCTCTATGTTTGCTTCCTGGTTTAATCTTGTGCTTGTTCCTTCGCCTCTTCTTTTTCCCGTCCTTGAGTGCTGTTTCACTTCCAGTTTCAGGCTCAGACGCAGACAGAGGCGTGATGTGTTTGTTGTAAAGTTGCAAAATATTCAGAGACGTCAAGTTCGCACCTTTGAATACCACATTATCACCTGATACTAGAAGATAGACACGCAAGAATGTAACATCACGCTTGGCTCAGGAAAATGTCTCCCTTTCACAATACTGTATTTCTGCTTATTTGCCTCTACTTATTTCAATAATACGAAAGATAAGAGATTTTCTTACGTATTAAAAAGAGAAGACATTCAGCGATTATTATTATTTAACGCATCGTACGCTGCTCCTTCAAATAGTCAAGTAGAAATCCTGTTCCAGGCAGGAGCAGCGTACAATGCGTTAATGTTGTAACGCTTCTAAAGAAAATAATATCAGAATACTCACGTAACTTCACTGTGACTTTGGGTTCGGAGCGATCAGAGACGATTTCTGGTTTCACAATGCACCGTGGATTTGTCGCAATAATTTTTGGAGTTGTGACGTGAAAGAAAAAGTCTCTGTAAATATAGTACACATATGTATTTTCGTTGCGGAATATTCTGCTACTTGTACAACTATTATGATCCTACTGGCTGGTTCTCTTGGGATTTTGAGGAAATTTAAAGGAATATTCTGCAGACTATCTCGCGCTGATGCGCATTTTATGCAGACAATTTACATTCACCGACTTGGCTGTGAGATGCAAGTATTTACAGAGAAGTTTGATCGTAGCGAAGAGCAGTTGTTGCGTAAATGCTATCGCCACCAAATTGTATTTCTTTTACATAAATGTTTTACATATGATTCCATATTAAATTTATACAATATTTATGAAATTAAGTTCTGTGAAATTCGAATTGTCTTTAGCGATGATACGATTCGAACTATAACTTCCTGGTTGCAGAACAATTGCTCTTCGCTTCCAGCTAACACAGTTTCTTGTAAACTCTTTGAACTTAGAAATGTTGCAGGGACTAATGTGAATTGTTTATGAGAAATGCACATTAGCATTAAGTATTCTGGAAAATTGTTATTGTATCAAAATCCCAGAGGCTCCAACTGTGCGGTCTTTTCTAGACTTACTATAATGAATTTATTAAGTCTAATATCAATTAGGGTGGATGTACCAGTGAATGGACATTTTATATTAAAATGAGTAAAATAAGTTATTAAAATGAGCAACTAATTAATTAGAGACTTCTTTTAATTTCTTGCTTCATATCCAAAGAATTTTTGCGGAATCGATCGCGCTGCAAACATAATTTTATAAAAGTGTTCATTCATTAGCCTTAAGTGTTCATTTTCGTACAATATAAAACCTATAACATGTGTATTGTATTTTATGTTGTAATATGTTGCAGGCAAAATGGCACAAATCGAGCAACTACCCCTTCAAATACCAGACTTAAGTACCCTTCGTATAACAACGGCTGTTTCTATGCTTGGCAAAGCATATGGATGTGGCCAATGCAATGGTAAGCTTTCATGATTATGAGAATTTTTGACGATTGTAATTGTAATACACAGTTACGACGTTTTATGTTAAGATTATTCATTAAATAAGGAGCCAATACGAAACCGTGTACAAATTAAAATTCCACTTTTCGGATGATTCCACTTTGCGAATTATCAATTGATAAAAAGAATAATGTTACTTAACGATAATATAGTCTAGGGAAGAAACTCTGGGAACTATTAACACGATATGCTGCGAATTTATAAAAATTATATAGAAGTATAGAAAGTAGTTTTTTAATAAAGAGATATATATATATATAGTTATTTAGTATGCAAGTTTCAAATATATAGAATGGTGCACAACTCTGTACTATAAGTTTACAGTGTTACGGAGGACGACATTTCTTTTTATAAGGGGAGGACACCATGCGGTAGACACCGATTTTGATGAGCCTTGGAATGATGGATCTATGTCGAAAATAAGTAAATAGGTGTCCGAGCGTCGCTGCCTTAATAATAGAGATACTTACATGGGAATTATTCAAAATTTCGTAGTAGCCGTGGGGTTTTAATGGGTAAAAATACCACACTACCCTGGCGCCCCCGGGGGATTCCCCTCTAAAGGAGTCGGAGTGCCTTTTGAAGATTTCCCCAAGTTAAAAAAAATTTATAAAGTTTCTTTTTTAACGTGGAGACATCTTCAAAAGGCACCCCGACGCCTCCAGAAGGGAATCTCCCGCGGGCACCCGGGGGCCTTTTGAAGATTTCCCCAAGTTAAAAAAAATTTATAAAGTTTCTTTTTTAACGTGGAGACATCTTCAAAAGGCACCCCGACGCCTCCAGAAGGGAATCACCCGCGGTGCCTTTTGAAGCTTTCCCCAAGTGGGATTTTTACCCTCTAAAACCCCACAGCTGGCCACTATAAAATTTTTAATGATTTACATGTAAATATCTCTATTCTTAAGGCCTATTGGCTGAAACGCTCGGCTCCTATTTACTTATTCTCGACGTAGATCCATCGTCCCAAGGCTCGTCAAAATCGATGTCTACCACATGGTGTTCTCCCCTTATTACTATCATTTATACGATATCGTATAGCAAAATCACAGGACTTTGAAAATTAGGTTCCCGAGCACCTCTCGACTAACAATCCACCTCTCATTTGCCGCATACGGGCATACTGCTCTGATTGTATAGCTATGCTTTAAAAATCTGTTGTTGGATAAAGTGAAGTCAAGCCTTAAACATTTCAAATGTACTCCTAGGTGGCACGATGCATTTACCGAACATCTTTTCGAGATCGTTCTCTTCACGGTGCAACTACTTCCATTCTGTTCGCATATGAACATCGCGTCTAACCCCAGGTCTCCACCAAGGCGAACACTAACAAAAACATTGTTCTTTTTCGTCTGTTCTTGCCGAGTCCTCATCGCCGCGAACATAAAAGAAACGCAGCATGCGAGTCGTATGTGAACGTACGCTGAGCTTTTTCATGTTCGCAGCGATGAGGACTCGGCAAGAACAGGCGAAAAAGTTCGCGAACAATGTTTTTGCTCGTGTTCGCCTTGGTGGAGACCCGGGGTAACACTCTCTTGGCATTCAATATCGTGTTACTACCGCAATCGAAGTTTCTATTCCTAAACATGCATTACACGAAACTTTAAGTATTTGCCAAGACAATCTCCTCCCAATACTAACTCCTATCAAAATCGTTGTACAATAAACCAAACTAAAGGGGGATCAGAGCAGTGTGCACCTAAAAGCAGCACATGTGCTACAGATTATCGATCACCAGGTGCTTGGATGTCTGATGTTCAAGAACCTGCAACACCTTACTATTTTCATAAAACCAGAAACTTCTAATTATCCCTTCAGAGCGCTAGAATATAACGCTTGATGCGCATAGCGTACAGAAACTATTTAGTCTCACCTAACACATCCCACGCTAATGTGGAAATTCAAATGTTTGGTGAGATATGAAAAGTAGATTCAAGGCTGCATTTATACTTTTGGAGGCCCTAGGCCAGGCCTGCCCATTAGATTGAAAGTACCTCCTCAAGTTCTGGGACCTGGGCAACAGCCGATGGCTGAACTGTTACCTTGCTAACCATTGCGTGGATTTTGGGAGAACTGGAAGAGTCTGTGAACGCTCATACATGTGAGGCCCAGCTAGATAGCTAAATATAACTCGTGGTATGAGCCAGTAGAGATGCGCACAGAGTCTTGCAAGTTCTCCCGCAGCCCATGCTGTGATTAGCAACGTAACAGTTCCGCACTCAGCTATTACTCGGGTCCCAGAACCTGAGGAGGTATTTGCACCCTAACGGGCAGCCTCATAAATTTTCCAGCCACCTCTAGTTTCTGTATTATGAACTTAATATTTAACACGTTGGTCGCCACCCATGTCTGGGTGATGGCTATGTTTCCACAGGGGCCCCGTCACCCTTAAATGGGTGACGCTCTTCTTCGTCCAATTACTCTGGCTACATTTAACTTGCATCGTACCGCTCTTCCAGCTTATCGCCCAGTTTACACTCAGAATTCAGATTTGGGCCCCAGGAAAAACTCCAGCGATTCATGCTGGGCGATCAGCGTGTTAAAAAGAAGTATTTTATCTTGCAACTACAACTAGGCTGTTTTTTATATTGTTTGCGAGGAGTAAAGCCAGGAATCCACTGGAAAGCTAAGCTAAGCTATGCGATGCTATGTTTTAACGTAGCTTCTGGTGGAAACAGTTCCATAAGAATATTCTTCCTGTTAAACAGGCTGGCGTTTCAAAGCCTATCGCTTTATATTGCCAGACGAACTACAGTCTTTCTTATCTTTTCCCTCCTCTCTCTCCTTCGGGGTCCCAGCAGCAGCGGAGCACCAGGAGAAAGGTGGTCCCCCACCCTGTGATGCTTAACTTCGGTGATCTAACGAGAACCGGTGTCTCCATCACGGCTACGGCCGCTGGTCAGTTCCATAAGAATGTATTGAAGCTAATTTTGTTAAAACCTAGCATCGCATAGCTTAGCTTCCCAGCTTAAGGCTTTAAAATATGGCCCCAGCTTGCCCCTAGTGTAATCAATAATAACCCCAGCCTTGAGTAGATAGCAATACTCAATCATAAACAACTACTAATTGCATTAGATTCTCCATAGCCTCAGCTTTTTGTTCTACTCTGATTTCGAAGCTGAATTTTCCTTCGACAGAAAGCCTCACGTCTGATAAATATTATGCGCCACTAAGGCCGGTACTCATAGTCGCTACTCATTCTTAAGCAAATGCTTAAGGCAGGATACCACCTTTGACTACGATTTTTGGAGGCGTTTTCCATGAATTCTTTTTGCATACAAAGAATGCGCAGAAACAAAATCGGTTTTAGTCATTTATTAATGTAACTTTAATCTGTAATTACACATTTTTTTGAAACTGGTTAAGCACCCGGCATCCTTTACTAGCTACTAGCTTAATACTATTGCCCGATGAGAAGAAGACCGACTACCCACAAGCTGAAATATCGCAGGGGCAAGGGGAATCACCCGCCCGCTCGCTCCACCCAATCTCTTGCAACGAAGTCCGCCGCGTAACGCACAATGCGAACGAAACGAATCACGACAGCCCGCGGATATGGGCAGCCGCTAAGAACCGAGAAGTAGGACTTCTCGCAGGGGATAGGGTGGAGCGAGCGGGCGATTGCCCCTGCGACGTTTCAGCTTGTGGGTAGTCTGTCTTCTTCTCATCGGGCAATAGCGGAGGACGCTGCATGCTTAAGCGTTTCCTTAAGAATAATTACCGACTACGAATACCGGCCTAACAGTCGATGTGGCATAGAACATATCAATCCTAATATTAACCATTTGTCTACACAGACTGCATGCACGGACTAATCACATATATACATTCATAGCATCCTGCGTTCAGTATACCGGTCTCAAGAATATCGTTCCAACCACCGCTAATGCAAGCGACCGACCCGCAGCCAACCAGCGTTGCGCCGCATCAGTGGTAGTCGAAACGATATTTTCGAGACGGGGTGCAAACGGGACATGCAAAGACGAAATGGAACCCCGAAATAATTGCACTCCGAAGTGTTCATAAAAGACGTTAAAATTACTAATTCAACAGACATTATAAAACGTGCAAAGAAGTACGAAATAAATGTAAAAGACGATCTTTTCGATGTTCCCGTGTAATCGACATTATATATTTTTTCGCGAGCAAAAGATCGAATGTACCTTTCCAGTGTTTACACTAAAAAAAAAGCTGCGTTACGATCTGTTACAGGCTTCAGTTGAAATAACGAACAGACTGCTTGATTTTTAACGCCGCCTTTTTATCGCGTTACTACGATCGCCTAAGCGTTGAAGTTTATTTAAGAACGCGGACATGGACATCGTCTGCTACTAGAAGTTTCGTATCGCACATGCGCGTAGTATTGACGTCATCGGATATTAACCAAACCTCGTTCCAGGCGAAATTAATCGTTATTTATGAAAAAGCGTGTGCAATTTCGGGAACAATTATTGATCTACTTTTCGGAATCCGACTGCTTTGATGATCGAACTGTTGCGAAGCACGGTTATCTTAAAGTACATCGGTTCTTGTTCGAGAATATTGAACATTCGCGGAATTTATAGTTGAGAATAGATATTTATTGTATTTATTGTAGATTTAGAACAAAAGAGATATATTTGCTGTGTTAGGCAGGAATTGATTAGATTCTAGTGGAGTGCGTGTATGAATTGAAATCTCGGTGAACTAACCTCGTTTCCATAGCATTGTGAAAGGGATCGAATTTTATGCTGATCGATTTTACCGGCTTTAAGGACAGGGTTCTTAAATGCTTTGCGATCGCACTTATGATTCCCTGCGAGCGGGTGCGAGTCCCACTGAAAGGAAGCGACATTTCGGAAATCGAGCGCACGCGTTTGCGTGAGATACGTGCCACCAACAGTTGCGAGCCTAGGGGAAATGGTTCTAGTCGCAGTGCATCCAACGTATACAAAGATGCATTTGCAATTAGAATGGAATTTTATTCGGGGATCGAAAAAGTTCTCGAACCCTCGTTTTTAAAAAAAATTCTGTTAGAACTTATATGCTTTGTTTAAGAAAATATCTGTTTCTGTGGAATTTTTATTGAAAAAAATGTTACCTTTAGGAACGTCTTTAAAAAGTGTTCTCATGGAATCGATATTTTAGAACCTATATAATAAAAGTTCCATGGAAACGAGTTGCATTAGAACATTTATTAAAAAAGTTTTCATAAGATAAAGAAAAGTACTAAACTATTAGGTACTAGTTTTATTTAACAATATAATATCATATTCTTCATATGTTTATTTAATAAAAGGTACGAGAATCATAACATTAGAAATATCTACGAGGGTAAGTATTACAAATAAATAACACGTTCAGAATATCAATTTAACTGTAATAATTATTTCATACTGTTGTAGTACTATCCATTGAATAGTATTCAGTATTTGTTACAACGATTGAGAACTTTTTTAATATTGGTGAACAAAATATCTGTTCCTGTTATAGAGAATTTTTTATTTTTATATTTTATAAGTTCCATTCCAACTAGAACCTTTATTTTTAAGAACTTTTATTTTATCGGTTCTTCTGAGAACTTATAATGTGAGAACATTTTTAAAAAAAGTTCCGCGGTCCAAATTTTAAATGGAACCTATTGAAAAGTGCCAGAACTTTTTCGATCCCTGATTTTATTAGGAGCAGTGGTGGGTAAAGACATGAATTTTTGTATTTTATACACGACACGTGTCTTAAATGTCGTAAATGTCGTAAATATGTCATAAATGTCCTATATCTGGAATCAAAATACCCACATAGCACAGACGTCTTAAAGACGTGAATTGTTGGTGCGTTTCACTTACGCCCAAATCGCCCGCGATTTCATTAAGCTAGGTTCTCCTGTACGCGACTGGACACAACGTCAAGAACTTCAAAGTCGATTTTCTTGAAAATTAAGCGCGATATGAGAAAAAGTTACTCCTTCTTTTCGACTTATAATAAGGAAATAAGTCGAGAAAAAAGAGTACAATTTTTTGATATCGCGCTTCATTTTCGAGAAAATCGACTTTGAAGTTCTTGACGTTGCGTCCAGTCGCGTACAGGAGAACCTAGCTTAATGAAATCACGGGCGATTTGGGCGTAAGTGGAACGCACCCTGTATGTCCGTTTTAGGTCTGGACGGCTTTAGGACGTCTTTCGAGCGTCTTTAGACGCTGTGTGCTATCTGGGTAACTAGGAAGATTAGACCTCTGGTGGCGCTGGCGGACACTACGTCGCGATCCCGTGGGGTGGCCGGGACGTCGCTATAAAACATTTTTCGTATCCGTTATGAAGAAATGCCAATTTATTAGTAATTATAATTCTGATTAAAAAAGCTTAGTAAAAGAAATGCACATAGAATAATAAATATAATTTGTTTAAATTAAAAATTATATTTATCCAACACTTTAATTGTTGAAACGTTGAAATAATGAATATTTCTATTTACTACATTTGCGACAAATGACACGTACGAAATGGGCTGAAAAACGACATATTATACGTACATTTGCGACATGTCGTAAATGCATTTGCGACGCGGTGTAAAATACCGACCCACCACTGATAAAATGTCGTTTTTAGGCCCATTTGATACGTGTCATTTGTCGCAAATGTAGTAAATAGAAATATTCATTATTTCAAGGGTTTCAACAATTAAAGTGTTGGAAAAATATAAGTTTTAATTTAAACAAATTATATTTATTCTTCTATATGCATTTCTTTTACTAACCGTTTTTAATCAGAATTATAATTATTAATAAATTAGCATTTCTTCATAACGTATACGAAAAATGTTTTATAGTGACGTCCCGGCCACCCCACGGGATCGCGACGTAGTGTCCGCCAGCGCCACCAGAGGTCTAATCTTCCTAGTTACTCAGATAGCACACAGCGTTTAAAGACGCTCAAAAGACGTCCTAAAGCCGTCCAGACCTAAAACGGACATACAATTGACGTCTTTAAGACGTCTGTGCTATGTGGGTATTTTCATTCCAGATATAGGACATTTACGACATTTAGGACATTTAAGACACGTGTCGTGTATAAAATACAAAAATTCGTGTCTTTACCCACCACTGGTTGCAGTGCCTCCAACGTATACAAAGACGCATTAGGAATTAGAATGCAATTCTATTAGGAGCGGAGTTAAAATGTTGAATTATCAATGTTTAAAAAAGAATCTTGCATTTACTTTGTATATACTTGAAGCGTTATAATTCTAGGCAACTTTCGAAGCTTACGAAAAAGAGCCCTTAAATAGCGTTGCGTTATAATGAATCGAAATTATTGTCGATCTTTCAAGGTTTCATTGTCAATTATTTATATCCACGCAGAAACTAGAGTTTTCTAGGAATCGAGAATATCCCGTAATGATCATTACCGATGGCGCCAAATATTATCAACCACTGTTTTATTAATCGCGCGCCGATTGGTTAAGTGAAGACCAATTGGAGCGAGGCTAGGTGGCAGCCATTGCAGAAGGTAGTCTCGCTCACAGTGTGCGTTGTAGAGAAGTGTGTCGTGTGGTCGGTGGATTTTGTGTTAAACTTTTTACTTATTTATTAGTGGTTATCTGACCTTTTTCATCGTCAGCTGCAAAAATGTATCCTGTAGGGCAGTGTGAGTATTCCCGCCTGTTCGATTTTTTTTCTCTAAAATATCTAAAAAAAAAACAATCCAAAACGGGTCTCCTTGTGTTTGTTTAAGCAAGAATACGATATCGTTGTCGAGTGGTTCTGGCCTTTGTTCCTCTTTCGATTACCTCCGAGTAATCGAAATTGTCCCGAGCGATGCATGCCCTAACAAAATTCGCCCTCGCTGATAGATTCGAGTTCGAAGGGTCCACGGAAATTCGTGAAATTCTCTCGAATAGATCTCGCTCAACAGGCGCAATGTGTCGTGACTTATGATCCGTCAGAGTGTGGATAACGCATGAATTAGATCGGTCCCAATACTTCGGAGAAACGTACTCGAATATTTGAACCGAGCCGAGCACACGAAATATTTCGGAAAACCCGACTACCAGATATAAATTCGATGCTTCTCCCGATATCTCGGGTAGACTCGATCAAATTTTAGAATTAAGTTCTCTTCTGTTCCTTCGGAATTCTTCAGAATTCCTCCACTTTTCTGCACGCATTTACCGGTAGAATAAATCGCGAAGCAAACCCACTCATTTCGATTTAATTTAGCGTCGGATATATTCCTCGATTTCGACATTTGTTTCATGATATTCGTATGCTAAATAATTTCCTAGGGTTAAGTTGGTTATTGCTGCATTACTGCTAATTTCCACCAAATTTTCTTGCTGGACTTTCCTGGATAAATCCATCGTTTGTGTATTCTACTCTGTGCCACAAGCATTATTTCTTGTAAATCCTTTGCTTTAACGCGTTCGTCCTGGTTCGATTCCATAGCACTGCGCCCGGATGGAAAGAAGTCGGTTGAAACGGGGTTCTTCGCTCGCATTAGCTCCCTTCGCTCGTATCCCGTTCGCTTGCTTCGTATCCGTCGACGTTGTCGCACCGGCCTTTATTTCGGCCTCGAAATGGTTCTACAATCTAGCGATCCTTCATCCTTCCATATCGTCACTCGTCGCTCCTTTAAGAAACTATATATTTTACGTTACTTAAACTGATCCCTACAAGCTAGATCTGTCTTTGTTGTACTATTTTCCTTCTCAGCTTTGTTTCCAGCCCCTCAAACAACCCAGTTCTTCTTCTCACATGCTGACCCCTTTAATATCTTCTCTATCCCGTGCCCCGGTCTATCGACTGCTGCGCAGTCTTCCACTAAGTCAGGGTTGACTAACTGATGGCTCGCGAGCGACCCAGGCACCTCCGCCTGGGTGCTACGCTGAATCCCTCGCTGGGCCCCTCTCCATACTTACCGGATTCTGACGATCGCAGTCGAAAAGGGAAGGAAAGAAGCAGGAAACCACTGCGATCGTCAGAGTCCGGTAGCTGCGGAGAGGGGTTCAGCGTAGCACCCAGGCGGAGGAGCCCCCGGTGGCTCGCGAGTCACCAGTTAGTCAACCCTGCACTAAGTGCTTTAGTGTGCTAAGCTCTCTTTCACCGCGGTCTGCATTTCCTTTCCTCTTCCTTTCTCCAATACTTGTTTTCTTCCATATTGCTGCATCTTGCGCTTGCTATTAAACTTTAGCTGCTTCCTTCTCCTTAAATATTCTGGTATTCCAATACACCTGATATATTTATACACTCCAAGAGAGATATACTATTCTCGCACCTGAAATTCGGACCCCAGAGTTCCTCGACCGGCTTCTTTCCATCCAGGCACAGCAGCTACATTATTGCGGACAAGCGAGTAGCTTTTGCGCAGTCAACGCAATTATAAGCGCATCGAGTTATCACTCGTTCGATATAAACTTCTCCGAGACGATCTTACTATTATTAATCAAACTGCAGCCGTGTTAAGTAAGAGATATGCCTGATACAAGTTTATCTTTGGCACTACAGCCATCAGATAAGGAAGCATATTAAATCTCTGGGTTGAACCTGTTAATATTAGAAACACTTCTTCGTAAAGTATAAGAAAATTCGCTGCAAACACCTTTTACAAATGCTTGTTACGTTAATTGATCGTTCTAAGCTGTAAATTAAATTCCTAAGTACCTACTTGCTGAAGTAACGGCATATTTCGATATTTTGCACATCTTTAAGACTGGGTTGACTAACCGATGGCTCGCGAGCGACCGGGGCACCTCCGCCTGGGTGCTACGCTGAACCCCTCGCTGGGCTCCTCTCCATACCTACCAGATTCTGACGATCACAGTCGAAAAGAGAAGGAAAGAAGCTGGAATCCACTGCGATCTTCAGTCTGGTAGCTGTGGAGAGCCATAAGCCATAATAAAATTCAGCGTAGCACCCAGGCGGAGGAGCCCCCAGCGGCTCGCTAGTCACCGGTTATTCAACCCTGTTTTAAGAAAGCTGTGCGCGAGAAAATTGATCGAATCGAAGCTAAGCTTTCTGGAATGCTCTATCGATTCTAATGCGTTAGTTCGAAGACGGAGCGCGTATCTTCATTATAGCTGTGAGCTTTCTAAACAATACTAATCCATTAACACATTGATTGCCCAGCGCGAATCAGAGTTTCTCCCGAGGCCCAAATTCGAACTCGGAGCGTAAACAGCGCGATAAGCTAGAAGAGCGATACGATGCGGTTCAAGCGTAGCCAGAGCCACGTAATTGGACGAAGAGCCAGCGATTCTTTAATACTTTGTACGAACCTACGAAAGCTCGCGTTAGATACTGTTCTCAATTCGCAGTCATGTCCGGTGAATATTCTTAAGATTCCCTTGCGATACCATCGATGAGATTACGGTAATATGCGCAGCTTTGGTCGTTCGGTTGTTGACGATGCCTTGATATTTTCAGCTGCCCCACCTGGACCTTCGACGAGTTCTTCGGTTGGAACAGCTGGAGCAACTGGGAGCAGTGGCACGGCTTCCAGTTCCTTAGGCCTTGTTCCAACTCAACAGACACACACTCCTCCGCAACCCCCCGAACTACCAAGTGAGTCTTCTGATTAATTAATGCACCCGATCTTTGTGTTTACAGTAAATGTACGTTGCGTTCTAGTCGATTAATCGGTAGGATAGCCTTTGAGATGCAACGACCTATCGTAACGTTATTAATATGGAAGATGTTTCGTTGGAAAGAGGGCGTTGTTAATTAGAATTATCTTACCGACGAGAATATCAGGGATATTTCATGCTGATTTCTGTGCTTTTACAATAGATTTTTTGAAAATTTGAGGACAAAGTATACTTACCGTTGTATTTATGAGCTGAAGCGCAAATTTGCGAATCACGTGCTTCGTATCTTTTTGACCAGTTGAACGTTTGAGGAAGGAAAGACTGCTAAAATTTAAGTATATACTATTCTCCAGCTTTTTCAATAAACTCATACAGCATGGTTGAATTTATCTCATAATGCTTTCCTTGTCGTCATTGAAAAGATAGTTTCATTGAACACGAAGAGAACGAACTTGATCCTGAGAATTTGCGATCTTTCCTTAAGAAATTATTACTCCCGTTAAATACGTTCCCACGCATTTTCGGAACCGAGCGTTCTTCGTGCGAATAGTTTTTCTGTATACCCTCAAGCTTTGGATCTGCTAATTTGCAAGAATCATCCCGTGTATGTTAATAGATTGTGAGATCGAGCTGATCGAGTAAGTAGAAATCGCTATATTTTCAATCGTTTTAATGAAGAAAGTATTATATGCATTTAATTCGAAAGTTATGATCCAAGCGACATATCTGCCGAACATTAATCGCCGCTGTTTTAAACCATCCCCGATTACATTGTTCCAGCATTTTCATGTCCTCGAAGGCCAGATATAGGACGGGAAGGGAGGACAATCAATTTAAGGGCCAACCATTTCCAAATTACGATGCCGCGCGGCTACGTGCATCATTACGATATTAATATTCAGCCGGATAAATGTCCTCGAAAAGTTAATAGAGAAATTATAGAAACAATGGTTCACGCGTATAGTAAAATATTCGGGACTCTTAAGCCTGTGTTCGATGGTCGGAATAACTTGTACACGAGGGACCCTCTGCCCGTTGGCACCGACAAAATAGAATTAGAGGTACCTGGCATAATGACGATACTTTCCGCGCGCTTTCCCGCCGCCCGTTTCCTAATTCTCGTTGTTTCGTTCGCAGGTAACACTGCCCGGCGAGGGTAAGGACAGAGTGTTTAGAGTGGTAATTAAATGGTTGGCTCAAGTCTCGCTGTTCGCTCTAGAGGAGGCTCTAGAAGGACGCACGAGACAAATCCCGTACGACGCTATACTTGCTTTGGACGTTGTAATGAGGCATTTACCATCTATGACGTATACTCCAGTAGGTAGATCATTCTTTAGTACGCCAGATGGATATTACCACCCGCTAGGCGGTGGCAGGGAAGTCTGGTTCGGCTTCCATCAGTCCGTCAGACCATCGCAATGGAAAATGATGCTGAACATTGACGGTAGATATACCTTCGTAGCCACTGTGCCCGGATGGAAAGAAGTCGGTTGAATTGTCACAGGGGCAAGAGGGGCTCTTCGTGCACGTCGACGTTGTCGCGCCGGCCAATAAGGAAAAACTATTCGGACCCTAGAGTTTCTCCACCGACTTCTTTCCATCCGGCTACTTCGCAGCAAATTAACTGATTATTCACGCTACACACGGTTTATTTTCCAGTCTCCGCAACCGCGTTTTACAAAGCACAGCCCGTAATAGAGTTCATGTGCGAGGTATTGGACATTCGGGATATAAACGAACAGAGGAAGCCTCTTACAGATTCCCAGCGAGTGAAGTTTACCAAAGAAATCAAAGGTCTGAAAATCGAAATCACGCACTGCGGGACTATGAGACGAAAGTACCGAGTGTGCAACGTAACGCGCAAGCCTGCCCAAATGCAGTCGTAAGTACATGCGAGCGCGATTGTCTTACGTTCAAATACATATTGAAGCTCGTCGAAACCCTTAGGTTCCCGTTGCAGCTGGAGAACGGGCAAACGGTCGAGTGCACCGTTGCGAAATATTTCTTAGACAAATACAAGATGAAGCTACGTTACCCGCATCTTCCTTGCCTTCAAGTCGGCCAGGAGCACAAGCACACGTATCTGCCGCTCGAGGTTTGTTGGATGCGTTATTTACTCTACGGTTGACGATTAAGCATTTATTTACGTGACGTATCGCCAGGTGTGCAACATTGTCGCCGGGCAGCGTTGCATCAAGAAACTGACCGACATGCAGACATCGACTATGATAAAAGCCACGGCCCGCTCCGCTCCGGATCGGGAACGAGAGATAAACAATCTAGTTAGGAGAGCCGATTTCAATAATGACTCATACGTTCAAGAGTTCGGCCTGACGATATCGAACACCATGGTGGAAGTTAGGGGTCGTATTTTAGCTCCGCCCAAGCTACAGTATGGAGGGCGCGTAAGTTCCCTCAGTGGACAGGTGAGAGACTTCCAGCACAATCAGTCAGGTCTAGGCAAATTACACATTTGCAGAGGCTCTTGTATTATTTTTGGAAACCGTGCTCGTTGGGAATATAGTCCGATGTGTTTTGTCAGCATTGCAGTTAGCTTCGCCAGGGATCGATGCACTTGGGCGCCTTTTATAGTTATCATTTATCTAACCCGTTCGAATTGAATGGCGAACCAGTGCTCCGGATTTTCAGATCGTACGATTTCGTTGCGAGTCCTGGTCATCCATAATCTTTTTCAATGAATTTTCTAAGCAGTTAACGATTTAAATATTCCCTCTTACTGACGTAGGATACTTAAGTCAGATTTCCGTAGCGTGTGGGTGCGATTTAAATTGGCTAAGAGTGTCACGAATCATTGACGACTGATCGCAGTTTTTAATTTCTCAAGTGTTTAATTTAATAGACGAGAAGAAGGTACTTCGAAGGGTGTTTAAATGATAGCTCGTGTCTCTGCTGATGTTATTAGTTGCGTTTGATTTTCTACTGTTTCCATGTACCGTTTGGGAAAGTATTCTTGGCTGTCGCTTTAGCTCGCAAGGAGAAGTCGTAGTTACGGGGTCGCTGATTTCACTCGAACTTTTCGCGACATACTCGGAGTAAAAGTACGAGAACACGTTCCACGTTTAACGTTAAAGTTTCAGTAAATTGAAGGCACTCCTGAGATTACTGTGCACATATGGTAGATTCTGCCGCGATGTTGTGTTGGCGGAATGAATTACGAAGGAGATTCGTAATTCGAGGTTCGTGCGTTCGAGTCTCTGCTGGAAGCTATTTTTCCCATCTTTTTTAATTGATAAATAACGATTATCGTTATTAATTATAGTGATTGTTTACGGTACTCATTATCACTTACGAAAAGTCACACTTTACTCTGACAAAATTTTTCAAGCAGCGTAAAAGATAAAATGCAACAGAAGGATGGTTATAAAAAATCTTATGACTTGTTACTACTTCGGAAATGTGGTTGACAATTAGAAGAAGGATATGTATGGTAGAAATATAAAAAACCCAAGTAACGCCTACATTAAGGGGTCATGCCTAGTTGATTTTCGGGAATTTTTTGTGGAAAATTGAATGTATATTTTTTACAACTATTCGCTTATTTTAAAAGTACATATTTCCAGCAATTCTCAGTAATTTTGTTATAGGAGAATACTAAAGAATGAAGGAATAACAGCCACTCTCGCGGAAGCCGTTTTTATAAAGGCGCTGCGCGGTGAGCACGATTTCTCGGAACCGGATCATCTGAAATCAGAAAGCGAAGAAGATTCTGTTAATACATGAGTTTATTTAGTTCGTAAACGAAGGATTTAAAAAAAAATGATTTCAGACAAAATGGCGGCCGTTTAACGCAAAATCATGATTCTTCGAGGTCTGAATTGTTCGTTTTCCGTGAATTAAAAATAGAATTTTCGTCAGAAACAAAAATCCTTCGTTCACGAACTAGATAAACTCGTATACTAACAGAATCGTCTTCACCTTTCGATTTCAGATGATCCGGCTCGGAGAAATCGTGCTCACTGCAAAAAAAAATAGCTTCCGGAAAAGTGGCTGTTATTCGTTCATTTTTTAATATTTTCCTATAACAAAATTACCGAGAGTTGCTGGAAATACGTACTTTTAAAATAAGCAAATAGTTGTAAAAAATATACATTAGATTTTCCACAAAAAATTCCCGAAAATCACGTACATTGCTTTGTAGGAGCATCCTTTATCTTTGCGCATCGTCGGGAAAACAAGCTCGATTTATATTGCGAAAAAGCATTTCGATATTCATGGAATATTCATGGTGAACCAATGCGTCAATTTTTGTGGCGTCTTCCGTAATTAAAAGTTCGCGGACCTTGATGTCAAACTTGTAAAATAGAATTTTGTAATCACACCTTTGGTTTAAATGTTACAAGCTTGATAATATGTATTGGCACTTTCGCCAATAATGCGTATTGGCGCGAATGCTGAGATTACGTCTGCCTATCTTCGCTTTCGATTTACCGCGAACAGGTTGTTTGACATCGACGACCCGACAGCTGTTTCCCCTCCTCATTAGTCGAATGGTATCTTGTGTTCCGTAGTCTTTTGGTTCTCCACGATTGATTGTACATAGCCTGATCCGATTAGTTGATCGATGAAAAACTGTGGTTGATGATTAATGATCCGTGATATGAGCATGCGCCTCCTTAAGTAGAGTAGATGATAAGAATAAGATGCATACTAGTAGTCATGCGTGCTGAGATCTCTAATTAAGCTAGTTATAATGCTGGCAAAACATTAGCTAGAGGGCCATTTCGCGCCAAATCGATCATTTCTTGCGGCCGATGTCTGGGATTTAGATGTAACTGAAGTATGGCGTAGTCTACGTGAAATTAAGGGGGCTTCATCGTTTCGCTGGTTTCTGATTTCTTTAATAAACACAGGCTGTAGGCTACGAAAGTTTGCAATTCTCGCGAAAATGGGATTTATAAATGAACTTTATTTTCGGAGCTGCCCCTCGCACGAGGTTCTTCTTTTATTTTAATCGAGAAGGATTTGCGTTTCTGAAGAATTCTCTTCGTAATATCAGAATTATAAAAAATTGCGTCCAAGGTCAGCTTTTCAGAAAATCCGAAGTGACTAGATTCTTTGAATTTAAATATTTCCTCTGTAAAATTAGACTTCCCCTCAGGTGGTCACTTTTCAGTTGTCTTCGCAGCGAGTCACAGACCGCGGTGCGCACAGTTTCGTGTAACCGATCCGTGCGCGCGACTGCTGCGGGCAGCCGACCAACTTGCTTGCAAACTATATTTACATAACGTCTACAAATAAGATCAACAAGCCTCGTAGCCGTTTCAATGATGTCATTTACACCTCCAGAATAGATATCCTGGCCTACAGTTGGCCAATGGTATTTTTTTCCAGGCTAATCGAATTGATAAATGTCAGCGTGCTGCTGCTTTGATTATACGTGAAATGAAAATGTTTCTGCCCGATTGAAATTAGGAGAAGGCGGCGGGGTTCTTCCGACAAGAGAGGGCAGGGCAAACAATGTGGATAAGATTATTATAAGCAAAGGGTTTAAGGGTTTCAGATGAAGACACAGTCGAAACTGTTATAATGCGCTAACAATAGTGCCTCGTGAAACGAGCAAGTTTCAAAGAACCCGATCATATTTTCTCGGACTTTAAAAACGCGATGGTGAAGCGATATTTCAACCAAGAATTTATTTATAACTTTCGTCTCGCAATACGATCTTTCGGGTTAAAAGAAAATCCGTTCAGAGAGGTCAATCCTTTTCGATTAAGATAGAAGAGGAGCAAACTTCCTGCGAGTGGTAGTTCGAGATACACAAAAATTACAAACGTCGACAGCCTGTTTTTTTTTTAATTCGCAAGCCGCAAAATGATAACTTAATCCCCCTTTAATTTTACGTGGACTACAAGATTTGTTTAATTTCATCGAAATCCCAGTCACCGACCGTTAAAAGCTGATCGATTTGGCGCTGGGGTAACCTTAGAACGATCTTCCAAGAAGACACGATTTGCATTCGAACGCCTGAAACGGTATTAATTTTTGTGAGACATATAAAATGGAGATATGAGTCAGATTTTTGCCTGGTAAAAATTGTAGGCTGACTTGAATTTATTTTAGACATTTTCACGCTAGAATAAGAATTCTAGTAAGCATACGATGGAACGAAAAGTACTGTAATCTTTCCCAAAGCAATAATACACTTGGCCTTAACTATTTACATTCGAAATGAGTTTGAAGGTAAACCGGAATCAGTAAAATAAAGTCACCAAATGAATGCATGGGTTCTAGACCTGGTTGATTTTGATATATGGGCTGTGATTGTAATGAGGACTTAACTTTCCTGCGAATTTAAACAGCTGTAATGGTAAAGTAATTATACCCAGAGAAATTACACTCTTCGTTAACCCTCGGATGGTGGATCATTAGGCACGCAACCGCACGGCCGATAATATAATTTCGTTTTTACACGTCTTAGAATAAGCTTCGATTCCACTCAGCTTTAAATTTCGTTTTTTAAAAAAAATAGTACTAGTATACAAATAGTTGAAAGGAAAGGAACGTGTAGTTGAAAAGATATACTTTTAAATAATCGTGCAAATACAGTATTCGATTTCTTTATTGTATGGTTGTTCAGAAGTCTCAGGTGCTTGGAACATTTTCGCGTGTATTGGTCATTGTTGCCGACGCAGATACATCCCCTACTATTAATTCTTTCCTCGCTCGTTTATTAGGATTCTTAAACCGGTGTTTCTCCGATTTGTTCCAATAATTTCGATCGAAATTGCTTCGCTAATATTTCTCTTCTTACCTTCGTTGATTTTTCGTAATACATATAACTTTTGATATGTGTTTTTCTTAAGTAATTTATTCAGAACATTACTAGCACTTTTCAGTTAAAATGCGAAACCCTTGTAATATAAAATAGTCTGCTGGTTCTAGAAATCGAAAGTATTTTATCCATGTGTTGCTTTTGTTATTTTTCTGCTGAATTTCTTGCTTTTCGTAAGTACGCATCAACGTTGCAGTAGTTAAATGTTCTTGCATCGTAGATCCCACAATTTTATTTCATATCTTTTAGTTAAACAGTTACAATTTATTCGTGTATGTATTGTACCGACATTTAGAGCCCCGCAAAAACAGTTTTGAAAAGACTTAGTTTATTGGTAGTGTTTACTTCCTCATTAATAAGTCTTCGAAACCCATAAATCTCAAAATACTTCGAACCTATCACAATGCATCGCGAAAATATAAGCTTGTCTTGCGAAAGTTACATTATTTTTTCATCGATTACCTTTCTTATAACATTGCTTTCTCTCGATTTTCTTAATCGTCCAATGGTTAATAAAAATCTAAAACATGAATTTATTTCGCTATAGCTTATGAGTTTTTGTTTTCGCAAAAACTTAATAATTTCTCTTGGATCTTCGTTAAGTTTTCCTAAGATCTTCCTTTGTGTTACTAATACATTCTTCGTGCAAATCTAGCACCAATATTGTTTCCGTTTTCCGTGTCGCTTTAATTACTTTCGTTGCAATCATCACTTTCGCTCTCTACAAAGTTGTTGTATTTTTCTTTACCAATTAATAGCTCCGATATCGTGATCGATTATCCTTTAATTCGAACAGTGTGCATAATAAGGAAATCTAACTATGCGCTAGCAAGTTTATAACGAACAGAATATCCAAGTGCAACTATTTAATTGTTTACGTAAAAAGATTGCGTGTAGAATATGTGAGTGTCGGAGATGTTCTAAAGGAATTTTTAGCTTTAGTTGGGGAAAAAAGATTTTTGCAAGAGAATAAGAAAGACGACAGAGCAACCAAACAATTTGTAAATTCGAAAGAAATATGGAGAAGGAAGAAGTCAGTACTTGAACCCATGCAGGCTTGATCACTAAACTCTTAACGGTATGAATAAACTAGGCCAAATTGAAATGTTCAAATTCCGAACCCGGAAATTAAAAAAATTCGGAAACCTTGTGAATACGTAGGAAATTTCCTCCCGATTATAACGCAATTTTTGTTTTCTGCCCAAATTCACTCTAAGAGGGTGTAATTGGCCCCCGAAAATCCGGTTATTTACCGATTTTGTGTTATAACTCGTGAATTGTAAAATAATTGTTTACCAAATGATAGATCTAATTAAAAGAAGTAACTTTTGTCTTGAAACCCTTTTTTTATCTCTTACAGATCGCGAGTTGCAAAATAAAATCGGAAAATAGCCGAATTTTCGGGGGTTAATTTCACCCCCTTCGAGTGAATTTGGGCAGCAAACAAAAATTGCGAGATCTAATTAAAAGAAGTAACTGTTGTCTTGAAACCTTTTTTTATCTCTCACAGTTCGCGAGTTATAACGCAAAATCGGAAAATAGCCGAATTTTCGGGGGTTAATTTCACCCCCTTCGAGTGAATGTGCGCAGTAAACAAAAATTGCGGTGTAATCGGGAGGAAATCCCCTACATATTCACAAAGTTTCAGACTTTCTAGAATTTTCGGGATCTTCCGAGGCGAAACGTTTGGAAATTTTATAAGTGAAAGAAAATCGAAGTGAGAGTAAAAAGTTTTGCAGTGTTTTTACTGTAACAGAACAGAATTTGATGACTTACTGGAAATACATCAATTTCAGCTGATAGTGTACTAGAAACTAAATTCAGAATGCAGACTTTTGACTTACATATTTCATTTTATGCTCCGCAGTTAATTGTTTTGGGAAATACAGTGCTTGAACTGCGGTAACACGAGTGTTAAACGAACCGATATCCGCTGGGCGAGGGTTAATATAATTTGCATTATATTCACAGTCCAATATCACTTGTTACTCCCTGATGCTACCAGTTCCATTCCATGCAGTAACAAGATAAAATGAACACTTGTTTTATTCCGAATTATTGCGATGCTTTCTATAAATTCTCCATTCATATTATTTCATGAATAACATTCATGTAGCTTCTACGTAAAATGAGATAAAGAAGCAGCGATTGCATGGATTGCGTAGTAAAATACTGGTGCATCTACCTCGTTTATTTATTTGGATTCAAAGCACGATCCACGATGTTCAACGACGTATATATGGACATATTTTCTTTTTCCCGCCGAAGACGAAGCAACAGGCTTTGCCTTCGCAGGGTGTTTGGGACATGCGCGGCAAGCAATTCTTCACCGGCGTGGAGATCAGAGTTTGGGCAATCGCCTGCTTCGCGCCGCAGAGGACCGTGCGCGAAGACGCTCTGCGGCTGTTCATAGCGCAATTGCAAAGAATAAGCAACGACGCCGGAATGCCGATTATTGGGCAGCCATGCTTTTGTAAATACGCCAACGGGCCGGACCAAGTGGAGCCCATGTTTAAATATCTAAAAATGACGTTTGCGACGCTGCAGCTTGTTTGTGTTATACTGCCCGGGAAAACTCCAGTATACGGTAATTGTACACTTATTATACTTTACGCAATGCTCAACGCCAGCGACATTCTTCTACCAATATTCTGTACACTCGCAGCCGAAGTGAAGAGAGTCGGAGACACGTTACTGGGCATGGCGACGCAGTGCGTGCAGGCGAAGAATGTTAATAAAACGTCGCCGCAGACGTTGTCCAATTTGTGTCTAAAAATCAACGTGAAGTTGGGTGGCATTAACAATATTTTAGTGCCCAGTATGAGACCAAAGGTGTTTAACGAGCCTGTTATATTCTTTGGAGCTGACGTAACTCATCCTCCTGCCGGAGATAATAAAAAGCCCAGCATAGCTGCGGTAGTTGCCAGCATGGATGCTCACCCGTCTCGATACGCAGCTACTGTTAGGGTTCAGCAGCATAGGCAGGAAATTATTCAGGAGCTTAGTTCAATGGTGACGTAAGTGAATTTATTGTAAAAAGGCTGCTACGCTAGGAAGCGTTATGTTGCGATTCGAACTTTCCAGATGAAACGATGTATGGTCTTTCTTTTTCAGGGAACTTCTTGTTAGGTTTTACAAAAGCACCGGGGGGTATAAACCGCACAGAATAATTCTGTACCGCGACGGTGTCTCCGAAGGCCAGTTCCTGCATGTTCTGCAGCACGAGTTGACCGCCATTCGCGAAGCCTGCATTAAACTCGAAGCTGATTACAAACCCGGAGTGACGTTCATTGTGGTGCAGAAGAGACACCACACCCGCTTGTTCTGCGCGGAGAAGAAGGAACAGAGCGGCAAGAGTGGGAACATCCCGGCGGGCACGACCGTCGATATTTGTATAACGCATCCAACCGAGTTCGATTTTTATCTGTGTAGTCATCAAGGCATCCAGGTAAAGTTACTAATCCGTGATCGGTGTGAATCAGGCTTGGGAATTGACTGCTCTTTTCGGCAGATTTGCAGAAGCTTCGCCTCGCGCGGTGCATTAGGGCGACACTTGTATCGATAAGTTTCCACATCGTCACAGGAGTATTCCACTGTGTCGCGTGATAATCTTTTCTGCGCATAATTTCTGACAAATCGCGTTAAAAAATAAACGGGGGAAGCTGCTTTTAAATTTCACTGTCAAAATTGTAGGCAAGTCTGGGAAAACTGCATTTTCGCGCGCACTGAAGCGTGCTTGGGCCGTTTGAGGCATGGCAGATAATACTAAATGTCGCTTCTCCAATTGAAATTTGAGTTGTTTCGATGTAAAAAATGTAGCCAAATCTCGGGACGCTTTAAGGTCAGTTTATACAGCCACCGAGCCGGGCCATCCGAGCCTCTCTATGCTAAGCTTATGGAGGCGAGGAGGCTCCGAGCTCGGTGGGAACTCGGCGGCTCCTTGTGGCACTTCGACAAGGCACGGACTCGGCCCGTCGTCTCAACGAGCGCGGCCACCGAGCCCGGGCCCACCGGGCAACGAGGAGCCGCCGAGTTCCCACCGAGCTCGGAGGCTCCTCGCCTCCATAAGCTTAGCATAGAGGCTCGGACGGTCCGGCTCGGTGGCTGTATAAACCGACCTTTACCCGTAAAAAGTTGAGATCTTATGTAGAACCGAGTCTAGCGCTCTCATTAACTCTGACACTTTCATTCACAAATCACTCCAAGTCTACATCTTTAGTTACCCATACTATAAACCTCGGGATACATAAAACTATCGCGCCGCAATATTTGAGCGAAACCGCAAATTTTTGAACGCGAGAATCGCGGATAGCCAGCCATTTGCGCGCGCGGTTTTCGCGGAGTGGAGGGTTCCGCGCTGTGACTTCGTTACGGGGCCAGGACCGAAACTCGCGTCGCGCGCGCGGAAACGAAACTTTCATATATCTTTTTTCGGTAAAAGGGTGGAAGGTTTTTTTTTGTATTTCTTAGCGAGGCACCTGGGGGCAAAGAGGAATGTGCCTCTCAATTTTCATAGTTATGGGTCCAGTAGTTCCAGAGAAATCGACTTCCTTTCATAAATTGTCAGTGAAGTGGATTTTCCCTGATTTTTTAATTTCTCCTTTCTTCGTATCTCAAACACTACCTTTCTGCCAAAGTTCAAGTTTCTAGGGCTGCGAGAAGTACGTCTGATTTTCTATGGTCGGTGAATGTCGAAATAATCAAAATTTGAGTTCAAATATCTTATGAACTAGAAAATATAGAAACGTGAAATTCGGAGGTTTAGTTCCGTTTGCAAAGTACTCTAGAGAAATAGAAGTTATAGGTTTCTGGGTGACTCCAGCACGAAGATATAGGGGGGTCAAGAGTACGCTGAGTTGCTTCCAGAAAAGAGTGCGTTGCTTCTAAAAATCGGTCGAAAAGAGGGATATTCTTCCGAATGAGCTATTCCACGTCAGAACGCATAGATGAAAAATTTAGTTTCACCGATTCTCTTCAAAATTACAGCATTTGTCGATAACCTTGCAAAAACAAAGTATACTGAATTTTACAGGCCTATGTCAAATAATTTTCGAAATATTTAATGTTAAAGTTTTAAAAATTGAAACAAAATCGGCTGACGCGTCATCACTTAAACTGTAATATCTCGGTCATTTTTAAAAATAATGCAACCGTATTGGATTCATTTTAAAGCCGAAGGAATGCTTTCTCAAACCATATATAGAATATTTGTTTATTGTTAATAAACTTAACAGTAATCGATGTCAAAGTTTCAAATCGCGATTTGACGTTGTTCCCACCCACGGTCCAGCTTGAAAAAAATACCATTCGATTCGTTAAGTCTTAAACTAATAAATGCGTTTTTAAAAAAAGTGGAATAATTTTGGGAACACTAAACAAAAAAATAAAACTTACGATAGTGCACACTGCTTTGAAGTGCACGGATCCTACGGTCGGATTGACGTGCGTGCGGAGTGCACGCACGCCTTTTCAAAACAATAGTCTAGCGTAGGAAAGTATTTATATACGATGCGACAAAACAAACTATTAGTTCAGAACATGCAAAAAAAAGAAAAGGAAGAATCACTAAAAACTACCTACTATTGCTAATCTTTTATATGATGGGCAAATATTCCTATTATTTTTCTCGAGAATACCGAAAACACTCAACGAAAAGTTTGTTTTGTTGCAACGTGTATAAATACTTTCCTACGCTAGGCGATCGTTTTGAAAACGCGTGCGTGCGGACTGACCATGGGATCTGTGGAGTTCCAAGCGGTGTGCACTATCGTAAGTTTTATTTTTTTGTTACCTGTTCCAAAAATCTCTCCACTCTTTTGAGAAAGGCATTTATTAGTTGAAGACTTAACGAATCGAATGGTATTTTTTTTTCAAGCCGGACCGTGGGTGGGAACAACGTCAAATCGCGATTTGAAACTTTGACATCGATTACTGTTAAGTTTATTAACAATAAACAAATATTCTATATATGGTTTGAGAAAGCATTCCTTCGGCTGTAAAATGAATCCAAGACGGTGGCATTATTTTTAAAAATGACCGAGATATTACAGTTTAAGTGATGACGCGTCAGCCGATTTCGTTTCAATTTTCGAAACTTTAACATTAAATATTTCGAAAAGTATACTTTGTTTTTGCATGGTTATCGGCAAATGCTGTAGTTTTGAAGAGAATCGGTGAAACTAAATTTTTCATCTGTGCGTTTTGACGTGGAATAGCTTGAATGGCCCCAGTGGCCGATCGAGATGAGGTTTGGAGGGAGCAGTGGGAAGGGGATTGTGGACCCTAAATCTAAAATTGTAGCTTTGGGTATTTATTAGTTTCCAAAATATTAATATTTTTTTTTTTTTTTTTTTGAAATTTTTTGAACGTAGGTGCGGGCACCCCTACCCGGCGAGCCTCCCGTCCCCCCAAACTGTTTTACGAACTGCTGTACGCGTTCCCCTTATCTCCGCGTGCTCCTCAGGCGCCGGAGAAGCACGCATGTTTAGCTGAAATTCAAAGTCAATTTTCTCGAAAACGAAGCGCGATATTAAAAAATTGTATTCTATATTTTCGTCTTATTTTGGCCGGTAGAATCACCCCCTAGAATATTGACTATCAGTAGAATAACACCCTATATAGTAGGATGGGTCGCATTCGCGAGTTGCTGGTTCAAATCTCCAAACTCACATCGGTTCGCTACCATGCTTTACGCGCCCGCACTAATCTAGCCCCAACCAATACTAATTACCCGGGACAAGGAGGAAAGTGAAATGCCTTATATCCGAATAAGTCTACAGAAATACTAAAAGTTTTTTATTAATATCTCGGAAACTAATAAATACCCGAAGCTACAATTTTAGATTCAGGGTCCACACCCTTCCCCCCAAACCTCGTGTCGATCGGCCACTGGAGCCATTCGGAAGTACAGCCGAAAAGAGCGGTTGATTGCCAAGCCTGCTAAATATTACCTTATCTTATTCGATGTACCTACTACATTTATTTCCGTCACAGGGCACGTCGCGACCATCACATTATCACGTTCTCTGGGACGATAATCACTTCGAAAGCGACGAGCTACAATCTCTTACTTATCAATTGTGCCACACGTACGTTAGGTGTACAAGATCCGTTAGTATACCTGCACCGGCATATTATGCTCATCTTGTAGCATTCCGAGCCAGATATCATTTAGTAGAGAAAGAGCACGATAGGTGAGTCGAATTTCTTACCGAACAACGAATAACTAACACACCGTTCTGTAGTTGTAAAATACAAATTAGTAGTGCGCAGAGGATCGACGATTATTAATGATTTAATAAATTAGTGGTCTATATTTCAGTGGAGAAGGATCTCATCAATCTGGCTGCAGCGAAGACAGAACACCAGGTGCAATGGCAAGAGCTATCACAGTTCATGCAAACACAAAGCGGGTTATGTACTTCGCGTAATTCTTCTTCTTCTTCTTCTTTTAACCCTTTCTCAACACATGCGACTGATACCACAGGATGATAGTCATCATATCTTGCATGTGGATATTTTTAGACTGCTTAAATGCGCGACAATCTTCTTACGTGGTCAATTTTTTTGCTTACTTTGGTAATCGAGTAAGTCTGCCCAAATACCTGAAAGCACATCGAGAGCAATCCTTACACTCAACTTCGCTTCTCCCCGCTCGCCCCCGTCTTTTTTTTTTAACGTTCTATTTAATAATAATTGTTGACCGGGTTTTGGACGGACTTTCTGAACATTTTAAGGAGTAGGTTTAAAAAGAGGTGCTTTTTAGTTAATCATGTTTTCGGATTAGATTAAGGCGCACGCGGCTTGTCTGACGGGTCGTCTCGTGATATAGAAACCGCACGAACGAGCAATTCAGCGAACAATCCAGCTGCCGTGCGCATTACGCTTATTTTCCTCTTCTTTTAGAGCATTTTTGTAGGATACAAAAAAAAAGGAAACGAACCACACCATAGAAGGAATGACGAATAATTATATAAATCGCTTTTTGCGAGACTGTTATCTTATTGTTTATGCGTAAAAAGATTTTAGACTTACGAGTCGTGCGACGACGAGAGATTGGCATGCGCTATTGTCGTGTTTAAGCATATTTTGTGATTATGCTCGTTAGGACCCTCTATGAATGACATATTTATCCACGTACTATCATATTTATTGTGGGCACGAGAGAGAGAGAGAGAGAGAGAGAAAAAAAGTTGGCCACGTGAAGTAACGAATTGTCGATAGGGAAGATACAAATAAGCGAAAGATTTGTAAATGTTAATTGTCGAAGGTCTCCGAGTAAATGGCCAAAATAAGCTAGGAATCTGTTATAGTAAAATCCAAAGTTGTGGCAAGTTAATTAAACGAACGTGTTATGTAAGATTTTTAGTGTCGTAAACAACAGCGTGCCACATTTGCCGAATGATAGCTTCTGTACGAATTTTCTGTCCAAACCTAATGTCATTCTCTCGGATTGTTCGAAACGCTTGAAATCGACTCGACCGCGGCGACATAGCTGCGCGGAAAGATTAACGATGTTCGGTTAACGCGCACCGGGGGCGTAGAATTTCCATTCGATTTCTCTGAAATTTTCATCGACGTTTTTCGCGTGTGGCACAGCAAGTCGTCATATACGCTTACGCCAGCAAAGTTTATGATGCTGCTTGAACTGTGGTAGCACTTTATTCATATCAGCTTTCGCATCGATCGAAATCCATTTGTTGGCGAGAAGCAACGCGAATGCATCTCCATCCGGTATTCAAGACGATGAAGGGTTATCTGTTCAGGCAAAACGAAACGAACCTACGTATCTTTAAGTTGAATCCACATGGCATTAGATCTGGGCTAATGACAAGGTCCCGTCGATGTAAAAACAAAAAGGATTGGAGCGCTAGGGTAAGGATAATTCAATAATTGCAAGCTAGACGAGAAGAATATAACGTGAAATTATAGGATTAAGCTACGTTTTATTTGTTGTTTAACGCAAAGTTTTTAAGGTCCTGAAATTTTTATTCCATCGATTTCTTCATTCGCGATTCGAGCGGAATCGATTCAAGTGAAACAATAACGTCGAGTAATAAAAAACGATTGTATTAAGAGCCTTATAAGCAACAACATCTTAGAGCCACTAGATAGGGTAATTAAATGTATAAATACGTATTGACTGCCGTGCGCCACAAATCGTTTACCATGTATCGTTAGAATCATTAATACACTGGTAAGGTTTCGAATGATTTTCGTCGCTTCGAGCGCGACGCGTGCAATTTCCTTTGATCACAAGCTCGATCTATTCGCGAAACAGTATTAACAGCTGTATATATCGGTGCATAATTCAAGTAGAACCCGAAAAGAATCACGAAACTTATTTTTTAAAAGTGGAGAGAACTGAGGGACAAAGAAAAAGTGCTCTTCGAGACGTTGGAGGAGTTTTTCGATTACGAGCCGATTTAGAAGTATTTAAATTAAACAGGGGACATCGCTCCCGAGATTTTGTATTTTTAATAGAAACTTTGGGACGGGGGAAAAGGAAAAACGTACGTCTACCTTCTTCTTTTAACGCCAGCAGTACTTCCGCCGAGTGAAATGTTCAACATACTACTACTTGCAGTGACACATGGAATTTATAGAGCATCGTGTATTAATGATTCTATTTCTAGTTTTACGAATAATACGATGTTAATATTAGCTCGGAAAGTATAAAAAGGACCTTGCTCTATCAATAATTACTATTTATTCTAGTTGTAAATTTAAGCCTGTAATCTAGAGTACCGCTTAGTTGTAACGTTCAGCACCTAATTTCCTCGCGAAAGAGTTAGGTGACTTGTTGGATATGATTTGAGCGTGGGTAAAGTTCGGAGTGCGACCTTCGGGCGTTCGCGACGACAGCTTTGCGATTGGAATCGGTTCCAAAATAACAGAAGGCAGCAGGCGAGCGATCGCGGGTGGCGAAAACGGCGTAGCGGATTAAAGTAGCTTGCGCGAGCTCCGAACTATCGAGAGAAGGCTGTATTATTTGCATTGCCGGGGAGCGCGAAAGAACCAAAATGTCGGAGCGCGGCGAGTCTAATTGTTAGTGAATTGTGAATCAATTTGAATCGTAATGAGGCCATACAGATCTTTTAGATTTTAAGCCAATCCATGTGTTACGAACAGAGCTGTAGTATACATGTAATCGATGCGCAAGCGAACACTGAAATTGGAACGGTGTCGAAGTACCGAGAGATCAAAGATAAACTTGAGAGTTCAATTTCATTCTATCGTTCGTGTTTCTGAAGCTGAAGCCGGGAGATCCGCCACGGTACTTGATTTTCAGCGTCCGATAAAGGAATTTAGCCTCCTTTTGTAAATACATCTCGGTAAATTATAAGTGATTTCCTCGTTCGACGATTAACGCCGGATAGGTGGAGCGCGGAGTTCTTCGAGGAGTTTCTCTCCGACTTTTATTTTAGACCCGATGAATTAAGATATCCGTTGTTTAACGATCCTTTCAGTCTGGTGCGACAAATTGCATTAAAAGAAAACGATGAAATATTGTGTTGGACAACACAGAACGAGCCGCGAACTAAACTTGTACCTAACACGTTGGAAAGAGGAAGCAATCAGACAATTTAAACTTTCGAGGAAACGGGTTTATGAAATTAACTTAGCGTGTAATAAAATAACCCGGTCTATTTACCGAACAAAAGAGTTTACTTCCTACCATGTGTCCCAGACATTTTAAAGTAAGGCAAATAATTTATATTTGTATATCGTGTATACACACGCGCACGTAAATACGCATCTATTTACGAATATACGTACGCGTGTGTATGAAAAAAAAATACACACTGTAATGCATTTGTTGATAAATGCAGCCGCGTGCTAACGATACATATGAATTCCAAGGACAAGATGACGACAAATATCTTTGTATTTCGAAGAGCTTTACAGATTACGGCGTAATTAATTGTATTTTGCAGCAGGTGATCGATTTTTGTAATTAATAAGCTGTCTTAACAAACAAACAAAAGTATCTATTATTCCCGAGAGATCATAATCGTCAGTGTCTTTAAGCGGCGTCCGTCGATAGACTAATGCGTAAGGATTAAGCGAGTCGATTCCGATGAGAAGAGTTAATTATTAAAAGCGATTGAATGTCTACTAAATCATTTTACAGTATTAGTGTTAATTCGTCGTCGATTCCATTTTAAATATCATCTCTGCACAAAATTCTGTGGGGAAGTGGCGATCCTTTTTTCGTTAGTGTTTGTAAGCGATTCGTAAGGCGCCACCAAAGAGAGAAGACCTTGATATAGTGATAGTATGATTTTTGAGAGGAATCTATTAGGTTTACGGTTGAGAGCAAAAAAGAAATCTGTTGACGAATCTAGCGCGATGTTTTAATGCCAAAAGGATAGTGGTCGATTTCTGGGAAAGGCAAATGATTGCTGATGGTGTATTAAACGGCGGCGAAGAAAAGAGATCGAATGGTTTCGTGTAGCGAGATAGGGAAAGAGTTGCATGCGATTCTGCGTGTTTGTTTGCTTCTCCTACGAAATTGCAACCATTGCCCGTCTTCTTTTTGCGCAAGCATGAAGGGAAGATTCCTTTGCGAGAGCGCCGAGAACTTATATTACTGTAGTATAAGTTTAAACTTCACTTGAGTACTAAAACGCGTGCGGAAGTGCTTAAGAGAGAATAGATGTCAAAAAATGTCAGCTTTAAGAATGTCGGATCCTCGAACAAAGTGACGGCGTTCCCGATGTATATTATTAATCCAAGCTTCATGTTATAGTACCGTAGTTCTACAACTGTCTAGATATTTCTGTTTCTAAATGCAAATGTGTCGTACCTACCAATGAATATCGCACGAATAAGCATATTGAGATAAGGTGATGCTGATTAACGATGATCATTAATGATGATAATAATTAGCCAACTGTAAAAGTAACGCTTTATAGGCTAAGCTGAACTACTTATTGTATAATTTCTTGTCAAGTGTGTATTTGATTTCTTGTCTACACACACACACGTTTTCTTCGTTAAACGACTTTAAAGAGGAATGCTTGCGCACCTGTTATTCCGTTACTGTATCTTAAAGCACGAGTTCTCTTAATTCTTCGTACCAGCGGGCTCGAGCACCTTAATTATTGTAAGGAAGGGTTTATGCAAATTAGTAGTTTGGGATAACACGTGAATTGCAATCGAATATGTTTGCCGTTTGTAGGAAGTCTGTCGGACGACTTTCGTTGCACCATTCGAAAGGATATTGTTGGTTTGGAAGTTTGTGATCACAAGTGGCGATCGACATCTCAGATCTATTATAATCGACATCCCTGTTAATACAAAAGTGATGCGAATTTCTTTGAAAGGAACGAACGCGAAAGTACGTTTTACGAAATTCTGTGGCACCTGTCGATTAAAATTCACTCACAAGGGGAGGGTATTATGTGGTAGGCAGAGATTTTGATGAGCCTTGGCACGATGGAGCTATGTGGAAAATAAGTAAATAGGTGTCCGAGTGTTTCTGCCAATGGGATTTAATAATAGAGATATTTACATGGAAATTAATAAAAATTTCGTAGTGGAGTTTTACCATGTACTACCCTGGCACTCCCGGGGGATTCCCCTCTAAAGGAGTCGGGGTGCCTTTTGAAGATTTCCCCAAGTTAAAAAAAATTTATAAACTTTCTTTTTTAACGTGGAGACATCTTCAAAAGACACCCCGACTTCTCCAGAAGGGAATCTCCCGCGGGCGCCAGGGTGCCTTTTGAAGATTTTCCCAAGTTAAAAAAAATGTATAAACTTTCTTTTTTAACGTGGAGACATCTTCAAAAGGCACCCCGACGCCTCCAGAAGGGAATCTCCCGCAGGCACCCCGACTTCTCCAGAAGGGAATCCCCCGCGGGCGCCAGGGCAGTGTGGGATTTTTACCCACTATAACTCCACGGCCACTACGAAATTTTTAATAATTTCCACGTAAACATCTCCATCATTAAGGCCTACTAGCTGAAACGCTCAAACACCTATTTACTTATTTTCGACATAGATCCATCGTGCCAAGGCTCGTCAAAATCGGTGTCTACCACATGGTGTCCTCCCCTTGTCAGTTCCAATACTATTACGTTTTACATTGCAAGCTTAATTCAGTTCTCTTTATTTTTTATTCGAAATTTGAGTATTTCGCAGACACCAATTCATAAGTTTCCATCAACAAATGAACAAGGTATCGATGAAACATCACCGAACGAACGTAAAATTATGAAGAACAATCTTTCAAATTTCACGGCCCGATTGCGGAAACTTAACTCTTTTCTTTTTAATGTGATCAAATACTATGCGCGGCTGATCGATCAGGACAGAAATTGCATTTACTTTTGTATAAATTCAACTCGCTAATACACTGTAATTTCTAGCGTTTAATGCATAATTCTTTCGATGAAAATGTGATAGCATAAGCTGATGCGAGTGCACGTGTAAAGGGTGTCTTGAATGCAAAGAAGCTATGCAATAAGGGACTATTTAGATTACAAATGGTAAATTGAAAGACTGTTGAGAAAGCAACGTTGAGGCACGTCTAAACTATGATTGGCCTCGTCGAAGGGCATTGTTAACGATTTTAGCGGTGCGAAGAAAGGAAACAAACATCTCAAAAGCACGCGTTTCAATTGACAACGCTCGTCGAGTGCGTCGATCATAGAGGAGACGAGATATCAGCTACCTATTATCAGAAAGAAGATTTTTAACCGAATCAATCAAAGTCTGGGAAAAAAATGATCACAATTTCGTTCAGATTTTTATCGTCTCACGTTGCACGTATGCTGCTTTAGTTTCGAGCTTTTTATACAACAATGTAAAAGGAAAGAAGTATTAGAATGCTACTGTACCTGTTGAATTTTGGAAAAATACAATTTCAAGAAAAACGTCGAAGAACACGTTTCGTTTCTACAGTTAACTCTCTAAAAACAGCAATCTTGTATGCTTATATCATTTCACGCGTATTTTATTAACTTTATTTCGGACAGTATCACTTTTCAGTATCATTTCCCCAACATTAGAACTGTTCGTAGTTACGTTTCTCTATCAACAGTTCGATACTTAAACGCAGAGGCTTTAAATAAATTATTTCTTTCGGTGGTTGCACCATTCGGACATTATTTCCAATTAAACTTTACTTGCGAGGTGGGCCACGTTATTAAGTCGTAAGGGAGTAACTTACGTGTCAGTGCAGTGTCGTCCGTCCTACAAACTGCGCTGTTCAATTACATTCAACATACCGATCGTATTAAAGAAAAACTGTATAAATCTTTCTTATATCTACAAGTGCCTGACGCTTTATCCGCGCGTGTTTGACGTGGCAAATAATGAGTTTGGATTTATTAATGTGAGTAGCGATTTTCCAAATTTTAAAGGGAGAGACCATCGTATAGGAATTATAGTGTGTGGAAGAGAACGAGCAGGGAGGAGTATGTAATACCGAATGCATATGAAAATGTAATCGAGGTGATCGTTCTCTAGGCTCCGTAGTTGCACGTCCAGCCTTCACGTATAATAAAGTTTATACTTTGCACAATATCACGCATTTCGATTTCTATATGATACATTTCTGTATGATGCGACGTGTTATTAGTTGCGCATTTTATACACTTTAATGTTGTAACTCGTTGACCCTTTAGAATTGGCTGTTTAGTCAGCGTGTTCACTGAGAAATGATTTTTTTTTTAAATATGCAGCGTGTGCCGAAAATATTCGATCAGATTTTGAGAGTGATTTGCCGTCAATTTTTAGGAAAATTGTGTTTCCTATTTTTTGGCTTCGCGTCCCAAGGGCTGCAAATTAAAGAAAATATGCTCGGAGATAATATTTTTAGAACACGTTAATCAATTATTTAATTGCATAATAATTATTGGCAGTGCAGTCTCGAATATGGGTCTCTGTTTTTCAGTGTGCCACTTCTAAATATATAACTCGAATTAGAAGGGTGACATTTGAAGGCGAAGTGTTTATACGTTCATTATTGAATTCGCTGTTTAATTCCTGATCTCGAAGTGGGCGAGATATTTTAAAATCATGCTGCATCTGAGTTTTTAAAACGTGCACGAAAGTACAAGGGATGATAAGGGGTACGCGCGCTTATGAAACAGCTGTAGAATGAAACGGATTGTAGCGCCAATAAATAATTTAAGACGAATTATTTCCACTTGATCTTCTCGTCTTTTATATTACTCCAATGCGAAGACAAATTTGCTTCACTGTCAAGGCAATTTTATAAGACTTAAAGGTTGCATTCCTAAAGATAGCTAGGCATCTTGAAATTGTGTAAAGGGAAAACGAGTGTACACTATGGTGAAAAGCTTTTGAAAAATAGAAAAGGCAAAATTTCTATTTAATCACATAAACTCCGAAGTCTCTATTACTAATAATTGTTGGCTCGTGAACACGCTGTACGCAAAGGCGCCTTGCGTGGAATCAAAATTTTCGTTGAAAGCTCACGTTTGCTCTACGATAGGGGGTGGTCACCTCGAGGATAGTATGCTAGGGTTATTAAGGGCCCATCGTGAAAGTGTGTTGAGGCACGACCGATAATAGTTTATATTTAGGTAAATAGATACTTGTGATGAACAGATAAGGGGCATGTCGCTGGTTTATCACCAACTGTATGCCCAGAAAATGTATACATAATTATACTTTAAAAGTCTCATCAAAATGCCGGGAAATATTATATTTATTAGTTGTAAGGTACAAATATATCTACATATATATCTCCACACGCACACACGTTTGTGAATGTCTGATAAACAATTTTCAATAATGACAATTTGAAAGTTGCGTTTCTGTCTCCGTTCACACAGCGGGCAGATTTTATTCCTCATAACCGAATGCAGTTTCTTGTGTTAACGCAGTCGACCGAAGTTTTGTCCGTCGAAATCTCTCGATTTTATGTGACGCATGATAAATTCAGCTTCTCTTTTTTTTTTATGATTTATGTTCACGGATTCGTTTGATGCACATAAAAAGAACTAATTTTCATCGTATGTGTTTCTCTTTATATTTATATTATCACATTGTACATAGGCAATAAAGACAAAAAACGATTCAAACTTCTAAAATCATGTTTGTCGATTTACGGAGAAAGGGTTCTGTTTTAAATATTAATCGACGTGCTTGTGGGTACGTGTGATTCCTGTGCTATTACTTTTTCGCGTTGATTTATTTTTATCACCGGGAATTTTTTTGCAATTTAATTTATAAATTAATTCATTCTCCGGAATACTTGAGAATTATCTGGCATTGATTGTAGGCCACGAACTTAATTTCTGCGGGAAGTAAAACGCATCGAAGAAATAACAAGCCAAAGTATTGGAAAAACAGAAATTTAGCGCTAAAGGAATAAAATGTGCAAAAGAAAAAGATGAAAGATTAAAGCAGAAGGAGCAAGTGGCTACTAGAATTAATTTTTTTCTTTTTTTAATTTTATTTTCAAGCGTAACATAATTACCTAAAATTAATTTTTAATTGTAATTTTTAAAATGTAAAATTGTAAAATTTTAAAACTAATAGGTAACTTTTTTCATAATGCAAAAATCAAGACACAAGTGTATAGGAAAATAAATTGAATATGTATCGAAGGCAAATAGCCCAATGCTATTTTGCTTTCAGGGAGTTGAAGGCTCGGTTAAGACCCAGATGAGGCCCAACATGAGCCATCCGCCCTGGGTGGGCATCGGATGATATTCGGTGACTCAAAGTCACGTAACTTTCGAGCATCATCTGATAATGTTGAGAGTGCGAAAAAAAATTGGAAATGAGGAAACCTAACCCAACCTCGTATCGCTAAAGAATAGGTGGGGTCTTTGATCCTAATAGATCTGACTATTTGACCATGAAACGCGGAAGTAAAGCTGTGCAGTGCTGGATTTACTGTTAGGCTAACAAGGCTGAAGGCTCCGTTTAGCTGGGGGCCCCTCATTCTAAATATGAGGCAGTCAGAGCAACAATGGACCAACCCACATTAAAATTTTTTTTTTCCTATTTTACATGGTTAGTAGAGCTTGTCGGAATACGTTATTGCTACTAATTCAATTTCGAAAAAAATGTGGGTTAGTCCTTTGTTGCTCTGACTGCCTCATATTTTCTGCGAAAAATTAACATTTTTTATATTATCTTTATTAACTTAAAACTTTAATGTTTATTTATGTTAAGGTTATGTTTAGTTTTGATACTCAATGTTAATTTTGAAATTAAATTCTTATTTAGATTATATGAGTATTATGATAACAAAAATCAAATCAGCGACTTGTTATTTTTTACATTTTACCGAGGGCCCACCAAATATTCAGCCTAGGGCCCCTGGAAAATAAATCCAGCTCTGAATTATGCACTTATCCCAGAACTTGGAAACTGAAACGTATTTCGTCTTTAAAAACTGTCTTGTTAGACATCGAATCTAACAAATATAAATAAAAGCGTTTCTACATTTTTATGAATCAAATATTACAATTTTATCATTGCTTCTACTTTTGAGTAAGGATACTTATCGTGACATATTTCTATATATGCATGAACATATTACAATTTTATCATCGATTTTACTTTTGAGTACTCATGTACAACACGCAATATTGCAGAAACGTCTCATTGTCAGTAACATTTCCATGCAAAATTCTAAATATTTCAGAGATGTTGCAGCGATGATGCTGCAACATTTCGTGCAGTAGTGTCGAAAATATAACTTGTAATCATATTATTATATATTACTGTAATAATAATATTATTAATTGATGGATTGGTTAATTAATTATTATTTGAATATTTATTATATATTACTGTAATATTATTACTGCAATATTACTGTAATATTATTATTACAGTAATATATAATAATATGATTACAAATCAGATTATTATATATTACTGTAATAATAACATTATATATTATATATTAACATTATATATTATTATTACAGTAATATATAATAATATGATTACAAATATAATATCATTATTGGAACAAAATGAAAATTGTTTTACGCTGTAATGGCACTACGGTAAAAAGAAGAAAAAATCGTAAGGGACAGGAGATTCGAAACGAAGACCATAGCACCATAATCGAACACTTTACTGCCGCAACTATGTACAACTACTGATTGATAATATGGCCTAGGTAATTAAACTATTCCAGCGTACAAAGCTTGAAACTTAAAGTTCTCAAAAACGCAGGCCCATTTTGATAATCCCCATTAGGATTTTGTAACACTACCACCTGTAAGTGTATACTACAACTTCCACATATCATTCTACATCTAAAAATGTATAGCATTTCGTTTAAAAAAATTAAATTGACCTTCAAATCTACTCTGCAGTTTCATATAAAAAAAACTATTTACACAACATAAAGCTCCCTCCATAGCAAACAACTCTCAAATACCAATCCTTTTTTATACCTTTCCCATCAAATTCGCGGCAAAGAATTGTACTTTAACAATTTCTTGGGACCTATAGAATGGCGTCTTATTAATATTTCAGGTGCCGGGGCATCCCAGATTTTCAGCATTTTCTACCACCCACTTTGGTACACTTTTCTGCTAAATAAAATGCATTCAACGGTTAATTAATTGTGTACGTAACAAGTGCTTAAAGTTAAGTATTAACTTAGGCCAAAATGGGGTAATAATAAAAGTGGCGAGAAATATGTGATCTGGGTGAAATATCACGTTTTGTTTAGACGCAGCGGGTGTTTGTCGATTTCTAAACGGGAGAATGTACGTTCATCATAATAATTCATAAGCGCAGAAGCATTTCAAACGGAACCTTGAGTTTTTCTAACAAGTATATTTGGTATACAAACGTAGAGACACCTGTAATACTGAGATTTAGCACTATGTGGCGTCCTTTTCTCGTTTTAGGAATAAAATCCGTGACAGTATATATACCGCGTTAGGAGTTCAGAATAGCAAACGTTCTCAAAAATTATGTAATATGGATATGGATTTCATTACTACTGAGTATTGCATGTAAACCATATAGCTGATATGTCAGCTATCAATTTTGACGCACTTTTCTTTGTGAAAAGAAATGCGTTCATTTTCGTTTGAGTAGAGCGTGCGGTTCTATTCCTGGGAATAAACCTGATATTTGAAAATATTAGGTTTAAGTCCCACAATATCATTGCAAAGAACATATTTCGTGCTCAAGCTTTTTGCACGATTTTCAAATTGGAAACTCCTGAACGCAATGTTTGGCCCGAATCGTATTACTTAACAATTTATTTTTACATATCAATATAACATAATCTTTTACTGACATATGAAACATGTTTTAGAAAAATATTATAACAAATTCTTACTAATTGTCAGCTGTAACTAAAGTTTGCTGGAAAGTACACTAACTCCTGCAGCACGCAACATTGCAGGATCACTGCTGCAATTTTGCACAGCAACATCTCTGCAATATTTCGAATTTTCCACCGCAATATTACTGTGAGACGGTTCTGCAATTTTGCGTGCTGTATGTACATAGCTATGGGAAGGCATAAATGCATATAGATTTCTTAGAACTACATTTAGAACCTAAATAACGTAAAATTTTTATTATAAGTATATGCAAATATATATTTTTGCAGTTCTAATGATGGTTCTTATACAAAATAAAAAGTTTAATACACAAAGTTTAGTTAACGAAGAATTTAAAGTATTAAGGAATGGTAATGGACTATTTCAGCTTCAGAATATCGATTTTCTTACTGATTTTGAAAGTCTTATCCTTTATGAATATTTTAAACAAAATTTCGTGGAGAAATTCAAATAATTGTAGAAGTTATAGCAGCGAACGTAATTGAGTGCACCGTCGAGTAACGGCCACGCAGAGCTTGGTCTGATTCGTGTGTAACTTCCAAAATTCTTGTTCAAATTCATCAGCAAAATTCCACTGTGTAGATTTGGTGTATAAAGTACTCATCCCAAAGCATTTTGCTTTCACATGATTGGCTCACCTGAATCGATGTACATCACCTGCAGCGGCGCGCCGTGCACGGCTATCTTCACCGATTAGTAACTTAAAAAATTGTATACATTCCGATGATTTTTTTGTTGCTGTAATTACTTGCAAATGTGCCCACAATAGATTGTGAAAAACACGACCATAACGATTGTTTGGTATTAAAGTAATTTAGCGTCAAAGAAATTAACGATTTTACGTATCTAATAGTCCACTACCCAATCGACGAGTGGAAATTCATATGAAATTTTTTTTTTTCGGAAACTGAGCAAAGGATCCCTTTAAAATTGTGAGGGTATTTTTGTATACTTATGAACAAAAGAAGAAACCATTAGTTAGCCAAAATAAATATCAACTTAAACAATTATTTATACAGTAATTATCAGGCGCTCCGTTTCAAAAGTGCTGCGTGGTGTGCAGCATAGCGGTTGTTCTATTTATCTCAAACCAAAAAAACCCAAAAACGTTATTTTTCTTTAGGAAATTGCGCAGGTAATGAAGCTCGATTCGGAGGAAACCCTGAAAAATTCACAAAAAAGCGGCAGTTTGGAGAAAAGTATCTATTTAGACGAAACAATACTTTTCTGTAAACTGCCTCTACTTTGTGAATTTTGCAATTTTTCTTCTGAATTGAGCTTCATTACCTGTGTAATTCCCCCGCCCCAAATAATCTTTTTGGTTTTTCTGTTTCAGATAAATAGGACAGCCGCTGTGCTGCACGCCGCAGAGCACTTTTGAAACGGAGCACTTTGAATTAATATTTTTTTGCTAACCAATGTTTTTTTCTTTTGTTCATAAGTATAAAAAATACCCTCAAAATTTGAAATGGATCCTCTGGTTTGTTTCCGAAAAAGAACACTAAATTTTCATATGAATTTCCGCTCGTCGATAGGGGTTCCCCTCTAATGCATCAAAATTCATTAGATATAGTAGATACATATAATTAATATTCATTTTACAAGTAATACTTTTTAGATTACTAAAGCAAATTTCATTTTTTATCTGTGCGCAGTGGCAGCAAATGTCATTAAAAAATTATAAGCTAATTTATAATATATTCATTTTAAATATTGCATAATGATTTCATAAAACTTGATATTTTAAGCTTAGAAAATAATCGCTGTCAACATATACGATTGTTATTTATTATTACAGTGATTCTTCTTTTAGGAGTTCTCATTTCTATAATTAAAATTAAAGAAACTTATAACTTCAATTTTATATTTCCCCATCGTAATTGTAAATTTCACATTTTTCATAATTCCCCCGTTTAATTTTTTTAATTCGTATTAAAGAATTACGCAGATAATTTTATAACTGACCCTCGCCTAGCCGAAGCCGGGTCACTTTTGACCCGGCTTTGCGTCTTAAGCAATTCTGGGTAATGCCAGAAAATAATATAGAGCAGTGGCAGCGCACTCAGGATTTATTCTTAGGGGAGCCCACTTGAACGGTTAAAAATATTTTACTGCAAATTCAATCAAATTCATTGGCTAATTATAAAAATTTATTTACACAATAAAACCCAAGTTTCTTTTCTTTTAACAAAGCTCCGAATTACTTCAGTCGTAATTACATTAATACCTATTTTCCTTCTTCTTTAGGGGGATTAGAACCCCTTGGCCCCCCTCTGGGTGCGCCCCTGATATAGAGCAATTTTATTTCAGCAGTATTTAAATTTTGACTTCAGTAAACATAACTGTACTATAATACAAAAATGTTACGAGCTGAATATCGCATTAAATGAATCAATTAACGTATTCAGCCAATGTTTACTATGCCGAAATAACGTGCAATCAGCGGCACGTGTTGTGATAAATTTAAGCTGCCAGATTTTTAGCGACGGTAATATTAGAATAACTACTAAATTTAATCGGCCTGTAATTAAAACCTTTACCCATTTACACATCCTCCACGGTAATTCGGTAAAATGTTATTTCATTACTATATTCTTGGAAATAAACCGCGAAACATAACCTCAAATTCCGCCGGTCGTATTATTTATTTAACTCATTATCATACCACAAGTCACTCTACCAATTATAACGTATCATTTAAATAGTATTTATAGTCACCGCTGATTATGTACATTTCTTACATTCGCATTCTTATTCACGTGCGCAATGTGACGCGGAAGTTTCCGAATGTTACGGTGCATTGGTATTACTAACATGCGCTTTAAGTTCATTAATCTAACTTTTATTATATCGTTCAAAATCACGATTATACAATAATTTCTTTGTAGATGCTCCAATATCGCGAACCTGTATCAGCATTCGCGATGTATGCTATGAAACGTAAGAACGCGGAATCATCCTCGAACTCAAAGAAATTAAAGAAAAAGCATAGCTCCTCAGAAAAGAGAGCAGCTCTGAGAAGCGACACGAAAGACGAAACGCAAGGGAGAACGAGGCAGTCGTCTGCGTTGAAACGCGCCGGCGGAACGAAAAAGATTCCTATAAATAAAGCGCAAGGTGCGAACCAAAAGAGTAAATTAATATCTAAGAAAGCTAGCTCTTCCACCACTGCTAAGAAGAGCAAATCGATTCAGAAACCGATACGTAAAGCGAAAGATAAGAAAGTAACATTAATCAGCGATTCGAAGGGACTGGAATCGAAGGCCAAATTAAAGACTTCCATTTTAACGTTGAATACAGGTGTTGCGAAAATGAAGCAGATTAAACAAAACCGACGGAAGCAGAATAAAAAGAAAGTATTATTGAAAATGGTGGACGAAGAGTCTGCGTGCGCCGATTCCAGCACGGTGGAAGAGAATCATGAAAATCCGCTGAGCACGAGTCGCTTGATGTTCGAGTGGCTAATACATCCCATGAAAGTGGAGGAGTTTTTTGAGTAAGCATGGGATAACTGTATTTTAAGAAACTGTATTTGTAAATTTCAATGTATGATCTTTCTCAGAAAAAATTGGGAGAAAACACCGGTGTACATAAAAAGGAGCTGCCCCAATTATTACAAATTACTTATGAGTACGCCTATGTTGGACAAAATATTAAGGGAGTCTCATATTTTGTTCTCGAAAAATATTGATATAACGTCGTATGAGAATGGTATGAAAGACACGCATAATCCTGCCGGTCGTGCAGTTCCAAGTGTTGTATGGGATTATTATATGAACGGATGTTCTGTTAGAATGTTGAATCCACAGACGTACATTCCGAAGTTACACTCGTTAAATGGTGGGTAGTTTTATGAGAAAGATGGATATCACTTTTGGGGTGAACTCTTCCATTGGGAAGGAAAGAAACTTTTTTTTCGCTGTCGATTTGTATTGATTGAAAGGATGTATCAAACAACATGGGAAAATATCAATTTTGAGTTTAGGGATGAGGTTGAGATGTTATTAAGCGAAAAAGACTGAAATTTTTACGTATTTTCGAAGCCTTAATGTAACTTCAACTATTTTATGTATATATTGTAACGCCTTTAATGTGACTTGAGTTTATGTTAGAGATATTTTGAAAGTTTTAATTGACGCATAAGATCTAGGGCTGGGACTATTCGAATGACTTAATATTCGAATATTTTACAAGTATTCGAATGCTACGAATAAACTTCGAATACTGTTCGAATACTGGTACATTCGAGAGCCGGTGCATTCGAGTACCGGTGCATTCGAGTACCGGTGCATTCGAGTACCGGTGCATTCGAGTACCGGTGCATTCGAGTACCGGTGCATTCTAATACCGGTGCATTCTAATACTGTTGCATTCGAATACCGGTGCATTCGAATGTTATTTTTCGAATACTGGTGCATTCGAGTACCGGTGCATTCGAATACCGGTGCATTCGAATACCGGTGCATTCGAATACCGGTGCATTCGAATACCGGTGCATTCGAATACCGGTGCATTCTAATACTGTTGCATTCGAATACCGGTGCATTCGAATGTTATTTTTCGAATACTGGTGCATTCGAGTACCGGTGCATTCGAATACCGGTGCATTCGAATGTTATTTTTCGAATACTGGTGCATTCGAATACCGGTGCATTCGAATGTTATTTTTCGAATACAGGTGCATTCGAATGTTATTTTTCGAATACTGGTGCATTCGAGTACCGGTGCATTCGAATGTTATTTTTCGAATACTGGTGCATTCGAGTACCGGTGCATTCGAATGTTATTTTTCGAATACTGGTGCATTCGAATACCGGTGCATTCGAATGTTATTTTTCGAATACAGGTGCATTCGAATGTTATTTTTCGAATACTGGTGCATTCGAGTACCGGTGCATTCGAATGTTATTTTTCGAATACTGGTGCATTCGAATACCGGTGCATTCAAATACCGATGCATTCGAATACCGGTGCATTCAAATACCGGTGCATTCGAACACCGGTGCATTCTAATACTGATGTATTCGAATAGTATGGTGTGAAGTGGGTCAAAATTAGGTTACAAGATTTCACCCTGAGAAATGAACCTAAAGAACCTAATTTATAATTCACACCATACTATTCGAATACCGAAAAATTCGACAAATAGTCTCAGCCCTAATAAGATCTGGAACGCAAGCTGGCCGCAAGAATATCTGACACAGAGATAACATCTCTTTCTAAATACACATTGGAAAAATAACAGTATTTAAATATATAACATATAAAAAGACAATTTCTTACGAAATATAAGAAAATGCTTTTCTACAAAACACTTTTATTAATTTTTAAAAACAACAAACTTTTTCGCCTCTTAATTTTTCAATGAAAATACTTTTAACCGCAATATTGGTATCATTAAAACTCTATACAACAATCACTTTCTATAAATGAGGCAGTCAGAGCAACAACGGACCAACCCACATTAAAAAAATTTTTTTTTTTCCTATTTTATATGGTTAGTAGAGCCTATTGGAATACGTTATTGCAACTAATTTAATTTCGAAAAAAATGTGGGTTAGTCCGTTATTGCTCTGACTGCCTCAAATATAAGTTTCAACCGCAGAAAAAGATTTCCCAGAGGAACAGTTTACATGACTTTTGATATAAGAACAAAGAACTAAATTAATTTCTGTGAAACGTGCATTTAACATGCCTTTTGTCGTTAAAAATTATGAAAGCTATTTACTGTTCTTAGCTACGCTGCAAGAATTCTTTGGCTGTTTCGTCGGTGCAAATTCATACCTGACACCTCCTAATAGTCAAGGTTTTGCTCCTCATTACGACGATATCGAAGCCTTTATATTACAAATCGAAGGTAAAAAAAGGTGGAGATTGTACAAACCACAAAACGAGAACGAATACTTGCCAAGGTATTCTTCGAGAAATTTTTCCGACTCTGAGATTGGCGAACCTATATTAGATACAGTTGTGAATGCCGGAGATTTGTTATACTTTCCGCGCGGTACAATTCATCAGGGCGAAACTCTCGACGACACGCATAGTCTCCACATTACTCTGAGCGTGTATCAGAAGAATAGTTGGGGTGATTTCATAGAGAAGTTGCTTCCGTGCGCTTTAGAAACTGCCATAGAGAACGATACTGCATTTCGAAATGGGTTGCCCCTCGATTATCTAAGATACTGTGGTTTTATACATTCCGAGAATCAGAGTGACGCTAAAGAGAAATTCAAGAAGACAGTTAAGGATTTGTGTCACAAATTAGTAGACTACATCGACATAGACAAAGCAGCAGATTTGATGGCCAAGAATCATATCCATGATTTCTTACCACCTTTTCTTTCGATAAATGAACAAGACTGTTCCGTTGCTCAAGATGGCGAACAGATGACTGCGAGCGGAATTGTTGAAAATCGGGTAGAAATAGAGCCTGACACGAGAATACGATTATTAAGATCTCATTGCATAAGGTATGACTTAAAAGGGAACACCGCGAACCCGGACTCACTTATTGGAACGCAACTTTGGGGGTTTTTAGAGCGACTCAAAACAGGAATAATGATGCGTTTCATTTGGGCCCTATCGCCCTTTAAGGCCCTAAAATGTGGTCAATGTTTGGGAGTAATTCAGGGATAAACTATTAGTCCGATTGGTTTAATTCTTTTTGTATTTTGTAGGTATACGTTTATAGATTATAAGACAGGTATGAGAATTGGATAATTTTTAAAAATGTGGCGTCCGCGGGCAGTGGCGTAGAACATGTTTTCTGGCGCCGCCCAAAACGGTGGGCATGATTCAGCCCGTACGAGTGGTCCGAAACGAAAATCACCGATTTTTTTAACAATCTTTGAGATCATAGTTATCGGGTGATAGTTTCTTATATTATTTACGTCGCCATTTTTTCGAAAAAAAGAAATTGCGGAAATGGTAACACTTCGAAGAAAAGAGTCGTGATTTTTGCTATAACAGTCGTACGTTTTTGCTTGTTATTAAAAAATGGTTCAATTTAATTGAAAAAGCTCCCTTCACCCGGTAACGAATCTTATGTAGAATATGTGTGTAAATAGTGAAGTTAATCGGATGAACGGTGAGGCAGTTATCATGCCCACCGTTTTGGGCGGCGCCGGAAAACATGTTCTACGCCACTCCCGCGGACGCCACATTTTTAAAAATTTTCCAATTCTCATACCTGCTTTATAATCTATAAACGTATACCTATAAAACACAAAAAGAATTACACCAATCGGACTAATAGTTTATTCCTGAATTACTCCCAAACATTGACCACGTTTTAGCGCCGATGAAAACTAACCTCAAAGTCAAATTGGCACTTCCACTTTTTCGCGTATAACTCTCAAAGTACAACAGACAGAAAAGAATGTTTCAAACAAAAGTTTAATGATCCAATAACCGCTACAAACTTGCGTTAACACAATTTGGAAAAGAGTTTTTTCGTCAGTTATATATTTTTTACAACTCTTTTCCAAATTTTGTTAACGGAAGTTTGTTGCGCTTATTGCACCATTAAACTTTTGTTTGAAACATTTTTTTCTGAATGTTGTACTTTGAGAGTTATACGCGAAAAAGTGCAAGTGGCATTTTGACTTTGAGGTTAGTTTTCACTCCCTGAAAGGGCCATAGGGCCCAGATGAAACACACCGTTGTTCTTGTTTTGAGTCACTCGTTTGTGTTCCCTTGTTAATAATTTTTGGGTTATTTTTAAATGTACTTATAAATTTATTACATCGATAAATTCAATGTAATTAGATTGTTGCGAATATAGTATTCATTTTCCGCGTTTAATTTTAAAATGAAAATACAAATCCAATGGATTGAATTTTGTTAAATGATATTCAATGAGTATCTTCGAAAAATATAGTTTCGTGTACCATTTATAACCTTAAAATTTCAAAATTGTTGTGTGAATTATTTATTGGTTAGTAAAGGTAAGGTAGCAATTCTAAAGAAATGTTTATTTTTACAAGCTTCCATTAAACCTTTAGAACATACGGAAAGATATAATTAAGATTATAAATTATTATATGAAATTGGAAGAAAATTGTTTCATTTTACCATTTTCGTTTAACTATTTACCCGCAGATTAATAAAAGAGGCGGACACCTATAGAATACATTATTCAAGTGAAAACTCTAAAGAATATCACGAGTATGAACCACAATATTTAGATATTAGTGAAGAATTTGTACCTGCAATTCGAGAAATGATACTGCGATATCCTGAGTTTATACGTGTAGATGATTTACCAGTCGCTGGCGAGGATAATAAGGTACTCTAAATAAATAATATATTACATTAAGAGAAATTTTATAATAGCTGTATAATATAAATATTTTTGTTTAACAGATACAAATAGTTAAAGATCTTTGGGAAAAATGCCTTATTGTGACTGACGATCCATTATGCACATTGGAGTGATTGTATATTTTTATACATCATAATAAGAAAAATCAATGAAAAAATAAATCATGTAACCTGAAGTCTCTTATAGTTTCTCATATTATTTACGTGCATTTAGTAGCACATTACCATGTCTATGTAACTTTTATGTGTTAGCGTCGGGTCGAGGGCGGATGGCCCCACGCTGGCCTGCCTTTAAGACAGGGCTGTGGAGTTCGGAGTCGGGGAGTCGGAGTCGAAAAAATATATGCCGACTCCATATTCGTAAATTTTATAAAAATCCGAGTCTGTTGAGCTCTACGTGTTTAAACACGCTCGCGATATATTTTTGTTTAACACTCGTACGACGAATGCAGGGTCATTTTGGCTCAACTTTGACAAAGTCAGGCTCCGACTCATTGTCAGTTCTCGGATTACAATCGCCGACGGAGTTTTCCATGTACTGAGTATATTAACAATCTATTATGAATGCAGGAGTCGGTATCCGAGTTGGTGGTAAAAAAAAAGAGGAGTCGGGGTCGGAGTCGGGAGTTTTGACTGCCGACTACGCAGCCCTGCTTTAAGGATGTTACGGCGGGAAGTTAGCTCGCGTGCGGTCCTGATAGAGCAGCGATGCACAAAGAGTCACTCGGAGAGCTCGGACTTCTTGGCGATTCTGACCCGCGCCGCTCAGAATCGCGAGAAGTAAACAATCCTGGCGACGGATTATGATTGAACGACGAAACCGTGGGTGATCAACAAGCATTCTAATAGCGAATTCGGTATCTCGCACTGACTCTGTGCTGATGGCAGAAAATGAGTTGGATTAGTTGCTTCTGATAGAGACGAAGATGGCTCTGTAAGAATCATCCGATTCAAGTCATTTTCTGGTACATACCAGCACAGAATCAGTGCGAGATACCGAATTCGCTATTACATTCTCAATCAGTTTCTGAGGGAAAAGGTTGTCGTTTTCTTCCCCGTCGGTTACGTCAAATGTAAAGTTATCTGGGCAGACAGCCTGTAGGGATCCGTAGTTGGTTACCGACGCTCCACCAGAGGGCCACGCGGCGCGAGATTTTCTCGCGAGTGTTCGCCTAAAGGCACGGCTAAACATGTGCAATGCGCGCTGCAGAACACCATTACAAGGGTCGATTTTTATGGCTCGGCGCGCAACGTAGGACCTCGTACCATAGGTAACCTTGAGTGTTCGGCGCGCAATGCGCGCTGTTGCACATGTTTAACTCTGCCTTAAGCCCTCGTCCGTATATATACAAGTTCCGTCCCAGTCCTGATACCCAGCGTGTCTAAGGCAGGGTCCCGCCAGATAAGCCTTACTGATGAGTCCACTGGCGGGCCCGGGACGAAACGCTCTTTCCTTCGCTGTGAAGGTGGTGATCCCTTTATCCGGGTTAGTCACCACTGCTGACGGTTGGTAATCAGATCGCTACAAGCCAAAAGCGCCTTGTGCTCTCTACTGGCATCTACACGAACTGAAACTTTTAGCAACAGCCCATAGATGGCGGATGTATCGACATATGATTGTTCAGTAAGTTGCGTGTGACGTTGGTGCCGTTCTCATTTGTACTCGTGCGAGCGCCGCCAGTCTTAAGTGGATAACCCTGTATAAAGAGATTTATGTTGTTACCTACCTTGTGTGCTTCCTTTGTGGACCTGCCCCGCCAATATACAACCTATTAGAGAACGATCCCACATATTTTTCAAGCTTTATTTATTATATGACTTTGGGTATGTCATTTATGTAATTTACGTGTAATTTACGCGTAACGTAAATTACGTGGTTTTCTAGGGATTTACCCATCACTGTTGCGATCAGTCCGTTGCAGGCCTGCCAAACAACATTTCAGCAGGGAATGCGTGTCAAGTATTTTTATAGCATCTAATTTTTACCTAAGTTTCATTGAAATCGGAAATTGTCACTTCGGGACGTCCCCGTGGTAATTGTGTTATTGAATCAATAGGGAATATTTTGCCTTCTGCTGTATTTAAATACAATGTAGCGTTCAAATTATACATCGATTTATGATATTCGATGTTTAGTGCCATTAAGTTTAACTTCAATGTGATCAAGGCGTAGTTCGTCTGCTTCAGAAGGAAGTTGAAGGTGTATCTACATATTAGAGATATGGCCAGCTGAGAATTAAGTCACTTCGTAGTGTAGGTGGTATAATTTTCGCCGTAGAAAGTTTTCGGTACCATAAAGTGGGGTGACTTTGTCTGCGACCGGGTGACATTGCCCACTTTTCGGAAGAACTTTATTTTATTTTATTTTATCGTGAAGTAATTAGAACATATGGAAAAAAACATTAGCGAATTCAATCTTATGGTAATTTTGCAGTCAGAGTAAAAAAGTGGGCAAAGTCACCCCAGTTTACGGTAAGTATGGAAGCTGGAGAGCAATTTCAAAAATTTGTAGCAATGCTACCGGGAGTGCAGAACGAATAGGAGTCTGCGTTGTAACATATAGATTGCAAGCTGCACACAAATGCATAATATATCATACGGTTTATGTATAGGGGAGTATTGACCCTCAGGGGCACTGGCCGTGAATAGTTGCACTAGCACTAAGACACGGGCGGCATACTGCATATTCTTTTTTTCCTAATTTGAAAAGGCTGCAATAGGCTTTTGTTTATCTTTTGATTTGAAAATTCTTTATTTCTAATTGTAGATAATTAGGATAAAAAATCAGTATCTCAAGTAAAATAAATAAGAAAAAAATAGTAACAGAGATCCTGGCTTGGGGTAAATGACCTCTACTAAACAAAAGTCCATTAAAACGGAAAATAACGAACTTTGTCGAACCGGTGCGCCACCCGCTTCCCTGAGGGTTAAACCCTAATTCTCTGTTTATTTAACAGATGAAGGGAGTATTAAAGGTAGCATCATATTTTTTTTTATTCCATTGCAATGCAATAGCTGCACTATATACATATCTCACGTTCAGTTAATTTAATTTAAACAAAAAATTAATCTTAAAAAACTGCAAGTCTTATTAATAAATAATTGCAGTTAGTTGCAGAGAGTGTATATAATACACTCTCCTGAATATAATTTGGTAACTACTAAACTTCAACAAAATCATACAAATTATGAAACGTAGAATTGATACTCACCTCACGTGATCAATGATTTGAACCGATGGTAAAAATTGAGGTACCTAATATACTTTGCGCTCATTTTAACAGAAAGGCTGAAATGCAGTCCAGTGGCGCTCGTTTCACGAGAAATGTGTAGGGAACTATTTTTCCAGGAAAGGGGGTTATGGCTGGTGACAGGGTAGCAGGTGAATTAGGAGGTTAGGTTACAGATGTTCCCGAAGGATTCGTGTCAAATTCCGCATTTCTTCCTTGGGAAAACAGCTTCTCGGCTTTCAAGAGTAAAATTCTCGATCGATGAATCGGTCCACTGAAAACCACCGTGCGTTTTGCTTTTCCTGGCCAAGGTTAATCTGGAAATGTGATGAGCACGGTGATTCCCAAACGAGGAAATTCCCGATACAGGGAAGGTGAATTTCCCTCGCGACTAGGAGGCTATGCTCAGATGGAAGCTGAAAATCCGGAGGAACTTTGCCTGTGGGATGCTCTGGGCAAAATTAGATACCGCTCAATTTGGTCTAGGAATCACTATCATCAATAACCAGATGCGTTTAACTGATCGCGCGGAATTAAATGCGAAGGAAAAGATAAGTGACACAAGGATAAATTGAACTACTGTTTTATGAACAATGTATTTATCAAACTAAATTAATAATATTCGAGGTTCAACTGCTTTTTAAACTGGACTCCGTGAGTGAGACTGGTGGCTTTCGGAAGAGTAATGCATCTGGATGAGGGAATATGGGGTTTTAAGGGTTACAGAAGTTCTTATCACGCACCAAACTAATCTTAGGTGATTGTTTAGATATGTAAATTCTGATCCGCACGATGATCAAATTGTAAGAAATTGCTCTGTTCGCGCTTGTGGTCTGAACGATGACTCGATCCTAGCAGACGAACCTTGTTAGTCGAGAGCCGATTAAATTCCGCCCTTGTCGACCTTTTCGATGTCAAAGGTGGACAAGACTTCTGAATTTGGGAGGCGTCAAAATGTCTGATTAACCCAGGTTTCCTTGAAGAGAAGGAACCCTCCCTCTACAACTTCGGTGGTGGAGGAGGAATCCTTCCTCTCCTTCTTCGTGACGTAGCGGAGGAAAAACCGGGCATCTGGCTACCAAACCTCGCCAGGTTGATCGGCCGGAGCGTCTCGTCAGGGTCGCGGTTTATGACCGTATTGTCCCGCGAGTCAGCGGTGGTCGATGGTACGTACCGGTTCGAAGTTACCGTATACCACCTGCTGACAGAGCAATCAACGGATTTTCCCAGAGCGAGGACGGTCGAGGTGTCCAAAAAACTAGCACGATGTCGATTGCCACCTATTAGACATCTGGCAGGCAAATACTCCCCAAAACGCTTCTAAAGTAAGCAATTGCCTGGTAATAAGGATCGCTGAATTTCCGCCTCGCTCTGAGCCCCCCTCTGTTCCAGTAAGACGGAACAATGCGGCAGAAGTGCTGGACTTTGGTTAGATGATGCATTAGCTACGATGACGACGGGTAGCAGGGATGACACAGTGTTTTAAATTTCGTAGCGTTTGGGTGGTTAGCATGATGCATGTTTGCGGAGAAGGTCGGAGTTAAGCAATAGATAAGGCTCAGTACATCACAGAGCCATGAATTTGTTTTTTTTCTACATCCAGTTATTTGTGAGACATTTCCGCTCATTTTGTAATATTATAAAAAATATAATGCTTTAGGAAACTAAACCTTGTTATTCGCAATGCAACTGGGTGCAATCATGGTCATAGATAAATCAATGACCGATCAGGCATAATAGCAGCTACATTCAGCTTCACCCATTCCGTTAATTATGTGCTATACTAATTGTTACTACTTCTGCATCGTGCTTGGAATAAAGATGATTTATTATTATTACTATTATTATTATCAAGAAATAAATAGAGTAGGGTAAACTATACAATGATTGGCACCCTAAGCAGAAATCCGAATTGGAATGTCTATATTTTTTTGTGACGTTTTTATATGGTGTCCACTTTCAGTTATTATCAATGATTATGAATTTCTCATTAAAAAAAAACATCTTGAGTACCTATTAAGTCTTTTATTTTAAAAATATTCAATGAAAAACAAAAATAGGCAGAAAAGTACAATCATTGGCACCCTAAAATTTGAGGTTATATAGAAAAACATATGTAGTTAAGAACGAAGTTTGAAGTGTTTAAACAGACTATTTCATTTACTATAAAATACCTACAACGCTTAGTAAATTTGTATTTCAATCCATTACTTAGTTATAAAGCGACAAAATATACTTACCTACCCATTACCAAAATTTGAAGAAAACACCTAAAACTCAGCCCTTTGTCCCACTATTGCGGTGTTGCCAGATGTAAAATGTGTAGTTCAACTACTGGACTTTGCAGTGTTGTAGTGTAAGAAATTGTAAAAAAGTACTTTCTAAGCTTGTACTTCTTAATATTTGACTAATTAATCAGGGGTGCCAATGATTAGTGCAGTGCCAGCATTAGTGCAGTTTACCCTACTTACAAGGTGATGTTTCTTCTTTCCACTAACTTTTCTTCCGACTAAGATGACGCATCATCTTACATTCATGGCCTCCTAGTCTCTGGTGAAGTTGCCACTCTTCCTCCACGCTTTGACTACAACTAAGGCAAATGTACCAAACCCGGACGCTTCCGAGGTTTAACCGTTAGAGGGCCGGGATTTTTTCATTCAAATTGTAAATTTTATGCGTATATACCACCAGAATGGCCAGAAGGCAATAGCTTCAGTTGTACATACGGAATTCTTCATTGGGTAAACAATTAGATTCTCCATAACCTTGAAAGAAATATCGATTTTCTCATTAATTTCCGAAACTTTAATTTCAAAAGTTCGCTATTTTGTAATAAATTATTATTTTTTAAACCCATCGAAATTGCCTTTTTTCGTCCGGCACCCTGGTTTCCCATCTCCTAATGGCTATACTAACTCGGAATGATTCTTTTATCAACAACTTTGTATTCATTAATGTTATTGTTTGTTATGGACTTATTTTATTATACAACTGAGCATCATCTCTTTATCAATGTATTGACTGTGTTACATTGACTGATGTTATACACTGTGTTCCCTTTGGGTTCCTTTTTAAGCCCACACTACCTCATTCCGATATTCGGTTGCTCCGCACTCCACGCGCGTCATACCCTCCTATTTACGAGTAGACATATGGAGACCGATGAAAGTGTTTCTGATGCAGCGAACGAGCGTAATCAATAAGAAGGAACGAGCGAAGGTTGAAGGATTGTTCAGCAGGAAGCAGAGAAGGGGTTGATTACTAGAATTGAGAAAGTAGTCGATGTTGAATACTTACGAGTACTCGGCGCCACTTCGGCAGTCTTCCCGTGTCCAAACGACGTTCCGATCGATAGGACTTCACTGTTCTCGCTCCATTTTCCTCATACCTGCAGAGTACAGTTCATTACCGATTTAGGTATTCAAGGATATCAGAGGATAAACGTATCCGTGTGACAGGGAGGGTGGTCTGGGGTTGCTACTGGTCCATCTGCTAGAAAAACTGCCAATCTGCCCGAAAATCGGGGGCTACTGTACCAGGCAGTCAGGAGGCGATCCGAACTGCTTCTCCAGCGACGTGAGGGAATCCTACCGATTCCCTCGGGACTCTCTGCAGGGGTGGAACGCCCCCGACGAGCAAAGTAACACCGAAATGCGCGCCTGTTTCACAGGATAACAAGCTCGGCGGAGGTTCCCCGCGCGTAGCTCCTTCTGCTGGTTCGTCGCGCGATCGATTGCGAAGCTTCGCTACGTGCAAAATCATTTAGCTGAGCAAATGTTACGTGGTAACTAAGGAGGAGCATCACCCCATTTTAATGACACTTGGCAGTCAGGTGGAACACCTGAAACTATTAAACACGTATTTTTTCAGAGGCAGAAATTCATTTTTAGGGGGTGAAAATACGTTTCAAAGGGTTGGTAAATTATTTGGTAATCAGTTTTTCGAAAATACACATGAAGATTTCCAAATCCTCATCGAAAATATTAAGGAACACATACTTTACAGAAGTGAATTGTAAATTGATAATTATCGTGATTTGCAGTTACTGTAAAATGTTAGTTATATCATGAAAGCTTCTAATTTTATGACAAAATAGCAAAGTGAACACTTTTGGAACGGTTGTGTATTTTCAAAAGGGAAGCCACTAATAGGGACAGGGTTTTAACGCGTATCCATATTAATGTACCCTTCAGTGCCCGTTCATTTCCTCTGTAACTACTAAACCTAACCTTACTTTCGTTTCTCAGAACGTGTGAACAGAAATTTATATTTGCATATTTTGCTTTCGTAATGAAAAGATCATATTAAAATTACATAAAAACGCCTCTCGTAGAGAAAAGAAAGTTTTAAAGAGTTCAAATTTCAAAGACATTACCTACTCAACCGCGGCAACGCTGTTCAAAGAAGGCCCAGTATCTAAGTACACCGTAAAACGGACAACGCAAATTTCAGGGCCCAGTAACCGGGACAAAAACATGTATTCTTATTTCAATTATACAAATATGAAATATTAACAATTTTTAACCGAAAAAAATGCCATAATAAAAAGGAATGCTCAAAAAACCAATATAAATTTTCACCAAATAAAATTAAAGTAAGGGAAGTCAGTAATTAATTCATTCCTGAGCAAGTCGGCGTCAAAGCACAGTAATAGGGACATCTACCCTACATATGTCTTTGAGGAAAGAAAAGGAATAGGCGGAAACTCATCAGGAGTCCAGGCGCGGTGAAGGTATCCCAGGAGAGCCGAGTGGAAGAGCGCATGCTTTGCTAGACCACAAGGGTGGATGATGGTGGGGTAGTGGTGGTGGTGGTAGTCGTAGTGCTGACGGGTACAGAAGAGATGCCCGATTGGACGGGAAGCTTCACGATATAGATCACAGGAAAGCAGACTGCGATGTAATCATTAACGCGAAAACTACGCGTAATTTCACACGAAGCTTACTCAAATTTATAGGGGTGCAATTTTCTGAGATTTTCAGTGACTTTTATTGTAGTATGCGAACGATTAAATGCATCAATTTATTTTTCCCTCCTTCCATTTTCCTCGCTTCTTCTTTACTTTTTTAGGCATAGTATAGTTAGAGATTAGGGTGGAACGAAATATAGGGGCAAAATATTTTTTTATTATTCATGACATCTAATAGCGCGCAAAAGTTGCTTTTTATAAGGTTATTTAAGCTGTGAATGTTTGATCTTGATGGACAAATTTTTTGAGGTCCCGCAAGCCATTCAAAAGTCACACAATCAGTAAATATGAATTTTTGCCCCTATATTTCGTTCCACCCTATTAGATATATTTAGTTCTAGTGGAAATAGGTGGATCCAATTAGTCTAATTAACCTGTACTGACAAGGGAAGTTGGGCAACCCAAAAATTCATGCGTCACACGAATCTATTTTTTGCTGATGTCATAGTGTCGTTTTAGGGGGTGACAATACCCCTAAAAAATGCAGAATTTGTTTTCGTGGAATATTTCGAGTATCGTGACTCGTGAGGGATATCAAAGGGAAGTGTAAACAAGTGATGGGGGTAACTTGAAAAAGTATGGATTTTTCGATCATTATTTTTAAATAGGGTAAACTATTATATTCTGGCACTGCACTAATCATTGGCACTCCTGATTAAAAAGCCAAATATTAAGAAGTACAAGCTTAGGAAGTACTTTTTTACAATTCCTTATTCTTCTTTCACTACAACACTGCATCGACCAGTAGCTGAACTACATAAATTTACATCTGGCAAACACCACAAAGTGGGACAAGGGACTGAGTTTTAGGGTTTTTTTTAAATTTTGATAAGGGGTAGATAAGTATATATTGTCGCTTTATAACTAAGTGATGGATTGGAATACAGATTTACTAATAGTGAATGAAATAGTTTGCTTCAACACTTTAAACTTCGTTTTCAACTACATATGTTGTTCTATATAACCTCAAATTTTAGGATGCCAATGATTGTACTTTAATGCCTATTTTTGTTTTTCATTGAATATTTTTAAAAGAAATAACTTAATAGGTACTCAAGATGCTTTATTTTAATGAGAAATCCAAAATCATTGATAATCACTGAAAATTAAGACCATATAAAAACTTCGCAAAAAGATATAGACATTCCAATTGGGATTTCCGCTTAGGGTGCCAATCATTGTACAGTTTACCCTAGTTTGGTAGATATAAAAGCCAGATGCAACTTTTCTTTCAACTTCTTTTCAATCCCCCTCACCGTTCTCGAGAAATTCCACGAAAACGGAAATTCTCCATTTTTTCAATAGGTAATTTCACCCCCTAAAACCGCACTAACGCATCAACAAAAATAGGTTTGTCTTAGGGATGAACTACTCTACTTGCACACAAAGTTGCATACTTTTCTGAATTTTCAGTTTGCTTAACTTCCCTTGTAAGTGGCTCCTGTAATTTAAACGTGTCACATCTCTTTTGAAGCTGACAATTTGAAATGGTAGAAGAAAAATACAAACAAAATTGGACGTAGTATTTTTTTATATTAATCATTTATTATCCTTGCCTTTCGGCTTTGGATGGCTTCCGCTTTCATCTTCACTTACATCTACACTTACATTTGCATTTACATTTCGTAATGCAATTTTTAAATTTACATTTTAAAATATTATACATTTTTAAAAACTTTCGAACGTTAAACTCTGGGATCACGAAATGTACCTCAACTCATTATGCCTGACTAATTCAGATGAATGTGACCATTTTCACAAAAGAAACTAAAAAACAATTTTTTTTATATAATCAGAATCTAAATTTCGGGCAAAGCCGAGTAGTAAAGCTAGTTTATAATAAGTACCCTTTTGGTTTTCCACACCCCTCTTCCAGTCTTACGAAACCTATACATTCTCTTACCCTAACTTATCATATTGTCTTTGCACTCTTTATTTGGCATTAGTTTCCCGACTATCCGCAATCCGCCCCCTCGTCTCCCGTTTCCTAATTACCCTCTTCATCTTCTTCAGCCCTTCTCCCGTATCGTCCAAGAAGTCCTTGACTCTTCTCACCCCCTTCCCGCCTTCGCATCCTCTTGTCAAGTGCTTTATGGTTTCTTCTTCTCTTTCACATTTCCTGCACATTCTGTAAATTGGACGTTATACTAATTATCTGCAATTTCAAGTACATTTTCGTTTAATGTATTCACCCTGAACTATGACAACACAAAACACTCTGCAGACTTAATTCTTCGTGGTCACATGGGGTCTATTCCACCCCAGGATATGTGTATACTTGCCAATATTTTGACCCATAGTGAATTTTAACAAAAAAATCGCTTTTATCCACAACTATTTTTTTAAATACAAACTTCAACATATCAAAGTTTACATTTCGAGAAAGAGACTATTAGAGCTTGATTGTATGAGTAGGTATTCCGAATGTGTAATTATCACTCAGAAGTTAAAATTACGAAAATAGTAACTCAAAAATGACGCTGGGGTGCAGTGAACCCTATGTGACCAATTTGCGAACATTACTTCGTCCTATTTTAAAATTTCACTCCTCTGGTTTATCCCAATTCTATGTTGCTCACTTCTCAGTGGGACTATTTGTCGAATTTTTCGAATATCCAAGTATTCGAATATTTAAGTATTCGAATACTGATGTACTACTCGAATACTAGGGTGTGAATTATAAATCAAGTTCGTTAGGTTCATTTGCCATGGTGAAATCTTGTAAGCTAATTTTTACCCACTTCACACCATACTATTCGAATACATCAGTATTCGAATGCACCAGTATTCGAATACATCAGTATTTGTGAACATCAAGTATTCGAATAGTATTCGAATATATCAGTATTCGAATAGTATTCGAATATATCAGTATTCGAATAGTATTCGAATATATCAGTATTCGAATACATCAGTATTCGAATATATCACTATTCGAATATATCAGTATTCGAATACATCGGTATTCGAATAGTATTCGAATAATAACATTTGAATACTCAAATATTCGAAGTATTCGAATAGTATTCGAATATATCAGTATTCGAATACATCAGTATTCGAATATATCAGTATTCGAATACATCAGTATTCGAATATATTCGAATATCAATATATCAATATATTCGAATATATCAGTATTCGAATAATAACATTTGAATACTCAAATATTCGAAGTTTAATCGTAGCATTCGAATACTTGTAAAATATTCGAATAGTCCCAGCCCTATATTCTCACATTCGGCCAGAAAATTCTCGTCACCCTATAATCCTACTCTCCCACTATTTTCACCGATTTTTTCACCGCTCTTCCTTCAGGCTATTATCCCTTCGTACTGTCTATCGCCCAAGCCGTTCTCCCTTCCCCTGTGCATCGCCAATACCCCTCGCCAGGAAATTTCGACGGCGCAATCAACACGCCTGGACGAAGTTACGAGGGGCATAACGTTACGTATAGAACGTAAACGTAAAGCGCGGAGCGTAGCACGTAAGTCGTAAAAGCTGGCAGTTGGTACTGCTGGTAGAACGTCATCCAATACAAATACAATCGCACCGGAGGCGAGGCTGGGTGTTCCTCGCTCGATGTGTACGTATCAGCACGTCCGTGGAACGCATAAAGTTCCCCGGAAGTAGAATGGCGGCGGTATTAGAATGTATCGTGAGTAAGGATATTCGGCTTTTACGCTCCAAGTGGTAGAAGTTAAGGGGCGTTTCATATGGAGGGGCACCCGGTTTCGTCAGAAAAGTTGCGCTGCGATTACCGCATGGACGATAAAATAGAAACGGGGCTTTGTTAGTTGGAGCTGGAATTTCTGAGCTGGAAGATGTTGAAAAATAGTAAGGTTTGCTGGCTTTGTTTCAGCGTTCTTTGGAATCGCGGGTAGCAACAGGGCTTGATCTAGATCTTCCGCTGCTCTGGGCACAAATGATTCTTCCGCCCTTTATGTTTAACTAGCTTAAGTGGGGGTTGCGCCATGTTGAGCTGAGGAATAGGTAATTCTTTGTGAATTTTTTGTACAAAAACGGCTTGATAAATTAATTTGAGCTTTGGCAGGCTATTTTAGTGTATCTTGAACTATTGTTCTGAATTTTTGTGTGACGGTGAGAAAAACATGCTTCTTTGGGAATTTTTTCTAGGAAAAACCGATAAACTTTTATTATTAAACATTAGTCTATTTCCACTGGGATATGTACTATTAAGAGTACATCTTACAGTATTTTTGTAGTAAAAAGTATTGAAAGGTTTGTGAGGTATAAGCGATGTCCCCCTAGTAGCATTTATTGTTGGCATTTTGATGGCCAACTAATTCCCAACTTGGGGATACTGTGGGCCAACCAGAAATGCTACTAGGGACGAAACGTCCTTTCTTTAGGCGCTCTGCGTTGACAACCGTAGCTCGGTGCAGGCCCATCCAAAATTGAAAATTCGATTTGTTTTAGACAATATATAAAATTATCTAGGCGTTAACGGGCCCGATTTTGGAAAAATTATTTTGAGGCAAAATGACGGCTGTGCAACATTGAAGCATCGATATTTGGCAAAAAATCTGGTTTTTCGAGTACAAAAAAATCTAGGCAATAAAAACGGAAAAGCTCCCGATAGCACTTAGATTTTTAACCCTATAATAAACCTGGAAAGCCTCGAGTAAATCGGTTCATTCATTTTTGAGTTATGTGTGTGTCACCGACTTTGCAAACATGATTTTGAGGAAAATGCGTTTAAAATTTTGGGTCTGACAATGAGCGCTACACCGAGGAACATCTACCTACTTACACGCGTATAACTTTGTCAATTTTGATCGGATTAACTTGACACTTTCAGGGAATATTTTCCAGACGTACTTCAAGAAAATATAAAAATTGAAAAATCGATTTTTCGAATATTTCTAGGTAGGCCTCCCCCTTTAAAGCTTTCGGTATAAAAAAGTAACACTTATTGGAAACTTACAGCACTCTTATGCTAATCTGCTATTCCAAGCCCACGCAGCAAACCCTCCGCTTCCTCGTTCAGCTCATTTTGTTCAGTTTGGCGAAGTTTGCGAGCTGTTTGAGCCTCCTTGGAGTTGCTTAGGCCGCGGAGCTCCTGCGTCGTAACTCCCTGAGCGTGCGTCGTAGGTTTCGGCCAATAATCTAGACTCATGGTCAATATTGATGTCCACAACGATATATTTTTACCGCTCGAATTGTATCAAACTTTAATACACAGTTACGTGGCGTAACTAACATTTCCCGCCACTCCCTGATTTCGCATCAGGTTCGTCCGCACCCCTAACCAACCAGCCGGTAAACCATATTCCTTGAGAAACACCCCCCTCGCCGGCCACTCACGTGTGACCAATGAAACTGCGTTTCAAAATTTTGTTTACCTTCAACTACCTATCACAATCGACTCAAAAATATCGTTGCGACTGATAAGAATTCTTTTTTGAAAATATCGAGTCACTTTTCATTCCAATGTTTCCAATTTGCCTTCAAAATCACCCTCTTTTGGAACATGCTATTCGAAAGTCCATTGCAGTTTCGAGAATTCGCCATCGTGGCGTAAGAATATAATTTTTCAGCAGGAGTCCATGACGGCAGTGGAGTGTTATATTTTAAGAACACTTTCTTCATTTCTGTATATTGTTGTAACATGTTGAATCCTGTGTCCTTCTCTAGCAAAAAGAGTAATACCTGTAAGTAAAACGTCAACAGATTAAGAATACGTATGTTGAATAATAAACAGCTCGTCAAAATTAAAGGAATACTATAATTTTTTTTTTATTTGAGCTCAACGAAATTTTCAATAGAAAGTTATAAAGCTTCCCATGGATTTTAAGAAACAATTCTTTACCTTAGCTATGTTTGGTAATACAATGTAAGTATGTGATATTTTCAGCGACGTTGATTATGTGCGCTTATATTTTTAAATTACATTTTCCAAAGAAGTGGTATCCATGCAGTGGCGGATTTAACAGGGCGGCCGATGAGCAGTTGCCACCTGGGCCCCTGCTCGGAAGGCCCCATCAGGGACCTATTCCTTAAAAGGAAATTATGATTCTATCCAAATTATATTATTTTCCTGTATTATTACACTGACAATGAGCCCATTTTCAGTAAACTACCTCTTCATTTTCCCGAAAAATGGGCCCAGCTCAGAGGCCCCTCCAAGGCCCCTGTATTCAAAAATAAATTATGACTTTATCCAAGCACTTTCGTTTCTATATTTTCCTGTACATTCACCCGCTTTTAGTAAACTACCTCTTCATTTTCCCGAAAAAATGGGCCTCTCAGAACGTTTGCCACCTGGGCCTTTTTTCTTAAATCCGCCACTGTATACATGTCTACATGCTTCGATGTTCGGTTTATTAAGAATTAATCTTATATCTAGTGGCAGAGGCAGTTTGCATTTATTTAGTGTTTTTTTTATTAATTTTATTATTTGATTATCGAGTAGAGGATATTAGGGAAGTATATAAAACATCTGTAATCAATATGAGTGTTTCTGGGTCTACAATATTCAAAGTATTCATACTTTTTGTTAACATTAAATAGATGGGGTGACAGACATCTTATAATCATAAGTGATACCCAGAAAACGAGTAGTCACTAGATTTGGGCAGCAAACGAAATTGCATTGTACTCAGGAGGACTTCCCCTACATATATACAGTTTCATAATTTTATGAATTTCAGTGTTCGGGATCTTCCCTTGTCAAATGTATGGGGGTTGTAACTTGGTAACCCGACATACACGAAAATGGTTACTCCTACGAAAAAAACTCATAGGACCTTTTTGGTAGAGAATTTCCTAGGCTAGAAATTGTATAATAACTATTTTTGTCGCAAAACTGCTAGATAACGAGATATTCGTGAAAAACAGTATTTTCCCTTTCATCACCCTGTAAAATTTTTAGCGACAGTCGGATCGATGGGGACTTTTTACATATTGTTTAAAACGACCAAATAAAGGTTCGTACCAAAATTTAGCTTGGTGGGAGTTATTCCGAAGACAGATCCTAATTTCACTGGACTATTAGTTGGAAAAATTACCGATTGCCACTGTGCAATCACCATTGGATTTACCAGAAATTTTTTTTTTACCCATGCATGCTAGGGTGGAACGAAATATAGGGGCAAAATATTTTTTTATTCTTCATGACTTCTAAAAGTGGGCAAAAGTTGCGTTTTATAAAGTTATTTAAGCTGTGAGAGTTTAATGTTGATCAACAAATTTTTTGAGGTGTCGCAAGCCATTCAAAAGTCACACAATCAGTAAGTATGAAATTTTGAATGGCTTGCGGGACCTCAAAAAATTTGTTCATCAACATCAAACTCTCAAAGCTTAAATAACATTATAAAAGGCAACTGATTGAAACTACTTGGGTAAAAAATGTTGAAACTTAAAATGTTGAATCTTAATAAAAATTTACCATAATGGACGAAAAAGAAATTAGGTCCTTGATTCAAAAACTGAAATTACTTTTAAGCGTTTAAATGCTATTTTTAAATATTTTTTGCGACCATTTTCCGCGGTGATACAGCCACTTGAAAATAGCCAAAATTTTCGGCAGATAGCTATTAGTGTTCCTTTAATTTTGACCAGCTGCGCACATCTACTAAATGAAAAAAAAAGTATATACTAACTTGTTCCGATGCTTTAAACGAATAGTTCCCAGCTTCTTGCTTAATCACATCCCCAAAATCGAAGAAATCATCGAAACTGGACGATGTAGACGGTTCGTTGATCAAGCATTCATTATTGGCATTCATTTCTTCAGCTATCACTTGGTTGAGCAGCGCCATCAGCCGGTCACGCTGATACTCATCAATGCAGGGGAACCACTTATTCCTAAACTGCGGATGAGTTAAAGCAGCCACCGCGGCATTGTCCGACTCCGGTGTGGTAAAGTTCAAGTAGTCTTGGAATCTCGTCTGGAAAGTGTCACGAAGGCACGTACTGATTGGTTCACAAAACTTCCACTTACTTTCAGCTAGTTTCGTTAATTTCCTACGTAAAGACAACAAACACGGCAAAAGCGTGCCGTAGAAAATATTATCCCCTTGAAGAATATCCAACGCTTCCGCAATCGGCGCTATACATTTGATGTGCTCTTCTAAATACGTAAAATCAATTTCGTTTAAGACACTTGTTATCCCCAACAGTTGCGCTAACTCGGTCATTCTGTGCTTAATTTTCAAAATTTGCTCCACAGATTCGTAAAGCGATTCCCAACGCGTTTCGTTCGGTCGCTTCAATGTATGGCCGATCGTTTCTTCTATTATTGCCGCGGATTTTGGCTTCACAGCTGCTCTCCACAACGCGTTACACTTCTGCATGACGTCCGTGTGGATGGCAGATAGAACTTCATTGTTATTAATCGTGTGCGCAATATCTACTGTAATACACAAATGCAGGGTATGCGCGGAACATCCAATCTGGCGAGGTAGTAAATGACTCATGTAAACCGCGCCCACCGTTGTACTGTCTTCAACAATGTCTTCTTCATCGCTGGATGAATGATGGGACGAAGAACTCCAGCAATCCTCTTCATCGTCCATCGCAATCACGGACTCCTTGACGCCGAACATTCTCAAAGCCTTTACACAGTTGCTGCCATTGTGTGTCATAGTTGCCACAATTTGTTCACTGTTTAAACCAAACTCTGCATAAATGCTGTGCAGCAAGTCACTGATTTTATTCAAGGAATTTACACCGGCAAAGCGGCGCAAAGCTAGAGCCGCTGATTTCCGTTTGTAATTCGGCGAAATCCAGTGTGCCGTCACACCAAAAAAGCTTCGTCGCTTTTCCGACCATATTTCCGCGGTCGTGCAGACGAATTCAGCGGTCTTCAATTGGTGTTTTATGTCGCACATATGCTCTGTATAATGCTCATTGATAGTTCTCTCCAGTGTGTGCCGGTCGATTGCGTTAATTTTATCAGCGGCCCCGAGGTTTATAAATATTTGCCGAAAGTACGTATTCTCGACCAGATTCAACGGAATCATTGCACTAATGAAGTACCTCGTGACAGCCATTAGAAACTGATCCTGCGCGATTTTCTGCGTTTCTTCGTTAGTCACAGAACTCGCAGACAATCTTTGCTTCTTTCTGCCGGATTCCGAGCAATATTCTTCGAATTCCATAGAGTGTTTTCGCTTCAAATGCGAGAGGAAGTTCGATGACGATGATAGCCGTCCTCTAATTTCGGTGTTTTTCGGTAAACAAAACTGGCACTGTCCGATAATTATACCCTTGGGATTGGATCTCTCCTTGACGAGCGAGAAATATTTGCCGTTTACAATGCTAGGCACACGCTGCAGGTCCACAGCCGAAAATTCACTTGCCGACGCGTGAAACGCACTGGCGTTGGAAACGATTTGCAGGTCGCAGTCACTATCACTCATTTTAACACAGTTTAATGTACACTACACTTATTGAATAGTCTTGGATAAATACCTTATTTACTAGAAAAGTAACTGTTCTAAACGTAAAATAATACTTCACTATTTATAGGTTATATGAGACTAATATGCTATATACTAAACTAAGTAACTTATACTAAACTAACTGTAAAATGTAATATTATAAATGTTTGGAACGATTTGACAACTCTGCGATGCTCTCTTAACAATTGCCTTCGAGAGACTGAATCTGAACAGGATTGTTCTGACAATCTGACCAGAGATGGTCTGGAAATCCTAAAACAAATCCTACTCGAAGTGGAGAGGGAACATCTCCAGCAGTGACGGTGTATGTGTCAGTGCCGTCTGAACCTGGAGGCGCAAGAGGCAGCGGCCTCAGGGCCCCGGAGCTCAGGGGGCCCCCGACAAATTGCAGGATTAAAAAAATGGGGTTGTAAAAGCTTGAACAAAATTGGAAATGGGTCCTCCAACTGTGCCGGAAGGAAAGCAACGAATACACCAGAATTTAGAATTTAAAATAAGGCCCTTTTTCGTGGAATGGACCCCACGTTTAATCTTATTTATTTAATTGTTTTGATACTTATTCACTTTGCGTGTTAGCCCGGTGTTTTTGATTTTATTTAATTTAGAATATGGAGCTCGCCTCAGGACCCCTGAAAACGATAAGACGGCACTGATGTGCGATGGCGTCATCGCACACCATATACCAGCCAGGGTGGCGAGGAAATTCGATACCCAGCGATAGCCAAAATAGCTACCCACGTCCACGCATGCGCGCAATGACGTCACGAGCGTTGAGCCAATCAACTCCAAGATGAAAATTAGCCGACGCCAGCGCCAAGTCAAGTCAACTAGCCAAGCCAAGTGAGGCCGCAACCAACCAGCGTCGACAACCGATTCCCCGCGATGCTGGTTGGCTAGTTGGCATGACTTGGCGCTGGCGTCGCGAATTTTCCAGCGATTTTCATCTTGGCGTTGATTGGCTCAACGCTCGTGATGTCATTGCGCGCATGCGTGGACGTGGGTAGCTATTTTAGCTATTGCCGGGTATCGAATTTCCTCGCCACCATTACCAGCGCTGTCCAGCGGGGCCTCTCACGGGCCTGCATACCCTTCCAATCTTTCGTTCTCGCAGCGTGCCTTCCGTTGTCAAGGAGACCACGCGACGCTAAGAAAGCTGCCATGACGGGTTAGCGTCTTCGCTAGTGATGGCGATCCTGGGCAAAGATCGGATCGATCCTAAGAATCGATCTTTTATGAAGGATCGGTGATAAGATCGATCAATAGTGAAAAAAAAACGATTTTCAAAGATCGATCCTAAAAAGGATACTTAATTTTATTCTCGCTCTTATTGGTCACATTTATATAGTAATAATATAGTACTTTTAACGATAACTTTTCATATGTACACAAGTTGTCTCTTTTTATAATGTTCATCGAAAAAATTGTATCCTTAGATTCTTCAGATTTTTATTCGGTTATAAATAATTAAAAAAATATAAAATATCAAATATTGAACATTAAGATGTAACTGATTAACTGGACAATTGGGCAATAAAGTAACCAAAATAAGAACGACTAGGAATATATATTGCATTATATATTATATTATATATTTTATACTTTAAATATTATAGGCTACATAGCATATTTTGTGCGTTGCACTTTTTTAACCGATCCTAAAGAAAAAAAGGATCGATCCTTGATAGATCGGAATTAAAAAAGATCGATGAAAGATCGATCTTATTTCCCCTAAAAAGATCGATTTTAGATCGATCCAACAAAAGATCGCCATCACTACCACGCGGAATCATGTCCGTAACCCACCGTAAGCCCATCGCCAGCCCCGTTCGTCGGGTTCATAACGGGGATTTACTGCACCTACCGCGTGGTGTCATGTTCTTATAGTACACCTGCACGTTATACGGTCCCGAAAAAAATTAAAATGATTGTCACGTTAGGCCTTAGTGCAGGAATGTTGTGTCTTGGGATCAAAAACAGCTGTGCAAAATTTCAAGAGCCTTGAAATTTTGAAATTTGAGTAAAAAGTATAAAAATGATCATGCAGCCCTGCTCCCACGGATCTGGTAACAAAGTGAGTCAGAACTCATCGCATAAAGGTGGCTGCTTGTGGAGTTCCTCCTTTTCCCATTCCAACCACCCCACCTTGTGGACTAGAAGGCGAAATTTGATAAAAATGTCCTAACTGTGAAAGGAGATTCGAAGTCGGGTTTATAGACTTGATGAAGTGGAAACATGAGACTTGTACTCAAAGGCGGGCATATGACTGAACGACTGCAGAGTGGCCCGAATGAAGCCAACCCGTCGATTCCGATCACTTTGCTGGAAGCCTTTGTCATTTTTTGGAACGATGCTTCATTATTGTGGCTTTTACACGCAGGTGACGAAAAATCTCTCCGTACAGGGGTATAGCTGTCGTAGCTAAAATTCTTGAAATTAAGACGGGTATAGTCAACATTGTTTTCGAACCTCAATACAGTAATCTGGGGTGCGAGTGGTAAACCGATCATAAAAGCGGAGCGCCGCGGCTCGCTTACCTGGGCCGGGAAATTCCCAATATAGTCCTTTGTCACGTTAAGTTGAAAGAGGGTGTGTTTCAATTCAGACATTGAGCGCATGAAATTGGTGGCATCGTACAATTCCTTAGAATTTCTCTCATTTGCAACCAATACGATGCCATTTGCGGCGCCATAATTGGTACGTAGCTATATTTCCGTATTTTTTAAATTAAATTATCTTAACTAGTAACCGAGAAAAAGAATAATAACGTTAAGGGCGTTTACCCCCGTATTACCCTTAAACGAGGGGGTAGCGATCTAAAACTTTACATAATGGTGTTTCAAGCAGGGAGCATTGTTTAAAAAATAACAACTCCAAGAAACGGCATGAGGGCCGTTCGACTATGCTTATCCTGCTAGACCCTTTACATGAAGCCACTGCCTATCGAATAATAAGGGATAGTAGTTATTTGTTACACAATGACTATTAGTGTAATACCAAGGATTTTAGGGAGGTCTAAACTTTAAGTGCGCACTCTTGCCCCACAATACTCTATTGTCCCGCGAGTCGGCGGTTAACAACGGTACCTGCGCGTCCGAAGTCATCCTATGTACCTACAGCAATATACAGATTAACTGAAACTGAAGAATGCCTATAATCCTTATTAACCGTTATTGTCGAAATTCTTGGGAAAAATATGAAATTGCCGATCGTAAAGATCGAATGAATTTTCGCTTCGCTCTGTAAATTTCACCAGGCTGATCGGTCAGAGTGACTCGCCCCAGAGTCCCGGTTTATGACTGTATTGTCCCTTGAGGCGGCGGTTGACAACGTTACCTCCGTCATGTAACATTATGCGTGTGCTTCCAAATTATACATATACTTCTCTATGTGAATAAATCCTCGAAATGTTTGAATAAGTCCTTCCTTCCACATATGTAAATATATAAAATAAATATATGTATGTATGTGGAATTCTCAAGATATGTGAAATAATGGAGTTCAATAACGACGTTCAACAAGTTTCAGTTCATTTCTTCCATAATTAACAAAGTTATAGGCCGTTAAATTCAACCATACCTTAGTGTCCGAATATGTTTGTGATTCACTGTAGCTGGGAGTAGGTCGAGCGCGACAACACCGTCGACAACCTCTACCAAAGTCATAGCATTGTCGAACGGTGTGGCTTGTCAGTTCGACTTTATACGCAATAGTGATCGGATCAGCGAATTTGTATGGATATTATTTCGTCTTTTCTCGATTCGTGCATCAATTTCCGCGAATATTGGACTACGTGGAAGGCCCTTTAACAAGATTCTACTGCAATACTAGTGTATCTAGAGGACTATTTTGGAAACACTTTAATCGAGTCCGAACACATCTTTCCTCTGTTGAGAGATGTTTAAAAACATGCAGTGCTTTTGTAATCGTATGCAATGCGATTGTAGAATCAGTGTTTATTTCGCAATAAAGTATTTCATAGTGCACAGTGGCCCTGCGTGTTAATAATGTGAACGTGAACGTAAAATCAGTGTTTTAACGCATCTAGAATTAACTCAAACCATTGGTGCTCTTATTGCTTTTTCATCGCGAAATTAATGTGACATATTTGTGAGTGTGACACATTCTATTCGATTCTGATCCTACAGCTGCGGGACATTGGCCCGCAGATCGAATAGCTACTGCTGAAGGGGGATGTTTGTCTGCATGGATAGCAGTGAGACTGTTTTCAACGAACGGTGAGTGATACTTTTTCATTCTTTCAATCTTTTTGCATGCTATTGAACAAAATGATTGCTGTAGCGAGCATAGTGACCACGAATACATACTTATTGTTAGTATTCGCGAATAGTAACATTTAATGCGTGTGTTTCTAAATATTTCATACATGTAAAAAAATACAATAAATAAATTTTAAATTCGCGATAGAAGTTTTAATATTGCGTTTCAAACATTCTAAACTTCTTTTCTTTAATTTCACAATCATTCGGGATGCTTAATGTACCGAATACGAGTTACATCTCTGAAGTTGAACTCTTTCGTACGAGTTCTTTTTAGATCTTCTCTCTTAACAGTAATTACATTCGAGTCATTAGTCTCTTAATAAAACGCGAATAGAAAGCATTAATTTGGTATAATAACTGACAATGACAATCAGTCAATAGAGTTTCGTCTTTTCAAAAACATTTTAAATCGTCAACGGTTATCGCTTCGGCATCGTTCGGGTGCCCTCTGGCATATCGTTTGGATGTTCTTGCCTGATTTTACACTGTTTACCTCAGTCACCAGTCGACCGACTTGAGAGTCGCATGTTCTGCTATGAACGCGACATTTCCACAATCTTTTAATTTCAAAAGCACATTTAGTAATAATTTTTATTTCCAGCTTTTTAAAAATAAATTTAACTTTCCTTGAAAATGGTCAGAATTATTGATCGAAACGTTGGAAATTGTTAAAAAAATGTTTCAAAATTGCAAATAGTTTTTGTTTAAATATTCAAAGGACTGAACCAGTGCGCCGAAACAACACTCTTTTAATTGGAACAATTTATGCGGTCGAAATTCAAATTATTTTATTGACAATGACAATGACAATGACAGTCATTGTTGGTACTACTTGGTTACTATGCTCGCTACTTTTGCTTAACCGTTGCAATATTAAACACGAGTGGCAATATTACAAGAAATCAAAAATGCCACTTTTACCACCTGAAATCCGGACCTGACATGGTCCCTTTATAAAATAATAGTATAACAATAAATGACAGCTGCCAAAGTGGCTGCTATATAAACTTAAATTTCTTTCTGCCTTGCATTAAAATAACTTTAAGCTACTAAACCTAAAATTTTATACATCGCGGAAGAACTTGCACAGGTGCTTAGTTTTAACTAGCCATAACCCTAGCAATAAACCTTAGTTGAAAAACTTTAGTCGTAAGATATTTTCCAAATTTGCAAAAATACTCAAAGCATTGGTCGAATATGGATCAGAAATATTTCGTAGAAATGGGTCACTTTCGCAGGTACCTCCTCGTTGGTGTGCCCGGTTACTTGGTAACGTTTCCCAAGCATTGCGACTTGCAAAACGATGTCATGCTAAAGCCTGCGATCTAAATTAAGGTGTCTAAAGCGTAGTTATTTTAAATAACTTTGCTTCAGTTTAGACGGTTTGAATTACAAGAATTGTAGTTTGTATGTTTTAGGTACAATTACATCATCGAGGGGACGTGCAGATTTCACACCATTCCCCAAACATTTCCTACGATATTTTTGCATCACTTCTATATTGTTCACCAGGTTTCCTATACCTCGTTTGCGATAGACATATCATTCAATGCATTACCATTTTAGTGTCGCATGCGACGTTACCGGTGAAGTCCTATTCACCTTGCTGTGTTACCCAGACCTAGAGCGTTGCTAAAGCGTCCGCTAGATGTCGAACTACTGTCTAGAAGTCAATGTGAGCGCACGTCTTAAAACTCCGTATAATATATGATCCGAATTCCCAGGCAGTCTCCCTTTATAGCGCTACTTTCAGACTGTAATGTCGAGGATAATGAATTTTATTATACTACGTGTACTGTATATTTAATTAAATTCTTTATTTTTGTCATTTGTTTGAAAGTCGCGCATTGTTGATTACTGATCTGTCGCTATATTATAGCCATTTCAATGGATTTACTAGCCACGTCGCACAGTGGTCTGGAAACCCACTTTTTGTGGCCAAAAGTCAAGTTTTCAAGTTTAATATTTTGAAATTTTTTGCTGTAAAGTGACAACCCTTCGAAGCGTCAAAATCCAAAATATTATTCATTTCAGATAATTTTGTTGCAAATAGACAACCGAGGTATTATAGCGTTCTGAACGCGGTTAAAATAATTATACTTTTTTATTTTTTATATTTTATTTTTATGGTACATTTGTCTTTTATTTTTCATATTTTAAATATACATATAATATTCTTTTTTTTTTGTGTCTTTTCTCGTAGTTTACTTATATTAATTACATTAACTATATTTTTATTGAGAAACTCGGTATAACTCTTTTTAATTTTGGCCACAAAAACCGGGTTTGCAGACCACTGTGCGCCCTGCTACTCGCTTCTACTCTAATTCTGAAGCTTTCCTTCAGACAAACACATTCATCCGTGCATGTAGCGCGTGTGCACATATTTGTGGCATTACAATTCTTATGCGCACGCGTGTTTCATGCCATGAAATAACTGCAAAAGCAGGAAATAAAGCTGTTCTACAGTAGTGCAACTTGCCACCGTAAAAAAAGTTTGAACCAAACGCGAGTTTAGAGATCACAAAGCAAATGACCGTAATAAATTTAAACGTTAAAACTTACTAATCCTCTAATTGCACACGCGAGTAGTTGCATTTAAGCGAGGAAGCTGAAGGCGTTCCACTTGCGCCCCTAAAATCTCGTACTCCGTCAAGGTGCATTAACCCCGATGACGATGGTCCAGGCGAGCATCGTTATGTAGAGGCAGTACATCTACGACTGAAGGAGACACCCTTGAAAGGTCAAAAGTTCGTCCTCATTGCGTGCACCCTGCACGATATCTTCGAGGGTTGGCGGCACTCCTGTCGCCTAGCAACGCCGGTTGCTCGATCAGAGGACGAAGAGGAGAGAGTATGGAGCCGAGAGATTTTTACCTCTTGCATACTTTCCCTCCTGCATTCCTCCCTGCCTCCAGCCGCCCTCTTTCCTTGACGATGGCTTTATTTCTACGCACCACCCGACTCATCGCCAAGCGCTAGGTGCCGCCTTAATTGGACCGAGCAATCGTTGAGTTTCCCTTCTTTCCTTTGAAGGGCGCCAGGCCTGTATCCTGAAAAACCAGCCCTCTGTCTTTGAAACGTGCTTCTTTCGCGGCAGGCCCCTCTTTCCTTCTTTGAGTTTCCTGCGTCTCTTAGAAGATTCAGGGGTACTCGAAACCGGGAACTTTAATGCCCGCCTCCGTTTCGGCAGCGTTTGTGCACGTCTTTATCTTTTTGCGCTTCACCTTAACGCAGTGCTGACAATTCTAATCGGAACGGCATCCTCGCGGACGAAGTAATTAAGGAATGCTGTGTTAAGTGTTTCGGGGTTTCCGGGGCGGGGATTGTGTCCAAATAATTGCGAGGGTATAGTTGTATGTATTCGTCCGTTAATTGGAGGTACGTAAATTATATAGCCTGTAGGCTGGAATTTGTGCTTTGGAATTTCACTGTACGTGAGAAATGTAGGAGGTAATGGAGATCGACTCACTATAAAAATAGTAATGGTACCTGTTAACGTTTTGAATGTACAGGGCTGGGACTATTTGTCGAATTTTTCGGTATTCGAATACTCGAATTCTCATATCCAAGGATTCGAATACTATTCGAGTATCCAAGTATTCGAATACTATACGAATATTTAAGTATTCGAATACCATTCGAATATCCAAGTACTCGAATACTATTCGAATATTCAAGGATTCGAATACTATTCGAATATTTAAGTATTCGAATACTGGTGTATTCGAATAGTATGGTGTGAATTATAAATCAAGTTCTTTAGGTTCATTTGTCATGGTGAAATCTTGTAAGCTAATTTTGACCCACTTCACACCATACTATTCGCATACATCAGTATTAGAATACATCAGTATTTGAATAGATCAGTATTTGAATACATCAGTATTTGAATAGATCAGTATTTGAATACATCAGTATTCGAATAGATCAGTATTCGAATACATCAGTATTCGATTATATCAGTATTCGAATAGATCAGTATTCGAATACATCAGTATTCGAATAGATCAGTATTCGAATACATCAGTATATACATCAGTATTGGAATAGATCAGTATTCGAATACATCAGTATATACATCAGTATTCGAATAGATCAGTATTCGAATACATCAGTATATACATCAGTATTCGAATAGATCAGTATTCGAATACATCAGTATATACATCAGTATTCGAATACTCAAATTTTCGAATAGTATTCGAATACTCAAATATTCGAAGTTTATTCGTAGCATTCGAATACTTGTAAAATATTCGAATAGTCCCAGCCCTAATGTACATAAGGATAGATTCTTTTTCAGACACAGCATTTGCATCCTACTTTTACAGATGTTACCTATATAATATTTCTATTTCTACTATTTTCTCTTTCTTGCTTTCTTATATGTGTTTATGCTTTTCTCTTTATCTTCTTGTTATTATCCTTATTGTCTACTGGTGCGATAAAGAATTATTATTACCAATGTAAGTTTGACTGTTGGCATTGCAGAAATGTAAAAGAAATTTTGAAAATCTTCTTTAAAATCGATAAACAGGTCAAAGTGCATAAGAGTATTCTTCTAATTCATTTTCTATAAAGATGTTCAATTATAAGAAACAAGTGTACCTATGAACTGTATGTGAACATACGTAATAAGCCTTAAACGGGCCTTAAAGCCATATAACACCAAACAAAAGAACTTAAACAAATCAATATTAATAAGCCAATATCACCCAACCGAATACATAAAATAGTCAATATCCCAGTTCTATAAGCAATATCTCTCTGATAATAAATAACTAAACAGTAAGAAACCAGACCCAATCCATCCCAACCCAAAAGAATTCTTAAAATATTTGGTCTTAAAATTATTAAACACATAGACAAAACAAACAAAAAAATTAAATATTTCAATCGATCAATAGATTTATCTCCAGATATATAATCCATTCTCTATAAAAGAACTATTGAAGAAATAATTAAACCTACACTTAAAAAAATTATTCTAACATAATCAACATAGATTAGTATCCTAAAATTTATCGGTCTAACAGCATAAATAGTTCAATCAAAAATAAATAAAAATAAATTCAAATATATGTATACACCATAAACTATAAAAACCACCCCACAAAAAAATATAAAAATCACAAAAATTATTATTAGTGCATTTTTAAAAATTATTAGTACATTCAATTACATTTCTCAATTAACTCAAAGAATATTTTTGAGTAACACTTCTGTCGCGAAATGAGTTAATCTCTAGTTACTAAATTCATCTAATAATTGTAAATTAATGAGAAGGTTTCGTGGTAAAGAATTTCGTACAGGGAGCAGCATTTCTATGAAATGGGCTGCATTAGGTACGGCGATGAAAATAAATGTTTCCTATGGAACCCAAGCAGCAGACGTAACACGCGTAGCTATGTATTGAAAGTACTCTTCGTAAACGGGTAATCTGCTATTCAGGTCATAATCTCGCACACGTCAAGCCAGAACGGTCGTTTTACTCGTAGCTATTCCGGATTCCATACACCTACCCGGGAATTCTGTAGGATATGACTTCAAGATCGAAAGGGACGGACGCAAGTAGAAGGGTTGGTTTGCGAACGGCATTTATAATTCACGAGCCTCGGGCCAAGTGGTTATTTCCGAAGGTCAGATAATAAGATATGATATTGGCGGCAACTAAAAAATCCTGCTACAGTGTTCCCCATTGAGAAATGTTTAGTCGTCACAAATATATGGACTCATTTTCGTGGGAAACACTTCGCTCATCTACTGCCGGAGCTATAATGAAGATTTTAAGGGGGTAAGGTAAAAGTACCAATAAATGGACACGTCCCAATACCTGGACACCAATGACATTTATATTTTTACTAAGCTTCATGGAAAGTTTAGAACAATATTGTTGGGAATATATGTTATTTTGCAACTTGATCTCTTATATAAAAAATTAAGGAAGCCCTAAATGTAAAGTTTAATATATAAAACAGTCTTTAAATATCGCAGGTGCATGCACTTGAATTCTGCGTAGATTTCTTAAGTAATTCTTAAGAAAAATACAGTTAGTTGTTAAGGTGATAATAATCGTTATATAACGTTTTTCTGAGAAAAAACGTATGTACAGAATCTTAAGAAGTTTCTTGTTACATGCAAAACAAAACATTGATCGGTTAATGTTGATTTTAATTAAAAATATACGTGTTCATGTACCGGTACGTAATAATCTTGTCCTCTGCACGCTGTCCCAATAACTGACCAGCCGTCCAGTTGGTCGGCCTGTCAGTATTTCGAACGCTTAGGTGAAGTCCCAATACCTGACCGCATTGTCGAACCGATAAAGTGTCTGTGTTTTCTCAAATTTTTGTATATCAAAAGTGTAAGTACAAGTATACTGTACATAAATTAACAGTTTTTTATTTTCAAGTCATATTTTTAGTCGATTGCATGCTACATTTTCAACATAACCTAAAATTGGAAAATGAAAGATTCGCCCGCAAACCATTCACGCAAACACTAGTGGCGCCCTCTGCGCCGAACTTTGTGTCATCTTCTCCATTGACCAGGTATTGGAACACCAGAAATGGGACGCTGGGACAAATCAGAATTCTATTGTCCATGTACTGGTACACATAACTACTTGTGTTTTTACTCAATTTAATTAAAATAACGCACCGAAAACAAGGTTTTATTAGCTCGTTTGGTAGAAAGAAGTAACATGTATCTGAATATTGACACTTTTTGTTAAAAGGGACATTTATTTTTAGTCCATTTTTAAGATATACAACTTTGATATCCTTAAGTGTCCAGTTATTGGTACATTTACCTTACATGGGTATTACACTGATACAATCAACGGTTGCTTCTGGACTAGATTCTAGAGCCAGTAACAACTTAAACCATTTGCTTTTTTAACAATTCTTCTTCGGGGATATAAGACGTACTTTGAAATAAGAATGTTTGCAAAATATTAAAAATTAATTAACATACAAGAGGTCAAAGTGAGCAATGCGTAATGCGCGCCTCCATGTGGTGAACACGATTCCGATTGACCGACTCATTTAAAAGCAAAATCGCTGTGTATGAGTATCCTTTAACTCAAAATCTACAATGTGGAACACGGTCGAAAAATTTTAATAAAAATTCACGAAGTTATACCACAAATACCAACTTCGAAGGATTCTGCTGAAGTAATTCTGTGGTAAATGTTGTTTTAAATGTTGTTAAAGTTGTGCGATCTTACTGAGCGAAGTCCACATTGTGGAGAAAAGTGTTATGTAGGTTCAGTCAAAATTTCAACAAAAAATATCGATCCGTTCTCGAGTTACGATGTTCACCGTCTTGAGAAACACAGTTTTGAGAAAAACGGCTGTAAAGCCTGCCGCGGCGCGTTTACCTGCATTGGCACATCCGTTACTATTTACGGTGTATCTCTCGCAATTTTTCGAATTTTTCAATGAAATCTTTTCTAAAATACTTCCAAGACTTGTGGCTACCATAGACAATCGAAAAAAAATTCGATTTTTTGACCCCGAAATACCCTTAACCCTCTACAACGCCGCGTGACTTTGGGCTATTATTTATATATTATTTATATTATTTATACATATTATTTATTCCTTTTATTGCAAGTACTGATTCACAAAAGTACCATATTCGATTACTGTGGCGTGGGGATCACAAACCTTTATTATACAATAAAATGTTTATCAGATGCAATTAAAATGCACCTGCTGATTGATATATGTAAATCTCTAATGTGTATCAATGTCCTAAAAATTTTGGATATAGGCGGTTAATATGTAGAAAATGGGTGAATTCCACTTACTCCTAAATCGCCCACGACCGTAGGAATTTTCCATTTTTGTAATAAAATGAATATCATAAATTATATGCTCCTGTTTTCGTGCCGTAATTTATAGTTAAAAACCTGTATTTTCCGGTAATGGCTCTTTCACAAATTTCTATTCCTATTTCAGGAGATTTTCCTAAATTTTGAAATGTTAACCACGGGCGTTGGCATAAACTCCGTCCATAAGGAGGAACCCTACGGATAGCATCGAAGGGTGACCACCCGATTAATAATAATAATAATAAGCCAGTTAATATCCTTATTGGTCCACCATTGGTCGTATTATATCAAAGAAAATTGAAGAATGCAAAACAATTAGTAACATTGTTTCAACTACCTAATTCCGTAAACGTCTTGCATCCTACAAGAAACAAAAATTCACAAAACGCTGATTTCTGTAAAATGACTATGTGAAACGCCGATGAACGTCGCGCACCCAATTGCTTTGAAGTCGTAAACGAAGGAAATACAGAATGTGGCGCTTAAATCGTGGAATACCTCGCATATGCAGCTTGTATACGTGCACTGGTGCATGTACATACACATGGCTATGTATATTTGTCCATAAAATGGAAGTGAGCTCGCGAGATGCATTGATCCAGTCGTGAGTTTGTGTGCGGTGCAGAGGCGTGGATTGGTTGAAACAAGGGAAGACGAGATCGAGAGAGGCAACAGAGAGAAAAACTCATGGAGGGTTGAAATGGGCTGTTTAAGGGATGCCCACAGGGCCGTGACGAGAGTCACCATGTTCCCCAGATCCTGATGAGGGAAACGGGGGGGGGGGGGGGGGTGAAGCAATTGAAAAGAATCAGTAAAGCTGTATATGTACAGACGTCTTTTGTGTGAAAATGAATATTTTATATAGTAATTATAATAGTATTTTGCATGGTATTACTAATTACTATTAATAGTAATTTAAATGGTATTTAATAATTACTCTAGAAATAGTAGTTTAAATGATATTTAATAGTTGCTATTAATAATAATTTAAATGATATTTAATAGTTGCTATTAATAATAATTTAAATGGTATTTAATAATCACTGTAAATATTAATTTAAATGGTATTTAACAATCACTATAAATAGTAATTTAAATGGTATTTAACAATCACTATAACTAGTAATTTAAATGGTATTTAATCATCACTATAAATAGTAATTTAAATGGTATTTAACAATCACTATAAATAGTAATTTAAATGGTATTTAATAATTACTATTAATAGTAATTTAAATGGTATTCAATAATTACAATTAATAGTAATTTAAATGGTATTTAATAATCACTATAAATAGTAATTTAAATGATATTTAATAATTACTATTAATAGTAATTTAAATGGTATTCAATAATTACAATTAATAGTAATTTAAATGGTATTTAATAATCACTATAAATAGTAATTTAAATGATATTTAATAATTACTATTAATAGTAATTTAAATGGTATTCAATAATTACAATTAATAGTAATTTAAATGGTATTTAATAGTTACCATTAATAGTAATTTAAATGGTATTTAATAATTACTATTAATTGTTACTATAGTTACTAATAATATAAATTATTAATTAGTAAAATATCAATTTTTATTAAACAAGGGGGATTTGTAAATGGAAATATTTAAATACGTGCGAAAAATCTGTTGAAGGGAAGTTAAACTGTTCAAGGAAATAAACAAAGTGATAGGAAGAAAGTTTTCCCATCCGAGATTGTTCCCAAAAATCCGAGAATCAAAAATTTATTCGTTTCCTTCGCATTATGATGCAGCAATGATATAATTATTTAGGCATTTGCAAATAAATCGATGGAGGATTGATGTAGAGCAAAACCAAAAACTGGTAGGTTTTAAAACTAAAAAGCTGTACACGTTTCCACATACATATAATAAAGAAAAATGGCCAAGGTTCAGTTGCCACTTCGCCATCTAAATAGTAGGTATTAAATATTTCGTCAACGTACTATTAAATGAAAGTAAAAGTCTTATTAACGCCAATATTGAGCACACGAGCAATTTTTAATTTTCCATATCAATCCTCCATCGATTTACTTGTAAGTTTGCTAAATAATTATTTCACAGATGCCAAATAATCTGAAGGAAATATGGATTAAACATTGCTACTAGCTGAATTATTAGGATTACGATTACACTCTTACACTTACCTACTACATGTGTTTATCATCACTTTCTCCATCACTTATAGAATAAATAATTACTGCCTTCTGATTCCTTAAGAGTATTTATTTCTATTTCAATTGCCCTTTGCTACCACTGTCCACTCTAAAGTGAATGCTTCAACTTGTTACGTATGTATGAAGCGCGCAGCAGTATGGCGAGGCTAAAAGATGGCCAAAAAAGCAAGGGGAACAAGGACAGGAGAATGCCGAAGAGGTTGCCGCTGGGATCAATGGGCAGGTGCATCTTTCTTGCAGCACAAAGGGCCGAAAATCCTTCCTCGGTATTTCGATAGCTGCCTTGGTAGGTAGACCACCAAATACTACAGCGCCTGGCTAAAACTAATTTCTCAAGTGAAAGATTTTAGCGAAGGTCGGGCGCCTCAACAAAATTCCGAAGGTCTAGTATCAAATTTGATGCTCCCGAATTCGCTTTAAGATCGTACTTTAGTAAGATCATCCCTGTGAGAAACACTCTTCCACTGATTTCTTCCAGGTTTGCTCGGATAATATTGGGTAAACTAATTGATTAAAATTAAAGTGTTTTCTAATACACGTTTCAATTAGGGCGGGGACTATTTGTCGAATTTTTCGGTATTCGAATACATCAATTGGTCAATTATTTGGCGAATATAATTCGAATATACCAGTATTCGAATACTATTCGATTATCCAAGTATTCGAATACTATTCGATTATCCAAGTATTCGAATACTATTCGATTATCCAAGTATTCGAATACTAATGTATTCGAATAGTATGGTGTGAATTATAAATCAAGTTCTTTAGGTTCATTTGTCAGCGTGAAATCTTGTAAGCTAATTTTGACCCGCTTCACATCATACTGTTCGAATACATCAATATTCGAATAGTATTCGAATACATCAATGTTCATCTCAATTAGGGCTGGGACTATTCGAATAATTTAATATTCGAATATTTTACAAGTATTCGAATGCTACGAATAAACTTCGAATATTTGAGTATTTGAATACTCAAATACTGATGTATTCGAATAGTATTCGAATGCTACGAATAAACTTCGAATATTTAAGTATTCGAATGTTATTATTCGAATACTATTCGAATACATCAGTATTTGAGTATTCGAATAGTACTCGAATACATCAATATTCGAATAGTACTCGAATACATCAATATTCGAATAGTTTTCGAATAATAACATTCGAATACTCAAATATTCGAAGTTTATTCGTAGCATTCGAATACTTATAAAATATTCGAATCTTAAATAATTCGAATAGTCTCAGCCCTGGTTTCAATGCATTTCCACATAATTTGTAGGCTTTCAATATTTACCAGGTTCTAGTTATCGTTATCATGGAACTACCCAAGTGTAATAAATATTTCTTTTAACAAATTACACCTTAGGTACCTAGCAATAGTTTATTAACTGCAATAATGTCCCCAAAATACTTCCCTTCAGTAGATACACCCACAATATATTTTACATGTTTAATATCTCCCACCAAATCAGATTTTATTTATTTACCTGTTCACGACGTCACAAAAATCTACTCGATTAGGGTGTGTCTACCATAAACCCAAACTTCAATCTGTTTATATTCTTTTTAACCAAGAGATTGTCATCAGCACTGTCTAGATTTCGTACTCCTGACAGTGTGCTTAATCTTTAATCAAAAATATCATCGATGGTGGTAGGGTATTATCAAGCGTATGATCGTTAATCTTCCCGCGGCGTGGTGGATGACGGAGGTCCGTACGAAAAGATATGTTGAATGGAGATGGCGGCGCTACCAAATCGCCGCAGTCCGAGCTTGATACCCACCTTCTACCGGCGACTTCTCCTGGACCTACAATCAGGGCAAGATGGTACGCATCTGCCAGCCATCTGCCAGCAACTTTCCGAGGAACCCTGATGGACAGGGGGCTACCACACACTGGGCCCTCTCACCAATAAATGCGCAAGGTGTGGTATCCCCGAAATCAGAGGTGCACCTATCCGTTTCTTTCTTACTCGTTTCCCGTCTTCAATTACTGGCCCTTATTGCGATTTTCAAAGCAAGGTGAGATCCATAAGTCTCCAGTCTGAATTAAGGGGGCTTTTGGTGGCCCGAAAAATATACTTCTTGGAAATTTATACGGAATAAATTACTGGGTGGATTACTCTCAATTTGTATTTGTATTAATTATATTTAAATTATTATTAATAGATTTACGGAATATATTGAAATAAATGAATCAATAATTTGATGAATCTACCAATAATTTATATACAGGTATTATCAAGTTCGAAAGATTTATTTGTTTGGCTTTGGGAAAATTTTAACAAATTCTGTGAGGGTATATTATAAAAGATTTAAATCAATTTTTTTCTGAAATCACGTTTTTCAAATTTGGGAAAATGATATGTACTTTTAAAATTAATAAAGTTATTGGTGCTGAAATTTTCAGATATTGCAGAATATATACAGTTAGTAAAAAAAGTATTTGGACGCTTTTTAAAATCGCATAACTTTGTTAGAATTGGTCCAAACGACATAAATTGCAGAATATTGCAGAATATATACAGTTAGTAAAAAAAGTATTTGGACGCTTTTTAAAATCGCATAACTTTGTTAGAATTGGTCCAAACGACATAAATTTTTTTTAAAAGCTAGAAGGATTAGTTTGCTCAGTGACGCGTTTTGTCGTTTTGAAAAAAAATGCATTTGTTCGGAATAGCAAAAAAAATAGTGAAGGTCGTTTTTTCAATTTTTTTGTGAGCCTGTAATAAAAATTCAAAAAATTCGTTTGAAATTTTAGGCATGTATGTAACTTACTTCAATCTACAAACGGTTTTTTGAATTTTCATTACAGGGTCACAAAAAAAGTAAAAAAAAACGACCTTTACTATTTTTTTTGCTATTCCGACCATATGCATTTTTTTTTAAAACGACGAAACATGTCACTTAGCAAACTAATCCTCTAGCTTCTAAAAAAACTCATGTCGTTTGGACCAATTCTAACAAAATTATGCAATTTAAAAAGCGTCCAAATACTTTTTTTACTGACTGTATCCTTCTATTCCAGAAATTAGAATATTATAAACAATATTTATCGCAGATTTGATGCTAATTGATTGAACCATTTTGCAGTTATCATTGTTAACATTCTAAAAGGAATGTTAACGCATGGTGGGCAGGTATTTTTGTAATTATATTTACATGGATATGAAAATGTACAAAATCATTTAAAGTAGGTTTTCACGCCTAGAATTTTTTCTTTTGCAGTTAAAACAAAAAGTAGCTTTATTTACATGTTGAATTCCGTCGCAGAGCTACAAAAGTTCATAAAAAAAGTGACTTTTTGAATTGCCAGTGTTTCTGTGTGCACAGAAAATGTCTGTATATTTTGAATCCACAGTTCAGCCAAAATATCCAGCGGAATGAGCACGTGCAGTTACTTATCGCACCGTAACATTTATCGTGGAATTAATCTGCATACAAAAGGTCCGCGAGCATCCCACGGGGAGTTAATGAGAAATTAACTCTGTTGCGGTTTATGGTTCTGCATGAGCCGCGTGTTAAATTAATCTTCCCGATAGACACTGATTTTCAACCTCGGGCGGACTGCACCTGGTGTACTGATTTCGGTGAAGATTTTACACCTGGTAACAGCTTCCACTTGATACGCACTCGTAATATCGCGTTCATTCGGCTTACATAATTGCTGCTCCGAAATATTATAACTCCAACGAGGAACATTCCTGAGCTCTTATTATTTGACCTGTTTTTATATTTAAGGCGAATGCCTAATAAGTAATAATAATATGTTTATAATGAGTAGATAAGTGGCGCATAGTAGCAGGGCCGGCTCTAGGGTGCTTGGCACCCTTATGTAAGAATTTATATGGCGCCCTAGAATCAGGGCTTCTCAAATGACCCGTTTAATAAAAGTTAAGTAAATTCTCTTTTTGCGCCCGATGACAGAAGTGCTGCAAACAATAAAGCACAGAACAATACTGATGTGACCTATGTTTATAAAGAATATACCTCGGCTTCGCGAAAGAACCGCTTAATGAAAATTAAAGAATTCTACTTTTGCGTGCGAGATGCCCCTGTCATTGGCGCCTTTGGTACTAGCGCTGGGACTATTCGAATAATTTAATATTCGAATACTGATGTATTCGAATAATATACTTAATAATAATACTTAAATATTCGAATACTATTCGAATAGTATTCGAATACTTAATTAATAGTATTCGAATACTTAATTAATAGTATTCGAATACTTAATTAATAGTATTCGAATACTTAATTAATAGTATTCGAATACTTATTCGAATATCCAAGTATTCGAATACTTATTCGAATATCCAAGTATTCGAATACTTATTCGAATATCCAAGTATTCGAATACTTATTCGAATATCCAAGTATTCGAATACTTATTCGAATATCCAAGTATTCGAATACTTATTCGAATATCCAAGTATTCGAATACTTATTCGAATATCCAAGTATTCGAATACTATTCGAATATTTAAGTATTCGAATACTTATTCGAATATCCAAGTATTCGAATACTCAGATATTCGAATTATATTCACCAAATAATTGAGCAACTGAAGTATTCGAATATTCGAATACCGAAAAATTCGACAAATAGTCCCGGCCCTGTATAGTAGTAATTTTATCTATCACATTTGTAAGTGACATGCAAGTCAAACGAGGACGTACGTACCTTGGTGAAGTTTCTGTCTTAAGGAGGTATTCTGGTCTGGCACGCGAGTTTCACGACTATTTTTCAGAATTTTTTATGGGCAATCAAAGTAAGTGTAATACACAAAGTTTTTCCTAAAATCTTAATCGTCCTTCTAACTATATTTACAAATTTTTTTGTTGTGAAAAAATTAGTATCACATGGCTGTATGAAGACATGAAGATTAAACGTTTTGCCATAATGCTGTGAAATAGCTGTCATGATATCTCCATAACAGGGCATACGATTTCAATGCCCTTTTGCACAGATATTCCGAAACAATATCACTCTTGTCTGAATCGAAATTATAAAAATATCTGCAAAATTGTCTTGCTAATTAACAAATTGGTATCAAAATTGAAGGGGAAAAAAATGGACTTTTCTGTTCAACATGACGCCATTTTGTGAAAAATTAATTTCAATTAATAATCTCGATTCAGACGATTGCCATATTCTTAGTGAATACAAATTTTCATTAATCATTTGTTTAAGAAGTCTACGAAGTACTGAATTATGGCAGCATAATGGCGAAATGCACAATCTTCATGTCTTCATACAGACATGTCCTACTATTTTTTTCACCACAGAAAAATTTGAAAATACAGTTAAAGGAACGATTAAGATTTTAGGAAAAACATTGTGTACTATACTAGCTTTGATTGCCCATAAAAAAATCTGAAAAATGGCCATGAAACTCGTGCGCTAGACCAGAATACCCCCTTAAGTTTGCAAAATATTCACTAACTCGTATGAAACCATATTTAAGTAGGTAGTTACAATAATATTCATTTTCCACTGGTAGACATGTAAACACTGTAAACCAAAACGTGCAACAAATGTTGATCACAACAAGTACGTACAAGAAGGAAAAGAGTATCTACCTCAAATAATTAAGGTGCTAAATGTACCTCACGACCCTTAATTAGGGGCTACATTGGCCTGCGACACTTTTCTCAAATTGGTCCAACCACCAAAGTACCTATACAAGAATCGTGAAGCATATTTGGCAACCTAACCTACAATAGTATCGCTTATTACACCATCCTCGAACCAGATACAATTTTATCACCGACTTCTTCTAGTCAAAACCGCAAAATCTCCAACTCTGAGGGGATTTTTGGAGATGATCGTATCTGATTTCAAAATTAAATATGGTATCAATTAATTCGGTTCAACGAAATTTTTCCAATGGCGTATAGAAATTGCAGCCCACTCTCAGATCAGTAATCACTCTACAGACTTAATAAGTTCACTAGTATCGGCATGTTCGTCAAAGCTTCAAAGCTTCAAAAGCGGTGCATGCTGGACAAAACTTTTGCCAGCAGAAGTGATCCACTCGGAAAAGCCTGTCTGAAGTGCACCGATATTTCGGCAAACCTTTTGCGACTCACAGAGATTTGCGGAGGACCTTAATAGAAGTATCAGGCAATTTTTCATTCGTGCCCATTCTCTGCTCTTCAGGGTGAAAACACCCCCTAAGTTTAATGCGTGTTCTCGTATTCTCTAGTATATCTTGAAAACCACAGTAGATACAAACCAATCGATAGAAACAAAATTTAGTGACTTTTTATACTGTATAAAACTATATAATCGAATTATTTAAAATGGGGGAACAATTTTCCTGTTTAAAATACAAATTTTTAAAAATTTGAATACACAGTTCTGTACGGCATACAAAGCCGCCAACATTTCATTCTAAAAATTCTTCTACATCTACTATAGTTTCCAAGATACCTATACAGGAAAATAGGAAATCACACATTACCCTTTAAGGGCTGTTTCCACCCTGAAGAACCGAAAATGGGCCCCAGAAAAAAATTGCCGGATACTTCTCACGAGGTCCTCCGAAAATCTGCACAGTTTCCAAAAAAAATCGGAATATTCGGCTAACCGAAATTCCCTTCAGAGTGATAAAAAAATAAGTGTAAAATCTAGTACAATATAATCGAATTATTTAAAATTCACAGTGGGGGAACGATTTTCCTCTTCAAACTACAAATTTAAAAAAATTTGACTACACAGTCCTATAGGGCATACAAAACTGCCAAGTTTTCATTCTAAAAATTCTTCTACATCTACTGTAGTTTTCAAGATACCTATACAGGAAAATAGGAAATCACACATTACCCTTTAAGGGCTGTTTCCACCCTGAAGAACCGAAAATGGGCCTCAGAAAAAAATTGCCTGATACTTCTATCGAGGTCCTCCGAAAATCTGCACAGTTTCCAAAAAAAAAACGGAATATTCGGCTAACCGAAATTCCCTTCAGAGTGATAAAAAAATAAGTGTAAAATCTAGTACAATATAATCGAATTATTTAAAATTCACAGTGGGGGAACGATTTTCCTCTTCAAACTACAAATTTAAAAAAATTTGACTACACAGTCCTATAGGGCATACAAAACTGCCAAGTTTTCATTCTAATAATTCTTCTACATCTACTATAGTTTCCAAGATACCTATACAGGAAAATAGGAAATCACACATTACCCTTTAAGGGCTGTTTCCACCCTGAAGAACCGAAAATGGGCCCCAGAAAAAAATTGCCTGATACTTCTCACGAGGTCCTCCGAAAATCTGCACAGTTTCCAAAAGAAATCGGAATATTCGGCTAACCGAAATTCCCTTCAGAGTGATAAAAAGATAAGTGTAAAATCTAGTACAATATAATTGAATTATTTAAAATTCACAGTGGGGGAACGATATTCCTCTTCAACCTACAAATTTAAAAAAATTTGACTACACAGTTCTATAGGGCATACAAAACTGCCAAGTTTTCATTCTAAAAATTCTTCTACATCTACTGTAGTTTTCAAGATACCTATACAGGAAAATAGGAAATCACACATTACCCTTTAAGGGCTGTTTCCACCCTGAAGAACCGAAAATGGGCCCCAGAAAAAAATTGCCTGATACTTCTCACGAGGTCCTCCGCAAATCTGCAGAGTTTCAAAATAATCGGAATGTTCGGCTAACCGAAATTCCCTTCAGAGTGATAAAAAGATAAGTGAGTGTATGAGCTAGTACGATCTACTGCCGTCACTACACACTGGCATTTCCTCCGCGCTTTCCCAAATCCATAGCGTGAAGGTCGTTCAATGCATTCGTCGTATGCGTGGCCGGGCGACATCACGGCGGCAGGCACAAATACCGCGACGAACGGACAGACAGAGAGCGTGCCATATTTTTAGATCTCTATCGCGGCTAAACGTGCTTATTATTACATTGCCACGAGCCAAGCGACAATGCGCGTAACAGTGTTAAAAGATCGTCTGCGTGTGTCATAATGCGCTCTACTTAATTTGCATACGTGGCCCTAAATACAACCGATTCCCTGCATAATTTCGCCCCCCAGCTAGCTCGCGTGATTGAATATTCCCGGGCGCTATTAAATGGAAGCATTCGATATGTTCGCCACCGTCCCGCCCGTTCCCCTCCGCATTTGGCCTGAGCTGTTAACCCGCTCGAACGTGCAAACGCTAGCCGAGTGAACGGCCGTTAAATTAGAGAAATTATCTGTAAGCCGTTTCACACGGATCTGCAGATAACGCGGATAACTTTCCTTCGTCTCTGTGCTTAAATCGGGGACTTCTACCGAAACTGAAAATACCGGTATGATACCGGTACGATACCGGTCTTTTTCGGTTCCGTCTCCGAAACCTTTATAGAAACCGAAATGGGCAAGTACCGGTATGACGTCGTACCGAAATACGCAAATACCGGTATGACGTCATACCGATATATGCGAATACCGGTAATTTTTTCGGTTTTCGGATTTTATTACAGTTTTTTTCAATATTATTAGACAACTGTGGGTGTTTTTACAGCTCGAATTAATAAGGGTTATGAAAATATTACTTTAACCTACTATGTCACCCAAAGAAAAACCGGAAAAATACCGGTATTTATTTCGGTTTCGGTACTTTAACGATTTCGGTATTCACTTATTTCGGTTCTATAACGGTCTCGGTACTCATCTGTTTTGGTACGATATCGGTTTCGGTATAGCCTTGTTGACGTAATACCGGTATCAAACTCATACCGGTTTAATGGCTGATACTTAATAAAAACAAGAGTATGGAAATATATTAGTGAGGTTTCGAAAGTGAGGAAATATGTATTATAAAGTCAAAAGTGAAGATTTTTTAAAAATCGTATTATTATTTATTTAACTTGAATTTATTTAATTACTTACAGATCTGGGAGCTTTTTATTCCTCCCACAGGTCTTATACATACCTGTATATTATTATTATTATTATTCGTCTTTATTACTTGAAACGTACAAAGAAAAATAATACATAAAGACTAGCGAAGTAAAATTGATAAAAAATAATTAAACTTTCAATATTTAATTTCTAACAATAAGTCGCCCGACAGGTTTTGTGAAATTGAGAAAGAGTGATTGAAATTGAAATTTGTTGTTATGCCGTTATGCTTTCCTATTAATTCGGGTACCGGAGGCTCTACGGCAGTTCCTTGCGCGCATGAAGTGTTTAACGCTCTTCAAGTGAGGTAAAAAAAAATATATAGCGAGGGTTCCATCAAGTGGAGTGCTCGATGTACGAAGTTCAGTGCACCGCTTCCGTCATTTCCACCCCTGCATCAGGTGCGCGCAATTGCCCTTCGTTGTGCGTGCTGCGCTGGGGTGAAATAACGACGGAGTATCTCAAACGACGCGTTCGTCGCGGCAGCGGTGCCCGGCGAAGTGCGTGCACATCGTCGACATGCAGCCACTGTTTAGGAAATTCCTGTTCGCTTCCCGGCGGAGATGCTCAAAGGGATGCTGATGCGAAGAAGCACCGCGGCATCGACGCTGTTCTTTACGCCTCTGCGTGCCCCCGTCTTACGAGAATTTTATAGAAACGCAACGTTGCGCGCGAGAAAATGAAGCGTAGGCCGAGTTTACAGAATGCCCGGAAAGAATTTATCTTGACTTTCCTTTTTTCTGAGAGTTGCTTCACTCGTGTGCGCTCATTAATTTCTGTGTTTATGTTTCTCGTGGGTGCCGGTTAAGGGCGAGTAAGGGGGTGGCGGATAGAGAAGTTACCAACATCTATGTTGTGCAACATCGTTATGAGGCCTCACAGGAACAAGTCTGAGTATTTCTAATTGTCTCCGGTTGTGTGAAGTATTTGGGTATAGGGAAGCAAATAGCTATTGTCCAATTTTATGCAATACACCAGTTCCTGGTAGTTTATATTCTAAGGAAAGAACGAGGTACTTCTAATGGAGGCGGGAGGCCTCACAATTCCTTCAGCTGCCTCTAGTTTTTATATTCTGAGTTTAATATTTGAAAATAAATATTTTACTTTGCAACTGTTTCTTGTACAGTTGTTTCTGAGGAGTGAGCTTTTCAAATCTGACCCCATAGGCCGCAGGAGTGTACAGGGAGCCGTTTTTAGCGCCTAGCTGTGAGCAACCCCTAAGGCTCGTAGGCTCGTAGCGTAAGTATATATGGCTGTGTTCAAGTGATACCAAATGCACGTACACTACTGCAGTTCTCCTCACCGATTCTAACCTTAGCAACGGGACAGGCGGGTTGCTCGCAGCTAGGCGCTAAAAACGGCTCCCTGTGTGTCCCTGTCATAGGGCATAGAGAGTGGGGCCCCAGGTTGCGCGTTGTGGTAAATGCGACCCTGAATGGAGGAGACGATGTAAAAGGTTCATATTAGAAGCTGTAGGCTGTAACGTTACAAAAATGTCTACGTTAAAATGTTACTAAAATCACAAGTAAAAGAGTTAACGTCAGTAGCAGTCTTAGCTAATACAAAGTTGCCGCTCGCTCTAACAAGGAAACATTCCCAGGAGGGGTGGGCTGACGGGGCTGGCGCCAGGCGGATTCAGCGTATTTCCCGGAACACAACCCCGCACTTTAAGGGGTTAGGCCACCTTGTACGGAGCAAAATTGCAGTCATTTTGGTCATTTTTTTTAGGAAGATAATGAAATAAATAGAAAATTTAATATGAAGCCTGTTATTGTACAACACTCGCCGGAAAAAATGGTATTTTTTTCCTACAGAATGGCGGATGTAGAGCCGTGATACGCAAGATCTTCAGGAGCGACGTTTTCCACGGTGTTCAATCTCACGGCTATACCGTTTTACCTAGAACAAAAAAACCAAAAAGATTTATTTTCTGCATGCCTGAAACTAGAGAAGTGCGAGACATTTATTATTTATTATTATAAAATATTGAAGTACGTAATATAAATTCGGCCCCGCAAAAGTTCGAATAGTATTCCAATACTTAAATACTGATGTATTCGAATACTCGAATACTCAAGTACTGATGTATTCGAATAGTATTCGAATACTCAAATATTGATGTATTCGAATAATATTCGAATACTCAAATATTGATGTATTCGAATACTCGAATACTCGAATACTGATGTATTCGAATACTCAAATACTGATGTATTCGAATACTCGAATACTGATGTATTCGAATACTCGAATACTCGAATACTGATGTATTCGAATACTCAAATACTGATGTATTCGAATACTTAAATACTGATATATTCGAATAGTATGCGAATATTCAAATACTGATGTATTCGAATAGTATGCGAATACTCAAATACTGATGTATTCGAATAGTATGCGAATACTCAAATACTGATGTATTCGAATAGTATGCGAATACTCAAATACTGATGTATTCAATTAGTATTCGAATACTCAAATACTGATGTATTCGAATAGTGTTCGAATAATAACATTCAACTACTCAAATATTCGAAGTTTATTCGTAACATTCGAATACGTGTAAAAAATTCGAATATTAAATTATTCCAATAGTCCCAGCCCTAATTGAGATGAATACAATCATGACGAACGTAATTTACATCAGTATTCGAATAGTATAGTGTGAAGTGGGTCAAAATTAGCTTACGAATACATCAGTATTCGAATACTTAAATATTCGAATAGTATTCGAATACTTGGATATTCGAATTATATTCGCCAAATAATTGAGCAACTGAAGTAGGGTGGGTGCACCAGTAAATAAACACGTACCAGTGAATGGACATTTTATATTAAAATGAGTAAAATAAGTTATTAAAATAAGCAGCTAATTAATTAAAGACTTCTTTTAATTTCTTGCTTCATATCCAAATAATTTTTGCAGCACGTGGAATCAATCGCGCTGCAAACATAACTTTATAAAAGTGTTCATTCATTAGCCTTAAGTGTTCATTTATTGGTTCGTTTACCCTATTCGAATATTCGAATACCGAAAAATTCGACAAATAGTCCCAGCCCTAATCTCAATACTGTTAAATACAGGTAACAAAGCCGAAACAAGGAAAAGGGCAACGACCCAGGAGCCTGGCGGAATACGGAACAACAGAGACAGGAATAAGGAGCGTTACAAGGGGGTAGGCAGCGTCGGGATAAGAAGATAGAAAAGAAAGGGATGGTTTTAGATATCTTTCCAGGTCGCGTGACCGTATCAAAGCGAACATATTTACGCTGAAACCAGCGGAACAGCGCCGCGTGTGTACGATACAGGCGCACACATTCATTTCTCGCGTGCTCGAATTCGCGTGCACCTGTGTGCGTCTCGCACTTGCAACGAGTTTATCGCGATCCCAGCTGGCGTGCTTCCATGAATTACGCTCGTAAAAACTCTGCCACGCTTCCCCCGGCGAGCTTAAAGCTGTTGCGGCAACGGAGAAGGTAAGCTCAGCCGGGAAAACTGGAATTAGGTCCTTCGACGTACATGTACGCACGGGATAACCCGACCGGAACTGAGCCCTGCATAAGCCTCCTGCTGGCCCTACACACATACATCTGTGCGCGCGCGTGTGTGTGTGTGTGCAAGTCGAAAGAGGACCCGATCCTTTCTGCGCTCTCCTCTCGATGTTACTTAATTGCGCGCCATCGATCCTGTTCGGCTTCCCCACGGAGGCGGGTCGAATGATTCCCCGAGTACCTGTGTTTTACTTGACGGTATTATGCCGGCAGGGAAGAGAGGAGCAAGGATCCGAGCGATCACTAAAAGTTTTACGCGTTTCTATCTACACGGGGGATTAGGGCGGGTAAAGGGAGTTTAGTATGGTAAAGATTTTTTTACGACCAAAGCAACTACGTTTTAAACTTAGTTTTAATTGGCACTGTGATCAACGGCGCGCCTTTGATTAACGATGGGGAAGTAGAGGGAAGTTCCAGCGACGGGGGGCGAATTGTGATTTAGTGGAAGGGTGCACTAGCTTTTTTTCTATAAATTTGTAATTTTCATTTATTAGGTGCGAGTAAGCATTTATACAACAATAAATGTCACTATAAGTGATTATATAGTGTAGCGGCTATTTGCAAGACGTTAGTGTTACTTTTTGAAAATTCTTTCTCGGAAATGTCTCGAGAATTTTTATAATTGCTTATTTCTTATTTTTCGAGAAATACTGGTTTTCCGACTTGAATTTCGTGCTCTAAACTAGGGCTGGGACTATTTGTCGAATTTTTCGACATACTTAATACTTCAGTTGCTCAATTATTTGGCGAATATAATTCGAATATTTAAGTATTCGATTACTGATGTATTCGAATAGTATGGTGTGAATTATTAATCAGGTTCTTTAGGTTCATTTGTCAGGGTAAAATTCGAATACTTCAGTTGCTCAATTATTTGGCGAATATAATTCGAATATTCAAGTATTCGATTACTGATGTATTCGAATAGTATGGTGTGAATTATTAATCAGGTTCTTTAGGTTCATTTGTCAGGGTAAAATCTTGTAAGCTAATTTTGACCCACTTCCCACCATACTATTCGAATACATCAGTACTCGAATATATTAATATTCGAATACTATTCGAATACATCAGTACTCGAATACAGTAACATTCGAATACATCGGTACTCGAATACAGTAACATTTGAATACATCAGTACTCGAATACAGTAACATTCGAATACATCAGTACTCGAATACAGTAACATTCGAATACTCAAATATTCGAATTTTATTCGTAAGATTCGAATACTTGTAAAATATTCGAATATTAAATTATTCGAATAGTCCCAGCCCTACTCTAAACGCAGAAATGGCTATACATACTACGGACACACCACAGTTGTGGCTGTGGTATGTAGATAGCCATACTATAATATTCGAGGACTATCAAAAAATAAATTAGAATTGTAATTTCTAATCTAATAATGCAATGATATAATATTGACCATATGGCAATAAAAATGTCATGTATTTAAATATGTTAATTATTTATTTCTTTTATTTTTTATTCGATTTCCTTTATTAGTGTTATTATTATTTCTTTTCGTGGGAACATGTTATCCTTTTTAAACTTTGAGAAATTGTTTGGGACCCTAAAATGTGTCTCGCATCCGAGCCCTTTCATAAAAAAGACCGGCCCTGGTAAAACAGTATTCTGTGTAAATAATGTACCTACCCTATCGCATTAAGTTCTTATCAATTCGGACACGTTAAGGAATAGTTTTTAGGATCATTTTGAACGATTCTGTGACATCTTACACAAGGTATATATATATATATATACAGTTTGAAGTCAATTCGTATATTTTTTTCGGACCTGTAGGTGGCTGCAACCCCTTAATAGTCTTGAGGCTTCGAGACAACATATTTCTGTTCTCGTGCTCACCCCTTGAAACCATCTCCGTTAATACAGTTTCCTTGTATCTGCTATTAACTCTGTTGGATATATTAAAGTGGTCCTGTAATGTAGTAAACGACCTTTACACATTATTGAGTGAATTTGGTAGATGCTGTTATTGCAAATTTTTGTCGTCGAAGGTTCCTTTCACTTCTTTGTATGTAAAATAGGCCTGGGACTATTCGAATAATCTAATATTCGAATATTTTACAAGTATTCGAATGCTGCGAATAAACTTCGAATATTTAAGTATTCGAATGTTATTATTCGAATACTATTCGAATACTTAAATATTCGAATGACATTTTATCACAGTTTTTGCAAAAAAATTCTAGACTACCATATGTCGAGAAAAAAAGAAGAAAATCTTCAAAAAATTGTAACTTTTACAAATTTCAATATTAGAAGCTCAAAATCTACAGAGTTAGTGTCCAGATAAAATATTTTGAGAAAAAAAATAGTTTGTAAGTCAGCTTTGGAAAAAAGGTATTTAAAAAAGGTTTTTGAAAATTAGTTTATTGGTGGCTCACACCCAGAGTGTCAACGAAAGGTTAATATCATCCTCAAAATAACTAATCTCATCCAGTAGCAATAAATTATAAACTCTGATCCAAGAAAAATCTTCCCGCATCATAATAAAAACCTCTTTGTTAGCTACACAATTGAATGAATAAAGGAGTTACATTCACTTGCAGAAAAATGCATTCTCCCATATTGTCGTCACGAAAAGAGCAGAGAACAACAACAACGCGAAGCGTTTCGTAATAATAAAGTGTCCGAGGGGGCACTTTCATTCATTCAAGGCGATCAATTGAATCTCACGGGGGGACTGCTGCGAATTGAGCCGCGTACAGCCACGTGGAAACGTATTAATTTCTTCTCCGGATAATCACCGGCTGTTCGAAGTTTCTCCGATACAATTCCGGTGTATTATAAATCGATCAATTACCTTGGTCGAGTCACGCTCGGCGAATTCCCCGGATACCGTAGGAGGTTTCTCGTGTGCGCCAGATCCCGCATCTGTCGTCGGCCAGTCCGCGACATAGCTGGCCGGAGCGTGTGTGCGGTGAATAGTGCGCCAGACGACCGGCGCCACAAGGAATCCCCACGTACACCTGAACCGAGCGCAGGCCGAGGCGGCCGCTTGCGTAATACCCCGACGAACGACCGTCGACGCAGTCTATACTATTTCCGTGGCGTTCCGCTTGCGAGGACTCGACTTCATTCGCCTCGGTCTCCAGCCAAGTGAACGATTGGGCGAGAGTGTCGCTGACGAAATTCGCAGCTCCTGATAGAGCTTCTTCAGCTGCTCGATTAGCCTTTCGAACCTCCATTTACGACGCTCTTGTACATACTCCTTGCTCCCTTCACGGTTTCTACCAGTGTGGCCAGTATGGGTGCGTAAGTCTTCGAGAATTGCGGGGCTGGGAATATTAGCAACGCCAACCAGAATTAATTATTTACCTCAGTTTTGGTTCGGCACTGGACTTATGAATCTGTCTGTTTTGGGAAACTGAATTTATAGGTTCTGAGTTACCTATGGCACATTGGGAAACACCAGCGATGACACATTATGCAATGCACCTGTTTGTGTAGGGAAGTCTTGGAGGATCGTTTCTGTGGAACGATTTTGAATGATCTACAAGGCGTGTACTGTGGGGGTTAGGTCTGGGTTAGGTCTGGGTTAGGTCTAGAATCTGGTGCTGTGGCCTTTGAAGGGTGGGCCACAGCTGCATGGGAGGGAGCCGGGGCCGTCATTGCAGCACCGCACCGATGCGGTGTGTTTTGCGTGGCGGCGGTGTTTGGGAGGGGGGGGGCATTGTGCCCCCCAGTAGGAGCATAGCTCCAGAGGTATGTGCGATAGAGCAAAGCTCTATCGCAGGGTCGTGGGGAGGGAGTGTCGGGGGACACTACCCTCCCTAGAAGCAGCGACCGGCTGGCGGCGCGGGCGCGTGATCCGTCGCGCGCCGCCAGCGTTCATCAGTTAGATGAACGGGGGAGAAAATTCTCCCCCAGGGAAGACCCCGCCGTGTCAATGGCGGGGCTGTTAGGCGCGGAGTCATCCAACATGCGCAGGAGGGGGGGGCAAGCGGACGTATCGCTAGTTTGCTCCCGCATCAAGTCCTCCCCCTCAGGCGCGACTCCGCGCCAGAGGATGATCACCGTGGAGTTTTAGTGGGTGCGAGCCCCACATAACCCCCTCCCCCCCCCGGGGGCGGGGGTATCCGTTAGGGATTTCTCCACGTAAAAAAAAAAAAAAAAAAAAAAAAAAAAAAAAAAAAAAAGGTCTAGAATCTTGAATGAAATTATAGCGTACAACCAGTGATGGGTTAACTAGGCGGCCGATGAAAGGTTGCCGCCTGGGCCCCTACACAGAAGGCCCCCCAGCGCCCCATCCTTAAAACAGGAAATTATGATTTTATGCAAACTATATTTTTGTTCTGTATTTATATCACATTTCGTTGCAGGAGTATTGCAGAGTGTATTGCAATATTGCAGGAACAATGCTGCAATATTGCCGTGCAATATTTGAGTGGCAACGTTCTTGCAATATTGCAGGAACAATGCTGAAATATTGCCGTGCAATATTTGAGTGGCAACGTTCTTGCAATATTGCAGGAATATTGCGCACACGTTGCCACCTGCAATGTTCCAGTCGCAACGATCCTACAATATTTCTGCAATATTGCGCACACATTGACGTGTATTGTTACGTTGCCACTGCAATGTATACAGCACACTTCGTTGCAGAATCATTGCCGGAACGTTGCAGGACTACATATTTGTAATGTTGCCGCAACTTTGCAAAAATACACACCTACAATATCGCGAAGGCGGACATAGGATTGAACCTGCAACGTCTCTGCAATATTTTGGTGCAACATTGCAATCTTGCACCGTGCCATTGCAGAGACGTTGCTGCAATGTTATGGTGCTGTGTGGGATTATGCAATGCACCTGTTTATGTAGGGAATTCTTGGAGGATTGTTTCTGTAGAACGATTTTGAATGATACTACAATGCGTGTACTGCGGGGGTTAGGTCTGGGTTAGTTCTGGGTTATGTCTGGAATCTTGAATGAAATTATAGCGTACAATCAGTGATAGGTTTAACAGGGCGGCCGATGAGCAGTTGCCGCCTGGACCCTTCCACAGAAGGCCCTCAAGCGCCCCATCCTTAAAAAAAGAAATTATGATTTTATCCAAATTATATTTTTTTCTCTATAATTACACTGAGCCCGGTTTTAGTAAACTATATAGCTATTCATTTTCCCGAAAAATGGGCCCCTCAGAACATTTGCCACCTGGGTCTTTTTTCTTAAACCCGCCACTGCGTAGAACATTTAACAATAACGACGATGGACTAGACAGTTGAAAACGAAAAATGAATCCAGGAGACGGAAGTAAAATTCAAAGTAAAATTCTGTGTCTAGGTCTCGGGACTACCAGGAATAAACCTTGCACAACTAAGAGAATCAAGAGAGGGTTTTCCCAGTCGCCAACCCTTAGCCATTCTAATTTGCATTCGTCTCTTGTTCTTGGTAAAACTAGGTGATTTTTTTATTTTTTATTATGAAACCTAACTAGGTGATTTCACTTTCCACTCTTTCCGTTACCGTTTTAGTAAATCATTTTTAATTCGTATTTCTTCGTTTCCTTCGATCCTCAGCAAGGGTGCACTACAACTCAGGAATAGTAATCGGGTTCAGTCACGTGTGCGCCGCTATTACAAAAATCAATTTACAATTTTACATTGCTGTCGATAATAGTTTTATAATAGATTAATGGACTCCACCTTCTATAGATTCCTCAGTTTCAGTACTCAAGCCGTAAGTGCTTAACTCATCCATTCCCTTTACTGTTTATTTTATGGAGCTAATCAGCTGGGCTTCTGAAGAAGTCAAATATCGAAGTCGTCGTGTCTACCCCGGGCGCGTTTAATTTACCCAGACAACAATGCACAGTGAAACAAATAAAAGCTGCCGCTTCGGCGTAAAACGAATGAGAAGCTGCTAGCAATATTCGTTTGCGACTGGTACTTACTCTGTGACTGTAAACGTTTCTCTTTTACTGTCCTCTTACAAAAGCCAACTAACGCAACGAATCGAGACAACATTTCAAATGCAGCTTCAGCTGCCAGTTTGCGTTAGTTCGCTAGGAAGACTTTCGCGCCGCAAAAATCATTTTATTACTGACAACGCGGCAAACGATCATGAACGAATGAAGAATCGATGGTTTCAGACTGACGTCGAGAAAGCTGAGGATGATTTACTCGGAATGGAAATGTGAAAAGGGTATTAACCCGTGAACTACAGATGACGGATCAGACGTCAATACCCGGCATATAATTCCTTTCATACAAATTCTAGATTCAGATTTTATGTTAGATTTTGAGCTTTTGTTATGATTTCAAACACTTGTTTTTTTAAGGAAGTGATACTAATAAGCAGTGACGTACTCAGGATTTCATCTGGAGGGAGCCGAGTTCAAGGGAAAAAAATTATTTTCAAAGCAAATTGAATAAAATTCATTAACCCATACAGCACACTCTGTTGCATGAAGGTTGCAGGAAGGTTCCATGTGCGTTGCCGCGCAATGTTTCACAGGGGCGGACATAGGAGGATTCCTGCAACATTCCAGCAATGTTGCGGTGCAATATTGCACAGCAAAGTCCCAGCAACATTCCTGCAACGTTCCGGAAACTTTCTAGCAATGGTCACGCAACGTTCCGGAGATTTTCTAGCAATGGTTTCGCAACGTTGGATGAAGGTTGCAGGAAGGTTCCATGTGCGTTGCCGCGCAATGTTTCACAAGGGCGGACATAGGAGGATTCCTGCAACATTCCAGCAATGTTGCGGTGCAATATTGCACAGCAAAGTCCCAGCAACATTCCTGCAACGTTCCGGAAACTTTCTAGCAATGGTCACGCAACGTTCCGGAGATTTTCTAGCAATGGTCTCGCAACGTTGCATGAAGGTTGCAGGAAGGTTCCATGTGCGTTGCCGTGCAATGTTCCACAGGGGCGGTCATAGGAGGATTCCTGCAACATTCCAGCAATGTTGCGGTTGCAATATTGCACAGCAAAGTCCCAGCAACATTCCCGCAACGTTCCGGAGATGTTCTAGCAATGGTCACGCAACGTTCTGGAAATTTTCTAGCAATGGTCACGCAACGTTCCGGAGATTTTCTAGCAACGGTCTCGCAACGTTGCATGAAGGTTGCAGGAAAGTTCCTTGTGCGTTCCCGTGCAATGTTCCACAGGGATGGACATAGGAGTATTCCTGCAACATTCCAGCAATGTTGCGGTGCAATATTGCACAGCAAAGTCCCAGCAACATTCCTGCAACGTTCCGGAGATTTTCTAGCAATGGTCACGCAACGTTCCGGAGATTTTCTAGCAACGGTCTCGCAACGTTGCATGAAGGTTGCAGGAAGGTTCCATGTGCGTTGCCGTGCAATGTTCCACAGGGGCGGTCATAGGAGGATTCCTGCAACATTGCAGCAATGTTGCGGTGCAATATTGCACAGCAAAGTCCCAGCAACATTCCTGCAACGTTCCGGAAATTTTCTAGCAATGGTCACGCAACGTTCCGGAGATTTTCTAGCAATGGTCTCGCAACGTTGCATGAAGGTTGCAGGAAGGTTCCATGTGCGTTGCCGTGCAATGTTCCACAGGGGCGGTCATAGGAGGATTCCTGCAACATTGCAGCAATGTTGCGGTGCAATATTGTACAGCAAAGTTCCAGCAACATTCCTGCAACGTTCCGGAGATTTTCTAGCAATGGTCACGCAACGTTCCGGAGATTTTCTAGCAATGGTCTCGCAACGTTGCATGAAGGTTGCAGGAAGGTTCCATGTGCGTTGCCGCGCAATGTTCCACAGGGGCGGTCATAGGAGGATTCCTGCAACATTCCAGAAATGTTGCGGTGCAATATTGCACAGCAAAGTCCCAGCAACATTCCTGCAACGTTCCGGCAATTTTCTAGCAATGGTCACGCAACGTTCCGGAGATTTTCTAGCAATGGTCTCGCAACGTTGCATGAAGGTTGCAAGAAGGTTCCATGTGCGTTGCCGCGCAATGTTCCACAGGGGCGGTCATAGGAGGATTCCTGCAACATTGCTGGAATGTTGCAGGAATCCTCCTATGGAACGTTCCGATGTTGCACGGCAACCTTCCTGCAACTTTCCTGGAACCTTGTTGCAACGGAGTGTGCTGTATGGGAAGTGATTATCAGTGGCGAATTTAAAAAAAAAAGGCCCAGGTGGCAAACGTTCTGAGGGGCCCATTTTATTCGGGAAAACGAAGAGGTAGTTTACTAAAAGTGGGCTAAGGGTAGTAGTACTGAAAAAAATATAGTTTGGATAAAATATTTTTTAAAGGATGGGGCCTTTTTTCCAGGAAAATGAAGAGGTAGTTTACTAAAAACGATCTCAGTGTAGTAGTACAGAAAAAATATAGTTTGGACAAAATCATAATTTTTTTAAGGCTGGGACCCTGGGGGCCTTCTGTGCGGGGCCCCAGGCGACAACTGCTCATCAGCCGCCCTGTTCATTCCGCCTCTGAATGTCAGTTCAGTCGCGTCCTTGACACCGCTTCACGGAAAATATTATATCTCCGTGAATTTTTTGAATTTCTACATAAAATTTGGAAAGAGCATTCTTGAAGCGTATGTCATTCCGAAAATATATATGTATAAAAAGATTTCGATTTTTAACACTGATCTGCCCCTTTAAGTAAAATCTGTATTTTTTACAGTTCTGATCCTTTCCAATAAGAATATCAGCCCCAAAATTTCCACCCCTTTCAGACTTTCAAAAAGTTACCGAGTCATCTGCCGAAAATAATTAGGTAAGATGTGAACTCAAGGGAGAATATTCAAGTGGCTTTCCATTAAATAGTAAAGTTCCTTTTATCGATTATATCGGTCGAACAAGAACCATAAGGGGTTAAATTGATCAGGTCGCGGAAATAACTACACTTCGTGAAAGCTACGAAAGTTATCGCGACTAGAATTCAATCGACTGCATTATGTACGAGGCAAGTATAAGATAATTCTGCTTTCTCGCGCTATTATTCTTTTTTCTCCATCTGTCACGGTGAAAACTGATGCAGGAACGGTGTTGCTAGCCCCAATCCGACCAGTTTCGCCTGCGAGTCCTCGACTGATCCTGTTACTGGATTCTACTGTCGTTTGTCCAAGCTGGGAATGAATGGATGGCAAATCGAACAGAGGATTTATTCTGTTCCTTTGTTCACCGTTATGCCAGCGAAAGTGATAGTTAACCCAGACCATAATAAGTTTTAACGATCGCATTAAATTAAGCGATAATACATTATAAGCTTGCTGCGAAAAGATCAGACATTCCTACTTAAAAGTTCACCTTCGAATATATATCCAAGCCACTTCTACTTACAAAGGCAGATCTCCAACCCGGAAATTCAAAAAATTATGAAACTTTGGGGATATGTAGAGGATACACAGGTAAGTGTTACCCAATTTTTGTTTGCTGCCCAAATTCACTTTGAGGGGGTGAAATTGACCCCTGAAAATCCGACTATTTTCCGATTTTGTGTTATAACTTGCGAACTGAAAAAAAACTGTAAGTCCCCAATTTGATAGTCCTAATTAAAAGAAGTGACTTTTGTACAAAAACACTCCCTTAGAGGGAATTTGGGTAGCAAAAAAAATTTAAACAAATCCATATCCCCAAAGTTTCATCATTTTTTGAATTTCGGGGTTGAGGATCTTCCCTCGTTAGAAGTGTAAGTCTTTGTTAGGTCTCATCTACTTTATGTCCCTCTCGAAATCATGCAACCTTAGTCCAACCTATTGTTCTTCACAGATAATAATGTTGACGTAAATGAAGGTGGTGGGTTCAAGTGTCTCACCCTGTATGTCTCAATGAGATTCGTATTATATTTCTGCCGTTTCGCAGATATGCGAATGGCATCTGTTCCGGGATACTAGATAGACAACGGAGACGTGTGAATCATGTTTTAATATGGGGAGACGCGTGTGGTACTTGGTAGGCCAGGGAGACTAAGCGACGCGGGCGTCTCGAACGTCTCGCGCCGTGAGGTTCTTGGCGTCAGTCTGTCGGCCCTCCCAGGTTTCTGTTTGCGCTCCTACGATGACCGCTGACAAGGATATCTCGAGAACCACTCTCACGAGCAGCCCTTTACATTGTTACAAATATCTATTTTTAGTCTGCTAAATTCTCACGTTGCATGTGCATATTCGCAGAGCCGGATTTACCTTTCAGGGACCCTAGGCTGAATATTTCGTGGGCCCTCGGTTAAATAAAATGACACTGATTTGATTTTTTTTATCATAATACTCGTATAATTTAAATAAGAATTTAATTTCAAAATCAACATTGAATATCAAAACTAAACATAACATTAACATAAATAAGCATTAAAGATACAAGTTAATAAAGATAATATAAAAAAATGATAATTTCTCGAAGAAAATTTTAGAATCAGGGGCCCCCAGCTAAACGGGGCCCTAGGCTTCAGCCTTGTTAGCCTAAGGGTAAATCCAGCACTGCATATTCGTACGAAATCACATGGACAGAGATGTTGCAAAATGAAATGAGGGAAATATGGAATTCCGTAGACGAAAATATAGCGGAGACGCTCAGTTCTACAGAATGGAACTGATTGTGAGTAGGGTTGATGTCCCAATTACTTTCAATGTCCCCACTGCTATTCCCTTCTTTATTTTATTTAATAAAATCGTAATAAGAATAATGTTGTACAAAAAAAAGTATTATTAAATTTGGACTGTTCTGCTCTTTCCTCTTCTTATTATTATTATTGTACACTACATATTCTTTATATGGTACGTTTTTATTAAGCAAAATAAATAAAGTGGTAGTAATAGAGAATAGGGATGCTGGCAATTATTGCGATATGTATGTATATTTTTTTGAAGGTTTTTTCGTGAACATGAAGGTTACAATATGAATGATTTAAGCTTTTATAACGTTTAGTGCTGCTGGAAATGTTGCGAATAGGTTCTACAGATAAGTGTCGAGATTATGTGGCATTACCTGCTGAAATAAACTTATATTTATATTTATATTTATATTTGTATTTATATTTATATTTATATTTATATTTATATTTATATTTATATTTATATTTATATTTATATTTATATTTATATTTATATTTATATTTATATTTATATTTATATTTATATTTATATTTATATTTATATTTATATTTATATTTATATTTATATTTATATTTATATTTATATTTATATTTATATTTATATTTATATTTATATTTATATTTATATTTATATTTATATTTATATTTATATTTATATTTATATTTATATTTATATTTATATTTATATTTATATTTATATTTATATTTATATTTATATTTATATTTATATTTATATTTATATTTATATTTATATTTATATTTATATTTATATTTATATTTATATTTATATTTATATTTATATGCTAGCTTTATTACTCGGCTTCGTCCGAAATTTAGATTCTGATTTTATAAAAAAAAAATTTATTTTTTGTGAAAATGGTCACATTCATCTGGATTAGTCAGGCATAATAAGCTGAGGCTCATTTCGTGATCCCAGAGTTTATCATTCGAGTGTCTTTAGGCGACAGACAAACACACAAACACATAGAAGTTTTCTGCTTTATATATTAATCGATTTAGTGCGCGTCGAATGGGTTGAGGGACTTTTATGCATACGTACAATTTTGTATACCTATTGCAGTGTGATTTTGAGATTATTTTGAACTTAGGAGTTGAGGACAATGATGCGGGGAAGATGCCAAAGGTGTCCTATTAAATTTGTAAAAAATTTAATATATATGTTCTATTAAATCAACAAATCTTATTTGTTATCTACATCATATGCCATCAAACGAACACTACTAAATTAACAAACACTAAATGTTAACCCATAAAAACAACAATTCTTGACATAAACCATTTGGCATCTTGCCCCAATGCATTAATCTTCCTTAAATTTAATATAATCTATTATAAGGAAGTGTATTGATAGGAAATTTAATAATTATGGGTAGATAAGTATAAATAGTAATGAATTAAGAAAATTTTACCAAAGAGTGACCCAAAAATGAGGCCTTTTTTAGCCTCTTTTTGGTCCCACGATTTTGGAACTGAATTTTGTGCCAACTGATACTTTATGATGAGACATCAATCACAACAAATTTTCAAGTTGAGGTGAATTAGTTTCTGAGATATGGGAGATCAAAGAAGTGAAAATTCGTTAACGCGTTAACCTATACGCTTCCATGTACGAACTTCTATGTCATTCCGATAATATAAACAATTATTTCCAGGGGTTTTGCTGACTGCTAACAACGAATTTGAACTTAGCTTTTCAAAATTCACGAAAAAAAATCAAGAAATATAAATGTCTGCATAGTGGGTGCTTTTTTTAAGCCTCGGTTGTCACACCTACTTTTTCGAACGTCGTTGTCACACTGGGTCAATTTGACCCTGTCAATTTTCAATCAGTTGTTACTTAAAAACTATTTGTTAAATTAAGGTTAAAAAATTCTGAGATAAAGTTCGAACATTGCAGAATATATGCCCATCGTTGAAAGTTGACATTTAAAGTGTCATCATGCTTAAAAAAAATTTGAATTAATCAGAGTTCCGAGAAAATGTGTTTTGCTTAAAAAATTGCAGGGTCAATTTGACCCAGTGTGACAACCGAGGGTTAATATATAGTCCACCATATTGAATCGGCCATTGTGAATTTTGAAAACCTAAGTCAAATTCATTGTTAGCAATCCGCTAAACTCACAATGGCCGATTCCATACGGTGGACGGTATTAAAAAAAGCACCCACTACACAGTCATTTATATTTCTTGATTCTTATTTTTTTACGTGAATTTTGAAAATATAATTTCAAATTCGTTGTTGGCAGTCAGCAAAACCCCTGGAAATAATTGTATAAATTATCGGACTGACATAAAAGTCCGTAAATCTAAGCGTATGGACTGACGGCGTAAACGAATTTTCACTTCTTTCACCTTCCATACCTCAGAAACTAATTGTCACCTCAACTTGAAAATTCCGTGTGATTGATGTCTCATTATAAGGTATCGTTTCGCATAAAATTCAGTTCCAAAATCGTGGGACCAAAAAGAGGCTATTTTTTGGGTCACTCTTTATTAATAACATTTCAGTAAATCTCTTCACATTTTATCAGACGACTCAGATACGGTTGTTGCATTATAATTCATTTAAATTAAGGGGTTACACCACCCTGGCGCTCGGAAAAATAGGTATAAAAATAAACTTTTTTTTGACGCTGCCATTAAGTATATAAAATGATCTTTAATTTACACATATATATAGTAGTTTTATGAACAATTTACAATATTAACGATTAAAAAAAAATAAAAAATGGCGGAGATATAAGCCGATAAGTAGGACCCTCTTTTGAAAATCCTTCCTGATGGTGTACCTACTTGATTTCTCTGTTAGGCATCGTCTAAAATATAAAAAATAAATTGTTTCTTATTTAAAAGGGTAATAGCTAAAATGTGACAGAGGGAAAAATTTTAAAATTTTTTTTGTAGAAACGACAGCTGTTTGAAAAAGAAACTCAAGTTTGCATCGATGTTAAAAAGTTTAAAAAATTTATAACTTTCGAACATGGCACCCAATCACAAAAATCCTCTGTCACATTTTAGCTATTACCCTTTTAAATAAGAAACAATTTATTTTTTATATTTTAGACGATGCCTAACAGAGAAATCAAGTACACCATTTTGAAGGATTTTCAAAAGAGGGTCCTACTTATCGGCTTATATCTCCGCCATTTTTTATTTTTTTTTAATTGTTAATATTGTAAATTGTTTATAAAACTACTAAATATATGTGTAAAATAAAGATCATTTTATATACTTAATGGCAGCGTAAAAAAAAAAGTTTATTTTTATACCTATTTTTCCGAGCGCCAGGGTGGTGTAACCCCTTAAGTAGAACTTCGTACAGGTACATCAAATTCCTAACAAATTTTATTAAAGAAACTGCAACTGTCATTTTTTGCAACAGCATTTTATTGATTTTTCAGAAATCAGTCCATGAATTCTCTACAACTGTCTATTTACCGTCAATTATTTACAACATCCTTATTCTTTATTCATTGGAATGTGTCACCGTCTAATACTGTTCTAACAAGCGGTGGTATAAAAGCGCAGAAGAGGTAAATAGCAAAGAAGGCGAACGAACAGAGGCGAAGCAGAGGGAAAGAGAAAGGAAGGAGTATCAGGAGGAAGAAGATGGGGGAAGGCAAAGCAGCGGGGTCGAGCATGAACTTCTTGGAGAGGAGACGATGTTCCTGGAACTCTCGGCATCGTGGCCCTCTTCAGGCTTGACTTCACGGTTCAGTTAACTTTCTGCCAGGTCTTATTACGAGTCTGACGCTTTATCGGTCTCGCAGCAGCTTTACCGCGAACCTTCTGCAACTCCTTCCTCTTCCCTCCCTGCCCGCCCGATCCCCGCCATCATTCCAGACTCTTTTGCGTTGTCCTTTTCCCCTTTACCTTCTTTATTTTCCTCTGTGGCCGAGCCCCTTAGATTACAACATCGTCCGTTTTGATTTTAACGACGCTCTTCCTGGTTACGATCAATTTTATTCGAAGGCGTCGACATCGAAGCTGCTCGTCTTATCAAGTCTGCAAGAAACATCGAAAACCAGGGCAAAAGGTAGGATACCTGCCATCGCAAGAAAATCCTGCATTCCGGGAGTATTCGCTACGAGGGTGATCTAGCTGTTAATCCTTTGCGGGCGATGAACCCATGTAGCGTTTCGATCATAGCCCGTGCGAACAACGCCGATAGGCGTTCAGCGAGTATAGTAAATAAGCGAGGTTGGAGGCTTTCCGCACGCGACGCACCGCAAATGTTTCAACTGTAAGCCACCTGCGACGAAGATGGGCGTTTCTCACAAGGGAACATTCCCAACCGGAGAATTCTGATTTTAATGAAACTTCGCGTGAATGTAGAGATTGCGGAGCATATTGGAGTATGCAAGCAGCAATCTTCTTCTTCTGCGGTGTGAAATTCACTCTGAAGAGGATGAAATCAGTCCTTAAAGTTATTCCCCTTTTTTTTAATATAACTTTTTTACGGCTAGATAGAACAAAACTTTAAATATAAAAATTGCCCAGGTTTTATACTCCACCACGCTACTGAAAAAAAATTAAAAAGCTAAGGTCATTCATTTGTTTTAAAAAATGCGATTTTGGTCTTTACTAAAAGATAATGCATTTGGAATTCGGTAAAGACTAGAATATGAATTTTGGAGAGAAAAAAAATTGGGTCTTGCTTTACCAACAAGCCGACGAAATTATAAAGACGAGATGTAAAATGTCCCGCTTAAATTTCACGACGCGTCAAATCGCGAAGTGCAAAGCGTAAACACCGCGTCGTAATATAAATTCGTAATGGAGGACCGACACGCGCTGCGGGCCCGCACTCACTTGCGCGTATCGCATGGCGCGACGCCGGGCCGCGAGGCCTCTAATTTATAAATGGCAAGCGCCGCCCGCAAATGATGATTTCTGCAGTTACAATTAGGTGTGGCCGGGTAGAGCAGTAGATCGCGGAAAGATGTCGGAGGCAGGTGCTGCCTCGGTTTCGAGGCGATTCGACAACGGCGAATTAATGCGAGGGCCCCATACGCCGGGCGAAAAATGACGGTTTCGGTAACGCGGCGATCGCTATCGCGTCGATTCCATTGACGAAATTACACGGCGACTCGGGCAGCCTGCGCTGGCAGCGCCGGGACGTGTCCGTGGCGCGCGCATGCGCGCGAGCACGGGCCCACATTGTTACGTTTCCCATCGTACATTCTATGCTCGAACGTTCTGCCGATGAGATCGCTCGGGCCTCGTTGCCCGATGCGTGCCGAGCTCTGATACAGGATTCCGCGGCGAACGGAAGAGTACGTCGTTTCGCGGGGTGCAGCAGCGTCGCGTAACCACGGGAATTATGCAAATCTCGATACAGTTAATCGGAGACGAGAGCCTCATCGGTCTTGCGCGTTATGGCCACTTCCGCGATACACTGGGTGGAGTCGCCAACCGCGTTTCCACGAAATGCACGAGTTTATCTTCGCGCGAGATAAGCAACCCTGTTTCTTGAATTAGTTTGCATGAAATTGATACTGTTAACTTGGCGGCCTGTGATCAGGGAGTTGATAGCCGATGGTTTGTGGCGTTTATAAGATCGCGAGATTGATGGGAGGCAACATTGTTTTTGTTTCGCGACAGGTAATAGGTATCGGTTATCCGCGCAGAGGGAAATGTCTGATATAGTGGCTTTTCGGATATACTTCCGAAAGGGACCGGTGGCCGATCGTGATGAGGTTTGGGGGGAGGGGTGGGAACGGGGTGTGGACCCTAAATCTAAAATTGTAGCTTCGGGTATTTATTAGTTTCCGAAATATTAATAAAAAATTGTTCATTTTTGGGGGAAATTTTTTTGGACGTTGGTGCAGGCCTCCCAGCTCGGGAGCCCTTCCATTAGAATGTTGTAATATAGTATAATTTAATTAATGTACCTATTTCGTTTTACTTGTCTCTAAATAAGGACACATTAGAGAGATTATTTATTGTTAAGAAAATCTTTGAAAATTGGCCCTGGTACGTTGATGCGGAAGAAAATTAAATTATCATTATTATTAAGGTACATATTTTTTATAAAGATTCATCTTCTGTAATTCAACAATTAACTTTTAGTAACATAAACAAATAAAAAACTAGCGCGAAATTATTTTAATAACATTATTTGTAATAAATTATCCTCCATTCTGCAGACGCATAAATTTTAAGTAAACAAAAATTTTCACAAAACCCAATTTTATGACTTAGACAATGAGTCGTAATTTTTATTGAGAAAAACGAGAAATTGTTAAAGTGGCAATTTTATATCCCGTTTTCTGGCATTCGTTCCATTGTACAGTAGTGGTGAAAAGCATTGCCGCCTAGGCCCCTGCACCGAAGGACCCCGCAGGGCCCCATATAAAAAAAATTATGATTATGTATTGGTATTCCAAACACTACATTTTTTTCGTACTACTACACTTGGCCACTTTTTAGTAAACTACCCGTTCATTTTCCCGAAAAAAGGGCCCCTGCCCAAAAGGCAAGTCCCCCTAAGGCCCTATCTTAAAAAAATTATGATTTTAACCAAATACTATATTTCTTTTTGTACTACTACACTTGGCCCTTTTTTTAGTAAACTACCAGTTCATTTTCCCGAAAAAATGGGCCCCTGCCGAAAAGGCAAGTCCCCCTAAGGCCCTATCTTAAAAAAAAGATGATTTTAACCAAACACTATATTTCTTTTTGTACTACTACACTTGGCCCTTTTTTTAGTAAACTACCAGTTCATTTTCCCGAAAAAATGGGCCCCAGTCCAAAAGGCAAGTCCCCCTAAGGCCCTATCTTAAAGAAATTATGATTTTAACCAAATACTATATTTCTTTTTGTACTACTTCACTTGGCCCTTTTTTTAGTAAACTACCAGTTCATTTTCCCGAAAAACTGGGCCCCTGCCCAAAAGGCAAGCCCCCTAAGGCCCTATCTTAAAAAAATTATGATTTTAACCAAACACTATTGTATTTCTTTTCGTACTACCACACTTGGCCCTTTTTTTTTAGTAAACTACCAGTTCATTTTCCCGAAAAAAGGGCCCCTGCCCAAAAGGCAAGTCCCCCTAAGGCCCTATCTTAAAGAAATTATGATTTTAACCAAATACTATATTTCTTTTTGTACTACTACACTTGGCCCTTTTTTTTAGTAAACTACCAGTTCATTTTCCCGAAAAAATGGGCCCCAGTCCAAAAGGCAAGTCCCCCTAAGGCCCTATCATAAAGAAATTATGATTTTAACCAAATACTATATTTCTTTTGTACTACTACACTTAGCCCGTTTTTAGTAAACTATCTCTTCATTTTCCACCCAACATGGGTCCCTCAAACCGTTTGCCATCTGGATCCATTTTCTTAAATCCCTCACTATAGTAACAAGCGTCTGCCTTTTCTTGAAATATCATCAAATATTTTAATTTGAAAGAGAGGAGACAATTTTAAAATTAATTCAATATGGCAACTCACGTATGAGTTATTGCTAACTTGCCACACGAATAAAAAACGTGAATCGTTTTTAAAGTTGTTTCAAGCCCCTGCATTTAACGATCACTCGGTCAGAACAGCGAAAATAAAAACATTTTGCTAGCTTTTTCAATCTCTTTGGCCCATTTGTCGCCTTCGAAAATTTCCCTACTTATATACAAATCCGCCCAGGGAGTAAAATAAAATAGTTCTATCAGAAAAACTTAGGTATATCTTTACATTTATATCCGATAAATTGAGAGAGTGTCACGATAGGTGAATACTACCAATATAATACCGAAATTCCTAACATTAAATTATTCTGCAGTATATAAAAATTAAAAATATGAGTTTCAAATTTTCTTTGCACCACCACGCAGTGAATTTGGTGACATTTGTTTACGGCTTTTGAACTATAAAAGGTATCGAAACGAAATTTGCGCCAAAAAATGGGAAAAAATTATCCCCTTAAAATATTAAAAATTAAATTAAAAGCTGTTTACTTGGTACTTTATTTCCATGTTGCAAGAAAAGTCACTTGAGAATTTATTTAGTAAACAGTAAACACCCTGCGAAAAGCTTGCAAGTTGTTTTCAGTGTGATTAGACAAGTAAGGGTCTCTCGGTTGCTTTAAATCAATCAGATCCGAAGGAAAGCAGGTCCTCGAGTTGGCGTTTTCTATGTCGTTAGCAAGTTATGCGTTCTATTTAGATTATGTCATGCAGACTGGTTCAGTAACTACCACGTCTGGAATACCTCGACGTTTTCTCACTCCTTAAGAAACCTAACTTAATAATAATTAACAGCTTTTTTATGACCGCCTATGACTGCTGGTTACAATTCAAATCACAGAATATTATCCAAACAGTCTATGTAAATTCAGAACTGGATATGGACGATTCCGTTTTTGGAATCAATTAGAAGCAAACAACGAAAGCCCTTTTCCACCCTTTTATTTGTCCTTTTTACGATCTCGGAGACTCGGACATGGCGATGATTAATCGATAGCTCCGTAGGTCGATTAAAATAGGTCCGGAGGACAGGATTTCTGGGTGATGCGTGAGCGGAATCGCGATTTGGGAAGGAGCCAAAATTCAGCGCTTTCAGCTGCGTGACCATCAAAAGGCCTTGTGCATCAACGGAACACATCAGGAAGGATCGAAATAGGCAATTAGAGAGTTCCACGAGTTTGGAAAATCCACCGTTTCCTAGGATTAGTCACCACTCATTCCTCTGAGCTTTTTTAATCACTTTCATTCTTCGAGGCTAACGGTCATTAAAACTTTTGTTCGATGCGTAACGGTGGAGGAAAATCCCTTTAACTGTGATTTCTCGTCTTGCATGGCATTGTAAATCTGTTACGGAATTACTGTTACATTCATCAAATTAGAGTATTAATTAGACTATATTAATCTCCCATGAAATTACATATTTATATAAACATTTTATATATAATATTTTGTATAGACTATACTCAAGTTCTTTTTATTGTATTAATAATAAAAGTTAAGTAATATGTGTTAAGTAATATAAGTAAGTTATATGTAATTAATATAAATAATTCTAAATTAAATTATTTATATTGATGAAATATTTCAATTTAAAACTGTATATAATTATATCGCTATTATATAGATATTTATATATATATAAATTATTTATAAATATATTACCTCTTTTCAAAATGAGTATAAAACCTGCAGACAAGTGTACTTAAGGAAGCGCTGTTACTATAAATGTTCGTAAAGTATTTTGGATAATTAACTACTCGACGTAGAATTTTAAGAATATTCGGAATTCATATGTTTAATCGAGTAATTACTTTCTAGTTACATTTTTTAAAGGGATACAAATTTCAATTGAGTAACGGACTAAAATTCTAATTACTTCAGTGGTTTCGTAAATTCAGAAGCACCTGTAGTATTTTATATTCCAGCGAATAGCATAAAGAAGTATAATATACCCATACAGCACACTCCGTTGCAACAAGGTTCCAGGAAAGTTGCAGGAAGGTTGCGATGCAACATCCGAACGTTCCAGCAACATTGCTGGAATGTTGTAGGAATCCTCCTATGTTCGCCCCTGCGGAACATTGCACGGGAACGCACGTGGAACCTTCCTGCAACATTCACGTTGCGAGACCATTGCTAGAAAATCCCCGGAACGTTGCGTGACCATTGCTAGAAAATTTTCGGAACGTTTCAGGACTGTTGCTGGGACTTTGCTGTGCAATATTGCACCGCAACATTGCTGGAATGTTGCAGGAATCCTCCTATGTCCGCCCCTGTGTAACATTGCACGGCAACGCACATGGAACCTTCCTGCAACCTTCATGCAACGGAGTGTGCTGTATGGGTAATGTCGGGAACAATGACGTGTGGGACAATTTGTTAATTTGGATCGTAGATTTATTTACACTTTATACAAATGTATTTTCAACATGGCACTATTAAATTCTTACGTTACTAAAGTGCTTGTAACTGTACCTACACACTTTTACATTCTTCTTCACTTTTATGTTTGAAAGAGACTGGAAGAAGACTTCTAATTTTTTTTAGAATTGTACACAATTTCACTAAGTAATTATTCGACGCATCAATGCCTAATTATAATTAATTAATAGTAATTATAATAATTACAATAATTAGTAATTATAATAATTACAATAATTAGTAATTATAATAATTACAATAATTAGTAATTATAATAATTACAATAATTAGTAATTATAATAATTAATTAATAATAATTATAATAATTACAATAATTAGTAATTATAATAATTAATTAATAATAATTATAATAATTACAATAATTAGTAATTATAATACTTAATTAATAATAATTATAATAATTGGTAATTATAATACTTAATTAATAATAATTATAATAATTGGTAATTATAATAATTAATTAATAATAATTATAATAATAAATAATTAATAATAATTATAATAATAATTAATTAATTATAATTATAATAATAATTAATTAATTATAATTATAATAATAATTAATTAATTATAATTATAATAATAATTAATTAATTATAATTATAATAATAATTATAATAATAATTAATTAATTATAATTATAATAATAATTATAATAATAATTAATTAATAATAATTATAATAATTAGTAATTATAATAATTATAATTAAGCATTGATGCGTCTAATAATTACTTACCAAAATTCTGTACAATTCTAAAAAAATGTATAAATACGCGATATCCCAGTAGTCATATACAACCGAGAAGTCTTTGTGTAAAAATAAATACGAAATGCAGATAAAACGTTTTTTTTAAGATTCTCTGTTATTCAGAAAAATAACTTTGAAAATCTTTCGATTCCAATACAATTATGAATTATCCTCGCGTGGTTTCGAAATTGATTTTCTCAAAAGCGAGGACTCTTCCTTCTGACACTTTGTAGATTTCTTCTAGATATTCAAATCTAGTTTAATCGAGGCTTTTGTTTTTCCAATGCATAGTTTTTATTTTATGGATGAAAAATGAGTGCTTTTTTCTACGAAAATCGATCATTTCACTTTAACACCCGCCATTTCCTCCCGGATTAATATTTTATAAACCGGAAGATTAAAGACTAGATAAACTATAGTACTAACTAAATCTTCTTCGTTTTTTTATTTCAGATAACCCAGTTCTGAATAATGTTGGTCCGGGAAATCAGTTGTAATTTTGCAAGAATTAAATACTTCTATACCAAAACCTACATAATACAAAAACCTTTGCATAAAAACTCGCATGTACTTTCTGAAATAAATTCCCAAAGAATCGTTCTGTTTCTATTTCTATACCATTTGAGTAACCCCTTAAAACAATACGGATTGTAGCGTGGACAAGTTGACAATTGAAAGTTAGAAAATCTATTAAACAAAGTGCTACTATAATGTATTCTTCCAAAATTCTGTTGATATGAATTACTACGATGCCTTGAATTCGTTCCCTCAGCTATTGCACATGCTGATCCCGTATAAGTGCTCGGAAGATTTAATTCCTCTGCACTCTTTCTTTTATTTCTCTTGTAAACTCACGTGGCGTCACTTGAGCGAGATATCTGCCCAAAATGGCACGCCTCCTCGTTGCCGCGTAGCGTGACGTTCTCCTTGATTGCCAATTGTTCAAAATCGCTGGACGTTTGGCGCGCTCGCCAGATGGCTCTGCCCTCCACTAATCACGTGACTTTCAAAGAGCGCGAAGTTTGACTGACAAGGGAAGATCTCGAACCCGAAAATTCAAAAAATTCTGAAACTTTGTGAATATGTAGGGAATTTCCTCCTGATTACAACGCAATTTTTGTTTGCTGCCCAAATTCACTCGAAGGGGGTGTAATTAACCCCTGACAATTCGTAAATTTTCCGATTTTAATTTGTAACTCGCGAGCTGTAAAAGATAGAAAAAAAGTTTCAAGACAAAAGTTACTTCTTTTAATTAGATCTATTATTTGGTATGAAAATTATTTTACAGTTCACGAGTTATTACACAAAAACAGAAAATAACCGGATTTTCAGGGGTCAGATTTGTATTCAAGTACGTTCTATCCCGAACTGTCACCTTCTTTCGAGACAGGCAGTCTTTTCGACTATTTTTTTGCAGATCAGAAACATTTTAGGAGCGAAGACCCCCAAAAATTGGACAAAAAGTTTTTCGTCAATTGTAGCTAAGGGCATTAATCAAGTTGGGTCTCAAGGCAAGTAATGTTGAAAGAATCTCTACTTCACTTGAAATTTGAAAGAATTTCAAGTTTACTGAAATTCAAACGATACAATTAACTTGATTTCAAGTCGTTTGAATTCCAGTAACTTGAAACTGCATTAGCAATGTGAACTTGTTATTTACTTCAAATATCCTCTCAGGTTTCCTTCAAGTTTCAAATGAAGTAGAGATTCTTTCAACATTACTTGCCTTGAGATACAACTTGATTAATGTGAACGAGGCTTAAGGGGTTATACCTAGTCAGGCGGCCGAAAACAGGCGAATAGGTATTTGTGAATTTTTTTTGAAGGAGTGGAAGCGTACATTTTCACAAAACTTTTTGCGCTTAAAAGAGCAACATTTAAAGAACATTTGGTAATTTTTTCGTAGAAAAATATTTACGCTTATAATAAAGTAACAACCGACATCCAAGAAGCATTTTTAAAAATTTGGTTTTGCGGTGAGCACTGCCATTTGGAACCAGATTATCTAAACTCAAGAAACAAAAACGATTTCATTAGTATATTAATATAGTCTCAGATTGACGGAGAGAATTTTCCGAAATATCAATTTAAAACAAAATGGCGGCTATTTAAAGTTGAAATCCTGAATTTTTTCGCGTGATTTTTGCACGAAAAAATCAGGATTTCAACTTTAAATAGCCGCCATTTGGTTTAAAATTTTTTTCGCGTGATTTTTGCAAGAAAAAATCAGGATTTCAACTTTAAATAGCCGCCATTTTGTTTTAAATTATAATCTGGTTCCGAATGGCAGTGCTCACCGCAAAACCAAATTTTAAAAAATGCTTCTTAGATGTCGGTTGTTACTTTATTACAAACGTAAATATTTTTCTACGAAAAAGTTACCAAATTTTCTTTAAATGTTGCTCCTTTAAGCGCAAAAAGTTCTGTAAAAATATATGCCTCCGCTTTTTAAAAAAAATCCCAAAACCAACTTCTTTTCACTTGAATAATTTCCCCGTGTTTTTAAATTCTCAAAGGAATTCTAGTTAAGGATTTATCGGAATCGTACCGCACAGACATTTTGCGAGTGTACGTTAATCGTTGTACCAATTCGAAGAAACGGAACGTCAACCGCTAAGTGTATAGACTGGCGGCGACGTGCTAACTATTGCACATTTGTCATTCTGCCAAAAATCTGACGTCCTTTGTCGCTGCAAAAGTTACGCACGCATTTCTGTCCGGCTTGTACTGGCATAAATCAAGACCAGAGTGCAGGTTCGTGCCAAAGCTAAGGTGCAATAAACGGAGTTTCCTAAAACAATGACGTCAATCTTATATACAAACAAATAGTTTGTATATTCACTGCCGAGCAGAACGTTATTTGAGGAAAAAAGAAAGCAAAAGTTGAATCGGCAAAAAAATAGATTTTTCCTCGCGGGAATCTAGAAAATATTTGCGGCGTATTTAATAATCAGTGCAGTAAACAATTTGTTCAACAATTTGTTCTATTTGCGAAGAAGCTATTCCCGAGATTTCTATTCTTAGCATTTAATTTGTTATATCGCCGACGCACTGGCAATTTTTGAAACCCACATTCGAAGATTTCGACTGTTTTTTACTGAAGCCAATTTCAAAGTCAGTTTCGTAGTTTCGCATTATTGTAGAAGAAAGTTCTGCTCAAAGCGTTTTGCAGGAAACGGAAAGGGTAAGTGAGGGGATGCTGGAGAAGCTCCCATTGAAGATAAAATTTAAAATGTAAACTCGCGTCGGCGTTGTTCGTTTTTATTCACTCGAGTCTCCATATTTTTTAACCCGAAGCTTTGTTGTTACAACGCGAAACGAAAGCTGCCAGAACATTTCTGATACAGGAAATCCAAGGTAATAAAGAAGCGACGGACAATTGTTATTGGAAGAAATTTGTCATAAAATGAAAACCCTACTAACTTTTTGGACAGCCTAATTCATAGTTATTTAAGGGGTCATTTTGGTAATCACGCCGCAAAATTCGGCAACATTCAGGTTTTTTTTCTCAGTGAATATAATGAATAACAATGCCATACTTGTTTTTCATTTATTAAGCTACTTCCCATACAGCACACTCTCGTTGCAGCAACGTGGCAGGAACGTTGCAGTGCAATGTTGCAATCTTAAAATATCTCCTTCGTTTTTAATCATGCGAGAAAATGTCTCGGGAAAAAAATGATTGCTAGACAAAAAGGACAACATATTAGACGTGGTTGAGTTTGTATTTTTATTGGCTATAACGTTACAGTAATGAAAATACGTCATCCCATTAAAAAAAACCCTCGATGATCTTGAAATTTCGGGAAATATAACCTTGAGAAAAGAATCGTCTTCGTCAGAATAATTGTTTCTCTGATGCAAACACTTTTTTCCTTAGACATTTTCTCGTATCATTAAAAACAACGGAAATATTTTAAGTTTAAATGGTAGTTGCAGCAACATTGTCATAACGATGCAGCAATATTACAGGGACGCTGCATATTGCACCGCAACATTGCCGCAACGTTGCAGCAATAATTCTATGTCCGCCCCGTGCAACGTTGCGTTGCAACCATGCAACATGGCAAAGTTACTGCAACGTTCCTGCAACGTTGCCGCAACGAAGTGTGCTGTATGGGTGGTAATGTATACGGAACAATTTTTTAAATACACTTTTAATTGTGTTTTTCAATGTTATCTGGAGTTCACAATCACGCCTTTGAAAAGAAATACCTCCCTTACTTGATGTTTTGAAATTTTCCATTTTTACTTGAAGTTTGATTGCGCGCAATTTGGTTAAATTTTGACTTACGTGGCTAATTCTGGCACCTGCGATAGCGGTACTCATAATGATTAAGAATCAATTTGGTTTCTTTGTTCCAGATGAGTTTGGGACCTGAAATCACTCCCGCTGTCTTTTCAAAGGCGAGATTTTTAACTCCAGATAACACTGAAAAAATGCAATTAAAAGTGTATTTAAAAAATTGTTCCGTATACATTATAAGCAGATTAATAAATGAAAAAAAAAGTTTGACGTTGTTATTTGTTGTATTCACTGAGAAAAAAACCCTGAATGTTACCGAATTTTGCGACGTGATTACCAGAATGACCCCTTAATATTTCTAGAGTCCTTTGCATTAGTTGTATGGAACTGTGTAAATTGCATTGAAATTAGAAAATTTTCAACTTCTTTTCAAGCTTCCCTAAGAGCAAATGGAATGTTGTATACATTTCATATGCAGTAAGAAGGAAAAAGTTCCTACGTCTAGTAAATAGAGTTTCCCAATGAATCATTGCGGTCAACGTCGTGTGGACTCTTACCATTTAGAAATGGAACTACAGAAACCTTTGAACTATGTATACATATGGAACAGAGGGGTGAACGTTTCACTTCTGAAAACTATGATCGTATCCCTGTAGCTGTTTCACGTGGACCAGTGTTCTCAGAAATACAGATACAAGTGAAATAGAGACCTGCTTATTTCCCACTCCATATCCTTCACTTCTGGCAATTCTATGCGGCACATTTGTATTTTAATTAATAGCATTTTCTTCGTTATATATTTCACTAGGCGTTGGCCGGGTTATATATCTTTTTTCGGTGAAGGGGAGGACATTTTTTAAAAAGATTTCTTAGCAAGCCCCTAGGAACCTGCCTACCAAATTTCATGGTCATAGGATTCAGTGGTTCCAGAGAAACCCTGATGAGTCAGTCAGTGGTATTTGGATTTTATATATACAGAAATTTAGATTCTGACTTTATATAAAAAAAATGGTTTATTTATTAATTTTTTTGTGAAAATAGTCACATTCATCTGAATTAGCTAGGCATAATGAGCTGGGATACATTTCGTGACCCTAGAGTTTAACGTTCGAAAGTTTTTAGGGGACAAATAAACACACAAACACTTTCTGCTTTATATATTAAGATTTAAACATCTACGAGTTATAATATAAATCCATTGAACCACTTCTCTCGGAATTAATATTTTCCATTTCAGCAATAGAATGAGGGGGATCCCAACTTCATGTATTTATATTTCTAAATTTCTACTACTCTCTAGGTATTCATTTATTTCAGATACTGTATTCCAAATTAGGGCTGGGACTATTTGAATAATTTAAGTTTCGAATATTTTACAAGTATTCGAATGCTACGAATAAACGTCGAATATTTGAGTATTCGAATGTTATTATTCGAATACTACATCAGTATTCGAATAGTATGGTGTGAAGAGGGTCAAAATTAGCTTACAAGATAATAATAATAATTAGCGTAAAGAAATTGATTTATTATTCACACCATACTATTCGAATACTTAAATATTCGAATAGTATTCGAATACTTGGATATTCGAATAGTATTCGAATACTTGGATATTCGAATAGTATGCGAATACTTGGATACTCGAATACTTGCATATTCGAATAGTATGCGAATACTTGGATACTCGAATACTTGCATATTCGAATAGTATGCGAATACTTGGATATTCGAATAGTATGCGAATACTTGGATACTCGAATAGTATTCGAATACTTGGATATTCGAATAGTATTCGAATACTTGGATATTTGAATGGTATTCGAATACTTGGCTCGTCGAATAGTATTCGAATACTTGGATATTCGAATAGTATTCGAATAGTATGCGAATACTTGGATATTCGAATACTTGGATATTCGAATACTTGGATATTCGAATACTTGGATATTCGAATAGTATTCGAATAGTATGCGAATACTTGGATATTCGAATAGTATTCGAATAGTATGCGAATACTTGGATATTCGAATAGTATTCCAATACTTGGATATTCGAATAGTATGCGAATACTTGGATATTCGAATAGTATTCGAATACTTGGATATTCGAATAGTATGCGAATACTTGGATACTCGAATAGTATTCGAATACTTGGCTCGTCGAATAGTATTCGAATACTTGGATATTCGAATAGCATTCGATTACTTGGATATTCGAATAGTATTCGAATACTTGGATATTCGAATAGTATGCGAATACTTGGATATTCGAATAGTATTCAAATACTTGGATATTCGAATTATACTCGCCGAATAATTGAGCAACTGAAGTATTCGAATATTCGAATACCGAAAAATTCGACAAATAGTCCCAGTCCTATTTCAAATGGTGCAATGTTTTGAAAGATTTCTGTACTCTCCCTGAAAGTATGTGAGTCTTCAAGGAATGCTTTTTACAGTGCAATCTTTCCTGATGAAACTCCCAGTAACGTGCTATCCGTAGCATTATGAGAGTTTCGTGGAAGAGAGTTAAGGGAAGGAGAGGAGAAGATAGGAGGAGGCAGATGACCATGGAAAAGAAGGAAGGGACGGATTTGCAATGGCTGTATCGAACTGTCGACGATACTAAGAAGCCGAAACTTTCCTGGAACTTCCGTTTCTTCAAGGAATATCCTCTAGCTACTCTCCCTCGTCATTCAGACGCATTCAAAAGCTGCCTTGCCACTACAGGAGCCCCGTACCTCATTCAGCCATTCAGTTACCTATCTAATGTGTCTTAAACATTTTAGAAAGACTTTTCGAATTATTCATACTTAAATTGTTTTCACTTATAACAATTTACACGTACAGTCCTGGGCACAGCACGCAATTTAGTATGAACTGTATAAAAACATTTGTAAACACTGAAAAAATTGCAACTGTGTAGTTTTCTGTGTGGATCTTCATTTACAACGCCTCACTTGCAAAATGAACAATACGAAACTAATACTGATGTGTTCTGCAAGTATGTCTCGCTTCAACAGTACTTATTGGCGCACCTGTCGAGAACTCTATTTACAAATAATATTTCGTGCAAATGTTGGCGTTCGTGTGATAAAATGGATTTCTACAATCAATTTCTCTCAATCAATAATTATAAAAATTGTGTTCAAATTGTGTCGAAGCCAAAATAGTTTAAAAAAATTCAACGCCCAGTTGTAATAAAAATTCATTATACTATTACTTCATGAGGTAGAATAGTCTACCAATAGGCTTTAATAATAGAGATATTTACATGGAAATTATTAAAAATTTCATAGTAGGGTTTTAATGGGTAAAAATCCCTACCCTGGCGCCCGCGGGAGATTCCCTTCTGGAGGCGTCGGGGTGCCTTTTGAAGATGTCTCCACGTTAAAAAAAACTTTATAAATTTTTTTTATAAATTATTTTTTAACTTGGAGAAATCTTCAAAAGGCACCCCGACTTCTTCAGAGGGGAATTCCCCTTGGGGGGCGCCAGGGTAGTGTGGGATTTTTACCCATTAAAACCCCACGGCCACTATGAAATTTTTACTAATTTCCATGTAAATATCTCTATTATTAAGTCCCATTGGCAGAAACGCTCGAACACCTATTTACTTATTTTCGATATACATCCATCGTGCCAAGGCTCATAAAAATCGGTGCCTACCACATAGTGTCCTCCCCTTGTTGGACAAAGAGTGGGTATTTTCTCCAGTGCAGAGTGAAGGTTCCTTGTTTTTAACCAGTAAGGTAAACGTACCTATTATGAAACGCTTTTCGATGGGGTTATGCAATTGTCATCTAATTTATAAAATTTAGTGGGTTAGCATTGAAAATTTGCATACCATTCGATAGGCCATTGTTTTGTGATTATATAATGAGCCATAAAATGTATATTTATTATAAATAAAAAATAATATGACTAAAAAACTAAATGAAGGACCTGTACGTATTATGAAACACTGTTTTCGTACCATGACCCGGTGTTTCATATTCAATGTCCCTATTATGAAACGCCCCGTCAGGTTAGGTTTTTGATATTTATTAAAAAAGTTTGAATTACGCATACTTACTCGTATTTATGATGAAAACGTGAATATAATATATTTTATAAACGCTCTAGGGCAGTTTAAATAATGAACTATTTCTCTTTTTCACTGGAAATATCTAATTATCAAAGCTGAGGCGTGTGTTTCATGAACTGGTACAACTATGTGAACACGTGTCCGTGGTCTTGGAACACGCTTCCGAACCGTTCCATAAAGCGGGACATTCAAAAAATTGAGGTACACAATATGAAACGGTTATTTTTATCAATGAATTACATTAAAACCATTTTTTTGTAATAGATTATTGTATAATAATACTTATGTTGGTGAATTTGTACAAAAAAGAATGTATAAATATCGACAGAATGTTTGGCAGTTGCTTATATATGCCATAACTATTTCTTATTTCGTTATTTGTGATGCTGTTTCAAGAAGGGGACATGTTTGGGAAGGTGTTTCATAATAGGTACGTTTACCTTATCTTGCGGGGGTATTTGAACTTTATAACCCTTTGTGATTCGACAGTTTTGTAGATGCATTTGCCACCAACAAAATATGCTTTAAATCGCAAGGTCACGAAAAACGGACATTCCCAGTTTGTCCCCTTACCCTTCATATGTGCATACTTCCTTCGTGTGCGTGATCTATATTGTGGGCAGCCGCGATCCATCGCATGGGAACCTTACTTCCGTTCGGAGACATGAATCTTTTCATGCGCTTCGAATGCAAAGCGGAACGCTCCGCTGAATCGAATGGAGACGAAGGAAGGAAGCGGATTGTCAACAATGTTTCCCTTCTTTATCAATGAGACTTCCTCCTTTCAACCGTGTGATAACTTATGAATAATAAACGGTTAATCAGGTGTGATTAACATCACTCCGTGCTTAATGAAATATGGTAATATGGAAAGATATAACGTGCAGAGGTTAGGTTCGCATGAATGAAAATGTGGAAAGTACTTATACAGGGTGCATCGAAATTCGTGGTTACTATATGTCGTGAGAAAGAAATTGTTGCTTATACTGTGTAAACTCTAAGTTAAACTACCTCTGAAACTAATACTAGTATAAAAGAAATATAAAAAAAAATTAAAACCGACTTCAGAATAATAAAAATGCACTAAAAAGTAAAAAATAATTTTTTCCCATATTTAATCTACGACTCTCGTATTTTTTAAGTCGACGCCAGATTTACACAGTGCAAATGATGAGGCGCTGACCTAAAAAATATGAGAGTCGTAGATTAAATAAGAGAAAAAATATTTTTTACTTTTTAGTGCATTTTTATTATTTTGAAGTCGGTGTTATTTTATTTTTTAACATTTTAGTTTTATATATATTGACTCAACATGCTGAGGAGGTATGCGCGTAAAGCATAACGTATAAAATAATAATAATTAGGTGACAATAGTTTTTATTATTAACCAGAAATGGCAAAATTTTGGGCCAATGTTGATACTGTGTAGGATGAGACCACCAGTTCGAATAAAAAGAAGATCATCAAAATCGGTCCATATGCTGGGGTGTTTTGAGGGGACAAACATAAAAAAAACGTACTCCTTCTTTGAAGTCGGTTAAAAACTCTAGGATAGACACTGTAACACTTTCCTCTTGAAAAATGAAAAACTAGATCAAATCGTGAATAAGTAGGTACTTGTCGATCAGACCATATAAATTTTCAATTGCAACAAATACTGCAACCGAGGTACTGTTACGATATTCCGCAAATCGATATTCAATTTTATCCAGGAAATTGGAGCACATCAATTTTTTAACTGCTCCGCTCCAACGTCAAAATGCTTACTCCAACTCCACTTCCCACGCTCCGAGTAGAACGTTTGCACGCGGCAATTCCGGCGATCAATTTTGCAATTTTTAGGCAACGTCGCTATTTGTTTGCCTTTTCGCCGCGCGCGTCCCTGTTAGCACCGGGCTTCGCGGCTCTACAATAAAATATTTTTTCAGTGAAGAAAAATTGAGAATTAATATTTTAAAAATTTTCATTCATCTGCTTCTGTGAAAAAAATAAATAAATAAAATTCAGATAATAAAAAATCTGGAGCAGTGGAACAGTAAAAATGTTTCGTGCTACGGGCGAAAACCCATTGCTCCACTGCTCCAGCCCCGGATCCGCTCCAACGCTCTGATTTTAATTATAGAATTCTCTGAGAATAATGATCTTTATGCTCAACAATTTTTAACAATTTTCTCCACCCATTTCTGTCATATCAAAATGGAAAGTTCGTATTAACGCAAAACATTCACTATCAATAAGTACAGGGCCGTTCCTGGCGGGGGTGCAGAAGGTGCCCCCGCACCTGGGCGGCCAAACTTAAGGGCGGCCGCAGGCCATTTATTATATGTAAAATTTTGACTAATAAGAATAATAATCGAAACTCTTTTGCATGATAAATGTTTAAAAATATATATATGTATATAGATATAAAAGTAAACACTGCATATCAAATTCTTAATTAAAAAATATTAAATTAATAAGGGCGGCCAAACTTAAGGGCGGCCGCAGGCCATTTATTATATGTAAAATTTGGACTAATAAGAATAATAATCGAAACTCTTTTGCATGATAAATGTTTAAAATTATATATATATATATATAGATATAAAAGTAAATACTGCATATCAAATTCTTAGTTAAAAAATATTAAATTAATAAGGGCGGCAATATTGTTTTTGCACCTGGGCGGCCAAAACCCAGGCACGGCTCTGAATGAGTATGTATGTAGTAATGTAAATGATGTAACACAATGTTACTGTTGGAGTATTTGTGTATCTGCTGCGAGGCCAGACTTTCCAAATTCTGTCTGTTTAGTTTAGATTACGTATAGAATGTTCAGGAAATGTGTTGCCAGCGCCAAGGAGTCATAAATCTCGTATTTCCACCCTAAGCTCTTCTGTTCCACCACTACCATATGCACAGTCTCTTGAACCGCATCCTGGACAGGTTCGCTGAATTCGCTCTTTCAAAGCGCCGGATTTTCTTTGGCTTTCGAATTGTGCAGCCCATGTGGACAACTTGCCGTTCGAAAATTCTCGTGTTCAAAGTATCTAGGTATAGTTAAATCAGGATACGTTTTTATTAAAAGCTATAGCGCGATTTTTAAATCTCTTGGACTCCAATATTATAATTAATATTAATTTAATGCGCTAAAGCAATGAAAAATAGTCAATAGATAAAAACATACCTACTACACACTTCTTTTGGTAATTGTAAATACTGCAATCTGCCTAATACGTAATTATTTTTATTTTGATTAACGAGTGAAAGGGTGGGGGAATTTTTCAAAAATTGCCGGAAATGGAATTTTTATTCTGCGATTAAATTTGATATTTTTGGGGCATACATTTTTTTATTTCATAAGTAGTGTATATTATTCCGCTCAAACAATTGTGAAGGGGTATTTCACCCCCTTAAATTATTTATTTCTAGAATCGAAAAATTCCATTTTAATAATTTTCACTTTTATAAAATATTTTTCAAAAGGTTTTTTTATTATTATTATTATTATTAAATGTCTTTATTCACCATTACACATAAGATTACAATGGCGAATAAGCGAGGTTCAGCATTAAGTGCTGCTCTGCAACCTAACCTAACAATTTACTCTGGAGACGTTTCATTGCAATTGAAAATAGAGTATATTGGACAGAAAGCAACCGTAAAGATAAAGTAGGATAAATTAATTGTACAGAATAGCAAATTAATAGCAACAGGGAAAGATGGTTAATAATGAAAATAAAAAAGGAAAAAAAAATCCTTCCTGGCGGGGAATCGAACCCCGGTCGTTTGCGTGACAGGCGGCAATAATGACCACTTTGTTTCCTTTTTTTAACATATGTTTAATAACACCAGTAATAATAACGATAACAAAGATAAGAGCCTTAAACGTATAAAAGGAAAGGCGTTTTTACAGGTTTTTACTAGACTAAAGACCCTTGTACGGGTACGCGCAGTCTCTTTTTGTTTGTCGCATTCCATTTCAGTGATAACACTGCGGTATATGAGCCGTTCAGAGGACAAATCGATTAACTCCACTTTTTGAAATATTTTAATTTATTATAAATAAAAAAAGTTATGACTGAACCAAGTGCTTTGACACTTAAATTTAAAATATTTCAAAAAGTGGAGTTAATCGATTTGTCCTCTGAACAGCTCATGTATTAGGCAGTAAACCTAATTTGTACTTTAATTATATTTACAAGGGAAGATCCCAAACCCGAAAATGAAAAAATATCTGAAACTTTTTGAATATGTAGGGAACTTCCTCCTGATTACAACGCAATTTCTTTTGCTGTCAAATTCACATTTGTCACTCCCTTAGAATGAATTTGGGTGGGAAACAAAAATTGCGTTGTAATCAGGAGGAAATCCCCTACATATTCACAAAGTCCTAGAATTTTTTGAATTTTCGCTTTCAGGACCTTCCAGGGGGTTACCATTCTGATTTACGATTTTGGAACAGTGTTTCAACTGCCACCTAGGCAACTCCAATTTTTTCGTACTAAAATTCAATATGGCCGTGATCACGTGTTCATGATTCATCTGTAAAGGCTGGAACAGACCCATCAATCCTATCAACAATCCTATCGAAAAATAAGTTTTATAAAATCAGTTTGACAGTAACTGGTATGTATATAGTTGAATATATAGTTTTAATGTAGTATATGAAGTGACATATGTCGTGACATAGCTCTATAAAAAACATTATAATTTAAAAAAATATTCTACATATACTGCATTAAAAATATACATTCAACTATATACATACCTGTTACTGTCAAACTGATTTTATCAAACTAGCTCACATCAATCAACAATTCATAAATGCCATGCAATGAGTATCAATGGCGTACACAGTAAAGGCTGGAACAGACGTCCAGTAATTTAGTCGAATAGCAAGTAATTTAGTAATTGACCATTGTTTTATTAAACTATTCAACTAAATTTTAGTGTCCACACACGAGAAATTACTAAATTACTTGCTACTCGACTAAAACACTGGACGTGTCTGAACCATCATGAACACGTGATCACGGCCATATTGAATTTTAGTTCGAAAAAATTGGAGTTGCCTAGGTGGCAGTTGAAACACTGTTCCAAAATTGTAAATGAGAGTGGTAGCCCCCTGGGACTTTCGTTACCCATACAACACACTGCGTTGCAGGAAGGTTCCAGGAATGTTTCAGGAAGGTTGCGATGCAACATCGGAACGTTCCAGTAACATTGCTGGAATGTTGCAGGAATCTTCCTATGTCCGCTCCTGTGGAACATTGCACGGCAACGCACATGGAACCTTCCTGCAACCTTCATGCAACGTTCCGGAGATTTTCTAACAATAGTCACGCAACGTTCCGGAAATTTTCCAGCCATGGTCACGCATCTATTCACTACCATCACCACTACCATTTGTTGCTTACTTAAGACGTCGAAACCTTCGCAACCGAGCGCTCGACGCCCGAGAACAATGGGGTGTAAGTCTAATTAAAGGAATAAAAGCATAGAATACAAAAATATCTCTAAAATGTTATCTTTTAAAGACCGAACAACGATGCGCCGTCGTCAACGATGTATCCACTTGATGTTGAGCAACACATGCTCATCCTGGATTAGACGACTTAGAGCAACACAGGCTCACCCATAATCGCACTAACCTCGGACACTCACATGTCCATCTTGGATTTTAAGAAATAGCCTGAGAATCTGGGTTCACTTATAGTCTCACAGACCAGTGTTTATGTGAACCTCATCATCATCATCATTATCATCGGCAATCTCCCTCAAAGGTGAACTCAGACGGCGCGCCTTTAAGTCCAGTCAAGCCTCCACGCGAGCCGAGCCGAGCTGACTCTTCAGGTTCGCCAGGCCACGTGCTGTTTGAATTCACCTCAACGTTGCAGCGTAGAACAGCGGTCATCCTCCTCGGCGAATGCAGGATCCTCGGACCCAGGCAACCACTCGCTGCGTCCCCAGATGGTATCCATCTTGCTCCTTGTTGCTACCCTCTTCGCCATGAGCGCTCAATCCATTCCCTGCAAGTGCAAAAAGAAATATATATATTAGACCATATATACCGGGCCTGTCCTTTACGGTGCAAATACCTCCTCAAGTCCTGGGACCCGGGCAACAGCCGAGTGCGGAACTGTTTACGTTGCTAACCACAGCATGGGCTGCGGGAGAACTGCAAGACTGTGCGTGCGCCCATACTGGTTCATACCACAAGTCTATACAGCTGGGCCTCACGCGAAGGGGCGCACACACACTCTTGCAGCTCTCCCAAAACCCACGCAACGGTTAGCAAGGTAACAGTTCCGCGCTCGGCTGTTGCTCGGGTCCCAGAACTTGAAGAGCTCACTACTCTCACTAGCACACCACCATGGCAGTCCTCAAAATTGCCAACTTGACTAGCAAACTAGTCATTGCTGCCGTAATCGTCGCCTTGTATAGTAATCTAGAGCTTGATCCCATCGGCAGTAACTACTGTTCTAAACCGTTTCATCCCCTCACGCACGTCTTCTACATTATAACGATTATTAGGTAAAACCGATCGAACTCGAAATGGTCCCTTACACTTTGGAAACAGCTTACGACTTCCCCCGTAGCAGGCTTAGGCCAGATCCACACTATTGGTCCGGCCACGCTCTCGTCTCGATCAAAATCACATCCCTGGGCGTTCACACTATCAAGCCGGACGAGTGTGGACGCTCAGGGATGTAATTTTGATCGAGACCGGGCCGATATATTGTCCACGATCATTACTAGAGCTGTTTGGGTACTCAAATATTCGAGCAGCTTGAAATTCGGACTGAGCCGGACTCGGTTTACGAGCCGAGCCGGGTAACCATAAAATCCGGACCGCTCGGAAAAACCAGGTAGCCCGAATTGTTTCGGGTGGCTCGGAAAATCCGAGCGTCTCGAATGTGGTTCGAGCAATCCGACTGTGTTAAGTAGGTGAAATATTTCGAACGGTATGGAATATTTTAAGTATTATTTCTCTGCTGGGATGTAAATGATGGTTATCAATAATGGTAAATGGTAAATAGAAATATTCGGTAACAATTGAAAATAATTAATTAATTCTAATCTGTTTTAATCTGTTCTAATCTGTTTAACTTTCATTTCAACCATTTCCTTTGTTTCTTTGAAGAGATAATCGCGACCTGCTTGTAAACGTTTGAACATATACCTCTTGCGTAATTAGTTTTTGTCAATTCATTATTTTGTATATCTATAAATAATTCATTATTTCACCTCTTTAATAATAATAATAGGACCATCCTTTCGTCCCCGATTCATTCGACCTCGAAGCTCGAAGTGCTAGGCGTCGGCGTTCCTTGGCAACTTCCACGATGAGGCATATCACCTATGCTGTTCATGAACGCACATAAGGCACCCACGTCTGCAAGCTGCGCAGCACGCACCGCTAGCGCCACCCCGTCATCAGGAATACCCTTGATGACCGCATCCACCAAGTACTTATCAGGGATAATGATATCCAACTTCCGAAGTTTACTTAACTTCTGGAAGCAGTAATCACCAAGATTCTGTCCCGGTTTCGCCTCGTATAGCGCAGCCTCGTTGAACAGCCGACCAAACGGAATATTCTTTCGGAACTGCATCACCAGTTGCTCCTTTGTTTCCGCCCAGGTAGTAGCGATTTCTTGTCGGCTGTAGTACCACTGTTTAGCATTGCCCCGCAATCGCGGCAAGATCAAACGCGTCACGGCCACGTCATCCCAGCCATACCTGCTGGCTAACTCGTCCACGTGTTTTACCCACTGATCGATCACCAAATCATCCGTGGCTGGATCAAACACGGGAATCAACATCTCATCCCCTGGTTGAGCATCAGACCTCGGCCGCGAATATGAGGAATTGCACACGTTTTCCACCACCCGCACGGTAGACTGTGAATGTCCACGTGATTGCGAGCGCCTAGATGATCCCCAGCGCGAGGATGATCGCGAGCGCACAGATGATCCCCAGCGCGAGGATGATCGCGAGCGCGCGTATGATCGCGAGCGCACAGATGATCGCGAGCGCGCGTATGATCGCGAGCGCACAGACGATCGCGAGCGCGCGTATGATCGCCTGCGCGCAGATGATCGCGAGCGCACAGATGATCGCGAACGCGAACGCCTTGAGGTCTCCGCCTCACCTAGGCTCTTCCTCCGCGCACTTCCTCGCTCCGGCAAAATTTCCGCAGGGGAATCACGTCTGTTCCTCTGATTTTTTACAGTCGGGCTTCGGTACAATCGACCACTCATATTGCCTCTTTAAACGTTGACACTCACTACAAGTCTTATCAAAGTCTTGCTGCACTACGTCCTTACAATAATACAAAATGAATCACACAGGCACTAAATATACCTAACTGTGCCATAGATGAAATACAAAATAACTGTACACTCAGCGCGCAGGTGAATCCCACTTCTGATTTAAAAGACTAATTAAAGGAATGCGAGAATAAAGTACGAAAATATCGTTTGAAACGCTTTAACGAGAGAACAACGATGCGTCGTCGTCAACGATACTTCCACGAATGCCTCTCCGCGTCGCTACCTGCAAAATCCTCCCTTGTGTACAGTGAATGGCGGAAATCTCATACGCCCGTACCGCTAAACGCGGTGGGGGAACGCCACGCATGCGCGCAATAGCGGCGCGACGTCGAACCAATCAATGCTTCGGGAAACGATGGGAAACGAAGCGATGCCAGCGCCAAGCCAAGCCAACTAGTCACACTCTCGTGAACCAAGTTAAGGTATACGCGTATTGGTACAACGTGTGCAAGAGTCTAACCTCAAATATATTAATACTTTTTATTGTTAACCAAGAGTGATCATTGTCGTTCCCAATCTTCGGTGTACATCGTGTACATCACCTGCTGGAGTAGGGCCTGCTATAATTACTAATGTGCCTGTAATCCCTACAATTCAGTGGGGGTAGTATCATAAATCATATCCTGTTTCTGAAATTTTGCGGGACGCTTGGGGACGCTTGCTCTCCATCGCTCTCTCCTTTTCTGGACATCGTTTGTAATGTAATATTTCCCAAATAAATTGTAATGTAATATTTCTCAAATACATTGTAATGTAATATTTCCCAAATAAATTGTAATGTAATATTTCTCAAATACATTGTAATGTAATATTTCCCAAATAAATTGTAATGTAATATTTTATAAATATATTGTATTTTATACGTGTATGCACTTGGAAATTTTAAATCTCAAAATATAATTTGAAAGTGGTGTTAGTCAAAAATTAAAAAAATCGAATTCATTACTTATTTTGTAATATAACACAAAGTAAATGATGAATTCAATTTTTTTAATTTTTGACTCGCCACTTTCATAATCACCGGAACTTATAGTCATAAGTAAGGGATGCATTGGATACAAATTTTGAAATGCCCGCCATTAGTAATGTAGTGTATATCCAACCCGTTAGAGGGTGTTAATGCGGTGTTAACAAAATAATACACGTAGTGGACCTACCCTGACGCAGCCCCAAGAAGGCCTGGTTTATAGCACCCTCAAGTGTCGACCGCAGGGTGGCGTGGAAAATCGCTACCAGCGGTAGCTATTTTGGAGTGGGGACAGCTACCCACGTCCACGCAAGCGCGCGATGACGTCACGACCGTTGAGCCAATCAACTCCAAGATGGAAATTAGCCGACGCCAGCGCCACGTCAAGTCAACTAGCCAAGCCAAGTGAGGCCGCAACCAACCAGCGTCGACAACCGATTCCCCGCGATGCTGGTTGGCTAGTTGGCATGACTTGGCGCTGGCGTCGGCGAATGTTCCAGCGATTTTCATCTTGGCGTTGATTGGCTCAACGCTCGTGACGTCATCGCGCGCATGCGTGGACGTGGGTAGCTGTCCCCGCTCCAAAATAGCTACCGCTGGTGGAGATTTTCCATGCCACCCTGGTCGACTGCGCTGTCTCTCTTCCAACTTGGAAATTCCAAGGCCCTCGTTGATGACAGCTAAGTGAACGCTTGGGAACACATCGAGAAACGATCAAAATCTCACATTCCTTACAGGGGACATAAGAAATAAAGATGGCATTAGCCATTAAGAATTCTAGCACAAATTATGTCGTGTTTGGTTATACTTTCATTGGGAAAACACAAGGAATCAAATTGGTCATTTTCGCGAAGATACGATGAGAAATGCGGAACTTGACATTTTTCGTTTCTTAATTGTCGAGCGTCCAAACCCATCAAACTCACAAGGGGAGGACACCATGCGGTAGACACCGATTTTGATGAGCCTTGGCACGATGGATCTATGTCGAAAATAAGTAAATAGGTGTCCGAGGGTTTCAGCCAATAGGCCTTAATAATAGAGATATTTACATGTAAATTATTAAAAATTTCATAACGGCCGGCCGAGGGGTTTCAGTGGGTAAAAATCCCACTCTACCCTGGCGCCCGCGGGAGATTCCCTTGTGGACGCGTCGGGGTACCTTTTGAAGATGTTACCACGTTAAAAAGAAATATACATTTTTTTTATAAATTATTTTTTATAATTTTTTTTGTTAACTTGGGAAAATCTTCAAAAGGCACCGCGACTCCTTTATAGGGGAATCCCCCAGGGGCGCCAGGATAGTGGGGAATTTATACCCATTAAAATCCCACGGCCACTATGAACTTTTTAATAATTTCCATGCAAATATCTCCATTATTAAGGCCCATTGGCAGAAACGCTCGGACACTTATTTACTTATTTTCGACATAGATCCACCGTGCCAAGGCTCATAAAAATCGGTGTCTACCACATGGTGTCTTCCCCTTGTCAGTGAAGCATGAAATCAGAGATGGAAAATTCGCCTACCACCCGAATAAGAGACACTTTTCGGAACCTGAAATTGTCAGCTTATCCGGGGACCATTATATCGCGCAATGACAAAAATTTCATTTCATTGGCTACTAATATTTATATTAATCAGAGAAAAATTATATTTTAGGAATGATGGACATAGCATGAATTATAATTTTGATAGGTTAATCAGTGACAGTTACCGACAGAGCGACGGACGTGTAAGCTATTTCAACCTACGTTTTCGAGAGGTCGTTATTATCGATCGCCTTAGGATGGGATATCTTCTCCACCCTGTATGTCATTTAGTACTAGTTTTATCGAGGAACGCAAAAGAATAATACAAATTTGCATGGGGTGCCGAGGACACGGCATATATCTGGTTACGTCATTTTGTACCATATGCCTAATTTGAGGGTTAATAGGTGACAAAGAACACATTTTGTTCCGCGAAAGATATATAAATATGCAGTGGTTACTTTTGCATCAGCATACAATTTTAAATATATTAGGTTTGTTCTGATAAAATAAATAATATGAGTATTAGTTTTAATAGTTATTTTATGTTAGGTGAACCAACTGACCCGGACTTACCCTATCTATCTACATATACTTTTATCTATTATCTATCTATATATATATATATATATATAAATGATTATCAGTGGTATTTGATTTGAATTATATATATATATATATATATATAATTCAAATACCATATATATATATATATATAATTCAAATACCATATATATATATATAATTCAAATACCATATATATATATATATATAATTCAAATACCATATATATATATATAATTCAAATACCATATATATATATATATATATGGAACCACTGATCCAATGACCATGAAATTTGGTAGGTAGGTTCCTCTTGGCCCCTAGGTGCTCGCTAAGAAATCTTTTTAAAAAACTCCCTCCACTTCACCAAAAAACCATATATAATATAATGTATACATAGGTTATGTGCGTTATTGCGTCAGAGCGGAGCGCGGTTCGCGCCTTGACCTAGGTACATGAAATTTGGAAGGTACATTGTTTTCATGACGTAGGCGCCCACTAAGAAAGGTTTTTTGGAAATTACGTCTCCAAGGGGGTGAAAAGGGGTAAACTGTGTTTTCACGGACTTCTCATTATCTCTTAGGCCCGATTAGATATCAACTTGGTTTTTTACTTCGAAAGGTTAGCCACATAAATGCCTAAAAACCAATTTCAGGATTTTTCCCTAATCAACCTCTAAGGGGGTGGTGAAAAGGGGTGAAATTTGTTTTCATGGAGTCCTTAATATCTCTTATATTATATTATATTATTATATTTATATTATATATATGTATAAAGAGAGCCGATTTTTATGTTCGCACAAAACTCAAGACCTATCGAACCGATCTTCCTAAAATTTTAACACGCTATTCCGGGATACTCTAGGACAGACATAGCCCACACAGCACCATAACATTGCAGCAACGTCTCTGCAATGACACGGTGCAAGATTGCAATATTGCACCAAAACATTGCAGAGGCGTTGCAGGTTCAATCCTATGTACGCCTTCGCAATATTGTAGGTGTGTATTTTTCCAAAGTTGCGGCAACATTACAAATATGTAGTCCTGCAACGTTCCGGCAATGATTCTGCAACGAAGTGTGCTGTATACATTGCAGTGGCAACGTAACAATACACGTCAATGTGTGCGCAATATTGCAGAAATATTGTAGGATCGTTGCCACTGGAACATTGCAGTGGCAACGTGTGCGCAATATTCATGCAATATTACAAGAACGTTGCCACTCAAATATTGCACAACAATATTGCAGCATTGTTCCTGCAATATAGCAATACACCCTGCAATAACGCAACATTGCAGCAACGTCCCTGCAATACTCCTGCAACGAAGTGTGCTGTATGGGAGGCTATGTAGCATGTCTCAGGAACGAAGAAGCGCCTGGTATGTGTTGCGCTGGAGTGAAAATAAATCTCCCAAATTAGGAGAGAATGTTATCGTCTCCGAAGTATTATGAATAAATTAAGCTTTATTTCAAAACATTTAATTTCCTTAAAAAATATTAATTCTAATAAACATGAATCAGTCACGCTAATATCTCGGGCGAAGCTGAGCCGGGGGACGCTAGTACCCTATATTTGGGTGGGTCCCAGATTAAATAGTCACTACATCTCTGCAAGCCACAGCACATCGTAGTCATTAGCATGACCCTCCCTATGTTCCTCTACGCCCACACCTTTCCCCTTTTACTACATATCTGCACAATCGCCCCTTCTTCCCAACATTCTTTACCCGTTCACACCCCATCACATATCCTCCATATTGCAGCCCCTACATTATTCCCTTCACGTATCTGCGCTTCATTCGGAATCCCATTCACCCCCATGGCCTTACCACTTAACACACTTCAATATCTTTATCACCTCTCCCATTTCATCCAAACTCATCTCTCTCTTCTCTTACCGCTCAGCTCTACTTAGCTTCCCTCCTAACCTTCATCACTTACTCTCACACTTCTTCCATTCATTCTCTCTGTAAAACACTCATCCCGCTCATCCATCCCAATTCCTTTATTCACGTCTGTCCTCATCTTTCCCTCATCCCTTATTGCGTCTCATACCTTCCCCTTTGAACTAGCTCCCTTCGCCTCTTCCATGCAGTTCCCCCTCGCTCCTTTCATTCGAGAGCACACACTCTCTGATATTCATCTCTTGCGAGGGCGAGAGACATGTGATGACATACTCCTTCATCGATCCTTTAGTTTATATAATTTCGTACGTGAAACGCAGCATTACTTAATGGCTCAGTAAGAACATTTTATCAACTTTGTGAATTTCAGTTTTTAGTGTACTAAACAATTACTTGTTTGATTTAATTTTATTTAATCTATAGCTGGTAATGTGTAATTATTATGTTTGCTTTATGGTTACTTTATATTTTATGTGTATAATAATTTTTTTGTGGCGTGCAAAAGTATTCGGCCACCCTTTAAAACAGAACAACTTGTTTAGAATTGGTCCAAAAGGCTTGGGTTTTTTTGGGAAGCCAGAAGGATTAGTTTGCTAAGTGACGTGATTCGTCGTTTTGGAAAAAATTGCAAATGGTCGGAATTGCGAGAAAAATAGTAAATGTTGTGTTTTTTTAACTTTTTTGTCTGTGCTCGTCATGAAAATTTAAAAAATGACTTTTGTAGATTTAAGTTAGTTGTATACGTGCTGAAAATTTCATCAAAATCGGGTAACGCAGCTATGAGCTACAAACAGTTAAAGTTGGTAAAAATTACAGTTTTCGAAACTGCCGAAATGTAGAAAAGAAAATCGTTATGGAAGTGTATATACAATATATTTAATTAATACATGCAATATATTTCTATTACGATGCAATACAACATTTTTTAAGATTGTACATAAATGATATTTCAAATTATAAAAAGAGAAGCTATTATTTACCTAATAGTAATGCCTTTTGACAAAACTTTTCATTTCTACCGCTATAGAAATATACACGTGATAAATTTCATTACTAATTTAATATTGTATTCTAATATTACATTTTAAAATCCACACGAAACTATGGTCTACTCGCTTATTTTGAAAATACTTTTACTCTCGACGCATAAATAAACGTTACATTTCCTCGCAGTTCAGATTTATTTTTATATAATCCTATAGCAAAATACCACACTTTAAAGTTCTGTATCTGAAAGATCTTTTTTTAAACTCGTGTCCAATAAATTTTTTACCCTGACACCGGGCGAACAAAAATAACTTTGAAAAAATGTTACACTTCAAACGGATTCTTTCTGCCTTTTAATATGTGCCATCAAAATCATATTTAGCGGGTAGTCTGGCTTTACTATGGCAAAGCGTGTCTAGTTCAACTTATTAACTGGGTCATTTCTCCGGAAACGTTCCCTGTGTATTTTAAAATGGCACATTGAAAACTGGTTAAATCCAGTTTAACTCACTTTTACAGTGGAAAATCCTGATTCGATTTACTAAAGTATTCTCTCCTTTCGCAGGAGCGAGATTACGAAGTTTCCATGATTTCATTTCACCTAAAGTGGAGGTATTTTAAGGGAGTTAACTCGTCCTCCTCGATTAATAAGTTAATATTTCTTAATCCACAGTTTCCAGAACAAATCTATTCATACTCTGTATTTGACAGATGAACCTTTTCAACTGAAGGGTAATGATTAATTCAAAGCAGACACTTTAAGTTCGCCACATGGAAATGTAAGGTTAAATACATATTTATATTATTTTGCAGATATAAGTTTCCATTTTGCGTAATAACCCATACTATTTATTTTCAGAGTGTCTTGTTGAAGTCGAGTTCGCAAATGCTACGATGTGCGAAGGAGACGGCGGAGATACGTTCTCTGCAATTTTAAGGTTAGGTTGGCAGCGTGGCGTACCCTCGCACGGTATCTCAGTGCCGAGGGAGCGTGGGAGTGGAATTCCCTGATTCTCACGAGCCTTATTTTGGGAATGGCTGGTTCAGTCGCCCGGAAGCGAGACTTACAAATTTGGAACGGTGGCCCATTTTTTACGCTACCTACTCCTCCGCACGTTCTGGCTCAACCGAATTCGCCGGACGATTCTTGGAACTGGTCCTCCGGCTTCCTCGGAATCACTTTTCTCAACTTGGCTGCCATTTCCTTGAACCAACTTTTTTTTTTCAACTCGCTGAATGAATCAACTTGCATTTTTCCACCCAAACGTATAACGCGCTTGAGAGACTTAACAGCGTGGAACACGTTGACTTACAATTAGGAACCCTTACTTACACCAAAAGTAATAAATTTAAGAAAGTATTTAAACAATCGTTTAAATGGTTATCAGTGAGACTTATTTAACCCATACGTTTGCAGAGAAACGTGTTACCTCACGTTTCTTATTTTTATATTGCATAAAGATATGAAGGATGCAGGGGGGAAACCCAGAAAGTCAGAAATTTGAAATTTTAGCAAATAAACTTTGAAACACTATAAATTAGATACCTATTTTTGTACGATTGCCAGTGAAAATATTTTTTAAACGTTGCTCAAATGTTGTATTTTTCCCTGAAATTATAATGAATGTTTATACTTACTTGTATAATTAATTATTTAATTGAACAATCACTGGACAAATCGCGCGCGAACGTAGGTGACTTTTATAATTTTTTCTAAAAAAAGTATAGAATGTAAGGATCTAAAACTTTCTGTAATTTATTCTGCTAGAAATGTAGAGTATAAAAAAATTTATTTCCCCATAAAATTAAAAATTATTTACCCACTGGACTATCGCCATGATAATTCCCGACAGGATCATCCAAAATGAAAAACCAAAGAAATTCCTTAATTACACTGTACACTAAACGCAGTGTACTTTTGACAATTGTTTGTGGCTAAACAAAGAAATAAGTCGATAATCTGTTTAAACACCTTTATTATATACATCTTAAATAGTTTCACGCTTTTTGTTTTTTCTTTTTTCAAAATTGCCCTTTAAACGCTTTTTTTCTTGAAACCACCATTTGAACAAATTTTATTCGACTCACTTGAAATTTTTACAGTTAGCTTCCGAACTACATTCTCCATCGAAATACGTATCGATATTGTAAAATATTGTTTTTCTTAGAAATGGTAAGCATTTCAACAAAAAGTTCACTCTCTAGGTCCATTCATCTACGCCCCAGCACCATTTTCAGCTCAAAAATTGTATTATGTAATAAATCGTAAAATCGGTATGTACTTCAATGGAGAATATAGTTTAAAAGCTGCTGTACAAATTTTAAGTGAGTCGAATAAAATTTGTTCAAATGCTGCTGCTGGCCAATTTGAAAAATGTGGTTCCGAAAAAAATGCGTTTAATATGTCATATTGAAAAAAATAAAAGAAACAGAAATGGCTTGAAACTACTTAAGGCGTGTATAATAAAGGCGTTCAAACAGATTTTCCACTTATTTCGTTGTTTACCCACAAATAATTTTCAAAGGTACACTATGTTTTTGTGCCGCTATAGTGGTGTTACTATGGCTGGGACTATTTGCCGAATTTTTCGGTATTCGAATATTCGAATACTTCAGTTGCTCAATTATTTGGCGAATATAATTCGAATATCCAAGTATTCGAATACTATTCGAATATCCAAGTACTCGAATACTATTCGAATATCCAAGTATTCGAATACTATTCGAATATTTAAGTATTCGAATACTATTCGAATATTTAAGTATTCGAATACTATTCGAATATTTAAGTATTCTAATACTGATGTATTCGAATAGTATGGTGTGAATTATAAATCAAGTTCTTTAGGTTCATTTGTCAGGATGAAATCTTGTAAGCTAATTTTGACCCACTTCACACCAAACTATTCGAATACATTACTATTATAATCACATTCGAATACATTACTATTCGAATAATCACATTCGAATACTCAAATATTCGAAGTTTATTCGTAGCATTCGAATACTTGTAAACTATTCGAATATTAAATTATTTGAATAGTCCTAGCCCTAGGTGTTACCCCTTAAATCTTCCATAATTCAAAAGGGAAGATCCCGAACCCGGAAATTAAAAAAATTCTGAAACTTTGTGAATTCGTAAGGAATTTCCTCCCGATTATAACGCAATTTTTGTTTGCTGCCTAAATTCACTCTAAGAAGGTGTAATAATTGACCCCTGATAATCCGGTTATTTTCCGATTATGAGTTATAACTCGTGATCTGAAAATAATTTTTTTACCAATTGATAGATCTAAATAAAAGAAGTAACTGTTGTCTTAAACCTTTTTTTCTATCTCTTACAGTTCGCGAGTTATAACACAAAATCGGAAAATAGCCGAATTTTCAGAGGTCAATTTCACCCCCTTCGAGTGAATTTGGGCAGCAAACAAAAATTGCGTTGTAATCAGGAGGAAATCCCCTATATATTCACGAAGTTTCAGAATTTTTTGAATTTTCGGGTTGGGGATCTTCAAATTGTATTCCCCTGCGCCCTTCATACATCACATCACTTTTCTTATTTTACAGAAAAGTATATTACGTCACTTTTCTTATTTTACAGAAAAGTATATTACGTCACTTTTCTTATTTTACAGAAAAGTATATTACGTCACTTTTCTTATTTTACAGAAAAGTATATTACGTCACTTTTCTTATTTTACAGAAAAGTATATTACGTCACTTTTCTTATTTTACAGAAAAGTATATTACGTCACTTTTCTTATTTTACAGAAAAGTATATTACGTCACTTTTCTTATTTTACAGAAAAGTATATTACGTCACTTTTCTTATTTTACAGAAAAGTATATTACGTCACTTTTCTTATTTTACAGAAAAGTATATTACGTCACTTTTCTTATTTTACAGAAAAGTATATTACGTCACTTTTCTTATTTTACAGAAAAGTATATTACGTCACTTTTCTTATTTTACAGAAAAGTATATTACGTCACTTTTCTTATTTTACAGAAAAGTATATTACGTCACTTTTCTTATTTTACAGAAAAGTATATTACGTCACTTTTTTTAATTTACAGAAAAGTATATTACGTCACTTTTCTTATATCGCATACCTTCCCGCACCATTAATGGAGACTCCACCATATTTGAAAATTTTAGGTAACAAAATCATGGAAAAAAAATTCGCACATTTTTTTCAATTATATATGCGACTGCGCTCACACTAATTATACGCGTTTCTACAGTCCCTCCTTAAAAAGAACGCATCGCTCCCAGAAGGGCGAGTTGTTACGATCGAATAAATGAATAGCTAACGGTGCAATAGCAGTCGTGTGGTTGCAGCACTCCGCCGACACCCACCGTTCCTATATAGCCGTAGACGCGTGCAGGCAGGAAGTAGCATGACAGCCTTCGAGTGATCTCTCTCTAGGAATTAACAACATTCCTAAGAGACCTGTCATTAAACAGATCTATGCCTGGCATGAAATCTTTTCTGAGAACCGATGAATCGTAATATGTAAATTGCCCCGCTTGCTGCACGTTAAGGTGCACGCGAATGCCGGTAAAAGGAAAGTCGAATCAACTGGTTGCATCATTTTACTTTTACCAACCTTGTTTACGTATGGAACTACCATTTAGATGGGAATTAGTTTCCCATCTTCTGTTGACCCTTGAGCATTTGAACTCGTAGCTTAACAGATAACCACGTGACGAATGCAGAGTCAACTTTCACCCATTAAGATTCCAAACATAAATTATTCCTATATTAAATTATTTAAAAGTCTATATGGAACCCACAACTTTGCAATATTATAGAAAATGCAACATAGTTCTGTTTTTTTTTTTTGTTACATGGGTGTTTGTAAACTTTTGTGACTGACTATATTATATATATATATAGTTTGATTGAAAGGCTGCAGAAGATCCAAAAGAAAGCAGAAGCCTCTGTTGAGTGAAAGCAGGTGTCTACTGTGAAGGCTAGTATGTGGAATACTTTCTTTTAAGGTTACATATTTCGAGATCTCGAAGACGCCTACATTTTTTTTTAAGCGGGTGGCATAGTTTCATACTCACAGCCATAATTTGACCAAAGGAGAAGTTCAATCGTGTATGATGTATTAAACTTTGGATATCCTAAGATCTCCTTTGGATGACGTGACCAGCTATTCTTATAAAATAACATGACTTAATGTGCAGAGACGATGTGTATTTACTTAAAGGTATGTTTCCCTATACGCGTCTGGCCGCAACGACAAGCAATTCAAAGTCGATTTTCTCGAAAATGAAGCGCGATATCAAAAAATGTTACTGTTTCTTTTCGACTTGTAACAAGTACATAAGTCGACAAAAAGGAGTACAATTTTTTGATATTACGCTTCGTTTTCGAGAAAATAGACTTTGAACTTCATGACGTTGCGGCCAGTCGCGTGTAGGAACACCTAGTGATCCTCTACGGAGTGATCGCCCTGCTGGAACTGCCAGTTAGAACCGCATTAAAAATTTTTAAATCCGGATTGATGCGGTTTTCTTCCCGTAAATTGCAGATTGAACCAGATGAAATATTTTCTATCCGTTTCAAACCGGATATGCATGTCAAAATCTTGATGGTATCTATCTGTATTTCCTAACACAATTTGTCATCGGTTCTGCTCGGATTTACACGAAGTAACTCGCATATTACTAGTAAACTTCTTGAGTAACTTTGTTCATTTTTTAAGCTGGTTCTATCTGGAAATCCAGATCCAAATCAAAATGGCATTCTATTGGTCTTTTCAAATTATTTTCCTACCAGTTCATACTCAGATTTGCATATCGTAAATGCATGTTCAAACGCATGTTCAAATGTATGATTTCTGGATGAAATCGACTCAAATTTTTAGTTGTTTCAAACTAGAATCTAGAAGTGTAGATCAAAATTCAGGATCATACTCATCAGTTTTTCCAAGCCATTTTACTACCAGATTTTATTTGTATTCGCGACACATTTATACTCCCTCGACCGATTTACTCAGGTTATCAAGAAGTCGTCAAATAACCGTTACCACTTACACCGTGAGCTAAGGTTTGATATAATTTTATTCTTAGACCTACTATATCAAAAGATTCTGCCGCATCAATCTTGCATCAAAGTCTTGATCACGGAGCAAGCTGCCTCGTTAGCTCGCGGCGCCGATCTTATGTCCCGCGGCGCACATCGCTGCTGCGAGAGGAGTTACCAGTATAGCGGCCACCTAGCGGTGTTCGAACCAAATCAATTATTTCGAAGTATGAGTTTCGTAAAACCGGAAGGAACCGCATTAATTTTCTATCCGCTAATCCATTGGAAACCGAGTTAAATTTTTGTCTTCGAACCTCATATGCATCCTGTGAATTATTTGCTCTGCCAATCCGGATCGCGACGGACTCAAAAGAGCTTGTGGCATTTCCAGATTGAATCCGTAAGATTTTTGATCCGCAATTTCGGATACGAAACTTTCGGGTTTATACAAATGGCAATTCCTGATAGAAACTGATAAATTTTGGACCTGAAAAATCCTGATTCATCCATCGATCAGGATATCCGCATTGAACCGGATTCTTTTTTGAACTGCCAAAAATCACTGCTTGAAAATCCACGGAGTACCGCATTGAACCAGATAGATCCAGTTCAAAATTCAATGCGGTTCTAACTGGCAGTTCCAGCAGGGCGGAACAACGTGTATCGTTGCTGATTGGTTGCTGCGATTTGGAGCAAAAGCGGAAGTAGACTGAGAAAGAAACTGGAAGAAAGAATGAGACAGAAATGCGGGTAGAAAGAGGTAGATAAACAATCAGCTTGGAAAGCAGACGATTTAATGAATGTTTAGGTTATGTTATTTCCGGTTTTGCCCCAAAATGGCTGCGGTTATTGGGAAATATTCTGAGAGCGCCATCTACTAAAGTAAGCTCTGTAATCGGGTGAATCGTGTTACAGGACTGGTGTCACACAAGTATTGAAATAGTGCGATAATGTTTTTGTCATTAAATAATCTGTTAAATTTTACAAAATCGATCATCAAACAGTCGAAATTCCCAATACTGCCAATTACATGTGACAGCTAACCCGAGATTAGACTGCTTTAATTTTCGCCACCAGATGGCGTAGCAGAAATAAGAAAATGCCAATACCGATCACTTCCTAGAGGATCACTAAGAACATCTACCTATACGCTGGAAGAGTTCTACTAAACATTGGAACATCGTCGTCATGTTTGTTTAACCGTTTGATATTATTTACTGTATAAGGGGCAAATAAAGTATCTAATAGTCATGGATTTGAATTGTTTAAAAACTTACCATAATATTGAATATTTCACCTTGTTATTCAAAGTCAAGAGAATTAAATGGAACACTGAATAATTCGAATAACAAATGGATTCAGTAGGTGAAAAAGGAATTTGTTAAAAAAAAAATCAAAACACCTCGCACATTGTTTTGTTCTATTTTTCGTCCAGTGATCCAGTAACATTTCACCCACACCGATGACATTGATGATGCAAACAGGCTGAGTCATACGTAAATCGTGCGCCGATTAAATAGAGGCACGTAAGTTTCAGCAAATGCTAAAAGCTGCTCGATGGCTTCCACGCCGCTGTAAGTGCGGACACGTTTAGCTAACATAAGTACACAAAACGTGTCCTCTATTTCCGGAACGATTCCTAGTAGACCTGTCGCCCCGTTTCTGCGTCTCTACGGAAGCCATACGAATCGCTGTACTACTACCTTCCAATCAACGAAGGAGATGAGGGCTGTTGGAAATATTAAAAGACTAGCTCAAACCACTGGGCGGTGCTGAGGTATAATATAATATTTTTAAATTAACTGGCGCCTTCGTTAATTGTCACGCAATGCTCACTTGCACATACTTCATTAATTATGCAATGCTTCCTTATATAATAATGCAGTGAACTTAAATTATTAAAAAGTGTCAGGGGGATGAAATCAGAGGGAGGGGTTGGGGTGCCAGATTTAATGGGGTGCTTCTGTTTTCTGCAGGATCCTTGAGAGTGCTTGTGCATACTTTGATCCAGATCGGTTAAAGGGATTAGGATTTAATAGGGACAACACAGATAGGCAGTCTACAAGGTGTTTATAAATATGAGACAATTTTTCGGGATGGGTTCTACTCAGCAAGATAATAAGACAAGTTGGCATCCGAAAATCTCCAATAACGCTTAGGTTTAGAGTTATACCCATATAGCACACTCCGTTGCAGGAAGGTTCCTGGAAAGTTGCAGGAAGGTTGCGGTGCAACATCGGAACGTTCCAGCAACATTGCTGGAATGTTGCAGAAATCTTCCTATGTCCGCCCCTGTGGAACATTGCACGGAAACGCACATGGAACCTTCCAGTAACCTTCATGCAACGTTCCGGAGATTTTCTGGCAATGGTCACGCAACGTTCCGGAGATTTTCTAGCAATGGTCACGCAACGTTCCAGAGATTTTCTAGCAATGCTCACGCAACGTTCCGGAAATTTTCTACCAACATAGGAGGATTCCTGCAACATTCCAGCAATGTTGCGGTGCAATATTGCACAGCAAAGTCCCAGCAACATTCCTGCAATGTTCCGGAATTTTTCTAGCAATGGTCACGCAACGTTCCGGAGATGTTCTAGCAATGGTCACAGTAATCTGCACCTACAATAATTATTATTGGTATCAATTAGGGAAAATTCGATACAAGAATCGATTCTGGAACCGTTTTGGAACCGATATAGTACCGAAAAAATAACGGTTATGGATACGATATGAGGAGAGAAATAGGAACCGTAACCAATACAGATAATAGTTGGAAACTTCGGTTCTTCATAACAGTTATTCTGAATAAAGGTTCTTTAGAACCGTTTGGAGAACCGAAATCGATATTATAACAATTTTCGAGCCCTGCTTACTGCGGGACCTTTGTTGTAAAATCTCCGAAAAGTTGCGTGACCATTGCTAGAAAATCTCCGGAACGTTGCGAGACCATTGCTAGAAAATCTCCGGAACGTTGCGTGACCATTGCTTTAAATCTCCGGAACGTTGCGAGACAATTGCTAGAAAATCTCCGGAATGTTGCGTGACCATTGCTAGAAAATCTCCGGAACGTTGCAGGAATGTTGCTGGGACTTTGCTGTGCATATTGCACCGCAACATTGCTGGAATGTTGCAGGAATACTCCTATGTCCGTCCCTGTGGAACATTGCACGGGAACGCACATGGAACCTTCCTGCAACCTTCATGCAATGTTGCGAGACCGTTGCTAGAAAATCTCCGGAACGTTGCGTGACCATTGCTAGAAAATCTCCGGAACGTTGCAGGAATGTTGCTGGGACTTTGCTGTGCATATTGCACCGCAACATTGCTGGAATGTTGCAGGAATACTCCTATGTCCGTCCCTGTAGAACATTGCACGGGAACGCACATGGAACCTTCCTGCAACCTTCATGCAACGTTGCGAGAAAATCTCCGGCACGTTGCGTGACCATTGCTAGAAAATTTCCAGACCGTTGCGTGACCATAGCTAGAAAGTCTCCAGAACGTTGCAGGAATGTTGCTGGGACTTTGCTGTGCAATATTGCACCGCAACATTGCTGGAATGTTGCAGGAATCCTCCTATGTCCGCCCCTGTGGGACATTTCACGGCAACGCACATGGAACCTTCCTGCAACCTTCATGCAACGGAGTGTGCTGTATGGCTAAGCATTTTTATATTTTGTGAAACGCGGAACCGAAACGGCTATTAAAGTGGCATTTAACAAAGCCCAGCTGTGTTTCTGCGGATCGATATATTGATTACCATTTCGTCTTTGTTTTTTTAAACGCGCGAAGGAAAAGGTATGAATGAAAATATAGTGTATTAAGCCACCTGACGAACGCGCCAGTTTGCCGGTTGCCCTTTAATAGGCGTTTTGGGCCGGTATTTTACGGAATATGAAAATGCTTATAACTGCAGAACTAAACATTATCGGACATATGCGTATACCAACTTTTCTTATTATCTTAATGACTAGAACCGACCCTGAGATATTGCCCCACATATTTATAAACACCCTAAATGTATTAGGTTGGTGCATACGAAGTGACAGGGAAGATCGTGTAGGGAAGATTGAACGAAAATATTTTTTGCTTTTTAACTGTTTTATATTTTTTGTTTTTTAGTTTCTGTGACAGTTTTAGAGTCTTAAGCCAGCGTTGGCGATTGCTAGTTTATCCCCATCATAAAGCTATATTGTCTTCTCATGTTATTATAATGTGCCAAAGAGTTATTATTCCGTGATCTATAAATAAATAAAGAAAGGAAGAAAGGAACTTTTACCCGCGATCGGCAATTTCATATATGAGCCGTTCAGACTTTCAGAGGGCAAATCGATTAACTCCACTTTTTGAAATATTTTAATTTATCATAAATAAAAAAAGTTGTGACTGAACCAAGTGCTTTGACACTTAAATTTAAAATATTTCAAAAAGTGGAGTTAATCGATTTGTCCTCTGAACGACTCATATACCAAACCAATATTTTATATATATATATAGGTAGAAAATAAAATATACATAGATAGATTGGTGAAACTTTCCATCTCGCAAGATTGGACATTTTCATTCTTCTTTAAAAATACTAAAGAATATAATATTGCGCACCTAATACTGATCTACTAAGCCTAAGCAACAGTGAGGTTTCAAAAACACAAGCCTAAACACAAGACAGCCGCACCGCGTAAGTTCTATGAACACAGTGATGATTAAATTCGTGATTTAGCAGCTCATCTAGTCTATTAGGTCATCCCATAAGTACTGCTGTTTTTCTGAGAACCGAGTTTCTAACAATATATGTACCTCCACACGAGAGTCACTTATGCATTTCGCATAAACACTAGCTTGCTTACAGATCTTTAAAGAATGCTGTACCTATCATAAATTGACGGGCATAAATCCAGTACTTCACTTATTACAAATGGTTAAAGGGGCTGCTCTTTCAGAGGTCCCAAAAGGAAAGGGATTCTTCAGGAATTTATAGAGGAATTTTGAAAAACTATTCAAAATGAATTGTTTGTGCGAACATGGAACCAATGAGCCAAATCGATCAAGGCAAGCAAAGTTTGGGGATTGGCTAGCTCGATAAGCGTTTACGAGGCGGGGGACCTGGTGTATTCGGTAGAAATATGTAGAAGGTGCTTTTTGAGAATTGTTTGTAATGAAACTATACAAGCAACACCAGTGCCATTTGGAATTACCGCGTTATTTTTATATAAAAAAGTGTTTGTTCACTTCTTGAACTACATAATATGTAGCCACATACTACGAGCTACATAGCCTGAAAGTTTCAAAAAGTTTGCATGTATAGTTTCCCCACAAAAAATTCCCAAAAAGGACCTTCGTTTCTACCGATTACACCAGGTTCCCTTCTTAAGCACACATGAATCACCCTCAAAGGAACACGCTTTCTGGGTACAATTTCATCGGGATGAGTGTGAAAGAGCTGAACAGTGAGTAGCCAACGAACGGCTTGGTCCTCCCCATACAGCACACTTCGTTGCAGCAGTATTGCAGGAACGTTGCTGCAATATTGTGTTGTTGCAGGTTGCATTGCAATATTGCGGGAACGATGCTGCAATATTGTTGTGCATTATTGGTGTGCCAACGATCCTGCAATATTGCAGTAATATTGCCAGTTCGTTGCCGTGCAATGTTCCATTGTAATGTTGCCGCAACTTCGCAAAAAATACACACCTGCAATATTGCGAAGGTGGACATAGGATTGAACCTGCAACGTCTCTGCAATGTTTTGGTGCAGCATTGCAATCTTGCACCGCGTCATTGCAGAGACGTTGCTGCAATGTTTCAATAATTTTCAATAATTTAACGTAGCTCGAATCGGGCAGCTTCTAAAACAAATCTCAACGCCGAGGGGTGCGCGGGACAGCGAAATCACTGAAATGCCTGGACTGGTTGATGGAATCCGTGTAAAGGCGATCGTCAGGCAGCGAATCGGGACAAAATCGGCCTCCTCCCGGCAGAGAAGAAAGAAGATATTCCCCGCGCGTCAGGATTTGCTCTGGAATCCCGTTCGGTAATTCATGGAAGCAAAATCGTGCGATCCAATGGCTCTTCCACGAAAACGGTGCTCTCGGTTAGGACGAATGCGCGATATCGTCGTTTAGAGGGAGGTCTGGCGGCGCTTTGTCGCCGATTCTTCGAACCCACTCTGACTCCTTCCTATCTCTAACATGATGTTCGGTCACTCTTTTTACGCAGGAATAGCCGGGATCGTAATATACCTACGCAGCTGGACAGCTGAGGTATGCATCGCTTCGTGCGACTTACACGCGGTGCAGAAAAATGGGTCTAACCTCAAAGTTCTTTGATAGCAGGGGACACCTGGGTGAAGTAGAATGGTGAGGCAACATGGAATACTGTTAGTAGGTACACGTTGACAACGTGTATACGAGGGGAACCTGTTCGGGTACTCGAATAAAGCGAGCCGAGCCGGGTACCCGTAAAATTCGGGCGCCCGAAAAATTCGAGTAGCTCGAATTTGTTTCGGACGGCTTGAAAAATCCGGGTAGCTCGAATTGTTTCGGATTTTCCAAGTCACCTGAAACAATTCGAGCTCACCTCTTGTTCCGAGCGGCCCGAAACGATTAAGGGGAGGTTCCGGTCTAAAAGTACCGTTAAGGAACTAGTTTCTGATCAGTTTAGAGGGTTTCCCGCTTTAATATTTATTTTTAACCTAATAAAACTTTAAATCAAAAACATTTTTTTATACTAAAAGATGAATTAATGTTTAAACTTTAAGGAAAAATGTTGAAAAGTTGAAAATAAGTATAATTTAATTATTTATAAGGTATGGAATAATAAGGTGGCTAGGAACTAGTTTTTGATCAATTAAAAATACATGGGGACTAATTTTTGATCGGGTCAGGAACTAGTTTTTGATCATCTGAAATACATGGGAACTAATTTTTTGATCAGGTTAGGAACTAGTTTTTGATCATCTAAAATACATGGGAACTAATTTCGTATCAGGTGAGGAACTAATGTTTGATCAGATAATTTTTGTATAAATATTCATTGTATAATCATCAACTTTTTTATAATTTTATAATGGCCTAACCTAATTTTTATTCAGGTGATCAAGAATTAGTTCCACAAGTAAAAAGTGGAACTAAATAATGATCACTGACTTTTAAAGTAAAATAATACATATAATACTAAAATTCTTGCGCTACATTGTAAAGTAAACTATTGTAAGCAAAATGTATGAAAATAACCTTTAATACCGCAACAACGAGCAAAGAAATCGACTGTGGCGTCGATGGTGATCTCTTACTTCGAGCAGTAAGAGATGGCGTTCAACAGGCACTTTCTTCAAGTGGGTTACCTTACACATTTATTTTCACGAAAACTAACAATACCAGCTGCTTTCACAGACAACACATATATTTTTGAATTATCAATTTTTATGTTAGTAATTATGTCAAACAATTATTTATTGACATAAACTTAAAAGAACGATTTATTTCATGAACTGATCAAAAATTAGTTCCTGATCAAGAACTAGTTCCTTAACGGTACCGATTTTTTCTATTTCGTTTTTCGATTCCCATGCAGCACACTTCATTGCAGGAGTATTGCAGAAACGTTGCTGCAATATTGCGTTATTGCAGGTTGTATTGCAATATTGCAGGAACAATGCTGCAATATTGCCGTGCAATATTTCAGTGGCAACGTTCTTGCAATATTGCAGGAATATTGCGCACACGTTGCCACTGCAATGTTCCAGTGGCAACGATCCTACAATATTGCGCACACATTGACGTGTATTGTTACACTGGAAACGCTCCAACAACATTATGTAATATTGCGCACACGTTGCCACTGCAATGTATACAGCACACTTCGTTGCAGAATCATTGCCGGAACGTTGCAGGACTACATATTTGTGATGTTGCCGCAACTTTGCAAAAATACACACCTACAATATTGCGAAGGCGGACATAGGATTGAACCTGCAGCGTCTCTGCAATGTTTTGGTGCAACATTGCAATCTTGCACCGTGTCATTGCAGAGACGTTGCTGCAATGTTATGGTGCTGTGTGATAATAAAGAGTAATATTTCCAGCATAAAATGTGTCTTACAATTATTTTTACATATGTAGGTATACATTAAGTAGTACATAAGTTGTACGTATACATTAAGTAGTACATAAGTTGTAGGTATACATTAACCCACACAGCACCATAACATTGCAGCAACGTCTCTGCAATCACGCAGTGCAATATTGCAATGTTGCACCAAAATATTGCAGAGACGTTGCAGGTTCAATCCTATGTCCGCCTTCGCAATATTGTAGGTGTGTATTTTTGCAAAGTTGCGGCAAAATTACGAATATGTAGTCCTGCAACGTTCCGGCAATGATTCTGCAACGAAACGGCAAAATTCTGGCAATGATCCTGCAACTCTTCGACAATATTCTGGTGCGAGATTGCAATGTTGCACCGCGTCGTTGCAAAGAAGTTGCAGGAGCGTTGCCACTCCAATATTTCTGCAATATTGTACGGTAATGTGCGTGCAATTTTGCTGGGGCGTTGCCACTGGAACATTGCACATCGATGTGCGCGCAATATTGCATAACTATTGTAGGATCGTTGCCACTGGAACATTGCACGACGACGTGCACGCAAGATTGCAGAAATATTGTAGGATCGTTGCCAATGGAACGGCAACGAACTTGAAATATTGCTGCAATATTGTACGATCGTTGCCAACGGAACATTGCACGGCAACGAGCTTGCAATATTGCTGCAATATTGCAGGATCGTTGGCACTCCAATAATGCACAACAATATTGCAGCATCGTTCCTGCAATATTGCAATGCAATCTGCAACAACACAATATTGCAGCAACGTTCCTGCAATACTGCTGCAACGAAGTGTGCTGTATGGGAAGGTAGAGATGGACCACATCCCAAAATTGTATTCACTTATTTCCGTGGCTATTTATAAAGACATTGCACAATGCTCGTTACATATCCTAGTAAAAAATACTTCCCTACACGAGCCGATAAGTCTAATATTCAGTACTTTTAAAATCCCTAAGTTCGAGGTGATTTTAAAAACATACTCCATCTCTACCGGAGAATCGAGGCCCCTAACTTGTTATTAAAAGTATGCCAAAACCGAAGGGACCGTCAAATTTTTCTGAATCAACATCTCCATTCATGGACGTCGAGTTCCCTTCAGCATCCTGCTGAGGAGCGAACCTACTGAAAACATCGAGCCCAACCTGGCCGACCATGTTGACGCCTACGTCGAAGAAAGCCTGCTCGATCAGCGAGCTTGAACGAAAATCCGCCGAGCACCGAGACCAGGCCGGGTTCCACACCTTTCTCGAAAAAACTGCCGGCACCAAGCGGGAAGATGGGGAACGGTGCGCGCAACATCAATCGCACGCGTCTGGTGAGTCGGAGGGGGCGACGAACCGGCAGGGAAGGAGAAAGAGAGCAAAGGGAGGAAAGAGAGCAAAGGGAGCGGAGCACCATACAGCGGGGAAGAGATCTCCTCCATTCAGCAAGCCAGCAGGTACGATTTCCAATCGGGGACCGCTTCCTTGAAACGGGTGCTCCTTCTGAGGGATCCTGAACGGCTGCATGGGGGACCGCGGCTCGGAATACTGGTTCTACCCGTGGCTCCATTCAAGCGTTCTTGCACCACTGGCATCCCTCCGGTTGCTCGCCAAGAAACTCCTTGATATTCCGCTGCTGCACCGATCCAGTTTGTCCCTACGCGTTGATAATGCCGGCCGGGTGAAATAAAATGACGAGAGATGGTAGTTCGGAGGGCCGGCCGAACGAGCTCGTCCAGGGGGTTCGGGGTTCAACGTAAAGTCAGCAAAATACATCCCAAAGTTTACCTACCGTGACGAGGAGAAAGCGTAAAAAAAATAAAAGGCACTAAAAAGTAAAAAATAATTTGTTCCCTTATTTAATCTACGACTATCGTACTTTTTAAGTCGGCGCCAGATTTATACAGTGCAAATGATGAGGCGCCCACTTAAAAAGTATGATAGTCGTAGATTAAATAAGGGAACAAATTATTTTTTACTTTTTAGTGCCTTTTTATTTTTTTTTAAGTCGGTTTTAATTTATTTTTTTTTAATTTTTTATTTTTGACTTTTTAGTTTTATATAATATAATAATTTTATATAATAAAAATTAGGTGACAATAGTCTTTTTATTAATCATAACTGGCAAAGTATTGAACCAATACTGATACAGTGTAGGATGGGACCACCGGGGCATCGCCCTCTTTCGAATAAAAGAAAGATCATAGAAATCGGTCCATGTGCTGCGGAGTTATGAGGGAATAAACATAAAAAAAAATTATACATACGGGTCGAATCTATAACCTCCTCTTTTTTGAAGTCGGTTAAAAATTGTTAGCACTTTGGAGTGCAACTGTGAATATAATTTTAATAATTAACAGAGTCTTACAACAGCGTAAACAATAAGTTAGTAATAAGAATAGCGCGGTATCACACTACAATTCGTTTGTTATAATGGGGCTAGGTCTGGGGTTCCGGTCTAGAACCCATCAAAGTAGGCGATCTTTAGGAATTAATTAAAGGAAAGCTACTTCATATAATTTCATGGGACTTTTTGCACTGTATTAAGGATGTGTTTATCTATAGAAATACATTTTTTGTTTTATAATTAATCATTGCAGAAGGCACTAGGGAGTCGTTAAAGTCGAGGTGTCCATAAATTCATCAAAAACAGTGGAACCTGTAGCACCGAAACCATTGGTCTGAAATAAAAAACAATGCCAGATAATTAAAGGGCATGAAACTCGCTGGTGGATTTAGCATTAAAAATGACAAAAATGACATTTTTTTTTAGAAAATAACGACACTTTAAGTTTGAAATCACTAATTTCTCTGTACTTTTCGTCCTTTCAGTCCCCCTAAAAATTACAAGTTTTCAATTTTTTAAAAATTCTACTGGTTTCTCCATGATCCAGAAGTATATTACTCCAAATAAAAAGTTTCAGTCAAATCGGATAATAACTTTTCGATTAGGTTGGTACCCATGCATTTTCCGCTAAACAAATACCTAAAACCAAAAACTTCGGGAATTTTACGAATTTCAAAAAATCCCTTTAAACACGTATTCTTAAAAGGTTGAACATTCGAAAAGTGGAATAAAAAAATCGATTTTTAGACCGGAACATTCCCGTAAGTCATCTTGGAGAAACGTCACTTTCGACGTAAGGCTAGAATTCCCTGTCGAATTATTCTGTATTCAAGTATTCGAACACTTTGGTGATTCAAATATTCGGCGGGAATAATTTGAATACTATTCGAATGTTTGAGTATTCAAGGTCGTCCGCAGACTTTCTTCGAGGGGGAGGACAGCTTTGAAAAGTAGTCAAGTTGACAGGGGAAGATTGGTGCTTGTTTGAACCCATTTTGTAGCGCTAATTTAATTAAAAATTTAAAAATATCCACTTTTTTAGTATAAACTTAATAAAGATTAGTTTTTAAATATTCTTTTATTATTCATGACTTCTAATAGTGTGCAAAAGTTGCCTTTCATAAAGTTATTTAAACTGTGAAAGTTTGATCTTGATCAACAAATGTTTTGAGGTGCCGCAAGCCAATCAAAAGTCACACAATCAGTGAATATGCATTTTTGAATGGCTTGCGGCACCTCAAAAAATTTGTTGATCAAGGTCAAAGTTTCACTGCTTAAATAACTTTATAAAAGGAAACTTTGTCACGAATAATAAAAAAAAATTTGCCCTATATTTCGTTCCACCCTACTGTAAAATTTATACTGAAAATATTTAAACACAGATATATCAAAACCACTAAATCAATGCCTAAGATGAGCCTACCATTAAAATAAAATAAAAGTCACTTAAGGATTACTAAATCTTCACATAATGTAAAAAATAATTAATAAGCATTAATGACAAAGTCCAGGATTCTAAACAACCATGCAAAATCCTTGGAATAAACATTTCAAAAGCCTCATACAATTGAAGATAGGCAGAGCAGAACCGTACAGATGATTCTGAAATTCAGGATATTTTTTACTACAACAAAAGATTTATTTACACAATTCAATCGTACTAAAGTTTTATAAACATTTTAAACTGTCTTGGAGGTTACCAAAGTCTCAAAACATTGGCAAGAGTGTACATACATTGGTAATCGTAATAAAGCTTGAGGTACAAAAAGAAGCTCGCAAGGGAAAACAGGTGAAAAGAAAGGAATTTTACTTTATGCTGCCAAGTATAGGTGGGGCCACGTGGATGAAGATGAAATCGCGTAGCGCGTTGGTCCCAGGAGGGCCGCGCGGAGAGGAAAGGGTGACGGAGCCGGTGGTTAGGCCGCGCAAGAATCAGAGAAGGGGGCCTGGAACAGGCCCCACTTCTTCCACCAGGGAGTCCCTCTGGGTCCCACATTACGTGGACATAAAAGGCAACCCCGGCTTGGAGACCGTCTCTCTGACACATTGACACAGCCTTTGAACTGCTACGTGCGTGCTCCCTCCTACCTCCCTCGAGAATCCCCTTTTTTCCTCTTACTGCACCGGATCATCCGCTCCGCTCCTCGTTTCCGTTCGAGCTTCTAGCCTCGATATCGCTGTTATCTGATGATCTTCGTCTGGTCAGTGGTTTTTTGGCGCCTGCGAAGAACGCGCTCAGTACGTCGTTGCCCGTTCGTTAACGAGATCATGGAGCATTTTTCAGCAGTTTTTTAAACGCAGAGATCTGTGTTTCGCGTGCACTTAAACACACGGGAACATGTGTATTAACGTTACCTTTTTTTAATTCCTGCGATGTTTGGAATGCGAGTAAGTACTCGTGCTTTCGAAAATGTTATAGGAGTGAATGCAAGTGATTCATACTGGGGCTGGGACTATTCAAATAATTTAATATTCGAATATTTTATAAGTATTCGAATGTTACGAATAAACTTCGAATATTTGAGTACTCGAATGCTGCGAATAAACTTCGAATATTTAAGTACTCGAATGTTATTATTCGAATACTATTCGAAGACTGGTGTTTTCGAATATCTAAGTATTCGAATACTATTCGAATATCTAAGTATTCGAAACTATTGAAATATATAAGTATTCGAATATCTAAGTATTCGAATACTATTCGAATATCTAAGTATTCGAAACTATTGAAATATTTAAGTATTCGAATATCTAAGTATTCGAATACTATTCGAATATCTAAGTATTCAAATACTATTCGAATACTTAAGTATTCAAATACTTAGATATTCGAATACTTAAGTATTCAAATTCTTAGATATTCGAATACTTAAGTATTCAAATACTTAGATATTCGAATACTTAAATATTTGAATAGTTTCGAATACTTAGATATTCGAATACTTAAATATGTGTATTCGCGTAGTATTCGAATACTTGGATATTCGAATTATATTCGCCAAATAATTGAGCAACTGAAGTATTCGAATATTCGAATACCGAAAAATTCGACAAATAGTCCCAGCCCTAATTCATACGCGATTCATTTTGTTCGCAATTTTTCATTCCATTTGGCAGTTGTTGCAAATGAAAAAATTGCATCTTCGATGGGGGAAAAGGGATTGAGTATTTTGAGGTAAATGTTCCCAGTTTCAGAAAAATATAAGTTAGAATGATAGATATAAGCTGTGAAAAAGATTGTGGAAAACTTTTTTTTATTATCTTCGTAAATGAAAATTCGAAGTGATACAATTGTATGTGTAAAAATATATTATTAATATTACTATATAAATGTTGTACCCAAATGTTTTAAAAATCAGTTGCAATTTTCATACGTCCTGCAATTTATTGTATTTTATCGCCAGCAATAATTTTCTCTAAAATCACTATTAATGAAATAATCCAAGCAATTCAAGTTGTGGAGGTATATGAATTTCTTTGGAAAGGTTTCTAATTCACTAATTGTGGTCGTTACGATGGTTCCCCATCGTAAAGAAACAAAGTTACCTTTTTGTGTACTAATATCTTAAAATATTAAAATTGCCTGAAGTCAGGAACGTTACAATTATCGCCGATAGTTTTAATTTCAAATTAAGGGGTCATTCTGGTAATTACACCGCAAAATTCGGTAACATTCAGTTTTTTTTCTCAGTGAATACAATGAATAATAATGTCAAACTTTTTTCATTTATTAAACTACTTATAATGTATACGGAACGATTATTTAAATACACTTTTAATTATGTTTCTCAGTGTCATCTGGAGTTAAAAATTTTAATGAAAATCAGCAAATGACCCCAGATTTTTGGCCGATAGTATAAATACGTTGAATCACCACATGTGGATGCTAGCCTCAGTCAGCGAAAAGCCTCCGTGGGGGAAAGATTCGTTAGAGTTAAGTCATCATCCGTCTTTCGTAGCTGGGAGCGCAGAGGATGCGCGGGTATATCCTCTCGCAGCAAGATCTCCTTGATATCCATAGGCTGGTACTGAATAAGGTGAGAGAGGATAGCGCAACTGGTTTCACGATGTATCGGGCAAGAGCAAAATATTTAAACGATCAAATTTTGCATAATTTACTCCATAGCTACTTCGACAATTTCCTAAATGTGTTTAGAATTTCGAACTTGCATTTTTAATGCAGGAGATGCACAATGTAGGTAGGAACTATTTAGACTTAAAGGTGAAACTGGAAGAAAGTTTGTCTTCACGCGTGTAAATAATATAAAAGAAAGATTAGGATAATACGAAATATAGTAATGCTATCATATTGTTTCCTGCTGTGTGAATTTAATTTCACATTGGTCATTTCCATCCACCCCTCGTTTTCAACTTTAATATTTCATGTAACGAGGACAGTTTTATTGGAATTTTAAATATTTATCTCTATTTATATTTAAATATTAATTTATTCATTCTTAATGTTATCGCTTCAGCTTCCAATTTATTTTGAGTTCTTCCCTTTGTAGATCTTCAGGTTGGAATTATGATGCAAAAATGACTTAAGATGAATTATTCTTATTAAGAAGTTTACAATTTAAATGACCATAAAATCTGAGAAAATTTGAGAAAATAGTTAAATTATCGATTCATAGAGCAATATCACTTTTATACAGAGGAAATTTGAAATATATTGTTGAATTTTATTGTTCATGACCCTATCTCCAGGATATTCAATTGTATCAGTGTAAAATGTATCATTTAAATAGTATATCACGGCAGTAATTAACCTTATATCGACATCCAATTCTGATCTGCATTTTTTCCTGTTTCTTTTGTTCTTTTTGGTTTCCTCCCTTTCCTACTTATTTTCAATCTGCTTCATGACAACATCCACACTTCTGTACAACTTTTTACAAAATGCAATTATTTAAAATTTCTTACTCATCTTACTCGTCTATTTTTGCGAAAAATATAACTTCTTATACAACAGTACAAAACACGGTAAAGAAATAACTAAAGCGAAATATAGAGTAATATTTCTTTAAATATGCGCTAGTGAAGAATACTGGAATATTCTTTTACCATGCAGAGAAAAGACAGAGATGCTTAATTATATGTATGTAAAAAATGTTAATACTGTAATGACACAACAAATTTGTAATTAATATACAGCGTATAATTCTCTTCAAATTATGTTAACTACGTGGAAATTTTAATATTTACAAATTAAACACAAATGATGGTTCCGTGGAAACTGTAACTCTATTTACATTTGCCGTTGATTAATTGTTCCATTCGTTAATTACGTTTACACATGTCAAATTTACCTACCTATACCAAAAAGTAAAACAATTATTATTTAATCACTTAACCAATTTATTTTCCTTGTAGCTTATTAATATAGTAATACTTTTATTGAACTGCAATATTTCTATCGCAATACATAGAAAGTTTCTTATTAAAGTAAACTCATGGCACCATAATTAATGCAAATTAATTAAAATACTGCCGCCACCGTTAATTAACTAATTAAGAATACATGCAAAGTACTACCTATTACACTGTATTTATGTGAAAATATATCCATCTAGTAAAAACACAAAAATGTATAAGGGAACTCAGAGTTGTTCCAAGTAAATTTTCTCGAATTTGGCTGAAAAGCGCGCCTTACTGCTTTGAGAAATGAATGTCCCAGTGAAGACCTTCACGTACCGTCAAGGACCAAGTTCCTGATCACTTAAGAGTACCTACCGCGGGGTTTTAAACGTGTAAAGGGGAAACTGAATCAAATTTAAAAGATTTTTGTTATTTCAGTAAATCTATGTTTTATCTTTAATTTGGTATTAAAAAAAAGTGCACACATAATAATAATTATTTTATAATTTAACTTTGAAAGTGAAAAATGCAAAGGGAGCAGTTTCCAGATCACCTTCACAAGTTTTACTATGAGTTTTACTCCCCCAGTCCCCCGATCCACTGCTCCCCCGCTACCCCTTCACGCTCCACCGATCCACTGCTCCCCCGCTCCCCCTTCTCGCTCCCCGATCCACCGCTCCCCTGAGCTATCAAATTTTGCGTATAAATTTCAAAGTACTTCATAATTATTTAGTAATTTGTTAGAATAATTTTGTATCATAATAAGCTTTGTTATTTAGTTTATTTTCCTAAACTGATCAGGAATTGGGTTCTAATCAGGAATTGGGTCCTTGGACGGTACACTAAGTATCAATATTTTCTGAAATTACCAACCCTGAAGGTCCCGTTGTTAGATGGACACAAAGCGCAAGATTTTTTTAATGATTCCTAAAAATCGTCAATTTGCTGTTGCAATTTTTACAACACTTTTATAATCTAGGGTTAAAGACACTAACTGTCTGCTATTGAACCATTGCGCAGTTACTTTGCGAAGTAAGCACGCATGAAAATGTGCCAAACAACCCCAGAGTAAATCCACAGGTCCACATTAGGACTGGGACTATTTGTCGAATTTTTCGGTATTCGGATATTCGAATACTTCAGTTGCTCAATTATTTGAATATAATTTGAATATCCAAGTATTCGAATACTATTCGAATATCCGAGTATTCGAATACTATTCGAATATCCGAATATCCGAGTATTCGAATACTATTCGAATATCCGAGTATTCGAATACTATTCGAATATTTAAGTATTCGAATACTATTCGAATATTGAAGTATTCGAATACTATTCGAATATTGAAGTATTCGAAAACTATTCGAATATTTAAGTATACGAATACTGATGTATTCGAATATTAAGTATTTAAGTATTCGAATATTAAGTATTTAAGTATTCGAATATTAAGTATTTAAGTATTCGAATATTAAGTATTTAAGTATTCGAATATTAAGTATTTAAGTATTCGAATATTAAGTATTTAAGTATTCGAATATTAAGTATTTAAGTATTCGAATATTAAGTATTTAAGTATTCGAATATTAAGTATTTAAGTATTCGAATATTAAGTATTTAAGTATTCGAATATTAAGTATTTAAGTATTCGAATATTAAGTATTTAAGTATTCGAATATTAAGTATTTAAGTATTCGAATAGTAAGTATTTAAGTATTCGAATATTAAGTATTTAAGTATTCGAATATTAAGTATTTAAGGGGAGGTTCTGGTCTAAAAGTCGATTTTTTTTATTTCGTTTTTCGATTGTTCAACCTTTCGGGAATACGTGTTTAAAAGGATTTGTTGAAATTCGTAAAATTCCCGAAGTTATAGGCATTTAAGTAGCGGCGAATGTGTGGTAAAACCCGGCCACTCGGCACTCACGTAAAACGTTAAACGCGTTTTTCTCGAAACAGTGTTCTCAAAACGGTGGGACCTATATCTCCAAAAGTTATTAACCGATTCGACTGAAACTTTTTTTATTTTGAAGAATATACTTCTGGCGAGGGGGGAAACATGACAAAATTACAAAATAGTGAAAATTTATAATTTTTAAAGGCGTGGAAAGGACGAACAGTATAGGGAAAAAGTGATTTCAAACTTCAAGTATCGTTATTTTCTAAAAAATGTCATTTTTGTAATTTTGTCTGGTTTCCCCCCTAGCCAGAAGTATATTCTTTAAAATAAAAAAGTTTCAGTCGAATCGGATAATAACTTTTGGAGATACAGGTCCCACCGATTTGGATGATTTTTTTACGCCTTGACTTTAACGACTCCCCAGTGCCGTCTGCAATGATTAATTACAAAACAAAAAATATATTTCTATAATTTAAGACATCCTCAATGCAATGCAAAAAGTCCCATTAAGTTATATGTAGTAGTTTTCCTTTAATTAATTCCTAAAGGTCACCTATTTTTGGGGGCTCTAGACCGGAACATTCCGGAATATTCGAATATTAAGTATTTAAGTATTCGAATACTGATGTATTCGAATAGTATGGTGTGAATTATAAATCAAGTTCTGTAGGTTCATTTGTCAGGGTGCAATCTTGTAAGCTAATTTTGACCCACTTCACACCATACTATTAGAATACATCAGTATTCGAATACTTAAATATTCGAATACTCAAATATTCGAAGTTTATTCATAGCATTCGAATACTTGTAAAATATTCGAATATTAGATTATTCGAAGAGTCCCAGCCCAAGTCCACATTACCACATTCAAATCGATCATTTTCAAAAACTAAGCAACTACTCAAAAAATTCTACCGTATACTTTCCATTTCCACTCGCTTCTCCACCTGCCGCCCGGAATTCCACTTCACCCAACACCCTGCACGACACCCCTGGAATATTCGGCGACGGTAATCCCTCATCACCTAACTCCCGCGCGATATTATCTCGAATGCCTGGAAAGGCGCCGCTTCCATTTCCCGGCCGTTTAGCGTGACTGTGACGAAGTCACTTATTAAGCGAATATTAATTTCCCAGCGACCAAAAATCGATAGCACGGCGACGGGCAGGGATGGACAGCTGCCGGATCACGCGAGGCCGGACCAGGGAAGGGAGCGGACGAAAATGAAGGAAAAAGGACAAAGCGAGGCAGATGAGGCAAGGTGAGAGACGAGGTTGGTTGGTCCGCGAGGTTTAACCGTCTAACAAGTAAAAAGCATGAATGGACGCCAGCACGGCGCCGTGCATTATCTTGCCTCCTTGTCTCTTTATTATTATTCTCTTGGCCCCTTTTATCATCCCTCCTTCGCGACGCCCGCCGTCTCCTTCTCGCGCAGCACGCTTCTCCTTCTCTCCCTTAGCAATCCATGCCCGGGCTCCTCTTTCCTCGGATCACGCTTATCTTGTTCCCTCGTTCTCTTTCACCCTCCCCGCCCTCCCGCCCCTTCGGCCGTGTCTCTTGTTCCCCGGCCGTGATATCTCGCTTGTACAGGAGGGAGATCAGATTCGCCGTGCACTGACAAGATCATATAACCTGCTCCTACGGGTACGTACACGAGGTTGCACCAAGGACCTGTTGATACCCTCTCTCCCTTCGAGCTCGATTGCACGACATTGCAGAGCTTTCGCGGGACTTTTAGGAAATCCTTCACGATGTAATCCCTTTGCTGGAGATTACATCTACCGCTGAGGGACGGGCGCGTGTACAGAAGCCGAGTTCGGAGGTGTGGCGTGAATTATATTTGGAATTCAAGTTGGGAGCAGGGCTGGGACTATTTGTCGAATTTTTTGGTATTCGAATAATCGAATACTTCAGTTGCTCAATTATTTGGCGAATATGATTCGAATATCCAAGTATTCGAATACTATTCGAATATTTAAGTAATTGAATATCCAAGTATTCGAATACTATTCGAATATCCAAGTATTCGAATACCATTCGAATATTTAAGTATTCGAATACCATTCAAATATTTAAGTATTCGAATATCCAAGTATTCGAATACTATTCGAATATCCAAGAATTCGAATACCATTCGAATATTTAAGTATTCGAATACTATTCGAATATTTAAGTATTTGAATATCCAAGTATTCGAATACCATTCGAATATTTAAGTATTCGAATACTATTCGAATATCCAAGTATTCGAATACCATTTGAATATCCAAGTATTCGAATACCATTCGAATATTTAAGTATTTGAATATCCAAGTATTCGAATAATATTCGAATATCCAAGTATTCGAATACCATTCGAATATTTAAGTATTCGAATACTATTCGAATATCCAAGTATTCGAATACCATTTGAATATCCAAGTATTCGAATACCATTCGAATATTTAAGTATTTGAATATCCAAGTATTCGAATACTATTCGAATATTTAAGTATTCGAATATCCAAGTATTCGAATACCATTCGAATATTTAATTATTCGAATACCATTCGAATATTTAATTATTCGAATACATCAGTATTCGAATAGTATGGTGTGAATTATAAATCAAGTGCTTTAGTTTCATTTGTCAGGGTGAAATCTTGTATGCTAATTTTGACCCACTTCACACCATACTATTCGAATACACCAGTATACTCCCTGAACCTTGCATTTAATTAGCCAAATGTTTTAATTTTGCTATACCTACAATATTTATGTACTTATACGCCATTCTTTATTTTAATCTACACTATTCTCTCTTTAAATAGTAGGTAATATTATTTTCCCTTTTAAACTTTGAAATTCTGCAACTTCGTTATCTTTGAAAGAAGATGCATTCCCCGTTACATTCGTGCCCATGCCCTAATCTACCAAGTCTGGGAGCATTGCTGATACCGGCATAACACAATCTTCATTGGAGGGAAAGCAAAGCGAAACGCCTCTATGAATTCCGGTGAAAGAAAATTACACGTAATAGGAGACGTAAATCACAAGTTATCGTTTCGTTGGGCAACGTATCGATCCAATAAGCATAGAATTAATCACGCGCATATGCATTATGTATTAATTTTGCACAATATCCGCTGGCAGAGAAAAGCGAATGAATGGATAGCAATTCCACCCACGTGGCGCGATAAAGAACAGGGCGGCGGTGCGATATCAATTATCGCGTCCGGTTTATTACTTTTTTTTCGACTTCTCTCTATGGCCGAGACGAAATACAAGGCACGAACGGCGCGCAATCGAAAGTCTAATCAATCCGTCGATAGAACTTATCAATTATTGTCTCGGGAATCCATATCTTGCTTATCGATTTCGTCATAGCCATGTAATTTCAAGAAATTTCTTGTGAAATTTTGCTTCCCCCGTGTTTGCTGGTCAGCGCGTAAATGACGTAAGTACCCGTGTGCATACAAACGGTGGCAAAAATAATTACGTGTAGAATTGTATCGTTCACGTAATATGTACACTAGGGCGGAGCGATACTATATATGTAGAAGAAAATTTAAATTTGAATTTTCAGTTGGCCTGGGTGTGGGATAGTTGTCTTTTGATTAACCAAACATAATTGTAAACAAATTTTGGAAAAATATTCATGTTTGCAGGTTCCTTTTTCTCTTAAAAATAGGTAAAAAAATCCGGTCTACACTATAAAATTTATATTTTTTAAAAATGTGAAAAATTATATTTTTTAAAAATGTGAAAAATTATGTTTTTTAAAAATGTAAAAAATTATGTTTTTTATATTTTTATACTTTTTTAACTGTAAAGATTTTGGAAAAATATTTATGTCTGCAGGTTCAATTTTCTCTTACAAATGTAAAAAGTAAGATTCACATTGTGAATTTTTACATTTTAAAGAAAAAACGGAACTTGCAGACATGAATATTTTAAATTTTTCCAAAAATTTGTTTACAGTTAAAGAAATATAAAAATTCACATCGTGAATTTTTACATTTTTATGAGAAAAATTTTTATAAAATTTTTACATTTTTTTACAGTAACAAAAATATAAAAAATAAAAAATGTACATTTTTTGTACATTTTTAAGAGAAAAAGGAACCTGCAGACATGAATATTTTTCCAAAAAATAAGATTCATATTGTGAATTTTTACAATAATTAAGAGAAAAATGAACCAGCCGACATGAATATTTTTCCAAAATTTTTTTACAGCTGTGTTTGGTTAATCGAAAATTCACTTAGGGTGAATTTGGGCAGCAAAAAAATGTGTAATACATATCTATACTCGTACAGCACACTTCGTTGCAGCAGTATTGCAGGAACGTTGCTGCAATATTGCGTTGTTGCAGGTTGCATTGCAATATTGCGTTGTTGCAGGTTGCATTGCAATATTGCAGGAACGATGCTGCAATATTGCCGTACACTATTGGAGCGGCAACGTTCTTGCAATATTGCAGAAATATTGCACACGCGTTGCCACTGCATTGTTCCAGTGGCACCGCAATATTGCCGAAGAGTTACAGGATCATTGCCACAGTTTTGCCGTTTCGTTGCAGAATCATTGCCAGAACGTTGCAGGACTACATATTTGTAATGCTGCCACAACATTGCAAAAATACACTCCTGCAATATTGTTAAGGCGGACATGGAAGTGAACCTCCAACGTCCCTGCAATGTCATGGTGCTATGTGGGTATATCCTCTACACAATCCGAAAGTTTCATGACTTTTTTAATTTCCGATTTGGGGATCTTCCCTTGTTAGTGGCAACATCCCTGATCTACACTATAAATGTTGAACCCTTCCCTTGTAGCGTCCTGTATACACCTAGCCAAAATAACATTTTACTATATTCCATTAGAGATAATGTTTCCAATAATTTCCGTGGCCCTCAATAATTAATTTAGCAGCTTTAAGTAATTCAATAGCTTTCAATAATCTCCCCTTTTCCTTGGATAGTTTGAATCCTCAGTAAGACAGGAATTCTTCCGTCTCGTGCCCCGAAGAGATCATCGACAAAGGGGGCCGCCCGTCTCATCATAGTCTACCAGGCAGGTAGTTCCCGGAAAAATGTTGAAATTTTTCTGGGATATTTCTTCTGGGACAGCTGCAACGCCACCTTATAGGGGTCTTTGTCTTCGCCTGAGCGTAGCATCTGTAAAGCGAGGAACCCGGTTTGCATCTCGAGGAATGGAAGTCCTAGCAGGTAACGGAGAAGACGAAGAAAGGAAGGGGGGTGGAATGGCGAAAAACAGGGAGTCGATGCGAACCGGGAGTCCTTCCTGGCCGGGGCCGTCGTTTAAAGGGACGCTGGGCTTTCATGAAAACGAAAAGATACCTCCCTGTATACACGCGCGGAACGGTCTTTGTCAATATTACTGGGGGGTAGCGGAATTTTTATTAATACCGTAATGGTCGAAAAGGGCGAGGCTTACGGTAATTGGTGAATTACAGCTAGGGTTTATACAACAACCGACTTTTGAAAAAACCGGTTTTCGAATTCCACTATTCCCCAAAAACCGGTTTTCGAATTTTCGCAGAAAATATATAATTAAAATAATAAATAAATATTTGTACTTATTTTAAAAATGTTTAGTTTCTTTAATATTTATGGGATTACAAAAATATGACACAATAAAATAGACTGGTTACAAAACCAAATGAAAAAAAAACTAAAATCCGTACAGAATGTACATTTTTTACAGTGGTAACAAATTATAAATCTTTATTCCATTTGGTATTTTTCTACAGAAAATATGAACTCATGAATATTAGTTTTACAGTAATGAGTAGACTGTTACATATACATATACTACAATATGCTTGTGTCCGAGGCGATTTCAAATCAAAATAATTAATTTCATTCTGCATATTAATTCTAATATGTAAAACCGGTTTGTTAAATTTGAAACCCGGTTTTCGAATTTTAGGATTCTAATTACAGGATACAGAACACGTTGGAACAATTATTATTGGAGTTGATCGAATAGTTAATAGTAGGTTGAATATGAGTCACGATTGAGCGAATAGTAACAAAATATAATTTCTAAGTTTTGAAACATTAGATTGTGGCATTGGTTGTCTGTGTCGATGATTTAAATGTTTAACTCTTGTACAGAAACTGGGTCATTTTGACCGAAAATTGAGACACAAATCATCATTCCCCCTTTACTAATGTGTTATTTTCACTGAAAATCCTTCATATATTTAAATAACTAATCCCCGTCAATAATAAATAATAATAATAAGGTGAATGGCCCAGTGGTGGAACAGTTAAGGAAGCAGTTGAGATAATTGCAATTTCTTTTATATTTAAACTGTATAAAATTATAACTAAATATGATTATTCGAAAGCGTAAAATGTTTACTTTCAGATACAGTAACAAGAATCTACATTTGTTAAAGGAAAAGTTTTAAATTAATTAAAACATGAAACTGTTCATATGGCCCAACAATTAAATAAAATTCGTAGCGTGATCCAGTTATTAATTATCAGTGTCCCAATTATTGAATATATATGTAATTTAACTATTTCTATCAGTTAATGAAAAGAAATCAATATGGTAATATTTTGGGGAAATAAAAACATTTTATTTATAAAAAATTTGTGTTAAATTCTTTATTATTTACCCGAATTAATTAATTTGGGTTTCTTTAGTAGTTTATAAAATTGTAGGTTACGTTAATATTAAGATTAATTATCCTAATAATTCTTAAACATTATTATATTTTTGTATAGTTATTATTAACGTAAATATATAGGGTACAAAAAGTACTTACTTTAGTACAATAAATTTTAATAATCTCAAAACTTCACTGAGTACTCGCGTTTCTACCAGTGTTTAAACAATATTCGTGTACTAGTGGATAAACGCACCAATTTCAATATGAAAAACAAAAAATTAATTAGAGATCCAATTAATTTTCTAGTCTTCAAGATTTAATAAATCCAAAACAACTGTACTATTTCAAAAATTATAAAATAATAAGTAATTACAAGCTTAACAAAAATATTCTCTCGCTTGCTTGAGCCCATTGGGTAAGAAGCGAGATTGAAACTGTTGAAGCTTTACTATACAATAATATTTATGCATGATATAACTATTCAGTTACATAAACTTATAATTGTATCTATATAATGCAATTATATTTTGACAAATTTAAACGTTGCAAATTAGTAAAACTGTTATTATTAACAAAATTTCTTCTCAATTTGTAATTATTGGGCCTTGTTTAAGCACTGGGCCATTTACCTTAATTTGTTTTAATTATCTGTTTGTTATTTTTTTTATTGTAAAAGTTTAATAAGATCACAAAATATTAAACCATAATAATTAAATGCACTGAGTCATTTTGACTCAAATTTACTTACCGGTGTAACTTTCCAAATTTTGAATAAGGGTTAAAAAATTGATTTCTTTGATTTTTTGAAATATAAAGATACCCACGTGGAGAAAATAATAGAATTTGTATGCTGAAAAAAATTATAGCACGTTCCAAAGTTTCTGACCCTCGGATGGCACAAGTTAATGGTAATTTATTATTTTATCTGTAAAATAATTACAGAACACAACGTTTGCACAGATTCTTATAATTACTTTTCATTTCTATAAGTTCTGAATCCTTAGAATGAATTACAAAAGAGTGAACAGAATATGTGCAATTTTTAAAAATCAAAAAGGGTGTAGATTTCTGATTTCTTGAAGGTATTAGAAGCTGATAAGAAAGTAGCTGATACAATACAACTTGTAAGCCAAGGAAAGTACAATACTTCCTGTATTGTAACCAATTAAACAGGAAGAAATTTGTTAGCTATAGAATATATTAAAGTACATATTCTACATTGATTACTTCACTATTTTTACAATTCACGAAAACAAAAACAATGATTAAATTGACGTCAAATAGGTGCTGCCTCAGTTGTAGTATGGACCAGAATCGGAGAAGAGACGGGGAACAAAGAGGAGAGCACGAAAAAACTGATATAAATTTTACAATAGTAAAAAAGACATGAACCTGTAGCATGCAATATGCATTGACTTCCTACGCACTAAATCGCCACTCCTTAGCTACTGTTTACGCTTCACTCTGCAATTCAAATGTCATTGCTGAGGTAACAAACACTATGTTCCTATTATGCGCACTAACGGGTTCGAAAGTGCAAACGCCACTTAATGTTTTCTGCCTCTTTTTATTTTCTACCATAAAAACTCGGAAACTGATGAAATTATTTCTTCGAAATTTTAGACAGGTGTAATATACATGCACCTTTATCATTGAAACCACGATTACACACGATATCTGTAAAATTCGGCTACTTCGCTTAAAAGTGTCATCATTTTTAATGTTTCCAATATTTTTCTTTCGTCGCAATTCTGACGAGATTTGTACTGATGCCAAACACAAAGCTTAATTAAATAATTGAAGGAAATTTCGGTTGCCATAAGCACGAGTTTCTTTCACCAAAACATTTCGGTCAGGGTGATTCACCTAAGTGTGCCAACTAAATTACTTGTGAACTCTTTGTTATATAAAAAAGTGGTTCAAGTAAAAAACTTTTGAAAAAACCGGTTTTTGAATTCCACTATTCCAAAAAATCGGTTAAACCGGTTTTTGAATTTTCACAAAAAAATATAATTAAAATAGTAAATAAATGTTTGTACTTATTTTAAAAAAATGTCAGGTTCCTTAATATTATGGAATTACAAAAATATAACGAAATAAAATATACTCTATCTATAAAGAACCAAATAACAAAAATTATAATAACTAAAATCCGTACAAAATATAAATCTTTTAAAAGGTGTACCCAATTATAAATCTTTACTCCATTTAGTATTTTTTTTTCTGAAAATATGATCTCATGAAGAGTAGTTTTACAGTAAACTGTTTCCTATTACAATATGCTTGTTATAGGCGATTTTAAGTGAAAATATTAACGTTTTTAATTAAATAATTAATTAATTTCTGTATATTAATTACAATGTATAAAACCAATTTTTATCGATGCACGCACAATATTGCAGGAATATTGTAGGATCGTTGCCGATGGAACATTGCACGGCAACATTCTTGCAATATTACTGCAGTATTGTAGGATCGTTGCCACTCCAATAATGCACGACAATATTGCAGCATCATTACTGCAATATTGTAATGCAACATGCAACAACGCAAAATTGCAGCAACGTTTCTGCAATACTGCTGCAACGAAGTGTGCTGTATGGGCTATGGTATCAAGGGGGGCACACAATGTAATGATTAGGCACTTACCCTTATTAATAAACTACACATTTGTATTGATCGTAATGCACAACACTTGGAGCATTACTTACATTAATAATCATTTAAAGAATATCTCAGAAATTATTAGTTTCTCGACCTACACACTCTAATAGACTTTTACTCAGCGTTCAACACTCTTTCAAATCGCGGCGTCAAATTTTACCCATTACGATTAAAAAAGTAGAGGTGACCATATTTCAATAAAAAGTCAAAATAACAAAAAACTGATTATTCCACTGTGCGCCCCTTGATACCAAACAACTTTTGTTTCAAGCATTTTGTCATATAACAAAGAGTTTACAAGTAATTTAGGTGGCACACTTAGGTGAGTCAGCTTGTATATCAATGATAAAAATTTATCTTATCCAAATATGTAGTGATTAAATAATATAAATAAATGGGCATGCAAAGTTTGAAGATCACGCGTGAATTTTGTTTCAGCAAAAAATTGATACAGAAAAATCCTTGTTTAGCGTCTTAATTAATACGTCGTTTATTAAGTCTTTTTAATCATTATCAATTAATTACTTTGAAATACACTGAACATCCATGTTTATACATTTCATTACACCTGTGCTGCATTTTTTGTAAACTCCTCCAAGCTTCCAATATATGTAAACACGTTTCTGTAATTCATACCTTGAAAATTACACAAGTGTTTATATTTGTTAACTAAAATCAGATATTTTTGCGTAAGGTGGCTTAGCAAGGTGCGCAAGCTTTATACAACCAATTTTAATCTGTGGACGTACATTCACGTAATGTTGCTAAAATAAGCTGCAAGACCCCGTTTGCAAATCACTGTTGATGCCAATCAGTGAGAGGCGTTTTGGATCACTTTTATTCACCCACGAGTAGATATTATTTAGTACAATCGTGTAAAAATAGGTTTAAGTGTTTGTTAAGCGCTGGCAAAACACGGAACTTTCCCACTCTTTGCCAATGCATAAGTTTCTGTCTTCGAGGTAAAACAAGAAACTATGACCCCCCCCGTAAACATGACTCATGTATGAAAGAAGCTAATTCCCTTTAATTCTCGAAAAATATTAAAAAAGTTCAGATGCAAAGATTGTGAAAACAACTTTGCTAATTCCAATTGTATACAAATTAATTCAGTGGGTATTTATCTGTATTCTTCATAACATAAAGCTTTAACGCTAATTAGGCCTCAGAAAAAAATAAGAAATAAAATAACGATTATTTTACATGCTGGTTACCCCTTTAGTATGGGACTAAACATCCCCCGTTCAGCAATTAGAGTTGCAAGTTGTTGGTTGAGGAATCTCATAATATAATAAAAAATATATAAAAAAACATTTACAATTAAACGATTTTATTTAATTTGATCGAAAATGCATTAAAAGCTAAAAAATAATTATTTTCTTGTGCTACAATTACGATGTTGAAATTTCACTTTAAATAAAATCGTGGGGCAGGATATTTCATCGCTTTTCATCGCTCATTTCGAAAAACAAGAAAATAATTAAATAATTGTTTTTTCATACAAGTAAATAATTATTTTTTAGTTTTTTGCGCATTTTCGATCAATTTAAATAAAATCGTCGAACTTGAAGGATTTTTTTATACATATATTTTGTTTATTATTTACTTTTTAGTGTTTGAGTTTCGCATTTAAAAGAATCTTTAAGAATTGGAATATTTGTACGTGACGAATTATTTCTCAATAAATTGTGTATTTACAGAAATCGCGATGCTACTAATTAATACGAGTAGTACGCGACGCAGCGACTTTTTGTCGTTTTTTAGAAGAACACGAGAGGCTGATTTCAATTATATAGGATTCGTGTTAGTGAGTTGAAATTAAGTTTCAAGATTTGAATCAAACATACAAACGAACTAATATAAAATCGTTTAACAAACCAACCAACATACAAATGGACAGATGTGTGAAGCTAAATAAAATCGTTTAAAAAAGGAGAGATTGAACTTCCCAATAAAGCAGTGTTTCCAAACCTTTTTCGATTTTGGACCCCCTTTTATAATATTGTAATAACCTGCGACTCCCCCAAAATTTAATAAAGTAAAGAAAACACAGTGACAATAGGTATTTTAGAAATATAATTTTAACTTAATAATATTTAATTATCTTAATACATATATTAAAAAAATTAATAATTACCGCGACGACTTAACAGAAAATATTTTCGAGGTCATGACCCACAGGTTGAGAGCCACTGCAATAGAGCATCCACAGAATTCCTGCCTTTTTCAAAAGCAATATACGAAGACGTCATTTTTAAAAAATTTTAGGCGATTTTATTAGACGAGAACCCCTGCATAATTTGCATAACAAGTATATGAAAAACAAAATATCTGACAATTAATAAAATAAACGGTTTTCCTTGATTTTACAATAATAGAAGTGCAAATGTCTTACTTCGTTTCAGTATGTTGCCCTGTTCAATATTGAAAAAATATTGAAATAATGTAAAATAATTGTTATTTTCTTTCTTATTTTTTTCTGAGGCCTAATTAGGGTTAAAGCTTTATGTTATGAAGAATACAGATAAATACATTGAACCTTGTTTCTTTACTGGTGGTCTAAAGTATTAAAATTTAATTTTCTCGATAAAGCTGTTTTGTGACATTCCTTTCTTTTTTTCGTACGAAAAAAACCCAAAAGAAAATGATGTATTATGTATTGTAAACGAAAGAAACATTTTGTCAAAATACTTCATTGGAGAATAAACAATTTTCGAATTTATTTTTGAGTATCGAAGTACGTATCTTGAAAATACACTTGCCGCAGCTTTTATCTTTAATATAATAAACTGTTATCAAGCCGCGAATCTAAACGAGGAGCACAATGACTCATTCCAATTTGGCAAAGACCACTTGCAAATAAGATAATGAGAAAGATTATTCGTACCTACATTCAATCTACTGATCGATATGATTCGTTTGGTTACACTAATCACTCGCTTTTCCCTCGTAATTAGTATTAAGTATAATATGCGCAGAATTAAGTAGGTAAACAGAGAAATTGATTAACTACCTCTCTACACTAACTCTTAATATTTATTTCATAGACATTGAATCAACACGATCGTTCAGTAATTTACTTGTAACACGTTACAACTTAGGAAAGTTGAATTAAAAATTGTTTTCCGACCAAAGCTAGTTCTCACTTCGATTATTAATTATATTAAAAATTAAAAACACTCTCTCTCTTTATTAAGGGTCATTCTCGGGTAATTCCTACAAAATATAGGATTTTTTTCAAAGGTAACTTTAACACATGGGGCAAAAAGTATTTTGGGTATTAATTTATACATATTCTAAGATGATAAAAACAATTTTTTTTATTGTTTTTTCTCCGATGTAATCTTGAATAAATAGGTATAACTCTGGCAGTGATAAAAAACGGTGTACATGATAATTCAAGATAGGCGAATTCAAGAAAAGTCGAAAATTTTTCTTAAAATATATGAGTATGGTTATCGTATTACCAACCGTTACTGCAAAATAATGAAAATTCGATGATTGGTACGTGTTTTAAAAAAAGTGGCCCGAAACCGGTTATTTGTTGTTAAAAAATGCTGGATAAACTCAAATTGAGTGGACCCAAACTTATGAAAGTTGGTAATACGATAGCGACTTCATTTATGAAAATAATTCCGAATGAATTTTTGAAATCCGTTAATTAGTTCTTTCGTTTTTATGTGCACCTTATTTATCACCGTCAGAGTTATAGCTATTTATTCAAGATTACATCGGAGAAAAAGTAATAAAAAAAATGTTGTTATCTTAAAATATGTATAAATCGATACCAAAAAGATTTGTTGCCCAATGTTTTACAGTTTTTTTTTTAATTTTAAAAGAATTACACTGCTGAGAAGTTTGCGTACGTTTGTGTAGTACGTTTAATTGTATACCTATGTATTTTCCGGAAACTTGAGAATTTCATGAGAATTTGTAACTAAACAAATTCTCATTTCCTCACCAATATTAACGAGTACATTTTTTACTCATTTTTGCACGTGTCAATTCCCTGGTGAGCGGATAAACGGGTATAAATCAGAATTCTTAGTATTGCAGGAAAACAGTTAGAATACTTAAAGTGTTATGTAAGGTCAGGTGTGGAAGTTAATAACATAATATTTCATCCTATTGGAGTTTCAAAAGCATACGCAGTATTTTGTCTTTTTCCTTTTTATCTAACTTTCCTTGAGAATGGTCATAATCATTGACCGAAACGTTGGAATTTGACAAAAATTCTTAAAATTGCAAAATAGCTTTTATTTAATTATTTAATAAACCGAACCAGTTGCGCCGAAATCATTCCTTCTAATTCGAACAATTTATATGGTCGAAATTCAAATTATATTATATTCATTTTATATTATGTAAAAAATATTTCGCTTTTAAAATAAATAGATATTTACTTTGTATTTGGCAAAAAGATGTTTTTCGCAATATAAAATGAATGCTTCCTGAACATTTCGAAAAAAAGGTTTTCCCATATCTATATAATGATAAAAGCAAAATATTTTTTTATAAATATCTATATAATGATAAAAGCAAAATATTTTTTTATAAATATCTATATAATGATAAAAGCAAAATATTTTTTCGAAATGTTCAGGAAGTATTCATTTTATATTACGAAAAACATATTTTCACCAAATACAAAGTAAATATCTATTTAATGATAGAATCATAAGCAGAGAACAGCAGTCTAGAAAATGTTAGCACACAACAGCATACAAATGCGTTCGCAGAATCGTTTGCAATCGTTTAAAATTTACAGGAGCCCGCTGGAACCGGACACCTCTCCGAAGGAAAAACGGACGGTCGAAGGGGGCGAAGGGAAAAGTCAGGTTCCTTTATTCGACAGTGGGTTTGGTTGTACACCAGCTCAGGATAGATCCTTGAGACAAAGGGGTCGTAAATTGCCGGGAAAAACGGGGATGTCGATGGTATCGGGGCGGGTCGGCCTTTGGAGTGCGGATCAGCTGGGTCTCTCAGGGATTTCGCAGGTCTCGGGGTGAGAACGAGCGGGGAATTAGCGAGAGAACCGAGTCGAAATGAGAAACAAGGACAAACGACGAGTTTGCGCCGAGTGGAAGCAGCGTGGAAAGGATCGGTGGAAAGGGGATGGGGTGCCTAGGTACGTCTGTGCTCGAGGAACTCCTGGTGCCACGGTGAGTCGTGACTTCCACCAATTTCCACCGGAGAACCTCCATTCGTATATCCGCCGCCCGGGCAAAAGTGCATCTATTGTTTTTCAAGGGGAATCCTTTAATAGCGCGGCTGTTGCACGAATGCTGTTCTCACAAAGCCAGGATTTTAAAGGTTCATCGAGGACCCCAGGTTCCTCGTGGTGATTCTATTCGTAATAACTTTTGAAGACACAAATCTTATAACTGTGCTGGTGCTTATGAAAGTGGTGTAAGTAAAGTAAGAAATAAGATTGAGATTTCTTTTATTTAATGTTATATTGATTTATAGTTTAATATTAATGAAAGGTGAAGATTGTTGCAAAATAGCGGGGAAGGAAAGAATGATTTGATAGCGTTACTTACATAATGAGCCCCGACAGTTTCACATTGATTTTGATCATAGTGTGAGTCATTTGCTCTCTGTAACCCATACAGCACACAACGTTGCAGCAACGTTGCAGCAACCTTGCCATGTTGCATGGTTGCAGCGCAACGTTGCTGTAACGTTGCTGCAACATTGCCGCGCAACATTGCACGGGGCGGACATAGAATTGTTGCACGGCAATGTTGCAGCAATGTTGCAGCAATATTGCAGCAACGTTGCGGCAACATTGCAGGATCATTGCTGCAACGTTGCGGCAACATTGCAGCAACGTTGCGGCAACATTGCAGGATCATTGCTGCAACGTTGCGGCAACATTGCAGGATCATTGCTGCAACGTTGCGGCAACAATGCAGGATCATTGCTGCAACGTTGCGGCAACTACAATTTAAACTTAAAATATTTCCGTTGTTTTTAATGATACGAGAAAATGTCTAAGGAAAAAACTGTTTTCTTCAGAGAGACAATTATTCTGACGAAGATGATTTTTTTCTCAAGGTTATATTTCCCGAAATTTCAAGACCATCGATGGTTTTTTTAATGGGATGACGTATTTTCATTACTGTAACGTTATAGCCAATAAAAATACAAATTCAACCATGTCTAATATGTTGTCCTTTTTGTCTAGCAATCATTTTTTTCCTGAGACATTTTCTCGTATCATTAAAAACAAAGGAGATATTTTAAGTTTAAATGTTAGGAAACTCACCCTGTATATTTTAATATGTAGAATGACACAGGGTGGAAGTTGTAGTACAAACGTTGCAGGTGGCGGACATAGAATTATTGCGGCAACGTTGCGTGCAACATTGCAACCTTGCACTGCTACGTTGCTGCAACGTTGCTGCAACGAGAGTGTGCTGTATGGGAAGTAATTTGTCAGAAATGATTAGATATTTTGGTATTATGTATTAACCTTAGATGGTGGGGTAGGGTGGAACGACATATAGGGGCAAAATATTTGTCTCTGTATTTTTCGTCCTTTCAGCGCCCCTAAAAATTACAAGTTTTCAATTTTTTTAAAATTCTACTGGTTTCTCCACGATCCAGAAGTATATTCCTCCAAATAAAAAGTTTCAGTCAAATCGGATAATAACTTTTGGATTAGCTTGGTACCCCATACATTTCCCGCTAAACAAATACCTAAAACCAAAAACTTCGGGAATTTTACGAAATTCAAACAATCCTTTTAAACACGTATTCTTAAAAGGCTGAACATTCGAAAAGTGGAATAAAAAAAATCGATTTTTAGACCGGAACATTCCCGTAAGTCATCTTGGAGAAACGTCACTTTCGACGTAAAGCTAGAATTCCCTGTCGAATTATTCTGTATTCAAGTATTCGAACACCTCGGTGATTCAAATATTCGGCGGGAATAATTTGAATACTATTCGAATGTTTGAGTATTCAAGGTCGTCCCCAGACTTTCTTCGAGGGGGAAGGCAGCTTTGAGAAGTAGTCAAGTTGATAGGGGAAGATTGGTTGCTTGTTTGAACCCATTTTGTAGCGCTAATTTAATTAAACATTTAAAAATATCCACTTTTTTAGTACAAACTTAATAAAGATTAGTTTTTAAATATTTTGTTATTATTCATGACTTCTAATAGTGGGTAAAAATTGCCTTTTCTAAAGTTATCTAACCTGTGAAAGTTTGATCTTGATCAACAAATTTTTTGAGCTGCCGCAAGCCATTCAAAAATTCATATTTACTAAGTGTGTGACTTTTGAATAGCTTGCGGCACCTAAAATAATTTTCTGATCAAGATCAAACTTTCACAGCTTAAATAACATTATAAAAGGCAACTTTTGCCCACTATTCGAAGTCATGAATAATAAACAATTATTTTGCCCCCATATTTCGTTCCACCCCAATGTGGGACAAAAAAAGAAAAAAAAGGAACGCGAAGTATACTTAATTATGCTGAAAATATGAGAAAATTAGAAGAAATAGTGGTAAAGTTACCGAAAATGGTAAAGTTGTTAGTGGCAAAGTATTTGAAAATAAAAATTGTTTTTGTTCGAAAAAAAACGTTTGAATTTATTAAATTGTGAAGATCGAAAGACTGCGTTTGAGTACTTTTGAATTTTGAGAGACATTCCAAGGTTTAAAAAACGCATTTTCAATGAAGATAAATTTTACAATGAAGATAAACTTGGCAGCAGAAAACCATATATGTTGTGAATCATTTTGTGCAGTAATAGAAAAATATTTTTTAATAGATACACCCAAACGCAACAGTCTCAATATGTCGAAACAAAAAATAGGGTAGGTACATGACTTACACCACTAATCTTATAACCAATTGGTTGTCGGAAAACTCCTTTACATTTTTCTCGGAAGGAAAGTAATTATTATTTCGCAATATACACCAACTAAATAATTACCGTTCCTTCCCATACAGCACACTTCGTTGCAGCAGTATTGCAGGAACGTTGCTGCAATATTGTGTTGTTGCAGGTTGCATTGCAATATTGCAGGAACGATGCTGCAATATTGTGTTGCTGCAGGTTGCATTGCAATATTGCAGGAACGATGCTTGCAATATTGTTGTGCATTATTGGAGTGCCAACGATCCTGCAATATTGCAGCAACATTGCAAGTTCGTTGCCGTGCAATGTTCCGTTGGCAGCGATCGTACAATATTGCAGCAATATTTCAAGTTCGTTGCCATGCAATGTTCCATTGGCAACGATCCTACAATATTTCTGCAATATTGCGCGCACATCGTCGTGCAATGTTCCAGTGGCAACGCCCCAGCAAAATTGCACGCACATTACCGTACAATATTGCAGAAATATTGGAGCGGCAACGCTCCTGCAACTTCTCTGCAATGATGCGGTGCAACATTGCAATCTCGCACCAGAATATTGTCGAAGAGTTTCAGGATCATTGCCAGAATTTTGCCGTTTCGTTGCAGAATCATTGCCGGAACGTTGCAGGACTACATGTTTGTAATGTTGCCGCATCTTTGCAAAAATACACACCTGCAATATTGCGAAGCCGGACATAGGATTGAACCTGCAACGTCTCTGTAATATTTTGGTGCAACATTGCAATCTTGCACCGCGTCATTGCAGAGACGTTGCTGCAATGTTATGGTGCTGTGTGGGTTATAGCATTTATTGTTAGCATTTTTATGGCCAACTAATTCCCAACTTGGGGATACTGTGGGCCAACCAGAAATGCTACTAGGGGTGGTACAAACACAAAACAGCAAAGTAAACGATGTATTGTGTATAAATAAATTTGTGTATAAATTTGTGATGGAAAATAGCATGGAAAACTTTTACAGGTCGAAAGGCTGGTAACATATTCAAGCAACTCTTATTTTGGTACTGTAATCGCTCCTCGCGATCCACTTCTTCCGAGGAATCCGTTGAACTCTGTTCTCGTCTCTTGCTAATAGGATAATTGGACAGCGAAGTGACAAGCGACAGGTGACACTGGAATCGTAACCGATTCGGGCAATCATCCGAACGACGAAATCCACAATGAAAATTGACCCCGCGAACGATGGCCCGCGAAACGGTTATCAAAAGATCCAACATCCTGCTGGAGTAACCTCTTATACGTTAATAGGCAATGTTTAATATAGGACGGCTCTTAAATAGTGGTCAAAGTGAATGCCTCTCCAATTAATGTCAAATATGTCAAAACTTTTGTGAGAGGAGGTTCTGAGAGGGTTGATGAGATGGAATCTTTCTGTCCCCATTTTTTGTATGTTTAATAAGGTCTATTTACAGAGCCTTTCAGTGGCCCTAGACTGAATATTTGCTGGGCCCTCGGTTAAATGTGAAAATAAAATGACGCAGATTTGATTTTTTTATTATAATACAATTATAATTTAAATAAGAATTTAATTTCAAAATTGACATTGAATATCAAAGCTGAACATAACATTAACATACAGGGCCGGCGCGAGGATGGTTGGCGCCCCTAAATTTTTGCACCTCTTTTCTATTTAATATGTTTTGCCTTTACGAGGTACAGTAAAAAAAAGAATTTTGTTTATATGGTAGTTGGATTCCTTTATTATTAACTCTGCGATATAGTTTTTAGCGCCCCCTTCGGCTGGCACCCTTATGCAGTACATTACTTGCATAATGGGTTCCGCCAGCACTGTTAATATAAACAAACATTAAAGGTACAAGTTAATAAAGATAATATAAAAAAATGTTAATTTTGCGAAGAATATATTTAGAACCAGGGGCCCTCAGCTAAACGGGGCCCTAGGCTTCAGCCTTGTTAGCCTAAGGTATACAGCACTGTCTATTTATAGTTTATACATATCAGTGACGTTTTAGCTCAGTATTATTTATATAAATATAAATATAGCATGAATATGAAAATATTGTTCGTCAATAATTTTTCGAATTGAAAACTATGATTGAAAAATATGAGAGACTATTAAAAAATCCAGAAGGGGCATCGATGACGCAAAAATATCATTACCAATGAATTCTTAATTCGTATTGCCAGTCGCTTTCACAGAACGCAACAAATACACTTTTCCATTTACAGAATTGAATGTTACCTTCGTTGTTTGAGAGTCACTGTAAATTTAAAATTTCATGTAACCGATCGTGTTCCTTGCAATATATGCTTGTAAAAGGATTTTGCGAAATTTGAAAAATTCAGTAAGGTGGTGAGTGCAAAAATAAGGCAATTTCGTTTAGTTAGGTATATAAATACCCTAAATTTATGTTACCTGTGATAACAGTTTTCTCGGTTTGTTTACTATTACTGTGGCGGAGTACTTTTGTCAGTCACATTTCTGTTTAGCATTTCAAAATATATATATTGTATTAAAATTTGTTAAATATGTTAATGAATTTTATTTATCATCCTGTCCTCCACAAACTTTACAATTAATTTGAAGTTAATATATTGAATCATTTAAGTATACTGGGAAAATTATTTGCTCGAATACAGTAAATTCGCGATACAATATTATTTACATTGTACTCCCAACATTTTCTTTATTATTAATTTCTAAAACAATACTGTTATAGAAGATATACATTAGGTCATTGTAGCGTTTCATTATTTCCGAATCACCGATAGAGTTGTTAATATTTAATTTGATTCGTCTAGAAATAAACGTGTCTCTAAAGTATGCATTGATTTACGGTGGAATGTTTGGAAACCAATTTGCGCGGGTCATAAAAAATTTAAAGCGGTTACTATACCTGCGAAATATTGCAAGCATAAAAAACGTAAGAGTTGAAGCGTATCATCCGAAAATGGAGCCTGAGTGTAACAATTATTTATCGGTGCCCCAGTTTCTTAAATACGAGTTCCAGGTTATTACTCGCGGAAAGGAACGAACGCATCATCAAAGCAATAAGAAAATTATGGAAGCAAAATGAAAGAAACAAGAGGAATAATTTTTACTATCAGATGTAATTGTATTGAAATATTCATTACTCGATAAGATTTCACACAAACTAGCTAGTGAGTTTATAACAATTTTTCGGTCATAACTTGCAAATTAAAATTAAAGTTGTATGTATTCAGATATGATTTTATTTTTAAGTATTTGATGCTTCAATCATTAATGGATATTTTGCGTATCAGAATTTATTTTCGTTATCTATTTACATGAGGGATTTATTTCATATTGATGGAAACACTTTGCAAAATTGTTTACCAGAGCAACTAAATTAACTTTTCACGATATACCGTTCAGTTTATGCAACCAATTCTTTTCCATCTCGTTTCAAAACCACAATTTATTTAATACAAAATTGTACCTTTGTACTAAAAACGGATAAAGATAAATACGTTTATTTGTTATAGTTAAGTTTAATCGCTTTTGTAAATTAATTTCTGCAGTATTGCAATTTTGAATGAATTTGCACTGTTAGATGTAAAGTTACCTATCAGAAAATTTTAATCCTTTGAAAAACTTTGTAGTTACTCGCAAAGGATGGTCCATAAACTGGATACATAAGGTGATAAAACTTTCTCTACTTTTTAAAAGGTATATTATTATTAAACGGTAAAATTCTCTTTAAAGGAACAAAATTACCTGTAGATAGATAGATAAGGTCTTGTTTTAACGATGACGTCATACCGATATATGCAACTAAATTAACTTTCCACGATATATCGTTCAGTTTATGCAACCAATTCGTTTCCATCTCGTTTCAAACGAGTATACCGGTATGACGTCATACCGATATATTTACCGGTCATTTTTTCGGTTTTCGAATTTTATTACAGTTTTCAAAATATTATTAGACAAAAATCTATACGCCAAACGTATACTAATATATTGGTACTTTTATGAAAATATATTACGTTATGTCGGTGTATTTACAGCTCGAATTAATAAGGGTTATGAAAATATTACTTTAATCTACTATGTCACCCAAAGAAGGACCGGAATAATATCGGTATTTATTTCGGTTTCGGTACTTTAACGATCTCGGTATTCACTTATTTCGGTACTCATCTGTTTTGGTACGTTATCGGTTTCGGTATAGCTTTGTTGACGTAATACCGGTATCAAACTCACACCGATTTAAAGTCCCTAGTTTTTGACTCGGCGAAGAGAAAATAAGAAAACGATCAGACGAACAAAGATACAGGAAGACGATAGTCTGTAAAAATAATTTTCGACTATCGCAAACTGGGGTGACTTTGCCCACGCCGGGGTGACATTGCCCACTTTTCGGAAGAACTTTATTTTATTTTATTGTGAAGTAATTAGAACATATGTTTTGAATTCAATCATGGTAATTTTTCCGTCAGAGTAAAAAAGTGGGCAAAGTCACCCCGGCGGGAAAAGTCACCCCAATTTACGATATTTTACAAATGACAAAGACGAATCTTTATATCGTTATTATTGTTTAATAGCATACACTCATTATTTCCTTTTTAACAAAAGTATAAACAAAGAGCGAATGATTTTAATTAAAAAAGCATTGACATCTTTAAAATCTGATTAAAACTTATTTTGTAGAATTATATTCGTCCGTCTGTCAACGAATACAATTCCATCAACGTTAGCAAAATAAAAAAAAACAGGTACGTTCAGATAAATTCTTCTAAGTAATACACTCGATGCAAACATAAACACACACAGACCTACAGTTCCAAAGCAAATGAAATGAAATCCCCGCGTTCCGTGAAATCCTTCTCTTTATACTTTTACCTTTTATTTGATTCTCAGTCTTCCTTTAAAAAATAAGCAACAGCATATTTTCCACCAGTGAATACAAATTGCTCTTCTCTCTTCCTCGATGAAATCACCCTCCTTCATCCCTCATTTTCTTGCAGCCGCTTTCTTTGCTCCTCGCGAGCTCCTCTTGATTTAATACGTCATGCTAGGTGGAAATGCAAATAAGATAGATAACGACATTTACATGAAAGCTAAAAGAACCAAGATTTATGTTTGTTAGTCGACATAAGCGGCGTCACATTCGCGGAAAGCGACGTAAAGTGCAAAGATACTCGCAGAAGCATTCGTCGCCATTTGCAGAAGCGTGAATCATTAATCATTAATGTTAAAGTAGAAGAAACATCATGTGGCGCCAGATTTTGAAAAATGCTTCGAATACCCAAAAGTAACTGATTTTTCAGATTTTTTTTTAATAACTATTGGTCATATTAGATTAAACTCTTTTGGGATAAGAGGAGGCATCTTTAAACTTGCAGAAAATATTTTTCTTATGTCGATGCTTCTTCTTATTTATTAATTATTATTGTGGAATTTTATCCACCAGTTCTTAAGATTCTTAAAGTTAGATAGTTTACACGGATTGGCCCACTTTAAAGAAAAAAAATGAAAAATTTAATAGAGTCACAGCGTTTGAAAGAAAGAGTAAGTTTTTTCCTTTGACAAACTTTTCATATTATTCTTTATATCGACGAAAAATTATTATAAATAAAAACTAATATTACAATTTTAGGTCCAGTCGCAGCGTGGGTTATTTAACTTTTGGAAAATTTCCTTCTTTTTGCAATCAGATGACTGTGACAGGTGCCACATATCTGATGCCAACGTCGTCGAAGAGGTTAACACAATTCCACAATAATTAATAAATAATAAGAAGGATCGACATTAAAAAAAATTCTGCATTAATACAATTCTAAATTTTAATGAAATATTAGCAAGTTTTTAAAGAAAAATTCATAAATTTCGAGGGCTGTTATACGAGAATCCCCCCTTCAGAGGGTTTCTGTTTCGGAGGCTCGAAAAAAATGGGTATTTTGTAAGAATTTATAGAGAATAAGCTGTGTGCAAATTTGGTAAATTATCTACCCAGTAATTTATTCTCTATAATTTCCTGAAAATACCAATGCTCTTCCGGTCTCCAAAGAAAAATCCGCTTTAAATACTTAATGCAATATAAATTTTCCCGTCGTGTCATCCACATCAAATACTTAAGGGGTTAGGCCACGTTGGGCGGAGCAAAATTGAAGTCATTTTCAGCATTTTTTTCTTTGGAAGATAATGAAATAAACTGAAAATTTAATATGAAGCCTGTTATTGTACAACTCTCGCCGGAAAAAATGGTATTTTTTTCCTTCAAAATGGCAACGGTCCGATACAATTTTTTTTTCCTTCAAATACTTAAGATGGATTTCTTTTTAACCTACTTCATTTAACCTGGGGCTCTTCTTTTACTTATATATATATATATATATATATATATATATATATATATGTATATAATAATCAGTAGTGCATTCAGGATTTAATCTTGAAGGAAGCCGAGTTGAAGGGTTTAAAATATTTTTAATGCAGATTCAATATAATTTATTAGGCGATTATAAAAATTTATTTAAAGAATAAAATCCATTTTTTTCTATTTACAAGGCTCTTGAATTACTTCAGTCGTGGTTACGTTAATCTCCTTTTTCCTTTTTCATTGGAAGTGGCCAGGGCCCCTGTGTATAATGTCAAGGAATTAAGGGATACAGCGTTACACCACTTGACTTGGCTCGAAATTAGTCACTATGCTTCTGCAAGATGTAGTTCAGGGCTGAATTTGTTTTGTCACATTCCTATCTACTCCGAGGCCTTGAAATGCTAGCGTTGAAAAAGTATAAAGATATGCTACATACATCTGTAGATTCTCCACTTGTCATCAACTCACTGAAAGTATATTGCTTTTACTCTTCCCTACATTTTGGGATATTCCTAGATCTCTAAAAGGCAGAGATTTTTATTCTGAAGATTTGTTTCTTTATTTATTTTACTAACATGATCTGGAGGGAAACATATTGAAAATAACCATATAAAGAATCAAGTCAGATCTTTACAACATTTTAGTTCTTATATTTCATTATTAACCCAACCATAAATAAACACTGAGACAAATTAATTTACAAAATTTAAAAGTGAATGAGTCTGAATTAGACATATATTTTGCAAAATATAGAATAGAATTAATACTTTCTATTAACTTTTAAATAATTAACTGAATAAATAATTTAATTATATAAACAAAAAATAAATAATCTTCTGGAGATTTTTTTAACCGACTTCAAAAGAAAGAGGTTCTCGGTTCGATGTGTTATATTTGTCCGCGAATTTCTCCGTAACTACTGGACCGATTTTCGTGAAACTTATTGCATTTAATTTAGCTTCGATCAACTTGGGTCATGGATAAGGAATTATCGAATAGGTTAAGTAATTTCGAAGTTACACCAAAAATAAGAATTATTTATTGTTATAAGAATTAATCATTATTATTATTACGAGCAGCTCTTTTCCTAGGCCTATCCATATTTTTTTAAATAAATGAAACTACATTTATTTAAAATTTTTCTCTTACTTTTTAGTTATTTAAGTTGTATAACTATATGCATTTTTATTTTTTGAAGTCGGTGGAAATTATTTTTCTTACTTTTCAGTTATTTAAGTTATATAGTTATATCAGCGCCGACTTAAAAATATTAAGAGTCGCAGATTAAATAAGGAAAAAAATTATTTTTTACTTTTTGGTGCATTTTTATTTTTTTGAAGTCGGTTTAAATTTTTAAAAATTTGTCTTACTTTTTAGTTATATATAGTTATATATAGTTAAATAACTAAAAAGTAAGAAATTTTTTTAAATAAATGTAGTTACATTTAAATTTAAATTTAAACCGATTGCAAAAAAATAAAAATGCACCAAGAAGTAAAAAGTAATTTTTTTCCTTATTTAATCTACGACTCTTAATATTTTTAAGTCGGCGCTGATTTACACAGTGCAAATGATGAGGCGCCTGCAGGAAAATATCGAGAGACGTAGATTGAATAAGGAAAACAATTATTTTTTACTTTTTGGTGCATTTTTATTTTTTTGAAGTTGGTTTTAATTTTTTTTAAATTTTCTATTTCTCTCAAAAATGATTTACTTCCTCCCGAAATTTTCACTTTATAAATTCTTCGATCACCGTTGCAAAGAATACGAAAAATTGATGAATTACATTGAATACACTGCATTTGAGGCAATTAAATGTTAATATCACGAATTAATACGTTTCCTGCGCACCGCTCATCTTTTCCCCTTCGCTAACGCGGTGCCCTGCCGAAATTGGTCAAGGCTCAAAATTAACAGAGGAAAGTTCTTCGACCAACGATTACACCTTGACCCGGGGCACTTTTGGCAAGGGCGAAATCAACAATTACTGCCATTAGCCTACTTGTTCACCACCTACATCGTTTACCTTGTGTACGTTAAAAATGTGCTGAATAAATTATAGGAAGTATCGGCGAAATACAAAGGAAAATGTTAAAAATAGGTTAATTTTGGCATTGACCAAGCAGAAAGCTTGTGTAATGCTTACTGTATATCTTCGTCGGTTCAACTTTATAATTTCTGTTATTTAGTGTATTAAAAAATACACCCAAGTTCTGAGTTCTAAATACCACTTCTGAAGTTCTGATGCTACTAAAAATAAACATTTTAACAAAGCTTACGCGTTATTACACATCTTTACGTCTTGTTGCGCGCCTACAAGGCGGTCCGTGTATTACATTCAAATACAGTAGGGATTCGTTAGTTGCGCGTGATTTGAGTTCAACGACACGCAATTATTGAATCCGTAGCGCATTCATCTTCGAGCTCGACTCACACTGCATGCAGCCCTACTGATTACAGGCGAGAGAAACAGAACGAGTGCAAGTGGAAAAGCAAGCCTCTTTATTGCCTGCACGCGTGGCCAGTATTATAAATTATAAGTCATCACTCAAATACAAGAAGAATACAATTTCTCTAATTTGTATGTTATCTTGATAAGAGGGAATTTAACGGATTGGCGAGATTCTCCCGATAAAAATGTGTCCAAACACGGCCCCGATCGGAGCAATTTCGCGGTAGTAAAGCCGGGTTCACACGTGTCAAAAAACTCGGTCGAGTAAAATAATTTAAATTGGCACAGGACTCTGATAATCGAAACTTCCCTACAATCTTGTAGTCTTAGGTATTAGAAATAGTATTCAGACGGTCCACTACAGAAATTTTCATTATTACGCAAGTTACAGTCTATTAGAGTAAACAGTAAAAAGCTTTGCCTTCTCTTGACGACAAACAGAATTATCGAGGTGATTTATTTTATTCGGGAAAAGTTAGGTACCAATCGTGTGCTTTGATACTAAAATTGGAAGAATTTCCAAAAAGTGGAGTTAGTCCTTTAGGCCTCCGAATGCTCACAGATTGTGTCGATTAATGACGAACCTTAGAAAAGCGTGACAATAAATCAGGCATCGAAGACTTTAATATCCTTGTATCAGAACGGGCCAATTTGCCATCAGCACGATTGGTAACTCATATCGGACAGCCGTAGCGATTTAATCCGGCTATCGAGATACGGGCTTCCAAGAAAAACAGATCAACAAAAAACAGTAGCGAGCGCTGATTTGCGTCACGCAGTCATCGCCGATGAGTCGGTGACGAACCCGAGCGACGTGTTGCGAGGGAATTGCGTACCATTCAGGCCATTCAAGTAAATAAAGATAGAAACTGAAATCGAGGTGCGTGCAGATAATGCTCGCTATCGAGGAAGAATAAATAGACTCGTGATATCTTTTCGAATTACAAAACGGCAATGGTTATCTGTGCGTGTAACGGTTCTGAGCGTTATTGTTCTTCCCCGTGAAGCCCGCGATTTTGAAAGCCATGAATGAACCGTAGAAATTGTAACTCTCGTGTCGCGCATGAAAGTTCTGGTATTTTTTGTGACAAAAAAATTAAGTGCGAGGAATGGCGACATTAAGATATTCGTATTCCGAATGGAATAAAGTAATGTAATAAAAATGTTAGTAACTCCCTGAGAGTATTATATGGTATTTGTTGGTAAAAGTGAACATGATTCTAAGATAAGTAGTTCATGTTATGACTGCGATTAAAAATACCATTGTAAGATGTAAATATTAATATTGATGGTTAAGTGTTCAGCAATGTGTTTGCTATTGAATGAAACAAATATTCGGAAATAAGATATGTACGTTTAGTTTACAAGAATTAAAACAAAAATGGGAACATGGTTTGGGCGTTAAAATTGTAGGCCTAGGTTTGGGTTAGGTCTGGGTTTGAGTTGGGTCTGGGTTTGGGTTAGGTCTGGGTTTGGGTTTAGGTTAGGTCTGGGTTTGGGTTGGGTCTGGGTTAGGTTTGGGTTAGGTCTGCGTAAATCGTAGCAAAATGAAAAAAGTGACGTGATATTGTTAACTTAAGCAGTTAAGGTAACGCAAAATCGATATAAAGATAAGGGTGTCATTAACATTACATAAAATGCATTTAGTGTTAATACATTTGTAAAATCTGTCAGAGTATCTCATAATAAACAATAATTCATATTATAACGAAATGAATATAAACATAAATTAATCATCTGCGGTCAATGACCAAAACATTGCAGATAACGCAATTTCAAAGTTTCATTTAACATTTCCGGTAAAATGAAGCAATAGAGAAGAATAGAAATATAACAATAGTTGAATACAAAACAGTGACCATAAAAGTTATCATAATGAGTGAAAGCTCATTAAGCTCTAACAGCCAAAATTCAAAACATGTCCGGTAGCATTGCTTTGGCTGTTTTTCTGAACTTGCCTCAAATATTAATTTACATCTTTGTCAAAAAGAAAAATGAACAAAATAATTGCATCCTCTGTAAACACTCTAATAACTAATTCAATGGCCATTTATAAAACATTGGTAGTTCCCAACACCTGTGGAACATTTTAAACGACAATTATTAAACAAAGCGTTCATCACTCATCCGATGATACTTACTTTCCTACAAAAAAGTTTTCGACTATTTTTCTAATATTAGGTATATCGAACAACTGTCATGTATAGTATCCAGTGGATGCTATCCACCCGTTTACAGAAATGCTGTGACAGTAGAAAAGAAATTTGTAAATATTTGCTAATAAATAAACCACTTTTTGAACACCTCACAAATTAATTTCTAAGACAAGAAAGTATTGAATTTAATATTTCTCGTTTATGCCTTACATTTCCTTTCTAGACTATTTTTCATTGTATCTGTTTATTGTACATATAAATATGTACTAGGTATTCCATTTAAAAAATGAACAATAACGTGCCAAAAACACTTTGCCTCCTACCTTCAATGATCTCGTAGAAAATCATTTGTGACACCTTTGCTTGGAAAATTAAGAAAATTCCACAGTTCAGCAAAAAGCTGACCATACCAAATTTTCGAAAACAATAATACTTCCATTGAAAAAATTTTCTAAACCATTTCTGGAATTTATAAACATTTAATGATTAAAATGTGGCACAAATTTCTTTAACACACATTACTGTACATACAATAAGATGTAAAAGTGAATACACTCTCTTTAAAACTAAATAACTTTTTTAAAATGGTTCCAACCGACTTGAGGTTTTTTTAGAAGGTAGAAGGATTAGTTTACTAAGCGACGTGTTTTGACGTTTTGAAAAAAATTGCAATTGGTCGGAGTAGCAAAAAAAAATAATGAAGCACGCTTTTCCAACTTTTTTATCTGAATCTGTGATCAAAATTTAAAAAACCCTTTTTGGCCATTGAAGTAATTTGTAAAAAATTTTATAAATTCGGTTTCATAATTTCCTGTATTAATTCTAAGAAATATCTTTTTCACTTTTATCGAACCACATACTACGATTGAATAGCAATTTTTTTAATAAATCCTGGAAGCATACTATAGACTTTAAAATTCTTTGTGCGATAGCCGTAATTCAGTTCGTTCACACGTGTATTGATAGGACACAAACAAAGGCTATAATAGAATACAAAAAATCAAGCTATAAATAAATCTTGGTTTGTAACATTAAAGTAAGCAACGATGGTAAAACAATTCTTATAATTGTACATTATTCTCGAACACAAACTGATGTGTGGCTCGCTGCATCTCCGTGGAGTACAATATCCTGCTTCGATGAAATTACATCATCCGCAATGCGTTAACTAACGTTCTCCATTGCGTCGTAGAATATAAGGCGAATAAAAATGGAAATTTTCTTCTCACTTTGCTGAGCAACAAATTGAGGCAACAGTCAATCGAGGTTGAGAAATGGAGCTACACGCAAACATATGTCGCGGGTATCTTTCGCGAAGCGTATTTTTGTCTGAATTTCTGTCTCGCTGGAGGTTTCGCAACGAGATAATGCATCTACATGACAAATGATTCTGAGCTCGTTTGTTGAACTTTGTAAAAATAATCGGAACAATTCTATTGCGCAGACTATCATTTGAGTCGTTTAGTTAAGAATTCCCTTTGAGTTTTTCATTTTAATGAAAGAGAAATTTTGTGTAATACAGGAAACATTGAGAACAGAAAGTAGATTTATTTTAAGTAAATATAGTCACAGAATAGTAAAATTATAATGAGACATCTTAAGAGAAAATATTCATTCTTATTAATCGTTAGCAGCAAGTGTCACAATTGCACTCAATTATGCTTAATAATATTTTCTTGTAGGAAAATGATTTATGTAATAATAGAAACTTATGTGGATGTTATTTCCACAGCATTATAAGAAAAGTAATTGATATGTTCCACTAAGCATGGTATACATATTAAATTAATATGTAGCAATAACAATATAGAAGTAAAAAATTCAGTATCTTATTTAAGATAACTATATGCAAAGAAATTCCTTACTTGTTGCTCTATTCACTATTCGTTGAGATTTGTCTCGCCACACTAGTCTTTAGCTCTTGGAAAAATGTATGATGAATGAAATTGGAGGAATAAATTTAAGTAAATCTAGTACTAATGATATGTTAGTAATATATTTTTTATATTCCATTATTTTCTGATATTTATTTTTTAGTAATATAAAAGAAAATATGTGTATGTATGTTATTTTAATAATTAAAACAAGTATCCTCGTCAGTATATGTATATTATTTTTATAATTCATTTCTCGTAATTTGGGATTTATAAATTTATACCACCTGCCAGTTGAAGGGCTCAATTCCAAATGTACCGTAAACTGGGGTGACTTTGCCCGCGCCGGGGTGACATTGCCCACTTTTCGGAAGAACTTTATTTTATTTTATTGTGAAGTAATTAGAACATATGGTGTTTTGTAATCGATAGCAATAATTTCTCCAAGGTCAAACGAAAAAAATAATAGCGAATTCAGTCATGGTAATATTTCAGTCATAGTAAAAAAGTGGGCAGTCATCCCGGCGGGCAAAGTCACCCCAGTTTACAGTAGTTAAAGAAATGACCGTTAAAAACTGAATAATCGGTTAATAACGATATGCATGTATTTTGTATATTGAGTTTTTCTTATTAATTTATTCTAGATAAACAAGAAAGAGTTCTAGAGTTTATTCTAGATGAATAAATTTAATTTGCATTTAATACTTTTGGAATTTTATTTATCCTCCATTATTAAATATTCCATAATTTTTCATTTCTCCAATAAATTATCCACGATTTCCATTACAAGCTCCTACGTGAGCAGAAACTGTAATTACGTAATACAGACTGTTACATCGAATACATCACGCTAAAAAAGAAAGTAATGATTCTTTGGTCACCCCGTCCCAGTGGCGGATTTAACAGGGCGGCTGATGAGCAGTTGCCGCCTGGGCCCCTGCCCAGAAGGCCCCCTAAGGCCCCATCTCCCAAAAAATTATGATTAGGAATGAGTATCCAAACACTATATTTGTTTTCGTACTACTACACTTGACCCGTTTTTAGTAAACTACCTCTTCATTTTCCCGATAAAATGGGCCCCTGCCCAAAAGGCCCCCTAGGGCCCTATCTTCAAAACAAATTATGATTTTAACCAAACACTAGATTTTTCTATACTACTACACTTGACCCGTTTGTAGTAAACTACCTCTTCATTTTCCAGATAAAATGGGCCCCTGCCCAAAAGGCCCCCTAGGGCCCTATCATCAAAACAAATTATAATTTTAACCAAACACTAGATTTTTTCTGTACTACTACACTTGTCCCGTTTCTAGTAAACTACCTCTTCATTCTCCCGAAGAAATGGGCCCCTCAGAACGTTTGCCACCTGGGCCTTTTTTCTTAAATCCGCCACTGCCCCGTCAACCGCATTCCGCAAACGCACCGTTTTCTCAAAAACGGGAAAAATGTTTCCATCAAACTTCATCCACGCCAAAACCTTATCAATTTTTTTTAGGAAACATAGTGTTTGCGACATATGGTTTCTTTTAAACCTGTTCTCCTTTCAACAAACAGAATATATTGCTGTCAACAAGAAGCATTAACATTAAATTTCAATGTTACCAACAATTTTGCAGCAAGTTCTTTTTTACAAATGTCCACCGATCCGGGGATGAAGATTCACCCCTGAAAGCAGTAACCAACCCTTTTTGAACACCCTGTACATACACAGTCCACGCCATCTAACTCTCACCCGTAGGCTGCAGGGTCAATTTTGACCCACCCTAAATATCAAACTACACGTGTTACTTATTAGAATTATTTCTTGGAGGGTATAAGGATTTTAGATTATAACAAGATTAGATTCTAAAACAAAAGCTTATTCTAATAAGGGAAGTTAAGTAATCTGGGAATTCAGAAAATTATGAAATTTGTGTGCAAGTACAGTAGTTCATCCATAACACAACCCTATTTTTTATGGGTGCCATAATACGGCTTTAAGGGGTGTAATTACCCCTTGAAAGGAACGGAGAATTTTCTTTTCCGTAGAATATCTCGAGAACGGTGAGAGATATCGAAAATAACTTTAAACAAAAATTGCATCTTTTTATTATACCTTCAAAACGGCGAAAAACAATTATCGGAAAATCCTTAGTTTTTAAGTTACCCCTACCACCAATCCTTGATACGATAATTATTTTTACGCCGTTTTGAAGACATAAAGAAAAGATGCAACTTTTGTTTCAACATATTTTCGATACCTCCCACCATTCTCGAGATAATCCAGGAAAAAGGAAATTGCATTCCAGGGGTAATTTCACCCCCTAAAGCCGTATTATACCATCAACAAAAAATAGGTTTGTCTTACGGAAGGTGCACTCTACTTGCTTACAAAGTCGCATAATTTTCTGAATTTCCAGATTACCTAATTTCCCTTGCGAGATCCACATGAGTGAAATTCTGAGTCAAAACTCAAAATCTACCCTGCATGCGTTAATCAATCTACCCGTCATTCAAGGGTTAATTTAACATTTGAAGAAACATACGAAATGTTCTCTCTGCGAGACTCGACCGCCAGTGACGGATTTAAGAAAAAAGGCCCAGGTGGCAAACGTTCTGAGGGGCTCATTTCTCCGGGAGAATGAAGAGGTAGTTTATTAGAAACGGGTCAAGTGTAGTAGTACAGAAAGAATCTAGTGTTTGGTTAAAATCATAATTTGTTTTGAAGATAGGGCCCTAGGGGGCCTTTTGGGCAGGGGCCCATTTTATCGGGAAAATGAAGAGGTAGTTTACTAAAAACGGGCGAAGTGTAGTAGTACAGAACAAACCTAGTGTTTGGTTAAAATCATAATTTGTTTTGAAGATAGGGCCCTAGGGGGCCTTTTGGGCAGGGGCCCATTTTATCGGGAAAATGAAGAGGTAATTTACTAAAAACGGGCGAAGTGTAGTAGTACAGAACAAACCTAGTGTTTGGTTAAAATCATAATTTGTTTTGAAGATAGGGCCCTAGGGGGCCCTTTGAGCAGGGGCCCATTTTATGGGGAAAATGAAGAGGTAGTTTACTAAAAACGGGTCAAGTGTAGTAGTACAGAACAAACCTAGTGTTTGGTTAAAATCATAATTTGTTTTGAAGATAGGGCCCTAGGGGGCCTTTTGGGCAGGGGGCCATTTTATCGGAAAAATGAAGAGGTAGTTTACTAAAAACGGATCAAGTGTAGTAGTACGAAAAGAAATATAGTGTTTGGATACCCATTCCGAATCATAATTTTTTGTGAGATGGGGCCTTAGGGGCCCTTCTAGGCAGGGGCCCAGGCGGCAACGGCTCATCAGCCGCCCTGTTAAATCCGCCACTGTCGACCGCCATTAAATAGATACGCGCCTTAACGCATTCGCTATACATCGAAACATATTTACGTAGTGCCTCGTTGAATATTAAACATAACCTGCCATTTTTAATATCCGCTACAAAAATAGCTGACCCCGTCTACCGCGCGACATTACACAATGATTCCCCAATGGAGAATTTCGCGCGCGTATCTTACGCGAAGGAAGCCAGCGGCCATTGACGGCTCGGGCCGCGTAACAGGTGCAACAATGCTGGCCCGGAAGAAGTTTTCCCTCGGTCGTGTCGGATTTCAACGAAGAGCGCCGAGCGCGTTGCCGTCCCGCACACCAACGGTCGCCGAGCAGCTCACTTTCGTGGAATTCGCTCGACAATACGGCGGCGAGATTCGCGTGCAGTACGGCGTACCGTATCGAAGGTTCTTACGAATTCTACGTGTGTGTCGGCGCGCCGCGCGTGTGGGTCCCCGTCGCGTGACTCATCGGCGATATGAACGAGCAAAATATTCGGTGCGCCGGCACTCGAATTGGAAAGGAAAAAAAATGCAGGGGACGTGATTCACTGGCCGCATAATCCAAAACCGTCCAGACACCGCGGACGACGGACAGCAAATAAAAATACATCGAGCGCGGCGCCGTTTCTCTCTCAGGGTTTTCTCCTTTCGCAGGAAATTCACGCCGGCCGACGCGTAACGCGCGTAAACGGTCAGGCACGCCGCGACGTCAAACAGGCGCGTATTTTCGGGTTCCTTTTTCCTTCACTTATGACGACACGAACTACTCGAAAACTCGGATATATAACAACGACGGGGTTTGTTGATAGTTTTGCACGGTTTGGTGCAGTCTTCGAGTCAAAGCAGTGCGAGGCAAAGATATATGTCAATGAGGACAGATTATACAAGCATTGATTTAAATGCAGTGTGTTACGCATTTGCAAGAATGTTTATGTATCCATGAAGATCTCGGTCACGTTGACTTTCCCCAACTGCATTATATTAATGAATAATGTTCGAACGCATCGGGGAATTTGCTTAAACTTATTGGTACACCAAGGGGATAGAAATATCCCGAGTAAAGCAGATGGGAGTTTAACCCCATCATTCGAAAGTAATATTTACGTAGACGCTTCGAAAATATTACTATGATAATTTTTTCTTTGAAGATTCAATCTACATAGTTGTACTTTATTAAACTAAATTCATGAAACGATATATTTAATTGGAAAACGTGATATTTTTTGTTGCGTTTCTCAAAGCATTTTTGGCTACAAAAATACATTATTATTTGTCGGTTAAAAAAATTCATGAATTAGCAGCACGAATTAAAGCCAAGTAAAATATATATTTGGGTATTCTTATAGCACTTGACGCGACAATTTTCTGTGAGTCGCAAAATGACTCAAGATCGCATCACGTGTGAGATAACAATATATTTTATTTTGCGCCTGCGAAGCGGACGATAACACAGGTGTACAGACAGGTATTACATAACGAACATTAATTAGAAATTTCTTGCGAAGTAATTCATATGACTAATCCCACGACTAGGCAATTTCGGTGGGCTTGGATTAACGATTAAGAATTATTGATTTTTATTTTTTATTAATATAAAAGAAAATGTGTATGTATGTTATTTTAATAAATGAAGCAAGTATCCTCGTCAGTATTATTTTTATAACTCATTTCTGTTATTAATTCAAGACTCTTTATATTTCAAGCGTATGAAGCAGGTTGAGCTAAAAGCTCCTTTTGGGGAAACGTAAAGCCGCGTTCCCACGTGCGTAGCGTTGTCGTTGAAATGGGGCAAGTGCTTTCTGCGCTACAGGTTGCACATTCTCGAGCATAAGAGCAACAGATTCGTGCAGCTCGTAATTTGCTTTCTGAGAAATCCATAAATGAAGTTACGTGGAGTAAGGGAGATTGTGATACATTGTTTGATTGTAAACCAACTCTACTGAGACTCTAGAATCATTAGAGCAGGTGTTTATCATTAATATCTTTCACATGTGTTCGATCAATTACCAGGAAAATTTATCAAAATAAACGTTTCTTCATATTTTCATTCTATTTGTATTTATAGAACATTTTAAACGTATGAAAAAAATTAAGGAAGTAGCGATTGAAGTGCGTAGATTTATAATTTATTAACATAAAATGGGTAAAAATAATAGCTAATTTCGAAGAAATTAAAAATACTTTAGAAACAATAAATATCTAGGTTATGAGAGAAATTACTACTTACAATTTAAAGTTTAAAGTGAAGTTTTATTTACCAACAAATAAGAAAGGCATTGCAGAATATTCAGAATTATGACAAAATATTATTTCTTTCAAACTCTAACTTTGTATCTCAATGAACGATTAAAGAATAAGTTAAATTAAAATATGAAAAAATTAATTTCAATGTTCTAACTTTGCAGTTTTTTCTACAAGCGAAATGAGACGTTATAGGAGCAAAGGAATTACAAAGAAACGTGACAGAATTAATCATTTATATACTATATCAATAAATCTTTAATAATTTCGGCTAATTAATAAAACTTACATATAGCGACCTAAAATAGTTTTAATTCATAGTTTCCCAGATTATATTCATTCTTTCGGTAAATTTTTCCATTCTTCAAAATCGCTAAATTAGCAAGAATATACAACGTTGAAAAATCTGTTTTAATTTAGGTACCGTTATTTGTGTTATTCTTTCTGAAATATGAAAATAATCCCATTAAAGGAAGCGAGTGTTCTAATATCCGAAAATTCCCTTTTCCGAACTATCATGTCTCCCTATTAATTCGGATGCTGGAAGTTCTACTGTACTTATATGTGGTAAAGTTTAAACTCTGAACGATAACAGTAGTAAAATGAAATAATATAACTTGAATTTCGACCGTATAAATTGTTCTAATTAGAAGAATGTTGATTGCGGCGCACTGGTTCGGTCTTTTAAATACTTGAATAAAAGCTATTTGTAATTTTAAAACATTTTTTTATCAAATTCCAACGTTTCGGTCAATGATTCTGATCATTTTCAAGGAAAGTTAGATAAAAGATTTTTTATTTTCCCTTTTATCTAAAATCAGTTTCAAAACGTTCTTTTGACCACCACTGTACGCGTACTCCAAATCGCACGAGCCTAAGTTCGCAGGGAAGGCAGGCAAGGAATTCCCTGAGGAGGGACGACCAGCAGGTGTACAGAAGGCGTTGCACGAGAGGATCCGTTCCACCTGCGGTTTCCACGCTTCAAGGTCCCATCGAAGAAGGTATATGTAGTGGTTGGTCGCGGGATTTCGCGTACTCAACGTAACGGGTAAACAGTAGCACCGATAATCGTAGAGCCTCATAGACACTTGCGTAAGTGCGCGTATAACGCGTTGCAGAAATAGATACACTGCAGCCGAAAAGTCTTGGATTCACTCAAAACTCTCCTTCTTTTTTATTCCAAGTGACGAGAATCAAGACGATTGAAAACGACGCGAGTTCAAAGCCTCAAACTCAAGAAATCCTAAATGCATTTTGCAAGAAGTAGTATATTCCCCACCCCAGTAGTTTATTCCTTTTAAATTTCTAAAATAAGGCAAATTTGGAGAAAACTTTTTAAAGAAAAGTATTGAGTATTATAATTCCAACCTTTGTCATTATTTGTAAAATTTGAGTTTTGCAACGCAGAAGAGTAATAAATTCTTTTCCTGTAAAAATGGAAACTTTCTTTTGAAATGCTACCACTTTTGTGTTTTTCTATATTCTTTATTCATTCTAGTTCATATGGTAACCACACTTATATGGATTAAGAAAAATTTTACGTTTTTTGTTTCAGAAGACTACAATAGCCAGAATCATGTCCGCCAGCAACAAAGATTTTTATCTAACCCCTCTTACTACTACCACTGTAATTTTCAACAAAACTATTATTATTGCATAAAAAAATTTGAGCACACTCTCCGAATGTCAATTAATAAACGTACAAAGTTTGAAGTTAAAATACTCAATACTTTTCTTTTAAAAAATTCCGCAAAATTTACCTCATTTTCAAAGCGTCAAGCTACATAGGGAGACGCCTTAAGGCTCCGGGGTACATAGGAATCCGCCCAAATAAGTGCAGTTGTGTAAAGCCTAGTTCAGACCAAACAACAATCGCTAGGACACAAGTTGCCAAGTTGTCAACACTGTTACCCATACAGCACACTTCGTTGCAGGAGTATTGCAGGAACGTTGCTGCAATATTGCGTTGTTGCAGGTTGCATTGCAATATTGCAGGAACAATGCTACAATATTGCCGTGCAATATTTGAGTGGCAACGTTCTTGCAATATTGCAGGAATATTGCGCACACGTTGCCACTGCAATGTTCCAGTGACAACGATCCTACAATATTTCTGCAATATTGCGCGCACATCGACGTGCAATGTTCCAGTGGCAACGATTTTGCCGTTTCGTTGCAGAATCATTGCCGGAACGTTGCAGGACTATATATTTGTAATGTTGCCGCAACTTTGCAAAAATACACACCTGCAATATTGCGAAGGCGGACATAGGTTTGAACCTGCAACATCTCTGCAATGTTTTGGTGCAACATTGCAATCTTGCACCGCGTCATTGCAGAGACGTTGCTGCAATGTTATGGTGCTGTGTGGGTATAGGTATTTAATAAGCAACAAAGAACACATTTGACGAGCACCTAAAAAATGTTGAGGTTCGCTCACTTCAACGCAATTTACGATTTCTTAGGTATTTCCGATAATTTGGCTAAAAACTTTCTAACAAAAGTTACACTTTAAAGTTTAGAAAATTTCTACTATGCTGCCCCCTTTCTCCTGACGCGCCAAGCACTTTCCTATTTTCCTTATTGATTAATCCAACACTGCTCTTAAATTAGTCACTATATTTTCTGCGAGGCGCAGTACCTTCAGTAATAGGGCTTTACCTACCATTTGAGTGGGCCCGAGATTAATCACTGTATCTCTGCAAGGCACAGTATATACGAGGTGAGAGGAAACTGGACTAATCTTCAGCAGGCGAGTAACGCCCGTCGAGGCTCCAGATACGGACTCGTCGCACTCAAACTCTTAATAAGAACATTCCTTGGGAGCTGGGTATGCCGCGAATGTCCTCATCACATTTGATTCCGACCGCCATCTATCCTTCATTCGGTCACCTACAATAGGTCAGCATTTTTTCAGCGTGCTCTCAATGTCCCGCACAGAGCTTCATAAAAGCCTGCTACGTATTCAGCGCGTGGCGTTAAGGACAGACCGGGTTTAAATCGAAATTTTTATGCCAGACACGAGTGGAATACAACTGGCGGAGCCTGGTGCTCGTCGAGCTCCTCGCAGGAAGGTGTTAAAGTCGAAAGAGTAGTTACGCGAAATGGGTTGGCGAAAGAAAGGGACTGGCGTAAAAGCGGCTGCTCACATTCGCACTCGCCGAATTCGGAATGCCGAATGTTCGTCATTCAGCAAATACGTACATAGTAGCGTAGGTGGATGACTGTTAGCCGGTATTCGCCGAACTTCGAACATTTCCTGTTCCTTCTTAGTAAACGATTGCAACATCAACGCACGCGAGTATTCGGTGTGTAGCATTTTCCCTGTACCGAACTTCGACAAACCGGCGAGCAGTTCGGGTAGAGGCGAATGTTCGTCATTCGGCGGATACCCGACGTTTCGGGCTCGGGACGGGCCGGAAAACTTCGGGCGGCATCGCGCGGGATCCCGATACTTTCGTGCTGCTCGAGATCCCGAACGTTTCGGGTTCCCGAGCCTCAGGACGTTCCGCACACTCCTGGCAGATACCGAATAAATTTTATGATCGAATAATCTTCGAATACAAATTTCTAATGAAATGAAGTTATTCGAGAATGACGAATACTTTTTTATTCGGATAATGTTCGACTCTAACTATCCTTTCGCCGCCTTAACTATCATTTCGAGATAAAGAATTGCAAGATTTTACTGGAAGTATTATGTCACCCAATAAGTAATGCGGTGTTTCTAAGAATTGAGTTTCTGACAATATAACGCGACACAAGCGTCATTCATACATTCGGTATAAATACTAAATGTCTACAGTTACTTTTTATAATAATAACTCGCTCCTAACCCTGAATAATTTACAGTTTGCTTATACACATGGACCTGCATGATTTAAGTCCAGTATCCTTCACAAAGCGCTAAATTATGACTCGACTTCTTCCTCTTGAAAAATTAATTTCCAAGCTATAACATAGGTATTGTAATATGTATGAGATCGCAAGGATATTTGAACAGCTTCAATAGAAGTGATGAACTATTTTACTGAATAGTTAATGTAACTGTATACACTAGTTGAATAAGTAAAGTAAGGGTATAAATATAATCGAGGGGGCACATATGTTTTATAGTTATTATAGGGCAGTAATATTTTCGGGCAAAGCAACGAGTCGTTGAACTACAAAATTTGTATGATGTATATCGTTCACTTGAAGCACTATGCTCAATTTATTGAAAGGCAAATCTCTTACGATGTAACACTTAGAGTGGAGACCCTATCTATTAAAAAGCTTACCTTCACCCAGAAAAGATCAATAACAGCTTCCATGTTTTTATATATAAAATAATTAGTTCTAGTCTAATTGTAAGTAAAATATATTGTCTTGTAAACTAATGTTATCTAAGAAAATATATTACTACCGCTAATCAAACATATATTAATTTATAATAAGAATTATACATTTCTGAAATTTATAAAAATCCATGTCTATTTTCCAACTCAATGGCTAAAATCACATATATTTACTTCAGAAACGTATTCGGAGTTAGAAATTAATTAGCAGGAGAATAATGACTTAAGCACAGTCTAATCGCAAAAAAGTAACTTAGAAAACGTTTAACAATTTTCAACTATAAATCAGTATATCTATTTTTTATTACATACAGCAAAGTGTACTTTTTTACATTCAATATTTGGCAACAAATAATAAATATGTATATTGAAAAATTACAAATGTAAATCTGTAAAATTATTATTATAAAATCACCATCATCTGTTCCAAATGATACGATATATCAACGTATTTACAACCTGTTGATAATGTTTATTGAGATCGATATAATTAACCCAAGGCTTTTGGAATTACAAAATAGACCATTGACGTTCGATCGCAATTTAAGCAAATTCTCCAAAATGCAAGAAAAAAACGAATAAGATAGCCAACTAGAAACTAAAAACTGAGCCAGTTGGAAAATCTGTGAAAAAAGGACCATAAACGGGTAATACAACAGAATAACGAGAAATGAATACAGTTAAAGCAGAAGAAAACAAACACGTCGAGAAAGTCAAAACGATGGGAGAGAGAAACGAGAATAAATTCTCGGAAACGGGGGAAAGAAAGTCAGAAGAATAAAAATAGACAGAACGAGGAAGACTGCTGGAAAGGTAAAAATAGCAAAAAAATTCACGCGAAATGAGACACGGGAACGAGAGCAGGGCGAAGGGAGGTTATCGGAGGCGCAGGAGAGGAAGCAAAGAGGCGGCGCGGAGGGGTGGAACGAAAAATGGAGGGCAGGGATGAGCGTAAAACAAAACCGATTAAACGAGTAAAGAGGTAGAAGAAAAAAGGGAGGAGGGGCATAAAAAACGTGTCAGGAGATGATGCAGGGAGGCGATGAGAACGAAGGACAAAGAAGGGCCGAAACAGGGGAGGAAGAGAGAAGGGGAGGAAAGTTGCAGGGGACAAGTAGAAAGAAAGGAAACGCAGAGGAGACGAGGGAAGGCCTCGACCGTTGATTGTCGAGCCGACGTAAACTGAACCGCGGAGCATACAAGTCGGGCAAGCCTGTACAGGCGAGTAACCAACCAGCCAGCTAACCAGTCAGGCCAGAAGACTCGAGCCCGTGGCCTGTGCCCGATCGGAGTTCCGGAGGAGTCCGACTGTTGTTCGCCCGAGACGGCGGGACATTCCACGAAATGCCCTGCCGTTCTACTCCTCCCTGCGCTTGCTCCACTCCCCGCCCTTTGCCGCGCTCGATTTCCCCTCGTTGCCTCGAGCTCCGAAGATCCGTAAGGGGTACTCCGCGAGGCTAGCGATGGCTCTGATCTGTCATTTGTTTCTGTCGAGATTTGCGCTTTGAGTTTTTTTTTCATTTTTTCTGCTGGAAGACTGTTTTCTTGCGATAGCGAAATTCTAGGTATAGGTGCTGTAAAGTAGATACGAATCTGGGAAAAGATAAAGACACGATAGTAACTCCTATGCAATTATATTCTTTCCCTTATTGCGAGATAATTTTCTTAATGGAAGATGAAGATACTTTTTTTTTTAATTTTCAATTCCCGCGATATTAATTTTTTAAGGGAGCAGAAATATCTCGCGCTGTGCAGAATGTTGAATTAATAATAATAGAGGGAGTGAGTTAACTCGAGATGTAGGAAAGAGATAGTTGGACTTAAAGCGTTAGCTGATACACTTGTATGAACCTCAATGGCAAATTAATCCCATCGCTGCGCGTAACGTGCACGATCTACTCGTGTCACATTGCAGTCACTTATATGCGGATTCTCAGCGCACGCACACGAATACACGCGTCTCCCTCCGTGTGCCACTACTACAAACAAGTGCCAGTTATTGCTCCTTCTGCAGGGCCGTATACGCAGTCCTTCGTACCGGAAATTGTCAAGGATCGCCAAACTAGTTCCTAAACATTTTTAAATTAGTGAAACTCACAGTCGACCCTTACGCTTGCACTTGAAAAATTAATCGATATTTTAGATTAATTGTATTGTACTAAGAGTCGAACTAAACTGAAAGTCCTTCGATGACGGGTGCTGCAAAATTGATTTATATTACAATTAGTGCCCTCAATATTGTAATCTTGCAATTCGAAAAGACCGCGGAAAGAGTGAGCAATGGCGGACACTTTGGAGCATTCGGTGTCGTAGGCGAATCGAGATCAGTGGTAAATGGATCCATTTACTCGAAATCAGATCTTTCATCATAGTGCTTGTGTAATATAATTTTATGCAGTTAATGTACAGGCAATTGAGAATTACTACAATAATCCTTCGGTGGCACTCTGGTTGTGAGCCAGCCATAACCTGATTTTGATGCTGTGTACTTTCTATATGCAAAATAAATACCTTTTTTTCCAAAGTCGACTTACAAAATATTTTTTTGAAGATTTTCTTCGCGTTTTCTCGACATATCAAAAAGGTTGAACAAATGGGAACTAAATAGTTCTGTGTGTCGAAACGGAATAAAAAAGAATATATTACCGTGTTTCTGTGAAGTTTTATTTTTCGAGTCACACTCAAAAGAATGAGTTCACAATATCTACTTGAAGTGCCCTGCATGCAATTTAACGCACACGTGAACGTTGCTCGTCATGAATTACCGAATCCATTCAAAGGTGCCAGGATGGCTGCATTCATTGCAATTGATTGTCGACGCGAAGAAATTGGATCGTTTACATCGTTTTCTGCGGATTGCAGGAACAAGAGTTTCATTCTAGCTATTGTGAGAGAAATAATATTTATGAACAGCACATGGGAAAATAAAACAGATGACCTCCATATTTAAATCTCTTTCAGAATTTTACTTACAGAGGACATTTGAAGCACTTACTCTAAACTCGTTCTCAGGATTATAATTCAAAGAAAATTACGTACATAATATGCAAAATGAGATTGTGTGTAAAAAAATGTATACATTAAAAAGAGAAAAGCGTTAGGTGTAAAAAACATAGTTCTACAATAAAAAACATGAAAATTTTATTCATAAGAAACAAACTGGAATAAACTTGACTACAGTAAATTAAATAGCTAAAATTATAATTCATTATGATTAAAGTTTAATTACAAGCGAATGTACCAGTTAAATACAACACTGCAAGATATTGGTAGACATATTAAGCTGTTGCTAACCCACGTTTCATTTCCCCTGAAATAAATTAACCTGCACCGCAACATTTGTGGTAAAATAATTAATCGTTAATTTAAAATATTTTAATTTTTTCAAAAATTCATGTCAGGCACATTACTATCGTCAGTGGCGGATTTAAGGGAAAAGGGCCAGGTGGCAAACGTTCTGAGGGGCCCATTTTTCGGGAAATGAAGAGGTATTTTACTAAATACGGACCAGGTGTAGTAGTACGAAAAAAATGTAGTGTTTAGATTCCTGTACCTAATCATAATTTTTATTTGGGAGATGGGGCCCTGGTGGGCCTTCTGGGCAGTCTTTTTGTTTCGCATTTTTATGCAACCATGTTATCAGCGTTGCTTGAAATTAATTGAAATTTCATAGGCAACATTCTCGAAGTCACAGGAGTCCGACTGTTGGTAGTTATTATCTGTTTATCACTAACCTAGCGATATATGTGCGTGTACTTTTCCTTGCCTGCTTATATCTTTCCACTCCTTTGTCGTCATCCTTTAACGCGCCACCACTTTAGATTCCTTTTTTCTAGCATATCGTTACTGCGGCGGCAACGCGTGCTACACACCGCGCGACGAAGTAATGAAATCGACTTTATGGTAATTGCCCTTCATTGCGTTAATATGCAATCTGAAATTCTTTTAAACTTCAAAGATCGTGAGAATTTCTTCATTTGCGTCTTCATTGTGTTCCAATTACATCGTTATACTTATCAGAATGCCGCTTCTATATAGGTACTTAATAACTAATTGGACTCATAATTCGAATAACGCAAATAGTGACTATTTATTTGAAATACAATTTTAAAATAACTTCATGTTGAAATATTTTTATTCAATTCCTTTTACACATTATGTAACTGAAGCGAGACAAAAATTGGTATATTGGGAAAAATAAAAGTAATTTTGAATATTATTCCGAAAGGGACCGGTGGCCGATCGAGATGAAGTTTGGGGGGAGGGGTGGGTAGGGGGTGTGGACCCTAAATCTAAAATTGTAGCTTCGGATATTTATTAGTTTCCGAAATATTAATAAAAAATTATTGTTAATTTTTTTTGAATTTTTTTTGGACGTTGGTGCAGGCCCCCCCTCCGCGGGAACCCTCCCGTCCTGCCATTTTTTATTTTTGAAATTTTGTAACCGCAGTCTCATTTTCAGCATCGCCAAACTCACATCGGTTCGCTACCAGGGATTGCAAACCGGTAAATCGGTAAATCGTTTTGAAGTTTTTTTTCACCGATAACGTAGAAAATATCGGCGGAATTATGCGCTTCATATCTGCGGTACGTTGCTATACATACAATTTTTATCGGTAATTCGCCAGAAATGCATAATTTATCAAATTACCGGTAAAAATTTGGCGAATTACCGGTCAAAATTGTATGTATAGCAATGTAGCGCATATATGTAGCGCATAATTCCGTCGGTATATTCGACGTTATCAGTGAAAAAAAAACTTCAAACCGATTTACCGATTTACCGGTTTACCGGTTTGCAATCCCTATTCGCTACCATGCTTTACGCGCCCCCCGCACTAATTTAGCCCCAACCAATACCAATACCCAGGCCAAGTTGGAAAGCGGAATGCGTTGTATCGGTATAAGTCAGCAGAAGTATTGTTAAAAGTATGGACCGTGGTAAAGAAATTAAAAAAAAATCGGTAAAAAGTGTACCCTTTTATACACAATTACCCTTGTATCTTTTAAACGCATTAATTGCCGAAGCTACAATTTTATATTTGGGGTCTCTCCACACCCCTCCTAATACCCCACCAAGTTTCAACTCGATCGGCCACCGGTCCCTTTCGGAAGTACAGCGGTAATTTTGAACCTATTTCCCATCAAATATAAAGATAAGTAAGTACACAGTATCTAACCATGGTGCACCTCACTCGGCCATGTTCATCACTGCCTTAAAATTCTAAAGTTCCTAATAAGTTCTTAACAATGGGAAATAAAATCGAACCACGGTAGGTTGTTCGCACTTCGATCGAGTAATTACTGTTCACAGAAAATTGAGGGGAAGATGCACGTATCCCAGTAGCGGCTGCAATCGTTGCAATAAAAACACTCCGTGGCAATAATTAACAGTTTATCCGCGGCAATACGAATGCATGTATCGGGCAGTCGTTGCAGGTTAATCATTATTCTAGATGCTTCAATGGCTGATCTATGTTCGCATAAACGCCTCGATGGAGAAATTAATACTATTCCAACTCTGGCAAACTGTTACAGTAAATCCTCGTCATAGACTCGTTTTTACGAAGCGTAGTACGCCCGGCGACTAACCCGACCATTTCTTGGAATCCTTCGGTCGCGAGTGAGGGAACCCGGGAACCAGCGAGAGGGAACGAAAGAGTCGACGGCAACATCGTGTCAACTGTTTCGCTCCCTCTCGCTGACTGTGTTTTCTCACTCGCGGCATTGTCCGCACGAAATAGTGTCCGCGACGCGTCGTACGCCCGCTGCCAGCCCCGTTCGTCAGGTTTAATACGAGTGTTTACTGTATATGGAACTGCTGAGTCTGCGGTGCAATTAACAGTTAATATGCTATCATTATCGTGGCTTATCATTCGAGGACAATCAAACGTAGGTATAATTAACGATTGTGCCACATAGACCATAAGTAAGCTCTCGTCAGTTACGCGAGTTTATCGATCGTACCTGATACCCTACCACTCGACTAGCTTTTCCGTGGCCAATCAACGGAATGAATTCGAACGCAACAAGTTACCTCATTTTATTCATTGATCTCTCGCGATGAAGTTTATTTAATTGATTGGGGGCTTCTGTTGCCATGCCTTTCGCCAATGACACGGGGTCAATAACGATTGGTTTTCAAATGTCTGCCAAGTTGCACTGAGGATTGTTAGAGAATGTGAATAAAGTAACGCTGTAGCGCACTCGGGATTTAATGTTGGGTGAGCCGAGTTGAACGGATAAAAATATTTTTAATGCAAGTTCAGTAAAATTCTGTAGGTGATTATACAAATTTATTTAAAGAATAAAATCCCTCTTTTTTACAAAGCTCTTGATTTACTTCAGTTGTGGTTACTTTAATCCTCCTTTTTCGTTTTTCTTTGGGGTAGCCAGGATTCTGTGCGAATCAGCATTAGAAATATACTTTTTCAAAGTGCTGTGTAAATTGTTGAATTAATATCAGAGAATAACTATTTAAATTTCGTTCATTGAATTTAACGTCTTGCACGTTATTATTAAACAGTAAACATCACTGTGAGAAAGATATTTCGTTGAAAATAGTTTGCGATTAATTTGCCAAGGGATATTAAACAAAGTATTATGTACTTTAACTCGAAAGCGATGGTTTGAAGAAATTATAATAAGAGCATAAATGCATGAAACGAGGTTGCAAAATAGTCAGTGACGGAAACGGACAAGACCTCAAATTAACATATTGTCAGTCATTTCATTTCCAATTTAAAAGCAGAAGAGGATTGAAATAGTAAGCAATTGAGCTTGTAAGCAATATCATTTGGTAATTCCTTATAAACAATACTATGTGCAAAAACTGTAGCATCCCGTCTTCGCGTTTAAGAAAGCAAACAGAACAGCAGCAAAAACAGTAAATAACAGAATTTCTGTTTTATATACCACTGTTGGACAAATTCGTTGAAATATTAATTATCTTTACGACATAAGTATTGGCGTGTTTATTAGGCAGATTCGCGCGTTTTATGAAATCTAAACAACTCAACAAGTTTAGCAAATTAAACCTAGTAGTACAATAGAAACGAATAGTATAAATATAACAAGCAATAGTGAGATCCTTGGGAGTTAAGACGAGGGGAAGGAAACAGAGGAGTCCATGGAAGGCCCTTGACTGCCAGTTACTCAATAATGCTGCCTCGATATTAGATTGCCTATCAAACCTCGAAACTAGTAATCAATATCCTCACAAAATTCTAGCGGTGGAGTGGAAACAGCCACATCCCCAACGACTCACTTTTCTATCTTCTGCTTGAGCATGCGCTTCGTACATCTCGCTGGTACCCGATAGGGTTTGTCGGGTTTTAAAAACCGGGTTTAAAAATCGTTTTTTTTTCATAAATTTGTAAAATTCGGAAACCGGTTTTTAAATTTTTTAAAAAAACCGGTTTTACATACTAGACTTAATATGGAAAAATGAATTAATTATTTGATTAAAAACGTTAACATTTTGACTTCAAATCGCCTCGGACACAAGCATATTGGAGTACGCAACAGTTCACTGTGCAACTAATCTTCATGAGTTCATATTTTCAGAAGAAAAATACTAAATGAAATAAAGATTTGTAATTTATATTTTCTACGAATTTTAGTTATTTTAGTTTTTTTCCCATTTGGTTTTGTATGCAGTGTACTTCATTGTGCTGAGTTTTGTAGATTCAGAAATATTAAGTGAACTCAAAAATGATACGGACTTTAGTTATTTTAATTTTTGTTACTTATTTGGTTTTGTATAGATACAATAGATTGTATTGTGTTACAATTTTGTAACTCCATAAATATTAAAAAAACTGAACATTTTTAAAATAAGTACTGATTTTATTTTCTATTTTAATTATATTTTTTTATGTAAATTCGAAAACTGGTTTTTTGGGAATAGTGGAATTCGAAAACCGGTTTATCCGGGTTTTTGGGAGTAGTGGAATTCGAAAACCGGTTTAACCGGTTTTTTGGGAATAGTGGAATTCGAAAACCGATTCAACCGGTTTTTTGGGAATAGTGGAATTCGAAAACCGGTTTGACCGGTTTTTTGGGAATAGTGGAATTCGAAACCGATTTTTCAAAAATCGGTTTTTGTATAAACCCTAGTGCTCGGTCCACCTATACAATAAAAGATTCATGGCACACAGTATACATACCAGGATTTAAAAACTGCATCCGTGATGGTGTTAAAAAATTATTCCAGATTACCAAATATTAAACAAATATGAATTAGTCTTAAATGGAGAATCTACTTGCATGGAAAGCAAAACAGAAATAGAGTCTATTATATCCTAGAATGGCATTGAAATCAACACAGACGCAGCAGGCAATAGGTGCTACTAATAGATTACTATTAGATGCATTCGTAATTTAGAAAATCTCTGAATTGTATTGCATTCATTATTTTATTAATTTCCATTAGACTTAGCGCTCTACTGACAAGGGAACATCTCGAACACGGAAATTCAAAAAATTCTGAAACTTTGTGAACATGCAGGGAATTTCCTCCTGATTACAACGCAATTTTTGTTTGTTGCTTAAATTTACTCTAAGGAGGTGTAATTGGCCCCTGAAAATCCGGTTATTTTCCGGTTTTGTGTTATAAATTGCGAACTGTAAAATATTTTTTTCATCAAATGATAGATCTAATTAAAAGAAGTAACTTTTGTCTTGAAACTTTCTTTCTATCTCTTACAGTTCGCGAGTTATAACACAAAATCGGAAATTGCCGAAATTTCAGGGGTTAATTTCACCCCCCTCAAGTGAATTTGGGCAGCAATCGGGAGGGAATCCCCTGGATATTCACAAAGTTTCAGAATTTGTTGAATTTTCGGGTTCGAGATCTTCAAAATTGCACCAACGTTCAAAAGAAAATTTAAAAAAAATTAACAATAATTTTTTATTAATATTTCGGAAACTAATAAATATCCGAAGCTACAATTTTAGATTTAAGGTCCACACCCCCTCCGCACCCCTCCCCCAAACCTCATCTCGATCGGCCATCGGTCGCTTTCGGAATAATATCCGAAGTTTTTTGTCTTAATGTTGTTTCGGACAATTGATATTCTACTGCACTTTGAACTGCTCATTGTAGATACTGTCCACTATTGCACTATGAAGATTTTTTTCACCAGTAAAATGTATTTAAAATATCCTATTTAACTTACTTTCCTTCTGAAAATGTGTTTAGGTAATGAGATAATGACAATATCGTATTTTAGGGTGACAGTAACAAAGAAAGGAGACCCTATCACCACATAATTATGCATAATTCATAAAAGAACAGTATTTTGGTATTTTTACTTGCTATTTTACTTCCTGCCATTATTATGCATTATACTCCACGAAGGTAACGATTTCTATAACAAGCATCAACTTGAAAATAATATTTAACGCTTAACAAAAGTAAGGCGATGATTATCGTTAAAATTATAGTTACAATTGAATCTGAATCCTATGCCGAGATGACTGCAATCCGATTTTCAGATTGGTGATAATGGTTTGCCTGAATAAGTATGCTTGGTATTAAATAAGCCACAAGAAACCGCAATAGGAGGTATATATTGATATCCTCGAGTAACCGCTCCTTTCCATTTCCTGTTCACTTTCATGATTAGTATTTTCTTCCGATCGTCTCCCCCCCGAAGAGCGGTTGCTTCGTTGAGGTCAATTCCCTGAAGGCCGTCCTTCCGGGACTGGCAGACGCGTGAGAAGAAGGTTGTATGTATCTGCCAGATAACAGCGCCCCCCTGCACAAGACCCGACGCAGGGACGAGGAAACCTATCCGTGGCGACACCCAAGAAGACTGCGTCTGCCCTTGGCTTTTACAGATCCGGAATAGATAAGGCAGATTATCACGAGGGATTCCTGCTTGTCTGCTCTCTCTACTTTCATATCAATATTTATTGTAGGATGCGTTTGGGCGCCTCGCCAACAATATCGAATATCTCGGGCTTTCTTTCACTTTTCCTTTGCGCCTTCCACTATCTCCACACCGAGGATGGGAAATAAATGGAAACAATGGAAGCAATGGATATGATTTAAATCGTACTGCTAAATAATATTTCGAATAATAGTTAGCGTTCGTTGGGGTTTAGAATTTCTAAATTTTAATTATACAATTGTTAATACGCCGTGAACGGTAAAGTATATTTTGCGCTTCTGTAATACGTTCGTCTCAATTGCAAAGGCTGTGGAAGGGAGCGGCGAGAAGTAACAGCCTCGATATACGTCTCATTCATAGTTCACGCGATGACGCCGAAGAAAATCCATTAAATACCGCGGCAGAAAATCCGCGTGACGTAAGAAGAAGCCGCGATGGCGAATCCAAGGTATTTTCTCGATTTTTCATTTAGCATGCCGCGGCGACACAAGGTCACGGTTAAAAGCCTCATTATCGTCTTCAAATATGAGGGCACAGACGAGAGAGACTGTAGCAGAGTGCGTCCCTGAGGATTCTGGCTGAATATCGCCAACTTTGTCTCTCCGCAGGCATGAACTTTCTCGTATCGGGCAGCGTTAAAGTCTGTCCACACATTCTTACCACGCTGCGGCGCGAGCGTGGCTTGTTCAGATAACGCGAAGGCCATAAATAACAACAGCACAATTTGCCTACGCTAAAAGAAGTTAATTTAAAAGAATCATAAATTTCCTGGAACCGAAGCATATGGAAATATCTACTAAAGACAAGCGCTAGCTAAATAATAAACAAGGCATTTAAAAACATCAATTTTCATGTCACACGATTGATGGCAAAATTGTTCGAGTAAAGGACAAATTTAGTTTTTCATAATCCACGGTACTTTTCGTCTCTAAAGTAGTCTGCTTCGAAAGTAGAAGAATTTCTGCCAGCTGTTTACCAACGAATTGACTTGCAGCAATATTGAAAAGATCGATTCAATTGAAAGAGTATTTTTAATTACGTTCTGCGTAAAACTGGGAACGATTTACTGAATATTTTGTTGTATATATTTCCTTGGCCAATGCAATGTATACTGGGATCCACGGGGACATTACAAGATCGATTGTTCACTGATTACATAGAAGCAGTGGCGGATTTAACAGGGTGGCCAATGAGCAGTTGCCACCTGGGCCCCTGCACAGAAGGCCCCACTAGGGCCCCATCCTTAAAAAAGTATGATTTTATCCAAACTATATTTTGTTTCTGTATTATTACACCGAGGCCGTTTTCAGTAAACTACCGTTTTAGTTTCTCGAAAAATGGGCCCCTGCTCGCAAGGCCTCACTAGGGCCCCATCCTTAAAAAACATTATGATTATATCCAAAGCATATTTTTTCCTGCATTATTACACTGAGCCCGCTTTTAGTAAACTACAGCTTTATTTTCTCGAAAAATGGGCCTCTGCTTAGAAGGCCCCTCTAGGGCCCTGTCTTAAAAAAAATGTATGATCATATCCAAAGCATATTTTTTCTGTATTATTACACTGAGCCTGTTTTTAGTAAACTACAGCTTTATTTTCCTGAAAAATGGGCCTCTGCTTAGAAGGCCCCTCTAGGGCCCTGTCTTAAAAAAAATGTATGATCATATCCAAGCATATTTTTTCTGTATTATTACACTGAGCCCGCTTTTAGTAAACTATAGCTTTATTTTCTCGAAAAATGGGCCTCTGCTTAGAAGGCCCCTCTAGGGCCCTGTCTTAAAAAAAATGTATGATCATATCCAAAGCATATTTTTTCTGTATTATTACACTGAGCCTGTTTTTAGTAAACTACAGCTTTATTTTCCTGAAAAATGGGCCTCTGCTCAGAAGGCCCCCGTAGGGCCCTGTCTTTAAAAAAAAACCGTATGATTTTATCCAAGCATTATATTTCTTTTCTATACTTTTCTGTACAGTTACCCCCTTTAAGTAAGCTACCTCTTCATTTCCCTGAAAAAATGGGCCCCCCAGAACGTTTGCCACCTGGGCCTTTTCTCTTAAATCCGCCGCTGCATAGAAGCCGTTATAACTGCCGAGCGAAGAAGCATGGGCAAGAACGTTCGGGAAGAGCGTGCCTGTGTGGACCGGCCTTTACGCTCGTGTCTCTCAGCAGCGTCGAATCCCTCCCCTCTCGCCCCTCCAGTGTCCCCCACCCCGATGGTCGGCGTCCATCCCTTCAGTGGCTCGGCAGCGCGCGTTCGATACACGGAATCGCCTCGTGGTTCTCGGAAGGCAGTAGACTGTCGTCAGCCACGCCAGACGGCGCACTGCTCGCACGCTCGCCGCTTTCCTCGGAGATACTCGCCCACTGGTTCACCCACGGCTGCTGTTACCTCGCTCCCGCGACCTCTCTCTCTCCGGCAGGCTGGCAGCGGGCACACTCGGCTTAGCGGGCCGCCAGTTACGCAACAATAACAACGCCGTCAGGAGGTGTAGCATGCGCGTGCTGTGCCACCTATACGCCGACGAACGACCCTGGAACGACCAGCTACCGATTCGTCGCCGCAGCAGCCGCCGCCGCCGCCGCTTCTCCTCTCGCTGCTGCCGCGCGATCACTTGTTGAGAACCCGGTAGGAGAGCAAGCGCGCATCCGTTTCGCAACACGGCCACGCCGCGACGATCCGTCTTGCCTCGAGTGGGAAAACAGAGACTTGCTGGCGGTTGCCGCGGGGACAGCGGTGGGCAGCAGCGGAGTGGTGGTGGTGGGTGGCGATTAAGGAAGAGCCCCGTGGAAAGTGCGCGCGGTGCCATCGAGCGAGAATTATGTTGCAGGAAGAGTGATGAGTAGTAACGGTGTATACGCGTTGGGAAGCGGCTTGAGTCTGTGCCGAGCGAGCGGCGCGGATCGAACGCTCGATACGCGACACGCGCCGCCCGGGGATCCTAACTTATGGAGGATCGGAACGATCCCTTCCCGAACGAGCCGAGGATGAGCGTGTGAGAAATCGTGACGCCGCCAGTGCATCGTGACTGCCCGCTCGGGGCGCCGATTCCTGTTGGCTGTCGACCGACGATCCACCGGAGCGAGGAAAAACCGTGATTTCCACGGCGCTTTATCGCTTTCACGACGGGAAGTTCGCGCCGGAGGAAAGAGCCCGGGATACTTGTTGAAGCGACAGACTTGCCGTCATGTTGTAAATCCCTTTATCATTGCGATCCACGTGAGAGTAGTAGGCGCGAAGAGAAGGATCGAGGAGTGAGAGAGAGAGAAAGAGAGAGAGAGATCTATCGTCGGAGAGGCCACGAGGTGTACGTTCGGCAGAAGTATATACGCGAAATACGTCGCGATTAGGCGCCAATGACGTCAGGCAAGAGTCGCGGAGCTGTGTAAGCCTGCAAGGGGAATTCGTTTGTGGAGTTTGCGGTGCGTTTACCGTCACGGTGTCCGTCGGTGTGTCGGTGGTATTACTGCTGGCAGTAGTGATCGCGTAGTGGTGACACACAGCCAGTATCCGTGGATGTTGGTGGTGGTGGTAGGTGTTGTGTTAGTGGTCTCTCCTCTTGGTATCGGTGTTGCGGAGCCGTGGTGGGGCTAAAGGAGAACCCGTGTGGAATTGCTGCGTGGTCCGTCGTGTAGCCAATTATATTTTCTACGTGTGTGATTCGCGGGCAATGACTAACTGCTCGCCGTTAAGTGTGTTAGTAGGAGATATCGTCGACGGACCCGTTTCTGCGTTGGTGTGCCGTACTACGTCAGCACCGGTCGGACGGGATTTGCATAGCAAACAGATTGACGCGCTGGTAAGTGGATAACGAGAGAGGAGTCGCGACTCTGTGTCCCACCGCGTACCGAACAGAAAAAGATAGTGCGTGCGCGTCTATCCGTGTTGCTCGCGCGCGCCGCCAAGCGAGAAAGGAAGAGAGAGCGCGAAGACCCAGGAGCGCAGACGACGGGGCAAGTGTGGAGCTTAAAATAGAAGAGTGACTTCGGCTTAAGTACGCGCCAGGGGGACGGGCAAATAAAGAGTAACCGGAGAGGGTGACTCCTTTCCGATTTTCTTCCAACGAAATCGTTATTGTGCTTCTCTTCTGTGATATACGTTTCTATATCCGGGAGTATCGTGCTTGTGATCGTTTTACGAGAAAAAAGCAACCAAGATATATATATATAGAATATACATACGTATATGTGTATATATATAGAGAGAGAGTGATAGAGTGAAACGGCGAATGAAAAGGAATCTCGAGAGGACGGGGATCGGTTATCGTATCGAGAGGACCGACCAACCGGTAGTAAGTGTTCTGTGATAACAACGTAGTGCGCGCCGAGGGGTGGAAGCCAAGGGCGATTCCCCACCCACGTCTGTCGGCCTGACATCTTTCGATCTCCGTGGAGACGGTGGATTATCGTAAGAGAGAAGCCGGAGGTGTCTGCATCTCGGTCTCTCCTACGATGGATCGTGACTCGCGTTCGTATTCCTGCGGAGGCTGCGAGAGGACCGAGGGTCGAGCTATGCCGATGGAGTAACAAGTGAGCGGCGAAGCGGCGTTGCCATGACGACAGGTGAACCATGAGCTGCCTCCTCTCTCCTCTTTAAAGCAGTCTGTCTCTCTTTCTCCCTCCCCACTCGACCCTACCCTGCTCTCCGCTCCCACTTTTTCGCCCCTATCCTTTCTTTCTGCTTTTTACCAATCTGTCCTCCTCTGTCTTTTGTCTCTTACACTCTCGTTCCTGCGAATTAATTCTTTCCCCTCTTGGAATCTCCTACTCGCCGTCTCTTTTCATTCTTCTCTCTTTCTCTCGCTGGCCGTCCCCCCCTCCGGCAACCTCCCTTTCCAGCGCTCCGTTGAAGTCGATCTCCTCTCCTTTCATCTTTCACCTTTTCCTATCTTTTTTTCTCTCCCCCTCGGAGCGATTCTCGCAATTGTCCCTCTTTTCGTCTCTGACCTCGTATGCTCGCAAGATACAACGGTGCGACAATAGTATCGTTCGTCTTTTAACTTCCCGCCGTAAACCGCATTTATCTACCTGTCTCCTCTCCCCCCGCTCTCTCGCGCTCTCTCTCCTCAAATCTTTTATCCTTCTCTTTGTTCGCGCTCCGTTTCTCTTTTTTCTCTCCTCAACGGTCTTCCCTCGCACGTAAGCCCCACTCCTCGAAGGAGTCGTGTAATCTCTCGCGCTCGCTCGCACTCGCTCACGCTCTCGGCGTGTGCGCTCGGTGAACGTCGTTGTAGCATGCTTAACGCGTAGGCCGCACGATATTCCAAGTACGCTTGGCTATTTTCATGCTACATCGGAAAGACACCTAGCGACGCGCCGCACCGCGCCGCCTCGCGACGCCCTGCCATACCCCGCCCGGTATACCCCGCTTACAAGTGACACGAACGGCCGATCTCCGAGCGCCGTATAAAGCCTAAATCGAACGGGCGGACCGACCGACCGGGATTCTCGAAATTCTTCTCGATTTATCCGTCTGTCGAGCGTGCAGGCAGCGCGAGCACCACTCATGAATTTCCTTCGCGCTAACCTACTTTCTTCCCATTCATTTTCGTCAACTTATTATTTTCGCCGTGACGGCCGCGACGGTTTTAAATAATTACTTGTGTATATATTAGGGATCGCAAGTCTTTTTCAAACTAACTGCAGCAGTTCTTTATTAATAATTATTTGTACTATTCTTGGGATCGTATGAATACTTTAATTAATAAGCAATTTTAATATCAGTTTCCGCTTTTCCTGTACGTTCAAATGTGATCCACGCGCATTCTGAACTGTATACGTATCCGACGCTTTGATGTAATAGGACTCGCTTATATCGAATATCGTAAGAAATTCTACGAAAGCTTTACTTCCTGTGTTTAAAACGAGCGATTCATCATCACGTTGTTTCGTATCCTGCAGACATTACGTAAAGCAGAGTAGCTACAGGTCAGACAAGAATTTGGAGCAAATTCTCCAGGGTGAATAAATTCTCTCTTCACGCCTATTTCTCGCCTACCACGATTGTAAGCATGTGGCGCTGTACATCGGAAAGCATTTGGAAAAATTGAATTTGTATGCGAATAGGAAGGAAGTGTTTGAAGTTTATTCAACACTTATTTGACAGCATAATATCATTGTTCTGATTATAGTGTATCCTCTAAAATTTAATTTCAAATTAGAATTTGAAGATCATAATTCTTGCTATCCTTCTTCTTTTTTTTCATTTTAATCGTATTGGAAATTTGTGATGTCAAAAAGCGACAGACAGGCACTAAATTCTTCGATAAGTTTCTTGCAATAAATCTTGTCTATTAAGGCAAGTAGCGGATTTTTCACGCATTCCATTACATCGACACAAATACATGTGTCATAGAGCTTCTGAGAACAAATTCCGCCGATATTTATAGGTTTGAGAAATAGAAGAAATTTGAAGCCTTGTACATATTTTTTCAAGAATCTTCCTTCAGCGAAAAGTACATATATCGCAGGATGGAAAGTACTGAAAAACAAATGCATTCGCGATGTCGATCTTCTCGATAATTTCTGAATGAATGCGATTTGTTAACGGCTCGTTCCTTAACTACATAGCAGGATCGCGTGCATTACGTGCACGAAATTCCTCGCGTTCCTACCTTTTTTATTATTGGTCGATCTATTAGTGTTCGATGAATTTATTTCGATAATTGTATCGCGGAAACTACCGCATTCCTGTTAATGATTGGTACATTCTACGGAATTTGGGCGTGTTGTTTTCGACGGGCCGCTCTTTGAGGAAGTTTGAGAAAATAATTCGGGGAAATTTTCTGAACCAGCTGCGAAACGTTGACCCACATACGAACACCACGATGGTTTTAGCTATCATTGATACCCCAAGGAATCCCATTATTTATCAATATTATACGAAATGAAAATTTCTAGATTATTGGTTAACTAACAATTAAGAATTCTTGGTTTCACTTATGAATCGTCAGTTTCACTTAAAAACGGTATCTAACAATTATTAAATGTTCTTAACTATTTAGTGTATAATTTCTTCATAATCAAATATGATTCAATTGTTAAAAATGTTTCGGAAACGTTTTAATGACTTCAAGTACCGAGGGTTAAAGTTTTCTGTTTACATATGTCCCATAACGCGTTTCGCGCTGCAAAAAGACGTGTTCTGTGTATTAAGCGAAAGACAAGCCGGTGGAGCATGCTTTTCAGCTACGAAAGGAGCGAGTAAATTACACGTAAACAATGAACGATTCTCGGCTGTGAGTGTCCTGCGATATTCTGCGTACAGGACTCGTGACCTAATCACCCATTCACATGTAGTACTTCGTCATTACCGTGCACTGAATGCTATTGAGTCACGAACAAGCCTAGAATTTGTCTTGAAAATCGTTAATGACAAGCCGCAACCCTCCGGCAGGCAATATTATTTTTATCTCGCGTTATCAATGATTCGATGACACGCTTTCTTAAAAAGTTTAAAATTCTTAACATACTATGAACTGCAAATACTAAAAATGCAGTTTTAAAACACGAAAGTGCTCATTGTTAAAAATAAAATAATAATTAGAAAAGTTTATACCGATTTGGAAATTTATGAATTGGCGACGAAAGGAAAGAAAATTAGTAACTTAAAATATGATGTGCAACGTTGAGATTAGATAGTAAAATTCAGCCAGTGGCATTTCATTTGTAATTTTTTTATACCCAAGAAATTATACTATTTGTCATATAAGAAGATGAGAAGCGTTTCTGTTACGGAAGATTTGCAATAATTTTTAGAGCGGTGTGCGAACATCACTAATGTTCAGCAGTAGTTTGCTAAACAGCCTGCTTGGGCGTCGATTTGCCCATTCTGTAAATTTCCTGGTAAACGCTCTCCATATTCCAACGCAAATGGAATTCACAATTCTCGGAAAATATAAAGATAGCAGTGGCGGATTTAAGGAAAAAGGCCCAGATGGCAAACATTGAGGGTCCCATTTTGCGGGAAAATGAAGAGGTAGTTTATCAAAAGGGGGTAAATGTACAGAAAAGTATAGAAAAAAGTGCTTGGAAAAATCATTATTTTTTAAGACAGGGCCCTAGGGGGGGCCTTCTGAGCAGAGGCCCATTTTTCGAGAAACTAAAACGGTAGTTTACTGAAAACGGGCTCGGTGTAATAATACAGAAACAAAATATAGTTTGGATAAAATCATAATTTTTTTAAGGATGGGGCCCTAGTGGGACCTTGCGAGCAGGGGCCCATTTTTCGAGAAACTAAAACGGTAGTTTACTGAAAACGGCCTCGGTGTAATAATACAGAAACAAAATATAGTTTGGATAAAATCATACTTTTTTTAAGGATGGGGCCCTAGTGGGGCCTTGCGAGCAGAGGCCCATTTTTCGAGAAACTAAAACGGTAGTTTACTGAAAACGGCCTCGGTGTAATAATACAGAAACAAAATCTAGTTTGGATAAAATCATACTTTTTTTAAGGATGGGGCCCTAGTGGGGCCTTGCGAGCAGGAGCCCAGGTGGCACCTGCTCATCGGCCGCCTTGTTAAATCCGCCACTGGATAGAAGCCCATCGGAGTTTTCAGTTGTAATATTCACTTTGTCATACATTCATATCCCACGACATTTAACCGCATTTCCCCGGTTTTATTTATTATTCCATAGCCACGGTTGATAGAACATTTTCCTTTCATTCTCACCTAATACCGAGCGAGCATTAATTCAAGTTCAACGGTGCACGTGAAATCACAAAAATCTCTACAAATCGTCAGTGAAAAGAAGCTTCATATCTCCAGAATAAACACAGATGGAAATTCATAAATACTCGGTTCCAAAAAGAATTCTGAGATCCTTATAAAATCACAACTTCTCCAACCGCAGAAGTATTAGCATCGCTAAACGATCGCGTTGAATAAGCCCGCGATCGGTCCGCCAGAACGCGACCTGTGCCATTGTAAGTTTCGTGCGAGGCCGAAGTATTCGACGCGAAAGTTGCGGCATTCCGAGCTTACGGGCTACGCTAGTGACCACAGCGGAGAATGCTCGTAATAATAGGTAGCCAGTCGATCGGTGGCTCTCAAAAACAACGGGGGATTCCGTGGATACACGGCCGTGAACGGCCTAGGGCACGTAGACGCACGGGGTGCGTGACCTAATCACCCGTTCACCGCTCCATCGGTGGCGGCGCAAGTCGAACGACGCGCGATCTGCGTCGGGTTTACTGCTTGTCCTCGTCGCTGGGGGGAGACGCGAGAAGGCGGGAGAACAAAGGGCGAGAGGCAAGTGCGGCGCGGCGCGGGTACGGCTAGGCTCGGTTCAGCTCGCCGTGGCTTGACGTGGAACCGAGCGGAATGGAGTGGTGTGCGCGGCGCGGAGGAGAGGGCAGAGGAGGGCCTCGGGGTTTCCTCGTGGCTGGCAAGGCGGCGAGTCGAGTCGAGCCAAGTCGAGCCGTGTCGAGCTGCGCGGCGACGCAGCGGGGAACCGAGGACCGTCTCCGTGTGCGCTTCGGTTAGGGGAAGACGCTCGCGGGGAGAGGGAGCTGGCACTTCGTCAGACGAGAGAGGATGAGAGAGGCGCTTCGTCAGACGCGCGAGCCCAGCCGCACGCGTGACTCACTTGCCTATCGCGGGAATCTCCCGTTTCCCTGCCGGTGGCAGCACTGTACATCGCCAGTCTTGCCACGGACCAACGTGCTCCGTCGTATCGCTTGCGACGCGCAATGAAATATTCCCGTCGCCTCGTTGTTCCTCTACTTGAAACGGAAAGCGCTCGGAGATTCGCAGGCTCGGTAAATATTGAGCGTTTTAGGTGTTAGAGGCGACGGAGCCTGCGGAGTAGGCAACAGTCGTGCCAACGTTCGAACGAGTAATGGAAAGATTGCAATGGCCACAACTTTCTATTCGTGTTATAACGACTCGCCTGGAAAATGTTCAGTTGACGAGGGTTTCACGGTTTTGGTATGGGCGTTGTTTTGAAACGGATTCAGAGATTCTTTTGGGTCGAGGCTTTGAAGATGTTAGAGTACTTGAAAAGACTTGCGAAAAAGAGAATCGAATGTCCATCGTGGCTGGGCATGGCTCGCTCCAAGCCAGCCGCTTCTCGTCCAGAAATAGGCTGCAGACCGATGCAGCTTATACATTTTTCTTTTACCACGCTGCAGTGGACCACAAATCTTCTCGGGTTATGAAGCTGTGTGGGAGTTAGAAACGTTTAGCAGGGAATTAGAAATTCGTGATTATGATGTTTAACGACAATTAACAACGTTTTGAGTTCTCGATTAAATTTGATTTGGAAATGTGAAGAGAATTTCAGCGGTATCGTAATGTGGGGAGGGAAATCGACATTTATCTGGGAAAAAGACAACAAAACTTTATTGAACATATGATTTTTTATTTCAAAAGTAAGAAGTAGTTTAATTTGTAACAAAATTTTGTTAACGAATCTTTAAAATGTGTGGTACATATTTACAAAATGTATCAGGAACGGCATTTTAAATATTCTTGTTTAACGTTCAAAATGTTCACATTGGAAATCTTTTCCAAAGTGAGAAACTCGAAGTGAATTGCCGCAACTGTTGATTGGAATCATTTCTGATTGTTGTTTCGCTGTCACTGAACTATTCCAGTTTTTCACAACGTCGTGTCCCTGCGACCCTATTTATCATTCGTGTGTCCCGCTTTTTTAACCTTTAACCTATCCAACGGTTCTCAACGGTGAGAGTGACCGAGGAGATTTCGTTATTGCGATAGTAGCATTATTTGTCACCTCGGAAATAATAAAGACTAGACAAATAAGTGTATGAATACAAAATTACAAGTATATCGTCCTCTTATTATCACAGGACATGAAAACTATCTATTTAATTTTTATAATGGAAAAATTAAAAATTTAGAGATCAATTAAATCGTGAAATCGTATTCAATAATAATCCACATTAAGTAATCCACTTGTTCTCATGCGTGCTTTACAGCTTTGAAAATTGTAAAAATCAGTCACAGATTGAGAAAATTCTATAATTTACAAAATTGTAAAGATTAAGAGTACAAGAAAATATGAAAAAATATTTCCCCGTGTTTTATAAGAAAAAAGTGTGTTATAATAAATGAAAGTCGTTTTTCAAAGCGTACTTTGTAACATTTATAGTCCATACGGATGAATCACGCATCCCCGTGATAAAATCCTCTTCATTCAAGTGTCTCATGAGTAAGTCTTTATTATTATGCAATTTATAGTATTGTACTAGACACCAGATTTGCAGGCACATGGAAGGCTAATACGCTCCTTTCCCACTACATACCACTTATTCGCTTTATGTCACCACTCGACAGTGTCTCTCAACCAGATGTATTTCTTTAAATAGTATTTTGCATAACCTTTTCCGAATAATGTGTCAGAAAATTTTCCTTTTCTCATGTTAACAACACTGCTCTGTTGTACAAGAAGTTTTATTTGAAAAAAGTAGAAAATTTTATGCGAAATACGCAATTTCTGCAACAGTGAATAGAAGGCATGGGTTGCAAGAGATATATTGCTCATTTGCTGCAACAATAACACAACTCAAAAATCATGATTTTCCGAAAAACAGAAAATGCTACAAGCAGGAACTGTTATTTCTATACCAATAACTAAAAAAAAAAGGCAAATTTGAAGTTGTGTCATTTTTGAGCAAATAAGCGATATTACCTAAGAGGCGTACAAAACGTGTAATGGAATATTTATTTGGGAAGGTAAAATCCACAAATCACCTTTGTGGTATAGTACAAAATTTACTAGCTTATTACTAGCTTCGGGTATTTATTAGTTTCCGAAATATTAATAAAAAATTATTGTTAATCTTTTTGAACGTTGGTGCAATTTTGAAAATCTCGAACCCAAAAATTCAACAAATTCTGAAACTTTGTGGATATGCAGGGGATTCCCTCCCGATTGCTGCCTAAATTCACTCGAGGGGGTGAAATTAACCCCTGAAAATTCGTTTTTTATCGATTTTGTGCTATAACTCGCGAACTGTAAGAGATAGAAAAGAAGTTTCAAGACAAAAGTTACTTCTTTTAATTAGATCTATCATTTGATGAAAAATTATTTTACAGTTCACGAGTTACAACCCAAAATCGAAAAATAACCGGATTATCAGCGGTCAATTACACCCCCTTAGAGTGAATTTGGGCAGCAAACGAAAATTGCATTGTAATCAGGAGGAAATTCCCCACATATTTCCAAAGTTTCAGAATTTTTCGAATTTCCGGGTTCGGGATGTTCCCTTGTTAGTTGATACATTTGAAATAAATGGAATTTTATAATTACATATGTATATCTTTATACATATATGTATGTAAATATATTTATCCATATAAAAAATCAGACGGCGCTCTTTGGGAACCGCCTCTAAATGGAATTTTTTTGCTCCATAATTGGATGACCGAACATTCCACCAATAATGGCATGGCCGAATTCATTGGTCCAATCGAAATCAGAGTTTGATTTATCAATTACATCTTTTTATTACCCTTTATTGGTAGGGTTTAACAGTATTATTTCGTTAACTTGATTTGTAATAAAGAGATTGATCATTTGGTGAGAAATACTTAATTTTCCCCAAATAAATATATGACACGATCAAAAACAAAAAATTACTATGTAAATATTATCTAGTAATTATTATTCGCTCTCCTCGATGGCTCATGAATGCTAATGGAAAATTCCGAGTCAAATTAGTCACTTTTGCAGTTGAGGTTTCTGATGAAATTGAAGTATGATGTAGTCGACGTGAAAGTGGATTACCAAAAAAAATTTTCTGCCACAAAAACAAATTATTCAGAATTGTCGATTTTCGATTAAAATGAAAGAGCAAACTTGATGCAGTTGACAGCTTTGGAAGTAACAATTTATTTAAAGTGCCTTTTTTTCAAGATAATGGATAAAAATTACACATTTTGGCCGACTCGTTTTGTAAACGAATTCGAAATTAGCAATGTGATGACTAACTCCCCCCAATAATTTCATCATATTTTAATTTCATATAAGTTATAAAAAGATTGTATATTTTAGAATATAATAATTTGTTACGTGCAATATTTTTTGATATCAGATTCATTAGTTATTAACAACTATTCGACATTAATTGAATAAAACGAATAAAATACCCATTCGTTTATTATCTCTGTTTTAATCGATTAATTTATTAAGAATCTCTCGCATTCTAAAATATACAAGCGACTTTTATGTAACGCAACGCTGTGTTTGTTTTGTGTTTTAATCGGAAACAGTAAAAACACGACACATTTACGTGACAAGAATTGACGAGCACGGGACTCATACTCGTAACACTGAAATTACGCAATAAGACAGTGTGCCATTAAGATGTCAATAATCCATTTGTTTTCCCTTGTACAGTATACTTCATTTCCACTGGTTCATTTTCTCTCAAAGAACGTTGCATTTAAAAGCGGTTTATGTAACAAAAGAATCCACTCTGGTGCGATTCAAGTTTCAAATATTTGTAGTTGTATGGTATAAATATAATGTTTATAACAATACAATAGGGTTTCTCGGTTTTTAAAAACCGGGTTTAAAACTGGTTTTTATTTATGAATTTGTAAAATTCGAATACCGGGTTTTAAATTTGAAAAATCGGTTTTATATGTTAGAATTAATATGCAGAAGTGAATTAATTATTTAATTAGAAACGTTTACATTTTGACTTGAAACTCGCGGATTTTAGTTTTCTTTTTCATTTGGTTTTGTATGCAGTCTATTTTATTGTGTTATATTTTTGTAGATGCATAAATATTAAATGACTTAAAACTTGTACGGATTTTAGTTAATTTAATTTTTATTAATTTATTTGGTTTTGCATAGATACAGTATATCTTATTTTGTTATATTTTTGTAATTCCATAAATATTTAGGAAACTGAATATTTTTAAAATAAGTACAAATATTTATTTACAATTTTAATTATATATTTTTTTGTGAAAACTCGAAAACCGGTCTAACCGGTTTTTGGGAATAGTGGAATTCGAAAACCGGTTTTTCAAAAGTCGGTTTTTGTATAAACCCTACAATACGATTATGGTAATTATGTTACCTTCATAAATTTAAATATGAAATAATTATCACACTAAAAATATCTCAAAATTTCTATTAAAATAAATTTCCAAAATTTACTAATAAGGTTAGTGGTGTCTTCAGAATATTAATGCAACAATATATTAAAGATACAAGTATAAATAAGACATACCTTTTAAATTCAGATGAAGTATTTTTCTGCTTCCATTCAGATGAAGTATTTTTACCTAAAAAATACTTTTACCATTTTCTGAAAGTATTTTCATTCAATGATTTAAAGTACATAGGTGAAAGAATTTGGATTAATAGTAGATCTGGCCGGCATATTTCCTTCTTTCAATAATTGTGGAGTCACATACCTGCCTGGCATTCATTTGGTAGCGTGCATTTGCATTAAGAAAAGTTCCGTTTCTCGCAGATTTTCAAACGTCTAAAAAAACTATACTGAAAATCTTTATGTATTTCCAGCTCATTTTGATTTCACATCTTTTTTTATTCTGTAATTAATATTATCTTATATTTTTTTTGTGATTTATTTGATTTCATGTACTTGGCGTCATTTTTTTACTTTTTTTAAAGTCTTTTAAGGTCTTAGATACTATAATAGAGGACCAATCGAAGTGTGTAAAACCCCAGTGGTAAAAGCGATTTTCCATAACCGGTTGTAACGTTGCCCATTCAATTCTTTAATGGAATGCAGAGCATTCGCTGACTTGGTGGAAACGACGAATACCTGACATTGTATAATTTGACAGAGAATCTCGTAACGCCGATTCAATTCGTTTATCGCTTGACAAATAACACTTCTGATGCTCGTCGAGGGGTTTAAAACAATTGCACAGTTGACCCTTGCGATACCGTAAACTGGGGTGAGTTTGCCCGCCGGGGTAACTTTGCCCACTTTTCGGAAAAACTTTATTTTATTTTATTGTGAAGTAATTAGAACATATGGTGTTTTGTAATCGATAGCAATAATTTCTCCAAGGTCAAACAAAAAAAAACAATAGCGAATATGGTAGTTTTTCAGTCAGAGTAAAAAATTACACAAACACAAGTGTGGCCTTGTTGGATTTTGTGTGGAGAATCGAGGAGAAGCCAATAGTAAGAAGAAACAACCATACATTCAGCGACGACATTTCGGCTTTTTTTAAATAATTTTTTTTTAAAAACATGTTTTGATAATAGTAATCCTATGTGTCCATTAGAATAAGAACGATTGCTTAATCATATCTGAATAATGAGTTTTAGGATTTTCATTTCACCATGTTTTTGGCATTTTGAAAGCGTACGTTTAAGTAAAGAATATTTTTTAAAGGCCTGTTTAAATCTACACGCCATCTACCGTACAATAGCATTTTTAAAAAAAAATGTAATGCACTAGGAGTGCTAAAAAGGTTATTTGAAGTTCAAAAGTGGGCAAAGTCACTCCAGTTTATGGTAATATAATATCATTTTTATACAGCCCAGATTAAAGGGTCATTCTACTTTGATCGGTCGAAAAATCAAGCTATTTTTAAAGATTCTTTTCTCTGTAAATACACCATATAATTAAATAAGTCTTTTGAGTATTTATCAAGCTATTCTTATATTATACAAACAAAATTAAAAAGGTTTTTTGAGTTTGTTTTAACTGTTTTTTATAGCATCAACAAGACACCTAAAAAAAGAGTTATATTAATGGCGCAGGTGATTTCCTGGCACAGGCTTATCTGAAACAAAAAATTCGAAAAGGTCCTTAATCTTTAAGAGTGTCACTATCGCCCGTGGCTCAATTAACATTTCTTGTTGAAAAGTAACAAAATGGCGACGATTTGAAAAAAATTGAGAAACACATTCAAAGGAGTTTTCTCGGGTGTTCCCCAAGAAAAATCTCGGCTATTGTTCGGTAAAAATTATTAATTGAGCTACGGACGATGGCGACACTTATACACATGAAGAATCTTTTCGAATTCTTGGTTTCAGACAAGCCTGATTGTGAGCCGGAAAATCACCTGCGCCACAAACATACCTACCTCTTTTTTTAGACGCAATATTAACGCTATAAAAAAATATTGATTTCGGCGCACTGGTTCGGTCATTTCATTATTGGTTCTGCATTTTAATAAAAACAATTTTCTATTACTTATCTTAGCCAAATTCGATCTGTTGTTGGATAAGTCCTTGAGATTCTTTAAAGTTTCAGGTCCAAACTATCTTCATATTGACGTGAAAAAAACTTTCCTTTGGTGTATGTGTGATTGTTTCGCCATGTAAAAAAACCTTCAAAACAAATTTTAAAAAATCTTTTTAATTTTGTTTGTATAATATAAGAGTAGCTTAACAAATACAACAAGATTTATTTCATTATATGTTATATTTATTGAGAATGGTCATAATCATTGACCGAAACGTTGGAATTTGATAAAAATTCTTAAAATTGCAAATTCAAATTATATTATGTGTTATTTATTCAGAAAAAATCTTTAAAAATAGCTTCATTTTTCGGCTGATCAAAGTAGAATGACTCCTTAAACTTTTATATTAAATATTGATCTTATTATGATTTATAAAATCCTTATTTTCATAATGAAGTGCTAGGAACGAGTAACAAATAATATAAGCAGTTAAATATCCGAAACAGGTGAAAATAAAAATTCCATCCGTCAGGCAAGAATTAATATTTCTTGAAGATTCCATTTGCAAGTTACAATTTTTTGAAAATGCATTTCGATGATACGTTTCTTTCGTCGGAGGCCTGAGGACGTAGTTCAAATGCGCAATTTATAGTTGTCATCTAAAATATACTCTATTTCTACAAATTTTACTTAGTCAACACATTATAATTGTGAAAATACAGCTTACTTGAATAAGAATTCTTTCGCTAATTCATCCCCTCAGAATTTGCAATTTGGATGAAGAGAATTGTAAATTAAATTGATTCCTTTGTGATGATTTATTGCACACCGTAGTACGCTGCTCTATTAGCTTTCAGCCTTTATTCTGCGGGAAGTTTCGATGTGCTTAGTCAGCAGAAGGCGCACAACATGCAACGTAATGCTCAAAACGTGCTCGTCGTATTTATCGAATACCTAATGCATAATTCTACATTGCAGATAAATGCAATGACTTTTTGTGTAGGAACATTAGTATGCATTTAAAGTACAATAGTTAAAAATCTCTTTAAGAAAATAATTAAAATCTGTTTCAACGTTAAAAATTGACATTATACACCCTGTACATATTCCAGCCGAATTAGATTGCAAGGGAAAAAAATTGATAGCCTATGACAAGCGTCCCACACTTTGTCGTGCTGAGACTTTTACATTTGGCGGTTCACGAAGGCCAATAAATTGCTGCTCGACCTTGTAGGCAGGGGTTTTCGAGCAGTAGTACACCAGATGCGATAATAGGTCAGCTTCACACTTATAGGCAATGTCCAAGAAGCCCCAATACACGCAGAGAAAACCGTTAGAGGTTCCCTAGTTTCCAAGAAACAGACTCCATATTCAGCACACGTTTTTAAGGGACCCATTTAGAGGGAAGGGGATAGTTACGAGGTCACATCAGGGTTTCACAGATTAAATCTATTATCGAAGAAGAATAAAATTACTGTACAAAGTGGGATTTCCTGAAACAGTGTAGTATAATTTATATACATTTAATTGACTGATTAATAAATTGCCACGTGAAGTTTGCATGTTAATTATTTATTTATTTAAATCTGAAGGCATTCATTATTATTATTATTATTATTATTATTATTATTATTATTATTAAACGTCTTTATTATTCCAGTAAAAGGCGAGGCACAGCTAGTATACTGTTACTATGCCTGACCTTAAGGGGTCGTGCTCAGTCCCTTGGAAAGAACCTTCGAGTGATGGACAATAACTTAGTTATTGATCAATATTTTTAAATAAAAAAATTACGATGCACGGTACTAGATGCAATCCTTAAAAGGAAAAAAGATTTTTTGAGAAATGTGTTATAGCTTTTGAGTAAAAAATTTCCAAAGACCGCCTTAATTCCTTTGTTCCTTCTCGCATCAACCCTAATAATTATAAAACCTCAAAATAAAGTCCTTATAAGAAGACTTGAAAACAATATTCAAAAAATACACAGAGACAAACAAACTGATACAATTTAAATAACTAGACACATTATTTAAATGAAACAAATAACCCATAGATAATCCATATAAATATATCTTCAAAATTAAAATCTTAATGAACTTCGTTCATCTCCCGATAATTAGTGAAGATCATATGTATGTTAATGTAAAGTTTTCTTCTTCAAAATCACCCCAAAATTCAGCACGAAATATTCAGTTTGGATTATCCCGTGCGGTAGTTAATATCGCGTTATGCGCGCGCACGTCTGTTATGAATGCACCAATTCAAACACAATGTGGTGCATTGTGGAAGGACAAGTCTGGTCTAAAGTATGATTCACACGCTCTTTCAATGATACGCAATTTCGTAATGGTGGAAAACGCGACATTCCAAATAAATTACCCTCGCGGTAAATAAATTTGTGTGCTCATGCTGACATTTCAGTTACGTTTATCACTGTTGCAAAAATTACCTCTTTAAGATTCAATAGCAAATGTTCCGAGCCTGTGCGTTTAAGCTTCTTATACACCAACTTTCACGTGGCATCGAAGATTTCGCGGAAAAGTATTTTATAATTGGTCAATTTGTAAAGTATAACTGTAACGTGTGTCTACTAATATTTCTCTGAAATATTGGTGCTATTAAAATTTGCATAAAGCTACTTGCGACAATATTTCTGCAGATATGGATGCCCGCGGCGAAACGTGTCGCAAAATATCAATACTTTCATAATATTTTTGATAAACCTTTGCTTGTAATTCGGGTGATAAGATAACGTTAAAATCATGATGGTTTTTTATGCGCGCTTGGCTACATTTATTTCTTACAAGTATCGAGTAAAATCGTTATTTTTCACACATAGAAAACAGATCATGTTTTTCACCACACTTAAAATAACTCGCAATAAAAAGACACACGAGATTCATATTAGGTTTCAGTAAAATTTTTTAATATTCAATATGAAATAGATAATACTATTTTTATCTATTGTAATTTGTGTCGATGTTAATGGAAGAGTTTAAATGAAACGAATGGTGCTACTTGTAATTCAAGAACACTTTTTAATATCTAAAATTTGAAGAAAATTTAAAGAAATCACATCGTTGGAATTTATAAATTGGAAGACTTTATTTAACTCTCACGGATGCTGGGTCCTCATTCTAAACATCAAGCTACATGTATTAATTATTATTAGTATTACTTCTTGAAGAAGATACAAATCTTAGATCACAAAATCGGAGTCTAATATAAAAGCTTATTCTGAGGAGTGTTTGAATAAATTTACAGGTAAAATTGGGGCTTTTTAGTAGTCGTCGGGATTCAATACAATCTCTAAAGCAAAAATGAAAGAATTATAATACACATAGACAAATTATATGACCGAGGAATTTCAAATTTATATATCTTCTCATACACTTATGTTTCAAGATACATCATTTTTCTTTTTGCACTTATCTCTTGTATTTATTACATTTTGTCTATAACCTCTACGGTTGGTGTTTGAAATATATAGAATATATATTGACGAAATAGCAGCTGTGTTATAAAAATACAGAAGATTTTTCAGAAATTTTTCGACTTCTAAAAATCCTAAAAAAGCTATCATAAAATTTGAAGTTCATCGATTACTTTGTGCTTCAAATATCACGGTAATAATTCGACGGAATTTCGGTGTGAAATTTTAGAAATAATAAATTGTACATTTAGAAATAATAAATAAAATTCTATGCTATATTCCCTGTTTACTTTTGGGTGCATGCAACAAGGTTAACTAACAATAATCCTAGATTTGGAAACAATTGAATAATGTATGTCCTTAACCCCTAGTTTAACCCTCTGAAAATAAGGTACATTTTGGGAAATTTTTGAAAAAAGGTATTAAGTATTATAACTCCACACTTCGTACGTTTATTAATTGACATTCAAAGAGGGTGCTCAAATTTTTTCATGCAATCATAATGATTTGGTTCACAGTTACAGTAGTAGCAGTAAGAGGGGTTTGAAATAAAGGTATCCTAAAAATATATAAAAAAAAGAATTTTCTATTAAACAATTTTATTAAAAATGCACTAAAAACTAAAAAATAATTCCTTTCTTGGACGACAATTTCGATGGTATTTTTTTTTACTTTAAATAAAATCGTGGAGCAGGATATCTCACAATAAAAAGTGTTTTGCTGGCGAACATGATTCTGGATGTCGTAGTGATTTGAAAGAAAAACCGCAAATTTTCCTCAATCTATGTGGTAATCGTATGAAGTAGAATGAATAATAAACATAGAAAACCCCATTTCAAATAAAAGTGTTTATTTTCCGGAAAATAATTTTTTAGCTTTCTGTGTTGCAAAAATCGAATTCAGCAAATAATGACTTCATTCTGGTACACTACTGTAACTTCGAACAAAATAATTATTACTGCCTAAAAGAATTCGAGCACACTCTTCGAATGTGAATTAATAAACACACAAAGTTTGGAATTTTAATACCCAATACTTTTCTTTAAAAAATTCCCCAAAATTCGCGTTACTTCAGAGCGTCAAACTAGGAAGACCCCGCATCGCAATCTAACTTCTCCTTTTCTAGAAGAAACGTCCCGAAAGTTAAACCAAAAACGCCTCTAACAAATTGAAGTAAAGTTCGAGGACCGTTGGGCAAGTGTTTAACCCTCGTCAGACGGCACAATTGCACCCTCACAAATTTTATATAAATATTCTCACCGTCGGTATAATTTGTACGATAAATTGATAACATTTAGTCTCAATGAAAATCAATAAAAAGAATTTCCCAAAATTTTCTTTTATAATGTAAGTTATCTATATTTTTACTTTTTTTTATAATAAAATAACATCATCATTAAAAAAACAATTGCATTCTTTTTTCTTGCATTATCATCGTACAAAATATATGAGGGTGCCATTGTGCCTATGGCGCTATTATGGATGCAACCCTCGACTCGACCCCCATCTCAGAAGGGGGTAGATATATTTTTCTGAAATTTGGTCTATATAATCTAGACCAAAAATTTAGAGACGTCACGAAACATCAGCCCTCCCCGGCTTCTCGAAAAAAAAGTTATCGCAATTTACAAACGCAAAAGTTAGAATTGTAGGGGAGACCAGGGCTAGTTGATGCAGGAGGCAAGTTGATACAGACGAATTATCTCGACACCGTCTGTATGTAGCTCAATTTGGGCGAGATATGTGAAGATTGTTCAACTCTTTCCTACGATCCAGCGTACGTGTGTGTACATTGACGTTAACAATCGTTTTTTAACTATTTTCGCTTCTATGGAGAAAAAGTAAATAGTTTCGATACATCCAATTTGATCGTCCAAATAACATTTTTTCATTCATTTTGTATGTATTTTCTCAAGTTTCCGTTTACTATATATTAAAGAGGAAGGACCAAAGTATATTTGGGCATATTTGTTATTAGGTAATTAATTCAAATAAAAAATGAAAAAATTGAAAACAGAATAACGTATCAACTAGCCCCGCAGTGGGATAAATTGATACACTTTGCCTTCGTCCAAATAACATTTTTTCATTCATTTTGTATGTATTTTCTCAAGTTTCCGCTTACTATATATTAAAGAGGAAGGACCAAAGTATATTTGGGCATATTTGTTGCTAGCTAATTAATTCAAATAAAAAATGAAAAAAATTGAAAACAGAATAACGTATCAACTAGCCCCGCAGTGGGATAAATTGATACACTTTGCCTTCGTCCAAATAACATTTTTTCATTCATTTTGTATGTATTTTCCCAAGTTTCCGTTTACTATATATTAAAGAGGAAAGACCAAAGTATATTTGGGCATATTTGTTGCTAGGTAATTAATTCAAATAAAAAATGAAAAAATTGAAAACAGAATAACGTATCAACTAGCCCCGCAGTGGGATAAATTGATACACTTTGCCTTCGTCCAAATAACATTTTTTCATTCATTTTGTATGTATTTTCCCAAGTTTCCGTTTACTATATATTAAAGAGGAAGGACCAAAGTATATTTGGGCATATTTGTTCTCAAGTAATTAATTCAAACAAAAATAAAAAAAATTGAAACCTATGCCGTCTGACAAGGGTTAAGACACCTAGCACCGTCGACATGTAACGGTTAACAAATTACGAGACCTGGCCAGTGGCAACGTACAGCGATCTGAACGGACTATTCATGGCTCGTAATTGATCGTTTGTCGTGCGAGTTACGCTTCATTCCTTGGACTCCGGCGTTATCTCTCGGCTGCAGCCTTCGTGTGTCACCCGTGCTCGCTGCCCGATGACGTTTTTCATTTGCTTATCAGCCCCATGCTAATTTTGGCACAGCGATTCCGTGCTCGCTGCCCGACTTATTAGACTGGAATAATTGCAAGTTGAATGACTTCGGCAATGAGCGGATTTAACTGAACAGTCGAACTTTGTTAATTCGTCGCGTTTTCATTGCCACTGGTCGCCTTCTGTGAAGCGATTCGCGTTAAGGAAACGCTAACCCTGGGAAATGGGCGGGAGCACCGCGCACCGTGCGTCGCGCGAACGTTGGAACGAGTATCGCATTTCAGCAGAGGATGACTCGGACTTGAAGAGTAGACTTCAAAGGGAATTTTAGCTTTGGGGGAATTCTGTTGATAAACTGGCGACTCTCGGCGATAAAGCTACATATTTGGGAGACGCAAGTCTTCTAGTGAAAGGAATATTTTAGGAATTTTTATCACACTGCTTGTTTCATGGCAAGTTGAATTGGTTACCGCATGCAATTATAGCCTTCAGGATTTTCTGATAATTGTTTCTTCGTAACTAGGTATTGTTTGCAAGCATGTCTCATTGGTGGGTGTCATAGGGATTTCCTAATTCTATTATGAAGAGCTTCTTTGCTGGAAGTTGTTAGTCATTCAGTTACCAAAGGATATTTGGTAAGGTTACAGGAGAAAATGGAAAAATCATTTAGTTAGGATTATAGAAAGAGAAGCGGAGAGTTTTCTAACTTTATTATAATCTGAAACTCTGATTTTCTTAAAGCAGCGGTATATAGTAAATAATGAATAGCAAATAGTTTTGGGTGGGTCCAAATGGACCTTTATCCGCCTTAGCCGTCCTTAAATTTGCGCAAGGGTAGTTTTGGCGATTTCTGACCCTCGCCTTTTTCCGGTATAAGAATTCGTGAGATTTTATATTCCAATCCCCTTCGCCTTGCTAAGGGAATATTTTTTACATTGTATTGTTTCAGTTATTAAAACTCTTTTAAAGGATCATATAATTCTCCAAAAAGGACTTACGTAATTTAAGGACAAGTCCTTACGATAGTTAATATTCTTATTAATTCATTGTATCAACTTAAGGGTTGCACGACTTTGGAGCCTAAAAAATACATAACTTTTATTATTAATACAATTAAAAAATTAAATATAGTCTATACAAAATATTATATATAAAATGTTTATATAAAATATGTAATTTTAGGGGGGATTAATATAGGTAAATTAATACTCTAATTTGATGAATGGCACAAAAATTATTAATAAAATTAAAAATGTATTTTTGAAATTTCAGGTTTGTTTTCTGGAGAGAAACAAATTTCAGGGTTGTTATCATTGTACAACTATTGAAGTACACGAAAAAATGTTGTTTCTTTCCTTCGCACAAAGTGGCGTCGCTGGGACTGGTTCGTGTAAGCTTCTTTTTCGGGCGTGCCGAATTGGTGTGCAAAATAACAATGCAGTTGAATCTAGAGCAAAAAGCCTACATTTTTTATTTTGTATATTGACTAAAGAAATATGTAGGGACTTTCTGAAAAAGATGTCCATTTTTACCTAAGAAAAGTGTCCTTAGAAGGGCCATTTTTTAATATAGCGCAAATTCGCAACAGATTTCTTTAGTAAATATCACGTAGAAAATGAAAATATTGGGTTTTTCGCTCTAGGTCCAACTGCTTTGCAGTTACCTTGCACACCAATTTGGCACCCCCCGAAAAAGAAGTTTACGTGGACTGGTCCCAGCGACGGCATTTTGTTCGAAGGAAAGAAACTAAATTTTTTCTGCGTACTTCAATATTTGTACAATAAATGCTTTATTATAGATTTTTCATTTTCTTTATCCCCCTCAAATCTTAGAGATAGCTGCTTTTTTAAGCTTCAAAGTGGTGTAACCCCTTATCCTGTAATATTCAACTTATAATAAATTCTGGCTTACCCTAATAAATGGCCTTGAATATTAACGTAACTAACAAGGGAAGATCCCGAAGCCGGAAATTAAAAAAGAAATCTGAAACTTTGTGTTCTGAATTTCCTCCTGATTACAATGCAATTTTTATTCGTTGCCCAAATTCACTTTAAGGGGGTGGAATTGACCCTTGAAAATCCGGTTATTTTCCGATTTTGTGTTACAACTCGTGAACTGTAAAATAATTTTTTTACCAAATTATTCGTCTAATTATAAGAAGTAACTTTTGCTTTGAAACTTTTTCCTATCTCTTACAGTTCGCGAGTTATAACACAAAATTGAAAAATGGCCGAATTTTCAGGGGTTAATTTCACCCCCTTCGAGTGAATTTGGGTATCAAACAAAAATTGCGTTGTAATCAGGAGGAAATCCCACACACATTCACAAGGTTTCAGAATTTTTTGAATTTTTGGGTTCGAGGTCTTCCCTTCTAACAAGGAGATGTTCCCAGGTGTCCGCCTCCGATTGCTTTGAATTTTGGATATGTTTTAGAGGACCGAAAAATAGAAAATACATGTCTTTTTATTTTGGCCCGTTTACATGTTTAGGGGGTGAAACCACCCCCAAGGTTCATAAGAATAGTTGGTGCTCGCCTCTGATTGCTTTAGTTTTTCGATATGTTTTAGAGGGCCGAAAAATAAGATATACGTGTTTTTTTATTTTGGCCCGTTTACATGTTTAGGGGGCGAAACCAACCCCCAAAGTTATAAGATTTTCAGGTGTTCATCTCAGATTGCTTTGGTTTTTGGATATGTCATATAATTAAATATTAATTCATATAATTAATTCAAAGCAATCGGATGCGGGCACCAACTGTTCTTATGAACTTTGGAGGGTGATTTCACCCCCTAAACATTCAAGCAGGCCAAAATAAAAAGACACGTATTTCTTCATTTTCGGTTGTCTAAAATATATCCAAAATTCAAAGCAATCGGAGATGAACACCTGAAAATCTTATAACTTTGGGGGATGGTTTCACCCCCTAAATATCAAAACGGGCCGCTATAAAAAACACGAATATCTTATTTTTCGGCGCCCTAAAACATATCAAAAATTCAGAGCAATCGGAGGCGGAAACCTGGGAACCTCTCCTTATAAGTTAGGGGCGCGGGTGGACCTGGTCCCCCCAATATGCAGAATGGCCTTCGCAAAACGTGGAATGGCCCCTCCCCAGAAACTATCGCAATAAGTAATAAACATTCGTCTGTAAAATAATCACCAATTTTTTATTCAGTTTACTCTTTGTTTTAGTGTTAAAGAAATATGTAGCTAAATGATTGTTATAAAATTTGTATATATTTTACAAATTATATTTTACAAATTTTATATTATATATTTTACAAATTTTATATTATATATTTTACAAATTTTATATTATATATTTTACAAATTATATATTATATATTTTACCAATTTTATATTATATATTTTACAAATTTTATATTATATATTTTACAAATTTGATATTATATATTTTACAAATTTTATATTATATATTTTACAAATTTTATATTATATATTTTACAAATTTTATATTATATATTTTACAAATTTTATATTATATATTTTACAAATTTTATATTATATATTTTACAAATTTTATATTATATATTTTACAAATTTTATATTATATATTTTACAAATTTTATATTATATATTTTACAAATTTTATATTATATATTTTACAAATTTTATATTATATATTTTACAAATTTTATATTATATATTTTACAAATTTTATATTATATATTTTACAAATTTTATATTATATATTTTACAAATTTTATATTATATATTTTACAAATTTTATATTATATTTTACAAATTTTATATATATATATATAAGTTTTCTCAACCTATAAAAAAAAGAGAGCGAGAGAGAGAGAGAGAGAGAGAGAGAGAGAGAGAGAGAGAGAGAGAGAGAGAGATGGGAGAGAAAATGGGTCCTGACCCCCCCGACAAAAATCCTAATTACGCCAATTGCTTTGAAAGAAACAACACCGCACATCAATCGCGTGAAGTCAGTTCAGTCTGCTCCACGCATGTGTAACAGACAAAATTGAATGGAGCTCGCTATATTAGAGGTCTTAAAAATCGGCTAACCGGGTACCCAGTTATTAATGGATTAACTGATTAGCAGCCAAGTATACGGGTAACACGATTACGATTATTCGATTGCATATACACAACGGTTAACCGATTAGACGCAGTTAAGTGGAGATTAAAATGGATCGCTTAGGAAGCCTTTCCGATATCTCCTGTTTACACTCTGCGAAATGGAGTCATTCGCTTTATAATATACGCACTGGGCAACGTGTATTTTTAATATTCTCGCTTCTTCTTGGGTGAGTCACTTATAGAACAATATTGATATTTGAAATATTTCCATTATCCTCGGCGATACAAGAAACTGTTTGAGGAAAGACGTCTTTCATTCGAAGAGGCAAATAATATTTACGATAAAGATTGTATTCTTGAATTAATCATTCTTAAGATTTCACAGGCACCTCTTGTAAAAATACCGTTTTCAAATGGGACCTGTATTTTAAATAGCTCGTTTTAATGGGGCCTATATTTTAAGTAGGACCTCACTTTTATAAGCTGTATTCTCAGCAACAGCTCATTTTAACAACGTATATTAAGCTGACGTAGCCATTTGAAAGGGCCAACGCAAAATTAATACGATATTTTTTAGCTATTTATTTGCTAATTATTTGCTAAAGAATTAATTTTTTGCTCCAGCTGTTTTCGGGAAACAATGGCTACGCTACCGTAATATTAAGCTGGCGTAGCCACTTATTGTACCTCTGTACCTAAGAAAGATATCAGTCCCATTCTTGCAGCATATTTTTTTGCTAATTTATTGCTCTTAATCCACTGAATATTAATTTTTTTGCCCCAGCCGTTTTCGAAAAACTGTGGTTATGCTACCGTAATATTAAGCTAACGTAGCCACATTTTGTATCACAGTACATAACAAAGATATCGAAGCTGTCTTTGCGGCATATTTTTTGCTAATTGTTTGCTCTCAATCCACCGAATATTAATTTTTTGCTGCAGTTTTTTTCTTAGGTACAGAGATACAATAAGTGGCTACGCCAGCTTAATATTACTGTAAAATTTCAGGCATAACATTTATGCATTAATACCATCTTGAATGAAAGTTTCTATGAAACTTGAACTCCGTATGAAAACTTGTTTCACTCGATTCGTTAAGATTATTCGATTAAGGATATTCTGTGCATTAGAAGCCAGTAATTTGTTCCTAATCAATTAATCAAATATTGGAATGCCAGGTGAAATTAGTTCAATCAAGAGTCCCATTCAATCCGGACATCGATATCGAGCAAAGTCCAACGAAACTTAATTCAGTAACAAATTTAGTTCACTAATGAACTTAAAGAAATTATCAAAGGGCGCCTTTCAATTCGGTTAATGTTAAGTGGCATATTAATGAGCTCATAAATAAAATTAAAAAATAATCGTAGGAGGGTATATGATTGACATATGATATATGATTGATCTTGTTTTTCAAACAATTATTGCTGATCGCGTTATGTTCCTCGGTCGAAAATTTCTATTTTCAACATGCAACCGTCAGCTGGAGGACCATCCGACATTGATTTTATTGATCTACCGATAACCACAGTTGCCTGTCCGATAACATGTCACGCATGCGCGATGGACGCTTCGAGACAAACAGCGACGCGAAAGCAAGACATTTTTTTGGAAATGCCCTTACGAAGACACCGCATTCGAAAAACAGGCGAGTTTTCACTCGGCTGTAGCGGAGCTAGCTAGTCAGGTACAGTGGCTCCCTCAGGATTCAATCTTGGGGGGTGCCGAGTTGAAGTGATTCAAATATTTTTACTACAAATTCGCTAAAATTCGTTAAGTAATTACAAAAATTTATTTAAAGGGTTTCCCTACTTTGGTGGCCTGAAAAGCAGCGCGATATTTGGGATTTTTTTAAAGAGAAACCCTCGAGTTGTATTAATTGAAAAGTTTATGCATATATTTGTACATATTTAGACAACATTTTAAAAAAAAATAATTAAAAAGAAATGGTACCTAAAACTTCAAAACGCGTTTTTTTCAAAACGATGTTTTTCGGATTGGTTAGCATGATATCTCAGAAACCAATCACCCGATTTACTCCAAATTTGGTACATATCTTCAGCAGATGTTCCATTCTCGTTGTTTAAAAAACTAAGTCGGTTTTTGCAAAATTAGATTATTGCGACTTCAAAAACCAGCGAATTTTTCGCAGAAATCGATGCTTGTTTTAGACGCCGCCATTTTTTTTACTTCTCAGTATTTCTCATTTAATCTAGTTCAGCCTATAGCCACACTCATACAGATTACACGAATTTTTAAATTGTCTATTTCAGACAACTAGAACATCGCATATGATTTTTCTAAGGCGCTCTATTTGAAGCGCTATAACACCGGATACAACCACTATTTTTGCGCACAATTTTTTTTCCATATTCTCTAGAGATTGGCAAACAAAGCCACAAAGGTGGAGGTAAATATATTTAATGGTTTTGTTTTAAAAAATTCTCAAAGTTCGCATCATTTTTCGTCCGTCAAGGTAGGGAGTATTCTCTTCAAGAATAAAAACTAATTTTCTTTTCTGGTTATATGACCCATTCTTTGGGGCGTGTTAGGGCCTCTTGCCCCCTCTGTGTGCGCCAGATATAGAGGGGAAGAAACAATAGTAACAGAAACACATCGGAGAAATGTTAAAGGGGCTTGTGCAGCATTGAGAAACTGAATAGGCAGAGCTTTATTCGGTTCGGTGACCGCTGAGTATGGTCGTGGAACGATACATTTCACTCCTGGATGGAACCCAACAAGATTAACCCTTTCGCTACCTAGGTCAACTATAGTCGATAACCTCCCTTCTTCAGAACGTTTAAATCATCGCTTGTGTTCCAAACGAAAATGCATTTTTGTTCACCATCTTTGGTTTTATCGGGGTAAACAGTGTGGTTATTGGCTACCTGGCAATGATTGGCCTTTTTTTATTGTAAATACATTATATTATCTAGATTTTTAAAAATCTATTTTCATATATATATATACAATATTTGTATATTAATCTATTTCTATCTATTTTAATATATATATATATTATATATATTTTAATATATAATATATATAATGGATAAATATTTATTAATGAATAAATAATCCTTTCTTATAAAGTTCAAACCTTTATTTGTCTATATAACGAATATGAGAGTTATATATATTATATATATATATATATATATATATATATATAACCATTGGCCTTCTTTTTTAAATCTAGATAATATAATGTATTTACAATATTACAATATGTATATTACAATATTACAATATATATATTGTAAATACATTATATTATCTAGATTTAAAAAAAAGGCCAATGGTTATATATATAACTCTCATATTCGTTATATAGATAAATAAAGGTTTAAACTTTATAAAAAAGGATTATTTATTCATTAATATTATACATTATTGCAAAAATTATAGGTGGCCAAGAACTGTAATGTAAACAGATTCACCTTAAGGCAGGATTCCACCTTTGACTGCGACAGTTTCAAAAGATGTGTAATTACAGATTAAAGTTACATTAATAAATGACTAAAACCGATTTTGTTTCTGCGCATTCTTTTGTATGCAAAAAAATTCATGAAAAACGCCTCCAAAAATCGCAGTCAAAGGTGGTATCCTGCCTTAATACTTCGAACTCGATTTTCTGGTAGAAACTTCAACAGTCCACCTCATGCGTTCAATCCATTACTATTTATACACATTATGCAATAACTATACCTACGATTTGCAATACCAAATCGACGACACGGACCTCATCCACTCTCCGTGCCATATTTTACTCATCTTTATTGAGATGTAAAATAAGTGTTACCACCTGAAAACACTTCTCTCCATTTAAATCAGAGTTGGGCAAAATGTAATCTAATTACAAATTACAATTAAACAGTAATTGTGTAATTGATCACACATTATTTTCTGCAATTGTTAATGTAGGTAGTTGACCATTTGGTTCTGTCAACTATCTAAATTAACGGTTATAGAAAATAATGTGTAATTAGTTACACAATTATTAAAATGTGGACATTAAAATTGATCAGCTTGAAACTTCGTAGTTTCGCTTTTCTGACCGTGGCAAGGGAAAAAATTGCTTGGATGTTCCGCGTTATGAATTATAGCCCGCCGAAATTCAGACCGGTGTTGTGTCGAGCAGGAACAAAACGAATTGTGACCCAATTTTCGCCACCCTGCCCAAAGGTGCAACTGCATTCGTGTACACGTGAATTCAAGCTACAAAAACTCCGGCCACGATATTTTCAAGCACGGAATGGTAAATAAGCTAGATTCCATTTGGCCGTTGTAGTAGCAGGCGTAACAGTAAAGCATGAATGTGCAATGTGTGTAACCCCGCAAGTGACCTCGTGCACCAAAGGGATGGTGGAAATTTTCGGTGAAACATGGCGTGGCATTAGGAATACTGGCGATATTCTTCTCTTCGAACATTTACAGTCCTCCCATACAGCACACTTCGTTGCAGCAGTATTGCAGGAACGATGCTGCAATATTGTTGTGCATTATTGGAGTGCCAACGATGATCCTGCAATATTGCAAGTTCGTTGCCGTGCAATGTTCCGCTGGCAACGATCCTACAATATTTATGCAATATTGCGCGCACATCGATGTGCAATGTTCCAGCGGCAACGCCCCAGCAAAATTGCACGCACATTACCGTACTATATTGCAGAAATATTGGAGCGGCAACGCTCCTGCAACTTCTCTGCAGTGATGCGGTGCAACATTGCAATCTCGCACCAGAATATTGTCGAAGAGTTGCAGGATCATTGCCAGAATTTTGCCGTTTCGTTGCAGAATCATTGCCGGAACGTTGCAGGACTACATATTTGTAATGTTGCCGCAACTTTGCAAAAATACACACCTGCAATATTGCGAAGGCGGACATAGGATTGAACCTGCAACGTCTCTGCAATATTTTGGTGCAACATTGCAATCTTGCACCGCGTCATTGCAGAGACGTTGCTGCAATGTTATGGCGCTGTGTGGGATGTGGAATAGAAATATTCATGAATTCTTAGTATACAAGTATACAATAATCCAAATGCATCACAAAATTTTCTATTTTTTGCCTTAATAAAGTATACTATATTTGTGATAAGTAAACTATATTTGTAGAAAACCCTGTAGCTGCCATTTATCGTTTAGAACACTTTGGGATAAAATAACGCAAAAATTACGACGAACTTTTTCTTAATTGTGGCACTTACAGTGTTTTCTACAAGAACTTCTCAATTACTTGTGAAACAATTGGTTAATTCGTGCACCAAAGGGTGGTCTTTGGAAATTTTTTACTCAAAAGCTATAACACATTTCTCAAAAAATCTTCTTTCCCTTTAAGGATTGCATCTAGTACCGTGCATCGTAATTTTTTTATTTAAAAATATTTATCAATAACTAAGTTATTGTCCATCACTCGAAATTCAACGATCAGAGGGATATTAAAGGGAGAAGAAGATGGAGCGGAGTGGATGCGTATGGTTCTGGAAAAAAGGAGAAGAAAAGAAGAACAAGATGAAGGAAGAAGTCAAAACGAAAGCACAATATTGAGTTTACACCCCATTTTGAGACCGAAAGGCAAAAAATAAACCTATTTACTACTACTTAGTTATTGATAAATATTTTTAAATAAATGAAATTACGACGCACGGTACTAGATGCAATCCTCAAAAGGAAAAAAGAATTTTTGAGAAATGTGTTATAGTTTTTGGGTAAAAAATATCCAAAGACCACCCCTTTCGGCCTCCTGACCTAAGCATCACCCCTTAATGCAGGATACCACCTTTGACTGCGATTTTTGGAGGCGTTTTTCATGAATTTTTTTTGCATACAAAAGAATACGCAGAAACAAAATCGGTTTTAGTTATTTATTAATGTAACTTTAATCTGTAATTACAAATTTTTTGAAACTGAAAAAGTCTCTCTTGTAGGTGGCGCCAAAATAAATTCCTTTGGAAGAACACCGTTAGACTGCGTGTCAAATTACTCTTACAATTTTCATCGGATTGACTTGAAACTTTGCACAATTCTTCCCCGTGGTATAATCTAATGATGTACGTAGGACTTTTGCTGTAGCGTTATTTTTTTGTTTTTTGGTGCACATTTTATAAACTTTTTTACCCTAAAAAATTGACCTTTTTGTTCAAATGACCGCCATTTTCTTAAAAATCGAAATTTCGTAAAATCCCTACGTACAGCATTAAAAAATATTGTTGTTAATAGCAACATTCTTTGTTTTTTTTTCTAAGAGCCACGTACAGAGCAGAATTTGACACGCAGTCTAACGGTGTTCCTCCAAAGGAATGTATTTTGGCGCCACCTACAAGAGATTGCTTTTTACTTTTTCAGTTTCAAAAAATGTATAATTACACATTAAAGTTATATTAATAAGTGACTAAAACCGATTTTTTTCTGCGCATTCTTTGTATGCAAAAAAAATTCATGAAAAACGCTTCCAAAATTGCAGTCAGAGGTGGTATCCTGCCTTAATCTATTTTAAAAACGAACGACATTACTTTGGATTCATAGTTTTCAATGTTCTTTTAGATTAGAGTATGAAATGGAGATTTTCAAAATACATTGTTATACGGTGAATAAATCAAAATTGTGATAATTTATTTTGAAGAGTTAATTGTCGCACGTGGTCAATTAAACCAGGGAGACTTTTTCACGAGGAAAAAGTTCATGTAAATAAACCTTAAACACCTGAAGGAGAGGCAATCGAGTGTATAAAATAAATTGTCGAATAAGAGAAACGGCGACCAGCGAGACGAGTCGTATTTGAACTACAGAAAAAAGGGGTGTGTGTTGGTCAGGACTGCAAAGATACGGCGTCCTGTAAGATAATTCCTCATTGATACCGCGCATTCATGGAATAATAGAATTTATAAGAATGAACCCAGAGAAGAGTGCCGTCACTGTCGCTCCATTCAGTTCTGGGGATTTCCTGTTCGTGGATCCGATAAAGTTGTGAGCGCCGTTTGTTCCACATAACTTCGGAGGCCGCGACTATCCGTTTACAAAGGGGCTTCCTCGCATTCAATGAATCTATTATACGCAAGGGTTACGAAATTGCATTAACCCCATTACTTTCTGTGTTTTTAAATTGGCACGCCGATGGTTACATTCTATAAACAATGATCCGAAAATAATGCGCTAATAAGTTGTAAGAAAAGTGTTGTATTCAGGGGTCATGCTCAGTCAGGAGGCCGAAAAAAGGGTGGTCTTTGGAAATTTTGTAGTCAAAAGCTATAACATATTTCTCAAAAAATCTTTTTTCCTTTTAAGGATTGCATCTAGTACCGTGCATCGTAATTTTTTTATTTAAAAATATTTATCAATAACTGAGTTATTGTCCATCACTCGAACGGTTCTTTCAAAATCGGTGACCAAAATATTTAAAAAACCATTCAACCGATTTACTTCAAATTTTACAAGCTTGCTATAGGAACAATAAACTAGTCTTTGAACGAAGGATTTTTTTATCCGATGCTTAGTTTTCTTTTAATTGACGAAAATCAGGCACGATTTATGATGAAAATTGAAACTTTTAATTAAAACATCTGCATTTTTTTCCCAAATCAATATTTCGAAAAATCCTTCGTTGAAAGACAAGATAATATAATATACTAAGTAAATTCTTTTGAATTTTTTAATTTAGATGATCGACTTTCGAACAGCAGTGGTCACCGCAGAAACCTTTTTTGAGAGGACCTTTGAGAGATGGACAATAACTTTGTTATTAATAAATATTTTTAAATAAAAAAATTACGATACACAGTACTAGATGCAATCTTTAAAAGGAAAAAAGAATTTTTGAGAAATGTGTTATAGCTTTCGAGTAAAAAATTCCCAAAGATCACCCTTTTTTCGGCCTCCTGACTGAACATGACCCCTTAAACGTAAAGAACGCAATAGTGGGATTTCTGTTAGAAGCGGTCAGCGATGTTTGTTTAATCTGTTTATTATTCGAGATGACTTTGCAATATATTTGGAATTATTGTAGGCGAAAGCATAGTATCGAAAAAAATGTATAGGTCGAGCGGGTACAACTCTTTTGGCCCCCGAAATCACCAGATTCGAAACTAGACCAGTGTTTCCCAACCGTTTTTGAGTTGCGATCCCCTTTTATAATACTCGACTAGGGTAACTCGGGGTAATATGCCACTTGTCAATAATTTTTTAAATAACGCACATATGGCGTTACATTTGCGCTAATTCCGTTCAATTTAGTGTAATTGCTAAGACGACAATAGATTTTGGCTTTTACCTTCTCTCACTTTCAGTAAATCTTGATAAGTTACAAAAGTATCGTCTTGATCTAATTTCACACTGTAACTAGAATGCGGATTATACATTTGCGTGAACAGTTCTTCGAAAATTCAATAGATTATGATAAAGTTTATACTAACAAACAAAGGGTCTAGCAGGATAAGCATAGTCAAACGGCCCTCATGCCGTTTCTTGGAGTTGTTATTTTTTAAACAATGCTCCTTGCCTGAAACACCATTATGTAAAGTTTTAGATCGCTACCCCCCCGTTTAAGGGTAATACGGGGGTAAACGCCCTTAACGTTATTATTTTTTTTCTCGGTTACTAGTTAAGATAATTTAATTTAAAAAATACGGAAATATAGCTACATACCAACTGTACTTCATATATTTTTCTCTAAATTGCAAATCAATTATTAAGTGTAGAAAAAAAATAATTAATTTTTTGGGGGTGGTTTTTGGATACAACCCTTTGAGTGACCACCTCCAAAAAAATCAGGAATAATGTTCTGTTATCGAGCTATTATATAAAAAAAAATGGAGACGATCGAGATAGTGGAACATAGTTAAATAATTTAAAGAAGATCATTATATTATAAATATGTGACGAGAAAGAGTATTTGTCGCGAGCCTGAGTACGTGTCGCTTAATTGCGACTGGAAGAAACGATTGCGGTTCGTTTGGGAGATCGAAGTGTGAAGCTGAAGGTAGCTGCGGAACAACGCGCATGCGCTAAATACGAATATTTCGCAGATATTAATATTCCGTACAGTATATTTCTAATCTTCGAGACAAATGGTTTACATATTCTCAAATAAGAGAATTATCTTCTCGGTTTCCTTCGAGCTACTCGGCTCTTTCAAGCTCGCTTTTTTACCCGACTGCGGCACGCAAAGGAGGGTATTGTGTTTATCAGGCTATGTATGTATGTCCATGTTACGCTCTAGAGCCTGTACGGATACACCGATTTGGACAAATGAGGTGTCTTTCGAATTGTCTTGACGTTCCCAATGTTATAGGATATAACAAAAATTTAAAAAAAATTTAAATAAAAAAAATTAAACAAATTTAAATAAAAAAAATTAAACAAATTTAAATAAAAAAAATTAAACAAATTTAAATAAAAAAATTAAACAAATTTAAATAAAAAAAATTAAACAAATTTAAATACAAAAAATTAAACAAATTTAAATAAAAAAAATTAAACAAATTTAAATAAAAAAAATTAAACAAATTTAAATAAAAAAAATTAAACAAATTTAAATAAAAAAAATTAAACAAATTTAAATAAAAAAAATTAAACAAATTTAAATACAAAAAATTAAACAAATTTAAATACAAAAAATTAAACAAATTTAAATACAAAAAATTAAACAAATTTAAATAAAAAAAATTAAACAAATTTAAATAAAAAAAATTAATCAAATTTAAATAAAAAAAATTAAACAAATTTAAATAAAAAAAATTAAACAAATTTAAATAAAAAAAATTAAACAAATTTAAATAAAAAAAATTAAACAAATTTAAATAAAAAAAATTAAACAAATTTAAATAAAAAAAATTAAACAAATTTAAATAAAAAAAATTAAACAAATTTAAATAAAAAAAATTAAACAAATTTAAATAAAAAAAATTAAACAAATTTAAATAAAAAAAATTAAACAAATTTAAATAAAAAAAATTAAACAAATTTAAATAAAAAAAATTAAACAAATTTAAATAAAAAAAATTAAACAAATTTAAATAAAAAAAATTAAACAAATTTAAATAAAAAAAATTAAACAAATTTAAATAAAAAAAATTAAACAAATTTAAATAAAAAAAATTAAACAAATTTAAATAAAAAAAATTAAACAAATTTAAATAAAAAAAATTTTTTAAATTTAAAAAACCCGACTGCATAAAGAACTAAAATGCCAAAAACAAGACTTACTTTATTTACACCTTAGGATTTAATTTATTTATATATAGCATATTATTTATCATAAATAGAATAATAGTAAGATGACAATTTAAATTAACTCAATTGCCTGCAGTCGGAGGCCTTAAATCTTTTAATGCTCTTCTACCCCAAGCATGTACCGCAACGACTAAAGAAACTGCTTCAAGCTAGTAACAAAAAGAGGTGGACAACATCAGTGCAAATTCATGCTTATATAGTGATATTTCAACTCCAGCGTATTTTATAACTTATATGTTTTTCTCTTTGTCCGTGTGGGGAATACTGTTACTGCTGTTAATAGCCCATCAAATCAAATTAGGGCGAACAGCGATACAAAATATTTATTAAGACAATATGTCATTTTTTATTTCTAAGGCCTCCGACTGCAGGCAATTGAGTTAATTTAAATTGTCATCTTACTATTATCCTACTTATGATAAATAATATGCTATATATAAATAAATTAAATCTTAAGATGTAAATAAATTAAGTCTTGTTTTTGTCATTTTAGTTCGCTCTTTATGCAGTCGGGTTTTTTAAATTTGTTTAATTTTTTTATTCGTGTACTCGTCTCGGTTCGGTTCTTCTAGCCAAGTCAGACTCCGCTCGCTTTTTCCGCGTACTCGCACATCTCTAGTCCGAATAGACACAGCCACCGACTCCGGTGTGGCGTCCCATTCAAAGGTTAATACGATAATTTTCTAAAACTATCGTCATCCAAAAGCCAATGAACATGATTATAAAATTTGAGAACAATGCACCGAGTAGCTAATTCTCTATAAATTCCTAAAAATACCCATGTTTTAAGGACCTTCCAAGAAAAAGCCCCTCCTATAATCATTTCCGATCTACTCGCGCGACAGATCGCTAGAAAGATCGTGATGAGATCTGTAGTCTCTTTTAGCCCCGTCCAGTCTCTCCTGTCCGCGTCCTCGTCCTCTTTATCTCTCTGTTCCTCTGTCTCCGTCTCTGCTCGTGTCCCCACCATCTCTCTCGCCGCGTATAAATAGCGCAATCCAAAATTACCGGCCAGTTCGGCGAACAGCGCCGAAGAACACCTCCCGCCGCTCGAACTTCCGAGCTGCTAGGAAAATTCGTGCGGCTCGCTGAAGTTTTGCTCGTCTCTGCGCCGAGACTATCCCAAGCAGACTTAACAGCAGCATTATCAATAATCTCTGAATGGCGGAGGGCTGGACAGTTGACGACGAGGTCCATTTTGGCGTATAATATAATTTCGGTTGTACGCATCAAGCTTTCGTATGAGGCGTTCGCTTAGATTCTAAAATCTAAGATGCTGGTTCTCTTAAAGCTGTACGGATACTAATAAATATTGAGTAATGCGAATAGCTTCGGACGAGTGTAAATAGATCCGTCAGGCGAAGGTTGAGATGTTTTCCTGCTCTAGTGTTTAAAAAATGGGTCGTCTTTGAGAATTATTTCTGGCCAAAGTATGGGCCGTGCGTATGTCCTCAAACTTACGAATATGTATTTTTATTCGCTGTTTAAGAAATTCTCGGTGGGTGCTCTTTTTCAACTGAAACATTGATGTACGAGTGCTTCGGAAGCCAATTGGCCAACTCCGCTTTTTGTAAATTTATACGGATAAATAAATTTGGGTGAAATTGAATATCATAAATTTACAAGAAAGGAGGGTACAAAAATCAGTTTATTTAATTATTACTTAATATTTTAAGAACTTATTAAATTTCTACAATACAAGAAATATTGCAAAGAAAAAAGTACGCGAATAAAATTAAAAAGAATATTATTATTATTTATTATTGACAGTGTTAGTTATTTTCAGTACAAAAAATAGGTAAATTGGTAAAGCAGGAATTAGGATTTGGGATTCGATTTGGGGTAAAAATGACACAATTGAGCATGTAATTAGTGGTTGACTTATCAATTTCTTGTACTTTTTATTTTGCGGAATTTTGCTCAAATAGTAGCAATTATTCACTTTAGCGTGCATCGTGGTGGAAGAAATGTGCCTCCTCGTCTACTGCTACTTCACGAGGGATTCCCAGAAACCACTAATTTAACATGAATTATAATCATTAGAAATGAAAAACGGAAATTAACAAAATTGCAACAAATTCTAGATCCATTCTTTTCTAGCTTGTCACAGGCATTCTAGTGTATTAATAAAAAAAGTCGCCACCGTATAGAATATAAATTAATCTGAGGAAGGTGAATTATTTTAAAGCGAGTAGACATTTTGACTGTACGCCATCTCAGCCAAAGTCATTAATTTGCCTGTTTTACGAATTTTCTAATACAGTTTTACATATGTATTCCACACTCTATACTTTCGCAACACATAAAAGACAAAAATTCAATTTTTCTAAACCTCTAGAGTTTAATTAATAATTTATTAATTCAAAAGGGTTCAATTAATAATTTATTAATTCAAAAGGGTTCAATTAATAATTTATTAATTCAAAAGGGTTCAATTAATAATTTATTAGTCAAAAGGTGGTTCTGAGATAAATGACTTTTATTATTTTGTGTCATGCCATCAGTATTTTATATAAATCGGATTAAATTAAATATTAAATCTGGATAAAAAGGTATCTAAATATTTCTGACAAACCCGTAAAACAAAACACTGAAATGTTAACTGTAGTTACGCCTTTTATTACTAATATCTGCAATTACTGCTAGTTCATTTAACACCCAGGCATTGATTTCACATACGCGCAAATATAAACTGTTATCTCTTCAGTCTCAATGCAGATATGGCTTCCTTATTTAATATACATATAAATAAAATATGCATTTATGTGCTACCTGGAAGCAATAACTTGATTAAGCGAAAGTGAATTAACTCGGCGGAAATGGCTCGCGTCTAATATTTCGCACATATTCGCTATGTAGAGATAGCATTTATTAAAAATGATAGGCAGAAGCAGGAAGCTTATGCATTTATCTGAAATTCCAATTGCAATGAAACTATAAAAAAACTCCTATGATTAGGTCGTAACTATTAAGGAGTAACACCACTGTAGAGGCCGGAAAGGCAGCCTGAGTTTGAGAATTTTTCATGCGAGTATAGTGAATAGAATACAATATTTGTTCGAAGGCCTTTATTGCACACACCTTGAAGTATGATCTCAATTTTAAAAAAAAAAATTTAATACAAAATGGCGGCGTCACAGGGCAAAAAATTAAGCTTCTACCTGAAAAAAAACAGTGTTCTGCGGCCGGAAAGACTTCTCCTTCAATTTCTGAACTAGAACAAAAAACCGAAAATTTTTGAGTTCTATATAAGGTTCCCTCAAGAAGTACACGATGAAATTAAAAAATACTGAGTTTTGTACGAATGGTGCGTGATTGAACAAAACATGGAACTGCCACAACCTCGAAATTGTTGAAACGTTTTGTTCAACCACGCACCATTCTTACAAAAGACAGTATTTTTTATTTTCCTTGTGTACTTCCCCAGACAATCTTATATAGAAGTCAAAATTTGTCGGGTCTCTGTTCTAAGTCAAAAATTGAAGTGGAAATCTTTCCCGCCGCGGAACACTGTTTTTCAGAAGAAGCTTCATTTGTTGCCCTGTCACGCCGCCATTTTTTATTAAAAAAATTTGAAAAAAAATCGAGATCACACTTCAAGATATGTACAATAAAGGCCTGCGAACAAATTGTGTATTCTATTCATTATACTCGCATAAAAAATTCTCAAAATCAGGTTGCCTTTCCGGCTTCTACAGTGGCATTGCCCCGTGTGAAAATCCACGATGAGATTTTACACGAGACTTTTCTATCACGAGACAAAAATCTCAGCAATAACTAAATGAAAATAATGGAAATGGTTTTTTGAAAATATATCATAAAACTTTTATTATGAGCGTCTAATTTCACGAAACTAATGACAAAATAATTAAAAAGGAATAAAATAATTAAATAATTGCCTCACGAGCGTCTAATTTCACCAAACTAATGACAAATCAATTAAAAAGGAATAAAATAATTAAATAATTGTCTCGTGAGATTTCTGAACGTGGGTTTGCACCTTTACTAATAGTTGCACTAATGTTGCACCCTGTCGAGGGAACCATGCTGCAATCGAGTCCGCAATGTTATCGAATTCTGATAAAACAACATACTCATTCGAACACGTATCAGTTTACACAGAGATTGAGTTAAGTTGCTACAAGAGAAATTTTGAAAAATTTAAAACAGGTTATGTTGCATCAGGAGTTTCAGGTTATGTCGCCTATAGCAGAGAGACTAAAATAGATTTGGTTAATGACGATAAACTTTGGTGATTCCTAGTGAGACACTCGAATGGTTAGGAAAACGGGAGTTTATTTTAGGAAAAGAAATTTAACTTCAGTTTTACAAGAATGCCTATGTTTGGAAGTAGGTAAGGATGAATTGAGCATAAAATCTGCCTGGCTGTTATTGGTCAGGGGGCGGATCTAAATTAGATAGCAGTAGAAGTAGAGTAACGGGATGATGATGTAAGAGCATCATTTCTTGGAACGACGGCTTAGTAGATAAACAAGAATTATTTGGTACAATTTAGATGGTAGACAGTATGAAATAACTGAGTTCTTTTATAAACGGAGTGGAATGACATTCATTATTTTTTAATCTACTTCAAATCTTGCGCATATGTTACACTTATAATAATTGCTGTTATCAAGTTAGTATAGTTTTCCAGTTATACTTGTCAAGAGAGTTGGACTAATTCTTCATCATTTTTTCGAGAAAAATATGTTTAAATCCGAACAGTGAACGCTATTCACTTTTTATATTATTCTCATAATTAGTCCCTAATGTCCATTTAATACTTATATTACAAGTTTATTTATAGCAGCGGTTTTAAATATTTCACAGGATTAGACATATTGCATAAAAAGTAAATGCACGCGCAGAAATGCTTAATGGCACCTGGTAAATGTTTTTTGTAAATTCGCACCTTCGATTCACGAAGGGATGCAAAGCTGCGCCCCTGTGGCAGTCTAGCGATTGCAAACCGGTAAATCGGTAAATCGGTTGGAAGTTTTTTTTTCACCGATAACGTAGAAGATATCGACGGAATTATGCGCTACATTGCTATACATACCATTTTTACCGGTAATTTGCCAAATTTTTACCGGTAATTCGATATTTAGGGGGAGTTGGGGCAGATTGATGCACTTTTTCTTTAAACTCGAATATCTTTTGACAAATGAATATTAGTGGCACAATTTTCATGGCAATTTGTTAACAATTTATTCTAGTTTAAAGAAATGTTTGGATTTTTTATACAAGGTTTAAAAGAAAATAAGTTATTAATATTTCTTTAAAAAATGAGATTTGCATCAATCTGCCCCATAAGGTGGGGCACAATGATTCATAGATAGGGATACATTAATACAGGATGAGGCACATTGATATTGTATCTGAATAATAATTAGAACACCACAGTTTTTCAATTTTCTTTTATTATTTTAGAAATAACAATCTCAAAAGTGTAGTTTGTTTAATAATAATTATGTAATATAATATTTAAGTGTTTGGCATTTATTGCGTCTTATAATTGGAAATATTAATCGGAAAACTAAAAAGTGCCGCTGCTCTAGATGTTCCTTTGGTGGAGTAGGGTGTTGGCAATTTTAAAACTATATCACTGATGTCAACACTGGCTGTATCATAGTGCCCCAAAGGATACATTTCCGCAAATATTATTTTTCAAAATAACTAAAAAGGATCATCAGAAACCAAATAAAATAATCACTACTAGAATCAATAACTTACCTTTAATATAAATGATAACCTGAAGCAAGCAAAACTTTAAGTGTAATACACTTTTGAACTATACGTACTAGTTTAGTAAACAGCAACGAAAACACTTTCGCTGCTGCTCTTGATACATTGTCGACTGCAAAGTGACACGAATTATATTAAAACGGCCGCTTATAAGATGCCATCTTGTGGTCATGTTTTAAACGTCTAAGTGTTTACAGGTATCAATATACTATTGATGTTTCATTGTGCCCTTTGCATCAAGGTGCCCCAACTCCCCCTACATAATTCATCGAATTCGCCAAATTCTTACCGGTAATTCGATATTTACATAATTTATCGAATTACCGGTAAAAATTTGTATAGCAATGTAGCGCATAATTTCGTTGATATCTTCTACGTTATCAGTGAAAAAAAAACTTATCGATTTATCGGTAAATCGCGAGAAATACATAATTTATCGAATTACCGGTCAAAATTTGGCGAATTACCGGTAAAAATTGTATGTACAGCAATTTGGCGCATAATTCCGTCGATATCTTCTACGTTATCAGTGAAAAAAACTTCAAACCGATTTACCGATTTGCAATCCCTAGCAGTGGCAATCCGCTATACAAATATTATCAAGTTTCAATTGTCTGAAATCTTTTAAAATATACTGTTATTAGATTTGTGTATATAATAAAAAGATTCATATTTTAAATATTGATTCGCCCTATTGGAAGAAGCCCATTTGTTCGGAAAATATTACTACTTAGCTATCTTTAAATGAGCCGTTCAGAGGACAAATCGATTAACTCCACTTTTTGAAATATTTTAATTTATTATAAATAAAAAAGTTATGACTGAACCAAGTGCTTTGACACTTAAATTTGAACGGCTCAAATATACGGTAGAGTCAGTTTAATAAATTAAGAATGATGTAAGAAAATTATGGAACGTTTTATTTAACTATACAATTCTTTGTGAAAACTAGAAAAATAGGCCAAATAAGATGAAAAATAAAAATCTGAAAATGAAAATCTGTGAGAGTTTTAAACTTTTTTTTTGTTTACACGGGAGAGTAATCGTAAATTGCAACTTTTATTGGACAGTCAGTATATTTGTTCAAACCGCGTTAGGTGGAATAATAGAATATATCAACAAGGTATTTTGAAATCCACTTGTTACATTTACCACGGTGCTTTCAGGGAGAAAATACTCCCACGTAAATAGTGTTTTTAAATTGAATTATTTGAGAACAGTGCGATAAATTTGTCATTTCTTTAGTGGTATCAGTAACACAGTGAAAGGTTTATAAAAATTCAGTGTCTCTTTGGTAAATGAGTTGTATTGGACTTCAATATTAAAACTTTATTTACTTCCCTGTCAAAAGTTCAAAAGCAAAAGCTGCAAAATACTGTGTATGGAAATGCGCGAGAATTTCACGAATCCATTTTCCTGGCTGTGCAATTCAAGAAAGCACCGGTGACGAGGAAAAGTAGGTGTCCCGAGTCCATGATATCATTTTCATTCCTTTGATGACGATGCACTGCTTTCTGGTCAAAGTTTGCTACACCTTTGTGCGGAACTTCGCTCGATTTTCGGGTCCTCCTCGGCGTTTCAATATTTCTCTTTCGGATATTCATGCTTTTACTTCCTTGACTACAAACAGCAATCCACGTTCGTTAAAAAGTACACTGCTTTGTGTTTTCAAGCCTGAGAATTGCAATATTCAAACGCTTATCTTCATTTGTTTATTTACTCTAAATGCAAATGGATTTCCTGGCTGTTGCGAGAGGAAATTTGTAAAAAGCAGACATTATAAAATATGAAACTAATCAATTCGGAATATAAAAAAATTAAATAAAAAATAAAAAAACTGAAGTGTTGTGAGGCACTTTGAAGAAAGTCAAAATGTTCTGTTTTACCTCAATTTTGAATCTGAAATTGTTAGATCCACAGCGGAACGCTTTGTTGGAAATAACGGAATCACTTCGCAGTAAAATATTTTGCGTTTTATTTGAAAATGTTAAATAGAAGCACAAAAAACTATTCCCTCGCGCTGTGAAATATTCGAATTTGCGTAACTTGATTCGCAGCTTGTAACTTATTTTTGTGGCGTCAAATATAAATTATCCTGAGTCTGGACAGCAAAAACTTGCTTTCCATTGTTCGCGCTTTCGAGGAAAATTGTGTTTTTCGTGAATAATTGCTATTTCTTCAAATTTTGCAAAATTACTTTTCTTACGAAACGTCGTCCGTTACCAAAGTTTCTTTAAAAGTTCAAAACTATGACTAAGCAAACAATTTCACAGAATTTTGTTCCTCTAAGTTTAAAACCTTTGAAAATTGTATATATGGTTTCCGTGTTGTGCAATTCTCTTCATAATTTTCTTTCATTTTCTGTTTTTGTTATTAGAAATATTCTGTTATTAGAAAACTTCTGTTATTAGAAAAATTCTAATTAGAAAAATTTTGTTAGAAAAATTCTAATTAGAAGAAATCTAATTAGAAAAATTCTGTTAGAAAAGTTCTAATTAGAAGAAATCTAATTAGAAAAATTCTGTTAGAAAAATTCTAATTAGAAGAAATCTAATTAGAAAAATTCTAATTAGAAGAAATCTAATTAGAAAAATTCTAATTAGAAGAAATCTAATTAGAAAAATTCTAATTAGAAGAAATCTAATTAGAAAAATTCTAATTAGAAGAAATCTAATTAGAAAAATTCTAATTAGAAGAAATCTAATTAGACAAATTCTAATTAGAAGAAATCTAATTAGAAAAAATCTAATTAGAAAAAATATCATTAGAACAATTCTAATTAGAAAAATTAATTTTGTTAATAGAAAAATTCTGTTATTAGAAAGCGAAGACGCTTGTACTTCCGTCGGAAGGACCGTGCTAGCGAAGGTTTGCGAAGGATCGCGAAGTGAATTACAATAGTAAATGCGCGCCAATATTCAAAAGCGCGTTACGCCGCAACATATCAAATGCAACGTATGGAATATCATCTATTAATACATTTCTTTCAACAAAGAATTATGTATTATAATACTTAAGTAAATGAAGGTGCATGTGACCTTAACCTTTAGAGGGCCGGGATTTTTTCATTGAAATTGTAAATTTTATTTACTTAAAATTTATGCATATATACCACCAAAATGGCCGGCAAAGTATCAAAATTCTTAGGTGGCCACTATAGTGGCCAGCCCGGCCCTCTAAAGGTTAAACTCGCAATAAAAAAACTTAAGTAAATTAACAAAATTAGGTTAGGCTTGCCATCAGCGCCACCACTCAAGCCTCGCCATTACTCTTCTTGTCTATCATGTGTTCTTATTTTCCATTAGAGTAATAAAGACGATTGATAATAAATAATAATAAAAATTGCAAGTGCGATAAAAGAAAACATGGTAATTATTTACCAAAGGGTAGTTCAAACCGATTTCGATGACCTTGAAATATATTGTCGAAGTTATCATTCTGAAGTCTCTACTCTAGTTTTTTTTTTTTAATATCACGAAAACTAAAGCCGAGCGACGAAAAACGTTGTTAAAAAGCATGCCCCCAAAAACATGTTCCAAGGTCATCGAAATTAACGAGGCCCGCCCTTTGGTAATAATGCTCCACGATATTTAAAATTCATTAGAAACCGTGCTGGGTATTGAGGAGTTAATAACTTTTCTAAAAGTTAAGAGTTTATTATTAAACATGTGCTTAGAGCGAATACTAATCTTTCTTGTGTCATTGAGTTCCTATCTCAGCGTCAACATACTTTACATATTTGCCACATAAATTTTATAATTAATGCAATGTCAACAGGAGGATGTGTCATGCAATATTACAGATCGTAAACAAGTGTCTTTCCAAGAATATTATTATAACATGCTCGTACACCATGCAACGTAATGCTACGCCGTTCCTATATAAGGCGCCGCGTTATCAATTCGAAAAAGCATGAAGCAATGCTTTCATTTATTGCAAAATTCAATGCTGAATGTTGTCACAAGGAAATAACTACACTTGTTTCCAAGAATGACATCACGATTCTAAGTAGCGCCGCGTATACAGGGTGATGTTGGTAACAGGCCGAGACTATAGCTTTGTATTGACAATGTGTGAAGGTATTTACAAAAAAATTGTTAAGCAAAATTTTACGTTATTTAAGGCGCTATACTTTTTTATGATATATTATTTTTTAGAAGTGCATCTGCGCACTTGCAAAGTGCAATTGCATTTTTTTTCAAAGAGAACTGTATATTTCTTTTACATATAGCAATCCTCGGGTCACTGGAACGTTTATTATATATATTAAAATAATAATTTATATACAAATGTATCATTTCTATAATAACTTTTATTAATATTATCTTAATAAAAGTTCCAAATTAAAATTATTATATTAACCCTCGGTTGTCACACCTACTTTTTCGAACGTCGTTGTCACACTGGGTCAATTTGACCCTGTCAATTTTCAATCAGTTGTTACTTAAAAACTATTTGTTAAATTAAGTCTAAAAAATTCGGAGATAAAGTTTGAACATCGTAGAATATATGCCCGTCGTTGAAAGTTGACGTTTAAAGTGTCATCGTGCTTAAAAAAAATTGGAAGTAATAAGAGTTCCGAGAAAATGTGTTTTGCTTAAAAAATTGCAGGGTCAATTTGACCCAGTGTGACAACCGAGGGTTAATAAAAGTATTATATTAAGAAGTGATACACTTGTATATAAATTAGTATTTTAATAAAAGTTCTAATTTATTATAATAAAATTATTATATTAGTTATTATAATGAATTGGAACTTTTATTAAAATAATAATTTATATGCAAATGTATCAGTTCTATAATAGTTATAAATTATTATATTAATAACACACTAATAAAGGTAAAGAAAAAAACAATCTCCGTGTATAGAAAGTGTGCGTAAGATCATTGAAAACTCAATACCTACTTTACGAGATATTTCATACTGCCATCAGTAATATCCTTCTAAGATTTCCTGTTTATCGTTGAATATCTCGTAAAGTGTTGACTTTTCGATGACCTTACACGTACTTTTTGTACACAGAATGACTGGAGAACTCGATTCGCGTAGAAATATTATACAGTTTCATTGAGAAAAATCTGCAATTACGATGCAGATGCGAAAAAATATTATATAGTTTATGAAACCATGCGAAATTTGTTCTACGATTTTTTTTAATTTTCACTTTGAAAAAAGCTAGAATCCAGTCGAGTTACTACCTGCATGCAATCACCCTGTAATTCGAAGCACGTTGTAAAACACAAAATAAAAGTGAGAAGCAAGTAAGAGACTTCGTTTAAAAGTGTATCAAGACGTTGCAAAAGAATCGGATGCATAAAATAAGGGAAAAAATTATTTTTTACTTTTTAGTGCCTTTTATTTTTTTTTGAAGTCGGTTTTAATTTTTTTTTTAAATTTTTATTTTTGACTTTTTAGTTTTATACATATTGATATAAGATGCTGAGGAGATATGCGCGTACGTACGTAAACTAATAAAAATTAGGTGACAATAGTCTTTTTATTAATCATAACTGGCAAAGTATTGAGCCAATACTGATACAGTGTAGGATGAGACCACCGGAGCATCGCCCTCTTTCGAATAAAAGAAAGATCATCGAAATCGGTCCATGTGTTGAGGAGTTATGAGGGAACAAACATAAAAAAAAAATACATACGGGTCGAATCTATAACCTCCTTCTTTCTGAAGTCGGTTAAAAAGCTCAATCATTGGCAAACTAACCGCGAAGAATGAATTGCGATACAATGTACGTAATGCGTAATTAACTTTTCGATCTGGAAATTTCCCTAAGAGCGCGGAATTCGTTAGCGATCGAATATTAAGTGTGTTTGATAATAGGTAGTGAATCTGCAAGAAAATATAAGTAGGGAATGTGGAATAACATTTCTTCATTGGAGACATCGTTTACGAGAAAGTCGATTTTGGAAACTCATCTGGCAAGAATTAGCAGAATTTGTTAACAAATCTGATAAAACTACCCATAAAATCCTTGTCTAAAAAAATGCGAATTGTAGATCAATAATTCTCTTCTCAAAGAAACCTCTGTTTTGAAGAAAATGGCATTAAAAATTTATTTCGAAGAGCTGGATTTAAGAATCGGGTTCAGGCTTAAGTTCGATTTTTTTTTAAAACAGGGCCTCATTCTAAAAAAAATCCATAATGTCGACTTATTTTTGTGCTAGGATCCATTTTATCCGCAGTCGTAGCTTATTTATTTAGTTCTGCTAATTGCTCGAATTTCGACCAAGGGAAGTCCCCTGGGCAGTAATTATTTTCCATATTCCCTACTTATTTTTTCATGTACGACGAATAACCAAGCACACACTTTGCAACACGTTTTAATAGCGTTTACGCGATCACCGATGCTCGTATCCCGCCACACCACTAATTTAAAGATTAAGGCAGCCCTCGGCTCGCTTCGAAATATTGCCGATCAATATAATGGACGCCGGGGACACCGTACAGCGAGGTTAGTTACTTACGAATCGAAATCCAATCGGGGGAAAGTCGTAGACTCGCGTAACCGGCGACCGACTGATCTGAACTGTTGAACTTGCCTCCTTCCGCTTTCGTAACGTAATTCTCGCATCGTAAATCAGTAAGAATGACCTTTCAGGCCTTGAATATTAAGCGGACCTGGTAAATACGCGTGGAGCGTGCTTGTGCAGCCTTTCGTGCGGCCCATCTAGTCGGTGCACGGGTTAGGATTCCGATGGGAATCGATGGTATTGGGACGCCATCAACCGTTGCGTTCCGCAACCTTTTTGCGCGCGATATCGATCGACTTGCTGCAGGGGGCGCGCAGAGGCTGGGCTCCTGGTTTATTGTTGCTCGCGTTCGCATCGCTATGGCTCGATATTTCGGCGGCGCTTAAATAGTTGAAAAGTATATTTGCGTCGTGCTTCCAGCGTGCTTTGAACCTTTGAAGCCAGCATTCCAATTAGGTTTGGAAGAAATCGAAGGGGAATTGTATAAATTCTTAGAGGAAACGCGAAGCGTACAGATTCCGTGGATGGTTTTAACGGTGGCGCGAGGTTAGAGGAAATACCGTTTTAGGTTAGTCGGACCTTTACGGGCGATCGCTGGGAAAGCTTTGTCGAGCTTGGCTTACGCTTTGACTATACAGGGTGGACCAATGAAAATGACCACTTCGAATCTTTTCGAAATCGTGGAAGTAAGAGAAAAATCGATCGTAAGCGACTGCACGTGCAAATAATTCGTAGTGACCATAGGAAGCAACTTTTATTCAAGAAATATTCAAGGTAGTAGATAATTCTTATTGGTCCACTCTGTTTATATGTCGACACTAACGGAAATTTGAATTTTTATTGGATTCTCGTGATAGTATTACAAATAGACGAAGTTTTTCCGATGGAAGGTAATCTAAACTCGACCGTATTCGGGCTATTTTTAATTGTACTTAATTCGAATCACTCTCGAGTTCTTTAAACCACTTATACATCGCGTGTGATTCAAAATAACCCGTTTGAGATTGAGTTTGCAGTTATTTTCGTGAGGAAAGCCTGGTTAATCCGTTAGAAATACTCGCGTGAAGATCTTGGAGAAAATAGGGAAATTACAATTTTATTAGTGGGTGATACATCTCAAGCTGGGCGGCTGAGACGGCAAAGTGCAACACGACGTTTGACCTCGAGTTGTTTTTAAAGCACGTAGATACTCTTGGACAATACTTTCAATGTTTTCCAGAAAATACCGATGCGGAAATACGCTGACGTCACATGAAGCGTTAAGAAGGAAGATTATCTTAAATTGTTCCCTAGAATATTAGAAAATAATGGCTTTAATGCTAATGTGCTGTATACAGTGGCGGATATAAACGGCGGCCGATGAGCAGTTGCTGCCTGGGCCCAAAAGGCCCCGCAGAGGCCCATCTTCCAAAAAACATGAGTTTATCCAAACACTATATTTTTTTTGTTTCCCATAATTTTCATACCACACGCGCGTAAATTTATTTGTAATTTTGTTACGTATACAGGGTGTCCCGAAACGTTTGCCATCTGGGCCTTTCTCGTTAATCCGCCACTGACTATACATTAACAAAAAAATAAAAGAATTTGTTAAAATTCTGACAAAGCATTTATTATCTCTGCCTGACCCGAACCTATCGTATAAATATAGTAAATTAAACTACATGTATTACTGATTAAATAGATAATAATAAAGAAATTAGTGAATGATAATTTTCTATTTTAATACAAAAAGCAATAAGCGTCAAAGATCGCTAGTTTTCAAATGTAAATAAAAGCCAGCGTATTATAATTAGCTGTAGTAGAAAATTTGTACCTTCAACGAGGCAACGATCCCAAGCATACAACTGAAGTTGTTCAAGAGTGGAAATTGCCACAATATTAAATCTCATTAAACGTTCAGAGAATGAAGTGGGAAGAAGATTAAAGAATCAGAATATTATTATTATGGATCTTTAGCTGTCTAAATGCAAATCTCATTCTAACATAATGCTTTCTACCAGTGGCGGATTTAAGAAAAAAGGCCCAGGTGGCAAACGTTCTGAGGGACCCATTTCTTCGGGGAAAAGGTAGTTTACTAAAACCGGGGTTAGTGTAATAATATAGAAAAAAATATAGTTTGAATAAAAATCATAATTTCTTTTTTAAGGAGGGCGCCTAGAGGGCCTTCTGGGCCAGGGGCCATTTTTCGGGAAAATGAATAGGTAGTTTACTAAAACCGAGCTTAGTGTAATAATACAGAAAAAAATATAGTTTGGATATAAATCATAATTTCTTTTTTTAAGGAGGGGGCCCTAGGGGACTTTCTGGGCAGGGGCCCAGGCGGCAACTGCTCATCCGCCGCCCTGTTAAATCCGCCACTGCTTTCTACGTAAAATCGCCTCAGATTTAAAATCGCAGCGAAATATGGATTAACGTTAACTCTCAGTTAACATTAAAACCACAATTCTTCAAGTTCTTTTGTGATCTGCGACTTGCCTATTGATTTAATAAAATTTGTTTATCTTAGATTTTAAATTAAATAAGTTTATATTAAATTTAAAAAAAAATTTATATGTATCAACTTATTCACTGGATTGAAGTAAATGAATTTCGTTTCGTTTCAATTTCGGAGTTCCTTTCAACTCCGAACAAGCAGCCGTTCGTACGCTTTCGTATATCGTACACATTCCGAGCACGCAGCGATCTAGTGGAGCAATCGAATGAATATTCTTATCGTGGCTCAAGTCAGTCTATGACATTATGCGCTTGTTTATTTCATCGTTATATTTGTGACATATTTTAATGAGTCCGTTGCAAAGAAATAGCGAACCGTAATGGTTATTCCTTCTTTTATAATAATTGTCCTCTGTACGGACGATTTCCCTGTTTTTAATTAATTTCGCGTACGTATTTACTTATCGCATTATAAAACTTTTCGCAAGGCAGCCACCTGTTTCCGAACTTTAAATTTAAACTTTAAATCTCCAAATGTTATTATCCGATTCGACTGAAACTTTTTTATTTTGAAGAATATACTTCTGGCTGGGGGAGGGGGTAGAAAAAATTACAAAATAGTGAAAATTTATCATTTTTAAAGGCGTTGAAAGGACGAAAAATATAGGGAAAAAGTGGTTTCACACTTCAAGTGTCGTTATTCTAAAAAAAAATATCATTTTTGTAATTTTTTCTCCCCCCCCCCCCCCAGCCAGAAGTATATTCTTCAAAATAAAAAAGTTTCAGTCGAATCGGATAATAACTTTTGGAGATACAGGTCCCACCGATTTGGATGACTTTTTTGACCCTGACTTTAACGACTCCCCAGTGCCGTCTGCAATGATTAATTACAAAACAAAAAATATATTTCTATAATTTAAGATATCCTCAATGCAATGCAAAAAGTCCCATTAAGTTATATGTAGCAGTTTTCCTTTAATTAATTCCTAAAGATCACCTATTTTTGGGGGCTCTAGACCGGAACCTGCCCTTAAGCGTTTCTAGCTCAGAGCAACGTTAACCGATTTTGATGAAATTTTAGTCACGCATACAACTTACTTCAATCTGCAAATGGGTTTTATGAATTTTCATTACAGGCTCACAAAAAATGTTTAAAAAACAACCTTTCCTATCTTTGTTGCTATTCCGACCATTTGTTTTTTTTAAACGAAACACGTCACTTAGGAAACTAATCCTTCTAGCTTCTAAAAAAAACTCACGTCGTTTGGACCAATTCTAAGAAACTTATGCGATTTTGAAAGTTGTAAACTTTCTTTCGTCCGCCACTGTATGTTTTAAGATTCGCTTAGTTTTAATAATATTTACTTAAGTCATCTTTCTCTCCGGAAACTATAAAAGCCTTGTAAGTAAATTACGGATATCCGAACAAACGAAGAAGCTTAAACTCTTAGAATACAATTAAACAATTTACTGCGACGCGAAGTCTATGCAATCATCTTTATTCCGGTCTTCTTATTAAAGGAGCCAAGACGTGGAACTTTGTTGCCGTTTCGAGAATCTTGGAAAACTGGTTTTTACATATTTTACGGGGACTTCTCGAAATTCCCGATCTACGGCACATCTCGCATCCTATTTAATCATACATGATTCATTGCGATGTTCTTCTCGGTAGAAGAGATTCCTGGAACAATCTGGCTGATTCGCGTGCAGGAGGTATCGGCAAACAGTTGGGATCTGTTTGTGAATCACACTCCTCGTGCACGGCTGCTTCTATATTCTTTCATCTGAAAGTATACCTTAGCGTTACCCGAATCGCTGGTAGCTTATTCTTCTAATCGTTGCGAATCTATTACAATTCGAAGATTAGTACACGAACGTCGTGTAATACTGTCAACGCGAGTGCTAAAACTGCTAAATAGCGCATTATACGCGGCTGTTGACTGTTGGTGGCGCGCGAGATTTATGTATATCGTCATATTTCCTACAATTGTTTATTAATCGGTGTAAAAATTGGTGAAAATCTTCCTTGTATATTAAGGAAAAACTTTGTCGCTGCAAGTTATATGTACCTCAAAATTGCCTCGACACTTTTTAACGGCGAACGTTGAAAAACGTGGGTTTTGTCCAGTATTCCTTTTTAATTAAATATTATTACATTTTTTAACATAAGGGTTTTGTGCATACATTCTACGGCTTCGCTAGAGTTTTGTGAAGTTATGTTTTAAGTCTCATAACGATCCGTCAATATTTACTCAAGTTATCGCAATTTATGTTTAAAGAAATAATGATTTTGAACGATGAAAAATTGATAAGTAGTTTATAATTTTTAACTTGAATAGTAATGATTCGATAAAAAAAGTGGAAATAGAACAAATGTGTGCCGTGATGAGCTTTACAACACTATATTTTTTAAAATACAGTTTAACAACATTTAATTTTCCAATATTTCTTAGCGTTTGGACAATAATTTTTCCCATTTTCGAGCGCTAGTCCCCTTATTGCATCCGAGCTCTCAATTATTAAGTACCGTTCGCTAACATATTCGCCGATTACATATGCGACACATAACTAGTATAACTTTACTTTGAAAACCTGAATATTCCTAGTCCTTTGTTGATATCAATTATCCGCTAATTTCCTCAAAGTAAAATACCGCGCCAGTATCAAATATGTACAAGGTTGCCATAAGATTAAAAAAGATCACAAAAATTTGACATACACTGCCGTTTATAAGTATTGGGACACCTGCTGTATTTGCGCAAAATGTGATATTTTATTTTCTGGTTTTAATTTAACCCGGCGTTGGTAACGTGGGGAAATGTAACAAGAGTGAGTAGTAAGGTGGGGTCCTACAGACCCAGTGGCGGATTTAAGAAAAAAGGCCCAGGTGGCAAACGTTCTGAGAGGCCCATTTCTTCGGGAGAATGAAGAGGTAGTTTACTAGAAACGGGTCAAGCGTAGTAGTACAGAAAAAAATCTAGTGTTTGGTTAAAATCATAATTTGTTTTGAACATAGGGCCCTAGGGGGCCTTTTGGGCAGGGGCCCATTTTATCTGGAAAATGAAGAGGTAGTTTACTAGAAACGGGTCAAGTGTAGTAGTATAGAAAAATCTAGTGTTTGTTTAAAATCATAATTTGTTTTGAAGATAGGGCCCTAGGGGGCCTTTTGGGCAGGGGCCCATTTTATCTGGAAAATGAAGAGGTAGTTTACTAGAAACGGGTCAAGTGTAGTAGTACGGAAAGAAATATAGTGTTTGGATACCCATTCCTAATCATAATTTTTTGGGAGATGGGGCCTTAGGGGGCCTTCTGGGCAGGGGCCCATTTTATCTGGAAAATGAAGAGGTAGTTTACTAGAAACGGGTCAAGTGTAGTAGTACGAAAAGAAATATAGTGTTTGGATACTCATTCCTAATCATAATTTTTTAGGAGATGGGGCCTTAGGGGGCCTTCTGGGCAGGGGCCCATTTTATCGGGAAAATGAAGAGATAGTTTACTAAAAACGGGTCAAGTGTAGTAGTACGAAAAGAAATATAGTGTTTGGATACCCATTCCTAATAATAATTTTTTGGGAGATGGGGCCTTAGGGGGCCTTCTGGGCAGGGGCCCATTTTATCTGGAAAATGAAGAGGTAGTTTACTAGAAACGGGTCAAGTGTAGTAGTACGGAAAGAAATATAGTGTTTGGATACCCATTCCTAATCATAATTTTTTGAGAGATGGGGCCTTCTGGGCAGGGGCCAAGACGGCAACTGCTCATCAGCCGCCCTGTTAAATCCGCCACTGCACAGACCCCACAATTAATTTAGTGTATTATAGAAATCCATATCTTTAATTAAATTTGTATTACCCAAAAATACATAAGTAATTTAACATCTTTAATTTTCAACAGAAATATAATTCCTAAATAGCTTATATAATGAACAAACTAAATAACAATGCCACACGTTGTTAAAAAGTTATACTCAATTTAAAATCTGGGGTCTGTGAGGCCCCACCTGACCAACGCCGGGTGAAAACCGGACCACCCGTTTCGCAGAAGCTAATTGTCACCAGAACTTGAAAATTTGTTGCATTACAAGGTATCACAAGGAATCCAAAAATTCAGGTCCAAAATCGTGGGACCAAACCGGGCGATTTCTTGGGTCACCCTTTGCCACGTGTTTTCACAAGCATTCCACACAGAGTAGATGTCCCAATACTTATGAACAGCAGTGCAGCTTATAATTTCGTGTAATGGAGGCATAAACAGCTTTTTAATCACCTGATGTCATTTCGCTGCTTACAGAGACCCACAGTGTGGCGATGACAGACCCACAGTTGTCGAATAACAACAACAACAACAACAATAACAACAACGATGGCGAGCCAAAGTACCTGCACAAGAAGTTCAAGAAGATGGCGACGACCGAGGTTACGCCGAGGGTGGAGCCGAGGAAGGACGACGCGGCCAGCAACGATTCTCCAGAGGAGCCCAGGAAGAGGGATTCGACCAAAGACTCGAGGGAATCGCTTAAAGAACCAATCAAGGTCGAGGCCTCGCCGGAACCCGCGGACGGGGAGCCGGCCGAGTCCAGGAAAAGCGGCTACGTGTGTCCTTACTGCAGGCTCTCGTGCGCGAAGCCGAGCGTCCTGCAAAAGCACATCCGTGCCCACACCAACGAGAGACCGTACCCTTGCGTGCCTTGCGGTTTCGCGTTCAAGACCAAATCGAATCTCTACAAGCACTGCAGGTCTCGCGCTCACGCCCTGAAGATGGAAGGTGGCGACGCCAGCAAGGTACGTACGCCATGATTTATGTAGGATCCATCATCAACTCAGCGCTATACATTCCCCTTTGCATAGACCCCCTAGACAGAAAGATAGCGCGCGTGTGCTTTCATTCAAATTACTACCAATTCATTTGTACACAAAGAGCTGCAACAATTTTTATAGATATCGGAGGACTCTGACATCAGCCTATCCGATAGCGCGAGCAATGGCACTGGCACACCTCCGCCACCGCCGTCGTCAACGCCCACAACGACCATCTCCAGCGTGAAAACAATTCGAACGGGGAAGATCTACAAGCCAAAATTCCACACGGCGCTGCAGTGCGTGAACAACGACACCGAGACGTCTTCCCTTTCATCCACATCTTCCACCAACAGTTCTTCCTCAACGGCAGCGATCGCTACCCCGAAGCCTAATCCGGAGCAGGTGCAGGAGCACATTGATAAGATCATCACCGACAACCAGGCGATCGTCGACGCCGTGGACCCGCGTCTTTACAAGCTGATACAAAGGCAACAGAGCCTGGTCGAAACGAGGCAGAGCGATCAGCCGTTGAATCTCTCCTCCGCCGAGGAATCGTTCGCCAGGAAACGATGCTACAGCGAGAGCTTCGCTCAAGAGAGCAAGGATTGCCCGGCCAGCGCGGAAGGCTCGGTGATCAAGGATCTCCTCCTGAAGAATCAAAATTCCACACAGGAAGGGACGATGGAGAGCGAGAATTACCTATGTCCCTCTTGCGACATCCCGTACTCGAGCATCGACAACCTGGACGCGCATCGTAAATATTACTGCAAGGGTAGCGCGAGCCCTCGCAGGGAGTACCACATGGAGATCGAGAAGAGAGAGGCCGAGTACGATTCGAAGTCTTCCGACTATTACAACACCCTGCAACCTTTACCATCGCCCGGGCCGCTGTTGGGCAACACGAGGCTGGTGGACGCGTACGCGCCCCCCGCGAAGAAGCAGAAGTCCGACTCCGTGCCAGCCACGCTGCGATCCCTCGAGGAGCTCAGCAAGTATCCGCGGCCAAACTCGCTGCAGATGTTCGGCGGTGAGGTGAGGATAGTGGACAACAGCGGCGAGACGAAAACGATGAGGATCGAGCCTAGGCAGACGAACTCGCCCACCAGCGAGCACATCGTCGGCAGCAAATGCGTCACGTCGGAGACCGCGTCGATTGTGGTCCGCTCGGGCCTCCATTCGGGGGGCACCATGGTGCACAAACCGCCAGGCACGCCCGCCACCACACCCAGTACCTCCATATCTTTGCCCAATACGCCGAAAATGTTGGCGCCAATCATACCGAACATATCAACCCCGAACATAGCGCCCAGCATGTCGTGCTACAATTATCTGGAGCCCCACCTCAACTCCCTCACCACTATCACTGCCTACAATCCGCTGACTTTGCCCCAGCCGGGCATCACGAGTATTCTTCACGGTGGCAAAGTCATACCGTACGTTCCTGGCATGCCCGGACCACACACCCTGGCACCTACCATAGACATATCTTCGAGTATAACGACAGGCGACGCCGGCTACAAAGTGATACCGGGTTTGCCTGGGCTCCACATGATCCCCCAGCCGTTGGACCTCGCCAGCCCGGTGAAGCTGCAGACGCCAAGCGTGCCCGGGATCCCAGGGCCGATGTCCAGCGGCCATACGCCCATGTTGGGTCAGCCGCTGGACCTCGTCAGCCCCGCGAAGGACTCGAAGCTTGGCTTCAAAGCTCTGGGGAGCGACGCTTCCAAGCCTGGCTTCACGAGCCCGAAAGTTCCTAGCGCTAAGAGTGAGACTTCCGTGGATAAATACCGCAGGGTGCCGTCTGCGGGGGAGATCGCTAAGATAGAACTCGACCGTCATATCAAGAACAGCATGGCCAACAAATACAAGAGCTTGGAGAGCCCCAGGGAAAGGCGGGAATTCACGTACGAGAGGAGCCCGAAACCTGATAAAGCATTCGGTTACTCGAACGGCGTCGACGCGGCCTCGGCTTCCCCGAATTCCCACTGCAAGCTGAGGTACTCGCCGAAGGAGTCCTCCGAGAGCAGAAAGAGGCTGTCCACGTGGAACATAAGCGAGTTGGAGACGGGCAGGATGTCGGTGGATTCCTCGGGGCACAGCACGCCCACGAAATACGATTCGCCCCCTCCGCTTGAGAACGGGCGTTTGAAGTCGAGCCTCGCCGAAAGCAGGGGGAAGCCGATGGAGGACTACGGTGCAACGTTCAACGGGACGAAGACGAAGCCCGACTCTGGGGCTTCGATGGTGCTGGTGAACCTGGACACCCCTAAAACTGATGTGCCAAGCAAAACTTCCGCAGACGTTATTGCGAGGGGGGACAAGCCCGAGGCGAAGTCGCCGAAGAACGGCGACGCCACGAAAGAGGAGATCAATTCGAGCAACTTTCTGAGGCCGACGTCTCTGCCTCTGAAGCCAGGCACGTTCACGCCGAAGAAGCATCACGGTATCACGCCCACGGCGAACACGCTGCCGCTGATAAGCCCGGAGACACCGCGACCGAAGAAATCCTACGGGCAACTGTACTTGAATGGGCACGCTTATACATATCTAGGCTTGAAGTGTTCCACCAGAGTATTCTACTGCACTCTGAATCGACCGCAGCCGATGTACGTCACGCAGCAACACGGCCTGTCCATGTACTCGAACTGGAAGATATGCAAAGAGGCGCCGCCCGACGTTGATATGGCGCAGTACGACTCGAGGCACAGGCCGCTTAATTACACCACTGCCTGGAAAAAGCAGGAGGACATTCTGACGCATTCCTCGCAGAGGCCCACCACCCCGACCAGCCCGGACAGCGGCTTGGACAGCGACATGCAGGAGAAGGCGAAGAGGGTCAAGATATTCGACGGGGGCTTCGAGAGCAACGAGGACTATACTTATGTCAGGGGCAGAGGTGAGGAGATAACGTTTTCTACCATCCTGCTTTTATTACGTTCATATCTTCCATTCTGCGGGTGAAATTAAACTCCACTGTCGAAAGAATCTGCATGTAAACTACGGCGTAACAAATTTATCGGCTGTATCGTAAAAAAGATATAAACCTTGAAGTAATACTGTGTAAGAAACACACAGTAATGTATTAGGTTGCTGCGTAAGTTCTGCCCGCCACCTCGTTTATGTTACGAGTTACACAATCCGAATGCAACTATCAATGCTGATTCATATTGTCAACAAGTTGAAAGAGTGTAACGAAAACCGTAAATTAAAAGACCTCTGTACCTCCGCAAGAACGCGAGACCACACGTGGCGATAGCGACGTAAAAGAAATATCAAAACTGCAATGGGAACTTACTCCTCATATACCATATTCCCTAGATCTGGCACCAACAGATCTTCACCTCTTTTGATCATTAGAAAATAATTTAGACGGGAGAAACTTCAATAATTTCGAGGCTATGAAAGGTGCAATAGATGGGGGAATTGTCATAAATAATGATGGAAAATGCATAGCTTGAAGTAAGTATAAGCTGGGCTCACAAATCGAATTTGTAGAAGACGTGCTCTAGCGAGCGGAACTTATGCAGCAACCAAATAATTTGTAAACGATAAAGTGAAAGAATTCTTTTATATTTAGGGATAACAAAATTTGAACAATCATACCAAATGAATGTAGGGGAGAGATATTCTAAAACTAAAGGTTCTGTGTGATTGTTTCACCAGCATGTTTATAATCATTAATCTAAGAGCAATATTCACTGATGAACTATCATCATTCTATTTACTCAAATAGTTTGAACTGATTTCTCTGTTACGTAAGGTCGCGGTCGTTACGTTTGCGAGGAATGTGGCATTCGTTGTAAAAAGCCATCCATGCTGAAGAAACATATCAGAACCCACACAGACGTAAGGCCATACACGTGTAAGCATTGTGCTTTTAGGTAAGTTGCTTTCATCACTCCATCCTTACTCCACCTTGAAACAAAATACTTGCACCGCACACATCTTCCTACAAATAAAACCCAGAAACACCCCGCGGCTACTATTGCATTCATCTGTTTCATCGTCGTGGCTTGTATGGACGTTCCTCAATAGCGCCTGTCTCTCTGATTTCCTACAGTTTCAAGACGAAAGGTAACCTGACGAAGCACATGAAGTCGAAAGCTCATTACAAGAAGTGCGTGGAGCTGGGGGTCGTTCCCGTGCCAACAGCCGTTTGCGACGAGAATATCGATAAGGACGCCATCGCTCGGCTAGCGGCTGGTGGCAATACCGAGGAGTCCTCCGAGGAAGAGGACGAGAGCGACGGAGATGATAGCGAGGAGTCCGGGAGCGAGGAGCAGGAAGCTGCGCAGAGTTTGCTAAGTCTCTCGCAACGCAATGCGAACAGGCTTCCAGGACTCCTGCCGTCCGGGAGGCCAACAACCTACCCCTACACTCTAACCTTCCCGCCGACCACTGTGACCACCAGCGTATCGGTTGCGATAAGCAGCACCCCTTTCAGCAGCCAGGTTGTCAGCACGCAAGCCACCACCCTGGTGCGGAGCGAGTTGTCCTACCGTTACTATTTCCCGTCCAGCCGAAGCGCTATGGAGGAGTCGAGGACAACCGTGATCCAGTCCTCGAAGAAGGAAGCCTCGGACGTGGAAGTCGAAGAGGTGGACGCGGACACGCGGAACAACTTGCCTCAGCCCATGGATCTCACGACGAAACCGGTGGCGCAGCCGCTGTCGTCTCCTGTACCGCAGAGGGCAAGGCCAGCGGACATTCTGACGCCCGTCTCGGAGCCGGTCCTGTTGCAAACGATCGTTCAGACTATGGAGAGGCTACCGATACAGGGAAGGGAATGGAAGCCGGACACCGAGGGGCACATGCTGCAAGCGTACCTCACCGAGAGACACGTCATGGACAGTAAGATGAAGCAACAGTACCGGGTCGGTACTACGAAAATGGAGAAGCATCCGAAAGACAGGGACGGCGACTCGAGGCAGCCCAGAACCATGGAGTCCAATAACGTCCCCACGGTGACATACACCGACCCCAGCAAGATGCAGCAGCCTGCGATCGATTCTAGAATCAAGCACGTGCCGAAGCACACCGCGGACGACGTTAAAATGGAGATCAGGGAGAGGATCTATCAGAACAGCGTCGCGGTGGAACGACGGTCGTTCGATATCGAGTCGATTCACAGGGACAAGGAGCCAGGGAGTCGGACCATTCCCGAGAGGGATACTTTCGAGCACACAACCCTGGCCAGTCCTGTGAGCTCGAAGACCAGCGTGGAGTACGATATGCCGAAAAATAATAGCTACGTAGAGAGACCGAGTTATCCCGTCGAGTCACCTAACAGAAGTACACCGCAGGCTGTCGATCGCCATTCTCCGAAGTCTTTCAACGTCGACGCTAACAACAGGCTTCTATCTATATCCCACCTGAACAACGATATGGACAGGGGTTCAGTGTACAGCTCGATAAAGGCAATGAGCGAATTGGAAAGAGCTCGCGAATGCCACGCGGTCAACCAAGAGACCCGACCAGCCAGTCACGAGATGAGAAATGTGTCGGCGGACCTGCGAATGCAAAGCCAAAGCCCGCGGAATTTGGACATGAGGCCGCCCAGCAGGGAAATGCGAACGCCCAGTCAGGATTACAGAGGTCAGATGCAAGAATTGCGAGCTCCTAGCCAGGACTACAAATTGTGCAGGCAAGAGCTGAGGCCTCCTAGTCGAGAATTCGTGCCACTGAATCACGATATACGCTCCAGCCAGGAGATGGTGTCCTCGAATAACGCGGAGATGAGGCAGGCTAACGCGGACGGCAGACCCCCAAGCAGAGATATGGTTCTACTGCCGGAGTACAGGCATGCGCAGCCACAAGAGGCGCGAGTTAATTACGAGATGATGCCGTTAACGATGCACGAGGCCTCGAAAATGCAAGAGGTCCCGAGGCCTCAAAACGTAGACATGAGGAGCGTGGACCGTGTCGAGATGAAGCACACGGAAATGACGAAACAGAATCTGGCGGAGAGCATTAAGCACACTGTTGCGAGGAAAATGGTCGTCGGGGGGCCAGGGTTCAGGTCACCCTCGCCTACTGCGGGAAACGCCAAACCACAGGCGGAATTCTTGCAGCCGTCTAGTGGGCCTGCACCTAATTATGTTAGGTGAGTGACACCTGATACAGTGATGCTTTATTATTTGTAGCACCTGATTGCTACAACATCTCTGCACTGCCTCTTATCTTTTCGGGGGAAAAGCAGAAAGTAGAAACTCGTAGTAATTAATTGTCGTACGCTAAAAAGCGAAATTTTATTAAACGTCGGATAAATGTATTCTACCTAGAAAATGTGAATCAATACAGTAGCGATATAATACTTTTATCAATCATAATTTGGGAGAAGTAAAAATACTTACTTTGAAGAAATGTAGAAATTTTATTCGCGCATTCGAGTCGATCAATATTTACTATTATTTACTTTTGTGTATCAACGTAACATTCGTTGAAAGAACTGAATCTACCGACTGTAGTTACAGTGTGACTGAAGATGGGAGAAGTGTCTGCGGAATTTGTAACAAGGTGTTCAGCAAACCTAGTCAGTTACGGTTGCATATCAACATTCATTATTTTGAAAGACCATTCAGATGCGAAAGTTGCGCAGTTTCTTTTCGAACCAAGGGTCATTTGACAAAGCACGAAAGATCTGTTTCTCATCACAATAAGGTAATTAATTAATCAAATTTCATCTTTCATTCTTGTATCAAGGAACCATTAAGCATTTCGTTAATAATAACTGCTTGCTCGACGACAATCCCTGAAACGAACTAATCTGAGTTTTAGTCGAAATGTTAGTGTAATGCATTATCCCAAACTACTTTGCTCCACTCGTAAATGATTAGTACTTTACCTTAGTTCTTTGATTGGTATTGACGTGTTTTCACAACTCAGCGATTCCATTTATTGCCTGGTGTTGGGGCGCCTCGATACCACGGAAGCAGAGAAGGTATTAACCTCGCGCCGAATTTCTTCTGAAAGCTGATATTTATTTAGTGAATTCTGGGGACATTCGAGACCCCTTTACGACATATATAATTTATTAAGTTCGATACAAGTGAATTGGCAGCCTCTGTAGGAGCAAAATAATTCTACTTGTACCAAATATAGAAAATGAATACTGGGAGTGATAACTCAATAGCGGTGTTCTGAGATATTGGGGCAAACGTGTTTTTCACCCCCAACTTTGAGAACTGATTTCACCTCCTTGGAATGGATATTTACCGATTAAAAAAATACGTGTCAGATATTTGTTCGAGAACTATGATCTACGTAAACCTCATCAAAATCAGACGGTTTCAGGCTTTGTTTAAAAAAATTAATAACTCGGAGCCTCAAACACAATTTTGCCATTTTTTATTTTCGTCTTATTTTGGCATGCAGAATCGGCCCTTAAAGTCTCTGACACCCGTTGCGAAACACCCTGTATAGTTGGTGGGTCGCACATCACTTTCTTGCTTCGTACACATTTATTGACACACTGAATGAATTTTGCATAACATCGAATTGATTCAACGTCATAATTTTGAATACATGTCAATAACATTCTCCAAATTCGCCACCCTCATTTGTGATGCTACGTGATTTTCTATAAGAAGCATTTTATCTTGACCATTCTCAATTGCTATGCAAGTTTTTCTGGTGACGTCGGCTAGGAAGGTCTCATGTATAAACTCGTTAAATAAACGCAAGCAAAAAATGCAACTGCAAGCTGCGTTTTTTTTTCATAAATCGAGGGAAACTATGAGTGCAAGACGAACACGTATAATTATTATTTTTCCTACCACCATCACTAAGCTTTGAAGGCATGGCAATTACATTTCTCGATACTACATTATAGTATTAAAATAACAGTGTCATAAAAAAATGCAATACAAAAATTTTGCTTTCATTTCGGCTTGGTAAAAAGTTTTACAAGTTAAAGTATATTCAAGAGGGTTGACAAAAGTTTCGGCCATATAATGGGATCGTGTAGAACTTAGTAAACCAAGCAAAAAAATGTTTCCAAAGGGAAACTTGAAAATCATTTTCCTCAGAATTTGTGGTAATGAAGTCCCTTTATTTATTTCATGTGCAACATCTGAAGATTTAAAGGCTTCAATGAAGCAACGTGCATTAGTATGTGCTAATAATTGTTGTAAATGATTTGAACATTTTACTGCCGAAAATATTAATTGAGAATTTTTAGATGCATAATTATTAGGACTTTTTTTGTTTGTTTTAATGAGTGATTCATGGTTCTTCTGGTATGAACGGGTTTTAACATTCTACTTGTATATAATTGGTGTTAATTATTTAAATACAGTATAAATTCAGTGCTTTTTCTACACACGTGGATTGTTAAATTAAAAATTGAGAGGTGGAAAGCTTTTTGACTTCACGATGCACCGTTATATTACAGGTCAGCATGACTTCTACGTTCGGAGCTGCCACCACCAGCAATCCTAGACCATTTAAATGTACGGACTGTAAAATAGCATTCAGGATACACGGGCACTTGGCAAAGCATCTTAGGAGCAAGATGCATATTATGAAATTAGAATGCTTAGGTAAATTACCGTTCGGAACATACGCGGAGATGGAAAGATCTGGTGTTAATTTGAATGACATTGATACTACCGACTGTGATAATAGTCTTACTAGTCTTCAGGTACGTGATGTATTCGACTATTTTATTTCACGCAGAATTTCCTAACACGTGTCCCCAATTTTCTAATCCAATAACCGTCAATGTAATGATAAATTGCATTTAAAACTCTCCGTTACTGTACTTATGAATTTTTAATCAAAGGAACAGTTTAAGTAAATCTGCAGCAATTCACAGTTTCATTGCTTCAACAATTTGTCTTTACTAGAAATTCTGATAAAAGGTAAATCTGCCAACAGAAGAAGATCAAAATTCATTAACAGAAAAGTAGCTATTTAATTTCACATTAAATTATAAAAAGTAACGTTAACGAATGTAGCAATTTTATTATGCAATAGTCTTAGAGACTTAAATTCTATTTTTTATTACTCGCCCTTGTAACTAGGGCTGAGACTATTTGTCGAATTTTTCGGTATTCGAATATTCGAATACTTCAGTTGCTCAATTATTTGGCGAATATAATTCGAATATTCAAGTATTCGAATACTGATGTATTCGAATAGTATGGTGTGAATTATAAATCAAGTTCTTTAGGTTCATTTGTCAGGGTGAAATCTTGTAAGCTAATTTTAACCCACTTCACACCATACTATTCGAATGCACCAGTATTCCAATGCACCGGTATTCCAATGCACCGATATACGAATGCACCGGTATTCGAATGCGCCGGTACTCGACCGCACCGGTCTCAGAATGCACCGGTATTCGAATGCACCGGTATTCGAATGCACCGGTATTCGAATGCACCGGTATTCGAATGCACCGGTATTCGAATGCACCGGTATTCGAATGCACCGGTATTCGAATGCACCGGTATTCGAATGCACCGGTATTCGAATGCACCGGTACTCGAACGCACCGGTACTCGAATGCTCCGGTACTCGAACGCACCGATATACGAACGCACCGGTATTCGAATGCGCCGGTACTCGACCGCACCGGTCTTAGAATGCACCGGTATTCGAATGCACCGGTATTCGAATGCACCGGTACTCGGACGCACCGGTACTCGAACGCACCGGTACTCGAACGCACCGGTACTCGAACGCACCGGTCTTAGAATGCACCGGTATTCGAACGCACCGGTCTTAGAATGCACCGGTATTCGAACGCACCGGTCTTAGAATGCGCCGGTACTCGACCGCACCGGTCTCAGAATGCACCGGTATTCGAATGCACCGGTATTCGAATGCACCGGTATTCGAATGCACCGGTATTCGAATGCACCGGTATTCGAATGCACCGGTATTCGAATGCACCGGTATTCGAATGCACCGGTATTCGAATGCACCGGTATTCGAATGCACCGGTATTCGAATGCACCGGTATTCGAATGCACCGGTACTCGAACGCACCGGTACTCGAATGCTCCGGTACTCGAACGCACCGATATACGAACGCACCGGTATTCGAATGCGCCGGTACTCGACCGCACCGGTCTTAGAATGCACCGGTATTCGAATGCACCGGTATTCGAATGCACCGGTACTCGAACGCACCGGTACTCGAACGCACCGGTACTCGAACGCACCGGTCTTAGAATGCACCGGTATTCGAACGCACCGGTCTTAGAATGCACCGGTATTCGAACGCACCGGTCTTAGAATGCACCGGTATTCGAACGCATCGGTACTCAAACGCACCGGTACTCAAACGCACCGGTCTTAGAATGCACCGGTATTCGAACGCACCGGTACTCGAACGCACCGGTACTCGAACGCACCGGTACTCGAATGCTCCGGTACTCGAACGCACCGGTACTCGAACGCACCGGTACTCGAACGCACCGGTACTCGAACGCACCGGTAATCGAACGCACCGGTACTCGAACGCACCGGTACTCGAATGCTCCGGTACTCGAACGCACCGGTCTTAGAATGCTCGGGTTTTCGAATGCACCGGTACTGGAACGTACCGGTACTCGAACGCACCGGTACTCGAATGCACCGGTATTCGAATAATAACATTCGAATGCACCGGTATTCGAATGCACCAGTATTCCAATGCATCAGTATTCGAATAGCATTCGAATAATAAAACATTCGAATATTAAATTATTCGAATAGTCCCACCCCTACTTTTAACCCTCTCAATGCAGGTTCCACTTGGACCCATCCTAAACTATCATAAGATTATAGAAATGCTTATCCTGAAAATTCTCTCTAACATCTACGTGTTAAACAGTCTATCCGTTTCATTACAGATGCTGGCTCAGAGACTTTGCGAGAAGGATCCGAGTAAAATTGGGCAGTGGGATCCGGAGGCGATACCGAGTCAAGTGATTAGCGGGGGCGAGACTTCCTCGGACGAGGGTGAGCCTATACCACAGCATGCGATGCATCCATGCCCTGTGAAAGTGATCACAGACGCGGACATGTCTCGATCATATCATGTGCCAATCGAAGATCCGAAGTCTGATGCTCTTCATGGGAATCCCCAGTTCAATCAGCAGAGGCGCGAGTACAGCGCGAAAGAGAGGCCGAACTCGCAGCCAGCGTTCTCTGTAGATGACGGGAGGTCAGATGAGAGCATACAATCATACAAGTGCCAAGTCTGCACAGTAGCTATGCGCACTATGAACGAGCTGCAAGTACACTGTTTTGTTGAACATAATATCGAATCGGATTCTAGTACAAATATACACGGGGACAGGGGCGTGAACAAGTGTAGAGAGAAAGAGAATACTCAGAAAAGAATGACGGAAGAGTCTGTAGTCAAGGATGATCCCAATAGACAAAAAGTTGAAGACACATAGTGCCAAAATAATATAGTGAACCAGGGAATCAGCGGTGAAGTTGGTTTTTTCAATGAATTCGTTGCCGTACCGATAATATAGTTGTATTAAAGAAACACCATCACTTTTTGAAGGAGATTTTAGAATCGGTGATACAGTCGCTGGTTAGAAGCAACGCTTAATGCTTCCATTGAGGATAACGAGAGAGATTCCGGCGCGACAAGGTGCAATTTCATTGCAGCAGACTCTATTTAAAGGGAATTAATTATTGCGGTGGTGCGTGGTAAAAATACCATTGCCAGGGAAAATTGTTACGGTCATCGTCTAAATTTCACTCGTCTGATGTTTATTTTGTCGAAATGTGTGTGCGTTGAAATTTTTAAGAACAGACATGTTGACGAAATAACTCGACGTAACTAAGTCTCTTTTCTTTTGCTAACACCTTGGCACACAACAATATTTTCCCGAACCAAAGTTGAAACTTGAATTAACGGAAGAGTAATATTTGGAAGCGCGGAAAGAATTTTATTAAAAATAGCTGAAACTGTGGTAAGAAAGGGGATGCGGAGGTCTATTTTGTAAATTATATTTTAAACTATTTATTCGGCTTTCGATTCGTAGAACAGAAGCGTTTTTATGATTGGGAATACAAGATTTAGTAGAGTACTTTCTTCGATTAGAAGCTGTGAAAACATGGAACGCTGTGTTTAATTTTTCTTATCAAATTTCTTCCTTTCATTTTGATTTTTGAATTACGAAATACTAAACGGGGAAGAAAATGAAAATTGTTTTTGTTATGTACTGTTAAAAATGTTCGTAGATACTAAATGGCAATAGAACTTGATATTTTGAAAACACAAAGTCAAATTTAGAAATGTTTATGGTCAATAAACTTTCAGTTTTCGAATATGCTGCTGATTGGCGACAATAATTGATTTTTTATTTATTTGTAAATAAACTTAAACGTTCTATTTTATAAAGATTTACACATTTAGCTTTTTTTATTATTCTACCTTCTAGTGAAATTCGATTTATCAATTAAAGGATATTTAAATATTTTATCTTACATTACTTGTTGGCCACATCGTATAAAACGAAAGACACAATTTATTTAATTAGTTTTCCCCCGTCGCAAAGATTTTGATAATTCCAAAATTTTCATTTATTCTCACAACTCACCTTTTTAAACTAGTTTTTTCTTATTTATTTAATATACAGCAGCGTCCTCTTTTTTATTTTAGTTATCCATTAAAATATTATCGTATTAAAGGAAAGCAAAATTACAAAAGTTACGCAACACGAAACACTATTACTAATTTTAATTGTTCCTTGTCCGAAAATTATACGAGAATCTAATCATTTATTTTACAAAGCAGAAAACCATAATTTATATCGATCCGATAGAAGCAGTAATAATCGATTACAAGAAATTTCTCTCTTCTCGTCGTCAGCGTACTTCGAAACCAAAAGACAAATAGAAACGTTCTAATTCAGAGCATGGGTAAATTCTCCTTCGAAAAGTGATGGAATGTAACGTATAAGAGGATAGTTCTCATACTTAGTAAAAAATATAATATTTATATACAATAGTGTTGTATCAGCATAAGGTGCAATGGACTGGCATGTGATTCTGTATTTAAAGTGCAACTGTTGCGTTCAACGTTGAAGAGTATTCTAACATTACAAATTAATATTATATCATAATTATTGGTACATGCAGCATATATGTGTACAAAATGGGTCACTTGAAGCTGAGATTGCGAATATCATATTCCCATTTCGCGTGGTAAAATATTCCATTTAGCAGTATAATATAAACTGCTTTTTCTGCAAGACACTAGTTCCAAAATTTCAAAATCATTTGTGTTTTTTAACGAAGTATTCAAATATATTTACAGAATAATATCTACAATGTACATACAGACTCGACGCGTGGTGCTTTTCTTGTGTGCGCGATAAATGATTGGCGCTTTTCCAAAAAAAAATTCGAATTAACTGGGAATAAAAAGAACGGAGAATGAAAATCAAATGAGAACCTCTCTCAAATATGATCTTACATAGGTCCCAGTTCTGCTTATACAAATTTGGGTTGCTAAAAAATTGATCTCATCTTTTTTAAGTCTTTTAGGCGCTTCTTCTTTTGCAGCGCCTGTGTGCATCGCGCACTTTGCGCATGCAACCAACCGGGTCTATGTACATATACATATGTTCTTCGGTATATATATCTACATAAAAGATGACGAAATAATATGAGCCATATCATAGGTTGGTGAAAGAGAGAGTATAACACAAACTCACATTTATCTCAAGCAGATCATTGCAATATGGTAATCCACTGCAGTTGGACCCTTCGCTTTATTACAATGCTTTGCCTGGTTGCTTGCATGGGCGTCCGGAAAGGGGTGCAAAAGGGGTAGTTGCCCCCTGGCTTTTGAGAAAAAAATCGCTTATTTGTCAAAACTGATCTTTATTAAATTTATACTAAGGGAATATTTTTAAATTTTTAATTAAATTGGCACTACGAAATAAGTTAAAATAGCGAGAGGGGTATATTTTTTTTACCATCATCCCGAAGTTGTTCTCCCCGGAAAAAAGTCTCCGGACGCCCTTGTTTGCTTGACGAAGAAAGCGTGTCTTTTATTTTGAAAACTTTTACACATATGCTATGGTAACGAACGCCCAGTGCAGTGCAGCTTCCTTTAAAAAAAAATCCAAGCGATATCTTAAAATCATGTACACTGATCCAAACGAAACATTAATTTTACTACAAATTATTTGCCATTCCAGTGTTAAGTGTCCCATGCTGTGCACATTTGTATGATATTAGTATGAGCAATTATGAGAATTATTGTTGACACAAGAGAAGATGTGTTTGTATATATTTATGTATAATATAATGAATCATGTTAGTCTTTACAATAATTTTAAGTAATCCATAATTGGGAACAGAATCGGTTATTCAGATTAAACTTGAACTACGTTAATTTTAATATGTCTTCCAACCCTCTTATATTCTTCTGCCTGGAGTACGTATGTATTTAAGATCTTCGAAAACAGAGTTAGGTAAGATTACAGCTTTCGAAGAATGAGAATTTCAATATACACAAACTTAACCATAACCAACAGCTCTCGTGTTGCGTATAAATATTAATTATATAGAATCACAAATTAATTTCTATATTTTCCAAATTGTAAAATTCGGAGCTGGAAAACGGAAATAGGCTACCTTTCCTAATAAATTCAAATGGATAGATACACGAACAGTGATTAATATTACTGTAATAATTCGTTCAATTGATTGCTAACTCTGTTTGAAGGTCGATACGAGAGCATATACTTTTCACGGAATTTAATTCAACCGATACAGGTGGACGATCGTTATTATCGATCTGGGTAACCGATTGTCTGATCTTGCTTAAGACATTTAAGGATCAACATACCTTCCACGAGAGACAGCTATTCTATCTTATAATTAATTACCTTTCTAATATACAGCGCCCAATTTTCAGCATCTTACTCAAGCACGACTTGTCTTTCCTACTGCATAATCAGATTCGGATTATCGTAATTTGTACCTAGGTGTGCTTGAGGCAGAATAGTAGGCAAATAGGAACGACCGCACAATCGTATACATTGAGGTCCAGTTGAAGTGATTGTCGCCCGAACAATATCAGTGTAGCATAGCTCGAAGTAGCGAGTTGGTGTATATCCATTCTGACGCTATCAGCTCCGATTACGAAACCTTGTATGAATTTCCAAAGTGTGCAAGCGTGTGTGCCCGCGACGCCAAGCCAACGACGTTTGTATTTCGGGAGAAAGCGACGAACAGAAGATAACTTTTGCACTGAAATTAACGTTTGATAAGACGTATTGGACGACCAGACGCCGCGGTGGGGAAATATTTTCGAGCGCAGCTGAAGCCAAATTTCATACGACGTAATATTTAGCCTCTTGACTGTGTCATATATGTGATTACTAAGGTGGTAGTTCTTTCAGATTATGATTCTGGATATATTTTCGAAACAATTGTCCTTTGTAGAGGTGTTTGTATATTTTCAAGAGCATACATAGCAAAACATCATTTACATATCAAATCTATTGATTTAGACCTAGGGGACGATGAATACGCGCGCACTTTTCGTCATTTATATCCGACAGTGAAACAAACAATTTGATATAAAAGAAAATTTACATTAGAACAGAGACTTACTTTAATCTAAGATTTCGCGAATACGTTGAAAGTCGCATTTGCTCGATTGTATTTTGAGAATATTTTTAAGCGGTTCACGTGGACATTACTGTACAAATATTTTCAGTTGCAACACAAGTGGCAGATTCTTTAGTAATCTCGTGTACGAAATTCATGTTTAATTAAATAACTGCTAATCGAAGGGGAATCTTTGTAAATGTCATTTTTAAACAAAATAGCGTATTAAATATAGAGAAAGAACGATGGAAAACTTTAGAGTACTTGGAAATGCTATTTTCTCTAATATATACAAGGCATTTACCATCTACAATAACTTGTGCACTTGTCATCATTGTTCCGAAGGAAATACGAATACTGGAAACGAAGGAAGTAGCGCGGAAATTTTTTGTTTTTTTCTACTTCGCACAATCCGAAGCTTTTAAGGGATTTCTGTATATGTAAATACGATTGTCTTCCATTAGTATTCTAAGTGCCCATCCACAGTTTTTTCATAACGAGAACGATGCATTCGGAAATTTTATGAAATATATGTAATAAAAAATATTTTATATGTTTAACACGTTATTTAAATGCGCATATATCTGCGAAGAATCTTTCATTAAGTTTCGATGTTAGGAAAGTAGAGGATATTAGATATTTCAATTTTGTTAAGCACGGCAGAACTATTCCATCTTCTGTCTTCGTAATTTTTAAATGGCGAAGTGAAAGTGTCCGTCATATTGGAAACTAGGCTTTACGCTACGAATTTCATTTTAGTAATTAACCTTATAAAGCATCTTAAATTTTATATAATCGCGCATAAGAGAGAACACCGGATATCGTACGATTTTAGCGCTGTGTTTTCGGAACAATATGAAGGAGAAGATGAGTTATTGTAATGGTAAGATCCGTTGCCTTACATATTATCACCTCAAACCTTCTGTAAGATGTTGGCTTGGCTCCTTCCAAACTCAGTATTAGAAATCTTAACAGCAAGCAGGATTGAACTTTCAATGTGCGCATTACTTTCGATTGAGCTGCGTTTCGCAAAAATATACTTCTAGCATTATCAACTTTTTGTCACTTTGTCTAAAGAACGATTTCTGAAACGACCCCTACCTTTTTCACGAACAACTTCAACTTTTACAGCGAACATTGACAGTGACACTTACAAACAGTTGGCAAACTAGTATTTTACGTGTATTATAGGTGATGTAGGTCGTTAAGGTTTTAGAAATATTTGTCCGAGCGCATAATTTGGATTATGCTGCGGCGGCAATTGCTTTCTATGCCTTCGTAATCGATTGCTGGATTAACGAGGAATTTCGAGGGCGATTCCTTGGCGAGAAAGACGGGGCAGTGAAATCAATCGAGCGACTCTGCTCGCGAATATCGAATAATGGGACCGGAGTAAGATTTTTATAAAATGTATACAGGAACGTAACGTCAGTTTTTACGAAACGTGAGAGTGCCAACACTTTGCCAGTGTAGCTGTCACTTTTCTTCCTAATTCTGTGACTTTGTTGAACTATTGATGAAAATGTAATTTATTTATTGTAAATAAAAAACATATATTGCTTAAAATGTTTTTATATTATATGATCTGCATTAATACACGATCGACGGTGTTTCGGTGAACGATGCGAGAGAAGCACACCGATTCGACGTTCACGAAGAGCTATGAAATATATTTGGATTAATATTGTTATAATTTTCTAAGGTAGTATCACAAGCATAAAAGTACAACTTTACGAATAATGTGGGATGGGAATAAATATTTAATTTGCAATAACATTGTGTATTCTTTTATTAAAAACTACGCGACCCTTACGTGCGAATTAGCGTGTATGTGTACCATTAAAATATTACATTAAAGTACCGTATCTCCTTAAGTTACGTCCTTAGGTTTACAATTTACACTTATCGTATGTGGTATCGAGGAAGCTTATCGGGCATCGAACACGACAACTAAGCATTACTAAGGAAAATAAGTAGTTCATTGGTCTGATATTTATTCGTAGTATGTACAGGGCGTTTCCACTACAGGTGGTAAATTTTGTAGGGTCGATTCTGCAGGACAAGATGAGTCGAAAATATAGAATGAAATTTTTTAATATCGCGCCTCGTTTTCAAGAAAATTGACTATCAATTTTAGTAAAACACCTGTACACCTAAGCGTTGTCCAAGGTCGCTCACGCGTGAGCTTGGGGTGCTCCCACTCTCGTCCGCGTTGTCAGGAATACCGCGCGACGCTAACCGCGAAGACGCTGGCCTGTCATGGCAGCCTTCTTAGCGTCGCGTGATCTCCTTGACAAAGGAAGGCACGACGCTGTGCGAGAGAAAGATCGGAGGGGAAGCAGGCGCGTGAGGGGTGACCTAAGCGCTGACCTAAGTACAGGGTCATCCATTAAGACTGCAACCCAGGCCCGCCCGACCAGGTAAAATGACAACCACTGCCTCCACCGATACTTCCGCCATCTATGAGCCAATGATGAAAGTGTACGGTCTTTTAGGCGCCAGTAGAGAGCGCAGGGTGCTTACATCCGATCTGTGCATGCACTACATTGAGGATAAAATCACAAAAAAGGAAACCAGAGCATTAGATTCTGAGGCTGCAGAATATAATTGAATAAACATTTAATTTCTCAATTTGTGAAAGTAATGATACAGGGGTAACTAGTCTATTGTTTATCGGCGCCACGAATTTTAAAAAGAGCATTATATAAAGTATTTAAATAAACAGTTTGCAAAAGCTTTTCGCAACAATTATGGTTAAAAATGGAAATAAGAAAAGTTAAGTAAACATTAAATTTGGTCAATTTTCCACCATTAGAAGGGGATAATTTGTCCCCATTTTATGGCGCAAATTGCATTCCGATATCTTTTGTAGTTCAAAAGTTATGCGAAAAAAAGCCCCAAATTCTTCAAATCAGGCCAATAACGCGTCAGCGTGGTCCAATACCGCTGCTGGGCCATTGCATACGTAGATAACGGGATCGGTGCGGTCGCCAGGGTGGCGAGGAAATTGGATACCCGGCGGTAGCTAAAATAGCTACCCACGTCCACGCATGCGCGCCATGACGTCACGAGCGTTGAGCCAATCAACGCCAAGATGAAAATCGCTGGAAAATTCGCGACGCCAGCGCCAAGTCATGCCAACTAGCCAACCAGCATCGCGGGGAATCGGTTGTCGACGCTGGTTGGTTGCGGCCTGACTTGGCTTGGCTAGTTGACTTGACTTGGCGCTGGCGTCGGCTAATTTTCATCTTGGAGTTGATTGGCTCAACGCTCGTGACGTCATTGCGCGCATGCGTGGACGTGGGTAGCTATTTTAGCTACCGCCGGGTATCCAATTTCCTCGCCACCCTGGCGGTCGCACTCATAAAATGGCTACCGTTTTCTTACCCGCCTGTTACGTCAAATTTAATATTCTCTGGCAAAAGCCAAAAGCACCCTGCGCTCTCTACTGGCGCCTAAAAGACCGTACACTTTCATCATTGGCTCATAGATGGCGGAAGTATCGGTGGAGGCAGTGGTTGTCATTTTACCTGGTCGGGCGGGCCTGGGTTGCAGTCTTAATGGATGACCCTGTATATAAAGATTTCCTTCACCTACAAAACAAAACAGTGAGCGAGAGAGAGAGAGTGAGACCGGGGGCCTGGCCCCTCCCAGACAAAAATCCTAGTTACGCCAATGCTCTGGTGAACCCTGACCGGGCCTTACCGTAACTTACGGCGCGAGACTCGCCAAGCAACGTGCCGTGGGATTTCACCTTTAGAGCGCCCAAACTTCAGTGCATGCGTCTGCACAGTTCAAATTGAAAGTGAATTTTCTCGAAAGCGAAGCGCGATATTAAAAAATTTAATTCTATATTTTCGTCGTATTTTAGTCCGGAGAATCACCTCCTAAAAGCTCACCACCTATAGCGAAACACCCTTAAAATTCTACTGAAAAAAGGATACGCCTCTTGGTACGTTTCTTATACATAATTCTGTATCCACACTCCCTGCATCGAATCGGATCTCTGGGACGTATCTCATTATCGTGATGACATTCTATAACAGACATTTTGTGTTTAATATTAAATTATACGTTTTCTAGGTAATTATTTATAAGTTTTCCATCCCCATCGATTTCAATGATTTTTGGATATGCTGTCGGGGACACCATTCTGAACAACTTTTTCCTATACACGTTACCGCCGCTGGACCTTCGTTTCCAAGATATTTGCGAAAAACCTCTTTTGACTTATTTCGACGCAACGCATTCCACTATTCAACTTGTCCCGAGTATTAGTATTGGTTGGGGCTAGATTAGCGCGGGAGCGTAAAGCATGACAGCGAACTAATGTGAGTTTAGAGATTTGAACTAGAAACTTGCGGATGCCCGTCAACACCCCGACTCATATCGGTTCGCTATCATGCTTTTTGCATGCCCCAACCTATACTAATACCCGGGACAAGGTGGAAAGTGGATTGCGGTGCGTCGGAATAAATCCACAGAAGTTTTTCGCAAATATCTCGGCAACGAAGGTCGACATTGTATTCTACCTATACGTACGCGTTCGTAGTAGCACAGCGTTCGGCGATTCGATTCAACAGTTCTTTGCGAACATCTCGGAAACTACTACCGTGCGGCGGTAACATGTATAGGAAAAAGTTGTTCAGAATCTTGATCTTGATAACATATCGAAAAATCATTGAAATCGGTGAGGATGGAAAACTTCTAAATAATTACCGTTTTCTATTACTAAAGTATCTTACATATAAAGCAGAAAGTGTTAGTGTGTTTGTCTGTCGCCTAAAAACTTTTGAACGATAAACTCTGAGGTCACGAAATGTTTCCCAGCTCATGATGCCTAGCTAATCCAGATGAATGTGACTATTTTCACAAATAAATGAATAAAATTTTTTTTTAAAATCGGAATCTAAACGGGCGAAGTCGTGTTGTAAAGCTAGGAATACATAGAGCAATATACTAATTCATATCTTGTAAATACAATATTAAATCAGTAAAAAGGATCTAAATCAGTTCTCTTTGACTACTGAAATAAACATTTAATCCATACAAAAATGGACAGTGGGTATGCACCAAGACAAATCTGCTGCAGGAGCAACTGTAATTATTTGTTAAATCCATAATCAAAGTCATGTATCTAAGCAAGTATAACAAAATTGCTTCAAAAAATTCCGAAGTGGGAATTTTAATGACATTCAACTTTTCAGCCAGCCTCAGGCTTCTTCTATTTTTTCTAGTTGCATAAGAAGCGAATACTGTTGCAGTAACTCTTGAAATCAAATAAAAGTGTAGCAACATATTATAGTATAACACAAAAGATCATGTGTTATTCACATTTACAGCATCAACCTAATAATATGTGAAGGCTGGATCACAGAAAGTGTTGTGTTATTTCCTTTGAAATTAGGGGTAATGGCAAAATTCTATATTAGATTTTCAGATTCCATTAGAATCATCTATGTAATTTAATGCAAGGAGGCAGAGTTGTATAAACAATTTAATGAATTTAAATCTAAATATTCAGTATTAAATCCTCCAAAATATTCAGTATCAAATCCTCCAAAATATTCAGTATTAAATCCTCCAAAATATTCAGCATCAAATCCTCCAAAATATTTAGTATCAAATCCTCCAAAATATTCAGTATTAAATCCTCCAAAATATTCAGAATTAAATCCTCCAAAATATTAAATATTAAATCCTCCAAAATATTCAGTATTAAACCCAGAAACCAATTCTGATTCCCCTTCACCTAAATCACAAGGAGTCCGATTTAATTCAATTAATATCCTTCCTCTAAACATTAAATAAAGTGGCATATAAATTTTAAACCATCTCTCAATTAATAAAATAACTGAAAACATAATTAAAAATAAACCAACTTCAAAACTACAGACTGAGCAACTGACCGAATACCTCCTAATACAAATAAAAACAATTGTCCATAATCTTCGCTTCGAGTAAAATAATATAGATCCAAAAAAAGCATTTAACTACTCGCATAACTGCTTCATAATAGTTTTAGAATTTTAAATGTTTGTATCATACACATGTGCAATATACAACAACAATTTGCTTTTCTACTTTAGGTAAATATTACGAAAATTAAAGAACATTTATCACCCCATGTTTATGAAACACTTTAATAAATTTCGGTCTTCAGTAAAATCTACTATTATGGTTCGAAAAATACAAATAAATCTGTAAAAAATTTGTCATTTTACTTATACGAAATTGTGTTATTCGTGATCGTATAATAACCGCTACTAAAAGTCCATGAAACGCGTTTATCGCGAGTCTTCGAAATGAATAATTTCATTCGGAAATGAATGTCAACCATAACATATTTTACGCGTTTATCTCTAGAGAATTTCATTAATGTAAGGATTAGAATACACTTTAAATAACTCGTATAAGTTGCGATAATTATGTCGAGTGTTGATTAACTTTAAAACAGAAAGGGTGCTTATTCAGTGAAATAAAACGCGAGTTGAGTGAGGTTAGAAAGTATTATTTGCATTTTTAAGTATACCTCCGCAAATGTACACCATAGCCTGCTTCGGGGTTGATTCAGATTTGCTGGATTCCATTTTGAATTCACTCTCGAACGTAATCACACTATATTTGCGATGTACCACGAAAAGAAAGTTTGTTTATTATTCTCAACGCAACGTGCAGACTCGCACTCTCGAGAGGCGTGTAGGTTGTGATCAACAGATCGAATGCGTATTTCAAGCTGTCGCTGAAGAAGGTATTCTACTTTATCGACATTTTATTTGTGGTAACTGACCCAATTGAACGTACCAGTAGTCGGTAATGCAGGTTCCTTTAGTAGTATATCGATCAGATGTTTTGAAATTTTTAAAAATTGTAAAGGTTCTCGATGGTCAAAGGTCTTTTATTTAATAATGTGATTTAGTAGTATGATAGGCAAATTTATAAAAAGATTATTCTTTCCTCGTAATTATTTATTTATGTAACATTTACTTAATCACTTTTAGACGTGTTACCCTAAGCAAGTAACAAAAATACATACACTGAAATTATACTTCACGAACGAATTTATTTTCAGATTTATTCTATTGGGAGGGTAATTACAGTTTCATAAATAATGTTGTAAATTATTAATGTTTCATAAGTTTTCTAAAAAAATTTATTAAAATTATACAGCCGATCTTTTATTTAATAATGTGATTTAGTAGTATGATAGGCAAATTTATAAAAGGATTATTCTTCCCTTGTATTTAATTATTTATTTATGTAACATTTACTTAATCACTTTTAGACGTGTTACCCTAAGCAAGTAACAAAAATACACACACTGAAATTATACTTCATGAACGAATTTATTTTCAGAATTATTCTATTGGGAGGGTAATTACAGTTTCATAAATAATGTTGAAAATTATTAATGTTTCATAAGTTTTTCTAAAAATTTTTATTAAAATTATACACTGATTTGTTATACAGTTTTGATCAATTAGCATTGTCATTCTCACTATGCGAATTTGAGATTCGTATATAAGGTTAAATAAATCTTGTATTTTGCACGTATGTATTATAGGTTCATAGCATTTCGATGAATTTTATGAAAAATAACTTAAATAAACTTCTTGGTATTGAAAATAATCTATGGTGTCCAGTAAGTCGCGTATAACCAGCCAAGAGAAGATTCCTCAGAAAAACGAAGTAAAAAGTATAGAATCATTCTTTTTATTAATGCCTTAATTTCCGAGAAAAATGATCGCATTGAACATTAGACTACTTTGTGTCTATTTCATCCACGGCTCTGTTATTCGTTTACCTACACGTTTATACTTGATATTTCTCCTTTTACGAGGAATCAAATGTGAGTTCAAAATTCATCAACAAACTTTTACTTATCCATATATCCAATTTCGTAATTTCACATGTAACAGAGACACAACTTATAAATATGTATCCAAAGCTTCCTCAGATTTCCGACAGCTCTAGAATTCTTCGTAGAATATACAGCCGAAAGCGAGCATATGCGTTACGCGACGTAAATATCATTCCGCGCTACGCCGTCTAAAGTTTCCCGAATTTTCCGACGCAGCCGAAAGATAATCGAAATTCTACATTACCCTTGTTCCCGCAAATAAGGGCATTCGTTTAAATCGTGAAAAACGGACGGCCTTGCGAAAAGTTGCGAATCTCGACGCGTGCCCGTGGCCGCGCTGCGAAAGTGAAACCAGGAACCAAGAAGGTCTCCCCAGCAACAGAATTGACTAAACCGAGAACCGGCCGGTAGAGGCGTCGCGGTCGAAAACGCGGCCGAGGTCCCGGAGCCAATGGCAGCGCTTGGCAACGAACGGCGGGATGAGACGGGCCCGCCGATTGGTCGGGCAATCGCCAAGGGAGCCGCGGTGGGACAACGGATAAACAGATTTCAAAGTTTCGAAGTTTGCTCGCAGCGCAGGAGCACGCAGAGGGAGAGTTGGTGGCCGCGTGCGCATGTTTGCCCGCAAATCCTTGCTCCTTCGAATTCTCGTGCCGCGAACGTCAACGGAGACCGTCGGTACCGCTCGGCGCCGTCCCGCCGCGCAACATTGGACATTTCTCGTGCGATGTCACGCGAAACTAACCGCGACAAGTGAGAGGCAAGAGAGCAACGAGTGCCTGTGTGTTTCCCGTCCACGCCGCGGAGGACCGGCTTTTGTTTACAAAGAGGAGGGGTGACTTCCACGGTCGAGGCGAGGATCCTCGGGCGGATGCTGCCTGCGAGGCAGTTTCCCGCGCGACGCACGTGAGCGTGGCGAGTGGGGTGACCGTAGAGAGAGAGAGAGGCGCGACAAAACTCGTGACCGAACCTACGAACGGGGCCAGATGTGATGCGTAATAAGTGGTCGAAACGTCAAGGCGGGAAAACGTGCACGGACTGTCTCTCGACGCGGTTTCGTTCTGTCGGTCGGCGGTGAGCCGCGGGGGAGGAGAGAACGTTTAATATGCCCGTCAATCGGAAGCGCCTCGTCGTGATCGAGAAGAGGTAGTTCCCAGCCGGTAGGATTCGTCAACGGAGAGATTTCCCGAACAGTCCGCGGAGATGGACGAGAGCGAGAGCATAAACATCGGCGAGACGCCTCACAGCGCGATAAACACGAGCAATCGCAGTGGCCACGACAGCGTCGACAGTGGCTACTTGACGCTCACCCCTCATTCCGGCGCCTACACGCCGATAGTTTCGGGATGCAGGTCCAGGGTGTCGATCTCCTCGAAGAGGCACCACAGGGCCCGATTGGACCCCCTTCAATCGGAACGCGCTCAGAGGCACCGCTCGAAATTGAATCACCTATTAAACGCGTCCGAGTCCGACTATCTCGTGTCGGAGAGCTCCGAGAGGGAAAGTTTCCTCCAGCATGCATCGGGCCTGAGCGACGGTCACCGGAGCCTGACCATCGATCGGTCCGTCATCGACGCGTCGAATCAGAGCGCGGAATATCGGGAGTTCGATGCCGGCTTGCGGGGTAGGACACGTCGGAGCTGGAGGACCACGGTCCCCATAACACCGGCTTCGACGAGGCTGCAGCTTCTTTCGCCGCCACCGTCGCCGGCGGTGCCTTCCTCCTCGTTCGTGGCCTCCGAGCCGATCGAGGAGGACGTGGAAATGAAACTAGTCATCGTGCCGCAGAGCACGCCCCAATTATTCATCTCGCCCAGGCACAAAACCCCCCCGCCGCCCCCGCGTATCTGCGTCTCGCCGACCTGTAGAAAAGTCACTCCGGCGATCAGTTCGGCGGACAACCGGAAGCTCAGCGAGCTCTCCATCACCGATCTCGCTGGCATCGCCGAGATCAAGCCGAAGAGGCTGGATTTCAGCTATTCTGCCCTGACCGGCGCGTTCCACCGCACCAGGGCCACGCCGGACTACACCGGCAGAGAGACGGTGGACGTGTTGGCGCTTCTCGGGGACAAAAGTAATCATTGGAGGATAGTCTCGAAGATACTGTCCCACCTAGGGCCGCAGGATCTCTGCTCTGTCAGCATGGTGTCGAAAACGTGGAGGAGGGTCTGCATCAACGACTCCAGGGCGAACACCAGACGGCTCACCCACGTAATACTCAGGCAGAACGCTAAAGAGAATCTGAAGCTGATCAAGAAGTCGAAGATCGAGGGGGATATTCAGAGCAGCCCCAAGAGCAGGTACGCCAGGAAAGGCTACTTGCTGGAGGTGCAGAATCTTCTGCAAGTGCAGAGAAATCATCGGCCACCCAGCAGTCCACCTGTTTCGCCCAGCAAAGTGAAATTCCACTCCTTCGTCAAGGTAAGCGGAACCTGAATTTTGCACGCATTTATAACGAGCTTGACAATTTTAATTTGGTATAAATTCCTAAAGGAGCAAAAATTTGAAACTATCATTCAACTTGTTTGCGTGAAAATTAGCGACCTTTCGCTTTGAGTGGCGTCGGTGCGTTTTCACGCCGAGAGTTAACCACCCCATTTACGGTTTTCGCCAGTGGCGGATTTAAGGGAAAAGGCCCGGGTGGCAAACATTAAGGGGCCCGTTTTCTCGGGAAACTGAAGAGGTAGTTTACCAAAAGGGGGTAAATGTACAGAAAAGTAGAGAAAAAAGTGCTTGGATGAAATCATTATTTTTGAAGACAGGGCCCTAGGGGGGCCTTCTGAGCAGGGGCCCATTTTTCGAGAAACTAAAGCGGTAGTTTACTGAAAACGGGCTCGGCGTAATAATACAGAAACAAAATATAGTTTGGATAAAAGCATTATTTTTGTTAAGGATGGGGCCCTAGTGGGGCCTTCTGAGCAGGGGCCCATTTTTCGACAAACTAAAGCGGTAGTTTGCTGAAAACGGGCTGGGCGTAATAATACAGAAACAAAATGTAGTTTGGATAAAATCATTATTTTTGTTAAAGATGGGGCCCTAGTGGGGCCTTCTGAGCAGGGGCCCATTTTTCGACAAACTAAAACGGTAGTTTACTGAAAACGGGCTCGGCGTAATAATACAGAAACAAAATATAGTTTGGATAAAATAATCATTTTTGTTAAGGATGGGGCCCTAGAAGGGCCTTGCGAGCAGGGGCCCAGGTGGCAACTGCTCATCGGCCGCCCTGTTAAATCCGCCACGGGTTTTCGCGAATTTCCACGTCGATATGTTCTGCAAAGCGTAGACAGTATTATCGAAGTATCAAAAGCGATTGCTTTAAGAGGCATTTCTGAAAGCCTCGTGCCGCTCAGTGGTAGAATTACTACCAAATATTTCGGCGACACATTTTTGCCGATTCTACGAACGTGAGAAAAGGCGCGACAAATGTATTCCGGTTGGTGTGAAAATTGCACGGTTAAACGGTACACAAAGTTTCTCTCAGGGGATCGTATTCGACACCACCGAAGAAAGTAGCGTATGTTAGACACCACTGGGAGTCGCGTTCCTTGCTCTTATCAAATACAGCGCCGGTAGACACTCGACCTGTGCAAGCCAAATTCCCATGTCTAATATTGCCAATGCCAACAAACTTTGACCTTTACATTTCTGCTGCCGTGAATTTTATTCTCCGTTGAAACGAACGGATAAAATATGTCCACATGCTAGAAAAAACACGATTTCTTTGAGTTGGACTTCTTTGTATCGCTGAGCTCAATGCTGATAATTTAAATTTAGAAAAATAACTCTGTTACCAACTGAACATTTAGGGCTTATAGTACTTACTCGTGTAGGTAAAAAAAGAGACTATCCTCGGCGTATATCGTGCATCTGTATACGCGATGATGGAGATAGGATTTATCGCGATCGGTCCGTTATCAGTACGGTTATAGGCTGCGTTACAGCAGCTCTGTTCTACCAAAGGGAGGCCTTGTTAGATAAACAAGCACCGCTGAAAACAGAATCCTCTTCATTATTGACTGGCAGGATATAGTCTCTCGATTACTTTTGTAATTAACATTTTCAATTAATCGACATAATAGTGCAAATTGTTTTGCAAAATACCGATCTCGTAAATTGTAGCTTCCCCAAAAAGTTAAATTCTTTGCATAAGCAAAAGAAGTAGGTACGTTTCTCTACATTGTATGGGATACATCAAAATTCATTTTTTACAGTTTAACAGAAGAAGAGACATTGAATCTTTTTGGCTCGTTTACACGAATGATATGTTCCAGAAACCTGTAACCTTTTTTCAAAGCATTTCATCACGTTTTTGGATTTCCTGTTGATGTGTACAGAGACAGTACTTTTGTCAAATTAATTAAAACTTTTGTCACAATGTCGATAAAGAATTACCTGAAAATCTCGAACAGAATAGTAACGTCGTTTCGAATTACCGAAGCCAGCTAATTGCGGTTTGTAGTTGTGGTTCGTAGCGTGATCATTCGCGATCTGTAAACGTTGCGGCTAATACTCGGCGCGGTAATGACGAGACAACGCAAAGCAAAAATATTTACATCCCGGATGTAGCCTCTCTCCTTAATTGAATAATAATGATCCTGGTTTGTTTCGCGTTCGATTAACAAAATATTCGGCCACGAGTTGGTACCGAAGCGGTGTTCGGGTACGGAATACACCGCGAGGCGTATCTAAACCCATAATTAGGCTGCTTATTTTTTTCTCCCCTCATCAGCGGTCTGCCAACGGCGGCTCATAATTTTTACGGACAGAAATTCGAGGAATAATTACGCGTCGCGGTGGTAATCATCTATGACCTAGTAGCCTACGATCCTTTTTTTTACAACGATATATATTTTTCCCTGTAGCTGACGGATTTTGCACGCGACGAACGAACGGACTCGAAATAAGCAAGATAATTGTTTCGTTCGTGAAATCACCTCTTTGACGTTGATTTATTGTGATTTCTGCTTTGAAACGCCGCTACTCGTCCACCAAGGGGAAGATATTCGCCCGTGAAAAATTATCCTGGTAATGCCTGATGAGCTTTAATCGCGGCAAGTTCTCTGCTCTATGACAATTTAAGTATATCGAGTTGGCAACAGACTTTCGAAGTAATTACTGCTTCCACATTTTTTTAGCTACACGCATGTGGACAAAAATTTACTAGTTAATCCTAAGGATAATTTTGAACCGGAACTGTCGTGACTAGAGGCGTGCGGGTAGCGATTCGGGAGCCGATTTTCTTGCTTAAAAATTCTTACTTCTGATCACTGTGCAAAATCACAACTTAAAAGTTTTCGGATCTCGGGTACCCGAAATTACGGCACCCGATTTGCGATTCGGGATCCGATTTTTTGCTTAAAAATTTTTACTTCTGATCACAGTGCATTATCACAACTTAAAAGTTTTCGGATCTCGGGTACCCGAAATTACGGCACCCGATTTGCGATTCGGGAGCCGATTTTCTTGCTTAAAAATTCTTACTTCTGGTTAAACTACAAAATCACAACTTAAATGTTTTCGGATCTCGGGTACCCGAAATTGCGGAAGCCGATTTGCGATTCGGGAGCCGATTTTCTTGCTTAAAAATTCTGACTTCTGATCACAGTGCAAAATCACAACTTAAACGTTTCCGGATCTCGGGTACCCGATAACTTTAAAGTTGTGATTTTGCAGTGTGATCAGATGTAAGAATTTTTAAGCAAGCACCCTTAGTCATGACTATACTGTCACAACTTAACAGTTGAACAGAGATAGATTCTTAATTAAAATTGCTACTTTTAGCCGATTTAACGCAGAATGGTCCCCTGGATGAATTTTTATTTCCTGATATTAACCGGCACTTTTGGTTAACAGATACAGTCGTTTATACAATGCAAGAATTATAAATAAATTCTTATTCAGCAGTTAACAATTTTAATTAACAATATCGCTTTAATTATTATTCAGTTCCGACCTGACACTCCTATGACATTTATAATCCACAATCACCCCTAGATTTATCTGGTAAGATTTTGTACGAGATTTCGTGAACGCCCTGTAGAATTTCATATTCCAGCGTTCTTGAGTGGTTTGCTGCGTTCTTCGGCAACACCTAATATCCAATAATTGCCCCGCCATAAAATATTTCCATTTATAGAAGGTTGTTAACGACCCGAAATTTGTCGTTGCAGTCCGCGAGTATGCCAACTACCTGCCATTTTCACCTTGAGCCTTCGTCGGTGTGCATTTCTGGACGTGTTAAGTTGCGATAGCGGCAGATTACAGAGTAGACGGTCGCTTTGTTATCGCGGTGCGCGTAACAAAGGCTCTCAGGGCATGCTACGTGGTACTGCAAGACCTTTGTTGCGTGCACCGCGATAACAAAGTACTCATCGGTGGCTTTATCAAGGGAATTAACGGTCACTTTAATCTGTCATTATCTCGCCGCAAATTAATTCCGCGCAATCATGCTACATATTTCGCCTACGACAATTTGCGGCACGCTGCTATCGGCGAATCTCGACGATGCGAACGTCTTATTTTACATTATGCAGTGGCTTTAACGAAACACTTATGAACATTGAATATTTAAATAATTAAATTGTTTATTAAAAATAAGATTTTCTCGATAATATCTTCTCTTGCAAAATCGAGATGATTCATCAGCAATATTGCAGATTAATTATTATTCATTATGAATAAAATGTATAATTATATTACGCAACATTGGAAGAGCATTACGTTTCAAGATGTTAGCTCGTAATTTATCGATTAGTGAGGAAATCATGTGTATTTGTATATAGTTACTTCTTCTTCAGACTGTGGCTATTTTGTTTAGATGAGTTATTCTCCGAGAATTTCAGCAAAAATTTCACTAAAAAATGAATTCGTGAGTACAGTGTAACACTTCGTAACAGAGTTTACTTGCAATCTTGACCATATTCCACGCTTTCATGCGAATTTAGATAATTCTGGAAACGTTAATTAACAGTTCCATATAAATTGGAATATTTTTAATAAAGTATTAAGGTACATTCCCTTTTACATTACAATACGTAAATACTATGGGAAATGATACGATTAAAAAATCGATCACTTTAGCAAGAACTAATTAGCATTGAAATATTTATTATTCACGGAAACAGTTATCAGGAAACAGGCTTTGAAAACCGTCAATCATTTTTCACACTACCCGAATAAACTATTCCTTTAAATTACAATTATTCGAATATGGTAGAATAATCTATTATGAATAATGAATTATTATTATGCAGATGAAATATTCAATTAAAGAGAATTCATTTGTATAACTATTTTACATAGTTATTCACAAAACTATCCGTCCATCCTATATGTAACATATTTTACAGATTAAATTGACTTCAAAGTAAGAATTCGCAATTCTAATTCCCATTGATGGAAACCTAGATTAATATACTTTTGTTTAGAGTGCATTCAGTTGAAAAATGGTACCTAATAGGGTAGATGTCCCAATTACTGTCAGCGTCCCTATTACTGCCACTTTATTTATTTGACTTAATAAAAACGTAACGTATAAAGAATAGTGAACTGAATAGGAAACTATAATAATAAGAAGAACAGACCCAATTTAATGATCAATTTTTTTCTACACTATCTTTACACTTGCGTGTTTATTAAGTAAAATAAATAAAGTGGCAGTAATAGGGACATTGGCAGTAATTGGGACATATTTACCCTAGTTTATTTAAAAAAAATTCCGCGAAAGTAGTAAAGATCGTGCAAAAAATATTCGCCCAAATTCACTATTTAATTTATACAGACGTAATTACAATATTATTCATAAATCCAACTCTGCCAAATTCGAGTTTACCCTGTTCCATTCTTCCAACAAAATTTCCTCGGGAATTTCTTTGACAGACGACACCGACTAAAAATATATTAATCAAGAATTGTAAAAATTAACAGCACCCAAATTAGTAAAATATGTATTCATGTAGGGTGGACTGACACTTCCGCGAGTAACCGTAAATATTTACTCAAAACAGTCCGAATGTAGCCCAACTCCGAGCGCAATCACTGCAGCCCGTCACAAATACGCTATATTAATCTATCGCGTATCTAATCGGTTTTGCATAATCGACAAGAAATTCGCGCTACCGCGGCCCTTTGTGAGCAGCCCCCCATCTCGATCGCGGGCCTAGCATATAAATATAATTCGCGCTCTCGCGAGGGTAGCCCGTGTTAACATTTCCATACGAATATATACGGCGGTCGTTTAACGTTCCCCAATAAAGCGAGAGCGGAGCGCGGCGGCCGATACGTGCCCGGCGGGGAGAGGGCCTCTTTTCCTTCTGCATCAGCGACGCAACGAATCTCTCCGCCTTTGGAGGGCGAGCCGCCGCTAGCCCTCCGGCAAAACCGGCCGCCGAGAACAATGCGAATATATTACAGTATTCGATGCTGAAACAAAGTATGCTGCAGCGGCCCTTTTTTCTTGGTCTTTTACGAGGGTTGCGCGGGGATGAGACAAAAGCAAAACCACCCGCGGTTAACCGAGCGTCGTTCCGCGAAAATCCACGCGTAAAAGATTCCCCCCCGACGTCGCGACTAAATGGCTTTTTGCTTCTTTCTGCGGAGAGGTGCGCGCCTCTATCGGGGAATATGTTATGAAATTGCGAAAAAGAGAAGCAACGGTGCTACTATTGAGTTCAAAATGACAAACGCAACCGCAGGTATGTGGATGGTATACGCAATAGTTTGAAAGAGTAGAGTATGAGTGTCGTTTCCAGAGGGGACTTTACGAAACGTTCGAATTTACTAGATATTTTACAGCGACGTTGTTGAATAACCTTGAAATACGAAGATACTTCGCGACTATCGCGGCAATGTTTTTGTTTCGATGTGGGTTCACGCATTCCTCGAATTACTTCAGTCACTTCGACCTCAGACAACCTTGCAGGATGCCGTAGAAAGTTCCGTCCGTGGTGAGAAATCAAGGCTTCAAACCCTTTACGAGGGGCCAGATACTATTTCATCGTTGTTTTTTATTATTAGGATCCGTTACCTTATAACTGGAACATCGTGAGAATTTTGCACGGTGTAAACTTATACTTGGAAAAAAAACTCGTCGCCGCCTTTTCACCCGAGTTTCTTCACAATTCTCTCCCTCTTCCTGTCTCGTTCATACCTCTTTGGTTTTTCCTCTTTTTTTTCAAAAAGACGGGAGGTGCCTCGTTGTCTCTCCTGAATGCCACGTTGGGTTGTAACGGAGAATTTGCAATTGAATAATTGCTTCTGTGAATCCGTTACGGTTTGTAAGCAATGCAGCAACTTGTGGTGACGGTTTCCGTGCGAGTGAGGCCAGCATGAAAGACGGTTTTAGGTGGAAGAAGGGAGGATAGAAGGAAGGAAGGAAGGAAGGAATTGTTTCATAATTAGCAACGGCTAGCGAGGGCCATTCAGTGGCCGTATAAGCCAACAGTTGGTGCGGGCAATTTCCTGTCGTAAGGACATCTCCTTCCAGAAAGTTCTTTTTCCGGTGGGTGCCTCGAAATTTCAGCGGGTGACGCGATCTTATCAGTCGCCCCTGCATTTCGTTGTTTTTTTCTTTCGTTGCATTGGAAAAGGGACTGTACGTAGAATACCAACTGCAGAATTTATGTACAAATATGGTTTCTCAAACTTGTTTGCGTACGTATTATCAGTGAGGTTAGTACATTGTTGCACTAAACGTCTTTAACAGAGGACTGGGGTAAATGTCCCAGTTACTGCCAGTGTCCCTATTACTGCCACTTTATTTATTTTACTTGGTAAACACGCAGCGTGTACAGATAGTGTAGAAAAAAAATTATCATTAAATTGGGACTGTTCTTATTATTATAATTTTCTATTCAGTTCACTATTCTTTATAAGTTACATTTTTATTAAGTAAAATAAATAAAGTGGCAGTAATAGGGACGGATAATATATTATATATACCTAATATTGCATATATCTAATATTATATATACCCAATATAAATCTGTCCGCTTAATTAAAAATTGATAAGATCCAAGTTCCCAAAGATCTCAAATATCCCCAGAACTGAAACGCGACAGAAGTGATCTTGGGGTTAGCATAAATTGACCAGATATTTTCTCTCCCAATGCGGGACAAGGGAGCAAGCAAAAACAAAAAAAGGTTAAACAGATCCGTGAGGATATCGTTTCCGCAGTTTATTGAAGCATTTGTAATATATTTTCGAAACAGTAACTTAATGCCACTGCGAAAATGTAAAAAGGTTACACGTCCAATCCGGGACACTGCGGGACAAAGGGCTGAAATGCGGGACGTCTGGTCACTTTAGGTTAGCACGATGGAGACTCGTGCCTGAGCGAGGACGCGAAAGTGAAGGTAAGCGCGTGAGAAGAAATTCGCAAGAGCGGAATACCGTGAAACGGTCGGCCGTTTTCTTGGGTTTCGGTTTTCTTTGGCCGTGCAACGGTGCTGCAGTATTATCACGTGCGTATATTGACCTAGTGGTACGGAGCACCTGGCCAGGTGTACGCCTCGTTTCTCGGCGTTTCATGAAGCGTGAAGTGGCCGGTAACGGTCGGGTCGATAGAGACGGTGGGGGGAAACCAGAGAGGGAGAGAGAGAAATCGTTTTATGCACTATGGGAACGGACGAAATAGAAGCGGTGAATGAGCTCGGCGCATAGACGGCGCTTTGCACGATGCAGTTTCCTTCGATTGCCGAGCACGGCCACTCGCTGGCAATTAATGAAAATCCCTGACACGTAGCTTTTAATTTGGCCGGGATGCGGCTCGTTCTAATTAGAAACGCAGTCGCGCCACCGTTTGCACGATAATTGAGCCGTTAATTAGAGTCTATCGTCTGCCCGCGATTTTGCGAATCGGTTCAATTAGGCGTTCGTTTAACAGAGTAGTTATGTATAGGTAAGGTTTTCTAGCAGTGTCTGATGTAAATTTAGAATCTGCCATTTAACGTGGCGAGTCGTTAAATAGTTTGTTTAATTAAAGTAGTTTGTATAATTAAAAGTAGGTTAGTATTATTATCGTATTTAGATTATTTCTATTTAGAATATTCTCTGCTGGCATTTGCATTTGAAGGGCAAGGGAAAAACAGGGAATGGTACAAAACAGCTTTATCGAGAAAATTAAGTATTTTATGTATTCCAGTGCGTTAGTTGTGTTTAACTAGTATACCAAAATTTTAACGTTTTCTTACGGGGGCATTTGAACTTTATAATCCTTTGTGATTCGACTGTTCTGTAGTCCCAGTTGCCATAAAGGAAATCTTAATTTATACAACAACTTTTTTTAATTGAAAAATAATTTAACTTAATTATTAACACATTCCGTGCCACGTGTACCACCGGTGGTACACTCAGACATATTTATTTAATGCGCTGAATATATATGTTTATGACAAATTTAATTCTGTAAAAAATATTTCTACTAAAAGATTGAGGCATTAGACAAAATGCAGTATAGAACAAAGCACATAAGTTTCTTTGATTGTTATATTTACAATAATTAATAATTACATGTAATGGTTGATTTTGTTAAAGCAAGAGATACATAAAAACGGATTTTTCGGACAATCGCTACGAAACGTCATTACTCTTATAGTTTTTAATCTTGCTACTTCAGTACCAAAATTTTTTACATTTTGTTTATAGCAAGAACTGCAACGTTGTCTAGCTGTCCTCGCTTTGCCCTCTTGCTTTTTAATATCATGTCGTTTTCTAGAGTGTGTCGCAATTTCGGAAGACGAGTGTGGTTTTCATCCTCACAGTAACATAAATAATTAGCTAATCGTTTTCTAAATTCTACTATTGATATAGGATTCCGTTGCTGAGTATTATATAATATCCAAGCATTTACAACTGATGATATAATGAAATATATGTGTGATAATATATTAATCTTTAGTCGAAATATCAAATGGCCTGAACGACAAGTCAGGCAAAAAGGGCTTGGCACGGAACGTGTTAATAATTAATAATTTAACCTAATTTAAAAAAACTTTTTTTCATAAAATCAGAATCTAAATTTCGGGCGAAGTCGAGTAGTAAATCTAGTATGCTATAAATCGCAAAATGTCGAAAATGGACATTCTCTGTTTTTCCCGTTACCCTTCATTTAATCGCTTCTCGATATTTTAGCGATCTTCATATTGTTCCCCACTTTTTGAGCTATTAAGAACGAAAGATTCATCTTCAGACGGTGTCACGAATTAAAACAGTTAAATATTTGTTTATATATTTATTTATTAATAAACTGGTGTGCCTCTTTTTGAGTCGTGACGTTTAAGTCATTTACATTTGGGATAGAGACTTCGGTAGCTCGAATATAATTATGTTAGAACGAGAGAATTTGCTGGCTTGAAACGAAAATATGAACTGCCCCCCTCCGCGCTGAAAAACTCCTATTTAACCTTTAGAGGGCCAGGATTTTTTCATTCAAGTTGTAAATTTTATTTGCTTAAAATTTATGCATATATACCACCAAAATAGCCGGCAAAGTATCCAAATTCTTAAATGCTGGGTAGAGAGGTTTCACCCTCTACCCTCGAATGGCCAAGATGGAGTTAAACCCAAACATTCAAACGATCAGTGGCGGATTTGACAGGGCGGCCGATGAGCAGTTGCTGCCTAGGCCCCTGCATAGAAGGCCCCGCAGGGCCCCATGAACAAAAAAAAATTATGAATAGGTATGGGTATCCAAACACTACATTTTTCCGTGCTACTACACTTGGCCCGTTTTTAGTAAACTACCTCACCATTTTCCCGAAAAAATGGGCCCCTGCCCAGGACCCCCTAAGGCCCCATCTTCAAAAAAAATTCACTGTACACTATATTTTTTTTCTGCACTACTACACTTAGCCCGTTTTTAGTAAACTACCTCTTCATTTTCCCGATAAAATGGGCCCCTGCCCAGGACCCCCTAAGGCCCCATCTTAAACAAAAATTCACTGTACACTATATTTTTTTTCTGCACTACTACACTTAGCCCGTTTTTAGTAAACTACCTCTTCATTTTCCCGATAAAATGGGCCCCTGCCAAGGACCCCCCAGGGCCCCATCTTAAAAAAAAATTCATTATACAGCATACTTTTTTTCTGCACTACTACACTTAGCCCGTTTCTAGTAAACTATTTTCCCTCAAAAACGGGCCCCTCAGACGTTCGCCACCTGGGCCTTTTTTCTTAAATCCGCCACTGCAACGATCCAACGTACATCGCTGACGAAGTCCAGACACTGGCATCGGCGAAATGACATCGCAGCGCAGCCTTGAAAATCCTTGAGTGTCACGATTTCGAGGACTGCTTTTGTGAACAAGGGTTACGGCGTAGTCCCTCAGCAGATGAGCGCGCCGAGCTCGAGGGAGGTCCCTGCCTTGGTTGTTTGCTAAAATGCCCGGCCAACACTCGAGACTACATCTGGGTCTTCTCACTAAACTTTCCCCGACCTGGCCATTCGTTACGCACGTAACAACTGCCTTCCTAACAATTTTCAAATTAATTAAAACTGATCATCAACATCCTTGATTCCAGTAGCAAAAGGGTGCATTATAATTTGTAGAATTATCTAAGCTACATAAATTATTTTCAAAATTGTCAAATTCATTAGAAATTCATCGGCCTTGTTATCGTTATTTATAAATCCACTTTAATTTATCCTTCATATCTAAACACTGCAGTTTAATTTGCATACAGTGTGAATTCTCAAAATGAAGCAAATTTTTATAAAGTAGCAAGTGGCCACTGCTGGATGTTGTGCATTTCTTTTGGCAAACTTTAAGCCATATTTGCAATGCGAATCACAGTCGGCGAAATTTAGAGAAATGACTCGGTAAGGAAATTCACGCGTCCCCTTGGCCGCACACGCCGATAGGGCGGCACAAAGAAATAATTATGCATTCATGAAATTCAAGAAGGATGCACATTTGTAAGCGAGACGTAAGCACCATCCGACACGCGGCGCCATTCCTGCAACCCAATGGAAAGTGTTCTATCGTTTACAGAAAGGATAAGCAACGCCACACGCTTAGAAGGATTCGCGGAATCCGTGAGGTATCCCTTGCGGACATATCACAGGAAGTTTACAATGTATATTCGCAATTCGATAAGCTACAATAAGCCTCTTCAGTAGGAGAGGCAAGCCCAGCGATACAATAATGTTACCGTTGCGATGCGAATGTATTTTCAGTATTTGCACTTGGGAAATAAGGGCAACTATTTATTTAGATTTTATTAAACTCGTTTTTTGTTATTTTCTACATTCTGTTTTAAACAGGAAATCTTCTATGAAGATAGAAAAGTAATTATTTTGCAATAGTTGGTGACTAATTAATTCTCGTAATTGGCTATTACTGAAATTTTGACAAATTGCTTTCAAGATTCTTACTAATCAAGTAACAAGTGAAGCCTTTTCAAAATTTAAAATTATTACAAAAATCTTTTAGGCATTGTCTATTTTTGCATTTTTATCTGATAGGTTGGAAGAAATTGTATTTCACGGCATTAGGAAAATCGTTTAGAAATTGTGGATTTTTGTATTTTTATCTGATATCTTAGAAGTAATTGGTTTCATACCATTTTTCGTGATTGGCAAAAATTGTATTTTACGGCATTGTAATTTACCAATCCAATTGCAATCTGCCACATTTACAAGTTATAGATATGAAATGGAATAAAATTCCCAAAACGAAAATTCTGATTCTAATGAAACTTTGTGTGAATGTAGAGCACTTTAGATTAATGGAAGGAGAAATTTATTTTTCTGCAGAAATTCGCTCTGAAGGGATGAAATGAGCCCTTATAGTTATCCTGTTTTTTCGTTTTTTTAATACAATTTCTTTATTTCTGTCTTGAAAGTGTGATAGTGCATAAAAAGTTGAACAACTCATATTTAAAGTTTTATTCAATCTCACACTGCTACAAACTTATATTAAAAGGAACGCAAAAACTTGAGAATCTTAAGCGCTAATTTCTCACCCCTTCCGACTAAATTTCCGCTGAGAAAAAAATGCTCCTTGAATTCTCCAATATGCTGTACCGTCAAGGACCCGATTCCTGATCAGTTTAGGAAAATAAACCAAATAATAAGCTCATTATAATACGAATTTATTCTAACAAATTACTAAATAATTATGAATTATTTTGAAATTTATACGCAAAGTTTGATAGCTCATAGTAAAACATGTGAAGGTGTTCAGAAACCTCTCCCTTCTCACTTTCAAAGGTAAATTATAAAATAATTTTTGTGTGTGCACTATTTTAATACCAAATTAAAGATAAAACACAAATTTACTGAAATAACAAAAAATCGGGTAAACTTTACCTCTGGGAAACCAATTTTTTTCATCAAAAATTTATATGGATCGAAAGCACGTATCAAACAACATGCAAAAATACAAATTTTGAGTTTAGGAATCTATTCAGTAAAAAGTTATTAAGTAAAAGGGACTACAGATACTAAAAAAGGGACTCAGATACTAAAAACCTACCCTCTTCCTACTTTTCCTGGGAAAAAAATTATTTTACGCGCCCCCCGTACTAATCTAGCCCGAACCAATACTAATACCCTGGACAAATTAGAAAGTGGAATACCTTGCAAAATACTTTAATTAGTTTTTAAGAACATACTGCTTTTTTATGGCAAGGTTAAAAAATATATCAAAACTTTGCAACTTTTTCGCCTCATAACATTTCAACAAATAAATTCCTGAACTCAAAATTGATATTTTTGTGTTTTCGATCCATATAAATTTTCGGTGAAAAAAAGGTTTCCCAGAGGTAAAGTCCACATAAAAAAATCTTTTAAATTTGGTTAAGTTTTCCCTTTAGTTACTCTTAAGGCAGGATACCGCCTTTGACTGCGATTTTGGAGGCGTTTTTCATGAATTTTTTTTGCATACAAAGAATGCGCAGAAAAAGAATCGGTTTTAGTCACTTATTAATATAACTTTAATGTGTAATTACACATTTTTTGGAAACTGAAAAAGTAAAAAACAATCTCTTGTAGGTGGCGCCAAAATACATTCCTTTGGAGGAACACCGTTAGACTGCGTGTCAAATTCTGCTCTGTACGTGGCTCTTAGAAAAAAAACCAAAGAATGTTCCTATTAACAGCAATATTTTTTAATGCTGTACGTAGGGATTTTACGAAATTTCGATTTTTAAGAAAATGGCACTCATTTTAACAAAAAGGTCAATTTTTTAGGGTAAAAAAGTTTATAAAATTGGGCACCAAAAAAAAATAACAACGCTACAGCAAAAGTCCTACGTACATCATTAGATTATACCACGGGGAACAATTGTGCACAGTTTAAAGTCAATCCGATGAAAATTGTAAGAGTAATTTGACACGCAGTCTAACGGTGTTCCTCCAAAGGAATTTATTTTGGCGCCACCTACAAGAGAGACTTTTTCAGTTTCAAAAAATGTGTAGTTACAGATTAAAGTTACATTAATAAATGACTAAAACCGATTTTGTTTCTGCGGATTTTTTGTATGCAAAAAAATTCATGAAAAACGCCTCCAAAAATCGCAGTCAAAGGTGGTATCCTGCCTGAAGTGATCAGGAACTGGGTCCTTCACTGTACATTCACACGAAATTTCATAAAAATCAGAAGCTTCAGATTACAAACATTTCCTTGCACACGAAACTGTCAGATAAAGTGTCAATTATTACTCGGGTCAGAAATTCCAACAAAGGCTTAACAAAATAAAACGCGAAAGCATTGAGAACGGGGGTTCGCTAAATCTTTCGATTGGCCGTTAATAAAGTAAAAAGAGACGCGACCATTGAATGCATTGCTATCGCAACTTCGGTGGGTCGAAAGATCGAAAGATCGCTATCGGCATTGTAATGGCGCGTCCCTGCTCTCTCTTTCACTCGCCTCCTCGCTCCCTCCCGCGGCATGCACGTACACGCGCGCAGACAGGATGCGGAGAGTCGAAAGTATAGAGCGTTAAGGGCTGCTGGCGCGGGGCTGATGCAGGGCTGGCTGCTGGTATGCGTATAACGAGCGGCTGCGGCGGGGCCCGACGCTGGTCCCACGATTCTCGGAGCGAGAGCCCGCGCAAAAAGGCCAAGAATGCCCCGATACCTTGATAAACGCATTAAATCGCGCGGGGAGTCACCGTTGCACGCTTGTTTCAAACCGAGCCCTCGCCCGTTTTTTACCTCCTTTTTTGCGACACGAATTTTCCGTAAAAGTTCTGCTGCAACCTGTTTCCGAAAATGTCGAGCAACATTCAATGCCACTCAGTTAATCTTTTAGTCCGATTTCCCCGAAATTATTACAGCGATTCTATTTCCGGCGTACTTTTTACGATTTTTGCCAGGTTTTTTTGCTTTTTCTCTTTTTTAAATTGAGGACACTTTAAAATTTTTAAAAATAGGACCCTTTTTTAAATTGAGGAATGGGACTAACTCACATTGAAAAAAATTATTACAGTTATTAAAAATTATAAAAAGTTATTTTTATTTCTCCTATTTTATATGATTAGTGGAGTTTATTGGAATAAAGTATACTAAATTAATTTGAAAAAATTGTGGGTTAGTGCTTTTGTTGTTCTCAATGCCTTAAGAATGAACTTCAATAACATACAAAATAAGCGAAAATCTTTGAAAATTGGAGGCATGAATTTAGAAAAATTGATTCGGTAGTTTTTAAATTAGGCATTTAACTTTCAATTTAACATAGAATTTCCGAATCATGAAAATTATGTATATATAAAAGTTTTATTAATATAATTAAGATATATATGATCAACATTCACCAAATACAACACATTGGCACACATTTCTCTGCTTTTCATGTAAGTAAAAAGGAAAATTATAGTTTGATTATTTAATTTCTAACAATTGCCTTTCAGGTACATTCCAATAAACAAGTTTATGATAAAAGATCAAATATTCAATAAATTGACAAAATAAGATAAAAAATAAGAGCGAATTGAACTCAATTTGCGATAAAAATACACCATTGCCATTTCTGACTGGTTTTCATCACAGGAAAAAGCCTTATTAATATCACGGAAATGGATTAACTTTTGACTAAGATTGTCACTGAAGTTCATCCTTAAATGTTTCTTGCTCTTAGATTTTCGTTTCATTATTAACTTTCATTTTAAGTGTTCGTGTTTATAAAGTTAGTTTTTTTTATTTTGGGGAGTATATATTATGCAGTTCGTGGAGAAAAGTCTGATGTTTGCGATTACACGTGCGGGCCCTTGATAAATGCAGGATAATATTTTATCAGTTTGAAACTATAGGTTGCTACGGATTGCAACCTGTAATTATGGTGCACCGACCTCTCTTGTGGTTTCGGTGCGTTGGGAAGAAATTTCGGGGAAAAAGAAGAACGTGTCTGGACCTCGATAAACGCAGTAAATTGCACGAGAAGAGCAGCTGCACTTGATTGCTTCAGGCATCATCGCCATAAAATCACGTGACAGGAAATTTATAAAAACGCTGTTACCAACGAGCTATAAGAAATGCCTGGTAGAAACTAATTTTTTGCGTGAAAAAGGCAGCGTTAAAGACGCGATGAAGGTGAATTAAAAGTGTAACTAACAATTTAAGTTGCAGAAAAACATTTGCGAAAATAATGCTAAATTTAATATCTTAAATTTTGGTTTCAAAAAAGTTTCTTCTTCTTTCAAATTTTGATATTACACTATCATACCACGAAAGAGAATTTCCAACACTCCAGTGGTGCCATATGAAAAAAAAGAAATTTGCCAAAACTTGCGAAAAATTCATAAAAATATAGAACTTAAAAGAAAGTGTTTAGTTGTAACCCAGTTATATTTAACATTGTTGTCACGCTTTACAAAATGAAAGAGAAGAGAAGTAAAAAGTATTCTGACATTTCTGACAATTTGGAACAAGGTTGTTTGTTGCATATGCGAATGATTGAAAGTGTAAACTTGACAACCAGACGACAGGTGTCTGGCTGTCTCTAGCCACGTCAGAAAAATATTACGAGCCACACCTGGTGACCATTTATTACAATTCCAAAGACATTCGAAAGCAATCCACGTAAGCCAGTGAAGCATAATGATGTGTATTTTATTTTTGTAAAATGTTCGAGTCGTCCTTCTGTAATTGTCCGCAAGAGTTACGTACGAAATATCTTAAAATAAGTGGCTGTAAATAACGCCACAGGCACTGAAGGAAAATAATTTACAAAACGCGTAGTTTAATCATTTTATTCAAATTATTATGAATTGAAAATTTTATTGATTTCAATTTAGCGGGGCATTATTTTGCAGCACATTATTTGGTTAATTTTACTGCGCAAGAATATTTATATACATAAATATCTGCAAAAGAAGAAAATACGGTATTTTTTGCTTCAAATTAACCAAATAATGTGCTGCAAAATAATGCACTGTTAAATAATGCCCTGCTAAACTGAAATAAAAAAATTTTCAATTTATAATAATTGGAATGAAATTATTAAACTACGTGACTAGGAAGGAGCTTCTCCGCTTCAAAGGAGTTGCGCGCGCGCGACTCTGCGCATGTGTCGCACTTACGTGTGAAAGGAATATCCCTCCGCGTTTCTTAATCTGCACGGATATGCAGGTAGCGACTGTGAAAGGCCCGCGCGTAGGTTTCCCGACCATTGGGTTACTTAAAGGCGCAGGTGCTCGTTTTCCGATGGTTCTAGAAACGAAGGTAAAGCCTTCTCCACGCCGAGCTTGGTCGTTTCAAACTGCCACATTTAATATTTTAAAACACAACTCGTCGAAGAAAATTTGACCTCAGAATCTATTTACTGAAAATTAGAATTGGCCAACTTTTATGTAGATACGCAAACCCGGGAACAGGATTTGCAATATCTGTTAATTAATTTATCCTCCCACAATAATTAATCCTTTATACTACACTTTAATTGCAAAGGAATATAAGATTTTCGAGTACATGGAAAGTAATTTCAACTCAGAATTCATTTGACAAAAAATCAGTACATAACAATAACTAATTTACACTTTCCTTATACTTGGAGTGCAGAGGGATAATATGTATATAATACAATTTTTAAGAATAATTCTATAGCCTTAATACACCGAAGAGGAAAATCTTCGTGTACGACGAAATCTGCTAAGGGTGGGAAATGTCGTGAAACATCTGGAGGGCTGAAACGTTGGCCCGTTTCCGTTAAAGATGCCGGGATAAGGGAGGAGGGTGTGCATCGTCCCGTGGCGTTTCAGAGAAACGGCAGAAGGGCGCTGCATGACATCCAAGACCGCAAGGGAGGAAACGAAAAAATTCAACTACCTTTAAAGATCCCTCGGGTCTCACGGAAGGAGGAAGACAATCATTTCCCGTCATTATATTCGTAACGCATGAAAATTTGATACAGCCAAATATAAAAGGCAAAACAAAAATAATAATAATATCATTGGAAAACTAAAGAATTTTGCTTGAAAATTTTTTCTAGTCTTTCAAATCTGCGTAATATTTAGCATTACTACATTTTGAATGCAGTACAATAACTCTCAAGCGATAGTCTTTGCGAAATAAAAAATATCCTGAATCTAATTACTTTAAGTTAATTACTCTAATTAATTTAAGTTAAGGAGATGCCTTCAGTAAAGACTCATATTTTGTTTTTAAAAGAAAGCGCTCGTATCTTTAAATTAGGAATCTTTCCCCTGTCGTGTAATACAACTACCCCCTCGGGGCTTCAAAGAGAACTCGTAAAAGTCTAACGGGATGTGTGTTTGGTTTATCCTCGAAATGGGAAAAACAAAATTATGCAAAGTCATTGAAAATAAAATAATTCTGTTTTAGGGAATCGACTAGCCGGGATATTTTTAATTAAAAGAAAAGTGCAACAAGGGGTTGAAAAATATTACTTTAAATTTAGGTGTGAAACTTTTTGAGTGCAGAGGAGCATTTGCATATTCGATTTTATTTAAAACGATTATATAAACCCATTGTCGCATTTTGTGCGATGTAAAATTTTCGATCTCCTTCGACGCGCTGGATTTTAATGGTTGCGCGTTACGTTTCGTCCTTTGCATCGAATGACATTGTCATTCACAGCCGTTACTCACTTGTCCCCTCGTTCAAACGAATTTCCTCCATTGTGCTCCGTATCTTTGTTCGCGCGCGCGATGCAAAGGATTGCTATTTGCGTTGTGCATCGTTTCGATTCTGTTACAGTCTCTCGCCGCTATTTCATAAATTTTATTAGACGTCATTCTCGCTTCTCGAGTCTTTTATGCTGCGTATTTCCTGAGTGGAATCTTCTTTCATCAGAGCCAAAGCGTTTCTACAATAATCCATGATAGAATAGACACAGTGCTTTTATTATTATACCATGGAAAATAGTAGAGGGAATGCTTATGGAGATTAGATGTAATCGGAAGAAGCTTAGCAAATATTTTAAAATTACAGGGATGGTTTTGTTGGATATTGGTATTAAATATAGAGTTTATTAGGACTTACTTAACGCAAACGCATTGTAATTTCATAATGCTCGTTTCAGTTTTTTATTTTCCTTCTAGGTCACGAATTTCTCTCTTTAAATAACAAATTTTAACCTCTTAAGGTGCGAAGAAAAAAGAAACATTGCAAAATCAATGAGAAGGTAACTTTTGGAAGACTAAAAATCACAAGAATTGCTTTTTATTTGTTTATTCGTTTATAGGATATATAAAATTTGTTATTGCCAATGGTAATGATTTTATTCTATATGCTGTGTATTAAAAAAATGGTACGTTTAACTTCGTTCTTCTAATGTTATGTCAACTTTTTAGCATTAGTTTATTACTACGTTTTGCAATGGAGGAAGTGATCCTGATAGGAAGTTGAAATCAGAATTAGTTTCAATACGGAGATTATAAATATTATTTCGAAATAAGATTATATAATCTCTATATGGAAACGAATTATAAATAAAATTTTGAATTAAGATTATATAATTTCTATATGGAAACGAATTATAAATAAAATTTCGAATTAAGATTATATAATCTCTATATTGAAAGGAATTAAGATTCGAAATAGTATTTATAATCTCTATATTGAAACTAATTCTGATTTCAAGTTTCGAGACTCGTTCCTATCAGGATCAATTCCTTCATTGCAAAACGTAGTAATAAACTATTGCTAAAAAGTTGACATAACATTAGAAGAACGAAGTTAAACATACCATTTTTTTAATACACAGCATATACAATAAAATCATTACCATTGGCAAGTACCTACAAAGTGACAAGTTCTTCTTATATTTAAACATTTCTATTTCTCAGTGTCAATTAAAAAGAAAAATCATTTGACCCCTTATGAAATAAACGTTGATTTTTAGAAAGAAATTCTTAATTTATTAAAGGAAATAATTCGCAACATAACTTCTGATTTCTAATAAAATAATCAAACATATATTTTTATTTTTATAAATAAAATAATCAATTAATTACACTTTTTACACATGACTGGATACTCCTTCATGCAAGTAAATTTTGAAAGGGGTCGTTTGACCCCGCATGGTATGTTTAGTGTTAATAGAAATAGGAAGTAATTGGGAAAAATAAGTATTGCAACTATGATGCAATACTTCGTCACAATGGTGGGGCTAGATTGCTGGGCACGTGGCACTCGATTCGCATCAATTCCGCCTTTTCCGGTGAACCCCAGGTATCCTGTTCGCACTTGGCCAGTCAGCCGCGACCTTTCTCCTCCAAGTATCACCTGCGTTATCCTTATCTCTTCAATCGAGAGCAACGACACTGTTGTATCCAACCTTTCGGCGTATTGTCACTTGCCCTTCGTGTCCACAGCTCGTGCTGTGGACTCTGTGTATAAGATATGCCAGTAATTCTGAAAGCGTGCCCAAGTAAATAAACTGTGAAATTAAATTTATCCCGTATTTTTCGCACACTGAAACTCGAGCTAAAAAATATTTTACGCAAGTCACTTTCCTAATCAACAGCACAAACTTTATTCAACATCGCGTTTCGGTAGCAGTGACTTCCTTCAGCTTTATGCACGCTAATTTGAAAATCGAGTTGAAAAGTTTTGATTTTACAAATAAAATTTAATTTTGAATTTCTTTCAGAATAAAGATCCACGATAAAGATATAATTGCACATACCCAACATTGCTTGGTGTTTATGCAGAATGCAAAAGTCCTGAAGGAACCTTCAAATATTTGCAAACTGAATTAATAAGGCTAATATCGTTATAGATTATAGGGGCGTGTCTAGTTGAGCTTAATTGTGAAATTTGTTGCAAATACATATGAGCCGTTCAGAGGACAAATCGATTAACTCCACTTTTTGAAATATTTTAATTTATTATAAATAAAAAAAGTAATGACTGAACCAAGTGCCTTTGACACTTAAATTTAAAATATTTCAAAAAGTGGAGTTAATCGATTTGTCCTCTGAACAGCTCATATATATAGGTGCCTTTATGCATGGTTTAACATTGGTGTTATATTCATATTTTTTCGTTTATATAAAAAATTGTTGCAGTATGAATTTTTGCTTATTTTTGCGATGAAGTGTGAACCAAAATGGACCGATAAGAATTTTTCTGAGTAAAATAGAAAAATGATTATACTAAGGGTTAATAGAAAGCTTTTGACAGAAAAGTCTACAACTTTTGGAGGTACCAGATTTTCGCCTGTTCATTGTTCCACGAAATTGTGAATCGATTATGCAACTGTGGCGATCGCGAGTGAGAAGTCGTCTCGAGCGAGAGAGGCAGCGTGGCCCAAGGGTCGACTACTTCCGGTGGAGATACGAATTGAGTCCCTCAACTCTAATCTCCGAGGATTTTATCTCGCGTAGTAACAAGCAGAGATCGCGGTACGTTACTGCTGAAATCCTTTCGACCCTTCTGCGAAAAGATAGCGCGAACTGCAACGTCAGGATAACTCGACGCAAGGTAACGCGCATAAATTTATTGCACTGGTCTGCAAACATCCCCATATAAAGAGCTCTTTCTCACAACTGCGTGCAAGGTTTTTGCAACGTTTCGTGAAAACGTGAAGCGGAATTTAAATTTTCCTTTTCTGTGTATTTATCGATTACCATATATATTGTATTATTAATCTCTGCAAAGGAAATTAGTGTTGTTTTACAATATCTATTTAGGGATATCTATGATTTTATTATTTAAGTAAAAGAATTGTAATTTTCAAGAGTTTTGAGGTATTTACATTTTTTAGCAAATGGAATATTCGCAATACTGTTTTAAAAAATGCAAGCCAATACCAAAGTTTATCAAATCACATTATTAAATTGCGAATTTCTTATTCTGAAACTGTTAAATAATTTTTTCACGTTAGTTTAGTCAAGATGAAAATTCGAAAACACTTATATTCGTACTTCTAAGATTATTGAATTTATTAAAATATAATATGATCATAATGTTCATATTTAAGTAACAATGTTAACGAATTTGGAGTTTCTTTTTCTGTGTATTTATCGATTACCATATATATTGTATTATTAATCTCTGCAAAGGAAATTAGTATTGTTTTACAATTTCTATTTAGGGATATCTATGATTTTATTATTTAAGTAAAAAAAATGTAATTTTCAAGAGTTTTGAGGTATTTACATTTTTTAGCAAATGGAATATTCGCAAATATTGTTTAAAAAAATGCAAGTCAATACCAAAGTTTATTAAATTGCTCGTTTCTTATTTTGAAACTGTTAAATAATTTTGTCACGTTAGTTTAGTCAAGATGAAAATTCAAAAACTTATATTCGTAATTCTAAGATTATTGATTTTATATAATAAAATATAATATGATCATAACGTTCATATTTAAGTAACAATATCAACGAATTTGTAGATTTTCTTTTTCTTGAATATTTCATTTCTCCCCACGGAGGCACAACCGACAGAAATTTAAATGCTTCCAACGTAGAGGTTTTTCCAAAGACTGTTCCCCCCATAAATTTTTGTAGATATGCACGGCGTGGCAAGCAGAGAATTCAAGAGAGGTCAAAGTAGCTAACAAGAACGGAAGGGACGATAGAAAGGGACCGTCCCTAAGATAGGTCTGCCTAGTAACAGCTGCTCAGAATTTGAACTAAGTATCATGCAGCAATGTTGTACGAGGATTATTTCCCCAATGTAAAGCCGCGTTCCTACTTGGAAAAAAAAGAGAACAACACTCGCTTTCAGTGACAATTAAATTACCATTACTAAACACTAATAAATTAAAAATTCTAAAATTAAAATTGTTATATTATTCAATAAACTTCTGCGACCTGTTTCTCTATTACAAAGCTCCCGAATATGTCTCTGTGCATTGAAGAAGGAAAGGGGAAAAGAAGGAAAAAGGATAGCGGCGAAAAATCCTGTCGTCAAACAGGTCCGATAGAATTTGTTAATAGCGCAAGGGCGTTCGAGATGCGTCGGGAGGGCCTTGTGTCCCGGGGTTGAAATATAGTTACGGTTGAACCGGGTCCAGCTTTTCCCGTAGCTTTCCTCTTTACGATCCCTCGCCATTGATTATTCTTGACAGCGTTTAAGAGAAGCCAAGAGAAGAGAAGGAAAACCAATAACAGTGCAGGGAAGAGGGAAAGAGAAAAGTTCGGGGCTGTGTTGGTTGGAGGGTGGGCGGGGGAAGAGGCGAGGGAAAGATAGGGACGCAGGAATGTACAACAGCTGCCCCTATCCCCATGGGTTTGCTTTTGAAACCCTGGCGGCGTCCAATGAGAGATAGTAGCTCAATGCAGTGCGAGCGAGCGAGAGGGAGAACGGCAGCTGAGGCTTATTTAAATAAATTTTATGTGGATAATTGTGAAAGTACAGTTTTTATCTTGCATCTGCTTGGATCTTCAAGCAGCACCTCGCTGGGAGTTTCTTCTGTTCGCGGTGTGTTTGTCATTTGATTATTCGCCACTTTGTCATTTATTTATCAAATACTTCAGCTCTGATCTTTCAAAGTAATATAAATTAATGAAATAAAAGAATATAATATTTGATTGATTTATGTTTCTAATTAAACTATGGTGTAGGTAATCTTTGTCTTCAAATTTCTAATACCGAATCTAAGATTTTTCGGAGTCTGTGGCATTGCTTGAAATAATTACAGTTTATACAGATGTAAAGTCGTGAATTATGGGACGTAAATAATTTTTAATTTGGGAGTTGTACACGTAATATATTAAGGGGTCAGTCCACTGTGAAGTCGTGAAGGATGTCATTTTTTAGGATTTATTTTTCAGTAAACGGAATGTCCAATGTAAATAATGTTTCGTCTACTTATTAATATACTTATTGACAGTATACAAAAATCTATTTTAAATTCTTAACAGTTTCTTTTTAATTATATATAACACTAATTACGAGCGCCTTGAGAAAGCGACATAGTGTTGGTGCAGGTGATTCCGGGAGAACGACGCATTTGAAACAAAAAATTCAAAGTGTCTTGTAATCATTATGAGTGTGGTGATCGCCGGAACCGGGATTATTTTTACTGATAAAAAATTAAGAAAATGGCGGAGGTTTAAAGCTTAAGTGTCGAAAAACGGTAAATTTTTCAATCATTTTGCCTTGTAAAAAGTATGAAATGTTTAATCAAAAAAGATTTCCGTGGTTCCGGGCCATAGCCAATGATGTGCTGAATAACGTGTAAAAATTTCAGACTGATTGGTCAAATAGTTTCTTTGCAATCCCCTGCACTAGTTGAAAAAAAAGTTATTTCGAGATAATCGCGCTTAAAGTTTTAAAACAAATTAAAAAAATTCTTTTAAATTTTTTCTGTATAATATAAGAGTAGCTTAATAAATGCCAAAAAGATTTATTGCATTATCTGTACAGGTAGTGAGTGCAAGGTTTCGTGAAGTGGTAGTGATTGGTCTAACATAAAGCGATTTATGAACGAAGCAGGTGGCATGGAAAACAATTTCACGTGCTTATTTAGACGTAAAGGCATTTGACGTTTAACGACAGCTCGGTGTCCATCTGTTATTTATTATTTGCTATGCCGAACGAAAACAGGCCAGCTCGGAGCGATGGGTAGTGTACTTCAGTCGCGACTGCAGCAGAGAGAGAGAAGACGGAGATGAGAGCATGAAAGCGGAGACCGTAAAGGGAGAAACCTCCCCTGCTTAGAATGATAAACCTCGCCGTCGCTGGAACGGCAGCTGCGCCGCTCAGAAAACGTTTTTGTCCACGCGCTCTTTCTCTTCCACTCCCTTCTTTTTTCTTTTGTACAGGCGCCGCCCCCTTTTCACATACGCCACCTTATCTGAAAATCATCCAATCCGTTTCCAATCGGCTCGGTGGCGATCGGAACCACCGCTTGCGCGTTGTGACATTGATCCTCTTCTCTCAATGTCAACGATTGTTTTCCTTCTACAGAAATCGTTACTCAGAATTCCCTTAAAGTAAGGTGTCTGTTCTCGATAAATATCAGGCGAAAATATTCGTGAATAATTCGCAAGATTTTTCTACGCTTATTTATAAACACGTGTTTATTTTAATCTACTTATCAGTTGATAATAATTTTTGAACAGTGAAATATGTTCATCTTCACAGTTCTTGTATATAAATATGTTCTATCGAGTTGATTCGCCGCTAGCAGATTACTGGAACTGGCTGCAAGGCAACACAATGGTTCTTATAATTCTTCAATGGGTCTCCCTTGGCGAACTCGACAACGCAGTCTCGCGCGCTTCGCCGCGCGTAGCTCGACACGTGCGCGCGCATGCTTATGCTGGTTCGCGCTAAATGGCGGAAATGCCGGGGCGAATGACGAATCGCAATTCTAAGCGAGGCCAACGACACACCATTGCACGCGTTTATCCACGAAACCTAAGAAAACGAGTGGCACTTTATCTGCTGCTGTCGCGTGAACGGACACCTGCTCTACTTGCAGAAAATAGGGTAAACGCACCAATAAATGAACACTATTATAAAATTATATTTGCAGCGCGATTGCTTCCACGTGCTGCAAAAATTGTTTGAATATTAAACAAGAAATTAAAAGAAGTCTCTGATTAATCGGGTGCTTATTTTAATAACTTATCTTACTAATTTTGATAAAAAATGTTCATTTACTGGTATATCCTATTTTAGAAAAAAACAACCCTGAAATTCGTTTCTCTCCAGAAAACAAACCCAAAATTTAACCACCCTTATTTTAGAAAACTCAACCAAATCTAAAAACAAATTAAATACTTTCCACTGCCTTTGTTTTCTGGTTTTAATTTAAAATACCAAATAAAGAAAAATTTGCTGGAGTTTTTCGATAAATTTGCAACCTTTTGCATCTAATTTCGTATTTATTTCGGATACCACTATGCCACTGAAGAATCTTTATTCTACCATTTACAAAATGCAGTTGCATAATTCGAGAAAAAATGCAGGGTGAGGTGAGTTCGTAGATAGGTGTTGAGTTTAGTAATCGTTTATCTCATTTTGTCTACCGTCCAGTGACAGTTTCGTCGCTACACTAAATTTGGATAACGCGTGTGTGCCCTGCGTTATGTTTGCTCAGTGTGCACGATATTTCGGCTCGGATCGACCAATTATCTTATAGGTCCCGTCTCTGGAAATTCGACAAAAGCGTTCATTGACATCCCCTTCGTCTACATTGTATCTTTGGAATTAACAAATATTAGAAATTGATATACTCCTTGTGTGCCTCTGGTAAACAGTAGTAACTGTGTACTATGGTACAACTACGAATACTAAAGAGATAACGATGACAATACACAGAGCGATAACGTGGACAATGGGGCAGATATTTTTACGCAACAAAAGGATTGCTTTGTGAAGTCTAATAAGGTAATTAGTGAGGGGAATACTGATTTTAAGAAATCGCCATAAAGTTTAAAAAAGTTTAAAAAGAATTTGTGTTCTTTTTTCTCAACAATGCTATTGCAAAATTGTATTTTAACTTCCCACTATTAATTTTCTAATATAAAGAAAGATTCCAAGTGGCACTAATAGAAATTCTTTAATTTTTAATTTTACAATGCTTTTGATTTGTTTAAAAATTTCCTTATGTCGTTTTCATATTACACGCATTATTTTCTAATGTTAAGAGTAAAGAAATTAAAACACAAGGATCGTGATAACTTTTATTTCCACGAATTTCATCCGTTAATACAGAACTGTTCTGTTGGCAAATCACGCGAAACTCCGCGTTCCGCTTCTAAGAAGGCGAGTGCTGAAAGATCCCTTAAAGTTTCTATCCGGCGTAGCAGGTAGAAAAAAGCGGCGCGAGCTGGCTCGAACTAGCGGATCAACATCCGGATGACTACACATGCATCGCTCGGTCGGTCGTTGCTTTTACCAGTTCGATTAATTTTGCTGGTCTGTGACGTCACGAACCATATGATTGCTGAGTCATGTGGTCCTAGAGCCCTTCGCATCATGGGCAGGCCAAGAATCTCGATTCACCTTAGCCTTCTTGACCCTTTAACTTCTGAGGGAAGAAGATTCTGCTAATTTATGAAAGATTTACCGAAATCTTTTCAACGAGATTTTACTGATTTATTGCTTCTCGTGTATTCTTGCGCGAATAATTGAAAATATTGCCATTTACTAATATTAGAAAATTACTAGAAAGTGTATCGTGCTAGATTTGTGATGGATAACTTAAGGGACAAATTGCGCTGATTTGTATAGCTTCGGCCAGATCAAAAAGGTATATTAATTAGGATTTAGGAATGGGCTATTAATCGCGAGAACAGATACAGATTTTTGGTACTTAGTTCTGATTTGATCAAAGGTTATGTCTTTTGAAAAAGACCTATATGTAAATTCTTCTATACCTGAGGTGCCTGTAAGTTCCATAATAAGCAGGCAAATAAGGAATGAAACAGGACGTGATGGTGAAATATGAAATCTTTCTGCCCTTTCTATTCGGAAGTATCTGTGAAAAGGTGTGTTTAATGAATACTGGCGATGATTTACGTTTACTTATTGAGTGGCAGTGAATTTTTAGTTATTTTACTCGCTTTCAGCGAGTCTATTGTGGCGATGAGTGAAAAATAAAATAATGTTTCCTAAGACAGACTTTTCTAAATAGAGGAAGTTCCGTTTATTAACTATTTTTCATTTCAAATAAATTGCCCGATCTGCACAGTGTATTTTATTATAAATTAATGAAATCCTTAAGGCAGGATACCACCTTTGACTGCGATTTTTGGAGGCGTTTTTCATGAATTTTTTTTGCATACAAAGAATGCGCAGAAACAAAATCGGTTTTAGTCATTTCTTAATTTAACTTTAATCTGTAATTACACATTTTTTGAAACTGAAAAAGTAAAAAATAATCTCTTGTAGGTGATGCCAAAATAAATTCCTTTGGAGAAACACCGTTAGACTGCGTGTCAAATTCTGCTCTGTACGTGGCTCTTAGAAAAAAAACCAAAGAATGTTCCTATTAACACAAATATTTTTTAATGCTGTACGTAGGGATTTTGCGAAATTTCGATTTTTAAGAAAATGGCGCTCATTCTAACAAAAAGGTCAATTTTTTAGGGTAAAAAAGTATATATAATTGTGCACCAAAAAAAAATAACAACGCTACAGCAAAAGTCCTACGTACATCATTAGATTATACCACGGGGAAGAATTGTGCAAAGTTTCAAGTCAATCCGATGAAAATTGTAAGAGTAATTTGACACGCAGTCTAACGGTGTTCCTCCAAAGGAATTTATTTTGGCGCCACCTACAAGAGAGACTTTTTCAGTTTCAAAAAATGTGTAATTACAGATTAAAGTTACATTAATAAATGACTAAAACCGATTTTGTTTCTGCGCATTCTTTGTATGCAAAAAAATTCATGAAAAACGCCTCCAAAAATCGCAGTCAAAGGTGGTATCCTGCCTTAACACCCTGTATAAATAGTTAGGAGAACTAGAAAACGAGATTCGGGTGTAGAAAAATGGCGGGAATATAAAATTCCCCGGTTATGGAACTGATGTATTCAAAAAAGTAGGCGACGAAAGCCATAAGAACACCATTAACTCTTGCCACATATTTTTATTATCACATTACAAACAAACAAACAAATATTCGTACACCGCATTTGCTCAACCCCCAATTTCAATATTCTGCACGCACATTTTCCTCTTAGTACAAACTAAACCTTCGGGTATATATTATGCTCGCCATCTGGGATTCAGTCCCCTTGTTTCCTTTTCCTTTGGTCCGCCGTTATGCCCAAAATCCCATCGGCTAGGTTTTCCCAGTTTCCCTTCCTCGAAGGTCCTTTGTGCCTCCATTCTTCTGCCCCGTCGTCTTTCCTTCCCCGCGTGTAGACCTCTTCTTTCGAGGGGGCTTCTGTCAGCCGCTCGTTTTCTGCGTCCCGTTTGTATTTCCATCCTCGTTGGTCCTTGTGCGCGGTCGGACTCCGTCCCTCGATTCGGAGTGTTTAGTCCCTCCCCACCTCGTCCCCGCTTCGCAAGGCATGCCTCCTGTCCTCTCCAGGCCCGTGTTGCCCGGCCTCCGGCGGCCCGTGGGAGCGACAGAGAGAGCGGGCCTTGTTGCTATGCAGCGGTCGACAAGGAAATCCGCGAGAGGGACAGAGAGGGCCAACCAAATCGAAACGACCAGGCGGGCGACCGCTATGATTATTATTCGCAGGCCGAATAACCAGTGCGGCGGCCCTCCGGGGAAGAAGCCGCGTGCCCATCGTGTTCCGTCGTGATCGTTGCTGCCCGGCCGCTTTTTCAGCCGCTCTTGTTCCCTTTCCCAAGGCTCGCCTCTACTTTTCTCTTCCTTTCTCGAATCACTCGGTTATCGATTGTCAACCGCGCGGCTTTCAGTCACACGAAATTCCGAGCACTTGCGCGTACCCCGATCTTATTCGCGAGCGGGCGATCTGGTCTCTCCATAAATTCAGAAATCTCATTTTGAAATCAACTTCCCGAGTCCTCGACGGCTTCTAATTATCTCTGACTATATTTCTCCCCGCTTTTGTCCACTCTTCTGTAAATGCGAATAACATTCGTTGGAGCGGGAAATTAATTTTGACTTAATTCAACATCGGTAATCAGCTTGTTAATCGGTTTTTGAAATTAAGCGATAACATAAACGTTTTGTGGAATTCTGCGCGAAAATTGAATTAGCGGAAAAGAAATTTCGAACGTCTCCTGGAGCACAAGGATAATATTGGAATCGCAATGATTTTTAGAAACTCGAATTGTTGGGTGGAATATTTATCACGAGGGGAACGTTTGAGATTCAAATGTATTGAAATGCTAGCGCCACTTCGCGGTGTATGTACTACGTATACACGCGGTTAGAATAAGCCTCGATCTCGAGGATAGAGAGATAAACGACGGGTGGAACAGACACGAGCTTTGAGAGTTGGCACACCGAGCAGGCTAGACACCAGGGGCCCTGATGACGTAACGTTGTTTACTTTTAAGCCTTCCCTTGGCAACAGGTCGCCTTCCGCGGACCCACGACGAGAAAGGATGGCCATTGAAAGAGAGAAAGAGTGGGAGCGAGGGGAGAGAAATCGGCGTGTATCTTTTGGTTGCTTTATAAAAAAAATGCTGGAGAGCCGCGATGAAGTTGATACCGTGTTGAATCAATTCAAACAGAATACATCCAATGAAGCTGTGACGCAGCACGCAAACCCGATAGAACGTTAAAATTTCTTTCATTTATAAATTTATAAATAGAATACATAGATTCAACGCAAGTGATTCTTCTAGTCGCACAACGTTGGCGCGTATTCTTGCGCTGACGAAAGTTGCTGCGTATAAAAAGCAGCGTTTTCAAAAGTGAAAGTTCGTTATGCAAGCTTGCATCGTGAAGAAATTTCGATACCACTTAACAACACATTTCCGATTTTCTTTCGAACCATTTCAAATGATTCCTCACTAATTCTATAAAACACTGTATTTAAAAATAAATCTAGTCGCCAGTACTGTAAAGAAACACGAGGACATTAAACACGTTTTACTTGTATTCTGCTTGTTGTCCTTGAACACTTTTTTCCTCGGTAAATCCAGGAAGCTGTTTTTTCGCAGATTCATCCGAGCGCCTTGTTACGCATACATTAAAAAATCTTTCGAGTTTCTTTGATTGGACACCCTAAAATAGTTTTTTCTTTTAAATTAAATTAAAGCGTATCGACAATTTCACGGTTAAAGTGGATATTGTGCTGCGCCGACATTCGACTCGTTCTATTAAGAAAAGGGCATATCGGTTTCGTGGAGCCGATTAACGTTCCAACAGGTGCCTGCGAGTCTGTAAACTGATTTCTCATGCCCCTCGACTCTCGGCTATTCGCGTCTCTCGGATTCCTAACGCCTCCTCTACGCCCTCGGTCTTGCACGACCTAGACAACACGCGGCAACCGTCTCTCCACGTAGGATAGAATGTGCTTCGAACGTCCTTGACTTCTCCGCTCGGCTAACTACTGATGTGCAGCGGACGGATGCACCGTTGCAACGGTGTTGTTACCCGGTTTTCTGTTACAGTTTTTCATTAATTCGCTCGCACGCGGTATTTAAATCTGCTCTTGCCGGGAACTCGTGCGGAAAGGGGGCACGCGTTCCAATCTCCCATTTCAGCCTACGACTGATGCGATATTGCGGTTCGCACGACCAACAACTTTTACCTTAACGGTTTAACCACTTGCGCTGTAATTTAATGCACGCCTATTTCGCCTCCCTTTTGAACATGGGATATCAACACTTTCATCGTCACCTTGGAATATCGCCTGCCTCGCGCAACACTATATTTCCAGTATTTTTATTCTTATTTACGGTGTGCATTTTCAATTCGGTACACCAACAATTTTATAAATCAAATTGAAGACTACGTAGCAAAACGGACGCAGTTCCACAATTTGCTGAAATTGAGTTATCGGTTGCATTGAATATTAAAAAATCTATTCTCTATTTTATTCCTAAAATCTATTTTTGAATTTATTTTTCTTATGTTTACTGATATGCTTTCATGTAATATTATAACCATTTGGAACAGCTTTCCTTGACTAAAATTAAACTCGCCATTTTCACAAGCAAATTCTTTTCTTCCTCGATCGTATTAAATAATTCGTTAAAGCTACAAAAATTTTCAAAATTCCCTGCTCAATCACAGAATTAATATATATTTCTGGCATTTCAGTAATGTCAGGGTAGTTTACGCGCAGCGTTTTATGGCAGCCTTCAAATACAAATTGCCCCGTTCTTTTTTCTCGCGGCATTTTAATCAGATAATTTTCTTGTTATTCTGTAATTCGTACATTCGCCGCGAACCGTGAAGCGAGAATTAACCGTAATGTCTTACATGCGTTTAACGCGATTACTGGACGTGAATGAACTGCGATATACCGGGTCGCCTATTAAAGTAGTTAAGTTATTCGCTTCACGGAATCGAGACCCCATAAAAGTGTTACGGCGCAGTTTACTGTTGGACAATTATAAGCCGACGGGGCACCGTTCGAAGATCGTGTACGGGCTCATGCTTGTGTTATAAGAATTGTTTCCTCTTGTCGCTACAGGAGCGCCCTGGTGCTTACTAACGAGAGACGAAACAAGCCGGTGCCTGGGCAAATGTAATTACTAAACCATTTGCGTGGAGTGTTAAGTTCCGTAAATCATCCGAAATCGCTTCGAGCGGAGATAGTAGGTACAGATAGGTAGCCACTATCAACTAGTGAAGCAAGTGTTCACTGGTGGCGGGGTATTCTGTATTTTAGTTGCGGGTGGTCGTTGAAAAATTCTGGAAGAAAATTTTACTGATTTTGAATATCATTTTTTATTTTCAATACTGCTGTCCATAAATAAAGTGTTACTTTTCGCTGAAGTTAATTAACATTCTACATCTTAAAAAATTTATATAATACATCTTTCAATTTTAAATTTTGTGTTAGGGTTGTTAGTAGAAGAATGTTTTCTTTTCCCACGTTTCAGTTAACCTTAAAAAAAGAAAATGAGTTGAAGAAGTGAAGATGCTTCGTTAAGGGATTAAAATATCGTTGACGCACTCGGCAAAATGTTTGCAACGCTTCTTCACCTCTTATTGCGCGTAACGTGTATCAAATAATTTAATGAAGTGCGTTTGTAATCCTGATGAAGCATTCGTGTGTACGTGGGAGAGGATTATAAGCCATGGAAATGCGAGGGGAGCAGCAATGAGATGAGAAAGAGGGACTCTTCGTGGATTTGCCGATCAATGAACGTCCTTGCACGGCACGAAGATGCGCAAGGCCGCAGCTCGGCTGATGTGTTAGAAATTCTCAAACGAATATGCAACTGATGAGAGCAAGTTTTGTATTTCGCCTCGTGGAATATTTTGCGGAGCACATGTCACGAGATTGGGATCATTTTACTTCTGCTTTGCAAATGTTCTATTTGGTTTTAACTGCAGTTAACCCGAGCCGTCCAATCACATTGCTTGCAGTAAAGGAAAAACAATTTTTGATCGAATTTAATTTAAGAAATGATTGCAGAATTAAAGTAGCTTTTGTGTATTTTTTGCAAAGTAACGAAACAGCAGTTTTGATTTTACACTTTTGCAAAGATTCAGATAAACAGCATTGATTAGTAAAAAAGGATTCAGATGACGAAGGGGCGGTGTAAATACACTCGAATATACAGGGTGTTTTATAATTGTTGGTAAAATAAATATAATGTGGAATAAAATTTGTTCACAGGAGGATGCTTTTCGAGAAAGTCAACGTTAAAAATTGATTAATTGTAAACATCAGCAGAAATTGTCAGTACAGTATCTACAGTTGTGAATGATTTCTATCAATTCTTGTCTAGAAATTAGTGGAGATGATGAAATAACTTTTTCCGAATGAGACTTTCATTTTAAGAAAATCGATTCTGTAAATTTGTCAAGTAGGCACACACATGAATAAGGATCGACTGTCTCGAGAACAATTATTTTATTTTATTCTATTACACGGGAAACGCCTTTACATACAGAAGATTACACATTATTCTAGAGAGATAAGTAACAAATTATTCAGATGCTGCGTTGGTGGTTATGCTTGCCCATTAATAGTTTGAAAAGAAAGACCAATTCCAGTTCAATTGCGTTATTCCACAATTTCTACGTATTTTTGCACAAGGATCCATTTCACACGCAGTTGCACCATATTTTCAGTTTGGTGCATTGGTGCCAGACGAATCTTCAAAATTGATCTTACAAAATTGAGCTCAAAAGAGCTCTTATAGAGCAAATATTTCTCTTCAATTTCATTTTCTATTTTTGTTTTGTTGTATGATTTTTATATTTTTATTAATTTTTTTATTTTTACTTTTCACTTTGAACTCATGATCGTAAACAAATTTTTATGAATGTTTGGGAAAGCTAAGATAGTTTTGTTCAGAACCTTTAGTTGCCAATTTAAGATTTTTTTCAATCGTATTAAATCCATTTTAAACAGATCCCAAAAATGGACGAAATTATTTTCAGTATAATAATTTGACCATCCTCTGTCTTTACACTGCGCACTTAGAGGCGTGACAAACTCTTACAGACAGAAGTACAAGATTGCAGGCAAAATAAACTAATATGTTGCCTGCAATAAGTTCAAATAAAAATATAGAGATTCTAAATGACTTTATTATACAATTAATGTGATGCATTCTATCTCAGCCGCTTCTATTCACCTTAACGATATCTTAACGATATTATCGAAATACCGATAACATTTCGATATTGTGGACATTTATCGATAACTTTATCACACACCTCTAAGGTAAATGTCCCAATTAGCGACCCTGTAAGATCTACTCGCACGTTCTAACATATTTACATATTAAAAGTATTTATCCCAGCTACTCATTAATAGCCTATCTTATGGCTGGTTTTTTCCAGTATGGAAAAGGCCCCTTTTTATGATGAAATTGTTCGAATATAATTATTAATAATAAATATATTATAATTTTGACCCTCAATTCTCTCTTCGTCCCAAATAGTGACCTATGTCGGACCGGATTATTGACTCGTACATAATGCGTGGATGGATGTTTATAAAATACTTAGTACAAAACAAAATAGCTTTTATTATTAAATTATTATTAAATTATTATTGTATTTCAACACAAAAATTTGCTGGGAATAGTTTCTTCGTCGATTATACTCTTTATTAGACATCTTTTTTTCAGGTTACGATGCAAACTGACAAAACACGCGGGATGGAAACATGGCATGGCATCTCGTGTCAATAATAGGAATTCATACATTTTACGAGTACCGATTATTGACCCCCATAATTATTATGAATTTAATACAAAATTCAATGCAATTTTTTTAAATACTGAATTTACAATTATTTTTTAACTTACTTGAATATATTTTTCCTACATTAATATACCCATGCAAGAAATACTTAATACTTAAAATTTGGCCGTTCTTAAGTTCGGTAACAAGAAACTACTTTTTCACGGATTTGTAGCTGACGCATGTGAAAACATTTATTTATTACTTAATTATATGTTATGATATACATTAGCATCAGCAAGATACTTTGAATATTCACGAATCGAATTCAATACTTTTAACACCCGTTCGGAGCAGACAAAAATTCACATTTAAATATAAAAGATAAAGTGTCAATAATTGGGACTGGGTCGCTAATTGCGACATTTACCTTACACGCACTTCGCCATTTGCGCTCTTCCTGTAAAATGTGACATTTCATAAACCAATCATTTCACAAAAGAAAATTAAAAAAGGCCCCGTTTATTTTATCAACGTAGAGTACAGAATCGCCTGATGATTAAAAAAACAAAAAAACCAATCACACGACACACTTCCCCTGATCCCAAATTATCACCTTCAACAATTTACCACCATACCGCCCCAGAAACTCACCCCAAACTCCTTCATCCAATTAAAAAACTAAGAAACCAAACGTCACTTAATTCAGAGTAATTCTAAACTTTTAATCTCTAATGCAATATCGACGTCTCACAAATAGCGAGCGTGCCCGGCGTTTTTGCAAAGCAATTGCACCGTTAGTACCGCCTGAGAAGCAAGTGACACAGTGTTCAGCGGGATATTTGAAATTGTTGGCGTGCTGCAGCGCAAGGTGGGTAGTTGGAGATAATATCGAGTACCTTGGTATAGGTTTCTCTTCATTAAGAGAACCAGTACTCTAGTTAATAGGCGTAATTGAAAGTTATGGCGAGGGGGGTATAGCAGCGATACTTGTAACGCTAGAGCCCGGCGCTAGCGCGAGATAAAACCAGTCGAGCCTTAATCGCGTCCGCCGCTAACTTTTACCTGAGCCGGACTCCTTCGACATCCGGTTTGCTTCATTCATCGCCTGTTCTCTGAATGGAACGAGCGCCTAGCTCACTTGCTGCACGTAGGTAACTCGGTCAACGGAACACCACCCCATTCTCCGCCCCTCTCCCCCCCCCGATTGATTACTGTCGACTATCAAGATAATGCATGCTGCAAGCACGAGATTTATTAACTCGCTTAACCGCGATACACGCGGCGCACGTGTCCGGAATGAAAATGCCGCTGATCGAGATTCGCGTGACTAACCGTGGTATGAAATAATCGCGACCTCCAGGAAGAGTTGTTGAATATGATGCTTGCGGAGATGTGGACGAGGTGTTGTTGAAACAGGCATTTTCTGATTGGCTTGTTTCGTGGGGTAGATTGAGATGCGATTCGGGTAGTGATTTTTTAAGTGTTAGAGAAAAATCTGGTTTGAAAGGAAAATTGAGATGTTTAGAATTGGTGGAAGGATTTTATGGTTGTGATTGGAAATGGAGATTCGTAGAGTTTAATTTCTTGAAGATTTGTTTTCAACCGGGGTTTTTGTAAAATGACACTGGTTTTTTATTCTGAAGGTTGTTTGTATCGAATTTAGAAATTTGAGTTTGAGCAAAGTAAGTTGACGCTCTTTAAAATCGCATATCTTTTTTAAAATTGGTCCAAACGAATTGAGTTTTATTTTATTTTAGAAGCTAGTAGCGGAATTAGTTTTCTAGGTGACGTGTTTCGTCGTTTTGAAAAAAAATTGCAACTGGTCGGAATAGCGATGAAAATAGTGAAGGTCGTTTTTTTCAAAATTTTCAAATAAAAATATTGAATTATAATAAGATGAAAATCTAATAAAAGGCGGATGCTGGCATTTGGGTGAATTAAATTTTGGGTGAAAATGGGTTTAAATATCTCCCACTGAGTTTTAAATTAAATATGAAATATAGTTGAAGTCTGTTCATTTTAAAATAAAACTGATTACTTAGTAAAATAAAAATATTTAATTATAATAAGATGAAAATCTAATAAAAGGCGGATGCTGGCATTTGGGTGAATTAAATTTTGGGTGAAAATGGGTTTAAATATCCCCCACCGAGTTTTAAATTAAATATGAAATATAGTTGAAGTCTGTTCATTTTAAAATAAAATTGATTAGTAAAATAAAAATATTTAATTATAATAAGATGAAAATCTAATAAAAGGCGGATGCTGGCATTTGAGTGAATTTAATTTTGGGTGAAAATGGGTTTAAATATCCCCCACCGAGTTTCAAATAAAATTCAAACTATAATCGAAATCAATTTTGATAAATAATAAATAACACAAATATCTTGATGCACACATAAAAAAGGGTAAAAATGGCCCCCCATCTGCTTAAGGTTGCTCTCGCAATTCCCGCAGACATTTCCTAAATCTGGCAAAATTTAGAGCCTTCCTACGTGCCCCATCTTCATCAAACACACACCCAATACCATCTTAAAATTAACATCCCCCAAACGAAACCTCAGAAAGAATCATCCACCCCACACATAGAATTTATTTTCGCATAAGTTCGTCAGCACCCTGAATTTTGAAAAGCGGCGAGCGTGGTCCCAAAACTCGTTTGCCGCATTTGGAAAAGGGGGAACGGAAAGTGGCTGGCGCGGGACGTGTTAATCAAAGTTCCCATGGGCGAGTGTGCATAGTACAACTGGCTAGCCAGCCGCGCCACACGCGACGGCCACAAAAGTTTCTGGCCTCTGCTGGAAGGCGCAAGAAATATTTTCTGCTTATCGAAAAAGACGCAATTAGTGGGCGCCCTCGAGGGAGCGGGGCCCGGATCTTCCACTTCGTTGTAGGTAATGAAAGCGAAGGTGGCCCGATCTGCTAACAGGTACGAGGCCAGAGTTCACGGCTAACGACGATCCGATAATGAGGTAGAGATAAGGTTTGAGGTGGGTGTTCCTTTGGTGTCAGGTTCGGAAGGCCATTCTTTTGCGCGAAGGTCTGGAGATTACCTCAGAAGGGCAGGGCGAAAGGGCACGTTGTTGCAGAACGCAAGGTAGCACAGGTATGAGGCGCTAACCGGGTGAAACGGGATTTTATCTTTACCTTCTAATTGTTCGGTGCTGGGAAGAAAATTTTACTAATAAGGGTGCTGGGCGAGCTTCACAGATTTGGCTAAAATCTGGCATATTGTTAAGGAGCTAGGCTAGTGTGGCGGCCGTATAATACGTCAATCTTTGACAATATTTTAAAGAAAGACCATTGAACTTATCAGCTTGAACTTTTAAAGTTTTATTAACTGATATTTCCTGAGTGTACTGAATTTTTTTGAAGTACAAACAGTGTATATTTTTAATGCTATCGTAAATCACAGATTTGGCTAAAATCTGGCATATTGTTAAGGAGCTAGGCTAGTGTGGCGGCCGTATAATACGTCAATCTTTGACAATATTTTAAAGAAAGACCATTGAACTTATCAGCTTGAACTTTTAAAGTTTTATTAACTGATATTTCCTGAGTGTACTGAATTTTTTTGAAGTACAAACAGTGTATATTTTTAATGCTATCGTAAATCACAGATTTGGCTAAAATCTGGCATATTGTTAAGGAGCTAGGCTAGTGTGACGGCCGCATAATACGGCAATCTTTGACAATTTTTTAAAGAAAGACCATTGAACTTATTAGCTTGAACTTTTAAAGTTTTATTAACTGATATTTCCTGAGTGTACTGAATTTTTTTGAAGTACAAACAGTGTATATTTTTAATGTTATCGTAAATCACAGACTTGGCTAAAATCTGGCATATTGTTAAGGAGCTAGGCTAGTGTGACGGCCGCATAATACGGCAATCTTTGACAATTTTTTAATGAAAGACCATTGAACTTATCAGCTTAAACTTTTAAAGTTTTATTAACTGATATTTCCTGAGTGTACTGAATTTTTGTTGAAGTACAAACAGTGTGTATTTTTAATGTTATCGTAAATTTGTTGGAGCGTCTTAAAATATTTTGTTTCCATGGCTGCCATGATATAAGCTCTTGTGGTAGTCTGAGACAAAAAAAAACAAATATTTTCTGAATCTGTATGCATGTGGCTATAGCCCGTACCAGAATGTTTAAAGAAAAATTGTAAAATAATAAAATGGCGGCTCTCCAAACAAAAAGATTCATTTTTTGCATAAAATTTTCTTGTTTTTAACTCGCAAATTTGCAATTTTTACTATATCAGAAAAATCGTGGTAGGGGCTAGAATGACACTTTTGCTGAACACATCTGCCAAGTTTGAGCTAAATCGGTTCACTAGTTTTTGAGTTATTATGGCAGCCAATTAAGACAAACTAGTTTCGAATATTATAGACTATTTTAGAGTACAAAAACAGAAATATTTCATACTTAAAACCTTCTAGGATCGTGTTTTTAACATGTGAATCTGTATGAAAGTGCAAAAAAATTTAGATTTCTTGTAGCCGTCACACTAGTCTAGGCCCTTAATCCGTGCCGTGTACGAAATTATAACGCATCAAAGGAAAAGGGGTAGCCTGCTAAATGGGTGAACTCTGATCACTAAGGTAACTTTAACCCATATAGTGTTCCTGATTTCTCCATATGTTTCGTTTCTCGAGAAATCAGAAATCAGAGCATATTTCTTGAGAATTCTCGAGAAATTGAAGAAAATATTGCAAAAATTATATTTTGGGAATAATGTTGATAATATTTATCAAAAACACAAGATAACTTTAAATAAATGATTATCCTTGTCTAATTTATACAAAACTTGGGTAAATGAAAAATAGATATTAAATATAATAAATAAATTTATTTATTTAATATAAAATTTGTACAAAACGAAACTTAAAAAAATTAGGTACTTAATTCAGTATACAATTTTTATAAATTTTTAAATAATAATTTAAGAGCACCTTCAGCAGTCAGTGATATCGAATCTTATCTACTGTGCTTTTTTATTGGAATTCATAGAGGTTCTAATATTATTAATAAGATGTATTATAAATTGTGTTTATATGTTCGCGATGCACTAGTAACACACAATTTGAGCTAACTGAAAATTCATTTCCGAAAATAAATGAGACTTATAATATTTTTCCTAGACTTAAGTTTCTCGAGAAATTACAGTATAGAAATAAGAAATAAGCAATTATAAAATTTATCGAGAATTTCTCGAGAAGGGACACTACTTTCACCATAAACTAGATTTAAAAAAAAATCCTCCAGCATCTATTGTGTAAAAGGTACTTTTCTCAGACAAAATGCATCTGGAAGTAGGTAATTAAAGCCATCCAAGACACTTTGTCTGAGAATAAAACCTGTTCTACAATAGATGCTAAAGGAATTTCTTTTAAAATCTAGTTTTGTTATCAAAGTTACCTCATTTGACGACACTGAAAATTTCCTAAGAAATTCAAATTCAAAGTTTTCTATATTCTTCCAAATTCTGTATAAAGATTTGTAACATTGGGACTGATATATACGAATCAATAATGAAAAATTAAAGTAAATTAAATAATTAAATAAAATTAAAGAAAATTAATTATCATATGAATTACTGTTGAATTGCCATTGCAATTTAATTACTGTTCTGTGTTCAAACCCCAAAACTTTGGACTGGATTTTCTAGAAGAATTTTTAAATGATTTTAGTGTTTGATTGCCGAATTAAAAATACGGAACGAACCCGGTGTTCGATAACAATAAAGTCGTAAAGGGGTAAATATAAAACAGAATTGAATCTTTGAATTATCTAAGTACTTGGACGGGTCGCTTCAACCTGTTACTTATCTATTGTACTAACTCTCCGGGTTTCCACGTTAATTTAGATAAATCGTTATAACAGGAGTGAAAGAGAGGGGCCGAGGCGAGCGTTATTCGTTCTCCTTGTACACGAACCTTTTACTTGTCAGGATTTCTGTAAGTGCCGTTGTCGGGAAGGTCTATGGATTAGCCATTTACCGTCGTAAAATGGGGCTCGTGTTCGGCTCGGATTTACTGGTTGTTTCGTACCGAAGGAGCGTTTCGTTGTGCTAATGCCGCCGTCTATTCACAGGTTGGGTCGGCGGGACTCCGAGCCTTGACTAACGCGTACCAAGAATCGGGGAATAATTTTTCGAACATTCAGCTTGGCTTTGTTATGTTTTCAACAACTCCGTGCAGCCCAGTGAAACTGGAAAGCGAATGCGAGCTTATATATATATATATATATGCGAGCGCGGAGACAATGTGGCTATTTTTAACGCATCAACGTTGTAGGGATTCGGGTGACAGTCGTTCTCCGAATTGGACAACGGGAGCAATGGGAGAATTTTGATATTTTTTACGGTTGTACAATTAAGGGGCCCAGTGGGAAGTGACACATGCATAAATTTTCGTTTCTTTATATTACTGGAATTCCACCACCTCGTAATATAATAGCATGTACGTTTCACCGAGCAGAATCATATTAAATATTCTTCACGCAGAGACAAATAAATGCGTAGTGGAAAAGGCACAGGTTTAAAATAATTACAATTTCGTACTGCATTTTTTATAGAAACAATTTCTCCTTCAACTTGTTTTCCTCTGAAATAATAAAACGGTGGAGTGTGCCTTGTTTTTCCAATTTTATTTAATTTTCAATATCGAGTTGGTTATTGTGTTCGCAATACTTTAGTAATAATGGAGATAAAACATTTTTCAAGTGATGTAGAAGTAGAATAAAATTTGAACAGTAAATGAAGCATTAAGAAATTAACATTAATCAACCGTTGCAATGTATCGAGTAAGTTCTTTAGAAAATTCCCCCAAAGTACGTTCTACATTTCCAAGAAATTATTTTCCGTGCGAAAAAAAAGGGATCGTTGAACCGTGGGAAAGGCAATACAAACGTCGAAGCGAAATGTTGAGACTGTGTTTCCAAATTTAACCAATTACTATTGAATATTAAATTACCGGAAGAGAAAGAGTTCTAACTGACATATGGACATTAGACCCACGAGGCACATACGCGCTACGTTCGCAAACGTTTCTGGAGAGGAAAGTGTTACACCTCGAATACATAACACTACTGCGAGTCTCTAATGTTTGTGTTTATTTTCGTGCGTGTCTAATTGCACAGCCGTGGAAGCGTTTCAAACATTCGCGTTTGAAGGATACCGACCGACCGCAAAGCAAATCAACCAGAAGAGAGGGAAGGTGACCGGCACCAGAGTACAAATAAAACTGTAGCCAATTTGAATATCAATACACACTCGGTGAGAACCTTTCGCGGAATACGCGGAAATATCGACGCCGGCTGCCTGTGTTCATATTTTTTTTACGTATTATTTCTGCCTCCTGCTGGCGGTCGGCGCGTTTTTAATTAGTTTCATGGGTCCCTTACGTTTATTATAAATAATAATTCTTGAAAATTGGGTCCATGTCGGTGCGGTTAAATTAACTATTAAATTAAATAACGGTGAAACTTTGTGCTGAATTTGTATCGTGTTGATAATACAGTAGGTTTATTTAGATTCTATCATTTTGTTTCGGTTATTTCTAGTTACTAACTTATATTACCTACTCATTATTATTTATTGCTCATCAGGACTCGATTTTTCTACTATTGTCTATTAAGCTTCTTGAAGTGAGATTGTACGAATATATAAGTATATAAATGAATAAATAATGTTCCATACGATTCAGGTAACAAACACAAATATTTTTTATTACAATATTAGGATCGTTATCCTTAAATTCTATATACGTGTTTTTTTTTATCGCGGCTCGTTTTCATATTTAGGGGTGAACCAACCCCCAAAGTTATAAGATTTTTAGGCGTTCATCTCCGATTGCTTTGAATTTTGGATATGTTTTAGAGGGCCGAAAAATAAGATACACGAGTTTTTTTAAAGCGGCCCGTTTTCATATTTAGGGGTGAAACCATCCCCCGAAGTTATAAGATTGTCAGGTGTTCGTCTCCGATTGCTTTGGTTTTTGGATAATTATGACGAGAATGAAAATATGAAGTTTTACTTCACAGTTTTGTAACCCTTATGAACTTTGAGGGGTGGTTTCACCCCCTAAACATGCAGACAGGCTAAAATAAAAAGACTCGTATTTCTTATTTTTCGGTCCTCTAAAACATATCCAATCACCAAAGCAATCGGAGATGAACACCTGAAAATCTTATAACTTTGGGGGATGATTTCACCCCCTAAATATGAAAACTAGCCGCTTTAAAAAGACACATATTTCTTATTTTTCGATCCTCTAAAACATATCCAAAATTCAAAGCAATCGGAAGCGGGCACCGACTATTCTTATGAACTTTGGGGGATGGTTTCACCCCCTAAACGTCCAAGCAAACCAAAATAAAAAGACACATATTTCTTATTTTTTGCTCCTCTGAAACATATAAAAAAACCGAAGCAATCGGAGATGAACACCTGAAAATCTTATAACTTTGGGGGATGGTTTCACCCCCTAAATATGAAAACGGGCCGCTTTAAAAAAACACGTATATCCTTTTTTCGGTCCTCTAAAACATATCCAAAAACCAAAGCAATCGGAGATGAACACCTGGGAACCTCTCCTTGTAAGAATAAATCCATATTTCTCAATTCCCAGTAAATGCAAATTTAAACTTCAATCTGGTACAATAAATTATGTAATAATTGAAAAATATCGCAACATAGACCAATTTTCCCCTATATGAATATTTATTAATCTACTAGTGTAAAACACTTAAAAAGTACCTAATTGCTTCCATTGATCCTTAAGGATTTTAGCCAACGCTATTCACTCTATAATACCGTCGATTTCGATCATCTGGCTAAGCATTCCTTTCGCAAGTTCCTTCGATTTAGCACGCGTCCCCCATTTCCCCCCGCAAGCTAGCCGCGCCGACGCGTTTCGCAACCCCTCGATTTACCGAACCGCGCCGCGCGGATTGCTCGCAATTGCACATCTGCACCGTTTTCACCGCGAGTTCGTTGACCATAGCAAAACATTCCGTTAGGCAGCACTCCCTAAAGTTCGCGGCGGCCTGGGCCGCCGAAAAGGCACCGAAAAGAAGGACTGTCCGCCTGGTCCCCGGCCTGCCACCGTGCTCTGCCCCGTACGCGTCGTTAACGAGCAACGAGAAAGCGACAGGCGTGCTCGGCCGGGGGACCCGTAGAGAACAGAAACAGCCAGAGACGAACGGAGAGGAGAACAGTGATATCGGCGCGGGCCAGAGGGAAACGGACGATGGCCGAAAGAGAGAGGCTGAGGCGCAGGGTCCTGTTGCCGGGGCCCTGGGGCCGGGCCCCTGTTGCTACGCGGGTTACGGTGCATCGTGCTGAATTCGCAACGAGCACTTTTTGGTGATTGCGTTGAATAATGTATGTATAATAGACGCGTGGCCCTGGCTAGCAATGATTTTGACACTACCAGACGCCGACAAGACACCTTTCTACCGAACGGCCTCCATTTTGCGTAGGACGAACGCCGATGGCCTTGAACGGGTCACGTCATCCGACAGATATCCTGCATCCTGTACCCTGATCGCTCGATCGATCGCTAACTGCGCAGATACCGTCATCCTCGGGCCCTCGACACGCTGGGACTCCCCGACTCCTCGTTCGCTTCGAGCGACCTTTAGATCTTTTTTGTTTTGTTAATCGAATGGTAAATTCCTCGAATTGGTTAAATATTTACGGTGATTTTTGGGTACAACACAGGTTTTTCTGTTTGCTTTACTTGCGTTCGGGTTGAGCTTGAGCATTATTTGAGAATTGTATTTTATTTGCAATTTATAATGCGCGCGTTGGAAGTTTTATATAATTGTTCGTAGTTATTTTCCGTGCAAGGAAAGCGGTGTTCATATTTTACGCAAGAGGAAAAGGACTGTCAGTTTGTTCTCGTTATTAAAATGCGAACATAATAGGACGAGCTGCTAAATGAGGAAATATTTTGTGAAATACTTTTGTGATTAGCAAGTGATAAGTTCCTATGAAACACCTATGTACGACAATCGTACGAAAAATACAATTTATGGAGGTGAAGAACTTGTTAGCAAACTTGAGGAATTAACACGTCACCGTAATTGGAATCGAGGAACCGTGTAAATTTGCTGTTCATTTTTTATCTTGTTTAGAGAATTTTGTTAATTGACCCTGCTGGTAGCGTCGAGCTGTGCGAGACGTTTTAAACATTTACTGCATCAATGTGTGCACAAACTCGTTTAACGAGGTTTGCTCTTTTTTCGGAAATTATGCGAGAAGTGACCGCCACGACAGCAGGAAAAAGGAGGGATGCGTGCGAGTTCGATGCCGGCAGTCAGAATTCCGAGAAGAGTGATTCTGCGCGTAGAAATGCGTCATTTAATCGCCAGTTTCAGAAACATCGAGCCAATCGATTAGCTCCAACTAAACCGCAAAATCTAATTCTCTGCAGTGTCTTAACGGATGCATTTTGGAGCTACTTAATTGCATCGAAATATTCTCACGAATATTGGGCGAATATTGAAATTACATGTTTCGTCAAATTTTGTTCATAATATTTCATATAAACTTTACACGTGCAAGCATTAATATAAATTTTTAAAATACCGTGCTCCAAATATATTATTATCCGAAGGCTAAAAAATTTGCATTTTTTAAAATATCTGATCTAATTACATAAATGAAAACTGTTGTCAGAAGAGGTGTAAGTTTACCGCCTGAATAAATGGAACCGCGTGGACCCATAGCCTTCCCGCGCGATTGCGCGCGCATCTTCCTTAAAACCGCCTCCAAGGTCAAGCGGATCTTAATGAATGGTAAAGAAATGTCTCATTGGCAGTCTGCCTCGCCTTTGTATGGTGAAGGACGAAAGCGACACACACGCATAATTCGTCGAATCCGGACGCACAGCTTTGTGATAAAAGACATTATTCCCCTTTCGCATACTAGAATAAAAAAATATATTCCTGAAAAATATAGCCTCCGTGGTATGCGCAGAATAAGACGGTATAATTCTTATTTTCCTTTCGCACGCTTCATTAATTCTTGCTCGGGGAACGAGCTGCAAAATAAAAGCAGAAACGTATCTGGCCAATGGATCTTATCACGGAACTAAAGAGTCTGCCATAAATCGTGTTACTTCGAAGCTTCGAGAAAATCGATTTGGAATGAAAACATTATGTTACGTGGAATAAAAAAAAAGGAACGGTCGTTAAGGTTCAAATTACGCCTGCGGAAGAGTTTGTTTCTCTGTGTGCGAAAATTTCTTCTTCGTTACGGCCGGGCGCGCACGAGGAGAGACAAAATAAGGCACGCCCTCGAAAAACGAGAACTGCGAAACATTCGGTCGGCGGGGTTCGGGATGGAAGGCGGAGAAAGGGCGAAGTCAAAGACAATTCTCGCGCGCTCTCACGTCCACGTGCTGTTGTTGTTATTGTTGTCGTCCTCGTCTCCAGACTGTTCGTGGTTTCTATCCCTTTCTACCTCCGGCCTCGTCTCTTTTTCTTTCTGGCAGACGTTCCTCTGTCCCCTTTTTTTTTTCGCTCGGCCGTTTCTTTTCCCGTTCGGCCGTCTCCCTTCTTCCCGTGGGCCTCTCTCGCTCCCCCGGCCTCTGTGGCTGGCGTCACGAAAGGCGCGTTGGCGTCACATGGTGGGGATCCCGATTAACGGACTCTAATTGCATAGCAACAGTGAGGCCGAGATAATGATACATCTGACGTGCGTTGCCGGCGGGCATCTGGCCCACTTCGAAGCCGACCGATCTTGGGTCCATGTGTATATATACACAAGCGTCGTGCGTGCCTGTGTGCGCAAAGCCCTCTTAACTCGCACGCAACTCGCGTCTGGAAATTCGAGCCGGCAAGTTTTGGCGCGAACCTCTCTTCGCCGAATACATCGCGATATTTCCTAACTTCAACCGCTCGTGCTGCTTCCAGGATCTCACGATACTCATCGAACTCTTTGTATCCCTGTTCTTAAGCAATTTTAGTGCCGATAGTGAAGTAAACTTTTCTTTAAAATTTCGTAATTTAGTAAGTCGTGTATAATTCGGAGAGTTGTGAATATTAAGTTGCAAAATACAGGAGAATTATTTATAAAATAATTCTTCCCAAAATTTATTTGGTTGGCTAAAGTCATAGAAGCGTAAAAGGTAGATCAGGTAATAGGGTGCCTATAAGGCTATAACCCCGGGTGATGTCCGTTGAGTCCTGTCGCTGTTGACCCCACGCCGTAAAACATTCTTGGGCATAGACCCATGTGGGGGCGGGAGTAACTATGACTCTCGGTCGCCATTAGGTGTCATATTTAGCAAGCAGCCCCCTCTGTGTTGGGTCCCGTCACGAGTAACTCCTTCGGGAGCGAAACCGAGAGCTGCCTCTGCGAATTCGGGTCCTGGGGGTTGTGCCGACCCACTCGACCTTAGAAGTGTTGGCCCAAAAGACAATACACATCCTCGGATGACAAGAAATAACTAGAAAGAATTCTAGTTAAAGCTACAAATGTTGTATAAAGGAACTTACCACTCTTTTTGGAATTATACAATTTTGTATTCTCAGCTACTTTTATCTAGCTTTATCAGAAATTTAGATTTCTGTAAGCCTCGTGAAATTGTTTCAGTTGCCTCTCGCCAAAACATTGGCGTCTCGCATAAATGTGAAAAGATGTTAAAGTCTCTCCGAGTCGTTGAACGACAGGCAGATGGCGAACGAGTTCAAAGGATACAAGGGTGAGAGAGAGTTAGCTTCTATACATATATCTCCTTATAAGCGCCTTAGTCGACGATCCTCGGAAATTTCACTGTCCCTGGTTTTCAAAGGAAGAATATTTTTCGGCTCCCGTTGGGTCCTTGCGCGTACATTTCTACCTGCACGTACAAACTGGTCGATGGGTGTACTGGTATACCTGTGTGGACGGCGGTGTACCCTGGGCCGCCTTTTGGTCCCGGAACCCGAGACCCGTCGTCCTGCCGGACCACGGCTTCGATTGCCCCGAGAAATTCCTCTTTTGCCTGATAGATATCGTGCATTCGGCGGGGAACAAAAGTGGATCGCGTTACCGACTGCTTCGACGTCTTTCTATTCCAATAACCCTTGATATTTCGTTAAACCCGTCACCTTTCAACTGCCATTTACTCCATAGAATTTCCATTACAGTTACAGCGTATTCATGCGACAATAAAAAATTAAAATGAACGTATTAGCGAATACAAAAATTTGGATTATTTATTGACTTGCCATAAAATATGTGATGCCTAGTGATGCAATTTTTTTTAAAATCATATTTAACATTATTTTATATTCAACAGGAATTTTGTACACGTGTTTGATATTGTATAGATTTTTTAAGTATTTATATTCATTGGTTTAAGCAATAGGACATATTTAAAGGTGTGAAGAATAAAAGATAAGTGTTAAAAAATATTGAAGATGTGCTTCAGAGATATGATACTAGGAAGGGTTTAATTGGTTATTACATAGTAAAGAATAAGAGGCAATTGTATGTCAGAACTAGAGTGACCGATCCACTCGACGCGACCTCGAGTCAATCTCTTAAATTCCGTCTGTCACTTCAGGCGGGAATCGGAATGTATAATTCATTAGGCTCGATAAACAATTTCTATCTATCCTCTTTTCATTAAAATAATGGCGTTTTAATCACTGTTTGCCCCTTTTAATTTCGATTCAAGGACGCTGAATTAAAGAATCTCCTTTAATCTACCGAGAGAAATTTATTGCCACTATGAAAGTGAATAGAAACTTCGGAAATTTAGAGACTTATCCCAGCCACGAAATAGAAACTTTGCACATATAAGAATATAAAGTTGCCTTCAACATTCAAGCTAATTAATAAAAATCCAAATTGTTAATACTTATTTAAAGTAAACAATTATTGTATCAAAATTAAAAGATGCAGCTAAGTAATGAAACAGACATGCTACAACATTTTTGTTATTCCAACAATTAATATTCTCTTCTGTGGCTATTTTACCACCACAGAAACCAAATATATTTTCACAGTTTATTGCGTACAGATTCTTCACGCTGTTTCCCGGTTACGTGGCAATTAATTGTACAGCAACATTAAAATCTGTACTTTATAAGTAGCCTCGTTAAACGGTCATCACTCGTTGACATTGGACGTGCCTTCGGACGACCTTGGCGTCCTCGGTATCTGGGTGAATCGATTAATTAATTATAAGAGATAAAAGTAGCGTGCCGCGAAGGACGAGGTCAGAGCACCTGCATTGTATGTCTATTGCCGACTATTTTCACGGGTAATGAGACATAACGAGGCGCCTTTTCTGCCGGCGAATGACCGGTAAGGTGCACGCACGGATAACAGCTATAATTCCCATGCAATGCCTCCTTCAACCTTCGCCAAGAAAACGTGTATTCCGCTATAATAGCCGAAGCTCCTAAAAGCGGCGCGCAGTACAGATTCTTGGAATGCGCAAGGTGACACGTTCCGAAAACACGGGGAGCACGAATTTAAATGGACGCACGTAAACTGATAACAGAAAGTCGGATCGAATTTCTGAATTTTCAGAACTGAAGGTTAAGATGGTTTTATTCTGGTTATGGCACGGTTAGAGCGAGACGGTGAAAGGAATTGGCATTGGCACAAAGTGGACACCGAAATGCTACTGGCGGGAGATTCAATTTTTTAAATTGCTTTTTTGGGGAATCATGTAATTTGGAATATTAAATTTACTTAACACTTACTTTTTGACGTTAACAAGCTTTTTGTTTATAGGATTATATGAATTTATTATTTAAACTATATAAATATAAGTTGTACAATTTTTTTAATTTTGAATTGAGGCATTTTTGAAGTTTTAGAAAAAAGTGCTCCTGCTTTTGTTTTCCATCGTTAATTATGGTTTCCAGACACTTTTTTGTACATTTTTGTCAGCGAGAAATAGATTCTCGTTGTGTTAATGGATAGATATTTTTTTCGGCGGGAGATTAAATTTTTTAAATTGCTTTATAGGTTTTTGGGGAATCATGAAATTTTGAATATTAAATTTACTTAACACTTTTTGATGTTAACAAGCTTTTTGTTTATTGGCTAAAGTGAATTTATTTTGATTCAAAATAAATAAATATAAGTTGGAGAATATTTTAATTTTGAAGTTTTATAAAAAAGTGCCCCTGCTTTTGTTTTCCATCGTTAATTATGGTTTCCAGGCACTTTTTTGTACATTTTTGTCAGTGAGAAATAGATTCTCGTTGAGTAATGGCTGAGATGTATAATGGAAAGATATTTTTTTCGTTTGAGAAAAAGGAGCAATCTGTTGCTGGTAACGCGAACATCTGGTAGGCGGGACTCGTGTTATATGAATGGATCGTTGCTTATTAAAAGGTGCAGATTTAATGCTCTTGCATTCCGTTGTGCTGTTTATTAGGACAGAGGCATTTTAATTCCATTGTTAGGACTTGAAAGGCTGCTTGCACAATTTGAAAAAGAAAAGAGAAAATCTTGTTATTTCTTATCTCTCTCGAATTTTAATATTCAGAATATTTCAAACTTTTTTCAGTATATTTTTAACAGCTATTGTTAATATTATGCAATTCTCAGTTACGAATAAGTAGAACGTTCATATTTTTTTCAACTTCTAAGAACTTGCTTGATGTTAATCCACTTCCACATGAAAATTCAGGAAAGGATTAAATCAAGAAATCTGATATTTAGGTTTGGACGTGTAAAGTGGTATTAGCACCACTCTATTCACATGCGAACTTTAATGGCAGACACAGAGCGAGTTCTATGAAGAGGATTCTCAAACGAACTTAGAAAGTTACACTATAAATTTTCACTTTTAACCAGAGAGTAAATTCTGAAATAAAACTTCCTTAAAAATCGAAAGCTTGCTTCACAATCGATGTACAGGGTGTTAAAAAAGTGGTGGTCTCTGCTTTCAGGGGTGAATCGACACCTCTGGATCGATGGAGATTTCTAAAAAAGAAACTTGTCTCAAAATTGTTTATAACATTAAACAAGAATTAATATTAATTTTTTTTACTTTAATATATTCTGTTCGCTAAAAGGAGAAACTATATGTCACAAATACACTGTTTTCTCAAAAACGTGAAAAATGGTTTCTTCAAATACACAAGATCACTTCATCCATGCCAAAATTTAGTGGCGGATTTAAGAAAAAAGGCCCAGGTGGCAAAAGTTCTGAGGGGCCCATTTCTTGGGAAAATGAAGGGTAGTTTACTCAAACCGGGCTAGTGTAATAGTACAGAGAGAAAATATAGCGTTTGAATAAAATCATAAGTTTTATTTGAAGATAGGGCCCTGGGTGGGGGGTTTTCTGAGCAGGGGCCCATTTTTTGGAAAAATGAAGAGGTAGTTTACTAAAACTGGACTAGTGTAATAGTACAGAAAGAAAATATAGCGTTTGAATAAAATCATAAGTTTTATTTGAAGATAGGGCCCTGGGTGGGGGGTTTTCCGGGCAGGGGTCCATTTTTCGGGAAATGGAAGAGGTAGTTTTTCGTAAACTACCTCTTCTAATCAGTGTAGTAGTACAGAGAAAAAAATATACTTGGGATAAAATCATAATTTTTCTTTTGAAAATGGGGCCTGAAGGGGCCTCTGATTGGGGCCCAGGTGGCAACTGCTCATCGGCCGCCCTGTTAAATCCGCCACTGCCAAAATTGTATCAATTTTCCTTTTTAGGAAATATTGCGTTTGCGTCATATGGTCCCTTTAATACCTTTTCTCCTTTCAGCGAAAATAAAATATTGATATAAAGAAATTAACATTATATTCGTCAATGTTATAAGCACTTTTCCAAGCAATTGTTTTTTTTAAATCTCTAACACTTTTCAAAATTTACACCTGAAAGAAGTGACCATCACTTTTTTAACACCCTGTACATTTTTCTGACACATAGAATATTTGATGGACAATAATTTCATTACTTCTAGTCGGAAACTATTAAATTTCAATTTGCTTCGAAGATAAGTCAAACGGTGATTCAGAACCTATTCAGAGAACATAGTCGAAGTGATCGAACACGAAGGACTTTCTTCGGGCGCCGGTGTGAAACCTGAGACAGTAGTACAGGACGCGAGATAAAAATCAGCTTTGTCAACAATTTCAGGGAAAGGCGACAAAGGGACGGCAGAATTTCGGGCAACCGTAAACGGGGAAACCTGCGCGCGCAGGTCGGTAGGATTAACCGAAGCGAAATCTAATTTGACGGAATCAAAGTCTGAAATTCGATACCAACCTAGTACGTTTAATGGAGATATTGAATTACGGGGGCACCTTAATTCGACGCGATAGGCGAAAAGGACTACTATAAATGGTCTGAAATTTTTCAGGGCCCCTGGTTAAGTTTAGTGGCTTCCTAAATCTAGAAACCTTTAACCGGCGAAGACGAGTTAACTCGTCATTATTTTCAAAATGCTTCTTAAAATTTTTTATGAATCTACATAAAAAGAGAATTATTAGTGAATTTGTGTTCAAAAGTATTGAAAATTCTTGTTTGATTCCAAATTCTTGTTTTTATGACATTATTTTTTGCAACGCATTATGAAAAATTGTTAATTTGCACGGAATAGTATATTATTAATGGAAACAATTTTTGTTATTGTATCGCTTGTTTGTGTAACGTTTTTGCTTACAAAAATTGGTCTACAAATAATTTTTTGACTCACTGTAAGAGGTTTGTGGTTTAATATCAAAGCATGGTCTTCTTAGATGATTGAAAGTTCCATAAGAACGTATGCAAGCTTTCATCCTTCGGAGAATCGTTGTCTATTGAACCCCTTTTTAGATATTCCTGGCGTGTTGCAAATTATTCTGAACACACCTTGAATAGGCCTTCAGCACTCGGTCGCAGCGGAGGCCAATTTGTCACGGAGTGAATGTGTAACACTGAATAAATGAAAGTTGTACCGTTGCAGAGTAAACAGTAACTGACAGTCACTTGTTTTAGTCAATTATCGCAACGTTGGGAACGGTTTTGCTGGTAAATTTTTCAATTTTGCGAAAAGCGTTCGTAAAAAATTTTTGGATTTTGTTTAACTATACTTTGCATCTGTAACACTCTCCTATTAAAATGTGTAAAGATGACATATGAACTTTTACGAATGTCTCCAGTTCTGGCACAAGTATTTTTTTTTAGTATCTCAAGGTTTACCACATTAAGTTTTTTTAAATTTTAAATGTCACATTTAACCACGTAAATATTTTTCTGAGAATCTGATGTAACAACGGGTGTTTTTTTTAATACAAAAATTAAAACCTTTTTGAAGTTTAATACATAGGGATTAAAATACATGTGAACACGGTTTTCTCGAATTTTTCTACCAAATAAAGATAATTCTGACCCTTTTGAAAATAGGAACTTTTTAAACCTTATTTCCTTATTTTACTAAACAACAAGAGGGTTAAAGTTGTCAGTAGTTATTTAAGGTACGTTATGATAAGAGGAACATTTCCGGACCAAATATTGACTGGTTCAAATATGTGCATTTCTGACGCCAGGTAGTAAGGCTTTTAAATGTTGGGTTGCGATTCAGTAACTTCTATTATTTGCGCGTATTCCATCTTGCAGTATTTACTGATTTTTTATAGTATGTCCTAGTTAATTATAAATTAAGTAATGCAATCGAAATCGTTGGCGAAACTTGTTAAATAATGTTACTTAAACAACTGTTTCGGAATTATTTATTCCTAACGGTCATATTATGTTATAACTAATAATTATAATATTTTTTTAAGCATTTATAAAGTAACGTGGTTTGATCAAAATTAGAGTAATAACGCAATTATAACGAGAATTTTTGCAAAATCTATTACATATCTAGTTATATTTTGTTATATTCCATGAATGGTATTACTTGATAAAATAATAATATTTTCAATTGATTATGAACTCGCTGAAAAAGTGAAGACTATTCAATTTTGTAGAATTCTTACGAAAACTAGTTTTTACAAAACTATTTCCTCTTTTGCATTAATTTTGCCTAGTGCCTTTTTTAAATGAATAATGCAACAAGTAGTGTCATTATAAATACAGATTTAGCGAAAGTAAGGATTTTGCAGGGATGAAAATTAACGAATTAGAAAATTGAAATTACACATTCTGAAAGAATTTAGCAGAGACGATTGGTACATCTATTTAGTTTCAATTACTTTATTGTTCTCCTAATAGAAGCTCTCCGAAGGCATAGAAATCACAAGCATAGCACATATTTATTTATAAAACTCCACGGTAAAATGAGTCGGAAAGAATGTACCTCCCTTTATATCAGTAAGCGGTTAAAAATAAAACCATGCCGTTATTAAGCGTTTATTCGCATATTTGAAGCTGCCTGAGCGATCTTTTTACAAAATAATTAGCATAAGAATTGGCCTCGTTTATCAAAACCCGCTACCTGTTTGCGCACTCGGAATATTAATATTCTTTCTTACATTTTTCACGCGCCCCCTTCTATTAACACCGCGATCTTCGAGATCTTATCTTGACGTCTCTATTAATAATTGATTTTGTAATCCTTATAGAAGTCAGTAGCTGGACGGTAAGAAAGTTTAAGGGGGGTAAGAATGCTTTGGGGACTAAGAGGAATATAACAGTTGGGTCTCTGTAAATGATGGAACAAAGTTTTTGAAAATCTGTGTAAATACATAAACATGAAGAATATATAGAAATAAAACACTTTGCGTTTTTAAAATAAGATAAATAAATACGCCAGTGAACAGTTTGAAAATCACGAAAATTTGAAACCTTACAAACACATAAATATAAGAAATTGATAGAAATATAAAACAATGATTTTAGCAATTAAGCTGTACAAGTATGGAAATAAGCAGTTTGGTTATTTAAAATCTATTCCCATTTGCATATGTGGCGGTGATTACGAAAGTGGTATGAGTCAAAAATTAAAAAAAAAATGGAATTTATCACTTATTTTGTAATGTAAGATTATGTAACACAAAGTAATTCAATTTTTTTTAGATTTTTGATTTACACCACTTTCATAATCACCGGCACATATTTTTCTATCAACTTAGATGGATTTGAAAACATGAAAATTTTAAAAGTGGAACTCGCAAATGCGTTGCAATAAAAATTTATTACAATTTATATGAAATGCACAGAAAGTTATCGTAACGCAAAGCTTCCTGTCATAAATGACTTAAACCACTTCCCGAGGATATCATGCCCACATAATTAATTTATCGAGACCGGAAACCAGAGAGCACTGCAATGCTAACAGTGCTATATTAATTTGCGTTATCAGAAATATGTGTGCATGGACCCGTTGAGTTGGTTTGAAGTGTATTGAGAATGTTGAACCCGTTTGTATTGCACAGCGTTTTCCTTGTCTGTGACATGAATGGAGAAAGAAACATTTTGGTATTTTTTTTTAAGGAATATAACATTCTAAATAATTATTAAAATTTAATATTACAATCGTGATTTCTTTTTTAAAAAGAGAAGTAATTGTTTCTCCTTTTATTATATATATATATTTATATAAATTAAAAATATATATTTATTTAATATAAAAATTAAAAATATATATATTTTTAATTAATTAATTAAATATATAATTAATTAAATATATATATATTTTAATAATTTTATAATTATTTAAAAATATATACTTTTTTAATTTATTAAAAATCTATACAAGCCAAAAGGGAAAGACAGAAAAACTAAGTAGTCATATGAAAGCAGAGCACCAACGGAATTTCAATACACGAGTTTTTATTGCATATGTTTCGTTTTTGATATCGTACAATTTTCAATGTTGTACGTTTTACTGTACAAGGTACTTTCACATGAAGGCACAAATCGTTTTCTCATTAAAAACATCGATTTCCTTCATAATTTGAGATTGTACTTACGTAATTTCTTTTAAAGAATAATTACACTTTCTCCTCGTAATAATAATTACAGTTTTCAGACCATTCATTTATAAACACTGTTAATCTGGGGAAATTACAAGTAATATTATTTTGGGTTAATGGGAAAGTTGACACAAGTTTCCTAAAAATAATTGTTTTTTGAACATCCTTATGAATTATTTGGAACATATGGAAACTTGAAATAAAAAAAATTTTACATTAAACAAAATACATTTTCCATTTCTATGAATTAAGAACTTCGAATAAAGGACTAAAAATTAATCACATATTTAATTTCTATCTCGAAACCAGCACATCTTCAAAATCGGATTTTAATTTCCAGTTTCCTTTAACATACCCAAAATCGATACCCGAATATTGAAAATTAAGAACAGTTTTATTTGGAATTCAATATATAGATTATCCACCAAGTAAAATATTTCAATATTCCAGTCACTATTTCGGTGACAAGAAAAGGCTCACATAAGCATGGAATATGCATACATATTGATCGAGAGGAAGTCCCAAATTCAAATATGTCTTCCGTTCGAAGATTACGAAATATACAACATGTTTCCTGTGTAGACTGCAGTTTATCTACTTTCTACGGTGCAGCGTGTCGTTTCCCCCCTAGCGAACTTCTGTCGGGGCTCAACTTTGTTGAACTCCGTCGCGGAGTTATGAATGCGCGCAGTATCGTAGAAAAACACGTACCGTTTCGAAGGAAAAGCAAATACGAAACAGTCGCGGGGCCAAATACAACGGCACTTTTCATCCTCTCGATTCAACATTGTGCCAGGCCTGAACCGAAGAAAAATACTTATCTTCGTTCCACGAAGTTTGGGGCGGTGCTCTGTAACATTGTGTGGGTCTGTCTGCTCCCAAATGCCCTTTCTTTATGGCCGGGACCTACACGGTTGAACGAAAGTCTTCCGACTCCCCAGATCATTACACGAAACTTCTCTTGACGAATATCTTTGTTCGGATTGGACCCAGTATCTTAAAATCTCGCGTTACAACATTGTTTCACGATGAACCTCCTATTAATCAAATTTGTATACTTTTGTATTATTTTTAGATAATGTACAAGCTTCATTTTTATTATCCGATGAGTAATTTGATTAGTTATCAATGTTCTGTTGAGTCCTGAATTTTATTTTAAAAGATTAAACTTCTAGATATTAAATTTGTCGTTTCACTTTTCATTCTGCTCAAAAGTATCGCACTACCAACAACCATAAATTGTGTAATTAATTATTATTCGTAACGCGTTAGGTAACGCAGAATTTTAATTAAATACAAATTTTCGAATAACGAATAAAAGTTCAGAAATTATTGCGCAGTGAAAAAATTAACTTTATTCGTCAAACAATGTAAAGTTAAAGTAACTTTCATTTGATCCGTTATTTAAATTATTTTTCATTTATCTACATTCATTTATACACTTTTTATTTAATACTACTTCAGTTTATGTTTGTTAGAACAATATTTTCAAACCTGTTATTCCCGTTTCTCTTGAAGTATATTTGTATCTTTCTGCACTGTAATTTTTTTTATTAACAATTATCATGGTTTCTATTTTGAGAACCCCTTTCAATATTGGTACAATTCACGTTAAATGCCTGACGTATCTTTTTGATAGACGCAGGCATGATGTATTGTCGCTCGTGTGTAAATATGAAGTTCGAACTTCATGGTAATCGTTTTCTTCGTAACACATAGCTGCTCGAGAAGAATTCTCGTCTTCGTAGCAGGAAATGTGTTAGGGTCTCTGCAGCCCATGATATTTAGGGTCCGTTACGACACCGCTTTTTGTCGATGCGCGCCGCACAATGTTGCCCCAGCCGGCTGCTACATTGTGAGAAGAGGGCGTTCATTAGAACCCTGCCATCATTTTCTACATTTCTGAACTCGGTTGCTACAGGCGGTATACGTTACAAACGACCGTTGGGAAATAACGTTCTTCAGATTTCAAGTTCCAATCTGATGCCAGGATCCTTTGTTGACTTTCCTCCTTTCTAAAATCTATGAAATCGCTGCTTGGCATTTATAGTGGCATTACACACAGAGCTTCAGTTTAAACGATTAATTATGTGGTCGGTGTTCAATTATTAGTCAAATGCAAATTTTAAACTGCCTTTTAAAGTGCAGTGCTTTTGAAAAGCAATTATGGGTACTAACAAATTTGATAAACAATTTTTTATAGGGTTCAACTACGAATAAATAATCTGTAAGAACTTTAAATAACTCTAGACTGTAAATAACTCTAAGCAAACTATAAGTAAATTTAAGTAAGCTAGAAACGTAGTCTTATATACGAACATGAAGATTATGCTAGGCGTTATGTCTTAGTAGAATAATAAATAATAAATAATAATTGCTTTCCCTGTAAAATTTACATTTTCTGAGTAATGCCAATATTTTTTCTTATACGTCTGTATTACTAGAAAATTGCATATATGGTTTTTTAGCATAGGAGAAACAAAAACGGATTTGTATTAAAAAAGTTTATGCATTGCGCGAAAGAGGAAGCAGTGCTTTACGCGACAGAATATGGCAAGTGCAAATTGTGCTTTTATATTTATAATTATTATAACTGATTTTTATGGAATAGTGCTAAGTAAATGTGGCAAAATTTTCATGCATTTCTTTCATATTATTCAATTCTTTACTAAAAGTTTTTTGCGCAGTTGAATGGCCTTCGAAACTTTTATTTAATATAACGTATTAAAATTTTATATGTGTCGTAAGTTCTCTTTCAATTTTAGAAATTGAACAAATTACTCGATTTTTAAATGATTTTATATTAGTTTCACTTTTCTGTCCGATTGTTTGTTTGGTTCAAATCTTGAAAATTAATTGTGACTGACTCCCACGAATCCAATAGACTTGGAACTTTGCAAGCGTACATAATTATGATGACAATTAAAATATAAAAAAGGAACACCCTCGAGGGGGTGAACAAATTGCATCCCCTACAATAAACACGCACAACCAAAAAACCAAACGACTTGAAATCATCCGATAGCCACAAATAAAAACTTAGACATTAAAAAGTAAATAATAAAAAAAAGTTAAACGAATTTATTTAATTTGATAAAAAATGCAGTGAAACCTAAAAAATAATTTAAATAAAATAGTATGAATCAATTTCAAATAGGTTTTACTACATTTTTATCAAATTAAATAAAATCGTTTAACTTAAATTTGTATATATATATTTTTATATTTGAAGTGTTTTTTGTCCATATATTGGGTGTTCTGTAACTGTTGATATAAGCCAGTGGTAGTGATTTTACATGCAGAAATAAGTTAGAAATCTAGAATAGTGTTTTTTGATAAACGATTTCAATTTCCAAAAAGTGACATTAGATGTCTATTAAAAACACGTTCAACTCATTAAGAATTTGCGGTTTAAATATAGTATAACTGTGAGTGAAATGATTCCTCGCATAAAAGTCAGTCGAAGTTGTAAGCCTTGCATCGAATGCAACTTTGTTTTCGAGAATACCAATTTAACACATTCACGGAGTACTTGTGGATTTGAACAGATATGGATTTCCACTTCACCGCCAATCTTCTCGCAAATAAATTCTAATTTGAAAAAACATTCTCTACAATTTCGATTCTTTTTCACATAAAGATTCATCTTATTCTCGATGTATTATACTTACTATCATATCCCACCAACTCTTGACGATTTAAATGTGCACTTAACGAATATTCACAGCCATATTTTCTAAAAACGAGATTCCAAAAAAAAAAATATTTCTTATACTGAAATACACCAATTAAATCCACCCTTCTAATATTCAACACCCAACAAAGTTTCTACCCCCAACTTAAATTATTTATACATATAATAATAATAAATTATATATATATAAATAATTTATATAATAATAAATTATTTGAGCATCTATTTACACAAATTATTTATATAAAAAAGATACGGATTAAAAAATGAACTTATTATGAAATAAATAATTTATATAAATAGAGGTTATAGAACCTCTACCATTTTATAAACAATTCAGCCTCTCACAAGTCAAACTGCTTAAACTCATAAAATAAAAAGTAAAAAAAGACAAATTAAGCACTAAGTATGTGCTCAAGTACTAAACTCGAAAAATTTACAAAAATAAAGTCCATCAGCTTTTCATCGGGGACTTTAAATTGTTAATTAATCGTACAAATATAAACTACTATATACAAGCTCTTACAAACTTCTTCCAATCACCAGCTACTTAAACAAAAATTGTCCACGTATCGTTGCAAGAGCGGTTAAAAATCGTGGGTGTAATTGAACAAATCGTATCGCATCTTTTTATAATGAACCAGAAGAGAGATAAGATCGCGTATGGTGAAGCAGCCTCTCTCTCTGTGTGTGTGTGTGTGTCCTATGCGGCGTGGCAGACGGGGGCCAGCTTTCCCGCCAGAAATCCTGGCGCCAACGTGTTTCGACGTTTCTTTCGGGTCCGTTGACTGGAATCCGCTCAGTTGCTAGGCACGAGGATCCCAATGACACGGCCGTAAATTACTCCTCTCGGTCGAAAGCGCGCGATTTTTTTCAGCGGATCGGCGCAGGAAGGAGCACGGCCGTCCTTTTGATGAAACCCCCCCGATATTCGCCGCGCATACGTGATCGCTAAAATTTTCTCACGCATTTTCTGCGCCGCTAATTATCAATGCACGACAGATGCACGACAGATGCTCGACAGCTTGCTTCGACAACGTTGCTTGTTGTTCGTGACTCTATGTCGAATTGTGGACGCGTGCAATTTGCGCGCACGTTTATTTTGAGTAGGTTCTTCACCCCTATCGTTTACATTCTTCAACTGGTATACTTTATATATATTTTTCGCTGAAAACCGCCATGTTGGCTTTAAAGATATATTTGCCTCGACAGTGACAATTACAGTCGACCACGAAGTTAAGGGTAATAGAATTTTTTTTTAAAAATCTGCTCGATTTATAGGGATTTTTAACTTCTAAATGTAAAAGTAACAGGTTTGCTTCATCGCGTACAATTTTTTTTACAACTTTGACGTTTTTATGTTGTAATAGGCGATTGAATGAAATTAGTAGTGGAAAGTGAAATGTGACATAAGATTTTTATCTTGTATTCCATTGGCCATTTTTTAAATTAACTTTTAAAAAAATGGCCAAAATTTTGAAAAATGTTTTTAATTGAAAAAAAGCTAAAATTTTGAAAAAAGTTTTTAATTTAAAAAAATGGCAAAAATTTTGAAAGATATTTTTAATTTAAAAAAAGGCAAAAATTTTGAAAAAAGTTTTTAATTTAAAAAAATGGCCAAAATTTTGAAAAAAGTTTTTAATCTAAAAAGGCCAAAATTTTGAAACAAAAATTAATTTAAAAAATGGCCAAAATTTTGAAAATAGTTTTTTTAAAAAATTAATTTAAAAAAATGGCCCATGGAAAACAAGATAAAAATCTTATGTCACATTTCACTTTCCACTACTAATTTCATTCAATCGCATATTACAACATAAAAACGTCAAAGTAAGTTGTAAAAAAAGTTGTACGCGATGAAGCAAACCTGTTACTTTTTTATTGCCGACATGTGCTATTGATAAATACAGATACCTTTCCAGTAAAGTGAATTTTAGTGTTATAGCTAGAATTTTGGTGCAAAATTAATTTTTTTTGCTTATTCATCTAATTGCATGGTAGAAAAAATAAAATGGGCATTCAATTACATGGTATCAATTTTGTAAAAATTAACGTGAAAGAAATTTTGTTCATAGTGGAAAAGGGAAAGTAGATGACAAATTTAAATTAAATTTTTAATTAAGGAAATCAAGGTTTTTAATTTTGGATTAGATCCCGAAAATAAATTGCTTCGATGAGTGTCTATAACTTCCGGTGAAATATTTAAAAAAAAGGTGTCTGAAGTCATGGAAAAGCTTGAGGAGTGAAAATTAAATTTATACTGCAATCTTCTACATTATCCGAAAATTTCGAATTTCTCTTTCACGCGTCCATTGAGATGCTTCTGAAAATGTACGGGCGTAAGTGAATCCTCTGTAATCCCGGTGTTGTTAGCGTACAGCCCAGTGCTCCTTTCACCTTGCGTTACTGCAATAAGTCATCCTGCCACGAACAGGTGCAACCTAACGTAACTAATCCGATTAATTATTGGTCCGCACTGAAGGGACTGGGAAGTGAGACATTCAGCTTGTCTACTAATTACATTTTTGGCAATTAAGTGAAACACGATTAGTTACATTATCTCTAAAGATACGCCTGGGTTTCCGCGATAAGAGAAATACGGAACGCACTAATGAGGTTTTTCACACTTGGTTGGTTGGGCCACCAGTTTCTATCAAAGTGCAGCATCCGTTAATTTTATAATTGCTGGCGATGATACAAGAGAACAGATATGCACTATTATATTCTTATAGTTTATATATTATAATGGAATTTGCTTGCATGGTGTCATTTTTGCTTATAGTTACGTTGCATTTATCGTGTTGAGGTGCGCAGATCTGTTATGGTATATTTGTAAACTTGAAAAAGGTGGATTTTGTTGACTTAGATGGATTTTGAAATCGAAAGTATGTAAATCGTGGCAATTAGGTGTTGGAATTTTTTCCCGATGTATTTAAGGATTTCGTGGAGATGTTTTTAAGTTACAGTACACTTGAAATGCATAAGCTTTGGCATTATCGCAGTATCTTAACAAATGTAGCATGAAAATGCGATCTAAGCGCCAATAGTACTGTATTCACAGCAGTCGGTAAATAAGAAATCTACTATTACCACTGCCATTTTGATAATTCCTGCATTACCTTCTGAGGAGAGTTTATCTTTCTGCAAAGTTTATCTGTGGAAAATAATTTCGATTCCAGTAAAATGTATCTTTCAATTGAAATACTTCTCATTCGCGAATGACATTTTTTATTCATTATCTCAGGAGTGTATGAGAATTCCCATCGGGTGTAGGATGTGTCACGCGTAGGTAAAAGAAATCGTATTGCTGCGCCGATAAAGTAGTTTATCTGGTCGCCATTTTGATGAACAGTTTCCCTCCTCTTACGAGACATGGATGCCTATCAAACATTCTCGTATAAAATAAAGAAAAAGTACTTTTCAGGAAGCAGTCATTTATGCACAACAAAAATAAATCTATATGAGGCAGTCAGAGCAACAACAGACCAACCCACATTAAAAAAAATTTCCCTACTTTATATGGTTAGTTTAGTTTAGTTTGGAATACGTTATTGCTACTAATTCAATTTCGAAAAAAGTGGGTTAGTCCGTTATTGCTCTGACTCCCTCATATTAGATGATACTTTATACCAAAATATCTCATGACTTGTCTAATCAGGCTATACAAAAATACAGTGTCCCTTTAGCTTCCCTCTAAAGGACGCAAAAAAAAAGTAAAGGAGTCACCAAATGAAACCAAATCCACTTAGCCCATAATTTAGAATCCTATAATTTGATTACATCCACGATACAAAACACTGCTAATTTCCCTTTCATTCTGTTTCCAGGCTAGTCGCACACTCGCACCCTGGGAGCATCTGTTACCCTGCCCGAAGTGCTCATTCCCTTGCCACGTGGACGGCGAGAAGAACGTGGGGACCTGTTCGAGGCAAGGTTGCTCGCTAGAATTCTGCACCTCGTGCTCGTCGAAGCCGCACACCGGCCCCTGCAAAACACCTCTGCTAGCCACGCCGACGAAGAGGAACAAGCGCCTGGTAGTCGGCTCTAGGCAGAGCAAGCGGAACCTCAGGAGATTATAAGCATCTCCCCCGGGAAGCCGGCGATCGTTAAACGAACTGTATTAGACGGAGTCTTTTTTTTAACGTTAACACCTCTTTCAAGAAGAGTTAAATTATTATCTAGCATACCAACGGACCGTGAGGAACACTATTTCGGCATTAACACAATCGCTACGAAATGCACATTTACCAGCGAGCAAAAGGATGGTCCCTCCATCCGGTGGCTCGGAATTGAAACGAGTAATCGATGCGGCACCTAGAATCCAGAAGTTTCGAGATTTTAATGGGCCAATTTCGCGGAAGTTCCCTCGCGGGGGGTTAAGAACAACGTGGCGGCGCTCTAGTCCATTACAGTTTCGCATCCATCTAAGATTGCTAGAGATCCTCCAAGGACGACGGAAGAAAACTACTACCTCGGACTGGCGGTAGTTCAGCTCAACTTTCTTTCGAAATTCATTTCAGTCCCGAGTCGCTCGCGCGCCGTCCATTTTTGCTCGCCGCAAATAAATCGAAGAGAGAAGTAGCATCTTACGGGCGAGGACATGTTGAAGCCTCGGCCGCCGCCCCATGGTCGTTTATAAGCCACGTTAATTCACCATCGAATGAGCACCGAGTTTTCAAGGGATCATCGTTTCCCTTAACTTCCACTCCGTAAATCCGCGCGTTGCAAATTGAACGGCCATTTCGGTAGCCGTAAATTCGCATCGCGGCCAGACGATTCCGGGGCTGCCCCCGTCGCCCGATTACCGGCACTTTTACGCGACCCTAAAACGCCATGATTGAGTCGGTGCAGCGGAGCTTCAGCGTCTCCTCTCTGCCCGGTCTTCGGCGAAGAGAGGACGGAGGAGGAGACTGCCAAAGATCGCCGATTAAAACTGCACGAATAAGAAACACGCGGGGGGGAGGTGGCGGAAGGCGGAATATGAGGAACCATAAAAGCAGACTCGTAAAACCTTTAAGGGCATGGGCCGACACTTTGCGGCGACCGCTTTTTACGCCAGCCAGCGTCACGGACTAATGAAGCCAGTACGAGAGAGACGGTTACTAGGAACGAGGTTGCGGGCCCTTCTTACGGGGCCCGCGACCCCCTTCGTCGCCAAGGATAATTTATCCAACGAAGTGCACCTCGCTCCGCGCGTCGCGCTTTTAATTTCTCGGCGAGTAGCGGAGGCTGATTAATCAGTCCCGCCTGGCTCGCCTCGTGGGCAGTCGCCTCGCCCGTTCGGCCGCCATTGTTTTGCCATGCGCAGTGGGGCATCTGCGCACGGGATAATTGATCGAAGCTCGCGCAGAAGCGGCGGCTGAAGCGGAGATCCATTGCGGGGTGAATTTTTTTTTTATTTTTCTTTTTACAATATTTAATTGCGCGTCAAGCACCGGAAGCTTTCTGAAATTTTAGAAATTTTTTTAGAAAAATTATTCGCGTACTTTCACGGAGAAAAAGTGCCGGAACTTTTCGATTTTAATTCCTCGACCGATTTCCTGCTTGCTTTTTAATTTTACACAGGCATTTCACGCAGTTCTCCAAGCCGAAAGAAGGGGTTTGCTTTTCGAACGCGTTTGCTTGTCGCAGAATCTCCGCCCGTGGCACTCGAACGGCTTTGTTTACACGATCCCGGCTTATCGTCTCGCATTACGCTCGAGTTGAAATTCGTCGGGGAGGTTAATCGTTCACCTTCGAAAGAACACGCACGCGCAAAACGCTCGCGTGCGATTCAATCCCGTCTTACCTCGTCGTTCGGCGAATCGCAATCTCTGCGCATTCTCTTTTTCTCTCCCCCTTGTCCCCCTCAAGATGCTATTCTCTCTCTCGCTCTCGCTCCCTCTCCAGCGGGGAACAAAGGAAATATTTTGTCTCGCGTGTACGTATTGCTCCTAGTCTCATAAAATACGAGATCAAAAAAGAGGATTGCCATGACTCATGCGAAGGGTCGCTCAGAAAGTATTATTGAAGTATAGTATATATATATATACACACACACATATATACGTAGCTGTAGGAACAATAGAGTAGAAAAAGAAGCAAGTATGCGAGGACAGAGAGACGTGCAGTGCCAGAAACTAGAGGATAAGCGAAGTATCGGGAGACGGGAGGAGCGCTAATGACGAAAACTTTCTTGCGGAAAGAAAAAGGAGAGAAGAAGAAAAGGAGACCTCGAATCCCCTAATGACCTTAGCTGCGCACTTCCAACACCTCCTCGCCAATTCCTCGAAAACTCTTCTTGTTAATATCCCAGCGACCCATTTCAATACCGATACAAAAAGACCCCGCCAACTCGATCGAGGACATCGGCTAGTGTTTAAGTGAATCTAAAAGTATTATTTCGGTACCAGGTTTGAACGCACTTGGCGTTTAAAGGAAGAAAATACTCGTCGAGATATTCGGTGGAAAAAAAGAGATATCTTCGGGGTGCACCGTTTCTGTTGTTCCTGGTGGTGCGTCACGATCCTGGCTGAGGGGACTCCGCAAGCCTGTAGTTGGCCGCTCTTCGGCATGGGCATTCTCTTTCCTGGGGGGACAAAGTTTTTGCCAATATCGCGCCCGTTGTTCTCAATGTTCGGACCGGTGCGAAAAGGGGAACACACTGTTGTGCCATTATGTAATTTACGCCATAAGGATTGCCATAACGTATTTCGTTCTAATGTTTAAATCGCGGGGGAAAGAGGGCGGGAGTCGTGTCCGCCAGATGCAACTAGCCGACGCTGACGCATTCCCCTTTCCCGTTTACCCTCTCTGGGAGCCATACATTATTTTTTATATCGTTTCTAGCGTTTAGCCCGCCATCTTCATCATTCGTTTTAAGTATTCGAGGAAACGCCAGTTCCGAGTTGCGTTTTCATTTCCCGCGTTCGAGCGTTACTTTGTTTTTGTACCGGTGTATGCTGGATCGCAAAAGACTGCATGTAAATAACCAGCGTATAGTAATATATTTTGTGCTCGGTGCGAGGCTTTTCGTGATCGATACTCCCTCGATTTTCATGCAGACGAAAGTCCTCGTTTTTGTGTTTATTAATCAGGCCCTTTCAGCGTTGCATCTATTTATTGAATTCCTCGGCGTAGCCTGCATTCCGTGCGGGCTGATATTATTTTAAAGGAAAATTAAAGTGTTTGGAATTGCATACATCTTTTTGGGGGAATATTAACCGATAGGGGAGCGTTGCGCTGTAGCCTTTTGGGTCGTAGATGGCGCGAGAAAGCTCGAGTATCGATCACGAAATTCCTGTTTTGTGAAGAAGGAAAGCAATTTTAATGTTTATTGATGAGTCTCTCTAAGCGAACATCCAAATATTTTCCATGAAATGTCGTGAGAAGATCTGTGTTTCGTTATTTCCACACGTTCGATCCTTGTCGTTTTCTGTGTCTATTGCAGTGTACTATTTAAATATTTATGCCGTGGGTTTGCAACGTTAATTTATATTCTAAAATTTTAGCTAAAAGTGAAAATTCTATCTCGGAGAAATTTTAATTCCATTGGGAAATTTATGAAAACAGTGGAGCACGGGAATTAACAGTTCATTTGTAGTCTTTTGTGTGGGAGATTATTTTGAAAATTTGTGGGTATGTGTGTTTTCCTGTCCTGTAATCATTTCTATAATCCACAGAAGCGGAATTAAGCTTTAATTTCATATTTCGTGTAATTGGAACAGTAACTTGAAGAAAATCATCTACCTTTTATCGGTTATCATATTTGCGTGGCACTGTAGCTTAATTTTGACGACGAATTTCCGGAGAAAAACAAAATTTTTACACACCGAATTGAAAAATTATTTCAGTATTGCAGAAACTTTTTTTGTGCCCCTTAGAGGCATTTTAGATGGCACATTAACTTCATTTAACAGACCAGATGGATTTTTCCATCCCATTCCGGGTGAAATTCTCGCGAGAAAAATTGTAAATCCAAATAATGGTATTAGAATCGATTGGCACAGATTGCGAATCATATAATCTTCCAACCCATCACGGCATAAGGTTTAAATAATATATTTCTTACGTTTTAACAAGAAACAAAAAACTATACTTTCGTGTTTCAACTAAATTTTACTACCATGACTACAGCATGCCAATTTTCTCGTAATTTAAATACTTTTTTTTTTATACGTAGAATAGTCGAAATAATCTCAGAACAGCGTGGGTGCAACGAGCACGCTCGACATTTCTGTGATACGGGACAATATCATTCCAGTGTACGTAGTGTATTAAATAAGCATTAAACGATCATTACGCTCAAAGACTTGATCAAAAGATCGATTACTTTGTATATATTGTTAGGTATGTCTTTTAGGTAAAACGATGGAAATTCGATTTTAATTATCATATAGTATTACGTACTGTCGGCTCGAAACAGAAAGAAAGAATCAATTCCTAGAAAGGACACCCAGCGCCTCCTACGTGTGACTAGGGAACCTCGAAAGTCCTAGCGAACGAGGCTGCAGGATCACTTTTACGCGCCAGAAAAAACACGTTCGTAAAAAACACGATTGCAAGAAATGTGGCCTTCTGGATAATATTTTTTTTTACTTAGAATTGCGCGATAGTGCTGTATAAGATATATAATTAAATTAAGATTAGCGTTTAAGCAATTAGCCATCGAGTAACACTAATTTCCAGGAGAATAGCGTGCCTTATATAAAATAGTACGTAGATATTAAATAGTTTACTTTTTGGAGGACCGATAGATGGCAGCACGTAACGATTCTGTGCGGAATTAACAGATCATTGGGAACTATAAAATCCAATGTGGGAATCGGAAAATAAATTTGGAAACAAGGTGCTATTAATGTTTTAATCTTCGAACAGCTCGTGTAGATAAACAAAACATCGTTGTGCAAAACGGATTATTATTATTTTTTTATCTACTGCGAATGAAAGCATAAATGACAATGATTCTCGTTTCAATCGTCTTCCAAAAAGTCGAACACTTGCTCTCTTATTTACTAACTTATATTATTGTACACACGTGTAAAATGGTATACCGGGTGGTTTATATGTCACGTTCACTTCAAACATTATTTTACGTAATTGCTGTGGTGGAAATTGAGTTTTAGGAATTTGTTCAGCTTCGAGGGTGGGCGGAAGAATGAAGTGAAATTTTTCTTCATTGGTTTTTCATGGTAAATTTCGCGATAGCCTTTATTCTTTTATATTAAAATCGTACATTATTTTCGCGGTATTCTTGTGGCTGAGGGAAAAACAGGTTTATTTTGGTATGCTAGGTTGACCTCCAGACGACCTTCGGCAGGAACATCCTTCATTCAGTTGATCGCTAGGGAAAAGGAGACCTGCATTGTTCCCACCCTTTTCTCTTTTGCTCTTGCAGCCAGCTGAACGTGGAATTTTCTTGTTGAACGCTGTACCCGAATGAATTTGTGTTATTAGCTTCAATTATACAGCGACGAGAGCATTGAAGTTTACCTCAAGAAACAATGATGAAAATGTTCTCTTCACCAACCCCTCGAAGTAAATGATTCCGTAAAATTGATTTGGTCGTAGCAATAATTGTTGAAGAAGATATTTGAAGTGATAATGACGCGTGAACCATTATAGACGTAAAGGTATTGTTTATTTTGAAACGGGTGTATTTTTTAGGTCAGTCCTGTCGAATGTTCAATCGTTACCAGGCTCCAAAATATTTAAAGCGCAAACTTTATACAATAGAACTTTGTTCTTTATATAAAAAAAAGTAGGCGAGATTATTTTTTATAATCCGTTTGATATGCCAGTTCGAAATGTTAGCAAGCAGTAGACGTGGAAAGAGAATAAATTATATTCATTAAAAGAATGACGTTCATACCTTTTATTATAACAGCAATAAATTGAGAAATTACAACAGCAACAAAGTAAAAAAATAACGATTGAATAGAAAATTGGGAATGGTTAGTGGAGAACGAATGATTAAAATTAAATATTCAATTACGATACGTAACTGGTGCTCTATTTTTATGTTCGGACGTATTTTTATGGTGGAAACAAAATTCGTAAATAAATTTTTAACGTTAACCAAAATTGATATTTTATGCGAATCGTAAGAATAAGTAAATTAGACATGTGTTGCGTGGCATAGAGCTTCAAAATAATTCATTATTTGTTAAACACGATTTTTAACGGTTTTTACATCATATTTAATTGAAATCATTCGAGTAATTATTTTGTCACTTTTAACGCGTTATGTATTTTCACCCGCGGTTTTTAATACTCAGGCGATACTCTGGCAGGAACTACGTGCGCTTTTAGAGTAAACTACTTTAATTAAAAGCAAATCCTTAGCATTGAGAAGGGCGATACCAAATAAAAGAGCATTGTTAATGCGATAAGTTAAGAGGTTTGTATTGTATTTAGCGAATATATCTTAGTGGCTAGTACGTGTTCTTCTTTTTCCTTTTATAATTAAACATTTTATACCTTTCAAAATATACGCTAATTCGAGAATGCTCAATATTCTCTGTCTCTCTATATTTCGTTTATAGTATCTTAGTTTCCTTTAAGATTAACGCATCAGTGCGAATTCTAAATGCGTTAAGTAAGTTAAATTATATTTCGTATCATTATCCGAATGGAAAATATTAGTATATCTGCGTCCTATTGAAATTCTGTGAGCCCTTCCAGGGCAGGTTCCTGTATTTTGTCAATTGAAATATAGTTAATTAGTTATTTACCTGTTTGAATTTCTTTACCACCAATTTCATTTCAGGTACGAATCGAGATAAGAGAAACACTGGGTGCGTTCCACTTACGCCCAAATCGCCCGTAATTTGGAGGCGTTTTTCATGAATTTTACAAATTCAAAACAAAATCGGTTTTAGTCATTCATTAATGTAACTTTAATCTGTAATTTTTCTTTGAAACTGAAAAAGTAAAAAATAATCTCTTGTAGGTGGTGCCAAAGTAAATTCCTTTGGAGAAACACCGTAGACTGCGTGTCAAATTCTGCTCTGTACGTGGCTCTTAGAAAAAAAAACCAAAGAATGTTCCTATTAACAACAATATTTTTTAATGCTCTACGTAGGGATTTTACGAAATTTCGATTTTTAAGAAAATGGCAGTCATTTTAACAAAAAGGTCAATTTTTAGGGTAAAAAAGTTTATAAAATTGTGCACCAAAAAAAAAATAACGCTACAGAAAAAGTCCTACGTACATCATTAGATTATACCACGGGGAAGAATCGTGCAAAGTTTCAACTCAATCCGATGAAAATTGTAAGAGTAATTTGACACGCAGTCTAACGGTGTTCCTCCAAAGGAATTTATTTTGGCACCACCTACAAGGGAGACTTTTTCAGTTTCAAAAAATGTGTAATTACAGATTAAAGTTACATTAATAAATGACTAAAACCGATTTTGTTTCTGCGCATTCTTTGTATGCAAAAAAAAATTCATGAAAAACGCCTCCAAAAATCGCAGTCAAAGGTGGTATCCTGCCTTAAGCTAGGTTCTCCTGTACGCGACTGGACGCAACGTCAAGAACTTCAAAGTCGATTTTCTTGAAAATTAAGCGCGATATGAAAAAAAGTTTCTCTTTCTTTTCGACTTATAATAAGGAAATAAGTCGAGGAAAAAGAGTACAATTTTTTTATATCGCGCTTCATTTCCGAGAAAATCGTCTTTGAAGTTCTCGACGTTGCGTCCAGTCGCATACAGGAGAACCTAGCTTAATGAAATCACGGTCGATTTGGGCGTAAGTGGAACGCACCCACTGTAGCTCTCTTATAAAGTTAGGTTAAAAAATTGGGTAGATTTTTGAACACTTGGAAATTCATTTTAATGCCAGGTCCAATTACACAACTTACATTAAAGCACGTAAATTTAATTACACAAACAAGTTTCAATATTGCACGTGTGTAAATCGTCAGAACTTAATTCATCGCTCAAGGTCATTAAGGATATACTCGCGCCGTGTTTGATTGCTCCATTTCTTGTCTCCGCGTGCGAACTTATTTACAAACATACGCTATCTCGTCTCGCGTATTTACGCGACAGGAAAGAAAATGGTCGGAAGATCTCAATGCTCACACGAAGGTGATGATCATTGACCAGCATATTTTTTATCAGTACTAACTTCAATCTACAAATCTAGACCTACCTTCTAGAACTGTACTCAATAACCTCCTTTACCATGTGGGAGCCAGAAGTAAAGAAATTAAAAAATGAAAACTGTTAAAAAACGCACTTTAATTTGCATACAAGGCTGTTGCATGTATTTACAACATAAGCAAGAAGCATCTGCCCCTAAACGGTCAGAAACTTCCACATTAGCCTGAGAAACACAGCAACAAAGATTGCTAGGATCGCTGCTACCCTATACTTCGACGGCTGCATTTCCATGGGTATTCCTGACACCGTTCCCTTCGTCAAGCACGGCTTCAACGACGGGGAACTACCCTTGCTGATCACTTCCCCCGACATGGAATATTTCATCGCCTCGACGATCTTAACCTTAATCATTTTGCCCAAGTACTCTTCTTTCAGGGGCACCAAGACCTGCTCGTACGACTTATTGTGCGCCACGTAGTGCTTCTTGTCGTGGGATACCTCAGTAACCAGCACATCCTGAACGAGGCCGATTCTTCGGTCGTACGGAGTGTAGGACTGAAAGAATTCCGACAACCTCTTCGTCCTCTTCTTCACGTCCTGCGCGTGTACCTTCGGCATCCGAGCCGCTGGCGTGCCAGGTCTGGGGAAGAACTGATTGATGAACAGGCTAGGGAACTTGTGCTTCTCGCAGAGCTTCATCGTCTCCTCGAAATCGTCCTCCGTCTCTGTCGGGAAGCCGCAGATTATATCCGTGGCTATGGTCAAGCCAGGGACGCGCTCGCGCAGGAAGTCGACGACGCGTTCGAAGTCGGCACGCGTGTACTCCCGCTTCATGTCCGCCAGCACCTGATCGCTACCGGACTGCACCGGAACGTGCAGGAAGCTGTAGACCTTCGGGTGCCTGAGTATTTTGCTCATCTCCTCCAGGTGCTCCATGATGTAGGGCGGATTGGTCATTCCGACGCGGACCATGCAGCCGTCCGGCACGACTTCGACAATCTTCCACAGCAATTCGGGCAAGCTGCTGCCGATGTCTCTGCCGTAAGTGCCCGTGTCTTCGGAGGTTAGCCACAGCTCACAGACGCCCTCTTCGAACGCTTGTAGCGCCCTCTCCACGATTTCCTCGGGTGGGTAGCTCCCCAGCTCACCTCTCGCGTGCTTCGTCTTGCAATAGGTGCACTGATTCAGGCATCCCGTGTTTATGGCTATGATCTCGATCAGCGGATTTCTTCGAACTTTGGGCAGGCTCAGAGGAGCGCCGCCAATCTTTTTGCCGGATTGCTTTTTCTGCTGCAAGAACCGCACTGCGTTGCCCTTCAATGTTTCTTCGACCACTTCTACCACTCGGTCGATTTGCTGCACCCCGATCATGCTCAAGCCTTGCAAGAATGATGACTTCGGGGCACCTTGCGGTACGCATCTGAAACAGGTCCAATTTCGTCCTCGTTAACTCAAGACTGAACAGAAAGAAGTCTACATAGACATAGGCAACAATTTTTGGTCGAGTACTGGACGAATTTTGGAAATTGATGATTTTTAAATCGAAACTTTGTATCACAAAATTTTGTTCTGCATTTTTTAAGGGGTCATTCTACTTTGATCGGTCTATCATTGTCTATTTTTTCTTAATAAATACAACATATAATGAAATGAATCTTTTTAGAATTTATTAGCTATTCTTATATTATACAAACAAAAAGATTTTTTTAATTTGTTCCAAATGTTTTTTTACAACGTCAATGCGACACCTACAAAAAAGGTACAGTGGCGGACGAAACAAAGTTTACATCCTTTAAAATCACATAACTTTTTTAGAATTGGTCCAAAGGATTTGTTCTTTTAGGAGCTAGAAGAATTAGTTTGATAAATGACGTGTTTTCCCGTTTTAAAAAAAAAAAACTGGTCGGGATAGCGAAAAAAATGGTAATGGTCGTTTTTTAAACTTTTTTTCTGAGCCTGTAATGAAAATTCCAAAATCCCGTTTGTAGAGTGAAGTAAGTTCTATACATGCTGAAAATTTCATGAAAATCGGTCAACATTGCTCTGAGCTACAAACGCTTAAATATCGCAGAATAAGGTCGAAAATCGCGAAATTCATGAATTCAGTGATTTTCGACCTTATTCTGGGAAAATTAATGCTTCTAGCTTCTCAAAAAAACTCAAATCCTTTGGAGCAATTGTAAAAAAGTTATGCGATTTTAAAGGATGTAAACTTTCTTTCGTCCGCCACTGTATGTTGGTGGTGCAGGTGATTTCCCAGCTTAGGCTTCTCTAAAACCAAAAATTCGAAAAGGTTCTTAATCTGTATAACTGTCGCTTTTGTCCGTAGCTCAATTAACAATATTTGTTGGGAAATGACAAAGTGAATAACTTAGAAGAAAAAGTTCCCCAAAAAGGGTGTTTTCTCGAATGTTTCCCGAGAAAAATCTGGGTTATTTTTCGACAAAAATTGTTAATTGAGCTATGGGCGATAGCGACACTCCTACAGATTAGGAATCTTTTCGAATTTTTTGTTTCAGATGAGCCTGAGCCGGGAAATCACCTGCGCCACCAACATATCCCTTTTTTGAAACAAATTAAAAAAAATCATTTTAATTTTTTTGTATAATATAAGAGTAGCTTAATAAATTCCAAAAAAACTTTTAAATAGATTTAAAGAAAATAGAGTAGAATAGAAAAAATCTTTAAAAATAGATTTATTTTTCAGCCGATCAAAGTAGAATGACCCCTTAAAGGCCTTTGTTCGAGTAATCACCGCATTGGTTATTATACCATCGACACCATCGTTAGCACTATATTCTGTATCTCAACAGATGTCGCGATATGTATAGGCTAGACGTCTCTTCTATTAAAGTAACAAATCTAACTTAGAAGTCTGTTATCAAGTACAGAAAGAGTTAATTACAGGGAAGTGTATATATTTCGAAATATTTTTGTGTCAGTTTTGTTTCTTGTATGTGTCCTTAGCAATAATAATTCTGTGTGCGTCCTAGCGGCAAAGTTGGTCCGACCGTGAACGCGGATATTTGTGAGCCTTAACGCGGCCACCTTTTATATTTCCACAGCCATAAAAGTGCTCGTATCTTTTACAGTAGAAGATAATAAAACTAGGAATAAAAGGAGATTATTAGCCAATTCGACTCACTACTCCAGATTTTTTTAATCTAGACTATCGCCCTTTATCTGTTATAGTATCAAATTCTTAATATTATTCTATTATTTAATTTGACTGGAACAATTTTACAAATATGTGAAACTAGCTTTACTACTTGGCTTCGCCCGAAATTTAGATTCTGATTTTATAAAAAAAAATTTTTTTAGTTCTTTTGGGTGAAAATAGTCACATTCCTCTGGATTAGTCAGGCCTAATGAGCTGAGGCACATTTCGTGATCCTAGAGTTTATCGTTCGATAGTTTTTAGGCGACAGACAAACACACAAACATACAGAAGCTTTCTGCTTTATATATTAAGATAAAGAATATTTTATATTATTCAAGAGAAATAAAGTGAGAAGCTTTTAAAACTTTGAGTGGCGCCGGAGTTTCCATCCTCTGCCCGATTTGGGCGAGTTTTCACGTCATTACTTTCCGAAAAGTATCGAAAGTATTGTTCGAAACTCTCCGAATATTTACTTTCAAAAGGGAATTCTGGATAAATATTGCCATTTACTGTGTATAAGTAATACTTTGTTACATTTCGTAATAAAGTTATTTTGAACGTGTACAATTGAACTTAACCTTAAATGGACCACGGAGGATATCCATCTTTGACAATTATAATTATTAAATACAAGCTTTACTACTCAGCTTCGCCCCAAATTTAGATTCTGATTTTATAAAAATTTTTATGAAAATGGTCACATTCCTCTGAATTACTCAGACCTAATGAGCTGAGGCACATTTCGTGATCCCAGAGTTTATCATTCGAAAGTTTTTAGGCGACAGACAAACACACAAACATACAGAAGCTTCCTGCCTTATATATTACGATTAATGCTATCAAACTGATATTGATATGTATATAAACTAAAATTAGGGCAGAAAGCAAGAAGAACTGGATTACTGAAATTGTAACAGTTTGTCAGAATACGTTTTTCTTATAATGGCTGTATTAACGAAATTATAATAGTGAAATGCAAAGAAATTATTATACCCAGCTACTACAACATGCTTTCCTAGTTTCCTTCCGGCCTCAATTTCATTTCTGAAATGATCCTCAGCAGGGCTCTTTACCGTACAGGAGTTTAAGAGCCACAGATCCGCGTCGTACTTATTTTCTGTTAATTTGTAGCCATAGGTGGCAAGTTGACCAGCCATGTATTCGCTATCAGAATTATTGTGGGTACATCCCCATGTTTTCACATAAATTGTCTGCGTCCCTGGTACAATACTGTTGAGAATTGGAGGCTGCGGTGCATCTTCTGGCACCTGTTTACGCTTGGAGCGGACAGTAACATTTTTCCTTGTACTGTATCGTTCTTTAGGTGTAATATCTTGGGAAGATATTAAATCCTCTATGTCTCCGACGATGTCTTCACACGGGGCTGGCATTCTTTATAAGAATGAAGTCACATAAGCTGCTCCGATGCGAATGTTATACTCGAAGCTCGTAAAATATTTTCCTATGTATTTCTCACATTACTTTGTCGTTAACTCTTTTTCACGTTCAAGTAATTCGACGAGAACATTATTACACTACGGAAAGACACATTAAAAGTGAATTTGCTGGGTGAAGTATAGGTTAGGTTTCGCAACACTGTCACATGTGAGAATCCTGGAGCTACACTGGCGACATCTTTAGTGTACTAGAATTAGAGCGGGAAATTTCAATTTATTCCTTTTCGTATATGGGAATATTTCAATTTGAACGATCAAAGAAATTGATCTCTTCGTTTATTATATATTCTTGAAGCTGAATGTGTATTTACAAAATGACTTTTTAAAATTCCATGCCGGAATTCGATGAAAGAACTAAGTTGCAAGGAATTGAATTTTAAAAATAAAAAATAGTATAGTATAAAGGTGCGTTCTCATTAGCGAACAGTTCGTGAATACTGTTCGCAAACAATGCTCGCAAGGTGTTCGCAAACTTTTTATAACCATTGCTCGTGTAAAGGTGCGTCCTCACTAGCGAACAGTTCGCGAACAGATGATTCCTAGGAAATTCAATTCCCATACTGTTCGTGAACAGTTCGGGAACGCTGGTGGAGATGCACCTAAACATATACGATAGTGTTGCATCCGTAATAAACTCCACCATGGCTAATAATGATGAAGAGAGAGAGAGAGAGAGAGAGAGAGAGAGAAATGCAGGAATAAAAATTTAGAAATGTTTAGAACTTTAGAAATGTTTTTCACGGAGCATTGTTGTTCCAACCAATCTGAAGGATGAATTAATTGATAAATTTCCAATTTTACACACATATACTGTAGATGCCTGTCTATTGCTCCTCTTGGAATTAATTGAATGTCTGCAATGGATTTTATTTTCGACCTCCAGAAGACGAACAATTTGTGAAAAATCTGTGACATTTTGTTTATAAGACTGCCATTCAGTTGAATTATATTTTTAGCTGTGGGCATTTTAAAACTTACCGGAAGAAGATAAGACAAATTTTAATACTTTCTGTACAAAAGATTATTTAATAGTATAAATACTTAATGATACATCGCGTGTCTAGTTTCAATTAGGTAATAGGGGGAAATTTTAAAAATCGCCATGCGCTTCTGTCTCGAAAGGTTAGCATAGCTGTCGCAGACATTTTTCTTTTCGCTTTAAACACGTCAAGGGAGCATCATTTTTTGACACACCTATATATGTGGTCCAAGAGTTCAGTCAAGGACACCGCGCATGCGGAGTCAATCTGCATGGCATTAGTATACAATCATGTCACGCCCACAGCCTGAAATTGCAAGATCAATTTAGAAATACCATTGAGTTTTGTACTCGCATCCACAGGCGTCAAATTGAACATTTTTAGTAATCGTAACAGTTGGAGTCACTTTTGCTTTATTTAACCTTGAATAATCAATAGTGATAATTCGTTGAGTTTGTTGTAAAAACGTCAATGCAAGTGTACTTAGGTATTTGAAAAAGGATGGTTTTATTAAAAAGGACAAAAAAAATTTTCCTTAACTTGTTAAGCGCCCTTTTTTAACCGACTTAAAAAAGGAAGAGGTTATAGATTCGACCCGTATGTTTTTTTATGTTTGTTCCACATAACTCCTCAGCATATGGACCGATTTTGGTGAACTTTTTTGTTGCAAGAAAGTGTTTTCTAACTGGATGGTGACTAATGGCAGAAAACGAGTTAACTCGTTTTGCCTATAACAGATATGAATATGTCTTAATGTTATTTCTGATACAAATAGAGTGATAGAACTGAAGATAAAAGGACTCACCGATAAATAAATAAACAATGTCCTTAATAAATATTATTAGTAAACAGATGAGTTTTTATTTCAGCTTATTAACCACGTGTATGTTAGAAATGGTAAAAGAAAAAAAAACAAAAAAGAAACTAAGAAAAAAAATGTTTCAAATAAAATATACTTTGTTTCGAGGGGGGCATTTTTTGATGGTGACAAATCTTCTCTAAGGTGGATGTTCCGGGACGAATTCATCGACTTAAAAATGTTGATGTCCCAAGGTCATTCAAGGTCATTTATTACCGTTGAAAACTTACCTTTGTTTAGCATTCAGAAATTGTTCCTCATCTTCATTTTGCAGAAGTAATTTGTTGGGAGGCATCCCTAATACGACTTTTTATATTACCAGGGGTAGTAATAATATAAAAAGTTGGTGCTCCTTCGTATGTACTAAACAGGTATATTCTACCGTAATTAATTAATATTTAACCCTTCAATGTCACACGGGGTGGATCGCACCCCAGGCAATTTTCGAGGCCGAATGTCGCGCCTTTACGAATTTTTAGACTTGAATATTAAACTTAAAAAATTTGGTGAATTTTAACCAAATAAATGACTTTTTTCCACAACTACTTTTTAGCATATCAAAATTTGCATTTCTGGAAAAAAACTATTAGAGCATGATTGTGTGAGTATTACGAATATACAATTATCACTCAAAACTCTCAAAAGTTGGTAACTCAAAACTCACGCTGGGGACCCCATGTGACCAATTTGTGATTATAAGAAGGTGTAAGCATGGAGAGTTAATATTTAATAATTTATTATATTTAATGATATTTAAAATTTAATAATTCAATTAATAGTTCCTTTCAATCTGTATTACAAACCGGATACTACACTTATTCTTGTTTTAAGGAACTTTTAATTTTTCAAGTTTTAATTTTTTTTCACACACTTGGTATTTATGATAGGAAATATGTTCATGATTTTTTTTAAACTTCACTGTACTCAGGGTTTTCCTTGTACCATATAGAGGAAAGAATGTAAAATTCTGTGTAGCAATTAATTAGGTACATTAAATGGTATTTTTATGCATATTCTTAAAGGTCCACCGAATTTTAATAATTTTCAATTGAAACAGGATATAACACTTGTATTAGGAGTAGATATTAGGGTTTAAACAAAAAAATCCGACTTTTCAAAGAACCGGTTTTCGAATTCCACTATTCCCCAAAAACCGGTTAAACCGGTTTTTGAATTTTCACAAAAAATATATTTAAAATAGAAAATAAATATCAGTACTTATTTTAAAAATGTTCAGTTTTCTTAATATTTATGGAATAACAAAAATATAACAAAATAAAATATACTGTATCTATACAAAGCTAAATAAACAAAAGAAATTAAAATAACTAAAATCTGTACCATTTTTAAGTTCACTTAATATTTCTGGATCTACAAAAATCAGCACAATAAAATACACAGCATACAACACCAAATGAGGAAAAAACTAAAATAACTAAAATCCGTACGGAATATAAATTATAAATCTTTATTTCATTTAGTATTTTTCTTCTGAAAATATGAACTCGTGAAGATTAGTTTCACAGTAAACAATATGCTTGTGTCCGAGGCGATTTCAAGTCAAATTGTTAACGTTTTTAATCAAATGATTAATTCATTTTTCCATATTAAGTCTAATATATAAAACCGGTTTTTTCAAAATTTAAAAACCGGTTTCCGAATTTTACAAATTTATGGAAAAAACCGGTTTTTAAACACGGTTTTTAAAAACCGACAAACCCTAGTAGATATAAACAGTAATGTCGCGAAGGTAGTTTCAAACTGTGTCGTCACTTTCGAAGATATTGCAAACATTTCAGACTCGAACAAGTAATAAAGGGGGAGTTTGCGTAGCAACGTGCACAGTATTGTTATCGCCGCAAATATGTGCAGAATAGATCCATATCATTGTTCGAAGATTTAAGGGCGCATTGTATGCGGCAATACGCGAATAGAGATCTAATAAATACAGAAGCATGAATCGTTCCTTTTTGAAACGTGACCCTTTGTACTTCAAACGAAAGATACGGTGGATCCTACGTAACTTATTGTAAGAGATTATACTGTAAAGCAGTCAGAAAGGTAGGAAACCTTAAAAAAAGAGAAGAAGGAAATGTTATAAAACACATATTTCTAGTTTTTAATTAGCTAGCTTTTAATTAATTTTGTTTTTCACTTTTTTCTCGAGGCCTATTAAAAGCTTTATTGATGACTCCACGTGGAGGTGCCTATTATTAAATAGACGTTCTTTTACGTCAAATAAAAAAATTTATATTTAAAATGATAGGGTGTAAATATTTTTTTGTCGCTTTATGACTGTAGGTAATGAGAACGAAGTACCCAGCACAGGTACAATAACAACATTATATTGAACTAGCAAAATACATCCGCGCTTCGCTTTGGGCTTAAGAGATATTAAGGACTCCATGAAAACATATTTCACCCCTTTTCACCACCCCCTTAGGGGTTGATTAGGGCAAAATCTTGAAATTCGTTTTTAGGCATTTATGTAGGTACCCTTTCGAAATAAAAACCAAATTGATATCTAATCGGGCCTAAGAGATTTTGAGGAATCCGTGAAAATACATTTCACCCCCTTAGGGGTAGGTTAGGGAAAAATCTTGAAATTGGTTTTTAGGAATTTCTGTGGGTAATTTTTGCGAGTGGGAACCAAGTTAATATTTTATCGGACCTAAGGGATATTGGGGAGTCCAAAAAAATACATTTTACCCCTTTTCACCCCCTTGGAGATGGAATTTCAAAAAACCCTTCCTTAGTGGGTGCCTACGTCATGAAAACAATGTACCTTCCCAGTTTCACGTTCCTAGGTTAAACAGTTTGAGCTGGGCATTGATGAGTCAGTCAATCAGTCAGGACTTCTTCTTTTATATAGATATATAGATTGCCTATTCTCAGATTTATTTTTCACTAAAAATGTAATAGGGATATTTTTTATGCTGGTATATGTTGAAATTTATTGCAGCAGAAACCCTTCAAATTAACAGAAGATTTAAAAACGTGTATAAATTTAATGCTACCTCATTTGAGATTGTAAACCATTTAGGTGCTATGGGCACGTATGTACACATGTATGTGCAAACATGCTTTAGGTCAGTGCATGCAGTTTACGCTAGGAACGCCTATAGGCGTTGACCGAGTATGATTAACAGTCACGGCTGAAGCATTTCCGCACACGGCTTACGCTGAGTGATTTCAGCTCACAAAGAGGGAGGAAACATCCTTCTCCCCTCTCACGTTCTTGGGAATGGTAATTTCTACCAATCTGTGTTTACTTCTTTGTGTATCCAGTGATAACTCAAAAACTGTTCAACTGACTTTAATGAAATTTGGTTTAAATATTCTCAAAATATTTGGTATAATTAAACGATTCTCAGGATATTCATAAAAACAGATTGGTAGAAATTCCATTTTTTTTTCTTCAACATGACATAATTTCTACAATTCTTTGAATTTAAAAAATATTTATGTCATACGATACATGGTACCTTTAAAAATAAGAAGACTGCCTAATTTTTGACTTTCAATTACCAACTCACAATCAGGAAAATCACTAGTAGTTGGGGACAACCCCCTTTTTTGTTAGAAATAAATGTAGACATAATTATTGTTTTAAAAGTTCAAGAAATGCTTTATTTAAGATAAAAAGGGCATTTCAACAGAGAGCATAAATTTATTGTAAAAATTAATACAAAATGGTCTTTCGTGTTCATTCTAAAGTAGAAACGCTAAATAAGAATACAGTTTTCTAAATTTACTAAAATTTTGTTACTTTTTATACTTATGGAACTAAATAAATTGCTGAGTTTTATAATGGAAAATGTTTTATTTATTGCAACATTTGTGTTACACATGGTTAAACATTTTACAGTTTTTGGATTTTTAAGTTCTAGATTTCCCAGTTCGAAAAAAATTGCTGCGATGTATCTGTCTTACGTACCATCATGATTTAGGTATTAACAATTCACAAAACTATTCACCAAATTTCAAATGCATCAAATTTTAGTGCAATGTTAGTAGTAATAATTGAAACGTCTGCATAGGTATTAATACTCTAAAATCAAGGGTTCGGCTGCCTTTACGAAACATTTGCGTTTCCTCTCGGGTCTGCTAATACTCGAACCCGTCAGTAAGGCTTTATTTAGCAGACCCAGCCATAGACGTAATTAGGTGTTCGAAGAATTTTATCCGCGTCTGAGAACTAGCGAGCTAAAACCGAGATATACAGGGTGTGGCTATTGGGGTCACCCAAAATTGGATAATTTTAACTTTAATTGTGGCTTTGCGCAAAAGTAAATCATAAATGTCTAGAAGAATTTCTCCGAAATAGACTTCGTTTTCGCGGAAATGATTTTTGAAACCATGAAATGAATCTCTGTACCAATCTACAAAAATAAGTCGAAATCGCTGAGTAACCCTTTTTTGGGAACGTAGTTCTACTTTTGAGAAAATTAATTTTGATAATGAAATTGATTCTTCTATTTTAACTGTAATTATAATTAATAATTTAGTTGGGAACTTTCGCTACCATTTAAAGGAACTACATATTGGTACCATTCTCAAGTCGAAATTGCTGAGTAACCTTTTTACCAACCTGGCTCTGCTGTTGAGAAAATGAATTATGAAGATGAAATTGATTCTTCTATTTTAACTGTAATTATAATTAATATCTTAGTTAGGAACTTTTGCTACCATGTAACGAAGTTCCCATTTAAAGGAACTTGTATACAGTAAATCCTCGTTATAGCCCCGATTTTACCATGCGTAGTACGCTCGGTGACTATCCATTTCTTGGAATCCTTCTTGGAACCCGTCGAGAGTGAGAGACCCCGCGAACGAGCAAGAGGGAACGAAAGAGTCGACGGCAACTTCGTGTCAACAGTTTCGTTCCCTCTCACTCGCTCCTGGGTTTTCTTACTCGCGGCATTGGCCGTACGGAATAGTGTCCGCAACGCGTCGTACGCTCGCTGCAAGCCCCATTCGTCGGGTTTAATACGAATGTTTAATGTATTGGTACCATTCTTACAGCGACATATTTAAGAAAAAAGGCCCAGGTGACAAGCGTTCTGAGGGGACCATTTTTCGGGAAAATGAAGAGGTATTTTACTACAAACCTGCCAAGTGTAGTAGCACGAAAAAAAGTAGTGTTTGGCCATCTATAAGTACCTAATCATAATTTTCTTTTTAAATTATTCCATGTTAAATCCGCCACTGCATTCCCAACTGTGTAACGTTCAATAATAACCTTTAAACAGGGAATTATTCAGTGGCGGATTTAACAGGGCCCACCTGGGTCCCTGCTCGCAAGGCCCCACTAGGGCCCCATCCTTAACAAAAATTATGATTTTATCCAAACTATATTTTCTTTCTGTATTATTACACTGAGCACGTTTTCAGAAACTACCGCTTTAGTTTCTCGAAAAATGGGCCCCTGCTCGCAAGGCCCCACTAGGGCCCCATCCTTAACCAAAATTATGATTTTATCCAAACTATATTTTCTTTCTGTATTATTACACCGAGCCCATTTTCAGTAAACTACCGCTTTAGTTTCTCTAAAAATGGGCCCCTGCTCAGAAGGCCCCACTAGGGCCCCATCCTTAACCAAAATTATGATTTTATCCAAACTATATTTTCTTTCTGTACTATTACACTGAGCAGGTTTTCAGTAAACTACCGCTTTAGTTTTTCGAAAAATGGGCCCCTGCTCAAAAGGCCCCCCTAGGGCCCTGTCTTCAAAAATATTGATTTTATCCAAGCATTTTTTTCTATATTTTTCTGTACATTTACCCCCTTTTGGTAAACTACCTCTTCATTTTCCCGAAAAAATGGGCCTCTCAATGTTTGCCACCTGGGCCTTTTTTCTTAAATCCGCCACTGAAATTATTGCAATGAATTGCGAATATTGAGCACCTACATTTCGATAACTTTTCTATTACAAGATTCTTGTTAGAATTTAGTTAGAATTTTCTCCCATAACGTGTGTATTCCAAGTGGACCACATTGCACAGTAAATCGAGGATCCCCAAAGTGTCAAGGCTGGAGGAATATTTATCACCGTTTATATTCGCAGTAAAATTTCGATTGACAAAGGATGAAAAAGGTGTTTTGGTACGCCTCAAGTACAGAATGTGTAGCTATCTCATTCGGGAAGACGGGGCTTGCGCGTTGGCTGGCCTTTCTGTTTAGCTTGGTAGACGACGGGGTACACCTAGCTCCGCCAGTCACGTGGAGAACTTCCGCGGCTGCGGTTCGTCCTTCCTGTTCTCCCTTTTCTTTCGGAGTGTGCATTGTTCCGCGTTATGTTCAGTGACGCGAAGTGATACGAAGTAAATAAATCAATCGAAACCAGCACCAGCAGTCGATAACGATCACTTCGACGCAGATCCTGGCAAAGGTAAGAAATTATTGCAAGTTTGTCAGCGTTTCTCTTTAATCGTTCTCACGTGGACCTTTAGTGTAACTGTTAACTTCTAACTGGCGCTGCTTGACATTTGTAAAAGTCGAAAGTGTACGGTGCTTCTGGTTTATCTTTTATCGCATTATTACACGATTTACAAAGATATTTTACGCGATAATTTGCTTGAAAATTTTCAAGTTCCAAAATTCTCAGTTTCATTTATTTATGGAATTATCTTCTGACACCGAGTTGCTTTTAAGCACGTCGCGTTTGAGTGTGACACAGTGCTTCTCATTTAATTAGTTTTACTGGATATCCGATTATTCGGTTAGCAATCGGGTGAACGAATAATACGGTTACGGTTAATTGAATATGTATGTGTTATTATTAACTGTATGTACAAAGGCAATTAACGGGCTGGAGGTCTCGTATAGTCGAAATAGAAATGTACACGTATATCGATATAATTTTAATATATAAAGCAGAAAGCTTCTGTATGTTTGTGCGTTTGTCTGTCGCCTAAAAACTTTTGAACAATAAACTCCGGGATCACGGAATGTGCCTCAGCTCATTATGCCTGACTAATTCAGGGAAATGTGACCATGTTCACAAAAAAAGTAAAAACAATTTTTTTTTTTATAAAATCGGAATCTAAATTTCGGGCAAAGCTGAGTAATAAAGCTAGTATATTATGGCGAAGAAAAACCTATAGATGCTATTTAAAAAAGAAAAACTAAATAATCTTGTGATCTTGTAAGCCTTTGCTTTGAAAAATGGCGTATTTTCAGTAATCGTATTTTCTCGGACATTAGTTTGTAATTTTGTATTTTTAAAAATAACGAAGATACTGGGGATTCGTTAGTCTGTATAAAGCCACGAATTTATAAATATGTGGTGTTCGAATTCTAATCGGTGAATAGAATATTAATTGTGGCTAATTGACTTGCTAAATTATACTGTTATTTGGATAATCGTAATCATATATTATGTATACTTGAATAATGAATACTTGAACGGGCGTAAAATCGTTAGCACTCTAATATTCGGTTTTCTAATTTTCAAAATGTGTGATAGGAATTTTGAACAAAATAGTTTTAGTTTCATAAGACAACAACAAAATAATAATGATTATTTATAGTCTGATGAGGAAAACCGAGTAATTCGTAAATAATGGGGTATTTGCTGCACATTCTGAAATATATAAACTTATAACTTATATGATAATTTCTTATATAAATTTTAAATTTTTGATGAACGAAGCTCGTGCTGTTTAAAAGCTCGAAACTTGTAAAATCCAGTGAATGGTGGATTGAAATTTAATCGGAAAAGTTTTTAAGATTTGCAAGTATGTAGCAGCTAGGGTTTGTCGGTTTTTTAAAACCGTTTTTTCATAAATTTGTAAAATTCGAAAACCGGTTTTCAAATTTTGAAACGGATTTTAGTTATTTTAGTTTTTTCCCTATTTGGTTTTGTATGCAGTGTATTTTATTGTGCTGATTTTTGTAGATCTAGAAATATTAAGTGACCTAAAAAATGGTACGGATTTTAGTTATTTTAATTTCTTTTGTTTATTTAGTTTTGTATAGATACAGTATACTTCATTTTGTTATGTTTTTGTAATTCCATAAATATCAAGAAAACTGAACATTTTTAAAATAAGTACTGATATTATTTTCTATTTTAATTATATTTTTTTGTGAAAATTCGAATATCGGTTTAACCTGTTTTTGGGAATAATGGGATTCGAAAACCGGTTTTTACAAAAGTCGGTTTTTGTGTAAACCCTAGTAGCAGCAACTGTCTTCAATTTGTTTAAATATCGTAAAATTGAAGTTTAAAAATCATTAACAATTTTCAATTTATCTATTTTATTAGATACATGTTAGAAATGTTGAGCAGTGAGCTGTGGAAAGAATGTAATTGTATTCCTGCAACAAAATGTTAAATCTCTATTGTGTGCTTCCATTGTTTCAGAAAGTTACGAAATGCATATTCATGTATCCTATATTTTCCATGAGAATGAATAATTGCAAAATATTTCCATGGCAGAATATTTGCTTCTTTTATTATTTCTGCTGTTCGAATTTCTTGTGAGACTGATTTAAAATATAAGTCAAATGTGGTGCAGGTATAATTTGCTCTTTAAAAAGTTTCAAGTGACTATGATAAGAAGCATTTAATTTTAATATTCTGTATTTTATTGAAGAATTCGTGGTAATGAGTTTAGAAAAACGCGGTGTGATTTTTGTAATCAAGACGCAGACCTGAAATAGGTACCGTAAATTGGGGTGACTTTGCTGCGTCGGGGTGGCATTGCCCACTTTTAGGAAAAACTTTATTTTATTTTATTGTGAAGTAATTAGAACATATGATGTTTCGTAATCGATAGCAATAATCTCTCCAAGGTAAAACGGACAAAAAATTAGCGAATTCAATTATATGGTAATTTTTCAGTCAGAGTAAAAAAGTGGGCAAAGTCACCTTGGCGGGAAAAGTCACCCCAGTTTACGGTACTTATTTAAGATTTCATAGCATTTCTTTCAAATCAAGTGTAGCTACAGTACTGGGAATATTTATTGCATCACCCCAAAATCCACGCTCTATGAAACAATATTTATAACTCTATGCCTGATAAAGTAGTTGGTATCCAATTTATTTTAATAATCGCGCAAAAATACTTTCCGAATACTAATACTAAATGAAATGGAAGTGAATAAATATTCGAGCGATGCAATAAACATTTCCACCACCGTAGGTTAAATTGTGTTTCGTAACCATTTTAAAGCTGATGACAACAAAATAATAGGCTCGGCAAAATTACTGAACAACAATAACGACATTCTGAGCGCCTCAAAATCAGTGGACATTATTTAAAATTGAACATCGGTGATGAATCATAATATTGCAAGAAATTACACTCATACTTCAACCAACAAAAGCTTTTTGTCTTTAAATTAATAGAATATCTTTTATAAGTCAAATAAATGTATTCAGGATTCAATACTTGCGGTGTGTACTTTTTCTGATAATTTGAAAACTTTTATAAATGAACTCTAAAATTGCTCTAGAAAATATTCCAGATTATTTACTTTGTATCATACTATTACAGTCTAATATAACATAAATATGAACTAATGTAAAATGTATTTCTGTGGAGATTGAACGGCACAATGCGAACGACTGTGATTAATAAAAAAGCTTTCTACATTCCGTGCTTTCTGAAGAGATTTGTATTTTTATTCTCGCAGGATTATATTCGCGGTAGCTTCGCAGGGCGTTATCTCCTGAAATGTTGTGCTTACTTACGACAGGTTTTATTGCGCTCATACAAGAATCATGCTACAACACTCAACACGGTCTACTCTAAAAAAAAAGAACGTTGATGCACGAGCAGTGGGATGGAAAGAATCTATTCTTTAGAGAAATATGAGGGAAAGTAGAAAGAGGCCGAGAAATCTTAACAGAATTGAAAATGCCCTGGTCGAAATGGGGAAATTTCATAAAAAAAAAGAAGCCACGAATGTTGGCAGCACATTACCTCTAAATCTTTCGATTTACTTCTTTTCATTGCCTCTTGTATTTGTGTTACAATACAGGAAACGTAAATTGAAAATACGACTTAACTATTAGGGTTTATACAAAAACCGAATATTAAAAAACCGGTTTTCGAATTCCACTATTCCCAAAAAACCGGTTTTCAAATTTTCACAAAAAATATAATTAAAATAGAAAATAAATACAGTACTTATTTTAAAAATGTTCAGTCTTCTTAATATTTATGGAATAACAAAAATATAACAAAATAAAATATACTGTATCTATACAAAACTAAATAAATAAATGAAATTAAAATAACTAAAATCTGTACCATTTTTGAGTTCACTTAATATTTCTGGGTCTACAAAAATCAGCGCAATAAAGTACACAGCATACAAGACCAAATGAGTCAAAAACTAAAATAACTAAAATCCGTACAAAATATAAATTATAAATCTTTATTTCATCTAGTATTTTTCTTCTGAAAATATGAACACACGAAGATTAGTTTTACAGTAAACAATATGCTTGTGTCCGAGGCGATTTCAAGGCAAAATGTTAACGTTTTTAATCAAATAATTAATTCATTTTTCCATATGCCTAGTATATAAAACCGTATTTTTCAGAATTTAAAAACCGGTTTTGAATTTTACAAATTTATGAAAAAAAAATCGGTTTTTGAAAACCGGCGAACCCTAATATCAATCAGAGAGTAATATACATAACAATAAATGCTGTTTCTTGAAAATACGTGCCATGCACTTGACAACTTCAGCTGTTTTAAATCATTTAACATTCTATGTCAATACAAGAAAATACAGTTTCAATTAAGAAGTATCCAAGTGAACGGTCGATGGCTAGCGATGTGGTTTTAATTAAAGGAAAATGAAGTAAGCAAGAGGCCGTCGGCTACTGAACGAAGAGCGTGCTTATAAAGTGGGAATAATTCCATTTGAGTGAAACCCATAAAATGCCCTGACAATCGTTTTATATCCAGTTTATGGTCCCTTTGATTTCCCATTGCTGCTGTCTATGTTTGATTGAATATTTCACGGATTACCTGTGTGTTGAACGCGACCCATTCGTCAGTGTGGGCTATAAAGCTGCCGTCGTACCTAAAAATTTTATTATAGCACGAGACAAGAAGTGCTCGCGTGAATGGAGGTAATATCACAAGAAAGAGAATATTGAAATTAATTTTATGTCTACACAGGGCACTCAACATTTTAATAAAGTAAAGCCACTATGGAAGATTACATTAAGCGTAATTTCCACAGGTTCTAGAAAATTAGTTATTTCAGCATTGCTTTTGTTATTATGGTAAATATAATTATTGTACTGCAGGATGCAAGAACGGTTTCAGAACCCTCTTTGCATAATTAGATTCCTCGTTATTTTCTGCATAAATTATACCCGCCAAATTTCTTTGCAGTATTTTTAAAAATTGACAGAGCTGTGGTAAATTTTGTGAATCAATGTTGACCAACTGGACTCTAACTTTTAGCTAACAAGGGATCATCCGGAACCCGAGAATTAAAAAAATTCTGAAACTTTGTGAATATGTAGGGAATTTCCTCCTGACTGCAACGCAATTTTTTTTGCTGCTCAAATTCACTCTAAGGGGGTGGAATTTACCCCTGAAAATTCGTCTAGATTCCGATTTTGTGGTAAAACTCGTGAACTGTAGAATATTTTTTTTACCAAATGATAGATCTGATTTAAAGAAGTAACGTTTGTTTTGGAAAGAGACGAATTTTCAGGGGTTAATTTCATCCCCTTCGAGTGAATTTGGGCAGCGAATAAAAATTGCGCTGTAATCAGGAGGAAATCCCCTACATATTCGCAATGTTTCCGAATTTTTTGAAGTTCTGAATTTTTATGACTATATTTTTCCAATATTCTATATTTTTTCCAATATTAGGCAAATATTAAATAACTACAGAGGAGATATATTAAATTATTAAATATTAGAGGCAATTTTACAACAACTTCACTATGTACAATTTTGGTAGTCGGTGTAAGATGTGTACGGGGTAGATTTACTACTACAATTTTTTCCTTAACTTTTTGTCACGAAATATAAATTGTTTTTCACGAATCTACTCTCCATTTTTTTACGTGGAACATCATGAAAGTTGAATGTTCTGTTAGATATTTTGTTATATTTTTAGGATTAGGGAATTAAGTTACTTGCCTCTTACTCCAGGAAATTCTAAATGTGCTTTTAAAGTTTGAGTACAGCGTGTGCTCATGTTAAACAAAGACGCTGTTCGAAGCTGTCACGTACGGGTACTAAAACAAACGGGAGTAGTGAAATTGAATAAAGCAGTTAGCACGGGAAGCTGTGGTCTGAAATAGTTGCATTAAAAATGTTCGTAAAAGTAGATTTGTCGAAACCAACGAATATTACCACTTGTACAGTGGGTAACAAAAATAAGTAAACATGAAGCTTATACAACATAAGAGTACCATTGAGACAAAACGAGCGAAGGAATACTGTTTATGTTTACATACGTTCAAGGTTGACACTTTCTTGTACATTATAACTATTTAGTCTTGCTCAGTTCGTTCAAGTGTCGACATGCATTGCAATTATTCTGTGGTGATACATTAATTAGCATTACAAAACTAAGTTAACAGTTGCAGTTTTTTAAGTATTTGTTGGCACAAAGTTGTTTTTTGTACGTATTCATAAAATATTGGAAACATTATTGTGTTTAAAGATTTAAAACCAAGGTATGTGTGAAGATTTATATGTATATATATTTTAATGTATATTTTAAATTGTGGGTGTGTCTCTCTCATATTTATATAATTTTATGATAGAAAAATGACCAAATTTAAACAACTAACATGTGAAGAACGTAGAATTGTCATCAAAATGCATAAAGAAGGCAATTCTTACCGAAAAATAGCAAAATTTTTGGATAAAACTCCAGCTTGTATTTTCAAAATAGTAGCTGCTTATAAAAGGGACGGACGAGTTTCTGTATTATGTAGATCAGGACGCCCAAAAGTTACTACAAATCGTATAGATAAGAGGATTGTAAATATTTCGACATCCTCTCCACACTTATCAGCAGCAAAGATACGAGCAAAATTAATAGAAGAAGGTAAAAGTATTCCGTCCACGCAAACTATTAGAAGAAGATTACACACAGCGGGAAGACATGGGCGTGTGGCAAGAATATTGCCATATATAAGCAAAGTAAATTTGAAGAAACGTTTGCAATTTTATGAAAGGCATGTTTTAAAATCAGATGAATTTTGGAAAAGGATATTGTGAACTGACGAATCTATGATTCGTATGAGACACAGTCATGGTAGGATGTATGTGTGGAGAAAATGTGGTGATGAATTATCGTATGATTGCGTAAAACCATCATTAAAATCTATGGATCGAGGTATAATGGTCTGGGGATGCTTTTCGGCATATGGCGTTGGACAAATTCTTCCAATATCAGGAAGAATAAATTCAACAGTTTACTTAAAAGTATTACAAGAAGTCATAATACCGGAAGGAAAACGTTTAATAGGGGACGATTTTATCCTCCAGCAAGATAATGCACCCATTCACAAGGCCAAAATTGTCATGAATTATCTAAAAAATAATAATATTAATGTATTGGATTGGCCACCGCAAAGTCCCGACTTGTCACCAATAGAAAATATGTGGGCTCTACTCAAATTAAAAATAGCCGAGAAGAAACCAAAAAATATTAATGAATTGAAACTTTTTATAATGGAAACGTGGCAAACATTTACCGTAGAAGAATGTACAAAATATGCTCTATCTCTTCCACATAGAATTTCTAAAATGTCACAAAGAAAAGGCTACCATTGTGGATATTAAACTGTTTGTTTACATACTTTTGTACTGTGTAATCTTGCATAAAAGTTATGCAGAAGTCATTATTTTGTTTAAATTTTCAACTACTGCAGATATTATACTTACATTTGTTTCCTACATAGTTATTAATTATGTTAATAAATTAGTTACTTGACAACTGTATAAATCTTATTGTTATCACCATTTTATTCCTGAAAGTTCGAGTGTTTATTTACTTTTGTTACCCACTGTATCTTTCTCTAAATATACAGTGAGCCAGGAAATTATTCGAACGCCCTGAAATGAAAAGTTTGAGGCTTAGAAAATCCGAGTCCTATTACTAATTATAAAATACTTTTATTTCTATAATAACATACAAGTATCATGATTATACATGTAAAATTTGAAGTGTCTCTGATGACGCACAGTGTAACAAGAAAAAAAATCAATTTTCCATTAAGATACAGTTATTTACATGTAATTGATATGTTAATCATATTTGTACACAAAGAAATTAATTTTTAACATAAAATAATTCATTAAAATATATTTTTGTACATAATTTTTATTAGTTAATCATATCGTGCATACTTTTGTAAAACAAATAAAATATATATATTTTTAAATACATTTAAATACAAATTAATAACAAACATATGAAACAATTATAAAAAATAAAATTCATTTTTTAAATAATTCGTATTGATAATAAATTTTAAATCATTCATTCTTATTATACATCTTCATCACTATCAGTTGAATCTGAAGAAACTCAAAGCTCAGTGTCTTTTAAAAATAAATATTCTAGCACGGATTTGCCTAATTTTTCGTTTTCTTATGTGTATTTCTGCTTATGTGGGAGCACTCGGGAGCAGATAAAGTTTACACCAAATTAAAGGGCATAAAAAGAACTAATCTTAGTAAAAAAATGAAAGAACCGATATGTTTCGTTTTTTAATTCTTTCCAGAATTTAGAAGATGCGACAAAAAAAAATTTCATATCAGTGCGTTCGAATACTTTTGTGGCACACTGTAACATATAATTTCTTAAACAGAGAAGCAGTCACAAATATAAGAACAAAACGTATAACGTAAGAACAGTACATGCGAGAACAAAAACGTATTAAAATATTTCTACGTGTAATTCTTTTTTACAAATAAATGTATAATCACACTTCGTCCAAAATTGATCGCAGACTTTCTGAAAATTCTCTTCAAACTGGAAGGTTTGATAAACGAAGGTAAACTTCCCTTATCAGTAACAATATATTTTTCAAGTGATATTTCTCTAGTATTTTTCAAATTTTCAAGCAAGAAAACTCAGTCTACATTATATTCGTTCAAGTATATTGAATTCATGGAGAACTTGTTTTCTTTTCCCACGAAAGTAAGTGCGTCCCTCGAAAATTCATTTCTGTGTTTATGTGCAATATAGAAGATGTTTTTATTACATTTTCTCGACATCAATCATAACATTGGACATACATCGCATTAAATCACATTGAGCTAAATTTAAAACGCAATTTTACTGTAGAAAGAATACCTGACTTGTTTACTTTCCTCGAAGAAACGATGCTCCTGGGCAAATTGGTGTCAATATTAATTGTACAACCTGCGGGGGTATATTACGTCGTTAATAACCGGTATACGTAGTTGATGCGCCATTAACCAGGGAGGAAGACAACTCTTTCTGACTATAAATAGTAAACGTTCTCTTTTCGCGTGGCAATGAAACTATACATATATTCCAAAATTGTAAATCTGTCTTTCCATGCCTCTTATATCACATTTTTAAAGTTTTTTTATGCAAATCCCTTCGAAATACTTTCCTAGTTATATTTTGCAATAATTAGTTAATAAAACATGAGTTGATTTATATGTAAGAAGCGACTGGACTCATTGAAATTCATACGTCGTGTAATTAATGCAAGTATGCAGGGTGTTAAGGGGTGATTCAGGAGGCTGAAAAGAGATGAATGTTTGTGAATTTTTTTTGAAAACGCCGAAGCGTCTATTTTCAATGAACTTTTTGCACTTAAAAAAGCAACGTTTTGAGAACTTTTGGTAATTTTTTGTAGAAAAATATTTACGTTTATAATAAAATTACAGCTGACATCCAAGAAGCCTTTTTGGAAAGTTGCTTTTTAAGGTGAGCACTGGCATTCGGAACTGGATTTTCTAAAATCAAAGAACAACAAAAATTCTGTTGGTATATTAAAGTATGCTCTGATTCACGAAGGGAATTTCTGAAGTATTAATTTAATACAAAATGGCGGCTATTTGAGGATGAAATCCTGATTTTTGGGGGAAAAAATTTGATTTAGAGTTTAAAGCATTACCATGGTACCCATGAGACTGCATCTTACCTAAAAGGATGGGATTTTTTTGTTCGTATAAATAAAAATATTGGGCCTGGATTTTTTACATAGATTTAAAGCAATCTTTATTTTGCTAGAAACAATTTCTTTTTATGGAAAATTGTACAAAATGGCGGTGAAGAAAATGTCTTCCCGGAACACTGCAAAAGAAACTGAACCACACTCCCGGGAATGGCTGGATCGTCTGAGAAGGAAATACAAAAGAGATATACATATAAACTGGAATATATTATCTTCCATGTGGCGCAGGATTTTCTCAAAATTCCAATTACTTTGGAAATTGTGGCAGTTTGAAGAATTGAATGCTTGTAAAAAGTCGACTAATTGAAATATCAATAAAATTCTACGCAAGGTCATAGATAATATATTCCAGTGTATATATCCCTTTTGTATTTTCTTCTCAGATGATCCAGTCATTCCCGGGAGTGTGGGTCTTTCAGTGTTCCGGGAAAACATTTTGCTCCCCGCCATTTTGTACAATTTTCCATAAAAAAAAATTTCTAGCAAAATAAAGATTGCTTTAAAACTATGTAAAAAATCCAGGCCCAATATTTTTATTAATACGAATAAAAAATTCCAAACTTTTTAGTGGTTTCTGGGTGGGGTCCCCCCTTAAGGGTTAAAATTCTATATTGCCTTTTAATACCTTTTACACAAAAAGGATTGGTGGTGGGACCTGTTTTGATTAAGCATTATTCCACTCGGCGAGTACTATAAAGTATAAACCCCTAAGGTCTTAGTCTATTTTTCTTTAACACCCAGTATAATGATTGTAAATAGCTCTTGTATTCTTTAAGTGTTTGTTTTATAATTATCCGTACACCAATTGCTGTTTACAGGACCAGTATTTTTTCATCGTACCTCGGCTTCTCGCATTGTGTTGTTTTTAGTGCCAGCAGCCAAACAAGGTTTCCGAAGCCAAAGGCGCGTTTATTACTTCTGTGACACGTGAACAATTACAAATGAAACGTGTCCATGTTCTCCTGGGGGAAACGTAGAGCCCTCATTTATTGTCTCGAGCCTCCAATGGTGCTTAACAATACTCTTTTATGTTTGCAACGTAAATCAATATTCGATATCTGACCAACGCACGTAGCAGGCTCGAAACTGCATTTACGATTTATGGTGTACATGCTACTCGTGCAGTAAATTTTCGATTGACTAGGAAGAACAGGAAATAGAGTGCAGCCATTTTTTGGCAAACGGAGATAAAATACGGAAAGATATAGAAGTGGTTTAAAAAAATTAATTCTGCACGTATTTTAATTTCATCTTTTGGAAGATCAGAAAAACTCAGAAACAAACTTCTGTTAGGGTTGTGTCTATTGTTTTTCAAACACTTATGTTTCAAATGAGAGTCATTTTAGGTATAAGGTCTTATGTAATTTATACATTAATCAATAAATAAATTATTGGTTTTACTATTTCTAATCTTTTACCTACAATGGCGGACGAAAGAAAGTTTACAACTTTCAAAATTGCATAACTTTTTTAGAATCGGTCCAAACGACATGATTTTTTTTTTGAGAAGCTAGAAGGATTAGTTTGCTAAATGACGTGTTTCGTTGTTTTGAAAAAAAATGCAATTAGTCGGAATAGAAACAAAATTAGTAAAGGTTGTTTTTAAAAATTTTTGTGAGCCTGTAATGAAAATTCAAAAAACCCGTTTGTAGATTGAAGTAAGTTGTATACGTGTTTAAAATTTCATCAAAATCGGTTAACGTCCTCTGAGCTATAAACGCTTAAAGATTGCAGAATAAGGTTGAGAATCGTGGAAATCCCCGAAATCAGCGATTCTCGACCTTATTCTGCGATCTTTAAAGGTTTGTAGCTCAGAGCAACGTTAACCGATTTTGATGAAATTTTAAACACGTATACAACTTACTTCAACCTACAAACGGGTTTTTTGAATTTTCATTACAGGCTCACAAAAAAAGTTTAAAACACTACCTTTACTATTTTTGTTGCTATTCCGACTAATTCCATTTTTTTTTCTCAAAACGACGAAACACATCAAATAGCAAACTAATGATTCTCGATTCTAAAAAAAAATCATGTCGTTTGGACCAATTCAAAAAAAGTTTCGTGATTTTAAAAGTTGTAAACTTTCTTTCGTCCGCCACTGTAGATCACATATTTTCTATACTTTGCATTCCAATCACAGAGTGAAGGACTGTATAAGAAATAAGATAGCAAACAAAATGTTCTATAAAAACGAGGAACTTTGAAAACTTTTTACAAAGTACGAATCCAAAATTTTACATTTGTTTAAAAATAATTTTTCATAATCATGTTCTTCATGTTATTTACAATTATGTACATGCATCCACTTGTATAGCTCTCTCTGTGTTTAATAACATACAAGTATAATACTTTTGAAATTAATTTTACGGCTTTTCTGCTGTTATCCCTTAGTACTCTTCTTGAACAAGAATCTGCAAGCAATTAGGATTCCTCGAGACAATAGCTGATTTTTTTATGATTTTTTCGAGAAACGAAAATTTTAAGAAACGAAAATTTATGCATGCGTGGGATGTGCCTGTTTTTCACTGACAAGGGGGAAGATCCCGAACCCGGAAATTCAAAAAATTCTGAAACTTTGTGAATATGTAGGGGATTTCCTTCTGATTACAACGCAATTTTTGTTCGCTGCCTAAATTCACTCGAAGGGGGTGAAATTAATCCCTGAAAATTCGGCTATTTACAGATTTTGTGTTACAACTCACGAACTGTAAGAGATAGAAAAATAGTTTCAAGACAAAAGTTACTTCTTTTAATTAAATCTACCATTTGGTGAAAAAAATTATTTTACAGTTATAACACAAAATCGGAAAATAACCGGATTTTCTGCGGTCAATTACACCCCCTTAAAATGAATTTGGGCAGTAAACAAAAATTGCGTTGTAATCAGAAGGAAATTCTCTACATATTCACAAAGTTTCAGAATTTTTCGAATTTCCGGGTTCGGGATCTTCTCCTGTGAGCCCCTCAAATCTTACTCAATGGAACAGTGGAAGTTCCACATAGTAATTTCAAGTTCCACTGTCACCTTTCATTACAAGTTAGCACACAGGCACTTGGAATCTAGAAATCTAGAAATCTAGAATATAGTGTATAACAATATTAATTTTGTATATCTTGTAAGTAAAATATTCCCATGTTTTTACGTTCTCTTTACATGGGCACCATGGTCATTGAACAAACCTATCAATAGGGTTGAACGTATGGCCAGAAACAAAGGCCAAACTTTACAAAGACCTTGGGCCATCCACCCAATTGGTTACAAGCTCGAATCAATATCTACTAAATGTAAATTGAATGGACGAATTTTCAAATTTTCTTTTCCACGTTATCATACAATTCTATTATAGAGAAATTCACAAAACATTCATACAAACCTACTGTAATAAGTGTGCTCGTTACAGTGTGTTTAACATCCCAAACGAATAAAGGTATTATAAAAGAGAAATCATGAATATAAAATATTGTTGAACAAAACATTCCTTATTTATAAAATATACTATGTACATGTGTACTTTGTCACCGTTAACAGGTTTCCAAATTATTCGAGTGGTACTATGAATAGGCGGGACCCTCACAATGAATATTCAAGACCACGATCGTTTGACTGCGATGTGGCCTTAATAATTTAGGAAATTGATTCACCTTATCTTTACTGTTGTGCTTGCAATCCTTTCAAATGCCGCATGTCTGAAAATGTATGTGTTTCTAAACGCACATAACGAACTAATTTTCTGGCTGGTTAATAGCAATAATCATCTGTTAGAAGAATTCATTAGAAAATTAAATATTCTATTGTTAAAATGAAGGATGACGAAAATACTGTACCTATTGTGCATCTTATTTTATGTTAAATTAAATATTTACTAGCGAGAAGTATGTGAAGGATAAGGGGAAGAAACAGGGAAGGTCCATTTTTAGTGATTCTGCTATGTGTGACGTAGTTTGTTGGTGGCAAATGGGGCCACAGAACTGTCCAATCAGAAAGGGTTATAAAGTAGGAATGTCCACGTAAGACAGCGTTGAAGATTTGGTGCACTGATTAAAAACTGGGAATGTCCAGCCTCCACTGGAACAAAATAAGAAATGTCCCCTAACCCAGACCTAACCCAGTCCTCCTACTTGCACTATGTATTTCTGATTACTGTGAGCTTGTTTTGTTACAGTATTCTGCAGTGTTCCACTTGAAAGATATTAAAACAATTATCTTTCTGCTCAGTTCTTTTCTGTTGCCTAATTAGAGAATAAGTTATTCATGTTACGAATAAAATAAGTTAAGTTCATTGAACCTTGTTTCTTTACTGATGGATTAAAGTATTAAAACTTGATATTCTCAATAAAGCTGTTTTATGGCATTCTTCGATTTTTCTCCTTACCCTTCATATACTCTTAAACAGTATAATAAAATAAACGAAACATTGGTAATAATATATACATCAAATGATAGAAAGAAATATTACCTACATTTTGTTTTTCCTCGCTTTTTGTATAAATAAGTCTCGCGAAATATGCGAAGGTCTGCTATATTGCTTTCCCGAATTGCATTCGTTGACAAACACAGGGTGTCGCAGTAAAAAATGGTCGCTATAAGGAAGGTGGTTGGGGATATAAAATGGAAAAACAAGTATTCTTTAAATATTTTGTCAGAAATACAAACTTAAATAAATAAATACTGTCAACGGTATCAAAGTACAATTTAATTTCAGCTAAGAAAGGAAAGGAATGCGTAATAGTAATAATTTTTTTAAATGTCTTCCGATCATTTCACTATTAAACTTTTATTTTTGTGACGGTATAAAGGAATCAGCCTACAACAAAAATAAAAAATATAACACCAATTATTGTGTTCCATCTTATTACAAGCACTTATTTTATTAAATATATATTTTGGATGCCATGGAAATATAAACGTGTATATATATTTACTTCGTGTTATCTCAGCAATCAATTTTCTTAAGGAAATTAACTTTTTTTGTGGCAACACACTTATTCAATGAATTTTTATTGATTTATTTTAATAAATCAGCATTCCACGCATGCTGCGAAATAAAGTAAAGGTAGAATCGATCACATTGTCTGCCTTTCACCACAGAACTTGTTTCCCGAATCTATCAGGAAAAGTTGGAAAAAAAGGGAGCCACGGAGTTTCACGAGGGTGGGATTTAACATGGAACGAACAGTTCGTACATATTCCCAGCAGAATTCCATAACGTAATCTCGTCACGCAACACGTTCGCTTTTATATTTGAGCATGTTTCATACATGCAACCATGGTATAAGGAAATAAGGAAAATATTACCACTCGTAGAATTTCACAGCTTGTCAGCTCCCTGATGGAGCGTCGAAAGTTATCACGTGTTTGTGTTGAATTCCGCGAGAACGTGCAACGAATCTGAATTTACAAAGCTTTTAATTAAAATCTCACACCTGTTTCTTTATTAATTTCTTTTGTCGTAAATATTAAATTTACCTATTTCCAAAAAATACAGGTGGAGGAGTTTCCTTAACGCCGGAGGTCACCTAACACCGGACATTTGAAACGCTACCGAGCCGCTATTCCGCGTGAACCGTAGAAGAGCTAGAAAAAGCTACAATTAGGTTTCGACACGTTCCAGTCGCGTGTGCGTGGCTAAGGAGATTAATTTAGTATTATATCTTTCTTTTTACTTGAGAAAAACCTTAAGCGTCCGGCATTAGGGAAGTTCCCCTTATTTATGTGTAACAATTAATTGCAAATCTATAATTTCTTATTTTCTTTGAATTCTTCAACTTAATAACTGAACGTGTATTTTAAAACAGTATTTAGAATCCTTTTTCTGCGTTGCTTTCCTTTTTTACGAAGTTAATTATTTGGGTAGAGAATTGTTAAGTAGTCTTGTGTTCAATATTACTTTTTAATTACAATATAATTAGGTATTACTTTAGAAATCTAATTTCGTTACTATGCTTCACTGTATGCTTCTGAATTTCAGATCGGTTTTTAAAATGATCGAGCTGCGTTAAAATTGAGCCACAATTGGTGGCAGTAAAAAACGATATCTGATATAATAATGAATTTTATTGTAACGTTCCGTCTCGTTCGAGTCGCAAGGACAATCTGATCTGCCGGCGTGTCGAGCCGGCCGCGCAGCGCTGTCGAGTCGTGCAGCGTCGTCTTTCGTCGGTCGCCAGCGCGCACCGTTGCCACGAAAGAGGCGAATTCCTTTCGGGCGCTTCCAGGAAGCGTACAGTGTTGTCGGGACGCAACATCATCAATTGATTTCTAACAATATTGAAAAACAGTTAACTAGAAATGGTTGCTTTATAAAGGGAAGCTTAAAACTAAGAGTGTTCTGCCTAGATGAATAGAAGCAAGAGCAGTATCAATACAATTTACAAAGAACCAAAGAAAACTTAAAAAGTACAAAAGACTGATAGAATAGAGTTTAGGATTTAAGATAGAAAATACAGACAAAATATAATATAATCTAATATATAATAGGATAAGATAAAATATAACGTTAAAGTATACAAGCTGGATAAAAGAAAATGTAAAAAAGATTATAGCAGCGTAAATAATATAGTAATGTATAGTAATATAGTCATAGGAAATGAGATAGAAAGAAGAGCAATACATCAAACGTGCGAAAATGAGCAAAGATTGTACAATAAACAATAAATAAAAAAATAATAAATAATATGAAATCACGCACCCTACGTTTATAATAAGAATAGGCTTGGGGTTTCACAACGTTTTGAACTGACATCTCTACTTGCAATGTGATTATATTTTTCATTTTCTTTATCACTAAAATTTTCACAAAATATCATCTGGAGCCTAATAAGCCCTTTCACGCATTTGCTATTATCGTGGAAAATGTTTAGTTGATCTGCCGTCAGAAATTACTAATATTTTGTACAAATGAGACTATTTTGTTTTTGTGAATGTCACTAATTCACGTATATCAAACCTAATGAATTTCAGGGGAGAGTGGAGGATTTACGGACTCGAGGTAAACCCGGACACCACGATATTCGCTGGTTTCACTTGTCCTGTCCTACCACGGTATTGTTACATGATGTAATTAGCTTTGTTTAGTGCTAAGCAAACTGTCACGACGGAAGGCTGCGCGCAACGCGAAGATAAGGGGCGTGAAATGTTTTCGTAACTTTTCTTATAATTTTAGTATTTTGAGTCTCTAATACCTACACTAAAACTATAGAGGAAGTGGTGTAAATATGAGCTAGTTGAAGTATTAGGTCATAGTGGGTGCTACACTCTATTGGCAAAGGTGTAAAAGTACGACTGAGAAATAATTTGATTTCCCATTTTGCGTTCTTCTCAACGCTGTATTATAAAATTCATGTGACCTATTAAATTTCCCTTTCGCTACTTTGATATAATAACTGTAGAAGCTACTACTTATTGTTAGATCCTATTTCAGAAAATTTACGCACTCTGTGTAAACACAGGGATTATTTTTCACATCGAAGGCTGTTTTTGACCAAAAATGGTCGCCGTGTTGTTCAAATCGACGATATGCACTGCAAGTGATTGGGGTGTCGCTGATCCTGACTGCAGGCGTCGCCGTACTCAACCACATCAGTCAATAATACATTTTGATAAATGAGTATTTCACGAAATAGTGAATATTAATAAAAATAAATATATTATAAAATAAGTATCTATATAAACATTAAAAACTAGTATTATAAATATACTTAATAATACTAGTTTAAACTACCCCGGCTTCTTATACCTATTTGTAGAAACGTGAAAATCGAACAATAACAGGGCAATATTTTAAAATTGACCAGCGTCTTCATTAATTATTACATAATGCTCACTTATAGAATAATAAAGTAAACTTAAATTATCGTAAACTGTCAAAGGGATGCATTCAGAGGGAGGGGGTATCCAGGTTTCATTGTAGAATAAAATAAATAAATACATTGACCCCCTTTGCGAAAAGGCTATCGTTTGTCGTCAATAGCAAGGGTCGGCGACTGCAGGGCACCAGCAACTCGGCTGGAGTGGAAAAAAACGTGTAAAGAGGTTTCGACGTTTTCAATAGAAAACGAATGACAACTATCGACAGACGATAAGTGACCACTCTTTCATCGTTTTTGCTCATACGACATCGCTCGACAGGGAGCAGCCTAGCGTGGTTACTTTATGAATAGAGGAATAAAAAAATCTTAAACACTTTGAGTGGCGCAGGGTTCAGAGTGTAGTAGAAATTGAAACGGCTGAGAGGATTGCTTAGACCGGGATTCCAGCAACTGCTCTAACCATTAAGCTGTCTACAGCCAAAGGGGATTCTCTTCTCCAAGACAGTAATTGAATCGATTAATTTCGAAAACGATATAAGCCCGAGTTTTGGCGATATTTATTTTTTTTTGCATTCCCAGCTCCTTCGGGCCTTGGCTCCTCTTACTTTTCGGAAAGGATGAATCCTTGTGTTCCAATTAGGGCTGGGACTATTTGTCGAATTTTTCGGTATTCGAATACTTCTGTTGCTCAATTATTTGCCGAATATAATTCGAATATTTAAGTATTCGAATACTGATGTATTCGAATAGTATGGTGGGAATTATAAATCAAGTTCTTTAGGTTCATTTGTCAGGGTGAAATTTTGTAAGCTAATTTTGGCCCACTTCACACCATACTATTCGAATATATCAGTATTTGAATAGTATTCGAATATATCAGTATTCGAATATATCAGTATTCCAATATATCAGTATTCGAATAGTATTCGAATATATCAGTATTCCAATATATCAGTATTCGAATATATCAGTATTCCAATATATCAGTATTCGAGTAGTATTCGAATATATCAGTATTCGTATAGTATTCGAATATATCAGTATTCGAGTAGTATTCGAATACTAACATTCAAATACTCAAATGTTCGAAGTTTATTCGTTGCATTCGTATACTTGTGAAATATTCGAATATTAAATTATTCGAATAGTCCCAGCCCTAGTTCCAATGGGGCCAATGATTTACGACCGCTAGATTTTGTGTGAAGCTCTAACAAGTTGGCCTCCAACAGAGCGCGAAGAACGTCCAGAACAGTCCTTATCTGATTTTTTTGAAAACTAAGTATAATGAGTTTGAGTTTGCTTTCATTTTCCAATTCAAAGTAAAATAAAATCTTTTATGTAACGATTCTTACACTTTAGGGTCTTAAATAATTCGTTGAATTCCCTATGCGATGATATCGTTTATTTCAAAAGGGGATGAGTCCCAACAAAAAATGAAATTTGATCGCTTTAACAATTTTTAAAAACAATGAAATTTTAATGAACACAATTGTGCTTGATTGTTCCAGCATTAATTGTACGGACATTAACTGTTGCTTTATTTCTTGTAAAATTAGTTTTTGAGAACATATCCCTTTTCGAAATTATCGATTCCATTATTTATACAGTAGAAACTTCACTATCCTAATTAATTGAGAGAGATGATCGTTCGAGTGAGGAAACACACCAAAAATGAAAAATAGTATAATAGATGAATAATTGAATATAATAATGTAAATAAACAATAATATAATAATAGAATAATAGAATAATATAGATGTTTCAACGTTGTATATTCTTGATAATTTTGTGGCTCTCTCACTATGTTTTAGCTTTTGAAATAGGTATATCCTCTTTCGTTGTAACAGTTAATACTACACATTTCCTTTTCTTAACGGCATCATACATAATGGAATAACTAACACTTAAAGAAGGTGTCCTACGTATCCTTCTCTAACATTTACAACCGAAAAAATTGAATATCTCAAAGACGATTCCTTTGCTGATCTGTGTGTATTCATTTTTTTATTCCCTTTCGGGGATTTTATTTACCAATCTAGTTCTTATCTACAGTACAGAAACACCCAGTATGAACTTAATTGAGAGCGTTCAAACATTCTTATAATACCTCGTATATCGGATTAATTACGGGCTTTTGTGTTAGCTATCCAATTCCCTTCTTGAACGTTAATATGCTAAGGGGCGGAACTATGCTCTGCATGTTTGAAACGTATTAGCAAGCGCAGGCATGAAATGTAAGTGCATGATCTTAAGCTTGCAATCAGACAGAAATGTTCTGCGCTTCAAACTTCAAAGTAGCTTAAAATTTTATGTGTAAGTGGACGCGTCCCAGTATATCCATAACCCGAAAATTCAAAAAATTCCGAAACTCTGTGAATATGTAGGGAATTTCTTCCTGATGACAACGCAATTTTTGTTTGCTGCCCAAATTCACTCTGAGCGGGTGCAACTCACCCCTGAATATCTGGATATTTTCCGATGTTGTGTTATAACTCGTGCTCTGTAAAATAATTTTTTAAAGAAGTAACTTTTGTCGTGAAAAATAGCCGAATTTTCAGGGGTTAATTTACCCCCTTCGAGAGAATTTGGAAAGCGAACAAAAATTGTTAAATTGAAACGAAAAGTTTTCCCTGGTGGGTTGTTTAATTAATGTATCAGTCTCAAAATTTGTTTGAGCAACTGGTCTTGACCAAAAGTGTAATAATCAAGATTTATCCTAATGTGAATTGGAATTGGCAATTTTAACTTTAACATCGATTAAATACGTATAATTGTAATGTTTTACAACATGACACATTTGATTTCGCTAACATTGCAAACGATTGGACACGTTTGAAGTTATTTTTTTCTAAATATTCGAAACGTATTTGTTTTCAATTTTTCTGTAGTAGGTATTTTCTGGAGTTTTTTTCTCAATATACAGCCACCTGTCGCAACAGTACAATCTACCCTATCAATTTTCTATGGGATTTAGGTCCGCTGATTGCAGAGCACAATATAACCGTTGGACATTTGTAAAATAACAATTCTTGCACAATACGAGCCTCGGACTTACAATCGATACTCTGATAAAACCTGTGAGTTATATAAATCCCTATTTTAATGGTATCGTGTATTACGTCGGTCTTTAACGAATATCTGTAGGTATTTTACCCTATTTATAATGTTACAGACAAATTAAGTGAACGGGTTAATAGTTTAACCTTTTGAATCTGTATATTTTCAGAGTCCTGTATATTTTGCATGAATCGTAGAAAAAAAATGAGTTCATGTGTCGAAATTCCCCGGATTGAAAGGGTTAATGGCAGTTTCTCCATTGGAGGTCCGATAACATGGATATTTTTAGGAATTAAAAAATAAACTAGTTAATGGATCGTTCTCAAATTGTGCATGCAAGTTCATTCACTAACTCAGTGGCGCACCCAGAGGCGAGTGGACGGGGGGCAAGGGCAACCCCCAAAGAAAAAGGAGCTTTGTAAAAAGAAAAGACCATTGTAAGAAGAAAAGTAAACTCGATTTTATCCTGTAAATAAATTTTTATAAGCACCTAATGAATTTTATTCAATTTGCATTAAGAATATTTTTATCGTTTCAACTCGGCTCCCCCAAGATTAAATCCTGAGTGCAATACTGCACTAATTAGAGGGGAAAAGTAGGAAAAACCCGACGGAGGCTGTGGTGTCGATTAGTGATGGGATTTGAAGCACTCCGAAGAGCTTCGAATCTGTATTGTATGTCAGGCGACTAATTCTAAGCACTTCGAACTTGACTCGAAGCTTAAAATTCTTGATAAGTCTTAAGTCTTGAAAGTCTTGGAAGTCTTGAAAGTCTTGCTTCAAAGTCTTGGTAGGTTTTGGAAGCTTGCTGAGTATTCAATCTCTAAAATACTTTTTAATTACTTTTCTTTAGTACTTGAGTACTCGAGCGCAAATGTCTATGAGCCCGTCTACGACTTTACAGGACCCAAAGCTCAGACTGGCAACATTTTGTCGGGAGTCAGACATTTTGTATAACAAGGCAGAGATTCCGAGAATTGATATTTTTATGATTGACCTCACCCGAGACTACTTCTGTAAATTACCGGATATCAACAATACAATTATTAATTCCGTTGCTTCCCAAGGGGACGACATCGCTCGCAGGCAGCTCAACACTGGTTACGTGCCGCCACAGGCATTCTCATGTACTGTGATGTACATACTGCAAGTTATAAAAACGAATAACGTATATAAATTTTATAAATGTTATTAATGATAACTCGAAATGTCCAGATTTTCTCTAATATTTTCTGTCAATGATGCTGCTTGAACAAAAGCAATTAAAAAGTCTTTAAGAGATTCAATACTCAGTAAGCTTCTCAAACCTATCAACACTTCCAAGACTTCCAAGACTTCCAACACTTTCAAGACTTTCAAAAATATCAAGACTTTTAACACTTTCAAAACTTTCAAGAATATCAAGACTTTCAACACTTTCAAGAATATCAAGACTTTCATAACTTTCAAGACTTTCAAGACTTCCAAGACTTTCAAGACTTCCAAGACCTTCAAGACCTTCAAGACCTTCAAGACTTTCAAGACTTTCAAGACCTTCAAGACCTTCAAGAGTTTCAAGAGTTTCAAGACTATCAAGCCTTTCAAGACTTCCAAGACTGTCAGGACTTTCAAGACTTTCAAGACTTTCAAGACCTTCAAGACCTTCAAGACCTTCAAGAGTTTCAAGAGTTTCAAGAGTTTCAAGTCTTTCAAGACTTTCAACACTTTCAAGAATATCAAGACTTTCAAGACTTCCAAGACTTTCAAGACTTCCAAGACCTTCAAGACCTTCAAGACCTTCAAGACTTTCAAGACTTTCAAGACTTTCAAGACTTTCAAGACCTTCAAGACCTTCAAGACCTTCAAGAGTTTCAAGAGTTTCAAGACTTTCAAGCCTTTCAAGACTTCCAAGACTTTCAAGACTTTCAAGACTTTCAAGACTTTCAAGACCTTCAAGACCTTTAAGAGTTTCAAGAGTTTCAAGAGTTTCAAGACTTTCAAGACTTCCAAGACTTCCAAGACTGTCAGCACTTTCAAGACTTTCAAGACTTTCAAGACCTTCAAGACCTTCAAGAGTTTCAAGAGTTTCAAGACTTTCAAGACTTTCAAGACTTTCAAGACTTTCAAGACTTTCAAGACCTTCAAGAGTTTCAAGAGTTTCAAGAGTTTCAAGACTTTCAAGAGTTTCAAGACTTTCAAGACTTTCAAGACTTTCAAGACCTTCAAGACCTTTAAGAGTTTCAAGAGTTTCAAGAGTTTCAAGACTTTCAAGACTTCCAAGACTTCCAAGACTGTCAGCACTTTCAAGACTTTCAAGACTTTCAAGACCTTCAAGACCTTCAAGAGTTTCAAGAGTTTCAAGACTTTCAAGACTTTCAAGACTTTCAAGACTTTCAAGACTTTCAAGACCTTCAAGAGTTTCAAGAGTTTCAAGAGTTTCAAGACTTTCAAGAGTTTCAAGACTTTCAAGACTTTCAAGACTTTCAAGACTTTCAAGTCCTTCAAGACTTTCAAGGCTTTCAATGCTTTCAATGCTTTCAAGACCTTCAAGACTTTCAAAAATATCAAGACTTTTAACACTTTCAAAACTTTCAAGAATATCAAGACTTTCAACACTTTCAAGAATATCAAGACTTTCATAACTTTCAAGACTTTCAAGACTTCCAAGACTTTCAAGACTTCCAAGACCTTCAAGACCTTCAAGACCTTCAAGACTTTCAAGACTTTCAAGACCTTCAAGACCTTCAAGAGTTTCAAGAGTTTCAAGACTATCAAGCCTTTCAAGACTTCCAAGACTGTCAGGACTTTCAAGACTTTCAAGACTTTCAAGACCTTCAAGACCTTCAAGACCTTCAAGACCTTCAAGAGTTTCAAGAGTTTCAAGAGTTTCAAGTCTTTCAAGACTTTCAACACTTTCAAGAATATCAAGACTTTCAAGACTTCCAAGACTTTCAAGACTTCCAAGACCTTCAAGACCTTCAAGACCTTCAAGACTTTCAAGACTTTCAAGACTTTCAAGACTTTCAAGACCTTCAAGACCTTCAAGACCTTCAAGAGTTTCAAGAGTTTCAAGACTTTCAAGCCTTTCAAGACTTCCAAGACTTTCAAGACTTTCAAGACTTTCAAGACTTTCAAGACCTTCAAGACCTTTAAGAGTTTCAAGAGTTTCAAGAGTTTCAAGACTTTCAAGACTTCCAAGACTTCCAAGACTGTCAGCACTTTCAAGACTTTCAAGACTTTCAAGACCTTCAAGACCTTCAAGAGTTTCAAGAGTTTCAAGACTTTCAAGACTTTCAAGACTTTCAAGACTTTCAAGACTTTCAAGACCTTCAAGAGTTTCAAGAGTTTCAAGAGTTTCAAGACTTTCAAGACTTTCAAGACCTTCAAGACTTTCAAGGCTTTCAATGCTTTCAATGCTTTCAAGACCTTCAAGACTTTCAAGACTTTCAAGAGTTTCAAGACTCAAGACATTCAAGAGTTTTAAGTTTCGAGTCATCTTCGAAGTGGTTCGAAGTCTTCGTCATATATATAGATTCCAAGCGCTTCGAAGTACTGCAGATCACATCACTCCTGTCGATGCTTTAGATTTTAGAGGAGGAGAAACGTGACCGGGCTCTCCTGGAGTACTTCCGTGACCTTGCTTCACTCGCTGTTATAGGTTTCAGGGCTACAACCCTCGATACCATCTGCAGTCGAGTCGGACTTGACTGTTACGGGGTTACTCCTGAGAAACTAACTGCACACTTGCTGGAAGTTTCTCCACCGCCCCGAAACGCGGCTCCAACGCCGCAGCGTTGCTAAGTAGTGCGAGAGGAAACGCTATCACGTCGCAAGCACCGCCGCGCCGTATCGACTACGGCAGGAGCAAAAACTCTAGCTTCGGGATGCGGGACACTGTTATGATGTGGTAATAAATGGTTCTGGTATACATATACGAACCAAACCCATGGACCCAGAAAACTGTAGGGGAGACCGGGGATAGTTTGGACGCGGGGTAACATTGGACACTTTTACAATTGCCCCCATAGTGTCATGATTATTTATTGCAACTATATATTTAGTTTGTGCCTAGTTTCCCTATTTACACATCACATACAAAAAATATGCACAAACTAAACAAACAGTTGCAATAATCAGGACACTATGGAGGCAATTGTAAAAGTGTCCAATGTTACCCCGTGCCCAAACTATCCCCGGTTTCCCCTACATAGCTGTTGAGGGTTGAGCCACAAGAGGGAAGGGGAATCAACCCCTAAATGTCTTTCAGTTATCTTGGTATGGTCAAACAGTGGTGCACAGGCGATTTAATTATTATATTATTGCTGACGACACAACACGTAAGATTTATTATTTATTATATTCCCTAAAAACACGAAGAGAAGTAATAGACTAATGACAAGATACAATAATAATAGAAAGAGAATATTGTTGCGTCCCAAAAACATTGTGCGCTTCTTGGAAACGTAGCCCGAGAGGGATGCGCTTCTTTCCTGGCAACGGTGCGCGCTGGCGACCGACGAAACACGGCGCTGCGCGATCGACTCGACACGCCGGCCAAACAGATTGTCTCTGAGATTCGATCGCGCCAGACCTTTACATATAATAAAGATCAGTGTTATACCAAAACAATTCCCTTTCTTCACCTAATTCAAGAATTCATTAAACGCGGCTGGATCGTATTACAAGCGATCGAGAAGTCACCGAGCATCGCCTTGGCAAGCTCAACAAATATAAATACAAACAATTACACAATCAAACGAAATGAAATAGGTACAAAAACAAACGCATCACAGCAGACATGTTCAACCTAGCCGTGAGTTTACTATTAGCACTAATCAATCTAATTATTCAAAATATATTTTAATGACTAAAGAAAAGCCTGAGATAAAAAATGGACGTGGATGTGGTTCGAGGCATGCTTCTTAAACACAGCGTAGAAAACAGCATCTCTAATACTCTTGGGGAGTACGTTATACATAGTAGTGTGGAGCAGTGAAGGAGAACACATCTCGAAACTTAGACAGGTCACATATCATCAGTGTCTACTTAGTGATGGAATATTGGGAGGAACCTACACCAGCGTTGCTAAGCAGCAAGTCACGCAGATAAGCTGGAGAGCCTGTTATTAAGGTTTTGTGTACGAATTGCAAGCAGCACAGATGTAAAATCCAACGTTGTTTGGTGCTTAGCCATCCTGAAAGAACCAGCGAAGGAGAGATGTGCTCATATTTGTGTATAAGGACGTACCTCCTCTGACGGGATGTGCCGCTGCTCTTTCGACAAGTTAACATCTCCAGAAAGAATTGAAAAATAAATGCACGGTAGATGGAAGGAGCTTGTTGGTTGTAACTTTATTTTGAGTGACCGTCCAAGGCTACTGCTTAGGCTCGTCGAGCTCGCCGAAGGAACCTTGGGAGGTTTTGGCATTCTCGCGAATTCGGTGATTCCTGATTGGATGTGGAAGAGTCACCAAAGTTCCTGAAGTGGGGTGGTTGTCCTTGGGGAAGAGGCAGCTTCGCGGACAGCCATCGGTGTGCGTCACCATGTGGAACTCCTCTGACTCGTTGCAGGGAAAGTTCCAGCTCTTCGTTTTTCAAAACTATCGTAAAAACGGAGACTTCGAACCTTGGGGGCCTCCTGCCACATCTGGCAAAAGCCGTAAAACAATTTATTCCTAAGCCTCATAGTGGACTACATCTACGGATTAGGAGGAAAAGAGTCCGAAATTGATGGTAAAATTAGTTTTTTATTGAGCGCAGTACCGCTTTCTATGTATTTTTTCATTCTACATCGAATGAGACCAAAATCAGATCGATACGATTCATAGTTTTCGAGATATAACGGAATTTATGGTTAGGTAGAGTTTGCTTGAGAGCAGCATTCGAAAAAATTGGACTTTCCGTACTATGTAATTTATTTTCCAAATAATTTACGAGGATTTGACGGTTTTTAGTTCTGACTATGGTCGACTGCATAAGTCCCAATTTCTTCAAGTGAGTAACCATGTCCCGCCGAGTTATAGCAGAGCCGCAGCCTACGAAAAAATGTATTTCTTCTAGAATGGCAACTAAAGGCAAAACACTATTCAATTTACATCAAGTACAGAAGTGTTATTATTGCCTAAAAATAGTTTCAATCGGTAACATTGAGTCACTTGGGATTCGCACGCCGCAAAACGTGAAATACGACACAAATATTGTTTTTCTGATGCCGAGTTAGCTATATATGGATTGGTGGTAAAGAAATTACCACGTTTTAACAATAACGAAATAAATGGACTGTATTTAACAAGAAAAGTGTGTCAAACAATTATGCACTTATTCGATTGGGCGCGAGACGAATCATTAACGCAAGCGTCGAGTCGCCTTGAGAAAGGGTGGGTGAGACAAGCCATGCCTATGGTCATCCCATGGTTAAAGTAACCCATGGGTTAGGGTTAGGTCTGGGTTAGGGTAACCCATCGTTAAAGTAACCCATGGGTTAGGGTTAGGTCTGGGTTAGGGTAACCCATATCTAAAGTAACCCATGGGTTAGGTTTAGGTCTGGGTTAGGGTAACCCATCGTTAAAGTAACCCATGGGTTAGGGTTAGGTCTGGGTTAGGGTAACCTATTGGACTGAATTGGAGGGTGGTGACCCTTGGATGGGGACACATTGCCAAATATTTTCGAGGTAGACGCGATTGCGAGAAACCCTCTTACCGAGGATAGTGAATCCCCCAATTTGTGAAGGTTTGGGTGGGATTTAGGGTAGAGTGACCGCAGCTGGTCTGTCGTTGGGGTGTGTTTGTGTTTTGGTGTTATTTATTTGTGATTGGTTTTGTGGTGAGGACTTCGTTCCTCACTTGTTTGGTGGACCTGTTTTAGGGTTCAAAACTGGGGGCTTGTGGGCCCCCTTCTTGAGGCCCCCGCGTGTAAACAACACCTGGCCAGACCCGTTAGACTTCTAATGCTACATAAGCGTTTCCGGACTGGTCACTGCGGGGGAGGAGCGGTTGGGTGGTTTAAAAAAAGGGTTAAAGTAACCCATGGGTTAGGGTTAGGTTTGGGTTCGGGTAACCCATGGGTTACTTTAACCATGGGAAATTTGATGATGGGAAAGGACCTCGCCGAAGGAACGTTGCAGTGCCCAGAACTGAGGTTCTGGACAATCTCACCCCGCACCTCTCGAGAAACCCAAACCCAGTCGAGCAATCAGCGTCCTAACAAACGTCCTGCTGCGAAACACTCATAAACAAAGCACTATCTATAATGCGGCCGTGAGAAAAAATCCATTCAAACCACACCAGAAGCTACTACCAGAGGTCACTTGGCACCTCACTGTGATGTGTGGTACATAAAAGATTCACTAGTACCTACTCAAACTCTTTTACCATCAATTTCGGACCTTTTTCCTCCTAATTCGACGATCTAGACCACTGTGGGCCAGCGATTGTTTGGCTCAAGACCCTAACCAGCCACGATGGCCTACAATGAGCTCTACGCAGTAGCAATTATATTAGTTTCAAGTTCAAACTACCCGGCGTTGCCCGGGCTTCTTAGATCTAGAGCAGTGCTGGCGAAATGGCGGTCCCCGGGGATGTGTGTGCCCGGACTTTCATGCTGCGCCAGATCCTCGCGGAGTGTCTGCGAGGATCCTCTACAGAACACCACTCGATGTGCTGTTGGGGATCTATAGCCTCATTTTGCGGTGCCGCAGACTGCCTCTCCATTTCAGGAACGCTAGGACGGTGGTTATTACTCAGATCCCGGTACCTATCAGCTCGTCAGATTACCGCCCCATTACCGTGGCCTCAATCCTTGTGCGTGGACTCTAGAACGTCGTGGCTAAACTGACGAGTCAGTTAATTCGGCGGGGCGATAGACAGAGGGCGGCTCAGGCAACGGTTGGATGGTTGCACGGGATAACGTTTTTCCTCGACTTGGCTTACGACATCGGTAGGCTCATCATAAGCCGCATCTCGATTTCATCACAGTGTTCCGCGTGCGCTGTGCGTAAATATTGAAACCGGAAGGGCGGTGGTTCTAGATACATGACATGACTGAGAACTGTGGAATAAAATTTGCTCTCAGGTGGCTCTCTTTTCAAGAATCGAATTTGCAAAGGCCTCTCAAAGGTTAAAATTTTTCCATTACTTTTGTAAAAAAAGGACCTATTTCAGAAATTTCAGCCAGGGCCTCTATTTATTTGGTACACGGGTACTTGACTAACAGGGGAAGATTCCTCATCAGGAAATTAAAAAAAATTTGAAACCGGGGATGTATACATATGGGTATGACGCAATTTTTTCTGCGGACCCAAATATTCACTCTAAGCGGGCGAAATCGACCCCTGAAAATCCTATTTTATTAGGCTATTTTCCAATTTTGTGTTATAACTCGCGAACTGGAAGAACTGTAAGTTACCAAATGATAGTCCTAATTAAAAGAAGTAACCTTTGTCTGTAAACTGTTTTTCTTTTTCTTTACAGTTCGCGAGTTATAACTTAAAATCGGAAATCACCCCCTTAGAGTGAATTTGGGCAGCAAAAAAATTGCCCGAGTAAAAAACAGCCATAAATTGTGTAATTAATTATTAATCGTAATGCATTGGGTAACGCAAAATTTTATTTAAATACAAATTTTGAATAACGAATAAAAGTTAACAAATTATTGCGCAAAGAAAAAATTAACTTTATCCGTCGAGTAATCTAAAGTTAAAGTAACTTTTATTCAATCCGTTAATTCAATAATTTTTTATTTAGTTAATGCCCAACTCTGCCTATATGTACCTATATCCTCTAGATATCCCCAAAGTTTCATAAGTTTTTGAATTTCCGGCTTGGGGATGCCTTATAAGAATTTGTAGAATTGATCAATAAATTATATGCCTAATAGCATGACTTTGTTTTGAATGAGGCTTTGTTTTCTAGAAACTGGGTTTTCAAACCCCATCACTTGCTCGTGCATTTATTGTTAATTTCCGAAAAAAATAAAGTCTCATTCGGAAAGAAATTATTCTACAATTTCGACTTACTTTTTCACAAGGCCTCATTTCGTATGCAGCCGTAGGTACTATTTGCACTAATAAATTCTCATAATTTTCAGTCCGGTGCACCTGTTCCAGATGCATTTTCAGAGTCGATATTCTCGAAAAGCGCCAGCTGTGAGCAAACTTTATTCCGCATTTCCTATTTAGTAGTTTTCACGTAGAATTTTGGTTGTGCCACCTATCACGGAACATGCCGCATATTATTTATGAGGGTGACCTGAATCCTATCCACTAAAGCGACAATAATAATGATGATGGTGATGCTAATGAGGTTGATGATGATGATGATGATGATCATGGTCATAATAATAATAACAATATTTTATCCGTGAGTTTTATTATTCGCAATATGTACATACGCAGATCGGGCATGCATCCAAAACACATGTGCACTACGTATTCATCCGCAGCGCGTTTCAGTGCTGCAGAAAATTCTGTAAACTGCTTTGAAGATAGTAATGTTAGCATAAGGCTTCCAAGAGCTCTCTCGGGGGAAAGGATTGATGGACGATTTTCAACGCCGCAAACTTGCGTTTAAACAGCGTTCTCATCTTACACACATACCTTCGTCTTATCCTTTTCGCATTTTATAGAAAGAAGTTCCGAAGAAACTATTTGCTTCCCAAAGCAAATGGGAATTCTTAAAGCTTGTATATAATTAGTTTTTACGAGTAGCGTTATATTTCAACCTAATGTAAATTGATGTGTTTAGAAAACATTTCATTGGTAATATCATTACTTTGCGACGCAATTTTGCGTTGTTGTTTTTCATTTAATTTCAGTGCTATGTATAGATACTAGGGCTGGGACTATTTGTCGAATTTTTCGGTATTCGAATATTCGAATACTTCAGTTCCTCAGTTATTTGGCGAATATAATTCGAATATCCAAGTATTCGAATATTGTTCGAATATGCAAGTATTCGAATACTATTCGAATATCCAAGTATTCGAATACTATTCGAATATTGAAGTATTCAAATACTGATGTATTCGAATAGTATGGTATGAGTTATAAATTAAGTTCTTTAGGTTCATTTGTCAGGGTGAAATCTTGTAAGTTAATTTTGACCCACTTCGCACCATACTATTCGAATACATCAGTATTCGAATATATGAGTATTCGAATACATCAGTATTCGAATATATCAATATCGAATATATCAATATTCGAATAGTATTCGAATATATCAATATTCGAATAGTATTCGAATAATCAGTATTCGAATAGTATTCGAATATATCAGTATTCGAATATATCAGTATTCGAATATATCAGTATTCGAATATATCAGTATTCGAATAGTATTCGAATATATCAGTATTCGAATATATCAGTATTCGAATAGTATTCGAATAATAACATTCGAATACTCAAATATTCGAAGTTAATTCGTAGCATTCGAATACTTGTAAAATATTCGAATAGTCCCAGCCCTAATAGATACACATACATTGACTTGTATGGATAAAAGTGTTATTAGCAGCTGCCGATTAAAATATTACTGTGGATCTTTCCAATCTGTTAAATAATCTTCTTCGTACGTAACCAGTTTCATTTTAATATTATGGATTTTTGAATATTCTTTAAGTGATGTATATAAACCGTTTTTGTTAAATAAGCTTTAAAGCTTACATAAAGAAAAGCATACATGTGATGTTTTGTAAATATTTGATAATTTTGGAATGATAATCATATGATTTGTTTTCCTAACGTAGATACATGTCTGGTAATAAAATGAGGAAATACATATTTGTTTAAAAAAAAATTCATATTTCTTTAAAAATTTGATAAGAGTTTTGTGTGATATCTAGCGGAAACATGCGGTTCTTTACTAAAGGTGGGTCTACTATTGCCACCCGTATTGCTCAATCGTTACAGGCTCAGTGGATTAAATTCGCTTCAGCAGTTATTGGAAAAATGTATTTCATGTTTGGTTTCCATTAAAATTCTGTAGCCGCCAACGTTACACAGTTGTGTATTTGAATAAGTGATAAAAGGGTATTGACATTCGAATAGTGGTGATAGTCGGGCAGCTGTTTTACGTCCGATAGAGCAGCGACATTTTTCAATATTCTCTTTATTGTATGTCACGAAGAAAATTCAAAATCCTTCTAAATTTGAAATCTTATAATTTTTTATAATATATTCTAAACATACAGAGGAAATTAAATTAAAATTAAAATTGTTACAAACCTGCATTGCCACTTCAATTATATTATTTATAATATCTGAAAAGTGTTATTGAGAAAATGCGAGGCGAAATCGCGTCTCTCCCTTGTCACGCACAATATTTTTTTCAACACCTGCATGAAAGGTGTGTTTTTTTGAAAACCTGCTGAGCGATTCGCAAAAAAATATGCATGTTCGATTGCTTTATTATTAAAATAAAAAAAAAAGGAACTAAAAGCACTGTTTGCGATAAAGACTCCACGTTTTGGTTATGTCGCCACTCCATAAATTTGTTGTAGGTACATTGTCTACTTTTCTTTTGATTTCGGCGGCAGCAAATTTTCCTCAATCGCTTTTGCAGCTTCTGCTATATCGGGGGGCATGTGGTAGTATCCCATATCACTATCACTCTTACTATCACTCATTTTATCTTTTAATGAAAAGAGGTGTTGTAACAGTTGTGATGTCAACATAAGGACACATGATCGATATGGATTACTCGACTAATTGCGTCTTCATACCACAGGGTAATGCCATGTTCACTCGGCTCACAAAATGAAGTTTCGTAGGGAGCAAAGAAAAAAAATGTGAATGCGCATGCGCGTAAAGTCTTTTTCCCTTGGGAGAAAAGTATTACCGCGAATAGTCTGAAATTGGTCATTTTGCTCCCGCTCAGCAGGTGTAAAAAAACACCCATTTTCATGCAGGTGTAGAAAAAAACGAATTTTAGAATTGTTATGGCGACACTTTATAAAAACTATCTTCTTTTATTCAAACTTTTTCACTTTGAATTTACAAATTAGAACTGTGACTTGAAACTATACAAGCTGTTTTTTTAAAAACCGGAATACTCATTTGCTATTTATTTATATCAATATTTTTATGGTTTGCGTTAAATATTGCGTTACAATGTAATTATTACGTAATCACATTCATAATTACTAGGTCATTTCTTGGAGAGAAAATGGCGTAGAAGATTTTTTAACTTTATACCGAGAATCTGTATTTTAATCATGTACAAATGATAATGAGAACGTGTCATAAGATATGCACGCATATCATAACTTTATATTCAATTTTAAAGCAACGTTAATGTAGAGAGCGTGGTGGACGTCATACGCATGATTAAACGAACCATATTACTTACACATAAATAAAGTAAAAGCATTTCACAGAGAAAACACAGGCTTTGCAATTTTTGTATTACCTTTTGTTTTTCACATAACACACCACGTTTACAAATTCATAAACACGTTTTCATCCAGTCCATACCTTTGATCATTTTTCTTTTACGTAAAGTATATCGCAATGGCAACAATATTAAATGGACGTTTGTATGGAAGGTAAATAAATTAATCTAAACTAATTATCCAGGAGGGTGTCACCTTTCTGAATTTTTCATCATTTTCAGTACTTATTCTACATAATCTTCTGTAACATTAAAACGAATTGTAATTATTTCTTAGAATGCCGCTCATGGGATATTTTACGTTAAATCGATCATTACTTGTAGTCGATACTAGGGTTTGTCGGTTTTTTAAAACCGGGTTTAAAAACCGGTTTTTATTTATAAATTTGTAAAATTCGAAAACCGGTTTTTAAATTTAAAAAACCGGTTTTATGTATTAGAATTAATATGCAGAAATGATTGAGTTATTTAATTAAAAACGTTAACATTTTTACTTGAAATCGCCTTGGACACAAGCATATTGTAGTAGGTAACAGTTTACTATAAAACTAATCTTCATGAGTTCATATTTTCATAAAAAAATATTAAATGGAATAAAGATTTATAATTTGGTACCACCTTTCAAAAGATTTATATATTGTACGGATTTGAATTATTTTAGATTTTTTCATTTTGTTTTGTATGCAGTTTACTATATTATGTTATATTTTTGTAGATCCATAAATATTAAATGAACTCAATTATTGTGTGTATTGTTACCGATTCTGGTTACTTTAATTTTTTTTTATTTGGTTTTTATTTGTTTTTTTTTATTTGGTTACTTTAATTTTTTTTTATTTGGAATTGTATAGATAGAGTATATATTATTTTGTTACATTTTTGTAATTCCATAATATTAAGGAAACTGGACATTTTTAAAATAAGTACAAATATTTATTTACTATTTTAATTATATTTTTTTGTGAAAAATGGAAAACCGGTTTTTCGGAAATAATGGAATTCGAAAACCGGTTTTTTCAAAAGTCGGTTTTCGTATAAACCCTAGTCGATACAAGAAATTTTGACGGAAGTCGAACATGATGTAGATTGTAGTATACCTGAAATTAAAGGGAGTTACCATTCGGCTGGTTTCAAATTTGTTTACAAAATACAGGCCGTCAAAGTTATCAATCTTCGCACTTTTACACTAAAATAGGCTGTATAAATGAATTTTTATCTCCAAAACTATCAATTGCACGAAGTTTGTTCCTCTTTTATTTTAATCGAGAAGGATTAATAGAAAGGAATAGAATAGGTGAAAATACTTAAAAGGCATACTATTATTTACACTGTCCGTACATGATTTTTTAATTAAGAATATTTGTGATGAATTTTAACGCCACGTAAGTTTTACTTTTAAAATCTTCGTGCAAGGCTCTGCCCGTTTGCTGTTCTCGTACCTAGTACTTGATCGCCAAACTTAGAACATTTCTGCGTTTCCGTGCCAAATTTTTTTATTTGCGACAATCTTCAGGCGCGGGTCAGTTCCTGTATGCGGACGTTAATGCAGATACAGTGCCGCTGTACTAAACAATATGCAGCGCATGTTTTGGATACGTCGTCGTACTTTTCTCTCTTCTGTATATGTGAAATTATTTATTAATGAAGTGTAAGAAAATAACAGTGGAATGAAAATTTTTAAGATAATTATTTTCTAAACATGTAAGATATATATCTTACACTGTTGCCAGATTTACTCTGTGCTGTAATACGTACACCAGTGGACAATTGTTTGGAACAATTCTATGAACTCAGGGGAGCAGGAATTTTTTTGTTAAATTAACAAATTAATTTAAGTTACTTTTTAACGCGATAAGATATTAAAATTTATTAAAATAAGATACATTGGAATTATCGCTGACCCTTATGAAATAAACGTTGATTTTTAGAAAGAAATTCTTAATTTATTAAAGGAAATAATTCGCAACATAACTTCTGATTTCTAATAAAATAATCAAACATATATATTTTTATTTTTATAAAAGAATTTACAGAAAATCAGATGAGCGAAAGAAATAACAATGAATGTACGATTTTAAAGTAAATTTTGAAAGGGGTCATCTGACCCCGCTTGGTACGTTTAGTATTAAATTATAATATTTGTTATACGATGTGATTTTTACAGTGCCACTTTTGAATGCAAAACATAAAAAGAATTGAAACAAACTTATTCCAAAATCATTAATTATTAATATAATTTGTCTCAGTGAACCTATTATTTACTTAAATTTACAAACTGTCAGTTATTTATTGCAATGCTACTTTTATAATATTAATCAATTTATACTCTGTGTATCTAAAAGTATCTTTAATTGCAAGTCAGAATTTGTCGATTACGTTTTTTATCGAAACTGTAGTACACCTGCTGCGTAGAAATTTATATTGACGAAAACTGAAAGATACAATTTAAAATTTCAGGATATGTTTTAACAAGAAATGGATCGTTAAAAGAATTTATTATTTGAATTAATTTCTGAGGTTTACGTCACACATGAAAAGGCTGATTCTTTGGTTGGAATTGTTCTACTATTTATAAAGATTTAGTTGTTTGGATTGGAGAGTCAAAGGATCGAGTAACGTGTCGTATAAATCTGGTTAAATGACCAGTATAAGACCTTCCCACTTTGAGTCAATCATTTGGGATTACGTCAAGGGTTTCGGTGGAATTGAAATATATTGCTCTCCCCAGCCAAATGAGGGGAGGAGTTCGTGTCGTCTATTTTTTATCCGAATGCGAACCATCATTTTCGATTTTCAGAAATGTTGTGCAAATGCATTTATAGAAACTTCTATAATACGAAAATTTAATACTGTGTCTAAAATACTGTATAAAATCACCATGTTATTTATATAACATAAATAATAATATAAATATATTATAGTATAAAAATTGGTCAACCAAATAAAGTAATTGATGTAGCGAATAGGTACAACGTTCTTTTATCTTCTAACATATTACTCTCAATAGCTGTGTAGTAAAAGTTTAAATAACTAGGTATTTTCTATTCCCTAAATGACAAAAATTTTAAAGAAGTAAATTCTAGTCTACTAAAATATATATAAAAAAGCAAACATTACAGCACATTATGAAAATGGACATTTTTTACTTAAATAATAAAAATAATAATATACAATTAGTATTATATTTGATATTTATATTTGAGTATTTATATTTGAGAAATAATGTGATGAACGTGCAGGTAAAATTAAATTGATATTGAAAGGGAATTCAAATGTTCATTACAATTAACAAAATGAGAAAATAAGTTATGCCATTTCTAGTTAATAAATAAATCTCCATTTTATAATAAATAAGTATTTACTATAATTTATTACTTTATAAAATAAATACACAGTGATGCTACATGATTTTAATTGCTTTTTGATAATATTCTCAATTCTCATAATCAAAAGGTAATTAAAAAATAATAACCTGTCGATTTTTTTGCAGTGTCTATTTTAAATCCCTAAAACTCGATCGTTTCTTGTGGTGGAGATATTTTTATCGGCCCTCGTGCACATAACGATACTGAATTCCAATCGATTCCAACCGCCGACTCCTCTAAAATAATAAATACTTTGCTCGATTGTTTACATGACGTGATTCCATATGATTCCTCGCGATTGAACATGACTTCGACCTTTATGCTGGCGCACGCAAGAAATTGATCTTATTCTTTGCTGGAACTCTTACCCTTAATCGAATCGCCAATGCACATTGAAAATATTGTGGCGAAATTTGCCTGAATTGTCTGATCGAATCGGTGCATCCTGAATTATTTTCAAACCACGACTGGCTATTCAAAGAATTGAGGAGGAAACAACAAGTTTGTCTATTTATTATTCCCATACCTTATAATTATTTTTTTGTGTAACATAATTTTAATGTTTTTCATTTTCATCTATAATTTACATACGTTTTTGCATGGAACGAACGGTGCCGCAGAGAAACGAAATAAGAAGATAATATCCTGCTGAATACAAATTGAAAAATGATGCAAACAAAGATTTCCATATAATAGATTATGAAAGCCGTTTCCTGCAGAAAGCTTCTTTAAGGAATCTCAGATTTTTAAGGGGGAACTAAAAATGGAATAACTAGTTCACGAGAACTTGTCATTTTAACAGCAGTGGTGTATGTTCTTGCGGAACGTAAAGGCGTTCTAAAATTAGCCTAAGAACGTTCTGTGTGTAATTTGTTGGCATAAATTCCAAACGCAGCCTTTGCTCTCTAACAGAGAGTTGAATGATTTTCGACATTGTTTAGATATCTCTGAATGGATTGCCCACTAAAACAATAATACTTTCGACACTATTCTGGTCACCGATAATATTACGTAAGATAGGAATGTTATTAACTTAAAAATTTATATTCCTAGTAGGTTAAAAATACACACTATTTTATACAAAAGAATTAACATCAGTGAAGTGTGTTTATATCACGTCGTATTTTTAGAAATTTTACCAGCGTTCCATACTTCCTGGATAGATCACTGACCAGCAGGTCAAAGTACCCGCGTTTCTAAACAGGAACATTACCAATGCACAGGGTGTATCAGTGTAAAAGATTTTTATTTTGAACGTATTCTACTGCACCTTTCCTACAGCCTTTTAAATCACATCCATCTCTATTCTGACAGTTTTTACGTTACCTAAATTTTGTATCCCATCAACCTTTTACTTTGACCAGATATCTCGTCACCGTAGTTTTGCATTTTTATAAGCTTTCTTCGTTTCCACGAAAATATGCTCCAAACCCTATCTCCTCCCCTGTTTTAAAAACACTGAAAAACTGCTTATTGCAGTCAGCGTGTTGTTAGTCAAGAGCAATAAGTCCCGCGTGAAATGAGTTATATCCACATATGGAAATAAATAATTTTTAATTTCTTCGTTGCATCTTCACGAACGTATTACCAATGAATGGGCGAGGATTTCATGAAGAAAATGAGCCCAAACACGACCACATTCGGAACATTTTTAATTATACGCAACGTGCGTATTTTCAAATTTGAAAAATGGTTTAAATTTCGAGTGACTGAAAGCAGTCCGAATGACCTCGTGTTTGGACTCATTTTCATCGGGAGAACGTCGCGAATCTTTTGGTATGAGAATCCCCGTTGTCTAATTTATCAGAAACGAATGGAGAAGGGAAATATTCGCTGCGCGTGCAGCGCACATGGGCGACGGAGCGCTCGCTTCGAAGAGTTCCCGACAATGGGTGGGATAATAGCTAAATACCATTGAGTGCTTGAGAGTGAGAGACATTCCAGAGATTCCTTACTTTCCCTGCTTTCCCAACTCCGTCAATATTGCTTTGCAGAATTTTAATGCGTATGTGTTATCGCCACGAAGGTAAAGGCAATGACTTCGTTTGTAAAGAGTCATTACCTTTTTTACATTTATTTTATAATTATTAGAGCTCCGTGCGTTGTAAACCAAGGCTGAGCGGCTGCGTAGGCCAAGTATTAGTGTTAGAATTCTAGGACTTGCCTCTTAGTATGTCGGATGAATCGATGCCTGGTTAGCATTAGGAGTCTTAGGAAATTACAGTATGTGGATGACCCCATGGGAGTTCCGTAGATAGCTACTAGGAAGTTGGCTATGGATGACTGCAAAGACTGCGTTACATAAATACAGGGTGTTCGAAAATAAGACGGAAATCAAGAACGATGAAATTGCGTTTGAGGCTTCGTTTCCGGGTTATTAATTTGTTGAAAATACATACGCGTGCAAAGCGTCTGACGCGAGGGATCTAACAAAAGGGGAGGTTCTCAGGTGTCCGCCTCCTGTTATTTTATAGCGGCCCGTTTTCATATTTAGGGGGTGAAACCAACCCCCAAAGTTATAAGATTATCAGGTATTCCTCTCCGATTGTTTTGGGTTTGGGATATGTTTTAGAGGACCGAAAAATAAGAAATACGTGTTTTTTTATTTTGGCCTGCTTGAATGTTTAGGGGGTGAATCCATCCCCCAAAGTTTATAAAAATATTTGGTGCCCATCTCCATTTTTGCATATGAAATTTTACTCAACACAATTCTGTACCCCTTATGAACTTTGGGGGGTGGTTTCACCCCTAAATATTCAAGCCGGCCAAAATAAAAAGACACGTAATTTTTATTTTTCGGTTCTCCAAAACATATCCAAAATTCAAAGCAATCGGAGGTAGGCATAAAATATTCTTATGAACTTTTGGGGGTGGTTTCACCCCCTAAATATTCAAGCCGGCCAAAATAAAAAGACACATCATTTTTATTTTTCGGTCCTCTAAAGCATATCCAAAATTCAAAGCAATTGGAGACGAACACCTGAAAATCGTATAACTTTGGGGGTTGGTTTCACCCCCTAAACATGCAAACAGGCCAAAATAAAAAGACACGTATTTCTTCCAAAATCCAAATTTTTAAAACCCATTTTTATGAATTTTGGGGTGTGGTTTTACCCCCTAAATATGAAAACGGGCCGCTTTAAAAAAACACTTATATCTTATTTTTCGGTCCTCTAAAACATATCCAAAATTCAAAGCAATCGGAGGCGCACACCTGGGAACCTCTCTCTAGACCTGGCTAATGCGAGCTGGCAGTAGTATAAATCCCTCGCGCCAGACACTGTTTACGCGTAGCATTTTCAATAATTAATAACTCAGAAACGAAGCCACAAACGCAATTTTCTCATTCTTGATTTTTATCCTATTTTAGTCTGCAGAATCAACCCCTGAAAGGCTGCTAACCTGTAGTCTGAGTATAGAGTGCCTCAGCAAATTTGACCAATTAAAATATTCCCGTTGTGTTTAATGATAAGAGATAATGGTGAAGGAAAATTCTATAAGATTTGCGAGGAGGAATATTTTCAATTTCACCATTACTCTTTCAGTGGAACTATATGTTTTCATTATTATCGACAGAAAGATGTGACATTCTATTTAAAAGACTAAATCGATCTTCAAATAATAATCGAGACAAAAGAAATAAAAATATGCCCTCTATTCCACCAGATTCTATGTTTAAAACAATAAAAATATTTCTTATGATATTTTTATATAATGTCAATAGTTTAGGCACTAGTTCAACCAATATCTATCTTGAGACACTGTGTGTCTTTAATAGATTTCTATTTATAAGGATATTTATAGTCTATTGTGTATCATAGACGCATATAGAATGCCGAAGATTTTAAAGAATAATTAATTATAGCTCGTAGAACAATGGATGCAATCACTTTGATGGTAGCTGCTTATAATAATTTAATATAAACAGGAGATTTTTTTCCTGCACAAGTAGGTTCGCAATTTTAACAATTACTTGAATAAATTATGTAATTATGGAATTACTATGGAATTACTCGTATGTGATTTTATTTTAAAAATCCAAGATGACTTGGATCCTTTAATGAAAACAGTATTTTCGAAACTTTGATTATCCTAAAAAGTGCTTTCAAATAGATCAAGTTTTGTTTGCAAAGTTGTTACTAAATTATTGTAAGTGTTCATATGTTTATATTCTCTATACTAATTATACCTGTTCAATAAAAATGATATTTGAACGTTTCATTAGGCATTGTTGAGTTTTTGTAAACGTCTGTACGATATAATGTGTTTCTGCGGTATCGATTCTAGTCTGTGCAGCGATAGCTACTCTGTGTTGCTGACAGTAGCAGAGATCCATCGATAAAGCAGGCGCGTTGACATTTTGTAGCTACTTTCTGCATTGAGTACTCCTCTGGAGACGAGCACGGCAGACAATCAGTTTGAGAGTTATTCTGCTACCAAAGGAGATTAAACGTCTTGCGGATGATAAATGGAGGGAATGCATTCGCACGTAGTTTTGTGAAAACAGGACAGCTAGATGCGAGTACAGATAAAATAATGATGGCATGTGGTTTTTTATCTACCTCTCGACTATTAGTAAGAAAATTCATGATTATTTCATTTAAATAGTATTGTACACTTAAATTATAAACGAAGACATTTTTTGGATTGCAGTAGTTGAAAGTTTTTAAATATCAAACTACTAATTTTTATTGATTAAGTTTGTGGTTTTTGAAATAAATTATTTTCAAAAATATATAGCCGTTACTGCTTGAACGATTCATTAGTAATAACAAAATTGGACGTATTTACAAAGTTACAACTTTTTTGGTAAAATAAAGTGGCAGTTTTCGAAATTGTAAATATCGAGTTATGCATATTTTTATCGGTTTTACCTTAAAAAAATGAAAACAGATATAAAGAAAATTGACACATATTACGATTAACAATAAGTTTGAGTAGTTTAACAAAATGTTCTCTGAAAATGGGAAGCAAGTCAGTCAAGTATTCATCGAGATATCTTGATCATTGATTTTGAGAACGCGAGTTTGAGAAAATCCTGTTCAAATACATCTCACAAAAGTGTGTGTATGTACAATAGCAGACGAGAGGAAGCTATGTAGAAAAAAATAATAGAATTGGAAATTCTATTAAAAACAGTAACTATTAATCTGGGAAGCAAAAAGTTGTATTGCACTCAGGAACTGCTTCGTTCAAAGTTCCATAATTTTTTCATTGCATAGGTTTTAACCAGGGATGGGCAAAAATTGTATTTAAATAAAATCTCGAATAACGAAAAAAAAGTTACAAAATTATTCGTAAATGTGACGAATAAAGTTTGCCCGAGTTAATTTTATTACTTAATAAAGTTAATTTTTTTATTCGACGAGAATTTATTTGACGACTAAAGATAACTTTTTTATTCGTCGAGAGTTTCAGCTTCAGCGTCGAATACATTTTGTAACTTTAACTGTAACTGTAACTTTAACTTTATTCGACGGTGTATTGTAACGCAAGCGCGAGTCTTTAACGCCTCAATGAACGCTCGCCAGAAAATTATTCGACGCTGAATACATACACCGTCGAATGAAGTTGAAGTTACAGTTACAGTTAAAGTTGAAAAATTTATTCGACGCTGAAGCTGAAAGTTAATTTTATATTCGTCGAATAAATTCTCGTCAAATAAAAAAAATTAACTTTGTTCGCCGAATAAATTCTCATCGAATACAAATTAACTTTATTCGTCGAATAATCTAAAGTTAAAGTAACTTTTATTTGATCCTTATTTGAATAATTTTTTATTTAGATAATGCCGAACTCTGGTTTCAATACAATATTTTAAATAGAAGCCCTCTAGATTTCATATTCAAAGAAAATATAAAAATCAAATATCCATTCCTTTCAAAATACCCAGATACACATAGCCCCTTACCCATACAGCACACTTCGTTGCAGCAGGATTGCAGGAACGTTGCTGCAATATTGCGTTGTTGCAGGTTGTATTGTAATATTGCAGGAACGATGCTGCAATATTACCGTACACTATTGGAGTGGCAACGTTCTCGCAATATTGCAGCAATATTGCACACGCGTTGCCACTGCATTGCTCCAGTGGCAATGATCCTATAATATTCTGTAATATTGCGCGCACATCGACGTGCAATGTTCCAGTGGCAACGATCATACAATATTCCTGCAATATTGCGCGCACACTGACGTGCAATATTGTTAAGGCGGACATAGAAGTGAACCTGCAACGTCTCTGCAATGATGCGGTGCAACATTGCAATCTCGCACCAGAATATTGTCGAAGAGTTGCAGGATCATTGCCAGAATTTTGCCGTTTCGTTGCAGAGTCATTGCCGGAACGTTGCAGGACTACATAATTGTAATGCTGCCGCGACTTTGCAAAAATACACTCCTGCAATATTGTTAAGGCGGACATAGAAGTGAACCTGCAACGTCTTTGCAATGATGTGGTGTAACATTGCAGAGACGTTGCTGCAATGTCATGGTGCTGTGTGGGTATGGACTTTCCTTCGTTCATAAAATATGTGGAGTACTGAAAATAAATCACAATAATGAGCACTCAATATATTATACGCATTGCTGCAGCGACAATGCATAAAACATTCTTTCTTAAGAATTACCCTTGTCGACGGAATCCGAACTCTCTGTATGTGGTATGGATGAAGAAATTGGGTTGGAGAAAGCTCCATATGCTGCGGTGCAAGAGACTGGTTACTGCTGCCATTTGTCTGTCAGATGGTCCTGGATCTCTCGACATCCTATCACGTGCTCTTCCTACTCTGATCGCGAGTGCTCGAACAAACCTGGTTTGATTCCTATCAACTGTGATAGGTGAAGAGGGATCTGTTCTCCGCAGGACGCATATGAATTGCTGGATATGTAAATTACGGTGGATATCGTTGGTGTAGAAAAGCTTTCCGTTAAAGACGCCGAATACCTCCACCTTTCAGATCCGTTTACCTTCACGTCAAACACTAAGTAGGTAGTTTATCATTGTTAACGAAACTGGCGCTACTGTTGGCTTTAATTAATACTGTTACACTGCACTATTTAGGTTATGCTAATTGACGCTGACATGTCGCATAACACTGGAGGGATGAAATAAAAAATCATTCATTTACTGACATGTCTCACAGGAATTTAAAAAAAGCGATAATATGTATATGTATTCTTATGGGTATAATTCATAGTTCTTGGTAGCACAAATTCACTCCATGTTATTCCTTACATGAAACTAAGAGACTTTTGTGTTTAGCATTTTTTCTAGTTCTGTTATAGGTACATAGAGTAGCAAAAAATGTATTTCCATAGTTTAAGACATCCTTAATACAATGCAAAAAGTTCCATTAAATTATATACAGTAGTTTTCCTCTGATTAATTTTTAAATATCACATATTTTTAGGGGCTCTAGACCTAACAGCCCCTTAAGTAGGCTACTCTTCCGCCATCTATAAAAACAACAAAATTCCTTTTTATGACAATATAAAAATGGGAAATTATAGCCCACACAGCACCATAACATTGCAGCAACGTCTCTGCAATGACGCGGTGCAAGATTGCAATGTTGCACCAAAATATTGCAGAGACGTTGCAGGTTCAATCCTATGTCCGTCTTCGCAATATTGCAGGTGTGTATTTTCGCAAAGTTGCGGCAACATTACAAATATGTAGTCCTGCAACGTCCCGGCAATGATTCTGCAACGAAACGGCAAAATTCTGGCAATGATCCTGCAACTCTTCGACAATATTCTGGTGCGAGATTGCAATGTTGCACCGCATCATTGCAGAGAAGTTGCAGGAGCGTTGCCACTCCAATATTTCTGCAATATTGTACGGTAATGTGCGTGCAATTTTGCTGGGGCGTTGCCACTGGAACATTGCACATCGATGTGCGCGCAATATTGCAGAAGTATTGTGGGATCGTTGCCAATGGAACATTGCACGGCAACAAACTTGAAATATTGCTGCAATATTGTACGATCGTTGCCAACGGAACATTGCACGTCAACGAGCTTACAATATTGCTGCAATATTGCAGGATCGTTGGCACTCCAATAATGCACAACAATATTGCAGCATCGTTCCTGCAATATTGCAATGCAACCTGCAATAACACAATATTGCAGTAACGTTCCTGCAATGCTGCTGCAACGAAGTGTGCTGTACGGGTATAAACATAGATTAATAAAATATAAAAGTTTCGTCAAGATATCTTGTATAGTTATTTAGAAAAAAATTCTAAAAATTGTGTCATTTTTAAGCGTTAAACCCACGAATAACCGCTTAAGGTGGACACTTCCAAAATCTTTATGTTCATAGCTATTTTTTATATGAATGGGTGAACATTAGCGACTACTATTTCGTTTAATGAAGTGCTAATTACTGGGAAACTTCGCAATAATACGAATACTTATAGCAGATTTTGATGAAATCTAATTGGACGTGCAGAACACTTCCTTTTCTGGCAAGGAAATCCCCGTTAAATATTTATCAAACACGTTAAGAGTTCTCAAAGTTCGGAGTAGCTTAGGAACTTACTGATTACTTTAATACGTTTCTATTAATTCGCGGTTTCCGATTAAAGCTTTCAGGAAATAGGTCACGGGTTGAGCTTATAGGAATGTTATTGATCTTGAACATTAAGCAAATGATCCGACGTCGCCGTCTCGCTAATTACGGATACTTGGAAATTTCGAAGACCGAACTAGGCACAAAGCCGCGAAGATGTTAGTTCCCTTTACTGAGCGGACTGAGAGCGACTGAGGAGCCTTTGTCGGAGAACTTGGTGGAATCTCGAAGGACCATTATTAATAAATTTAACAGCGATGATATTCCTACCATACAGCACCATAACATTGCCGCAACGTCTCTGCAATGACACGGTGCAAGATTGTAATGTTGCACCGAAACATTGCAGAGACGTTGCAGGTTCTATCCTATGTCCGCCTTCGCAATATTGTAGGTGTGCATTTTTTCGAAGTTGCGGCAACATTACAAACATGTAGTCCTGCAACGTTCCGGCAATGATTCTGCAACGAAGTGTGCTGTATACATTGCAGTGGCAACGTGTGCGCAATATTGCAGAATGTTGTTGGAGAGTCTCCACTGTAACAATACACGTCAATGTGTGCGCAATATTGCAGAAATATTGCAGGATCGTTGCCACTGGAACATTGCAGTGGATAAAAAAGGATATTAAGGATATTTGTGTATGAATGTCCTTCTTCGAAATATAAACTCTATCGTGGAAATGGACATATTATAGGTACATTTCAATTAGGACTGGGACTGTTTGTCGAATTTTTCGGTATTCGAATATTCGAATACTTCAGTTGCTCAATTATTTGGCGAATATAATTCGAATATCCAAGTATTCGAATACTATTCGAATATCCAAGTATTCGAATACTATTCGAATATCCAAGTATTCGAATACTATTCGAATATCCAAGTATTCGAATACCATTCGAATATCCAAGTATTCGAATACTATTCGAATATTTAAGTATTTGAATACTGATGTATTCGAATAGTAGGTATGGTGTGAATTATAAATCAAGTTCTTTAGCTTCATTTGTCAGGATGAAATCTTGTAAGCTAACTTTGACCCACATCACACCAAACTATTCGAATACATTACTATTCGAATAGATCAGTATTCGAATAGTATTCGAATACATCAATATTCGAATAGTATTCGAATACATCAATATTCAAATAGTATTCGAATAATCACATTCGAATAGTATTCGAATAATCACATTCGAATACTCAAATATTCGAAGTTTATTCGTAGCATTCGAATACTTGTAAACTATTCGAATATTAAATTATTCGAATAGTCCTAACCCTAATTTCAATATGTTCTGAATAGAAAATTTTCTATTGAGATCATCGGAAAAAGTACATATATACATAATCTTCGCATCTATATTTCCTCTGTCAAAAGGTTAAAAGAGAAAGATATTTCTGCGTTACGTATTATCGATTTATTCTAGGGAGATACCTCTACCGAAGTAGGTAACGTGCGTAAATCACCTGTATTATAAGAACAGCTGCTTTTGGCACATGTATCTGACCATTGGAATGGCGAAATTGCGTTTTGAATTTAGGACTTAATATAGGTCTTTGTTCTTATGGTTCCCTTATACATATTAATAATTGAAGCATTCTCTATTATTTGGAGGAAGATCGATTTATACTGTTAGCAACAAAGCTTATCTGTTGTAATATTACAGTAATAGTTTATAATAATTCATGTTTATATTTGTCGTAAAACTTCTGCACTTTACAGTATTTGATCTGCAAATGCAGACGTGTAAATACTGTAATGTATAAAAATCGCTATTTTTAATCACAATTCGAATAAGTTATATAGGTGAAAACAGTTTGTGGAAGATATCAAAATTAACTAGTGTTTAATAATTTAGAAAAGTGATTAGAAAATTGCAATTATCGCTTTATTGCGTTTCATGTAAATATGAAATTTATGTGTTACTTTAAAAAGATTGTTCGTACAGCTGGCGATCGTAATAAAAGAAAACAAATATTTCAATTATTTTTCTCCCCTACGCGTTTGTTTGTATAACATACAGGGTGTCCCGCAGTGAGTGGCACATTCACGAAGCAGGTTATTCTACATGCAAAAGCAAACCGAAAGTATGCAATAAATTTTTTTTATAAGAGCCTTCGTTTTCGAGAAGATTAATTTTGAAAGTGAAACACTCGACAACAAAACGTCGTTTGAGTAAAAGTTTACTGAGAAGATTCATTTCAACTAATTCCTCGAAATTCCCAGACAATTTTTTTACTGTAACGTGTTCGACTCATTAAAAACGAGAAAGAGTGTAGAAGGAAGTATGTCCCAAAGTGTGCTTCAAACAATGAACGACAAGAAATGGTACCTTTGACGCTTTTTATCCTCCCAGTGATTACGTTAAAAAAATAAAAAATTGGATCTCCAATTTTAAGTCAAAATCGATTTTGTAGCATATTTTTTAATTTTTTATTTTTTAGAGTTGAAGAATCACCTGTGTGAACTATGACATATCCTTTTTTTACACCCTGTAGGTGTTCTGGGTACGAGACCGATATCAAGCCTGACAGATCTGGCTTTTCCCAACGACTAAATATTTATTTCGGTATAGAAAGGATTTTCGTTTGTGGCAAATAACACCAACAAATAAATCGGAGCGTTATTCTGACAGCGAGTAGCCATTGCATTCTACTGTTGCTTAATTATCTCGATGTCACGTGCAAGCCAATGTTTCGATAAGAATTAATAACATTGATATGTAATCGAATATCTTACAATAATTTCTGTTTAATATACAATTAATATTCTTGAAACACTTTTAAGAGTACATGTTTTGAAAGGAATTATTTAGTATATATATTCGAATACTGTGGTCAAAATTAGCTTATACGATTTCACCTTGACAAATGAACCTAAAGAATTTGATTTATAATTCACACTATGCTATTCGAATTCATCAGTATTCGAATACTTAAATATTCGAATAGTATTCGAATACTTGGATATTCGAATAGTATTCGAAAACTTGGATATTCGAATGGCATTCGAATACTTGGATATTCGAAGGGCATTCGAATATTTGGATATTCGAATACTATTCGAATATTTGGATATTCGAATACTATTCGAATACTTGGATACTCGAATACTATTCGAATACTTGGATACTCGAATACTATTCGAATACTTGGATACTCGAATACTATTCGAATACTTGGATATTCGAATAGTATTCGAATACTTGGATATTCGAATAGTATTCGAATACTTGGATATTCGAATAGTATTCGAATACTTGGATACTCGAATACTATTCGAATACTTGGATATTCGAATAGTATTCGAATACTTGGATATTCGAATAGTATTCGAATACTTGGATAATCGAATAGTATTCGAATACTTCGAATACTTCGATATTCGAATTATATTCGCCAAATAATTCAGCTCCTGAAGTATTCGAATATTCGAATACCAAAAAATTTGACAAATAGTCCCAGCCCTAATATCTGGTCGAAGAAGCGAGAACAGGCTTTGGTCAGTACTGCACGCTGATCGGTATTCACACGACTCTCACCTACATACGTAAATAAAGTAGAAGCAAAAAGCACATAAAAGTACAAACATAAAACCAAAATAAAGAAATTGAGTTAGGTATATGTGAGATAGCTTCTAACGTATGCAGAAAAAGAGCACTGCTATCACCAGAGGATTGAAAGCTAATTTAATATTGAGACCAGTGATTGAAACAACTTCGAAAAATGGCAACGTGTTAGGAATAGTCGGAATAAATCGAAATTACTGAATATCTGGAGATTATTCGTAGAAATTATTATTATTCTTAGACTCCAATTTCTACGCATTAACAATGATTTGATGATCAAAAAATATCAATTACCTTTCTCTAAAAATAGCTTCGGTCATATGTTATGCCACACTTTACAGCGATCGATGTAACGCAAAGCCGCATGAATGCTAGATTTTGGAAGGCTTTAGCCTAGAGGCTTACAGACTGACTCAACCAACTATGGACATGTGTAACGCCTGGATATTGTTTATCTCTATGTCCCTTGTAGTAAGCTTGTCTCGAGGGAATGCAACATGTGACGTCACTCGTTGATGCTCCCAGACGCCTCCAATTTTAACCAGAATCCTTTAAAATCGTTTTTAAAAAATCAAAATTCCGTAAAACTTCCAGTTTCCAAATTAAAATAGGGAAATATAATCGTTCGAATAAGGGATTTTTCTGATAGTGGAATACTCACTTTCCCCTATATTCTAGAAAGAATAATGCAAGTAACAATGTGTAGAAAACTGAAAAGTAACATAAATGTACTAACATTGATCTTTCAACGTTGTATATTTTTTACTCGAAAACGAAGTCGTGTAAGAAAAAATGTTTGCTTACATTTCCCACTTATTTCTTTATGTAGAAATTATTTTATACTACCCCCTTTCGTATTGTACCACCAGTTCAGTGACATGCAGCATAAATCTCGATCTGTGAAGATTCTGTAAAAACCACCCTGCAAAAGTCACAATTTTTATAATTTCCGTTATTATTTGTATTTACAAGAATATTTGCAAAAGTCATATTGACATTAAAATTCTACGTACAATTTATCGCACTTCTATGTGTTCTGTGCAACGAGCGGATAAAAAATTTAATAGGAATTATTTGTCGAGGACCAACAATTCTCGTAAAAAGAATATTGTTTAAAATTCCGCTCTGATTGGCGACGCGAATATATTTTATTGTTAAACATTCGACGTCACAGAGAGAACGTTATAAAGTAAACAAGGGCGCGCTTCAAAGTAAATAAGCGAACGCTAGAAAGTATACAAACTGTAGTGTCAGTGAAACAATAAAACGCAGACGTTGGAATACGAGAAGAGATTGACAGTGTTTTTTGAGCGTTTAAAGCAATGGATGAAGGTGGATGAAAAATAGTATTACACTTGTGTTTCTAAACTATTTTCCGTAAAAACTTTCAGTTCCCCTGTCTTCCTTTCATTTCCCTAGCCCGCGGGGCAGAGCCAGTTTCATTTAAGTTTGATTTTGATTATAACTCTGTGCTCTGTGCACCTCTTGAAACTCTCCGCAACCTGTAATCTCTTTGTATAACTGCATTTAAACGGCGTTTGAGTTACTGCGAACTCCTGCACTGGAAAATATAATACTGTAATAGGACGAAGTCTCTTTGTCTACATATACAGAGAGGATCTAGGATCTGGATCCAACCACACGGTCTCCTTAACAATTTAAGAAAATTAATATAGAAGGAAGATTGATAATTTAGGCAATTATTTAGAAAAGGGTCACCTTCACCGATTTCGATGAAATTGAATTATGTTGTCGGGGGCATGATTCTGAACAAGTTTCTCCTATACATGTTACCGTCGCTCAGTTTTAGTTTCCGAGACATTCGCAAAAACTGTGATAGGTAGTTGGTTTGGGTTAGATGATTTAGCGCCCTGTCTGCTAAATCAGGGGGTCGCCAACTTTTGGGAGATTTAAGGGGGTATTCCACTGTGAATGGTCGTATAATCAAGCTATTTTTAATGATTTTTTTCTCAATAAATACTAGGGCTGGGACTAGTTGTCGAATTTTTCGGTATTCGAATATTCGAATACTTCAGTTGCTCAATTATTTGGCGAATATAATTTGAATATCCAAGTATTCGAATACTATTCGAATATTTAAGTATTCGAATATATCAGTATTCGAATTGTATTCGAATAGTATTCGAATATATCAGTATTCGAATAGTATTCGAATATATCAGTATTCGAATAAATCAGTATTCGAATAAATCAGTATTCGAATATATCAGTATTCGAATAGTATTTGAATAGTATTCGAATATATCAGTATTCGAATAAATCAGTATTCGAATAAATCAGTATTCGAATATATCAGTATTCGAATAGTATTTGAATAGTATTCGAATATATCAGTATTCGAATAGTATTTGAATTGTATTCGAATAATAACATTCGAATACTCAAATATTCGAAGTTTATTCGTAGCATTCGAATACTTGTAAAATATTCGAATATTAAATTATTCGAATAGTCCCAGCCCTAGTAAAAACAACATATAATGAAATAAATTTTTAAAAATAGATTGATTTTTCGACCATTCACAGTGGAATACTCCCCTAAGATGAAAAATGTTTAAATCTCCTAAAAGTACCTTCTAACCCAAACCAACTATCAATCACAGTTTTTTGCTCAGCATGTTAACTTTGACAACATATTTCAAGGTCATCGAAATCGGTGAGTACTGCCCCTTTGTAAATAATTACCATAATTTCTTCTGAAATATGGTTGAAAATGCAGAAAAGTAGAAATTTTTTTTCGAGTGAAAATAGTTGTTTTGCAGGTTTAATTGTGTAGAAGGGGAAAGCTCGAATTTTTGTAGGATTCGAGGAAGAAAGATTGAACTGAGATCTCGAACTGTGGGTTGCATTTGTGTCATGAAATAATAATAAATATTTGCAAAAATTAAGTCGAAAATTAAGATTTGTTTTTTTTTCCAAATTTGTTAGGTAAAGTTTATTAGGTGAATGAACGTTATTGAGCTGACTACGGGCACATTAAATATGCATGGCTATTGAAGGTACCTTCGTGCCGTAATATATGTTAAATCAGAATAGACAATGCTAAATTTTGGGTGGGATGAAAACGGTATGTTTAAAGATCCCTTAAGTTGAGAATTAATTAAATGTATACATGGCACTTTTTCCATAATAAAGAGAGGAAATTGGTCGAATAAAAGTATATTTGGAAATCCAGATCACAACATTATTCTCTAAAATTTGGTTAGCAAAAATTAGCTTAGCAAAGTTTTCAACCACGAGTTGGAGAAATTTTTCATCGGTTAAATGGAACGTTCTTCGGTTAAATGAAACGTTCGCAAGTGAAAGAATACTTCAATTTAAGCTTGATAATAACTATTTCCCCGTGTGGAATGCTGAAATTTCTCTACTTTAACGTTTCCACATTACAGCTCTTTCGAGAGTGGAATGTAATTGAATTCTTTCTCAGATAAGGTTTTGGCACAGTTTTCTCACGATTTCATTATGGTAATAATCATCAAAATTCTTTCAAGCGTTTGCACAGTCGACAGAATCCATTTCTATACAGAAATGTTTGTTTAAATATATTAATGAGACATGTAGCTCGTAATTGGCGATTTCTGTGCACACATTCTGATATTAAAAGAGTTGCAATTTAATATAGAAAGAGAAATAAAATATACTTTTTTTTTTTAAATTGTTAAACGTGTCTGAAGCTAATCTTTACATTTTGTGTTATTCTTTATGGATCAATTAGATCGTTTCTGATGTAACAATGAAAACGAAGAAGTCGAAATGAAATTATATGGGTTAATCGAATTAGTAAATCCTGATAACAAATACAATTTTTATAAATATGAATTGTAAAAAATATAAAGGTTGTTTTCGTGTCCTACATCGAACGAAATAATAATTATTAAGCTGTACCGTGTAAATGTTTGCATCTTTGTGAAAAATTGTTCCTTTTGAGAATTAAATATTTTGAAGTTTTTATTACAAAATCTTTTGTTTTTATATTATTCACGAGTAGATATGTACTTTTTTCAGATTTATAATAAAATCTTTGTAAAATAAATGAAGAGCACTGCTGATTTATTAAAAACAGAAAATCTAATAAAATAAGAAGTGTAATTATACTTTTGTTTCATTATCTTTGCTATTAATGAATTCATTCATTGGCTCTCTACATCTGCATTGCACATAATATATTATTAAAGACAAACTAGAATGGGATAGGCTTTATTATATCTCTAATACATAAATGAATTAATCAGATGGTCTTTGTGATGAAAAATATGGATCTTTCCAGATAGCTTCTCAATTCTTTAGTACGAGACGTTTCATCCATAGTAATATGTCGAAGAAACTTTTTGTACGTCGACACGAATTGCTTTGTCAAAACGTTTTCTGCACGCCGGAATCGTTTGAGGCAATAGTTTCCTGTATGACGCCTTTTCCACAACCGAGAGATACCTTTGTTCCTCTTTTGTAAGGATGGATTGTTCACCTACATTTCAGCGCAATACATTGTCAAATAAAAGCATGTCAAGTTCTGCTTTTCAAAATTGCAATGTCACATCGTTTCGTATTTAGCATCGAAAAATTAATTCTAATTCAATTCAATTTTGCTAGACAATGAATTGTAATTCCACTGTAACTGAATTCACAGAGTTTAACTTTGTATGCAGCAAAACAAGCAGAAAGACGAATGATTAAGAAATTGTCAGCACTTATTTCCCAATGTTCAGTTATTTTACAAGTTATAACTTTATATCATGTGTAGAAGAACTCATAACTCTGTATAAAAAAGTGATTTAATTTTAATTCAATTGCAAAAGGTTAACATTATTAAATAGAACATAAGTTCCTAACTCTTGTTGCTTCTTAAAGAGAGCGTATTATATTCAAGTTCAATAATTATTATCACCTGACGATTATTACTAATTAAAATATCAATTTCAACTGTATTTCTTTCCTTCATAATACTGATTCGTCCAAGAGTTTCTCTAAGAGACAAATATCGCTCATAGATAGCCAAGATGCTTGATTAAAATACTTCGATTAGAGATCCGATACTTTGATTAAAAAAACGTGGTATATTTTTGCTTTTAATAAAGACTTTGGTTCCAATAAAGCGAACGAAGTTTTGCAGTGACCTAATATGTTACCGTAATATTGTTAATTAATAGAAAACGAATAGGAATCATTGTTAACGTTTTATTGTTAGAAAATTGCGATGAGAATCGTTGCTTCTCTGTAGGGCTGGGACTATTCGAATAATTTAATATTCGAATATTTTACAAGTTTTCGAATGCTACGAATAAACTTCGAATATTTGAGTATTCGAATGTTATTATTCGAATACTGATGCACTCGAATACTTGAGTATTCGAATGTTATTATTCGAATACTGATGCACTCGAATACTGATGCATTCGAATACTGGTGCATTCGAATACTGATGCTTTCCAATACTGATGCATTCGAATACTGATGCATTCGAATACTAATGCACTCGAATACTGATGCATTCGAATACTGATGCTTTCCAATACTGATGCATTCGAATACTGATGCTTTCCAATACTGATGCATTTGAATACTGATGCATTCGAATACTGGTGCATTTGAATACTGGTGCATTCGAATACTGGTGCACTCGAATACTGGTGCACTCGAATACCGATGATCTCGAATACCGATGCACTCGAACACTGATGCACTCGATCACTGATGCACTCGAACACTGATGCACTCGAACACTGATGCACTCGAACACTGATGCACTCGAACACTGATGCACTCGAACACCGATGCACTCGAACACCGATGCACTCGAACACCGATGCACTCGAATACCGATGCACTCGAACACCGATGCACTCGAACACTGATGCACTCGAACACTGATGCACTCGAACACTGATGCACTCGAACACTGATGCACTCGAACACTGATGCACTCGAACACTGATGCACTCGAACACTGATGCACTCGAACACCGATGCACTCGAACACCGATGCACTCGAACACCGATGCACTCGAATACCGATGCACTCGAACAACGATGCACTCGAACACTGATGCACTCGAACACTGATGCACTCGAACACTGATGCACTCGAACACTGATGCACTCGAACACTGATGCACTCGGACACTGATGCATTCGAATACTGGTGCACTCGAATACTGATGTATTCGAATAGTCAAAATTAGCTTACAAGATTTCACCCTAACAAATGAACCTAAAGAACTTGATTTATAATTCACACCATACTATTCGAATACTTAAATATTCGAATAGGATTCGAATACTTGGATATTCGAATTATATTCGCCAAATAATTGAGCAACCGAAGTATTCGAATATTCGAATTCCGAAAAATTCGACAATTAATAGTCCCAGCCCTACTTCTCTGCGTGAATATTCTGAATGTAATTGTAGAATACGTTTCCATCAGTTCGATTTGTTTTCTTATCTGGGAAAATATTGGTCCTCCTTTCTGACGTCTAGCTGAGTCGATGGCGCCCAAAATTGTAGCCCCTGTGCTTGACGATAGTGGGTCAGGTGGATTTTCTTTTTCAGCCGCGTGTTTTTGGAGAACACCTAAGGCTACGTTCCCATGTGTGCAACGCGGGGTGCGGAATATGCTTGGAGCACTTCAAAAGGATCACCGTTCAAAGGCAGCGTGCACCGAAGAGCTGGCATAATTGTTCTGCTCCACTCGTTACAGATATGGGAAAGTAGTCTAAGAATTTATTTAATAATCCATATTCTGGCAGAAGTACCTAGTTATACGGGGCGTTTTATTATAGATGGTACACTCAGCGAAGACGCCAATTCTATGTGAAAAAAATTCATAGAATAATTATAATGAAATTCATTTATATGAGATTTTGTTTCCGAGAAAATTCAGCGAGTATCGTTTTATCTACCATTCATAGTTTACAACATTTATGATTAGACTTCAATGCGTTCAAGTTGCCAGAAATTGTGTTTGCGATCCAAAAAAACAAAGTATTAAAGTACACGATACAAGATATTTGTTGCAATAAGCGATCACAGTATTCACTTGTTATGTCAGTACATGCATCGTTTAAGATTTTTCTGCTTAACTTGCATCTTCGACATGATGCTCTTTAAAATTAATTAATTTTTCATTCTCTTTATCGGAAAATGTTCTACGTGCCACTGATAAAGCCGGGAATCCACCGGAAAGCCAAGGTAAGCTAAGCTATACGATGCTATGTTTTAACGTAGCTTTTGGTGGAAACGGTTCCATAAGAATGTATTGAAGCTAATTTTTTTAAAACGTAGCATGGCATAGCATAGCTTATTGTTAGCTTCTCAGTGGATTCCCGGCTTTATACTATAGTACAGAATTTGATTTTTGGCGCTTCCTGTGTTTTATAGAATCACTCTTCAAATTATGTTATTATAAATTTAATGGAAACATAATCTATGCATTCTATGTATTTCAACGTTTTCAGATAAAAAGTTGTATAAAATAACGATTGCATCGAAAATAAGAAATTCCGAAAAATATGAATTATTAAATGTTATACTATAAAATTATTATAACTATTATTATTCATATAATGTTCTACGTGACTCGAATTCTTATCGTTTATACTTTTTTGAACCGAATAGCATCTACACTTGCTGTTACATTAAAAAGATATTTTCAATTACAAATCTGAGAAAATCCAGACATCTTGCAACATGCATACAAGTACTTAATACACGCAATATTAAATAATACAATGCGAAGTTGCTTTGGAATCACGGGATCTTTTGTTAATATCTAGATTTACTAATTATTAGGTGTATAAATTAATTCGTGGCCTTTTTGCATAGATTTGTTATTTATTTACGAAAAACCAAAATACAGTATAATCTTGGAAATAATCCCCATCACTTTCTATACATTTAGCTACACCATTTTTCAGGTAGATGGTGTATCCCCTTTCGAAAAAAAGGTGATGCTGAAGCGATCGTATCAGGTTGTAATCCAAGGCTGCTAACAGGAGAGGTTTTCAGGTGTCCGTCTCCGATTGCTTCGATTTTGGATACGTTTTAAAGGACCGAAAAATAACAAATGCGTATTTTTGTATTTCGGTCTGTTTGCGAGGGGTGGTTTCACCCCTTAAATATGCAAAGGGGTCAAAACAAAAAACACATCTGTTATATTTCGGTCCTCTAAAACATGTCTGCAAAATATGATAAATTGAAAAAGAAATGCTTCATTTTCGACAAAATGCCTACCCTTAAACACACTAGCTGCTGTTGGTAACGCTCAGAATTGAGAGTTCCACCAATCGCGAGGGTCACGAATTAATTTGTACACCTAATATTTATATTCTGTTTGGTTTACTATTCTCATTGATAGATATTCCTCTTCCACTAGATTAACCCCCATAAGCCTATACTGCATAACTTGTTGAGTATTACATAACGAGTTCACAAACTCTCTGTAGTAAATTAATAACAAATTCATTAATCAACTGCAGCTTTAGATGCCCCATATACCTGGCAGTACAGCGATTAAAATTTTGAGTACATGTCTATTGTGAATTAAATTCCTGAAAAATCTGTAAGCATTCATATTAGGGTTTGTCGGTTTTTAAAAACCGGGTTTAAAACCCGGTTTTATTTATAAATTTCTAAAATTCGAAAACCAGTTTTTAAATTTAAAAAATCGGTTTTTAAATTTAAAAAACCGGTTTTATATACTAGAATTAATAAGCAGAAATGATTGAATTATTGAATTAAAAAGGTTAAACATTTTTACTTGAAATCGCATTGGACACAAGCATATTGTAGTAGGTAACAGTTTACTGTAAAACTAATCTTCATGAGTTCATATTTTCAGAAAAATTTACTAAATGGAATAACGATTTTTAATTTGATATCACCTTTCAAAAGATTTATATTTTGTACGGATTTTAATTATTTTAGATTTTTTCATTTTGATTTGTACGCAGTCTACTTTATTATGTTATATTTTTGTAGATTCATAAATATTAAATGAACTAAAAAATGGTATGTATTGTTACCGATTCTGGTTACTTTAATATTTTTTTATTTTGTATAGAGTATATTTTATTTTGTTATATGTTTGTAATTCCATAATATTAAGAAAACTGAACTATTTTTAAAATAAGTACAAATATTTATTTACTATTTTAATTATATTTTTTTTGTGAAAAATGGAAAACCGGTTAACCGGTTTTTCGGGAATAATGGAATTCGAAAACCGGTGTTTTCAAAAGTCGGTTTTTGTATAAACCCTAATTCATATGGGAAAAAAACTTCGACCTTTCAGGCATGGTGGTTTTTAGATCATCTAAGATCCGCGTGTGAAATAAGGGACGACGGTTTCAGAATACTCGAGAATTAAGTGGCTGCTATACATGTAGCAGTGGGAAGGTGTTCTAGTAAACTTAATTCACAAGAGGATTCTGTAGTTAAAGGATTAGTGACTTTGACGAGACTTGAAGGGGTGAAACTGCAGAACCAGTAATGGTAACGTGTAACACTTTAATTAGTGGCGGGGGCAAGCTCATTACACATACATGTACTCATGAATTTAATAGCTTTTAACACGAGACTCTTTATATTTTTTTAAACCAGTGCTGTCTCTATGAAGTAAACACAGAGTGGGCAAGAACAAGTGTTACAACTAGGCGTATGCATTTCTCTTAATTTTCTATATAAAATGAAAATAAATTTTTTTATATATAAATAAGTCCCACTTTTCCTTTTCAAGAATTTTACTGATGTTCAATAATAATTAGACCGCGGATGTTCATGCAAATGCATATATTGATATGCAAAAATTATTTTGCATATTGCATATGCTTTGTTAAAATGCATATGCACATATGTTACATATTTCTTTTATATCACTGTATTTGGTTGCGATCATAGATGAATTATCTATCCGTTACGTGACGTTAGTGATGAGTACCAATGTTCATATTATGCGATAGAATAAATCATTAGTAGAGACTAATTATTCATTCATTACAATCGCCCGATACACATAAACAATTTCGATAAAATTAAAGAGGTTCGACCATTCTTTTCTCTTAACACCCGAAAATAGAAAAATTATTAATTTTCACTCTTTAGTTTATTTCTGCAAATAGGCAGTTGAAACTTTTAATGGAAATAATGTTGCAATTGCACCTACTCAGAATGTTTTTCAACAGACACAAATTGCTCAAAATGTTAACATTTATTAAGGCACATTTACAAATTCTTCAAGCCACAATTTAAGAAATTGGCAACTGTCGGTCTACTCTTAACAAATGCGATAAAAACAGACATGGCACATTTTACGTGCATATCTGCATATGGTTTTTGCATATATTGCGTGCATAACATCCGGAGTCTATTAATAATTGTTGAACTTGTAAAATGAACGCACAAATTTTAAGTTAAGTGCTTACAGTAATGTTGAGCGATAAGCGTTAAAACGTAACATGGAGTGGCATTTGTCGGCGGCTCTCTCGCGAGGACATTTGAACGAAATGCTACACTAAGCTCCGTTCACAATAAACATCTCACTAAAGAACAATTTACCGATGGTTTCGTAAATTCCCCGGAGTTTGAAATGTAATTGATTAATATTTTACCAAGAGGGTTTTATCTGGGCAAAATTTATAATCCAATTTCGTAAAATTGTGCGCTTTATCAGTCACTATAAGCTTCCCTCTGATTTATTTGACTGCGCGAGTAATTCATACGAGAACAAAATCCACTGCCAACTAAAGCGTGATAATAATTCAGACATTTGAGCCAAAACTGACATCGTTTCTGAAAATGCTCTACATTAATAATTCACGATATTAAATATATTAAACTGAATGGAATACCTGTACGATATAGTGCTGGATGAAAATATTAACAAGCATTTGGAACTATTGAAAAATTGCTGTTATATTTTTTTCCTCTATTAATGGTTTGACATTAATTACAGCTGATTTAATTGCAATTGCAGTTCGAAAATTTGAAACTTTTTTATGCCCTCTGATGTTAATCCTAGGTACCTTAACATTTGTACTCGGACGGTGAAAGTTTTAAAATGTAGATTTAGATCATATGAAAAGAAAACTTTTATATAGTTGGGTCATAAGAATTCGTAAAAATAATTTTATTATTATTATTATCAACGGGAAACCCTTTAAAATACAAAAGATTGAAAGAATAATATTTCCCTATGCCCTGTTTTTAAACTTATTGTTAGTATTCCACTGCGACGTTTTGATTTCGTTCACAAAATTGTACTATGATAGTTTGTCTACGTACATAATTTAAAATCTCTTAGTAGATACAATAAAATGACTTGTTATAGAATGTACAGAAAGATATTATTCATTTAAATTTTATTCTCGTGTCAAATATCCCCAAAAGGCTTTCTTCTTCATTTATTAACAGGCGCTAATAAATGCGTTGGTTGCGTATTCAACAAATTGGCGAAATTCCGTTTACTGAATTTTCCGAAATCATTTAAATGTAAATGTAATTGGAGCAGCAAAAATTAAATTGAAGAACAAGGCCAAGTAAAGGGTAAAGACTATTTCCAATTTTATTACAAAATTAGCAGTAAGCCATGGTTTGCAAATAAAGGCCTCTTAGGAGAGATTATTGTAGATCAGATCACTATAATCTCGCCTCGTCGTTACAACGCGTACGTGGTGTAAATGAAGCAAAATGCAATAGTAATTATGAACAACAGGATTTAAATCATATAGTCTAGCAATACCCCCTGCTCGATTCTTAAAGACTAGAATTAATTAAATTATCAGATTACTCCTCAGTAAACCGAATACCGAAGCTTGTACACATTAGGGCTGGGACCATTTGTCGAATCTTTCGGTATTCGAGTATTCGAATACTTCAGTTGCTCAAGTATTTGGCGAATAGAATTCGAATTTCCAAGTATTCGATTACTATTCGAATTTCCAAGTATTCGAATACTATTCGAGTTTCCAAGTATTCGAATACCATTCGAATATCCAAGTATTTGAATACCATTCGAATATCAAAGTATTCGAATACCATTCGAATTTCCAAGTATTCCATTACTATTCGAATTTCCAAGTATTCGAATATTTAAGTATTCGAATACTATTCGAATATTTAAGTATGCGAATACTGATGTATTCGTATAGTATGGTGTGAATTATAAATCAAGTTCTTTAGGTTCATTTGTCAGGGTGAAATCTTGTAAGCTAATTTTAACCCACTTCACACCTACATCAGTATTCGAATAATAACATTCGAATACTTGTAAAATATTCGAATAGTTCCAGCCCTACTACACATGTATACTACACTTCCTTAAAAAATATAAGCACACATAACCAACGTCACCGAAAACACCATCCACCTACCTTGCTTTACTGAACAAACCTAAGGTAAACAATTGTTTCTTAAAAAAGTGTAAAAATCCATGTAAAGTTCTATATAACTTTCTATTAAAAGTTCTTCTAAGTTCAAATAAAAAAAAATGGCGAAAGAAATGTCTGACATTACACATTGTATAAACGCCCCTTCTCTCATATCATCGAAATTCGTAGTTTTATTTTTCATGTTTTTATTCGAGCTCCAATGCCTGTCACAGAAGACGCCATACTTGAAGTGAGAATTAGAGGTGTCGTAGACTTGCCTGTTTGCAAATTTCACTGCCATTCAAATGGCGTAATAAACTCGCATGTAAAAGTAACAGCGTTAGTATGGCATCAGGGTCGTATAGTTTATATGGGTCTCAGATTTTATACCGAACAGCATATCACGCAGGTATAAAAGTCTTTCCCAGATGTTTCTGCAGAATCGTAAAAGTTCAGTAGTGGTGCCTAGTACTGACAGTAGCGTTTAAGATGAACCGGAACCATTTTCATTTGCTCATCCCCTACATGACTGTCCTATTCAGCATCTGGTAACGCAATTTGGAATACGGATTTAATCGGCTCGGGGAAAACGCTATGCAGACTTAAAATGCTAATCGATTTTTATTAAAAACCATTTAGGATTGAACAACGCAAAGCGGTTTCAGGACTCAGTGTGTTGAAATTAATAGAGAAAGGTAGGGAAAGGAAATGAGAAAATTAGGGGAAGCAACAAAAGTAATTAAGGTTCGTATTAATGTGATTATGAATTCTTATATTGAAGTCGATTTAATATGTAAAAAACAAGGGTTTGAATGAAACTGTTCCAATTTTCAATTAATTATGAAATAACTAATTTATGACTATTTTCTTTTCTGTTCCGAGAAAGCTGTTATAAAATGCAGTGTATTAACTGAAACTTTTATTCCGTACATTCGTGTGTGCACAAGAGGCTTTTATTTTTTTGAAAGTAGAAAAAGTTCTAATTAAACAGGAACGTTTATTTGTTTATTTTACTCTGGAAAAGTTGTGACAAGCAGATTTCCTGAAAATGTTGAGGGGTAGTTAGATCTGAAGTCGACAGCTTCAACCATTCGGTGAAATTAATTATATATTTTTCTATATATAATATATAAAACAGAAAACTTCTATGTTTGTGTGTTTGTCTGTCGCCTAAAAACTTTCGAACGATAAACTCTCGGATCAAGAAATGTGCCTCAGATTATTATGTCTGACTAATCCAGATGAATGTGATCATTAAAAAAAATGAATTTTTTTTTATAAAATCGGAATCTAAATTTCGGGCGAAGCCGAGTAGTAAAGCTAGTTTACCTATAATTCTAGTCTAATATAAATCTAATGTTCTACATTTATTCTGCTTTCAATTTCTCACATAATACTAATTAAAAAAATATTCCTAACTTTTATATTTTACCCTTATAAAGTATATGATCCTCCAGAATTTTAATAATCGAACAGAAAATAACTGTTAAAAGCAAGCTCTTATAACAGAGTGGAAGTATTAATCTACAAAGTTAACTTAAAAGAGAAAAGAAATGATTTAAAAATTAAAAGTTCGATAAGTAACTTTTATTTATTAAAGTTAACAGCTTCATTCGGCCTCTGGTAAAAAAATGTTACATATTGGGTGAACGGACACTTTTGTGAGTAACTGTAACTGGGAATCTGTAGTAGAATCGTTTGAAAAACCCTCTTGTGATGAGTGAGTTAGTATCGCCAGTTTAACACTGCGAGTGGCATCGGCGTGTTTTCGCGCCGAGAGCTTTCCAGCAGTCGCCTAGCTGTAGCGTATTTTCTCGTCGATATTTCCTGGAAAGCATTGAAAGCATCACTTTGAGAGGCGCGATGTTTGACGAAATACAATCCTAAGTCGGTCAGGCCTTTCCGAGCGAACACTTCTGACGTGAAAGTTTTGTCCAACTCGTCTCGCGCTTTAAACATATGTTTGCCGACACTGACGAAAATTGTAATCTCTATTTTTTCTATTAGATTCTCACGCGACTGCTATCAATGGGCGAGCGAAGCTTCTCTCAAGAAAATGAATTCTAATATATACCAATTTATATTAACCAATTTTTAATGACACGCACTTAATCCCTCGGCAGTTTAATAAAATTTCAGTTTCCAGTTTAACAATGTATATTTTTTTATGTTCTAAAATGTTTCCGTTTATAATAAAAATTGTGAATTTTTTATTCTTATTTTTCTATTTTACTCAAAGGGTTAAAAGTAATCCAAGTAAGGTCCAGTTCCAAAATCTCGATAAATCATTAATAACAGATTTATGAATATGGAAAAAAAAAAATAAGAATTGAAATTTTGCAGACGGCTGAATTAGCTGTGCGCGAGGAAAATGGCTGAAATTCGCTCTGCGTAAAAAACAGGCTGACGCCGCTTAAATTGTTAAGTACAATGCCTGCCCATTTCAGCTTCGGTTCTTCTCAGATGTATGGGTGAGCTTGTTTGGGTTTCGGTAGGATCGTCTATCACTCTGAAGCAACCTTCGCCTGGGGTGCCACTAACCGAACCTATACATATACCTAAATTCCCTCTATCACTCTTAAGGCGTTTCCACACGAACCACTTTTGTGGCTCCCGAATGTTAATTCAGACACAATCATTTGGCAGAGGAAACTATGATTTAGCAAGGATCAGAAAATACAGAATATGTGTGAATATATTAAAAAAGCTGGTTGTCAGTTGCAAAAATTGTTCGTATGAAAAAGCCTTTATACTCACTTTCCCATTCTTCTTCTTCTTCCTCTTAAAAAAATAAAAAATAAAAAATAAAAACTGAAACTAAAACTTACTTCTTTTACTAAAATAACTAAAAAAAATCTTATTCAGTGTACCATCCTTCTTTATAAGAAATAATTAAGTAGAAAGCAACATCTATGAAACACGAAGATTGGGGATTATAACCCAATATCTTTGAGGAGTCTAAATATTTAGTGTCAATACAACGCCATAAACTTTAATATGGTGTCTCCTTCCTTCCAGAAAGAGTTACTTATTAATTATGACAAATTAATATAAATATCGTGAATTGCAATGAAATATCTTGTTTGTAAATAATTTAACTGTATTGATTAAATGTGAGTACCTGTATAAAGACGAAAATATTTTTTAACGATCTGGAATAATTGTGAAAATACGCGATAAGATTTCTAGGATCGTGCTCTGATTCATTCTGCACGATTCTTTTATAAAACAAAGGACGCGTTGGTTTAGCACCCCGTAAAAAGGACGTGACTCTTGATGAAACGAGATAGGCCGCTTAATTGTGGTTCTTAAGGCATTTCATTACCAGGTAACTATTTATTACAGCGCCATACTAACAAGGAAGTGTATGTTTCACTAGAAGGAAGCTTTAAGTTCGTTCGTTATCCTCCCCATGTTTCTATTTTCTGTGAATTAATTTACAGATACAGTTTTCAAATACAAAATGATTTAACACGTGCTATTTAATTGTAAATTGTTCAGTATGGCAACGTTGAAGAAACAGACTTTCAGGCACAGTATTTCGTGCAAGGAGAAGAATATTTAATGGACTAATTAATTTTATTAAGATTGTACAATAAAGTGAAATCTAAAATACTGACTTACAAGGGAAGTTCGGTGACTTGAAAACTCAAAAAGATCTGAAGCTTTACAGAAATGTAGCTCTAGTGATTTTAATAACGTAACTACTTTCTGATTTGGCAATAAAACGACCCTAAAGAGGAAAACACCCCCTCGAAAAATGGTGAGTTTTAAGATTATCGTGAATACTACTGAACTGTGAAAGATATTAAAAAGAAGTTAAATTCAAAGTTCTATGGTTATTTTATGTCCTATAAAGCGGCTATAAAGAATTTACGAAACACTTGAGTTTTTTCAAAATTTATCCCCACTACCCTTTTTTTGATAATTCTTTATCACCATATTGTAGGATATCGAAAGCCATAAAACTTTGAACATAAAACTTTTTTCGATATCTTTTACGGTTTCGCAGATATTCACGACAATAGGAAAAATCACAATTTCTTTGAAGGGGTGTTTCAGCCTTAGGACCATTTTATTGGTGAATCAAAAATTTGTTACGTTATTAACATCACTTGAGCTACAATTCTGTGAAGTTTCAGATGTTTTTGAATTTTCGAGTTGCCGAACTTCCCTTGTTTGAAATAGGGCTGGGACTATTCGAATAATTTAATATTCGAATATTTTACAAGTATTCGAGTGCTACGAATAAACTTCGAATATTTGAGTATTCGAATACTTTGATATTCGAATTATATTCGAATATTGATGTATTCGAATACTTTGATATTCGAATTATATTCGAATATTGATGTATTCGAATACTATTCGAATACTGATGTATGAATACTGACGAATAGTATTCGAATACTATTCGAATACTGATGTATGAATACTGACGAATAGTATTCGAATACTTGGATATTCGAATTATATTCGCTAAATAATTGAGCAACTGAAGTATTCGAATATTCAAATACCGAAAAATTCGACAAATAGTCCCAACCCTAGTTTGAAATAGGGTACCTTTAAGGGGATGTGTCCTTATCGGAAGTGATGCTTCATTTTGATGCAGAAAGTTATCGTATGAAAGAAACTTTTTTTTAAGTTTTTTAAAATCGTCTGGAGGCCATTACTGAGCAAACAAAAACAGAATCGTGCAATATTTATGCTTCTTTGCAACCCATATGTAATTATTATATAAATAGTAACTTTGAGACATTTTGCACATGCATTAGTAGCGTTTAAATTTCAATCTTACTGGACTACAAGAATTGGCATTGTTCTATCTAATACCATTTAAAGTGTAGCCATCTATTTTAAATCACGATTTTAATTCACATCTTTAACTCAGTTTGTTTGACGCTAATTTGTTATTGGGTATACGAAATTATTGCTGCTTTTACTTTATTGTAACAAATACTGTTTGTAGACATTTTCATAACATAACCGAGAATAATTTGTTTGTGCTAAAATTATAATATTCACTAGAATAATAATGAATAATTTGTTAAGCTAATGTTACACCGCAAAGTAAAATCAAATAAGTTTATCAGCATTGTTACCCAATTTATTTCTTTGCTATTAAAACAAAACATACATTCTTAAGAATTGATACAAAATATACAAAAATATTGAATTCATTTCACTTAATTCTTCATAATTTTGTTACACGATTACACAATTTTAAATGCATTATTACATCGCTTTTGATTGAATTTTAACTTAAGATAAATTTTGTGCCACCTTTTTTACAATTGATAAGAACAGCTAACAAGTACAAAATTACTTTAAATTAAAATTTGATTTGTGTTTTATTTAAATTATTCAATTCTTTATAATCACTATCTGATAAATATGCAAAGATCACTCTGCAATCTCGGACAATACTACTTTGCATGCCTTCTATTTTGCAATATATAAGTTTCCTGTTTTCTTTTGATCAGTAGGAAATGAAATATACACATGTTATCAAAACGTCTTTCTTAAAACTTCCTTCACTGAGCTTCCATTTGTGAAATCTTAAATCTTGTCTTCAAGGTGATTTTATCGGGATTTTACTGCACTTGCAATTTGCAGTTTGCATTCTTATGTAGTCCTGATAACTCCAAGCGCGATAACAGAAGAGAAGTAAAATTGTAAAGGTAAAAAGGCATTCGTATGGAAATTTATGCTGATTTGTGAGTCCATCCACTCGACACGTGTTCGATGACACACTTGGGTTTAAAATCTTAAATTATACTAATTGTAAGTAAAATTGCTCTAAATAATGAATTGCTTTTTCTTATTGTTTATATTGCTATGAACTGCAGTTATTTTGCACTCTTAGAAACAAGAAATCGAAATCAACAATATAATTGTTTAAATAAAGTTTTATTATTGTAATCTACCCCATATACAAATGCTCTTACCAATCCATTAGGATATCTTTTATTATAATTTATTAATGGGCTTGCTAAATCAAATGCTTCAATATAATGATTAATGATGTAATTGAATTTGAGTTACATAAGTGACTTTGTCAATCTATCGGAAATTCATTACATAATTACTTTCAGACATGCATTTGTATCTCCATTCAATGTTATCATAACAATCATTTTACATCATTATGTTGCTCGTGTCTTAGAGTAATTAAATATTATTTTAAAAAATTGCATTGTATAAGTAGTGGCCAATAAATTTGCACGTTCTGGAAAAAAATTTGACGAATATGTAGATGCATTGAAAACTTTGTAGCTACACATTTTATCGTGGTCTTTTAATAGTTCTACATAATCCGATACAATAGGTTTGCATCAAAATACCTACGAAAAATCAAAAGTAATAATTGTTAACTTGTGCCAAGTTATTATTCATTGACCATAGCTAAGAAGGTTTAAATCCGGATCTACATTTGTCCAAATGCACGATTTACAAATTTAGTAAAGGTGAATTTATTTTGAAGTAGGGCTGGGACTATTTGTCGAATTTTTCGGTATTCGAATATTTGAATACTTCAGTTGCTCAATTATTTGGCGAATGTAATTCGAATATATCAGTATTCGAATTATCAGTTTTCGAATATATCAGTATTGGAATTATCAGTTTTCGAATATATCAGTATTCGAATATACATATATCAGTATTCGAATATATCAGTATTCGATTACATCAGTATTCGAATATATCAGTATTCGAATAAATTAGTGTTCGAATAGTATTCGAATAATAACATTCGAATACTCATATATTACTATTCGAATACTATTCGAATAATAACATTCGAAATACTCAAATATTCGAAGTTTATTCATAGCATTCGAATACTTGTAAAATATTCGAATAGTCCCAACCCCATTTTGAAGTAGCTATTGATTCATTGCAATAAATGATGTTTTCTTTAATGTAAGTCAAACCATTAATTCCTAATAACACAGATAGTCACTGCTCGTGTCCGAGTTAAACTAGAACAATTGATTTTTTTATGTGGTGCAATTTCTATGGTCACTGCTGCACATAAAGTACATTTAAAACTAAATAAGAGTGTAGAATCCTGCTGAAGTGAACTGTTTTCTGACAACTTTCTTTTAAGAACACTTTAAATCCAACCCACGTCTATAAAAATTAATTAATGAAACACTCTTTAACTAGATTTTATTTTTAGATGTGCTTAAGTTTAGATATTAATAAAACAGGTTTTAAATCGGGATATTTAAAAGTGACAATTTTAGCATGTCGCTAGTTTTGTTACAATTTGTTTAAAGCTTCAGTTTGCAAGTTATTATACAGTATGAAGCACACCCATTCGATGACCTTTCAATTAATTTCTTGGCGGAACGATCTTGTTCATAGGCTGTTACCTAACTAATATCACGCTAATAGCTTTTACGTAACCAACAGTCGATCATACCGCGAACTACAGATTTATTAACTTCACCTACATAAGGGACTTGCACAGTCTCATATACAAGCTTGATTGAATTCAAAATTCAGTTACTCCTGCTTAATTGACCAATTAAATCGGGAATCGACTTTGTTAAAACAGTAGCTTCGTTAAAGCAGCTGATGGAGTGGAAGGTTAAATATCTATAATTTTAGCAAAGCATAACGTTTAATAAGAATCCACAGAAGGGAATGTAATATTTGATGGTAATGCAATAAGTAATTTGATATTTATCAGTGTTCTATCAATAATATGAATTTTTTTGTAAATTTTGGTGCATATTTATTTCATTAAATACTATGAAAAAAATATTAGAAGATTAAATCTTTTATTCGTATCTTATACGATTTTCAAAAGTCAATGTATTTTAAAGCCTAAAATACAAAGCATTCATTATTTTTTCGCAAAAACAGGACAAGTATTGCATTAGAAAATAAAATAATAAATTAGATGTATTACATTAAAACTAATATTTAAAACTAAATATTTTTGGTCCATGATAATGAACGGCCAAAAATGTCACCACTGAAAATTAAACAAATTGCAAATGTCCTTTTTTACTTATTGATTGTTTTTAGATATTTAGATTTTATACGATTAGTCATGAATCTTTTATTGCAAGTGTTTGGAAATATATTCCAAGTATTTATTGAATCTTGAAAAGTTTGTTTAATTACATACCAGATAAATAATTCATAGGAAGAACATATAAAACCTAGTGGCCATTCGGCTGAATAAAAATTCGTTAATGGTGTTTTCGTTTAATAGCAAAGAAGACAATAAAAATAATACGAAATTATAATAATTATTGATGTATTTTTAAGGGTGTTAATTAAGCCACAATGAATGAACAAGGAATTTGATTTTATTTTTCTGAGAAGAATTCTTCCACTGCTTCCATTCGAAGTACATACACTCATGAAGTGATCTGAAGTTAACAGGTAGTGTCTGTTCTTTGTTGAAGTATCTCTTTATGACATCACAATACTTTTAGCAAAACTTTTCTTTTACTCGGCCAATTGAATGATTCAATCAATTGTTCCACTTGACACAATTTTTGCAACGTCCAGCTTCTTTATTGTTAAAGGTATATCTTTCCAAGAAGATCTATATCTCGACTATAAAGGATTCTATTTTTTCGCCTTCTCTTGAGAAGATCGCCCTATGATCTAAAAAATTTTAAAAAGTCTTCTATTTCAGAAAACATTTACCACTTTTTTCGTCCAATTAACCCAATTTAAAAAACCCTTCGGCCAATAGAATATCATTTCAAGGAACACCAATGTCTTTTTGAAAAACATGTGTCTTTTTAAATATGAATAAATAAATTTAAAACACCTATTGCTAAAATCACTTGTGAAAAAAAATCATAAAAAGTAGCACGCATTTGTTGCCTAAATCGGCAGACACCCTTAAATTAAAAACAGATATGTACATCTCCAAAGAATTCAGTAACAGAAAGGCATGTTACACTTCATCTGTTTTATTTTCAAAACAAATTTTTTAAACGAATTATTCCCGAAACATTATTGCCACGCTTTGCAAGCCCCGTGACTGGCGGCACTGGGGCTTCGCCACGAAAAGAAATCCCGACGTGCAAGAAGACGTTGCTGTTCCGGGGGCGAATAAAAGGGGTTGCTAGGAGAATAGAGGAGGCTGACGACGTCTTGATGTAATTATCTTCACTTCATCCTCCTTCCGCACAAATTTCCCGCTCTTTATCCACTGTCTACCGAGCTTTTAGCGGCAAGCGGCTCGCCATCCTGGAAATACGAGACTTTGGGACTCGCTGGAGGTTTTCTTTCTCACGGTTAAGTGGGCTGTTTCAACCCTCATCGAAGCAAAGCAATCGCAATCTTTTTAACAGCGCTAATGATTTACAATGTCAGAGACCGTCGTCTTTAACCAACCGGTAGAGATTGTTTATCCGCAATTGCCAGAAGTTGCTTTTAAAAATTAATTACGAAGGTGAACCAAGTTTATTTACTTCTTATTTTCTAAATGGAAGGGATGGCTTTTTACTGGCAAGTTGTACAACCGGATGTACAGTGACTTGAAAAGGAAATCATTTGTAGTTTTTATTCTATCAAATTTGAGATTTTTAAGGAACCTATTTTCAAGTTCTCAAATTTGTTAAAATTAAAAAATATTTGTTTGCAAGAAATTTGTAGTATTTTGCAAACACAAGTGCCACATAGTTTTAATTGTTATAAATATAATGAAAAATATAATAATGATTGATTTAATAATATTAATAATAAAATTGATAAATTTGTTGGTATATAAGGATATCTTTGGATTCACTGAAATAATTATATTCAATTTTGAAATTTTAACGTAATATTTATATTAATAATTATTTGTGTGTTACTTATTTAAAAAAAAAAGAGGTATGTGGAATATCAGTCATGGGTGAAATCGAGCTTGCACCAAACGTGACTGCATTTTTCCAGTACACGACAATACCAGTTCTTTGTCATCCTTATTTTAGGTCGCGCTAAAACCAGAGCGTTGAGTTTCAGTCGTCATATTTCCTACAATATTTATCGCCGTCGCGCGTAAAATGGAACCATCTATAAAGCAGTTCTTCGATTAAACACATTTGTCCAGTAATATTTTTTTCTTGTTTTCATCTTCGATAAAACTACAAAATTTCTGAAGTATGGATTTTTATTTGTAGTTATTACAAACATTCATGGGATTTTTTACTTTACAGAAACTTACTAAATACGTTTGTTTCTTTCTCTGTGTATATGTTTAATTTCTTCTTTATTTAAATTAATTTTTGTATAGAGAAGTAAAGTAGTAGCGTACAAAAAATGTGATGCAACTTTCTTTTTATACGAGCCTCTGTTTTCGGGACAATGGAGCTGGAAAATTCGTCTAGTACTAGGGCTGGGACTATTCGAATAATTTAATATTCGAATATTTTAAGGTATTCGAATGCTACGAATAAACTTCGAATATTTGAGTATTCGAATATTATTATTCAATACATAAATATTCGAATACATAAATATTCGAATATTATTATTCAATACATAAATATTCGAATACATAAATATTCGAATACATAAATATTCGAATAGTATTCGAATACTTGGATATTCGAATTATATTCGCCACATAATTGAGCAACTGAAGTATTCGAATATTCAAATACCGAAAAATTCGACAAAAAGTCCCAGCCCTATCTAGTACTCATATGGTTAACTAAAAATTGGCGGAATATAGCGGTAAATGTGATACAACTGTAGATAAAATGAATCCCTCTGCAAAAGTAAACCGAAATTGCAGGGTTACGTTTTCCCCCCCGATTTTTGTTTTTCAGGAAATTGATATTAGAAATCCTTCAAGCACGTACACACTTAACCACAAATCGGTTCCATTTTGAAAATTAATTTTCTCGAAAATGAAGCCTTGTTCGATAAAAAGTTATTCTACAATTTCCAATTTTTTTGCACCGAGGACCAATTGCACAGTTTTATTTAATAAATTCGTTTGATTCTTTTATTTTGGATGAATGGATAAAATTATCAACATGAAAGTTATATTTTAAAAATACGAGTAGATATCAATTTGCTTCTCGCTTCATCCCAAATCAACAAATTTCTGCAAATATATCCAACTTATATACCGAATTATATTATAAAAAGGAATTTGATTTTCCTCATACTTTCCTTGGCAGGAAATGTGTGGCAATGTGCTCTATTTAAAAGAAATTTCACCTTTGTGTTTTCAGAAGAGCGTGAGAGTTTTTCGTCGTCAGTGTGGAGGGAAGAAATCGATCCAGGAGAGATCATGATCCATTATCACCAAATAAACATCAGGACGTCAATGATAGCAGTAGGTACACTAATAGCTAAATATATACAAACATTCCGCAAAAACAGAACACCTACACCCAGTCAGAAAAATATTCGTATGCCCTATAAATTTGAAATATAAAAAATATGATAATTTCTGTAACTCTGACGAGTGCATTCTAATGCAGATGAATAGTTTCATAGGGTGAACCAGTTGCAAGACCGTACAATATTTTCACGAGAAAAAAGAACATTGTTCTTCTAAATTCTAAGTAATGCTAATCGTTAATTATAGTCCCATATACATTTATATGATTTCACATGGAATCACATGGTTTTTTTTACATAAAACTGAAGTAATGTTCAATCACCAAATTATTTTATGTGTCAAGCTTTCTTCACAACGATACCTGTTTGTTCTGAGAAAAACGTCGAAGAAGTTGAAAGACGCAAATCTGGGCATTTATTACAAAAATCAATGAATTTACCATTAAAATACATATAAAATACATATATATAACTGACTTTAAAAATGACTTTATCTATCTATTGAAAATATACAAAATACAGTAGCAAATGTAAGACGTATTCCAATAATTCCTACATAAAAGAAATAATATCTGTTACTCCTTAGCTGATTTCTGATTCTCCTTTCTATTTCCATTTTATTAATCATTCACTTTTACATAAATTCGAAAATGATCGACACGCACTTCATGTTTCGTTAATCAAATGACAATGTTGGAAGAGCAACTGGCTTGTATTAAAAAGAACTTATAAACTAACGTCTTGTAACTCGATAATAAATGATTTTTAATTCCATATTTGTTAAGCCCTATTCGCTTAATTTGATAAATAAATACTGCACATCTACGAAGTTTGGCCTAAACATTTAATACAGTGTTTCACCTAAAATATTTCTGCTGTATTTAAAATTTCATAAAATTCATGCTACGAAAGTTGTATAATTTTATGGGGGTCGGAATATAATAATAATAATAATAATAATTTTATTCATTTGGGAGGTGTGAATTAGGGTTGGGACTATTTGTCGAATTTTTCGGTATTCGAATATTCGAATACTTCAGTTGCTCAATTATTTGGCGAATACTATTCGAATATCCAAGTATTCGAATACTATTCGAACATTTCAGTATTCGAATACTGATGTATTCGAATAGTATGGTGTGAATTATAAATCAAGTTTTTTAGGTTCATTTGTCAGGGTGAAATCTTGTAAGCTAATTTTGACCCACTTCGCACGATACTATTCGAATATATCAGTATTCGAATACATCAATATTCGAATAGTATTCGAATAATAACATTCGAATACTCAAATATTCGAAATTTATTCGTAGCATTCGAATACTTGTAAAATATTCGAATATTAAATTATTCGAATAGTCCCAGCCCTAGTGTGAATGAGATACGATGGTCAACTTTGTTTCTTTAATGCTATATTTTATTTGTCGATACCCGATAGCCATTTGAACAAAAAATTCAACGACCTATATTAAATAGTTTTCCAGAGTCAGTAAAGGTCCTTTAAAAAACACTTTAAAATATCAAAGTTCCATCTAATTAACCCCTCCCATCAGAATAAAACTATTGTTGCTACACACCGGCCCCAAACAATGCAAATTATTGTAGGAAACAATTTTATGAATTAGAAATATAGGAGAAATATTCCCCTGACACCCTGAATTGAATCTATACTGTTATCCAACTAAATTATTCCATTCACAGTGACATATCATATCAACGTCGTTTGCTTAGGGCACGTGACAAAAATTGAACTGGAGCTGAAGGAAGCTCCAGACGATGCTAACCTTGTCGGTTCGATGTCATCGGACTTGGACATGACCGCCGAAATCAATTCCACCTATCCACATGGTGAGCTGAAAACTTCACATAACCCAAGAGACTGTGATCCTTATAATCGAATAATTGAAGACTCTGCCGCAAGAAGGAGGCAGCTCCATAATTTACCGAAATTGAATTATACGTAGCATTGAATGTAAAATAATTCTGAATAGATTGGGTGCATGGAAGAGGCAGATCCGATAATCCAGTCCCCAGTTATAATGATGCTTGCTCCCTATCTGGATTTAGTGAAAGAAGGGAAAGTTCACCCTGCCATAGGGAAAATATATTTTGCTTAATAATAGTGTTAATTTTAAGTGGGTAAAATACTTTGAATATATGTCTAAAAAAATTTTGTTAATACTGTTTTTCTTAGCTCTACAAGTTAATACAGTTGGAGCTGTCCACTTCTTGCTGCAAGGTCTTCAATTCAATATTCGAATACTTCACAAGTGCTTATTTATTATGATTACTCCATGAATATTGCAACACACCTAACCCTCGATTTACACGATTTCGTTTTCACACCGGTCGTAGAGGGTGCTACAAATTGTTATTTTATACGTTACGATTTAGGTTTAACAATGTATAAAAATAACAGAGTCGTCAAGTGTTTGCTATGTATCTACATAAAAATAAGTTGTAAAATTTATTTTAAAAATATATCAATTATTTAATTAAATGATACGAAACCTGTCCTCTCATTTTCTGTATAAATGTTAACCTGGATTTTACACAATTTTTTTCACCACAGTACTTTCCCGGAATCCATATATCTACCGGGTAATTCGAGAATTAGGTGTATTCGAATTGTGGTATTGTGGTATTCGAATTCTCAAATATTAAAATCTTTCTTTTCTCACACACTATATTTAAAACAGAAGTAACTTCTGCCTAAAACATTCTTCCATTTGACAAATAATTAATCTGGGATTGGCTGTTAGGCAAAGGCTATTTTGATCAGCGTAATTTGAAGGGGGTGTTCCACCCCTAAAGCATTTATTAGCAGGAACACAAAAAATACATTCCTAATATTTTTTAATAGTTTAGAAATCCTTTTTCTCTTCTACTTTTGTTACTATTTTTGATATATTAGAATTAGTAGTAGTAGTATTATATATGGAAGCTTGAATGAAACAAATTCTACTGCCAAAATATTTATTTGTAATTATACAATTATTTAAATATGATATTAGCTTATTTGAAGATTTGGATCACAGTCCAATTCAAATGTTGGTTGTTAAGTTAATTAGGTTGTGTGTGCAAGCATTTGTTAAGTTATAATTCAAATATTTGAATATTAAAATACAACCCCTAATATGAATGTAATATTCGAGTGCTCCAACATTTAAATTTTATTCGACGCACACTGGAATACTCGAACTGTTCAGATATTTAAACAGAGAAAAATTCGACAAATGCTCTACCCGCAAGTTTCACGTTCTCTATGATTCCTACCTGCCTCGACATTTGACGTTGTACAATACCAGAAAATCGAACAGACAAAGTTCCTTTAAAACCATTCTACGGTTTCCCGTGATTTCTCTGCTTCACTGGGCTGCGTTTAATTAAGCAAACGTGTCTCGATTTGCATCTTTAGGTGCATTCCGCCAAAGTGTGCAACGCGGAAAATTACATGGATGGGTTAATTACAAACTAACAATGAGGCACAATTTTAGCAATATGGTACAGATTTCGTACAGGACACATATAATGACAGTAAAATGCTAATCGATAAGTTTCAAATAATTTTACCTCCCTTCGCCTTTAATCGAAAATTTTATAAAAATTCGTAAATAATTAACTGCTTGTAGCGTTGCATGAAATTAGTTTCTTATTTCATTGGAATGTTACGTAACAATAGGATACACATTTTATTGGAAAATTGTTTTTTTATTTTGTGATTAAATTACTACGATTTATTATTAAATACTGGGCTGAAGCTTGAATAGTGATAAGAATTCTCCTTAAAAGAAGGATTCTAATTAATCAAAAGTGGACGACAATTTTGGGGGAGAATATTCATTTATATTATAAATATATTTTCCAGGAACTAATTGAATCTTAATCACCATTAATGAATTGAAATCGATGCTCATATTTAATGAACTTCACTCTGTTTTACGAAACCCATACATTCTTCTTACTAAAGGCTCGTATAAGAGAAGCTGTTAATTAAGGGTGGCGATTATGTCTGTTTTTATGTGCTAATTGGAGTATTTTTAAAACATGAATTCCTAAGTTTTTTATCAAGTATCATTTTTACTTATAACATCACGTAGTTCATTGATTAAACATATTTCTAAGTTATTTTGAAAATGAAAGAAGAATTATATGAATCTAGTAAAATTGTTTAATCTTAAATTGGTTATTAAAAATCAAGATGCATTGTTTATTTAATCGTTAAAGTAATCGATACAAATTACTTTCCATAAAATGAATGAGAATATATAACCAAAGAATCACTTAATAATATTGCAATAATTTCCCAATTAACTTCATCAACAATCAGTTTCCTCTTTTCATTTGTTTTGTCATGTATTTAATATTCGCGATCGAATAGAAACTCTTCTATATTTTAGTGACTTGTTACATGGTATGCCACCTAGGGCTGGGACTACTTGTCGAATTTTTCGGTATTCGAATATTCGAATACTTCAGTTGCTCAATTATTTGGCGAATATAATTCAAATATCCAAGTATTCGAATATTTATGTATTCGAATACCATTCGAATATCAAAGTATTCGAATACCATTCGAATATCCAAGTATTTGAATACTAATCAAATATCCAAGTATTCGAATACTATTCGAATATTAAATTATTCGAATAGTCCTAATGCCAACTAATTTCCAACTGATGACACGTCCCAAGAGAAAGGACAAGTATTTTTTTGGTTCCTCCAATTTAGTCGAATTGAATCTTTAAACTAAACTATGCAAAATATGCTGATGAGCCCTCATTATTCTGCACGACTACGTTACAAGATGCCAAGCGAAAAGTTACAAGTTACAACTAGGAAGCGAGCTAGAGTGCTCAACGAAAATCTCCACGTGGGGACTTTCTCTTTAAATAAACAAATTTACATAATTTTTGCACGTGATGAGATATTACATTAAAATTCACTAAAATACAGAACATTGTAATTGCGTTGAAAATATTAATTTCGAATCATTTTTTCGCCGAAGTAGGGAAAAAGTATAAACTTTGATTACTTGTATTCTGTAAACAAATTTAGAGGCAACAAATTGTTGAAATTTATATTTTTATTTCATAATAATCTGACATCAAACGCAAGAAGTGATAGATTTGAACTGAAATGACTATATATTATTTGCATATACAAGGTGTTTCATAAGAATACGAACAAACTGTACATTTTGGTGTAACTCATTGAGAAGAACAAAATAGTATTGTTAGTTACCATACAGTCACTCGCAAAAGTATCCGTTTTCCTCCTACAAATAACAGATTCTACAGATTTCAGCAATGTTGAAATTAAGTGTTTACTTTCTATAATTCCCGCCAAAAAATGCTTAAACACTTTTTGGTAGAAAAATGAAAGGAAAAAACGTGAATTTCACAAGAAACGAGTTTAATCTGTGCACAATAAATTAAAACTTATACATACATAATAAGATTATAATTACGTTTTGTATGATATAAATATTGAAGTGGAAATATTGAAACAAATATTTTTGTGCACGTTTTTGCTGCCTCTATTGATAATAATAATGCATTTTTTAAATAAACAGTAGGTATATAATTTTTCAATTGAATGTACCCTAATCTATAGAATGTTACTTAAAGTTTTTATTAATATGAATTTGAATTGGTAATTCTTACCTTGACATTCATTTCATATGTAACATTATTACGCGTGAGGTGAGTCCACACTTTTGTGAGTAACTGTATGTCTGCGTGTGTATCAGATGTATATCTAAAAATCGTTCGCGTGATAGAAGTTTTACCAATTTATACTTGACGGAAAATGAATTGGCTCGTCAGGGTGACTTTTCTCATTGTGAGTCACAATGGCAGCAATCCTCTCCTCTGCAGTTTCGTTATCTGCCTCGCCAATTTTCAGATATATGCAGAGGCGGATTTGGAGATTTCGCGTCCCTAGGCTAACAAGCCTCTGCCGCACTTTCCGCGAATATCATCAAATATTTTAATTTAAAAGAGTTGAGACAGTTTTAAAATTAATTCAATATGGTAACTCATATGTGACTTACCTATTGCTGATTTGCTAGCAAGGTCTGATCTAGGGGGCGCAAGCAAATTAAATGAAAAGAAAGAAAGAGAAAATTAAAATCAATAAAAAACTACAAGTTTTTGAGAAAGCAAACTAAAACTTATAATTTGTTTTTAAATCACTCGTATAATTACTAAATTTTTTATAAAACAAACGACTCTTGTTATTCAATAAATAAAATTCAAAGTCAAAAAGTATATTTTAGAATAATTATTTACAATTAAATAAAGAAAAGGGCGGAAAAAATCAATTCTGCCCAGAGCGGCGGGATAAGTAGATCAGATCCAGCTTGCTGCATGAAAAAAAAATGAATTGTTTCTAAAGTTGTCCCAAGCCACTGACGAGGATGTGTTCCCAGGTGCCCGCCTCTGATTGCTTTGGTTTTTGGATATGTTTTAGAGGACGGAAAAATAAGAAATACGTGTGTTTTTATTTTGGCCTGCTTGAATGTTTAGGGGGTGAAACCACCCCCCAAAGTTCATAAGAATAGTTGGTGCCCGCTTCCGATTGCTTTGAATTTTGGATGTTTTAGAGGGCCGAAAAATAAGAAATACGTGTCTTTTTATTCTGGCCCATTTGCATGTTTAGGGGGTAAAACCACCCCCCAAATTTATAAGAATGAAAAAAAATTAATAAGGATATGTTTTACAGGACAGAAAAATAAGAAAAACGTGTCTTTTTATTTCGACTTGTTTGCATGTTTAGAGGGTGAAACCATCCCTCAAAGTTCATAAGGGATGGTTACAAAATTGTGTTAAGTAAAACTTCATTTAAATTTCATTTGCGTCATAATTATCCAAAAACCAAAGCAATCGGACTCGAACACCTGAAAATCAATCATTTTGAGGGGTGGTTTCACCCCCTAAACATGCAAACAGGCCAAAATAAAAAGACACGTATTTCTTCCAAAATCTAAAATTCTAAGCAACGGAGGCGAGCACCAACTATTCTTATGAATTTTGGGGGTAGTTTCACCCCCTAAATATGAAAACGGGCCGCTTTAAAAAAACACTTATATCTTATTTTTCGGTCCTCTAAAACATATCCAAAATTCAAAGCAATCGGAGGCGGACACCTGGGAACCTCTCCTTGTGTGTTTAACCTTCTTCAATTTCTTTCGCCCAAAATTTACCGCCCTAGGCTGCAGCCTACATTAGCCTATATACAAATCCTTCCCTGGATGTATGGACCGCTACATAGGAGTAGTTGTTACTCTGAAAGCAAGTTTCGTCCATCGTATCACAAATCGAACCTACGTGCCTTTTCTTTTTACTCCTATACTCACTTTCTTACTCGCCGCCTGCGGATGTTTGTCCCGTTGGTCTGATATCTCTGTTTGCTTCTTACTGTTTGCGCTTTGTATCTTTAAAACAAACAGTAAGTTAGAGCAAACGCGCGTAAACCGCCAAGCACAAGGTTTCCCCTCAATGGCCCTCAGGGGCCAATTAATTTTGTGCCATGTATATTGTATAGCTACTGAATCGTTCGTGCGGTTTACACATGCGTGCTCACGGATGCCTCTCTCACCGTGACGCCACTGTATCGCGTGTATTTAAACAATTATTATTTTATTTCGAATGTGTTTAATGATTGTACTTGTTACTGGGATTTTATGTTCGAATATTATTGTCACTACATTTGTTAATTTAATACTATTAGAAATAATGGGTAAGAGGAAAATACTTATTTTGGATCGTTAGACTATCGAGTAATTATATTATATTAAATACTAAATTAAATATTAAATAAGTATTAAATAAATATTAAATAAGTATTAAGTAAATATTAAATAAATATTAGATAAATATTAGATGAATATTAGATAAATATTAGATAAATATTAGATAAATATTAGATAAATATTAGATAAATATTAGATAAATATTAGATAAATATTAGATAAATATTAGATAAATATTAGATAAATATTAGATAAATATTAGATAAATATTAGATAAATATTAGATAAATATTAGATAAATATTAGATAAATATTAGATAAATATTAGATAAATATTAGATGAATATTAGATGAATATTAGATGAATATTAGATGAATATTAGATGAATATTAGATGAATATTAGATGAATATTAGATGAATATTAGAGAAATATTAGAGAAATATTAGAGAAATATTAGAGAAATATTAGAGAAATATTAGAGAAGTATTAGATAAATATTAGATAAATATTAGATAAATATTAGATAAATATTAAATAAATATTAGATAAGTAATCGTGGATGCACTTTCTTTACAATCTTTTTTATTTTCAAACATTTTCTGCGGGTGTTTCTTGTATCTGTGTTGATTTAAATCTATTCTTTTTCTCTTAATAAATTTGTAAGTACCAAGCTGGCAAGGGACATCACAGTACTGTTATAGTTCTGGAAAAATATTTTACATATATTTCTTTTTATTGGCAAACGTCCATATCTAGGGGGTGAAATCAGCCCCAGTTGGGGGTGAAAAGCACTTTGCCCCGATATCTCAAGAACTGTAGAGAAAAATCTCTTAGACTAAAGTGATGCACTTTTTTATAACAAATGCAAACCTATGCTTTTAAGTTTTGCTTTATTTTCTATTGAGTTTTATTGCTCACGAGGTGTCAAGTAAGCTTACATCTATAATTCTAAACTCCTGAACTCTGTAGAGTTCAGCCACATGGAATAAGCCCTATCCTCTGTATTCGAGAGGTAGAGGACGTGTTCCGGCATTCTTATGCCTTCCATTTATTAAACATAATACATGCAGTGAACGTGAAGGGAAAACCTGAAAAGTGGAGCAGTATAGTAGCTAAATTAATGGCGGAGATAGACGCCTAAGTAGTGACTTTCAGCAATAACTATTGTTTACCTTCGGTGTAGTCGATACACGATAATATTTTACTAACTGTAAGCTACATTTGCAGCTAAATAGTCTCAGAATTCAAATCAGAAAACGGTGCTGGAGGGAACGAAATGTAATTTTGGCAGGTCTGAATTATGGCTGGGACTATTTGTCGAATTTTTCGGTATTCGAATATTCGAATACTTCAGTTACTCAATTATTTGGCGAATATAATTCGAATATCCAAGTATTTGAATACTATTCGAATATCCAAGTATTTGAATACTATTCGAATATTAAATTGTTCGAATATTAAATTATTCGAATAGTCCCAACCCTAGTCTGAATCACGTTATCAGTCCCAAAACGAAGCAGAGGGCGCTACAATTGACTTGAAAATGGCTGAGGGTTCCATTGGAAACACAGTGCTTTCAATATCATTAATGTAATTGATATTTATTAAGTTCTTCTATGTGACACTACTTAGGGTGGCTTTTCTTTATTTGTCTCGAATATTTTTTTCCTATTTCTTTGCTCTCACCCTCTAGCATGGTTCCATTTCATAAGAAAATAATCCCCGAAAGGTTTTTTGCAGTCGGACAACAGGTAAGGGTGCCGAGCAGGCCTTAAGGGGTCTCCCTACTTTTACGGCATGAAAAATATTTGGGATTTTAAGGCAACATTTTAAAAAGAATTTAAATTTTAAAAAAACGGTAGCTTAAACTTTAAACGCGTTTCTCTAAAAAAAAAAATGTTTTTCGAATTTGTTAGCATGATATCTCAAAAACAAATCACCCGATTTATTTCAAACTTGGTATATATCTTCAGTAGATGTCCCATTCTCGCCGGTGCTAAAACTAAGTCGGTTTTTGCAAAATTAGACTTTTGCGACTGAAAAAAACAGAATTTTTTTTTGTTCAGAAATCGATGCCTGTTTTAGACGCTGCCATTTTTTTTAATTTTCAGTATTTCTCATTTAATTTAGTTCGGGCGATAGCTACACTCATACAGATTACACAAACTTTTAAATTTTCTATTTCAGACAACTACAACGACTGATTTTATGCTAACAATGCGCATATGATTTTTCTAAGGCGCTCTATTTGAAGCACTATAACTCCGGAAGTAACCACTATTTTTGCATACAATTTTGTTTCATATTCTATAAAGATTTACAAATGGAGCCACAAAGCTGGAAGTAAATTTAATGGATTTGTTTTAAAAATTCCCAAAGTTCGTATTATTTTTCGTCCGTCAAGGTAGGATCCTTAATGTTTATAATTCATCAATGGTTTGGATTTAAAGAATTTCTAAAAAATGGTAAGCCCTATTAAAATTTCGTTCAAATAATATTAAAAGGGCATACACTTTTCGACAAGTACTGTATTTATAATTTATTCGTGCTACCAACCATTTTTTAGATAATAGCGTTTGAATATACATAGAGAGGTCCGCAATACGCCACGCCGCGCCGCAGAGTGATACGGGCGTAGTGAGGAAAAAAATTATATATATAGTAATTGTAGAAAATTTGCTCTTTTAATAGTATTTGAGCAAAATTTCGATAGAGCTTACCATTTTTTAAAAAGTCCAAATTATTTATGAATTCTAAACGTTAAGGCCTGGTGGGCACCCTTCCCTGTTGTCCGATTGCAATAATTTTTTTCAGAGAGTATTTTTTTATGAAATGTGAGCAAAGAAATACGAATCAAATATTTCGACACGTATAAATCAGAGTTGGGCAAAATGTAATCTAATTACAAATTACGATTAAACTGTAATTGTGTAATTGATTACACATTATTTTCTGTAATAATAATCGTAATTTGTAATTTGTGAGGAGTATTTTCAGGGAGTATTTTCATTATGAAATAATTACTGAAATAAACTGTTAAACGATTAAACTGTAATTGTGTAATTGATGACACATTATTTTCTGTAATCGTGTAACTGACTACACATTATTTTCCGTAACTGTTAATTTAGTTAGTTGACAATTTGGTTTTGCCAACTATCTAAATGAACGATTGCAGAAAATAATGTGTAATCAATTACACAATTACAGTTTAATCGTAATTTGTAATTAGAGTACATTTTGCCCAATTCTTGTATAAATCAGGGCCACCCTAGTATACAATGTATACATACCGTCCTAAGGGCCACGTGTTTAAACACGCGAAATATAGAATGCATGACTTGATTTGTCGCGTGTGGCATTTAGCATGGCGGCTGTACGAATATTATGTACCTCGGTTTCGACAAACGCTTAGAATTCAGGAGTTGCCTGGGTAGGTACATGGAAAAGTTTTAATGGTATTCATACTCAATTCGGTCCGCGTATTATGCTGAAATTAGAATACGAAACGTTTCGAAAAGAGCATAATGTTAGAATGCAGAGGGTAATTGTAAGCGTGAAATTTGCAGCGTCCATAATATGTAGTACTTAATGATCTTAATGAGATTCTTCAAGGCATAATGTTTAGTTGTGTTCCTACACCCAATTCTGTGCTTCTGCTCCTGGAACTGAAAAAGTATAGTACCTACACTTTAAGAATCATAAGAGTTCCAAACAGATTGAATTAATTCTCTTGCAAAAATCCATAGAAATAAATATTTCTATTACAATAAACAAAAGTGATGGAGAAAGATATAGGTACTGATATTCATTCTTTGTCAGAAAAATTAAAAAATATGATTTAGGTACTATATTTTCGTTCCGTTAATAAAAAAAGACGTTACTCTTACTTTTGGGGAAGGTTAGAATATAAAATAAATATTGTGATTAATATACATATATTGCTAAGCAAATCTAAAAGTACGGTTAATATACTTACGTGAATAGTTAATTGTTTAAATAAATAACAATATACCTAGTATCGTAAAATTTAACAGTCGATGGGCTGTAAAGTCTACCGAAAGTGTTTCGAAGATTTTCATTTTATTTAAATGAGTTGACTCAAAGACTTAGTCTTAAGAACAGTGTTACTTAGCTATAATTACTTAGTGCGCGCGCGCGTTGCTTGCGGCAGTGTCCATGAAAACGAGGCTCTAAATTTGAAAGGAATTAAGAGATAGAAACTTTCACAGTCTGGATTCTTGCAGTTGATACGCTTCGAAGCTTTCGAGTGTGAGCTATACTTTTCTGGAATTGGGTTCCTGTATTCTCATTAGCACTGCAGTTACCTTCATCGGCAGCCTCATGGTGCTGCGGCACACGTGGCATTATCAGTATCAATTATATCAGAAAATTCCTCTGCTTGCTACGCTATTTGCTTGAACAAACAGATATTACGTTTTTTACTTATTTTTTATAGCTGTATTTCTTCTTTTTTATTTTTAGTATACTTCTACCTTGTACACCTACTACATTTAAGCGGTTATCGTGATCTTTGTTCTTTGGACAAGGATTTTGACAATAAGATTGATTACCTGAAAGCGATTCATTATATTGGCCAATAATCTACATCTATTTATTTTATAAATATGTTTTTTAACAGAAGTATTTACTTTGTAATTGAAAAGATACCACAATTGTTCACTATTATTATATTATCGAATAATTATTTATTAACTATTATATCGCCACATTGTTATTCATTCATAGTCTCAGATAATGAAATGGTTACTCATTAAGGGATTACATACCCTCGACAGGTCGGAAAATAGGATCATATTTATGATTTCTTTTTCATATAAAAAAGCGTCCTATTTAAAAATCACGATATACACCTTGTGGTGTATAAATTAGGGCTGGGACTCTTTGTCGAATTTTTCGGTATTCGAGTATTCGAATACTTCAATTGCTCAATTATGTGGCGAGTATAATTCGAATATCCAAGTACTCGAATACTATTGGAATATTTAAGTATTTGAATAGTATGGTGTGAATTATAAATCAAGTTCTTTAGGTTCATTTGTCAGGGTGAAATCTTGTAAGCTAATTTTGACCCACTTCACACCATACTATAATAACATTCGAATACTCAAATATTCGAATAGTATTTGAATACTCAAATATTCGAATAGTATTTGAATACTCAAATATTCGAATAGTATTTGAATACTCAAATATTCGAATAGTATTTGAATACTCAAATATTCGAATAGTATTTGAATACTCAAATATTCGAATAGTATTTGAATACTCAAATATTCGAATAGTATTTGAATACTCAAATATTCGAATAGTATTTGAATACTCAAATATTCGAATAGTATTTGAATACTCAAATATTCGAATAGTATTTGAATACTCAAATATTCGAATAGTATTTGAATACTCAAATATTCGAATAGTATTTGAATACTCAAATATTCGAATAGTATTTGAATACTCAAATATTCGAATAGTATTTGAATACTCAAATATTCGAATAGTATTTGAATACTCAAATATTCGAATAGTATTCGAATAATAACATTCGAATACTCAAATATTCGAATAGTATTTGAATAATAACATTCGAATAGTATTTGAATAATAACATTCGAATAGTATTTGAATAATAACATTCGAATAGTATTTGAATAATAACATTCGAATAGTATTTGAATAATAACATTCGAATACTCAAATATTCGAATAGTATTCAAATATTAACATTCGAATACTCAGATATTCGAAGCTTATTCGTAGCATTCGAATACTTGTAAAATATTCGAATATTAAATTTTTTGAATAGTCCCAGCCCTAGTATAAATTAAGCTGTATTTCCTTAAAAAAGAAATTTGATATCTTAAGAAATGGCGCCATAGCAGCCCCTTCTCCCAAGGCCTCTTCATAGTTACAGCACCGTGATACCGCAACCACAAATATGTCAGAGATTACAGGACCGATTTGAATAAAATTTTGCACGAATATTCTTTAGACTGTAATCTAGTTCTTTTCGGCGCGGATTTTGAAAAAATTTATATTTTGAAAAGTAGCAGCTACTCAAAGTTAAATATGTGATTTTCGACCTAAGTTTTCATTTTCAATTGTTAATAAAAAATGAAACACCGCACTAATCGAAAAATCGTCTCGACAAATACTAGATTACAGTCTTAAGAATATTCGTGCAAAATTTTACTCAAATCGGTCCACTAATCTCTGAGATATTTTAATAACATTGATTTTTGTAGTCAAGTAATCATCTAATAAAATTGATAACGTAAGGAATTTCGATCTTTAATTTCATTACTTTTCCTCCCTCAAATCATGTTTTCATGAAAGTACCCGTTTCTATGAACGTTGTAATCTTCAACACTATACTATATTGTAGCATTGTAATATCTATTGTCATATCAGTTTAATTACAATATAACTAAAATGGATACCCCAGTTAATATTTAGCAAAAAATATCATATGGAGGCATACAAGGGGTGGTTCCATTATTTTGATAGTACATGGATCTAAGAGGGGCAGATTTCGAAACTACAATGGCGATATTTTAGATGTCATAGAATAGTATTTTTGTATTAAATCAAATGTACTCCGCTTAAAATAGCGATATTTAAAAAATGTATTCATTTGTACTTGCTTCTTTGTGCGATCAATTCTGTTACAGGTATCCCAGAGGCAGGTAAAGTTGTAGTCAGAGCAGAGGAAGCGCTGATTGTTATTTTGGTCCTGCTGCTTTGGGCAGCGGCAATTGCTTTGTTCTTCAATCGATGGGGGAAGATTAGAATGCTGGAGCCGTATCAACCGAAATTTCAGCAGCAACACAGGCCAAGTTGTACCACGATCGAGACGAGTCAACTTCAGGTAGGTTAACAATTCCTTGTACTCTTTCACACAACATTGTTAGTGACAATCAGGGTGGGTGGAGTAAAGTTTCACACAAATTTTTTATAATTTTTTTCAAAGGCAGCAGAGCCAAACAAAAAATAAAAAATGGTAAAATGTCTTCCAACATTTCGAATGTGGAATACCACACACAGCAAAAGCTCAAGTGCTCGCAGCACATTCCATACAATTCACGCCGGCCCTATTGACAATAATAAAAAAAAATACGAAAGCCACAAGATATTTTACATGTATTCAAATATTTATCAGCTAAATTTCGAAGAGCTTTAAACAATAATATTTATGAAACCTGTTTACAAGAAAACCAAATCACCAAATATGGAATACAGTATCATAAAATGTATATGCTAATGTTATAATAATATGTTCTCCAGTGACATCGATGGTAGCTTGTATAATATAGAATATAATTAACTTGGACGCGAGTGTCCATTATGAATAACAAATTATATCAGTTACCTATCTGAAACCATAACGACCAGAAGAATCTTATTATTCTTAGAAATAATAGCACCTACTGTGCAGCCCTTTAGAATTGCTGATAGATTTAAAAACGTTTGAAGGTGATACGAGACATAGAAAGAATAACCGCTCGAAAATACTCGCTTTAAAAAGAATATGCGACGGAGTAATTCTAAAGGATTGCGTAATCCAGACCTGTTCAACTGGTGCTCCCCATTCTCCATACCCATGAGCAAAGCCGCAGGCAAGTGACATTGCCAGGAATAAATCGGGGGTGGCATGCAGCTACAGTAGTGGTGGTGCAACGTCGCACGCTTAAGGGAGTAGTCTCACGTCTAAGGTAGAAATATCGACTTTTTGCGTTTTCTTAAAGTTTATATCAAAAGTGCACTTTTAAAATATTACCTCAAAATTCTGCGAATTAGCGAGAATATTAATATAAAAATTATTCTGCTAACACTCTTCTATCAGAAGGAAATAATTATTTCATATTAGGTTGCAACACAGTTTTACGACTGAATAGTTCCTTATTTTTTATTTTTGTGCAATTAAGACGCTTATAATAATAATAACTACGTTTTCTTTCATTCCTGAAATTTTCATTTTTATTATGTTTATTAATTTATTAAATTTATGCGTAACTAAAAATACGAATTATTTTCGGAGGATTTCTAAAGCCTGATTGATTGAGTCTCTGAAGGAAGGGTAATATAAAAGAGGTATTTAAAACAGAGCGAAACGATCAATACAGAACGTTGCTGGAGACAACTGGATATTTTAAACGAGGAATTACATTTGAAAAGGTTTCCACTAGGCAATATGAAACGCATGAGCCCTACCGGGATAACACGAGACCATTCATTAGAGTCTGCACATTCCCTGGAACTGGTACTCGTTCACATTCCCTGGATCTGGTACCATTAGCTGAAAATCTTCTTCGTTTTCTACAAAATTATTAAAATGACACAATATTAAATTCTTGGAAGGGTGAGAAAGTACATTGCTGTATTTTCTCCGTCGAAGCATTCGTCGTTTTATGACATTGGTGTTAATTTACTTCTAAAATAATGGCATGCGGTTATAAATAATAATGGAAATTTTATAATCGATTAAATATAGCTTGTATAAAAAAAACGAAAAATATTCTACGCCTAAGAAAAGGACATTTGGTACTTTCGTGACCAACTCAAAATTTCTGTTAAACGGCCAGTAAAAAATGTAGCAATATTTTTTATTTAATATTATATTGTGCCTACAAAAATTATGTTCTGTTATATTATATTATCTTATATAAAAATTATAAGTATCAGAGTTGATTATATGCATTGACTATGTTATTCGTTTCTTTTTTACTGTTTTCATGGTGGTTGGTGTGTTCGAGACAGATGACTTTTGCGCTTGTACAGTTACTAAAAAAAAGTATTTGGACGTTTTTTAAATCGCATAACTTTGTTAGAATTGGTCCAAACGACATGAGTTTTTTAGCAGCTAGAAGGATTAGTTTGCAAAGTGGCGTGTTTCATTGTTTCGAAAAAAATGCAATTGGACTGAATAGCAAAATAAAATAGTAAAGGTCGTTTTTTCAACTTTTTTTGTGAGCCTGTAATGAAAATTCAAAAAACCCGTTTGTAGATTGAAGTAAGTTGTATACGTGTCTAAAATTTCGTCAAAATCGGGTAACGTTGCTCTGAGCTATAAACGCTTAAAGATTGCAAAATAAGGTCGAAAATCGCTGATTTCGAGAATTTCGCGATTTTCGCGATTTTATTGCCGGAAATTTATAACGTGCTAATAATTCACAATGAATGCTACTACTTTTATTGAATCCTTGCATTGAACACTATATGATCTGACACATTTACTCAATACACGCGAAAACTTGGTAAGAAACTCGGAGATTTTCACCAAAGGTATCACAATTCACAAAAGGAAAGTGTATTTGGTTTAGTTATGCATACATTCATTGCCTATCGTCACATTTAACAATCTTAAGAAATTTTGTCATACATCACAAAAAATCTTGCTTGAACTCCAAGCTTCGTCTCCGAAATCCTTTAAGGGGGGATTCTCGTCTAACGGCCCCAAAAGTAACTATTATAATATTTAATATTTATTATTTATTATAATAGTTATTATAATATTTATGAATTTTTTTTTAAAACGCTGTTGGTCATATCGCATTAAACTCATTTGGGATATAAGGAGGCATCTTAAAAAAAAACAAAAAAAAAGAAAAAAAATGGGAGAGTTATAGCGTTTGAAAGAAAAAGTAAGTTTTTTCCTTAGACAAATTTGTCATATTATTCTTTATATCGACGAAAAAAGTATATTATAAATAAAAATTAAAACTAAAATTTTAGGTCCTGCACCAGCGTAAATTTGCCTTTATGAAAATTCTCTTCTTTTGGCAATCAGGTGACTGTGACAGGTGCTACACCTGACGCCAACATTAGACACGATTCCACAATAATTAATAAATAATAAAAATTCTACAAGTTTAAAGATCCCTCCTTATATTCCGAAAGAGTTTAATGCAATATTGAAAATAATTTAAAAAATAAAAATTCATAAATTTCGGTGGCTGTTACACGAGAAGCCACCGAGATTAAGCAAGATTTTTCGTGACGTGTGACAGGTTTTGTGACATATGGGACTCAATTTATTTTCCTCCTGAACCGTTCATTTATGGGACATCAGTGCCTTTACCCTTTCTCGGTGAAAATAAAACAAAGTAAACGCGGAATGAATGGGTACGGGAAGTCGTGTCGTTCGATCGCGCGGTTCAGAAGGCAGGACTTACCAGTTCAATCGGCAACCGGTCGAGAAATTATATGGGGGGGTCACTTGCTCGGAACCTCTGCAATCTCCAATCAAGGGTCCGTGGCAGGTTGGAAGCCTTTTCCAATACGACCCTAGCCGGAATAGTAGCGGGTCGCTTCTGGAATTGGTGGCTCTAGGAATCCGGATACCTTGGCTTCCATCGATGACAGGCGTCGAAGCGACGAAAACGTACGATCCTGCAATAGGATTTTGCCTTTGTCGATACACGATTAGATTTCAATGTATGCGCCTGCGATGGCTGTGTGCCATGGGCGCGGGATTCATTCTTTCAGGAGGAGCTGACGTTGATGCAATTTCCAAGTGCCTTTTTCGACATGAGCAATATCGTGATTCACTTGGAAAAATGTTGTTTTCAGAAGTAAAGGGACGCAGGGTACGAAGAAATTTTATATTGTATTTTATGAAGTGCTCCAGTAGATCGGATTATTTTGAAGCGTCCATTCAAGAACGGTGGAGAAATAATTTATTTGGCGAGTGGTGGGAGGATTTAAAAGTTTTTTCAATGGAAGACTTACAATAAGACAGTTTGAAATATTTAATGTTAATATTTAATAATTATTAAAAGGGTTACTTTGCGATTTTGTACAATTAATTGTTCACTGTTTTATGCAACACGTTGTTTATTTCATTTCGGTAGAAAATGAGGGGTGAAGATTATAATTGCGTGGCTCTTAATTGATCCAGTTTAGGGCTGGGACTATTCGAATAATTTAATATTCGATTATTTTACAAGTATTCGAATGCTACGAATAAACTTCGAATATTTGAGTATTCGAATGTTATTATTCGAATACTATTCGAATAGTATGGTGTGAAGGGGGTCAAAATTAGCTTACAAGATTTCACCCTGACAAATGAACCTAAAGAACTTGATTTATAATTCACCCCATACTATTCGAATAGTATTCGAATACTTGGAAATTCAAATAGTATTCGAATACTCGGATATTCGAATACTCAGATATTCGAATAGTATTCGAATACTCGGATATTCGAATACTCAGATATTCGAATAGTATTCGAATACTCGGATATTCGAATAGTATTCGAATACTCGGATATTCGAATACTCAGATATTCGAATAGTATTCGAATTCTCGGATATTCGAATAGTATTCGAATTATATTCGCCAAATAATTGAGCAACTGAAGTATTCGAATATTCGAATACCGAAAAATTCGGCAAATAGTCCCATTCCAGTTATGGTGTTTGACATTAATTTTATCATAATTCATGGATCTATTTTTCACTCATTTTTAATAGGTGAAATGATTCAAAATAGTTTAGTTGAATATCCCTTACCTTTATAAATGAACTAAATGGTTTTTCGGTATTGTGCAATTCTATCGCACGAAGACATGATGCTTCTGTGGAAATGAAAGGACGACATTAACACAATTTGTCGATAGGAAAACAGGAATATTTAATGGTAATGTTTGTTCCTGTGCAACCAGAAGTTGAAGTAGTAAAATGATTCATATCCTGTTATGAAATATCGTGCACCACAATTTTATTTAAAGTGAAATTAACACCATCAAAACTGTAGTACAATTCATTTAAAAGAATTATTTTTTAGTTTGTAGTATAATAAAATCGTTTAACATAACATTTTTATTTTCTAGTTTTTAGTGTTTGTGGATTTACATTTCACAGCTCAGACTTCTTTACAAAGATCTTTTATTGCTGCATACAATTTAACAGTTTGCTTAAACGCAAACTTTTCTTTATACTATAAAGAAAAGAATTTGTGGTTATGGGTTATATTCATTGATGACTGGGAAACTTTTTCACCCCCATGGGTTAATTTTTTTTTAAATATTGTATTGTCATCCAAACTACGCACGCCTGCAAAGTTTCAAGACAATTGGATAGTTGGAAATTGGTTAAATTTTAGTTACCAGATTTGAACCATACTTACAAACATACAAACAGAGGATCGAAGCTGAATAAAATCGTTTAATTAAAAATCCTGGATGTTAATAACGTGAACAACATGTATACATATTGTAAAAACACAAAATACTACATTTTATACATTTGAAGCACCAAAACGCAATTATTTAGTTGTGTTAGAATACGTCATACAATATATGTTTATAGCTCCACGATTAATTCATGCAATTATAATTCTATGCTTTCCAAATCGTATCAATAACTGACACCATGACTGGCGTACTACGTAGTGACTAATGCAACTGCAAGATATCTCTCGATCATTCGATTATCTTGACACCATTGATTTGTGTGTAGGTTCGATTTATGACGATACAATGCAATTTGGATTATTACAAAAAGAGAACGTTCTATATCAATTCTGCGATTACGCACAAGTTTTAGAACAATGTGACTCATGAGAAATAGAGCACCATTTTTCAGAAGCCTACTTTTGTTGGATTTGAAGGTATACAAGAATGCATAAAACATAACATAAAAAGGATTCAAAGAAGAATCGTGATTACACATAATTTTATTTTACTACAGTCATTTTTTTAATGGCTGTCCAGACCATCCATTACCTTTTTCTAAGTAAAATCTTACGAAGGGAAAACAAATTGATTTCTTATACAAAAATAGGCAGAAATTTTACAGTGAATTTTTTTCGTCGTAGTTGTTATTAGTTAGAAATTAGTATAGGTTTTAATCTAAGGGGATGGGACTAATCAAAGGGAAAACAAATTCCTTAAGGGAAAACAGTTATAGTTATTATTAGTTAGAAAATAGTATAGGTTTTAATCCAAGAAATCCATGGAAATATTTGAAGACATTTTGAAAATTACAGTTAAAAGAATCCAACTTTTACACATGCGAAAGTATCTGAAAAGTTCAATTCAAATTGTTTTACCATCCACCGACACTTAAACGGCCTCGGCATGGTGTGTAATTCGAAAAGATGGTTACCACTGAAATTGTTTGAAGAAAATCTCCAACGAAGATATGTATAACGTGCACTTTTTCCTTACGACCTGTCTAAAACGCGTCATCCTTATGCTAGATTATGGTAGAGGACGAAAAGCGGATATTAAATCATAGCATTAGCTCCATAACCCTCCACATCACAGAGAAAGCCAAAGCAAATTTGTACATTGTATCATTATACTGCTGTGAAATATATATTATGAATTATGAATATAATATTGTACAAGGGTTTGTAAATATATTTATATATTATTAAGTCATTAACACTATATTATTTGAGCAGTAGATGAAATAGACTCCAGATGTAATAATTTATGAAAAGAGTTTTTTAATTTTACTTGAAAGAAATAATAATTCATTTAATTCTTAATTTTATTGTTTTCTTACTCTGATACTTCATTGCTCGTTGTGTCTATCTTCCTCTTTTCACCGTTTCAACGAGTTAAGATTTTACAATTTTTTTTGTCATTATTTTGTAGAGTAGAAAATGCTTCAATTATTTATATTCATTCATGAATGGTAATCTCTTTCAACACTGCCTTGTGTGAACAAAAATGAAATGTTTAATCGTCGCCAATAAATCATTCGGAAATTACCATAGACAAAACGTGCAATGCCATTTGCATACAAACTGGAGCGGAATAGGGGAATTTATGTAAAGGCACAACGTTTTACATGAAAAGTTCTATCTATACGCATTCACAGACATTAAAGCAGCGGGAAGTATGATAATTATTTCAAATCAGGGTTAAATTGTGTTTTATGGGACAATAGTTTGTTACATTGTTCTACCCATATTTTCTTCTTTCATTCATATCATTCATAGATATACATATGTATTGCTAATAATAATACTATTATTCTAAGTAGTTCTACCCCAATAATTATATTTATTACGTATTTTACATCCTTGAAGGTATGTCACAGATATTGTTTAGTAAAACAAGTGCTTTATAATAATAATAATAATAATAAATATTCGCTTCATAATATAAAGCTTTTGTTCGAATATAATACGTAAATTTAAAATTAAAATTAAAACGTGCGGCCGATGTTTCACAGCTGAGAGAGGCACGGTCTGCGTATGAAATGAGTCGTCCATTAATTGAAATTGAAATTTTTATATTTATTATTGTACTGTAATTTTATATTTATACTTGTAATTTTTATATTTATATTGTAAGAGATAGGAAAAAGTTTTCAGACAAAAGTTACTACTTTTAATTAGGACTATCATTTGGAAACTTATAGTTTTTTCAGTTCGCGAGTTATAATACAAAATTGGAAAATAGCTGAATTTTCAGGGATCAATTTGGATCCCATTATAGTGAAATTGGCGCAGCAAAAAAATTCATAATATAAATCAATACATCCTCGACATATCCCCAAAATTTCTTAACTTTTAAAATTTACGGGTTGGAGATCTTCCCTTGTAAGTTTTGATCGTCTTTTTAATCTGATTGCCAAGAATAAAAAAATACCTATATAAAAGGATATAAAAAGCAAGTATACTTAAAAGATTATTGCTGCATTCAATATAACAACTGGACTCTGTATCCAGTTTCAATCCCCAGTCAGTACCTACCTAACAAATTTTCAAAATCGATTTTCCCGCCAACGAAGCTTCGTGTAAAAGAACTTTATTCTATATTTTCGATTTATCTTTGCACAAAGAGTCACCATATATTCATCATCATCGCAATCGCACCTTGGATTATATACAGATATTACAATTTATAATTTCAAAAATTCTCGACGAAAACGACCTTGAGAAGCATCGCTGTTTTACAGTCTATAGAGGGCGCTGACAGCGTTTCGCTACGTCTAAGTTCGATTGGTTTGGTTCACCAGCGCGTGCGACAGCAGGAGCATCCTACCTCTCATTAAATGTAAATTATTGAAATCGAGTTTAGACAGGAGCTTTGCTCCATGCGGTGGAGGACATTTCCGGATTACACGCCCTATTCATGTCCCCTGATGCTCGCATGGCACATTGCATGTATGGGCGTGCGATTCCAAGAGTTATGTAGCATACATCCTCATTTCAGCTGAATAGTACGAATGAAACCGCCGCTGATGCTCGAGATTTACAACTGTGCTTATTGGAGCAGAATAACCCTTCTCCCTCGTTTTTTATTTCTCGTGTGAAATTTTTATGGTACAAGGTGAAATTTCAAGTGGCATCTCATCCTGGAAATAGTATGGTGTATCTTTTAAGCAATTTCGAAATCAGAAAAATCATGACTTAACCCCCCCTAACTTTGGTAAACATGCTCTTCAGAGGACCCACCTCCAACGACCTTGACCTTGACATATATGGTCAAGGTCACCCTCCTGAGTGGCCTTTGGAAGATTTTAGCCGTCGCTCGTTGTTTGTTAATTCATGATGTTTTTTTCTGGGCGATGAAAAAGGATACAATATTGATGCTTTGTATACACTTTCATTTATCTTTTGGCTGTTTAAAATCATGAAGGATGGTTTAAAATGTATACAACTTTCAGAGTCGCAACGTCATCTGAACACCCTTCCTGATTTGTCCCAACTTGGGACTCCTAAGGCTAGCGCTTTTCCTATTGGGGAGAAAAAATGGAACCAAACGTTTTTTGAACCCATATGAGGGTCGCTATTGTCCCTACCGTGAACAGAAGTTTAAAAAAATTCTACAGAATGGGAGTCGATTATAGAGAAAATACATTTTTCCTGCGGTTTTCGTAATTTATAGGTGCAAAAAAATCGAAATTTAGAAAATATTGACCGGATTTTGGTAAGGGCGGTAGCTGCACTCATAAGCATTCAAAAACCGTTTGGTTCAATTTTTGTTCCCAATAGGAAAGCTGCCAGCTTTAGGACGAGTCAGCAAAGATGTTTAGATGCTTATTAGGGCTGGGACTATTTGTCGAATTTTTCGGTATTCGAATATTCGAATACTTTAGTTGCTCAATTATTTGGCGAGTACAATTCGAATATTCAATTATTTGGCGAGTACAATTCGAATATTCAATTATTTGGCGAGTACAATTCGAATATTCAAGTATTCGAATAGTATTCGAATACTATTCGAATATTTAAGTATTCAAATGCTCATGTATTCAAATATTTAAGTATTCAAATACTGATGTATTTGAATAGTATTCAAATAATAACATTCGAATACAGCAGTATTCGAATAGTATTCGAATAATAACATTCGAATACTCAAATATTCGAATAGTATTTGAATAATAACATTCGAATAGTATTCGAATAATATTGAATACATCAATATTCGAATAGCATTCGAATACATCAATATTCGAATACTCAAATATTCGAATGGTATTCGAATAATAACATTCAAATACTCAAATATTCGAAGTTTATTCCTAGCATTCGAATACTTGTAAAATATTCGAATATTAAATTATTCGAATAGTCCCAGCCCTAGCTTATAACTCTGACAGTTGTAAACATTTTAAATCATTCTCCATCATTATAAACAGGCAAAAGATGAATAAAAGAATTCATGAAATCAGCTGAAAAATCAGCAATCTAAAGCCAAGTGCCCCCTTAAGGAAGCATTTTCTCCATCCGTCAACTTATTAATCAATCTCCTAACTACAAAACTGCTACAAAATTTCCTCACTCATTAATTTCTCCACAAAAACCCTAACTACACAAATTCATTTCACGAAGCGAAATTCTACTTTAACTGCAAATGAAACTCACCCCCGAATTATCTCTTCTCTTGTTCGCAGAATCGCCGCACGTACTCCAAATGCAATGTACTCTGCGGGGACGAATTAACCTGCACATCGGGTCAGACCCGGCCAAGGCAAAACAGCGTCTTCATCGGCTCCAGCGCGTCCTTGCTCCCGGGCGCCCAAGGAACTCCGCGTCGGACTAAAAGCGCGTTCGACCTGCAGTCCTTGGTCCTCTTGGAAAGCAACGCGCAGGACATCAGCGATTTGGAGAAGCTGAGGAACCTCAAGCCAGCCAATGAATCCACAAAGCTGTTGCAGCGCGACCGAAGGACGAGTGTCTGTCAAATCGAGAGGAGCGAACTGATCAAGCCCGCGTTTAGGGACAGAGGCATGAGCGTCTGCACCTTCGATGCTTCCCAAAAATCATGGCCAAGGGACCGTGGAATGAGCGTCTGCCAATTCGACAGGACGGACGTTCTCGCCCGGCCATTGATGAGAGATCGCGGCGGAAGCATTTGCCACTTCGACAGGATGGACGTCCTAGCCAGGCCGCTGCAGCGGGACAGAATTGGCAGCGCCTATCATTTTGACAGAACGGACGTTCTGGCCAGGCCGAACTTTCCACTGGGCAAGTCCCTGCTGCGGGAGAGACGCGTCAGTGTGAACTTCTTAGAGAAGGATGAGGAAGCTGGAAGAGGTGTTGCCAAGGACAGGGGCTCGAGCAACAGCAACATTGATACAATCGAGAAGGAAAGAGTGTTGAAGGAGGAAATGGAGAATGACGTGGAGAAGCAAGGAACAGTTGTTGAATGTTCGATAGCTGAGAAGGGGAATGTGAATTATCAGTATGACCAACCTTCTTGCAGCAAAACTTCCGATGCTGGCTTTGGGTATAGGGCTACTTGTGTGTAGCCTGGCAAAACGAGGCTGAAAACAGGAAACCATTACTGGTGGACTTGGACAATTTTGTTTAAGTTATGAATAACAGGTCGACGCTTTCATGAATATTTTACTTATACAGGACAACTCGAATCTTCGTTCTTAAATTTGGTTTCAATTTCGTGGTGATATTTTCCATTTTATTTGAGGATAAAACGTATGCCAATGTTCAAGCATTCTTTGTTTGTGATTCATTTACATTACATCTTGGTAATACTCCAGTTACAGCGTTCCTAAACAGTAGACTGAGACGAGTTTTCATTACACCAACATCAGAATAAGTTGTAATTTGATTTTCTTTATGGCTTAAGGATATTGTTTTACACTTGGGTGTTCAAGGGTGAATAAACTATGCCTACCTTTCAGTTCATGGAAAAGAATATTTCATTGTTAAATCAGGTTGTTTTATTAAATTCTTTTAGATGTTAATCCACAATGGATAATACGAAATAGACTGATGTCGAGTTCGGAATCCCACACGGCACCATAACATTGCAGCAACGTCTCTGCAATGACGCGGTGCAAGATTGCAATGTTGCACCAAAACATTGCAGAGACGTTGCAGGTTCAATCCTATGTCCGCCTTCGCAATATTGCAGGTATGTATTTTTGCAAAGTTGCGGCAAGATTACAAGTATGTAGTCCTGCAACATTCCGGCAATGATTCTGCAATGAAACGGCAAAATTCTGGCAAAGATCCTGCAACTCTTCGGCAATATTGTGGTGCGAGATTGCAATGTTGCACCGCATCATTGCAGAGAAGTTGCAGGTTCACTCCTATGTCCGTCTTGGCAATATTGTAGGAGTGTATTTCTGCAAACTTGCGGCAAACTTGCAATATTGCTGCAATATTGTACGATCGTTGCCAACGGAACATTGCACGGTAACGAACTTGCAATATTGCTGCAATATTGTACGATCGTTGCCAACGGAACATTGCACGGTAACGAACTTGCAATATTGCTGCAATTTTGCAGGATCATTGGCACTCCAATAATGCACAACAATATTGCAGCATCGTTCCTGCAATATTGCAATGCAACCTGCCACAACACAATATTGCAGCAACGTTCCTGCAATATTGCTGCAACGAAGTGTGCTGTATGGGATAATAGATTATAACAAACTACCTCGAAAAATATCGAGATATTAACAAATTTTAATTTATTACAATCTAACTTGACGCGTTAAGTGCACGTTGCAAAGGTATCAGAGCAATTTAAAAATTGGTTCAATATCTCTTAATAAATAAAAAATCGTTGAGTATTTTTTTCTGTAAAATATTGCTTGAGATTTTTCACGACGAAAGTTTTTCTTCGATTGCAATAAGCTGCAACGTTTTTGAACACGATCTTTAACTTTTTAATAATTTTGTAAAATGCAAAACGTCCATGGCACTCCATAAAGATCTTAGGGTTCTATGGATTACTTCAAAGATGAAAATAAGGTATTACATTATTTGAATATGACAATTAATTATTGACTCTGCCACGTGTTTACGTTACCAGTCAAGATAAAGTACACCTGGAATGAATTAATTAACGTTTAACTCTGGGAAATGCGGATCAGTTATGTCTCTTTACATGTGCGTTTATTTTAAATCTATATTTCTTTTTTATAAATGTAAAAATGCAACCAGATTATATTTTACACTTTTATACTTTTAATATATTTCTGCCGAATATTTGACTGCTACTTACCGTCAATTAAACGATATATTTCAATCTATGTATTTACGAAGATTCTTTTCCACGAAAAAGTAGGAATCTTGTAACAAATATCATTGATTTTAGTTTGGGGTTTCATAAGTTGGCATACAGGCCACATGATTAATTATAAATTGTGTACTGCAAAGCTGGAAGCTCTAACGCATAAATTCCAGTAAGCACACTCGAAATACAGAATCGAAAAGTTAATACACCAATGGTTACATAGAAATGCCTAAAATTAAAATCCTGTCTAAAAATCTCTTAACTTTGATATACTACAATTCTCTTTATAACGCTCTACGTAGATATCTTAAAGGGACTTATTCAATCTAAAAGGAGCAAAAATATATCTTTCTTATGCCATTAATAACATTAAGTAAATTTTCAAAACTAATTTAATCAGTGAAATAAACACCGTTTGTAAAATAAAATTCTTATTTTACTACTAATTGTAAATATGGGAAATGGAAAAATGCAATAATAAGGCAGGTTTGTATAAATATGCAAATCGGATAACATTTCACTGTTAACGTGTTCCTAGTTGAATCGGACATCTTTGAATCTTCATCATTTTAATTTCTTAAATATTACATGAACGCATTTCATAAACAATTTCAAACATTCTCTACAGAGTAAGAAAAACTTTCTAATAGTTCGAGAAATTAATGCAAAGCTAAGGTGGCAACAAAATTATTTGTCCCTTTGCATCAGAATTGCTTCGAGTGAGATCGGAAGAAAAAAGATTTACAATTTATTTTTTAAATGCATCAAATATATCTTCTTTTTAATTTAATTTATACACAACGCGAACAAATCTTTCGGCCTCGTTTAGGTGTTCCTCAGGCATTCGTTGTATTCCACAGAATTGAGTGAAACTGCTTTGAAGAATATTCCTTATAACTGACCAATGCAAATGAAGACTGGAGTCGAACCTTGAGTGAAATGTTAGTGAAATATAATTTGTTTTCATTAGTCGTAATAAAGTTTGTACAATAAATGCGTGTGACATTATAAAGGTGGAATAAGAGTGTAATTTCAGTATAGCAAGTATTATTAACAGTTTGACTGGCGTTGGCGTGTTTTCACAACGAGGAACTTCCACCTGGTGCGTTTTCACGTTGATATTTTTTAAAAGTTACCGAAAATATTTTCCTAGGGTTCCCAAGTATTAAGGTGTAGGAAAGAGTGCTGTGCTTTTTCGGGGAAAAATTCAATCTTTATTTTAAAAATAATTAAAATCAGCTCGATCATTAAAATATTCTTTAATGTCATCAGTGACTTTCCTCCATGTTGCAATGACCTAAACAAGTGGTAATCACTTGGAGCTAAGCCTGACGAGTATGCAGCATGCGAAAGAATTTTCCAGCCGAAGTTGAAGATTAATTCTTTTACTTCTTTCTGATCAGTAATTATTGGTCCTTTTCTATAATTCATCACTTAAAATTTAAGTCTTAAATAATTGATTACCTGAGGTGTATCTACTTTTTCAAAAGGGCGCGCTTCGACATAGAAAAGCCATTTTAAGAACAGCAAAAAACTGTAGTACCTGCGTTTAATAAAAAAAATTCTTTTTTTATTAATACACGTACATTTTATTCTTCCATCTGATAGCGTCACTGTTTTAAATTTAGTGACATTGTTTTAATAATTATTAAACAAAAATTTGGAAATAAGCCATTTTCAAAATATAATATAATGCTTATGGTTAGATACTTTGTTTTGTCAAATTTAATTGTAAAGACACCATGATAGCGGGTACATTTTTAAACTAATTTAGTACATGTTTGGATAACTCTATGAAATTAAGTTCCTTTTGTATTCATTATGATTTCCTAGATGAGTACAGGAAATTTGTTCGTTTTGTTTCACACTAAAAATTTATTTCACTATATCATCAGATAAACTTGGAAATAATACCTTTTGTACGAAACATACATTTTCACTTCAATTCTTCAAAAAGGAATTAAACCTATTTTGCAGTGTTTTGTGCCACTGGGAGATGTGATTGAACATTATTAAGGCGATGCTATCAAAATTTGCTTCAAGATCACAAATGGAAAGATGCCCTTTTGAAAAATCACTCCTCAACTGTAAACGCTATGGACTGCAAAAGCAACAGCAGGGAATTTTTTCCTACACCTAACACTTCCTTTGAAAACAACGTGAGCTCGAAGATCGCTTTGTGCTTTACTGCCTCAGCGATCCTTCGCTTGCCTGGAATAAATCATCTCGTTCTGACTTTACTTCTGACTATATAACTGACTTTTCATCTTCGAGTTTGTATATTAGGGAGTTCAACATGAGTTAGAATTTTGTTCATTGAAAACGGAATATCAAATTGTGTGCCACTAAATCAAGATTTCGTTTGAGCGTTGATTCAAAAGTGTCAGATTTAACGTGGAATATTTTCATGTTAATAAATTGTTTGGTAAAATGACAACATAAATTTAACTCTTTCGGTTGCAGTGTGTTGTGTTGGAGTCAAGTATTTTACAAAGTGTTATGTGTAAAGTATAATCAACGCGGTTTATTATATTTAAATCTGTTTCCAATCGTTTATTTATTGTTTTCAGTGTGAAGTATAATATCGAGCTGTTGGAAATTTATTATGGAATTTTGTGAATATAAAATCATATTGCCTGTTAAGATAAGATCCTTTCAAACATGGAAGGGAGCCAAGTATCAATACACCGTGAATTATATTACATAATATAATTAGACAATTCGACCAATTTACTGGAAGTGGTAAATATTTATGAATATAATGTAGGCCGAAAGAGTTAAAGGTCACTTGTTACCTCGTAATGGTAGTGAATGGGATTTGTAAAAAAGATGTTAACTATTTTTCCAGGAAGTGCTGTTTTTACGTGGTAATAGAAAGATATATATTTAATATATACCACTGTTTCGAACTTATGCTGTTAACTGTCACAGAATATTTGATCAGAAACGGCGTTGAGGTAGGAATAATTAAAAAAAAGTTAATTCTATCCGAATTATTCAAGAAAGTGGAAATTTTAAATGCCAGATGGCAATGGCGTGACATTTATTGGATCGCTGTACTGATTATCATGGATGTTTAAATATATTTAAATAAATCTTCAGCTTATGAACAGTTCCTTAGCACGTTCTGTGCAACATTTGTCGAAAGTGAAAGACTCGTTCCATAGAAAAATGTATTTCCCAATTAAATGTCGAAATCAAATTAGAGCAAAATCGAAGGTGAAATTATGAAGAATATAACACAGTTACTATTTTCCTTTTATTAAATAACGCACAGTATATCTCTCACCACTTGTTAAAGTGTAAAGTGTTAAACAAATAAATTGAACAACCTTTTCCTATATTCCATCGAAATCATCATCTCAATTTTTTTAATATTAAATCTCGGTTGCCAAACCTACTTTTTCGAACGTCGTTGTCATACTGTGTCAATTTGACCCTGCCAATTTTCAATCAGTTGTTACTTAAAAACTATTTGTTAAATTAAGTCTAAAAAATTTTGAGAAAAAGTTTGAACATTGTAGAATATATGCTCATCGTTGAAAATTGACATTTAAAGTGTCATCATGCTTAAAAAAAATTGGAAGTAATAAGAGTTCCGAGATAATGTGTTTTGCTTCAAAAATTATTGTAGAGTCAATTTGACCCAGTATGACAACCAAGGGCTAAAAACGAATTTTTCAGTGCTGTATAGTACTTTGCTGTGGTAATAGATACGGCGTCCTCAAGAATCCCTTCGGCAACCTAATGGATAGCGCAAACCACTTATTGTAGCCATTTCTTATGACGCTCCATTAAGCGTCGTACAAGAAAGCCATTATCATTTGCATGTTAACTGTGTTTTACGTTCAACAAGAAAATACGGATGTATCTTTAAGTATTTCTGTACAGAGAGTGCTAGTCGGAAATTGAGCTTCTTCAAACGCGAGTCAATATGAGATTTATGAGAAGTCATAATTCGCATTGTTCTAATTGACTATAGTATATACATGTTTTTTTTTTAAGTTATTAAACTGAAAGTAAGTTACAGCCTTGAAAAGAAAAGTAACTGAATTTGTCCTTGTAACGAACACTGTCAGTGCCAAAAATCCAATTTTTCAGGAGAGAGGAAAAACTTCCCTGACTAAATTCTTTATGAAATTCGATTCGTTTTGATCGCTAAATATGCTTAAGTATACAATATCCCAAGTAGGGTTGGGACTATTTGTTGAATTTTTCGGTATTCGAATACTTCAGTTGCTCAATTATTTGGCGAATATAATTCGAATATCCAAGCATTCGAATACTGATGTATTCGAATGGTATGGTGTGAATTATAAATCAAGTTCTTTCGGTTCATTTGTCAGGGTGATACCTTGTAAGCTAATTTTGACCCACTTTACACCATACTGATGTATTCGAATAGTATTCGAATAATAACATTCGAATACTCAAATATTCGAATAGTATTCGAATAATAACATTCGAATACTCAAATATTCGAATAGTATTCGAATAATAACATTCGAATACTCAAATATTCGAATAGTATTCGAATAATAACATTCGAATACTCAAATATTCGAATAGTATTCGAATAATAACATTCGAATACTCAAATATTCGAATAGTATTCGAATAATAACATTCAAATACTTAAATATTCGAAGTTTATTCGTGGCATTCGAATACTTGTAAAATATTCGAATATTAAATTATTCGAATAGTCCCAGCCCTAATCCCAAGTGCAGCACAAAATTTTCCATTTTCAGTATTAATATAGTCCAAATTCAAGAAAAGAAGAATTGCAGAGAAAACTGAATGTGCCATTCATTTAAATTTGCAAGCACTGTAAGTGCCAATCTTGTTTGTCCCTAAGTAAGTTGTATAGAAAATCAGAAGCATATTTTTTCAATATGCTCTTACATTGTTTGCGGTACCATCTTTTAGCACTATTGGCAATTTATTTACAAAGGGGTAATTTCATTAAAATTCTTTACTATAGTATTACCATTGGCAAGTACAACATTTTTCGATAAAAAAAATTAATTTTGGCACTAACAATGTATTTTACACGGATTCCTCAATTTTAGATGAGTATCATTGTATTTGAATTCAGTTGCAGTTTACGTTAGCAAGTGCATTATTCTTTGCCGAAGTATTTTTTTATGAACATATGGCGTTATATTTTAAGTAAATATTACTTTCGAATGATGAAAATTAATGTAACAATGGATCATACATAAGGTAGCAATCTCCAAGCGAAGACAGAGCAGTTTATTCTTAGGATTGTTGCTATTCGAATGCAAAGGCCTAAGAAACTATTCATCTAAAATTATTGCTCTCGGAATTAAAAGTCAAGGTTCTTTGTTTGGGCATAAAATTAATAGATAAACAATATCGTGAAAATGAAACGCATAAAAAAATTGTAAACAATTGTTACCAGTTGCAATCAACCTTGTGAATTTTTTAATTAGCATTTGCCTCAAATTCAATGTCAAAAAATGCAAAATACAATTAGAATGGGTATATTCAATAAAATTTATTAGAATTAAACAAAATTTTCTTCAATTAATGATTGTGTATTTTTAACTATGATAAGTATTACACCAGGAATGAAAATATCAAGAATAATAAAGATATCTGAGGATTTTCATTTCCATACGCAAATTTTTTTCTCTTGCTTGTATAATGAAATCTGATACATTGATCAACCCGCTCCAAGCAGACTCATGAATGATACATGTGCTTTGTTACGGTGAATTCCCGTTGGTGCTTGATTTCGTCCCAATTCTCTGCGTGGGTGCGGTTCGTTAACATCCAATTCCAGAATTCTCATTGTCAGTTATTTAAACGCTTGAAATGGACGGTATATTTTGACAGTTATTCGAAACGACTTTGCATCACTGAACGACCATTTTAAATATTTATTTCCGCTACTGAATTAATTTCTTTGCGCCTGTCGATTCCTCGTGTTTGAATAAATCCACAAATTGATAGTGTAATAAAAACACTACTAGAATAATTTGAAAGCTGCTGGCTTTATTACGATTTAATTGTTAATTTTTTTTAATCAAATGGCCTTTTTTTATAAATTGTATTGAAACTAATAGTGGTATTACTTTTTAATAAAATGATATAGGTACATTTTTAATAAAAGGAAATTTAACAAACGTGTCATAACACATTAGAGTGCAACAAATTATTTTGAGCTACTTTGAGCCAAAAACTGTTTCACCAATTACGAGAATATCACAAATTTGAGCAACAGCCTTTAATTATTATAATTATTATATCTGGATATTAGAATACCTATATATGCAATAGATTATCTCTTGTTACTGATTAAACGACAGTATGTACAAAAATTTAGACAGTGCCCTATCCCTACAATGTTTAGATATACATATGTATTTTTAACACCCAACATTCTTCCAGCCATGGCAAATATTCATTTCCTATCGAACATCAACCAACTTATAAACTCTTCCATAAATCTGCTTCAAAAAGTTTTCCGACACAGCTCTGTGATCTAAATACGCGCGACAAAATATCATTTAAATCATCAAATTACTTGGTTCTTTAACTGTTAACAGCATAAAATTCCGTTGTTATTAATGTTGAATAGAAGGAAATCGACCAAAGATCACGTCGTTTTTGAAAAATGCGTTAAACGTAATTTTAAATCAGCAGTGAAATGTACTGTTAAGAGTATTGTTATCAAGTGTCCAATTCCTCTACCTCTCTCATCAACTTTTCTCGTCCTCGTTCGACTTAAATCTTCTAGATGTAACATTAATTAACTTTCCTCTTCTCCTCTCTCCAACTTGTTCTCTCTCTTAGCGATAAATCGTAGAAGGCACTCTGTTCTTCGAAGACGACCAGAAACTCTCGTAGTATAGTATCTCTTAATTATAAGAATACTTAAGATTGTGAACGACACACTATGCGATATTATGTAATACCTCAAGTCGTGCTCCCATATGTACATACAAGACACATCGCAGAGCACATGTACCTATAACGCATAAAACGAATCGGGTTTCAAAGTAGGGCTGGGACTATTTGTCGAATTTTTCGGTATTCGAATATTCGAGTACTTCAGTTGCTCAATTATTTGGCGAGTATAATTCGAATATCCAAGTATTCGAATACTATTCAAATATTTAAGTATTCGAATACTGATGTATTCGAATAGTGTTTGAATATTTAAGTATTCGAATACTGATGTATTTGAATAGTATTCGAATATTTAAGTATTCAAATACTGATGTATTCGAATAGTATTCAAATACTGATGTATTCGAATAGTATTCAAATACTGATGTATTCGAATAGTATTCAAATACTGATGTATTCGAATAGTATTCAAATATTTAAGTATTCGAATAGTATTCAAATATTTAAGTAATCGAATAGTATTCAAATATTTAAGTATTCGAATAGTATTCAAATATTTATTCGAATAGTATTCGAATACCCAAATATTCGAAGTCCATTCGTAGCATTCGTATACTTGTAAAATATTCGAATATTAAATTATTCGAATAATCCCAGCCCTATTTCAAAGTCAGCGCGTCAAAGAAGCGTTTTAACTCTCGGCTGGCAGACGCGGGGTCCATTTTGACCAATCTGAAACTACTTGTAATTATTGTACCACTGCTTTAAGAAAATAAAAATGTTACCTCGTAAAAATATTGAGAAGTAATATAAAAACTTATTTCCAGAATCGTATGGAGGAAATTATATTACGGATCAAAATAGACCCCGTATCGGTTAAGTGTGTTCTGTATGGTGCGTTATACACATGGAAACATGGATTGAAAGGATTGTGTGGAAATGAGCTCGATATGCTTCACTTGTACAAGAATTCTCATCAAGATCGAGCAACGAATCAAAAATTCAAATGAAAGAAAAATAACGCATGCTCAGGGATTAATAAAAACTTTGGTGGTCTAGATTGTACAGCACCATTATACATATATTATGTGTACGCATAGAACCGTCCATAATTATTTGCACGAAAATGTTTCCTGGCATCCTTCCAATCGCATAATTCTGAAATTAATAACTTGCTTCCCAGCAGACGGGTCTCTGGAATTTTTACGTCAGAGAAATATAAATGCAACAGCATTTGGTGAAAATTGTTTTGAAGGCTGCTAATTAGTTCGTGATAATTAATTTTCCTTTTTTTACCAAGTAAAACTATCCTGTATGCACTGATAATGTTATATTTTGAATACAAATCATTGTTTTATCTTGGTTAGCTGCGGCAGCTCATTTTGTTCAGCTTTTATTTTATGTCGTTCTATAGCACTTTTCATTTTTGAGGATAGATCTTTTTTGGCGCGAAAGTCGAAACACCGACTTGAACCGGTTAGAATACGCAGCAGATACTGAAAAGTGAGCATTATTTAGAAAATTTTACTTCTAGAAAATATTTAAATGTGGACTTGTGTAAATAATTATGAACGGTACTGTAAATTACCTCCTTCAAATACGAAAAATTATAAATAGATGAAATTAAAATTCCTGTACGAAAAAAATAAATAAAAAATATGGTACATTTTGAAACCGTACATAATTTTCATTCATTATCACATACATACTAACCTACAAAGTTATAAAATTTGCACGCCACTTTTTTAAAAAGCTGTTGCAATTTTTGTAAGTGTCTAATATTCTCGGTTTAATTAAACATTTCCAGAGCAAAATTTCCGATGTCTGGAAACGAATTTGATTTCGTCTCATTTCGGTTATTTCGAGTTCCAAGCATAAATTGTTATTTCCAAAGCGAATTTCATCGTCCAGGTGTTCAAATGCGGCGTTGGTTAAAGGATACTCGCGTTTCCAGATGCATGTGCTAATAAATCTATAACCAAATGACCAAACATATTGCTTGAACAAAAATATTTTTTTTTACCTTAAACTGAAATTGCACGACAACCGAAATGTAATATGTATTTACCTATCGTTCAATAATTCTTCCTTGAGTAAATCCTTGCTATGACATGATGGTATGCCCGATTTTTCTAACGGTCCCTTTACTCCTCATTTTTATTTTTGATCTGGCAAAGAGAGATTTTTAGGTGTCCGCCTCCAATTGCTTTGGTTTCTGGATATGTTTTAGAGGACTGAAAAATAACAAATACGTGTCTTTTTATTTCGGCCCATTTGCATTTTTAAGGAATGAAACCACCCCTCAAAGTTATAAGATTTTTTTAGGTATCCGATTACTTTGGTTTTTTTGGATATGTTTTAGAGGACACAAAAATAACAAATGAGCGTCTTTTTATTTTGGCCCATTTGCATTTTTAGGGGGTGAAACTACCCCTCAAAGTTATAAGATTTTTAGGTGTCCGATTACTTTGGTTTTTGGATATGTGTTAGAGGACTGAAAAATAACAAATAAGCGTCTTTTTATTTTGGCCCATTTGCATTTTTCGGGGGTGAAACCACCCCTCAAAGTTATAAGATTTTTAGGTATCCGATTACTTTGGTTTTTTGGATATGTTTTAGAGGACACAAAAATAACAAATAAGCGTCTTTTTATTTTGGCCCATTTGCATTTTTAGGGGGTGAAACCACCCCTCAAAGTTATAAGATTTGTAGGTGTCCGATTACTTTGGTTTTTGGATATGTGTTAGAGGACTGAAAAATAACAAATAAGCGTCTTTTTATTTTGGCCCATTTGCATTTTTCGGGGGTGAAACCACCCCTCAAAGTTATAAGATTTTTAGGTGTCCGATTACTTTGGTTTTTGGATATGTGTTAGAGAACTGAAAAATAACAAATACATGTGTTTTTATTTATTTTAAAACCCTCCTTGAAAGTTCAAATAAGAAACGGTACAAAAGTTTCTATTGTTAGTTTGAAGAATATCATAATATTGTTTTGAATAAAACTTAACATAAACTGTATCTGCGTCAACTTGACGTATGAATGATGTTCTTGTCACTCACTTTTTTAGATACCTTTCCTTATGAATTATGATGGGTGCTTTCAGCCCCTAAATATGTAAACAGGCCAAAATAAAAAACACGCATATCTTATTTTTCGGCCGTCTAAAACATATCCAAAAACCAAAGCAAACGGAGGAGGTCACATTAAAACTTCCCTTTGCGAGTCACAACGTAAGTGGGTTGTCGTCAAGTCTTGTTGTACTTGTTGAGCGTTTAACTGGCAAAATACTGAGAATTTTTCGCGGAGGTAAAACGCTGAGGTATCTCTTTAACAAGTGTGAGTGTAAGAAAAATACAGATTAGGTATACACTCGTAGTTTGAATGTTTCTTGATTGTGGAGCATTTCAATACTGGTGTGTTGCAAATAACGAGAGTCAATACGTACCTACAGTGTGGCCAGGTGTTATTTTTAAGAGAGTAGTGCCTCGAAAGAAGGACGGGGTTTATGGCTCGAAATATGCTGATTGCTATCCTCTCCTCTTCTTCTGTCGAGGCAGCCTAAGGACTGCGAGCAAGAGGGACACAGTCTCTCTCTCTCTCTCTCTCTCTCTCTCTCTCTCTCTCTCTCTCTCATTCTAGCGATAAGGCAATAAAAACAAAGCTGCTAAACCGAATAGACTCTCTGTCTTGCCTCGTTTCGAGACAAATCGGTACCCTTAAAAATGTCTGCAGTAGCAGTTTTCGATGAGTACAAGATAGTCAGGGAAGAATGCATTATTATACAGATAAACCGTGAGTACTTCCACTTGAAACCGTTTTTCCCCGGCACCCTACTCGTGCTGTGGAGATAAACGGATCTATATAAGAATACAAGTGTCTTTCTCTACCTATAAGCAACTGTGTCTTCGTTTGCTAATCGGTACTCCAGCATTCCGAAACAATTGAAGCTTCAGAATAAGGGCTGAAATTGTGCCCAGCGCAAAAAGGAACGTGAGTTTACTGACAAGGGAAGACCCTCAACTCGGAAATTCAAGAAGTTATGCAACTTCGGGGATATGGAGATGATATATGTATAGGTGTGTATTACGCAATTTTGTATGCTGCCTAAATTCACTCTAAGGGGTTGAAATTGACCCCAGGAAATCCGTCTATTTTCCGAGTTTGTGTTATAACTCGCGAACGGTGAGTTACCAAATCGATAGTCCTAATTGAAAGAAGTAACTTTTGTCTGAAAAGTTGTTTTCTATCTCTTACAGTTCGCGAGTTTTAACACAAAATACCCAGATTTTCAGGGGTCAATTGCAACCCCTTGGAGTGAATTTAGGCAGCTGAAAAAATTATGTAATACATAATTATATATCCTCTACATATTCCCAAAGTTTCATAATTTTTTGAATTTCCCAGCGGGGGATCTTCCCTTGTGAATTGAATCTGTTCAAGAGATGTGGTTTAGCCTCTAAAAACATTTAGAATCCATAAATCCAAAGTTTCATATTTTAGTATTCCTTGTTTCTATTGTCAACGTCTGTATTTTTTCTCCAAAATATATAAAGATCAATATTAGAAAGTAAGTGCTCTATTACCCGAAAATTCGTTATTAATAATTAATTCGGATAATCCAGGTTCTACTATAATTATGTTTCTTAAGCTGCTTTAGCAAATGAAGTAGACTGCTGTGCTTCGTAAAATTTATACTTTTTCTTCAATGACAATCCACTGTATTAATTGCGAGAGGAATATATAAAATAAATAATGAATAAAAATTAAATCGAAGGGAGACTTTTTTTAATGTTATCTCTGTGGTATGCCTGACCGCGCACAATATTCTCCGGGATGTGCTGAGCTTCGATGGGCAGCATTTTATTGGGCGAGACGGCAGGGCCGTCAAAAGAATAACTCAGAAGTCTGCTTTTGACAATGAAATAGTTATGATTTATGAAGGTCAAATATTACGAGCATAATGCCGACGAAGTGTCCTCCTTTTAAAGATTATTGAGGATAATATGATTCAAGGGTGCGACGAGTTAACACCTTGACACAATTTATAGCTTAAACTACTACGGAGGTTGAAGATATTATTTTCTAATGTTAGCGTATATTCGCAAATAACAAACAACGCGTGTCAACGACAATTTTATTGTCCACTTATGCTTACTGATTTAAAGGGTTACGTGCACCTGAACGGTTAAAATCATTTGTGGAATTTTTTTGTAATACCAATTAAATTTCTTGGATCAAATTTGTATTTATCATCGCTTGTCCCTGTTTGTATTTTATTATGGTTAGAATAAAAAGTAGGTAGCAATAAATCTGGTCCAAAATAGGGCTGGGATTATTCGAATATGTTACAAGTATTCGAATGCTACGAATAAATTTCGAATATTTGAGTATTCGAATGTTATTATTCGAATACCATTCGAATACTGGTGTATTCGAATATTTGAGTATTCGAATGTTATTATTCGAATACTATTCGAATACTGATGTATTTGAATATTTGAGTATTCGAATCTTATTATTCGAATACTGGTGTATTCGAATATTTGAGTATTCGAATGTTATTATTCGAATACTATTCGAATACTGATGTATTTGAATATTTGAGTATTCGAATGTTATTATTCGAATATTATTCGAATACTGGTGTATTCGAATATTTGAGTATTTGAATGTTATTATTCGAATACTATTCGAATACTGGTGTATTCGAATATTTGCTTATTCGAATATTATTATTCGAATATCTGATTATTCGAATGTTATTATTCAAATTATATTCGCCAAATAATTGAGCAACTGAATATTATCGGTATTCGAATATTCGAATACCGAAAAATTCGACAGATAGTCCCAGCCCTAGTCCAAAACCTGTAACTCCTGAATGGTTTCTTCATGAATCTTAAGAAACAATTTATTGGGCTACGCTTCTTTCACCAAAAATTCTCCCTCATTGTATAGTAACAGATTGATCATATCCAAATGAATTCAATATTTAACCATCAACAACGATAGCTCGAAATCAACTCATCTATCTGTCCCTGGTTAAATACGAGGAATATCGTTATTCATAATTAATCATTCGTATTAAATTTCGCCAAGGTGTTTCGAGCTAAATTCACTAACACTAGAGCCAGTTTATGTGAAGCTAATCACATTTACGCGTGGCTGCGCGAGCTTTCCACTGATTGCATGCCTTTGAAATGCTTCGCACGAGTACATGCTCTAAGCGTATTGTCTTCGGTAAATGAGATTTTCAAGATAATAGCAAAGGAAGGTCGATAACCGATCTAAATTGGATCATTGGACGACAACTAACATTTATGACATTATGGCTACACATAAAATAAATTATTTATGATTAAAATGAATCGTACGTATGTAAATTAAGGTAGTATATTTAATATATATTCATTAAATAAAAATGCATTATAATATCCGAATAGTAATTACATCTATATAAAATGATTTTGTATTCCGGAAGAAAGTGATTTTTATTTAAGAAAATTTCGGCAACACAAAATATTGATTTAATAAATAGAAATTGATTATACAGAAGAATTATTTATAAAATTCTTAGAAAAATTCGTTTATACGTGTGTACAAACAGAGCTTAGCATTGTTCTAATTGTTTTGAATAAATACTTCTCTAAGATATTTTTGCAAATAAATTCTCCGTAGTTGAATCTGTAATCCAAACAGTAATTATTCGTTATTCGTAATAAATTATTACCGCATTTTCATCGAGTAGCTTATTATTATTATTTAATCAAGTAATTTATTTGATTAATTACCCCCAAATGATTTAAATAACGATGGGAATAATTTTTGATAGTTCCTGCTATCGTTGCCTGCTGTTTGATGACTGCTTTTGTAAATAATAAATTTGTAACTAAAAAGTTACGGATATCAAATAAAATAAATAACCATTCAAACGAGTGTTAACTGCCTACGCTGTTCGAATAAATTTTTATTCGATTAAGAACTTATCCATTTGTGGCGAAACAAAGATTATTCCTTATTTTTCTCATACTCCCTAACATTCTAGGATATTTTTTATTTAGAGCTCAGTTTTCGTTAGAAACATCTTTTTGACCACGGTTTTGGCTTAATCCGGACTTCTTACCCCATTAAATAATACTAAACATTTTGTAAATATGTGCAAGTACCTAATATGTCCATGTATTTTCGTCTCACAAGGTATTGATATCGCAACCCACTGACAGAACAAAATTAGAAGTCGATAGCGAATAGAGAAACAGGAAAAACTTTTATATTTATCGCGATCATATATCACTAAACGTGTCAGTAAATGCTCTTTCCAATATCAATAGTGTGGGGCTCCATTCGCACGCTGCAAGTATCCCTTTTTATTTATACGATCGAATGTATGATTCCTTGAAGGGAAATGCAATTTTGGTAGATAAGTAGGTATTACAGGACACTCTGTATAATCACCTCCTTTGTGGTACAGTGCCTTTATGGGTCACCTTTTATAAATAATAGACTTATGTCATATCATCGTGTTGATATGAATCTATTGATGCGCTGGAGTCTAACAATGCAGTGGGGTTTCCTATAACGAACTGATTCGTTATAGAACCTTGTTCGTTATATCATTCATCAGTTATAGGATACATAGATATACATATATGTATCTACACGTATTTAAGGATAGTAACTAGATATGTACATTCTTAGTACGAAATATGTGAAATAAAAACATGCAAATATACTTATTATAAATTTAATTTGTTAAATTTACTTATTTTAGTTAATTTTGTTACTGTAAGTGAATGGAGCCCTTGAAATGTACTTTCTCGGATTACATCTCGTCATCATTGAATTAAACATATGATTAATGTAGCTATTCTTATTAGTAATAAAAGTTTAATTTTCAAGTAGAATAGTAAAATTATTCTTCAAAATACATTTATAATATTGATTGATGTTATTATTGGTCAAGGTCTTAGTGTTACTATGTGAAATGGATGATTAGAAGTTGTCATCATTTGATTCGTTGAAGTATAGGGTTCTTAAAACTGAGAGTACATATGATTGAATTATTGCTGCTGAAATTTCTAGAATAAATAATATATTTTGGATTAATACTATGATTGGAATAAATTTTATACATTGCACACATTTGTACGGATTTAACGGGGGACCGATGAGCAGTTGTCGCCTGGGCCTCTACCCAGGGAGTCCTCCAAGGGCCCCATCTTCAAGAAAAAGAGACTTATGATTTTATCCAAACACTATGATTTTTTATTCTACATCACTACATTTACAATTAGCCTGTTTTTAGTAAACTATGTCTTCATTCCCGAAAAAATGGGCCCCTCGCAACGTTTGCCACCTGGGCCCGTTTCCTAAAGGGGTTATACCTAGTCAGGCGGCTGAAAAGAGGCAAATGTTTGTGAATTTTTTTTTAAAAATTGGAAGCATATATTCTTACAGAACTTTTTGCGCTTAAAAGAACAACAGTTAAAGAACATTTGGTAATTTTTTCGTGGAAAAATATTTACGTTACATACGTTACAAAAAACAAAAAAGATTTCGTTTTTTTATTTTAGATAATCTGCTTCCGAATGGCAGTGCTCACCGCAAAACCAAATTTTTAAAAATGCTTCTTGTAAATGTTTTTCTACGAAAAAATTACCAAATGTTCTTTAAATGTTGCTCTTTTAAGCGCAAAAAGTTTTGTACAAATATACGCTTCCGCTTCTTCAAAAAAAATTCACAAATATTCGCCTCTGCTCGGCCGCCTGACTAGGCATAACCCCTTACGTCCACCCACTTTGTGCACAGCCGATTGTAGCACACATTTCTCCGCGGTCGTTGCAAGCGTTTTGATTTAATGAGAGAAACTGTTCGTTATAGCATTTGTTCGTTATATGATACCCCACTGTAAGCCTTAGTCTCCGAGAACTGGGAATATCGTTTTACGAAACACAATAGCCATCCAGTTTACGGATTCGCGACACAACAGGGATGCTCTGTCAGTACTGAAAATTGAGTTCAACAGGGATGCTGCATTGTTCTGCAAATCACCAGTGGCCCTGCTTAAGACCCGCTCTATTATGTTCCTCCGAGCTATGCTAGGTACGGTACGCTACTGCTGACTGGGTACTGTCGAAGCTTTCCGCATCAGGATAAACGAGGCGACATTTTGAGAGAATCCTGCGATAACCCTTCATCGCAGCCATTCTTTGTTAAATCTGCAGAGAGTTCTTGCACGAAGTCCAGGACAAAGTATATACCTAATAAGTATGTATCTATGGACCAAGTGAGTTTTATCTAACTTACTATACAGTAGAGACGAATGAAAAGGTGAGTTTACGAATTCCATTGCATAATTATCACAGTGAAAAGTTGCGGATAGACGTTTTACTAAAATTTATCATTATTGGTCCCCTCGCGACTCGCAGTCACTGAAGTAAAACAATATGAATCAGAAAGTATTAAAATTTCTTTAACACTTGGATAGATTAATATAAAATTTTAATTGAAATTTTATCGAAAAATTTAAAGTGTTAAAAAAAATAGGAATTGAGATAAGAAAAGTGTACTAATATTAGATATTTAATACTACTCTTTTGACCAATGGGAATAAAATATTGGTTATTAATCTTGATTATTACCTTGATGAGATTCAAAAGTATTAGCCTGTAACACCATTAAATTTTCACTGTGTACTTAATTAGCGAATTTATATTTAATCATAGGGATCGTCTCGCTCAAACAATGCCGCTAGGTCATTGTCAGACTATGCAATATTAGCTACCGTGTAACAAACTTTTAAGATGGATGGTGTCCAATGAGGACGCTCCCCAGCTCTGGCAAGTACTACTTTTTGCGCAAAGGACTCGGCATTAGGAATATTTCTTCTAAATCGTCGGGGCCATTTATCAGGACCATGTGCCAGAACCTTACTCAGGATCTTTAGGAACGCAGCCTGCTTGGTATGTTTCTTACGCGTCGCCAGCCAGGTGATGGATGATGCTAGGACGCGTAGATGCGGCTGGAAGGATAAAAGATCATTACGTGTTATCGACTCCACCGGGGGGTGATCGCTATGAGGGAAAAACTCCCCCATCTATTCCAATCTCGTTAGTTCTTAATACGACCGTTATTGGATTGCACCGGAATTAAAGTGGAACTTGTTAATAATTCTTCTCTTGGCCCAATAGTGGATTAGGTACAGTAGGTTAAAAGTAGAATTATTTTATTTTATAGTATATTAAGGGGTCATTCCTGTAATCACGCCGCAAAATTTGGCAACATTCAGGTTTTTTTTTCTCAGTGAATGCAATGAATAACAATGTCGAACTTTTTTTCATTTATTAAGCTACTTATAATGTATACAGAACAATTTTTTAATTGTGATTTTTCAATGTCATCTGGAGGTAAAAAATTTACCCAAGGAAGCGAGGCGGGAATGTCAAGATGATTTCTTCTCTCGAAAATTTTACAAAATCATAACGACTTTCCGGTGTTTAAAAATAACTTGGCGTCTCGAATCCTCAGGAATTTGAAGATTGAACCCTCCCCTTTACAACGACACCTTAAAAGGTGACGTGCGATTTTTATTCGCCGTTTTATAGCATTTTGGTTTTTCCACATCATTCGTGTAGTAATTAATTTTACAACAAAGAATAATACATTTTATGTTAATTTAACAGCTTTCTTAACGTTTTTATAAGGAAAAATCATTATTGCCCCATTAGTGAGGTAATTCCAATCAAATGACCTCTTTTATGATAAGTTTCCAATTTTGTTACAACATAAATTTATACTTTCTCGGCCATACTAATACAATCCAGATACTTGAAACTATCAATTAATGTAAAAAAACTAACAACTGAAGGGTAGGGGGAAAACAGGGAATGTCTATTTTTCGTGACTTTGCGATTTATAGCAAATTTTTTGGTGGCAATTGGGACTACAGAACTGTCGCATCGCAAAGGGTTATAAATTTCAAATGGCCCCATAAGATTAGGTTAAAGATTTGGTATACTGGTTAAAAATAGAATATGTCCACTCTGCACTAGGGCTGAAACTATTTGTCGAATTTTTCGGTATTCGAATATTCGAATACTTCAGTTGCTCAATTATTTGGCGAATATAATTCGAATATCCAAGTATTCGAATGCTATTCGAATATTTAAGTATTCAAAAGCTATTCGAATATTTAAGTATTCGAATGCTATTCGAATATTTAAGTATGTAAGATGTATTCGAATAGTATGGTGTGAGTTATAAATCAAGTATTCGAATACATCAATATTCGAATAGTATTCGAATACATCAATATTTGAATAGTATTCGAATTCATCAATATTCGAATACATCAATATTCGAATAGTATTCGAATACATCAATATTCAAATAGTATTCGAATACATCAATATTCGAATAGTATTCGAATACATCAATATTCGAATACATCAATATTCGAATAGTATTCGAATACATCAATATTCGAATACATCAATATTCGAATAGTATTCGAATACATCAATATTCGAATAGTATTCGAATACATCAATATTCGAATAGTATTCGAATACATCAATATTCGAATACATCAATATTCGAATAATAACATTCGAATACTCAAATATTCGAAGTTTATTCGTAGCATTCGAATACTTGTAAAATATTCGAGTATTAAATTATTCGAATAGTCCCAGCCCTACTCTGCACTAGAACAAAACAAGAAATGTCCCCAGTCTTTGCCTAAGCATAATGTTCTATCATCAAGGTAAAACAAGAAATTATGATAAAGGAATGGATACCTTTCCTGTGAGAAGAATTTGTTAAGCAATGCCCTTTCGCCATTCAGCAAGTGAACGAAATGCGAATATTACAGTGATATTTTTTATCGACCCATCTATAATGGCTGTTGGTTGAGTAATCACATCACCATTAAAAGAAAGGTCGAGGCAGTAATAGAAAAAAAAAGGAGAGTTCGAGCTTCCCAATAGAGCATACACAGAACTGCTGTCAATTTGAAAAGAAAAATAGGAAAACCTAAAAAAAAATCAAAACTTGAAAAAAGTTTATGGGACGTTGTCTCATGCATAACAAGTGAGGCACAAAATATCTGAACAATTACTAAAATGAGTAGCTTTCCTTGTTTTTATAATAATAGAAGTGGAAATTTCTTAATTTTTTTTAATATGCTACCCTGTTCAAAAATAAAAATATATTAAAATAGTGTAAAACAATTATTATTTGATTGCTTATTTTTTGTGATGCCTAATTAGGGTATAAGCTTCATGTAAGAATGCAGATACATTCATTGAACCTTGTTTCTTTACTGGTAAACTAAAGTATTAAAACTTAATTTTCTCGATAAAGCTGTATTGTGACATTCCCTTTGTTTCCCTTTACCCTTCAAATGTGTAACTTGCTAAAATTTTACAGCATTTCTTGCTTATCTGGCCGAAATTACCCCGCTTCCCCCTACACATAAATAGTCGTGTGTGTGTGTGTGTGTGCGCGCGCGTGGGTGATGTAGGCGTTGGAGGTGAATTTGTATAAAAGTATATTCACCCTCTCTACTTGACAATCCCATTGAGCGCTCAATTACCTTATCAGTGAGTGTCTATGTGAGTTACGCGCACCGCGATTGTCCCGCCCGCAAGTTTCCGTCACTTTCGCAATCTTGAGAAATATACATAGTTTTGAGAATACTTATATACTTACAAACTTTGCGTCTATTGCTAAAAAGCCATTGAGTGCGAAAGTACATTTTGAGAACAAACCACACAGTAGTTTACTTTCTTTATATTCCTAAAAAATACCCATGTTCTTCAGGCCTCCGAAGTGGAGGCCCCTCTTAAAGCCCGCAAAATTTAATTCAACCGATTTAAAGCCCAAGTCGAACTAATTGCGAAAATAAACAATTCGGATATTAAATGGAAGGCGGCAGCTTTAATTAATTGTTTGGAGGGTTCTACATTTTCTACTTGAATTACGTTGACGAAAGTCAATAATTGAATTTTTAAAAATGGTAGGAAGCTTTCACGCCTTCGAGTCTGTAAAAAACATTGTACGAATTTAAATTATACACAGTATCAAGGTTGTAAACAGGAACCGATGCAAAGCACGAGGGAATTAGCTGGCGAGGTAGAAAGTCTGTCTTACGATGCTTTTACAGATTGCAAGACAGTGGCAAGACGACGATGTTTTTCTTAATTCTGTCAGAGCTCCAGGAACTTGCGAGTTTCAATTCAGTGAAGCAATTTTAGTGGCCAGCGATTTTAAAGGAATAAGCTGATGTACAATTTATTCTTATACGGCATTTAAGAGAACGTATTAAGTAATTATAAAAGAATAATCATTAACCAGAAATGTGATGGATAAGTTGAAAAAAGTGTGAAAGAGTTAAAAATTATTTCACTGAAGCATCTAAATTTTTAGAATTACTGAAAATTTAACAAAACCTGATTTTTATTTACTAATTATTATTGTTTATTCGATAAAAACTAGGAGGGCGTATTAAGCCATTTACAACCTGTTTTGTTAGCAAGTTGTACGAAGTCTGTAATAGTATGAATAAACGTGTGAATAATAAAAAATCATAAGAATAATAAATACCTTTCCATGAACTGTCTATTATCACCAAAACCATTATGGGTGCGATTCAAACCCTACCAGAACATTAGCTGTATACAGCTGACCCAGGTCATTAAGAGTTATTTAGTGGAGAATCTCGTGCTACGGTGCAGTTTCGGAAAAACCTGCAGGGATCTTAGAAATAATTACCCGTTGCGCCAGTAAAAGTACTGAAGAACCTTCCGGAGATTGGTTGCTCATCACTGTTACTTGCGTTCCAGCCACACATTCGTTGCACCTGTGACAATGTTTACGACCGTCTCAATATGAAGCATTGTGCACCCCCAGCTGCTTTTAATGGCAGTTGGTAACAAAAAAGAAGACATATAGTCACGCATAACTCATTAGAATTGATTTCTTTGAAACGTACTAATAATACATATAACCAAAAGCAAAGCTTTTTAGAAAAATTAGAAGTAATTACAATATTGATATTTTAATACGGAATATGCGGATACAATAAACTGTGGATAATAAAGGAATTATGTGTAAAATAAATGAATGTACAGGGTGTTTCACTTGAAACGGGGCATTTAATTGTCTCCTCCAGTTTACAGAATTACTCGCGAAAGTATCTGTTCACCCATTACTGGACGGTGCACTCAATTACGATCAATAATTGTAATTATTCGAATTTCCTCATGAAACTTTCTTGCAAATGTACACAAAGGATCGCACTTTCAGAATTAATAATAATAAAAAAATCGATTTTTCGAGATTTCAATAGTCCTGGAGGGCTGGGACTATTTGCCGAATTTTTCGGTATTCGAATATTCGAATACTTCAGTTAGTCAATTATTTGGCGAATATAATTCGAATATCCATGTATTCGAGTACTATTCGAATATTTAAGTATTCGAATACTGCTGTATTCGCATAGTATAGTGTGTATTATAAATCAAGTTCTTTAGGTTCATTTGTCAGGGTGAAAGCTAATTTTGACCCACTTCACACCATACTATTCCAATACATGAGTATTCGAATAGTATTCGAATACATCATTATTCGAATAGTATTCGAATACATCATTATTCGAATAGTATTCATCAGTATTCGAATAGTATTCGAATACATCATTATTCGAATAGTATTCGAATACATCATTATTCGAATAGTATTCATCAGTATTCGAATAGTATTCGAATACATCATTATTCGAATAGTATTCATCAGTATTCGAATAGTATTCGAATACATCATTATTCGAATAGTATTCATCAGTATTCGAATAGTATTCGAATACATCAATATTCTAATACTCAAATATTCGAATACTCAAATATTCGAAGTTTATTCGTAGCATTCGTATACTTGTAAAATATTCGAATATTAAATTATTCCAATAGTCCCAGTCCTGTAGTCCTGTACCTCCTTAAGTTTAATTTGTATTCCTCATTAGCAAGCTAAAGAGATGAAGTAATAGAAACAAATTCAAGATGGAGACAAACTGAAGAGAATGGTGAAATTCTGAACTCAATACTAATCCTGCTTAGAAGGTGCAGTATGAGTCTTCCAGTGCAGTATGAGAAATGTGATCATAATGGTTCCTAGGTAATAATACAGGGTCGGGCAGCCGCTTTAAATCCCGTATAATAGTGATCCTCGAAATAGCCTCGTCACATAATATGTATGTAAGGGAATATTTAAGGCTTCTTGCCTCTGTGCATGTCTCGCGACGTTGAATTTCTTAATAGTAGGATGGGAACTGTTGTAGTACATCAAGGCTCGAGTAACTATGAATTCGTTGGGAAAGAATATCACATTTTATCGTTTTTGACTGAAATGGATTTAGCTCGCTACAAAAGTTCTTTCGGTTTATTGAACCAAAGTTTCTATTAAAAGTAAAAATATGTTATAAAGTTTTTTAATCAAAGTATTTTCCTTGGCATTCTAAAAGAGTTTGCCAATTTTCTGGTAGAAGTACAAGTAGGTGTAGTAGAAAATGGTATTTCAATACACCTAACATCACCTAACAGTGACGAACGAACTTTTGCACTGACCTAATAATTTCTTAGGTCATCAGGAAATGACAGGAACTTGATATGACGGGTGTACTGACAGTGCCATTAACTATTTAACCAGCGGAATTGCTAAAGAGCTCCTTAAATTTATTACACCAGGTTAGAACACAAATTAAAAAAACAAAAACCTGCTTTCTACCAGGTTTGGGACTATTTGTCGAATTCTTCGGTATTCGAATATTCGAATACTTCAGTTGCTCAATTATTTGGCGAATATAATTCGAATATCCAAGTATTCGAATACTACTCGAATTCCAAGTATTCGAATACTACTCAAATATCCAAGTATTCAAATACTATTCGAATATCCAAGTATTCGAATACTACTCGAATATCCAAGTATTCGAATACTATTCGAATATTTATGTATTCCAATACTAATGTATTATACATTATAACATTCGAATACTCAAATATTCGAGTTTATTCGTAGCATTCGAATACTTGTAAAATATTCGAATCTAAATTATTCGAATAGTCCCAGCCCTAGTTTCTACTGCTACAGAATATATTTCTCTGTGAAACGACATGTTTACCATTTAGAAGAGAAAATAAACGAAACAGGGATACTACATTATTAATGTCTTTGTTAAAAATTCTATCCATGATCTATTTCCTGTAGAAACCCCTGATTTTGATCTTTAGCGATATTAAATTGAAACGAAGGAAACTGATTAATTAAAAATTCACTTTTCTTAGGGAAAAATGTCGAAGGAATACGGTGTATTTGCGAAAATAATAATGTCTTGAAGGGTTTGCGTGTGATGGTATAGAAAGTGATTGCTCTCATACGCATTTGAAATCGTAGAAGTTCCGGAAGGAGAACTGCAGATTAATTTTCATCACCACAGCTTAGCCGCGGAAATGCGGATTACTTCCACGTTTATTCTGTAATAAGGTCGACAATACTTCATTACAGAGAGCTATAGGTAGAGGGGATTTCCCCAATGTCCTCCACTTTGAGAGGAAAGAAAAAGGTTCATTCAACTGTGACTCTGCGAAGGGAAAATATAATTAACAAACGGAATTAGACATTTTTTTTAAAGCATGCATTTTATTTGATACCTAATGTTAGTGAGAGGCATATTTTAGTACAGGGAGATGTAATTAAGGAAACAGGTACAAAGATACTTGTTAAGAAATATCACTATTCCCTTTTAAATGTTATGAATAGCAAATATCTATGAATAATAAATTTATATTATATGAATAATCAATTTATATATTTATACATTTATACAATTTATATATTTATAGTAAAAAAGTAAGGGGTTAAATGTTTAGTAGAAGTAGGTAAAGTAATTGCACAAACTTCTTCAATTTGTACCATTTTTTACGAATTAATATAATCGTAATAATTAATTTATACATTCGTACTGGTATTGTTCTTCAACTTTCAAATTTGTTTTTATACTTGTGTTATGAATGAGTGAACAAAAATTATGTGGCATTTCTAACAAAATTTATTTTGGAAGAATCATTGTACAAGAAGATTTTGTACTTAATAGGTACTTCAATTAATTTCGAAAATAATTTTAAACATCAATTTTATTACTATCAGGTAAAAATTTATTTCTATCCCTCCATATATAAGACTAATGTAAATTTTTGTTATTTATGTTCATTCGAGATGGCTTTTTTAGATAAATGGTGGTGTCAGAAAGAAAAGTATGTATGCACATACTATAAGACTATAACGATGCCCAACCGCAAGTAGTATATAACTGTTGCTGAACAGCCAGCCAACATTGACTCGGTATTAGATTTCGGGTATTGGAATGCGAATAAACAAATGTCTTTCTCTTAATGGCATTTTAAGTTATTTAAAGAAAGAGAAAGAAGTATTAACAATAATTTGTGGAAACAAATATCACTATATTAATGTAAACAAAACATATTTTACTAATTTTGTAAACAGAATAAATGAATAAGGCCAATATAATATCATTTGTACATATTTTTAATAGTTATTGAATAATACTCCAACAACTTCTGGCTCATGAAACAAAAGATTCTTAAAATTCCCCATTAATCCTCTCATGTTTGGAATTAAGCTGTAACTGACAAAATACAATGCAATATCGTCAGCTTTTAAAATCATCATCATTCTGGTTTTTGTACGTACATATGTTCAATTCGTGTGGAAGTGTTATTTGCAGTACACCCTCCACTTTAAGTTTGAAAAGTTAGGAAATACAGGCAGCAAGAAACTTTAAGGGGAAGAAATGCCAGTGGAGATAAAGAAACGAGGGAAGAAGTGGAAAGAGATTTTAAGCATTACGCGAAATGCTCAATCATTGTCAGCCTGTCTCGTGCTATCATTTCTTTTACACTGAGAAACCACTCAGAAATTTCAGAATTCAAATTGCCATTAAATTGAATTGGGAAAGTAATACCGAAGTCATTAATAACTGAGCAGTCCTTACTAAAAAATTTACAGGTTACTATTTGTTATTATAACCTTCACGACACTCTCAAATATCGAAGTAAGTCATTAATTGCTTACAAGTTAGAGTAGTCGTTGCAAACTATTTTGCAATAATAACGACTTTATGATTTATGCAATTTTATTATTATTTTCCTCAATGTTTTTTCATTGCTGTCAATTAAAAATGATTATTGTAAGCTGTCTTACAATATTAGTGAATTTTATTCTTTATTTAATTTTCCGGTTATGCATTGTCTTACTTAAAAATTAATTTATTCCATTCGCGTGATGAGTCGTTGAAATATATTTGAAAAAAAATATATTGAAATTCATTTTCGTTAGGTAATTGTGCTGAATGGAACAGGCGCGAAAGATTATTCAATCTTGTTGCACTTTCACTACCGGTATTATGCAATAGGAGCAGCCGACGTTCTAGGTCAGCCTCCACAACAGAAAACGATCGCTTATGCAGCTGACCGCGAACACGAAGTAGCTTCAATGTAATCGGTCAAGTTGAGTCGTCAGCCTTGCTGGCCAGTTATCTGAATACAATTGGGTCAAGGTTACCGTACGCCAGACAAATACACCCGCCTTCTGGTCGTTTATTTTTGACGACTGACAACGAGCATGTCACATCAATGGCTGACAGCTTGTGTTGGTGATTTTCTGCAGAGCAAGGTAGTTCAGTCTTTTTATTGGCATTAAAGGAAAGTGAAATGAGAAGTGATTTAAAACTAGGAAAATGTACTTTATTACATTAATAAGGAAAATAAAATATATGTTTCCGAGTAGGGCTGGGACTATTCGAATATTTTACAAGTATTCGAATGCTACGAATAAACTTCGAGTATTTGAGTATTCGAATACTGATGTACTTAAACTTGAATACCTAAGAATACTAAAGAACTTGATTTATAATTCACACCATACTACTCGAATACATCAGTATTCGAATACTTAAATATTCGAATAGTATTCGAATACTTGGATATTCGAATAGTATTCGAATACTTGGATATTCGAATAGTATTCGAATACTTGGATATTCGAATTATATTCGCCAAATAATTGAGCAACTGAAGTATTCGAATATTCGAATACCGAAAAATTCGACAAATAGTCCCAACCCTACTTCCGAGGGGTTGCAAACGGTTATGATATCGGTTTCGGTTCTGGTAACAATCATCGACTGTCAATCATTATTCTCGAAATAATCTTGAAATAGTTACGAGTGAAAATGGTTCTGGTCTCTACTCTCTATCGGTTAATCGGTTTCTGTTCCGGTTCTACCCCATCGATATATTATCGGTTCCGGAAACGAACGAAATATTTTTCCGGAACAGAAACAGAAATGAAATGAAATTATTAATCCTATTGCAAGGGTGAAAACGATATAATTGAAATAAAAATTTCGGTTAATAACGTTATTATTTTGTTTTCGAAGCACAATTTAAGTTACAAAATTTAAATAATATAATTAAATAATATAATTTATTAAAAAATTTAAATTGAGCGCGCCCCTTATTTTTATCATGAATATATTTGTACCTGAATATGAACAGTAGATAAATTCTGTGATTTCGGATTTTTATTCTGTATAATTTATTTTTTATACAGTTTATATTGTTCGAGGCTTTCGGCTGTAAGCCTCAAAACTCTATTTTGTATAATATATAATATATATAATATTAGCAAACTACCACCGCGTTTCGTTTCGGGCCTAAGAGATATTCAGGACTCCATGAAAACACATTTCACTCATTTTCACCACCCCCTGGGGGTTGATTAGGGCAAAATCCTGAAATTGGTTTTTAGGCATTTGTGTGGATAACCTTTGTAAGTAAAAACCAAGTTAATATCTAATCGGGCCTAAGAAATAATAAGTAGTCCAAGAAAATATATTTCACCCCTTTTTACCCCCTTCGGGTTGGAATTTAAAAAAATCCCTTCTTATCGAGCACTTACGTTGCAAAAGGAATATACCCTCCGAATGTAATTTCTCTAAGGTCCGTGGTTTGGACTGGACGAATCAGTGACACAATGATTATATAAATATAGATTTAATATTATATAATATATACTATATAATTATAATGTATAATATTTTTTAATATAACTACCAAATGCAATAAAATTGGTTAAAAATAAGTTTTTTATAAATTCTGAAATACCCGGTTTGCAACAAAATTTGGTTTCTGTTCCATATTAATCGAAACAAAATTACTATTATCGAAGCTGAACCGAAACGAAACAAAAAAAATTCCTTCCAGGTCCCTAGTTAGATACAAGTTATACAGTAAATTCTCGAAACCGACACATACCTAAATTAATGTTATAAAACCGATATATAACTGTTATGAAACCGATATAACATCGGTTCTGCAGTAGGGCTGGGACTATTCGAATAATTTAATATTCGAATATTTTATAAGTATTCGGATGCTACGAATAAACTTCGAATATTTGAGTATTTGAATGTTATTATTCGAATACTATATATTCGAATACATCAGTATTCGAATACTTAAATATTCGAATAGTATTCGAATACTTGGATATCTGAATACTTAAATATTCGAATAGTATTCGAATACTTGGATATTTGAATACATCAGTATTCGAATACTTAAATAGCATTTGAATACATCAGTATTCGAATACTTAAATAGCATTCGAATACTTAAATAGCATTTGAATACATCAGTATTCGAATACTTAAATAGCATTCGAATACTTAAATAGCATTCGAATACTTAAATATTCGAATAGTATTCGAATACTTGGATATTTGAATACATCAGTATTCGAATCAATCAACTGAAGTATTCGAATATTCGAATACCGAAAAATTCGACAAATAGTCCCAGCCCTATTCTATGGAACCGTAGCTAGAATCGATATAGTCTGAAATTTCGGTTCCTGTAACAGTTATTCAGAATATCGGTTCATTATAACTGTTTCACTCAGAATCGATATACATATACCTAACAGTTTGAAACTATCGGTTCCGACCCAATAAATTGACTTTATGACACATTAAGGGTAGATTCACACTATCCGACCGTCGAAACATTCTTCAATGGGTTCAACATGATAACATTCGCATTGTTCCGTCCGGCGATCATCTAACGACCGGCAGATAGTGGCCAGCATGTTCAGGAAAAAGTTGGAAGGTGCATTGACACTATCCGTCTAGCTAGGCGGCAGGCTATCTGTCCGACAGCCTAATGTAACTTCAAATATAAAGGCCACAGGTAAACATTTATCGCAGCGGGTTCCGACGGAACTCAAAAGAATCGGCAGACTCTCCGCTTCAAAATGAACTTAAGATAATGATGTTCCGACCATCCCTCGCAGAGATACAGCAAGTTGAAGAAAAAATGGAATTTGTACCATTTCTGAGCATATTTTCGAAAGGACATATTACACCGAAATGTTAACCGAATCGAAAAAGCAATAGATGAGTTTTAAAGAGAAAATTCTGATCTTTCTGTTGTTTTTTTCATAAACGTCCTACGATGATTGCATCGCTTGCTAGAAGCAACAAAAGTAAAAAAAAAGATTTTTGCTTCAAAGTTGAATAACTCGGCCCAAAAAAATCGCACAAGAAATTTGTTACTCTGCTTTTACACAAAAAGGTGGTCGCTTTCGACTGGTGCAAATGGCATCTCTGTAGAAAAATTCATACTCCCGGTGGAACATCGCAAAGTTGAAGAAATTTTTTTACAATTGACTAGATAAACTATTGTACTAACTAAATCTTCTTCGTTTTTTTATTTCAGATAACCCAGTTCCAAATAATCTTGGTCACCGCAAAACGTGTTTCTAAACAGCTTCCGGGAAATTAGTTGTAATTTTGCAATAACTAAATATTTGTATACCAAACATAATATAATAACCTGTTAAAGTGTCCCTCACCTGAATTCAAAAACCATTGCATAAAAATATGCATGTATTTTCTGAGATAAATTCCCAAAGAATCGATTCTTTTTCTACCCCCTGACGGTAGCTAGCCCCTTAAATCCCGCTGCGGCGCAATTACCTTCATTGGCCCGCCTACTTTTCACGCTGTAACTCTCGCAATTTCTCGAATTTTTCAATGGAATCCTTTTTAAAATACTTCTAAGGCCTGTGGCTATCATAAACAATTGAAAAAGTCCATTTTTTGACCCCGAAATACCCATGTACCTCCTGAAGAAGCGTAGCTCTTAAACTTTCCGATCTTTAATAAATACTAATCTGTGTGTGAAAAATTGAATTTCCTGTGCAAAGGAGAAACTCAACTGAACATAGTAGGAGAGCCTGGGGAGGTTTGATACAGTCTAAAGCCACGTGCAGATTTGTAACATAACCGCGTACCGTAACACCGTAACGTAACAATGCGGACGGTAAGTATTCGCAACTCTGCAGCGTAACAAAATTTGGATACGGTGTTATGTTACGAGCTTGTTTGGCCCAGTGTGGTATTTGATCGTCACATGGTCTAAATTTTAGATGAATCGAAGTGCTAGGTACTTAAAAAAAATTCTTAAATTTTGGTATATTTTTAGCCCATAAAATAGTATTCCCCCGTAAGTTCACGAAATTCGTAAGAAATTATTTATATGCCTTCGTAATTCATGATTTGCCTCTGAGGTTTATACAGACATATGTAGTATATGGCATGTTTCCGCCAAGTAGGGTGGTAAGCCTAGTTTGCTTTGTGCTGCTGCAATTCCACTGAACTCGGATCTCTTGAAACCTACGACATGCTAAGCACACTGATTACGCGAAACGCTGGGGACACCGAGGATAATTGTCCGCGTCTCCCGTTGGAGAGTGGGACAATTTATCCTTGTTACGAGGGATTCCTTACGATTCTCTAACTGCGAACAGGGATCGTGTTGTGACAGTTGTAGTTTGTACGTCAGAGTTTTAAATGCTTCCTTTGGATAAGTGCCGATATTTTACAAATCTACCAGGAATTTATTTCATAAGATTTTAAGTTGACGCTAAAATTGTGTAATATTGTTATATGTGGTATCGAAATCCACTAGCTATTGTATCACCGTAGTAGGATTTATACAAAAATCGACTATTGAAAAAACCGGTTTCGAATTCCATTATTCTCGAAAAACCGGTTTTCCATTTTTCACAAAAAAAATATAATTGAAATACAAAATAAATATTTGTACTTATTTTAAAAATGTTCAGTTTCCTTAATATTATGGAATTACAAAAATATAACAAAATAAAGTAGACTGTATCTATACAAAACCAAATAAATAAATAAAAATTAAATTAACTAAAATTCGTACAATTTTTGAGTTCTTTTAATATTTATGGAGCTACAAAAATATAACATAATAAAGTAGACTGCATACAAAACAAAATGAAAAAATCTAAAATAATTAAAATCCGTACAAAATATAAATCTTTTGAAAGGTGGTACCAAATTATAAATCTTTATTCCATTTAGTATTTTTTTCTGAAAATATGAACTCATGAAGATTAGTTTTATAGTAAACTGTTACGTACTACAGTATGCTTGTGTCCGAGGCGATTTCAAGTAAAAATGTTAACGTTTTTAATTAAATAATTCAATCATTTCCTCATATTAATTCTAGTATATAACACCGGTTTTTTTAAATAAAAACCAGTTTTTAAAAAAAACGTTTTTTAAACTTTAATAACTTTAAAAAAAAACTCTTTTTTTTTAAATAAAAACCGACAAACCCTACACGGTATATGTGTAAATATACACAGTATGCAGATGCGCAAATGTTATCGATTAGGTAACCGCAAGTGATTGGTAATAAAAAGTTACTGTCCAGTTTTTGTAAGATAAAACGTGTTTTCCTTTGCAGATAATACGCATTTCCGAAGAACCGCGCCAACGCAACAGTAGAACGCGCTACGTTGATGTCAGAAGTGCGATTTGTTCGGATGAAGTGACAGTGCGATGTGAGCGTGAAGACTTAACGCGTTACTTTGGTGCCGGAAGTATACCAATAATCAGCATCTGTTGCTGGCAATGAGTGTCTGGTATGTTACAAATATCACAATTGTACAAAATGTAATTAACGAATTCCCTCAAACACTTTGAGTCAATTATACCACTGTGGTACTTGTTAGTTTTTAAAAGCATGACTTTCCTCAATTATTTATATATAATCAATTATTTATACTAGATTTCAGTAGTTGAAACTTAAAACTGATAGAAACAAAGAGGTTTTCTGAGATCTAGATTTATCTATTTACTAGCTTTACTACTCGGCTTCGCCGGAAATTTTGATTCTGATTTTATAAAAAAAATCGTTATTTATATTTTTTTTTGAAAATAGTCACATTCATTTGGATTAGCTAGGAATAATGAGCTGGGACACATCTCCTGACCCCAAACTTTACTGTTCGAAAGTTTTTAGGTGACAGACAAACACACAAACACTTTCTGCGTTATATATTAAGATTTTCTTAACTGCAGTATTTTGTTTCAAATTATGTTCCCAGCAAAATGTCCCATAAAATTATGGTATTATAAAAGTACGTAGGATATTATACAAAAATATGTAGATGCTTTATACATTTCTTCAAAAGTGAAACCAATTTTATTAACTTTTTATCACAGTCGTTAAGCTTAAATAATATTTACTGTAATACATTTCCTCGTCACCTATTAGTTTCGGAGATATTCTTTTGGAAAAATTAAAAAAACACCCTCTATGTAGTATAATAAGATTTCAGTAAATTTCATTTAATAATTTATATTAAATTCTACCCTTGTGCAGCCGCCATTGTTTAAATCAGTAAGGGTCAAGGGTGTCCGCAGACGTATTTTCCAGGGGGGTGGCAACTTTGGGGTGACGGTAAAGAAAAATATTAATGAAAAAGAAAAATGAAATGCGTGGTGCGAGTTAGGGCTGGGACTATTTGTCGAATTTTTCGGTATTCGAATACTTCAGTTGCTCAATTATTTGACGAATATAATTCGAATATCCAAGTATTCAAATACTATTCGAATATCCAAGTATTCGAATACTATTCGAATATCCAAGTATTCGAATACTATTCGAATATCCAAGTATTCGAATACTATTCGAATATTTAAGTATTCGAATATCCAAGTATTCCAATACTATTCCAATATTTAAGTATTAGAATAATATGTTGTGAATTATAAATAAAGTTTTTTAGGTTCATTTGTCAGGGTAAAATCTTGTAAGCTAATTTTGACTCACTTCACACCATATTATTCGAATACTCAAATATTTGAAGTTTATTCGTAGCATGCGAATACTTGTAAAATATTCGAATATTAAATTATTCGAATAGTCCCAGCCCTAGCGCGAGTGCTACCCTTCTTACTTTTTTCAACCCAGTTTGAAGTGCCAATTTAATTAAAAATTTACAAATATTCACTTTTCAGTATAATCTTAATAAAGATCAGTTTTTAAAAATGAGCAATATTATCTCAAAATCCAGGGGTAACTACCCTCTATGCCCCCCGGACGCCCATGGTAAGGGTTGAAGAATATTCGAGGGTGGCTGGATTTAATGTTAAAACTGGCTGAGAGAAACGAAAATAGAGCAATATGACACCCCATCGATCATAGTTCCGCAATCCCGTTGATCCTCGCTGAAATTGATCTCGAGATGTCTCCCGATGAAGGTGATCGAGTTAGGAGACATCGCGGCTCCGCCATCTGTACATCCGCGATCGGCGCTGAGAAAGGAACTTAATCGAAGTGAATGGCTTATAAAGGCGCGCACGGACGAATGTTTCATTCAGTTCAGCCAACGTGACCGTAGCTAAACGAGCCGGCCCTAGTGCATCTATACAACAAGCGAGCCGCTTACTACTTCCCACTTTTACTACGCGTCGAAAGGAATTCTTGTGGTGCCAAGTCGGGTCGAGCTGCTTCCATGATTCGTTCTCCAAGTGGTGCAAGTTCTGAATCGAGAAATCACATTCCCGCCAGCAGTAGAAAATTATTCTATTTCGTTCCACGGTAACTGAAAATGTATGCCGACTGATACTACTTTCCTTTCGCGGATAGCGAGCTTCAAGGCAAAGCATTCGTTTAGCATTCGAGCAACAGTAAACGTGTTTACTGGAACAGGCACAGAGTTGGCGGTTTCTACTGTATGCTGATAATGGGAATTATATTCTTTGGAGGAAGTAAATGGTATCGTAATCTGAGGACTCTGTTGTTCTAGACGCGTTTGACACGGAGGTAGCTTGAATTAAATTGGGATAAGCGCGAATTAAACGCACACTGATCGGGAAAATGCAAATTTCACTCCTTCGTTCGAAGGATTCATCTGAAGTTGTGGCAGCTGCAACGTGGTTCTAATGATGTGGATGCTTGGGAGAAATAGTTGTATTTAATATACGTAGGAAGTAGCTGCTTAAGGGGTCAGTCCACTGTGACGGTTTAAAAAATTAAGCTATATTTAAAGATTTTTTTCTCCGTAGATACAACAGATAATGCATTAAATCTTTTTGATATTTATTAAGCTACTCTTATATTATACCAAAAAAATTAAAAAGAATATTTTCAATTTGTGTTACTTGTTTTTTTTACACCGTCAATATGGCATTTAAGGCAGGATACCAACTTTCACTGCGATTTTGGAGGCGTTTTTCATGAATTTGTTTTGCATACAAAGAATGCGCAGAAACAAAATCGGTTTTAGTCATTTATTAATGTAACTTTAATCTGTAATTACACATTTTTTGAAACTGAAAAAGTAAAAAATAATCTATTGTAGGTGGCGCCAGAATACATTCCTTTGGAGGAACACCATTAAACGGCGTGTCAAATTCCACTCTGTACCTGGCTCCTAGAAAAAAAACAAAGAATGTACCTATTAACAACAATATTTTTTAATGCTGTACGTAGGGATTTTAAGAAATTTTGAATTTTAAGAAAATGGCGGTCATTTTAACAAAAAGGTCAATTTTATAGGGTAAAAAATTATAAAATTGTGCACCAAAAAAAATAACAACACTACAGCAAAAGTCCTACGTACATCATTAGATTATATCACGGAGAAGAATTGTGCAAAGTTTCAAGTCAATCCGATGAAAATTGTAAGAGTAATTTGACACGCCGTCAAACGGTGTCCCTCCAAAGGAATGTATTTTGGCACCACCTACAAGAGATTATTTTTTACTTTTTCAGTTTCAAAAAATGTGTAAATACAGATTAAAATTACATTAATAAATGACTAAAACCGATTTTGTTTCTACGTATTCGTTGTATGCAAAAAAATTCATGAAAAACGCCTCCAAAATCGCAGTCAAAGATGGTATCCTGCCTTAAACTAAAACGTTATGTTCGCGATGCAGGTGATTTCCCGGCTTAAGCTTATCCGAAACAAAAAATTCGACAAATTTTTTAATCTGTATAAGAGTCGCTATCGTCCGTACCTCAATTAACAATTTTTGCCGAAAAATAACCGAGATTTTTCTCGAGGAACATTCCAGTAAACACCATTTTGAGGAACTTTTTCCTTCAAACCGGCGCCATTTTTTTATTTCTCAAAAAATACCGTTTTTGTTTAAGTGCCATATTAACGCTGTAAAAAAAACAAGTAACACAAATTGAAAATATTCTTTTTAATTTTTTTGGTATGATATAAGAGTAGCTTAATAAAAACCAAAAAAGATTTATTTCATTATATGTTGCATTTACAGAAAAATCTTTAAAAATAGCTTGATGTTCGACCATTCATAGTGGAATACCCCCTTAAAGGGCCATTGGGTACGAATGAAAAATATCGTTGTTCTTGTCTTGGCTCACTGTATAAACCCACAAAGTTGCGTTCCAATCGGCGGGTGTGGGTTCGTGGTGTTCCCTTATTAGCCAGATCGAGTTCAATTCCCTTTCCAGCAATTACACGGAGTTACCATACAGTACGTAAAGTTGCTGTTAGGTATTATACATTCATTATCCTCTTAGAGACCTTCGAATTCCCAGTGCGTCAAAACCGAGAGGCGGAACTAGGTACCGCGACAATCATACACTAATGGAATGTGCTTTGTTATGTCTTACTCAAAGTTCCTTATTACAATCCGCACGGAGATACATATTTACCACTCTGGATGTCTCACATTATAAAGTTACGACGCAAAACTAACTTTCCCAGTGGCTCCCGGTGATACCAGACACTGCTTCATCCACGACATTAACCTTCTTATACAGGGTGTCCTAAAATTGCGGGACTTCCCGGAACATGCAATATCCTGATGCAAAAAGACGTCGAAAAGTCCTTTACCGTTTTGGGATCCGAGGCTTCGTTCTCGAGATATTAACAGTTGAATATTAGCGGTCCAACTTCCGGGCCGCGCGGTTTAAATCCGAGTCAGCTGAGCGCGGAGCATTAACCGATTTTCATGGTTTGAACCAGCGCGGCCAACTCCACTGCGCGTGTGGGTATCTATCTACGCATGTATCCTGCGTGTGCGTGCGAGCGTGCGCTGCCGCGCGCTCAGCTGACTCGGCTTTAAACTGCGCGGCGCGGAAGTTGGATCGCTAATATTCAACTGTTAATATCTCGAGAACGAAGCCTCGGATCCAAAAACGGTAAAGGACTTTTCGATGTCTTTTTACATCAGGATATTGCATGTTCCGGGAAATCCCACAATTTTGGGGCCTGTATAGTAGCTCCCGGTGATAAGCAGGTACCGGATCGTCCGCTACTAACAGAATCTAAAACTAGCACAAGTTCTCGGCTTCGCAGCCGCCAATCTCATTGCCCTCAGCCTCGGCTTGTAACAAGTCCGTTGAATTTGTCACAAACCCTATTAAATAATAGACAAAGAAGCTATAGGGTTATACCTACGTAAAAAAGGTAAGGGTGACCTTGAAAACTTATTTGAAAAATGTGTAGGGGGACGTAATGTGATCACCTTGAAGGACATTCAAAACCGCATCATCTACGATAAAAAAAATTTTGATTGGTCCACCAACAACAAAAATAATAGAGATGATCATGTTATGCTGTTCACTCTGCAGAAAAAGCAGAACAAAATCTGCACATAGTTATTAAATCCCGTATTCGACAACGTTAATGCACTATTAGAAAATTAGTATTTGGAATTCGAAATTCTACCAGACCTAACTCAACATGGCGCCTCCAGGAATGTAAGTTACTTATTATTTACCTATTATGTAAACGTTGTTGTGAATCTTGAGCTTCAAAATACTTTTCGATACTAATAATAATAGCTAACTAACCAAACTATTCATACTTCGCTTAAAATTTCCAACTTATGTAATTTGATATCAAAACAGTAGAATATTAGAGCGGTCTTAAAATAGAGCGGTTTTAAAAAATGAGGCTTTCTCAATTTTCTAATTATGTATGTACATGAATGCAGTTGCAACAAAATTTTCATAACGCCACTTCTTAATTTTGAAAGTAGAAATTTATTAATAAATCCGCGGCACAAATTATGGAAGAACGCTTTAAATATCACATACTATACAAATTTTATTTTAAAATTTACAATTTTAAATGCTATCAAAAACATTCATCTATTACGAACATTATCAATATTCACAATTAACTACTGCATGGCTAACAAAATTCTGTAGTTTGAAGAAGAAATTATATTGGGTGTTCTATAAACGCTTTGTTACAAAGATATAAACAAATGTTTAATGCAATACGAAATATAGGAAAATGGCTTTCCCACTGCAGACTCTGAAAAGTAGATCACATTTAGTGTGTCTATGTAAATGTTTATCACGAAGTTCATGAACAAAACGTTTATAGCTGATCTTATAACGTTTCCTTCTTATCTCCTCTTGTAGAATAAACTTACGCAGTTTGTCGCGAACCGCTCGGGATGCTCTGCATAAAGATATGAAAGATTTCATACAGGGTGTCCGATAAATCATAGTACAATCGACAAAAGGAGGTGCTTCCTTATAAACAAAATAAGTAAAAAATATAGAACGAAGTTTGTATAGCTAGTATAAATAATTTTAAAATTAATGTTTAATCTTTGAATATTACATTATTCCTTACGAAATATGTTAGAAGAATATTATTCTGGATATTAGTATAATAGTAGGAATTATAATATTTTTATACAAATTTGTAATGTTGGCATCAGATTCGATTAACTTAATGAAAAGCACATGAATGTGTTTTATACTTTTAATATCCACACCCTCTGAAACCTTAATAAGATCGATTTCAATGAAATAATTTTAGTGATACTATATACTCCTCTTTTGTGTTTTTTTAGAGCATTTCCATAGTGTTTATATACGTTTATTATTTCGCACATTATTGTTGCTTAAGCTCTTTATGCAATTTATAAATTATATTCATTTTAGTGACAAGCATTTTAGTGAAGAGAATCAGTCAATGTTAGGATTCCATCCAGATGATTACACGAAGGTGGTAAAAGTTACACATGTTTGTGAGGATGTTGAAAATAATAACAGTGAAAATAAGGATAACACTTTCGATGACAAAACCGGTCTGACGCAATATTCCTCGAATTCTAAAGGCGTATTTGCACAGGTAAGAGTAATGTGCTTGCCAGAAAATATAATTATGTATCATCTTATCTGTGATGGTAAACTAAATAGTGTTTAACTGAAAAAGATTAAAAATTATGTGTACATCTAAATCACAATCTTCTATTGGGTTGCATATTACTTCGAGTAGCTGTATAATATGTTACATAATAATCTGTTCCAGTGTTTGGTGTCTGGTGCAATTTTGTTACTCGCAGCTGGTGGTGGAATGCCAATTGGTTACAGTGCTATACTTTTACCACAGTTGACTGAAGATAATGGCACAATGCACGCAGATCAAGAACTTAGTTCCTGGATAGGTACGCAATCACTTTAAAACTACTTTTTATTTTCAGCTGAACTATATTCCGTTTTTATCTTTCCTGAAATGCCTGCTTATCACTTTGAGTGACGTCGGCGTGTTTCGAACGTTCGAGAACCGAATAGTTTTACGAAACAAAGAAATGGTCTTACAAGTAGTAACTGGCTTGAAAATTTCTAATTTGAGAAATGACCATTCTATGTAATAAAATCTAATCGCTGCATTATTAAAGAATATCGATTACTGACTGAATGGCTACAGACTACTTCAGATAATAAAGATCCTACTTTCCTTAGATTCAAATTTTTTTAAAAGTATTTTGAAGAAAATAAAAAGGATTTATTATGATACCTAACATATACGCTACTATTTTCCAAAATCAGATTTCTGTTTATTGCTATAATTTCCCTAAAACTGATTAGAATTGAAGGAGTTACATATTATAATATTTATTAATGCACGCTGCACAGGTTTCACACCTTTTTACAATATTTCGAAACGGGCGGTAATGTATCCTTCGCGTAAGCGTCAATGGCGTTTAAAACTCTACGAGAAAGTTCAAGAACCAGTCGTCAGGTTCAAGGGTACTTTGCAATCACTGTGGAATACATTACTGGTTAGACCGAGTGTGCCACACAGTGCGATTGACCTACATACCGTCTGATTGGATAATTTTTATCAATGAGAGTAAAGGCCAAGTGTAATCGCCAAGGACTTCGCCTTGTCATTTAAACACCTATTTTAAGTGTCACAATATCCTGGTGTTATGGTCCAAGAATATCACACAATACTATCCTGTACGAATAATAACGTATATATGTATAATAAAAATAAGAATGAGAATTCTTCCGATTAAAATAATGAACAGTCATTGTGAACAATATTTAAAATATTTCATACTTTTCTTTTTATTTACTAAACACCAGTTAATCGAGTACTCGAATATTCGAGCAGCTTGAAATTCGGACCGAGCCGAGACTCGATTTCCGGGGTGAGCCGAGATCCCGTAAAAACCCAGCGGCTCGGCAAAAACCGAGTAGCTCGAATTGTTTCGAGTGGCTGGATAGAACCGAGTAGCTTCAATTGTTTCGAGCGGTTGGATAGAACCGAGTAGCTCGAATTGTTTCGAGCAGCTCGGCAAAAATCGAGTAGCTCGAATTGTTTCAAGCGGCTCGGCAGAAATCGAGTAGCTCGAATTGTTTCGAGCGGCTGGATAAAACCGAGTAGTTCGAATTGTTTCGAGCGGCTCGGCAAAAACCGAATAGCTCGAATTGTTTCGAGCGGCTGGATAGAACCGAGTAGCTCGAATTGTTTCGAGAGGCTGGATAGAACCGAGTAGCTCGAATTGTTTCGAGCGGCTGGATAGAACCGAGTAGCTCGAATTGTTTCGAGCAGCTCGGCAAAAATCGAGTAGCTCGAATTGTTTCGAGCAGCTCGGCAAAAATCAAGTAGCTCGAATTGTTTCAAGTGGCTCGGCTGAAACCGAGTAGTTCGAATTGTTTCGAGCGGCTCGGCAAAAACCGAATAGCTCGAATTGTTTCGAGCGGCTGGATAGAACCGAGTAGCTCGAATTGTTTCGAGAGGCTGGATAGAACCGAGTAGCTCGAATTGTTTCGAGCAGCTCGGCAAAAATCGAGTAGCTCGAATTGTTTCGAGCAGCTCGGCAAAAATCAAGTAGCTTGAATTGTTTCAAGTGGCTCGGCTGAAACCGAGTAGTTCGAATTGTTTCGAGCGGCTCGGCAAAAACCGAATAGCTCGAATTGTTTCGAGCGGCTGGATAGAACCGAGTAGCTTCAATTGTTTCGAGCGGTTGGATAGAACCGAGTAGCTCGAATTGTTTCGAGCAGCTCGGCAAAAATCGAGTAGCTCGAATTGTTTCGAGCAGCTCGGCAAAAACCGAGTAGCTCGAATTGTTTCGAGCGGCTCGGCAAAAACCGAGTAGTTCGAATTGTTTCGAGCGGCTCGGCAGAAATCGAGTAGCTCGAATTGTTTTGAGCGGCTGGATAGAACCGAGTAGCTCGAATTCTTTCGAACGGCTGGATAAAACCGAGTAGCTCGAATTATTTCGAGCGGGTGGAAAGATTCGAGCTACTCGATTCTCTTGAGCTCTTCGATCGGCTCGATTTTTTCGAGTACTCGAACAGCCCTTAATAAGTAAAAAATACGAACGACTGAAAAAAATCTCTTTTATTACCAACCTAAACTGACAGTCAGCTACTAGGTACATCATGGGTGTCCAACCTTTTGGCTTGCCTGGGCCGCATTGAGCGAAGAGAAAATGTGTTGGGCTACATATAAAATATAGTACAATATAGTTAATTAATAACAAAACTTCCTTTATCCTTGTATATTTTTTATTATGATGTTAAAAAAAGGAGCGCAGCACAAACATATAACTACTTAGTGGAATATTTGCCGTTTTTGTGAAACTAATCATTTATGATCTTGTGGGGCCGCATTATTAACTACCCAGGACCGCATGCGGCCCGCGGGTTGGACACGCCTGTACCAGATACTTCTCTCCATAGTCACCGAGTATCTGTAAACACTAGGATGGTCCTTATTTATACGTATCGATTTTTTTTTTGTAGTTCTTTGCTCTCACCCCCTAGAACGGGATGCCATTTGATAAAAAAATAGTCCCTGTATTCGAACACCATTATCTAAAAAATGGTTGGAAGCACGAACAACTTATATACACAGTAATTGTAGAAAATTGAATGCTCTTTTAACATTATTTGAACAAAATTTCGATAGGGCTTACCATTTTTGAGAAATTCTTCAAATTCAAATCTTTGATGAATTCTAAACTTCAAGGCCTGGTCGGCACCCTTTCCTATTGTCCGATTGCAATAATCTTTTCCAGAGACTATTTTTTTATGAAATGGGACTATATTAGGAGGCGAGAGCAAAGGGAATCGCCGATTGAAAATAAGGGCCACCCAAGCAAACACTTGTACCGAGGAACTAATTTACAAATTCCGGTGTCAAGACCAGTAACCCCAGTAGCAATGAAATTGTAAGATTGCTTCACTTCATCATCCGGGCTGAAGTGCTTTATGATCATCAGATGATGTTAAAGCTGTGATAGCCACCAGAAATGTATGTTCCATTCATTCTTATGGATTCCAATACGTTATTTTACAGCTTCGGTTCACAGCCTCGCAACACCTATAGGATCCCTGTTGTCCGGCGCACTTTTGGATGGAATCGGTAGACGTGGCTCTTTGCAGTTGTCGGCTATCCCACTTTGCGCTGGTTGGATCATTATAGGTTTCGCTAGAAGCATACCATGTCTTCTAATAGGAAGAGTCGTGTTGGGCTTTGCTGTAGGTCTAATGGCTGTACCAGCTCAGGTATGATATTACAATACATTTCTCACGGAACCTTTAAATACTGAGCCCCAGCTGTTGGTCTCGGACTAATAACGAATAGGCACATAGTGAACGATAACCGATTAAGGAGATGAAATAAAATTAGACCTCGGAAATGTAGCAAACTCTATTTTTCCCAATTTTACTTATTTCTACTAATCATTCAGATTATCACACGGTGGCCCTAAAATATATTCTACACAACTGTCAGGCTAGTTTATTTGATCTTTTTATGTATTATTAGAGAATTTAGTGTAAATGTACAGTATATGCAGTTTTCTCGAAATTCAAGTACTGGAGTTGATTCCAATAGGTTTTGCTGGGCGAAATGGCTGATCCAGGACTCCGTGGGTTTCTAACGGGCGGTTCGCTCGCGTTTTACTGCCTTGGCATCCTTCTGATATACGCCTTGGGAGCCACGTTTACTTGGGATATCGTTGCTTTCTGCGCTACTATACTTCCTGCTATAGCACTGATTGCGTTAACCTTGGTACCTGAAAGTCCCGCTTGGCTCGTGAGGCAGAAGAAGCCCGGCAAGGCGAAAAAAGCTTTGCTGTGGCTGAGAGGAGGAAACATAGAACAGGTACTATCTTTTAAAGTTTAAACAATGAAAACGGAAATTTAATTTTTAAATCAATAACAAGGATCGGTGATGTAAAAATTCATATCAATTCGTTTGCTATTTCCATGTTTGAAGATGAGATACTTTATATTACAGATTAATTCTAAAATCAGAAGTTTCGTTAAAAGTGGCGCTTTATCTTGCAGGTGAATGCCGAGGTAGCCGTTTTAGAGGCCCGAGCGAAAACGGATTTAGCGCGAACGGTCACGAACGTGTCATGGATCGAACAGGTTTCCTCAGCGATTTACACAATCCTTGATCCGAGCGTCTTAAAACCTCTGACGATCATCAACATTTTCAATATTCTTCAGCTAATTAGTGGGACATACGTCGTCGTTTTCTACGCAGTTGATCTCGTCCAAGACATTGGTGAGAGTAGTTGTCACATTGATGTAGAAATACAGAAACCAGGAAGAAATAATCCAAATATGAATTTAATGAATATTGTTTAGTTTTTGAAATTCTGGTAGAATTACAGCCGCGTCTCTTAATTCTGTAATCTTATTATTATTGTTGTGTACAGGTGGGGATGGTATAAACAACTATTTAGCTGCTGTGATTACAGCAATTGTCAGGCTTTTATTCAGCTTGGTGGCAAGTGCTCTGTTGTTGAAAGTGGGCAGAAGATGTCTGGGGATGTTGTCAGCACTAGGAAGTGCCTTGGCCTCCTTAATTATTGCGGTGTACATGTTAACCAGGAAAGAATCTTCTTTTCTAGATGCAAGTTACCCATTTTTATACAGAAACCAATATGTACAGCTTGCGGGGAAAAAACGTGCAAAAATGAAGTCGAAATTTGGAAATAAATTTTTTTCATGCGAGGCTTCATTTTAGTAAATAACAACTTTGAATTTTCGGTATTATAAATGTTGTAATTTATGATGAAAAGTATTCTAAGATTTGGATGTTAGATGGTTATTTAAAATTATGAAAGAGACAAGCGAGTTTAATTAACAAAATCTGAGTGTGTTAATAATTTTATAATTCGATTTATGAGACAAGAGTTAAGTCTATTTTAGGCAGATGCTCTAATATATTAAGTTCGTCATTATATCAGTTTGGTAATTTATGTATTTCAGATTTATGTTGTTGGCATTTGTCTTCTGGTATACGTGGGCGCAAATACTTTGGGATTGATGACACTTCCAGGTTTAATGGTAGCCGAGTTACTTCCACAACGAGTCCGAGGTATTGGCGGTGGTTGTAATTTTTTCCTGTTCAATTTGCTCATCTTTATAACCACGAAAGTGTTTCCTATGGTATGTTCGCAATTATATATAATTTAATAATTTAGTCGTACTATTAAATTTTACAATTAATAATTAGTTCTTGAAAAATAATCATTTTTAAGTTACATTTCTGACAAAATTAAGAACGTTAATTGTTCCTATTAACTTAAGTATATGAATAACAGAAGGTTAGGACTTTTTTACATGAATAAGCTATTGTGCACTGTGTAGGTACATACATTTTCTGATTTTCATTTATTATCGAAAAAGGTGAAGGAAGCAGTAGGCGTTACTGGAATTTTTACAATATTTGGTACTGCCGCACTCTTGGAGGGCGTCTTCATTTATGTTGCCTTACCGGAAACGAAGAATCGTACGCTTCAAGAAATTGAAGATTATTTTCAGGTAAATTATAATAACAATTATTTACGATTAACAAGCACGAAATTGACTATTATAAATATATTTCTGATTGCAAAAATCCGTAAATTTAACAATTTCTTTCCTATTCGTATTGTATCCTTGCAATTAATCTAAATCAAATTTCGCAACCTTTCACAAAAAGAATAATTTTGTTACGAATTATACACTTCGTAAGTATTCTGCAAATTGTAGTTGCTTCATTCTGAAAATTCAGCTCTGTGCATTACTGACTTAAAAATTAATCTGGTTATTATAAAAATATAATTATTTGAAGATACTTCCTTCTTTTCTCCACAAAAGAAATGACACTTATTTTTGTTTCATTGCTTTATAATCATTTAGTGAACTGTATTCAAAAGTTTGTTATTCCTTTTTTACTATTTTATTAAAAATGCATATTTAATCTTTATTTCAGGAAGAAAATTTACTTTGGATTACCCGGTCAAGAGAAAGGAGAAAGGACGATCCATTTATTATAAAAAATACTTAATACTTTTCAATGTGTGAATGCAACAATGACTGCAATTTTTTCCCACCCGTGACACCACCAGCGCACATTCACATTTACACAATACACAAATTAAAAAATCGCGCGCAAACAACTCACACATACGCACTCAGGCACAACCACAGTACACGCGCTAGTGGCGCCATCTGCGCCGAGCTTTGCGTCATTTTCCCCATTGTCTATAGATAGCTGTGATCAAGTGCATGTTACATAATTTTATATTGTTTATGCCACATATAATGCCAATAACTTGCTTGTACCATGTAATTTAAGTAGATGTAGATTTTAAGGTAATTAAATTTTATAAAATGATTGTATAAACGACTGCTGGCCGAGGCACGACCCACGGGTCTTGTGGGGTTCACCGCGACGTCAGCCTGTCATGGTCGCCTCTTTGGCCGGGGAAGCAGGGGCGTGAGGAGCCCATACGCTGTTCAGCGCTGTTCTACAAGCCAAAATAAGACGAACACGAAGAATGACGAAATTGCGTTTGAGGCTTTGTTTCCGAGTTATTAATTGTTGATAATATAAGGCGCCTAAACGCGAGGGAATTATTGTTAAGACCATTAAAGGGCGTCGCGCATTTTGGCGAAGCGCGGCGATATAAAGAGAAAAGTTTATAAACAATCGATGACCGAAACGCAGCGACAATTAATTAATTATTATTAATTTCTTCGATTCGATTCACTGCGTTTCGCCAAAATGCGCGACGGCCTTAAGACTACTGCCGGTGCGCGTTAGGTCGCATCCACATTTGTTACCGCACCTTGCTCTGTTACATCAGCGGCCGTAGCCGTGATGGAAAACACCGGTTCTCGTTAGATCACCGAAGTTAAGCACCACGGGGCGGTGTACTGGGGAAAGATGGGAGACCATCTTTCTCCCGGTGCGCTGCAAACTCGAAGGAGAGAGGAGGGAAAAAAGAATGGGACTATGGTTCGTTGGGCAATAATTAAGCAAAGATAAGCTTGAAACGCCATTCTGCTTAAAACACAGGAAAAACAATAAAACAAAACAAAAAACTTGCTCTGTTACCGCGATTTCGCGTTGCCGAGAAGTGGGTTCGGGCCGTAAGTGTTTCCCCTCCACTACGAATAGTCTGCAGGACCCCACTTCCCGGCAACATTACCAATGTGTTAGTACAGATCGCCCATTATAACCAAAGAGGAGATATAATAAGAGGCGTCACTCGACAAGGACAGAAATAAGCTAGGGAAATCAGTGAAATCACTAGACAACCAATTTAAATGCCCGTTCGGCAATGATCGGTAAACTTCGGCAATAATCAGCCAACTGCGGTAAGGTACATTTAGTCGATTTGAATATCCCGCTCGAATAGACAACCAATTTAAATGCCAAGGTCAAGTAAGGACTTCAAAGGTTCCGCCCGGAGTGACGCCTCTTATTATATCTCCTCTTTGTTATAACTTTGCCTCTGAGCGCCCACCGAGTAGGCCGTTAGTTAGCCGCGATTGCGAGAGACTCCGACCGTCAGCGTTCTTTTAATTCGACTCGAAAAACATACGATCGTATATTCGCAAGTATCAAGTTACCTGTTGTGTACCTTGTATGAGATTCGTCCGCGTGCGATCTCATGTTTTTCGGAACGAATTAAAAGAACGCCGACGGTCAGACTCTCTCGCACGCACGGCCGCTCGGACCGCAAAGTTATAATGCGTGATGTGTAACACGGTGTTACCTAGTGATCCTCTAGGAAGTGATCGGTATAACCGCAGCCATTTTGAGGCAAAACCGGAAGTAACATAACCTAAAGATTCATTAAATCGTCTGCTTTCCAAGCTGACTGTTTATCTATCTCTTTCTATCCGTGTTTCTGTCTCTTTCTTTCTTACAGTTTCTTTCTCTGTCTACTTCCGCTTTTGCTCCAAATCGCAGCAACCAATCAGCGACGATACACGTTGTTCCGATCACTCTCTAGAGGATCACTAGCGTTACCTACATAGCCATCGGGTTGAGGTAGGTAAAGACGCGAATTTTTGTTTTATACACGCCAGGTGTCATAAATGTCGTAAATTGATCAATTACTAGCAAATTTCTTTCCTGGTTGCAATGTCCCTTTTAGCGTAGTTGAATCAGAATATTTTAAAAGATTTATTAATGAATTGAACAATCAACATATAAGCTTCCCACAAGGAAAACGCTGTCAACAATTTTGGCTGCACAATATAATGAACTTGTTAATTCTATAAGGAAAGATGAACCACAAGATGGAGTATTAAAAATTCAACAGCTAATACAAAAACAACATATTATACATACATTTACGACATGTCATAAATGTATTTACGACACGCTGTAAAATACGTATATACCCACCTCTGCCAACGGGTCATGGTAACAAATGTAGACGATGATCTGTTACTGAATACTGTGACTCGTTACTTGGTTCGGCCGTTCCGATGAATGTCGGTAAAGTGACTCGCGCTAAAGGAAGCTGCGCGTTACCTCTTGAACGAGTTTGGAGGCCTTCGCGTATCGAGATTAGTTACCCTCCGCACAAAACGCAAACATAATCTCATCTGTGTCTTGATTCGTGAAATTCGAGTAAACTTTTTATATTCTCCGCTAATTGTTTGAGATGTTAGGTCCGATAATAACGTTGCACCACTACGAACATTTCCTGTAGCATATAATTGTGTTTGCCACCACCTTCGCGATTTCTTTTTCTTATTTTCTAAGTCTAAGCAATAGTGAATATAAACGTAGGCTACTGCAACCATTTTTAAATCCATGTTTCCACTTCTACAGTCTGCAGACAACTGGAGCGCGATGAAGTAACGTTGGAGAGTTATGGGTGCGGGTAACAATAAACAGATTCAAAAACGGGTTCTGCGCGGAACCTCGTTACCACTAAATAAAGTAACGCGGTAACAGAGCAAGGTGCGGGAACAAATGTGGACCCGGCTTTAAGCCGGTCAGGCACGGCGAGAGGCGAGAACAGTGCCGTAGCGACATGTTATGAAAATGTGAAATAATTTTAGTAACTTTTTTTGTAAAACTACAATTCAGTCTCCCAAAGTGAAAATGGCTGGGTACCAACCAGAATCAACTTCCGAATCGAGTAATCTATTCGGCTTGTCTTTATTCTCTGCCGCGGTGCGTAAGGGGGATTGAAATAAGTTGTTCTGAACAACACTCGGGAGGGCAGGCAGGTGCCAGCTACAAGCCATAAATTACGGTGCCCTCTCACTCGTTTCCAGTCTCTTTCACTCGCCGCGGCAACTACAGAAGGAGCAGTGGGGATGGCGGATTGTTATTCATGGAATCACGAAATGTATCACTTATGGAGACAGCAATGTAAATGTATTTAATTCTATTTCAAATCTTTGTAAAACGGAATAAAAATTTGTTTGGTAACAACGGCATTACGCGAAATGACAATTTTATTAATATTTATAGTAGATTATAATTTTACTTATTAGTTTCCTCTTACAAATATGACCTTGACAACACCGTTATGACAACGGGATTTGTATTTCTTTTTACGAATTCATATAAATCGTGGACTAAACAAGAATTAAATGGACGGGGCATAAAGCTGCGGGGCCTAAGCTCGTGTCAGTAAGGGGGGTGCATGATACTGCGCATGTGGCGGTGGACGATCGGTGATTGGTTGATGAAAGTGACATATCATCGGTAAGAGGCATTGTCTTTTTTATATTTTTTTATGGTTAAGTTTGTCGTTGAATTTGAAACGTTAATACATAATTGCAACATTATATTTTGGTTCCTTAAGACTTGGTAAAACTTATGCCACTCGTCAATTGAGGGGCTCATAATAATATGTATTCATATATAAGTATACATATATATGTATGGCATATGTAGTTTTATATATAAGTAGGGTTGCCATAATTGCCAAGCACTCATGCGCGACGTTTATGTTCTAAATAAATAAAACATGAAAAAAGTGGGTAGGTAATGGTGTATTTTTAGGGTTGCCATAATTGCCAAGCACTGATACGGAACGCTTAAGTGCTAAATAAATAAAACATGAAAAAAGTGGATAGGCAATGGTTTATTTTACTCTGTGAGTACTAGTAAAATACGGGAACAAATGTGGACCCGGCTTTAAGCCGGTCAGGCACGGCGAGAGGCGAGAACAGTGCCGTAGCGACATGTTATGAAAATGTGAAATAATTTTAGCAAATAATTTTAGTGAAATAATTTTAGACGTATGGCAACCCTATATATAAGCATATTTTAATACACCCTATATAAGCATTCCGTTTCAAATAAAGCGCGACGCATGCGTACTACTCCGCCACTCAGAACAAGCCATCCACCACGCTTCTCCCTTCTCGATCAACTGGCTCGACTTCCTCGTCTATGTTGTGACTAATACTCCGTCCATTTAATTCTTAGGTTATGTTATGTTTATGTTTTTCCTGTATTTTAAGCAGGATGGGCGTTTCAAGCTTATTTCCCAACGAACTATAGTCCCATTTTTTTCCCTCCTCTCTCCTTCGGGTCCCAGCAGCAGCAGCGACCGGGCGAAAGGTGGTGTCCCGTCTTTCCCCAGTCACCGCCCCGTGATGCTTAACTTCGGTGATCTAACGAGAACCGGTGTTTTCCATCACGGCTACGGCCGCTGGTTAATTCTTAAGTCTATGATATAAATACGTATTGACCTTCAGGCTAACAGTAAATTCTAATTAAAGTTACTGTTTGTATTACTATGCGCGACAATCATACATATAACATTTAGCAACCATCCCTATTGTTTATCTATAATTTATTATTTGTGCTTCTAATTTGGCAAACAGTAGGCTCTGTTATATTTTTGTACTTTTAATTACGAAATCAGACCTACCTCAATAAAGTACCGAACAGGATCCAAATATTCGCAATACATATGAAAACGAACGTGAAAATAGAATATTTCACATATTTCTGTATCTTGATGATACTTTCTTCGATACACTGGAAAACTGCCCGTTGTTGTGCTCTTTACTCGAAATAATTATTTACTAAACGATTAAATGTTGACAAACACAATTTTATTGTGTATATTAATCTTTCGGTTACATTTCATGCCAAGTGTCTATATCTTACACTTCGTATCTGATTCTATCTCAATAATTTAACAAACTTCCATAATCCATTACGCTACGATTACAGCAAAGCCATTAGACTATATTCCATCAGCTCGGTTTCGACTGTCGCAGAAGTATAGGTTCGATTTATAACATATAGTAAATATAACAACTATAGTCTCGCGTTGATATGAACAGGTAGAATGACTTAAGCTTGAGGATTACGGAATTTCTCGCCGGCGTACTTGGCATCCGCGCCCAATTCCTCTTCGATGCGAAGTATTTGATTGTACTTGGCCAAGCGCTCTGAGCGGCAAGGTGCACCAGTCTTAATTTGACCGGTCGAAAGTCCAACGACTAGATCGGCTATAAATGTGTCCTCTGTCTCCCCAGATCGATGAGACACCATGGTACCCCAACCAGCGCTCTTGGCGAGTTTGTGCGCCTTAATCGATTCCGTGACGGTACCGATTTGGTTGACTTTCAACAGCAGAGAATTGCAAGCCTTCTTATCGATAGCTGTTTGAATCCTGCATTAAGATATGAATATACGCGTGTTAATATTCCGAAGATAAGCATATTACGGCAGTTGATTATCTTAAAACAGTCGGACTGAATTTATAAATTAAAGATTAATATAAAAAGAAGTAATGGTAAGAAATAAAAAAGTGAGGTCATCCCTAGTAGCATTTCTGGTCGGCCCACAGTGTCCCCAAGTTGGGAATTAGCTGGCAATCAAGATGCCAACAATAAATGCTACTAGGAACGATAGTGTTAATATTTGTAATTGTTAGCGATTGAAGCTTTACCTCGTAGGATTCGTAACAGTAAGATCATCGCCCACTATCTGAATAGGAGTAGCCGCGGTTATGGCCGTCCACGAATCCCAGTCATCCTGGTCAAAGGGATCCTCAATGGAAACAATCGGATAGTTTTTAACGAAGTCTAAATACAAATCCTTCAAAGCTGTTGGCTCCAAGTACGTACTGGGATCAGATTTCTCATTTTTGAAATCCAAATCGTATTTTCCGTTCTTATGGAATTCGGACGCGGCGATATCCATGCCGATTTTAACTTTTCCTTCGTAACCAGCGACCTACGTTTTAGGTAATAAATAATACGCACGTAAGAATAAGCTAGGTATTACCGACTCGAAGTGATTCATACACGAAATTAAATAGGAAGGAACAGAATTGCTGGATTCTTACTTTTATGGCATCCACGATTGTGTTCAAAGCTTCATTGTTCGCCAAAATGTTGGGAGCAAAACCACCTTCGTCACCGACTGCGGTAGCGTCAAGACCGTACTTCTTCTTGATACCAGCCTTCAAATGGTGGTAAACCTCACTACCCATCTTCATCGCTTCCGTGAAGCTGCAAGCACCCGTTGGTAGGATCATGAACTCCTGCATTGCCAATTTGTTTCCAGCATGCGAGCCACCATTGATAACATTGAAAGCTGGGACTGGTAGGATTATTTTGTCGTTCCCTGATATCTCGGCGATATGTCTGTAATTAGAAAATCATTTATATAATTAATTACTGTGTGACGAACCGACAAACTTATAATCGATCGTGAATACTAATATACATGTATCTATCGCTATTTCACTGAGAAATATACAGGGTGTTCCAAAAATGTCGCTGGTCCTTGAGAGGGGAGACTCGCGAGGTGATTCGAAACAACTTTTTCCTTAGCGAAGATGTTTTCCGAGGCTTCGTCAGAGGCGGATTTAACGGCGGGCGCACCGGGCGCGCGTCCGGGGCCCCGACTTCTGAGGGGCCCCACAAAAACCAACTTTCCACTTTTTTTTAATGACACCAAATTTGATTTCATATTGTAAGCGGATCGTAAAATTGTAAGCGAGAAAAGTATAAGACTGTTGCTAAGGAGGGCGACGGAGCACCGTCTCCGAAATAGCTTTTCCAAGAAGTGGTTGCTAGGGGCCGATCATTTGCGAGATAACCCGGGTAACAGCGATCGAATTTTAAGTAAAGTTCTATAATTTTTGTTGTTTAAATGTCTGATTATTAGTTTATTATACGTATAGTATCATTAATTATAATCATACTTTTTCGTATGTTCAACTATTAGTTCAAAACTTTGTGATTATAATTGTATTATTAATTATATTTTACATATACTTTATTCAAATTTTATTGAAATTAAAACATTATGAGTACTTAATCTGTTTATGTGTTTAAAAATATGGTTAACGTGATTTTATTTTTCCTGTCTTTCCCTTTTTTGTGAGGGGCCCAATATTTTCTTTCGCGCCTGGGGCCTCAACCGACCCTATTCCGCCTCTGGGCTTCGTTAACGAGATATTAACAAAAATAAACCGACCAATCAGAGCGCGAGATTATCAGTCGAGCTCCCGCGGTAGGCGTGGCTTTACACTGCGCTTGTACTACGAAGCAAATCGGCATGCATCGAAAGAAATTGCGCAGATATCAAACGAAAACGCTGTAAATCGAACTTTTTGCCGTCGTATTTTATTTTCTAAGTCTTCTTCATTTGCTATCCCACGCAATTTCCTTCGATGCATGCCGATTTGCTTCTTCGTAGTACAAGCGCAGCGCGAAGCCACGCCTACCGCGGGAGCTCGGCCGGCAATCCCGCGCTCTGATTGGTCGGGTTTCTTTTGTTAATATCTCGTTAACGAAGCCTCGGAGAAGATTTTCGCTAAGGAAAAAGTTGTTTCAAATCACCCGACGAGTCACCCCTATAAAAAACCAGCGACATTTTCGGGACACCTTGTATACAACAGCTTATATTCATGCAAAACAATTATAAATATCTATATTAGCTTACTTATACAATGGCATCCCCTTCTTAGCAGCACCTGCTTTACAAACTGCCAATGAAACACCCAACAGTGCATTCGCACCAAGCTTCGACTTGTTTGGCGTGCCATCCAGTTTCAAAAGAAAATCGTCGATCTCGGATTGCTTTGTAACTTCCAAGTTTGCCTGAATAACAGATACTCTTTTATTATCCATAAATTACTGCGAATAAAATGTAAATATAATTTACAAATTATTCGTATCGCATACCTTCAACAACTCAGGTGTAATGATTTTATTAATATTGTCTACAGCTTTAAACACAGACTTCCCATGGTACATAGATTTGTCATTGTCTCGAAGCTCCAGAGCTTCGTAAATACCAGTTGAAGCACCCGAGGGCACCGCGGCTCTGAAGAGTCCATTTTCGGTGACAAGATCCACCTGTAACGAAGGTATTATGCACAGTCATAGAAATATGTCCCATTGTTTACTGAAACTGAATCCGCTGTAGAAGAAGGCTTCTCACCTCTACAGTGGGATTACCACGCGAGTCATAGATTTGACGCGCCTTGATGCTTTGGATCGTCATGTTCTCCGAACTACACGTGCTATACTTAGAGACTGAAAACCTGGAACAGATATAAAATGCAATGACGAGATATCCTGAAGTGTTGAGAGGGGATTATTAAAATCTCTCGAAATTATGTAGCCACAATTAATCCAGGGCCCTAAAAATAAGTTCTGCCTCTACATAACCTTAAGCGTCGATATTAAAATGCCGACGAATTTAGACGATTTAAAGATTTGCCGGAAAATCGAAACACCACTATTGGCACTTAATTCTTGGACAATGTCGAGTTCGACCTTGTCAAGGTCACTGGAGCGAACGTAAGAATTCGAAAGAAAATCCAGTTTTCCTTCGGTTTGAAGGGACTGGGAATCTTGGAAACTGATCGAGATATGTTCGAAACCTTATGAGTAATAACCTTGCGGCATAATTTCGGCACGTAGCACGCGCGGCACGTATTACGAGCATTTTCCGCTATCGCCAGGTAACGATTAATTCGCGAGACTTGTGGATTCTAATGTTTCCTGTAACAGGAAGAGGATCCTCGAGAGGCGATTTCTTACAGATCGAACGGAACGTAAAGGAAATTTGCTCACCCAACGAAACACGCGACGATCCTCTTGCAATGTTCGGAGGAGAATGAATCTGTTCGGTTCTGCTTCTGTCCTACAGTTGACCCCGAATCATGAGCTTTCGCGAGCGCTCTTCTATCGATTCTGCACACCTCATGTGCAAGTGTAATCGCAGGCGCGACGGAACCTGAGTTGTTCGTTCTGGATCATCGATTGCGGATGTAAATATGTGTCTCTATGGGATTTCGAAGAAGGTGTTTAAACGGCTTATCGAGTATAATAACGCTGAGTTTTCGGGCGATTAAATAATTGAAGTTGCGTAATCCCTAGTATTTCTGTCGCCGGCTGTTTATGAGCTTCGTTGCGATCTACTATCTCGATTTTGTGTTATCTATGCCCTTTAATAATAGGTATTAATTCGCAAACGCTGGAGCTTGCAAAATATTGTTACGTTAACATTAATGTTGCGAATTTTTATTATGATTGCAAATATTTAATGTTGGTCATCGATTAGTAATTCTATCTCAAATGCTGGTCAAGTACTATTGCTGCGCGAAAAGGCTCCTGGCAGGTAGTGATCCTCCAAGGAGTGATCGATATAACCACAGCCATTTGGAGAAAAACCGGAAATAAACATGACCTAAACGTTTATCTATCTCTTTCTATCAATATTTCTCTATTTTTTCTGTCGGTATTTCCGTCTCTTTCTTTTTTACAGTTTCTTTCTTTGTCTACTTCCGCTTTTGCCCCAAATCGCCGCAACCAATCAGCGACGATACACGTTGTTCCGAACACTCCCTAGAGGTTCACTAGTGCCAACCATCTAAATAGGTACCGTGTGTTCCCCACACTAAGGACAAACAAAAGCATTCTTATCGATTTTTATTATTGACACTCAACAGTGTGGTTCAGCAATCTGCAGCAATATTATTTATAAACATACATCTTTTTATAATAATTATAAATGTAGCAATTAACAGGTTATTACCAATATCTATGTATCGAGGGATAAAATATAAAATTCATATTTACAAATGTTTTTTTGTTGAAAGTTTATTAAAAAATATGAAATATACATATTTCATTATTATGATACAATTTGTACATGGGTAATGACGTAACATCATTAAAAGTTAAATGAATCTTTTTCTAAATATGGTTTCGTAAATAAATTTCGAATCGAAGACTTCCACAGATTTAAAACTGCGAAACTGCTTATGACTTCAAACAATTTTAAGAAATTTATTTTATAGAATCCGTAATATATAAATTCATCGAGATTAATTTCGCAGGCGACGATTGCGCAAACTAATCTTTAGATTTGAAAATAAGTAATTTTCATACAGGGACTACAACTTGTATTCTTAGCGCGGTAATATCAGACGTTGCTTAAGACTAAGATTGTCTTAAGCATGCGGCATCCTTTACTAATCTACTAGACTAGATCCTTTACTAATCTACTAGACTAGATCCTTTACTAATCTACTAGACTAGATCCTTTACTAATCTACTAGATTAGATCCTTTATTAATCTACTAGACTAGTAGAGGATCCCGCATGCTTAAGACACGCGATGTGTCCAAGATGCCGCATGCTTAAGACGATCTTAGTCTTAAGCAACGACTAATAATACCGCCCTTAAACTTGGGGCTGCGATAACTCTATCCACAATCACTTAAAATCGATCAGTTCCTAAAGGTCGTTTTATATTTTCCGTTCAGACACGGAACGTTTCGCTTCAGACAACAACAGTGTAGGGTGGTATTTTCAGTCGTTGCTTATTCTTAAGCAAATGCTTGAGCATGCGGCATCCTCTACTAACCTATAGTAGCTACTAAAGGATGCCGAATGCTTAAGCATTTGCTTAAGAATAAGCAACGACTGAAAATACCGCCCGTAGTGTGTATACCATCAGTTCACATTCACCAACGACAGGCGACAGATTAATATATCTTTCGTATAGGGGTCATTGTTTCAGATTCTGCCTCAACTAAATACATATCACACGTGTCTCCGTTCAAACACGTTCCGACAACGTCAGTCACGTATCGTTCCAATCAAAACATTCTTTTCGAGAATAGCCAGTTTTAGACGGGTCAAGAGATGGAGTGAAGACAGAGATCGCCACGGTTTTAGTTTCCACAGGCAGGGGAAACTTCTGTAAATTGCGATAAATTGTTCCAAACTGTCTTTGGATCACATTTTCACTGCCACACCTATAAAGCACGATCTGGCGCGTGTAAAGGACAAGTTCAGACCTGCACTTCAGACGCGCGCGCCGGGAACGCACGATCGTCCTTTATCACGTTGGAGACTTTAAGCCGCGTATTCACCTGTGCATTCGACGCGCACCGATTTTTTGCTCATTCGGTGTTCGGTGCGCATTCGGGTCGATCCGCTTGCTGGCGGTCCATCAAAGCGTGCATTCGGGTCCGAACAATACCATCAAATGGACGCCGCAAATTTCACTCCACGCCGAACGCGCGCCGAATGCACGCTGAACACCGAACGAGCAAAAAATCGGTGCGCGCCGAATGCGCATTCGGGGCGAATGCACAGGTGAATACGCGACTTTAGGCCGCGTACAGACTTGAGGCACGAACGCGAATGAGGAAAGCCGAGGCAGAATGAGTATACAAGTATTGCACGTCTATGAACCTCACGAACGTTCAACACTTGCATGTTCATTCTGCCTCAGCTTGCCTCGTTTGCGTTCGTCCCTCAAGTCTGTATCCGGCCTTAAGGCGGGATTTCCTAGCCACGATCGGCCGCGGCGGCTGGCAGCGGTCCCACCAGTGCAACGAAGACACAGATGCATACTTCTCCATTGCACTAGTGGGACCGCCGCCAGCCGCCGCGGCCGATCGCGGCTAGGAAATCCCGCCTTTACACGTACAGTTTTGGAGCGTGCGCTAAAGCCGGGTAATGTCGATCATCGTATGCCCGAAGCGTAACGCGTTGTAACTGATCGCGACGCTGCATATAAACATCCGTATCCAATAACCCACAACAATGTTCGTCTGAACCGAAACCTTCCGTGTATTGATTGTATTGTATTCTTGTTTATCCCGTGTGTTTTTAACACACAGGATGGCGTTTCAAGCATTTCGCTTATATTGCCCAACGAACGATAGTCATTTTTCCTTTTTCCCTCCTCTCTCCTCCAGGTCCCAGCAGCAGCGATGCACCGGGAGACAGGTGGTGTTCACCCATCCTTCCCCAGTACACCGCCCCGTGATGTTTAAGCTTCGGTGATCTTACGGGAACCGGTAAACCTTCCGCGTCTGAACGGGTAATGTAAACCGACCTTAAATCGTTTTCTTAAAGGCATAAATATTGTATTGTTGCGGAAACTCTCCATACGTCCCGCATATTCGAATATCATTCAAACTGCCTTCTAGAGATCAAAGTGGTGTACCGAAAGGCACCCTACACAAGTACTATAAACGTACAAAAAGCGCCAATGTCGCAAAATGAGTGTTCCGTTCGCCGTTAAATTGTTCAATCATCTAATTCTCATAAAACAGCGATACATCAGGATCATTCAAATTTGGTCGTTATTGCACTTAATATTATATCATTTCAGCCTTCCGGCTGCTCAGGCTTTTCTTTATTAACGCCCAATCCTCAAGAATATCCGCGTCGCTAAGCATGTAAACTATATAAGGCCCAGCAACGGAAACAGCCCTCCTTCTTTCCGTGTGATTCCTGCGTCTTTTTCCAGTTGTATTCAGCCACAAATCGGCATGAATATCAACATTATTTTTATCCTCCTCTAGTCTGCGAATCTTCTCCTGCAAGTCGTTGTGGATGCAGTCCCAGATTAACTCCTTTTCGCTTTCGAAATTCTGCAACGCGGCTTGCTCTTCGGCTAGGAATTTGTTCTGTATATTTTGCAATCTGTATTGTCTTAATATCCCAGCTACTTCCGTCTTGGTTTTCATATTCTCTTTCAGACGCTCCAAGGGCACCAGATATTCCTCGGACTTTCCAACCCGGACTTCCCCTTCTTTCGTGTCGACTTGAGTTATCCTTTCGCGGTAAAGCCTGAAATTTTGTGTAAACTTCTCATAGGGAAAGCGTACTTATCTCCTACAAACTTTCGCAACAAGATGGTTACTTACTGCTCTTTGAGCAAAGTAAATTGTCGCTCTAAATCTACTAGGTTCTCCATGCATTCGTTGCGTCGCCTTTCGCATTCGTCCTCGTCCATTTCCGAGGAGTCATCGCTGTCGCTGTGCTCTGCGCTGCTGTCGCAGGACGCGGAGCTTTGATTACTCTCGTTACTGTCGTGTGACATTTCTTCGCCCTCCGCCTCCGACTCATCTTTGACGCTTGGCATCTGTGTAGGTGTGAAGCTCACATGTACAATTGAATAGCAAGGGTTTGGTTATGAATTAAGAAACAAGGGATTTCTGAAACAGGGTGAGAATAAAGTGGATACTTCTTCGCTGTGTAAGTTGGTATTAGGTTGACATAACCTCAAATACAACGTTCACGGTATTTCGAAAGTATTTAACGCCGAGAGGGAATAAATAATTGTAGTGGTGAATATTTATGAATCCTAGTGGAGATGTTATGTAAGGAACATGTGTTCTATAAGTATTGGACTTTCTTATAAGTTCGGGAAGTTTCTTCCGAAATTGTAAAGTATATCATTCAAGTACACCAATAATTATTCTACTGCTTATGCAATAGCGATGTGCATACTCACTGTCGGGTAATTGTGTGGTATTTTTAAAAAATATCACAAAATATTTAGTGTGGCAAAAAAAAGAATATCGTCTGTCAAGTCTCCCGTGCAGACAACCATTTGGATCTGGTCAACTGTCAACTGACCGCCCAAACATGTGGAGATCTGTCGAGCACAGTCAAGCACAGTGTTGGAGGAAAAGACCCTACCGGTTTTCGGACTCCGGTCGTAGGGATGGAGTACGCATGCGCGCGATGACGCGGTGACGCCAAACCAATCACCGCCAAGATGGGAAACGATGGGAAACGAAAGGACGCCAGCGCCAAGTCTCGGTTGTCAACGCTGGTTGGCTGCGGCCTCACTTCTCTTGGCTTGGCGCTGACGTGCAACGTTACCGGTGAAGTCGCGACACAGATTGTAACGCTACGCGTGGCAGGAATTATTAATTCAAGAAGTAGAAACTTAGGTCATTCGAAACCCGCGATTTGCAAATGATTCTGTTACAGTAACAATTTAAAGATCGTTTTATAAACGTATTCCGTGCAACGACCGAGAAAGAAGGATCACAACAAAACAAGAACACATTCGCCTTTTAACCTTGCTGTCCTATTCGGGTTTATTAAACGCAAAATAAATTTATTTAACATACAAATTTATATAAACAACAACTTTATTTGTGGAAGACATGCTTTCACGATGTAACGTGGAATACCACGCCAAGGAATTGTACCTTGGTATATTCAATAACGTGCTGGAGCAGAGAGGACTTTAAAACGTCAAAAACCCATCAGTTCCAGTATCTCGCCGAAATATTCCAATTTGCAGTTATTCTTTTATTCAACATTCCAAGTTACATTGTGCTATAGTAGTGTAAGTTAAAGAAATTCTTAAATTTAATTAGACTATTTGACAATCACAGCTATCAGCATCGGTTCTCACCGATTACCAGGTCTCACCACGAGTAGGTTGCTGCGTTTCGAGACCCATAGAGAGATAGATGGAATCAAAGTTCCATCGGTCTCTTCGGTTTAGACGTAGAAGCTAGGGAACTGCCAAGCAATCACTCGATTAGAAGAAATTTAGTAAAGAAGGAAAGACGAAGGGTAAGCATGAAAGGAGTTTTGAATGGCGCAGTTCCTACCACCCTAATGCCCGAGTCGAAAGGGAAAAGCGCTCGGCGCCTCCCAGACGATTCCTGTTGCACCGATGCGACTCGCCAGGAGCAACACGAAGTATGACCTGACTTGAGCCGTCCAACACGGAGATTGGGCTCCGATGCGACTCGCCAGGAGCAACACTAAGTGTGACCTGACTTGAGCCGTCCAACACGGAGATTGGGTAATCGAACCGGGTGACTTATGCAGGCAGTGTACCAAACGGTACACCCCCTACGCCCGAAACTTTTCCCTTCGGACAAGAACACCAAGGGATGAAACCGATCCACCCATACCGATTCCAGGCTCAGTCGCTTGCTTCCGCAAACGGAACCAGCGGCGACCTCCTCATCAAAGATGAGGAGCCAACAAAAGAGCGACAAAGCTAATGATTTAGTGACTACTTCGCAATTTTAGACGGGGCCTTAAATACTTCATGTTATAATACACTTTTCTCTATCACTTTTCACTGCCACTTTTCACTGTCACCTTTCACTATTTCGTTTTAAATATATTATTTTACTGTCTCCCTTCCCCGCGGAAGGGTGAACCTCAAACTCAAATGCTGAAATAATCAAATATGTTATATTAGTAATGATGTAATAGCCTTGGGAGGAACCTACCCTAGTAGCATTTCTGGTTGGCCCACAGTATCCCCAACTTGGGAATTAGTTGACCATCAAAATGCCAACAATAAATGCTACTAGGGTAAGAACATACATAAAATCGAATAAATGATGCAAAAACATCGCAGCAATACATAAAATGGAATATATGGCGCATAATCATCGAAGAAATACATACAATCGAATAAATGACGCATAACCATCGAAGAAATACATAAAATCGAATAAATGATGCATAACCATCAAAGAAATACATAAAATCGAATAAATGACGCAAAATCATCGAAGAAATCAGTTGGAAAGGACCAAAACTGAATGTTGACCTTCACAGAACAACAAAACTCGCATTAGTTTTCAACGAACCCCAAAAGTCGGTACCAATTGAATCAGCTACCTCGGAGCAGGCGGCTGAGCGAGTGGGGGAAGGACCAGTCTTGAAAGCCTGTCCAGGTGACCAGCAAGTCCAGTTGGAGTAGCCAGCGTTGTGTCCCCAGAGATCCAAGAGGCGCAGGAGGCTCTGGGGGTCCTGGTGGTCCGGGGAGTCCGATGGGTCCAGGGTGTCCAGGGTGTCCAGGTAGTTCAGGTGGTCCGGGAGCTCCCGCGTGCTCGGAGGTCCTGCCGTCCCGGGCGGCCGACGACGACTGATAGTCTAGGAGTGCGTGTTAGACTCCCCACTTTGGGGAACAACAGCCGCGATCACAACAAGGTCGACGGTTGACTTCAATTGCGAAAACCAGTTAATTACACAGTATTAACTATTAATGTTACATTTTACAAATAGTTGAACTTGTTGTAAAGTAAATGAATAGTTCCAGGAATATTTGCAGAAATATTTCGAAGAATAATTCTGAGTGACATACATACTTGTTTCTTTAGTTACTATATAGCAGTCACTAGCATTGACATACGATTACCGAAGCACTTCAGGATTTTAACCCTTTCGCGACGGCGATGCTAGCCGTCAATATACATATGACATATATATATATATATATATGTATTTTGCAATCGTTTCGTGGACCTCGAATATAAACTAAACTAGGCATTTTGGATCGTCTTGTGGACGTCGGATATATCCGACGCCGGGCTATTTGGGATCGTTCCGCAGACGTCGGATGTATCCGACGCTAGCCACGAAAGGGTTAAACGTCCTTCAGTTTCTGAACAAAATCGAGCCAAAGCGCAGCGTAACGAAAGCCTGCCCTCTGTGTCAAACTCTCACTCTAAACAAGTCACACGTATACAAGCAAGCACACACTTTTCAGCATTTTAACACATTTTAGAGTAGTTGCTGAGTTGGACGCTGTTCATGAGCAGATGCCACTACATTCAGTCCTCAAATTATGGGTCGGTAACACAATTTGGGTGGCGAAACGAACATCCATAAGGTGATAGGTCTATCCTATACCTCGTCTGTGATAAGACGGCTGAAAGAGGTCGATTCCCCTTCCGGCTTTTGCGCATCTCTGCAGTTTCGCTTCAACCCTGCGACATAAGTCTAGCTTATGCACTGTCCATCAGGTCCATGGTTTGTGGTGTAGTCGATTGCCGGATATCGATACTGTTGATCTCTATTTGATCGACGGTGGGCATAATGGAGGGTCTTACACAAGAATGTAAGATGGAAAGCAGAACGCAATAGGAGTAAAAAGGTAGAAGCAGCCAAGAAAAATTCTGGTTTTGTGATGGGAGTCGTTCATTATAAACTCTCTTCTCCTATTGAGGCATCTTAAGGTCTGGGCATACTTATCAGTTCTGTGACGACACAGTACCGGCGTGCCAGTGGTAAGAAGAAGAGATCCTCCATGCCCCTTAAGGTGAAATCTGACGGCGCGTGAATCGGCGATCTTTGCGTGCGAATCGCCGATTCACGCGCCGTCTGATCGGTCATGGATCGTCGAGTCGTGCTCGCCAAGCCGAATCGCCGAATCGCCGAACCTCGGCGAGCCGAGCAAGCTCGCCGATTCACGCGCCGTCAGATTTCACCTTTACTGTGTCGTCACGGAACTGATAAGTGTGTTTAGAGCCACTGCGGCGTCTAAGAAAGTATATAAAGACACTATGTTGACATTACCGACCGCCCCTCCCAGATAGTTACAAGAGCTACAGCGAAGATTAATGAACAAAATGCTTTCAAAGAATTCGATAAAGGATTCCACAAAAAATTGAAATTCTGTTACATACGAAGAAAACAAAAATTCAAATAAACCCAAGAGGATGAGAAGCAGTCTATTGCTCCTGAAGAGTATAAATTTAAGGTTCCAATAGGATTACCCCATCTGTTATTATTTGGTAGAGTAACTGTTCAAAGCATACCAGGTTATGTTAGTGCATGTATGTCACCTTCAAGAGTAAACAATGCGAGTAGAAAAAGTGGCAGGGTACTTCGAAAGTTTCTGTTGAAGAGATTAATGATAAAGAGCACAATGCATCAATAATTGATAACAAAAAAGTTAGCGATGGCGCAGAAAACAGCTCCATTGAAACTGTATCGTTTTAAAATTGATATTTGATGTCAAGGAGAAGATCGACTCCACGAAATAAAATTCGATTAGAGCGTTCTTCGCGTAGAAGAAAGGGAAAGGGCACAGAAGTGAGTAAACGACGATGACACGGAAGAACTTGAAATTGTGAGAAATAACGTTCTAAATGATACGTTTAAAAATATTAAAATAGTCCCGGCAAAGGATACAAAATACGGAGATCTCGATCAGTTGGTCCCAATGATAACAAATATACATCCGCCAAGCGTTGAGGAAAGAGATTAGGGCTATTACAAAAAATACAATATTGAGCACCTTGCAGCAAGACGGGTGCAGTTCCATTTTTGACAGATTTTGAGTTATGACGTGTAATATACGTAAAAAGATTCTACATCGTTTGGTGCACGTTTGATGCAAATTCCAGAACAAATGAGCGATTTATTGCAAATAAATAAACATAGAAATATTAATATTAATATTTTTATTATAGAATATTTCTCAGCCAAAAGCAGAAATAAAAATTTATCAACTGAATAACTACTACTTATCGTGTGAACAAATATATTTATCGATTAGTGCCCTCTTTTTAATCTTAAGTCAAAGCAATAATTTTATAAACAGTTTTTCTAATTTCCTCGAAGTTGGTGAAGATGGAGCTGCATCCCTCTTGGTGCAAGGTGCTGAATTGTCAAAAACAAAGAGGATGAGAAACCCTTTAGCTATCATAAAAATAAGTCAGATGCGTAAAAGAGTAGAAGTTCAGTTAGACAGTAGGTACGTCTACATGAGGACACTTTTGTGTCTAGATCAAGTGTATACGGAAGATAAATTTCCGGAAGATTGGAAACTGGCTAGAACAGTCCGTGACACTGAATTCGACCTATCGTCGCGGGAGTTGCAGCTAGAGCTAGACTGAAGACACTGCAACTAGCTCTAGCTAGACTGAAGACACTGCAACTAGCTCTAGCTAGACTGAAGACACTGCAACTAGCTCTAGCTAGACTGAAGACACTGCAACTAGCTCTAGCTAGACTGAAGACACTGCAACTAGCTCTAGCTAGACTGAAGACACTGCAACTAGCTCTAGCTAGACAAAAGACACTGCAACTAGCTCTAGCTAGACTGAAGACCCTGCAACTAGCTCTTGCTAGACTGAAGACACTGCAACTAGCTCTAGCTAGACTGAAGACACTGCATCTAGCTCTAGCTAGACTGAAGACCCTGCAAGTAGCTCTAGCTAGACTGAAGACACTGCAATTAGCTCTAGCTAGACTGAAGACACTGCAACTAGCTGTACCTAGACTGAAGACACTGCAACTAGCTCTAGCTAGACTGAAGACATTGCAACTAGCTCTAGCTAGACTGAAGACACTGCAACTAGCTCTAGCTAGACTGAAGACACTGCAACTAGCTCTAGCTAGACCGAAGACACTGCAACTAGCTGTACCTAGACTGAAGACACTGCAACTAGCTTTAGCTAGACTGAAGACACTGCAACTAGCTCTAGCTAGACTGAAGACACTGCAACTAGCTCTAGCTAGACTGAAGACACTGCAACTAGCTGTACCTAGACTGAAGACACTGCAACTAGCTTTAGCTAGACTGAAGACACTGCAACTAGCTCTAACTAGACTGAAGACACTGCAACTAGCTGTACCTAGACTGAAGACACTGCAACTAGCTGTACCTAGACTGAAGACACTGCAACTAACTTTAGCTAGACTGAAGACACTGCAACTAGCTCTAGCTAGACTGGAGACACTGCAACTAACTCTAGCTACACTCAAAAGACACTTGATCTAGACATAAATGTGTCGTCGTGTGGGCGTACCTTTATAAACTCAGATCAGACACCAGTAAGAACTATATTGAAACAACCAAAGATTTTATCAGAAGATGACTCCGGTTTAAAATCGACGATCATGTACATGTAAACGGAGCTCCAGTTGATCCAAGAAACACAACTGAAACGTGATTTATACGCATCATTGACAAGAATAGATATTTTAGAGTTTGGCAGACTTAGCGATGAGGAACCGATTACCATAAGAAACTTACCTTTGGCGATAATAGTTTCGTAGAATCTGGAGTTGCACATAGTGCGAAGCAATGTTGGGAATTGAAACATACTGTAAATAAAAGTTCAAATGAAGTAGTGTCTAGCTGCACTCGCAACATCAAGTCAAGTCACACCATTTCGATCGAAGAGTTTGAGAAGACAAAATTTTACTCCGTTCAAAGAAATTGCGGATGGCACCGATTTCAATGTACGAAAACAGAAATTAGAACACAAGTGAACAGAACTAGAGTATTAGAGTCCTGAGGAATAGAAGTATTACCTTCATAAATACTCCGAAATCTCAAAGGAGATCCTTAAGGAATGGTGAAATTTTTTTCAAGATTCTTCGTGGCACTACCCAGAATAGTTCCAAATAATAAAAAAATAACCTGTGTAAAGTTTGAGCCCGATCGGATAACGGGAAAAGGTGCCCCCGGGCTCTTGAACATTTAAATAATTATTTAACAGCTCACAAAGTCGATTTTATATAATATCCTCCAAGTTCTTGATTACATAACAAAATATGTCAAACAAAAGTTGTAGATTCCGACAAGGAACATCTTTTATGTTCTATTACTTTTTCTCGTGCGACAAACGGTTTTCGAGAAACTTCCGAAAAATTGGAAACAAACCTTTTTCTTTTCAAATTCTGTAAGTTAAAATCCTTCTCGAACACTTCTTATTTATGAAGGTGAAAAAAAATTGTAATTTAAAAATTGATATGTCATGAATGTTTCCTGAAAATTCGGGACCGAAATTCGCAAAAACATCGAAGATATAAAAAGTGTTCGAGAAGGATTTACACTTTCAAAATTTGAAAAGAAAAAGTATATTTCCTAGTTTTTTGAACTTTTCTTGGAAACCCTTTGTCGCACGAGAAAAAGTAATACAACATAAATGATGCTCCTTGTCCTTATCTACAACTTTTGTTCGACATACTTTTTGATAAAATCAATAACTTGGAGAATATCATACAAAATCGACTTTGCGAGCTGTTAAATAATTATTTAAATATTCAAAGGCCCAGGAGTACCTTTTCCCGTTATCCGATCAGGCTCACACTTCACACAGATTTTTCCTTATTATTTGGACCCAACCTGGGTGGTGCCGCGCAGCGAATTCAAAACCCGAAAACAAGAGCCACCCAAGTGTACAAAAATCGGAGCGGAAAGAAAACAAGACTTTCGCCCTTTCCCTTCGTAGAAACGCTGCACGACATCCACCAATTGAGAAGAGCGGCGGAAAAATCGGCGGGGGCACGCGGGGCGGAGCAGAGTCGTGCCGCAGTTGCGGTAGGCAGGCACGCCGTAGCGGCGCGCAACTTCGGTACCGCGTGCGGTGGGTGGGAGTCGCAGCCCTCGTGAGTCAAGAGAGTGAAGAGTAACCGAAAGAACGGACTTCTACTCAGTCTGTCCGCGACCGTCTTTCAAGCAGACGTCCCCGGCTCTGTGCCCCCACTTCGATCCGTCGGTCGTTTACGGAGTTGTGTCTGTTTCGCAGTGTTCCGAGGGTCATTGAGTTAAGCAGAAGCCACATGTCGGCCGCGGTGCAGCTGCCACCGTCACCCTGACCATCCACCGCCGTCGATCGCGACGATACACCGCGCGCCCGTCCGCCACCGATCTCGATCGCGGTCGCGTGTGACAGTTCACGTCGCAACCGGTGCATGAAAGCGTCCGAACGCCGGGACCAGCGGCAAGACGTGGAAAAATGTGGTTCGCGAAGTTATTGGCGGGCCTCGTAGGCCTGATCCTCGTCGGCTCGCCGCCCTGGTACTCCGACGCGTTCAACGTAGACACGAGACACTACACGGTTTACAGGAACGAGACCAGATCTATGTTTGGGTTCGCGGTGTCGGTGCACAGGGATAAAGACGGCCGAGGCTGGTGAGTGGAATTATTTTCTTGTCATGTCCGTGGGACACGGTGATCTTTTCGGCGAGCGGCGAGGCATTCGTGGGCGATGCATCGATATTGACTTTCTGGAGCGAGGAGTTCTTTAACACTGGGATTAGTTATTGGGTTCTATTGAACTCTATCGTGGACTGATTTTTAGTAGGCTTGAATTGGGGCGTAGTTATGCGTATAAGAGGGAAACTATGGTGTTTGGAAAGCCTGATAGAAAAGGGTAGACTAGGGAACTGGATTTTACTGAGGCTAAAGTGGCACGCGATGTGTGCAAGTGGGTTTTTGGGATTATAAATGGAATTTTATAGAGTTGATGTCTTCATTGGGAGTAATTATTATTTAATATGATTTAAAAATTAAAAAGAAAACAAAGTGAAGTAGAAGAACTTACTTAGTTACTAACTTTGTGTTTTGATATTTTTTTTATCAAAACACGTTTCAGTATGAGTTATCAAATTTCACGTGGAAATGTAAAAATACTTAATAATCAGTTAGTAATTTTTTGGAATACATTTTTATCATGATAAACTTAGTGGATACCTAAACTGATCAGGAAGTGGGTCCTCGGCGGTACCTGAAACCTCAAAAGCCTTCCAGGGATCATCAGAAATTCGATATTTCATTTCGAAGTGTACTTGATTCGGGAGCAAACTTGCACCTGTCAATATCTTCAAAATTTCTAAAGTATTCATTGATTCCTTCAGATACTTACAATCACATCGAATAAACAGGGTTGCAATCTTCTAATTATACTATAAATAAACCAGCGGCTACAGAAAAGAACCAGTGAAAGTGTTAACAGTTAAATCGCGTAGGTATATAATTTTGATGAATTCTTGATAAATTGACGAGGAATGATTTCGTGCCTTCAAGTGGATAACAATTTTATACAAAATCATAGTTTCCCTTAGAAATTATACATACAATATCCGTGAAAGGGTTCAAAGCTGTATCTTAAAACATGAATGACTGGGTGCGCTATTGATCAAAGACAAGTTTGTTCATCGATTTTAAGAAGGTGACGCGTAACGCGATGACACAGAGGATTCTGAGAAATAGGTATAACGTAACGCGTTGATATGTTACGCATAGGTACTGTTTACTATTACACTGCGTATCAGACTCCCGAAATAGATATGCGGAAGCTGATTGTATATAAATTTTGATTTCACTGATTTCCTTAGATTTTTCCATGCTGTTATAACGATTCTCTTGATTAAGTAAGTGAAAGCTGTGTTCACGTATTCTATCAGTAATTAGTTCTGTTTGTTTCCAAAAATTATTTGGTTAATGAGCATTGACCTAAATAACCATCAAAATCCGTGTACCGAATAGGGCTTGGGACCATTTGTCGAATTTTTCGGTATTCGAATATCCGAATACTTTAGTTGCTCAATTATTTGGCGAATATAATTCGAATATCCAATAGGTTGGTCCTTATTTTTCAACTTTAAAATATATAATAATATATATTGTCTGAACCTCTTAAAATCTTCTATTGTACAAAAAAATATCTCCGTATTTTTAATTGTCGCTCAAGGACTTTATATTTCGCATGTAGGAGAGACCGGGGCAAAATCGGGACGTTAAGAATAAAATCTCATAATTTCGACATTATTAAGTAAAAAACAAATTGGGATTCATTAGAATAAACTCTTATTTAAATAATAGTAAATATCCCATTTGTTTAATAGAAGGAAAAATACAAAAAAATAATGATTTAAAATATGATCCGATTTTACGATTTTACACCGTGGCCTGAGTAAAACCGGGTACCATACTAGATATTGGCCCTAGCACCTATAACAACGAAACTCATCCAATTCTTCAGTCCTCAAACCAGTAAGAACAAGCAGTAAAAGAAAACAATTTTTTTTTTAATTTATAACAAAATAGTAATATTTCATTGCCATTGAGCGACCTTTAATCCTTAATATATTTTAATAAAATTTTGGACGAAATTCTTTTAAACTATGTGGAAGCGTCTGAGAGGGTCAGAAGAAATTTTTGAAACATTTAATTTTTTACCATACATATAAGACCACTCTAATATCCAAGTATTCGATTACTATTCGAATATCCAAGTATTCGAATACGATTCGAATATTTAAGTATTCGAATACGATTCGAATATTTAAGTATTCGAATACTATTCGAATATTTAAGTATTAAATATAATACTATATAGTATTCGAATACTATTCGAATATTTAAGTATTAAATATAATACTATATAGTATTCGAATACTATTCGAATATTTAAGTATTAAATATAATACTATATAGTATTCGAATACTATTCGAATATTTAAGTATTAAATATAATACTATATAGTATTCGAATACTATTCGAATATTTAAGTATTAAATATAATACTATATAGTATTCGAATACTATTCGAATATTTAAGTATTAAATATAATACTATATAGTATTCGAATACTATTCGAATATTTAAGTATTAAATATAATACTATATAGTATTCGAATACTATTCGAATATTTAAGTATTAAATATAATACAATATAGTATTCGAATACTATTCGAATATTTAAGTATTAAATATAATACTATATAGTATTCGAATAATAACATTCGAAAACTCAAATATTTGAAGCTTAAATACTAAATTATTCGAATAGTCCCAGCCCGAATACCGAATGATTCGGTACCTGAATCATCCTCATTCAAAGTCGTTTCCTCATTTGACTCATACGTGCCCCTTGTTCCTAAAAAAGAGAACGGAATTCCGCTGACGGAAGAAGCTCTGAAACGCCACGCAAGTGTTACTTCCGTAGGTGTACCTCGCGTGTCTTATTCATTCCAGCGGAAATCGATGATGTCGCGGAATTACGGAGTGGAAAATGAGACGATCGTTCCATAGAAAAATTCGCCGCGCTTGCATGGTTTTTAATACGAAGTGTTTTCTGTTCGATAAACACATTGAAATAAAGAGGGGCATGTCGCGCAAACTCTGCGCCCAGAGGCGCAGGCTTTATTGAAACAGAAACGACAGTAGTACACCCACGAGTTTAGGACGACCACGCTCTCCTTTTAAGTCCTCGTCCCAGAAGCAGAAACTTCACAGCAAGGTGGCTCCTACCGCGTTGGTTGCAGCCTCGATAATGAAATATTCACTTCCAATCGCCGACAATCACTGTGGGAGAACGTAATTTCTTCTTTCGCAAACGCGCGCTGGTATTCAGCGATTAGATTCGATCTCTCCGTAATCACGCTGAAATTAGATTTCAGATAGGCTTGCGTTAGCTTTGCGAACCACTCTCGTCTCCTTTAATTTTCTCGGGCAGCGTTGCTGGATGTAAATGAGATGTTAAATTTATTACATGTTTGGGTAACGCGATACTCGAGTCTTAGAGGCTAGTGACACATTTTGCGTTTTCCATTCACTGACCGATAAATATAGCGTCAGGTACCTACTTTCGTAATCCCCTGATTCGTGACGATGGTGTATACATGTTTTAGTATTTTCACATGGTGAAGTGTTGCTGCTATAATTCTTCGATGAAATTCAGTTTAGCTATTTCTTGCCTTCCACCAAGGTTGCCATTTTTCTAGTCTCTGCCTGGAAATTCTGAGTTATATGAGTTGTACGAAATTTGATTAGGAGAATGAATGAAGTTTGTTGATAATTTCTGTTCGAATTGATATATGTGTTATATTAATAATTTTATCAAAGTTGATTGGTTGATAAGATAATATTTATTTGTTATGGATCTGTTTGTAAATAACTGTTTACCTATTACATTTTAGTTAATATATTTATTGCCCTCAAAGGGATCGTGTTTTTACTGCGGTTGAATTGAAGCAATTGTCTACTTACATCTACACACTTCATTACAAGTTCTCAATTATGAAGAGATAGCAACCACACGTTTTGCTATAGCTGTAGAATTCTTCCCACTTCGGTTGCTCGTAAACTTCCCATAAAATTTATACGACAGAGGTGCTACTACTTCTCCTGAGCAAGCTTAACTGTCAATCAACTGACCAATTTTGGGCATTCAACCATTTGTTGCAATTTTAAAGATTCTACAAAATGCAATAGCAACTAGGGCTGGGACTATTTGTCGAATTTTTCGGTATTCGAATATTCGAATACTTCAGTTGCTCAATTATTTGGCGAATATAATTCGAATATCCAAGTATATATACCAGTATTCGAATAGTATTCGAATACTTGAATATTCGAATTATATTCGCCAAATTATTGAGCAACTCGAATACTGATGTATGAATAGTATTCGAATACTATTCGAATACTGGTGTATTCGAATTCTTGGATATTCGAATTATATTCGCCAAGTAATTGTGCAACAATATCTAAGTATTCGAATACTTGGATATTCGAATTATATTCGCCAAATAATTGAGCAACTCGAATACTATTCGAATACTGGCGTATTTGAATACTTGGATATTCGAATTATATTCGCCTAATAATTGAGCAACTCGAATACTGATGTATGAATAGTATTCGAATACTTGGATATTCGAATTATATTCGCCAAGTAATTGTGCAACAATATCTAAGTATTCGAATACTTGGATATTCGAATTATATTCGCCAAATAATTGAGCAACTCGAATACTATTCGAATACTGTTGTATTTGAATACTTGGATATTCGAATTATATTCGCCCAATAATTGAGCAACTCGAATACTGATGTATGAATAGTATTCGAATAGTATTCGAATAATAACATTCGAATACTCAAATATTCGAAGTTTATTCGTAGCATTCGAATACTAGTAAAATATTCGAATATCAAATTATTCGAATAGTCCCAGCCCTAAATGCAACAGGAATACTGTCCCCCTTTTTTAAAGCAAACTGCCTCGACCCTGTTCCACGTTTAAAACTCTCTTCGTCATCTCCAGAACTGAGAGAATATCTCAAGAATATTGCATCGAAAACAACGGTCTTCGCTCTTCAAATAGGGCAACAGCCTTCGTGACACATAGCCTACTTCAGCCTTAAATAAAAACGTCTCAGCAATTAATTACCACCAAGGCAATCAATATCAATTATTCGCCGTTAAAGAAGGATCCTTCGTTGAAATGTGATCCGACCCTCACGGTCCATTTTCATCGATTTCCTACGACAGTGGCCGCTGACGGGCCCAACGAACAGGTGCTTCGACGCGCTTAGAACCGCTCGCCTTTTATGTCTCCCTTCGGGACCAAGGCAAGTGGGTCTCTCCCGTTTCATCGTGTTCCTGTCACGATCGCTCGGTTGACGATAAACTTTCATCTGTCAGCGATAATAAGTATGATCGAGGGCCGTTTCTCTTCGCGGTGGCCCCGGCCGCCCTTCTGGCGTGTCAGAAGTCAGGGTTCAGCTAAGCGGCGGCCCAAAGTAGCGCTAGGGGAACGGAGCTGGTGGAGAGAGGAGGAGGCGATGAGAAAAGGTGTTCGTTCTGTTCGCGAACAGTCTCGTGAGTCACGCGGGCCACGAATAAACGTTTCTGCTCCAGCTCCTCCGGCGACGACGGATATAAATAATGCCGACAGAACGAGGAAACGCGGGTAATGGCATCGGTTACGTCGGCCGCTCGTCCGCGGAAAAATCTGCGCGAAAGGTCAACAGGGGTCCGGCCGCGTAATTTATTCGAACTAACGGACGTTGAAGCCGATGGGCATGCCGTTCAGCTCGGCACAGACCGCCACTCGCCCCTGTTCCCTTCTCTGACACGCGAATCAATCTATTCGCAGATTTTGTATACGCGTGGCTCGCGGGTACGTGCCCACGCTACCGCAAACGTGCGACGAAGAGCGGACCCAACTTCGCACAGTTGGTGTTCGCGAACTGTTCGGTTATTTCTGGTGGTCATGGTTTAGGCCGGAGCTTATGGCGTCACTTTGATCTTATACCACGTCACGAAATATTGTAAAAATGTTTGTGAAGCGAATGCCGAGCTTTCGAAGTGTTTTTTAGTTGAGAGTACTGTTTCTTGTATTTCTGCTGTGTAGTGGCTAATCTGGGACACCCTGAAGTGGCGTGTAAAGCGATATTTTTGAGGGCAGAAATTAGGGCTGTTGCGAATGTTTGTATGTTCTAGGTATTCGAATACCAGAAAATTCGAATACCAGAGACTTCGACTTTGAGATTCGAATAACAGAGAATTCGAATACCAGAGATTTCGACTTTGAGATTCGAATACCAGAGATTTCGACTTTGAGATTCGAATATTCGAATACCAGAGACTTCGACTTTGAGATTCGAATATTCGAATACCAGAGACTTCGACTTTGAGATTCGAATATTCGAATACCAGAGAATTCGAATTTGGGATTCGAATAATTGAAGACCAGAGAATTCGACTTTGAGATTCGAATATTCGAATACCAGAGACTTCGACTTTGAGATTCGAATATGCGAATACCAGAGACTTCGACTTTGAGATTCGAATATTCGAATCCCAGAGAATTCGACTTTGAAATTCGAATACTCGAATACCAGAGAATTCGACTTTGAGATTCGAATACCAGAGAATTCGACTTTGAGATTCGAATACCAGAGAATTCGACTTTGAGATTCGAATACCAGAGAATTCGACTTTGAGATTCGAATACCAGAGAATTCGACTTTGAGATTCGAATACCAGAGAATTCGACTTTGAGATTCGAATATCGAATACCAGAGAATTCGACTTTGAAATTCGAATATTCGAATACCAGATAATTCGACTTTGAAATTCGAATACTCGAATACCAGAGAATTCGACTTTGAAATTCGAATACTCGAATACCAGATAATTCGACTTTGAAATTCGAATACTCGAATACCAGAGAATTCGACTTTGAGATTCGAATACCTGAGAATTCGACTTTGAGATTCGAATATTCGAATACCAGAGAATTCTATTTTCAAATTCGAATATTCGAATACCAGAGAATTCTACGTTGAGATTCGAATATTCGAATAATTTCGAATACGATTAGTTTCTTCAAATAATTCGAATATTCAAAAATTCCCCATATATTATTTATAAATAGAATATTCAAACATATTTACAAGCTCTAGTAGAAATCACCAAATGTATTATTCGTTACATATTACAGGGTTGCATTTATTTTGTCAGATTTTTACTTATTTGACGGCCTTAGAAGGTTAAATGTGCAAAGGGTGCGTTGGATATATGTACAGGACGACTCAGGAGGAGAGTAAAAAGCTTTGATAGATGATTTAGCAGTTCATTTTGAGTAAACAGTGTTACACAAAACATGGATCGTAGTCACAATACTTGCCTATGTAGTTACAACAGTTTAAAATTCTACCACACTAAATCATAGTAAAACGACAAGCTTGAGATTGAAGTGAGCTTTCAGATATTGAATCACAATAGAAGAATAAAAATTATAAAATATTTATTCGCAGTTAAATTTGAATACAGGCATTGCATCGACGAATCAAGGAATCGTATACACGATATTATTAATTGAACCAGTTCAGAAATTAGAACACATTATTATTAATTGTTAATTCATCTTTTCTTTCAATTGTAAACAACGAATAGCTAATATTCATTTGTTTTAATATCGGAAAACTCACTTCATACCAAGTTTGCGATTTGATTATCACAACAGTGAAAGTTAAACGCGAGTATTAGGAATAGTATCTATAACCATGTAACACTTTTTACTCGGAATGACCTTCCAAATAGTCTGTCGGGTTTTTGCACCCGTTCTGAATCACTCAGTATCCCTGCAACACACTGTACTGTTCTCTTGCGATTAAAACAATTGGCACGAAGTAATCCATCGAGCAATAGAATTCTGAATAGTCTGACAGGCTGTTATTAATTTGAATATAGCAATAGCGTGCTCTTATTGGGGTCACGATTCTAATTTCCACCGTTCGCGTAGGGGGCAGAATCGCTCGGCATTTGGTTGAAACTACCCTAACTAGATCGCGAGATGTTCCTTTACTTAGGGAGGTGTCACCTTCGACGCATGAAAATCATAGGTTTTGTATAGAAATTTTTTTCTTTTAAATACAGTACTCAATAGAAAATCTGATTAATGGCGTTTCCTATACATCTTTTGATAACTAAAAAAGGAAAATTTTTGTAATCTTAAAAAATAAACAATTTATTTTAATCTTAAAAATAAACAATTTATTTTAATCTTAAAAATAAACAAATTTTTTTAATCTAGAAAAAAATAAACGATTTTTGTAATCTTAAAAAAATAAACAATTTTTTTATTCTGAAAAAATAAACTTTTTTTAATCTTAAAAAATAAACAATTTTGTAGTCTTAAAAAATAAATAATTTTTTTAATCTTAAAAAATAAACAATTTTTATAATCTTAAATAATAAACAGTTTTTTAGTCTTAAAAAATAAACAATTTTTTAGTCTTAAAAAATAAACAATTTTTTAGTCTTAAAAAATAAACAATTTTTTTAATCTTAAAAAATAAACAATTTTTTTAATCTAGAAAAAAATAAACAATTTTTTTAATCTAGAAAAAAATAAACGTTTTTTTGTAATCTTAAAAAAATAAACGATTTTTTGTAATCTTAAAAAAATAAACGATTTTTTGTAATCTTAAAAAAATAAACGATTTTTTGTAATCTTAAAAAAATAAACAATTTTTTTAATCTGAAAAAAAATAAACGATTTTTTGTAATCTTAAAAAAATAAACAATTTTTTTAATCTGAAAAAAAATAAACCATTTTTTTAATCCGAAAAAAAATAAACCATTTTTTTAATCTGAAAAAATAAACATTTTTTTTAATCATAACAAATAAATAATTTTTTTTACTTTTAGTTCGATTTTCTATTGAGTTCATTAATAAATAAAAAATTGCTAAATAAACCTATAACCTACTTCTGTAAATTTTTCTTCTTCCGTGTAGCGTATATCGCGATTCCCTTAACTCGACGACCTTTATACTTTATCTGCTGCTCTGCATGCGCGAGGAGGTCACGATTTCAATCCACTATCGCGCGTGAGCCTGAGAGTTCCATTTTAATTCATATCCATTAACCAGCAAACTACAATCAAAAGTTTCCTCTTTCTAACAAAATAGTTATTAAAGAACTCGTAGGCTGCTAGTTTCATGAGAAAGTATCCCGAGTTTGTACAGCTCCTTCCAGAAAGTCATTTCGTGTGCGTACTGTGAAAAAGTTCCTCGCTTCATCAAGCATCACGCCTTCTTAGCTCTCCGCTGCTGACACGAGTCCTCGTACATTGTTTTCTGAAACACAATAGGCGACCATGAGCCGGGGAAGAATAAACTATGAAACGTACTCGCGTTCGGAATACCAAAAGTCGCAGGAAGTCCGGATTACATCGTTCGTTACGAGCGAAGCTCCGTGGGCGCTTATATTTAGGCCAGCCTGTAGAAGCTTTACGAGCGTTCGTCCTCGTTAATATAACACGAGGTGAACGTACCCGATCGCTATTACGCTGCTATCATTCGCGTTAATTCCCGAAATAGAGTGTAAAGTTGATATATTTTATTAAAGATTGTATCTGCACGATTTATGCTCCACTATACTTCTTTCACACTTTCGGTGGCGTAGGCGTGTTTTCACGTCGAGGGATTTGCATCGTGTGGACAGTTTTAGAGTGTCTTCGTGTCGATATTTTCTGGGAAGAGTCGAGAGTAATGTTCGAGAATCCTCGACCCTTTTGTATAATGAAAAAGAATGGATTTTATTCTTTTAATACATTTATATCTATTTATTTAAATAATTATACGGGAAATACCCATGGTTTACAAAAGCGAAAGCCAAGAATTAATTACAGAGTCTGTACAATAAATTAGCCAAGGATAAGCAGCTAAAAAAGCCAACTAAACTAAACTTAAAAGATAAATAAAATACTAAGTACTAAATACTAAATTTTCATAATCACCTAATGAATTTTATTTATTTAGCGTTTAAAATATTTTTATCGGTTCAACGATTTTTTGGAAAGGCTTGAGCGAGTTTAAGTGGCATTTTTCAGTGTCGAGAAATGACTTCACTGGTACAGGGATGAATTATATTCACGAGTTGCTGGTTCGAGACATTTTATAATTAATTCGTGTTCAAAGTAATTTAATAGGTGCCTGTGATTTGATGTTCGAGGTATTAGTGTCTCAATATGTCTACGTCAGCAAGGTATTTTATTTAATTTGACAGCATGAAAGATTCTAAACACAGTTTCTGGTTCGAAGTGTCATCGTTCCTTTGGGTCCTCAGATTACTGATGAACGTATTTTGCTTCTGTCGTCAGCTTGATTAATTCTGCTGATGCTTCAATTTCTGCAAATATTTTATTTCGGCTTCTGGGATGCGATATTTGAAATTCAGGTGTGAAATTTTTCAATTGGAAATGTGGTATATCGTTTTAGTGGAAAATGCAGGTATCTCAGTCTTATCTTTCCTTTTATGAATTTTCCACTGCTTGTCTAGATGATGTATAGACAGAGATATGTAGTTAGGTGTAATGATTTAACCAGACACGTTTACTGCACTCGAAGCACGAGCTTCGCTACATCACAGTCAATCCAAAATATTAAATCACTAACAGTATAAATCTATACATCATTTCACAACGCAAAACACTTCTCTGATAAATAGAATCTGTATAATTGGATCTGATGCAAACAAAGATCAACTACTTCGAGTTGAGGACTTAATTAAAATAACAGGTAGTTCACATTTTGAATGTCAGAAAGCTACACCCTAATTCAAAATATTAATCTGTTACAATATTGCATATATATATATAATATAAACTCTGATGATTCGATGGTAAAGAAATGTAAAATATAAACTTGTTATGACATCCTAATATCAAATTTTACGAATAGTAAAATATGAATACGAATAGTAAAATTTGATATTAGGATGTAATAGCAAGTTTATATTTTACATTTCTTTATCATTGAATCATCAGATTTTAATAAGCACTTATGTATTTTAATGTATTTTATTATGTATTATCAGAATCTAAAATACATAATATATATATATATATATTTACTCTAAAATACATAATAAAATACATAAGTGCTTTTTAAAATCTATATAATACAAATATACATATATTTACTCTAAAATACATAATAAAATACATTAAAATACATAAGTGCTTTTTAAACTCTGATGATTGGATGATAAAGAAATGTAAAATATAAACTTGCTGTTACATCCTAATATCCAATTTTACTATTCGTATTCATATTTTACCATTCGTAAAATCGTATTATCAGAATAAAATACATAATAAAATACATTAAAATACATAAGTGCTTTTTAAACTCTGATGATTGGATGATAAAGAAATGTAAAATATAAACTTGCTGTTACATCCTAATATCCAATTTTACTATTCGTATTCATATTTTACCATTCGTAAAATCGTATTATCAGAATAAAATACATAATAAAATACATTAAAATACATAAGTGCTTTTTAAAATCTGATATATATATATTTACTCTGATATTCCTATTCGTAAAATTTGATATTAGGATGTAACACCAAGTTTATATTTTACATTTCTTTATCATCGAATCATCAGATTTTTCAAAAGCACTTATGTATTTTAATGTATTTTATTATGTATTTTATTCTGATAATACGATTTTACGAATGGTAAAGTATGAATACGAATAGTAAAATTGGATATTAGGATGTAACAGCAAGTTTATATTTTACATTTCTGTAGCATCGAATCATCAGAGTTTAAAAAGCACTTATGTATTTTAATGTATTTTATTATGTATTATCAGAATCTAAAATACATAATAAAATACATATAAATAAATATAGGTATATGTATATATTTACTCTAAAATACATAATAAAATACATTAAAATACATAAGTGCTTTTTAAACTCTGATGATTCGATGCTACAGAAATGTAAAATATAAACTTGCTGTTACATCCTAATATCCAATTTTACTATTCGTATTCATACTTTACCATTCGTAAAATCGTATTATCAGAATAAAATACATAATAAAATACATTAAAATACATAAGTGCTTTTTAAAATCTGATGATCTGATGAACGTTTCCCCCTTTTTTTTCAATCACATTCGTACACCAAACAATTCAAAACGTCAAACTGTCGCGCGCTGACGCAAACAGATATTCCTCAACTCGAGGAATCTCACCTTCATTCCCCAGCTTTTATCGATAAAGCACGCCTATGTATAAACACCGCCGCAAACACGTTCGACAGATTCAGAGCACGAGGTTGGCTGTGATACAGGATGTTAGGTCATCGTGTTGCTCCGTTACGTGGGCGGCTGTTCGCTCTCGCTTTGCTCTGATTAATACCCGGCTAATCTCCGCGTTCGATCTACTATTCCACTGCTGCTCCGCTCTTCCTTCGATCCTCCTCAATGAACCACCTTGCCTTCCGCGCGCATCCCCGATCGCACGTCCGCTTCGTGGAACACGAAATTGGGATTCGACCTCCCGTTGCGCTCTATGCATGCGACTCGGAGCGTGCTCCGCGCAGATGTCATCTAATCTACAGCTATATCAGTCCGTACGACCGTCTGCGACATCCAGCAGGCTGATTCTCCTTCAATCTGGGCCAAACTCGAGTATTCTTACGAGCCTCGGAGCAGTTCGTTCGCGTACGTGTAATAGGATTAGGGTTGTGTTAGGTCCGGGCTTTCGGACGCACAGTTCGGCACTTCTGATCGTACGAATAGGTTGTTCGATATATCTTCCATGTTTGCGTAATGCCGCAATGCATGCGGTGGTATAATGTAATCTTTTGATTGCGGGGTTGTCATCTTTTCCGTTGCTCCGTTCGGAGGCATTGAATTTATTTTCGGTGTCTGATTTAGCAGGACACTTATCTGACAAGGGAAGTTCGGCAGCCCGAATATTCAAGAAATCTGAAACTTTACAGAAATGTAGCTCGAGTGACGCTAATAAGGTGGCTATTTTTTTATTCGGCAATAAAGCGGCAAAGAGGGGCAAAAAATTATTTGAAATCAAAATTTCGCACATCAATTTTTATTTGAAATCATTTTTTGCCTATCTCTGTAAAGCGGTCCCCGGGGGTTAAACACCCCCTCAAAAAATAGTGAGTTTTCTTATTATCGCGAATATCTGCGAAACCTTAAAAGATATAAAAAAAGTTCAATTCGAAGTTTTATGGTGCAATGTAATCTTTTGATTGCGGGGTTGTCATCTTTTCCATTGCTCCGTTTGGAGGCATTGAATTTATTTTCGGTGTCTGATTTAGCAGGATACTTATCTGACAAGGGAAGTTCGGCAATCCGAAAATTAAAAAAATCTGAAACTTTACAGAAATGTAGCTCAAGTGGCGCTAATAAGGTAACTGACGCCAGTATTTTTTGGTTCGGCAATAAAACGGTCCCAAGGGTGAAAACACCCCTTCAAGAAAATTGTGAATTTTCATATTATCGCGAATATCTGCGAAACCCTTAAAGATATCGAAAAATGTTCAATTCGTAGTTTTAAGCCTTTCGATATCTTACAATATGGTGATAAAGAATTTTTGGAGAAAAGGGTGGTGAGGATAAATTTTGAAAAAATAATGTGTTTCGCAAATTCTTTATCGCCGCTTTATGCGACATAAAAAACCATAGAACTTTGAATTTAACTTCTATTTGATATCTTTTACGGTTTCGTAGATATTCACAATAATCTGAAAACTTACTATTTTTTCGAGGGGGTGTTTTCATCCTTAGGACCGTTTTATTGGCGAATCAAAAAATAGTTACGTTATTAGCATCACTTGAGATATATTGCTGCAGAGTTTCGGATTTTTTTAATTTTCGAGTTGCCGAACTTCCCTTGTGAGTCTGAAGATAATCCTTATTTCAAAATATCTAATTTGGGAATCTTTTTAAGTCCACCTATATTAAACAAAGTGTTTCCCCGGGACCCTGTTCATGACAACCGCGAATATGTTTTAATTAATTTCTAATAGAAACATAATGATAAAATGAAAGACAGGGATTCTTTGATAAATAAATTACCAAATTCTTTTAGAAATATTATTATTAAAAAGGTAAATCTTTCAGTTTTTCATTTTTTTTTAAATTAGAGAGAATTGATGTTCCTTGTTTAACTTATGTATAGTTCGTAGATCTCTTTGTTATAAATTTGTGGTACAGCTGTAAGGAAAAAATTAATTGCATTCGAATATAATAATGAATAATACCTTTCATCAATTTTATGCAGAATCATTGGAATATTTATTATTGAGTTACTGCAGAAGTTCTGTCTCTAATTTCCGAAAGTACCGTTTAAAATATAATTGTACAGTTTTGTCAGCTCATATTTCTAATACAAATATAACAATAAATTGGAAGACAGGGATTCTTTGATAAATAAATGACCAAATTCTTTTAGCAATATAATTATTAAAAAAATAAATCTTCAGTTTACTTTACACGACGTAAGAGGCAAAGTATTTGTTACTGCAAGAAAAAACAGAAACGTGAAACACAACTAAAGCAAAAAAACGTCAGAAATACTACCTCCATAATGGGAGTAAAAACTGCATATGTTACCTTTTCCGCACAAGCGTAACTTTAAATTTTTACGACGAGTTAACTCGTCCCGCCCACGGTACAAGGTTTTTTCAACTGACGAGTTAACTCGTCTTCCCCAGTTAACAGGCTTAAATCCCTGTAAAACGTACGATAAAAGAATATTCAACGGCCTTAAGCAGTGAAATACAAATCTCTCCATCGCGAAATTAAAGTAGAGAGCAAGCTACGACCACAAAATTGGTTGAACGTTACACTAACAGTTGCGGGGTGAACAAAAGGTAATTTTAAACGTGACGAACAGGTTGCGCTCTGCCGTAGGTCGTATATTTTTCAGCAGGATGTCTCGAGAGGCTGTGCGACCGAATTGTGAGTCAGCCGCTCTCGCTTGAGCCTTTAAACGACACGTTAACTCACGATCTCGCGTGGCGGGATAAAGAAAAAAAAGAAGGAAAGAGAAGAACGACGCCAGTCAGGTACTAATCGAGGCATGACGCGTCTCATTGCAGCTCCTCGATGACTCGTTCTTTTCCAGGATTCGATTACCCGCGCCGAAATCGGCGAATCGAAGCGCGCGCTAAATATAAAAATTACATGTACATATCCCGCGAGGCCGAAGACGGCTGTTGGTCGACGCGACCATAAAATCCGTTACGACTGTCGAAACGACCGTCGAGACACCGAGAGATAACCGCTCCGCGGCTCGGTTACTCTCCTCTGTCTGTCGATGGAATTAATTATTATTGCCGAGCGGATAACGCGGCCCCGATTGTTTCTCCTCGCCGGCGAAACTAGTCCCCCTTTGTCTGCTAAATTTCTATTATACGAGCGCGCCAGACTTTTCGCGGAGAATTCCGGGAAGCTTGTGCTTCTTATCACAGCCCGCCTCCACTTGATAAGACCTTGTCACGGTTTGCGAATTCGACGCTCGCACTTGCGTTCTCTGGACAGTCTTGCAGCTCGATAGTGGCGAGAGAGGAAAACTGTATCTTTGTGCTTTCTTGGGAACTGCGCGTTCTTGGGAACTGCGATAGTATTATGCAAATAATAGTGACAATTTCAGTAGTAATTGGGCCAAGTTGTGCAGAAAGCTACAAACCCTCGATGATCTGAAAGTGTGTTTTAGTTGGATGATATTAATTGTGACGGAAATGTAGCTTGTATATATTATTTCTTGTTATTATTGCTTGCACTATGTTTTTTAATGGGTTATTTAATGGTGAGTAGTATAATTAGTATTATATTCAATTTTCTGTAGTTTCTGATTTTTAAGAATAAAATGGAAGTCTGGCTTGGTAGTTTTAATAATTATATAATTTAAGGGTTGTTCTATGGGTTGGTAATTTTTTGCAAAATAAGGATAGAAGATTATGGGGTCTATACTGTGTTTAATTAACTTTTTGCTAAATGAAGATAGAAGGTTATGGGATCTGAACTGTGTTTAATTAACTTTTTGCTAAATGAAGATAGAAGGTTATGGGATCTGTACTGTGTTTAATTAATTTTTTGTCATTTTGAGGGTTGGTATGTAGGTTTTTGCATAACTCGGCCCAATTATAAGAATGTGTATGTAACAGAGGGCAGAAGAAAGTTTAGCAGCTATATTTTTGTTTGCAAATATTTTTATAGTTATTTTTTAATAATTTTAATTTTATAAGATTTGTGCATAAATTTGTGTGTAAATTCGTTTCCAGTGTGTGGATTAAATCAGTTTTTATTCGACAGTAGGTGTACTTGGATTCCATGTAGAAAAATAAATCGAAAATACATAGGGAGTAAAATTCTGTTGGGCGAATTTTCGTTTTCGGGAAGATTGGTTCCATTTGCAGTGGGCCAACTTTGACGTGTGTAAATATGGGTTTGAAATTTCCTTTTTTCACTATCCACTCTGTGTAATTGCCTGTAACTTTCTCACGGTCGCGTCCTTCGTAAAATCTGTTGTCCCGTAAGTGCACATCGCGTTGTTCCACGTTCGAAACTGTTGTGCTCACGGAGCGTGTCCATGAAAGAGGAAGCGAGGATTCAATTTCCTCGTTTCCGGTCGGCGAAACGAACAAAGGTTAGGGTGCACCACTGTCTATCGGTCGTACACTTTCCTGCTTTTAAGTAATTAGCCTGCAAAACGCACAATGCTCTTTTTCTTATCGTTCCTCATTCTTATCCGGCACTATCGTTTCATCGACGCCTTCTGTGAGGTATGGGAAGAGTAACCGTACCAGGAATGCTCGTTATGAGAGACAGGCCTCTTCTGCCATTGCCGGAATGGTTTCGATATTCCTGTGTAAATGAAGACAGTTGCACTTGTCTGAAAGCAGGGGCGGATTTGTGTTTTGGTCCTAGGGTGGCCAATTTTGAGGAGTGGCGAATTTTGGGGAGTGGCGAATTTATGGGGAGTGACAAATGTTGGGGAGCGGCAAATTTGGAGGGCGGTAAATTTTGGGGAATGGCGAATTTGGGAAGCGGCAAATTTTGGTAAGCTGCAAATTTTAGGGTGCGAGAAATTTTGGGGAGCGACAAATTTATGGAGCGGCAGATTTTGGAGTGCGACAAGTTTTGGGGAATGGCAAATTTGAAGGGCGGTAAATTTTGGGGAGTGGCGAATTTGGGGGGCGGTAAATTTGGAGGGCGGCAAATTTTGGGGAGCGACAAATTTCGGAGGGCGGCAAATTTATGGAGCGTCAAATTTTGGGGAGCGGCAGATTTTGGGATGCGAACAATTTTGGGGAATGACGAATTTTTGGGGAGCGACAAATTTTGGTAAGCTGCAAATTTTGGGGTGCGACAAATTTTGGGGAGCGACAAATTTATGGAGGGGCAGATTTTGGAGTGCGACAAGTTTTGGGGAATGGCAAATTTGAAGGGCGGTAAATTTTGGGGAGTGGCGAATTTGGGGGGCGGTAAATTTGGAGGGCGGCAAATTTTGGGGAGCGACCAATTTTGGAGGGCGGCAAATTTATGGAGCGTCAAATTTTGGCGAACGGCAGATTTTGGGATGCAAACAATTTTGGGGAATGGCGAATTTGGGGGGTGGCAAATTTTGGGGAGCGACAAATTTTGGTAAGCTGCAAAGTTTGGGGTGCGAAAATTTTTGGGGACCGACAAATTTATGGAGCGGCAGATTTTGGAGTGCGACAAGTTTTGGGGAATGGCAAATTTGAAGGTCGGTAAATTTTGGGGAGTGGCGAATTTGGGGGGCGGCAAATTTTGGGGAGCGACAAATTTCGGATGGCGGCAAATTTATGGAACGTCAAATTTTGGGGAGCGGCAGATTTTGGGGAATGGCGAATTTTTGGGGAGAGGCGAATTTGGGGGGCGGCAAATTTTGGGGAGCGACAAATTTTGAGCGAAATAAATTAGGAAAGGTTTAAACATACAGGCTTGACACAACTTTAAAAACACATCACTTGTTTTTCATACAGCGCATTAGCAATAATTCATACATGAGTTGCCATATTGAATTAATTTTGAAATAGTCTCGACTCTTCTAAATTAAAATATTTGATGATATTTCGAGGAAAGGGTGAGAGACCCTTATTAACCTAGGCGCACCAAATCTCCAAATCCCCCTCTGTCTAAAACAAATGTAAATTCGTTTAATAACTAAGAAGTGGAGTATTTCTTCATTAGAGGCTTCACCCTTGAAACTTTGAAAATCCTTAGTGTCCTATTGGAAATGCTATTTCTCCAACTTTTCCAATATCAATTATCCTGATCCATCCTACATCACTGCCCATTTCAAGCTCCCTCAAATTAAAATACCACACATATGAAATACTAATATACAAAACGACAATTCAGTCACTGCGTCATCTTCGCTTTGAAGCTCTTCTAAAATCCTAGTAAATTTTCAAAAACCACAGAAATCCATAGCAGTATCGTAAAGGAATGACAGGAAAATCGTAGAAGACTGATAGAAACTTACCAACTTCAATCTTGCGCACTCCAGATCAACGTATCTCGAAAAGCATCAGCGAAAGTGTTCCTCCGGTGTTCGCAGTCGAGCCTCGATTGCCCAGGTGAACGGCAATCGCCCGTTTAAATTTCAGTAATGATCATCTCGCGGAGATCGGCCAGGTTAAATGTGAACAGGCCCCTCTCGTCTCAATTTTTCGATGCTCCTTGGCGCCAAGATGCTCGACGGTCGCAGCGCAGTAAAACCATGATATACGATGATCGCGCGAGGAACGAGCCGAAGAGCAGTGTAAACGAAGATTTAAACGGTAGCCGTGAACGATCGTGAGCACCGTGATCTTTCAGTCGAGTTAAGTACGAGGGTCCTCCTAAGACAGCGCGTTATTCATCGCTTTTTATCATCTTGTCGGTCTTTTCTCTTGCCTGCCGCCCACCTTTGCATACCTGCCGGCACACCTTCCAATCGGTTATCGATTCGCGCGTGGACGGCTTTAATACAGACGGATCTCGACGACGCTATTTACCTGACGCTCCGTTTCGATCGCTCCCCTGTCAGCGATTCCTGACCTGCGTGTCGATTCAGATGAGTCTAATTAGGATGGTGATTTATTAATTTAAGCTTGAATATTCTTGGGGGCTGATTGCTTTTTTTTTTATTTCGCTGATATTGGAAGAGTGTTGAGTTATTGTGGGTTGTTGAAGGAGTAATATAAACAGGAACTTCGTGTTTCGAAAGCGGGGAAGGAATAACTTTGTAGTTTAAACAAGAAATTTTCCTCGCTGCAAATTTTGAACAATTCGATAGCATAGTTTTGTGGGGCATACAAATCCGCCAAGTTTTTGTTGTAATTGTTTTTTTATGTCTATTATAGTTTTTGAAATATACAGGAAAGTAGGAAATCAGATATTGATCTTTAAGGGGTGCTTTCACCCTGGAGAACCGAAAATAGTCACGAACGAAAAATTACTTGGTACTTCTATTAAGGTCTGTACAAACTTGCACAGTTTTAAAAAAATCATACTGTTCGGGTAACCGAACTTCCCTTGTGTGTAGGGTTTACACAAAAACCGGCTTTTGCAAAAACCGGGTTTCGAATTCCACTATTCCCAAAAACCGGTTAAATCGGGTTCCGAATTTTCACCAAAAATATATAATTAAAAAGTAAACAAATATTTGTACTTATTTTTTACATTTTCAGTTTCCTTAATATTTATGAAATTACAAAAATAAAATATAGGTAGGTACTCTATCTATACAAAACCACATAAATAATAAAAAATTAAATTAACTAAAATCGGTAAAAATCCGTACAATTTTGGATTTAATGTTTATGGATCTACAAAAATATAACAATAAAATAGACTGCATACAAAGCTAAAATACTTAACTAAAATCCGCACAAAATATAAATCTTTTACAGTAGTAGGTACTAAATTATAAATTTTTATTCCATTTAGTATTTTTCTTCAGAAAATATGAACCCGTGAAGATTAGTTTTACAGTAGGTAAACTGTTACCTACTACAATATGCTTGTGTCCGATGCGATTTCAAGTCAAAATGTTAACGTTTTTAATTAACTAATTAATTCATTTATGCATATTAATTATAGTATATAAACCCGGGTTTATAAATTTTAAAACCGGTTTTCGAATTTTACACATTTATGAATAAAAATCGGCTTTTAAACCGGGTTTTTAGAAACCGACAACTCCTACTTGTGTGTACAAAAATACTGTTTGAGTATTTTTGACAATAATCCTAAACAATTAAAAATTTTTCGAAAATAATCCTAAGCAATATTTTGAAAATAATTCTGAGCAATTAAAAATGCTAACACTTATATTCCTAGACAAAAGGAATCGGTACCAATACTGTTTGCCCTAAGTAGACCTTGTAGAAAACACTGTGACTGCCAAAATTTAACAAAAAAATTGATTGGAAAATGTTTTACGTCCCCATGGTAAGTATTATATAAGTATTACCAAACACACCCCTGGGTATTCAACAATTGAAGAGTCCTTTTAGAAAACACTATAAGTCCCAAGAATTAAGTTCTATACTATAGTACATAGAAAACACTGTAAGTCCCAAGAATTAAATTCTATACTATAGTATATACTATATACTGGGTATTCAACAATTGAAGAGCCCTTTTAGAAAACACTGTAAGTCCCAAGAATTAAATTATATAGAATATACTATATAGTATATAATTCTATAGTATATAATTCTATATAATTCTATAAGAATATACTATAGAATATACTATATAATTCTATAAGAATATACTATAGAATATACTATATAGTATATTCTATATAATTTAATTCTTGGGACTTACAGTGTTTTCTAAAAGGACTCTTCAATTGTTGAATACACAGTATATAGTATATACTATAGTATAGAATTCTATAGTATATTCTATAGTATATTCTATATAATTCTTGGGACTTACAGTGTTTTCTAAAAGGACTCTTCAATTGTTGAATACCCAGTATATAGTATAGGTATACCTACTATAGTATAGAATTTAATTCTTGGGACTTACAGTGTTTTCTATATACTATAGTATAGAATTTTAAACACTGTAAGTCCCAAGAATTAAATTATATAGATTATACTATATAGTAATACTATAGAATATACTTTATAGTATATTCTATATAATTCTTGGGACTTACAGTGTTTTCTAAAATGACTCTTCAATTGTTGAATACCCAGGGGTGTGTTTAGCACACAAAATAATCCACTTAATAGGTGACCTATTAAAAAAGTCGATTCACTACAATACTACTTAGATAAAACACAGTGGTAATCGTTTCCGGTGATGAACGATACGATTTTCGTAATGGTCGTTGGGAGAAATGAACGAAATAGGTAGGGAGGAAGGAAGGCGCGGGCAAAGTTGGCCAGGAAAAGGGAAGAAGAGGAAGAAAAGAAGGAGGGGAATCGAGATAATGGGGATCGCGTGAGGCACGTGCCCGAAGCCTCTGCCTGTGTCATTATCCAGAAGAGAACCGACAGCCTGGGGCCTATTACCTTTACCTGGGCGCATGCAAACACGTGTGCAAATGCTCTTACACACGTGCGCGACACGTTTGTGCACGGCTGCTGGCCAGGCCAGGTGGGAAGGCAGGCTCTGGGTGCTAAAATAAAGAGAAACAGAACTTTCGCAAATGAGTTGCCGCTTTGCCACCGCGCACAGTGCTTTTGTTCTCGTTTGCAGTTTGGTCAATAAAGCTGGAGGCTTCTTTATTCGCCCATTCTCGCGTTACTTCGAATAGAATCATTTGTTAATTTTAGTAACTCGTGTTGCGGAATTTCTGCGGGCAGCAACAGCTCCAAAAGTAACTGATATTTATGAATTTTTTTGAAGAAACTTTTGTTAATATTGGATTGAACTCTTTTGAGTTGTAAGGAGGAGTCTTTAAACTTGCAGAATTTTTTTATGTGATTCTTTTTACTATTTATTAATTATTGTGAAATTTTATGAACCTCTGATAGATAAAAAAAGAAAAATTTCATCAAGTTAGATACTTTACGCTGGGACTGAACCTATAATTTTAATTTTAGTTTTTATTTAAAATGCTTTTTTCATCGAGTTAAGTAAATTTATCTAAGGAAAAAGGTTGCTTTTTCTTTCAAACGCTATAAACTTCTAAATTTTTCATTTTGTTTAAATTAGAGAGAATTGATGTTTATTGGTTAACATAGTTCGTAGATATATTTCTTATAAATTTGTGGTACAGCTGTAAGGAAAAAATTAATTGCATTCGAATATAATAATGAATAATACCTGTTATCAATTTTATGCAGAATTTTTATTTGTGATACTTTTTTCATCGATTTAAGTAAATTTATCTAAGGGATAAATTTCTCAATTTTTCTTTTTTTTTAAATTAAAGAGAACTGATGTTCGTTGTTTAAATTAGGTATAGTTCGTAGATCTATTTGTGATAAATTTGTGGTACAGCTGTAAGGAAAAAATTAATTGCATTCGAATATAATAATGAATAATACCTTTTATTAATTTTATGCAGAATTTTTATTTGTGATACTTTTTTCATCTACTTAAGTAAATTTATCTAAGGAAAAAGGTCTCTTTTTCTTTCAAACAATGGAAATTTCTCAATTTTTCTTTTTTTTAAATTAGAGAGAATTGATGTTCCTTGTTTAACTTATGTATAGTTCGTAGATCTCTTTGTTATAAATTTGTGGTACAGCTCTAAGGAAAAAATTAATTGCATTCGAAAATAATAATGAATAATTCCTTTTATCAATTTTATATAGAATCATTGGACTATTTATTATTGAGTTACTGCAGAATTTCTCTCTCTTATTGATTAGTCGCTTAATTTCCGAAAGTACCATTTAAAATATAATTGTACAGTTTTGTCAGCTCATACTTCGAATATGTGAATACAGAAATGATTGACCTATAACTGCCCCACTAATGCAGATAAACGTATCTTTGTTTAAGGCTCGATTATTTTATCATCGATCGTTTATGAAACTTACAATTAGTATTCTCAATGCATTTCCAATTACTTCGCTAAATCAAATCGTTCATTAATTCGACGAGACGGACGACCGTGGTCAATTTCAGTAATTAATCGATGCCAGCTGATGCTCCGTAATTATTCTTCGAGACACACTGCTAAACGTGACTTAACAGATGATAGTCAGTGTGTGTTTACGAGATTTTTACGTCACGTGCGTAGCGCAGCATGTTTCCTAGTGGCGTGAGTGACGTAATGACCGGTACGTGAAAGTCATTAAGCATCGGCAACGTGAGAGTGCAATTGAAACGGCTCGTTAAGTGATTTAGAGGCACAGGTTCTCGACCACCTTCGAGCTGACATGCCATTTGAATCGTGACATTGTCTCGTGTAATTTTATATCCTCGAATGGGGGAATGAATTGATTTCCCGGTAACACGATGATTAATAAGAACATTTACGTCTATAAAATTTCATTAATAATTAATTGTAAGCTTTATGCAGGAAAGTAGTGGTAGATTTTTGGGTGAGTGAAGTTAAACGGGGATTACGATTTTTATGGACTTCTATAAGATTTTTAAAATTCCTCTGGTTAATTTTATATAGGAAATTGTTTGTTTACGAAATATGTAGTACTTTCAGGTCCTGTTTTAAATTAGTTCTAGAAGAATTCTTCACAAAGAAATCAAGCGAATATGTTGGGTAATTTTTCTCTTGTGCGAGCCTCCTTTTTAGAAGTAATTGATTTCGAAAATTCGTGGAATATCTTCGTGGGAGTCGCTGAAATTTTTTTTCTGTGCCTCCACGTGGCCCTTTATTTTCCTTTTTTGTTCTGTTTGTAAGTTTTTAAGCATATGTATATACTGTTAAATCTATTTTTCAAAATCTCGAACAATTTCGTTCGTTAATTGTAGAAGATTTTCAGATTTTTACTGGAAAAGTAGGTAAATTTGATATCCTTCACTCTATTTCGTAGAAATTGAGGGGTTTCCCACAATAGATTTCTTGGTAATGATATACTTGGTTAGTATATCATTCTACTAAATTACATACCAAGTCCTTTCATTGATTATTACCTCCCTAGGAAGATTCATTCAACACAGATTTAGTCAGCTGCAAGCATACATATGTGCACCACAAGCTTTCGCAATAAATTTCATCAGAAACGTTAGTTGCACGTAAATTAGTTTAATTAATTGTGTCTTCACACATAAGAAACTTCACACCTCAAATTAGGGTTTGTCGGTTTTTAAAAACCGTTTTTTCATAAATTTGTAAAATTCGAAAACCGGGTTTTAAATTTTGAAAAAACCGGTTTTAGATACTAGACTTAATATGGGAAAATGAATTAATTATTTGATTAAAAACGTTAACAATTTGACTTGAAATCGCCTCGGACTGTAAAACTAATCTTCACGAGTTCATATTTTCAGAAGAAAAATACCAAATGAAATCAAGATTTATAATTTATATTTTGTACGGATTTTAGTTATTTTAGTTTTTTCTCCCATTTGGTTTTGTATGCAGTGTATTTTATTGTGCTGCTTTTTGTAAATCCAGAAATATTAAGTGAACTCAAAAATGCTACGGATTTTAGTTATTTTAATTTCTTTTATTTATTTGGTTTTGTATAGATACAATATATTTTATTTTGTTATATTTTTGTAATTCCATAAGTATTAAAGAAAACTGAACATTTGTAAAATAAGTACTGACATTATTTTCTATTTTAATTATATTTTTTGGTGAAAATTCGACAACCGGTCTAACTGGTTTTTTGGGAATAGTGGAATTCGAAAACCGGTTCAACCGGTTTTTTGGGAATAGTGGAATTCGAAAACCGATTCAACCGGTTTTTTGGGAATAGTGGAATTCGAAAACCGGTTCAACCGGTTTTTTGGGGATAGTGGAATTCGAAAACCGGTTCAACCGGTTTTTTGGGAATAGTGGAATTCGAAAACCGGTTCAACCGGTTTTTTGGGGAATAGTGGAATTCGAAAACCGGTTCAACCGGTTTTTTGGGAATAGTGGAATTCGAAAACCGGTTCAACCGGTTTTTTGGGAATAGTGGAATTCGAAAACCGGTTCAACCGGTTTTTTGGGAATAGTGGAATTCGAAAACCGGTCCAACCGGTTTTTTGGGAATAGTGGAATTCGAAAACCGGTTCACCCGGTTTTTTGGGAATAGTGGAATTCGAAAACCGGTTCACCCGGTTTTTTGGGAATAGTGGAATTCGAAAACCGGTTCACCCGGTTTTTGGGGGAATAGTGGAATTCGAAAACCGGTTCAACCGGTTTTTTGGGAATAGTGGAATTCGAAAAACCGGTTTTGTCAAAAGTCGGTTTTCGTATAAACCCTACCTCAGCTTCATGTCTCCCCAAAATTGGACTCATAGTACATCTAATTACTTTCGGCAATCTAATTAAATTCGCGCGTGACCATTCCTCGAGTCTCATTTCGCGAAAAGCGCAGATCCCGCGAGGATAAGGGGGCAAACGATGCAATTAGAACATAGTGTTTCATTTCCAGTCGGTCCGTTTGGACCGCCCACGTGCGTCCCCATCGCGTGCGACCCAAGGGTGCTTCCTTCGCGGTTTTCATATCAATTCGTAGATCACCGTGACGCGGGGGCCATCCTTGCTGGTAACACGAATTGACAGCGAGTATCGCGTGTCGGTATCACGTTCCCTCGCGGAGTGATTCACGATACACTTGAATTCACAATTGCGAGTACGTGTGCCGACACAGGGGCATCCCGGCTGTACGTGCCGCGTACAATAAACATACCTTAAACAGCCGTCGTGTGGGTGTACCACGGGCTATTTCCATTGTGCAGTCCGCTACGCGATGCTTTCGAACGGAAAACAATGCGACTACTGTGCTGAAAGCTGAAATGATACATAGCGTAGCTCAGATTTTCCAGTGTGTATGGGAAATGCTGGACATTTTTAAGTGAAAATGATTTGTACCTTAAGCAGAGGATTTATAGTTTGCTAATAAAAATTCAGTTAAATTGCGATGCTTGCTTTGTGTCGATTGATATTTGTTTTATTTCTAACTAGCATTGTTCGTGGGATTGTTTAGTTATTTTTCAAATATGGATGCTTTAAATTGATGGTGGCTGGAATTCTTCAAACCATGTTGTTAATATGGTTAAAAGGGTATTGACATTTTTGAGAAAATAGGAAAAAGTGAATATCTATGCTTTGTGTTTTGAACAAAATATTTTTAAATATGTTATCCTTATTAATATATAAAAGTGAAACGTTGACTGTTTGTTTGTCCATCTCTTATGCTTAAACGGCTGAACGAATTACAATGAAATTTTGAATATAGATTACATACGTCCTAGATTAGATTATGGGTTATTTATTTTTTTATTTAGGCTTTTTTATTTTGCAAACATCATAAATAATTTCCGGGTGAAACCGGGTAGGGGTCAGCTAGTTTAAAATATATTTAAAAAGCATTTTAAGTAGTTTCATGATGTCAGGCTATTAAGTTGAAAGATGTACCTATTTATATAAATTTATTTGCTTTCTTCAAAGACCTCAAATTGAAAAGCAAGATTAATCCACTGGGTTCTTATAATAAGCCTTCAATCATCAAATCTCCTCTGTCCCTTTTTATCGACTTCCAATATTATGTAAAATCTGCTAATATCTATATGTTCAATTCAGTATAATATGAAGGAAGATTTACTTATCCGAATCCTGCTTGCAAAACCACCAAATAAGTTGAATTGCAGACAGATTCTCAACTTCTCACTGACGACCACCACACGATTAGGGTTTGTCCATTTTTAGAAACCGGTTTTTATTTATGAATTTGTAAAATTCGAAAACCGGGTTTTAAATTTAAAAAACCGGTTTTATATAGGTATTAGAATTAATATGCAGAACTGAATTAATTATTTAATTAGAAACGTTAACATTTTGACTTGAAACTCGCCTCGGACACAATACTGTAAAACTGCATTCATGAGTTCATATTTTCTGAAGAAAAATACTAAATGGAATAAAGACTTATAATTTGGTACCACTATAAAAAAATTATATTTTGTGCGGATTTTGGTTTTTTTATTTGGTTTTGTATGCAGTCTAATTTATTGTGTTATATTTATGTAGCTCCATAAATATTAAAAGAACTCCAAAATTGTACGGATTTTAGTTAATTTAATTTTTATTTATCTATTTGGTTTTGTATAAATACAATATATTTTATTTTGTTATATTTTTGTAATTCCATAAATATTAAGGAAACTGAACATTTTTAAAATAAGTACAAATATTTATTTACTATTTTAATTACATATTTATTGTGAAAATTCGAAAACCGATTTATCCGGTTTTTGGGGGGAATAGTGGAATTCGAAAACCGTTTTTTTTTCAAAAGTCCGTTTTTGTATAAACCGTACACACGATATCAAATAACTACAATCATAGATAACCATTTCGTATCACACTGCACTCATTTGAATTATTAGAACGCGTATAATCAATAAGACACTATCACCATCATCTTCATCGTCATCCGCATGAACAGAGCAATGAACCCGTTCTCCATTGTCGAGGGATTAAACATATTTTCACGTGGTACCTACTTTTTTTATACGGCAAATAATCCCTCCCTTTTTCTTTCGTATGTTTTTGTACTAACGGACTCCAACATATTTCCAACCACGCAAAAAAAAAACACGTGGAACGAACACTCCTCTTAAATCGAGGGACGAGTGTATTTCCTTTTCCTCCTGAAGGGATTACGGGATTTCCCCTCAAGGACACGAAAGATTTGAAAATTCCCTGTCAGATAATATATTACCTACACTCGACGCCGGTAGAAACTCTCTGGGTTCATGGATTTCCAAAAATCCGCTCGGCCCAGGGGTCCCTTCACTGGGGATCTCCCAATATGGCTCTTCCTTCTTGCCTTCCGTCCACTGCTCCTCGAAGCTCGCCTCTGTCAGCGGTCCTGTCCACCACATGGCAACGAATCGTTCGCCTACCGCGCCGTCCTGCCGAAATTGCATTGTTACAGCTGACGGACTTCGACACATGCTTCCTTGCCGCGGGTGCAGCCCAGTGCCACAAATGAGAATAACGTGACTCGAAGGTCGGGAAAAGCGTTTTATGGCCGTCCGCCTCGAAGATTTATAGTTCCTCTGGAACTCTCCCTTTTTGTTCTATCGATTGGGCCACGGTTATTTTCGTGGGTGCACCGTCGAATTCGTATTCCACGTATTTTCTGTAATTCCTAGCGGGTTGAAATAAGTTGAAGGAAGAGGGATAAGAGAGGAAGGAATAAGGGTGATAACAGTAGGCTGAAATTCGGTTTCAGAAGTAGATAGGTAACCTTCAGTAATATTAGAGTTGGGCATTGATTAAATTAACAATTATTTAAATAATGGATCGAATTAAAGTTATTTTTACTTTAGATTATACGACGAATAAAGCTAATTTTGTTATTTGTTGAGCGTTTCAACCTGAGCGTCGAATCAATTTTTCAACTTTTACTTTAAATTTAACTTGAACTTGCACTTGAAATTTAACTTGAAATTTAACTTGAAATTTAACTTGAAATTTAACTTGAAATTTAACTTTAACTTTAACTTTAACTTTAACTTGAAATTTAACTTTAACTTTAACTTTAAGTTTAAGTTTAACTTTAACTTTAACTTTAACTTTAACTTTAACTTTAACTTTAACTTTAACTTTAACTTTAACTTTAACTTTAACTTTAACTTTAACTTTAACTTTAACTTTAACTTTAACTTTAACTTTAACTTTAACTTTAACTTTAACTTCAACTTCAACTTCAACTTCAACTTCAACTTCAACTTCAACTTCAACTTCAACTTTAACTTTAACTTTAACTTTAACTTTAACTTTAACTTTAACTTTAACTTTAACTTTAACTTTAACTTTAACTTTAACTTTAACTTTAACTTTAACTTTAACTTTAACTTTAACTTTAACTTTAACTTTAACTTTCTTCGACGACGAATGAAGTTAAAGTTAAAGTCACCGCAAGTTAACTTTATTCGGCACATGCCGAATAATTTTTTCAACTTTTATTCGTTATTCGAAATTTAATTTTACATTAATCTCAGAACATTATTTCTTTAGCTAAACGAATTATATTTGATTCTTTAGTCTTCAGTGAATTTTATTTATTTCATTCTCCTCCACGGAAGAGTCTCCCTATTTTAACAATCTTGAAAGCAGAAAATCAACTTGGACAATTACAATCTTTTCACTAATTACAATAAATCAATCCAGTAATTTTTCTGAAGTTTGATTTTCGCCTGTAAGCAGCACCGCAGTTCGTTGTCTTACTTTTTACTGGCTCCGTGTACCAGTAAGCAAACGACGCGGAAGAGGCATGCTTCTCCAGCACAGGATGCGCGCAATCGTTTCTTCGAAATCAATAATAAAACCATCGAGTGTTTGCTCGTCTAATTGGTCGATTGGCTGATAAACTGGACAAATAAGACCGTAGGAGATGTCATACTTATGCAACTGCAATTGCATTGTCCGTACCGCGGATGGAAGTGGGTCGTACGCGTCTCAACCCTAGATGAGACGATGCTGATTAATTTGCTCTTTCATTAATGCGATTAAGATCAGCCAATTAAGTTGCTTGTCGAGACCCAGTTCCTTCCGTGATTGATCTCGCCCCGCGAGCCCGATTTTATGCCCGCTCGGGCGTATTACGGTCATTTATTTGTCGCACGATAAATAGGCAGCACCATCGCACAATTTATTTATTCGTCCGACTCGTGTCATTTTTAGATGATTATCACAGAGATGGGCAGAATTTTAATTCAAATAAAATTTCGAATGTGGAATAAAACTCATGTGTCGAATAAAGTTAACTCGGGTTAACGAACGAATGACGAATAATTTGTTTAATTTTTATTCGTTATTCGAAAATTCATTTAAATACAAATTTCCCCATCTCTGGTTTGTCATAAGTTTCAAAGTGTTTCCTTTGTGAAGAAATGGAATGGCTGATAATTTTGATAGCTACACGATGAAAAAAAATATCAGAAGCCAATGGAAAAGTACTGTACCCATATCTATATCGCATAAAATCGAGAGATTCTTAATTAATCAATTGTAATATTATCATGTTGACATCGCTGGTGATAAGTAGAATCTTACATTAAAATATACATCTTCAACACAATCCACGTTCACAATCAGATGTACCACAGAAAATATGCCCATGCTTCCAAAATTAGAATCGTTTCGCAACGTTGAAACACTCATTGTTTGAAGAATGAAATTCTGACAAGCGCTAAAGATATCTTCAGCCTGGAGCACGATTTGCTTCTTCTTTGAAGCCGGGGAGAGTTCTCCCCGTCTTAAAGTACAGTTTAAAGTGTAATCGTGAAAGGCTAAAGTGACTGCGAAGGAGTCCGCAGTGTTTGCCGCGCGGATATCTTTTATAAGCGGCGAAGCTGACGCAAACAAGTAAACGCAGCTGTCTGATAAGGACAATGCCAGAGAAACTGACGAATTCGCGGAGTTTTAAGAGCGACCAACGGAAAGGTCCCCGATTTCACGGAGTTTCACCGTGTCTGGTTCCCACATGGAACCATGAATGGTCCTCTGACCATTCTTTCTTTTAGAAAAGTCATAGGCGCAGCTTGGAAGCGAAAGTCGCTTGTCGCCTACACGTTTTTCTTGAAATTTCTGGGTTTCACGTGGTAGGAGTATCTGGTAACAAAATTAATAGCTTTGGGTAATGGTTCGTTGGAGAATAATTCAGGGGATAATTCCTAGGAAATGCGCAGGAGTTTGTGACTGAGAACTAAGAAAGTGAAAAATAAATAAAAATTGAAGGGCCCTTGTAGAAAACATTGTGAGTGCCAAAATTGAAAAATAAATTTTGTCGGGAAATGTTCTACGTGCCAATGGTAATACTGTAGTATAGAATTTTATTTTTGGCATTTACAGTGTTTTTTACAAAATGACTCTTCAAGATTTAAGGTCCTCCATGTTTCTAAGGTATAATTTTCAAGGGAGCGATTCGTATTGTTAGTCTAAAACTTATTGCTAGTCAAAATTGTGTAATATAATATGTTCCTACCCCGCGTCTCTCTTTTTAACCGACTTCAAAAAGAAAGAGGCTCTCGGTTCAATGTGTAGGTATTTATGTATGTTAGTTATGTTTGTCCGCGAATTTCTCCATAACTACTGGACCGATTTTCGTGAAACTTATTGCATTTAGTTTGGCTTTAATCAACGTAGGTCATGGCGAAAGAATGATCAAAATCGGTTCAGTAGTTTTGAAGGTACATAAAAAATAAGAAATTTGTTTCATTATGGAAATAAGAAATTTGTTTCATTATGTTTGTCCGCGAATTTCTCCGTAACTACAGGACCGATTTTCGTGAAACTTATTGCATTTAGTTTGGTTCTAATCAACTTAGGTCATGGTGACAGAATGATCAAAATCGGTTCAGTAGTTTTGAAGGTACATCAAAAATAAGAAATTTGTTTCATTATGGAAATAAGAAATTTGTTTCATTATGTTTGTCCGCGAATTTCTCCGTAACTACAGGACCGATTTTCGTGAAACTTATTGCATTTAGTTTGGCTTTAATCAACTTAGGTCATGGTGAAAGAATGATCAAAATCGGTTCAGTAGTTTTGAAGGTACATCAGAAATAAGAAATTTGTTTCATTATTATTGGAATCTTCCGTTTCTAGTAAACGGTTCTTTTTTTACGAGCAGCTCCTTTTGCAGGCCTGCCAATATATTTTAAAATAAATTTAGCTATACAAGTTAAATAACTAAAAAGTAAAAAATAAAAAAATGAACAAAAATCTAAAACCTATTTCAAAAAATAATAATGCACTGAAAAGTAAAAAATTAGTTTTTTCCTTATTTAATCTATGACTCTCCATTTTTCTAAGTCGGCGCCACATTTACACAGTGCAAATGATGGGTCCCCGACATAAAAAATTGAGACTCATAGATTAAATAAGGAACAAACTTATTTGTTACTTTTCAGTGCATTTTTATTTTTTTTAAATCGGTTTTAATATTTTCAAAAATCTTGTATTTGAAAAACTAATTGGTTGAATGTGATATGTACAAACAATTGACGAAATTGTTTTGATGATTATTGAATTTGGCAAATAAAACTCCGTAGATTTTTAGCTTCTAATATTGAAATTTGTAACAGTTACAATTTTGTAGATATTTTCTTCGTTTTTTTCCCTACATATGGTAATGTAGAATTTTTGTACAAAAAGTGTGATAAAATTTCAATCCAAAAACTAGTAGAATTCATTCTAAAGACCTTGAAATTGACTTATGATTTTTTCTTAACAATTTGATTCTTTAAATGAGAATGGCAATCGAACAAAAATTGTTCTGGGTATATGCCAAAGTTGATCGAAGAAAGAGGTGTGTCAACGAAGGGTTAAATGAATAACTATTTTATTTTGTCTCGACCTACCTATTTCAAATTTTCTCCAACCCTGCAGCGAGCCAACGAAAGGGAACGCATGTAAGACGGCCGTCGAGTTGTTGTCTTTGAATTGTAAATTCACGCAAGAACAAGGCACAGTTAATCTTGATCGCTAATCGAAACCGCTGAATAGCCTTGAATTCATTCAAAGGCACTCGCGCGCCCCGTCCCGCATGCTTACGCTGCCGCCAGATGCAAATTACGCTCGAGGAATATTCAAGTGGATCTATAATTGCTCGTGACCGAGATAGAGTTAAAGATTTTACGATCCTGGAAAGCTGGACCGTGCCATTCTCGCGCGAGAATTTCATGCGACGCTAATTTCGAATGAATTTACAGTTATCGAATTAACGAGATTCGCGAGGCTTACGTTGTTTCGATTAGAATAGCGACTTACTTGAAGACTGAATGAAAAAAATTAAGTAGTAATGTTAATTCAGTTGCAAGGCTTGGTCGAAGAATCCTCGTATGTGGCAAGCAACATGAAAGCATTTTGAAGAAATGGGTGGTTATTGAATTTAGTGGTTAGGGGTTAAGTGGTCGGAGGTTGGAAATTATGTAATTGGTCTTGGGAAATTACGTAATGATTAAATTGAAGTTTAATTTTCGAATTTGTCTTGTTTAGTTTGTATAGAATAATGGTTGGAAAGAGATTTAGCATTGTTGAATTAGGAGAATGCAAGGTTAACATTGTGAAGAATCAGGGAAATGCTGGAGAAATTAGAACGAAGCTAAATGGAAAATTACATAAAAGATATTGGACAATATTTGATGAGTTACATGGTTTGTCTAGTCGAGGAGTCTGAGTTAGGTTTACCAAAGTAGAAGACTACTGTAAAAGCAATGTGTGCTTTAGAATTAACGAGTTAGGAGGGTAACGATTAAGAGTTGAAATACTATATGGTACTTAACATCACGTACAACCTAAAATTAAATTCTCATTCCAGTTTTTCAGCAAGATTTTTCTAATCGAAGTTTTCCATCAGTTCTAAAAAAGGTGCTGATTCTTCAGTAGAGTGTGTCAATTTTTTCAATGTTTTAATTTTAAAAAGACTAGTGGAAAAATGGTACAATTTCAGGTTTTAAAGTAACCACTACTTTTAAATTTTGTGTAATACATTATTTACCTAGTTGGAATTTCATTTGAAATTATAGAAAAATACGAAAAAATTAGTTAATTGAGCTTATTATTAAATTACATATATTTTCATTTTGTAATAAATACATATTTCTGAACATTTTTAATATTCACTTTTTTCAACTGTGATTTGAAGTAGCTAAACCTCACTGAAATCAATTTCTGAAGATAGTTCCAGATTCAGGATTAAAAACAGCATTATCTTGTCACCAGTCACTTTAAAATTTTCAAAAACTTTAATTTTACCCACAAAATTAATTCAGCTTTGGCTGAATTGTTATTTATAGTTAAAACTATTGCTTTTGCTGAATTGTCTACAGACACTCGTCCATTTTTATTTCTTTCCTCTAGTACTGAAGAATAGGGTGTGTGAATTTTGTGGGCAAAAATGAAATGAAAAAATCTCAAAAGACCAGCATTTGGAAACGAATTTCGTGAAGCAGCTAATCATCAACTCACGCGCGGGACGCGTGAAAGTAATACCGAAATTATCGCGGTGCATCGCCACGCGCGGATTGTATTCTAATTATCAGCCGACAAAGAAGCAGTTTCCGGGTGCTTGATAATTTTTCGATGGTATCGACAGGAAATATCTTCGGCTAAGGCGGAATTTCAATACTCTCTTTGACGTAGGTACGACATAAGAATGAATTCTGAACGCGATGTAGCCTGCGTGTGAATTTAAATCATTCCATTCATTTCCTTCATCATTTTTTTAAATCAGTTAATATACGTTCACATAATATTTATTGCAACAGCTTTCTAATCTGCAATACCAATTCCCTCAACCCTAATTACATTATTTCTGCGATCTATTATTTAACATCAATCAGATTTCGTCCCTTCCTTCATTTATTAATTACTTTTCCAAATACAAACAATTAGATAACCATCGGATTATTAAAAGTTACCATTTTAGGATTTTCTTCCTCGTTTTTCACTTTAATTTGGCAATGGCAGATAAATGTACACCATCCTTTCGCCAAGTGACTTACCCAGCTGGAAATATTAATTGGTAATTTATAGTGATGCAATAAATATTCAAAACAACCTAGCTTTAGATAGCTTTAGAGAATAATTCCTAAGAAATGCGCAGGAGTTTGTGACAGAGAAGTAACAAAGTGAAAAATAAATAATTTCAGATTTAAGAACCTTCATGTCTCTAATGTGTAATTTTCAAGGGAGCGATTCTTATGTAGTATTAGTTGTGAAGCACACATTTTTGCATTAAATAAATTTTGCAATGCTATTTTCCTAGAGCTAATAATAATTTTATTATAATAATTTTATTATTAGCTCTAGGAAAATAGCATTGTGAAGCACACATTTTTGCAATAAATAAATTTTGCAATGCTATTTTCCTAGAGCTAATAATAAAATTATTATAATAAAATTATTATTAGCTCTAGGAAAATAGCATTGCAAAATTTATTTATTGCAAAAATGTGTGCTTCATAACTTGCCAAATTCAAAAACCGCCAAAACAATTTTGCCAATTGCGTGCACACTTCACATGCATTGAATCAAGTAGGTTTTTAAAAAAAACGCGGGGAAGGAATATATTACACTGTACAATTTTGACTAGCAAGAAGTTTTAAGTTTCTAGGAAAATAGCATTGCAAAATTTATTTATTGCAAAATAAATAAAATTATTATAAAATAATAAAATAATGAAATTATTATAAAATAATAAAATAATAAAATAATAAAATAATAAAATAATAAAATAATAAAATAATAAAATAATAAAATAATAAAATAATAAAATAATAAAATAATAAAATAATAAAATAATAAAATAATAAAATAATAAAATAATAAAATAATAAAATAATAAAATAATAAAATAATAAAATAATAAAATAATAAAATAATAAAATAATAAAATAATAAAATAATAAAATAATAAAATAATAAAATAATAAAATAATAAAATAATAAAATAATAAAATAATAAAATAATAAAATAATAAAATAATAAAATAATAAAATAATAAAATAATAAAATAATAAAATAATAAAATAATAAAATAATAAAATAATAAAATAATAAAATAATAAAATAATAAAATAATAAAATAATAAAATAATAAAATAATAAAATAATAAAATAATAAAATAATAAAATAATAAAATAATAAAATAATAAAATAATAAAATAATAAAATAATAAAATAATAAAATAATAAAATAATAAAATAATAAAATAATAAAATAATAAAATAATAAAATAATAAAATAATAAAATAATAAAATAATAAAATAATAAAATAATAAAATAATAAAATAATAAAATAATAAAATAATAAAATAATAAAATAATAAAATAATAAAATAATAAAATAATAAAATAATAAAATAATAAAATAATAAAATAATAAAATAATAAAATAATAAAATAATAAAATAATAAAATAATAAAATAAAAAAATAATAAAATAATAAAATAATAAAATAATAAAATAATAAAATAATAAAATAATAAAATAATAAAATAATAAAATAATAAAATAATAAAATAATAAAATAATAAAATAATAAAATAATAAAATTATTATAAAATAATAAAATAATAAAATTATTATAAAATAATAAAATAATAAAATTATTATAAAATAATAAAATAATAAAATTATTATAAAATAATAAAATAATAAAATTATTATAAAATAATAAAATAATAAAATTATTATAAAATAATAAAATAATAAAATTATTATAAAATAATAAAATAATAAAATTATTATAAAATAATAAAATTATTATAAAATAATAAAATTATTATAAAATAATAAAATTATTATAAAATAATAAAATTATTATAAAATAATAAAATTATTATAAAATAATAAAATAATAAAATAATAAAATAATAAAATAATAAAATAATAAAATAATAAAATAATAAAATAATAAAATAATAAAATAATAAAATAATAAAATAATAAAATAATAAAATAATAAAATAATAAAATAATAAAATAATAAAATAATAAAATAATAAAATAATAAAATAATAAAATAATAAAATAATAAAATAATAAAATAATAAAATAATAAAATAATAAAATAATAAAATAATAAAATAATAAAATAATAAAATAATAAAATAATAAAATAATAAAATAATAAAATAATAAAATAATAAAATAATAAAATAATAAAATAATAAAATAATAAAATAATAAAATAATAAAATAATAAAATAATAAAATAATAAAATAATAAAATAATAAAATAATAAAATAATAAAATAATAAAATAATAAAATAATAAAATAATAAAATAATAAAATAATAAAATAATAAAATAATAAAATAATAAAATAATAAAATAATAAAATAATAAAATTATTATAAAATAATAAAATTATTATAAAATAATAAAATTATTATAAAATAATAAAATTATTATAAAATAATAAAATAATAAAATTATTATAAAATAATAAAATAATAAAATTATTATAAAATAATAAAATAATAAAATTATTATAAAATAATAAAATAATAAAATTATTATAAAATAATAAAATAATAAAATTATTATAAAATAATAAAATAATAAAATTATTATTAGCTCTAGGAAAATAGCATTGCAAAATTTATTAATCTACCTCTTTAGGTAGATGTTTATTCGAGTGATGCCATAAATATTTCCAGCCCCGTGTATCGCAATCTGAAAGAATATTGCTGATGCCTTCGTTGGTGGATGACGAAAAGCCGCAGCCTCTGTCAGCTGCTGAAAATCCGTGACACGGCTATTCTCGCGGCATAAATCGAGTTAGCTGCGTGTCACGCACTCGTGTACACACGGTTTCGCTTCGAGTGATCAAAGCCTCGCTCACAGTGAAAGCCGCTTGGTGTTGGTGAGGAGGTGCTCCTTATAAAGTAGCGGAGCCTCGACGTCGATACGCCTCCGTGCGCCTTGCGTCATCGACTGATCGTGCGTCGGGACGCGCGCCGCGTGTATATTTGAATTTCCACCGACGAAACTTTGGGAGTTTGTCGGGCCGCGTGTGAAATTTTCTCCACCGATTCCTCGGAAAGCGACGGCCGGAAAACAGTGGTGCTTTATCAAAATTTGACGTGTCTATTCGTTAGTAAAATAATAGAATCTCAGGTGGACATGTTTCTAAGGAGGACCCACGTGTTGAATTAAATTTAAAAAAAAAGCTGATACACAGCGTGTTATGTACCCAGAATTTCGAGAAGCCTATGTCATTTTTCAGTCTCTCCAAGTAGGTTATTTTGTACTGGTCAGTTTAGAAAGTACGCCGCTCACGATGACAATTTTTTTTCCTCCATCCAGCATAAGTTGGAGCGAGATTTATCTCGAATCACATATCACTGTGCTCTACGGCATAAACAGGAGATAAAACAGTACCTTAATGCATTCGTGCGACATTTCGAATATAAATTGGCAGCAAGAAACACGATCATGAAATATTTAAAGGAAAACGATAGAAAAACATAATTCTCTATTGACTTATAGGTTTCTTGTGGATGCTTTTTATTTGTTCGTATCTTTGTTGATGGGACTATAGTTGCCACCTGTACCATGCGTATTAGGGCGGAGCGATACTATATAGGGGAAAATTTAAATTTGAATTTTTAGTTGGCCTGGATGCGGGATAGTTGTCTTTCGATTAACCAAAGTCAACTGTAAAAAATTTGGGAAAAATATTCATGTCCGCGGGTTCCTTTTTCTCCTAAAAATGATTAGGTATATGATTATATGATAATCATTATATTACCTATATGATAATGATTATATGATATAATAATGATTATATGATTATATGATCATATAATTTCAAAAATAATCATATAACCATTTTTAGGAGAAAAAGGAACCTGCAGACATGAATATTTTTCCAAAATTTTTTTACAGTTGATTATTTACTCATTTTTAGGAGAAAAAGGAACCTGCAGACATGAGTACTTTTCTAAAAATTTGTTACCGTTGTGTTTGGGAATCAGAAGACAACTATCTCGTACCCAGGGCAACTGAAAATTCAAATTTAAATTTTCCGCTCCGCCTTAATGCCTATATAGTATTGTATTATATACTGTTGAAATAAAATATAGTACGCAAAATGCTATATTTTCACATCTCAGTTAATTAAAACGAAACTTAAACATCAACCTGACTATGCTAACCTAATTGCAGCGAGTCTGAGCACGCGACACTACGCATTATTAGGAACCTTTTATTATTTATTAATAAAGGTGTAGCTTATCTTAATAACTGCTTTGACTTTGACCCAATCAAATTTCTTCACCAAATTCAGTTCCTCAGTTTAAACACAAAAATTGAGTTTAAACAATTTGGAAACATCCTGGACTCTTTAAATCTAGTAGATAAATTATAAATTAATGTTAGCAGCTGACTGCATCTTATTTTTTGGACTCATATTGTTGAACCAGATTCTTGAAAAAGTAATAGAAAGCAAGGATTTTGAATCCAAAACGACTTGTGCAAAGTGGCAAACCCTTTTTAAAAGCACATCTCGTTCATGTAACATTCTTAAAATTATTTCATTTTTCCTATCAATACCATCTACCTCAGCCTTTACTGAAAGAATCATTTCAATTATGAATATTAAATGGCGAAAAAAATAAATAAAGCTACAATTAAATTAATAAAAAATAAGCTATTAATTGATATTAATATAAACATAGAATGCCGGGGCTCTTATAGTTACTTAGTCAAAATTAATTCCTTGCTACTGAAAGCACAAACTGACAACAAATATACCTGAAAAAAATAAGTAAAATAAAAAAAGAATCTGTAGTATTATTCTTCTAAATTTCCCTGGAAACATTTTTTCAAGATTCCACAAAAATACTATATTTCCCCTCAAAACGGTAGCAACCCTAGATGGTACTCTCACCATTCCTCAATCTTTTATTCCATTCTCTCCTATCTTCTCTCTATCCAATCTTCCAAGAATCTTCAGAATTTCTCCACCAAGAATATTCTCAATACTTTTCCCACGACTTTCCTTTCTTCCAATCCCTCTACAACTTAAACCACGATCTACCTACAACCTCTCTCATTTTTCCAAATTTCCACACCTGGAAAACACTGTGCAATATCTTAACACTGACAAACACTTCTCAGTTCAGATTCTGGAACAAATTGAAATTAAGAACCAGTGCTTGAAACGCAAATTCCCATTCCGCTGATTGCTTCGTTTCCATCTGTCAGAAATATAGTTCGTTAACAACTCGGTTTTAAATGTCCGTATTCTTAATTATAATTCTTCCCCCCGCATAATTAACGGAGGTCTGCAAAAGGTCAGGCTGTTGCATTTCATTAATTCCATCGGGGTAACATATACCTACCTCCGCAGAAATGAATTTCGCAATAATTTGGCTGGCCGCTATCTTAGCGGAGTTTCGTTATGCTCGGTGATAATGTATCCACGTTGCATGTGCATATCGTGTGGAAGGCGTATTCCACCTGGTTTTAAATTTCCTAGCACGCACGGGCTCATTACCATATGCACGTTCCCGGAGAAGATCTCGAGTTCGCTGAACTCTACACTTTAATCGGGGACTTCACTCCAAAAATCTCTTCGACGCCCGACTGCGTTTCATCTTCCCATTGATAAATATTGAAGCGTCGGAGGGGGCAAGAAACTGCTTAAAACAGTGGGCATGTTTGCCTTCACTCTAAATCCTCTTTGAAATTCTATTTGCTCAGTGTGCAGATTAATTTATTTCTTAAATAATGGATAGTCGTATGGAAGTGGGAAGTAAAGCACATTAAAAGTAACAGGAATAAAGTGGAAATTTTAGCACCAGAATTGGCCAATTTTTTTTCGAAATTGAAGGTAGAGGTGAGTGAGGTATTGGTGAATTTGAAGCTGTAGTGATTTCAAGTGAAGAAACTAATTTTAAGTTTCTTATTTTTCGATTACTTGGGAAAAGAATGGTCGCTGAGACGATACCGTTTGAAGTTCTGAATTGATTCGTGTAGCCATGAAATAAAATGTTATCTGAACTGGTATTTAAAAACAATATTATTTAATTAATTCTCTGTTTCTTCTAGTGTTCCTTCTCAAAAATTTCTCGAGAAATTTTATAATTGCTTATTTCTTATTTCTCGAGAACCTTAAGTCTAGGAAATTTATAATAAATCTTATCAGTAACATTAGAACTTATATGAATTGCAATAGAAAATCTCAGTAGAGAATATTCGACATTATCGACTGGTGAAGGTGCTCTTAAATTCCTATTTAACAGTTTAGAAAAATGGTTAACCTAGGTACTGAAATAAGTAATGAGTTTCTTGTAGCTATTAAAGAAGAAATATCGAAAAGAAGAGATAAAACTATATTTCCTTTACACAATTTTTGCACAGGTAATCTAGAATCTCTTCAAAAAATTCAAGAGACGCGTTCTTTATTTAATATCCATATTTATCACAAAAAAAGAAAATAAATAGATTAAAAAACTATTTTAAAACAAGAAAGTAATGTTTCGCCTTAATTATATTTTATATTTAATATCTGTTTTTTCATTTATACAAGTTTCCTGCAAATTAGACAGGAAATGAACAATCAGTTAAAGTTTGTTTGTGTTTGTGATAAACATTGTCAACATTATTACAAAAATATAAATTTTGTAATATTTTTTTCAATTTCTCGAGAATTCTCAAGAAGTATGATTTGATTTCTGATTTCTCGAGAAAGAAAAATATTGAGAAATCAGGAAGACTAGTTTCTTCCCATTTCTTTCGAGATATTTCTGAGTTAATTCTTGTTTCTTGACTGTTAAAGAAAAAGGTAATGGATAGAAGTAGAAAATTCTGATTGTCTCGATAATAGAGACGTCAAGTCCGATTTTTACTGTGTTCCTCAGGATGTATTGCACGATCGTGAATGAAATTCGTTATAACCGAGACGGTGTGAGATTTCACGTGACTTGTCGAGTTGTACGTAATACTTTCCATGGATGTACAGAAGGTACACTTCCCTTTGTAGGGTCTTAAAGTGTTACGTGATTTCCGGCTTGAAATACCGAGGCTGCATTACAATCGTGATTCTTCATGCACGTACACGTGTTTCTGCGCGATTGTAATAGTTGTAGCGGAAGTGAAGGAATCAGACGCGCGTTTCTAATATGATATTGTGACGATATCCACTTCGAGAAGATTATATCTAGTATTGCAATGTGCAAACGTTATCATACATTTGCTTCTTAATTCTATTTCCTTCTATTTAATTTGTCAAGGTGATACCAGTTTTGTGAATTTCTATGGAATGATTCTTAACCCCATGAAAATACTTTAGAATTTAGGCTATCTATAAAAGTTCTCACTTGTATTTTTTTTTTTAATTTGTCAAGGTGATACTATTTTTATGAATTTCTATGGAATGATAAAAAACCCTTAACTGCTATACTGTTTTTTCTTTTTTCAAACGTAACCAAATAAGAAAGGACACAGAAATTTGTAAAGTCCACACTAGATTAACCTCTATGAATATTTTGTGCTTAGGTAATGTATAAAATAATAGAAACGTAGAAAGTTAAACTGTTATTATAAAATTAATTAGAAATTTAGTTTACAAACTTACACAATCAAAATTTTTGCAGCTAACTTTGTGTGCTTGGGGTCATTACCGACCCCAGGATACCGGTTAAGCGTTAACTCCATGTCAATACTTCAGAATTTAGGGTATAAAAGCTCCCACTTCTATTTCCTTTTTCTTAATTTCTCAAGCAGATACCAATTTTGTGAATTTCTATGGAATGATTCTTAACTCCATATCAATACTATAGAATTTAGTGTATAAAAGTTTCTCCTTCAATTTCTGTATTTTTTATTTATCAACGTGATACCACTTTTCTGAATTTCTATGGAATGATTCTTAACTCCATATTAATATTATAGAATTTAGTGTATAAAAGTTTCCCCTTCTATTTCTTTGTTTTTAATTTATCAACGTGATACCACTTTTCTGAATTTCTATGGAATCAATGTTAACTCCATGTTAATATTTTAGAATTTAGTGAATAAAAGTTTCCCCTTTAATTTCTTTTTTTAATTTATCAACATGGCACCCCTTTTTTGAATTTCTATGAAATGATTCTTAACTCCATATCAATACTATAGAATTTAGTGTATAAAAGTTTCTCCTTCAATTTCTGTATTTTTAATTTATCAACGAGATACCACTTTTCTGAATTTCTATGGAATGATTCTTAACTCCTTGTCGGTACTTGAAACCAGTTTAGAATTTAAGGCACAAAAGTTCCCACTTCTATTTCTTTTTTTAATTTATCAACATGACACCCCTTTTCTGAATTTCTATGAAATGATTCTTAACTCCATATCAATACTTTATGCAATAGATTTAAAGTGCACAATTTATAAAGGCCTTTGCTTCTATCTCTTTTTCTAATTCATCATCACACCACTTCTGCGAATTTCTATATTTTACATCAATACCTTCGGATTAACATTCAAACTCCTCACCAACCTACAAACGAACCTCCACACAATCTCAAACCATCCCACAGTCTTCCTCAACACACCAAGCAACCCACACCGAAGCCCACCGAACCTTATCCCAAACCTCGAGCCCAAAATGGCCAGTCAAACATCTCCAAACTTCAGCAAACAATCGTCCCCTCGATGGGGAATACCATATCGGACACCCGCCAATCCATGCCTTTTTCGTGTCACTCTCGAAAGAATTCAAAGCTTACCCTTCCCACGCGTTGGGCAACGCGGCGCGTATAAATTTGTCGCGTACGTGCGCGGATCCGGCGCGTTTTCAGAGATCAAAGCTCGAGATTCCACGTGGAAACGGTACGTACGTGGGCCCCGTTGCATTGAGCAACCCGCCGCGAATGGAGCCGTCCGATTTTGCCAAATAGGGGGTTACAAATGCGCGTCTGTCCTGCGTCCAGATATAAGTCAATACGACGGTCTCGCGTGCCGCGAATAAAAGGGGCGCCGATATTCGCCGCGGAGGCTTGAAGCGAAGCTTGAATCACGCCGGCCGCGACAAGCTCTCTAATTCATGGGGAAAGGATTAACCGGCCGGCGACTCTTTTTTCGCCGCGCAGTACGCGCCGCTATCTTTAACGCGAGTAGCAAAAGGGCAGAGTTACGCGTGATCGAGAGGTGTTTTTACAGACGAAGGCTCGGGCCAGTGATCGGCGGATGGATTTATTTATGGGCTCATTGATGCGTTCGTCGCGGCCGATCGCGGCTCGAGGTTCGAACATGTTTGACGTTGTGTGCGCTGGTGTGTTTGATGACCGCGTACAGTGAATTTTGTTCGCCACCGGTAATATGTTAAATGAAATTGTTAACGAGATGAGGAGCACGGTGGAGTTTGAGGTAGTTGTTAGGAGTTTGAGAATGTATCGAATGGTTGATGTTGGGATAAATACTTTGTACCTTCTTTTCCTCTGTTTCATTGCAATATGAGATTGATGAATATGGCTATTGCTGTGATGGAGAGTTTACTTAAAGAGTTAACAAAAAATGTATGTTAAAGGATTTTACTAAAATTGCACTAAAAATTAAAAAATAATTCTATTCTTGTACTAAAATCTCGACGGTGGTTTGTGACTTTCAATAAAATCATAAAAACTGTGATTATCGTTTTTCTTTACTTTAGTATTGAGTGTTTGTGGATTTTTTAAATAATTTTTTCCAGTTTTTAGTGTTAGCGGATTTTTTATACATTTATTTCATCTTTTTTTATTTTTGACTTTTTTTTTAAATTTGTATTGTCATCCAATCTACGCACGCATTCAAAGTTTCAAAACAATTGGATTGGTGGAAGTGGGTGAAAATTGAGTTGCCAGATTTGAACCATACACCAAGCAAACAGAGTATCAAAGCTTGGTAAAATCATTTAGAAACAGAATGCTGGGGAATTAAGGGAATCCTTTGTTACCTAATTGAGGTCCTTGCAGTAAGATAGGCGCAGCTCCATCTTTACAACCGTCGAGCAAATTAGAAAAAATATTTATAAAATTATTGCTTTGACTTAACATTCAAACGAGAACACTAATTGACAAATTTATATTGTCACACAATAAGTAGTAGTTATTCAGTTGATAAATTGTTATTTCTGCTTTTGGCGAAAAAATATTCTATAATAGAAATATTAATATTAATTAAATATTAATATTAATATTCTATAATAGAAATATTAATATTAATTAAATATTAATATTAATATTCTATAATAGAAATATTAATATTAATTAAATATTAATATTAATATTCTATAATAGAAATATTAATATTAATTAAATATTAATATATAATATTCTATAATAGAAATATTAATATTAATTAAATATTAATATATAATATATCATATTAATATTATATAATATAAATATAATATGAATATAATATATTAATATTAATTAAATATTAATTAAATATTAATTAAATATTAATTAAATATTAATTAAATATTAATTAAATATTAATTAAATATTAATTAAATATTAATTAAATATTAATTAAATATTAATTAAATATTAATTAAATATTAATTAAATATTAATATTAATATTAATTAAATATTAATTAAATATTAATTAAATATTAATATTAATATTAATATTAATTTCTATGTTTATTTATTTGCAATAAGTCGCTTATTTCTTATCGGATTTGCATCAAACATGCGCCAAACGATATAGATTTTTTTGCGTATATTACACGACATAACTCAAAAACTGCACCCCTCTTGTTGCAAGGTCTCCAATTACTTAAAATATGGGTTGAATGAAGGTAGTTCACACTTTTTGATTCGAATCGTATCGAAGGAATGTTATAGAAGGAATTTCAAAAATTTTGGGGGTGGAGTAAGTAACAGAAGTGGAAGATTATCTGAATTGGATCAGGTTTTCATAAGTAACCACTGAAATTACCAATTTGCAGAGTAATTTATACTTTCGTAAAGTTTTCTAGATGCAATTTGTGATGCTTGTGAAACTCAGTAAATTTAAAATAAGTCATTTAAAAGAACATATTCGCGAGAGCGATGAATTTTATCCGATCGATACTTGTTGACGTGCGTTAATACCAAGAAATATAGGTACCTACGAAATTTCGCCAGCAAGGTATGTTCGCGAGCTAATTTAGAAGACGCTAAATCACTGCACCTGCGAGGCGCTCGATGCAGCTGCTGGCTTTCATTAGCACGTTCCAAGGTTGCAGCATCCAATAAATCTAAAGGGGTCGAAGAAAACTGACATGCTATCGCGTACGGGTTCTAAGTACCGCGAAAAGAGTGGATTTGCATTTTCTGCGTAATTTCATTCGGATTTCTATCGAAACACCAAGTATGGCTTTGCGTAGCTGCATAGTAGTTTAGTCGAATGATAGAGTTACGTGGTAAACCGATATCACGTTCTGTGAACGTCATGCATATTTGCATTTCTCGTAGAATGCGTGTATGCAGTTTATTGGCATGATATATTCGCATTCCTGACATTAGTAAAGAAGTAACGTTATTCTCGTGTTTGATTGGATTTCAACATCGTAAGTACGGCTGGGACTATTCGAATAATTTAATATTCGAATATTTTACAAGTATACGATTGCTACGAATAAACTTCGAATATTTGAGTATTCGAATGCTACGAATAAACTTCGAATATTTAAGTATTCGAATGTTATTATTCGAATACTATTCGAATACATCAGTATTCGAATACTTAAATATTCGAATACTATGCGAATACATCAGTATTCGAATACTTAAATATTCGAATAGTATTCGAATACTTAAATATTCGAATAGTATTCGAATACTTGGATATCCAAATTGTATTCGAGTACTTGGATATTCGAATTGTATTCTAATACTTGGATCTTCGAATTGTATTCGAATACTTGGATCTTCGAATTGTATTCGAATACTTGCATATTCGAATTGTATTCGAATATTTGGATATTCGAATTATATTCGCCAAATAATTGAGCAACTGAAGTATTCGTATATTCGAATACCGAAAAATTCGACATAGTCCCCCTAATCATAAGCTCTGTGTCTTTTAATTTTGCAAGTTGAATCTTTTGTCCAAGACACACTTTCGAATATTAAATTTAAGGGCAATCTAGGTACTCGATATGAATTGCAATAACTGATAAAATGATTAAAGGTGCGAATCCACGATGAGATTTTACACGAGTCTTTTCTATCCTGAGCCAAAACTCTCAGCAGCAACTAAATGTAAATAATGAAAATACGTAGTCCTGGGAGATGAGATTTTTGAAAATATATCATGAGACTTATAATTGCACAGAATAGAAAACTCTCGGTTAAAGTACTCATAAAAGGTTCGAATCTACTTGGTCAGGGTTCGATTATACTTGAAACTATCGCTAACGTCTCTCAAAGTACTTATAGAGAGTTCAACCTACGTCGTCAAGGTTCGAGTCTACTTAAAAGTATTGGTTTTTTTTCGAAGTACTCATGAATTGTACGAAAGTACCCAGTCAGATTCAAGCTTACTTCCAATATACTTCACCCCATCACTACTCGTGAGAGTCTAGTTTCATGAAACTAATGACAAAATAATTAAAAAATAATAGAATAATTAAATAAAATGTCTCATGTGAGACACAATATTTTTGTTCTAATTAGAAGGGATGATTTCGGCGCACTGGTTCGGTCTATTAAATAATTAAATAAAAGCTATTTTGCAATTTTTAGAATTTTTATCTAATTCCAACGTTTCGGTCAATGATTAGGGCCATTCTCAAGGAAAGTTAGTTAAAAAGAAAAAGAAAGGAAAAAAATTGTTTGTATAAAAGCATACGCAGTATTTTTTCTTTTTATCTAAGTTTCCTTGAGAATGGTCATAATCATTGACCGAAACGTTGGAATTTGATAAAAATTCTCAAAATTGCAAACTAACTTTTATTTAATTATTTAATAGACTGAACCTTCTAATTAGAACAATTTTTACGGTCGAAATTCAAATTACATTATTTACAATATTTTTGCCTAATCGTGGATTTGCACCTTTATACATTAATGATTAATGTAGACCACCAATGTTACCTTATCTGAAACTACAGCATTATATAAAAATCATAAGCAATTAAGAAGCATTTTTCGACTATAAAGAAATCGAAAATAATTTCGACAATATTCACTCAGATCAATTGAAATGGAATACCTTATATACTTAATATTCTGAGATTCTTTCGTGATGATGTTTTTGCTGAGATTTCACAACATTTAGAACTCACAAACACTATTACTTAAAGAAAAACGTTTTGCTCAGGTTTCCTTTCTATTGTTCACAGTTACCTATATGGTAACACTAGTTACCTTAGAAAATGAAACATATTCCAAGACGTGCAGCTTCCATTAAATGGCCACCGATGCCAATTCCTTTCGAAACGGACGTTTTTATCGTCGATCGTGCCCAAGACCGGATCCAAGTGGCGATCAAATAAAAAAGGACTCTAAATTGTTCTTCAAACCTGCACTGGCATTGTAAATCAACGCATTTCAACTTTCCCTCGATGTCAAGTCAGGTTGCCAGTTCTCGTTTAACCTGCCCGTCGAGACGGACCATCTTTGCCGCCTACTGTCACAACTGACTGTCGTATTACCTCATTGAACCCTATCACCAAATCCTGTTTATGACAGCTGATAATGGCGCAAGACAGAAAAGGGGTAGGAATGTGATGGAATGGCGAAGGATTGGTAATTGAAAAGAATGAGAAAAAACGAGGAAGTATGAAAACAGACTGGATAAAGTTCAAAGCTAAAAAAACTCGTGCAAGTTTGGTAAAAAATTAAGCAATACGAAGTTATAAAAAGGCAGCATCCTTTTCTGGTCGAAATATTGGAATACTAGAAATTACAAATATATAAAAAAAATTATTTAAACAATTTTACTAAAAATGCACTAAAAACTAGAAAATAACTATTTTCTTGTACAACAATTTCGATGGTGATATGTGGTTTTAAATAAAATCATACAAACTCTGTGATTATCATTTTTCTTTACAATTGATTTGAAAAGTTCTACAGGATAATCACAGAGTTTGTATGATTTTATTTAAAGTCACATATTACCATCGAAATTGCAGTGCAAGGAAATAATTATTTTCTAGTTTTTAGTGTTTGTGGACTTTTTTCAGTATTTATTTTTTGAGTTGTTGTTCAGATATAATATTTTTAGAAAAAAATTAATTGAAAAGATATTTCACGAGTATCCACGGTATTCTACGTAGAATATACGTATTGGAAAAGGTACAGAGCGTCAAAATCAGCTCATGGGTGGCGCACACCCAGAGTGTCAACGAAGGGTTAACACGTAGCGAGGGAGGCACGAAAACTAAAGTCGTAAACAGAAAAATTGCAGCGGGAGAGAGAAAACGAAAATATTGAAAAAGACTTGTCAGAAGGAGGAAGCAGGATAATGATAGCGAGAGAAAAGAAAGAAATCTCTAGGCGTTTGTATTCGTGGTATCTTGTGGGACCGGTTCGCCCCTGCATTCCCGTTCTGGTGCATGCGTCACATATCGGTGACCGTAGTTCCTCGTGATTGCAAAAAAGATGAAAAAATGGAGTGGGCGAGCTTAAGTTCTCGTCAGAACCGACCCACGTTCGCTATTACCGCGACATGTCCCTGAATCCTGAATCCACGGAACACCGAGGTCCCAAATGTATCGGATTTCGTCGACCGGCAGCTCCGCGGTGAACTTGCTAATGCGGATGAAACTCATTTCTCGTCTTCTGCTGGTCCATTTCTACCTTCTCCGTCTTTTAATGCCTGACGAACTTTGGATGCCTTTCAATTGTGTACGAAACTTTGTTGAGAATTTATTGAAACAGTGGAAACGATTTTAGTATGGAAAAATATTGAGGGGTGAAAATAGCGCGAAGAGACAAATTTAAAGAATGAGGGAATACTATATTTATTAATATGTAGGAAGTAATGCAAAACACAGCTAACGAAAAAAGTTTTATGAGAAAAATAAATCGAAAACTCCTTTACTGTATTCCGATCTGAGATTCCGATTCCGAGATACAAGCAATTAAAATTGTGGGCCATTAAACTTCCGGCGCGCGCTATTTAAATCCGAGGCGGGCGCAGGCTACATAGTTCGAGTTTCACGGGCTCATATCTTGAAAACGAAGCCTCGGTTTTTAAAATAGTAAAGGACTTTTTGATTTTCTTTACCCTGGAACAGTGATTCCCAATCTGTGGATCGCGATCTCCAAGTGGGTAGCGGAGTGTTTTTTTGGTGGGTAGTCACGTTTTTTTTAATATTATTAAGTTAGAATTATATTCTGAAATATCTATTTTCAATTAGGGCTGGGACTATTCCAATAATTTAATATTCGAATATTTTACAAGTATTTGAACGCTACGAATAAACTTCGAATATTTGAGTATTCGAATGTTATTATTCGAATACTATTCGAATACATCAGTATTCGAATACACCAGTAATACACCAGTATTCGAATACTTATATATTCGAATAGTATTCGAATACTTGGATATTCGAATACTTGGATATTCCAATACTTAAATATTCGAATTGTATTCGAATACTTGGTTATTCGAATACTTAAATATTCGAATAGTATTCGAATACTTGGATATTGGAATACTTAAATATTCGAATAGTATTCGAATACTTGGATATTGGAATACTTAAATATTTGAATAGTATTCAAATACTTAAATATTCGAATAGTATTCGAATACTTGGATATTCGAATACTTAAATATTCGAAAACTTGGATATTCGAATACTTAAATATTCGAAAACTTGGATATTCGAATACCGAAAAATTCGACAAATAGTCCCAGCCCTATTTTCAATGTGTTTTCTTTACCTTATTAAATTTACCTTAACTTAATTGGGAGGGTCGCAGGTTATTTGAACATTATAAAAGGGAATTGCGACTCAAAAAAGTTTCGGAAACACTGCCCTGGAGAATTATAATACAAAAAAAGATTTAGCTTTCGCACACAAACTATTAATAATTGTATAAATTATGTTACTTTTTATTCGAAGCGGGTCATATCAATCCTCAAGGAAACTGATCGCATTACTCATGCTCTAAATAAAGAACGATCTTTTGTTTTCGATGATATGGAACAACTGTTTTCTTTGTTGCATAATCACTCTTCTCCTCTTCGCTTCGAATATTTCACTTTAATCCACCTTCCACTCACGAACTGCCTATAAATTTCTGACACCTTTAGAATCTTCAGCACAGCGTTAAATCCAGGAAACAACGAATCAACTGCCAGCAATTTTCGCACGTACAGGACAATTAAATAGAAATCATCGGTTAGATGTCGTTAATTATGCCTCTTTTATCCACTTTTAAAGCGCGTCTCTGGCGAAATCTTGATGAAAGACGCTTGCACGTTAATTGATTCAACTCTGCAATTTGCCGCTCCTTGTCGTTTATTGTTATCAAAGCGGCAGTTGGCGATTCCGGCGACGTGTTACGCGCAGACTTGCGAATCGCTTACATAACTCGCATAATCGTCGCTCCTCTGCTTCCAGCCGTTTCACGCATTGCTCTACAGGCGTGTGTGACTTTTACCTACACGTATCTTGCCTTGCTGCAGACTAGAAGCTAGAGTATGCCAAGGTTGCTCTGTAAACGATGATTTTTACATTTCAACTGACGACAATACCTACCTCCGACAATTTCTACAAATGATTCTCAGTTTCTTTCTAGTACGAACGGTGGTCATTTTATTGTTTCTTTTTTTTGGATGTCGTGTGATTTGGGCCTCCTATGTGTATCAGGGAATTGACTTTGGGGGTATTTATTTATTTATTTATTTAATGAACCAGTAACATGATTTAGGGATTTTAGGGGATTGCCCAAATTTTATTAAAGGCTTGATCAGTTTAGAGGAATAATTGCACTCTTCTTTGATGAGTTCATTCCTTTTTTGGAACGTGAATAATGAAACTTTGGAAAACAGCACATGGGCGATCAGAGGGAGAGGCAATATTTTAAAAATACTAAACATTAATCGAAACTGTACCATGCTAGTACTGTAGATTTAAATTTTAAAGTCCCTGCAGGAAATTGATACTACTACTACTATAATATAATAATAATAATATCATCATTCAGAGATATCAAGTTTGAACTGTAGAGAATATTGGAAACTGTGTTTTCCAAAATATCGATCTTTCTTCAAACTGATATTTCACCAAATTATAGTTACGAATCACCTTCCTTCTAATAAATTAAGTTACATAATTCCTTTAAAAAGTTTCCATTGCAAACTTCAAGGAATACTTGCCACTCATCATAGTGCACTATGATTGTGCTACTTTTGCACTTAAATTTTCTTCCAATAACTTCAATAGTGATTTAGTACCAGAGCCTCTGGGAGAACGGTTCATTAGAAAACTAGGGCAGACGTTAAATCTTAAGCCAATAAACACAATGGACGATTTAGCACGCAAGATGATGATCGTTAAAATAATTGAACGTGCTGAGGCCTTCGTTAAGTTGATAGTGCTGTTAAGCTCGTGACTGAATGGTGGCTCGTCCTACGGTGAAGATAAGATATCTATCCACTGTCAATTATTCTGGCATAACGCTATCATTTTAAAACGACAATGTCACCTTAGATCCTTTAGAAAAAAAGTTTAAAAACTGTAGAACAACTACTACTGTTGCCAGCCTGACATCTTCCTTTGTTTACAGTAATAGCATCGATATCTTTCTCATAATAGCATCAGTGAAATCTTTACTCCTATTGAATCTCAAGATATCAATAAGGGAGTCAGAAACGATGGTAACCATTTAAACATAATCTTGCTAACCATTTTAGCTACATATTTCATTTTGTACTTCATTAAAGGGGAATCCTATTCTTTGGTCTAAAAACATAGCAAACTTTGGGATTTTTTTTTTAAAAATCCAGCGTTCCGATTCATCTGAAATTTCGACCATGTTTTGATGCATCTTTGAGGAAGCAGTAGCTTTTTTTTTATTAATTTCTAACCATAAATATAGTAGTTATGCATGATCGACCATCACGCCGCGCAAAATTCGTCGTCCGTTGGTGTGCGTGATATTTATTTACCAGGTAATCTGAAACCGAAAAATGAAGCGGCGTTTTATTTTATACATATGTAGCTTGAAATTGATGAACCAGCAAAAAACAAAAAAATTTATTGAGCGGTGTGGAAAGTTTTCAAACTGAAAGGTCTGAACCTTTAATTTTTGCGATTCAATTTTGCACCAATTTTCTCATGGAACAAAAGAAGTACTGAACTTAGCGGTATTCTGGTTCATTAAATTGAAGGTACATATGTACTAAGTAAAACGACGTTACATTTTCCTGTCTCAAATTGCCCGGAAAGTATTTATCATTCACACCAGCGGACGAAGAGTTTTGCGCTGCGTGATGCATAACTCCCATAATTATTATTAAAAATGAATAAAAAACAAACTACAACCTCTTCAAGGATGCATAAAAACATGATCCAAATTTCAGATGAATCGAAATGCTAGTTCCTTAAAAAAAGTTCCTAAATTTTGCTATATTTTTAGCCCATAAAATGGGATTGTCTTTTAGACCTTTCATGCTTTTCTTTTCTTTTGTATTAAAGGCTTCATTCCACAAAAGAAAATAACTAAATAAATAAACAGTATCAAACCTTCAACCAACATCAGCTCGAAGCAATATTAGAAAATCTAAATATACAGAATATTTTTAACAATAAATGCCGATACACACAGAGATCTAATCAAATCCTTAAAACTCAGAAGAGTGTTCATCAAAGCCACTGTGACATTTAGAAATACCAACACACCACGCACTTCCATCGCAAACAAGCTGACACTTGAGCAATCAACATGATTCCTACAGCCAAACGTTATCCATAAATCGACCTCGGGCGTTTATTTAATTTAGAATTCTGTGGCGACGATACAGCCAGCTCCCATCGTCATTGTGCCACGCGTGTGTCGCGTAAAAATTGCGGTAGCAACTGCGTTACCTGGTTTAATAACCCGTCGGTTGGTCGGATCAGTTACAGTCTTGCGCCACTGTTCAAAATAGCTCGTGACCACTGACCTCGATCTCGGAAATACGCTCGCATCATCATCATCATCATCGTCTTTCCTTAACGATACCGATAATGAATATCGAACGATGACCCGGCAACATCGCTGGCAAGATTAACGACGGAGCTTCTCGGCGTTCCGCGAGCATTTCGTTACGCGTCACCTGTTTCCCTTCCTCTTTCGCTTTTCCTATATCCAATCGTTGATCGTCGTTGCACAATTTCATGAGAATCCAACGCTTCCTTTTGCAGGGCGATCGTGGGTGCACCGGAGGCCGAAACTCGGCAAGTTGGCGTTGACAGAGGCGGCGCAGTTTACAAGTGCGACATCGCAGCCGATGACCAGTGCGTGATGATCCATTTCGATACCAAAGGTGAGGATTTGATCGTGATTTATCGAAATGGAATCACTCCATTCATTATTTTATTGTCGTTTGAGAATGCTGAATACAAGACTCGGGCAAAAATTATTTAAAATATAAAAAGGAAATTGTATTTGGATTAAAGAATTATTTGATTTACTTTGTTGGTTTTTGGATATATTTTAGAGGGTCGGAAATGAATAAATAGGGGTTTTTTATTTTGGCCCGTTTGCATATTTGCGGGATGAAACCACCCTCGAAGTTTATTAGATGAGGTACAAAAGTTCCTGTTGTTGGTTTATAGAATATTATAATATTCTTGGAATATTTAGGGGGTGAAAGCATCCCTCTAAGTTCATAAGATGAGGTACAAAAGTTCCTCTTGTTGGTTTATAGAATATTATAATAGGGTAAACCAACCAGTAATTGACCGCATACCAGTGAATGACCATTAGGCAAAGAAATGTCAATTATAAATTTAAAAATTATTATATGTTTATAAATGCAGTGTAGTTGGACTTTTAATATCCCATATTTTTAGTTACGCGTATTAAACAAACATTAATAAGTTCAATTCTTAACAAAAGTATGCGGTCATTTACTGGGCTTCTCATTCAACAATTCGGTCATTCACTGGTTGTTTACCCTATTCTTTAAAGTAACAGCAGGAACTTTTGTACCTCCTGATTTATAGAATATTATAATATTCTTTAAAGTAACAATAGAAACTTTTGTTCCTCATCTTATGAACTTAGAGGGATGCTTTCACCCCCTAAATATTCAGCATAATTTCGATCCTCTAAAAGATATCCAAAAATCAAAGCAAATCGGAGGCGGACACTTAAAAAGCTCTCCTTGCTAGAAGAAGCACCCTTGCTTTGTGCAAAAACCAACTAAATCATTTCAAAATGATTTTTCATTTTAGATAACTGTTTCAAATAAAATAATAAATGATTTTAATATCGTTCATCCTCGGGACCATTTTGGCTGCAAACGTCTCGTTTCAAATACAACCGCAGATAAAGTAAACAATCCTTTGACTAGTAACTAAACAACGAAATAATTCCAAGGAAAAGCATTTGCTTGTTCAAATATACTAACCTCGTGTATTTTAAAATGACCTTCAGTGGATTAAGATAATAATTTAATAAATGGTGAGTCCTTGTAGAAAACAATGTAAAAGCCAATTAAGCGATACGTAAATGTTTCTTAACTTTCGTTTATTCCATCAATTTGTTGTTTACTTAGTGCTTGCAAATTTAAATAAATGGCACATTCAGTTTTCTCTATAACTAAGAGGTGTCTACATTAATTCAAAATATAGAAATTTCTGTGATACATTTGGGTTGAAGGCATTATAATCAAAACAAAATAAATTTCCTAAATAATTTAAAGTCAGGGAAGTTTCTTCTCTCTCCTGAAGAATTTGATTTTTGGCACTTAGTGTTTTCTGCAACGACTTTTCAATTACTTCTAAAATATATTTTCAAACAATGCTCAAACCTGGCTGTGTATGATTTAAAATAGAATAGACTCTCACGAGGCAGGCCAACTTAGCCAACGTCCTCAAGAAGCTATCCACCGTTAAAGTCTCTCGTGGAAACACGAACGGATTAACTCTTCCAGTCTCGATCCGATATCTGTTTTCCGGTTCTCTATTTCACTTGTGCCCTAGCACTTGCCGGGGGCTTTGAAAGGCACCACTCTAACAGCGTGTCGCTAACTTGTGGGCCCCGTATCTTGTGTTCCACTGTGCGCAGCCGCTGACCCACATTCAGGCTTTCCACCCGCTGTCAGAGCCCTCGAGGAGCTTCGTAATCTCAGGAACTGCGAAGTAACCAGCCGACTGGTTACAGAACGGTTCTATTCTTGGCGACTTTCCACCTACCCTGCCGTTGACCCTTTCATATTTCACGGATTCGTATTCCTTGGCTGTGGGCACCGGTTGGAGATATTCCATAACGGACTTTTAAGGATATCGCGGCTTTATTCTGTATTGGTTGAGTCGCGAAGGGAGTCGATGATCGGGGGGAAATGCTTTTTAAGGAAATCGTGGTGGAAATGTGGGGGGATGATGAGTATAAGGAGATTGGAGAACACGATATGCTGACGGTTATGCAATTTAATCAATGTTTATGTATTTTAATGTTACGGCAATACAATTTATAGTAGGGCTGGGACTATTTGTCGAATTTTTCGGTATTCGAATATTCGAATACTTCTGTTGCTCAATTATTTGGCGAATATAATTCGAATATCCAAGTATTCGAATATAATTCGAATATCCAAGTATTCGAATATAATTCGAATATCCAAGTATTCGAATATAATTCGAATATCCAAGTATTCGAATATAATTCGAATATCCAAGTATTCGAATATAATTCGAATATCCAAGTATTCGAATATAATTCGAATATCCAAGTATTCGAATATAATTCGAATATCCAAGTATTCGAATATAATTCGAATATCCCAGTATTCGAATACTATTCGAATATCCAAGTATTCGAATATAATTCGAATATCCAAGTATTCGAATATAATTCGAATATCCAAGTATTCGAATATAATTCGAATATCCAAGTATTCGAATATAATTCGAATATCCAAGTATTCGAATATAATTCGAATATCCAAGTATTCGAATATAATTCGAATATCCAAGTATTCGAATATAATTCGAACATCCAAGTATTCGAATACTATTCGAATATTTAAGTAGTCGAATACTATTCGAATATTTAAGTATTCGAATACTGATGTATTCGAATAGTATTCGAATATTAAGATTCAAATACGCAAATAATCGAAGTTTATTCGTAGCATTCGAATACGTGTAAAATATTTGAATATTAAATTATTCGAATAGTCCCGGCCTTAATTTAGAGGGCATATCTAGGAAAGAATGTGGTATCTAATTATGCGTTTTATGCAAAAAGGGTCTGAGTGTCTTGACCGTTCTTGCATCCAACAGTACAATTGTTCTACAACATATACACACTTGAGATAATACTATGTAGACCCTTAGAACTTTACGTACTTTTTTAAGGAAAATGTATGTAAAGCCACTTTAGTGTTTCCGACAAAAACATATTTTTGACAAAGAGCGACCCAAAAATGAAGCCTTTTTTCGCCTCCCTTTGGTCCCACGATTTTGGAACTAACGTTTATGCCTTATAATGAGACATCAATCACACGAAATTTTCAAGTTGAAGTGACAATAATTAGTTTCTGAGATATGGGAGGTCGAAGAAGTGAAAATTCATTAACGCGTCAGCCCATACGTTTCGATGTCAATAATTTAAACAATTATTCCCAGGGGTTTTGCCGACTGCTAACAACGAATTTGAACTTAGATTTTCCAAATTACTATGAGCTATCAAATATTGCGTATAAATTTCAAAATACTCCATAATTATTTAGTAATTTGTTAGAATAAATTTGTATCAGAATAAGCTTATTATTTGGTTTATTTTCCGAAACTGATCAGGAACTGGGTTCTGATCAGGAACTGGGTCCTTGATGATACTACCATTTGAAACACAGCACTATGTATCACTTTGAATCCAGCCTACCATGACAAATTTAACTACCACCAATCTAATCTCAGACATTAATCCAACGCTAACCAATCTAAAATCACGTATCTTCCCAAAACCACAGGTTTCAATCAACTCGAGCAACCCCTCTCTACTAACATCCTCCTCCGTTCATATTTTACTGTCAAATGTACGCGATCGTTATCCCAGTTTCCAGAGAGCGTCGAGCGTGACAGGGGAAACAGTCGAAAAACAAGGGAATCGTAATGACTCAATCCGTGGCAAACAAGCGACAGAGCAAGAAAACCGGGCGGCCCAGCGGAGTCACGAGCGTGCATAAATTTCCGCGCGGACAGCCATTCAAATTAATAATCACGCGGCCGCGATAGGATCTCCGGCCGGGGCCGTGGACGCGCAAAAACCGACGCTAACGCGTCGATGCAAATTAGTGGAATCACGCTGGCGCGAATTAGACGTGCTTGCGCACCTCGTGGCGGCCCCGTATCTCGATCGATCGACCACGATTCCCGCGCCAGTAATTCGCCCGCGCGAAAGTAATCGACCGGTCGAAAGCAATCGACGAGGAATCGCCGGGGCGCCGATTCCCCCGCGTTACCTCGAGCGGGGCGAGTCGAATCGATTGGCAGCGGCTGATCGAGATGAAGTGTCGATTGAGACGCGCGTAACTCTTGGTGCTTTCGTTTCTTATGGCCGTGATTAGCCCCGGTGTCATGGGAAGATATTTGGTTCGGGAAGAATGAACGATGGTTGCTTGGAAGATACTTTCTTTCACGCGCGGTTGAGATAGATGCTTGTTAAGGGTTAAAGGGGGATGCGGTGGATCTTGGGTCGAAAATTAGGCATTGTTGTCCAATTCTTTTCTGGCAATGTACGAGGGGAAGATTGGCAGTACGGGGTAACATTGGCAGTTACTTAACATGTGGATATTAAAGAAGGAAAAGGACCAAAATTTTATGCATTTCACACTTGTAGTACAATCACAAATGATGTGATGTTATAATAGGATAAGGTATAAGTACCAATAACTGGACACTTAAGGATATCGAAGTTGTATATCTTAAAAATGGACTAAAAATAAATGTCCTTTTTAACAAAAGTGTCAATATTCAGATAAATGTTACTTCTTTCAATCAAATGAGCTACTAAAACCTTGTTTTCAGTGCGTTAATGTAATTAAATTGAGTAAAAACACAAGTAGTTATGTGTACCAGTACATGGACAATAGAATTCTGATTTGTCCCAGCGTGCCATTTTTGGTGTCCCAATACCTGGTCAATGGGGAAGATGACGCAAAGCTCGGCGCAGAGGGCGCCGCTAGTGTTTGTGTGAATGGTTTGTGGGCGAATTTTTCAATTTTAGGTTATGTTGAAAATGTAGCATGCAATTGACTAAAAATGTGATTTGAAAATAAAAACACAGACACTTTACCGGTTCGACAATGCGGTCAGGTATTGGGACTTCACCTAAGCGTTCGAAATACTGACAGGCCGACCAACTGGACGGCTGGTCAGTTATTGGGACAGCGTGCAGACGACAAGATTATTATGTACCGGTACATGAACACGTATATTTTTAATTAAAATCAATATTAACCGATCAATGTTTTGTTTTGTATGTAACTAGAAACATCTTAAGATTCTGTACGTACGTTTTTTTCTCAGAAAACGTTATATGTATAACGATTATTATCACCTTAACAACTAACTGTATTTTTCTTAAGAATTACTTAAGAAATCTACGCAGAATTCAAGTGCATGCACCTCCGATATTTAAAGACTGTTTTATATATTAAACTTTACATCTAGGGCTTTCTTAATTTTTTATATAAGAGATCAAGTTGCAAAATAACATACATTCCCAACAATATTGTTCTAAACTCTCTATGAAGCTTAGTAAAAATATAAATGTCATTGGTGTCCAGGTATTGGGATGTGTCCAGTTATTGGTACTTTTACCTTACCTCAAGCAAATTTAAAAATGTTAAGCTGCAAAGTTCGGCAGCATTCAGGTTTTTTTCTCAGTGAATACAATGAACAACAATGTAAAACTTTTTTCATTTATTAAGCTACTTATAAGGTATATGGAACAATTTTTTAAATACACTTTTAATTGTGTTTTTTCAATGTTATCTGGAGGTAAAAATCTTGCCTTTGAAAAGAAATACCTCCCTGGCGAGAGTGATTTCAGCTCGCTGACTCACCTGAAACAAAGAAACCAAACTGATTCTTAATCATTATGAGTACCGCTATCGCAGGTGCCAGACTTAGCCACGTAAGTCAAAATTTAACCAAATTGCGCGCACTCAAACTTCGAGTCTCGAAATTTTCCATTTTTACTTGAAATTTCAATGCGCGCAATTTTGTTAAATTTTGACTTACGTGGCTAATTCTGCCACTCCATTTTCAAGGTACCTACAGCTTTGAAAAATACGATTCCTCTAATCTTTCAATCGCAGGGATTTCATGACAAATTAGTTTTTACCTTACTTCAGAAATAAAACCTGAATTTACACTCTAATTTTATAAAATGTCATAAACGCTGACAAGTTTCTATTTCGAAGATTGAGGCTTCACAGGGCGAGTATACCTAAGTAGAAACTCCAGAATAATGTTTCTCCCCTGCTCCTTATTAACGCAGTGCCAGCAGGAGTACTCTTGCTTGACAGAGAAACGTTTTCACCGACTACATACACAGGATCATGCCCCATGCTACGTCCAATTAGTCGGCTCTCTTCCTTAGTCAACGCTGCTCGCCCGGACACTTCGCTTTGATCGATAATTAGCCTGGTCGAATGCTCGATCTTGTCTCGATCCTGTCCAATTACAGTCTTGCTCGATAGTCTCGGCCATTTATTACATTCGCTGCCCTCGCGCACGCTGATGGGCTACCATTTTGCATTGAATTTCGTGCTCTTTTTAACCATTAAATTGCCCCGGCCGTTTAGTTTTACTTGTTTCTAATGGAACAGCCATTTACGTTGAATTCCATGCTCTCTTCGGGAATTACAGTAATCGTTTCGCTTTATTTACCCCGTTACTCAACCGCAAGCTTGTCAATTTCCATTTAACGACACCACCGGCTCTCAGATCCGCGCCCAGGAATTATAATTCACTTCAAAGTAGCTCATAAATTTCGCTTGTCAGCGCAGGTGTAGCTTTTAATTAAATGTCATTAGGAGCATTACTATATACGATATGCTTGCACTGCTGAACAAAGCTTCATCGTTACGTGCGGTTTTATTATTCAGAAGTTGCATACGAGCACGGCGATTCATTAGGAACTTGCACTTTTGCACGAATTAATCTTCATTAATTTCTTCAGCACGTATTTAAAATTCAAAGTGTTACAGGATACAGTGCATGCGTGGTAAAAATGCAAATTCGCCTCGCTAATTATAGTTGCAACAAACGCTTGTGTAAAACCTTTATGGTTTATCAATTATTTTTCTGTGAGCCCTATGCCCAGAGTCTCTAGTTTTGCTGCAGGTGACGCAATGGTTACCAGAAAACTTTAAACGCGTTTTTCTCGAAACGACAGTTTTACAATTGGCGGACAATGTAATTTAAATATTCAATATTAAATAAAATAATTCAACTAAATATTAGTTGATTATGAAAAATATTCAACCGATCGACTTGACCTTGCGCATGGATGTTTGTGAACATTTTCTTCGTAAAACTTAGCTATTGGTATAATGGTCTTGTTTAAATAAATATCTGTTTCTGCACATTTAAGGCAAAATTTCGTTCGAAGAAAGTAAGCCTTTTTTTCAAAAGGCCACCATTTCTTCAATTTTGCGTGATTTAAGTTACGAATAGCTAAGATTTGTGCGTGCACTCATAAACTGAACAAAATTTTTTGAATTTTTGGGTTTTGATGAATACAGTAGACACTACGTTGTCCGCCGCGGAATAATTGCGTCGTCAACAAACTGGACATAAACCCTTATAACTCTGCTATTTGTTTATGTTTTTTGCTAAACAAAATTTGTTTATTTACCTTAATCTGACAATACAATATCCTGAAAATTCCAGGAAGATTGATTAAATACTTTCTTTAAAAAAAATTCACGAATATGCTTCGATTTTCTAGTTAGTTACACCAGGCTCCCCATAGCAAAATTTGGGATTTTTTTTAAAAATCCAGCGTTCCGATTCATCTGAAATTTGGAGCATGTTTTGATGCATCTTTGAGGAAGCTGTAGTTTTTTTTACATTAATTTCTAACCATAAATATAGTAGTTATGCATGATCGGCCATCACGCGGCGCAAAATTCGCCGGCCGTTGGTGTGCATGATATTTATCTACCAGGTAATCTGAAACAGAAAAATGAAACGGTGTTTTATTTTATACATACGTAGCTTGAAATTGATGAACCAGCAAAAAGCAAAACAATTTATTGAGCGGTGTGGAGAATTTTAAACTGAAAGGTCCGAACCTTTATATATTTGCAATCCAATTTTGCACCAATTTTCTTACGTAACAAAAGGAGTATAGACCTTAGCGGTATTCTGGTTCATCAAATTGAAGCTACATATGTAGAAAGTAAAACGCCGTTTCATTTATCTGTTTCACATTACCTGGTAGGTAAATATCATGCACACCAGCGGACAAGTTTTGCGCGGCGTGATACATAACTCCTATTAAAAACGAATAAAAAACTGGGACTTCTTCTATGTTTTTAGCCCATGCCCAGTGATTCCTAGCGGATGACGGCAGGGTTTTTCCAAGTACCATTTCGGCAGAACATCTACGCTGCATTTCCCTGGGCAGCGGTCCGCGAAGACGGTTAAATTTTTGCGCATACCACCTTGCCGGCCAAATGCTCGTATAGGCGAAAGCGTGAGGTAGAGCGCACCCCACTTGGGTTAAGATGGTTACACTAGGGTAAAAGACCCAATTACTGACACCTGACCAATTACTGTCACCTTAAGCTATTTTACTTAAAATAACGAATAAATAAACTATAGTATAGATTATAGGTTGAATTACATAATTCTTTTGGTGTATGACTTTACAACGTTTATTTATTCGCTATTTTAAGTAAAAAGCTCTGTTAGATCTCACAACAATCCTCCATCACGAATAGACAGACCACCATCACCGAAACGCGCTCGGTCGCCAAACGTCACCTATTAATCCCGTATCGCCGATTCCGTTTGCGTACGAGGAAGCAGACTCCTATCTCGCGCAGGTCTTCGAGGTCACTCACTTCTTCGCGTACTCGACCGAAGAGGTCTTGAGGAACTCCTCCAGGTATACACCCTGCAGAGTGTCGGAGTGGCGTGGTGTGGCCTGTCTCGAGATACCGGGAACCACGTACGCGCAAGAAGCAGCCTCTACCTAATACAGAAAACCGTAAGGTCGTTCTACCTACGGCCCTGCCTCGTCGCAGGGTTTGGCATTTCTTGCCGGATGCCACCTGAGGATCTTCGGGGAAGGTCGTGCGCATCGCCGCGCTACCGATACCGCGTGGTTAATTGACATCCCCCGTTAATGAGACGGGTGAAATAATTGGGCCGCGATAAACGTCGGCGTTGCCAGCGGATGATTCATACTTGGGCCCATTAAGGCCGCGTGTCTGAAGATATACTACATCGGGACTTATAGTTAAGCAAGAGACACCAATTTTTGGCAAACGTCGTGTGAAGCAATTATCAGAGCATATGAATTCAGTAGCTTCAGAATTGACACGTATAATCGAATGTAGAGATTAAATAGATCAGTGGCGCACGCAGTATTTAATCTTGGGGGAGCCGAGTTGAACGGATATTTTTAATGCAAATTCTATAAAATTCATTAGGTGATTATAAAAATTTATTTGAAGAATAAAATCCGTTTTTTTTTACAAAGCTCCTTCTTTGGGAGTGCCAGTAATGTTATATCTAATCAAATTTACTTGTAATTCCCTGGGAGGAATTGAATGTATAATAAATACTTTGAGTCAAAAATATAGTAAAGTTCTTTCTTTTAAGTCATCAATTATATAAAGTAATTTAACAAAATTAAATTTCATTTGGATCTGGGATTTCTACTGTTATTCTTCATCACAGCAATATTTCTTCGACATAAAATTCTGTCTTATATATTTCCATAATATTCCTTATCGTATATCTTGATGATTTTAATAGTTAAAATCACAAGATTTAACCAATTTTTAAGAAAATGATATTCATGGATTTACCGAGAGTTTATGTATTCCAAGTTTCTTTTATAACATCGGCGAAAATAGTGTATAATGCAGATCAAATGTTGCAATTCTTCGTTGCGAGTCTGTCGATTACAGGAGAGCTTAACTGAATTGTAACACCAGGAAGATTTTCCGGTATCCTGGCATCGACACACTCGCGTACCTTTAGCAGCGTTGACGAGTTAAAGGGTGGGTAGAGAAGGACAACTTCCCTTTAAGGGCCAGGGCTGACCGATACGGCTAACGGGTTCATTCCATTGGCAAAATCGAGAAAGAAAAGTCCAGGGTGCACTTGCTGAGAATTCTCTACGATGACACCTGCTCGGAGCTTGGTTTTTAGAGGAATACTTGGATGACGCATTGCGAGACTGCATTTATTGGAAATTATTTTACTTATTGCTGCGTACAACAATTTGACGAACGAATTTGTAACTGGTCTTTAATTACAGGCTTTAGGCTGAATGAAAAGATGTATAACGGTGTGGTTTGCATTAGAATTCTACTCTTCTGACGATCTAAGTAGTTTCTACTTTCTATTATGTTATATCACTTTGATGGCTATATAATTTTAGGTTGAAAGTATATATTTATTAAAGTATATATTAATATATTAAAGTATTAAAGTATTAAAGTATTAAAGTATTAAAGTATTAAAGTATTAAAGTATTAAAGTATTAAAGTATTAAAGTATTAAAGTATTAAAGTATTAAAGTATCAAAATATCAAAGTATCACAGTATTAAAGTATTAAAGTATTAAAGTATTAAAGTATTAAAGTATTGGTATATTAAAGTATTGATATACTAAAGTATTGATATATTAAAGTATTGCTATATTAAAGCACTGATATATCAAAGTATGGCTATACTAAAGTATCCATATACTGAGTTATTAATGTATTAAAGTAATGATATATCAAAGTATTGCTATATTAAAGTATTGATATACTGAGGTATTAATGTATTAAAGTATTAAAGTATTAAAGTAATACAGTATTAAAGTATTGCTATATTAAAGTATTGATATGTTAAAGTACTGATATATTAAAGCACTAATATATTACAGTATTGTTATATTAAAGCACTGATATATTAAAGTATTTCTATGCTAAAGTATTGATATATTAAGGTATTAATATATTAAAGTATAAATATATTAAGGTATTAATATATACTTTAATACATATGCATACTCCAAGTATTTTATTGAAGTATATATTTTTCTTGGAGCTGATTAATTTTTGCCCTTGCATTATTACCTTGATCGTGAGAAATTTGTAAAAATTAAATTGTCATGCTTGCAAAATAAAAACTAAGTATTATAGGAAAGTGCAATAGGTATGGGGTACAACTATAATGTACTTAATAATCTTTTGTTGTGATACACGTCACATTTCTCATACGCGTATCAAGATCAGAATGTAGAAATCGAGTGATATTTTTTAAAAATGAAAGAAATATTCTTCTTCACAATTGATTTGGTAATTATTAATGCCACAATGACTGATAAATGATGAACTTTCGGTTACAGGAAACAACCATATTAGAAATCCAAATGTGGCAGGTGGTTTGAGCCAGATCGACAACAAGTCACATCAGTGGTTTGGTGCTACGGTTTCATCATCCCTTAAAGACGGAGGGCCTATTTTGGTGAGTGATTGATCGATACATTAAACCCTGCCAAGCGTACGAAATTGTCTCGGTTTAAGTACAACCCAAACTAATCACCCGATTAAAATATTCTATTTAGAATAATAACCATTTCATCAGCAATCATTTCAAACACAATCACTAAATTATTCTTTGTGAAACGTGAAATAGACGATGGGCTCAGTGGAAAATAATTTTCCTCGGTATCGTTCCCCAGGATGTGGTTATGTTTATGTGCGCAGAAGAAAGGGAAGAAGTTCTAAGGGAGGTAATAAAGGGTAACGGGTAAATACGAACTGTTACACACGACCCCCTTTTATGCTTCCTTTTTACAACTCAAAGGTATTTATGAAGATACAAAAGGCAGTGGTTACGAATAGATGAAGGGGTTTTGTGAGAAATTACAGGCGCGTGTATGTTCCCAGAAGACCGGGCCTTCTATTTCGGGCATCGAAAACAAACGAATTCCCGTTTGGTTCTATGTTTCCGTTGCGACGTTCAAAACGCCTACCCATTATATCCAGCCATCTTGGATACTTTGCTCGGTTGCAGTGGATTTGCACATTGCTTTAATTAGATATCACTATTTCTGGTTAAACAACATTATGGGTTGATGACCCTAGAGAGGCAGATCTGCTTTTTGTTTATAATCTTGTAAGTAACCACATTAATAGCCCTGAAATCCTGGAGCAATTCAGATTCTACCTCCCTAGTAGAGATATAAGGCATTAGGGTGGCCCTTATTTTCAACCTGCGATTTCTATTGCTCTCACCCACTAATATGGTTCCATTTTATAAAAAAATATTCTCTGAAAAAGATTATTGTAATCGGACAACAGGAAAGGATGCCGACCAGGGCTTAAAGTTTATAATTCATCAATGATTTGAATTTGAAGAATTTCACAAAAATTGTAAATCCTATCGAAATTTTGTTCAAATAATATTAAAAGAGCATTCAATTTCCTACAATTACTGTATATATAAGTTTTTCATGCTCCCAACCAATTTTTAGATAACAGCATTTGTATATAGAGAGGTCGGCACTCCACCTGTACAGCGTGACGTATTGCCTATACGCGCGTAGTGCCGATCTCTCTATATTCAAACGCTATTATCTAAAAAATGGTTGGGAGCACGAAAAACTTCTATATACAGTAATTGTAAAAAATTAAATGCTCTTTTAATATTGTTTGGACAAAATTTCGATAGGGCTTACCATTTTTTAGAAATTTTCCAAACTATCGATGAATTCTAAACTTATCTAAGTTTAGAAATTCAGTTCTGCGTATTCTGGACGATTAAGTTGCATTATTTATAATTCTCATTTTATCTCTTTCTGTCGTTTCCCTGCTATTTGTGTATTTTAATAATAGTAATAATAATAACAATAATAATTACATCTCCATGGCAGGGCTTTCAGTTTCATTAGTCTAGGAGCTGAATTAGGAAAAACCTTGGGCAATTAACATAAACTGATTATGAGCTTCGAAACACTTTTACGTTTACGAAAGTCTGCATTGCAATCCTGTCCAGTAGAAACTCGCCCCTTATTCCCCATGCAATGAAAAATCTCTAATAATCTTCTGAGGGCACTAAATTTATAAACTTTTCATCGGAACCCTTTCAATGTTAAACATCCATTGCGTTTCAATAATTCATGGATCATTAGACTGATCTCTACAGGATCTATAGATCTAAAACAAAACCATCTAATATTCTGCAGTTACTAAAAATTATTCGGTCAGGCATTATTTGTCAGGATACTATATCCTCAAACTTTCCCCCGCGTACTTTCAAACCTGAGGATCCTTGACGTTTCCATCATAGACAAGCGCAATCCCGACATTTCCGCACGTGCACACGCCCGCGCAGATGCGTTTCGCCATCAGAGCATCGCGAGTGTGGTCCCCGCATCAATCTAGCGCGAAGATCTGGCCCTTCCCGGAGGCCTCGGCCCTTCTTTTCCCGCGGGATGGGGTCGGCCTCTATGATGTGCTGTCGGCCTTATCTGCACGTGCGTTGCACTTGACTGCATCGGCGCACGCGCAGTCGAACCTATCCCGCGCGCATGCGTGCATGCACATCACGCGCGGTTGCGGTGCGCCGGACGGGAATGCCGAACGAAAAACAAAGAGAAAGGAGAAGGTTAGCCGCGATTTTTCGGCCACAATCCTCCTCGACAGACTTTGTCTAGCGCCGCGTAATTGAATCCAGACGGCTGTGCTCCATTCCCTGTCGTTTGTCGGGTTTAGCTCAGCTCTTTTTAGCTGATGTTAGAGATATTAGCGTAGCAATTAGCGCTGAAAGAAACGGGGGTAATGGGAACAAGGGAATTTATTGTGTTGCGTGCACAGTGGCGGTCGAAACGCAGCTTGAGATTGATACAGCGGCGGGGAAAAGGAAGTTTAAGGGATGCAGGGTAACTAAAATCTCGGAGACCGATATTTTTCCATATTGTGCAAAATCAGCATATTATTTTGAATGAAAAAAAGGTTGTAATTTCTTCCTCGCACATATCTTGTGTATGGAAATCCTGAAGTCATCTGATTGTGAAAGGAAACTTGTTTTATTCCTCATCCAAATGACTCTCCTCCTTATACATTCTTCATAACCAACACTATCTATTTCTCACTAACAAAACTGAAGGGGCTGCGAACTTCTCATTCTTCTCCAGCTTCCTCAATAAAATTCTGCTCTCGACAATAAATTGTATACTGACACTGTGGTTTAATTTCCATTGCACCACCACTGTCTTAATCAAATTCTATAGACCATCCACACCTGACCATCTTAATCCTCCATGATCCGGAAAATTCTTGTCACCCAGCCGCAGAGAGGCCCATACAGAATTTAACCCCCCAATTTTAGAGAAATCAACTAAATCTAAAAACAACCCTGAAATTTGGCACTCTCCAGAAAATAAATCTCCAGAATTTCAAAAAATACAAAATTTGACCATCCCTACTTTAGAGAAATCAACTAAATCTAAAACCAACCCCGAAATTTGTCACTCTCCAGAAAACAAATCTCCAGAATTTCAAAAAATACAAAATTTGACCACCCCAACTTTAGAGAAATCAACTAAATCTAAAAACAACCCTGAAATTTGTCACTCTCCAGAAAATAAATCTCCAGAATTTCAAAAAACACCAAATTCAACCACCCCCACTTTAGAGAAATCAACTAAATCTAAAAACAACCCTGAAATTTGTCACTCTCCAGAAAACAAATCTCCAGAATTTCAAAAAACACCAAATTCAACCACCCCCACTTTAGAGAAATCAACTAAATCTAAAAACAACCCTGAAATTTGTCACTCCCCAGAAAACAAATCTCCAGAATTTCAAAAAATACCAAATTTGGCCACCCCGACTTTAGAGAAATCAACTAAATGTAAAAACAACCCTGAAATTTGTCACGCTCCAGAAAACAAATCTCCAGAATTTCAAATAATACAAAATTTGACCACCCTAATTTTAGAGAAATCAACGAAATCTAAAAGCAACCTCGAAATTTGTCACTCTCCAGAAAACAAATCTCCAGAATTTCAAAAAACACCAAATTCAACCACCCCCACTTTAGAGAAATCAACTAAATCTAAAAACAACCCTGAAATTTGTCACTCCCCAGAAAACAAATCTCCAGAATTTCAAAAAATACCAAATTTGGCCACCCCGACTTTAGAGAAATCAACTAAATGTAAAAACAACCCTGAAATTTGTCACGCTCCAGAAAACAAATCTCCAGAATTTCAAATAATACAAAATTTGACCACCCTAATTTTAGAGAAATCAACGAAATCTAAAAGCAACCTCGAAATTTGTCACTCTCCAGAAAACAAATCTCCAGAATTTCAAAAAACATTAAATTCAACCACCCCCACTTTAGAGAAATCAACTAAATCTAAAAACAACCCTGAAATTTGTCACTCTCCAGAAAACAAATCTCCAGAATTTCAAAAAACACCAAATTCAACCACCCCCACTTTAGAGAAATCAACTAAATCTAAAAACAACCCTGAAATTTGTCACTCTCCAGAATTTCAAAAAACACCAAATTCAACCACCCCCACTTTAGAGAAATCAACTAAATCTAAAAACAACCCTGAAATTTGTCACGCTCCAGAAAACAAATCTCCAGAATTTCAAATAATACAAAATTTGACCACCCTAATTTTAGAGAAATCAACGAAATCTAAAAGCAACCTCGAAATTTGTCACTCTCCAGAAAACAAATCTCCAGAATTTCAAAAAACACCAAATTCAACCACCCCCACTTTAGAGAAATCAACTAAATCTAAAAACAACCCTGAAACTTGTCACGCTCCAGAAAACAAATCTCCAGAATTTCAAAAAACACCAAATTCAACCACCCACGCTTTAGAGAAATCAACTAAATCTAAAAACAACCCTGAAATTTGTCTCTCTCCAAAAACAAATCTCCAGAATTTCAAAAAACACCAAATTCAACCACCCCCCTTTAGAGAAATCAACCAAATCTAAAAACAACCCTGAAATTTGTCACTCTCCAGAAAACAAATCTCCAGAATTTCCACGCGAGAGACGTATTAACGGCGACTATCGTTCCCATGCTCGTGTAATTTCCACATAACGAAACGTCGCCACCGGACATTCTCATCCCCCTGGCCGCGGTATTATGCTGGAATTATCTACTTACTCCAGAATGCGAGTGCACGTTCCAGCGGGCGAATACCGTGCCGCTTTTTCCGCGATCACTCTTTCGCCCTTTCTCCGCTCGGCCACCGAGCCATCGTGATGCGCGAATTAAAGATAAGTAATTACCGTCGTTGCGAGCAGGGGAAGCTTGCTTTTTCCATGACAACGTGAGCTGGTGACCTCCAGACTTTTCTGTACGCCACTTCGCGCTTTTTCATCCCTCCGCTGGGCTGCTTCATAAACGAAGCAAGAATAAGGACCTTTTCACAGGAGACACTCTCGTGTCTTGTAACTGCTGCGTATTCGTAGAGCTTGTACACTTTTCTTTTCGTGTTTTAGAGCTCCATATAACACTGTGTGATTTTCAGATGACGTACATATGTGTTTTACATTACGTATGCTAGTTTAGTTTATAATGGAATGTTTATTAATCCTCTATAAGGTCGCGCGACATGGACGTAAAATATCACATTGCCCGTGATTCTATTGTAGGTGTTAATTAACAAAGGTTAATATATATTCAACCATAGTATTATAGAAATTACAAAGCCCTATTTTACAATAAAATGTTTCTGAAATTAAATTGGAATCTGTATGTAATCTTTAATGTTTAAATGAAATTTACCACTTAATTTGTAGGGAATATTTAATGTGTATTAATATTCTGTTGTATACACGGTGCCCAATGGTGTATTGAACAAACTTTTCCCTGGTGTTCAGTAAGTTATTCTGAATAAAAAATGTCATATGCACTATATGAGGCAGTCAGAGCAACAACGGACTAACCCACATTTTTTTCGAAACTGAGTTAGTAGTAATAATGTATTCCAATAGGCTCTACTAATCATATACACTAGGATTTTTTTTTTTAATTTCTAATTTCTAACTCTACTATTTTTCTCTTTCTTCTTTTCTTATACATATGTATCTGTTTTTGTTTTTTAGCTTTTTGTTATTTTCGTAACGTCTACTGGTGCAATAAAGAATTATTATTCTTATTATTTCGTGTTGTTAGTCAATTCTGTCACAAATAGCACACTAAGTAGACATACCTACTTACAGCAAAACGGTGCTCCAGACGTCCCTTTTTAGGCGTTCGAATTGGCGACCTTCCATTTGTTCACGTAATGTCAACCACCTCTGCAGTGAATTTAATGCATCAGTGTATTATTTGGACCCGCAAAGCATATGACAAACTTAATTCAGGATGATTTGCTAATCAGCTGGGAAAAGTTTATTGAAAAGATCGCGGGACACCCTATATAAAAATTTCTTCGGCTCCTGAAGAAATTTCAATTACAAATAGTGAAATCAACGCTGTCTGCATTGAGTGAATTTATTCGAAATAGCAGTCGTGAGTCGCAGAAATGTCTCGTGTGAAAAGTTCTTAAAGATCGGCAATTTTGCTGGCCGCCCGTAGAAAGTCACCATGGGTGGAATTTGGGGAACCGTATCTATATAGAGATTCAAGTTTTTGTTAATTAATAGTGTGACCGAGTAGAAGCTCCGTCCTGTCTCCTTTTACGACCGGAGGTGGATACGTGATGGTCATGCGTAATCTTTCCAAATGCTTCGACACGTCATCTATGGCGCCAAAACCATATCGTTGGAAGATGTTATTCTCGTCACGTATGAGTGACGTCTACCTGGCGAGTTTCGTGCGTACCGAAACGCACAGATCAACCCTCGAGCTGGAGGCATCCCTCCATTATCTCGAGTTATACGACGTCATTTTAACACTTAACTGATGAGGGGGAATTTAGTCACCTAAGTGGTGAGATGAGTTGTGGCATAACCAATTTTTATTTGCCAAATTTTGACTTTTTCTTCGGAACAAAGTTGACCTGCAAATATTCGAATGATTCGAATAATTTCGAATACGAATAGTTTCTTCGAATAATTTCGAATACCAATAGTTTCTTCGAATAATTCGTATAATTTCGAATACCAATAGTTTCTTCGAATAATTCGTATAATTTCGAAGACGAATAGTTTCTTTGAATAATTCGAATAATTTCGAATACGAATAGTTTCTTTGAATAATTCGAATAATTTCGAATACGAATAGTTTCTTCGAATAATTCGAATAATTTCGAATACCAATAGTTTCTTTGAATAATTCGAATAATTTCGAATACCAATAGTTTCTTCGAATAATTCGTATAATTTCGAAGAGGAATAGTTTCTTCGAATAATTCGAATAATTTCGAATACGAATAGTTTCTTTGAATAATTCGAATAATTTTGAATACCAATAGTGTCTTCGAATAATTCGAATAATTTCGAATACCAATAGTTTCTTCGAATAAATCGAATAATTTCGAATACGAATAGTTTCTTCGAATAATTTCGAATACGAATAGATTCTTCGAATAATTCGAACAATTTCGAATACGAATAGTTTCTTTGAATAATTCGAATAATTTCGAAGACGAATAATTTCTTTGAATAATTCAAATAATTTCGAATACCAATAGTTTCTTCGAATAATTCGAATAATTTCGAATACGAATAGTTTCTTCGAATAATTCGAATAATTTCGAATACCAATAGTTTCTTTGAATAATTCGAATAATTTCGAATACCAATAGTTTCTTCGAATAATTCGAATAATTTCGAATACGAATAGTTTCTTTGAATAATTCGAATAATTTCGAATACGAATAGTTTCTTCGAATAATTCGAATAATTTCGAATACCAATAGTTTCTTTGAATAATTCGAATAATTTCGAATACCAATAGTTTCTTCGAATAATTCGTATAATTTCGAAGACGAATAGTTTCTTCGAATAATTCGAATAATTTCGAATACGAATAGTTTCTTTGAATAATTCGAATAATTTTGAATACCAATAGTTTCTTCGAATAATTCGAATAATTTCGAATACGAATAGTTTCTTTGAATAATTCGAATAATTTCGAATACCAATAGTTTCTTCGAATAATTCGTATAATTTCGAAGACGAATAGTTTCTTCCAATAACTCGAATAATTTCGAATACCAATAGTTTCTTTGAATAATTCGAATAATTTCGAATACCAATAGTTTCTTCGAATAATTCGAATAATTTCGAATACGAATAGTTTCTTTGAATAATTCGAATAATTTCGAATACGAATAGTTTCTTTGAATAATTCGAATAATTTCGAATACCAATAGTTTCTTCGAATAATTCGAATAATTTCGAATACGAATAGTTTCTTCGAATAATTTCGAATATGAATAGTTTCTTCGAATAATTCGAAGGCGAATAGTTTCTTCGAATAATTTCGAATACGAATAGTTTCTTCGATTAATTCGAATACTTAGATCATTCGAGAGCAACATCATTCTAGAACAAAGGATTCAATTCTTTCCCGAAAGTGTATTAATACAAGTGATACGAATAAAATCGTATTTGTATATATTAGATCATTTGTATATTAGATAATAATGTCGAGATACTATATAACTACTCTAAAAACCTTGCACTAATATTCTTGATATTTTTCAAGCAGATTAACCTTCAATTTAAAATTCTCTTCTGAATTTTTGCTCCCTGGAACTGCCTCCTTTATACCAGAAAACAAAAAAGAAGGCATCAAATCAGTCCATCTCCAACTAAATACATACCTATACATACCACGACCGATTCCATCTCTTCTTTAATTTCATTTATCCACAATCACCTCTCTCTTCGCCATTCAACTTTTTTAAACATCGCAGTCTCCCAAAACATTGTCACCACTTCCTCAGGGGTTTATTTTTAACGCTAACTAACCATCTTCGGTACACCGTGCATCCAACGAAGTATAAAACACCGAAGCTGGCGAGGAAGATATATCTCAGTGCTTCTTGCAGAATACCGTCGACAAATCACCTGTTTAATATGCCTCGTTGAAAACATCGACAAGCAGCGCTGCGCGACGATGATCAATGGAATAATATCGCGCACGGAGGATACCGTGCAGGTTACTTCTTCCATCGTCCGTCAATCGCGGCCCCTCGATCGCCGCGGATCGCTGCAGGGCGTCCATTTCCTCGACAAAAGTAATTCACTCGGACGCATCCAGCCGCACGCAAGAACTTGTGTCGAGCCTTTATTAATACCAGCGTGAATACACGCTTCTGTTTGACAGGAATAACTGGCGATATTATCAGCTGCTACATCGCGCGAGAAGAAAATTGTGTAATTCGCCTTCGATTACTCGCTTCAGTACCTGTCGATCCGTTGAAATCTGCGTGGAACCCTTTCTGAGGCATTCGAAATACATAATTGGCCGCAAGAATGAAGATGAGTGTAATTTTTGTGATGAAGAGATACTAATACAAATAGCGTGAATAGTATTACATATAGCGAGATGGGGGGATATTTGAAATTAAAATAAAAAATAGCTATTTGAAATAATATTTCGGTCCGGTATTCTCAATATTGTTATTTTAATATCTAGAAAATATCGATTTATTTGAAATTATAGCAACTTCAAATAATTAACCATTTTATTACTTTTTTATTTTAAATTTGGAAAAAGAAAAACAAAGATAATACAACTGGAAGATTTTATTTCAATACATTTTTACAGCAGTTTGCTTTGAACAAAACTCTCTCCTCAAAAAATTTATCAGTAAGGGATTTTGATCTTGGATGTAAGATAATTATTTTCCACATTATTTCTTGAAATAAAATATTACAATTGTATTTCGAAAACGAAATAATTATGAAATAAAATAACCTGTTATTTAAAATAATATTTCAAATAATAATTATGAAATAAAATAACCTGTTATTTAAAATAATATTTCAAATAATAATTATGAAATAAAATAACCTGTTATTTAAAATAATATTTCAAATAATAATTATGAAATAAAATAACCTGTTATTTAAAATAATATTTCAAATAATAATATTTGAAATAAAATTTCCACTAATGTTATTTTAAAAGTGCCCAGGTCTGTATAGAGGAATGTGTAATAGATTTTGCAACGGGTTTCGAAATGGAGCAGTAAAAAAGGATCAGTAAAATTCTTGGAATAGAAGCATCTTTGGAATGACAGCAATCGTTTGCAATGATTAAATGTGTTTGATTGGTCGTTTGAAAATGTGCGATGGAGAGGTTTTTCTGTGACATGTCGCTTGGTGTTTAGCTTCGGTTTCGAGAAATTATCCCAGCAATTACACGCAAAAAGTTTGAATGAGTTCTCGTACCCCGATGTTTTCTTCGTCGGGCGAGTAAACTGGCCTCATATTTCCATCCACCATTGGACTGTCGCTGGCTCGTTTTTTGCCCCCGTCCAATTCAGCGATGTTTCTTCAACTTCTTCTTCCTCCTCTTCTTCTTGCTCCTGGTCTCTTTCGCGATCCGCCGACGTTTCGAAGATACAGCTCCTTGATTGCGGCCAGATGTTTCGCGCTTCCGACCTTTCTCCTCTTCTCTCCTTTCTCCAAATAAGAGGATCGGGCTTTTTGCGGCAGCCGGGGCGAATCTTTATCCGATCGAGACGCGCAATGACAAAGTGCAGCCGGGAATATTGGAAATACATTTAAATAATTAAATATTATTGAACATATCGACTTGGGAATGTAAATACAGCACACTAGTTGTACCTTAAAAATTATTTCTGTACTTCCACTTGAGGATACATATACACAGAGACAATGTGTGTGAAGGAAAAAGGGTGGGTTTTGATAATTCTTTTCACTTATCTCACCGTTACTTCCAAAACAGCAGGATTAATCATTCTTCCTAAAGTAGATACGTGACGACAGATACAAGAGATTTGGGCGGAAATGACTTGAAACGAAGGCAGTGGCGGATTTAAGAAAAAAGATTCAGGTGGCAAACGTTCTGAGGGGCCCATTTTGGGTGGGAAATAAAGAGGGAGTTTACTAAAACCGAGCTACGTGTAGTAGTACGAAAAATGTAGTGTTAAGAGCTAAAATGTGTAATTCAATCTAAATAACAGGGTTGTAAACAATTTTTCTCTACAAAATAGAGTTCATATTCGCTTTCTACATTTTAAGAAACCCCAGAATACGAATTTTGGTTTTAAGAAACCCTTGGAGGCTGAGGTGAAAGTTTTAAGGGTGGTAAAACAATGTGGATGGTGTTTTTTAAACGAATAATAAACAGTTCCACCTAACTGATGATTTAGTGACAGACCACTGTGCGCCGGGTTAAAGAACATAAAACTATAATACTAATAAACAAGCACCTCTAGAATCATCACCTCACCAGTGAAGTGTCAAGATATTCTATTCAAATAATGCCAAAGACATAATAACAAGACCTAAATACCTAAAACAAAGGCTTCACAACTAGAACTGGGACTATTTGTCGAATTTTTCGGTATTCGAATATTCGAATACTTCAGTTGCTCAATTATTTGGCGAATATAATTCGAATATCCAAGTATTCAAATACTATTCGAATATTTAAGTATTCGAATACTATTCGAATATTTAAGTATTCGAATACTGATATATTCGAATAGTATGGTGTGAATTATAAATCAAGTTCTTTAGGTTCATTTGTGAGGGTGAAAGCTTGTCATTGAGCAATAAAAATACCTGGAGAGTGAACAGAGCAATGGCGGCCGGCCCGAGAAAGAGGGAAGATAACGGGAAACCTATCTCTGTCTTACAACAGGCTATGGATGTATACTGCATGTGAGTGAAGTTACCCACGCATACATACATACATAACACAGATTGTACAGAGTGAGAGGGATAATAGGAAGAAGAATTCTATTTCCCTCGGACCGCTATCGCCTCTACTTCTTCCCACTGCTGTTCACCCTCCAGGTATTTTTATAGCTCAATGAATCGTGTAAGCTAATTTTGACCCACTTCACACCATACTATTCGAATATATCACTATTTGAATACATCAGTATTTGAATACATCAGTATTTGAATACATCAGTATTTGAATACATCAGTATTTGAATACATCAGTATTTGAATACATCAGTATTTGAATACATCAGTATTTGAATACATCAGTATTTGAATACATCAGTATTTGAATACATCAGTATTTGAATACATCAGTATTTGAATACATCAGTATTTGAATACATCAGTATTTGAATACATCAGTATTTGAATACATCAGTATTTGAATACATCAGTATTCGAATGGTATTCGAATACATCAATATTCGACTAGTATTCGAATACATCAATATTCGACTAGTATTCGAATACATCAATATTCGAATAGTATTCGAATAATAACATTCGAATATTCAAATATTCGAAGTTAATTCCTAGCATTCCAATACCTCTAAAATATTTGAATATTAAATTATTCGATTAGTCCCAGCCCTATTCACAACCGGAAATAACACTGTTGAAAGTCGTTCACCCAAATTCCATCCTCCACGTAAACAAGTAGATACATATCCCCCAAAAACACACATTCCTCCCCGAGAGCACCTAAAGTCCCCAAAGCACAGGTCCCCGAGACCCCATTCTCCACCGGAGCACAAGACCCAAGCCAACTTTCCAAAGTCACTCCCCCGGCCACTTTCCTCCAACAACAGAGCCGTACTCTCCCGAGGACCGCGAAGGCCGGTGAGCAACAATGAGATCGAAGAAAAAGAAGTGACCCAAGAAGGGAGCTCCTAAAAAGGCAAAAACTCTGCAACAGCCACGGCTGACGGGGACCGAGGGGGCGGTCGGTAGCAGTGAAATACTGTCGAGCCCGCGCGATAAAGCTACGTGGCCGCGAGTCCACGAGGATCCTTTTGCCAAAAACGCATCGATTAAAAGTTAAAGGCGCGCTGTCCAGCCGCGAGGCGATGCCCCGACCTCGACGACCCAACCTGAGAGCAGAGTCTTGTACGAAATTCGCGTTCCTTTTCCGTGTAGCCGCGACCTTTCCCGTCCTCGTCCACCTTGGGCTGGCGGCGGGACCAGCGCGGGCTCGCCCTTTTCGGGGGGAGCCCGAGGAAGGATTCTCGCGGCCCTGGATCGGTCCCGGGATCGATGGGGCCACGGCAGATCGAACGTTTGTCGGCCGCCAGAATGGAAATACCATTGTCAGAGGGAATCGACAGGACAATGTTTGAGAAATTCCCGCGGTCCGTGCGCGAGATATTGCGAGAAGCGGTTGATCATTCTGTCTCCCTGCCAGGGGGTGCGGGATCCTTCTGGTTTCTTTGGCTTCGCCCCGTGCTGCGTGTTGCCGGCCGATTCCCCGCGATCGCCCGGCCCCCTTTTGCGCTGGAATTTCGCCGTGGTTCGGGTTAGAATCGAATTTAATGCACCCCGGCGACGATTTATGATGGATGGTCGCGCGGAGTGCTTCGCTCTGGGAATGTAGGAGGGTTCTTGTCGTTTTGTGGCGAGGAGCGCGGTGATAATGAACGGGGATCTTGAGGTAATTAATTTGCTTAATTCGGAGTGTGATTTTTGGCGTTTGTTGGGCTGTGCGCTCTGGCGGAATGGGGGAATTCAATTTTGGGGTAGTCTTCTTGGGAATCTTTGAGGGTGCGCTTTCGGTGGAGGGTTGTAACGACGTTTCGACATTGATCGACCCTGTTCGATCACAGAAGAAGCAATTAACTCTTGTGGAGAATGAAAATTTACTTGAACTGAATTGTTTAAGGTGGGGGTGGCCAGAAATTTAACTTTTATGAAGTATTAAATTTAGCTTATTGGAGGAATCGTGCATTTCATGTAGAATGAAAATTTACTTAAATTGAATTGTTTAACATTAAGGTGGGGGTGGCCAGAAATTTATTTTTATGAAATATTACATTTTGCTTATTGGAGGAATCGTGCATTTCATGTAGAATTAAAATTTACTTAAATTGAATTGTTTAACACTAAGGTGGGGGTGGCCAGAAATTTAATTTTTATGAAATATTAAATTTAGCTTATTGGAGGAATCGTGCATTTCATGTAGAATGAAAATTTACTTAAATTGAATTGTTTAACATTAAGGTGGGGGTGGCCAGAAATTTATTTTTATGAAATATTACATTTTGCTTATTGGAGGAATCGTGCATTTCATGTAGAATGAAAATTTACTTAAATTGAATTGTTTAACATTAAGGTGGGGGTGGCCAGAAATTTATTTTTATGAAATATTACATTTTGCTTATTGGAGGAATCGTGCATTTCATGTAGAATTAAAATTTACTTAAATTGAATTGTTTAACACTAAGGTGGGGGTGGCCAGAAATTTAATTTTTATGAAATATTAAATTTAGCTTATTGGAGGAATCGTGCATTTCATGTAGAATGAAAATTTACTTAAATTGAATTGTTTAACATTAAGGTGGGGGTGGCCAGAAATTTATTTTTATGAAATATTACATTTTGCTTATTGGAGGAATCGTGCATTTCATGTAGAATGAAAATTTACTTAAATTGAATTGTTTAACATTAAGGTGGGGGTCGCCAGAAATTTATTTTTATGAAATATTACATTTTGCTTATTGGAGGAATCGTGCATTTCATGTAGAATGAAAATTTACTTAAATTGAATTGTTTAACATTAAGGTGGGGGTGGCCAGAAATTTATTTTGATGAAATATTACATTTTGCTTATTGGAGGAATCGTGCATTTCATGTAGAATTAAAATTTACTTAAATTGAATTGTTTAACACTAAGGTGGGGGTGGCCAGACATTTAACTTTGATGAAATATTAAATTTAGCTTATTGGAGGAATCGTGCATTTCATGTAAAATGAAAATTTACTTAAATTGAATTGTTTAACGCTAAGGGGGGGGGTGGTCAGAAATTGAGTTTTGATGAAATATTAAATTCAGCTATTTGATAAAAATAATCTAAAAACAAAAAGCATATATGCTTTTTCCGTGGGTAATTGATTTGGAGAAAAAGGAACACCAATGATCAACAACTTGCACTGAATTTAATAATACTATAAATAAAGTAATGGCGATAGTTTTTCAGAGGAGAAAAAATAATTATTATTGTGATATCTCAAATATATTTACTTGATAGTGATAGCACTAGTTTAGAAAATATAGGGAAGATGGGAAATATATGAATTTTTAAAAAAAGTGATTATGAAACCCAAGTGTTTTATATGAAAATATTTTAATAAAACTTTTCCTTGTATTCAATATCTACATACAGTAGCTTCTACATTGGTCACACACTAAAACAAGCCTTTTCTCTCGCCCTGCAGCATTCACAAAACTGTAGCCATCCAGTTTTTCCACAAAACACTCCAAAACAGGTCTTCATACAATAAAACTTAAATACACAAAACATCCGCGATTGATGGCACAAGATTAATGATCTTCAATCAGGACTTTATTTCTCCCAAAATAAATTCGGACAAATGAAGGATGCATGCCGGGAATTCAAGCGAAAATAAATATTTCCTCGTGCTTATCTGTGCATCCAACGAGTTCTCCATCTTCCTTCTGGCGAGATCCAGCTCGGAAGGAGGAGCTCAAGTAGGAGGATAATCCAACGGGCAGACAATACGCATTCCAGTCGTGTGTTTTGTCGACGGGACAAATTGCAACGTCCGTTAAACGATCGCTTTTTGCCCGCGGCGGTCTTTCGTGCCCTTAAACCACGCTCGCATGAAGCAGCTACTTTGGCCGATTCTAATTACGATTAGTAGCACCGTCACGAGATAGGAATAGCTCGAGCGAGCCAGTGACGAACCGTGCTTTAATTCTGAGCCACTAAAACGACAATGAGATATACAATTTTTCTTTAAGTCATTTCCACGTGTGCGGTGCACTGCGCAAGATGCAGAATGTCCTCTGAGCATTGCCTTTAGAAGACAGTTTATGCTAGGTCTTTCGAGTGTGTTGTGTAATTGGAAGCTGAAGAACTGGATTTGAAGCTTATGGTCTCTGCTGTGTGCAGGCAGAAATGTATACATTTTTCGGTATAGTGGATTTAAAGTCTCCACACATAAGTACCTATGGAGGATTTCGATGGTACATTAACTTGGGGACAAGGGTGGATTTGTATATAGGTTAAGTAGACTGCAGTCTATGCCGGCAAATTTGGGGTGGAAAAAATAGAAAAAGGTAGAGAAATGTTATTACTTTGACTGTTTTCACTGAGTGATCTTTAAACGTGGATGCCTGAGATAACTTTAATGAGAATTCACTTCTTTTTTCGTGTAGCAAATTAGCAATAAATCATATGTGAATTGGCATATTGAATTAATTTTAAAATTGTGTTAACTCTTTTAAATCGTGTTAATCCCCCTTAAATCATTATATTCTCCAAGAAGTAAAATCAATAGTGCGTGAAACATATAGTTTGATGTTTAGGAAAGGTCCAGATAGACCCTAGAAAATTCCTCTTACTTATTAACATTTTCAGTATCAAATCTCCAAACTCTGTTACTCAAACGTTATTCCCTAAGTGCAACCCTTAAAACCTACAAACACAGTAGGTACATTTTCAACACCTGACAAACTCAAACAAACGATACAACAGTCTCCTACGTTCAAACAAACTAACACACTCCTCCCAGGAGTCACTTTGCCGCCAACATTGCCCAACAGCTCCCACATCGTGTTCCCATATGTACTATAACTTGCTCTTTTTCAATTATCTTTATGCACAATGATCAAGGAGAAAGATCCTGTCGGGAATTAGAAATCTAACATACGAGCTGTCCGACTTCCACAAAACAATCCACTTTCGTTTTTTTTTCGAGGCGATAAAGAGTGGAATAATCACATTTCCTGACAGTCGGGTCTAACTTAAATTTTATGCTCCTTCAGATAACTTCCTCTAGCTTCTTCCATTGCTGTACGATTTACTCGATAATTCTTATCTCCAGGAATGTGGAATTCGACTGCCATGTTCTGTAAAGAGGTACAGTCAGAAAGTTATGAGGAAAAGGGTGACTCCGAAAGGGACTCTATACTCTACGTTAGGGCTGGGACTACGAATAATTTAATATTCGAATATTTTGCAAGTATTCGAAAGCTACGAAAAAACTTCGAATATTTGGGTATTCGAATGTTATTATTTGAAAACTGTTCGAATATTGATGTATTCGATTACTATTCGAATACTGATGTATTCGTATACTGATATATTCAAAATACTGATGTATTCGAAAACTGATATATTCAAATACTGATATATTCAAATACTGATATATTCAAATACTGATATATTCAAATACTGATGTATTCTAATACTGATGTATTCTAATACTGATATATTAAAATACTGAAGTATTCGAAGACTTATATATTCAAATACTGATATATTCAAATACTGATGTATTCGAATACTGATATATTCAAATACTGATGTATTCTAATACTGATATATTCAAATACTGATGTATTCTAATACTGATATATTCAAATACTGATGTATTCGAAGACTGATATATTCAAATACTGATATATTCAAATACTGATGTATTTGAATACTGATATATTCAAATACTGATATATTCAAATACTGATGTATTCGAATACTGATATATTCGAATACTGATGTATTCAAATACTGATGTATTCGAATACTGATATACTCAAATACTGGTGTATTCGAATACTGAGATACTTAAATACTGATGTATTCGAACACTGATATATTGAAATACTGATATATACGAATACTGATATATTCGAATACTGACATATTCAAATACTGATGTATTCGAATACTGATATATTCAAATACTGATGTATACGAATACTGATATATTCATATACTGATGTATTCGAATACTATTCGAGTACTGATATATTCGAATACTTGGATATTCGAATTATACTCGCCAAATAATTGAGCAACCGAAGTATTCGAATATTCGAATACCGAAAAATTCAACAAATAGTCCCAGCCCTAGTTCCCATAATGCGACCCGCTCTTCAGCCGTCAAACTTTGCACATTTCAGCGGGAGGGGGCGCGATAACTCACACCTTTCTCCCGGAAAGCCTGACCCGAAGGCCCGCGCCGCTGCAACCGCACGCTTAGATCGGGACACGCATTCAGTAAACCGTGAACTGTTCGCCGCGAGTCGCACGGTCTTTGTCCTTCGGACACAGATCTTCGCTCGCATTCGGGCCAGGGATTCCCTCCGCGGCGATTTCTCGCGCGTAGTCGCGCTAGACCATCGCGGCTGCCGCGTATAAATAAGGCGGAGTGAGTCAGAAAGCGAGGGAGGTGAGTCAACCACGAAACTGAGGCGCTCGCCTCTTCCGTGCGAAACCACCTCTGTCTCCCGTGACGTAAATATCCGTCCATGGCGTCGCGCTCTGTTATCCTGTCACGCGGCGGAGCTCCTGGTCCGCGGGCGAATGGGGCGAAGCCAGGTGAAAAATATTGCCGCGCTCACGGACAAATTTAGCTGGGATATTTCATTCGCGTTCAGCTGCTCGGCTACCTTCTTCTCGTCCCGGTCGCCCCTTTTTTTGCTGGACTCGCGCAACGCAGGCGTTCAGCGCGGCTCCTTTTTGCTGCAAATGGAAATTCTGTGGGTGGGAGGTCGCGCGGGGCAGGGGACTGTTGATGTTTGTAACGTTGTGATTTTTACTTTTTTATTTCTGTGTCATCCTTACTTTCTGCATGGAGCCTTTGCTGGGGTTTATTTATTTTTTTGGTGGAGCGGCGGGGTTCGTTTTGAAGGATGTTGTGGGAGACAGTTCTTCTTTGAGATTTTAGGGGAAGGTGTAACTAATCTTTGGTATAAAGTGGGAGTTTAAAAGTTTTCAGTTCTGTACGCTGGCTGTACACAAAAGCGAGGGATGTTGCGGGAGATATTTCGTTTTTAGATGTTAGGGGAAGTTTTGACCAAGGCTGGGGGAAATTGATTGTTGAAATAGATAAATAGAAATAAATATCGTTACTCCTTCGAGTGATACAGGATTTCATAAATAAACTTTTCTTTGAAATAGTAGTTATTATACTAATTATATTATAACAAATATATATTTTAATACTAACTCGTAGAAATACTATTGTGAAATGAGTATTTCATTGAAATATTAGAAAATAGTATTTCATTGAAATATTAGAAAATAGTATTTCATTGAAATATTAGAAAATAGTATTTCATTGAAATATTAGAAAATAGTATTTCATTGAAATATTAGAAAATAGTATTTCATTGAAATATTAGAAAATAGTATTTCATTGAAATATTAGAAAATAGTATTTCATTGAAATATTAGAAAATAGTATGTCATTGAAATATTAGAAAATAGTATTTCATTGAAATATTAGAAAATAGTATTTCATTGAAATATTAGAAAATAGTATTTCATTGAAATATTAGAAAATAGTATTTCATTGAAATATTAGAAAATAGTATTTCATTGAAATATTAGAAAATAGTATTTCATTGAAATATTAGAAAATAGTATTTCATTGAAATATTAGAAAATAGTATTTCATTGAAATATTAGAAAATAGTATTTCATTGAAATATTAGAAAATAGTATTTCGAATAATAATATTAGAAAATAGTATTTCGAATAATAATATTAGAAAATAGTATTTCGAATAATAATATTTCAAACAATACCTAGTATTTAAAATAATAGTATTTCAAACAATGACTGACAGACAACACAAAATAATTGTGTAAACATACATACCTGTGCTCGAAAATACTTGCAAAAAATACTTAACCGAATGTATGTAATCTTAAGAAGGTAGCGAGCGACATTTAGGAGATCTGTTTGTTTTTTAATTTTATATCTCCTATGTTTGAATCCGACTGAAAATAGTTAATAGTATTTGCTCATGATTTAAGCATTTAATTAAATAGTATTTTCAAACAGTATTTTATTTAAACGTTAAATGAAATAGTATTGTCAAACAGTAGTTGCTTATGGAAATATATCAGTTTTTAATATTTTGTCTCAAACTATTTCAGATTATATACACAAAAGCGAGGGATGTTGTGGGAGATTTTTCATTTTCTTTTAGGAGAAGTTGTGACCAATTTTTGGTAAAATGCAGAATTTGAAAAATGTTCAATTCTGTACACTATCTGTACACTAAAATCGAGGGACGTTAAAGGAGATTTTCCATTTTCAAATTTTAGGGGAAGTTGTGACTACTTTTTGGTATAAAGCGGAATTTTGAAAGCTTTCAGATCTATACACTGACTGCACACAAAAGTCGAGGGATATTGTGGGAGATATTTCATTTTGAGAGTTTAGGGGATGTTGTGCCTAATCTTTGGTATAAATCAGAATATTAGAATTTTTTAATTTTCCCAATTCTGTACACAAGTTGTGATCAATTAAAATGCACAATTTGGAAAATGTTCAATTTTGTATCCTGATGTTAAATCAATTACCCAAATCTCGTGCACTCCCCTTGTTAATTCACTTCCAGCAAAGTATCCCCACAAATAAGAGTTCATTTAAATTAAAGACACGTTAAATATGCCAAGACAACAACCTACCATGGACCATCGTCCTAAAAAATCATCGAGCCTAATTGGGCGCGTTCATTAACCGGATTTTAATTTCCAACTCAAGATAAATAAAATGTCTCGAAGAAGCGCGTGACATGTTTTACGATCTACTCATTACCGAGTAAACTGTGCCTCCGCCGCCCAATTTTTTCGCGTGCCACTTTTCCACGCGGCTGGTAGCTGACCCTTCCTGTCTCTGATTCTAGTTAATCCTCTCAACCCTTAAGTTTCTTCCTCCGCAGCTCCTCGGGCCGCTCGTCGGCGAGGATTACGCGTTAAATTGCGCGTTACGGGGGAGTATGACAAATCGGATTACGATCCGGCGAACGGTGGGTTCGTTTGGGACGGCAATTTGCCGTGAAATCGGGGCGTTGCGGCCTCGCGGTGTGCGCGCGCGTCGCCCGCTTGTTGGATTAAAATATTGTCGGGGGAGTGGCGTTTTTATGACGTCGTGGATTTATTACGCTCGAAAAATACCACAGAAGAAGGAATTAGCTCTCGTGGAGTTCCACTAAAAATAAGTACTCCATTTCTATGCAGCGTCGAAATTAGTTACGCGATAATTGAGAACATGAAATGGTAAACGACGTAAGTGCCAAAGAATAATCTTTTCAGTGGAAAAGGATGTGAATTCTATACTGTGGAAAATGTTATAAGTGCTAGAAAAAATGGTATTAACTGTTATTGCAGTCGCAAGACAGAGCTAAAATCGTAAGTGTCAACTTCGTTGCGGTGGAAAACGATGAAAGTGCCAGCAATCTTCACAGCTGTGATGTTTTTAAGGGGTTCGTGCGCGCCACAGTGGGGAAATTTTGCGATTTTATGGCCAAAACTACAGAAATGAAATTTTTAATTTTACAAATTTAATACAAATGCCAATTGAAGAACTATATCCATTTTCGTGGTAAAAACGTTGAAACTTATTTTTAATATATAAAATTCGGCACTTTTACGTTCTAATATATGAGAAACTAAATTATTCGAAAAACAGCACTTACAAAAATTACCAGTATGCAGCAGGATATACCAGAAGGGTTATCGCTTCTGGCGACAAACAAATATACATAATACAAACAGGCAAACAGAGGATCGAAGCTGAATAAAATCGATTAAAAAAGAATAAGAAGGTTTGTAATGTATAACTTGTGAACCAGTCTCGGTCACAGTTACAGTGAGTAAAAAAGTATTGGCACACTTTTTTAAAAAATCGCATAACTTTTTTAGAATTGGTCCAAACGAAATGAGTTTTTTTTAGAAGGTAGAAGGATTAGTTTGCTAAGTGACGTATTTTGTAGTTTTGAAAAAAAATTAAATTTGTCGGAATAGCAAAAAAAATAGTAAAGGCCGTTTTTTCAACTTTTTTTTGAGCCTGTAACGAAAATTAAAAAAAACCCGTTTGTAGATTTAAGTAAGCTGTATACATGCTGAAAATTTCATCAAAATCGGTTAACGGTGCTCTGAGTTACAAACGTTTAATGATCGCACAATAAGGTCCAAAATCGCAAAATTCCCGAAATCAAGCGATTTTCGACCTTATTGTGCGATCATTAAACGTTCGTAACTCAGAGCACCGTTAACCGATTTTGATGAAATTTTCAGCATGTATACAGCTTACTTAAATCTACAAACGGGTTTTTTGAATTTTCGTTACAGGCTCAGAAAAAAAAGTTGAAAAAAACGGCCTTTACTATTTTTTTTGCTATTCCGACAAATTGAATTTTTTTTCAAAACTACGAAATACGTCACTTAGCAAACTAATCCTTCTACCTTCTAAAAAAAAATCATGTCGTTTGGACCAATTCTAAAAAAGTTATGCGATTTTAAAAAGTGTGCCAATACTTTTTTTACTCACTGTATGTCGTATGTTAGACAATACACACTGGATCGTGTTTAAAAAAATGCATATAATTACAAGATTAGCAACTATTAGCAATTAATAATTGCATTTATAGAATCAAAATAGTCCAACGTAAAATAGGAATGAAAATCATTGCAGGACATTATGGGATTGATAACTATTTTATGTATTGAAAATTGATGCTTATATGGAAAGGTTATTCCTAAAATACTACTTTCAAAATTGTATAAATTACGTATTAAAAACGGAAACATAATTGTTTCGAGGACAAAAAGATATCTTACGCACCACCAGGCATTGAATCCATGCCTTCAAATTATTTTCAGATCTTTGGATAACACAATATAAGTGTTTGAAGGAACTTGAAAATCTGGATTAATTCTTTGCGATCGGTCTAACCTCACATGAACATAAACATTGGCGAGTCTACACGAGCTTTGTATTAAAACATTTAACAATAAAGTTGGTGGCATTTGATACTCATATTAGTTCTTCAATTGACATTTGCATTTATTTCGTCGAATTCAAAAATTTATTTTTGTGGTTTTGGCCATAAAATCGCGAAATTTCCCCACTGTGGCGGTCCGGTCAAAACACTCGAAAAATAGGTGGACAATAACTTAGTTATTGATAAATATTTTTAAATAAAAAAATTACGATGCACGGTACTAGATGCAATCCTTAAAAGGGAAAAAGATTTTTTGAGAAACGTGTCATAGCTTTTGAGTAAAAGATTTCCAAAGACCACCCTTTTTCGGCCTCCTGACTGAGCATCACCCCTTAAGGAGTTAGGCCACCTTGGACGAAGCGAAGTTGTAAGTAGCCATTTTCGGCGATTTCATTAGGAAGATAATGAAATAAATGGAAAATTCAATATGAACTTGTTATTCTAGAACTCTCCACGGAGGAAGTCCCTTTTTCGCACAAAATGCGTTAAATATTTCATTCTCGCTCTTAAAAAAATTAACCTACCATCACCAATAAATATTAACTCTTGTTGAAACTTTGGATTAATTCTAGGAGTGTACTTAATAATTCAAATAATCTCTGGAATTTTTTTATCTCTACATTACTTCCCAAATATTAATCTGACCATTGAAAGAATTATTCACATTATAAAAGAAAATAACTATAACTGTGCTTCATCCAAGGTGGCCTAACTCCTTAATGCAAACATCAGTGTAGGTGTACCTTGCAGTGGACAGAAATTGGGGCTCCCATTGCGTGGCAAGTTCAGCGCGATTCATGTGATCCTCTCAGAGTGATTGTGAGTGTTCCACTTTGCGCCAGCGATTCTTCAACGTCACAGAAAAATGGGTAGCCCGTGGTACCCCGAAAACCATCCACGATTCCGCAGAAGCCGTTCCATATCGACTCCCTTAAAATACGGTCGATCTATCCTCGTTGGTTAGGTCTGGGTGCAGCCGACCCGAGATGACCTCATTCGCGCCCAAGAATAACTTATGCCCGCCTGGTCGTTGCTTCGCGAGCAATACATCGATCCTTTGCTTTATCCTCAACAATTTATTGACCGCCGTAAAAAACGAGAAGAAAAAACGAAAACAGAGGAGACACTGTATTCTATTGTATGGCCTGCTATCTTTTTTTTAATTCAATATCTGGGAATTGTAGATCTAGCGAGCATAGATGAAGGGAACTGTGAAGTGCTTCGAAAGGAACTTTTTGGAAAAAGTAGACACTCATGGATTCGTGGAATAGGTATCTTCACAATTAGGATGAATATATGACTTTCTGTTGGGTATGGAGAATTTATGTATTCTAAAAAATTGGTAAATTAGTTATGGAAATAGAGTGTTCAATGAAAGACTAGAAATACCTATTCAAAATACCTTTTTTTTTTAGGTAAAACCTAGCTGACAAGAGAAGGTCCCCAAAGCGGAAATTAAAAAAATTATGAAACTTTAGGGATATGTAGAGGATATATAGATATATATTATGCAATTTTTTGGCTGCCCAAATTCACTATAAAGGGGGTGAAATTGATCTCTAAAATTCGGCTATTTTTCAATTTTGTCTTATAATTTGCGAACTGTAAGAGATAGTAACTTTGTAATTTAGTAACTATCATTTAGTAACTTAGGTACAATTCTACTGTTTTCGAATTATAACACAAAATCGGAAAATTCCCAGATTTTCAATAGCCAATGTCAATTTCATCCTCTTAGAGTGAATTTAGGTAGCAAAAAAAATGCTTAATACATAATTATATATCCCCTACATATCCCCAAAGTTTTACTACGTTTTGAACTTCCGGGTTGGGGATCCTTCTGAGAAAACAGGCCTTCATACAGCGTACATATATTTAATAATACACATAAAATAATTCACAAATTGAGCATTCATAAATTCAGCATATTTTCAAACAATGCATACCGCACTGAAATAAAACGAAGATCGTAGGCAAAAAGCAAAGACCAGTGTCCCCGAGAGAAAATGGGAGAAGTGGCAGGCATATTGCCTCCGAGTTCCCAGCCAGTTACAATGGAAATGCATTAAGCATTGCAGAGAATATTGTGACCGATAAAATAGTGGTATATTGTTTTAATTTACGATGTCGTTTCGCCGTGACACGGCCTTACGATAATAGCGCCGCTTGTCAGCGAGCTCTTTGAGCTTGTGGAATTTCCTGCGTGCACACGTGTGTTTCACGTTCCGAACAATAAGGGTCGAACGTGGAAAGAGTTTACGGTAGACTGGTCAGTTTCGTTGGCCTGTGTCAGATTGTTTGTCCATAAAGTTTGGCGGGATCGTAAAAGGATCGATGTTTCTACGGGGGCGGCAGGATTTTCGTGAAAAACTGATGGATTACTTTCGCGGAAGCACGGATCACTTGCGGGATCGAATGAATTCGGGCTGGGACTATTCGAATAATTTAATATTTAGTATTTGAATGCTACGAATAAACTTCGAATATTTTAGTATTCGAATGTTATTATTCGAATACTATTCGAATATTGATGTATTCGAATACTATTCGAATATTGATGTATTCGAATACTGATATATTCGAATACTGATATATTCGAATACTGATATATTCGAATACTGATATATTCGAATACTGATATATTCGAATATTGATGTAATCGAATAGTGTGGTGTGAAGTGGGTCAAAATTAGCTTACAAGATTTCACCCTGACAAATGAACCTAAAGAACTTGATTTATAATTCATTCCATACTATTCGAATATATCAGTATTCGAATACTTGGATATTCGAATTATATTCGCCAAATACTTGAGCAACTGAAGTATTCGAATATTCCCATACCGAAAAATTCGACAAATAGTCCCAGCCCTAGAATGAATTCATACATGATACAAGTTCCAGATTCCATTCATGGTAATACTCGAGACATTTTCGTAGGAGACAGTTTTGTGGCTCACGACTGAGCTTAATAAATGGGTTGCACAGCAGATGTGTGGTACATTTTGATTACTAATGCAATTTTGTTGATGCACATCTCAGGCTTAGCTTTTATTACTTATTACTATTTAATAATAAGCCGCAGAAGTTCAGATGGAGCCTGTATTCACTAGGTGAGTGATGACCACTGTGATTATAATCCAGCTGCACTGGGAATTTTCATGTATCTTGTCTTAATTTTATATAAATATAGTATTACAGTTATCCACGAAAGAGATATCAGGAATAAGAAATCTTACACACGAGTTATTCGATTTCTATAAAACAATCCATTTCTGTTTTCTTCGAGGCTGGTCTCCAACTTGTGATCGGTAGGTCCCCGGCGATAAAGAGTGAACTAATCACATTTCCTGCTGATAGTCAGGTCTGATTTAAATTTTACTACTCTAGCTTCTTCTATTGCTGTACGATTTTTTCGATAATTCTTATCTCCAGGAAACTGGGATACAACTGCCACTTCTGTAAAGAGGTACACTCTGAAATTCATGGGGATAAGGGAAACTGTGACTCCGAGAGGGACTCCATATTTCATCTTTGTACATCGACTTCATCAAAAATTTCAATTCAGCAATCACACTTCGCCTCACCTTTTCTACATCCTCAAAATTTCAGTTTAGCAATTACACATTGCCCCACCTTTCCCCCATCTCAATTTCTACACCTTCAAAAATTTCAATTCAACAATAACATTTTGTCCCCATCCCTTTTTCCATTCCATTTTCTACATTCTACATCCTCAAAAATTTCAATTCAGCAATCTGACTTTGCCACACCTTTTCTTCATCCCAATTTTTACATCCTTAAAAAATTCAATTCAGCAATCATTCTTTATCCCACCTTTGCCCCATTTAAATTCCAACACCCTCAAAAATTTCAATTCAGCAATCACGCTTTGCTCCACCTTTGCCCCATTCCAATTCCAACACCCTTAAAAATTTCAATTCAGCAATCTGACTTTGCCACACCTTTTCTTCATCCCAATTTTTACATCCTTAAAAAATTCAATTCAGCAATCACTCTTTATCCCACCTTTGCCCCATTTAAATTCCAACACCCTCAAAAATTTCAATTCAGCAATCACGCTTTGCTCCCCCTTTGCCCCATTCCAATTCCAACACCCTTAAAAATTTCAATTCAGCAATCTGACTTTGTCCCATCTTTGCTCCAACCCATTTTTTACATCCTAAAAAATTTCAATTCAGCAATCACTCTTTGTCCCATCTTTCTTGTACCCCAATTCCTATATCCTCAAAAAATTTAATTCAGCAATCACACTTTGCTCCACCTTTGCCCCATTCCAATTCCAACACCCTTAAAAATTTCAATTCAGCAATCACTCTTTGTCCCATCTTTCTTGTACCCCAATTCCTATATCCTCAAAAAATTTAATTCAGCAATCATTATTTATCCCACCTTTGCCCCATTTAAATTCCAACACCCTCAAAAATTTCAATTCAGCAATCACGCTTTGCTCCACCTTTGCCCCATTCCAATTCCAACACCCTTAAAAATTTCAATTCAGCAATCTGACTTTGTCCCATCTTTGCTCCAACCCATTTTTTACATCCTAAAAAATTTCAATTCAGCAATCACTCTTTGTCCCATCTTTCTTGTACCCCAATTCCTATATCCTCAAAAAATTTAATTCAGCAATCATTCTTTATCCCACCTTTGCCCCATTTAAATTCCAACACCCTCAAAAATTTCAATTCAGCAATCACGCTTTGCTCCCCCTTTGCCCCATTCCAATTCCAACACCCTTAAAAATTTCAATTCAGCAATCTGACTTTGTCCCATCTTTGCTCCAACCCATTTCTAACATCCTAAAAAATTTCAATTCAGCAATCACTCTTTGTCCCATCTTTCTTGTACCCCAATTCCTATATCCTCAAAAAATTTAATTCAGCAATCACACTTTGCTCCACCTTTCCCCATTCCAATTCCAACACCCTTAAATTTTCAACGCATTTTCAACACCTTCAAAAATTTCAACTGAGCAATTACTCTTTGTCCCACCTTTCTTTCACCCCAATTCCAATATCCTCAAAAATTTCAATTCAGCAATAACACTTTGCCCCACTTTTCCCCCATCCCATTTTCTACAATCTCTAGATCCTCGCATTTTAACCACAGAATATCGATTGCGACGCGTCGAGTACGAATCGAACAAGACCTTGTATCGTTCTCTGCGATACGCGCGCGTTGAAAGGCTGCAAAGTGGTCGGCTGAAGACATTAAAGGAACCGTGCCATCAGCCAGGCTTAAGCTCTCTCGAGTGGTCCTTTTTAATGAAGAGCGAGCTCAGATACTCTCGGTGCAATCGCGATCAGAAGAATACGGTCATCACTCGAATTATTATTGTTACCTTTCTCCCGTTTCTTTTCTCGCCAGTCTTTTTCGCGGCGCAATTAAAGGGCCGCAGCGTTTCGTTGCGCGAGAGGCCACCAATCGCCTTATTGTCGAAGGAAACGCGTTTGGAAACGTGTCATTAGCCGCCTTTAAGTTCGCCCGGAGTCTTTTTGATGACGAGCAAATTGCGCTCGCTTTGGCGCCCGAGAAGCGCCGACCTTTCTGTCGTTAAACTCGCGCAAAAGTGCCACGATTATGTAAGAATCGCAGTGGCGAGAGTGCAGTGTTCTCGTTCGAGGAAGCAACACGATCGAACATCCTTGGATGTTCATTTCTAGCGTGTGTGTAGAATGGAGCGCCGCAGATTAGGGTGGCTTTTATTTACTCTTGGTAAAAATTTTTTTCAAGACATTCTCCGGGACACCCGCCACAATAGTTCCAAATAATTAAAAAAAAATCCGTGCAAAGTTTGAGCTCGATCGGATAACGGGAAAGGGTGCCGCTGGGCCCATAAACATTGAAATCATTATTTAACAGCTCGCGAAGTCGATTTTATATAATATCCTCCAAGTTATTGATTAAATTAAGAAATATGTCAAACAAAAGTTGTAGATCCGGACAAGGAGCATCTTTTACGTTTTATTACTTTTTCTCGCGTGACAAACGGTTTTCGAAAAAGTCCGAAATATTAAAAAAAACGTTTTTCCTCAAATTTTGAAAGTTTAAATGCTTCTAGAACACTTTTTATTTGTGAAGGCGAAGAAAAGAATGGAATTTTTATTTTCGAGGACTATTTTTTTTAAATTACGGGGGGCATATACCGAAATATGCGAAAAAGATGAAAAATTGTTTTCTTATTTACAGTGTTTGATATGTCATGAATGTTTTCAGAAAATTTGGGACCGAAGTTCGCAAAAATATCGAAAATATTGAGTCTATATCTGCGATATTTTTGCGAATATCGGTCCCAAATTTGAATCTATATCTTCATATAATTATTTCGCATTTACTTGATATTTCTATCATCAGATGTCGTTTATATTCATTAATTACTGAGAAATTGACGAGGTATAATTTAGGTGACCAGTGCGATATTGGCAACTCTCCCCTACGTCCAGTTTACTCCAGATTATTCCAACTGAAACGCTGCAGCACACATCCAGCAAAGTCTGCTGCAGTTAAAGCGAGCTCGCTCTGATCCCTGCCGTTCCGAAGTGGATTTCTGCTCGGAGCCAGTATCGGCAACATTCACGACAACATTGAAACTATTCGCGTCAAGTCTTGTTAATCTCACGAAAAGGAAAAACGGCCCTCGAGGCCGTCCTCCTCGTTGCTTTTTCATCATTCCGTGCTGGCTGCACAATCATCATCCACGCGTCGATCAGCTGTCGATTCTTTAATACGGTATCGCGATCAAGATAGATCCCCGGGCCCCGTGTCAAGGTACAAGATCGATTTACTTTAAAGCGGCTCGGTCACGATCGATCCGCGGGCAGCTGTGATAATCCTGACTTCCCTCTTCATTTACCCCGTTCCTCGGTCGTTCCCTGTTCCTCCTCGAGTGCTCTGCTCAACGAGGCGCATTCAAAGGGCTCGCCAAGGGACTGCTTTATTTGGAACGTCCGATGACCAAACTCATTCTTGTATTTCTTTGCGGCTGTCCGATGCTATTATACGTTTCGGCTCGATTCGGGGATATTTTTATCCCCTTCTTCCCGTCTAGCCTGGCAGCTGTTTCGTCGGCTCGTTCGCTCCTTTATTTTTCCACGTCGAGGATTATCGAAATTCTTGCGCGTTAATTTCTGGGTTGTTAAGAAGCGTAATGAATTGATAGTGGAATGGAGTGTGAATGGAGATTCATGTTTAAATTTCGATTCAATGGAAAAAGGGGTTTCTACTTGAGATACTTCTGAATTTAGTGTCGAGATCATAATAGAACAAAAAGGGGCTGAGATTTTGTAGGATTTAACACTACTTCTATTTCTGTATTTTTCTCTCAGTTCTTAATATAGTATAAATCTGAATTTCCACCCTGGCATGAAACGTGTTAATGGCAAATACTGCCGGTGTCCCTATTGCAACCACTTGTTTATTTTAATAAATCAAGAAATAATTAATAAGAACGTAACGTATAAAGAATAGTGTACAGAAATATTAATAATAATAAGAAGAACAGTCACAATTTGATATTGAAATTTTTTGAACACTGTTCTTTATACGTTACGTTTTTATTATGTAAAATAAATAAAATGTAGGATACATATGCATTCGATTACCTCTGCTGCTAGTTCCATTCAGCTATGCATTTAATACGATATTACAAATGAGAAAAGAAACTCAGATATTAGTAACACTTTCCTTAAACTTTTTATGTTTCCGAACTCAGAAGAGTCCTCAAAGAAAAGAAAACCTGAATGGATCGTAAAAGACCCAAGGGACATCGTAGAGTTGATAAACAAATAAAAGGGAAGAACTACTGTAAAATATATTTAAAGAGAAGAACTACTGTAACAGCCATTATAAATATAACAAATTCTTTTACTCTATAGAAGGAAAGTGTTTTTTTTTAAATGATGCAAGGAATGTATAAAGTGTTAAGCTGAAATGATAAATCATTCAGGACCAAAGAAAAGGAAAACCGTTTCTCGCATTTAATGCTCCTGGCAATGTAGATTAGGTCTGGGACTATTCGAATAATTTAATATTCGAATATTTTACAAGTATTCGAATGCTACGAATACACTTCGAATATTTGAGTATTCGAATGCTACGAATACACTTCGAATATTTGAGTATTCGAATGCTACGAATACACTTCGAATATTTGAGTATTCGAATGCTACGAATACACTTCGAATATTTGAGTATTCGAATACACTTCGAATATTTGAGTATTCGAATACACTTCGAATATTTGAGTATTCGAATACACTTCGAATATTTGAGTATTCGAATACACTTCGAATATTTGAGTATTCGAATACACTTCGAATATTTGAGTATTCGAATACACTTCGAATATTTGAGTATTCGAATACTATTCGAATACTATTCAAATATTGATGTATTCTAATACTATTCAAATATTGATGTATTCTAATACTATTCGAATATTGATGTATTCGAATACTATTCAAGTACTGATGTATTCGAATAGTATGATGTGAAGTGGGTCAAAATTAGCTTACAAGATTCCACCCTGACAAATGAACCTAAAGCACTTGATTTATAATTCACACCATACTATTCGAATACATCAGTATTCGAATACTTGAATATTCGAATAGTATTCGAATACTTGAATATTCGAATAGTATTCGAATACTTGGACATTCGAATTATATTTGCCAAATAATTGAGCAACTGAAGTATTCGAATATTCGAATACCGAAAAATTCGACAAACAGTCCCAGCCCTAATGTAGATTTGTAGAAGCAACTCAAATCTAGATTCCAGCCAAAGTACTCGAGTCGATACTTACTTCAGAGCCCTGTGCCCCCTTTCGTTTCGACAGTCTCGTACGTGCAATTCGAGGCGATGATCCTTGAGCGATTGAGCTAAACTGGCGCAATGGATAAATTGCGGTACGCATTGACAGACGCTCTTCTTTTTTCGTGTTCCTCGTATCTACTGGCTCCTCTCTTCGTCGATCGACGATGAACGGAAAGAACGACCGATCATTACATTCAATTAACCCTTGGGCGAATATGCCTGGGTCTAATCTGACCCGTGTTCTCAATACTTTTAATTTGTATTAAGAATACCAGTTCTAGAGTTTGAAATATTACTTACAATAAAGAAAGTATCACGTTCCTAAGCCTCGTTCATATTAGTCAAGTTTCCATTTCAAGGCAAGTAAAGTTGAAAGAATCTCTACTTCGCTTGAGATTTGAAAGAAATGAAAGGATATTTCAAGTCAAGCGAATAACAGGTTCGCATTGGTAAAGTAGTGTCAACTTACTTGAATTCAAGGGGCTTGAAGTCAAGTTATTTGAAGTCAAGTTACTTGACTAATGTGAACGAGGCTTAAGCGACATTAAGTCACAACTCGTTTCCCATCAATTTTCGTGCACCAAATGTTTCCAGTAAACGGTCGTCCATTTAGCACTTTTAGTGGTGCAGGATTTTTAAAAATTCAGCTTTAAATGGGCCAGGTTTCTCCTCGCAACTGCTTCTGGGAAATTTTTGCACAATATGGGCAAAATGACTTCTGAGTTTGGTTTGTTTTCAAATGGAACATTCGGGGACTTACGGGCAGAGATGGGCAATACTTTCGATGGCGTCCAAAAAATATCGACGCGAAGTTGCTCGATGGCAAGTGGGCCCAGAGCCCCTGATGAAGTGGGCCCCCTTAAGGATGTATCGGACGTACAATATTAGACAAAAGTATACGAAATTCGAATACTTGAATATCTACGTCTTACGCATAGTAAATCTAGATGTAAGGAACTCGAAAGTTGGAGCCTTAATTCTACTCCTAGAAAGATTTTTCACTATGCAAACGCTTTTCCAAGCATTATTTATTAAACTTTTGGCAGTGAAAATGCCCTGTATTCACAATTGTCTCAAGTTATAATTAATTTCTTTAAAACGGTGCGGTGAAAAAGATTGAACCTCGGCAGATATTTTCATCTATCCATATACTACCTGTCCGAAAAAATTGAAAACATTGGTTCCATTTCTTCAACATTTTTTCAGCTGTTTTATCCGTCAAGAATACGTGTAAAATCAGTGAAAGTTAAAATCGTTATAACTCAGCAACCGTTTAGTGAATTCGTTTAAAATTTTTGGACCCCACCAGGAAGATTAAAAAGAACAATCTCACCAATTTTCATCAACTTGGTACCAAATTGAAATAAACATTTTAGTCGATAAAAAACAGAATAGAAGTTCCAATATTATTTCTGTGTGCAACTAAAATTTACGATTTGACTAACTTTTACATTAAAATTTATAATTGTGGGCGCCCTTTGTCTCCTGGCATCCAATATTTTTACACAAGACGCGAGTCCCGAAAACCCATCAAGTGTAACAGTGATAACGTTCGTCTCGTCATTGAAATTTGATAAAGCACTTTCCCTCTCGGTTACTCTTCCAACCGAGTATTCACGCTCTGCGCATTAATCAACGATAAAACACCGTTTCCCCCGTTCGATTCTCACTCCAGGATCGCGCAGCATCCGATTCGCGTGGTAAAACGATGTAACGCGCCTTAATTGGCCCGCAATTAATAATGCAATGTTGCGTGCACAGGCCGAGCTGCAGCGTAACACACGACCATCGTGCATGCGGAATCAGCATGCTGCTAGTTAGGGCTCGTTTACACAGCACCGACCTTGAAAACTGATTAAAATGTTACCGGATCCCCCGTCTCTGACAATTCGACGCGCTTCTCCTCTCCCATGAATCTGCAGGAGTAATCTGCGCGAAAGCTGCATCGTCCCTTTCGCTTTTTATTTATTTCTGCTTTTGAATTCAACGCCTGGGGTTTCTCAGTGCCTATAAATACCTAGCCAGTTATTTTTCTACGTGCTCCGTAAGGTAAATTGGGGGAATTTTTTAAAAGCAAAATAAGGTAAATTGGGGGAATTTCTTAAAAGCAAAATAAGGAAAATTAGGGGAATTTTTTAAAATCAAAATAAGGTAAATTAGGGGGAATTTTTTAAAAGCAAAGTATTTAGTATTATAACTCCAAACTTTGTACGTTTATTAATTGACATTCGAAGGATGTGCCCAATTTTTTTCATGCCATAATAATAATTTTGTTCAACACTGCAGTGGTTGTAGTAAGGAAGGTTTGACAAAATAGTTGATACGTGAATAAAAATTGAAAAATCAAATGTTTTGCAGGGGGATATTTATCATCTAATATTTAGGTCATCAAGATGTTCAGGAATCGAGTTTGGTTATGGTTGCTAGGTTATTATTGTTGTTTACGATGTTATTTACCAGCTTAACCTGGAAACTAATTACTTCAAGCGTCACTCACAATTCACACGTAGTAGAGCTACTTTCTTCTTTTTATTTAGACCTTAAGAATATTTATTAATCTTGGCGCAGTTTATTAACCACGGATCATAGTATTATGGGTATGTGTGCTTCAAAATTATTGTTTAGAAAATCATTAGAAAACTTCTTAGTCCCGAGAATGAAAATTTTATTTCAACCGACTTTTTAAAAAATAATTTTTTATATTTGGATCGCCTAACTTTATACTTTATGAAAATAACGTCCTTATCGGCTACTACCTGCGATTATTTGAGAAATAAATTTCTTTAGAAAGAAGAATGCAGATCAAGAATTCTAATATCTTTGAAAAGTGGATTTCTTTAGACCAAAGCAAAAAATTGATGGCATTTATGACCAAATTTTGGTACTTTTAAATATAAAAGTGTGTCCGCAAATGATTCACAACGATTTGAGGAAAAAGTGCAGCCTTATATTTGACTTAACTATTCGTAGGTCCAAGAAAGCTTATTATATGTATATTGAAAATATTTTAATGAAAAAATTCTAATTTCAAATGCACGTGATAAGAATAATTTGATAAAAAAATGTTTTGAACAAAAGTGAGTCAGTATTCAGTTGACAATAGATTGCAAAAGTAGATATTGATAAAAAACTTTGTTTTCAATAAAAAATCAAGCTCACCTCAATGTTTTTAATGAAACTGTATATTTTGTTATATGCCAATCGATGCATCTTTATATTCTCTTTAAAAAAGTATTAGAATATTGAGGTCGAAAACTGTTTATTTCAGAAGTTATGATTTTTTTCTAAACGGCCATATACTTCGACGCACTGTGTGTCGTAGTTACCTGAAACAAGAAGCGCAACATTTTTCTTAACCTATATGAGCATGGCTACGTATGAACTAGAATGAATAAAAAATATTTGAAAAACACTCAAATGGTAGCATTCCAAGTAAAAATTCCCATTTTTCAGAAAAGAATTTGTTACTTGTCTGTGTTGCAAAACTCGAATTTTAACCAGAGATCAGACGATTGGTGGCAGAGGTCTGGAGCGCGAGAAGTTTGTGAAATTGAAAGGAAATCCGTTTGCATATAGTCGCAAGGACACCTGGGCTATTTAAGGCACCATTTTATTTATATTACCAAAATCATCCCCGCGTATGGTATAATAAACTCGATAATTCCCCGTTCCTCTCGGGTTCCGTTCCAACGTCAACACGCAACACAGTGGTGCGTCATCTGTTTTTCGCGAAGTGGTCGTAACAGCCGGGAACACACGCGTATTTTTGGGAATGAGGACGTCCGTTGGAGCCATTTGTCCGTGTGTCCAGATCCTGGGACAAGGTTCTCTCACGCACAATAATCGGCGTATTGCGTCAATCATCTGTACTTGACCAGGGAGGAGCGGTCTAGCAGCTGATGACCTTAATAGCAAGTCGTATAAATATACAGTGTCGTTCACAAGTATTGGGGCGCCTACTTGTATATTAGGGCGGAGCGGAAAATTTAAATTTGAATTTTCAGTTGGCCTGGGTGCGGGATAGTTGTCTTTTGATTAACCAAGCATAACTGTACAAAATTTTTGGAAATTTCCTTTTTCTCCTAAAAATTATTGTTTTAGATTTTTAAGAAAATTTTTTTTGGAAAAATACTCCCGTCTGCAGGTTCTTTTTTCTCCTAAAAATGATTATTTTGCACATTTTTGAGAGATAAAGGAACCTGCAGATGAGTATTTTTTCAAAATTTTGCTAGTGTTGTGTTTGGAAAATTCAAATTTAAATTTTCGCCTATATAGAAAATATGATTTTGGCACGCGATTGAATACTTTTCACTGCTTTTAATTTAAAACACCAAATCAAGTAAAATTTGTTAGAGTTCTTCAATAAATTTGCAACGTTCTTTTGTCCTTTTCTTTGGGCATACTTTGCAATTATTCCACACAGAGTAGGTCTCCTAATATTTATGAACGGCAGTGTATGTATGTATTTATATTTATTCCGCACTATTGATAAGTTTGTGTGTCATACCATTTTGGGAAAATTAAAAAAAGCAAATGCTCAGATCGGTTGCAATAATAGAATATTTATTTAAAAAAAAACGTAAAAATAGAATTTAATAAGAAACAATTCTATAAAGCCCCAAGCATTTTAGATAAATAAAATTAAAATTAAGAACAAATGGCATTTAGTGATTTGCCGTTTCTTTGAATAAAATAAAAAATACGGTTCGGCGTTGACAAAATCAAACTTTGCATTTGCAGTTGTGAAATGTGCCACTTGTAATAAATTAAATTAATTATAGAATTCGTGGAACTTTGACCACGTTAATTCGTGTCTCGTCGCTGAGATTTATGACTCATGGTTCTGTCAATCTCGTTGGCTTTACAGCGTGCGCCTAGTGGCTTTGGCATTGTCGCAAACTGTACTCTGTTTCGTTAAACTGTGGTCCTTTGCATGTGAAACGAAGTATTACGATATGTTTATTGTGCGGCTGTCTGCGGGTTTGTAATAATTCTGCTGAAATTGCTGACAGGTTATTTACAGTCCACGTTTATTGCTTGATTCTAGTTCCCTCGAATGGAGTGGTGGCAGACATGTGCACTGTTTATAAAGAATTTTACATTATAATGTTTATAAAGAATTTTACAGAATTTTACACAGTTTCTATTTTCAAACGCTTCCCAGTTGGTTTGTGATGTTATCAAAGTATGATGTTGCTGGAAAGTAATTTTAAACTGGGGCAATTTAATAAAAATTAATATCTTAAAGTATATTTGACTAACAATAAGACGGTTTAATGGGACTCTAATTTGTTTAAATTTTATACTTTATTATATTATTCCACAAGTACATTTGCAGTTTTTTAGTCATCAATAATTCGTCTATTTCACTTTTTAAAATTGCATAACTTTTTTTAAATGAATCCAAACGACTTTTTGAAAAGCTAGAAGGATTAGTTTCCTAAGTGACGTGTTTTATCGTTTTGAAAAAAATGCACTTGATCGGAATAGCAAAGAAATAGTAAAGGTCGTTTTTCAACTTTTTTTGTGGGCATGTAATGGAAATTCAAAAAACCAGTTTGTAGATTTTTTTCAAAACCACGAAACACATCACATAGCAAACTAATCCTTCCAGCTTCTAAAAAAACTCAAGTCGTTTGGATTAATTTTAAAAAAGTAATGCGTTTTTAAAAAGTGTCCGAATATTTTCGTTACTCACTGTATGTGTAAAACGAATCCTATTATAAATATAGAAATATTGTTCTGATAAAGAACAAGTGGATCGTGGTTACAGGGTAATTATAATAGATTACAATATGATTCACTAAAAGCCACGATACCAACAGATAAACTCAAAATATTAATTTATATTCTCAGACCGAATTTTCTGTTCAGTCTTCCTACCGACAGGTACTAAATTCCCCTGAAGGTACCAAATACTGGCACCCCTAGATCCAAAAGTAGAAAAACTGGGTGGGAAACCCGCTAAAACGAAAGTAACATATCAAACCACTCAACCCCTCTGTCCACCCCAAAACATCTTCCAGAAGCATCTGCTTTCGCCTCGACCAAGAGGTTCTCTAAACATCTAAAAGCAACAGCAATTCGAACTCGTAATCCAGCTGTGTAACCCAGTCACCGAAGACAGAACCAGAATCGTAAACGTGTTTTTTAGAACCATAGTACCTAGCTATCATTGAACTCAACATTCACATTCGTGCTAGCAGGAACCCTGACTAAGGGAATTGATTATTAAAGCAAGAAACAATTCATAAACAGGATAAACTGAACAATAGGGAGTCTGGCTATAACTTGAACCCAGTATACAACACCCTTCATTACACTTTTTTAATTGTTCAGCTGGCACTGATACCAAGATGGGCACATCAAATAGATCAGCACTAGGGTGGAACGAAATATAGGGGCAAAATATTTTTTTATTATTCATGACTTCTAATAGTGGGAAAAAGTTGCCTTTTATAATGTTATTTAAGCTGTGAAAGTTTGATCTTGATCAAAAAATTTGTTGAGGTGCCGCAAGCCATTCAAAAGTCACACAATCAGTAAATATGAATTTTTGAATGGCTTGCGGCGCCTCAAAAAATTTGTTGATCAAGATCAAACTTTCACAGCATAAATAATTTTGATAAAAGGCAGCTTTTGCCTACAATAGTATGGAACGAAATATTTTGCCTCTATATTTCGTTCCACCCTAATCGGCACACACTGGTTTTAATTAGTGAACAGGCTGTCGATGAAGGTAGCTGCTATGCTTGTCAAATGTTGGGCTAATATTTATTCTGGACACATCTTGTACCCCGAATCTTCAAGTAATTGCAAATCTTAGCCATTGAATAGCAGATGGATAGTGGGTAGAGAACTATGTGGGCTATTTTCACAATCAAAGAATATCTGAATAATAAAAAATATATTAGGAATATAATATTCTTTCTAGAAAAACTTCAAATTATTAAGGAAATATGAAGTAGGTTTGAGAAACCATAGGTAATAAATTAAGATATACAATAAATAAATGACCTTCTTTAAAACACAATTCTACAAACATAACTTCTAGTATTAGGTAACGTACGTAATAGTATTAGGTTTTAGGACACATAATGTTAAATACAAGTCAATACACATTACAACACCGTCTAATAATGTAATGTAATGTTAGTAGTCGTCGGTAATAGCTTTAAGCTGACGCGACATTAAATAAATAAAGAAAAACTATCTGGGCCCCATTTTGGGCTTCTGGTTTCGTTTGTACAGACTACAGGCCAAGTTTTATGTTATATTTTAATCTAACTCTGATCTGAGTCTCAGTTTCTTGAAGGAATGATGCTAATGAAAATTAGCAGTAGGTTGATACCAGAGATAGACAAAATTTGTATTTAAATAAAAATTGCGAATAACGGATAAAAAAATTATTCGCCATGTATCGAATAAAGTTAACCCTTATTCGACGCTGAAGTTGAAACGTTCGACGAATAAAAATATTAACTTTATTCGACACAGGACGAATAATTTTTGAAACTTTTACTATTTCGTTATTCGAAATGTTATTTAAATAAATATGGTGCCTATCTCTGGTCCAAATAGGCGCTACACCCGCCAGGTGAAGGCAGAACCCTTGAACACTTCATTCGAAGTAACCGTTGCACGAATGGCGCATTTCCACTTCATCCCTGCTATTCCTAAGCGTGATTAGTGTCTTCGCGCTGCTATTGCCTCGAACTTGATGTCGTGCGGTCACGTAAAGGCGTGACCGGTCGTGGAAAGGCGCGATTTCAATCGACGCGCAAGTATAGTTATAGTATACCTACTTCCTGGAGATCGAAACGAAGCACGCTTAACGAGTCGACCGAGCCAGCTGGTCGTTAGGTGTAATTGCGATGGAACGGTCATTAACGATACAAACGGTCCTGTTTTCTGTTCGCAGGCGTGCGCCCCCAGGTACATCTGGTTCTCCGTGTCCCAGACGAAGAACGATCTCGATGACAATCGAGGTGCCAAGGAACCGACGGAAAAAGATAAAAAAAATGAACCCGTCGGCACCTGCTGGGTCGTTAGCAACAATTTCAACGAATCCCGTGAATTTTCACCCTGTCGAACGAGTGAGTTTCCTTCCCTTTTAATCTTTTTATTCTATTCTACTCCATTTTATTCTATTTTATTCTATTTTATTCTATTTTATTCTATTTTATTCTATTCTACTCCATTTTATTCTGATCAATTCTATTTTATTCTATTTTATTCTACTTTATTCTACTTTATTCTACTTTATTCTACTTTATTCTACTTTATTCTACTTTATTCTATTTTATTCTATTTTATTCTATTTTATTCTATTCTACTCCATTTTATTCTGATCAATTCTATTTTATTCTATTTTATTCTACTTTATTCTACTTTATTCTACTTTATTCTACTTTATTCTACTTTATTCTACTTTATTCTACTTTATTCTACTTTATTCTACTTTATTCTACTTTATTCTACTTTATTCTACTTTATTCTACTTTATTCTACTTTATTCTACTTTATTCTACTTTATTCTACTTTATTCTACTTTATTCTACTTTATTCTACTTTATTCTACTTTATTCTACTTTATTCTACTTTATTCTACTTTGTTCTACTTTGTTCTACTTTGTTCTACTTTGTTCTACTTTATTCTACTTTATTCTACTTTATTCTACTTTATTCTACTTTATTCTACTTTATTCTACTGTATTCTACTTTATTCTACTATATTCTACTTTATGCTACTTTTTTCTCTTTTAACTACTCTATTTAATTCTATTTTCTTCTGATCTACTCTGTTCTAATCTGTTTTATTCTTTTGCATTCTATTTTATTCTGTTCTATTCAATTTTATTCTATTTTATTCCGTTCTGCTCTGTTTTACTTCTTAGTTTTACTGATCACACTGTATGTAATACAAGGGTTAAATTTCGCCAGATGTTTATGAAATAATTGCGTACCGGTAGCATTTAAAGGGACGCGATTTGGTTCATACCAAGACTCTCTAATGTGATTTTCTTCTCACTTGCACGTTGATACTTCTCGTTTTTTTCCAATTGTTGCCTGAGGCGACAGATGAGTATGTGTATATTCGCTTCAATATAGAGTAATTTAGCTCCTGATCTCCTAGATGTTTTCCTTGGATACCTGTCGAAGGACGACTTTCAAGGATATTGTAAAAGAACATACGTGTATGTTATTCCCTTGTTGCTTCTATGAGTCTACAAAAATGTATTGGGGAGTAGGATTATTTCTTCCGCTTGGATTAACGTGAAACTTTTACTTCTGCAACGTGATCACGAATGTAGTGAAAAACTCCTGTTCGCTGTACTGTTTGATAGAGTGGGATTGAGGGATCAGTTACCCTTGAATCTTATTTTATTCAACACAGAGACAAATTTTACCTATGAGTCGTACAAGAATTTATTTCACTAATTCTATGAGTGCAATTTAACCAGATTTCAATTCCACGATTTTCCACTTGAAAACACTCTACACATTAATTCAACTCAATCGACTTCTAAATTTTTCCACTCCAGGCTTCTCACAGAAATTATAAAAGCTCGATACAATTTTAAGACCGACATACTTTTCCAACTTTCTCAAAATCCAATCACCCACCAACGTAGCCATACTTATCCTACTACCTACTCTCCAAACTCAAAATTAAATTCAATTAATCACCCTCTCTGCTTTAAACCCTCAACGTCACCAGCGAAATCCACACTCCGAACCTTCCTAATTCCTAAAATCCGTAACAAGCGTCTCCAATGTTCCCCGTTCCGTTCCCCAGCTCATTGTTTTGGCACTCGAATAGAGCCAGCTTCCCACAATTTATAGAGTATGCCTCGCTCTGGTTCCAAAGTTAGCTCGGTTTACACAGCGGAAAAAGAACGAAAGTAATCCGAAAAACGGTTTTCTGCATCCCGCCACGCTCACCCTGAGTGGCTATAAACAGTTGTAAACAGTGTCTTCAACCGGGGAACACTGTCCTCTCCACTCTCGCGTGCTGCGACTCGATGGTTTCGAGGGTGGGTCCGCTTCTCGAGAGGTAAATCGTGCATCCTGAAAGAAGTCCCGCGGGACGAATTTCCTCCGAGGACGACAAGGATCTTTCACAACATGTGGCCATGTCCTCGGAGTGTAGCGGCATAAATACGCTCGGTAACAGGATATTTCCTGCCGTCCCATGTAGGTCTCTGCTGTGGCGTTTTAATGACGAAAGACGTATCGACTTTCGTCGGTTGGCCGAGCGGCTGCTTGTTTTACGGTGATTTAGAAGGTGGGATAGCTTGGATCACTTGCTTCGGTGGCAGGATTTAGGTATTCGTGTGAGAAGGTAATCGTGTTACTGTGGGATTCGCCTGGGGAAGTTTGGAAATAATTATGGGAACGAATGGATGCTTGAACGGCCACAATATACATTTGTTTCTTCGTTTTAGTGGAATGGAGTGTGATGCTTTTAGGTAGAAAATATTTAGCGAGGAAGTAGAATATCATATTTTTGGAAAATAGGGGATGTACTGAAATTTATTAGGGCTGGGACTATTTGTCGAATTTTTCGGTATTCGAATATTCGAATACTTCAGTTGCTCAATTATTTGACGAATAGAATTCGAATATCTAAGTATTCGAATACTATTCCAATATTCAAGTATTCGAATACTATTCCAATATCAAAGTATTCGAATATTATTCCAATATCCAAGTATTCCAATACATCAATATTCGAATAGTATTCGAATACATCAATATTCGAATAGTATTTGAATACATCAATATTCGAATTGCATTCGAATACTCAAATATTCGAATAGTATTCGTATACATCAATATACGAATAGTATTCGAATACATCAATATTCGAATAGTATTCGAATACATCAATATTCGAATAGTATTCGAATACATCAATATTCGAATATACAAGTTTTCGAATACATCAATGCTACGAATAAACTTCGAATATTTGCGTATTTGAATGTTAATATTCGAATACTATTCGAATACATCAGTATTCGAATACTTAAATATTCGAATAGTCCCAGCCCTAAAATGTATGAGATAATTCAGAGGAAGACTAAGTATTTTTGTAACAAAGAGGGATCGAAAATGTGCAATAAATTTTTTGAGTAAAATTTAGTGCAGGTAATGCTTGTCATGGTACATATTTATTATGAAAATTCATAGCTAAGAATACTACTCTCTTGTAACTAATTTTAATGAAGCTTCATGGAGTTGGAACATTAATAAAACTTTATTATACTTTTTTCTTTTTTTTTATAGTGAATTGAAGAGTCTGTAGAAATCACTGTAAGTGCTAAAATTAAAAAATTAAAAAAATTAGATCGGAAAATGTTCTACGTGCCTATTGTAATACTATACTATAGAATTTGATTTTTGGCACTTACAGTGATTTCTACAAGGACAGTTCAATTATGTCCTTTCAGGTTGTAAAAAGACTCTGTGTGACACTTGCTTTATTACTCATACCACAGAATAGCTCTATAATTAATACCTAATTATGAATTACGGTGTTCTTTATTATTTCGAGAAAAGTATATAATATAAAGTATATTCACGTGAGAAAGATTAGTTCTCAAGGAATTCTTTTGAAAGCAATTTTTATTGTTGCGCGACTTGTTATTGTTTTCTGAGACTTGTCCAAATAGCAGTACCCAATGCTACAATCGGAAGTGCACTTTCTTCTCTTCCTTGCGATAGCATCCACCATTGTCAGAAGATAAGCACTCTTGGAATGCGCTGCACTTTTCTGTTATCTGTGGGCGGTCGCCACTAGAACAGACTTTCAGCGCAGATTTCGGAGGTTATTTATGTGTAGCGCGGTATCATGCCTCTCCCACGTTGTTCAGATGTTTCGGAAGTCTTTCCGGTCAATCATCTTTTGTCGCCAGAAGAATGCATCTTTATGTGTGGCCTGCACCATTCGTGGTTATAAACTGAATGAATTGAAAGACGTATTTTATGAAAATCTAATATATTTAATAAAAAATAAATCTTGTTTTGGAAAATCAAATTTACATTTAAAGAACCCTTGTACTTGTAACAATTCTCAATCTCTAGCATCAGAAAACACATTAGTATATGTATATAAATTAAAAATACCAAAAAATCACAAAAATTAAGTAGAAAAATTGTACATATAATTTTGCCAAAAAAATCATAAGACTTAAGTGAAAAATTATACATATGATTAATTACATAATTAAAAAAATATACATATGATTAATTACTTAATTAAAAAATTATACTGATATACATATAATTTTCTATATATATTATATATAATTTTCTATATATAGTTATTCTATAAATTCTTTATATACTTTATATATAAAATTATACATATAATTTTTTACTTAATTCTTGTGATTTTTTGGTATTTTTAATTTATATATATAGTAATGTGTTTTTTGAAGCTAGAGATTCAGAATCGTTACAAGTACAGGGGTTTTTTAAATGTAAATTTGATTTTCCAAAGCAAAATATATTTTTTACATAACAATTGCCTTTGCAGTAAATTCTATGGGGTACCTGTAATGTTTTAAATATTGCATATTCTAAAACTAAGAAGCGATTTCAAAAATTCTTTTACTCGAGTATCGAAATGTATTGAATATTCATTTACGCCAGAAAGTGCTATAAGTAACGTTCAATTATTATACATATATTTCTAGAAAATTGGAAAATGGAGATATGTATGCAGCGATTCAGATTCCTTTGTCGTAGAATGCACTTTTCGCTGCAGCCACTGCATTTGGTACAGTGGTTGCGTTCAGTGCACTCCCGTGGACCAGAGAAACATCCTTTTCGTAGGCATAAATATAAACGTGTCAGTTGTTTTTAGTGTCGCGCACTTTGCAGCAAACAAAAGGCAAACATTCCCTCGCGAGCTTCTCGTCGTTCCGCAAAAGACGCGCTTACACGCGCCTGCGGTGCATCTGCAGGCTAATGCACTTCCTGTCGCGCTTGGGTCCCAGATTTCTCGCCGAATTCCAAGTATTTACACAAGACTTACTTGAACTCAAGTACCTAACTGGAATGAAATGCACATTCCGGTACTTATACATATATTAGGACACCCGCTGTATTTGCAAGAAAACGTGATATTTGGTACAGATTGAATACCAAAAGCGTCGCATAAAGTAAAATATATTAGAATTCTTCTATAAATTTACAACGTTTTTCAAACGATGTTATTTAACTTCACTCCTCTGTCTGTTTGTTTGGTTTGAATATTCTAATTCAATCTTAACTCACTTCCACAAATGCAATTGACTTGAAACTTTGCAGGTGTACGTAGTTAAGAAAACAATACACAATTTTGAAAAACTTACCCTCGAGGGGGTGCAAAATTCTATCCCCTACGATTTTAATCCATTTCCACAAATCCAATCGATTTGACACTTCATAAAATAATTGTGATTTGTTCAAAATCAAAATTAATTGTAATTTGTGAATGTTCAGATATAGGTGCCTGTTTCTTTCAAACGTTTCCAAAGGGGTATTTCAGTAGAGAATTCATAAGACAAAAAAATTGGTTGCAAGACGCAAACACTAAAAAGTGAAAAATATAAAATACATAAAAAAATTAAGTGAAACGATTTTATGTAACTTGATCAATAATGCACAAAAAAGTAAAAATAATTATTTTCTTGTACTACAATTTCGATGGTGATATGTGACTTTAAATAAAATTATACAATTGATATACAATTAATATCACTATCGAAATTGTAGTACAAGAAAAGAACTACTTTTTACTTTTTACTGCATTGTTGACCAAGTTAAATAAACTCGTTTCACTTAAAATAGTTTTTTATATATTTTTTTCACTATTATTCCACACAGATTAGGTGTCCTAATACTTATAAAGGCCAGTCTATCTCTGTATATCTTACTAACTTTTTAATGAGAAGGTAGTCAACTTTTTCACCTTTGAAATAACAGATACCACCTCAAGTTTCCTAAATCTCTTCACGCGTTCTGTTATCTATTGGACAAGTGTTATAAACTTCACCTCTGCACTCCTAATTACCAGTGGCCTTAACCAGCAGTCACCTATCTCATAAAAAGAAACAATTAAAGTACGCAGGAAATCTCGAAACTGCGAAACAACTCTCCACGTTTCCAAATAGGGCTGGGACTATTTGTCGAATTTTTCGGTATTCGAATATTCGAATACTTTCGTTGCTCAATTATTTGGCGAATGTAATTCGAATATCCAAGTATTCGAATGTAATTCGAATATCCAAGTATTCGAATACTCTTCGAATATCCAAGTATTCGAATACCTACTATTCGAATATCCAAGTATTCGAATACCTAATATTCGAATATCCAAGTATTCGAATACCTAATATTCGAATATCCAAGTATTCAAATACTATTCGAATATCCAAGTATTCGAATACTCAAATATTCGAAATTTATTCGTAGCATTCGAATACTCAAATATTCGAAGTTTATTCGTAGCATTCGAATACTTGTAAAATATCCGAATATTAAATTATTCGAATAGTCCCAGCCCTATTTCCAAAGCATCACCCGAGCGTGAAAACACGCCGCCGCCAAAATAAGATCGAATCGACACGTAAGCATCAAAACGCCCCAATGACAGTTTAACAGTGACTAAAATTAGTGGAATCCGTGACACCTTAATTCCGTTTCCTCGAGAGTTTGATGAAAAGCCACGACTTGGGCGATTACTTCGAAAGTCTTGCCGCATGTTTCCTGGCGGAAAGTGTCAGAGTCAGCGACGTTATGAGCTCATCGTCCAGAAATTCCGCGATGTGAGCGAGCAATTAAACAATTTGTAGAAGCGAGGGGAGACGAAGGGTGGCGTTTGCTGCCGCTTTTCCCGAGAATCGTGGCGCGTTTTTAGCGTCGGGTCGCTTATGAAGCCGTGCTCGTTGTCGCAACCTCGTCACATTGCTCTTTGCTATTGCACCGCGCATTGTTGCCTTTTCTGGAGGGAATTGCCTTGTTCCTCGGTCCCCTTATTCGTCTTCGTCTTCGTCGTGTCACTGGCTACCATTTGTCGGCGTTCATAATGTCATAGGTGTGTAATTTCCTTCGGTGAGGATACTTAGTTACGTGGCTTCGTGAGTTCGAGCTGCCAGGCTTTCCATTACCGTCTGATGTACTTAGTACCGCGACTCGCACGGCGGAATGCTCGATTTTTAATTCATTCGTGTAATTTATTCGGCTGTTTACTCTGAATTATTGGAAGAGTGCAGTTTATTCGGAATTTGTTTAGTTCCTGGGTTAGGTCTGGGTTAGGTCTGGGTTAGGTCTGGGTTAGGTCTGGGTTAGGTCTGGGTTTTGGTACTTGATTTTGTCTTCTTTTGATTTTTATGTTTTTCTGAACAGCTAAGATGTTCTTTTATGATGTGGATTCATAATTTGAAGCATTGGCAAACAATAAAATCACCGTTAATTGAGTAATAATTTATATTTTTCTTTGCGATTTGTTTCAACGTAAAGAGAAATTATTCACGTGGTAAGTAGCCTAGTTAGAATCGTTGAGACCTACAATTTTTCAATTAGGACCCAAAAAATATAAGACGTGCAAAAATTGGGTTCTGAAAAAAGTGTGCTTAACTTTCAAACACGGTGTACATCATAACTCTTGAACGAATGATATAATATTTTCACTTTAAATTTTAACTGGAGCTGAAGAATTCCTTTCTCTATCATGTGGAACTTCCGCATCAACATTGGATGTTTGTAAAACATTTTATAACTGATTAAAAACGATTTTGGTCCATAAAAATGTGGACAAAAATTGACTCGTGTGTAACTTTTAGAATTTTTGTTTAAATTCGCCAGCAAAGTTCCACGCGATAAGTATTAGTGTAGAAACTAATCACGCAAAGCATTTTGCTTTTAGATGATTGGTTCACCTGGTACTAGCTGCGCGCTACGCGGAGCCATTTTTATTGTCAAATAACTGGAATAATTTTCAACGTTCTGACAATTTTTTTATTTTATGTTACTTGTAAAAGCGTACATAAAAAACTGTGAAAAGTGATTATTTGGTATCTAAGCAATCCAACTCACAAGTAACCGTCGATTTAATATCGTCATATTAGGAGCATGGGTGGTATTAAGTACCTTCACCCTACATTATCGTTCTGTGTACATTTTTATTAAGGCTATTGAGAGTAACCATCGTCATTGGGGGTGATTAGAAATTTTTGGCTGCGAAATAGACTTCTACAATTGTGAATTTCGTAATTTATCCGAAGCTCTAGCGTCCTATTTTGGAAAATTTAATGTTTTGACCTGACTGTGCTGATCTGATCTCCAGCAAAGCAGCAGCAAACTAAATTCCACCAAAAGAAAATGAATCATGTGTGAGGAACATAGAAAATTTAAAATAAGGACCCAATCTTTCAATTATTGATGTGCCTTTGAAAGTAATGAAAAGTTGTTGCACAGAATCTTATGGTCGTAACTTATTTCAGGAAATATTTCTCGTAAGACTCGGAACTTTCTTCAGAGAAAATTGGAGATTGAACATCTTCTACAATTTAGTACCGACGCAATGGAAGAAGAATATTATTTTATTTATGATAGAAAAAGGGAGCTTATGTCTTTGAATTGTATTCAGCAGCTGCAGATGTTACAGTTATTTAAAGACCGTGCGTGAAACTCAATTCCATTTGTTCGTGTTATCATTTCTCGTTACATTTTTCCACGTCATGACTAGAGTTCGTCCCCCACCTGGAAGAAGCATATTAACAAACAGCTGTGGCTACGTAACCTTTATTTCCGTAGATTTGCTCATGCACACGTTTCCTCTATTCGCAAAGAACAGTTGGCAGCACCTATATCTGCGTAGATACACAAGTGCCACGTTTTTTCGACGACACGTTTGAACGCATTCCTCTTTCAAACGTACACACAGTTTAACACCTTTTGCAAGCTACCTCGTAGATCTTAGTGGAAACATATTGCATCACTGCTTTACATTTGAATTATTATTATTATTCACAGAAAATTTTAGTCACAATACTTTTCAGATATGCATTCTTTTTCTGAGCTGTGCATAAACCAGCATTACCTTTCTCATTAATTTTATTCATAGTTAAATCTAATACAGATTAGTTTGCAAAACAGTTCTTTCTCTTTCTTCATTCCTTATTTTTTTATCTTTGTGCAACAAAGACACTTACCTAATAATAATAATATAATAACTTAATAATATAATAATAATAATATTTATTATCCAGCGAGGGTTAATTATTATTATTATTATTAACTTATTAATACTTCTTTAATGAATGTTGCAGATTTTAAATTTCTTCTTTCCTTTAAATATCTTCACTTACAGATATTTCTTCCAATACTTTTTATTTGAAATATAAGAATTATTATCGCAAACATTTCTTCGCTATATTTCTTCTTCAGATGCGTCATTGATATCCTCTGTTTGCCCTCGACTTATGCCCCAAGCTTCACCGTTTAAGTTTAAATAGATACCGCGAGTTCTTCTCTTGCACGTAGACAGATAGAGGCGATCAGTCTGTTTCCTGCACGGCGATAGCGAAAAATCGACTGGTCGACTAATGGCTTGTAAAGCGTTAAGTGTGCTGCAAGGAGGAAAGAAGGATACGGTTAGCCGCTACTAAAAAGTGCTTTTAGAGCGACGATGGGGGTCCCGGAGTGGGCATGGACACGACATTTATGATTCACACTCTGTCCATTACCTTCGACGTGTTCAGACAGTGATATACGAGACGAAAGCAGAACTAGATCCGTTCTTCTCGAAACCGCGATTCCGATGAAATCGGGCTGTTATTGCGGTGTGCAGTTTCTAGTATTTCCCTTTAAACGCTCGGCGATTTTATCTAAACTTGGTGCCGAGCATGAGACGTTTCTTTTTATGCCGACCAGGAAACTGGAACTTTTTCTGCGAACTCGCGGCGACGGATATTAATTTGCGAAATGGGCACGAGCGAACCTCTTAATCGTGATTACGCTATCAACGCTGATCGGTGTATTATATTGTTAATTGATACATTGTAGCGCGTGGTGTACGATTTATTTTGATAATTGGGTGCAATTTTAATTCACTTTGGCATAAATGAATTTAGGTGTAGAGAAAAGGGAATATTGCGGATCTAAAAAATAATAATAGTCGTACTTTTTTTCATTTTGAGTATTTAACTCTTGCTAGACTGATGTTGGGTCCACTTAGGTCCACCCTGAATATTAAAGTTTTAATGCTACTTATTAGCAGTGAAGTATTGTCATGAAGGGGATAAAAAATCATTTGTGTACAAAATATATTAAAAATTACGAAGCTGATTATAAAAAATTATTTACATAGCTGATTTTATTGTTTAGAAAAGTACGGTTTATAATTTAAACTTTTTGTCTATACCTAATTGTTTTCTAGATATTCAAGAAAATATGTTTTCGACTCCCAACTTTTAGGGCTGTTCTCACCCCTTCAACATGTTTGGCGATTGCTCTGCCAAATTATAATGTTTGTTTAGTTGAAATAAACTCTATTACTATATTTTAAATTAACATTATTTATTAAATAAAGAACTGATATGAAACCGTGTCTAAACTGAAAATGACGCTTCTTTATTTATTAAATAAATTTTATTTTATTTGTGCAATAAAAAGACAATGCATTAAAAAAATGTGTAATTTTCAGTTTGTTTCATCAGTTCTTTATTTATTAAATTTATTAATTAAATATTCTTTTTTCTTCTTTTTCTATTCTTTTCTTTTCTTTAATATATTTAATAAATAAAGAACTGATGAAACAAGCTGGAAATTACACATTCTTTAATGCATTGTCTTTTTATTGCACAAATACAATAAGCAAGAGAAAAGAAAAGAAGAACAAGACTATCGCAAAGGTGAGGTTCAGTCTATAGACTGTTTTCCAACCTAAACTACCTAACCTACCTGTCTAGCGAGAATTAAACGCTTCAAATCTAAAAAATGCGAATATCAGAATTTACAGATCTATTGCATTCCCTTATCCCCAGTTGCACTTTAATTAATTTATCCCAAAATGAATCAAAGATGCACGGAATTTTCAAAATAATTTCTCCTTGCCAACAAATTATTATTTTATAAACGAAGTAACGTTCCTTAACAACATATAATCTAGAGGGAAAACTCTAGGAAAACTCTTGGGACAATTAACACTACATAGACGCTACACATGGACAATGGCCAATAAAAAAATATGTGTCGAATATTTTCGGCTACTCTACAAACCTGCAAAGTTCCATGCAACTCAGTGTGCACGGTTTCCATATGTTCTCTTGTTGGTCTCTCTGATTCTACGCAACAAGCTCAATTTAATGAGCTTTAGGCAAAGCTGAAAAGACATCCTGTCTCGAAAGAAGATTTCGTCCTGCCTCAAACCCTCACCTTCTTTCGAGACATATCTGTACCATTAAATGGGGTAACTTTGACCACAAAATTAGATTTTATAACAAAAGGGTTAGGTCTGGGTTAGGTCTGGGGTCTGAGTTAAGTCTGGCCCTGGGTTAGGTCTGGGTCTGAGTCTGGGTCTGGGTCTGGGTCTGGGTCTGACTCTGGGTTAGACCTGGGTCTGGCTTAGGTCTGGGTCTGGCTTAGTTCTGGGTCTGGGTTAGACCTGGGTCTGTGTTAGACCTGGGTCTGGTCTGGGTCTGGTCTGGATCTGGGTTAGCTCTGAGTCTGGTCTGAGTCTGGGTTAGACCTGGGTCTGGCTTAGGTCTGGGTCTGGCTTAGATCTAGGTCTGGGTTAGACCTGGGTCTGGGTTAGACCTGGGTCTGGTCTGGGTCTGGGTTAGCTCTGAGTCTGGTCTGGGTCTGGGTTAGACCTGGGTCTGGGTCTGATCTCGGTCTGGGTTAGCTCTGAGTCTGGTCTGGGTCTGGGTCTGTGTTGGCTCTGGCTTTGGGTTAGGTCTTTTTTTGTTAAAGCTTCACCAACCACCCCTCCCCGACATATGGGATGGTAGAACGATCAAAACCAATATGACACTTCACGCATCGCGCTGTTAAAATTGTGCCGGGGCCCCAAAGTGGGGCATATTGCCCCAAAGTTTCGCGCCCAATAGATTAACCCGGAGACCGGGTTATCCCAGCCGCGCCCCTTAAACCCCCTAAAACAGTACACACACAGGGTGGGTTAGGACTGGGTCTGGGTTATGTCTGGGTTAGGTGTGGGAAATGCATCTTGAAGTAGACACTTAAAGCTGTCCAAGGCACTTTGTCCGCGAACACATAACACCTGTCCTACAATACATACTACCGGAATTTGTTTTAAAATCCAGCTTCGTGGTCAAAGTTACCCCATGTGACGGTGCACCGTAGTCGCCCGACTTGGATAATAAACGTGTCACCCGTGAGAGAACCGCGAAGGAGCGCACCGTCTACGTCCAGCGAAAGTGGCAATGAATCGAGCTAACTGCATTCCTCGATGAAAGCCGCCCACTCGTCAAAGCTGCACGTCGGGTGGGCCTTGAAGTGAAAGGACGGGGAAAAAAATCGTAATTAGAAGGCGCCATCGCCTTCAGGGGCCACTAACTCGCCACACCGTTCTAACGAGGCCAATTAGCACTTGATCCTGCTTGAATTACGATCGCGTTACCGATCCAGCCGCGCGCGGTTCTTCTTGCAGCGCCGTTTCATTAAAACGTACCGTCGCCCGCCGCTATTATTCGCGCTGGCCAATCAAAATCACGGCCAGTTTGTCCGAGGACGAAGTATTAGGGATAGGAATGCGCCGGAGGCAAGATCTCGAATTCCACGACCAGCCGTTTTTATGGCGATTTTATTGCGGCATGCGCTACCAGCAAGTGGCTGCAATTGCCAGAGAAAGATAAACTCCGCGGTGTTTAATTTGTCTCGTAGCGATGTTGTTTCTCCTCGACGATCTCCAGTTGCGATTTAGGCTCGGCTCTATTGGTGACGAGGTTCTGAAGGGTGGTTTTGTGACTGCTTGGAGGATATGGGGTGTATACTAGGGCTGGGACTATTCGAATAATAAATTATTCATAATAAAATATATAAATTATTTATATATATATATATATGTACTTATATATTTAATATATATATATTTATATGTATATAAATTATTTATATATATATTTATCTATATATTTAATATATATATATATTTATATGTATATAAATTATTTATATATATATTTATCTATATAATTAATTATATAAGATAGATATCTATAAATAAATAATTTATATATAATAAGATATTTAAGCATCTATTGTTTTATAAATAATTTGTTTAAAAAAGATAGAGATTCAATAATGAACTTATTATAAAATAATTTATTTATTTAAATACGTTTATATTTATAAATATAAGTATTCGAATGTGATTATTCGAATAGTTTGGTGTGAAGTGGGTCAAAATTAGCTTACAAGATTTCATCCTGACAAATGAACCTAAAGAACTTAATTTATAATTCACACCATACTATTCGAACAAATAATTGAGCAACTGAAGTATTCGAATATTCGAATACCGAAAAATTCGACAAATAGTCCTAGCCCTAGTGTATACTGCTGGACACAATTTTTTGCCGATCGGCCACGCGAAAAATTAACCAAAATTCAGATTTTGAAGTTTGTCATAATAAGTAGAATAAGTAAATATAACAAAACAAAGTAATAAAGTCTCTTCAGAAACTTGTATGCATATTCCAATATTCAATTTGCTTAAAATAAGCAAGTGTTCGGTGACAGAAACTGAATTATAAACAATTTTCATATTCGTTAAATTATGTTATATTATAAATAGGTTTTCTTTATTACTTCAGATACAAAATTTCGTTCCATTTTTTCGCCCCATGAATTTGTATTTTATTCCTCCTAATTAGCAAGAAGTTATTTCGAAGGGTGTCGTTCGACGATTTATTTAATGCAGTTTTCAATACTGAAGCTTGTTACAACACCGTGGAAAAATTGAAAGTTTACGACGACCTTCCAAGCTTTAGCAGGAAAAGAATAGTTTCGATAGAGGGTACTTAATCGCACATCGACACACCCACACAATTACGCGGAATCGGAATTACAGTAGCTCCATTCATTCAGTGTTACTCGATTAAGGGTCGCGTGCGCAACGCGAACGCTTTCACCGTACCGTTCTAATTTCTTTCTTAAGAATCGAACCGCTGTTTTTCAACGAAATTATCGATTTCACGAAATAACAGTTTCCTCAAAACACTATCCGATCAAATTTATCCCAATCTACTCCATACGATCCCTTTTCTATAATTACTCTTCTCATAAATATATCAGTCTTTATTTATTTTTATTATCCAGGAATATTTATAATATAAATTTAATCGCCATCCTTTGTGTAATTACATGAATCGAGAATTGTATTATTATCTATTTAATTACTTCAGATTATTTATTCCTCATCTTCTGCAAGTTCATATTGAGTTTTCAACACATTTCTTTAGATATGATAAAAAATATCGTGCACATGATGGCGTAGATTGAACGAAGAATCTTAGTTATTATCAGACTAATTTCGAGCTGTTAATTTTCTCACTGGGAACAGCGTTTCTTGCATGAAAACACTTCTGCGGCACTTGTCGCGGGTCCAAGTTCGAGTGCAGGGCACTTTCTCACTGACAAGAATAGCACCCTCGCAAAGCATCGAGACACGAAGGATTATAAATAGATGGACCTGAGGCGATATCGCCTAATCGAACCTGCCTTTTGTCGCTTCACACATTATGCCTCCCTTACCACACCTTTCGTGAGCAGGATAAAGTCCAGCTACTATATGTATAACAACGGTTCAAGGTGATCGAAAATAATTTGGTAAGAATAAAATGTTTCACAATGGAGTGAATTGCAACAGTCGTTCTGTAGCTCTGTCTTTGCTACATTTCGTCTATTTCTGCTGAATTCTCGTTCTGAAAAGTTTCATTCTGAACTAGAAATTAGGGCTGGGACTATTCGAATAATTTAATATTCGAATATTTTACAAGTATTCGAATGCTACGAATAAACTTCGAATATTTGAGTATTCGAATACATCAGTATACTTAAATATTCGAATACTTGGATATTCGAATACATCAGTATACTTAAATATTCGAATACTTGGATATTCGAATACATCAGTATACTTAAATATTCGAATACTTGGATATTCGAATACATCAGTATACTTAAATATTCGAATACTTAAATATTCGAATAGTATTCGAATACTTGGATATTCGAATTCAATTTGAAACCTAAAATTTCACGTCACACTTTGTATTCTCGAAATTATCGCAAAACTGACACGGAACCATAGAAGGAACTTCTGTATGAGTAGATTAAGTGTTTAACTCCAAAGTATTGACATCTTTTAACCATGACTGGAACGATTGAATACTTGCTGAAAAAGTTTTGTAGATTGACGTTTTCTTATTCTGCAGATTAAGTGGAAAATGTCAAAATGCCGGTTCATCCACAAACGTCATTAGTTTTATTTATTTATTTATTTATTTATTTATTTAACATGAACGGGCAATGCCCATTTGTACAAGACAAAGATGTGAAAGACACCGAGTAGAGACCCTTCATTATAACACACAAATGCCGAAACAGAATAACCTATACAAATCAAAAACGAAAAAAGTAACAAAATATAAAAATATCAAGTACAAAACGCAACAAAAGTCCTAAATATCATTCAATGAAATCGCTCTGAACACGCTGGCTTTAAACGCAGGAAGTTAAGAGGCCATTAGCCCCTATTATCTACGGTGTTACAAATTAAATAGCATTAGTAGTTTATTAGATACATCGCTATTCTAACTTAACAACAGTATTCCAAACATGCTGCACTTCCTCTACCACTGATAAGTTCCGCATAAAACAACCTGAAAAATACTACCACGATTTGCTCGAACTCTAAAAGAACACTAAAAGTGTCATCTACTCACCTGAACAAAACATCAGAACACCCCTCTTCCAACAGGCTCCCCTTCTAAGGGTAGGTTTATGTTGGAGCTAGGAAAGAAAATATAAGAGCGTCGATCGGACGCTTTTATCGTTGGTCATCTCTTAGAAAACGTAGATCTGCACGTTGCTCCAATATATAAACACTTCCAGTATAAAACAATATAACGTATTTCGACGCTTCGCTCTTATCGTCGCTCTGATCGTTTATCGCAGCTCCAACATAAAAGTACCCTAAGTCATCCACCGCCGTTTCCCTCGTGTCCCACATCCCTCTAAACCAGTGCTACCGACTTATTCCATTCCTATTCACTACCCTCTAATAACGTATTTAACTTGATCGAACTTCCTACTGTTTCCCTTGTCGCCTCTACTCCGACCCAATCGTCCCTTCTTTCTCCTCTTCCCACGTCCTCATCAACTCCGTCCACGTTCCCACGAAATTAGCTGGCCTCACTTCAGTCACCAGCAGCCCAACACGCAGTACCTGAATCGATCTCGGATAAAAGTTGCCTGTCGCTCTATTCGATGTCACCTCCAGCAACAAATTAAATCCCAGACAGCCTGCAAGCCTCTCCGCAAGTCTCCCTCGCAAGTCCCGTGGCATTGGGAAGATTAGAGGCCACCTTTGGCGACTTATTGTCCAATCTTATTCGCATGCACGCGGAGAAACGTCGGCGCCGATCGATGGCGCGCTTTGTGCCTCCTTTTTCCTCCCCGGTGCTCGTACACGGCTCTGGGATCGTCGTCGACGACCGATTGATGTAATTGCGTGACTGGCAGCTCGTCTAAAGTGACCGATCGGCCGTCAGGGCCCCTTCGTCGCCGCTCATAACGTATGTATACGTGGCCATGCAGAAGAAGGCATGGCCCCCACGCTGCTGCTACGGTGTATGGTGTATCCCACCGGATATTCCTCCCATACAGCCGTCGTTTTCTTACTGGCCTGCCATGCGGATACGCGCTCGCGTCTCGTCTACGAGCTACCCGATTAAAACGACCACGAGACAGCGTCTATCGAGGCCCACCGCGGCCACGGATGTTGGAAATAGTATTTCAAAGTTGAGGGGTTCCATACCTTTGACAGCACGGAAAATACGGTTATTCTTATGATTTTCTTTTCATGTAACGAATGTTCTATTTGAAAATCAAGACAGGTAATGTTTTGGGTATAGATTGAGGTGTGTTCTCTTTACAAAGGAATTTGATATCTTAAGGGGGTATTCTGGTCTGACGAGGCGTTTTCGTCGCGTTATTTCGGAATTTTTTTACAAAGAACCCATCAATTTTATTATTATTTAGTTTATTGCTACATGTTTATTGATGTATGAGCTATCTTTACAAATTTTGTCAATGGAAAAGAATTAAAATCAAACGCAGTTGACTGTTTTAAAGTAATGGTGAAAAAAAAACATGGTGACACGGTGTCCATGATTGGGCTCGTTCTAGTGATCTATAACAAAAAATGAAAAGAGATTCTATATCTGTATGCCTGTGGCTTTCGTCCCTACCAGAATGATAAAAAAATATTGAAAATTAAGCAAATGGCGGCGGTTTGAAAATTAAGTTTCGATTTTCGCACAATTTTTCAACTTTAAAGGTCTGTGAAAGTTTAAAAACAAAATATTTTATCATAATTCTGGTAGGGACGAAAGCCACAGGCATACAGATATAGAATCTCTTTTCATTTTTTGTTATAGATCACTAGAACGAGCCCAATCATGGACACCGTGACACCATGTTTTTTTTTTCACCATTACTTTAAAACAGTCAACTGCGTTTGATTTTAATTCTTTTCCATTGACAAAATTTGTAAAGATAGTTCAAACATCAATAAACATGTAGCAATAAACTAAATAATAATAAAATTGATGGGTTCTTTGTAAAAAAATTCCGAAATAACGCGACGAAAACGCCTCGTCACACCAGAATACCCCCTTAAGGGGGATTCTCGTCTAACAGCCTCAAAAGTAAATATTTAATATTTTTTTTTTAAAAAGTGTTGGTCATATTGTAGTGAACTCTTTTGGAATATAATGAGGGATCTCTAAACTTGCAGAAAATATTTTTTTATGTCGATCCAGTACCAGCGTATATTATTTAACTTTAAGAATATTTTCCTCTTTTTGCAATCAGATTTCTGTGACAGGTGCTACGCTTGCCGCCAACTTCGTCGAAGTGGTTTACAATAATTATTAATAAATAATAAGAAAGATCTGCATAGAAAAATATTTTCTGCAAGTTTGAAGATGCCTCCTTATATCCCAAAAGAGTTTAATGCAATATTAATGACAGCTTTTTAAAAAAAATTCATAAATTTCGGGTGCTGTTACAGGAGAATCCCTCCTTAAGGCAGGTAACCACCTTTGACTGCGATTTTTGGAAGCGTTTTTCATGAATTTTTTTTGCATACATAGAATGCGCAGAAACAAAATTGGTTTTAGTCATTTATTAATGTAACTTTAATCTGTAATTACACATTTTTTGAAACTGAAAAAGTCTCTCTTGTAGGTGGCGCCAAAATAAATTCCTTTGGAGGAACACCGTTAGACTGCGTGTCAAATTACTCTTACAATTTTCATCGGATTGAGTTGAAACTTTGCACAATTCTTCCCCGTGGTATAATCTAATGATCTACGTAGGACTTTTGCTGTAGCGTTGTTATTTTTTTTTTGGTGCGTAATTTTATAAACTTTTTTACCCCCAAAAATTGACCTTTTTGTTAAAATGACTGCCATTTTCTTAAAAATCGAAATTTCTACGTACAGCATTAAAAAATATTGTTGTTAGTAGGAACATTCTTTGGTTTTTTTTCTAAGAGCCACGTACAGAGCAGAATTTGACACGCAGTCTAACGGTGTTTCTCCAAAGGAATTTATTTTGGCGCCACCTACAAGAGATTATTTTTTACTTTTTCAGTTTCAAAAAATGTGTAATTACAGATTAAAGTTACATTAATAAATGACTAAAACCGATTTTGTTTCTGCGCATTCTTTATATGCAAAAAAATTCATGAAAAACGCCTCCAAAAATTGCAGTCGAAGGTGGTATCCTGCCTTAAGAAATTATGCTACAGTAGCCCCTTCTCCCAAAGGCCTTCTCATATTTGCGGTGCCAAAAATATCTCAGAGATTACTGTCACATAAAAATTCAGAACAACAGTTCAAGATACCATAAAACAGCCTGCCAAACCTCAAATTAATTTGTCGCGCCATGTTTGTACCAAAGATTCACAAAGAATTACCTATTTCTCGGTCCAACAAGGCGCAAACCCCGCTTAATGCAGATATTTTTAAATAAAAAAATTACGATGCACGGTACTAGATGCAATCCTTAAAAGGAAAAAAGATTTTTTGAGAAATGTGTTATAGCTCTTGAGTAAAAAATTTTCAAAGACCACCCTTTTTTCGGCCTCCTGACTGAGCATCACCCCTCAATGCTAATGGACTTACACTGATCGGCTTCTGAACCCCCCAATAAATTAATTTACCACGATAGACGACTGACCCAATAAAGAGCCAAGAAGAGAAGAAACCACGAAGCATTCCTCCACTTTCTTCGTCTACAATACCTTCTTCTCTCCGACCTCGTGAATTTCTCCATCAAACTCGATGAAGCACAAAGCTCGGAGGTTTCGATAGAGAGTACTTACCAAGAATGAGGCAGTGGCACTGTGGCAGCCAATAGAACCTCTCTCCTCGTTCCCCGACTATTCATCAATTACCAGTTAATGGGCAGCGAGTAATTATAGCGACTTGATCGTAACCTTGACGAGTTAATGGGGAATCTACCATAGAATAGCGAGGGTTTTGTTGCTTCTGCGGACTGATAATGGCCGATTGTCGGTTAATGGCAGCGACTCGTGGCGATTACGTTGGCGCAGCTTTGACGAGTGTGCACAGCTTATTGACGCTAACACCGAGTGTCGGGCCAAGATTAATCTATCCAGCGGCGGTCACATTCGCGCGATCAATCTTACGCGCGAGTTCCAGGGAATGCGAAAGCGCGATTCGTTTCCTCCTGGAGCTGTTCCTCCTCCGTGGCATGAATCGGAGGCACGGGCAGAGTGCCAGTAAGTGCAATTGGCACGTTTCAAATCTGGATTCCATAGTTGTTTAAATACGGGAAAGTTGGTGGTAACAAAAGTGAAGGCTCGATTACAGTTTATTTAACAAACAGGGCAATGTACTTCTTATCATTCCTCTAGTCGATCTAATTCCTGGTGTTATCCTTTCTCAAATTAGGCTCTCTTCGAGGGATTAGTCTTCTTAATCCTATCAGTGCTGCAGAATTTTTTCAGCTGATATTGATAATAATTAAAGTGACGAGTAATTTATTACAATACTTAGGTCTGGGTTAGGTATGCTATCCTTTCTCAAATTAGGCACTTTTCGAGTGATTAGTCTTCTTAATCCTATCAGTGCTGCAGAATTTTTTCAGCTGATATTGATAATAATTAAAGTGACGAGTAATTTATTACAAAACTTAGGTGCCTTCGTCCCCACAGGCAAAATTAGGCAGCAAAATGGTGTTTTCATTGTTGGCATTTTTTAGAATCAAGTTTTAAATGAAGTAGTAAGAATTCAGAGTAAGAATTCCGAGTAAGGTCATCAAAAAGCTCAATTTGGGCGCAATGTGGCAAGTTCGTCTAGGGTACCAAAAAGGGCTCGAGTGGGGCCAGCTTATTGCAGATTTAGTTTCGCGTTATGTGGAGGTATTCAGAAAGTGGGGTGTAATTTGTGAGACAATTGGGTGCTTCTGTGAGTAAATGATTCTACGAACAATAATTCAGAGTAAGGTCGCCAAAAAGCTTAAATAAATATATTATAAATAAAGAGCGTAAGTTGGCAAGTTCGCCTAGGTCGCAAAAACACTCGAGCCGGACCTGGGTTAGGTCTGGGTTAGGACTTGGGTTCTTCTTTGTGACGTCTTCGTTATTTATTCTATATGTTTGTGGTGGTATATACTCGGATGTTCAGTGGAGTTTGGCCCCCATTTGAGGCCCCCGCGTGTCTTACCACCTGATCAGATCCTGTTAGTTCTAATGCTCCATAAGCCTTTCCCGGCTGGTCATTGCGGGGGAAGGGTGGTTGGGTGGAAAAAAAGGACCTGGGTTAAGTCTGGGTTAGGACCTGGGTTAGGTCTGGGTTAGGTTTGCCGTCTTTTTCTGTCGTTATGTGTTCTGTGTTGTATGTGTGGGGTATGCACTGTCAGGGGCTATTGCCCTTGTGACATACCATGTTTTGCGGGTCTTTCCTAGACCTTTTGGGGCTTGTTGGCCCCACTTTGAGGCCCCCGCGTGTCATTTCACCTGGCCAGATCTGTTAGATCTCTAATGCTTCATAAGCGATTCTAGACTGGCCAATTCGGGGAGGGGTGGTTGGGTGGTATAAAAAAAGGACCTGGGTTAGGTCTAGGTTAGGACCTGGGTGTCCTGTACAATGTCCTTCTTTAAATAAAAAATTCCGATAATAAATAATTGAGGATTCTATCAATTTGCCAGCATGTACAGGGAAATAATCAATTTGAAAAGTAGGAAGGAACGATAAATCAATGAACAGAAACAAGCAGTGTCCGGATTCAATTTTGGAGGAGCCGAGTTGAATAGATACAAATATTTTTAATGGAAATTCAATAAAATTCATTAGGTAATTATACAAATTTACTTAAAGAAGACAACCTAATTTTCTTTTCTTCTTACAAAGCCCCTTCTTTGGGGGTACCAGGGCCCCTAGGCACCCCCTCTGGGTGCGCCACTGGAAACAAGTACCTAATTTCTCCAAAAGACTGAAATTAAAATGAATTTTGTAATTATGTTATCAGTTTAAAAGGAGGCAATAAATTTCATCTCTGAACACTGCAGTGAAGTACCTAAACTTCTTCTTTTTCTATGAATCTGCAGAAATTAAACCAATTTGGAGCTTAATTCGTGATTATTAGCGGTTGATGCTCGCGATATTAGTTCCGAAAGCGGTGATATAAAAGAATCATACGCACGTGTATATGGCGACTACGTTTCTGCATTCTCATCGTGCACATTGATGTACAGCGATGGACGTATATAAAAGAACTTCCGTACGGCTCGAGACTACGCGATAAAGTGGCTGGCACGTGAAACGAAACTAAAACTTCTTTCTCCCGACGAGGTCTTTTACTTCCTGCGCCTCCGCGCGTTACTCGGCTACCGAACACCCTTTTAGACGTTTCCCGTGATATATTGCATTTGACATTTCTAGAAATAGACCACTCGAAGTCATTGACCGATTCTTACCTACAGCCTACTGTTCTTATCCGCGGACGAATTTTAGAGGCCCTGAGTTATGATTTCACGCGGCGTAACATTTCATTTTCCATCTCATTTACGAATTAATTATAGTTTTAGCGCAGCGTTTTCCAGTTAAATTTGGCCGCGGGACCCTTAGAAACTTATTAAAATTTGGCGAAACCCCCATCCTCAACAGTTTTTTTTTTAATATAGTGCATTGAGGGCGTCGCGGTGTTTCAAATTTTGCAACCGAGTGTATGATCCTCGTTGAATAATTTACACATTTTTTTGGCATTCAAATTTTATTATAAGATAATTATTTTATTATAAAATTCCAAGGGACATCAATTGGGAAATGCTATTCTAAGGAAGTAAGAAGTGTCAGGAAAAGTAGATAATTTAATTTAAGTCATCACTGTTCCCTAATTCGAAGTGAAGAGGAACAGTGGACAATAATGATGTGAAAAGTTGGTCGAAATAACGGTAATAGATCAGAAAAATAATCTTGATTATCTTCGCAAAATTGACCCACTGACAGCAACACTGAAGCCCTTTGACCTGCCTCGAAAGTAACCACTGGAACCAAAAGTACAGTAGTGGACCAAAAAGTTACCACAATTTCGATCCACTCTATTATTTTTTAACATCAACTCCAAACTGGTAGAGAATTAAAAACTGTATAAAACCCAGTTAAAGTTGAATTTATTTAACTAATAAACAAAATCGACACTACCCTTTTAAAGCTGTTAAAAAGTTACCACTTTTGAAAAGTAATCAAAAATCTAATATTTCTTGGGGTACCTTCTGCTTTTAGGACGGCCTAAGAATTGACCAAAAGTGGTAGCTCCTTTGTCGGCCCCAAAAATGTGTTGTCCCATTCAATGCCATACTATTTTTTTTTGGTAGTTAAATAAATGAAACTTTAACTGGGTTTTATACAGTTTTCAATTATCCATCAGAATTTGTATATTAAACACATACCACAGTTCCAAGTGGATGTTTAAAAGTAAAGCAAATAGAAAAAGTGGTAACTTTTTTTGTCCACTACTGTATAGGTACAAATGAGGCATTGAGAGTAGGGCTGGGACTATTCGAATAATTTAATATTCAAATATTTTACAAGTATTCGAATGCTACGAATAAACTTCGAATATTTGAGTATTCGAATGTTATTATTCAAATACTTCAGTTGCTCAATTATTTTGCGAATATAATTCGAATATCCAAGTATTCGAATACTATTCGAATATTCAAGTATTTTAATATTGATGTATTCGAATATTTACGTATTTGAATACTGATGTATTGGAATATTTACGTATTTGAATCCTGATGTATTCGAATATTTACGAATTTGAATACTGATGTATTCGAATATTTACGTATTTGAATACTGATGTATTCGAATATTTACGTATTTGAATACTGATGTATTCGAATATTTACGTATTTGAATACTGATGTATTCGAATATTTACGTATTTGAATACTGATGTATTCGAATATTTACGTATTTGAATACTGATGTATTCGAATATTTACGTATTTGAATACTGATGTATTCGAATATTTACGTATTTGAATACTGATGTATTCGAATAGTATGGTGTGAAGTAGGTCAAAATTAACTTACAAGATTTCACCCTGACAAATGAACCTAAAGAACTTGATTTATAATTCACACCATATTATTCGAAGACATCAGTATTCAAATATATCAGTATTCAATTTCGTAAATATTCGAATATATCAGTATTCAAATACGTAAATATTCAAATATATCAGTATTCAATTTCGTAAATATTCGAATATATCAGTATTCAATTTCGTAAATATTCGAATATATCAGTATTCAAATACGTAAATATTCGAATATATCAGTATTCAAATACGTAAATATTCGAATATATCAGTATTCAAATACTTAAATATTCGAATAGTATTTGAATATTTAAATATTCGAATAGTATTCGAATACTTAGATATTCGAATTATATTCACCAAATAATTGAGCAACCGAAGTATTCGGATATTCGAATACCGAAAAATTCGACAAATAGTCCCAGCCCTAATTGAGAGCAAAAACGCACTAACCCAAATTGAAAGAAAATTAATTTCTCCTATTTTATACGATTACTACAGCCCATTGGAATACATCATTCCTACTATATAACTCAATTCCGCTAAAACCTCAAAGCCTCAAATGTTCCTTGGCCCATAGACAACAAAGTTAAGTCACAAACAGAGGAAAACAATTCTCTTCAGACTGAAGGTCCACGAATCGAAAAGCTCCCGAGAAAAGGTTACTATAGGTGCAAACTCGATCAACGTAGCAGAAAAATGAATTTCACGTATGCGTCAGCTGCACCTCCCGTTTCTTCTGTGATCTCCTTGCGTGCCAGAAGCAGCCGCCTTCCACTGAAAATATCGTTGCGAGCTCGGGATAATCGAAGAGACGCGGGATATTTCTGCGATTGCAAAAGGGCATTCCTGCGAGGCGGGAGTAGCGAGGCGGAAACAGCGAATTACCTGAAGAACGGCCGTAATAACCGTTGCTTTTTTCCCCGGGGATTCGTAATTGCCGCTTCAGCACGTGAAATGCTATCAGCCGCGAATAAAACGCTCTGTCAAACTCGTGTGCACGCGTAGACGCGTCGCTTAAACTGGTTTACGCGGGCGGAAAAACTGAAAATTATAGGAAATCGCGAGATAGCGGCGGCAGCGATAAAAATGATAATCGTGGAACGAAGCGCGGATGGGATTGTGAGAAGTGGAGATGATAACTGTGAAAAAGTTGATCGTTGATCGATGTGGATGAATTATTTATCGAAAAGCTTGAACCCGCCGATGTAATTCGATCACTGTGATGGCTTTGTGCGTTGCTTCTGCAAGAAGGGAATTGTTTTAGCTTTGCATCCCCTTTGCGAGTGAATGTTCCTTGGAAAGTGTGGTGTCGCGTGGATTAATTTGTTGAGGATGAAGGGACAAGGCGTATTAAGAGCTTTTTTGTGACTTTTTAAGGTCTGACATTGTTATTTGTATTTTTAAATTCGGTATTGAAAGTAAGGGTTGCAAGATAATTTTTTAAATATCGTTGGAGGGTAAGGTTTATTCTTTAGTATAGTTCTTATCAGATTCTAATTGTAAGTGAGAAAAGGTATACCAAAGATGGCCAAATTATTATACTTAAAGAAGAAGGTTTGAGATTTTGTAAGTTTAAGAAAAATGGTCGCGAAAAATATTTAAAAAAAACGCATTTTAACGCTTGAAGTTTCTAGTTTTTAATCAAGGACTCAAATATGTTTTCATCCATTATGATACTGTTTCGTCAAGATGAAACGCAGGAAACGAAGTTTCAGAAATTTTTGCCTAGTTTGAACATATGCACGGGCCAAAAAAAATTCTTCCCGGTAAATCTAACGAAGAGCTTTTATAGAGCAAACATTTCTCTTCAATTTCGTGTTTTTATGGTTTTGTTGTATGATTTTTATTGGCCGAGTTATTCGCGATCAAACCAAAAAAGGTTCTTTTCACTTTGAACACCTATAACTTGCGAACTCATGATCGTAGACAAATTTTCATGAGTGTTTTGGAAAGCTAAGAAAGGGTCCTTTCAGAACCATTAGTTGCAAGTTTAAGATTTTTTTTTAATCGTATTAAATCCATTTTAAAATGATCCCAAAAATTGTCGAAAATGTTTTGAGTATAATAATTTGGCCACCCTCTGTAAAGAGAAATTCTGTCCCGTGCCCTCGAATTTACTAAAAAATATGCTGCTGAAACTTCCTCCCACTTTGAAACACAATTTTAATTTGTTAACCAGCGAAGACCTCAGTTTATCAACTGCTTCTTGTTTCACTGGCTCTTATCTCAAGATACCTATTTCGAATACTGTACAAGTAATTGTGTTACCTGGAAATATTTGCTTATTAATTGCTTATTAAATGCCTGAAGAATTATTATAAGAAGAGTATTACCGCATTAGATGTTTCAGACATGCTGTCCCTGATGCAAACCAGTTAAACTATTAAAATATTATACGCTTTGCGATTGGGGTCAGTACGACTAGCCCATGTTTTTACATTTGTACATATCGATTGCTTACTGCACAAATAGTATATGTCCATTTCTTGTGAAATTGTGTATTTCTTTAATTATAAAGTACCCTTGCTAAAGATGAGCGATACTCCTAAAAATATCGATGCAGTACATCGATACGTATTGACAGCCTTAATATCGATACACTTAATATATCGGAATAAAAATATCGACACACCTAAGTAGTATCGGTGCACGAAATAAAAAACAACAAGAAACTCAAGGTTTAATTAATTAAAGTTTAATCAAAACTAGATTGTTTTATATACGAGTAGTTTTATTTTACAGTATGGACCGTTTATTTTGAAAGTGTGAAGTGGTCCATTTTTTACAAAAATTGGGAGAACGAAACACCTTCATGTACTTCAATGTGAACATTTTACTTATAAACAATTTGTAACTTAAAACTTAAAATATTCGTGTGTTTTAATCAATTAAAATTTCGCGAACAAATGGAATTTAAGTATCGAAATTCTGCACTGGTATGTTATATTCTTCCGGAAGTTCTAGCAAACATTCTTTCCAACATTGTCAAACTCAATATAAAATGAAATTCAAAATAAGCAAACATATTACTCCCTCTTTTACCTTCCCAGAATCCACAGCAAAAAATAATTGAAGATACATTGACACCCAACAAATACTTCATTACTCTAAATTCTAAATTAACTCCGCGATAAATCGGCCGTCTGCAAATCACAGTTGAATTACAATGAAATTGAATATCGTTCGAGTGATGAGTGCCAAGATGATTTCCTAGAAGCGACACCGAAAGGGGGCCCCGACCGAGAGAAACTGATGGATCGATCCCTCGATCCCGCGAGCTGAGCGAGGAAAACGAATCGCGAAGGCGTCACGGCCAGAAGATCGATCCGGGATTAATGATGCATGCACGTATTCCTCGGACTTGCGCGAGAGTGCGTTGCAATAGGGCTTAAAAGCGATGCTCACTCGACTTCCTAGTCGATAGCTCGACGCACGACCCCTGGTGCCACGGTACAAGACGCTCCTCGAACGTACGCGCGAAATCCTTCACTCTTATCGAGGAGAATCCTCGTTCCTTAACGGAATTACAATTTCTCTCCTTCGAGATGGTAAAATCGCACATACTCATCACGAAACTCGACGTTTTTCCCTCTATTCGCGACTTATAGGGGAGGATGCCCAAACCGGAATTTCAAAAAGTTATGAAACTTTGGGAATATGTAAAGGATACATTGGTGTGTATTTCATAATACTTTCGCTGCCTAAATTCACTCTAAGGGGGTGAAATTTACTACTGAAAATTCGGCTATTTTCTGATTTTGTATTCTAACTCGGAAACTGTATGAACTCTAAGTTACCAAATGATAGTTCTAAGTAAAAGAAATAAAATTTGTCTGAAAAATGTTTTCCATTTCTTACAGTTCACGAGTTATAACCCAATTTCAGAAAATAGCCGAATTTTCAGGGGTCAATTTCACCCCTTAGAGTGAATTTGAGCAGCAAAAAAAATTGCGTAATACATACCTATATATCCTCCACATATCCCCAAAGTTTCAGAATTTTTGAAATTTCTGTTAACTGAATCGTTTTATTTATAAATAAACAATAATTCGCTCCCTTTGTACAATTTTTATGAAACTTTTTATCTTCGTTATGAGTCCACTTATTTTACTCAACGTAGTAAAATAACAATAAGTTACAATCGTGTATCAAAGTGGAATGTTGTTTTTGAGGAGAGAATATTTTTGAGAAAATGAAAATATTCATAAACAGTAACTCACTGGAAATAATAGAACACCACTTCTCCGGTTTTTATTCTGAGAGATAGGAAGAAACGTTATTCATTCTCAATTAAGTTTATTCGTGTTACTCGAATTTTATTGCAATGTTGCTGAGCTTCCGATTGACCCTTCCTTTTGGGTTCCTATTGGAGCAGCTCTACTGCTGTGCGAGTTAGCTTTCATTTGATCAAATCTTACTAAGGCGAGGGGCCACTCAGGGGGGCGACCTCAATTATCGGGTGCACCCGTCACGTGGGCAAGGGTCCGTTGAAACGAAACGGCCGAGATATGACGTCTCTGTTTGGAATAGTGAAGGACGACACGGTATAATTGCATGTTTCCGTTTCAGGGTACGGGGGATACCACAGGCAGGGTTGGTGTCAGGCTGGATTGGGCGCTGCCATGTCCAAGGTGAGTCCGCAGAAAAAAATACTATTATACTGGAGAGTCTAGGGCTGGGACTATTTGTCGAATTTTTCGGTATTCGAATATTCGAATACTTCAGTTGCTCAATTATTTGGCGAGTATAATTGGAATATCCAAGTATTCGAATACTATTCGAATATCCAACTATTCGAATACTATTCCAATATCCAACTATTCGAATACTGTTCGAATATCCAACTATTCGAATACTATTCCAATATCCAAATATTCGAATACTATTCGAATATCCAAGTATTCGAATAGTATTCGAATATCCAACTATTCGAATACTATTCGAATATTTAAGTATTCGAATACTATTCGAATATTTAAGTATTCGAATAGTATGGTGTGTTTTATATTCGAAGCTTATTCGTAGCATTCGAATACTTGTGAAATATTCGAATATTAAATTATTCGAATAGTCCCAGCACTACTGGAGCCCAAAAAGTTGACTTGCAATACGCACCAATTACAGAAACGTACCCAACACGGGCAATCTTTCATTCCAAAGCGTTTTTGAAATCTATACTTATTTTGCGTTAGTTTGAAGTTTAAATACTTATGTTGGAAAATAATCTCTTACCTTCGAGGTAGTACCGTCAAGGACCCAGTTCCTGATCAGAACCCAATTGCTGATCAGTTTAGGAAAATGAACCAAATAATAAGCTTCTTATGATACAAATTCATTCTAACAAATTACTAAATAATTATGAAGGATTTTGAAATTTATAAGCAAAATTTGATAGCTCATGTGAAGGTGATCAGAAACTGCCCCCTTTGCATTTTTCACTTTCAAAGTTAAATTATAAAATAATTATGTGCACTTTTTTAAATACTAAATTAAAGATAAACATAGATTTACTGAAATAACAAAAAATGTTTTAAATCTGGTTCAGTTTTCCCTTTACACGTTTAAAAACCCGCGGTAGTTACTCTTAAGTGATCAGGAACTGGGTCCTTAACGGTAGACAAAAGTATCCTACTAAAAAGTTTCACTTTGAGCCCCTACTTGCTACTTTACCAGAAAATTATTCCTGTGTTTGAAATATAATTTTTGTGACTTCTGGGCACCTAAAGCCCAAGTTTGAATATAGTTTCCGCAATCTATTTAAACTATAGCTTCCTACCTGCTATAGTTTCATCTAAACCCTAATATAGCCTCCATTCCAATAACTCTCGACTTGCCCCAGAAGACTAGATCACACCTCTTAAGCCTCTGTTTCCCCAAACTCATTACCAACATTTGCGCACAGCTCTTAAAACGTCACACCCCATTCCCACGGCACTCGAAAGCAATCATCCAATCATTCCACCCCACTACACCTACCGATGCCCAATCTGGCCCCATTGAAACGGTGCAAGTAAACCACCTACTCCCTACTGGAGTCACGGAGCAGTTGGAACGCGACACCCCGACCGCGCATGCCCGCCGCGCGACAAAGAGGCTCGCTGTCCTGGAGGTGGTAGGGCGGCAGGATTAAAATTCAGAGACTCGGGGAACTATTGAAGTCAACGAGAGAAGCCAAATACGAGGTTTCCGTGGGCACGGTCTAACTGTTTAAGTCGACGGGTAAACAGGGGACTACGGGGGATATAAATACGGTAACCCCACGTGTCCCGGCGCGGTTGCCGGGTTCTGAAAGAGTTAAGAGGCGACACACGAGGGGTCGGGCCTCGGGAGGCCGAATATGGCCAGGAATGTGAATTCCTGCCTTACGCACCTCCGACCGGGGGACATTCGTATTCGTGGTGCACGCGAGGTATAGAGGCAATCGGCGGCCCCGCTCGTGTGGGATTGTCTTGTCGAAAGCTCGATTTTCTGGCCCGTCGGCAGATCCCGGGGGCCGATGGGCCGCAGGACCCTGTAGGCGTCGGCCACCCTTTTTACTCAATCCCCTGCGAGATGCATCTCTCGAGACCCTGCGCGCACCTAAAGGGCCGTACCGACTTGTTCGCTGCACCTGCACGATCCGCCGTTGATACCTTCTTCGCTGGGTACCCACGGCGTCGCGATAAGGATCAGGAGCAATAGGTACGAATTCGAAATTGGTATGTCAGTGGTTTATTCCCCCCTGGTGACCGGCGATGAGCGGGGAGCACCGCGTACGTGGAACGTATGAAGAATGCGCTGGCTGGAGGTAGGGCTGGGACTATTTGTCGAATTTTTCGGTATTCGAATACTACGAATATAATTCGAATATTCAAGTATTCGAATACTATTCGAATATTTAAGTATTCGAATACTATTCGAATATCCAAGTATTCGAATACTATTCGAATATCCAAGTATTCGAATGCTATTCGAATATCCAAGTATTCGAATACTATTCGAATATCCAAGTATTCGAATACTATTCGAATATGTACGTATTCGAATACTATTCGAATATTTAAGTATTCGAATACTATTCGAATATCCAAGTATTCGAATACTATTCGAATACTATTCGAATACTATTCGAATACTATTCGAATATTTAAGTATTTGAATACTGATATATTCGAATATTTACGTATTTGAATACTGATATATTTGAATATTTACGTATTTGAATACTGATGTCTTCGAATAATATGGTGTGAATTATAAATCAAGTTCTTTAGGTTCATTTGTCAGGGTGAAATCTTGTAAGCTAATTTTGACCCACTTCACACCATACTATTCGAATACATCAGTATTCGAATACGTCAGTATTCGAATAGTATTCGAATAGTATTCGAATACTTGGATATTCGAATTATATTCGTAGTATTCGAATACTTGGATATTCGAATTATATTCGTAGTATTCGAATACTTGGATATTCGAATTATATTCGTAGTATTCGAATACTTGGATATTCGAATTATATTCGTAGTATTCGAATACTTGGATATTCGAATTATATTCGTAGTATTCGAATACTTGGATATTCGAATTATATTCGTAGTATTCGAATACTTGTAAAATATTCGAATAGTAAATTATTCGAATAGTCCCAGCCCTGGCTGGAGGTGCACGATGGGTATGCGGATTCTGGGTTCCTTCCCTTTATGGCTTTTGGGAAGGATTATTGTTTCGTGGGGAAGATGAGGTAGGGGAGAGGTGCTATAAAAAGGGCAGGTCATAAATGGGACAAACCGAATTGCCAAAATTCTGAAGGCATTGCGCATGCAAGTTATTTTCCTGTTTATGACACCATTAGTGCTCAGTCATTTGACGTAAACTTCACTGCGGTCTCACTTGCAACAGAGTAGTAATCCGCGGATGATGTTTTTCGGCAGTAAAAGTAAAATTTTCGTTGATATTCTGTGTCGTTTTCTGAGGTCAAGATATATACAAAGGGTTAAAGTGTTATATCATTAAAATAGCCTGTATTCAACTGAATCGAAAATACTTAATAGGTAAGCTTAATTGATTGTTTTCTTCTTTTTGAGGTTATTTTATATTAAACTCACTTATAATCTTAAAAGGGACAGCATAACAAGTCATAAAAGGTACAACCGTTTCATGGCTGTCATCTGTCATGGGTGTCATCTGATTCATAGATGACATTGTTTTAAATTATCAATTCTTAGTTGGTGGCGTCTTGTTTCAAATTTAAGAATTAGTGAAGTGACTATTCAAAGCGACAAAATATTGATGATTTATAGTACAAGGAGTTAATTTTTTCATAGATTCCATTGTTTTATTTCATTAAGATTTACAATTATAATTGTAATACTTAATAAGTTCATTTTTATTAACGTGTCCCTTTTATGACTTATAATGTACCATTTAAAACCACCTAGTCATAAAAGGGACATTTCCCACTTATTTGAAAATCGAGGATTTTTTTATTTTCTATTACAATTGATGAGTTTGTAATATACTTTTATTGAAGGAAAATAAACACGCTTTCTATAGATGTACTTGTTTTTTAAATACCTATTATGAAATTGTCAGAAATGGACGCAAAACAAAAGTGTCCCTTTTATAGCACCTCTCCCCTACGGAGTGGGTAATTTGTTAGGGTCTGGGTTAGTATTTGACTTGTAATGATAATACCTGTTAGGGTAGAGTATTGATCGAGTGGTGTTTGTTTTCTGTTGGGCTTAGGTAATGTTTGTTGGGGTCTGCTAAGGGGGTACATGGGTATTAGAAAGCTAAAATCAGAGGTTGCTTCTGGGTTAGATTGTAGAGCCAGTAATAATTTAAACTATTTGATCTTTTAATAATTCTTTCTTGGGGATATAAGGCGTATTTTCAAATAAGAATGTTTATTAAATATTATAAATTAATTGATATACAAGACGTCAAAGTGAGTGCTTGCATAATGCGTGGCTCTATGTGGCGAACACGATGCCGATTGACCGACTCATCTAAGAGCAAAATCGCTGTATATGAGTATTCTTTAACTCACAATCAGAATCTACAATGTGGCACTCGGTCGAAAAATTTTAATAAAAATTCACGAAGTTATTCAAGAAACATCAACTTTGAAGGATTTTACTGAAGCAATTCTGTGATAAATGTTCTTAAAGATGTGCGATCTTAGTGAGCGAGTCCCACATTGTGGAGAAAAGTGTTTTGTAGGTTCAGTAAAAATTCCGTCTTGAGAAACACAGTTTTGAGAAGAACGGCTTCAAAGCTCGCCGAGGTGCGTTTACATACATTGGCCCATTACACATTACCTCTCAAAGATCTTCCTGGTTACATTTACTTCCCAAGTCCCCAGCCCAAAAATCCCTACCAACGGGTAATTTACCATAACATCTCCAAAATGTATGATATAAATTCCTTCTCAGCCACACTTGCATTATTAACGTTCATTGAAATTTTTAATATTCTCTACAAATGTATCAATAGACTCTAGACTATCAAGCTTTCAAATGTATCAATAGACTCTAGACTATCACTCCCAAATTTCGATTTTCTTACTGCAAACAGAAATCATGTGCTGATATTATCTTCTCTAGAGAATCCTACTTGAAGCGAAATCAATTAATTAATTAATTGGTACAGCTACAAATTCACTTAATGTTTCAGAAAAATTCACTTAATGTTCCAGAAAAATTAAGTGAATTTGTAGCAGTACCAATTAATTAATTAATTAATTAATTTCTCTTCAAGTAGGTATCTTTTGATTTTTTAAATCAAAATAATTTTTCTGAAACATTAAGTGAATTTGTAGCAGTACCGATCTACCGATTAATTGACTTTGCGTAATATAAATTAACGCAGTAGTACTCTTGTATTTAATAAGTAATTTTAGGTGTAATTCCTATAGTTATAAACTCTGTAAAGTACATGCATGCTTCATTTTGCGAACTGTTCGATTATCCGAACAATTCGAATTTCCGAACCACCTGGGTCCCAAGAAGTTTGGATAATTGACGCTCTACTGTATTCAAATTTCTATTTAGTGTCACCCGCGACCTCGGAGTGTCAGATACGCTCTAAACTGTCACAGTGTCCTTTGAGAGTTAATCCCCTAGCACCCATAATTTCCCTCGTCACCCCGGAAACGTCATTCCCTTTCCCCTCACCGATGTCCTTTTCCCTTGAACCCCAGGACTCGGGCCTCGATCGGATCTCCGCGCGGGCAAGAAAACGCAAAACGGTCTGGCACGATGCTCAATCCGCGCGAGGGGGTCGCGTTATCGCTTAGCGGGACAGCTTCGATTGCCAGCAAAGAAATAGTGGGACAATTCCGCGGCCACTCAGCCGGCTATCTCTCCGCTGGATGTATAATTCAGAATTGTCCGGCTATATGGCATATGTTTAATGCATGCTGCGGTCCGTGGCCGGTTCTAACCTCGCCTCAGCATTCAATGTTAATACCCCACCCCCGCGCTCGAAAACGCTCAATCGCGGCTTTACCCACGGTCCACTGTAGTCCGTGAAACGACGGTGCAGCAATGGTTTTAGGCAAATTCGATTCTTACTCGCGCTTCTTCCATTCTTCGCTCCCCCGCCGCCTCTCCCGGACTCTTCGATACCTCCGGAGGACTCCTGGTGTCTTTTGTCCTTCAGCTTTTGGGAGTCGCCGCGGCTCCAACAGCTGGGGAACGCTGGCGAATTTTAATCGGGTGTTTAACTCTGGATGAAGACGTGCCTCCTTTTTGGCGGAATTCGCGAAAGCTATGGGTTGCACGAGGGGGCAGCAGAGTGGAAGACACTTTAGTTGAAGGAGATAGGGCATTCTGGTCTGGATTCGCTTTGGTTAAAAGCAGAGATGGGCATTAACTAAATAAACAAATATTTAAATAAGGATCGAATAAACGCTACTTTCAGTTTATTCGGTTATTTCTTTTATTCGACGAGAATTTATTCGTCGATATTTGTTTGTAATAATAATTTTGCCCGACTCTGGTTAGAAGTTGGGTTATTCAAGTGTCTTTTCACTGGGGCTGGGACTGTTTGTCGAATTTTTCGGTACTCGAATATTTGAATACTTCAGTCGGTCAATTATTTTGCGAATATAATTCGAATATCCAAGTATTCGAATACTATTCGAATATTTAAGTATTCGAATACTGATGTATTCGAGTATGGTGTGAATTATAAATCAAGTGCTTTAGGGTCATTTGTCAGGGTGAAATCTTGTAAGCTAATTTTGACCCACTTCACACCATATTATTCGATTACATCAGTATTCGAATAGTACTCGATTACATCAGTATTCGAATAGTACTCGAATACATCGGTATTCGAATAGTACTCGAATACATCAGTATTCGAATAGTATTCGAATAGTATTCGAATAGTATTCGAATAGTATTCGAATAATAACATTCGAATACTCAAATATTCGAAGTTTATTCGTAGTATTCGAATAGTATTCGAATAATAACATTCGAATACTCAAATATTCGAAGTTTATTCGTAGCATTCGAATACTCAAATATTCGAAGTTTATTCGTAGCATTCGAATACTCAAATATTCGAAGTTTATTCGTAGCATTCGAATACTTCTAAAATATTCGAATATTAAATTATTCGAATAGTCCCAACCCTACTATTCATGTGATTTTTCGCTGAATTTAATTTCTGTTTATGTGAAATAGAATGGGGAATTTCGTGGAAGAATGACCACTTTTAAAATTTGTGTATCACTGATAATGTTAAGTTGAAAATGTCAGTAACACTGTGTTACATCAAAATATATAAGGAACAGTTCGTCTTGCTAGAAACCTAACAGCAGCAGTGTTTTTTACAGAAAATTATATATCATAATTAAACAATTTATTTGAACAAATTAATATTTAAATTATAATATTCACAGTCTTCCTACAAAGCCAGGTATCAAACTGAAAATACCTCTCCTTTCTCAGTCTCTGCGTACACTAAATTCAGAATTCTATGTAACGTTAGGATATTTTAGCGATGTTAGAGAAATTTCGCTTCTATGTGCAAAGTTGCAAACTATCGTGAATTTTCAATGTTTTTTTTTTCATTCCACTGACCTGCTGTCTGTTCGCCGATTGAATTACTAGAGGAGCCCTCGCGTGCACTAAATCTCGAGGACGGTGATTTAGAAGCATCCCCGACGCCACTGGGAATGCAATCGACCATCGATCTTCGCGTTAAACCTCCGCTCCTGGTATCTACCTCTGTTGTGCCTGGTACACCCCGCGCTATCCTTCGATCTACAGAGGATCTAGTCAAGATCGATTGATATCCGACCGATACCGATCTATACGACTCGGCTGCTCGCATCGATCCTCGTTCAACCGAACGCGTATCCTGTGTTTATCGGGCCGAAAATAACTCTGGGAGGTCCTCTCGTGAAATCTTACTGTCGCAACGGAACTCCGGCTTTGAGGAATCATTTTAGATTCAGGTCGATAAAGATTCATCGTTCCACGTTCGATATCCTGCTCGATATCGGGTCAATGTATAGGCAAACTGTGTTTGTTGAAAAGCTGTGATATTGTTGTTCGAATGGTAAAATATTCTGTTTGGATAATGATTCTTTCATTTAGAATTAGAGATATCTGGAGATCTGTGTTGTTTGTTTCAAAGGAACGGGAACTTTGCTGGTTAATGTGTAGTGTTGGTGTTTAACTTATTATAAATGAAAGTTAAATTGGGAGTAGTTATGCAGAAAGCTAACAACCCTGAGTGATCTGAAATTGAGTTTTAGTTTGAAGATTTTAATTGCTGAAGAAAAGTAGCTTTATTTCTATTGAGTATATTTTATTTCTTGTTATTGTTTTACAGTGTTTTTAATGGGTTACTTAATAGTGAGTGGCATAATTAAAATTATTTTGAATTTTCTGTAGCTTTTGCATTTTAAGCCCAAAATGGAACTATGGCTTGGTGGATTTAATTATTGTATAATGTCAGAGTTGCTCTATGCGTTGGTAATTGTTTGCAAAAATAAAGATCACAAAACTATGGGATCCTTACTGCGTTTAACTAATTTTTTGTTATTTTGAGGGTTGGTAGCTTTCTCCATAAATAGGCCCAATTGAAGGTCTCCTTTTCCTCGTTGTTAATTCTGTTCTTAATTTTTTTGAGGACGTTATTTTATCGCTTTTGAATATTAGAATATAGAAAAGTCTGCTTACAATCTTCTCAATTCTCGTCGAAAAGCGAAGGTCAGGAACTCGACAATCCTTTGTGACAAAATAATTATTACAAGATTATTATACAGGTAGCTGATGTTTCCCTCCAAAAATCTACTCTTCTGTCTCTAAACCACCTTTCTCCCTGAATTTCGTTAAAACAAACATCAAATTAAGAGTTTTAAAATTTTCTTCTGAGCAATCACTACTGCTGTAGTGCACAAAATTGAAATTATCTATAGAATTATTATTTCACTGAGCGAAAAAATAATCTCGAATAAGTGGAACATTAATACCACCATAATTAGCTTTTAAATTGCTGAGTTCAACAATCGCAGTGCACATTATCTGAACTTCAAAAGCGTGTCCACATTCCACCTTTCGAATATCTTGAGCCACCCTCGGAACTTTTACGTTATCGTGCTCGAAAGGGACTCGTCACTTTCGCGACTCAGAAAAACTACTTCCGCCCGAACGGCGCTTTCGTGTTCCTCTTACGAGTGCAACAGCTGGCTGCTTTGTCTGTAATCTGGGCCCGTTTCTTGTCGGGCGTTGGTGCAGTCCCTCTCTGGACTGCATTCTGTATGCACTTGATCGACGAGAGCTCTCTAGTTGCACGATACGCGCGCATTCGCGTGCGTAAGGTGGTCGTGATGCTCCTGACGAGATTCAACGACGTTAAAATTCTTGAGGGAATACTGTTTCTAGTAGTTGAAGGAGCCTCGAACGAGATTTTGTAATAGTTAGAGGTGCACGCGAAGTGTGATTTAAATAATTCGTAATAACGTTTGAACAGTGGCGGACTTGCCAGGGTGTCAGCTTGCTCGATGGCAAGTGGGTCCTGCGGGCTAGGAATTGCAATTTTACAGACTTTTTCAATTACCGGTAATTCGGTAGAATTTCAATCAAAACCGGTTTACCGTAATTTGTTAAGGTATTGAAAATATAAGAGTAAACATTACAAAAAAAAGTTGTTGTACTCTAATCGAGCATTATAAAAAATATATGCAAATAAAACTGTTCTGAACATAAAATAATGATACTATAACACAAAATAGATATATTTGTATAACTATTGACAATACTTATTAATGCGGATCTTCACCACGAAAACAATGAAAAGAATCTTAACTCACACACATAATTAAATAGTGTTTATTTGACAATTCTTTTTAACAAATAAGCACGCAAAAAACATAATTTGTCCAAACTTTTGTCTCCTGATAAAGCGCTCTCAGATTCTACACTTGTAGATATTTTCTCTTTACTTTTTCTACTTGAAAATACGTATATTTTTTTATGGCTAGACTCAGATTTTTATTTTATATTTTTTGGATCAGAGTTGGTTCTTCATGAGATACTTCGGTTTTCGTCTCTATTAATAATTGTAGTTCTTTTTCGTTGATATCGAGGGAATTAATGAACGCATATAAGCGCTACATCGCTATACATAATTTATGGAATCACCGATAAAAATTTGGCGAATTACCGATAAAAATTTGGGGGTATTTCTCGCGATTTACCGGTATTGCAATCCCTACTGTGGGCCCCTGATGAAGTGGGCCCACTTAAACATCCGACGATATGTTAAAAATGTTAATGAACTTTTAGCAGCTTAAAAATATACTAGACGTTCCAATATTATTATTGTATGCAACTAAAATTTACGTAGTATTAGGTATTATTTAAAAATATCCACCATTTATTGAAAATTAAAAAGAAGTTTAAAAATTCACTTATAACAATCTGTATTTACATTTAGTATCTACTGTATACTGCCAGTAATATGTACAATAGATGTACACTGGAATTACTAAAAAATAGATACATTTAATTCACAAATATTTTAACTGTATTTTTTTGCCACTTAGGAATTTTTTGGAAATTTTATTTATTTTTTATACAAATTAAATGGTAGCCTTATAGTTGTGGGTGGCCCCCTTTATCTTCTAGCCACTAATGTTCTTAGATCCAGTCTGCCAGTGGGTTTGAATATGCAAGTGAGAAATTTGCGGAAATGGTGGTTTACTAGTCAAAGTATATTTTTAAGTGAAAAAATTGGTAGATTAAGAATAATCAGTGAAAATAGGTCAAAGATAGAAGCACATAATTAATTTCCAACCGTGCTAAAGTCTTTCGCAAAGATTATAAGTATCCAATTTATTAATTATTCTAATACCAACCAATATTAAGTAAATCTTTCGAACAAAGGCGAACCTATATAAAATGAAAGCAAACTTATCTCGTATCACTCTATTTCATATAAACCCTGTTCCCTATCTCTGTCCCTCAAATCCCTCCTTAAAATCTACCTAGTATTTTGTCATTTTTCAAAATAGGTTCGTTGAAATATTTGAAATATTTGAAAATTGAAAATATACGTGGTTCGTAAAGATCTATAATCAGTCCAATATATTTAAACCTAACTACTTTTCAGATGGTTAACATATACTATCTGAAATACATTATCTGCCTGTACACCTATTAACAAAAAATTATACTAGGCTGTTACGAAATAAGGGCAACATTTTTTAAATTGAATGAAGAAAAACATGGACGACACAAAGAAAATAATAAAACTTCGGTTTTCTCGGTTATTTCGAAGTGCCAGGACATTTTAACTAAGAAAGGCAGTATACACCCTCGTGCTCCGAAATCCAAGGCACCTAGGGTAAATGTACCAGTAAATGAACACGTACCAGTGAATGGACATTTCATATTAAAATGAGTAAAATAAGTTATGAAAATAAGCAACTAATTAATTAGAGACTTCTTTCAATTTCTTGCTTCATATCCAAACAATTTCTGCAGCACGCGGAATCAATCGTGCTGCAAACATAATTTAATAAAAGTGCTCATTCATTATACTTAAGTGTCCATTTATTGGTGTGTTTACCCTATAACATTATCCCATTCATCATAACTCACCCTGCATCATCCACCACACAGCGACGCCGCGTTTAGGCAATACAGGGACAATTTAAAAGTCAACCATCCGAAAAGAATCCGGCCAAGCCCATTTCCCTCTATTTCAGCTCCATTCTGCCGAGATGAACGTCACGAGCGTCGCTCGACTTCTTTAGGAGTCGCTGGGAAGTCCGCGGAGAAACTTATCGGCCGGCCCAATACGCGGGCGCTTATACGCGCTGCGGCATAAATTTCAGTGTGGCCCCATCCATATTTGAGCAACCGGTTATATTTCAATCTCGTATGGCCGTTTCCTCCCCCTCGCGATCGGCGCCGGAACACAGCTCGTGCCGGTCGTGTTGTCCCGTGTAGACGGGCCACAGTACGGCCGCCATTGTCTCGGTTGCAAATTTTTCGCGTGTAGAAGCATCGGGGGCAGCGCTGCTCCGTAGGGGGTACATCGTGTCGGTTTCTCCTGTTGCGCGCACGCTGCGGACCGCTCCTGTGTCCCGGGCCGTGTCGTACGAGCTCCCTGGACAAATGCACGTATTTGCTTGGCTACCGGTTCGCTAATGCCCCTGGTGTAGAACCGGCTGGAATTAGGGCCAGGGAAGCTGCTGCTGCGCGAGGTAAAGCCAGGAGGGCACGGATCCTGCACCCCTGTATGCGTGTGCTGGAGAAGTAATGATGCAAACGGGGGCTGAGGGGGAAGTTTATGGTTTAGAGCAGTGACATAGGAGGGGTGGAAAATAGATTTTCTTGGGGCTTGTAAAGGGGGGTTCTAGTGGGCCCAGTGCATGGTGTTGTGGGAATATATAGGTATGTACTTATAGTGGTCATGGTTGTTGATATTTTACTAGGGTCTATGAAAATTATTTTAATGTTTGGATAGTATTATTCAAGTTGGAAGCTACTTAAGGTAAACGTACCTATTATGAAACGCTTTTCGATGGGGTTATGCAATTGTCATCTAATTTATAAAATTTAGTGGGTTAGCATTGAAAATTTGCATACCATTCGATAGGCCATTGTTTTGTGATTATATAATGAGCCATGAAATGTATATTTATTATAAATAAAAAATAATATGATTAAAAAACTAAATGAAGGACCTGTACGTATTATGAAACACTGTTTTCGTACCATGACCCGGTGTTTCATATTCAATGTCCCTATTATGAAACGCCCCGTCAGGTTAGGTTTTTGATATTTATTAAAAAAGTTTGAATTACGCATACTTACTCGTATTTATGATGAAAACGTGAATATAATATATTTTATAAACGCTCTAGGGCAGTTTAAATAATGAACTATTTCTCTTTTTCACTGGAAATATCTAATTATCAAAGCTGAGGCGTGTGTTTCATGAACTGGTACAACTATGTGAACACGGGTCCGTGGTCTTGGAACACGCTTCCGAACCGTTCCATAAAGCGGGACATTCAAAAAATTGAGGTACACAATATGAAACGGTTATTTTTATCAATGAATTACATTAAAACCATTTTTTGTAATAGATTATTGTATAATAATACTTATGTTGGTGAATTTGTACAGAAAAGAATGTATAAATATCGATAGAATGTTTGGCAGTTGCTTATATATGCCATAACTATTTCTTATTTCGTTATTTGTGATGCTGTTTCAAGAAGGGGACATGTTTGGGAAGGTGTTTCATAATAGGTACGTTTACCTTACATGTTTACACACATGGAACAGTGATGATGATACTGGTGATGTATTAAGGGGTCATTCTCAGTCAGGAGGCCGAAAAAAGGGTGATATTTGGGAATTTTTTACTCGAAAGCTATAACACATTTCTCAAAAATTCTTGTTTCCTTTTAAAGATTGCATCTAGTACTGTGTATGGTAATTTTTTTATTTAAAAATATTTATTAATAACAAAGTTATTGTCCATCTCTCAAAGGTCCTCTCAAAGAAAGGCTTCTGCGGTGACCACTGCTGTTCGAAAGTCGATCATCTAAATTAAAAAATTCAAAAGAATTTACTTAGTATATTATATTATCTTGTCTTTGAACGAAGGATTTTTCGAAATATTGATTTGGGAAAAAATGGCGGATGTTTAAAGTAAAAGTTTCAATTTTCATCATAAATCGTGCCTGATTTTCGTCAATTCAAAGAAAACTAAGCATTGGATAAAAAAATCCTTCGTACAAAGACTAGTTTATTGTTCCTATAGTAAGCTTGTAAAATTTGAAGTAAATCGGTTGAATGGTTTTTTAAATATTTTGGTCACCGATTTTGAAAGAACCGTTCGAGTGATGGACAATAACTCAGTTATTGATCAATATTTTTAAATAAAAAAATTACGATGCACGGTACTAGATGCAATCCTTAAAAGGAAAAAAGATTTTTTGAGAAATATGTTATAGCTTTTGAGTACAAAATTTCCAAAGACCACCCTTTTTTCGGCCTCCTGACTGAGCATGACCCCTTAAAGTATGTTTTGGGGTGCATTAGTATCTTGTGGGGTGCATTGGGGTGAGTATGATCGGTGGATGTTGGAAGAGGATTAAGTAGTTTATAATTCCTATTAGTGGTAGTATTCGAATGCTGGCAATATCCAGGTACTCGATCAGCGCACGGAATACTCAAATGGTCAAGTATTCAAATTATATTCCCGAAATATTCGAATACTGAAGTATTCAAATTATATTCCCGAAATATTCGAATACTGAAGTATTCAAATTATATTCCCGAAATATTCGAATACTGAAGTACTCAAATTATATTCCACGAAAACCCAAATACTGAAGTGTTCGAAGTATTTTCCATACATATTCGAATACTCAAGTATTCAAATTATATTCCCCGAAAATAGGAATACGCGTGTATTCAAATTCTATTCCCCGAATATCCGAATGCTCAGGTACTCCAAATTATATTCCACGAAAACCCAAATACTGAAGTGTTCGAAGTATTTTCCATAAATATTCGAATACTCAAGTATTCCAATTATATTCCCCGAATATACGAATACTCATGTATTCAAATTATATTCCCCGAATATCCGAATGCTGCAGTATTCAAAATTATATTCCCCGAAGACCAAAATACTGATGTTTTCGAATTATTTTCCCTAAATATTCGAATACTCAAGTATTCAAATTATATTCCCCGAAAATAGGAAAACGCGTGTATTCAAATTATATTCCCCGAATATCCGAATGCTGCAGTATTCAAAATTATATTCCCCGAAGACCAAAATACTGAAGTTTTCGAATTATTTTCCCTAAATATTCGAATACTCAAGTATTCAAATTATATTCCCCGAAAATAGGAAAACGCGTGTATTCAAATTATATTCCCCGAATATTCCAATACTGAGTTACTCCAAATTTATTCGCCACATATTCGGATACTCAAGTATTCCAATTATATTCTCCAAAAATTCGAATACCCAAGTAATCGAATTACGTTCATCGAATATTCGAATACCGAAGTTATATTCGCCAAACATTCGAATACCGAATTTATATTCGCCAAATATTCGAATACAGTAAAAGTCCGGTGAATAGTCGCAGCCCCAACTCGTGCACGCAGAAGGGTGGGGTGCCGGGCATCGGGCGTGCATGTGACTCGGTCGCGCGTTTGACATCGTCGGCGGACGTGGAGGATCCATTGTTCGTGCACCGTGCGAATCGCCGGCCCCACAAATAATAACATTTCAGCGGGACGATAAATAAAAGCGGCCCTCCAAAGTGCACACGAGGACTGGCGCCACTCTGGTAGCAGTCGGCGCGCTGCACACGGAGTCTGCATTCTCTCGTACGATGCACTGACGTAACCGAGATGCTTCGCCGATAGCGTCGCGGACTTTATGTCATAGCCTTGAGTGCCTGTGCTCGAGGAGGGAATCGATGGGCCAGGCTCGAATGTATTGAGTGCATCGAGCTGGTGGAGCAGATCTAGTAAACCTGACGCACTTGCAGCGTTGCTTTTGGACATCAGTATTTTGAGGTCTTGGGTGCACCAAAGTGGGTGGGTGTTTTTAGCCTGCGGAGCTTTGTAGCGGGGAAAACACATCGGGTGGATGTGGGTACCGTTTGAGAATATCGCTTTGCATTCGATTTTAGCGAATTTCAAGCAATTCTCTAGTGTTTGACAAGTGTTTGATGTACATATACATATACACGTGGAATTTAATGTTGAAGTATTGCAAAACAGAAAATGAGAGTATAATGAGCAACGATCATTCCTCTAAATTATTATTAATATACTGTAGAAAATTCTGTAAACGATAGTAAATTAAATCGTCATAAAGAAGGTGTAAAAAATTTGTTTGTGATCAAAATTTGCAGAGTAATTGATTAAATCGTTAATAATAAATCAACCAATTCAAAAACTATTTAAGGAAGATAATTCAAGATGTTAGCTATTAGCAATTTGTAATTAAATACAATGCTCTAAATGTCCTCTTGTTTTAAAAGTTTTTCGTTGCTCATGCTGCAAAATAATTTAGAATTATTTTGTTAGAACTACAGTACAAAACACTTATAATAATAAGAAAAATACGAAATGAGTAGAAATGTCACCAGAGATGTCATCACGGTACCTAAAGCCTATAGCATTAAATTGATCAATTTATGCATACATAACCATCACCAATCTTAAATTTTATTTTTATCACGACTGCACATAATCGCATTGTGTAAAGAAATAAAATAAAAGTTCATATTTCAATTTGACAAGAAACTTGAAAGAAAGATTCTAATTTTATCTTCTTCCTCAATCTCTGAACTACTTCATAACCACTCATATAAAAAAGAATATTACAAACAGTCTCCCACAATTAAAAAGAATAAATTAATTCCCCACCACTGCTATTGTATTCCACCAAGCAAGTACCGGCGGTTGAATCAAATTTTTCACGGTTCAGGATAAAAAGTGAACGCATCCGCGACTTAACGACCCCGCGTATTAATTCCTGCTTCGCTCTCGCGTGGCGCATTCGCGCGCAAACGGATCCAATTATAGAAATCTATGCCATAATAGTCGGCCAGGCCGCAGGAAAGAAGCACCGAATGCAAATGCAGTGACTCAACGGCATAAACTCTGCGAACCCGCAGAATTACGGCGCGAAGCGTGTCGTTTGTAACACGACAGCGCTTACAACTATCGTCCGCATGGGTCCTAATGGAGCAAAGATTACTTATCGGGGGGCAGTGAAAATGCATTCCTATTATTCTTCCTAGGCTCTACGTTACAGGGCCGACGTGCGCGAACGATATCCCCCAGTGCTTCTTATTCCGTGCACGTGGAGGTGAAACTCTCGCTTCCACGAGTTAATGGAATATACAGAATTACTCAAACGCACCGGTTCGGTTTATCTATCTTCTTTAGGAGGATTGGTATGCTTCTTGTGCAGAATATTATATTGGAATTAAAGCTAGGGCTGGGACTATTCGAATAATTTAATATTCGAATATTTTACAAGTATTCGAATACTTAAATATTCGAATATTTTACAAGTATTCGAATACTTCAATATTCGAATATTTTACAAGTATTCGAATACTTAAATATTTGAATAGTATTCGAATACTTAAATATTCGAATAGTATTTGAATACTTAAATATTCGAATAGTATTCAAATACTTTGATATTCGAATAGTATTCAAATACTTTGATATTCGAATAGTATTCAAATACTTTGATATTCGAATAGTATTCGAATACTTGGATATTCGAACAGTATTCAAATACTTGGATATTCGAATAGTATTCGAATACTTGAATATTCGAATAGTATTCGAATACTTAAATATTCGAATAGTATTCAAATACTTTGATATTCGAATACTTTGATATTCGAATAGTATTCAAATACTTTGATATTCGAATAGTATTCAAATACTTTGATATTCGAATAGTATTCAAATACTTTGATATTCGAATAGTATTCAAATACTTTGATATTCGAATAGTATTCAAATACTTTGATATTCGAATAGTATTCGAATACTTGGATATTCGAATAGTATTCGAATACTTGGATATTCGAATAGTATTCAAATACTTGGATATTCGAATAGTATTCAAATACTTGGATATTCGAATAGTATTCAAATACTTGGATATTCAAATACTTGGATATTCGAATAGTATTCGAATACTTAAATATTCGAATAGTATTCAAATACTTAAACATTCGAATAGTATTCGAGTACTTGGATATTCGAATTATATTCGCCAAGTAATTGTCCAACTGAAGTATTCGAATATTCGAATACCGAAAAATTCGACAAATAGTCCCAGCCCTAGTTTATACGAGATTTCGATATGGGTCAGGAATGACCCGGGTCCGTCTTCCAAGAATTACTCAGAAACTACTATACCTATACTACCCGATGAGCCACATAAGTGTCCAATGTCCAGCGACCAGTCCAAAGGAGAATAAAGGCGGGTCCCCACATATCAGTTCCGCGACATCGGTGTGAGTGTTAAAAACTATCGTTTGCCTGTTTTGGAACGGAGCAGTTCGCGCCTGTCCGTCCCAGTTACCAACGCTGACAGAAAGACACCGACGGCCCCGAGCCGTCGCGGAGCTGGTACGCGTGAATCCGCCTTAAGATCGATTCCAGAGACCTGGATAACGTGCCCCGTCAGCGGTAGAGGCACGAGAGGGTTAATCGAGCCGCGCCTTGGTATCGAGGGGCGAAAAATCGTTGATCCGCAGCGGCGCGTACACCCTTTGTCGCGTCGACGTCCGCTCGCGTGTTCGTGGCGCGTACATACGCGCGTAATCCTGCCGCGGGAAGAGATAGCCGCCATTCAGGATGGAAAAAGGGCGGTCGCGACACGGCAGCGGCGAGCAGCAACAGCAACAGCCAGGAGAGAGAGTCTCAGGTGGCCATTTAAGGCAGGGACATTTCGTTCTGTCACCGTGTTCCGTGTTCAGCGTCGGCCAGCGTTGCGAAGAGGCCACCTACGCGCGCCGGTGGTCCTCCTCCCTTAGCGGTTGCATTGTTTTATAAACGGCCGCCATTTCTCATGATAAGCAGAGTAAAACGAAACTAGACACGGGGCCCCTCTCCTGCGGCCCGTCGAACCGAACGGGGGAATCCCGTCGTCGTCACATCTTCGCGTTCTAGACTTTAACTGACTTTACTTGTCCTGATTTCGGGGACAGCTTGCTTGCTCCGTTCTTTTTGTGGCGGGCTTTCAATGGCGCTGGGTTTGGCAAGTTTGATACGGGGCAGTCGTGTGGGTCACGAGTTGTGTTTAGATATGCGGTGGGGAGTGGTAGTACTTGTTTCAGGGGTTTCTTCTTCGAAGCCTCGAAAAACATGGGTGTTTTCAGGAGTTTGGAGATAATAAACTACTGGGTGGGTTGGTCTCTAAGTTTATATACCTACAGCATATTTCACTCAACTCTATCACCTGAAATGGTTCTGCTATACCTATTTAAACATTTAAAGTTTCATGAAAATGTTTACTACAGACGTAGCATAGTGTATTGTAATAATAGTTCTGTTTTGTTGGGAGGATGTAAGGGCAGAACACGGGTTAGGACGCTGGAAAAGGGGATTTTTGAGATTTTTTTAACAAAGAATAGTAAATTTGATCATTCCAAAACTTTAAGGGTTTTTTAATATATTATAATACGATACAAAAAATGAATTTAATTGAAAAATTTGAAGTTCTCCACGCCGAAATTAGTAATCTCAGGTAGGGCTGGGACTATTTGTCGAATTTTTGGGTATTCGAATATTCGAATACTTCAGTTGCTCAATTATTTGGCTAGTATAATTCGAATATCCAAGTATTCGAATTACAAATCAAGTTCTTTGGGCTCATTTGTCAGGGTGAAATCTTGTAAGCTAATTTTGACCCACTTCACACCATACTATTCGAATACTGAGGTATTCGAATAATTATATTCGAATACTCAAATATTTGAAGTTTATTCGTAGCATTCGAATACTTCTATAATATTCAAATATTAAATTATTCGAATAGTCCCAGTCCTAATCTCAGGTACCTCTCTCTGGTAACTCTATCCCAGGTACCTATCTCTTGTAGCTTTCGCTCTTGGGATCGTTTTATTGCCGAATCGAAAAATAGTTACCCATGTCAGTACTATTACTTGAGCTACATTTCAACACAGTTTCAGATTTTTTTAATTTTCGAGTTGCCAAACTTCGCTTGTATATACTTCGAACATTTGAGTACTATTCGAATACATCAATAGTATTCGAATAAATACTCAAATCTTCGAAGTTTATTCATAGCATTCGAATACTTGTAAATACTTATGTATTCGAATACTATTCAAAAGAACTTGATTTATTAAATATTCGAATAGTATTCGAATACTTGGATATTCGAATAGTATTCGAATACTTGGATATTCGAATTATATTCGAATACTTGGATATTCGAATTATATTCGAATACTTGGATATTCGAATTATATTCGACAAATAATTGAGCAACTGAAGTATTCGAATATTCGAATACCGAAAAATTCAACAAATAGTCCCAGCCCTAATCCACACAGCATAACTATAATCAAGCACACAAATTACTAGTCGTTCATTCCATTGAAATTATCGTCATCAAATAATGCAACGAACCTGAGGATCGCCCATTGTTCGTCGCATCCCAACAAATCCCCTTCTAGATTCACCCACCAATCATCTCGAGAGGTGGTAGTAACTTTCCCCACCGTTTTTCTCGCATCCTCCGCCGGGCTCCGCCGTATTTCCGCGCTTCTCGTTCCTCGCCCGTCCCGTGGAATCCCCGTGGCCTTTTATTCCTCGCGGAACGCTCTGCGCGCCGTGGTGCACGCGTGGGCGTTGGACTGCGCCAGCGCGCGTAGGTGCATCGCGCCGACATTGTCCCGCGATTAACACTTTGATCCCGGTGATATTTAAGCGGGACCTTGGCTGGTGGTAACCTCTCGCGGAGGTCAATGCGGCATGTGGTATCGTAAAAGGTCGTGAACGACCGATTTTGCATGACACGCCGGGTCTAACGAGCAGCATTTCGTATTGCGCCTCGCTGGGATGTAGTTGCTAACTCGAAGGCACAGTCGAGTGGCGTATGAAGCAATATTCGTGAATGTACAAGCTGCTGAATGGTGTTATTTGCTGCTCATTACTGGGCTACATATATTTGGTCACATTTTTGTGTAGGGTCGACCGAGGACTTAAGGAGAATAGTTAAACATTAAAATACTAGTTTTGTATTATATATTTGTAACTAGCACCCCTTTGGCTTGAACTTTAATAATACAAAGTAAAATCAAACTTAAAAATCTTTCTTCTGCAAACAATAAAATAATTTAAAAGAAAATTAAAACCGACTTCAAAAAAATAAAAATGCACTAACAAGTAAAAAATTATATTTTCTCTTATTTAATCTACGACTCTCATATTTTTTAAGTCAAATTACACAGATTTACACAGTGCAAATAATGAGGCGCCGACTTGAAAAATACTCATATTTTTATATAGTCGTAGATTAAATAAGGGGAAAATAATTTTTTACATTTTAGTGCATTTTTATTTTTTTTGAAGTCGGATTTAATTTTCTTTATTAAATTATTATATTTCTAACTTTTTAGTTTTGTATACATTGTCACACCATGCCGAGGAGATTGCGCGTATGTACATAAATTAATAATAATTAGGTGACAATACTCTTTATTATTAACCAGAACTGGCAAAATAGCGCCCTGTTTCGATTAAAAAAGGTTATCAAAATCGGTCCATATGCTGAGGAGTTATGTGGGAACAAACATAAAAAAAATACGTACGGGTCGAATCTACAACCTCCACCCTTTTAAAGTCAGTTAAAAAATCAAAACTTGGGGCGAATCTGATAATCCAGAAATCTCTGAAAAAACTTAAATTTTCATAACAAAATCATTATAATCAACTTACACAAAAATCTAATTTAATGACAGCGAAGTCAAGTGACATATTTCGATGAGATAATAAATAAAAAATCGACGAGCTCGCCATTTATTCTCTATATGTAATTATACATGTATCTCAATTAGTTCCTCGTAGGTATGCGCTCAATGTTTCTTTCTTTGTCTTGTCATTGAAAATATGCTCGAAGTATGTGCAGAATTCACGCCAATTAACTATCCTTTCCAGCATCTTAGCAAGCACCTTTCTATGCTTCTGACACCACTAATGTCTGAAGAGGATGCTGAATATGTCTCTGGGAGATCCGACTTGTCTGCAAGATACTTGGGAGTATTATTGATATGCATCCTGTTGGTTGAATGTCATCGATATATCTCTGCAAGGCAGAGTCTGTGTTCCGTGTGCACAGAAGCTCGTTATGCAATTAGAACAGATCGTATCTCCTGTTTTATCGTGGATTTGTTGGAGAAAATTGTGAGAGACGAAAAGGTCAAGAGGTCTAAGAATGTCTATCTTCCTGTGACTTTTGTTACTATTTACAAGTGCAACAATGCACTTGCAAAGTTCAATTGTATATACGGTTTTTAGGTGGAGTTGTGTAACCTTCTGAGGCAGGTTTTTGTCTACCCTGGATATTCTGCTTCGCAGAATGAATCTTAGTGTCCAGTTAATAAATCTCTAGATATTTTAAATTTCATAATGAGTGAAAATAGAATAGTTTTTAACGAGAAGTCTTCTTACAATTATATCGTGATTCACACATAATTCCCCCAAATTTCAACAACATTATTCAGTGCAAATAAGAATTCTTCTAGTTACTTCAATCAATGCATTTTCAATAACTTGATCGATTCCACATCGACTACCGTTAAAATCACTCTCATTTCTGCAATAAACTTCCAATCAACTAGGGCTGGGACTATTTGTCGAATTTTTCGGTATTCGAATACTTGAGTTGCTCAATTATTTGGCGAATATAATTCGAATATCCAAGTATTCGAATACTATTGGTATATTTAAGTATTCGAATACTGATGTATTGACCCACTTCGCACCAGCGAATACATCAGTATTCGAATAGTACTCCAAAACATCAGTATTCGAATAGTACTCGAATAGATCAGTATTCGAATAGTACTCGAATAGATCAGTATTCGAATAGTACTCGAATAGATCAGTATTCGAATAGTACTCGAATAGATCAGTATTCGAATAGTACTCGAATAGATCAGTATTCGAATAGTACTCCATAACATCAGTATTCGAATAGTACTCCAATACATCAGTATTCGAATAGTAGTCGAATAATAACATTCGAATAATATTCGAATAATAACATTCGAATACTCAAATATTCGAAGTTTATTCGTAGCATTCGAATACTTGTAAAATATTCAAACATTAAATTATTCGAATAGTCCCAGCCCTACAATCAACAGAAACCCTTGCAATGACCTTTTAAATGAATCAGTAATTAAAAATTTTCAATTTCCCATCTCCATTTTCTTTCAAACACAGTTGAAACACCGCGACCTCTATCAAGACGAAAGAAACTTTCATTTATCCAGAAGAAGAAATGCCAACATGGTTGCAAATAAGTTGCTGCTCCCAGAAGAAAACCACACGATTCTATTAGTTGTCGGTATCAATCAAGCTTTCACAAAACTGTAATTTAAAAAAGAAATGTCGTTTTTCCGGCCGAGATTCCGCTCCAGACTCATTCATATTGCATGATATTATCGTGAGTCGTGCTCGAGCATTCAGCTTCTTGCGATCATTCATGTAGGCCGTTGATTAATATGTATGCGAGACATAATCTTTACTACTGTTGCATCGCCGTTAGATAAGACCGTAGGAGGCTAACCGTTACACAGCGTGTAGAGACGCACTCGTACCGCGTGCAAGGATGAGTCCTCTGTGCAAGCTTTCGTCCTCAGCGAGTACTATAATAGATAGAATATTAAGTTTCAATAACATGAATGATAATTCGATGCAACACGCGAGATAAGTGGGAGTACACACTTGTCACTCTGACTTTTGGCAACAAGCTCGCGACTGATTAGATTGCGCAGGGAAGTGAAAAAGGAGAAAACATGTGTCACTTGTGACATTTGCACTGATAAAAATTATTGTTAGAATTTCTTTCAATGAAGATACTTTTTGGACGTAAGTTGATAAGAAAGTCTGATAAGAAAATTAAACACTTCCAAATGAAATTCATTTTTCATATTAATCAGTATTAATTGATATCCTCACCTAAGTTCGTTAAAAACACTTCACTTTTCATTGAATTCGGTTAATATCAAACCCAGTGATAAGTATCTTCAACCAAATCAGTCTTGAACAATATTTTACAAACTTTGATTTGAGAAACAAGAGGAAGTGCAGTATATTTTGAATTCTGTCGGTGAGTGAAGGTAACTTGGAACACTTGTACCTTAACAAAGTCGTTACTTTCTGTGATTTTTTAATTAGACCAAACTTTCAGGTAATTTTTGTTTTTCATTATTACTGAGAGTCTGGAATATAAAAATTCATTAATTCCCCTATGGTATTATGCAGTTGTGTTTGTTCCCATTAGGACTGGGACTATTCGAATAATTTAATATTCGAATATTTTACAAGTATTCGAATGCTACGAATAAACTTCGCTCGAATATTTGAGTATTAGAATGTTATTATTCGAATACTGATGTATTCGAATAGTATGGTGTGAAGTGGGTCAAAATTAGCTTACAAGATTTCACCCTGACAAATGAACCTAAGAACTTGATTTATAATTCTAACCATACTATTCGAACACATCAGTATTCGATTACTAAAATATTCGAATAGTATTTGAATACTTGGATATTCGAAATATATTCGAATACTTGGATGTTCGAATAGTATTCGAATACTTGGATATTCGAATAGTATTCGAATACTTGAATATTCGAATAGTATTCGAATACTTGGATATTCGAATAGTATTCGAATACTTGGATATTCGAATTGTATTCGAATACTTGGATATTCGAATTATATTCGAATACTTGGATATTCGAATAGTATTCGAATACTTGTATATTCGAATAGTACTTGAATACTTAAATATTCGAATAGCATTCGAATACTTGGATATTCGAATTATACTCGCCAAATAATTGAGCAACTGAAGTACTCAAATATTCGAATACCAAAAAATTCGACAAATAGTCCCAGCCCTAGTTCCCATCCGCTGTCGTAATTATTTATACATCTTAAACAAACTGGTATTCCAAATATCCTGCACTTCTTCTACCATTCGACCTACAAACAATTTAATTTACAAACCGAGAGACTTTATATCTTTAAAACAACCAAGTACTTTCCAAATACATCTGTTCGTTCTCCAATTCTTCCTATACTCACAAAGGTGCATAGCTGCAAATTATTTCCACCCCAGAACCTTTGTGTGGATGCAACAATAACAGAACAATTTTCCCACTACTAGTTTCACAAGTCATCGTTAATTTTCTGACACGACGGCATGACTCGGAGGCAATGGTGGATGTCATTTTTCTCACGCGTCGCGCTCCGCCACAAGTAGTATAGGTCTGTGCGTGTCAGACGAGTGAAACCTGCGTGAAAGTTCCTTGTGTTCCGCGCATGGGAACGACCGATACGAGGGATCGAAACGCGATAGGTATGCCGATGATTTCGAGTGGCACTCGAGTAACTCATGCACCGATTAAGTGCTGCTGGGACTCGAGGAATCGAGGGCCGTGCGTGAGCGTGGTCGAGGAGTGTTGGTTTATCGCTGGCCACGAATGTTGCGACACGTTTTCCAGTTGATCCACGCTTCAAACATATATTTGATATCGATGTCTGCTCGACCGTGTGCTTACTTAGATTTTCGCGAAGTTTAAAATACTGTTACAATCTCTGTGCAATTACAAACAGCGATAGGGATGTTTCAGTTTCCACATCGCGTTACGGATCGTTTCAGTGGAAATATTATGAATTGGATTTAATTTATTAGTAAGCGAATTGAATGTAGGGGGTTTTATTTTCAGTAAGAAAATTTTGAGACTAAAGTTGTGGGAGCTGAGTATTTTTATAATTTTAACTGGACACTGGCTGATAGTAGAATTATTCTCTGGTTTGGAACAACATGGTTGCTTTTTTCTGTGGATAGTGTTGAGGTGGAAAATGTGAGGGGTAACTTTCAATGACACTCAGGGAAATTGTTCGTAATAGCTGGAGGGTATAATGAAGTTTCTGAAAATTATTTTCTGTGTAATAGTAGCGTTAATAAAATTAGGACTGAAAAGTTGTTGCTATACTTGTTACTTTATTATGAAATTAATGATAGACTTATTATGCATTGCATGTGTCATCTCATGAAAGCATGCAGCTATGCATTCTATGAGTCATTGAACAAATTATCGATAATAAGTCTATCATTTTATTTCATTAATAAATGAATTTTCGGTTTCCTCTATTGATAACACTGCATTTATCTGTAATAAATTATGAATTCTCATATTTTCATGGTATTATATTTGTAGTTGCCTAAAACTCAGATTCTTATGAAAGAAAACTCAATATGAATGGAGTAGGAAAATTTTTTTTTGGAATTTATTTTTTCCATAAATTATATACTTCTTATCTGCATTATCTTTTATTCTCCAACAACAATGTCTCTACCGTAAAAGTAGCAGTGAAGCTTATAAGACGTTTGAAATTAAATTTAAGAAGTGTATATATGTTTGCCTTGACACACCTTTTTCATTTCTCAATCGTGACATCATGGATTTATGATGAAATGACCACTTCCTTGTTCACGTAAAACTCGAATGAAGTAAGCAACGGCGTTGAAATCATCGGAAGTGCCGTTCCCAGTGTCATCAGTAATTCAAATACTAAAGCAATTTTGTATTCCATTCGTCCAAGCCTACATAATGCTACTTTCAATGTCAATGATAGATTACATATTTAAATGTATTTTACATATTATCATGAGAATCGAACTGTCACTGTTTCCCACGTTTTCAATGTTATTCATTAATCGGTAATCTCTCTAATAATACTATTACTACCGTAACCAATTCATTTAATTATTCCCGCAATATTATATCATTACCGATGAACTTATCATCATAAAAGATATTTTTAATGTAAAAATTTTAGTCTCGATTCACCCATACCACAATAAACTATTTTGTTTTACTTTTGTGTACTATATTATGAGAAGAATTCATAAGAAAATTTTTCTGGTTCAATAACTGTGGGGTGCCTCAACAAAGGTAGATTTATTTATATCAGTTGATTAGACTACTTAATTAATTTAATGTGATTCTGGTAAAACGTAAATACCACCTTTTCAATATTATTCATTAATCTGTAATGATACTATTACTAATTATTCCTGCAATATAATATCATTATCCACAAAGTTACTATCATAAAAGACATTTTTAATGTAAAAATTTTAGTCTCCACTCACCCATATCACAATTTTGTTTTACTTTTTTGTGCTATATGACGAGAAAAAGTCATAAGGAAAGTTTTGTGGTTCAATAACTGTGGGGTACTTCAACAAAAGTAGATATATATTTATATCAGTTGAGAAGGCTAATTAATTTATTGTGATTCTGGTAAAACATAGGCAATTTCCAGAGAAATCTACTCATGAACTTAAATTTATTCAAAAACAGTACATCTGAGAAAATATATGGGATATCATTAACACATTATTAACACTTCAACCATAAACTACAATACCCATAACGGTCTGTGGATCACAGAATACTCCATAAATGAAATGACCACTGCAAAATTATCATATTTGTGCATGCTGTGATGAAATGCACACTGCACAAAAGTATCTATTAAGCAATCACTCAAAAGTTCCTCCACACAAAATTTCATCTGCGTCGCCTTAAATTTCTACACCCAACTGTTATCTGGTTCCTCCAATTCCAACATAAAAAATAAATTCACCGATATATAACCCCGATATGCGAATGCAATCTTCGTCAACAAATTTCTGAGTCACCGTGAATTAAAATGAAATTACAAACGCTTTTTTCCTGAAACCTTCAGAACTAATAGGACCGATAAAATCTGTAAATTTCACTGCGTAAATCAGAACTTTCCTGAGAATCAATCCTGGCTGTCCACGAGTCACCAGCCGTCCCATAGACGATCATCGATCTTTTTGCAAACACGTGAAGATCGTGTACCAAGAAGCCTGCACCGCGAAGGCCACTGCAAAACCGATTTAACATGCGTGCAACGCTGCGATGCACGCGCCAGTGCATAGATGCACAGCCAGCATACGTACGAGCAGCTGATTTATCGCATCTCGGGCCTCGCGCGCGAGCCGTCCCTTATCTTCCCCATTATCTTGCGAATTGAAGAAAAATTGAACTTTCGTGGGTGCGTCCGTTTCCTGGTTGCATCGCCCGCGGCTGGGAAAAATCACGGTTCGATAATCGTGCTCGAGGTTTTCTCACTGCCACGCTACACTCGTAGACTGCAGCACGTGGGAATGTTCAGCGAAAATTTTCACATTCGACTATTAAAGATTCTGAAATTGAATTTTGCACATTTTTAATTAGCGTCGGTTGAACGATTCTTTTGGCCGATTGTATTATTCCGATTATTAAAATACCTCTTATTTTTATATTATTTTTAGCTTCGTGTCTTTAGTTATGTTACTATTGATTTTTAATTTGTGTTTCTTCTGAAGGAATGGAGGAAAGTTTTTATTATGTCCTCTGGCTAAAAATAGGATGAATGGCTGATTATGCATGCATGAATGCTAATACAAAATTTGCGTTTTTAAAGAGGCGCAAAAATGTGAAACGTGCTGAATGCTTTTTGCATCGTTATTGCAAGCAAAGGGAATTTTCCTGTGATGATAAGGAGAATTTATGAGGGAAATTTTCCTGATAGAATTTTCTTCTTTAATTACAGTGTAAATAGTAAAATGGTCTACGAGTTCCTGTAATCTTTAGAACGAAATGGAAATTAATTCATATTAATTGTGAATTGCTTTCGAAATGTACTTTTAAACCAATTCTCATTGAAAATAGAAAGTGGACTTGTGTTAAAGGAAGAGTAGTGGTCAGGAAAATGAATTGCTTGTAATAATAAATCTATCAGAGATTAAGCTGAATAAATTTCACAGATAAAGACTATCAACCAAAGTGCTGAGTAACGTTAGCTCTTCGACGTCGACTCAATCCCTTAATGACACACCTTTCTATTTGTTTCAGAACGGTGAGAGGCTCTTCATCGGGGCGCCAGGAAGCTGGTACTGGCAAGGTAAGATTCCTTCTCGATCCACTGCCTCCGAACTCCGATCTAGGTCGAACGATCGTTTCACAATCTTTTACCTGAAAACGCGACACCTTGTCCGATATCGCTCGTAAATATGTATATTATATCTCGCTTCGATTTCCGGTTAATCGGGTACCGAGTAGACGGGAATATTAAACCTTGAGATACTGCAATCTTTTCGAAGAAAATTAATATGTTCGCGGGGAATTGCATCACGATAAATTTGATTTCAGTAGATTTTTAGGTTTGAAGAAGATTTGAAGAAAATACAGGGTGATTCTAGGAAATAGTATGAGCTATAATGTTTTTCGAGATGAAGGTACAAAAATTGGGGGAAAGATTATTGTATGGATTATGAAATGTCTTTTTTTAGTGATAAAGACAATTAATAATAATAGTAATTTTTGCCTTGGCAGATTTTTCCTTGCAGATGCAAAACTGCACCGAAGTAAAATTGAAAATTCTTTAGTGGCACTGAACAAAAGCAGGGAACATAAATGGTTGGATTTTCTATGAAACTTTTTGTGGAAAAATTCTTGCATTTCCGTGACAATTTTGGAATAGAATTAATACAGTTAAATTTGTTCTGAATGTAGATATAATAACAACTGAAATTAATTTCGAAAGGGCCAAGTTATTATCTCATAAAATGTTTATTTTTTGGCTAAACTAATACTTTCATATGCAAAATGGTAAAAAACTTATGCAGTTCCTCTGAAAAAATAATTTTCATTGCTCTTGATAAGTGCACCCTTGCATCTGTGGGGAAAAATATTTTCAAAAATAGATCTGATTAAACCATAAAATATTATCTTCCTTCCAATATTCTCATCTTCACTCAAATATCAATAGCTAGCTAAAAATACGAAAATTTCAAACGCGATGCAAACTCTGCAGCACAGCAAGTAAAATCTCCAAATCGTAATTGACAGTACATAACATAAAATTGCCAAGAATTAAAGAATTGAAATTTTTACAGCTGCGACACTTTACACTTATTCCTTCTGCAACATCATTAAGATGAAATTTCTTGGGACCTTGGGGAACTTTCAGCCACGCAGGGGATCGATACTAATTACAATGGGGTCTCGAAATAAAATAATTACTATTATAACCATAAACAATGGGTGTTCAAATTCCTCCGGAAATAATTGGGCTTCTCTAAATACTCGCAAGGAAACGTTCCCAACACGAAAATCCTGATTTTAATGAAACTTCGTGCGAATATACAGCAGATTGGAGTATGCAAGGAGCAATTTCTTTTCCCGCGGAAATTCACTCTGAAGGGGTGAAATTAACCCTTAAAGTTAACCCTAAACTAAGAAACTAACTTTATAATCGTCAGAGATAGAATTTTAAATATAGAAAAGTAAAGTTATACTTGAAAAAACGCGATAACTTTAAGGGCTGATTCCACCCCTTCAGAGTAAATTTCCGCAGAAAAAAATTGCTCCTCACATAATTATTCCAATTATGCTCTACATTCACGCGAAGTTTTATTAAAATCAGAATTTTCGGGTTGGGGAGGTTTCCTTGTCAGTGAAACCACACACAATCGCATCAAATCTGTCCCTCACTAATCGAAAGGTGAAAAGAGTATTTCTCCACTAATACACGAAGGAGAGAAAGTATCTACGAGCTTTCATAACGCCTGGGTACTGAAACCACCGATCACACGATTCACCGCGACCACCCCCGTGCTCTGTGGATGTTGAAGTGATTTTAGAGGAGACTTTCGTTAAACGATTCCAGGTCAGATATACTCGATCAGCACTGCTATGAGGCTGAAGTTCTTAGCAGCGATGTCGGCCTCGCCGGAGGCAGAAGCATCAGGTACCGCGTATTTGCAGGCGTCCCTAATCAAACATACCCAAGCAACGCCGTCGTCTGAAACCATACGCCCCCAGTAAACCTCTAATCAGCTGCCACTCTCTGAACGACGGCTCCTCATTAACAACTGTTGCTTGATGCTCGAAAATGATGTCTGAGTTACGCTCGGTTTCAATGTGCGCACGGAATTATATCCGTCGAACTGTGGAGGATACAGACTGGGTAGGAAATGGTTTCGATTTGGGGATGGAAATGTGAGGTTCAATTTCAGTGGCTTTTGTGAGACTAAGGGACTTTTGTGTGGGTTATCCTTCGATGGAGGATGCGGGGTCAGTTGTGACTACGGCTGGGACTATTTGTCGAATTTTTCGGTATTCGAATATTCGAATACTTCAATTGCTCAATTATTTGGCGAATATAATTCGAATATTTAAGTATTCGAATACATCAGTATTCGAATATATCAGTATTCGAATATATCAGTATTCGATTATATCAGTATTCGAATATATCAGTATTCGAATACATCAGTATTCGAAAATATCAGTATTCGAATATATCAGTATTACATACATTAGTATTCGAATATATCAGTATTACATACATTAGTATTCGAATATATCAGTATTACATACATTAGTATTCGAATATATCAGTATTACATACATTAGTATTCGAATATATCAGTATTACATACATTAGTATTCGAATAATAACATTCGAATACTCAAATATTCGAAGTTTATTCGTAGCATTCGAATACTTGTAAAATATTCGAATATTAAATTATTCGAATAGTCCCAGCCCTAGTTGTGACCCATTCTAAATTATACGTGTTATTTATTATTATTATTAGTTGTTGGCGCAGATAAGGATTATTTTGCAAGATTAAATTCCAATGTAAAAACTTATTCTGATGCGACCATGGATAAAATTGTGGGATAAAATTCACTCTGCTTTTGACGTGTGATTAGTTATTCGCTGTGCAAAGGTATAACTGATATTTCAGGGATATTCAGTCAGCAATGGGACTGCTGGATTACAAAACGCGTAAGGGGGTTGTACGTCTAATTTTGTAAGTAAAATCGTGTAAGACCTCTGAATGTCTTTTTTTGCGGGAGAAACTTCTGTGACTGATAACCGATATTTTGGATACTCGGCCTCTCAGTACACTGTTTTCTGTAATGAAACTTCAAATTTTTTATTCAACACGATTTATCCGATATACATGAATTTTAATTATTCTACGCCACACAAGTGTCAATATTACACAGATGAGCCTTCAAAATTGATTTTTCAAAAAACTTTTATAGAAAAATCATGCTCCATGTAGGTCTCCAAATTCTTTTTACTCACAGAAGCACCCCTTTCAATTGCCTCACAAATTATACCTCACTTTCTGAATACCTCCACATAACGCGAAATTATAATCTCTGTGGTAAGCTGCCCCGGCTCGAGTCTTTTTTGCACTATAGTGCGAACTTGCCAAATTCAGCTTTTTGATGACCTTACTCTAAATTTTTATTGGTAGCTTAAAACATTTATAGTACAACCTGTAATATTTCATTTAAAATTTTATTTTAAAAATGTCAACAATGAAAATACCATTTTGTGTCCCTTGTCAATGTTGCACCCTAGGCAGCTGCCTAATTTTGGTCAAATTCAAATCCACCACGATGCTTTCTGTGCCAATTCGAATAAGCACGAGCAACCCCTTTGCATCTTCAACAGTTCAAAGCCACGTTACGTGCGCATCCATTGAAACCGAATACACTGTACGTTGACGTCCACAAAACTCCACGTCGAAGGACATCCAACGCACGTCGACTGTGCTCGATGTTTGCCGAAGGCAATGGGACACCATACACATCTGCTTGGCAGTGGCCCCGCCCAATTAATTTACCCCATTAATCGCTCGTAATGACACGGTCATCCGGCTTCCACTCATGCGATTTCATCGCGATTAACAACGACGCCTGTGATTAATAACGAATCCGATTGAAATTCTGCTGAACTGTCACGCTCAAGTGTGAAAATCGCGGGAAACGCGACCGGAGCGAATGAAGCGAGTACTTTTTCCGCGGTGCAATCAGTCAGAATCGCAATCTTGTACGCTTGACAGTTTGAGGTCCTCTCGGACGCCTCGCGCCCCTCCCCCTCAGTGATTAATAACCGATTGATGATTAATGCACCGTGTGCTATTATTATATTTATTAATTACCAGCAGGTGAGTCGAGGGTGGCGATGTTTTAACGTGGTGCAGGCCTGCTTTCTTTACAGCTTCGCGCCTCAGCCAGTGACGCAGTAATCACAGGGCCAGCTACCTAGACCATAGTCTCCTAATCGACTTTCGAGTCAACGTGAACGTTGCTATTTAGTTTATAGTGTGCCTGGCAACAACGAACGGGATAACGCTGCCGTCGTTGTCAAAAGAATTCCGCTTAGAAGCTAGATTAATAACGACGAGGCGGCTTACCATTCACAACAGTGTATTTTGCAAACGTCCCCTGACTACGATTGTAGCTGCAATTTTTTGGGGGATCGACTGCACGTGTTTCGTTATTGGTTTATTTTTGGTGGTGTGTGGAATGTCCACTTTTCAAAACGACAGGGATTCTTTGAGCTGAGAACATAGCAAAATTATAGATTTTTTTTTTAAAAAACCAGCGTTCCGATTCATCTGAAATTTGGATCATGTTTTGTTGCATCTTTGAAGAAGCTGTAGGTTTTTTTTTATTAATTTTTAACCGTAAATATAGTAGTTATGCATGATCTACCATCACGCCGCGCAAAATTCGTTGTCAGTTGGTTTGCAAAATTTGGGATTTTTTTTTTAAAAACCAGCGTTCCGATTCATCTGAAATTTGGATCATGTTTTATTGCATCTTTGAAGAAGCTGTAGGTTTTTTTTTATTAATTTTGAACCATAAATTTAGTAGTTATAAATGATCGACCATCACGCCGAGCAAAATTCGTTGTCAGTTGGTTTGCAAAATTTGGGATTTTTTTTTAAAACCAGCGTTCCGATTCATCTGAAATTTGGATCATGTTTTATTGCATCTTTGAAGAAGCTGTAGGTTTTTTTTTATTAATTTTTAACCATAAATTTAGTAGTTATGTATGATCGACCATCACGCCGCGCAAGATTCGTCGTCAGTTGGTGTGTGTGATATTTATCTACCAGGTAATCTGAAACAGCAAAATGAAACGGCTTTTCTTTTATACATATGTAGCTCGAAATTGATGAACCAGCAAAAAAGAAACAAATTTATTTGCGCCACAAAACAAGTATAGAATTTAGTTTCAGATTACCTAAAAGGTAAATATCATGCACACCAGCGAACGACGAGTTTTGCGCGGCGTGATGCATAACTCCTATAGTTTTTATTAAAAATGAATAAAGAAACTGCAACTTCTTCAAGGATGCACAAAAACATGGTCCAAATTTCAGATGAATCAAAATGCTGGGTCCTTAAGAAAGATTTCTAAATTCTGCTATGTTTTTAAGCCATAAATTACGGACTTAGACTAAATTTCAATTACCAATTTTTGGAAATTTATTACAAAGTGACAAAAACACTTTTCTCAACTAAAATTGTACAATAAAGATAGACATCTTCGAATAATATATACAATTTTTGTGTCCTTTAAAAACAAATATATTTCAACAAAAATATTTCCGATGAACAGGTTTCTGAACTAAAATTTTAATAATAGAATATTAAATAAAACTAAGTTTGGTTCCTAAGTCTTTTGGCCGACGTTCAATTTTTTCGATATTTTAATTTTTACCTGACTTTTGATTGCCTACTGATTTTCTTCCACACGAACCTGGGTTTGCTTCAAAGTGTAGCTATTTTGTTATTTTTTAACCAATGAAATCCAAATGAAATCTACATTTCATCAAAGGAAATGAATTCTTGATTAAAAAGTAACGCCACGATGATAGATAAAAAAAGGCAGGATAAATTTTAACGAAATTTATATACTTTATTACAAATTAACCATAACTCGATAATCAGTCATCTTTTATATTAGTATGTATTTAATAGACACTTGTTCTTAACATTTATATGCGGTTTGTGAATGCAGACTCGTGATTTCGATCGTAGTCAGGGACGAAGACGTTTGGAGAAGTATGTGTCGAAATTCACTGTGTTAGTTCGTCGACTTCATCAACGGCTACTTGCTGCTTTACAGGCCAAGCGTTTTCACAGCCGTTGAACAGCCGCGCGAGGATAATGTTCACCAAGGAAGGGCCGGCTATCGAGGACGATAGCTACATGGGATATTCGGTGGCGACTGGGGACTTTACTGGAAACGGTGACAGCGGAACAGCTGTTGGCGTGCCTCGTGGCTCCGATCTCCTCGGCAAAGTATGCTCGTGAAATATTAACGCGTAATTGCGAGGAAAAGAGGAAACGCTCGATTAAAAATTAATTTCCCTCGAGAAAGCAGCATGTCGAGGGAAAATTTATTGCTTCCTCGGAGAAAGAGTTCTGCTTGAACCAAATCAATCCTTCCGCTTCTTCTCGCCGTTGTTTACGAGGGATAATTACTGTGCAGATTCGAGATGCTTGTAATTTATATTTGAGATTAGTTTAAGAAGTGAAATATTACAATTTTACGTGATGTTCTTTTATGGTTGGACTTCAAATTTTGAGAGTACATGTTAGGATGTATTCTTTATTGTGTGATCGTAGCTTTCTTTCATAATTGAATTTGTTCTCATTTTATTACGTGTCAAAAATAGTGGAAGATGGAAATGGGATTCTCAATTTTAAACAGCAGTTATTTTATTATAAATTAGTATTTCCCAAAATGCCGTGATGCTGGCACAGATAGCATATCTTAGAATTTATTTCCAAAATTTGAAATCCATTTGCCCATTAGATTCAGAGAAATTTGACAGCCACAAAACAACTCTCTTTGATTAGGTCGACTAATTTGCAATGGATTATTAAATTTCTATAAAAAAAATTACTGAACTCACACATAAATTTTAAAGTGAACTTGCTTTTCGACTTTTACTTACAACCGCCAGTTACTATATTTATAACGTTAATACATAAAAATTGCATGGTGTTTTCTCTGAAAATATTTTTTGATGATCCAAAAAAATAAAAGTGCAGTGATTTATGGAGAAACTGATTGCAGGTGATCCTTTTCACGTCGAACATGACGAATCCTCGTAACATTAGCGGGGAACAAATGGGAGCTTATTTCGGTTACGCTGTTGCTTCCGGTGATATCGATGGCGACGGCTTAGACGATCTCATAGTTGGCGCGCCTATGTACACAGTGCCAGATAACCCGGAAATGACCATCGAGACCGGAAGGGTGTACGTGATCTATCAAGGCGCTGGACCTAAAAAATTCCACAAAGTCGACATTAAGTACGTTACTATTGATTAACAACAACCATTATTAAACCCATTAGCTGAATAATCACCCGCACATGTCACTCGATAAACACAGTAAAAATAATACAATTATTTGACCCCATATCATTTAAAAACTGAACGGAGTACACAGACTTTTAAATTATTTGTTTCTTTAATTGGGATATTTTAATTGACGTCACTCAATTCATTTTTAAAAAAGTTTAGTAGCTATATAAAAGTCAGAGGTGATGTTTTGCTACTATTGAAAGGGGCTAGTTAAAGCTTTTAAACCACTAAACAAATATGATTGTTGAAACTGCATTGGTGGCAACAATAATTGATATTATGCGAGTTTAATATTGTAGTTGTCGATCGCAATTGAAATGTGGATTAGCCCTTTGCATAGCAACAAATATCATAGTTCAAAAAATCTAATCTCAGCTCTGACTCTAAATTAAAAGAGGCAGATAAGGATTTCTATCACCACACTATCATTAGAAACTAGCTACAATTCATACGAATATATATTTCATAATAAATAGGAACTCTTTTTCGGACAGCACACATGTTTCACGAATAGTCCAATTAACATAACATGCAAGGGTTTAATTAATAAACCAACTACAATTCTGGAGTGGAAGTACTGAAATTCTACGTGCCATTACCAATAACCCTACAAGGAAACAATGTTCAATTCCCCTGTGATTGAAAAATGTGCTTGATGTGATTGAAAGTTTAAACTATCCTAGTAACAGAAATAAAATTAATTTCATTATCAGGAATTATATCATAAAATTTGTCACCCACTTGTTCCTATTAATCTACTTGTTGAACAAGTAAAAATACAAGTTTCAAATTTTCTCATGACCACCACCGTAAGTGAAATGCTCCCTTCTTACAATCAACTTTCGTACTTCCACTCTACGATCGCAAACGAGTAAAATGCATCCCGTGTATCGTGACCCCGATAAGAATCCCCAAGAAATCGAACAGCATCTGAACACGCCGACCGTTGAACTCTGGCGATAATCAGTTATCGTTGCACAGGGACGGGGAGAGCAACCGCGGACGATTTGGATTGTCACTGTCCTCTCTAGGGGACATCGACCGTGACGGTTTCGGGGACTTCGTCGTGGGCGCTCCTTACGGTGGCCTCCACGGTCGCGGTGCCGTCTACATCTACCACGGCTCCTCAGCGGGTGTCCTCGAGAAGCACTCGCAGGTGATCTACGCGGAGAACCTCGAGGTTCCAGTGCAGACCTTCGGGTTCTCCGTGGCTGGTGGCCTCGACCTCGATGGGAACCACTATCCGGACCTGGTGGTCGGTGCCTACGAATCCGCCGCGGCGATGCTCTTCAGGTCCCGCCCCGTCATCAAGATGGACTCGTACGTGACGTTCGATCTGGAATCGAAGCTGATCTCGTTGGACGACAGGAACTGCACGCTGTCCGATAGGACCAGGGTCACCTGCCTCACGCTGAAAGCATGCGTCCAGTACGGCGGGGAGGGTGTCTCCCCGGTGCAGGTCTTCAATGTCCAGTATGTCCTGGACGTGAAGAAGACGAAGAGCCCCAGGCTGTTCTTCCTGGAGCGCGAGGACAAGAACACGATGAACCGCACGTTCTCCGTGGGTCAGCACCTACCGTCCTGCCGCACGTTTCAGGTTGGTGAAGGATAGGTATTTGGAATTTGAGTGCGAGTATTTTGGGGGTTAATGGATTTTTGTAACGTTCCTTTTGGAGCTGTGAATGTCATTAGGGGTGTTTTAAGGTTGAATTTACTATCTGTTCGCAGAGATTCAACTAAATTAAGTACATATTCCATCTTCTTTCCATTGAGACCCTAAAGCAATGGGTACAAATTTAGTAGATCAAAATAATTAGTAGTCCAATTTTACCTAATAAAAGGGTTCTAATAAGATACTCGAGTTGTTCACTTCTTCGGAAGTATATTGCAAAGAATAAACCAAGCTCAAACCTAGAATCGTCAGCTAGGAAAAATGTCCCAGTGACGATAGATTCTCAAACCAATCGTCTTTGGAACAATCTGCAAACAGTTCCCTATATATTTCACATCAATAGAATCCTGCTCCTCACTTTATCACGCTAAAGTCTCTGACATCGGCCACAGGTGTACGTGACACCGAACATCCGTGACAAACTGACGTCCCTGGACGCGGAGATGCGTATAAGCCTCGAGGAGGAGCGCCACGAGGCCAACCAGCCAAGGAATCCCAGGGTATTCCTGAAGCCAGTTCTGGGCTCGACGACGTCCAGGAAGGACTCTCTGTCCATCCGGAAGAACTGTGGCCCCGACAATGTCTGCATACCAGACTTGCAGATGAACGTGACGTCCAACGTGCTGAAGTACCTGCTGGGCTCCGGGAAGCGATTGGAGCTGGACGTCCTCGTGCAGAACATCGGCGAGGACGCGTTCGAGGCTACGTACAACCTGAACCTGCCAACTGGCATCGATTACATAAAGGTGGAGAAGATCGAGACCATGGGCGTGCCCGTCCAATGCTCAGCCCCGAAGCAGTCCAACAACAACACGCTTCGCTGCGACATAGGGAATCCTCTGCCGAAGAATGGCCTGGTGAAGTTCAAGGTGCTGTTGCAGCCGGTCACGTCGCACGGCATGAAGCCCGTCTACGAGTTCCAAATGGGCGTGAACACCACCAACCCGGAGAATCCGTTCACGGTTGACGACAACACGTACACTCTGATGCTGCCCATTTGGATAGAGACCGACTTGAGGGTGGACGGCGAGAGCAAACCGAAGGATCTTCATTACAATCCGGACAACTACACCAGCGAAGTGAACGCGACGACGGAAGCGGAGTTCGGGCCAGTTGTCACGCACAATTACACGATTCGGAACCAGGGCCCATCGGAGGTCATCGAGGCGGATGCTATTCTCATTTGGCCCGCCCAGACATTGGCTGGGGACGAGTTGCTGTACTTGCTGGAGCAGCCTGAGACGTCCGGACCTATCGCCTGCGAGACTGCTAATGCCAACTATCTGAGCCTGAAGGTACTGTGGAGGGATGGTTTTAGTAGTTTCTGTTTAGAGGGTGTCGGATTAGGGTGGTGGAAGAGCAAGGTGGATTTGATCTGAAATTTGCGGAGCACATAGTTGTAACATCTCGATTTCTTGTAATAGATCAATGTCACATGGGGCACTGATAATTGTGTACTTTACGCCGATGAAACAAGGGCAGTGGCGTATTTAGAGTAAACAGTGCCTAGGGCAACGGTAGAATTTGCGTTCCATGCCCTCCTCCCATGCATATAATTCCAATTCCATCTTTGCTGTTCTACTTCTTTGTTAAAAGTGTTAATCACACAAACCATTTTATTTAGAATTTTGCGAAAAGTGCAGCAAGTTGAAATCTGATAGATTCTTTAATATCCTTTTTGGTATCAGATTAACGCGATAGTTGCTATTCAAAAAATGGCTAAACTTCAATAGTAAACAGAAAGACTGACCAAAACTTCCTTTCCTCAGGCATTAATCATCCTCAAGGACGCATCCCCGCACCACTACTACCATACACGCTTCATAGTCATCTTTAAGATATTGCAATGCCCAGATCTCGAGACCTTCAAGCACAATTCGTTCACGCTTGCTCTTTGAAACTTCTCTGCCACAATATATACCATTATCACTTCCAAAGAATCCTCACAATCTCGTCGATGCCAAATTCCCCAACAATAGAATCATCTACAAGCAATCACAACATCATTCAAACTCGTTACAGTTGGAGCAGCGGAAGAGAATGTACTCCCTACATTCAGACCCTTCAGGAGTATACCTGGACGAGTCGCAGTCGGGCGGGACGATCAACGTGCAGAGGGGATTCGACACGGAGAGGAACAAGGCCAGCCACAAGGAAGAGACCGAGATGAACAGTGGAGACAGTTCAAGCATGCAGAAGATGCGCCACCACTCCTCTTCCTCGTCGAACGTCGGCGCCAGCGACACCAGGAGGATACAGTTGTCGTCGACCGGAGACAAGTCAGGCGTCCTAGTTACCACGTACACAAAGAACACCTCGGGCACCAGCTCCCTCAACACCGGTGACCTCTCTGCCGGCAACAGAGGAGTCCTTTTCCACCAAGAGTCAGGTGGTTACGGCGACAGTGGCACCTTGGGCGGTGGGTTCCGCAACGGCGACGATAGTACCTTGGCCTCGAGGTACCCAGGTCTCGAGGAGCACTCAGAGACTTTTGAGAACCGCTGGGGAGAGACCAGTGCCTCTAAAGGGCAAACAGATACCCCGTTGGATACGGTGGACCCCGAAGTAGACGAAGGTCAGAATGAGTATGAGGAGGAATTGCGAAGGGTGCAAGAGGACCGGCTGCAGCAACAGAGGGAGCAGGAAGAGCGCCAGACCCTGATGCGACAGCGAGAGGAGCAGGAGAGTCTGCTTTACCAGAGGAGACAGGAAGAGGAGCAAAGGAGGCAGCAAGAGGATGAGACGCGAAGGCGACAAGGGGAAGAGCGCAGAAGGCTGCAGGAAGAGGAGATACGAAAGCGCCAGGAGGAAGAACGCAAGAGGCTGCAGGAGGAGGCGTACAGGCTCGAGCAAGAAAGGCGTTACAGCACCTCTGGGGTCAGGGGGGGTCACCGTGAGAGCTCTGAAGGTGAATTTATCACGGGTGACAGAGAGGAGACCGTTCGCGGCGGTGATTTTAACTTCCACCTGCGCAACGTCAGCTCTGCGCAGGAGTTTGAACGGGTGTTCGGCTCCTTGTCGAAGTCCGCAACTGGCTACCAGCTGTACAACCGGCAGGGCAGGCATTACGTTCAATTCATGGGTCGGTTCAGAACTTCTGCTGACAGGAAAGAGTACATAGAGTTCCAGGACGGCTCCATGTTCCCCCTTCAGGATCGCTACGGGGGCCAGAGCTATGCCACTGAGGCCACCGAGGCTCGAGACAGTAGGTTCTTGAGGATAGAGGGTGACCTGCTGGTCGATTCCAGCGCGAAAGGCTTCATCGTCTTGAAGGACGGTCGCAGGTTCCCTCTGCAAGGGTCGTTCAGCTACACGGAGGAGCGCGCCTACACCCTGGGCGATCCACGTGGAACCCAGCAGAGTGGCAGGAGCTCGAGTGACTACGAATCGAAGGGCTACAGCAGGTCCTGGAACGAGGAACCCGGCCACACTGCCGAAATAGAGAAGGACTACGAGTCGAGGTACTCGAGCACCCACGAAGAGAGGCGGACAGAGGACAGAAGAGTGACCAGCAGGGTCTATGGAAGGGATAACCGTGAAACTCTCGAGGAGGTTGCAACCACCAGTGCATCGAATCCTGGCGCAGCGCCCAGGTTCAAGCGTGAAAGCGACATGGTTGACGTGGGGGAGTTCAAGAGGTTCGAGAAGCTTCGTAGACGCCCCAGGGACCTGAATCCTCTGGAACCTGACCCTGATGTCGACGAGAACATGGATTATGAAAGCAACCTGGGGAGCCAGAAACTTACTAGCCCTTGCGATACAGGGAAATGCGTGATGCTGAGATGCGTCCTGGGACCTTTGAAGAAGGATCAGGAGGTCTGGATCGGAGCTAGATATAGAGTAGACGCGAGGACCTTGAAGAAAGTGGCTGTCCAGGAGAAGGTCAGGGTTTCTACCAAGTTGATAGCTCGCGTCACCAAGCAACCGTTCATCGGTGCACCCGCCGAGCAGGTGATCAAGAGTCACGAAATCAAGACGAACGTTGAGCCAAATCTAACACCATCTGTACCGGATGTTATTCCACTCTGGGTTGTGGTGCTGTCAGCCTGCGCTGGAGCGATCATCCTTCTTCTGCTTATCTTCCTGCTTCACAAGGTTTGTTTATGCGTATTACTAAAAAAATATCAATTCATTAGATAGACTTGAAATATTACTTGAAGGGAATAGAAAACTTTGACATATTACGTAGACACTGTACCTCCTCCTCCTACCTCCCTCCTACCTGAAGTGGGAAAAGATGTCATCACATGCACATTAACAGACTTAGGGTTCAAATAATATCAACATTTATTGTCTATCCACAGTGCGGGTTCTTCAAGAGGAACAGGCCGTCCGACGCCCCAGAGAGGCAGCCACTCAACAGGAACGGCCACTTCCAGCACGGGGATGACCACTGAAAAAGAGCACACCAACGATCCCTTCGTTAGAAGAATTATTTCGAGTCGAAAGCTGTCGAACGACGTCGATCAAACGAACGAACCACGAAATGCCTTGATCCTCGCGAATCTCTCGAAGGAGCAGGAATACGCACTCGCTGGATCACGTTGATGGAATCGCTATTGGGTTCTGTCGCGAGTAACGAGCATAATTTTACTTAACTTTTGCGAGTGCCTTTGTCTCCAGGCCACACGAGAAACTGCTAAAGTGGATCGTAAAGATTCTGGAGCGATTCTGCGACCCTTCTACTGCCACTCAATACTCCTTCCAGCTCCTGCAGCTCGACCATGCAAGTTTCTAGTCAGGAGATGTCTTCTTTTTCTTCTTTTTTTTTACTTGTAATTTACTTAAGCCACCCGTTCGTGGACAGAAGCGAGTCGAAGCCACGGTCAGCACAGTTGAACAGATTTTATTAAAGGATAGGACATAAGTGTTCTCCAATAGGTGTCTTCAAGTTCGCAGAGAAGAGATTGATTTTTTCTATCTTCTTTTCTTTTGCAACGAATGATTCATCGATTGCAACTTTCAGGAAAATTAAGAAACTCCAACGGGATTTTTGACTTCAATATTTAATTTCATTCGATGAGAAACTTATGATTTGCATGCTTTATGAGTGAAAAGGACAGGTGCAATTATCGAATAACTTCAGGATGGTTGGAATATTCTTTGCTAATATAAATATTTAATTCTACGATGTAAATATATGACGAAGTGTCTCGCGTGTGTAGTGCAGCCATGAAATGTCAGAGGCTTCTTTTGAATTCGCGAAATATTGGTCCTGGTGTCTCTTCGTATCTCGAAGAGAGGGACAGTCGATCCAGGTTCTCGAAATTCTCCAGTTTTTCGCGAGTATGTGCGATGGAAAACTTTGAAATTCCGTGGTTACTTATGCGGGACATTCTGCAACGCTTTCTTCGCAACTCTTGCTGATAGAACATTTGGAATTCTGATTGAGCTGTTCTATTTTTTTTATCAGGCGAGTGTCTAATCGGCTTCGAATGTTTCGACGACTTAAGGATTTAATGTCGATAGATCTCATTCGTTTGCCACTCTTCTCCCTTTAATAAGTGAAAGTGGGCTCGAGAACGGGGACCTTTGATTATTTATTAAATTTTTACATTATATATGTACATGTAACGTACGATAGAGCGCCGTTAACATGGACCGAGGGCCGCCTCGGGTGTATGTGTGTACAGTCTTGTAAATTATTAATTATGTTACTAAACCTGTTCAGAAGAAAAGCAACAAAATAGCTAACGCAATAATAATTATGTAGGAAGTATAGGAATTCCTGAGAAAGCGGGAAGGTAGAACTGACTTGTACATACAGACTTAAGATGTAATATTAAAACAAGATATGTATGTATAAATAATATTATTAATATTAAAGCTGAAGTTTTATTTGTGGAAGAGATGGTGGATTACTGCTTATAGATTTCGCGAGTTTAAAATATTGAGGCATATGCATTCAAAGTAACAGAGTTCTCGACATCAGTTCGTTTCCCACATCATTGAAGATAAATTGAAGTCTTTGAAGCAACATTTCGTGTCACCCATTAGCAATAATAAGGTAAATGTGTCTGCCATTAAAACACTTTTATGGCATGGAGTATACGATAAATTGTACATGTATAGAAAATCTATTTGAAAACTGCACACAATTTTCAATGAATCCCTCATAAATGAATGGAGAAGAATTCGACAGGCCAATGGACCATCTATACCTCATTATTTGCTCATCAACTGATGATCCGTTCTCCAATGTAGAAGTAGAGTGATGACATAGTAGAAAGTGGTATTGAAAATTCTTCGTAACAACAGAAAGCTTGTGGAACGGTCGAGAGGATCAGTGAAGGAAGAAGTGATTAAATATCTACGATAGTAAACACAAGGGGCAAGTCTCGGAAGTCCTTCAGTAATGTCGACGGAGCCTGGTTAGTTTGCGATAAGCTCTCGAGGAAGAAGCAGTGAAATTGTAGAATACTCTGTGGGTTGAGCTGATAAATACCAACTGAACAGGAATGGTGGGATAAAAGAGGACCAATGAAAGAAGAGCAAGAGAAGAGCTTAAAGCCTGTGACTACCTGTTTCCAGTTAAAGCTATTATATAAATTAAGAGAATGGGACCATTGGCATCTTTTGTGGGTTATTTCGTAGAATAATATTAATATAAGGTAATTATTTAGAAGTTGGTCCTCCTCACCAATTTCAATGACCTTGAAATATGTCGTCAAGGTCATCATTCTGAACAACTTTTCCCTACACAGTATACATGTTACTCCCGCTCGGTGTTAGTTCCCGAGATATTTGCGAGAAACTTCTGTTGATTTAGTCCGACACAACGCAATCCACTTTCCAATTTGTCCTGGGTATTAGTATAGGTTAGGGCTAGATTAGTGCCGCGGGCGCGAAAAGCATGGTAGCGAAGCGATGTGGGTCGGGGTGTGACGGGAGTACCCACACCCCCAACAGGTGCTCTCGAAAGCACCCTCTTCCTAGCACAAAAATTATGTTTTAGAACTAGAGGCATCCTAATATACAGCGCCGCCGCCGAACAGGTTCGGGGTTGACGGGCATCCGCAAGTTTCTGGTTCAAATCTCCAAAGTCACGTCGGTTCGCTACCACGCTTTACGCGCCCGCCCTTGTTTTTAACGTGCAGGAAATCCGGAACGGACACCCTGGTCCTCGGAGGAGGAACCAGGGTTATGTTGGGCTCCAACCAACTGCAGTGGCGGATTTAACAGGGTGGCCAATGAGCAGTTGCCACCTGGGCCCCTGCACAGAAGGCCCCTCAGGACCCCATCCTTAAAAAAAGATGACGATTATATCCAAAGCATATTTTTTTCTGTGTTATTACACTGAGCCCGCTTTTAGTAAACTACAACTTTATTTTCTCGAAAAATGGGCCTCTGCTCAGAAGGCCCTTCTAGGGCCCTGTTTTAAAAAAAAACGTATGATTTTATCCAAGCATTACATTTATTTTCTATACTTTTCTGTACAGTTACCCCCTTTTCATTTCCCTGAAAAAATGGGCCCCTCAGAACGTTTGCCATCTGGGCCTTTTTTCTTAAATCCGCCACTGACCAACTGAAACCTGCACGGTAACCGCCTAGAGCAGGGAGATCAGGCAAGGAAGGTGGCCGTTCTTACGCGAGATCAAACTAGCAATACGTTCGCTAGGCCACCCTCCTAGAGCCCCGGTTCCCCCGCTCATTTGTCAGAGTAGGCACTTTCCCAAGAGGGAGAGAAGCTCCCCGGAAGAATTCCCAGCTAACACCGTCCCCGACACCCGCCCCCCCCGCACTAATGTAGCCCCAACCTATACTAATACCCACGACAAGTTGGAAAGTGGACCGCGTTGTGTCAGAATAAATCAACCGAAGTTTTTCGCAAATATCTCGGGAACTAAGGCCGAACGATGGTAACATGTATACTGCATAGGGAAAAGTTGTTCAGAACGTTGAGTTTTACAACATACTTCAAGGTCATCAAAATCGGTAAGGAAGACCAACTTCGAAATAATTACCCTCACGACTATTATTTGGATGGGTCACTTGAAAATTTCACAAATAGAAGCCTTAATTAACAGTACCTTAGGCGAACTACTTGCAACGTAGAAAAAGATGGCAGATAATGGTGAGAATTATTTCGCAGTAGTTTGATAAACCTGAATCTTTGAATTCGGATTATTACGCGAAAGGAAATCGGCTGCATAAATTCAGGATGATACGTAGAATGTAGTGAAATAAGTAAAAACAGGTAGAAGATTAACTTTCCACAGAATCATTTATTGGAAAATCACAATGACGTGGTAGACACAAAGAAATACGTGATTACTGTTATGATCGTGTGCTACTGATTTCGTTAAATCAACCGTATGGATCACGTTTCCATTAGAATCAACGTGTAAATTACGCCGTGCTCAAAATGATAAGAAGATTCATCTGGATATAAAAAAATAGACGCTTCAATAATGTCGTTTCGGTCAATAGATTTTGATAGTATCTTCCCTCTCCCTCTTTCTTTTTTTTGACATTGGTAAAATGTATATAAAAATAATCTATGAGTACAATCGTTTGTAAAATATACTACCATCTTGTTAATATCTTTTTTTTGCGTTTCGAGAGCTTCGTAGAAAAGGGGCGTTTTAGTAAACCTCTGGTACTTTAACCCGCGCCAATCAATTGAAAACGGCCTGCGTACTCGTAAGAGAAGTGAAACGTATCGGGGGGGGGGGTGAAGTAAACACTGTAAAAATGTCTCTGTCCTGTCCTCGCGAGCTGTCGTTAGACAGACTGGTACAAAAGTTGATACGCTAGAAAAGATACGTACAAAAGGAAGTGATGAAACGTTTCCTTCATACAGATCCCTCGTCCAGAAATGTGAATTGTTAGAAATAGGCTAGCTATTGATTATATACACGTACAGTGATGCAGTTACCGAGCAGGATGGATTACGTTGTCTTCCGCGTGAGATACACCGAGAAATTAAAATAAATATCGATACATGGTCGGGGCAGTGTGGGACTGATTAGTGCTCTCCAAAACGCTAAATGTGCTATCGGACAATATGTACAGGGATCGCCACAATCGTGTGGCGTACACGCGACGATCTTCCTAAAACCGCGATCAACAAGAACTCCCAATTCTTTCGTCCCGTTGACAATTCGCATGATCGATTGAACGGAGGTGGACTATGATTAACGATTCACGTACAACGATTCGATTACGCGGCGCACTCCGCGCCACGCGTGCGATGAGCGATCTAGCAAACAATTGTTGTAAAAAGGAAAGGAAATATTAAACAAAATGTCAATGTAATTGTACCCGTACTCTTAACCTTCGCGACATCATCATCACCACACTTGACCCTTCAGAAGCTTCCCTAGTTTCTATCTACCGGTAATTGGGCTTGCCACGGAAACGAGGAGTCCACGATTCTGTCGCAAAATTGGGAACTCCAGGCACCAGCAGCTCCGGTGACGTATTTCAAAGCATATTTCCAAATTATATACAGTATGCTTTGAAATCGTCATCTAAGCTTCGCCGTCGTTGCCCGATGCGACTAAATCATGCACCTCTTCCTGAGGATCGTCCTCGTATCAGCTGTCTGGTACCTGAAGACGGGCAGAAATTGATAGTAAAAGAAATTCAGTGACCTCGGGTTGTTAAGTGCAAGCGTTCTCCTTACTTTCCACTGCAGTTGATTGCCAATGCTGTAAAGCTCTTTCAACGATTCAGCCAGCTTCCGAGAAGCTTCCAGCTCTTTGTACTTGCGATATAATTCGAGAGCAGCGCGTGCGTCTTCGGTCGAGTCGTGCGTTTCGGACTGAATCTTCTTGCCCAGAAAGTGCCACGTTAGGAAACGCAACGACACCATACGGTGGTGAGGTAAGTGGAAGAGCAACACTGTGTCTAGGATTTGCTCTGGAGGCACGACCAAGTTGATTACCCTGTAAATAATCCACAGTGAAATTAACTGCACGGCGCGAGTGTTTCCTACGAGATCCAGTTGATTCGTCACCTGAAGTCGTTCTTCAGACCGTGGCCAACGAATATTATCCCGTTGTCGACCAGGAACCGGACTTTCTGATACGTCGACTTCAATGTAGTCAAATGTTTGCTGCTGAAATTCGCGTCCAAATCCCCGGGCTGAATGCCGCTGAATTTCGTCAGGTAATCAACCACTTGCTCCTGAGTGCTTATGTAATCGTCTATGAAGGGAGTGCCTTCCAGAGGACCTTGGCTATTTGTGACATGAAAAATATCGAATTTTGGTCGAGACTCTTTTGGCTACTACAAGAAGCTGAAGAAAAGGAAGGACGCGAATTGTATTGAAACGTGTATTGTTTAGTATAGGCCTGCCCTTTACGGTGCAAATACCTTCTGAAGTTCTGGGTCCCGGGCAACAGCCGAGCGCGGGACTGTTACGTTGCTAACCACAGCATGGGCTGCGGAACAACTGCATGAGTGTGCGGCCGTCCATGCAGGCTCGTACATGGACGCGCGCTCATGCAGTTCTCCAACAGCTCTCGCAACGGGTAACATTGGAACAGCTACGCGCTCGGCTGTTGCCCGGGTCCCAGAACTTCAGGAGTTATTTGCACCGTAAAGGGCAGGCCTGGTTTAGTATAATCGTGGAGGCTATGATTCCTAGTTATTATTCGTGACACAAACACAAGCTTTCTCTTTTATTATTCTTTAAATCAAGCGCTCTTCGTGTCTCATATTAATATAATTTATGCATTGGAATGCGAGTCCACTTTTGGATTATATAACATCGATAGATTAGGTTTCGTTCTAATATCGAGGACGCGAGTTTGATCAAAGAAGTACAAACTCTTTAATTTCGCTGCCCCACTAATTACTGACTGAATCATTTCCCCAATCTACTTCACGCGAAGATTAAGGGTTTGCTTTAATAAATGGAGTTAGGGACACAGTACAGCATTTGAGATTGGATCAAGGAAGAAATAGCTGGAAAAATAGAAACAGGGGTTGACGGCAGTAGGCGCCAGCACATTCCAATGATTAATCAGCAATTGTACACACCCCCGTATGCAAGTGATACGCGCCACAGACATGTGGCTAGGTTTTATAGTGGACATCTTCCCATCGCTTCGAAGTTCAGACTCTTCTTGATTCAAAGTAACGAATTCTGCATCGATTGCCACCAGTTCTCCTGCAATAATAATTTCACTCGTGATGATCGTTGTTCCGTTGCTAAAAGAGATCCCCTCCCAGAATCCAATTCCCTTCTTTCCGAACCTTTTTTCGGCATTTCGTCGGATGTCAGCGGGGTAAATGTGATGCCTCTGGTTCCACCGCTGCGGGCAATGCACTTGTCCTCGCCGAACACGTCGTACGTAAGGGGACTGACAAATGGGGCTGGTTCAGGCGCTGGCACAGCCGTGTAATGGAGAACGCACGGCACCTTCCAATCGAGATTGAACCACACTGCCTCCTGCGGCGTCACTGCTGATATGCTGCATCAAATATGCAAGTTTCACGGCTAACTTGTAGTATAAAAGCTTACGAAACTGTTATGCAAATAAGTTTTCAAAAGTATCATCTTCAGTGTCCTCGCGGATTTGTTTCATGTTTAAATGCAACGAAATTACTCTAGTTCGTCTATAAATGAAACAAATTCTCGCCACGTACCAAAAGTCATTGAAAATGTACCACTGCGACACTGCACTGCCAGCTGATCTTTCGTGATAATTTGGTCCAACTCGTAGCAGTGCGACAATATTCCTCCTGTCCTCGTTGCTTTTGTCATCGATGTAACAAACAACAGCACTAAGGCTGTACTGCATTTTGCTCATTTTATCGACAGCTTCGTCCGTCGCATTAGCACTCTCGCCATCCCCGTTGTCTGGTCCCGCGGCAACGTGATTCTCCCTTTCTTTTCCATCAGAATCTGGCCCAGAAGTCTCTGAATTTTGTTGCCCTTGAGCCTTGCCATCGCCCTGGCCATTTTCTACGATGGTCTTCTCCGTCACAGGCTTGTTAGTTTCCGTAGAATCGCTCTGCAGGCCGTTACTCTTTTCCACAAATAATTCGCCGCTGCTGTTCAGAGAAATCTCAATGTTGTGCGGAATCCACGAGTGAGAATAGTACAAATGGCTGGGTAGCGTTGCGACGGGTGTCGTAGTAGTCGTGGGAGGTGTGATGGGTGACGTTGATACGGTTTCTATCAAATAGAAGGGGCAGAAGTTGATGGCAGGTTTGAGTACGATGTAACAGTACAGTATTAGAAATATTTATTGCATCGCCAGAATATTTAAAGGTGAAATCTGACGGCACGTGGATCGGTGAGCCGGGACGGCTCGCCCAGGTTCGCGAATCGGCGATCCATGAGCGTTCTCAGTGTTCTCGTGGCGCGTGGATCGGCTCGCGAATCGGCGATCCATGAGCGTTCTCAGTGTTCTCAAGGCGCGTGGATCGGCGAGTCGGCTCGGCTCGCCCTGGCTCGTCCAGGCTCGCGGGTTGGCGAGCCATGAGCGTTCTCATGGCACGTGGATCGGCAATCCATGAACGTTCTCAGTGTTCTCACGGCGCGTGGATCGGCGAGTCTCGTGCCAAGCTCGCCGATCCATATGCCATCAGATTTCACCTTACCACTTATACCTCACTTAATACTAGTTCTTGCAAACAATTATTGCGTTACTGTCGATACATCAAATCTTAGTCAAAGAAAGTTGACTACCAAACACTTTATCAACCAATCAATAAATATGATTAGTAGCGTCTACATTGTCGACGAGATTACCTGAATCCCTGCCAACGTGCCTGAATCGACAGCCAACCCTGGTGCAATTGTTACCGTATCGACAGGGCTTTACGGTAATTGGGACGGGACTCGAAGACGGACTACTTTCCTTCCCACTTAATATCTTCTGAACGACGATATCCATCTGCGTTTGCCAGAACACTTTATCCTAAAACGATGCTCATTTAAACGGCCGAAGAGAACAAAGGAATTTCTCTGACACAGAGGTCTGCGACTCTCAAGTACCTGTTGCGTATCTAACCCGCAGTTGAGTGCCAATATTTGTGGTAGCTGAGTCAACTGCCGAGACTGGAGGGTGGGTGTAAATTTCTGACAACTGTCGCACCATGCGGGCGTAATTTTCTCGGGTCTTAAACTGCGGGCGAGGACACTCGTGAACGGCACCTCCTCTGCTATAGAAGGGAGAATTCGGTGGTTTAAGTGATTTCTGGGACGCAAGGGTCACGTGATCCAACGGTGGCTTACATGAGTGTGCTAATTCTGGATAAACTAAGTTGCACAGCAACATGATGGAATGTTTCGTGGCTTCTTGCCCGCATTTCAGACAGCGATGTATGTGCATTTGCTCGGACCCAAAAAGTCGACTGACCTCTGTCTCCTCGTCCCGCACCTCGTTCTCCTCGATAGACTTTTTGCTGTTCTTATCTGTGCGTGATAAATGTTCGTTTAAGGCGAGAGGGAGCTGGGTCTACTAGTACTTAAGTAATTCGTCATGTCAACGACGAGAATGTATGAAAAATAATACTCTTATCGAAGGATCTCTTTACCAGCATCTTGGTAAATAAATAATATTTCGAGGAGGGGATGTTATTTGTATCAGCAGTGCATTACGAAATACTTAAACGAATAACAGAATTTTGATCAACTATAGTGGCTATTGATTGCGGTCATTTATGCTCGGAAGTGTTTTCTACCATCAACGATGGGCATACTTAGATTGATCGTATTATATACGAGCTACGTTGTTGAAAAGGGCGTAAAACGAAGAGTCGAACGGTTTTCTGGATGGGGGAGGGCTCTAAAGCATTGCCGATACTTATTTTAACGAATAGGCCATGCATTCGCGGAAAGCAATGTCTTCTTTCCTATAAAAAAAAAAATAGTTAAATAAAGTGAGTGAAAATGCGGCCGGTCAAGCATCGGAAAAGCCTTCGTTTACGAATGTAACACAGTCAGAGATTGGAAGAATGTGGTAACTGCAATATCCTAAGAATACAAGAACATAGGCATGTTTAGGTTCACGTAAAACAATGTCCAATGTCTTAAAGTATGCAACTAAGAGAAGAGTTAAAGCTAAATTGGTTTTTAGTATTCTTTGGATATATCTCGCCATGATTGCAGATTAAGTGCAACGTACGATCGGATACAAAATGAAAAATAAACACAAAGAGTGCCCAATGTGAAGGATACACATGAATTGTGTTTACCTTTCGATGTGATCCACATATATTTACCATCCTCCTCTTGCTTCCTCCTCTTTTTCCTCTCTTCGTCGTGACTTCTGTAACGAGAACCGATGTTCTGCAGAATGCTAGGGAAGTCTTGCTCGTTATAAACGAAAGGCGCGCATTTGGGGCCCGATTTGCGACGCGCTGCTTCCTCCTCTTCCTGCTGGCGTTTTCGTGTCTCCAATATTTCGTAATGGATCTGGTGCAGGATGAACCTGTTCCAGCTCTGAAAGGAAGTTTCAAGTGATCATTGAATACTAACAATAAAGTGTACCCGGCAATATAGTTTTAACTAGAGACCACGGTATGGTACGTGTAGTAAAAAAACACGTGTATTACATATATCCGTACCTCAATCCGTGTATCTTTTACTACACGGGTACCCGTGCACTATATCACGTGTATTTAAATACACGTGAATTTAGATACACGTGTATCTAAATACACGTGAATTTACATACACGTATATCTAAATATACGTGTAATAACGTATTCGTGTATTTTGATCAGAATTGGGCAGTAACTAAATAAAAAATTACTTCAATAACGGATCAAATTAAAGTTATTTGACGAATAAAGTTAATTTTTTTATTTGCCGAGCGTTTCAACTTCAGCGTCGAATAAAGTTTTCAACTTTAACTTTAACTTTATTCAAGGTGGAATAATTGTGTTATTAGTTACAATCTGAAAATTTGTAAAACCATATTTTCCGCATATTATTCTAGTAAATATATTCAAATACATTATTTCTTTTATTAATTTCGCAATCCCTCACAGTTCTGGGATATCCATAGATATTAAAAATCAGACGAGTTAAAATACGGATACGTTAATATACGTGTATTTATAAATACACGTGAAATAGTGCACGGGTACCCGTGTACTAAAATATACACGGATTGAGGTACGGATACGTTTAATACACGTGAAATAGGGATCTCTAGTTTTACCAGTGCATGTCCCTCGCACAAAAGTGAACAAAACTCCATACAAATGGAGGAAGATTTGAAATGAATTGAATATTAGGAATAATACGTATATTAAGCATTTGTATCGGGTGATTAATTGACAATTAATTCCCTTAAGTAGATCATCAGAAGTTTCTAGTTTGATTCGAGGGTTATTGGAAGCATATTAAGCTTCCTATTTTGTACCTCAAGCGTTCACATTCAGGTAGACTCTCACTACGCATCGCCTCGACTCATTTTATTCTTCCTACGCTTTCCTTATGTAGTTTGGCAATTTAACTCTCACTGTGCCCGGCCTCGGTGCGACTCCGAGCCGCGGATTCCTCCTCGAGAATATTTTCAGGAAGCGAGGCGAGGCGTAGTGTGAACTCCTACTGAATTGACGACTGCACTGGGAGAGGTTCTCTGAGCATCTGACCAAATACATGAACCGAGGCAAGCCCATATAACTTTAGATACGGAAAACCGAGGCGACGCGAGCCTAGATATGAGTGCGAATAGAAGTTGCGCCAAGCCGAGGCAAGGCGAGGCGTAGTGAGAGCCTACCTTTATAGTTTTCAGACTCTTTCCTTAATTCTAACAAAACATGCGCGCGTGTTTGAGTGTACAACACATCCAAACTCTCAAAGTACCGTTTCCCTAAGCCACAAAATTATTTAGGACATGAGATCCATCTACAATCACGATTAATACAATTCCTGCCTCCAACGGTACCCTAAATCCGCGATCGTACCTGTATCAGCCTGATCAGATTAGTTTTCCTCTTCGCCTCTGGGTGCAAGTCGCTCAATATAAGCCCCAGGGCTGCTGCTTCCGGGACGGTCCTAAAAGCTCGTAGGAAATTAGCAGCTTGGCAGGGCAATCCCCGCGACGTGTCCAACATATGGAACAAGAATCCAAGCTCGCAGGACAGGCAGAATTCTCTTTGGCACGAGTGAGACAGCAAGGCTGCCTTCACAGGCTCGCAGTAGTAAAGTAGCTGGAAAACATGGATACACATAAATCTCGTGAAGCTTGTCTTCTTCGAACAGAAGGGCCATTTAAAAGGCAAATGAGAATCTCTCGAGATCCGTCCTGGTGCACTTACCTGCAGCATAGCATTGCAATAGCTGTTGGGAAGCGTGGCTTCCAGCCCGCAGAAGCTGGTGCGATTATACTGATCGAAATCGAACTCGTCGTAACCGAGACGTGAGTATTTCACCTCGATTTTACGGTAACGCTTAGGTATGGCCACAAAGGTGCCGTCGTCCGTTTTGGACCGTGAGTCCCCCGCGAAAAGCTTGGCGACTACGCCGCGTCGTTTTTCCAAATTGTAAGGTATCTGCAAAAGAGGTATTATTTATTTTTCTTCAATCAGTCGAATATCTTTCTTTGCTTGTTTTTTCTCTTAACGTCTTTAACAGTAATCGTTGTACAATTCGGCGCTACCGTGCGAACGTGATTTGGACCGTGAAAAAATAAATAATACCTATTGAACGCGCGTGGGTACCGAGCCAATAAGCTAGGCTTGCGTGTATGTCTTACAACCTTTATTTCACTTAAGTACAACTTTAATTATACATTCTTTGAGAAACATATATTGTAGAGACATTAAGCGTACTAAGACTACCGATTATTGAGCACAGATCATCGAACGGGGGCAAACGAAATGCATCGATTACAACACGCATTGTGCTTTAACAGCTGGGATCAAAGGCAATAGTTTTCACGCTGGTGAAGACACAGAGTTCCGAGATTCGAACAAACGGAGCAGTGATTCTCTCTTTCGTAGCATTTGTTCCGTATTCTTTTCCTAGTTCTCGTTAGTTGAAAGGTAATACTTGATTTGCAATTTAATACTTTTCAAATAAATAATTCTGCATGCTCATCACGTTCCTGCCAGTAAATTTCAGACCTCTAATGATTGGAAGTAAAAAATCACAAATCTGGCGAAGCCTTGATTATTTCTTTCCTTTCTTTTGTTTCTAAATATATTGAAACTCGAGGCTAGGCATGCTTTTGAACATCTCGAACAATGCAGTCATTTGCATAACGTTACTGGAGTACGCTTATCTTTCTCTAAATTGGCACATTCTTGATATTTGTATGGATAAGGCCTTTGTAAAAAATTATTTATTTCTGAAGAAATCAAGGCAAATGCAATACCTGCACTTTCGCGCAAGCATTAAGGTACTGTTCTTCCGCGAAATGCTAATTAGTATCTCAGAAATTTGCGAATTTAAAAGTATTCGTTTAAAGAACTTTATCCCGAGAACTTTGGTAATTCGAGCAAACGAAAAACTTACGAATACACACTTAATACCAAAAACTTAGAAACTTTATATTGCTTACTACTTCGGTAGTGATGAGATCAATTAAACGTACTTTTTGCAGACTTCGAGTCTCGATTTTTTATGTAGATTTTTAAAAATAATTTTATAACCGAAGAGCAGAGTAATTAAAGTCGTAAAAGAGAGTTTCAACATTGCATCAGCACGCGCTTTCAGTGTTCCATTTAGGTCTCTTTCTCTCGTACATTAAATGCAGAGGAAATTATTCGAATACTGTGGACTAGTTTATGAAAATATATCACGTTTTCTTAACGTCGTTTAGGGACTACGATATTTATCACGAAACGTTATCAGTCTTAATCACATTATAGTGTTTTTGGTTCCTCTACAAAATTAGAAGCTTCAATCACATTGAGCTTAACTCTTTGTCGTAATTATCGTGATTAATACATCGCTCTGATTCATCATATCGATTTAATACTACGATTATACCACTTTGATGAAATCACTGGTGGAGCATACTCTCAGGTATTCAATATAACTAATATCGTCTGCACAACTGATTCAATTAATAGCACACTGTGTGCGTGAAATAATATCGAATGCGCAGTGACTGCGCATTCCGAACAAAGTAAACAAATCACGATCCCTCAGAGGGAACATAAACTCTTAAAATTTAAAGATAAATTGAACTGTGCACAACTATAACGATTCGTTGTGCTCCATCACTTCACATGTGATGCACCTGACGCGGTGCTCAAACAACAAGAATAACAACAACTCGTTTTATGTAATTATAATTGGGAATCATGGGAGACACACGTAAGAAGGAAATATAGGAACGTTTGGAGTTCAGGAGAGTTTCGGGAGAGTTGCAGAAGCGTATTGTAGAAGAGTGGGAGAATATTGTTTCCTCACTTGATTTCTGCGAAATGCCTGGGGATTTGGGGCATAACCAATTGACCCTTGCATTTTCATTGTGCGTAGAATTTCTGGATCGATCGGTGGCGTTTTCCTGCGAAAAGACACAACAGCATTTTTGCATAATTGGCACATAAACACGAGCTGATGCTCCTTCGTGGTTATTCAATTTGATTCGGCTTAAGGGGTCAGTCCACTGTGACGGTTTGACAAATTAAGCTCCTTTTAAAGATTTTTTTCTCCGTAGATACAACATATAATGCAATAAATCGTTTCGGTATTTATTAAGCTACTCTTATATCATACAAAAACAATTTTAAAGAATTTTTTTAATTTGCTTTAAAACTTTAAACGCGATTGTTTCAAAGCCACATTTATTCAGCTGGTGCAAGTGATGACAAAAGAACTATTTGCCCAATCAGTCTGAAATTTTTGCACATTATTCAGCACATCAGCGGCTACGGCCGGGAGCACGGAATTTTTTGTTGATTAACGATTAACCATTTCATACTTCTCACAAGGCAAAATGATCGAAAAATTCTTCGTATTTCGACACTTAAATTTCAAACCTCCGCCATTTTGTTAATTTTTTATCAGTAAAATTGATTACAACACACTTTGAATTTTTTGTTTCAAGTGCGTCGTTCTCTCGGAATCACCTGCACCAGCATTACATTGCTTTCTCAAGGCGTTTGCATCAGTGCGATAGATATTTTTAAAAAACTGTTAAAAATTTAAAATAGATTTTTTTATATTGCCAATAAGTGTATTAATAAGACAAAAAAATTATTTACGTTGGAGATTCCGTTTACTAAAAAATAAATCGTAAAAAATGACAATTTTTCACGACTTCACAGTGGACTGACCCCTTAAGGAGGTACTCTGGGCTAGTGGGTCCACAGAAACGATTTTAGGATTACGTTTTTTAAGATTGATTTTGCACATGTGTTTGCAAAGTATTAGGACGAAATTCGAGTTCTAATAGCAGTGGTTCCTTTCTCTATGACTTTCACCCCCCTCTGTAAGATGATACATAGTAAATTAAATCGAAGCAGATAGGGTAGATGTACTGTTTATGGCCATTGCACTATTTTTGGCCATGTGCATAATTATCTTATTTTTAAATTGCTTGCAAATCATTATTATGTGGAGAATTTCACGTGTTAAATATTTTGTTTAGTATACCGCCAGAAATATAAGGTTACATTTATTAATTACACGGAAAAATATTATATTTCTTAAGAAGTGGCCAAAACTGGTACAATACACCTTAAAGTGGTCTACGTAAGTATCTACATAAGTACCCTACGTATTTTGCGAAAATGGAGGGGAACGGAATAAAGTACAATCATGCAATAGAAGGAAAGAAACTCCTACTTCTCAAGGGCGGAACCAGAGGGAGGATAGGGGCGGTCGCACCCCCTAAGAGTAATAAAATAGAAAAATATTATAACATTGCGTATTATTCTGCGTAAATAATTAATGTAAATTTAATTATTTAGGCTATAGTATCAGATAGAGATATTAAAATATAAATTACAAGCAAATTCTAAATCTTGTAAAAGAAGATTCAAAAGTGTACTTATGTATTTCTACATATTTCGCCCCTTGCAATAAAGGTTCCTGAATCCGCCCCTGCTACTTCTAAAGTAGGAAAGTAGCAAAGAATATCTCAACATTTTTTTCTTTGACTTTTTTGAGGACGAGGAAGTACAGCAATTAAGAGTGCACACCATAAATCGATGGCTACCCAATTTGAAACTACCCGAAAATCTATAAACGTCTTTCTCTGAAATGGACGTTTAGCAAATTGGCAAAACAGTTGTCTCAGAAAGCACTGGACCGATTTACTTGTGCTTTTGCAAACGTACAAAGTACGTATCTCGCTACGCGCTGAACTTGAATTAAGTTGACATCGGCAATACTTTTTCTTTTACGGCTCACGGAAGCTTAGATAATTTAACCTTATTCATTTCAGTTCAGACGATAGTCAAACTCATATAAACTAAAGAAACTTTAGTTGTTTCGTGTAACTAGGAAAGGACCACTCTGTGCTGCCATTTCGGCAGAGCTTTCGAAACTCAAAGTGCGTCGATTTTTTACTTGTAAAACATTGCAAATAAATACTTAAATTTGTTTGCAACTAGTTGAAGTACCAACAGATACATGTATACAACCAACATCTGCATTCGTTTAGTAAATTTCCTTTAAGGGGTCAATCCACTGTGACGGTTTGAAAAATTAAGCTATTTTTAAAGATTTTTTCTCCGTAGATAGAACAGATAATGCGATAAATCTTTTTGGTATTTATTAAGCTACTCTTACATTGTGATATATATTTAAAAAAACTGTTAAAAATTTAAAATAGATTTTTTATACTGTCAATAAGTGTATTAACCGGTTAACTGTCAATGTATCATACAGTGAGTAAAAAAAGTATTGGAACACTTTTTAAAATCGCATAATTTTTTTAGAATTGGTCCAAACGACATGAGTTTTTTTTAGAAGGTAGAAGGATTAGTTTGCTAAGTGACGTATTTCGTAGTTTTGAAAAAAAATTCATTTTGTCGGAATAGCAAAAAAAATAGTAAAGACCGTTATTTTTCAACTTTTTTTTCTGAGCCTGTAACGACAATTCAAAAAACCCGTTTGTAGATTTAAGTAAGCTGTATACATGCTGAAAATTTCATCAAAATCGGTTAACGGTGCTCTGAGTTACAAACGTTTAATGATCGCACAATAAGGTCGAAAATCGCGAAATTCCCGAAATCAAGCGATTTTCGAACTTATTGTGCGATCATTAAACGTTTGTAACTCAGAGCACCGTTAACCGATTTTGATGAAATTTTCAGCATGTATACAGCTTACTTAAATCTACAAACGGGTTTTTTGAATTTTCGTTACAGGCTCAGAAAAAAAAATTGAAAAAACCGGCCTTTACTATTTTTTTTGCTATTCCGACAAATTTAATTTTTTGTCAAAACTACGAAATACGTCACTTAGCAAACTAATCCTTCTACCTTCTGAAAAAAAAACATGACGTTTGGACCAATTCTAAAAAAGTTAGGGGATTTTAAAAAGTGTGCCAATACTTTTTTTACTCACTGTATATGATCAAACAAAAATCTGGCCAATTCTGCCAATGTATCATATTTGATCAGATGGAATAACTTTTTTGATTTTCAAAAGATTTGCATGAAACTTGGTATGTAATGGTTTTTGGGGTCGCTGAATCTGAATTTGGCATCGGAATTGTAAAATTCAATATGGCAGACTCAAAATGGCCGAACCAAATTGGCTGTCAAATATTAAAATATTATCGGGATTTAGAAAAATTGTATATAGGGGTTTTTGGGGTCGCTGCATCTGAATTTGGCATTGGAATTTTAAATTTCAATATGGCAGACTCAATATGGCCGAACCAAAATGATTAGCGAATTGTTGGGATTTGTATAAATTAAGGTCCATTTATACATATCCGTTCCGGGTCCGTTCCGTTCCGTCGTGCCAGTGGCAAGAAGAAGAGGAGCGTAGAGGGTCTCGACGGTCACGACGGAACGGATATGTATAAAAGGGCCTTTATTCGTACTGTGGCATTGAAAAAAGTAACTGCTGCAATTGAATTATAGACAAGAAAACTTCACAAATAAAAAATTTTTAAATAAAAAAGAGGTTTAGTAAAGAATTGACAAACTCACCCCTAAATTCTATTTTTCAGGGGTTGGGGGTGTCAGATGAAAAAAATTACCCCCGGAATCGGTTCAGCGACTCAAAAAAACTCTGTATACCAAATTTGGTGTGATTCGCTTAATTTTTCGATGTTACCAGTTTGGGCCCGAATAATGAAAAGGACCGTGCCAGTTAACCGGTTAATAAGTAAACAAAACATTATTTACGTTGGACATTCCGTTTACTAAAAAATAAACCCTAAAAAATGACAATCTTTCACTACTTCACAGTGGACTAATCCCATAATTCCTGAAAATTACCTCGGAACCGATCGTCTAGGCCAGGGTACCACCTTAAATGTCACCAAGTGGCGAGAATTCATCGCTGTTACCTACCTGTATACTTTTTTCAGGTACTCCTCGGGCCAATCGCTTAATAACGGGTGGCCAGTGTACACAATAGGTATTGTACTTAGTGGTGTAATATCATCATCGAACGGTATAGACTGAAGCGAATCAACTGGGTCGGCAAATTCTGTTGGCCTAAACGAATGAAAGCACAGTTCTTTCTATTGTCCCCCTCATTCTCATTTCTCATTCTCACACCCCAATGCACAGGGGCGAATTTGGAGATGTGGCGCCCCTAGGCTGACAAGCGTCTGCCGCCCTTCCCGCGAAATATCATCAAACATATTAATTTAAAAGTGTCCATACAATATCAAAATTAATTCAATATGGCAACTCACATACAAGTCATCGCTAACTCGCTGCACGAGAAAGAAACTGAATTGTTTTCAAAGTTGCCGCAAACATTTAAACCTTATCCAATATCTTTGGCCCAAAGTTTGTTGCTCCTTAAAATTAGCCGCCTGCAGCCTAGTTAGCCTAGACCCAAATCCGCCCCGGCCAGTACATTTACTAACCGCGAGAATGTATTGAACTGTGGCTCCGGTGTGTTGGTGGACATAAGATGTATGGAACCTGCCGAGTCCCCAAAGCAGAGGCACTGAGATGTAGAGGACACATCGAATGATAATATCATTGCTCCGCCGGTGGCGACCTATCGATGCAAGGAGAGTAGTGTGCGCACAATGTAATTGGAGGCTTCTTACCAAAGCAAACGTTCCATGCGTGTGTTTACCTGATACAAGCATGTCATGGGCGGCTGTACATTAGCATAGATAGTATCGAGAAGTTGCATTTGTCCCAACGGCGATACAACGGCCAAACGACTGGAATAGCTGGGCAGGAACTTCAATAAAAGAGGGTACACCGGTGTCGTAACTGGACTTAATGCTCTCATTTGTCTCAAGTCATACGCCATTAAAAATCGATCTATTGAGAGCCCCTGGCGGCTGAACCCATAAATGCAATTAATAAGGAATATTACACACTGGGTCTGTTTAGACCCATAGTGGCTGCTTTAGTGTACACATTTTAGGGAATCTTCTTCTGGTTATATCCAGAGATGGGCAAAGATAATATCTAGATAAACTCGAATAAAAGATACTTTACGTTTATTCGTAGCTTTAAATAACATGATTTATCTTTATTCGAAACATCACGGATAAATAAATTTATTCTAAGTGAATTTATTCGACAGCGGAAGATAATTTTTTTATTCGAACCGTCGAATAAGGTTTTCATCTTCATCCGTAGTTTATTCGACTTTTATTCGAAGGCTTCGAATAACTTTCACAATCTATCTAAAGTTAACCAATAACTAAATTCATGTCCATAAAACTTCCAGAAACCTAGCTTTTTTGTAGTATTCGAAAATTGTCAGTTATAGTTGCACGAAGACTTTTTCGACTTTTATGGATTGTTAATAAAGTTGCGAGATCCTTTCGATTGAAATGAGTTCAAACACGGTATAAATTGGATTATTTCTAGAACTACAGATAATTAAATATGAATGTAGCATTTCTAATGTAATCAGGGCCGGCTTTAAGGGGGGGGACAGCCAGGGCGACCGCCCGGGGCCCAAATCTGTAGGGGCGCCGCTGTATGCGTTTATTCATTTATATCCGTTTTGCTAATTGATTTTCGTGCCCTTGGAGGGGCGCCATGATAATCTTGCCCGGGGGTGCCAAGTATGCTAAAGCCACCCCTGAATGTAATAATGCTAAAAATGATCCAATTTATATCGTGCTTAAATTCATTTTCATCTAAAAAATCTCAGCAGTATGTGTGTTACTGAAATGTTCATGCCGATACGATAGAAAATGTGGAAGTTTTGCATACATCCTATTAATATAAGTATAATCCACCGCAAGCAACGATGTATGGCTCCCCAGCCCAGGCTCGAACCAAGATCAGAAGCCGCCGCCGAACAGCCCAAGTCCTCAGCTCGAGGGCAGATCGCGTCGTTTGGGATAAACACGAAAGTTATTCGAAGCCTTCGAATAAAAGTCGAAAAAACTACGGATAAAGATGAAAACCTTATTCGACGGTTCGAATAAAAGTTCCTGGAATAAAGAAATTATCTTTCGCTGTCGAATAAATTCACTTCGAATAAATTTATTTATCCGAATAAATTTATTTATCCGAAGATTCGAATAACGAATAAAGATAAACCGTGTTATTCGAAGATTCGAATAACGAATAAAGATAAAGTACCTTTCATTCGACACGTTATTTAAATAATTTTTTATCCAGATAATGGGTCTAATGAATAAAGTGTAAGCAATTGCTTTTTCTTAATATTTTACTACGAATTGCTTAAATTCGTGTGAATAAAAACACAAGCATTTGCTTTATCTTGTAGGAATTCCTAAACTGCCAAGGAATTGCTTAAAGGAATTGTCTTTCCTTAATTTTTTAGGGAGTTGCTTACAATCGAATGAATAAAAGAAGCAATTGCTTTTGCTAAATAAGCAATTCCTTAAGAATTTTTAAGACTGCTATACCCCATGCTAACATTTGCTTAAAGGACCAATTACTTCATCAGCATGTATCAGTAGGGGAGACTGGGGCTAGTTGATACAGACGAATTATATCGACACCGTATACATGTAGCTCCATTTCAGCGAGATATGTGAAGATTGTTGTTCAATTCTTTCCTACGATCCAGCGTACGTGTGTGTGCATTAACGTTAACAATCGTTTTTTAACTGTTTTCGTTTATATAGAGAAAAAGTAAATAGTTTTGATACATCCAAATTGATGGTCCAAATAACATTTTTTCGTTCATTTTGTATGTACCTTCTCATGTTTCCGCTTACTGTATATTAAAGAGGAAGGACCAAAGTATATTTTGACATATTTGTTATTAAGTAATTAATTCAAATAAAAGATGAAAAAATTGAAAACAGAATAACGTATCAACTAGCCCCGTAGTGGGGTAAATTGATACATTTTACCTTCGTCCAAATAACATTTTTTTCATTCATTTTCTATGTATTTTCTCAAATTTTCATTTACAATATATTAAAGAGGAAGGACCAAAGTATATTTTAGCATATTTGTTATCAAGTAATTAATTCAAACAAAAATGAAAAACATTGAAAACTGAAAAATGTATCAACTAGCCCCGGTCTCCCCTATATATTATATATGTATAACACTTAAGCAATGGCACTATAATAAAGTATTTTGTAAAGAGCGTGTTATAATAGAACGATGTTTTGGACAATTAAAAGCAAGATTTCCCGTTCTACAGTATAAAGTTTGCAGCAACATCAAATTTAGTATCTATTTGATTTTGATATGTAAAAACTGGAAAAACTAATTCAATAAGAAAACTTTTGTACTTTATTAAACAAACTTGAAGTTTTTAAAGGGGAGCCCGAGAGAGAGTAAGAACGTTACCAGCAGTCACAGCTACCGTTTACTTATACGGTCTAGCAAAACCAGCAATTCCTTATGATTTTTATTCATATGAAAATAAGAAATTCCTTTTTTAAGTAATTGCTTTTTAAGCAATTGATTTTGCTAATAAGCCCAATTTTGCCCAAAGTATCCCCAAGTTGGGAATTAGTAGGCCATCAAAATACCAACAGTAAATGCTACCAGAAATAGAACCATTTACTCCTTCAATTTCAAGGTTTCCTACATTACTATAAGCATCACGCTTGGCTCTAAACAGACCCAGTCATAATCGGCCCAGAGTTTCAGCTCTCATAGCCCGTGTCTGATTACTTTTCAGCTTACCTGTTACTAAAACCACAAGTAACAAGGTAATTTCCTTGGACATCGAAGTCACTGAGAGAACCGCTGTGGGTATCGAAGGTGTGTTCTATCGATAAAGTATTCGGATCCCTGAGATCAATCCTCCCCGCAGGATTACCAGCGCATATCAATCTACTATGCTGCCTTAAAATTGCACAACCACTTTCCCCTACATTCACCTGAAAGTACAAGAAGCCGCTAGCGTGTGGGTGCAAGTCCGCGCCGCTTTAGACGTGTACGGAAACTCACTACTCCAGTCTCTTTGCCTCTGGTCAGATTAAAATCAATTATTTTCTCCTGATGCCCCCCCATAAGTAGCCTTGTCGGTGAAATCTGCAGCATGCATTGCATGTCTATCATGTTCGGCGACCTACAATAGCGTTCAGACTCGTGTAGTTCTTCATATATAACACCCTCGATCATACTTCTGCACGTAAATCCACATACATATGCGTAAATATCGGTATGCCTCTCCGCAACTGGCATCGCAACAAGCTTTGCGTCAGGATCAAAATTCCCTCGTCTAGCGGATGAATGTGCCTGACTTCCTGCGTGGCGTGCACTTGAAAAGAGGTGTACTTTTGCAAACCGGGCCCATAGTAAGACGTCACGTGGCCCTACAAAGCGTTATTTCCGGTCAGTGCAACCCCCTATTTGCGTCGCCTCGCGAAATGTTTCTCCGTTAGCGTTTCTTTCCCTCTTTATACATTCCGCTGTATATAAATTACAAACACCGGAGTATTCCCAAGCAGAGCCTCCGCTCAGAGGTACTTTATCTCGCTTTAGTAACGCGGATCGCGCAGACTAAACAAAGAGGACAGAACGGATAACTAATCAGTCGCATGTTATACCCCTTGGTTCCCCATCCACATGAGTTCCTCGACCGTGTCGAAGGTAACAGTGGAGACTCCAAACCTATCCCCCCCGTCGGCAAGTAAAGTGCGAGTTTCGTGGAACTCTGCCCCAGCAAAGTCCTCTCCAAACGGCTCGGCTGCAGGTACATATTCTTCAGTAGCTAAGACATAACTCGTTTCCTCCCCTGCAATAAGAGACATAAATCCGCAATGAACTCCTCGCCGCATCTCGCCGTCGCTCGCAGCGTTACGCGTTCCTTGCAATAATATTCTCCGAAGTTAGACGAAGTTTCAAGATTAATCGAGGCGCCTACTTTAGAAGCGAAAGCGAACAGAAGTAATAATTCACGCGTGACGTGGAATCTCGGTGCGCAGTTGGCGGAAGCCATTCGGAGCTGAAACTTGGTAGTTCAATTGGAACGATTGAAACTCGAAATGAAAGCATTTTATTTACATCTGCTACTCGATAGTAGCGCATGTGATATCTTGTCTGCAATCTCTAAGGGTTCGAGGTACGTGGAAGCTGAAATAATATTCCAAACAGGGGATTCCAAGGTGAACAGAATATTTAAAATGCAACAAAACAGCTTGCAATCGTTATATTATATTTTGAGTTTCGGAATATTTTTCTTGTCTCTTTGAGGGCATCGAGTGAAGTAAAATTGATTATTGCCCGAGGTAGTGTTTGAAAGTTTGCCGAGCTCTGGTAGAAAGACACCAGATCGCGCATAATCACTCGAGCGACGAGCGTCGCGGTGGCGTAGTGATTTCGCGCCTTTCCGAATGCTCGAGCTCTCGATCGAACGGATCGCGCATCGACGCGAGGGGGGTGTTTTCTTTTTGGCGCCCTTGCGAGAGGGAAGGAGCGTCGAGGTGTACTCACAGAGGAGATCTTGCTCGTCGCCGCCGCTCTCGGCCGCGGCCTCTACGGACGGATCGTAGTGGCCTAGAACCGGGTAGTCCATAATAATCCCGTGTTCAGGCGGCTCGTTTGTCAAGCATGAATTCGCCGTCGGTACGAAGATAGCCGTGGAATCGCCGTCCAGACGCTCGTTCGCTTTTCATAGCACAGTTTCACGCACACGCACGCACCGAACGCACGCACCTTAGTCGCCTTGGCAACTGTGCAACAAGCGAGACACTTCCCCGCGGTTATTCACCGTTACCGGCCGACTCCGCGGTCCCGACGATCGAAATCGCGCCGATCAGAACGTTTCCCGCACCGCTTTATCCCGACACGCGACCTGGCCCGTCCATCGATACACCTTTAATTCATGATTCCACTTTTCTACGCGTTTCCCCCCGTGTAAGGTTGTACGACGGCCTTGAAGGTGGCGACATCTGCGTGTTCGCGCGTCCGCCAGTGTTGCCAATGGCAGGGACGCGAATGCTACTAGGTCGCGGCGTTTCGTGCCACGCGCTTGGTTATGTCGCGGGGAGAAACGATGGCGCGAAAACGAGTTCGGGATTCTCGGGGAAATTGCGTTAAATGAGCTGCGAGACGTGGAAATGGTTTAGGAGAGGTAAGGTAAATGTCCCAATACCTGGACACTAGTGCAAGTAATGCTGATTATTACGTTTAATATTCGCTTTATCCATAAAAGAATTATTTTATTCAATTACTCAAATATTTAATAAAATATATTCACATACATATATTTCTTAGTAAACTTGTGACACTCGTAATAAAAATAAATTTTCTTGAACCCTCTGGTTTACACCATTTTAGTATTGCCGTTAGCTGATTTGCTTAAGAGTCTTTATTTTTTCTTAAGCGAATATTATTAATAACGTTTAGTATATTGGTACAACTAATACATTTTTAGGAAAATGGTACCTTGTAGTATTATTTTTTGATTGAAACATTAAAATTAAAGTTCTTATCAGTTTTTTATTCGCGTGTCTATCTACTGGTACAGTGAAATCCCGGAACGGCCCTAAACCTGACCATGTGTGCAGACTATAAAATAAGTACGAGTTATTGTTGACACAATATTAAAATCATTACTTAACACCTTAGCAATTATTACTTTGTATTCTTGTTATGTTGTTTTAATGATAATATTCAATTCAATATTCATGTGTAAAATTCGCGTGTCACACACGAATACACATAACCTTAAAAATAGTCATTCAATAACAGATTGTTTTTACTCAAGTTTGTTTACTGATTCGAATAAATTACTTATACAGAAAAAATATGCCAACAGGAAAAACTATTGTGTTGCTTTTTTTATTTAATTTCCCTAGAAAACATCTAAATTGCTGATGTTTCATCATGTGTCCAGGTAATGGGACAGTAAAATCGGGACCCCGGGACATACCTGTTAAGCTGTCCAGGTATTGGGCCATTGTAAGAACTATGAACTTTCAATATTTTACAAAATTATTCAATCCAATAACGTGTTGGTTTTTTTAATGATAAAGTACACGCAGTGCCCCATGTAATTGCAAAATCGTTTTTATATAAATCGACTTGTATAACTGCAAAATTCTCAGTCGCGTTTCCACCGTACCTTAAATGTCCAGGTATTGGGACATTTACAGTGAGTAAAAAAAGTATTGGCACACTTAAAATCGCATAACTTTTTTAAAATTGGTCCAAACGACATGAGTTTTTTTTAGAAGGTAGAAGGATTAGTTTGCTAAGTGACGTATTTCGTAGTTTTGAAAAAAAATTCAATTTGTCGGAATAGCAAAAAAAATAGTAAAGGCCGTTTTTTTCAATTTTTTTTTCTGAGCCTGTAACGAAAATTCAAAAAACCCGTTTGTAGATTTAAGTAAGCTGTATACATGCTGAAAATTTCATCAAAATCGATTAACGGTGCTCTGAGTTATAAACGTTTAATGATCGCACAATAAGGTCGAAAATCGCTTGATTTCGGGAATTTCGCGATTTTCGAAATTGAATTTATTCACAATTGAAATTGAATTTATTCACAATTCCCTAGAAAACACGCCACTGTGGCGTAGGTCTGAGAAATATACCAGGGACCTTTCCGATATTTTCTTGCTAAATGAAAAAGAGTTTTTTAGTATCAATTTATCATATTTTCCCTCCTATTGCTAAGTTAAAATAAGTATTTTCTAAATTAAAATAAGTATGTTTTCCTTGAAGGAGGGGCGCCGCCCCCTCTAAATCCGCTACTGTTCGTGACGTGTGTAGATTTGAACTCGCATGGCGCCATTTACCTATTCATGATCTCTTGTTAGAAACTCTGTTCCCAAGAACGAGGTTACGCTAATTTTATTTTGCATCGAGTTGACCGTGGTGATTCTAAGGATATCTGGCGATATTAAGGAATTTTGCATAATGCATCTTAATATATAAAGCAGAAAGCTTTGATATGTTTGTGTGTTTGTCTGTCGCCTAAAAACTTTCGAACGATAAACTCTGGGATTACTAAATGTGCTTCAGCCCATTATGTCCGGCTAATCCAGATGAATGTGATAATTTTCACAAAAAGAATACAATTTTTTTTTATGAAATCAGGATCTAAATTCCGGGCAAGCCGAGTAGTAAAGCTAGTATTTAATATTAAGTAATATTAGAGTGCTATAATATTATTAATATTAAATTATTACATAACAGTGAACACTACAACTGAATAATTTAACATTTAAGTATTAATATTTTATTCAACGTAATTTTGGTACATAATATTAACATGTTAAATAATACTTAAAAAAAGTATTTGATTGTTTAATTACTAAATATGTCGTGTCGATACATATATTCTAGTTTGTCGATCAGAGTATTATTCAACATTGAAGTATTTCTTTTCGAAATGCAGTTACAATAAATAACGGAGGTAGAGAATCACAGAATTTGTTTACTCTATGTATATATATAATACGCACATACACATATTTCACAAGTTAGAATTAACGTTTTACATGTCACGTGAGAAACGATGGAAATCACAGAAGTGTTACGTGTACGTTGTAAGAGAGGTACGGGTAGTTTTACGAAAATACGTTTAAAATGTCGCCCTTTCGAAAATACATTCATCTTTCGGTACTTTTACGTTGGTCTGTGCGTTGCATTGCGATCTCGCAGATGAAAGGACACGAGCAAGCGAGGATGTGTAAGCTTTGTTCTGTCGTTTCCTATTTCGAGCGAATCTTGTAGTTATCTATTGGCACAGTGATTTTCTACAATTACGTCACCTGAAAAGAGAGGAGCAATATAATCATATCGATTAGGTATATCACTACACATACAGCATACTCCGTTGCATGAAGGTTGCAGGAAGGTTCCATGCGCGTTGGCGTGCAATGTTCCACAGGGGCGGACGTAGGAGGATTCCTGCAACATTCCAGCAATGTTGCGGTGCAATATTGCACAGCAATGTCCCAGCAACATTCCAGCAATGTTGAGGTGCAATATTTCACAGCAATGTCCCAGCAACATTCCTGCAACGTTCCGGAATTTTTCTAGCAATGGTCACGCAACGTTCCGGACATTTTCTAGCAATGGTCTCGCAACGTTCTGGAGATTTTCTAGCAATGGTCTCGCAACGTTCCGGAGATTTTCTAGCAATGGTCTCGCAACGTTCCGGAGATTTTCTAGCAATGGTCACGCAACATTCCCGAAATTTTCTAGCAATGGTCTCGCAACGTTCCGGAAATTTTCTAGCAATGATCTTGCAACATTCCGGAGATATTCTAGCAATGGTCTCGCAACGTTCCGGAGATTTTCTAGCAATGGTCTTGCAACGTTCCGGAAATTTTCTAGCAATGGTCTCGCAACGTTCCGGAGATTTTCTAGCAATGGTCTCGCAACGTTCCGGAAATTTTCTAGCAATGATCTCGCAACATTCCGGAGATTTTCTAGCAATGGTCTCGCAACGTTCTGGAGATTTTCTAGCAATGGTCTCGCAACGTTCCGGAAATTTTCTAGCAATGATCTCGCAACGTTCCGAAGATTTTCTAGCAATGGTCACGCAACGTTCCGGAGATTTTCTAGCAATGGTCTCGCAACGTTCCGAAGATTTTCTAGCAATGGTCACGCAATCTTCCGGATATTTTCTAGCAATGGTCTCGCAACGTTCCGGAGATTTTCTAGCAATGGTCCCGTAACGTTCCGGAGATTTTCTAGCAATGGTCAAGCTGAATGTTCGATGTTGCACCGCAATTTTCCTGGAACCTTCCTGCAGAGTGTGCTGTATGGGTAGACGTATGCAGGATGCCCCAAAATACGTGGTACAAACCGATACGAAATAGCACCACTCACGAACACAAAAAAATGTGAAATTAAACTTTTTCATATGAACCTTTATTTATCAGCAAAATAATTTTCTTAATGTATGATGGTGCTTGCTTATTTAGCTTCGATGTGCAAATTCTATAAAAATGTTGTAGGTTCTTATAAGGAGATCCAATGAATTAAATTCGAATCAAGCACGCGCGCAGCCATGCATCAAGTTCAGCTATGCAATATCAAACACAGGTTTCTAGGAAACGGAGGTTTGCATGAACAGATTTTTTTCTCCATTTTCTATTTATTTTCTCCAGCGAAATCGTTACCCATTTGTTCGTATCATATACTTTGGTGATTCAAATGTATGTATTTATGTGTTTTGTGTGTTTATGTAACACTAATTCGGAGAATTTAGGAAATATAGTATTCCAAAACAGACGAAAGATATTAAATTTAATAGGCAGAAATCCGCAAATTCATTCTGATGGAGTCATTTTTTACTTTTGATGATTACATTATTATAATACTGTAATTATATGATAATACGACACGATAACTATTATTAATGAACAGAAATGCAGGAGATACTTTAATATGACTTGTGTTAATTTTCCTTTTATTACTACATATACACATTAGAGCTGTTCGGATACTCGAAAGAATCGAGCTACCCGAAAGAATCGAGCTACCCGAAAGAATCGAGCTACTCGAAACATTCGGGTTACCCGGATCCGTTCGGGTCCCAGCTCGGCTCGAAAAACCGGGTCCCGCCCGGTTCGCATTTCAAGCTACTCGATTATTTCGAGTACCCGAACAGCTCTAATACACATGTAGTAAAATCTTTTTTCATACATGTTCCTAAATGCTCCAAATTCTTTGATTATTTATTTTTTTACACCACCTATATAGAGTGACTCACGAAACCAGGAATTGCATCTTCTGTTTGATCAAAGATGATCCAACAGAAAGTGTTGCATAATGATATAAAGTGCAGTCTAATTTTTTGTAGATAGAACTGTATATTATATTTAGAAAAATCAAATTGACTGAATATTCTGTCTATAAAAATACTTTTATATGCAGAAGAGTTACAAGAACTGATTCACTTAAAAGAAAATACAGAGTCTTATTAAGAAAGGAAAAATGCAGTTGCACTTCGCAGTTGCAGCATTTGCAATTACGAGGAATATCATTCCATGAAGACATTATACATAATTTAACACTTTCCCTTTTATCACTGATTCCTGTCTTCGATCAAATGAGGGATACGGTTCGTCTCAATTACGCTACTCACCCTGTGTAGAATAAAATATCGCAGTAAAAACAATTCATAATAATTACCTCACGGGCAGAGAAAAATTATTGTAGTTAGCAATAGCACAATTGTTGCTTAGTATAACAGCGTGAAACTTTCGTTAATGCAAAGTTGCTAGTAAAGTTGTCGGAGTTGCAAAATACGAGGTGGAAGAGAAGCTTCTTCTGTAGAAGTCCTTTCGAGTGGAGGGTTTCCAAAGTATTAAGAATTTGTTTCAAAAACGTCGACATGACTGTAAGACCTGATAAACAATTTCAAATATGTATTAGTTCTTCCATGACTGCTTTCGGAAATATGTATATACATATGTTATTAACCTACTAGCAGTCTGAGACGCATACCCTGTTGTTAACGCGAAAGATAGTCCAAATATTCACTGGTGTTACTGCAACGAATGCAAAGAGTTCAGTTAGAATGATTGAATTCGTGCTTCACGGGAGTAATTTAGTCTTCAAACGCTTGAAAGTGTAATTGGCAAATGCAAAGGGATTAGTATTGAATTGAGGGATGGCTGAAACGCTCAATTTCAAGTCAAAGGAAATATTATGAATATAGAACCATAAATTATTAGGAAGCAGGCAGCAAAGTTGTTTATATTGAAGCTTATTCAATGGTGAGTTGATTTTCCCTCAATTGTCATTTTAATTTTGTTTCAAATTACTATATATACTAAAGCAATCCAAATTACTCGATGTGTGTATTTGGTAATGATTTATGGTTAGTTAAGAAGGGGATGGTATCAGGGGATGATGGATATTATTTTTATAAAAAATGATTTTAAATATTGATACCTCCTTCATTACGTTAGGAGTTAAGTAATTTACAATTATTACCATAATTTGGGCGGTGTCTTTGATCATCACTAGGAAATCCAGGGTTGAAATTTTGAAAATGGAGTTTCTTTATTTAATAATCCTCCTGTATAGTTAGGTTTTCTAATTTTCAATTAAACACCCTAATTTGAAGGCACATTGCACTTGATAATGAAAGAATTTACCATTCGTTTAAATACTTATATGGCATTCTTTCAATTTCCAAAGCTAATATTTTCTATATTACTATACTAGACTGAAAATCATAAAATCTAGTTAACCATAGTACACAGGCCAACAAATTTCTACTAAGCAAGAATTCAAAAAGTTTCCACACATGGTATTCCCCAAAGATCACTCTACTTCTACTGCAGTTAAAGAGATCTAAAGTGACCTAAGAGATCTAAAGATCTAATATGACCTAAGAGATCTAAAGATCTAATGTGACCCAAGAGATCTAAAGATCTAATGTGACCTAAGAGATCTAAAGATCGAATATGACCTAAGAGATCTAAAGATCTAATGTGACCCAAGAGATCTAAAGATCTAATGTGACCTAAGAGATCTAAAGATCTAATGTGACCTAAGAGATCTAAAGATCTAATGTGACCTAGAAGATATAAAGATCTACTATGACCTAAGAGATCTAAAGATCTAATGTGACCTAAGAGATCTAAAGATCTAATGTGACCTAAGAGATCCAAAGATCTACTATGACCTAAGAGATCTAAAGATCTAATGTGACCTAAGAGATCTAAAGATCGAATATGACCTAAGAGATCTAAAGATCTAATGTGACCCAAGAGATCTAAAGATCTAATATGACCTAGAAGATCTAAAGATCTAATGTGACCTAAGAGATCTAAAGATCTAATGTGACCTAAGAGATCCAAAGATCTACTATGACCTAAGAGATCTGAAGATCTAATGTGACCTAAGAGATCTAAAGATCTAATGTGACCTAAGAGATCCAAAGATCTACTATGACCTAAGAGATCTAAAGATCTAATGTGACCTAAGAGATCTAAAGATCTAAGGTGACCTAAGAGATCTAAAGATCTAATGTGACCTAAGAGATGTAAAGATCTAATGTGACCTAAGAGATCTAAAGATCTAATGTGACCTAAGAGATCCAAAGATCTACTATGACCTAAGAGATCTAAAGATCTAATGTGACCTAAGAGATCTAAATATCTACAGGTCCCCAGAGATCAGAAGATCCAAAGTGACTTTTCCTAGAACCAACTAGTTGTTATAGTTCAATATTCAGAAACCTGTTACATTCACCATCCCCCACATTTCCAGCTCGATCTCATCCCCAAAATCGTTCATTCTGATCCCCCTTCCTCAACCTTCCCTTCGCAAACATAGTAAGAAATGAACTTCAACTTCAAACTACAAATTGTCTAGCCATGCATCCGTTACCTTAGTGTCGTCGTATCAGACGGGTGCGGTGGTGGAGAGTGCTAATGAGAGCCCTGATATCTTCGTCGGACTCGGCTGACTGTCGTCGGGACATCCAATTTTTCGGTGTGCCGGTTAGCGAGAAAACAGTTTGCTTGCACGGTTGCGTTGGAAATGATGATCGTCGAATGAGTGGCGGGGGTTTCGCACCTACGGTTTGATTTAGCCATTTACGCACGATACTTTAATACCCCGGCCGAGCTGATCTAACTATGTGCTACCTAATAAGCGTAAAGCAGATCGATGCATGCCTTGCATTTCAAAAGACCTGTGACTCAACATCGGTTGCCTCGGTACGAAGCGTCTCTGCACGGGAAGTTCGACCGTGGATGCTTTTCTTGAACTGGCCCTACCTGCCTTAGACGAGTCCTTAGGCGTTTTTCAAAAATATGCACATGTTCGTATACTCGTGTTGTCTTTGTGTGTGTATATGTGTGTTCAAATCTCTTTTCATTACTCGCGAATGGAATCGGAAAATCGGTTTCGTTACTGGCAGACGTAAAATCAATCAGTGTAAAGCATCCTCACATCGTTTCTTACAAAAATATATAACTGTCCCTGATCAGAAAATATAACGTACCCTACACACTATACAAACAATGGTATTCTATGTGATATTCATCTACGGTATTTGTAATCCCGTTAATCTGCGCTTCTATCTCTACTAGTATCACTTGTGTTCACGGCTCTTCGAAATTTTATACTTCAATTGAATCTCGAATCGCTACCACCTCTCTCTCTCCCTCTCGCTTACTCTATCGTACGAGTATCTGTGCGTTTTGTTCTCTGAAACGTGGCTAGCGTGAATCTACATTGATTGGATATGCAACCACAAAGCTATAACTCGTGAAAAAAATCGTTATTATCCGTTAATCTGCGTCAACTGTTAATCTGGTTAAGTTTTAGGAAACTAGTGCGGTCGCCGCTGTAATACCTTGTCTCTAGCGAAACGTATTCGCAACACTTCAACGAGAGCAGCTATCGCCGAAATCAGAAGCATCGTCACGAGAATATGTCCTGCGACTGGAACGGATTTCATTCGACGATCTTTGCCACTTTCCTCCGTGCTCTCTGTCAAGTTATCACCGACGCTCTCCTTCGTAGCCTTCGACCTATCCCCGGCATCTTCGCCGCCCTTCTCATTCCTGTCCTCTTCGTCGTCGTCCTCTACATTATCGCTCGCATAAACTCCCCTATACGTACAGTTTCCGTCGTAGTCGCTGCGAAACACCGACTTCAGACGGTCCTGGTACTGGAGTCTCGGGCAACGCTTCAGCTTCCTGTGATCCAGCGGGATCACCGTGGCCTCCTCGCTCGTCGCGTTCCCCATCGCCTCCATCGCCAGATTCTCGTTCTCACCGGTCTGATTCTGGGTGTAGTAGTTGGTGTTCATCATCAGCCGCAACGGCAACGACAGCAGCACCCCGAAGATTATCAGTATGACGAGAATGCTGACATTGATCCCCAGCGAGATCCGCTTCTCAGACATGTTGAAGAGACGTTGCATAATGACGCCGTTCACAGGTCGGTTCTCATCGGTGTACGCTGGGTCGGTCGAACTGCACAGCACACGGGCACCAGGGTTTTCATGTTGGCGAGCGATCGCGGCGGAGCGCTGGCGGCTGTCGGACGGTGTCTCCTTCAGCTTCACATGGCCGCTGGTCGTGACGGACACCAGAAGGTGAACTTTCCAATCGCTATCAGCGGGACAATGGAACGAACGGCGATGTATCTTTCCCTATCTTTCGTTCAGGCGCAACTGTTGCGCATTCTGTTGTGACTGCAGTTCGAAGTGAGCCTGGACGTCGGCTGATATTGATTTCCAGGTAGAGCAGCCGCGTACGCGCAAGTCTCACCGCTGCCACCTCTGCCGAGGAAGCTGCACTTGGCGGTAATTAGACACCGTTTAAATTAAGCTCGCCGTAAAACAATCAACGCCTGCGACGGAACCGCCCTTGTTCGAGCTGGTGATAGTGTGCAATCGATACGACGCTTAAAGCGTCCGTTCGGCGAGCCTTGAGCTCCGACAATCGGATGCTGCGTGTTGCAGGGTGTCACATGAATAGACAGTATGTTATAAATATGTGCGGAGTGATTCTCAAATGGGCCAAGTTAGGCAGAACGCTACCAACCCTCAATGATCTGAAATTTAGTGAATTTGGTTTGAAGATTTTAATTGTTAAAGAAAAGTCGCTTTATTTTCATTGGGTATTTTTTTTATTTTATATCTTGCTATTGTTTTGCAATGTTTTTTGATGGTTTATTTAATAGCGAGTAGTACAGTTAATATTATTTTAAATTTTCTGCAGTTTTTGTTTCTAAGCCTAAACTATGGCTTGGTAGTTTTAATAATTGTATAATGTAAGAATTGTTCTATGGGTTGGTAATTTTTTGCAAGGTGCAGGTCAAGAAATTATGGGATCCGTGCTGTGTTTAACTGATTTTTGTCATTTTGAGGGTTGGTAGGTTTATGCATAATTTGCAAGGGAACATCCCGAGCCTGGAAATTCAGAAAACTCTGCATATTTGTGAATATGTAAGGAATTTTGTCCTTATTACAATGCAATTTTTGTTTGCATCAAAAAACTCTGCAACTTTGTGAATATGTAAGGAATTTTCTCTTTCTTACAACGCAATTTTTGTTTGCTGCCCAAATTCACTCTGAGGGGGTGGAATTGACCTCAAAAAATTCCGGTTATTTTCCGATTCTGTGTTATAACTAAAATAATTTTTTACTAAATGATAGGTCTAATTAATCGAAGTAACTTTTGTCTTGAAACTTTTTCTCTATCTCTTCCAGTTCGCGGGTTATAAGACAAAATCGGAAAATGGCCAAATTTTCATGGGTTAATTTCACCCCCTTCGAATGAATTTGGGTAGCAAACAAAAATTGCGTTGTAAACCGGAGGAAATGCCCTACAAATAAAGGAATTGATGTGATTGTATATCAAACTTGAAGAATCTAGGGAAGGATCGCTGCAGAATCATGAATTCAATTCTTGTTCTTTAGATGAAATATATTTTGTACTCTGTGCAGTAATGCTTAATTTTAAAGAAATATGATAAACGCGTAACGCGAAAATTTTGAAACTACATCTTGCGCCGTATTTTCTGAAAGATTATTTTGTATTTGTCATTGCACATGTTTCAGTATGATTTTCTTCAGCAAGCACAAACAGTTTTGGAACCAATGAAACGTTTTAGCAACATCACTATAGATTCTAATTATTACACAAAGCTACTTGCAGGAGTCTTCCCTATAAGTGGTACAAGTCTGCCATTGGTCAGTTTCGTGACTTGAAGAATTTGAATTCAGTTTTCCAGTGGAGGCAACCGTAAATTTTTCACTTCGCTATTTATTACACCAAATGACTTCCCAATAGTCACAATTTCTGCTAGGATCTTCTAATACATTCAACGAAAACCATCAACCGCAGCAATCGTACCGTAGCCTCCATTAGTGACTATCTGAATCCCCACGTATGAATATAATTTCGAAATACTCGAGCCTTTCACAATCCGCAGCTCTTGCAATTAAAACTATTAGAACCTTTCGACTGTTAACTGCCTTTTGATCACCAGGGCTATTAAAAGCTACGGTCGGTAGCCAATGATCCGTAACTTAATAGACTACAAGCGGAGAACCTATTTCAGTACCAGTACCTTGTCAGATTTCTGATAGAGCTAGGTGCCATGCTGGTTGAAATGTTGACGTCAGCTTCTTAAAGAGCATACCTCGCATCCAGAAACCTCTGACAATTTCAACCGAACAAGAAGCCCGCAGAAAATGTTTGCTTGCTCCTCGATTGACCCGTGGGACTAGCAGTGTTTGGAGTGTGAGTAGCCCACTGGCGTTGAAATACCGCGGACGTTTGAATCAAGGAAGAAGAGGTTTGTGAATAGAGCAAAGGAAGTATCCGCGCGGATCGAGGCTTGCAGGAGCTGGCCGGGCAGCAGCCGATTCATCGTGCAACGAGGCCTTCGACTTTCGCGTGGAAAGGAAGGAAGCGGTAGCGCGGCCGAGGGTGGCGAGGGAACGCTTTTGAAATGGGGCAGGTTCTCTAGCGTGTGCATACATAAATAATATTAGACAATATCGAATTAAAATTCGCATCTTTCTGCGGCGCAACAATGGACCGTGGTGCCCCAACAAAGGGAATGCCCGCCGCCGGTGGTGGTTGGTGCGCGGTGGCGGTAGCATCGACGGCGGCATTTATAAAAGTAATAAAACAGTCGAACAACAACTCTCCTGAAGTGAGTAGCGCCGCGAGAGGAAGAGAGAGAGGCGGAGGAAGGTGGAAAGGGCAAGGGAGCGGGATACTCCTGGAAGGTGAAAAGAGGAGGGCGAAAGGAGGTACAGAAAAACAGACCAAAAGAGAGAGATGAGGCACAGGAGAACAGCGACCCGACCCGACCGACCGGTAGCCCAGCCAGCGCACGTATATCTTGCTCTGCTACACCGCAACGCCGATTCTTCGAGGTTCTCATTGATGAATTCGCCCTGTTCGGCCGGCGAATCCCTCGATTTTTCATCCCTTCCCGGCGCGCCAGCCGAGGCTCCAGTGAAACCACCGACAGATCGAGCCACCACGTAATAATCACAACATCATTCATACCCGGCAACGTCCACCGAAGTCTCCCCCAAAAAAGACACAGAAGGCCGCCGAGATTCCAGCGCGATCGCAGTCGACATTGGCCGGTTTCTTGATTAGCACAATTATTAATCCATCACCCCGCTCGCGTTTATGCCCCCCGTTAAACCCGTTCCCCTGCCTCTCCAATCGGTATCGAATCGCCGGAGCATCCGTTTCGCGAATATCGCCAGCGCTAATTTAATCCCGGATACCAGTTCCGCGCGAGGGAATCCGCGCTACCCGGCGAAACCAGTTCTCTAAACGAAGCTTAATGAGATTAGCTGGCGGGCAAACATCGGGAAACGATGTCGAACGGCTGGTGTAGCGTGTACCGTCGGACAAGTGGCGCAGGTGCCCGCAGCCGATCATCGGCAGAGCCGGGCGAGAGATGAGCGAAGGTTGAGAGCCAGGGTATGTAGAGCAGATGCTCTGGCCGTGGCAGTGGTGGCGGGGTGCGTGATTTTTCACCGCCGACAGCTCCTCCTTCGAGAACCGCGCATTCCACCTCCTTCCTTCTTCTTCGTGCCTCTCTTGCTCGTCCGCCGTCGGTCCCCTTCATCCTTCACTCTTCGCTCGCCGTCCAACCGCCGCCCGTGTCTCGCTCCTTCGCTCCGGCTATCTCCCGTGCCGACGACTTTCGTCTCTCTCCCTCTCGCTCTATCCCCTCGGTGGCGAACATTGGCAACGTATGCCGCGGACACGCCACTGGACACCAGTTGCACGATCTTAGATTTGCTGATCTCGCATCCCGAGTGCACCGACACAGGGATGCACTCGGTGCAGCACACGGTACCGCGAGGGGCACGCCTGCCAGTGCATCCTTCGGCTCGCGTGTGCGACTGCCGGCGTGCACATCCACGCACGCGATGTACACAAAGGGCCGGGGCCCGGGCTATGCCCGTGACCGTTCCGAGAAATGATTTTCAATAATCGACCAGCGGGGAAATATGAACGCCTGTCCGTCCAGGGGGAAGCCCCGCGTCACGATCTATCGGTAATTTTGATTGATTCCCTCCCGTGCGCGGCCGCGCGCCCGCCGCCGTCCATCGCCGCCGCCGCAACACGCTCCGTTCTTGCCTTTTCCGAGAAATAGTTGGATAACGTTTTGCGGCAACTGTTACGTCACTCGCGGCGGAACTGGGTATCTTATCGGCCGCCCCAATTTCGCTGATTGTGCCTGAACGTGAGTAGCTTCTGGAATTGATTGCGTCCTAGGGTCTGGTTTAATCGCTTGTTTGGTGCGGAGCTGGGTATCTCCAGGCACTTCTTGCCGCATCACCTTTCGAGTTTCATTGATCGGTTTGACGAGCTGGTGGGGTCAATGGTCAGTTTCTATCGCGATGGTGGAATGGCACTTTGCGTGATAGTTGCTGTTGGTGGCAGAGTTGCGCACTCAGGATTTAATCTTGGGGTTCCCCCCGAGTGGAATAGATAAAACTACTTTTCCAATTCATTAGGTGATTATACAAATTTATTTAAAGAATGAAATCGAATTTTTTTTTCTTTTTAACAAGTTCTTGAAATTCTTCAGACGTGGTTACATTAATCTCTTTTTTCCTTTTGCTTTGGGGGTTGCCAGTGTCCCCAAACTTCCTCTACTTTTGAATGAAATCCTCTACTTTGTAGGTATGGTGCTTAAATCAGCAATCCTCCGAGATAACTGCAAACGCAACTCCCAAATTGTTCCAACGCATTGCAAACATTCAGTGGTTGATAACTGGTGCTGAGGATGTATTCGCTGAACAGAGATTCAGCTTATTCAAAATGACAGATAGAAAACGTGTGAACATGGTTCGACTACCAGTCACAAATCACCGTCCATTTTCACCACTCTTTTCATGTAGACACACCTTTCCCTTCTCGCATAAAACTTACATTCTTCCTGCAACAAGTTAGACCAGAACGTCGCTTGCTACGTGGCCAACACTGTACTCCCGGAATGCAACAGAATTCATCTTGTTCTACACGCTGCCGAACGTTCCCAGCTCAGTGCCGAAGCTACTGTTCCCTGTTCATCGGCAACAACGGCCCAGGGTGTCCAAAATCGCCAGGGGTGATTTACGGGCTCGCGATTGAGGCGATCTCCTAGTTCGGTGGCTCGTATTTCGCGGATAAACTCGCCTGCTTGCGATTTACAACGGGCGTGCGCGGCGGGCCGCCGCTCGTTAAGCTTGTAATTTACATTTGCCAGCCGGCCGCGGAGCATAGTCGAACCGCCCGTTGAATGGAATCAACACTCGCGAAAGAGCGTTCCCCGCGGAACGAGTGATTTACGTAATCCCCGCTCGCGCCTGTGCGCGCAGCGCTGGGTTCGGTCGCGCATAGAGAGCGAGATCGACTTGTAAATCGGATCGCCATTATGCAGATAGCGAGATGCACGGATCGGCCGCTACGAGAAAAAGCGCGCTGGCCCCGCATCCGCGCGGGCCCGCCGTTCCCCGGACCCGGGGATTTACAGTCGACGGGAGATCGGAAATCACTGGCCAGGGTAGGCATTAGCCATCAAAGGTATCGAAGGCGCGAATGCAGCTAATTGGCGTAGCACGAGCCGCGTACCGGGTAGCTCAGGGGAGCCGCATAGCTGTGAAATTTCCATCGAAAGCGTTTATAAAGCACGGACGGGGGACGATTGGACGGGCCGCGATGGGCAGCCGGGAGAGTCGCGTCTCCCTCGTAGCATGGCGGCAGGCTGAGAGTGGAAGGAAGGGGTTAGGGATCGCAATTACGCAAATTGCGGCTCTGTTCTCGCCTCCTTCAGGGCTTGCTGGCCGCGGAAGGGCATCAAGACGGGCAGCACAGGCTTGAAGGATGGTGTTACACGGAATGCTCAACGTTTCGCGCGTACGGGCACGTATACACAGAAGCTCGAATAGCTTGGTACACCCAGCCGATCAGTCCCCCGTTCGGACGAGCAATTTGAATGAACGACACGAGCAGCGAGCTTGTTGTCGGGCAGATCCGAAAGGGGCTACCGTTTCCAGCCGCGGCGTCCGCATCTACGCCGAGGTGGCGGGCATCGTCCGGCATCAGGCCTCGCTCCGGAACGAGAGGAATCGCTTCAAGAGCGATGAAAAATGCTGTTTATATCGGGGAAAACTGGTCGAGCGGCGTCTCGACTCGATGCCAGGGAGCAGCGCGTGCCTGCTGCGGTCTTATTAGCGCTGATCAGCCCGGCGATAAATTTATGTGCCGGGCCGAGATATATATGCCGCGAGGCATCGTCGCGATGGCTAAAAAACGACGCCGTTACGCGGGATCCCCGTAGTTTCTGCCGTAGATTCAGCCTCCGCGGCCATGTCGCGGACGTTTTTGCCTCCGCCGATGGCTGCGCGCGGCTGACAGTGCGCCTAACAGAGACCGACAGAAAATCTATCAGGCTTTCAATGAAACCACCAGATACGCACCGCGCCAGGAATTTCTAATGCTGACGCGCGCCAGCTATGTCGAGCACGACGATTGGCGAGAAATCGTTTTATAGTTTGTTACTCCGTTTTTGCTCGGACGAATCTGTCTCTGGTCGTCCTCCTCCTGCTCCTCTTGTTCTCGCGTCACGAAAGTATCCCACTTCTTACTCCGCGGAGCAAGAGCTATCTTTTCCGCTGGTGGGTGCCTGCCAGATACACCAACACCGGTGGCAGGCAACAGTCACTTTTCTTGTGTTTCCTTTGCTTCGGTAAAATCCCTTAAATCCTTAATTTAGGTTAGGTGATGGGTCTCCAGACCCACGAGGGTGCGAAGTTTTTGCGCCAGCTAGGTTAAACGAATAGATTCCTCGTGTCTTTTCAGAAAGCTTACGACTGTCTCATTTCAGGATGCGAACGTACCGACTATTCAGAAGCCAGGGATAAGAATTGATAATCCCAATTGGTATCGAGGTTCGGCCGACAGATAGTGTCCGTTTCGATCGCCAGGAGTCGGGGTCGCTGAAAGAGGAGCGCCACAAGCGTGAACCCGCTCACCAGGGGCGTATTAACGGCGGTGCTATAACTTGGGCATTTATTTCTCTATCGGCGGCATCCGTTGGACGCAGCGTGCCGCGGCCGCAAGGAAACGATGGAAATTTATACGGGGCCGATAATTAGCGAGCCGAATCGGCTCCCGGGAGGGAGTAGCTCAGTGGCCGCCGGTAATCGCCGTAATTTATGCCCGCTGCTCGGGATATAAGCTCGTTGAGATAGGCCAGGAGCGTAAAAAGCCGCACGGCGAAAATGTCGCCCAATTAACGGCGAATTGGAGCGGTCGAGGTCGCGTGTACACACGCCCGTCCCTCTGTGTCCGTGCTCATACACGTGTTTCCTGAGTGCACGCACCTATACAGGGTGGCCGGGTACGATCGAATCGCCGCGAGAGAATTACAAAACGAGCGTCGCCTATGAATCCCTCCAATTCGTCCGTTCCCTCCTCCTTCTGGCCTTTCGATAAGGTATCGTCGAAATGGCCGCCGTCAGGAACCACCGTCCATCCAGCAGAGACCCGTGGCCTGCTGTAGCCGCAGGACGGCGCGGCCTAGCGCTAACGCGGTTACAGTTTTAACGACGTTATTCCCCACCCTCCGGTGTATAATTAAAATCGAACACCTTGTATATAAATACACGCGGATATTCTTGAGCGTTCTTACGCGCGCGGGGATGGTACACGCGCGGAGGACGCGGCGGAAGAGCGGACGCTTAACGAGTCGCTCTCTCCCGCAAAAGCTGCCGCTGCGCCATTAGCGAGCGGGCAAGTGAGCCGGGCTTAAATAGCGCGAGCGTTCAACCGGACGGCGGAGGCCCTGCCACGGCCGAGCCGCGCCTCCCTTTTGAACTTCGAGCCACTTTTACGATTTTATTATTGGCTCTTACGCTCGCGATATTTATGCGACGTCGCGCGATATTTTCCACGGCGCAACGCGTCGACTTTAATGGTGCCCGCCTTTAGGCCTGCCCCCCCCCCCCCCCCGTCTCACCCCTTTCTGGAGACGATCCTCTTAGGGGCGACGCATTGCGCGGTGCGCTAATAACGCTTCGACCGAGCGGAACTTAATTAGGAGGCTACGGACAACGACGGCGAACGAGCCACTCTTGCGCCGCGTCGTTTACCATCCGGGCGAATGCTTGGAGATTTCCAATTCCACGGGATTCCGCGCGCCCATTCCCCGCTGATAATTTAGTTGTCTCTGTTCCGCCGTTCATTAAGCCGCGGCTGCCAGCGCCAGCCGGCTTGTTGGGCTCTTTTTAGCGGGACTTCTTGGGTCAAATTAGGCGGCTGTCGATGATTGGTGACGGTATCGAAGCGAGGGTATTGGGGCTCGCGTGCGTGCACGGGCGAGCGGGTGGTAGTCGTAGAGATGTTTGAGTAATGTCATAATTGGAGAGAGCTGCGGATGCTTTGAGAAGACCCTCTGCGAGCTTCTACGAGTTTTCTTTGGGTGAAGTACTCGGTGCGATATGTAGGGGTCTAGGAACATCTGTGGGATCGCTGCTCCTTCATATCGGAGTCTATATGACCAATCGAAATAGACGTGCTTTGGTGTGGGACCTAAAGGTCCAGGAACATCCATAAGTCAAGCTGCAGCGGCAGCTGTTCCTTCACAGTAGGGTATATATAGAGTTTGCTAGGACCTTTTCTACGCTTCTCAAGCTTTGGCTGATCACTCGATGTAGAAGTACTTGATGTAACACCTAGAACTCTAGGAACATCTATAACTAAAGTTGTAACAGCAGCTGCTCTTTCACAGTAGGATATATATAGAGTTTGCCAGGACCTTTTCTACGTTTCTCAACTCTTGGCTGACCACCGGCAGCAGAAGTAGTTGATAGAGCAGCAGGAGATGACCGTAGGAGACCAGGTGTACAGAGTTCTCAGAAAAGATCTTCACTTCAAACTTCACCTCCACTTGATTGGTCTCAGCGAACCGTGCTCCGTGAATGGCACTTGCATCGGTGTGTAAAATTTCCAGAGATGCGACTATGGACAGCTACAGTAATCATCAATTAACATTCCTGATGCCTTGCCAATCCGATCGACAGTTTTACAGAAGCGATCAGTTAATTACATTGAGCAGCTATTCAGGTTATGCACATAACATTATTTCACTCATAGAAGACCAGCTCTCAGCCTAGACTTCATTACTCCGCCGAATGAATCAGTGAATATCGCTCGATGAAGATATGAGCTGTCAGAAAGGTATCCATTGATCGGATGACAGGCTGTAAGAAGGGCCTGATATAATCTTCCACGTCTATCGGATGTTAATGACCCTAATAAATGTAACCGGGGCGAGCAGGAGAGCATTGACATTGAGATAAATCGATATATCTACGCATCCCCGTTGGCCACTCCGGTTAATATTTATTTATGCATCTCAACCGGCCAGCTTCAAACTCGTTTGGCGACGTAGGACCTTCCTCCCGTCTTCGTTCATAAAACGTTGGATGAAGTTTCCAGAACACTCCTGCGGATCACCGCGATCCAACGTATTACTTTCCATCGATAATCGAGGCTTTAATTCATCACCGAAGAAAGACTGCTCGCTCGGAGAAATCTGTAGAAAAGCCTCCCATGAAAGTTACATGCTAATTACAAAATTTGAGTTTGATGGACACTTGTGCCAGGCTTTAGCTAGAAAGTACCAGCCTCTGAATAATTTTAGATCGGAATTGGATTAGGTCAGGTTTAAAAAAACAAAGTGAACATGTCACTAATCGTTAGCAGTTAGAGTGGCGCCCGATGAAGTGAAGCTTCGCGTGAAAGTGTGGCACACTTGCCAATTGCAGTATTTTTCGAGCTTAGGATACGACTTTTTCCGGTCAAGAACCGCGGCAGTCTCTGCCGGAGCCGAGCGCACACCTTGACGCAGCCGTTCGGCTACTTTTGTCGTGGAGATCTTATCGCGAGCGTGTTGCCTATGGTTTTCACAAGCAGCGTCCGTATATGCAAACGAACGAATTGCACGTTCTGTTTGTTCCCTCGCACACGTGTGCGTCCGATTCTCTCGACGGTGAGGCTCGCAGGCAGCTGCAGAAGGGACCGTTAGAAGTCGATAACGATATTTAAGTAGTTTAAAGGAGGCCTAGCCCCGTTGCGTGCCGATCGTGTCTATTTTACGAGGTGCGAACGACAGCCGGCGCTGCGATCGGCCACCACACAGACAAGGCTTCGTAGGTTTCCGACAGCGGGGCCAACGTGTACTTAACTACGTGATTTCCGAATTCACTGGCCGAATGTGTACAACAGCGGAGCACAGTCGGCAGACTTGCCTCCAGGCGCATTGACGACACTGAACTAGTTTATTCAGCTTCGTGACTTGTGGTACCTGGTCGGTTTAATGGTAAATTCCTCTAAACCTTCGCCTAATACACGCTGTTTGCATTTCTCGATGTATGTGGACGTTTTCCTTTACACCTCGTCAAAATCTACGTACCTATATCTCTGCAGCTACATGCAAGTTGAGGAACACGAAGCAGGTTGTAGAATATTGAAGTCAAAGGGTCGATATGTTTCGGTATGTTTCATTCGTGCCCAATCGCCCTTTAAGTGTGTGAAAACTAACCTCAATGTCAAATAGGCACTCCACCTTTTCGCGTATTACGCCTAAAGTAGAAGATACAGAAACAAAATTTCGAACGAAAGTTGAATGGTACAATAAGCGATGCAAATTTGCGTCAGCTAAACTTTGAAAAGAGTTCTAAAAAAATACCTGGCGAAAAAACCTTCTTCAACATTTTGTTAACGCAAGTTGGCAGCACTTATTGCACCATTAAACTTTCCTTTGAGACATTTTTTTCTGTCTCTTGCACCCTGGGAATTAAACGCGAAAAAGTGGGAGTGCCGTGTTGACTTTGAGGTTAGTTTTCATATTCTTATAATGGAACATACCGTAAACCCACAAAGTTGCGTTCCAGTCGGTGATTGCGGGTTTGCAGTGTTCCCTTCTAAGTGCTCCTTGAGTGATCTAAGTTCTTGCAGTGGCATCTTTTAGGACTAATGATAGTAAAGTGTTGAGGTGATTTGTAAAAAGAATACGATCACGACTAACATCAAGCATTTTTATCAGCTTTAACTCCTTACATACAGTTGATATTCTTACTTATTGACGGACTGCTAAAAGTTAGGGTTAGGAAAGGAATTTTCCACATTAGTTAAGCGATTGATTCTGTGATATTGGAAATAGTTTCCATTGTAACAAATTATATTAATCGCCAGTGAGGTTTCTAAGTGTTCCAGGTGTATATTTCTGATTAGAATTACCATCGTCCTTTCAGTGTGTCCGCCAGCGAGATTGCAAAAGGAATTGATAGGGGGCGGATCATTGCAACGCGTACAATAACAGCGCCTTGTGATTCGATCTATCGCTACCATCGTTCGGAACGCGAAAACGTGGAAGTCGTTTCTGCCACCATTCCGCATGGTTGCCCATAGCTATGCCACCACTACTATTACCCGATCAACTGTTTCGTTCGTGGCTGGCGATAGGCGCAACCCGATTTGAATTCACCGCGAAAATTCTCGGGGGAATGAACAATTCCTGTGCAAATGTATACCCGCGCGCAATAATTACAGAATTATTCTATTCAGGCGACCTTATCGATCTTTAAACCGTTACGAGGTGTACTGAATGCTTCGACATGAGTTTCAGATTCGGCATGAATATCATACTTGTTTAATCCATTATCTTGTATTAGTTGCTTTTTAATTATTTTACTGTCGAGAATGGTGATCGATATCGTAAATACTCTAACATGATAAGATGTTAGAAACTGGAATATGTGGAGGGAATAAACTGGATCTTACTTCAGATGTTTCTTTTTCGTTGCCTAGTAGACGTTGGACTAATGAAAGTAACTTTTATCAGCTTACTGTATACTCTTTAATCAGCATTTAATCAGCATCAGGTACCCTGAAAGAATCTGCCTTTTTCCTACCACTGCTTTTTTGTCATTTAAAAGTGAGGACCTTGTAGCAAGAGGGGTGCAGCCCTATATTTACCAACTTCAAGTAAATTAGAAAAAACTGTTTATAAAATTATTGCTTTTCACAGAAGAAGTAGTGGTTATTGAGTTGATAAGTTTGTATATCTGTTTGTGGCGAAGAAATATTCTATACTAAAAATATTAATATTGATATTAATAATAATATTATTAATAAGAATAATATTATTAATAAGAAATATTAATATTGATATTAATATTAATATTATTAATATTATTAGTATAATTATTATATTATTATTATTAATATAATTAATAATATAAATATTATTAATATTAATAAGAATAATATTATTAATAAAAAATATTAATAAGAATAATATTATTAATAAGAAATATTAATATTGATATTAATAATAATATTATTATACTAATAATATTAATAATATTATTATATTAATAATATTAATATTATTATTATATTAATATAATTATTATATTAATAATATTAATATTATTATTATATTAATATAATTATTATATTAATAATATTAATATTATTATTATATTAATATAATTATTATATTAATAATATTAATATTATTATTATATTAATATAATTATTATATTAATAATATTAATATTATTATTATATTAATATAATTATTATATTAATAATATTAATATTAATATTATATTATTATTATTAATATAATATTATATTATATTAATTATAATATTATATTATATTATAATATTATATTATATTAATAATATTATATTAATAATTCGACAACAAATGAGCGATTTATTGCAAATAAATAGAAATAGAAATATTTTGTTTGTATTTCTATTTGTGGCGAAGAAATATTAATATTGATATTATTATTATAGAATATTGATATTATTATTATAGAATATTGATATTATTATTATAGAAATACAAACTATAATATTATTAAATATTATTAATATTAATATTATTAAGGATATTAATATTTCTATTTCTATTTAATATTAATAATATTGATATTAATATTTCTATTTATTTGCAATAAATCGCTCATTTGTTGTCGAATTTGCATCAAGCTTGCACCAAACGATGTAGATTTTTTTTCGTCATAATACAAAGACTAAAAAATGGGGTTGCACCCCTTTTGCTGCAATCCTAAAATATTCAGACACTTCATTAGTAGATCATTTAATTTTAGTACCATGCTAGATCTTGAGAGACGTCAAGTAACACGTTTTAAACTATATCAGACAGGCACTCTAGCATAAAAAGCTGTAGAAACTTGCGATGCACGTAACATCGATACTTCTAAACGAAGGGATGTCGAGTAGCAAGAAACAGCTTGTAGCTACAGTTCCTAGTAGCAGCAAATGAAAATGCTGTCCCTATCAACTTCTCTGTACAAGGCTCTCCACACGGTTTCTGAAATTTCCTCGGCCGATACTGGTCCAGCAACATTCGGAGTGACTCAGTGTCTCACGATGATTGAGTATTCGAACGGCAATCCGCTCTGAATGACTATCGCCAGTCGTGGCTCGGTGCACCGTAACTACCGTAGTACGCCGGCGAAGTTCGTTTTTGTAGCTCGTGCATCGCGTTCCTGTCACGACAATCGGTGTTAACCGGCAATTCAGATCTCGGCTAACGACTAGCAATTCCGACGCGCGTGTGCTCATGCTCGCACACAGACAGCATGCACGTCGAATCCTAAATATTTGGAGATCCAATGCCTCTTCGCACGAGATACTTCTATCGATGGCAGTAAAAAAAAGTGAAAGTGTGTTATATACAGTTACTCAGAAAAGTATCCGCCCACCTTATATGTAACATATTTTACACATTAAATCCACTTCAAAGTAAGAATTTGCAATTTTAATTCACATTAATGTGCACCTTGATTAATACACTTTCCTTTTGGATGCATTAAGTTGAAAAATTGTGCACAGTTTATTTAAAGAATATTACCCGTGGAAGTAGCAAAGATCGTGCAAAAAATATTCGCCAAAATTGAATATTTAATTTATACAAATTTAATTACGATAAGGTAATATTCTTCTAATGCTTGTTCGATTTTATTATAAGCTTTAATCTATTATGCATAGGTTCAATTATCTTGTTTCAGTCATCTAGCAAAATTTCGTTGAGCGTTTCTTTGGTAGATGGTACTAACAATTAAAAATATATTAATCTAGGTTTGTTCTAATGTAAATTGTAATGGGTAATTCTCAATTTAAAATTACTTAAATAAGTAAAATATGTTATATATATGCGGTGAACAGATTCTTTTGTGAGTGACTGTATTTACCACGCGTTGTCTACGAATAATGTTTATTGTAATAAAAAGAATCGTCAAACCATATTATTGAAATATATAAAAGAAAAAGTTTGGCACACGTGGTTGCTGGAACATAGACGACAAAAAGATAATTCCAGCTATTACCAGGCAACCCAGACCATTAACTTGAATACCTACTTTCATTCTAAAATTCTAAACTGATACTGAAATTCCTTTAAGTAGTCATATGTTCTATATTTTTCTATCTTTTACAAAAAATTCGAAATAGTCTTCATGACTGACAGAATCCTTGAGCCAATGGAGACGAGTCTGGCAAGAATTGTTTCTACCAAGTGAATTTCTCCGAAATAGCTGCAAATCACAGAAGTGGCCTGTGTGGAAAGGCTGTTATTCTCCTTTCATTATTTCGCCTAGCTGCAAGAATGTTTCGCCGATTGGAAACCCTCTAAACATTTGACGAACGTTTCTACACGCGATGAAGATTTCTAACAGTCCCGTCGATGATTAATCGACTCTGCTTAACATTCTACCAACGAGCACGTGCACTGGAAGCAGGAACGAAAAGTATCTGCATGGGGAATAATTTATTACTACTGCTCTGCATTTTTGTTGGTCGCAGTCGATTTTCTTAGAGCACCAGATTTCTAGTAAGGATAGCTGAAGGTTTTTGCATTTGACTGTTTAAGTATTAGCAAAGAGTTAATGGATATTAACTTAGTTGGAATATTTGCAGTGAATTGGGTACTTCAAAGTTTCCATTAGCTACAGATTTTGGGATAACATCAAATTGACGTAGCTTGAGTAAAAATTGAGCGACTCAAATGATTGACTATTAAACAACTTTGTTTTCATGAAATTCAGTGTCAACTTAACGCGGAGAAATTTTGTGTTCCGATCTGCAGCTTGATGTTAAAGGAATTAACATACTTTAAGGAGTTACATACGTTTAACTGTGGCGAAATTGATTGAGTTTAGAAATTTTTTAGGGGTTTTATAAAAGAAAAGAAAATAAAATACTTATTACACAAGATTTATTAGTCCACAAATTGCACGAAACATTTTATTTACAATAATTTTTGTATTAAATTATTTGAGGTTCTTTCGACCACAGCAGAAAAGTGTTCAGCAGAAAAGTGCTCCTTTAAACATCGATGTATCTGAAAAATAAAATGATATTTTGGTAAAATAGTGTTGCCATTATGTGCTGAAATCATTTGTAGTAAGTATTTTATTTTATTTTCTTTAATAAAACCCCTAAAAAACAATTCTATCTGGCCCTTAATTAAAGAAAAGGCAGTGTTCTATGAAAAAGATGAGACCTGAAATGAGGGAGAAGGTTAAGTACACAATTTAGACACTAAAGCATCGAATTTATTGGAGCACATATATCAATTTAAATTCGTACAAAAATAGCCCCGACTATGTATTGCTATAGCAAGCAGCAAAGTATTCAGATCTATTATAGACTCGTATCTGGTTGATCGATTAAATTCACATATCCTTCTACGGCCGTGTGCCACTGTCTGAAAGTGTTCAAGAATTCCTGCCTTTGCCTGCAGGAATTGCGTTACGCATTGCGTATCAGGAAGTATCGAGCGTGGTATCTTTATTTGTATAGATCCGATAAATCAATTACTGGTACCGTAGCATTGATAATTTATAACTTCTCCCTCTTTGTTGCTCGAACGTTGCACGGTGAATTGCGTACGGTCCACTTGCGTGCCCACTGTTTGCACGCTATCAGCAATGGCGTCGAAGATGTTTTACGGCTTTAATCGCTATTACGATACAGTCAACACACACATTTCATGCTTTATCTTTCCACAGATGATCTGCTTTCTTTCCGGCTATCGAGCACCGGCTATTTACTTTCAAATTCCGCTTTACGAAATTCGATACGTTCCCGTTCTTTACACGAATTCTTCGAAGTGTCCAACCGGATCATTTAGTGAACTATTGCCGGCATCCTAACGGAATTCTGTGTTAGTTTATTTACGCTCATAGTGCTTGATTTTTGCAAAATATCCTGAAGTTGCGGTATACAGGTAGTTCTTAAAAGAATTTATATTTTCTTCTCGTTCCTTAGTTCAAGTTATTTCTATTGGGCGTTCTGAGGCGTGATCAGTATTTTTTCAAAGATGGACGAGGAAACAGTGTTAAAAGGTGTAATGAAATTTTGGTTATAATGCATAGTCTCTTAGTTATGTAAGAAGTAGTTCAGCTTACCATTGCAGGATTCGTAAAAATGATGAAACTTAACACTAGATTGCCGGATGTTGGGTATATACCTATTTTGCCGGAAATGAATCAATTTGACTCAAACATTAAAATTGAAGTTTTTTGAAAAAAATAAAATTTTATTTTAAAGAAACTTTATTCAAAACAATTTTTACATATATATTTTGTTTTTAAAATACATTTAAAACCAACATATGTTTTAAACAAAATTATTTAAGTTTTTCTGTATGCATATGTAGCAATAAAATCGTAAATGAGTCAAATTGCCTCGCTTCGGCAATCTAGTGTTAATCCAAGCTACAATCTTTACAAATTAATGTGGAAAATTTCCTACTCTTCTTTAAGGAATTTTTCATGTAAGCCTCACCTTTGTTTGCAAAGGTGTGGAAGGCTGGATTAAAGACGCATCACCTCTAATATCGATAAGTTTTTCAAAATCACTAATAATTAAATTATTAGTCGTAGAGTACTCTTCCCTTTTCATTCTTTTTATCAAGATATAGAATTTACGGATAAGGGAATAAATCTGTCTTAATATCTGCTTGAAATTGCTTAAACGTAGAGTCGTTCTTCATACCAAAGGTGAATCATTAACAGATGACATTCTAGAACCTCTTGGTCTATCATCAGTCCCTACATTTCAAGCTTAATTTCATCCATTTAGTGACGCCATACTCCAATACCCTCCCCTAATATAAACCCTCTATAACGCTGTGTGACTTTAAGATAACATATCACGTTATCGATGTTTTATATCGTGGATACTATTTCACAACAGATCCATATTCAACTACTATCACAAACCTTTTATAATAAAATCTTCATGAAGTGGAATTAAAATGTACCCGTTCATTGAGATGCAATCACTAATCCCCATCAGTGTCTTAAGGGGAGAGGTCCGCATAAACAGCTCATTTTTTATGAATTTTTAAGAATTTTTTACAAAGATACTGATGCGCTAATCCCTTTGGAATTTTAAGGGTACTTTACTTGACATTATAACAAGCAAAAAAATTGTTTACCTGTGACAGTAAAATTATGATAAATACAAAAGAAATAGAGCAGTATTTTAAATTGTTTTTTTTCCTAATGTGGTATACAAAAATTGCATACTTTAAATATGGTGGCACTTCAAACAATTATGTGTGATTTTCGTAAAAATCTGGGCTTTATTGGTTTAAAAAAACTGGTGAAAATGAATAATTTGGTTAAATAATTGGTTAAATAATTTGGCTAATTAATTGGTTGAGTAGTTTTTGAGTTATCCCTAGTGTCAATTTTGAAAACGTGGTTTCGGGAAAAACGCGTTTTAAATTTTTGTTATGCTGGGCGCCGGTAGGCGCGGGACTCACCAGGCTATAGATACGGAGTTGAATTTCGGCCTATAATTTTGAGAATATATTTTTGACATGTTTCAGCAGCAATTTTTGTTTCTATCTTTCGTTTGATTTATACGGTCTTCTCCTCTTAAGGGGGTCGTTTTATGTGACGGCCGGTTTTTTTCGCTTTTTGGGGAATTTTTTTTGACGACCCATGAAAACATAATGTCTTGGAATTTGTACTACATATTTATTAACATTTGAACAGTTATTCAGAATGTTTTGAAGTTAAAATATTGAGTGGAATTGACTTTACAGCTCTCGAAAGAAACAGGTGCGAAAAAAAAGTTGGTCGACGGCTGACATGATTCCGGCTGTTCTGCTCATCTGAAATCAAAAAGTCAAACGGCACATTAATTTGTAGACTTGTGGCTATAGCCGGTACGAGAATCATTGTCATATCTGTCATAGTTTTTTTTCAACCTAAGAAAGTCGAAAAAAATGACGAAAATCGTGACTTTATTTTCAAAACTGTGTCAAACATGAAATTTCCAATATTTTGACTTCATTCTGGTACCGGCTATAGCCACAAGTCTACAAATTAATTTGATTTTTGAATTCAGATGAGCAGGACAGCCGGAATCATGTCAGCCGTCGACCAACTTTTTTTTCGCACCTGTCTCTTTCGAGAGCTGTAAAGTCAATTCCACTCAATATTTTAACTCCAAAACATTCTGAATAACCGTTCAAATGTTAATAAATATGTAGTACAAATTCCAAGATATTGTGTTTTCGTGGTTCGTCAAAAAAAATTCCCCAAGAAACGAAAAAAAACCGGCCATCACATAAGACGACCCTCTTAAGGGGACTAGGCAGTCGAAAAAACGTTTTTTTTTTATTGCATTTTCCGAAAGTACTATCTTTTCTGAATAAAATGCCGCTTGGTTTCTAGTAAAGTTCGAAAAATTGTAGATTTGGCAGCTAAAAACGTCAAGCGGCAACCTATAGCGTCGCCTTTGCCCAGAAACTTTAAATGCGTTTTCCTCGAAATCTTTTTTTCTCTTGCTTTTTTCCTGATTGTGAACGAATGGAGGTTCAGATCGACTTGAAAAAAATTACAGGATGTGTAAAACATGTGCCATTTCCGGTCAAACCTCTGATATGGTCCGTAAAAATTCGAGATTTTCATCAAAAAATTAAAAAGTCACCGGATGTTAGTAGCGCACAAACAAGAACGATTTTTTCTCGGAAATATCGCCGTTTTCAGCCACCAATCGCATAATATTGATTTAATGTTTGTTTTTATAGGTTTGACCGGAAACTATGAATCCAACAAATAAGAATCCCACCTTTAAAATCGGATTGTGTTACATTTTAAGACCGATATTAAGGCAAAACGACGGAAAAACGTTAAAATGTTTACCCGTCTGCAGCGCCATTTTTAAAACACATATATATTTCTTACCATTTATTTTTCAATCCGCATGGTAGTAATAAACATTGGGTAAAAGGATACATCTGGATGCGCTTTCATTTTTTCACAAATAAATAAAGGACACAGTCTCTTTTTCACGAAAAACGACTGCCTAGTCCCCTTAAGGGGTAATGCCACTGTGGAGGCCGGAAAGACAGCCTGTTTTTAGAATTTTTTATGCGAGTATAGTGAATAGTACACAAAATTTGTTCGAAGGCCTTTACTGCACACACCTCGAAGTACGATTTCAATTTTTTTTCAATTTGTTTAAAACAAAATGGCGGCGCAACAGTTCAACAAAAGATGCTCCTTCTGAAAAACAGTGTTCCACAGCCGGAAAGATTTCTCCTTCAATTTTTTACCTAGAACAAAAAACCGAAAATTTTCGAGTTCCATATAAGATTATCTCTTATATAGAACTTTGTATACAAAAAATTAATGAAAAACGCCTCCAAAATCGCAGTGAAAGGTGGTACCCTGCCTTAATCATTTCGGTACAGGATTTAAGAGCGTCCGTGTCACTCATTCGTCGTACTAATCCCTGCAACAGCCAATTATAATCTTACTTCTCACATCCCACCGCCAACCGCCCATTTTCCCAACCTCCCACGCTCGCGAACTACCAACAATCTCCTTTTTCGCGCCTCCAACAAGCCCGAGTAAATCACTCTCGCCGGCGGATTGCGCAGCTCTGCCCTCGCGGCGACAGAAGACAAAGGTCGGCGGCTCGATGAATCACCGCTATTTTGACAGTTCGAATAATCCAGCCCGCGCCAAAATAATTCGGTTCGGCGGTAGCGCGCGCGCGGTTCCGCTTCCGCGAGTGGCGCGGCTAATCCTCATCGTCGTTTCTTGGATCGGCGCGCCACGCGCGTCATATTCACCCGGTTCTATAATTAAAGCCGCCTCGATTCGAACGCGAACGGTCCCGCGCCGCGGCCACGGGGCCAGAAAACTCGCCCGAACCTCTCCGATAATCGCGCCGCCTCTAATCAGAGCGCAATCGGCGAGGCGCGCCGCGCCGGCCCCCCGAGCAAAATCAAATCGAGCGTCGCTGGTCGTGTCCCGGTGCTCGGAAGAGTTCGTAAAGTCTCGTATGAGCGGTACATCGTGCCTGTTTGACCTGTGCATCGAATACGGCCGACGCGCGGCAGTCAGCGCGACAGAATCGCTTTGTTTACACCGCCGTCCGCGACAACCGCTCATAAATCGATACTCGCGGCCCGGTGCACGCTTCTGCCGCTGCGTGTCCGCCCGCGACACCGGGTCGAATCGGCCATGGCCGATCGACGCGTCGCCGGTTAAAATCGCGCGTGTGCCGGTAAAGATCGCCGGGGAGCCCCTCATCATCCTCCTCCGGACGCAGCCAGGAAGAGAAGCGTCCTTCCCGGCCAGGTGCGCTGATCGACCTGCGGTTTGTTTTCCGCGACGTGCTCCACTTGCCGCTGGTTTACAACCGATTCCACGGACAGTGATTAAAAAGGTGAACGACACCAGTCCGGTTCGGCGCTGTTTACATTGAGCGCCGGGTCCTAGTCGGCCAGGCGAAGGCTCCGATTTCTCCGAGGTCGTCTTTAGAACCGCGCAGGAACGCCGATTTTATTTAAAGGCAGCAACGCGAAGCAGTCGGGAGGAAATTAAACAATCTTCCGCGTCGTTTATAGCCGCGGCAAGAGCGCGGAGCCCGGGACTCCCCGCGAGTGCAGCTGACCCGCGGTGCCGAGCATTCGGCTCGAACGCGTGCGTTATGCGCGGACGATTGAAAGAAACGTGGAACGTACTCGCGCCGCGACGGCTCCACCGTGCGGATGTACGGCTTCGTTCGGGCAGAGGAGAGCGCGCGTAACCCGCGCCCGAGGCCGCTGGCGTCCGAGAGCGGACGTGTGCAGCGTTGTTTACGCGGCTATCAACCTGGGCAGGCCGATGATCGGGGCGGACGGCTCCCCGTGCATCATCGCCGTGGCCGCCGTTATCCGCGCGCACCTTCGAAATATCCGACTCGCGTCGGCGAGTCGCGCGGCTGCCCCGCGTAGTCGCTGAGATTCCGCGCGCGCGACGGGCATCGCCGTCGCCTCGACGAACGCGTGGCTCTTCAGGTTCGCGCCTCTGAATCACCCGTCGCCTCGGCCCGCCGGATTCGTGCCGCTGAACCTGGCCACCTCGACGACCGCGCGCGCGACTCTTCAGGTACGCCTGTCCGACGGGGAAACCAGGCTGCGGGCCGTTGCCACGTGCGTGCGTCGCATCGTGCGTCCGATCGCCGCCGATCGCCCGCCATTCACGTGGCTCCACTCGAAAGATCGCGAGCCGTGCTTGTGCGTGTGTGCCCGTTTCCAGTGAGCCCTCCGCGTGCGACCCACCCTGTGCCAGGGGGAATGAGACGGTCCGCTGGAAGCGACGCGATCCGAGGATCGAACTGACGCTCAGGGCCCAGCAGCGAGCCTTCGACATCGATCCAGTAAGTCTCCCCTGGCTCCTCTGGCCCGTTCGGCCAGCTTCCGTCGCGTTTCCCGGAATTCCTCCTGCGGCCGATTGTTTTGGAGCGTGAAAGGTAACGCAGAACGGCCTTCGGCCGGTGGATATCTGTGTCAGCCGTCGGCCACCGCGGCGGAAATTGTTACTTGCGCGTTGCCCGTGGAATGTTGTACCTTCTCGGCCGCGTGCCTCCAGTGTTTTGTCAATGGCGGGACACCTTTGTCCGGTTTGTTGACTTCTTTTGCCCTCCGGCCAGGAGGAAGGTGTCTCCTTACGCGGTAATCGTCCACCTGCAGCGCGTGTTATTTAAGCCTGCTAACTGGCCCGTTTTTCGGATAGACACGCGCCTATGTTCCCTTTCAAACTCCGGGAACCATTATCAGGGAATCTATTCTGCTTGTAGCGAATTTTCCAGGTGGCCTAGTGTAATTATGCTTTCACCTGCGGGGTAACTTGTCTTCCCCAGGTGACAAGGGAATCGAATTCTATTCAGCAGTGTTCTCATGAGTGTTTCGGATATGTTCAGCTGTTTCGAGATGGATGGAGATCTATCTGAAATGTTAGGTTAGGTTAGGTGTATTTTTCCTTTGGCACAGTTACAATAATAAATATCATCTCGTATAGCCCAACGAACTCTGGTCCCTTATCGGGAATGTTAATAGTGGGACAATGTGAAGAGGCCTTTGGTGCCTAGGTGGCGATGAATTAAAGGCACAATGCTCGCCCAACGAATTCGCTGCGGCAGGAATCTGTTCGTTGCTACTTTATGTAACGTGTGCTGTAAGGTTACACAGATAGAGGCGACTGCCAGCCGGAAGTACAGGCTGCTGATAGCGGAACTCCAGGCGAATATGTAGTCGCACAGTACGCGTACATTCCGGTGGAAAAGTTATTTCGGTGCGGGGGCCTCCTGGGAATCGTTCACGCTTCGAAGTGACGCAGTCGCTTTCGTCAACCGAAGATTAGGTTTCGTTAGCTGTGGCTCGCTTCACTGTCCGAGTGATTCAACGGCAGCAATGTTTCCATTTGTTCTCTGGCAAATGAGCGTACTCGGGTTTCCGATTACTCAGTGGCTCGTTGGAGACGCGGATTGTTACTTTGCTGACGGCGTCGGCTTCTTTTATGAAAAGGCATATGTTGCGGCGCAATGAATTGATCTTGGGGTGATTTAAATAGCTTATTTTCTTGCTCGGCTGAATTTTTAGTTACGAATCGTTCTTGGTTTTTTTTGTATAATTCTGATATTTGTGCATGGTGATTCTTAATTTCGTCTGAAGAAACGTGGAGGTGTACACGGCAGGGTCAATTTTGGAGTGCTGAGGAGTTAATATGATCTGTGGTCTCTTCAGCATAAATAAGCAGGATTAGTTGCCTAATCTTCTGCTTCATCGATAATAGAAAAGAAATTGTGTTATTAGTAGATACCACTTTAAGTTGTAGCCAAATTTCTTTAAAATATCAAAACTCTAGCTTTATCTTCCAAAGTACCTATTGGCATGAAACTATGAGTTAGTTCGTATAATCCAATAAAATGTGTAATTAACATTGCATTCCAACATACAGACGCATTCAAACTGGCGTTTCACCAATGACGAGTACCAAAAATACAATAATAATATACCAAGAAATCTAAAAAAAAATTGAATTTATCAGTTACTTCGTATTACATCGATTACACAAACGCTCAAGTCTAAAACTGACTTAGGCCACTTCCATAATCATCGGCACATGTAATCAGGGAATTCCCCAAAACATATCTGTCATCTCAATATGATAGAGACATTCTTTTAAGGGGTCATGCTCAGTCAGGAGGCCGAAAATAAGGGTGGTCTTTGGAAATTTTTTACTCAAAAGCTATAACACATTTCTCAGAAATTCTTTTTTCCTTTTAAGGATTGCATCTAGTACCGTGCGTAGTATTTTTTTTATTTAAAAATATTTACCAATAACTAAGTTATTGTCCATCACTCGAAGGTTCTCTAAAAAAAGGCTTCTGCGGTGACCACTGCTGCTCGAAAGTCGATCATCCAAAATAAAAAGTTCAAAAGAATTAAGAAATACTTATTACATTATATTATCTAGTATTTGAACGAAGGATTTTTCGAAATATTGATTTGGGAAAAGTGGCTGCTGTTTAAAGTAAAAAGCTTCAATTTTGATCATAAATCGTGCCTGATTTTCGTCAATTAAAAGAAAACTAAGCATCGAATAAAAAAATCCTTCGTCCAAAGACTAGTTTATTGTTCCTATAGTAAGCTTATAAAATTTGAAGTAAATCGGTTGAATGGGTTTTTTTAAATATTTTGGTCACCGATTTTGAAAGAACCTTCGAGTGATGGACAATAACTGAGTTATTGATAAATATTCTTAAATAAAAAAATTACGATGCATGGTACTAGATGCAATCCTTAGAAGGAAAAAAGATTTTACAGAAATGTGTTATAGCTTTTGAGTAAAAAATGTCCAAAGACCACCCTTTTTCCGGCCTCCTGACTGAGCATGACCCCTTAAGCTCATCACTGACATATAGGTACAAAGATATCAATTAAACTTTCCCTTGATAACCCTGAAAACGGCCCCACGTACCAGCAATTTCATAACCTCAATCGCCCAACAGATGTTCAAATCCCTAACACCCATAAACCTAGTTAACAATTTCCCCAAACCACCAGAGACTCCACAGAATGACCAACTAAACTACATCCCTCATCTACAGTGGCTATACATAACAAAAGCACTTCGCCGTTCGCATTCTCGCGGACACAGTGATGGAATCATCATTCCCAGCATTTCCCTCGCGATCTAACCGTCGATCGTAAACGTGCAGAGGGCGCTCGGAGCGCGTAGCATTGCCCAGGAAGGCGAGGCTGGCCAATGAGCGGGTTTCGTGCGTGTCCATCTGGTCGAACGATGATCGTTAGGTCGGCCACGATCGACGTTATAGCCAGGACACGATCGTAGGAGCGCAGAATCTAGCCCGATGCTCTATCGGCCGACCGCGATGTATATCGGAGCGGAGTGAAGCAGATAAGATAGCGGCCGGTTATCGACTCGCTTACACTCGGTTCACCTGCGTCCCCAGGTACCCTTATCTTGGCCTTTTATCTGTGACCTCTGGTCCGTGCGGCGCGGCCGATATCACGCGCGAGACACGAAACGTCTGGCCCGTATGCACGAGCACGAAGACGACGGCGACGCTACACCTTCGCTGTAATGTCTACATCGGAATGGTGCACCGACCCACCTACCTTCACCGTCGCTCGTTCCAATTTCCAGGATTGGCTCCGTGTCCTCGTCCGCCGACGTTCCCCCCTCGGCCTCCCTCAGCCCTGCTCGCTAGCAGAGCCTTATATTCGCATTCCCCGCCATGCAGATCTCTCTTACCTTTCCCTGCCTCTCGCTCCATACCCCCGGCCCGTTCCTCTCCTCTTCCTGCCCCGCGAAGATGCGATCTTGTCCACCGACCACGCCTTCGCGGCGTACGGAGAGCGCAGCGCGCGTCGATCTCGTCCCGAGACCTGGCGTGTGTCGCTCCTTCTTATTTTCACGATGGAGCGCGGGGTGGGGCGGGCGGGCGAGCGACGGGGGAGGAAAAGGAGCAAGTATCGAGGCAGCCGGGCTACGGCCGGGCGCTAGTCGGAGACCCGGCGGTTCTCTTCGCTCGCGGAGGTCCGCCCGACACTTCTCCGTGGTGAATCTCGCTGGGTCGCGAGCACCACCGTCCACCTCCTCTTCCATTTAGTGGGAAGGACTTCCGTCACCGTTGACGGACCCCGTCGCGCTTCGGTGCACCGCAAAAAATCGGCTGCGCTCGGGTGGAACGTCATAACCGCGCTCTGCGTGCTTCTTGTCCGGCTGGGAGGACTCCTCGCTCCTCGCGTCCCCGCCAGGCGTCGCGCATGTTCCCCCGTACATAGACGAGTAAATTGTCGCCGCCGACGGTGCGCCAATCCCCCTCGCCGAGTACGTACTTCTGCGCCTGTGAAAGTCGGAGGAGAGAGGAGCACCGCGCGCGCGTTATTACCACCTCGAGCCTGATAAACGTGATATTTTGATTTGGTCCGCGTCGCGACAGAGCGGCGACAGGTGTGTGCGCGCTCGCCAGAGGCTCCTCGTTGCGAGCGCGATCCACCCAGCTGGCTCGCCCGATTTTATGGTAACATTGATAATTTACGATCGCGGCGGAAAAGCTGCGAGCTCGCCGAGTAATCTCGCCGGTTGCCCGCGAGCCAGGAAAGCTTTATCGGCCGTCGCGTCGCTTATCCCGGTGCGTCATTACCTTGATAGCTGTGCGTGGCACGAGAAAGAAGGCTTATCAGCTCTTCCAGGAAATGCAGCGAACACGTGATAGCCGGGAAATCAAATCGTATCAGATCGTGGCTCGAATGGCGCTAACTCCCTTTTTCTCTCCTCCTTCTTCTTCTTCTTCCTCTTCTTCTTCTTCTTCTTCTTCTTGTTCGGCAAGGTTCTTGTTGCCGGGACTCGCGTGTATCGTGTATCGCGTCGCGTTCGCGTGCGTACCGACAACGGGAAAGCTCGATTGACAGAAAAGACGGCCGTGTTTGCCTTGCACTCGCTGAATTGCCCGATCGATCCGGCCCGAGTAATTCCGCGGAACCGATATACGACGGTGATACAGGGCTTTTTTCCCGGGACCGTAACTCGCGACGTGATAATGCAATCAGTCATCGGGTCGTTGTAGATGAAACTCGGCGATACACGAGAGATGTTGTTCGGAGTTTGTTACGATCGGTACGCGTTAAACGGCCGATCGGTAGCGAATACGTCGATGCTTTGATGGCTTCAGGTTTTACAATCATTTAGCGGGACAGGGTGCGCTGATTTATGCTTCCTGAGCGGCGGAGTGCTGGGCGCTAGAGAGTATCGAGAGGTTCTTGTTACGAGCTGAGGTACCAAGTAAAGCGGCTGTAAAGTTTGTTTATTAGACTATGTTTCTCTAATCATATGGTTTCTCGTAGAACTTATCTGTGGAGTAGAAGGTACAGTATTGGTCCCAAGGTTGGAATCATCCCGTGGTGAACCTTTAGAACTCGGCACAGGGAAAATGGCCCCAGCACCAAGTTTAGTATTTATGTATACCAAATAATGCTCCTTGTCTAAAAGTGTAGTAGAGCTAAAAAATACTTACTAGGGTAAACTGTACAATGATTGGCACCCTTAGCGGAAATCCCAATTGGAATGTCTATATTTTTTTGCGAAGTTTTCATATTATATTAGTATTATTAGTTACATATTACATACTATATTAGTATTTCAATCCATTACTTAGTTATAAAGCGACGAAATATACTTACCTACCCCTAAAACTCAGCCCTTTGTCCCACTTTGTGATGTTGCCAGATGTAAAATGTGTACTTCAACTACTGACCTTTGCAGTGTTGTAGTAAAATAAAAATAAGAAATTGTAAAAAAGTACTTTCTAAGCTTGTACTTCTTAATATTTGGTTTTTAATCAGAAGTGTCAATGATTAGTGCAGTTTACCCTACGTTCACTTTGAGGCATTCAGATATGTTAAGTAGATTTTGAGTAACAAAATGGTAAAGTTTGGGATTGCCCCCATATCATCATAACGAGAGGGGGTAGAGATTAGGGCTGGGAATATTCGAATAATTTAATATTCGAATATTTTACAAGTATTCGAATCCTACAAATAAACTTCGAATATTTGAGTATTCGAATGTTATTATTCGAATAGTATTCGAATACTGATGTATTCGAATATTGATGTTTTCAAATACTATTCGAATACTGATGTATTCGAATATTGATGTTTTCGAATACTATTCGAATATTGATGTATTCGAATAGTATGGTGTGAAGTGGGTCACAATTAATTTACAAGATTTTACCCTGACAAATGAACCTAAAGAACTTGAATTATAATTCACACCATGCTATTTGAATACATCAGTATTCGAATACTTAAATATTCGAATAGTATTCGAATACTTAAATATTCGAATAGTATTCGAATACTTGGATACTTAAATATTCGAATAGGATTCGAATACTTGGATACTTAAATATTCGAATACTTGGATATTCGAATACTTAAATATTCGAATAGTATTCGAATAGCATTCGAATACTTGGATATTCGAATACTTAAATATTCGAATAGTATTCGAATAGCATTCGAATACTTGGATATTCGAATACTTAAATATTCGAATACTTGGATATTCGAATACTTAAATATTCGAATAGTATTCGAATACTTGGATATTCGAATAGTATTCGAATTCTTGGATATTTGAATAGTATTCGAATTCTTGGATATTCGAATTATACTCGCCAAATAATTGAGCAACTGAAGTATTCGAATATTCCGATACCGAAAAATTCGACAAATAGTCCCAGCCCTAGTAGAGATCCGAAATCTCTCTCAGTGTCTTTTTCCTCAAACACCATTATTTGGTATTACATAAACACTAATATTAGTGCTGTCCCTGGTGTTTTCCCTATGCGTACCTAGTTGGACCCTTCCTGTTACCATTTAAATTAAGTTTTACAAAGCTTAGCTAAATATAAAACAGAAGTAATGACACCCAAGGTAGCAGATGATCCCCCATTAATTCCCCTCGCAGCGAATAATGAACTAAAAAATCCTCAGAAATCCTCACCTATTATGCAAAATAACCTGCCACTCCAGTCGTAGCGAGCAATTAAAATAAATTTAATTCCCTAGCCCAAGTAGTACTCTCTCCTCAGAGCATAATGCAACGCTTCAGATTCTTCCCTGGCATTAAGATATCCCCCGTTATCTGGTCCCCTATAACCCGTCATAGGACGGCGCCTAATATCACGGTAGGTCTGCGAAGGGGTCTAGAGTGGTTAAGGACATTTAAAAAGCGGGGGGGTTCCCGTTTTCCCCCGACGTGTCGGACACTTTTCGTACACCGTGTGGTACCCCGTGGCCGATGGCTGGCCGGTAGTCAGCAGCCTCTTTCGGTGCTGCTGGTACAAAAGGGGGACAGCGGTGGATGTTGTGTATGTATGGCGGCAGGCAAACAAGAGGGGCAGGTGGACGGTTGTGCAACCTGTTGCCCCGTTGCTGGGACGAGAGGCGAACGAATGAACGCAGGAACGAACGGTAGGATGAGAGTCGTTCGGGTTTGGTTGCGGGTCGGCATGAAACGGCATACACCGGAGGAACATTCTGCCCTTGGGTATAGCAATCACAATGGGGCGAGTCTCTCTTTCTCCTTGCTCCCTCTGCCGGGTGATGTACGCTCTCGTTGCTCCTTCGGTTCTTGGTCCGTTTCTTCTTCGTGCTCCTCTTCTTCTTCTTCTCCCGCGTCTTCTTGTTCTTCCTCTTTACCCGATGCTCTTCCCCGGCCCTGCCGCCACTCCTCTTCCTCTTCTCGGACGTCGCGCCCTCGGGACACGATCCCGATCTGACGCGATTTGCATAATTCCAGTATCCCCGCCCAGCCGTTCAGCTGCTCAATTATTAGCTGGAATTTAAGACGTGTTTAAGAAAATAGCTCGACCCGGCTGCTTTTTGCTTCTGCCCGGTACGAGTCCTTCGCGGCCGATTCGTGCTTTTGCCATTGCGGACGAAAGTCCGTCGACTCGCTGAAAAGTGAATTCGCTGCTTTCTTGCCGCCGCGTCCGCGGGCGGCGCTCCCTTATACGGTCGCGTATGCGTTTTAGCGCGATGCTTAACACGTCGTGCGTGCGTTTCTCTGGATTTCAGGCTACCGAGACGCGGGCCTCAAATTTTGGGACTCGTTCTTATGTCGATCCTCCTCGTATTGTGGTTTTCCTCTTCTTTTCGTGCGTGTTGTTTCGAGGCATCTGTCACTGTGTTTGGTTTTTAGTGTTTATTCAGTGGTTCCCAATCTGTGGCCGCGACCTCCGAGGGGGTCGCAAGGTGTTTAGTTGACGATTCTTAGCAGTTATGTATTTTAATATGGTTACTTTGCCATATTCTATTCATGATGACACTGATTTTTCATAAATCAAAATGGAAAAAGCTGATTATCAAGATGCAGGCACAACCATCATACTAAATAAGATAATTAAATATATTAAATATCTTTAAGTATATTTAAGTATATTTAAGTATATTTAAGTATATTTAAGTATATTTAAGTATATTTAAGTATATTTAAGTATATTTAAGTATATTTAAGTATATTTAAGTATATTTAAGTATATTTAAATATATTTAAGTATATTTAAATATATTTAAGTATATTTAATACATTACACTTATTATACTATAATATACTTAAATATCTTATATATATGATCTTAAATATATTAAATATCTTTAAGTATATTTAATATATTAATATATTAATATATTTATAGTATATTTAATATATTAATATATTAATATATTTATAGTATATTTAATATATTTAAGATAATTAAGATACTTAAATATATTTAAATATACATAAATATCTTTAAGTATATTTAATATATTATGAATATATTAATATATTTATAGTATATTTAATATATTTAAGATAATATATAGCAGATATTTAAGTATATTTAAGTATATTTAAATATATTTAAGTATATTTAATACATTACACTTATAGTATAATATACTTAAATATCTTATATATATTATCTTAAATATATTAATATATTAATATATTAATATATATTAATATACTTAAAGATATTTAATACATTAATTATAATTATAAATATCTAATATATTAATATATTACACTTATTATAGTATGATATATTTAAATATCTTATACATGTTATCTTAAATATATTAAATATACTTAAATACCTATTTTTAATGTGTTTTCTTAACCGTATTAAATTTATCTTACCCTATATATGGGGGAGGTCCTAGGTTATTTAAATATAATAAAAGGAGGTCGCGTCTCAAAAAAGTTTAGAAAACACTTGGCTGGTTAACTGACTACTTACTGTTGATATTGGGTTCAATGATAATAGGTGTTCTTCATTTTTTAATTATTCCTCAATATAATACTGCAATATTTGTTTCCTTCTATTTGCCAAGTCGTAAAGATTAGTAATTGAGACTTAGAAGGAAGTGTAATATGTCTATTTTGAAATATTGATACTTTATGCAGCATGTTAGGTTATCCCAAAGTGCACGATACAAATCGACTTAAGGTAGTTTTTCAAGATGTTCCTAAAACTCTAACTGCCACCATAATATGTAAGACTATTTACTAAACAAAGGCTTGAAATTCCCTTATATATTTGTCGAAGGGGATGATGGAACCAGCACCTTCACATTCCTCAAGCTTTACGAGTTCATTCTCCTCCCCGGTTGGACGATACGGTGCACACCTATGCGAACGCTTATCGCCGCATCGCATCATTATTAAGCGTAAATAACATTTGTTGCCAGCGACGGAACGAACGACACTCGCACACCGTTATCACAGAACACGGTGTTATCAGCGCCCCGATATGGTAACGAGGTCTGTACTCACGGATGTCTCTTGCGGTTTTTCGCTCCACATCGCGAAGATTTACTTTGCGCGGCAGCCTGCGGGTCTAATTGGTCGCCGCCGATTAAAACGTTTATGCCTCGTTGCTCCAAAGTAGCCGCGTCCTCCCCCTCTATCAGTGCTGACAGAAGACACTTTCGAACTTTCAATCCGCAAATATTTATTGGTCACACAACAAAGTAGATTAGTGTTGGAAATTACAAAAACGATTCTCAAAGTCTAATCTCAATATTGCGGACTCGGCTGTGGTTGTCTCTAGACTGCCTTCCTGAGCCACCCAGGCTATCCTCACTCTGGGCCCAGTGTCTTCGATGATCTATCAAATGCACCAATCGCCAGATGGCCCTCTCATGTCTCTCCAGCTTCTATCGCGAGACCTTCCTCATGCAAGCCGCCGCACAGTGGGCCGGATTCACTTATTTGACGCCATTTTGGTCTTTTTCTCAAGATATCGCAGTAAAATTGACACCAAAAAATAGGATACAATTTTTCCTTTCTAATGATGTATAATTTAATATTTTTGACATTTATTTATTATATTTATTTCTCATTATTATTAACTTATTTCTGAAACAAAATTGAAAACTATTCATTTGGTACTTTATTTAATGCCCTTTACAGTGGTTTAAGTCGAATGTTCGGGATTCTTGCATGATTGTATAGAGGAAGGTGCACTGAAAAGATCCCATCCTGTTAAAATACGGGACTCGTTGGGACTTGAAAGATATTCCTTGTCAATTTTAAAAAATGTCGCAATTTTCCTGATTGTTTTCAGAATTATTTTTTAATAGATTATTTACATTAATTACTAATAGAAGATGATGTTTAGCGCAAAAGATTGCACTTCAATTTAAACAAAACGATATTTGGCTGCACTCCATTATTTTTCGACTTTTCCTTATAACTTGGAAACGAAAAGTTTCCCGAACATTCGACTTAAACCACTGAAAAGGGCATTAAATAAAGTACCAAATGAATAGTTTTTAAATATTTTTTTCACAAATAAGTTAACAAAAATGAGAAATAAATGTAATAAATAAATGTCAAAAATATTAAATTATACATCATTAGAAAGGAAAAATTGTATCCTATTTTTGGTGTCAAGTTTATTGCGATATCTTGAAAAAAATACCAAAATGGCGTCGTACCGCGACAAACACAAGGCGCGGCCCGTCAATATCCTACATCTCGGCCATCCTGCTAAGAAATCTGTCCTCAGATTTCACCTGTTAAAATGAGCAAAAATTTTTCCTTAAGCACTGCTCCCATATGACAGTGTCACTCTCATCGTGACGTTACTCGAAACTCAATACTCTCCCGTTTGTAACTTCCGCTGCTGCAGAGATCAACCTCTGACTCAACTGCTAGCCATGGGCTGCAACCTCTGTTACGCCCATGTCTTTCAGACTCAACCATCAGTAAAAGGCTGTACCCTCTGTTACACCTATCGCTCTCAAATTCGACTACAAGCAATGGGTTGTAACTAGGGTTAGAACTATTTGAATAATTTAATATTCGAATAGTTTACAAGTATTCGAATGCTACGAATAAACTTCGAATATTTGAGTATTCGAATGTGATTATTCGAATACTATTCGAATATTGATGTATTGATACTGATCTATTCGAATACTATTCGAATACTGATCTATTCGAATACTATTCGAATACTGATCTATTCGAATACTATTCGAATACTGATCTATTCGAATACTATTCGAATACTGATCTATTCGAATACTGATCTATTCGAATACTATTCGAATACTATTCGAATACTGATCTATTCGAATACTGATCTATTCGAATACTATTCGAATACTGATCTATTCGAATACTATTCGAATACTGATCTATTCGAATACTATTCGAATATTGATGTATTCGCATACTATTCGAATACTGATCTATTCGAATAGTAATGTATTCGAATAGTTTGGTGTGAAGTGGGTCAAAATTAGCTTACAAGATTTCATCCTGACAAATGAACCTAAAGAACTTGATTTATAATTCGCACCATACTATTCGAATACATCAGTATTCGAATACTTAAATATTCGAATAGTATTCGAATACTTAAATATTCGAATAGTATTCGAATACTTGGATATTCGAATAGTATTCGAATACTTGGATATTCGAATTATATTCGCCAAATAAGTGAGCAACTGAAGTATTCGAATATTCGAATACCGATAAATTCGACAAATAGTCCCAGCCCTAGTTGTAACCTCTGTTACCCATATGTCTCTCAAACTCAACCACAGGTAATAGGTTGTAACCTCTGTTACACCTATGCCTCTCAAACTCAATCACAAGTAACAGGTTGTTACGTTGGAAACTACAAAAACGATTCTGAAAGTCTAACCTGAATATTGCGGACTCGGCTGCGGTTGTCTCTAGACTCTAGACTCTAGACTGCCTCCCTGAGCCATCCAGGGTATCCTCCTCACCCTGGGCCCAGCGTCTTCGCCCTCTCATATCTCTCCAGCTTCTATCGCGAGACCTTCCTCATGCAAGCCGCCGTACCGCGACAGACACAAGGCGCGGCCCGCCAATATCCTGCATTAGCGATCAATGTAAGCTTTCGTTTGGTCCAGAGTGCAAGCTAGCTTAGCTACCGAATCGTCACCAGGAACCCATCTACTCCCTCCTGATCATAATACAATACAAGGCAACTAACTTCTCCCCGCAAATATTCCCAGCTCCCAGAAGAAAGTAGATCGAAGTAACTTATCTATGAAATTCCCCGCGGGTTTTTGCTCGATCGCGAGGTTACTTAGTCGCACGAACCTGATCAGGAATTGATCGTCCCTCCGACCCTGTGCTCTCAGCACGAGTGTGCAGCGTCAGGTTTATGTGCTCGCCAATTTCGTTGATTAAAGCGCGCCTTCATCGGTGATATCCTCCATTAATCTCGCATCGGGCCGAGCGCATCGCGGATCGCGGCTCCTCGACGGGCGATGTGTGTGTCTCTGGGGGCCGAGAAGAATCGCCGTGCAACGTGTTAGGGCACATTCCCACTGGTCAGTCATCCACGAAGCGTGGACGCGCGTATGTAATATCCTGATCCATCGCGGATCATTATAATTCATTTTATTACCGCCCACCTGTACGGATGCATCCTGTTTATACATTCATGCATCTGCGCGCGCATCCTGCTAGGCCTGCTCGGCCTCTTCTTGTTGCCGAACATCAGATTATTCTCTCGATAATTTCGCGTGATACATGGCGACGCGAGTCGCGCTCATCGATATCGTTTAATTCCTTCCTCGTTCGACCCCTTCTGCCTCCCCATTTTCTACCCACCGACGAATACGTAATTGCGGCGTTATCTGGGCTTCGCGGTCCAACGACGGCTGAACGGTTCCGAGATTTGCGAGAGTTATCGCGGCGCTTTCTGTAATTCCTGATACCGCAGGGCCGGCTTTTGTACGAGAGGCTCGTTTATTTCGCGGGCTCTGATATCTCAATTTTCTCACTTCCCCTCGACCGCTGTCCTCCTCGGCTCGTTTGTATTCGCTGATCAGCTTGAGCGTTCAACGGGCCGCACTCATTTTCTCGCGGCGAATAAGGGAAATGTCCTCGTTAGCGGCCACGTCTCCTTTATTGAACAGCTGCCTTTATGTTTTCATTAAATGTGACAAAGGAGAGTGTGTTGAACGAGAATCTTGTGAATTAACATAATTATGGTTCATTTATGTTGTGGGATTTTATATAGCTTCAAATTCGGTATTCTTTGATAAAGAAAATTTTAATATAGTACAAAGATATAGGATTTTAGTAGCTTACTGAGATTAATTAAAAGAGATATTGATTTCGGCGCGCTGGCGCACCGAAACGTTGGATTTTGATAAAAATTCTTAAAATTACAAAATAGGTTTTATTTAAGTAGTCTATAGACCGAACCAGTGCGCCGATAGCAATATCTCTTTTAATTAGAACAATTGTACGGTCGAAATTCAAATTATATTATCTACTAAGATTAATAAGCAAAATGCAGTTAAGGAATTAATTAATAGGGGCATAAGGTAATGGGAAGGAACACAGGGATGTTGATGAAGAGGGTGGAAGATTGAATATATTTTTGAATCTAATTTTCCTGCAAAAATTCAAAATATTAATTCGGGAGTCAAAAGAGCTAATGTTCTCGATTATTCAAATTTCTCTATAATTTGTCTTACTTTTAAATAACAACATTTGCTTTGAAACGACTATATCCCTACTTATTCAAGAAAGTAACCTTAACATGGGACCACTAATTATTGAAGGAAAATTTTATGAACTTTTTACAAGAAGGGGTTGTAACATATAAAAAATGTTTTTGGCAATTATTGATACACTCGTCAGGGTACAAAAAAAAATGTTTGTTTCATGTTATCGGTCTCGATGCATTTCCTAGGTGGCGCTACTGCAGCGCTGCTAAAAAAGATGCCTAAACGGTAACCATGGAATTATTCACAGGATCGTCCAAAATCCAAAATCCCCAAAATTTCTTAAAATTTATATCAATGGCTATCGCAGTACCCGTTGTTGCGGCAGAAAGGACTAAAACTACAATGACTGGGGCACATTTGAACAAAGTAGTGCAAAAAAGTGGGTAATTTTCCGCATAAATGTGAAAATGAAAAAAACTTGCGTTTTAAAAAATTATGTTGTAGGATTGTGCGATAACCAGTCCAATTACGAATCAAATGCCTCAAGGTTTTTTTTAATCGGTTCATTAGATCTTCTGAAATCGAGGTTACCGTTTCAAAATATCGTGTTTCGAGAAAAAAGTGTTCAAGTGTTCTCGATTCATACCTGCATTCGGAGAACCTATACCGTTCCGAATTTTAGTGTGAAACTTTTATCATGGTATTCTCAAGATCCTATACTACAAAAATATATAGATTTTTTGAGAAATTTTAACCGGAGGGTCCCCTTAGGGGGCTTTCCCGGTCTAGAGCCCATAAACATAGGTGACTTTTAGGAATTAATTAAAGGAAAACTACTACATATAATTTAATGGGACTTTTTGCATTGTATTAAGGATGTCTTAAACTATAGAAGTAAATTTTTAGTTGTATAATTAATTATTGCAGACGGCACTGGGAAATTGTTAAAGTCGAGACGTTACAAAATTCATCCAAATGGGTGAAACCTGTAGCACCTAAACTATTGGTCTGAATCTGAAATAAAAGAAATGCCAGATTATTAAAGGGCATGAAAGTGGCTCGTGGACTAAGCAGTAGAAATTCCAAAAAAATTCAATTTCTTGAGGAAATACCGACACTTGAAGTTTGAAATCACTTTTTCCCTATATTTTTCGTCCTTCCAACGCCTTTAAAAATTACAAATTTTCAATTTTTAAAAATTGGTCTAATTTGTCCACGAGCCAGAAGTACCTATATTCTTCAAAATAAAAAAAGGTTCAGTCGAATCGGATAATAACTTTTCGAGTTACAGGTTTCATCGATTTTAAGAACACTGTTTCGAGAATTTCACGAATTTCAAAAAATCCTTTTAAACACGTATTCCTAAAAGCTTGAATACTCAAAAAATGAAATAAAAAAATCGATTTTTACACCGGAACCTCCCCATAAAAGGTAATTGAAAGTCTAAATAAACTGAACCCTCCAAAATACACTAAAGAAATCTGCTATCAGTCATGACATTAAGCCACGCGCTTAAAAATCCAACTAGAATCCCATCGCTTCTAAAAATTCCCAAACTTTCGGTCACTCAAAGGATTCCAAACAATAATCCCATCATTCGGCTGAAGTTCACCAGCAGAAACGTCGTCGAACCTGACACGATTTCAAAATGGATCCAGAATGCATCACATCCTCCTAACCCACTACTGGATTAACCAGTAAGCAAAATAAGCACGCGCTTAGGGCGTCACAAGGAACGAAGGCACCATACAAATATCCTGAATTTTAAAATCTAACTCTTCTTAGAAACACTCTTCAGTCAAATTCTCAAAAATGCCTAAGAAATCGCACATTGCGTTGAAGCGACGAAGTCACTTAAAACATTTAAATGCTTAGAGCCTCCGAAGGTCTTAATCCGGCTCTGTTGGTAGCGGATGCGGGCAATTACCGCAGGGTTCCGCGTGATACTGAAATGCACGATTCCGGTGGAAACGCACCCTTATGCCGGAGGCAATAGAAGAAGCAGGGCGAGGCGCATCGTATCGCATCTGCGTGCTCTGTTTAAAGGCGTTGGCCGTTCACCCCGACCTCGCCAGCCCGGTGCAACTGGTTCAAATGCATATTGCCTAGCGCAGAGGTGCACTACTGGTGGCGTGCCCTCGCCCTGCCCCTCGCCCCTGCGCCCGCCTAATGGAGCTTGCAGCGACACGACCGAACAGCGCCGGATCTCGTCCTGGCAAAAGCTGCCCGAGTATTTTGACGTTCGCTATCTGGCCGCGCTGCCGCCTGCCATTTTCACGTAGACGATGGCCTGACTGCGAATCGGACGGCGCCGATAAACGGAGACACCGACCCGCTAATGTCTCCGCGTATCACTCGATCGCTAATCAATAACTGGCTGGCACATGTCACCGGTGGACGTTTCTGCAACCGCGATCGAGCTGTACCCTTTATGATGGAATTTTAATTGGCAGCTGGGCTCATTATCGGCAAAGTATTAGCGGGGAGTATGAGCGGAGAACGGACGCTTTCAGTTAGCTTTGGGTAACTCGGACGGTGATTGGGGGTAGTGGTCGGAGGAGTGAAGAAGAATTGAGACAGTGAGAGGCAACAACGGCCCAGATAGCACAACGTCTGGTAAAGTCTTGAAGACGTCCAGAAGGCGTCTTAAAGACGTCTTGTTACAAATCAAGACGTTCAGACCTAAAATGGACATAAACTAGACGTCTCTAAGACGAGGTGTGCTATCTGGGCCAGATAGCACAACGTCTGGTAAAGTCTTAAAGACGTCCAGAAGGCGTCTTAAAGACGTCTTGGAGACGTCTTGTTACAAATCAAGACGTTCAGACCTAAAATGGACATCAACTAATAGACGTCTCTAAGACGAGGTGTGCTATCCCAGATAGCACAACGTCTGGTAAAGTCTTAAAGACGTCTAGAAGGCGTCTTAAAGACGTCTTGGAGACGTCTTGTTACAAACCAAGACGTTCAGACCTAAAATGGACATAAACTAGACGTCTCTAAGACGAGGTGTGCTATCTGGGGGATTAACCCACATTTTTTTCGAAATTGAGTTAGTAGTAATAATGTATTCCAATAGGCTCTACTAATTATATAAAATAGGAAACAAATTTTTTTTCAATATGGGTTAGTCCGTTGTTGCTCTCACTGCCTCAATTGTGTGACGGGAAGCAGCTCCCAGATAGCACACCTCGTCTTAGAGACGTCTAGTTTATGTCCATTTTAGGTCTGAACGTCTTGATTTGTAACAAGACGTCTCTAAGACGTCTTTAAGACGCCTTCTAGACGTCTTTAAGACTTTACCAGACGTTGTGCTATCTGGGTAGTGAGGTGAAGATGGTAATCTTGGCCCAGATAGCACAACGTCTGGTAAAGTCTTAAAGACGTCCAGAAGGCGACTTAAAGACGTCTTAGCGACGTCTTGTTACAAATCAAGACGTTCAGACCTAAAATGGACATAAACTAGACGTCTCTAAGACGACGTGTGCTATCTGGGGGGGTTAGGGAGGGATGTTGGAAGTTTGTTTTGGGGGATGTGGGAATTGCGAAGGGAAAGTGGGGTGCTGATGACATTTTTCGTTTGTGGGAAGTTCTGTGGTGCATATGTAGGAAGGAAGTTTGTTTATTCCTGGGCTTGAAACGGTTCCGAAAATAACTGTTTAAAACTGTTACACTAATGGATAAAGAAGTTACCACTTTTTCGATTTGTTCTATTTTCTTTATTTTTTAGCATACATTTGGGACTGTGGTAGGTATGTTTAACCCGGTGTTGCTCAGGTACGGTCTCACAGACCCCAGATTTTAAATTGAGTATAACTTTTTAATAACGCGTGACAGTGTTATTTAGTTCGTTCATTATACAAGCTATTTAGGAATTACATTTTTGTTGAAAATTAAAGATGTTTAATTAGTTGAGTATTTTTGGGTAATAAAAATGTAATTAAAAATATGGACTTCTATAATACACTAAATTAATTGCGGGGTCTGTAGGACCCCACTTTACTACTCTTGTTACATTTCCCCACGTTAACAACGCTGAGTTAATATGCATATTCTGATGGAGACTTTAAGCTGTATAAAACCCAGTTAAAGTTGACTTTATTTAACTGATAAACAAAAGTGTTATATGACATTGAACTGAGTAACACATCTTTGACAAAAAAGTTACTAGGTTTAGTAACTTTTTAGGTTGTCCTAAATGTAGAAGGTGCTCCCACAAAATATTAGATTTTTTCCGTTAATCTTCAAAAGTGGTAAGTTTTTGTTCAGTTTGAAAGTGTGGTGTCTTGTTTAATGTTATTTAGGGTTTTTGTTCGTTAGTTAAATAAATTCCACTGTAACTGGGTTTTATGCAGCTTTTAATTCTCTTTCGAAATATATATATTAGGCACATACTGCAGTTTTAAGTTGATATTAAAAAATAATAGTAGGGTGGTTTGAAAAAGTGGTAAATTTTGTGTTCGCTACAGTATATGAAGGTTCTGATTAAAACGGTTATGGAGAACCTTTATTCTAAATGACTGTTATGAAGAACCGAAATTTCGAATTAGGTATTATCTGTTTCGGTTACGGTTCTTAGTTCCCTCTTCATGTCAGTTCCATAACCATCATTTTTTCGGTTCTATGTCGGTTCCGAGACGGTTCCAGAATTCAGTTCTTGTATCGACTTTTCCCTAATTGATATCATTAATAATTATTGTAGGTGCAGATTACTGTACATATATGTGCATATTTTTTACAAAATCCTTATAGAAGCAGGAGAAACTTTTAACATCCTATTCTGAATACTATAGTCTGTGAGTGAACGTAAAAAATATGTAGCTGATTTATTTACTTCAACGCTTTATTAGAAATCAATGATATGTATAAATGTAAAATTTCAGCGGAATATTGATTCTGGCTGGGGCTGCCGCATGGTCTGACCATAGACTGTCCGTTTTTCCTTGTTTTCTCGTAGTTCGGTCGCTTCTACTACTTCAGTGAAATGAATGAATTGAAACGTCCGAGGATTTGCTGTGTCGTCTATGACAAGCATTACTTGGAACATGCTGAACATCTACATAGAGAATTATAAATTTATCGATAATTTCATTTACGATTCTCAATATCGTCAACTCTTGAAATAAAGGATTTCTCCACATCAAACAAAACATTTCTTCACGTAAACGAATTTCAAAAAGATTACTCTAACGTGGTGAACACATTCATGAAAACCCTTTGGAGCAGAGTTAGTGGAACACTGTATAATTGTGCAATCTATTTAAGAAGCAAAAACGAGACAATAACATAATAACAAGATAAGTGTCAGAGTACATAACTATTTTGGTAAAAGAGATGTCCAAAGGGTGTACAGACAGTTTAGCGAAAACATAAAGAAAGGTGAAGAAATAAATAAACAGAAGAATAATTATAGATGAAAATTAGCCAAAAATTGATGGTTTTGGAATTGACTGTGATAAAGAAATAATATAATTTAAATAATAAAAATAATAAATTAAATAATAATTAAATAATAAATTAAATAATAAGTTACATAATAATTAAATAATAAATTAAATAATAAGTTAAATAATAATTAAATAATAAATTAAATAATAATAATTTTAGCAGCAAACATTATTAATCTCGATGGGGATAATGAAGTTCAGCAACAGTTGACACGATTCCTCGAATTTCGAGCGGGATTTTCAAACAAAGGGCTTTGTCCACGTCATGGTATAAATTTCCTTCTTAACGTCGGCGAATCTAAGACACCGCTCGGAGAACATATGGTGGTTTTTTGATTGCGCCGCCGCTACAATTTCTTAGTTTACCCTCTCCCGCTAATGGATGCAAAAGGATAATACCTGGGCACCGGTGCTTCTGCGGATTATCGCATAACAGAAGCAAGTAAAGGGACGGGTGACCATTAATGGAACAGTACCCTCGATAGGCTGCTTTTGTTTTATCGATACAATTGCGCGGCTGGGAACGCGAAACGACTGCCGCCTGTAATGGATACTCTCGAATATACGTGCTGATCATTGATGAGGATGATAAGGTCGGCATTGGTTCTGGAATAAGCGTAGGCGGTGCTCGAAACGACATATTTGGACGACAAACGCGGCACTGCTATAGTACCATAAAATCAGCCATTTACGGTCGCGATCGTTGATGCGAACCTTCAAACGCGACTGAATTAAGGGAAATTTTAAGTCCGCCTCCATACTTGGAAACAGATAAACAAAGAAGTGAAGCAGGGGAAAGTTTCCTATATCGGAGCATTGAAGAAAGTACCTCCATAAATCGGAGACGTGTTGATAGTTTCGAGCAGAGAAATTTAAGATTAATTTCAGTATTGTAATTAATACATAAATCTAATAAAACAGACTGAAACGCTGTGTCGTTGGTTATAAAAAATATTTTCAAACTACCGCCAATGGTCCAATCTAGAAAATTTGTTTCCAAATTTGGACCACAGATATTCGAAATTGGACCATGTCTACTTTTCGTTATTTCAGTTAAGAAATTTGATTTAAAAATATACTTACACTCTACAAAAATAAAAAGTAACTCTGAGAAGCATTTTACAGCATACTGTGAAAAAATAAATATGCATTTGACGAAATAATCAGTCGCTGTCAGTCTGGCAATTTATGCACTCGTAATAATCGCTATTACTTCTGTTATTGCTGCTCAAATGGGCCTATGTAGATATCTCTTGCAAAAAAGACACTGAATCCACTCGTCTCCTATAAGTTATGGGTCATAACTGATTCTGAAAATGTTGGCAAATAAACAACACAAAGGCATTCTTCATTCTCTGCGTCACTTGAACAATTCTGTACCATAATCTGCTCCCATTTCTCATATTTTCCATGCTCTGACCACTTTATCTTTGACTACGAAAGGCGTATATATACGCTGTCACAAGTCTATCAATATTTACGAAGGAAAAACTGAATATTTATAATTTATTTGCTATTTATTTTTTTAACTTCTAAGAATGGTATCAAATCTTCGGGTACCGTTTTGCTCAGAGTGCGCCACAGTGAAAAGGTTAAGAAAAAACGAACGTTGCATAATTTAAACCGGTTCGACTTATGAACCATTAGGTGGTTCAATTTAAGAAACTAACCCCATTTTAACGTTTCAGCGCAGGTAATAAATAAAAACTAGTGCATGTGTCGGATAAATTTTATGATAACATTAAAGATATGACCATTCGTAAGAAATTACACCCCTTAGAATTCAACATTTTTAATTATATTGGAGACAAAATTACATCAGCCGGCATTAAAACAGAACATTTATCACGCTGTAGTTATTACTCACATTCTACCGCATTTTATTTCCATACTGTTACTAACAAGTACAGATCCCGAACCCGGAAATTAAAAAAACTCTGAATTTTTGTTTGCTGCTGAAATTCACTCTGAGGGAGTGAAATTGTCCCCTAAAATTCCGGCTACTTTCCGATTTTGTGTTATAACTCGCGAACTGTAAGCTACCAAATGGTAGTCCAAATTAAAAGAAGTAACTTTTGCCTTGAACCCTTTTTTCTATCTCTTACAGACTGCTAGTTACAAAATAAAATCGGAAAACAGCCGAATTTTCAGGGGTTAATTTCGCTGCCTTAGTGTGAATTTAGGTAGCCTAGAAAATGCGTTGTAATCAGGAGAAAATCCCCCACATGTTCACAAAGTTTCGTATTTTTTTTAATTTCCGGTTCGGGATCTTCCCTTGTAAGCAACATGTTGAAAGACCCATGCTAAGAGACACCCCCCAAGTCAATTAATATGTGAATAAAGATTACTCTCAGGGGCCCTAAGCTGAATATTTGGTGGGCCCTCGGTTAAATGTAAAAAATAAAATGACGCTGATTTGATTTTTTTTATCATAATACGCGTATAATCCAAATAAGAATTTAATTTCAAAATTAACATTGAATATCAAAACTAAACATAACGATTAATAAAGATAATATAAAAAAGTGTTAATTTTTCGAAGAAAATATTTAGAATGAGGGGCCCCCCTCGACTATGGTCCAATTTATAATCCGGTTCAAGTTAGGGAACTTTCCCCTGCACAGGGGAAACTCTGATAGCGCTGACTCTGAGTTTGAAAAACAGCGGGATAAGAAAAAACATATGCCATGCAAATTTGAGACCCAGGAACAAATGAAACGCATAAAAGAAATGTGTAAAAATGAAAGAAACCAAGGGGTAAGAGTCCCAAAAAAGTTGGAAGGTAGTACAATTAAAAACAGCAAAGAAAATCGGTGCTGCCGCATGAAACGTGGCACAGCACTGATGATTATCACTTTTATCACGCAACTTGCTCCTTGCGCAGAGCCTTGTTAAGTAGCTTCTTCCAAAACGGGTGCACGGTGCCCGAAGTACGACTTGATCATTGAGGAATCGGCTGCCCGATCTGGCCGCGGCCAAAATGCGTCTTCCCGATCCCCATTAACTTCGATATCTGAATACAGATACTTGTTGCGCGGGCACGCGCAAATACAGACGCGAGTGCGGCGGGTATACGGCTGGTACACGGGGGCATAAGTGGCGGCGCATGCCTCCCAGCAACGAGTCGGCGGTTTTTCTGTCTCGAAAGGGCCCCGAAAGAAGTTCGCCGCAATTAACGGCTCCGTAAATTTACATACGTCGGCGATCGGCAGGGATAAATGGCCAGAAGTCGCGTCCTACACCGTCGAACCGGGCGAAGCCGCGGATAAGTAATCGCGTAAATCTGCCGCGGGCAGGAAAAAAGTTGTTCGTTTGCAGAAGTGATTCCGTAATTTCATTCAAATATTGATTCCGCGATCTATCTTGACCCGCGGTTGCAAATTATCGCCGTCCTCTGCCGAAGAAATCGTTCCCAAGGGAACGAGCCCGCGAGAGTATTTCTTTCCCATTCCTTTCCCGCTCCTCCAGCGAACCTTTGCGTTTTCGAAAACGACCACCGCAGAGCGCGAGCCTTGTAAATCATTGCGCGTGATGGAAATTGTGGGACCGTTTCAGTGAGTCCCCCAGCTGTCGACATATTGTTTCTCTGTTTGGGTTTGGGTTATTCAAATCAATTTTAATAGGTTTTATTGTTTTATCAATGGAGGTGCGCGTACAGTGGCGGATTTAAGGAAAAAGGCCCAGGTGGCAAACATTATGGGGCCCGTTTTCTCGGAAAAATGAAGAGGTAGTTTACCAAAAGGGGGTAAATGCACAGAAAAGTAGAGAAAAAAAGTGCTTGGATGAAAGCATTATTTTTGAAGACAGGGCCCTAGGGGGGCCTTCTGAGCAGGGGCCCATTTTTCGAGAAACTAAAACGGTAGTTTACTGAAAACGGGCTCGGTGTAATAATACAGAAACAAAATATAGTTTAGATAAAATCATTATTTTCGTTAAGGATGGGGCCCTAGTGGGGCCTTCTGAGCAGGGGCCCATTTTTCGAGAAACTAAAGCGGTAGTTTACTGAAAATGGGCTCGGCGCAATAATGCAGAAACAAAATATAGTTTAGATAAAATCATTATTTTTGTTAAGGATGGGACCCTGGTGGGGCCTTCTGAGCAGAGGCCCATTTTTCGACAAACTAAAACGGTAGTTCACTGAAATCGGGCTCGGTGTAATAATACAGAAATAAAATATAGTTTAGATAAAATCATTATTTTCGTTAAGGATGGGACCCTAGTGGGGCCTTCTGAGCAGGGGCCCATTTTTCGAGAAACTAAAGCGGTAGTTTACTGAAAATGGGCTCGGCGCAATAATGCAGAAAGAAAATATAGTTTGAATAAAATTATAATTTTTGTTAACCTTCGGTTTTCACACCTACTTTTTCGAACGTCGTTATCACACTGGGTCAATTTGACCCTGTCAATTTTCAATCAGTTGTTACTTAAAAACTATTTGTTAAATTAAGTCTAAAAAATTCTGAAATAAAGTTTGAACATTGTAGAATATATGCCCATCGTTGAAAGTTGACATTTAAAGTGTCATCATGCTTAAAAAAAAATTGGAAGTTACAAGAGTTCCGAGAAAATGTGTTTTGCTTCAAAAATTGCAGGGTCAATTTGACCCAGTGTGACAACCGAGGGTTAAGGATGGGGCCCTAGTGGGGCCTTCTGAGCAGGGGCCCATTTTTTGACAAACTAAAACGGTAGTTTACTGAAAACGGGTTCGGTGTAATAATACAGAAACAAAATATAGTTTGGATAAAATCATAATTTTTGTTAAGGATGGGGCCCTAGTGGGGCCTTCTGAGCAGGGGCCCATTTTTTGACAAACTAAAACGGTAGTTTACTGAAAACGGGTTCGGTGTAATAATACAGAAACAAAATATAGTTTGGATAAAATCATAATTTTTGTTAAGGATGGGACCCTAGTGGGGCCTTGCGAGCAGGGGCCCAGGTAGCAACTGCTCATCGGCCGCCCTGTTAAATCCGCCACTGTGCGCGTAGTCTATGACACCTCCTATTTAGAATATTCGACGGTCATCGTTGGGCACTATAAATAAAAGTTTTGTGCGGTGCAGTCGAAGTAGTCAAGCTGCAGATATGTCTGACATCACTTCCATATCCCACCTACAACTTCAAATTCAAATTCATTCGATAATTAAGGTATACGTGTGTTTTTATAGCGGCACGATTTTATATTTAGGGGGTGAAACCACCCCTCGAAGTTATAAGATTTTCAGGTATTCGTCTCTGCTTGCTTCGCGTCTTGGATATGTTTTAGACCACCGGAACATAAGCAACAGGTGTCTTTTTATTTTGACCTGTTTACATGTTTAGGGGGTGAAACCACCCCTTAAATTTTATAAGGAGTACAAAATTTTGTTGAGTAAAACGTCGTATGAAAAAACATATCCAAAAACCAAAGCATTCGAAGGCAAGCACCACTAATTCTTACAAAATTTGAGGGGTGGTTGCACACCTTAAATATGAAAACGGGCCGCTATAAAACAAACACGTATTTCTTATTTCTCGGTCTTCTAAAACATATCCAAAATCAAAGCAATCTGAGGCGGACACCTGGGAAACTCTCCTTGCTAATATCATGATTTCTTTATTTTACCCCCAAAAATTCGTATCGGTGCATTTTCCTCCACATTGTAAGAAGAAGGAAAATATTTCTAGTGTAACAATTTTTTATATAAATGAAAAAGTATTATAATGTTAAGTGAATGCTCGGTTTTGCAGAATGTTACACTGGTGTTACATGCATCATTATATTCGACAGCAAATTTATTAAAAAATAGCAAGTTTCGTCCTGGCGAGACTAAGAGTTGTAATCAACGATACGAGGCACTTGTTACATATGGTAAAACGCTTTACAGTTCATTAAAAAGCCTCCAAATGGCGCGCCCCGATTTTTTATTAATACCGCCATACACCCACGAGCTCATTACACAAATAACGATCTGTCCACAATAATTCATCCCTGAAGCATGCCGCTGATTATCAGCGGCGCGCGGTTCGCGGTTCATTGCGCGGAGAACGGTCTGAAAGCTCCAATACCGAACGGCTCGTTTATGATACCAGCGAGCAGGCGACGCCGAGGAATACCCATTACTGCGGCGCAGTTTCGCGGGCCTCGTCTCCGTGTTTCGCAATGCGGGCTCGGTCGCCCGTCAACGTCACGGGGGCAAAACGAAATCGGCAACGAGCACCGAAAGAGAGAAAGAGAGAGAGAGCGAGAGAGAGAGAGAGAGACGCTCGGTGCGCCGATCAGCGAGTCACGTCGATTCGCCTCCGACTCGGAGGCAGGGGACCACCTTGCCTCAGGGGTTGAGAAAGAGAGTCAAGAAGTTACCATACGGAATGGTATAAGTCTACCTACCGCGGTCGAGCTGATTGCGAAAATAAACATTCATTATTGTAATTACTTTCTGCGACGTGGCCGTGCCGAGAGCCACGATCTGGGGCCCCGGTGAACTGCGACGAGGGGGCGAGGCCGGGGGGGTGGGTAACGACGGAGCGAGGAAAGGAGAGGAGCAGAGGCGGGACACCGGTGAGCGGAGGAGGACGGAGCCAGGCCACCTTCTGCTATATCTGTAACGAGAGTTTCATTGACGTGGTCGTCCGTGCCCATGGTGGGTTAATTACAAAGTCGAACCGACGATTCCTTCATTAGCGGAAAGGAATCGGTGAATCCAATTGCTGGCGGCCGAAGGCGAGACGAATCCTCGTTTGCATCCGCTGGGCCGCTCCCTGGGCCCCCGATGCGTCCTCGTCGGCGGAGAGCAAAAAAAAAAGAAGCGAGTCGATTCGTGCGGCCTGTGATTGATCTGCTCACGGCCGCGTCGCGACCGGCCGCTTCTGCAAGAAAGAAACACCGTCTGGACTTTAATTACCACGGAGGAATTCGCTGGAAGAATTTGTTAATGGGACCGCGATCAATGAAACGGCTCCGTGCTCCGGCTCGCCTGGGATTTATAGCGTCGCGGGGACTCGAACTTGCGAAATAGCCAATGTGGACGTCGTTCCAGCCGACTTCAGCCACGCCACGGGCAGGGTGTGGTGGGAGCTTGCGTGCGGAGGGTGATGTGGTTCTTGCGGGGGTGAGTGGGTGTAGCGGTGGAGGGAGCTTCTCTCGGGGGAGGATCAGTTGGGGTGGTGACTTCGTTTGTTGTTGATTAGGAGTGGCGATAATCGGGCGATAGATTAGGGCGGTGTGATCGAACCCATCACGATACCCATACAGCACACTTCGTTGCAGGAGTATTGCAGGAACGTTGCTGCAATATTGCGTTATTGCAGGTTGCGTTGCAATATTGCAGGAACAATGCTACAATATTGCCGTGCAATATTTGAGTGGCAACGTTCTTGCAATATTGCAGGAATATTGCGCACACGTTGCCACTGCAATGTCCCAGTGGCAACGATCCTACAATATTTCTGCAATATTGCGCACACATTGACGCGCATTGTTACAGTAGCAACGCTCCAACAACATTCTGTAATATTGCGCACACGTTGCCACTGCAATGTTCCAGTGGCAACGATCGTAAAATATTTCTGCAATATTGCGCGCACATCGGCGTGCAATGTTCCAGTGACCACGATTTCGCCGTTTCGTTGCAGAATCATTGCCGGAACGTTCCAGGACTACATATTTGTAATGTTGCCGCAACTTTGCAAAAATACACACCTGCAACATTACGAAGGCGGACATAGGTTTGAACCTGCAACATCTCTGCAATGTTTTAGTGCAACATTGCAATCTTGGACCGCGTCATTGCAGAGACGTTGCTGCAATGTTATGGTGCTGTGTGGGTAGATGTCCTCTATTTTTAAATTGAATTTGAAGCATTGAGAGCACAAATAGACTAACCCGCATTTTTTGCAAAATTGAGTTAGTAGCATTAATGTTTTCTAATGGGCTGTATTAATCATATTGTTAGCGGGCGTTGTAAATGTACCGCCAACCCATACAACACACTCCGTTGCACGAAGGTTGCAGGAAGGTTCCATATACTTTGCCATGCAATGTTCCGCAGAGGCGGAGATAGGAGGATTCCTGCAACATTCCAGCAATGTTGCGGTGCAATATTGCACAGCAAAGTCCCAGCAACATTCCTGCAACGTTCCGGAAATTTTCTAGCAATGGTCACGCAACGTTCCGGAGATGGTCTAACAATGGTCTCGCAACGTTCCGAAGATTTTCTAGCAATGGTCACGCAACGTTGCGGAGATTGTCTAACAATGGTCTCGCAACGTTCCGAAGATTTTCTAGCAATGGTCACGCAACGTTGCGGAGATTTTCTAGCAATGGTCACGCAACGTTCCGGAAATTTGCTAGCAATGGTCACGCAACGTTGCGGAAATTTTCTAGTAATGGTCACGCAACGTTCCGGAGATTTTCTAGCAATGGTCTCGCAACGTTCCGGGAAGGTTCTAGCAATAGTCACGCAACTTTTCGGAGATTTTACAACAAAGGTTCCGCAGTAAGCAGGGCTCGAAAACTGTTATAATATCGATTTCGGTTCTCCAAACGGTTATACAGAATCTTTATTCTGAATAACTGTTATGAAGAACCGAAATTTCCAACTAGTATCTGTTTTGGTTACGTTTCCTGTTTCCCTCCTCATATCGTATCCATAACCGTTACTTTTTCGGTACTATATCGGTTCCGAATCAGTTCCAGAATCGATTCTTGTATCGACTTTTCCCTAATTGATATCAATAATAATTATTGTAGGTGCAGCTTACTGTATATGTGCATATTTTTACGTTGCGTGACCATTGCTAGAAAATTTCTGGAACGTTGCGTGACCATTGCTAGAAAATCTCTGGAACGTTGCGTGACCATTGCCAGAAAATCTCCGGAACGTTGCCGGACCATTGCTAGAAATTTTCCGGAACGTTGCGTGACCATTGCTAGAAAATTTCTGGAACATTGCATGACTATTGCTAGAAAATGTCCCGAATGTTGTATGACCATTGCTAGAAAATCTCCGGAACGTTGCCGGACCATTGCTAGAAAATCTCCGGAACGTTGCATGAAGGTTGCAGGAAGGTTCAATGTGCGTTGCCGTGCAATGTTCCACAGGGGCGGACATAGGAAGATTACTGCAATATTCCAGCAATATTGTAGGAACGTTCCGATGTTGCACCGCAACTTTCCTGCAATTTTCCTGGAACCTTCCTGCAACGGAAGTGTGCATTATGGGAAAATACAAAGACTTCCGCGCCGGGGACCCGACATAGCGGCAGTTCGTGTAAACCAGCGTTCCGCAAACAGTTCCGTCACGAGCCTCACCCTAATCCTATCTACCATTTGTTAATCAATATAATATATACTTAGCGTTTAGAATACCTCAATTGTGAAAAATTACTCACCTCCCTATGCAAAATATAATGTGACAAATGTTTTTTAACAGTTGGTTAACATCTCTATGATTGGACTATTATTACATATAATAACTTCTTAATTTATGTAACTGTTGCTTTTTGACACCTATGAGGGACATTTCCACAATCTTTGAATTTCAAAAGCACATTTAATAATAATTTTTATTTCCACCTTTTAAAAATAAATTTAACTTTCCTTGAAAATGGTCAGAATCATTGACCGAAACGTTGGAAACTGTTAAAACAATGTTTCAAAATTGCAAATAGTTTTTGTTTAAATATTCAAAGGACCGAACCAGTGCGCCGAAACAACACTCTTTTAATTGGAACAATTTATGCGGTCGAAATTCAAATTATTTTATTTATAATGTGACAAACTATAAAATAGGAAAAATTCTTTTTTTTTTCAATGTGCGTTAGTCCGTTTTTGCTTTCAATGCGCCATTTATAATTATATTACAAATAGAGTAATGGGATAGTGAAATTATATGAGGAGCATATATATTCTGTAGTTGATGTTTATTTGATTGTGGTTCTTCTCTTTATGTGTGTATTACATATATTCGTTTCCAGAAAACATTGTGCTTCAAGTATCGCGCAATCTGAATTATTGATACGATCGAAGTATACTATAGAAATCGTACGATGTTTTGATAGTGTAGCTACTACAAGTCATTTTGTACGAGCAATCAGAAGCTTATCATACTGGTTGAAACAATGAGTGACGTTTTTGAGTAATTTCAGACGCTGAGTCACGTACCAGGAAAGAAACTGGTTATGTGAACCTGTGGTGTAAAATCTTGGATAACTTATTAAGGAACAAAGCAAGTTGTGTAAGAGATCTTGTAATTATTTTAAATTTGTAATTGTCGCGAAGAAACTGTGGGGAATCAAAAATTTCCCACATATTACTACTTTATGGAGCGAATGCGTCGAATTGACTCATATTTGAATGCACTTGCGTTCATTCGCTCTAAAACATAGTGTTTCATAAAGAACGTATTATATTTTTGTATAAGGAATTATCGTATTTTTCGTGGGTGCACAATTTTTGCTAAGAAATTACAAAGTTCAGATGTGGAACTTACAATTATTGTAATAAATTCCTTTATGATTTATTATAATTAAAATTATCTCCCATATCGGTGCATCTACTGCAAATACTTCATGTATGCTATTTTTTCACATTTCATACGACCTCTTGCGTTATCACGTTATGAATTTATTATTACGACACAAGAATACAGAAATCGAAAGTGGATATACTTATACAAATAGCCCATGCGTCGCGTCTCGACATAAGAAACAACCTTCCCCACAATTGCATCAACAGCTCAGTAATTATACCACAATAATAAAACTACAAATATCTAAAATCTCCTACATTAATTCTGCCACTTCATTTCATCTCTTCGTACGCATTCTTCACACACAGCTAACTAGCAAAATCTCCTCATATTATCTGCTTTGAGCTGCTCTGCACCCCATCCAAAATCTTCCATGTACAATATATAAAATTGAATGTCTGCATGTTGCCCATTAACTCCAAAGTCCCTTGACCAATCTGGACCAAATTCTGCATAAGTACCTACTCTCTGGGACTCTGCGAAAAAAATATAGGGTACCATGAAACCTGCACACCCCATCCCCTTTTCAACCCTTTGACACTATGATAATTTAAGTTCAATAATTTAATTATCGCGCAATAACCACCCAAGACACCAGTAAATTTAAAAATATCATATTCTTACTTTTTGATTCTCACATTTCCATAAATGCTGGTGTACCAGATATAACAAACCTCCCAGGTGGTTTAAGCTTCATATTAATAAAAATCCTTTCCACACTTTTGACCTACATTTGCAGCCACATCTACACACCCATCTCTTCTCACCCCATCACTTAAAATCTCCCGCAAAACGCCCAAAGCGTCCACCCCAAAATCCCTCAGCGTCCCCCGTCCACGTGGCCCAGCTGTCCGTCACTTCACCACGCAATACCACCATTTTACCTGGCAACACGAACCGCCTCGCAGGGCCCATTGCACCAGCTACGCCGACCCTCGGGCGACATTCTTTTCCGCGACTATAATCAAGATCGACGATCCGTGCAATTAAAAACAGAGCCATCGACGGCTCGGTGAACCGTGCCCTTAAATCCTCTCTTAGCAGATGGCGGGCCCGGGAGGGGTGGGCAGGGGAGGGATCGTCAGGCCTGTTGGCCGTTGAAGGGAGAAGGACGGAAGGGCGACCCGTCCGGATCGCACGGATAAACCGTCTGGCGTGCACAGTGCCGTGAATTAATTATCACCCGTGGGCCCCGTGTTCGTACTTTTAATCGGTCTGCCGGGGCCCCGACCTCGGCCCACCTCGTGCCTCGTTTCCACCTATAAAATGTTGGTCGTGCGGCAGTATTTCACGCCTGCCCACGCGCGCCCTTACGCCAGAGGGAGAGAACGGCGGGACAAGCGTTCTGGGAGGATCGAGAGAGGCCTCTCGTCGCTGTCTCCTACGCTCGCCCGTGTTTGCTTAGCGCAGGTGCATTCGTCGGAGTCACCTCTGCGCCGGATCCCGGCCAATATCGTACGGTTATGCGTGGCACCGGCGCGGCGTGGGCCGTGTTCCCGGCTCGTGTCGCGTTTATGCGCGCCACGATCGTCGCTGCTCGTTGATCCACGCTGATCGAGACCGCTCCGGGCGGGAGACCGTCCAGCGCACGGTACTCGGAGGCAGCGCGGCCTGCGCGGAGTGATTCAGGAACGGTCGTGAAGATTTCAATGGACGCGTTGGAGCGGAAGAATCGGATGGATTTGCGGGAGCCTCGGAGGCTTCGCAGGGGAGACACTGTCGGTCGGTGACAGTGTGCTAATAGGTCACTGCTGGAGCTGCTTCGATGTCGAAACGAAGGAGCTGCGGTTCGAGGGAGTTTGGATTGCACTGGGAAGCTTCAAGTAGGAGATACTTGGGTAGGACGTGGTTGGTCGTTTGAATACGGTCGTAGGTTTACTGTAGTTTTTGAGGTAGCGTGAGCCACAGGAAGGGTTTTGTTCGGGAAGGTTCGTAGAGACACTTTTGTGGATCGCGATTGGGATTTTAGAGATATTCACTTGGCACCTCTCAGGCTTGAGGCTTTTTTCATGGGTGGTGATTCCCTCCCACGCAGCACCATAACATTGCAGCAACGTCTCTGCAATGACGCGGTGCAAGATTGCAATCTTGCACCAAAATATTGCAGAGACGTTGCAGGTTCAATCCTATGTCCGCCTTCGCAATATTGCAGGTGTGTATTTTAGCAAAGATGCGGCAACATTACAAATATGTAGTCCTCCAACGTTCCGGCAATGATTCTGCAACGAAACGGCAAAATTCTGGCAATGATCCTGCAACTCTTCGACAATATTCTGGTGCGAGATTGCAATGTTGCACCGCATCATTGCAGAGAAGTTGCAGGAGCGTTGCCACTCCAATATTTCTGCAATATTGTACGGTAATGTGCGTTCAATTTTGCTGGGGCGCTGCCACTGGAACATTGCACATCAGTGCGCGCGCAATATTGCATAAATATTGTAGGATCGTTGCCACTGGAATATTGCACGACGATGTGCGCGCAACATTGCACGGCAACCAACTTGAAATATTGCTGCAATATTGTACGATCGTTACAAACGGAACATTACACGGCAACGAACTTGCAATATTGCTGCAATATTGCAGGATCGTTGCACTCCAATAATGCACAACAATATTGCAGCAACGTTCCTGCAATACTGCTGCAACGAAGTGTGCTGTATGGGCTAAAAGAAGTCGTCAACACGGGAACTGGGGATCCTGGGGTACCTGAGCTGACTCACCAGTGCTGAGACCATGAAAGGCACTCGACTCCCACACAGCAACATAACATTGCAGCAACGTCTCTGCAATGACGCGGTGCAAGATTGCAATGTTGCACCAAAACATTGCAGAGATGTTGCAGGTTCAAACCTATGTCCGCCTTCGCAATATTGCAGGTGTGTATTTTTGCAAAGTTGCGGCAATATTACAAATATGTAGTCCTGCAACGTTGCGGCAATGATTCTGCAACGAAACGGCAAAATCGTTGCCATTGGAACATTGCATGTCGATGTGCGCGCAATATTGCAGAAATATTTTACGATCGTTGCCACTGGAACATTGCACGTCGATGTGCGCGCAATATTGCAGAAATATTTTACGATCGTTGCCACTGGAACATTGCAGTGGAAACGTGTGTGCAACATTACAGAATGTTGTTGGGGCGTTGCTACTGTAACAATGCGCGTCAATGTGTGCGCAATATTGCAGAAATATTGTAGGATCGTTGCCACTGGAACATTGCAGTGGCAATGTGTGCGCAATATTCCTGCAATATTGCGAGAACGTTGCCACTCAAATATTGCACGGCAATATTGTAGCATTGTTCCTGCAATATTGCAATGCAACCTGCAATAACGCAATATTGCAGCAACGTTCCTGCAATACCCCTGCAACGAAGTGTGCTGTATGGGTGGAAGCATTTTGTGAGTGCAACATTCCTATTTAGGCGATTAGCTATGAGAATTAGTGTTGCACCAGGGAGTTCCTCTGGTTTCCTCGTGGAAGAGTGTTAGGACTGAGAATTCCTCTCTGCTTTCGCTGAAGTGACAGTCATCAGTTGCGGCTCTATTGTTCCTAGAATCGACTTTAAACTGTTATGTCCAGAAAATAACCGAATTGTAGTCCTTTGGCATAGAAAACGGGGTGGCAAAGGCTTCCACGTTTAGGTTTAATATCCTCGCTGTACGATAATAATTGAGAATCTTGCAGCAAGTGGGATGCAGCTCCATTTTTGGCAGTTTTTGAGCTGGGCTGTTGTAAAATTCAACATCGTTTGATGGAAATCCTGTAACAAATGAGCGATTCATTGCAAATTTTGTACCTGCACCCATTACCCCAAGTCAGTGGTTTCCTCCAGAGTTGAAAAATTCGCCAAAAATAGAAATAAAACTTTTCAACTCAGTAACTGCTACTTATTCTGTGGAAATATATATTTTTCAATTAGTGTTATCCTTTTTCATTATTATTAAGCGTCTTTATTGCACAAACAAGCAAGAGAAAAAAGAAGAAAAAGACAATCACAAAGGCCAGGTTCAATTTAAAGACTGTTTCCCAACCGAACCTAACCTTTTCAATGTTGAGCAGTGTTCACGGGAAATACCCTACCGGATTTCGGACTCCGGTCGTAGGGACGGGGAACGCATGCGCGCGATGACGCGGTGACGTCACACCAATCAACGCCAAGATGGGAAACGACGGGAAATGAAACGACGCCAGCGCCAAGCCAAGGCAAGCGAGGCCGCAGCCAACCAGCGTCGACAACCGATTTCCCGGCGACGCTGGTTGGCTGGCTTGGCTTGACTTGGCGCTGGCGTCGTTTCATTTCCCATCGTTTCCCATCTTGGCGTTGACTGGTTCGACGTCACCGCGTCATCGCGCGCATGCGCTCCCCGTCTCTACGACCACAGTGGCGAATTTGCCCGAAAAGCTGGCCAAAAATGAATCTGCAATTCCCGTGCAAATTATTAAAATATTTTATTGTAATATAACTCTAAGAAGCTAAAAGTATAATTTTTTAACGTTTAATGTTTAATTTGTTGTTTTAATTATAATTATATTATTAAAAATATTAAAAGTATTGTGGTTTGTAGTTTTTAGTCAAATAATTACGCAGTCGTTACTGAAACATTAATATTTGTATATATTTTAACATTATTATATCGCATACTTATACATAAATATTTATATAAACATTTGGTACATAGCACTGATGATCAACGAGATGCTTTTCTTGCGGAATTTTAAACGTTATAATTACTAAGTGAGAGCTCAACCGCAATGTTGTCACTATTAACTTCCGTCTTATTTTGACTCGCATAAATATCTGATGAAAGTGCTATCTGTGACTCGTGTATATGCAAAGACTGAATGGATCGGAAATTATACTCGTATCAGTGTACACAAAAATGAGAATATTTGCCAAAATAGCAATTTGTTGCAAAAAACTGCAACGGGGTCTTAAAGTGCATACCTTGAGCTTTCATTTAAAAAAAAGAATGGTGCTTGAGCTCGCTTGAGTTGTAACTTTTTGCTTACGAATAAACAATAAATGAATATGCTTTCAGTACTTGTTTATAAGAACTTTTACAGACTTCACATTTAAAACACCACAATATATAATGTTTATTTTGATAGCTGGACTCGATAATCAGAAAATAAATCTCAAAGTAGACCTTAAAATTTCGAGCGTCAACTTTGAACTGACACATCTCAGCAAGGGCTGCAGTTTATATATTTACATTAGTAAGAAATTATGCACAAATATGTCATAAATAAATGGCACTAATTGGATTTAGCAAATTTAAAACTTTTACATTCTGATTTTTGGCCAGCTTTTCGGGCAAATTCGCCACTGTGCGGAGTCCGAAATCCGATAGGGTATTTTCCGCGAACACTGATGTTGAGTCAAAGAAATAATTTTACAAACAGTTCTTTATAATTTACCCGAAGTTGGTAAAGATGGAGCTGCACTCCTCTTGCGGCAAGGTGCCCAATTTGAATCGAAGAATTCAATCCCTAAAAATCGTGACTCGCTGACTAAAAAAATGCCAAATAGTCGATCTGATCGATAGTAGAAGCTTACGTCATTTCGCATTTCGAGTTCAAGACTTACTCCCCGAAATACTCTCGCAAAATTAGAAGTCTCTTAGTATGTATATCCCTTTCATTATCATATGTGACGGTACAAGAAACCTAAGTAGCATCCAATTACACATCCATTTGTTAGGATTGATTATTTGAAAAAAAAAGGAGAGTCTTTATCCATCCCCAAAGAACCTCTACATCAACGTATCGCTGTATTCAGCTTCCAGTAAATCAAACGCATCGTGCTTGATTTTCTAAGTTCTGTCGAAACGATCAGGCTTAATGGCTCCCCCGTTCATCCCGCAGTGGCAGTAATTGGCTATTAAAACGAAATCTGTTTTGCCGGAACGACTTGATTCCGCAGGTAGAAGCTTAAGCTCGGCCGCGGCGCTATAAATAGCCGCTTGTTCTCTAAATTTATATGACGCCGAAGTGCAAAAGGGGGAAACGGCTGCCGCGATTTACAGGGCGCCGGTGCGTTTTTCTCACCGGTGCGGGACGGTTTCTCTGAAGCGACATGACTAATTGGACGACAGCGATCACCGTGTACTCACCATATCTAATTAACCGTCGCCGCATATTTACGAGTAGACTCGTATTCCAGGCAGGGCTCATCAATTAAAGGATCGATCTTAAATGACAAATGACCTTCATTTATCAGTAACATTTCCAGCGGACCCGAACGTGGTGACATGAAATATTGGCGCGATTTTCTGTAATATGATCAGCCTGAAAACCATACGCGAGCGTAGCGAACAGAAAACAAGCCTCGGGAAATTAATGATTCCGCGTCGCCGGATAAATATGCGTGCGTGAACTTGCATACCATCGGTATCATTCGGTACGCGCATTATAATACGCTGCTTATAATCCCGAGGGAAACACGAAGGACCATCAGCGGCTGCACTGCCAGCGCAGGAGTCGAGTACTGCGATACCCCCGGTTTCGTTGATATTTAGAGCAAAAATTCCACCGTAGCTTGATAACGTGACGCGTCAAATCTGAATATATGAAAGGAACACAAGGTGATTTAGAAATATTATCGCGAAATCTGATCGTAAATTTTCCCACTGAGCTGTTTTCCTTGTACCAAGCTCGTGTTCCTTTTCTTCATTTAACACCTCTCTATTTTCAAGATGTTTGCGCACGTGGAGATGAAGCGCCTAAAAGTATCAATAAAACTTGCTCGATTTTCTATACACCACAGAATCTATGGTAAATTGTACCAATGATTGGCACCCTAAGTGAAAATCTCAATTGGAAAATCTATATTCTTTTGTGACGATTTTATGTGGTCCTAATTTTCCTAATTTTCAGTTATTATCGATGATTGTGGATTTCTTATTAAAATAAAAGACCTTGAGTACCTATTAAGGGGGACCCCACCCAGAAGCCACTAAAAAGTTGGGGATTTTTTGTTCGTATAAATAAAAATATTGAGCTTGGATTTTTTACACAGTGTTAAGGCAATCTTTATTTTGATAGACAATTTTTTTTTATGGAAAATTGTACCAAATGGCTTCCCGGAGCACTGCAAACAAAACTGGCCCACACTCCCGGGAATGACTGGATCATCTGAGACGGAAATACTACAAAGATATATAAACAGGAATATATTCTCTACAACCTAGCGTAGGATTTTATTGATATTTCAATTATTCGATTTTTTACAAGCATTTCAGTGCAAATTTTTATGTAAAAAAATTAAAGTCAGTTGTTCAAACTGCTACAATTTCCAAAATAATTCGAATTTTGAGAAAATACTACGCTGGGTTGTAGAGAATATATTCCTGTTGATGTATCTTTGTTGTATTTCCTTCTCAGATGATCCAGTCATTCCCGGAAGTGTAGGCCAGTTTTTTTGCAGTGCCCCGGGAAGCAATTTTGTTCGCCGCCATTTGGTACAATTTTGAATAAAAAAATGTTCTCTATCAAAATAAAGATTGCTTTAACACTGTGTGAACAATCCAAGCCCAATATTTTTATTTATACGAACAAAAAAATTAGATACTTTTTAGTGGTTACTGGGTGGGATCCCTCCATAAGTCTTTTATTTTAAAAATATTCAATGAAGAAGAAACACAGGCATAACAGTGCAATAATTGTCACAGCGTGTATCAATTATTGCCATTCAAAAACTAAACATAAATTGTTGACTTTTTAATAATTTATTCTGTATTAATAACAAATAATAAAAATAAATATGAGATCAGACAAAGAAAATAAAATTTAGATCTAGTTGGAGATATCTGATTCAGGATAATTGCTTAAGAAAACCATCAAGTCTTCCTCGTTGCGGAATGTTTCTCTTCTATTGTAGTTGCCAGTATTTAGTCCGTATCAAAATTTGAAGAAAACGCTTAAAACTTTGCCTTTTGTCCCGCCGCTACCTTTAAGACTTTTTTGTGCTATTGCCAGATGTAATATGTGCAATTCAATTCCTGGAATTTGAAGTGTTGTAGTGAAAGAAAAATAAGAATTGTAAAAAGGTACTTTCTAAGCTCGTACGTCTTAATATTTGGCTTTTTAATCCGAAGTGTCAATGATTAGGGCACTGTCTGCATTAGTGTAGTTTACCCAGAGTTGGGCAAAATGTAATGTAATTACAAATTACAAAGTACGATTAAACTGTAATGGTCAACTACCTAAATTAACAATTACAGAAAATAATGTGTAATTAATTACACAATTACAGTTTAATCGTAATTTGTAATTTGTAATCAGATTACATTTTGCCCAACTCTGACTGTTTACCCTATTTCTCAATTCTCAAACCCACCAAGAATCCCATACAGTAGGGCCCTCAGGATTTAATCTTGGGGGAACCGAGTTGAACGGATAAAAATATTTTCAACGCAAATTCAATAAAACTCATTATGTAATTATAAAAAATTATTTAACCCTCGGTGGTCACACCTACTTTTTCGAACGTCGTTGTCACACTGGGTCAATTTGACCCTGCCAATTTTCAATTAGTTGCCATTTAAAAAGTATTTGTTAAATTAAGTCTCAACAATTCTGAGATGAAATTTGAACATTGTAGAATATATGCCCATCGTTGAAAGTTGACATTTAAAGTGCCATCATGCTTTAAAAAAAATTTGAAACACTAAGAGTTCCGACAAAACTTTTTTTCTTTAAAAATTGCAGGTACAATTTGACCCAGCGTGAGAACCGAGGGTTAAAAAATAAAATCCACATCTTTTCTTTTCCCAAAGCTCTTGAATTACTTCAGTCGTGGTTACATTAATCTTCTTTTTCCTTTTTCTTTGGGGGTGTCAGGACCCCTTGCCTCGTCTGGGTGCGCCACTGGTCCCATATCCCGAGTCCTCAAGTCCCAATGGAAGCTCAGAACACCCTCCAATAGTAACCCAAAGGAACATGAATTTTTCTCACAATCAGGCAAGCACCTTTTACTGCAAAGGCTCCAATCACTGTCACCCCAAGCTGTTTCATTTAAAATAACGATAATATGATTATGATAAACACTCACAAACCATTTTTCTCCAACTGAACATATTAAATAATAATAAATAAATAGAAAAACATATTTCGACCAATAAATACAAAAACTATTCAATAATGCCAGAGTGAATTCTTAAGCTGGCCGTAATTAGGTCCTTCACCCTATTTTCTCTCCACAGACCCTTCGAAAGCCTGATTCTCCGAAAACCTCTGCCTCGGTGGTTAAATTCGCGTTCACCAGCGTTCTACCGCCCACGATCTCCGGTCATAACCACTCGAAAGTGTGTCGAACCGAAAGTGACACTTCGAGAGCCACTCGTTAAAAAGCTGCTCGCCGATCCCCTCATCTAGCACGTGCGTTCTTTCGGCGCTAGGTCCGCGCTGAGAATGCAGTTGCACCGGTCTCCGCCGCGGTGATTTCTGCGTCTCGGGCCGGCTGGTGTGCGTGCGTCGATACTATTACCCTCGCGTATCGGCGCGATCGTTCGAAAAGTCGCCGGTTTTATTAATAATATTCCCGCATATCTACGAGTGGCTGGCCGTAAACGCGACGTTCTTCCTCGCCGCTCGTTTACGCGATTTACGTTCTGGTTGCTGTACTTTGTATCCAGCTATTAGTTTTTACATCTCGATAAGATTATCGCGACGCGAGGCTGCGGCTTACTGACCGAACGAATATTCTGTTCCCTTGATACGAGCGATGCTAAATATTTGCGATGCAAACGGTTCGACACTCGGCGCGGCTACCAGGTATCGCTGCACTCGCCGCGCGACTTGTTCAACGGGAACGATAATGATTATTTCTGGGCTGGGATGAAGTCTGATTGTAGCAGAAATTAATATGTTAGGTCGGGAACGGGAGTGGAAGTAGAGAAATTTTATCCTGCTGGGGCTTATCTGAGATTTCTGTATTGAGTTTATTTACAGTGTAATATTCAGCGATTCATAGACGCAGTGACGGTTTCTCAGGAATCGTAAATATTTTCATGAAATTGTAGACTGTGTTGGAAGTATATATAATTTGAATAAAAATAGAAACATGTTACACAGGCTGTTCCGTAATGAGTGGTACGAACCGAAGAGTACTTACTGTAAACTGGGAGAACATTGGCATGTTTCTGGAACATTTTGTTATATAATGTAAAATAATTATGCGTCTCGCCGCGCAAAACTCGTCGTCCGCTGGTGTGCATTATATTTACTTTCCCGGTAATTTGATACAGAAAAGAATTTTATGGACTAGAATACCGCTAGGTTTTGTACTTCTTTTGTTACGTAAGAAAATTGGCGCAAAATAGGATAGCAAACATTAATGTTTCAGATCTTTCAGTTTGAAAAGTCTCCACACTGCTTAATATTTTTTTTTGTTTTTTGCTGGTTCTTCAATTTCAAGCTACATATGTATAAAATAAAACGCCGTGTCATTTTGGTGTTTCAGATTACTTGGTGGATAAATATCATTCACACCAACGGACGACGAATTTTGCGCGGCGTGATGGTCGATCATGCATAACTACTATATTTACGGTTAGAAATTAATAAAAAAAAACCTACAGTTTCTTCAAAGATGCATGAAAACGTGGTCCAAATTTCAGATGAATCGAAACGCTGGTTTTTTTAAAAAAAATTCTAAATTTTACTATGTTTTTAGCCTGAATAATGGGATTCCCCTGTTAAGGAGTTTTTGGGGAAAAAACTTGCAGTTTCTTTTTTAATCAAACCTTTATGTATTCGAAAGTGAACATTTAAGCTACTTGTAGTAATTTTTGCGGTGGAAAATATCATTAAATAAATGAAATATCAGCGATCTCCCGGTAGGGACTTTTTTCAGTAGTTCGCGGTGACCACTCTAATTTTGACTTGGTTCATCTGAAGTAACAAATTTGCAGGAATTTAGTTAGTACATTAGATTATCTAGTCCTTAATCGTTCATTATTCCGAAAGATTAATTTGCTACAAAATGGCGGCTTTTCATAGTAAAAGTATCGATTGTCACCACAGAATTGCGTTCATTTTTCATCACTTTGCATCTGTAAAATAAGAACTACGCAACGGAAATGAAAAACCACTATTAAGGACTAGATAAACTAATATACTAACTAAATTTGGTCGAATTTTCTATTTCTGTTTGGCCAAGTTAAAGCCGCAGTGGTCACCGTAAAGTGCTTAAGGTAGTTCCTAACCAACTATGTTAGTCAAATCAGAGTTGGGTAATAAACGATAAATATAAAGTCGTCTGATACTATAGAAATAATAATAATAATTTTTAACATCCTCTATATATATTTTAAAAAGTTCAATGCTAATATAAATAATTGTAATACGAAAATAGAATATTAAATTGGTTAGCGTAGTGAATTGGAGCAGCAGATCTGACAACGTCGCATACATTCAGAGCGTTGTTTATAACCAAAATGTCAGAAAAAATGTTCATATGAATTTGAATCGTCGTTCGATATTTAAATGTCTGAACATATCGATTGTGCAACGTTGCCACGTTGATTGCTCTACGAAGTTTCTGAAAAATTTGCACGTAAACCTATTTTTTATCGGCATTTACGAAGAAACTATGTGGTCAGTTTTTCAGAAATTAATAAATTCATTTCTTGACATTTCGATGTACTTTTGTGCCAATTTTGGTATATTTCTATAATATGGTTTTCCTGTTTCAGAAGAAAAACTGAAACTATAACCCTCTTTTTTGTTTTCGCCATATGCCACTGTGTTAAAATGCATCAACTTTAATTAACAATTTCTCGATAACTATGTGGTAAATCGATTTTAAACTTTGTACAAGGGTTTCTTGTATTCCAAATTAGTTTAGTACGAAATTTTAAAGAATTCTGTAATTTAGTACATTATTCAGGAACTACCTTAAATAAAAAAACGCTGCCGGGAGATTGCCTATAATTCCATTATATATTTAAATATCGCATTGCAGAAACAACAACAAGAACTCCAAAACACATACTTCCAAATATACCTACAACCGTTTATTTAAAAAAGTCTAAAAGTAATTTAAAAAAAAATCCCAAAAATACTTGTGTTTTCAGACCTTACAGGGAGGCATAACCCCTCAAACTAAATAAGTGTTAAGAATCGCCAAAATAACCTTGGCGACCCTGCAGAAAATACTTCGCGACCCCCTTGGAAGTCACAACCCCCAGGTTGGGAACCACTGCGCGAAGTAAAATCCTCAAATACACTTGTGTCTGAGATACTCCCCCTTATTACGATATCCCCACCTATAGAAATCCCCAATGGATTTAATCTTGAATCCCAACGTTCCAACCCATTTCACAAATCCCCAGTCTTCGACGATACATCTCGTGTGGCTCAACATGCAAATGTTTGAGCACCTACTCACTTCAGTCCACTTGAAATCATCACGCACCTGCCCCAACGAAATGAAAAGTAGAAACAAACTATAGTCGAATTAACGAAAGAAGGCTCCTGGGCGGCCCATAGGCCGGCTCGCGTGGCTCAGGAGAGACCCAATGCCTGCTCCGTACTTCGTGCGACGTTGCCACACTCTGTCAAATCGCTATGGGAAGAACGTTGGGTTCGCCCTCTGGAAGAGGATAGCAATACACCCGACAAAAACAACGATTACTCTTGGCCCACAGCTAAGTGGTCGAAAGTAATTGGCCAAGGCGCACGAAGCTGCGTAGGGGAAGCACCAATCGCGAGCCCAGAGTAGCGGCAACGTCGCAAATTCTGGCCCCGGTCCCAAGGCACCTTCTTTCATTAATTCGACTACCGTTAAGGAACTAGTTTCTGATCAGTTTAGAGGGCTTCCCGCTTTAATATTTATTTTTAACCTAATAAAACTTTAAATCATAAACATTTTTTCTACTAAAAGATGAATTAATGTTTAAACTTTAAGGACAAATTTTAAAAAGTTGAAAATAAGTATAATTTAATTATTTATAAGGTACGGAATAATAAGGTGACTAGGAACTAGTTTTTGATCAATTAAAAATACATGGGGACTAATTTTTGATCCGGTCAGGAACTAGTTTTTGATCATCTGAAATACATGGGAACTAATTTTTTGATCAGGTTAGGAACTAGTTTTTGATCATCTAAAATACATGGGAACTAATTTCTTATCAGGTGAGGGACTAATATTTGATCAGATAATTTTTGTATAAATATTCATTGTATAATCCTCAACTTTTTTATAATTTTATAATGGCCTAACCTTATTTTTATTCACGCAATCAACACCCCCCTGCAAAAGCACGCGTCGCCGTTCACGTCCGCAGACAAACGATTCAATTAATCAAACCGAAAGCGAAGGGCGACGTGTTTGTCAGCGCGCGGCTTCGCATAATCGACAGGAATCGTGGGAGAGACGGCGGTTCCGCGCGGGACATATTCAGCGAGCGCGACTAATTGCCGATCCGGCTGGATCCGTATAAATCGCCCCAGCATTGCATCGACACCGCTAATTACAATAGCGATCTCCTTATCGATTTTTTTCGATCGCCACTCGCAAAGTGCCGCGAGCCAGCCAGGGAGCGGTTAACGCGGCCGCTGATGTAAATTTCTTCTCGTGAAACTCTCGAGCGGGCCCGCTCGCGGGCTTAGATTAATTGCCGCGATCTATACGATTGCCTCGCGTACATGAAATCGGCATCGCCGCGGATCCAACGACTCCGCGCCCGGGTGTGCTCGCGCGGCGCGCTGGTGTGCGCGACGCCGGGGAATATGGGCCCGGCAGGCAGCGCTGAAAACGAGAACGTTGCGGCTCCGGCGCACAGGGAGACAATGCAGACATACGTTTATCTTCGACGCGCGTTGATTTACGAGGACACGATTAATCTTAGGGCGCATAACGTGCTCTACGATATGCGCGGCCTCGATCTCTGCCGCGATCCACCGATTGCGCGCCGCGGACAGCGTTGCACAAACGGGATTCGACCGTGCACACAGCCCGAGTTTGTTTCTTTAATTAGTGGGCTGCTCTTGCTGACTTCACTCGCGCGATTGTGCTTCTGTGACTGCTGACAGTTGCCTGGATTAGTTTGAAAAGGAGCCGCTAATGTGTGATTGTAGGGTGAAAGCACTAGTAGTCGACCACTTAAAGCTAAAATCGAATGAAAAGTTGTAAAAGAAATACAAGCAATTAATGTTATAAAATATATAAAATGTATTGAAGTAACTCAAATGTATTTAATGTATCAATAAAAGCCTTTGTGTTAGTATAAAAGTTCGGGAGAAATAAATAATTAGCGTTAAAAATAAAGTGTCCGAATGCTTTAATAATCGATCGCTTAACTTAAATAATGACCACCTTTTTTTAATATGAAATTCAAAATAGGTTATGTGCGCATTACAAACTAAAATTTATTTTTAAATATAATGTGCAACAACGGTGAATAATTAATAATGACAGGAATAATGCGTAACTAAAATAAGTTCTTTTAAAAACTTTATCAAAATTTTAATAAGAAATAGCAATTTGTTTTCAAATCTAAATTAAATTTTTCGTTTTTACGATAGGGAGCAATAACAAATTTTAAGTTTCTAAAGCATTTGTATTCTATAAATAAATTATATAAAATTTGTAGAACATAAATCCATAAGAAACAAATATAAAATTTTAGTGGTCGACTTTTAGCGTTCATTGTGAAGCAGTTAGCTTCAGAAGTCGACCGCTGCGGTCGACTATTGAAAATTGAAAGGGAATGATGGTCCAGTTACCGTCCTCCCATAAATAAATAAATTATCCCATTTTTTTTTATTTTTTAAGCACATAAAATTGTTGATGCTTTTTTAGTGAAGTAGCATCATTTTCCAGTAAAAAATGTATGAAACTGAATTACATTTGTCGTTTCTATTCAAAGCGCATTTATGTTTCTCGTGTTGGAAAACCAGTTTCCAAATCACTTTAAAAGCATTTATTTTTGTTTACCTATGAAGAGCGCTTTTTGTCGTATTTTAAAGTTAGAAATTCGAAATATGATATAAAATTGTCATTTAATAAGTGCTTTATTTCAGTACTTATTTCTTTAAGCTAAACAATAAAAGTGGCCGACTATTAGTCCTTTCACCCTATGATATAAAAATACAAGTCATCGATTTCATTGTTGAAGTATTTATTTATTATTCTTAAGCGTCTTTATTGCCCAAACAAAACTAAGAGAAAATACAAGAAGAACACGAGTATCGCAAAGGCGAGGTTACCTCTAAAGATTATATTCCAACATAACCTAAATTACAACCTAACCTAACTTCTTTCACGTGAAGAGGAGATTACTGCCACACGTAGTTTGTTACTGTATTCTACTATATTGTTTCCGCAGGCTTCAGTTCATACTTTTCATAGTATTTGCGTCGGATTCTAGGCAGGGCCGTTCCTGGCGGCAGTGCAGAAGGTGCCCCGCACCTGGGCGGCCAAATCTAGGGGCAGCCGTAGGCCATTTATTATATGTAAAATTTTAATTAATAAGAATAATAATCTAAACTCTTTTGCATGATAACTGTTTAAAATTATGCGTGTATACTCAGATAGCACACCTCGTCTTAGAGACGTCTAGTTTATGTCCATTTTAAGTCTGCACGTCTTGATTTGTAACAAGACGTCTCCAAGACGTCTTTAAGACGCCTTCTGGACGTCTTTAAGACTTTACCAGACGTTGTGCTATCTGGGTAAATATAAAATTAAATACTGCATATTAAATTCTTAATTAAAGAATATTGAATTAATAAGGGCGGCGATATTATTTTTGCACCTGAGCGGCCAAAACCCAGGGAACGGCCCTGATTCTAGGTCTAACCTATCGAATGCCTCAGAATCTAAAAATCGCAGGTATTCAGATAATGTCGGCTGAATATTCCCTCTTCCGTACCAACTATTCCCCTGGTTTCAGCTTGGCACCCAGGCAGTAATTTGTCTCCCAGGTAATTTGCAAAATCCCGCCGAACCCGCCGCGTTTAGAGCAAGCTGCGGTTAGGCGACTTTTGATGCGATTAAGTCGCCTCGAACGAGCCCGGCTCCGCCAGGTGGTCGTGCATGTGAGTCTAATTAATTGAAACGGTTAGCATTAAGTAGGCCCGCGGTGCCATTAAATTTGCGAAATACCGCCCGTTGCACGCGCTAGTCGACTATCCCGGGACGCCGGCATGGGAGAGGATAATTTGTCTGCCGCGATCTATAGCGTGTATTAATTCCTTTATGCGCTTTAAGTGACCTTTGATATCAAAGTTGGCACGGCGCGCGCGCACACGCGCGCGCGCGCTTTAAGGCTGATTCAGATCGCTGCTAGATACGCCGGTGGGTGGTCACGTTTGGTATTTAATTAATTGAAATGTTCAGCGGCCAGCCGTTACGCTTTGATAGAACGTACTCGTAACAGGGACAAAATGTTCCTTCTGGTATATTGATTAGGTAGCTGCCTGCGCGGTGCCTGCCGGCAATTTGTCTCGGGATCGTTGGCAAAATACTAATTTCGAGGCTGGCTGGTTCGGCGAGATCCCGTTTTGGAAGTCGAAAGGGAGATATCGCGGACGGTGATCAGCTGACGGTTCGTTGGTAGCGGCGCATAGATCTGCCGTGCTGGAGCAGCCGAGTGGATCTTGTTTAATTAATCGAGTCAACAGTGAATGGCGCTGGTAGGATAGATCTTTAACGTTACATTCGCTCATTCGCGTGTTACCCGGCCGTAAGCCTGTTGCTTAATTCCAGGTGATATATTGTTTGAAGGATGCTAATTAGAAACTATGTTCGATGCACAGTGCCGCATGAGGTCTCCCCTTATCATCCCGTTGCTTTATTTTCCGCTGCGCGGCGGTTGCATTCTTCAGCCGCGTGCGGCGTCAATATTTGCTCTGATTGAGATACTTATCGGCTGAAGAAATGTTGGGTAGTCGATCTATGAGTTCATCGGCTCGTAATTAAGAAGGGCATAGATTTCGTTCTGAATAAGCGATATCTGGTCTGTTTAGGAATTCACGAGTGGACATCAATGGAACTCTAAGGATGAGCTGTTTTGATTAATGATTCTTTGAATTTTACGAAGGCTAGGCGACAATCTGCTTTTGGAATAATTCCGTTTAGCCTCTTCCCCTTGCATCACCTCTTCACTTTCCAAGCAGAATCTGCGGTATTTCGTTCAGAAAATAAATTCTCTTGTTCTATACAAGTTGAAACTAGGGTTTATACAAAAACTGGTTTTCGAATTCCACTATTCTCAAAAACCCGGTTAAACTGGTTTTGGAATTATCACAAAAAATATAATTAAAATAGAAAATAATATCAGTACTTATTTTAACAATGTTCAGTTTTTTTAATATTTATGGAATTACAAAAATATAACAAAATAAAATATAATGTATCTATACAAAACCAAATGAATAAAAGAAATTAAAATAACTAAAATCTGTACCATTTTTTAGTTCACTTAATATTTCTGAATCTACAAAAATCAGCACAATAAAATACACTGCGTACAAAACCAAATGGGAAAGAAAACTAGAATAACTAAAATCCGTACAAAATATAAATTATAAATCTTTATTTCATTTAGTATTTTTCTTCCAAAAATATGAACCCATGAAGATTAGTTTTACAGTAAACTGTTACGTACTACAATATTCTTGTGTCCGAGGCGATTTCAAGTCAAAATGTTAACGTTTTTAATCAAATCAACCGGTTTTCGAATTTCACAAATTTATGAAAGAAAACGGGTTTTAAACCCGGTTGTTAAAAACCGACAAACCCTAGTTGAAACCTTTACCCAATTCCAACCTACAGTTCAGGATATACTTACTGAATCATTCGAATAAATATTATGGAAAATATTATGGCAAAAATATGTAGCTCGCTATTTCGGCCAAAATCAGTTCACCCCGAATCATTTCACCAATCATATTTCCATGAAAATTGAACCACGTAAATCTGAGTGCTGCAATAAATATTCCCAGTAAGCACTGTAGCTCATCATTTAAGTTTACAACCAAAACAGACTCTCATTCTCCGTAAAAAAAAAAAATGCGCGAAGTCTACCACGTAAGGGAGGCATTCGAAAAAGACAAATCTATTAGAAGCATGGAGAGTACATCTCTCGTTGGTCACTGCCATTTCCACAGGAACCCTCGCGCTCCAGTAAATCCTGCCGCTCGTCGCCAGACTTCCGGCATCGTGCATCGAACACCTTATAAACGGCGGGATTTTTTCCGAATTTTTCAGGTCGTGCGCCGACTTTATCCGCTCGTACATGGTCCAGATCACGCTCAGATACGCCGCTGGCCGGTAATGAAGGTACGTTTTAGTGACGTTCGCGATATACGTCGTAAACCGCCTCGTTAATTAACCAGCCCGGAACTCGAGCGCCATCACCGAGCGCTAGTAGAGCAATTATTTATTGGCATGTATGGCGACCCTTTCTATAAGCACTTAACTAACCACACGTTTCTAGCCGACGAACTAACAGCAACGACGTTAGGAGCGTGTAGGGTCGCCGTTAGGACACGTGGAACCTTTGTTGTTCTCTTCCTCGAGTTTTTCTGCGAGTGTCTCCGCGCAGAACTCGCAGCACCGTGTCTGATCCTCCGTTCGCCAGTTCACGTGTCGAGAGCCGCAGATAGCTGCGCTTAATTCTGTTTTTATACGGATTTCTTACTAGAATCTGATTTACGTAACTCTGATTCTCTTTTTGCACGATTTCTTTTGATGCAACGCGATCAGATAAATTCGCCTTTTTAAAAATCCGCAATTAATTATAATTGTAGGAAAAAGTATTCCTACTTATTTTTCCAGCAAATTGCTCTTGGATTAAAAGAATTCTTGGAATTTGCTTTTAATTGCCGGTTTGATTAATTGAACCTGTGTAGCGACAATCTAAAGTGAAGCGGGCAGAAAAAATTGAGTTTCTTCGGGTTTGATAGTTTGTTTGTCTGATTGCATTTTTTTTATACGCACCGCCTTTTTTTACAAGATTCTTGACAGAATTAAGTGTATTATTTTTTTTATTTCCAATGTTTGTAGCGATGAAGTTTTTTTAGAATTTCTTTGATCATGGTAGTAATTTATTTTTTATCGATCTTTGGAGGATCTTTCGAAGGTCTTTGGAGGGTCAGAAGGTGGATATCCATTCGTTTGATTATATAGTATGGTAAGTGTTTGTATTTCTCCCTACTTTTAGAATAGGTTAACTTTACAGCGCTCGATAAAACGCTCAAATGAATAAAGTCCCTGTTTCTTTTTTTAAAAGAAAGTTGGGACCTTAATAATTCCATGAAAAATATGAGGGCGGGCTAATAAGCGCAGTTAATTAAGAACAGGGAGATTGAAACATCAATGTCATTGCAGGTGTTACTGCGGACATGCACGCATTACTGCGTGCCAATTACTAACGAAATACCAATTACTGCGCGTGCATTACTGCGGACTGAGGTTAGACGAAATATTAGCTAGTACAAATATCACTTGTAAATAGAAATATTATTTAACTCTTTATTTCCTAAAATCAGCAGGAATGACTAACAAATTAAATCTTAATAATTATAAACGTGTTTATTAGGTTAGGGACACGTAAGTGAAACGGTCGGAAAGAATGTTAGGTTACGCAGTCGTCGTAATACTGCAGTGAGAAATAAAATTTAGAACTAAAATGTAAGTGACTGATTTACTACTTTTCTGAGAAAAATAATTCGCACTCTATCGAGTAATAACGCTACATTACATGTATTACTGTTAACAACAAAAATATGAATGTTTTTCAAGTAGGTGTTCACGACCGCCATATCGGCAATCGACCGTAGTTTCGCCTCGACGAATTTCAAACTATGATAAAAGGATTAATAATAACTTCGCTGTACATATTTATCAATAATTATCTGTAATAGAGTTTAAAATAATTTTATCAATAATTTTCAAGAGATTATGTACTTTCCGACATTAAATATGATCTGTTTTAGAATATCCGCAGTAATCGGCGCATCCGCAGTAATACCCACACTTACCCTAGGTTCCTTGCTGGTTTTCTCGCCGTTTCTCTCATTTCCTTGTTTCCCGTGACCCCTGGGTTTGTTGATTCGCCGAGAGCACCGTCACGTATCTCATGCCATCTTTCCTCCGACAAATCGCTATCGATCTCGATCGCGGTCGTGTAGGAACATTAGGCTGAAATTGCGCTATCCGTTTGACCCCGCTGTGGGATCGATCGCCGTGTCGATCTCGTTCCTTTCTACGGGGATACACGCTTGTGTCGCGTCTGGCCTCGATCCTTGCTCGTGTTCTATTTTCTTATTTGAAATTCTGCGTTTCTTCCCTGCTCAACTGAATCTATCTTGAACATTGATGGGATTTTATTGCAAAGCTGCAAAGATAAATTTTTCTATATATCTTCTTATTTGAAATTGTGAGTTTCTTCCCACGCCGATTGAAAATCTTTAGATTCTTATTCTTAATGTTTTCAGTGGATAAATCAATTTCTGACTCTTCTCTACAGTAGTAATGGAAGTATTACTATATGCATAGTAATTACTATATATATTATTTTTCAGTACTATATAGTAATTACTATATATATTAATATATATAGTAATACAAAGTACTATACATAGTACTATATTTACTATATAGTAATTACTATATTACAATTATTACTATATATATAGTAATTACTATATTACAATTATTACTATATGTATATATAGTAATTACTATATAGTACTATATAGTAAATATAGTATTACTATATTACTATATTACTATACTATATTACTATAGTAATACTATATTACTATACTATATTACTATAGTAATACTATATTACTATATTAATACTATATTACTATACTACTATATAGTATACTATAGTATACTATATAATTACTATATAATAGTAGTAGTACTATATTTACTATATAGTAATTACTATTTTACCATGTAGTACTACTATATTACTATATTACTATATAGTAGTACTACATAGTAATATAGTAATTACTATATAGCAGTACTACATAGTAATATAGTAATTACTATATAGTAAATATAGTACTACTACTATTATATAGTAATTATACTATATAGTAGTATAATAATATAGTATTAATATAGTAATATAGTATTAATATAGTAATACTATATTACTATATTAATACTATATTACTATATTAATACTATATTACTATATTAATACTATATTACTATATTAATACTATATTACTATATTAATACTATATTACTATATTAATACTATATTACTATATTAATACTATATTACTATATTAATACTATATTACTATATTAATACTAATATACTAATGTAGTAATATAGTAATACTATATTTACTATATAGTACTATATAGTAATAACTATATATATAGTAATAATTTCATAGTAATAATTTCATACATATATAATTTCATTATTACTGTAGAGATGAGTCAGAAATTGATTTATCAACTGAAAACTTTAACAATAAAAATCTAAAGATTTACTATGAATAAAAATCTAAAGATATTACTATGAAATTATTACTATATATATAATTACTACTGTAGAGAAGAGTCAGAAAAAGTTCTGAAACAATCTCACTGATACCTGGGCACCGCGAACACCCAACCCGATAGAAGTACATTCGCTTGAACACGTTCTGAGAACTAATACAGGTAATGGAAACCCTGTTCGCCTTATTTCGAACCATGACTCATAGTTTTCCTCTGAAGTCCGAACCGTGGAACAATTCGGTCGGACCCTGTTCCACGTGCACTTTACGTCGACATCGTTCGTGATGTTGCTCCGTACGGGCGACACAGAGTTAACCGAGCTAAAATACACGTGTGCATTGTCAACCGAGTGTTTAACGGCTGTCGCCGCCGCAGGGGACGTGCGCCGTAACAGATTCGCCTCGGATGCCGCCGCAGATCCAGATTTCGCGCGATGCGAAGGATGCAGCCGAGTTAATTGTGCTTTCATCGCGCCATAAAATTGTCGAAACGTCGGGACAACAGGGGAGGGTGGTTGATTCGGATCGACGGTGACGTCAAACGAGGCGGTGTGCGGTTATTTTCAGAGGATTGAAGGCGGTTGGCGAGAGAGGAGAGCGGCGAGGTCGAGTCTCATGCGACGAGTTCGGGTCAGCTCGCGCGAGTCACCCACGCCACCCTCTTTTTCTTGGCGGGAACCCAACGAATGGTGTCGCCTTCGCGCTCGAGAACCCAGTCGAATCGCGTTTGGTAATACCGCGAAGGAAAAGCTGTGGTTTCTTGAAAGAGCCACGATCCCTTTTCTTGTTAAATTGCAGGCGTTCCCTCTTTGCTCCTGCGCTTCTTTGAGATTTTTATGGTGGGTGCATGCGGGGTGTGTCTAGGGGAGGAGGGACGTCTGTGATTGAGAAAGTAGTGAGAGATTTCTGAAAAGTGTTCTTCTTGTAATTAATTAATGTCCATTTGGGTATATTTGAAATTAAAAATCGGATGCAAGTTTTTTTAAAGAATTAACCCTTCGTTGACACACCTCCTTTTTCGATCAACTTTGACATACCTGGGTGGCTCACACCCAGAGCAATTTCTGAACGACTGCCATTCTTCCCTAAAAAATCCTATTTTTGTGAAAAAAATCGGGGGCAATTTCGAAGTGTCTAGAATGTATTCCAATAGATTTTTTATTGAAATTTTATTGAAAAAATCTAGATTACCACATGTCGAGAAAAAACGAAGCAAATCTTTGAAAAATTGTAACTTGTACAAATTAAAAATAGTGTGTAAGTCGGCTTTGGAAAAAAACTATTTATTTTGCACATAGAAGGTACAGAGCGTCAATATCAGCTTATGGGTGGCTCACACCCAGAGTGTCAACGAAAGGTTAACCCATTTGCATCGGATGGGAGAATGGTCCTTCAAGTTTGCTTAGGCCAGATTATGGATAACAGATTATTCCACCAAAGTACCTATTATTATTACAGCGAAAATTTATTCGTGATACAGGCAGGGTCATTTTCTGTTTTAGCAAAATGATGTAAATGGGTTAAGGAGATTGATATGTGAGGGTGAGTGGAAGAGTCTAAAGAGTTCTGGGAAATGGTCGAAAATAGATGTACAGGTGTCTGTCTGTGGTGATCTGTATTTGTACGAGGTTTTATCCTACAATTACTACGCAGGATAAACTCATTCTCCGATTGCAGTGGATTAAGGGGCTACATACGCCTAAGACTAGAAACACCTGGGTGAACTTTGACAATTTTTTGTTCATTGAAAAGTATTTTTAATTTTAAAATCTTTATATGCATCTTAATATGCATACTTTAATTTAACAATTTTTGTGTTTGTTTCGGATATAAACTATCTTAGGTATTTTGGTTATCGCGGGAGCGATTCAATCCTCTTAGTTTTCGAATCAAATTCACACATTTGTTAGATTAAAGTATTTATTTTAAGATGCATACAAAGATTTTTAAACTGAAAAATATTTTCAATGAAAAACGCATTGTGAAAGTTCGCCCTCGTTTTTCTAGCCCTACGTATATGTTGGCTTCTTAAACTAGTGTTGCATATAATCTCCCTACGAATCACGTTCATCTTTGGCGTTGGTGTATAAATTTGTTAGAAACACTCATTGAAATCGCATACGAACTGTGGAACAATTCGGTCGGACGCTGTACCTCTCACGGCTGACTCGAAATCTTGCATACCACTTAAACATCTATGTACAGTGGGTGGCCAAATTATTATAATCAAACAAAAAGGTTTGAGATTTTGTAAGTTTAAGCGTTCTTAATGTCATAATATTATTTTTTAATACTAGTATATGTATGTATTTAAGAATGCAAATTAAGTACATTACGCTGAGCCTCGCCCATTCTGAATTTGCGTTTCTATTTCCACTGCGTCTGTAGTATATATTATAAAACAATAAGGACGATTTATTATTATTATTATTATTTAGGTATATAGGTTTAAGACTATATTGAACGAGAAATACTCAATATGTATTTTGTGACTCCACCTTTAGCTTTTATGACGGCTTGGATTCGGCGTGTCAAACTTTCAATGCATTCTATGGCTACTCCCTGTAGTTTCGGAATATTCTGCCATACTCTGACGATATTCTCTATTATTTCTGTCTTATTTGTAATAATTTTATCCCCGCACTTTTATAAACAAATGAGATTTATATGTTGAAAAATTACTTACAGTGTTGCCAGAGGTTGTGGCCAATAAATAACTGAAAAAACAATAACATTCATGTATTGTTAATTTAATTACAGCCACGACTTTCACAGATTTTTACGAAAATGAAGCGTCACCATACACCTGTCTACCTTAACTACGAGAAATTTTAGTTATTATATTTGCCTCGACACATAATTTCGTCCCTTCTGTACACTATAAAATCCGAAATTGAATTAACCCTTAGTATCATGATTTTTTTATTTTACCCAGAAAAATTCTCATCGTTGCATTTTTGTTCCACACTTCATCGTAAGAATAAGCAAAAAATTCCTTATCTAATAATTTTGTATATAAATGACAAAATATGGATAGTGCATAAAGGTACCTATGTATTATATTGTTAAGCCAATGCTCCGTTTTGCAGAATGTTATACTAGTGTTACATACATTATTACGTTCGACATCGAATTTATTCAAAAAGGAAAACCAAAATAACTGAGAGAAAAAAATTAAAAGTTGTAATCACCAATACGAGAAAGTGTATTACAGTAGAATTTCTACGGATGTATTTCTGCCTTAAGGACACTTGTTACACATGGTAATAGTAAAGTAACGCTTTAAAGTTCATGAAAAATCCCCCAAATGGCGCGCACGATGTTTTCAATTCGTGTAACACTGGTGTTACACTATGATACTAACTAGAGATTTTTTTATATAGATAGAAAGTATATGTCATCACGGTCACAAAAATATAAATTAAAGATGCTCCCAAAAGCTGGTCTGACCTTGAAAAATCAACAAAGGTGGAACAGGGGAAAGAAGAAAAATGAGGGAAGGAGAATGACAAGACCGTCTGTTGAAATTTAATTATCTCTATTATATGAAAATACATTATATTAAATGAATGATAATAGATTAATGATAGATAACAATTAGTAAACAATTAATGACAATAAATAAAATAATGTAATACTATTGAAATCGCAACAGTGGGTAATTAACCATTATTCGACAAGAAGGTTTAAAAAAGTGATTGAAGCAATAATAATTTTCACAATGACTGCAACGAGCGAACACTGTTTCTTTCATACCTTGACCAATGAGACAGTCTAAACATGTCACTACAAAGCAGGGATCGAAAAAGTTCTCGAACCCTCGTTTTTAAAAAAATTCTGTTAGAACTTATATGTTATGTTTAAGAAAATATCTGTTTCTGTGGTATTTTTATTGAAAAAAATGTTACCTTTAGGAACTTCTTTAAAAAGTGTTCTCATGGAATAGATATTTTAGAACCTATATAATAAAAGTTCCATGGAAACAAGTTACATTAGAACATTTATTAAAAAAGTTTTCATAAGATAAAGAAAAGTACTAAACTATTAGGTACTAGTTTATTTAACAATATAATATCATATTCTTCATATGTTTATTTAATAAAAGGTATGAAAATCATAACTTTAGAAAAATCTACGTAGGTAAGTATTACAAATAAATAACACATTCAGAATATCAATTTAACTGCAATAATTATTTAATATTGTTGTAGTACTATCCATTGAATAGTATTCAGTATTTGTTACAACGATTGAGAACTTCTTTAATATTGGTGAACAAAATATCTGTTCCTGTTATAGAAAATTTTTTATTTTTATATTTTATAAGTTCCATTCCAACTAGAACCTTTATTTTTAAGAACATTTATTTTATCGGTTCTTCTGGGAACTTATAGTGTGAGAACATTTTTAAAAAAAGTTCCGCGGTCCATGTTTTAAATGGAACCTATTGAAAAGTACCAGAACTTTTTCGATCCCTGCAGTACAAAGACTGATCGACAGATCACACATATACTGCGCGACACTATTTTTTGCCGAATATATGATTATGGATACATTAATTGAAAAATAAATGCCCAGAAAAGGCATATACAATTTTCTTAAAACTCATGTAAGAAGTAAATAAGACAAAGAAAACAATTTGAATATACGGAATTTACATACAATTTTAGATAATTTATAACGAGAGCTGATTTGTTGCGACAAATTTTTTTGATGAGAAAGTTTGTCACTTTGAATAGTTGTTTACTAATTTCTACATTTCAAACAATGCGCCATCTTCTTCTAACTAATAATTGTCATTCTCTTTCCCTCATTTTTCTTCTTGCCCCTGTTCCACTTTTTTTTATTTTTCAAGGTCAGACCGGCTTTTGGGAGCATCTTTAAATTACATTTTTGTGATCGTGGTGACATATACTTTCACATAACTAGCAATTACATAATGCAACCAGTCCTTAAATATAATTCGAAACTGGAGGTATCGAAACAGAGTTTCCTAATGATGAAAAAGAGACACTCAAGTTGTCCTTCCAAAAGGAGCAAAAAATAATAGCCACCCAGGAACTTACTTAACTAAATTAAAAACCCAACCTGCTTAATTCTTCCACCCAGCCGCTTCAACACATTCACTTTCCAGCAGTCAAATCGTTTCAAACCGTCCAAGAAAGCTTTACTACCCAAACAGATTTCCTCCACGTTCGTCATCCTTCAAGAGTCTCTTTCACGCAGCCGCCCAAAGAGGCGTTCCTCCCAGCGTCGCCGGGATAAGCTCTTCACTCCGTCGAAGCTGGAACAAATTCCCCGCAGCCATTATCGCTGACTTATCCCGGCGTATCGAGTGTTTCGCGTTTCGCAACGGCGAAAATATCGTCATTATTCACGTCTTGTTAAAGCGGCCCCGAAGAAGGCGATGGAAATTTCTCTACACACGGCCCAGTGGCGCGAGTGGTAATCGTTGCTAATATCTGCCATGTAACGGCTATTACCATATTTCACCGGGACGTAGCAGTAAATTCTTTCGCGAACTGCGCGAGTGGGAGCGTACAGGGCGTTTCAATCGGTCTCCGCGGAGCCTTTGTCCTATCCCGAGCCGGTGTGCTTTACCTTTTGCGCTCTCCCACGTGGCGCTGCCAGACACGCGAGCCGAACCTCCGGATCCCCCGCTATTCGGTAGATCGTGATCTACCAAACGCCTCGAATATCGATCCCCAATCCCCGGCGGTTGGGAACACTCTCGCTCTCGCTCGCCGACGGAGTCACGCGACATCCATCTCCCGGTTCCCATCTTCCCGCTTTCTGACCCAGAACCCCGTAAGACGAATTGCGTCTCGGGAGGGAAGCCTCGGGATCGCTTCGGAATCGATGGCCCTCGGTGGCGCAGCGAAACGGAACAAGAGTGATCCTCCGGTGGCACGCATATCGGGTTTCAATTGCCACGCTGGATTCACTTTCCACGCTAATTCGTAATCGTTAGCCGGGACGTTCCCTCGGTGCGTGCGCCCGGCAGCCGGGATTATTTTCTAATGAGAGATGCGCGTGGAGGATTATTTATAGAATAACGCGGACGTCCCGACAAATTGCATAGGTGAGCGCGGTAACCCAGCGCGCTCTGCCCAAGATGAATTCCCTCGGCGGCGCGGGGATCTCGTTGATCATGATCCACGAAACGCACGGTGCTCGAGTTCCCGCAGGTCTCTGTTCGCCTCGGTTCGCGTGGGTGTCGGGCTTGGCGGGGTTCCAGGACTCGTGGGAGGCTGACCAGGCCTTATAGACTGACCTCAGCCTCTGACCTCACCCGAAATAGTCTCTCGGTTCCCTGGCTCGTTTCTCCTGCATTTCTATTTCGGAATTTTCCCCTCCTGCACCACGGGGCACTGAGAAAGAGCCGCGCCAGACGACCCAGGGAATTCTGGAATAAGTGTTCCCCCATCGGACGGTTTGGGAATTTGAAAGTTTGCTGGGAACGGGGGATATTCTCCGCCTTGGGCAAACGACTGCCTGAAGCGATTTTTCGGTCGGTGTAATGAGGGACTGCAGCTTCTGAGAGGTTCAGTTGCGGATGTTCTGCTTGGGGAACGGGGTACTGTGGTAGTTTGTTTGAATAGTGTATAGCAGGTAGGGGAGAGGTGCTATAAAAGGGACAGGTCTTAAATGGGACAAATCGAATTGCCAAAATTCTGAACGCATTGCACGTGCAAGTTATTTTCCTGTTTATGACAACACTAAGGTAAATGTCCCAATACCTGGACACGTCCCAATACCTGGACACTAGTGCAAATAATGCTGATTATTACGTTTAATATTCGCTTTACCCATAAAAGAATTATTTTATTCAATTACTCAAATATTTAATAAAATATATTCACATACATATATTTCTTAGTAAACTTGTGACACTCGTAATAAAAATAAATTTTCTTGAACCCTCTGGTTTACACCATTTTAGTATTGCCGTTAGCTGATTTGCTAAAGAGTCTTTACTTTTTCCTAAGCGAATATTATTAATAATGTTTAGTATATCGGTACAACTAATACATTTTTAGGAAAATGGTACCTTGTAGTATTATTTTTTTATTGGAACATTAAAATTAAAGTTCTTATCAGTTTTTTATTCGCGTGTCTATCTACTGGTACAGTGAAATCCCGGAACGGCTCTAAACCTGACTATGTGTGCAAACTATAAAATAAGTACGAGTTATTGTTGACACAATATTAAAATCATTACTTAACACCTTAGCAGTTATTACTTTGTATTCTTGTTATCTTGTTTTAATGATAATATTCAATTCAATATTCATGTGTAAAATTCGCGTGTCATTCGTCATTAGTCATTCAATAATAGATTGTTTTTATTCAACTTTGTTTACTAATTTGAATAAATTACTTATACAGAAAAAATATGCCAACAGGAAAAACTATTGTGTTGCTTTTTTTATTTAATTTCCCTAGAAAACATCCAAATTGCTGATGTTTCATCATGTGTCCAGGTAATGGGACAGTAAAATCGGGACACCGTTACATACCTGTTAAGCTGTCCAGGTATTGGGCCATTGTAAGAACTATGAATTTTCAATATTTTACAAAATTATTCAATCCAATAACGTGTTGGTTTTTTTAATGATAAAGTACACGCAGTGCCCCATGTAATTGCAAAATCGTTTTTATATAAATCGACTTGTATAACTGCAAAATTCTCAATCGCGTTTCCACCGTACCTTAAATGTCCAGGTATTGGGACATTTACCTTAGTGCCCAGTCATTTGATAAACTTCACTGCGGCCTCACTTGCAACACAGTAAGGTGAATGTCCCAATTTCTACGCATGTCCCCATTTCTGCTTATTTCGTATTTTTCTTGTTATTATAAGCGTTAGGTTTGTACTGTAGTTGCAGCAAAATAATTCGAAATTATTTGAACATTTACGCGAGCGTTGCACGAGCTGGGGGCTAATCAAAGTGCAGCATAAGCAACGAAAAACTTTTAAAATAAGAGGCTCACGATTTTTCGACCATGTCTTAGCTGGTTGTGCTAAGGAACAGGGTCACTATTGGCAGTTGATAATTCGGCAGAAAATAGTTTTTCAGTAAAAATTCTTATTAACAATAAAATTCTTAGTAACAAAAACAGATACCGTATTGTGGTCTGGATGTAGATTTGTTTACTATTTTTAATTTTTTTAAGTAGAAAACAGGTGATTAGGTTTAGGGTTAAGTGAATCACCGTCATGTCCGCATTTCTGCTCGCCAAAATTTTAGTAACAACCTCACAATTCAAGGTATGCTGTAAGCTCTATTCGAAGGCATTTTATTTTTTGTTTATCATTATTTTATGCTTTGCTGTTGTGTTATAAAACATCTCCATAAAAGATATACCTTATTTTAACCTGAAAAGGCAACATATTATGTCAGCAGAAATTGGTACAAATGGTGAGTAGAAATACGTACATCGCTAATTACTATTACTATTACTATTACTATTACTATTACCATTACCATTACCATTACTATTACCATTACCATTACTATTACTATTACTATTACCATTACTATTACCATTACCATTACTATTACTATTACTGTTACTATTACTATATTACTATTACTATATTACTATTTCTATTTCTATTACTATTACTATTACTATTACTATTACTATATTACTATATTACTATATTATTATTGCTATTACTATTACTATTACTATTACTATTACTATTACTAGTACTATTACTATTACTATATTACTATTACTATATTACTATATTACTATATTACTATTGCTATTACCATTACTATTACTATTACTATTACTGTTACTATTACTATATTACTATTACTATATTACTATTTCTATTTCTATTACTATTACTATTACTATTACTATTACTATATTACTATTACTATATTGCTATTACTATTACTATTACTATTACTATATTACTATTACTATATTACTATTGCTATTACTATTACTATTACTATTACTATTACTATTACTATTACTATTACTATTACTATTACTATTACTATTACTATTATTATTATTACTATTACTATTATTATTACTATTATTATCATTATAATCATGGCTCAGTGAACAGGTTACCTCAGACAACCACAAAGGAGTCAGGGCCTGGGACTCTTTAGACCCGGAGCAATTACCCTACATTCCCTTTGCTAGAGTACTTCAGTTTTCGATTTCTAAAGTCGTCTCTATTACCATTTACCATTACACTCGACAAACATCACACGCGTGTCGAGAAGACCTAGATACAGCCATCAGAGGGTTAAATCTCCCTAAGCGTCTCTTGCCTGTACCCCTGAAACACGAGCACGCTCGATCACCCGGGCCCGCGAAACAGTGACACGTGAGCCGCGCGCATCGAAGCAGTCAGATCGCCAGATCGTCCGAGGGATCGGCGTGTTCCGCGCGAAACGCCGCGTCGCCGTCGTCTGATCTCGGCGGGGGCTATTTTCAGAGGCGTCGTTTTTCTCTTTGGCGCGGACGGTAGCGAGCAGCGGCGAGGAATTATGACGTGGGCCGCGCGCTACGTGTAGGTAGGTAGGTAGTTCCATTAAGATGCAAATTCGCCAATAATTCCGCGGCGCGCGGCCGCGCTTGTCGCCCCGCTCGCGTACCCGCTCGTAATCGTTCATGCGACCGGATCGAGGAGCACGTTTTCCAATTCCCCGTGCATCACAGGCGCCTACGACGCCCAGGAGTTAATTATTGTCCCGGGCATTTAATTGCCCGCTGTATAGCGATATACCCCCTTCGTTCCCTTTTACGCGGCGAGGGTGCGGGGAGGGTAAGCACAGGCTTCGTTGCGTGTGTGCTGAGGAGAGCTGGATTGTCCGCGGTGTTCTCTAGTATGTAGTACCAGTATCCGTTACAAGACGATGTAGCAGATGTTTGTTTGACCGATACTTGGCGCTGGAACGAAGGTATTGGGTACCCCATCTTGGGATACACTCGCGTTGCTTTGAGCTGCGCGAGTCCTGACCATCGATTTCATGAGCTGCGGCCTAAGTTGTCTCTGGGGACTTTGCGGATTTAAGGGGTCATTCTGGTTAGCGCGCCGAAAAATTCAGCGATCTTCCGGAATTTATTGCGACGAAAATAATTATAGTAATGGAATAAAAGTTTTTTCTATTTATTAAACTAAATTTTTACTGTAAATAAAAAATATGAAAGTGATCAAATTATTGCTTTTCAAATGCTTTTGAATGTGGTCTTGATGACATGTTGAGGAAAAAGGCCCCTGACTCCTTAAGGAAATAAGCCCAGGTGGCAAACGTTCTGAGGGGCCCATTTTCCCGGAAAAATGAAGAGGTAGTTTACTAAAAACGAGCTACGTGTAGCAACACAGAAAAAGAATATAGTGTTTGGATAAAATTATAATTTTTTTAAGGCCTTACATACGTCTAGCAGCGCCAAAAATGCGCTAAAAGAATTTTTTTTAGTAGGGATAACAATAGAAATTAATAAAAATAAATAGTACACGTTGTTTATTGGTATTTAAACTTTATAAAAAAATTTATTTCACTTTATTTTTACAAAAACTACTATATAAAAAATCGCGTGATCCACAACACTAAGGAAAAAAAGTTGCTCCACGGTCGGCATCATATCTCCAGTAAATGTTGATAGATCTGCAAAATTTTAAAAAATTCTTGTAAAATAAAGTTGTAGTTATAGAATGTCGAGCCGGATTTTTGATATTTTGATTTAAAAATTTTATAAAAATAATTAAAGTGTAAAATTTATGACGTAAAACGTATTTTTTTTTTCAAACTGCCATAAATTACTAAATTTTTCGAAATTCAAAATTCCGGCTCGACATACTATAACTACTACTTTATTTTACAAGAATTTTTTTAAATTTTGCAGGTCCATCAACATTTACTGGAGATATGATGCCGACCGTGGAGCAACTTTTTTTCTTAGTGTTGTGGATCACGTGATTTTTTATATAGTAATTTTTGTAAAAATAAAGTGAAATAATTTCTTTTATAAAGTTTAAATACCAATAAACAATGTGTACTATTAATTTTTATTAATTTCTATTGTTATCCCTACTAAAAAATTGTTTTCTTTTAGCGCATTTTTGGTGCTGCTAGACGTATGTAAGGCCTTAATATGGGTCCTTTGCGGGGCCTTCAAACTGCTCATCAACCACCCGTTAAATGCGCCACTGTTTGGGGAATGAAGACAATCAGTTGCATAGGATTTCACTGTGATAGGTGGAGCTTCTTGGTTCTTGAAAGTCTATAGTGAAATTAAATTTAGATTAGCCATGTTGAAATTGTGAATTGTAGTTTATTAAAATTAGATAGGGTAGGTGTATGGTTTATGAAGCTGTGGATAGTTGGGTCTTATCGAAGTGCGCAATTATTTTGACGGAGTGCACGTTGCACTCCACTTGTCCAAGGATCGTTTCTCCAAGTTTACATTCAAATCCTCGAAATTTGCATCCCAGTGCATAAATCCTACAAAGCTCAGGCGCGAAATGGGAGCGCATAGTACGCGTTGAATAATTTCATTCGGACTTTTACGCAGTTCATTTAACGTCAACGTCTCGGGGTCGTTATGCGTAACACCTGTACAAAGTAAATCAGGCAACAGATTCGCTAATAAATTCCGCCGTCTATCCGCCACTTTCCACGCGGATTGGATTGGCCAATGGGTATGTTAATAATCCCAGCGGACCTGTTTGAAAATTCTGCCGCCGACCAGGTTAAACGCTGATCGACGTAAAGCGCGCACTTTTAACCGCGCCGCGTGTGCGTGACCGGGGAGCATATTTCAATCGGCGATAGCGCGGTTAATATCATTGAGATATTCGCGCGGAACGCGAACGGGCCGCGTCTAATCCGGGAGTCGCCAGCCACTTTAACAATCCTTCCGCCGGCTGGGACAGCGCACGCAGCGCGCCTGAATAAGATGCTCCCGACTCCATTTGGTGATGGAGAATAATACAGTTTCGCGTTATGAATTATGCGTACGATCGTCGGTACAACGGTGCGCCGGGGTTCTCGGTGTACGTGCAAACGTTCTTTGCGAGCGAGTACAAGGGGAGCTGGTGCCGGGCAAGGCTATCGCTTTCCCAATCTCGTAAGCCAATATCGCTTATTCCCTAAGAGTACGGAACACTTCTCGCGCTCTCGTATAAAGTCTCGCTCGGGGATCTCCGGCTGGCCGGAGCCTAACGTATTTCCAGGGGTATCTAATTACTCCAACGACCTAAGCCCCGAATGCCTAGACGACGACACCCACTTTGCACCGGGTTTCCTATTTTCAATGTGAACGAGATCAGCGGTGCACGTGTTGCGGGCGCAGGTTGTGCGCTGATGGGTGAAATCATTGGGGGAGAAAGTGCAGTGGTGATGAAAAGCTGGACAGTAAGCTTCTGATAATTTATAGAGGTCTGGTTACCACTGTCGGGGATAGGGAGTGGTTAGCATGGGGGCTGAGGCGTTTTGGACGGGGTTATGTTTGAATGTTGGGAGATTGTACAGTAATTAAATAGTAAATAATAAAAGAATCTCTAACGGAGTGATACTATCAGTGGAATATGTTTGCCCGGGCAGGAGGTCGGCGACTGAATCAATTTCTTTGGCGACTCTATCGATTCCTTTTAGGGGGAATCCTATTTTCTGGGATAAAACGTGGCAAAATTTAGGAATTTTTTTTTGAGAGACTAGCGTTTTGATTCATCTGAAATTTGGACCATGTTTTTATGCATCCTTGAAGAAGTTGCAGTTTTTTTAGTCATTTTTAATATTTAATATAGGAGTTATGCATCACGCTGCGCAAAACTCGTCGTTCGTTGGTGTGCATGATATTTAGCTTCCAGCTAATCTGAAACAGAAATATGAAACGGCGTTTTACTTTGTATACTTATATGTAGCTTTAATATTGATGAACCAGAATACTGCTAAATTCTATACTTCTTTTGTTACATAAGAAAATTGGCAAAATTTGATTGCAAAAATTAAAGGTTCAGACTTTTCAATTTGAAAACTCTTCGCACTGCTCGATACATTTTTTTGTTTGGCATTATTTGACTAAATTTTTAGTCGACTAAATTTTATTATTCGACTAAATTTTATTATTCGACTAAATTTTTAATCGACTTAATTTTATTATTCGACTAAATTTTATTATTCGCCTAAATTTAGTCGACTAAATTTTATTATTCGTCTAAATTTTTAGTCGACTAGATTGTATTATTCAACTAAATTTATTCGACTAAATTTTATTATTCGACTAAATTGTTAGTCGACTAAATTGTTAGTCGACTAAATTGTTAGTCGACTAAATTGTTAGTCGACTAAATTGTTAGTCGACTAAATTTTATTATTCGACTAAATTTTATTATTCGAATAAATTTTATTATTCGCCTAAATTTAGTCGACTAGATTGTATTATTCAACTAAATTTATTCGACTAAATTTTATTATTCGACTAAATTTATTCGACTAAATTTTATTATTCGACTAAATTTTATTATTCGACTAAATTTTATTATTCGTCTAAATTTTTAGTCGACTAAATTTTATTATTCGAGTAAATTTTTAGTCTTTATTCGTCATTCGAAGGATCTCCTTGGTAACTAAGCGTCACGAATAAGCCGGAGCGGCTCGGCTTCCAACCCACGTTTATTCGTGTCGCTTAGTTTCCACGGAGGTCCTTCAAATAAGGAATAACGAATAACGACTAAAAATTTAGTCGACTAAAAATTTACTCGTTATTCTCGAATAACTTCTTTTTTCTAAATCTGTATTCGAATGTTTCCCAACTAATGCCCAACTCTGCTGAGCCATCAGGATTATCTGACAGTAGTATATCCTATTTTTAAGTTTGCATTTATTACAATAAAATGTGTTAACTATGACCTAAGGGTCTTTATACCACTGCATAACAAGGGGTGGCCATCGTTGGGACGATTCGCCCCCTGGTATGAAAAGTTGAGGACCCGCGCTCCGTGGAACGAATGTTAAGTCGCAGATGTTATCGTTCCACATATTTACTGGCCTGCGAGCCATCAGACCGTTCCAGATTAATGGCGCGATCGGTAATGAACGTGGCAGCGAGGGGCCACGGCAATCATGGTTTCTTGGTACCACAAATCCAGACTTCCTTGTGCCCTGGGGCCAGCGTCGCGTTATCGTATGCATGCGTGCGTACCAGGCGTCCATACGCATTATTATCAATATGACTTCATGTGTATGAAGCTTGCGCGAGGCGTATATCCTTCCCGAGCGTTCTTTGATGTCGCCCGGTAACAGGGTTCACGGTCTGCTCGACTAGAAAGCCCCTTCTAGCGACCATGTTATATTAATGTGAAAGTGATCACTCGTTTGCTGCTAATGCAAATATTCATTCTGTTTCTAACAGTTTTGCCATCAGTGCTGGCATTTGTACTTTGTTGGGCGACTTCCTTCCTTGTTGGAGGACAGTTTAGGATTCAGGTTGAGATAATGGGTTTCATCGATGGTTGTTTTAAAGGGTGAGGTTATTTAAATCTTTTATGGAAATATTTCTTTGGTGCGCGTTGATTGTTTAAGGGTGAATTTAGATCACCCTTTGGGGATCGGGAAGTGTTTTCTGGGGGGTTTCCGCGGTTATTTTTAGTTGATGATTCTTAGCACTTATTTATTTTAATATGGTTACATTGCCATATTAATGATGTAATACTGATTTTTCATAAATGAAAAAAAAGCTGGTGCACACTAAATAAGATACTTAAATAATTATATTAAGTATATTTAACTATACTAATTTAGAATTATATCGTGAAATACTTATTTTTAATATGTTTTTTTTACCTTATTAAATTTACTTTGCCTTATATGGGGAGGGGTACAGGTTATTTAAATATTATAAAAAGGAGACGCGATCGAAAAAAGTTGATAACACTGGTTTATTGGATATTTTACCAATTCAGATGGACCGGATAGATGACATTCAGTTGCGGAGTCCTTAATAGGTATTTTGCTTCATTCATAGCGAAGGACGAACTGTTATATTTGATCAAATAGTAAATTAATGTGGACCATCACACTTTCCCTGAACTCGTCCTAACTCACGATGCCGAAGAGTTTGTTAAATAACACAATATCTGTGCAAATAATTTCTTAAATGAAATTCAATCGTAAATGAACCACATATTTTTTACTTTTGAGCGATAATAATAGTCCAGTTTTTACTGGAAATATTCAACGACTACAAAATGAGGAGCATTCTGCACATTGTTTAAAAAACTCATTTTCTTAGCAGATTCCTTTCGCCACAATGGTCCAAGAAACTACCTAATACACATAAAAAGATGCCACGAATACTGCGTAACTACCCAGTAAAAGCTAAAACTGCGTTCATTGAAAGCGTGCGGTGGCTGGCAGGCTTAAAACTCACAGAAAATTGGGAAGCTTGTATCACTGCTCGACGCAAACACCAGCAAGATAGAATAATACGAAATCCAGTGACTTATCCGCGCGCTCGCGCGGATGGGTCCGCAGCAACGCGGCATTTGTTCCAATCTAAGCGGCCTGGGGTAATAAATATGCCTCTCTCGCTGATATAATGCGAGCGTGGGTTGGTACCACTGGAATCAGTCGTCGCAGCTGCTTGATTTACGCCATATGCCGCGATGCATCACGGTACTATCGTTCTGCTTGCATTTTGCCGACCGAAAATAGGTTCGGCCCTCGTAACTCGATACTTGTCTCTTTCCATTTCACTGTTCTCTTTCTCCCTCGGCCGTCCTCCCGTCTCTCTCGTCCTGGCGAAGTTTGTCTGGGATACGATCCGCAGCGATCCATTTCCCCCTAAATCCTCTTCTTCATTCTTATCCCTCCCGCGGGACTCCATTATCAGGCGTCGTTTGTTCTCGAGGCGCAGTTCGCAGCACTTTCGATATGTTCTACTTCTGAACGTCTGTTACCCTCGAATCTTAAGCCGGGGATCCACCTGAAAGCTGTACTATGCTGTGCTAGGCTGTGCTGAGTTTAAAAAAAAGAAATTCATACTAAACTTAATTAAATTGAAATTGAAATTAATAGCCGCTTAGCATAGCTTCTGGTGGAAATGGTTCCATAACTGTATTGAAGCTAATTTTTTCTAACTTAGCATAGCATAGCATAGCATAGCTTAGCTTGGCATAGCATAGTATAGCATAGCATAGCTTAGCATAGCTTAGCATAGCATAGCTTAGAATAGCATAGCATAGCTTAGCATAGCATAGCATAGCATAGTACAGCATAGCATAGCTTAGCATAGCTTAGCATAGCTTAGCATAGCTTAGCATAGCTTAGCATAGCTTAGCATAGCTTAGCATAGCTTAGCATAGCTTAGCATAGCTTAGCATAGCTTAGAATAGCATAGCATAGCAAAGCATAGCTTAGCATAGCATAGCATAGTATAGCATAGCTTAGGATAGCTTAGCTTAGCATAGCATAGTATAGCATAGCATAGCTTAGCATAGCTTAACTTAGCATAGCTTAGCTTAGAATAGCATAGCATAGCATAGCATAGCTTAGCATAGCTTAGCATAGCTTAGCATAGCTTAGCATAGCTTAGCATAGCTTAGCATAGCTTAGCATAGCTTAGCATAGCTTAGCATAGCTTAGCATAGCTTAGCATAGCTTAGCATAGCTTAGCATAGCTTAGCATAGCTTAGCATAGCTTAGCATAGCTTAGCATAGCTTAGCATAGCTTAGCATAGCTTAGCATAGCTTAGCATAGCTTAGCATAGCTTAGCATAGCTTAGCATAGCTTAGCATAGCTTAGCATAGCTTAGCATAGCTTAGCATAGCTTAGCATAGCTTAGCATAGCTTAGCATAGCTTAGCAGAGCTTAGCATAGCTTAGCAGAGCTTAGCATAGCTTAGCATAGCTTCGCATAGCTTAGCATAGCATAGCATAGCTTAGCTTAGCATAGCATAGTATAGCATAGCATAGCTTAGCATAGCTTAGCATAGCATAGCATAGCATAGCTTAGCATAGCTTAGCATAGCATAGCATAGCTTAGCATAGCATAGCTTAGAATAGCATAGCATAGCTTAGCATAGCATAGCATAGTATAGCATAGCATAGCTTAGCATAGCTTAGCATAGCTTAGCATAGCTTAGAATAGCATAGCATAGCTTAGCATAGCAAAGCATAGCTTAGCATAGCAAAGCATAGCTTAGCATAGCAAAGCATAGCTTAGCATAGCAAAGCATAGCTTAGCATAGCAAAGCATAGCTTAGCATAGCAAAGCATAGCTTAGCATAGCAAAGCATAGCTTAGCATAGCAAAGCATAGCTTAGCATAGCAAAGCATAGCTTAGCATAGCAAAGCATAGCTTAGCATAGCAAAGCATAGCTTAGCATAGCAAAGCATAGCTTAGCATAGCAAAGCATAGCTTAGCATAGCAAAGCATAGCTTAGCATAGCAAAGCATAGCTTAGCATAGCAAAGCATAGCTTAGCATAGCAAAGCATAGCTTAGCATAGCAAAGCATAGCTTAGCATAGCAAAGCATAGCTTAGCATAGCAAAGCATAGCTTAGCATAGCAAAGCATAGCTTAGCATAGCAAAGCATAGCTTAGCATAGCAAAGCATAGCTTAGCATAGCAAAGCATAGCTTAGCATAGCAAAGCATAGCTTAGCATAGCAAAGCATAGCTTAGCATAGCAAAGCATAGCTTAGCATAGCAAAGCATAGCTTAGCATAGCAAAGCATAGCTTAGCATAGCAAAGCATAGCTTAGCATAGCTTAGCATAGCATAGTATAGCATAGCATAGCTTAGCATAGCTTAGCATAGCTTAGCTTAGAATAGCATAGCATAGCATAGCATAGCATAGCTTAGCATAGCTTAGCATAGCTTCCAGGTGGATCCAAGGCTATATGCAACCGTTTCCACCAAAAGTATGTTTCCTATAGGTAAGTATCGGAAAACATTCCGCGGCTGGCCAGTGCTTACACAGAGGACCCCGCAGATCTTGGGTTCAAGTCCCATCGCCCGAGGCTCTCTTTTCCGCCAAATCTATTTTCTTCGAAGTGGAGTACTGGTGGAAGCGGTGCTGACACGAACGTCGACTTTTATCGCTGAAAAGTGCATTGTACGGTAGGGTACTCGGTATCCTTTATTTCTGTCCACAAAACGGGGACACCAGCGCGTGGATCTGAACCTGCCACGAGGAACAGGCTGTGTTTAATATTTCCAGAGCTGAGCAACGCCATCGATCCCATCAAACATCACGAAATATCCGTTGAAACACGGTGCTGGAAAAGAGCACTTTACGCGAACCAGTTCTCCCTCGTAAGTCGTGCGCTCGGTTCACCTGGGGACTGATCGACGAGCTTCCTCCCAGCTGATACTCGTCCCGATGCAAAAGAGTGTACTCCGTGGCGCAAAGGACGGAATATCGCGTGTCGTTCTGCCCAGAGCATTTCAGCATTTTATGGCCACGGCCAGGGGAGCCTTGCCCGGCGCGCACGAGGTCGCCATCGCCGTGCAACGAGGTGGAATGGTTGTTCCACCCATTCCTTCCATTTACTCCTCCTTTTCCGTAACCTCTGTCGCTGCTGATCCTTCCTTGCGAGTGTCCAACCTATACTTAAAATGAAAATGCATCACGAAAGCGTGTATCATTCTCCAAACATAACCCTATTTTACAACTTCACGGTAGGTAGTCCCAGACGCTTTGTTTGTTAGGACCCATTTAGTTAGGACATCTGCTGATACAATAGGATCATCGATTCCTCCTCGTACGTTTGTTTCAGCCACCCAATCCTGTACAAAGAAGCAGGTGGTGATCAGTAAATGATCCTATCTCTCTTCTTGGATATCAATGTATATGATACTTAACCCTACGGTCTAGTGATATTGAAAATGATTCAGACAACGATGACTTGTAGTGTTAAAGAGATACTTGTTCAGTATTTCATTTCGATGTTAGATATTTTTCTTAATAAAGATTGAGTGCAATAGTTTACGTGCAGTCTAAAAATTGTTTCTTAAAATATCTATGCATTTCTAAATTTGGAGTTATGGGCCTGTGGGGCCCAACGCGTGCAATAGTGTAATTTGAATTTACATGTGCATCTTAGGGTTAAGCCGGAAATTAAGCTAAGCTAAACTAAGACAGCCACCTGGCAGATAAGCTAAGTTATGCTATGCTGTGCTACATCTGGCTGTAAAGCATAAGAAACATAGCACAGCTTAGCTTAGCTTTTGGTGGAAACGGTTCCATAAAGCCGGGAATCCACCTAGAAGCTAAGCTAAGCTATGCTGTGCTATGCTATGCTGAGTTTTAAAAAATTAGCTTCAAGGCATTCTGGTGGAACCGTTTCCACCAAAAGCTAAGCTAAAACATAGCATCGCAAAGCATAGCTTAGCTTAGCTTCCCGGTGGACTCCCGACTTTAGCCTAGCTTTCAAGTGGGTTCCCGGCTTTAAGGATGTATTGATGATAATTTTTTAATAAGCATAGCATAGCATAGCTCAGCTTAGCTTCCAGGTGGATTCCCGACTTTGGCCTAGCTTTCAAGTGGGTTCCCGGCTTTAAGGATCTATTGATGCCAATTTTTTAAAACTTAGCATAGCATAGCTCAGCTTAGCTTCCCGATGGATTTCCGATATTAGCCTAGCTCTCAAGTGGGTTCCCGGCTTTAAGGATGTGTTGATGCCAATTTTTTTAAACTTAGCATCGCATAGCATAGCTCAGCTTAGCCTGCAGGTGGATTCCCGACTTTAGCCTAGCTTCCAAGTGGATTCACGGCTTTAAGGATGTGTTGATGCCAATTTTGTTAAACTTAGCATCGCATAGCATAGCTCAGCTTAGCCTGCAGGTGGATTCCCGACTTTAGCCTAGCTTCCAAGTGGATTCACGGCTTTAAGGATGTATTGATGCTAATTTTTTAAAACTTAGCATAGCATAGCTCGGCTTAGCTTCCATGTGGATCCTCAGCTTCAGAAGACTTCCTCCGAATCACATCCAAATTAAAGACCGCAAACATTCTTGGAAGCAAACCCAGATTAATGCCCACTGGTTGTGCATCTACTAGTCATGGATGTACTTTGAAGAACCTAAGTCGTCTCCGTCATTTCTCCCCCTGGCTCCCCCGTTTCCGTGGCCAATGTCGCTGCACCTCGTGGACCGGTTTCGACCCGTGGCTACCGTGGTCAATGAAAAACTCGACTTGTGATAACACCGCGGGCTTCGATGGGAGGCTCCGATCCACCGAAGGTGGCCACACGAGGGGGCAAGTGGTGGTAGGCACTCTGATTGGACTCGCCGACGTCGATCGGGGCCACTGTAATTACTAATTGCCACCGTGCCTTAATTAGCGATTCACGTCGTTGGTTCATCAGCGTTTTCTGACCCTGGCCCGCCACTTTCTTCCTACGATCCAGAGCCGTTTTTCGATCGGGATTCGCGAAAGCCGGCCGATTACGGACGTTTCTCCGATCCGCGCTGGGCGGCGGATACGCTTCGAGGGGCACGGGGGGGTTCCCCATACGCGGGAACCTTCCAGCTCAGCGATTGCTTCATTAGACAGGTGCACCTGCGCCGCATCCTCCTGGGCTCCCGTCCCTTTCCGTCGGTTTCGGCGTCATTATTGCTTCGTGTCCTCTTCTCTGTGGGAATGATACTTCCTCGGGGCGCGTCTCGAGGTGGCGAGAGTTTTATTCGATTTCTGCCACGCGATTTGCATAGTGGTCGAAGGGGGCTTGAATGTTTTGCGAGCTCTTAGCATATTCGGGGACAGAAGCTTCAGATCTGTTGCATGTAGGTATAATATGTGGGGAAGGGAATTTGGTGAATGCGAAACTGTATGGCGACCGATTTATTTTGATTATTTTTTAGGTGGGTTGTGAAATGTGTTGGCTAACGTGGATGAGTCTTTTACGGGAATATAGTGAAGCAAATTCATCTGGAATTTTTCTAAGTCTGTACGAAAATTATTATACACCTCGGAAGAATATAATGTATAATGTCAGGGCAAGAACTTCGTAAATTCCCTCAGACTTAAGTGCCCATTCTACTTTGTTGGTTGAAAAACAGGCCTATTTCCATGAATTCTTTTTTCAAAAACCAATGTATAGATTTTAATGATTTTTTTTGTTAAATGTATATTATTACTTGTTGTATAGAATTGTATTTTTAATATTAGCAAAATATAATTACAAATGTGTGGATTTAAGCAATGTTTGTGCATCAGGAAGAACATAGGCCCTCTGTGGAAGTCCTTTTCGGCGTCAAAGTGGTTCTAAAATGATAACAAATAAAATGGTTATGTCCTATAGGGGTGTTCGCATACAGTGGGCTAGAATTATCCAGGTATCAAAAAATAGTTTTTGTTCCATTCACAAGAAACATCGAAAATTAGGCAAAAAGTCTGGAACTGTTTCTTTATAAGGCCGGTATTTTGTAACCACTGTTGATAAATCAATAATTCTAGTCTGCAGGACATAATCAGTCTATTTTTATCATTTTAGGACTACTTTAAAGCCGACGAGGAGTTCCGCAGTGTTCTCACAGAGGTACAAATATTGCGATTTAAATCCATACCATTGTAATTATATTGTGGAAACACGAAAAATACTATTCTATACAGCAAGGAATAATAAACATTCAACCAAAAGCAAGCATGAAAATTCGTACATTAGTCCTTGAAAAAAATTCATAAAAATAGGCCTCTTTTTCGACCGACAAAGTAGAATGGATCCTTAAGATAATAATTCTATAAGCCAATATTTCCAATTTCCATTCTGTGCCTTCAAATTGCATCTCTCACTCAAAGACACCTCCAAACTCTGTTAAAGATTTTATCCACAAAGCCCCAAGAAAAGAAACAAAATAGAGATAAAAATCAAACTACGATCAAGGAATCAAACCAAGCCAAACCAAGTCAAACAAGCCCAAACCAAGTCAAACACGCCCAAACCAAGTCAAACACGCCCAAACCAAGTCAAACAAGCCCAAACAAATCCTTTAAATCAAAGCTCACTGCTATCCTGCTCTGCCTACTAAACCAATTTCAAGGATTTCACCAATAAAACATTGAATCAAACACGGCCAAACCACTTCAAATGCTTCAAATCAAAGCTCACTGCTATCCTGCTTTGTCTACTAAACCAATTTCAAGGATTTCACCAATAAAGCATTGAATCAAACACAGCCAAACCACTTCAAATGCTTCAAATCAAAGCTCACTGCTACCCTGCCCTGCCTAATAAACCAATACCCCGAATTCAGCCCCTTTTCACCCCTCACCTTAAGCCCACCCTCTACTCCACGTGTCCCCCCGTTTCTTCCTCCAGCACGCACGTCACGCAGGACACAAGAAAATTCCTGCGCTGACTCCTGTGTGCGCTCAGTGCCGCAAAAAAATAAACCGTCGGTTCGGTTCTCGATAACCACCGTGCACGCCAGTGGTTGCGCCGACAGGAAGGTAAGCGAAGGGCAGAGAGTCGTGAAACGGAGAGGATGCCTGCTGGAAATGCAGAAGGAGGGGTGGAGGGAGCGGGACAGAAAGAATGGCGAAAAGGGACGGGGCGAGAGAGGAGCAGGCCCTTCCTCCTAGTTGGTCCACATTAATTAACCTGCTCTCTTAATTGCGCGGCTTGTTTATTACATGGCCACGGCCATTTGTCGACGGCTGGCTTGGCCGTGCTCCTGCGCCGCATAGAGCTATTATCCGATCTCTACTGTCCTCCCTGCGTTCGGTGCGCGTATGTATACCGATTCTCCAGGGCCTCGCGCAATCTACATACGGGCTGGGTGCATTCCTGTCCCTCGATCCCGCCAAATGAAGGATATTTGTTTGCTCAGGATCAGTGGCGTGTTTTCGGGCATGATGCATGACTGGCGCTAATGAACCGAGCGCAGTCTTTCGTGCACACGCTTCAGACTTTCTCGCCGGGCATTGTGCGGGGTGAATATGGCTCGTTTGCATGTGTTTCTTGAGCGGGGGTGAAGGGTTCCAGGTGAGGATACACGGTAGTGGTAAAAGGAGGAGTGAAACTGCGAACGGTGAGAGGAACAAGAGGAATAAGGTAGTTTCATCCACGATGCGATTTTACATGAGGCTTTTCTATCGTGAGGCAACAATCTCGGAAACAACTAAATGCGAATAATGGAAATAGTCGCGAGAGATGAGATTTTTGAAAAAGTATCGTGAAACTTGTCTCTTGAGAGTCTAATTTCATGAAAATAATTAAAAAATAATGAAATTTTTGTCTCGTGGATTTGCACCTTTAGAAAAAATTATATCTTGAAATTTATATCCCATAGATTGGGGGTTGTAAACTAGATTTGTGGTATTATGATGATACTATAACACTAAGTGGGTGCAAAAGTTCGTGCATTCGCTATTAGGTGATGTTAGGTTGTAGGGAAATATTTAATTTCATTAATCTACTGGTACTTTTCCTAAAAAAAATAGAAAAAGGTCATAGATATCTAAAGAAAATACTTTGATTACAAAAGCATGCAATATATTTTTACTTTGATTCAATAAAGAGAACGACCTTTTGCACCGACCGTAAAGCCTACTTAATAACTTAGTTATTGATAAATATTTTTAAATAAAAAAATTACGATGCACGGTACTAGATGCAATCTCTAAAAGGAAACAAGATTTTTTGAGAAATGTGTTATAGCTTTTGAGTAAAAAATTTCCAAAGACCACCCTTTTTTCGGCCTCCTGACTGAGCATCACCCCTTAAGAATATACAGGAATTTTAAACTCTCTTTTCACCACCACTGTATTTAGTACACACATCAGCAGTGAGTTGTGATGTTGCACACGTGTGAATCGTGAATTCAATTGCACTTGATTCTATCACTATCAAGGGATCATCACTTCAATTTTCCAAGTAAATTGTAGTGGTTTTTATTTGACTACTTTGGGGGTGTTTGGAAGTTTGATGTTGTCGTCACGCAGACTCTACTTCATTTTTCGTCCTTTCGTGCAAAATTGCAGGCCAACGCTCTCTACCACTAAATAGTCAGGCAAACCAGCCTAATATAAAACTAGAAGCTCTGTTCAACATTATTTCAGCAGGGAAAGTCACATCTATAAACATATATAACACTTGATTTCAAAGGAATTTCTTCTCAAATAAAAGTAACGTTACATATTAAGGGAGGTTTCTGGCTTGTTGAGCCAAAAAACGTTCGATTTTTCACCAATTTTTTGTGCGAAAAGTATTAAATATAGAATGTTGATTTTTGGTATGTTGACTAAGCGGTCTTTATTGAACATAAAAATATTTTTTAAAGTTTGACAAAACATGGTAGTGGGAGTGGGATGAGCCACGTATGTCGGTGCGCGGACGATGACATTCTTCGCTTGCGGAAGTCGTAAGTCTCGGACAGGTGATCTGAAGCAAAAAAATGAAACATATTTTTACTTTGTACAATATTGTGCATAAGTTGAACTAGAATCAAGAAGAAAAATTGGAAAATAAGACAATAGTGAGCGATCGAAGGGAAGTTTGTTTTTTTACCAACAATTTTTGCAGTTTTTTGTTCATTAAATAAAAACGTTTGAATATTTTTGGATAATTCTAGTTCAACTTATACACAATATTGTACAAAGTAAAAATATGTTTCATTTTTTTGCTTCAGATCACCTGTCCGGGACTTACGACCTCCGCAAGCGAAGAATGTCATCGCCCGCGCACCGATATACGTGGTTCATTCCACTCCGACTACCATGTTTTGTCAAACTTTAAAAAATATTTTTATGTTCAATAAAGACCGCTTAGTCAACATACCAAATATCAACATTCTATATTTAATACTTTTCGCACAAAAAATTGGTGATAGATCGAACATTTTTTGGCTCAACAAGGCAGAAACCTCCCTTAATCGTAAACATAATAAACAATCAACTTTCCATGGAGGGAACGTAATTTCGTAATTTGGATTTATTACGCTAGGGTGGCCCTTATTTCTCAACCTCCAATTTTTCACCCCCTAGTATGATTCCATTTCATAAAAAAATCCCTGAAGAAGTTTACTGCAATCGGACAATAAGAAACGGTGCAAAGGAATACAAAGAAACATTTCAAGACGTATAAAGAAGGGCCACCTTATTATCACACATTGCCTAATAAGTTAGAATTAAAAAAAAACTGTGCAAGCGATCGAATCGATTCGAGTCCACTCGAGGATATTCTCTGCAGCAGTGTTACGGGTCGAATCATCGGCAAAGAATTCCCTGGCTGGCAGTTGACCAGGGTATATTTTGCAACGACCCCGTTTGTAAACGTAAGGGAAATTGTGCGTGAAGCTCGCCGATCGCACGCGCACCTGAGCGGATTAGACATCAGTTATGCGAGAGCATACCGCGGATAGACGCATGCTGGTGATCGGGATAATTATCCGGCATTTTCCGCGAGCACTCAGCCGTGTGCACTGACATTTTGACATTAACCTGGGCAATTGGAAAACAGAAATCAGGCACGCTCTATTCTAGCTGGTTCTACTTGCTTAGCGAAGCAGGTGTTAATGAAATCTTCTGTAATCGCAGGAAGGGAAAATTGTTCGGCCTTTAAATGAAAGTAGAATGGCGTGTCTACGGTTCCTTGCTGGTAAAATACGTGATAGTTGAGAAGGAAAATTTGTTATTTAGAACTGTGTTGATTTGCAGGTTTGTTATGGTTGCGTCAGTGTTGCATAGTAGGGTGAAGCAAAACTATATAGGCGAAAATTTAAATTTAAATTTTCAGTTGGCCTGGGTGCGGGATAGTTGTCTTTTGATTAACCAAACACAACTGTAAAAAAATTTTTGGAAAATATTCATGACTGCAGCTTTCTTTTTCTCCTAAAAATGATCATATAATCATATAATCATATAATCATATAATCATATAATCATATAATCATAATCATGTAATCATGTAATCATATAATCATATAATCATATAATCATATAATCATATAATCATATAATCATATAATCATATAATCATATAATCGCATAATCATATAATCATATAATCATAATCGTATAATCATATAATCATATAATCATATAATCATATAATCGTATAATCGTATAATCATATAATCATATAATCATATAATCATATAATCGTATAATCATATAATCATATAATCATATAATCGTATAATCATGTAATCATATAATCATATAATCATATAATCATATAATCGCATAATCATATAATCATATAATCATAATCGTATAATCATATAATCATGTAATCATATAATCATATAATCATATAATCATATAATCGTATAATCATATAATCATATAATCGTATACATAATCATATAATCATTTTTAGGAAAAAAAGGAACCTTTATTTTTCCAAAATTTGTTTACAGTTGTGTTTGGTTAATCAAAAGACAACTATCCCGCACCCAGGCCAACTGAAAGATCAAATTTAAATTTTCCGCTCCGCCCTATTGCACAGGGTTGCTCGTGAGCTTTGTGAAACAAGTTCCCCAAAACTACTTTAAGTGTCCCAAAATAGAATTCACTTTTTTTAACCTTCTGCTCTGCAAGAAAATTGTGTCTCACTCCAAATTACTTCCTCCCGAAATATTTTCAGAAAAGAATCACTCTAATTCCGTTCCTTGACGATCAAGGAACTCGCAAAGAAAGTTTCGCAATTTCGCAAATTATTAATTAACAGCCGCATTCCTTTCATTTAATACAATTCTTTAAAGGAACACGTAGCGTTCAAATGCAGCCTACGGAGTTCCCCAGTTGTTAACTGGGAAAGCGATCGATCCAGAAAGCAATCGTGTCCAGGCAAAAGGAAGGATTCTTTTGGGGTATCAATCAGAGACATCCCATTGGGACTTTTGCGCCACGAGGCTGAAGTAAAGGTAGTCCCGCGAGCTAATTGATACTCGAACGCCAAAGATAATGGCAGAAGCAGACCGCGCCGCGTATCCTCGTGCCGCGAGCGTCGATTATGAAATCACGAGCTGGTAGGTGGTCCCAGACGATTAGTGCTCTTGGCAACGTTTAACCGGCCGCGAATTTCCTCTCGTCTCCCTTGCACGTGTCTTCTGCGTGCACGTGTGTACGCGTTACTCAGAATGCACCATCAAGCCCATTAACTAATCCAGAGAGTCAGTTTACTAATATGGATGATCGAGCGTCTGGGGAACTAGAGTAAATGCAGTTTCATTACGACGCCGAGGAATTCTGTACAGGCTCTCGAATGGCTGGCAAGTATATACAGTGTACATGAAATTACTTCTGAAGCCATTTGCACCAGTCGAAGCTGGTGTAGGTTTTTGTGTGTGTTTACAGTAATAGCGTGGATCGCAGTGTGCGTGGGTGAAGTGTAATGCAGATTTGTGTAATTCAGTGGAATGTAGGGTTTGTCGGTTTTAAAAACCGGTTTTTTCACAATTTTGTAAATTTCGAAAACCGGTTTTTAAATTAAAAAAGAAGCGGTTTATATACTAGACTTAATATGAAAAAATGAATTAATTATTTGATTAAAAACGTTAACATTTTGACTTGAAATCGCCTCGGACACAAGCATATTGTAGTTTACTGTAAAACTAATCTTCATGAGTTCATATTTTCAGAAGAAAAATACTAAATGAAATAAAGATTTGTAATTTATATTTTGTACGGATTTTAGTTATTTTAGTTTTTTTCCCCATTCGGTTTTGTATGCAGTGTATTTTATTGTGCTGATTTTTGTAGATCCAGAAATATTAAGTGAATTTAAAAATGGTACGGATTTTAGTTATTTTAATTTCTTTTATTTATTTGGTTTTGTATAGAAACAGTATATTTTATTTTGTTATATTTTTGTAATTACATAAATATTAGAAAACACTGAACATTTTTAAAATAAGTGCTGATATTTTTTTGTAAAAATTCGAAAACCGGATTATTATTTGTATAAACCCTAGTCGAATGGTCATTTTTAGTAGCAGATATAGGAAAAAATGGAAAAGTGAAGGAAGTTGTGGTAAAAATTAAATTTACAGAAATGACGAACAAAAATAAATCAATGATCTTAAGAATGTGGCATTGTACCATTTATTGTCGTGACAAATTTATTTGTCCAGCTTCAGAAGATTGTCTATGAAGAGTGGTGCCACGAGAATGGTGCTGATAGAGGCGGTAAAAAACGACAATATTCTTGCGATGTATGTGCTAAGTAGCATCACTTTGCTCCACTGTCATTAAATTAGGTTTGTTTAAGTTGATTCTATAGATTCTGTTATCAAAACTTCACTTCTTTTAAAGAATTAAAGCGAATCGAATATTTCTCACTTTTTGGTTTTTTGTTTGCAGAAGAAAGATTTTTATGTTTGGTTTTATTTGTTATTATTAATGTTTAAGCCCCAAAGGGGGTGTAGTTACAAATGTATAATACAAAACTAGATTTTTAATAAACAACATTATCTACTTTTTTTAAATGATTCCTTGACAATTTGTATACAAATTTTCACGAAGATTTTCGCAAAGATAGGATAATTCTCATTTCCATAATACTTCGTGTTCAAATCAAAGAATTCTATTGTTTCCTGCGGAAGAAGAAATTTGAAATTTTTAAGAGGAGTGGAATTTGTGAATTTAAAACGAAGTTGTCAATTTCTACACTGACTTAAATCCTTCAATAATACGTACATATTATGAATATAACACATGTATATTAAAGCATACAACGAGATACAAAAAAGTAATATCGATCTGCTTGATCAGAGTTCAAGAAAAGAGTGAAGTGTGAGAGAGGAGGGAAATGAGGACTGTATATGGTCAGACGCAGTTTGCAAACCAGTATGACGAAACATACACGGCTATAACTTTTCAGGCATGCATTATTTCATAAATTCTTGCAAGTAAGAGTTATCCACACTGATGAGAATATTGGAAATATGCGCTTGTTTTGCAAGAATTTAGTTTCAAGTTCTGACACGACTTACACAAGGGTGGTCATTTTACTTCATTATTTAATATCGAACGACTTGGTTCTATACAGAGTTGGGCAAAATGTAATCTAATTACAAATTACCATTAAAATGTAATTCTGTAATTGATTACACAATTACATTGACAAAATTGTAGTCCACTACCAAAATTAACAATCACAGAAAATAATGCATAATCAATTACACAATTACATTGACAAAATTGTAGTCAGCTACCAAAATTAACAATTACAGAAAATAATGTGTAATCAATTACAAAATTACATTGACAAAATTGTAGTCAATTACAAAATTACATTGACAAAATTGTAGTCAATTACCTAAATTAACAATTACGGAAAATAATGTGTAATCAATTACACAATTACATTGACAAAATTGTAGTCAGCTACCAAAATTAACAATTACAGAAAATAATATGTAATCAATTACACAATTAGATTGACAAAATTGTAGTCAACTACCAAAATTAACAATTACAGAAAATAATGTGTAATCAATTACAAAATTACATTGACAAAATAGTAGTCAATTACCTAAATTAACAATTACGGAAAATAATGTGTAATCAATTACACAATTACATTGACAAAATTGTAGTCAGCTACCAAAATTAACAATTACAGAAAATAATATGTAATCAATTACACAATTAGATTGACAAAATTGTAGTTAACTACCAAAATTAACAATTACAGAAAATAATGTGTAATCAATTACAAAATTACATTGACAAAATAGTAGTCAATTACCTAAATTAACAATTACGGAAAATAATATGTAATCAATTACACAATTAAATTGACAAAATTGTAGTCAACTACCAAAATTAACAATTACAGAAAATAATGTGTAATCAATTACACAATTATATTCACAAAATTATAGTCAGCTACCAACATTAATAATTACAGAAAATAATGTGTAATCAATTACACAATTACATTTTACTCGTAATTTGTAATTAGATTACATTTTGCCCAACTCTGGTACCATAGGTCGTTGAAATGTCTAATCATCTGCTATTTTAAAGAAGCATAGCACACCATTTAAAAAAATAGAGGTAACCTTAACATCTCCAAAAACCATCCAATCACAAAAAATTATTACTCCCAAGTTACGGCCCCCTCGGCCCGCACAACTTTTGTAAATAAATTTGTTCACATCCCTAAAAATACTGGTGTTATCCCAGGTGATCAAAGTTATTCCCTCATCCCGTAGTAAACTCGCACATCTGCAGTGGCAATTCAATAAAACCATACTAATGGATATGTAATGCCCCAAGAATTTATTTACTTCACAAGAGATGCATGCAACTGTCCAAATAAAAATCGATTTAATGAAAACGTAGCACAAACTGGAGCACAAAGATCACCAGCGCGCACAGTCGATTCAATGGTGTCGCTGGGGTCAAGCATGCTTAAGTACCCGGGTGTGTACGGTTCGTAAGTTCCATGGTATTCCAGACTACATTCAGCCGAGCCTTCGAATACGCTCTCGTGTCAAGAGGTGAAGGTCTAACACGGCCTTGAAGAGCATCGTACGTTCCACAACACGTTCTCCACTATTTCCCCATCGGATCTCGTGATTCTCTTCCGTGAACACCAAATCGGTTGCCTCTTCATACGCCAGCTTCAATCACCGGAAGCTACTAGCTAATAATACAGAAGGCTCCCGCCAATAATACAGAAGGAACCGGACGATTAAAAAGAGCGAAGCTCCACGATGTATCTGCATAATAGATAATCAAAATCTATTGTACTTCTGAAGGAGCACTAATGAGTGCTACATTCTCGCACGTTCTGCTGTAATATATTACATTTGTTAAGTGACTTAATAAAGGTCAGTCGCAAATTTGAATAATAAAGAAAGAAAGTGTGCTAACTTTTCCACAAAGGGTTGCATCGTATTCAAAGCTTGTAATGAGGAAAATCACGTGACATCTGGCATGTCTGATGAATTACTGTTTCTTCTACTTATTTTAAGGGTTCTACGTGATAATATGAGACTACACTTGTGGTTCATTTAGGTGAATACCGTAGGTATTTTCCAATAGAAATTGAGAGATATTTATCGATATTATTTTGTATAATTTGGCAGTCAGTAAGGAATTAAGGTTCCTGCTATGTGGATATGGATGTCGCTTCAAAGTTATCCCTGCACAAATTGTAATGACTGATTTAAAGAGAAATTCCTTTGACGTAAATTATGAATTAGATTCTGGCAAATCTGTGCACCAAAATTTCGCCAAATTCCAGAGGAATCGAACCTGAACTTTTTTTCTGTCATTACGGGAGAGACGCCGTACTTTACGCAAAATTGTCACCCTGTCTAAATTTTGCAATGGAATGTTTTTCCAAGGAAAGGTATTATTAGTCGAACATCTTTTATTACTACTTGCATTGAAAAAAGTCAAAATTTACATATTTGTCACCCTTCAAAAATTGAAACTAAAACATCATTTTGGGAATAGAGACGCCGCACTTCCGGGAGTGAGGCGGTAGACTTATCTGGAAAAACAGCAAAATCTTTGAAAGTAATAAGAGAAACATGTTATGGCTTGATTAACTTAACTCATATCAACAGCCTAAAACGAATAAAATCGACAGTGTGGCATCTCTCCCATAATTCCTCTACTTCAGAGTATCTAAATTATCCTAATAACCAATTATTTAAATAACGGATCAAATAAAAGTTCCTTTAACTTTAGATTATTTGACGATTAAACATAACCCGAGTCAACTTCATTCGACAAGTGACGAATAATTTTTTCAACTTTTATTCCTTATTCGAATTTTTATTTAAATACAAATTTTGCCCATCTCAGCCCTACTTCTGTTTCCCAAAGTCGATGGAGACTTTCTAAAGTCTACGTAATTCTCGCCAAATCAATCCTGCCTCACATCATCTCTTCGGCCTGAAATGTGGACCAATGTCAACCACACATTGTCTGTCCACTTTTCTGAGTACCTTCTCACGCATTCCTCTTATTCTATATTCCCAGAATTGACCTATCAATCGTGCCTATACTTCTGTACGCTGCAGACTGATTGTCCTTCACTCATACCTTCACACCTACTTTCAACTCATTTAATCCTCTCTTCTCACCGTTCTCAGTCGTCCCCTTCTTAGTCTTAAGGGGGTATATCCGTTTAAACCCTCGGAAAATGTGTACATTTTGTGGATTTTTTCTACAAGTCAACGGTTTGATGCAGATTTCCCGTTTTTTTACTATCTTTACATAGTATTATGAACTACTTAAAAAAAAAGTTTCAGTTAAAAAACTATTGTTTTTCGGAAGTTACGGATACATATCGGAAAGTCTCACGATTTTAGACGGCTAAACGGTGGGCCTGAAAACAGCAGTGACGCACAATAACATCTTCTTATAAAGTATGTCAATAGCTATCGTCCAACAGGGCCGATTTTGAAAATTTCGAAAAATAAAGAAATGCTGAGAGGTCAAAGGTAAACTTACATTTTTCTAAGAGAAAAGGCCACCTGTTTTCTTTACAAATAATAAACAAGGAATCGGAATAAAAAAAGCCCTCGTTGGACGATGTGGAATCTTATTACGGTCCTGCATGCAAAATTGGTTGAACGTAGCGCGAGTTTTTAGGCCCACCGTAATGAAAAATATAGTTCCGCTGCGATCGGTGGCGCCGCCCCGTGCTAGCTGGGTTGTTTCATTCAAATGCCTATAACTCCGTCAATTTTCCGAATTTTTCCGTCGGACTTATTTTATAATATTTCTAAAACACCAATCTATGAAAATATGTGAAAAGAAAAAATCCGATCTAACTACATTTTGCCCATCTCTGGTCTTAAGTCCAATTTCTTTTAATCCCCCGCGCAGCTGCTGTTCACACTGCTGCGAGAAGCTGGCGAACTCCGACCCGTTGCGCCACTTTTTCGCGATTAGTCACGAGCTATTTTCTCGATCGGTGCAAAAGGTTGCGCGAGACGGTGAGAACGGGGATGCATAATGATGGAGATCGATTTGCTCGGACGCAGAGTCGATTGGCATTGCGGCGCGAGCAGTGCGTCGCTCGTGAATGTCAAGAGCCGAGATTCTTGGAATTCCAGCTCGCTCACACCGCGCGTACACGCTGGAACACCATGAAGAGGCTATCGCCGATGCCTCCTCGATTAATATCGCTTATCACTGGCTTGTCTACGGTCGTTATTTTTCCGCAGCCTTGCAGGCTGATAAAGTGGATTAAGCTTTATTGACAGTGACACGCCGCAGCGATTCTTCTGGCGGGATTTTACGACGAGTCGAAGGATGAGGCTCTGTGATGCCTTCGAACGGATCTTTGGATTACGGGCTTCGTTAATTAAGTTTGTTCTGTTGTTCCTTATGAATGCAGCCAGCCGTCGAAGACTTCGCGTTTGATTGAATTATCAGATAAGCTGCGCTGTCGCGTCAGTGGTGATAATGCCGCCACGATACGGAGTTGATTAAATTTCGTTTAAAAATAATGGGTCGCGTTTGTTGGGACGGAAGCGCTTACTTGAAGTTTGCGCTTGGTCAGTGGGAATCTTGGTGGAGTTGTAGAATTGAAATCTGTGAGAATGAGAGTTGCTTGACTAGGAAAAATTGTAGGTACTTTTTTATTAAAATAATAATAATGGTTTGCTTTGTTTGTAGTTAATTACGTAAGTTGTAATTCTTAGAGTATTCCCAGTATACAAATTTGAGAGCTGAAAATTAATTTTAATGACTGAAATTCAACATCTTCTGGCGGTGACGTTATGCACAAGTGTCCCCCACTGAACGGGAGACTTGTTCAGTGAACTGTAACAGTAAATAAACTTTCTAAAAAATATTTATCATCTATGTCAATAACATGAAATAAAGGGAATATCATAAAAGGAAAGTAAACTGTAACTAACTTGATAGAATTACTGAAAAAAAATAAAACCGAAGAATTAAACTCTATGACATAAAACAACGTAAATGCATTCTTAAAAAACAAACATTTTCCTTCTCACTTTCTTTGCCGTATTTTTCTTTTTGGAGAATTTTCAGTCGTTCAAGCATCCCACCTCACACACTGATCAAGTATCCCTCAGTGCACTCGATTTGAAAAATATGAAAAATAACACTTACCTTAAATATTTAAATCAATCAGTAAATAGCATTAATAGGCCAGAAATTGCTGTTTTTTACTTAATATATTTCAAATCGTTGGAAATGTAACATTTACTCGAAAGGGAGGATGAACAAGCAGACCGAAATATTTACGTTTTGGCTGCAAATAAGCTTCTAACAACATTATTCTATACTCCCAAAAGAGAGTTGCAACGTGAAGTGTTGCGATAATGCAAACATTATCACGATAGAGTGACAGCAGACACAAATTGCCAATTTATTAATTAAAAACTGATGTGATCATGTACTACTATTTTACCATTATTATTATTATTATTATTATTATTATTATTATTATTATTATTATTATTATTATGAATTTTTTTACGAGTTTCAATTCAGTGTTTTGAAGATATAAAGTGGACTTATTGATCAAGCTGTAATTTTTCGACTATTATTCATCGTTGGGGGTGTAAAACCCTTTAGTGTACAAAATACATTATGGTTACTATTGTGATTATTATTGTGCACCACATTTAAACATCTTTTGCTCAACATTACGAGCACGTACACAGTCCAGTCAGTTTTTCAATTGTTTCTATGCATTACATGGAACTACTTTCTGCATTGTAATATGTAATACATAAAATAATGTATACTAGTACTTTCTTATATCGAGTTTTTTCTTGCTTTGCCAAACGTCATTGCGTGATAATTGTTACTCACTGTAGTAGAGGCTTTAAAATATGAAATTAAATAGAATAAGAAGTTAGATATACATATTGTGCACAAACCATTTTCATTCATCAATTATTCCTAAAACAAACCAGAGTTTAAATAATATATTTTGTCCTTTAATTTTGGTGGTTCTAAGTCATTAACGTACAACTAAGAATTACTCCAGATTTCATTTCTTTACTCATGAAAAATCCAGTTTTTCCTCCACACGCCTGCAGACCCACAATTAGCCAAGCAACGCTGTAATTCTATTAATTATTCATCCCTTCCCCAGCTTTTAACAGTTCTCATCACACCCTTGACATTTCCCCGCTATTACCCCTCAGCGACGCCTTTGAAAAACATTTCCCATCGCCTGAATCTGGCCATTACGAGCGACCGTTTCGTCCAGTAATTACCCTATCCATCAGTCAGCTGATTGGCCATTACCAGCTACCGTTTGCTCCGAACGAGAGGAAGTTGTGTCCCAGAAGTAAAATCGCGAAACGAGGGGAGGGCCAGATAAAGGGTCATCCCTGGAGAATAGAAGCAATTAGACTCTATTCAATGCTGCGCTGTAGGCTCTTTGATGCAATCGCATCTCGCGAGTTCACCTCGGTGGATGCACGATAGAGGAGGCCTTCTTATTAACGTTCCATCCTTCCTCGCGGTGTTTACGTAACGGCCGTGCTTCTTGCATTTGGCACCGCGTGGTACCCCGTCCAAGCCTGGCGAACCGTGAAAACCGCAAGGTAGCTACGTTGGGTTCGCGAAAGAACCTGGAATCTCCGGCGATAATTGCTCTTCCGTAGCACATCATCGCACAAACTCGATGCCTGAAAAAGGTCGCGTTGCTTCCTGAATTGATTGTATTCTACATTATCTTGCAGATGAGTTCTCTGGTATTATCTCGTTAGAATGATTTGTTAGAATCATTCATTGAAGTTAGAATCGGGCATTCATTAGTATCCGTAAGCTGAGTCTGTGTTTTCATTGTGTTTACGAAAGCAGGTGGCAGAATTTTACCGAAATTTTCGGGGTGAATGTCTTCGTTTTGGATTGGTTTAAGATGTTTAGAATACTTTAGCTTTTTTTTAGAAAGACAGTATATAGGTACCACACATTCACTGGTAGAGGTATCTGTCAGATACAAAGAATCATTAAACTCTTGATGCAGAACCTGCACAAAGAAGTTTGGAAACCAAATCAAGTGGAATGGATATGCCAATAATTTTGTGATTCACTGTTTGCAAATACTGTTTCATTCAGCATGATACATTTACAAGTTTAAATCTGAGTTTGCAATATGTTTGATTTTCTGGCATATGTAGAACTATTCTGTGTCATTTGAAGAAGACACTTAATTACTGTCACAAATTTAATATGACAACTGGGGAATGCACTTCACCAGCAGCACATTCTCAGTTTCCCAAACATTCTGCTTAATACTACTAAGATATCTGAAAAATTCTCCAAATAAGTATGATTACATGCATCGGAAAATATAAAACAATTATAATTCCTTTATTTATACTCAAATTGTATACACTTTTAATTAAGTCGCAAAAGCTCTGAGATAAAGTTTGAACATTTTAGAATATATGTTCATCGTTGAAAATGAACGTTTAAAGTATCATCATGTTTAAAAGAACTTTTGAAAGATAAACAGTTCCAGAAGAAGTTTTCTGCTTAAAAAAACATAACTTTATTTGTTTTTAATATTTTTAGCTATTGCTGGTTATAGTCTTAAGATATGCTACTTTAATAAAGAAAACCATATTTAATAATTAATATTCCCCTCACCAGATTACCAATATCATTTTCAATGATGCCTCAAACCTGTTTCACCTGAAAGTCAACTTCTGGGTTAGGTGAAACTCCTCTAACGCCGGAGCATATTTCTATCAAAGTCCCACTCGCTCAGCCCTGTCCTATAAAAATATTCATTTGCACAATCAGCGAGCCTAGCCCCTTGCAAGTGGCATTCGACGCCAGTAAAACTAACTCACCTAAAGAATTTCCCGGGATACCTACTACTGAAAAGTGCACGAGACTTCACGAAGATTGATCACTGCTAATCACAGTGCAGATTAGAGAAACCACCGCTAATTGCTTAAACATCGATGAGGAAAAGTCCCCGCGCCAAAGTGGCCCAGGATCGCCGCTCATTAAGCCCGCGCAAGGTGAGAGGATCTGAGCTAGCTCTCTTTCAAGAGAAAGGGCGGAATTGAATTCTCTCGAGCCGCTGGCCACGACCTTGATTCAGCAGGTGCACTTCCTGAAGATTGTTCCGGCCGATAACTGTCGATCGTCGATCACTTAGCATTCGCGTCTCCTGTTACACCCGGGACGTGCTGCAACATTATAGAAAGCGTCGGTGAAAGCGTGGCAAAATTTGATACATCGTTTGAGACCCCGCCTCGTAGCCAGTGATTTGCTCGAGCATATTGAAATTCATCGAAGCACTGACAATCTACCATGGACACTTTATTTTTCTTCTGTCGCAGTTATGCACTGCGTGTCTCTGAAGAGATGGTACAGCCCGAAAGAAAGTTGTTGGGGATAAAGGTAGAAGGATAGAGGGGGAAGGAGGAGGAATGCGTTTCGTTCTGTTGGTGGACTCATCAGTGAAGCAGGGAATGCACCTGAAAGCTAAGCTCAAACGTAGCATAGCATAGCATAACATAGCACAGTATAGCTTAGTTTAGCTTAACATAGCATAGCTTAGCTTAGCTTAGCATAGCATAGCATAGCATAGTATAGCTTAACTTAGCCTAACTTAGCTTAGCTTAGCTTAGCTTAGCTTAGCTTAGCTTAGCATAGCTTAGCTTATCATAGCATAGCTCAGCTTATCTTAGCTTAGGTTAGCTTAGCATAGCATAGCATAGCTTAGCTTAACTTAGCTTAGTTTAGCTTAGCATAGCATAGCTTAGCTTATCATAGCATAGCATAGCATAGCTTAACTTAACATAGTTTTGCCTAGCTTAGCTTAGCTTAGCTTAGCATAGCATAGCATAGCTTAGCATAGCTTAGCTTAGCTTAGCTTAGTTTAGCTTAGCTTAGCTTGGCTTTGCTTAGCTTAGCTTGACTTAGCTTAGCTTAGCTTGGCTTAGCTTAGCTTAGCTTGGCTTAGCTTAGCTTAGCTTGGCTTAGCTTAGCTTAGCTTGGCTTAGCTTAGCTTAGCTTGGCTTAGCTTAGCATAGCATAGCAGATCTTAGCTTATCATAGCATAGCATAGCTTATCTTAGCTCAGCTCAGCTTGGCTTAGCTTGGCTTAGCTTAGCTTAGCATAGCATAGCATAGCATAGCATAGCATAGCATAGCATAGCATAGCATAGCATAGCATAGCATAGCATAGCATAGCATAGCATAGCTTAGCTTAACTTAGTTTAGCCAAGCTTAGCTTAGCTTAGCATAGCATAGCATAGCATAGCATAGCTCAGCTCAGCATAGCTTAGCTTAGCTTAGGTTCGCTTAGCTTAGCTTAGCTTAGCTTAGCTTAGCTTAGCATAGCATAGCTTAGCATAGCATAACATAGCATAGCTTAGCATAGCATAGCATAGCATAGCATTGCTTAGCTTAGCTTAGCTTAGCTTAGCATAGCATAGCATAGCATAGCTCAGCTCAGCATAGCTTAGCTTAGCTTAGGTTCGCTTAGCTTAGCTTAGCTTAGCTTAGCATAGCATAGCTTAGCATAGCATAACATAGCATAACATAGCATAGCTTAGCATAGCATAGCATAGCATAGCATTGCTTAGCTTAGCTTAGCATAGCTTAGCATAGCATAGCATTGCATAGCATAGCATTGCTTAGCATAGCATAGCATAGCATAGCTTAGCTTAGCTTAGCATAGCATAGCATAGCTTAGCATCGCATAGCATAACATAGCATAGCATAGCATAGCTCAGCTTAGCTTCCAGGTGGATCCCCGGCTTAAGGCATATCTAGCAGACCCTGCCTTAGACGTTGAGGATACTTGTAGTAAAGATGAAATTTCTATATACAGGGTGTAAAAAAGGGTGTAAAACTTCAGACGCTTATAGTTCTCATTCAGAGGAGTAACAAAGGCTCTAAAACCTCAACATAGGTCCTAAAACCAATCGTAGTTAGCGTACAGCGTAGTGTAGTTTGCAGCGATGTCTGTCCGAACTATATATACATGTACTCATGAGCGATGCCACGCGTAAGTGCACGCGTACTCACTGAATCTTTAACACTGATTCATTCGGAAATGAAGTTCCATATGAAAGAACGTTACTCTATTAATATTCTTTCATGTATCAGGTCGGTGCAAAGTTCCTCCGCTGACTGTCAGGTGACGTTAGGTGTACGGAAAGACATATCCTTTTTGTTACACCTACTTGTAGTTTTACCAGAAAGGTGGCCAAAGTTCGTAGATGGTCAAGGAAAATACTTTGATTAAAGTATTGATTTTGGTCTAATAAATAATAGGACCTAATAGAATCACCTGCTTCCGGATTGTACCACCAGTTCGGAGACACCCTGTGCATGCAGAATTGTTACCGTTCCTTACAAACACGCCATTTCATCGACGATACAGTAACTCCTCCCCGCCAGTAGTACCTTTCAGGAGTACCTTTCATCGCCTCGGCGATGTTAGTTAGTCGCAGGACTTTCATAGAACCGATACCAAACCGCCATCGCCATCGGCTTTTTGTCGATTATTCATGACTGGATTCTGAGAGACTAGTCTTAGACCGAACGTGGTCTTGATCGATGTGGCTCTTCCTTGTCGGTAGCAGCACATTCTCACCCTTTCCCCGCGGGACGTCCATCGAGTCCTTCCCTAATGCGTCCCTGATGAGAGGTAACCTTGCCAAGAGATCTCCCCCTTCAGCCCCTGTCTGGATTACCCGGTTTATCGATGCGGACGATTACTTTGCTCATCACGTTCGTCATCGTCTCTGCGGGTCACCTGGTTGTTAACTTCTTCTGACAGCATTATAGAGACCCGCGACGGCGGCGAACTAGCCAGGATAATCTCCTGGACGACGACGCCGGGCCCCCTTCAGCAGGTATGCAAGATGGTCTTCCAGAGTCACAGACTAATCCGCGGATGAAAAATGATCTGTTTTGCTAGGCGTTCCAGGCTCTGATGGCCTCAGACTGGACAGTGGATGGAGTGACGAAATGACGATGAAATTTATTAAACTCTTAATTGACAGTTCTGGCTAGCGTTTTATTAGAATCAGTCACGGTTCGATTGACGTGTCACTTGATGGAAATCTGTCAGATTTGTGGCTTTGCTTGTTCTGTCGCTTTAGCGACTTTAGAAGTTTTACATTAAAATTCTTGTGTAATTCGAATAACTCAGGAGGCTGATGTTCAGCTTTGTTGAAGTCCTGGGAAAGTTACCGAGATATTTTATTTGCATTCCTCTTTGCAAAAGTTTCCGAGGTAATCTCCTGGGTATAAAGTTTCTCAGAAAGTGCGTACTTTCTTCTCAATAGAAGAATGCCGAGGCAACAGTAAAACACAAAGGTGAAACGCAGCGAGTGTAGCGAACGTTTCGCGATAAAAATCCGCGAACGATCCTCGTAACTTCAGCCTTGAATCTACGGCGAGCAAAGCGCCCATTAAAACGCGTGAGCGATGGAAAGAGAGCACACGATTCGTAGATCGCGGTGCACGCATGCATGGGAATGGGAGTGAATTTTTCTTTTCTGACTTAATTCTTGCGAACCTCAGAGTTGTGTACGATTCTTTCTTCTTAATTCCAGTTATACATTTCCTAACTTGAATCAATCACTTGTGAAGAATAAAAACTTAAGCCTACACTTTTTGGGGATGTTTCGGTATTCGACATAGGCACGTGAAGAAGGTGATTAATTAACGGAAGATTAATGAATATTAAAGCTCACTGCAGCTGTAGTAGGAACAAAATAAAGTAGTCACTTATGATCACTGATGAGGTACCCTCCCCCAGAATTCAGCATTAACTAAATAAAAAATGATTTAAATAACGGATAAAAAATTAATTTAACTCGGGTCAACTTTATTCGACACATGACGAATATTTTTTTCACTTCTATTTGGTATTCGAAATTTTATTTAAATAAAAATTTCAAGTGGCCAGTTGATTTTGTTCCAACTGTACACTTTATATTAACAACAGACTCTCAGAATGTAGGAAGGTTACAAAATAACACAAATCGTTCGTTTCTAGCTACTCCTAACTGAAATCCGTTTTAATTTGCACAAAAAATTAAACAAATCTTGAATATTAAAAGTCATCTTATTTAATCGCTAGTAGATTAAAGACCTGAGCGCACAAAAAAAACAGGCTTGTTAGATCCCTACTGCCTTGCAATGGATAACAAATTTCACATTTGGCAAATATTTCACAAATATCTCGATAAATAAATTTCATAGCGAGCAGTAGTGAGGTCTCCAGTGCGCATGCGCAAGCAGAAGACAGCTCCACAGCGCGACATCTATGATGACGTGCACGATCATTAGATTCAAACTATTCGCACACTAATTCACACACAATTAACAAGGGAGGCTGCGACATCTGGGACACGGATTTTGATGAAATATTAATAAAAAAAGATGTTTATGCGTTGACGAAGTAAAATCAAATGTAATGTCCACTAGAAACTAATTGTACAATTAAAAAATGTACTTGTGGCCAGACATCTTTTATTAGATGTGCATGGTGTCGTGAATTTTATTGTTTCATTTGTTTATACGATAAATGTCATATTTTACAATGTAAAAAATAGTACTTTATCTTTTCAGGAATAAAACAATACAAAATACATTTATAGAATAAAAATGATCCCAAGTGAGAATCGAACCGGTGAAAGTTCCGGTGCGAGACCTGCCCTTTACACGCGCCGCTATTCATCATTGCAATAAACTTCGCTGTCGCTTCTGCTCGTCAACGCGTAAACATCTTTTTTTATTAATATTTCGGAAACTCTGGGGTAGTGGGCCCAACATGTGAGACATATTATTATTATTTCTATTATTATTATTATTATTATTATTATTATTAAACGTCTTTATTGCACAACACAAGCAGAGAACAGCGAAGAGAAAGTAAACAAGCACAAAAATAAAGGCGAGGTTCAGTCCGGGACTGTTTTTCAACCTAACCTAAAAGTTTTAAAACCTAACATATATTGGTCTACTACACCTACACTACAACATATGAGCCGTTCAGAGGACAAATCGATTAACTCCACTTTTTGAAATATTTTAATTTATTATAAATCAAAAAAGTTATGTCTGAACCAAGTGCTTTGACACTTAAATTTAAAATATTTCAAAAAGCGGAGTTAATCAATTTGTCCTCTGAACGGCTCATATATGAGATTCATCAAAATCCGTGTCCCAGATGTCGCGGCCTCCCCTTGTGAGACACTATTATTGTATAGCTACCAACCAAAATTCTTTCCCACTTCCTTTTAACTGCTCCCACAAACTTCACTAAGGCCCAATTTAGTTCTTCCGCCTCTCTGGGTAAAAATAATTATTGCCACCCTTTATATTTAATAATAAATAATTCTTTTAAAATATAACTTTTGAGAGTGAGTGCAAATTTCTCCCAGGGAATCGTTGAATACCAAAAGCCTTTTGTTTCCTAAAAAAATGTAATATTCATAAATTACCAATTTACCAATTTTGCCGCCCAAAAGAGTGACCCAAGAAATAGCCTCTTTTTGAGCCCACGATTTTGGAACTGAATTTTATGCCAAATGATAGTTTATGATGAGACATCAATCACACTAAATTTTCAAGTTCAGGTGACAATTAGATTCTGAGATATGGGAGGTCAAAGTAGTTAAAATTCATTAACCTTCGATGTATGGACTTTTATGTCATTGCGATAATTTCAAAAATTGTTCCCACTGGTTTTGCTGACTGCTACCGAGTTTGAACTTATATTTTCAAAATTCACTATGGCTGATTCGGTTAACAGAAAAAGCACCCACTACACAGACATTTATATTTCTTGATTTTTTTTCGTGAATTTTGAAAATCCAAGTTCAAATTCGTTGTTATCAGTCAGCAAAACTCACAATGGCCGATTCAACATGGTGGACGATATATTAAAAAAGCACCCACTACACAGACATTTATATTTCTTCATTTTTATTTTTTTTCGTGAATTTTGAAAATCCAAGTTCAAATTCATTATTGGCAGTCAGCAAAACTCCTGGAAATAATAGTTTAAATTATCGGACTGACATAGAAGTCCAAATTTTCACTTCTTTGACCTCCCATATCTCAGAAACTAATTGTCACCTCAACTCGAAAATTTAGTGTGATTGATGTCTCATCATAGGCTATCATTTGGCACAAAATTCAGTTCCTGAATCGTGGGATTAAAAAGAGGCTAAACAGGCCTCATTTTTAGGTCACTCTTTCCCGCACTGGGCAGTTGCCCTGCTTGCGTCTCCTAGATCGGGCCCTGACTGTTACTCGGTAATCCTATACATTCCTTCCACCCTCGGTGCTCGTACTACACGGGGAACAGAAGCTCTAAAAGCCCGTCCATGCCCGCCCGGTATCAGCCGGCACAAAGGGGGCAAGGAGGGATGGAGGACCAACGACATTAGAGCCACATTAGCGTGCACCACTCGCCGGCCAGCTGGTAATCTAACAGGGCCAGCTAATTACATGCCGATTCCCGGGGATCACGGACCGCACAATGGCGTGTCGACATACCTCCGGCTGGTCGACGTGCGCCAGGGGGTCCTCGATATCGTTACACATCCGTGTATCGCTTTCGCAGAAAGGTTCCATCGGTTACACGCTGGCTGCGCGAGCCAGCTAATCGCTGGAAACCTCGCTAACACGGCAGCGATTCGCGGCGTCGATTTACTGGCAGCGTTCCCCAACAAACGGCCGAGGTAATTGTTCCTCATGCGTGCTTCGTATGGAAGCTCGGGCTCGCCGTGTACGTGGCGCAGATGAAAGCGAGCGTGCACGAGATGCTATCGTTGTGGATCGAGCCACTAACTACAGAAGCGAATTACTTTCTCGCGGGCCGATTTCAGAGGCTGACCGACCGGGGTGCCTTTTTACGAGGCTGCCGCGCGTTTGATCGCCGATGGGACTGGATCGCGGGATGATGCATCGGGTCTAGGGGGAATTTTAATTGACACCGGGACCGGGCGCTAGGTTTGCTGAACACCTCTGCCGTATGCGTCTCACAACGCAGACTTAACGTGGTGCGAGGTGGTTTAATACAGGAGGACCCCGGGGAATTCTATTTTATTGAGGTAAAAACATAGCAAAATTTGGGATTTTTTTTAAGACACTAGCAATTTAATTCTGTTCATTTTGCGTGGTGTGATGAATAAGTTCTATATTTATTATTAAACATTAATAAATAAATTGCAAGTTCAATGGAGCACATGGTCCAACTTTCAGATTAATCGAATCGTTAAGGTGTCTTCAAAACAAAATTTAAATTTCGCTATGTTTTGAGCCCCTGAAAACAGCAAAATTTGGGATTTTTTTTAAGAAATTAGCAATTTAATTCACTTGATTTCGCATGGCGTGATGCATAACTCCTATATTTATTATTCAAAATTACTTTTAAAAAATTTCAAATTTTGCTATGTTTTAGCCCCCAATTTAAGATTCCTCCCTTAAGGTGGCACCTGCTCGTATAACGCGGTTAAAAAATTGCACTAGTCCACGTATAACACAGTTGATAAATTTCAAAGTGTATCATGAAAATATGGAGATTTATAATTCTGTCTTCTACGTTATAGGCCTACTTTAGTGGAATGCGAAATTCTCACTTGGGGCATTGAGATCAACAACGGAGTAACATTAAAGCGAATAACGAATTAAAGTTAACAAATTATTCGTCACGTGTCGAATAAAGCTAACTCGGGTTAACGAACGAATGACGAATAATTCTTTTAACTTTTATTCGTTTCTTCGAAATTTTATTTTAATAAAAACTTTGCCCATCTCTGCCTAGAACTCAGTAAACGGAGAAATTGGCGATCTAAAAAATAGGGCTTCAACAGCATTTTCTTTTACAGGCGTTGTTGCTAATATAGAGCAGTCATAATATTTAACTTTTAATTCTACTCGAAATGCTTCCTAATAGAGACAATTAATTTTCCATTTAACTTTAATAAGTGTTGCACCAAATGTCACCACAAAATTTCAATGCCACAAGTGATTTTGTTATGCCATATGGTTCCAAATTCAAAAATAATAATTTTGCCTATTTAATATGATTGGTACAGCTTATTGGAATACATTACTGCTGCTAACTCAATTCCGCAAAAATGTGGGTTAGCCCGTTTTTGTTTACAATGCCTCACTTTTCACAACTAAATTGAATACATTTGAGAAGTACAAGCCAAGTGATAGATAGCACACTGAGATGAACAGAATTTAATTTCCTGAGTTAGATAATGTTTATTCGAGTGCAAGAAATTGATAAACGCTTTTGGCGTTTACAAAAAGAAACCGGGATGAAAAGCGACCGTTGCCATTGGCTATCTTCGAATGGCCTGCGAGTTGAGCAGTCCTGGGAAAGCTGTCGGCGGTGGATGAAAGACGTAGGCTTTTTCCGATGACTCGCAGCATCAAGTGCAGCGGTAACAATTCGGGTCTAAAAACCCGGACCACGGACATCTGCAACGCAGCTGACCGAGTCCAATTTTCGCTATTGCCTGCCTTAAACCGATTTACGAATACTGCGTGTGTTCGAAAATGCCTTTCAAGGGACGTGATTAATTTGCGGCTCAACAATTTGCGAAGATGAATTATCACACGAAACGCGTGCAGGGCACTATGTTGCATGTCCAAGTGTCGGAGAAATGAGTGCACAAGTGTTCTCTGACACGTCTTGGTATGTAGGGACCTTGTGCATGTAATTAGGAAGCTTCCAATCCGTCGAGCTTCTACATCTTGCGCTATCCATTCACCAACCGACTCTATTCTTCTTGGTGTAATCGCGGAGTTGAAATAGTAAACGATCTAAATACCAAATAAATAAAAAATCACTTTCTTATTGGAGAAAATTCTAAATTCCATACGGCAGTAAACGATGCGAGTGCTGAAATAGTATATTTAAATTTCTAGAGGTGTCAGAAGACAGAACTGAGATCAGAAGTCCCAAAGTAAAAATATTAAAAATCTTAATTTCTGGCGCTTACGTCATTTGCAATCTCTTTAAGGCAGGATACCACCTTTGACTGCGATTTTTGGAGGCGTTTTTCATGATTTTTTTTAGCATACAAAGAATACGCAGAAACAAAATCGGTTTTAGTCATTTATTAATGTAACTTTAATCTGTAATTACACATTTTTTGAAACTGAAAAAATAAAAAATAATCTCTTGTAGGTGGTGCCAAAATAAATTCCTTTGGAGAAACACCATTAGACTGCGTGTCAAATTCTGCTCTGTACGTGGCTCTTAGAAAAAAAACCAAAGAATGTTCCTATTAACAACAATATTTTTTAATGCTGTACGTAGGGATTTTACGAAATTTCGATTTTTAAGAAAATGGCGGTCATTTTAACAAGAAGGTCAATTTTTTAGGGTAAAAAGGTTTATAAAATTGTGCACCAAAAAGAAAATAACAACGCTACAGCAAAAGTCCTACGTACATCGTTAGATTATACCACGGGGAAGAATTGTACAAAGTTTCAACCCAATCCGATGATAATTGTAAGAGTAATTTGACACGCAGTCTAACGGTGTTCCTCCAAAGGAATTTATTTTGGCGCCACCTACGAGAGAGACTTTTTCAGTTTCAAAAAATGTGTAATTACAGATTAAAGTTACATTAATAAGTGACTAAAACCGATTTTGTTTCTGCGCATTCTTTGTATGCAAAAAAAATTCATGAAAAACGCCTCCAAAAATCGCAGTCAAAGGTGGTATCCTGCCTTAAACTTCGAAGTCGCATTGCCAGCTGAATTGCTGAAATAATCTCTATGAAAATACTTTTGGACTTAAACGACACTCTTTTGATATTAGCTCTATTTCTCCACTTGAATGATGTCCCACAAAAAATGGCGTTCCCTTCGACACATGTGCGCAGTTGTCCAGCCTCCGTGAAACCTACGGCAGAATATCCTTTTAAATATTTATACGCTGCGACCCTTGAACGCAGTGGGAGCAGCGTCCAGTTGCGAGGACGTCTAGGTTAGGTCCAGCCGCTGGAAGGCTTTTGTCCGCGCGCTGCGGCGCCGCGAGGAAAATTCTCGTGGGCACGGTTTAACTATCTATCTGCGGCCCCGTGTGTTCATAATTCTTTGCGCCACGAAGAGATGCGCGCTGGAAGTTTTTCGTTCGAGCGGAACACGCTGGATCTACGTGGTTCGCAGATGTTACCAGCGGGTGTTCCTCAGGCACGTATTTGAAGAACGAGCGCTCATTTGAGACCAGGCTGGCTCCCACTGCGACGAAAATTCAAATGTTGAGGTACGTTTCCCGCTGCAGTGATCAAAGACTGCTCCCTTGCTCGCTTGATGCTTTAATTAATTGCACCCCTTTGTCCCATTAATGAGCTTCTTGTCCGTTGCCCGGCGTAGATTCTTCACTTCTTCCAGGAAATTGTCTCGCGTCCAGTTTCCTCGAGGGATTCGAACCTATAGTCTCTGCCTCTCGGTTCACCGAAGTTTGCAAAAATCTTCATTCCCTTTCACGAATCTTTAAACGCCTAATCTCTCTAGAAGCATCGTCGCTGAACCTGACATTTTTTTCATAAATAATTCATGCACGTTGCAAGCGCCAATTATCCTACGTAAAAGTCCCTGGAAGCCCAGCGTCTCTGCGTCAGCATTCCGCGGGGCAGCTTCCTTGTTCATCGCTCGGAATCGCTCGAACTAGAGTAAGTGCGTCTTAAGCCCGCGCGAAAAATCGCAGCGACGGTTCCCGTGTCGTTGCATGAAGACGTTAAGCCACCCTGGGCTACCTTCCTGGAGCGCGGTGGCAGCGGTTTATGGATCGGCCATCCTAAACCGCGAACCTCTTCCGACTTTATTGTTCCCGGAATGCACTTTCGAGCGCGCCGCGTGTGTCTTTATCATTTTCACGAGTGGCTACGCTCGAGCATGCCTCGGCTGGAGGGACGGCTGGCTCGTCTCCGCTATTAACGGCAGGATGTCTCGAGAAGACAGGGAACAACCTCGACAAACCGTTTCCCTCCGTGGAGTGCGCAGGTTTGTAATGGCAAACATGCCACGTCCATAGGCACTGTCCGCGGCCTTTAAGGTCCTCCGCGAAAACTGTCGACCGTTGTCGTCGCCGTTGCAAACCGCTGATGACACTCTGCCGCCACTTGAGCGGGCTGCTGTCGCGGTGCTCGGGCTTCCTCGAAGAGCCCCGACCCTTGTCGTCAGCGACGGGGACTCTGACGACGATCACGACGTCCTCTCTTCGGTAATTACAGCTCGAGTGGCACTGCGAGGGACAGGTGGCAGGCTCGGGTCGTACCGGGATTCATCGCGATTATTATTCCGCCGGCACCCTCTGCGAATTTATCGCCGGGCGTTTCAGTGTTTAAAGGGAAGCAAGACCTTGTTCTCTCGGGGGAGAGTCTGGGCTAGGACTGGAGTTTAGGAGACTTGGATAATTGGGACGCAGAATTTGTTGTTGCGTGCCGATAACCAACGGCAGTAATCATTCATAGATAAGGTAAATGTCCCAATTAGCGACCCTGTAAGATCTACTCGCACGTTCTAATATATTTACATATTAAAAATATTTATCCCAGCTACTCATTAATAGCCTATCATATGGCTGAGTTTTTTCCAGTATGGAAAAGGCCCCTTTTTATAATGAAATTGTTCGAATATAATTATTAATAATACATATATTATATGATGCACGTGTACCTAATTTTGACCCTCAATTCTCTCTTCGCCCCAAATAGTGACCTATGTCGGACCGGATCACTGACTCGTACATAATGCGTGGAATACCGTGTCATTGGTTGGGACATGCAATCTAATGTTCCAATTAATCACTGCATCGGAAGAGGGTGTTTATAAAATACTTAGTACAAAACAAAATAATTTGCAACAGTCTTTATTACAATAGCTTTTATTAAAGATTATTATTAACTTATTATTGCTATTCAACACAAAAATTTTCTGGGAATAGTTTCTTCGTCGATTACACTCTTTACTAGACATCTTCTTTCTTCAGGTTACAATGCGAACTGACAAAACACGCGGGATGGAAACATGACATGGCATCTCGTGTCAATAATAGGAATTCATAAATTTTACGAGTACCGATTATTGACCCCCATAATTATTATGAATTTAATACAAAATTCAATGCAATTTTTTTAAATAGTGAGTTTACAATTATTTTGGAATTCATTTGAATATATTTTTCTTACATTAATATACGCATGCAAGAAATACTTAATACTTAAAATTTGGCCGTTCTTAAGTTCGGTAACAAGAAACTACTTTTTCATGGATTTGTATGCTGACGCATGTGAAAACATTTATTAATTACTTAATTATATGTTATGATATACATTAGCGAAACCTTCAGCAAGATACTTTGAATATTCACGAATTGAATTCAATACTTTTAACACCCGTTCGGAAGAGAAAAAAATTTATATTTACATATAAAGGATAAAGTGTCAATAATTGGGACTGGGTCGCTAATTGGGACATTTACCTTATTAACAGAAATGTGTAGTTCAGTGATTCCCAAACTGTGGTGCCCAAAGGGGTCGCGAAGTGTTTTCTGGGGGCCGCCACAGTTATTTTTCGGTAGCGATTATCAGCACTTGTTTATTTTAATTGTTAAGGGAGAAGCCCTATTTAGGGCGCTAGGAATAAGGTGATTCTTGGGAATTTTTTTTTAAGAAACTGTTAAGGTAGTTCCTGAATATTCTACTGAATTCAGGAATTCTTTTAAATTTCGTTCAAAACTAATTTCGAGTACAAGAAACCCTTGTGCGAAGTTTAAAATCGATTTACCACATAGTTATCGAAAAATGGTTAATTTTGAAGTTGATGCATTGTTAATTGTTAATTTTGAAGTTGATGCATTGTTAATTGTTAATTTTGAAGTTGATGCATTTTAACACAGTGGAACATGGCAGAGATGGAAAAAGTGGGTTATAGGGTAAAGAGTACAATGGTTGGCCACTTAAGCAAGAGTGTCACATAAATAATGAATTATAAATGTGAATTTAGTAAATTTGAAATGGAAATCAATATAAATAAGTACGAAAAACCCCTAACAATCTGAAAATAAATAGAGTTTATAAAAAAAATCAAGAATGTATGAAAATATACAAAAAATGTGTTTCCTACGAAGAAATATAGTTATTGGCATGTTCAAGACAGTAATTGTCCAATCGGTTCGACAGTGATTGGCCGCTATTTGACACATAATATAACCTAAAAGAAAATGTTACCTGATTTGGTGATAGAAATAAGATTAAAATTATACAATACAAATGGATATATTTTATTATGTATGTATTTGTTGTGTTTTTTTCTGCTTTTAACAGGAGGCTAATTACTGTTTCACCATTAACATGGCTAAAAAAACTCACTGGCCGCCCGGCAAATTACTGTCATTCAACATTATTCATATGACAGTTGTTGGCCCCCGGTATTTTTCATAATATATGAATAATTTTAACAAATCAATAATTCTTTTATAAAATTTCAACTTTTATTTATCGATATATATATATCGAATATGAGAAATATACACATCATAAATACATACATTAAACTATTCGCAAACTTTCAACTATATTAAATGGCTATAATTTCCAAGCTTCAAAGCCGAGTCATCCTATTTGCTTTTATATATAATCACAGTATATAATGAGTGGAGAAATATTGATTACATCCGAAGCAAGAAAGTACAAGGAATATGAATATGTTCATTAAAAAAAGGCATAACATTGGTAGGGTAAACCAACTAGCGAATGACCGAATTGTTGAATGAGAAGCCCAGTGAATGACCGCATACTTTTATTAAGAATTGTATTTATTAATGTTCGTTTAATACGCGTTACTAAAAATATGGGATATTAAAAGTCCAACTACACTCCATTTATAAAGATATAATAATTTTTAAATTTATAATTGACATTTCTTTGCCTAATGGTCATTCACTGGTATGCGGTCAATTACTGGTTGGTTTACCCTATTTCTTTATATTCATTTATTTCTCAAAATAAGGCCAATCACTGCCAGGTGGCCAACCACTGTACTCTTTACCCGGTGGCCAACCACTGTACTCTCTACCCCTAGTTTCAGTTTTTCTTCTGAAACAGGAAAACTATATTCAATAAGTGTACCAAAATTGGCACAAAAGTACACCGAAATGTCACGAAATGAATTTATTAATTTCTGCGAAACTGACCACATGGTTTCTTGGTAAATGCCCATAAAAAATAGGTTTGCGTGCACATTTTTTAGAAATTACATTTTTTCTGACATTTTGGTTATAAAAGACGCTCCGAATGTGTGCGACGTTGTCAGATCAGCTGCTCCTATTAAAAAATAGGAAAACGTTTCAAAAGTGCTCATGTTGCTATTTTTGCATAAAATTAGAAGCTTTTATGATATAATTACCACTTTACATAAGTGCAAATCATGATAAGTATCAATTTATTCAGTTTTGTAAAATACCTACGTGTTCCTTGCCGTTTTCGATAAGGATTTGGGTAAATCCATCGAAATCTTCAAGTACCCTTGTGAAATTTTATTTACTATGCTTTAATTGTTTGTAAATGCAATCTTCTCGGTTGTAATACATAAATTAATATTTTAACTTAATTAAAAAAAAATTCTTTCCTTATTTGTTTATGCAAAACTTTTTCTCCTTTAAATATAAAGGCACACTAAGGGTGCGTTCCACTTACGCCAAAATCGCCCGTGATTTCAATCAGCTGGGTTCTCCTGTACGCGACTGGACGCAACGTCAAGAACTGCAAAGTCGATTTTCTTGAAAATTAAGCGCGATATGAAAAAAAGTTACTCTTTCTTTTCGACTTATAATAAGGAAATAAGTCCAGAAAAAAGAGTACAATTTTTTGATATCGCGCTTCATTTTCGAGAAAATCGACTTTGAAGTTCTTGACGTTGCGTCCAGTCGCGTACAAGAGAACCTAGCTTAATGAAATCACGGGCGATTTGGGCGTAAGTGGAACACACCCTAATAGGGACATCTACCCTACTGACCAGCCGCGTTACCACTCCCCGAACAGGCTTTCCAACTTGAAATCTTACGTTTAGGCCAAATAATACTAAAAAAGTCAGAAAAAACCAAATGTTTGAAAAATATTCATAGTAATTAGATCACAATGAAAGTTCGAGATCCAGATTCTCCTCGCTGGAATCATAAACAGTTTTCGTTGTTAAATTTTGAAGCATTTGTTGAGATACACTAAAATCATTGCAACATTTGTTTTGTATTAATTCTTATAATGCCATCAAGAAGTAGAAGCTTCACCCGCATTCTGTTCCTTGCCTTTGTCTTAACGGAGGATACAAGAGAAAAGATCCTCTCATCTACAGTAGGGTGGTCCTTATATGTATGGAAAAAAATTAAATTTTTTAAAAATTTCTTCTGACCCTCTCAGAAGCTTCCAAATAGTTTAAAAGAATTTCGTCTACAATTTTATTAAAATATATTAAGGATTAAAGGTCGCTCAACGGCAATGAAATATTACTATTTTGGTATAAATTAAAAAAAAAATAAAAAAAAAATTTTGTTTTCCTTCACAGCTTGTTCTAACTGGTTGGGGAACTGGAGAATTGGATGAGTTTCGTTGTTATAAGTGCTAGGGCCAGTATCTAGTATGGTACCCGATTTTACCTAGGCCACGGTGTAAAATCGTAAAATCGTAAAAACGGACCATATTTTAAATCATTATTTTTTTGTATTTTTCCTTCTATTAAACAAATTGGATATGTACTATTATTTAAAAAAGAGTTTATTCTAATGAATCCCAATTGCAATTTGTTTTTTACTTAATAATGTCAAAGTTATGAGATTTTATCCTTAACGTCCCGATTTTGCCCCGGTCTCCCCTATATGCGAAATATAAAGTCCTTGAGCGACCTTTATATATAAAATTATACAAATAAAAAATACGGAGATACTTTTTTTCGTCAAATAGAAGATTTTTAAGAGGGTCAGACAATATATATTTTAAAGTTGAAAAATAAGGACCACCCTAATCTACAGCATTGCTTACAGGAGTTATTAGGCAAGTAAGGACAAATGCAGCAAGCTCCCTAAATCTCCGATGCTGAAATATACCAATCCAAAACTACACCCTTTAAAATTATTTAAAAAAATAAAAGTGTTAAGGAAAGGATTATAAAAAAGCCAAAATAACAAAAAAGAATAAATTTTCCAACGTCAACCAACTTGAAAAAAGCCAGATTTCTAGAATTCGGCGCCAGAAAAGCCAAATTGGCAACCCTGTCGCCGAACGCCGCCTCTCCGATGCAACTCTTTCCCGGCATCCACAAATACCCAAATTAACGTGGCGCCACCTATGCGCCAATCGCGGCTAGAGACAATGAAACATTGAGGCGACTTATTCCGTTGGTTTTCCTAAAAGTCGACACCGAAGCGAGCCCCACAGGCACAAGATTCCTCGACTGTCACCGGTGTCACGTCCCCGTACTTTACGACGCCGATTAAAAAGCCAAACTCTTGCCATTCGACGACTTAAATGACGCATTAAACGAGTCCGGCGCGACGAGTACCATCATGAATCACCGTCCCCCCTTCGCCCTATCGTGTACTTTTTTGCCCGCGCGTCGTACGTTACCGATCGACAAATTCCCATCTGGTTCCGGGGCCCCATAAATTCATAAGCACGCGGTGCGGGCGGGGTGGGGGAGCGGGGCGGCGGTGCGTGAAGATTAACGTCGCGAAAGGGCCGGGAGAAAAACGGTCGCGACGCGAAAACGCGTTTTATCGTAATATGATCGATAAAACTGGATCTACGGGGCGGGGGGAGCAGGCAGGCTCAGGGGGATCCCTGGATAACGCTGGCCAGCCATGACACGCTGCCAGCTCGGATAAACGCGGCCTGGGCCCCGGCCAGGGCGGAGGAAACTCGATGCGAGATCCTCGTCGTCAAGGGCTGCGGATAATCGACTTAACGACGAGGCTTAACGACTTCTCGGTAACGGTTCCGCCTGGGCTTCGTCGTCGCCGGGTATTACGATCCGCGGGAATTCTAAACTTGGGCCTTGTCCTGCGGCCCGCTTCCACGAGGCGATCGAGAAGCGGCGCGACTCTACAGGGTGTTTGTGGTATACCGTGGTCGTCTTGCCTTCGCTAGGCAGACGGTAATGGATTGTGTCATTGGTAGGAGAGATATGGAAGGTGAGTCTGGAAGTCGTCTTGCCTTTGCTAGGTAAATTAAACGGATTGTATCGTCGGTGGCAGGGATGTGTAAGGTGAATCCGAATAGTCCACTGTGCTGTGTTTGCTGGTGCAGGATTTGTTGGGGCTGATGGAGGGTTTCGTGTGGGAATGGGATTGATGCTACAGTTGGGTTATAATTTCAAAGCTGAGCGCGTGTATTGCACAGCTGCAACTGTTTTACTGTCTGCAATCCGGATTTGAATAACCCAATTTGGTGCAGAGTGGGTACTATTTAAGTTCCGCTTTGAATTCGATTTCCCACACAGCACCATAACATTGCGGCAACGTCTCTGCAATGACACGGTGCAAGATTGCAATGTTGCACCAAAACAGGTGTATTTTTGCAAAGTTGCGGCAACATTACAAATATGTAGTCCTGCAATGTTCCGGCAATGATTCTGCAACGAAACGGCAAAATCGTTGCCACTGGAACATTGCCCGTCGATGTGCGCGCAATATTGCAGTAATATTGTAGGATCGTTGCCACTGGAACATTGCACGTCGATGTGCGCGCAATATTGCAGAAATATTGTAAGATCGTTGCAACTGGAACATTGCAGTGGCAACGTGTCCGCAATATTACAGAATGTTGCTGGAGCGTTGCTACTGTAACAATGCGCGTCAATGTGTGGGCAATATTGCAGAAATATTGTTGGAGCGTTTCCACTGTAACAATACCGGTCAATGTGTGCGCAATATTGTAGGACCGTTGCCACTGGAACATTGCAGTGGCAACGTGTCCGCAATATTACAGAATGTTGCTGGAGCGTTGTTACTGTAACAATGCGCGTCAATGTGTGGGCAATATTGCAGAAATATTGTTGGAGCGTTTCCACTGTAACAATACCCGTCAATGTGTGCGCAATATTGTAGGACCGTTGCCACTGGAACATTGCAGCGGCAACGTGTGCGCAATATTCCTGCAATATTGCAAGAACGTTGCCACTCAAATATTGCACGGCAATATTGTAGCATCGTTCCTGGAATATTGCAATACAACCTGCAATAACGCAATATTGCAGCAACGTTCCTGCAATACTCCTGCAACGAAGTGTGCTGTATGGGTTAATGCTAGGATTACTTCAGTTCATTTCGTTGGTAGTACTTTTGTATCCCGACAGGGGGTACATTTTTAAAATAATTTAGTATATGTTTGGGTAACTCTATGGCATGAAGTTCCTTTTGTTTATTTATAACAATTTCATGGATGGGTATAGAAAATATGTCAGTTTGGTTTCAGGCTAAAACATTATTTCGTTATGTCATCAGACAAACTTGGAAATAAGACGTCAATTTTTCAAACAGCAATTAAACCTATTTTGTAGCGTTTCGTGCTACTGGGGGATGTAAATTGACGTTATTAAGGCGATGCCAACAAAATGGGTTTCAAGGTAAAAAATGGAAATATGCTCTGTTGAAAAATCAGGCCTCAAGCCAAACTCACAATTACTCTACTGCTACTTCTAATTCCTACTACTCCATATACGTATACAAGTTTCATGCACAATGAGAGGTTAGCTGATATTGGTATTTCAAATATATTCACTTGACACACACAGTATATGTTTGAAATCAGCAGAAGAAAATGGACATTTTATAAATATATCCCCTACATATATAAATATCTGAATTGCATCTTAATCCTTAACTCTTCCCCTAAGTAGTAGCATTTCTGGTTGGCCCACAGTATCCCCAAGTTGGGAATTAGTTCATCAAAATGCCAACAATAAATGCTACTAGGGTCGTTGCATACTGTTGCCAACATGCAACATATATTTTCTTTTTAATTTTTTTGTTTTAACTAGCCTGTAGCGTGATGTACCTACTTTATTATGAAACATACATATGCCAGTCTCTAAACATTTACAAACACCGCGCTGAACGTTGTAATTCCGCGGTGTTTAAGTAATCATAATCGTAATGGCGAAAAAAGTGGAAAAATAAAAAAACACGAATTTTCTTTTTATTATTTTTCTCTTATTATTATCACTTGTACGAGTTCAAAAATGTATTTTCTTCCAAAATCGAAGAAGTTATGCAACGAAGGGTTAAGGGGTCTTCACACTCAAAAGCCCGAAAACATGAGTATTTTTTAAAAACACATGGATTGTTCTGAAAATGTACATGCATACCTATCCATCTCCACAAATTCCCGCAAACACCCCAATTTTCCGAGTCTCCGCCGGAGAAACCCCTTAAACAGGTACCCCGACACTAAAGTACCTACACCAACACCCAGTACAATTAGCCCAGTAAACGTCTGGTTTAACTAGCAGTTGATCCACTTCTCGCCACTTGAAACTCATGTTTGCGCAAACTTCTACCCCTATCCTCCGGCCCCGCGTCTTCGCGTTCGAAAGTACGAGGAAACACCCTGTATAATGCACGCGCGACACCGCCATACGTGTCACGAGGAATCGATCCGATCCGGTTGTAAGCCGACCTAACCATAAGTCCGCTGACCAGAGTGGATCGAGCCTGCTCGTCGAACAAGAGTACTTGCCTTCTCCTCCCTGGCGCAGCGAAGTCGAATAAAATTTCTCGTGTACCAGCCTGTAGGACATTGGCGTTTGTTCCCAACCCAGCTGTGCGCCAGAGGGAGAAGAGGAAGAAGAGGGAAGGACAAATGTGTATGAGAAAGGGGGATGGGTGGAGAGAAATGTGATTTAGTGGAATTAACGGTTCGAGGTTTGATTAAAGTTGTCCCCGCGGGGAAAGCTGTACAGCGCGCCCCTGGCCTGGGGGGCTCGTGGCTTTGTAACTGCATTTTTATGGTGATCCAACACGTAAACGGTTTTGGGGAGATGTAAGATTAGTCCGGGCTTAGGAGGCGTGACCCTTTGCCTGCTTTATGGGATTCTTTCACGTCGTAAATATGCTTTCACTGTATGGTTCCTGCGTCTCTGCAGGTAGAGATGGCTGGATTAACGCGATAAGGATTGTTTTTGATTGATTTCGGTGTGAAGGAATTTGGTGGTGGATTGAGGAAGTAGAGGAGTGTATTATAAAGTGGTGCTGGATTTATGGAATACCTTCAGTGACGGGGGAAATGACATAGGAATTAAGGGGCTGTTCCGGTCTAGAGCCCATAAAAACAGGTGATCTTTAGGAATTAATTAAAGGGAATCTACCACGTGTGATTTAATGGGACATTTTGCATTCTATTAAGGATGTCTTAATCTATAGAAATATATTTTCTGTTTTATAATTAATCATTGCTGATGGTACTGGGGAATTAAGTCGAGGGGCCAAAAAATTCATCCAAATCGGTGGAACCTATAATCTTTAACCATTGGTCGGAAATAAAAAACAATGCTAGATTATTAAAGAGCACGAGACTCGCTCATGGACCAGACTAGAAACAATTACGAAAATTACATTTTATGTGAAAATAATGGCACTTGAAGTTTGAAATCACTTTTTCCCCTGTATTTTTCGTCCTTTCAACGCCTTTAAAAATGACAAATTTTGATTTTTTTTTATATTTTACTGATCTATCCAGGAGCCAGAAGTATATTCTTCAAAATAAAACAAGTCTCAGTCGAATCGGATAATCATATCTCGAAAGATTTCTCAAGACTTAAAAAATCATAGATCTTGAACTTTTTTCAATAAATTATAACTGCTGAACTAAGAAACTGATGAAAATGAGCTTTTAGGTGCTTCCAGTGGAGACATAAGGGTACCCAATAAAATTGATTTCACTTAAAAAAAAACAAATTTTTTACCGTTTATTTTTTTCAATTGTTCTAAACAAATGCAATTTTATAATAGCAAGGCATTACTTAAAAATTTGAAGAAAAAAATGAGAATATAGTCCTATTTATCCACTTTACGGACATGTTTTCAAATATAGCCACGCAATGTTAGGAATGAAAGAAATAAAATTTCAATTTACTAGATAGATACTTCAATATATTCTTTCATTCCTGACTTTGTGTGGCCTTGAAGGTAATAGTACATATACCATCCCATACAGCTCACTCCGTTGCAGGAAGGTTGCGGTGCAACATCGGAACGTTCCAGCAACATTGCTGGAATGTTGCAGAAATCCTCCTATGGCCGCCCCTGTGGAACATTGCACGGCAACGCACATGGAACCTTCCTGCAACCTTCATGCAACATTCCGGAGATTTTCTAGCAATGGTCACGCAACGTTCCAGAAATTTTCTCCGGAACGTTTCGTGACCATTGCTAGAAAATTTCCGGAACGTTGCAGGAATGTTGCTGGGACTTTGCTAAGTAATATTGCACCGTAACATTGCTGGAATGTTGCAGAAATCCTCCTATGGCCGCCCCTGTGGAACATTGCACGGTAACGCACATGGAACCTTCCTGCAACATTCCTGCAACGGAGTGTGCTGTATAGGATGTGGTTGAATTTGTCTTGAGACGGATTTCTGAAGAGTACAACATACTTAAGTTTCAGTAAAATCCGAAATGTTACCCAAAATGATTCCGATCTCACGTAGAATGACCCATTACTGAAACAGTGTTGCTAGAGTAATTCAAACCACCCACACAGCCCATAACATTGCAGCAACGTCTCTGCAATGACGCGGTGCAAGATTGCAATGCTGCACCATAACATTGCAGAGACGTTGCAGGTTCAGTCCTATGTCCGCCTTCGCAACATTGCAGGTGTGTGTGTTTTTGCAAAGTTGTGGCAACATTACAAATATGTAGTCCTGCAACGTTCCGGCAATGATTCTGCAACGAAACGGCAAAATTGTAGCAATGATCCTGCAACTATTCGGCAATATTGCGGTGCGAGACTGTAATGTTGCATCGCATCATTGCAGAGAAGTTGCGTTAGCAATATTGTAGGAGTGTATTCCCGCAACGTTTCGGAGATTTTATAGCAATAGTTCCGCCGCAACGTTTTGGGCAGTGAGGGATATGTGCGCATTATTACAGAATATTGTTGGAGCGTTGCCACTGCAACAATGCACGTCAATTTGTGCGGCAATATTGCAGAAATATTATAGGATCGTTGCCACTGGAACATTGCAGTGGCGACGTGTGCGCGATATTCCTGCAATATTGCAAGAACGTTACCACTCAAATATTGCACGGCAATATTGTAGCATTGTTCCTGCAATATTGCAATGCAACCTGCAATAACGCAATTTTGCAGCAACGTTCCTGCGATACTCTTGCAACGAAGTGTGCTGTATGGGCACTGGAACATTCTGCACCTTACCTACTGCAATCTAGCACGTCTCAAGCAGAGTTGGGCAAAATGTAATCGTAATTTCTAATTAGATTACATTTTGCTCTGATCTCAAGTAGGCACGTCATACCTACCACAAAATACCTAAATCTTCAAAAATAAATCTCCAAGGCAACCCAACATTAATATCCTCATTCCTCAATCACAGACTCCAGAATACAACCAGTCGCAATCTGAAGTACAACGTCCCCGCGATACCGTTGCACAAAGATTAAGATCCAGAAGCGAGCATTGTTGCTGCGATTCGATTCCTTTGAGAAATGCTACGCTCCCCCACGACGCTGCTCCACTTTACCCTCATTACCGCAGTCAATGAGAGTCCCATTACTTCTGGCTGAATCGCCGTGCCCACTGTGTGCGAGGACATCGCGATTCACAGTATCGCGGCGAAGCGTGGGAAATGGCAGAACACCGTAGCCTTTCCGTCATCGTTTCCCTGCCTCGTGTCTCCGTCTAATTTTCTTCTCTTTGTTTTCGTCTGCCTCCTAGGACTGTGACAACCTGGCGGACGGCTCGGAGCGCGACTCCCCCTGGAGCTGTGGGGGTGGAGGCGGTAGCGGCCGCAGACCCCTCACCTCCATTATCGAGCACCTACGCACCTCCAAAAGCAGACTTCACAATGGTGAGTCAGGCATGCTCGTCATACTGAAGCCCTTCGACGTTAACGATCACCTATGGTAACGAGATGTTACGTTGTCACTGGATGCGGTGGGACCTTGATTGTCTGAAATCATCGGTGAATAATGGGTTTCTTGTGGTCACTGAGCCATTGAGACTTGGCACTGACCAGGATCAGTAATTGAGTTATTACGCGGTGTTATAGTTCGATGCATGAGACTCGATAAGAGTTTGATGATATTCTTTGGTTTTTGCTCTGGTTTCTGAATTTTTATTAGGTACGATGTTTAGAGTGTGTATTTGAAAATGTCATTGTGGGTTTTTGTTTCGAATAGCCGGCAGAGTGTTGTTGGAACTCTGAATAATTATTTTCTTCTTCTAGGGTAAACGCTCCAATAAATGAACACTTAAGGCTTATCAATGAACACTTTTATAAACTTATGTTTGCAGCGTGATTGATTCCAAGTGCTGCAAAAATTGTTTGGATATGACGCAAGAAATTAAAAGAAGTCTCTAATTAATTAGTTGCTTATTTTAATTAATTAACTTATTTTACTCATTTTAATATAAAATGTCCATTCACTGGTACGTGTTCATTTACTGGTACATCCACCCTATCTTCATGTTCCTGTTAAGCATTTCATCAATTTTGTTTGCATTTGTGTCTTCAGCTTTTTTTAATTGAACGATTTATTTTATCAGTAGGTATTTCTACTGATAAGAGTGTACATACCTTTCAAAGGTGTTACTAAGATAGTACCTTTATTATTGGTTATAAAGTGTTTAGGTAATCGAAGTTTTACTAGTTTAGAAATTTACGTGATTTGTGCACCAACTTTGCAAACCACTGAACCTTCGAAGACTTATCAAAATTGAAAATAAACTCGTTACTTGATCACACTATGATTTATCATAATTTAATTGGTTTACCATCTTCCTTTACAGACTTCAATTTATGAAATTCAAAGCTTCAAAGTTCAGAGTACAATTTACAGAATTGCGACTTCCAATAGTTCCAAACATTAATCACAAAAAGTCAAAATGCATTTGCCTAACAGAACAACGGCTGCATTTACTTAGAGTTTTAATATCTCCTCCCGAGACATTATTAAAGAGTTACAACCAGAAACGCTATCCTATGAAATCGAATAAGGTTCCTTCACCCCATTCCAAATTTTCTACACCTTCCATCGAAAGAAGCCAGCACCTTTCGTCAACGCACACTCTCTGCGGGCACATTCCCTAGTAGTCCAACTACGGCTGATCGCCGAAGAGTCCCTGACAACAGTTTCATCGAGTTTCAAACTATCGTCGCATTACCATTAACAATCCAAGCCAATTAGCGCGTGGACATCAGAATTGCACAAACCGTCCTCCTAATACCCCAATCCACGTTCGAAGGAGGTGTACAGAGGGGCCATTAGAAGTAACGAGCACGCCTCTGCTATAAGCAGAAGAATGATGACCGCCGCTCGTAACGATAATAAATAATCGGTGAAATATCAAGCCACGGGACGATTCGTTCTCCTGGTAGCTGGACTGGGGCCCTCGAGAGAATCAGCAAGTCTCTCTGTTGATGTCTTCATCCGAGGTAATTAGAGGCAAGGATGCGCGTAAGCAGGACGTTATAGTGGGACGATTCTCTCGAGTGAAACGGATGTCCCTGTCCCGGCGTCCTTTTCCACGAGCTTGCCTCCAGTTAGCGTCCTCGTAGAAAGGAATCGACGCAGGGGCCTGGGGAACAGGGAATAAAGAGATCTGGGAGGAGGATGAAGGGACGAACGGGTGGATCGGGTAAATAGATATTGACTGATGGAATCGCGATGAATACCTCTTAAGATCTGAATCAGCTGCAAACTGTAGACTGTTGTTCGGTCTACATGTAATTGAGGGTTGAATTGAGAGTTTTAAGGCAGGATACCACCTTTGACTGCGATTTTTGGAGGCGTTCTTCATGAATTTTTTTTGCATACAAAGAACGCGTAGAAACAAAATCGGTTTTGGTCATTCATTAATGTAACTTTAATCTGTAATTACACATTTTTTGAAACTGAAAAAGTAAAAAATAATCTCTTGTAGGTGGTGCCAAAATAAATTCCTTTGGAGAAACACCGTTAGACTGCGTGTCAAATTCTGCTCTGTACGTGGCTCTTAGAAAAAAAACCAAAGAATGATCCTATTAACAACAATATTTTTTAATGCTGTACGTAGGGATTTTACGAAATTTCGATTTTTAAAAAAATGACAGTCATTTTAACAAAAAGGTCAATTTTTTAGGGTAAAAAAGTTTATAAAGTTGTGCACCCAAAAAAAAATAACAACGCTACAGCAAAAGTCCTACGTACATCGTTAGATTGTACCACGGGGAAGAATTGTGCAAAGTTTCAACTCAATCCGATGAAAATTGTAAGTGTAATTTGACACGCAGTCTAACGGTGTACCTCCAAAGGAATTTATTTTGGCGCCACCTACAAGAGAGACTTTTTCAGTTTCAAAAAATGTGTAATTACAGATTAAAGTTACATTAATGAATGAGCCAAACCGATTTTGTTTCTGCGCGTTCTTTGTATGCAAAAATATTCATGAAAAACACCTCCAAAAATCTCAGTCGAAGGTGGTATCCTGCCTTAAGGAGAGTAGGCAGTCAACTCGCTCGAAGGTCAAGTATTTTATTACGAATTAATTACGAGGAGATGAATACAAATTGCGACTAGTACCTTTGGGTAAAGGTTCAGTAATACTATAAACTATAAAAAAAAAATTGATAATATGAGGCTATCAGCGCAATAGTGGCGTAACTCACAATTTTGGGTGAATTGACATTTCAGTATAAACCACTTCTTATACAGCAGAATTTTCATTGTATACTGTCCAGGGCATCCCTACAAAAACATACACAAAATGGGAGCATAAAGACGTGTTTTTGCACTGAGCATTTTGTTGGTTTGCGTCGCAAAATACTGGCCTGTGCAGCATTGGTCATTATTTTAGATATTACTTAATAATATACATCTTAGCAATTATATTTTGCAAACAATCATACATCAAAGCAGAAATTTCAAACAACCACTTTAAAGCGTCAGTAATTTCATTCGCCGTTATCTCAAAACAAAAATTTTGGGGTGATAGCATTATATATACATGTTGGTGTTTTTTTTGCGGTTATTGCCCTGATTGTGTAAAAACCGAGGTACGGATCGACTTTAAATTTTTGCAGCACGTTCAAAATATATTCCTTTCTGGTGTGTACCTCAACATTAAAGCGTAAAGCTCTATGTAATTTCCCAGATAAAAAAACAGCCATCTGTGCACCCCGAAAATCGACCTTTATCCTACAAATCGCCTTCTCCTAGTCGCTATTTTAATAATTTTTATTCAATTATTTCTTCGGTGGTCCCCTCCAAAGCTACAGGTTCTAGGAAAAAACTATTCCAAGGAAACTATTCTTCGAAAAAAGCTTATATTTTATTATATCGAACTTAGTATTACGGTGGTGGAATTTTGAGACTGTTCTGAAGAAACTTAATCTTACTGAGGTGGGTCTTAGGGGGTAGGGTAAAGGACCCAATTACTGCCACCTACCCAATCACTGTCACCCTAAGCTGTTTTACTTGAAATATCGAATAATCTTGTGAAACGATACATAAAAAAAATTTAACATACAATTGAAACTGTAATTTATATGATTAAAAAAACAGCACTTAATTTTTTCTTCGTTAATTTGGATGAAACGATCAAACATTTTAAGCGGATATTAGGAGAGTGAAAACGATGACTTCCTTTCTAGCTAAAGAGAAAACAAGAGGTTAAAGAAAATGCTGTAATTGTAATATTTAAGGTATTAACATAACAAAATATAATGTTTTAGATAATACAAGCATCATAGAAAGTAATAACGATCAAAATTCAATGATTCATTAAGTCTGTTTATTTATTAATTCGGTGACAGTGATTGGTACAAGCGTTTCAAGCATTTTGGTATTACTGTCATAGCAGCAGTTGCTCATGTACACGAGACGACATAACCTTAAAATGAGATGAACAGTATTAGGTTAGCTGGCAGTAATTGGGGTGTCAGTAATTCATTCAAATACATTTGAAGGGTGTCAGTAATAGATACCCAAGTATATTTTTGAAATTGATGAATTTATACATAAAAATGGATGTTTTAAGATCCACCAAATTTTGTTCATCAAGTAAACATATTAAACAATAATAAATAACAAGAAGAACATATACTTTTAGTCTATATAAGTACAAAACTATAAGGTAAAGTCAGAGTCAATGCTTAAAGTGTCAGTAATTGGGTCCTTTACCCTAACTGTTGTAACGAAACGGGAGAAACCTCAGAAGCTAGAAAATAGTGAGAGCACCGCAAAATTATCAAGAACATACAACGTTCAAGCCCCTACAATAATAGTATATTCACAGTACCTTTCATTTTTGGTATCGCTACATAGAAGTATTATTCCTAAAAAAACAGAATAACCACCAGGAGAAAAGTGAATGTTCCACAATTCGAAAGTTCTATTATCCGAGCGATCCCGTCTCCGAACCGAGCCGAACACTGGAGACTCCGGCTGTAATCTGCAACCCAGTTTTCATATCTAAAGAACCAAGAACCGTGCGACCGCTTGTACGGAGCGCAACCGCCGCGCACAGAACGCAGCGAGTAGCGGCGCAATCTCCCCCAATCGCCGTGGCGGTACCAGGTCCGTCGTGAAGCACGAGCAAATCGACGTCTTAATTAGAGGGGCCCTCTGTGCGCGGAGTAGCCGGCGATTAAACCGGAAATACAGGAAGTCGGCGAGCGTTTCCGCGACGGTGTAGCTGGAACGCATCAGCGGAGGCAGGCCCGGCCAGAAAGAACGCCGGCAGGATCTCCGACGTCAATCACGATTACGGGATGAGTTTTCAGCGCGCGTCTCATTAGCCCACGCCCTCATTATTACGTTATCAACGTCCCCGGGCTCGCATAATGGCCTCTGAATATATTTATGAGGGTAATCCCCGCGGCCGTTCGCGGCCATACGAAAGCAGCCGGCCGGCCGGCCACGGACCGTAACAATAATCCTTATATCCCCCACATAATTGTGCCCGCGGAGGATTTATAGAGCTGGCCCCGGCCACCGATCCTATCTAACGATCTCTGCCCATTGAGCAGCCTAGGACTGGCAACGGGGGGGATGCGGCTCGCCTCGCGGCGATGGGATTCATTCAAAACCGCGAGCTAAGGAGAGGCGCGAGGGGTTTGTGGAGAGTCGATCCTCTCTGATCCTGAGCCGCGTTTGGGTCATCTAGATTCGGTGTTTCGCCTTTAAGGCCGTCGTTCCCTCGCTGATTGGTTTGTCGACCTGCGGAGGAACGCCCGAGTAATTCCGTGGACCCGAGACAATCTGGCTGCTCGCGGGTTTATCTGATCCGCGATGATAAATCCGGCCTCGGAGTTTTGGGACTCGATTTCTGTGCTGGGTGTTGCGGCTCTTTTATGGGCAGGCTGGTTTGAGGATTTTGTTGGGGATTTGCGAGTGTTTCTGGGTTTATTTGGTAGTTTGCGGGGGGGTGGTAGTACTATTGTTAGATGAAGGAAGAGAATGTATGTGGAAGCAGAAAGAGCAGTTAAAGGGGGAATCCTATTCTTTGGACTAAAAACATAGCAAAATTTGGGATTTTTTTTTAAGAAACCAGCGTTCCGTTTCATCTGAAATTTGGACCATGCTTTGATGCATGTTTGAGGAAGCTGCAGTATTTTTTTTATCAATTTCTTACCATAAATATTGTAGTTATGCATGATCGACCGTCACCCCGCACGAAATTGGCCGGCCTTTGGTGTGCTTGATATTTATCTACCAGGTGATTTGAAACAGAACAATGAAACGGCGGTTTATTTTATACATATGTAGCTTGAAATTGATGAACCAGCAAGAAGCAAACAAATTTATTTTGGCAACAGCGACGTAGCCGCGTCTGCTTGAGAGAAGCTTTTCACTGGGCACTGTTACCAGAACATTAAGGGGAGTTCCGGTCTAGAGCCCCAAAAAATAGGTGTTCTTTAGGAATTAATTAAAGGAAAACTACTACATATAACTTAATGGGACTTTTTGCATTGCATTGAGGATGTCTTAAATTATAGAAATATATCTTTGGTTTTGTAATTAATCATTGCAGACGCCACTGGGGAGTCGTTAAAGTCAAGGCGTCAAAAAATCATCCAAATCGGTGGGACCTGTATCTCCAAAAGTTATTATCCGATTTGACTAAAACTTTTTTTATTTTAATGAATACACTTCTGGCTAGGGGGGGAACCAGACAAAATTACAAAAATGACATTTTTTAGAAAATAACGATACTTGAAGTTTGAAATCACTTTTTCCCTATACTGTTCGTCCTTTCCACGCCTTTAAAAATTACAAATTTTCACTATTTTGTAATTTTATGTGGTTTCCTCCCTAGCCAGAAGTATATTCTTCAAAATAAAAAAAGTTTCAGTCGAATTGGATAATAACTTTTGGAGATATAGGTCCCACCGTTTTGAGAACACTGTTTCGAGAAAAACGCGTTTAAAGTTTTACGTGAGTGCCGAGTGGCTGGGTTTTACCACGCATTCGCCGCTACTCAAATGCCTATAACTTCGGGAATTTTACGAATTTCAACAAATCCTTTTAAACACGTATTCCTGAAAGTTTGACCAATCGAAAAACGAAATAAAAAAATCGACTTTTAGACCGGAACCTCCCCTTAAGCATACCTAAAAATTCTAATACCATAATCTAGGCCTGCCCTTTAGGGTGCAAATACCTCCACAAGTTCTGGGACCCGGGCAACAGCCGAGCGCGGAACTGTTACGTTGCTAAACACAGCATGGGCTGTGGGAGAACTGCAAGACTGTGCGTGCGTCCATACTGGTATGTACCACTAGTCTATATAGCTGGGCCTCACGGGTGTTCGCACACACACACACACACTCTTGCAGTGGTCCCAAAATTCACGCAACGGTTAGCAAGGTAACAGTTCCGCGCTCGGCTATTGCCCGGGTCCCAGAACTTGAGGAGGTATTCGCACCCTGAAGGGCAAGCCTGCCATAATCCGATAAAAAGTATCGAAGTGGAACCAGTCCCCCAAAATCTCCAAAGAATCTATCCCCATCTGTTGCAAGGACTCTCCAGCATTTGATCTTACCATACAAGAACAATTGCTCTCTCATAAATTTCTTCATACCGCGGACAACTCAAAGGCTCCCCAACGAGCCGCTCTTCCCTTCTAATTAACCTGCAGCCGCACAGTTCGACCGCGAGTCGGATGAAGGAATAGAAATGTCAGACGCAAGGACGCACCAGCGAAAGAAGTACGCAGAATGAAGCTTCAGAGAGGCTGAAATGTCAAAAAGGCAAACGTATGCCCCCCAAGGACGTTTTTATCCCGGTCGTCGGTGTACCAGGAATTCGAGAACGCGATTAGCCGTTCCGGAATGGCGGTGAAGCTGCAGATCAGCCACATGTCATTACTGATCCCTCTGTGCCGGATGACATCATAGACCTCTCATCTTTGGGTAATTCCATTCCCTGCTACTCTTATCTTCTGAAGCCAAGAGAAGAGCACTCTGCTACCATTGCCCCTCCAAATAAGGAGCTGCTGATGGTCCACTGAGATAGACACGCGTGTCATTAGCGGCGATTTCAATTCGAATTGCTCCGCCAATTGTGGGAGCGGTCCTTGGTTCGTGTTTCTCGCGGTACAACGCTAGTTTCAAGCGAAATGTTTTATAGACTCGATACCGTTAACACGCGTCGCTGATAGGGGAATAAGCTCGCTATTAGGGACGCTCTTTTTGGCACGGCTGACGTAAATGCTTTGGGAATGATGAATCGATTTGGATATTGCTGGGAGTATGGGAGGCTTCAATGGTTTTTGCTTGGGAAAGAAGCGGTGAAATGCTGCGTGTTTCGTTTGTGCTTGGGATCTAATCTTTGAATGATACCAGTGGTTCAGTGAGGGCATTTGAATTTCACTTTAGTTGGTTCGATGTAACAGCATGCACGAGCGTAGAATTAAGTTTTGTTAGCGATAGAGCTGCATTTTTAGAGGTTCTCTGTTTTGTACGGAATATGTAGTTGTGAAAGACTTAGAGAATTAAGGAGTAGTTTGGAAATTTGAGTTTGGACATTTTTTCCCAAATGTGCAATGCGCAGATGAGATATAAGAAGCTTTGACTGATTCTGAGTTTTAGCGTTTAGATATTGTGCGAAGCTTGATTACCGAAAGCTTATGTAGTTGAAGCAAAGGTATTCTACGTGGCTTTCATATTTATGCAGGTTTGCAACAAGGTTTCCACAATACTTTTACTGTACTTATAGAATGCTAAATATCTTGCTTGCATACTTCAAACACTCCAAACTCTACGTAACACAAGGTGGTCTTCACATTCCAATAATTCCTTTCTCTAGTATGCATAAGAATAGCTTATGACATTTAAATACATTATCATAAGTCGTAAGATGTTTTAGAAGTTAAGTGCACATAATTGACTTCTTCATAGTTCACACAATAGGAGACCTTACAACAAGATAGTACCTTAAAATATTAGGTATGGCATTCTTCTGACACAAATCAACTTATCCCTGCAATTTCATCACCCAATAGAAAGCCTGCCCAGTAATCCTCAAAAAAGATGACCTCACAATGACATAGAGGACTATAAACTATTAGACTATCATTCTCTTCGACCCAAATCGACTTCATCCTGTAACTTCATCACTACATAATGAACATCCTTACCAATTCACAAAATAGATGACTTCACAATAACCCAGGACTATAAACTATTAGACTATCATCTTCTTCGTCCCAAATCGACTTACAATTAGTCGTGTAACTTAGTCACCGAAACAATATACCTTCTTACCAATTCAAAAAATACCTAGATGACCTAATAATAACCCAGAGGACTATAAACTATTAGACTATCAATCTCTTCGCCCCAAATCGACTTAATCCTGTAACTTCATCACCAAATAATGCACTTCCTTAACAATTCACAAAATAGATGACCTCACAATAACCCAGGACTATAAACTATTAGACTATCATCTTCTTCGTCCCAAATCGACTTACAATTAGTCGTGTAACTTAGTCACCAAACAATATACTTTCTTACCAATTCAAAAAATACGTAGATGACCTAATAATAACACAGAGGACTATAAACTATTAGACTATCATTCACCCCGCAGCAACTCGACTTAATCATATAACTTCATCACCAAATAATGAACTTCCTTACCAATTCACAAGATAGATGGCCTCACAATAGCATAGGACTATAAACTATTAGACTATCATTCTCTTCGCCCCAAATCGACTTAATCCTGTAACTTCATCACTAAATAATGAACTTCCTTACCAATTCACAAAATAGATGACCTAACAGTAACATAGGACTATAAACTATTAGACTATCATCTTCTTCGCCCCAAATCGACTTACAATTAGTCGTGTAACTTAGTCACCAAAACAATATATCTTCTTACCAATTCAAAAAATACCTAGATGACCTAATAATAACCCAGAGGACTATAAACTATTAGACTATCATACTCCCCGCAGCAACTCGACTTAATCCTGTAATTTCATCACCAAATAATGAACTTCCTTACCAATGCACAAGATAGATGACCTCACAGTAACATAGGACTATAAACTATTAGACTATCATCTTCTTCGCCCCAAATCGACTTACAATCAGTAGTGTAACTTAGTCACCAAAACAATATACCTTCTTACCAATTCAAAAAATACCTAGATGACCTAATAATAACCCAGAGGACTATAAACTATTAGACTATCATTCTCTTCGCCCCAAATCGACTTAATCCTGTAACTTCATCACTAAATAATGAACTTCCTTACCAATGCACAAGATAGATGACCTCACAATAACCCAGGACTATAAACTATTAGACTATTATCTTCTTCGTCCCAAATCGACTTACAATTAGTCCTGTAACTTAGTCACCAAACAATATACTTTCTTACCAATTCAAAAAATGCCTAGATGACCTAATAATAACCCAGGACTATGAACAATTAAACTATCATCCTCCCGGCAGCAACTGGACCTAGCCCAGCAGTTTCATCACCCACCAACAAACCTTCCAACCAAAAAAAGCTACCCATCCCGATGATCAGCATGCTTCCACGCCAATTCAACATAATTCCTCATTACCGGCGATTCACAAGCTGTCCCAAGCCGAAACGACCAAGAAATTGAATCCGCCGAGGTCGGAGCCAGGGGTCTTCTCGTTCCTGGCCGATTCCAGGCAGCATCCTGGAAGCGGCGATTCGACACGGCGGCAGGGGTAGCAGCGTTGCGCTCCTCGCTCGCCAGGATGTGCAGGCGCATGCACAATTTATAATGCAATTAGAGCCTCGGATGGTAGCGCTCGGATTTATGGCAGCTGGAGAATCTACCGTCCTGGCCAGCGGGACGGGGGAAACCGGGGATAAGGTGAACAGCCAACTGAGAGGGATAAAGAGAGACGGCGGGGCCGCAGCGGCCGACGCGAGGGCTATATTCCCGCGGAATGAGTTATACGCCTCCCGCGGTTCCGATACATTATTTATCGCTCGGCTTTTCATTATTTTTGCGCGGTGCCTGCCGCTGATTCAGCCCACGAAACGCGGTTTCCGGCGGCGCGCGTTCGACACTGGATCGCCGGGCAGCGGTCGTAATTGGCTTTATCAGCGTTGCCGGATCGGAAGTCGCGGGGAAACGACGACTCTCTCGCGGCCAGGGTAATTCCCCCACGGAGGAATATGGATTTATTGCGGCCACCGATGGGGCTGATACTTTCCCGCTGCCACTTGGCAACATGAGCGTTAACGAATGCTTGTCGTCGACGGTCGCTTTCCAGCAATGCCTCAAGTGGCAGCGCCAAGGGGTGGTTGCGATGAAAGGAGGTGATGATTTAGGGGATTCACGTGGTATTGAGTCTTCATTCTCTCCCGATTTTTACGTGACTTTTGGTACTTGAGTTCATAGATGAGAAAGCGTTTGATTGGGTATTGCTGTGTTTGAAGTTGTGAGTTTAGGGTTGCCACTTGTTGAGTGCAATTTATACAGGGTTGGTTATGAAAAACTAGTAGCGTTTTGAATGGGTTTGTTACTCGATGTAGAGGAACATTCTCTGTGCTCTAATTTTGTAGCATTGCATCTCTCTTTTCTGCACTCTGATATAAGTCGAACCTGTTATGCACATTGTGATACTCACACGATGACAATGCAGCAGCGTCCGCTTAGACCGATCAGGGAACCCAAAGACAGAGACGTACGCGCCGGAATGCATCTCCCGTGTGCAACTGTCTTCATCGTAATGGCAAAAATACGCGGCTGTAAATAACGGCGGCTGCCAGTGCAACGAGTCCTCATTAGCATCGACACACGTTATTGCGCCTAATGATAGGGGCGACCCCGGCTGTAGCAAGGGGCGAGAGAAAAATTGGACCCTGCTCGAAGCAGTGGTGGAACCGGAACACGGGTTTCGCGAGAGCAAAAGTGAGGAAAATCGGTTGACAAGTGTATGGTTCATCCACCGGGCCGAAACAGCTGCCAAGTGTGGATTGTTCCGCGAACAGCTGCGGTGTACGATGGGAACTTAGTTGCCGTTTGCGGTGTATGACGGGAAGCTAATGGGATCTAACGGGTTCTAGGCCACCCTGTATATGGAAACATTTAGAACCGTGGATTGTTCGAGAGAATATGGGGATTAAGGTGGAATATGTGCAACATGCATTCTTCAACGAGGATTAAACATTTTCAAGGGCTTTGAATGTATATTTGAATGGATATACAGGGCACTCATGTTTTTTAGAATAATTGAAGAGTCTTTGTAGAAAGCACTGTAAGCGCCAAAAATCAAATTCTATACTATAGTATTCCCATTGGCACGTAGAAAATATTCTGATAATTTTTTTTAAATTTTGACACTTATAGTGTTTTCTTCAAGCACTCTTCAAATCCTAATATTTTGAAACTTCATGTATTGCTCTGAAGAGTTGAGCACTCAGGAGTATCTATGTAAACTTCAACGTTGATTTTTTAAAACACTCATAAAGGAAGAATAATGCAGGCAAGTATTAAAAAGATTCCATAAACTCGGGAACAAACTTCTTAAAAATAGAAAAATATAAATAGAACAATGAACCCAGCAGAAAATATTCTTGTTGATAATAAGTTCTTGAGATAAATGACCTCGCCTTCACTTTCTCCTTATGTACTATACTTTTGTTTAACCAGTAATAAAGAGGAAATAATAATAATAGTAATAATAATAGTAATAGTAATAGTAATAGTAATAGTAATAGTAATAATAGCAATAATGGCAATAATAGTAATAATAGTAATAATAGTAATAATAGTAGTAATAGTAGTAATAGTAGTAATAGTAGTAATAATAGTAATAATAGTGATAATAGTGATAATAGTGATAATAGTAATAATAGTAATAATAGTAATAATAGTAATAATAGTAATAATAGTAATAATAGTAATAATAGTAATAATAGTAATAATAGTAATAATAGTGATAATAGTGATAATAGTGATAATAGTGATAATAGTAATAATAGTAATAATAGTAATAATAGTAATAATAGTAATAATAATAATAATAATAAAACACGAGTATTGCTTGAAAAAATAATTTCAAATTGGAATCCATGAATTCTTGTGTAAGCTCAAAGAAAATCTCTCACACGATTATTTCTTCTAAAGATTGCATTGTTGTGACATAAAATTAGGAAAACACTTGTAATTACCTAAATAATTTCTGAAAAATGACGTTCCTAAACCACCCTTTCCTTCTGAATTTTTAAGAATTTTTTATCATTTCGGTCCGATGTGTTGAGTCTTCTTCAGTAACTCTTCAATAGTAGCAATTTTATTGCGATGATTTGACGACGACTCCTGAATCAATATTTGCTACCAGAAGGGAGATAAATGCGCGAGTTCGTTAACACACGGTTACCCGGTACATTCCACGAGGATCACTGGTAGTCGATAATGTTAAGATCGTTGAGATATTAGAAAGTCTCCCTCCTGCGGCTTTAAAGGAAGACGAGCGCACGGTTGCGGGCGTGAAAGAGGCAAAGCCGTGCTCGAACCGTTAATCGCGAGCGTAATTACGATAATCGTTCATTGATTGCCTCGTGAACGTGCCTTCTGCACTTTCCTACCGTGTCTAGAGGCTGCACAAAGCGTTGCATCTATTGCGCCACTGAACATAGCAGCGCCCACACAATGGAAGCTTCGTAAAAAGTCGAGCACGGAAAAATTTCTGATTCATATCCGACGTCTGCTTTTCGCATTTCTACTTCACTTTCGCTGGCTGTTGCGTTGGCTTGCGGATGGAAATGTGAAACATCTTCATGCTAGGGAGAATGAAGATTGATGTAAGTACTAATGGCAATATTGTGTAATTGCTGTAGGTAGGTAGTTTGTTAGAAATTGTTAGGAATTTCATTTAGGTACTTGCTACCCGGTGGTTCAAGCATTACTGATTTTCAAGGGGAACAGATTTTTGGGAATTTCTAATTATTAAATTTACTTGGTACTCGGTGGTTCAAGTATTACTGATTTTCAAGGGAAACAGATTTTTGGGACTATCTAAGGATACCCCTTTTTTCACTAGAAATTATTACCACACCACCAGCTATTTGAGAATATATGATACATTTTTAGAAATTTAATTTACTTGGTATTTGGTGGTTCAAGTATTAATTATTTTCATGGGAAACAGATTTTTGGAAACTTCTAAGGATACCCCTTTTTTGACTAGAAATTATTGCCACACCACCAGTTCTTTGAGAATATATGATGGCTCTTCCAAATCTGCATTTCTAAGTTAATGTTTTGGAAATTTAATTGACTTGGTACTCGGTGGTTCAAGTATTAATTATTTTCATGGGAAGCAGATTTTTAGGAATTTCTAAGGGTACCCCTTTCCTCGCAATCTGCATTTACTATTCTGGTGAAAATTTCTCTGAAACAATAATCTTATCTTGAACTCGAACTCTTGCCCAATCTCTTCATTTAAAGGCGAAATCACACATTCGGTATTCGGCAAATTATTCGCCAAAGTATTCGCATACATCTCCACACTATGCGTTTATTCACATTTGCTTACGTCACACAGTACTTAGTCCAAATTCCTAAGAAGATGAAGTAAATTCATGTGACTATTATTTATACATTATTAATTATAAACGGAACAATTTTAGAGGTTTTCTGAGCCGTAGAATCCGATTCTAATATTACCTATTCTTTTCTAGTTTAAGTACCCTCGTAAACAACTTTCATGCTCTCGGTGGAATGTACGCGTCGCTAGATCCACAGTCACGTACTAGGGTTGCCACAAAAGTGTCGGGAATGTATCACTTCCAGTGCTGCCACTCAAATGGTAATGAGTTGACACTTTTTAGGACAGAGGGCGTTAAAAACAAAAAGAAATATTAATTGGCAGAAGTGCATAAATCTGAAAGGAGAATATTTTGAAAAACAATAAAACCCCTTACTTTCCCGAAACTTATGCAGCAACCCACGTAGTTGCTGGCCGAGTGCCGAACGCTTGGTCCCGCCTTAACCGCATTTAACATACACTCTAACCCACCCTATTGCTTCCCTAGAGCTTCGCTACTTCTCGCTGCCTCCTGCATCAAGCGCGACATACATCAGAAGCCCAATTCCTTGGTACCACAGTTGGCAAAGGCTCCGCAATCTCCATCTCCTCGACGTCCACTCATACGCTCTCCCCCAGCACCACTTTCACTCGTCGAATGGTCTGGCCCGTGCATCACCGTGGCCGTACAAATCATCGCGAAACCGTCTCGCGTAAATCGCCTGACCCGCGACAAATGCGCGGCCTCTTCATCAAGACGGCCCGGCGTCGGCATGATTAATGCAGCCACCCACGCGATCTAATATCCAGGATGCCCCGTTTGTTTCCGCAATCGCGGCTGCCGCCGCTGATGGGCGCAATTAGCCGAGCGAAAGCGAGCTGATGCACGCGTGATCGACACGTGGAAGGACGATTCACGCGCGGCTGCGCACTCGGAGAGCCGCTTCGTGACTCGTCTGCCGGCGATGGGGTTACGCGGATCATGCATCTATTCGCGGGTAGACGCCGTGAATAAAGACATTAATAAAGCTCGTCCGCGGCGACGGGGGAGCGCAGGACGCGGGCTAGAAAGCCGGCCGGAATACAATACGCACGGGGGAACGAGTAATGGATGCTGCTTGGCACTGGATGCTGTAACGGATGGTGCTCTAGATGGTGGTGCTATCTTGGGATTCTGATGGCTGCTCGGATATACGCGTTATCGGCCAGAGAATCGTGAGGATCGAACAAAAACCGCCTGAGCCCTCGACGCGGAAGCAACAGCCTGGAGATGACAGGGGAATGTTGTCTTAATACGAAACGTAACACTGTGGTTTCTTCTTGGTCTGTTATTACTCGGATGGTCTGATTTCGTTCGTCTTTTTAGGAGGCATTCGCGGAGCGCTGTCCTTGTTATTGTTCTAGGGAACCTGGGGAGCGTAGGTACTCTGTGGATGGTTGCGGTTGGCTGTGCTTTCTTCTCGGGTTCATGCCATTCATGCTTCTTTCTGGGTTCGTGGAGGATTGGTGGCGGGATTTTTGTGAATCTTGTATTGGTAATCGTGATGGAATTTGGATGGGTGTTCAGTTGAAGTATATCGGTGCCAATCCACTTCAGCAAGGGCTTTGTAATTTTTTTTAAAAATCCTGTGTCCTAGCACGGAATACCAGTGGCAAGTTAATTTATTAACTTCTGGGTTCTCGTTCGATAAATTGTGTTCTTAGTGAATCATTCTGCCATCGAAATGAGGACACTGGGGGTTCACGTATTAAGGGAGTATTCTCGTCTGGAGGGACGAGATCCTCTCTTCTCTTTGGGAAATGATGAGTTTTAAATTCGAAGTCCCGCCGTTTTGTGAATTTTTAATTTATTTTCACAAATCTGCTACCGCCCATACAGCACACTTCGTTGCAGCAGTATTGCAGGAACGTTGCTGCAATATTGTGTTGTTGCAGGTTGCATTGCAATATTGCAGGAACGATGCTGCAATATTGTTGTGCATTATTGGAGTGCCAACGATCCTGCAATATTGCAAGTTCGTTGCCGTGCAATGTTCCGTTGGCGACGATCGTACAATATTGCAGCAATATTTCAAGTTCGGTGCCGTGCAATGTTCCATTCGCAACGAGCCTACAATATTTCTGCAATATTGTGCGCACATCGATGTGCAATGTTCCAGTGGCAACGCCCCAGCAAAATTGCACGCGCATTACCGTACAATATTGCAGAAATATTGGAGTGGCAACGCTCCTGCAACTTCTCTGCAATGATGCGGTGCAACATTGCAATCTCGCACCAGAATATTGTGGAAGAGTTGCGGGATCATTGCCAGAATTCTGCCGTTTCGTTGCAGAATCATTGCCGGCCCGTTGCAGGACTACATATTTGTAATGTTGCCGCAACTTTGCAAAAATACACACCTGCAATATTGCGAAGGCGGACATAGGATTGAACCTGCAACGTCTCTGCAATATTTTGGTGCAACATTGCAATCTTGCACCGCGTCATTGCAGAGACGTTGCTACAATGTTATGGTGCTGTGTGGGACGCTGTTAGTGATTAAGAATCCTTTTGGTTTTTTCGTTTTGGCTCAGCGGGACAGCTGGAATCGTGTATACCATGAGGCAACTTTTTTTTGTACATGCTTTACGAGATGACCCATATATCGATATATAATTATTATTATATATCGTTGAAAATTTTTTTACAACTAAGTGAAATGTTCAGAAATACGCGTGGGTAATGCTCATCGGTGAAAAATGTGTAGTTTTTTATGCATCGCCCCTAAAGATAAAAAATTTGCCTTCTAGACGAGAATACCTTCTTAAGGGTAGTAGGCAGGGTTTTTTTTACATAAAACACTTCTTTTTCAATTAAATAGAAAGAAAGAAATTGGAGCTGAGGCTTGTTCTCTGACACAATGTTTATTGACATCATAAGCTTTAGAAAAATATATTTGTTTCGCCTAATATATGCATTATAGGTAACGCTAGAAATGCGCTATTAAAGAGTATTTTTAAAAAAGTTTCTTTTGTTTGTAAATTCTACTTCAGAATACCTCTGGCTCTGCACTGAACCTATAAAAGAAGCAAAATTATGAAAATGGCGATTTTTCGAAAAAGTGCGTTTTTCGGTAGTCGGTAAAGATGAGGTTTTAGTTTCTTTCCATAAAGAATAAGAGTTTCTGTTAACTTCAATTTAGGTTCAGGTGGAAACTATATATATACTTTGTGAACATGCTCGAATTTGATTTGAATTGATTGAAGCCTCCGTTTTTGAGTTATCACTGCAAGACAAAAGAAACTTTTTTAAAAAGCTTCTTTAATGATCCATCTGTAGTTTCATATATAATGCATATTTTTGATTATAGAAACATGCTCTTTTAGGCTTATGATGTTAATAACCCTTGTGTCAAAGAACAAGTCTCAGCTTCAATTTATTTAATTCTAATTGCTGCCTCGTACCCTCAAGGGGTCATGCCTACCGGTGAGGTTTGAAAACATATATATTTACGAGTCAATTTTATTAAAACTTGAAGGATTTTGAAAAAAACGGTGGTGTATTCGAAAGTGTATATTTTAATATTCTTGTAATACTTTTTGCAAAGCAATATATAAATAAATAAAGGAATTATGGGCGATCTCCCGTCAGCATTTTTTTAAGCACTTTACTGTGACCACTGTAGCTTTAAAATATTTATTTTCGAATACACAACTGTCTATTTAAAAAATTCTTCAAGTTTTAAAAAAAATAATAATCCCGAAAATGGCAACCTAATCATTTGATCTCAGACCTCACAGGTAAGCATGCCCTCTCAGATAATTATCTTCTAAAGGTGTGTACCGTCGAATTAATCCATAGTCATCAGTAGACGCTGGATTAATTTCTCCTCATACTTCCTTCCACGCAATCTCAAAATAATCTCTCCTCATAAACAGTCTCCACAGAGCAATACTCCTAACATCATTCCAAGTCCCTCCGAAAACATCCTGCCTCCCAAAAAGTGACCATTCCACCAAAATTCCCTTCGGAACACGGTCCACACGTCGCCGCAAGGTAACAGAATTTTGATTACGCTTAAACCGACTGCTTTGGCGCGTGATCAGGTCCCATTCCCGAGCATCGATGTCCTCGCGCGGGGCCAGGCTCCGCTTAACGACTCCACTTGGAGTTTGTTTGTGTACCGATCAATTCGCGGCACAAAACGCCCTCCGTGGCCACGTGTAAACGAGAAAACGGAACGAGCCGGCTAACCCTTGTCCGGCCAGGTTTATCTCGTACCCTTCGCGAGCCTCAGCACGGCCATTAGTCGTTGTCAGTTACGTCCGGCCTCTCCCCTTCTGGATCAAGAACCAGGAACCAAGGCGTCGTGGCCGTTCGTGTGCTCTCTTATGGCCTCGTAACGTGACCCCTTCGCCACCTTCGAGGAATTAAGATATCGGGTCTCAGCCTAGCCGGCGGAATTATTCCCTTCCCGATCTTTCTTTACGGCTGTTGCCGCGATGATCCATCGAGGCTTCAGAGCTGGTCTAATGCTTCTAATAGTTTCTGGGAATTAAGATATCGGTGGTCCTTGGAATGTGTATTTCATCCCGCGCCTCTGGTTCACATCGCCAATAATATAATCGGGTTGCTTCGCGAACGTCACAAATTAGCAGCTCGTTAGCTGGATTCCTTGTTTAATCGCTGGCTGTAGGGGAGACCGGGGTAAAGTGGACCTCGGGGTAAAATGAGCTTCTTTAATTTGTTCTTTAACAATAGAATATATTTAAAAATTTTTAGTGACGTAATAAGTGTATATGAAATATAAGAATGATAATTATGCACATTCAGATATCGAGAAATGTAAATTCATTTAAAAAATTAGAAATTAATTTTTAGAGACTTCCGATTGGTTTTCTTTTCCATTTAGCTTTTCGGATAAATGAGTCAGAAATGTGTTAATTTAACTCCAAATTTTTTCTGCGCGTTTAAAACAAGCTTTTAAACATACATGTACACGCGTTTGCGAAAACATTGACCCTAACATTATTAAATAATTAATTTTCCGCTGAGTAGATATTCGGGGTAAAGTGAGCTGCAAATGGCTGCTAAGAACCGATGCGCAAGCGATGTGCGCAATATCCTAACCTGGCAGCTGGCTGGAAAACCGCGCGGCGTGGTGGAACAGAAACTAACCTCAAAACAATGAAAAATCTGTCACAGTTTTTGACAACCACGGTGCAAAAAAGCCGGAAGCTGCCGAGCTAAACACGTCATTCCACCGCGAGGAGTTAACATATACCTATTTCCTTAATTAAAGTTCTTATTTTGTTGCACCTCACTTCACCCCGGGCAGGAGTTGCATCATTTCTTTGAAGTTGAATTTTAGTACACTCAAAGTTTATTTCAAGCATTGCTATTCGTCATTTATCAATAGTAATGTTTAAATTGTATTATAAATCTATTTCCCCGCATTTTTATTGAAAGGGAAAAATTGTATTCGACTTCAAACTTTTTCGGGCTCACTTTACCCCGGTCTCCCCTATTCTAGGAATTTCTGATAGTGCCAAGTAGGGGAGTTCGATTCACCTCAAAATCGGATTATAAGAATCGATCCTTCTAAAAAATCGGAACCAAAGAATCGATTCTACATAGAAGAATCGAGGTGAAAAGAATCGCCATAAAACTTTTTTTCCAAAATTAGTACATATAGAAGTCGGTTTTGAATAATTTTGAAAGAATCGATATAAAAATTACTTTTACAAGGAACAATTTGGGATAGTTGTTGAAGGGCATTGTATTGAATAGAAGAAACATTTTACTAATCCTTTTAAATGTTTTACTCATCATGTAATTGCCATTCTTTCATTGATAAGGAATTTAAAAACAACAATTGCTGTAAATTTTCAGGTGACAAACTATTTCTGTAATCACTTAAAACATTTCCGGCTTCGGAAAAGACACGTTCTAGAATCGTATATAAAGAGTGACCCAAAAATGTGGCCTGTTTTAGCCGCTTTTTGGGCCCACGATTTTGGAACTGAATTTTGTGCCAAATGATAGCCTCTGATGAGACTTCAATCACACTAAAGTTTCAAGTTGAAGTGACAATTAGTTTCTGAGATATGGCAGGTGAAAGAAGTTAAAATTCATTAACGCGTCAGCTCATACGCTTCGATGTATGGACTTTTATGTCAGTCCGAAAATTTAAAAAATTGCTCCCACTGCTTTTGCTGACTACTAACATCGGATTTGAACTTAGATTTTCCAAATTCACAAAAAAAATCAAGAAATATAAATGTCTGTGTAGTGGGTGTTTCTTTTAAATATATCGCCCACCATATTGAATCGGCCATTGTGACTTTTGCTGACTGCTAACAACGAGTTTGAATTTGGATTTTCAAAATTCACGAGAAAAAAATAAAAATCAAGAAATATAAATGTCTGTGTTATAGGTGCTTTTTTAATATATCGTCCACCATATTGAATCAGCCATTGTGAATTTTGCAAATATAAGTTCAAACTCGTTGTTAGCAGTCAGCAAAACCAGTGGGAACAATTCTTTAAATTATCGGACTGACATAAAAGTCCATACATCGAAGCGTATAAGCTGACGCGTTAATGAATTTTAACTTCTTTGACCTTCCATATCTCAGAAACTAATTGTCACCTCAACTTGAAAATTTAACGTGATTGATGTCTCATCATAAGCTATCATTTGGCATAAAATTCAGTTCCAAAATCGTGGGCCCAAAAAGAGGCTATTTCTTGAGTCACTCTGGCGCGATTCCTGTATATAAATTTGGCGGGAATCATGTATAAATGGCGGGAAACGTATAAGACCAGGAAAACCTACGCATTAAGCAGTTTGATTGGTCCTTTCACTGTTAGCAATTAATTCCCTCAGAGGGCAAAGAATCGATTGTCGATCCTTACATCAAAGAATCGATTCCGGGGAAAATCGGATACCAAAGAATCGGTTCAAAAGATCGATCTTTTAACCGAAAGAATCGATTCGCTGAAGAATCGAATCGGAATCGGACACCCCTAGTTCCAAGCTAGACACTGAAGCTGTTGAAGCTTCAAGGCGGTACCTACCCCGGAATTACCTTTTTGAATTACTATTTCATCGTTCCAGAGGTGTCATCCTATCTGATACCTATTCTATTAAACATGCAGCATACATTACACTCGCGGTCCGCGACACTCGCTGCAGACGTTGCTTAGGCACACCTAGATCGAAACCACTTGCGGCACTTGAATGATCGCGCCATAACTGACGCTCTCCCATTACCTTTTGCATCCTCCAGTTTTTTTTTTCACCGTCCCCGGGGGACCGTCCCGTTACATCTGTCTCCGTCCGCGGCTAATAACATTTATTCATAATTCGAGCCAGTTAATTCCAAGCTCGCCCGACCAGTCACCGTGCGCGCTCGCCCGGCCGTTCCCTCCTATCTTCCGGCAATTTTTATCCCCCTCTCGGAAATTTATTCGATCGATCCGCTCGGTTGCATAAATCTCGTCCCCTGCCAAGCCGGCTTGGCCGACGAGACGCTTCTTCTGCGACGGGACTGCGAGCGGCACGCGCGTCTTATTGTCCCGGGATCTTGTCACAACGCGGATAGGATCCCCTCGGCCATTATTGTATTTCACCCTTTAGCACCGCTTATTAGCTCGGACGTTTACGACCCCCAGAACCCCGCTCGAATCTAGCCGGGCGGAGCTGGTTTTATCGCCGCCTTTATCGCGCTTTACTACCCCGTTTGAATTAAGACGTTGCAAATAATGTCGTCGGTTCCGCTCACAATGGGGCACACCTATTCCCGCGCTCCGTGGCCCCCAGGGGGCCCTTGGCGTCGATAATTTATTCGGAATCGTGGAAATTTTATTACTCGTCGCGTTCGATCGCCGCGGCGGACGCGCGCCAGCCAGTCTGGATAAATGATCGCGGATATCGGCTGAATGGGGGAATGATTAATATTCCCCATCCTGCCGGCCGCTCCGAGAGCCCCCGGCGAAAATCTAGTGCCTCGAGTCGCGGATTCGCAGCGAATTATTCGACGGATAATAATCGCGGCTGCGCGCCTCTGCTGGCCTGGAAAGGATTTTCTCGAGGAAATTCTTTGCCGGAGATTACTGCGGCTGGCAGTTCTGCGTGGTAATATTCATTTATTGTAATTCGGCTCGTGGCGGGCTGTTTTTTTCCGTTGTCGCGAGAGAGTTTCGTTTGGAATTGAGGGGCCTAGTGGGAAAGAAGCGCATGCTACTGTTTTGTGATTTTAGAGAAGAGCAAGTTGAAGGGAAAATTATTTTTGCAGGAAATGCGGCACGAAATTGCAATTATTTTAAGCGGTACTTCCCATACAGCACACTTCGTTGCGGCAACGTTGCAGGAACGTTGCAGCAACCTTGCCATGTTGCATGGTTGCAGCGCAACGTTGCCATGTTGCATGGTTGCAGCGCAACGTTGCCATGTTGCATGGTTGCAGCGCAACGTTGGCATGTTGCATGGTTGCAGCGCAACGTTGCCATGTTGCATGGTTGCAGCGTAACGTTGCCATGTTGCATGGTTGCAGCGCAACGTTGCCATGTTGCATGGTTGCAGCGCAACGTTGCCATGTTGCATGGTTGCAGCGCAATGTTGCCATGTTGCATGGTTGCAGCGCAACGATGCCGCGCAACATTGCATGGGGCGAATATAGGATTATTGCTGCAACGTTGCGGCATCGTTGCAGCATCGTTTCCACAATATTGCTGCATCGTTATGGCAACGTTGCAGCATCGTTTCCACAAATATTGCTGCATCGTTATGGCAACGTTGCAGCATCGTTATGGCAACGTTGCAGCATCGTTATGGCAACGTTGCAGCATCGTTATGGCAACGTTGCAGCATCGTTTCCACAATATTGCTGCATCGTTATGGCAACGTTGCAGCATCGTTATGGCAACGTTGCAGCATCGTTTCCACAATATTGCTGCATCGTTATGGCAACGTTGCAGCATCGTTTCCACAATGTTGCTGCAACGTTGCGCCAGTATTGCGGCAACGTTTCCGCAATGTTGCTGCAACGTTGCGCCAGTATTGCGGCAACGTTCCTGAAATGTTGCCCCAACGTTGCTGCAAGATTGCAACCTTGCACTGCAACGTTCCAGCCACGTTGCTGCAACCATAGTGTGATGTATGGGTTAGTTTAGATGGTAAATGTTTCTATTATCAAGTTTTAGCTGGAAATATAATATTGTTTTAAAATTTTTTTTTATTCCGTCGTAAATATTGTTTACCACTATTTTTTTAACATTTTTCTTCCGTCATCTTTCCATTTATTCCCATTACGAGAACAGTTTAACCACTTATTTCTCTGTTTGCTTCATATAAATGATTAATTTCTCTATACATCTGTTATCTCCTTCTTGAAAACAAGGATCTGTCACGTGTTCCCAAGATGCCATGTGGCATGGGCCCCTTTTCCACTTCGGATTTGTTTTTTCTCAGCTTGAAGAAAATTTAATACTTATGATTCTGTTCGTTGAAACGTACGTGTTATTATATTACAAGGTGGTGGAGTTATACTGCATTGCGGGAACGAATTAATGGTACCAAGAAACGAAAATTTGGATATATGTAGCTGGGTTCATCCATGCTTGATCTACTTGAGCCGCGAGATCGATGGAAATGCCTGTGGCGTGGGTGTCGCTTTGATTTTATTCGTGGAGTTTGAGTGGAGGATTAGGGTGGTGAGGTAGTTAAGTCTGTGGAACTTGCAAATTGTGAAAATTGGGTTAGAAAATTTAAACTTGGCTAAAACGTCGTAAAACATGCTCAGACCAGTAATTTAATTTCCATACTAGTATCACCTCGAAATTCAGAGACCTCGTAAACAGTCAGAAACTCTAATCTTCACTGAAACTAAAAACTTTTGAAACTCCAAACATTCTAATCACGTTCTCCAACGCTTCCAACACCGAGACTAAATTCCCTTCAGAGAAATCCAAGAAATTTTCATTCCCTGAAACTAAAAACTTCGAAACTCCAAACTTCTCAATCAAGTTCTCCAACACACGTAAGATGGACACTAAATTCTCTCGAGGGACCGCCTCAAAATCGAAATCCAAAATCTCCTAATAATCCAGAAACTCGATTTTTCATTTCCTGAAACGAGATAAGTTTGAAACTCCAAACTTCCCAATCACGTTCACCAACACTCCCAACACCGAGACTAAATTCCCTTCAGAGATCGCCTCGAAATCCCAAAAATCCAAGATCCTCCAAAAAATCAAAACCTCGATTTTTAATTCTCTGAAACTAAGAACTTCGAAACTCCAAACTTCTCAATCACGTTCTCCAACACACGCAAGATGGACACTAAATTCTCTCGAGGGACCGCCTCAAAATCGAAATCCAAGATCTCCTAATAATCCAGAAACTCGATTTTTCATTTCCTGAAACGAGATAAGTTTGAAACTCCAAGCTTCCCAATCCCGTCCTCCAACGTACGTAGAGACTAAATTCCCCCGAGGGACCACCTCGAAATCCAAGATCTCGTAAGTAGACAGAAAATGGAGCCGGATGGGCGCTGGCAGCGGCGAAAAAAAGGGGGACGGGCGGAGCACGAAAGGCCGGATAATCCGGTGGATGTAAGAGGGTCGAATGTTAGAAAGAAAAAGCGTCTGGCCGATATAGTATTCCCCGGAGCTATCAAATTCCGCGCGGATAAAGACGTGGGATACGTCGGACGGCTCTTGAATGGGATTATTAATATTTCCCTTTCCTGCGCTTCTCTCGCGGCCTTTCTCTACGCGTCGCCTCCGAGCGATCCGCGCGAGATACCCTTGCCGATAATTTATGCGAAATCGTGAAATCAAGTTTTACTACTTCTCGCCCATCGAGCAGAGACCTTCTTCGCGGGTACGGCGCATAGATAATTAAGATATCTCCTTCCCGGTGGATTTATTAATATTTCCTGCCCTCCTCAATAGGGCTCTCCTTTACCTCGGCGTCGTACAAAGCGGCGATTTCATGGAAATTGCACGTTCAACTTCAAATTAATTTCCCTTTCCGATCCTGCACGCTTGTACCCTACTGCACACGGTAAATCGTATCTAACAGGTACCAGTTTTTGAGCTTCGTTATTCAAGAGAAACTTGAATGTGGCTATCACTTCTGTGAGTAATTTTAAGACTTCGTTGTTACATTAAAATTCTAAATGGGGTGCAAGTTTCGGTAAAAAGTCTGCAGTGATTATTAAAGTAGTTATTTAGGTAGCAGAAGAGTAAATTAGCTAATGAGATATTCGTGGAGTTGTACCTGAGACAGAATTTGAGAATACAGATTTAAATTTTATCTTGTATAGTAAATTTTTAACCGGCTTCAAAAAGGAGGAGGTTATAGATTCGATCCGTATAAATGTTTCTTTTTATGTTTGTTCCCTCATAACTCCTCAGCACATGGACCAATTTCGATGATTCTTCTTTCTTTTATTCTACACTGCATCAGTATTGGCTCAATACTTTGCCAGTTATCACTAATAAAAAGATGTAAAGTTATATCAATATATATAAAACTAAAAAGTCAAAAATAAAAAAATTTAAAAATTAAAACCGACTTCAAAAAAAATAAAAGGCACTAAATGGTAAAAAATAATTTTTTCCCTTATTTAATCTACGACTATCATATTTTTTAAGTCGGCGCCAGATTTACACAGTGCAAATGATGAAGCGGTGACTTAAAAGATATGATAGTCGTAGATTAAATAAGGGAAAAAATTATTTTTTACTTTTTAGTGCCTTTTATTTTTTTGAAGTCGGTTTTAATATCTTAAATAGCTCCAGCATCCGCCCTACCAGGGGCCGAGTTGAACGGATAGAATTATTTCTAATGCAAATTCAATAAGATTCATTAAGTAATTATAAAAATTTATTTAAAGAAGAAAATCCAAGCTCTTGAATTACTTCAGTCGAAGTTACATAAATTTCCTTTTCCTTTTTCTTTGGGTGTGCCACTGCGTCCTACTCCAACAGATTGCCACCTTTTCCATTTCCTTCAAAAATCTTCCAGCAAAATTCCCTGCGAAACCATCTCCAAAATTGCTTTCAGTAAAACACCCATAAAATTCTCCAAACCGTGGATTTGAAAAATTGCCAGAACGTTGGCAATAAAACAGATTAAATGTGACTAAATATTTTTGAAAAAAAAAAATAGAAGTTGCACGTACGCGAGAAACCGCAGGAATTTATTGGACAACCAAATAACTCCGAGCAGCTGACAACGAATGGGGGCTAGTTGCCGATTAGGGGCTAGTTGAGAATCTCTGGCGCGATCTATTTCGAACTGACGTCTATTACGGCCACCTTCCTACGTTCCCCGATAATTTCAGCATTCCACAAATCATTTAGCGAGGGCACACGCGGCCAAACACGCCCACAGGCCCCCGCTCGGAACACGTCCGATAATACGCGCCTCTCGATCGGTTCTTTCCATCCAGTTTCCCTTGAAACGCGTGTCAACCCCGTGTGTCGGAGTCCGCCCACGTCGCCCAGGCGATTTGTAGAAAGGAAACAGGAGAAAAATGTCCAACGCCGGGGACTTTTTTCCGCTCGACCTGCCGCGTGTTTACGTGTGTCGTTTGTTGGAGCGTCGCTCGGCATTTCGATTCGGTAGCCTGTCCACGACTCCGCTGGATCGTTGCTTCGCCAGGCCTAATGGCAGTAACGGCGTTCGTGAAGAGGGATAATCGAATGGCTCGCTCATTTCGGAAACGGACCACCGGTGTACGCGGAATCCCTTATGGCTTATGCTTTCGCGTTTTGGATACTGAATAGTCACAGATTTCACGTGGCTCGGAGGTTCATGGTTGGGAATAGGGATTATGTGGGAAGCGGTGGGTGAAGATTGTATGGAACGGTTGCTCGGGGGTCATTCTACTTTGTTCGACCGAAAAGTTAAGCTATTTTTAAAGATTTTATGTCAGTAATTGTGAGTATAATGAAATGAATCGTTTCGGAGTTTATTAGCTACTCTGATTTGCATGTAAGCGGTCTTTAACCGGTTGACTGTCAATATATCATATATGATCAAACAAAAATCTGGCCAATTCTGTCAATGTATCATATATGATCAAATGGAACAACTTTTTTGATTTTCAAAAGATTTGAATGAAACTTGGTATGTAATGGTTTTTGGGGTCGCTGAATCTGAATTTGGCATCGGAATTGTAAAATTCAATATGGCAGACTCAAAATGGCCGAACCAAATTGATTGTCAAATATTAAAATATTATGGGGATTTAGAAAAATTGTATATAGAGGTTTTTGGGGTCGCTGCATCTGAATTTGGCATTGGAATTTTAAATTTCAATATGGCAGACTCAATATGGCCGAACCCAAATGACTAGCGAATTGTTGGGATTGATATAAATTATTCGTACTGTGGCATTGAAAAAAGTAACTGCTGCAATTGAATTATAGACAAGAAAACTTCACAAATAAACAATTTTTAAATAAAAGAAGGTTTAGTAAAGAATTGACAAACTCACCCCTAAATTCTATTTTTTCGGGGTTAGGGGTGTCAGATGAAAAAAATTACCCCCGGAATCGGTTCAGCGACTCAAAAAACCCCTGTATACCAAATTTTGTTTGATTCACTTAATTTTTCGATGTTACCAGTTTGGGCCCGAATAATGAAAAGGACCGTGCCAGTTAACCGGTTAATATAGAAGACCTCGATAATTAATCTATTTCTAACTCGAGATTTCTATAATATATTTATTGTCTAAAGTGTGGCTATTTGATTGAATCCAAATTTTACAGAACAAATCCATTTATTTTCATTAATACATATTTGTTCGTCAAACGAGGGACACCCATCTAGAGGATAAACTGAAATTGCGAACCTCCATGCTGCAAAATATTCAAATGCTTTGAAACAGAAAGCAGACACAACAAAGTCATTGAAAGATTAGTTATCTTTAAAATTAACAAATAGTTTGCATTTTTTTAAATTAGTAAGTACATAATAGCTAGATTTTTATATAATACTGTATATTTTTAGGTATATCTAATTGAAGTTTCTTGAATGCAGCCTTATTTAATTAATACAGCTAAATTAAGGGGTAATTCTGGTAATCACGCCGCAAAATTTGGCAACATTCAAGGTTTCTTTTCTCAGTGAATACAATGAATAACAATATCAAACTTTTTTCATTTATTAAGCTACTTGTAATGTATACGGGACCATGGTTTAAATAAACTTTTAATTGAGTTTTTTCAATGTTGTCTGGAGTTCAAAATCGTTCCTTTGAAATGCATGTAGATTTGTTTACTATTTTTAATTTTTTTAAGTAGAAAACAGGTGATTAGGCTTAGGGTCAAGTGAATCACCGACATGTCAGCATTTCTGCTCACCAAAATCTTAGTAACATAACCCCACAATTCAATATATGCTCTATTTCTATTCGAAGGCATTTCATTTTTTGTTTATCATTATTTTATGCTTTACTGTTGTGTTATAAAACATCTCCATAAAAGATGTAACTTATTTTAACCTGAAAAGACGACATATTACGTGAGCAGAAATTGGTACAAATGGTGAGCAGAAATACGTACATCGCTATTTTTCGTGAGCAGAAATACGGACATTTACAGCATTATATTTAATTACAAATTACTGGTAGTTAGACATCTCGAAATATATTTCTTAAATAGTTTTCGACTGGTTGATTTATTATTAATGAATTAATGAATTACTCTACAAATTTTGATCACAAATAAATTTTCTACACCTTTTGTGACGAGTAACCTCTTAAATGGGCAGAAATTCGGACATTTACCTTAGTCTCTTAAGACAGCTTACTAAAGGTAGGTAATACAAATTTTCTATGAAGACCGTAAATTATTCCTGAAAAAAATCTAAAAAATGGCTCAATTTTCCGGCCGTCACAGTGGTGTTCCCCCTTCCCATACAGCACACTTCGTTGCGGCAACGTTGCTGTAACGTTGCTGCAACATTGCCGCGCAACATTGCACGGGGCGGACATAGAATTGTTGCTGCAACGTTGCGACAACGTTGCGGTGCAATATTGCACGGCAAAGTTGCAGCAATATTGCAGCAACGTTGCGGCAACGTTGCAGGATCATAGCTGCAACGTTGCTGCAACTACCATTTAAACTTAAAATATTTCCGTTGTTTTTAATGATACGAGAAAATGTCTAAGGAAAAAAGTGTTTGCTTCAGAGAGACAATTATTCTGACGAAGATGATTTTTTTTCTCAAGGTTATGGACGTCCAGCAACGTTGCGGCAACGTTGCGTGCAACATTGCAACCTTGCACTGCAACGTTGCTGCAACGAGAGTGTGCTGTATGGGTTAATGCGGACTTCCAGCACGAAAACCTTCTCCACCCATGGCCGAAAGTAAAGCTACCAGAACCACCAAAGAACTCTCCTTTAGTGTTCAACATAGCACCCCATCAGCCTTGCAAGATTGCAGGAAGTCAACCATCTCAAGCCCCCGCAACAATAACCCTTCTTACACCCGTAATTTCACTGAATTTTCTCCCCGGTTCGAGTCAGCCCAGCCTGCCCTCGAACATCTTGTCCACGTCGCAGCGACGAAAGAGTCTCATCTAGCTTTTTCTAACCTCCTCAGAGACACGTGGCCACTCCCACCCGCGGCTAATGAAGCCGGGATGTGTTTTTTCGCGACGAAAAGGTCCAAGTTCCAGGAAACGTGCGTTGCACATCGTCCGGGGCCCCTCGTGGCTGAGTGAAATTATTATGAGAGCCGGTTACGTATGTAAGAGCCGTGGCAAGATGGTGTTCGCTCGCTTGTCGCCGCCCCGAGCAACTAACCTTCCTGTTGTTGCATGACCCATGCCTTCTTCAGCATCTCCTTCTGCCCTCGCTCCCCCTCCCCGGCCTTTTGCCTCTTTTTAAGCGTTCCCCGTCTCCTTTCCGCGCGGCAAAGACACACGCCGCCACGGAACAGCCGGTGTTTTATATATTGCAACACGCACCGCACGAGATTCTTCGAAAAGGAGCACGCAGGATAATTATTCCGGGACAAAGGGTACAGCCTGGTCCATCGTGTTCATCGACTGGGGCCCCAGGACCTTCGCCGAGACTCTGTTTCCTTTTGCACCGAGCTGCACTGTCCGGGGGATGCAAAGTTCGCTTTCAGCTGCGTCTCTGTGCTTCTCAGTGGAATCTAGGATTCCGTGCTGCAGCGCGGAGTGGTCGGATTTGAGGTAACGCGGGGAACATTGATTTTTTTACCATTTTTATCGAAGTTGAGTGCTGCTGCAGAATTTAAGGCTGTCTGTGGGACTTGAATATAATAACTAATCGGAAGCTAGAACTGCAGCACTCGCAAGGATTTTGATATCTTCCCATACAGCACAATCTCGTTGCAGCAACGTTGCAACGTTGCACGCAACAATTTTTTTCCCCACAATGGGATTCGAACCGGCGACCTGTAGCGTCGTAGGCGAACACTTTACCGCCGCAGCTACAACCACTGATTGATAATAGTGCTAACGTATTCGAACTTATACTCCTACCATGTAAAACTTTAAACTCAAATTATTCAAAAACGAAGACTCATTTTGACACGCTGCATTTGGGTTTTGTAACACTATGTAACACCCTGTGTCATTCTACACATTAAAATATACAGGGTGAGTCACCTAACATTTAACCTTAAAATATCTCCTTTGTTTTTAATGATACGAGAAAATGTCTCAGGAAAAAAATGATTGCTAGACAAAAAGGGCAACATATTAGACATGGTTGAATTTGTATTTTTGTTGGCTATAACGTTACAGTAATGAAAATACGTCATCCCATTAAAAAAACTATCGATGATCTTGAAATTTCGGGAAATATAACCTTGAGAAAAAAATCGTCTTCGTCAGAATAATTGTCTCTCTGAAGCAAACACTTTTTTCCTTCGACATTTTCCCGTGTCATTAAAAACAACGGAAATATTTTAAGTTTAAATGGTAGTTGCAGCAACGTTGCAGCAATGATCCTGCAATGTTGCCGCAACTTTGCCGCAATGTTGCCGCAACGTTGCAGCAACAATTCTATGTCCGCCCCGTGCAATGTTGCGCGGCAATGTTGCAGCAACGTTGCCGCATCGAAGTGTGCTGTATGGGTTAGAATGCGGTGGTAAAGAATTTTCGAACAAAGGGGTCGTGAGAATAAATTTGGAAAAAATAATGCTTTTCGCTGATTCTTTATCGCCGCTTTATAGGATATAAAAAATCATAGAAGTTTGAATTTAACTTCTTTTTGATATTTTTTACAGTTTCGTAGATATTCTCAATAATCTGAAAACTCACCGTTTTTCGTGGGGGTGTTTTCACCCTTAGGACCGTTTTATTGGCAAATCAATAAATAGTTACGTTATTGGCATCACTGGAACTACACTTCTGCAAAGTTTCAATTTTTTTTAATTTTCCAGTTGACGAATTTGTCAATTATTATAGTTTTATTATAATTACATTGAGTCTTTCGCTGTTTAAGCCTCATTTTCCCTCCGTTTATTGCAAAATCGATTTGGGAGGTATCTAGATGCACCCGATCAGATTTGGACTTGTGATTGATATTATAGGCCACCAGAGACCCACGTGGCAGGGGACGCGATAAACAAGAAACACTTCTGCCAAGTGAATGTATCCGAAGTATCAGACACTTAGCCTCTTAATTGCGCCACTGACTTACTCCCAGAATAATAGACGCTCCTAAGATAACATTTCCACGAATAAATAATATAAGATTTTTACTCCTGCCTCCATCAATTTTAATTACTTTAATAAGAAGAATTTTAAATTCTGGATCAGGAACAAGATGAACAATTCATCCCCCTTATCATCATACACTCATCACCCTTCATTTATTCTACATATTGCAGAAACTTCATCAATCATAGGTGCAATTAATTTTATTGTTACAATATTAAAAAATATTTCAATAAACTATGATCAATTACCCTTATTTCCATGATCACTCTTTATTACTACAATCTTACTATTATTATCATTACTATCAGGTGCAATCGCAATATTATTATCAGACCGAAATTTAAATTCATCATTATTTGATCCAATAGAAAGAGAAGGACCCATTCTTTATCAACATTTATTTTGATTTTTTAATCACCCCAAAGTATCCATTGTAATTTTACCAGAATTTTGATTAATTTCGCGATTTATTTACAATGAAAAAGGTAACGAAACTTTTGGTAATTAACCACTTGTCATGTAAGAAGATCCTCACGCGGTGGAATTCAATTGAGGAAAGTTTAAAATCGGTCGTCCACTCAACTAGACACTTATCTATATGGAGGCGGATTCTTGGCATTCGATAGGCTTGCTTTAGGAAAAGAATGCAGGGACAGAATTTACGTTGGAATCGTGGGGGTTTGGCGTGGTTATTCAGGAATATTTCATTGAGAGGCTCGAGCCTGTGTTCGTACAGCACGCTCGTTCGAGGCTCTCGAGCCTGGTTATTCGCTCGTCGATGTCATCGGTGCCTTGGGCAACTATATCCTTCTCGTACAGCTGACCTCGGTGGACCTCTAAGAAGCCCAACCCAGTCTACCAACCCACCGACCCACCAAGCCCACCATTAGTAACCTACTCCGTTACCGCCGACGATCAAGGCGATTTCGATTCTCTTGTTCCTGCTTGCGAGCAGCAACGATGCATTAAAGTAATGATATACGCCGTGTATTGGGTAAAAAAGGCAGCCCGCAAAAATACGTATTTTACGCGTTACTCTGCGGGGGAAACTGTGCACTACTCGTTTTACTGCCAGGGGTAGCGAGTGAAGTTGTGCTCTTTCATGGTGATAGTGGAAGTGGGATGGAAAAGCAGAGGGGCTGTTTCTGGTACTCTGCTGCTGTGTGTTGATTGTAGAATATGCAAAATGTAATCTAATTACAAATTACGATTAAACTGTAATTAATTACACATTATTTTCTGTAATTGTTAATTTAGGTAGTTGACCATTTGGTTTTGTCAACTATCGAAATGAACGATTACTGAAAATAGTGTGTAATCAATTACACAATTATTACAGTTTAATCGTACTTTGTAATTTGTAATTAGATTACATTTTGCCCAACTCTGGCTTTGGATAGTGGATCGTCTGAGATAAAAAAGAAAATATTCTGGGAATCCAAATCATTTTAGCCTCCTATTTTTTTTAACAATAAGTGTGGTACAGTGTCTAGATTTTTTAACCCAATGATTACTCTAATGATTTCTAATTTGGATGACAGTAACTGAATAGGTAAATTCAAAAACATTTGTTTCTTTATTTCAAATTATGTACTCTTAATATGTGATAAATTAAACATAAGTGTCTTAATTACAGTATGGACTAAGTGGGAACTGCATGAACACTGTAAAATATAAATACCTTTCTACAAAAATAATTTACTGTTAATCATATTTTAAACAAACAAATTTTATTGATCAAAAAGGTGGTGGACGTGCAGCGAATTTTTTCTTGCTTATCACTTCCATAAATAGCTGCTTTGAAATTTCTTGAAGGTGGTTAAATATCTTCACGCATTAGGTCTGACCTTAACGATACCGTTTCTACTTACTCTGTTTATAGACAAAGTTTCACATTACACTACTTCTAACTTTATCCACAAACTTACACTTCTTGCACCTCTGCAATTAATTTTAACACACTATAGCTTTCCATTCTTCCTTTCTATTACACTATTTTATACAAACATCGTTTCACTATACATAATTTACTTTCAGTCCGAATATTCTGCACTCCTTACTTTTCACAATTTTCTCTGCTAAAATAGCTTACTTTTAATTCTCCAGAACCAACCAATCCTCAATTCACCACCAGAATATAAATAACAATCAAAAACCCTGCCACGGACAAAACAATACAATTTCCCACTTCAAACTCCATCAAACCAGCCTGAAGTCTCACATCTCTCCACTTGAATCTACAGAAACCATTTCCTTGCTCAAAAATTCAACAAAACCAAATCGATCCAACTCATATAAATCCTTCATGTTGCACAAACTTCGCCATTCAAATCGAATCGCACGCTTTCCAGCGATCGGCACGTGAAATTCAGAGAAACGTTTCCGAGCGTTTAGAAAACATTTAGAAAGCGGTGGCGAGCGTTTTATCAATCGACCGCCCCAAGGGGAACACGGGGTGCAATTACGATTGAATTATCACGTACACGGTGTTGCGCGTGTTTCCACCGCAACAGAATTCCCCGGCCCATTGTAATATCGGTAGCTTGTATCGTGGCCTGCTATCGAGCCTGCCAATCATCTGTACGGGGTGTTACGGTTCCCTTAACTGATCGCCTAAGCATATCTTTCGCCAGTTTTCTCGCCTCCTGTTCCCCGGCTGATGGACACCGGCGATCGTTTGTTCGCTGTCTTACCTCTATTACGGGAATCGCCTTGGAATCATTGACCGTGACAGACCGTATCCAGGACGATCCAGTTTCTCCTTGGTCTCGTTTGAATCTGCCAGCTTGACGACGTACATGCGCCGTTAATCGATCATAGCGCGGCGATGCGGTTTCATGATCGTTCAGAGCCATCCGTACTTAAATTCCGAGCGAGCTCGCAGAGCAGAAAAAGTGGTCGAGGTATCGCTGGAGTGGAAAAATCGACGTTTATCAGCCTCTCGATTTGGATTGCAGGTTCGCTTCACCGCGGTTGGGAGAAGTTTGGTCAGGTGTGACGCAGTTGTGAGAAGTTTGGTCAGGTATGACACAGTTGTGAGAAGTTTGGTCAGGTGTGACACAGTTGTGAGAAGTTTGGTCAGGTATGACACAGTTGTGAGAAGTTTGGTCAGGTATGACACAGTTGTGAGAAGTTCGGTCAGGTATGACACAGTTGTGAGAGGTTTGGTCAGGTATGACACAGTTGTGAGAAGTTTGGTCAGGTATGACGCAGTTGTGAGAAGTTTGGTACAGGTATGACACAGTTGTGAGAAGTTTGGTCAGGTATGACACAGATGTGAGAAGTTTGGTCAGGTATGACACAGTTGTGAGAGGTTTGGTCAGGTATGACATGGTTGTGAGAAGTTTGGTCAGGTATGACACAGATGTGAGAAGTTTGGTCAGGTATGACACAGTTGTGAGAAGTTTGGTCAGGTATGACACAGTTGTGAGATTGACGTGTGCTGTTTTTATCGAGAATACAATCTGCGGTAGGTCATGGATTACTAATTTTTCAGTGGCTTCAGTATACTCAAGCCCTTTGTGCATTAAACGCATAATTAGATTCCACCTTTACCACCACCGCCAGAATTAAATTCCTCTAAATTTCATTGTTGTATGTTTAAAATTGATAGAGCTATGGTAAATTTTATGAATCGATCTTGACCAACCTAACTCAATCTAATTGTAAGCCGAACATACATCAACCTAAACGTGACGCGATCTATGACTATTTTTGTAACTATATTTTTTCAATATTCTATATTTTTCCAAATATTAAATAAATAATAAAAAATAGAGTTAACAGCCACATTTTTTTTTATACTTCCCTATTTTATGCCAGAAACGTCCGAGTAGACTACAATTAAAATTAATTTCACTGATTAATTTATTACATAATTCCGATTGTAATACTGCAACTACAAAGGAGATATATCAAATTTTTAAATATTATACACAGTATATATTAAATATTATACAACATCTTCACTATGTATAACAAATATCTAACTTCGTAATGTTTACAGATAATTTCCTCAAAGCTGACTTTTGGCACTAAGGCCCTTCTTGCATCCAGCAGTACAATTGAAATGTGCTTGCTTTTAATCCCTATATACATTTTCTGATAGCTAAATCCTCGCGCAACGTTCACAACCTACTTACAATTACCTTCAACCGAAATACTAGATTGCTCAAACATATGCAAACCTATCCAAACAATTCTACACCTCGATTTCCAACGCTCTCCTTCACAATACACCAAACCACCACTAATCCCCATATACCTACACACTCGCCACTCACACCAAGAGCCAAAGAACATAATCGCAAACCTCCGCCAACATCCTCCAATCTCGGCGCAGAGCCGAGCGCAAACGAAACCGAAGTTGCCCGTTTCACTGTCGTGTTCCCCACGAAAACACCGGCGAATCCCTGATTTACTGCTGGTCGGGGCCGGGGCAATTACAATTGAAAACCGAGATCTTAAAAATTAGTCGGACCCTTGCGAGCAGCAAGATTTATTCGGTCCCCGCGGAAAGGTGGAGCGGAGGCAGCAGCGGCGATTCTGCTCCGCCGTTCTTCTTTTCTGCTCCCTTCTTTCCCTCCCACTCCCGCTCTCGTTCGTTTCTTTTCGTCGAAACGCGAACTCTCGCCGTGAGGAACAATGATATCTTAACTGGGATCTCAATGGGGTTAATTAACACGAGCGGGAACCGACGTTTGCGGAGGCGAGAGACAGAGAGGAGGGAGCTGGCTGGGTTTTAGCACAGCCACGGCTGCCCCGGACGATACCGCACCGCACGCTCGCCCCGGCGTTAACCAAATTGATTAATCTCCACTTCACCGTCGATTAATTATTGACACGGTTTTTGTTATCCAGACATCGGCAATTATCCGCTCGGTAGCGGCGACTGTTTGCCCCCGCAAGCGCGCGTGAAACGGGCCTGTCTCTCGCGAATCTCAAACTGCCGCACAGTGTTGCGCGTATATGGACAAAAGTCAAGAGTTTGATCCGAAGCGTTTGATCCACAAATTCTTGTATCTTAAAATGTTAATAAAGGAACGTAGGTTTCAATGTTACCCGTAGCTTCTGCTGAATTTACTAATTCGTTGTCAAAAGTGATACCAGAAATTCATTACAAATTTCGGTGCATTTTTTCAAACGAATGTTTGTGCTTTTCATTTGGTTTTTATAAGTTGTGTTTAATACTGTCATACCTTCAAAACTGCCGAGTCAGTATTTTACAATACTAACAATTTGTACTAATTCATTATGTTAAATGTTTATTAACTTCGATGGGACTTTAAAAAAAAAAATACCTCCGTGATTTTTTCTATATTAATTTACGGATCATTAAACTTTATATTAACGTCAATTTCAACTGCTCGAATTTGCACGAAACAGAAAAATAATTTGATAAAAAAATGTTTCGAACAAAAGTTAGTCGGTATTCGGTTGACAACAAATTGCAAAAGTAAATATTAATAAAAAACTTTTTATTCACTGAAAAATCAGAATCGCCTTAATTTTTTTAATGGAACTGTATATTTTTTTTATACACCAATCGATGCATTTTTATATTTTCTTTAAAAAAGTATTAGGGTACTTAGGCCGAAAACTGATTAGTTCAGAAGTTATGAGTTTTGTCCCGAACGCCCATATACGGCGTCGCACTGTGTGCTACCAGGATTCTCTACGCCGGGACTCAATTTTAATTACGACGGAGTGTTTATTCCTGATGTATCCGTGAATCACGATTGGTACTTTGTGTTTCATAAATAATAGTGGCTTGAAGAGGATTGATAAAGGTACACAATCTGCCTTTATCTCTAATAAGAGATAAGGCTCTAATAAAAAAAGCTTTGAAACACTGTATCTCGGAAATGAAGCATTTGCAAGCTTATATTTTTATTGTTAGTGCGATAAATAGAATACACTCATAGAGTTCCTTCCTTTATTTTAGGAACACCCTGTATAAACGGAAGAACGCGCATTTGAGATTTTATTGTAGCGCAATTTTGGCGCTATTCCTCAACTAAGCGGTTGAACAATATTAGACCGGGGTATCTCTTCTGTTGCCAGCTCTGGGTCGTAAAAATCGGTGGAAATTGTGGTCGCAGGATTGTTTCTACAAGGGACGCGTGTACGTGCATGTATTAGGGGGTCAGGCCGGGGCATCGCCAGCCAATAAGACAGCGGCGACTTCCTTGTTTGGCGACGGTCGCGATCGAGAGATCGCAATTAGGCTCACCGCGTCAAAGGTTCTGGTCGGTGGGCTCTTATCTCGTTGCGCCCGTCTTGTTCACTTTCTCTTTTCGATCAGGCCTTAGCGATTTCGGGGGAAGGCGAGATCGTTGAACCACTTGCCGCGAGATTTTCGTGGAAGCACGCGTACCTGGACGTCTGCGCTCGTTCCTTGCTCCGAAAATAGAACAGAGATTACGGAACGTCATCGAGAGATCGGTTTCTTCGGGCGGTTTTTTACCTCCGGCGAATATTTCGCAGGATTAAATTTTGTAAGAGACTGTGATACTGCAATCTTGCTTGATAACTATAATGAGCACGTGGTATATTTAATTTATAAAAGCAGTGAGTAAGTAGGAAGTAATTGTTCGTTGTAATTGTTTGATTTTTTTACAGTAATGAAAAAGGAAATTAAAATAAATGTCTAATTGTTTTGTATCTGGTTTGCAATTATTCTGAGAGGTGATGCAGTATTAAAGAGTCTCCCGAATTTTGGGAATTTTTTAAAACAAAACCATTAAATATATTTACTTCCAGCTTCGTGGCTTTATTTGCCAATCTTTAGAGAATGTGAAGAAAAAAAATTGAATGCAAAAATAGTGGTTATATCCGGAGTTATAGTGCTTCCAATAGAGCGTCTTGCAAAAATCATATGCGCATGGTTAGCATAAAAACAGCCGTTGTAGTTGTCTGAAATAGCAAATTTTTAAAATTGTGTAATCTGTATGAGTGTGGCTATCGCCTGAAATAGATTGAATGAGAAATACTGAAAATTAAAAAAAAGATGGCAGCGTCTAAAACAGACATCGATTTCTGCAAAAAATTCGCTGGTTTTTTAAATTGCAAAATTCTAATTTTGCAAAACCCGACTTAGTTTTAGTAACAATGAGAATGGAATATCTACTGAAGATATATACCAAGTTCGAAGTAAATCGGGTGATTAGTTTTTGAAATATCATGCTAACTAATTCGAAAAACATCGTTTTGAGAAAAACGCGTTTAAAGTTTTAGGTACCGTTTTTTTAAATTAAACTTTTTTTAAAATGTTGCGTAAACATGTACAAATATAGGCATAAAGTTTTCAATTAATATAATTTGATGGTTTCTCTTAAAAAAATCCCAAATATCGCAGGCCCCTTAATAGCAAGTAACATTTTACATTATTTTGCATTGCAATAACTTTGATTAGTTATTGAAAAAATACTGTCTCGTATTGTATAAGTTCCCCATCAGGTTTCCAGCTCCAGTAGCCATTTTGAGTGACACTTAGTAACTTCAGCGATTTCCAATAAGCTGTTTAAAATACGACACCGTGAAAACGTACGGTAACAGTGGATTTCAATTCATTTCCCAGCAGTCTGACGTGCCAGTCCCGTTAATTTCATTTCCCCGCGAGCTGTCAGCCATAAAGTCTTGCCGTCGAAGAATAAATTCCCGCGGCTGAATATTCAATCAGATCATTCAGAATTTTCATTCCCGCCGTGAAAACAAACTGCACCCGCTAGCATGTCATTTCCATACGCTGGAAAATACTTTTTATAGCATTTAAATGTCACAATATTTTCATGACGCAACGCTCGCTCGCTTGGAGGTTAAGTCACTCGCGCCCGCGCATGCGCGCGTGCACGCCAGGCCGGCCCCGCATTACTGTCAATCACTTTTCATTTAGTACGCGCGCACCTTGCGAGCATAATTGAATGGTGCCCGGTCGCAGCGGAGATTTCCATAAAACGGCGCGTATCAGGGAAACAATTTCCACCCTAATGGCTCCTATTCTTCCTAAGCGTTTAGAGCGCCATTACCACGATTATCTCCGTCACTCGTGTAATCCCTGCGACAGATATGCTTCCTCAAAACTATTAGACGCCGCAGCGCCGGCTAATCGTCAAATGAGAACGGTACATCCTTTTTCGTTCCGAGAAAGTTGCAATCTCTTGGACAATTACAGTACAGCTACGCGGCTATTACCCTTTTTCCAGCGTCATGCATTCGCACCAGATGGATTCGCTCGAGCTCGTTGCGTCACATGGGCCATTTGATTGCAAAAGGAAAGTGTTTTTGAACAACTTAATTGATTCCCTCCGTGGTTATACAAGTCTGCTGTATCACATATGTCTTCGGCGATGTCAAAGTTCAGAGGACTTACCTGAGGGGTGCTTCATACACATGGCGTTCCCTAAACATATGGCCATCTGATCACCACTTGCTGAGACCCTACTAAAATCTTTTAATTCATGAAGATTTAAAAATCCATGAAGAAGTTAGCTCTACGATGCAGGTTCACGAGTACCTCGTTCCACTATTTTCTATCTCAACCACAGAATTTATAAAATATTCCAAGTTCACAGTGTCCTTAATATATATATATATATATATAAAGAATAAATAAATCTAAAAAACGCATAAAAAATCGACCCCCAAAAAATAAGAATAGGCAATTAAGGACACTGTGAACTTGGAATATTTTATAAATTATATATATATATATGTTTGTCATGGTAGATCTTATTTATGTCTTAGTATAGGGGGTGGATTAGTATTAAATTATTATATTTTACTTGTTCATTGAATCCCTTTAAATTGTTTATTTTTGAATTTAGTTATATTTTATTATTTAAATAGTTTAATTAAAAATTTTGATTTGTGGTGCCAAAGATATTATTGTATACTTTAAATAATCTTTAGAATAGTAATTTTTGTGGTTTTATATTTTTTTGTGGGGTAGCTTTTATGGTTTTCGGTGTATATATGTATTTAAATATGTTTTTACTTATTTTTGATTGAAGAATCTATGTTGTTGGTGCAATGAATTTTAGTATGATAATTTATGTTGATTATGTTAGAATGATATTTTCGAGTGTGGTTTTAATTATTTCTTCAATACCTAGTTCTTTTGTATAGAGTTGATTATATATCTGGGGACAAGTACATTTCTGGATTGAAGTATTTATTTTTTTTGTGTCTTCTATGTATATGTTTAATAATTTTGAGACCAAATGTTTTAAGAATTCTTTTGGGGTGAAATGGGTTGGGGTTGATTTCTTATTGCTTAGTTATTTATTATCAGAGAGATATTGCTTATAGATCTGGTACGTTGACTATTTTATGTAATCGGTTGGGTGATATTGGATTGTTAATATTAATTGGTTTGGGCCATTTATTGGATCATGGAAGTTAATATTGTATTCGTTTGATAAATATATGTTATTATTTATTTTAATAGCTATATTTACTAAAATTGCTCAAATGCCTTTTTCCTCTTGGTTACCTGCAGCTATGACTGGCTCCTACTCCTGTTTCTTCTCTGGTTCATTCGTCAACTTCGGTTACCGCAGGGGTTTACTTAATGATTCGGTACAATGAGGTTTTAATTATTTTCTATTTAATTCATCGCCTCTTGGAGGAAACAGTGTCCAATACCCTCGAATTCTGATGGAAAGTGTCGAGGTACACAGGTTTCATTGTACCTGAAAGAACGAAGGATTCCGCGATGCCCCAGGCTCGGGTATATCAGCGAGCATGCCTTACAAAACGGCACAAAGTCTCCTCAGCTTTCGTGTAATCGTTGCCTCGCAGCTTCCGGTATAATAGCTTCCGAGAGAGCCTCATCGCCGGCTGCAACGGCGACTTCTTGCCCCTTCTTTTTCCCCCTGTTATCCCGCGACTGGTGTGCCGTGGTAGTTAACTTTTTGCCACGTGATCGAGCGACACGGTCCACGTGCCACGTGTTCGGGCTAATACCTGAAATGCTTTCCGTTGATTGTGAGTCAGCCCGTCGTGTATTCCCTGCCTGCCGTAAGAAAATGCTGATCGTTACTGAGCCTCGCCGCTCCGCGATAACGGTCCCCGCGGTTAGAGATGGAAAACGCGAGGCTGCGGGCCTCCCTGGCTGGAGGGAAGGTACTTTCTGGGAAATGGAAGATTTCACGGTGGATTGTGTGTCGCAGGTTCGACTGGGGGACTCTGCGGGGTTCGAAGGTCAGTTGAAAGCGGGTTGAAGAAGGTGTTGAAGAACATGGCGGTTGAAAGCTTGAGAGAAGGTTTGGGTTGAGTAGTTAGTTTGTGGGTTAAAGGGTCCTTGGAAATAAGAGTTAGGTGCTAGCTTTTTGGAGAACCGTGGGTCGAAGGACAACTGAGAGATATCAGAATATTTATAAGGTAAACGTACCTATTATGAAACACTTTTCGATGGGGTTATGCAATTGTCATCTAATTTATAAAATTTAGTGGGTTAGCATTGAAAATTTGCATACCATTCGATAGGCCATTGTTTTGTGATTATATAATGAGCCATAAAATGTATATTTATTATAAATAAAAAATAATATGACTAAAAAACTAAATGAAGGACCTGTACGTATTATGAAACACTGTTTTCGTACCATGACCCGGTGTTTCATATTCAATGTCCCTATTATGAAACATCCCGTCAGGTTAGGTTTTTGATATTTATTAAAAAAGTTTGAATTACGCATACTTACTCGTATTTATGATGAAAACGTGAATATAATATATTTTATAAACGCTCTAGGGCAGTTTAAATAATGAACTATTTCTCTTTTTCACTGGAAATATCTAATTATCAAAGCTGAGGCGTGTGTTTCATGAACTGGTACAACTATGTGAACACGGGTCCGTGGTCTTGGAACACGCTTCCGAACCGTTTCATAAAGCGGGACATTCAAAAAATTGAGGTACACAATATGAAACGGTTATTTTTATCAATGAATTACATTAAAACCATTTTTTTTGTAATAGATTATTGTATAATAATACTTATGTTGGTGAATTTGTACAGAAAAGAATGTATAAATATCGATAGAATGTTTGGCAGTTGCTTATATATGCCATAACTATTTCTTATTTCGTTGTTTGTGATGCTGTTTCAAGAAGGGGACATGTTTGGGAAGGTGTTTCATAATAGGTACGTTTACCTTATCAGCGTTTCGAAAATGTAAAGGTATCACGCTCCTACTATCCTATCCTCTATGCCACTTCGAGAGTGTATAAAGTGGAAGCTGTTTCTTAAAGTCACGATCGCACAGCATCTCTATAGAAAAGGATATTCAATGAAGAAGATGCCAAACTGAGGAAGAAATCTTCTACACCCATGGAGCTTTTGCCGTAGCGACAACACAGTGCATCAGAGTGCCTCGCCATCTGCCAATAACAAAACACGACCGAGCACAATACACTCGACTCTTCTCCGAGAATAGACTCGCCATCGCGAGGAGCTTAAGCAGCATCCGACTGAGCGTCCCACGGAGAGGCGCGGACCACTGGGGAATGAGCATGAACTTGGGACTACTAAGAAAGCTATTAAATAATTACAGTAAGCAACCAGCCCGAAGGAATTGCAGTCCCCGGCTGACAGTAATCCTCGTCATAAAACGCGAGGGAACGAAGTGTATCGCGGACCTGGCTCCTCGTCGTCGCCTCGATGATCGATCAGCCTGGACAAACTGGTGTCCGTCTTATAACGGCCCTAATCTCTTTCTATCAGGAAGGCTGAAGGGGCAGGGATTAAAGTGGGGACCCTATGCGTCCCTCCTCCCCGGCCAGGAGTGGCCATAAGTAATCACGTCGACCCGTGGTAGTCCGCCAGGAACTCGATGAAGAAGAGGGTGACGAGGCGAGAGGAGGGCCACAGAGCCGTGGCAAAAAGAGGAAGCCCGAAGAAATGCGGCCGAGAGAGCTGGGGGGAAAAAAGAGGATCGAGCTGAAAAAGTGACTGCAGCGAGGGAACTCGGGCGCGGCCCTTCACCGACAGCACGGCGAAGACAAATAGAGAAGCGCGGCGCTGGGCAAGGTGCCTCCTGGATGAATACCGCGTCACGATATCAAGTGGACGGGATAGTGGAGCGAAACGGGGCGCGGGAGCACCCTGCGTTGCGTCTCAACGCTGAGTATTGATGAAGATTTGCTTGGCTGGGAGGTATGGTGAAGTCCTGGGAATGAAGGGAAATCCTGTTAACGGTGAGTGGAGTGTTAGGGTGCTATGTGATGCCTGTATGGAGTAGGCTGTATTGGTAATCGTGGGTGAAGAGTTGTGGGATGCTACGTGGCCCTGCGTGGAGTATTCTGTTCTCGGTTGGCTACTCGTAGGTGAAGGGGTTATGGGATGCTATGTGAACGTGAACCTTGTGTGCAGCACTGTATTCTTCTTACTGGGTGAAGAGGGTGAGAGTTTCCATGTAAAGAGTAGGTGAGAGCGGGGATAGTTGTGAACCATGGGGATAGTAGTGGCACGTCCAGAATTCGAGATGGTGAGATTTTTAGATTGATTCCGGAACGTAAAGAGGGATGTTGCCTCGTCGCCTCCGGCGTCACCGTAATCCCTTAGGCCGGTTACGCTTTTTGGAGTAATTGTGCGGGACGGGTGGATTGGCGTTGGAGGATCGAGGAGGAAAAGAAGAGGTGCGTTTCTCCTCGTCTTGGGACCGTCAGCCAGACTCATCAGTAGGGCTACAGCTGACGGCCTCTGCCCTAGACACACCCGGGGACACAGAGGACATCATTTGGAACTTGTATATATATGAAACGTGACTGGGAATTAGGACTAGCGAGAAGATTAGACCTCTGGTGGCGCTCGTCGACACTAAGTCGCGATACCGTGGCGGGGCCGGGACGTCACAGTAGAACCACTGAGGGTATTTTGTTCTCTTCTACAATCTAAAATAAACAGCATTACACTTCAAAGCGATTTTGCAAAAGATAAAGGAGTGTTTGCTAGCATCACCAATTTTAAGGGTAGGGTCGGGGGCGGATGGCTCCACGCTGTCCTGTCTTCGATGGTTTCTGACTGGGACTTAGGCTGCGTGTGTTCCTGAATGGGGATGCATGAGACTAAACAGTCCTGGCATCAGGCGATGGCTGGTGTGACGGTCTGGATGTGAGGACGCTGAAGAGTTGGAATCCGTAGATCGTGCACTCTTAGATTCTCATAGTATTTTTAGACACCGTCGCACAAATATACCGTTTAGGTGAAGGGACTGTGATGCCGAAAGACAACACTTTAGATTATATGTATATTTAATATAAGTACAATATTAAGTAATATAAGTACAATTGTTTTGGAAAAACTACTTAACTGCGACACGTTCAAGCAGAACAACACAAGTCCAGTGGACTTGTGTCGTTCTGCCTAAAGTGTATGTAAATTTTTACTATTTTGTTTATTATTATTTACGTTAATTATACGAATATTCAATATTATGCAAAGTGAAGGAAATATACGTTTATATCGTAAGAAGAAAACCAGGAAACACTGCTAATAAGAAGAATTGGTGTTTAGAACTTTCAACGACAATATCTCGAAAGTGAAAACATGTGATATGGATCGTTTTTCCTTACAACCACAGATATATGCTCTAAGGTTGTAAGTGGCCAGGTAAAGAGTACTATATTTTCGTATAGAAAAAAAATGGATAAATTAATCAAACTGTTACAGATAACAGTAAAATTAAAATTACTCTAAAATAATATAAATATAAATTCATTTTATCAATATAAAAAAACTCTTTATATAATAATTTAATTACATCACTAAAAGGCTGAAGTAATCCCAAAAACCCTACTTTATTAGGACCCTTCCGATCTTGAATATACCCCAAAAATGTACGTTCAAACAAAGTTAAAAAAGCTATTCCAATCATTATTATTAAAATTAAAATAGTAGAGTAAAAAAGATTAAATAGCAAATAAATAAATATTGAATAAATTACTACCTATATTATATACATATTTTAAACCCTAAATTTAACGCACTATTCTGTCAAGGAAGTAATACTAAGCCACCACTAAGACTAACCCACAATTTCTGCGAATTTGAGTTAGTAGCAGTACTTTCTTCCAACAAGCTATACTAATACTATAAAATAGGAAAGATTAATTTTTTCCAATATGGGTTAGTTCGTTTTTATTCTCAATGCCTCAATTGCTCCCAACATTTCCATAATCTACCTAAGTCCCACAAATCGCAAACGCAGTTGGTACACCTAAACAAACTCTTAAACACATAACATCACACCTAACATTTCCTCCCCGTTCCATTGTCCCCTGTCGTTTCCCATACGCCACGAGGTTGGCGTGGAAGGCCGCAATATCAATCGCCTTTAATTACCAGTAGAATCCATTGGCGAGGCGCGTTGAAGCGGAAGCAATCTCGGTTCCGTCGAGAGGAGCCGAAGGATGAGCAATATCGGGGCAAGGGATCATCTCATTTTCGATCTGGCCTGCAACGAGGCCTCGAAGACGGGCCCCCGTTCGATTTTTCTTTCTCGCCGCGAGATGCAGTGCGAAACGTAGGATGCTGCATAAGCCCTATGACGTATCTTCCATCGGTAATTATTGCTGATTAACGACTGGCCGCTCCGTTATCTCGGCCGCGTCGTACAACAGCGACTCGATAGCTTCGATCGACCGCGATTTCGACCCCCGAACGAACTTGTCAAACGGACCCGGTACACCTTAACGGGCTCCGTCGCAAAAGAAACAGAAAGGCTGACCGGCCACGAGGAGAAATAAATTTTCAATGGTATTCAATGAATGTATCTCATTGGTACGATTTGCTGATCGCAATTATCGATCATCCCGCGCCAGAGATTACCGAGGCTCGATGAAATTAAGTGGCCACGGGGTCAGGAGTTAAGGGGAATGCATTGTATCGTGCTCGAAATGAAAACGCAGATGGATGGAGGGAATGAGGATTATCTTCCCGATGGGAGAGATTTATCAGCGAAATTTTTGCCATTTCGTAACAATTATTAAGGTAACTGTACCAATACCCGGACGTTTTAGGAGCTTAAGGCAGGATACCACCTTTGACTGCGATTTTTGGAGGCGTTTTTCATGAATTTTTTTGCATACAAAGAATGCGCAGAAACAAAATCGGTTTTAGTCATTTATTAATGTAACTTTAATCTATAATTACACATTTTTTGAAACTGAAAAAGTAAGAAATAATCTCTTACAGGTGGTGCCAAAATAAATTCCCTTGGAGAAACACCGTTAGACTGCGTGTCAAGCCGCGCATATTATCAATCATACGAAAAAGCGTTAAGTACATAATAAATTACCCGAGCCTCCTGGAAACCCGTGTTACGTGAAAACTCCCCCGGTATTCAATTAGCCGTATCTAATATCGCCATGCGACTCGATGTTTCAAACTTTCGCGGTATCCGGCCGGCCAAATGAAAAGCCCGGCCAAGATGCCGACGAAAGTATCGGCTCGCGTTACGAAATTCTGCGTGAATTTCTAATATCCGTTCGGGATTGGAGCTAATGACACGTGTCCGCGCTCAGGGTTACCGAAGGATATAATTTAGATATTCCAGCACGGTTTAATTCCTTTTATTCGTGATCAATGGCTGCTGGTAAAGTTTTCATCGCCCCTGGAATTCCACCTCGCGGTATTTAGCGAACGAAAATTCTTGGTTCAGCTTGGGGAACTAAGTTTCTTTCGTTTAATTGAATTCTTTGAAGTGTTCTGTTGAATACATTCAATTTGAGTGATTTTTAACAGGAAGTAGTAGCTGCAGGTATTTTCTGGAGATTAGCGCGATATTGGAGGAATTGGGATGAATTAGGGTGACCTACTTAAAACTGAGTCATTCCTTTAGTAGAAGGACCTCTCGTAAGGTAAGTTCAGGTAATAAGGCCCACCAAGGTTCTATAATTTTTTTTTAAAAAACTTATACATATTTTTGAAAATTTTTTTTATAGAAATCTATGGACATTAAGTTATACACTGTAATATTTGTAACAATATCTGAACACTCGCATCTGAAATATTCGAACACTCCAGTAACCCGCTGTCAAGCTAATTCGAGCGAACCCGAAAGCTTCCAACTGCTCCCAATCGGCGTCGAGGCGCAAAGCCAGAAAACAGGATCCAACGTTCGGCGTGCTTCTCCAGACTCCAGCTCGCGAGTCCTGCGAGAGAAAGGGAGAGAAAGACTGGCCGAACCGCGGCCACTAAATGAAGATTTATAGGGGGGCTGCTATTCGCACGCCACGCCACTCAGAGGGCTCCGTGGCACGCAGCTTGCACACATCCTCGTAATCCACCGATACGGCCAGAAATACGGGTGTCCCTTTCGTGAGCTTCTAGCGTGCACGCGGCCCTATGCAGAGCGCACGCACCCGATTGCGCGCGGGAGGGAGGAATAAGTGGCAACCGCGGGGCCCACGGGTTGCAATTGGTCGCGATTTTGTCGATGATACCCCGCTCAATATTTATGAGGCCAGCCTTTTGTGGATCGAATGAATTACGACCGGCGGGATTATTATAAATAGTCGGGTGGCTGATGTATTGTTGTCGCGATAGATCATCCTGAAGTGACCGGGTGGGAAGTGAGAAATTGCTGAGCAAAGGTGGGTCTGAGGATCGTTGTTAAGGGGACATTCTACTCTCTCGGCCTAAAAAAATCCGATTTTTTTTTGCTGAATTCGGAAGAATGCACCTTCTACAATGTCCTCCTAAATTTTTGGAGCGAAATTCGATGTATTTTCAATGTTATGGGTATTTGTAGCGTCAGCAGCCTGGTTCTTTCCACCGCGCCGGTTGAATACTCACAACTTTAAACGCGTTTTTCTCGAAACAGCATTTTCTTGGTTGGCGGATATGATAAAAAAAAACTCCATCACCAATTAATCCAAAATTTTAATATGTTATTCTACACATTAGTGGCTTTCCCGCTTAGCACAAATAGTTTATAACAAATAGTTAATAACTGTTAATAGTCTAGAAATAGAATTTGTTTAAAAAAGAAGAGTAGAAGGATCCACAAAAATGTACAGAAAATACGTTACCTACGACAAAACATAGTTATTGGCCAGGCGAAGGCAATGATTGGCCGGTCGTTGGGCAGTTATTGGCCACTATTTCATAACCTATATGTGACATATACCCTACCTAATTATGAAATAATACCTTTTCTACTTAAATGTTTCTTTATTAGCTAGTATTACACCTTCATTTAACAGCATTTTAGATTGTATTAAAAGCATTTTCTTTTAAAACCTAACCTCTTAAAATCACAACAAACAACTGTTTCAAGGGAATGATTGGCCGATCGTTTGGCAGTTATTGGCCACTATTTCATAACCTATATGTGACATATACCCTACCTAATTATGAAATAATACCTTTTCTACTTAAATGTGTCTATATTAGCTAGTATTGCACCTTCTTTTAACAGCGTTTTAGATTGTATTAAAAGCATTTTTTTTTAAAACCTAACCTCTTAAAATCAAAACAAAGAACTGTTTCACTGTTGCTATGACTGTTAGCTACCCATTGGCCTCGTGGCCAATGACTGTCGTAAGACATTATTTACATTACAGTTCTTGGCCACCTATAATTTTTGCAATAATGTATAATATTAATGAATAAATAATCAGTTTTTATAAAGTTTAAACCTTTATGTGTCTATATAACGAATACGAGAGTTATATATATATATATCGTAAATACATTAAATTATCTAAGAATTGCCTCATGTAACCGTAAGGCTATACAATTCAGCACTGTAGTTTTCAAGCATCGATTTCAAGTTATCTATTTTTTACACTTAGTATAACAATGAGTAGCAAAATAGTGATTGCATTCGACGCATGAAAGTACAAGGTATCTGAATATGTTCATTATAAAAGGCATAATGTACATTATTTCTTAATATTCATGTTTTTTTAAGAAAAGGCCAATCACTGCCAGGTGGCCAATAACTACACTGTTTACCCCTATTTGCCCCAAAAAAATCAACTTCGCAAACCCTCCCTGTTCTCCACAGGCAACTTTGCCCAGCAGAAGTTTACAATGTCCTATAATGCGGCGCTATCGAGCACAGCCGATTATTCGGTAAAAGTAATTTCGCTCGCTAATAAAGCATTTCCCGTTTCATTAAGAAGATAATACAGGATTAACCACGATACCCCACAAATAACGTACCCGGTGTGTTCCCCCGATTCGAACCCCTCAATTCGCCACTTTTGTTACTCCATCATCCCGGCGTAATTATACTCATAAGACTTCATTCGCAGGAATCTTTAAAACCAACAAGGCGCCTCGCTAAGCGACCATAAACCCCACGGTCCGAGCCCCTTCGGGAAGCTCCTCACCTTACATCCTCGTCGAAATTGCACGAAATAACGGATCGACTTTTCGGAAGACAGACGTCAAATTGCTGCCACGTTGCGCTCCCGGGACGAGCAGCACGAACTCCGTCGGATCGATTATCACGTTCATCAGGACTTCGCTGGAAGCGACGATTCGCCCCGCACGTTTCCTCCGAATCGATAAGTGCTCCCCGCAGGCGATCCTTGCCCAAACAAAGACACGCGAGTCCTCTTGGCGAGTTTTCCTCGCGTTCCGTTTTCCTCCGCTTTAAAGGGCCATTTTTCCGCCGCCATTTAATTTATCCTCCCTCGCGCGTCGCCTGGACGCTCGCAGAAGGGGCGACGAAGCCGCCGACGGATGATGAACCGTCGTTAAACCGTTACGAGTCCCACGAACAGGCGTAACAATCGGCATAATGGCGAGTGTCGCGTTCCATGATTTATACAGTTATCGAGCGAAACGCACGAGGCACGTACTAACGATCGCCGGTTTCAGTTGGTGCTGGGGTAATTGTACAAACATGCCACGCCGTACAAGGGTTATGAGTGTGCTCGGCGTATTAACTGCAACCGTTAAAATCGGGTTACGCGGATTGCCGGGGCTATAACAATGCGTTATTAGCGGCGCACGTGTGATTAAGACAGCAGTAATATTGTGGTCGTGAAAGTGAAAGGTATTAAGTTCGACGTTTTTATGTCGTGGGACTTCGTCGGTTTTGGATAGCTGGGTGAGATAAAGGTACAGTCTGTCGTGAAAGTCTCGTACACGTATTTGCAGCAGTTATTGAAAGGGTTGTTGGTTTTTGTATTTGGAATTTTCGAGGGTGTTTGTCGGGCTTTGTGTTTGCTCCTTTGTGTGGGGCATTCTTCTGGATGGGGCACTCATAAGTTGGGTGGAATTGTGGTGATTAGGATGAACAGATTCCAATAGGCACTAGTTAGGTGAAATTATATGGTACTGGGTGTTGAGTAGGGTGGTCCTTATTTTTCAACTTTAAAATATATATTGTCTGACCCTCTTAAAATCTTCTATTTGACAAAAAAAAGTATCTCCGTATTTTTTATTTGTATATTTTGATATATAAAGGTCGCTCAAGGACTTTATATTTCGCATATAGGGGAGACCGGGGCAAAATCGGGACGTTAAGGAAAAAATCTCATAACTTTGACATTATTAAGTAAAAAACAAATTGCAATTGGGATTCATTAGAATAAACTCTTTTTTAAATAATAGTACATATCCAATTTGTTTAATAGAAGGAAAAATACAAAAAATAATGATTTAAAATATGATCCGTTTTTACGATTTTACGATTTTACACCGTGGCCTAGGTAAAATCGGGTACCATACTAGATACTGGCCCTAGCACTTATAACAACGAAACTCATCCAATTCTCCAGTTCCCCAACCAGTTAGAACAAGGTGTGAAGGAAAACAAAATTTTATTTAATTTTTTTTAAATTTATACCAAAATAATAATATTTCATTGCCGTTGAGCGACCTTTAATCCTTAATATATTTTAATAAAATTTTAGACGAAATTCTTTTAAACTATTTGGAAGCTTCTGAGAGGGTCAGAAGAAATTTTTAAAAAATTTATTTTTTTTCCATACATATAAGGACCATCCTAGTGTTGAGGTGTATTAATGTTGACCAGATGTTAGCAGACAGTATAATCCACAATTCTTTTAAGTTGTATTCCTTATTAGCTGCAGTTTATTACTGAAAACTAAAATAAGTCACTATATTTTTTTTAAATCCTTGAATATTCAGAGTTAGTACTTCTGTCAGTACTGCATATGTCGACTGGTAGGTATACTGTTCACAAGGGAAATAATTTTGATTTTCACCATATTACTTATAAATTGTACTTAATTTCAAAAGGACTGCAGAATTAATGCATACTAAAACTACCTCTGCTTCCAAACTTCAATAACTCTTAAGAAAGTTAGCAAATAGATACTTTTCATAGATGCAACCTTGTATGTAAGTTATTTCATATGCAAAATCTAATCATCCATCAGCACCAAACACATTCACAATTTTATGAATCTCCTACACCAGCATTTCCGAATTAAATTTTGCCAGGGAATCCTTCCAAACTCGCCAAAATTTAGCGAAACCCCCAGCCTCAACACTTTTTTCTTGTGTACCGCGTCGTTCCAAATTTCGCAGTCAGGTGTACGTTTTTCTTTGAATAATGTAGACATTTTGTTAATATTTGTGGAATCACGAAAGCTCGCAAGAGGAAGCCTGGAATAAGAGAGCTCGAAGGGTCGGCGTTGGTGGAGTTGGTAAGGCGGCTGGCTAGTACGTAGAGGATCTGCAAGTAGTGATGGAATGCGAAGCACTTCGAAGCGCTTCGAATCTGTCTTGTACATCAGGCGACTAATTCGAAGCACTTCGAACATGATTCGAAGCTTAAAGCTCTTGACAGTCTTGATAAGTCTTGAGTCTTGAAAGTCTTGAAAGTCGTGAAAGTTGTGAAAGTTGTGAAAGAAGTGAAAGTCTTGAAAGTCTTGAAAGTCTTGAAAGTTTTAAAAGTTTTAAAAGTCTTGGGAGTCTTGAAAGTCTTGAAAGTCTTGAAAGTCTCGAAAGTCTCGAAAGTCTCAAAAGTCTTGAAAGTTTTGAAAGTCTTGAAAGTCTCGAAAGTCTTGAAATTCTTGGCAGTCTTGGAAGTCTTGAAAGTCTTGGCAGTCTTGGAAGTCTTGGAAGTCTTTAAAGTCTTGAAAGTCTTGAAAGTCTTGGAAGTCTTGAAAGTCTTGAATGTCTCAAAAGTCTTGAAAGTATCGCAAGTTTTGGAAGTCTCGAAAGTCTTGAAAGTCTTGGCAGTCTTGAAAGTCTTGAAAGTCTTGGCAGTCTTGGAAGTCTTGGAAGTCTTGAATGTCTTGAAAGTCTTGAAAGTCTTGGAAGTCTTGGAAGTCTTGAAAGTCGTGAAAGTCTTGAAAGTCGTGAAAGTCTTGAAAGTCGTGAAAGTCGTGAAAGTTGTGAAAGAAGTGAAAGTCTTGAAAGTCTTGAAAGTCTTGAAAGTTTTAAAAGTTTTAAAAGTCTTAAAAGTCTTGGAAGTCTTGGAAGTCTTGAAAGTCTTGAAAGTCTCGAAAGTCTCGAAAGTCTTGAAAGTTTTGAAAGTCTTGAAAGTCTTGGCAGTCTTGGAAGTCTTGAAAGTCTTGGCAGTCTTGGAAGTCTTGGAAGTCTTGAAAGTCTTGGAAGTCTTGAAAGTCTTGAAAGTCTTGGAAGTCTTGAAAGTGTTGAAAGTCTCAAAAGTCTTGAAAGTCTCGCAAGTCTTGGAAGTCTCGAAAGTCTTGGAAGTCTCGAAAGTCTTGAAAGTCTTGGAAGTCTCGAAAGTCTTGAAAGTCTTGGCAGTCTTGGAAGTCTTGGAAGTCTTGAATGTCTTGAAAGTCTTGGAAGTCTTGGAAGTCTTGGAAGTCTTGGAAGTCTTGAAAGTCTTGAAAGTCTTGAAAGTCTTGGAAGTCTTGAAAGTCTTGAAAGTCGTGAAAGTCTTGAAAGTCGTGAAAGTCGTGAAAGTCTTGAAAGTCGTGAAAGTCTTGAAAGTCGTGAAAGTCTTGAAAGTCTTGAAAGGCTTGAAAATCTTGAAAGTCTTGGAAGTCTTGGAAGTCTTGCTTCAAAGTCTTGGTAGGTTTCAGACCCGTATGTACTATGTACGTCCACCGCCGACTCGCGGGCAATACAGTCATAAACCGCGATTCTGGCGAGAACCTCTGGTCGATCAGCCTGGTTAGTTTTTGGCAACTAGATGTTCATTTTCAAAACTTTCAAAACTTTCAAGACTTTCAAAATATTCAAGACTTCCAAGACTTCCAAGACATTCAAGACTTATCAAGACCTATCAAGACTCAAGACTTATCAAGACTTTCAAGAGTTCTAAGCTTCGAATCATGTTCGAAGTGGTTCGAAGTTTTCGTCCTATACATATATACATTCAAGGCACTTCGAAGTGCTTCGGATTCCATCACTATCTGCAAGAACGTGGGTTCTAATCCCATCGCCCGAGCCCCTCTTCTTCCGTGACTCCCGACCACTTAGAGACTCCAAAACCTATTCCTACATATTTAAATTTTATTGTAAGATAACTTCTTCTCGGCATGCTAAACTTCGTATCGCGGAACCCCAGGGGTTGAGCAACGTCATCTTCGACCAACGGTAACCATCCTCCTAAAATCCCAGAATCCTCAAAGATCTCGAATGTCTCAAAATCCCTCTGCTTCGCCATAAGACCATAATCCACGCTGCGTCTCCCAGAAGGTGTAACCCAAGTCCGCCATTCAGGACCCGCGACCGACCTTCACGAAAAAGATCCAGAACCCAGAAAGAATCCAGAGAGACTGGACAGTCCTCGTGCGTGTCAACAGCGATTCCCAGAAATTTCGTGGCTCGATAAGTTTTCGTCAACCGCAAACAGGATGCGTGCAAGAATGTTCCGTCCATTGGCTCTCCTCTTCCACAAGCTCCTCTACCCCGCCTGTTCCCTCTGTTTTCCACGGGTTTCGCGGTCGAGCCACGGTCAAGTTACCGGTGCGCCCAGCAGCTAACCTCTCCGCGGATTAATTCGAGATCGTAGCTGGGTGTGTGCAGCGGTTGCAGTCGCGCCTACCTTCGGGTGTGCCCGCGCACCTCTCCCATTCCGCACGCAACCCCGGGGTCGCGCTATCGGGACACTATCGTCCAAATATTTACGACCCCCTTCCCGCTGCCGTCTTTAAAACGGCGAGTTTCATCCGCGACACGCTGTAAAGAATGGCGAAGCCTCGTTCCACACTTCGGGCGCCTTTATTGGCGTACCAGCTGCGTCAACCTCGCCTTGATCACCTGGATTTCTTCATCCCAGTACTGGTTTCCTTGGGGTGTGGCCTCTGGTTGCTCGAGCTTCTTGTGGGTTTAGTTGGTTTCGATTTGCTTGTGGGGTCTTGTCATGAGTCGTCCTCTTGTGTGATACTTCAGGCCAGACTTAATCTTCGGCCTTGTAACGAGTCACACTTGTGGTACAAATAATGAAACCCAGACCTAACCCAGACCTTTTGCCTTGTAACGAGTCACATTTGTGGCACATATCATGTTTCCCATATTAGAGATGTGATCTGTCCGGTGAATGGACACTCAAGTTGCATGACCAATAAATGAACACCTAACAAAATTAACCAGGGGATTGGAGTGGACCAATTTTTTATTTGCTCCGCTCCAATAACAAAATACTTACGCCAGCTCCGCTCCAGCTGGTTTTTTAAATAAAAATTCTTTTAACACTTTCAAACAGTGGTCTTTCATTTGCCGGAAACCCCATCTTTCTAGCTTTTCATTTTCATATACAAACAAATTCATAAAGATTGCTAAATTTCGGGCAAAGAAACTACTATGCCTCCTTAACACCGGCTCTACGATATAATATTTCTTCAATGATGAAAAATTGAGAATTGGTGTTTATTAAAAACATTTCATTCATCTGCTCTTATAAAATGAAGGAAAATTCAAATAATAAAAAAAATTTGGAGCATTGAAGCAGTAAAAATTGTCCCCATTGCTCCACTGCTCCGCGCTGCAGCTCCGAGCTCGGCTCCAACGCTGTGAAATTAACAACAACAATACGTGCCTAAAACTTACTTAAGAACTTAAAAAGAACTTAGTTGATTAAAGAACTACTGTGTTAATTTAAAGGTGAAAAGAGCGCGATGGGTGTTAACTCCATGGGTGGTCACTCCATATCCAATTCAGAAAAAGAAGAAGCGTTTAGGGAATTCTGAACGGTATTTTTAACGCTTCGTAAATAAATAATTCGTGGAGTAAGTGGATAGAAGCAGATATTAAACTGACAATGGCTCTCGGCTTCTTACACCACTATGTTCCTTTTTTAAACTCGTTACGATAGGTATTCTATATTTTTTTCTTTCTCCTTTGTATCACGTGGGTGTAACAAAGACAATGAATCTAATAATTATAATTTAGTCGTAAAGAAACACGTGAAAAATTTGAAGAGACCGTCCGCTTCCCGCGCAAATTGGCAAAATTCACTTGCGCGTGATTAAATTCAGTTCCTCTAATGAGAGTAATGGCTCGCCCACGAGGTTCCTCCGTTGTTCCACCGCGGCTGGTTTCCTAAGCTTGTCGCGAGGAGGAACCCGTCCCTTTCCTCGTGCCTCTCCTTTTCCTTTCACGTTGCCTCCGGACAAAACGGTAAAGCATCAGATAAACCTTATCAGAGATGAATGTATCTGTCTGCTGCATCTACGATGCACTGGATGGCGGACACGTAGGCCAGCTAAGCGGATAAAGAGGACGGTCGGATCGCCTTCCACTCAAGGTCGCATCCGGAAAGGAAACATAGACCAGGCAGGTGGTAGGTGCTTTGAAAGCCACACCAGTGCAATTCCTTTGGGTTTCTCCGTGTCGAAAAGCTCGACGTGGAACATGATGCTTTCTATCCGATTAAAAATGCTCCACTAACGCGTTTGGCGACGTTTGTTAAGGATTATATCAGGTTGAACAGGTTCCAGGATTGACACTTTATTGGCACTTTAGTGTGGGTGACTTTGTTGAACTTGGTCTATTGAAATGATATCTTCTGTGTCACCGTAGAATTTTAGGTCTTCTATACAGAGGTGCGGGGCTTGAATAGGTTTCGAAAATAACTGTTTCAAACTGTTATATAAAGGTTCTGACTGAAAGAGTTATGAAGAACCTTTGTTCTGAATAACCGTTATAAAGAACCTAAATATCAGACTATATAAGTATAAATTACGGTTCCTATACCCATGCAGGCAATACCCATGCATTGCACGCAACGTTGCAGCAATAATTCTATGTCCGCCTCCTGCAACGTTTCGGGTAGTACGGCCAAAAATATAAAGAACCGTATATACATATATATATGTGTGTGTGTATTGTGCAGACTCATAGAAGTATAAACCCGTGTTTCTTTTTCTCAAAGAAAATTTGTTTCCCCCAAGGGGATTTCAAACCGGCGACCTGTAGCGTCGTAGGCGAACACTTTACCGCCGCAGCTACAACCACTGATTGATAAGAGTGCTAACGTATTCGAACTTATACTCCTACCATGCAAAACTTTAAACTCAAATTATTTAAAAACGAAGACTCATTTTGACAGACTCTATTAGGGTTTTGTAACACTATGTAGGTATGTACTACAACTTCCACCCTGTGTCATTCTACATATTAAAATATACAGGGTGGGTTACCTAACATTTAAACTTAAAATATCTCCATTGTTTTTAATGATACGAGAAAATGTCTCAGGAAAAAAATGATTGCTAGACAAAAAGGACAACATATTAGACATGGTTGAATTTGTATTTTTATTGGCTATAACGTTACAGTAATGAAAATACGTCATCCCATTAAAAAAACCATCGATGATCTTGAAATTTCGGGAAATATAACCTTGAGAAAAAAATCGTCTTCGTCAGAATAATTGTCTCTCTGAAGCAAACACTTTTTTCCTTAGACATTTTCTCGTATCATTAAAAACAACGGAAATATTTTAAGTTTAAATGGTAGTTGCAGCAACGTTGCGGCAACGTTGCTGCAATATTGCTGCAACATTGCTGCAACTTTGCCGTGCAATATTGCACCGCAACGTTGCAGCAACAATTCTATGTCCGCCCCGTGCAATGTTGCGCGGCAATGTTGCAGCAACGTTACAGCAACGTTGCGTTGCAACCATGCAACATGGCAAGGTTGCTGCAACGTTGCGTTGCAACCATGCAACATGGCAAGGTTGCTGCAACGTTGTCGCTACGAAGTGTGCTGTATGGGTATAGCTCTATAACTTTTATTTTTTAGGTTCTATATAAGTTACAAAGCGGTTATAGAACCGATTATTGTAACGATTCAACAGAATTTTACAGTAAATGAAATCACAACATATTACAACTATAGATTACTATGTGTAACCAAATTGTTTAAAAATTATTATAAATAAGAATACGAAATAGAAGAATACCTAAAAGAACCCCGATTAAAAAATTCATCCAATATTTTACACTATTCGACGCTAAAGAAGGATAAAATGCCGAAACTGTTTGAGGTGTCCGAAGTAATTTTAGAAATTCCGCCAACACAAGTAACTTATTTTCGGCGTTAAACTTTATCCTGTCCCCCACCGTTCGTCAATCAACCCGGGCATTATAGAAGACATTTTATTAAACCGCTTAAATATGCCAAAGCTACCACAAGGCGGCACTTGACAAATTATAATTTATAATATCTATTCTGTGTATTACCACAAAAAGTGCAATAAATATTTAATTTATCAAAGATCGAAACATATATTTGTCAAGTTCATTTTTTCAATGAGGGTCCATCTCACCATTAGGACCATGATTTTGGCAACATATTAAAAAATCATTGAAATCGGTGAGGTATACCCTCATCGGTATAACAACCAAACATTTATATTAACGAACACTTCATATTATGTTGTGATTTCATTTACTGTAAAATTCTGTACAATCGTTAAAAGAATCGGTTCTATAACCGCTTTGTAACTTATATAGAACCTGAAAAATAAAAGTTATAGAACCTAAAAAATAAAAGTTATAGAGCTAGGTATATAGGAACAGTAATTTATACTTATATAGTCTGATATTTAGGTTCTTTATAACGGTTATTCGGGATAAAGGTTCTTCATAACTCTTTCAAGAACCGAAGTCTTTGTAATAACGGTTTCAAGCCCTGCTGAGCGGTGTGACTAATAAAGTTATCGTTAAAACACTGTCGACAATATTGAAATGTTATCTATTCAGTTATTTCAATAAATATCTATTCATTTTTATTCGAACTTATTGCAGGTAATATAGTAGGATATTTTTATGGGACCGTAGAATTTGTAGAATTATGGAGGAGTAGCAGTTACGTGAAATTTATCGCAGTTACAGCTGTATTTGCCGCTATTTAATTCGCTGTATCTTATACTATAAAGCAGAAAAGGTATCGTACGTTTGTGTGTTTGTCTGTCGCTTAAATACTTTCGAACCGTAAAATCTGCGGTCATGAATTGTACGTCAGCTCATTATGCGTGGCTAATTCAGATAAATGTGACTATTTTCACAAAAATAAACTAAACAAATTTTTATTTCTTTTATAAAATCAGAATCTAAGTTTCCGGCGCAGCCGAGTAGTAAAGCTTGTGTACAATAATTGAATATTCATCGAATTGAAGAACACAATTGGCTGTTTCATTTAAATTAGAATTTTAGAGAAATACAAGCCAATAGAGTCTTACGTGAGATGAAATGTGTTTTTCCTTTTAGTGTTCAAATGAAGTCTACTTTAGTTATCTAATAATTGAAAATTACCCAAATGGTCTTCCTTGCACGAAAAGTGACACGAATGCTTGAAAAATAGATGTATTTATTAGCATAACGAAACCTCTGCACTTTTCAGCCCTCACTTTATACCTAATAAAACTGGTAAATGATCAAATATCGTACCTGAAGCCTTACCTCTAAGCCACTCCCCTCCATTCTTACCGATTTACCCTTCATTGGATTTATGTTTTCAATTTCGTGGCACGTAATAATACCCACCGACAGTCGAGCATAGGTTCGGACAATCAGTCCTATTTCGACCTCGGTAGCGTAGAGACCCCCGTAGCATAATATTTATTTCTCGCGACTCGTGCGTAGTTCACTCAGGAGAAGCTCCGTTCCCTAATACTGTGGTGTGCAGGAAAATCAATTTTCATATAAGAACGATTAACTATCACCGTCTATCGAATAAATTTAAAAAACGGATCTTATCGCGAAGTGTCGGTATTAGCGCACATTTAATTCTCATTGTTTTCAAATATCATTTAAAAATTTATTCGCGTGTGGGAATGAATATGGAGCTGATATTTAAACAACGCTCACTGGAATTTGGGTTCGCGAATTTCAACTATTTACCTACACGTGGGGAAGAAGCTCCAGAATCCCCATTGTAAAAAATAATGTAAGTAAACAACAGTTTTTATTTATTTATGGAGCGAGACTCTGGCGTCCAAAAATATATGCTACTATTTACCTACAGTTTAATTTAATGGTCATTTTGCAATGGAAATTTATTTTATTTTTATGTGTGACACTTGTTTCATTACCTACGTTAGCAAATTATAAACCAAATAAAATGTCTCTTAGGCGTAATTGAATATTGATGTCTCATTGAACTTGAAATTACAGATTCAATAAGACCTAATTACTACTATGACAAGAATTCCAAAACAGAAATATACCTTCTAAAACGGAATGAAATTTTCCTAAACGATAAATTACTTTAGTAACACATAAAATAACCAAGGTGACAAATTTAACCGTTCGTGGACACGCGGGGTGTATCGCACCCCAAGATCAATTTTCGAGTTCGAATGACGCGGCTTTACGACTTCCAAAGGGGATTTATCGCGAAAGAAATATCGCTTTTCTCCACAACCCTGGAAAAACGCTCTTCCTGAACTGCAAATTTTGTCAAGTTTACATTTCTAAAAAAAGACTATTAGAGGACCATGATTGCGTGAGTATTACGAATGTACAATTATCACTTGAAAGTTAGGAGATTTCAAAATACGAGAATGGTAACTCAAAAATGACGCTAGTGTGCAGTGAACCTCATGTGACCGTTTGTGATTATAAGAAGGACCCATAGCAACCTTTCTATGGTACACCGGTTTCACGAAAAAATTGAATATAAAATGAATTAAATAATTAAAATTCCTCAAATTACCTAAAATTTATTAATAAAGAAATACATAAAAAAATTATTCATGTACATTTGGTACATAAAATAGGTGTATCTCCTGTATGATTTTTACAAATAATGTTAGGGGAGGGTTGCCTATATCGTACCACTTAAGACATTTTACGTTATATTTCATATTTGGTGTTAATTTGAACGCAAATGACTATTTGATATTGTAGCTTGATCTTTTAGGCACCTACTATTATATGCTTAACCTTTTGTTCAGAACAAATTAGTTTGTTATGAATCTTTTTGTTATATATTGTAAAAGGTACGATTTAGGCAACCGGTCTCCTAAATCGCACCTCCACTAAAAATAGTATTAATAACAAATAGAGAAGCATATATTCAACATAGGGTGCGTTCCACTTACGCCCAAATCGCCCGTGATTTCATTAAGCTAGGTTCTCCTTACACGACTGGACGCAACGTCAAGAACTTCAAAATCGATTTTCTCGAAAATGAAGCGCGATATCAAAAAATTGTACTCTTTCTTTTCGACTTATTTCCTTATTATAAGTCGGAAAGAAAGAGTAACTTTTTTTCATATCGCGCTTAATTTTCAAGAAAATCGACTTTGAAGTTCTTGACGTTGCGTCCAGTCGCGTACAGAAGAACCTAGCTTAAGGGGGTATATGTAGGACTATTGGACGACTAAAATCGACTGTTTCTTGTCGGTTGGATTGCTTAGGTACCAAATAATCCAAAACCATACCGGCATTTTTCACAGTTTTTTATATACTTTTTTACAAGTAATGTAAAATTAAAAAAATTGTCAGAATGTTGAAAATTATTCAAGTTATTTGACGCTAAAGATGGTCCCCCGTAGCGCGCAGCTGCAATCGGTGTACATAGTCCCAGGTGAACCAATCATCTAAAAGCAAAATGCCTGGGGGTGAGTAATTTCTAATAGAATCCTATATTAAACCCGCTTTTAGAAAAATACAAAAATACAGGACGAAATAGCATTGTTTGATTATTATCAGCTAAAATAGGCTGGTAAAAAGTTACATCAATCATACCTGATTTTTTTTAATGTTTATTGCAGCCGCAAAATAAGGTGTAATCTCAAAAGGTTTCGTTTCTATTTCTTATTTCGCATTTACTTGATATTTTTATCATCAGATGACGTTTATATTTATTAATTACTGAGAAATTAACGGGGTACGATTTAGGTGACCAGTACGATATTGGCAACTCTCCCTTACTGCAATTTAGGCATCATATACTATATTTTGCCATTGCCAACACAAATATAACATCAGTGATAGACTTTGTCGGAGTTGGGTTAAAATGCCCCTGCATTCGTTGTACGAGGGTTAAGCTAAATCTATCACTCAAATTTCCCAACTGACTGCAATCTCGACAAGCGAACATCTGCTGCACACATTACCTAGAAAGCCACAAGCACACTCTGTCTCCTCGTTCCAATTCCAACCACTTCAGTCCTCTATTTTGAAGACTGCCTAGGTAGATGTACCATTTGTGGCCACTTGAAGGATTTCTGTACCATTCACTGATACATAACTTTAAAAAGAGTACGTACACAAAAGTAAAGAATATATAAGTGTAATCCAAAATATACAGATAATTAAAATATTCGAAGTTGAACAATGTTTTAAACATAATTATTTAAAATATCATTATATTATCGTGCCAGACTGTTTTCCACCATTTGTGGCCACTAGAGTACCATTTTTGGCCAGCCGGCTTTCCATTTGTGGCCACTTATAGAATTGGTAATACGAAAGACCCACAGCAAGAATTGTAGCTTTTAATTCATTACAAATATTCATTGTGACAGTCATTCAAACAGCTTGTGTCAAAGTAGTTCGATTTGCATGATATTTGGTATGATTTTCATCAGAAAAGCATAAGGAATCCATTGGCATCACTTCCCCTTCGTTACGATGAAGAAAAGAATTTCTTAATACGCTGTAATGGATATTGCACCAGCTTCTTGATACCGCAGATGTACCTACCTAAGTAGAATTTCTGACGGAAAAGAATTGTCTAGTCTTTGTGCCTGGCGTAGACCTTTGGCAGGTAGGTATCTGTTGCAACAGGCAAGGCCCCCCGTGGCGCCAGCAAGACCGACCCCGGTCCTTGCTATTTCAGCGGGTTTTCTTCCAGTGAAAATCAGTAAATTAGCAAGCGCAATATCTCAAAAACCAGTGGAAATCAAGTGTATACATTAATGCTTATTGAATTTGTCTTGGAACGCACTATCAACTCACTTCTTCAAAAAGAATAGTTGCATTTAAAAAACCGAACTTGACCATCGTATCTTTTAAAATAATAATCGAAAAAAATTCGTCTGCGCTAATAAAATGGCCCCATCGAACCATGCAATTTTTTTTATTTTATTTTTTATCGCCCATATGTTAGGAGATATCCTGCTGTCCAGTCTACCGTGGGACACCCTGTATAGCAATAAATAAGACAGTGGCCGCAAATGGTGCAGTGGCCACAAATGGTACATCTACCCTACTGCACGGTGTCTACATTCAAAAATCCAAACAGTGGCTGTTAACAGTGCCACTCCGCCGCCCAGTTGCCGGTCCCATATAATTCAGATTGCCCCCTATCCGTGTCATAATTATGAAAAAAAACGCTGCTCTCACGAACGCGATCGCAATCACCGTCACATTTACCATCGCGACCGAATCGTGCCGGCAACATATGTATATGCAGGTGTCCCGGGTGCACCAACCGGATGTAATAAATCGAACACGGTGAAAACGTTCGGAGAGCGCCTGCCGTGACTCGATGACAGCTCGGAATATGCTGGCCGATCGTGACTCCGCTGATCCAGAAGTAAATACAGCATAATAGAGTTCATTTCGCTAGGAGTGCACGTTGCGCTCGCCAGCCTGCCTGCAAACGGCAACTCCTGCGCGGGGAATAATGGCCGCGGCGTTTCGTAATTAACGGCAGGTCGCGAGCTAATTTGTTGAGAAAATTGTTGAGAAAATGTTGAGAAAAAAGGTGCCACATTCGTTGAGAAAATTCTGCCACCGTGATTTTGGAAAATTTGCTGGGGAGACTCGAACGTTTGAACAAATGGCAAACACCTTTGGGAACTTATTAGAGTCCCTCATCTGCTGAGATCCGAGTTCGGTTCTTGAGAGGAAAACTGAAGGGGCTGGGTACTTTCACTTCCTTTGTTTTTAGATACGAACCACGATGTTTTGTGAAAGTTTTATTTGTTAGAGTATTGTATTGTTGTCGTGAGGAATATTGAAGGGGAAGAGGGTGAAAATCGCAGCCCCTTCTATTTTGCTTTCGATGAGTGTACGGTGTTGTGATCAGGAGAACTTTGAGACAGCTTCGTGGTTCGTTTTGAAGCGTGAGGAAAGGGAAAGTTGACAGTGTGTTCGGTTTTTCTCGTGAGAACCGTAATCGATTTGAAGTGGTTTAGGGGATGTTGAAAGGGTTATAGAAATAGAGGTAATGGGGGTGGAGGAGAGTTGAGGAAGTATTTGAAATTCTCTTTGTGTACCTGTTGTGTTCTGAGAGGAATATTTTAATTACATTTTTTCGTCATTTGCTGACTGTTGATTTTGAAATTAAAATGACAATAAAATATGAAAGCTGTGGGCATTTAACTGGTGTCCAAGTCAAAGATTTATTAAGGAAACGTGCATTATGATGTATCAGTATTAAATTTTTCTTGTGGTAACTTTACATGGTTTGTTTCAATTTCAGATTAGTCTTTTACGATAGTAATAACAATTTTGCAACTAAAGCACATTCTTCCTTAACTTACTATTGATGATGATATGCTCTCACCTAATTACTTGATCACTTCCCATGTAGATGCATGTAAAGACAATGATAAATATGCTTGACTATTTGGACAGACAAATCTTTTTACCATAGTCTTACATTCTATTTATTTATTTAAAACACCGATGACACGTGACGCGTGTGCCGTCGACCAACTTTTTTTTCGCACCTGTCTCTTTCGAGAGCTGTAAAGTCAATTCCACTCAATATTTTAACTTCAAAACATTCTGAATAACTGTTCAAATGTTAATAAATATGTAGTACAAATTCCAAGACATTGTGTTTTCATGGGTCGTCAAAAAAAATTTCCCAAAAAGCGAAAAAAAAACGGCCGTCACATAAGACGACCCCCTTAAGCAACCTCACCCTATTTTATATGCATGCCTAAAAGTTCATCAAAATCGCTCCCACCTTCTCAAAAAACCTCAACTCGGTTGGACCCATTTTAAAAAAATTATTCTACTTTAAAGAGAGTGTATTCACTTTAGCACCTTACTGTATATCCACGCCATTCTCTGCTTAACCCTCGTCAGACGGCACAATTTTACAACGTTAACAGACGGCAGAGGCGCAATTGCACACTCACATATTTTATATAAATATTCTCACTGTCGGTATAATTTGTACGATAAATTGATAACATTTATTCTCAATGAGAATCAATAAAAAAATTTCCCAAATTTTCTTTTACAATGTAAATTATCTATTTTTTTTACTTTTTTTCCAATAAAAGAACATTATCATTAAAAAAATCGCATTCTCTTTTTCTTGCATTATCTTCATAAAAAATATATGAGGGCGCCATTGTGCCTATGCCGCTGTTATGGATGCAACCCTCGACTCGACCCCCTATCTCGGAAGGGGGTTGAGATATTTTTCGGAAATTTGGTCTATATAATCTGGACCAAAAATTTAGAGACGTCACAAAACTTCAGCCCTCCTCGGCTTCTCGAGAAAAAGTTATCGCAATTTAAAAACGCAAAAGGTACAATTGTACCTATGCCGTCTGACGAGGGTTAACAATAATTCACCCCAAAAATTCAGAACTCGCATAAAGCACCCTCCATTAACTGCAGCCTCAAACAGTTTCCCAATATCCAGAACTCCCCGCCCTGTTTCTCTCCTTCTCACATTCATCCAGAAACCGCAGACACCGTGCGCGTGCAACGGACACGCCGCTCTCCGTGCTCTATCGCCGGCTCTGTTACGTAACCCCGGCACCGAGGAATCAATGCGCATTCCGCGCGGAAGACTTTTAAACCGCGTCCAGCCGATATACGCCGCAGGAATCTCGGAGGGACGGTTGGCAAGGTGGCTGCGGCGAGAAACGGCAGGGAGAAATAAAGAAACCGCCAGAGTGCACGGGCTACCGATCACGAATTAATTAAATCCGTGTAGCAATATGCACCGAACACGGTTCCGCGTGTTCATACACGAGATAGGGATTTGAATTGTTCACGATCACGCGCCCGTTTCTCGTATAACCGTCGACAATATATCGTGATTATCCGTTGCATGCTGCGCGCTCCTGCCCCCTGCACCCTCGATTCACCGAAAGGAGTAGCATTCTTCGACAGTCGCCCTCTGACGACACGGTTCGCCGAGCCGCGATCGTTCCAACGAACGGGCAATCCTTTCGCGACGATTAAACGAGACTTTGCGAGCTTTGCAGGCTTCTCTGTCTGATGGCAATCGGGCAATTGTGGCGTGGGTGGTTTTTGCGAGGGGCGGTAACGTGAATGGGATGAAGGAAGCTGGGATTTGTTGAAAAAAGATTTGCTTCTTTATTTGCACGTTCGTTGTCACTGTACATTTGGAACGTATTTATTTATTTTAATTTAATTTACTTAAGTATATCAACGGGATAAGCCCTTTGTTATAGAAAGAACAAATCGCAGTCACGCAAGCTTAGAACAAACAATTAGAAAGTACAAAAGAAAAATAATTAAAAGAAACGAAAGCAGAGAAGTGAACGCAACAGAACCATTGTGACAAAATAGATATAAAAAATCATAGTAATAATAATAGCAGCAAACAATGGTGAAAGTTAAAGGGCATGGGAACTACGAACAGCGATCAGAGCAGAGTGATTGAAGGAATTATAGGAATTGTTAAATAAATGAAGAGAGTTACAGTAGGGGAGAGGCTTGCAGGTTGCCACTGCTTGCTGGTTGCCACCCCTGCTGTATTTCGACTTTCTAGCAGTGTCATAACCTGAACTCTGACTCAAATCGACATTAAAAGAGTAGATGTCACTATTTATTAACCTCTGGAGCGGACAGACGCAATAACGCTGTGTTTTCTGAGCGAAGGGTAATATAGTGTTTGTCAAGTAATTGAACTATTGAAATTGTGTGTTTTCCCTGTGCTCGTAAATTGAACATTTTCATCGACAATTCAAGATAACTATTCGTACTGTGTTGTTTTTTTCATCTAATTTACATATGCCAAACAAATTTCCAAACATATCATGAATTGACAATTTTTTTCTCATATTTTCCAAAAATGCGTCGGAATGCAAGTTGCCACCTTTTTTGGCTTGCAGGTTGCCACCTCTCTCTTTCCCGCTTGTTTACACTCAACTGTCATTTTTCGTGATTATGTGATGTTTAATATTGTCATTGAGTTTGAAGTGAAGTGTTTTTATTGCATTTTAGTCATATTTTCGTTTATTTTTTACATTTTTGATACATTTTTAGTATGGCAGCACGCAGGTCAAAAAAATCTGAACGCGGCATTAAGGATTTTGAAGCGTTGCTCAGTTTTTTTACACTTTCAGCAATTTTTCTAGGGGGTGGCAACCTGCAAGCCAAAATTTCAAGGAGTCAATTTTAGATACTTTCGATAATTTGCAGTATAATTTTTCTTTTTCGAGAGTTTACATGATTTGTAGCTCAGAATTGTAGCTTTACCCTTCCTCTTTCCAACATATACCATAAATCATCGATACGTTAATTTTATGACGAGTTATGATAAAAAAAGCTAAGGGGTGGCAACCTACAAGCCTCTCCCCTACCGATTAGAAGTTATTAGAAGCCGATTAAGACTATTATAGCAGCCGCACAGTGTTCGATGTGCCTCAGGAAGAAAGAGAGTATGCTTTCTAAGGCAAGGTGCATAAAAAGTAAGTTTTTTCGAGGATTTGTGGACACGAGATAGAATGGTCGATAAGTTTATATACAAATAATGTGCAACGGGCTATGATAGCTTTTAGCAGTGTTACTTAGCACTTTGTGTGGCGTGGGTGTGTGTCTGTGTACTGCTTTGGCGTGTTTTCTAGTCGATACTTTCTGGAAATCATCGCAGTATTATTCCAGAGTCTTCGAAGGCTTATTTTGAAAATAAACCCAGTTCGGAGTTTGCGTTGTACGAAAGAGACCATTTTTTTATAAATATTTGCCCAATTTACGGTGTCAATGTTGGGGTTTTGAGTGCTGCTAGGCTATCTGATATTCACATCATAAAAAGTTAGACCTCTCGTTTGAATATGGAATGCAAAATTGTTAATTTCGTGCGTACGTGACGTTGGTCTTTCATGGGAAATTTGAGTGCCATAGATATGTGACACAATAACCTATTTTAAGTGCGTTGACTTTTTCACTGGCTCAATTCGCACATTTAAAACCAAAGCGTGCAAGGCTAGCTTGAACGATCCAAGCTGACACTTGTTTCTTTTTAAGGGGTCATGCTCAGTCAGGAGGCCGAAAAAAGGGTGATCTTTGGGAATTTTTTACTCGAAAGCTATAACACATTTCTCAAAAATTCTTTTTTCCTTTTAAGGATTGCATCTAGTACTGTGTATCGTAATTTTTTTATTTAAAAATATTTATTAATAACAATGTTATTGTCCATCACTCGAACGGTTCTTTGAAAATCGGTGACCAAAATATTTAAAAAACCATTCAACCGATTTACTTCAAATTTTACAAGCTTACTATAGGAACAATAAACTAGTCTTTGAACGAAGGATTTTTTTATCCGATGCTTAGTTTTCTTTTAATTGACGAAAATCAGGCACGATTTATGATGAAAATTGAAACTTTTACTTAAAACATCTGCCATTTTTTCCCAAATCAATATTTCGAAAAATCCTTCGTTCAAAGACAAGATAATATAATATACTAAGTAAATTCTTTTGAATTTTATAATTTAGATGATCGACTTTCGAACAGCAGTGGTCACCGCAGAAGCCTTTTTGTGAGAGGACCTTTGAGAGATGGACAATAACTTTGTTATTATTAAATATTTTTAAGTAAAAAAATTGCGATACACAGTACTAGATGCAATCTTTAAAAGGAAAAAAGAATTTTTGAGAAATGTGTTATAGCTGTCGAGTAAAAAATTCCCAAAGATCAACCTTTTTTCGGCCTCCTGACTGAGCATGACCCCTTAAGTGTAGAATTCATAAGGAAAAAAATTGGTTTTAAAACACAGATACCAAAATGTAAAAAATAAGAAATATATAAAAACAGAATTGTAAGCGGAACGATTTTATTCTTCGTTCTGTCTTATTGCTCTTGTTGTCTTTACTATATTTCTCTAACGTACTTGCATTGCTAAATTAACACTCTCTTTCACTTTGTATCACCTCCAATCAGCAACGTGATTCTTTTCTTACAGCAATTAATATTCCAACGTCTACAGCTCACTTTTAAACATCTACAGATTAAAAATATCGAGACCACGATTGAAATTAAACCCAGTCAGCTCATCCCAACCTACTCACCGCCAAGTGGCTACATCCGACACCCAGTTGGCGACTCATAAACAGGTCCCAGACCTAACCAAACACTTGCTAATCTCCCTACAAAGCAACAGAGGGATTAATCCTCCTCTACCTTAAACCAAAGCAGGACAAAAACGACCAGGATTTCACTACCCGAACGACCGAACGCGGCAATTAAAAACACTTGCCCTCACGCAGCCGTCGAGCCTCTTAAAGGTGGCCGTTCCAATGTGCGGCTGACGACTGCGGCTGGCGACGCACCCACTGGTGCAAGGGAGAAGTATGTATCTGTTTCTCCCTTGCACTCGTGGGTGCGTCTCCAGCCGCAGTCGTCGGCCGCACATTGGAACGGCCACCTTAACCCGATGAGAAACGAAATAGCTGGCACCGTTCAGAAAGCCTCCGTCCTCCCATATACTCGGCAGGCTCATTACTGTCGCCGAAAATTTACGCGATAATTAATCGACCCCACCCCGCGGTGATTCGCCGGCTTCGGACTCCGAGCACTCGTCGTCCCGTCCGAATAACTCACCGTCGTGCAAATATCCCGAACCGGGCGTCTTAAATTATCCAGCGCTATCGCGGATAATCGAGCCACGGACGCGGGCCGGGAGCCGGTGGCTGCCGCCGTTGCGCCCGCTGCAAGACGATACCCTCCTCTCTGCCCACGACTGTTTTTCACCCGGCGCGATTCGACGTGGGGGCCTCTCTCTCTCCGCTTCCTGGCCGGCTGGTAAATCGCGGCCGGGATGCCTGAGCCTCGGCTCGTTCCGCGGAAGGTGATAACGATACGGTACATTAGCGGCCGCGTGAATTTCTCATTAGTCATCGACGGTGGCCGCCGTAATTTTCAGCACGCGCGCGCTGCACCTTCCACCTTTTCCAGCGCGCTGGCCCCCTTCTAAGGCTCGGTCCCCCGCGCTGGTACCCGGCTCCGGGGCACCGCGGTAGTCCCGGCCGAATGCTTAGATCGTTTCGCGTTCGACAACCGCGGCCGAGGGGGCTACCGAACGTGTCCTATTAATATCATATTGCCCGTCGCAACGGCAGCCCCGAGAGAGCGGGTTAATGCACGCTTTTAACGCGCGCCGCCGCGCTGAGGTATGAAGACAGCGGCGCGATACGCGCTTTCACGGGATCCCGCGACTTGTCCCAGCTGGCTGGATGTAATGGAGTCCGCGTTGCGGGGGTACGGTGACTAATCTGAGGATTCGGACCCGCTGCGGTGGTGCGTTAGGACTTCGGGTGATGCTCTTGGGGGCGAGAATCGTCGGAAGGGATCTTGGCCAGTTTTTACAGGGGTTGTGGTTGTTTGGTGCGGTTTTATATGTGTGTATGGTAGTTGGGGACTTAGGAGGTTACATGTAGTCAGTAGGGTGGTCCTTATTTTTCAACTTTAAAATATATATTGTCTGACCCTCTTAAAATTTTCTATTTAACAAAATAAGTATCTCCGTATTTTTTATTTGTATATTTTTATATATAAAGGTCGCTCAAGGACTTTATATTTCGCATATAGGGGAGACCGGGGCAAAATCGGGACGTTAAGGAAAAAATCTCATAACTTTGACATTATTAAGTAAAAAACAAATTGCAATTGGGATTCATTAGAATAAACTCTTTTTTAAATAATAGTACATATCCAATTTGTTTAATAGAAGGAAAAATACAAAAAAATAATGATTTAAAATATGATCCGTTTTTACGATTTTACGATTTTACACCGTGGCTTAGGTAAAATCGGGTACCATACTAGATACTGGCCCTAGCACTTATAACAACGAAACTCATCCAATTCTCCTGTTCCCCAACCAGTTAGAACAAGCTGTGAAGGAAAACAAAATTTTTTTTTAATTCTTTTTAAATTTATACCAAAATAGTAATATTTTGTTGCCGCTGAGCGACCTTTAATCCTTAATATATTTTAATAAAATTTTAGACGAAATTATTTTAAACTATTTGGAAGCTTCTGAGAGGGTCAGAAGAAATTTTTAAAAAATTTAATTTTTTCCATACATATAAGGACCACCCTAATATAGAAGGTAGGCTATTTCGGTAATTGAAAAAATAGAGATATTCCATGAGTATCCACGATATTATCCGTAGAATCTACGTATTGGAAAAGGTGCAGAGCGTCAAAATCAGCTCATGGGTGGCTCATACCCAGAGTGTCAACGGAGGGTGCAATTTACCGTGCGCCAACTGAGGATGATGTAATAACTTATTCATTTTTGGTATGAATAATGCTTTAGTATAGGGTCAAAAATTAAACATACAGTGTTGGCGAAATTGCCAAAAAAAATTCCATTCCACCCTACTGTAGGTGCCCCAAGGCAATGGGGAAAATATGGAAATGGGGAAGAAGATTTTGGTTGGGCCTATAAATGATTTAATGGTGTTATTAATTTCGTCCCTTATTGCATTCAAGACATCACTGCAACTTTAGAGTCTACAATCCAGTATTTGTGGCTGAATTTGAGTATATGGACTCATGGTGTCATGATGTCTCCTGGTTTCGTAGTTAGTAAAGCGAAGCCTTGAGATGTCTCCTCAACGACGCACAGTGAGGCATTTCGGGTGGAAACGCGGCACAAAACATTTTCTGACTGAAATCATACATTTATCGTTAATTTTTTCATTTAATTCATAGTTAGCACGTATACTCGTGGTCCTATTGATACAGAAAAATTAATGAAATTTGTTTATTTAAACGGGAATAGTACTTTTTGGCCTGAAAATTAAGCAGTCTTTATGAATTTTTTCTATCTGAAACTGAAAAGCTAGATAGATGGGGTTTGTTGCAAATAAAAGATCACTGTTTTAAAGTATTAAAAGAATTTTTATTAAAAAAAAGGCACCCTCCCTCCCTTTGCTACAATCGCTCAAAGTTGGCATCCGAACACTGAGCTTCACTGAACTCCCGTTCAAAATAAACAATGAAAATTGGGAAATTCAGTAAGGTATAATTCCAAACATATCAGAGATATCAAAATCAAATTTGGCACACTTGGAATACATACCTCAACACTTAATCCTACCAAAAATTAGTTGAATTAAGCAAGCAACAAAACCATAAATAACAATACAAGTTCTGAACAGTGAGAAACAAGCATTATCACCCAAATATGCAGTCAACTACTTAGTGCCGCGTTTAGACCCGAAATGCCCCACTGTGCGACGTCTAAAGAGAAGAAGGTCGTACCTGTAAACGAGAAGCAAGTCTATAGTCTAGTACTTACTAATTAGATCCCCTGGATGGATACCTTTCCCCAGAAAACTGAAGGCAATTCTTCTTCGTACGCGCACTATACTTCATTAGCGTTAAGTAACTCCTATAATTGCTAGGAAATGTATGAACCTGCGAACGGTTAACGACAGTTTCAAACAGGTAATCGTAGTTAAAAGTGCTGCATCGCCAGAGGGTTAATGTCCCCGGCGAAGGAGCTGATGTCGATTGTGCTGTTCAGTTGAATACAGAACGGTTGAGAAATGAACGCGATCTGTCTGCGAGACAATGCTCCCCGCCTGTCCGGGGGAATTGATGAGTGGAGGAATCGGTCGATGATGGGATTACACGGACGAAATCGTTATTATGCTGTCATTTTTAGGTAGTGCTTTAATGATGCTTGAGGGGAGGGACTGGTAGCGTTGTCGATGAGTTCTTAGATGAGCTTGAATCTTTGTGAAGCTCGAGAAGATGAATGAAGCAATGTAGCATGTACAAATGTTGGAATTATTTAAACCAATCCTTAAAGTTATATGAATATTAGGCAAAAATAGAGGATTTGTTGTATTAAAATAAATTCTTGAAACTTTCAGCTGGAATATTAGAAATATTGATTGAAAGTATTAGGAATGCTAGTTGGTAGTCTTAAACAGGATTAGTAGAATTATTAATTGGGTATGTATTACTTAGGTAAGAATATTCTGTACATTGAGTAGAAATACTGGAAATATTAGAGAAAGGTATTAAACACAAATATTAGATAGGAATATTTGAAGTATTAGGCAAGAATGCTAGGTGGAATACTAGAAGCACTGAGCAGGTATCTCTCAAATTCCACACAATGTACTGGAGATACCAGGAATATTACTAGAAATATTAATAATGCCAAATAAAACACTATAAAAATTCTTGAAGTAAGGTAGTTGACCCGATTCTCGATCGCTTAATGATTAGTTGAGATTGTATTAGGTTAAAACAATTATTCTAGTGGAAAAAGAGACAAAAATTTGGTCACGATAATAAGTTTACATATTAATGAAGTAAATAAAATTGAAAAATAATATTTAAATCGAACATTTTTGTTAATATAGTAGTTTAAAGAAATAAATATTTGGAACGCAAATGTCGATCAGTATTTTAGAGTCGGGAGTATTTCTCGATATATTCGAGACCCACTTCTCGATCACTGAAAAAATGTTTTAATGTTGGTTAAGAAACATTTTGTTATCATTAAAATAAGTAAAAAGATAGACAATTTAAAATTATATATTTATCGAGTTCTGATAACAATATAAATATTTATTAAGTATAATACTATAGAAGAAAAAATACTGCGTTTAAAATATTTTATAATTTGTGAGTAATTAGTACAATATACTTATGTATTATTTCTTTATTTAAATGTTTTAATTAAAAAACATTATATATAATTTAATTCAATGATCGAAAATAAGGTTAGCTCCATAAAACTGGATGGTATTGTTGATCATCTAATTAATGATATTAAAAGTAAATACATTACAACTTACCTTTTTTTCCTTAGCCATATTTACTTAATATGGCTATTAAAATAACCCAAACCGTTTTTCCGACTTCCGAAACCAAGTTTAATGATTAAAACTATTGCGCACTTCGTTAAGCAGTACTTATGACTAGAAAGAAGGAGAAAAGTTGAAACTCTGATACTGCTCGATTATTATAATTATTTCCTCACAGATGGCACTGTTTATACGTCTAAATTTTTTTTAACTGTTTCTTAAATAGTTTATAAATATAATAACGTTTTATTTCTTGTACTTACGACACACCAAATATTTTAAAATAGTATTTTTTACTTCGGTGATCGACAATTGGGTTCCGATCGAGAACCGGGTCAACTACCTTATCACAACTCCAAAAATAATTAAACCATATAGAATCCTATTGCCACCCCAAAACTACTACTGTCGCATCACAATTGACTGTCAGAACTAGCAGCAAATAATACTCATTCAACGTCGCCAATGCTTCTCGTTACTTTATCTTATCTGTGCATTTTCAATAACGACCGTTCAACATCACCGGGCCCTTCTGCAAACAGAGCAAAACGTGCTAATTACTTTAACTGCTACGAGGCGTAATAGATAATCTTAAGGTAACTAGTGCGCAATCTCGATCAGGAATTTATTAACCATCTCCACGGCGAAGAATCGTGTGATGGTAATTGGATCGAACGAGCACCGTGGCGCGGTAATAAATGGGATTCATTCGAAACTGGCACTTTCACTGTATTCATAGATCAATGGATTATTACTCGAAACGCCAGGATTAATCAGGGAGACTCACTCTGGCTCGTGGGAACATAAACACAGTCATTTATCGATCATAGAGAACATCTCTTAATGGCCATTACTAGTAGACACAATACTTAAGTGATGTAGACATTAATCACAGAATTAGAAATTCTACTATCTCAAGGTTTTAATTTTGGGATGCTAATTAATTAACCTTCCTGAGCATTCATTAACTCTGGGTTGTCACGCTGGGTCAATATGACTATTTGACTTTGAGGTAAAATATCTCTGAGGCACCATTTGAAAATGGTACTGCTGTTTAAACATGATGATACTTTAAATTTAATTTAAATCTTCAAAGTTTATCTCAGAATTTTTACAACTTAATTTAACAGATAGCTTTTAAACAGCGGCTGATTGGAAAGTGGCTTGGGTCAAATCTACCCAGTGCACAGTGGGGAAATTTTGCGATTTTATGGCCGAAACCACGAAAATGAAATTTTTGAATTGACAAAATTGATGCAAATGTCAGTTGAAGAAATATATCCATTTTCGTGGTCAAAACTGTAGTTTTAATATATAAATTTCGGCAGTTTTACGTTCTGATATATGAGAAAATAAATTATCCGAAAAACAGGACTTAGAAAAATTACGAACGATGAAGATTTTTGTATTATTTATATTTATATACTTAAACCTATGAAATGATATGCCCTTAAAACTAGTACTCTCAGTCTAACCTCACATGAACATAAATATTTGATGCTCAAATTAGTTCTTCAATTGACATTTGCATTTATTGTGTCAAATTCAAAAATGTATTTTTATGGTTTTGGCCATAAAATCGCAAAATTTCCCCACTGTGCAGTGTAACAACTACTTTCGAAAAAATAGGTGTGAAAACCGAGGATTAAAATCGACAGACATTTTCATAATGAATTGTATTCGTTAATTGCAAACTGTATTGAATATTTCCAAGTTTGAACCTGCACTAGTCTGCACAATAATTACCAAAAGTTGTCACGTTCCAATCGTGATTGCAAAATCTTTTTAACGTCATTGAGTTTGCAAAGGTAACGTTGCTCACTCCAGGCGGGTCGATAGCATAAAGGAAGGTACATAGTGGCAAAAAATTGTTGAGCTCTCCCACGTTACCTTCGCAGAGTTGCTTTTTATTTGAAAGGGAGGTTCGGGAATCGATGACTGCACCTTGGGCACACATAATCTTTGCTGCAGTCATCGTGGATTGCAGCTTCTTTATATGGCGATTGAGCTGAAAAAGTTGCCAGGTTCTTCGTCCCTGTGGCCAGCATCTCTGATGAACGAAGGTGACACCGTAGTTATTCTGTGGAGGAAGAAGCTGGGATGCTGATGCAGCTTATTCCCAGGTTCTTGCAAAAGTTTTCACCCTCGGAACATAGATACTGAATTTTTACAATGGGTACAACTTTTATTCAAAGTTAAAGCATGCACACTTAGTAATTATTTTTCGCTCTATTATTCTGATCTATATTTAGCACAAGTTGTGGCCAGAGTTCTAATCTAAATACACGCAGTCAAAATAATTTGAAAGATACAATAGTTTCTGTTAGTCTGATAGCTGTGTTTATATTTTTATGGCTATGATTCTTATGTCCTCTTATAATTCAATTATACTTATAAACACTGCTTTTTATATACAAAATACTTGTATAGGCTTCATCAGGTTTCCTAGTAGAAGAGAGCAGGGCAAAACTTGGTTTGGAATGTGAGAACAGAAAATGCAAAGGGAAAAGAGACATGGGACTCCACTAGGAGTCTTAAGTAGACCTTAGATTATAAGAAAATCAAAGACTTTGTTGATAAAAATATTTGGCAGCAAAGGAAACTCATTCTTTTAGATCCACGTTACATGGTACCAATTCATTCGCAGCTTTTATTTCAGAAAAACGTTGATGTTCTGTTTTGCCCCACTCTCCCCTATTAATGATATGCTTGTCAAGAATATGCAAACATCAGAAATTGAGAAAAACACGTTGCAGTGTATAAATTATTATAAATATACTAGCTCAAAGTTTTTAAAAAAATTCCATAGCGAGAACCTAAGGGCTAAAAGGAATCTTACCTACCTTTCATGGTTATAGCATCAGTGCTTCCATAGAAATCGTGATGAGTCGTGATTTGGATTTTATATATATATATAGAATTATTTAAAAAAATCAAAGACGTTAAAACCTTCCTCTTATTGCCAATACGAAAAAATGACGTAACACACGTGTGGGTACAGTTCATAAATATGAATTTACCGAGAAAACGCATTTAAAAAATTATTTAAAAAAAAGCTGCAACCCCTAAAACCTTCCTCTTGCCAAGACGAGCAAAGTTACGTAACACACTTATAAGTACAGTTAATATTGATTGAGAAAACGCATTTCAACTATGGAACTTCAAGAATAATTTATATAATAGTATTCTTTATATAATAGATAAAGAATTACTATACTATAATGATCTTTATATAATAGATAAAGAATTACTATATAATGATCTTTATATAATAGATAAAGAATTACTATATAATGATCTTTATATAATAGATAAAGAATTACTATATAATGATCTTTATATAATAGATAAAGAATTACTATATAATGATGTTTATATAATAGATAAAGAATTACTATATAATGATCTTTATATAATAGATAAAGAATTACTATATAATAATCTTTATATAATAGATAAAAAATTACTATTTTATAAAGAATACTATTATATAAATTATTCTCGAAGAATAAAGAATTACTATTTTTTTGTTTATATAAAGAATTACTATATAATAATCTTTATATACCTATAAAGAATTACTATTTTATAAAGAATACTATTATATAAATTATTCTTGAAGAATAAAGAATTACTATTTTTTATATATATAAAGAATTACTATATAATAAACTTTATATACCTATAAATAATGACTATTATATAAAGAATACTATTATATAAATTATTCTTGAACTTCGTAATAGTAATTCTTTATATAATAGTATCAATTATAATTATCATGCAATCGTTTTAAGTACTGCTTTCCCCTTTCCTCTAACAAAATCTCACAAACAAGAATTCCTGTAACATCACATAAGAGCAAAGTAATCGCATTTGGAACCCTTCAGTCGTACTTCACCAAAGGTACACAAACTACCCTCTCCATTCACCTTACATTAAAACCCAGCTTCACTCCCTTTTTAACCCTCGTCAGACGGCACAATTTTACAACGTTAACAGACGGCAGAGGCACAATTGCACACTCACATATTTTATATAAATATTCTCACTGTCGGTATAATTTGTACGATAAATTGATAACATTTATTCTCAATGAGAATCAATAAAAGAAATTTCCCAAATTTTCTTTTATAATGTAAATTATCTATTTTTTTTACTTTTTTCTAATAAAAGAACATTATCATTAAAAAAAATCGCATTCTCTTTTTCTTGCATTATCTTCATAAAAAATATATGAGGGCGCCATTGTGCCTATGCCGCTGTTATGGATGCAACCCTCGACTCGACCCCCTGTCTCGGAAGGGGGTTGAGATATTTTTCTGAAATTTGGTCTATATAATCTAGACCAACAATTTAGAGATGTCACAAAACTTCAGCCCTCCTCGGCTTCTCGAAAAAAAGTTATCGCAATTTAAAAACGCAAAAGGTACAATTGTACCTATGCCGCCTGACGATGGTTAACAAATCCAATGAACGCAGACTTTCACAGATTGTCACAGAATTACCCAACCAGCTCTTGAAGCTAATGATATCTCGCACGATATCATTAGCAGCAACAAATTTATTGGTACACTTGTCCCGGGAGAAATATTGCCGCAATAAACAGGGGCGATTTTATTGCACGGTCGTTACGAGAACTATAGCAATAAAGCCCGTCATATATTTCACAGCGGTCAAATATAATCGACGTTATTGTTCGCCCTGTTCCCGGCGTGTTTCATCTCGAAAACTCTCCCGCGTGCAACATCGGCCTCTGAAGTCGCGCAGCAATTATACGAACATTACGAACACCAATCAGAGGTTCAAGGAAGAATCATGGAAGGTGCGACTAAACGCGGGGACTTAAAGTCACGATCGCTGTAGAACATTATCTACGGCGATCGGCGATTAGGAATTACTTTTATCAGGGCTCGGCGGCGACGAAGCCGGGGAATTCCGGAATTCCGCGGGGGAATTCTCGTAATCGTGGAAGCGGATCCCCTCGCCCTTGGAGGTGGCTCGGTGCTTCTCGCTGATGCGGGGTCGAGGATCGGAACAGGACCACGGGAATTCGAGGTGCTTAAAGCGTTTTTCGACCACTCGTCATAGAGAATCCCAGGTGCAACGGGTCAGATAAAAGGGAATCCGTGTGCGTTCGGTGGGAAGTGGCGTGTGTATCATGGTGCCAGACGATCGGAATCTCTCCGCCAGCCACTTCCGTTATTTATGAACGCTGACGTTTTCCGCGGACCTTCCAGCGCGCCGTGCCGATCGCGCTGGATTTCCGACGATTTTCTACAGTGGCCGGCGCTAATCGTTCCTTGCCTCGAAACGCTGCAATGAACTGATTTTCTTGGAATCGCGGCGACGCTGTGATTACTGGGATAGGGGAACGGAAGGAAGGTAATTGCTTCCGTTCGGAGCCTATTAGCGAAGGCTTCGATGAAGTTTAGTTGGTAGATCGTGTTTAAGACGTAAATTGGGTAGCGAGTTACTAACTCTTCTGATATAATGTAGATGTTCCCCTCTAACGCCTTCGAGGGGGTATTCTTATTTAGAGGAACGAGATTCTCTATCTTCTTTAGGGACGACGCAGGACAAAACTATACAGTTCTTACCGATGAGGAATATCTACATGTAGTTTTTGAAGTTCAGCTTGATTAACAATTTTTGTCGAGAAATAACCGAGATTTTCATCCGAGAATACATACTTTTGGGTGTTTTTTTTGTCCAATTTTTTTCAAACCGGCGCGCCATTTTGTTATTTTTCAACAAAAATTGTTAATTGAGCTGGGGGCTATAGGGACGCTCGTACAGATTAAGAAGCTTTTGGAATTTTTTGTTTCGGATAAGCCTGATTGTGAGCCGGGAAATTACCTACGCCATGAACATACCGTTTTTTTAGGTGCCATATTGACACTGTAAAAAAACAATTCAAACAAATTGCAAGAATTCTTTTTTACTTTTTTCGTATAATATAACAGTAGCTTAATAAATACCTAAAAGATTTATTTCATTATATGTTGCATTTACTGAGAAGAATATCTTTAAAAATAGCTTAATTTTTCGGCGGTTTAAAGTAGAATGACCCCTTAAGGCAGGATACCACCTTTGATTGCGATTTTTGGAGGCGTTTTTCATGAATTTTTTTTGCATACAAAGAATGCGCAGAAGCAAAATCGGTTTTAGTCATTTATTAATGTAACTTTAATCTGTAATTACACATTTTTGAAACTGAAAAAGTAAAAAATAATCTCTTGTAGGTGGTGCCAAAATAAATTCCTTTGGAGAAACATCGTTAGACTGCGTGTCAAATTACTCTTACAATTTTCATCGGATTGAGTTGAAACTTTGCACAATTCTTCCCCGTGGTATAATCTAACGATGTACGTAGGACTTTTGCTGTAACGTTGTTATTTTTTTTTGGTGCACAATTTTATAAACTTTTTTACTCTAAAAAATTGACCTTTTTGTTAAAATGACTGCCATTTTCTTAAAAATCGAAATTTCGTAAAATCCCTACGTACAGCATTAAAAAATATTGTTGTTAATAGGAACATTCTTTGGTTTTTTTTTCTAAGAGCTACGTACAGAACAGAAATTGACACGCAGTCTAACGGTGTTTCTCCAAAGGAATTTATTTTGGCACCGCCTACAAGAGATTATTTTTTACTTTTTCAGTTTCAAAAAATGTGTAATTACAGATTAAAGTTACATTAATAAATGACTAAAACCGATTTTGTTTGTGCGCATTCTTTGGATGCAAAAAAATCATGAAAAAAGCCTCCAAAAATCACAGTCAAAGGTGGTATCCTGCCTTAGGGGGGCAGACCACTGTAACGGTCCGAAATGTAAGGATGTTTTCGGGATTTTATTTCAACCAAACAACGCAAGTAAATCAGTGTATTGTTTAGTATAGTTAATAATGTGCATATCGAGGGGTAAGAACATTTTTTCCAATAAAATTCATAAATGCGTTTCCTGTATACTCTTCGTCAAAATGTGCGTTGCAGCAAAATCGTGCTTGTCGCGTGGACAGTGCCCAGACCATATGGTTAATCCGAATTCAAAAACACAAAATATTTAGAAACTAGAAGCCTACGTCTATTACGTGACGATTAAAAAAAAGTCAAAATCACAAAAAAATACAAAATGGCGGACCACTGAAAAAAACATGTTTTCAGGGTACAAAATTGGGAAAATGTTGATAAAAACAATAGAAGTGATGGGCAATAACTTAGTTACTGATAAATATTTTATAAATAAAAAAAATTACGATTCACGCTACTAGATGCAATCCTTAAAAGGAAAAAAGATTTTTTGAGAAATGTGTTATAGCTTTTGTGTAAAAAATTTCCAAAGACCACCCTTTTTTCGGCGTCCCGACTGAACATCACCCCTTAAAGAAAATCAAGTTCCCCGATTCAGTGTAGCTTAAACCCATGCATTTATAAATTGAAACGTCGATTTGCCAGTGGTGCAAAAAATTTGGCTCCGTGCTGTGTAAACATTTAATATTAACTGCTAAGTATCAGCCATCAATCTTGATCGTAACTCTCCGGTATCAGAGTTCACCTAACAGAACATCAATCGATACAGTTATATCACGTCCTAAATCACGATTAAATATGCAGAAAGCAGACTGTCATCCGATTCGCGTAAAATCTCCCCAATGTCTCTCCGCAGCTGGGAAATCGCTGAGAATTCTGGTCATCGAACTTTCCACGTGTCCAGCCTCAGATTTGGACGGCGCGAAAGGGACGACTTTATGACGGAGTCAAGCGATCACCGCGAGTGCCCGCGATGAACAGTGGAGATAGTCGTCGGTATTCCCCTCGCGTCCCCTGTTTTTTACGCCTTTACAGTCCACTGTTATAAAAGTGCCCGACAACACGCGCGACACTCGTTTATTTGCCCCGCGATTCGACTTTCGGATTATAAAACCGCGGTGAAATTTCATGGGACCCCCGCCGCTGCAGAAGAATTGCTTTTACGAGTGCAAGGACCTCGGGCTCGCGTACCCTCGTTCGATCGACGGATCCTTGGAGGGGCCTGCTCGGAGGAGGTGAATAGGTTGGATATGAAAAATCACGACGTTGAATACAGATGCAACTACCTTTTGTCGGAATAAAAAGGAAGGTGGAAGAGGATGCCGTCTTAAAATAGATCTCCCGGGGCTCGAGGCTTGCTTCATGGGTGATTATTCCCTGAAAGTGGGTTCTCGAGGTACCTGAACTAGTAGGTCGCTAGAATTCCGTGAATGCAACGCTCTCAGCTAGGCTTCATGGGAAGCTGGAGTTTGAGGGATTGGGGTTAAACTAGGGGGATTTCTCTGTCTGCAGAAGTGTCCAAGGGTTGAGAGTTCGTCTTCGTTTCCCAAGCCGGAGCCAGTCAAGTCTGGTGAACTCTGGTGACATCGTCGAATCGATATTTCCTCTTCTTTCTGATGGTACATACGCGCTTTGATTTGGGACTAAAAGATATTAGGATCGTATAAAAATACAGTTCACCCCGTTTCACCATCCCCTTAGGGGTTGATTAGGGAAAAGTCCTCAAATTGGTTTTTAGGCATTTGTGTGGGTAACGTTTCGAAGTAGAAATGAAGTTGATATCGAATCGGGCCTAATAGATTTTGTGGAATCCGTGAAAATTCATTTCACCCCATTTCACCCCTTTAGGGGTTGGTTAGGGAAAAGTCTTGTAGTTGGTTTTTAGGCATTTATGTGGGTAACGTTTTGAAGTAAAAACCAAGTTGATATCTCTTCGGGCCTAAAAGATTTTGAGAAATCCGCCAGAATACATCTTTTTTTCACCCCCTTAGGGGTTGGTTAGGGAAAAGTCTTATAGTTGGTTTTTAGGCATTTATGTGGGTAACGTTTCGAAGTAAAAACCAAGTTGATATCTAATCAGGCCTAAAAGATTTTGAGGAATCCCAGAATATACATTTAACCCCCTTCACCCCTTTAGGGGTTGGTTAGGGGAAAGTCTTGAAGTTGATTTTTAGGCATTTATGTGGGTAACGTTTCGAAGTGAAAATCAAGTTGATATCTAATCGGGCCTAACAGATTTTGAGAAATCCGTGAAAAGACATTTGACCCCTTTTCACCTCCTTAGGGGTTGGTTAGGGAAAAATCCTGAAATTAGTTTTTAGGCAATTATGTGGGTAACCTTGCGAAGTAAAAATCAAGTTGATATCTAATCAGGCCTCAAAAATGTTGAGGAATCCAAGAATATACATTTAACCCCCTTAGGGGTTGGTTAGGGAAAAGTCTTGTAGTTGGTTTTTAGGCATTTATGTGGGTAACGTTTCGAAGTGAAAATCAAGTTGATATCTAATCGGGCCTAACAGATTTTGAGAAATCCGTGAAAAGACATTTGACCCCTTTTCACCTCCTTAGGGGTTGGTTAGGGAAAAATCCTGAAATTAGTTTTTAGGCAATTATGTGGGTAACCTTGCGAAGTAAAAATCAAGTTGATATCTAATCAGGCCTCAAAGATTTTGAGGAATCCGAGAATATACATTTAACCCCCTTTCACCCCCTTGAAATTAAGTTCATTGAACCATTTTTCTTCACTGGTGGACTAAACCATTAATACTTAATTTCCTCGATAAAGCTGTTTTGTGACATTCCCTGTTCCCCGTGACATTCCTTCCAAACGTAATACACTGTCTGTTCCATTGCAGCATCGAAAAGAACAGTCACATATCTCAGGTCCCTTTTCATACAAATTGCAGCACTTTGAAATATCACACACAGAGGGACATAATTAATCGTACCTACTACTTACGCAGCAAACTATAGGTCCACGTTGGAAAGCCTGTCCCCTGAATCGGCGCACCAATTCACTTCCTCCTCGAGCAGAAAGTTCGCGTTAATATTATCAACTTACAAGCGAAGGAAACGGGTCACAATGAACGGCCGCTCGGTGACTCAGCTCCGAAACTCGTCATTTTTCCCCCGAGTTCCCGTTTACCCCGGTCTCGCATGGTAGATCAGCGGCGGTCGATCGATAAATCATACCGGGGAGAAACTTTTCTGCCCGAGCGGGACGTGTTAATTCAAAATATACCGACCAGTCGGGGCCACATAGCGGATAAACGATCGCCGCGACCAGATAACGCTCGAAAACTCCTCCCCGCTCCTAGTGTCTCACAGCGAAACACAAAAAATACCCCTCGGGACACAGTAGGAACCTGGGTCCGGCGAAATAGATCGAACCGACTGCGACCATTAAGTTAATACCCGGCCTCCGTGCGCGAGAGCTAATAATCGCGGAACAGAAGGTATCATCAAGCCATTAGACGGCCGGTCGCTGGGAGCAGGGTGGAGCGGGCCGAGGGACAGCATTTTTCATCGACAGATTCAGGGGCTGATAACTGTCGTCGCGTTCTCGGGAACCGAGCGGAAAGAGAGGAAAGGAGGAGAGAGCCAGTAGGCGTTTCCGTTAGACCGTAACGATATTGTCAGGTTGCATAAGGGGGTCCTACCCCCCCGCGGTTATGACAGATTACGAGCGCATAAATAATGGCCGCGCGCGATTTTCGTCTCGCCAGGGCGCGCGCACACGCGGCCAGCGCCGCTCACGTACACGTGCCGGCACGCACGTGTGGCCACGGAGGCTCGTTGGAACCGTTGCGGTGGGCCGGTGTATATCGAGGCGAGTGATCTACGCCAGGATCCGTAGATCGATGACTGACCGTGCCGACCGAACAGCTGCTGCCGGGTCGCGGGCTGACCTCGGCCCCGGAGGTTGATCGATGACTTCGACGATGACCCCCGGTCCAGGGAACGATCTCCGACCGGCATTCTTCTGCTCTGATCCTCGTACACACCAGGCAGGAACTCTCCGTCTCTTTCTCCCGTTCTGTCCGCTCGCGCTGCGGACTGGCGGGACGGTGATGCTTGATCGGTGCCAAGTATGCAAACCGGTATATCAGTTGCTAACTACACTTTGTCCTCGGCGATGATGCGTGGCGATCGAGCCTGGGTCTGGCGGATGGGAGCGTGAGTCGGCAGTGGGGTATTAGGCTATGATTGTTGTGCTGATAGAGACGGTTGTGGGTGGGTTGGATGGGGTGAGGGTGGTTCTGGGCTTTTGTGGGTGATTGAGCATGTTTGCGGGACGTTGCAGATGGTTGAGGATGGTTGTGGATTGTGTTGTAGGTAATTGTGGATGATTCTGGATTGTTGTTCGGGGGACGTCTGCGCGACGACACTTTTGGGTCTAGATCAAGTGTATACGATACTTGAATAAATTTCTGGAAGATTGGAGACTGCCTAGAGCAGTCCGCAATTCGACCTATCACGGGAGTTGCGGCTAGAGCTAGACTGATGGCACTGCAACTAGCCCTAGCTAGACTGAAGACACTGCAACTAGCTCTAGCTAGACTGAAGACACTGCAACTAGCTCTAGCTAGACTGATGACCCTGCAACTAGATCTAGCTAGACTGAAGACACTGCAACTAGCTCTAGCTAGACTGAAGACACTGCAACTAGCTCTAGCTAGACTGAAGACACTGCAACTAGATCTAGCTAGACTGAAGACAGTGAAACTAGCTCTAGCTAGATTGAAGACCCTGCAACTAGCTCTAGCTAGACTGAAGATACTGCAACTAGCTCTAGCTAGACTGAAGACACTGCATCTAGCTCTAGCTAGACTGAAGACACTGCATCTAGCTCTAGCTAGACTGAAGACACCGCAACTAGCTCTAGCTAGACTGAAGACACCGCAACTAGCTCTAGCTAGACTGAAGACACTGCAACTAGCTCTAGCTAGACTGAAGACCCTGCAACTAGCTCTAGCTAGACTGAAGACCCTGCAACTAGCTCTAGCTAGACTGAAGACACTGCAACTAGCTCTAGCTAGACTGAAGACACTGCAACTAGCCCTAGCTAGACTGAGGACCCTGCAACTAGCTCTAGCTAGACTGAAGACCCTGCAACTAGCTCTAGCTAGACTGAAGACACTGCAACTAGCCCTAGCTAGACTGAAGACACTGCAACTAGCTCTAGCTAGACTGAAGACCCTGCAACTAGCTCTAGCTAGACTGAAGAGACTGAAACTAGCTCTAGTTAGACCGAAGACACCGCAACTAGCTCTAGCTAGACTGATGACACTGCAACTAGCTCTAGCTAGACACAAAGGCACTGAATCTAGACACAAATGTGTCGTCGTTGTGAATTTTGGTTGATGGTTGAGGATAGTTGAGGATAGTTGAAGATAGTCAAGGACGTTTGTGAATGATGTGTTTTGAGGATGTACATATGTGGGCTAGAAGATTCGTAGAAGTCTCTTGAGGAAAGAAGGGTTCAAAGTGTCTCCCTCTGACTGCGACATATTATCGTCAGATAGCAGCGTCTAGGGTCTGGAGTTATTGTTGGATCCACCCTGTACTTGACCCGAAATCAAGCGATTTTCGACCTTATTGTGCGATCATTAAACGTTTGTAACTCAGAGCACCGTTAACCGATTTTGATGAAATTTTCAGCATGTATACAGCTTACTTAAATCTACAAACGGGTTTTTAGAATTTTCGTTACAGGCTCAGAAAAAAAGTTGAAAAAAACGGCCTTTACTATTGTTTTTGCTATTCCGACAAATTGAATTTTTTTTCAAAACTACGAAATACGTCACTTAGCAAACTAATCCTTCTACCTTCTAAAAAAAAATCATGTCGTTTGGACCAATTCTAAAAAAGTTATGCGATTTTAAAAACTGTGCCAATACTTTTTTTACTCACTGTATGTTGTATAGGTGTTGCATATATCTTGCATATTACGACATATTATACGTGCATAAACATCCGCAGTCTAATCATTACCTACTACACAGAAGCCCAGCAAACCCATCTGATCCAAAAATTGCGCAACCCCACAAACACCAACCTGAACACCCCTACGCCGTTCATAAACCCCTCAACCACCACAAGCGCAAAGCTTCTCCCGTTTATTTCAATCATACCCCCGAACATTATGGAACACGTACGCGAACGAGGCTGCACACACACGCACGCCGCGAGATCCAGCGATTGACCCAAAGGCTATTATCACGAGGGTTCATTCTATTAAATCAAGCCTCGTGCTTAAGAGGAGCGTAACGAGTGCTGGGGCGAAGCTGTCGAGATGAGGAGATTCCCGAAATGAAGTTCAGGCCAACAGTAACGATAACGGTAGTTTGAACGACGTTCGCGCGCCAAGCTCGCGCGCAGGGAGTTTTAACACGCGTGCCACTTGGCCAAACGATCCTCCCTCCCCCGCGGCCGCCCTCCCCCCTCGTCGATATCCGCTCTTCAGCGCCGATTCTAGCCGTTCATAACGAGTTCCGTGGCCGATTGTATCGCAATTACCGGTAAACAAATTGCCCCGTCAATTTCGCAAATTGCAGGTTCAGGGAATGAAATCTCGCAATCTGGACTGCCGAGTGTGCGCTACCACCGTTCCGATCGCACGCACACGCGCCCCCCTAAGCGGCCCCCGTTGTGTGTTTACGCACGTGCTCGCGCGCCTCGGCCGCGCCAAAGCGTGCGATCCCTTAATGCACGTAAACGGTGGCTCTTGAATTAACGGCCCAGAGTTCCGGGTCTGGGTCGAGACTGGCTCTATTTTCGGTGGCTCTGTGGTGCAGCAGTGTTGCACTGGCGAGGCGTCGATGAAACCAGGCGAGTGGTTGCTGGGGGAAGTTTTAGCGGAGCATCGACGACGACTGGTGTTGCGATGTAGGACGGCACTCGTGTTTGAAGTAAGACGGAAACGTTCGCAGTTGGGGGCAGCTGAGCAAGTAAATATTAGCACTGTTCGAAATCATAGATAATTATATATAGATTATCAGCTGCTAATGGATTGTATAATGCGAGGAAATAGGATACAACGGATTTTAGGTAGTGGTGGGCTTGTTAACAATGGATCAGGGTTCGATTTTGCAACTGTTTCTTGGAAATTTTTTAGTGGGGAAGACCGGAGCAAGTTTGGCTGTTCTGGTTTAGAGACCATACAAATAGGTGATCTTTAGGAATTAATTAATGGAAAACTACTACGTATAATTTAATGGGACTTTTCGCATTGTATTAAGGATGCATTGAGGTATAGAAATACATTTTTTGTTTTATAATTAATCGTTGCAGATGGCACTTAGGAGTCGTTAAAGTCAGGGGGTCAAAAAATTCATTTAAATCGGTGGAACCTGTAGCACCTAAACCATTAGTCTGTAATAAAAACAGGGGTCGGATTATTAAAGGGCATGGAGCTCACTCGTGGACTTAGCAGTAAAAATTACAAAAAATTACATTTTTTAAGAATATATTGACACTTGAAGTTTGAGATCACTTTTTCTATATATTTTTCGTCCTTTCTGCGCCTTTAAAAATTAAAAATTTTCAATTTTTTTAATTTTACTGGTTTCTCCGCGAGCCAGAAGTATATTCTTCAAACTAAAAAAAGTTCAGTCGAATCGGAAGATAACTTTTCGAGATATAAGTTCCACCGATTTTAAAAACACTGTTTCGAGAAAAACGCGTTTGTTAAAGTTTTATTTACATTTGCCGCTACTTAAATGCCTATAGTTTTGGGAATTTTACAAATTTCAAAAAATCCTTTTAAACACATATTCATAAAAGGTTGGACATTCGAAAAATTAAATAGAAAAAAATCGATTTTTAGGCCGAAATCTCCCTTAATATAAATGATACCCTGAAGCAAGCAAAACTTTAATTGCAATACACTTTTGAACTATACGTACTAGTTTAGTAAAGGGCAACGAAAACACTTTCGCTGCTGCTCTTGATACATTGTCGACTGCAAAGTGACACGGATTATATTAAAACGGCCGCTTATAAGATGCCATCTTGTGGTCATGTTTTAAACGTCTAAGCGTCTACAGGTATCAATATACTATTGATGTTTCATTGTGCCCCTTGCATCAAGGTGCCCCAACTCCCCCTACCTGCTGTGGAATATCGACATCCACGCCTCGTGTAAAGTCTATAACTCGGCTATATTGGGGAATTTTTGTGGCTACCATGACTTAAATTACTCTTAAAACTTCGCGCAATAAGAAAATGCAAAACAAAAAAAATCGATTTTTTTTTAAACTTTCAGGGTGGCGTAACCCCTTAAGGGGAGGTTCCGGTCTAAAAGTCGATTTTTTTTTTATTTCGTTATTCGATTGTTCAACCTTTCAGGAATACGTGTTCAAAAGGATTGGATGAAATTCGTAAAATTCCCGAAGTTATAGGCATTTGAGTAGCAGCGAATGCGTGGTAAAACCCGGCCACTCGGCACTCACGTAAAACTTTAAACGCGTTTTTCTCGAAACAGTGTTCTCCAAACGGTGGGACCTATATCTCCAAAAGTTATTAACCGATTCGACTGAAACTTTTTTTATTTTGAAGAATATACTTCTGGCCAGGGGGGGGGGCCAGACAAAATTACAAAATAGTGAAAATTTATAATTTTTAAAGGCGTGGAAAGGACGAACAGTATAGGGAAAAAGTGATTTCAAACTTCAAGTATCGTTATTTTCTAAAAAAATGTCATTTTTGTAATTTTGTGTGGTTTCCCCCCTAGCAAGAAGTATATTCTTTAAAATAAAAAAGTTTCAGTCGAATCGGATAATAACTTTTGGAGATACAGGTCCCACCGATTTGGATGATTTTCTTGACGCCTTGACTTTAACGACTCCCCAGTGTCGTCTGCAATGATTAATTACAAAACAAAAAATATATTTCTATAATTTAAGATATCCTCAATGCAATGCAAAAAGTCCCATTAAGTTATATGTAGTAGTTTTCCTTTAATTAATTCCTAAAGATCACCTATTTTGGGGGGCTCTAGACCGGAACCTCCCCTTAACACTGGCGGTAGTTTCAATTTACAGTGTCCACCAAAACAAATTCTTCGCAAATCCATCTGAAGAGTACAGACCTAAGGTAGCTTCAATTACATCGATACCTACAGATTCTTCAGACGCATTTGTAAAGAATTTGTTTCTTAAGAAATTTCAAATTGGAACCACCTCGACCATCGCCACATGGAAAGTCAAATGCCGAAGAGACAATAAGGTAAACGTACCTATTATGAAACGCTTTTCGATGGGGTTATGCAAATGTCATCTAATTTATAAAATTTAGTGGGTTAGCATTGAAAATTTGCATACCATTCGATAGGCCATTGTTTTGTGATTATATAATGAGCCATAAAATGTATATTTATTATAAATAAAAAATAATATGACTAAAAAACTAAATGAAGGACCTGTACGTATTATGAAACACTGTTTTCGTACCATGACCCGGTGTTTCATATTCAATGTCCCTATTATGAAACGCCCCGTCAGGTTAGGTTTTTGATATTTATTAAAAAAGTTTGAATTACGCATACTTACTCGTATTTATGATGAAAACGTGAATATAATATATTTTATAAACGCTCTAGGCCAGTTTAAATAATGAACTATTTCTCTTTTTCACTGGAAATATCTAATTATCAAAGCTGAGGCGTGTGTTTCATGAACTGGTACAACTATGTGAACACGGGTCCGTGGTCTTGGAACACGCTTCCGAACTGTTCCATAAAGCGGGACATTCAAAAAATTGAGGTACACAATATGAAACGGTTATTTTTATCAATGAATTACATTAAAACCATTTTTTTGTAATAGATTATTGTATAATAATACTTATGTTGGTGAATTTGTACAGAAAAGAATGTATAAATATCGATAGAATGTTTGGCAGTTGCTTATATATGTCATAACTATTTCTTATTTCGTTATTTGTGATGCTGTTTCAAGAAGGGGACATGTTTGGGAAGGTGTTTCATAATAGGTACGTTTACCTTATCCCGCGGAAGAAATGTCCCGCCGCGCAGATAAGAAGAATCGTTCGTTCAGCGTTCCCCTAACCAAACTCGTCAAACAGCCACGAAAGTGTATCCACGCATGCCCAGTCCCATTCATACTCCCGTTTCCTCCTTCATTCCCCCCTGTTCACCTGGCTGCGGCGTCGGCGACGCTAGCAAAGCGGCCGCGGTGTTCGGCGACGGTATCGGTAAAAAGAACCACCCCGTTTATCCGCCTCTGTTTACCCTTGAGCGCGGCGGAGTCCCGCGCACGGTTACGAATAAGCTTATAGTAGTCGCGGGAGTGCATACGCGGGACGGTTCACCTGTAAACGGCTGCTTTGCATACAGTAACGTGGCCGCGTTCACAACGGAGCCGCCTCTTTGCCGTCGGCTTACTTTCGATTTTCTTTGCGAGCACGCGGGCCTGGAACTGCTCCGCGCATACCGATGCACCGCGCGCACTATATCGCCATCGCGCTGCCGTGAGGTATACCTACGTGGATGCAATACCCGATGACGCTGAGGAAGAAGCGGCGCGCGTTTGCGCGCGTACAGGAATATTGAGAAAGGTTTGCGCGTGTATAATGAAGTTTGGCTTGGGGATCTGGGACGCGGCTGCGGCGGATGTTTGGTAGTCATGGCAGTTGGGCTTACGATGGTCCTTTGGGTTGATATGTTGGATGGAGGTTGAAGGTGGATTTGAGTTATCGGTACGTTTTTTTAGTGATTCTTAACTGCGACCAATTACGCGATACCTGGTGACATTAGTGTGTGGCAGTGGTTGGTAAACTCGTTAGTCAACAGAGCCAAATATCAACAGTACAACGATTGAGATTTCTTATGAGAGCCAAATTTCTTAAACTAAAACTATATGGGTAGGTTAGGGTGTTTCAATTTTCCAAAGGTGCTGTTTTCGTGTAACTTTGCTCGCCCCCTTTGTCCTATTCATCTAAGTGATCTGTATGCCAAATTTTAGACAAATTTAAGGGGTTACGCCACCCTGAAAGTTGAAAAAATCTATTTTTTTTTGTTTTGCATTTTCTTATTACGTGAAGTTTTAAAAGTAATTTAAGTCATGGTAGACGCAAAAATTCCCCAAAATAGCCGAGTTACAGACTTTAAACGAGGCGTGAATGTCAATATTCCACAGCAGGTAAAGCTTTTTTCGCAGCATTTTTCTCGAAACTACATTTTCAAAGGTGACCTATCAAATATCACCAAAACAATTTGTCCGATTGATTTCAAACTTGGTCAACTTGGAACATATTCATAATGGTATTATCTACGATGTAGCATATCAGTTTTTCCATCCGATAACCTATTCGTATATAATTAATGGTTTAAATTCGTTTTTTCACGTGAAAAACGTATCATTTTCTTCACTTTGCTCTCATTTGTGCAATAATTTTCTTTTTCTCAAATCCGTATGTTACATTGTAGGTATTTTATTAAGGATCACGAAAATCATCATGTTTTTGATTTCAGACGAACCTGGGCGTTATAATTTGTTAGGTCAGTCACGCGTGTAACGGCGGACGAGCTACGCGGGAGAACAAATAACTCGGTCATTTTTTAATATTTTTGTACAGTATTTATACAATATATGCACTAATACATGCTCTACACATAAGAGGAACATAAATAATTTTCAACCTCATAGTATCAGTAAAAAAATTTGTATAGTTTAGTGCTGTTTCGAGCGCCTCAGGGTGGCGTAACCCCTTAATAATATTTAGGGGTTGCACAGTTTTATCGCTAGGGTAGGCCTAGGGCGGTAGTAACACTTTGACTGTGGAATGCGATTACGCAGGAACTATTACATTTACAACAAAAACTCTTATACGGAAATGTTACTTACTTATCGCACATTATTGAGTCACAACAGTTTCACTGTGTCTCAAGTTATATCCAAGTTATTAATAAAATATGAGAAGCGGAATGTTATGGCCCTAACGTTATACTGTAAAGTGTTGCAACCGTTTGTGACCCGGGTCAGTTATAACGCTGCATGGATTGTATGCAAACAAGACAATATTATTCGCCTTCTTTGACACTATTCGGTTCTGTTGAGATACAACCGACCCCGACTGCCGATGTTATAATCGCCCCCGACCTTGCTTTTGAACTTCAATTATAAATTGTGACTAACGAGACACTTAACAAATTTTAAGTAACGATCAGTATTATTTTAAAAAAAGGTCAAATAACAGATTAGAAAAAAGACATACTTGCAAAGGGAGTGTTTACAATTACATTCATGAGTCAGTAAGAAAAAGTTACTTTAGGGTATCGAAAAGTTATTTTGTTCATTATCTATGTCTATTGCGTATATACATACAGTGAGTAAAAAAGGATTGGCACACTTTTTAAAATCGCATAACTTTTTTAGAATTGGTCCAAACGACATGAGTTTTTTTTAGAAGGTAGAAGGATTAGTTTGCTAACTGACGTATTTCGTAGTTTTGAAAAAAAATTCAATTTGTCGGAATAGCAAAAAAAATAGTAAAGGCCGTTTTTTCAACTTTTTTTTCTGAGCCTGTAATGAAAATTCAAAAAACCCGTTTGTAGATTTAAGTAAGCTGTATACATGCTGAAAATTTCATCAAAATCGGTTAACGGTGCTCTGAGTTACAAACGTTTAATGATCGCACAATAAGGTCGAAAATCGCTTGATTTCGGAAATTTCGCGATTTTCGAACTTATTGTGTTCAACACTTGTTGTGTTCAACACTTCGAACTTTGTGTATGTAAAACAATACTAACAACTTCCAAGGCGTGTACTCAAACCCAAAGCAACTTGCAACAGAAAGCAATATCTCCTGACAAATTCAAACCATTTGCTAAAATCGATACCTTAAGGGGTCATGCTCAGTCAGGAGGCCGAAAAAAGGGTGATCTTTGGGAATTTTTTACTCAAAAGCTATAACACATTTCTCAAAAATTCTTTTTTTCTTTTAAAGAATGCATCTAGTACTGTGTATCGTAATTTTTTTATTTAAAAATATTGATTAATAACAAAGTTATTGTCCATCTCTCAAAGGTCCTCTCAAAAAAAGGCTTCTGCGGTGACCACTGCTGTTCGAAAGTCGATCATCTAAATTAAAGAATTCAAAAGAATTTACTTAGTATATTATATTATCTTGTCTTTGAACGAAGGATTTTTCGAAATATTGATTTGGGAAAAAAATGGCAGATGTTTTAAGTAAAAGTTTCAATTTTCATCATAAATCGTGCCTGATTTTCGTCAATTAAAAGAAAACTAAGCATCGGATAAAAAAATCCTTCGTTCAAAGACTAGTTTATTGTTCCTATAGTAAGCTTGTAAAATTTGAAGTAAATCGGTTGAATGGTTTTTTAAATATTTTGGTCACCGATTTTGAAAGAACCGTTCGAGTGATGGACAATAACTCAGTTATTGATAAATATTTTTAAATAAAAAAATTACGATGCACGGTACTAGATGCAATCCTTAAAAGGAAAAAACATTTTTTGAGAAATATGTTATAGCTTTTGAGTACAAAATTTCCAAAGACCACCCGTTTTTTCGGCCTCCTGACTGAGCATGACCCCTTAACATCACGCGAATCTTAAGATTCACCACTGTAGAACTTGCAGGAACATTCAGAAATAGAGTGGCGAAGTACTCGCCTCTTGTTCCTGGCCGAAACGTTTACATTCTATCCTGGATTTATAAATACCCCCAAAGAAAATGCTATTCATCAACCGTGCTCTGGCAGTCGTACGCCAAACAATGTTAGTATATTTATACACGGCTCGTTCGATCGACGGCACCAATCTTGCACTAACGTCATACGCCCACAAGCATCGTAAGCCGCAGAGCTGTTTATCCTTTCCAACATTTTATCAAAAATTATTCCCCCGCTAATTGTTCCTTATCTCTCCGCCAAACTTCACGGCGGCGTGCATTATTAAAATCCACCGTACATTGAAATATTCATGAACCCCTTCAACCCTGGTCAACGATCCTTGAATTCATCCCAGCCGGGGCACTAACGAGAACTATAACGTTATCTTGTCTATCGCGCCACTTATAATACATTTAACCGCGATAACGCATCGCGCCTACGCTAAATTATGTTTATTAAAAACGTGTTGGCCGTTCTTCATTATAAATCACACATAGCGAACCTCGAACCCGGCTCCGGCGGATTCCTTTCCCTTCGTTCCTTCTGCTCGCGAGTAATTACCCAACGGCCGAGAGATAAGCTTCCAAGAAAGCTGTTAGCCCGGAGTCCCATCAGTCTACCAGCCGCAGAATCCGCAGGATCTTGTTGGCAGAAAATAATGGCGATATAGTTGGCCCTGATAAGCGGAGATCTCGCTCCCTGACCCCGGGTGGGTCGACGCATGGATTCGCTTTCGACACAGAGATGTTGGCGCGCCGTATTCGTGACACAGGTAATATCCAGCTGGATAATTAATTACGAAGGGGAAGAGCGGCCGCTCGACCGAACTCGGTATATCTTCCGACATCTGGGCCCGTTTTACATTGTGGCCAGCGGTGCGTGGGCGTATCGCCAGTGGCTGCCCACAGGGTGGACCATGGAATCATTAATTCGCTTCCTTGTGAGACCCACGTGTGTTTTATTAACCGTCCCAGGGAGGGGACGATAGAACGGGAAGGTGGACGGAGGCTGCCTTCGTTTTTGTCGTTGTTCTTCGCTTGGGGTTTCTGCAAAAGGCTCCCTCGAACCACGAGTGGAGCGGAATCGAGAGTGGTGGAATAATTTGTTTCTTCTGTTTCACTGGGTCGTTACAGCAGGTCTATTTACTCCTTGTTCGCCTGCTTCTTGGTTCTACCTTGGAACTTTCAGGGTTTTTGTCGATTAGGGGTTAAGCACTTTGTGGGGAGACAAAGGGACGTGTATGGTGGTGAAATGAAACGCAGAATTATCTGTTTTGTAGTTGATACCCCAGGCAGAAGTTTATTTCACGGAATTTCGAGTCAGCCACTTTCTGAAATCTTGAGTTTGTTTTCCGGAGAGAAGCAAATTTGGGGTTGGTTTGTAAACTGGGGGTGGTCAGAAATCTTGAATTAATAATTTAGTTTTAGTTAATGAATTAGTTGAATTAATTGAACTATAAATGTAAATTTTAAATTGTAATTATTTAAATAATAATTGTTATTTTATGTAGAGATTTTGTTTATAAATAAATGGAAGTTTGATTTACTTATTGATTTAAATAAAGGTAATTTTAGTGCCAGCGGTTAAACTAAATTTATAAATTAATTTATTTAATTTTTAAATTATTCATTTTATATTTATAATGTTTAATTGAATTAATTAAAATACGGTGAAATATTTTTGATTATTATATTAAATTTTATTTGGCTTTTCTCAAGCCAACATTGTAACGATGCGAGACTGAAGAAAAATTGAATACCTATAAGAATTGTTTAAAACTGTCGAAAGAAAAATTAAGTTATATTATAGAAAGGAATAAACGCGATAACTTGAAGGGCTGATTCCACCCTTTTAGAATAAATTTACTCGCAAGGAATGCTCTGTTACCTGAACATTTCCATTTTTAGATGAATAGAAATATCAGACAATTTTTCGTTTTCGATTCTTCGGGTTGAAAACACCCCTTAACCGTTACTGAATAATTTCCTACGTTCCTGCATCCCTATCTTGAAAACCATAGTAGATACAAAAAAATAATTACACTGAAAACTTAACGTCGTTTCATGCTCTATAAAACTGTGCAATCGAATTGTTTAAAATTTGTAATTTAAACAGGAAAACGTTCCCCCAACAAATTTTAAACAACTGAATTACATATTTTTATGCAACATAAAAAAACCATTAAATTTTCTTTATAAAAATTTTTATATACCTACTATTCCGTCATCGAAATAAAAATTATCAGGTTGGGAACGTTCGCTTGTCAGTCACGACCAGATTTGCTGCCAGAAACGCCACCAGCGTTGGGGGGCTGAATTATTCAGCTATGATTGCAACTCGTCGTGGGCGCGAACAATAATCACCCTCTGGGCCCGGGTCGCCACAAAACACGCGCGCAGTCATGAGCCCGTGCGCGCGCGGAGGCCACCGAGGGCTGCGCTTAAACGATACCTAAACCCATTATCACCGCCTGCAGCATCCGCAGCACCCACAGAGGGACGGAGCCGCGTCCTCTCTTTGGAGGCAGCGCGCCGATCGACCTTTCAGGGTTCAACGATCGGAGGTCGATCTCGATCTTCCGGGTGTCCTCCGAACGTGCGCGCATACCAGCCGGAGAGGAGCTGCCAAGTATATCGGGGTGCAGCGTAATTTCAGCCTGGGACAGATCAGGTGTTACGAGCACCCGGGAGCGTATTAATCATTCAAGCGTGATGGGGGGGCAGGGTGAGGTGGCCGGAGGAGGAGGTTCGTTGGCGAAACTGGTATCCATAATACGCCTATCTCGTGATCAGCCTCGGCTTCCGCGGCCTTAAGCGTGCATACTGCGGCCCGATTGCATATTGGCCCGTAATTACCGAGGCTGCTGCTCCCTTCTACTTTGGTCGTCCGCTTAGCTCGGTTTAGAACGTGCCACGCCACCTGCGCCTCTTCGACTCCACGGGGGTCCCCGGAGGAATGCCTGATCCTCGACGCCACGCGAGGTCGCTCTGGAATCCCGCGTTATGGTCGCGAGGAAAGCTAGACGATCCCGCTGATTGGTCTGGGTCACTCTTTCGGTCGAGGAACCCGGGGATCCTGGAGTGATCGCGCGGTGTTCAATGCTGGTGGTGTTTGGGGTCGGTGTAGAAGGGATCCACTGTTCAGGAGGTACCTAGGGTAAAGGACCCAATTACTGTCACCCTAAGCTGTTTTACTTAAAATAACGAATAAATCTTGTGAAATGGTACATAAAAAAAAATTAGCATACAATTGAAACTGTGATTAATACGATACAAAAAACAGCACTTAATTTTTTTTCGTTAATTTGGATGAAACGATCAAACAATAGGGAATTTGCATTTAAAAAGGATTGCATAATTTATTATTTATAACCTGAATATACACCATAAGCAATAAATGTACAATAAAATTTGTATTTATTATAAATCGTTAAGGATTAAAAAATGAAATTAAAAATTGGTAATGTTTGAAACGTTCCGTATTGCGAAGAAACGATTTTGATTGGTCGTAAAGCTTCGTGACGTCACATAGTAGTAGTTTTAAATGGCTGCTATGTATTTATGATTGCGTCGTGAAACTGGTGTTATGAGTTGCCTAAAAATACGTATATCAAAACAGCCGTCTAATAGTAATGTATACGTATATCAAAACAGCCGTCTAATAGTAATGTATACGTATATCAAAACAGCCGGCTAATAAAAATGTATTTTTCAATGCTAAAAGTGTGAAAATACTACCATGTGACGTCACAGGCTTCTTCGGCTACGCTCGGGAATTTCCGGATCGTTTTCGGTAATTTTAAATATTGCAATTTCTAATAATTTTTTTCTCGCTTAATATGCAATAAAAAATTATGAAAAAAAATTACAATACAACTTATATAGGAGCTCCCAAATATATTTTTTTTTAGAATCATGCAAATTCCCAATTTAACCAGGTATTAAGGCAGGTTACCACCTTTGACTGCGATTTTTGGAGGCGTTTTTCATGAATTTTTTTGCATACAACGAATGCGCAGAAAGAAAATCGGTTTTAGTCATTTAATAATGTAACTTTAACCTGTAATTACACATTTTTTTAAACTGAAAAAGTCTCTCTTGTAGGTGGCGCCAAAATAAATTCCTTTGGAGGAACACCGTTAGACTGCGTGTCCAATTACTCTTACAATTTTCATCGGATTGAGTTGAAACTTTGCACAATTCTTCCCCATGGTATAATCTAATGATGTACGTAGGACTTTTGCTGTAGCGTTGTTATTTTTTTTTGGTGCACAATTTTATAAACTTTTTTACTCTAAAAAAATTGACCTTTTTGTTCAAATGACTGCCATTATTTTAAAAATCGAAATTTCGTAAAATCCCTACGTACAGCATTAAAAAATATTGTTGTTAATAGGAACATTCTTTGGTTTTTTTTTCTAAGAGCCACGTACAGAGCAGAATTTGACACGCAGTCTAACGGTGTTTCTGCAAAGGAATTTATTTTGGCACCACCTACAAGAGATTATTTTTTAGTTTTTCAGTTTCAAAAAATGTGTAATTACAGATTAAAGTTACGTTAATAAATGACTAAACCGATTTTGTTTCTGCCCAAAAATCGCAGTCAAAGGTGGTATCCTGCCTTGAGAGAGTGAAAACGATGACTTCCTTACTAGCAAAAGAGAAAACGAGACGTTAAAGAAAATATAATGTTTTGGATAATATAAGCATCATGGAAAGTAGTAACGATCGGAATTCAACGATTCATTAAGTCTGTTTATTTATTAATTGGGTGACAGTGACTGGTACAAGCGTTTCAAGCATTTTGGTATTACTGTCATCGCAGTAGTTGCAAAAGTTGCCTTTTATAATGTTATTTAAGCTGTAAAAGTTTGATCTTGATGACAATTTTTTTTTAGGTGCTGCAAGCCATTCAAAAGTCTCAATCAGTAAATATGAATTTTTGAATGGCTTGCGGCACCTCAAAAAATTTGTTGATCAAGATCAAACTGTCACAGCTTAAATAACTTTATAAATGGCAACTTTTGCCCACTATTAGAAGTCATGAATAATAAAGAAATATTTTGCCCCTATATTTCGTTCCACCCTAAATTGTGCAATCTATCAGTTGAGCCCCAAAATCCACTGTACATTGTTACTTTACCACTGAAAAATGCAAAATATAACAACGTAATGCAGTGAGCCACCAACTACGTCCCACATACCTAATAAGCAGCCTTTTCATAAGGCTCTCAAATGTGCGTTGACTGACAATGAGGATGTTTTCAGAGATAATGATGCCGAGCAGGCGCAAGAATAATGCTATTTTTTTTATGTCTACAACAAACTTTAACCTATTTCTTCCATATTGGATTAATATAGCATCAATAAATCAACAAAGTGTATTCCTTATTGTGCGAGGTTAAGGTTAAGGAGTCGGGGAGCTTTTTGAAGATTCCCCCAAGTTAAAAAAAATATTTTATAAAAAAAATAATTTATAAAAAAAATAATTTATAAAGCTTTTTTTTAACGTGGAGATATCTTCAAATGGCACCCCGACGCTTCCAGAAGGGAATCTCCCGCGGGCGCCAGGGTAATGTGTGATTTTTACCCTCTAAAACCCCACAGCTACTAGGAAATTTTTAATAATTTCCATATAAATATCTCTATTATTAAGGCCTATTGGCTGAAACGCTCGGACATCTATTTACTTATTTTCGACATAGATCCATCCCGCCAAGGGTCATCAAAATCGGCGTCTACCACATGGTGTCCTCCCCTTGTTGGTGTCCTCCTTTTAATGTTATGTCATTGCAATAATTTTATAAACAGTTTTTTCCACTTTACTCGAAACTGGTAAAGATGTAGTTGCACCCTTCTTCTTGCTGCAAGGTCCTCAATTGACATTTCTAATTGGAAGCTTGAAACCTGGAAGATTTTTATTGTTTTTTTAGTGGGGATTGAGAAACTCCGGAGAGTAGCAGAGTTGGACTCCAAGTTTAAGAATCCTCGTGTCAGAAATTTCTGTTAGAAGGAGCCTGTTGGCTGTTATGTTGCAATAGTGTAATTGATACACACTCGGAGCATTTCTCCTGGGCTAAACGCGACTATGGAGGTGTAGCACCCTGGTCAGACGAGTTCATCGTACCTGGCGCAACTCTGAACTTCACGGCAGTGCGTTAAAGTGATATAGGTGGCAAGTGTACGTACCCTCTGGCATTAAATTCTCTAACGAACGTTACGTGGTTTATAATCGTTTAACGGGTGGAACCGTAACGATTACAGGAAGAGTTATGGGCGTTCACTGTCACCGATGATTCCGAGAGCCCCGAAGAGCCGGTTTTAATAAGCTCCGTGAATTCGGGAGCAACGCGGTTTCTTCAGGTCACGTTTCGTCTGTAGATAAAATCGCTGAAATTTTTGTATGTTTCCTTCGACTAGGCTGGATAAATTGATCAAAAAGACCTATTCTTGTTGACTAAACGAGAATAAGAACTGAGTAGTGTAGTTCGAGTGGTAGTTTCTCAGATAGAACATTTATAGACGTTGTTTTCACGGAGATAAGTAAAAATTGCAATCTTTGATGGCAGGTATCTTTTAAACAACTTTTAAATCTGAAAAATGATGACTTAAACCAACCCTACTTTTGCATGGACACCACTTCATGCTTCGATTAAATGGAAATCCCTGAGATTCACCAGGTTTCCCAAGCTTGCTCAACCTTTGACTTGCAACCACGCCTACAGTAGCGGACAAAAGAGTTACCACTTTTTCGAACCACCCTACTTTTATTACTTTTCGATATTAATTCAAAACTGCAGTGTATGCGTAATATACGTATTCTGATAGAGAATTAAAAGCTGTATAAAACCCAGTTGCAGTTGAATTTATTTAACTAACAAACGATTACTAGTAAACCATTATGAAGATTTTTGGAAATGCGAACAAAGAAACAGCAAAGCACCTAAAGTACATATCTACGATGTTTGATTTGTGAAATAGTGGAAAGTGAGAATATCGTTGTAAAAATAAATATAGTTTAGTTAGTTATATGCGACTTAATATTATTATTTAACTAAATCCTTTTTATTATTATTCTCCTTATTATTATAAAATGACTATGTTTATTTATTTTTATATTTTTCAGGTGTTCGTAAAGTAATTCACATTTTTAAAAAATCCCCAAATCCTCGAGATTAGTTATATCAAATCCCGGGATATTTGGAATCCAAAAAACAGCCGGGATCGCGGGATCCCGGGATTGTATTCCCTAGTCGCAACACACTTGCAAGCCGCAAACACACCCAGACTCCCACATCACCACCATTCGCACCCCAATCCCCCAAGAACCTCCGCACAACCTCCTCCACCGAAAACTCCCATATCATCGCCATCCTTTGCAACCCCGTCTCTTCGAGAACCCCCAGTGTCCTGCACAGAAACCCCGAAGTGCCACCGAACGCCACGGCTCGGTCCCTCGCCCTCGCTCCCGCCTGAATCTCGCACGCAGCCTCGGCCAGGCGGTCGCGGTTAAGGGGTCGGGGTTCATCGCACCGTGTACGCCCGATTAAAGTGATATAAGGCCCCCGACGGCGACGGCGTCGGCGGCGTTCAGTGGCCGGCATTAAATTAGCTAACGAACTAGTCCGTGCGGCCGGGGCTCGCCTAGCTTAATAAAAGAATATTCGAGCACGAGCACCGGTGGCGGCGGCGGTCGCTTGTGTGGAGGAGCGGGTCTCCGGGTCGGCGATGATGCCCTCTCCGCCTCGGTCCCGTGGCGGCGCACAATCAGCGGAGCGTGCTCGTAATGACCATTACCGTCCGACTCGCTACCTTCGCTACCTTCGGCCACCACACGGTAATGGCTCGTGTCTGCCAACCTTCTCGGCCATGTGCTCGCCGATACACCTACTTCAGGGACGGATAACCGCTATCTGGCGCCCTCCCCCGCCCCGCCCGCGGGTCCCGCGCCGCTTCCTGGTGGACGGTGGCAGCAACGGGGGGACAGATAAGGGGGCCGAGAGATTAACGCGCGTGTACACCGCGCGCGGCAACTTGAGACTCGCGTCGGATTTCATGGAATCGCGTGGGCATATTTCAGACGCGAAAAATAGTCATTTCTAGATACCAGGGGCTTATGGATGGCCGATTCGGCACGGTGGCCGCGGTCGTCCCTTGGAGCTTTAAACGTTGCGCGAGGGTTTGAGGGGGTTTGACGCTGTTTGTCGGCGTTTGGATTGATTGTGAGTGGCTATTGCGGGAGGTGGATGCTGTGTGTTGAGGAAGTGTTTCTCGGGGAATTTTTTGAGGGGGTAAGTTAAGGTTTGAGGGCGTTTCTGGTGGAAGTAGTGTGGTTGTGGAGTTGAGGGGTTACATACGTTATTGGTGCCTATTAATTGATTGCTTTTGGGATTTTTTTCTGTGAGAGAGGTGAGATAAATCGAAAATTTTATAGTTGTATCTTGTTCTTTGGACATTTATTCATGTAAAAAAATTTATTTGTTACACACTTTTGTCATATATTTTTGTCATATGTTTTCTGCGGTTGCAGCAACCTCTGCACCAAGCAGGGGGCCTCCTTATCCCTAATTTATAATCTTTTTTAATGAACTTTGCGTTCATCTATGCAGAATGACATTCTCTAACGGCCCTCGGGCCAAATTTTTGAATTTTTAGAAAATAAGGAAATTATACCATTTTGAAGAAAGCAGTCGATTTTTCGTCTACAATTTCGATCTTTAAATGGTAAAAAAATATTAAGAATTAAAAAAATGGCTCGATGGCCCCTAGAGAATGTCATTCTGCATAGATTAACGCAAAGTTCATGAAAAAAGGTTGTAAATTGGCGAAGTTATGCTGCTGATAAGGTGGCCCCTACTTGGCACAGAGGTTGCTGCAACAGCAGAAAACGAACGACAATATATGACAAAAGTGTGTTAAATAAATTTTTTTATATGACTAAAGGTACCAAGAACAAGATACAATTATAAAATTTGCGATTTATTCCACACGTCTCGAGATAAAAAAATCCCAAAAGTGATCAATTATTAGGCGCCGAGAACGCATGTAACCCCTTAAGTGTATAACTGTATAGTAAAGATTGAAGTCTCTTCTGTTTGAGCTGAAGTTTTTGAAGACACTGCCTTTAGTAATTGTATATACTTGATTCTTGGAGTGTTCCAAACGGTTTGATTGAAAATAGTGTACAGAGACCCCCTTTCTTCGAAAAGGGAAAAGGTATTGTGAATTTTTAATGTACCTATATCGAGAATTCTCTGAAACAACGTAACAATGTTCCTGCCTCTCTAATTTGAACGTTTGCACGACAGGTTCATTAGGCAAACAGCTTCAGATACTCCTCAGCTTTAACCTAATTCAATTAGATTCAATTACCAGTATGAAAGTCTGATTGCATGTTGGGAAAACGCTAAGTGGTACAATACTGCGCGAAACAGAAGCAGATAATTTATTGCCCGATTATTTGAGGCGTTCATCTTTGTTATTTAGCATTGCTAAGCATATCAGCGATTTGTAATTCGTAATTGCGTTACTTCCTTCAATTCATCAAGTACAAAACGCAACTCTTACGCGCATTAATTAGTAACGTGTATGCATATGTTAGGCAGAAGGATTATAATTAGTGGAACGTTGTGTTATTACGGTTAATTATAACAGTTGTAAAGATGTCAAACATTCTTTGTTCCGTCTTAGAAGCTCTGCTTATAATTAATTTTCATTCCCAGACTTCGCTGTAGGTATAATGAATTGTTTCGTGCCACATATAATAGAAGAGAAAATTTTTAATATTTGTAGGCGATATAATAGCACTGTAAATTAAGAATCTTGAATGAAATCAACTGATTTGTACAACTCCACGAATCTCAGGTTGACCTGAGTAATTTCTACACGAAGTAATTGTAAAAATAACTACACAGAGCTTTCGGAGTGTGAGATGCAAGCAGAATGTCAAAGAATTCGAGAAATAGGGGCTCCAATAGTCAGACACATTTAGCAGATCAGCACCTGCAGCGGTGTGACCATAACTTCTCAGAATTTGAATTGTTCCCCAAGTTATTAAGAACTTCAGAAGTATATGAAAACTGTACAAGAATCTTCTTTAACAAATTGCCGACAGTGGGATATTACCTGCTCTACACAATTCTGAATGATATTAATATTTTTATTTTATTTTACTTTATTATACGAATGATTCCTTTTATATACAAAGGTTTACAAATTATTGTCACGATTTGAATAAGAAGTTATTCAGATGCTGTGTTGGTGTTCATGACTAGTCGCGCTTGTACTCTGACGGAAGTAAGTGGAATTTAAGAAAAGTTGAGTGTGTTAGCACACCTTACATGGGAACATACCGAACCCGGAGATTCGAGAAATTCTGAAACTTTGTGATAATGTAGGGAATTTCCTCCTCATTACAAGGCAATTTTTGTTTCTTACCCAAATTCACTCTAAGGGAGTGTAATTGATCGCTGAAAATCCGCTTATTTTCCGATTTTGTGTTATAACTCGCGAACTGTAAAATAATTTTTTCACCAAATGATAGATCTAATTAAAAGAAGTAACTTTTGTCTCGAAACTTTTTTCCTATCTCTTACAGATTGCGAGTTACAAAATAAAATCGGAAAATACCCGAATTCTCAAGGGTTGATTCCACCCGCTTAGAGTGAATTTGGGCAGCAAACAAAAATTGCGTTCTAATCAGGAGGATATTCCCTATATATTCACAAAGTTTCAGAATTTTTTGAATTTTCGGGTTCGGGATCTTGCCTTGTTAGTAACCGAATTGGTGCGACCAAGAGAAGAGTATAGTTTGGGTTTAAACAGAGGAAAACTCCTGACTCGCCAATCTTAAGTGAGGCCCATGGAGGAACTGGTTAAAAAAAAAGTTTAGTTAAAACTACAATCACTATACACATCCTGATAGAACTTCTAGCGATTGTAGCGATTTTTCCTTCACTAGTATCAAAAACACAGAACACAATGGTCCCTATTCCAAATACCACAATCTACTGCATGAACTTTCATACACAAAATCTTAGCAAACTCCCACAAACTGGTCACTACGTTACTCTTCTTGTATCCGAAAATATGAGAACATGCTCGATTCGGTACCTTCGGCAAGAGCAACCGAATAATCTTTTTCCCCCATAATTGAAGGACGCGATGACCCTATTCCGAACACTATAATCTACTGCATAAGTTTCCACACACAAGGAAACATAGCAAACCCCCACAAACTGTTCAAAACCTCACCCTCTGTATACTTTCTGTGTACCCACAAACATCGAAACATGCTCGATTCGGTACCTTCGGCAAGAGCAACCGAATAATCTTTTTCCCCCATAATTGAAGGACGCGATGACCCTATTCCGAACACTATAATCTACTGCATAAGTTTCCATACACAAGGAAACATAGCAAACCCCCACAAACTGTTCAAAACTTCACCCTCTGTATACTTTCTGTATACCCACAACCACCGAAACACGCTCAATTCGGTACCTTCGGCAAGAGCAACCGAAGAATCTTTTTTCCCCATAATTGAAGGACGCGATGACTATATTCCGAACACTATAATCTACTGCATAAGTTTCCATACTCAAGGAAACTTAGCAAACCCTTACAAACTGTTCAAAACCTCACCCTCTGTATACTTTCTGTATACCCACAACCACCGAAACACGCCCAACTCGGAGCCCTCGGCAACGGCAACCGAAGAATCCCGTCCCCCTCCGTAATTTCATTCCGATTCGATTACCGAGGGTCACCCCGGACGCATCCGCGAGGCGTTTCTGCGAGGTTTCGCAACGGTGGTCGCTGGCTGGCCATTAGGACGCACGCTGGCGCACGTACGTATAATGGCAATCATGTTAATTATTGTAAGTAGAGCCGCGCGCCACCGCCGCAGCCGCAGAGAGCCGGCTGCCTTTTCCTCCTCTTCTTTTCCCGTAGTGGTAACGGCGTGTGCCACCATTACGACGAGCACCTTACCGTGAACGCACGCTATTCATTCCTTTCGTGGCAGAAGGAGACCCCCAACAGCCGAGGAAGGGGGAGGAGTAGCGTGCCGGCGAGGGAGGAGAGGGTCGAAAGGAAGGAAGGTCGAACCGAGCGAACCTCAAGTGCACGTTCGAACCGCTTCATCTTTATCCCCTTGCACCGTGACGCGTTCTGTCTGATCGTTCCGCCAATACGTAATACTATGCACACTGATGTACACGGAGCGTTTTGTAGAGTACACTGCTACGCGAAAGCGTGGAATCACTCTGTGAATTGAGGAAAGTATCATTTTAACTCAGACCTAGTTAGTTAGTTAGTTAGTTAGTAAAGAGGTTACGGGAAGGTTAACCCAGACCTAACCCAGACCTAACCCAGACCTTTTTTTTATAGAGGGGGAAAAATGCTATTACGCATACCCCGGCTGAATGCCGGGGTTATGTGGGACTCGGTGTGCAAAAATACCCACTAAAAAACCCCTCTAGGAGTCAGCTCCTTTGACCCACCTTGGCCGGACCCGGAACTAGGATTTACTACTTCGGGCCAGACCTAACCCAGACCTAACCCAGGCCTAACCCAGACCTAACCTTGTGTCAGAGTCGGGGTAGTGTTTTCCTTCATAACTTAAGAGGCCACTCTACTTTGATCGGCCAAAATAAAGCTATTTTTTAAGATTTTTTTCTCAATAAATACAATATATAATGAAATAAATTTTTTAAAATTGATTAAGCTACTCTTATATTATACAAAAAAAATTGTAAAAGATTTTTTTAATTTGTTTAATTTGTTTTCTTATAGCGTCAATGTGACACTTGCAAAAAAGAGGTATGTGTGTTCTTGGCGTAGGCGATTTCCCGACTCCGGCTCATTTGAAACAAAAAATTTGAAAAGATTCTTAATCTGTATGAGTGTCGCTATCGCCCATAGCTCAATTAACAATTTTTGTCGAAAAATAACCGAGATTTTTCTCGGGGAAAATTCGGGAAAACATTGTTTTGGCGATCTTTTCTTTCAAACCGACGCCATTTTGTTATTCCTCAACAAAAATTCTTAATTGAGCTACGGGCCACACTCATACGGATTAAGAATGCTCTCGAATTTTTTATTTCAGATAAGCCTGAGCCGGGAAATCACCTACGCCACGAACATACATACCTCCTTTTTGAAAGTGTCAAATTGACGCTATAAAAACATATTAAAGGAATTAAAAAAATGTTTTTAAATTTTTCTGTATAATATAAGAGTAGCTTAATAAATTCCAAAAAGATTTATTAAATGTTTATATGTTTCTTTTATTTAGTAAATGTTTTCCTCCGCAGGAAAAATGATCCGGTTAAGTAATTCTCTTCCAGTGCAATTCAGTGCAGAATTGTGAACTTTGAATCGAGAACATTTCGTACGACGTAGCTTCCATCTTTTAACAGTACAGTATCTGTACAATAGTAAAAAAATACATGCTACATATCAAATAGAATTTACCTAATAGAAATTAACATTTTCTTCAACTTCAGTCAGAATTTTAATCATTTTACAATACTCCGTAATTTACAAAATTTAAAAGTTAATGAGTCTGAATTAGACATATATTTTGAAAATATAGTATAGAATTAATATCTTCTATTATCTTTTAAATAATCACCTGAATAATCAATTTAATTCTATAAACAAAAAATAAATAAACCATCTCCATTTCATCTAATTGTTTCGCTAGACAAATGTCTCGACACGAAATTACCAAATTATCCCCACAGGTATTAGGTGCTTAGAAGAGTCCTTTCGTGAATGAAACGCTTCTCCCGAGCTTCCAGTTGAGTTCGTAATCGGCATTATCGTGTTTACCCCAATCACACGTTTCATGAATCATTCATGTTTCGAGTCTCCCGGGCTGACCCTCCTCGTGCCCCCTAATTAGACACAGTCCAATTAACACGCCTTTGTAGGACTGTTTCGCGGCGGTGGCGTTAACATTGGCTCGTGTGCATCGCGGTGTGTATCATTTTATCTAATTATCCGGGGCACGTAGCGAGGGCTTAAATACGCGTAGCTGTTGCTGTAACGATATGTTTTCACGATTCCCTCGTTCCGCCCGTGCGTGCCGGCGATCGCGTGCAATTGCACGTTTAAATAATTAAAAAGCGAACGGGAGATTTCGAGGCTCCGAGCAACGATAGGCATCTCTTTCCGCGGTCGAAATTACTTCATTAGCCGTCCTTTTGTTCCGACGCCGCTCTAACGTTCCAACAAAATTTCTCGAGGATGCCTCTTGTCGGGACGGGCAATCTTGTCTCCAGTAATTGCTTTGATAAGTTCTTATACAGGAATTGTTAAAACACAAATTATTGAACTGTGTAGACTACCGAGGAAGAGAGTGCTTTCATTTTATGATAAAATATTTCTCACGATTCCTGGCACTTCAATATTCATCTTCTAGTTTTGGGAGATTCTATATTAGAGTCCCCAGGTATTAGGTACCTAGCGATATTACTGCTTTTCTGGTTGGCGATCCTCTATTTGCAAAAGTAGCTGACGTAGAGAAAAGAATGCGTGAAGACTTGAGATTTGAGGCGTTCAGGTGTGAAGTTTTAAAATTCCATTCCATTTTCAAACTAGTCCAATTAAAACTTTAATTTACAAGCTGGTACAAATTATTTTATTGCCTTGCGACAGGCTGGTTTCACCAATTTATCGCCTTTAACGGTCCTAAGAGCTCGTTGAAGAGCTCGCGGCTCATCGTGGACCTAGAAACCGCGGATCAGGTGTCTGCACGCGCGAGAATAAATTCGTGACAGGCGATGCAACTCGCGAGAGCGTGCATTAAGGTCGATCTTAATTAGCGAGCAATTTAATTAGGATCGCCAGCGTGACGGCTAGCAATGGGCCAGGTCTAAGTCGGAGGTAAGAAAATGTCGGCGCGTGCTATTAAGACGGGCAGCCTTCCTCATCGTCACGGAAGTTGATCGTGCTGCTGCATTCCCCTCTATGCTATGGGTGCACTGTTAGAAGGATGTCGAAGGCGTTGTCGATTCTCCGAATCTTCCACCTGCATTCCACATTCCTCGATAAGTCATTTCCGTGCCTTACTCTGCGTGCTCCATAAGAATTTGTCGAAAGTAGAGGAACTTGGCGTTGCGGGAAGTTGGATGTAGCATTTCTATCACAGACCATTTCTATCGCCTTTCAAACCGGAACTATCCCTTCGAAATAAATACATCCGAAATTTTAGTCGTAAGATACAGAAATATTGAGAATGGCTTGTCAGAGTAATTTTACTTGCACTCTCTGCTGTGTGTTGAATTACACTGTCCGCCAAAATTGAACTTCTTTTCTGTTCTGTATCATTCAGTAGCCCCTTTTTGTATTTTTGTTGTATTTTGTATTTTTTGTTTTTCCTGTGCTTTTTACACAGGATGGTGTTTCAAGCATTTTGCTTATACAGCTCAACGAATAATAGTCATTTTCTTCTTCCCTCCTCTCTCCTTCGGGTCCCAGCAGCAGCGACGCACCGGGAGACACGGGTGGTCGTTCGGTCACCCATCATTCCCCAGTACGCCGCCCCGTGATGTTAACTTCGGTGATCTTATGAGAACCTTTTTTTTTAAATGATAAACTTTATTAAGAAAATAACAGTATGTACATAATATATATAAGTAGTCTTAATATATCAATGTACTTATAAAAAATATACTCTCTTAAGGGGGTCGTCTTATGTGACGGCCGGTTTTTTTTCGCTTTTTTGGGAATTTTTTGTTGACGAACCATGAAACACAATATCTTGGAATTTGTACTACATATTTATTAACATTTGAACAGTTATTCAGAATGTTTTGAAGTTAAAATATTGAGTGGAATTGACTTTACAGCTCTCGAAAGAGACAGGTGCGAAAAAAAGTTGGTCGACGGCTGACATGATTCCGGCTGTCCTGCTCATCTGAAATCAAAAAGTCAAACGGCACATTAATTAATAGACTTGTGGCTATAGCCGTTACCAGAATGAAGTCAAAATATTGGAAATTTCATGTTTGACACAGTTTTGAAAATAAAGTTACGATTTTCGTCATTTTTTTTTTGAATTTTTTAGCTTGAAAAAAAACTATGACAGATATGACAATGATTCTAGTACCGGCTATAGCCACAAGTCTGCAAATTAATGTGCCGTTTGACTTTTTGATTTCAGATGAGCAGGACAGTCGGAATCATGTCAGCCGTCGACCAACTTTTTTTTCGCACCTGTCTCTTTCGAGAGCTGTAAAGTCAATTCCACTCAATATTTTAACTTCAAAACATTCTGAACAACTGTTCAAATGTTAATAAATATGTAGTACAAATTCCAAGATATTGTGTTTTCATGGTTCGTCAAAAAAAATTCCCCAAAAAGCGAAAAAAAACCGGCCGTCACATAATACGACCCCCTTAAGCCTAGTTCCTGATTAACCTAATAACCTTTACCTAGCGTATTGAATCAGTCTCGTGCACTTAGTGTTTACTCTTGTTTGGTGGGATTGTCTTAACTATTTGTATTTATTTTTATATTGATACTGACTCTAGAATAGGAAAACTATGGATAATAAAAACCTATTTTCAGCATTTACAGATTACAAAGAACGTATCTTGTATATTTAAATTATGTTTTATTCTTTGAATATCGATAGTGCTTGATAGGGTAGTTTATGTTTGATTTGGAATGGGGTATTGTATTGTCTCATACTAGTGACGTTCTTCAATAATGAATTGTTGTTCAACTGACTACGATACATTATGAGAACCGTTGTCTCCATCACGGCTATGGCCGCTGGTCGCTTTTTGTAGATTTTTGTGCGTTGAAAGAGAATCCGCAAACCGTTTGTCGCCATCACCCTCAATTTTTCAGAAATTCGATTTTTAATAAAAGATGCAAATTTTCAAATTGAACATTTTTGTGTTGAAACAGTAATAGTTATTCAACGATATAAGTTATTATTGAATTATAAACATTTGAATATGTCTAAACAACGATCAAAGGGAAAGGGGTAAACGAAATGCAGCAATTTTTGCAGATATATTTCTATATATTTCAAAAAGTAAGGGTCTAAGAGAAAATCCAGCTACTCCACGCGATGCAACTGGCATTTTTCCTCCGGAAACCATCAGCAGAGGTGGTAAAACACTTTTTGTTTTCAATACAGAAATGAAAGAGATTGGCAAAACGTGCGGCGCCGATAATGGTAGTCAATGGCGCGTGAGCCGCTCAGCGTCACAGAATCGCGTAACGCGCGTGACTGCCGCTGTCCGCGCCGCACGTTTTGTCAAACTCTTTCGTTTCTGTATTGAAAACAAAATGTGCTTTACCACTTCTGCTGATGGGTTCTGGAAGGAAAATGTCTGCTGCATCGCGTGGAATATTTAGATTTTCTCCCAGACCCTTAGTTTTTGAAATATATAGAAAGATATCTGCAAAAATTGCTGCATTTCGGGTGCCATTTTCCCTTTGATCGTTGTTTAAACATATTTAAATGTTCATAGAATAATTTGATTGACGGAACAAGCAACCGAATAAGTATTACTGTTTTAACACAAAAATGTTCAAAGTTGAAATTTTCATTTTTTTTCAAAATCGAATTTCTCGAAAACTGAGGGTGATGGCGACAAACGGTTTGCGGATTCGTTTTCAGCGCACAAAAGTCTGTAAGAAGGGTTACAAATCAAAATGGCTGTTGGCCAATGTTATAGGTTTGTCTTCTACAAATCAACCACACGGTTATACTCAAAATAATCGATATATTTATTTGATATCACAGGCATTGCAAGTCACCAACTGATTACATGATTGTACATACAGAAACAAATATAATATATAAAATACCGTAAACTGGGGTGACTTTGCCCGCGCCGGGGTGACATTGTCCACTTTTCGGAGAAACCTTATTTTATTTTATTGTGAAGTAATTAGAACATACGGTGTTTTGTAATCGGTAGCAATAATTTCTCCAAGGTCAAACGAAAAAAACAATAGCGAATTCAATCATAGGGTAAAGGACCCAATTACTGACACCTAACCAATTACTGTCACCTTAAGCTATTTGACTTAAAATAACGAATAAATAAATTATAGTATATAATCTATAGTATAGATAACAGTTTGAATTACATAATTCATTTTTTGTATGACTTTACAACGTTTATTTATTCGTTATTTTAAATAAAACAGCTTAAGGTGACAGTAATTTATTAGGTGTCAGTAATTGGGTCCTTTACCCTATGGTAATTTTTCGGTCAGAGTAAACAAAGTGGGCAAAGTCACCCCGGCGGGTTAAGTCACCCCAGTTTACGGTAGATTTAGAAACGAACAAAAATATGAAAAACGCATGTACAGGGAGTAAAAAAAGTATTGGCACACTTTTTAAAATCGCATAACTTTTTTAGAATTGGTCCAAACGACATGAGTTTTTTTTAGAAGGTAGAAGGATTAGTTTGCTAAGTGACGTATTTCGTAGTTTTGAAAAAAAATTCAATTTGTCGGAATACCAAAAAAAATAATAAAGGCCGTTTTCTCAACTTTTTTTTCTGAGCCTGTAACGAAAATTCAAAAAACCCGTTTGTAGATTTAAGTAAGCGGTATATATGCTGAAAATTTCATCAAAATCGGTTAACGGTGCTCTGAGTTACAAACATTTAATGATCGCACAATAAGTTTGAAAATCGCGAAATTCCCGAAATCAAGCGATTTTAAACCTTATTGTGCGATCATTAAACGTTTGTAACTCAGAGCACCGTTAACCGATTTTGCTGAAATTTTCAGCATGTATACAGCTTACTTAAATCTACAAACGGGTTTTTTGAATTTTCGTTACAGGCTCAGAAAAAAAGTTGAAAAAAAAACGGCCCTTACTATTTTTTTTTTGCTATTCCGACAAATTGATTTTTTTTCAAAACTACGAAATACGTCACTTAGCAAACTAATCCTTCTACCTTCTAAAAAAAATTCATGTCGTTTGGACCAATTCTAAAAAAGTTATGCGATTTTAAAAAGTGTGCCAATACTTTTTTACTCACTGTAAGTCTTCTTAACCACATCGGTGTTCTGCCTGCTCTTCCGGAATAGGGGAATATATCGACTCCCGTTCCTCGAATATTTGCAGCGCCAAATTCAAAGTGAATTTCTCTTTAACACTAACGGTACACGAAAATACATAGTTCCATTGAGAAAACTCCAACTAACCCTGATTTTTATTGAAAAACACCATCGACCAAAGGTCATCACCGCAACCACCGCTAAACTCAGGCTGCAGAAGTTGAACCCAACTTCTACTTCCTTTCACCCTGCCCTGAAACAGCGAACCTTCAATCCCTTCCTCAATTACCGGTTCTTCGAATTACTAAATGGAAGCCTTACCTATCCCCTTTACCAATCCTCCTCTCGCACCCCTTCTATTATTCTTCGTTACCCAGAAGACCGCACAGCGATGCAGCAGCATGGCGGCCATTCGCAGCGTTATCCGGATCATTATGAAAACGGTCATGCGTTTCTAACGGGCCGGCGAAAAATGTTAATTCGGAATCGCGCGCAGGATACCTACCTTTAACGAACCGTGCTCTCTGCGCCGAAACGGATTAATTTAACGAACAAAAATACATATAATATTCTGCGGTGCGTCGGGCGCGGGGGTTGGTGGCAGCGCTTAAGAATCGAATTTATTAGATCCCATCGAAAGCGGCGCTGGCGAGCTTGAAATTCGGTCGAGTGCAACTCTCGGAGGCCTAGAGCCGGCCAATTAATTACCGCGAAAGGAAGGAAGGAGCAGGATCACGGGCGCGTTTGAATTTCCACGCGAGGCTTCTCCGCGATGTGCTTGAGCCACCGAGCGTGGCATTCGCATATAATCAGCGGCCTGAAGCCCGATTATGCCTCTTCTTTCTTTGCTCCTTCGCCGCGCCGTTTCTCTCGCTCCGGCCACGGAGGAGCCGCGTCTATCCCCCGGTGTACGGTCGTCTGCTTCTAGCATACGTGGAAGTTCTTTTATTTATTTAGCAGGCCAGGAAGCCGTTAATTCCGCCGGCAGAGCCGCGCTACCTAATTAAAGGTCAGAACGTAGCCGGGTCTTATCCGGGGAACGGCCAGTCGTAAGCGTTCGTTTCCGGCCCTCCGGGTCAACTTTCATAGCGCGGCGATAAACGAGATGCCTGGCATCGAATGCTGGATGCTGGTGGCGATTTTCTACGTGGTAGCTCTATTAGAGGCTGGTTTGCAGCGGTGTATGGTGGTTTTGGAAAGGTGGGTCGAGGGAGTTTGAGGTTTGCTGCAAGGATGCGTTGGTGGAGAACGGCGTCTGGTTTGTAGGTGTTTCATTTGTTGATCAAGTAGTTGAATTAATTCTTCCTGGTTTTGTTGATTTTATTTATGATTCTGTGAGCAACGCGGTGTCTGGGATTGGATGTTGAATGCTGGTGGCGATTTTATCTGTGGTAGCTTTAGTAGATGCTGGTTTGTTGTTTGTAGGAGTGTGTTGTGGTTTGGAATGGAGAGTACAAGGGAGTTTGAGATGTGTTAGGGAAAATATATACTTCTTACTGAAGGTATTCTTCTGTTTCGTTGAGATCGTGACAGGAAAGGTTCGAAAAGCCAGGATGCAAGGTGATTGATGAGAAACTAATAGTCGAAGTATGAGCTTCACAGTGTTATTTTATTTGGTAGGAAATAAGAAAACTGTGGCATAAGGAAAATTATGTCTTCTATTCCCTTTTTCTTAATTTTGCTATTTCCCATTAATACGTATTCAGGTTTGCAAATAACTATATCCTTGTAATAAATCTAACAATGGCATTACTTCTAGCTCGTAAATCAGCTTGTCGAGTTTATGTGTGTATCCTTATTTATAATGTAATGAAATTTACACCATGAAAGTGTCAATTTATTCAGATGAAATAATTAACTACATCTGTACTGTACGAAGTAACCCAAGATTTATGAAGTAGGTAGATCTTCTAGGTGACCATAAACTGGGGTGACTTTGTCCGCGCCGGGGAGATATTAGTAATATATCATATCATATTACCCACTTTTCGGAAAAACTTTATTTTATTTTATTGTGAAGTAATTAGAACGTATGGTGTTTTGTAATCGATAGCAATAATTTCTCCAAGGTCAAACGAAAAAAACAATAGCGAATTCAATCATATGGTAATTTTTCAGTCAGAATAAATAATTACACAAACAAAATTTATTTTCCAAGTGAATTTTATGATCTCCGAACTTCGTGTTGTTGCCAGAAAATAAACCTTAAAATTTCGTACAAAATTATTACACAATGCTAAATATTTTATATGATCCACATATTTTATCTTTTTGTTTGTAGTCTTATGTGTCCATTAGAATAAGAACGATTGCTCAATCATAACTCAATAATGAGTATTAGGCATGTTTTCACCGAAAAATTTGACGTAGGCAAAGACACCCCCCACTGAGCGGGTAACTTTGCCCACCATGTTTTTGGCATTTTAAAAGCGTACGTTTAAGGGGGGAGACCACTGTAACGGTCCGAAATGTAAGGGTGTTTTCGGGAATTTATTTCAACCAAACAACGCAAGTAAATCAATATATTGCTCAGTATAGTTAATAGTGTACATATCGAAGGGTAAGACAAATTTTTTTTCAATCAAATTCATAAATTCGTTTCCTGTATACTCTTCGTCAAAATTTGGGCTTGCGGCAAAAACATGCTAGTCGCGTTGACAGTGCCCAGGCCATATGGTTAATCCGAATTCAAAAACACAATAATATTCAGAAACTAGAAGCCTGCCTCTATTACGTGACGATCAAAAAAAGTCAAAATTGTAAAAAATTACAAAATGGCGGAACACTGAAAAAAAAATCACGTTTTCGGGGTACAAAATTGGGGAAATGTTAATAAAAAAAATAGAAGCAGGTTGAAATTTGAAAAAAACTGATCGTCACGCAATAGCCACGGGTTTTCCGTACAAGAAATGTCCTTGACCATGTTAATTGGACGTATAGTTTTCTCTGTAGACTGTCAACGCGGTTGAAAAATGTCATTCTGAGGAAAACGCGTTCAATGTTCCGCGCGGCTCAGTCGCGCGTTTGACCCCGCTTCACAGAACATACTATATCTCCGTCAATTTTGCGAATTTCTTCATAAAATTTGGAGACAGCATTCTTGAAACGTACGTCTTTCAGAAAATGTAAAATATAAAAAATCGATTTTTCCGAATTTAATCGTCCGAAAAATAAGGGTGTTTTTGGGAATTTATTTCAACCAAACAATGCAAGCAAATCAATTTATTGCTTAGTATGTTAATATGTACATATGGAAGGGTAAAACAAATCAATTTTTTCAATCAAATTCATAAATCCGTGTCCTGTATACTCTTCGTCAAAATTTGCGCTGCGGCAAAAACATGCTAGTCGCGTTGACAGTGCCCAGGCCATATGGTTAATCCGAATTCAAAAACACAATAATATTTAGAAACTAGAAGCCTGCCTCTATTACGTGACGATCAAAAAAAGTCAAAATCGCAAGGAATTACAAAATGGCGGACCACTGAAAATAAAATCATGTTTTCGGGGTACAAAGTTATGGAAATGTTGATAAAAAAATATAAGGATGTCGTTAATTAAAAAAAACTGATCGTCAAGTAATAGAGACGGCTTTTCCGTACAATAAATGTCCTTGATCATGTTAATTGGACGTATAGTTTTCTCTGTAGACTGTCAACGCGGTTGAAAAATGTCATTCTGAGGAAAACGCGTTCAATGTTCCGCGCGGCTCAGTCGCGCGTTTGACCCCGCTTCACAGAAAATACTATATCTCCGTCTATTTTTCGAATTTCTTCATAAAATTTGGAGACAGCATTCTTGAAATGTGCGTCTTTCAGAAAATGTAAAAAAGAAAAAATCGATTTTTCAGATTTTTTACAGTGGTCTCCCCCCTTAAGTAAAGAATTTTTTTTAAAAGCCTACACGCCATCTACCGTGTAATAATATTTTTCAAAAAAAAATGTAATGCACTAGGAGTGCCAAAAAATTATTTGAAGTTCAAAAGTGGGCAAAGTCACCCCAGTTTACCTGATCACTGAATCATTTTTAATACACAATTTAAATACTCATTTACAATCTGCAACTCATCAGTAAAAAGTGTTTACCCTAATTCTGCATTTCTGTCTGTTCCAGGTAAGTCAACCACACAAGTAGCCTACGAGCTCCTACCACCTGTAAGTACATAGAAGTTCAAACATTCTCCTCCCAATAACCCAACACCAAAACCCATCTCGCTATCAAAACTCACCTCTCCAACCCGCATAAACAGCAACTCGACCACCATGATACCAAAACCCATTTCAACTTCTCTCCCAATAGCATCCACCATCAACCACTCCCAATCATCCATCCACGCGACTCCACGTCATTACACCGCAAACTGGTCACTCAGAGCTAACCCACATCCACGCGATCCAGCGTCTAATCGCGGTCCAATTTGTCCAGCGTTTCGTAACCAACGCACCGTGTTCACCGTTGAACGATATTTCCCCCGTTGACGAGGTCGATGTCAACGTTTACAGATGCCGGGCACGCAGCCCTGTCCCCCCCGATTGAAATGGATGAAACGTCGTAGGCACGTATTGAGCGGCTGGCGATTCCCCTGCGTGAGAGGTCGAAATGAAATCATTAGCCGTCGAGCGGGCCCCGTAGGCTCGGGTTGCCGCTAATGGCCCCGGCGTGTATATATACCGGCTAAATAATGGTATTGTACCGATCGGATTTCTATCGTTAACAAGCGATGGTGTCCGCGTAAAAAGATATCGCGGCTGACCGTAACTCAGCCGCTCCCACAATGAGCGGCCGGGCTCGCGGCATTAACGCACTTCGTTACTCGCCGATCGACAGAAACCGGCCGCCTTCTATGGTATGCCAACGCATAACGCACCGCTAATGAAACCGGGACTACGATAGCTGCCTGTACGAGAAGCATTTACCCGGGTACGACACTTTGGAGCCGCGTTTCCGTGCTCCGACTTTGGGAGGAGGTGTTCTCTGGCGGCTGGCAGTGGCGCACTCGGGATTAAAATTCAATCTTGGGGGAGCCGAGTTGAAGGGATGAAGATAGTTTTAGTGGGAAGTTCAGTAAAATTCGTTAGGTGAAAATCGAGTATTTTCTTTTTACGAGGCGGTTGAATTACTGAAGTCGTGATTACATTAATCTTCAGCTTCTTTGGGGAGTGCCAGGGCACCTCTGGGTGCGCCATTGGTGGCTGGAGATTGTGGGCAGAGTTGGGCATTAGTCGAATAAATTTTTATTCGGCTACATTTTTATTCTAATGAACTCGAATAAAAATTTCGTATAAAGTGAAGTTATTCGAGAATAACGAATAAATTTTTAGTCGATTGAATTTTTATTCGACTAAATTTGTATTCGACTAAATGTTTAGTCGTTATTCGTTATTCGAAGGACCGCCGTGGCGACTAAGCGACACAAATAAGCGGGGGTTAGATCCCGAGGCCCTCCGCCCCCGGCCGGGCCGAGGAGGGTATTAAGAGGCAAGGGGAACACTTTTCGCGTGTACCTACTCGAGCCGAAGCGATTTATTCGTGACGCTTAGTCGCCATGGCGGTCCTTTGAATAACGAATAACGACTAAAAATTTAGTCGAATACAAATTTAGTCGACTAAAAATTGATTCGTTATTCTCAAATAACTTCAATGTATTCGAAATTTTTATTCGAAGGTTAGTCGAAGAACAATTTAGTCGAATAATGCCCAACTGTGATTGTGGGTCTTGGTAAATTGCATGCGTGGTACTAGGAGCTTTGAAGTTTAATAAATTTTATATGTAGTTGGAGTGGGTTAAAATTGTAGTGATTTTTATGGAGTTGGTGAATATTGGGGGTGAGGGTTTCTGTGGAATGCCATATGTGGGAGTAGGAATTTTAAAAAGTGGGGTGAAATTTGATGTGCAATTGGGTTTTTATCGAACTTGTATACTTGGTTGATATTGTTATTCATTATTCTGTCGAACGCCATGTGGGGGAGTAGGAGTTTGAAAGGTGGGGTAAAGTTGGATGTGCAATTGGAAACATTAAGTTGGGTTATTATTAAACTTGTACTTGGACGAAATTGTTATTGCTTATCATGGAGTTTTTGCTAAACGTCATATGCGAGGGTAGGAATTTAAAAAGTGGGGTAGAAGATATGGAATTAGGTTATTTAACTCAATAATGATGGTGGTGTGCAGTGAACCCCATGTGGCCAATTTGTGATCATAAGAAGGTGTGACTGCGAATGGTTTGCGGCTTTATTTTTATTGTACTGCAAGTCATAGTGTGGAGTTATTCTTATTAGTGAGATTTAGGTTTAGCGCTGAGTAGGTTTAAGTTGATATGACTGCGAGAGAGGAGGCTCGCTCGTGTAGAGAGGTGTCGCGGTCAGTTGCAAGAGATGTGGACCGAAAGAGAGAGATTACCGAAAGTGCGTGGATTGAATTTACTAACATTTTACTTTAATTATACACTTATGTTCTATGGTAAATTTGTGTGTCACGTTATTTGAAAACCCAACCATCGTTTTCAGCAACGGGGTTAAGTTGGGTTATTATTGAACTTTTACACTTTCAAGGGGAGGACACCATGTGGTAGACTATCTATGTCGGAAATAGGTAAATAGGGGTCCGAGCGTTTCAGCCAATAGGCCTTAATAATAGAGATATTTACATGGAAATTATTAAAAATTTCATAGTGGCCGTGGGGTTTTAGTGGGGAAAAATCCCACACTACCCTGGCACCCCGGGGGGATTCCCCTTTAAAGGAGTCGAGGTGTCTTTTGAAGATTTCCCCAAGTTAAAGAAAAAATTGTAAATTTTTTATAAATTATTTTTTTTATAATTTTTTTTCTTCAACTTGGGGAAATCTTCAAAAGGCATCCTGAAAAGGCTCCTTCAGCGGGGAATCCCCCGCGGGCGCAAGGGTAATATGGGATTTTACCCATTAAAACCCCACGGCCACAATTAAATTTTTCATAATTTCCATGTAAATATCTTTATTATTAAGGCCCATTGGCAGAAACGCTCGGACACCTATTTACTTATTTTCGACATAAATCCATCGTGCCAAGGCTCATGAAAATTGGTGTCTACCACATGGTGTCCTCCCCTTTTAGTCAAACTTGTTATTGAGTTGATGATGGTAGCGATTCGAAAACGCCACGTATGGAACTACATAGATAAGAGTGTCGAAAGTGGGTCAAAGTACATATGCAATTGCAAAATTGAATTCGTATTACTATTGAACTCGAATACTTAGAATTAGTTAAAATTATTGCTGCTCCCGCTCCCTATGCGTTAAACAGCAAGGAGTCTCAAAGAAGTGTGTGTGCTTCGAATGTAGCCACCTGTATGGCTACTTTTTACACTGAAATCGTTGGCTTCGCGTGGTGTAGAATTGTCGTTTGCATTCTTTGGTTAATACACAACCGCGAATTAAGCTGACAGTAGGAATTATCGCAACAAGAAACACGCACATGCACATTCTTTTTTGCATTCTACTATTTCAACACCACGCTATGTTACCAATAAGAACTTAGTTGCTGCGAGTACAACAAAAATAACAGAAAATTAACACTTTAACTGCAATGCCCACCATCTACGGCTAATATTATTACAGTCTTGTTGAGCCATATGCGCCGCATATGGCAAGCGGGACGTAATAGGATTTTTCATTGAATTCTAAACCACAGCTTCTGACGAAACATTGCTTACAACTCTCTTCTCCCAGGAAAAGCTTCAGCTACGGTATACATGAACCTTTGAAGTTAAATCAACAAAAAACACACTGATGAAACACACAAATCCTTATCCCACCGTATATTAGATAAATTAAAACACTCTAAAGGCAGGCTCTCACTGCGCCTCGCCTCGATTCGGCGCAACTTCTTTTCGCATTCAAATCTAAGCTCGCGTCGCCTCACTTTTCCGAACCTGAAGTTATCCGGGCTTGCCTCGGTTCACGTGTTTGGTCAGATGCTCAGAGAACCTCTTCCTATGCAGTCGCCAATTCAGTAGGCTCACACACCTCGTCTCTCTTTCTCAAAATATTCTCGAGGAAGAATCCGCGGCTCGGAGTCGCGCCGAGGCGAGGCTCAGTGTGAGCCAAATTGTCAAACTACATAAGAAAAGCATAGGAAGAATAAAATAAACCCATTCGAGGCATAGTGAGAGCCTGCCTTTATGTCCAAAGCCTGGCAATTAAAACATATCCACACAACATCAAACCTTTTCCAACATCTTCAAACCAGCACTACCTCAGTCAAACGGATCTACCCAAAAATGCCACTCATCAGAACTGTCTCTCCCAAAAGTTTCCTCATTCCTTGCATCCAAAACACAAGCACCTTCAATCATCAAACCTTTTCCATCATCTTCAAACCAGCACTGCCTCATTCAAATGAATCTACTCAAAAGTGCCACTCGTCAGAACTGCCTCTCCCAAAAGTTTCCTCATTCCCAGCATCCAAAACACAAGCACCTTCAATCATCAAACCTTTTCCAACATCTTCAAACCGGCACTACCTCAGTCAAATGAATCTACCCAAAAGTGCCACTCATCAGAACTGCCTCTCCTAAAAGTTTCCTCATTCCCAGCATCCAAATCAGAAGCACCTTCAATCATCAAACCTTTTCCAACATCTTCAAACCAGCACTACCTCAGTCAAATGAATCTACCCAAAAGTGCCGCTCATGAGTACTGTCTCTCCTAAAAGTTTCCTCATACCCAGCATCCAAATCACAAGCACCTTCAATCATCAAACCTTTTCCAACATCTTCAAACCAGCACTACCTCAGTCAAATGAATCTACCCAAAAGTGCCACTCGTCAGAACTGCCTCTCCCAAAAGTTTCCTCATTCTCAGCATCCAAATCACAAGCACCTTCAATCATCACAAACTCCATCCAACCACTCCAAACTCCCGCAAACCAACTACCCCACAGTCCATCGACACAAACAGTCATTTAATTCCACGCACCGTGCCAGTACCTACCCACGCGTAACCTCCACTTTCCTAACAGCCAGCAGATCAAGCGTCCTGTCGATTCGCGGCGCGATTAATGGCCAAACGGTTCCATTCCATTTCCCGACGAACCCTGCGCGGCGCTCGCCCTCGATCGAGCGTTCTTTAGAAAGGGAGTCGGGAATATCGAGGCTGGAGTATAAATTTCCCAGGGATTATGTAAACGCTCGGAGGATAAGCGACCCACGGGCGCTGTGTAAAAACGTATCGATCCGTGTGCACGTTCGCGGGTACGCATAACGCACTGTGCAACGACGAGAGTCTCGTAGCCCGACATTACGCATTCGACCGCTGCTCCTCTCGTACGACACGGCGGAGCGGCTCGTTTGTAGGCTCTCTGCTTCTCTCTTTCCCTCTGGCCGAGCGTTTCTTACACGGCCTGGCCGTTCGTGGGACCCGCGAGAGGAGAGAACAAAGTTTCATCGATTCAATAAATTCCCATTAGGTCGATCTTGTCGGGATGTAAGGTCTCCTCGGTATCTGCTAACTGGTTTCCACCGTTTGTACGTCGTTACTCCTATCGTTGCCCCGTCGCGACGTAATATTATTTGTTAAATAATCTGTCCCGCGCGATTTACGATTCTTAATCTGCGACGGGGCGCTCTGGTTGTCCTGCTGCTGGGTAGTAAGTGGTGGATGGCTGTTTAATTGCGCTTGATTTGCTTCGTAGCCTAACACTGGCAGCGTGGAAATTAATCGCCCTCCTGCTGGAAGGTAATGGGAATGTTGCGGATATGTGTTTCTAAAAGTTTCTTAAACTAGGAACCATTGCACTCAGTTATTATTATTAGTATTGTTACTATTGTAATTAACGGTTGAGATCCTTTATTTATAGTACACAGAATACATTGCGGGTAAAATTAAATTAAATAGCACACCACAGTAATAAGTATTTTATTATTATTATTATTATTATTAGTAGTAGTATTACCCAGATAGCACACCTCGTCTTAGAGACGTCTAGTTTATGTCCATTTTAGGTCTGAACGTCTTGGTTTGTAACAAGACGTCTCTAAGACGTCTTTAAGACGCCTTCTAGACGTCTTTAAGACTTTACCAGACGTTGTGCTATCTGGGAATTAATATTGAAATCAACGGGTGAAACCTTTCAGTACACATTGTGGGTAAAATTCAATTAAATAGCACACCACAGTAATAAGTATAATAGTATTATATGCAGAGATGGTCACCTAATTGTTTGTACAGAGAATTTCGGAATGAGTTAACCGATCCAGAGAATAGGTCACTTTTTCCAAGATGCGCATTCGCTTCAGACACGCATCGGTTGATTAGATTCGTAACGCTACATTTGTGGGTGTGGAATCACTTGTTCTAATTCAGATTTGCTTTTCAATCAATTCCATTCAAATCCCATCCACTTCACTATCACTCAAATTAAAAGTACAAAAATAAATACAAATTAAAAACACAAAGATAAGTATAAATTAAAAACACAAAGATAGGTACAAATTAAAAACACAAAGATAAGTACAAATTAAAAACACAAAGATAAGTATAAATCAAAAACACAAGACATAGCCCGTCCGTCCACGAAGCGTCGGGTCATAGACGCGTACGAGTAGAGACCAATCGTACGACGTATTGATGTGCATTTGATGTGCATTTGTCAAGATGCCTGGCGTACGATTGGTCTCTACTCGTACGCGTCTATGACGCGACGCTTCGTGGACGGACGGCCTAATACTTTCCTCTGAAACATCAGAAACTCCCAGCGCCCATCCCAAGAACGTCCAAAAAGTGCACTCGAAGCTGGAGCACTCCACAGAATCAACTCCGCAAAGAATGAAGACCCAGAATCCAGCCAAGAAGCCCAAAGCATTCATCACGAAGACAGGCCCGGCTCGAGCCTTTTTTGCGCTGTAGGCGAACTTGCCAAATTGCGCCCTTTATTTATAATACATTTATTTGGACGTTTCGATGACCTCGCTCTGAATTTTTATTCGCAGCTTAGAACATTTATAGCACAACTTGTAACATTTGAAGGGTGACGGGAAGAAACAAGGAACGTCGTAAAACAGCTTTATTGAGAAAATCGAGTTTTAATACTTTATTCATCAGCGAAGAAACAAGGTTCAATGAACTTAACTGTATTGTTCATAATATGAACAATTTCTACTCTAATTAGGCATCAGAAAGGAACCGAGCAAAAAGATAATTGTGATAATTACGTTATTTTAATATCTTTCAAATGCACACTGCAGAATACTGTAACAAAATAAAAGTCCACTTTTATTATTACCAAAACAAGGATTTGTACACAGTGACGTCTGAGGGCTCCTAACATAGTGCAAGCTCACAGTAATCAGAAATACATAGTGCAAATAGGAAGACTGGTGACATTCCTTGTTTTGTTTCAATGGAGGGTGGACAAGGCGGAGCGAAAAATTTAAATTTGAATTTTCCGTTGGCCTGGGTGCGGGGTAGTTGTCTTTTGATTAACCAAACACAACTGTAAACAAATTTTGGAAAAATACTCATGTCTTCAGGTTCCTTTTTCTTCTAAAAATGATTATATGATTACAAGTGCTTTTTCTCCTAAAAATTTTAGGAGGAAAAGGAATCTGCAAACATGAATATTTTCCCAAAATTTGTTTACAGTTGTGTTTCCTTAATCAAACGACAACTATCCCGCACCCAGGCCAACTCAAAATTTAAATTTTATATAATATGGTTATATAATCATTTTTAGGAGAAAAAGGAACGTCAAGATACGAGTATTTTTCCAAAATTTGTTTACAGTTGTGTTTGGTTAATCAGAAGACAACTATCCCGCACCCAGGCCAACTGAAAATTCAAATTTAAATTTTCGCCCATATAGTGGACATTCCCTTCTTCTAACCAGCACCTATACCAAATCTTTAACGTTGTCTTATGAGGGCATTTCTACTTTACAACCCTTTGTGACTCACCAGTTCTGTGATCCCCAGTTGTCACCAATAAAATACGCAAAACATCGCAGAATCACTAAATATGGACATTCCCAGTTTTCCCCTCACCCTTCATGTCATTTAAAACTTTATTTTAAAAAACGCCAACAATGAAAAATCCATTTTGCGCCCCTTGTCAACATTACGCCCGAGGCAGCTGCCTAACTTTGCTCACAGGGACAATCCGGGCCTGCTTAAAGAAAAACCATCGAAGCCACAGAGGCTTACACCCCCCAGCCGCGGAGTCGTCCATCACTGCTCCTTAACCACTAATTATTTAACAGCCTTCGTCTAATCGCCGACTCCGGCGATTAGATCGCCGCGATACCTCGGATATCCCTCATAAATCAACGCTGAACGGGACATCGTGAGTATCAATAATTACCCGGCCGGAGGACTCGCGGGGCACGGTGTTGTTCCGAGTCGGCGACAGGTCGCGCGAGTTGGGTTTTCGCGTGGCACGCGGGGGAAAGAAATAGCTTGTTATTAGACCGGCCGCGTGTGTATATCCACGTCGCCAGAGCTGATGGTAATTAACGAGCTACCGGTTGTGCGACCGTCGCGGCAATTAACAACGTTCCTCACCTATTTGCCGCGGCGGACGGGCAGGCCAGGAGCGATCCGACTATGACGTCAGGATGAGGGGCACGGGGAGGCAGGGTCGATCGATAAATCGGTATCTGGCATTCAGGTCGAATCCCCGTGGCTGGATACGTGACTGGCTCGACTCGATCGAGTATCTCCTGGGGACCGCTATTCGTGCTCCACCACGAGAACGCTTGATTGAAAGTAACGACTAGGTGGCACGACGCCGCGCACGCATTCGTAGTCTTGTTCCCTCGATTCTAAATAGTGGCTGGCTACGCCACTATGAACACTCTTCCGGCCTGCTAGCCTTTCTTTCGGGTTCTCTCTCGCGTTTATATGCAAATCCATGGTGTGAGTTGGTGGGTGACATGAGGAAAGGAAGTCACGTAGGTCCTCCATACCTTGGGATTTAAAATTGCATCGGCAATGAGACCGTCAATGGCGATCGCGTCAATGCTACTAATTGCGACTTGAGGAAATATGGAAATGCACTGTGCTAAATAAAACTACCGAATCTAGAGGAAAGGAAGCACTCACTGAGCATGAAAGAAGTCCAAGTAACATACATCGGTACAATCTTAACTGTTCAATTCTAAGTTCTCATAGCTTTCCGACCCAGACCTGGTTATGAGCCACAGAAATATGTAGCGTAAACATATCCAAGCGCGATTGAAACACGATGGAGCAGAATAGACGGGACGAATTTCGAGCAGCAGGTGCTAGAACACCTGAAAGTTCACTCGACAAGTGCTCCATCGTGATCTCGATCGGGCATCGGACAACAGGAACCTACAAGTCGATCGTCAAACGGGGATCTCTCAGGAACACGACGCTACATGGGTATCGCGATAGAATGTATCTGTACGAAGTAAGAACACGTTGTAATAAAATTTTACTACATTCCCCGCGCTAAATCATCCTGTATTACCTTCTCCGTGGCGTGTTTCGGTCACACGGAATACAGAAACATAGAGGAGGCTTATCCGTTATGGAAAAGCGTAAAAGGGGCGACGGACACTTGAGGAGCAATAAATCCAGCTGGAATGGCTTGTAAGCTGGCGCGTGTACATGCGTGGTTATTGTGGTCACTGTTCGAGCTGCACTCAACATATCGTAAAGGAAAATTTGTAGCACGGCGTGTCACCACCGTGGACGTGATCGTGACGCGAGCGCAGTTTAAACCGGAACTCTGCGCGCGTGAAATAGCTGTGGCGGACGGGGTATAATTGGAATCTGATTAAGGATTGAAATATGAGGATACCTTCGGTTGGGTGCTGGTGATATCTTTACTGTTAGCTTCTCTGTATGTGTTCCGTTGTTCAGGAATGAGGGGACACGTGGTGTCCACGGTTTCGAATTAAGAGTAGAGTCTGTGTGTATGATGTGCATAGAAAACCTCGCCAGTTTCCAATGGCGTTTATGGTATCACTTTATAGATGACCTGAGTGGATTTCCAACAGTTTGAAGGCCTGGAGGCTTGTTTCATGGGTGTGTTTGTCTCAGAAGCATGGCCAAGAAGGTTTAGCCACAGACTGAGAAGTGTTTCAGAAGAGGGGTATGTTTGAGTTCAATGTGAGTGTTAATTAGTGTCGAATTGAGTTGCAGTTATTTCATAATTAATTGAAAATTGTAACAATTTGCAAACATGGATATTTCATAAAAATATAATAAGAATTTAGTGTAGCTAGGCTTTAATAATTAATAATACAATAACAATAGAAATAATATTAATTCAAAATAAGTATTATTTTAAATAATAAATATTGCCATAAGAATTATAACCGATAATTATTAATTTAATAATTTGCTCACCCACTGTACGTGGATATATGATTAATTCTTCAGGCATACAGGTTTCTCAAATAGCCTAGAATAATTTCATCTCTTAGGCTCTTATTAGATGAGACACTTTCATGGCATGCTACTAGTATTCCAGATGAATTCATTTGGCAGAGGCACAGCGCATTTAGCTTTAGCTTTGGAGTTTAGAAAATACTTGAAATAGGAATCGAGAACCACAGAAGAAGCCTTTAGTATAATAGGCAAACTAAAATCACAAGAATGAGCCTGAATTTCAGGACGTTCGTCACATTCGGGACGTCCTTATTTTAGCCAGTGCGTGTCCCACCACGTTTCCCCCAGAACTCACGAAAAATCAATTACGCGGGCGTCCGCTGTGAGCATCAAAGGAATCGCGGACGAGGATGCGAACGGCTCGGTGAATGAAAGGGGAGCTAGACGTGAATGGGAGAGGAGGAGCGGACAGAAGGAAGAGGCGAAGGAGAAGATGAAGAGTTCCTCTGCCATCATTCGAGTGGTCACATAACGTGACGTGTGAGCGATGCTTACTCTCCCACAACGAGCACCGGTAGTAGATGATGCTATAATGGTTGGGAGTCGGACATGTGAGCGCGGACAGGAAGTCCAGGTTCCTATACCAAGACGCGGAGTCACGCGGATCTTCGCATGGAGGCCTTGCAAACCTCCTACGTGTCACGCAACTCATTCACCAGCTTTTCCACGTTGCATTAAGTCCCATTACCCCTGGAGGACTGACCGTGGCTGCTCCAGCGGCCAGCACGCATGCGTTCGATGTTGAAAAAATTAATTATCCTTAAATGATACGCGGTCGTGGATACCGCGGCTCCCTTATCACAACGAGCAACCGTGAACGCTACTTCCACGGAGGCTAACGCGAGCAACACCCGTTTTATGAATTCCTTATTCTTCCTCCTTCCTTTCTTGCACCTCCTTCCTTTCGAGATTTCACGTGACCCTGAAGAATGCGTGCTGGTGGGATACCGGAGTGACTAGCCTTCAGGGTCTGCTGAGTAGACGTTGCTGAAACTGGGCATCTGCTGTTTACATTTCTCCATTGTCTGGAGTTGTGTCTTTGAATGGCTGGAGACAGTGGCAGGGCTCTCTGGGGCGTTGGATACGGTTTCACGTGGTTTGAAGGGGATTTTTTTATGTAAATATAGGTATACTTCCTCGCATTTGGAATTGTTTGAGTTTGTTAGCTTTGAGTATATATTGAACAAAGTTGTTGAAGAGGCAAAGTTGTTCCGGGCCATACATGTGAATTTTATAAGGTTTTATTTGCCTGAATTAAATAATGGAACCAATTGTTAATTATACAATATCAGCCGCTGTGGTGCGTGAATGGAAAAGATTCGTACAATGAAAATATCTAGCGAACAATATCCAGTGTTCTTCATGGTGCCGCCTCTCAGCGCGAAGGCCTCCTTGGATGTCGTTGACCCACCGACAGGAAGATCATGACGCGTTGCGTAAGAGGACATTATCGTAGAGCCGCGCAGCAGGTTACAATTTCATTCATGAATCCCTCTCTGTCTCCCTTCCGTTCCTTCCCTCCTCGTACGCTTATTTACTTTCTCTGGACGCATCCTCAGGCCCCCATCCTCACGAGCTGCCTACGTTTCCCGATTTCTTTTTTCCTTCCCGCTATCTTGATTCTCAGGCACGCGTGGAAGACAATTAAGCAGGGAATTTGGACAACTCAAAGTAAATTTCTTATGAGTCGCCTGAAATAATATTGACCTTTTGGTCTGGCACATTGCAGACTGAATTAACCAAATGTTTATCGCAGTAGCGATGATAATCATCGTGACACCATGTCAATCTTCGTCAAACCTTCTCGATACTTCCTCAACTTCCTCATTTCTGGTTCAAGCTCTCGATTCCCAGCCATACCACACTCTTCAGGGTTTCCACTCCACCCGCAATTGACACTCAAAACAAAGCACACGCCTATCCGATCAAGCCACATAAAATTCCAGCTCCAGAGACATTTTCAACGAACCATTCCCACCCCCCGTCTCGATACACGCACCCATTCATCGGGCTGCTCAAGCATCCTCCCCCAGCGAAAACAATCCTTCCCAGATTTCCCCTCTTCCTAAATCCCTCAAGGCCCCGAAGTCAGGGGCCTCGAACGCCTCCCATAAATCTGTCTCCCAGCCGCGTCAGGGCCCGTTCCGAGCCGAGGGCTCCGTCTTCCGCAGGAATTATTGCGTCGCGTCCACCTCCTCGGAGGGATCATACGCGGGGCCCGGATTAAAAAACGCGGCCATATTCAGCGGCCAGTCGAAAGCGAAATTTACAACACCCCGCCCGGAGTAAATCCGCCGTCTCTCCTGCCGCCGGGTCGGCGGCTTTTTCCCTTCCACGACCCATGGCCCGCTAGAATAAAGAACGCTGCGGCGTGTCTACAAGTGTGAGACAAGAGGGGCCCGATATTGCCGCCTTATAATAAGACAGTATCGCATGAACGGGCCCGGCGTCGGGCCCCGCCGCAGAGGGCGGTCCGAACAATGGGCTGAATATCCGCGGAGCCGGGCGAAGGCAGCGGGCCCCGGACGGCCCGCGGTGTGTGTAACAAGGACCCACACTCGGGGCCCGCGCGGCCGCGCCGCGGCAAAGAGGGCACCGAGCGAGAGCAGCGTGCAGGGCGTGGATGGAGGAGCAATGCACGCCATATATCAACATCGTACCGATAACGAGGTCCCCAGGAGGCTACCGGTCGTGGAGGACGCCGACCGCAGCTAACTTTGGTCGCGGCACGAACCCGGCCGCCCGGCTCCCCACCACGCCGACCTGAGGCCCCGCTGCGGGGCCCCGGCGAATGAAAAAGCGGGGACGCGTCCAGCGAAAACGTTCGACACGTCCGGCAATAATTTACCGCCGCCCTGCCCTCGTACGATCCGCCGTGATTTTCTCCGGGGCCCTGCTTCGTGTCACTGGTTGCTTCATTCCACGGTTGCGGAGGGTTTGACGAGTGGATTCTGGGACACTGGGCCTTGAGGCGTGCAGCTAGAAGGGGGATGGGGGTTTCTGATTCGGGTTTCGCGTTGTGGGAAACGTGCCGGAGGATGGTGTTGTGGGAATTGCTTTGCTGAGTTCGGAGGAAAATGATTCTTGAGGATGTCGACGTAACCAAGAATGAGGTTTTAGGGTTGAGTGGGGTGTGGCATTTGGCATGCGGGGAATTAATGGTGGGCGTTGGATAATGTTTGATTGATAGTTGTCACCCGTCTGGCGTATTTGCGGAGGAGTTCTTTGAGGGGTAGAAGTCATTTTCTTTTACAATATAGGTAGAAGGCGTGGACTATTCTGTGGATGGAGGAAGAAATAAGTACATACACTAGCGGACAAAAAAGTTACCACATTTTCGATTTCTTCTATTTTTTTTTATTTTTTTATTCATTGCATATTCTGATGGAGAATTTTAAGCTGTACGCAACCCAATTAAAGTTGAATTTTTTTAACTGACAAACAAAAGTGTTGTATGACATTGAACGGGGTAACACATGTTTTGGGCCGGCAAAGAAGTTACCATGTTTAGTAACTTTTTAGGTTGTCCTAAAAGTGAAAGGTGCCCCCACAAAATATTAGATTTTTTTTATTAATGTTCAAAAGTGGTCACTTTTTGTTGGCTTTAAAAGTGTAGTGTCCTGTTTAATGTTTTGTAGGGTTTTTGTTTGTTAGTTAAATAAATTCATCTGTAACTGGGTTTTATGCAGCTTTTAATTCTCTTTCAGAATTTGTATATTAGGCACATACTGTAGCTTTGAGTTGATGTTGAAAAGTCATAGAAGTAGGGTGGTTCGAAGAAGTGGTAACTTCCTTGTCCACTACTGTAGGTCTTACAACGAATGCATTGGGTGATCGTGGTATTCGATTTCCTAGTTGGTCCGCAATCGAATTTCGGTGTTTGTCCCTGATAGAAGGTGGTACTTCGTCACTACTTTTCCACTAAAATCTGCAATTAGTTTCTAAGCTTATTTTCCCTGAAATAACAAATCAGAACTTGTGATGACATTCATCCCGTCTACAAATCAAATTGAAAAATCTCTGCCAAGTGGCTATAATTAATCCTCCAATGTGACTTACCTCCTGAAGCATCAACGTGCAACAAAACATCACATTTCCTCACAAGTCTTCGCATCCCACAAAACAGATCCTACCAAATTCTATTCCCATTATCCACCAACTCAGAATTCCATTTCTATTCCTCCCCAGTTAAACTCTCCACCCGAACTCTACCGAACTTTGCGACTCGCAGGGTGCACGGTAAATGACAGACACGTGCTGGTGGGCTCAGTTAGGAAAGAGGAAGGAAGGAAAGGTTGGAGAACGGCGGGCGTGCACCGTGGCAAATGAATAATGCAACGGGCCGACAAATTTATTAATTGCACGATGCGGATCCGCTGATATTCCCGTGAACATGCAAATCGTGGCGGCGCGCATTATTGTCCAGCATTGTTCACCGGCTCGTTCACGACCATATTGGACGCCAAGAGCGGCGTAAATCCGCCGCGGAAAGCAAAGAAAACTGCGCCTCTTAAATTAGTCAGATAAGAGTTTTAGCGCTGATCCGTTGGCTGGGCGCAATTGTGCTGGTAGAACGCGCGGAGATAACGCGTCTCAGCGTCGTATTTATTTCGTTGCCTCGAGCTGCCGTTTTCGGTCGAGCCACTTTTCGCCACGCTGCTCGCTCCGGCGCGCCGCGTTTATGACATGAATTCGTTTGGCGAAAATTTATTCGCAACACTGGCGAAACTGCGCAGTCTATGGGCGAAAGAGTTAGATCGACTGGGTATTCATTGTTGCTGGGCTGAATGTTGTGAGTTATTGCGATAGGACTTCACGGAAGACAATGGTATGTAAGGATTAGTTTTAGAGTCAGTTTCGATTTTACGAATCCTTTCATTTGATTGCAAACAGTGGCATGAAACTTCTGTAGATGATACTTCTTTTAATCTCTACGTTTGGCAGTGTTCAACCAAGGTGATTGATGAAAAGGGTAGTTTTAAAAGATAGAAGTTTATTAATTTAGTAATAACAATAATACAATTTGACAATATTTAAATGCTTCTTACTAAGAACAGCCTAAAAGACACTTTTCCTGTTTGTCGGGCATCGTTAAGGATTCTCAGCGTACAGATACCTGTAAACACATACACGCTTCCTCTTTTAATCATTCCAAACAACGCAGGAAACTTTCCTCCCACGCTCGATGCATAACATCGTAGACTAAGTGCCACTCCACACGAAACACTGTTGTGACTCAGCATTGGTACCTTATACATTCATTCATTGCGTCCTTGCGTTGGACAAGACGAGTCAATTTATTATGAAAATTTGGAAACCTCAGTCATACACAAGGTGTAAATAATGTCTCAGATTATATATCGCATTTACCGTCGACGTAATGAGTTAACTTACCCCTAATAATTATTAAACACACCACTTTTAATCCTCAAAGGACATACAGCTTGGGTCAGTTTGGGTCTATATTAAGGGAACTAGGCAGTTGGAAAATCGATCTTTTTATTGCATTTTCCGAAAGAACTAAAAATTCGAGATTTTCATCAAAAAGTTAAAAAGTCGCAGATTTTTAGTAGCGCAAAAACACGACCTAAAAATCCGCACCTTTTTAATTTTTCGATGAAAATCTCGAATTTGTACGGACCCTATCAGAGGTTCGGCGCGAAATGGCGCGTGTTTTATACACCCTGTAATTTTTCCAAGTCGATCTGAACCTCCGTTCATTCGCAACAAGCTGAAAACCAACAGAAAAAAAGATTCGAGAGAAACGCGTTTAAAGCTTCTGGGCAAAGGCTACGCTATAGGTTGCCGCTTGACCTTTTTTAGCTGCCAAATCTACAATTTTGTGAATTTTAATATAAACCAAGCAACATTTTATTCAGAAAAGATAGTACTTTCGGAAAATGCAATAAAAAAATCGATTTTTCGACTGTCTAGTCCCTTTAATTATCCTACTATACGCATTTCAAACAAAGTTCATTTTTTAGAGCAGTAAAAAAGTAATTTTCCGATTTTTGAAGTTTTCCCAACTATCATTATCTAAATACCCCTTACAAGGGAACACCGCGAACCCGGACTCACGCATTGGAACGCAACTTTTGGGGTTTTTAGAGTAACTCAAAACAAGAACAACAGTGTGTTTCATTTGGGCCCTATCGCCCTTTAAGGGATTGAAAACTAACCTCAAATTCAAATTCGCACCTCCACTTTTTCGCGGATAACTCTCAAAGTACCACAGACAGAAATAAATGTTTCAAATAAAAGTTTAATGGTGCAATATGCGCTACAAACTTTCGTTAACAAAATTGTGAAAAAAGTTAAAAAAATATATAACTGACGAAAATTTCTTCTCAAAATTTTGTTAACGGAAGTTTGTAGCGCTTATTGCATCATTAAACTTTTGTTTGAAACATTTTTTCTGTCTGTTGTACTTTGAGAGTTATACGCGAAACAGTGGAAGTGCCAATTTCACTTTGAGGTTAGTTTTCACCTCCTTAAAAGGCGTTAGGGCCTAAATGAAACTCCGGGTCCGGGTTCGCGGTGTTCCCTTGTTAGTAGCGTTATGCATGGGTCCGAAAAGACCCAACACCCCCGGCTGGAGATTAATATACTAGAGATGTTTCTAACCTAGAAATTACTCAGTTGACAGGTTAAACCAGCCCCCTCTAACCTAACTGAATCGATCCAAAAATCCACAGAATATCTCCTAAAAACTCCTACAACCTTCACAGTAGCGGATTTAAGAAAAAAGGCCCGGGTGGCAAATGTTCTGAGGGGCCCATTTTGGGAGGGAAATGTAGAGGTAGTTTAGTAAAAACGAGCTAAGTGTAGTAGTACGAAAAAATGTGGTGTTCGGTTAAATCATAATTTTTTGAAGATAGGGCCCTAGGGGGCCCTTTGGGCAGGGGCCCATTTTTCGGGAAAATGAAGAGGTAGTTTACTAAAAACGGGCCAAGTGTAGTAGTACAGAAAAAAAATCTAGTGTTTGGTTCAAATTATAATTTTTTTTAAGATAGGGCCCTAGGGGGCCTTTTAGGCAGGAGCGCATTTTTCGGGAAAATGAAGAGGTAGTTTACTAAAAACGGGCCAAGTGTAGTAGTACAGAAAAAGAATCTAGTGTTTGGTTCAAATCATAATTTTTTTTAAGATAGGGCCTTAGGGGGCCTTTTGGGCAGGAGCGCATTTTTCGGGAAAATGAAGAGGTAGTTTACTAAAAACGGGCCAGGTGTAGTAACACGAAAAAAATGTAGTATTTAGATACCTATACCTAATCATATTTTTTTATGGCATGGGCCCTGCAGGGGCCTTCTTTGCAAGGGCCTAGGCGGCAACTGCTCATCAGCCGCCGTGATAAATCCGCCACTGAACCTCCACCATCCAACTACCCTCAACCCCACACCAACACCAGAAACAACCTCCACATCCCCCTATCACTTCAATTCAGAAGCACCTTCCAAAAAACAGTCCCACTATGTCCCTCCCTCTGTCCACTGAGTCCCCCACGACTCGAAGCCATATTCCCAGTGACGGCTGAGCAGACGCGAGCAAGGCCCAGCTGAAATTTCGAAAAGGACAAGTTTTTGCCGCGGCGCGGCGGCTGGGTGGGGGACATTAAGGCCTGCACTCGCGACTGAAACAAGCGAGCGCAGAAGAGGCCGCTGGCCAGGACATTGTAGGGCTTATATGGCGATCCGGCATAAATCAAAGGGCTAATATACTGCGGGGCCCGGTAATGCAGCCGCCGCGCGACGGAGGTCTTTTTATCGGCGGAGTAAGACAATACGCATTTACATACGCGCGAGCCCTCGTGCGCGGCGTGTAGGCCGCGTTTAGGCCCGTGGCGTGGGCCTGCGCGCCACACCACGGGCCCCGCAGACAGCATATGGCATGGCTTATTGGAGCGGAGGCCGCGGCTGCGCAGCAATTACCGCGCTTCTGCCCACCGGCTCCTTCGGGTGCGCATCAAAGTGGCTGTCTCTGCCGCGCGCTCTCCCTCCCGCGGCCGGTGGATCTCCTCTCCCTCCCTGTTTTTTTCTCGTACCCTCCCGGGCTCCGTTCCCGGCTCTCCCTCCGGCTCGCGCGTTTCGCCGGCTACCGGCACCGCGAGAGGGGAGATGGGGAGATTGCGCTTATAGGGGTGAGTCCTCTTTTTGCGGAGATTCTTGTCTGGTGTTCGTTTATTTTCGCGGTGCTTTTTTCCCCCCCGTTTCCCTCTATCTCTTTCTGGTTTGTTTAATTCGTTTGGCGCGGCTCGGGGAACCGGCGGGCGCACGGATCCTCGTCGCTGGAGATTCGTTGTTCGAGTAATTGGGCACGCGATAGGGACGCTGGGAATGAAGAAGTTTGATGAGTAATTGGATGTGGCTGGTTTTTGGCTGGTGGGCTAAGCTTGCTGGGGAAAGCGGGCATCTTTGGGACTTCGCGCGAGACGCCACGCTTCGTGGCTCTTTTGTACATTTATATTAGGGCTGTTTCTGGCGAGTGGGTATATCCGAGGGGCAAGTCGCGAGTCGGAGAAGTACACTGTGTGTTCAATAATTAGGAAGTATAAGAGGGTAAAGTGTAGAATGATTGGCACCCTAAGCTGAAATCCCAATTGGAATGTCTATATTTTTTGGGACGTTTTTATATAGTCTTCATTTTCAGTTATTATCAATGATTATAGATTTATCTTGAGTACCTATTAGGGTAGGTGTACCGTTTGTGGCCGTGTGCATAATTATCTTATTTTTAAACTGCTTGCAAATCATTATTATGTAGAGAATTTCACATCATAATGATGTTATAGATGAGGTTATATTTATTGCTTACACGAAAAAATATTATATTTTTTAAGAAGTGGCCAAAACTGGTACAATACCTTAAGGTGGCCACAAATGGTGCATCTACTCTAAGTCTTTTATTTTAAAAATATTCAATGGAAAACAGAAATAGGCATAAAAGTACAATCATTGCCATCCTAAAATTTGAGGTTATGTAGAAAAACATATGTAGTTAAACACGAAGTTTAAAGTGTTTAAACAGACTATTTCATTCGCTATTAAATACCTACGACACTTAGTAAATCTGTATTTCAATCCATTACTTAGTTATAAAGCGACAAACTACACTGCGTTCCATATAAGAGCATACCGACGCCCCTACCGATTTGCCACCGATCTGCGCAGCTCCCACGCATCTGACACACGCGATTGGTCGTAGCACTTTCCCTGCCGGTTTACTACCAATCAACAGTGTATCCCTGCGCAAAACCCGTATGCTCTAATGTGGAACGCAGTGTATACTTACCTACCCCTTATCAAAATTTTAGGAAAAATTCCTAAAACTCAGCCTAAAACTCAACCCTTTATTCCACTTTGTGGTGTTGCCAGATGTAAAATGTGCAGTTCAACTACTGGGCTTTGCAGTGTTGTAGTGAAAGAAAAATAAGAAATTGTAAAAAAGTACTTTCCAAGCTTGTACTTCTTAATATTTAACTTCTTAATCAGGAGTGCCAATGATTAGTGCCGTGCCAGCATTAGTGCAGTTTACCCGACACACCTAAATCTCTAAACACGCCAAAGCACCATTTCCCTAAATTTCACCAAGCAACATCCCCAATAACACATCTCAACTCCACATTCCCCAACATCCTTACACATTCATCCACCCAAGTCCCACAAATCCCCAGCAAACAATCTCAAACCTTCCACCATCTAATTATCACAAACCTATACAAACTCTAAAGCTCTAAACACGCCAAAGCACCCTCTCCCTAAATTTCACCAAGCAACATCCCCAATAACACATCTCAACTCCATACTCCCCAAAATTCTTACACATTCATCCACCCAAGTGCCACAAATCCCCAGCAAACAATCTCAAACCTTCCACCATCAAATTATCACAAACCTATACAAACTCTAAAGCTCTAAACACGCCAAAGCACCCTCTCCCTAAATTTCACCAAGCAACATCCCCAATAACACATCTCAACTCCACATTCCCCAACATCCTTACACATTCATCCACCCAAGTCCCACAAATCCCCAGCAAACAATCTCAAACCTTCCACCATCTAATTATCACAAACCTGTACAAACTCTAAAGCTCTAAACACGCCAAACCACCCTTTCCCTAAATTTCACCAAGCAACATCCCCAATAACACATCTCAACTCCATATTCCCCAAAAGCCTTACACATTCATCCACCCAAGTGCCACAAATCCCGCGCAAACCTATACAAACTCTAAAGCTCTAAACACGCCAAAGCACCCTCTCCCTAAATTTCACCAAGCAACATCCCCAATAACACATCTCAACTCCATACTCCCCAAAATCCTTACACATTCATCCACCCAAGTGCCACAAATCCCCAGCAAACACTCTCAAACCTTCCACCATCTAATTACCGCAAACCTATACAAACTCCCTCGATTCCTCCGTCATAATTAGCTCCCAGTAGCTTGCTCCATAGTCAGCCAATTAAGGGGATCGATTAACATCCACCCAGCGTAGAGTCGAGGGTACAGATTCGCGGGGGTGAAAGACAAAAGGAGGGGGAGTGAACGATGGAGGAACTCGTCTCATTCGTGGGAGTTAACGAACGTCCCCTTCGGGCAGTATTCGTACATAATGCAGAGAGTAAGAAAGCGGGGCTGGGCGGAGGGACGGGGAGGAGGAAGAGGGAGAGATTCGCGGTTACGGGGACCCGTGTGGCTTGACGTAGAAGAATTTAGGAGCGACGGCGAAAGCAAAGGCCCAGTTCGCGAGCGGCCAGGTCCCTTTGAAGTCTAAAAACAATGGCATTGTCTCTTCAGTCTAGCGAAAGGCTGCATCTCCCTCTTTTTCCCTTTCGCTGCCTCCTCCGCCGGCTGGGCCAGCGTAAAACGTTTTAGATCTTTTTTCCGCCCGTGGACAGAGGTCTCTCGGGCCGAAAGGCCGCGATCGGTAAGGGCAATCGGACCAATTTACATTTTTCATTTACATCGACCAGAGGACCCCGCGGACCGCACGATCCGAGGGCCCCTCGGGGCAACCGTGGATCCCGTGGCCGCTCCTGCCGGGATATCTGGCCTTGATTGAAGATTCTGACAGCTGGGAAATAATGCTTCCTGGCGCGGGCATCTATTGGGACGGGCAGCGTGCAAGAAAAGGCCAGGCTGTCTGTTTTTCTTTGTTCCTCGCGAAGGAGGTTTTGCTACTTTTTCGACAACGGCAAACCGCGTCCGAGCTTCTTGCATCGGGGGTCCTGATGTTTTGTCGGCGAGGGGGATGGTTAATTGATACAGTTTAGCGGTTGAGCTCGGGGGTTTTGTCGCGCATGATGGTACAGTTGAATTTGGTGGTAGCAGTGAGATTATGGAGTGATGGGTGCAATTGGTATAAAACATTTTTTTATAACAACGTACAGTAGCCGGCAAAAAAGTTACCGCTTCTTCAAACCACTCAACCTCTATTATTTTTCAACAGTAACTCAAAACTGCAGCCCAATATACATATTCTCATGGAGAATTGAAAACTGTATAAAACCCAGTTAAAGTTGAATTTATTTAACTAATAAACGAAATTCCTGCATAACATTAAACAGGACAACACCATTTTAAAACTGTTAAGAAGTTACCATTTTTGAAAAGTAACAAAAAATCGGATATTTTCTGAGGGCACCTTCTGCTTTTAGGGCGGCCTAAAAGAATACAAAAAAGTGGAAACTCCTTTGTCGGTCCCAAAAATGTGTTAACCCGTTCAATGTCATAAAATCTTTTTTGTTAGTTACATAAATTCAAATTTAAGTGGGTTTTATACAGCTTTCAATTATCCATCAGAATATGTATATTAAACAGATACCACAGTTTCAAGTTGATGTTAAAAAATAACAAAAATATAGCAAATCGAAAAAGTGGCAATTTACTTTATCCGCTACTGTAACTCTCTAATGTAACCAACAAGCTAAGTTAGCAAATTTAATTATAATTCCCCGAGTGGAATTGATTCTAAATACATTGAATCAAATTATAAAACATTTCTTTGATTCTTCACTGGTAGTCTTACAGATGTCAAGCTTGCCTGCTCATATTTTATACTTTTCCCTAAATCGAAGATGAGTTTTCTTCGTCCCTAACTCACGTTTCATCTGTGAAGAGAAATATTTAAATGTCACCCCACCCTACAAAAAGTGGTTCACTGATCCTCGAATCTTCTCCTAAAATTGCCTATCAATTCTAATCTAATTCCAGCTAAAAAAAAAATTTGTCATTCCCGTCGCAAAAATCATGCTGCCAACTGTTTGCGTCCCAAGTATCTGCTAGTGGAGCAGCAGTTACGCCGAACCTCGCGCATTGCCCATTATAATTTGCAATTGAAATGGCGCAATAAAGCCACGTATTATTATTTATTATTATTACCCTACATCATCTTCTCAAGCAAACGCATACTTATCTCCACGCTAGAGCATACGCCTAAAGAACGACCTGCTTGAAAGACACTGAACAAAGAGTGCCCCCGCGGTCGGTACTCATCACAGCATCAGACTTGAGCGTTCCGCTCGGGGCGGACAATAGGATCGGCGATGGTATTCGGTGAAATTTGTATACCGCTATTTGCATCATCCACTAAATTATGGGAAAGGGAATTCTGGGGCCCCGCTCCGGGACAGGACTGGTACCACCTGCACGAGAATCAGCTTTCGCCCAGATTGAAGAGGCGAGCCCCGCTTCGAGGCAGAGACGTCGGGTCGTTATTTCGCTGGAGGTTCCAGGAGAGCGGAATAAAGATTCGGCGTGTGTGTCCCTCGCCGGTAGCAGAGCAGAGGCTATTAGGTTCGTATAGGAGCGTTCTCCTTTTGTCACGGCTGGAATTTATTCGTCTCGATTCGGTCAGCCCCTCCCGCCGCCTCTCGTCAAAAAAGAAGCCGACCTGTCCAGCTCCGGCTCCCAAACGATACCCTCCTATCTCTCTAGTGTCTAACATCCGCCGACGATTCGAGATTCCCGATGCTGTGCACGCATCCGCCCTGACTTTCGGATACTCGGTGGTGTCACGCGCTGCGGACTCTTGCGTGACCGAACAATGGACGAACCTGGCCCATCGAAACCGTCGCGGTGCCGTGGTCCACTCTGCTGAGAGCATGGTGGGCCTGGACTTGCAGTGAGTCGCGAAATTTTTAACACAGAGAGGTTTGTTTGGGTCGGAAGGGTTGGGTGAGTTCGTTCATGTCAGATACCGAAGCGTTTTTTTGTACAGCTGTGACGCGAATGTGAAATTCCATTTTATGAAGGAGCGTCTGTGCTTGTGCTGGGTTGGAAGGAAGAGGCATGAGCGAGAGGAAAATTGAAAGTGATATTTTTATTTGGCTATATGAGTTATTTAAGTAGAAGATTTTATTATACTTGTTATGTTGGTATTAGGGGTACCCGAAATTACGGCGCGTATTCGGTGCGGGTACCCGAAATTACGGTACCTGATTTGCGATTCGGCAGCCGATTTTCTTGTTTAAAAATTCTTGCATCTGATCACACTGAAAAATCAGAAGATAAAAGTTTTCGGGTCTCGGGTACGGGCAAGAAAATCGGGTTCCGTAATTTCGGGTACCCGCACACGCTTAGTTGGTATCAGTAATCTATTCTAGGTACCTCCTTACTTTGTGTAATACGAAGGTAATAATTTAATTCTATCGCATCGCTATACTTTTGTTACCCTCATCTTTAACCTTCTTTCGCAAATTTTGATTTGTCTTTTTTTATTAATGGTAGGTACCTACTCTACTCACATATAGTCCTCATAATGTAATACAATTGAAGAGTCTCGGTAGAAAACACTTTAAGTGCTAAAAATCAAATCCTACACTATGGTTTTTTAACCCTTCCTTGACACTCTGGGCGGCAGCCACCCATAAGCTGATTTTTTCCAAAGCCAACTTACAAACTATTTTTTCTCTGAAAATATTATATCTGAACAATAACTCTGTAGATTTTTAGCTTCTAATATTGAAATTTGTAAAAGTTACAATTTTTTGAAGATTTTCTTCGTGTTTCCTCGACATATGGTAATCTAGATTTTTTTGACAAAAACTGTGATGAAATTTCAATAAAAAAAACTATTAGAATACATTCTACAAACTTTGAAATTGACCCATGATTATTTTCATAACGATTAGATTCTTCAGATGAGAATGGCAGTCGTTCAAAAATTTGAAAAAAGAGGTGTGTCAACGAAGAGTTATGTCTGGCACGTGGAACATTTTCTGATATATTTTTTTTAATCTTGGCACCTACAGTGAGTTCTACAAGAACTCTTCCCAAGCACCCGCTAAATATGCATAAATTTTCAAGTAGGTACCCTTTGAAATAATTAAAAACAATTTTTACTTCCACTTTCTTTCCCCTAAAATCATAAAACGGTGGCATAAGCCTGCGTTCCACTAGGCCCGTCAATTATTGGCCTGCAATTTTTATAAATTTCATCCTAAACAAATCCCAGGATTTCTCACAGGTTTCCCGGTGGAAGTCAGTCGAAACGAACCTTAAAAAATTTCCAACCCTCTGTCCACGAGATTCCAGACTTTCGGGTGCTTCGTTATCTGGAAAGGCAATGGTCGCCCAGCGATATCCAGCAACACGGGAATAATTGGGAGTCCAAAACAATTCAAAGCGCGTTCGCGAGCGTTTGGTTAATCCTGTATATTCGCGGGCCAGTCTATCGCGGTCCAATTAAGAAAGCGCGAGGGCACCGAGATGGTGTCTCCCTCTTGCCTGTTAAGGGGCCGCAATTACCCGGGCGTCCAGAACGGAAGTCGAATTGAGAGGTTCCAGCGGCAATATACAAACGCTTCTCCGTGTTTGATTTACTCGCGCGCGTTTCGTGCGCCAGCCCAGTTTGTTTAACGATCCTGCGCAGCTTCCAGTCGTTTGTTTATCGTTTATTTTCGACGGGCGCTCGAGACGCCACGAAATCGCGACTGCGGGGATTCTTTCGCGAGGAATTACGGAGTCGGAGCGGATTTCAATTACGAGCGATCGGGCTTCGATTATTTTTGGAGTTATCGCGCATTTGCCGTGGCGAGTGACTATGATTGTTTCTGGCGATGATCTGCTGCGTCGTGTAGCAATTAAGGGGAGGCGATATAGAATGAATTTGCGGGGATAAACGAGATGTAAATCATCGACAGTGATTTATCGTGGAAGGAAATACATATCGGGAATGTAGGTGGCCAGAAGTAATTAAGGCTTTTATTTAACCGCTGCTGTGGGTTTTTCTGAGGCTTAAAGCAGGTAATTAAGAGGCTTTCTGAAAGAACAGGGATGTGCACGCGATTTGTTTGTATGTGGAGCATGATGTATGAAGTCTGGTGGTACTTGGTTCTCTGTTTCTGTTAGTGGATATAACTCGTGTACTGTAATCTGTTTCGGTGAGTTTATTAATTTAATATTACGATTTTGCTCTTGTTTCGAGGAGTAACATTCATGTCACCGTGATCGGAACTCGCTTTCGTGAGGCTAATTTCTTGATTTATGATAGTGGTCCACGGAAAGTATGTACAAAAATGTAACTAAGCTTTAAAACCTTACCTAGCTTTACTACCCAGCTTTGACCGAAATTTAGATTCTGATTTTATAAAAAATATTTATTTATTTCTTGTGAAAATAGTCACATGAAATCAATGAGCTGAGGGACTTATAATATATAAACTTTCAATTTTATAATTATTAAGATTACAATGTTGGTATAATTTGTCTACACTGGGAAATTTCATGTTTCCACACGACACAAATGGAATTACAATTAATTCTCGGGGAAGTATAATATTTTGTTCATAATTCCCTTTTTAAACTCTCTTTCACCCATCCCTTATCACTCTACTCAACTTGCCCTAATTGTAAGTACACCCCCAAATTCTAAAACCCTTCTCTCACCATAAGCCTCAAACACCAACCAATAAATCTCCAATATTCTTAAAAACCCAAACTCACTAATTAAACCATACTATTTTTTTCGCAATTCCTTCTTCGAACCCCCTTTCATCCACTTATCGCTCTCTCCATCTTCTCCTAAGAACACCCTAAAACCTAAACCATACTCCCACTATATCTCAAACCCCAACCAATAAACCTCCAATACTCTCAAAAACCCAAACCCACTCATTTAATTATACCTCCTATTTTTGTAATTCCTTTTCAAACCCTCTTTTATCCATCTCTTACCCCTCTACCCATCTCATTCTAAGAACACCCCAAATCCTGCACCCATACTCCCACCATATACCTCAAACACCCACCAACAAACCTCCAACACTCTCAAACACCCAAACCCACTCACTAAATTATATTACTTTTTCCTCATTCCTTTTTCAAACTCTCTTTCATCCATCCCTTATCGCTCAGCCCATCTTACCATGACTACCCTCTAACTTCCAAACCCTTCCTGCACTATAAATCTGAACCACCAACCAACAAACCCTCAACAGCCCCAAAAAACCAAATTCCATCCTCACCACAAACCCCCCTAGCTCCCATTACTTCCCCCACAAAACCACCAACCCACAAACCCTAAACCCGCTCAAACAAACAATCTCAAACCCTCATCAATCTCTAACCACCCATCGCATCACCTTCCTTCGCATCGTCACATCCTCCTAATCCACTCCCCCATTCCCTTCCCACCACCTCCAACCCAATCAAACCATTTCCAACCCCCGAAACACCCCACCCTCGTTACCCCACTCGCTGAAAGGTGCGCTCGAGCGCAGCGAGACCGTTCGCCTCTGACGCGCGGCGTTGGCAAGGGCGACGGCTTAAAATCTCGGGCCCGCAATAAGCGAGCCCGGACCGAAGTCGATTCGAGAAATTCCGGTCGCTATCAAGGGCCCGCTCGAAGTCCACTCGACACCGCTCGCGTACACGGATACGGTAGCACGAAAACATTTATCCGGCGACACCGTGGCCCGCGGCCTGCCCCGCACCCACTTATTGATCGCTGCGATTAAAACGGCGCGTCTCATTAATTGCGCCGCTGGCCCTTAATTAGGAATCATCAATTCGTAGAGGCGAGCGCGGCTACGTGCTGGCCCAGCTGTATGATTAACGAGAGACGGGCCCCCGCTCGTCCTACACGAACGAGCGCGGGGCCGCGATAAATATCGACGTCCCGACTGTTTATCGAAATCCCTCCTCGCCGGTTTGATATCTCTCCCGTCCTCTCTCTCTCTCCTCTCCCCGCCGCTTTTCGTTTCCCAGGCGCACGAACGTCAACTCTGCGTGAGCCCGTGCGTGTTAAGGCGAAAGTACCACGGTCTTCTCGTTTCTTTGGAATCGCCGCGGACCGGATATATTTATAGGAGTACGCGCGGTGAACCATTTATTTTGACCGGTTCATATATTTCGTTCGGTGGCTGCGCGCCAGCGCGGTATTTTCTTCTTTTTTTCTCTTTCGAGCGGATTGGAGTTTGGAGCGGAGGGGGCTCGCTCGGTTGCATGTCGCGGGAAAATGCATCGCATTGTAGCGTTTTAATTATCGGGAACCCGGGGGTATTAATTAGCTTCGAGCAAAGTGGACATGCAGATTCGAGTTTCGATCGCCCCCTTGTCGAGACGCAATTGATGGTGGCCGTGGTTGAAGGGGTTTGTGGGGGAGGTTCTGTGGTGGATAAGGTAATTTCAGGTAGCTGCTGGATTGCGGTGTAGGCTTTTGGATATTTTGAATTGTTTCGTGGGCATTTTTGTGGGAAACGTTTCTTGTTCTGTGGATACTTTTAGTGGTGTGGATGTTTATTTTAGTTTCAATGGAGAAAGAAGCCTAGGAATTAGGGGATTAGGGGTTTTTATTCCTATAAGGTATTTAGAAGTTGAAATATGGGTTTAACACGTTCCGTGCCACGTGTACCACCGGTGGTACACGTTAAACTTGATCTTCAGGCCGCGTGTACCACCGGTGGTACACTGAGACATATTTGAGCCATTTATTTTGAAAGTGGCCTAAGTTCATTTATCTTCAAATCGAGATATTTAAGGGTTTGCGTTTCAATGAATTTAAAAATATACGTATAGGATACTAATGAGTCATACTGCTTAAGTGTATCTAAGGATGTTAAATTTATAGTTCCTATTAAAATAATGGCAATTATTAAGTGAATAATATGCGTTTTCTTATCAAGAATGGAGTTAGGCCACTTTCAAAATTAACAACCAGATTCATTATAAAATTTGAAGGTGCCCAAGTCCATTCAACATAATTTAAGATGCTTCAAATTGAAAAAAACAATACTGAATTTATTTTACATATCGTTAAAACACTTCGGAAACATAATTTATGCGATTCAAAACATTTTTTAACTACATAACGTACAAAATTACAAACATAAATTTATTACAAAACAATTTACTACTCATCTACATTTTGTGCGTGTGAAAGGGATTTGAAGAAATCATGATGTTCCGATGGTATATTATATCGTAATAGGTCCATTATGTCCTTGAATTTTGCTGTTGTAATTTGTCTGATATTTTTATACAGTGGTGTCAATACAATATTTTCAAACTTTCTTGGTCTACCCCGACGTGGTAATAAATTCAGGACTTAAAAATTTTCATTTTGATTTAAGTATTAATGGAGTTAGGCCACTTTCAAACTACATGGTTCGATTATTGAACTAACTCTGAAAACTTATGTGTCAAGAATTATCGTATTTGCTCGGATTATAAGCAACCTGAAATGCTTTACTGATAAATAACATGAAGTTGTACATGTACCCATGGTAACCGGAAAAAATTGAAAATGGAGTTAGGCCACTTTCAAAATAAACGGCTCATTTATTTAATGCGCTGAAAATATATGTTTATGACAAATTTAATTCTGTAAAAAATATTTCTACTAAAAGATTGAGGCATTATACAAAATGCAGTATAGAACACAGCACATAAGTTTGTTTAATTGTTACATTTACAATAATTAATAATTACATGTAATGGTTGATTTTTGTTAAAGCAAGAGATACATAAAAACGGCTTTTTCGGACAATCGCTACAAAACGTCATTACTCTTATAATTTTTGGTCTTGCTACTTCAGTACCAAATTTTTTTACATTTTGTTTATAGCAAGAACTGCAACGTTGTCTAGCTGTCCTCGCTTTGCCCTCTTGCTTTTTAATTTCATGTCGTTTTCTAGAGTGTGTCGCAATTTCGGAAGACGAGTTGTTGTTTCCATCCTCACAGTAACATAAATAATTAGCTAATCGTTTTCTAAATTCTACTATTGATATAGGATTCCGTTGCTGAGTATTATATAATATCCAAGCATTTACAACTGATGATATAATGAAATATTGTGTGATAATATATCAATCTTTAGTCGAAATATTCAAATGGCCTGAACGACAAGTCAGGCAAAAAGGGCTTAGCACGGAACGTGTTAAAGAACGATTGGTCCGAATTGGATATTCAGAAAATGATTCGTCTGTTGGTAAAAGCTTTAGAATACAAGATTTTTCAGCGAGATATAATTAAGTGAAGTCTTTGAAGGGATATCATGCTTGATATGCAAATGGTAGTGTTGGAATTATATCTTATACAGGTAATAAAGTAATTTGCATTTAGATCGCTTATTTGAGTCGAGTATTGACTAAAAACTGGGGAGGTGAAAGGAAAACTATGAGAATCCTGAAAAGAATAGGATAATTGATTGTGTGAGCTGTGTCGTTGTGCGTCTGACCACAAACTGACTCGAACTACTTTCTCTACCCCTTCTTTGAACTGTGAGACATTTCGACATCAATTTGTGGCGCAATAAACCACGCGTATTTGTATAAATTTGCTACATAATCACAGTTTCAAATACTGGCGGAATTTTAAGTCAGTTAAACTTTATGTTAAATATTTAAGTAGTAGAACAAAGTGATCCATTTGAAATTGCCTAGCTTGGATTCTTCGCATATGGTATTCATCTTTAATTGTCAAATTATATATTTTACACAAATATGCGTTAAAAAAATTACCTAAACTCAAACTTTATGACTAGCAACGAAAGTACTACTTTTTCGAAATGATCTAAAAAAAATGGTGTGCTTTAATAAAAAATACGCGTTGCATCCTCATGTAGTAAATTTGTTTAAAGGAAGAAATAGTTACGTCGATTATGTAGAAAAATAATTAGATAAAAAAATAGTAATTAGATAAAAAAATAATAGATATTTTAATTCTAGTAAATCCTAAAACTGTTTGTTTTCGTTGCCCGAATTTAAAGCAAGACTATTTCTAAAAATCATTCATTTTCAACAATCTTTTTATACAAACTTCTTAATTTAACCCACTGCTTCCATTCGGAACTGAACCAAACCCTATCGTAATCCACTGAAAACCAACTCTCACCACAACCAAACAGATACCTACTTGTTTTCCCAATGGAACTTGTCAGATTAAGTAATTCAACTTCTACCATTTTTTCACGAAGAAGAACAGTCTCGCAGCACGCAACCGAGCACGATTAAGGCTCATTCAGAATTTAATCTACGTTAGAAATCTGCATTACTGAGTCGACTGACTCGTGGGTCGACTCGAACAGGCCCGTGGAACGATCGAGTCAGTCACGTCGTGATTTCCCAGCACGATGCGTGAACCACGATGACCTTTGTCCAAAAGCTTTGGCAAAACAGGTCCAGATTTGCTGCTGCACGTGCATGTGTGCACTGGGTGGAGGAAATACAGGGGCATCGTGAAAGCAGCGATGTGTAAAGACAGTAGTGTATTCAAATATTAATAATTAAGGATACAGGATAGGATTCTATGGAAAATGATTTGAGAAATTGGGTTCTACTGTTTCTTGTTTGAAGAGGGAGGAAATATTGCGTTTTTTGAGGAGTTCTATTTATTGTTGACTGTACTTTTTTTTAAAGATGCACTTGTATGCACTTGTTGATTTCTTTTCTATTGCTCTAACAAAACTGTTCATTTCTTTCATGTAAATCCAATCTTCTCACAGTTCTGAGTGTAGAAGTGTTAACGCATAGACATTTCACATTTACCTTTCGCCATAATTAATTTTCAAAGAATATTGTTTATTTCTTTCTTTTCACTTTAAATTCTTCAAATACCGTAGGACCTCCAGCATCCGAATTAATAGGGAGACATGATCGTTTAGATAAGGGAATTTATATATTGGAACACTCGCTGTACTCCGATTATTCTGTATTTCTATATAAAAGATACCAAAAATGAAAAGTGATATGAAAGTATAATTGTAGGTCTTCTAACATTTTATATTATTGCTAATTTAGTGGCACTTCTGCTATTTTCTAGCTTCTGAAGTTTCTCCTGCTTTGTTGTGACAGCTAATAATACACGTCTCCTCTTTGGTGGAATCCTACTTCCTACTTCCAACTAATATAATAAATGCGAGAGTGTGTTTGGATGTTTGTTACTCAAACACATAGTCTAGGACCAGGAATAATATATAAGATAGTTTTTATCCCGATTTCTTTAACCGATCTGGACCAAATTTTGTATAAATATTTTCTAGAACCCTGCAGAAAATATAAGCTACCATGAAATCTGGATATCCCACCCCTTCACCCTTATTTCACCCTCTGAAAAACTCCCTGATAATTGAAGTGTCGCGCGGGCAACGCCGGGCACTTTAAGCAAGCTGTATATAAAGTATCAACGCTGGCAATGTCAAAATCATTCCGAACTAGTCCGATTAATATTCATTTTAATCATTGTACAAAAATGGAAGTAATACGTTCGTATCTATTTCCATAGTAAAGCACATATTATATGCATATAGCATATCTAACAATGCCAGGAAATATATTGTTTGGGTAATACATTGTTTCTCAAAGTGGTGTTTGCATTATCCAAGGGGCATTAGATATGGGGGCGGAAATGTGGGTCATTAGAATTTGAATAACATGAGGTTGCACAGTGATTATCCAACAAAGTTCATTAAGTGTGTAAATCTGTGAACGCATACACAGATTTTCTCATATCAATCGTATGAATAATATTCGAATTACTGCAACTTTGGGACTGTCTTAACTCACAATATTGCGTCGCGGTGATGCGATCCTAAATATTAGGAGATCGTCAGGTGGAAAGATTAAAAATTAAAATGAAGCATCCTGTATAAGGCACGGGGCGGTAGGAATAATTTGACAGAACTAAGAGGCTAGTCGCCTGAAAAATGATGAGTAATAAAAAGGTAAGCTCCCACATTTAGGCTCGCGTCGCCTCGGTTTTTCCGTACCTGAAGTCATCTGAGCTTGCCTCGGGTTATGTGTTTGGTCAGTTGCTCAGGGAACCACTGCCTGTGCAGTTGTCAATTCAGAAGACTCACACTACGCCTCGCCTCCCTTCCCCAAAATATTCTCGAGGAAGAATCCGCAGCTCAGAGTCGCACCGAGGCTAGGCGCAGTATGAGTCAAATTGTCAAACTACATAAGAAAAGTAAGGAAGAATAAAATGAGCCGAGGCGAGGCGAGGTGTAGTGAGAGCCTGCCTTAACAATCCGCCGTGTTAATTCGAAAGGGCGTATCTGCAACTTTCGCGTAAATTGAGTTATTGCTGCCAGTTAGCACATAAATAGTGTATCTGTATCTACCTATATTAAATAAGAATGCCACATCTGCATTGAGACTGAAGATATAACAGTTTATATTTCAGACGTATGGAAAACCGATGCCTGATTTTTGGCGTATCTACCAAAGTCTCCTTTGGAGTTTATGAAATAATTTACGGGCTTGTCACAAATATTGATATACCTTTTCATCCAGATTTAATATTTAACCCAATCTGATTTATATAAAATACAATAGAAGTCATTTAATCTCAGTATCACCTTTTTACCAGATAAGTATGACATAATTTACGGGTTTGTCACAAATATTGAGATACCTTTTCATCCAGATTTAATATTTAACCCAATCTGATTTATATAAAATACATTAGAAGTCATTTAATCTCAGAACCACCTTTTTACCAGATAAGTATGAAATAATTTACGGGTATGTCACAAATATTGAGATACCTTTTCCTCCAGATTTAATATTTAACCCAATCTGATTTATATAAAATACATTAAAAGTCATTTAATCTCAGAACCACCTTTTTACCAGATAAGTATGAAATAATTTACGGGTATGTCACAAATATTGAGATACCTTTTCCTCCAGATTTAATATTTAACCCAATCTGATTTATATAAAATACATTAAAAGTCATTTAATCTCAGAACCACCTTTTTACCAGACAAGCTCTTCCGAATCAACACGACATCTGCCTGGGATAATACACCATCCGAATACCAGATACTAGAGGCCCTATTTTATTCCCAATTTGTGTCCACCATCCCACCAACTATTACATCCAAAAACACATTGCAACATGTCACCCAACACCACCCTTCCCAAACCAAAGCACACGAACTCATCAACCACCCTGTCCACCCACGAAGCACGAGGCGACCTTCACCTGAACCGTTCCAACTCCCGTCAAGTGATCACAGAAACCTCCACCACCAACCGCGACTATTCGTCACCAACCCATCCACGCAGCAGCATCGAGAGCCACTGGCGAGGCAACTCGAGCAGCGTCGTCGCTTCGAAAGATGACGAGCCCTCTGCATTACGGATCTCCGGGCAGATCATGCGCGATCGATCGACTCACACGCGCGCCTGATTCCGCGCGATGGAGAGCCAACGGTGCGGAAAACTGAGGCGCGCGTGCACGATAATTGGCCACGTTCGGCGGCGTAACGTGAAATTTTTCAAGCGCTCGAGCCAGCCCGCCGCTGATGGTCCCGATCCAGGGGTCATGGTTCAGAGGTCCGAGGCGGGTCTTCCGCACACATCCATATTAAGTGGCTCACAGCCACGTACACGCCTGCTGGACACTGAAACGCTCTTAAACGAACGGGCACAGAGTCATTCACTCTGTGTCGTCGGCGAGCGACACGGCCCTGATCCCGCTCCGATCGTTGCGAAAATATCGCGTTTCCTATCTTTCTTCTCGGCAGGAAACGACTTCGTGCGACTTGTTTCGTGGTACATCTTGCTTGCTTCCCGGCCTTTCGGCTTGGTTTTGTGACGGGCGATGTTGGGACGCGGCTGCATAGTGAGTCGTGCAAGTGTGAGGAGTTAGGGATCCACAGTTGAGTTCTGGGAATGACTTGAGTTTCTGGGTTAGGTCTGGGTTAGGTCTGGTTTAGGTCTGGGTTAGGTCTGGGTTAGGTGCAAGTGCGAGGAGGTAGGGATCCACAGTTGAGTTCTGGGAATGACTTGAGTTTCTGGGTCAGGTCTGGGTTAGGTCTGGGTTAGGTCTGTCCGAAGTAGTAAACACTAGTCCCGGGTCCGGCCAAGGTGGGCCAAAGGAGCGGACACCTAGAGGAGGTTTTTTAGTGGGTATTTTTGCACACTGCGTCCCACATAACCCCGGAATTTAGCCGGGGTATGCGTAATAGCATTTTTCCTCCTCTATAAAAAAAAAGGTCTGAGTTAGGTCTGGGTTAGGTGCAAGTGCGAGGAGGTAGGGATCCACAGTTGAGTTCTGGGAATGACTTGAGTTTCTGGGTTAGGTCTGGGTTAGGTCCAAGTGCGAGGAGGTAGGGATCCACAGTTGAGTTCTGGGAATTACTTGAGTTTCTGGGTTAGGTCTGGGTTAGGTGCAAGTGCGAGGAGGTAGGGATCGACAGTTGAGTTCTGGGAATGACTTAAGTTTTTGGAGCTTGGGTTTAGGTAGGAGGAAGGATGTTGGGATAGTGAGTTCAGTGTTGAGTAGTTTTGCGGGCTTCTGGTCAAAAACTATTTGTTGGAAAAGGGAGAGTGGTTTTATTGATTTCGTCTTTTGGGGAAGGTGAGAGTTGCTCCTGGCAGATGTTTTGTCGTTCTTCAAGATTGGATTCATGCATGTTTTTATTTTATTTATTTTTTTGGCATCAACGGGTCGAAACACTTTATTACATAGGTATGAAGGTGAAAATGTTAGGATAGTGTGAAGGATAATATTGTTAAGAATGACTTTTAGAAATTTCTACGCTTGGTATTTAATTCTGGAAGCTTGTTGGAATCTTCTTTCATTTTGTTAGTGGTGTTTCGAGAGTAAGATTGTGTGGGTGATGATTCTAGATAGTGATGGTATTTAATGTTATCTGTGTCTTTTGAATTTGACCAAAAATTAGCTTGCAACATGCAATTATGCGTTAAGATATTCATAATCCTTTTATCACACTGTTCAGAAGATAAGAGTTTCAGTTTTTTTATTGGTACTCTGATTAAAACAACGAGTTATTATTTCTGATTAAAATTGTGAGTGAAATTTTTGATGGTAAATATAAGTGTACAACGATATTCTGCTTGGTGGGATTCTTTATTAATAGGTCATTGGACCTATCGCACAACCAAGTAAACAGTAATTCGATAAATAATTATCGTTTGTTGTTGGACTCGGTGGCGATAGTTGAGCGCGGATTATTCTTCTAAATACGTTGACCTCTTCGTTCTATTATATTCACGAATTAAGCAATTTCATTCGCGTTTATCGCACTTTAATCGAATGCATATACGTATTGGATATGTTTATGAATTTCGAGGGAATCTATTAATAATCAGTTCATTTATTGCAGCGGATTTCGCGAACTTGAGGTCATTCGCATTTAAACCTCTGTCGAATTAATAGAACGCTATTTCGAAAACTTCTCCGCCGGGGAAGGAACATATTCTTACTTAGGTACCTTCTTTGACAAGAAGTCTGTGTACATTCTTATACAGTAACATCAACGGGAATTATAAAACATTAATACGAAGGCAGCTAATTCAATACGTCTGCTTAAATTTTAATTTAATTATACATTACAGATCTAAAATTACGAGATAATATCGGAAGAATTTCTCCTGTCCTTTCTAAACACTGCAAAATAATCCATTAACGATAAGATGAATTGCGATTATAAAATTTGAAATTTACAACATAATGTGTTCTAAATATTGTAGAAATTGGAGCTTTTAAGTTGAACGATTGAACACATGGCAATAATTTTTTTCTATACACTTACGACCATAACTCTTAATTTTCATGTTTTGTGCTTAGAAATAATACACAGCAGTACATTCTTTTCTCCGTCATGATTTGTATTCCACGAATACAACACGGCATCCACAAACCATAGTGTTTTCTCGGAGAGAATTAGAATCTCGTTTTGCCATAAAAATATACGATCGCAGAGGAGAAGAAAGTCCTCCAGCATTTTGCAAAGTGGTGTACAGTCAACTTTTGGCTACCAAATTGCTGCTTATTCCTTGGATAACTCAGATTCACTGAAAACTGTGGAAATTGAGATATGTTTGATGTAATTGGATAATCCACATAACTTACAGATTTGCAAACAAATAGGAAGTGCTTCTACGATATCTCAGAATATAATATAAAAGCCAGTATAAGAATACTTCTTACGCAGTCACAAATTTTCTATAACCTTCCTCCAAATTGGCTTCGCAATTTGTGAAATCGTTTATAATTCTTCCAAAACTACTACTATTATCTAAAATGAAGCACACCCTGGCTGTCATTGTCAGAAACAGTTCCACTCATTCTCACCAAACTCCCATTTCACAAGATCATTTTTTCCAAACCAAACCATAAATTCCACTTCCTCAAAACTAGCTCTCTCTATCCCGAACCTACTGCATCTTCTAAAACGTTTCCACCGAAAAGGAATCATGGTGGAAAAAGTGAGTGAACGGCAGGAAAGAAGCGGCTCGAACACTTCCCGCGGCGTTTGAGCGGCTGACGCCGTGGAGGGAGAGATGTGAGCGCAGAAGAAGAAAGAGCGCAGAAGAAGAGAGGGAGCCGAGGGTCGGCCGGGTCGGAGGGATCGAGAGGGTCAGGGGTCACGGGTCGTACGGCATAGCCCTGACCCTCGACCTTATCCCCTTCCAGCTCCTCTCCAGACCCCGTACAGACCCCTACCAGTCGTACCTAGAACTCGACTCCGCTTCATGTCCGACTCTGCTTCGAGACTCGACGTCAACTCACAGTGTCGTCGCGGGTTCCGTGGAAAAAAATTATTGTTAGCTACGCGCCGCGCTTGCTTCTGGGGGTTCTTGGCGGGGGTGGAAACGCGTGTTTCGGGTTTCGCGAGACCTTGACACGGTTTGGATGCGGTGGTGTCGGTGAACGGTGCTCGACGGACCGGAGGCGTGCAACGCGTGCCTCTGTGTGGCGCAAGTGCTGTGAGTGCATCTGGTGCAGACGCGTGCACCGGCTGACGCGCAGTGCAACCTCGCGACACGGTGTAACGACGCATCGATTTGATCTTTACAACGGCCGCTCTGGGTGCTGCCCACACTGACGGAGCCTGCTGCTGGCTCGCAGCCACGTCTGGTGTCCTCTCGTATGGCGGTTTTCTGGCTTTTTGGTGGGTGATTTGGATGGGTTAGATGTTGGAGTGGTGGGTTTGGTGGTCGGGGGTTTTGTGGAGCTGGGGAGTGGGAAATGGGGATTGGGAGGTGCTAGGTTGAGACGTTGGGAATAGGGTTTATACAAAAACCGACTTTTCAAAAAACCGGTTTTCGAATTCCATTATTCCCCGAAAACCGGTTAAACCGGTTTTCGAATTTAAAAAAAAAATATAATTAAAATACTTATTACTCAGTACTTATTTTAAAAATGTTCAGTTTTCTTAATATTTATGGAATTACAAAAATATAGCAAAATAAAATATACTGTATCTATACAAAACTAAATAAATAAAAGAAATTAAAATAACTAAAATCTGTACTATTTTTGAGTTCACTTAATATTTCTGGATCTATAAAAATCAGCACAATAAAATACACAGCATACAAAACGAAATGAGGAAAAAACTAAAATAACTAAAATCCGTACGGAATATAAATTATAAATCTTTATTTCATTTAGTGTTTTTCTTCTGAAAATATTAACTCGTGAAGATTAGTTTTACAGTAAACTGTTACGTACTACAATATGCTTGTGTAAATTGTTAACGTTTTTAATCAAATAATTAATTCATTTTTCCATATTAAGTCTAGTATATAAAACCGGTTTTTTCAAAATTTAAAAACCGGTTTTCGAATTTTACAAATTTATGGAAAAAACCGACGAACCCTAGTTGGGAAACTGGGGAATGTGGGAATTTGGGGACTGGAGAATTAGGAATTTGAAGAATTGAGAAATGATGAAACCGGGTAACTAGAAATTTAAGAAATTTGAGAAATGGAGAAAATGGGGAATTGGAAATTGGAAATTGGAAGAATTTGGGAACTGGAGAACTAGGAATTTGAGGAACTGGGGAACTGGAGAATTAAAAATTTGTAGAACACAGAGCTGGAGAAAGTGGAGAACTGGAAATTTGGGAACTGAAGAACTGTGACTTAAAATTCGAAGAATTGAGAATTTGAAGAATTGAGGAATTGGCGAACTGTACGGGGGGGAAATGGGGAACTCAAAATTACAGATATTTGGGAACTAGAGAACTGTGAATTTAAGGAATTGAGGAACTGGAAAACTAGAAATTTGAAAAACTAAGAAATTTTTTCCATTTCTCAGTTCTTCAAATTTTTAATTCTGTAGATTGCAAATTCTTCAAATTTCCAATCCCCCATTTTTTCGAGAAATTGGCGAATCAGACATTTGAGGCATTAGACAACGAGAAAACCTGGAAATTTAGGCATTAGGAAAGTCCATTAGAATACTGAAAGCTTGGAGAACTGTATAAGGGAGACATTACTGAACTGCATGGCAGAGAAATTGCCCTCGAGGCCATGCGTATCAAACAAGAAACCGATTTTCATTGTTTTTTCGAGTATCGTCGTATGAACGGTTCCATAACGAGCAATGTAACATCAGTATCCATTATACACGTACCGCGATACATGTATCGCCGTGTCAAACTGGGCTAACTGGTAATTACTGGTGACATGATTCACATTAAACTTCAATACACCTTTTACGACCTCCTGTCGGATTTCCTCAGATTGAGTATTCTCTCTTTAACCCTATCAGACTTGATTTAATTTCATGAATAAGAAAGTACAATATCCACAAGCAATATTAGTATCGAGCTTAAATGAGACAGAGTTTTAAGAAACAGCAGTGTATATCATGCAGTTACAATTATTTCATCTACTCAGTAAACATATTCAACTTAGTATCAATTTACATATTTCTAAAGGAATATTCTATATTGTCTATTACCTCCAAATTACTAGTTCTTATCACAAGCAAATCAATCAACACATCCACTCAGACTTTAAAAAAACTCAACATGGCCAGTAGTAGCTATCATAATCAAAATTATAAAATTATATCTCTTAACGCGAACAAAATATATTGAACAGGGATCCAGTAAACTGTGGGAACATTGGCAGGTTTTTGTGACATTTTTAAATTTGCTTTAAGTATCCTTAAGTAATCTTATGATTTTAAAATTAAAATCGTTCTCCCTTTCCATCTTCAATGCATTTTAATTAACTGCCAATGTTCCCCCAGTTTACAGTAACACAATCTCACTTCCTTATATCACCCTGTTCCACTGAAAAGTAGCAACTATTTCCCTTCAAACAGTCACGAAATTTAATTTTATAATAAAATTTAATAACATTAAATATCATAATATTAAGCGAGAGCTTTGCTATCACGTCGAAAATCCATAAATTATCCGGATAACGCGATTGTTCGGGTGGTGAAGAAATTTCGCGACGTGCGGGCAATTTGTCGGAATAAAAGTTGGCCGGAGGAACGGGATCCGCTCGGCGAGACCGATTTCTTTCTTAATGAAAGCCCACGGTTACGTACGGCCGCGCGATAAAGCGGCTTTACTGCCGATATCCGGAATAATTTATTGTCATTACATTCATCATGCCGGCTGTAACGCGCGACACTCGCCGCTGGAGAGAAAGCACTGCATCTGGAGTAATGTCGCTAGCCACTAACGCCGATTTACGAGCGACGTTTGTTCATGCGTTTAACGGACACCGTCGACGAACACGGGACGATAATTTCGCCGATAACGTGTCTCTCGGATCGAAAGCTGTACGCGCGAATATTGCCGTGGGTCTTAATCCTTTCGCCGAATTTAGAAACGTGGGTGTATATACGCCTCTTTAAATTTGATTTGTTTGGAATTGGGTAAAAGAATGGAATCAGCGTAAGCAAAGGAGATAAGACACGATTAATTCAGGCATTGAAAGCAAAAACGGACTAACCCACAGAGAAAAAAAAACGCCTCAAATTTTTCCTATTTTATATAAATAGTATAGACTATTGGAAGACATTATTGCTACTAATTGAATTTCGCCAGAAATATGGGTTTGTTTGTTTTTGCTTTATAATACCTTGTTAATAATTTAAATGATTCCAAAATCCAATTAAATAGAAATAATATATAGAACTTCTAATTCTAACTAAAATGCTTAATCATTTATATTTCTTTGAACATTTATATAGTTTAAAAAAGCATTATAATACCTTGTTTTCTGAAATGAAATGACAGAGGTGTTTGAGGACAGTTTAACAGTCACATATTTATATATGTATTTGTGTGGGAGTATTTTTAATACGTGAACTGAACTGGATGAAATTGATGATTTCATTGGAATTAATTTCCAAATGGAGAAAATCCCTTGCAAGCATACCTTCTCTAATTTAATTTCGTTGAAATTGGGCAAAATTGTGGAACCAACACAGATAAGGGATATGAGACAAGGTTAATTAGATACTTTGCTTTATGGAATGTTTCGTGCATTGATATATTTATATCCCAGACAGCACGCGACGTCTTTAAGATGTCCATTTTACCAGTGGCGGATTTAAGAAGAAAGGCCCAGGTGGTAAATGTTCTGAGGGGCCCATTTCTTCGGGAAAATAAAGAGATAGTTTACTAAAAAAAATAGTACAAAAAATTTTAGTGTTTGGATGGATACCTATACCTAATCATAATTTTTGGGGGGTCCTGGTGGGCCTTCTAGGCAGGGGCCCAGGCTGCAACTTCTCATCAGCCGCCCTGCTAAATCCGCCACTGCATTTTACTTTTGGTGTGAACCTCTAACGAGCTTATTAGGACGTCTTAGAGACGTCTGTGTCAAGACGTTTCTAAGACGTACAGTGTCTTCAATATGGACGTCTTTAAGACGTCTTCAAGACGTCTCTGTGCTATCTAAGATATTTGTGTAGAAGCATTTTTAATAATTCAACTGAAATGTAGCAAATTAACGATGCGGAGAAAATCCTTCTGTCGAATTTGCAAGTAGGTATAGTTTCCCTAATTTTATTAAAGAAACATGACCAATTACTTTGTTTTATAGAATGTAATAACAGTGATAGTTGAAGGAAAGTTTAAGATTCATACTCCTCTACAAATTTGGGTATTAGTATATTCAGTAATAGACTACATATGTGCCGGTGGTTATGGAATTGATGAACCTAATTATAAGTCATGTATTTTTTGTTTCAAGATGTTGAGACTGTTGCGTTTTTCTTTTTTTATCATTGCTTGCTTGACAGGTATTTTGCAACAGTTCTTTCACAATATTGAGAAATTAATCTATTGATTGAAAAAACCCAAAATTGAGATTTCTCTTACTTTGTGTTAAATATAAAAATTGAGATTTCTCTTACTTTATGTTAAATATGAAAATCGAGACTTCTCTTTTTATTGAGAAATAAATCTATTGATTGAAAACACCCAAAATTGAGATTTCTCTTACTTTATGTTATATTTAAAAATTGAGATTTCTCTTACTTTATGTTAAATATAAAAATTGAGATTTCCCTTACTTTATGTTATATTTAATGTTATATTTAACATAAAGTAACTTACTTAACTGTTATATTTAACATAAAGTAACTTACTTAACTGTTATATTTAACATAAAGTAACTTACTTAACTGTTATATTTAACATAAAGTAACTTACTTAACTGTTATATTTAACATAAAGTAACTTACTTAACTGTTATATTTAACATAAAGTAACTTACTTAACTGTTATATTTAACATAAAGTAACTTACTTAACTGTTATATTTAACATAAAGTAACTTACTTAACTGTTATATTTAACATAAAGTAACTTACTTAACTGTTATATTTAACATAAAGTAACTTACTTAACTGTTATATTTAACATAAAGTAACTTACTTAACTGTTATATTTAACATAAAGTAACTTACTTAACTGTTATATTTAACATAAAGCAACAGAAATCTCAATTTTATTTTTTTTTTTGCTTACACCGCTTTCATAAGCACCAGCACATATCACTCTGGTATCATTGGTCAGTTCTGAGTGAGTTCTGGTCACCTCTTTGTCAAATTACGATAAGTGTATCATGCACCCTTCAAGTTGTCTAAGAAGCCATTCCATTCGAATTTCACACGGCAACGCGTTAATTCTCTCGTTAAGATGCACAGCACGATGTTCGATAATCGCGAGACTCCATACACCGCGCGACATTAAACGCTGTCAGATCATGTAAATAATCGATTTTCAGAAGTTAGATCGCGGATTATAGCTTTAATTATACGGAGGGTGTTCGACGGTATCACGTAATTGTAAATAAAACGAAAGTGATGGGTAATCACGAAGACCATTCAAGGCTGTGATTAATACTGTTATCTCCTGAATAGCGCGTAAACCGTTTGGCGCTTTATAAACTGATGTTAGATAAATACCGTCGGCGAGCCGAGGGAGCTTCATTATTGTGTCAGGCTTGGTAATCTGTTCCACGCTTTTCCTGCGCCGAAGAAATTCCTCTCGATCCTCAGAAATTGCCTTCTCCCATCACTTTGCGTACGATAGAGTTTATTAACGACGTAATTAAAGCGGAGTGGGATGAGAATAGCAAAACGAGTGCCACCATGGCTGGGTTTCGTAACTTATCTTAAATTACATGGGAGGACTAGGATAACAGAGACCCAAGATAGTGAAATATTGGAGCGATGCAGGGGATAGGGAAATATAATGCTTCAACGGTTCAGAAGCAAAGAAGCAATGTTTGGATAACTTAGATTTCAAAGCCCACACAGCACCATAACATTGCACCAACGTCTCTGCAATGACGCGATGCAAGATTGCAATGTTGCGCCAAAATATTGCAGAGACGTTGCAGGTTCAATCCTATGTCCGCCTTCGCAATATCGCAGGTGTGTATTTTTGCAAAGTTGCGGCAACATTACAAATATGTAGTCCTGCAACGTTCCGGCAATGATTCTGCAACGAAACGGCAAAATTCTGGCAATGATCCTGCAATTTTTCGACAATATTCTGGTGCGAGATTGCAATGTTGCACCGCATCATTGCAGAGAAATTGCAGGGGCGTTGCCACTACAATATTTCTGCAATATTTTACGGTAATGTGCGTGCAATATTGCTGGGGCGTTGTCACTGGAACATTGCACATCGATGTGCGCGCAATATTGCATAAATATTGTGGGATCGTTGCCACTGGAACATTGCACGACGATGTGCGCGCAATATTGCAGAAATATTGCAGAATCGTTGCCAATGGAACATTGCACGGCAATGAACTTGCAATATTGCAGGATCGTTGCCACTCCAATAATGCGCAACAATATTGCAGCATCGTTCCTGCAATATTGCAATGCAACCTGCAACAACACAATATTGCAAGCAACGTTCCTGCAATACTGCTGCAACGAAGTGTGCTGTATGGGAGGAAACAAGAAATACAGTGCAGTCAAAAATTAAGTCTCAGAAAAAAAACATCAAAATAATTTACTAGGGATGGATAGGGTTAATGTCCCAATTACTGCCAGTGTCCCTATTACTGCCACTTTATTTATTTTACTTAATAAACACGCAACGTGTAAAGACAGTGTAGAAAAAAATTTATCATTAAATTGGGACTATTCTTCTTATTATTATATTGTTCTACTCAGTTCACTATTCCTTATACGTTACGTTTTTGTTAAATAAAATAAATAAAGTGGCAGTAATAGGGATGCTGACAGTAATTGGGACCTCCACCTACCTGATAATGTTAACCAATTAACAAGCTACCAAATTCTTCTCACAAGACCACATTCACGAAATTAAAATTTGAAGAACAAATTCAAACTTTATAAAAATATAAAGAAGATACTACAATACATATAATTCATACTTAACAGAAATAAAAAATTCTCTCACTGATTTTTCCCAAATTAAATGAGCAACTTATCCAGGACAACCTTGAAGAGATCCCACCGCCACTCAACTGAGCATTAAGAAGTTAAGCGCATCCAGAGATGCCGCGGAAAATTTACAACACACGATACCCACATTTTTCATGCACGCAGAATAAACTCTTCAGCTGTATGCCACACCAGGCTTTCTTCAGCGATAACAATATCGCAAATTTGTCTGCAGTCACCGCTGAGAGACATTGGCCACGATCGCAGAGTGAATCGTCACGTTGATTACCCGAGAGGAGCCACACAATTCCCCGCCCGGCTTGTGTGGGTGCGCATGTGCGTAGGTATCCGTAGGTTACGCGTGTCTCTTCAGCGACCTTAAACTACGGTTCGTTAGCAAGGATCGTCCTCCTCGTCCACCTCGACGACGTTGACCCGACGTGGGCGCGGGCCACGCGTCGCTAATTACAAGCAATCAGCCTCGGCTCTATGCAAATCCGGCGCCCGAAAGGGCAGCCAGAGAAAGTGATTAAACGATTGGCCTGTTACGCTGCCTCGCGGCAGAGATTTTCCTTGGGAAAGACTGGAAATCGCCGCGGCAATCGCTGCGTCGAGGAACAACGCCGAACTGATGATGAAGCACTGCTTAGTCATGGCCTTAATTGGAGAGGAATTATTTTTAGGTATTTTTGCTGTGGATGTGTGTTTATGTTTTGGAGGGGCAGTGTGTTAATTGGATGGGTTGAATATTAATGGGTGTTTAGTTTCCCCTTGAAATGTGAATGGGACGATGGAAGGTTTTAGGTGGAGTTTCTTTGAGCGTTTGATGTGGTATAGAGGGAGAGTTTTTATGTTAGACAGAGGATGAGTGATTCTTGATTAAAAGGGGATGCCTGATTAGTCACGGGAAGTGGTGGGTTTAGTGGCTAAGATGCTAAAAGAGGTGGGTTTGGTGCAAAATCGTTTAGGGTTATTGTTGAGTTTTAGTGTTTGGCTAGGGCTGGGGAAATAGATAAATAGAAATATATATGTTTATTTCTTCGAGTGAAACAGGATTTAATTAATACAATTTTCTTTGAAATAGTATAGTTATATAAAGAAATAGTATTTCAAATATATATTTTAATACTAACTCGTACAAATACTATTGTGAACTGACTATTTCATTAAAATATTAGGAAATAGTATTTTGAATAATAATATATCAAACAATACCTAGTATTTCAAATAATGACTGACTGACAACACAAAACATGTATGTAAACATTCATACCTACGTTCAGAAATACTTGCAAGAAATATTTACCCGAATATATGTAATCTTAAGAAGGTTTCTGAGATTTTTATCTGCTATTTTGCATCCCCTATTTCCTATGTTCGAATCCGAGTATAAATAGTAAATAGTATGTGCTTATGATTTAAGCATTTAATGAAATAGTATTTGATTTAAGCATTAAATGAAATAGTATTTTCCAACAGTATTTGCTTATGGAAATATATCAGTTTGTAATATTTTGTCTCAAACTATTTCAAATTATCTTCAGCTCTGTGTTTAGTACGAGGGCTTGATGATTCTTCTGAGCAGTGGATTTGTAGCTCACGGGATCTGCTTGGTCGATTTCAGTATGCTGAATTATGTATTTTTACTGATACCTACAGTTATTGATGTGAAAGAATCTGTATATAATGTAGAACACATCTTCAGTACTGCTGGCTTTAATGTACACCTGCACTTACTAACATAAAGGTGGCCAATTCCTTTGATACAATGTTCAGAACCTTGACCACTATAAAAACAGAGAAGGATGCACCTGCCTTCGCAGAGATGAATGACTCCCAACAGAGCACACCCACAGTGCAACTATCAGACTACAGAACATAGAGTAGAATTCTATTTATTTACATCTTCAATGCAGCTATCAAACTACAGAACATAGAGTAGAGTTCTATTTACACCTTGAACATAATTATCAAACTACAGAATATAGAGTAGAATTCTATTTACACCTCCCATACAATTATCAAACTACAGAACATAGAGTAGAATTCTATTTACCTACTTACATCTTCAATGCTACTATCAAACTACAGAACATAGAGTAGAATTCTATTTATTTACATCTTCAATGGAACTATCAAACTACAGAACATAGAGTAGAATTCTATTTATTTACATCTTCAATGGAACTATCAAACTACAGAACATAGAGTAGAATTCTATTTACCTACTTGCATCTTCAATGCTACTATCAAACTACAGACCATACAGTAGAATTCTATGTTCGCCTTCTATGCATATATCAAACTACAGAACATAGACTACAGTTCTATTTACACCTCCAATGGAACTATCAAACTACAGAACACAGAGTAGAATTCTCCCTCCATTTATTAACGTACTACAAACACCAAAACCTCCAACAGAGAATCGTCGAAAGCATAGAAGGATTCACCTGCAGTGCCATAGAAAGAGATGAATGTCTCCAACCAGACCAACCTTCAGTGCAACTATGAAACCACGGATCATGAATTAGAATTCAGCCTACATCTACTAACATAAACATGTTAAACTTTCCCAACTGAAGCTTGCAAGTCCCTGATAGTTTCTGACTCAATAGCTAATTCCAAAGTTGCGGAGCAGGTCGAAGGCTGACGACAGTTTCGACCAAGCCTGCCAGTAGCGAAGGAGGAAAGTCCGCGCGCGCCGATCAGGAGGAAGTTCGAATCGCCTCACCTTGGTAGTTCTGGTTTTATCGAGGTGGCCCCTACCAACACCGCCTCCTGAACCTCCACCAGCTCCTCGAGGTCCGCCCACAACGCGTGCTCCTTCATTCCCTTCGCTCCATCCCCGCGAACTCCCACGCCACGTGCTCGCTCTTCCTGCCTCTCTGTTCCTTTTGGTCCACCAGGAAGCCTCGCATTCTCCATCCATCACGTGCACCTTCATTCACGATTTCTTCATCCCATCGCCTCATCGGACGCAAAGGCTCGCCCTGGAAAACTCGTTTACCGGCCACCACGAGTATTAAGGCGCTTCGTTTGGAGAACGATCGCTGGCTACCTCGGAGAATAAGTGGAGAGTGAAAGTTCCTTTGGTTACAGATCGCCGATGAACGTTGGAACCGTTCTATGGGAATGGAGGATATGTTGTCGAGGGGGTTTCATTTTGGAGGCATTGTGCTTGAGAATGTTTGAACTGTAGCTGTTCACGTCAAACATTTTGGATGATTCAGGGATGTAGGTATGGTTATTTTAGCGACAGCATCCAGGGATTTGATGGTGGATAATGTTCCAGAGTTGTGGCTCTGAGACTGACTTTAACTGACGTTATAAATATACTATAATTATAAATGTACTATAGTAATATTTATAAATATACCAACCCTGTAAAATTCTAATGATCTGATGTTCTAGAAGTAAATTACGCTATAATATTATTTTCTACTGCTAAATAGAATCATAATAAGAAACATTAAAAAATAGTTCCATGAATTTAATCAACTTAGTACGTTAAATTAAAATTATAACAAAATTATATTTAATTAGTGTTTCATAAATATATCAACTGTAATGAAAACATATTTTACGTTAATTGTTATGTACGGATAAAAATGATGTACGGGCAAAAACTCGATTTTCCATACTGGAAATGAGATATTTTATTAAATATTAAATTATAAATTACACTAATAATAGAAATATTAAATATTAAATAAAAAATCCTATTTCCAGTATGGAAAATCGAGTTTCTACTTAACCGTACAATAACAATTGAAATAAAATATCTTTTTATTACAATTGGTATATTTATGAAATAATAATTAAATATCATTTCTGTTATATTTCTAATTTAACTTACTAACTGTTTCTTTAAAATTTCTTTTAATGACCTTATTTAGCAGTAGAATGTAACATCATAGCGTAATTTACTTCCCAAACATCAGAAGATTCAAATTATTATGGGTTTGGTATATTTATGACGCGTACTATATTTATCTAATTAAATCGTGAATTTTATGCTCCTCCTCGAGATCTCCACTGAATTTTCGAATATAATTTCTATAAATTTGTGACAAAAGGATTTGTTCGAACAATTTAACTGGATTTTGGTTCCTATATCAGAAATGCCCTGCAAGGAGGAAAATTTTGGGGCTCAGAAATTTCCTAAAAAAGGTAACATAAGCATCCCATTTGTGGGTCAAAGCTTGCCACGGTAAGAAAAAGTCGTAGCTGTCGTGAGCTTGGGGCATCAGCCACTTTTTCTCCAATCCCAGTTACTATAATTATCCCGCTGAAGTCACACTTCAGCACAGGTGATTTAGCCTGGAATTTTATCATCCATTGTTACAGGTTCCACAGAATAGCAGAATACGTGTTTTTTACTGCCCTTTCGAGAAGGTGTTGCCGCCTATTTTGCAAGGCTTCCCTAGGAATTCCTCGGTTTTTCTCTTCCAGAGTTGTTACGTTACTTGTGACAGTGAGTCATAGTTCAATGGATAAAGAGCGACTGGCTTGGCGATCGCGCGATTTATTCCTTCATGGTCAAGTGGTATAGAGAAATGTGAGAATAGAGTTTGTTTCACGCTTCAGGCAGTTTAGGCCAGGAGAGTCAGCGCGGAATGCCACTTCGACATGACAGTTTTTGCAAGGAAATACGCCGGCAGGAACGTTCACATTGCACTTTCTACTTTCTATGGCTTGCTTGCGTTTCAATTTGTATTAAGTAATTCGATCCTAAATTTCACTACCTCCGGCCAATATCGATTAATAGGTGCTAGATGGGAAGGTTTAGGCAAATATCAGGAGTTTCAGGGAACGAGGATATGTTTGAGCTCAATTTGAGTTTTATTTGACTAATTCTTCAGGCTAGAAAAATTAAATCTCTTAGGGGCTTCTCACGCGAGAAACTTTCATGGGTGACTACTGGTATTTCAAGTGAAGTCACTTGGCAGAGGCAGAGCCTGTTTAAAAAATATTCGAAATAAAAATCGTAAACCACAAAAGTGTAGGGTATGAAAAAGCCTTTAGCATTTATTATCCTGAATTTTCCATAGCTATCTAAAAGATAAATGAGAGCTAAAGGATTCTCTATCAAATCGATAAACCCCACAGAGCCTGTAGCTTGTTTCATGGGCGTTGTATCCCCAGAAGCATGCCCCTGACGGCGTCCTGAGACGGGAGCTGGCGATCCAGGGGTACCTGAGCTGACTCACCAGTGTTGAGGCACTAAGACTCCGTAAGAACCTCAACTAGGAGCGTTCTGCGAGTCCAACTTCCTCATCCAAGCTTCATGAGCAACGAGGACATAGTGAATCGGGGTTATACAAGGGAATTTCCTCTGTCTGCTTCGTGGAAGTGTATAAGGGTTGAGAATTTCTCTTTTCCTCCCAATATAGAACGAGTCTAGTGATGGGGATAGTCATCAGCTGTGACTAGACCGTTCTAACAATTGCGTTTGCAATCTCGAGGGTAGTGCTTCAGGGATGTGGATGTAGGGTCTTCGAATCCGGTAGAAACCTTGGGGGTAAGTCTTCAGGTCTGTTAGAAATCTTGAGATCAGGTCTCCGGGTACTTTTGAAACCTTAGAGGTGGCTCTTCAGGTCTGTCAGAAATCTCGAGGGCAGCTCTTCGGACCTGATAGAAACCAGAATACAAAAGCTTGCACCCCCATTTCGAAAACGTCTGGTTAGAGATCCAGTGACTCCACGTGGGCCACCAGCTTTAAGCTAATCACCCTGTCCCTTAATTATGTAACCTCAAGTGTACCTTATGCTCCAAAGATACCCTAGGGGTCTTCCATCTCTTGCAAACCTCAAAGCCCTTTCACCCCAGTCTTCAAAACCCAGAGTTATGCAGACAAAAACCTTAGTAGGTACTTCGGAGAGCTTCCTCTCGCTACAGCACTCGCAATCAGTGCATCCAATGCAAGTTTCCCACCCAACACCTTAGTCCAACCACTCAATACAGATCGAAACGCCAACTGAACTCGAACTACGCATCTCCGCTGGCCGCTAACAGAATCCATCATCGAAGGTCGTCGTAAGGAACCACCAGCCTCGAAGAAAATCACTTGATTGCCTCGAGCGCTTAGATGCGGCCGCAGAACCGTTCCCGGCAACCGCACGATTTCTGAAAACACCCAGGCCAGTGGATCGAAGCTGTGGAAGGTAGCAGGGTCCATTACAGCGTCGTGTTAACGCGAAAAACGGTAGCCTGTTGTGCAGACGACACGCCTCGTCTGCGAGGCAAACGGGCCCCGTATACAAAGCAGACTATCGGAAAGATCGCGCGAAATAGTACGGTTACGACGTGTTTTATGATCCGCGGGTAAGTGCGCGCGTTCCTTTCTAGCGGCAAAGTGGCAAAACCATCGTGATAAAGGAACGCAGCCGAAGGAAACCGCCGATGCACCTGCCATCTGAACCGTGCAAAAGGGAGCGCTGCTTGCGAGGGAAATCACCGCTGGTTTTTCGTTTTTCCACGGTTTCCTCCGCCTTTTTGCCGCCATGCCGCTCCTAGCCTAGAGATAGTTGCCTCTTGGCGTTATAAAACGGTAATCTATGGATGCCTGCGCACGGTTCGATCGTTGTCGAGATCGAACGGAAGTCTGGCTACCTTTTCACCATGACTGATGATCACTCTGGTCTGCTTAGAGAATTTGGGACCAAAGAAAGGGGTGTATTGTTTGGGTCACTATGGAGTGCCTAGGGAAGTTGAGAGATGCAGGGGTGGAATTTCGGAATTGATGTTTTTGATGAGTGTCTTACTCTAGGGAAATGAAGCAGTTAATGCGGCGCAGGGTTGAGGACCTAGGATATTTTCCTTACAGTTTCATGGTTCCTTTTGACCACCGCTAGATTTTTTATCACTCTTCCTGAGGCGAGTTTAAAAACAGTGGGTGCTAGTATTGTAGGAGTGTCTAGAGAAATTGTAGATTGTACCTAATATTTAATTATGGAGAAATAGGAGTCGTGTTAAATTCTTCATGGTTTCACCTCCGTTTCACCTGTTTTGCTTTAACATCTAATCAAACAATACACTTGTGACCCACGTGGCATAGACTATAGAGGGTGTTAATAATTACACTTGGTCTATAATTAAATTTTTTAATCTTACTACCATTCAATTTTTAACTTCAGAGTTAGGGGTTCAACGTAAAACTCTTTGTCTATATTAAACAGTATCTTCAAGTGTTAAACAAGTGACTGTGAACTCGGGAGTGTCTAATCAAAGGAACAGTGCCTGAGGACATTACCACTGAATGTCATTTAAACATCATTAAGGGAATCAATAAAATGTTCAGTCTCGATTGGGGTTTCCATTTCTTGCCAGAAGAATATGGAGGTAAGCAAACCACGATATCTTCTACACATCACGACGTTCAAACAAACACTGTCAAACTTAAAAAATCTCATACGTCCCAAAAATTTCTACTGTTTACTTTCGATTCCAAAATGTCTAGCCTAGGGAATCTTAAGTCACTGAGTCTGGAGACTTAAGGAGGCTACTCGGTATTTCGTATTAAAAAAATTGAACTTTTTTTATTAATCAATAATAATATCAAAATTAGGTCTAGAAATTTTTGGGGATATTTCAAAATTTGGGAACGTTGTACATGTTTCAAGTCTGCGACTCTGCGCGTCTAACTTCAAACGCGTTTTTCTTGAAACTACATTTGTCAACCCCACGGTGTATAAAACTCAAAATCTGATCGTTCGATTGAATTGGCACTTTCTGGGAATGGACACCGATGGTGATGGTATCTTCATTACTTTTCCTTCGGTGCTTGAAAGAAGAGGAATTTTTCTATGGAAAATACATTTTTTTCTTTAGATTGCTAATCTTGTTAATTATGAGAATTTTTCAATTTCCGTAGTTCACACTATTAAAGACACATTGTACGGTAAAATAAGCCTCTGTTCTCTTATGTAGCATGTTTCAGTACAAATTTTTCCGCCGCACCGCAGTTGTGCGAAACTTTTACAAGGTTCATTTGGCCTTGGTGTGTTACAGTAAACGTTTTTGACACAATTTTGTTTATTGTAGCATAAGTATGTATTAATAAACCCTTGAAAAGCCGCAGAATTTTATTGAATAGGTAGTTTACCTGGAAAGAATTCAAGAAAAATGCCTAGTTTTCGATCAGCGCCACAGAGCAGCCTCCTTAATACGTCGTTGAATCAACGACTGAGGATGTTGAAACGCCGGGGAAACGAGTAATCGCGCAATTTTATTGCCGCGGTTCTCGCACGAGAAGCCACCTCATGCTGCGCGTCCGCTGCAACCATCGTCCCGCGAGTCGCTGGAACGCGTGGACGAAGAAAAAGTCCGCGGAGAAGTCAGGAAAGCTCGGTAGCAGGTGTCCCGCTGCGAGGTTTTCTCGTTCCGAACGTTTTGACGTGGCTGGACGTGCACCAGTCTACCGAGCAGCTCGGAATAAAGCATAGTCGTAGCCAGGGACCAATTAAACCGTTCCGCAACAACAGCTCGCCACTTGTATCGCTGATCCGATTGATTTAATTATCGTTCCGCGTGTAGCTGTCCACGTGCACATTGCAGAGGCCGAAGAGGCTGCGAGGAAGTGGACTGTTCCCTACTTTCTTTCGATATCTGCTCCTTTTACGCGACCTAAATGCCTCACTTTATCTCATTCTTTCCATTGTGGGTGTTATTTGGAACTCGTGTATCCCGTAATATATTCCAAATAATCAGAAAATGTCCAATGTGATAATTGAGTTTGCAATTTCGAGGGTGGTTGTTATGCTTGAAAAATATACAGGGGGCAGGTATTCGGCCTATTAGAAATCTTGAGGTAGGTCTTCGGGGCTATTAGGAATTTTGAGGGTAGGTCTTCGAGTCTATTAGAAATCTTGAGGGTAGGTCTTCGGCCTACTAGAAATCTTGAGGCAGGTCTTCGGGACTATTAGAAATTTTGAGGGTAGGTCTTCGGCCTACTAGAAATCTTGAGGCAGGTCTTCGGGGCTATTATAAATTTTGAGGGTAGGTCTTCGGCCTGCTAGAAATCTTGAGGCAGGTCTTCGGGGCTATTAGAAATTTGGAGGGTAGGTCTTCGGCCTACTAGAAATCTTGAGGCAGGTCTTCGGGGCTATTAGAAATTTGGAGGGTAGGTCTTCGGCCTACTAGAAATCTTGAGGCAGGTCTTCGGGGCTATTAGAAATTTTGTGGGTAGGTCTTCGGGTCTGTTAGCAATCTTGGGGCCGGTCTCCGAGTCTATTAGAAGTCTTGGGGAGCAGATTTTGGGCGCCGTTAGAAATTTGGGAGCAGATCTATGAGTCTGTTAGATATAGCATCCTCCCTCATCACTATTAGAACCCAGAAGAATCGTTAAAACGGGTGTAGAAGTTGCCAAAGTCATCAATCAAAGCAATGGTTACATGGACAAGCGCATGTCCATCATAGAGTACAGAGGTCACGTGGGATGTGTGGGCCACCAGTGAATTGAGTGATAGATATTTAAGCAGAGTAGGTGCAGGAATGTTACGTGAATTAGAGGCAAGCTTCGGTGTGGGTAGCGACAGGGACTTATTTGCTTGTTCAGCAATAAGAAGCTACCTGGTGCTCGACAATGTGGAACGTGCAAGAGGGGGTAGCAATTCCAATCACTCGGGGATGGGACGCGTATCGATCGATCGATCGTCGAATACCGCGTGCGCCGCGACTGCAACCGCAAGTGGTAGTCGGGAACACCACCCACGAAGTAGCTACTTAGCATGCACGACCAGCTAGAAGGGAGCTACCTACCCATCTGACAAGGTTAACTAATACAGCTCCCCTGGTCGCGAGCGCGAGTACTCTCTTGATTAGAAGTACGTTGATAAATCAGAGGAAGGAAGGCTTGACGACGGCTGACAATAAGAAGGGAACTGGAGAAAGCTGGGGGAGAAGTGCCTCTGAGCGCGATGACAATGAAGCTTAATTGATGAGAGTTGTTTACCAATTGGAGAATTCTGGGATAGGTGTATAGTAGATTTTACGCTTGTCATCTTATGGATATAATTTTATTAGGAGTTTATCATTTAATTTATGATAACTATAAAATATCATGATTTAATTTATGGTAACTATAAAATAAAAATTTATAATTGAACGTCGCTTTGATATTTCATTTTGAGGTTTCTGGTCTTTGTAGGGGGTTACATTATTTATTTAGCTGTGGCAGGATAATTTTTCCTTAAATTCGAGATTTTCATATTTATTCTCTGTTCTTAAATTATCGCAATGACTCGACCGCAATTATTCTCGAATTGCTACGGGGTCTCTATAATAAATAACAAATGTAAGTTTGCCCTCTATGTTTCACCGAATCTCGCGTAAAACGCACTGGACTTAGGAATAACTCTCTAAAATTAGAATATAGATCCACCCTTTCGACTTCAGTCAGACGTTCACAATGAACTATTCGTGCAATTTTGTATTCTACCTCTTACGCACGTGACAGTATTAGGCGCGTATTCTTCATTCTCAAACACTGAATGGCAGATCCCACGGGTCCCTTCTGAATCCGCGATCGATTTGATTAAAATCTTCCCATTGGCTTCATGCGAATCCTTGGATCAGTCGTTTCAGAGCGGCCCCTTTAACAACAGCCCACAGAGAGGGTGGCATCGTGGGTGGCGCGAGCATCTGCGCTCGTTCGATTCTGTCGTTTATCCATCTGCTTCAATCACTATCGATTCCTCGATCTAACGATGCCTTTCTGTTGTTTCAGGTTCGGAGAAGAACGGATTCCCCGATGGCGGTGGTTCCTACGCGTGCCAGTTTGGTGAGTTCAATGGAACTGCTTTTTATTCGATGCTTCCTCATTTTATTTGCTGTGCTACACTAGGCTACTTAAGTGCTAAGTTCGGAGGCAGTAATTATTAAATTGCTGCATTCCTTTTAAATATTTTCACTGTCACAGGAAATCTCAGAAAATCAGAGAAAAGAGTTCCTCAAATAGAATCTAAAAAGAACATATCCGTTTATAAAAATGATCAAAGCACTCAGAGTGCCTTCCTCTCACAATAAAAAAGGCACCATTTCTCCAACCAATCAGAGTCACCCTAAAGTGACATCGATCACCATCCTCTACAGACAGGGTTGGGCATCAATTAAATACCAAATTATTTAAATAACGTATCGACTAAAAGTTACATTAACTTTAGATTCCGCGACGAATAAAGTTAATATTTTTATTCATAACCCGGATTAACTTTATTCGACCCATGACGAATAATATCTTTAACCTTCATTCGTCATTCGAGATTTATATTTAAATAAAAATGTTACCCAATTCAATCTACAGTTGCAAACTCCCCCACAATAAAGCCACATGATGAGTCGCTGCTAAAAAGCGACACCGCAGACCTAGGGTCAGCGGAGGTGCTACCAGAACGACCGAGCGATAGTCCTAAGACAATGAAGTCCCCCATTGCCGCAGCTAATCGCGCGTAACGGAGCCACGTACCCCAAATAAAGTGGCCTCGACACCCTGGAATCACGGTGTATCGATCTCCCGGCCGTGGTCGATGCGTAGCGAAACGATTAGGGTTTAACGATTATCCCCGGGGTCCTACGGCGGAGTTAACCGGTCGTCGGAGTAATAACGCCCGACAATCTGGCCGGGCAATCAATGAGTACGTGTTTATGTAAATCGAACGAGCCAGGACACGAACCACGCGAGCAACTTTTCCTACGGGTCCCGGAGCCCCATGCCGACCGGGAGGGTAGCAACGCTTTGTTATCTCACGAGGAAGAACGTGCAGGCTGCCTGCACGCAAACCCCCTCGCGCACTGACACTTGGAATCTGACGGATCTGCTCATACCAACGGCACGATGCAAAGCTTGTTGCGCGTATCGTCACGTAACTTCAGCTTTTTCATATTTCGCTTACCGCTGTATGAGCGAGAAGGTTCACTTCCCTGCAATCCCACACGCTCCTCACTTGCAGACCCAAACAGGCCAATATCCAAAATCTCCCGACTCCAGTAAAGAGTCCCATCCTCGGTAATTCCCTGACAGTAAAGGCAGACCGGCATCGGGCAAACCGATCGCTTCCACGTTCCCCCGGCACAACCGTCATTCAACCTCGTGAAAAATACGCTTTCGATGCAAACGGTTGGCTGACGATCCAGCAGTTGTAACTCTTCCTGATCGACGATTATCTGTAGTAAATTGCGGCGTCCCCGCTCGCGAGGGCACCGTGGCCGGACCCCGGCCGCGGTGGATGTAAAGCAGAATAATTGTAGTCATTACTTTGTTAAACAGGGTTTCGCCACCGCTGCTCCCCTGCCCGCCTCACCGCCGCCCGCTGACGGACGCGACGCTATAAAATTTTTAGTACCCGCGGAGAGCTGCGTTATTGGCACGTTCACACACGCGCGTCTCAGCCTCGACGCCCGGCCGTCGTTAACGGCATAAAATTGCAGCACTCGTGGCATTTGTTTGTCGTGGCCAGGGGAAGCCTCCATTTGCCTGGCCGCGCGTCCGTTTAACCAGAACGAATTGCACGGCCGTTCGCGGTAATGATAGGTATGCTAGAGAACGTCCTCCTGGTAGCCGTGTCACTTTTTTTCTCTCTCTCTCTCTCTCTCTCTCGCCACTCTCTCCTTTTCCGTCGCTTCCGCCTCTTTTTAGGAGCGGACACGGCTGCCCCGCGGATTTATCGGCGTGTCGTCGCGCTGGTCGATTTATGGAAAGCCTCGTCGCGGGGGGACGTAAAGCTGTCGATAGGCTAGCCTGCCGGTAGTTGTGACTTTTTGGCGTCATGGCACGTCGCTGCATTGAGGCGAGGTAATTTATGAAAGTGGTGCTCGGGGGCCTCCGCTAGCCTCTATTTGCCGTCGCGTCGTTGGGACGCGATGGCGTTTTAGGGTTAGGAATACGGGGCTCCTTGGCGGGAGATTAAAGGGAGGACGAGTTGATTCGAATGGGGAAGTAACAGGTTAGGAGGGGATCAAATTTCAATTGCAGGGAATATCGTATGTTTTTATGCTTGGAATGGGGTGCCGTAAACTGGGGGAACATTGGCATCTACTTAACATCTGTTAAAAAGGAAAAGAAACAAATTTTATGCATTTTCACATTTGTAGTTCAATCAGAAACGATCCACTGTTATAATAGGATACCTAAACCAAATTTGAAAATGATAATTAAAAAAATTAAAAAATTAAAAATTTTAAAAATATAAAATAGAGTGCATTGAACACATAAAGAAACAAATTTAAGTGTTAATGTAAGTTCAGATGTGGTAAAACTTTAAGTTTTTAGTGCTATTTATATATGATGTGCCAATGTCAACCGGGTACGGGGTAACATTGGCACATATTTAAAATGTATTAAAGAAGGTAAAGGACATAAATTTTATGCATTTTGACACTTGTACTACATTCACAAAAGATGCAATGTTATGATAGGATACTTAAAGCAAATGTAAAAATGTTAATTTTTATATTATATAGCAAAATGTTCCAAAAACATGCCAATGTTCCCCCAGTTTACGGTATGTTTGTTTTTTATTGGACTAAGTTCGGTACAGGGGGCTACCACTCTCATTTACGATTTTGGAACAGTGTTTCAACTGCCACCTAGGCAACGCCAATTTTTTCGAACTAAAATTCAATATGGCCGTGATCACGTGTTCATGATGGTTCAGAAGGGTTAGGTCCATGCTTCAGACACGTCCAGTGTTTTAGTCGAGTAGCAAGTGATTTAGTAATTTACCGTGTGTGGACACTAAAATTTAGTTTAGTTTAATAAAACAATGATAATTACTAAATTACTCGCTACTCGACTAAATTACTGAACGTCTGTTCCAGCCTTTACTGTGTACGCCATTGATATGCATTGAATGGCATTTGTGAATAATTGTTGATTGATGCGAGCTAGTACCGTACGAAACCCAAATAATCCTATCGAAAAATAGGTTTTATAAAATCAGTTTGACAGTAACAGGTATGTTTATAATTGAATGTATATTTTTAATGTAGTATATGTAGAATATCTTTTTAAATTATAAAGTTTTTTATAGAGCTATGTCACGACATATGTCACTTCACATACTACATTAAAAATATATATTCAACTATGTACATACCTGTTACTGTCAAACTGATTTTATAAAACTTATTTATCGATAGGATTGTTGATAGGATTGATGTGTCTGTTCCAGCCTTTACAGATGAATCTTAACACGTGATCACGGCCATATTGAATTTTAGTTCGAAAAAATTGGCGTTGCCTAGGTGGCAGTTGCCTAGGTTGCACTGTTCCAAAATCGTAAATGAGAGTGGTAGCCCCCTGGTTCGGTATCAGATATTGGGAATAGAACATTAGTATGCGGCACTAGCGGTCGGTACGCGAACTAATAGTAATGGCCGACGAAAGTATACAATTTATTGCGGTCTACCAATTTTCACAGTATCGACGAACTGTATGCAGAAATAAATGTTGTGTAACAAATTGTAACGCTACAATGAACAATGATCTCAATTTAAGTTTTCATAAAAGTGCCAAAAAGTGGAGCAACTAAAATTGTTCACATTACATACTTTTACACATTCCAAAATTGTGTCTAAATGTATTGTCAACATTTGTACTGTAAGAAATAACTTTGAAATAAAGTTTTATAGTACTGGATCCATATAAACATATAGTAAAAGGTATACTTGCGTCGTCCATATTTATTATGTTACACTAGCGCCACCGCTCCCGCGGTGGTAGATTCCGTTGCCAATATTGGCCGGTGAGTTTCGTGAGGAGTATTCTCCCACCGCACAGTTTGCCTGCCTCGGTGCTCCTTTTCTCAACGTTTTCTGACTCGCTCTCGCCTTCGCAGAACAAGAGTGAGCCAGAAGTGGTGGAGATAGTGCCGAGCTTCTGGCGTGTAGGCCACACCGAGCTCTCAGCGAAGAAATACGCATATCGGAATAGGTGTGCGGTAGCTTCGAAAAAATTCAGGAACTTTGTTGGTCAGAACATTGATTCTTTCTGAATAGTTTCATCGCGTATTGGTCTACGCATAGCTTCGTAACGCACACAACTATTACGATAAGAATAAATAACAGCCAAACGGCTAGGTTCAGGCGGAGCCGAGCAGCGTTCCCGTTACCCCGCCATACGCTGCGAGGGTCCCGCAACTCCAACTGACAAATCCACGAACGTCAGATGGTGGTGGCTGATTTCTCCTCGATCGCTGTTCCCGAAAACGAATTCACTGGCCAATATATCTGATAACGACCTCAGCTTTACTATCCGGCTTCGCCCGGAATTTAGATTCTTCATAACTCAGGAAGAGAAAGACGCAGCGAGCTCAAAATAGTCACATTCACCTGGATTAGCCGGGCGTAATGACCTAAGGCACATCTCGTGACCTCAGAGTTTACCGTTTGAAGGTTTTTGGGCGACAGAGAAACGTATAAACGTTCTGCTTTATGTATAAAGATTTTGAAATAATTGAAGCTGATACTTTACGGTAGTGTTTGCTCGGTGATTTGATGGGCTTGACAGGGTTTGGAAACAGGCGGTGATAGGGGAAAGCTAGGAATGGCTACGGAAAGTTGAGGAAGCAGAAGGAGGATCAAGAAGAGATAAGTAGAGGTCGGGAGAGATAGGGAAAACTGGAAAGGGCTTGGGAGAACTAGGAAGATTAGATTAGAGGTACATAGAGGGTCAGGAAGAAACACAGGCGTCTGGAGAGATGGTGCTTGGTAGAAACTGAGGAATAGTCAGGAACAATTAGCCTCAGTTAGGGAAGACTAGGAAGTAGTAGGAAGACAGTGAAACTGAGGAAAGGCAGGAAGCAGGAATACTGGCTTTGTTATCGAAAATCGAATACTGATTGGAGTCTTAAAACCATGTGGAAGCTTTAAACTCGCGGATATCTTCAGTACAAATTGAACTGAAACTGAACCCAACGTCCACACAAACTCAGACCTCACACTGTAACTTATTCTCTTCAAGGCCACAACCCTAATCTCCTAAGATACCTAAAAAAGACCATTTGTCATAAAACACTCATATGGCTCACAAGTTAGTAGGTACTTTGGATATATCCACCTGGCAGAAACAGTGTTCGTTTAAAAAATACGAAGAAATCTGGGAACTTACTTAAATCTACAAAGGGTATTTTTTAAAATTTCATCACAGGCTCACAAAAAATTTGAGAAAATGACATTCACTATTTTCTTCTCTATTCCGACTAATTGCAATTTTTTTCAAAACGACGAAACATTTCACCTAGTTAACTAATCCTCCTAGGTTCTAAAAAAACTCAAATACCTTGGACCAATTTTAAAAAAATGATTCCATTTTAAAGTGTGTCCGAATACTTTGCCCCTCACTGAATATATACAGTGATCCCTCGACTTAAATTTGTATAGCTATTTGTAAATGTGTATACGCCAAACTAAACCTGTACAGTCATTTTAATTAATTAATCGAAATCCTACCTCATAATCTAAGAAAGTACGAATGCATATTACATCAAGTCTATCTTCCGTCTTTTCCGTCTCACGATTACTGAGGAACCAATCAATCCGTGATTTCGGGGGTACACGCCACTATAGTCGTTCCCCTCTAGTGTCTACCAGACCCTAGTATCCAGTTGCCGAAGTGAACGCCACCGCGTCCCACCAGCTGACGAGATCGTACGCGGAGCTCGTCGTAACCATACCAGACGCAATCGAATAGCATTGTCGTTGGTCGAATGGAAGCCGCGGAGGCCGATCAATTATGCCAGCCGATTCCAGGCCACGAAATGTCAAGGCTCCACCTCGCTGGAATTCTAAACCGGCCGCATCCTCGACGTCCGAGTATCGGTTTCGAACCTGATACATGCGTGCTCATCACACGAGCGTCATTGATAATCTTGTGCACGCTGATCTCCGACGAGAATGCCAATTTCACCTATCCCTTGTGCGCTGAGAAGCCCACTGATGGAATCAAGGACCTGGCGGAGAGGAAGGTCATTTCCTGGGCGTAAGAAAATATCCCGCCGACGAGAAATTGCTGTCAAAGATTTCAGTGAAATGCGAGATATTCGCGATTCGTGGTAAAAAGATTCTGTTTTATATGGTTTCGTTTTATCTGGGGAGTCGAGTCGAGCTGGGTTCCCAGTAGGAGGCTGGAGGACTGACAAGGGAACATCCCGAACTCGGAAATTAAAAAAATTCTGAAACTTCGCAAATACGAAGGGAATTTCCTCCTGATTACAACGCAATTTTTGGTTGCTGCCCAAATTCACCCTAAGGGGGTGTAATTTACCCCGGAAAATCCGGTTATTTTTCGATTTTGTTTTATAACCCCGCGAACTGTAAAATAATTTTTTACCGAATGATAGATCTAATTAAAAGAAGTAACTTTTGTCTTAAAACTTTCTTTCTATCTCTTACAGTTCGCGAGTTACAACACAAAATCTGAAAATAGCCGAATTTTCAGGGGTTAATTTCACCCCCTTCGAGTGAATTTGGGCAGCAAACAAAAATTGTGTTGTAATAAGGAGGAAATCCCCCACATATTCACAAAGTTTCAGAATTTTTTGAATTTTCGGGTTCGGGATCTTCCCTTGTGAGTAATAAAGCTGCGTATCGACTTTGCGGAGTGGAGAGTCTGGAGACTACCTGGACCATCACCACTTTTCGCAAAGTTACAAACAAAGGCGGGCACTCCGTGCCTCGCAAGTTCGATACGCAGCTTAACAGGTGTGTTAAGCAAACTGTTTAATACAATTGGAGGTTCAGATATCATTGCAAGTTAGAGTAACAGGGCCGTTCCTGGGTTTTGGCCCGTCAGGTGCAAAAACAATATTGCCGCCCTTATTAATTCAATATTCTTTAATTAATTAAGAATTTAATATGCAATGTTTACTTTTATATCTATACATACATAATTTTAAACAGCTATCCCGCAAAAGAGGTCCGATTATTATTCTTATTAATCAAAATATCCTAGGTTTGGCCGCCCAGGTGCGGGGGCACCTTCTGCACCCCCGCCAGGAACGGCCCTGATAACAAACATAAATAAAGATTATACAACGGAGTACACTTAGGTATGCAATTCATTCTCCCAGTTACCTGGAGATGTTCAAAAAGTTTACAGTACCTAACAGAAGTAACAGACTATACACCTACACGTTGGCACCTAAAAGTGTATATACTCTTTCGTAAACACATTCCTTGTACCACGCTCAGTTCGCACTTCGATTAAACGGCACCTGTTGCGCAACAGACCCCAACCCCCTATCAAGTCCCCTACCCGTTCGCTCATTTATCGAATTGCCGTGTAGCCGCGTCTCACATCTACCTCGGAAACCACAGGTTTCAATTTACAATGGTCGTCTCGTTCGACCGGCGACTTGCAAATTAACAAGCGTGGACGTCTAAAGCGTGAGGAATGCAACCTCCTGGAGACGAGGCCCACCCATGAGCCTCTCTAGCGGGGCAGCGCGAGAGCACCTTGTCCCGGCGTCACGTTCGGCGCGATGATGCGCCCGGCGTAAAGGCGAGGCCAGCTGTAAGTACGCGCACGTACGCACACGCGTGTGCCAAAGTATAATAAACATAATCACGGTAGCCAGGATGAGGGGAGGCCTTGGCCGTCTCCCTACGGTCGTGGCCCGGCACGCCCACCGCTACTACCCATCCGGCCGTGCAAAGAGAAAATACTGCCGTGGCAATCAACGGTTTTACACCTGAGCATCTACACGTAGGTCGAAGGCGGCGGCCGAGCAAGCGAGCCAGAGGTTAAGGAAAGGATGGAGAAGCAGACCAGATAACTTCCCTTCCTCCGCGCCGTCCTCCCCTCGCCCACCGCCGCCACCTTCCTCGGCCCCGCCGGTCCCCTCAGCCGCAGCTTCTGATACTGGCAGCCAGCGAGCTGCCTCGCCTCTGCCCGTGCACCGGGCTCGATAGGGCCGTGCACGATGCGCGCCGACCTACGCTGAAGGATTATCGACGGCGCATCTTTCGATACGCTCCCGTTGCCTCGACGGCTCCCGTTGCACGTCCTGGATCGATCCTGCCCGCTCGCTACGAGTGTCCTGTTGCACAGAGGTGTAACGGTCGCTGGCCTGGGTTATCTGCGCCTCGGGGATCTGATGATCGATTCGGTGTACGATGCTGCATGGGCTGCTTCGCTCCGAGCGAGGTTCCTTGGCTATTTTGATCGGCTGAGTCAGCTCGGGGAGAGGGGTGGCTTCTTTTAGGAGGGTGGTTGTGTTGTTTTGGAAGGTTTAGGGTGGCGTGGTTTGGGTGGAGCGTTAGCTGATTATCTTAAGAGTGATTAGAATGCGGATTTTGTTGGGATTTGGGAAGGTTTCAGAGTGTAGGAAATGTGTCTAAAACGATTCCTCGGGGTAAAATGATTCCTGGCTGTTCTGCGGCTATTTGTGATGCTATTTCTTAATATTGAGGTACGAAAGTTCAGCCTGTATGTCGTCAAGTGTCGCACGAAGTGTCGGGGCTGTGTCTTGTAAAGAAGAAAAAATTAAAATTACTGCTTTTATCTAAGGTAAGGTGTTTTTCAAGGTTGTGTAACTTTTGTCATAAACGGCTTAGCGTGACAGCTGTTCTTTTCGCGAATTTATTGACAATTCAATAGGTAATAATTTAATGTATGTTTTGTTACCGAATTTAATAATTTGGTGTTATATTCAACTACTGAATATGAGTTGGATGTTTGAGGCCATATGATCCCTCTTTAGTAGGGTAAAATGATCCCAGAAACCCCAGGGGGTGCGTGACAAATATTTGAGTTTGTGAAGCTGATCTCATTTTCTTATGTTTGTTAGTTGCTTTTAAGTATTTCTATTTATTGATTATGTACCAAAAATGATCTAAGATTTGATTTTTTTTAAATTGTTTTAATTTGTTATGTTCGCATATTTTGTGACTCTGTTTAATTTCTGTTTTTATTTAAATAAATCAATGCTTTTTAATGTTCGTCTTATTTACAATCAGTAGGTATAAAATGATCCTAGAGGTTATTTATCTAGGGATCCCTTGTAGGGATCATTTTATACACATAGGTGTACAAAATGACTTTTAGTAATGCCTGCACAAAAATGCGAATAAAAAATATATTTGATCAGGTAGTTAAATTTGATCTAAGCCAATAATGAGGTAGATAAACTAACTTACAAAAACTACTTTACTTTTATTTAAATAATGTGCATTTGTATTTTTTATATGAATTAAGCCTTAAGGGGATCATTTTAGACACCTTTCCCCGACTGTTATGGGGAATGTTTAGGCAGAACCCTTATGGGAAGGCTGAGGGTTTCTACAGGGAGTACAGAGTTCGCTTTCAGAGTCCCGAAAGATAAAGCACTGAATATCTGGGAATCGTAATTGGGGGTTTTAGGGTCTTCCGATTGCAAACTATGGTCTTACTAGTACTGGTCCATACCACTGCGCCTGTAGACATTTGCCTAAACTACCACAATGCTACTAAACTTGAAATAATTTCTACAAAGAAATATAACTGAAATCCAATAACCTTATTAAAATATTTCAGAAATGGACATAAGTATATTATCATAAATTGGAGATTTATTAACGAAGGAGGGTTGTAGCCATTCCAAAAGCTTTAAACCTAGTCCAAAAAACTGTTCTCGTGAATTTTAATAGATTTATAATTCAAAATCTTGAATTTTAATAGTTTTCTAATTCAAAATCTTGAATTTTGATAGTTTTCTAATTCGAAATCATGATTTTGAATAGTTTTCTAATTCAAAATCTTGAATTTGAATAGTTTTCTAATTCAAAATCTTGAATTTTGATAGTTTTCTAATTCAAAATCATGAATTTGAATAATTTTCTATTTCAAAGAAGACGTAAAAACTGAAGGTTGTAACACTTAATTTGGAATTGGGTGCTGTCGTTGAAATTATGCGTAAATACATTAGAATTTGAAAATTCATAGATCGATGCGCAGAATGTAGTCAAGTACCACAGACCTCGCGGACAAAGCAGGCGCCTTGTATCCTTCAAGACGTATCGAGATGTATCGATGATTATCGTTGGAGCGGAAGCGATCTCTCTTTTCGCGGTCACATCGACTGGGTTGACAAGCTCGCGATCGAATTTCTACGGCATTCCGTGGGGCAGTTTCTACGGCGTGGAACGATTTCCAGGCTGATATTAGACATGGAATATTCAAAGGGAATTTCATAGTATCTCTATTTTCAATATTTTTGAATGTACCATAAAGTGACAACCTACTATCTTTCTTGCTTCTCTAATCAAATATCGAAGGTGAAATTTATATTATCTTGAATTTTCATTGAAGACCCAAAATTGGTAATATTTTCGATGATGAACTTTTTTCAATACCCAAGCCTTATTTTAATTATTCTACAGAGCATCACATGAAATTTATACTTTAAAGAAGTACATAGTACTTGTTAATACTCGTTATATCAGTAGCTCATTAAAGAAGTAAGTACTTTACAATTCTTTTTCTTTCTCCACTGTCATAAATTCAAGTGACAACCTACTATCTTTCGTTGTTCCATGCTAACTGCCATTCCACTAAAACAGAAAATCACACAATGCTTCTACTCACAATCAATAAAATACTACACACTCCAACTTACCCAGTAGCCGACAAAATAATAAATTAAAAGACAAGTAATAAATTACCCACAGCCTAACTCATCACTATAATTCAGCATCGCAGGTATTAACCTATTTTCTTCCTGTTTCATTCCAAATAATATTAAAGCACCGCAACTTGGAAAGAAAACCCGTAAGTGGCACACGCTTTGCATAAATCTCTGGCCGCGGATGATTACCGCGAATCGTTCGTTAACGAATCATCCAGATACCGATTTCCAGCTGGCTGTGTGATTACACGTCTAACGCCGGCCGTCGTTAGGCGTTCGATTCGAGCTTCCGCGATCCACGCCGGGGCGAGCACGGTTTCTCGGTGAACGTGCCTTTTCGACAGCGATGTTAGATCCCCTGAGAAAGTTGTTCGGGTCGCGGTTATTTGATCAGAGACTCGTACGGACGAGTCGTTAGCTGGTACGTGGCGAGATCGCGATTCGACGGTGTGGACACCAACACCGGCGCACGTGCTCCCGGTATCATCGGCATACGTGACTCCATCTCTGCGCACGAGGGTATATATTCCCTTGGATATATAGGGTGGGGTAATAACCATTGCCACTTGAAATAACCCGATCGGTCGTTGGTTCGACGGGGGCCGGTTGAACGATATCCAGCCCGCGGTGCTGGGTGATACCGATTTGCATGAATGGGAACTTTTCCCCTGTGATTTATAGCGCGACCAAGTAATTGCGCACCGAATGTTCCGGTTAACGTGCTACGTTGCTCAGACTTTTACCCGTCTGCGATGATTTGTGCTGGCATGGGTGGAAGAGGGTTTGGAGATTGTTGCGTATGAGGAAAACTGAGGCATTGCTCCCTAGTTGTAACTTGACTATTAGAGATCTTCAGGAGCTATCTTCCTCCTTAGTCATTAATGGCTAATTAACCCAGGCAAACTTCAAACTGTTGATGTTGTCCAGAGATCTAATAGAACCCATGTCCCTCTTCTAGAAGCTTCAGGACACTTTTACCAACCGCTTCCCATCCCCAACAACCCGAGTGCGTCTACCGAAACACCGCAATCCATCACTGAATAGTACCCCTGGCCAGGACACAAACTGTAACCCAGTCTGTTGTAATAACATTGCACTACCTGGTGCGAACGATGTGAAGCTGGCCACAGGTGTGTCTGAGGAGTTGAGTGATGAAGCGGTCCCTACACGATGAGACTTGTCTCAAGACATATCTCTCTCTTCGTTTCTCCACCTTGCTAGCACGAGACACGAGACCTCGTCTCGAGGCATGCCTCAAGACAAGTCTCATCGTGCCTGGCAGACAGGCCAACACGTGGTTAGACGTAGATTTATATGTCAATAATCTGGGTAGATTTAAATCGGCTTATTAAACCACATCCCGAAAACCCCGAGACCCATGTTCCCCAGGAGCGACTCTGAATGAAGAAAAAGAAAGGAAGTGCCACGCGATGTTTGCCAAGGATGCTGGCGGCGAAGGATGCAGGCATCCTCGTCCCCAGGAAATTGCCTTGTACGACAACGAGGGAACGAGTTATTCCAAGTGGCAATAGTTATTTCCCCACCCCGTATGCACGACTGCTCGCCAATATACCCGCAAGGTATCCCCCCTCGTAGCTGGAAGATATACGCACGTTTGGCAGGAGGCTCGCGGGCCTGTTACGGGGCACCGGGAGCATAAGTCTATACTTATGGGGCTAGGTGGTAGATATGGAGCGGTCGATAATGATCCAATATACTGGTACATCCTCGCGAAGTAATTACAATGATGAGCGAACCGCTACCATCGGTTGCGCCCTGCCACTCGGCGATGCTCCTTCGGAGGCTAGGCGTTGGATCGGGGGCCCATCCTACATCTCCTCTCCTTTCGTCTTCCTGTTTTTCTTGTTCCCCTGCCCCCCTGCCCCTCGGTCTCCTTTCTCCGTACCCCTGCCCGCGTCCCATCCGCGCCTCCTCTTCCTCGTCTACTTTATCTTCGTTCGCCTCCTCTTCTTCCTACCGGCTGCCTCACCGCTGCGCGCACCGCAACAAGAGCAAACATCTCTTCGGGGTCGTCACGGGGCCACGGAGTCACGGTGGATGGATCTCGAAGCTCTTTCTCGATCCACCGGAATTATCACTGGGGCCACCGTGGGGGTTCACGCGGCCGGAAGTGCGTCATCAGCGGGATACGTGCCCCGGCTGGTAACGATCCTGAGGGATCCGGGACTCCTTTGTCCGCGGCCTTCGAGCTTAGGCTTTCGCATCGTTTTAATTGTCGAGAAGGATTGCGAGGCTGGTGCTGGATGGAGGTGCAGCTGTGTTTGAAATGCTTGTGATTCTTGCTCGAGGGAATTGGGATTAACAAGGTATCCATGAGGATAGGGAAGTGCAGACTGTGGAGATCGAATCAGTTTCTTGGAGGTTTATCAGCTTCAGTTGTTGCATCCCAGTGTCCATTGCAAATCTCACCCTCAAATAGGTCAATCAATGGGATTCGAATGTTAGACACCCATGAGAAGTATCCTTAACATTCGAGTGTCTGAATCCTCACCAGCTCATATTGTTCCTCAAGAATTAAGGATGGATTGTATAGAATCTCGTCCACTTTCAGCAGTTCCACATCATTGCCCCGTTCAAACCTGTTCATACAATGGTCACGCAATCCCAGCTCGATTACCCGGCATGGAACCTTGACAAAACAGGGATCACAATGCCCGTTAATTGTCCAGTGATGATCTGGAACGCGGCCAATGATGCGGTACAATGTATGTACAAATCGACTAGCAGCGAGTTCGAGGTTCACGGGTTCCAGCGATGAGATTTCGGTCGAGCAAAGCGAACTTCCTCCGCTCCTGGAGAGGAGGTTCATTCATCGATTTTTTGCCGCGAAGAACCTGCTGCGAGCTAGATCACTCCGCTCGCCGGGAGCTGAATAGAGGCGATACGAAGTGTCTGATTAACGTTGCTTTTTTGCAAGTACCGACCGTCCAGCGGCCCGTCACGAGCCGACGACCTCGCCCTCTTCGTTTCCTTTCCGGTCGACTCGATTATGAGCGAATATGGCTATCGAAGTGAACAGCCTCGCGGTACACGGCCAACTCACGCTATCTGCGATGCATTCTTTTGCATAACTGATCAGTGTTCAGCGTTCACCGGCGATCTAGGGTAGGGATTACCTCCTTGTCATCCAAGCCGAAGTTTCCTTGGCCATGCAGCTGAGGCAGGAGACCTTGAAGAGCGGCATTGAGTATGATTCAATTAATTTAGATCGTGGGATTATGATCGAGGCGGACCTTTGACTTGAAGGGGATTTAGTTTCGCAGTCCTGAAGTGCGGATATTCTGAAGGACCTGGTGTACCGATCTCTGTTATGAACGACGCTTGTTGGAAGCTAATAAAGCACCATAGTACAAGGAATGAGAGGATTAAAGAAGGTCTCTTCATTTCTTTCATCATCAACTTCATTTACAAATTCATTCAAGATTAATAATTCTACAGTTTCCACGTCCCATCAGCCATCACATGCTTCCTCTTCAGGATAGAAGCAAGTAAAGTAAGACACGAATAATACAGAAAGTGGGATAAGTCGAGGAGGGCACAAGTCCTCCAATTTGATTGCAGCGTCATTGAGCAAGCCAGGTTGTCATGTCGGAGCGAAATGACGGTTGCGACGCCACTGGTGAGCGCATCCGAGCCAGAAGAGAGCACGCATAACGTAGATGCAACGCTCCGCGGCTCTGGATCGCCGAAGGCGCGCTTCTCCGCAAGAAACGGAGGTGAAGGGGGCACGCCAGGGACCACGAAGAGGGGCCTGAAGAGCGCTGGGGGAAGAGGTCGACCGGGATAAACATCTGAGCCCCGCCCGGCACCCGAGGCTGCACCTTTTGTTGCTCCTTTTCATCGTCTCTCTTCTACTTCTTCCTCTGCGTCTTCTTCTCCTCGTGGCGGAACCTTCAGCCCGTTCCTCCTCTTCTTCTTCTTCTTCTTCTTCTTCTTCTTCCACTGCTATTCCCTCACCGCTCCGCTGCCATTATTGATCACAGATGCGGCTCGCGAGTGTCGATACGTAGCATTTCACGCGTACAGCGCTTTATGGCGTTCCGCCTTTATCTGGTTTCCTTAATTGTATTTCGTTTCCCGACCTTTATTCGGGGTTGATTAACGTTGTCGGCGGACGGTTCACTTGACCCCAGGTTGAACGGCTGCTGGGATTCCATTGGGAAGTGCGACTGGGGAAATATTTGGTGTTGGATAGTCTCCGTTGGTTCCTTAGTTGCGCAATAGTAGGTACCTGTTGCAGAATGTTATTTTCCCGATGGAAACTTGCGTGTATTGTTTCTCGCAAGGATTAAACTTCGGTGATCCATAGAAACTTACAAGAGGACACGAATTGTCCAACTTTGATTTTGACGTGCTTTTGCAGAATGGTAGCAGACCGATCCCTAATGATATAAAATAATAGGTGTAGATATTCAATACCTAAGTTTCATTATATAAACCATTAAAGTTCCATACCTTGATCGTCACGTCCCGTCACGAACCATCAACGTCACTTTTTCGTAACCAGTCTGCAGCTTTCCAGTCGATCTAATCCAAATTAGACCGCATACACCAATATATAAAAATATGTTGAAGCATTCATCGCGGGGAATATTCTGCAATTTAAACCAAGTTGCTTTCCCAGAAGAAATAAAAAGTGCCGGTGTGAGAAACAATCGTTTATCGCATCGACTATACAAAATTAAATCACTTTCCAGAACTATCCCGCTTTTTCAAACGTCGTCAAACATCATCATCCTCGACGCAGACGTTAATCTCCCCCTTATCAAACCCTGGCTTCATCGTGTTCCCGAGCACCTCGCCCTGTGCCTCCCTGAACGGAGACAAACCAGGCGCCTCGACCGACTCATCCCGCCTAAAAACCGAACGGCGCATCAGCCTCGAATCAATCTCCCATGCGAGCGAGCAAACACTCAGGATTACCTCGAAGCCGCGAGCCTCCTCGAATACCGCTCCGCCCGATGAAATCAGAAATCCATCAGGAGACGGTTTTTTGCAGATCAACGAGCATTCGTTGCGCATCGAAGGAGGCTACGTTTATCGACCCGTGATTCCCATCCAGCGGATCGCCGCGCGGGATTTGTACCACTTACGGCCGATAACAAGCCTTTCTGATTAAAGTTTATTGCCTCGGCGGTGTATCAGATAAGGGCTTCCGTGTTTCTTGTCCCGGGATGATCGGATTGCGCGCCATTGAGGAGTGGTGCCCGCGTCCTAGACCTGGAAACCACCGGCTACCTTGAGAAAACCAGCCGCTGACACACGTCGTCCGTCCGGCAGCGAAACTTCCTCGCCCTGGCCTGTGCCCCCCTTCGCCGCGGCGTGCCGCTTCCTCGCGCCGCATCCTCCGCGGTTCGACCTGGTATTGAATAGTTTACGGCTTCTAAATAAGCGGGGCCCACCCGTTCCCAAACAATTTGCTCATGCCGCGGATTGCTCGTAAATAAAGGTAATCTATTCCACCCGGAAGATAAAAATCGCGGCCGGGGTTGGGCTGGCGGCAGGAGCGAGATGGAGACTGGGTCGAAGGAAGACGTTGAAATGGAGGAACGCCGGGCCGTGTATCGCGGCGGGTGAACGATCCTCCAGTTATTCATTTTTACGCCGCTCATTGGCCGGACTTTACGAGGCAAAAATGGTGAAATTGCACTTTGTGCGCGCTGCGTGCCCGCTCCCTCTTTCACTCTTTATCCCTTTCTGGCTTTCTTTTCCCTTATTCGCGCGGCCTACTCCTCAGCGCTTGGAGCTCTGGTACCTTCGGCGAACGTGTTCCCGAGAAAGTTTTGAATTATCCCTGGATGTTCTATGGTTAATCGGTGGTGGATTGGGGATGCTGCTGATGGGTGGTTAGTTGGGGTGTTTGGAAAGGCACGAAGGTGTTACTGAGGAGTGGGTTGACTCAGATGAAGAACTTAGTGATGGCAGTGGTGCGGGGTGTGGTAGAAGCTAGTGTATGTTTATATGAATAGGCATTTGCATCAATTGGACTTCTTGTAAGGAGAGTGTCCCAGGTGTCCGCCTCCGATTGCTTTGAATTTGGAATACGTTTTAGAGGACAGAAAAATAAGAAACAGGTGTCTTTTTATTTTGGCCTGTTTGCATGTTCAGAGAGTGAAACCACCCCTCAAATTTCATGAGAATAGGTTTTTTAATTTTTTGAATTTAATTTAATTACAAATAGACACAATTAATTGGCACAATTAATTACAGAAATGAGGCAGAGAACGGACGCATATTTAGAAATAAAGACAAAGATATAAAAGAGAGAAGAAAAAGAAAAAAGAAAAGCATGAATATACAATGTGAGACGTAGTCGTAGTGTACAATCAGCGCAGCAGGCGTAGAAGCTTTGTACGGATCTTATCTATTGAGTCGGAGAAAAAATCAAGTTGGTCGTGATAAGAATTAGCAATGCTACAGATACGGTCGATACAGTTTTGTTTGCCATAGAGGGTTCGATGAGTTTTTACATAAAAAAAATGACGGTCCCTTAGACTCTTAGTGGTTGCATTGACGTTGAGTTGATTTAGTATGAGTTGATAATTTATTCAACTATTTATCACGTTAAGTAAAAAGGTCAGGTTTGATACAATCTTTCTGCTTTCAAGAGTTAACCAATTTAGTTTGGATAGGTGGTGCCATCCTCTGATTGCTTTGGTTTCTGGCCAACGCAATCTTATAACGAAATCTTATAACTTTGAGGGGTGGTTTCATCCCCTAAACATGCAAAGAGGCCAAAATAAAAAGACACCTGTTTCTTATTTGTCTGTCCTCTAAAATATATCCGAAAACCAAAGCAATCGGAGACGATACCTTAAAATCTTGTAAATTCGAGGGGTGGTTTCATCCCCTAAACATGCAAAGAGGCCAAAATAAAAAGACACCTGTTTCTTATTTGTCTGTCCTCTGAAGCATATCCAAAAACCTAAGTAATCGGAGATGAACACCTGAAAATCTCATAACTTCGAGGGATGGTTTCACCCCCTAAATATGAAAACAGGTCACTATAAAAAAACACGTATATATCTTAGATTTCGGTCCTCTAAAACATATCCAAATTTCAAAGCAATCGGAGACGAACACTTTAAAATCTTGTAAATTTGAGGGGTGGTTTCATCCCCTAAACATGCAAAGAGGCCAAAATGAAAAGACCCCAGTTTCTTATTTTTCTGTCCTCTAAAGCATATCAAAAAACCTAAGTAATCGGAGATGAACACCTGAAAATCTTGTAAATTTGAGGGGTGGTTTCATCCCCTAAACGTGCAAAGAGGCCAAAATAAAAAGACACCTGCTTCTTATTTGTCTGTCCTCTAAAGCATATCCAAAAACCTAAGTAATCGGAGATTACTGAAAACCTGAAAATCTTATAACATTGAGGGGTGGCTTTACCCCCTAAATATGAAAACAGGTCACTATAAAAGACACGTATATATTTTAGATTTCGGTCCTCTAAAACATATCCAAATTTCAAAGCAATCGGAGGCGGATACCTGGGATACTCTCCTTGTTAATATAATCATTACATCCCCACCTTATTATTAAAAGCTTGCAAAATAAGAGACACGTGTCAGAATGCAATTAACTCTAACAGTCTAAACTAAATTGACCGTGTCTATACTATTCGCATTGCAAGTCAACTCTTAACTGATGAGATGGAACCTTTGATCCCTAAGTGGTGAGGTGGAGTCTAACATACCCCAATTTTTATTTCCATTTACACAGTCGAATTTTTAGCATAAAAGAGTCCCAGTATATTTCTCCACACCTACCACCATTTATCTCCAGACACTCATAACACCTCAAAAATTATTACAACTCACATTTGTATCACCCTGCCACCAGTTACATCTCACCTAACACATCTCACAATCACAAACAAATCTTTCAGTTCCCTTCCTCTCCATACTCACTAAGTAGTCACACCTACAAATTACATTCAATGCTTCCTCGCAATTACAAAGAAACTCTCTCCATCTTCGCCACACAATTGAAAACCCCTTCAACCACGGCACTAGTCATTCGTCGCTCCGCTGATCCCCCGGAATTCGCGGGCCTCTCTTGATATCACCTACCACTACCACAGCAAGATCATATCGTCCACGATACCTGCTACGCTACTCTGTTTACCCTGTTTACCAGTTTTACGACTGTTTCTGGTATTCCACTACGCCGTGTGTCGACAGCATCCCGCCAGTAACGTCGCCGTTAAGGCGCCAGATAGATATCAGTCGAATATCATCCTTTTAGTAGCTGGAACAGACTCCACCGCGGTAGAACGTCGCCCCTAATAACATCTGACATTCCTAGCGCTGCTCCTCTCAATTATTACTAGGCCCTAGTAATATCCTCACGCTTAACGCGTCCCGATGACGAATTTACGATGCTCCCTCTTTATGTGTTTTGTTTCGGAGGCCCCTTACGCTCGATGAAATTGTATTAAATTGGGCAATCCCGTAGATTTACACGCGACCGTGCCTATAAAGACAGAGCAGCAGGGGAAATTAGGTGGACGCCAGTGGTAGAAACGTTAATAGGTAAGACGCCGTGGAATTCCCTGGGATCGATGGTGTTTTCATATCTCTGGTATAAAACAGCCTAGCGGAGGGAATTTCTGACACCTTCGTGGACGTAGAACTTTCCACAGTTAATTAAGAGTCTGTTTATCGGCCGACGCGTTAACAGGTTACAGTGGGAAGCAATAAAATCGGTCGATAATCCGCTTGGTTTTCTGAAAACGCCTTCCGTGCGTCGCGTCCTGGATCTTTCCGAGAATTATTCATCGTAAAACGTCGATTTTATCGTAGTGACATGCGATCGATGACAACTACCATGTAACTGGCTGACGTTTGGATTAAAATTCAGTGGTTAATTGCAGATTTCTAATGAAATAAAAAATCGAGGATGGAAGAAGTTTGACCACATTTTGCCACGAATATGTCAATGTTTGAAGTTAATTGGTTGATAGTTGCAAAATGTACTCTTATGCAAAGTGCAATTGATCAGTGATTAAGTTTTTATTAAGGGGTTATATCTAGTCAGGCGGCCGAAAAGAGGCGAATATTTGTGAATTTTCTTGAAGAAGTGGAAGCGTATATTTTTTACAAAACTTTTTGCGCTTAAAAGAGCAACATTTAAAGAACATTTGGTAATTTTTTCGTGGAAAAATATTTACGTTTATAATAAAGTAACAACCGACATCCAAGAAGCATTTTTAAAAATTTGGTTTTGCGGTGAACACTGCAAATAAATTGCGGTGAACACTAAAATAAAAAAAACAAAAAAGGTTTCGTTAGTATATTAATGTATCTTTCGACTGACGGAGAGAATTTTCCGAAATATTAATTAAAAACAAAATGGCAGGTATTTAAAGTTGAAATCCTGATTTTTTCGTGAAAATATCACGCGAAAGAAATGCTTCTTGGATGTCGGTTGTTACTTTATTATAAACGTAAACATTTTTCTACGAAAAAATTACCAAATGTTCTTTAAATGCTGCTCTTTTAAGCGCAAAAAGTTTTGTGAAAATATACGCTTCCGCTTTTTCAAAAAAAATTCACAAATACTCGCCTCTTTCCAGCCGCCTGACTAGGTATAACCCCTTAAAGACTACTATGATTCTGATAGTATTTTGTTTTCTATTTCGATTTACCACGAAAGGTAAAATTAATGCATAAACTTTGCAGAGTTAACACGTACACCATTCAGCGACTCGTAATAGCTCAGTAGCTTTCAGGTCTTTCACGTTTCTCACTGATTAAATCTAAAGTTCCTCGTTTTAGCTCGTGGCACGCTAGTAGCGTGAACTTGTCATGCACGAACAAGTGGACGTGCAGAGGGAACACGGACGATAACGCACTGTAAAGTGTCTAATCAGTTAATTGTCGCTGGAAGCGGCTCAATTCCATTCATGTATCTTGACCTGTTCCCCGGGACCTTTAGACTTGCGTAGATACGAAGAATTGGTAATTAAATTTTAGGAATCTTGAAGCATTCGATTGTGTAATAGTCTGATAAGCTGACTATTGTGCAACTGGTGTCTGTGAATTTAGCTAGAAATTGGGAGTGAATGATCTCAAAGCTATGTGACTGAATAATCTAAAGTGAACTTTTTGTTTTGGTGAGTGCGCTGATAACGCTTGACAACTACTTTCCCCTGTACCATTTGGCTGTTGCATTTTTGTATAAATATTTGGTGACTGTGGGGAAACTATCTTTAGATTTAGGACGTAGAATTTCAGGACTTTATGTACTCTAAATTAGGACATGAAATTTTATGTAAATGGAATGAAGTTGCCAGAGGAAACTCGAATCTGTTAGAAGTTTGCTTCTCAATGATGGGGTGCAGGATGCGTCTACTATCGTCTGACACAATTCATAAAAGTTCTATGAGAAAATTGTAATCTGTAGTGACTCTGTTCACACTTTGCACGATTTATCTCCAAAAAAGTCAAGAAATTACACATCAAACTACATTCCACGCCCACTAAAGGGTTACCCTCAAAATTTTGGAAGATTGGTTTTTAGCATTTTCGCATATTCCACTAGCTTTCCTACGTATTTTAAGCGCAACCGGAGCCCGAAATTCCAAAAAATGAAGGAATTACAGCCAAAAATGTACGAGCCTGCACATGAGAGCGGATAACTTTAAACGCGATTTCCCAGAATCTACGTTTTCCAAAAAGGTGAATATAAAATCTCGAAAACCGCTTCAACGATTTGAATGCAAATTTACAGGGAGATGCAGGAAACTATTCCCCATAATGTGTCGGGAGCACATTTTGAATATAAATTCTTAAAAAGAAGATAAAAAATATTTTTCCTACAAGAAAGGGATAAAATCATATACATCAGCATAAAAATTTTATTAATTTCTTTATCAAAATATTGCTTCCAACACAAGATGGAAACTATCTTACAGATTATAAAAATGCCTTTACTTTGTGCTTTAGGTAATTCCCTGTCCGAAATCGTGTTCATCACATTTAAATTTACAATTTTTTTCGTGTAAATATATTTAACCTTTTTTATGCCTTAAAGTCAACGAAATGACGATTACAAATCATAACAAAAATGATCTCTATATTAATTTCTTACTTCAGAATATGCGTTTGAAGATGGGCCTGATTTTTAGCTGTTGAGGGTAACCTACCCCCTTAAGGGGTGTTCCCCGTGTGACGGCTGAAAAGAACTTAATTTTTCGGGAATAAAAAAAGAAACAAATATTGCACGTTTGTAACTTAATTCCATCACCTTTTAAGACTATACAAAAATTATTGCTCCTATTTCGCTATAAAGGATATACTTTCTTACAATTTTTTTTATTACAGTCTTAAATACTTGTTTCTTGTTTTAATTCCCCAAAAATTAAATTTTTTTTCAGCCGTCACACTAGGAAGACCTCTTAACGAGTTCAATCCCTTTCAAACCAAGCATCCTAACACTGTTTCCAACTAGGGATTGCAAACCGGTAAATCGGTAAATCGGTTTGAAGTTTTTTTTCACTGATAACGTAGAAGATTTCGACGGAATTATGCGCTACATATATGCGCTACATTGCTATACACACAATTTTTACCGGTAATTCGCCAAATTTTCACATAAATCGCTTTACCGGTAAATATCGAGAAATACATAATTTATCGAATTACCGGTAAAAATTGTATGTATAGCAATGTAGCGCATATATGTAGCGCATAATTCCGTCGATATCTTCTACGTTATCAGTGAAAAAAAAACTTGAAACCGATTTACAGATTTACCAGTTTGCAATCCCTATTCCCAACTTACCTCAACCTTCCACATCCCGAGTTCTACTCCCGCAGTGGCATTTTCACAGAACCACACCTTCCACGAAATCCCGCACCGAGCGCGAAGCGGCTTTTCACAATTGTTTCACATCGTTGCGCGTCGCGGCGGCGACGGAAACGTGACACTAACTGGATTACACGTCGAACGCGTGGCCCGTCCATTTTAATTACACGTCGACCACACTTTGCAGGCATCGACCAGGAGCGATATAATTAACGAGCCTCTGGAACAGCTTGCGTAACCGGCGTGCAACGGAAGCAAACGCTTTTTAGAGGGCCCCAGCGTGGAAAAAGAAGGCCTCGTCGATTAATCCCCGAACGACGGTGTCCGCGATTTTTACGGGGCTCGCGCTCGACACCCCGTTTCCTTGACCTTTCAAGTGCACGCTTATCCTCCTGACCTTTGCCTCCGCTGATTCATCGGCGTCCGACGGTGTTACCTCGGCTCCTATAACCGTGCGTGTTCACATTTATCATCCCATTTATCGTTTCGCACCGGGCGCGATATTAATCGGCGAGAACACGGGCCACATCGGGATTCAAAACGGAAAGAAGCTCGCCCCCTAACTGATTTCCTGCCCCGCCAATCCCGCAACGCCAGAGGCACGCTGCTGCCTTCACTTCCGGTTCTTTGGCATTCCATCTGCGGAGAGGCTTGTAGCTGCTCGAAACGTTTTGCCATTGTGGTGATAAGAGGGATTGTTCGGGTAATTGGAACGTGTGTGAATTTTGCATTGTGAAGGTGTTGGGAACGTGGTAAATGGTACCAATCCCACACAGCTCCGTAACATTGCAACAACGTCTCTGCAATGACGTGGTGCAAGATTGCAATGTTGCACCAAAATATTGCAGAGATGTTGCAGGTTCAATCCTATGTCCGCCTTCGCAATATTGCAGGTGTGTATTTTTGCAAAGTTGCGGCAATATTACAAATATGTAGTCCTGCAACGTTCCGGCAATGATTCTGCAACGTAACGGCAAAATCATTGCCAGTGGAACATTGCACGTCGATGTGCGCGCAATATTGCAGAAATATTGTAGGATCGTTGCCACTGGAACATTGCAGTGGCAACGTGTGCGCAATATTGCAGAAATATTGTAGGATCGTTGCCATTGGAACATTGCAGTGGCAACGTGTGCGCAATACTCCTGCAATATTGCAAGAACGTTGCCACTGGAACATTGCACGTCGATGTGTGCGCAATATTACAGAAATATTGTAGGATCGTTGCCACTGGAACATTGCAGTGGCAACGTGTGCGCAATATTCCTGCAATATTGCACGAACTTTGCCACTCAAATATTGCACGTCGATATTGTAGCATTGTTCCTGCAGTATTGCAATGCAACCTGCAATAATAACGTTCCTGCAATACTCTTGCAACGAAGTGTGCTGTATGGATAAAAATATGTGTTTAGAACAGTGTACATTTTCTTGTGAATCGGCTAGCTTTGTGTGTAGAATAATTAATATTATTTTTCATTTTCTGTGCCTCGTATTTTTTAAATCGAAAATGGAACTATGACTTGGTAGTTTTAATAATTGTATGCTGTAAAAGTTATTCTATGGGTTGGTAATTTCTTACAAAATAAGGATCATGGAATTATGTCACAGATCCATGCTGCGTTTGACTAAGTAATTATTTGTTATTTAGAGCTGGTAGCTTTCTGCTTAACTAGGTCCATATGATACTTTGCAGATATACTGATTTTATTCAGTATTGTATTATATTCAAATAAGGATAAGGGTTAAGATTTAATGGATAATATATATGGAAGATTTCCTGCAGAATTTTGCCTGATTTTCTATTTTTTGGGATATCTCACTTATGTGTATTTTAGAAGAGCATCTTGTTTCAAACAGCTTTTGCAATTTTACCGTCAACAGGGCCGATGCAACTCAGAATTATATATACACACGTGCATTCGGGAGACGTGAGTATTTTACGCCAGCCTCGCTTAAATTTTCACTCCCTGTCAGAATTTACATAATTCTCCCTGAAAAGTGTTCAGGATTGCCCAGACTCGAGAAGACAAACGTGTTTTCGCATTATCTTAAGAGCCTGGGCAAGTAGTAAATAATAAAACACATAGCATTCGTCTCTTATACTCACCTTCATCGAACGAGGTATTTAATTAACTAAAACCCTGGCGCGTCGCTGGGACGACCTTTTCCTGCGTGCTGAACATTCGTGTAAATTGCATCGAAATTAGCCGTACGTTACGAGAGCAGCCTCGTTTCTCTTGGCGCGGGCAAAAAAACTCGCGTGGTTCAGCGTGGTTTCGTTTAAAAGCCATGAAACTTTTTCACCGGAACTTTACGCTCCTGAATGGAGAAACGCGAGTCCTCGACCCCTTACGCGCCTCGCGTCCTGGCGAGTTTTACGTTAATGAATTCTGTGACGTGCTCCGCGGCCATTTTTTCCATGGGACGCTGTCCGACGCGTTAACGACGTACAAGGTGTTCAAAAGAAACGATTCGGAACTTGGAGTGTCTTAAATCTAGTGTCCACTAAATTAATTGGGGGTTTAGTGTAATATCTATGTGAGGTGTTAGGTATTTAGTGGAATACTGAAATAAGGTATTAGGTTTATAGTGTATTACCTGAATAAGGTATTAGGTATTTAGTGTGTTACTTAAAGAAGTGCAATATTAGGTATTTAGTGTATTACCTAAATATGGTATTAGATACTTAGTGTAATACATATCTAAGGTATTAGGTAATTACTGTAATGCCTAAATAGGTATTAGGTATTTAGTGTAATACATAAATAAGGTATTAGGTTTATAGTGTATTACCTGAATAAGGTATTAGGTATTTAGTGTGTTACTTAAAGAAATACAATATTAGGTATTTAGTGTAATACCTAAATAAGGTATTAGATACTTAGTGTAATACCTATCTAAGGTATTAGGTAATTACTGTAATGCCTAAATAGCTATTAGGTATTTAGTGTAATACATAAATAAGGTTTTAGGTTTATAGTGTATTACCTGAATAAGGTATTAGGCATTTACTGTATTACTTAAAGAAGTACAGTATTAGGTATTTAGTGTAATACCTAAATAAGGTATTAGATACTTAGTGTAATACCTATCTAAGGTATTAGGTAATTAGTGTAATGCCTAAATAGGTATTAGGTATTTGGTGTAATACATAAATAAGGTATTAGTTATATAGTGCAATACCTGAATAAGGTATTAGGTATTTAGTGTGTTACTTAAAGAAGTACAGTATTAGGTATTTAGTGTAATACCTATCTAAGGTATTAGGTAATTAGTGTAATGCCTAAATAGGTATTAGGTATTTAGTGTAATACCTAAATAAGGTATTAGATACTTAGTGTAATACCTATCTAAGGTATTAGGTAATTACTGTAATGCCTAAAGAGGTATTAGGTATTTAGTGTAATACATAAATAAGGTATTAGGTAATTACTGTAATGCCTAAAGAGGTATTAGGTATTTAGTGTAATACATAAATAAGGTATTAGTTATATAGTGCAATACCTAATTAAGGTACATATTAGGTATTTAGAGTACTACCTAAATAATTTAGCAGACCACTAGATTTAAGATTACATATTTAGTTCCTTGGTGTAATACTTAAATAATTTAGTGGACACTAAATTTAAGCCACTTCAAATCCCGAATCATTTTTTTCGGACATCCTGTACACCGTTAACGCCTTGTTTACCGTCCGATGGAAAAAGTGGCCACAACCAAATGGGTCACAGAATCCATTCACCTAAATTATTTAGGTGCTTAGTGTGTAAAGAAATGCTTAGGGCATATATATCGAAGAATTAATATTGTTGACGTTGAAAGTGGTTTCTGGCTTCGTTGAGGCTGGTGACTTATTTACTTGTGAAGAAAGAAGGATAATATTGTAATGCTATTGAATACAGGAATATGTTTGATGATTGTATTCAGTTGATATTGAAAGTAATTTCTTTTTAAATGTTATATTAAAATCTTGGAATACTGGAAGGATGAATACTGCCTTGGTGTGGCAAGTAGAAAGTACCTGCAAAAGACAGACAGGGAATTATTGAACGAGTGCGTGATTTCTTGGTATGAAGTTCTGAAGATGTTGGCGGATATAGAAAAACACATGGGGCACATCTTGTACACGTTACAGAAAGAATTTAGTAAAACGCACATTTGTTTAACCCTTCGTTGACACTCTGGGCGCGAGCTACCCATAAGCTTTTGATGCTCTGTACCTTCTATATGCAAAAAAAATATATTTTTTCCAAGGCTGATTACAGATAATTTTTTTCTCAAACTATTATATCTGAACAACAACTCTGTAGATGTTTAGCTTCTAATATTGAAATTTGTAAAAGTTACAATTTTTTAAAGATTCCGTTCCTTTTTAATTAAAAATTATATTTAAATAATTGAACAACGAGCAATTTTTACGAATTTACTATATTTACGGAAAATATTTGCTTCAAACTTATAAATATGGAAGGATACTTCATCCTTAAAAAAAATGGATTTAATTGTATATACTTTTTATTAAGTTACTATAATGAAAACTTCGAAATCAATTTTCCTGAAATGGCATTTTCGCGTATGTGCGCTTTTTCCCTCAAATGCCTCAATTATACTTATCGTTCTCCTCCAACCAACCCAATATCTCTAAAATATCCGTTCAAATGGAGCAGTCACGGATAACCGAGCACTCGTTCAACCGATACACGTGTAATCGACATCCCACACTAATCCAAAAAACGAGCGCCTCAACTCATTCGCGGAGAGCCTGGCGACGCCGTAATATCGGCAGCCACTCCGTGAATCCCGTCCTATCAGCGTCGCCGATATCCTCTCCCCTTCATAGCTCATTAAGGCCGCGTCGCGTGTTTACCGCATACATCATAATAAAAATTCCGTAAAGCAGGTGCCCGTTATCGTTTTTACGCCTCCGAGCGCCAGCCAGCTATCCCCTTCCTGCTTGCCCCGTCCTCCTCCGGCCTTTAAACGCGGGTCGCTTTTAAAGGCAAATTAAATACGGGCGCAACAAATTACGCGGCGGAGCGAAGCTCCTCGTAAATCAAACGGCCAATAAAACGTCCCTCGAAACGGCTCGAAAAATCCGTCGGGGCCAGCGCGGGGCGCCCCGCTCGCCCCGGAAGAGCACCACGGCGAAGAAGAACCTCGCGAGGCGGGCCGGCGAGGGGAGCGCGGGGTGGCCGGCGGAGAGCGAGAGAAGAGTGTCTTTTTAGTGCCCGACTGGACGTCTCAATTAAATCCTCGAAATCATCATCGCGGGGCCAGCGTCCGTCGTCTTCCTCGTCACCGGGCCCCCGTTTCGTCGGCGAGCGTAAATTTCTCGGCACAACGGGACCGTGACGTCCGCGTGCGCGACTGTGGGGCCCCGGGGCAGGAGGGGGTCGCCGGTGCCTCGACCTTGCATCGCGTCGTTTCGCGTAGAACAAGCCCGGCTCGGTGAAATATCGGGTTGTAACGGTGGAAATGTCTGCTCTTAAGCTGAAAGCAGGGTACGGACGCCTCTCCCCTCTGCTTTCGAGTCTATTAATCGAAATGTTCAATCTCGCCGGGCCCTGGGAGAATAGTTGTAATGGACCCCGGGATCCCCGGGTCTCGTGGATTCTGATAAACCGCGCTGCTTCGCGGCGGGGAACTTTTCTGTTGCTCGGAAAATTGTTAGGGTAATAGAGCGGTGGACGGTGAGAGATCGATCCGGAGAGGCTGAGTGATACGAGGATATCTGAGCACCGGGGATTTGTGGAGCCGCGGAAGAGATTCATGGCCGAGGATCGTCGCGAAGGAGGATGCGATAATTCATAGGCACAGATGAATCCTGTTTCTCGGTCATGTTTTGATGGAAAATTCTAACGCCGCGGTGCGCCAGCAGGTGATTTACTTGGCTGTGAAGAGGAATAATGGGCGAGGTGGACTTGCTGTATGCTGAAATCGGGTTTGATGGCAGAGCAATGAGAAGGGTTTGGCGGGAGCTTTTCGGAGGAGCTTCGGTTTGCTTTGAATCGGGATGCCTCGGCTATGAGGATTACAGTGCTCGGGAACGCTGTAATCATCGCTGGGAAATATGATGATTGGAGACTGGGGTATGAATTAGGATTGATTCTTCTGGCGCGCGAGGAGTCTTTCATGAAGGATCCCTAAAAAAGTGGGGCATTATTAGGGGCACCTACACTCTTCTAATTTAGTTCTCTGCGTGATCATTGAAAGTGTTAGCTTTGGAGTGTAATTACTCCACTTGCTGATAGTCTGCGGCTCTGCTACTAGCTATGGGTTTATTAAAGAGGGCTAGTTCTTCCGCGAAATAGCAACCACTGAATTAGTCATATTCGGGAATGGGGAGTCATTGTAGGAAATTAATAAGAAGGAACACTATTTTAGCAGAAGCATTCAATCAGAGAAGTAATGCTAACTTCTCGATGCTGGATTCAGGATCCCGCAGTTGCCATCTGCTCGAGCCAGGCAGCAATAGCGAACCTCTTTGCTAACCCGATTCTCCATTATTTCTATTTCCGTTCGCCATCGCGGCCGAGCCTTTCCACAGCCCGGGGAGTAAGCAGCGTTTTCAATGTTCTCCATTAACGTGGGCAAAGCCGTACACAGCATACATGGAAGCGGGTTCTGAGTGGCGGCAGATCTCGAATAACCCGGCCCCGTGGCGTGGAAGAGAAAGGGAGGAAAGTTCCAGTTCGATCAGAGGCCCCGATGTACAAAAGGCACCTCGTTATCAGCTGGTCCCATCTTATCAGGCTGAACCGGCACGGCCGATAAATCATCCGAGTCCTTGGCGGGGCACCTTTAATTACCGGGCGTGCATCAGGAGGAAAAAAATATGAAGACGTAATACGTTATCCGGCTGCCTCTCTTCGTGCCTACCGGTAGATAGGGAGGCCGGTCCAGTTGATGCCGAGAGGCGTTGCTCATAAATAATGAACACGTATTCATGAACGCCACTGGTTACTTCAACTCCGAAGATGAGCTATGGGCTAGCTACGGCTTCCAGTACCCGCGGGACGCCTCGAACCCCCTCGATTTCGACTGGATCGCCTCCCGTCACTGGCCGTTTCTTGTCATATGTAGATCAGGTGGATGCGCGCGTCCCGGCCGGGTGAGGTGGAGACGGGAAAATGGTCGTTTAGTTGCCGCTGATGGGAGGATGCTCGGAGTTATTTGACGTGGATGCGGATTAGTGAATGTGGATCAGGCGGGTGTGTTGGTTGCGGCTGAGAAAGAGGCGGGAGGACGGGTGTTTAATTGCTTTGGATGGGAAGGTGATCAGAGGATTAGATATGTGGAGTAGAGGAGGCTGGGGTTTCCGAGGGCCAGACAAGTTTAATGGTGGCTTAATGGGTGAAGAGGAAGTGGAAATGTGGTTGCTCAGTTGAAGGAGATCACTGACAGGTTACGCGTTCGCGAGTGTTATAGATGTATCAGGTTTTATCAGCGGCTTTGACCACAATTAGCTATACTGGTTAAAAAGGAAGAGGAGATGGAAAGATGGTGGTGCTGTTGTTCAGAGCAGCAGGAATCAGGTAGAGCTGCTTTATCTTGAACCAGAAAGCGTATAAAGTGTCGTGTTAGTCAACTTTTTGTTAGTCATGAGTTATAGTGGATGCTACACAGGTGTAAGGATACGTTCTGGGCAGATGGAGGTACTTCAGTCGATGAGGAAAGGGAAATGTTCCTTGGTTGTTTGACAACCCGGATTGGAGCAGCAGGAAATCATGAAACAGACACTATTGCTTATAAATTAAATTCTGCGCATCTGGGCGGAGTACCTAAACAACTACAGGAGTCTCCGCTGCACACATACCAGATCATTCAATCATAAAACTTATAAAACCCACTATCCTATGACGGATAGATCAAACCTTCCCACCTGAACGGCCTCAAACACCGCTCCACATCGTCAAACGTGAAACCCTCAACTATTCACCTCTATCCACTCCATCAGACATCAGTCTTTGCCATAAAATCAATCTCCCAACAATCTCCAACTACCCCAAACCGATCCCCTAGCCCGGCCCAGCGACACTCGCCCGCCGTTGGCGATGATCATAGTTAATCGCGCGGCGGTCTGGCCAGGTACGGCAGTCGGTCCGATTGACGGTAATCTTTCGCATCGACGCGGCCCGGCGATTACTACGTCGCCAGGACAGAGGGGACGGGGTCGATGGACCGTTTAATCGCAGCCAGGGCCGCGAAAGAAGATGGCCGAGGTGGTAATCGTCAGCTCCGGAAGCTGGCCGATCAGGCCAGATAGGACGGGGCGATGTAACGCCCCGGCCATCGGTGGACGTTGGCCGACGTCGTTGCCTCTCTCGAATAATCTCGAGGCGAACGGATATCTAAACGAGGACCTTGAAGCAATCCCCCGAGGCGGTGGTACGGCGTACATATGTACAGCCGGAGCGGACGTATGGAAGTCGGAGTGCTCGCCGAGTGATATATATCGGCCGCGATATATCGCCCTCGATGGCCGGGCCTCGATCTTCGGACCGCTGGCGAGGAGAGAGGGAGGACGCTGGCCCTTGTAGAAGGCGATCTCCACGCACTCGTTGCAAAACAACACGCCACCACGCCCTCGTGAAACAATGTGATGGTTAACCTAACAAGCTCTCATCCGTGCCTCGTTCACGTGCCTCGGTTACCCTACCGTGGTGCACGGTTGCAGGCTCGTTTCGCCGTCCTGGGCCCAGCCTCGCCACGGAATAGACGCCTAGGGCAAACACTTCCAGGACACCGCCTCTGCGCGCCGATATTCCACCGGCGATAACGACGTTGCGACACACGCGCGAGTCAAGTCGTGGGACCGCGGGGTTATGGGTCCGTGCTGGCGGGGACGACCGCTGCTGCCTTTGGTGACGAGGCTCGTTGCGCTCCTTTTTGCCCAGGTGTAATTGAAGGGGTGTTGTGTTTCGGCGTTGGAACGGGTTTCGCGATCGGTTCGGGGAACCGAAGTTTGAATATCGGTGCTGGGACGGGCTGTGGTCCACGTCGCCGGTGGAATTGCGGGTTGGGGCGAGGATCGTGCGGGGAATGCCCGCGAGCTTGTGTTCTTCAGGGTTCATCAAGTGATCAACGTCAATTCGTTATAGGTTAGAGCTTGTAAATGGCACTGAGCGGTGAAGGGTGTAGGCTAATGTCGTATGGTGCTGAGGAACATGTGGGATTTGGGTTTATTTTTAGTTAATGTTGGAATTTTTATTTGCTTTGTTTAGTCGAGGATTTGGTACACCTTGGATTTTATGCAGTAGTGGAAGTACTTGAAGTCGTGGTCTTCGTGTTGTGATTATGGAGAGATTATACCCAGTCGTCCCCTAGCGCGCAAAAATGGTTGGATCATTGATCACCACGTTGGTAGGTCGCAGCAATTGTTCGCAAACCCCATTCACATACCCCATTCGGGGAAACAAGGTATTCTTGTCTTGTTTTATCGATATACTGTCCGCCTAGACGAAACGCAACTCCACTCAGCTAGAGACGTAAAGAAAGACGTAGTTAGACAGCATACGACGTTCCTGGACGACGAGTCGGTGGACAATCTGCCATCAGGTTGTAGCCAGGATCGTTGGAAACGCCTGGAATTCAATACCCTTCTGTTCCTCCGGAGGATCCAAATATGGAACTCGGAGAGGATCTTTGTAGGGAGCCATAGCCGGCGGTGGAAACACGAAAGCGCCGCATATGTCTTTTGTCTGAACAACAATGAAATCTAAATGAAGGAATCACTTTCGCTTCTGTAAGAGCATTTTCACTGCTTTCGAATTTCTGCATCTGCATTTCCATGTACAGACCACTTCGGATCATTCTCACTCTTCGTGATTGTCCTGTATTAACGAGGTAACCAGGAGTGCATTGCTATTCAGTCTTGAGAATTATATACCTTTTACGGGTGATATAATATTCTTAACAAAAGCAAGAAAGAATTTTTAAAAATAATGCTGTTTAGCCACCGGCAGTTTTTATTTAAACCTTTAGGTTGGTATCTCAGCTCTACTTTTTGAAAGTAGTTTAAGAAAGGTTATCCTGTTTGATGTACTCATTGCATGGCTCACACTTTTTATTCTTCAGATTTCTTGATATACGGATATCTAAAGTAGATTATCCATATACAAGATTACAACTTCATTGTAAAACACTATCACAGGATTTAGAAAATGTTAAAAATATCGAACTATGTTTGTCAACCAATGCTACAACGATCTGGTGCCCGTCTCCTCGATACTTGGTACACTACCTTCGATGTCCAGCTTCGAGGAATTACAATTTGAAGGAAAAGCCTAATATTCTCTCATCACTAGCACCTACTACTATTACATAATAAAATATGTCAAATTACTGTAAGGTTCCTAACGTCACACGAGAAGACCAAAAACTACCTGACAGAAACAACCAACCCACCATTCTCTTTCCATCCCCAAAGCGGCCACACTGGACACCAACCCCAATAAAAAAAAGTGAAGAAACTCTTAAAGGCGCCTAAAATGAAATATACAACCAAAAATCATACATAGCATGGTGTCGCTACACGACTCCGTCTCTCCCTCGCGCGCCCGCCGACCGATTCCTCCGCAAAGCCAACATACTCCAGTTCACCGTGCACGGACTCGACTGTTCCCAAGCTCGAAGGGGGCCCCGCGGGCGAAGGAAAATATTATCTTTGGTGGCCCATTGTGAAGTATCACCTACAAAGAACTCCCGCGACAGGTTACTCCGACACCGTGGTCCGCTGCGCTCGTAGTCCTCTTCGGTTTCCTACTCCTTCGTCCTGCATCCTACCACCGCCGTGCCGGCCAGCCACCACCACCATCGCCACCACCAGGGGACCTTTGTCCACCACCACTTGGCTCGGCTACCACCTCCTTGTTCGCTGGCAGCGCGGGGCACCTCGCCATGTGACTGATTCCCCTTCTCCGCAGGTTGACGAGCGGTAGGCCTGCCTACCTGCCGCCCGTTGCCCCGCTCCCATTACGACGCGGACTCTCGCGGCAGGTGCACCAACCTAAGTGCCACTCCGCTTACCTGTGTGTCGTGCCTACCAAGTCAGTGTGTCCGGTGGTCAGGTTCTTCCCTCTCTCTTTTTCTCTTTCCTTCTCCCCCCCTCTCTCTCTCTCTCTCTCTCTCTTTCTCTCTCCCTCTTCCTTCTTTTTCCCTCTTTTTTCCCTCCACCTCTCTATCAACCTCCCCCTTTCTCTGTCTCCACTTCTCACCCCCTACCCCGGCTTCGTCCTTCTCCCTCTGTCTCCGTCTGTCCCCCTGGACGTGGCCTCACGCAGCCCAGCAGTGCGGTGTTGTAGTGTCGTGTCATCCTGCGCTACGTCAACGATCCTCCCGAGCCGCGGTGGCGACGATCGATCGCGTTATCCACTCCGATTCCGTTGGCCCGCCGAGTCGTCTATTGGTGACCCGGTCCCCCCAGGACAGTGTGTCGGGCCCACGCTCCTCCCGCTCGCCCGGATCCACCCAGAGACCCGACAGCGGACAGTCGCTCGAAAGGCCCTGCCGGATCGTTCGCCCGTGGCGCGTAAACAATCGAGGGGAAACGACGACGACGACTCACTCGCGAGTCGCTGATCCAGGTACGGAGCTGCTCAGTGTTTACCGACAAACGCTGGCGTGAGCGCGCGCGCGCCGCCGCCGCCGCCGCCGCTACGAGCTCGTCACGCACGGCCGTTGGACGCCGAACGGGCCTCTCCCCCTCCCCGTCGGTCCTCTCCGATAGGAACGATCGCGGCCCCGTCAGTCGAGGATCGGTGTTTCGCGAGTGTCAGTGATATCGACGGATAGTGCACGGGTTCGCCGGTGGCGAAGTAGAGACTGGTTTCCCCGCGGGCACCCCGGCGGAAAGGGGACAGTGAAGGTGTCAAACGTCCGCGCGACTCCTCATTGACATTTCCGTGACATTTAGTGCGCGCGATTCGAGGCGAGTGCGAGACCACCGTTTCGTGTAACACGCGTGAGAGATCGGCCGGTACCCATCTGGCCGCGACGGGGACCGGAGAAAGTCGGCAGGGCGGGGAAGCGCGTCGATGACGGACCTCCCGTGCCTTATCAGCGCCGCGCACGGCTTATCTAGAGCTATCCGCCCGGCGGGGTCGCCTGCCGCGCGTGCACCTCCCCGATAAAAAGGGGGGCTCGGCGAACTCATCGTCGGGCCGACACCTTCCCGTCACGGCGGCTCTCCGCACGGAGACATGACCTTTAGCGGGACACCGCGTCCGCGCATGAACCACATCTGACGCTCAACAAGTGGCTGTTACACGCTGACGGGCGACAGTCCAAGTTCGCCGCGTGGCGCACGAGGGACGCGCGTTCGAATACTGCGCTGGGCTGCCTTGTTCGCCGAGAGGAACGTGCGCTCGAGGGTTGCTCCTTTGGACGGAAGATCGTTAATCCTGGACCAAACTGGACATACTCGCCGCCACGTCGGGACGTACGGAGTGGAGATGTCCGCGGGTCGCTGAGAGAATGAGGGAGCTGGACACCGAGAGCCCTGTTGTCTGGCCGGCCTGGTGTTATACTGGTGAGTCGATTGATAAAAGCCGTTTCAGGAACTTCTCGATGAGACAGATGAATGATCGGTGGAAGTGGGACAATTTTGATTGGAGGAGGATGGCGTTAGGGTTGGCAGATTCTACTCGACAAACTTCGGTGCAATTCTTATTGCAATCATGTTTGACCACTATTGTTCTGAAAGGGGGACGTAGGGAGCTTGTGGCTCAGTTGTCAGAGAGTAAATAATACGTTGATTCTTGGGGATGGAAGAGATACTAAGGGTGAACTCTGTTCAAAGTGATGAATATAATTGTAGAAAGCCTTTTGACATTTTGAAGCATTCGAGTGATTCGGAGCTATTCCTCAGCGCATGGTCCCTCTATAGGCACACTTTATTAGCTACCCGCGTAGAATAAACTCTCGTTTACACGTCGTTGCCATTCCCGTCGAAGTCTCAGCGGGAACAATGGTTTCGAGTGGCTTTAATAACTCTCAGACACAATGGCAGATAAACCACCAAACTTTACGACGGCCGTAATCGCCAAGGAAGTATCGCGTCTCGTGAACCTCCAACCTAAACTGACATTTATCACCACTAATGTCTCTCAAAATCTCACTGTTCAGCGACTTTGTGTCACCCCGCGCGCACAGTCGTTTCATTGATCTATGAACCTCCACCACGTGCCCGAGTCCCGTTGAATCGCAATCCGTCGTCAAATATTTGTGTTCCCATGATGTCTGGTGTCGCCGGGTATCTTCAGATAATAGCCCGCCCAGAAATCCCTGGCTTTTGGAAGGTAAACCGCGTTATCTGCCACGTTTCACGGATACCGGCGCGTTACACGGGCGCGCAGGCACGAATCGGTTTCCGTAGACGAGCCGCTCTATCAGTGGTACGTGTTGATAGTGGACGAAATTACATCAGGCGTAACAGGATGCTGTCCGCGGTGACGACTTGCCCACAGTTATGAAACACATGTGCGCCAAAGTAGGCGTTACTCGCCGCTGCTGGAATCCGTACTCGATACTCCGTGAAGCAAATACGATCGTCGATAAGGACTGTCGAATTGTGTTTCGCGAGGCTTTTCGAATTACGTAACGTAGGCAGTAGTCCCGTTCGATCGGTGTTTAATCGGTTGCACGCCTACCGGTGTCGAGAATTCAACGAAAATGTGCTTGAGCAAGTGTTTCGTAAAAGACAGAAGCCTCGGTTGGTAGATCTCTGCAAACATAGAATTATTTCTGTTCGACGAGGTGAAACTGCCGTAAATGTACTTTGGGTAGAGGGTCTGTACTCTGCTAGTGATAGTCTGTGAATGGATAATTTTTATGGCAGTGTTCTGCGGTAATATTTGTCTATTTCTTCGAGCTCCCAATACTATTCTTCATCCTGTAGATTAATTTCTTAACTGTGGGGATAATTGTGAAACAAAAGTTGGTGCAGCAAAAAAATTCAGTGGAATATAAAATCTGCTAACGTAGCTCAGGAATGAAAGACAAATCGTTAATCTTCCAGGATATTTATTATTTCTCCCTTAAAACAGATAGTTTCAGTATTTGTTCCCTTCAAACAGCGCGCACAATCCTCCTCGGAGCTGCTAATCTCCTTCACCATCAGACTTTCCTCACGAACACCTTTTTTATCGCCTGTTATCAACATCACCTCCAAAGTGTTTCCAAAGTGGAAGAGCTGGGCGACGCGTCCAGGTACCCCTTTCGCCATAAAGAGGCTACCCGGGGGTTTTTAGGGTGTTCCCGGGAGGGCCGGGGGAAACGAATGTCGAGGTGTGTAATTACCATCCTCGATCTTGACAATTAGGAGCCCTTGGAAGCTGTCGGTAGCGAATAGGCTCCCACTTAGACACCCAAGTTCCCAGCAGCCTTATCTCGTCGAATCAGGCTCGGTTATTCGTCGGGCTCTTCTAATTAAGAGGGTACCCCTGATTTTTTTCTCGTCCCGGCGAAATTGCTTCTTTAACAACTGTCTTCGAATAATTCAACAATCTCTGCGTCGAGACCCACGTAAAAATTCCGAAGCCGAAAGCTGTTCTTTAGCTGGTTTAGATATTAACAACATCTAGGTACAACGGAACTAAGAAACTGAATATCTGGGAAAAACCTGAAACCAAAAGTGAGCGCAGATAACTCAACTAGGTACCTAGCTTCAGTATTTGCAATGCATCCATAAAGAGCACTTCGAGAGTCTTCACAAGTGGCGCAGGGGTCTTTTTGCTCCCAAGCTAAAACGTCACCTAGCGTAACAGTATTAAAGAAAACTTGAGAAATGGAAAAAATGATTTCTCTACTGCTCCACGAAAAGAGCGTCATTTGAACGTCATTAACGTCGGTATAGTAGGATAATTAATACGGGTTTGAACCGACCCAGGCACCCACTTCCGTGTGATAAGTTACATTAAACACCTTCACAGAACAGATCCAACTGTTTAAAAATATAGAAACTTGTGAACACGCCCGAGACACCACTCCCTTGCCACAAAAGTGTCTCACTATAAAGAGACCACAGCTCGCGAGATCCGACGTGAAATGTCATCATATTTGTCTCCACGCGCCAGCTTTCGTCCTGCGGTTACGAATTTTCACTCGGCCGCTGTTCGCTTGAAAGCCTATTCGCGATTCGTCGGCGGAGCGCCCTTTGTTAGACGATCGCCCAGCGGTCGGACCGCTGACGTTCATCGAAAATGATGAACCGACATGTCGCGTGATTTGCATGCGTCCCGCGGGCCCCACAATGCGCAGCGCTTGGCACACAATAGTGACGGCAATCAGCAGCTTTTTCACGGGGAATACGTTATCTTTACTGCGGCTGACGGTTGTTCGTTAACCGGCACCGGCGTTGCAAGGCTGTGATTCGGTGACAGCCGCGATCCCGCGGAACGAATTCGTCATGATATAATGCCGGTGTAATGCCGGGCGATGCGCCACAGGGACAAGCGTCGCTCTTTGTCGCGACCGCTAATGGGATTAATGTTCGCCTCTCGCTGCCGTGGATATAAACGTGGACACCGTTTCTCGATTCCCCGTGATTAATCGCGGCTGGACGCCTGGAACGTCCTTGGCTCGGCCACGGTTTCTGGAAGTCATTCAATTATTTCGGCCGGGCAACGCGGCCGCCATTAATCTCGCGTGGATCGAGCGCTTTCGTAATGCACGATTATCGGCTCGCAATGGTGTCCCGCGACTTTCGGGGATCTACGTGAAAATAACGCGATATGAGGAGTGTTTTTCAGAGACGCTGTCAAAGTAGACGAGTGTATTAGATTAGTTTTGTAATGGAAATCGCCAGGGGCGGATTGAAGGGAAAAGGCCCAGGTGGCAAACGTTCTGGGACACCCTGTATACATAAAGAAATAGAAATGAATTTACGCGTTTGTGGTTGTGAAAATTATGAGAAAGAAAGAAAAATGTAGGGTTTGGATAAAATTATAATTTTGACGGGATAAATGGGCCCCTGGGGACCGGGAAATTGGGCCCCTGGGGACCGGGAAATTGGGCCCCTGGGGACCGGGAAATTGGGCAGGGGTCCCGGCGATAACTGCTCATTGGATGCTCTTCAAATCCGCTACTGGTAATCGGAATATTTATATGGGAAACTTGATTTTGTGTATAACAGGTTTTAAGATAGTGTTAGTGGGATGGAAGTGGGGTGGTTATTTCTAAGATAGTCTTGGGGGTTGCTTCTTACCCCAAATTTGAATAACAGAAGCCACAAGAAATACGTATTCGTTATTTATAGATTGATCTGTAAGCTTGCAAAGTTTCATCAAAATTGGCGAGGGACATTTCACGGATTCCTTATTAGTTGTGTGTACGCGTATATAAGATTTACTTTTACTACTGTATATTATAATAATTCTTCAACATTTTTTTATCGATTCTTAATATCCACAAGTCTTTACCTTACACATCTCTAATCCCAGGTGATCAATTTCCTCCAGTCTTACAGATATTTATTTACATCATTGCACTGGCACACCTCGTTCACAGATTGTGTCTGGACTAACTGCTCAGAATTCTAACGCCTCCTACATTTTCAAACAATTAACCTTGACGAGCTTACTCAGGTAGCCTTTAGAAGAAGAAAATTTTGTTCTGGGAAGTGTTCTAAAGACCATTCCTGAAGGATTGTAAGCGGCCGTAAAAGAACGGCCTCGGTGTTATCGAAACGAGCGCAATTTCCGGCAACCACAGATCAGCTATCTTATCAGTGGTGCGTGTCGCTCTGTGAAACTACCAGGGAATTTTTCTGACCTTCTTGGAATAACAAATGAACGTGTTAGGATGTGGTTACAAGAAGTTGCAAGCTTTGAGATCGCTGTTGCTGTCAATTCTGTGTCGCATGCTAGATGTTTTTCGTTGTTAAAAATAATTTCCAGGAGCTGGGAGTTGGTACAGTGTGCACGTAATTACCATAGTTATGTAAAAAAATAGGAATAACCAAGTGTTCGCGTAAGAACGGTTGAGGAACGCTCGGCAGACAGCTCTGCAGGATTTCTATTCTTGTAGATTTTCATGGCTGTTTTAAGGCCGTCGTGTGTAAATTTCCTGCGGTCAATATTAATATTTACGAAGGAAGTTATCCTTCATCGATGAGGGAGGAATATAATAAGGTAATGATTCATATGTACGTGACGTGGTATATTCAAAGTTCTGGAAATTTTCTTGCAGGCTTCCGTGATAAAGAGGCTGATTCAAATCCTTTTTGATTTTATAAATGTTATATGTGACTCTCTTCAAATTATTTAGTTGCAAAAATTGTAAATTTAAAGGAAATAGGGATCGCAGTTGTTGAAAATTTCTTCACAAACATTTTGTACAGAATACTTCAAACTAAGAGCTTAGACGATTAGAACTCACTTCATAGAAGAAGCTTTGATTAATTCTTAATACGCAAATAAAACACCAACAGTTCATCATCAGACTCTGAAGAACGTAGCTCCATTCCTCCAAAGTTTCAGAACACTTTTCCAAAAGCTTTCCACACAACATATTTCTTTAGCTCGGGACTGGTATTTCAGACACATTAATAATAAAAAATTAATTAAGTGATGAATGGTGATAAAGCCTAACTCTAATATTCAGTTAGCAGCGACAATACTATCTTCAGAAACATACAACAATTTTGAAAATGTATGAATACATCTAAAATACCAATAGCGATCCACAAAAGTGTCTCCTCTGAAAGAGCTCCACGTTCGAGGAGGCCTGAAGCCGCATCGACTGCGCAAGCCCCAATCCTAAAAGCCCCAAAGCTAACGAGCCTGCTCAATTGTCCACTAGCGATTAGCAGTCAGCCTCGACAGCCTCGAAACGTCGACTCCCGTCACTCTTGTTGCCATGTAAGGCTTTCGGGCGGTTTCCAAGAATCCTCGATCGCAGCATCCCCTGGTATCTCGTCCGAAGTGCCATGTAGCGTCTTCTTGCGGTGACTTCCAACAGGGATCACGTACCCGAGAGGCTCGCTCGCTCGCGACGGTTATCCTCGACCTTCGACTTACGTCAGGGAACAGGACTTGTCTTTGGCAGTCCCCTCGGGTGGTAGCCGTCCCAGTTGCACGAATCGCCTCTGCAGGAGTTAAATATTAGCTGTCGTTCAAAATACAAACGCGAGTCCCCGTCCCATCGCAGCCTGGCCCTTGCGAAACGTGCGTTTGACTTATTTATGGATCACAAAGCAGCTGGGTTTAGCGTTTCCTCCGTTGTTTGAATTCGCCAGGAAGATTCGAAGGTTCCAACGAGTTGCACCGATTGTGTGGTAGATGGAGTTCATTCGATTCTGATTGGTCCGATTGATATGCACGGTGGCAAGTTGTCTACTTTTCGAGTGCTTGGCATTCCTTTGGGGAACTCTTCTTTGATATTTCGTGAATATGGTTTAGATAGGAGCCTATGGCGTGGCAATGAAAGCTAAGCTAACAAAAGCTTTGCTACGCTCTGCTAATTATTAAAAAAATTAGGTTCGATTCATCCTTATGGAACCGTTTCTACCAGAAGCTAAGCTAGCATAGCCTAGCTTTTGACAGCTTTCTGGTGGATTCCCGGCTTTATAGCACAACCAGACATAGCATAGCATAACTTAGCTTAGCTTCCAGGTGGATCCCCGGGTTTTAATCACGTTTATGAAATACTGGCCCAATCGAATGAGCCGATTGTACTGATTCGGCGGTTTGGAGCTGTTGGTAGAGTCGCTCTGTGAGTCTGTGTAGCTTGTTGATGGGTGATGATGTAGGAACTTTTGGTTTTCTGTTGGTTTGAAGGAATAAATTAGGAGAAAGTGACTTAGTTTGATAGGAAATAGGTGTTCCATTATGCCTGAGGCTTCTGGAATCTGTACAAATGCTAGCAATGTTCTCTGTTCATTATTATGAGGAGTTTAGGCTCGTTTTGTAGATAGATGATTTAGAAACACTCTCCAGTGTGCGTGCATCTCGTTTTTGTGGACAATGTGTACAGGTTCACAAGCTGAAGGTGTTTAAAAAGAGATACTTGATCCCTGATATCTTGTTTATTTTACTAACGCGAAGAGGAGTATTAAATTGAACGGTTTGAAATGAGATGCAGGGTTGAGACCTTGTTGGAATATTCTAAGTGAGGATGATACCCCTGTGTTTAGACAGCTCATCCACAGAATACGATTAGAAATAGCAATTAAATTGATTGCATCGATTTAGTTCATCCAGTTTATGACGCTGAAGCATTGCTATGAGAATTTTAATCCCCCTATCTCACTAATCGGGTTCAAAACGGTCTCACATTAAAAACAAACTACACACTTATATCCTTAGAAAACGACCTGCACAAAAATATTCGTATCACATCACTATAAATACAGCTTATCATCAATGCTCACCACAAACTTCTCCTGTCTTCGATCCTCTTACAAAATCATTCCCTTAGAAACTTTTTTCATTTGGGGTAATAAGCGACACTGGAGTCATAAGCGACCAACCACCTCCGCACAATGATTACATATCTGAAATTTGGTCACAAAATCACATAATGCTCAATTATAACCGCCTTGATTTTTCCTAGATAGCACTGGAGCATTAGGTTCCTCTTGAACACTTGATCTAACTTTATGCAGCTTCGTTTGAGAGTTGTTAAGCCATTCTTAATTCCAGAGTCTCTTTATGGCTTCTTTAATAACTGTTTTTGAATCTTGAAGGTTTGTTCTGATCAGGGCTTGAAAAATGTATCATATCGATTTCGGTTCTCCAAACGGTCATGAAGAACCTTTATTCTGTATAACTGTTATGAAGAACCGAAATTTCCAACTATTATCTGTTTTGGTTACGGTTCCTACTTCCCTCCTCATATCGGTTCCATAACCGTTATTGTTTCGGTTCTAGAATCAATTCTTGTATCGACTTTTCCCTAATTCATATAATTAATTATTGTAGCTACAAATTACCCACATATGTGCATACCTTTTACAAAATCCTTATAGAAACAGGAGAAACTTTTAACTTATTATTCTGAATAATACCTATAGGGTGTGTGAATGTAAAAAATATGTAGCTGATTTATTTATTTCAACGCTGTATTAAAAATCAATGATACTTATAAATAAATATTTCTCCTTCTTCTATAAGGATTTTGTATAAAATATGCACACGTACAGTAATCTGCAGCTACAATAATCGATGATATCAATTAGGGAAAAGTTGATACAAGAATTGATTCTGGAACCGTTTCGGAACCGATATAGAACCGAAACGATAACGGTTATGGGACCGATATGAGGAGGGAAATAAGAACCGTAACCGAAACAGGTAAGTGAATGTCCCAATTTCTGCTCATTTCGTATTTTTCTTATTATTATAAGCGTTACGTTTGTACTATAGTTGCAAGAAAAGAATTCTAAATTATTTGAACATTTACGCGAGTGTTGCACGAGCTTGAGGCTAATCAAAGTGCAACATGCAACGAAAAACTTTTAAAATGAGAGACTCGTGATTTTTCGACCATGTTTTAGCTGGTTGTGCTAAGGAACAGGGTCACTAACGGCATTCGATAATTCGGCAGAAAATAGTTTTTGCAGTAAAAATTCTTATTTAATAACAAAAACAGATACCGTATTGTGGTCTGGATGTAGATTTGTTTACTATTTTTAATTTTTTTAAGAAGAAAACAGGTGATTAGGTTTTGGGTCGAGTGAATCACCGCCATGTCCGCATTTCTGCTCACCAAAATTTTAGTAACATAACCTCACAATTCAGTATATGCTGTAACCTCTATTTCTATTCGAAGGCATTTTATTTTGTGTTTATCATTATTTTATGCATTACCGTTGTGTTATAAAACAACTCCGTAAAAGATGTAACTTATTTTAACCTGAAAAGGCAACATATTATGTGGGCAGAAATTGGTACAAATGGTAAGTAGAAATACGTACATCGCTATTTTTCGTGAGCAGGAATACGGACATTTACAGCATTATATTTAATTACAAATTACTAGTAGTTAAACATCTGGAAATATCTTTCTTAAATAGTTTTCGACTGGTTAATTTATTATTAAAGAATTAATCAATTACTCTGCAAATTTTTATCACAAACAAATTTTTTACACCTTCTTTTGTGACGAGTAACCCCTTAAATGAGCAGAAATTGGGACATTCACCTTAGTTAAAAATTTCGGTTCTTCGTAACAGTTATTCGGAATAAAGGTTCTCCATAACCGTTTTAATCAGAACCTTCATATAACAATATTAAACAGTTATTTTCGGAACCGTTTCAAATTAGCCGTTCTGATAGCCGCAGTGACATGTAGTTTAGATGCCTCTTGGGCGGCTTCGTCCGTTGCCTTAGAAACTCGGCAATACCTCCAAAATTGTATAAAATCACCATCCTGAACACCGGACACCCTTCCGTCCCTTCCACAAAGTCTCCTCCACCGAGAGAAGATTTTATTCTCACAAAGCACAAAATACTATCCTCAGAATCCATGTCCCTCAGAGTACCCCGCTCAGTCAACAGCCTGTTGCACATCACACTGCAAGCTCGCCCCGGTTACGTAACTGCATAACCATAGGAGATTTGTCGCCGCGCGTGGAACGAAACACGCGCCCCCCGCGCAGCTTAGAAAAACGAGCCACCGCCGCCGGAGAGTTAAGTTTCCAAACTGGCCGCGAGCCCGCGCCGACCAGCGGGGCAGGTTTCCTCGGCCGTTGGAGCCGCGGCCGTCAAGGAGGAACACCGCTGAATGGATCGGCCGGTGTGGTCGCGGAATCGTTTCGCCTCCATTGTGGCCGACACGGTGCATAAAGTGAGTTTCTAACGACGACTGATTGCGCGTCTCGCCCACGTATATCGCCAGCACCTTGTCGTGTTTAATTTGTCCGCCAGCGGACAGGCCGGCGAGACGCATGATTCGATAGTTTGTCACGGAGCCGGGCGATCGTCGGTTGCGATAAACGTCAACGTCGGCCGCGATTTTCCGCGATTAGAGGGGAGGGCGGCCGTGTGTATCAGCTTTCCTCGCCGAACCAGAGCGTGGACGTGATAAATGCTCGGATCCGCGGCCACTTTCCGCGACCGGCGCGAGCCACACCGTGTCCGACGGTCATTTTTCTTCGCCAAGACGGACCGCGGTTATGATAAATATCAAGATCGGCCGCGATTATTCGCGAAGGCTAGCCGGAGCCGCGCCAATCGGTTTTCATGCGGTTCAACCGGCGGGGAACTACGCGTAGGATGCTTCAGACCCACCTGGCCAATCATCTCTCTGCCTTGATTGGGCTAACGCCGCCCGCGGATCCTGGGACAATCTTTCCCCGACGAAATCAGGGCAATCACGTCGGAGGTAAAAGATCGTCCGCGATCTTCAGCTATTAGCTGACCGGTGGAAGCCGGCTAACGACGACTGCCGGAGACACGCTACCGCGTCCATTATCGGGTTCCCGAAGCTATCGGCCACGTAAATCCGCGCGATTCTTTTTCTTCGCTGGCTGCTCGCTGGATAAGTGACACCGTAATGATCACGGGGCGTCCGAGATCGACGACTGTCGATCAAACGAGAGGCCGATTCGGTGCGGTAATGGCCGGAGAGAGAGCAGCATCAGCCGTAGGGACAAAGTAGCGGAGGGGAGCAGCAGGGCCCCAGAGGGTATTACGTGGTTTGGGCTTCGTGGAAAGGGAGACCCTTCGTGTTCGCAGCCGCGAAATAACGTTGGTGGTTTTGTGGTTTTTCATACGTGCAAGAAGTCACAATGGTGAACGAGTGATCCTGGTACGTGGTGGCGAGCCAAAAGCCTCCGTAGACACTAGGGGCGGAGTGAAGGGGGCTTAGGTGGAGGCTTTTGTTCCCACCTCGGGCGAGCCACACCGTGGTCTGCCGCTTTTTCTCGTCTGAACGTCTCCTATCCCGCGCCTCTGCGCCCTCGCCCCTACCCGCCGACCATTTCCCTGCTGCTCCTTTTCGCCTCGCTTACACCGCGCGCTTTGTCTCGGGGAAACGTGATTAGGAATCCTCGCGGCGCAATTTCGTGGCGGCCCCAGCTTCCGTCATAATGGCGCGGCTATTAGCTGCTCGAACAGCGGGAGACGAACTTAACGAAATTAGCTGCCGTTTTCTCGCAGCTTCTGGTCGATGCTCTGGCTTCCACGGTGGCTCCGGGGAACAGGTGCTGCCGTTGTTCGGCATGCGATGGTGGAAGATGTTCCGTGGGATAGTTTTGGTGGACGTAGAGGTTCGTGGTGGCCTGGGTGGGTGTGAGATTTTTGGAATATACCTTCGAGCTCACTTGTCGCGAAAGGTTGGTTACTTGCAGTTGCTTACAATTGCGGTGGTCCAGATTAGGTAACTAGACTTGGGGTTGTGGTTAACAAGTGGCCAATCCGACGGGTTGACTCTCAAAGAAACCCCATAGTATTCCAAATTCTGAGAGGACCTTTTAAACTTCTAAGAATCACCTGTAAAGTTGAAGTCTATTACATTAAATCGTTAACTGGCAATGAAGATAATCAAATGAGGTCTACAGAAATCCCTATTAAATCAATTAATCAGCGTTCTATGAGAGCCACTCCTTCACCCACCTTTCTCAGGAAACAAGAATATCGTCAGCTAGGGTTTAATAAGAGAACTTCCTCTGGCTACCTCGTAGAAGTGTCGAAAATTCACGTTTGCTTCTCAAACTCAGCAGGATCTAGCGCTCATCGGGGTCTGTCATCAGCAGTGTCTTCGTCATCCTGCCAATTGCGTTTGGACTGTCGTAGAACGCGTGCGTTAGAACTTGTTAGAACAGTAGGAGGCAGGGGACTGCACAGGCGAACGACTAGATAGTTTGGCGAGCTTCGTCTCGCGTGGAGTCGATAAATGGGAGGACATAGTTGGTTCCGACGGAACGGTAGGCGCGTGCGAACGGCTCCCGGGCTCCCTGTCGCTCCGACAGGTGACAGGGGGATTCCTTAATCGCGTCATGACGTTTCCATACCACGAATCGGTCGAGTCACGTCGCTTAATTGCCCCCGCGAATCGTTGAATGCCTCGCCGTGCGTGCTGCGACGTCACGGCACGCGTTTATCTTTCGGGGGAAACGCGCGCGTCCAGCAGAGTGAAAGAAAGCGCGTGTCTGGCTGGCGCCATTATCTACGGGCCATGAGAAACTGTCGATAACGAGCTATCAGAATGGGAAGACGGCGGCCGGCTCGATAAAACGAGGATCGAATCGAGATTGTTGGGGAAGAGGTGAAGAATCGGACGAGCGCCAGGTGGCGAGACATTCTGGCGCGAGTAGAAGGTAATTGCCGCGGATGTTCGGAGCAGTGGTCGCTGAAGAAGTGCAAGAAGATTCGTTTGTGTTGCTCGGTGGATGTAGGCTGAAGTTAATGGCGGTGGAAGTGGCGGGGCTGAAGCAGTCGATGGGATGGGTGGTCTTGGGAATGTGGATTTTTGGTTTAAGGGGGTACGTGGGTAATGGGCAGCTGAAAGTTATCTTGAATGTTGTTAAAGTTATGCAAGCTTGCTGAGTGAGTTCCACCTTGTGGAGAAATGTGTTTTGTAGATTCAGTTAAAATTTCAATTAAAAATGTCGATCCGTTTTTGAGTTACGATGTTCACCGTCTTGAGAAACGCACTTTTTAAGCTGTAGTTCTCGCAAGTTTTCGAATTTTTCAAGGAAATCTGTTTCAAAATACTTTTAAGACTTGTAGCTACCATAAATAATTGATAAAGATTTTCGATTTTTTGATCCCGAATTACCCATGTACCCTCTTAAGTATTCAGCTTGGAGATACTGTATGTTGTGGTTACTCTAATTTGGAGAGCTTGAACCTTGAAGATCTTGTGACTTGAGAATTCCATAATCTTGGGGATTCCACAACTTGAGTACCCCACAACTTGAGAATTCCACAACTTGAGAATTCCATAGCTTCAGGATTCTAGAACTTGATGATTCCATAACTTGAGGATTCCATAACTTGAGGATCCCATAGCTTCAGGATTCCACAACTCGAGAATTCTATAGCTTCAGGATTCTACAACTTGACGATTCCATAACTTGAGGATCTTATAGCTTGAGGATTCCACAACTTAAGAATTCTATAAATTGAGAATCCCATAGCTTGAGGATTTTACAACTTGAGGATTTCATAACTTGAGAATCCCATAGCTTGAGAATTCTACAACTTGAGGATTTCATAACTTGAGTATTCCACAACTTGAGAATTCCATGCCTTGAGGAGCCCATACCTTCAGGATTCCATAACTTGAGAATTCTATAACTTCAGGATTCTATAACTTGGTGATTCCATAACTTAAGGGTCTTATAGCTTGAGGATTCCACAACTTGAAAATTTTATAACTTGAGAATCCCATAGATTGAGGATCCTACAACTTTCGGATTTCATAACTTGAGGATCTCATAGCTTGAGAATTCTACAACTTGAGGATTCCACAACTTGAGGATTCCACAACTTGAGAATTCCATAGCTTCAGGATTCTACAACTTGACGATTCCATAACTTGAGGATCTCATAGCTTCAGGATTCCACAACTTGAGAATTCTATAACTTGAGAATCCCATAGCTTGAGGATTCTACAACTTGACGACTCCAGAACTTGAGGATTCCACAACTTGAGTACCCCACAACTTGAGAATTCCATAGGTAACTTGAGGATCCCATAGCTTGAGAATTCTACAACTTGACAATTCCATAACTTGAGGATCTCATAGCTTGAGGATTCCACAACTTGAGCCTTCCACAACTTGAGGATCCCATAGCTTGAAGATTCGACAACTTGGGAATAAACCAAATACAGAATCCTGCAACTTGGAAATTAACTTAAGAACTCTTCATCTCAAACATCATTCATATCTAACCTCGCACACTTCGAGAGTCCCGCTACATCAGATGTCCAAGAAAATTACAACCCAACACACAGACTAATAAAATTATCATACAAACAAAACTCCACCAAACCATAATGCACTATCCCAAAGTCTGAAAACCTGCCACCAACAATTTCAACCACATGCCAAAAAACCCGGCCACCACACTCAACTCTAAATAACTACCTGTCACGCCAGTTCACCGCATTCCTAACACACAACACTGACCGAATTCTACCGAACCTAACATCCCACAACACATCCCGCATCCCACCGCTCCCATACCCCAACACCCATCCAAAGCGAACAACCCCGCACGCATTCCAATCAGCTACCAGAAGAAAAGCAAAGGAAGAAAATCATCCAGCTTAATGAGAAGCAACACCACATTTCGTCCGCAGAATGATTCCACTCTTCCGCTATGCGGTCGACCGAATTGGCGCGCGCGCGCGAGCGAGCGAGAAATCACGGTGACGTTAACGAGAGGGAATAAGATGCGTGAAATGTGTCGAAGCGCGTGCAGATAGCTCCCGTTGCACGGTGCCGATCTAACGAGCCGTGAACTACACCTCGCGGCCCTATGAAAATGCAAATGACTCCGGCCCCTCGGTCAGATAACGATTTTTAAAAGGGGGGCACCGGCGTCGCGGCGGACAACGCCGCAATCCGCCAGCGAATCGCGGTCGCGTGACCGCCGGCGGAAGTCAATCTTAATCGCGAGATCGTTGTCGATCGCTCGCGGCCGAACGATCGATCCGAGCTTCGCCTGGCATATTTTTATCGGTCCACTTACATCCACTTTTATCGATCCGGCCGCGCAGCCCGCAAGCCCCGTGGTAGCCGAACGGCGATCGTTATCGGTCGGATGATTGAATGTACGAGTCGATATGCAGCATGACGGTTCGCGAGATGGAAAAAGGCTTTGAAAGCTTCCTGGTTTTCGATGCAACGGTTCTGCCGCGGTATCGATAGGGGGGTAGCTGAACGTCCGCTTGTAGACGGAGTCAGGTGCAGTTAAAAGAAACGTGATGTGTGTTTATTGGGCTGTGCCTTGGAGGATGAGCGTATCGCTGGGCACTTTACGAGTTTGAATTCCAGCCTTGACAGGCTTCGGGATGCAGGTTTACGGTGTGTGAAACTTTGTTGTACGTTAATCGCGCGGCTGATTCGTGATTGAGGAACAACTTTGGGTGGGACATTTTGGTGGATCTGTTTGGAAGGGTATTTTAAAGGGAGGTGTTGGTATAGGTGTAGGGGCAAGGTAGACTTTGTTCAGTTGGGAATGCAGAGGTGTGATAGGAATGGGAGGTATAGGGGAAATTTAATTTTTATATGGTTGCTTAGGTACCCTCAAGTCTCCTCGTATTTCTCCTTTATGGAAGCTAAATTTGAGACTTGGCATGTTGAGCCGATATAGTATTCTAAGATCGAGGAAAGATTGTGAAGACTTTTATTTTCTTCAGCAACAGTAATAATACAACTAATTCAGAAACCAGTTGTTCCTGAACTGGACTGGATGTTATAGTGAGCTAACTATTTACCCAGTGCAGAATTCCAAATATGTCTGCAGTAATAGTTGTTCTCAATATTTAGGCTCTGCAGAAAAGTTGCAGCTTTCACGGAAAAACCTTTAGTCATGAAGAATATCTACATTGCAGCACATATCGAAAATTCGATTGGGTAGCTACTCCCACTGTCAGCCACGAACGATCAGCTGACGGTATTCCTCATTCAGAGCACGCAGGGGCTACTTTTTCGTGGAACAGGTTGAAAATTGAAAGCTGATTGTGCGAGAAGACAACAAAAGCACAGGTGCATGCATACCTACCTGTCGGCCAAGCCAATCGCTGGATCCGTGGCTTTAAGCATATTTAGCCGTCGGGTTGGCACGTCTGCCTACCAACTACGTACCGAAGACTGCGGAGTGTCGTCGCTGGCGTGTCGGTATGACAACCCAGACGACACGCCGATGGAATACAAAACGCTGTCCTTCTTGCGAGCGGCTAGCAGAGCCGCGGTCGTCGTTCACCGTTTTCTTTCACCGTGTGAATCGTACTTTTCGAACGATTCTGCTCCGCGCACCTTCTGCTGAGCACCTCGCCACTCATATTCCTTCATAATTCGTTACGTTACGCAAAGCTGCGGGACGAAGATTGGAAGATGCTCTGTTGGTCACTTCAGATGACGAAGATTTAGGTGTTTAGGCATTCTTCTTTTCTGATCTGAATTTTTGTCTGGTTTGAAAGGAAAAGGTACCTATTTCAAGGGGGTTCACTGTGAGGTCTAAAACAGCGGATGATCTGAAGAATTTCCAAATTTTAGGGCGTGTGGAGTTTGGTATTAAGAATTGAAAAGTCCTTGTAGAAAGCACTGCAACTGCCAAGAATCAAGTTTTTCAGGAGAGAGAAAAATCTTTCTTGACTTTAAATTATTTACGAAAATTGATTTGTTTTGGTGGCTGATATGCTTAAGTATACAATAACCCAAATGCATTACACAATTTTCTATTTTTTTGCATTAATATAGTTCTGAATCCCTGTTTGTTCCACCTTTTAGTTGTAGAGAAACCTGAATGCGTCATTCATTTAAATTTGCAAGCACTGGAATCTCGAATCCTATTGGCCCTAGCTAATTGCCACTTATTGTTTTCTACAGAAATGGTGTTAGACGTACCAGCTGTATAATCATTTAGCACTATTGGTAACTTATTTACAAAAGGAAATAGCATTAAAATTCTACACCATAGTATTACTTACTTTATTTTTAATGTTGGCACATACAGTGTTCTTACCAGGACTCCTCACCTGCATCTTTCAGGATCTTTACAATTCTAGTATTTAATAAAGCGTTAGCGCCCTATTTCAGCTTCACATTAGCTTCTCTAACCCCAAACCTCAAATACCCATCCTCCGATCACGAAGCCCAGTCCCTCAAAGCATCCTCAACGCTCAGCCATTCGTACCGACAGCCTCCTGCATCCATCCACGAGCGCTTATCCCCCGTGCCTGTCTACCCCGTGAATCGATATCCACTCGGATAAACGTATCAATCAGCCGCTGCCACGTCAGGCATGACCCCCCCGATCGACAAGGTGCAGCTGAACCTCGAGCGAAAGTACGGTCGATGGAACTGTACCAGAAGATAAGGACGCTAAAAAAGAGGAGAAAAAGGGAGGATACCTGGGCGAAGGAGAGGGGACGAGCGTGAAAAACAAGAAGTAGAAAGAGGAAGGCACTTAAGGCTGGTCGTGTATCTCTGTCTGAATCACGGGTATTGGTAGCTGGAAGGCGAAACCGGAAAAGGGGGCAGAAAAAGCCGATACTCGACGGCGCCACCTTACGCTCCCGTCTCTTAATTTAGACGCCGCCCCGTGAAAATACCTCCCCCCCCCCCCTCCCGTCGCCGCTGGTGAGTCCCATCGACCTCCAGCGGGCCCCCTCTGGCCTCCTCCAGCCTCCCACCGTCCGGGCCGAGAGACGTTGGTTATTGCAACGCGGACTATAGAAACGCCGTAAACACGTCGCGGCCGCCGGAGACGGGATAAAACGTCGGTTTTATGCGAAGGCGTTACCGGACGAGGGAGATTCCCCTTCGTGATAGAGACATGTTTTCAGGTATTACCCGGCCGTGGACAGGTACGGGCTCTTAGAGCGGCGTTACGACCGCCTCGGAACGCAAGCTCGCTCTTAATCGGGAGACACCGGGCTGCTGCCCTCTCCAACCCGCTCGCCCTCGTCCCTGCCCTCCCCGTGGAATCGTTCGGCCACGTTTTTACGCCGATATTTCGGATCGTCGAACGAACCCGCGATATCGGGATGCATGGTGGCGGGGGGTTCGGGGCAACGGTCACCCTCAATCGGACTTCGCGCGATTGTTCTCGGTATCTTGTTCGGGACCCGGGTTAGGAGACTTTCTGATGGTCTTCGAGGTTGATTTTGGCGCGTTGCTGAGAAGCTCTGGGTTCTAGTAGATGATGAGTGGCGAGTTTTTGGTGGGTTTGGATTTGTGAGTTAGTGGGAGTTTGAGTTTTTGAGGGTCTTGGAGGTTGATTTTGGCGCGTTGCTGAGAGTCTCTGGGTTCTAGTAGATGATGAGAGGGGAGTTCTTAGTGGGTTTGGATTTGTGAGTTGGGGGAGTTTGAGTTTTTGAGGGTCTTGGAGGTTGATTTTGGCGCGTTGCTGAGAGTCTCTGGGTTCTAGTAGATGATGAGAGGGGAGTTCTTAGTGGGTTTGGATTTGTGAGTTAGTGGGAGTTTGAGTTTTTGAGGGTCTTGGAGGTTGATTTTGGCGCGTTGCTGAGAGTCTTTGGGTCCTAGTAGATGATGAGTGGGGAGTTTTTAGTGAGTTTGGATTTGTGAGTTAGTGGGAGTTTGAGTTTTTGAGGGTCATGGAGGTTGATTTTGGCGCGTTGCTGAGAGTCTTTGGGTTCTAGTAGATGATGAGTAGAGAGTTTTTAGTGGGTTTGGATTTGTGAGTTAGAGGGAGTTTAATTAAGTGGTTTGCGGGGGAGGGAGGGATGTCGATTGTGAGTTTTTGGATTTGGATGAGCTTGGAGTTTTTAGTGGGTTTTGATTTTGTGTGTAGGGGTTGGGATGAGTCGAGTTGCAGAGTGATGAAAAGGATTTGGTCCTTAAATTTTGCATTTTTGGGTTTGGGAAGATGAACTTGACTACCTTTTCGTAGAATTGTTGTGCTCGAGGTATCTTAATCATAAGAATAAGAGATGAGCGTTGGAATATAGGATAGATTGAGAGTTGCAGATAGGAAGGAAGATTGTAGCAAGATTATTCGATATTGTATAATTTTGTACTTAGGTTTATTAAAGCACCATCACACGGGATTATCAGAGTAAATAGCGTTTAATCAGATTAGTTTAATGAAGCTGTTGTGGACCAGACTCTCTTATTGCGGTTGGAAGTGCTATTAATATTGTAACAAATGCAAGCTTATGTATTTACAGAAGATAGGAAATTTTACATATTATCGTCTTAAGTTTTCGATTCCTTTTAAGAACTTCTCAAATTGATTTCTAAATGATGAATGACCCTTCGTCTATTGTACTTTTTAAGATCATATTTAAGAAATATTATTCACTATTCACTTCTGTAGCTTTGCATTATCATAAAATACTAGGGTAAACTGCACTAATCATTGGCACTCTTGACTAAAAAGCCAAATATTGAGAAGTACAAGCTTAGAAAGTGCTTTTTTACAATTCCTTATTTTTCTTTCACTACCACACTGCAAAGCCCAGTAATTGAAGTATTTTACATCTGGTGACACCACAAAGTGGGACAAAGGGCTAAGTTTTAGGCGTTTCCTTAAGAGGTATGTAAGTGTATTTTGTCGCTTTATAACTAAGTAATGGATTTAAATACAGATTTACTAATTGTTGTAGGCATTTAATAGCGACTGAAATAGTCTGTTTAAACACTCTAAACTTCGTTTTTAACTACATATGGTTTTCTATTAAACCTCAAATTTTAGAATGCCAATGATTGTACTTTTACGCCTAATTTTGTTTTCCATTGAATATTTTTAAAATAAAATACTTAATAGGTACTCAAAATGTTTTATTTTAATATAAATCTATAATCATTGGTAATAACTGAAAATGAAGACCATATAAAAACTTCACAAAAAAACATAGACATTCCAATTGGGATTTCCGCTTAGGGTGCCATTCATTGTACACTTTACTCTATCACTTAAAAACATTACATTGAAATTTACTCAACGAAGGAAAGAATAATGCTTTAAGCAAACCAATTCGCCCCCGCCTTGCAGTAGTACAATACTCAATAGCTCCGACAGACTTGCCAATCTCATTATACTGTCTGACCATTCCCCTCTTCCTTACCACCTCATCCACACTTTTCTAGAATACACATACCCATCAACCAGTATACAGAATAAACCAAAACACACCCATTTCACTTAAACACCACCATTCTCAGAATCTAAAATTCCAATTTTCCCCAAACCACGTTCCTTTAATCCCTGCTCAAGATATCTCTATTCGCTTGAAACCTCTTGAGAAACATCGTCCCCCAATTTCCACCCCATCACACTACCCCGAAACCTCAGAAACCAATAACGCAACAATCTCTCCCATAAAGACGAGTAACAAAATATTTCGCCAAACCGGTCCACGTCCTTCGTCCTCCGTTCGCGGCCCTCCCCGTGCCTCCCCGCTCGTTCCTGTCGTCCCTTTCGGCGACATAATTGTTTGGAGCGAACAACCCGAGTACACGACGAAGCCCCTCGGTCCCTTTCCCTTTGTTCCTCCGAGATTGCCCTCTCCTTCCCTCTTCGCCGTCTCTGTTTCACTTAGTCCCGGAAGTGGTCGGAGTCACGTCGTTAATAAAGGGCCGTGGGTGCGCGAGGGGCGCCACTATGAGCTCTCTTTAGCCAAAGATACGTGACGTTTATGGCGGAGGACGGTATCGTAAAGGCAATACCCGTTCGGACCTCTGAATGTCTCTTTCTACCTTTTTCCAGCCGCGCGGCCGCAGCACGGATTCGGTGGGCGTAAACGTAACGTCGCTGCTTCCTTCTGGATTTCTTCTTTTGCCCGGGGCTGATGCTCGTTTTCCTTTATCGCGTTGCTCCTTTTCGGCCTGCTCTTTAATCTGCCCGCGATTCGTTCCTTTTCGTTCACCACGATCCACGTTCCTTCCTTTCCCCCTTCGCTCGCTCGGACTCTTCGTTAATTCGAGCCCCTCTCTTCTCCGCTCGATCCTTTTTAGCGTCTTTCTTTAATGTCGCTTAATTCCGCCTCGGGCGCGGCGTTTCCTCTTCCTTTTTCTGCCCTCTCTGCCCCTCGCGCGCAGCACGTCCGTGTACCTTTTAATCGGCCTCTTTATTGGCGCTACCCATCGCTTTGCTCTTGTTCACTTCATTTCCTCCTTCTTGCTGCCTTCCTCCTCGTTTTCGCTCCTTTTTGTCCTCGGGCACCTTGCGACTCCTTAACTTGCTTCTGCACCCTTGTAGAACCCAGGTCTCTAGCTGCTCTCAGGAGGCACCTAGGTACACGTGGATTTGGAATATCCACTATTTCACTGATCCCAAATTTCTTCCTTTTACACATCCAACTAAACTTCAGGTTCCTTTCTTCTTCTCACGAGCAGAGTTTCCCAGGTGTCCGCTTCCGATTGCTTTGATTTTTGGATGTGTGTTGGAGGACCGAAATATAAGATATACATGTTTTTTATAGAGGCCCGTTTTCATATTTGGGGGTGAAACCACCACTCAGAGTTATAAGATTTTGAGGTATTTGTCTCCAATTGCTTCGGTTTCTGGATATATTTTAAAGGACCGAAATATAAGGGTCAGGTGTCTTTTTATTTTGGCCTGTTCGCATGTTTAGGGGGTGAAACCACCCCTCAAATTTCGTAAGAATAGGTGGTGCCCGCCTCCGATTACTTTGGGATTTAGATAAGTTTCTTCATATGAAGTTTTACTCAACACAATTTTGCAACCCTTATGAACTTTGAGGGGTGGTTTCACCCTGCTACCTTGCAAACGGACCGAAATAAAAAGAGACGTATTTCTTATTTTAGGGTCCTCTATAACATATTCAAAAAATGGAAGCATTCGCAGGCGAACACCTTGGAAACTCTCCTTGTCAGTACCCCATTAGCATTAACCGAACATTGGCATCCCAAACTATGTTTACTAGGGTAGTGCTTATTCGACCCCGAAATTTTTTTATATTTTTTAACCAGTCATCGGGTCGATGCTCAGTAATGTGGTAGTTATTTGATTTGTTTCAGTTACTTATTGAGGCTTGCTACCAGGCATTGAATTCTCTGTTTTTAAGAGAAAAATGCAATTTTCTTTCCGACGTGTTATATTTTTTAAACACATTTACTTAACCCTCGTCGGATGGCATAGGTATAATGGTAACTTTTGCGTTTCTAAATTGTGATAGTTTTTTTTCGAGAAGCCGGGGAGGGCTGAAATTTTGTGACACCTCTAAATTGTTGGCTTAAATTATTTAGACCAAATTTCAGAAAAATATCTCAATCCCCTTCCGCGATAAGGGATCGAGTCGAGGGTTGCATCCATAACAACGGCACAGGCACAATGGCGCCCTCATACCTTTTATATCAAGATAATGCAAGAAAAAAGTATACGACTTTTTCTAATAATAATGTTATTTTTTTATAAAATTTTTTTAAAAAATAGATAAGTCACACTAGCCGACAAAAAAGTTACCACTTTTTCGATTTGCTCTGTTTTTGTTATTTTTTTTAAACATACATTTGGGGCTGTGGTATGTTTAATATGCATATTCTGATGGAGAATTTAAAGCTGTATACAACCCAGTTAAAGGTGAATTTATTTAACTGACAAACAAGAGTGTTATATGACATTGAACGGGGTAACATATTTTTGGGGCCGACAAAGAAGTTACCATGTTTAGGAACCTTTTTTGGTTGTCCTAAAAGCAAAAGGTGCTCCTCACAATATTAGATTTTTTTATTAATGTTCAAAAGTGGCAACTTTTTGTTGGCTTTAAAAGTCTGTCGCCTTGTGTAATGTTATGTAGGGTTTTTGTTTGTTAGTTAAATAAATTCAACTGTAACTGGGTTTTATACAGTTTTTAATTATCTTTCGGAATATGTATATTAGGCACATACTACAGTTTTGAATTGATATTGAAAATTAATAGAAATAGGGTGGTTGGAAAAAGTGGTAACTTTTTTGTCCGCTACTGTACATTATAAAAGAAAATTTTACAATTTTTTTATTGATTTTCATCGAGTCTAAATGTTATCAATTTATCGTGCAAATTATACCGACAGTGAGAATATTCATATAAAATATGTGAGGGTGCAATTGTGCCTCTGCCGCCTGTTAACGTTGTAAAATTGTGCCGCCTGTTAACATTAGAATATTATTACAAAGAAGACTTGTGGACCAGCAAACCTTTGAAAATAACCAATTCACATTTCTAAAAGTCTAGCAATAATTCAGGGTGCCCCTTGAATATTTTAAAACTTGGATCTTAAGGGGGTATTCTGGTCTGACAAGGCGTTTTCGTCGCGTTATTTCGGAATTTTTTTACAAAGAACCCATCAATTTTATTATTATTTAGTTTATTGCTACATGTTTATTGATGTTTGAACTATCTTTACAAAGGGTCTAGCAGGGTAAACATGGGCAAACGGCCCCCACGCCGATTCCTGGAGTTGTTATTTTTTAAACAATGCTCCTTGCCTGAAACACCATTATGTAAAGTTTCAGATCGCTATCCCCACGTTTAAGGGTAATACGGGGGTAAACACCCTTAACGTTCTTATTTTTTTTCTCGGTTACTAGTTAAGATAATTTAGTTTAAAAAATACGAAAATATAGCTACGTACCAACTGTACTTCATATATTTTTCTCTAAATTGTAAATCAATTATTAAGGGTAGAAAAAAAATAATTAATTTTTTGGGGGTGGTTTTTGGAAACAACCCTTAGAGTGACAACCTCCAAAAAAATCAAGAATAATGCTTTGTTATCGAGCTATTATATAAAAAAACCCGAATATTGTCGAGATGGTGGAACATAGTTAAATAATTTAAAGAAGATCATTATATTATAAATACATGGGGTTTTGTGACGAGAAAGAATATTTGTCGCGAGCCTGAGTACGTGTCATTTAAATGCGAATGGAAGAAACGATTGCGGTTCGTTTGGGAGATCGAAGTGTGAAGGTGAAGGTAGCTGCGGAACAACGCGCATGCGCTAAATACGAATATTTCGCAGATATTAATATTCGTATGGAGCTTTACCTTGAATATGCATTAAAGTGAATATAATTCTCGCGTATATTTCGTACAGTATATTTCTAATCTTCGAGACAAATGGTTTACATATTCTCAAATAAGAGAATTATAGTGTGACATACAAATATTAATATCTGGGAAATATTCGTTGAATATATCATGGGAAATATTATCAATATTACTGTTGATGTTAGTTTCACGCGATTTTTGGTACAGTGTTCCTGATATTTAACTGCACCATCATCCTTAACAATTCGTTTCACTTTTCCAGTGAATTTTTTTATTTGTACGTTACATTTAATGCATTTCTCACCACTATGTTTATTAGACATTTTTCTAAATAGTAATCTACTTAGTAATCTTATATATTTATAGATAATATCATTAATCTAAGTAATTCTAACGAATCTAATAATATGTAGTAATACAATAAACTCTGGTCTTTTCTTCGTGGTTAGAGCGCGTAACGGTAAAGGTAGCTGCGGAACAACGCGCATGCGCTAAATTCGAATATTTCCCAGATATTAATATTTGTATGTCACACTATAATTCTCTTATTTGAGAATATGTAAACCATTTGTCTCGAAGATTAGAAATATACTGTACGAAATATACGCGAGAATTATATTCACTTTAATGCATGTTCAAGGTAAAGCTCCATACGAATATTAATATCTGCGAAATATTCGTATTTAGCGCATGCGCGTTGTTCCGCAGCTACCTTCACCTTCACACTTCGATCTCCCAAACGAACCGCAATCGTTTCTTCCATTCGCATTTAAATGACACGTACTCAGGCTCGCGACAAATATTCTTTCTCGTCACAAAACCCCATGTATTTATAATATAATGATCTTCTTAAAATTATTTAACTATGTTCCACCATCTCGACAATATTCGGGTTTTTTTATATAATAGCTCGATAACAAAGCATTATTCTTGATTTTTTTGGAGGTTGTCACTCTAAGGGTTGTTTCCAAAAACCACCCCCAAAAAATTAATTATTTTTTTTCTACCCTTAATAATTGATTTACAATTTAGAGAAAAATATATGAAGTACAGTTGGTACGTAGCTATATTTTCGTATTTTTTAAACTAAATTATCTTAACTAGTAACCGAGAAAAAAAATAAGAACGTTAAGGGTGTTTACCCCCGTATTACCCTTAAACGTGGGGATAGCGATCTGAAACTTTACATAATGGTGTTTCAGGCAAGGAGCATTGTTTAAAAAATAACAACTCCAGGAATCGGCGTGGGGGCCGTTTGCCCATGTTTACCCTGCTAGACCCTTTTGTCAATGGGAAAGAATTAAAATCAAACGCAGTTGACTGTTTTAAAGGAATGGTGAAAAAAAAACATGGTGTCACGGTGTCCATGATTGGGCTCGTTCTAGTGATCTATAACAAAAAATGAAAAGAGATTCTATATCTGTATGCCTGTGGCTTTCGTCCCTACCAGAATGATAAAAAAATATTGAAAATTAAGCAAATGGCGGCGGTTTGAAAATTAATTTTCGATTTTCGCACAATTTTTCAACTTTAAAGGTCTGTGAAAGTTTAAAAACAAAATATTTTATCATAATTCTGGTAGGGACGAAAGCCACAGGCATACAGATATAGCATCTCTTTTCATTTTTTGTTATAGATCACTAGAACGAGCCCAATCATGGACACCGTGACACCATGTTTTTTTTTCACCATTACTTTAAAACAGTCAACTGCGTGTGATTTTAATTCTTTTCCATTGACAAAATTTGTAAACATAGTTCAAACATCAATAAACATGTAGCAATAAACTAAATAATAATAAAATTGATGGGTTCTTTGTAAAAAAATTCCGAAATAACGCGACGAAAACGCCTCGTCAGACCAGAATGCCCCCTTAAGCACCCCTTAATTAATTGTCCATAGAATATTGCAAGACACAAAGTCTTCCATTTTCATACCCCACGTTCATCCTGCCCATCGCATCTCCTACATAGTCTTACTTCTGCCAGCTCTCGTGCCCCCCATCTTTTATTTATCAGCTCAACATCTTCCTAGCAACTGCATTCCCTCCTCCTGTCCATCATCCCCGCAATCTATCCAGAATTTCAAAGCTTCTGCGCCTTCCACTCGGTACTCCCACTTCCCATGCAACAGTGTTCATCCTTCCTCGAGTTCTCATTTCTCTGGCCCCTCCCCCCCTTCGACCTTCCACTCGCCGGGCGCGCTCGTAACGTTGCCTGCTATATACGCAACGTCCACCGCAGCGGTGAATTTCCTCGTCCAGCCGCGATCCGCCCGTAATGATCCGTACGGGTTTTCATTGGCGTGAAATACGCGACGTTTACACGCTCGTTTCGTATCCTCCGCTGAGCGTTACTCGCGAGGGAAGAAAACGGGCCTGACCTTGCTCGCCGCGCCACGGAAATGGAGCGATTTTATGGACGGGCCCTGCTATGGACAACCCACCGCACTTTTCGTCCGGTCTTCGAGGCCTAGGCTGTATATTGGCATTTTCTTATTTCCGCTACGCCATCTGGTGGCGAAAAATTAAAGCAGTCTAATCGGGTTAGCTGTCACACGTAACTGGCAGTATTGGGAATTTCGACTGTTTGATGATCGATTTTGTAATTTAACAGACTATTTAATGACAAAACATTATTGCACTATTTTAATACTTGTGTGACACCGGTCCTGTAACGCGACTCACCCGATTGCAGAACTTACTTTAGTAGATGGCGCTCTCACAATATTTCCCAATACTTGTAGCAATCTCTGTTGATAATCAGGAAGGTGGGATCATTTGGTGACAATTTTGGCTGTGATGACGCGCAGCCTGAGTGATCTGGAGCTTAATTGGAGATCGAAGGGTGGTTTCTTTGGTAGAGAGGAGCTTTTCCAATGAGACTTTTCGGTACCTGACGATTTTATATATTTTTATATTTTTTTTCAGCTACCACTGTTTTTTCTGAGTGAATATGTGTCAAGGATGATTTTAAGTAGGGATGTGGAGTGTTCCTAGAGTGATCCACTGATATTTTAATGACCTTCTGAGGTATAGTTTTTGGAGCTGAGTGTCAATGGTTTATGGTTATGAAATATTTAGTGTTGGAGTTTCGTGGGTTTTGTCTGAAGAGGTTTTAGATTATTCTTAGTGCTGAGGTAAAATATAGTGTGGGTGATCTTGGACGTTTTAAATAGGTTCAAATATTTTATAGTATAGTCTGTGGTACATGTGATTCTAAGCAGTATTGCTTTTTAGTATGTAATTCTGTCCATAGTTTGATCAATTGGGGTTAACGTGTTCATGCTTCTAATTAACACAGAACTGTGTTTCTTTTTATTAAAATAACGACTGCCAGATAATAGTGAGTACAATGGCGCTTTCTCTCATGAACGTAAACTTAGCCTTCAAAGGAATACATGAGATTTGCTAACAACTTATACACACTTGGGAATTAATATTTAATTAAAATTCTCTTTCATACGTATTACATCAATTCCCCTGAATTGTTGCTCACAAATGATTTCTCACCGTCTTCTTATTGTTTCCCATAGAGTTCGTATTGAGATAGAGATTGTTTTAACAAATCCTCAAGATCTTCAGCCAAGTTTGATTATTAGATATCAGATATTAATAAAAGCCTGTGCAATTTTGATTTCTTCACACTGAATTGTCAATTCTGAAGCAACCATAATTTTTACCAAATGAATATACACAGAATTATCCCACTTTAAGGTTCTCTAAAGAAATTATCCCTACGACACCTCCACTTTCCCACAATTTCCCTCATTTTCTCAAAAACAAACATCAAAAACTCGCTCAAGCTCAACCTAAAAAACACCCAGTCTACTCCATCCCCAACAACGCAAGCACCATTCAAAACCTAACAAATCCAAAGCACAAATCCTTGACAAATCCTACACTCCAAGCATTCCAAAGAAAAATCGTGCAAAGGGAGGTTTAAAGACCCCCCTGACAGCCAGCATATCAGTGCCACTATCACGGTGATCCCTCCTCATAACCTAACAGCTCCAGTGAACGCAAACTTCGAACCCCCTCGGCCAGAAATGCCTGGAGAGTCTCGAGTCGAGACTCTCTACAGAGGATCGCAGCGAGGTTGCCCAATTCTCCGGGGAACTTTATCTGCCGTTCCCCTCGAACCGAGGATCTTTACCTGGCCCTGTTCGGTTTATTCTCTCATTCCCGACCTCCTACGATCCCGGTGGACGGGGGCCGGAGGTCAGCCGTTCCTAAAGCTGATGCGTAACCCGACCTGACTGCGCCCCGCAGGTCGTAGCCTGCTGTTTTTATCCGGCCATATTTCAGGATGATTCCACGCTTAATGCCCCTTCTCGGCAGGCTGCGGCCAGCCAGCTCACGAAGTGGCCACGGTGACAAGCGCGGGGCGAGATCGGTCGCGACGAACGTCCCCTTTACGAGCGTGTCGGAACGTCTAGCTGGAGCTGGTCTCTGTCAAGAGCGCGCTGCGATCGGTGGAAAGGTGACTTGACACTCGTTACCGATGCTGTGCCTCGCGATTAGCTGTTCTTCACTATTTTCACGACGGAATGGATAAGTTCCGAGGAGCTGTATCTCTTCATCAGCTTGATGTGGTGGTGGAATGCGGAGGGATGGGGTGGATTCCATTGGACAGGTTGTAGGGTGTTTCTTCGTTCGTCAGAATGAAGGATAATTTATTCGAGCACCGTAAACTGGGGTGACTTTGCCCACTTTTTTATTCTGACTGAAAAATTAGTATATGATTGAATTCGCTATGGTTTTTTCGTTCGACTTTGGAGAAATTATTGCTATCGATTACAAAACGCCGTGTGTTCTAATTACTTCGCAATAAAATAAAATAAAGTTTTTTCGAAAAGTGGATAATATTTCCTCGGCGCGGACAAAGTCACCCCAGTTTACGGTATATTCTGTAGCTGCAATGTTCAGTGAAAATTGAGCGGGGTGCTGTGATATTTTGAGATGGCAACGAAGGTATTTAAAGGTTCGAAACTTGTCAATGCAAGCTTCGAGTGAGTCGAGTAAAGTGAGACTAATTTAAGCCAATTCGAATTCTTCTGAGAAGGGGAGACCGAAGCTAGTTGGCTAATTTTTAACATATCTAATTTTTATAAATATACCATTGGCATTTTGTTGACTTGTTGTATACCAAAAGTTTCTTTATTTATTTACTTAGGAATACAGACTTAATTTTGAAAATCGTTTTAATCGGTTCTATTCTGTAACTATCTTCCCCGTCTCTGCTTCGCCCGAGATATTAGGTGACTGATTCATGTTTATTATAATTAATATCTTTTAAGGAAATGAAGTATTTTGAACAAAGCTTAATTTCTTTATAAAATTTCGGAAAAAATAACATACTCTCCAAATTTGGGAGATTTATTTTCCCTCTAGCGCAACACATATCAGGCGCTGCTTCGTCCCAAATTAATATTTATATGTCCGTCTTAGAGTATCCAGGAATAATGTGTTAAAATTTGAGGAAGATCGGTTCAATGGGTCTTGAGTTTTGCGCGAACATAAAAATCGGCTCTCTCTTTATACAACAGAGGAAGTGCAGCATATTTGGAATATTGATGGTAATTTGGAATACCGAAATATCTAATAAACCACTAACGCTATTTAATTTGGAACACCGTAGAAAATAGGGGCTAATGACCTTTTAACGAATGACATTTGTGGATAAACCGCCATTTTGACATTTTTTAGTTAATCTGCAGAGTCAGAAAACGTCAATCTGCAAAACTTTTTCAGAAAGTATTAAAACTTTAAACACTTAATCTACTTATTTGCACGTTCCTTCTATGGTTCCGTATCAGTGTTGCGATAATTTCAAGAATACAAATGGTTACATTAAATTTTAGGTTTCAATGCCATGTTGCTAATTTGGAATACCGAAGGTGAAGGTAATTTAGAATATTCCAAAGCTTAGCGATGCTTTTGTTTCACACTTACCGGCTACCGCCGCGTCGGTTTGGGCCAGAGATGAGCAAAAAATTATTTTAAATAAAAATTTGTAATTTATCCGAAATAAAAAAAATACGAAATTTTTATTTTAAATAAAAATTGGTGTACGAAATTTTTATTTCAAATAATTTTTTGCCCATCTCTGATTTGGGCCAGCGCTATCCATTTATATTTACCTAAGATTATTCCTATATTGTGATTTTTCAATCTGATTACATCATAAAAGAAAACCATTTTATTATTTACATGTTTCTTTTAAGTTTATAAAGTGAAAGTAAATTGGAATACCGGTATTCCAAATTACCTGCACCTTAACGAAATCGATACTCCCCGTCACTTTTCATTCAGACCAAAGTTTCAGCTACTTTTTCCTTTTTATTATTACTGAGAGTTTGAAATATGAAAGTTTATTAGCTTCCCTATGATATTTTATTTGGTCCCATCCTCTGCCGTAATTTTTTATTCGTCTTAAACAAATATACTGCACGTGTTCTAGTAAAAATATAAATACAGCAATTAGAGGAAACTACTCAACTGACCTCATTAGTCAACTAGTCCCAGTCTCCCCTACCTACTCGAGGCATCAGACTTCCTCGAATTGTTCAAATAACCCAGTATTGAAGCTGGCAAAGCGATTGTTTCTCTACCAACATCAAACTACCAATGTCAGTCGAAAAATGCAACACATTTTCTCCAGAAAGTGTTCTGTATAAGCTGCCTTGTGAAATGGTCGATCCCTTCTAAAAATTGCAGGTCGACGAAGAGTGACGGTCTCGCGGTAAGAACGCACGCGAACCGTGAAGGACAGATTCCTGGTGATACGCGGCGTATCGAAAGCCCAAACAGATTGGTTGCACTTGCGAATCTGAGGCATTGACAAGTCGGTACACGAGCGACCAGCGAGCCCCGATTAAGCGATAGAATTAGCGGACCATGTCCGTGCATTAAGCGGCAACGTTCCCTCCAGAGGGATTATTAGTTGTGCAATAACGTGGCCTGAATTATGAAAGTCGGCGAACCCCCGCGCGACAACTTAACTTCAGCCAGTGTCTCTTAAGTTCGCTGGATAAATTAGCGCGTGTCTCGTAAGGAGTATAATCTGATACTTGTACGATATTTATAATGCTATTCTTTATCGTCTGTCATCCATTAGTTGGTGTAATTAACTCGTTTGCGGCGGGGCTTGGAGGCCGACAGTGAATTTAAGCCGGAACCTTTGCGCGTTGGAATTTTGTAGAAAAGGAAAGTAAATTGTTGGGGATATTATTATTTTTTATTTTCTATGCAGTGGAACGATCACGTTGACGTGTATTAATCTGATGTTGAAGTAATCAGTGGACTTGCAATTGAGTTTCAAAATTAAAATTTTATATAAAAAGTCTGACCTGGCGTAGAAGTGGATAGTTTATTTTTAAACTAGCTGCAGGGAATCTTTTTATTCCTCTTTTAAGTCCCCTTTAGTAGGGAATCTTTTAATTCTGAGTAATAAATATGTTCCGTAGAAAGAGTTTTTTAAATGAAAAGCCTCTGTTATCGGAAACATTAATGTTGAGCATATTCATAATTTGTTTTGGGTCATTGATACTTCTGAAGCAGTAATTTGCAAGACTTAAATGAATTTAACATGTGTTGTTTGATTGCACAGCTTCTATGGCTACCTATCTTCCTAGTTCGAAAGATACCTCGACTCCAGGCGTTTGGTATTTCAAAAGAAACATTAAGTAATTAATTGACTATAATCCGGTGTGATTAATATTAATGAAGTCCCCGTCGTCGTTGCTCGGTGCCGTATTAAACGCCGCGTTTGGCATTAATTAATTGCTATGCTAACTTTATGATAAGTTGAGAATTTATGGGACAATAAGGTGTGTAGAAGTCGCATACTTTACGTAGTAATTAGGAAATTATTATAAATTATTCTGTCGCACACGCTAGGTTACATCTGAAAAAAATTGCCCATTAGAATGGAAACATTTATATGGGCACCTGTTTTGCTATCAAACACACGAAAATATATTACAGAATCGAAAGTTCGGGAGATCAACTGTTGTTTCAGACATGCCTTGCAATAACTGATCAAATTAACGATTTTTGGTATCGATTACCTTGAACTAAATTCTATGAAACTTTGGGAAATCGTGGTGTAATTAATTAGTTTAACTACCCAACATGAACCTATCAGTAATTTCTGGGATTAATCGTCGCAATACTTCTCGAGCGTAAAATAATATCTGCCTAGCAAAATTATTCAGCTTCAAACACCTTCAAACGACATCCAATATTCATACCTTCCAGTGAATTTCTCTAAAACCTCTTCAAACACTGAATGCTGTATCTGCTCCAACCTCCTTTACTCCTAACAAATGAAATTCCTCAGCATACATCAAACACCTTCAAACAACATCCAATATTCAAACCTTCCAGTGAATTTCTCTAAAACCTCTTCAAACACTGAATGCTGTATCTGCTCCAACCTCCTTTACTCCTAACAAATGAAATTCCTCAGCATACACCAAACACCTTCAAACAACATCCAATATTCAAACCTTCCAGTGAATTTCTCTAAAACCTCTTCAAACACTGAATGCTGTATCTGCTCCAACCTCCTTTACTCCTAACAAATGAAATTCCTCAGCATACACCAAACACCTTCAAACAACATCCAATACTCATACCTTCCAATGAATTTCACTAAAACCTCTTCAAACACTGAATGCTGTATCTGCTCCAACCCCCTTTACTCCTACCAAATGAAATTCCTCAGCATACACCAAACACCTTCAAACAACATCCAATACTCATACCTTCCAGTGAATTTCTCTAAAACCTCTTAAAACACTAAATGCTGTATCTGCTCCAACCTCCTTTACTCCTAACAAATGAAATTCCTCAGCATACACCAAACCCTTTGACTTCAAACAGTTTCAATCATATCCAAACATTTTTCATCAACACATTTCCTCAAATTCGTCGCATTTCCTCTTCCAGCCATTCTAGAACCTTCAAAAACATTTATCAACCTCCAACGAAACTCTTGAACTCCAAACACCTCCAAACAACTTCAAACACCGTCCAACATTCATCCACCCGATGCCGATTTTTCCCGCCCACTGGGGTCCCGTAATCCTGTTAGCCGATCGTGGAAAAGTCCGCGACCGGGAAACCGACACCGTCCTGATCTAGGCTAAATCATCGACGGTCCCGGTAATGGATTTCCGGCCGGCTGGCAGCCGATTATTACCGATCAGATTGATGCACCGCCGCGGCGCGTCGTGTCGTTATCGCGGCGCATCGCACACGCGATCCACGCTCTTCCTCGTTGGCAGTCTAGAATCGCAATGATGAATTAGATCTCGCGCGGCGGCCCAGGCCACGGGGACGAGACAAGAGCCCGTCGTGTTCCCGGATACCGGCCGGCCTGGAATCGTTCTGTGCGGTTTCCAGCCGATCGCTGGAATTCCACGATCTCTGTCCACCGACCTCTGATCCCGTGGCCGACGACGCATGAACGGAAAAAATCGCTGCTACACGGCTTCACCTCCGTGGACGACCTCTGCACTTTCGCCATCTTGGATACCGGTCCGCCGGTAAAAAGGCTTCATTATATCACTGGCCAGATTAATGCCGGCCAGCCGCAACATCGACGCGGTCGACTAAGCGTCAAAAGGAAGTGATCGGGCGGCCACGTCGAGATTCAGCGGCACACAAACGAGTCACGTCCAGACGCTTTTTCCCCTTCGATCGGCTCCAGATAGGTGTGGAAATAATCGGTGGAAAGTGTGAACGGTTTCGCGGGATTTCAGGGAAACCTTTCGGAGATGGAGTTTGATTGGGTTTGGGTGATTCGGGAGGTTGTGGGCAGGTGGAGAATGTGATGATCGTGATGACTAGGAGAAACCTGATAGACTGATTATCGAAGATGGGATCTAGTGGGATTGTATAGAATAGTGTTTGAGGGAGACATTAGTGTATTGGATGTATAGGAGGGTAGCGTCTTGTGAGGGTGGAATTTCGATTACTGTTCAAATGAGTTAGAATTCAGAAGCTAGCGGTTGGGGTAAATATTTAATAATGTTTATGGTGGGAACCTGGTTTAAGACGCCGAAAACACGGTGATTTTTAAGAATTATTTTCTCAACAAATATACAGCGAATCTTTCCAAAACTTTAAGGGTGTTTTACTGTATATTCAGATAACAAGAAAACTTTTTTTTAATTAATAATAATTCACTTTACATTGTTTTATTAGCATATATTCGTAGCGACGCGCCGCTGAAATAAAGCAGCCCAGGTTTTTCTTAATTGATATGAATTTATATCGCCGATATATTAAAAAAGAAGAAAAAAGTCTAAAATTGACAACGTTATGGAACTTTAAAGAAAAAATCACGATTTTGACGGAAAAATTTCAACGTTTTTATGCAAAAAAATGGTTTAATTTAATTTCTGCATAAATGTTTTTTATTCATCGACGATATAAATTCCTGTCAATTAAGAAAAACTTTGGCATTTTTATTTTAGATAAAAATTCGATTCGCTATGATATACACAATTTGACAATGCTAAATGAATTATTATTGAATAAAAAAAAGTTTCCTTGTTATCTGAATATACATTAAAACACCCTTAAGGTTTTGAAAAGATTCGCTTCATATTCGTTAAGAAACTAATTCTTAAAAATCACCGAGTTTTCAGCGTCCTAAATCAGGTTCCACCCTTAATAATGATTTAGACTTTATTTTGTCAGCTACGTGTGATTTGTGTAATTTTCCTTTCACCAAGCTTCAAAGTCTACCTCATTCTATAAAACCACACTTTTCTTATGATTCATCAGTTCTGTGTCACCGAGTCAGTCAGCAGTATTCAGCCAACCCAAATTAAGACTGAGATATGTACCACACTTTCTACTGAATGCCTGTAATTCCTGGCATTGTAGTGAATACTCAGAATCATGAAACTTTTTTATCACCCATAACGAATATACAGTTGATAATACATCTAATCCGAAATAATCAATTGTTCAGTGTCACCAAATTACAACTAATAGCTGTGTCCTTCGCTGATTCGTCAAAACGAAAATTCCAGATTTCTTTGAAAACTCGCAAATCGCTAGCAGCTATTGTAACAAGGATTTGCTACCAAATAGATGAAAATGTAATAGGTCGAGGTGGCGTGACATTTCATTGTTAACTTCTAATGAGATCAATGATATCGATCGGGAAAGGTTAGTCAGCAGATAGCGGAGGGTAAAATAGCGTCGTGACCTTTTCCGATCGGTTATATGATACGGGGATATAATGCTTGCCACGGGGGAGTATAGTTCGCCGGATTACGAGAATTACCGCGACTGGTTACTTGGAAACAGAATGATCTGTCTTGCACAATGATCTGGTTTCAGCGTTCATTGTTTTCCATGTTACTCGCCGGAGGAAAAGGCTCACATTCCGCCATCGTCGCGTTCACGACCATAAAGGGGCCAGCCTGTCGCCCTAGAGATTTCCACGAAACGTTTCTTCCCTATTCAGGAGCTGTCGAAGCTCCTGCCCGGCCTCGCAGAACGATGCATCATCCCGAAAACACGCGAGGCTGCCCGAGAACGATGCAAATCCGACGCCGGTTTCACCGGCGTTCTTGGAATCGATCAGTGCCTACGCGATTAACCTTTTGCCTCCGAAGGATCGTGTCGTAGGTTAAATGTTACGAGCATCCTCGATAAAAAGTGGGACCCCCACTTGTCCGCGATTAGATCATCGCGCTGAGAATTCGAGGAATCCTCGGGGGACTTTGGACAGTGGACACGCTTCTGCTCTTTGCGAGGACGGTCGTTTCTCACACTGGCGCACGCGTTAATACGTTTGCTATAGTTTCAGTGAATTCTTCGGGTAACAAGACTCATAATCACGTAATACACCATATATAATACTTCAACGCAAGGGGCCATTTAGTAAAGAAATGACATTAAACAATGCACGGCACAGAATTTTTTTAAGTAACTAAATATCAACAAACATAACAAATTCTATTTTCTTCACTCTCCAGATTGTCAATCTAATTCTTAGATCAGCTTGTAAACGTAAAAAGCAGGCGATTAACGGCCGCAAAGTATTCAGGTGGGACGCTGGAAAAAGGAAAATGGAGCATCTGCGCGTGGTCACGTGATTATGCAGGAGGTGTGACGCGCGCGGTGGCCGCGAAAATTCGAATCCGCTGGGATAAACGGGACAGGGATCGGCGGATATTGGAGAGCAGATGCAGCCGGTCTGTCGTGCAGCGGAATAAACGCCGCGTCACGCGGCCCATACATAGTCGCGTGCAAGAAAACGTCTCGTACGAAAGTAGCACGTGTACATACAAGTACGAGAGCGGGCAGCTCGCGCAGGTACACGGTGGCTGGGCCGAGACGGTGAACTCGGCTGGGGAGAACGAAGCCTCGAGGTTGAGCCAAGGTGGCGGCCCCAGGGCGTCGGGTCACCCAGATTTCAATCTAGATACAGCATTCCTCGGTTAATTAGTACTGGCTGACTGGCCGTGAGCTCCATCATTGGCCCGAACTCCTGCTACGCGGCTGGCATTCTACACCCATCGTACCCTCGCCTGTCCAGCCATCGTCGCTGACGTGTACCTTTCTCCGTAAATCCGTGTCCACGCGACGTATCTCCGTCTATCTGATCCTCTCTGATCCTCCGTGGCTATCGAATGACACTTTGCCTGCTCTGTGGACCAGTGGACTTCCCCCGAGTTCGATTCTGTCCACATTAACCGTACGAGGGTGAGTCTCGAAGCTTGGAACAACAAAGTTTCTTGGACCCGGTTTTCATTGAATACTAATGTTTTAATCTATATATATAAAATTCAAATCAAATACCACTGATAATCACGATTTCTCCCGAACCACTGATCCAATTACCGTGAAATTTTGTAGGTAGGTTCCTCTTCGCCCCTAGGTGCTCGCTAAGAAATCTTTTTAAAAAACTCCCTCCCCTTCACCGAAAAACCATATATAATATGTATACATATATAGGTTATGCATACGCTATTGCGACAAACAGGAGCGCAGTTCGCGCGTTGACCGCGGGGCGGCTACGAGCGCCGCGAGCGTACTCGCGGGTGAAAATTCGGCGGGACCAAGGTATTAAGGCCGCTGTGAACGGAATCGAGAGGTGCCGTAGTACCAATCGCAAATCAAATACCACGGATAATCACGATTTCTCTGAAACCACTTATCCAATTATCCTGAAATTTTGTAGGTAGGTTTCTCTTAGCCCCTAGGTGCTCGCTAAGAAATCTTTTTAAAAAAATTCCTCCCCTTCACCGACAAGCCATATTCTATATCTATAAAATTCAAATCAAATACCGAGATTTTGCTAGTTATAGAATATTTTTTCGCCCTCTTGCTGCAGGTCCTAGATTGTGGATTCTTTCATTTGCTGGGAAGCTAAGTAATGGGCCCCACTTGAGGTGTTAAAAGTTCCAAAGTTAAATTGCTGCGGGGTAAAGAGGGATAAGAAGCAAACTTTATGATAAAAGTGGTTCTTTGAAGCAGAAAGTGAATCCCGAGACAGATGTTGCTCGACAACACACCATGTTTGCTGAACGCAGTTAGCACATCCGAAATTTCACCTCGAATCCGACAGAACGTTCTCGTCAGAACTCGAACGACTCACATTTTCGCGTGACCAAGTTCCTTTGCACAATGTTTTTCGCGGTATACCGTAGACCTGACAGAAATTAATCCCACGGCACGCCCGCGAAGCTAATCTCGAACGGCCTGCTGGCTGACGTGCAACGCCGGCTCGAGCATATGTAAATCCAAGCGAAGGCAGCTGATTTGCTTAGAAGAAATTCCGGTTTTACGGGCCCGAAATCTTCGAAAGTGCTCCTCGTATTATCACGCATCGTATACTTTCGTTAGACACGTGCAGCCGTCCTACGCGTCAGCAACGGACACGAGCGTGCGTCGTGTTTTACACGCGATATTCCTTGCGTTCGTATTTCAACTAGCCGGTAGCCGATCGCGATTCAACGCTGTCGAGCACGTGAAATAACCGGTATACGTGTGCCGGTGCTCTCACACTCGCCGCGGTGATAATTGAAGGTAAAGTTGGGTTATTTTAAGACGTTTATCGGGCCTCGAGCGCTCGGCCGTTATCGGGACATCGCTGTCCATTTTTACCTCGAAGGCGAATGCTCCCCGCCATCTTGTTGATTATTTTCCTTCTTCGCGGCGAATGATGGATCGTTCTCCCTTTACTGTAGAGAAATCCTGTTACGAAGGTGATTTTATGTCATGTTTTATACAATTTTCTTCTTCGCCGAGGGTACGTCTTCGATGACATATCTGATGAATAGAGTGTCCATAGCTAACAATGATATTAGACACCTATTCTAAATTTCTATCTCGAACTTACTATTTCCCTAATTATTTGCAAGGTTTCTGCTCGCATTTCTCTCTACACACATCGAAAGCAGCCATTGAGTTTGAATTGATTAGCCTCAACAACCTCAGGCTGACAAGTTAAAAACACGATTTCCTGTAATCTAATCGGATTTGCATATACTCCGAGGCTCATTTAGCACGCAAACAAATTCGCGTATGAAAATATTTCCCCTTTCACATTTCCCTCTATATTCTTGAAACTAAATCGATCATTCCTCTCAAGGAAACTCTGAGTCCTTGAAGAAAAATAGAATCCTGCCCACCCACAGCCACACACAACTTTCACAAGGCCCATTTATCGCTGGAACGCAGCTACACCATTCGTTCCTCCCCAAACGTTGTTCAAACCACCTCAAACACCCTCCTCGAACTCGTTCCAGTTCCTCAGAAAGCAGTTTCCCTCCGAAGAGGTATCTCCATTCTCATCTCCTCCCGTGTTACCGCAACCGAATCCATCATCCTCGCCGAAACAAGGCTCGCCGAGAGCCAGCATCCCCGTCAGACACGACTCAGCAACAACGTGCTACATGCATCGTTGCGAAATCGCGGCGAGGATTATCGAAATAAATCACGGCCGCTCGACGCCGAGGTGCAACACATCCGATATTTCCGGGTGACGGCGGAGAACGATCGCGAACAACTAATACGAACTTTGCGGCGTAGGATCGTCGTGTCGTTGCGGCGAAACAAGCAGAAACGTGCCGCGGCAGGCAGACCTCGCGGTATTCCCCTGGCGCGGCGTCGTGCGATCGATCGACGTCCCTGCGGCCCGACGTGTGGACCCCGTTTCCTGGCGCACGACACCATCGCGGTCCCTGCCTCTTTTTCCCTGTCCCTCCTCGTCCACCCACGGTGGGGGACTTTCCTCATTTCTCTCGCGGAGACCCCGGTCTCGCCTCCTCCGGGCGCGGAGCATCGTGAGTTACCGCGTTTCGAAGATTTATCGTCGCCCGCCACTTGGGCTAGTACCACACGGCGCTACCATGCGCGGGATTACGTAACTTATGGCGGAGCCGGGCTCGCCACGGCCCGCATAAATTTCTGCGGGAATATTAACGGAGCCTTTAAGATTGCTCGCTTCTGTCTTGACTTACGTACGCCCGGGGATACGGTGTGGAATAATTAGCCGGGTGGCGAGGGAGACTGGGGCTCTCCTCTCCTTTTCGGCGTTTTGGTCTTGTTCGGAAAGATTTACTGGGGTGCGGAGGGGTGGCTTCGAGGCGATGGTGGTTTTATTGTTAGGTGGGATTAGGCTTGTTGGGTGGTGAGGTTTCACTTGGATGTTTGCACGATGATGCTTGGCCTTTTTCGGAGCAGATGATACTGTGGTGAAGGGACTGGGAGACTTCCGAGGTTGATGATTGATACTCTTGGGATATTCACACGGTTTCTTTGGTTTTTTAACCAGCAGTGGCTTCGGCAAGGGAATATATTTGTTATTACAGTTTGTTATTATAAATATACAGTTACAAATGTATAGTTTCTAAATTTTGTTGATTCCTTTCGTGATCTAGGAGTTACCCTAGTAGCATTCCTGGTTGGCCCACAGTATCCCCAAGTTGGGAATTAGTTGGCCATCAAAATGTTAACAATAAATGCTACTAGGGTATCTTCTCTGCGTCAGCTGATTTTACTAAACACTTCAGCAACCCAAAGACGATTAACACTCTTTATACCACCTTCCCTAGTAGCATTTATTTGTTGGGAGTTTGTTGGGCCAATGACGTGTTATCCGTTGGCCTACTGTTGAAGTGTCGCGCTATATTTAAATGGGCCAACAATTGTAACCAACGCAGGCCCAACTAAAGGTGTCTTTCCGTAGGCCCAACTGAAGGTTTCCTTCCATAGGCCCAACTGAAGGTTTCTTTCTATAGGCCCAACAATTGAGGGGAACATTTTAAAGGAATAAATAAATTCCCAGACTACATACAACAAAACCTTAGTGGGCCAACTATGCCCCGACATTATCAAACTGCGTTGTATGTATATACCATTCCATATATGAGTAGACGTACGGCCCCACCGATTTGCAACCGATCTACGCAGCTCCTTGTAAATTTTTTGTTAATTAATCAAACATAATAATTGTTGGCTCAACATTGAATATTCGTGGGCAAACTATTGTAATTTTTTTGCCGTAGGGCCTATGTTGGGATTTTGTAGGCAAAAACACTAACTATATCCCAACTAATTCCCAATTGTTGGCAACTGTTGGCCAACCAAAAATGCTACTAGGGTTTGTTCTTCCTCATTTGGAATATTGTTTTATTCTCTGGAATCCTCGCTTTATTTGTCACATCAGATCTTAAAGAGGCATCCAACATAGGTATTTGAGATGTGCAGCCTATAAATTGCGTATTCCTTTTGGCAGATTTTCTCATAATTATGAGCATATCCTTTCTACTGTGGGTTGCCTATCTCTGGAAAGGCGGAGACGCATACATAAACGATCTAATACGTACTTTTACAATTGTGAATCACCGCGTCGAGTGTCCGGAGCTTTTAAGCTTACTTGAACTTAAGGTACCGTCTAGAGTGTTAAGGAATACTCTACTATTTATGCTGCGTAAATATTCTACTACCTTTGGCATGAACAACTGTATTGATAGACTGTCTAGAAGTTCTGTTGCGCATTTAGTGGACTTCTTCTGCCAGTCACTATACTCTTTCAAGCACTCAGTGAGGAAGGCGGGTAATAATCCTCGGTAACTCCTATGTACTTTCATTGTATTTTATTCTGTTTTGCTTGTACTCTATCCTGGCATTATTTCCTTCTGGCTTTATGTTGTTCGTTTTTGTGTTTCTTCTTTTATATAGTAGTTCTCTACTGGTCTTCTCTATTCCATATGTACCAAAGTGTTTTCGCGTATATATAAATAAATAAATAAATCAATTACCGTCTCCTGTGAAAAGGCACTTGGTTTATTATCTTGCAAATTGAAGGACTGATCTGGAGTAGGGAATAAAATAGAAGGATTATTATAAAAAGGTGTCTAAGGTTGATATAGTATAGTTTAAAGAAGTGGTTTTGTGTTCTGAGAACAGTGACAGCAGGGCCGCAAATTTTAGATTTCTAATAAGGCCATTCAATGCAAAAACGATTATTTTTCCAGTTAATGTCTACGGATGTTCATGAAATTGAAATACGATGTAGTAAATCTGAATTCAAGTAGACTTTAAGTCATACATTTTACTGGTCTCGAGTTTAAGTAAAAATTTTTTTAGTAGCTTTACCTATTCTTGCGACTACAGGCTCGTAACACAAATAATAAAATTCGTACAATCCAGCTTGTACCGCATTTTTATTTATTTATTTAGTTAAACGGAATCTCTTTTAAAAATACAAGAAACAATAATATATACATTGAGCAATAAAGCCCAGTTTAGAGAAAAATTTATACAGGTAATACATAAACAAAGTGGAAGCAAAACGCACATAAAGGTAGAAACACAAATAAAAATAAAGAACATAGTAGCTAAGTAGTTACAAATATGATTGATGACTCTAAATGTGTGAAATGAGCAGTCGACGAAATCAGAATGATTACATACAGCGTTAACATTCATACACATACAATAAATGATGCTCAATATATAGAAGTGAGTAGTGCTTAAGCTTTCTAGGAGGAATATATAATCTAAAGAGTTGTAAAATTTGAGGGTACTTAGTGACATGATTAATAATCTTATAACTAAAAAAGTAAATCCACGTCTTTCAAGTTTTGATAATCACAGTTGGCAAAGAAGAGGCGTATAATTATGAGTATGAGCTAAAATGAATGAGGGAGCACCAAGTTTGTAAGCAATAAAACGGGGAAATTTATGCTGGACGCGTTCAATTAGAGAGGAAAGGTTCTTAACCCCACAGTGCACACGTAAATTAAAATTACACCATTGCACAAATATTTCCAAAATCTCCAAATCTAGGAATACATGGATATTTTGAGAAAAAATTATTTTTAGACTACACCTAATCTATTGCACTCAAGCTTTAAAAGAAACATATTTATAACAAAATTAATACTGAACCAATATCTCTTTAACACTACGGGTCATCGTTATCAGAATCTTTTTCAATATCATGAGAACTGTTCAAAGGAATTAAAATACGGATTCCAAATAATAGAGTCATATTCAAGACGTTGTGTAACTAGCGATACATATAAAAGCTCGATAAATGCAATATTGTTTTACAACAGTAAACAATATTGTTTAACAACCTCCTGTGTTCCCAATATAAAATCACCTGTCACAACTAAAATTTCCCTAAAATTAGGAACCAACATTCTCTGTCCATTATTCTAGCGGCGTTGCGAAATTTATTGTGTCCAGCATCGTCGTTTTTTATCACCGATATTGTTATGCTGATAAATCAGCCATTGTGCGGTCGAGTTGCGCAACGCGTTACAAAATCGCCGTCGATCGAAACCGCATAAATATTCCTCCGGGTGATATTAGCAGTTTAACGTTAATCGCCCGCGTCACGCGCAGTTCGCGGCAGACAAATGACGGAACACGATAACCGATTATGCGCCCGTATATCCTCTAATAATCCTGCTTCCTTGCTTCATTACGCCATTTTTATCGTTACCTTCATTCTCGTTCCTTCGTGTTTAATTGCGCGCGGTTTCTGCACGCGTGATCACGTAACATATGGCAGGCCACCGCCACCACGGAATTGAATACATTTCTTCGCGGCTATTATTAATGATCCTAGAATCGACCGTTGCCTTCTGGCGGTTTCTAAGCGGCCCGTACAAATCGGCGAGGCTGGAGGTTGTTTATTCTACTTGCCGTTTCATCGTCCCCCTCTTGCTTTGTAAGCTCCTTTATTGATAGGTTTCTTCACCTCCCGAAATTAACATTTTTTTTGCAAGCATCGCACGTTGACGTGCAAAAAGTTGCTCCATAAAGTTTCGATTACGTCGATGTCCATTATTCCCGTTGGTTTCTTTTTGCATGCCTTGTAGAAGCAGAGATTAATTAGTCCTGGAGAAGTTCCTTAACCCTTCGTTTCGTAATTCGTAGCCTACTGAATGTTTTAGGCTGAGTTGAGGTTTATTTAAATATAAATTTCAGAAGTTATTTATGGAATCTGTTGAATTCGATGAGTTGGAAACAGACATTTACCTACTTTGACTCCATTGTATCACATTTCTTTAAACAAACTGGGGAACGGTGGTGCCAAGAAATTAAATGGATTAAAAAATGTTAAATATAATATAAAAAAATGGGTATTATTTTCTTAAAAATTAAACTTATATTTTAATCTACTAAATCCAAAATAGCTGCGTTTCTTTTCTACACAGGTGTTGACAACAAAATCTTAATAATCTTTTAACTCCTACTCTAAATCTTTCAAACAGTAGATACTTCTTCTTAAAAGTAATAAAACTATTGATACATCAAAAACTCCTCATATTTTCATGGTCCATCTCATGCATCATAGTTTCATAAATTGAAGAGTCTTTGTAGAAAACACTATAAGTGCTAAAAATTAAATTCTGTACTACAGTGTTACTATTGGCACGTAGAAAATTTTCCGATAAAAATTTGTTTGTTTCATTTTGGCACTTAGGGTAAAGGTCCCAATTACTGACACCTAACTTTACTAAAAAAAAAACGAATAAATAAACGTTGTAAAGTCATACAAAAAAATAATTATGTATATTCAATGTATATTCTATACTATAGATTATATAGAATAAATAAACTATATAATCTATACTATAGATTATACTATAATATATACTATTATATATTAATATATAATCTATAGTATAATCTATAGTATAATCAATAGTATACACTATAGATTATATATTATCTATATTATATTAATCTATAGATTATACTATAGTATATATTAATATATAATCTATAGATTATACTATAGTATATATTAATATATAATCTATAGTATAATCTATAGTATATATTAATATATATTAATATATAATCTATACTATAGATTATATACTAATTATTATATACTATCTATACTATAGATTATATACTAATTATAGTTTATTTATTCGTTATTTTAAGTTAAATAGCTTAAGGTGACAGTAATTGGGTCCTTTACCCTACAATGTTTTGTGCAAGTACTCTTCAATTAACCCTATAAAACAAAAAAACAGTTACACACGTCCTTTATCAGCACCGATCCTAAAATCTCCACCAAATACCAAGCTCAAAGTAAAGAGCCTAATCGTTTGAAAGTTGCTCCTGACGTCTCACTTTCCTTTCCCATTTCCGCGTTCATTTATCCCCAAAGAAAATTGATCGAGCGTATGCCACGAGCTTCCCGCGACAAACCAATAATTCGCGTCGCAGCTGGGGCAGAGATCCAGTCGATCCTCGGCGCGGATCAAGATCTTAAGGACGCCCTAAGGTTGCCTCGAGGTCGAGGAAACAACGTGCAGGACAGACAGCAGCATCAGCAGCAACAGCAGCGCACAGCAGGCTGCAGGAGCAATCTCCTGGACAATTAGCCCGCAGTTCGTGACGGGTACCTCCCCCTTGGTCCTCTCCCCGTTGCGGCTTTCTCTTTCTTCTCCCTTTCTTCTTCCTCCCTGCATTCCCCGGCTCTTCTAGCCGACCACAATCCCCTCGCTCCGCGTTATTTCGTTCTTGCACGGCCTACCACTGCGTATCCTGGTTCCCTTTTTCGCGTTGCTCCGTTCCCTTTGTGCCTCCTTCCTGCTTTATCAGCGCCGCTGCTTCTTGTAATCTGTCTTTTCCTTCGATTCCGGAACCATCCTCGCGAAGAAAACAATGCAATGTTTCCACGAATTACTTGGCCTGAAATGATTATGCAGTTCCTTTGAGCTTCTTACTGATTAGTAGTATATTTGATTGCATGCGTTGGTTTTAAATGATATTGGCGGTGTTTTATTTTGCGATGACTGGAACAATGTTATTTCATGGCTTTGTCTCTTTTTGGCCCTCTGGGGCTTTCATGAGCTACTCTTATTCTTACTATGTTACAGACGCTTAATATTGAGTTTAGTTGGAGGAGCTGAATTTTAGTAAATTCAATTAAAATTAACTTCTATTTTAATTGATTACCGTAAATTGGGCTGACTTTGCCCACTTTTCGGAAGAACTTTATTTCATTTTATTGTGAAGTAATTAGAACACATGGTGTTTTGTATTCGGTAGCAATAATTTCTCCAGGGTTAAACGAAAAAAACAATAGCGATTTCAATCATAAGGTAATTTTTCAGTCAGGGTAAAGAAGTGGGCAAAGTCACCCCGGCGGGCAAAGTCACCCCACTTTACGGTACCTTGAAATTTCTAGTCGGAGGAGCTAAATTTTAGCAGTAGAAATTAACTCCTTTAAAATTACGTTAAAATTAATTCGCATCGCCTCTCTTTTTAGGTTACGCGACCTTGCAGTAATCGATTCATTAATAATTGAAGCCTTCTATTTAGTCATTCTAGGACATATCTCAGATTGGTAAAAATAGTAGGTACTCTGCCTCAGTATTTACAATTCAATCAAATCACGAGGCTGCATAAAACACTCTACCATAAATCCAAGTATCTAAAAAGTCACAGTTTGCAGACCTAAGTTCACCAACAAATCTGCACCCATCTCAGAAACACCCAGTCCATTAAATACACCCTCAGCTCCAAGTACTCCGAGCAGCCGAGCGATGAACTCACCTAAGGACCTCCCCATTTAGCCTCCACCGTCACTTTTTCTCTCACGTGGTCAATTCGATTTCGTCGCCTGACCCTCCCGTCCTTTCATAACGGCGGCGTGTCTCTTCTTCCCCAGTCGATCTCTACCTGCCGTGTCTACCCTAATGACCTGGCAGGTGCAGCGGCAGTGCCCTCCTGGCGCAGGGCCACCCTGCTACGTGACGCCTCCGAAAACCTCCGTGAGATCGAGTCGAGTCTCCCCTCGCCTGTCGATCTCCAGAAATGCACTCTTTGGAAGAGCCGAGCGAAACGGCGCGGCCACGATCGACAGGTGCGAGCAGCTGGCACCTCCGGCGTTCAATCGGGGATTCATTCGGAGATTCATTAGTGAATCGCGCGCGCAGGAAGCTGTTACCATCGAACGGTGAAAGAATGTGTCGTCCTGAGAAGAGGCGGAGAGTACCGAGTCACGGTTTCAGGGATTTATTTCTATGCTTGGGAGTGACAGGTGTGTTTGACGTTGGGCTGAAGGTGTTAGAGGCGACGTGGAAGGTAGACACTTTTTTGTAAGTGAGTCTCTTGGAAAATGGTACGTTTGCGGATTAATTGGCGAGGAGAGGAGTTGCGTTTAAAGAATTTGGAGTGTTAAAGAGATTTTGCAGTTGGAATAGTTTCAAGTACAACTTTGTTGCTCTCTGATACGCAGTTCCTCGGAGGCTTTCACTGTAATTACTTGCAAAATGCTTACAAGTGCATACCAATTTGTAACTGACAAGGGGTTTTTGATGAGCCTTGGCACGATGGATCTATGTCGAAAATAAGTAAATAGGTGTCCGAGCCTTAAGGCTTTAATAATAGAGATATTTACATGGAAATTATTAAAAATATCATAGTGGCCGTGGGGTTTTAGTGGGTAAAAATCCCAGACTACCCTGGCGCACGCGGGAGATTCCCTTCTGGAGGCGTCGGGGTACCTTTTGAAGATGTCTACACGTTAAAAAAAACTTTATTAATTTTTGTTTATAAATTATTTTTATTATAATTTTTTTTAACTTGGGGAAATCTTCAAAGGCACCTCGACTCCTTCAGAGGGGAATCTCCCGGGGGCGCCAGGGTAGTGTGGGATTTTTACCCATTAAAACAGCACGGCCACTATGAAATTTTTAATAATTATCATGTAAATATCTCTATTATTGGCAGAAACACTCGGACACCTATTTACTTATTTTCGACATAGATCCATCGTGCCAAGGCTCATCAAAATCGGTGTCTACCACTGGTGTCCTCCCCTTGTGAATGTTGAGAGTGAGATATGGATATGGGTTTGCACCAATTTTTATTAATTCTTCCATTACAAGGTGACTAAGGGATTATTACATGCAGGGTTCAGAAGCCAATGTAAGTCCTAATTTTGTAATTAAAAAACCTCTGTATTGATAAAACTTTCAGTTGACAAATCAATTAAGTCACTACTTTCATACGTAAGCAATAGATCACTGCACTTATATCGACCACTGAATTACTAGGCAAAGGTATTCAGAAAACAGTGTAAATCTCGATTTTAATGCTAATGGACTTACACTGATGAGCTTCTGAACCCTCCATAAGTAGATTATAGATTTACTTCGTCCTCTCCTTAAGGGGGTCGTCTTGTGTGACGGCCGGTTTTTTATCGCTTTTTTGGGAATTTTTTGTTGACGAACCATGAAACACAATATCTTGGAATTTGTACTACATATTTATTAACATTTGAACAGTTATTCAGAATGTTTTGAAGTTAAAATATTGAGTGGAATTGACTTTACAGCTCTCGAAAGAGACAGGTGCGAAAAAAAAGTTGGTCGACGGCTGACATGATTCCGGCTGTCCTGCTCATCTGAAATCAAAAAGTCAAACGGCACATTAATTTATAGACTTGTGGCTATAGCCGGTACCAGAATGAAGTCAAAATATTGGAAATTTCATGTTTGACACAGTTTTGAAAATAAAGTTACGATTTTCTTCATTTTTTTTCGACTTTTTTAGCTTGAAAAAAAAACTATGACAGATATGACAATGATTCTAGTACCGGCTGTAGCCACAAGTCTACAAATTAATGTGCCGTTTGACTATTTGATTTCAGATGAGCAGGACAGTCGGAATCATGTCAGCCGTCGACCAACTTTTTTTTCGCACCTGTCTCTTTCGAGAGCTGTAAAGTCAATTCCACTCAATACTTTAACTTCAAAACATTCTGAACAACTGTTCAAATTTTAATAAATATGTAGTACAAATTCCAAGATATTGTGTTTTCATGGTTCGTCAAAAAAAATTCCCCAAAAAGCGAAAAAAAACCGGCCGTCACATAAGACGACCCCGTTAAGGTCCCCAATCAATTATTCATCACAATCGTCATCTCATAGCCCAAATTATCTATCTACAGAAAAAATCGAAGTCTTTTGAATTCACAAGAAAAACAGTATCCTCCGAATCTCAGCATATGCACTCCCACTCATGAATTGTAATTAATCTATCCTACTCTCGACCATCTAATCCCAGCAATCGTCGATATAGATGCGTTCGAGGCACCCTACAACGTCGCTAATCGATTCCCGTAAGAACCAGCCACGACCATGTCGAGCGCATCTTTACAAATCGCGCTGCGAATGAATTTATTCGCGGTTCGTCAGCGTCGATTCTTTCCCTCGGTTTCGCGTTTTCTTTGGCCGGCGAGCCTCGAGCAGCATGACACCGCCAGGAAAAAGAATCACAGCCGGGGGGATCGGTAATGCATGCGCATTCGTTCGGGACGAAAGCCGGAGCAACGATTAACGTTGCGAAAATCCACGGCATGTGTCACTCGTGAAGGAGCAGCGTGACTTTATTCAGAGGCGGAATAACCAATAAGACAAGTCTACCTTGCCACTGCCATGTCGGTCCCTCGTACGGGGAATCGATTGTCCCGGTAAATTTGTCCGCTGAATGGCGGAGTGGATTCCAGCTTTCAGGATTCAAAGTTATTGGCCTTGCTCGCTTTCGTCGATGCTCCCGGACGATATTGTGGCTGTTGCGCACCGATGACAGGGTGCTTAAAATCACTTTTATCTATTCTGGTGAAGAACTACCTTGTTCGTTTATTGCAAATGATTATTTGGGACAGAATTAGCTGTCTGAGTGACGTGGTTCAACAGCGGGTGTGTGAAAGTACTTATTTTCTAAAAATTTATTTTATTTTCAATGTGATGTGTTACATATGCGGCGGTGATTATGAAACTGGTGTGGGTCAAAAGAATTTAAAAAAATTGGGTTTATCACTTAATTTGTAATGTAAGGTGACGTAACACTAAGTAAGTTATGAATTCAATTTTGTTAGATTTTTTATTTACACCACTTTCTTAATCACCGGGACATATATCTCTGATATAGAGATGGACAGGGGAACTTGAAGTCTTCGTTTACGGGTAGTTTCATCTTCCAAGTTTGCAAGTAGGCAAGTTTTGTCCTTAATCGTGGTCTCACCTTCTTATAATCACAAATTGGTCACGCGAGGTTCACTGTACCCCGGCGTCATTTTTTGAGTTACCATTTTCGAATTTTTGAATTTTTAACTTTTCAGTGATAATTGTACATTCGTAATACTTATACAGTCACGGTCTAATATTCTTTTTCTAGAAATGTAAATTTTGATATGATAAAATTTGTAGTTGGAAATGAGCGATTTTCCACGGTTGTGAGGAAAAACCGATTTTTTAATATTTTTTATTTTTGTTTCTGCGATAAATCCCCTTTGGAAGACTTAAAGGTGCCCCATTTCAATTTAAAAATTGCTCTTGGGGTGCAATACACCCCCTGTAACAATGAAGGGTTATGTCTTCCTTCTCCATGATAAACATTTTTGCTCGTCGAGTCCATGCTAATCTCAATACCGATTTCCCCATCGCCGAAAGCAACATTCTCAGATCGGCACCCAGAATAACATTCCTTCCTCGAAACCAGTAAGCTTTACGGCACATCCATAAAGCACGACCTGAACCTTCGGTCAGCAGCGCAAAACACTTTCGATCGTCCGTCCGGTTCGTCTGGGACGTCATTAATTATCTAATACGCGCGGTGTATTAAAACGTGGCGTAGAGAAAAAAGGAGACGAGGCGGGTGCTCGTTGCGCCTCGATTCGAGCCGCGTACATGCTCCTCCGCGGAATAGTAATCAGCCACGACAGCCCTTTAACTCATTGTCAGCAAGTGGCTTCGCAGAAAAGCGCGTGACTGCCCTGACAAATTGGCCTACTACTCCCAATGGGGGGACTCCTCTCCGCAGGATCTACGGCCCCCGATCGCTCAAAGTAATTAATTATCGTGCCGTGGGGCTCTGCCTCCTCCTAGGCGATCGTGCCGATCGGAGGACTGTCGGTGGCCAGCAGAAGAGAGACAACCGGCGTGGGCGAGGTGCGAACGATCCATTCATTATACAACACCGGCGAGGGCCTTGTCTTTCAGCGAGTCGTCGATGATGCTCTTTCGTTATTGTCACGCTGCTTGTCGACGCTGCTCCTCGCCCGTGGACACCGATTAACGGCCCTGGGATAAATTGTCCCCTGTCGAGGGAGGACGTGGGCGACTGCTGATCGGCTCCATTCGTCGATGAGCATTTGTGGAACCGTTGGGTGCAAGCGAAGTTCCTGTTGTAATCGGTGAACGGGATTTAGGTGGTCTGATAGGGGAACTGGTGTTTTGTTGGATGGCGGGGTAGTGCTGATTATTGGGGAGGGATTCGGTGGGAAGTGTTATTACAGGGTTTTATCCTTTATATTACTTGAAACATAGGAATTCCTTCGTATTATTTGAAATATAGAAATTTCATTGTATCGCTTATAATATAGGAATTCTTTTATATTGCTTGAAATATAGGAATTCCATCATATTACTTGAAATATAAAAATTTCATTATATCACTTAAAATATAGGAATTCCTTTATATTACTTGAAATATACGAATTACATTATGTTACTTGAAATATACATAGGAATTCCCTTATATTCCTTAAAATATAAGAATTCCTTTATATTACTTGTAATATAGAAATTTCTTTATATTACTTGAAATATATATAGGAATTCCCTTACCTATATTACTTGAAGCATAAGATTTCCTTTATATTACTTGAAATATAGGAATTCCTTTATATTACTTGAAATATAGGAATTCTTTTACATTACTTGAAATATAGGAATTCCTTTGCATTACTTGAAATATTGGAATTCGTTTACATTACTTGATATATGGGAATTCCTTTACATTACTTGAAATATTGGAATTCCTTTACATTACTTGATATATGGGAATTCCTTTACATTACTTGAAATATTGGAATTCCTTTGCACTACTTGAAGTATAGGAATTCCTTTACATTACTTTATATATGGGAATTCCTTTATATTACTTGAAATATTGGAATTCCTTTACACTACTTGAAGTATAGGAATTCCTTTGCATTACTTGAAATATCGGCATTCCTTTATATTACTTGAAATATAGGAATTCTTTTACATTACTTGAAATATAGGAATTCCTTTACATTACTTGAAATATTGGAATTCCTTTACACTACTTGAAGTATAGGAATTCCTTTGCATTACTTGAAATATCGGCATTCCTTTATATTACTTGAAATATAGGAATTCTTTTACATTACTTGAAATATAGGAATTCCTTTACATTACTTGAAATATTGGAATTCCTTTACATTACTCGATATATGGGAATTCCTTTACATTACTTGAAATATTGGAATTCCTTTACACTACTTGAAGTATAGGAACTCCTTTGCATTACTTGAAATATCGGCATTTCTTTATATTACTTGAAATATAGGAATTCTTTTACATTACTTGAAATATAGGAATTCCTTTACATTACTTGAAATATTGGAATTCCTTTACATTACTTGATATATGGGAATTCCTTTATATTACTTGAAATATTGGAATTCCTTTACACTACTTGAAGTATAGGAATTCCTTTGCATTACTTGAAATATCGGCATTTCTTTATATTACTTGAAATATAAGAATTCCTTTACATTACTTAAAATATAGGAATTCCTTTACATTACTAGAAACATAGAAATTCCTTCCTCTGCGACTTCCCATACAGCACACCATTTGCCATGTTGCATGGTTGCAGCGCAACGTTGCTGTAACGTTGCTGCAACATTGCCGCGCAACATTGCACGGGGCGGACATAGAATTGTTGCTGCAACGTTGCGGTGCAATATTGCACGACAAAGTTGCAGCAATGTTGCAGCAACGTTGCGGCAACATTGCAGGATCATTGCTGCAATATTCCGGCAACATTGCAGCAACGTTGCTGCAACTACCATTTAAACTTAAAATATTTCCGTTGTTTTTAATGATACGAGAAAATGTCTAAACATTGCAACCTTGCACTGCAACGTTGCTGCAACGAGAGTGTGATGTATGGGTTAAATCATAATGAATACAGTTTCCGCAATCAATACAGCTCAAGTAGCTTGCAGAACACAGAATATTCATCACCCAACCCTTCGATTTCAGAGCAAAACATAACACCCAAATCTCCCTCCGTACATAACCACCCAAATTTCTTGAAATTCCTTTAGCCATCCGTCATTAATTAAAGCACCAGCCACCGTGCGATACGAGCCGAACGGGATCGAAACCACCTTCATCCCGCTGAATAATTCAATGAAACAATTACTCGCGCTGATCCAGACCAGCAATCAATGATTCCATTCACGCCGCTAATTCTCATTAATTCCACTCGGTGGCCCGAGCCCGGCGCGTATTAATCTTGACCAGGCTCCGGCGAGGGGCAAATTATTTCCTCCAAGTTCGATAGCTTTCGACCGGAGTCGGAAGCGCAGCGAGGCTTCTCGTATAAAAGGAAACCGGGGATGATCGGCTCGTTAATGGACCATGGCAGCCGGTGATCGCCACTGGGTGATTAATTATCGAACGATCGTGCACTCGCGAAGTCGAGAGAAAGAGCTGCCGTTGAGGAGGCACGGGGACAAACAGCGTGGGCGAGGTGTGAACAATCCATTAATTACAGCCGTGCCTCCTCGCCGTTCGCCACTGTACGCGGAAAATCAATCAATTCCTTCGCGAACGGGCACTTGTTACTCTTTCTCCACGAAACTACCGTTCAACGACGCGTAAACGAGTAAATCGACGTCAAACTGTCGATGGAGGAGGTGTAGCTGACAAAAAAGTTAACACTTATCGGTTTGTTTTATTTTTATTTTCTTTTAGCATCAACTTAGAACTGTGGTGTTTAATATACATATTCTGATGCAGATTTTAAAGCTGTATAAAACTTAATTATAATTTTTGAGGCCGACAAAGGAGTTACCACTTTTGGTCACTGCTTAGGCCGTCCTAAAATCTAAAGTGCCTCCACAAAATATTAGATTTTTATTACTTTACGAAAATGATATCTTTTTTATTGGCTTTGAAGCTTTTGAAAGCGTGTTGCCTTGTTTAATGTTATGTTGGGTTTTTGGTTGTTACTTAAACAAATTCAACTGAGTTTTATGCAACTTTTAATTCTCTATCAGAATACGTATATTTGATCTCTGCGTTGACGATTACTTTTGATGTTTGAACGTACCTAATTAAAGCTTTGGTTTGGAGTGAGCAGCAGTCAAAATTAAAATTAGAGCTTGATACATGGAGGGAAGAGTGATTCACTGAGTTTAATTTAATGTAAAATGTTCGTTTCTCCCGTGCATTTGTGTAGTTACTTGTTAGAGGCGATACTGAATTTTCAGAGGACTGGCTCGATACAGTGTACATTTTCTATTAGGATGTAATCAAGTGGCAAAGCTGGTGATCTGATTATTCCTTGTGTTTTATCAATGCAAATTGCAGAATTATGTAGGAAATATAGAAGAAAATAAAAGGGGAAGGTGGATTTAGGAATTTCCATGTGTTCGATACAATATTGCTTGTATTAACTATAAATTAGATGTTCCTTGTTAGCAGCATAACGGATCGACGTGGAAGTTTGATTTAGGAATGTGTGTCTTAAGAGTGATGGTATTCGAATTGACTAGTAACCATGAAATTCAGTTGACTGGTAAATCCTTATTTAGGGAAAGAGTTATTACACAAGATTCCCCAACTGTCGCTGAGTTCTCGCGAGAATCCATTAAAAATACGGCGCCAGTGTATGAAAGAATTCTTTTAAATATTACATCGCTCATTATCATAGTTATGGCCTCAATTAGCTGGAGATTTGAGTTTACAATGCAAACAACAGAATACCGATAACGGCCCAATCGAATGTCGATATTTAATCACTCAAAAGTCGAAGATTCACATTAATCTAAAAAACCATTTAAATAACTTCTGAATTCTTAGAATCCTTCCTCTTGACACTTATTCGTCTATCTTCTAAGCACGAAATAGATACTAAACTTAATTACACGAGTCAAACTAATCTTAACTGTCCTTTCGGTTAATTACTTCTGCGTTTGGCAATACCAATGGACAAAGGCACAGCCTCGAATCGTAAAAACTCAGTTTCATTTACTGTGACATCCATTGTGTCTCCTGAACAAGTTGCATAAGACAGAAACTCGATTATTTCTAAGATTAGCACAAAATTATCACACTAGAAAACGAGGGATTTCTATTACAGTGTTAATCACACAATCATTCCAAAATAGTACAAAAAACACATTCGACCTCTAGAAAAATATACTCGAATTTTATTTCAATAGCCAATCTCGTTGTCCAGCATCTGCTTGACCCAACATAAAAATCGAGAAGCCAGGCGATCTATCGCACGTGACCGAGGTTCTCCAATTAAGAATAAAGAAGCCTATTCGCTTGTAATGACACCGTCTAAATAAACCTATATCGCATGTTCCAGCGCGAATGAATATTCATAACGTTATCCGCGCTGAATACATTTGCCGCCGAAAAGCCTTAAATCTTGTGCACAGGCGTTCACGCAATACACGGGGCACATTAACCCGCGGGGTCAATCGTTTCATCTTTGATGGCCTGCTGGAGAGTCGTCGGCGAAATACGCGGACATGAATATGCAACAGAGGCACATAGAATTTCAATGAAACCAGACCTCTGATCGGCGACGGGAGAACGAAGGATGCTGGGGAAAAGTTGAATCCCCGACGTCTCTCGCGATGATAATCACGGCGAACGCAGGTCTGATGTGATACTACTAGCTTGAACGACTCACCTGTTCACTGGGAGAGACGAGTTAACTTCGACATTTGAAAATTCCTCGGCGTTGGATGAGACGCAATCGTTCGCTGCGGAATTTGGAAATTTCGCTGGTTAATTCGCTTGTGATCGTGTTTGAATGCACAACGGGTTTGGATAATAAGAGCTCAGCTACGTGTTTGGTAAATCAGGTGCTGCGACAAAGTTCGTTTGGATAAATAGGGTAGGCAGGCCAGTAGATGGACAGTTTAGCTGATTTCGAAGTTTGCATCAAGGCGTTTCTTAAAAATATCTGTTGTATTAAAAGAAAATCAAAAGCTTTGCACGTAAAAATGTACAAATTTAAAGAAAAAAATAACTGCAAGTAAAAGATTAATGTATTTAAGGATAAAATGATGAAAATTCTATTCATAGCCTGTATCACCAGTAGATGGACGGGTGTTTGTCTAAATGAGTAAAAGACTTATTAGCTATAGTAGGTATCTAGATTAAGTTATTTTTGGTTAAAATATAGTTTATTTCATCAAAACTAAAAACGTATGGAGTCTTCATTGCCAGAAAGCGGTGCAACAGGTTATGGGCCCAGGCCGCAAATAAAGTGAGGTTATGTCTAGCCTAAAGTGGCCAGACATCCCGGATCGTGTGGGACTGTCCCGGATTGAATGGGTAATCTTTTTAACATTTTCTTAGTGGCACACAGGTGGCTTAGTGGCTTCAAAAGGTTTAATTCCATTCTGTCCATCTACTGCGTTTAGGTTAGAAAATTCATATCAGTACATGGACAGTCATTTTATAAGTTCTATCGTTTTATTTTTCTTTGTTCACGCGTTTATTTATAAATTGTTACTATTAGAATGCAATCATCTATTACATAACCCTTTACAATACATCCAGATACGTTTTTTATTAACTTTAAGGCACGCGATGCTGAGCTAATAACAAAAGAGTGACTCGCGCATGGTGGCGTAAAATCGTACATACAAATACATTTTTCGCATACAAACATTTTTTTCGATAAATATGTTAATGTTTTATGAAACAACCAACGTTTTTTCTACAACATAAAAAACAATAATATAGATTAAAACTCCAGTTCTTTCAATATTGACGATTAACCAACGATTCGTCCATCTACTGGGCTCCGTCCATCTACTGGCCTGCTTACCCTAGAGATCTGCTGTACTGAGAAGTCCTTATCAGTAAGATACCTAATATTATTCTTATTGTGAAGCGTCTTCATTGTACAAATAAAATAAGCAAGAGGAAAGAAAAGTAGAACACGACTATCGCAAAGGCGAGGTTCAGTCTAAAGACTCTTTTTCAACCTAACCTATCAATTATTGTTGATAGGGGAGGTAAAGTGAGCCTTGGGGTAAAATGAGAAATATATTTCTGAGGAGCTTCTGTTGGCGTTCTGATCGGCGCTCTCATAGCTTCTATCGCAGCTGCAACGTACCCTAACGGAATATTACAAGAAAGCTGATGACCCAGCAGTGCCATGTCGCATGAAGAACGAGGCAAAGTTCACGTAGCAAGTTCGCGTCGGCCGGCAGTCCGGGACATTAGCCAGGAAGACATGCAGCCGCCGCGACCCTAGCAGCGATCGCTCCCGCAAGAAAAGTAACGCGAGCCTAATCGGTCAGGGCAGCTCCCAGCGGTATCTGCGATCTGCCAGCTGGAAGGGAGCGGGACTGGCAGGAATTCGATTAGAGGAGATTAGGGCGGAGCGTAGAGCGAACAGCCGCGAAGCATGTCCTGTCGATGTACGTCCCCGCGCGTCCCAGGATAAGGACGGGGCCCCGATGTGCGCCGCGTTTGCCGCGCGAGTGGCTTTCAGAGCGGGACGTCAGATCACGAAGACAAAGCCATCCATCCGAGAAGACCGGAGGACAGGCGCATTCCATCGCCTTACGAGGCGTCCACACGCATGTCCTCGGCACGCACACGCGCGCGCATCCAGGCTGAGGAGAGCGGTGTGGCTGGTGCTGTTTGAACCTGGAAGCCTGCGGTCGCGTCTACGCTTCGGGGTCACGCGACCCCGCTCGAAAAGAAAGAGAAACAGGCTGCCAGGATGCCCGAGGTTCCTCTACGTGGTCACCGCGACCCCGCTCGCCGGCCAACGATCCCCGAGCCCTCGAAATCGGTTTAACGATCGGCCCCCAGGTGCCCCCGGTGTGCCAGGCTTTTTGATCGGGGCCCTGCGCTTGACCCCCCCGCTGCAGAGGCGAGCTGAGGCGCCCGGGGATCGCCAGTAGGCTACGAAGTTGATTATACAGTGCCTCTATCGGAGCTACCTTCACCTGCATTGTAGACATTCGAAGTGTCCTTGTGGAAAACACTGTGAGGGCCAAAATTTAAAAAAAATATCAGTAGATGCGCTACGTACCAGTGGTAATAGTACAGTATAGAACTCTTCAGGGCTCTTCATTTCTGATCCCCAGGAAACTCGGATAGGAGCTTCTTAGATACCAAGCTGAACAAATGTGTTTAATGTACACTAGGGAATATTCATCTGTTGAGCACTAATTATGTGCTTAAGCATCAAAATTTGTGGAAGGTGGAGTGGATCAGCTTGACTTCTGAGGGTGTCACTATGTCACATGCGTCAGGCTAGAAGTTCGTTCCATTATCACGCGTGGACCTAAGAATTCAAGCCCATGTCCCATCTATCATCGGACTGTGTGATTAAAGGATCTCTGTTCTGTCCACAATGTATCGTCGCGAAGGTACCTACTCAAGATGCGAATCTTTCCGAAATCTGAGGCAGACCGCTGGCAACGCTAAGTTAGCTTCAAAGTGTTAAGTACACCAGATGTCGTACCAAGAGCAACCTGTCCGCGGGTGTGTCAGAAAAATCTGCCAGCCAGGCGAATTCGCAGTGGGTCCAAGCGGGACCACGGGGTAAAACGATAACGAGCCATCGATCTTTCTCGCTCGATGCATCCTGGTCGACCGCTATCACCGTGGATCGTGGTACGAACCGGTCGAAACCTCGTCAAGGTCCGCGACGTCGCGCCGAGGGAGACACTAATCCCGTAATATCGTTTTACAAGGCGTCTTCCCGCGATCTGGCCGCGTGTCAGGTTATTGGAGGCAGGACACGAGTCCGCTCGCTGCTATCGGCCTCGTGAAATCTCGCTGGCCTGACGTGGAAGAGGACATCGATCGACGATATATCGGTGTATCGCGCCGCGGCTCTGCTCCTCTTTTTCCCCCCCATTCTCTCACCTCCGTCGGCCCTCCCCGCCTTCTCCGCGTCCCCGCGGCGTCCGCGTTCGTCGCTCTTCGTCCCCTGGCCGTCGTTTTTCAATCTTCACCAGGGGAATCAGCGTCCAAAGGCGCACGCACGGAGTGTGCGTGTCACGCGAAGGGGAGGCTGAAGAGGGAGGGTCGCGTTCATTCGTAGCTCCAGGAGGACACGAGCAGAGGCTAAAGCCTCCTCCGTGACCTGAACCGGTCCGCCTCGTGCTCGTTCTATGCGGGTCAGCGGTTCTCAACCTAGGACAACGCCTAGTCACCCTTTGGGCAGCGTTCTGGATTTTACGGAGTAGGGCTTCCCTGGGGTAGCTGTCGCTATTTTAGGTGACTTTGCTAGGTCCTAGTAGTCGCCAAGGTGCCGAGTGTCAGGCCGGGGATCCACTTGGAAGCTGAGCTAAGCTAAGCTAAGCTATGCTATGTTTTAGCTTAGCTTTTGGTGGAATCACATAGCATAGATTAGCTTCTAGGTGGATTCCGGCTTTAATAATGTCCCCTTTCGGGCGTAGACGGTTAATGGCTTACGAGGTATTGACCGTTGAAGATCATTATATTCGGTCTCATGAATAGGTACTACAAATTGGTGAAGGCTTGTCAAAAAGTGTGAGATACTCTTGGAGAGATTTCGTTGGAAGAAGCTGCTAGTTTGAAGATTGATTAGGTTTGAGGGATTTTGGTTGTGGATACAGGGAAATTGTTTGCAAATTGAAACAAAGTGTCTTGGGCGTTGAGGATGAAGCGTTTAGTCTACCGTTTTGAAAGTGTACTGTTAGATGCAAGAACGGCCCGACGCATAAAACGCGTAATTATGTAAGTTGTTATATGCAATAAATAGTTCTTGACTGTTTCTTTATAAAATCACATTTTGATCCCCTTTATAAATGTGTAATTACACTGAATAATTTATTATACAGTTCCGATTGTAATAATGCAACTAAAAAGGAGGTATATCAAATTTTTAAGTATTATAGACAGTTTTACAACAACTTCACTATATATAAAAACTAACTTGGTAAGGTTTAGAGATATTTTTCTCGACACTGACTGAAGCCCATCTTACATCCAACAGTACAGGTGTGAATAAAATGGTTGCACCATGTTTGAAGGGTCTTAAGCCTATCAAAGATTAAAAATGAGTCAGTTGCTGTCCTTTATATCTGCGATGGTCTCTGTGGACAATGCATTTAGGATACGGTTTATAAATTTATTAACTGACATTGCACTCCACATTGAATAAATTTTGTAGCAGTCCTCTGCAGAAGTAATAAATTCCACCGTGGGCACTGCTTATAAACGATTCTCAACTTCAGCAAAGAACAGAAATCAGTAGTTAGGTACTTACAAGATTAATCCTTAACCTACGTGTCGAATCATGGTCACTCATATTTTATGATTACGTGATGTTATCCTGTTACAAGAGTCTTAAACTTTCAATGAACAATTCGTTATTTCAACTGGCATTTATAGCCTCGCTTCACATTGAATTTAAGAAACCCTCACTCTTCTGATATGGGAACAGGGAAATAGTTATTTCAAAGTTCGTTTTTTAGCTGGGGATAGTAAACCGGAGCAAACGTGTAAATGTTTGGCCTTGGATAAGAGCTGATAAATTCTCATGCATCGATGAATATTTTTCCTCCCGATAATTCAGCACCTTGGAAAAGGTGCGCGAAACCACGAATGTTTTTTCGTTTATCAGCAGCCGATAAGAACGTGTTAATAAATTTCTGGATATACTGTTTCTGCGTCGAGAACAATTGTTTTCGTTCGCGTGTGGTCGAAGCTTTTGAAACGACAACGTTCTAGTTTCTTTCCCGCAATTTAGAAGCGTACTCATAGAAACAGATATAATGAAAGTGTTTCAAAGAGTGATATAGTGTTTTTGGTTTATGTTGCTTCTTGTCTCAAAAGAGTATAGGTATTAGGATGACGCGTATCGTCGCCCGAAAGGAATGTATTAATTAGAAGATTAGAAACCGAGGGAATAAATTCAGCAACTTAAGTGGACATCAGTTTTCTAATATTTTCTTTTTATTATTTTGTGATGAATAGTTTGTTAACTCTATTCGTATATTCTGTGAGCTTACAACCTGTGAAACGAATAGTAAAAACGTAGAAATTTCGTATACTCAAGGGATCAGGCATATATCTTAATATGTACAGTGTTAGACACCCTGTTCTAATTAAGTGGAATTCAACGCTGCACCCAAGGGTGATCCATTCACACTCAACTCGTAAACTACTCGGCAATCTTAGAAAGAATTCGGCGTGCCTTTTTAAATATTTTAAACAGAGCACCTTCATTTATACATACCACAGGATCAGCTCTTACATTTCGATCTCCTCCTTTCCCCAAAAGAAAATTAAAAATAAGTATCAAGCAAGGATTAAAGGGTCACTCCGGTTAGCGCGCCAATAAATTCAGTGATTTTCAGGAATTTATTGCGACGTAAATAATTATACTAATGGAATAAAACTTTCTTCTATTTATTACACTACATTTCTACAGTAAATAATAATTATAAAAGTAATCAAATTATTGCTTTTAAAATACTTTTGAAAGCGGTTCTGATGACGTGTTTAAAAATCCATACCTCGCTGGTGAAGACGATTTTATCTGTTAGACTTATCTGAACCCAAAAATCCAAATAGATTCTTCATCAGTATGACTGTCGTTATCCCTCGGACTATAATTACTGATTTATCTTAAAAATTAGCAAAATAGCAGGCAAAATACAAAAAAATATTTTCCAGCTTTTTTCATTTGCTATTGTCGATTTTAAAAGTAGATTAGACCCAATGAAAATACTTAGTTGTAGTGCCTGCGAGAGTGTGCAGAATAAGGAGTACAATTTATAAAGCAATCGGTTTGATAGATTTTGAGATTTTATCTTCACGATGAGAAAAAGTGACGTTTCAAGAAAAACGCGTTCATAGTTTTCATCTGCATATAGAGGCCAAGCCTCTGCGCTCCCTACAGAATGCCTCTGTAGAAGCTAAAGTAATCAGAATTTTTCCATGAAAATTTAACAGTACCTCCTTGAGGATATGTACTCTCGAAAAATGTTTTAAAAAAAATCGATATTTTCAACCCATCTAACCGGAATGACCCCTTAAAGGGCCAGTCTACTGTGGCGGTTTGAAAAATTGAGCTATTTTTAAAGATTTTTTCCACCATAGATACAACAGATAATGCATTAAATCTTTTTCGTACTTATTAAGCTACTCTTATATTATACAAAAAAATTTAAAAGAATTTTTTTAATTTGTTTTAAAACTTTAAACGCGATTATCTAAAAACAACCTTTTTTTTCAACTGGTGCAGGTGATTGCAAAAAAACTATTTGACCAATCAGTCTGAAATTTTTTGAGGCGCTCACATCAATGTGATATATATTTAATAAAAACTGTTAAAAATGTTAAATAGATTTTTTTTAATACTGTCAATAAGTGTATTAATAAGTAGACAAAACATTATTTACATTGGGCATTCCGTTTACTAAAAAATAAATCCTAAAAAGTGACAATTTTTCATAACTCCACAGTGGACTGACCCCTTAAGACCATTAGAGGCCCTAAACCCTTAAAAGAATTTGAGGCCCCTTATACAGGCCATGCCCTCAACGCAATTTACGATTTCCTTGACATTTCCAATAATTTGATTAAAAAGTGTCTCTAAAAAAAATTTCTATGGTGCACCCCTTTCTGGTACCAACATAAGAACTTCCCCAGAAAGGCCCCCAAACAGTCCCACACCTACCACCAGCCAACCAAACATAGTCTTGCTCTAATTACATCGAATTTCTTCAACACGTCTCCAAATGGCCCCCGGATTCGCCAAGAAAATAAAACTACGCAGCCACCTAGCCCTAATGAAGCCGAGTTTCTCCCAATAAATCAGACCCGACAGTGGCAAAAAGTCCTCCACTGGAAACAGCGACTTCCGAATTTCGTAACAGCCCGTGGCAACGGTCACGTACTTCGCGACAATTCTCGCCAGGCAACGGGCAAACAGGAAAAACGCTGGCCGGAGGGGGCATCGAGATCGTCTGGTTCGCGTGCAACGGCAGCCGTTATTTCGCCGTTGTTGCACAACAGCGTCGCGAAATCGTCGTCACCTTCGGTGACACGTCACCTCTGACTTTCGCGACGTGCTGCACCGGCGCAAGAGGCAACGTGCCCGCGCGTCCGCGGCCCCGCGTTCCTCGAAACGGCCTAATCTGCACCGTTGCGCACGTCCACGTGGAGGCACGTCTCCTATGCCCGTTGCTGATGCGAAATCCTCCTCCGTTCGAGAAATCCCGCCGCGAGATTCCGTCCCCTTTGGCCTTTTCCAGCACTCGAGTCACATTCCCCCGCTACCACGGGCTTTTTCAGGGAACGGTGATATCGTTATTAAATCGGCAAACGACGACGGTCGCTCGTGGGCGTCGATTGCCGCAGCTGTTGGTGGAAGTTTATATATCGTGGTCTCTCAAAGGCAGGCTTGTGTCGCGATGCTTTTCCGTCTATCCGTTCGGGTTTTCCCGGGGAAGTGTGCGCTTTTCGAGTTACAAGATATGTACTAGCTTGTCTGCGTTTATCGGCAGCGTGGTAATTACCATGTATTAGAATCGCATTAGGTATAAATGGTATGCAGAAAAGGTGTGCGGAGTATAAGTAGCTTGATTAAAATACGATGCGGTAGAATTTGCACTGTGCACACGTGGACTTGGAGGGAAAGCTCGCTGTGTTCGAGTTTTGTTCTGTTTGAGAAAGTCTCGAGCGGTGTGGACGCTTCCATTCTCTGGTGGTCAGCGGATTTCACATCGCCGTTGAAAGGAAGAAACTGGAGGAAGCTTAGTCTTCTTGCTCTTAAGCGGGCGCTTTCATTGAAACTTTTCTGAAATTTGATTTGGTTTTCAAACGATTTCTCTTTGCTTCGAGCCTCTGTGTGTTTGTGTTTGTTTGTTTGGTGTATGGTTCAAATCTGGTAATTCAATTTTCACCCACTTCCACCGGTACAATTGTCTTGAACAAAAATAAGTCTTTATAAAAAAAGTCAAAAATGAAAAGAAAAAAGAAACATGGGGAAAAATAAAAAATCTACAACACTCAAAACTGGAAAAGAAAGAAATATATAAGAAAAATTGTATGATAATTGATTTTACTAAAAATGTACTAAAAACTAAAAAATAATTATTTTCTTGTACCAAAATTTCGATGGTGTTTTCTCGCTTTAAACAAAATCGTGGCGGGGCATATTTCATAACAGAATATGAATCAATTTAATACAGCACCACGATTTTATTTAAAGTTAGAAAACCCCATCGAAATTGTTGTACCAGAAAATAATTATTTTTTAGCTTTTAGTAGATTTTTAGCAAAATTGTTTAACATACAATTTTTTTATATATTTTTTGCATATATCTATAATATAGTATCTGAAGAATACTCACATCAGTAAAAGGTATAAGACGAAATTCGTAAAGGCATAGATAGATTCTACAACCATGGAAGCGACTCGAACGACTGCAATATTCAAGCAAAACTTTATGCGCGTTTGGAACGATAGACAGCATACCTAACAAAAGAAATTATGAATCGATTTCAAAAATCTTAGTGGCATTTTCTGTGTAATTGAATTCACTATAAATTTTAGAGATCACCATTTTTCGTTTGTAACTTTTTTAGGCGTAAAATTACCCAATTTTCACATGTTTGTGTTCAAGCGTCATTTTACTTTATTTGCCTTCTTAAAGGCTTATACAATAGCGATTGATATAACATATAAGAATATCTTCGGTCTTTTTATTTCGGAAAATGCTACGTCGAGTTCTACCGTCTACCGTTTACCTACACTTATTATGTTGCAGCAGTGCACTAAGCGCGAGATAAAATTCAAACCATTACAGAAAAATGAAAAAAAAAAGAATATGTTCACATCCTTGAAGAACGAATAAATAAAGACCATCAACTTTTTTACCGCAAGTTGTATACTTTTCCAAAAAGAAATCCTAATGATCACCAATTTTTTCAGTGATTCGATGGGAATATCCCCTTAATACACTCTGCCATGTTTGAATGCAGATATAATTTCATCATTCAATTAGTGGAATAAAGAACAAATCGATACTTGGAAAATAATTCCCTAAGAAGAAGCCTCCAAACAAAACCCTTTATACCCTAAACACTAAAACCTATTCCACATCAAACCAATTCAAACACACCTCTTCAAACTCTCTACCAACTTCAATTATTTCCCCAGTAAGGATTCTTCACTCCAAAATTTATCTATTTATCTTTTACAATTTCAATCCACGATAATGTCTGTCAGAAGAGCCTCGCAATGTCCCCGTCAAAATTTCGCCGCGAGAGAGTCTTCAGCCACCATCCACGGAGCAAGAGCGATTGAGAATTACGACGTCTCGCGAGGCAATTCATTTTCTTCCGACTTCTCCGCCGAAAGGTCGGGCCACCTGACCCCTAAGCGTAATTACACAAAGGTCGAAGATTTAATGGCCTGGCCTACGCAATTGTTCCCGACAATGCAGCCTGCGTAAATAAGTAACGACTCGACCCTGGAGGAGACAGCAGCCTCTTGTTCGTTGAACACGCGGCCTGGGTCCAGCCTGGTTCATAGACTACGGGGGCCTCACTTAAGCCTTACCCGCACGTATCCCGCCAGCCAGTTGGACGCCGCGCACGGCTGCCCTTTTTGTAAAATGCAAATCCTTCCGCGTCGGAGGAACGGCTGTGCCGTGTGAACGAGATCTCCGACTGCTTCAGGGTCGCGCGGTGTACATTCTAGCGACATTGTTCCGGTCCGAGTGTTTTCCAAGCGACGACTCCGCTTCTCGTGCGCCGGTCCGATGGAATTTCGCCGATACACCGTGTAATCGTGCTTTTCTGACCGCTGAAAGTGAGCGTGGGCAATTGATCTGTCTGCGGGACGCTACAGACCTTAGGTTCCTGGTGGTTTGAACGATGTTTGATGGGTGGAAGTAGACGGGAGTTGTTGGTGTTGATTGGTAGTTGATACTGGGGAGAGTTTTGGGGAATTTTAATTGTTAGTGTAAGTCAACTTTTTTAAATTTAAGCGGAGGTGCCACCAGAGTTGTAATCTAATTACAAATTGCAAATTACGATTAAACTGTAATTGCGTAATTGATTACACATTATTTTCTGTATTCGTTAATTTAGATAGTTGACAAAACCAAACGGTCAATTACCAAAATTAACAATTACAGAAAATAATGTGTAATCAATTCTACAATTACAGTTTAATCGTAATTTGTAATTTGTAATTAGATTATATTTTGCCCAACTCTGGGTGCCACCTTGGACGTATTAAAATCATTGATTTTGTTTAGCAATTTTTCTCTTTTAAGTAATGAGCGCAATGGAAAATCTGATTAATGGCATTTGTTATGCATATTTTGAAGATTAAAAGAAAATTTGTTTACTACAAAATGATTGTGCTAGAGGTGTTTTGCAGTGGGTCCTTTATAATTGACTCGTTAATCGACGTTGTGCGGATCTCAGAGACAACATCGGATCTTATCCGATTGACTTAGAATTTTGAGAGAATCTTACTTTTGTGTTAATTTAAAGAAGTACGTACGGATTTTACGATTGCTTGACAATATTTTTAGGTGCAAACATTTTTGTAACCACATTTTTCTCTTAAAATCACAAATTTTCTTCAAACACTCGCCATTTCCATAAAAATGTTTATTTTGAAATATCGTTAGGTACGTTTTTAATTCGTGTCATGTAGGAAATTAAAATTTTGGGTTTTTTATTCGAGGAAATGCCAGCACTTCCATTTTGTTGAAAAAATAAAACAACATTTTTTTAATCCTCAATAGATGCATAATAAATGCCATTAATCAGATTTACTATTAAGTTCATTATTTAAAAGAAAAAAAGTGCTAAATAAACCTATGATTTTCATGCGTCCAAGGTGGCACCTTCCCTTAATGGGGGTAGATTATAAATGTGGTGGTTGATGGTTCTTTGGTTCCTAGAATTTTCATGTTTGACTGAGTTCGGTTAAGTATTACAGAACTAGTGCATCTCTGTTTTGCTTCTTGATTAAGTTTGGGGAGGTTTGACTTTAGTAAAATGTATCAGAACAATTTCTAACATATGTTTCATGATATTTGATAAGTAGAAATGGCAAAATTAGTTTTTTTGCACTTATTGAAAATCCTTTTATTATCCCCATTGGCACATTCGTTATCGCGATCAAATTTGTCGACACGACACTTCATTGTTTCTTCAGATAGCATCACGTAATTGATGACCTCGCAGCAAGAGGGGTGCAGCTCCATTTTTACCAACTTCGAGTAAATTAAAAAGAGAACACTAATTCAAAAAATATATTTTCACACAATAATTAATAGTTATTGAGTTGATAAGTTTTTATTTCTATTCTTGACGAATAAATATTCTATAATAAAAATTCAGATTTTTTTACTCATATTCCACGCCATATCTCAAAAACTGTCAGAAGTGAATCTCCACAGCAATAGGAGTTGCTGCTAGGTTCTCATACATGTTCCGCTGTACCTGAACAAAACCTGTTTCCTCCAATTCCACCAATACAGGAAGTTACATTGAAACTACCATCCCCTTGCAAGAGAAATTCAAATTAGTATCATTAATAGTTCACTCACAATCACTTTAAACCACACAATCTGCACAGCAGTTGCATCTTAATATATAAAGCAGAAAGCTTCTATATATTTGTGTGTTGGTCTGTCGCCTAAAAACTTTTGAACGATAAATTCTGAGATCACGAAATGTGCCTGAGCTCATTATGCCCGACTGATCCAGATGAATGTGACCATTTTCACAAAAAAAAATTTACAAAATCAGAATCTAAATTTCGGGCGAAGCCGAGTAGTAAAGCCAGTTTCCTATATTCAACACTAAACAGCAAAGCCTGCAATTTCACATTGCAAAATGTACCTTCAACAATCCACTTCATTGAAAGGCAGGACTCGCAAACCCATACACTCAGCGACTCCCTATTTCAACTGCTCAATTACACGGGACGTATCCGATGCTCGTCCAGCGATCACAGTCGTCAACCATCGGCCGCTGTCGATGCAGGCTCGACCCGATTCTCTAATGACGTACCGTCTCAAACGATCGTCGACGAAATTAAAACCGCGGTACCGTAAAAGATTACCATAACCGCGAGACACGGAGGACAGGCAGAAGTCATACGTGGGCTCGTAAAAGCGTGTCCTTTAATTCGACGAGCCGAGGCACGGTCTTCATTATTCGATCGTGAAACGGCTGATACGCGTCGTGACGCTCGGCTCGTTATTAACATATTAGAAAGCCGGGGATTAATATTTTTACGGATCCCGAAACAGGCGTCTTGCGTCAGAATCGTTGATCAACGGTTGATACATTATCTGTTTCATTATGTGCATGGCATTTATTACTTATTGTGCGGCCAGTGAAAGTGCAACGCGGCCGCGTTCGGTTTCGTAAATTTCAGCGTGCTTTCTTTCGTATTAGGGATATCTGACAATCGCCATTGAGGTGGCGCTCGGGAAAAAACTGCCTTCGACACGAGTTCCGTATACGTGCCGCGCTGCCAATACAGATTCCATCCTTTTCTTTGCGAATTCAGGAACTTTCACTGGGGCGATAGGGAGCGGATAAAATGCTCGCTTTCGTTCGAGATGAATTAAGCGCGCTTCGGCGGAACAAGTTCATTAATCGGAGTGCGGTAAATGATTTTTGGCACACAGGAATTCCAGCTTCCTTTATATCTGGGAAAGAGGAGCTTGAAATGTGATCCGACCACCTGTGCGTTCAATTTAAATTGGAAGAAAATTTTCTGTGAGCTAAGACACTTCGAATCTTTCGATACAGCCACCCGGGGAGGCTGACTGAAACTTTTTGCCACCCGTGGCGCCACAAGCACACGTGCCACTTGGCATCAGTGTTTTAAATAAATGAATAGAATGTAAGAATATGATAAAAAAAATTTCCTGTCCAAATTGTTTAATCATCATTGTTAATCGCGGGATATTTGAGTTAGGATATTTATATTATAGGGTAAACTGATTGGCAATATTTTTTTGTGACGTTTTTATATGGTCTTCCTTTTCAGTTATTATCAATGATTCTGAATTATTCATTAAAATACAACATTTTGAGTACTCATTAACTCTTTTATTTTAAAAATATTCAATGGAAAACAAAAATAGGCATAAAGGTACAATCATTGGCCCCTAATTTTTGAGGTTATGTAGTTAAAAACGAAGTTTAAACAGATTATTTAATTCGCTATTAAATGGCGACAACACTTAGTTAATCTGTATTTCAATCCATTACTTAGTTATAATAAAGCGACATAATATATTTGCCTACCCCTTATCAAAATTTTAGGAAAACGCCTAAAGCTCAGCCCTTTGTCCCACTTTGTGGTTTTGCCAGATGTAAAATGTGTAGTTCAACTACTGGGCAATGTAGTGTTGTAGTGAAAGAAAAATAAGAAATTGTAAAAAAAAGTACTTCTCGTATTTCTTAATAATGATTACTGAAGTTTCAGCATTAGTGTAGTTTACCCTACAACGTGTGGAGTGATCAAATAGTTAGGTTAGGGCATATCATCATCAATAGTAATTAAGGAAGAAGGTACTTTAGTTGAAAAATTGTTATTGATTAATCTGAAATCGAAACAAACCACGTAAAGTTACCATGATAAATATTTCAAACAATAATTTAATGCACGTTTCTGTAATGAATCTTTAAGTTGAACAACAGTTAAATGTCCATAATTTTCACCTTTTGTTGCCATTTTAATTATAAAATCAACATTCAGCAAAAAACAAAAAACACATAAATGAACACAACTTCTAATACTATAACAACATTCTAGTTTAAAATATACCTTTTTTTAGTTTGAGGAAATCCCTACGGATACCCCCAACCCTCGGGGGAGGGTCAAGAGTTATGTGGGATACGAACCCAGTTTAAAATGTACCTAACCCAGACCTTTTGTTGCTATTTTAATATTAAAATCAGCAGCCAGCAAATAACGAAAAACACACAAATAAACACAACTTCTAACACTAAGAAAACATCTTAATTCGGTATTTGTGCTAGGTGCGCCCCCTACACTGAACATATCGCCAGCTTCCCCATTCCTCATCTTACCTGAGGCAGTTCATTCCACAAAACTAAACAATTCCACATCCCTTCATCCAACCCCAAACAATTCATTTCACACCCATAATCCAGCACCTCGTCACCCCCGCGTAGAAGTAACACTTCCCACGCAAACCACCCTACCCTCCCACTCCCCGAAACCCTCGAGGATCTCCATCATCACAAAGTATCCAAGCGATCCGTCTCACGGAAACCCGAGGACACGTCCAAATCCTCTTACGGCGACGCAACACGAAAGCCTCCACCTAAACGCACCCTTCCCACGTCCGGCCCCGCGTCCACCGCACTAATGTGACATTTACGTCGCGGGGTATACGCGGATAGAGGGAAGAAAGCGACGATCCAGGTCGAGGCAGGGCCAGCAAAAGAACGAACCGTGGCCGGCTAGGTGGAGGCCGAGTGACATCGGTAGGGGGCGCTTTGTGCGTGGCTCTGGGAGACAAGTAGGTGGGGTGCCCCGCGCGAGGATTGTCGTAAATGTCTTCATCCGTAAGATATGAGATGCCGTGGGCGTCCGCTGGCGCGCAGAGGCCCTCTCCTGGACACTGCTTTCGGTCGTATTAACCTCCGCGAGAAAGAAGCCGGGGGTGAGGGCGAGGAGGCGCCGAGGAAGAGAGATGTCAAGCCTCTCTGTGCCGGGTTTTGCGGAATATCGCGGAGATAATCGGGCTGTCCCTCCGCCTACCTCCGCGGGCCCCGCGATACACCGTGGTAATACGTTCTGTAATAATCCGTTAGGACGAGGACGTTCAGCTGGACACGCTCGCGATGGTAATCGGCGGGCCCCTCTCGGCTGCCAGTAATGCGTGTAGCGGGAATAAATTTCGTTCTTTTTAAGGGCTCAGCGGCGTGAAGCGCCTGCTGCACGTGCCCGCTCGACGCGCACCGCACGGACTCGCGGTGGAAACGCTTCTGGTCGTGTAAATGCGTGCCAGTCGAACGTGGATCACTGAGCAGTTGGAGTCCAGTGGTTGCCTACTTTGCGCGAGAAGTCTCTGAGGATTTAGGGAGCTGTAGGTGGTGGTTGCAGTGAATTTGGAGAGGTTCAGGTCTGATTTTTATTCGGAGGTTGATCTAACTGGAATAAGATCTCAGATTGTTTTAATTGCAAGTTGATACCATTCGGAAGGGTTATAGAGAGTCTTGGAATTTTTAAAAAATTGTGGGGAATATAGGAAGTTGAGTATTGTTGAATAAACGTAACAGTACCTGTTTTGACACTGATGATTTGTAGAGGGTATCCCAGAATAAGTGGATAATATTTTAGGGTGACTTCATGCCGGCTAAACAATAATAAAGATCATGTAAACATGCCTCCTATTTGATTTTGTTTTCGAGTTCCCACACCGCACCATAACATTGCAGCAACGTCTCTGCAATGACACGGTGCAAGATTGCAATGTTGCGCCAAAACATTGCCGAGACGTTGCAGGTTAAATCCTATGTCCGCCTTCGCAGTATTGCAGGTGTGTATTTTTTGCAAAGTTGCGGCAAAATTACAAAATATGTAGTCCTGCAACGTTCCGGCAATGATTCTGCAACGAAACGGCAAAATCGTTGCCACTGGAACATTGCACGTCGATGTGCGCGCGATATTGCAGAAATATTGCGGGATCGTTGCCACTGGAACATTGCACGTCGATGTGCGCGCAATATTGCAGAAATATTGTAGGATCGTTGCCACTGGAACATTGCAGTGGCAACGTGTGCGCAATACTCCTGCAATATTGCAAGAACGTTGCCACTGGAACATTGCACGTCGATGTGTGCGCAATATTGCAGAAATATTGTAGGATCGTTGCCACTGGAACATTGCAGTGGCAACGTGTGCGCAATACTCCTGCAATATTGCAAGAACGTTGCCACTGGAACATTGCACGTCGATGTGTGCGCAATATTGCAGAAATATTGTAGGGTCGTTGCCACTGGAACATTGCAGTGGCAACGTGTGCGCAATATTCCTGCAATGTTGCAAGAACTTTGCCACTCAAATATTGCACGGCAATATTGTAGCATTGTTCCTGCAATATTGCAATGCAACCTGCAATAACGCAATATTGCAGCAACGTTCCTGCAATACTCCTGCAACGAAGTGTGCAGTGTGGGTTATAGCGAAGTTTGTATCTCCTATGGACGGTGTTGAAACTCTTCGTGAAAGAATGGAACAAGGTTTCCAGCATATCCGGGCAAGAGCTGGATATATTGAGAGAGTAAGACAGTCATTGCTGAAACGTCTGTAGGCTCGTATTCAGATGCGAGGAGGTCATACCTTCCCATACAGGACACTCTCGTTGCAGCAACGTGGCAGGAACGTGGCAGGAACGTTGCAGTGCAAGGTTGCAATCTTGCACGCAACGTTACCTCAACGTTACAGCAATAATTCTATGTTCGCCCCGTGCAATGTTGCGTGGCAACGTTGCAGCAACATTGCAGCAATAATTCTATGTCCGCCCCGTGCAATGTTGCATGGCAACGTTGCCGCAACGAAGTGTGCTGTATGGCAAGGTTGCTGCAACGTTCCTGCAACGTTGCCGCAACGAAGTGTGCTGTATGGGTTATTAAAGCCACCAGATACAGTTTGTTGGAAGTCAAATTCCCTATAACTGGAAAACAAAATCAAATAGGCGTATGTTCAAATTAACTTTTTTTATTTTTTAGACGCGGTGAAGTTACTCCTAAAATATTTCCCACTTATTCTGGGACACCCTGTGTATACATGAGCGAGCCAGAAATATTAGAAACTTCCCCTTCCTCGGAGAGAAATTGTTTAAGTCTAGAAATTCCTACAGGAAACGCTAATTGGATCCTCGGGCTTGATAGCTCCTGGCATGCTCTGTGCTTTCTTTTAATTAGCAAACGCTCCGCGGAAATAAATGTCGGTGTAACACGAAAAGCTTCCCCGCGATTTGGCGTCGAACGGTTTACACGCGTCGAGAGTTTCGATGGTCAAGCGAGATTTATGGAATAACGGGGCGTTTTAGTATTGAAGTTAGCATATTCCGCGAGCTTCACCGCTGATAGAAAGTTTCGGATTCAAAGGTTACAACCTTCGCTCCGGCTTGCCCGGTCAAACGTGTACTATGTAATTCGTCAAGCTTATAATTGGCGGTTGTGTAACCGCTTGCATAAATTACGCGTCGACAAAAATTCAATCGGACGCGATTTTAGTATCTCCTGTCTGCATCGCAGTGTTCGATTGGTAGAGCCTCGTGGGTTAAATTTAATATATACCCGTAAAAGTAGTATTAAATTAATAAATGTGACTGAAATATCAGGCAAAACTCCCGTAATTGATTTCTGATCAAGTCTGCAGAGGTTCCTATTCAATTTATCAAAGGAGCGTAAGAAAAACAAAGTAGAAATCAGTGGAATCTCAGAATGAGTATCTTGTAAATCAAAAGGCCCGTGACTTGAGTCATCTACAAGCTACATATTCATATTCCTTATATTGAATGCCATTTTTTTTTCTAAAAACGGAAGCATATATTTTTACAGAACTTTCTGCAGCATTTAAAGAACATTTGATAATTTTTGTAGAAAAATAGTTACGTTTATAATAAAAATGCAACGACATCCAAGAAGCCCTTTTGAAAACGGTGAGCAAGATATCTAAAAAACTACTGCAATAATCTTTCTGAAATTTTGTGGGCTTATTTTTTATATAAAAATCTAACGAATGAAACGACGGAGGGATTTTTTTCCATTGTATATAATCCTTCCGTCATTCAGTAGATTTTTATATAAAAAATAAGCCCACAAAATTTCAGAACGATTGGTGCTGCAGTTTTCGAGATATTTGGCTCGCCATTTAAAAAGGCTTCCTGGATGTCGTATTTTTATTACAAACGTAAGTACCTATGTTTCTTCAAAAAAATTACCGAATGCTCTTTAAATGTTGCTCTTTTAATTGCAAAAAGTTCTGTAAAAATACATGCTTCCGCTTTTTCAAAAAAAATTCACAAACATTCACGTCTTTCAACCACCTAACTAGGTATAACCCCTAAGGAAAATCTTTTAGAAGGTAAAAGAAGCTTCGAAGGAATACAAAATCAGACTTCAAGCCCCCTTTAGTTACACGCAAAGTCACCAAATAGACCCCGCGTCATAAGCATAAGCTCCCTTCAAGTGGGCCAATGAAGCACCCGAAAACAGAATAGGCACATCTCGAGACCAAACACCTACGTATCCCAGGAAGCACGAGCCTCCACAGTGGTCGAACTTGAAAAACTTGGAAATAGCCATTCGCAGCAGCCTTTATCACAACTCGTTACCAACACATCCGCGTTTGCTACGGTCAGAGTAAGGATTCATGGGGCAAACGTTGACACGAATGACGACTCGTACGACGGTCACGTGGGCAGGACACAATGCAGGGTGCGGCCTCACCTCTGACACGTCGGGGTCCCGACCTATTCCCGTGTACGCGGGCCAAGGTGTACCATTGTGTGGGGGGGTCTCAACGTGGTGCCCAACCCACGTGCAACGCCAACACGCGACGAAGCTCTAAGCTGAGCCTCTTTGGAATTTCACCGCTCCGAGAATACGACGGGGAGATAAAGCCTCTCGCGCGACGCGCCAGCTCCACGCAACCCGGGGCCCAACGGGACGGAAGAGCCGGGGACTCACGGGAAATTTCGACCTCCAATCGACGTCGCTGAAGAACACGTTTGGCGAGGGTGCAAGTCTTTCACGCAAGTGCTTATCGACGAGTTTGTTTTTTTGGTTCAGTTCCTTTGTTGTTTTTTAAATGTATTAGTGGCTGATTTATGGAGCGGGGACATTTTTTGCATAAATCAATAGTTGAACATCACGATAATATGCTCCCAAAGCCGCAAAACGATATTCGAAAAATTAAAGCGGATATAGCTGATTTTGTTACGGAGCACCAGGTTATCAGAAAACTTGAAACGTGTTTTTCTGGAAACGACAGTTTTACAATTTGCGGGCAATGTAGCTCCAAAAATGTTCAACCAATCTACTTGACCTTGTGCACGGATATTTGTGAACATTTTCTTCACAGATCATTGCTATTGATATAATGTTTAAATAAATAACTTTTTTTACACATTTAAGGCAAAATTTCGTTGGCAAAAGTGAACTTTTTTTCAAGAGGCCGCCATTTGTTCAATTTTGCATCTTTTAAATTATGAATTTATACGATTTGTGAGTGTACTCATAAACTGAACAAAAATTGTTCGATTCTTGGTTTCAGATGAATACAGTACGTTGCCCGCAGTTAAACAATTGCGTCGCCAACTGACTGGGCATAAGCTCGTATAACTCTGTTATTTGCCGCTCTTTTTTAATAAAATTTTTTTGTTATCTACTTTAATATGATAATACAATATCCCGAAAGTTTCAGAAAGATCTATTAAATACTTTCTTTAAAAAAAATTCCCGAAGAAAGCCTCGATTTTCTGCTAGTTGCACCAGGCTCCCCCTTTAAGTCTGTTTATACACCACTTTGATTTAACTCGGTCTGGAAGAAAATTAAATTCTCTTTTTGTGCGGTTTCTTTTGATCTAACACGGCCCAATAAATTTGCCTTTTTATCAATCTCCACTTAATTATAATTCTAAGAAATGATATTACATACTTCTTATTTTTCTAGCAAATTGCTCTGGATTAAAAACAAATTCATAGAATTTGCATTTAATTGTCCGTTCGATCGATTAATTCAATGTGTGTGAGGTCAATCAGTCTTCCATTAGGACTTTATCTCGTAAGTGAAGCAGTGAGGAAAGACTGAGTTCGAGATTTGACGATTTGTTTGTATGATCGCGGTCTGGATGCAATTCTCCTTGTTATTATGTGCACGGATTTTTCGGGAACCCATTTATTGCGTAAAAACAGAAGGTAGGAATCCTATTTTAGGGGCTAAGAACATAGCAAAATCTACTCCCATGCGGGGTTGGTGGAGCAATTTTTTCCCAACTGTGGAGTGGAAAGTCGGGTGGTTACAAATTAAAAGATCAAATTTTAACAGCCTAACAAACAGTAGTGTGCAAACCAAAAAAAAATGGTAAATTGCCTTCCAAATTCCACACACAGCAAAATCTCTATAAACTTTTATTCCAAGAAACTAAAACTGAAGATTAAAATCTCCCATATCACTTATCATTATGTAATGGGCGTGCCTTAGTGTTAAATTAGAAGTAACAATTTAAATCAACGCTGTAGCACCCAGGAGAGATTTCTATTAGAAATTCCAATGAACCCCAGCGTGGTATTCTAATTTTTCCCTGGTTCAAATCGGAAGACAACGCGCCTCGCGTCGCCCAACCGTCTCATGAATTTCCTGATGGGCTGTTCCAGGATGAATCTATAAAAGCATTAGTGCAATACCGAGGTCAAGTCGTAGGCAGGTACGCCCAAGTGCTCTCCTCCCTCTGTAACCCTCTTCTATCCTTTCCTTTTATTAACACGAGATCGACAGCTCGATCGCGAGCTCAGGTTTACGAGGCGTTGTCATTCACACCGTTCACCGCCGTTCCCTGATTAATTATTACTCACCCGAGGTGTTTATTCCTCGGTAAATAATTTAATGGATTTAGTCGAAACCTAGTTCGTACCAGCACTCCTCTGGCGATTACTGAACCCTAAGTGACTTTAGGGAAATATTTGTGCACTACTGTGCTACTAATTTCAGCCTCCTGTGAGTTAAGTGTAATTCGAAATTAGTTCGAGTCTCTAAAGACAATTTTGAAGTGTATTAAAATTCATCACGGTATCAAATTATTCACACTGGCGTAATTAAAAGTGTAAAGTGGAAAATTAACTTTCTGAGAGGAGAAAGAAAATAAGCAGATGCATAAATAAATTTTCAAATACCTACTCGTTGAGTTCTTCGTGGGTCAAGAATTACACACGAATTTTCATGTAATTCCTCTTTATCCCTTAGCTTGTTTACATTTTAAATTATGTTGTCAAATTTCTTATTCAATGTGTGGATTTTCTGACAAGCCTTGTTTCTTCTGTTACAGGTAAGCAGACATTTTTGAACGTGCTCACGAACGTGCACAGTTTGCACAAAAGTGTTAGGGAGCTCGATGGTCTCGTGGGATTCACCTCGAAGGTAGATATGCACAATTGCCCGAGCCTGCGATGCGCATTTCAGCAGGGTAGTTTCTCGATAGATGCATTTTTGTGCTTGGGGCAGCCGCGTCTATGAGACCCGGAGGAATTCTCACACTTTGGTGTGATTGATCGCATGGAAATCGCGGTAGAATCGGCGCCTCCGCTAACCTGGAGCGCCTAAAGAGACGTAGGTCGAAAGATTTATGAGAGCTTTAACCTTTTCCACCGAGGCACATTCTAGAATTTTTATTCGATGAGATAATGTTCCCAGTTCCTGTCTTCGCGATTTTTTCCCCTCGCTTTAATGAACTTGGTCTACCAAAATTTAGGTTCTCCAATGAATAGAATTCTTCCGAAACCCTGCGATAATAAATTAGCCCTGGAAACTAGAATCTTCGTATCTAACAATTTTATCTTAAAAATTCTCTCAACTTTTGAGTCTTCACAATGTCCGTATTTCTACACTTACCTTTCATTCTTTTCGTCTTTCTCTCCCTTTTCTCTCTCAGGTCAGGCCTAATAGCAGCCACGCTGAGCCTCGCCTATTCCGCCATTTGTATTTCTATTTTTTTTGTGCATTTTGTGCTGAAAATTACTGCTGAATTTTTTGCTACCAAATTGATTCGAGAACCAACATGTTAACTCCCTCAACTCTGCACCTGATTATAATTACTCTCCTGTAACTATTACTTTCGAACTTTGAAAATTGATCATTTTCCCTGATTGTAAATTAAATTCAGCGGAATTTCTATTATTTCTGAATTTTAATATTCTTGGTAACATAATCCACTGACATACTCGACACATCAAAGCTACACGCTTTCAAGCAAACTCGCGTAGCAGCTAAGTTAACTAAAGCCGCTCGAAATGATCATTGCTGAAAATAAGGAGGAGATATGATGCATAAAAGAATTTAAACCGGAATAATAATTCAAGGCCTGTCAGTCGCGACTCGTGTCCAACTGAGCACGAAGTGACAGTCGTGATGAAAATAATTAAAAAGAACGAAGAAAAGCTGGAAGAAGAGGCTCGCAGGTCGAACGAAATGTTGCTATCGTTAACATACTATAATTAGACATCGACGCGAAAAACGGTGACCATATATCTCGTTAATGGCCCCCTCGAAATTCCCTCGATCCACCACCGATCGTGCCTCCAGGTTAGGTACACTTGTTCCATAAAATTTGACGCGTACGATCCGCCACTAATTGCCACGTCTATGACACGAGCCAATTACCGTGGCTAATTTGAATCACGCGAACGTATCATTAATTAATATATTGCATTACCAGGCGCGCCTCTGGACTCCACTCGACGCAGGCTCGTTCCACGAATCGGTAACCAGATCGGTGCAACATTTTCATGTTAATGTAGAAAACTATAAATCCTTTAAGCTGCAAATCCGTGATCAGACAAAAATATCGTGTCTCGCTTTAGATTTTAGCCTCATGAGACAATTATTTCACGACGTGTTTCTACTAAAAGACAAATTTCAATTTCTTCGTGAAACTTTCAAAAGTCTCTTCATGAAATAAACAAAAAATTTCTTCATGAAATTTTCAAAAAAAATCATCTCTTGCGAATGTTCCATTATTTGCATTTAGTTGTTGCTGAGATTTTTGTTTTATAATAGAAAAGTGGATTCGCAACTTTACATTTTGCATTCCTTTCATTTCTATCAATTTTGGGGATTGTGTGTCAGATTTCAAAAGGATTTGGGAGATTAATATTTCATATCTAAGAGGTAATCTCTGAACTTCCTGGTGAACTGTTAAATCAGTCGTGACTGTGGTTGGTTTGGAAGAGTTAGAATTGATGTAGTTTCATATGGAAGCAAGTTCTGTTGTGTATGTTTTTAATAGAAGGGAATTTGTAATTACATTTTAACACTTCAGGTGATGAATATAGAGAGTGAGATTAGAAAAGAATTTTATATGAACGTAGATGGCGAGCATTTAGATTCTATTTTATGATGTTATAGAGAAGAATGTGTGTTGTGCATGCACACCACGATTCAGCTTCATCCAACGTTTATAATTGTCAATATTCCCCTTCTACTTTTAATCAGATGAAGGATGAGGCTGTTAGTAATTGAATAGCGTTTATTACTTGCGTCTGAATGTCTGAAATGGCGAAATCATTGAACCTAGATACGCTGAAATGATAGATGGTGCATCGACAACTTCCTTTACTTCGATATATATAACTGGGAAATGAAAGTTTGCAGTAGAACTTACTTGCATTTAAATCTAGATTTGTTCCTGGAAATACTGGCGCAATTAAGGAGCTCGTTAATCATTTAATTGAGTAATTATCTGTATTAGGAATGTAGATGTCTGACAGTTTAAAAAAAAAAAGTTAATTTGGGGCTACATAGTGGAGAAAGTGAATATAATTTCATGAATTTTTGCACACGATTTAATTGCTGAAGGGGAAAGGTTTCATTTTATACTTGGATTATTCGTAGCAAACATCTGTGACCATAATTATTGTTGTTAGTGCTATCTATCATCATCAATATATAAATCGCTTTCTTTAAGTATTCTATTTTTAATACAATTTTATAAATCTGATAAAATTTTCGTAGTAGAGATTTTTTTGCAGAATAGTTTTCTAGAAATATTGAGTAACAAATTGGTAACAAAGTAAATGCTGGTTTAACAAGTGAGAATATGTGAAACGTTGATTTTTCACATAACTGCAATTTAATAGGAATAATGCATTAATCAATGGTATATGATGCATTAATTACTTTCGTAGCTTATTGTTTCTCCACCATTCGATCGATTCTTGATATCTCTTTGACAGTGCGTGTCTCATAGGGCTTGATGAGTGTCGATAACCACCGAATGGTGTGCATTAATTAATTGCAGACTCAATTAATCGTGTGAATTCTTAATTTTAATTACCCCGAAGGGCAGTATTGTTCATAGACAACTGAATGAACGAAGTGACCTTTATCTGATTCCACGTGAGATCGAGATTAGAGAAACTTTCGCAACGTGCATCGTCGAGAACTTTGTTTCACCCTGTGAAAGGAATCGTTTTTAATAAAAAATTGAATTTAGGAAACACGGTAGCATTTTACGAGTGTTACAAAAATGAAAGTTTCGAGGAAATGAAGAGCTCAAAATTTTACGAAAGTTATTTGTAGGAATTACAGTGCGTTGAAGAATGAACCGAAATTTATGAAAAATGTATGAGCACTGAAGTGACTTATGAATGTTCATACGAAAGTATAAATAAAATTCTGAAAAGGAAGTTTCTTGTTAAGTTTGCAGCGACAGGTTTTTGATCAGAGACTTCTTCATAAAATACATCATTAAAATTTCGAAATTATCAAGTGCTACTAAAAGGTGTATCGAACCAACTTCAATAAATTTCTGAACCCAATATAATGTTTGAAAAATGGAACATCGTCTTTTTGTAAGAAGCTTCTGTATTCCTCTTAAAAAAGAAAGCAAAAGAGGGGATTAAGAACATTAAATAAACTATTCTACAAAATGTTTACACCTTTCAAAAGTTTGTACCTATTTCAATAACTTTTACCCGAAACAATTTTCAAAATAGCATGCGATTGAAAACATACAGAGAGACACGTATAACTCCACTTGCATCGTCAGCGAAAAGTGTCTGACCATAGACAATCCATTTCCCCTTGCTCCATCGTGTTGCCCGCCTCGCCTACTCCAAAGTTAGAAACCTTCTGCAGCATGTGAAATGGAAAGGAATCTTCAACAAATGAAACTTAAAGAATGTTACTCAAATGTTGTGCAATTGTCCCTAAAATTTCTCTAAAATAGAATTAAGGAGGAACCCTCAAGTGTTTTATTAAAAATGAATACCGTAGACTGGGGTGACTTTGCCCACTTTTGAACATCAAATAAATTTTTTAACACTCCTAGTGCATTAAATTTTTTTGAAAAATACTATTATACGGTAGATGACGTGTAGATTTAAATAGGCTTTAAAAAAAATTTAAATAGGCCTTAAAAAAAAGTATTAAATTAAGTTTTAATACTTCAGTCCATCAATAAAGGAACAAGGGTCAATCAATTCAATTTAAAATTTAATTTTCTTATATAATTTTCTTCTTAAATAATTTCTTATTTTACCTTAGCGATAGAAGCTTCTGCTTAGGAAAAAGGGGAGACGTTCCGTATTTTTTCCAGTGCAGAGTGGACATTTTCTGTTTTTAACCAGTAGCTATACCAAATCTTTAACATTATCTCACGCAGGCATTTGAACTTTATAACCCTTTACGATTCGACAGTTCTGTAGTCCCAGTTGCCACCCACAAAATATGCTATAAATTCCAAAATCACGAAAAATGGACATTCACAGTTTTTTCCCCTTACCATTCATATCCCTACACGTGCTTTTCAATAGCCACTTGTCATACATCGAGTGAGAAACAAAAGGCTCATCAATGCTTCCAAGACTCATCCATGCACCAAAGACTCACAAAACCTCTTTAAATCTTCACGCTTCGCCCAACATTGGGAGTGATTTAAAATGCCTGGAAGCCCGAACGCCTAACCTTTTTTTTTTATAGAGGAGGAAAAATGCTATTACGCATACCCCGGCTAAATTCCGGGGTTATGTGGGACTCGGTGTGCAAAAAAAATACCCACTAAAAAACCTCCTCTAGGAGTCAGTTTCTTTGACCCACCTTGGCCGGACCCGGAACTATAATTTACTACTTCGGCCCGAACGCTTAACCTAACCCAGACCTAACCCAGACCTAACCCAGACCTAACCCAAACCTAACCCAGCCAAAAGACTCACAAAGCCTCTTAAAATCTTCAAGCTTCGCCCAACATTGGGAGTGAGTTAAAATGCCTGGAAGCCCGAACGCCTAACCTAACCCAGACCTAACCCAGACCTAACCCAAACCTAACCCAGCCCAAAGACTCACAAAGCCTCTTAAAATCTTCAAGCTTCGCCCAACATTGGGAGTGAGTTAAAATACCTGGAAGTCCGAACGCCTAACCTAACCCAGACCTAACCCAAGCCTAACCCAAACCTAACCCAGCCCAAAGCCTCACAAAACCTCTTAAAATCTTCAAGCTTCGCCCAACATTGGGAGTGATTTAAAATGCCTGGAAGCCCGAACGCCTAACCTAACCCAGACCTAACCCAGACCTAACCCAAACCTAACCCAGCCCAAAGACTCACAAAGCCTCTTAAAATCTTCAAGCTTCGCCCAACATTGGGAGTGAGTTAAAATGCCTGGAAGCCCGAACGCCTAACCTAACCCAGACCTAACCCAGACCTAACCCAGCCCAAAGCCTCACAAAACCTCTTAAAATCTTCAAGCTTCGCCCAACATTGGGAGTGATTTAAAATGGAAGCCCGAGCGCGGGTTCAAAGCCTGCAGTAACCTCCCTCGGAGGGCCGTCACGAGTTCCCAGGAAGCCCGGTGTGCAATAAATCCCGCGTGGATACAAGTGGCGCATGAAAAAACCGCGTGCTGCACCGTGCGACGTTGGCGGAGTGAAAAAAAAAAAGAAGAAGAAGTAGGAGGCCGGGCAGCGTGGCCGGAGCTCTTCGACGGGGACTTTAACGACACCTCCCAGGCCGCGATAAAGATGTAAATCTGGCTGTAAGCGACGAGAAGTACGAGCACGGCAGCGGCCGCTATTAATTCATGCATGCATTGTTACGTGTCAAGGCGCGCGGTGTATCTGTCGGCAGATCGTCGTGACGAGATAAGCGAGCGAAAACCTTCCTCCTCTCGATCGGGCGCCTCCTCCCGCGCTCTCGGGGCTCGCGCGCTCGCTGCCCCGGTCGTTGGAAGCTGGCACGACGAAAAGGCTCCTTCGCACCGGCGAAGATTAATCGCCCACGTCGGACGGACGTCGTGATAATTCCTTTAAACGACACGCGGCTATACGCGAACCAGCCCGGTGTGATAGCGGCGAAACGCGCGGCCACGTCGATGCCGCGACGGTGGTAATTATTTCGTTTAGCGACGCTTGGGTGGACGGCTCGTGGGCTCAGCCTTGGACCAGCTTTAGGAAATGTCTTTCAAAATGAATGGCGGTGTACTTGTTCGTAGTAGTTCACCTAGTGGCAGGGTTCGATAAGGTTCGTTGGTGTAGCCACTGGATAGCGGGGTTTGGAGATTTTGCTTTGTGTAGCGACGTCAGGATGTTCAGCTCGTGGGTTGAACCTTGGATGATTTCTGGGAAATATGCTTGAAAATTAATAATGGTGCTGTCCTTGTTCATTAGGGCGGAGCGATACTATACAGGCAAAAGTTTAAGTTTGAATTTTCAGTTAGCCTGAGTGCGGGATAGTTGTCTTTTGATTAACCAAACACAACTGTACAAAAATTTTGGAAAAATATTCATGTCTGCAGGTTCCTTTTTCTCCTAAAAATGATTATAAAATCATACTATATAGGCGAAAATTTAAATTTGAATATTCAGTTGGCCTGGGTGCGGGATAGTTGACTTTTGATTAACCAAACACAACTGTAAAAAAATTTGGAAAAATATAGAAATGGTTATATAATCATTTAATCATCGGCCCCCTTATGTTCAGCTCGTGGGTTGAACCTTGGATGATTTCTAGGATGTTTCAAAATTGATAATGGTGCTGTCCTTGTTCGTAGTAGGTCAACAAGTGACGAATTTGGTTGACGAATTCAGTTTGGTAATTTTACTTTGTAGTGATGTCAGGATGTTGAGTTCGTATTGAGCATTCAGCAAGATTGAGCAAATTTGTTTTGAAGTGAATACTGTGTTAAGTAAGTTGGTTTAATGTGTTGAATGAGTTGAAGAGTGTAGGTAATAATTATTCCATTTATTTTTTTATCGTCGCTGAAGTATTGCAGTTGTTGTTTCATGTTTATTAGATTTGCAATTGTTTCTCCTTCAATGAAATGTATTTAGTTCACCCATCTCGCGGTTCTATTTAATTTAATCCTAGTGGAAGCTTTAAGGGGTTAGCTACCGTCAGAAGGTAGAAAAAGAATCGATTCATTGAGAATTTATTTCAGAAAGTACATGCATTTATTTATGCAATGGTTTTTGTCAGTTTCAAAAAATGTGTAATTACAGATTAAAGTTACATTAATAAATGACTAAAACCGATTTTGTTTCTGCGCATTCCTTGTATGCATAAAAAATTCATGAAACACGCCTCCAAAAATCGCAGTCAAAGGTGGTATCCTGCCTTAAAGCATTGGCTTTAAAGGATCTCAAGCTAAGTTATTCTTTTGTAACAATTCTAAATCAATGAAATTAGTAAGACTACACAAGAAACACAAACGAACCTAGTCATTCAAGTCACTTTCCTCTCAAATCTTCTTCTTTCATCACCCGTGACATGTTTAAGGAATCTGGAATAACAGAAGTACATTATGAGCCGTTTTATTAATTAATCTACCATCGAATGCAAACTCTATGAATCTTCCCAGCGAACCCTCGAGCGAACCAGTGACTTTTGCGACAGACTTCTATCGATTATAGTTACCAATGGTTGGTGAAACAACACAATGCTTGAACCAATGAATCTCTCATTACGGCGACAGGAAGCAGGACCGAGGATTTGTCGCGTAATGCGCGATATCAAGGATCTCGAGGTCGCGATCGCCATGACCGCCGCGTCAGACACGCGGTAACACGTGTCTGGCTTCCAATGAGAATTTAATTGCTCGAGCTTTCATTCCCCTGCCGGTGAAGCAAGGCTCTTCTCGAGTCTCTCATTTGCATCGAGAGAGCATGGCCATATCAGGCTGCTTCTCTATTACTCTCTGCCCCGTCTTTTCTTCTCTTCTTCATGGATGCCCTTCCCTCTGCATCGCCGTGGAACTTTGCGTAACACTACTTCGTTCGATGCAAACGCATGTAGAACAGTGCGCGCGATTTTAACGAAGATTAACGGAGCAGACCTGGGCAAAAATGATTTGCAATGCAAAATGCAAAATAAGAATTTAATTACTGAATTATTTCAATCACTGCATTATGTTTTTTTTTTAAATAACTTAGGGAAAGTAACCGTACTTTGTGTCGGGAACAAATAGTATAATGTTAGAATTGTTTTTTGGGAAAATGGCCTTTGGAATTTGAAATTGTGAAATAATAGTTTTACTTCGAAATTTAACTGTGTGAGCTCGTAGTTCTCTTCTGGATTGAAACATTTCCTCTGAAGACTCAGAATATTGGAAATTATTTGCGAGATTATTTTAAGAGACACTTATTGAAAATCAAAATAGATTAAAATATCTTTTAATTGGTAATTAAGTAACGAAATAAATTTAGAGAAACATCATTTGCTTGTTCAAATAAAGTAGAATGTTGGAACTCTTGCACATACAGTGCCTCTGGTGAATTCAAGGCCAACCGCGGTTGTTGTTTCTCTGTAATTCATTTAATTGTCTTTAGGATGGACGAGGTATAAAGATTTTTCTAAGGAGATAGTAACAGGATACTACGACAGAAAATATATGTATGCACGTGGCACGTGTATTCGTAACACGTGTTGTTTCAAAGTAACATACTTTTTAGTGATAGCTTGTCTCCTTGATTTTCCAGTTTACTGCTTCGTAATAAGTTAATCTAGCGTTAGAGTACGCTCAGATACATAGTCATTTAAATAATTTCTACATTCCGCCTCTTTTTTCTTATTAAATTGTCTATGTTCAGTTATGGATGGATTATTTCATTCAGTCGATCGAGGATTAAAAGTGTCTCATTATTTATAATAATTAGGAATTTCAATGAAGGAGCTTCGAATCAAATAGTCAGCGAGCTATCGAAGGTGAAAGCCGAAGTATTTGCTTCTCGGCAATGAAATAACAAAATGCAAACAGTAATTAGTTTTGTCAACATAATTCTCTATTATTAATGATTATCGAGTATCAGTCACGCCTGTCACTGTAAGGCATATCAATTTATTCAGTCATGCTTGACATCTATCACTATCTGGTTTGAGATAACTAGTATCGCGTAACCGAGGATCGATAGTCTCACACATTCCTTTATTTCTCCCTCTTTTACAATAAAAAAACACATCAACGAAATATTCTCACAAAGACCACAAAGTTTAGCATTCAAAATTACTTCTCACTAGTAAAAAAGAAGCCCAATATTCCCATCAATTCTTCATTTAAACAACCACAAAAATTACACACCTCCTACCAAATAATTTACACAAATATCGAATGCTCCTCTATTTTTATTTCTTTCACATTAATAACAGAAGAAACCTGTACTCCCTTTCACCCCACAATCTAAATATTCCATTCTCGTCCTTCTCCTTATTCTTTTCCCACCACATTGTCATTCGCCCTGCGTGCCACAAACCCCTAATTATTATCATTATTCAGGCATTACAATGCTCCGAGTCCGCTTCAACACACAGTGCTCACAATTACCTCTTACAAAGAAATCAGCCACGTTTCCATTCACTCGCACGTCGTTCACAGAGTGCCAATAGCGGACAATTCTTATTCTCACAATGTTGTTTTTGTTTATGCACGAACGGGGAACAAGAGAGGGGATCGATACCTTGACGACGATCGATAGTACACACCGATGAAGAGGTCCAGCCGCTAATCGTTCAGCAGCGTAGCTCGTACTTCGAAGAACAATTAAAAGCTTACACGGGGAGGACACCATGTGTGATAGCACCGACTTTGATGAGCCTTGGCACGATGGATCTATGTTGAAAATAAGTAAATAGGTGTCCGAGCGTTTCTGCCAATGGGCCTTAATAATAGAGATATTTACATGGAAGTTATTAAGAATTTCATAGTGGCCGTGGGGTTTTAATGGGTAAAAATCTCACACTACCCTGCGGCCCCTGGGGGGTTCCCTTCTGAAGGAGTCGGGGTGCCTTTTGAAGATTTCGCCAAGTTAAAAAGAAATTTATAAAAAAAATTATAAAGTTTCTTTTTTAACGTGGAGACATTTTCAAAAGGCACCCCAACGCCTCCAGAAGGGAATTTCCCGCGGGCGCCAGGGTGCCTTTTGAAGATTTCCCCAAGTTAAGAAAAATTTATAGTTTCTTTTAACGTGGAGACATCTTCAAAAGGCACCCCAACGCTTCCAGATGGGAGTCTCCCGCGGGCGCCAGGGTGCCTTTTGAAGATTTCCCCAAGTTAAAAAAAATTTATAGTTTCTCTTAACGTGGAGACATCTTCAAAAGGCGCCCTAACGCTTCCAGATGGGAGTCTCCCGCGGACGCCAGGGTGCCTTTTGAAGATTTCCTCAAGTTAGAAAATAATTTATAAAGTTTCTTTTTTAACGTGGAGACATCTTCAAATGGCACCCCAACGCCTCCAGAAGGGAATTTCCCGCGGGCGCCAGGGTGCCTTTTGAAGATTTCCCCAAGTTAAAAAAAATTTATAGTTTCTTTTAAAGTGGAGACATCTTCAAAAGGCACCCCAACGCCTCCAGAAGGGAATTTCCCGCGGGCGCCAGGGTGCCTTTTGAAGATTTCCCCAAGTTAAAAAAATTTATAGTTTCTTTTAAAGTGGAGACATCTTCAAAAGGCACCCCAACGCTTCCAGATGGGAGTCTCCCGCGGACGCCAGGTTGCCTTTTGAAGATTTCCTCAAGTTAGAAAATAATTTATAAAGTTTCTTTTTTAACGTGGAGACATCTTCAAAAGGCACCCCAACGCCTCCAGATGGGAGTCTCCCGCGGACGCCAGGGTGCCTTTTGAAGATTTCCTCAAGTTAGAAAATAATTTATAGTTTCTTTTAACGTGGAGACATCTTCAAAAGGCACCCCAACGCCTCCAGAAGGGAATCTCCCGCGGGCGCCAGGGTAGTGTGGGATTTTTACCCACTAAAACCCCACGGCCACTATGAAATTTTTAATAACTTCCATATAAATATCTCTACTATTAAGGCCTACTGGCTAAAACGCTCGGACACCTATTTACTTATTTCCGACATAGATCCATCGTGCTAAGGCTCATCAAATTCGGGGTCTACCACATCCCACACAGCACCATAACATTGCAGCAACGTCTCTGCAATGACGCGGTGCAAGATTGCAATGTTGCACCAAAATATTGCAGAGACGTTCCAGGTTCAATCCTATGTCCGCCTTTGCAATATCCCAGGTGTGTATTTTTGCAAAGTTGCGGCAACATTACAAATATGTAGTCCTGCAACGTCCCGGCAATGATTCTGCAACGAAACGGCAAAATTCTGGCAATGATCCTACAACTCTTCGACAATATTCTGGTGCGAGATTGCAATGTTGCACCGCATCATTGCAGAGAAGTTGCAGGAGCGTTGCCACTCCAATATTTCTGCAATATTGTACGGTAATGTGCGTGCAATCTTGCTGGGGCGTTGCCACGGAAACATTGCACATCGATATGCGCGCAATATTGCATAAATATTGTAGGATCGTTGCCACTGGAACATTGCACGAGGATATGCGCGCAATATTGCCGAAATATTGTAGGATCGTTGCCAATGGAACGTTGCACGGCAACGAACTTGAAATGTTGCTGCAATATTGTACGATCGTTGCCAACGGAATATTGCACGGCAACGAACTTGAAATGTTGCTGCAATATTGTACGATCGTTGCCAACGGAATATTGCACGGCAACGAACTTGAAATGTTGCTGCAATATTGTACGATCGTTGCCAACGGAATATTGCACGGCAACGAACTTGAAATGTTGCTGCAATATTGTAATATCGTTGCCAACGGAATATTGCACGGCAACGAACTTGTAATATTGCTGGAATATTGTAATATCGTTGGCACTCCAATAATGCACAACAATATTGCAGCATCGTTCCCGCAATATTGCAATGCAACCTGCAACAACACAACGTTCCTGCAATACTGCTGCAACGAAGTGTGCCGTATGGGATGGTGTCCTTCCCTTGTTAGTAGTATCAATGGATAACTCGAACCATTTGGGTCGGGCGCGCTCCGCATTCCAAGGATATCACGGCCCCTCGTATCTGTTTCTTATCAACGATTCCCATTCGACCGGCTATCTGTGCCATCGACGTCCTCGCAATTAAACGTAATCATTAATAGCATTTTTATCGGCGGATCTCCGCCGTTGGGTTCCTCGCGGTAGAAGACTGTGACGACGAGCTATCTCTATGTTATTAAAACTTTATTCTACGCGATTGTAGTATTCGCCGAAGGTTTACGGTAGTGTTAAAGCCGAGCAATAAAGACACTTTGTGGCTTTGGAAGCTTATCGTAATATTAAGGGGTGTCTAATAAAGATACCCTCGATTGTCGGAGCCCCGTCAGTGTATCAAAATCCAGGGAAATTCTCTCAAGCATCCCCGCGACTTCACCGCGGAAAGATAAAAATCCAAATCATACGACACCCAGCTTCCTACAAGACAAACCACTTAGAAGCAAATTGTAGTGGACCACACTTTTTCACCGAGCAATTACCTACCCGCTGCTGGAAGTAATCGAGCGCCGCAGAAAAATACCCGCGGCTTGCTTTCCGCGCAATGTGTATCGGAGATAAGTTTCTGGGTCGCTCAACGGGTCCGCGATTAATCAATAAAGGGCAAAGCGAGATCGCCGCTGGGAAGGTTATCGCGCGATTGTACAGTGTTGCGGGAGTAACATAATTAACAGCGTGCTCGGCCGCGGGCGGAGATTACGCGAGGGGGGCCTTTGATTGCATTCTTTCCGCGATACCAAGCCGCATGAATCCTGTAATACCCGCGTGTTACGGAACGGCAACAGCAATCGGCACCGGGCATTATCGTAAAGGCTGCGCTCGCGCGCGTTTTATGAGATTCCGTTGACGGGGCACCGTCTAGGGGGCCACCGGCGGGGTTAAAGTTTACCGCTTTGGAACAACCCATTAACAGCCGCGCGACCTTTTATTGACTCGTCTCGTAATTGCGGAAAGCTGGCCCGAGACCCTTCTGATCCCCCGGCCGTGCGCGCGCGCGTCGAAACGCCACGGTGAATCGAGCGTTTCCAGATATCGGGGACGAAGAAGCACCGTTGAGTGGCCCGCCAAGTTATTGGCCGACCTCTGGCCAACCCCACTTGGCTTTTTCCGGTCGTCTCTGAAGGCGACCTGTAAGCTTTCAACTCCGCGGTGTTTCCCTGTCCTTTGGCAAACAGACGGGACGGAAGGTTCATTAGCGAGGCGTATCGGGACCTGGCGTTCCTCGCGCGTCGACCTTTCCGACCCTTGCTCGGGTCAGAAGCGGCGGAAGGATTCTAGCAATTTTTCTGGCGGCTGAATCGAAAAATCGGTATTCACCGGCGTGGAGCGCGGTTCGAGGGGCTCGTGACCTTTGCGGGTCCTGGCGTTGTGTATCTAGGGGCGAGCTTTGAGGGGTTGGGTGTAAATTGTCGAAATTTCGAGGGAGAATGTACGATTTTCAGGTTTGAATGATAATTTTTCTGCTTGGTGTAAAGGGATTTGGGGGAAATTAATGTATGATGTAGTTTGGGTGAAATTGGGGGGAGTTTGGGGGTTTATGGGTATTTCGGGGTCAAAGAATTGGATTTTGTTTCGATTGTTTATGGTAGCCAGAAGACTTAGAAGTATTTTAAAGAAGATTTCATTGAAAAATTCGAGAAATTGCCAGAGTTACAGCGTAAAAAGTAACGGACGGGCCAATCAGAGTTGGGCAAAATGTAATCTAATTACAAATTACAAATTACGATTAAACTGTAATTGTGTAATTTATTACACATTATTTTCTGTAATCGTTCTTTTAGATAGTTGAAAAAACCAAATGGTCAACTATTTAAATTAATAATTACAGAAAATAATGTGTAATCAATTACACAATTACAGTTTATTCGTAATTTGCAGTTTGTAATTAGATTACATTTTGTCCAACTCTGGGGCCAATGCAGGTATTTTTACGGCGGCGAGCTTTAAAGACGTTCTTCTCAAAACTGTGATTCTCAAGACGGTGAACATCGTAACTCGAGAACGGATTGAAATTTTTTGTTGAAATTTTAACTGAACCTACTAAACAGTTTTCTGCACAATGAATGGAACTCGTGCACTAAGATCGCATAACTTTAACAACATTCAAGACAACATTTATCACAGAATTACTGCAGTAAAATCGTTCAAAGTTGATGTTTCTTGTATAACTCTGTGAATTTTTATTAAAATTTTTCGACCGAGTTCCACATTGTAGATTTTGAGTTAGAGGATACTCATACACAGCGATTTTGCTTTTAGATGAGTCGGTCAATCGGAGTCGTGTTCACCACATGGCGGCGCGCATTACGCAAGCACTCTCTTTGACGTCTTGTATATTAATTCATTTTTAATATTTTGTAAATATTCTTAGTTGAAAATACGTCTTATATCCTTGAGAAAGATTTGTTAAAAGAGCAAATGGTCTAAGTTATTAGTGGCTCTACAGTCTAACCCAGAAACAATCGTTGATTTTAGCTGTCTAATACCCATGTACCCACTTAAGTGTGGAATCCTATTTTATGGGCTATCAACATACCAAAATTTGGGAGTTTTTTTAAGGAACTATCACTTAGGTTCATCTGCAATTTAGACCATGTTTTTGTGCATCCTTGAAGAGGTTGCAGTGTTTTTATTCATTTTTAATAATAAATATAGGAGTTATGCATCACGCCGCGCAAAATCCAGGTAATCTGAAACACAAAAAAGGAAAGGCGTTTTACTTTGTACGTATGTAGCTTCAATTTGATGAACCAGAGTACCGCTAAATTCTATACTTCTTTTGTTACATAAGAAAATTGTCGCAAAATTGGATTGCAAAAATGAAAGGTTCAGACTTTCCAGTTTGAAAACTCTGCTGAAATGTTTTTTTGTTTTTTGCTGGTTCATCAACTTCAAGCTACATATGTATAAAACAAAACACCGTTTCATCTTTCTGTTTCAGATTACCTGGTAGATAAATATCATGCACACCGACGGCCGGCGAATTTTGCGCGGCGTGATGGTCGATCATGCATAACTACTATATTTACGGTTCAAAATTAATGAAAAAAAAACTGCAACTTCCTCAAAGATGCATCAAAACATGGTCCAAATTTCAGATGAATCGAAACGCTAGTTTCTTAAAAAAAATCCAAAATTTTTGTATGTTTTTAGTCCAAAGAATAGGATTCCCTCCTTGAGTCACCATTTTACTGGGTTTCAATTTGTTTGAGAAATATAGAACGTCGAAGTTTGCAATTCTTGTTTATTTATCTTTCCAGAGCAGGCTCAATAAATGAATCTCCGTCTCCGAAACTGTCAATCCAAATCCTGAGTCTTTATCTCAGTTGGAGATTATCCCTTCTAATTCTAACTGCAAAGTTTCAAATTTCACTATTTTTCCATTGAAATTTTTAAACAGTGAATTACGCGACAGAGTAAGAAGCACGAAGCACAAGTAACTACAGAGAAAAGCACCACTTCAAGCTACTCCAACGAGAAGTTCTTTTAATTCCACTGTGAACGGTCGAAAAATCAAGTATTTTTAAAAAAAAATTTCTCTGTAAATACAACATATAATGAAATAAATCTTTTTGATATTTATAAAGCTACTCTTATATTATACCAAAAAAATTAAAAAGAATATTTTCAATTTCTGTTTCGGATAAGTCTAAGCCGGGAAATCACCTGCACCACGAACATACCGTTTTTGTTTAAGTGCCATATTGACGCTGTAAAAAAACAAGTAAAACAAATTAAAAATATTCTTTATAATTTTTTTGGTATATTATAAGAGTAGCTTAACAAACACCAAAAAGATTTATTTCATTATATGTTGTATTTACTGAGAAAAAAATCTTCAAAAATAGCTTGATTTTTCGACCGTTCACAGTGGAATTCCCCCTTAATTCCATCCTACTCTCTCAAGCCGCACTAACACAAGGAGCCTAATGGTTTAACATTCAACCCAGGTACCACAAAGTCACTGCCTCGCTGGCCGTCCACGCTGTATCACCCAGTCACGAAAACGTCTTTGAATTTCGCGCCGATCGGCCAGGAAGAACAGCCTAACGACCATCGGCGATACGATAAGTCGCTAATTTACGTTTGTCGACGATACCGTGAGGGCCTGTCGTGGGTGGCCCATCGCCACGGCGTCGTTCCATACGACAGTACGATATGTCCTGCATCGGCTGGAGGCACCGTGGTCCGAGCGAATACCGCGACATGCCCGCGATTAATTAGCAGGCCAACGATATCGCCCGGCGAAACTGTAATCGGCGGGATCGGTCACGCTTTTCGGGATGGCCATGACTATGCGATCTTGGTGATTGCGCTACGGTGCACCGCTGGCCAGCCCTGCCTTCATTTCTGGACGGAAGATCGCGCGATAGCCCGCCGCCACGTGCAGATAAAATTGTATCGTGAGGAGGAATGCGGATTGGCAGGCGTTCTCTTCGAAATCTTGCTAGAGAGGCGCGGAGTATTTTGATCCATCAAACTTTAGATATTTTTATCATTCAGTATTTTGGATTATTCATGACTTCTAATAGTTGGCACAAGTTTCCTTTTATAATGGTATTTAAGCATTCTAAGCTGTCTAAACTTGAACTTTATCCAGAAATGTTTTAAGGTGCCATAATCACTTAAAAATTATTATTTTTATTGATCTTATGAATTTTATTTTATCACACGATAGTACTTCATTTTCATGGATACTTGCTCGTTAGATTTTCTAGCCGTGTAGGGGTAAATAGTACAGTGGTTGGCCACCTGGCAGTGATTGGCCTTATTTTGAGAAATAAATGAATATAAAGAAATACCAATGTTATGCCTTTTTTTAATGAACATAGGTATTCATATTCCTTGTACTTTCTTGCTTCGGATGTAATCAATATTTCTCCACTCATTATATACTGTGAGTATATATAAAAGCAAATAGGATGACTCGGCTTTGAAGCTTGGAAATTACAACCATTTAATCAAAAAACCATAAGAGTACAGTTGAAAGTTTGCGAATAGTTTAATGTATTTATGATGTGTATATTTCTCATATTCGATATATATCGATAAATGAAAGTTGAAATTTTATAAAAGAATTATTGATTTGTTAAAATTATTCATATATTATGAAAAATACCGGGGGCCAACAACTGTCATATGAATAATGTTGAATGACAGTAATTGGCCGGGCGGCCAGTAAAAACAGAAAAAAAACACAACAAATACATACATAATAAAATATATCCATTTTTATTGTATAATTTTAATCTTATTTCTATCACCAAATCAGGTAACATTTTCTTTTAGGTTATATTATGTATCAAATAGCGGCCAATCACTGTCGAACCGATTGGACAATTACTGTCTTGAACATGCCAATAACTATATTTCTTCGTAGGGAACAAATTTTTTGTATATTTTCATACATTCTTGATTTTTTTTATAAACTCTATTTATTTTCAGATTGTTAGGGGTTTTTCGTACTTATTTATATTGATTTCCATTTCAAATTTACTAAATTCACATTTGTAATTAATTATTTATGACACACTTGCTTATGTGGCCAACCATTGTACTCTTTACCCTATCTACCTGCTATTCAATAATTGAATAATGCTGCTACGATGAAGGAATAACGATATTTTCTACCGACAAATGAACACGCGAATGTGTAAACCAAGCGTTCCGTTGCTTTGTTGGACGCATGAGAGACGAGTAGTTACGCTAGAGGTCTGGACAGTGAACGTGTTAAGAATATATAAAAATTACCACATTCAAAACTTTAAAAACATGTTTAAAGAAACAAAAAGTTGATAGTTCAAGGTTCTTGCGGCACCTCAATTTTTTTCAAAGAATCTAGCTGTTGTGGGTTTAATCTGAATCACTAATCGCAAGTTTTTTTCACTTTTAGAAAACAGTCACAGAATTTTGATTTTTTTTATGATAGTTCTTATTAGGCAGGTGTTGCTTTTAATTGAAGTTCATGTGATTTTCTTTATGTATCGGGATTGATGGGTGAGGTGTAATTAAAATTTGTAGCTTCTAGAGATTGTTGGGGTGATGTATCTAGTGCTTTGCTTGCATTACTGTAATTATTCAATAACAATTATCGGGTAGTGTTTCATTCGAAATGAAACTGATGAATATGTACAGGGTGTTAAACAAGACGCTCTGACAAGTTCAGTATGCAATTGTATTAATGATGCAAGTCACTTGCTCGCTTATGTTGATAAGTTGCAATGCGAAGATAGGTTTATCGGAGATTACATGAAATTATTTTATCATTCTATGACTTTATTTTCTTGACAGTTGCACTCCATGCGTCATTCTCGCATCTCGGTACAGATTTCATTTGCATTGCCAGCAATGTAACGTACGTTACCAACAGGTGATTTACATTCTTGAAACAAAAAGTTGCTGCTTACTCTGTGTCCATTAATTTGCAAAGCTATACAGTAAGATGCAAAAGTGAATACACTCGCTCTAAAACAGAATAACTTTTTTAAAATGGGCCCAACCGACATGAGGTTTTTTAAGAAGATAGAAGGATTAGTTTACTACATGACGTGCTTTGTTGTTTTGAAAAAAATTGCAATTGGTAGGAATAGCAAAAAAAATAGTGAAGGTCGGTTTTGCAAATTTTTATCTGAGCCTGTAATGAAAATTAAAAAAAAACCCTTTGGCCATTGAAGTAAGTTGCATACATACCTAAAATTTCATCAAAATCGGTTACCGTTACTCTGAGCTGCAAACACTGAAAGATCGCAAATAAGGTGGAAAATCGCTGATTTCGGGAATTTCGTATTCTTTCAGCGTTCGCAGCTCAGAGCAACGTTAATCGAGTTTGATGAAATTTTAGGCACGTATGCAAATTACTTCAATGGCCAAAGGGGGCTGTTTGAATTTTCATTACACGTTCAGATAAAAAAGTTGAAAAAGCGACCTTCACTATTTTTTGCTATTCCGACCAATTGCAATTTTTTTCAAAACAACAGGGCACGTCACGTAGTAAACTAATCCTTCTATCTTCTTAGAAAACCTCAAGTCGGTTGGACCCATTTTAAAAAAGTTTTTCTTTTTTAAAGTGAGTGTATTCACTTTTGCACCCTACTGTATGTTTTGACCAGCCCTTTTTGCTCAGCTCATCAAGAACGTCATAGTTCTTCCTTGAATTATATATTCTGTATCACTGTGCCCGCGATTAAACTCTTCGACACTCTTTCATTTATTAGTCCGTATAATTCCTCTTCTTTCCTTCTCGAGAAGGAACATCCCGAGGAGTGGGGAACGAGGAATTTATTCGCGTAACTGCGTGCGACCTTCGACACCGCCGCACTCGTGTCGATCAATGGCATTCGATACACCGACTGCATTCGTGAACGAGGCTTTTGTCATTGGAATAATTAGCCACTGACTCCTTGACACGCGAACTGTGGCCCAACTGGGATCGCCGATGAACAATGTGGTTTGTTGGCTGGCACGATTAATTATGGGGGCTATCGATTCTGGCGTGTTGGGACGAGGCTCGTGGGTTCGTTTTGTTCCCTTTTGCCGAGGTAAATGAACCTGGTGGGCGATTAAAGGGACAGTAATAGGAAAACGAGAAGTGGAATGTGAAAGTATTGGTGCAGACCACAGTTGGGCAAAATGTAATCTGATTACAAATCACAAATTACGATTAAAATGTAATTTTGTAATTAATTTAGGTAATTGACTTAATTTGTAATTTGTAATTAGATTACATTTTGCCCAACTCTGGTACAAACAGACTTCTTGTCTCACAATTATTTTATTTCCAAATATTAAATTTGCACTATATTACACAGGGGCGTAGCTATGATTTCATTCAGGAAGGTGCAATAAATAAAGTGAAATCAAACTTTGAATTCATGTACATGGTTAGGAATTAATATAACCAGGGTGGTGTGATGTGAAATTACTTGGCAATTTAATTGATTGTTATTTTGTAATGAATTAATTTAATTTTGGACGAGCGACTATTTTATTACTTTTTTCTTGTGCCCTAACTTCGTTACGTCCATGATATTAAATTCGGTACTAAAAATTTATCACTAATTAACTCTGCAGTATAAAACTACATTAAAAGCTAGTAGGCATTAGTGTCAGTGCTTAGTACGTTGTCACTGCCAACGATGAAATTTAACCCCCGTTTTCTTAGTTTAGAATACCACGTCGATGGTAATGCCAGTCACTGATGTAATAGAAACGTGACTCATCCGTAGATTCACAGGACTCAGTGTGCTAAAAATTCAAAGATCAAGCTTCGCCTAATTCAATCACTTTCTCGTTTATGGAAACAGCGAATTCTCCTTCAGACAGTATCAACCGCCACACCTGTATTCGAATATTCCCAACATGCCTCATAGTAACATACGATCCCCATTATCGCCATTAATACCTGCGATTTAACGTGCACAAGTTACTACTACATGCCTAGCAATGTAATAACTCCTCGTCATCTTTCAGGCACGAAACTAGTATCCATTATATGTTAGAAGTTCCATTTCATAAACGTATAAATACACATCGTGTTATCTGTACGATCTTTAACAATTCTGTGTAAACTTTGCTTACTCTCGATGATTCCCGACAGAATTGAATAAGGTGATAGTGGTTTCTGCACCACTTTCTATTGAAACATACACTGGTCTTCGTAATCTACAGTTAGACGGCACTCACATTGCAGCTCAAGATCATAAATCACCGCGATCCATGCTTCTGATCACAGTGTAGCAACTAATACCGATTCATAGTTCTTGCAGAACTTGCATACTGTTACATGTGCTTGCAATTCAGTTGTGTCTTAAAAGTAATGTTTTAAACCCGGGATCGAAAAAGTTCTGGAACTCTTATTTTTAAAATAATTTTGGTAGAAGTTAAATGTTTCGGTTAAGAAGATATCTGTTCCTTTGGAATTTTTATTAAAAGAAGTGTTGTCTTTAGGAATTTCTTTAGAAAGTGTTCTCATGGAACAGATATTTTAGAACCTATATAGGTAATAAAAGTTCCTGGGAAACAGTTATATTAGAACATTTATTAAAAAAGGGTCCATAAGATAAAGAAAAGTACTAAACTATTAGGTACTAGTTTTATTTAACAATATAATATCATATTCTTCGTGTTTATTTATTAAAAGGTTTGAAAATCATAACATCAGTAATTAATAGTTTCATGAGAAGTATTGAACGGAAAAGAGAACTTGTCAAGAATAATACCTAAATAAAATTTTTTTAGAATTTACATGATCCAAAATACACAAAAATTCTATAATATCTGCGGAGGAATTATCTACGTAATAAATATTACAAATAAATAACACATTCAGAATACCAATTTAACTGTAATAATTGTTCATAGTATTCAGTATTTGTTGCAACGGTTGAGAACTTTTTTAATATTGATGAACAAAATATCTGTTCCTGTTATAGAGAAATTTTTATTTTTATATTTTATAATCCATTCCAACTAGAACTTTTATTTTCAAGAATTTTCACTTTATCAATTTTCGTGGGAACTTATAATGTGAGAACTTTTTAAAAACATTCCACGGTCCATGTTCCAAATAGAACCTACTTCAAAGTTCCAGAATTCTTTCGTACCCTGTTTTAAACTACAGTAGAGCACCCCAGAAATCAAAACACACATATCCTCCTCAACACTTAACACACTAAAGTGACGTAAATACATGAAAATAATACCACAAATGATTTCCACACGCCCCAATCCCAATGCAAACTAATACCCCCAAGCTTCCAACCCACCAAATTTGATTTCCACGCACCCGAATCCCAAGCTACCCAATAAAAGCCGCACCGATTACGTCTGAAAACTACATCACCATATCTGCTTCTCCTATCAGTTCCACCAACACTCTACCCGATAACGAAGCCCAGCGTCAGGTCATCATCCGTTTCTGCATTCATTCTGCCCAGTTGCCTCAGCGTTCCATGCTTCAGCAATGCCGAGTCGCGGGGTATCGGTGCGCTGGCGACGCGAAGGTCCCGGCGAGTTTTGCTGCGGACTGTACGCCACCAGCCGAGCAGTTAGCATTAGCTACGATGACGAAGAAGGCCAGGGACCTGCGCGAGATGATAGCGAGCGCGTTCGCTGGCTGCTCGCATCGGTCACACCGCAGGTGACTCGTCGTGGTCCGGCTCTGACCCTTGCTCGACCCACGTACCTGACTTCCACTCCTCCCCCGCGTCCTTGGGGCCCCTCTCCCCTTGTTCCGCCGTGCCGCAGAACGAGAGTGGATTGTCGGTGCTAATCGTTTCTCGCGCACGAAGACACCTTGCTCTTTGTCGACCATCGGCGGGCACCTTCACCTGGCGCTTTAATCGTCAGGTGGCTCGAAGGATGCTGACGATTCACATGCAAGCTGCAACGTGGACGTTCCACGCGTGGCCAAGTTAAAGTCGTTGATAATTAGAGGAACTAGGGATGATACTGTTGTCTGTTCACGTTGCAGCTTGGATGCAGTTCCTCTAGGGTTGAGGTCTGGGTTGGGTCTGGGTTGGGTCTGGGTTAGGTCTGGATTGGGTCTGGGTTGGGTCTGGGTTGGGTCTGAGTTAGGTCTGGGTTGGGTCTGGGTTAGGTCTGGGTTGGGTCCGTGTTAGGTCAGTGGCCCGAAGTAGTAAATCCTAGTTCCGGGTCCGGCCAAGGTGGGTCAAAGAAGCTGACTCCTAGAGGAGGTTTTTTAGTGGGTATTTTTGCACACTGAGTCCCACATAACCCCGGAATTTAGCCCGGGTATGCGTAATAGCATTTTTCCTCCTCTTAAAAAAAAGGGTCTGGGTTAGGTCTGGGTTAGGATTGAGTGACGAGTATTAGGAAGATGGAGATTGTCAGGTGTGGGGTTAGTACCTGGACTTAGATGGGATTGAAGTGGTTGACCGTTTTGCGGTAGATTGTAGATCCAGTTGAGCTGACAACTTTGAAAGTTTCCGGTATACCTCAGTGCTACTATTATTGGCAGCTGGAGCTAGTAGTAGGAGCTCAATTACACTAGTCTTTATAAGGAAAATTCCTCACGCCACATTAGTTATTCATTAACAAATTTTCCTTGTGGCACCCGTAAACACAATCCCCCGCCGTCACCAGAGGCTGGTTCCTTTCCACGGCGTCAAGGCCCCAGCCTCAGAACCTTGCTCTCCTCAGCCACAATCGCAGTATCCTTAAGATAACAGTTCCCTTCATCATTCAATGCAGCGTTTCTCTCACAACACCGGAAATCAAGATACGCAAATTGATGCCGCAATTTATTCTCCAACCTTCAGCCTGCCCCTCGCCTTCCATCTACCTAAAAGAAATCAATTTCGCGAGCGTCGTTGCGATCCACCGTCTCCTCGATTTCCGCCAGTCCTTCCTCCCTAGAGAGCCTCTCCTGCCGCCTATCGGCGACGTCCTGCTCGCGTTTAATCGCTCCCCGCGCACGGGACGACGGATCTTTGTTCGTCACCGTGGTTTTCTTCGCGGTTTAACACGCGCGGCCTGGAAAGGGTGAGATAACGTCGACGAGCGGACGGCGTGAGGGAGCGAGAGAGGGAAACGGTGCCAGGACGTGTAAGACTGCAGCTGGAACTACGTGTGGAAAGTTTCCAGCCGCGTCGTGTGTGCGGCTTGACGTGTGGGTGGTTTATTAACCTGCTTAGATGCATATCTAATCGTTTTTATCTTCCCGCGATGTTATGAACGGTTCTGAGCGTCGTTGCAGCTATCCGGCGGCCGCGGAGTGTCGCGTCAGCCTCATCGGGAACGGAAGTGGAGTAAGAACGACCGGCTGATCGCGCTCGGCGGGCCGCTTCTCGGTGCCCTTTCGACTGCCGTTTACTCCGGCCGCGATAAAACAATTACGCAACCCATTTAGCCGGGGAACACCGAGCCGCGCGGACGGAGAGGCGAACCGCTAACGTCCCGCGGATAGCGACCGAGTCGTGGGAGTCCGGGTTTTTATCCCCGCGATTTCCTCGAGACCTGACGATGAAAATTCCTCGTCGATTCTCCGACGGCTCTTATCGTCGCGTGTCTCGATCGTTGCGTAGGAAACGTGTTTACCGCGCAAGACTTTCCGGGGCTTTGTAACGGAGGATCGTAAAGATGTTGAGAGATGTAGCCTTTTACGATTTCAGATACAAATATCGCGATAACCTTGCCAGGAATTATGAAACGATTCAGAGAATTATTGCGCGCTAGGATTGGACCTCGCGTGTGTTATTCTACTCGGACCTCTGCTCAGGTCGTTAGATTCAGGTCTCTGTTGCTTTCGTTCCAGATGATTAATCGCCAGCAAATTGACTCGGGGTCTGCTAGCTCGTTGCTCTTTGGTTGTTTTGATAGTTCCTTCGGGTGTGTTTAGTCTCCTGTCCCTGTGTCCACTTAGTTTCTGACTAATTTTCTGATTCTGTAATTGCTATTCGTGTGTCTACTTGGGCTTCAACTTTCTGCTTCTACGTGTACCTCTCCGCTTTTGTTCCTGCTTCCACTCTTACTTCTACTTCCTGCATCGCCATTTCTGTTTGTGTCTTCGCTGTTATTCCTGCTTCTTTTGCTTCCAGTTCCTGTATTTCTACTTCTGCGTTTCCCTCCACTCGGCTTCTCATTCCTACGTGGACTTCAGCTTTTTCTCCAACTTCTTGCGCCTCTGCTTGCAGCCTATTCCTCTCAAGATCACTAATAACGTCACGGTTAGCTACCTGCACTTCTTTTTCTATTTCCTTCTCACAAATCAACAGGCACACATTCTGCACCTTTCAAAAAAAGCTGAGTCATCGTAGTGCAACACTGTAAGTCCCGCTTACAAGAGGACATCTCGAAACCAGAGATTTTAAAAATTCTGAAACTTTGTGAATATGTAGGGAATTTTATCCTGATTACAACGCAATTTTTATTTGCTCGGATTTATGAATTTGATAACCAGTTAACTGGCAATGTATCATATATGATCAAAAAAAATCTGGCCAATTCTGCTTATGTATCATATATGATGAAATGGAATAACTTTTTTGATTTTCAAACGATTTCAACGAAACGGTATGTAACGGTTTTTGGGGTCGCTGAATCTGAACTTGGCATTGGAATACAAAATTTTTAAATAAAAAAAAGGTAGTAAAGAATTGAAAAACTCACCCCTAAATCCTATTTTTAGGGGTTGGGGGTGTCAGATGAAAAAAATAACCCCCGGAATCGATTCAGCGACTCAAAAAACCCCTGTATACCAAATTTGGTGTGATTCATTTAATTTTTCAATATTGCCAGTTTGGGCACGAATAGTAAAAAAAGCTATGCCAGTTAACCGGCTAACTATACTAAGCAATACATTGATTTACTTGCGTCGTTTGGTTGGCAACAAATTCCCCAAAACACTCTTACTTTTCACACCATTACAGTGATCTCCCCCCTTAAAATCTAAAACTTCTTCATTTTCTGCGTAATAAAGACGAATAAATAATTAGAATAATAATCCACAGCCTCCCAAAAAATCCCTACAATGAAACTCCCATTTCCACCAACCCCACAAAACCTCTGCTCCCCGCAGAAGTCCATACACGTTGCAACTTTCAACCAGTAGTGCATTGCCACCCTCCCCCACTGCGCGTCTCGCTCCACTCCCCCCTCCAACCCCTCCCTCCGCCTCCGCAGGCCTCCACTCGCGGTCCCGCTTCCTTCCCTCGCGTGTCTGCCAGCACACCCACTCGTTCTCGTCTCCTCGCGCAAAAGGAACGCGGGAAGAATTATCATTTAAGGCGCGTTACCTTGGCGAACTTCCTCCATTCAGCCGGGCATCTCGGCACGGGCGTATCGTCGATCTTCATCCGGCGGGAGTGACACGCGAGTCACGCCCAGCATTCACGACACCTACACGTCCTTCCCTCGCAACACGCGACCCTGAGGAGCGAGGCTTAGGTGCCCGCGCGACGAAACCCCCGGGACACCTACGGGCCGGCCTAGGCGGGACAAAGTTCACGGAGCGGGCGGACGGCGTCCGCGGAAGAGGCACCGGGATGGATACGAAGGAGCCGAAGAGGTGGCCGAGGTGGAATGACCCCGGGGATCGCATTGTGGCCGCGCACGGGGCCCCTCACGGAGGGTAACATATGCGTGATGGCCTGCGAAAGCTACGTCACGCAGCTACGTACCTTTCCTCCTCTTTCCAGCTTCGTTCCTCTTATCCGTCCTCGGCCTCCTCTGCTCTTTTCGTTCCCCATACGACGGGGCTACAGAGGTCACCGCACGCTGTCTGCCACCGGCGGAACAAACGGTGAACAGTGCGTGCTTCTCTTCCTGGAGCCTCTTGTACCGGTGCGCCTCAGCTCATCGGGAGCAGGTGGAGAAACGATTTCGGGGTCTCTCACCGGGTTGGCGGAGATGCTGGCGTTGGGTTCCACTGTGGGTTTTTCAGCGAAGGTAGTGGCTACTGGGTGCGTCACTTAATTGGAGTGGAGTGTGACTTATGCTTAGTTAGAGATAGAGGCGTTGATGGGTTCTTGAGCGGAGGCACTAGTGTACGGGGTACATCGCCTAATTGGGGTGCAGTGTGTCTCGTGTTTGGTTGGAAATGGAAGGACACTGAGGGGGAAAAGTTGGGTGGTTTAGAAAGATCTAATCTGACCTAACCCAGACCTAACCCAGACAATTGAGGATGTGGTCTGGATTTATACTGGTGTTCTTACTTGTACAGTATCAATGTGTCACCTCTGATCCCTGATAAGGCTACCTGCAATGCTGGCGAAACATTGAGATGCAATTTCTTTCAGACAGGTTGCCTCTAACTGTATTAATAATAATATTATTTATTAACGGGTAGTACCCTTTGGTACAGACGTGAGAGGTAAATGGTATAGAGTGTAGAATTAAAAAGGAACATAATCAAATTTGGAATTAATTATTGAGGATCTATATGCTAGATAGGTATAAGGTCGCTCATCAAGTTAGCCATTGCGCTCTTGAACGTATACAGGGACCCGCAGAAAGAGTCAACAACAGGTTCAACTTTGTTAGCAGACTTGCATAGTCTATTGATAATGATATCCTCACTGACAGTTATTTTGTAAGAATGTAGATGGAAGATGGAAAGCCTTCTCAGTATCCTAGGTGTAGTTAGTATAGTTTCAATACCTCGGTACAATGTGTATAATGGCTTAGCACCTTATAAACGAATATCATATTCCACATAAATCTGCGTTGCTCAAGGATGCGCATTCCACTGAGCTTTAAGATGGGTACGTAGCCATGGCAAGTTCTAGAGAGATAGCGTCCGATTTTAAAAGGGTATTAATAAGATCTATTTTCTTGTGACTATACTGGTTCGTAAGTGCAATGGTGCATCTGAGAAGTGCAGTAGCCTTGTTCCTAGAAAAATATGCTCGCAAAATGAACACTCTATAAGTTCTATCAAACTCCTTAATAGCACATATATTCTCATCTCTTTCCGAGATGTCAGATCTTCAATAGCAACCATCACCCAAGTTCCACTGACTATTCCATCCGAGAAGGATTGAACTTCACTCCACACTCGCCATCACGCTTCTAACGAATTCACAAATATCCGGCCTGAAGTAAATGCCCTACCCAGGATTCGAATCACCGCCGCTGCAAGGTACACTTTAGCTTGTCAGGACCACGTGTTCCTAAGGGATGTTAATTAACGGGAACCACGATAAATTCTACCGCCCCCCCTTGCTCCTCCTTTCACCACCCGTATCCTCGTCTCCCGTCGGCTAATAAACGCTTGCCAGTCACGTGACAGCCCATTGTGTACCACGGGAGGCCTTCCACCTGAAACAGCTGATTCGACCATTCTCCGCACGACCAAGGTTACGCCTCGACGGGAAGAATACGTGGTCTTATTATGCGGTCTACCGTCAGCTCTCGATCGGATCGTGCATTCGCGGCCGCGGAATACTTGATAAGAATGCTGAGCCAGACGCTCGCCGCGATCTCCAGCTCCGCGATGATTTCGCGGAGCCAGCATTCTTCGCCACCGTCGTTTCGTCTCCCCGCGATAACAGGAGGCCTTGGTGAACGGCTAAGTGGAAGAATCGTGGACAAACACAAAATACGTGGAGACGTAAGGTGTAGGGGGCAAATCTTGGATGCCTGTTGTGTTCCTCTTCAGAGATTTATGAGGTGTTGGGTCATGGCTGAAGAAGGGGCAGATTTCTTTTGGAGAACGGAAGTTGTTCAGCTTGTTTTGGATGTTAATCAGCGATATTGGAATTGAGATGGAAAGTTCATTGTTGGCTTGGATAGGTCAGTTGGTGGAAGAAAGGTTGCCCTGTGAAGAAAGGATCTTGGTTCCAGTGTTGGTTCAGTAGTTTGGTAACTGACTTTCTTTTTTTACACAGTGCTGAAGAGTGTGATCCATGGAGGATTTAGCGTTTGTTTGCAGCTCTTGAGATGAATCGCTCTAATTCTCAGTGAGAGTGAATAGTGAATAGAGATTTCCAATGGAGGATTTTCATTACTGGGACATCGTGGAGTTGGATATTGAAAGACAGTAGCATGAGAATTGAACCCTAGTAGCATTTTGGGTTGGCATACAGTTGGGCCACGCACATAATATTAGTTGGCCAACAGTTAGATTTGGCACTTTTTTCAGGCTGGGCCAACAACAGATGGCCAAGATAGGCTTCCCTACTGTTGCCCAACTATTTATAGGGACTGCCTAGTCTGGTTTAGGTAAAAAGAACAAAATTGTGCCATGAGGAGAATCGAACATGGGCTTACCGATTGCGAAGCAGCCTCTGTTCACAACTACCCAACACACTTCCTTATAAACACTTTTAATTTCTAGTTACATAAATAGTATTAATTGTTTATAAAAACTGCACACTGACGCGAAATATTCGACAAAATATCATCATTCGACTCATTCCTTAAAATTTCACATTCGTCTTAAGACAGACGACCTCATTACGTGTTTATAAATAAGAAAAGAAAAATCACAACTTGGAATATAATAACAAGTTTTTGGATGTAGCAAATTTTCTGACATTTGTAAGACAACATTTAATCATCGTTCTAAAGTTTTTGTTAATTAACCAACCATAATAATTGTAGGCCCAACATTGAATATTCGTAGACAAACTGTCGTAACTTTTTGTTAATTCACCAACCATAATAATTGTAGGCCCAACATTGAATATTCGTAGACAAACTGTCGGAACTTTTTGTTAATTCACCAACCATAATAATTGTAGGCCCAACTTTGAATATTCGTTGGCAAACTGTCGTAACTTTTTTGCCGTGCCCCTATGTTGGGAATTTGTAGGCAAAAACACTAACTATATCCCAACTGATTCCCAACTGTTGGCAACCGTTGGCCAACAAAATGCTACTAGGGAAGCTACGCGTGGTTCACTTAAGTTATTTATTGTATTTTAAATATTCTTTTAATTGGAAGAATGCTTTTATGGATTAACCCTTTCTTCTTCTTGAAAATGGTATTACTTAGACTTCGCACATATGCGCCACTTAAAAGCTATGAAACATCATGAATCACTCCTAAGGTTCCAAACTTGGAATTACTTTGTTAGACCATCGAGTGATGCAACAGCTGTGCGATATTACGTGCAAATACCTTCAAACTAAAGCCCCTTTCACAAAACGGAATGAGAAACCGATTCAACTGTGCGATAACATTTGGTGTCGAGAATACATGATTCCATGAAAAGTCCTGCGAAGAGATCCAATGTCGAGCGATTTTCAGGCGCAACCCTGGTGAAAATTTATAGGCGTCGTTTGCACCTAGCGATACGCGCTTAAAGTTCGCAAACGAGACGATATTCGAGCACTCCGGAACGCCTGTAATTCCAACTTTTTGATCGTCGTATAACGTCGACCTCATCGCGTCCATATTTCACGCCGCGGGACCTCGTTTTGCATAGTGGCGTCGCGACGTTCTCTCCCTCGGGATGATTCCTCGCGTGCACCAAGTGCCTTCACCTACTTAACCGTAATGGTAATTCACCTTCGTGTCTGTTCTCTGCGCGCGGTACGTTCCACCGTGCTGGACTTTTCGCTTTTATTGATTTCCGTCCTTGATGGACTTGGACGCAGCATTCAAACCGTACAGGATTGAGTAAATAGAGTAAACGTTGCTCGTTAAAGGAACTTTCAATCGCGAAATTATAAACTCAAATTACGTAGGGAATACTTTTTGTGACAGGGCAACTGAAGAAGATATTTAGGCGGGATGGAATCGGTGGTTGAGTGAAAACTTTCGAAACAGCAAGATTGGTTGAAGCGCCCCCTTGTGGAGGGTGTCGAGGTATCGCTGCACCCCCAATCTTCTCTACTATCCAATGAATATGCTCCTTGTCAAGCCCATGGACCTCAAGGATGGTGCATAATTGCCGGGGTTAGATCTGGGTTAGGTCTGGGTTAGGTAACTACTCTACTTGCACACAAAATTACATAACTTTCTGAATTTCCGGATTGCTTAACTTCCCTTGTAAGTGACCTAACCCAGACCTAACCCAGACCTTTTTTTTGACTTGGTGGAAATCCCCATGGATACCCCTAACCCTCGGGGGAGTGTCAGAGGTTATGTGGGACTCGAACCCACTTGACTAAAACCACCAAGGTGACCTCCTGGCGCGGGAAGCGCACATCAAGGGGGCAGGACTTATGCGAGATCAAACTAGCGATTCCATTCGCTTACCTAACCCAGACCTGACCCAGACCTAACCCAAACCCACGGACCTCAAGGATGGTGCATAATTGCAGGGGTTAGGTCTGGGTTAGCTCTTGGTTAGGTCTGAGTTAAAATTGCATAACTTTCTGAATTTCCGGGTTGCCTAACTTCCCTTCTAAGTGACCTTCAGCCATCTTTGTCATTATGCGTGTAGTCTTACTGTAGGGATCAAGTGGTGTCAGTGTAGGCATCAAGAAGGAAAAGCAAGTTTGTGGTTTCCCCAACTGAGGCATTCAGAGCGAACACAGACTAACCCACATTGAAGAAACGATAATCTTTCTCGTTCCATATTCATTCTATGCACCTATCATTATTGCTACGCGTTCCTCTGTTTTTGCTCACAATGCCTCAATTCTAGTTATTCTTCTAAATTTATATTCACAAACTCGTGACTCACCGCAAGTCTACTCTGCGGACCGTAGCCAGCCGCAGCTACAGCTCCCCGTCGAACGATTACGTGCACGTAAACGATAATCGCGCATTAATTGCCAGCCGAGGCGCGCCGCGTCTCTTGATACCTGGACATCTATCTAGCCACGGTGACGAGCATCGGCGCAGACCGTTGCACGCACCCGCATAGAGGCAGTGAATGACACACGCATGCACCGGCACCGCTGCACCGGGCTACTGCATTATGCATTAGTCATGATTACAAAGTAAGTGGCGTGCTCGTGGCGCGTCTATAGTAATAACGGCGTATTTGCGGTGCTTATGATTTTCCACTTGAAACGGGCATAACCCGGTTTAATGGCGCTGCCGGGCGGCCCGCCTGGTCGCACATAACTTACGGCAGATTTACAGCGCCGCGCGGATCCCTCGGCGACGTCCAGCCAGGCCACGGCCTGCTGACGGCGGTGATCGCGTTAACGCCGTGACACTAATCTCCCCTTCTTCCTACGTACGCGTTTCTTTCACCCCGCGCACATGTGCGGCCTTTAAAGGTCGCCCGGCCGGGGAATTATTGTCCCGGTGGCGACTGGATGCTTGCGACGCTAAGCTCTGCACCCCTTTAGTGTCGGGACATTAGCGTGCAACGTGGTAACGGGCTTTATTGTTGTACTTGGCAGTCTGTACGCCTCGCGGACCCTCCTGGAAGTGGATTCTAGGTTCTCAGTCGATGGTCCTGATTTGTGCCATGGAAATCAGTCGCTGTGGCGCTATCTGCCTTCTTGCTTCTTGGCTAACAATAAGAAGATCGCAGGGGTGTTAGGGATTCACTGTACTGGTTGGATTTGATTTATTGTAAGTTCATTTTGGGGATGGTGGTAGTTTAGAATTAATTCTACTACGGTTTTTAGGTTAGGTTGAAGTTAGGACTGGTTCGGGTTAGTTCTCGATAGACCCTGCAGCAGGGTCGTGACAAGGAGGTTTTAATAGAGGAAAGATTAGTAGTAAATGAATCATTGCAGAATTTTATTGAGACGTTTAAAAATTAATATAGATTTTCATAATAATTAACTAGAGTTGGGCATTAACTAAATAAAGAATCAAATAAAATTTACTTCAACTTCAGATATTTGGCGGATACAGTTAATTATTTTATTCGACGAATAAAGTTAACCAGGGGCAATTTTATTCAACACACGACGAATAATTATTTGCCCATCTCTGGAGTTAACTCATAACTTGACATACGCATTTTGTCGTATAGTAAAAGCTGGCCAAAAATATTTTCGCAGGTGTATCTAACCATATAATAATTATTTTAGATTAAATATAATAATTATTTTAGATTAAATATAATAATTATTTTAGATTAAATATAATAATTATTTTAGATTAAATATAATAATTATTTTAGATTAAATATAATAATTATTTTAGATTAGATTATTTTAGATTAAATATAATAATTATTTTAGATTAGATTATTTTAGATTAAATAATTATTATTAAATATAATAATTGAAATATAATATATTAAATATAATAATTATTTTAGATTTAATAATTATTATAAACACTATAAATGATTATAGTTTCGCCACCCCTGCCTTACAATTAGTCTGTGGGACTGGTAATTAGTTTAATAAACTAACAAGTGATTCGCTTGGAGGATCCTGAAGGCTCTTAGCACTTGGTAACTGAAAAGTTAGAGCAGTAGTGGTATAAAATAGGTACAGGAAAATATAGTGTCTTACTTTCGAGGAAAACTATTCAAGATAGTATGTCACTATCTCTACCAGATATTTCATTTATTGTCAGCCTGTACATATCTATTTAACAACTCCAAATTATTTATTATACGAGACACAGTAAGGACAGCTAATTACACTACTTTCCTAGTGACACAAGATTTCTGTCACTCTCCATTTCCCCTTTGCCAAATCCAATGAATCGTGGTAGACTAAGCAATCGATGAACACTTTACCATCCAACGACCATTGCTCCTCCAGTGATTTGAGAGATTCAAACTTGGGAGGGAGCTCGTGCGTTCAGAAAATAATGGCTCGTCGAGTATGGGATTTATAATGACGGTCCGCACGCAGCCCAGCCACCTTCATCGTTCATTAAGTACCTCGCTAACCCCGGATGCGGATATACGAAGAAGGTGCGTGCACGCGCGCTGCACGCGTGCAAACTCTTTTACCTGATCGCCTGAGCGTTTTACAAGCGGTCAGCCTTGCAGATGCTGGAGCAAGCGGAGGGAACAGTAGCTTCCTCTTCTACGTCTTCACCTCTAATCGCCAACAGTTTGGTCACTGTACTCCGTCGATAATGTATTTTAATAGTATTCGATTAGCTTTCAATTACTTATTAATGCTGAATTGCTATTCCGATTTTTTTTGCTCCATTTTTCTTCAACGCCAGAAGTTTTAATTGATTCTAATGTAAGTCTGCTTTGAAATGAAGAAAACTGGTATCTGTGTAAAAACAGAAATTGGTAATAAGTTTCTTATCTCGGTATTAGAAAATTAGCATTCGACCACTTATTATGCACTCGCCACTTATATCAATTACAATTTAACCACGATCAGGCGGGATTTGATACTGGTCACAAACTTGAGGAGGGTGAATTCAAATTGCAATGAAGCTCAGAATTCAGATCGATCTGTAATATAAAATATTAATTTTCTTAACCAATTATACTATCCTTGACAATTGTTTGTTGAGGAAAACAAGCAGAAGGATCTCTAAACTAAAAAGATCAGTGCATTGCGTAACGAAGGCGCGGGAGGTGGTGAATGCAAATACGAATTGGGTGCGGTTGAAGCGGATAATGTATACACGAGAACCGTACTCAACAGTTTTTATCGAGGTTGCTTAAACTATTCCAATATCCAAGCATCGAAATACACGGGTAACGATAATGTAGATTTTTTGTAATTCAGTTATTTCATGAACCTAAGAAATTACATCGCTGGCTTGTGCTACTTCTCTGCCTGCGTTACTTAATTCGAGCAGCTACGTTCTTCGCAATCGAATATTAAGTAATCCATACAACCGTGTACCATTTGATTGAACAGTTCAGTACTGTGTTGAGTAAGATGGTATGATACCGACTACCTATTAAACGTTATTAAAGTCTGGGTAAATCATGGCTAGGAAGTATCATTAGAAGACATCATTTCCAACTACTGTAGACTTCGCTAAGCATCTATATTCCTATTTCCAGAATTCTTCTTTGCAGAGTATAGAATTAACAGTACATCAAAGGATAGTTGTTTCTTCTTGGAAATTAATTTTTCATTAAATAAGGTGATCAAATCATACATATATGGAGGGTTCAGGAGCCAATTAGTGTAAATCCAACTTTCCCTGAAAATGAGTTACGTAGTTCAAAATCCTTGTTATTGTCAAAACTTTCAGTTGATAAATCAATTAAGACACTACTTTCATACGTAAGTAATAAATGATGGTACTTATCGTACATTGTCCATGGGAATACTATATAGGCGAAATTATTCAGAGTATAATCATCTCTAAAATGTGTAGCTATATTCACACTGAACTCACCATCCACACTAGGAGTATAACGAATATTCAAATAAGCTAAAGTATTCCAATATCAGAGAATTCGAATAAACGAAGTGTTCGAATACCAGAGAATTCGAATAAACGAAGTGTTCGAATACCAGAGAACTCGAATAATCTGAGTATTTGAATACCAGAGAATTCGAATAATCTAAGTATTTGAATCTCAGAGAATTCGGATAATCGAAGTATCTGAATACCAGAGAATTCGAATAGTCTAAGTATTCGAATACCAACGAATACGAATTTGAGATTCGGGTCGTCAGAAGTATTCGAATATTCGGATATTCGAATAATTAGGAGTACAAAATTACCAAAGATTCATAAAGTTTCAAATTTAACGTTTGAAAAACAAATAATTGTAAAGACTAATATGAGAAGAATTTCACGCTAAAGTGTGAACAAATATTTCATCTTCAGATTACTATTCGGTACAATCCGAAATTCTTTCTCTCCGAAAATTCGAATATTCGATCACTCCTAATATTCGGTCACTCCGGATATTCGGTCACTCCGAATATTCGGTCACTCCGAATATTCGGTCACTCCGAATATTCGGTCACTCCGAATATTCGGTCACTCCGAATATTCGGTCACTCCGAATATTCGGTCACTCCGAATATTCGGTCACTCCGAATATTCGGTCACTCCGGACATTCGGCCACTCCGGTCACTCCGGATATTCGGCCACTCCGAATATTCGGTCACTCCGGATATTCGGTCACTCCGGATATTCGGTCACTCCGGACATTCGGTCACTCCGGACATTCGGTCACTCCGAATATTCGATCACTCCGAATATTCGAATACTCCTAAAATACCTGAATAGATATTCGACGATTCGAAGAAATTATTCGAATTATTCCACATACATCTGTTCCCAACTACTCGTCACTCCAATTACACACACTTGCCTCCTCTCACTCGAAACTAACCAAGAGTATAATCTAAAACAGGAAGCTCAGATCGCTTTCGTCACACCTGCCTTCCATTAATTACTCGCCAAAGTGGATAATCCCCATCGTTGTGACTTCTCCACAGAAAAAGACCCCTGAACTCGATTTAAAATTTAAACACACAGCATCCTCGGAGCTCAGGAACGAGAGGATGATCAGTCACCAGCCCGACAGCCTCTCGATTATAATTCTTCTTTCCTCCGACCAGCATCCGTGCGCTCTTCGAAACGTTCGCGGGGAATTCGTGGAAAAAGAAATCTCGAGGCGGGAATAATTAACGTCGACTAAATGAGCGACGCCATCTTTATTCCTGACGCGCGCCGCTCTATTCTTGACCCCGAGGGTCAATTCGTTTTAGCGGCGGTCTCGCGAAATAATTTATGCCTAGCACCTATCGCGGGGAGTTCCACGTGTCCCTTGATTTTCTTCCACGTTTCCAGCTGCATTTTCGAGCAGCCGCGTGATAATTAAGTAATTTGTAATCCCGCCGCGGTGTCCGTTTCCGGGAGGGAGGCGGCGGTTTTTACCAATTTCAAGGCCTCCAGCGGTGTACTGGTGAGCATTGACTTACGGAACTTTCTCATTTGTTCGGAAACTCTGTGTCGTTTTATGCATTGTTAAATGGATTTATGGTAAACTCGATGGTTGTTTAAATGGGATGGGGGTCCGAGTTAGAGGGCTTCTTTTTACGTCAAGGATGATGAGGAATGCTTTTAATAGCATTTCCTTTTATTTATGCCCTTTATTTTCAATTCTTATTCGAGATTATTCGAATAAAAAATTATTCGTTATTCTCGAATTACTTCGTTTTATTCGCAATTCTTATGCGAGATTATTCGAATGAATTTTTATTCAAAGATTAGTCGAAATTTTTATTCAAAGATTCGAATAATGCTCAATTTTGGATATAGCGTAGCTTAGGTTACCTTAGTTTAGTTTCCAGGTGGGTCCCCAACTTTATATACAAAACTAGCTTTAATACTCGGCTTCGCCCGAAATTTAGATTCTGATTAAAAACAAATTTTGTTTTCGGTTTTTTCCGTGAAAATAGTCAGATTCATCTGGATTCGAAAAGTATAATGAGCAGAGGCACATTCTGTGATCCCAGAGTTTATTGTTCGAAAGTTTTTAGACAAACACACAAACATATTAGAAGCTTTCTGCTTTATATATTAAGATACATACAGAAGAACATTTTAATTGATTATTCTTTAATCCTTAAGCAGTGACGTGGGGTCAGACATATCACAATTTTTATTTCTATTTATACAGCAAAATTTGGACTCTTTCTTCTGTAGGAATAAAGTGTTGTTTGTGAAGAATATAAAGATGCAATTAGTGTCTTTGTATCCTCATGTGAAGAAACGTCGAAATTAACAAGCATCTCAAGCTTCACCATGGGATCCACGAGACTCAACCTCACTAGTTAATGGTATTACAATTTAAAACTGCAAAATTTTCGATCATTTCATTAAACTGGGTGCAATTGGCTAATCCAGAGACCCATGAAAATTGGAAATATCCAAATGCATTTTCCTTTTCGTTCCTATAGGAACATAGTATAATATTTTACGTGATTTGCACGGGAATTATTGATATATTCAAATTTTTCCCAATGACCACTGGGTTCTTGAATTTACTCTGACTAAATCAAAGTAGATAGTATATCTAAATTTTTGTGGATTCATGACACCAATTTCCTTCAGCACTAGTAACTTTTCTCTGAAAAATGATTGTGACAGTATTCTGCTAGAATTCTTGAATTATAATCGATGAAAAGACTGTGAAAAGTTATAACATTTGAACTTTTGATTACTGGACATCTCGATGTTGCAACCAGTGATAAAAGAAAATGTAAATGCTGTAGAATAACGAAGTCATTTAACGAGAAGAAACTGTGTCATTTCCCAGTAAAAATCAGTGACACCAATATAACAAGTGACGTCCAGTATTAAACCTATTTACAAAAATAGCAATTCTAAACTTTCTTTCAACCACCACTGTACATTCAAAACGCAAAGTTCCGCCTCTTGGTCTTAGAAACAATACGAGACCAAGTGCGAAATGTCGTAACGACGTGTTAATACGGTCTAACAATAGCGTGTTATCGTACCTTCCAGCTTAACTCCCCTGCTGTGAAAAGTTCCTTGCTCCTCGAAGTCCAGATAGTCAGTTTGCTCGAAACAATCTTTGCAAAAACTACTCAGCTATTGATCTTGACCATCGCACTCTATCAACTTATGAATTTTGTGCAATCCTTCAAATTTCCATAATCTGACTTATACGAAACAATTGTGTCTTGTTGCAAAAAATAGACTTTCCCAAAATACAAAAAAGAAAACGATTAGCAACTGAAAAACTGCATCTCAGCGATGTTATTATCAGGCCGAATCCGCGAGTCATCCAAACGATAAATCAATACTATTTTTACGAAAATATATTCTCCTGGAAACACCGACTGTTTGAAGACAAATTGCTGGCGATTTGGAAACGATTCACGTGCTGACTCGCAGTTTCGCCGTCCTCCACGATCATAACTGCAAGCAATTTTTCCGCCCATCCGTAAATAACGACGAAACGCGCAAGAAACGATCTGCAAACAATAGCTCGGTGCTCGGCGAGTCCCGGAATTCGAGTTATGATATTTGTCGTACGTGACTTGGCCGTGCTACCGCGCTCATAAAAGTTGCGGCCGAGATGTATCTACCGATGGAAACGTGAAGGAATGCGATGGAAACAGTTAGAATTTTACGGGCTTTCCTCGAGAGAGCTCTAAATCAAAAGCCAGTTCGAACCCTGCTGGAAAGTTTTAATTAAGGATACTTTGGCTTGTCTTCGCACTAGTCACTTTATTCTGTGCTACTAACGTGACTTAACACCTTGCGGCAGTTTCGTATTCATATTGCATTGTGATTCTTTGTGAATAGCCATTTATTCGAAAGCAGGTGACAGCAAAATATGGCCACATTGCATTTGCTGTTTTATATTCTGTTTTAAATTATTAGGTTGGTGCAAACGTTAATAATTTTTCCTAATTTTTCCAGATAAGTGGCAAAGCCTCATAGATGGCAAAGGAAAATAGTTTGATTAAAAAAGCATGTGATATATTTTTATTTTTAATAAAGACTTTGGGCCAATGAAGCGCGTAGCTTTGCACCGATCTAATATTTTTAGGCTGAGAGCAAATATTTGTACGGTTATAGTCGACAAAATCCTACTTGTCTTGTGTGACTTATGCACACCGGGGTTTTGAAGCGTCGTAACTTGGCACGTGAAGTAATAAATCGACACAAGGGAACCCATATATTTACGCTTGTCCATGTGTAATAGGAGAGTCAACGGGAACTCGTAAAGCATTTACACGTGAAGAATTTATCCTGTTCTTTTAAATGTGCTTAGAAAGACGGGGCTTTAAATTTCCTGGCCGCTGTTGGTGATGAACCCATCAGAAAGAGTAAAAGTTAGATTCCTTTTAGAAGATTCTATCTAATAGAATTTTTATGGGAAGCTGTAAATATTCTGCCTGGAAATGATGAAGGCATTGGGTACCGAGTGTCATAGAAATACCTTTTATGACAGATGTTCTTCTACAGTTTTCGGCGTTAACTAATCTCAAGATTCTGTCCATGTACTGCTAAAAATCGTAACAGATTAAATTTGTATTTCTGCAGTTTTGCCGGGGTGTGCTGTTCAAATATCAAAATATTCCGAAAGCTTTAATTGCGGTTTTCTCGAAATCAAGTTTTCCGAAACGGTGTACGTTATATTATGAGTAAAACTCTATGGATTTTTATACAATTTTGCACAGATGTTCTTAAATGTATTCTCTATCGTCCGACTGTCTTTTTTTTCGATTGGTTGAAAAATAACAAAATAGCTACACTTTGAAGCAAAAAGCTCATTTTCGTGTGTAAGAAAATGGACCTTATTTACGCATAACTCAGGTAAAAATTAAAATATCGAAAAAATTGGCGGTCAGACGATAGAGAAAAGATTTAAGAACATCTGTGCAAAATTGTATAAAAATCCGTAGAGTTTTATTCAAGTTACAGTGTACACCGTTTCGGAAAACGTGGTTTCGAGAAAAGCGCATTTAAAGTTTTCGTAATGTTTTGATATTTGAAAAAGAAAATTGTATATATTATTCAAAGATGTCTCTATCTTCATTGAATAATTTTTATCGATAAAAGTGTTTTTGTCACTTAGAAATAAATTCCCAAAGATGCGATATTTCTTGACCTGGTCAAGGTGGTCTAAATTTGAAATTTTTTTAAAGAAAGACCATTGAACTTATCAGCTTGAACTTATAAAGTTTCATTAACTGATATTTCCTGAGTATACTAAATTTTTTTGAAGTACAAACAGTGTATATTTTTAAAGTTATCGCAAATTTGTTGGAGCGCCTTAAAATATTTTGTTTCCATGGCTGACTCTTATGATCCTCTGAGACAAAAAAACAAATATTTTCTCAAGCTGTATGTAAGTGGCTATAGCCCGTACCAGAAAGTCTAAAAAAATTGTAAAGTAATAAAATGGCGGCTCTCCAACCAAAAAGATTCATTTCTTTGCATAAAAATTTCTTGTTTTTAACTCGCAAATTTGCAATTTTGACTATAACAGAAAAATCGTGGTAGGGGCTAGAATGACACGTTTGCTGAACATATCTGCCAAGTTTGAACTAAATCGGTTCACTAGTTTTTCAGTTATTATGGCAGCCAATTAAGACAAACTAGTTTCGAAAAAACACAATGAAAGTTTGAAATACTATTTTAGCGTACAAAAACAGAAATATTTCATACTTAAAATCTTCTAGGATCGTGTTTTTAACATATGAATCTGTATGAAAATGCAAAAAATTTCGATTTTTGGAGGTGTCACACTAGTCTTGCCCCTTAAGGAGAGGTTCCGGTCGAGAGCCCCCCAAAATAGGTGATCTTTAGGAATTAATTAAAGGAAAACTACTCCATATAATTTAATGGGACTTTTTGCATTGCATTGAGGATGTCTTAAGTTATAGATATATATTTTTTGTTTTGTAATTAATCATTGCAGACGGCACTGAGGAGTCCTTAAAGTCAAGGCGTCAAAAAATCATCCAAATCGGTGGGACCTGTATCTCCAAAAGTTATTATCCGATTCGACTGAAACTTTTTTTATTTTAAAGAATATACTTCTGGCTAGGGGGGAAACCAGACAAAATTACAAAAATGACATATATTTAGAAAATAACGATACTTGAAGTTTGAAATCACTTTTTCCCTATACTGTTCGTCCTTTCCACGCCTTTAAAAATGATAAATTTTCACTATTTTGTACTTTTTTCTCCCCTCCCCCTAGCCAGAAGTATATTCTTCAAAGTAAAAAAAGTTTCAGTCGAATCGGATAATAACTTTTGGAGATACAGGTCCCACCGTTTTGAGAACACTGTTACGAGAAAAACGCGTTTAAAGTTTTACCTGAGCGCCGAGTGGCCGGTTGTTGCGCCCATGCATTTGCCGCTACTCAAATGCCTATAACTTCGGGAATTTTACGAATTCCAACAAATCCTTTTAAACACGTATTCCTGAAAGGTTGAACAATCGAAAAACGAAATAAAAAAAAATCGACTTTCAGACCGGAACCTCCCCTTAAAGAAAAGTCACGGACGCACATATGTATATTGATCTGCAAAAATAATAAAATTATGAAGACACAAAAACTAAAAAAGCTAAAAATGGTGTGGCGGTTCTACTTCTACTTCTACTTCTGAGAAAACTACACGAATCCACCCCCTACAATTCCTTCAACCCCCAAAGCCACCACCAAAGTACCAACAAATACCCAAATTTCTACATCCATCTTAACCCACTCTTCATCCCCTCAGTGCTCCATAATCTCGTGATCCATTTCCCCGAAATTCTCACCCCAAGCAAATCACTCCGACAAATAATTCCTCCCCAAACGCGACTATCTTCGAACTGGCAAGCGACAGCTGCCGCAGCTCCGCCAACTCTCCGTCCCACGTTCTAAATCCCTCGGATCGAAGCCAGATCCAGACACCTACCTTCGCTGTTCGCCGCGACTAGATACAAAGCAACCACTCCGTCCACGAATAACCGAACGCGAGTCCCCCACAAAGGGTCCATAAAACCGGCGTGCACGTGTGTGCATCGATGGCGAAATCACGGCAGCGTCGGGGCCTCCGCAAAGGGAGTCATCGCACGCAAGCATCTCAGCCGCGTTCGATCCTATCGTCCAACAAATTCGGCCATGCGTACGAGTTACTGCCGCCATAAAATTCCGGCCATTTAACGATGGCAAGAATTTATTGGATATATTTGGTAGCTAATGTGGCCAATGACCCCCGTGCGCCGTCCCTTCGCTGGCCCTTTCTCTCCAACCATCGCCGTCTCCATCCCTCCGGCCTCTTCCATCGTCTCGCCGTTCGCCCCCTTTTTATTTTCGTCCTTCTCCGTCTTTATCCCTGCCCGCCTGCATCCCCTGGCGCGCCACGGCGCGGCCGGGGCCGAAAGACTTCTTCTCTGTACTTCTCACCGTGCGGGCCAGATACGCGTCTCTGATCGAGCACGAAGATAATGGTGGCAGGACGGGTTCATTTATTGGGCGTAAATCCTCCTCTCCGCCTAGCGCCGCGCGCTCAGCCACCGTGTAATCGCGTCCTACGGGGTTATCCCTCTCTTAACGTATTTCATCGAAATTCCCGGTGTCGAAAGACACCGTTTACACGGGCCGACGTTAAGGAGGCTTTACGACGCGTACCCTCGGCTACCGCCTCGTTACGAAACCCGGTGTTAGAGGCTCCGGCTGCCAGCGCTCGAGCCTGTGGCGCGAGGGAGCCGGGCCTGTGCGCCGCGATCGCAGCGCGCGGATTTATCGGCACGATGATGCGCCGAAATACGAGCCACCAGCCAGACGTGACGCAAAGACGCGGGAAGCCGCGAGACGTTTGGACGGCGACAGCCTCCTCGGCCTCGATAATCGGTCGAGCCGCGTCACGAGGAGGTCGATATTTTAGAGATTATCTGATGAAGACGGTAGAGCGAGCCGAGGTGCGCTCCGGTGCACCGTATTGGGGAATCGAAGTGATGGAATTGGTCAGATCTGGTAGTCGCGCTGAGAAGTCGCTGCAGTTAGCTGGATATGGCGGTTGCGAGCGATCCTCGGTGGGTTTGCTTTAAGTGGGATCGGGGATTGAAGAGGTTTAGCGAGGCGGATCGGTGAATATTTTCGGGGTAGTGATGACATCCTCGATGAGTATGTTTTAATTGGTTTTATTAGAATACTTGGTGGATGCATGTTGTATTTGCTGCTGGGTAGTAATGTGGGATGGTTTGAGATAGGGACTCTCAACGTTGGGTTCAGAATAACCTTCCTTCTGTAGTCTATTCGTGGTGTCAGAGTTGGGCAAAATGTAATCTAATTACAAATTACAAAGTACGATTAAACTGTGATTGTGTAATTGATTACACATTATTTTCAGTAATCGTTCATTTAGATAGTTGACGAAACCAAATGGGTAACTACCTAAATTAACAATTACAGAAAGTAATGTGTAATTAATTACACAATTACAGTTTATTCGTAATTTGTAATTTGTAATTAGATTACATTTTGCCCAACTCCGCATGGTGTATTAGGGTGGCCCTTATTTTCAACCTGCGATTTCTTTTGCTCTCACCTCCTAATATGGTTCCATTTCATAGAAAAATAGTCCCTGGAAAATATTATTGCAATCGGATAACAGCAAAGGGCGCCCGGCCAGGCCTTATAGTTTGGAATTCATCAATGGTTTGGATTTGATGAATTTTTTCAAAAATAGTAAGCCCTATCGAAATTTTGTTCAAATAATATTAAAAGAGCATTCAATTTTCTACAATTATTGTGTGTATAACTTTCTCGTGCTTCCAACGATTTTTTTAATAATAGCGCTTGAATATAGGGAGGTCCGCACTTCGCGTGCCGCATTGGCTCTCTACATTCAAACGCTATTATCTAAATAATGGTTGGAAGCACGAGAAAATTATATACACAATAATTGTAGAAAATTGAATGCTCTTTTAATATTATTTGAACAAAATTTCGATAGGACTTACCATTTTTGAGAAATTCTTGAAATCCAAACTATTGATGAATTCTAACCTCTAAAGCCTGGTCGGCACCCTTTCCAATTGTCCGATTGCAATAAACTTTTTCAGGGACGATTTTATTTATGAAATGGCACCGTTCTAGGGATGAGAGGAAAGAAATACAAAGAAAAACCCTATTGGTGTACAGGTGGTATTGGATTGGAGGGATTGGATACGACTTGCGACAGAATGTTTGGAAAGAGATTCAATAGTTGCTTGAGCTCCTTATGCGGCACGTTCCTCCCGAGATCTGCGAAGTTGTTCTAAGTGGAGCGGCGAATGCGAGGTGCGATTGAAGCAGATTCGGCATTGCAAAATTCACTAACCAGTGGAATTTCTGCCCACCAGGTGAGGTGTCTGGTGAAAACGTGTCCGCGAGTGCTGGACCACGTGGCGGCGATCGTGGAGAGGCGACCAATTTAGGGACACACACAGAAAACAACGACGGGGCCACCCTGGCCGCGAACACAGCGGTCGACGCCAGGGGCGGAAGCCCCCAGGGAGCTCACCTCTCTGCTGCGGCCACCCCGAGACCGGCAAGGGGTAGAAGGCGACAGAATCAGAATGGTCTCGACACTACTCAAGTAAGTTATCCAAATGACATCCGATTTTGATGAAATTTGAATATGACGTAGTCCACGCCAAATTAGGGGGGGTTTAAGTCATCATTTCCTTGAATTCGAATTTCTTTAAAAAACACAGGACCTCGAAGTTTGAAATTATTCCTGCTCCTTTGAAAAGAGCTGCTTCGCTTTCAGGTCACAGTTACCAGATTTATACTATAATATATTAGTTCCCTTTTTGAGAAATGGGAGCTTGTGTCGGAAAAGAAACGAAGTAGCCTCTTATGAGTGGTCTTCAGCAACTGAATTCCATCCCAAATGAAGCTACTTTGCTGTTTAACTGCAGCTTGAGTGCAATCAGAGGAATGACAGTAGAAAATCTGCTGCCTACTTGTTCCCCTCTAAGGACCTCAGTCTTACTCCTTCTTAATATAAAAAAATCCCATGCGTTTAAGCCCGCAATTTTCGCTACTGCAAAGACAAAGCGCTGCTGTCGTTACCTGCACGCTGTCCTGTCCCTTCCAGCCTCTCACTCCAGCTCGTTCCTCGCTAACCTTCGTCACGAGGACCACACGAAACTGTCGATTTCGTCAGGGACAGGCCAGAGGTACTTGAATCCTCGCGCCAGCGCCGAGAGACGCGTACCTGCCTCGCGGCACAGTGGTACTCTCGCTATTTGCCTCTCAACAAATTCCCGAAAGACCCGCGAGGCAGCGCGGGCATGGAGTGTTTGATCGCCTTCAGAAACACGCGCGGGACGCTCGAGGGGCTTCTGGGACGAGAGTTGACCGGCCGGAGCGGTAGCTTGTACCCGCGTGCACGGGGAGCCTTGTCCAAACCAGTCTGGACCGGTGCTCTATGACAGCGACGTCAGCAAAAGCTGCACTGTCATTCCCTCGCTGACATCCGCGTAGCCGCTCGACGCTTCTGTAAATGTCATACACAGTGGCAAGAAAAAGCCGGCGGCTCTGTGGATGGGAAATATCGACGGTCATTCTGAAAGAATGGTGCTCGAATGACACGTGGAAATTCTTTGGTCCCCGCTATCTTTCGTCGTCGATCGAATGAAGATCTCTGTGCGGACGCAAGAGGCAGCAGGGAGGTTGAGGGAAGGCTAGGTAGAGTAGAAGGAATTCAGCAGGACGAGGGTCGTTCGATTGATTCGTTTCGACTGATAGGCTGGGAGAGTTCATCGCGACAGTTCCATCGACAAGTGTCTCTGTACCAAAACCTTTGTTCGAGGGTTTGTTTAATGTAGACCAAAGTGGCAAGGAGTGTTGCAAGCCTGCGTTAGTAAATTGAGAATTAATTTCTTGCACTGAAAGCTACGACACTCGCTGCTGCTTTAAAGCAAGGGAACATCAAAGACTCAGAAAGAATCCTCATCGAACGTAGCAATTCTAGCTCTACCAACGCTAGCATTTTAGCCCAAAGCAGTGGTGGTATCCCGAAGAGAGTCAGTGGCAAATGTCTGTCATTCAAGATCAGCCCGCAAAAAGGTCCCAGCGCAAGCGATCCAGTCCTGGCCGCCTGGGTCGTGGCCAGCAGCACTGTCCTCCGCGATGTTTCCTTTCGCAAGAACCTGGCAGTCCAGCTGGACGAAGATCGGGGCCGCTCGAAGCGTACACGGGGATCGCGTCTACGTCGCGGAGCGGCCCCTTGTCAGGAAGAGGTCTCGAGGCGAGAAAGAGATTTACCGTGGCCTGTTGCAGCGGCTCCACGGACTCCTCGGGGACCCTATTCTACGCCAATCGAGTCTCGTTCTTCTTAGTGTCACGCCGCGTTCTCCCGCAGCCGAAGAGGAGTCAACTCTTACGCCACGCGTTGCCTTCATTACCATATCTCAGATGCAATCTGTTCCCGGGAATTAATGCACAGTGATATTTCCTGCTAGGTCAGGTCCTACCCGAGTGGAGCCGTCAGTGGCACGCGGTGACGTTTTCAACGACCAAGGACGCTAGCAGGATCCTCGTTGCTTCGCGTCGCTTGACGTATGGTGGCAAATCTCCTGCTTTCTTGGCGAATCTGTGATTAATTGTTCCCTTTGTGGGATTCTGGAACGTGTATATCGACACTTTCAATGGCGCAGGGTTTTAAAAAAATGCTGCTTTAAGGGGTCAGGCTTTTCGAATGTTTTGTGCTAAATGAATTCCAAGCTCCTTTTGTATTATTATTATTAGGTTATACAATATGTGCCAGAGTTGGGCATTGACTAAATAATAAATTATTTAAATTGCAGATCGAATAAAAGTTACAGAATTTTTTATTATTCGACGAATAAAGTTAATTTTATTTTTTTATTTTTATTGAATTAATTTTATTCGACACATGACGAATAATTTTCTTTATTTTTATTTGTTCTTCGACATTTTTATTTAAATAACAATTTTGCCCATCTCTGCCATACGGATGATTGTGAAGGTTTACGTAAAAGGCGAGGTGCAGCAATAGGCTATTATACCTGACCTTAATCGAATAGTAAAGCTGACTAAATCTGTGTCTAACTTGTAACTATTTATAGAATTAAATTGAAAAGCAAATAAAAGTAAAAGGCACGATTAAGTAGCTAGAATTATAGACCGCGTGTGCGAATATAGGAAGCAGCCGCAACCTTTGGTTTCATTTGGGTACTCTTGGACGATGCTTTCACTGCCTTTTAAAATTCAGCAACGCGCTTTGAGTGAATTTAAACATGATTTTTATTCGAATGTAACCTGCACTCTGAGGTTATTTTTAATGGAGAAGGTGGATTTTACGAAACATGTTAAGTTGGTCTGAGTGACCGAGAAGTAAGGAAGGTGGAGTGTCATGGTGGAATGTTTGTCCTAATTAGGGGAACGTTTGCTTTGTTTCAGGTTAAAACTGAACGCCTCACGCCAGACAATAATTCGACCTCGTCGAGGAGCGTGACACCCTCGTCATCTAGCCATCCAGGGACGCCGCCAAATGCTACCCCCTTGGGTGGACCCGAGGGCCCACCACCACCCCATAACCTCAAACACATGGAGCAGATGATGGGACGGAATTACAGCGATTTCATGAGGAGCCTCGCTGCTAGGTACAACAACGCCAACCCTAACGAGTAAGTAGTCTCTCGCTTTTCATTGTATGTGAGATTTTTGATACTCTCACAGTTACAGTTTGCAAAGGGGGTATTTAATCCCCATAATAGTAGAGGTAACGCTGCTTTAGAAAAGGGAGGAAGAGATAGAAAATGTGTGAATGTATCAAAAATATCAGTCGTCAACCATAAAAGTGTCTATTCTGAAAAGACCCTCAAAGTTCATTCCATTTTTTAGATTCCTCAAAGCCATGTTCTTCTCGAAGAGTAGTTCAACGTTCTAATAATATTGCAGCTAGATTTCAAAGTACTTTGACTCCTCACGAACCTAGATCTCTGAAGACACTACTTCTAAAATACTTACACCAATATTTGCAGTAGTTCCTATTACCTACATTAAGGAGGGAGTCCTATTTTACAGTCTACAATTTTTTTTTAAGAAACTAGCGATTCGATTCATCTGAAAATAAAACTGTAACTTCTTCAAAGATGCATAAAAACACGTTCCAAAATTCAGACGAATCGAATCGCCAGTTTCTTTAAAAAAAAATCCCAAATGCAACAAAATAGGCTTCCCTCCTTAAACGTAATTCTAGAGTTGAATCCATTGCCGATCTAAGTTGAATTACCAGAACAATCTTCCAATCGAGGAATCCCAGTTCGATTCCCTATCAATCAACTGAACCAGCTGATTACTCTCTCTGCCCCCTCACCTTGCCAATAAATGAATGAAATGTCACTTCTTACAACATTCCCCACGTCACGCATAGGGAGTTAGGACAACTACCCGCCCGAGTCTCGTCGTATTTATGCCTCCAAAGTAACAAAGAGCCCCATCGCGCACAGAATTTATAGAAAGTCCAAGAATTCACGGTGCTTCCTTTCTAATCGGTGACCAATCGATTGGAGTGTGCCGCCTGTAGCCAGCCCGTCGTTCAGTATTATTTAAAGTAAAGAGCGCGGCGGACCTTGGGAGTCATGACGCTTGCCTTGACATTCTTCATGCGATCTCTCTGTTCCGTGTGCATACGTGGGAACGTAGAGACGCGTAAGAGTCGGCTCTCCAGGCGAGTGTCCAGCCCCGATCGGCGGACACCTCGGCGTGGACGCTGAGCGGCGATGGGGAAATATTGATCGTCCTGTTGCACGGCTTGGAATATCGATGCTCGAAGGGGCCAGGGTGCTTGAGTGTCGCGGAAGCGTGCAATATTGTCACTTTGGAACCGGTTTCCGGGTCTCGTAGGCACACATCGACTTCCAATTATGTACCTTCCGGCACGCTGGCCTGAAACAGGTCGGGGAGACTTGGCGCTCGGTTCATCAGTCAAGCATCAGCCGCGGGTCCGCGTGACGAGCACGCTGGAAGCACCCGCGAGATGCTTGCGATCTGTGGCATTTCGAGGAGAAAGTATCTCGGCCGACGTTCCAATTCACTGAATAAATATATCCAGCGCACTTCCATGTAGGTTTCAGCAGGGTGCATCCTCGCCTGATCGGGTCAGAATGCAGGGAGAGACTATGTTAGGATCTCATGCTCAGTCAGGAGGCCGAAAACAGGGTGGTCTTTGGAAATTTTTTACTCAAAAGCTATAACACATTTCTCAAAAAATCTTTTTTCCTTCTAAGGAATGCATCTAGTACTGTGCATCGTATTTTTTTTATTTGAAAATATTTAGCTATAACTAAGTTATTGTCGATCACTCGAAGGTTCTCTAAAAAAAGGCTTCTGCGGTGACCACTGCTGCTCGAAAGTCGAGCATCCAATATAAAAAATCAAAAGAATTTACTTATTATATTATACTATCTAGTATTTGAACGAAGGATTTTTCGAAATATTGATTTGGGAAAAGTGGCTGATGTTTAAAGTAAAAGTTTCAATTTTTATCATAAATCGTGCCTGATTTTCGTCAGTTAAAAGAAAGGTAAGCATCGGATAAAAAAATCCTTCGTTCAACGACTAGTTTATTGTTCGTATAGTAAGCTTGTGAAATTTGAAGTAAATCGGTTGAATGGCTTTTTAAATATTTAGGTCATCGATTTTGAAAGAACCTTCGAGTGATGGACAATAACTTAGTTATTGATAAATATTTTTAAATAAAAAAATTACGATGCACGGTGCTAGATGCAATCCTTAAAAGGAAAAAAGATTTTTTAAGAAATGTATCATAGCTTTTGAGAAAAAAATTTCCAAAGATCACCCTTTTTGGGCCTCCTGACTGAGCATGACCCCTTAAAAGGAAATTGAATTTGGCATCGAGATTTCAATTTCAATGTTGCTTAATCAGTGTTCACAGGAGAAGGTTTGTTTACGTATGATTATTTTTGTATGACTCTTTGGTGTCATGGGAACTTGGAAACGTTTTTGGATAGAGTGAAATTGTTGGAGGTTTGCTGGTGTATTTATCTTTGAGAAGGGTAGTTCTGTGTTTTTAAGTATTTATGCATACCTTCGTGAGGAGCATGGTACTTGAGCATTAACTATTAGAAATCGATGGTTAAAACCCATTTTTATTTTACGGTTGTCATAGAGGAGTTGATTGTGTTACACTTCACCGGTTCAACAAACTTTCATCTAACTGGCAACTAAAGGCCAATGCAAACTCGAAAGCTTTCATCGACGAATGTAAACGGAAAACGTTGTTCAAAATTACAGTTACTTCAGTTCACCCAGAAATGGCTACCCTCCCGGTTTAGATCCGAGGTTTCCTGCCTTTAAAACGGCTGCGACCCCTTTCGTCGGTTTGATGGCACCTCTGGGAGCACCTCAACCACCGACTGTGCAAACCACCTCGCCTCTTTCCAGCAAAGACACCAAGGAACAGAAGCAAGACACCCTCTTCGGCAACCCCGTGTTCCCACCGATGCTCGATATGTCGTCGACACAGGCGCTTCTGCACATGGTGAGGACCGCCAACGCTGCGCAGAACGCGGCTGAATTGGAAACGTACCTTAAAGGTAATTAATTATGATTCTATTATAACGAAATTTCTATCTTGCTGAATTCGGAGGTGGTAGTCTCGTCTCTCGTGCCAGAAATCGATTTTCTTTTCTGTTTTATTAAGGATTAGGGCTTTGAAAATATAATTACATGTAATATATAGTAAGGAAATTTGAAAAACTAGTGAAATTATGGTCTTCTAAATAAAACAGAAGGAGGTAAAATTAAAATCTTTATTAAATTCTTTAGGTTGCAACGATGATATCTCAGAAACTAATTAATTGATCGACGTGAAAATCATGTTATTTAATTTAATATCACTGACAATTCAGGAACAGGTAGCAAAATTAGGTAGCAGACAAATTAATATTTTGCACCGAAGTATTTAGTACCTAATTGATACTTTTTTTAGAAAAGTATGGAGAACATTTACTGAACATTTATTTTAAATATACTTTTCACATTATCGAAAATCAATTTTGTTTGCAATATGCGTCATAAAGCCGGAAAGTTCATATACTTCAATAATTAAAATTTCAAACACCCGGTATTGCAAAATAGAAATTGATTTTCACGTAAAAGGCCACTCAGATAGTTAAACACCCACAGGTTACATGGTTATGGAATTGTTATGCTCGATCACTGAACAGCCCCCCACTGTGTATTCCAAACATTGTCGGCGCGCTCTGCTTTGTTTACTTCCTATTCGTATACACTCAACGCCCGACCTGTGGCCAAAGTCTGTTCATAATTCAGTATATCGTGAACCGCCCTGAGCGAAAGACCCCCTGACAGTCTAACGCGATCAATACTCACAATTTTCCTAATTCATGTGAATCATCAAAATTACAATTACAAATTACAAATTACGATTAAACTGTAATTGTGTAATTAATTACACATTATTTTCTGTAATTGTTAATTTAGGTAGTTGACCATTTGGTTTTGTCAACTATCTAAATGAACGATTACTGAAAAATGAAAATACTGTGTAATCAATTACACAATTACAGTTTAATCGTACTTTATAATTTGTAATTGGATTACATTTTGCCCAACTCTGGTTACAATCTTCCTTTACTGCATCAAGCATACGTACAAACATTTACATTCTCTATTATTTTTAAACAATTCAATTAATCTCCATCAGAGACTCCACAGTCTACTACCTAATTATATATTAAATACATAATTATAAATGCACATTGATGTGTGTCAAATTATTTCTAATATACAAAAGAACCTGTCAACCGAAACACAATATCTAAATTTTCTAATCAGCGAGTTTTGAATTCATTTTTCCATTTAATCCGCGAACCGAGTATTCGTAATCCTCTTCTATGAAAACAATCGCGAATATCATTTCCCAAACGAGTGGCTTCCGCGAGTGAACAGAGATTGCAGTGCCCCAGTATGCGTAGTATTCCTCGTGAATCCGCGATGAAGAGTGAATTTTCTGTCGCGATCAGGAGCGAACAAAAGAGACGCTGGAGTGACGAGTCCCCTGGACCTCTCCAGTCCAGGGGGGTTCGCCCCGCGGAAGAGGCAACGAGCGGAGACCAGGAGATCGGGAAGCGTTTCACCGAAGCCGAAACCAACCCCCAGACCCACCACACCACCTCCAGTCAGGTGTCCATCCCTCTGTGGACACATGCCCTGCGGTGATGGGCAGGCCGTCAATCGGTGGACCATCGAGGACGTCGTCAACTACGTGTCGTCGATCGACAGCTGCGCCGAGTACGCACAGGTGAGTCACAATTACTTTTCCTTTCTCAACTTTTTCCGCGCCACGGATCTCGTGCATGACGATTGCAACACTTTCGTGGCCGCGCCTCGTGACTTTTTACATTTTGCAAGAAATGATGTGAATCTCGGGAAAATATTCCGCGCTCTCTAACGATGACGCGTGAATTATTATTTTCGGTGGAATTATTGTAATTTGTGACCCTGAGCTGTTTTGAGGAGTTGCCTCTTGATATATTGTTTGGTTATATTGTTAGTCTTCTTGGGATTTTTTTATAGGAATTTGGAGACTTTAATTAGGAATTGTTCAGTAAGAATTAATTGTTTTAACCGTGTAGAGGTGAGAAGGATTGTAATGGTAGTTTGTTTTGTAGAATTTGGGTTTGTGGGTGTTGCTTAAAGGTCAACTGAACTCTATTCTTTCGATTTTGTGTTCAGAGAGATTTTATATTGTAAAATTCATTGCGATTCGTGGTGCTGCTGAAAGTAGGAACATTCCTTGCTTAGAAATGAGTTAGTTTGAAAACTTTTCGAGCTTCTCAGATTTTTCTGACAAGCGAAGATCTGGAACCCGAAAATTCAAAAAATTCTGAAATTTTGTGAATATGTAGGGGATTTTCTCCTGATTACAGCGCAATTTTTGTTTGCTCCTCAAATTCACTCGAAGGGGGTGAAATTAACCCCTGAAAATTCGTAAATTTTCCGATTTTGTGTTATACCTCGCGAAATGTGAAAGATAGAAAAAGAGTTTCCAGACAAAAGTTACTTCTTTTGATTACCCGAATCTATCATTTGGTGTAAAAATTATTTTACAGCTCACGAGTTATAACACAAAATCGGAAAATAACCGGATTTTCAGGGGTCAATTACACCCCCTTAGAGTGAATTTGGGCAACAAACAAAAATTGCATTATTATCGGGAGGAAATTCCCTACATATCCACAAAGTTTCAGAATTTTTTGAATTTCTGGGTTCGGGATGTTTCCTTGTGAGACCAAAGTACTCAAATAAAGTGAAAGGATTCCTATAAATAAGCTATAAGTACCACGAACGTAACTCACACGAACCAACAGAAAAACAGAAACTACTTAGGCCCTCAAACTAAGACCCTTATTAAACGATACACTTCTGTGATTGGTAACTGCTATTTTTTATATATTTTCATACCTCCCACATGTTTCTATCTCTTCAAACCAAATACGCCTCAGCTAGGTAAATATAAATATATTTTACATTTCTGGTGAAGCATAAAAATCTATTCTTCTCAAAACCGAGTTTTACGGATTTTCCTTGCACGCCCACGTTATATTCTCACAATTGAGGCATTTGATGGAAAAAGGGCTCATAAGTCAAAATGCCATTTCAAGAAAATCGATTTCAAAGTTTTCAGTATAGTATAACTTAATAAAAAGTTTTGCAATTAAATCCAATTTTGGTGATGATGTAGTTACCGTATCCTTCAAACGTTTTGAAAACAGTAATCATGATTTGAAAATGATATGCGTCTTTATTTATAAGTTTCAAGCAAGTGGTTTATTACCATTTTCCGCAAATGTGGTAAATTCGTAACGAAATTGCTTCTTTGCTTAGTTACTTAAATATAATTTTGTTTACATACTTAGTTACACATTTTTATACATTGTTTAAATAAAAAACACAAAATGAAGCACAAAAATAAACAAAAAATGTAGTGATTTGAGTAAATATTAGTTCTTCGATTCTTTACAGCAAACTATCATACAAATCAATTTTTTCTTTCCTAAATTAGCTTCGTTCCTTGCGGATTCGATACTCGCCTCACTTTCCATATTTCCTCGCTTGCACAAAGTCCTCTATGAAACAAAAGTACTTATTACACGACAGCACTGCACACAGTGGGCCGGATTTAAAATTTGGTGCCTTTTGGGTCTTTTTTTTAAGATATCGGAATAGAATTAGCCCCAAAAAATAGGAAAAAATTATTCCTTTCTAATGATGTATAATTTAATATTTTTTTAAATTATTTATTTATTTATTTTCAAGTTTTTTTACTGATTTGGGATAAAAAAAAATTAATTCTGTTTATTTGGTACCTTATTTAATGCCCTTTTCAGTAGTTTGAATGGAATGTTCGGGAAACTTTTTGTTTCCAAGTTATAAGCAAAAGTCGAATAATAAATGAATGCAGCCAAATATCGTTTTGTTTGAATTAAAGACCAATTTTTTGCGCTAAACATCATCTTCTATTCGTAATTAATGTAAATGATGTGTTGAAAAATAATTCTGAATATAGTAAGGAAATTTACGATGGAAAAGTTTAATTTTCGAAGTTGGACGAAGTGGGATGTGGTTTTTACATAATCATGTAGAAGAGGGTGTGCTGGAAATATTCCAATTGATTAGAAGTTGGGACTCGTTGGGACTTGGAAGATATTCCTGGCCAATTTTTACAAATATCGTAAATTTCCTCATTATATTCAGAATTATTTTTCAACACATCATTTACATTAATTACTAATAGAAGATGATGTTTAGCGCAAAAAATTGGTCTTTAATTCAAACAAAACGATATTTGGCTGCATTCATTTATTATTCGACTTTTGCTTATAACTTGGAAACGAAAAGTTTCCCGAACATTCCATTTAAACTACTGAAAAGGGCATTAAATAAGGTACCAAATAAACAGAATTAATTTTTTTTATCCCAAATCAGTAAAAAAAATTGAAAAATAAATAAATAAATAAATTTACAAAATATTAAATTATACATCATTAGAAAGGAATAATTTTTCTTATTTTTTGGCGCAAATTTTATTCCGATATCTTAAAAAAAGACCCAAAAGGCACCAAATTTTAAATCCGGCCCACTGTGCGGCAGCGCAACCGCTCAGCGACTACGTAGCTGCGTGTCGATCACGCCACGTAACAAAACAGCATCCAGCTAATCTAAACGCGAGAGAAGTAATGTCCTTAGCAGTGTCCTTAGAGTCGATTTAAACGATTCAAGGCAAAAGGGCACATAAGCCAATGTGCCCTTTTTCCATCAAATGCCTCAGTTGAAGTTCCATCGCTAGAACCGCTTGCATCATCGTCTCGAAACCGAACGAGTGGCCGGGCCTGCTCGACACACGGACTAAGTTTGATCGTGCCAGTTTTAATTGCTTTTGAAAGTCGTTGTCGTAATGAGGCGTATCGAGAGATCCGTGCAATATCTTTAGAAGCGCCTGAGCCTCCTCTCGGCGATGCGGAGCCCGGCGATGAGGCAACAAGGAGGTCTAGGAAGCGCTGAATGACCTGACATCAGTCAATCCAGACAGTCTGGCATCAGCGCGGAGACGTTGCGCCGGTTAGAAGAGTTCTATAATGACCCCTCGAAGCTAGAATCGACCCTGCACCCCTCTCTGATCCCTCTTGTCCATACTTTCTCCCCCATGTTTCGCTCTCGCGAGTCTCTCTTTCTCCTCTATCCCCCGGGGGCAGGATTCCACGGAGAACGTGAAGTTATTCGTAATCGTTCGCCTTAGACGTTTTTATTGTACTTTTCCCCGTGGCCGATTCGCTGGAAAGGAAAAGTTGTCTCTTCCCGCGTCCGTGCCCCGATACGCCTGTGTTCGTCGCCGGAGAAAACACAGCTCTGCCATTAATGGGCGAGGGAATTGAAAAGGAAGAGGCGAGAAGCCGAAGTCCGGCGACGCTTCGCGTGAAAAATTCGAGGATGTTTAAGTGAAGTCGCGGAGTGTCCAGCTTGGACAGTCGAGATGTCATCGTTTGATTTAAGTTCCATTTTAGACATATTCTCATTATATTATGTTAATTTAGGTAATTCAACTTGGCTCGTTTAATGATGCTGTGTTACAGCCTTGCGTGCCTACTCGGATCATCAAAGAATCCTATTCTTCCCTTATTTGCCTGTATTATAGTAATTAGCCAGTTAACGAGATTTATTCGTTACTTTCTGCGAACCAGGTCCCGTTTAATCTCGCGGAGGATCCACTGCTGGAAGCACTCTGCTCGATCATCGCTACAGACACGATGGATTGTTTTATAATTGGTGCTTAAACGCTATAATTAGGAGCCTGATAGCGAGACTCGCGAATTGATTAATATCGGCCGATTAAAAGTTGTTGAATCGCCGAGCGCGCGGTATTCTTTGTTACAAAAGTTCACGATGTCACGAATGAGTTTCTTCGGCTTACATACTGCGGCTTTTTATGCCGCGAGTTATTAGCCTGTCACATTGGTCACTCACACCTGACAGGCAAGCAAGGATTCTGAATTCTCCGCTCCTCAATCACGGCTGCTTCTTACGATCAACAACAAAAGACCCTTGATTCTCTGAAAACCGTTTCTTTCCTGCGTTCTTACCTTTGTCCGGGATGAGTGCTTGTATTATTCGCACATGTTTCTTCGCTGTTTGGTGGAAAAGAGTTAGGCACAATGTATGCTTGTTATTATTTGACGCGTTATTTCGAGGCATTTGTACGTAAGTACGCCCAGCTCATTCAGCCGAGATCATTTCGTGGAACTTCTAGAAAGAAGCTAGGTTTTTTAAAGAGACCATCATGAATTTGAATATTGATCATGTATTCTCTGTATTTTAGTACCTCTTGTTCTTAACAGTTCACGGTTGAGGGACCCAGAGTGAAACAGGCACATACCATAATACTATAAATTTACAGAAAAGAAGCTTTAGGAAAAATAATTTTGTCAGGAAATTTCATGTTACAAAAAACGAAAAATGAATATATATGAGGCCTGTGCCTTCTCCACTGAGCCCCTCAATTAGAGTGTAATTAGTCTCATCGACTCAGGCCTCCCTTACAATCAAATTTTCTCATAATGAAGAATTATTATTTAACAAATTCTCAAATGAAGAATTATTATCTATCAAATTCTCAAAATGAAGAATTATTATCCATCAAATCCTCAAAATGAAGAATTATTATCTATCAAATTCTCAAAATGAAGAATTATTAACTATCAAATTCTCAAAATGAAGAATTATTATCTATCAAATTCTCAAAATGAAGAATTATTATCTATCAAATTCTCAAAATGAAAAATTAGTATCTATCAAATTCTCAAAATGAAGAATTCTTATCTATCAAACTCTCAAAATGAAGAATTATTATCTATCAAATTCTCAAAATGAAGAATTATTATCTATCAAACTCTCAAAATGAAGAATTATTATCTATCAAATTCTCAAAATGAAGAATTATTATCTAACAAATTCTCAAAATGAAGAATTATTATCTAACAAATTCTCAAAATGAAGAATTATTATCCATCAAATTCTGAAAATGAAGAATTTTATCTATCAAAATCTCAAAATGAAAAATTAGTATCTATCAAATTCTCAAAATGAAGAATTCTTATCTATCAAACTCTCAAAATGAAGAATTATTATCTATCAAATTCTCAAAATGAAGAATTATTATCTATCAAACTCTCAAAATGAAGAATTATTATCTATCAAATTCTCAAAATGAAGAATTATTATCTAACAAATTCTCAAAATGAAGAATTATTATCTAACAAATTCTCAAAATGAAGAATTATTATCCATCAAATTCTGAAAATGAAGAATTTTATCTATCAAATTCTCAAAATGAAAAATTATTATCTATCAAATTCTCAAAATGAAGAATTATTATCTATCAAATTCTCAAAATGAAGAATTATTATCTATCAAATTCTCAAAATCAAATCCAACCAATTAGATACCAATGCCATATCAGTATACACCTATCCTCAGTTCAATTTCCATTGAAACCAAGAGTAATTCTCCCATTCCTCAGACAAAGTTCCGAGTCCCTAAAACGAAGACGCATGTTTCCACGAATCCTCGTTGCCTGTTTGTCCATTCACCCGGCGACCTTTTCGATAACACCATCTATTCGACTGAGAGGAAGGGACCTCTCTGAGCACACCTTCCTGACGCTCCAAAAACATTGAGGGGGCCCTCTCGGGCCATTTCGAAGCGTAACGTGGTTCCTCGAGAACTGTCAGACCCGATTATGTTGGTGGACTATCGTCAGGCCTCGTTTGCAGCCACGGTCCTCGAAACGTCAGCCTGTCAGGGCTGTAAATTTTCGCGAGTGCACCCACCTAGTCATGCATATTCATGAACACTCGAACGAACGGTGGTCCCAGGGGGGCTCCTTGAGTGTCTCGATCGACCATCGAGGCGGATTCGAGAACCTCCGCGGGGCCAAACACGAGTATGGTCATTGGAGGATCGAGCATGCATTATCTTCTTCAGGGTTGCTGCTTGAAAGTAAATGATTGAATAGCTGGTGTGATTTTTTCGTCGATGGGTACGGTGTCTAGTTTTGTTTTATGAAAGTGAATCTGTGTTTGACAGTGTGTTGACATGCTGGAGGATGATTGAGCCAGGGATGAGGAGACTGGTGCTTTTGAAATCATTAGATGTAGACTCTTGGAGTATTCGGGGGGTATAAAGTGTTTGGATAGAAATGGTGTTCGGTTAAAAGGTGAAAGGCGACTGTGACGTTTCACAACTTTTAGGCAGCAACACAATTCAGAGCTCGTTTCGTTCTCTGGTTGGGGATTGTGAAAGATCTACTCTAGTGCTTTTATATTCATTATTGGGAGTATATCTGAACGTTCCAATGTATGATTCACTTAATTAACGCGTAAGGTATCCCACGTTACCACTGCAAAAATTCGTTTCACAAAAAGGAAAGAGGAATCGATGAAGGTAGTGATGTAGAGGCTTGTGTTAATAGTTACTGGAGCTTTCTTAGAGTTTTCCCCTAAACGATTTATTGTTAAGTAGCGTTAGTTTGGTTGTAAAATAATAATTGGTTGGCAAGGGAAGATATAAAGAAGGAAGAGTATTTATCAGTTTGTACACGGTTTCCTATTAGGGCTGGGACTATTCGAATAATTTAATATTCGAATATTTTACAAGTATTCGAATGCTACGAATAAACTTCGAATGTTTGAGTATTCGGATGTTATTATTCGAATACTAATCGAATATTGATGTATTCGAATGCTATTCGAATACTGATGTATTCGAATTGTCGAAGTTTTCGAATTTTTCGGTATTCGAATTGTCGAATTTTTCGAATTTTTCGGTATTCGAATTGTCGAATTTTTCGGTATTCGAATTGTCGAATTTTTCGAATTTTTCGGTATTCGAATTGTCGAATTTTTCGAATTTTTCGGTATTCGAATTGTCGAATTTTTCGATATTCGAATTGTCGAATTTTTCGATATTCGAATTGTTGAATTTGTCGAATTTTTCGGTATTCGAATTGTCGAATTTGTCGAATTTTTCGGTATTCGAATTGTCGAATTTGTCGAATTTTTCGGTATTCGAATTGTCGAATTTTTCGAATTTTTCGGTATTCGAATTGTCGAATTTTTCGGTATTCGAATTGTCGAATTTTTCGAATTTTTCGGTATTCGAATTGTCGAATTTTTCGATATTCGAATTGTCGAATTTTTCGATATTCGAATTGTTGAATTTGTCGAATTTTTCGGTATTCGAATTGTCGAATTTTTCGAATTTTTCGGTATTCGAATTGTCGAATTTGTCGAATTTTTCGGTATTCGAATTGTCGAATTTGTCGAATTTTTCGGTATTCGAATTGTCGAATTTTTCGGTATTCGAATATTCGAATACTTCAGTTGCTCAATTATTTGGCGAATATAATTCGAATACTGATATATTCGAATACTGATATATTCGAATACTGATATATTCGAATACTGATATATTCGAATACTGATATATTCGAATACTGATATATTCGAATACTGATATATTCGAATACTGATATATTCGAATACTGACGTATTCGAATAGTATGGTGTGAAATGGGTCAAAATTAGCTTACAAGATTTCACCTTGACAAATTAACCTAGAGAACTTGATATATAATTCACACCATACTATTCGAATACTTGGATATTCGAATAGTATTCGAATACTTGAATATTCGAATCGACAAATTGTCCCAGCCCTATTTCCTATCTCTATTTAATAAACAATCTTAATTTTTAAAATAAACATAATAAGTGGCACTGTAGCCAAAGTGATATCTCTAATATCCACTACCATTAGCACGATTCTTACAAAAAATAATTCATCCCATTTATCTGAAAGAAACCAACGACTCTCGCACACGATTAATCAAACAATTGATCAGCAATTATACACGCTGAAAGAGCTCCCTTTCGTTAAGCGTACACTTTGAAAACCGGACGCAGAGTTTGCCGGGTTGATCGACGACGAAGGTGGATCCTGGATCTCGTGACGAATCGCAGATAGGAGAAGCACGAGCGAGGTACGATTTACAAGATTCCCCAGTTCGTAAATAGCGTATCGCGTCGCCTGGTCTCGAGAGATTATCTTATAAAGGATACCGCGGCTCTGATCAACGGTGAGAGCGATCCTGCGGTAGATCCCGCGGAATTATAGCGTCGATCCTTATCTAGATCTGGAACGGCGGCGCGGTACGTACGCTCACTTTCGTTCGATAGAAACGGCGAGAAACTATCGCCCGGGAAATGTAAATAATTGCGGTGGATACTGCGTGCCTAATTATCGCAGCGCATTTGGCAGCCGCGATTTACGACCATCAATAAAGACGTGCATTCGGACGAGCGCGATTTAATTGCCCGTTAATGATACCTGCTTCAAATTTGTACGCTGTTTAACTTCGAGGCCGGTCGAGTTTCAGGTAATTACGGAATAATTATTCTTCGTTTCCATTAGGCGATTCGCTTCCAAATTTCTTTCGTTAATGTCTTATGACGAATATTCAGGAGTTTGAAATACTTTCGGGGTATTAGGTTTCTTTCATTAAGTCTTAATTTATTGCATTTTAGTGGAATGGAAAATAACGTTAAGATTAAAATAGAATTTAAGATGAAAGATATTTGCAATATTTGGAGGTGAAAACTGCACCAAAGATATTTCCTACTGTTTGGAATTATAATTCCACATCATTTGTTTATAAAACTCGACCACTGATGAATCAGAAAAAAAGAATATTCAATCTGTTAAAAGTGGTGATACTTGCTTCCCTTTTTTGGCGAGAGTTTTTCAAAGATACATAACTATAAATATAATAATAATTAATAACAGTAGGGTCCATCAAGAAAACTTAGTTCTTCTCTACAATCAGACTTAGATTTATTAATACATTACTTTATCAATAATATCTTCTTTAAATTTCTCAAAACGTTGCATTGCATACCAAAGGAGAAAATATCGCCATTTTCACTACACTCTTAAAAAAAATTAGCAAAGTTAACTTTAAATACCCAGAGGCATCATTTTCACTAACAAGTGCTGCAGAGCGTTGTGAGTGTCTCATAAGAAGTACGCCGTGCTTCAGGCTCGAGGGAATAATGTTCGAAACGGTCACATTGAAGGATTCTTGCAAAAGATCTCGTGTGTAAGTGCCCACGTACAGGCACGAGACACTTTGGTCCCAGATCGTTAGAAAGTCACAACCGCGAAACGAATCGGTTCGTACGTCTCTGGTGATGTGGCGCACAAGAAGATATCGTGTCTTCACGTCCCACGCATGATCTTCATGCAAACTCCTCCATCGTTTTCGCTCGCGTTTTATTGGCCTCGTGCTTGTCGCCCGTTCCAGGCCTGGGGCTTTATTCTTGTTACATGGAGGCACTGTCTCGAGTCCATTTCCAGAGAAAAGCGTGAAAATTGACGCTCGTGTTTCAGGTACTTCAAGTTTAATTAACGATACCAAGCACCACTTTAGGTACACTCTCGCGAAGTTAGTTGATTTTCAAGAAGACTATTAAGGACCCTTTCAAACGTCACACTTTTGAGACTCGCAACTCGTGTTTGAGATTTATGTGTCACAGGACAATTGTAAAATTGGTCTTTTTAACTTTAACTGAGATTAGATTATTAAAATTTCTGACTATGTTGTATCTACAACTGCAAGGAAACTTGAGGCCTTTTCACGTGAGAGGACTTTGTAATATAATAATAATAATAATACGTCTTTATTGCTCCAACAAATTACGCCAGATTATTACACATTTGGTCTTTTTTTTCTCCCTTTTGTGGCGCAATGGGCGGGATTCAGCAAAATGCTGTTTTAAAATCCTACCCTATATTTACTATATTCACGAGCTTTCTATCTTTGCTAAACGATCGCTATCTTTGATGAGTTCATATGTCGCAGCACAATTGTGAAAATAACCTTTTTGTAATATCCTAAAGACAGCGATCGTTTAGCAAAGATAGAAAGCATGTATCTCTGAAATTCTTATCACAAGTCACAAAATAGTAAAGTTAGAACAATATAAAATAGTCACAAATAATAAAGTTTCAGTTCAAGTTAAATCTGAAAAAACTAATACGTACACTTTGAGAGCACATTTCAAGTATCCTCACTTCATTAAGCTAAATTATCGAGAAGCTTATCATTAGATATATCTCTTAGGCTTAAGGAGACTAAGCAGTCAAATCGCTAGAAAATCAAGAATTTTTGCGAATTAATTACAAGGAGATGAAAGCACGCACAGACTTTACACAATGTGTAGTATGTAGAGTAAAAGATTTTTGTTGTTTACATATCTATTTTACAAATGCAGCCACACGAGATTTATTAGACAGTGTTTTAGAAAAAGCGTCTTTGGTTTTGCCCTGATAGTTAGCTTAAAAATAAAGGCACAACGGTTTCCTTGGAATATTTGAGGCAGTCAGAGCAACAACGGACCAACCCATATTAAAAAAAAATTTCCCTATTTTATATGGTTAGTAGAGCCTATTGGAATACGTTAATGCTACTAATTCAATTTCGAAAAAAATGTGGGTTAGTCCGTTGTTGCTCTGACTGCCACATTTCTCCCAGAACTTGAAATTTTTGAGGGGACCTCCGAAAAAAATAATTGAACCAAAATGATTAAAATAGCGACTAGGAGAAGGCGATTTATACCATAAACGTCGATTTTCGGACTGCACAGATAGCTGTTCTTTTTTTCTCTCTCGGAAACTAGAGATTTTCCACTTCAATATAGAGGTACACTTCAGAAAGGAATTTATTTTGAATATGCTATAAAAATATGAAGTCGATTCGAACAACAGTTTTTTCACAATCAGGGCAAAACCGCAGAAAAAACGCCGACACATAATTTAAAGCAAAAATAATTTTTTTACAGTTTACAGAATGAATAAACATTACCCAAAAATACTATTCACAATTTGCATTCATCTCCCCTTAATTAATTCGCAAAAAATACTTGATCTTCGAGCAATTCGACTGCCTAGTCCCCTCAAAATGCCTCATCCTCTTTCAACAGCCGCACAAGCTTATCACAATCCATAACCATTAATTCCCAAACAAGACCGCCACAAAGGCAAGGCCAGTAATATTCACCAACATCAGAGCGTCACCATATTCCCTCCACAGAATCCATTTCTCAGCATCCTCTTCTCCACTTTCGCTCCAAGCTCGGTCCCAAAAATCGTCGAACCGTTCCCCATAAATATCGCCGCAAAATCGAGCCTCCAGGAGACGCTTACGCGGATCTATTTAAAGCCCCGGCAGAAGCGTCGGTTCCAAGTAGAAAGCAGCCATCCTCCGCATCGCCCAACATGCAAATCATTCATCAGCGATTCCGCGCGGCCGCTCCAAAAATGTCGAGCCGTCAGGCAGATCCACGTACGTGGCGTGCAATTACCGACGAGTCGTGTTACGTCGGCGTGCCCTCATCCCTCGTAAATCGCTGATCGATGTAACGAGGAAGCCAGCTCCGATTTCTTGCGCGGCGAGAACCGACGCTCGGCTCGCCAGCGGGATTTTGACGGGCCGAGGATCGACGGGATCATTCGATACGCCCGCCCGTGATCGACGCGATCCCCGATGAATATTATCGCCTATTAATGATTAATCGACCGCCTGTCGGATCGGCGTTCACGTGCGCGGACCCGCTTACGCTCCTCTTGCTTTCAGAACGAGAGAGGTCGACCTGGGTCACATCGCGCTCCGCACCGAATCGTTAGAAAGTCCGCTCTGGATACCTCTATTCGGGACGTTTTCGTCGTTTTTCCCCGTTGCGCGGCTCCGTTTCACCTCCCTTCCTGCCGGGCTTTTTGCGCCGCGTTTCCACCTGTCCACGCGCCCATTTTAGCCTGTTTTCTCCGGATAGTGAAGGGACTGTAGATGGGGAGCGCGGATGAAGTTGATCGAGTTTGATTGAGTTGCCAGTGGCTCTTGAAATGTTATGAAACGTTTCGATTTTGTGGGGTTTTATGGGCAGGTGATGCTGAAGTGGTTTGAATTTTGTGGGGTTTGATTTGTGGCAGTGGCGGATTTAAGAAAAAAGGCCCAGGTGGCAAACGTTCTGAGGGGCCCATTTCTTCGGGGAAATGAAAAGGTAGTTTACTAAAAACGGGCTTAGTGTAATAATACAGAAAAAAATATAGTTTGGATAAAAGCAGAATTTCTTTTTTTACGGATTGGGCCCTGGAGGGCCTTCTGGGCAGGGGCCCATTTTCGGGAAAATGAATAGGTAATTTACTAAAAACGAGCTTAGTGTAATAATACAGAAAAAAAATAGTTTGTTTAAAAATCATAATTTCTTTTTTTAAGGAGGGGGCCCTAGAGGGCCTTCTGGGCAGGGGCCCATTTTCGGGAAAATGAATAGGTAATTTACTAAAAACGAGCTTAGTGTAATAATACAGAAAAAATATAGTTTGTTTAAAAATCATAATTTCTTTTTTTAAGGAGGGGGCCCTAGAGGGCCTTCTGGGCAGGGGCCCATTTTCGGGAAAATGAATAGGTAATTTACTAAAAACGAGCTTAGTGTAATAATACAGAAAAAATATAGTTTGTTTAAAAATCATAATTTCTTTTTTTAAGGAGAGGGCCTTCTGGGCAGGGGCCATTTTTCGGGAAAATGAATAGGTAATTTACTAAAAACGAGCTTAGTGTAATAATACAGAAAAAATATAGTTTGTTTAAAAATCATAATTTCTTTTTTTAAGGAGGGGGCCCTAGAGGGCCTTCTGGGCAGGGGCCATTTTTCGGGAAAATGAATAGGTAATTTACTAAAAACGAGCTTAGTGTAATAATACAGAAAAAAATAGTTTGGATAAAAATCGTAATTTCTTTTTTTAAGGAGGGGGCCCTAGGGGACCTTCTGGGCAGGGGCCATTTTTCGGGAAAATGAATAGGTAGTTTACTAAAAACGAGCTTAGTGAAATAATACAGAAAAAAAATAGTTTGGATAAAAATCATAATTTATTTTTTTAAGGAGGGGGCCCTAGAGGGCCTCCTGGGCAGGGGCCCAGGCGGCAACTGCTCATCCGCCGCCCTGTTAAATCCGCCACTGATTTGTGGCTTGGGGAGTTGTGGGTAGGTGGAGGGTTTGGTGAAGGAGTGGTATTTTTAGGAAGAGGGTGATTTATTAATTATGTTTTTACATAGGGTAGTTGTACCAATTACTGTCAGCGTCCCTATTACTGCCACTTTACTTAATAAAAACGTAACGTATAAATAATAGTGAACTGAATAGACAACTATAATAATAAGGACAGTTCCAATTTGATGATAAATTTTTTCTACACTATATTTACACGTTGCGTGTTTATTAAGTAAAATAAATAAAGTGGCACTGGCAGTAATTGGGACATTTACCCTACTAGTACTTATATTGTAGTTTTAATTTGGGATGATTGAGTGGAAAACTTTACAGAATTGAAGTGTAAAAGTCAATTTACTGGTAACACTACTTAGCTAGTTAGAACATCAAAACTTAATGTACAGTAGCGGCCAAAGAAGTTAGAAGTTTTTCAATTCACTCTACCTGTATTACTTTTTAATATCAACTCGAAACTGCAGCATGTGCCCAATATACATATTCTGATAGGGAATTAAACGCTGTATGAAACTCGGTTAAAGTTGAACTTATTTTACTAATAAACAAGAAGATTAAGCAAGACAATACTTGACTAGACCACTTTTGTAAAGTAATAAGAAATCTAATATTTTGTTAGGGCACCTTTTGCTTTCAGGACGGTCTAAGAAATTATCAAAAGTGTTGTCCCGTTCAATGCCATATGAAACTTTTGTTTGTTAGTTAAATAAATTCAACTGTAACTGGATTTAATACAGCATTCAATTCTTCATCAGATTATGCATATTCCACACATATCACACTTCCAAGTTGATGCTAAAAAATAACAAAAATAAAGCAAATCGGAAAAGTGGCAACTATTTTGATGATTCAGTGAAAAACTTTACATAATTGAAGTCTAAAAGTCAATTTACTACTATGTACTTACCTCGTTACAAGATCAAAAATTAATTTAGGTAATATCAAGATATAGAGAACTCAGCATTTCAAAGTTACAAGAAGCTTCACAGAATTGTACTCTGCAGAATCTGAATCGTGAAAGTCAATTTACTGCGTTAATACTAATTGGATGAAGCTTCAAGTATCATATGAATCCATTTGCTGACAGTTGAAACTCCAAAGTAAACGAAACGCATCTGACGCTGAACAAGTGGCTCCCTTTGCCTTCTCTTTGTCTTCGTGGAGCCTCTCTTTGCCCGACTGTTCTATCCATCTTTCCCTCGGTCCGTGTTGGTACTAGCTGCGTAGGAACGTCTCGCTTAGGAAGAGAGCCATCCATCCGAACGGATGGCTCGCCTCGATTGCGAAGGATCTCGCTCGGCGCTCGTTGTTAGCGCTTTCTGAGAGATGAAAAGGGTTCGCCTTTGCGGTCGTTACGCTGGAAAAGTCTTGTGTAATTGAAGATCTTGTAGTACGTTACCTTTATACGTGTACACGGACACGCGTCGAGGTAACGTATAAATCAGCCGCCTTTAGGCCGCAGCGTCGACGAGGAAGCGACTTGGGGGCCTCTTTGTTCGACTTGTCGCGAGCCCACCACGCGGATTTTCTGCATTTCGTTTTGAGGATTTATTGGCGCGATCCCCGTTGCATCGCCGGCTCGGGGATTCCGATGATGGATGGCGAAAGAGTGCTCGTTATTTCGAGGCTTATCGGCGTTTAGGAATCGCCGCTAATGCCGAGTCGTGTAGCAGCGTAAATTGAAATTTTATGAGATATTAACGGTGGTGGATTGTTTTTTTATGATAGAGCGGAGCGCGACGGAAAAATAGAGGTTGTTGCTTAATTGGTGGTGGAAACAGTTTGAAATTATCAGACTGTGCCCGAGATAAAATTGTAGGCGTTTGTAGGCCTCGGGCATTTTGGAAATTTAGAGATTGGGAATTGGGAGCACTGGAAAATAGGATCTTGGGAGTTTTTAAACTTGGGAACTTGGAAGCTGTAGAACTCAGCAACTTTGGAACTTAGGAACATAGGAAATTAGGAACTTTATAAATTAGGAATTTAGCACTTTTAGAAATTAGGAACTTTAGAAAGCAAGAATTTAGGAACTTGGACCAATGGAATTTAGGAGCTTTAGAAATTAAGAAGTTAGAATAATTAGAAATTAGAGGCTTAACAAACTTAGGGACATTAGAACATAAGAATTTAGGAACTTTAAAAATTAGGAATCTGGGGTATACAGAACAAAATAAATTAGGAGCTTTAGAAATTGGGAATCTGGGAGCTTTAGAACTCACTAATTTAGGGGTTTTAGAACTTAGGAACTTAAAAACTGTAGGACTCAGCAACTTGGAAATTTCAGAAAGTAAGAACTTAGGAACTTTAGGTCTCAGGATTTTAGAAGCTTTAGAAATTAAGAATATAGAATATTTAGGAATCAGGGACTCAGGAAATTTAGAAATCGGGAATTCAGGAACTATATAACTCAAGGATTTAGGAGCTTCAGAATTTAGGAATCTGGGAACTTTAAAACTCACGAATTTAGGAGCTTTAGAAATTAGGAATCTAGAAACTTTAAAGTTCAAAAATTTAGGAGCTTTAGAAACTAGGAACTTAAAATATTTATAAATTAGAGACTTAGAAACTTCAGAAATCAGGAACTAAAGAACCTTAAAAATCAGGAATTTCAGAATACCGGAAATTAGGAACTTTAGAACTCAGAAATTTCGTAACTAAAAATCAGGAGCTCTGGAACTTGAGATCTCAATATCTTAGATACTTCAGCACTCACCAACTTACAACCATCAGAACTTCACAATCTAACCTTCCTCATCTCTACAATTTAACCAAACTAAAATCATTCCAAACTTAAAATCTCCGCCACCAACTCAACACATTAAGGATGTATCGGACGTACAATATTAGACAAAAGTATATGAAATTTGAAATACTTGAATATCTACGTCTGAGGTATAGTAAATCTAGATCTAAGGAACTCGAACGACAGTTGGCGTCTTATTTTTACTCCTAGAAACATATTTTGCACTTTACAAATGCTTTTTCAAGCATTATTTACTAAGCTTTTGGCAGTAAAAATGCCCTGAATTCATAATTAACTCAAGTTATAATTTGTTTCTTTAAAACGGTGTTGTGAAACCGATTGAAACTCGGCAGATATTTTCATCTATCCACATACTACATGTACAAAAAATTGAAAACATTGGTACTATTTCTTCAACAATTTTTCAGCTGTTTTATCTGTCAAGATCGTCTGTTTCCATAAGAGTACGTGTAAAATCAGTGAAAATTAAAATCGTCGTAACTCAGCAACCGTTTAGTGAATTTGTTTAAAATTTTTGGAGCACACCAGGAAGATTAAAAAGAACAATCTCCCAAATTCTCATCAACCTGGTACCATTTTGAAGATAGGTCCGATACATCCTTAATTTATTCAATTCTTCAAACCGAACCATGAAAGCACCTGGTCAATAAATGGAACGTGGCCGCTAATGGGAACCTTGTACCCCGCCAGTCATAGAGTACTACTGCTATCAATGTTCCAACAATATAAAAAAGAAAACCTGCCGGGAGCAACATTATCAGCAACGTCGATGGCCACCGTTATCAGTGCTCTGTCCACTGGCAAGTATTCCACGGGACAAATAACTCCCTGCGAGTCCCTTCCCTATCTTTCAGCTACAACGCCAGCCGAGATAAGTCGTTACAAGCGTCGTCCAGCGTCCTCGCAAAAATCCACTCCTCTCCCTGTACATCGACGTCCTTATCAAAACTCCGCGCGGACGTGTACCGATAGAAAACAGTTACTCGATCGACTTCGAAACGTACGACTTTATCCCGACGATAAGCTCGACAGGATCGCCGCGGATTCGCTACGCCTCATGCAAATCACCGCTAGAAAGTAGCGTTCAAACCCTCCAGCATCGAGGTTCCATGGAATCCCCGCGATTCGAGGATCGATTTAATAGATAGCCACGTGGTTGGTGTCTACCTAATCGCCAGGGGGCTAATTAACCGGGAACGGGGGGCCCACGTGCGCGCTTTCTCCTGAACGGTGCGTGCGCGTAATTACACCCATATAGGAGCTAATGTTCGCACCGACACAGGCGAGGGGCCCGATACACTTAGGGTCAGCTAATGCGTCAATGGGCACGGAAATGGACTTTTCTTTTAAATTATTTCCAGAAGAACATGTTCCAGGGTGCACGCGGGCATTTCTATGCAGTGACTCATAATCGTGCCTCTGTCGGCCTGTTTGCGGTGGAGACTGGTCTTTATGTAACTGGATTCTTTGGTGGAATTCCTAGTCGTTATGCAAAATTCCTTTGGGCGAATATTTTGTGCAATATGCTTTGGTGGGTCATTGTGTATGTTAAGGCAGGATACCACCTTTGACTGCGATTTTTGGAGGCGTTTTTCATGATTTTTTTTGCATACAAAGAATGCGCAGAAACAAAATCGGTTTTAGTCATTTATTAATGTAACTTTAATCCGTAATTACACATTTTTTGAAACTGAAAAAGTCTCTCTTGTAGGTGGCGCCAAAATAAATTCCTTTGGAGGTACACCGTTAGACTGCGTGTCAAATTACTCTTACAATTTTCATCGAATTGAGTTGAAACTTTGCACAATTCTTCCCCGTGGTATAATCTAATGATGTACGTAGGACTTTTGCTGTAGCGTTGTTATTTTTTTTGGTGCACAATTTTATAAACTTTTTTACCCTAAAAAATTGACCTTTTTGTTAAAATGACTGCCATTTTCTTAAAAATCCAAATTTCGTAAAATCCCTACGTACAGCATTAAAAAATATTTGTGTTAATAGGAACATTCTTTGGTTTTTTTTCTAAGAGCCACGTACAGAGCAGAATTTGACACGCAGTCTAACGGTGTTTCTCCAAAGGAATTTATTTTGGCACCACCTACAAGAGATTATTTTTTACTTTTTCAGTTTCAAAAAATGTGTAATTGCAGATTAAAGTTACATTAATAAATGACTATAACTGATTTTGTTTTTGTGCATTCTTTGTATGCAAAAAAATTCATGAAAAACGCCTCCAAAAATCGCAGTCAAAGGTGGTATCCTGCCTGAAGTGGTGATGTGACGTTTTTGGGGATGGGGGAGTGGATAATATTGTTTTTTGTTGGTAACTTTTTGGAGAAACCGTGGTGAAATTTAGGCGATCCACTGTAATTTTTGAAAATTATTTTTGAAGAGGTGACATTTTTTTAATTTGCTCTGGTTGAGGTAGTTGTTTTGCGTTTTTAAAAAAGATTTATTAATCTAACAATTTTTAATAAACTAGCTTTTTAGTCAATAATAATTGGATGCATTTTTTAAAGATTAACAAATTTAAGTATCCTCCCAATTAAATAATTTATTTTAATATACCCAGACCTTTTACTACTGTGATTAGGAAGTTTAGGTAGATAATCTTATTTGAGCTGTAAATTAATGTGACAATTACATTTTTGCACCACAGAACGTGTACTTATTACATATAGTTTCATAGTTATTTAAAATCCTCGAGTCAGTTGAAACGTAAAAAGTTTTATAAGGTGTTTCTGTGATAAGTCTGTTAACATTAGAAAAATATTCTACTTACCTAAGTCCTACCTAGAAATGGAAAAACATTAGTTGCGCAAATACTCTTATCTATTACTAACACACTGCATAGGATAATGCTATCAGCATTCTCGAATCCCCCAATCATTTTAAAACCCCCGCCACGTAAAAGAACCATTTCCAATCCTAAAACAAACTATTTTTACTATTTCCCAAATGTACGTAATCTCTATCCCCAATATAAGTAGAATAAGCTCTCATTAGTCAGACATCCACCTCGCAATAACCTCCCACGCGACCAAACCCACACAAACCCCACCGAAAATACAACAAAAGTCATTCAACATTCAGCAGTCCCTTAAATCCCTGTTCATAGCAACCATAACACCGATAAATCGACAAGACACAAAATGGAGCAGGTTACTCGACAGTATTTTTCGAATCCCCCGAAAATTTCTGCGCCACCTCTAATCAGTGGACATCTACTGTGCCGAAGCGATTGAGCATCGATTTTCCTTTGGCACGTAATTTATAATACCGGAGAAACCAGTTTAAAGATTGTCCAATTTCAAATTAAAATGTCCCCGATCGTGGTGCCTTCGGCCGCGAACGGGCCGCGCGCAACACAACATCGTGTACGTTCTGGTTTAACACTCGAATATCTACATAAACAGGTAGCCAGGAGAGAAATTCATACAGAGTAGTCACGTAGGTAGATGTATGTAAGCCGATATGTACGCCACGGTACGGCCGGGACCGTTTTTCTTCCACTGACAGATCGCTACCGTTCGTTTAGAAACGTGTACCGCGATAAACCCGAGGATATACCTTTCAGTGGCGTTCGTGTTCTGTCATTTCCAGATGAAAATGTCTCTTGATATGTTAATTGAACGTAGGTGGTAATTAGGGGGACATTAACCGCGAGCTATCTACACAGGCTCATTATGATAATGGAACACAGTCGTTGAATTAATAATTCTTTTTGGCCGTCAGCGTTGTGACGTACCGAGTGGACAGGGGCGATAGCACGCCCGGGACAGAACATTTCTCACGGGGCGCGCTTAAAATATGGCGAGCAATACCGATACGTGTAATAAATGGTGTTAGATTCTAGCATACTGTTGTTGAGTGCAGCGGTCGTTCGTTTATTTTTCTTGACACCTCAGAGTTATTGGGAGAGAATTTTAAACCTCGCAATGCTGAACTTAAGCGGTAGAGTGCAATTGGCAAAACAAGTATTAATTTACCTACAGTGGCGGACGAATGAAAGTTTACAACTTTTAAAATTGCATTACTTTTTTAGAACTGGTCCAAACGATATGAGTTTCTTTTAGAAGCTAGAAAGTTTAGATTGCTACGTGACGTGTTTCGTCGTTTTGGAAGAAAGCAATTGGTGGGAATAGCAAAATAAATAGTAAATGTCGTTTTTTAACCTTTTTTTTGAAAGCCTGTAATGACAATTCAAAAAACCAGTTTCTGGATTGAAAATTTCATCCAAATCGGTTAATGTTACTCTCAGCTATAAACCCCTGAAGATCGCGGAATAAGGTCGAAAATCGTTGATTTCGGGAATTTCGCGATTTTCGACCTTATTCTCCGATCTTTAAGCGTTTATAGCTCAGAGCAACGTTAACCGATTTTGATGAAATTTTCAATCTACAAACCGATTTTTTCAATTTCATTATAGGCTCACAAAAAAGTTTAAAAACGACATTAACTATTTTTTTTGCTATTCCGGCCAATTGCAATTTTTTCAAAACGACGAAACTCGTCACTTAGCAATCTAATCCCTCTAGCTTCTAAAAAAAAAAACGAAAATTCCCGAAATCAACGATTTTCGACCTTATTCTGTGATCTTTAAGCGTTTATAGCTCAGAGCAACGTTAACCGATTTTGATAAAATTTTCAATCTACAAACCGATTTTTTCAATTTTCATTATAGGCTCACAAAAAAGTAAAAACGACATTAACTATTTTTTTTGCTATTCCGACTTGCATTTTTTCAAAACGAAGTAACACGTCACTTAGCAATCTAAAGCTTCCAGCTTCTCAAAAAAACTCACATCCTTTGGACCAATTCCAAAAAAATTATACGATTTTAAAAATTATAAACTTTCTCTCGTCCGCCACTGTATATTTTGGTTCCTTTTTTTTAGTACTAACAATGAGTGCATATATTCTAAAAAAAATCCTTTTTCCATTACTTTCACAGGATATCAGCAATTGAATTCCTCAGAGTTACAGTACCTACTTAAACATGTAGTACTCTGAACCGTTTCAAGGCTCAATGAATCTAAACGCTCTCTTTGAAACCTTTACCTGCCACAATACAAAAGCGAGTTCCATTCTTCTCTACCCTTACCAGCACGATCTTTTCCACCCAGCAATATCCAAACCTATGTACTTTCACAACTCTTCTCTCTCCATACCACTGCAAAGAATCCTCAACTCTTCCCAGCGCAAAAGATCCTCAATCACAGAAAACTCTTCACTTCGTAGAAGCTACCACTTTGCGCCAAGTCGTCCAAAGACACGCCGTAGCATCCGCGTTTTTGTCCCCGTTGGCCCTCGTTTCCCTCTTCCTACGATCGATATGATCGAGTCCCGAGCCATCACTCACGTTTCCTACGTGGCGGTTCAATAAGCCCCCGGCTTAAACGTCGTGTTACCACATATTCCCGACTAGTTAAGGCTAACCCGTATCCTACACGCCGCCAACAACGAGGGGACGAGGAAGAACGAGGCTGGCGAGCGGGACGGGGCCACGCGAGGGGAGGGAAGAAGGAAGGGTCGTGACACGTACATATACGTGTGTACCAGGCACACGCGCGTTCGCTATATCGACAGCCGATTGCCGTAGCCAGGCCGCAATCAACGTCTTATTGGTCCCGCTGGCTGTCTTTGGCTATAATTCTCGTTGCCCTTCTTCGGCCAAGACCGGTGAGCACTTCTTCCGGCTACCGTCGCTGATTCCTCATTAGCGTGCACGCTCGCGTTGACAAAGCTGAAAGTGATTCGGTAACGACCGCCCGTCCGTCAGCCAGATGCCTTCCGCCATGATGGGATGATTTTTTTTGTTGTTGTTTCAACGAGGAGTGGAGCCGGCAAAGCTTGGGAGCAGTTTGGTGATTGAAGGTGTTTGTGGGATGGAGATTGAAGACGGTTTGAATTCGAGGTGTTTTATTAAAATTGTTGTTGGTTTGAGGATGGGTTAGGTTTATTTAGGTGTGAAGGTAGGTGATATTGTTTTTTCAGAACGTTAAGGTAAATGTCCCAATACCTGGACACTAGTGCAAATAATGCTGATTATTACGCTTAATATTTGCTTTATCCATAAAAGAATAATTTTATTCAATTACCCAAATATTTAATAAAATGTATTCACATACATATTTTTCTTAGTAAACTTGTGACACTCGTAATAAAAATACATTTTCTTGAACCCTCTGGTTTACACCATTTTAGTATTGCCGTTAGCTGAATTGCTAAAGAGTCTTTACTTTTTCTTAAGCGAATATTATTAATAATGTTTAGTATATTGGTACAACTAATACATTTATAGGAAAATGGTACCTTGTAGTATTATTAGAACGGCCCTAAACCTGACCATGTGTGCAGACTATAAAATAAGTAGATACGAGTTATTGTTGACACAATATTAAAATCATTATTTAACACCTTAGCAATTATTACTTTGTATTCTTGTTATCTTGTTTTAATGATAATATTCAATTCAATATTCATGTGTAAAATTCGCGTGTCACACACGAATACACGTAACCTTAAAATTAGTCATTCAATAATAGATTGTTTTTACTCAAGTTTCTTTACTGATTTGAATAAATTACTTATACAGAAAAAATATGCCAATAGGAAAAACTATTGTGTTGCATTTTTTATTTAATTTCCCTAGAAAACATTCAAATTGCTGATGTTTCATCATGTGCCCAGATAATGGGACAGTAAAATCCGGCGTCACCGGGACATACTAGTTAAGCCGTCCAGGTATTGGACCATTGTAAGGACTATGAATTTTCAATATTTTACAAAATTATTCAATCCAATAACGTGTTGGTTTTTTTTTCATGATAAAGTACACGCAGTGCCCCATGTAATTGTAAAATCGTTTTTATATAAATCCACCTGTATAATGTCCAGGTATTGGGACATTTACCTTACATGTCTGGTTGAGGATGAGACATGTTGAAGTTTGATGTAAAAATGGAGTAACTGATCGGAGACATTTGGAAATTTCATTGAAGTTGAGAGGAGCCATTCATCACTCGTTATCAGATGCTTCGCGCTAATTCATCATTAACGACTGACAAAATTAATTATACGCTATTCTACCTTGAGGACGGGAGTTTTTGTCTTTTTAACGAGAGTCGCTGGAAACTGTTCCCTTCTTATCAGATTCATTGTACATTTCCGAAGTGATCGATCAGCGTGTTGCGGGGAGGTTTTTCCATCGGCTCCTAAACTGGTTTCGGATCGATCAGCCAATCCTCGGCGCAGTTGTCGACCAAGTTGAGACATTCGCGTTATCCTAATTACGGAGCCTCGTTGCTGAGTCTCTTAATCAGGCTTTCTCGAATTCTTTTTAAGTTCGCCTAGCTGAGTAGCAGAAACGCTAGACACCAGTATTGTTTTCATGAAATTTATCGAGACCCCGAGAAACTGGTTGAAGACACTCAGAATGCATTATGTAGCTAAAGTTATAAAGCCACTTGATATAAAAGTTGATGCGTTTTAAGAAGAATATTAAATAGTATACGTGTCCTATTTATATGTAGATGAAGATTCTTTAAGCACAAGATTATCATTATTTGGATAGTATAGCCATCCATTTTTTCATGCGGTGTTATAGCTTCAGAAAAGGTGAAGACAGAAATCTACATGAGTTGATATTATTCTGCTAATTAATGCAGTGCATGAGGAATAAATTATTCTCAATGCTGATAGTCGAAAGATGGTTCTCCAGCCTGAGACAAGAATTTCTTTAAAAGCTTTCCACTGTTTCAGAAAATAATCTATACTTAACATAAGTTACTTTTGTCCTTCTTAAAAGTTACATTTGAAAAGTACTGACGAGCTTCGATTATATTATCTAAAACGCTGCCACTTAGAAAACTGGCATATCCTCTGTATAATATCACAATTACACAAACTATAAATTCATACACAGAGAGTACCTATACAAATTAATTAAAAGAAATAGTTATCTGCAAATAATAGAAATGTCATTATTTACAATAAGAAACTGAAGCCCACGGAACAATACTCTCTTGAAAATTTTTCAATTACAATTTCTCTGTATCATTAATAGCTTCGACATTATTTAAATGATCCATAAAAGTGGGACATACTCTGTTGATCGTTTCAGAAAATTTTCTGTAACACAAGCGTGGGTGTCTAGACGATATCGACCAGCGTATCGACTGATCTCTATCCAGCTCGTTGGGACATAACTAATTATAGCTCGTTATAGGTCAATGCTTAATTACACCGCGGGCGAGATTCCACCTCTGCTTTCGGCCTTATCGATCCCTCGATCTGAGACACGGCAACAGGTTCTCCACGGGACTGGTTTGATTTTACCATAACTTCTGATCCGAATATCCGCGGAGCCTGTTGACCTTTTCTTGGCGTGTCACAAATCGTGCCGCAGAATTTGCCAGCTCCCATTTAAGTGTCGGCGAGTCTAGCGCCTTGTTAGCTCGCGGTGTGTAATTGCTTTCTGCGATCAGCAGGAGTATCGTTTCCCCCGAGAACGATAGATGGTACGCAGCTTCTGTTTCACTTAACGAAAGTGAGAGGATGATTAATTTGCTGGGCACTGTCTCAAATGATCACATTTATCTGCTTGCTTCCGAATATAGATATCTGAAAACGAGGAATTTGGATAGATAGTAGGGCTGTAACGAATATTCTAATAATCTAAGTATTTGAATATCAGAGAATTGCAGATTCGAATATTCGAATAATTAGGAGTGTTCGAATATTCCAGTATTCGAATAGTTAGGAGTGTTCGAATAATTAGGAGTGTTTGAATATTCGATTATTCAAATAATTAGGAGTATTCGAATATTCTATTATTCGAATAATTAGAAGTATTCGAATATTCGATTGTTCGAATAATTAGGAGTGTTCAAATATTCGATTATTCGAATAATTAGGAGTGTTCGAATATTCGATTATTCGAATAATTAGGAGTGTTCAAATATTCGATTATTCGAATAATTAAGAGTATTCGAATATTCGAATAATAATTAGGAGTATTTGAATATGGGATTATTCGAATAATTAGGAGTGTTCGAATATTCGATTATTCGAATAATTAGGAGTGTTCAAATATTCGAATAATTAGGAGTGTTCAAATATTCGAATAATTAGGAGTGTTCAAATATTCGGTTATTCGAATAATTAGGAGTGTTCGAATATTCGATTATTCGAATAATTAGGAGTGTTCAAATATTCTATTATTCGAATAATTAGGAGTATTCGAATATTCGAATAATTGCAGCTCTAATAGATGGGACTGGTAATTAGCTCGCTTGCTAAATGTGGGAACTTTATGAATTGCTCTTGATTGAATTTACGTAGTATGATATAATTAATTTCTTCTGAGACTATAATAATTATTCGTTGATTAAACACAGCTGCAATGTTGCCTTAAGATTCTTTAAAGGAAATATCTATTGTGTCAGTAGTCTCGTTTTTACATTCACTGTTAAAAGGACAAAGAGGGATAAATTATGTAAGGTTCAGTAACCACCGGATCAAACGCTCCACTTATATGTAAATGAGGTATTAACGATTTACGCGAGCCAGATTTCCATCGTGCTGGCGCACGGTGTCGCTCGTTTTCCACGTTTTCACACGGAGAAGGGGGAAAAATGCGTTTCCTCGGCGAGGCAAATAAACATGTGCAGACCCACGACTCGATAATATTGCACGACATGTGTTTAGAGAACAATTCCCCTTAGAGCCCGCAGTAGGAAGCGAGTGCACCGTGGTATCAGCATTAAACTAGTGCACCATTGTAGAAACATGTGCATAAAACAGTGGGCACCGATCCTTAAAAGGAACGTCCTTGCATTGCACAGTAGCGTGCACAGATGCACGCTCTTGCTTTCATGAAATTCTTCGTCGCGATTCTCTACCCCTAAACATCTCCAGTCCCATCTTTCCCGCAGTAGTTGCCGTTGTAGGTGCATGCTTCAGATTAAGTTACTGCTGATACTTGCTTGAAATAGTGGCACAGATATCTGTATCCCCTTAGATGCAGCTGGAGCTGTTTAGATTTTCACTTTTTCCTCGCTCACGAATGCCTGAGATCCCTCGAACAAGTAGAATTATTCTTCCCCTTGAAAGTGCAAGAAGCTTCTCAGGTTTCCCTCCAACAGGATTTACAATTTATCTTAATTGCATTTTATTTCCAATTCCTATCCAGCAGGAGCTCAGTAAATTTTTATATTTAATTTAGATATCTCAGGCCACACTGTTATAAATTTTCTAATTTTTATATCGAAGATTGGAATATAATTAACTTCCAGAGTACCTACTCAATTTTCTGGCAGAAACTTTTTCTGAAATTACTATTATTCTTTTAGAAATACAATTTCTCCTGACAACATTTCAGTGATATCATTCTCCATTAACACAGACTTCCTGAAATGTTTTCTAGAAGTTAAACTAAATGTATAAATCAATGAAATATAGATTTAATTAAATTTATTAGAAATATGGTGAAATATTTTTTATTAAATATATTCATTTTTAGTGAAGTAAAATTTGTTAAATTTTTTACTAAACTAGGATTAGGTAATAAAAATAATTTCTGTTGATTTGGTCATTAAATGTTAATCAATAGTAGTTTTTCTGTAGCAAAATTCTATATAAAAGGAACTACATATAAAATTCCAAAAGTGACGTCCTTGACTGGCAAGCAGCAGAGTCCGGTCTCCATTTCACGTGATTTCTTATCCGCGTCGCTTCGCCAGAGACATCTCCAGTTGCCAGCAGTGGCACGCGCAGCAATAGACACACCTATGCCCATTTTCCGCAAATAGATTCACCTCGCCTCGTTCCACACGTATCTCGTTATCATTTAAGGATGATTACAAAACGCGACGAGGCTCGCGGGCCCCTTGAGCGGGCGATTGCGCAATGATGAGGCCTGAAATCACTGAACGGACGCGGCTGTTTCAGATTCTCTTCCCTCCAATCTATTCGACGATAGTTCTATGACCTGCTCCGCTCATTCCGCGTAATACTCTCTTCCACTTGGAGACCTGATGAATGGCCAGCGCTCGTCTTTTCACATCATCCTCCCGCAAGATCTGATCCTCCCCCGGCTCTTTCTCGGATGACAGATCTGGGTTGCTAGAAACTAGGAGTTACGTCACCATCGTTCTTCATAATCACTTCTTCGTGTGCCTCGTTCCCTTTCTTGCTGAACATTCACGGCAGGTACAAAGAAAGCTCCAAGGTTGGCGTAGCTTCACTTTTGTCCTCCGATGCAAACTCCCCGCGCAATCAATCACAGCAGCTGAAAGTCCTCTGCGAACATCATTCTGTTAGAATTCGATGATTTCACTTTGCAGTGTGTTACTCTTGCTAAACACTCCGGGCAACCAAGAGCCTCGACTAGTCAAAGACTCTGACCCATAACAAGCGCGCGTTGCCCACGGGGGTGTTGCTCGCACGCGGCATTTTCATCTTTCTGTCTCGGTTGACGGTAATCCCCGTAGATCATCGTCAAGGAAGCACAGCCGCCCGTCGATCCTCCGCGAACTCTTTACGCCTTTCTCCGCGCTGCGCTGGCAACACGATCATTAACCGCTGCTCTTAAAAGGTACGCGTCTCTTCGTACGAACCAGTTTAATTGGGCTCCAACGAGCGAAATTCACCGAAGGGATACGGCTCTTCTGATTCCTGCCTATCCTTAATTGCCCCGTGATCTATTCTCCTCAACGAGCACAATATTTACACGCAACCAGGCAACGTGTCATCCATCCTGGCGTCGCCTCGTCTAGTAGAACCTAGAAGAAGCATAAAATCGAGGCTTCATCGGCAAACCAGTTATCGAATCCTCAGTCGCACAAAGACACCCGGAGACAAAACCTCGCTTCCACTTTTACCTGGACGCACGAACAGGCCAGCCTCGGCTGCCCCTCGGCAAAAAACGCGGAGCATTAAGGAAGAAAGGGGGTACGGAAAGGGGGGACAGGGAACTTTCTCGAGAGGGGTCTCTCGTTTCCATCATCGTCTCGTTAAAACCCATCGATCGACCGGTAGCGTCCGAGCGGCTGGTCCCGTGACGCGCTGGAAATGCGGTAAACGAACAGCCGCTGCCTTTAAAGGGCCGTTGTTCCCCGTCTCCGTCGGTTGCCGGCCGCGTAGCTGCACGTCGCTCGTCTCTGTCCGTCTATCGGCAAGGTATCTCCGGTGCCCCGGTTGAAGTCCCTTCGGCCGCGCGGTGGCACGTCTCCGGCCGCCTCTAAAGTCGGACGTCATAGACAGCCAGTGGTATCTTTATCGAATCGATTCGGCTGACAAACTGGAGGATACCGCAAGACGAATAGCCGATCTGCATGAGCTATGGAGTCGTGTGCATTGCGATTAGTCAGGGGACTCGAAGACCTCGTGCTCTAATGGGCATCGTTAGCCGTTCACGTAAAGGAGAGGAGCGTGTCGGTACGCGAGGAGACAGCCAGCGTCTAGCCTAACCTGGCCAAACGACCAACGCAGGAGACGCGAGAGTCAGCCAGCTACTGCCTTGATGAACGGGTCGGCTAGACGGTGGTGCCCCGATGTGGAACGGTACGCGTGTACGTTCGTGCCGATCTACTTGTTCAGGGTGTCCCAGCTAATCGTCCCACGATCGTCATCTTCGCTCGCCTACCCCTTTCCCAGAACCTCGGGATATGGGAACGGGGCATTGGTCTCCGGCGCGGTCGCGTCCTCGAGGTATACCGTGTTGCGTTTTTAGTGATCACTCCGCGGATTGAACCGGCAGGCTAATTAACCCTTTAAGGGGAGATTCTTGCGAGCTCGTTCGGTAATTGGGGAGTGATGTTGGATGTTTGGCAGATGTGGGATCTGATGGGAGGCTCTTGACAGCTTGTGATGCAGGTAGGGGTATTTGGTTGTCGGTACGCTCGTACATTGTGTTTCCTTGAAGTAGTCTTGAGGTTAAGAAGGGTTATGGTAAATGACTTGGAGGATGTTATTAGGGTGTTGTTTTTCTGAAAGAAGAGAAATCAATTCTGTAAATTGAGACTTTTATCTGGAGCTACTATTGCTAACTGTGATAGAGTTCCGTGGATTGATCACGTGTTGTTGAATATGGATCTGCTTACAATTTGCCTCGAAGAACGTTCGTCGCCAAGATTAAAATCATTTCGGCTAAATTTTTATACAGTATTCGGTCCAAAAACAAGACACGAGTTTTAAAGCTGCTTTTGTTGCAGACTTCTCCATCTGGTATTTGTACAAAATGCAATGCTTAAGGTCAGGAGGCCGAAAAGAGGCGAATTTTTTTTAAATCATTTTTTTGCATTTGAAGAACATTCGGTAATTTTTTTTAGAAAATATTTACGTTTATAATTAAAATACAACCACACCCAAGAGGCCTTTTTGGCATTCAGTATATTTTTATATAAAAACTAAGCCCGCAAAATTTCAAAAAGATTGCTGTAATTTTTGAGATTTCTTGCTCACCGTTTTTAAAAGGCTTCTCGGATGTCAATGTATTTTTATTATAAACATAAATATTTGTCAACAAAAAATTACCAAATGTTCTTTAAATGTTGCTCTTTCAAGCACAAAAAGTTCTGTAAAAATATATGCTTCTGCTTTCTAAAAAAAAATTCACAAACCTTCGCCCTTTTTCGGCCTCCTTACTATGTATAACCCCTTAATCCTCAACAGCAAATACTTTTTTCCAGCAATATCACAGCGCCCTTTCATAGCTTACACTTCAACGGTTAAAATAAGTATACACTTGACCTGCCAGCTACTTATAAAAATCCCCCAATGGGGCTGTAAACGTACAAGTAAAATCTAGCGACAGAACTTTCCCCTCAACCTAATAAAATTTCTGTGACACCATTGGTTATATCAGATATCAGTATCTAGGTTACGTCATTACTGGCTAACATTAGAAAAGTAACTGCAACCATTATCTGGCAACTGCCTCATTAGTGCCGGCAGTGAAGATTCTACTACACTGATAACGCCCAACTCGAACTTGAATCTATCAACATATATTCAAATGAACATCCCCAGCAGCTTAAAAATCCCAGTCACATCCAAGAGCCTTCAGCGACGAGAGCCTTTTGGCAACCCGCAGCTGGTATTTCATCCACGTTCACACATCTTCCATCTGTCTTAATCCACCTCTGCCCCTGCCAGCCGAATATGCCCATAACACCGATCACGAGCAACAAAACCGTCTCCTCCGAAGAAGCTCCCGCAGCATCTCGTCTGCATGGCCAGCATCCCAGAAACGATGGCCCCATCTTCCTCCGTTCTATCTTCCTTCTCCGCGGCCGGCCTCTCGTTCCTTCCTCTCGCCAGCGGACTTCTCGTTACGAGCCGGAGGAACAGAAGTGGGTCGTGGCACGGGCGCGGTAGCCAGTCACGGCGAAGGTGAAGTTAGGTGGGGTACACACGATCCCATTCCTTCCACCAGGGTAATGATAATTAATCCACCTGGGGACCGCTCCTTTCAGCCGGACCTTGGTGGTCAGCGTCGGAGGCGCCTGAGGTCAGCCACGAGAGAAGAAGTCTTCCTTCCCCCGCCTTCCTTTTCCTCGACCACCGTGCCTCCTCTGGATTCCTCTTTTTCTTCCCATTAACCAATTAATAACGTCACCTACTACGGCGTTACCGTTCCGGTTCTCCTCCCTGTGTTGACCCTGGCGAACGGTACCTGCAAACAGACTCAGGTTCGAAGAACCCTGCCGCTCGCTCGGGCTAGCTGATTATAACCCTGGGGGACAGAGTCACCAGGAACACGATTTCACGAGGAGCCACTTGGCCTGGTTATTTAATGAGAATATTTAATGGACCGTCGAGTTTTTAAACGGCTGATTAACGAGTCCTTTGAGCTGCCCCCTGCGGAGCAGTTGTCTTTCGCTGGAGTTCTTCTGCTGGGACTTGGGGTTATTGTTGTTCCGCATAGATTTGTTACTGTGAAAGTTCGAGGACCGGTGAATTTTGGAATTTATCGGGGGATCCTAGCGTTTACTGTTGTGGGACGGTGGAAGTTTGAAATGTCTTATGAAATATTTTAACTTCGGGCTTTTGCAAATAGGGCTGATGGGTATATCCTGATAGTTATCAGTATTTGTTGGTGGAAGTCTGAGGTTTCGATGTTTTGTGGGATTTGTTGGGAAATTCTAAGATTAACAGGTCTTCGAATTTTTACAGTAATATATTTGCACATTTTCTGCCCCTTTTGGTTCCTTTTTTAAATGGATGCTGTTGCTTTTAAAAGAGTGGCTTGGAAATACCACCTGTGATCCACAGAACTTTCTTTCTTGTTTTCGTCTTAAGGGGGTTTTCTATGTAGTTTGGGACGTTCTTTTTCAAGGCTTTTTTAGAATTTTTAAAAGTACTGAAATCGACTTCACTGCTGTTGTTTTTTTTGTAAATTGACGAAATTTCTCTTACAATTGTTAGTTTTCCTTTTGTTGAATATTACTTCACCTCGGGCCAACCTCAGCTTCATTAGATTGAACGATTGAAAGCGCACCCAAGACGACTATTTCGCAGGGCAGATCGTGCTGATTAGTCGACTCGTTGAATGTAATCGAGATAGCCTTCTCTTGCTGCTGTTAAAGGACGTATTTCTTCTTGCTGCAACCAATTTCAGTATGTAAGATGCATTTAAGATAGAGATCGTGTCATTGCAAAGATAAGCCTCTCGGTTTTTTTTCACATGTGCTAGGATCACTCTCGTCTTGCCTGTATCCTAACACTGGCAATATCACATTCCCTTCTTGGAATTCTCTGCAATTGTGTACTCTCATTGTAGTTCCCTTAAGCAACAATATCAAACTTTTAAGTCAGTGAACGAGTTAATACAATGACTCCATTCAGAATTCTTGCGTAATACCACCCTGACACTTGACCACAATGAAATATCTCTGTTCACTATAAAATATTTCAGTTATCCAAAAACCATTTCTTTTGTGCTGCAACTAATCCTCATTTGTTTCTACATTAAGGTAGTTCCTAACCAACTATGTTAGTCAAATTAAAGTTGAGTAATAAACGATAAATATAACGTAGTCTCATACTATAGAAATAATAATAATATTTTTTACCACCATGTATATATATTTTAAAAAGTTCAATGTTAATATAAATAATTGTAATACGAAAATAGAATATTAAATTGGTTAGGGTAGTGAATTGGAGCTGCAGATCTGACAACGACGCATACTTTCGGAGCGTCTTTTATAACCAAAATGTTAGAAAAAATGTTCATATCAATTTGGAGCGCGTTCGCTATTTAAATGTCTGAACATATCGATTGTGCGACGTTGCCACGTTGACTGCTCTACGTAATTTTTCAAAAATTTGCTCGTAAACTTATTTTGTATAGCCATTTACGAAGAAACCATGTGGTCAGTTTCGCAGAAATTAATAAATTCATTTTGTGACATTTCGATGTCATTTTGCGCCAATTTTCCTTCACTTCTTGAATATAGTTTTCCTGTTTCAGAAGAAAAACTGAAACTATAACCCCCTTTTTCCGACTCTGCCATATGCCACTGTGTTAACCCTCGGTTGTCACACTCGGTCAAATTGACCCTGCAATTTTTGAAGCAAAACACTTTTTGTCGGAATTCTTATTACTTCAATTTTTGTTTAAGCATGATGACACTTTAAATGTCAACTTTCAACGATGGGCATATATTCTACAATGTTCAAACTTTATCTCAAAATTTTTTAGACTTAATTTAACAGATAGTTTTTAAGTAACAACTGATTGAAAATTGGCAGGGTCAAATTAACCCTGTGTGACAACGACGTTCGAAAAAGTAGGTGTGACAACCGAGGGTTAAAATGCATAAACTTTAATTAACAATTTCTCGACAACTATGTGGCAAATCGATTTTAAACTTTGTACAAGGATTTCTTGTGTTCGAAATTAGTTTCGAACGAAATTTAAAAGAATTCTTGAATTTAGTAGAATATTCAGGAACTACTTTAATCTGACATTTTTCAACACCGTACGCGAAACATCGTGCATGAAAAATGTCTGCTCTCTCTTCTCGCTCTGCCACTCTTTCCATTATTATGCTTGCATAAGTTCACCGTAACACTTGAACCATGAAGAAATAACGTGGCCCGATAAACTTCGAACGATAAGCGCGCGCAGATAGCGAGCGGGCAATTATAAACCGCGGGCGGATTTTTTTCGAACGCAGAGCGGAAACAATGGATCTTTTCAAGACGGCTGGGTCTGACGCAACACTTTTATTCACCGAGGCTCACCTCTTGAACCCAGCAACGTCGTGAAACGTGAGTCCAGCCCCGGCTAGCCAACGTTACCGCAATTAACCGAAATTCCATTCCGCGGTCCGCTTTCTTTCGTTTCCAATAAACAATTTCCTCGGACCCCCGGCTTCCGCGAGATACGCTCCGCCGAGGCACCCGCGAGCCGCCGCGGCGCGGGGAATTTTAACAAGATTATTACGCTCGTTTCGTGCTCTTTCGCCCGTTTTATCTTCCATCATCTGAATGCACCGGCTCGGCCTGCACGAGGTTGCATAAACGCGCGGCGCACCGAGCGCGACAAACGACGCTCGTACGATCGACCACCGTCGATTGCAATTTAACAAACAATTAATTTCAATGAATGCGCCGAATGAAGTCGTTACGATGGAATCGAATCCGGCCCCGGTAATGGGGGTCTGGATCACTTCGTGATCGCGTGAAATTTGTTTGAAAGGCAATCGAGGCCTGGGTGGTAGACCCTGATGTGTTTGAAATATATCTGCCGAAGTGTGTTCTTTTGTGGAGTAGGGTTTAGGAATTTATATTTGCTAGGTGCTTGTGAATTTTTGGGAGCTTCTTGGGGATGGAAAATGTGTAGGAATTTAGCAGAGATGGGCAAAATTTTTATTTAAATAAAATTTCGAATAACGAATCAAAGTTGAAAAATTATTATTATTATTATTATTATTATCATTATCATTATCATTATCATTATCATTATCATTATCATTATCATTATCATTATCATTATCATTATCATTATCATTATCATTATCATTATCATTATCATTATCATTATCATTATCATTATCATTATCATTATCATTATCATTATCATTATCATTATCATTATCATTATCATTATCATTATCATTATCATTATCATTATCATTATCATTATCATTATCATTATCATTATCATTATCATTATCATTATCATTATCATTATCATTATCATTATCATTATCATTATCATTATCATTATCATTATCATTATCATTATCATTATCATTATCATTATCATTATCATTATCATTATCATTATCATTATCATTATCATTATCATTATCATTATCATTATCATTATCATTATCATTATCATTATCATTATCATTATCATTATCATTATCATTATCATTATCATTATCATTATCACTATCACTATCACTATCACTATCACTATCACTATCACTATCACTATCACTATCACTATCACTATCACTATCACTATCACTATCACTATCACTATCACTATCACTATCACTATCACTATCACTATCACTATCACTATCACTATCACTATCACTATCACTATCACTATCACTATCACTATCACTATCACTATCACTATCACTACCACTACCACTACCACTACCACTACCACTACCACTACCACTACCACTACCACTACCACTACCACTACCACTACCACTACCACTACCACTACCACTACCACTACCACTACCACTACCACTACCACTACCACTACCACTACCACTACCACTACCACTACCACTACCACTACCACTACCACTACCACTACCACTACCACTACCACTACCACTACCACTACCACTACCACTACCACTACCACTACCACTACCACTACCACTACCACTACCACTACCACTACCACTACCACTACCACTACCACTACCACTACCACTACCACTACCACTACCACTACCACTACCACTACCACTACCACTACCACTACCACTACCACTACCACTACCACTACCACTACCACTACCACTACCACTACCACTACCACTACCACTACCACTACCACTACCACTACCACTACCACTACCACTACCACTACCACTACCACTACCACTACCACTACCACTACCACTACCACTACCACTACCACTACCACTACCACTACCACTACCACTACCACTACCACTACCACTACCACTACCACTACCACTACCACTACCACTACCACTACCACTACCACTACCATTACCATTACCATTACCATTATCATTATCATTATCATTATCATTATCATTATCATTATTATTATTATTATTATTATTATTATTAGCGAAAAAAACCCATTGTAAATTATTCGTCATGTGTCGAATAAAGTTAATGTTGCAGTTACAGCTAAAGTTAAAGTTAAACAATTTATTCGACGCTGAAGTTGAAACTCTCAACGATTAAAAAAATTAACTTTATTCGTCGAACAAATTCTCGTCGAATAAAAAAATTAACTTTATTCGTCGAACAAATTCTCGTCGAATAAAAAAATTAACTTTATTCGTCGAACAAATTCTCGTCGAATAAAAAAATTAACTTTGTTCGTCGAATCTAAAGTTAAAGTGACTTTTATTTGATCCTTATTTAAATAATTTTTTATTTAGTTAATGCTCAACTCTAGAATTTAGCAATATCACAGAGGATACTTTAGAAAGTCAATATAAAACCAGCGTTGATGATAATTTATAATTGAAGAGTCCTCATAGGAAACACTCTAAGTGGCAGAGATCAAATTCAATGCCACAGTATTGCCATTGGCGCGTAGAAATTTTCCGATAAAACTTTTATTTCTTTTAATTTTGGTACTCGCAGTGTTTTCTACAAGGCCTCTTCAATTCCTCGTTCTCGAATGAAAATGATTAAAAAGTGCCGCTTGCTTTCTCAAGAGGCCAGCAAGTTCCACTGCAACTGAAGCATGGAACAAGAGATACGACTAATCGACGCGCGCCATAAAGCTGATTCATTACCTCCAGGAGGATGCACGCGCGTGCACCCACATCCACTCGAGTGAAAAGAATGCCGCGGGTGCAAGGGGTTAACAAATTGTTCGCTGATCGCGCAACCGTCCAACCCCTTGCGCCCGTTCCCCCAGAGTCTGTCGCAATCCGGAGACGATGGTAGCGCGGGTCGCGCGACAAGCGACGCTGCGCTCGCCACGCTGGTAGTGCAGATTGTCATAAGCGAGAGGAGACGTAGCGAGCTCGTGGACCGAATAGACGTGCTCTCCGCCTCCGAGTGTGCCCAAGATTTATTGCCCCCCTGGATGTGTCGGGCCGCGAGAGTTGCAGACTTTCCCTGGGAGACGTAACCAGACCGCTGAGCCAGCCACTAGATATGCTCTCCGTTTCATCTTCCTCGTCCCCCCTTTCCTCGCCATCTCTAGCCACCTATATCACCTCTGTATCTCTTCTGCATTGTGCTCCCATGGTAGAACACGTACGAGTTCCCTGACAATCTTGGGGGTTAATCTTGAGGACATGGTGGCCGAGCAAGGTGACGTTTGGTCAGAGTTTGCTTCAGCTAATCATTGGAAGGTTGTGCGAATTTCACTGTCTGATTTTTGTTGCTTTGGGAGTTCAGATTAGAAGAACAGAGGTATTCTGAGTTAGCTTGGCTCTGTAGACCCGGTTTCTGCGAATGGAATGAAGTATACGCGTGTATCTGTACTTCTCCAAATTTGTATCCCAAAGGAATTCAGTATCTGAGTTTTGTTTTCGTAGAAGGAACTACAAGACGAGTAGTTTTGAATCTCGGGATTCCCCAGGGCTTGAGGCTTGCTTTAATGGTGATTATTCCTCACAAGCATGTCCTCAAGAGGGAAACTGGCGATCCCTGGGTACCCGAATTGGTTCATCAGTACTGAGACCGTGCAAGAAGCTTAAGGGGGATCCTTGTCTAACAGCCCCAAAAGTAACTGTTATTTAAGAATTTTTTGTTTAAAAACTGTTGGTCATATTGGATTAAACTCTTTTGGGATATAAGGAGGCATCTTTAATCTTGCAGAGAATATTTTGTTTATGTCGATCCTTCTTATTATTTATTAATTATGGTGGAATCTTGTCCACCTCTTCGATAATGTTACTGCTGTTGGCGGGATGTGCAGCACCTACCACAGTCAACTGATTGCAAACCAAATAGAAGTTTCTTAAAGTTAGATAGCTCACGCTGGAATTGGTCCACTTTAAAGAAAAGGAATTAAAAATTGAAAGAGTTATAATGTTTGAAAGATAAGAGGGATACTAAGAGGAGAAGAAGAAGGAGGGGAGTGAATTCGTATGGTTCTGGAAAAAAGAGAAAAAAAGAAGCCCAAGAAGAAGGAGAAAGTCAAAAAGCACAATCTTGAGTTAACAGTCCCAGAAACACTTACACGCACAGCACATGTAACCCCATTTTGAGGCCGAAAGGAAAAAATAAACCTATTTACTACTATAAAGTTTAAAAGAAAAAGTAAACTTTTTCCTCAGACAAATTTTTCCTATTATTCCTTACATTGGCGAAAAAAAGTATTATAAATTAAAATTTAGGGTCCAGTCCCAGCGTAAATTATTTAACTTTAAAAAAATTGTCTTCTGTTTGCAATCAGATGACTGTAACAGGTGCTACACCCGACGCCAACATCGTCGAAGAGCTTAACACGATTCCACAATAATTAATAAATAATAATCGACATAAAAAATTCGACTAGTTTAAAGTTACCTCCTTATATCCCAAAAGAGTTTAATGCAATATTAACAATAGTTTTTTAAAAGAATCCCCTCTTAATGGGGAGTTCCTTCAACAGTATCAACATTGCAATTCTTTCTAAAATCCGTGTGTGTCAGCCCACTGGAAGCTAGATTTTGAGGACTCATCCTCCTTCAATCCATGCACAAAAAAATTAAATAGCTCATACCCCATTAACTCTACAATCTTGCCAATTAGCAACACTATGAGCCTTGCAAGTCTTGCTGGAGAAATTACAAAGCTGAGCCCACTAGAATATTCACTTGTTTTTACTTAAACCTTGTCCAGCCTCTCTAAGAGGAATCACAAGTCTCATACTGTTGCTAACTAACAAGACTGGTCCAAAGTCTAACTGCCACGAAGTAAAGTGAAGACTTCTCGACCTGCAAAATCCTTCCAACCCAACGCATCACCCATCAGTGCAACAAACACCCTTTACATATCACCCTGGCTGTCTAATAAGCAGCAGATACGAGAACCCCGCTAAATAGAATAAAATTGACATTCCTGTTTGGCCCCTTCGTCATCTCCCAGCCTTAACGCCGAGCGCATGAGACGACCTGTATCCCCATCCACGCGAACAAGGCGAAACCGTCCGGAGCCCATTAGTATGAACACAATGAGGTAATCGTGACGGCGGCCCAGGCTCCGTTTGCGTGGATATACATCGGAGGAACGAATACGGTGACTCCGTGATTTAGAAACGTGGCAGAACACCGGGCCCCCGACCATGTCGAAATCGTAACACATGTTTGCGCCGCGAGAGCAAACGGGGGCGGGGGAGGGAGGGAGGGAGGGAGCCGCGCGGGGGGAGAAAGAAGGATGCCCTCCCAGAAACGTGTGCAGTTTGTCTCCGGGCACAGGCTAGGTCTGTATCTCCTATCCCCGGCGGATCGTGAGCTCGTGATCACGCCGCCGCCTCCTCAGCCAGCGGCTTGATAAAACGCGTCATTGCTCGTGCACACCTCCGTGAATCTTAGGGGGTGATCGTGGGTAATTTAGAAAGCGAGGATGATGATGCATCGCCGGCTGAGATTTTTCAATTAGCAGCCACGGTTTTGTGGGAAATTTATACCGTTCCAGGGTCCGCGTTATTGCCGGAACGTGCCTTGGCTGGCTGTTTGGAGTAGTCCTTCAGAGGTCTGCTTGATTAACGGCGTAGCATGTTGCGTTTGTCGGTCAGGAATCGCGGGGATTGCGGGTCCAGATGGGGGAAGGTGAACGGTGAAAGGGAGTGATGCTGTCGGGTTGTATGATATGTCGAACGAAATTTGGAAGAGGGTTCGCAGTGTTTGGGTTCAGAGACTGTGGCGATGATTGTTAGTAATCGTAGGGGTTTAGAATCTTCAGGGTAGATATTATTTGATTACCAATTCTTAGGAGGATATTGGCTTAGGTTATGAGCTGGAAGGTTGATCTTAAAAGTGTAAGGCAGAATTATGTTTAATTAGAAAATTGAAGGTGTTATCGACAACAGTTCAGCTCAAAGATATCATGAAAGATTCTTGCTTCGACCTATGAATATAAAACGTGCCCCATACCCCCAAAGAGTGACCCAAAAATGAGGCCTGTTTTAGCCTCTTTTTGAGCCCACGATTTTGGAACCGAATTTCATGCCAAATGATAGCTTATGATGAGACATCGATCACACTAAATTTTCAAGCTGAGGTGACAATTAGTTTCTGAGATATGGGAGGTCAAAGAAGTTAAAATTCATTAACGCGTCAATCCATACGCTTCGATGTACGGCCTTTTATGTCACTCCGATAATTTAAACAATTATTTCCAGGGGTTTTGCTGGCTTCTAACAACGAATTTGAACTTAGATACATACACTTCTTTTACCTCCCATATCTCAGAAACTAATTGTCACCTCAACTTGAAAATTTAGTGTGATTGATGACTGAAATTCAGTTCCAAAATCGTGGGCTCAAAAAGAGGCTATTTCTTGGGTCACTCTTTCTCTTAATTCGTTTGCAAATGACTGTAAGCTATTCCTCAGCACAACATATTACATGACACTCGCAATCCTCGCTGCGACCTCGCATTTCGTAATCCACCGACGTTCGTTCTTCGAGGTAAGTAGACGCATCCCTCGAAAGCTGGCAGCCAGAGATAATATCAGCTCCCTTCCTGGTGTAAAAGGCAGGAAGGAAGAATTCGTCTGGTTCTCAGGCTCGGCTAAAATGTGCAAAACGATCCTAGACGTTCCTTCCGGGCACGAAGCTCGGCCAAGATCGATCCTCGGCGCTCCCTCTGCCCCCTTCTCGCAGATCATCATCGGTGTTCTTATCTAAAGGGAACGGCGCGGCCATTTCCAAAAATAAATCACGCAACGGCGATCGTTAGGGCCTCCTACAAGCCGCGGGCGATCGAAAGAGAGAGAGAGAGAGAGAGAGAGAGAGAGAGAGAGAGAGAGAGAGAGAGAGAGAGAGAGAGAGGATCGAAGGGGCCTACGAAAAGGGCCGCGTAGCTCCGAGGGATTATGCAGGGCAGCGTGTGCTGGTGGATGGCTGGTAGTTACCCAACCCACAGAATACTTAGGAATACTCACGAGAATCCAAAACTCGTTTGGATTACCTGCGGCTCGATAACCGCGACTGGTCCTGCGGAAGCTTTTAAATCAGGCGAGGGCGGTTTTCGATGGATGGGGCGCTCGCGAGGTAGTAGTTTGCTCGGAGCTCTTGTTTGGTCTGGGCCTTCGCGAGGGCTGTTCAGCTTGAGAGACGGCCGCCGATCTTACTTCAGGGAAATCGAGCATGGTTCTCTCGATTATTAAGGGGACCATCCGGTTAACACACTCAAAAATAGGTGATTTTTATGATGAATTTTTTACAAGAAGGGGCTATAACATAACCTAAAAATGTTTTTAGCTATTCTTGAGACACTCGTCAGGCTACGGAAAAAAATTTTGTTTCATGTTTTCGGTTTTGGTGTATTTTCTACTTAGTTGCAGGAGTATTGCAGGAACGTTGCTGCAATATTGCGTTATTGCAGGTTCCATTGCAATATTGCAGGAACAATGCTGCAATAGTGCCGTGCGATATTTGAGTGGCAACGTTCTTGCAATATTGCAGGAATATTGCGCACACGTTGCCACTGCAATGTTCCGGTGGCAACGATCCTGCAATATTTCTGCAATATTGCGCACACATTGGCGTGTATTGTTACAGTGGAAACGCTGCAACAACATTCTGTAATATTGCACACACGTTGCCACTGCAATGTATACAGCACACTTCGTTGCTGAATCATTGCCGGAACGTTGCACGAGTACATATTTGTAATATTGCCGCAACTTTGCAAAAATACACACCTACGATATTGCGAAGGCGAACATAGGATTGAACCTGCAACGTCTCTGCAATGGTTTGGTGCAACATTGCAATCTTGCACCGCGTCGTTGCAGAGACGTTGCTGCAATGTTATGGTGCTATGTTGGTAGAGACACTATAATAGGAGTCTGGTCACGAGAAGGCCACTTTTGATTGGTCCGCCATTTTTGGTCTATTCCCGCTGATTTTTAAATCTGTCAATTATACTAATCTTAATTGTAACACATTTTTTAAAGAATATATGCTTGAAAGTTAATAAAAAACGTTTTTTGTCATAATATTCTAGTTGTTTGTAATATCTATTTATCTGAAAATGTGCATTTGGGTAGTAGAAATATAATGTATATATATTCATAGACACTTTCATAATATAACCTCTTTTTGACCACTTTTGATTGGCCCAAACATGGCGGACAGTGGCTCGTGGCCAGACTCTTGTTATAGTGTCTCTAGGCAGCGCTGCACTAAGCGCCACCTAGAAAATGCATCACGACCGAAAACACGAAACAAAATTCTTTTTTCGTACCCTAACGAGTGTATTAATAAAAGCCAAAAACATTTTTTAGGATATGTGGTAACCTCTTGTTGTAAAAAATTCATAAAAATCACCTATTTTTCGAGAGTTTTGACCGGCGGGTTCCCTTAATTTGGAAACTCGGAAGATACACTTGAGGGAAATGATATTCAATGTTACGTGTATTTAATTATATGGAGGTTATAATAAGTATATTCCTGGAGCATATTTTATAAAATAACTCTTCTGTGTCGGTTTTATGTCAGTTTTATCAAATTACCAATGAATGCGAGCTCTTGTCAGTTATTGTTTCTCTTATCGTCGCGTGTTCCCAATGTTCGCCTCGAATGAATCGGACAGAATGCGTGTTTTGCTGCCAACAATTAGTGTTTCCAAAGGTTGATTTATGCCTCTTGTCTCCCACTGGGACGCTGATTATTCATAACATTCAGACGCCTGCTTATCGCTCTGGCTTGGGTCTCCCGATCGCCAATCCATTCAGTAGCCTGTAAATTTGTTTGGAACTATCAATTAGATACATCCTACCACCGGCCCACGCTCGAGATCACAATATGTAATCAGAATACTACACCTCCGTACGTAGGATTAAATTATCCACTAGATAAACGCGGGCATAGCAACCAGATAAATCTTCTGCAACAGATTCCACTCCGCGCAGAATGCCACGGAGCACTCCTACGTGAGTTTCATTGAGTTCACAACAACGTTACCTTTAACAACACTAAACCAAGAGAAAGGATTATCCTTTTATCTTTGTACCTTCGTAATTTCATTCATTAGGTTCGAAGAAATATAAACGTTGAACGTAGATCACTAAATCCCGTTCCATTAAAGTTGCCTGGTTCGAACGGCGTAGACTACGCCATCAAGATTCATCAGTGTCACTTTATTCCGCGTAAATGACACGTAAGAACTCGGACTCTATACATCAGCCAGATGCGCAACGGTGCCATAATCGAAGCAAAATCTAGGCACTCCAAGTCCCTGATGAACTGGCTCCACCATAACGTATTGCTCCCATATCACTTTATTCCTCATTTCTGCGCATAAAGCTGCAGGCGCGTGATCCAGGCCCACGTGGCGTGTAAAGAAATATTCTTCGGGGCACAAGGCGCTAAATGCGTTCCCGGCTACTCGTTAAGGGCTCCGCGTATTTAATCACATTCCCACGGACTCCAACCCCTGGCAACACTAATGCTCCAAGGATGATCTGATTACATCCCCTTTCCTCGGTCAACTCTCTTGCTACCAACTTCCTACCATCCCTGTCTCGACGAGCCGCGATGCGCGCGCTCCGCGCAAACAAGGTGGCCAATTTGCCGCGCAGAGTCGTCGGAGATTTTTGAGAGGAACTGTACGATAAGCCCCGGCAGAGCGTTCGGTCGGATGCTGCCAGCGGGGACAATTACGCAGATGTGTGGCTGGCGGAGCTGGACGCGTGAGCGTGTCGTGCAGCTCCTCGGATCCTCGGCGTTGGCCTGGCGCGAGCACACCTACGAGGCCCCACAACCCCGTGGCCCCTGCCCGGAATTAGTATGCTCCACGCGGGAAGGGTCGGTGTGTGAGTGGACGACAGCCCCCTCTGCGCCGGGCACACGTGTGCGTCTCGCACGAGGGAAGAAGAGGCCGAGGGTTGCGCAGGGGAAGAAGGGAAAGAGAGAAAAGTGATTACAGAGCGCGAGCCTCCGGTTGCCCCCGGCGCGTGCGTCCAGCCCGGCCATCCTCCTGTAAAATCCTGCCAGTTTCACCTTTCCTGGAACACCGCCCCGGGCCGCTTCGGCCGATCTCTTCGGAGCCGCTGCTCCGCTGGCGGAGGAATGCTGGCGTCCGACGAAGACGTCAGAGGAGAGGATGATACCCCGGTCGCGGGACTAGCCGGGATGGTAAATCGGTGTACCAGGTGGCTTCAAGGATCGGGGATCCTTGAAAAAGGTGGTTATTACCGGAAAGCTGGATTTCAAGAACCGATTTCACGGGTATGCGCGTCCCTCTTGGGCTTGCTTTGCGCGTAATCGCTGATCGGATTTGGCTGGATCCGGTGGTACTCGGGGCTGCTTTGCGAGTGCTGCTGAGAGTCTGGTTGCGGGCAGATGAGATTGGAGAGCGGGGGTTGAAGCTGTCGCCGGCTAATGGGGTTGGACTTTGGTTACATCCACTGAGGTTTCATAGATGGGAATTGGCGATAGCGTGCTGAGGGGGATGCCTACCCCAGATAGCACACCTCGTCTTAGAGACGTCTAGTTTATGTCCATTTTAGGTCTGAACGTCTTGATTTGTAACAAGACGTCTCTAAGACGTCTTTAAGACGCCTTCTGGACGTCTTTAAGACTTTACCAGACGTTGTGCTATCTGGGTACCTAGAATGGTCAGAACAACGCGCTTCTTTGGGAATTTTTTCTAGAAAAAACCGATAAACTTTTATTATTGAACAGTAGTCTGTTGGAAGGAGTATATCTTACGGATATTTCAGTATTTTTGTGGTACAAAGTAGTGAAAGGTTTGTGAATTATAAGCGATGCCCGAGACGTATTCCCAGATAGAACCCCAGATAGCACAACGTCTGGTAAAGTCTTAAAGACGTCCAGAAGGCGTCTTAAAGACGTCTTAGAGACGTCTTGTCACAAATCAAGACGTTCAGACCTAAAATGGACATAAACTAGACGTCTCTAAGACGAGGTGTGCTATCTGTGTATAGACGTACTCCCAGGTAGAACGTCTGGTAAAGTCTGAAAGACGTCCAGAAGGCGTCTTAAAGACGTCTTAGAGACGTCTTAGAGACGTCTTGTTACAAATCAAGACGTTCAGACCTAAAATGGACATAAACTAGACGTCTCTAACAGTAAGACGAGGTGTGCTATCTGGGATTCTTTTTTAGGCGCTTCGCGGTGACAACCGTAGCTCGGTGCAGGATCATCTAAAATTGGAAATTCGAATTTTTTTAGGTAATATATGAAATTATCTAGGTGCTATCGGGTCCAATTTTGGAAAATTATTTTGAGACAAAATGGCGGCTATACAAAGTTAAAGCATCGATATTTGGCAAAAAATTGGTCATTTTTCGGGTGCAAAAAAAGGAACAGGTTCCGATAGCCCTTAGATTTTTAACCCTAAAATAAGCCTAGAATGCCTCGAGTAAATCGGTCCATTAATTTTTTTAGTTATGTGTGTCAGCGACTTTGAAAACGTGATTTTGAGTAAAACACGTTTAAAGTTTTTGGTCTGAGCGCTACACCGAGGAACACCTACCTACTTACACGCGTATAACTTTGTCAGTTTTGATCGGATTATCTTGACACTTTCAGGGAATATTTTCAAGATGTACTTCAAGAAAATATAAAAATCGAACAATCGATTCTTCGAAAATTTCTAGGAAGGCCTCCCACCTGAAAGTTTGATGGAATTTAGTGGTAGATACTGAATACTTAATGATCCGTTGGTAGATTGTCTTCATCTACGATTGTTTGGGAGCGTTTGCACATGTCTGAGGGTGGATTGTAAACAATTAGTACAGTGATTCCCAACCCGTGGGTCGCGAAGTGTTTTCTGGGAGGTTGTCACAGTTTTCTTTTCGTTTTTTAAATATTTTTAACTTAGAATTATACTCTGAAATGCTTCTTTATTCTATTAAATTTACCTTATTTTATATGGGGAGTGGGGTGGCGGGTTATTTAAATATTATAAAAGGTGATACCGACTGAAAAAACGTTGGGAAACACTGAGTTAATATAATGGAATTTGGTTTACGTAGTTTGAATTTTCTAGATATTGAATGTGTACGTGTAATAACGTGTCTAGATATTAGGCAACAGCTATGAAATTCCTCAAACTTCACCCTTACCGAATCACTGAGGTCTGAATATCTAAAACGATATACAGTTACTCACAAAAATATCGGCCCACCCCATACTTATAACATATTTTACTTATTTGAGTAATATTAATTTCACACTTACACATTATAATTTACATTTGTATAAACCTTGATTAACACATTTTTAGTTAGTACCATCTCCCCAAGAAATATTCAAATTAAATTTTTGCTAGAAGAATGGAAGAAGATTAGCCCGAATTTCACAGAAAATCAGTTGAGTCTATGCACAATAGATTAAAGATTATAATAAAATCACAGGAATATTCAAAGAATATTAATAATATTGTAATTTCGTTTGTGTAAATTACATATTGAATATCCGCGAATATTTTTTGCACGATCTTTGCTACTTCCACGAGTAATAATACATTTTTAAACAAACTTGAATGCACTCAAAAGCGAACTATATTAATGTGAAGTAGAACTGCTAAATTCTTACTTTGAAATCAATTTAATATGTGAAATATGTTATATTATATAGCTGCAAGTATCAGAAGCTGGCGAGTTATCGCGAAAACCATATTCTTCACTGAAACCCAATTCGCTTTCCATTAATTTCCAACATACCTATTCAAACAGAGCCTCGCAGCAGTTGCGTCGTAGGCATATTTTAAAATCGAAAAATCGTTCCACATTCCGCGTCATCCTAGCGGTATGCCTATAAACTGACAATAATCCACACCAGACTCCATTTATATGCTGCACACCATCACAGTTCTTCATTTCTACGAGCAAAAAGCGTAAGCAGCTACCGAGCGAAGTAACCTATCCACCCCCAACTGTTTACATAGTGCGAAAAACTTAATCGAGCCGTGTCCGCGGCAAAAAGCTTGTATCGTTTATTGCCACGTAATCGAGGATGCGCGCGAAACGGCGCGATGGACCGTAGGAAGCGCGAGGAAGATATTGAACGAGAGGAAAGCCCGCGGGTCGGCTATCCCTTTTGTCGCTCGTTGGAAATACCGACGGCTCTGTCTATCCCGCAAGCTAATAAAAACCCTGATTGATCTTAATGGGTAATAAGGAATCCGTTGCTGCAGGATGCAAGAGAAAATGATCAGCGATTAACGTCGGGATCTGTTACGCCTTATGATCGTTACGGCTCTCGTTTATTGGTTGCACGGATTACTACGGATGCGACGGGAATTTCATGACCAGGAATTCGGAAAAATTGCACTTTTCAAATCATAAAAGCATTCACGCGTGAATTGAGTTGATTTGTGAATTATTTTTGAAATCATTCACGAGCTTTCGTTAAAGTTTTAAATGATTTCATCTGGGGTGGAGGACACTGATAGGGTAAACTGTAAAGGCACCTAGCTTCTGCAGTTATTTGAGAACTTTGTATTTTCTGATCATGAGTTCTTATATGAGTATCCATGGCTGGTTGTTTGAGCAAGTTTTTCGAATTGAAACTGGTAAAGTGGTTAGAAAAATATGACTTAGAGTGCTGTAGGACGTCGATGTCTTTATTCCGATCTGCTTGAAAGTAAGAAGAAAAGAAATATGAAATAAAGAGAAGTATATACGTTCGTACATACATGAAAAATATGAGAGAAGAGAGATTTGAGTTTAGTATCTACTTGCTTTTAATAGTTACAGAATATAATATCTTCATTTACAGTTTTAATTTTAATTAAGGGGGAACACCACTGTTGACGGCCGGAAGAGTAAACTATTTTTAAGAATTTTTTTCAGGAAGAATTTACAGTTTTCGCAGAAAATTTTTTTACCTACCTTTAGTACGCTGTCTTAAGAAACTATACAAAAAAAATAAATAGAAAAACATGCATGAATTTTAATATATTAATTAATCTCCTAGACCCCCCACGCGAGTTGGTCGAAGGTGTAACTATGGAACAGCAGGTCCGAAATCAAATTTTTTTTTATAAACTATATGAGTGTAGTTTCCGTTGTACGTACGGATTCTTTGTTTGAAAACAAATTCTTTGAAATACGCTCGAAACACTGTCCATCTTATTCGCGAATTTTCGAAACTTTTCTTCTAAAACGCACCATTTTTGCAAAAATTATTTGTTTAAGAAATCGATAGGGGGCGTCTAGAAGATTAATTAATATATTAAAATTTATGGATGTTTTCCTGTTCATTTTTTGTACAGTCTCTTAAGACAGCGTACTAAAGGTAGGTAATCAAAATTTTCTATGAAAGCTGTAAATTATTCCTGAAAAAAATTTCTTAAAAATGGCTTACTTTTCCGGCCGTCACAGTGGTGTTCCCCCTTAATGTAATTTGAATTTCGAACGCATAAATTGTTCTAATTAGAAGAGATGATTTCGGCGCACTGGTTCGATGTATTAAATAATTAAATAAAAACTATTTTGCAATTTTGAGGATTTTTATCAAATTCCAACGTTTCGGTCAATGATTATGACCATTCTCAAGGAAAGTCAGATAAAAGGGAAAAAAATACTGCGTATGCTTTTATATTAAACAATTATCATGTTCATTGCTGGGAACGTGCGACGCACGTAAAAGCATACGCAGTATTTTTCTTCCCTTTTATCTAACTTTCCTTGAGAATGGTCATAATCATTGATCAAAACGTTGAAATTTTATAAACATCCTCAAAATTGCAATGTAGCCTGCAAACCAGTGCGCCGAAATCATCTCTTCTAAATTAATTTTAATTTTTCACATTATTTACATCCCAGTAGATAAACATTTCCTAAAATATTCGGAACATTCGTACTGCCCGAAATGTTCAAGATTCGAGCAACTCTACACAGTCGTACTACTCGAAAATTTCCATCTGCTCGAAACAATTCGAACTATTTACCTGCTCAATTCTTTTCGAGCCGTCCGGTTCTATGAGTACTCGGCTCAGTTCGGATTTCGAGCTGCCCGAATATTCGAGTACTCGAACAGCCCTACTTGAAACGCGTAGTCTGTCCAAGTACCTACTGATTCTACTATCTACTACACTAGAATTGGAACTGAATGATGCTCTTTTTCCTTCTTAATCCCTCAAATTTCCTACTTCCCATCTGTCAAACTACTGAACTACCTTTCAAAATTTCACATTATCCCTTCGCGGTCACGCAGGGTGTATCGCACCACAGGATATGTCTTTGCCAATATTTCTACAAATTTTTAGCCCTTAATAGTAATATTTAAAAATGTGGCGAATCTAAACAAAAACAAATCCATTTTATCGACAATTATTTTCTCAATTCCAAATTTCAACATATCAAAATTTACATTACTATAAAAAGACAATTAGGACATGATTGCATGAGTATTAGGAATAATAGTATTTAAAAATGTGGTGAATTTAAATAAAAACAAATCCCTTTTATCGACAATTATTTTTCAATTCCAAATTTCAACATATCAAAATTCACACTTCTAGAAAAAGACTATTAGAACATGATTGTATGAGTATTACGAATAATAATATTTAAAAATGTGGTGAATTTAAATAAAAACAAATCCCTTTTATCGACAATTATTTTTTCAATTCCAAATTTCAACATATCAAAATTCACACTTCTAGAAAAAGACTATTAGAACATAATTGTATGAGTATTACAAATGAAAGAAGCTCTGACCACGGAGGGTTAATATTCAAATCTACCCACCGCCAATTCTATCATTAAGATAACTAAAAAATCTCTTCGTTACAAACTCACCATCAGAAACATAACCAACTCAACGTCTACCAAATTAATCTCCACGTACCACAGAGAAGCTCCCCAAATTCATAGAATCCCACCTCTGCGAACCCGAAGATTCCCCACAATAGAACCAACCGCGAACCAGCGTCGCAATTAATGTCACTGAAAAGCTCGAGCAGCACTTGGAATTCCTCGCCGCGCCGGCTGCAGGCGCGATTAAGTGCCGCGGTTCTCGTGAAGCCATCGGCCTCACGCGAAATTACCGATACCGCGGAATGCCACGATTGCTTTCCGCGGAACGGCGAATACCGCGAACCGCCGAGACGGATGGTGAAAACGCGTCTCGGAATTGGAACGCTCGCAATTAAAAGGAGGAACACGCGGCGATGCACGGAACCGCGGGGAGGCGGGCACGCGCGCGATCTTCCTAGACGCGAGGGTTCGCGTACCCGGCGTTCCGCGCGCGAGTCTTACACCGGCTGAACTTTCACCGTAATTAAGCCGGAACCGCGACTCCGGGATGCGTTCGCTCCTACTAGGGTTAGCGGCTAGGCACCGCGGGGTCGCGGAACGCTGACGTAACGCGGAATTCCGCGAGGATGGAAATTGGATCAGCTGGATGCATCCTTCGTGAGGTGGAATTGATTGATTCCGAGCAGCGAGACACCGAAGCCGGGTCCGCCTTGCGCAACCGAGCGCCGCGGCTCGTTGCACGAACGACCTTTTCCGCTCGAAATTCAATTTTATCCGCGCGGATCTGTCGACGGGCCTCGGCTTTTTTCGCCGCTGATTTATGGAACTCGTGCCTGTGTTTGGCTCGGGGGACGTTGATCCTCGGGATGGGGAATTCTCGGTTTTAGTTGAATGTTGTAGCGTTGGGAATTAATAGAATGGCTACTGATTGCTGTTGTAGAAGCTGGCGGTGGTTTGAAGGGTCGGGTGGAGCTGATGAAATGATTGGTAGGGTGCGGCAGTGGTTTGATCAGGTTGGGGATGTGTGAAATAGGTGTCTATCAGTTGTTGGCGGATTCGATCGAGTTGTTGGAGCTGGGCTCAACTGCGAATATTATGCTTTTGGATAAATATTCTTCAGGTTCAGTCGATATTAGCTTAAAGTTCCTGGCGTTTCCTGAGTTGTATATTATCTTTTTTTATGAAGGGAGGTTTTAAAGAGATTGCTTAGCGAGCGTCTGGGGGTAAGAGGAACTTACCTACCAAATTTCATGGGTATCGGAGCAGTCTTTTCAGAGATATCGTGATGAGTCAGTGAGTGAGCGACTGAGTCAGTCAGTGGTATTTAGATTTTATATATACGGTGGCGTGCAAAAGTATTCGGCCGCCCTTTAAAATCGCATAAGTTTTTTAAAATTAATCTAAACGACTTGAGTGTTTTTGAGAAGCTAGAGGGATTAGTTTGCTAAATGATGTTATTTGTCGTTTCGAAAAAAATGCACTTGGTCGGTATAGCAAAAAAAAAATAGTGTGGTCGTTTTTTTTCTTAATTTTTTGTGAGCCCTTAATGAAAATTCAAAAAACCCGTTTGTCGATTTAAGTAAGTTATATACGTGCCTAAAATTTCATAAAAATTTCGGGAATTTCCACGATATTCGACCTTATTCTGCGATCTTTAATTTTTGAATTTTCATTAAAGGCTCAGGTTTTTTGAATTTTCATTAAGGGCTCACAAAAAAGTTGGAAAAACGACCTTTACTATTTTTTTTTGCTATTCCGACAAAGTGCATTTTTTTCAAAACGACGAATCACATTATTTAGCAAACTATTCCCTCTAGCTTTTCAAAAAAACTCAAGTCGTTCGGATTAATTCTAAAAACGTTATACGATTTTAAAGGGTGGCCGAATACTTTTGCACGCGACTGTAGACGAGAGAATATAGATTGTACGTTTCAATTAGAATAGATATTTGCTGTCTTTGCAATCCTAGGTAAACTGTACTTCATAAAGTTTCTTCGCTACATGTCTTCACACAAAAAGACGGAAATATTCCTCACAAAAATCCATCACCAATATGAGCCAGTATCTTAAATTCAAACATAATCATCTATTCCCAAACAACTCTCAACAAGCTTCCTTCCTATTTTCTGAATTCTTTCAGTACGAACACGTGTCACATATATACTTATATCCTACTAGCTTTTCTATCCGGCTTCGCTCGGAATTAGATTCATTGTTTATTAAAAAAAAAAATTTCATAAAACTCAAACCTATTTTCACAAAAGAATTTATTTAATTTTTCTTGTTGCGAAAATAAGGTAAATGTCCCCATTAGCGACCGCTTAAGAGTGTGACTGGTTCGAAATAGTAATTTCTTTACTAATATACGACAATGTTTGAGTAAAGTATGGATCATTGTATTTTTTGAAGTATCTAGTTTCTTAATCAAATTAGTTTTAGAGTGATATTTGACTATATACACAAAAATGGTGGTGAAAATTATATTGGACCTGATGTCCCCTTTATTGACCAACTTGTACCATTTTCGATTTTTTGCTACAATAATGAAAGAAAATGAATATTTTCCTTTTATTTTATAATTCTGCATATATTTCTAGTTAATTTGAGTAAGTTACTGCATGGATCCATGTATTTTTATTGTAAAATTTGCGAGTTTAATGATATCTGTAGTATAACCTCACGTTATTAGAATCTGTCAACTTTCGTGTCAATGACCAACTCCTAATTTACATGTGAATTTACTTAAAGATGAAACAATAAAATACATAGGCTTTAATTATCATTTCTGAACTTTCTGGTTTCGCTTTCTGTATTGCAATAAACAATAATAAATGAATAATTGGTCACTAATGGGGACGCGGTCGCTAATGGGGACATTTACCTTAGTCACATTCATCTGGATTAGCCAAGCATAAAGAACTGAGGCACATGTCGTGACAACAGAGTTTACCATTCGATAGTTTTTAGGCGACAAACATACAAACTTTCTGCTTTATATATTAAAATTTCCGATATAGTAGATATATCTTATTTTATATTCCACTTCTCTTGTTTCGTACATTTTCCTCTTCCGTTAGATAGCTTAATTATTACAGACTGCCTCTTACCCATAAATTCCGTCAAATAAATAAACAAAATAAAGTAACTTCCCACGCCAAGACGCATTCAATAATCAGCCCACGAAGAGCAGCCTTAAAAAAGAAGCTCGCAAACCAAAGAAACGATCGCACGCACAGAAGACTCCCGCTGAAAAATGGAAGCCCAGAGACGCTCCCCGCGACACGTCGGCAGCATCTCCGTCATCCTGGTCGGGATTTACGCACGGATGCGCTCGCAGCCGTGAATCCTGCGCTATGCCGTCCTAGCCACGCATCATCATTACCTTGATCCACATCTACATTGTCATTAGAGGTAGGCCGCGACGGCACTCTTCAAACTCCGCTTGGAACACCGCCACGAGGATGATCGTGTGTCCGTCCACCTGCATCGACGTTGCTCCAGCAAAGGCCATGAAAAACTCCGCGGAGAAGGGAGGCAGGTAGTCTCCCCGCATCTCGAGGGGGAGGTGAACGTTGAAGAAGGATGCGACCTGTCCTCGAGGAACACCGGAGTCTCTACTCTCGCCGACGTGATGTCGATCACAGTGATTATGTCGTCGATGCGCTGTACCGCGTACGCAAATTTTTGCGACGTTCCCCTTCGCCTCGCCACTCTATTTCCCCCCCGCGCTGGATGAGGCCCTTCATTAGACGGGGCAGAAAAATGGGGGACAGGTTTCCTTGACCGAATCGGATTGGCGGTTTGTCGTGAAACGGCGCGAGTTCGCGAAACCTGCGCCGCAACCGACGGAGAGGTGATTCCCCGTGCGTTTGGAAGGCGCGCGCGCTTGGAAGGGGCCCGCGCTCTTCGGGGCGATGTGGAGCAGAGGGAAATAAGACATAAGCGGCGGGGAACGGGCGAGCAGGATGCGCGTTTGTCCTCGAGGAGTACGGGGATACGAGTACTTTGATCTCGCAGCTCTCCTCCGATCACAGTGATTACGACTTCGATGACCGATGCGCGCGGACACACGTGCACCGCGCCGTTCTTAATTTCACGCACTGTCGCACGTTCGGCGTCGATCATCGGGTGAAACGGACGGGACGTCTGGAAAAATCTGCCACAGGCGGCTCTTTCTCCTCTACTAACAGTTTTCCAGCTTGCTTCTTTGCTGTCCACTCGAGGCCAGATCCGGACAGGTTTCGCTCGGGAGGTGAAGTTAACGATGACTTACTTGGAACTAGTTTCAGTTACTTCGGTGCAACTTCGTTCGATTTGCCCCGGGCGGTGCGAGTGCGGTAGTGCTCGCTTCGTTCGAAGCAGAGGTGTTCTGAAATATTGTTAGTGCAGAAGGATTTTGTAAGAGAATTCTGAGGTGACTTGAGGATTTCAGGGTTCAGAATGCGTGCTCGTTGGGTTCATAAAGCACTTGTGTAAGGGAGACTGGGGATAGTTGATATATTGTAATTTTGGGGAAAAACGCTTCTCGTGTGGATACAAAATTTGCATCGGAATATCGATGGCTTGGTGCACAAATGTTGTAGGTGTGTTCACTTTTAGCGTTTTCGAGGAAAATTGGTTTAAATGTGCGATGGTAGGTACAGTCGCATCGGAAAGTAAGTTGACACATGATTGAAGTAAGTTGTATAGGGTAAGGGACTCAATTACTGACACCTTAAGCTGTTTTACGTAAAATAACGAATAAATAAACGTTGTAAAGTCATACAAAAAAAGAATTATGTAATTCAACATGTAATCTATACTATTGTTTATTCATTCGTAATTTTAAGTAAAAAAAATGTTTTAAATTTAAAACCGACTTAAAAAAAAGGCACTAAAAAGTAAAAAATAATTTTTTCCCTTATTTAATCTACGACTATCATACTTTTCAAGTCGGCGCCAGATTTATACAGTGCAAATGATGAGGCGCCGACTTAAAAAGTATGATAGTCGTAGATTAAATAAGGGAGAAAATTATTTTTGACTTTTTAGTGCCTTTTTTTAAGTCGGTTTTAAATTTAAAATTTTTATTTTTATTTTTGACCTTTTAGTTTTATATATATTGATATAAGATGCTGAGGAGATATGCGCGTACGCACGTAAACTAATAGAAATTAGGTGACAATAGTCTTTTTATTAATCATAACTGGCAAAGTATTGGGCCAATACTGATACAGTGTAGGATGAGACCACCGGGGCATCGCCCTCTTTCGAATAAAAGAAAGATCATCGAAATCGGTCCATGTGTTGAGGAGTTATGCGGGGACAAACATATAAACTATTATTATTAATCATAACTGGCAAAATACTGGGCCAATATTGATTTAGTCTAGGATGGGACCACCGCGGCGTCGCCCTCTTTCGCATAAAAGGACGATCACCAAAATCGGTCCATATGCTGAGGAGTTATGAGGGAACAAACATAAAAAAAAAATACATACGGGTCGAATCTATAACCTCCTCCTTTTTGAAATCGGTTAAAAAATAGCTTAAGGCGATAGTAATTGGTTAGGTGTCAGTAATTGGGTCCTTTACCCTACATGCTGAAAGTTTCATCTAAATCGGTTAACGTTGCTCTGAGCCACACACGTTTAAAGGTCTGAAAAATAAAAAATTAAAAATTGAAAAAAAAACGATCTTCACTTTTTTCATCGCTATTTCGACCAGTTGCAATTTTTTTCAAAACGACGAAACACGTCAGCTAGGAAACTAATTCCGCTAGCTTTTAAAAAAAAACTCAAGTCGTTTGGACCAATTTTAAAAAAGATTTAAGGATATGTAATGAACAATAATATTTTTTTACAAACTTATGAAGTGAGAATTTATGTAGATATAAATGCAATTTTTCTACAGAATAAAGAGACTGTGGAGATCTATTTGTTGCATATAAATACTCAACTCTCACAAAAAATTGACATACAATATTTGTGCAAGAAATATTTCGTTAAATACCGTACTTTCGTTGCGTATTGAGTTTTAACCCTCGATTGTCATACTGGGTCAAAATAACCCACCATTTGACTTAAAATATTTTTTAGGCATCATTGAAAATGGTACTATGCACCTACTGTTTAAAACATGATAATACCTCAAATGTTAATTTTCAACGATGAACATATATTCTGCAATGTTCAAGCTTTATCTCAGAATTTCTGCGGCTTGATTTAGAGATAGTTTTTAATTAGCGCCTGATTGAAGATTGACTTGGTTCGGATCTACCCAGTGTGACAACTACGCTCGAAGAAATAGGTGTGACAACCGAGGGTTAAGATTCTTACGAAGAAAAGTAAAAATCAGCTTTATAGTTTCTGTAAATATATCTCAACCATCGTTTAAAGTAAGCAAACAATATACATGTATCGGGTTTTGCAGGCATATTCATTGGTATATTGTCATCCGCGGATATTGAAATATCACCACAGATTTTGTCGCATATGTGTGCTTAATTTAAAGAAAAATTGCATTGCATCAACATGTCACTTGCCCCAACAACAGGGTGATTTAATACACGTGCCACGTCACCTAAATAAATCTTTCCTATGTACAAATTTTAAATTACATACATAAAAATGGAATTAATACCTCCAGAAAGGATGAAATAATCGCATATTGCAGTATTAGTTCCCCAAAATAAGTAACTTGAAAATTATAAACTGAAAAATGTATCAACCACCCCCGGTCTCCCTTACTTTCATTTGCCCTTTAGAGTCTCCTGATATTTCTTAATTCCCCATTTGTAAAACAGTTTCTACTCTGAAGACAAATTCTCCATTCCCAAGATTTGCATTTAACCTACCATTTCCTATTTCTTCTCACCAAAAACTGCATCACGTCTGCATCGCAGAATCAAAATCTCGTTCTTATCATCCCCGACCCTAAACCCTTCAAACCCCCTGCACAATTTCCGAACTACTCCAGTTCTACTTTGCCAACAAATCGATCCAACTCACTTCAGCACCCAATCCCTGGATATCCGCGAAACAAGCTGCCTCTCTCTACCCCCTTCGGGACATTCATCACAATAGACATCCTCGTCCATCGCGTCGCCATCTGAACCCTCCGCCTTCAATCCCCAAGTTCCCCGGCTGGATTCCATTTTTCAGCGAGGATCCAGGCTCCTCTAATTACCGCGAGCCGCTGATTTCCGCGAAACGGCCGCAGGTGCCGTCTTATTGATGTCGCGTCCGATCTGAATTGAGCAATTACCCGGGCGATAATTAGGTCCCAGGCTTATATCTCTGTAAATTGCGGCACGGTGGCCACGGAGCAGAGAGGGCCCCGCAAGACAATGGGGTCCTCGAGGAAACAATGGCCGTCTCGTGGCCGGCGTACGGTTCAGCGCTATAAACAATACCGGAGAGAGGCCTGGCTGATAGGGTCAGGGGGTCAGCCCCTGTGGGAGCTCCTGACTCTCTTTACTCCTCTTCATCCACCTTCCGCGACCCAACCTCCGCCTCCGCCGTGGCAGGTTCTTCCTGAACGAGGTCACGAAATTAATTTTTCCTTCCTCGCATCAGCGAGAACGGGCACGGCTTGCCCGGGTTCAACGGTGTTTGCTACTATGTATTGTTCGCTATGCAATTACGCTGGATGCTGCGCGCGTAATTATAACCGTACGGACGTGACGCGCGTATGGTGGTTTAGCGGCCGGGTGAATTCGCGGTTGGGGCTGATTTTTTCGTGGTCTGGGTGGAAACGGCGGCCAATGACCCCTGGGGATTAACGATGGATTTTTAATGTGAGGGTTTACGAGCTTCTCGTTGCAGTTGTTCGCCAGAGGAGAGTGTACGTTTGGTTGTGACTTGTCAGAGGTAGCTTGGAATAGAAAATCAGGGATATTGGGCAAGAAAATTGAAGAGGAGGTGTGTCTATTAAATAGGCACACTAGGGTTTTAGATCGGAAAGTGAGATCTATAATGCGAGTGTTTTATTGTAACTCAGTTCTTGGAAGCATTGAAGCATAAGTGGAATTCAATATGTATTTGCATTTGGTATCTGTATACTTGTTGTCCCACAGGGTTGAAATAGGGTGCAATTTAAGGAGGTTCGATACCGGAGAAAAAGTAATGAGAAATCTTTGAAAAGTGTTTTAATTTAATGTTCAAAGTGTTGTCCGCATTGTGTGAAAATTTCAAGTCGATTAACCGCACGGTTTTTGAAAAAATTGAAGTCAAAGTTGCGCTCTTATACACAGGCTGTTATGGGAGAAGCGATAAAATTTCTATAAAATGTTACACAGAGTCCTTAAAAATAGTGACAAATCCTTAAAAAATGTTGCAATGAGAAGCTTAAGTATTCCCATGAAATTCTAAAATAGAAAATCGGAAATGAACCGTACGGTTTATTAGGTAATTGAATAAATAGACAGCAATGTGCTCGTATTTTTGGAACTGCCTGAAGGAACTGTTTGAAACGTGGCAACGCTGTACGCCGGGTAGTCATCTATACAATGTATAGGTACTTGTACAAAGGATACAGTAAAAATTGGTAGAAACACTACCAAGCTGTAAACATGTATTTAATAATTTGTTGCGAACAGGTACGAACGCACAAACGGACGCCACAACTGTGAGATGGAAAGAGAAAAAAAGATGGACGCAAAGCGACGTTGCCATATTTCACTCGCATATTTTACGCTACTTTTAATGAAAATATTGTGTTTCTAGCTGCATTAAACATACCTTTTGTTTAATTGAATTCCAAAACAAACAGTGTAGTAATAATTTGATTAGGAATAGACATGTAAATAACACTTTTGTCTGCATAATTTTTTTTATCTAAGATTGGTATCACTGCAGAGCTCCCATGTATAAGCATAGGCTTACCCCTCTCGCCGCCTGCCCCGCAAGTGAGGTATCGAACCTCCTTAAAGAAACTAGTATCCCAGATGTCTACAAAGTTCTGTTTAATTGGAGGATGCAGGGTATTGTAACTGGCACTGCATGCTCTGATAAGATAGGATAAATTCCAAACATACCTGTGTGCGCGTATTTTTATATACGCACTGGCTTAAAATACCGGTCGTTGTCCGGGTAAAACTTTGATTGTCACGGAGTGTAAAGGGGTTGAAATAAGGGGGAAGGGGTGGGATCTCTAGATTTTGTGGTAGCCTATATTTTCCACAGAGTCCTAGAAAGTAATTATGCAAAATTTGGTCGAAATTGGTTAAAGGATTTAGGAGTTAATAGAGCATATGTTAATGCAGACATACATTGTATTTTATATAACTATGCAGAATAGAAGATAGATCCAGGCATTTTTTATTTCTTTAAAAGAAATAATTTGGATTTTCATTAAAGGCTCAGAAAAAAATTTGAAAAAACATACTTCACTATTATCATCGCCATTCCGACCTGTTGCAATTTTTTTCGAAACGTCGAAACACGTCACCTAGAAAACTAATTCCGCTAGCTTCTAAAATTAAACTCAATTCGTTTGGACCAATTTTAAAAAAGTTATGCGATTTTAAAGAGCGTCAACTTACTTTCCGACGCGACGGTATGTGAAGAACCAGTTTCTCTCACGTACAAATTATTGAAAATTATTGAGCTATCTCTTTGAAATTTATTCTATTTTCTCAAAACATGCATTGACACATATAGAGCATCCCGCGTGCATACCCTACACCTGCAACATTGGTTCCCCTTGAAGTACAACCCTTCGTCGACACACCTCCTTTTTCGATCAACATTGACATACCTGGGTGGCTCACCCCCATAACAATTTTTGAGCGACTGACATTCTCATCTAAAGAATCCAATAGTTATGAAAAAAATCATGAGTCAATTTCAAGGTCTCTAGAATGGATTCCAATAGATTTTTTATTGAAATTTTATTACAGCTTTGGCAAAAAAATCTAGATTACCAGATGTCGAGAAAGCACGATGAAAATCTTAAAAAAATTGTAGCTTCTACAAATTTCAATGTTAGAAGCTAACAATCTACAGAGTTGTTCCGATATAATATTTTGAGAGAAAAATAATTTGTGAGTCGTCTTTGGAAAGAAGGTATTTATTTTGCATATAAAATGTACAGAGTGTCAAAATCAGTTTATGGGTGGCTCACACCCAGAGTGTCAACGAAAGGATAATATCCGTCCAATTCGAAGCATCCACGCAAACACCGGAAAATAAAAAATGCACCCCTAAAGTAATTTCCCTTTGAAACCCAACAAACCCTCAAAAGCTCCGCTCACCCTCCAGCAACACAGTAATTAATTCTGCTCCCGGAGCGAGCCGATATCGAGCTGATTGTTTAAACGCCTCGAAGCCAGTCATTCACAAAAACACTTTTCCTCCGCGCGTACCGTAAACGCATTAATCATCGGCGTTGCGAGTACACGCGTACTGTTCGGTATTCTTCGCGTGCATCGGCAAACGTTACACACTAAATTACACGCGAGCCGTGCAGGCAGATAATCTCTGTTCACAGCGTCCTCCGATAAGGCAACATCAGATTACCATCTCCGCCGTTGAATTTCTCTTTCAGCTGGCCCCATGAAACCCCGTGCAAAATTGTTATGCATATAGTACGCCTGTACTCTTTTTTCTCCCTCCCGCGGATCCACGGGGAAGCCTTTAACGAGATTTACTCGAAGGCAGGAGCGCGTAAACGCATTCCTGCCGGCGCAGGCGGCCGGCCAGCCGCAAAAATCCACGGCGAGAGATCCCTTCGCGAGATAGGATATCCGCGAAGTCGGTTTCGTCGGTACGCTTTTAAGGTCGAAACCCATGGAAACCGGCAAAACAAATGCACTCGGCCTCTCGGTGCAGTAGTCGTGCTGCGGTGACCCGTTGTGGTCCCTTTTCTCTCCGGCTCTCCTCTCTCGCAGGAATTCGGTGTCGTTCGTTTCGTGTATACGAGTTTTCGAATACCCGCGGAGGGCCAGCAGTCGATGGTCGCGCGGAAAAATGGTCCCCCCTGACAGAGACTCTGAGATATTATTTAGCCGGCTATTCGCTGATTAACGAAGGATTGCAAGTTACGAGGTGATTTGAGAAAAATCGTGACCGATGAAAGTTACTAATGGGGATTTAGCTAACGTCAATATTTGGTTTCTGATTGTGACGTCTTTGGTAATTAGAAGGTAATTTGTGGGAAGAGTTCGTCTGTGTTTCCTAGGACAAGTGGGATAGGTAGTTTAGTAAGAATATTGATGTGGGAGAATTCTTAGAACGACTTCTGTTTATTAGTAGTTTCATATGTTTGAGTGGTATAGGTAGAAGTATGTTTGAACAGTTCTTTAGCATGTGCCTGATAGAAATCTTGAATAATCATCATGGAATAGTCTGCTTCATACAATGCTTCTTAATTTGGCTATCAATAATGCTGAACATTCTGTGATAATTAACACATTGAACCCAGCAACAGGGCTCTCAACTCGTCCAGGTACTATCAACATATCACTATCGCTGGAGAATAATATTCATTTCTTACTCGAATCATTGCATTTGTTATTTGTGACATTAAAATTATACTGATGTTAAGATCATATCGATATTAACTGATCTACATAAAATAACCTTCACACCACTCATCTTAATTAGGGCTGGGACTATTTGTCGAATTTTTCGGTATTCGAATATTCGAATACTTCAGTTGCTCAATTATTTGGCGAATATAATTTGAATATCCAAGTATTCGAATGCTATTCGAATATTTAAGTATTCGAATATAATTCGAATATCCAAGTATTCGAATGCTATTCGAATATCTAAGTATTCGATTAGCATTCGAATATTTAAGTATTCGATTGGCATTCGAATATTTCAGTTGCTCAATTCGAATACTTCAGTTGCTCAATTATTTGGCGAATATAATTCTAATATCTAAGTATTCGAATGCTATTCGAATATTTAAGTATGCTATTCGAATATTTAAGTATGCTATTCGAATATTTAAGTATGCTATTCGAATATTTAAGTATTCGAATAGCATTCCAATATTTAAGTATTCGAATAGCATTCCAATATTTAAGTATTCGAATAGCATTCCAATATTTAAGTATTCGAATAGCATTCCAATATTTAAGTATTCGAATAGCATTCCAATATTTAAGTATTCGAATAGAATTCCAATATTTAAGTATTCGAATAGCATTCCAATATTTAAGTATTCGAATAGCATTCCAATATTTAAGTATTCGAATAGTATTCCAATATTTAAGTATTCGAATAGCATTCCAATATTTAAGTATTCGAATAGCATTCCAATATTTAAGTATTCGAATAGCATTCGAATACTTGGATATTCGAATTATACTCGCCAAATAATTGAGCAACTGAAGTATTCGGATATTTAAGTATTCGAATTGTATGGTGTGAAATATAAATCAAGTTCTTTAGGTACATTTGTCAGGGTGACATCTTGTAAGCTAATTTTGACCCACTTCACACCATACTATTCGAATAATAACATTCGAATACTCAAATATTAAATTATTCGAATACTTGTAAAATATTAAATTATTCGAATACTTGTAAAATATTCGAATATTAAATTATTCGAATACTTGTAAAATATTCGAATATTAAATTATTCGAATACTTGTAAAATATTCGAATATTAAATTATTCGAATACTTGTAAAATATTCGAATATTAAATTATTCGAATACTTGTAAAATATTCGAATATTAAATTATTCGAATACTTGTAAAATATTCGAATATTAAATTATTCGAATACTTGTAAAATATTCGAATATTAAATTATTCGAACAGCCCCAGCCCTAATCTCAATCAGTCAACAGTTTTAAAAGATGCCAAGTGAACGTTGGCATCGAGGCAGTCGTTATGATCCCCCGCCGGCAAGCTACAAGCGAGTTCCTATTTTGAGCGATCTGGAACACGTGTTCCGGTATCTCCAGGATATTACGTGGATCGGTACCACCGTTGCACATGCACGTACATAGTTGGCCAGATCCTCGAAGGCCTCTCGCGAAAAGGCCACGGTGAGGTCAGGTAATGACGGCCCGAACTCTGCAATCACAGAAGCGCGCACGCCACGTGGCTTTGGTGCACGCCTTAGCCAGCTCGCGTTTGTGCCAGGTTCACTGTTCGTTTAGGATCCCTTCGAGATAGAAATGTAGATCTCACCGCGCCTCGCCACGATCCTCCATGCACCAAATCGCTCGAGCTTTCCAACTTCAAGTAACTGTCTTTAATTGCTTTATTAATGAGCGAACACCATTCTTGCCACCTAACTGAAACTGCAGCGAGCAACTTTGGAGCGTGACTCCTTCGGGATTTTCTACATTTTGCCGTGCTAGCGGTTTTTAATTACCAATCTGAAAGTGAATACGTAAATCCTTCGGGTGCTGCAATTGGATCGAAGTAACTGTTTCTAATTACCTTTGCGAAAGAATTATTCGTCATGATGGGCCTCGAGGTTTGAAGTGTCGAAGTAATTGGTTGAAGTTACTCATCAAGATTAGACAGCTTTTCTTTGGGATCCGGGTTGAGGGGGCTGGGTGCTGAGTGATCCAATGATGATGTGCAAGTATTCTTCATTAATTCCTCCTACATTTCAACATGAATCAAAATCAGAAAGAAAATCCTCAAGATTCCAAACTATTTCCGCCACAATTAATCTTATAGTCCACACGTAAATTAAAATAGCAGCACTGCACACGTTGGGCCTCACAGGCCCATGTCTCCAAATCTAGGAATGCATGGATATTTTGAGAAAAATATATTTTTAACCTGCACTTAATCTATAGCACTCAAGCTTTATTAAGAGAAATATTTATAACAAAATGAAATACTGAACAAATATCTGTTAAACACTACGGGTCATCTTTACCTGAATCTTTTTCAATATTATGAGAACTGTAGGGTCAAAGTACTTATTAGCATCTAGAAAATTGTTTCCCAACTTTCAGCAAATCCCCCAGCTATCAAACTATCATGCAACTAATTACAGAATAATGCGTAACAGGTAATTAACAAATCTTTCAAAGGCTTCATTCCCCTTTATCCAAGCCAGCCCTCTCAGAGTTACAATGTCCGCGTCCAACCAGCCGTGTAAACCCACAAATACCATCAATTTGAATGGCCATCGGTTTCGTGCTTAGTCACAGCGCGTTTAATCACGGAAGGGAATTAATAACAACGGTATCGAGATGTATAAAGACACCGCGATCGGCTGGCATCGAACATTAGAGGCTGCGGCCCTTTCTTCGGCCTGGGGTCCGAGGCGCCCGAGAAAACCGGGTATGATCCGCAAAATGACTCGGATACCTTACTGGAGCCGGAGGTCAGAACCTCCCGACGTTGTCATGGGATTAAATGACTTTGCTGGGATCGAAGGGGGACCAGCCGCGCAGCGATAAGAAGCGGAGGAGCTCTCCGCGTAGCGCCGAGTCATCCTCGTGTAATTATACGTACCGCGAGGCCAATAGGGGGTCTCTGTATCGACAATTAGGGCATTTCGGCTCCCCATTTAACGGCCCCTCGATTTATTCGGACACACCACCGCGGTCCTTCTTCATTATCTTTTTACGATCGTCGGCTGGAATCCGTGGCGCCGTGAAATTTCATTAGACGCTGCTTGGAACACTCTTCCAACTATTTACGACCGCCACACTTGATTTCGTTATTCCTTCAGGCTGTACATATTTGTGTGGACACGAGGAGATGCGCTTCAGTCGTCGTTTTCAGATGTTTTCGAAATTTTGCTGGGTAACTGGGAGGTGTGAGGTTTTTTTTGGGAGAAGAAAGGTGCTTAGAAGAGTGGATTCTTAGAAATATTTCAGCTTGATAGTTTTGTCTTTGCTTTTTTAGTGATTTTCTTGGGATTAGATAAGTAATTGAAAGGAGTGGTGTAGGTTCTTTTTGGAGAATGGAGATTATGGTAGAAGAACAGGGATTTCTCATTACTGAAAAGCCTCGGACGAGCCACTATCTCCGTGTCAGACAACAATGGATCCAGAGGCGCACGCTAATTATCCAATTGGGATTTCCATGCACGAGACACGGATCGCGTTCGTTCTCTCAAAATGGACAATCCAGCAGACAATTGCATAATTCATAATCGCCCGGCTACCACTGCGGAATCAGATAACACCGTCACGAAAGCGCCTTCCTTGGCCCAACGTACTTATTCGTTTGGATGTCAGCTTTAAACCTCCACTAACGAGGGAAGATCACAGCAGAACTGTCGGTTCATTTAGCAATTAGCAGGAATATTGAAGTGTTTATTATTTTCTGAAACACTCATCAAAGATGTTTGTTTATAAGTTTCTCGAACGATTGATAATTTCCACGTCGAAAGATTCCCTTAAAGAAATAATTTTTCTTTGTAAATTGCTTCATATTTGTGGTTTGCGAAAATATTTTCTCATTGAGCAGCGTTGCCACGATCGCATGGAATTTCCGACTCATGAAAATTATGTATATATAAGAGTTTTATTAATATAATTAAGATATATATAATCAACACTCACCAAATACAACACATTGGCACACTTTTCACTGCTTTTCATATAAGTAAAAAGGAAAATTATAGTTTGATTATTTCATTTCTAGCAGTTGCATATCAGGTACATTCCATCAAACAAGTTAATGATAAATCATCACATATTCAATAAATTGGCAAAATAAGATAAAAATTAAGAGCAAATTCAACTGAATTTGCGATAAAAATACACTATTGCCATTTCTGACTGGCTTCCATCACAGGAAAAAGCCTTATTAATATCTTGGAAATGGATTAACTTTTGGCTAAGATTGTCACTGAAGTTCATCCTTAATCTTTGAGGACTGATTTTTCAGTAAAACGAATAGAGCGCATTATTTATTAAAATACACATGGGTGACATTTGTAGAAGGAGCTTGGAGAAGGTGGTGGAAACAAAGAAGGGCAAGGAAGATCTTTCACTCGATAATTCACTCTGTGGAGCACTCTTCTGTGTAGGAAGAGAAAATCTCAAATTTTTTGAAACCTTGGAAGTTTATAGGGGACCTCAACAGAAGTATTAAACAAATTTCCTTTCCTGCTACTTTTTGGTTCTTCAGGGTGAAAATAACCCTCAAAGATTATTATCTGTTTTCCTATTTTCCTGTATAGTTTAAAAATTATGGTAAATAGAAGAAAAATTGTTAAAATGAAAATTGCATGATTTATTATACTCTATAAAATTATGGAATTACAAAGTGTCAAAGAAATTTGAATTTTCGGGGTAGACACTGAAGTTCCCTTGTAAGCAGACACATTTGAAGATGTCACCACTGGTCAATACCCTCACTCCCTTTATTATCTCCAAAGTTTCACAACGTTTTGAATTCCCACTCCCTTGACAAGTCAAGCTACCGTGGAACATGCAATTTGCGGCCCGCTGGAACCGTTTTAGTTTTCCATTCAAGCGTTCCAAAGATTATAATCGTGCATGCGTGCCATAGGTCGCCTCTGCTCAGAGTCCTCGGAGGTTGAGGACGCCAGAACCTTGCTCAACCTGAAATCACAGAATCTCTCCTCGCGTTCCTCGCAATTATCACCGACCGATCGTAATTATATGTACTCGTTTGGTATCAGCGCTGCCAATCGCGAATGCATTATTCATAACGCAGGAATAACAGTCGGTCCTCGACTGGCGGCAGTGCCGGTTCATTTCCACGCGAGGAGCATCCCTCTCCATTAAAATTCAAACTTTCCCCTATCGCGGACGATTAATTGGATTTGTTTTCCACTCTTCGTGGAGGATTGTGTCATTTTGATGCTCGATCGACGCGCATGGTATTCTTTAAAAGCGAGGGTGAATGGTCGTTGATCCGTGATCGTAGATGGGGCGTTCTTGTGGTAGATGGCATGACTGTGAAACAAGAAATTTAAAATATAAAATATTCGTGAATTGATGAAGAGTAAATGGTGGCAATTTTTATACTGAACTAGTGAAACACCTGTTTTTCAACGCCATCTTCGGGAATTTAGTTAACAAAAACTATAAGTTTATATTATCTGGCGTTTTTCCTGCATATTATGATATGTTTGAAGTAATACTCAGAATTTTTTTGAACGTTTTTATCGCACATATACATAGATATAATCGGTAACGCAAACTTCTTAAAAAAATGCTTTTCCGACGAGCATTGATGTGGGAACTGTTCTCGTCATCCAAAATGGAAAAACTAAGGTTTATTTTCTTTATTATGTTTGTCGTTATGGTCGGAAACACAGAGGCCGCCTAAGAATAAAAGTTTGTAGAATGACAGCATTTTGGAAAAAATGTTCTTATTTTTGCTCATAAATTTAGCTGTCTTCGTTCTGTAGAATTAATTTTATACAAGATAGAAACTCGTCCGAGGTTCCAACCATAGCGACAAACGCAATAAAGAAACTGAACCTTAGTTTTTCCATTTTGGATGAGTAGAACAGTTCCCACACCAACGCCCGGCGGGAAATAATTTTTTTGAAGAAAAAATTCCGTCACTGACTGTATGCGAGATAAAAGAGTTGAAAAAAATTCTGAGCATTACTTCAAACATACCTTAATATGCTGGCGAAACGCCAGATAGTATAAACTTATAGTTTCTGTTAAATAAATTCCCGAAGATGGTGTGTAAGTGTCGCGGCCTCTGCACGTGGATTTTGGAACTATTCTATAGCCTATAGTAGTTCCATTAAAACAAAGATTCTTCTGGTATATATACACACATGGCACGAAGATTTCTATGTAATGGCACAGCTTACTCGTCGAAATGAATAGGTAAGGAGTAACGAGCATGGATCAGGTCAGGGGTAGATTTATTCGAAGAACCTTTTCAATTGATAAAATAACAATATTCTCACTCAACGTGAGAGGCATTTTGCACATCTTCTGGCATTGCACTGGTATTGCATTATTTCCAAACATTTTGAGGTCTCATACCGATCTAGGAGAGATTGAAACCAAAATATAATCTGCGTGAAACGCCAAAACTCAACTACTTTAGAAAATACACAAGAACACCTATACCTAAACAAATTTCAAAACCATCAAGTCCTATAATAACACAACTAGGGTTTATAAAAAAACCGACTATTGAAAAAACCGGTTTTCGAATTCCACTATTCCCAAAAAACCGGTTAGATCGGTTTTCGAATTGTCACAAAAAATATATAATTAAAATAGTAAATAAATATTTATACTTATTTGAAACATGTTCAATTTCCTTAATATTTATGGAATTCCAAAAATATAACAGAATAAAATATACTGCATCTATACAAAACCTAATAAATAAATAAAATTAAATTCACTAAAATCCGTACAATATTTGAGTTCATTTAATATTTATGGATCTACAAAAATATAACACATTAAAATAGACTGCATACAAAACCAAATGAAACTAAAATAAAACTAAAATCCGCACAAAATATAAATTTTTTACAGTGGTAGCAAATTATAAATCTTTATTCAGTATTTTTCCATTCAGTATTTTTCTTCAGAAAATATGAACTCATGAATACAGTTTTACAGTAATGAGTAAACTGTTACATACTATAATATGCTTGTGTCCGAGGCGAGTTTCAAGTCAAAATGTTAACGTTCTTAATTAAATAATTAATTCATTTCTGCATATTAATTATAATACCTGTGTAAAACCGGTTTTTTACATTTAAAACCCGGTTTTTAAAAACCGACAAACCCTAAACACAACATCCAGCGACACGAATACGTTGCAATATCCTCGCAGATTCTACAAAATTTATCGACCCGTTCACACAAAACCGCACCCCGGACAGCAGCAGGGAATTCTCGAAGCAGTGTGCACAGTTTTTGCACCATCGATTTGCGTAACGTCCTGAGAGAAAGCTTCATAAACAGCGACAATCACGAGGATCGAGCGGGAGTTTCGAGGAAAGCCGTATTAATTGATCGTACCAGGATCCTCGCTTACGTTTCCCGCCGGTGGCTCGACCTCCTTCGGGATCTCATTAAATCATCCAGCCGTGCTCGTGTCTTCCCGCGTCAGGCTAATACATTTAATTGAGTTATTAAGTGGAAATCACGGAATTATGAAAGCCTCTTTGAACTGCTGGCGATACACAGTGCCCGTAGGATCGAGCTTCCCCCGGTTTCCCTGCTGGATAGAGCCTGCCAGGTACGCGTTTGATATACTGTTCGAAGTCATCGTAATTATTAGGAGAGTGACGAGGACTGTATGCTGATTAGACGTTCCCATGGAAGCTGTTACGTGGAACGGCCCGAGTTCTCGTCCGTTTCGGTTTCTCATGCGGCAGGAGTTACACGAAACGATGATATCGTCGCGGGATCGAGTGTTCCGCGAGCAGCTTCTGAAGTCCCCGATGAGAATGGAACCTGTTGTCGTAGGGGAATGATGGTGGAATCACGCGGACGATCTGCGCGATGGAAAGGGGCTCTTGCTTATTCCCTTCACACGCTCGCTCAATTTCCTGCGACTCCTCTAACAGAGGGATATTGACTTGTTCAGATTAACTGGACGGTTAATTGAGTAACCGAGAGTTGCATTATTGTTGGTGCGCGAAGTGGGCAGAGCCTGCGCTAAGAGTGTATCGAATCAGATCTGAGCTGGAGTAAGAAGAAATTGGAACTGGAAGTGGTACTAAATTCAGCTTAATTTGGAACTCAAATAACGCAATGGAATTGAATTGTTAATTAATTGAAACTGGCTCTGAATGGGATCTCACAGTAGTGGATTGTATCATTTAGAAATGTAGTGAGCTGGGGGAGGAAGAAATAGGAGTTGGATGTGGTTGAATTGAACTCGTTTTGGAATTCAATAACGGAATGGAATTGGACTGCTAATTAATTGAAAATGGATTTTGACTGGGATGCCACAATAGTGTTTTAATCTTTTGGAGCAGCAGTGAACAGGAATAGGAAGATGTATGTAGAACCTGGAAGTGGCATTGAATTCAGTTTAATTTGGAACTCAAATAACGCAATGGAATTGAATTGTCAATGAATTGAAACTGGCTCTGAATGGGATCTCACAGTAGAGTTTTGCATCATTTAGAATTGCAGTGAGCTGGGGTAGGAAGAAATAGCAGTTGGATGTGGTATTGAATTGAACTCGTTTTGGAACTCAATAACAGAATGGAATTGGACTGCTAATTAATTGAAAATGGGTTTTGACTGGGATGCCACAATAGTGTTTTAATCGTTTGGAGCAGCAGTGAAGAGGAATAGGAAGATGTATATAGAACCTGGAAGTGGTATTAAAATCAGTTTAATTTGGAACTCAAATAACGCAATGGAATTGAATTGTTAATTAATTGAAACTGGCTCTGAATGGGATCTCACAGTAGAGTTTTGCATCATTTAGAATTGCAGTGAGCTGGGGTAGGAAGAAATAGGAGTTGGATGTGGTATTGAATTGAACTCGTTTTGAAACTCAATAACAGAATGGAATTGAATTGCTAATCAATTGAAAATGGGCTCTGATGTCACAATAGTGTTTTAATCGTTTGGAGCAGCAGTGAAGAGGAACAGGAAGATGTATGTAGAACCTGGAAGTGGCATTGAATTCAGTTTAATTTGGAACTCAAATAACGCAATGCAATTGAATTGTCAATGAATTGAAACTGGCTCTGAATGGGATCTCACAGTAGAGTTTTGCATCATTTAGAATTGCAGTGAGCTGGGGTAGGAATAAATAGCAGTTGGATGTGGTATTAAATTGAACTCGTTTTGGAACTCAATAACAGAATGGAATTGAATTGCTAATCAATTGAAAATGGGCTCTGATGTCACAATAGGGTTTTAATCGTTTGGAGCAGCAGTGAAGAGGAACAGGAAGATGTATGTAGAACCTGGAAGTGGCATTGAATTCAGTTTAATTTGGAACTCGAATAACGCAATGGAATTGAATTGTTAATTAATTGAAACTGGCTCTGAATGGGATCTCACAGTAGAGTTTTGCATCATTTAGAATTGCAGTGAGCTGGGGTAGGAAGAAATAGAAGTTGGATGTGGTATTGAATTGAACTCGTTTTGAAACTCAATAACAGAATGGAATTGAATTGCTAATCAATTGAAAATGGGCTCTGATGTCACAATAGGGTTTTAATCGTTTGGAGCAGCAGTGAACAGGAATAGGAAGATATATGTAGAACCTGAAAGTGGTATTGAATTGAATTTGTTTTGGAACTCAATTAATAACGCATTGGAATCGAACTGCTGGTGAATTGGCTCTGAATAGGACCTCGCAGTACTGTTTTGGATCATTTAGAGTTGCAGTGAGCTGGCATAGGAAGATATAGAAACTGGAAGTGGTGTTGAATTGAGTTTGATGATTTGGAACTCAATTAATAACACAGTGGAATTGAATTGTTAACGAATTGAAAGTCACAGCAGTGTCTTAGATCGTTTGGAGCAGATAGGAAAGAGAAAGATTTTGGAATAACTTAGTACATAAATCAAGATCGAAAGCACAGCAGTGAGATTTATTCGCTTCAGGCTTGAGAATCCACCTGTTACAAAAGAATCTGAATTGTCAGTTTACCTTCGGAAGAGGCAAGAAATGAATAGAACTCAACCTTCGCGGAGGTTTTTATCCCAAACGTTCGTTATTCCTGGTTCGAGGAAGAAAGTCTACGTTAGGCAAATCCGTAGAAAATAGAGCGGACTGATTCGAACCGTAACCAAGAATCCATCGCGTCGATACGGTTTGATGGACAGCCAGGATGGACAGAAATCGAGTAAAAAGTTCATTCGAGGACAGCTTCGGGCGTCTATCGACCAAGAAGAGACACGCCTGGTGTGCGGGGACGCGGAACGACTTACAGGTTCACCGTGGAATCTTTCGGTCCTGTTGCTAGACACCTTCTCTACCTAGATACACCCACCGCGGTCCCCCGAGCATAGTTATTACGTTATCCCGTGGACAGATGCGTATCAGCCAGTCCTCGATCCTTCGTAATCGCTTTGCTCCACTTTGGGCCGCTTCATAATCGACAATTAGGTCCCTTTGCTCTCTTAGGTACAGTTACTTAGCTTTTTATTTTCTCAGTGACAGTTTACTTGAAACGCGGCTAGGCTAATGGGGAAAGTAGTAGATAGTTTAAGTGGATCAGGCAAAGAACATTAGAATATTATTGGCTGAAACGCTCCTCAACAGAGAATTTAAAAATGATATTCCACTGCAGAATATTTATTTAAGGGGTTAGCTACCGTCAGGAGGTATTCTTTGGAAATTTATTTCACTACATGCTCATTTTTATGCAATGGTTTTTGTGTTCAGATGAGAGACACTTTAACACGTTATTATATTATGTTTTGGTTTAAAAATATTTAGTTATTGCACAATTACAACTAATTTCCCGGAAGCTGTTTTTAGACACACGTTTTGCGGTGACCAACATTATTCGGAACTGGGTTATCTGAAATAGAAAAGTGGAGAAGATTTAGTTAGTACAATAGTGTTATCTAGTCTCTAATCGTTCCGTTTTATAAAATCGGAGACAAAATGGCAGATGTTTAAAGTGAAATGGTTGATTTTCGTAGAAAAAACACTCATGTTTCACCCATAAAAGAAAAACTATGCATTGAAAAAACAAATGCTTCGATTAGAGACTAGATTTGAATGTCTAGAAGAAACCTTCTAAGTTTCAGAAAGATTGGTGAAGCGGTTTTGGAGAAATCGTGGTCACCGGTCTGAAAACAGCTTCTGGGAAATCAATTGTAATTTTGCAATAACAAAATATTTGTATCCCAAAACATAATATAATAACCTGTTAAAGTGTCCCTCATCTGAATTAAAAAACCATTGCATAAAAATATGCATGTGCTTTCTGAAATAAATTCCCAAAGAATCGATTCTTCTTCTACCTCCTGACGGTAGCTAACCCCTTAAATCTTATCAATAATAATTACAATTTGCGTTGCAATATCCTTATTTTCACTATGAATACTCACTAACTAAAGTTCAGAAGCTCCCATAACAATCGTTACAATACCTGAGGATTTTTATTTTTTATTTTATAGATTTATATTTTTAAAAAAGATCAATGGTCTCTGCGCCAAACCCGAATAACTCAGTTTCACAAAGAACAGCGTTCAATGGTCTTCTAATTATCATCTGCCTGAGTGATCTTTACTCCCTAGCATCCGTTATCCCCGTCCAATTGGCAGCCCATGAAATTACTATTCTCGACCCGCGAGGGACCCGTGATCCACAACGAAACCAGCCTCGGAGCACATTAAATTCATTCCGCCGGTTCAGTGGCTCGAATTAGTTTCGGGGTAATTTTACGAACCGTGACTCAACCACAGTTTTTCGTCCGAAAGTACTGTCGGCGTTGCGCGACAGCCGGACGATCGATGCCCGGAAAAAGCTGCTGGAAAAGCGTGCGCGGGTACCGCGGAATGCGAGCTCGAACACCGTTTCAGCTCGGAGTTAGATATTCGTGCCACCTATCCGCCCGCGGCTTATCAATATTCATAACGTATACGCGCGGCTGGTGTTACACATATCAATCAGCCGTGGCTGATTAAAAATTGATGCCCGGCTAGATTGCCGGCCGTGCGCTCGTGGAACGTTGACCGAATTCGTTACGGCTTGATTGCTCACCGACGATTTTAGACAATTTTCGTGGATCGCTCCTTTAGGGGAGATGGCTCCGCCGGTAGCTTGTAGTTTGGGGTCAGGAATCCGTAATTTCTGCAGACCTTAAGTGCCCAGGAATCTTAAGGAAAACACCCTTCGATGGTTCGAACATGCTTTTTCAAAGGGACTAAGGGGTAAAAGCACTTATGGGTCATTCCAGACCAAATTGATTATTCCTTGCATCTGATTTCAGGGGGTTCGGTGAAATTGAGGTATTATGTAGTTTATGAGAAATTAGGGCAGGTTTAAGTCAGCATTTTACTGGATTTGTATTTGTTCGAAAAATACGGAGAAGATAGGTGTACGATTTTTTTAGGATTATAGGTGGCAGATTTGTGACTGTACCGATCCATTTGCAAGTGTATCTTTCATTGGTGGGACAGACATAGTGAATCCATTATGGTAATTGAAGTCGATGATGATAGCTCACTTGGATGTCAGATCTCTGCAACCTAGTTATATATTCGACATAGTTTTAGGGCATTAAGGGGAGGTTCCGGTCTAGAGCCCCAAAAAATAGGTGATCTTTAGGAATTAATTAAAGGAAAACTACTACATATAACTTAATGGGACTTTTTGCATTGCATTGAGGATATCTTAAATTATAGAAATATATTTTTTGTTTTGTAATTAATCATTGCAGACGGCACTGGGGAGTCGTTAAAGTCAAGGCGTCAAAAAAATCACCCAAATCGGTGGGACCTCTATCTCCAAAAGTTATTATCCGATTCGACTGAAACTTTTTTTATTTTAAAGAATATACTTCTTGCTAGGGGGAAAACCACGCAAAATTACAAAAATGACATTTTTTAGAAAATAACGATACTTGAAGTTTGAAATCACTTTTTCCCTATACTGTTCGTCCTTTCCACGCCTTTAAAAATTAGAAATTTTCACTATTTTGTAATTTTGTCTGGCCCCCCCCTGGCCAGAAGTATATTCTTCAAAATAAAAAAAGTTTCAGTCGAATCGGTTAATAACTTTTAGAGATATAGGTCCCACTGTTTTGAGAACACTGTTTCGAGAAAAACGCGTTTAAAGTTTTACGTGAGTGCCGAGTGGCCGGGTTTTTACCACGCATTCGCTGCTACTCAAATGCCTATAACTTCGGGAATTTTACGAATTTCAACAAATCCTTTTAAACACGTATTCCTGAAAGGTTGAACAATCGAATAACGAAATAAAAAAAAAATCGACTTTTAGACCGGAACCTTCTCTTAATATAGCATAGCATGTGAATAACATAGTTTAGTGTTTCGGGTTCTCAAAACCCTGCGCTTACAAGGAAACGTTCCCAACTGATTTTAATCCTTTAGTGCCCGAGGCATCATATATGACACATTCCCTTTCTTTGCTGTTTCGCAGTTTGCACTCGCAATTCCCTGTTTGCGTCAGATTAAAGGGACCGTTCGGTCAAAACGCTCGAAAAATAGGTGATCTTTGTGATTTTTTTTCCAAAAAAGTATACAACTTGCAGTGAAAAAATTGTATGGTCTTCCTTTATTCGTTCTTCAAGAATATAAAAACCATTTTTTTTTCATTTTCCTATAATGGTTCTAATTTTACGTGGCGCTCAGTGCACTGCTGCGATAAAAGAGGCGTAAACGGTAGACAGTAGAACTCGACGTAGGCTTGTCGGAAATCGAGAAACCAAAGATATTCTTATAGGTTATTTCAATGGCTATCGCATCAGTCTTTGAGAAGGCAGATAAAGCAAAATGGCGATGTTTGGTACACGTTTTAACGCAGACATGCGAAAAGAGGGGGTAATTCTGCGCCTAAAAATGTTAATAACGAAGAACTGTGACCTCTAAAATTGATGGTCAAAGGCTGATGCGATAGTGAATTCAATGACGAAGAAAATGCCACCAAGTTTTTTGGAATCGGTTAAGAATTTCTTTTGTTATGCTGACTACCGTTCGGAAACATCGTGATTCGAGAAAAACGCGTTTAAAGTTTTACGTGAGTGCCAAGTGGCCGGGGTTTACCCACGCATTTGCCGCTACTCAAATGCCCATAACTTCGGGAATTTTACGAATTTCAAAAAATCCTTTTAAACACGCATTCTTAAAAGGTTGAACGTTCGAAAAATGAAATAAGATTTTTTTTAACGATACAAAGAAAACTGGTTACATTTCCTTCAACGGAATCTAGGTACTGGGCGCTAAAGGGTTAATGAAATTTCGCGTGGACGCAGAGCACTTTTTTCCTGCGGATATTGACTCTGAAGGGGTGACAGACCCTTAAAGTTACCGCATTTTTCGTTGCTTACTATAACTGTTTTACGGTGCGAGAGAGAACAAAACTTTACCTATAAAACTTGTTCAGTTCTTTCTGCTTTACCATCACAGTGCAAGATTGAAAAAGACACGATAACTTTAAGCTCCGATTTCAGACCTTCAGAATGAATTCCCCAGAAACAAAAATTCCTCCTTGCATACTCCACTATCCTCTACATTCGTACCAAGTGTAATTAAACTCAGAATTCCCGTTTCGACAATGTCCCCTTGTCAGTCAATCCCCCCGATGTCCTCCTGCAAGACACTCGAAGCCCAACCGAAGCCGCACGGATTCCTAAGCCCGTCCCCACGTTCGCCCCGAAGAGCAGCCTCGATTCGACGCTCGCAGGCCGTCGGAGGGACAGGACCTGGAAAACGAGTCCCGTGTGCAGGTCCGGCCGAAGGGGGGCATTCCTGCACGTCACCGTGTCCGCCCAGTGGCTCCGCCGAATCGCGGGGGGACTCCTTATATAATTAACCATTAAATTATAAGTTTGGCTATCGAACCGCCGGCGAAGCTCAGCGCCGGACTAGAAGTAATTACTTGGCCCTGGAGGGGCCCCCGGAACGGCAGCGACCGTCGAGATCATCGTGTGTAGAAGAAGAAGACGAAGAAGACGAAGAGGGAGCAGCAGAAGAGGGAAAAGACCTCGACCGACCAGGGCTGAGGGGCGAAGGGAGGCAGCCGGAGAGAGCGAACCGAACATGCGCCGATACAGGCAGAGAAAGAGGTGAAAGAGACGCGAGGGGGGGAGGGAGAAAGGTGAAAAGTAAAAAAGAAGCGGAATGAGAGGGGTCGCGACGGCTACCTTACTTCGGGCACGGAATTGCCCGGTACCGTCGGTTCCATCGGCGTAATGATCGGAGGCGGGACTTTTGCCTTTTTAATCGGCATTAATCGCACCGGGGGGGAGGCTCCCACCCCAACCACCCTCCCCTTCTTCCCTCTATCGTCGTTGCACTACCCCGCGCTACAACGACCCGGCAGCGATCTGCATTAATGCCGAGCGCTGCCCACATTTTCGCCCGTGTCCGCGAGTCGAATTCCTCCCGGCTGGAATGAAATATCGGAGCAACCGGAGTCCCCGGCCCCGAGTTGCGTGGAAGTTACGAGGACCGGCCGGCGGAATGCGCGCGGCTGCAGGTGCACGCGCGCTCGGATGTCCGATCGAAAGATGCCGCGCTGGCCCGGCGGCCCAGCTTATAAATTGGAAGGCGTACACCTCGGTCCCCGGGACCGACCGTATTGATTCTTCTCGATTGGCAAGTGGGTAATTGCGCGGCTAAGCGTGAGGTGTGCACGGTGATCGAAATGACGGGATTAACAGTATGTGTCTTGGGATGCTGGGGTGGTTTGGGACTTTTAGTGGACACCGTCGAGGACCCAGTTCCTGATCACTGAAGGGGACTAGGCAGTCAGATCGCTCGAAAATCAAGTATTTTTTGCGAATTAATTACAAGGAGATGAATACAAATTGTGACTAGTACTTTTGGGTAATGTTTATTAATACTATAAAACAGTGAAAAAAAATGATTTGAATAATATATGCATATGTATGACAGCGCTACAGTCATCTGATGTGTCGGCATTTTTTCTGGAGCCGCTGTAATTTTGCAGTGATTTTGGCCGTGAGAAATTGAATTGTGACGTATTCTCTGAAATTTACACTTTGCCCTGACCCCCATTCTGCCCTGAACCTATTGAAAAAGAAAAAAAATCAAAATTATACAAATGGCGGCTATAAAACGGCAAATTTTGAAGAAACGTGATTTTTCGCCAGGGAAAAGAGCCATTTTATTTTTTTTTTTGTCAAAACAGAAGTTTTCACAGACTTATGCTTAGGTTTGGGTCGTAACAAGACATGTTTTACATATGCTCAATTTTTTCCAAATTGATTTGGACCTCCGTTTTTTCGCAATCACTGCAAAACGAAGAGGAAATGTGATTCTGAGAAAAACGCGTCCAAAGTTTCAGAAGAGGAACTAATCTACCTGCGGGCGCGCAGGCCTTTTCGACTGTAAAATCCTTAGTTTTGCGAGTTTTGACATAAACCAAACGGCATTTTACTCGGGAAGGGTGGTACTTTCGAAAAATGCAATAAAAAAAATCGAATTTCTGACTGCCTAGTCCCCTTAAGAGTAACTACCGCGGGTTTTTAAACGTGTAAAGGGAAAACTTAACCAAATTTAAAAGATTTTTGTTATTTCAGTAAATCTGTGTTTTATCTTTAATTTGGTATTTAAAATGTGCCTATATAGTAATAATTATTTTTTAATTTAACTTTGAAAGTGAAAAGGGAGCAGTTTCGGATCACCTTCACACGTTTTACTATGAGCTGTCAAAGTTTGCGTATAAATTTCAAAGTACTTCGTAATTATTTAGTAATTTGTTAGAATAAAGTTGTATCATAATAAGCTTATTATATTTAAGCTAAACTGATCAGGAACTGGGTCCTTGACGGTACCTTGGCGGGGTTGAATCTGAGGGTTTTCAGATGAGGGGATGGAGATTCTGTGTACGTGGACTTGGATTAGGAAATAAGGTGAATTTTTAGGTTGGTAGCTTATTTGCAATGAATTGGGGGAGAGAGAAAGTCTCAAACTCTGGTATTCTAATTTGGACTCAGGGAAGGTTGTGGAAGGTACTTGAGGTGATTTAGAGCTTTCAGATTTGTACGGGTGTCCTGAGACTTTGAGAATGACAGTGTCGAATTTTATACAGAGATAGTGACTGTTATAACCTAAATTTTAAAAGTTATAGCGTTGGAGTTAATATCATTCTTTGAATGAGTTTGGTTACGAATAATCATTATAGGTGATTCAAAAATGTTTTGGTTACTGGTAATCATTATCGATGACGGAAATCGTTTTTGGTTACGAATGACCTTTGGCGATGACGAGATTTTTTTAGGTCACATTTTATTGCGGGAATTTTTTGGGTGACGTTATGCTCAATATCTATTGTGGGAATTTTTTGGGTGACGTTATAACCAATATCGATTGCGGGAATTTTTCTCGGTGACGTTATAACCACTATCGGTTGCGGGAATTTTTTTCGGTTATGCGATAACCAATATCGATTGCGGAAATTTCTTTTGGTTACGTTATAACTAATATCGATCGCAGGTATTTTTTTGGGTGACGTTATAACCAATATCGATTGCGGGAATTTTTCTCGGTGACGTTATAACCAATATCGGTTGCGGGAATTTTTTTCGGTTATGTTATACTCAATATCGAATGCAGGATTTTTTTTGATTACGTTATAATCAATATCTATTGGGGGATTTTTTTTAGTTACGTTATAAACAATATTGATGGCGGGGTTTTTATTTTGGTTACTTACGACCACCATAAATTGTTATTACCTAACATTACTAATAATTTGCATCTACGAACGATCTACAGTGAATCATAGAATTTATATGCTTTAATTAATAAAAACAGATAAGTAGTAATTATACATTTTATTAACTAATACATAAAATCAGTATGTATTAAGTTTTACAAACAATAATTTCTGAAAATTGAGAAAGCCTGGGTAAAAGATGAAGGTGACCTTTGAATTGTACAAAAATGAGTACACTAAGGTTCCCGAGATCACTGATTACCAATCTGAGGTCGAAATTGCAAAAAACAAATTGGCGGACGCGTATATCAAAAAAGCATCAGATTCGGTCTAAACTTGGTATCCGTATTCAATGGAACTTTTGGTGCTCTAAAACTGAACGCGAACCTTTTGGAAAGGCTTCGGATCAGCGTTTCGGGGACCTTTTAAGATAAAGCGTGTCCCGATGATCAGAGCGTGGCGCGTCTGGAGCGATCCTTAAAGGCGACCACACACGTCGCGATCTTGATACTGGTTGTCTTCTCTTTCACGTCCACGGTGCCGCAGTGCCCATCAGGGGTTACCAAAGGCTCGGCTTTGTCGCCGTGCTGATCTTCAACCTCCTGGTACTTACGGCCATCTCTACCAACGGCTAATCCCAATTTAATGCTGCACAGCTCCCTCTCTTTCTCGCCCTCGCCCTTCCCTCAGGTGCTTGCTGCGCCCGTGTACCTCGTTTATCTCTCGGGCCCTCTCGCGAGGAGAGCTCCTCTCCTAATGGTCCTCGAAATATCGTTACATCGGTTTAGAATGTGTTCTGCGTCGAGGGGGAGCTTCGCCTCGCTTGTAGCCTATGAAATTAATCGAAAAGCAGGCCGGGCTTTAAATTAAATTTCAAGCGAAACGCGGGGGTGAACCGCTTGAAGATCCTATCGCCGGCAGAATAATGCTCGTTGAGTTTCGCCGATGTTTGCTCGCGACCAGAGTGGCTGCTTTTTGTAAAAAGAATAATGCAAACGTGTGTCAGGGTGTCGTGCTAGGAATTCATTTTCAATCAATCATCTGTGTTGTGTATTAACTGGACAATTGTACTCTTTTATTTATTTGCCTTTCTTTGGCTGCAGTGGAAGTGAGCTATTTGGGGATGGAAAGGGGTGAAGAAGACCGTGTTTAATGAATCTGATAGCAATTTAATTCGAATTTATGTCGCGTCATGGGAAGGGTGCGTTAGAAGGCCATTCTTCATAATTAGTGGGAGGTCGTAATTAAAGATTGAATCAGAATGATGAAGACACTATGGCTTTTGATCAGGGCTTGAAACTGTTCCGAAAATGACTGTTTAAAACTGTTATATAAAGGTTCTGATTAACCCTGCAGTGCATAGTTTTTTAATTCAGTTGGAAAAATTAGACTACTCTAATTTGGGGATGAAAAGACCGCACCCGATGTCTATTTTCAAACCAGAGGAAATAATAATAATAATAATAATAATAATAATAATAATAATAATAATAATAATAATAATAATAATAATAATGACAATGACAATGACAATGACAATGACAATGACAATGACAATGACAATGACAATAATAATAATAATAATAATAATTTTCGCAGCGTGCGTAGCTAAAAAATGCAATTCAAACTAGATTTCTGTCAAATCGAAACATCAGATTGACATGTTTCTTAGACCAATATGTGCGCTGTGGCACTACTTTTAGGGCTGGCAAATGAAAATTCCCAACCCCTGGATTAAACAGGTGCCCGCCTTAAGGCAGGCGTATGCACTAGAGGGTTAAAACTTCCTTTAATCATTCCAACTATTAGAAATCCAACTATAAAGAAATTTCCAACTATTACCTATTTCGGTTACGGTTCTTATTTCCTTCCTCATATCGGTTCCATAACCGTTATTGTATCGGTTCCATATCGGTTCCGAAACGGTTCCAGAATCAATTCTTGTACCGACTTTTCCCTAATTGATGTCAATAACAATTATTGCAGCTGCAGATTACTGTATATCTGCATATTTTTCACAAAATCCTTATAGAAGAAGGAGAAACATTTATTTATACGTATCATTGATTTCTAATAAAGCGTTGAAATAAATATATCAGATACATATTCTTTACATTCACACACACTGTATTATTCAGAGTAGGAGGTTAAAAGTTTCTCCTGTTTCTATAAGGATTTTGTAAAAAGTATGCACATATTGGGGTAATTTGTAGCTGCAATCATTAATGATATCAATCAGGGAAAAGTCGATGGAAGAATTGATTCTAGAACCGTTTTGGAACCGATATAGAACCGAAACAGTAACGGTTATGGAACCGATATGAGGAGGGAAATAGGGACCGTAACCAAAACAGATAATAGTTGGCAATTTCGGTTCTTCGTAACAGTTATTCGGAATAAAGGTTTTTCATAACCGTTTGGAGAACCGACATCGATATTATTACAGTTTTCAAGCCCTGCTTTTGATTGATAGTTTCAACACTGCCAGAGGAATTCCCAGTTTCTTTAAATATTCTCGAACAACTGTGTCAGTGAACAAGCACCTTAATCCACTCTTCTGTGCGATTTTAATTAAAAATTGCAACGTGGGTAGGACTGGGACATTCTTCATATCTGCCACTCCTTGCTACGTAGGATTCAATATTACTCTAATTTAAATGCGGCGTCAATATGCTCAGGGCGAATTAAAATCTGTATGCAACTGACTAATGAAATTCATGATTTACAATCGTATACTAGACAAGCAAACGAGGTGTTTGCAGAAGTTGCCATTCAGCAGAATTCAGAGTAATCCTGCATTTAAAATGTGATTAAGAAACCTCACTGAAGGATTCTTTTGTTCTTCAAGATTAATATTATATTTCAGAGTAGAGGTTACATACTCGAATTGATCAGCTGGAATTCAAACTATTTTTAATACACAGTGTGTTATACAAGTTCCTAGCATTCAAACGGTGCACGTATTATCGTCTGACGTTGTACATTCTCGAAATAATCGCCCAGTAATCGGGTTAATGATTATTTGCAACAACGCGAATAATCGAGAATTTCTTAGACTGCCAGCAAAAGGATGCATTCTTCATCCAGTGAATGACGTTCTTCGGAATTTCCCAACGCGCGATGAACATTCTTCCTGGCACAGGAATCTTTTGTGCAACGTTTAAATTTGAATTGTATTCGTTCAGAGTAACGCTGGAAAATTCCCTGCGTTGCGATTGCGCGGACGATACGAGGAACTTTTTACTTCTTTTCTTCTTCTTCAAATTCCCTAGCGGGGAGGAATTTTGTCCTAGAATTCGTAATTTATTTCGGGTCATTCGATGCTCTCAATTTCTCCACAGCAGTTGGAATATTTCATGCTCGCTGTTAATTTGCTTCTATTTTTTAATTTTTTAAAATGATGGGTGGGGTTAGATTCGTTTCTATTATTTCTTCGTGAAAAGGAAATTCTACTTGTTACTTTTCCACGAGAGTTGACTTTCGATGAATGCAAAGCTTTCCCCCTATTTTCTTTTATTTTACACCTCACAGTGTGAAACCTTTACACTTTATGCAGTTACGTTTAGAATGAGATACTTGAAAAGGGACTCTTTAGAACAATAAAATTTGTAAAACAGATTAAAACAGATCTTAACTCATATAATTTGAATTTCAACCGTATAAATTCTTCTAATTAGATCTTAACTCAGATTAAAACAGATCTCTTAATTAAAGGGATCGAAAAAGTTCACGAACCCTCGTTTTTAAAAAAATTCTGCTAGAACTTATATGTTTTGTTTAAGAAAATATCTGTCTCTGTGGAATTTTTATTGAAAAAAATGTTACCTTTAGGAACTTCTTTAAAAAGTGTTCTCATGGAATAGATATTTTAGAACCTATATAATAAAAGTTCCATGGAAACAAGTTACATTAGAACATTTATTAAAAAACTTTTCATAAGATAAAGAAAAGTACTAAACTATTAGGTACTAGTTTTATTTAACAATATAATATCATATTCTTCATATGTTTATTTAATAAAAGGTATGAAAATCATAACATTAGAAATATCTACGTAGGTAAGTATTACAAATAAATAACACATTCAGAATATCAATTTAACTGTAATAATTATTTAATATTGTTGTAGTACTATCCATTGAATAGTATTCAGTATTTGTTACAACGATTGAGAACTTTTTTAATGTTGGTGAACAAAATATCTGTTCCTGTTATAGACAATTTTTTATTTTTATATTTTACAAGTTCCATTCCAACTAGAACCTTTATTTTTAAGAACTTTTATTTTATCGGTTCTTCTGGGAACTTATAATGTGAGAACATTTTTAAAAAATGTTCCGCGGTCCATGTTTTAAATGGAACCTATTGAAAAGTACCAGAACTTTTTAAAACAGATCTTTATTGTTTTGCCACTTTAATTACTAATGCTGTTATTATTTTATCACTAAAAATTCTGAATGTGAATTTCATTAGAATCTTAATATAAATTATTGAATACAAGTCTCCCCTTTCAAGACGATCCATTATATAATATTCTATCAACACGAAGCCTCTTTCGTTTCACTTATCTAACAAAATAGTATTCTTTCTGTTCCAGGTAAGAAACCAACCCAGACCCTTTCTGCTTCGAGTAGTGTAAGGCTTACAGAAGTTTCCCCCCGGAAGGTATAAATTTAGAGTTTTCCTGAATCCAGGTATGAATAAATTTCTATATCATAGAGACCATAAAGCACCACACGCGTGGCTATCAAATTTATTTGGACAGATTCAGGTAATGTGACACGAGCAGTGTACAAACGTGGGAGACTGCCATTTGCGTTCCAGCGACAGTCGCGGAGATAAATTCAGTGAAAGCAAGATCGAAGCTTAGCATGACAGAGGGTGTTAGCAAATCGTAGAATTAACTCTTCTTGTAGCGTTAATGACGGCCGATGCAGGGACGCTGAATCGCGATCTTATCGAGAATAATGTAATTATCGTGGTGCTCGGGGCCTGGGTCTAATGATGAAGCACCTTCGTTTTACCCTCCACTGTCTCACTGACGATTTTCATTTGTTATTTCGTCAATTCAACATTGTACGTGTCTTGTCTGAAGCTAATGCTTGTGCCGAGTCATAGGCAAAGCCTGGCTTAAGCCGCGTTCCCACGCGTGCAATTCTTGAATTCTATTTATTCTATAACCACACCGAATTATAATTTCGCGTGCATTACACATTAGAAGACACTCGTCTATTTAAATTTATTGCCGTTTTTCTACTGTTTAGTCATTATTCCATTATCGTTTCGACGTGGCAAGTGATTTGAAGCTCTCGGTTCAATAATAAGTGTGCAGTTTTAAGTAATTAGATAATACTTGGTGCTCGAATATTTATTTCCATGGAAAACGTAACGGAGATGGTCAGAGCTAATTGACAAGATATGGAACCAATTATAGATAAGCCAAGAGGAATTTAGAGCTGGGACGTAAATTACTTTGGCAAGTAAGGAAAAAAAGGTTGAAACAAATATTCTAAGTAGAAATTTCCAAGTGAAATAGTCACCATATGGTAGACACCGATTTTGATGAGCCTTGGCACGATGGATCTATGTCGAAAATAAGTAAATAGGTGTCCGAGGGTTTCAGCCAAGAGGCCTTAATAATAGAGATATTTACATGGAAATTATTAAAAATTTCATAGTGGCCGTGGGGTTTTAATGGGTAAAAATCCCAAAATACCCTGGCACCCCCGGGGGATACCCCTCTGAAGGAGTCGGGGTGCCTTTTGGAGATTTCCCCAAGTTAAAATAAATTATAAAAAAGTAATTTATAAAAAAAAATTATAAAGTTTTTTTTAACGTGGAGACATCTTCAAAAGGCACCCCGACGTCTCCAAAAGGGAATCTCCCACGGGCGCCAGGGTAGTGTTTGATTTTTACCCACTAAAACCCCACGGCCACTATGAAATTTTTAATAATTTACATGTAAATATCTCTATTATTAAGGCCTTACATACGTCTAGCAGCGCCAAAAATGCGCTAAAAGAAAATTTATTTTAGTAGGGATAACAATAGAAATTAATAAAAATAAATAGTACACATTGTTTGTTGGTATTTAAACTTTATACAAAATTTTATTTCACTTTATTTTTACAAAAATTACTATATAAAAAATTACGTGATCCACAACACTAAGAAAAAAAAGTTGCTCCACGGTCGGCATCATATCTCCAGTAAATGTTGATCGATCTGCAAAATTTAAAAAAATTCTTGTAAAATAAAGTTGTAGTTACAGTATGTCGAGCGGGAATTTTGAATTTCGAAAAATTTAGCAATTTATGGCAGTTTAAAAAAAAATATGCGTTTTACGCCATAAACTTTATACTTTAATTATTTTTATAAAATTTTTAAATCAAAATATCAAAAATCCGGCTCGACATACTATAACTACAACTTTATTTTACAAGAATTTTTTTAAATTTTGCAGATCGATCAACATTGGAGCAACTTTTTTTTCTTAGTGTTGTGGATCACATGGTTTTTTATATAGTAATTTTTGTAAAAATAAAGTGAAATAAAATTTTTTATAAAGTTTAAATACCAATAAACAATATGTACTATTTATTTTTATTAATTTCTATTGTTATCCCTACTAAAAAAAATTTCTTTTAGCGCATTTTTGGCGCTGCTCGACGTAGGTAAGGCCTTAAGGCCTATTGGTTGAAACGCTAGGACACCTATTTACTTATTTTTGACATAGATCCATCGTGCCAAGGCTCGTCAAAATCAGTATCTACCACATGGTGTCCTCCCCTTGTCAGTGCAGTTTACATTCACCTAACTGAGCTACTACATTTTCCTTCTCAACCCAAAGAAGAAACCCAACACAAACAGAACAGCAATCTTGCTGCTCCATCAACCACTTTCCATTCAAAGTTCGTTTATACCGCGTCATGTAACTTTCTCTGAAACTGATGAGCTAGGAAGTCATGGTACAGTTTCCGCGGCAACTACTGTGATAACGATAACGCCAAAAATCGTCATAATGCCCAGATAAATAACGCTGCACGTTCCCGTTATCGGGCGATGTTCATCGACCTGCAGGCATAAAGGATGATCTCCCGCGGTCGTTCGTATCGATTCCTGGTACACAGAGATCCTGTACCCCGTAGAATCTAATGCACGAACGACATGTTATCACCAGCATGCATGGAATCGATGCGGGCCTTAATTATGTGCATTAGTAGGATCATTATTCTCGTCATTATGGTGTACATAACGTTGGAGCATGTTGTACCATCTTCGCGGAAGATCGTCATTAATATACCACTAAGCGGGCTGCCTTGTAGGAGCGTACATTCTCAACATTGATCGCGGTAAATCAATCTGTTTCTAATATTTGTTTTAATCGCGGAATCGAGCCGTCAACCTGCGGGGCAAAGATCGAGGCTGGACATTATATTAGTGATTGCTGGGATCTAGGTGGACTATAATTATTGGCCTTGAAGTAGCCTCCTTTTGAGGAACAGTATTAATTGATTTAATGACGAAAGGAACGGGTGACATTTTTTCTTCACTGGGGGAAATAAATGACGAAACATGTAATTGATGTTGGTTTCATTTATTCTTATGGCTTTGAACTCTGCGATGGAATGTTATAGTTTTCAAAAGTAGAGGACTACTTTCTTATGAAAGCTCGTAGCGTATATGCTTTGATTCAGCTGTTCATTCCATGTTTCTTAATATCAATAGATCGATGGATCTGTGATTTGATAAGAATTGATCAGTCGAGGAAATTTTTTTACTTCCCTAAGTGAATTGTAAAGTTATATCTTCTTCTCAGAAAAGTCTATTAAGGGGGTGTCCTACTGTGACAGGAAAAATTAAAGTCTTTTTTAGGACACAGATTGCGAGGAAAGTAAATATTTAATCAATTTGCGGTTTGCAATTTATTTAAGCATATTATAAAGTAATAAAATCCATTGCAAAAATATTGAAAAGCTGAATTTATTAACCATCAGACGGCTACGCGTGAGTTATTGATTTTCGCGAACAGCCAATCGCTGTACACGACTGTGCCTTGTAAAAGTTTCTGAAATTAGAAAGCGAATATTTTCCATTAATTATAATGCATTTCCTAAGTGATGACCTTTCGTTTTTATTAATTTATCAAAAATGAACTAAATGGCAAGTGTTTGAACATTTTTTGCGACTTTCTGCAGAACAATTTTTACTAACTTGTTTAGAATTTACAATAAAAAACTGATATTGCAAAAAGCGATGGTCAACACCTAGTAACTGTTATGACGAATATGTGTGCAAATTTGTATTGCAATCGGACCATTAGAACCCGAGAAATCGTGTCCACCGTTTGGCTGTTCGCGAAAATCAATAACTCACGCGTAGTCGTCCCACGGTTAATATATTCAACTTTCCAATATTTTTGCAATGGATTTTATTACTTTATAATATGCTCAAATAAAGTGCCAACCCGCAAATTGATTGAATTTTTACTTTCCTCTCAAACAGTGCACGAAAAAAGCCTTTTACTTTTACCTGTCACAGTAGAATAACCCCTGAAGCATACTAAGAACTCCGTAACATCTTTCTTCTTCTCACTACTTTCTTCCTCCTACAAACAGAACCATGAACTCCCAAACCCCATATATTTCCACTCATTGTCAACCCAACGTGTACTACAATCCATTCCATTTTAAAAAAACAACATTCACCTTCGAAACTCCAAAACATCTGAACCTGAAGAATGTCCCTCTATCCAACAAATATCTCATTTAAAATCAACCTTCGTCCAACCCATTCATCTCCACACAAACTAAGATGGCCACTTCAATTGTCCGATACAACTATCCATTTCAACCGACATCTGCATATCGCATTCCTCACTAAACCGTCTTATCATCACTCCAGCAACAGCATCTACCCTGCCACTTAAAATGAGCTCCCGAAGATCCTCAGCATCACCTGAACAGATGCTCAATATTCAGCACCCCCGAGCCACCCCGGGACCGCCATATGCCTCGGTCGCACCCTCGAGTGTTCTCCCCTTATCTTAATTACGAACAGCGCGGTCCGTTGTTCCCCTTGTCCTCCCTGTTTGCCGGCCGATCGGCGCGCAGGGTTGCAGCGTGTCGCTCGGAGCCGGTGTTGTAAATTCGCCCGCGGTTCGGTTGCGTGCCCTTTATAGGCAGCGTGGCTCTTAAGGGGCCACGTCTCAAGTTTTAAGGCCCGTGGGACCGGCGGATCGCGGACATGATTGCATTTGCATTATACACGCCGCGGCGCGCACGCAGATTTATCTGCCCCTGGGGTTTATTTATCTGGAGTTATGGCAAACACTGACCGTCCCGAAGCCGGCCAATAACGTATGGTAATGGAGGGGTCCGATTGACTTTTTTACCCCTGGCCCCTTCCGCTCCCTCGCTCGCTATCCCTCTTTCTCCATCTCTGACTGCTCTCGCCTCTCCTCCCCGTTTCACGCATTCCTCTTCCTCTTTCCCCGGCTCGTTCCTTACTTCGCAAACTTTCTTCCTCCCACTTTTCCCTGCGCCTATCATTCATCTCCCGTTCCCCCTTTCGCCTCCTAATTCTGCGCGAGGTCGTTGCTTCCCTTTTGTTCCGGCCACTTCTGCGCATGATCCTCTCCTTCGTCGGGTGTCTCTCTTCCCCCCCGGAACGCTTTCACCGGCCTATCATAACACGAACGATCGGCGAACCTTCGACCCTTCTCGTATCCTCCGGCCTCTCTTCTTTTTTCCGCCGCGCTTGTCCTGCCTCGCTGCCCTTCCTTCTTGTTCAGCTTTTCCTGTTCCCCCTTTCATCGGCACGTTTCCTGCGAGCTCAGGCGACCCTAGGGCTCCGCCGAGGCCCGTGGCATCCACGAGCACGTGGTTCTCTCGAGATCGAGCCTCTCGATGTGTACGACTCGCATTTGCTGCGAGGGTGTGGGTAGGTTGGAGCTTCGGTTGGGTTGGGTTGGGTTTCTGAGTGGGTTTTGGTTTTGTGAGAGGTTTGAGGATTTCGTGGGGAAAATTCTTTTGGTGTGTCACGTCCAGAATTCGAGATGGTGATTTTTTATTGATTCCCGAACGTAAAGAGGGATCTCGCCCCGCCGCCTCCGGCGTAACCGTAATCCATAAGGCCGGTTACGCTTTTTGGAGTAACTGTGCCGGGGCGGGTGGATTGGCGTTGGAGGATCGAGGAGGAAAAGAAGAGGTGCGTTTCGTGTTGGGACTGACAGCCAGACTCATCAGTAGGGCTACAGCTGACGGCCCCTGCCCTAGACACACACGGGGACACAAGGGACATAATTTGGAACTTGTATATATATGAAGCGTGATTGGGAGTTAGCACTAGCGAGAAGATTAGACCTCTGGTGGCGCTCGTCGACACTAACAAGGAGAGTATTTTAGGTGTCCGCCTCCGATCATTTTGATTTTTGGATATGTTATAGAGGACCGAAAAATAAGAAATACGTGTTTTTTTATTTTTCCCCGTTTTCATATTTAGGGGGTGAAAACTGCGTTCAAAGTTAGGGTGGAAAAATCATTTTTGTGGAATATCTCGAGAACTATTAGAGGTAGGGGAATAGTGTCAATGAACGAATTTTGTGTCTTTGAATGCGAAATATGACTGACTCACCAGATTTTTAAAAAAAATAACAATTTTTTATGTATTATTTAAACAAATGGACTTTTTGAAAATCTAGTGAGTCAGTCATATTTCGCATTCAAAGACACATAATTCGTCCATTAACACTATTCCCCTATCTCTAATAGTTCTCGAGATATTCCGCAAAAATGATTTTTCCACCCTAACTTTGAACGCAGTTTTCACCCCCCAAATATGAAAACGGGGAAAAATAAAAAAACACGTATTTCTTATTTTTCGGTCCTCTATAACATATCCAAAAATCAAAATGATCGAAGGCGGACACCTAAAATACTCTCCTTGTAAGTCGCGATACCGTGGTTGCGCCGGGACGTCACAGTGTAAGGTGTGCTTTGGGGAGTTTTTGGAAGTTTTGAATGGGTATGCAGATTGCGGTAAATTACCTAAGGTGTTCTGAGAATCTGTGCCCACGTCGTGGATCACTGATTATTAATGGAACGGCTTTAATTGGCCAGTTGATGATCTAATGAGTGGGATGCAAAATATAGGTTGAATCGAAGGTTGTTAATAAACTTTTAAGTGCAAATTGTAGCTGAAGACTGATTTCTATTAGGAAGAATAGAATACTGTGGCGGATGTAAAGTGCAGTGTAATTTTATTTAGGAAGTGGATTTTGGCTAGATTTTTGTCTAAACTTCAAATATCTAAATCTAGCATATTTTCATTGATAAGGAAAAGTATCTATTAATACATGGTCCGGTGTACAGAATTAATCGATAATGTCAATTAAAATGTTGATTTAGCACACTTGGAAAAGGATACGGAAGTCTCGAACACTATGAATTGTGAAATTCGTTCGTTGAATTACGCGGTTCAGGTGCGTGGACGCCTGACCGACTTTTCAGTAGAATGTGAACGTCACTTGTCAGACGCGGCGCTATTAGGACTGGTCTTTGTACTCCACCACTTGTGGTGATAATACAATTCACCTACCTTAGTCTCACTTAGAAAGCTAATATTCATTCCATTGAACAATAATTGTCCACGAGTTTGACAATTTATCTTAAAGAAGGTAAATCTTAAAGAAATTAAATTGTTAGACAAAGCTACCATAACAGAAATGATGTTTCATATTGGATGTCTGTTGCTTAGACATTTTCCATTGCTTAGCACTGAAATAGACATCCAATATGAAACATCATTTCTGTTATCGTAGCTTATACTATGTACTAATAGTATTCCTGTGTTATACATCTTTATTAGTTAAAGTCAGTTTCTAATAATATAATTTGAATTTCGACCAAAACTTGTTCTAATTAGAAGAGATAATTTCGGCGTACTGGTTCGGTCAATTACATTTTTGGGACAATATTATTGGTTCTGCATTTTAATAAAAACAATTTCCTATTACTTATCTTAACCAAATTCGATCTGTTGCTCGATAAGTCCTTGAGATTCCTTAAAGTTTCAGGTCCAATCTGTCTTGATATTGACGTGAAAAAACTTTCCTTTGTTGTAGATGTGAGTGTCTGGCCATCCATTTCAAATAATATAATTTGAATTTTCACCATCTAATTAAAGTCAGTTTCTGTCATTCATACGCAGTTGAGTTTCTCAAGAAAGCATTAGATCCATGAGAAAGCTCGGACTTCCCAGCGCAACAACGAGAAACCGCGATTTTCTGCATTCCGCGGTCTAACAGCACGCAGACAAGAAGATCGTAAACCGAAATAGCTGCTTCGAAAGTGGCCACTTTGCTTTAAACTTCGGGCTCCGACCTTTCAAAGTTGCATGATCGCTGATCTGTATGCTGCATATAAAAATAGTTGTTAGTTACGTATTACGATTCTTCCAAAGTGGCTTTTCTTTGTTGCACCATTTTAACATAACTATTATAAACTTCTTAGAAAAAATTACAAACTGTGCAAGGTTTATATCCCTTCAGCCCTATATTTATATTTATCGTTTTTACAAAAATTCTAATGGGTACTTAGAAGGCAAACTTACTTTCTTCCAAAAGATCATCAATTATCAATGTCAAGTTTTTTTAAAATAACAACGCGTAGAAGTGTCACCTTAGCAAAAATTCTATGTATAAATAAAAGTTGTGTCGTTATATTCATTTCGATTACACGTTGGCTTGAATAATTGCAATTTTTGTAGGAATCGTACGGCAGTCGAGATAATTTACAATGTCATTATCGCCTCGTTCCCCTTCAAATGTCATACATGCACTTATGACACTGTCGCGGTTAACGCCGCGGCGCAGCGTAGGCTTTATTGCTCGTGAAATGGGCGATTCGCTCGCGAAAAGGGCAGCTGTCTCATTAGCAGCGCGCTGTACGCGCGGCCTGATATTGCTTGCAACTTCTCAAATACGCTGACGCGTCACTGTCACCTTGCTCCACAGACACCTTTTGCCATATTCTTCTCTCTCCAGCCAGTAACATCTACCGTTTCCGTAGTGAAAGAGAAATCGATGTGCCTCCTCGATCACTCCGCACGCGTGGGACTTTAGGGGCATACTTCCCGGGGCCTATTATAAACAGCTTTTCATTTAGTCGTTAGCCTGAATTAAGCCACGATAACGCAACGGACAAAGTAACCTGGTACGCCGAGCAGTAATGAGGTCTCCAACGCGCATGCTCGCGCGGATGTAAAAGTGGGCGGAGCCACCGACTCCCTCCAATCGGGCCGCGAATTCTGTCTGAGGGGTTGTACCTAGTCAGGCGACCCAAAAAGTGGCGAATGTTTGTGAATTTTTTTTGAAAAAGTGGAAGCATATATTTTTACAGAACTTTTTGCACTTAAAAGAGCAACATTTGAAGAACATTTGGTAATTTTTTCGTGGAAAAATATTTCCGTTTATAATAAAGTTGCAACCGATATCCAAGAAGCCTTTTTAAAACTTTGTTTTTGCGGTGAGCACTTCCATTCGAAACCAGATTGTCTAAAATCAAATTAAAAAAAGGTTTCGTTGGTATATTAATGTATCCTCTGATTGACGGAGGGAATTTTGCGAGATATTAATTTAAAAGGAAATGGCGGCTATTGAAGTCCTGATTTTTTCGCGTGATTTATCACAATTAAAAATCAGTAAATATTTGTCTACAAAAGAATCACCAAATGTTCTTTAAATGTTGCTCTTTTAAGGACAAAAAGAATTTTAAAAAAAGTCACAAACATTTGCCTCTTTTCGGCCGCCTGAATAGGTATAACTCCTTAAACGAGGAGTTATACCTATGAGACTACTTTAAACCGCTGGCAATTTAAACGCTCAGTCGCGTGCGGAACTTCTTTAGTCGTATATCTTACGCATAGTTGCCGAACGCCTATGGGCGTTCTTCGCACGAACTATGTACACTGACCAATCCCATATACAATGCGCCATAGCACTCAAAGGGTTAACAACTGACAATCGAAGACTCTCCCAACCATGGGCGTCCTCTTGCCCTTTTAGTCCATTTTGTAGTGCCAATTTAATTAAAATTTTAAACCCGAAATTTATAAATATTCCCTTTTTTAATCTAAACTTAATAAAGATCAGTCTTGAAGAATAAAAATACCTACGCACAATTTGCTCGCTAACAGCTATCGACCAGCTCCTGCAGCCGATTCTCCGTCATCCCACGGGACACACCAAATCTGTTACATAAATCATATATGCACGATAAATGCAGCCACCGAAGGGTATTTAAATCAGAGTCCAATAGATGGAGCAGATATTCAAAGCAGGTATCGAGCCTCCTGGCCGTAGAAAGCGAAGCTCGTCGTTTGGTGGCACACTCGCGGCTCGAGGAGCCTCTCCACGATCGTGTCTGTCACTCGGGTCTGTGCTCGCGCCGGGCCTAATCTCGGCTGTATCAATTTTACACGAGTCCCCGCGTGTAAAGTCTCGTCCGTGTGCCCGAGAGGAACGGCACAGCTGCACGGTTGCGCTCGATCGCTCCCGCGGAGATGACGTAACAACCCGCTCCCACATACGTTCATACATCACGCGAGACCCGCGAGAAATGAATATATAAAGCCGCCTTTCCAATCCCTCGCGCCGCGCGCACGAGACATGCAAACAGCCAGGCTACCGAGTGAGATATTAACTGTCCAATCGGTATCGCGCGGTTCACGGTAGATCGAGCCGAACCGCTTTTAAACCGACAAGGATTTCGTTTCCAGGCAACGCTACTTGCTGTCCGCTCCCCCGTCTGCGGATGTGGCCTCGCGTTTCGGATTCCGCGCTCGTGGAAGTGGACAAAGGAAAGTTTCAATTGTGAACGGTAATAGAAATAGGATAGCTGTATTAGAATTAATTGTATCTTAACAATTCAGATGTCTTGGATTGAGGGGTTGCTCGAAATAGACCGTCAGTAGATGGGTCAAACTTATTCTTAGCAGGCATTAAGTTTGTTACATAATTATGTAGCTTTACAGATATGTAAATAAGTGAGGTTTAAGGTTTCTTTCGCCCACAACTGTATTTGTGAGAACAGTGATTTTTTTGAAAATTGTTTGTGATTTTAATATATTATAAATGGATCGCGAGAATTCTTGAATTTTCATTGTTGTTGTTTAAGAAGAATTATTTAACGGTGAAGATAATGCTTTCGTTGAGGATCTGAGTTGTAAGAAAAAACTAACTGGAAAAAGGAAAAAAAGGAAAAATGACTGATTGGCTATGCGTTAGGGGTTACATCTACTTAGAGGTCCGGAAAAAGCATGCAAGTTCATCATACACAATGTTTTTCTACTAAAAGATACATCTTTTAACTATATTATTCTAATTCTCATGAGATATTATTATTAACTGAAAGAGATTCGGCTTGGATGTGAGTCGTGTTTTTTTAAGCATTGGTGGACATTTCTTAGGCCAAACGATGCATCTGAAAGTAAAAATTCTAGTAGATTTAAAAATAAACCACTTACAGAAGTACCTGGCATTCTCAGAATTTTAATATTGTATTTTGGTAAAAACGGACGATCGTTTGAAGTTGAAATATCAAGTTTCGTGGAAAAAATTTTTCCTTTTTTCACGAATGCTTCGTAAAATTGAAAGAAAAAATTTAAAAATATGAGAACATCAGGTACTTCTGAAAGTTATTTATTTTGAAAATCTATTTGAATTTTTGCTTTCAGGTGCATCGTTTATCCTAAAGAATGTCCACCAGCTTAAAAAAACACGACTCATATCCAAGCCGATATCTCCTTTAGTTAATAATAATATCTCATGAAAATTTAGAATAATATAGTTAATCTATAGATGCATATTTTAGTAGAAAAACATTATGTATGATTTTCACTTTTACTTTTCCCCCCAAAAATTCCTGAACTTGTATGCTTTTTAGGTGGATGTAACCCCTTAATAGTAACTGAGTGAGGGTATATATTTTGATAAGCAGGTGCCTTCACGCGTTTTCTTAAAGGAGGCTAGTTCTTCTTTATTTCTCTGATACGTCCTCGAGGTCCAGGAGGAATAGTTACTGCGATAGTTTGATTTCGTTTCACTCAGAGTCTGTGTAACAAAATAAAATTCATTCCCGCTAATGAGTAGCAAACTGGGTTTCTTTGGACGCGAGGATCGAAAAGAATAGCCCCGCTATTACGAGCTAGAGGTAAAAGCAATTTGTAAGACACACACCACGAGAACTCGTAAAATTCCATCCTGGCAGCAGTATAAATTTCACGATCGTAAAAGTCGTTTATGCCATCGCGCGTACGCCAACATGCGTGCTCCGGCCGAGTAACGAGATCGTTTGCAATTCCCTTCGAAACGGAAAATAGTTAAATCAGAACGCAAGGAGATCGTTCTTGGGCCTCGATCTCGTTAAGCAAACACCGGTGCTTAACAGTGATCGCAATTAAAGCTCTGCTTGATTATGCATAGAGTATCAACCAGCGAGGATCTTCATTTAGGTCTGATTGTGAGGCAGACTGAGTTATGGGGTAGTAAAGCTGTGTGAATGATAATAGTATTTCTCTATGAGAGAAGGAAATATTATACCTACAATACCAAATTTCCTTGTCAAATTTTAATTTGATGAAATAATAAATACATCCAGACTTTTATACCAAATTTCCTTGTCAAATTTTAATTAAATTTTAATTTGACAAGGAAATTTCTCTATTTCTTTCATCTAATACCAAATTTCCTTGGCAAATTAAAATTTGTAGGTATAAAAGTCTGGATGTACTTTATTATTTCTTTCTCTATTTCTTTCATCCAATACCAAATTTCCTTGTCAAATTTTAATCGGTAATAGATGAAAGAAATAGAGAAAGAAATAATAAAGTACATCCAGACTTTTATACCTACTAGAAATAGAGAAATTTCCTTGTCAAATTAAAATTTAATTAAAATTTGACAAGGAAATTTGGTATTATAGGTATAAAAGTCTGGATGTATTTATTATTTCTTTCATCTAATGTGTTAGATACGTATTGGCTTTTTCACTTCGATATTTTCATACAGTGTTCATTGAGCAAATAATTAGATATGCATGAGTCGAAGCCATAGGTGATACTTATTACTTAAAATACTAACAATCAATAGGTGCTTTTACTTCTTTCATGTAAATCTAGCAACTTAAATTATTTCTTAAATTAAGCAACTTAGAATGGCCAAGTGTATCTTAAGATACAGGGTAGTATGGAATTAATAAGTTAATGACGGATCTCAGAATTAAACACAAATATTTGCAGCAGTTTGTGTTTTAACATATTTTCCAGCAGTGCACATACGTATAAGAATATAACTCAGCTTATAACAACTATAGATCCTGATGTTCGACATGAAGTGCAAAAGATGTCAGGGTGGCAACAATTCAACGCACTAGGACATTAATATCGAAATAGATGCAAGCGACAGATACTATCACAGCAGCGTACGCCTGATAAATTTATATCCTCGCAATAAATGATTTTTATTCGTGCACCGCTGCCGTCATTCGCATTTGCCCCATGACATTTCTCTTGGCGTGGCGCCCACCATCCACGGTATTAAATGTCATTCCCTGAAAAGGACGTGATCGATGTAATCCCAGCTTGCGTTTTGCTGGAATCGCTACTCATGAACTTCCTTCGGCCTTATGGGAAACGATGCGTGAAGCCAGCATTGTAGAAATAATTCTGATACTCAAAGAAGGAATCTTGGTACACCTTGTTCAACAGTAACACCAGAATCTTTAACAGTGAATTAGAAACAGCTGAAGTCTCTCAATATATAATCCACCTTTTTCCATGTCTGTGTTTGCATCTGTGCCTTAGGGGTTGTCCTTAAATTACGTATGGCTTTTTGCGGGGTGCGCGGATTTCTTACGTTTTCTTACAGGAGGGGAATGGGAGTCAGGTGGCGTCTTCCGTAATATTTTTAAACCCAATTTGCAATAAACACAAATTCTATTATTAATACTCCAGAAAAGTAATTTTAGTTAAATGAGGTTTATAAACCTTTAAAAGGATTTTAATAACTGGTAGAAGGAATTTGGAATATAAAATCTTACGAATTCTTATACTAAGGGCGAGAGGGTGTAATAAATCGCCAAAATTACCCTTACGAAATTTAACCCTCATCCGTTCCTCAATTCACAATCTGAATCTGTCCCTCGTTGTCAAATTGCCACAGTGGTATAAGCTCCATGAAATAACAAGGTAAACAGTTATTTTTCGATATTTTTTATTCAAATTGATGAGTTAACATTTACATCTTAGATTTTTCACAGCTTTCACATAAAATAAATCGATATACAGGGCATACTTCTTGTTTACAAGAATCACAAATAATAGAACAGGCCCTACTAGAATTTCTGGTTGGCTAACAGTATCCCCAAATTGGAAATTAGTTGGCCATCAAAATGCCAACAATAAATGCTACCAGGGGTATAACTTATTACAGGATAACTGTGTCAAATTGACGCCAGGGATAATGAGGGTTAAGGGCCCTTTACACACAAAATTAAGTAGCTTTTCCCCATCATTTCAAATACTCTGCTCTTGATGCCTCCCTCTAAGTAAGTGTCACAAATAAAATAAAACCACCACCAGCAACGACTTTCTCAAAAACCTCTACTATCAAGCCCCGAAGTAAACAACACCCTAAACCGAGGAACCCAAAAAGGGACACACAGCGTCGACTAAAAGAAGCCAAGGCTACCAGCCTCCATCATCCAGTTGCCAGGGCACAGCCCATCAAAGTCACCAATGCCATTCCATTTCCTGCCAGAATCCAGGGAACTGAGGAATCCAGGCTGACCGTTCCTCCCGCGGCCAAGGGAGCACGCGCGAGCAAAACGAAGCTAATAATCGTGCCTGGATGACAGTCGACGCGGTCATTAATTCGCCAGCTCGCGGGGACCACCTAATTGGTGGATACAGATTACGCCGCGAGCCTCCCATTTATCGGCCAGTGCCAGTAGGTCCCGCCGATAAAGAAAGGGACTGTTGTCGCCGTGGGCCCTCCCTCTTCCGCGAATATCTCAATTTCCAGCGCGGGTCCCCGGCTTTTTTAACGGTCCCTCGGAGCGTCGCCCATTTGCATAATCTTAAACGGCATCCGAGAGAAGCATGCGCCGCGTTTATACGGGCGATATATACCGATCGCCGCGCGATAACCGCCAACAAAACCGAGGAGCCATTCACTTACGCGGGGCCCGGGATAAACGCGAGATAAACGATTCCAGGCGACGAATTAATGACAACTTGCCGCGTACGCGCGCGGCCAGGTGAAAGCTGAACACTGGTTGCCGGATAGGTAGTCTCCTCCGCCAGGCGGTCTTCTGACCCCTCGCGTGTCGAATGACTTGCCTTCGCCGTGTAATGACTCGGTGCGCTGATATTAGCACGCCCATCCGTGCGTTATTTTCTGGCCAGCGCCCCGGCCAGTACTCCGCTGCCGGCGGTCATTCCGCGAACTCAGTTGCGTAAGGCGATTTAATATGTAGCTGGGGCTTCGGTCGGGGTGTAATCAACGGGGTGAGGCGCGAGCTTCGGGAACAGGTGGCTTCTTCGTACCGTGGTGGAGCATGTTGTCGTTGGCTCCGGAGTGGCTGCTAGGGCAGTTGAACTGAAACTGATGGTAATATGGGGGTGCAGGGTTTTCGGAGAAAGTGTTCTGTAGTTGGTGGTTAGTACTGTTGGATGTTTCATATTTTGGGGTGTGATTTGTGGTGTTTAGTGGGTATCTACTTTTAAGATCAATTGGTTGGTTAGTGTAGTCACTTCGAGGTTTGAGGATCAGATTTTTGGAAAGTTTGGGATTCTCGTGTAGCGACTGAGGGCTAAAGAGTCAGCCATTTAATAAATTATTATATTTTGAAGGTGCGAAGTAGGTTTACAGAAGATTCAGAAAGGATTTGGAGCGAGGCTAATCCTTGTTTCTCACCTTCCTCGATCACCTCTACAATAGTGGTTATTGATACCGTAGACCCAGAAGTACTATTACTGCGCGGAAACCAGGCTCCTGGCAGGCGGCGCAGTCCGCCGCTAGCTCCGCCTGAACCTCCGTCTGTGTACAGTGTAGTAAGTAGATGTGGTCGATTCCGCCAATCAGGGTGGCGTGGAAAATCGACACCGGCGGTAGCTATTTTGGAGTGGGGACAGCTACCCACGTCCACGCATGCGCGCAATGACGTCACGAGCGTTGAGCCAATCAACGCCCAGATGAAAATCGCTGGAAAATTCGCCGACGCCAGCGCCAAGTCATGCCGACTAGCCAACCAGCATCGCAGGGAATCGGTTGTCGACGCTGGTTGGTTGCGGCCTCACTTGGCTTGGCTAGTTGACTTGACTTGGCGCTGGCGTCGGCTAATTTTCATCTTGGAGTTGATTGGCGGCGCCAATAACAAAAATTCGTGGGCCCTGTCTTCATGAGGTGTGCACCAATCGGTGGCAAAAACCAATCGTCATAGCGGCGGTCTGCACCGCCTGCCAGGAGCGTTCTATCATGAGATCGTATTTCTTCATCTACCCCCTTAATTCTACCTCTGCATACATTCACATCTACATTACAAAATCTCTACAATAATCAACCACCCGCCTCAAAAGCGCGACCTTGGAAATCTTCCCTCCATAAAAGCGTCCAACCATTAGTGTCCATCACTCCAACTCTCACTATTAACATGCCCCTCCATTCCAACCAAAATTCCGTGAAAAACGTCTGCCTACCATGAGACATCTCCGAATCCAGCACCCGAGTCCCCAGCACGCGACCCCGGTGTCCCATCGACCGGTTTACGAGTGGCCATTATTCAAACACCCGGAAGGCCCCTGTGCGCGCATTGTTCGGAGGTGGTGAGCCCCGCCCGCCGGCCAGGACATCCGGGCTACCACCGAAAGAACACGGGACGAAAGAAGAAAGGGAGGAGACCGAGCGTTTCTTCTGGTGGCGAACAGCGTGTAACACGTGGCAGTATCTTGTATCGGGGCCGCGATCCCCCGCTGGTAGCACGGTGTTCTACTCTATCCGCGGCGCTGCCATTCGCCTTCTCCGCCGCGGATGCCAGTGGCGGGTTCCGTGGGGGACACCAGGGCATCCTGGGGGCCACTCCCCCGCGGACCCCCCCGCTTGCACCACCGCCCAGATCTGTTGGCATGCCTACAAGAGTAGATTTCCTGCAGATAACTGCCGACCGCACGGAGGTCCGCCGGTGGCCATAGAGCTGCGCCACCTCTCTCTACCCCCGGCCGGCCACGTGCGTGTGTGAGAGAGTGGCACGGTGTTATGGCTGTATAATATAGTCCCTCTTTCCCCCCCCCCCCCGCCCCCCCGCCCCCGCGTTGCGCCTCTCCCTTTCTCGTTCTGGCCGACCGTTGCGCTCAGAGCGCCCGGTACCCCGGGTTCACCGCAGGTCATTGCAAGGTTGCCTTTCGAACAGACCGCCACGAAGAGGCGAGCCTCTCCTCCTGGCGACCACTTTCCCCGTTTGATCACCCTGCTATGCCCTTTGGAGTGGTGCCGGCGCGGCCAGGCAGCCGGGAGGTTGGAGGTGAGACCGGGGAAGAGGTCGATGCGCTTCGAGGTCGGGCTTCTTCTCTGGCGACCGTGGATGGGTGCCGGGTGCTTGGTGTGGGTGGACGAAGGGTGACGCGAGGACTGGTCGGGATTAGGTTGTGGATTGGGGAACACATATCTGGGCTTGTGAGGTCGTTTGGGTCTGTTTGAGATTGCTGATTGGTTGGTGCTTTTGATTCGGGTGAGAGGTATTGAGATTGACACGGTTGGTGTGGGAATCTTTTTCGCAGAGTGCAGAGTGAATTGAGTGCTCGTCAGTATCAGTGATAAAGTTGCTTTTAAAGGTCGTTATTCCTGGTTCTTGTATTGAGTAGCACATTGGCGCACTTGATTCCTCAACGTCAGTTAAGATTGACGCACGCAATCTCTATTTTCAGGGGCTTGGTGGCTAACATTATCGTCTATGATGATCACATTACACACAGTTAATGTTGGGATATCTGGGAGAGTGAGCAGTAACTCGACAGAGCGAATACAATAGTGTCACTTTATTGATACACTGAAGTTAATCGTATTAGATAATATAACATAAGAAATAGAGTGCTATTCTGTAGAGGATCGCGTGTAACGTTTACTGCGTCCGGAGAAGAACTGCCTGGCGACAGCCACGGTCCTCGGTGGTTTACAAAACACCCAAAGAGGCCCAGCGGTGCATAGGGCCATAAAAGTGACACCGACAGTGTCCAGACCTCAGTCCTCTACTTACAGCTCGTATCGCTGTTCCGCCGTATACGTCAACAGTTAAGCCAATGCAAATATTTATAACACATATTTACATTTAGGTCTCTTAAGTCTTCCAGGTGTAAGCTTTGCCCTCCTAAGAAAGTATCCCACTCGTTTACTGAAATTGGACCCAAATCTCTCAGCAACGTCAGTTACAACAGACAAGAGCATTCCTGTATCTATCACCTAGTTTACAGAGACCTGATTTCAATTTAAAAAATGGCAGCAATTCGACAAGTCAGTGCGTCAGAAGATAGCCGACAACACTTGTCAAACTCACGTCAGACAAATGCCAGAGTTTCAGGTGCCAACACAACTTCCAAGGAACCCCTGCTCAGTTGACCCGCCCCACAAAGCGTCCACTCTGCCCCAGTTCTCGGCAATCAGCATGCAGCACCTCGCGAGCGAAACAAACAAATTACGAAACTGCTTTTCCTTTCACGGGAGCACGTTCTTCGCGGCAAAAATTCCGATCCAACAGATTTCTTCACCGTTGGCTGCAGGCTATCATTTCCCTCGATCTCCGGGCGGCTTTCCGCGCCGCTTTTCGTCGACTGGCGCACGCACAGCCTCGTAGCCGGCTGACCCTGAACTTTCTAAGCTAATTTAAATTCCCCAACGGTGCTCGTAGGTGCGTTCAGACCTTTACTCCCGACCTCGGCCGTCTCGCTTCCGGTGAAAACTCCCGATGGGGGTCTGCCCGGCTGCTGACGGCTGGCTACCAAAATACGCTGACAACCATCTGTCGTCCCAGGTTGAAAACTTGAGAAGACGGACGCTGGGCGTTAAACCGACTAATTCCTCCGTGGACCGACGCGGGGACAGGTAATTACAAGCTGTCGTTCGCTAGGAACCTTAACTCCTCGCGCACCCGTATCTCTCATTCCACCCCGAGGCACCAGTTCTGATTTATAGTCAGCTTTGGAGACAAATTAACGGCTTCGCGTCTTATTTCTCCGGACGCTCATAATTTATCCGAGTTCGTGGAATTTCGTCGTCAACTTATGCTTGAATGCGTCCTCGAAGACACTGCTTGGAGATTGACAATCCTGTCAGCGGGTTGTACAGTTAAAACGGTACAGTCAGGAAAGTGGTTGCATTATTAGATGAGTTTACCTGATTGGTTCCACGTTCAGGCTTGAACGTTTCTCGGTTAAAAACTGTCTTTCGATTTGCATTCCGATATCGATGGATTTTTCGATGCCAGGGTATATGTTTCTTCCTGGACTTTCTGCAGATCGATCAGAAGCATGGGGGAATAGTGATTCGAAGAAGCTGATCACCCGCTACGGGGCCCACGCGGCCGAGGCAACGTGTATTCGACTATCTCGCAGCGTTTCGCCGAGGATCAAATCGCGTACTACGGTATTACGGGTTTAATCGCCGTCATCGACTGATCGATGACGATATGCCTGGAGCCAGCTCGACCCAGGAATCCTACATGTGTTGTGTCTACAACGTGTGTTCGTGCGTTATCGATCACCGGTTGGAGGAGCAACGCTAAGTTGCCCGGCTCTGTGTACCTCTTGGCAAAAGCACGCGAAGCGGCGCGTTTCGCGAGATTGAGCCGGCCGATCGTGTACGAAATAGGCCTCCTCATTCGTCTGCCTCGCGGATCCTCATACCCGTGACGCGTCGAAGCAGCGTGTTATCGATTTATAGGGCTGTTCGGATGGAGGTGTGCCTTCAGAGGATCGTGAGGATGATAATGTGCGAGATCGAAATGAGAGTGATCTGCACACCGTTTCCGCGATACGGGAGAAGCTCGGAGAAGTACTCACCTCTGGCGAGCATCTTCACGCGTAGCTGACATCATCGGGAGCGTACAAGATGCTGTATGTTAACAATTAACTAACGAAGACACTGGTTACTAATTGAACACCATTTCAAACACTTCACGCATGTTTTTAAATTGGTCAATTAGGAAGCACGTATATTTTAAAGAGGTTCACTACAGCTGAGGATCTCAAACAGTATCAAGTTTAATGAAGTCAGATTGTGGAAGCTTCAGATATCTCATGAAAGGATTGCTTCTCTGGCAAATGAGAAGTGGGTGTGTTGCTGTTGATTGGAGGCATTGTTGAAGCCATTAAAATGTGATTTTGTTTGTCTAAGCGTGCTGCACGATCATGATTGGTCCCTTTTCGCCTGCATTTCTCTGGAACAGTTAATTTCATGGGTTCACGATTGTCCAGGCCGCGCACGGCAGGAAAACACGATTTGCGAGCGGTACGAATCAGACCGATTTATCGGCGCCAGTTTATCGCGGGCTGCACTTTAATAACGAGTTATGGCGGAGGACCAAGCCGCGAAAGAGACAGGCATTTATCAGGGGTTTAGCCAATAATAGAACCCGCCGTTTCGTGGGCAATGCGCGGAGGCGGCAATTTGTAACAATGCTGGGTAATAATGTGTAACCACCCACGTCACCTATGTTTCATTCCTTCCTCCCTTTACGGGCATTTGATAACCTTAGAGATAACAACTTCAGGATCTAGCATTTTAGCGATGACTTTGGGTGTGACTTTTATTGTAATAGCTTTTAGTGGTAGATTGGTTGGATCGTTGTAGGGATCCATTGACTCGTTCTACTGATTTCATAACATGTGTATGTAATTCATTAGTAATTAAAGATTTGAAGATGATCTAGTTCCTGTGAGAATTGGATTTGGGTAAAACAGTTGTTTATTCCTCAGCCAATTCTTTAACCCTTCAGGGACACACGGGGTGTATCGCACCCCAGGCAATTTTTTTTCTCAATATTACTATAAATTTCTGGGCCTTAAGATTAAAATTTAAAAATTCGGTAAATTTTAACTCCCAAAAAATTGTTCATTCCACAACAATTTTTTTAAATACAAATTTCAACATATCAAAATTTAAATTTCTAGAAAAATACTATTAAAGCATGACTGTATGGGTATCGCGAATATACAATTATCACTAAAAAATTAAAGAATTGAAATATACTAAAATGCTAACTGAAAAGTGGCGCTGGGGTGCAGTGACCAATTTGTAATTATACGGTGTGGCACCACGAAGGGTTAAAAATACTTCCGGAAATGTGGAATCTGCATTAGTAATCAAATTCGATCAATTTTCCAAGTTCCAAGATCGACTCGTCGGAACTCATTCATTTTTCTCAACCCCTATCACCTGTTTTCAGTGGTCACCAATGATCGAGACTCCCATTTATCACGATCTCGTTATCGAAATGACCTTTGGCGCGTTTTTCCTCCAGATACTTTCTCCGATTGTTCCGCCGGGCCAGGGGCTCTAACGATCTATTCCGTTCACGTGGCTTGGCTTATCGATTTCTTGAAACGACATATACGAACGGCAGATAGTCCCAGGTGATTCGAAATCACGCCCGGAGACACGATCTAAGAGAGTATCGCGGGGTCGGGCAATTTTCTTCGTACTGTATCGTAACGTAATAGCGTCGTGGCGCCATTGGCAGCGGACACGATCGGCCACGACTCCGCTGCCGATAGCGGCTCCGATCGGTGGCAATTTAAATTCTAAACGCGGCTCTTTTTGCTCGCCGAGAGGAGACACGGCTCTTTTTGATCGCCGAGAGGAGACAGGGAGATAAGGGCGCGGTTGAAATCTTCTTCTTTTGGTCCCGTTGGATGTGAGGCTCCGGGGTGTTCGATAAATATCGGCGAGATCGCTGAATAAGTAGTCGGCGTGGACGCTGAGAGGTCTGTGGAACGAGTTCCGCACATTTTATGCGGGACTATTGCGTGTTACGTTTTGGGGGAATTGAAACTTGTCATCTGTTGAATGTTTTGATTAAGGGGGCAGGCCTACCTAGAACGGTCAGAACAACATGCTTGTTTGGGAATTTTTTCTAGAAAAACCGATCAGTTTTTATTATTAAACATTAGTCTATTGGAAAGAGCACATCTTACGGATATTTTAGTATTTTTTGTGGTAAAAAGTATCGAAAGGTTTCTGAGTTATGGGCAATGCACGAGACGTCCTTCTTTCCAAAATTGAAAATTCGATTTTTTGGGGAAAAATTCTAGAAATATTCTTTTGGGACAAAATGGCGGCTGTGCAAATTTGAAGCATCAATATTTGGCAAAAAATCGCTCGTTTTTCGAGTGTAAAATATCTAGGTAAAAAAAAGGAAAAGCTCCCGATAGCGCTTAGATTTTTAACCCTCAAAAAAGCCTGCAAAGCCTCGAGTAAATCGCTTCAATAATTTTTTAGTTATGTATGTCACCGATTTGGAAACATGATTTTGAGGAAATTGCGTTTGAAGTTTTGGTCTGAGCGCTACACCGTGGAACACCTGCCTACTTACACGCGTATAACTTTGTCAATTTTAGTCGAATTAACTTGACATTTTCAGGGAATATTTTCAATATGTACTTCAAGAAAGTGTAAAAATCGGAAAATCGATTTTTCGAAAATTTCTAGGTAGGCCTCCCTCCTTAAGCTTCCTTTCCTGTTACTTATGAGGCTGTGAGCAGAGGATGTAGTGTTCTTTTGGTTGATGGTGTTGGTACCATAATGTAACTTTGCACCATATAATTCAGTTTGAACTCGGTGGTTAGATGACAGTTTTACTGAACTGATGAGGCATCTAGAGGTACTCGTGAAAACAGTGACCATTACATCTTTCACACTTCGCAGTAGCAAGGCTTGAACAATTCTCGAAAGTTATCTAAATACATAGTTGCCAAAAATATGGAGTGCTACTGTATTTATTAACTACGCAAGCTTTTACTAAAATTTCCATAACAACATCAAGCCAACTGCAATTATTTCATTCAATTCAAACTAAAGTCTCCCGATAAAATCGTGAAATAATTTCCGCAGCCAACATCCTCCAACTCAGCTCCCGAATTCCTCAGAAAAATCCAAACTGTCGACTGCCTCGAAACCACATCCAGCTAATTAAGAGTTAGCCGTCACTGGCTACCGCTCTGTGACCACCGCAAAATCCAAAACCTGTGGCGCGACTGGCCCTGCATTCCGAGTCCAACTCGATGGAGCTTATCGGCCAGCCTTGCATGTCCGAGAATCCACTTGTCAGGACCATCGATTCGCAGTTTATCGCCCCCGAACCATCCAGACCCCGTCCCATATAAAACGGCGCTACGTTTCAGCGTCGTTGCACGGGTGTCTATACCGGAAATCGTCGAACGAACCCCTCCGTCTGCGCCGTGTACCATCTTGTTCCCTTCGAGAGGGTCCGCCGACATAAAGAGACCGGTGGCTTCGTGACAGCGAGCGTGGCTTCATTACCGAGAAACCTGTTAGTTATGCTAATATCGGCTTACAAACCCTTCATTATTGTTGATGAGCAATTAATACGCCCGGCTGCTTGTCGGCCGCCGGTGCTAATGCACTCTAAATGTCTCTCAATTACATGGCGACACGACTGTGGTCCACGAGGACGGTCATCCCCGAGTCCCAAGCTTTCTTGTTAGCGTGCCTTTTCACGGTGTTTTCGTTTAATGCGGAGTTAGTAGCCTCGTCGCGAGGGAATTTACGCGACTCTGTCGAGCGCTGGGAGCGTTGAAGAGAGGGATTAATTGGCCAATGACAGAGCAACGTTATGGATTTATTAAGGGGCTAAGTAATTGGATAGAGATTTGCTTTTTCTTATTTATCTTTCAGTTTGGTGCTTGGTGTCTACTCGAGGGAATGGGATAGAAGCTTTAACACAGAAATCTAAATATATAAAATTCAAATCAAGTACCACTGATAATCACGATTTCTCTGAAACCACTGATCCAATTACCATGAAATTTGGAAGGTAGGTTCCTCTTGGTCCCTAGGTGCTCGCTAAGAAATATTTTTAAAAAACTCCCTCCCCTTCACCGAAAAACCATATATAATTATACATGTATAGGTTATGTATACGTTATTGCGACAAACAGGAGCGTAGTTCGCGCCTTGACCGCGGGGCGGCTACGAGCACCGCGAGCGTACTCGCGGGTGAAAATTCGGCGGGACCAAGGTATTAAGGCCGCTGTGAACGGAATCGAGAGCTCTCGTAGCACCAATCGCAAAACAAATACCACTGATCCAATTACCATGAAATTTGGTAGGTAGGTTCCTCTTGGCGCCTAGGTGCTCGCTAAGAAATCTTTTTAAAAAACTCCCTCCCCTTCACCGAAAAACCATATTCTATATCTATAAAATTCAAATCAAATGCCGAGAGCGCCCCTCAATACCGTAGCCGAAGCACGGGTATTTTGCTAGTGTAAAATAATAGTTTTTAATGTCAAAGAGACTGAATTACTTTTGTGGAAAGACCCCTTAAGGTCAACAAATTTACAGACAAATTTGCAAAGAAAGAAGAATCACCTAGGGTGCGATACACCCCGTGTGACCCCGAAATTTTATTCCTAATCCCTAATCCATCCCTAAGCAGAAGCTTCCAACTATTCATCACATCCAAAAGAAACTTCAATCCTTGCCATGCAATATCCTCAAGCGGCATTCCTCCAGCAAGCGAAGTTTCACATTTTCAAAGTGAAACTCCTCCGCGCGATACCCTTTATCAGGTCCGCGCTGGCTTCCCACAGGTTCGAAGCGCTCGCGAACATTAGAAGATCCCATAAGTCTGGTCCCTAGCGCGACAGAACGTTCCCCACGAGTTGCTCCGCGACATGACTGCAGCCTATCTAAGTAACTTCATATCTCCTCGGGCTTGATTCACGGTGAGCCGAGTTATCCGGCTTTAATTACTCCTGCGTTCGGTATCGTTACGTGCGCGGGGCAAAATAATAATTAAAACGCGAGTAAATACCGCCGGTAACGAGCTGGGCGTGTGCACGTACACAGCACTCGGGGCTGCGCTCCAAATAAGATAAAAGGGCCAGGCGACCGAGGAAATCGGTGATAACAGTGTTTCAACCTACCATGGGACAGGGGGAGGGGGGGAGGCGAAGCTCACGCGGGAAATAGAAGCTCATGGGGCTGTAAACTGGGCGTGGTTGTGTGGTTGATTGCGCTTCGCTGCAAAACGACCAAACGGAAGGGAATATTATTAGCGGATGATTGCGAGTATCAGCGGGCAGGTCTCAACGTTTTGCACTTTGAATCTCCCGCGGTAGGAGGCTGTTGTCAGCTCTGATTAGTTTTCCCTTGCCGCTGGAGGAGTCGATATCGCGTTCGATACAGGCGAGATTAAATGAAGTGGTCCCGCGAGATTGCATCCTTCAGCGTGATTTACGCCGGGCTTAGCTTTTACCCTGGCGAACGGGGAGATGAGGATGAGCGGGGGATAGCAGGGAGTAGAATAAGGATAGCATAAGGTAGATTTATGTGCAACGGAAGGGTTGCTGAATGAAGATAAAGGGGAGGATTGGAAAGATGTTTGGTAGCTGTAGACTAGCTGTAGCTGTTAGGATGGAGTACCAACCTGGCGAGTATAGAATCGTTGTAGGTGCGTCAGAGCGGGTGATGCAGGGTGGTTATTGCTTCTAATGAAATGGAGGAAGAATGCAAGAGATGGCACGAGATAGTCGATTGACCCCTCGATCGATCTCCCTAGTGTTCGTACAGAGGCATGCGTCCGGGGAACAGAAACGCTCGAGGAACTCGGGGTATGAATCCCAGTCGAGTGCATTCAGGGCAGAGGAATCGAGAGAAAGAAGGAAAGGAATCTGCGGATAAACGTCGCGATGGGTGCGGTCCAGTGAGGCGTGCTTTTGGTTAGAGTGGAGGGTGGGAAGGGAGAGGAAGATATGAAGAAGTGGTCGGAGGAACAAGATTCAGTGATGGAATTGGAAAAATGGATGGTAGGGACGCGAGCCTTTGCTTGGTGACTTGCAACAGGCAGCTTGTTGATGAAACTGTGAGGAAATGAAGAAATGAAAATGAGGGGATTTTCAGTGATCTATTCGAAGAAACACAAGGAAGCAGGTTGATAAGTGGAAGAAGAGTCAAAAGATGAAAAGAGAGGCAAAAGGCAAAGCTAAGAAGAGAGACAGAAATTGAAGACCAGCCGAAGGAGAAGACAACAGGACCACAGGGAACAAAGAAGAGCAAATGAAAACAGACACTAATACACAAGCAAGAAGAAGCATCAACACTGCCTTCCTATAAACGATCAACAATGAACGCTAGATGAGACTCCAAAGCAAGGCAAGCGAGCCCGCAGAAAATTCAGGAGAAGAGAGCAAGTAAGCTATAACAAGTGAGTGGTAGCACAGATACATAATCCACAAAAGGGACAAAACGACGGGGGATGGAGGAGAGGGGACGGGACCACGGCGGGCAACGCGTATGTAGAAAGGAAATAAGAGCACAGGCAGGCGAGGAGGTGAATAGCGAAGCGAGAGAAAGGTGAAACGGGAAAGCAGCGAAAGAGCGGAGAAAGGGGGAGACGGAAGCACACGGCGGGAAGCAGTGGGGCGAATGTTGATCTGGTTAGGCTGGTGGGCAGTGGTCGCCGAGTACTCGGCGGTCGGCGCTGGCCGTCCGCGAGAGAGGCGCGCGACGACCTCCTCAGGGCGTGGCAGGTCACCGGTTCTTGTTCGCTGTTGCACAGTGGCGTAGCCACCGATCGAGTTCACGGCACGCCAACGGCAGGAATTTCTTGCGTGACTTCGATTCACCGGTCTTGTTTCGCGATCAATCGACGGGCAAATTAACGGCTCTCTCGCGTTAATATCCTGGGGATTAGAGGTAGACGATGTATACCTAGGTGCTGATGAGCTTCTTGTAATTGCCGAACGGTTGTCAAACAGCACTGAGTGAATGCTCACAGACTTCTTGCTTTCCGAGTCTCTTCAGCTTCGTTGCGGATAGCTAGGTCAGCTATACTGTTCATTATTCCTGATGGGATGGGGACTCCTTTTGAGGATGGAACTGTTGATTTTTTTATGTCGACTGCGTCTATACTGCTGGACACTATTTTTTGCCGATCGGTCGCGCGAAAAGTTAAGCGAAATTCATGTAAAGTAAATAGGGTATCATCTGATTCGCAGATGGCGTTGTTTTAAATTATCAATTATTAGTTAGAAGATGACGGCGTATTTGTTCTAATTAGAAGAGATGATTTCGCCGCTGTTCTCTTCTAATTAGAACAATTTATACGGTCGAAATTCAAATTATATTATTTATAATGGCGTATTGTTTCAAATTTAAGAATTAGTAAATAAGTTCAAGTAAATAAGTTCAAGTTTATTCAAAGCGACTAATTTTATTTTCAAAAGAATGTGTCGCAATAAATTAGCACTCGTTATAAGTTTTCTAAAGTTGTATATCACTTTCGTGTCTTCAAATTGTTTTCTCTGCTTTATTTATTTATTTATCTGCCTTTTCTTGGGCATTTATTTCTCAGTTAAATAAATATAGTATACATATATAATCATATATTCGGCAAAAAATAGTGTCGTGTTTGGAGTCAAACGGGGAATGTTTGTGGCATATTAGGGATATCGAATCGTATGAGGTTTTAGTTTATTTAATTACGTCAGCAACGTTTTTTCGTAGTTTAATTCTTCTTAGATTAGTTAATTATGAAAACATCGTGGATATAAATGGTAGCAATCAATTTTTAAAAAGGTTTTCTGCCACAGTGAATACTGTAAAATATCAGGAAACGCAAAGTTGGCGCGGTTTACACGCGAGATAAAGGTCGCGATTAACGAAAGGTGGAAGGTGACCGGAATTTCTGATACCTGTTCGACACAAATTCCGGTCGTCGGTCGAACCTAGCGCGGAGCATCGTTGCATAAAGGAATTCCACGCGAATTTACGGTTTCTCTGCACGCGTGGAATCTTCGATGTAAAACTTCGATGTCGTTCGAAGATAACGCCGACAAATCGCTAGCAACATTTTCTGCGAGAAAATATTTTATCTCGTACTCCATCCGCCTTTGTTCCTTTCGAAAGTTCAAAGATGCAATTGGGGACCTTGCAGTAACAGGAGTGCAACTCCATCTTTATAAAATTATTGCTTTGACCTAACATTAAAAAGAGAACACTAATCGAAAAATATATATTTTCACACAATAAATAGTAGTTATTGACTTGATAAATTTTCATTTCTATCTTCGGCGAGTTTTTAACATCTGGAGCTTCCCAAAACAAAAATATTGCACAAAACAACAATGGGCGTGGGTTCCAAATTTACAATAAATCGCTCATTTGTTATCAGATTTGCTTCAAAGTGCACCAAACAATGTAAAATACTTTTTTCACGTATATTACACGTCATAACTCTAAAACTCTCAAAATTGGAGTTGCACCCCTCTCTCTGAAGGGCCTCAATTCTAACAACAAGATATTCCCAAAGATTTCATTACAATCCAAATTTCTTCAACAAGAACAAACAGAATTACTTCACATTTCTCTTTGAATCTTCTTACGAGGAGAATACATAAGATTTAAATCGCCGACTTGGCTGAAATTTACAGTTAGTACATACCACCCATAATAACGTGTGAAGTTCACAAAACACACAATTGAAAAAGAAAGTCAAGTCGAAAGTTTCGCCTGTGCACTCGCTGGATTATTGATTTTTCTGTGATGGTTTTGTTAAGAAGGCATTAAACCACGACTACTTCTATGTTTTTGCAAACTGGCTGCCTGGCACGGTAGTGTACAGCCTGACAGCTAGTCATAAACGTAAATTCTGAGCATCGGCTCATCCTACGTGGTGTTTTGCATACTGCAACTCCATATAAGGCGTAACCGTGAGCACGTAACAGCTCGAGTCGAATACAGCGGTTGGATGCAGGTAGCGTTAACAAAAGTTATAACAGCGGTTGCGCAAGGTTTCGGCGAGGCGTCGTTTGTCCCAGATCCGTGTCGGTTGATTGCTTTGTTCTTCGCTTTGAACAACCGTTTTCCAGCTTAAACACAAATGTTAGCACGATGCCCCTCGTCTGCGGAGTATTGCTTGTGCTCTGACGTCATCAACGATATCTGTTTGCACGATAATGAATCAATGCTCCTGTGTGCCCGCTGGCAATCGAATATTCAACGTCTTCAAGGAGAATGTTGTCTTCCTAACGCTTCTTTGGAAATAGGAACCTTGAGCGTAGGAACTTAGACGGGATTGTTGGTCAATTTTTGTTCATTAATTTCGAAATTAGTGTGTACAATATGCTTGGAGGTATGGAGAGGCTCTGCGACTGTTTTACGACATCCTCTTCGAGACAACCTATCCGTGAAGATCATATTCACTATTAGATTTACCAAGATGTCACGGCGTGTTAATTGCACGGTTCCTTGAATAATTAATAGGGAAAGCGTCGCTTGTCAAGCGACTCTCAATCAAGGATTTCTATGGCGAACGAAGCACCGTGTAACGATGCAATAAAACTTTTATTGATTTCGGGATTCATGCTCAGTTAACAGAATTTTAAGCTCTTGCTGCAACGCTGGTCCGGTTGTTCGTAAAGGATCACGCGTCGGTAACTATCCGCGGTAGAATTTTCGGTAGGCCGTAAAACGTTAGTCCCATTAGCTCGCCAAGTCGTTGCACACCGGCTGTAGCGACAGTCGATGCTCCCTGAGGTCAGAGACACGACTTTTATTGCCCGGCCGCCGAGGACACCTGATGCACGGTGATTTAGAACCGTCGAATAATTAAGGAAAGTATTTTACGCGTCGTAAATAAGGGAACCGTTGCCGAGGCGCCAGTTAAGCACCTTGCGGAGAAGCGATTTGACACTTCTTGAAAAAGTTCCGTGTAAATCATCGGCCTTGCAACTGTGTTCAACGCGCGCCATGGTTTAACGGAAGTGTTTGCAATCTGATGAATTCGGAGAAAAATCGGTGTTCCTGGATACGTGGTATTTTAATCGTAAGTAGTTTCTTTTCGAAGGAAGGATAACTGGTGTTGGAAGTGGGTGCGTGGTTGATGCACGTGAAGTTTTATTTCTCTAAGCAAGTAGCATGGAACATTGCTAATTCAAGGTTGATGTGACAATTGAGGAATAATCGTACGTACCACATTGTAGGCTTAAAAGAATTGGTAAATTTAAAATTTGTTTTCTCAGGTAATTTTTCAGTGAAATATCTGGATCTTTTTAGAAGATGTTAGGCAACATTTTAACATTATTTTCATACATTATTTATTACTTAAAATTTTAAAATGACGGAGTTATACAATATTAGGTACGGTCATGTTACCCAGCTTTCAGCTCGAAAAACGATTGGAACATAAATATAAGAAATTCTTATTTGGACTTAAAGAAAAATAGATTTTGTTTAATGTAACATAGGGTCTTTACATATTTTAATTTGTTTATAAATCGCCAAAGCCGAACGTTTGTTTCATAGAACAAACAGAAATTTCTTTACGAAATCGCCATTTCCTTATTTTTTACAATTATTAAAAAATCGTGACATTTCACTGAAAAATTACTTGAGAAAGCAAATATTATATTTACCCATTCTTTTAGGCCTACAAGGCGGCGTGCCCCCTTAACTTATCACTGCACCTAATTCAAGTCCTCAAAAAGAAACCTACATGTCATGTAAATTGATTCAGTTAAGAGAAAAGCAAGCTATGTATCTTTTCAATAATCCTCCAGCATTTTATTCAAGATGCATCTAGTCCTGAGGTTCCCAATCTGCTATCCACTGACCTGCCGGTCGTCCCATAGCTTTCAGGGATGCCTGAACTCGAATAGAATTAATTTTCACTAGCATTCATAAACTAGCACAATATCTGTGCTCATCAAAATTTTTCGCAGCAGAAACATGAAATTCAAAACTATATACTATCAGTTTCCTCAGCAACCCCAAGTCTTACTTTATGCAGTTTAAAAATATTACTCTGGAAAGGGGCCCACAGACCTCAGCAGCCTGCTAAAAGAGTTCACGTCACGGCAGAAATTAAGAGGCTGGTCTATCTCGAAGGGGAAGAAAGACTTAAAACGTGGTACATATTCACAGCGTCTTCACTGCATTCCCTGGATTCGTTCCCGAAGATTGAGGCCCGATTTTGCAACGGGCGAGCTATTTCCACGGACCGTTTTTCTCGGCGTAGAAACCGATGGACCGAGAGGAAAGATTCCTCAGCCCCGCCGCGAACAGGTAACGTGACGCGGTTCCGACTCGATGCTCTTCCGAGGTTATAGCCGCGGCTTCGAGTTCCTTCGAGGTCAGGAATTCGAACTCTGCAAGAACCAGGCCGTTACTTTTCGAGGATCCCTTATCCTTTTCACACTCGGGCTACACCTCGTGGACAGTGTCAGCGGAGCCAGTGCACCAAGGTTCCCTCTTGTTTGGCTTGATCGAATAAATTCAGGCTTCTTTATACGGGAATTGTTGGTTAGATCCAGGTGGTAGGACGTAGGAATAGCAATTGGAGTGGACAATTAATGCAAGGAAAGGAGTTTAAGATATTTTGAAGAAACATTTTCATTCTATTGTTGGGGACTGGAAGTGTTGGGTTGAAGTCTGACGTGACGGGTTCTTCGGTGCACCCAGCAAAAGTGAGGTTTGTGGGCGGAGTTGAGAGGAGGATGTTTGAGCATGCGCGTTGGAGATTTCACTGTTGCCTGGGGTTATGCTTATTTAGATCCCGAATATAGAATGTAAGTTTCCTGTAGATTTGTTACCGAAGGGAGTTACTGGATAGTTTGCTTTATAACAGGGGACTTTTCTTTCAAATCAATGTACGAATAATTGTGATTAGTGGAGTAGCCCTCTATTCTGCTGATCTGTAAATAATTCAACTAGAACAGAAGAGAAATTACATCTCCAGCGTAATCACTTTCTAAACAATTAACAGGTTAATAAATTCCAGACCTCGCGTTTAATGGTCCCCCGAAATTGAACCCTTAGAGTCCTTCAGGGTTTCCCCAAACAACTGTACCAGAATCCAGGATCCTCTTTACCTAAATAACTAAATAATTCCTTTACTTCTATTCTGCACTGAATCAATAACCCCTTCCAAACTTTCTTCACAAACAACAACCAAAAGCTTCAATCACCAAAGCTCGAAAAGCAGCCAGCAAACAATAATCCTGAGGAATGATCGAAGGCTGCGTGTCCGTACGTTGCACGCTCCAAGTTCGCGCTTGCTGGTAAGCGCGAGAGATAAGAGCGTGTTTGTGGAAGGTATAATTGATGCAGGGCCGGGCCTGGGATCGCGTTTGCCCTTAAGAGTTTGGAACTGGGTGGAGAAAATATAGGTTGTCTTCGTGGCCGGGGCTTTGGAGGGCCGCGGTCGCCCGCGGTGCAACACGAGGATGATATATTCCCTGCAACTGCAGCTGCACCACACGGAGCGCACGGCTGGCTCTCGTGAGGGGTTTCGTGAGATTACGAAACTTCTTGCAGTCCGCCGCGAAGACAATGAGATGTATGCGCCGAGATGGGATACATCCGCCGCGGAGTTTTCTTAAACGCGGACATGGGAAGGACCCGTGTCAACTCGTCCACGAACTTTTTGAACCCCTCATCAACGCTGGTCTGCCGAGGAGGAAGACGGTATTTCCTCCCCCGCGTCACGATCCCGGATAGATGTTTGTCTAGGGGAGAAGTTTTTACTTGGAGGTTCTACTATGGCTTTGCATTCTGCTGTAATTTAATTGCAATCTGGGGAAAGTTAGTTCCGCGGGAAAAGGGAGACACGGGATATTATGTCCTGGGTCTGCTAATGAACTTAGTAGTAAGGTTTATAGGGGCTAGCTTATCTTAGATTTAGAAGTGTTGGGAAATACTCGATTCATATCAGAGGTTTTTTTTCTTCTGAGCACTGTCACGTCCAGAATTCGAGATGGTGATTGTAGATTGATTCCGAAAGAGGGTTTTCAGCGTTTAAGGTAAACGTACCTATTATGAAACGCTTTTCGATGGGGTTATGCAATTGTCATCTAATTTATAAAATTTAGTGGGTTAGCATTGAAAATTTGCATACCATTCGATAGACCATTGTTTTGTGATTATATAATGAGCCATAAAATGTATATTTATTATAAATAAAAAATAATATGACTAAAAAACTAAATGAAGGACCTGTACGTATTATGAAACACTGTTTTCGTACCATGACCCGGTGTTTCATAGTCAATGTCCCTATTATGAAACGCCCCGTCAGGTTAGGTTTTTGATATTTATTAAAAAAGTTTGAATTACGCATACTTACTCGTATTTATGATGAAAACGTGAATATAATATATTTTATAAACGCTCTAGGGCAGTTTAAATAATGAACTATTTCTCTTTTTCACTGGAAATATCTAATTATCAAAGCTGAGGCGTGTGTTTCATGAACTGGTACAACTATGTGAACACGGGTCCGTGGTCTTGGAACACGCTTCCGAACCGTTCCATAAAGCGGGACATTAAAAAAATTGAGGTACACAATATGAAACGGTTATTTTTATCAATGAATTACATTAAAACCATTTTTTTGTAATAGATTATTGTATAATAATACTTATGTTGGTGAATTTGTACAGAAAAGAATGTATAAATATCGATAGAATGTTTGGCAGTTACTTATATATGCCATAACTATTTCTTATTTCGTTATTTGTGATGCTGTTTCAAGAAGGGGACATGTTTGGGAAGGTGTTTCATAATAGGTACGTTTACCTTAGTAAGGTTTATAGGGGCAAGCTTATCTTAGATTTAGAAGTGTTGGGAAATACTCGAATCATATCAGATTTTTTTTTCTTCTGAGCCACTGTCACGTTCAGAATTCGAGATGGTGATTGTAGATTGATTCCGAAAGAGGGTTTTCAGCGTTTATAGCTTACAGCAACGTTAACCGATTTTGATGAAATTTTAGGCATCTATACAAATTACTTCAATGGCCAAAGAGGGGTTATTAAATTTGGATTACAGGTTCAGATCAAAAAGTTGAAAAAGCGACCTTCATTATTTTTTTTTGCTATTCCGAACAATTGAAATTTTTTTCAAAACGACAAAACTACCTTCTCAAAAAACCTCAAGTCGTTTGGAACCATTTTAAAAAAGTTATTTAGTTTTAAAGAGAGTGTATGCACTTTTGCACCTTACTGTATATGAAATGAGATTGGGAATTAGGACTAGCGAGAAGATTAGACCTCTGGCGGCGCTCGACGACACTAAGTCGCGGTACCGTGGCGGGGCCGGGACGTCACAGTACCTACTTCAGTTTCGAGAACTTTGATAATTTAGCAAGGGGTGCTTCACTTTTAATAGTTGAATATTGCTAAACTTTTTTAATAGTGAAACCTACTTGAAATCCTCCTCTTAGAATTATAAATCTACCATTCTATACTTCATTCACGATCTCAAACTTGTTATGCCTCATCCTGTCGCCGTCCGTTTGCCAAGTTCATCGACCGTCTGAAAATATCGCCAAGGCTTCCTGAAAACTCTGCAATTTTATACGGGAAACACATTAAGCCGCGGCGAAGCTTCCACGTAGGAGGTTTTTCGTTTTTCGAGGAAAAGGCTTCTGCGAGCAAGATCGAAGGAGCACGGTGTAATTTTGCAACCGACATGCGGCGAGAATCGCGGGGATTAGCCGAGGTACGCATTTTAATGCGCGCTCATCAGCAGACGGCGGAAAAATACGATTCCAGGAGCAACATTCTACTCTAAATGCGTTTTAATGAAATAGACCCGTCCACCTTGCTCCCGTACAATTTCCTCGCGGGGCCGCGGCCCGCAAAAACTCGTGGCCCGATCAACGAGAGGAGACATCGTGCACTATAATTTCGTGCTACTTGTGGGCGCCACGGCTTGCAAGCATAATTGATACCCTGATTTCTGGACCGTAATTCATGATAATCAACTAAGAGATCGCGAGCAGAGTCTACCGTACGCAGCAACATTCTAGCCCCGAACGGCAATTTAATATAATAAAAGAACGCCTTTTTCTTGTACCACGGGCTGATACACTCGGGCGATTTCTCTACGCGAAGTTTTAACGCGGCAAAAACACCGCTCCCATACCTAGAGGAACGAGCGACGCAGAGACACGCTGTAATTTCGTATACCGCGCAGGCTTAGTACGAAATAATAAAACAATTTTGATCCGGTTCGGCGTAGTTCCCGGTAAATGACAGCGGTGGAAGCAGAGTTCTGGTAATCTCCGTAAGAGATGTATTGGAAACCGGGAACAATTTTTATTTAGATAAAAATTGCGAGTAACGATTAAAAATTAAAAAGATTATTCGTCATGGGTCGAATAAAGTTAACTTTACTCGTCGAATAATCAAAAGTCAAAGTATCTTTTATTCGACGGGTTATTTGAATCATTTTTAATTTAGTTAATGGGGTGGTCTTAGAGGTTGTCGAGTTGACATCAAATCTGTTGTTGTATTCTAATATATTATTAACCCTTTTGCTGCATATTCATATTTTCGGACGATTCTTGAGAAGCGGCAATTTTAGAATAAAGAAAGTTTTTAATTTTCAACTTATGGTTATCGATAGAACTGTCTCAGGGAGGCTTAAGAAAGGAATTGAAGAAATAAAGAGTTGAGCAGATATAGGTATCAGAGAGGCCTGCTGAGTATCACAGTGGAAGAGAATACTTCTTCGTATTTTTTAATGCGAGGACCGAAGTTGAAATCCGCAGTGAACGGGGGATGCAACAGGGTTGAAGTAGAACATATTCGAAGATCATACTTTTTAATTACAGATGCATTGTCTTTTATTTTCTTCATTCTGCTTTGAGTTTAGAGAATTGCGAGTGTTTTTTTTTTAAGAAATATCTGAACTGCTGTTATTTTATCTTGGCTTTCTTTTGAATCTATCTTTCGAAACTTCCTTCAAACAGAAGTTTCATGTATTCTGACAATTCGTACGTAAGGATGACCTTATATCTTTCAAATTATTTATCTACCCATTGCATTCAGTTTTCTCAGCATTGAACACCTAATCACATATATTAAACTAACAAACTAAAAGACACGTGAATCAACAAAATCACCCTTCCACGAACTCATCGATTCTAGTACCTTAAGGGTTAAAATGAAGCATTTCTGTAACAATTAATTACAAAGAAATATAGTAATATTTTGGCACGAAGTATAGTAACATCATAAGCTTTAAGTAACTTGTTTATTTAGTCTAAAATAAGCATTATATATGGCGCTACAGATGAATCATTAAAGAGGCTTTTTAAAAAAGTTTCTTTTGTTTCGCAGTGATAACTAAAAAACGGAGGTTCCAATCAATTCAAAACAAATTCGAGCATTTTCACAAAATGTGTATTTCCGGACCAGACCGAAATTAAAGTTAATGGAAACTCTTATTCTTTATGCAAAGAAACTAAGACCTCATCTTTTGGGGCTTGGGGATGGTAAAACCTACTTTTAAAATCGAAAACAGCAAAAGAAAAAAACCGAAAACATTTTTTTGCATTTTTCCCCCATTTTGCTAACTTCAAGGATAAATCACTAATTATAGTCCGAGCGATAGCGACAGTCAAACTGATCAAGCATCTCTTTGGATTACTGGGTTCAGATAAGTCTAACAGCTGGAACCGAATTATTAAACATGTCATCAAGACCGCTTTCGAAATCATTTGAAAAGCAATAATTGTATTACTTTTATATTTTTCATTGACTGTTAAAACGTAGTTCAATAAATACAAAAAAGTTTTATTCCATTACTATAATTATTATCGTCGCAATAAATTCCTACCAATCGCCGAATTTATCAGCGCGCTAACCCGAATGGCCCCCAAAACATTAAACTGTACCTAACACCTAATTTCTTCCTTTTTGAAAAATCCCGCGCCATAATCTGCGAACTTTTGAGCGCCACGGTTCGTAGACACCTTGGCCCCCGGTGTTTTCGGTGTGACTAATGGCCGCGGAGCAGTAAACCCGAGTATGCGGGCCAATTGCGGAAAACGGGCCCCGTAGTCGCATCTAGTAACGGTCCCCTGGCCCTCTTCTGCGGGCTAACGTCTTCCTGCCAGCGTAACGACCGCGTTAATTAGCGTTTACGCGAAACGACCGTGAACAGCCGCGCGGCCGGTCCGTCAAACTTTCATTCTTGCACGCGGCTTCCGTCGCGCCCTCGCCGCGTACCGTTACCGTCGCCGGCTTTATCGGAAATTCGAAACAATGTCGGCCATGTACCGCCGCGTGATAAATGGGCAGCGTGTTCGCCTGGTCGTCGCTTCTGGCACGACGCTCGTTTAGCAGCGGCGTGTCAGCTGCTTCACGCGTGTTGCTGTTAAAGGAGAATGGGATAATTAGCCCGGACGCGCCGGTAAAACGGCGAAGTTCGCGCGAGCAAATGGGATGTAAAGTGAGAGGCTGCAGGCGGGCTAATTTGTGGGAGCTGTTGTTTCGCTGGCTTCCTTTTTTGTAATCAGCGAATACTAGGGGGAAGGTGCGGGAATGGTTATCCGGGGAATACCATTTCCAGCCTGCTTCTTATTTGCTGGAACTTTCTTTTGGGAGAGTTTGTTGGTGATTGGAAACGGCAGCGTTGGGGATGTGTGACGTTTTATTGGATGAAGTATGGTGGAGGGTTGTTCAATCTCTGGCGGGTGGGCAAACGAGTGTAAGTCAAATTTTACCTCGAGCTTAAATAGTTTCTTTTTTGTTCTTTTTTATGAACCCAAGTTGAAAATAAAAGTTTCTTTTATTATGCATATGTGTTATCAATATTCAAGTTCAGAATTTGACATCTGATCTTACGTAGCACTTTAAGTATTCCAAGTAGGGCTGTTCGATTCAGCTGAAAGAATCGATTCGAGAATCGATTCGGAATCAGATTATAAGAATCGGTCCTTTTAAAAAATCGAAACCAATGAATCGATTCTGGAAGAATCGATATGAAAAGAGATTTTGGAAGAACGGTCATAAAGCAATCGATCCTTCTAAACAATCGAAATAATAAAATCCACACCAAACGGAAATATTTATGCAATAATTAATTATAAATCAATATGTACCAACTTCTGTATGAATTTGTTGTACTCGATAAAACTTTAATGCTTGACTTACAACTCGTTCAATGTGCAGTGCACTATGTCACGTCACAAGAATGAATGGTAAAGTAAGATCCAGGATATAAGAATCGTATACAAATTTGACGGAAATCATATATAAATTGTGGCGAACGTATAAGACGAGGAAAACCTACACATCAAGCAGTTTCATTATCCCAGAGGGCAAAAAATCGATTTTCAACTCTTACATCCAAGAATCGATTCTGAGAAAAATCGAATACCAAAGAATCGATTCAAAAGATCGATCTTTTAACCAAAAGAATCGATTTTCTAAAGAATCGAATCGGAATCAAACACCCCTAATTCCAAGTGTCTTCCTGCGAAACAAATAATTCTGACTTATACCCGCTTGCCCGCCCATGAAAGTAATTTTACAGTAATTGTAGAAAATGGAATGCTTTTTTTAATATTATTCGAACAAAATTTCGATAGGGCTTCCATTTTTGAGAAATTCTTCAAATTCAAATCATTGATGAATTCTAAAGTTTCAGGCCTGGTCGGCACCCTTTCCTGTTGTCCGATTGCAATCAATTGTTTCAGGGACTATTTTTTTATGAAAAGGAACCATATTAGGAGGTGAGAGCAAAAGAAATCGCGATTTGAAAATAAGGGCCACTCTACATACTATTTGGTTGTTTTGGAAAGTACACAGTGCAATTGGATGAAAATTCAATGTCAATGTTTTCGCAGAGAATTAGTGTTTTATTCAATAACTAGCGGCCCCCGTGTCGGCTTCGCTCGAGATATCAGCGTGACTGCTGCATATTTATTAGAATTAGTATCTTTTAAGGAAATTAAGTATTTTGAGAAAAGGGTAAATTTCTTTATAATATTTCGCGGAAGATAACATTCTCTCCTTTGGGAGATTTACTTTCCCTCCAGCGCAACACCCTACTAGCATTTTGGGTTGGCATACAGTTGGGCCACGCACATAATATTAGTTGGCCAACAGTTAGATTTGGCACTTTTTTTCAGGCTGGGCCAACAACAGATGGCCAAGATAGGCTTCCCTACTGTTGCCCAACTATTTATAGGGACTGCCTAGTCTGGTTTAGGTAAAAAAAAAAAATTGTGCCATGAGGAGAATCAAACACGGGCTTTCCGATTGCGAAGCAGCCTCTGTTCGCAACTGCCCAACACACTTCCTTATAAACACTTTTAATTTCTGGTTACATAAATAGTATTAATTGTTTATAAAAACTGCACACTGACGCGAAATATTCGACAAAATATCATCATTCGACTCATTCCTTAAAATTTCACATTCGTCTTAAGACAGACGACCTCATTACGTGTTTATAAATAAGAAAAGAAAAATCACAACTTGGAATATAATAACAAGTTTTTGGATGCAGCAAATTTTCTGACATTTGTAAGACAACATTTAATCATCGTTCTAAAGTTTTTGTTAATTAACGAACCATAATAATTGTAGGCCCAACATTGAATATTCGTAGACAAACTGTCGTAACTTTTTGTTAATTAACCAACCATAATAATTGTAGGCCTAACATTGAATATTCGTTGGCAAACTGTCGTAACTTTTTTGCCGTGCCCCTATGTTGGGAATTTGTAGGCAAAAACACTAACTATATCCCAACTGATTCCCAACTGTTGGCAACCGTTGGCCAACAAAAATGCTACTAGGGCATATACCAGGCGCTCCTTCGTTCCATGTTAATAACGCGTTTTTGAGACATGCTACACAGCCTATGTCCGTCCTAGAGTATCCAGAAATAACTTTTAAAATTTGAGGAAGATCGGTTCAATAGGTCTTGAGTTTTGCTCGACCGTAAAACTCGTCTCTCTCTTTATATAATTGTATAGATAGATGTATATGCCATTTGTTTCGGTGACTTGCACCACTTTGAAAATCTCATCTTAATCGCAAAAAGCGTATCGAAAACACTACGAACTTTCCAAGCAACCCGATGCACCAAAAAGACCTACACAGCATAAACAGAAACTCCATAAAAAAGGAGATTAAATTATCCGAAAGTAAACAAATTCAAAAATTCAATCCTTCGAGCTGTGCCGAACACATCGAATCGATGCAAAAGTCCTCACCCGATTCATCCACCTTTCACGAGGAAGAAGTGGCCAGGTTGAGAGCTCAAGCGCTACACCAATCCAGCAGAAAGAAAGGAAAAGAGCAGACAGATAGTAGCATTCCTCGCAATTTACGAATCGCGACGTTTCTCCGTAGAATTCAAGGACTCGTAGAGCGACCTCGATTTACAACGATCCCGATCCTCGACAGCCACTTGCCCCCTGTCGTGGAATGCTCGAGGAAGACCGGTCTGCCTTTGCGTGCAGGAGCCGCATTAGAGCGCTGAATATTTCATTCATAAGCGGGCCGAGCAATCACCGTATTCCGCGGACATGCATAGCGGAGAGACGATCGTAGTACGGCGCGAGTGGCCGCGCGGATGCAGCCGGCAGAGGCGTGCAGTGCAGCGGGGGTAAGTTGCAGCAGTTGCAGCTGCAATTACGTCCGCGGCCCTCGACACCGTGAATGAAACGTCTGTCCTTTTTTCCCCTATTCTTCTTTCGCCTCTTCCATTCGTTCCCCGGGCCGCTCTCTCTCTCTCTCTCTCTCTCTCTCTCTCTCTCTCTCTCTCTCTCTCTTCCCCTTCTTATCCCAGGCCCCCTTTCCTCGTCCCACATTCTGATTCTATCCGTGGCAGGCGGCCCGACTGACTTTTTGCGGAACGGAGGTTTAATGAGCGAGCGCGGCGGCGTTCCACGTCGCTGAGGATGCACCTTATTTGCGCTTAGCGACACGCTGCAACGCGAATTCGCGGGATTCCGTGGATGTGTCTGTGGCTATGAGACGCGACCTTCGTGGGGTTCCTCGGTGTCGAAGGTCGGGTCTAATTACCCTTGGGTGTTCTTTCTTCTCTGTGATTGTAAAGGAATGATTGATCTGCTTCATAGCTGAAATACTGCGGAGATAACAGCTGCACCCAAAGTTCCAATTGCTATCAAGTGGTTCTTGTTTCGACTTAATGTTTATGATCGCATGGCGTAACTCTTCTGACGGAATGTGGCGCTACCTTTGCGGAGAATTAAGGCCTCAAGAACTAAGTAGTTGATAGGATCGAATGTGGAGAAACTTATGGGCGAATTTGTTTCATTGAGAAGCTTCTGGGTTTTGAGGATTCGTGCGAGACAAACTTGGCGCTTTTCCAGCATTGCAAAGTCGCTGTTGCAGGCTAAAGGTAGGCTCGAGAGCTACGCCTCGCCTCGGTGCCACTTCTTTTCACAGTCGCATCTAGGCTCGCGTCGCCTCGGGTTTTCCGTAGGGGTGAACAGTGTAGTTGTTGGCCACTTAAGTCAGAGGTTCACATAAGCGTTGGATCATAAGTCTTATTTTGATAGCTTTAAGAACACAATTAGTGTTAATAACTGTAAACGACTCTAATAGCCTAGAAATAGAATTTGTTTAAAAAAAAAGAGTAGAAGGATCCACAAAAATTTACGGAAAATACGTTACCTACGACAACACATAGTTATTGGCCAGGCGAAGGCAATGATTGGCCGATCGTTTGGCAGTTATTGGCCACTATTTCATAACCTATATGTGACATATACCCTACCTAATTATGAAATAATACCTTTTTTACTTAAATGTTTCTATATTAGCTAGTATTGCACCTTCTTTTAACAGCGTTTTAGATTGTATTAAAAGCATTTTTTTTTAAAACCTAACCTCTTAAAATCACAACAAAGAACTGTTTCAAGGCAATGATTGGCCGATCGTTTGGCAGTTATTGGCCACTATTTCATAACCTATATGTGACATATACCCTACCTAATTATGAAATAATACCTTTTTTACTTAAATGTTTCTATATTAGCTAGTATTGCACCTTCTTTTAACAGCGTTTTAGATTGTATTAAAAGCATTTTTTTTTAAAACCTAACCTCTTAAAATCACAACAAAGAACTGTTTCAAGGCAATGATTGGCCGATCGTTTGGCAGTTATTGGCCACTATTTCATAACCTATATGTGACATATACCCTACCTAATTATGAAATAATACCTTTTCTACTTAAATGTTTCTATATTAGCTAGTATTGTAGTATTGCACCTTCTTTTATATTGTATTAATAGTATTTTCCTTTATAACATAACCATTTCAAAGCATGGCGAATGGTGGCCAACAACTGTTGCACTGTTTCTATGACTGTTAGCTACCCATTGGCCTCGTGGCCAATGACTGTCCTAAGACATTATTTACATTACAGTTCTTGGCCACCTATAATTTTTGCAATAATATATGATATTAATGAATAAATAATCCTTTTTTATAAAGTTTAAACCTTTATTTGTCTATATAACGAATATGAGAGTTATATATATACCGTAAATACATTAAATTTTCTAAGAATTGTCTGATGTTCACCGTATGGCTATTCAATTCAATCACTGTAGTTTTCAAGCATCGATTTCAACTTGTCTATTTTTTACACGTAGTATAACAATGAGTAGCAAATAGTGATTGCATTCGACGCATGAAAGTACAAGGTATCTGAATATGTTCATTATAAAAGGCATAATGTACATTATTTCTTAATATTCATGTTTTAAAAAAAAAAGGCCAATCACTGCCAGGTGGCCAATAACTACACTGTTTACCTACCTGAAGTTATCTGAGCTTGCCTCGGTTCATACGTTTGGTTAGAGAACCTCTTCCTTCCTCTTTCAGCGGTCACCGAAAGCGGTGGCATTGCATCCGCTCACACTACGCCTGGCCTCTCTTCCTAAAAATATTCTCGAGGAAGAATCCGCGGCTCGGAGTCGCGCCGAAGCGAGGCGAGATGTAGTGAGAGCCTACCTTAAGCTGTCTAAACGTTAGAAAATTCATTATTTTCTGATTTGATCTGTAGGAGTCACCAAGATTCCAAAGTGGAGCCTCTAGCTACCAAAGAAGAGCCACTTTCGCGAAACGCACTAACCATGAGTCACCAATAGTAATTTCCCTGGAATATTACAAAGAAAGTTCCAGTCCTTAATTGCAAAACAGAAAGAGACTAAATCTGAACCTTGGTGACCTACCATATCTGAATGGAATACTAAAGCAATCTGGGTTGATACAATCGACCACCATAAAGTGTACCTACTCACGCAGTAACAATCCACCAACTTACTCTGCGACGTTCCCAGAAAATCTACTAAACTAACTGTTCCTTCACCGTTTTCTTTTGCAGAACTTCCGCGAGCATCGCATCGACGGTGCAGCGCTGCCCCTTCTCTCCGAGGACCACCTAACAGGCCCCATCGGCATGAAGCTGGGTCCAGCCCTGAAGCTGCGCGCCCTGCTGGCCCGGAAGCTGGGTGCCTGCACGGTGTGCCTCCACTGCGCGCACTGTCACCAGACACCTCTACCAGCCCTGAACGCGGCCGCAGCAGCGGCGGCGGCGGCGGCGTCGCAGCAGCAACACCAACCGCAACACCAACAGCAACCGCAGCAGCAACAGATGCCTGGTAGACGACCCAGCAGCACGGGGAACTGACAAACAATGGCGGAGACTTCACTGGGCCTGGAGGGCGCGTCGACGCCCTCTGCGGACCCGAACAGGGCCCTCAGGATAGAGCGGCGCGTAGCGCGTCCCATACGCAAGCCGGAAGTCGTCTTCAAGAAGCCCATCAAGCAGTGACGCGGCTCCGCGCGGGACTTCCGTGTGGTGATGGCCGCTGGACGCTGGTGTTATGAAGGCTCCGCCTGGTTTTTAAGTGTTCAGTTCGAGATTGCAAGCGGTGGACGGTAGAGAGTGAGACAGATGCAGTGGGATCTCTTCGAGACACGCGATCGAGTACCTGGCGAAACTTGACTGTAGGTGCGGCGAGCAAAACTGCAGCGTCTGGGAAAGGTACAAGAAAAGGGAGTGGGTCAGTGGCTTCTTAGGAGCTAGTTGAACCCACCAGCTTCGTCACTTCTCCGTTGTCCAGGCGTTTCTGTTTTGCTCGGAGCATCTGTGAAAAGGGATCAGAGGCGAAACTTCACGTTGGCGCGTTGTACTTAGTATCTGGGTATGAAGTTTAGATCGAGTAGATGCTCTTGGTGATCCCCGATGAAGCGTTCAAGGTTTCGGTGAAGATTAATCTTGATACTGCTGTTGCGCACCCAGAAGACACCTATGGAAATACTGGAGGACTGCTGAGCCAATAGGCTTCGATGTCGACGTCTGATTTTCCTCGCAGCCTTATGTAGACTGATGGAACTTACTGCTAGTAGCTTGTGATTAAGTTCGCAGAAAGGTTCTACGAGAAAGAGTAACGGGTGTTGAGTTCGGTGCCTGAGAGTACTTGTGACCCTGTTTAGATTTCGTTTAAGGGAAGCCTGCCGGTAGTACAGGTCCACCTGGCACTCCCACGTGACGCACAGCTCTCGAATTACTTGAGAACTGAGGTCGAATGATGAAGTAAATGCGTTCGGTGGGGTTGGAAGATCTGTATTACTGATCAGGCTTCTGCTTCTCGGCGAGAGACGAGGCTCTCCTTCTTTATCAAGGAGGAAGCGGAGGGTAACTAATAAGTGTTAATGTTCTTCTTACGCGGAATCCTGGTATAAATTAGAAATAGACACGCGATGAGCACAATGCTGACGGCGTCTAATAACCGAATTAATTGGCGTCTGGGGTAAAGAAAAAACATCTCCGATACAAGCTTCCCGTGCGAAGTAGCTATTTCCGTGATTATTCAAATTCGGTTCCCTGAAGAACTGTGGCCAGCCGAGCTAACCAGAATTACACGTTAAGTCATTCATCTGTAATTAGCGTGTTGGCGTTGGAACATCGCTTCGAGGTGGAAATGATCGTTTTGTACCTTGAGAAGCATTGACTCGGCGAACCTGGATGGGAATGAACGACTTAGAGCGAACGTGCAAAATGTTCGTTGGATAAATTTTAGCGTAACTGGGTACAGTGTTAGGTAAATGTAGATTCGTGCAGAGAAATTTGACGAGAAACGATGATGTTTGTGGCGGTTGAAGAACACGTCTTCCTATTAGCAAAGGAAATATTTCGAACAACGAAACCAGTGCCTATGTTCAAAATGTCTTCCAAAGGCTGGCCTTCTTTAGAGAGAATCATCGAACGAATCAATAATTCTTACGGCCCAGTAATCTGCGACTCGTGGGAATTATTTCTGTTAAGCGATTACTATACCTTGTTACCTGAAAACACGGTTTCACAGCAACGACAACTGCTGTACAACAGCAGCGAATTATTCGAATTCTCCTACACAACGTGTTTGATTAGTGGACAAAAGATTTGACACCTAAATCATTTACGGATGCAGTGAGTTTTTCTCGTCATTATTAATTCAGGATCCCTTTCAGTTTAAATTCAATATTCTGTAAAGTAATAGCATAGGCTTCATTTGTCAACAGAATTATCCTGCTTTTGATTTTCTATCGTAACACAATCAAATACATCTTTTTAAATACTCTGGATATCATTTTCTGTGCAAAATAAGCTTGAACATTTAATTATATTAAAAGTGAAGCACGAAGATAAATACCTAATTCTACGATTGCGAAATTATATGCAGTTATAGTTGTAATAAAATCAATCCCTCGTTCAAAGCTACTTTCTCCAGTGTGAGTCATCCAACTCAACACTTGATAGGCACAGTAGTGGCAATTGAGATGGTCGTTTGCTGGCAATTGATTTCACTCCGTTTGAATGAATTACGAGTTATTAAACTCACTAATCTGTCAGCTAATTACGGGGAATTCGAATAAATCCACGATTCTACCTGCCGAGCGAGCATAAGCTCGTCAAACGAAACGATCAAGAACGATCCAGATGGATACGCAGTGAGCGATCGTATGTAATTAATTAATTGTTGTTTGCGCGAGGGTGAGCGAGAGAAGCGATAGCGCGAGAGCGACGGGGAGGCGGGGAAGAGACAACATTTTTAATTAGCGAAAATTCAAGTGCAATAACGATAAAAAGAAAGGGAACGTTTCGACGCGGTACTTTTAACTATGCTAGGAGATACGTATTTGCTCAAATCGTTGTTTCTTTTATATATTTTAACGAAGTTTTTATATAAATGAATTATAATGATAAATATACTAAATTATATTTTTGCTAACGTTCTACGTGCAAAAAGAGAGAGGCGGAAGATCGTGTTCGGGTTATGTACAAGCTAGTAATCCCGTGCGAGAGGCGCACGCGCGCGCGCGCGCGCGCAGTTGTACGTACACGCGGCACAGGCGACACGTTAGGCGAACGATTCTATAGAATTAATGATCGACGGACCCGTAATAACAGTTTAGAGGAATTGTAAATTAACTCCTTTCTTCTCTTATTTACAACGTTTAACGTTTATTTATTTAGGAGTAAACCGTTGCCTTATTGTATTCACGTTAACAATTAAGACGTTACAGAGATGTCCTAGGCGTGAACCATCGGTGACGGTGGTCAGATCGAAAGTTGGTAAGTTCGTAAGACGAGCAGTATTTTTAGATTTACATTAGCCTGAATTTACTGCAGACTATATACACTTATAAATATTATGTACACATACACTTACACGCCTTAAGCCCCGCTCCCGCAAATGCAACGTGTCGCACAGTTGAAGCACTCAACGAGAGAAGCCTCTTCGATTTAATTGAACGCTGAAAAGGCGGCTTAAGTGTGTTCGGCGTCGCACAAGTGGGATCGCGGCTTTAGGCGCGCAACGGCTGCGCGCGCTTCCAAGTTCACACTCCGTCCGGGGATTCGATGACTCTTAAACTTGCCCGTATTGCTTCTCTTTCTTTTCCAAAATACATCTTCCATTACCCCCAACTTGGAGCTTCGATATTTCTTCTATTTTTACTGCAACAGTGTCTGTCTTCAGCCGAGTGGAAAAAACAATGTCTTCCAAGTTTATTTCCCTTTTCGACGTTGAAGTCCTCGTGTCAGTGATGCAAAGGAATCCTCAGCTCGCGTGCACGCCAATGCGTCCCAAGTTTCATTTACAATAACTTCGTTCGATGAAACGCGCGATGCGTCGGGGGGAGAGGCGAATGCGTCCAGAGATTAACGGCGAAAGCTTGGAAGTGACGCGCGGACGTTAACCGAGCTAGCGGCTTTTACTTAAACCGAGATCACTTGTACATAATGCTTAAGCATTTATTTATATCGTGCTTTCACAAGAGGACCCGTAGTATTTTATTTAGTTACATAGCCGGGGTTCGCGCGCATCATTACCGCGTAGCACGAGATCGTTACATTATCGGGCAGCAGGATCGCTCGGATAAGACGACAGAGTGAGAGGGGCAGAGAGGAGAGAGCGACGGAGTGCGTGCGCACGCGTGAGAGAGAGAGAGAGAGAGCGAGAGATGGGGGGAGAGAGAGATAACGGAAAAGAAGGGAGAAGTTCTCGCGAGGCGGAGAGTGTAAGAGAATGCGGCGCGGAATTATTTAAAGGAGAGCGAGAGTATATTTGTACAGGAAGAGACGAACGAAATGGAAAAGAAGAGGGGAAAAAATGGCGGGCGATAAGGCAATCTTGTGATACTTCGATGTTTTTCCAATCATTCTTCCATCCTTCCTTTCCCACCGCTATTAATTTCTGCGATCACGTCCAACCCCTTCCATCCTCTTCGACAACCACACCCCCCCATTTTTTTTTTAATTTCTCCAATCGCGAGTCTGTCGTGTATTATTCTACGATTAACTGTCATATTATGTATAGTAGAAATTAATGGTGAAAAGAGAACAAGAACAGTACATTGTTTCTGTTAAAATAAACATTGTTGAAAAATAACCTCGTTTGTATTTGGAGCTCGATGGCACCACCCGCCCTGGTAGCATTTATTCGTTGGGAGTTGGATGGGGCATTGACGGGTTATCGGTTGGCTGACTGTTGAAGTGTCGCTCTGTTTTTAAATGGGTCGACCATTGTAACCAACGCAGGCCCCCAGTCACTTAATACAAGGCCCAACTGAAGGTTTCTTTCCGAAAGACGTCTTAAATACGTCCAAAAGATGTGTTAAAGACATCCAGAAGGAGTCTTAAAGAATTTCAAAAGACGTAAAATGAACATCCCCAGATAGCACAACGTCTGGTAAAGTCTTAAAGACGTCTTAGATACGTCTTGTTACAAATCAAGACGTTCAGACCTAAAATGGACATAAACTAGACGTCTCTAAGACGTGGTGTGCTATCTGGGTCTTTAAGACGTCGTGTGCTATCGATGACAACCGAGACGTCTCTAAGCCGTCTTTAAGACGCCTTCTGGACGTCTTAGAGACGTCTTTAAGACGCCTTCTGTACATCTTTAAGACTTTACCAGACGTTGTGCTATCTGGGAAATGGCACCTTTTTCTGAATTTAATATTATTTTCACTTCTTTAGACTAAAGTGGAAAAATTTAAAGAAATAAATTCTAAGACTGCATACAACAAAACTTTAGTGGACCAACTATGGCCCGACATTAACAAACTGCGATGCATGTACGTATTTATAAATAAGAAAAGAAAAATCACGAGTTGGAATATAATAACAGGTTTATGGATGTAGCAAAGTTTCTGACGTTTTTATGATATTTAAATGTTGGCTTACTTTGGTTGGCCCAGTGTTGTATCATCGTTGTAACTTTTTTGTTAATTAACCAACCATAGTAATTGTAGGGTAAACCAACCAGTAATTGAACGCATACCAATGAATGATCATTAGGCAAAGAAATGTCAATTATAAATTTAAAAATTATTATATGTTTATAAATAGAGTGCAGTTGCACTTTTAATATCCCATATTTTTAGTTACGCGTATTAAACAAACATTAATGAGTACAATTCTTAATAAAAGTATGCGGTCATTTAATGGGCTTCTTATTCAACAATTCGGTCATTCACTGGTTCGTTTACCCTAGTAAAACATTGAATATTCGTAGGCAAATTGTCGCAACTCTTTTGCCGTAGGCCCTGTTTTGGGAATTTGTATGCAAAACACCAACTGTATCCCAACTAATTCCCAACAGTTAGCTACTGTTGGCCAACCAAAAATGCTACTAGGGTGCACCTCGGACCGTGATATTCTCGAGACTGGCCACCGAGGGATCAGCTGTAATGTGTGCCGAGAGATCGCCGGGTTTGTGTGTAATTTCTCGATGCACTTAACGGGTGAGTAGTTTCTCGATAAGGGGATAGAAGCCGATAAGATTGGGATGCGAGATAGGAAAAGTGGGTCGTTGTTCTAGATTAAATAATATAGTCGATATCGGTAGATAAAAGATAGTTGTTTACTGATCTTTATCGTGAAATGAAAGTATATAGTAGCAGAGATACTGATTTCACACTGCAGTCTACGAGTATTTTTTTACTCTATATTTTTTTAGCAACGAAGGAAAATAGTGGGGAATAAATTATAAGAAGGGACCTTATCAGGGACATGGTTACTTATCGAGCAAGCGTGTGATAAACTTGGACGGAAAAATGGATAGGGTAAATCCGGGTGAGTTGGTCGAGTCGCTATATTTCACACTCTATACGTAAGAGCGCGTTAAGGTACAGGACCATAGCTTCTCTAGGAACCAAACAGTTGAAACAATCGGTTGGTTTTGCTTCCTTCTGTGCTTTTCTGGATTTATATGCTATAAAAGGTAAGTAGAGGTTATGGCATCATTTCACCTCTTTCATAAAACTGTAATATTCAGAATCGTATTTAAAATATACTTCTAAGTTAATTTTTGGTTAATGTTTTGGATAAGATAGTAGAGCGAAACTATTTGGCCATATTAACCCTTCTTTTCAAAGCTAACGAAAGTACCAATGACGAGAATATTTCTCCCGGGAGGGTTGGTGAGATGTCGGGGCTTCAGTTGCCAACCCTATTTTCAGCAAATATTGTTTTAAAGCAAATATCGAGCAGTTTTCCGAATAAATTAAATAATATCAGTTTTACTAGCTATTTTATATTAAGTCGACCGACTCCCCCAGACTTATCCTAAATCGGTTTAAAAGTTTAAGAAGAATCAGAAAATAGTGCCATGTTGAGCTTACGACGAACTTTATTTCCACAGAATTAACAAAATCGGCTGCGCAGTAGAAAAGCGAATTACAAATAGAACGTCTTCATTAAATTTCCCCTGTTTTGGTCCCAGTAGTTGCCAATCAAACTTCTTTACGCCTGTTTTGCCTGAAACCATTTTCACACGTTTCACAACTAGTCTTCTTCATACAGGATTTGACGATCGAGGAAACGGGTTGCTTTTCTTTACAGAATTCTTAATCAGAAGAAAGAATGCAACCCATTTCCCTATTGCTACCAGACTCATTCAGTAGTCTTGAAAGAAGCTACCAAGAATCATATCTCTCGAGTCAGTAACTTATCCAAAATCTCTATTAGTACCTAGAAACAAGCCACTTACATCTCTGTGAATAGCCAGAACTCCGTCGTCTTGGTGGCTCGAGATCTCCACGTACATGTCGCCGTTCTGCTGCACGGTGACGGTCTTGCCGGTGCACCTTCCGTTCTCCAGGTTGCCAGTAATCACGTCGCAGTAGGTGCCAGATGGCAAGCAGCTCTTGAGCGTCACCTTCATGTCATAGTTATCGCCGTTGAACGCGATGAATCCGGCATTTCCACGGCAGAAGGCGATCTGATTGCTGGCGTTGTCCCACCAGTTCGTCACGCCTGTTCCCTTGACGGCGTTACGGAAACGCACCATGTTGTAAATCTGTCGCCAACGATGCTCGCAGACCCAGCCGTTGCCGCAGGTGTTGTCATCTTTAATAACCGGGGACACAATGTCACCTCGGTTGTCTTGAGGCGGGCCTTGATTGAAGTCTTGGAACTCGAACGAACTCATCACTCGCGGTATACCGTACGTCTGGGACAACATGAAAGCGACTGCCATCTGCAACAATTTGGAGTCGTTGAATTTGGGATAAATGCATTGATCGGTTTTGTGGCTTAGTGCCACTTGTTTCGGGGGATATAAGATATTCTATGTTATTTCTGTGATTTTCTTTGTTTTACTGGTTTTTAATTTTTTTAGAAGGGTGATATGGAAAGTGGTGAATCTGTGTGGATTTATACAGTGGAGTGTAGTTGCGGTGTGAAAGGAGAAGAGGCTTGGTTTAGAAATGAATCAGAATAGCTTTGATGGAATTATGTGACATTTGGGCAAATCAGGGAATTAATGATGTAATTAGGATTTTTAAAAACTGAATATAAATGTTATCGGCGCACCGGTTCGGTATATTTTTTTTTTCACTCTCCAACCGACTCGACGCTCGCACGTTTCAGCACGAGCAAAATTTATAATAGCAATCGCAGTTTTCTTCCTGATTTAATACTTTCCTTGATAATGGTCACAATACTGACCGAAACGTTGGAAATTTAATCATTAAATTTGCAAAATAGCTTTTATTTTATCTCTTAAAAATAGACCAAACCGGTGCGCCGATAACATTTATATTCAGTTTTTAAAAATTCTTTACGGTCGAAATTCTAAATCAGTTTTTTTTACACTTGGCCGAACATAGACCGAACCGGTGTTCTAAATAATTTTCTGTAATTAGGATTGATAAGAATGTAGATAAGAATTTACACAAGTATTTCGTAACGGGAACCGATACTCAAAATAATGAACTACTTAGGGACCTCGATCGACGATTCGTGGCTCACGTCTGACCGCTGACCGACTCGTTCTACTAGCTCGCGCTTAAACCGAGTCGCATTCATAATTTACCTGATTTCCACTATTTTCAAAGTTCCAGGCGTGTCCTAATTAATTGTTATATTGCTCCTAGTCACATATTTTACTTAATCTCACATACACCATTCTCCATAAACAGTAGACTCTGGAAGATTTACTTCAAACTTGGTGTAAGGTGTGTGAAGAAAATTGCTCGCGTACCTTGTAGATTTTGGACGATTTATAGGTGAGTATTTGAGGGCCGTTAGAACGCTGCGTGTCGTGATTATCGACAAAAACAATAGCGTCGTTCGATGGAAGCATCCCCCATTTCTCACCCCAATTGACGAACCATTTCAGCAGGTTGTTTCCGCGGAAGGAGTTACTGATCTCCGAGCCGTGCTTGAACTCGGTAACCACTGCCACTTCGTTGTACTGGAATTTCGAAACCGCCTCGTGGTTCCCGTAATCGATCACTTCCTGGTATATGAACGGTTTAGCGTTTTGGGGAAAACCGTGGTCCGCGGCCAGATTCTTCAATCTCGAGTAGATAACCTTCAAGTCAGCTGGCCACATGTGCTTGGCAGCATCCATGCTGAAGAAGAAACGAAATCAATTGGAAGCTTTGCAAATTCAACTAAAATTTGTTCCTAAATTCTTAGAGCTTTCAGCTAAATTTTAGCGGACACCAAACCCACTAACATTATTTAAAGGAACCTGCAAAGTGTCAGAAAGTGCGGACGAACGATTTTCCTTTGAAAGATTAATTAAATTCCCTCAGGCAAGTATACGAACCGGAATCCAGCGACACCAATGTCAATAGCTTCGTTCATAAAGTCCACGATCTTCTCCCTCACGTATTCTAGTCCCTGGTTCAAGTCATGGAGGCCAGTCAGCTCGCAGTTTCGCACGTTCGCCGCGTCGTTGTAATTAGTGATCGCGCAGAGCTTATGGAAATGCGAGTGATTGTACGGCACGGCGCCGTATTCGAAGTTGTACGTGTTCGCTTTGGACTGGCCGGTGCCGAATGCGTTGGGGTAATTGCCAGACATGTGATTCGCGATTGTGTCGATGTAAATCCGGACGCCCGCGTTGTTGCACCTCCTCACCATCTCTATGAACTCTTGCTTCGAGCCCGATCGCGTGACCCAGTGGTACGAAATTGGTTGGTAACGTTCCCACCATGGCCTCTTCTGGATTACTATGTTCTCCTGAAGGGGTGACACCTGCGGAAACGTGACAGAGCGGGTGAATATGGGGTTTGCACTACTTCTTCTATTTTTACGCAGGAAAAGTTGATGGGTGAGAATTAAAGTATATAATTCGATGATTTAATTGTGGGACTGATAAGGGAAGATCCTCACCCCAGAAATTCAAGAAATTATGAAACTTTGGGGAAATGTAGGGGATACATGAGGTGTGGATTATGCAATTTTCTTTGCTGCCCAGATTCAATCCAAGGGGGTGAAAGTGACCCCCGAAAATCCGACTGTTTTTCAATTTTTTATTATAACTCGCGCACTGTAAGATATAGAAACAAAGTTTTCCGACAAAAATTGTTGCGTTTACTTAGGACTATCATTTGGTAAAAATGATACGCGAGTCATAACACAAAATCGGAAAATAGCCGGATTTTCAGGGGTAAATTTTGGCAGTAAAAAAATTGCGCAATACGTATCCCTAAAGTTTCATATTTTTTTTATTTAAGAGTTGGGGATCTCCTCGTGCGAGGCCATTGCATGCATAATTGAGGACCTTGCAGCAAGAGGGATGTAGCTCCATCTTTACAAACTTCGAATCAATTAGAAAAAACTGTTTACAAAATTATTGCTACTAAAATATATAATTCCACACAATAAGTAGTACCGTAAACTGGGGTGACTTCGCCCGCCAGGGTGACATTGCCCACTTTTTTACTCCGACTGAAAAATTACCATATGATTGAATTCGCTATTGTTTCCTTCGTTTGACCTTGAAGAAATTATTCCTATCGATTACAAAACACCATACTTTCTAATTACTTCACAATAAAATAAAACAAAGTTCTTCCGAAAAGTGGGCAAAGTCACCCCAGTTTACGGTAGCTATTGAATTGATAAGTTCCTATTTCTATTTCGAGAGCTGTACCTGACTTACACCACGTGTAATAAACCCCTCATTTGTTATCAGATTTACATCAAACACGCACCAAATGAAATAGAATATTTTTCCCGTACATTACACGTCGTAACTCAAAAAACTGTCAAAAAATACAGCTGCACCCCTCTCGCTCCAAGGTCCTCAATTTCTATCTTACATGCAGTACAATTAATCAGGACGCATGGTAAGGAATACTAGCTTAATAGCAAAGCTAATAGCAAAATTAATAGTTTAATTACCTGCACTCCACCGAAGCCGTGCGGTCCAAGGAATTCCTCGCACTCCCTGGCGATGTCCACCCACTTCCACTCGAAAAGGTGCACCATGGTGTCGTGGCCAGGTACATAGTGCGGGTCTTTGTTGGTACTTGCTCCCACAGCCGCCGAGAGCAGAGCGAACAGAGCTACGATTGCGAACATCGTTGTCAGTTATGCGGTGAAATGATCGGCCTCCAATATATAACCGGTGGGTTACATCATTGCTCTCTGTCGCTCATCCAAAGGTCAGTTCCCTTCTACCACCAACCGCGTTTTATCAAATAAGCAGGTCCATTGTCTGTCGAAGACGATCGCATTTCCCCGGAATCGCGCTCGGTACACACGCTCATCTTATCTGCCGAGCATCGAGGCGGTTAGAACACAAGAAACGTTTCTGATCGAACGCTGGATCCCCGCGCGATCGTTATCGGCAATCGATTATCTATCGATCGCGTCAAGCGCGCCGTTCGATTACACGGAGAATCGCGAATTGACGTTCGCCCGGCGACCCTGGGCGCCCGGCATGTTTTCCAGCAACTTCGCGTCGCCGCCGATCGAATTATCGGAGGCGTTGCAACGTATTCGAAACGTTCTTGCCGAACAATAGAGCATGCTGTCCGGAGGCTCGTTGGGTGCTGACGTCTCTACCGGCTGATAAGGATTTTTCTTGAATTATTGCGACAGACCGTGTTTTCATTCCTCTTGATGTTTCCCGCGCTATGTCCGATAACATGATAATTCAAGTGCTCGCTCCGTAAATCATCTGTCCCCTCTGTGAATCACTATTGTGTTCACTACTGTCGCCGTTATGAAAGTGTAATTGATTGTTTGCTTTGGCGTAGATAAAATTAGTCCAAGATGGAGCTTCGCTGCCTCGTAGACTTTGACCATTCAAGGAAAAGCGCAGAGCATCGCGTGCGAATCTTGTGACGCGTGTCGATAGCAAAACAAGCGGGGAGTTGGTGAGAACATATGATTCACACGCACTAAACGATATAGAGTGAGTAACGAAGATACTCGGACACTCTTTAGAGTAGCATTACTTTTTTCAAATTAACCCGAACGGCTTGAGATTTTTTGAGAAGCTGAAAAAATTAGTTTGCTAAGGTGACGTGATTCGTCGTGTTGACAAGAATTGCAAAAATAGTGAATTGTCATTTTTCAACTTTTTTGAATTTTTTTTTATTTAAGTAAGTTGTATACATGCATTAAATTTCACAAAAATCGGTTAACGTTGCTCTGAGCTATACACGCTTAAAGATCGCAGAATTAGGTTGAAAGTGTCGGAATTCCCGAAATCAGTAAAACAAAATTCAGCCATATATAATAATAATTAATGGAGATATGCAAAAAAGTTTCCTCATGGTACACATGATTCCGGCTGTTCCGCTGATCCCAAACGAGGGAACCTAAAGGATTCTTAATTAAGAAAGATTAAGAATTCTTAAGTAAGAGTGTGGCTATAGCCGGTAGCAGATTTATGAAAAAAAAAATTAAAAATTCACAAACTGGCGAGACTTTGAATTTAAACTCATCTTATCCTTGTTATTTCGTCTTTAAACAGCCTTAACCTTTGGAAAATAACTATTTCGCCTTGATTCTGCTACCGCTTAGAATTATATGTTTTTGGAAGGTGTACGAAAAAGATGGTCCAGTTTGGCCCACTAGAAGTTGAGATGTCGTGTGTACCGTCATGAAAAACACCGTTTTGAGAAAAACCCATATCTCCATTAATTATTATTATATATGACTGGAATTTTTTTTTACAATTTTACTGAAATGTTAGTAAATACATGTGGTTAATGCTTATCGCTAACAATTACTTAGATTTTTTATGAGGGTCGTCCCTAAACGAGAACACACCCCCTTAAGCGTAGGAACAACTAGGGGTCGTGGTGGAATTTTGATACGTTTTTCAGAAAACTGGGAGTTGAACAAAATTCTTATTCCTAATACAAGAAATTGTTTATACAAAGCTAGGCACAGCGGTGCCAATTACTTATTGAGGACAGAAACAGAATAAATTAAAATAAAAATGGCCACCGTTTGAAAAGTATGCCAGAAAATTCCACACGAATCGAGGAAGCTTCTTTGTCATAATGGCACTATTGCGTACTTAAAGCTATCTCTAACGGACAAAGTCATTGTCAGTGTCAAAGATCACGACCTTATGTTAGAGACATTGATTTTCTTGTAAAATAATTACGGAGATTGTGTAATGAACTTACTTCGTCGTCCATGAATATTATTATTTGTAAAGATCGCTAAGCGTTTGCTCAGCGAAAATAAACGTTCCAGTAATTGGCAGTCATATAATGCCAGAGTACCATAGTGCATCGACAGCTGATTTGTAAACCTAATAATTCTTGCAATTTCCATCACATTTTTTCTGTATTATCAATAGTCACATTATTTACATTTGTAAGTCAATTTCTAATTTTAAGTGTATCTCCTATCGTAGCATTACCAAGTTGAAATCTTTTAGGTTTTCCTTAGAACATTGCATAAAAATGTTATTTTATAGGTTTGTGGAGATACTTTATTATTTATTTGACTATTGCTTTTCCCCTTCTGATGAAATTCCCGAGCACCTGTTTATGAAGCAAATAAATCTTTCATAAGCAAGTAGATTCTTGAACACCACATTTTTAAATACCGTTTTATAAATCACGTATTATTTATACACATCATTTTATTATTTCCAATTATAACCACGTCCGCAAACTCAATACGTGCCTTTTAATGGTACCAGCTTTCCTTATCGAAGCATGAAGTGCTTGATTTGAGAATAAGTAAACGCTCCAAACACAGTGTCTTCCCTTTGAGCTGCGATTGAGTGAATGTCCTTGGCGTACAATCATTCCTAATTCCAAGCCTCTATTGCTCAATTCATTCTCACAAACGTGCAAGCACACAGTCTCTATCCCCAAGCAAAGAGATATTAACCCGAGGTAAAATAAAAAGTGAAATAATCCAGGTCTCCCACTACATTTCATCCAAACAACAGCACACCCAGAAATTCCTCAGAAAAGAAGTAAACAATTACAAGTCGCGAATTAACTCAGACCTAACTTCCTCTACCGTCCCCACATTCCGCAACGGCACCCTCTACCCTCCAACCCACTATCGAGAAGACAAAGTAAGGAAGAAGGAAGAGCTCTGCCCATTTGCGAAGCTGACAATTACTGCATTGAATTCAAGGACTCGTAGAGCGACCTCGATTTACAACGATCCCGATCCTCGACAGCCACTTGCCCCCTGTCGTAGAATGCTCGAGGAAGACCGGTCTGCCTTTGCGTGCAGGAGCCGCATTAGAGCGCTGAATATTTCATTCATAAGCGGGCCGAGCAATCGCCGTATTCCGCGGACATGCATAGCGGAGAGACGATCGTAGTACGGCGCGAGTGGCCGCGCGGATGCAGCCGGCAGTGGCGTGCAGTGCAGCGGGGGTAAGTTGCAGCAGTTGCAGCTGCAATTACGTCCGCGGCCCTCGACACCGTGAATGAAACGTCTGTCCTTTTTTCCCCTATTCTTCTTTCGCCTCTTCCATTCGTTCCCCGGCCGCTCTGTCTCTCTCTCTCTCTCTCTTCCCCTTCTTATCCCAGGCCCCCTTTCCTCGTCCCACATTCTGATTCTATCCGTGGCAGGCGGACCGACTGACTTTTTGCGGAACGGAGGTTTAATGAGCGAGCACCGTGGCATTCCGCGTCGCTGAGGATGCACCTTATTGCGCTTCGAGACGCGCTACTACGCGAATTCGCGGGACTTCATGTGTGACGCTGTTTCTGACGCGATCTCTGAGGGTCTTTAGATGTCTGAGGGTGGTTGGAGGTAATTGGCAATTGGGAGATTTTTAATGTACAGGTGGGGGAGATGCGTAGGTGGTGTTCTTTGAGTTTGCGGAATGAGGGGAATGAAATGTATGGAGGATAGGGTAAAGGACCCAATTACTGACACCTAATCAATTACAGTTACCTTAAGCTATTTTACTTAAAATAACGGATAAATAAACTATAGGGGAAAGGTGGGATAGTTGATCACAGTTTTGCTTTTTTATTAAAATAATAATAATGGTTTGGTTTGTTTGTATTTAATTATGTAAGTTGTAATTCTTAGAGTATTGTCAATATACTTGTACAAATTTGAGAGCTGAAAACTAATATTAATGACTGAAATTCAATATTTTCTGGCAGTGACGTTATGCACAAGTATCCCCCACTGAAGGGGAGACTTGATCAGTGAACTTTAAGAGTAAATAACACATTAACTTTCTATAACATGAAATAAAGGGAATATCATAAAGAGAAAAATAAACTATAACTAACTTGAAAGAATTACTGAAAAAATAAAACCGAAGAATTAAAATCTATGACATGAAACAACATAAATGCATTCTTAAAAGACATTTCACTGAGATCTCATCTGATTAAGATGATGATGAAGGAAATATTGTCCTTCTCACTTTCTTTGCCGTATTTTTCTGTTTCAATAGCCGTTCTATGATTCTTTCGGGGGCATTTTCAGCTGTTCAAGTATCCCACCTCACACACTGATCAAGTCTCCCTCAATCCACTCGATTTGAAAAAGATGAAAAATTACACTCACCTTAAATATTTAAATCAATCAATAAATAGCATTAATAGACCAGAAATTGCTGTTTTTACTTAATATTTTTCAAATCGTTGAAAATGCAACATTTACTCGGAAAGGAGGAAGAACAAGCAGACCGAAATATTTACTTTTTGGCTGCAAATAAGATCGAAGCTTCTAACAACATTATTCTATGCTCCCAAAAGAAAACTGCAACGTGAAGTGTTGCGATAATGCAAATATTACTACGATAGCGTGACAGCAGGCACAAATTGCCAATATATTAATTAAAAAACGGATGTGATCACGTATCCCCGCTGATCAACTATCCCACCTTTCCCCTAGTATATAATCTATAGGTTGAATTACATAATTATTTTTGTGTATGACTTTACAACGCTTTTTTATTCGTTATTTTAAGCAAAATAGCGTCAGGTGACAGTAATTGGGTCCTTTCCCTAGATTCGGTTAAGGGGTTATACCTAGTCGGACAGCCGAAAAGAGGCGAATGTTTGTGAATTTTTTCTGAGAAGGTGGAAGCATATATTTATACAGAACTTTTTGCACTTAAAAGAGCAACATTTAAAGAACACTTGGTAATTTTTTGGTAGAAAATATTTACGGTTATAATAAAGCAACAACCGACATACAAGACGCCTTTTTAAAAATTTGGTTTCGCGGTGAGCACTGCCATTCGGAATTAGATTATCTAAAATCAAAAAAGAAAAGAGATTTCGTTAGTATATTAATGTATTATCTGATTAACGGAGGGGATTTTGAGAAATATTAATATAAAACAAAGTGGTGGCTGTTTAAAGTTGAAATCCTAATTTTTTTCCGCGTCATTCATACCGCAACTACTGTCAAACTGATTATGTAGAACCAATTGGTTTTATCACAGAGCTCTGCACGCTACACCACTGCGTGTCCTTGATTAGGCCTTCAATTGAAAGGCCCAGAAAGCCTTAATTTCATATTCGTATTCAAAAGTCATAAGCTGTTAAGAATCTATTTTTCCTCAATAAAAAGTGTCTATCATTGTTTTTTACGTGCAATTGTTAGTTTAGATGTTGTAGCTCTGCAAACATAGGCTACATTCAACCGCCTCATGGGTGGCATTTTAACCCTTTTGCGACGGCAAAATTTCTTCAATTATGCTTTCTACACACTGCACAATAGCGCCTCGCATTTTTTGTTATCAGCAGAATTCACTTAGTGATACAAACGAAGTTCGTTGCAATTATTGCCGATTAGATTTTCCAGGCGCCTATAGGCGCCAACAGTAATGAAAAGATCAAGGAATTAATATGTAATACTTGTGACAGATAGTAGAATTAAGCAGAGGCCTAGATTTGGACGGTCATTTATTATAAAGCAACGAGTACAGAACTGCGTCGATTTTTATCTCAAGATAAACCCATCAGCAGAGATATAATACATTTAATACTGAGCACACGCCATCGGTTAGTACTAATCACAGTTTCGATCGAGTTCCTCCAGTCCCTGACTCCATTCCACATATTCACTTATCTCGCATAAGTCTCGCCTGCAACAGAAATATCATTATGCACATCGCTATTATTGTCCACCTGTTCAACAATTTACCGAAGCAATTTTCATCCACTATGCAATTTTAAACCCATGAAATCACTTAATTCTCACATTACACCATTCCTTTTCCTACGGATCACTTCTTTGATACTCTAAAAACCTAACAGGCGATTACGTTTCTCGAATCATTAAGCGTTCCGCAATTGTCTGAAACGTCTCCCGCAATCAGGACGACAGATGTGGCACACTTACGTCCCTGTGAATGGCCAGAACAAGGTCTTCGTCGGTTCCCGAGATGTCGACGTGAACGCCGCCGTGCTGTTGCACGGTGACCACCTTTCCAGTGCAACGTCCGTTCTCCAGGTTGCCGGAAATCACGTCGCAGTAGGTACCAGGTGGCATCGAGCTGCGCAGCGTCACTTTCATATCTTCCTTCTGACCGTTGAATGCGACGAATCCGGCGCTTCCGCGGCCGAACGCGATTTGGTTCTTGCCATTGTCCCACCAGTTCGTCACAGCCGTGCCCTTGGCGGCGTTGCGGAAACGCACCATGTTGTAAATCTGTCGCCAACGGTGCTCGCAGATCCAGCCGTAGCTGCAGCTATTGTCGGATTCAAAGAAGGGGGACAGAATGTCGTCGCCGTCGTGCGGAGGACCTTGGTCGTAGTTGTTGAAGTAGAACGAACTCATTACCCGCGGGATTCCGTATGGGTGGGCCAACATGAAAGCCACTGCCATCTGCGATAAAAAGTTGTGAGATTGTTGTGTAGGATCATTGATTTCGAGGGACGTTGCTCAAAGTGGAGTCGATTAGTGTTTCCTTAATTGAGGATATTTTAGTGCTTCTGCTTGGGGTAGACTACTTAATTATTTTCAGTTGTGTATTGGTTAATGGAATTTATATGGAATTGGCTAATTGTGATTGCAAATTCTCTCGGTGAGAATTGTGTGTGTACATCGTTTTGGTGGTAGTGACGTGGATTTGGTGGCAGCGATAGGAGGTAATCCAGTACTAGAATGTTGACGACTGGTAAGATTGTTTAAATATTAGGAGACAAAGGGGGCCTACAAACATAACCCACAACTATAAGGCTGTCATTTAAGGGGTCATGCTCAGTCAGGAGGCCGAAAAAAGGGTGGTCTTTGGAAATTTTGTACTCAAAAGCTATAACATATTTCTCAAAAAATCTTTTTACCTTTTAAGGATTGCATCTAGTACCGTGCATCGTAATTTTTTTATTTAAAAATATTTATCAATAACTGAGTTATTGTCCATCACTCGAACGGTTCTTTCAAAATCGGTGACCAAAATATTTAAAATACCATTCAACCGATTTACTTCAAATTTTACAAGCTTACTATAGGAACAATAAACTAGTCTTTGAACGAAGGATTTTTTTATCCGATGCTTAGTTTTCTTTTAATTGACGAAAATCAGGCACGATTTATGATGAAAATTGAAACTTTTACTTTAAACATCCGCCATTTTTTCCCCAAATCAATATTTCGAAAAATCCTTCGTTCAAAGACAAGATAATATAATATACTAAGTAAATTCTTTTGAATTTTTTAATTTAGATGATCGGCTTTCGAACAGCAGTGGTCACCGCAGAAGCCTTTTTTTGAGAGGTCCTTTGGGAGATGGACAATAACTTTGTTATTAATAAATATTTTTAAATAAAAAACTTACGATACACAGTACTAGATGCAATCTTTAAAAGGAAAAAAGAATTTTTGAGAAATGTGTTATAGCTTTCGAGTAAAAAATTCCCAAATATCACCCTTTTTTTCGGCCTCCTGACTGAGCATGACCCCTTAAAATAATAATACAACGTGAATACTAGTTGTAGTAAATTATTATACATCAGACAATATGTTAAAACTGTTAATAACTTTTTAGTAGCTTGAAAATATAAAATAGAAGTTCTAATATTAATTAGAACGTATGTTAATGACCTTTTTAGTAGCTTGAAAATATAAAACAGAAGTTCTAATATTAATTAGAACGTACGTTAATGACCTTTTATATTTAGTAGCATGAAAATATAAAATAGAAGTTCTAATATTAATTAGAACGTATGTTAATGACCTTTTAGTAGCTTGAAAATATAAAATAGAAGTTCTAATATTAATTAGAACATTTTTAACATATTGTCTGAAGTTTAAGGGAGCCCACAGGGTCCACTTGCCATCGATACCCTGGCCAGTCCGCCACCGTTAGCGACTTATTTCAACTCTTCAAGTGGAGACTGCAAGATTCCAATACATTGACTTTAATGTTCATACTTAGCAAGCAATAACATCTTTATATTTAAAAATTATTGTAAACAATTTTTCCATACTTTAACAGATTTTATATAGAAATGTTGCAGAACAAGCATCGATAATCGATTTAAAACTCTAACGGTGAAACGGATCGTTGCCTTCATAACGTTGGCGTCTGACTACCTAGTGACTCGTTCTACTAGCTGGCGCCGATAGTGACTTATGACAACTGTCTTCTTGCTATGCTTTACCATTTTCGAAGTTTCAAAGACCCTCTATTTTATGTTAGTATGGATTCATGTTCAATCATTCAGAATTTTTATCTGAATTTAATATCAGAAGTGTCAGAAGAAAATTCTCCAAGTACCTTGTATAATCCAGGTGACTTGTGGGTGAGTACCGACTGATCAATGGAACGCTGGGTATCCTGATTATCAATGAAAACCAGGGCATCTTTAGATGGAAGGAGATTCCAGGGTTCTCCCCAATTCTTGAGCCATTTCAAAGGATTATTGCCGCGGAAGGAATTGCTAAGCTCCGCGCCGTGCTTGTACTCAGTTACCGCCGCCATTCCATTGTACTCGGTTCTGGAAACCGCCTCGCTGCCAGAGTCGATAACCTGCTGGTATATGAACGGCCTAGCATTTGCTGGAAAACCGTGCTTCACGTTCAGATTTGTCAATCTCGAGTAGATGACGTTCAAGTCCTTTGGCCACATGTGTTTGGCAGAATCAATGCTAAAAACAGAAGGGACTCAAATTCAACCTAATTTAAATATTCTGAATGCACATGTAAGTTAACATTGCTGAATTATTAAATCTATGAACTAAATTAGTGCAAAGGACAACATAGTAGACGACTTTCAAGGTATCAGAAATTGAGAAAGAAATATTTCCTTCAAATCGATTAATTAATTATTCTACGTCAGCACAGCATTGTCGATTTATGACGTTGTATTATAGAACAACTATTTTTACTACTCGTCTTCTCCCGAAATTTGGATTCTGATTTTATAAAAAAAAATTGGTGTATATTTATTTCTTTTTTGTGAAAATAGTCGCATTCATCTGGATTAGCTGTGACACCTTTTGTGACCCCAGAGTTTACCGTTCGAAAGTGTTTAGACGACAGACAAACGCACAAACACTTTCTGCTTTACGTATTAAGATATACAAACCGGAATCCAGCAACGCCCATCTTTATAGCTTCGTTCATGAGATCCACGATCCTTCCCCTGACATGTTCCAATCCCTGATCCAAGTCATGGAGTCCATTCAGTTCGCAGTTTCGAACGTTCGTTGCGTCGTTGTAATTATTGATCCTGCAACTGGGATGGAAGTGCGTGACATTGTACGGCACTGCATCGTATCGGAGCTTGTGCGTGTCTGCTGTGGATCGACCAGTGCCAATTGCAGACTCGCGGTTGGATGTCATGTGATTCATAATTAAATCCACGTAAATTCTGACGCCCGCTTTGTTGCATCGCCTCACCATCTCTATGAACTCTCGCTCGGAACCTGATCGCGTGACCCACTGGTACGAAATCGGTTGGTAACGTTCCCACCATGGCCTATTCTGCACCACTATGTTCTCCTGAATGGGTGACACCTGCGGAAACGCGACAGAGCAGGTGAATACTTCGTTTGGAATACTTTTCCTATTTCTATACAGGAAAACTCGGCGAGAAATGAAGTACATATTTCGATGATTTAAATAATTGTGGGACTGACGAGGGAAGGCGATCACGTGGCTCCCTCGGATTTTTTCCTTGGTACATTGTATGCATGATTTCTTCTCAAACGCAGTTGAGGTAATGAGAATCAGGGCCGGCGGAACCCATTATGCAAGTAATGCGTCGCATAAGGGCGCCAGCCGAAGGGGGCGCTAAAAATTATATCGCAGACTTAAAGGAATTTCTTTTTTTTTTGGTCAAAAAATCGATTTTTGTTTTTTACAGAATCTTGTGGTTCAACTTTGTAGGAATGTCTCTGCAAAATTTTAAGTAAAAATTCATAAAATTTTCAAAGTTATGGACTTTTGAAGCAAGGTATATATTTGGCGGCAAGTGATCGAGCGATCGATACTCCCAGAATCTATGGTACTGTTGTAAAACGTTTATGTTATTGGAGTCGTAGTTTTCTAACAGCCGAGTTCAAATCAATTCGTCGAGCAAGAGGAAGGAATAATATACGGACCTGGAATAGCTGATTAATTGTAAGTACCTGATATTTGTTCAGTAACTGCACTACAAACTTTAAACGCGTTTTTCTCGACACAACTTTTTCGTAGTTGGTTGACATGATTTAAAAAGAAGTACTGGATCGATCAACTTGAAATTTTAACTGCATGTTATGAAAGAATCCTTTTATCGTTTGACCTACAGGCAAGACGATAGGTTGTATATTTTTTTTTAATTATCGAAAGTTCGGGTAATTTTTTGCAAAAAATCGAACATCTGAATTTACACAATTACCATTTCTCGAAAAATATATTTTTTTATTCATTGTAGGTCAAACGATAATTATATGTGTATAAAATAAAATCTCATCAGAATTTTTGATTTCAGATGAACTGGAGGGCAGATATCATGTCAACCGTTAATGAACGGGGCAACTGAAACTGTATTTTTAAGTGAACTGAACTGAAAAAATTTATGTAACATGATGAAAGTATAACAAACACATATACAAAGTTTCAAATTAATTAATGTTACATTTTTGTTTATAAAAAATCCTAAAGTATCAATATTTTTGACCAAGAAAAAAGAAATTCCCCCCTTAATAATAGGAAAGAATCCAACTCCCATATAAGCAAAATGTAAATGTAATTCTTTTTTTATTACACCCCGTAAAGGCAAAATATATTAAATAGAAAAGAGGTGGAAAACTTTGGGGGCGCCAAAAATTGTATTGCATAAGTGCGCCAACCATCCTCGCGTCGCACAGTGGTCTGTGTTGATGGTCTAGCGCGACAAAAGTCCAAAGTCATGACCATCCAAAATGAATGAATCTTGGTCATACCACAAGCTACTGAGTCAGAGATGTCGGAATGACATGGTATGCAACTTTATGCGTGTTTCATAAAAGTAACGATCGGCAAAAGGTACGCGATTCGGCCCCTTAGGAACCGACTCTTAGAATGCATCAGTGTCAGCTATATATCAGAAATGCTCAATTGTATTGCGATTTAAATTGTTAGTATGTTGTATAATGGATTGCAGGGGTACAAGTAAGTAGTAAATCAAGCCATGAGTATTTTAATTTCCAACGAACAAAATTAAAATATAATCATAAAAATAATGGAATTTTTCAATAGCTTTCGTTGGAAAAGCTCCACTTACCCAGGAACCTCATGGAACCTGAAAATTGTTGTTGCTGTTTGTTCTATTTGCTTTGTAGAATACATATACGCAAGTTATAGCTGCAAATATTTGCAGCTCTACATAATTTTGAAACATAATTTAAATAATTCTATCTTCAAAAATGGTAATGTTAGGAGCTAAAATGTGTACTTCATTCCAAATAACGTGGTAACCCCAGAATACGAATTTTGGTTTCAATAAACCCTTGGTGGCTGACTTTTAACTTTAAGGGTGGTAAAACAATGTGAATGGTGTTTTTCAAACAAATAATAAACATTTCCACCGAACTGATGATTTATGTACGACCTGCGTCTTTTGTCCCGCTAGATTGTTATTGGACAGACCACTGTGCGTCGGCTCTGATGAGAATACGTGAATAAGGAACACTAGCTATTAGTGAAAATAATAGTTAAATTACCTGTACTCCACCGTAGCCTATCGGTCCAAGAAAGTCTTCGCACTCTCTCGCGATGTCCATCCATTTCCACTCGAAAAGGTGCACCATGGTGTCGTGTCCTGGTGCATAGTGCGGGTCATTGAGGGTACCTTGACCCACTGCCGCCGAGATCAGTGCTAAGAGAGCCGCGTACGCCAACATTGCTGTCACTTGTGCCACGGAAATGCTCGTGTCGCGAATATATACCTGGCCATTGCACTCTCGATCGATCAAAGGTTAGTTCCATTCACAAATTGGCTTAATCTCTTCCGATACAATCGCAATTGCTTATATAATTTCCGCAAATAAGAAAAAAGAAATCCATTCATATCAAACACCTGCTGATACTACCTCGTATAAGACTATCAGTAATTTGTAATCAGTAATGTTTCACGTGATCGTGGAGACAGTTTCACATGAACGATAGGATGGCAATTATCAAGTCGTCTGTCCCTTCGAGAAGCATGCAATAATAAATTTTGGAAGTATAATTGTTTGTTTTGTTTGAATTGGGTAAGGCTTCTTTAATAATAATTCTGCAAAAAGTGGTATGCATGTATGTGTGTAAATTATTATAAATGAAGTAAAGTGTGAGTTTAATAAATGTTAAAATACCTGCCCAAGTTGGGAATTAGTTGGCCATCAAAATGCCAACAATAAATGCTACTAGGGTGGTTAATGAGGCGTGAAGTCTTTAGAGTATAAAATTAATTATTTAGGTAAGAACAGATTGTAGATAAGAATTTTTTAGGAAAGCTTCTCATACCAATGGTACTTATGTGCTTTAACACATACAATGTGACTTTTATGGAATATGTCAGACAACGTCGTAAGAATTACAAGAACCTCTTCGCCATAATGGTATTCGTGTTGCAGCTATTAACGAGCATTACCTGCATGCTTCGAGCTAATTTCTGTAACGGCACAACGGCAATCAACAGTGTCAAAGAGCAAAAGCTCGAGTCGGGGATATTTATTCCATCGCGAAATAATTGCGAAGAATTATTAATCGGCCCTCCCTCCATCGATTATTTTCATTGGCAAACATCGTCGGACATTCTTCTGTCAGCGCAAATGAATATTCAATTAATTGGCATTCATTAAGCGGTATTATACCGCCATATTACATGGTATTTTGCAAGGAGCAAGTGTATCGACAGCTGATTTGTGAACCTAATAAACCTTACAACTTCCGCTGCGTTCGCCGCTATATTACATCGATGAATATCCGTTATTACGCTATTTACATTTGTAAGGACGTTCGTATACTGATATGGCGCGTGTTATTTCATCTGTATCACCCTTCACAGGAGTGGCAATTTACTTTTTAGAATGTTGCGTGTGGGTGTTATTTTGTTGCTTTGAACAGGTACGTTTTTAATTAGTCGATCCAAGGTTCTTCCGTATCGATGATATTTTTAAGGAATTCATAATGCAGTCTCTTGTACACGAATGGAGGCTTTAAGTCCGCGTAATGTATGATGATTTTATGTGACATTTTATGCGTTTATACCTGTTTTACTCTTCTAAATTACGACCACGATTGCAGACATTAAGCTCTGTACATAGACGCATATCGCGCCCTCCAATTTAGTTATCTCCACGTTCTTACTCGAGACTGATCCCACTTGCGATATTGATATTACTGTCTGCGAAGGTATTGCATGTGATTGTGATGTAATCTCTTCCAGCGACGTGATCAGTCTGCGTGAACACATTTCCCCCGTCAAAACATCTTCTGACTTCGTGACCAATCAGGTTTCCTAGTGCCACTAAATTGAAGTCAAAATCAGTATTCATTTGAAAGTCCAGCAGTAGACATCTAAACCCAGAGCAGGTATCATTCTAAGCTTCTATTATGTACATAGAATTTGAAAAGATCCATGGATCAGTTTTCATGGATCACATCTGTCTTGTAGTTGTTATTAAATATAATACAATTTACTGTGTCGACACGACACGACTCGATACACAACACACAACATACACACCAAACCTCACAAATTTGTAAACGAATAATATAAACAATACACCTTTATTGCATCTGCAAAACGAAATAGCGTATCTTCCAGCTGCAAGAAAGGAGAAGCCCAAAAATTTTATTTCTCTTGCAGCTGCAGCGTGAAAATCTGCCTCTCTTACAGGTGCAGCAACTTGAAAACGGCGTATTCCCAATTCCATGGCACGATTCTTGCATCTGCGAGAGAGGCAGATTTTCGACCTGCACATGCAAAATCGAAAACGTCCGAGCACGGCGTGACCCACAAATTCTGATTTTCCCACAAAATTGGGAATTCTAGCTAGCCCACACGCCAAAATGAAACTCCCTTTTCCCACAAAACTGACTTTTTCCCACAAAATCAGAATTTGTGGGTCGCGCCGTGCGCGGACGTTTGTGACACGACCCACAAATTCTGATTTTCCTACAAAATTGGAAATTCTAGCTAGCCTACACGCCAAAATGAAACTCCCTTTTCCCACAAAACTGACTTTTTCCCACAAAATCAGAATTTGTGGGTCGCGCCGTGCGCGGACGTTTGCGACACGACCCACAAATTCTGATTTTCCCACAAAATTGGAAATTCTAGCTAGCCCACACGTCAAAATGAAACTCTCTTTTCCCACAAAACCCGAAAATCGGCCGAAGTTTTGGTTTCTTGTGGGAAAAAGTCAGTTTTGTGGGAAAAGGAAGTTTCATTTTCGCTTGTGGGCTAGCCAGAAATCCCAATTTTGTGGGAAAATCAGAATTTGTGGGTCGCGCCGTGCGCGGACGTTTGCGATACGACCCACAAAAATTCGTTTGCAAATTTGCGGAATGTCAAGTCTGTTCTGTGTTGTGTGTTGTGTGGTGTAGTGTTGTGCATTGTGGTGCAGTCCTTTGTGTCGTGTGGTTTAGTGTTGTGGACTGTGTGATGTAGTATCGCATAGAGTTATGTGGTGTAGTGTGTGCTGTGTGATTTAATGTTGTGTGCCATGTGGTGTAGCGTTGTGTGCTGTGTCCTGTGGTGTGGTGTAGAAGTATTAAGTGTTTTGCCGTTTGGTGTAGTGTAGAAATAGTTGTGATGTGTGTCGTGTAGTTTAGGTACGTTGTGAGAATGATGTGGGTCAGGCGTTTGAGTCCTGCAGAAATAGCATAGAAATGATATATCAATGTATGGGAGCAGTGTAGGAATGATATGGGACACTGTTAGAATTTTAGAAATGTAATCCAGGAAAGGTGTGAGGATATTGAGGGAATGATAGAGACGTGATGTAGGAGCGGTGCAAAACTCATCGTAATTTCGTTTGGAACATTGTTGAAAATATTTGTTATTTGCAATGTCGTTGTAGTTCGACGAGACACAAGTATCTATTTGCGTAATTCGATATAGTTCTGATGTGTGAAGCGTGAAATGTGAAGTGTGAACTGTGAACTGTGAACCGTGAACTGCGAACTGCGAACTGCGAACTGCGAACTGCGAACTGCGAAGTGGGAACTGCTAAGTGTGAAGTGCCAAGTGTGAAGTGCCAAGTGTGAAGTGCCAAGTGTGAAGTGCCAAGTGCGAAGTGTGAAGTGTAAGCTATAAGGTTACCTACTGTGGTGTGTATATTGAGAATCGTGAAGGGTGATGTGCGCGGTATGAGGTGCGTACTGTGAAGTGTGTTTATTATCCTTTGTGTGAAACAGGGTGGTGTAGGTATGTTGCAGGAATGGAACAGAAATGGTGTGGGTGTATCAACGTAGTAGCAATGATGCAGGAGCGCTGTGAAAATGGTGCATAATGTGCAATGAGCAGGAATTCAGAACATGTTGGTTTCGTCTAAAACATATTCACAAGTTGTAAGAAATGTGTCACACATGTATGTTGCGTGTGGGGCAAATATGAGATGTGTATATTATCTACGATATGTATGCAATATTTTGATATTTAAGTGTGAAACGTGTGCCAAGTGTGATATATAATGAATGTGTTATTATGTGTGATGTATACGACACATGCATGTACAAATGTAACACCCGAAACATGTCAAATATAATGGATAAATGGGATGGTGAAATTGTAGAACATATCGAATGTGATGTAAATGTTATAGGTACACAGTATGTGCACATCATATGGAACAGGTGGAATATTCAAAGAATCAGAAATACGTACTCCATTAGCATGCACTTTATTCATCATTTGTTAGAATTTCAGTGGCAAGGTGGGCCGAAAGAAAAGTATCGATAGCCTATCAGTATCGCCGCAACTGTACATACACGTTTTCCCTCTTTTCTGTTACCCAACCCCGTCAGTCTTGCTCTCGAGAACTATACTTTACAAGCCGAAGAGCGATATACGCGTCGGCCGTGATAACGGGTAAAGCTTCCCCGCAGCCGGCCCCCGACCGTACGATTTCGCTGCAGGTTACAATTACGAGCGAGGCGCGTAATTAAAAGCTGATGTCCCTCATTTATTAATGCTACCAGACGAGTCCAGCCGCTGTCGATGCTGCGGCGCGGCTCGCTCGTTTTAATGCCAAACGTCATCAGTCTTCGACTACCGTCTGCTCCTTCCTCCGCCACTCCTCCACTGCCTTCCCCTGTACCGTCTTTCCTATGCTCTTACGTCCGATTTGCATATCTCTCCGCCTACGGAATGCGCATCCACCGAGCACCGATAGGGGTTATCGATAAACCTCCGATAATTATTGCGCCGCCGGATGACTCAATCAATTTTATGCCCTTTCGCGCAATTAAGCCGCGCTCATCTAAAGCCGCCTTTACGATCCCGGATGACGGTGGACCGGTACGTAAGCACGCTGATATTTATGCGGCTAAGGATGCAGTTCGGTATCCTGAGGTTAGTTGGGGTTGTTACGCCGCTTGCAGGTGGTGGTGGTGGTTGATTTTAAAGGGACTAGCCAATGTGTGCGCTCGTAAGTTGTGTGAGTCTATCACAGTGTAAGGCTTATCTCAGATGTACTTCAAACTCCTACTCATTGATGCAGAGATAAAGTGAATACTGGAAAGTCCAATGAATTATTTGATTAACAGAAATTTGAAGTGTTACACTACTTTTAGAAATCAATAAAACGCTCGAAGAATTGAGATTTTCTCTAAAATAAATGTTTCACGATGGAAATTACAAAGCTGTTACATATTTGAAGAAAATTCTGTATCTATGATAATAATAATAATACGTCTTTATTAGATCATCAGATTGTGTTAGATTAATACATACTTAGTTGTTGCTTTTTTTGTGGTGTAATGCTTGAGATTCAGCAAAACGCTGCTTTAAAATAAAATTTTATTTCAGTTTTAAAATCTTACCCTTATGATAAAACTACTTAGTTTAAAGTTTCTTGGAAATTCGAATATGTGATGCGGTATATGGTATGACAAAGAAGGGAATCTAGATGCAAAAGTAAATAGAAACAATAGTACGAAGTGTTTTCTACACTAGATTTTATTCGCGAAGAAGTCGATTTTGAATATTCGATTGGTATACATATTTTTATATCAATAGATTGCTTTGCGCTGGTAGATCGTTTCTGCCTCATTAGATAGCAGGAATGATAACAAACACTCATGACTTGTCAACGTTTGGAAATAAAAGCACCACTTGTTACCAAGCACACTGTATATTTCTACAACTTCTTAATTCGAATAACAGAAATGAAGTAACATTACCTAAGAAGATTACATAAGAACAAAAAAGAATATAAAAATTCCAAGGGTCTCTGTATATAAAAAAAATGCACACACTTGTTTATGGATCCTTGACATCACGCTCTTCTCTCTTTATTTGAACTCGTTTGGCTACAGAATATCACAACATGATAGAGATCGAACTTTTTAGATAGAATTGCACCAATCGCTAGGGAATTGATCGACCGGATCGAAATATGAATCAAATGCGCACTGAATTTCATTAGAAAACATTGAGACCACAAAGTAATCCACTTCTAACAATAACAGAGTATTATGCATTTACAAAATTCTTTTATATAAAAGTTAATAGAAAGACTGTCACCTTTTAAGTTCTAAGTAGTCCAGCCCTAGCTAATAGCAGGCACATCTATGGGATGTCACTTTTTACCACTGTAAAATAAAACTAAACAAGAAGATATTAATTATAGAATCTCCCGAAAGAAACGATTGTTATCAGGAATGTTTCCTTTCGATTCAGTCGATGCAACCCCACCGCACGATCGATTTAACACCGTAACGAGAAGTTAGCGCCATTGGGCTGCTCAACGACGTCATTGTTTATTAATTTAGCGCACACCTTACGTACAAAACAGCAGAAGTAACGATGCGCACAGACGGACAACGGCATACACAGATAAGTGGTTTGTCCCACATTCATAAATAGACTTTTTAACACTTATGCAACGGAGCTGCATACAACGTGACGATAATAAAATACAATCTCCGACAGTGACGGCGGGCTGCGGTTAGTTTCACGCTTAGACGCTCGATTCCGTTGTTCTCCTTTTCCCGTGGAGCCATCAACAACACGAGATTCAACATGGTTTTGTGGTAACGACAGTGGACAACTTCGCAGAGCTGTCTCAATCTAATGCCTGAGAATAGGAAAAGTGACGGTGCACGTTTATCTTCGATTACCGCGTCTCTGCTTCACGCGTTCGCGATGCTGGATTTATCACCGATTCGATAAAATGCGTCAATGGTATTTTTCTTCGAAAAAGTTCGTCGCTGTCGATGATTATTAATTAATTCCATAAATTCTGATGCAGTTTTTTTTTCAATAAGTCGAGGTGGGTGCAAGATTTGTCATAGAATTTCTTTTTGAAAGGCTGATGAACTTTGCTGGATAAACCAAATAAATATTATCTACCAGGCGAATATTATAAGTAGAATTGAAGAAATAAAACAAGGTGTTTATCTTTGAGAAGCTACTTAATTCCTAACACTAGGATTTGTGAATGCACAGTTACTTTTATTTGCAGGCGACCGTGGAGTTTATTTGCAATTTGCATAAATTTTGTGAAAGTAAACCGTTCGGTTTCGTAACTCACAATTTTTTATTGTGCTCAAATCCATGTGCTCGTCAATTTGTTTGGCACTCGAATAAAGTATTGCCAACGCCGCACGAAAGGAGAACGATGAAATCGCAGCCGACGAGGATATTATTCGTTATCGCTCTTACTTCGCTAGGTTTGTTTAACAATTACACGACGCTACGATACACGACAGTCGACGATCACGGAGGAATAGCGAGAAGATCCACGATCACAATGATACTTTGTCGCGTCGCCCACTTCTAAACGGCTCCGTCAAACCAGAGCAGTGCTGCTTGCGAAGTTCGAGATTTACAGAAACCATACAATTCGGTTATTATATAGCAGGCAAAATCTACCTTTAGCCGCTGCATCTTACTGAGCACAACGTTGCACGGTGAATGCACAGATTACTTGGCAGCAAGAAGATGATTGACCTTCCTCTGCTAGTATGTTAGCAACGTCTAAGCATAATTCAAAAATTTGTGCCACGTCGTTTGAACAGGCGGCACGCACCAGGCACGCGAGACCATCGCAAAAGTCCCTTTCTAGTTCTTTGTACTGCCGACATCAAGCATCGTTTGCGAATTTTTTTATGCAAAATCAGGTGGAATACCTTGTCTATAAGAATATAGAATTAATAAATCAGATTATAAAAGGGTGGCTATACAAAAATTATTTTGCTAGATATAAAAATGTATGAACAGGTTTCATTGTTTTAAGTATATTTATAAAAAATTCTTATATAATGCAAGTCGGGAGAAATATTGTCAACATAACGTTTATGTAATGAAATTTCGTAATGGAGCACTTGACTCATTACCGATTCGAGCTGTTCGTTAACGTTACAGACTTTGATATGATGTTACTATAATGTTAAGTGCAAGAAATTGGTTCTATAAATTGGCTAAATTCGCTCGATGAACTTTTGCGATCGTGCAGAAAATAGCAATCGCGTTCTAGACATGATTTGCATAGGTACATTGTTTAGTATACGCGCGATAGCATTCAGTTTACTTAATCGTACAACGAGCGAACAGATCCCGCAACATTTCCGCGAATCGGTAGCAACTAACTCGGCTTGAGTTTTGCAAAGTTCACGCGGCAGGAACGAAGTTACGATTACATTTACTTCTTGTGCACAGAGGCTAAGGTTCTATATTCGGTTTCCTCGGGGATTCCTGATATTCTTTTCAGCGAATCGTCGCGATTAACATTCGGCGAATCAAGGATTTGTCGTTTGTTTTGTACCAATGCTGAGTATTACATCGATTAACAACGTTTATAGAGACTCTGCTTTCTACTAAACAATTAGTTCAGGCTTGGCAGCTGAGGCGAAAAATGTTAACTAAGAATGTTGAACATACTCTCCGCGTTATTAAAGAAATTGCGAAATTTCTTGTACATTTCGTGGCAAACTGAGTTGTTCTTGATATGGAAATAAAAAAAATGGACATATTTAAATACTTTCTAATAGGGAGAGAAAAAATATATCAACTGAGGGTTGTAAAAGTCTCAATGGAATAGTTACACATCGTCAGAAATGAAATGGTTTCAAATATTTACAAATTTTCGTATTTTTCTAAATGAAGTATTATATTGCTTTCACGTGGATGCAGAAAAATTAGTTTCGCGAAGGACAAAGTGGTAACTTTTATTCCTCAAGATTAATCAGTCATTTTTGTTTATTAAATAACGATGGCTACTTTAGATTATTCCTTGTACTTCCCTGATTTTACAATGTATGAAAAGAAAAACGAGCTTCATGCAAAAGATTGCCTGTAGTACTCTTCAACATCTCAATTAATTTATAAAAATGTTAAAACATATAGCAAGTAGCAATTGTTACAACTCGACAATGGTTACTACTAATCTTGTCCCCAAGAAAATGAAAAATTTAAATATATAAAGTCATTGAATACTAGATCCTTTGAATACTAAAACATAATTCTCCTATTACCTTATAAAACGCCACGTTTCCTAACATTTGCGGCTCGAAAACAGTTCCATATCATCGAAGAACCATCTTTCCCCTCTCTGCCTCTCGATCAACATTACTCACTACGATTTTCTATATTCACGGTTGCGTAAACGCTTTCTAAACTGTATTCCATACAAGAGCATCCCGACGCCCCTACCGATTTGCGACCGATCTGCGCAGCTCCCACTACTACCCACTGTTTGAACCGCACGCGATTGGTTTGCAAGGAATAACTGATACATCCCAAACGCGGGACCTGACCGTTGTCAACGTAAACAACGTCTCGCACGAAAAGTTAACAGAGAGAGTAGAGGGCCGTGCGACGGAGAAAAACATAGGCGGTTAAGTGGGGAGTCGGGCGTAGCAACGATCGCGAGGGTCGTGCCTGCGCGAAACCTGGATGCTCTAATGTGGAATACAGTATAGACAAGAATGCAATTGCCTGCGAATGGTCAACCCGATTGAAGGGTACACCCGTGTGAAATTTGTATTGCACGATGCGTCAATCACATTTCCCGTTACGGTTATACTGATCCTGATCACGATGAGAAGCTGCGACACCGCAATCGACACCTTATCTCCTACGACACTAGACACAGCAAACCAAGCTTTTGTACTCCAGATGCGTTCAGTATGCTGTTCGAAGCAACGGCGGTGAAAAGAGGAGCACCGTGGAAGTACGGTACAAAAGCATTTCATGGCGCAGTAGAGATGTGCGAACTTTACTATCTAAGCCACGAAATGAAGAAGAATTCCAATTGTCGTTGAACGCTGAGCGCGAAAATGGGCGCTCGTGGGTGTAATAGCAATGAAGACCCCTCGATATTAGCTCATCTGAGTTCCTTTTTGAAGTGAAATGAATAATAGATGTCGGGGAACATGTAGCCTACGTCTCGAGGTGCTAGGAGAGCCTCGAGGAATCGTTCGGCACTGTCAAATCATCATCGAATCATCGAATCATCGAGTCGTCGAGTCGTCGAATCGTCGAATCGTCGAATCGTCGAAACGTCGAATCGTCGAATCATCGAAGCATCGAAGCATCGAATCATCGAGTCATCGAGTCATCGAGTCATCAAATCATCGAGTCACCGAGTCATCGAGTCATCGAATCATCGGATCATCGAATCATCGAATCATAAAATCATCGAATCATAGAATCATCGAATCATAGAATCATAGAATCATAGAATCATAGAATCATCGAATCATCGAATCATAGAATCATCGAATCATAGAATCATCGAATCATCGAATCATAGAATCATCGAATCAGAGTCATCGAGTCATCGAATCATCGAATCATCGAGTCGTCGAATCGTCGAATCATCGAAGCATCGAAGCATCGAATCATCGAGTCATCGAGTCATCGAGTCATCAAATCATCGAGTCACCGAGTCATCGAGTCATCGCGTCATCGAATCATCGAATCATCGAATCATCGAATCATCGGATCATCGAATCATCAAATCATCGAATCATAGAATCATCGAATCATAGAATCATAGAATCATAGAATCATCGAATCATAGAATCATCGAATCATCGAATCATCGAATGAAGAAATCATCGACTATAGTTCACGAACACTTCGTCCGGAAGCAACACGAGCGCTCAACATACTCTGTTCCTCATTTTAGTACAGTATCAAATATAGATATATATATGTATGTATATATGTATATATGTATATATAATATTCTTTTATAATATATGTATATAGTTAGTCTTTGCAGTTCTTTAACATACATAATTCATGGTAATCGATGGATATGTCGTATAGTAAAAGTGTTCAACAACATCGCCGATATAGTTCTGCACGCGTTCTCTTTGTTGCCCCCAGTTTTTTAGCACACGTCTGATAAATTGCGACCATTGCACACGATAAAATATGTTCGACTTTATTATTATATATTTCAGTACGATAGAGTTAGTTGCAGGTAGTATAGTTTTCGCCGGTGATCACGACACAGCTCGATGAAGACGTTCTAAATATAATAATACGAAACCGAGTGGGAGGTTCGAGTGGTTTGACGAAGAATCGATAACATCAGTCGACTTGGCTCCTAGCCTCTATAGTGCACGCGAGATCGCGGCTTTAGTCTCAGTACGAGAGAGTAGAAAAATCATCGAGCTTTCATAGCTGATTCCTAAACCAGGAAGCTTCACAGTTCAGTGGAGACTTTGATCGACGTCAATGAAGTTTATCTTAACGTTTCGACGCGTATATAATTTGCCGAGATTAACGTTAACGTTACCTTCGAAGCCAGATAGCAGAATTCAATTACGAAAGAGGTAATCTCGAACGTGTTATCAAACGAAACCACTGCCGTCGGTTGCCAAAGAGGAAACCGGAATTGCTTCGTTTATAAATAATATAGAATATACGATATCTCGTTCAACCGAGATAACACTGTTAATATACCAAAAACGTTACAAATCTCTTCAATATCATTCGGTATAATTAGAACGATCTTCGCTCGGAGCACACTGACTCCTATTAAGTCAGCAAAGTAATGAGCAATCTCTTACGTAACGCGCAAACATTCCTTAACAACTACTTAAACATCTTCAAACATCTTCAAACTACACACAACCTCGGACAACCTTACATTAGAATGGAGATCGAAGATTCGCTAATATCATAACCGCGGCCACGATGACTCGTATGGATCGAACGAAAGACCATTATACTCTGGAACAATTTTCCGTCACGGAAATAACAGACTCGGGTACAGATGGCGATAGTGGCGTACGAGAATAGAAGACGGTGAAATGAACGTTTAGAAAATGTGCGTTTTAAGGAGCCAGACCAAATTCGCACGACCCTCTTGTCTCACCACCAACCTGATGTAAAAGCCACTCACAGTTCCAACAGGAGCACTGATTCCTTGCTCCTGTGGTCGTTCATCCCGTTCCTGCTTCCTCAATTCCGATTCTTGCAGTTGGACCTTCTCCTCTTCCACGCTCTGCAGTTTGTTGCGTTGTTGCTGTGGCTCTGCCTCCTCAGCGCCAGGCTTTCGACCCTCCAGACACAGCTGCAGCTGCTGCGGCTCAGGAGCTTCCAGCTGCTCCTCGTAACGTCTTTCCCAGATTCTTCGCTCCAGCTCTTGCTCTTGCCTCTGCAACAATATTTCCTCTTGCAATCGTAGGTAGTCCCTCAACTGCTCTAACTGCAACTGTCGCTGGTTCTCTTCGCGCAGCTCTCGCTGTTCATCGCTTTCTTCTTCAAGCTGTTTCTCTGACTCCAGCTGGACCTGCGAGCCTGAGCCCTGTTCCGTTTCATGTTCCTCCTTCTTAGCCTCTGGTTCTTGCTGCTCTTTACATTCCTGCTCGAATTGCTGTTCCTTTGATCCTGCATGTTCCTGCTGCTGTTCTTTAAGAACCTCCTTCTGTTGTTTTTGCATTTCTTCTTCTCGCTGTTGACTTCCTGGTTCCTTCATCTGCTGTTCTGCCTTCAGATCCTCATCCTGTCCAGTGTTTTGTGAATCCTCCTCTTCCTGTTTCTTTAATTCCTCTTTCTGCAGCCCTTCGTCTTGCTGGCGTCCTTTGAGGTCCTCCTCTTGAGGTTGTACCTTTAATTCCTTCTCCTGCTGTTGCTGCTTCACTTCTTTTTCTTGCCTCTCCTTCTGCTGCCCTTCCAGTAACACCAGATCTTGATGTTGCTTCTTCGAATCTTCCTCTTCCTGCTTCTTTGAACCTTCCTTTTGCTGCTTCTTTGAACCTTCCTCTTGCTGCTTCTTTGAACCTTCCTTTTGCTGTTTCTGTGAACCTTCGTCTTTCTGCTTCTTTGAACCTTCCTCTTGCTGCTTCTTTGAACCTTCCTTTTGCTGTTTCTTTGAACTTTCCTCTTGCTGCTTCTTTGATCCTTCCTCCTGCTGCTTCTTCAAACCTTCCTCTTGCTGCTTCTCCACTTCATCCGTCAGTTCCTTCTCAAGTTGTTTCTTCCTCAGCTCTTGTAGATGTCCCTGCAACCGGTCCTCTTGCTTGCCCGACTCATCCTCCTCTTCCTGCTTCTTCAGCTGCTCCTTCTGTACCTCGTCCATCGCTCCCTTCTCCATCTGCTGCTTCCTCAATTCCTCCTCTTGCTGATCCCTTTGCGCATCTTTCTCCTGCTGCCTCCTCGCCTCCTCTTCCTGCTGTTGCCTCCTCGATTCCTGTTGCTGCCGCTGCTGCTGCAGCTGGCTCCGCTGGTCGATCTGCCGTTGCAGGTCCTCTTCGTCCCGCTGCTTCTGCGCTCTCAGCTGCCGTTGTTGCTCGCGAGGCGTTTCCTGCTCCCCTGCGCTGCTTTTACCTTCAAGCGGGTGCGAGACCGCATCGTTAATAGGAATTTCCTCGCGTCGAGGCCCGTCCGAAACGGCCGCGGTCAGCGCGGCCGTGGCCGGAGGTTAGTTGCTACCTGAATGCTGCTTCTGACCGGGGCCAGGGTCGGAACCACTCGAGCTCAATGTCGTGTTGCTACCGTACGGGTCCAGCGAGGACTGCACCGACATGCTGCGACCCTGCCGCCTCACTCTGTGGGGAGACAGCTTCCCTGGGTCGACACTGCTTGGGTCTGCCTGCAACAAACCCTCCGGTCAGGTGCCTCTTGGGCATGCTCGTCCGCGAGGCGTCAACTTAGCATCGATCGAGCACCAGGTACGGGGTATTTACAATCAATACGATTCATAGCGGTGCCAAGAAGAGATGCTTAACACTTCGAGTGACGCAAGGCTCTGAAAAATAACCCTTCAAGTCCGATCGGACTTTGCTCAATCAAAATAGCAAACTAGAGCAAAGCTAAAACACGCAGTCGTCACTCCAAGTGTTAACTGACCACGTTAGAGGGATGGGTCGTTGGGATGCCTCTAGGTGCTAGGTAGGAAACGATTAACACTGTTCCAGCCACTCATCACTTCCAGGGTAATTGTTTGATTCTGGGTGGTGATCAATTGATCAAGGATTGACTCCAAGGGCAAAGGAAGGAACATACCAGCTACAGTCGAATCAAACTCAATTAGACATTTTTAGATGACCACTTTCCTTCTTTTTTAATAGACAGGGAGTGTGTCGATATGCTTGCACGACGAAGTAAGTGGCAGGGATAGCCTTACAGAGGCCTCCATCGAAAAATTGAGTTTGAATGACTACAGCAGGATGAATGCCACACGAAGAGTCTCAGACAAGTATATTCCAACATGTAGTAGTCTCGATACTATATTAATAGTACACGATTACTTGGCATCAAGTCTATCAGGCACCTTATACAGGGACAACTAGTGGAACATCTCAGTAAATTTACATTGCACGAGACAATTAAAAGATCATGTTTCTATGAAGTGTAACGAATACTAGAAAAATTACTGAAGTTATTTCACGATGTGTAATCTTCCAATTGCTTCGAGCAGTATGACAAAACCCTGACATTGAATATACGTTTTTTTATATAAGTGGTCACAGGAAGGAATGCTCAATTATTAACTTATGAACGATAAGCCCGAAAAGTGCAGATTTGACGTCAACAGACTGCCATTGGAACAGTTTCTAGGATCATTTCTCAGAACATTTCCCTTAAATTGTATGTCACACGTAATGGTACATTCGCCAAGATTCCAAGGGGAGAGTAATGGTATAACTTTATGTACACATGCTTTGAGAAGAAATACGAATGGAGCGTGGGTGTCAAAGGGGACAAAAGATTCACAGACCATTAGACAGAAACACGTCCTTACATTAAATCCTCTCCGATCACAACTCTTTCGACAGAATTATAATACCACACTATAGGGGCACGTAAATCGACCAAATCAGATAAACTGTTACTACCTTTACGTTCGTTCTCATTTTTATTAGAAATTCACAGACTAAAGTCCTGGAGTTATGTTAAAAGCGCTGCTTGTAACAATGTATCCTCAGGAATTAATCAGATTATAAATTATGTTCTGCGGTTTGTTTGAGAGGGGGTTCTCGAAAGGTTAAGATGGTTGAGAGATGATAAATATTTTACAGAAAGATCTCGAACGATCTGGAGATTCTGCTTCGATGCGAGCGAACCGCCGTTGCCGAAAACACTCTAACCGCGGCGATAAATTATGTGATAAAGAAACAATGAACATAGAAGAGTGAACGTTTAACGTAATGTTTTATCTCGGAAGCAATACGCACCTGATAGGCCAAGGCGTTCATAATAATTTCAGACGGTACCAGGTCTAAGGGATAAATCTCTTTCATTAGAACGTTCGTAGGGATCTTGTAGAATTGTATGTACTCCAGGAAGGTGCCGATCACATCCATCAGACGTGTGTTCTCGTTGCTGTCGCAATACTTCTTGCTCCACATCAGGGCCGCCTAATAATCACAGAAAAATCGAACGATTATGAATATTAGAACGATAATGCGAAATATGAATAAATGTGCTGCTTAAATTCATACAGTTTCACTTTCATTAATATTCAGACAGATCACGGTACTTTTGCATACTCGTTGTGTACAATCTTGATACAAAAGGTTTCCAAATCGTGGGGCCAATTGAAATGTGCAATCACCTTTTGTCGAAAATTTTGCAATTTGAGGCTCTTAAGATACAAAGAATTAAAATTTAAAAGCTTCAGTGATTATTCTAATGTGGTTTAGAATTGTTTAATACACATTTTCTGTATATAAAAATATTTTTAATGCAAATTCATTAAAATTTATTAGGTGATTACAAAATTTATTTAAAGATTTAAATTCAATTCTCTTTTCTTCTTACAACGCCCCTTTTTGAGGGGTGCTACAGTCCCTTGGCCCCCCTCTGGGTGCGCCACTAGGAAACAGTTTCAATATTCTACAGAAGGGCCTATTTACTTAAGGGACATTATTTATTTAACACCCTCTGTTACTCCACAATATTTCTTTTAAAATACAGCATTCTAAACAAAGGAAATTTGTGCAGAATTTTGATGCGTTTTTAATAATTTGTTAATTACAAATAGATAAATGCAGAGATATTGCAACGTTGAAATTTTAATCAGTGTATCTGCAGGATGTGTGCATCTACGATAGTGCAATTAAAAGTGAAGAAAATAGAATTCGACAGAGAAAGATAGTTAGTTAAGATAGCAATTAATTAAAATCGGTATATTCAACAACACGTACTTGGAACTTGGAAAACTCATCAGCGCGCAGTTCCTCTCTCGCCAGGATTAAACGAACCACGTGCTGAGGGAGCAAAGTGAAGGATCCTAGATTCAATATTTCGTTGCCATGTTCGTCGACAAATTCCAGCACCTTTAAACGATCATAAAGAAAGATTAAAGTCATTAATTCTATATTAATGGGAGAAACTCATACAACACGGCACTTTCTTTTATTCCTTCATACAGGATTTCAGAAAAATAAAACCAGCTAAGTAAATATCGTTTTTTTATAAATTCAGAGAAAATTCAGTCAGAATCTATTTTGAAAATTATTAAAATCTTCAATACTTTGCTTGTACCAGCACTGGCATTTCAACTTTCTAATACAACTTTGAATAATTTCAAGCATCACTATATTAATTTTTTTCAGTAATATTTTACTGTATTGATTATTAATTAGAAGGTATTACTATCATTATTATTATAATCATTACTATTACTATTGCTGTTAAGAAGATGTACTTTCCTGTGTACACCTTGCCACATAAAATTTTAGTTTCTGTTTTAGGAATCCTAATGGAAAGTTTGACTTTCTTACAAAAGTAAGTGCATCTATTGATATCGCTATTTTTAGCAAATATCGGTTGCTTAACCGATAAAGTGATTCACAATCAATTCTCATAGATAAGCAGGCTGTGCCTCGTGCCAAAAAAATTAAAATGCCAGGTAATCAATGAATGCACCTTTTCCGCGGGCTAGGTTCATTTCATTACTGAAATAAGTAACGCTGATAAGTCGCATAAGTCTAAATCGTGTTCAAGTGCTTCCGTTTATCATACTCGCGATATTAATCATACATGTATGAATAATTTAAAGATATATCGATTAAAATGGAGAATTAGATAACAAATTTATTTTTTAAAGGGAAATTATTAGATATTTTCATGAGAGGAAAAATACGAGGTGATCTGAAAAAGTGTTCGAGGAATTTTGCGGTATACAGTGCTCTATTAAATGGGCAAAAAGACCCAGTGAAAGAAAGTTTCAAATTTGAAAGATAACAGAATCATAAGCTGACAAAAACATCACGCACTCTGCATCATATTTTCAAATAATAAAGACGATTAATAATAACAATAATAAAAAATATTGAACGAGGAAATTCCCGGATCCCACATACCAGTGATACTAATACAATAAATAAAATCTACCATTAGAATTATTGATGCAAGTATAGAAAAATATAAATTTTAAATTTTGTTTTCATCATTTCTGTATTAATTACAAATTAATCTCGATTTAGGACGCTGTTTGCTTCCTAATTTATTGTATCCTTTCTTAGATCACCCTGTATACAGTGAATCCTGCATTTCAAGGAATCAAGAAGTGTATAGAAATATATGCCTAGATAAATTCACCTTTTGAACGAAGGATTTCGTGCATTTGTACTGAATATATCGTTCGGCCGATGATAGTAAAGCGCAGACAGTGTCGACTGTAATGCAACACTGAACGAATCCAGCGCAAGCTCTCCTAAGCTCGTCCAATCCGTAGTAATCAGCAGCGTTCATTATTCCTGCGATCGAAAACCCCAATATTAAGGGGCGATCAGTTAAGATAGGTAATTTAAAACAGCAGTCGTGAATTAAAAAGAACACTGCCCCAGGTATGAGATTCAAAATTAATGAAACACGATTGTATCGATCACGTCGCCAATTTTGTGAAAGATAAAGAGGACAAGCGCACTGTTCGATAGAATTAAGTGACCTACTTACCTAAATCATTTTATCGATTCGCCGTTTCAATATTTAGAATAAAATAATTCTGTACTTGCATTAAAATGTACAGTGTTCTTCTTGTTCGATCATTTCTTGTGAATCATGCAAACATGTGATTCCCTAATTAGGTAGGCTTATTAATAAATGATAGCGCAAGCAGATAATTTAAGGGGGTTTTCCCGTCTAGACAGTAAATTTTAAGCTCATTTTTGGGGATTTAATTTGAAGAAACGAATAATGCTTCAATATTGGCATTTTGTACACTTGTTTAATAACACTTTAGCTACTTGTAGATTTTTTTTAATTGGCTATTAAGAATCTTTTAAAAGTTATCATCGCTCGCGTATTTCGTGTTTCAGAAATGTTGTCTCATCGGTGGTATTGATTGGGCCACTTCTACTCGCCTGAAATAAATAATTTATAGCTCATTTTAAACGTAATGAACGTGGTTATCGCCCCTGCCAGAATGAATATGGTACGAAAATATTTAACAGAACAGCAGCCTCGTGAAGAGTTATTTTCGAAACTTGGCATCAACTTTGCAACTCCTGAGTGCTATAAACAACAAAGTATTTGCAATATTGACTTGATTGTCGCAGGCACAATTACCACGTTCATTACGTTTAAAAGGAGCTATGAATTTTTATTTTCAGGCGACTAGAACCGCCAATGAAACAAAATTTATGAAACATTAAATGCAAGAAGGCTAAGAACTTTAAAATATTGTCAATAGCCAATTAAAAAAATTCGACAAATAGCAAAAGGGTTAATAAAAACATGTGCAGAAGGCGGTAATATTGTGGCGTTATTCGTTTATTCAAAATAAATTCCCAAGGAATATCTTACAATTGCCTGTCTAGTCGACAATATCCCCTTAAGGATAATGATGACGTTAACATGAATACGATTACTTCTATGAAAAATTAATTTCTTACTCACCCAGTAAGGTCCTAGGCTGCAACGTCACGCATCCAGTGTGAATGTATTCGATCAGCTGACGAAACACGTCTGGTTCGAACTCCTTGATGATTAACGTGTGATGCTGATTCGGCTGTGGCTTTGCAAAACGTTTATATTCATAAGAAGGGAAAATTTGGAGGATCGTTCAGGCCGTGGCTTGAACTCGAGGATCCATGCTAAGCGACTTGCACGATGCATTCAGTGATGGACGAAATGCACTTTGTGGAACGTACAATCATTCTTGCAATTTAAATTTCGAAAATCTGCTGAATGAGAAATTTACTCGTGAATTTTTTCCATGCAAAATCATCTTGTACGATTTTAATCACTGACTCTTCTTTGATATTATTAATGATATAACATTAACGTCTGATATTTGTGACACACACGCATGAATGTAATTCATATTTTAATAAGGATGGTAATTTGATGTATTATGAGTGTGATATCCTTTGATCGACTGGATCGTCCATCACCAATCGCTTCAGCATTGGCAGAAGTAAAGAGAACACCTGTCTGCCTTCGTGACACATTTGGCGAAAGTGCAGACTTCCATAGACAAGCTACTGTGCGTCTAACACTATCGTGATTTCACGACTACGTGAACCGTAAGGTGTAGCAAATTCCATAATCCAGTTGCAATGTTTCTCAATAGCGAACAACTGTGATCGTGTGAGTCTACAGCTACTCTGCAAGTTAGTATAATAATGGTGGGCCAGTCAGCATTTTATTGATCATTTTTTACACTTGCTGTGAAGTGATTTTGATGAAATTTGAGTATGATGTAGTCCAAGTGAAATTAGAGGGGGTTTAAGTCATCATCTTGCTGGTCTGGAGTTTGTTTAAAAACTATAAACAGTCCAATTTTACGAAAATAGGAAAACGTATAATTTGACGGTCTGTATTTTTTAAACAAAGTTGAAATCAGGAAGATGATGACTGAAACCCCTCCTAATTTCACGTGAACTAAGTCATATTCCAATTTCATCAAAATCCCTTAACAACAAGTGGAGAAATTTATCGATCCTCTACAGAATAGCCCTGATACAATTGCCTGTATTTACAGATTCTTCGGACTGCAATTTCAGTTTATAATATACATGCCTACTGAAAGAGATAGATTAGAATTCTTAATGCGCCATGAAAGTCTGCATTAGCTGCTTTTATAGAGGGTGTATTTTCCTAAGTGGCAAGTGTCACACCAGTCGAAGTTTTAGCATACAGTTCACTGTACCCAAGCAGTCTTCTCGCATCTATCACTTTCAGTGAAAAAGTCAACCACTCCGCACTGACATCGTGTAAATGCTTTAATTATTGTGCAATTAGTTAGAGCAGTGTTTCTCAACCTATGCTTCATATAGCCCCTGGAAATGTATCCATAACTGGCATACCATTAAATTTTTTATTCATAAATTACATATATCGATAAACGCAAAATATCTTACAGTTACTAACAAGGGGAGGACACCATGTGGTAGACACCGATTTTGATGAGACTTGGCACGATGGATCTATGTCGAAAATAAGTAAATAGGTGTCCGAGCGTTTCAGCCAATAGGCCTTAGTAATAGAGATATTTATATGTAAATTATTAAAAATTTCATAGTGGCCGTTGGGTTTTAGTGGGTAGAAATCCCACACTACCCTGGCATCCGCGGGAGATTCCCTTCTGGAGGCGTCGGGGTGCCTTTTGAAAGTGTCACCACGTTAAAAAAAAATTGTATACCTTTTTTTTATAAATTTTTTTTAACTTGGGGAATCTTCAAAAAGCACCCCGACTCCTTCAGAGGAAAATCCCCCGGGGCGCCAGGGTAGTGTGGGATTTTTACCCATTAAAACCCCACGGCCACTATGAAATTTTTAATAATTTACATATAAATATCTCTATTATTAAGGCCTATTGGCTGAAACACTCGGACACCTATTTACTTATTTTCGACATAGATCCATCGTGCCTACCACATGGCCTCCTCCCCTTGTAAGTAAATCCACCGACTTCTGAGCTTTCACGGCGTACCCCACATTGAGAAACACTGAATTAGAGCGTCACCACAAAAACCTTCAATGAAAATGAATCTCAGAAACGAAATATTTTCTGTAGACAATGATTAAACTGAGGCAAGCTTCGTAATCTTTCCACGATGCCAGCGCAGTTGCAATTCTTCATGCGATCGTTCAGAATAATAACTCCGTCTTAATCAAGAGCTACTCGATGTTGCACGTCTACCACACGACACACGAATTTCACATTGAAATAGGGTGACAGAAACAGGGCAATCTCTCCGTTAGGGGTCCTCGAGAAGGAGCCTTTGTCGATAGAAGTTGAAGGCAACGAGTTCGAGACGACTCTATGCGCTCGAACGTTGAGGGTTATTCAGAGTGTGCAAACAGAGCGGAGGGGACAGAGAAATATGTGACGAGTAGAAGGATTGTCGGATGCAAAATCGTATGCAGAAGTGACGTTCATAGTACCTCTTGTATGGGAGCCAACTGCTGCGTGAACCCTGACCGCTACACGGCACATAACAAACGCACACTTACTATTTCTGTCATTTTTAACAGCTGGATGTACGGGTCGGTGTCGAGCACAGTACACACATACTTTAGGAACGTGCTTGTATAACGTGGCTTTGAATCGAGCATTTTAGGTCCCCTTTCTATTGCGATGGATTCGCTGGATCAGTAGACTCAAAATCGTTAGATAGAAATTATCGTTTGTATCGAATTGGGGAAGGATTTCACTCTGGTAAGGAAGAGTATGTGTACACTACGAAATGTCAATCTATTTTACGACAAAGAAATTAATTAATCCATGAGTGTACAGCTTTTAAAGGGGTTTTAACTGTGGAGCTGTGATAGCCAGCTTCTTTCATGTCATTATTACATAATAATAATATAATAATATATATAATAATAATATTAATAATATTATAATTATTATAATTGTTGACATAATATTATCAATATTATTATTAATATTATTATTATATTATTATATCATTATTAATATTATAATAATTATAATTGTTGACATAATACTATCAATATTATTATTAATATTATTATTATATTATTATACCATTATTAATATTATTATTAGCATGTGAGATGATTCTGTAGAGAAATTGATTAAAATTGATACGCAACTCCCTGGTAACTTCCCACTATACAAATTAATAGATTGCTAATTTGTTATTTGTGAAGTTTTAAATGGAATAAGGGGTTACATCTACAGTGGATGAAATTTGAATTAATCGAGAGCTAAATTGTCTGAAGCTCGATTTAACTACAGATGTAATTGGAGATATGAATAAATGTTTAGAGATATATATATATATGTAGAAGTGATACAGTAGCGTACACATACTCGATGCAACGGTGCTTGATTCACTGCCTGCACTTTAGTCGAACCCATCGATTTAGTTCCGATATGTATGTTTATAAAGTTGCCACGTGATTTCTAATCAATTGAACTTTTCTCCACTTAAATGATCGGGAGTGTTGCCGTTTGTTGCAACGGAACGTGGGAAAGATCGCAGAGGAAAGATCATTCTGTAACGCCAGCAATTACCTGTTGCGCTGCGTTCTGTAGGTTCAACAGCGGCTCGGAGCTCCTTTTCAGGAACAGACGAATTTTGTTTTCTCGGGGTGGCGGGTCTTTCTTGCGCTGTGGGCTCGGGGCTTGGTAAAGCATCTTGTGGAACACTCTGCAGGCAAAGTCGATCCAGCAATTAAGTGATTGATTAATTCAGCGAGCTCCTAGACACTTCCAACTTCTTTTTGATTACAAACATTAATGGTTTCTTGTGTACAATATCTCTATAGAAAAAGAATTCTTTTCTTCATTCTGGCTTTCACGGTTCTATCGACTTCACTCTGTTCGACCGCCTTTTCTTAAGTGAAGTTTAGTTATTTTGACAGAATATAATATAATATAATATAATATAATATAATATAATATAATATAATATAATATAATATAATATAATATAATATAATATAATATAATATAATATAATATAATATAATATAATATAATATAATATAATATAATATAATATAATATAATATAATATAATATAATATAATATAATATAATATAATATAATATAATATAATATAATATAATATAATATAATATAATATAATATAATATAATATAATATAATATAATATAATATAATATAATATAATATAATATAATATAATATAATATAATATAATATAATATAATATAATATAATATAATATAATATAATATAATATAATATAATATATTGTGTGTAAAAGTTTCTTTGTTTATAATGGAGATATAATAACAATTGCTAACGGTGGCTTGCGCAATGAGAAATGTCATACCAACTCAAGAAATAGAAGTAGTTAAACAGCAAAAAATATTTTTATATAAACTTCCCTACGCTAAACAGCCATTTCAACCTAGTAGTATCAACCTAAATAGGTGGAGTCCATAATCGAAGAGGGTGCACTCGACATCACGAATGTACCGCAATTACCACAGAAGATGAATAAAAAAAGTCGCTAGCGTGATACAAACCTACTTCTCGCCGCTAGAACAGCCTTCACAGCGCAGACTGGCTCTTTGGTGTCGCCGACGAGGAAGGTGACGTCGCAGAGTTCTGGCATTCTGGCCAGGAACTTCATGTCTTCGGCCAGGCCGGTCTTATTCTCGAAAGTCGAATAATCCGCCTCGTCGGCCACCCCCGACCCTGAAGCTTCCGGCATCGAGCCCGTGTTTTCCTGAAAGAATTTACATGTAGCGTCTGTTCTACCCCTCGAGCTGAATCTCGTTCGCCACGATCGCGTGTAAAGCATACAGCACGGGAAATATTTATTGCATCACTCGAACAAGCACGTTATCGCTTATAATTACCTGTGCTATTATTATTAGCACTAGAAAAATATTATTGTAAAATTTATTTATTCCAAAAATGTGTAGCTATTTTATCAAATGATATCGAGATATGGTTATGAAAATTTTGGGTACCACGCAGAGCCGGATTTACCTTTCAGAGGCCCTAGGCTGAATATTCGGTGGGCCCTCGGTTAAATGTAAAAAATAAAATGACGCTGATTTGATTTTTTTATCATAATACTCGTATAATCTAAATAAGAATTTAATTTCAAAATTTACATTGAATATCAAAACTAAACATAACATTAACATAAATAAACATTAAAGATACAAGTTAATGAAGCTAATATAAAAAAATGTTAATTTTTCAAAGAAAATATTTAGAATGAGGGGCCCCTAGGCTTCAGCCTTGTTAGCCTAACAGTAAATCCAGCACTGGACTACCATGTAAATTTGAGAGTGATGCAATAAATATTTCCAGTAGGTACCTACAGTATAAGTACGCTTCGAATTAATATCACATATTTTTAAAAGAATTTTCTAATATCATGAAAATAATTTAAGCGAATGAATCATTTCTTGACCATCGAGAACCTAATTTAATTATCAAATATTAGAGAGATATTAGCTACCACAATGATCTTGTGACAAGAGTGCTCAGAGATTTGCAAAAATGATATTTGATAGTAACATTAGAGTTGTGTTTAATTTTATTAGATTATCATAGTACTACCGGTATTACGTGTCGTTGTATATTATTAGCATATGTTTCTATAAATAGTATTCGTTGCGTGGAGTATTGAGGAATGAAAATCCTATAAATTTTTATATAAGTACGTAGGTCCAAGTACATGAGTTCTAATTAAATACCAGAACGAAATACTTTACGCCTTGTTATAGATTTAGAATTCGATTAATAGTACAAATAGTACGCTTTCTAAGACCACAGTTGTGTGATAAATACATTAGTAGAAAATTCACATCGTTTGCAGCTAATTTTGGGCAAAGTGTCAAACGAAATCTTCAGAATCAATTAAATTTACTAAACAGTAACTGTTAATTACAGTGAGTTGGTAATATTACTGAATGCGACGTTCACACAGAATAATTTCACATGTTATATCCTCGAAGGCGCGCAAGTACACGTGATTAACGATGTAAACGAGAAAACAAAGAGGTACTCGAGGAAAAGGTTTCCCGCATCAGCGCCCTTAATGCATCCAACGAGTCGAACCCGTTAAGAGTTTCTGAAGAAAAGGCAAGGCGATAGCACGCTTTAACGGGCGAAATGCACTTTCCTTTATCGAATAGGGAAATCTGCAAGTCCATCAATAAATCACCCCCCTTGACGAAAGACTTAGCTACCCCTCCGTGTAACGAGGCCTGTTATCTACGATGTAGTTAACCTAGTTCCAGCCGCAAGACCCCCTTAATCCGCCAACCCAGTGCGACGATAAACTTTCATTTACGTAGGTCCTTTAAATAACGCGAATAATTAGCCCGGTGGTATTCCACGTTTTGACTTTGATCCCTATTTTCATGCAATTTTAAAATTGTGGAAAATTGGAAAAATTGTGAAAAATTGTGGAAATTGGAAAATTGAAAAAATAGAAAAATTAGAAAAATTAGAAAAATTGAAAAAATAGAAAATTAGACAAATTAGAAAATTTTAAAAATTAAAAAAATAGAAAATTAAAAAATAGAAAAATTGGAAAAATTGAAAAAAATTGAAAAATTAGAAAAATTCATAACTACATGATTGATAAAATAGTTGTTATCCAACTTATTTTATCCAAGATATCGAGCACTGTGGGGCCAATCAACAATAAATATTTCCAGTACTCTATATAAAAAACAGTGTAACTGTACAGGCTGTCGAACTAATTGCATGGTTTTTAGGGGCTTTCTTGGTTTTTTAGGCTTGCCTGTACAGTTCACCTCGCGCAGACTAGTAGACACGTGTATAGATGGAAAAGTTGAACTGGTCGAATTTGGCCATGCACAGAACTATCAATCAGAAGGGAACGTGTGTGCGGGAGGAGGTCAAGTTTATCAGTCCAGAATTAATAGAGAATACAAATTGGAGAGCGAAAAAAGTGTTTAGAATCAATATATTGTAGCGTGGTAATTTGGTCAGCATCAATTGGTGGTGAGGTTCAGAGAAACTTAAGCCGTGAATCCACCTGAAAGCTAAGATAAGCTATGGTATAAAATATAAAAAACATAGCACAGCTTAAATTAGCTTAGAAGCTAATTGTTTAAAACTTTGCATAGCATAGCTTAGCTATCGGGTCGATTCCCGGCTTTAAACACTTGACTGTTGTTTAACCTGTTGACCGAGGCCGAGGTGTAAACTCCTTATTCCAAAATTTCTCCGCTTTGATTCATCAGAAAAATTTAAAAAGTAAATAATGTCTTAAGTTATACATAGCGTTTACTCTGGATAAAATGAGATTGTTTGCCTGTAGTAATTATTAAATGTACGATCCTACATTATTTGATGCTGCTTATCAAGAAACGGTAAAGTTAGCAGGTTCACTGAAATAGGAAAATGATTCTCTATACTGATTTTATTTATCACGGAACAAGTACCACCACTTGTACGAGAAAGAGGGTAGTGATGCTGGAATTCGACATCGCAATATTCGTATATCCGGCTGTCCAGCCTGCGCCTTAAACTACTGCGCCAATGCTGACCTTTCCATTTTCCACTCTTCCGGCTCCTCTCTCATGGGTATATACCATGAAGGCTCCGATTCCACAAATATTTATAATTAATTTAAAACATATTCCAATACTACAAAACAAAATTTAAAGATCTTGTAAGTATGAAATTTCTTTAAAAAAATAAACGTGGATTATATGAAAAGAATTGAAATATTTTTAGTTTATTTTTACACGAAGCCTAACCCAGACCTAACCCTCTTGTTACTTGTCTTATACTCCCACTCCCTTTCCCTCAGGAACACCCCCTCGTTTAAAGCTGGGTCTGTTAGATAAGTCTCACTGAAGGGTCCGCTAGAAGGCTAAAAAATGCGGATACAAATTGTAAATTACTAATATTCCTTAGGATCATACTGATATAAACGATGTGTGCAAACACACAGGTCGTGCGAGCGTAGGTACAGAACATTAATTAGCTACCGAAATAAAAAAACTAAACATGTCAGAATCGATTGTGAATTATAGATTCAAACGTATGACTATAGATGTATGGACCTCTATCGAGATTTTTCTGTTTCTTCCTCTGACAAGTAAGTCCTTACTTATCGTTCTGAAACACTTCATATAAAGACACCCAAGTCTACCAAAAAAGTCATTAATTAAATCACTTATGAAGCAGATAAACACAAATCAAAACCACAAAAATTAATGTGGACCAAATCGAAGGATGCAAATAGACAGGCACTTGGCCCACACCAGAAACATCTGAATAATAAGAATTACACTACTTCGACCTTACCATACCCCACGCCAACTAATAAAAAACAATACCAAACTGAGCTCCATTAAAAACCATCACACCCTCCCCCAACCCCTAAAACTACCACCGACGCATCGAACAATCGTCTTAAAAATTCTTACTCAACAACAACCACCATTCCCTACCGTTCCCGAACTAAGCCACCCCAATATACGCGCCACCGAGCCCCTATTGCGTTACCAGGGGCGACAAAAGCGGTGCCCCACAGAAGCGCTAAATTACCTGTTGCTCGGATCCCGGAGCCCCCTCGCTCGGCGAGCTCCTTCTCTCCCGAAAAAACACTTTTACCTCGCTTCCCCTTTCCCACGATCACGCACAATCCAGCACGCACGCACCCGCCGACATTGCACGAGCCACGTTCTAGAACATCTCGAACGCCACGTCGATGTGCCCGGAGGAGTCACGTCAGCCAGCAGCGAGGACCGCAGCCGGAAATGAACTTTCCCAGATCAGACACCCCTTCCGACGAAACGAAACGATCACCTGGACGTGGCGCCAGGGACACTCCAACCCCTTTTCCGCGAGGGGCACGCGCGGGGGTGGCGTTCGAGGTAATTCGTGAATGAAGCTCGCGCCACGTAACGCGAGCAGGCTGCTTGCTTCCTCGGGGATAGCGACTCGACTGCGCTGGGCCTATCTACTCCCATAAGCCAGGCCACCCTCGGCGCGCACACGCAAACGCTCGCCGGGGGTGAGCCGGGGTGGTGTCTGCGCCTGTGCGGCCTGTCGATCCTCCGAAGGACCTCTTCTCTTCCAGCTGGATTTTTCGAAATGTCACCTGGTTACGCGGCGATCCTCCAGGTAACCCTCGAGATCGCCGATCATGCTAGGCTGGAGGGTTAATTGCAGTTGGGGGTGGGTGACAGGAGGGGGTGGTTCTCCTCCTTCGGCTGGCTGGCTGGCTGGAGGATTGATCCATGGGGGAATGTTTGGAATTGTAGGAGCATGAAGTTGGGTCTTGTTCAGGCGCCAGGGGGATGACATTGAATTCTTTTCGACATTCTTGAACGTTCAAGCTGCTTCTTCGAATCTGGCGGAGGTGAAGATGATTTAGGAGAGATAGGGTGATTTGGGGAGTCAGTGAGGAATGATATTGAATATTGATATGGTGGTTGTCTTTATTTGAGGGTGATATGGAACTCAGAGTAGGGAATTTTGAATAATATTCTTACCCGATGTTGAACCGTGTGTAGCCTCAGAGATGGTGGTGAGTTTGATTAAGTTTGATTCCTGTGTTAACGCTTGTTTGTTGGTTTACTCTCGATTTTTCACGCTGGCGTTACAGCGTGAGCAACGAAAGTGAAGGTAACGTGAACTCCACCGTGGCGAATCCGGGTCAAGCTCAAAATCTGGCTCTGTGGACCACAACCATTCATGTCTGTGCAGGCACCCTCGTCTCCCTCTAGCTTGCACCTGTCCCTCTCGATTAATCAATAACACCCGACCCCGCAACAAGTAGGCATCCCGGCTGGAAAATCGGGGGATGAAACTGTTCGATCGCTTGGAAAACTTCGTTGTCAGTGGGAAGCTTGTAACTCCATTTTATTAACATTGTATCCACCCTAATTCTTGCAGGATTAATGAAATAATTGTTAGAAAAGGAAGCTGACAGAAGTGCATTCATATTTAGCTTCACCCCTTTCGAATTTTGAATATTCTTGCAACTGATAGAGTTGAATTTTGGTTTGATAATTGAAATCGATTTCTTCCTCGGATATTTTCTGCGCTCCTGTATGATTATTTAGTATTGTTTAAAGGGAAGTAATGCAGCTGAAAAGAATCGAATTTGGTATTACTTGTTAAGAATAATTCTCTTAAGGCGTAAGTGTTAACTGTAATAGGATTTTGTGGTTTCTGAAATAGGATTGTTACTTGGGAAATCTTCAAAAAATTCTGAACAATTGGAGTGTCCTCGTCGATTGCGCTCTCTCGGCGAGGGACGCGGAGGACGCCTGCGCGAGAATAACGAACGATTTCATTTTGGTTTCCGTGGCAGCCCCTCGATAATTGGTAAACGGTTCGATAAACCCACAACATTTTTCGTAATCACGAAATCTCTTATAGGAAATTTTCAAACTTCTTCAGTCTCCTTGCCTTCTACCGAAGCATTGTTCTTTCTCGCTGAACGTTTCTTATTATCGTAAGTGGCGAATAGAGAGAGAAAAAAGGGGGATCGCTTGAAGACCACTGAGATTGAGTATCGCTTCAAAATGTTTGAATATTTAGCAAACTATTGAGAATTAGTTGCAGCGCAACCACACCACATTGGAAACGGAAGTTTATGGTCGGACCAAAATAGTTCAAGGTTGATCAAATCTGTGTCACGACCGAGTTTCATGGTGGACTCTCGATTCAATATCGTGTGCAATTACGTAGATGGGCGGCTTCAAAGGAATCCATATTGTTTCAACGAAAAATGTAACGATCTATGAAAAGCAACGAACACGAAGGCAATCATTAAAGTGTAATCACTTTACACAAATTCACAATGGCAAAATGAATAATTTTGAGTAATTGAAACGTGGTTAACACTTTAAAGTCAGACAGATTTTTTGTATAGACCGTAGAATCACTTATTATTTTCTGCCAGGGGCGGATTTTATATACGCTAAGTTGGCAAATTTTTGAAAGAAATTGAAAAATGTTTAAACACTAAGGCTTGAAACAACTTTAAAAAAAATCGCTTTCTTTTCACCTAGCAAATTAGAAATAATTCATATCTGAGTTGCCATATTGAATTAATTGTCGCAACTGTTTTAAATTAAAAGAGTTGATGATATTTCTTGGAAAAGGCGGCAAAGGTTAGCCTAGGAGCGCCAAATCTCCAAATCCGAGCCCGTTTTCTGCGATATTTTACTTTCCCTAGATTGAATTCTTTTAATTTTATACTTCAGTTTCTCACCGTCCGTTTCGATTCAATTATATCTAAAAAAAAAAGGCAAGACTCTTTGGTTTAAGGATAAAATATTGGACCCAAATTTAATATAACTTAAAAACTCCAAATTTTATTTTCTCACTTCTACGTCTTCGAGAAGCAAGCACTTAATTATGTTGAAACGTGTTTTGAATCGCATATTGGACATTCGGGAACGTGGTATAAGAGCGACAGATAGGCGATCGTGAGCGAGTGGGAATAACAAATCGATCTCCACCAATAACATAAAACAACATCGATTTATTCAACACAAATACTTGCACGTTACGATAGAGGTTCGTAGTAATAATAATAGTGATAATAATATTCATATATACAGGAAATAAGGCACGTTCGATATTACATTAATTAACGTGCGACCACGGTCGCTCGGCTGTTAATATTCTCTTATCATCATCATTCTATCTCCCCTTCATACGATATGCAACATCCTTACCAAACGTAGAAAATGTCGTATATATAATATATATATTTATAATATATATGTATATCTATCTGTATAAACGTTCTCGTTGAATTTCATTCGTCCGTTCGTCGACACCTCGAAGAAAAGACTTACACCACCTTAAACCTATATAATCATATATATATATATATATACTTTTTCTCCCTTCCCGTTCGATTATTTGCGATGAAATCGCGGCCCTCATTGGTCGCTCGTATTTTTCTCTTGTCTACGCTTTGAGGAAGAATTTCCGCGGCGTCGCTCGCGTCGAACAAACCCCCAGAAAAATACGCGAAATTTCGGTCCAAAGTCTAGAATCAGAATCGCTAACGAATCGTTTTTAATTAAGCTTCCATCGCGACGTTTCATTGCCTATAGTCCGGACGAAATCAAATGGCCCCGCAGGGGAATCGATGGGCATTCCCCCGCCGCATCGTTTATCTACAGCGCCATCTGTCGCCTCCGCGCGTCAACTAAGAAGCGACCTCTTCCGCTTAAAACAGAGAAGTAAACTTGAGTGACCAAAGGTGGAGTCGTGTTTCAAAACGGGGAAATTGGCCACTGGATTTTTTCCTGACTATATTTTCTTCATTCGCGCTTTGCTTTACGTCGATGGAGCTCAATTACACGTGAAATTGGAAAATTGCCAGATTATATTTACGAACTGTGGATATTGTCTGGAAGAATTTTGGAAAGAAGAAGTTAGTTGAAATTTGAAGTTTTCACGTTTCTCGCTGCGAATCTTTGATGATATATTGTTGGATATGTTAAGTGTTGGGAAAGTCGGCGTGCTCGATACAGGGACAAACGATTCGCGAATGAACCGGTAAGAGGCGAGAAATGTTTGAATATTATACAATGCTCCACGCACGGGCAACTGCATTCACGATTTCGTTGGCACGCACAGACACCTGCAGTTTGCGCTGCTCAATGGAATCTCGGTTTCTAACCCTTTGATGCCCTTTGTTATGGATAGATTGAAAACCTTGATGAGTATCATGTACAATACCTTTTACCACAGAACAATACTGAAAATGGTCGTTGCCGAATTTTTTCTAGAATACTCTTAGCAAAATGTGCTGAGTGCCTTTCCAAAATTATCATAGATCACCTATAGTCAACTCCCTGCACTCTGATTACGTTCGTTCTTTTACCTTATGGGAAAATGATATGCAAATTTTTATAATGATATGAAGGAAAGGTTTGAAGAATTTAGGAACCCATGGCACTGACAGAAGCAGATAATTAATGGCCACTTAAGAGAGACAGAGGAATCAACCGTGATAAAGTATTTAATTTGTTACTGTAAATTTGTAAATCGAGGCTACCAATGTGTTTCAAAATTATAGCATAAGGAAAACCATATAAAATCGAAAAGTCCTTTATCATTTTGCAATCAGACGTCTGGTGCTCGAGATGGGAGCGATTGAAGCTTCAAGGTTCGACTGTCAGGGGGCGTAGCTGGCGCTCCAGGCAGCCAAGCATGTAACGAAAAAATTCAAACGTGCGCGGGAAGTTAAACTGAATTTTCAATCGCTCGTATCTCAGAGAGAGAAGGTTAGATTTCAAAATGCTAAAGGACGTTTTCACTTCTTTTAGCGCGACGGAATGGCATGCTTCAACTTGTTCCATAATTTTCAGCATGGGCAACTATATGCTTATTAACTTCCATTTGAAATTAAGTTTCTGAAGTAAATAGATTCTCAGACACTTTTGGTTGGTTTCCGCGAGTACCAGACGCTCCCAAATTCTACCAACCAATTCCCAGATCATCCTCCAAACTTATCTTCCCGACTTGTTCCTCGATTGCGTTGATCAGAACGGTGTCAGACAGCAAAGGGTCGCGCGGATCCTCCTCGAGGACCCGCCACTCGAGGCCACGCACTCTGCAAATTATTTTCTCTCGCACATACACTCGGAAACTTACTTTAGGCGGTATCTAAACTGGCATCGAGATACTTTACACGAATGTACAAAAGTCTTCCTACACCGTACCGGGAATGTGTACCACCGCTCGCTCGCTGTCTGTCTCTACGCACTACCTATCGGCTAAATTAATTAGAAAAAAGGTTTTTCCCCTCTTGGAATCGTCGGCAACGTTGCTCGTGTCCAAATTGGAATGTAAAATGCTATCGTAAGCGCCGCGAACATGACAGAGAGACGAAGGATGATCGACGAATCGTCCATTGATAGATCTACAGTAGTATCCTTACTTTCGTTGAACAAATCGTAGTTATTAATAAATAGGATATCGAATGTAATTTCAGGTCTGATAATTTCAGTGATTATGCAGGCTCATTCGAGATAAAAAGTAATCTATAGTGTACCAGGAACAAGAGTTTAAGAAGGAATGCTTTTCTTATTAATATTTGCTTCGCAAAAGAAAAATAAATTACGAGGAAACTTCCTATTGTACTTTACCCTAACTCTTACCATTAAAAGATACGAATTTCAAGTGACAATCGTATTTAAACACCTCTGTGTATCTCGCTAAACCGACTTCAATTAATCCAACTACCTATTAAAATTTTACTGAATATTCCTACTTAATTTCTACCACTTGGCAGTGAAATGATGTCAGCCCCTATTAATAAAAATATTAAAGCGCGTTGAAGTTCCCTACTGGCAATCATCGATTCGTCGCCTCTAATTAAAAAGTAGAGCCACCTTGTCTCTCTGATGGCACTCGCCATAAGCAGCTTACATAAATCACTGGATCCTCCTTAAAACACGTCGATCAGCGGACGAAAGCGACGATCGAGGCTCTGTCGAGGGTCAATCTGATCGCGTTCGTCCATCTGTACCCAATAGAATCTAACTACCACGTCCCTCTAGCACGCTTTCCGCTGTCATTGACGCGCTGGCGCATCACCGTAGCGTCGCCCTAAGTCACGCAATCAACAACCAATAAGTAAGTACTTTCACAAAGGTGCACCACCCCCTCGCGCAACCGTTATCAACTAATTAATCAAACCTTTTTAAACGTAACCACGTAAACTCTACAACTACCATCCGAACAGTTAAAATACCTCTAAGGAACGTACTGAATTTCTCAGGAAAGGTTACTGCAGAGACCCTTGCATACCCAATAGACGAACTCGGATTTGGTTAACAACGAATACAATTAAAAGAACCCCTCTGCGGGACTACCTAGCTAAGGAAGGAAAGATTTGAAACACTCTAGCCAAACGGGCCGCACACTCGCACACCACCTGGAAGGGGCTCTCAACTCTTCAATGCCAGCGAAAGCGTTCCTCGATACGGAATCAGCTCGGTCACGATAGAACCGTCCCACCTATCATTGTACATACATCAGTTACAGCATTTCGTCCAAGGGACAGAGCCCCTCCTCGTTCACCTTTCAAAACCGATACATCTATTGCACTTCCTCTGCCTCAGAGTCAGGTAGCCGCAGCTGGCAGTCGGCGACTGGCTCGCTTCTCTTCGCTCGAAGCGTCATCCTCGGCGAAGATTCCTGCCTCTGGCGAGGTCCCCCGGGTACCCTGGGCTCTTTGCGTCCTGCAGTCGACTCGGAGCGTCTGGTCGGTGGAGCATCGGGGCTTCTAGGCCCCGTGACCACGGGATCTATCTGCCGAAGCGAGTCTTGGCGATGGAGTACCGTTGGCCGGACACCCAGCTGCCAGAGCTACGGCCGGGGTTTCTCGACTGTCGACGTGAGAAGGCGCGATATCACAGCTTCGAGGAGTCGTAGTTCTCGAAGGACCACCTCTGCCTGGACGCTGTGGGCGAGCACTCCTCCATGATCAGCCGCTGCTTGCTCTCGGTGATCGCTAGACACTTGTCGCTGCTGCCGTGTCTGATCTGCTTCGTCTGAAAGCGAAGGGGTTTATTAGTGCCTGCTCTAGTGGTGCTCGATCGTTTGTTTGCCAGTGTTCATAATTCTGTGTAGGTGTATATAATTGCAATGCAAAGTCTGGTGGACGTCTTTGAGGCAATATCTGCTAAGGGGACTCACGATAACCGAAAATTAAAAAAATTCTGAAACTTTGTGAATAGGTAGGGAATTTCCTCCTGATTGCAACGCATTTTTTGTTTGCTGCCCAAATTCACTCGAAGGGGGTGAAATTAACCCCTGAAAATTCGGTTATTTTCCGATTTTGGGTTATAACTCGCGAACTGTAAGAGATAGAATAAAAGTTTCAAGACAAAAGTTACTTCTTTTAATTAGATCTATCATTTGGTAAAAAAATTATTTTACAGTTCACGAGTTATCACACAAAATTGGGAAATAACCGAATTTTCAGGGGGTCAATTACACCCCATTAGAGTGAATTTGGGCAGTAAACAAAAATTGCGTCGTAATCAGGAGGAAATTCCCTACATATTCACAAGGGGTCAGAATTTTTTGAATTTCCGGGTTCGAGATGTTCCCTTGTTAGTGTACGTTGTGTGTTATAGGGTGTTACAGGCATGGAGTGCAGTATTCACGATGTTGAGAGAATATTGAGTTCAATATTCGGGGGTTTTTGGAGCATTGATGGGTACTCATATCTGAGAAGCAAACGTTTTGACGTGATTTGAAATATACAGTCTTCCCCGGGTTATCGAGAAAGATTTGGCACTGGGGAATTGTTCATATACCGAGGCAGGGGAAGTAGTTAGCACCTAATAAACTGACACTTGTCAGGGCTCTGGACCGAACCGTCTGACAAGGAGACTGATCGATGTAAACCGAGCGGGAGACCCTCGGTCGACGACGAATTGAGTCATTCAGTATTGAATATGAAACTTTTCATGTTACTGATTACAGCTTGATGAAAGTATTGCCGATGGATTGGTGAGTTTATGTTGACAAAAATGAGTCCAAACACGAAGCAATTCGGCCTATTTTTTATTATGAAAACACGATTAGAATGCCAGTTCCCCGGTTTAAGGGGAAAATCATGCTTCTCGTGATTAACTCGTAACATTTCTCCTGCAATTATTATCGAAGTAATTTTCCAATCCTCGTAATTCCAAATAGGTACGAAACATCCAGGCGATTTATCCTGAATGCTGCATTTAAGCAATCTTCAGCAGACACTTTACAATTTGGTGCAGTATTGCATAGTAACCTTCACTGAAAATGGACCGAATTGCTTCGCGTTTGAACTCATTTTCATCGAGAAACCTTAAAACATCCATTGGTAATACTTTCATGAACATTTATCATAAACATGAATTTTATTTTTCTGTCCTGGATATTTTACCTGGCCGAATGGTTTTATTGCTCTCGGCAGTTAACGGGCAGCCTACCTGGGACCACAGGCCCGCGCTCGCAGCGTAGAAGCAAAACTGTCAGGTGGGTAGATTTTCCCGATAATCCAGGGAAAAAGTATTTCAATAATCCGAGGAAGACTGTAATTAGTTTAAGTCAGCTGGAATTTCATTTTCTTCCCATTTACTTACACTGTCTCTATTACTACATATTTAAATCGATCTCATATCAAGTTTTCTTCCTCATACAAGTATCTGAGGAAGACAAAACTTGGACCTCGATACTTTAACGAAATATTAATAATACAAATTTGATCGAAATTGGCGACCCGGTGCATCATACATTCCTCCTTATTACACTCCTCTGCAGTTCCAAGGGTTTTCTCAGACCAGACACTCCTGTACCTCATCATTGTTATTTAGAGCACAGGAGAAGAGATGGAACAGGATACAAAATGTGTGAATATGTACAAAATACCATTCCTGAGACACAAAAGTGTCTAGTGTCAGAAGACCGCAAGTGACTCTGAATTGCAAAGAGATATTGCAATAAGTAACACAACGAAATCACAAGAATCTCGTTAGAATTACTTGAGCCTTGTCGTCGACAATTCTCGCAAACGCGAGGACAGCATACCTGAGGATTATAAATCCATTGTTGGTTCCCCTTGCTACCGTGACAGGGATAGAGGATGACATCAGTGCCGCTGTAATCCAAGCACGACTCGTCTCGGCGGATCTCGCCGGTCTTGCTCAACATCCAGTACTGTGACAAACGATCAAGATTAATGCCCGTGGATTTTGACCTCCAACGTTTGCCTATGACCGATGGTTCTGACAAACGCAAGCGTGTACATGCCCCGGAAAGATTTTCAGAAACCTGAACATTCGGGGATCCCTAGAATGGACCAGTTTCTCCTCTTTGCGTGACAAATTGCAGTGCAAATCTCTCAAATGTTTCCAATTATGCTGCGCTTAAATCTTTTGCTAGACACCAGTCTCTTTAGAGTATTCATCACTGTGGTGATTTGTGTAGCTCGAAGAATGTTGAATAGGTTGAGAGGTATAATTGTTTAATTTTCTCTATTTGTTGTGCTTTCGATTGAGGTATACTACTTTGGAAGGTGTTTGTTCGTGTAATGAGTTGAAATTTGTTGTAAATAGGGTAGAGGTCCCAATTACTGTCAGCGTCCCTATTACTGCTACTTTAGTTATTTTGTTTAATAAAAACGTATACGGAATAGTGAACTGAATAGAAAACTATAATAATAAGAAGGACAGTCCCAATTTAATGATAAATTTTTTTCTACACTATCTTTACACGTTGCGTGTTTATTAAGTAAAATAAATAAAGTAATAGGGATACTGGCAGTAATTGGAACATTAACCTATCTCTATGAATAAATGACGATGGTAGGAGAATTTTATTTTACAATCTCTAGGGCTCTATCGCGCTACTAAAAGAGATTAAACTTTTTAGAACAAATGGAGAGGCACTTGGTCGTTGTAATTACCGGAAGAACGGAGTACAGTGAAATTTACACGTGTAAGAGGTAGTTAATACTTTAGACGTTTATGAGCGCTCAAGAAGAAAGTTGCTGAATGGAAAAAGAGAATTCGTCGATGTTCATAGAACTATTTAAAGCTTCTTTTTAAGTAACAAACTTATCCTGCCTGCAAGGCGAAATTATAAAAGTTCGCAACTGCCATGGAAGCTGTAATTACTGTTGGAACTTGACTGCTTATGAGTCGAATTTTGGCCTGTGATGGGCGTGCAGGAATTTACAGAACCTGAAACGGCATAAGGTCGAAAACGGAACAGTGCTCGGCGATAATGAATGTTGATCGATGGTAATCGAGTTCACTAGCCCTAGAAATTGCTTCGATCTGCCGTACGCAAGTGAATCATGTCAGTCAATTGAAACTGACATCGTTCAGCCAAATTCTGCCAGCTCATAATGGGGACGATGGCGGAATCTTGATAAGGGTCGAAATTAGAGCTGGGACTATTTGTCGAATTTTTCGGTATTCGAGTATTCGAATACTTCGGGTACTCAATTATTTGGCGAATATAATTCGAATATCCCAATATTCGAATACTATTCGAATATCCAAGTATTCGAATACAATTCGAATATCCAAGTATTCGAATACAATTCGAATATCCAAGTATTCGAATACAATTCGAATATCCAAGTATTCGAATATTTAAGTATTCGAATATCCAAGTATTCGAATATTTAAGTATTCGAATACTATTCGAATATTTAAGTATTCGAATACTATTCGAATATCCAAGTATTCGAATATTTAAGTATTCGAATACTGATGTACTCGAATAGTATGGTGTGAATTATAAATCAAGTTCTTTAGGTTCATTTGTCAGGGTGAAATCTTGTAAGCTAATTTTGACCCACTTCACACCATACTAGTCGAATACATCAGTATTCGAATACATCAGTATTCGAATATATCAGTATTCGAATATATCAGTATTCGAATAGTATTCGAATATATCAGTATTCGAATATATCAGTATTCGAATAGTATTCGAATATATCAGTATTCGAATACATCAGTAATCGAATATATCAGTATTCGAATAGTATTCGAATAATAACATTCAAATACTCAAATATTCGAAGTTTATTCGTAGCATTCGAATACTTGTAAAATATTCGAATATTAAATTATTCAAATAGTCCCAGCCCCAGTCGAAATGTGCATTCTTTTTTCTCAGACTGACAAATGAAAATTTACATTCCTTAGTCGATATTACGGACGTGCTTAATCCAAAATAAAGGAACGAACGATTTGTTCTAATTTAAAATTCTATACAATTAAATTCCAAGTAAAAAATCGTGATCTTGAATAATCAGAAGTGCAGAATTGTTTTCAAGTAGATTATAAAGTGTGAAAAATGTGTTATATGAATATGTTCATGTAGCTTTTCAGTGTAAGTGCATTTAATTATTTTGCCGTTTCATGTAGAAGTGACAAGCATTTGGTTAGAGAATATCTAACACTTTTCCCCATTTGGTGCTCGAGCATTATCCTTTTGGGGGATTAACTTAATTTCAGCTTCTGTAATTATGAATCACCTTTAACTATTAATTACGTAGGGAATTCTTCAGTGCATTGAAGTGAAGTCTCCCGTTCTGTTCTGACCTGTCAGACTTAAATTATGAAAAGGAGTAGCTCTTCACATAATCTAATATTCTTCTACAGAATCTGCCAAGGTATTAACTAAATACTTAATACCACCGACGTATTCAACGATGGGAATAAATTTCTTAAATTAAATCATTGCACATTAATTGAAGACTCTAAGACATCTGAGTTTGCATAATTGAGTGACGTACCTAGCAAAAGATTTATCGATTGCATCGAAGTGATTTCTACGTATTTATTCAAACTGTTTCACTGTATGTGGTTGTCAGAACTATCCGCGTTGAATCATCATTAAATCTTTCATCGAAGATTTTCAGCCCCTGCCATGCAAGAATAATTTGGAACACAGCAAGAGTCGGGATAATGAAAAAGGAGGATTAACCGCATGCACTAGTCAGTGGATATTAAAACTAGGGGTTATTTCGGCTAATTTCAGCAATGACTTCCGTATTGAGAAAATTGCAGCTTCTTCGAAAGCAGTTCGTGTCATACTAAAGATTGCAAATTAACGATGTTATTTGTTCCTTCACTTAACCACTCCTCCTTTTCATGGATGCGATAGAATCGATATTAAATCTTTATTGAATAGAAAAAATACGAAACATATAAAATAAAAAGCTTGAGAATAATTTGAAAGTGAAACGAATTATCATTGTGATAATTTATCCATTTATTACACTTATTAATATTGTACCTCCATTTAGCAGAACTGTAGTATGTGCATATTACCTATTACAGCTAGAGTGAAGTACCCTACTTTGATATCAATTCTAGGAAGTAACTTAGTTAAGTGAAGTAGTAACAAGCTTTTACTCAGCTTAATGGAAAGTTACTGCAAACAATTTTGTGATTGAATCACATGTTTGTAGAAGCATTCCGAAGAGAAATATGATGCACATCGTAGTATGACAATTTTATCGATGGCCTGATAGAAAATGGGACGTTCCGCTGCTCACAGATTAAATATTGTAACAAATATCCAATCATAAATAGTGGTTGATTACATTCTCATCACAACTCAGGAATCTGTTCATGATGAACTCGCAGTCTACTGTTCGCTAAATACCGATCTGTCTATCAGTTGAGTGTCACTTTGTTTGAACTCAATTGTTAATAAGAACCCACTATTAATAGCTACTAGTTGCAATCTAATTGCAATCTGTCCATAAACTGTCAGTCGCATATTATGAAGGAGGTCATTTAACTGTACGATCATCGTTGGCATTGTTCACGTTGCCTCATTATTAACTGTCCCCTGTGGCAGCATTTTTCATTAAATTGTCACTTAATGATCATATATTCTCGTACGATCTACTAATGACCAATGTGCCCACATAATGGAATATCATTTATGCATTGCTCGGCGAATCTCCTGTCAAAATATGTACTGTATTTAAAGCTATCATGTCCATGTTGCCATTATTTTGGGCCACTATCAGTATCAATGAGTATATAGAACCCTGATGAAACTGTGCTATCGAAATGTTGGAATTTTCTCTTAAGAGGACATGACTAGACATTTGAAAGCTTCAGCATAATTTAATATAGACTGCATCTACGTATTGTAAAAAATCAAGTAAAATTTTATGAAAAATGTGAAGTGATATTCACACACATAAACTGTCATGGGAGGTTCAGCTTCTTCGGATAAGAGTAACTAAGTAGTACCTTAGGCAAACCTTGAAATAATAAACTAGTAGCTAGTCTTTGAAATAAAAGTAGGTATCTAGTAACTGGTACCGAAGTGAGTACTTGAAAAAAGAATACCTAGTACCAAAGTGAATACTTGAAATAAGAGTACCTAGTACCGAAGTGAATCCTTGGAATAAAAGTATGTAAGTAGTATTACTGAAGTGAATCTTTGAAATAAGGCTATCTGGAACCACCTAACCAATAATTGAATCCTTGGAATAAAAGTACCTAGTACATATTCGTGAAGTGAATCCTTGAAATAAGAGTAATTAGTACCTAATACTTAAGTGAATCTCTGAAATCAGAGCACTTAGTACCTAGGACTGAAGTGAATTCTTGAAATAAAAGTACCTAGTACCTAATGCCTAAGTGAATTTTGAAATAAAAGTACCTAGTACCTCTTACTGAAATGAATCGTTGAAACAAGAGTACGTAGTACCTAATACCTAAGTAAATCTTTGAAATCAGAGTACCCAGTACCTATTACTGAAGTGAATCCTTGAAATGAGGGCACCTGGTACCTGTTACTGAAGTGAATCCTTGAAATCAGAGTACCTAGTACCTATTACTGAAGTTAATCCTTGAAATGAGGGTATCTGGTACCTATTACTGAAGTGAATCCTTGAAATCAGGGTACCTAGTACCTATTACTGAAGTTAATCCATGAAATAAGAGTACCTAGTACCTAGTACCCAAGTAAATCTTTGAAATCAGAGTACCTAGTACCTATTACTGAAGTTAATCCTTGAAATGAGGGTACCTGGTACCTATTATTGAAGTGAATCTTGGAAATCAGAGTATCTAGTACCTAACTTCTGAAGTGAATCCTTGAATTAAGAGTACCTAGTACCTAATGTCTAAGTAAATATTTGAAATCAAAGTACATAGCACCTATTACTGAAGTTAATCCTTGAAATGATGGTACCTGGTACCTATTACTGAAGTGAATCCTTGAAATCAGTGTATCTAGTACCTATTACTGCAGTTAATCCTTGAAATCAGGGTACCTGGTACCTATTACTGAAGTGAATCCTTGAAATCAGAGTACCTAGTACCTAATACCCAAGTAAATCTTTGGAATCAGAGTACCTAGTACCTATTACTGAAGTTAATCCTTGAAATGAGGGTACCTAGTACCTATTACTGAAGTTAATCCTTGAAATGAGGGTACCTAGTACCTATTACTGAAGTTAATCCTTGAAATGAGGGTACCTGATACCTATTACTGAAGTGAATCCTTGAAATGAGGATACCTAGTACCTATTACTGAAGTGAATCCTTGAAATCAGTGTATCTAGTACCTATTACTGCACTTAATCCTTGAAATCAGGGTACCTGGTACCTATTACTGAAGTGAATCCTTGAAATGAGGATACCTAGTACCTATTACTGAAGTGAATTCTTGAAATAAGCGTACCTAGTACCTATTACTGAAGTGAATCCTTAAAATAAAAGTACTAAGCACCTACTACCTAAACAAATCCTTCAAACAAGCCTACCTAACACCCCATTCTACCCCCAAAATGAAAGTAACTTCTACCTAGTGCATATCACCTAACTAAATCCTTCAAATAAGAACACTGAAATCAATGAATACTTAAATCTCCATGAGAAACAGTATAAAACACATTCTCCGCTCATTAAATCCGAAGCTTCTCCCATTCTTCGAGTCAGCGCTACAACGTCCCCAACAAGTCCCTCCACGATTCTGCGCGACCCTGACCATCCGGACACGTCGATGTCGTTGATAAAGAGGAACGGAAGCCCGCGGTCACTAGTCTATCAGGGCCAGCCGGTCGACTCGAGCAGCAGCGTAATTACCGTGAAACCGCGGCTTAATTGCTAGGGCAAATAGGTAAATTAAAGCGGCGCTTTACGAGGCCAGGCGTGCGTCGACTGATTGTGTTTTTGGTTGTAACTGGTTGTCACGGTTGTTAAACCGCGCCAGAACCCGGGGGAAGCTGGCTTTTGTGCGAAACGGCGACGGGGATTCACGCGCGAGCTTGTCGTCGTCGTCTGCGTGATTTTTAACGACGGGACGCGAGAGTGCCCGGCTACGAGGACAGATTTCCACGGGCTCGACGTGGCTGCACGCGTCCCACGTGGTAACGAGGCTCACCTCGTTCCACTCCCTCGTTTTTCTCCCTCTCTCCGCAGCGGCGAAACGAAATTTTCAGCCGCGACCGTTTCATTAAGTTCCTCGCTTTTGTAGCGAAAGATCGAGGACCACTCGATGCAAGGTAAATGTACGCGATGAAATGGAATAGAGGAGTTGGAAATTCCCTCCGTCCGGGGGAAGTAAATGTGGACGAATGAAAAAATTCATTGAGTGGTACTCAAACATAAGGGATCGCATGATTCCATTCATTACAGACTGGAGCACTCTCGTCTTCCATTCATTCCCTCGCCAAGATTAAATAAACGAGTACAGTCGTGGTTCAAGAAATACTTCCTGCGACCATACTCAAAGAAGCAGACAAAATTTCCAAGAATATTTAATGAATTACTGTCCTATCGAAATCCCAAGCAATCTTTATCTGCAAAAAGGAAATTACGAAGTGAAGAGAATTCAAAAGTCAAGGCAATGGAAGGTCTGACTTTGAATTGGGCCAAGTTATGCAGAAACCTACGAACTCTCAAAATTACCAAAAATTAATTAAACACAGCACGGATCCCATAACTATATGATCTCTATTTTCAAAAAATTACCAATCCTTACATTATACAATTATCACAAGGACCAAGCATTAGTTCCATTTTAGGGATAAAGAACCAAAGTTACAGAAGATTTAAAATAATATTAATTATACTACTCAGTTGCAAATAACCAATTAAAAAAACATTTTAAACAATAACAAGAAGTAAAATATACCCAATAGAAATAAAGCTAGTTTTCTTTAACAATTTAAATCTTCAACTAAATTAACTGATTTTCAGATCACTGAGGGTAGCTTTCTGCCTAACTTGGCCCAATTAGAATTAGCCTTTGCCTAACAGAAATCCATTTCTCTCTAATTGTGCAACTATACATATGACCTGTATACCACCTTCAATTATATTTCCTTCGATAATGCTACTTAGAAATGTCTAATAAGCTTCGGTGAAAATAAGGCGCTGATCCATCAAAGCTTCTGAAACTGTATCGACGACCACTGAAAGATACATCCTGGCCAGGTGAACCAGCATTACCCCGACTTTAGCGGGTAGTTATACATCCCGGGCAATAACTCCAGTCGCGTCTGTTCGTTCCCACGAGCTGGGAGATTAATCCGACGCGATGGCGCGATACTAAAAATGACGACAAGGAGCAGATAGCCGGGCTAGAGAAAGGTGGTTCAGGTCATCGTGCCGCGAACGGAGGGGACGATTGATGAGCACCTGCGCCAGATTAGCGACGTTACTAATTGCAGCGAAACGGGTTTCGAGCTTAGCAGCGAGTTAGCGTGCAAGTTAAATGGTAAACGTGTCGTCGGTTAATGGTCCCTTTTTTTCTCCTTCCTGCCGCGAGAGTTGTTCCCGGCGCAACGATAATTCGTAAACAATCGCTAGGGGTTGCTCGCCCCTTGCACAACGCGACGCAAGTGTACCACGAACGGTTAGGTAGTCTTGGTGAAACAATTTAGTAACCGGCGCGAGAACCGTGCGGGGAGTTTAGGAAAGAGATTCTGAATTTTCGAAGCGTCTGGGGTTCACGAACATGGACAAACAGTGGTCGAGGATGCGCTGCGGTGGTCGGATGGAGACGAGGGTTCCGTGGATTGTCTGCAGACTTGTAGAAATGGGATCTGTCAATGTGATGAGAAAGTAATCACTGTATTTGTTGACTCTGCTCTGTAAAATGGATACTTGTCCGTTTTAAGCCGTACGCTTTTGGAAATTGTTGTTGAATTTTGTGGAATCCACAGTAGCAGTTTAAGGAGAAGGATGTAGTTTCTTTCTAACCGACTTCAAAAGGAGGAGGTTATTCAATTCGTCACGTATATTTAAAATTGCATTAATTTTTTAAAATTGGTTCAAACGACTCGAGTCTTATTTTAGAAGCTAGCGGAATTAGTTTTCTAGCCGACGTGTTTCGTCGTTTTGAAAAAATTGCAACTGGTTGGAATAGCGATGAAAATAGTGAGGTTCGGTTTTTTTCAAATTTTTTTCTGAGCTGATTTCGGGAATTTCCGCGATTGTCGACTTTATTCTGCGATCTTTAAGCGTTTATAGCTCAGAGCAACGTTAACCGATTTAGATAAAATTTTCAGTATGTATACAACATACTTCAATCTACAAACGGGTTTTTTGAATTTTCGTTACAGGCTCAGAAAAAATTTGAAAAAAACGACCTTCACTATTTTCATCGCTATTCCGACCAGTTACAATTTTTTTCAAAACGAAACACGTCACCTAGAAAACTAATTCCGCTAGCTTCTAAAATAAAACTCAAGTCGTGTTAACCAATTTTAAAAAAGTTATGCGATTTTAAAAAGCGTCAACTTACTTTCCGATGCGACTGTATGTATGTTCACGCATAACTTTCGCATAGGTGCACCGATTTCGGTGATTCTTTTCTTATTTGAAAGCGTATGAAGAGCCGGTGGTACCATGTTATTTGTACTATTTTTTTATTATTATCCAGATACTCTAGAATTATCTAGAATTCCAGTTTTAATGTATGTTCGCGCATAACTTTGTAACGCATGGACCGATTGCAATGATTATTTCATTAATAAATGGAGTATGTTCCCCAATTGGTACCATAATAAATGTTTTTAACCGACTTCAAACGAAAGTAGCTAATAATAAAAAAAGAATAAACTTCTAAAAAAAGTAAAAAACCGACTTCAAAGCTGCGCTAAAGAGAATAAAATATTTTTTTGTAAGTCGGTGCTAAAATAGAAACAAAATTAAATAAATTTCTAAACCTTTATCAATTATAGTCCATTAGCACACTAACGCCTGGGAATTAGAGGGCGCAAAAATTTAGTGGCACGTCGCGTCCAGCTGATTTAATTTTGTTTCTATTTTAGCACTGACTTAAAAAAAAATTATTCCTTTTAGCGCACCTTTGAAGTTGGGTTTGTATTTTTTTTTTAAAAGTTCATTATACTTTTACATTTTATGGAGGAAAGCTTAAGGAACCAAATGACATTTTACTTTGACAATTTGTGTGTTAGAAGGCATGCTAGGTTTTCAGCAAGGAAGGTTAATAATTTCGTTCTATATCTCTGTACGATATTTAAAAACTGCAGATGAGTAAAGGATTGAAGCAGGTTCGTGTTACTGAAGCAGGAAATCTGGTATTACACTTATAAAATTTGATTAACGTCAAGTGGACACTTCTTATTCACTATATCCTCTTAGATAGCACTTTTCTAAAAACCCTTTACGAGAAAATTCAAGCGAGAAAAGACAAAAGACAAGATCGATTACAGTAACTACTTTTCGAAAGCGCTAAATAGGAAGTTCACATTATTATTTTGTAAGAGAGCTACATTTGTTTATCAAATTGACCAGTCCATTGCCAGTCAGTACTGTTCTGCCACCCCACAAGCGAGTAGAGTTTTAAATATCCCATCACCATCAAGGATCCAATAAAATATGAGAAAATTGTGTAACAGGCAATTAGACAACCGCGTGCCCCGTTATTAGTTAATATTCTCGTTCCGTGGATTTTTTACTAAGTGTACCTGATTGCCGCCCTGGCGGTGACAGGGATATAAACCCACTGGCTGGTGCAAGTCTTCAGGTTTCCCTGGCGAGTCTATGCATATGCTGCTAACGAGGTGTCTGATCTGAATCGGAAATTCAACAAAATTTCAAACAATTACTACCCATTGCACAGACTCTGTTCCATTAACACATGTTTAGAGATCTCACGAGAAGATTTCACGCAACACCCTCCTACATTGCTTTCGCTTCCCGATCTTGCAGGGGCGAAAGCACACGAGCACACTGGTGGATCCAAACGAAAGCCTAGAATGAGCATCGCTGAAGCATGCAGGAGCGGTCAACGCAGTGTTAGAAGGTTAGTGTATTTTCTCCTCGAGCGAAATTCGACTTTTACTGCATCAGAGATGCTTCATGGAAGAATAAAAGGGGCAGGAATGCGACCAAGACATCGAAATTGCATAAACTACTGCAACTTTTGAGTTTATATATACATTTTTTCATATCCTTGTAATACGTTTGATCTAAAAATTCTTTTCCTTCTAAAGCCTTCCCCAACCTTTTCAAGGAAAATAAGGTAAACAAAACACACACTAAAAATAGATATTTCGAAATAAAATCCTCCCCGAATAATATTAAAGAAAAAAGCTAGAGACTTTTCTTAATCACTGTTCTAAATACTATCTCCTCATTACACTATTTACAACCCCCTTTCAAATATCCAATATTCACCTACATTCCCTTCCGCGTGACGATAGAAAATAGCGACAGCTCCCGGCACAGCGCAGCCAAAATCAAAACAGAGGTCTGTCGCGCTGCTGCTCGCGAAAATAATAAAAGTTACTTTACTACGCGCGTCAAATATCGATATATCGCCGCTGCTATGCCTCAGTCGCCAATAAATTCAATGCAATCTCGGTCCGAATCAAACATCGATCTGCCGCGTCAAACGTGCCCCCGGAACAAATTTTTTCACCCTCGCGAAGGGGTTGCGAGGGCCTCGAAAATAAAGTCGATTTTTCGCCCGGGGCGCGAACACGCAACGGAAACAAACGGCTGTCGGGGTTGAAATGTGTCTGGCACGTGGATTCGCTCTACATCCCCGTGTATTTATACCTGATTTCCGCCCTGTCGATGGCAGGGATAGAGTCCAGCCGGTTTGTGCAAGTCTGCCTTGCGTGCCGGCGAGTCCAGGCAGGTGTTGCCTCCCTCTCCGAGGTTACGAACCTGTGTTCATTAGTTAGTACGATCATTTCTGGGATTAGAAGGTCTTAGGACGCGACGTTACGCGAGGCTGAAAAGCGCGGACGGTGTGCCGGAGGGTGGCTATTTGCGTGGCGGGTCGCGCGCAAACACCGGGAAAAACGAATCGATCCGCGCCAACTTGCCAACAGCGGCGATAAAAATAATAGAATTATCCCGCGATATATTTCCCGTGTCGGCTCGTGTTTCCTATAGAAAATAGTTCCCCGACGCACCGCCGATTTTCCCCGTGTCTGCGCGCCGACGGGAATATTCGCAGCGAGGGAATTCGTTGCGCCCTGAAACAAGAAGATACACGAGTCAACTGAAGCGGTGGGTTGCGATCGGCAGCCTTTAGATTGAGGAAGATCTTGAACCTCCAAAGAAATCGTTTCTCTAACTGGCCCACCTCTTAAAATGTCGAATAACCTTTTAATTAAGGATGAATTTCAGTGACAATCTTTGCTAAAAGTTAATCAACTTCCGAGATATTAATTAATTGTCCGAACTTCTTGTGACAATTTAATATTTCTGTACACAAGACTTAAAAAACTTCGGCCCATTATTTCAATCTTCATTTTTCAGTTATATTTCTCAATATTCCGTTTTCCCATAAGGATACATGTTAAATTAAAAGTTAAATAATTTAAAGGCTAATGAATCAATTTTTCTAAAAGCTTTGCAGGGGTTTTGCTATTGCAGAAAAATTGATTCCACCATTTTTCAAAGATTTTCGCTTATTTTTAAAGTTGCTGCAGTTCAACCTTAAATTGAAAGTTAAATAATTTAAAAACTACCGAATCAATTTTTCTAAAATTTCGCGGCGAGATTTGCTATTGCAGAAAAATTGATTCCTTCCATTTTCAGAGATTTTCGCAAATTTTTAATGTTACTGCAGTTCAACCTTAAATTGAAAGTTAAATAATTTAAAAACTACCGAATCAATTTTTCTAAAATTTCGCGGCGAGATTTGCTATTGCAGAAAAATTCATTCCTCCAATTTTCAAAGATTTTCGCAAATTTTTAATATTACTGCAGTTCAACCTTAAATTGAAAGTTAAATTATTTAAAAACTACCGAATCAATTTTTCTAAAATTTCGCGGCGAGATTTGCTATTGCAGAAAAATTCATTCCTCCAATTTTCAAAGATTTTCGCAAATTTTTAATATTACTGCAGTTCAACCTTAAATTGAAAGTTAAATAATTTAAAAACTACCGGATCAACTTTTCTAAAATTTCACGGCGAGTTTTGCTATTGTAGAAAAATTCATTCCTCCAATTTTCAAAGATTTTCGCAAATTTTTAATGTTACTGCAGTTCAACCTTAAATTGAAAGTTAAATAATTTAAAAACTACCGGATCAATTTTTCTAAAATTTCGCGGCGAGATTTGCTATTGCAGAAAAATTCATTCCTCCAATTTTCATAGATTTTCGCTTATTTTTAATTTTACTGAAGTTCGTCCTTAAAGAGTTTAGCAATTTTGAATGGGGTGGATAGAGTTGTTGATTTTTCTGGAAGCTTAAGTTCTTCGAGTCTCGCGTTCCTCGTCGACCTCTCGACCACAGAATACTTGCAAGGCACGCAGGCAAAAAAATCGGCGCTGCGACACCCTCGATTTTTCAGATAAGGGGGTGGAAAATCGAGAATGAGCCACGCTGGTTGTTTCGAAAGTGCACCTTCACGTGCAAGCGCGAACCCTGCACCCGCAGGTGACCATGTGCAGCGTTGCACGTGTAGGTGCCGCGCGTTCATGCAGTAGGTGCATTCAGTCACGGAGCTCGGTCAGCAGTCCTGATTTCGTCGCATGCAAGAATTCTGTGGTCGCTGCAGTTTCAACGTGAGCATCTTCATCCCTTTCATCCTCCTCCCGTTGTCGTCGCTGGCTGGCTGGAATAAAAACTAGTGATTTATCGTCAGCGGTCCCGATAAAATTCCGAACGGTACGTCGACTCGATCCTCCTCGTCAGCTTTATCAAAGAGACTCGGAGGCTCCCCTGTGTGGCTTTGGCGATTTTTATGAATGATTTCCTTCTGCACGTGGAGACATTGGGGATTATTGGGTTAGAGGGGGTTCGCACGTGGTGAACTGTTGCTTGTTCGAGTGTTGCTTGGTTCATTGTTTGCTTTTTTACACTATTAGTACCTAAGTGTACTTTATTATGTTTATATGAATATAGTATTCAAATAATTTGGTACACACGAATGATAAATAAAGCGCACACGCCCCGCCCTGGACGTTGCAGCTTCACTAACCCAGAGTCCACACGCATGGACTTCGCCGTGATGCGTTTAAAACAAATGCATCCTTGTAGGGTAGATGTCCGAATTACTGTCACCGTCCCTATTACTGCCACTTTATTTATCTTACTTAATAAAAACGTAACGTATAAAAAATAGTGAACTGAATAGAAAATTATAATAATAAAAAGAACAGTTCCAATTTAAAGATAAATTTTTTCTACACTATCTTTACACGTTGCGTGTTTATTAAGTAAAATAAATAAAGTGGCAGTAATAGAGACACTGTCAGTAATTGGGACATTAAAGCAGATTTGAAGTTGAACTTGAATGAATCTAAAATCGTCCAGAATGTAATGGAATTTTTCAAAACGATTACTTTACTTGTTCTCTTATAATTGAGCATTATGTAATTTTGTGACCAAATTTCAAATATGTAAACATTGTCGAGAGGTGGGTGGTCGCTAATGACTCTAGGGTTGATGCGACCACCTTAAAATAAAACCCTAGTAAAAAAGAATGCATCCTTTCCTTCGGGACTTGTTCATTAAATTAAAGTATCTCAGGTATGTATCTACTTATGTACGCACTCCTGAGAAATAAATGAAATTCTTTAACTCGCAAGGGGTGATCTCCAACCCGCAAAAATTATAACTTGGGGGTATGTAGACGATATATGTATTTGTAGATATGTATTACGCATTTTTTGCGGCCAAAATTCACTCTACGGGGTGAAATTGGCCCCTGAAAATCCGGCTATTTTCCGAATTTATGTGATAACTCGTGAACTCTAAGAACACCGTAAGTTACTAAATGAAAGATCTAATTAAAAGAAGTAATTTTTATCTGAAAACTTATTTCTATCTTTTACAGTTCGCGAATTATAGTATAAAATAGCCGGATTTTCACGAGCCAATTTTACCCCCTTAAAGTGAATTTTGTCAGCAAAAGAATCCCTTCATACATCCCCAAAGTTTCATAACTTTTTGAATCTCCGAGTTGGGAATCTTTCCTTGTGAGAGAATGTCGGGAAAATATTTTTTTTTAATCAAAATTCCAAATGTTAATTCAACCAACAAACTACCCGATCACAAAATCACAGAATCGACCAGCAAAGTGTAAAAAATTTACCCCAACGTCCATCAAGAAATCCAGGACAACCAATTATTCCAGTCGCGAACACGATCCTCTGCATGGATTTAAAATTATTCACATCCTCGACGGACGGGTGGTTCGCGGGTATTATAAATTTACCTTCGCGGTCTCGTTTCACCTCGGCCGGAGGAAGGCCCAGCTTGATTTAACCGACACTCCGAAGGGAAAAAGACAAGGGGAAGATGGGCAGGGGGTGGGGCGAATGGGAGAAAAGGCGAAAACATAAGTTTCGAGGCAGCTCGTCCCAGACGAAATTGTTATTTCGCATGCGGCGCGAACCGCATTCCGAAGCGTGCACCGCGTGAAATGCCTCTTCGTGAAAATGTCCAGCCATCCTTTATGCATTCTTCCTTTTTCCGAGCGCACCCCTCCTGCCCCTCCCCCGCCCCCCCCTGTTCCCACTATTTACCCCGCCGTAAGAGTTTCTGCAGCCGTACCGAGAATGCCGGCGCCGGTGGGCGCGAAGAAAAAATATGGCAGGACGCATTCCGTTGCCGGTTCGAAGGGGTGAAATGCTGAGAAGGGTATTCACCGAGGCGGGAGCGGGTTGATCGATACGATTTCTATGGCGTAGCACTTGATTCCTTTCCGATCTTCGCGAGGGAGAGGATAATGGATCCTAGGACACAAGCTTTCGTCTAATTCCTCCCTTTTGTACTTGTTATTCGAAGATGCAACGTCAAATAAATATGATTTGGAGTTTTTTTACATTATTTCCGATGTTCTTTAGTCCCTCGCTGAGGTTGTTTGAAATTTCTGAAGCTAAAGCTTCGTTTACGTTAGTCAAATTGTTGTTGCGGTTGACGGTTAGTAGCGTTAATGGTTCCTAGAGTTTTTCCCCCAAATTAGGGGTTGTTAATAAGCGTTACTCTTTTGTAAAATAATAGTCAGTTGACAAGGAAAATTTAATTAAAAAGGCAGAGTGTTTTATTAGTTTGTAAAGGTCGCAGATTAGTTCCTTACTTAATAAATACTGTCAAGTTGAAGTTTGATATAATTCAATTTATTGTAACTGAACAAAGATTAAAAATTGCCACTGTAACGGCCAAATTGTGTTTCAAGGAAAGTGAAGTTGGAAGGATGTTTACTTTACTTGAAAGTTGCAAGATACCTGAAAATATATTTCGAGTAATGTAGTTTCAAATCATTGGTAACTTGACTAATGTGAACGAAGCTTAAGGTGGAATTATTACTTTAGGCTTCAAGGAAAAGGCACGTGTGCATGTGGAGTTAAGTTTTAGTTACCTGTTCTTATGTAAATTTAAAGCATTCGCAAGGAATGTATGTGTGCTCTAATAAATTACGTCGGAGGGCATGAAATATTCGTGGAAAAAGTTTTCATGTATTTCCAATAGTTTTCGAGATAACATTGGAGGCGTGAAACTTTGGAAGGTAGCTGTACCATTAAACTCAAGTTCCAGCGACTAAAAAAAGATGGATGAACTTAGCCTGCCTCAGGCGTATGCAAAATTTCATTAAAATTCCTGTCGAACACAGTTGGCGAATGTTTCTTGTGCTTCTCCATCATTGCCAATTATGTTCACGCAATATGTCCCAGCGGGAAGGTTTAGAAAATTTGTCAGGATAAAATTCTGAAATGCTATGAAAGCCAAAATTGCAATAGAACCTGACAAACCGAGTCGTATATTATGCAAGTCGTTCGCAAGTTTTCTGAGGCACGAGACAGTTTGAACAGTTCCAAAACTACCTACCAGGAAATAAGGCAAAAGAAAAGTAATTAGAACGTGAATATCTTTGAACGAAAAAATCCGAACTCACCTGCCAGCGTAATTTACTCAAAATACGTATGCATGTATGAATAAAGTTAGGATGAAAATAGTTCACTTTTATGGTTTTACAATCCATAAATTGCAACAATTTGGAAAGCAAAGATGAAAAGAACGATTTATTTTAACAATGTGTGCACTCCAACAATTCACGTAAAAATCCACAGAATATTCGTGTAAAGCAATTTCAGGTAGTAAACTACTATTTTTGTGGAAAATAACAAATGCTGAATAATAGTGCATAACTTCGATGGTCAAATACTTCAGAATTTTTCTCATAAAATTATTTTCAAAACAACACATGCATCAGAAGTTACATCTAGACGCAGTAGTATCAGTTTTATTAAATGCAACGTTTGTCTGACAAAATACGCGTCTACATCACTTAAACACTGTATCCCTACTGTCTGCATACGTTAATCATAGTATTAATCAATTTTTACTATATTCTCGTATAACAATTAATGCATACATCATTTTGAAACAACATCTTCCGCCTAAAAACTGTTTAAATAATCAGTAAATTTAACAATTAACTAAATGCTTTAACTCTTAAATTCCACCTTTTTTCACAAAAGTTTTTAGAAACCATACAAAATTTTTGTAGTGTTGCAAATATCTATCCAATTAAAATTTAACATTGAAATTCATTTTAAAACAGTGAATAAATAAATGAAATACTTCCTCAAACATACTCAACGAGTTCCTTCAATTCAATAATTTCTCTGCGACAATTATAAATTACAAATTCGCTGTATATGACTCCAACAACTAGTTTCAAGATGTATCACCATCGTGATAGAACATGAATACGCTTCACTGGAAAAGTGTAATTTCTGACAGGAACGAAAAGTTCTACGATCCAGTTATAAAGTTCATTCCCAGCCGATCTTGCTGAAAGAACACGGTGTGGGGAAACTAATCTACCTTCGTCTTGTCGGTGCTCGTAAAAGGGAGTGTGTAAATCATGAAAGATTAAAGCATCGTTCCTTTCAAAACGTCATAATCGATCATGATCAAGAAGCAGTACCGCTTTTGCGACGTAATAACGACGTAATTCCTGTACGAATTTTCCTTGATCCATCTTTCCACGCGTCACTAGCTTTAAATCCCTATTCGCCTTTTAAACAATAGAAAATAGTGTATTAATAAACTTATTATTAATTAATGAGCATTGTTCCTGATTACCTAAAGAATTTCATTTTTATTCTAGTCGTATTATGTTACAGTTATTCGTTTCAGTTAACACCTTCACATTGAAAGGACTATTCCGCTATCACGAAAACATAAAATATATGTAAAAATCTGTAAAAACTTTATAGTCTATTTAATAGTTATGAACAGAGACATCCGTGGAATTTACTAGCAATTTAAATTTGCAATATATCTGTTTTAAATTAAATAGTTATGAACTGAGACATCCGTGGAATTTACTGTCAATTTAAATTTGCAATATTTCTGTTTTAAAGTTAATAGTTATGAACAGAGACATCCGTGGAATTTACTGTCAATTTAAATTTGCAAGATATCTGTTTTAAATCCAATTCCTCAAAATATTCCATTTTTAATAGTTATGAACAGAGACTCACGTGGAATTTACTGTCAATTTAAATTTGCAATATATCTGTTTTAAATCTAATAGTTATGAACAGAGACATCTGTGGAATTTACTGTCAATTTAAATTTGCAATATATCTGTTTTAAATTTAATAGTTACAAACTGAGACATCCGTGGAATTTACTGCCAATTTAAATTTGCAATATATCACTTTTAAATTTAATAGTTACGAACAGAGACATCCGTGTAATTTACTGTCAATTTAAATTTGCAATACATCTGTTTTAAATCCAATTCCTCAAAATATTCCATTTTTAATAGTTATGAACAGAGTCATCCGTGGAATTTAATATCAATTCAAATTCGCAATATATCTGTTTTAAATCCAATTCCTCAAAACATTCCATTTTTCTTCTTTTAATTAACGCTGAGATCGGCTAAACCGGAGGAAAGCTGGGGGAAGGGTTAGAGCAGAGCATAAAATATCGAAGTTGCGTGATACTGCAATTTACGTGGAAGTAGGAAGCCTTTAATCCGCTTCTAGATACCCTGTCTTTATCGCGGATCAGGAAGCATACATAAAGAGAGGGCCTAGAGTAGTTTGAAGGGGGTCCCCGTTAACGAAACAAAGGAATCAAATTTTAACGACGAACACTTTGCGCGTGATATTATTCGAAAGATTAGTCCCCGTGCTTTCCTCAAAGAATTATACTGGGGAAACGTTCAATACGAAGTGTCTGTATAAAATCGCAATCTCTACGCGTGCTTGTAAACCGAATACACTTTTGCCTTTAATATCCCCGTAGAATTTCAAACACTCGGCCGATCTATTCTCGCAGATCACTTTACGAGAACGGCCACAATAAAACGAACGGGGGCGACATTAAGCAATGCGTTAAGAGCGTTATGAATTGCCCGCGGCGGGGAAACAGTGTAAAAAGAAACGGGGGACGGCGGAAAGGTATACAGGTGCAAAATATTTTGCTCACGCGATACCGTAGCTTACACAGCGCTAAGATTAATTCTCGATATGAATCGTGACGTCGTCGGAATTTCGTACACGTTCGCGAGGACGCACGATCCCACTCCCGGGGCAGGCAATTTGCGCGCGAGAACGCTGCAATTTGTAATTCCCCCGGATAAGAAATCGCTTGGAATTAAATTTCTATTTGCGAAAATGAAATCGTTGATAATACTCGCGGAAGTAACCTACGTGTACGGAGAGCCAACTTAACCGCGTTACTGGCTAATACCTCCCGGGCTAAACAAGCTATGAAATCTCTCTTTCTTTACATCGCGCGGCGTAATTTTCTCGCCGAGCAAATAAGCGAGTGAAACTGGCGAACGAAACGGACACTTCTGTATATAAAATAGTAGGTAAGCCGAGATCCGGAGTTTCTTTTGGTGGCTGCGTTGCTGCAGGCATAAGAGTTTCACCAGTCGCAGCAAGTAGAAACAGTCGATACGCGGTCAGCCAGATCAATATTTCAAGCTGTACTCCCGCGAAGTGATTGGTCGCCGAATGGACACTCGCACGAGCCTCTGGGAAGCCAAACATCATCGATATTTCTATTTTTTATTTCACGGAATTTTATTCCCAGCTGGGCTACTAAGACCGAGAAATCTACAGAAAGTGGAGCCGATCAGTTTCGCTTCCTAGAGGCTTATACATTACTCATCTTCCATAAATCCAGTGGCATGTAACTCAAGACTCCAACGTCTCGAACCGTGGAATACCATATTGCGTAACCGCAGAACTGAGCCTCGGGAAGGGAGGAATAAGCACTAACGATTCGCGAGTTCCAGAAACGGCGAAAAACGACGAATAAGAGAAACGTGATGTCTCGTTACACTTCAATAACCGGGGGCAGGGTAGCGGGGGGCATCGATCATGCACAGGCTACACGGGTCGAGAATGTAATGACCCGTAGGAGAACCGTGGCCGAGGAGATTATCGGCGACATGCTCGACAAGCTCGACAATCATTTCGCAATTACGAATGCAGGGAAACAGAGGGCTGGTAGACGCCAACCGGCGTCGCAACACGACGGAAATAAATCGAGACGTGATTGATCGCCGCCCGCCCCGACCCCACATGAATCCTGCACGGGAAACGGAATTAATGCACTGTCAATCGCGCGACGAGCAAAGCGAATCGCGAGCCTCCCCCCGCGGTACTCGCGATTTCCGTCGCTGGACGTCGTTCCTCCCCCGCCGATATTTATGCGCGTTCATTTTCGAGTTCTTCCCCCTTCGATTCCCCCCGAAGCATCGTTGCAAATATCCCTACACGCATGGCGAAGGGGACAATATTTTACAACCGAAAGTCGCAAAACTCGCACACACTGCGTGGTTTCATCGACCTGACTGAAAATATGGAATGGAATGCTGCACAATTTCATACCGCGCTTCGCGATATGTTTCGCGTGCTCCACTTGGGATTCGATCGGGGGTCGAATCGAGAAATTGGGCACCCACTGGGAAATGGATCGGTAAATAACAACGGTAAGCGATGTTCGTGGGGGTTTGATGAAATTGTTGGTAGGGTTTTGGATGTAGTAGGGGTAAACAGTGTAGTTGTTGGCCACTCAAGTCAGAGGTTCACAGAAGCGTTGGATTATAAGTCTTATTTTGATAGCTTTAAGAACACAATTAGTGTTAATAGCTGTAAACGACTCTAATAGTCTAGAAATACAATTTGTTTAAAAAAGAAGAGTAGAAGGATCCACAGAAATGTACAGAAAATGCGTTACCTACGACAAAACATAGTTATTGGCCAGGCGAAGGCAATGATTGGCCGATCGTTTGGCAGTTATTGGCCAATATTCCATAACCTATATGTGACATATACCCTACCTAATTATGAAATAATACCTTTTCTACTTGAATGTTTCTATATTAGCTAGTATTGCACCTTCATTTAACAGCGTTTTAGATTGTATTAAAAGCATTTTCTTTTAAAACCTAACCTCTTAAAATCACCACAAAGAACTGTTTCACTGTTGCTATGACTGTTAGCTACCCATTGGCCTCGTGGCCAATGACTGTCGTAAGACATTATTTACATTACAGTTCTTGATCACCTATAATTTTTGCAATAATGTATAATATTAATGAATAAATAATCAGTTTTTATAAAGTTTAAACCTTTATGTGTCTACGAGAATTATATATACATATATTAGGGTGGTCCTTATTTTTCAACTTTAAAATATATATTGTCTGACCCTCTTAAAATCTTCTATTTGACAAAAAAAGTATCTCCGTATTTTTTATTTGTATATTTTTATATATAAAGGTCGCTCAAGGACTTTATATTTCGCATATAGGGGAGACCGGGGCAAAATCGGGACGTTAAGGATAAAATCTCATAACTTTGACATTATTAAGTAAAAAACAAATTGCAATTGGGATTCCTTAGAATAAACTCTTTTTTAAATAATAGTACATATCCAATTTGTTTAATAGAAGGAAAAATACAAAAAAATAATGATTTAAAATATGATCCGTTTTTACGATTTTACGATTTTACATCGTGGCCTAGGTAAAATCGGGTACCATACTAGATACTGGCCCTAGCACTTATAACAACGAAACTCATCCAATTCTCCAGTTCCCCAACCAGTTAGAACAAACTGTGAAGGAAAACAAAATTTTTTTTTAATTTTTTTTTAAATTTATACCAAAATAGTAATATTTCATTGCCATTGAGCGACCTTTAATCCTTAATATATTTTAATAAAATTTTGGACGAAATTCTTTTAAACTATTTGGAAGCTTCTGAGAGGGTCAGAAGAAATTTTTAAAAATTTAATTTTTTTCCATACATATAAGGACCACCCTAATATATATATCGTAAATACATTAAATTATCTAAGAATTGCCTCATGTAACCGTAAGGCTATTCAATTCAGCACTGTAGTTTTCAAGCATCGATTTCAAGTTATCTATTTTTTACACTTAGTATAACAATGAGTAGCAAAATAGTGATTGCATTCGACGCATGAAAGTACAAGGTATCTGAATATGTTCATTATAAAAGGCATAATGTACATTATTTCTTAATATTCATGTTTTTTTAAAAAAAGGCCAATTACTGCCAGGTGGCCAATAAGTAGTTTGATAGTTTGGTAGTTTGATAGTTCTGGGTGTAAGGATGTAGTTAGTGTGTAAAATGTGAATTCTGTTGTATATAGTTGTATAAGGGTGAATGTGAGAGATAACATGTATGTGATAGATAATCTGCTATTAATTGTTGAATCAGTAAAAAGTAAACGATCTAAAGGACGTGATGAAACAAAGTCTTAAGGTGGGAATCTTCGATGAGAGTTTACATGAGACTTTTCTATCGCGGGACAAAAATCTCAGCAATAACTAAATATAAATAATGAGAACAGTTGCGAGAGATGAGGTTTCTGATAGTATAACATGAAACTTGTCTCGCGAGAGTCTAGTTTCAAGAAACTAATGACCAAATAATTAAATAAATTTTTGTCTCATCGTGGGTTAGCACCTTAAGGGGTTAGCTACCTTCAGGAGGTAGAAAAAGAATCGATTCTTTGAGAATTTGTTTCAGAAAGTACATGCATATTTGTATGCAATGGTTTTTCTATTCAGATGAGGGACACTTTAACAGGTTATTATATTATGTTCGATCGAAGCATTTATTTTTCCAATGCATAGTTTTTATTTTATAGATGAAAACACTTATTTTTAGATAAAAATACTCATCTTTCATCCATAAAATAAAAACTATGCATTGGAAAAACAAATGCTTCGATTAAAGATTAGATTTGTAATTTTGCAATACCTAACTAAATATTTTTATACCAAAACATAATATAATAACCTATTAAAGTGTCTCTCATCTGAATAAAAAAACCACTGCATAAATATATGCGTGTACTTTCTGAAATAAATTCTCAAAGAATCGATTCTTTTTCTACCTCCTGAAGGTAGCCAACCCCTTAATGAAGTACAACGTGGCTGACTAGAAACGAACCAAACCTACTTATGCTTTCCCGTGCTTCATATTTCAGCCTTTCTGTTAATTCTATCTAGCTATATTTTTCTACCATTTTTAGGCGGGTTAACTTTCCACAATATTCTCCTACACGTTCAATTTCAAGAACCGTTTCGAATCGATGAAAGGGTTCTTGCAACGTGAGAATCATTGCAAAGTAGGAGACCGTGCGTTTACTCTTCGAGAAAATCCATTTAAGTTGCCGCCAAGGTCACAGAGAATAGCCGAGCCAAGGGCTATAGCCTTCAAACGGCGGGGACTTTAATTGCAAAACCGAAATCGAAAGTCCTGCCAATATCCTGAGGGGAAAGCGTCTTCGCTCGAAGCGACGTTTGATTCCCTTCCATTATCGAACGACTACCAACTTCAGCGGTGTAAGCCAAGAATTCAACAAGCCAACCGAGGTGAATCGATTTCCAATCGAATGTCGCGCGGCCGTTCCTCTCGATCCGATGGGGATTGTGTCGACCGCGGGTCGCATTGTTTCTCGATCGAAGGCACTGTTTCCGCTAGTAAGCTTATCGACATCAATCATTGCCTCTGCTAGTCGAGCTTTGTGTGCATGCACGCATATTGTATACATAGAGATATATGAACGCATACAGGCAATGAACAGAATTACCGTTCAAAAGAAATTAAGAAAGTTTCGATGCAAATCCCAAGTTTCTTCTAATCAGAAATTAGAGAATTTTCATAATGTCGTGCTGTGTTAAGTACTTTAATTAATTTCAATATTCTGTAAAAGATTATTTGTTTCTTCTTCGATGATAATGTTAGCATTTACTTGTAAATAAGTTTAATTGACAAATGGTCTGCGTTATATATGAAATTATTTTGCATTCGATTTAGTGATATTTTTCATGGCTATTTCAGCAGAGTATTTGTAATTTTATCAGAATGTTTTATGAATATGCAACGATTTAAATATCCAATAATGTGAAAAATGTGTTTAAAAGAGGGGAACTGTTCAATTCTCGCAAAACCCTCGGAATAATACATTCTTCGTAATTTTTTAAACGCGTATTAATTTGGTAACTGTTTCCAGTGAATGCTACTGAAATTTATATGAATTAAAGAGTAGCACACAAATGTAGCAAAAATTCTCGTGTTACACCTCATTTTATACCATACAGTTACCATAAAAAAAGTTACTATGCAATTATTGGCACGTTTTCAACAAGCTTCTCGAAATAAAATCAGTGAGATTCTCGAAACACCTGCTCCTTTCCCCACAACGAATATTAACAGCCCTTTCAAATAAATTTAACTCTCAAAAACTGTTTTCTATTCTATGTATACTACTTCTTAAGACACAACAAAACAGATACCCAATATCCCTGAAAACCAAATAAAACCCGAGCAAGAAAAAATTACCAGAACCTCGCAACACTCGATATCCACAGCTCCTCCAAAGAAGACATCGCACACCGAGGAGTGGTGCACTTTAGTGAACCATTACAGGCGTTCGTTCGCCGCGACGTGCAAGTAAGGGAACCGGGTGAAAAGATGAAAAGGAAACCACCTTTCGTCCATTTATCCACGCCTGCACGCAGTCCCACAGAGGAGCCTCCGATCCCGGTAACTCAACACCTTGATGGATCAAAGTAGCGGGTAACGTTGTTAAGGGAACGAATGGCTGCCACCCTCTCCTGGTCCCTGGATGACTTCGATAGACGCCCACGCCGCGCAGCGCTGCACCTGCGAAGGGAAGACGCCGCGGGACACGTGTAAATCCTTACCTCGCCGGAAGCCACCGCCTCGCCAGGAATGAAGAGCTCCGGGTAAACGTTGTCGAGGTACCATTTGAACGACTTGCAGCCGAGCTTCTTCCTCAGGGCCTTTCGATCAGACACGTCCCCGTAGTTACCCTAAAAATCGCCAGCCATGAGAACCATTCACGTGAATTTTACCTACAAGGGGAAGGCGACGGTGATCGCTCGGTTCGAAGAGCCAGGGGGGCCAGCACGGGAATGCCGTTTCTGAGAGCGTGGATTTAAAGACACGAAAGGGGGATAAGAGGTATAATCGTAAAAAAAAAGGGAGCGGAGAACCGGGGAAGGAATAAAGGGAGAAACACACCGAACCTTTTATGGACTCGAGTTTAAAGCCTCCAAGTGGAATAACGGGGTTTAGGGGCGGGGCGGTTCGCGTGGATGGGTGTCGGATTACCTTTGGATTATCTCTGGGAAATCAGTTCCGTGTGACGATCGAAGATTTTTGAGTGGTAATTACAGGCAAGGCCGGGGAATATTGATGTGCGAGACGGGCGGAGCAGAAATGGTCGACCTGTTTCACTTGGAGCGTCGATAAATACTTTTAGATAAATAGACTGTGGATGTTTATGCAAATATTATTTTGCATACTGCATATGCTTTGTTAAAAGGCATATGCACGTATGTTACATATTAAATATGTAAACCGTTTATTTTGAAAGTGGCCTAAGTCCATTTATCTTCAAATCGAGATATTTAAGGGTTTGCGTTTCAATGAATTTAAAAATATACGTATAGGATACTAATGAGTCATACTGCTTAAGTGTATCTAAGGATGTTAAATTTATAGTTCCTATTAAAATAGTGGCAATTATTAAGTGAATAATATGCGATTTCTTATCAAGAATGGAGTTAGGCCACTTTCAAAATTAACAACCAGATTCATTATAAAATTTGAAGGTGCCCAAGTCCATTCAACATAATTTAAGATGCTTCAAATTGAAAAAAACAATACTGAATTTATTTTACATATCGTTAAAACACTTCGGAAACATAATTTATGCGATTCAAAACATTTTTTAACTACATAACGTACAAAATTACAAACATAAATTTATTACAAAACAATTTACTACTCATCTACATTTTGTGCGTGTGAAAGGGATTTGAAGAAATCATGATGTTCCGGTGGTATATATCGTAATAGGTCCATTATGTCCTTGAATTTTGCTGTTGTAATTTGTCTGATATTTTTATACAGTGGTGTCAATACAATATTTTCGAACTTTCTTGGTCTACCCCGACGTGGTAATAAATTCAGGACTTTAAAATTTTCATTTTGATTTAAGTATAAATGGAGTTAGGCCACTTTCAAACTACATGGTTCGATTATTGAACTAACTCTGAAAACTTATGTGTCAAGAATTATCGTATTTGCTCGGATTATAAGCAACCTGAAATGCTTTACTGATAAATAACATGAAGTTGTACATGTACCCTTGGTAACCGGAAAAAATTGAAACATGGAGTTAGGCCACTTTCAAAATAAACGGCTCATTTCTTTTATATCTCACTGTATTTGGTTGCGATCATAGATGAATTTTATCGATCGGATACGTGACATTAGTGATGAGTTTTTAAAAACTGAATGTAAATGTTATCGCAGCACCGGTTCGGTCTATTTTTAAGAGATAAAACAGCTATTTTGCAAATTTAATGATTAAATTTCCAACGTTTCCGAACCGGTGCGCCGATAACATTTACATTCAGTTTTTAAAAATTCTTTACGGTCGAAATTCTAGATCATTTTATTAGTGATGAGTACCAATGTTAATATCGGGCGATAGAATGAGTCATTAATAAAGACTAATTATTCATTCGTTACAATCACCCGACACACATAAGCAATTTCGATACAATTAAAGAAATTGGGCCACCTTTTTTTCTTCACACCCGAAAATAGTAAAATTTCACTCTTTATTTTATTTCTGCAAATAAGCAGTTGAAACTTTTAATGCGTATAACGTCGTTGCAATTGCAACTGCCCCGAATGCTTTCCAACAAACACAAGTTGCTAAAAATTTAACATTTATTAAGACACATTTACAAATTCTTCCAGCCACAATAAAGGGAAATTGGGAACTGTCGGTCTTAACAAATTTGATAAAAATAGACATGGCATATTTTACGTGCATATTTGCATATATTACGTGCATAAACATCCGCAGTCTATAGATAAATGAGAAATTCGAGGAACAATATGAGAAATTCTCACGAGCCCCTAACAGGAACCCTTCTAAGACTTCTTGGAAGGAAATACTGGAGCTTGACGAGACCTAAAAAATTTTCAACTCCCATAATCAAATATTTGAAACTTCCAACTTTAATCTTCCTCAATCTTGCAACCCCTGGAACTCATAAATTATAATCCCAACTTCTCAAACACGATGAGCTCGTCAATCACACTTCGAAGTCAAAATCGTGCAGAACCTTATCGAAGTTACGAACCAATCAATCCGCTTTGCACCGAGCTTTCAAAGAATTTCAGCAAATTTTCAAATGCGTCCAAAAAAGACAACACCATACTGAAACTACATTTTTCACCTGAGATCCTGGGTGCAGTGTCCCCATCAACGTTCATCCCTCTTATCACAGAACACCTTGGAGAAAGAGCAGAAATACAAGAGACCCTCCGCGTTGCCCAGCGCCGTGTAATTCGTCGCGCGCGCGAAAATGATTTATTTTTATCCTGTCATTCTAGTGGCTCGATTGGGTCCCCCGCTAGGAGGGACAAGCTGCCAGGACAAAGGATAGATCGTTATTGGCGAGAATAAAAGAAGCGTCTTTGGAGGAAGCCGGGACACGCGAGCGATCCCTAAGAGCACTTGGCACGTTTATAGCCCGTTTTTTACGACGAGCCTCGGTCTACAGTGCCCTCCATCATCGGCCTTGGTTATCGCCATCCCTTATCGTAACTGTTCCCGGGCAACGTGTGCCCGTGCACGCCCTGACGCGGCCAATAAAATCGCACGCAAATGGAAAAACAAGCTGGCCGCCACGCTCGTCGCGGCCACTTAATGCGCCGCGAGGAAAAGGAATTAAGAGACGCGAGCAACGGAAAAATACTGTTATTACCCGCGGTGCCCATGGGAAGGGCGGGTTTAAGACTGTGAGCAATGGGGAGAATTAAAGCAGAGTTCCGTGTAATTAGACGCCTTTTCTAACCGCGGAAATTTGATCCCTAATTATTTAAATGTGTCTGGGAATAACAGCTGGGCGTTTCGCTGATAATGAGGAAAAATTGTGGTGTCGTTGGGGCTTGTTGAGGGAATTAACGGCCTCCCAGACTCGCCGAATTAGCATATATTCTCGGGTGCAGGGGGGGTAGTTTTAGAAACGGCAAAAGAAGGAAAGGAAATATTGGTGGTATAACAGGGGAATGTCACTTTGTATTATACTTAATCTTCCTGAACTCGCGTGTTGATCTCACAGACCGGCGAATACAAAATTCGCTCATTTTTCAGAAATCATTATAATGATGGAAAAAAACAAGGTGCAATTGCAGCAATTGTCAAAAGTACTTCTGCCTCGAACACGCAAATATGATATTCCGGCAGCCAGGATTGCTATGTTTCGGTGTTCGAAAACAATTAGTTCCTATATTTGTAATATTATACTTATAGTATTTTATTTTTTGTTAACATTTTTTTAGTTTATAAAGGAAAAGTTGATTTTTTTATAATACATCCGCGGAATGTAGTTTTTAGTTCAAATTATTGAAGACTGTTTCGGAAGGCTACTAATGAGAGAAATGTATATTTTCCAAATTAGTTTGTGCATTTTTTTTATTGTATTATAAGCCTGAATAGATATTAAAAATTAATTTTATGGAACCATATGGAATAAATATCGTATCTTCAACGCGTAAAACACGGTCTCACAGACCGACGCGAGTCATTATGCAATGAAAAATCACGCGAGTTCAGGAAGGTTAAGGGAGTAGTTATCGTTTAACCGTTTACTGCATGCATTCTTCTTGAATATCAATGGGAATTTTTAAATCTTGGCTGACGTATGTTTATATTTTATGCAACGGTTTCTAGTACAGTCTAAATATAATACAAATTTGAATATTCTTATATATTACACTCCACGTAGTGAACAGTTAAATCTTTCAAATGTGACTTGTGATTAAAATTCTTTTCACATATTTTATTCAACAACGAACCCTCTTCTAACATATTTCCATTGAAAAAGAACAAACCCCCCAGTTTTACACACCAGGGACGGCGGAACTCATTATGCAAGTTATGCGCCGCATAAGGGCGCCAGCCGAAGGGGGCGCTAAAAACCTATATCGCACGCTTAATAATAAAGGAATCCAACTCCCGCGTAAACAAAATGTAAACGTAATTCTTTTCCTTTCTACTCCGCGAAGGCGAAACATATTAAATAGGAAACAGGTGTACAAATTTGGGGCGCCAACCATCCTCGCGCCGGCCCTGTTACACACACATTTACTAACTAAACTAAATAAACAATATATAAAATAAAACTCAATAAAGGTGAAGGAAAACATAATCTATAAAATATAAAGTAATAACCTGAAATTACACATACCACACCCAACCCTCATTTCAAAATCCTAACATAAACAATTAATAAACCAACCTCCAAAAAGAAATAAAATATTAAAAATCTTCAAGAACTAAAAGTTAAAAATAACACCACAGTTAAAAACCAACCCCATTGCTGCTGAAAAAGACCGCAACTAATAGTTACTCAGAAACTATCCCTCTGCAATTCTCCAACATTCATATAAAATAAACCTCAATAAAGGTGACAAAAAAGATAATCTACAGAATACAAAGTAATAACCTGAAATTACACATACCACGTCCAACCCTCATTTCAAAATCCTAACATAAACAATTAATAAACCAACCTCCAAAAAGAAATAAAATATTAAAAATCTTGAAGAACTAAAAGTTAAAAATAACACCACAATTAAAAACCAACCCCATTGCTGCTGAAAAAGACCGCAACTAATAGTTACTCAGAAACTATCCCTCTGCAATTCTCCAATATCCTTCAAGCACACTGCAATCCCTCGAACCGTCCTTTTGAAACAGAGAGGTCCAAAATAATTCCCAATCTACCTGACCCCAGAGATCCCGCAAACCACTCGACTTCCCCCCAGGTTCCCTGCCATTACCGTTCGCCAGCGTTCTCGACACGGGCCACGCGTTCCTTCAGCATAATCCGTCGGTCTCGAGGAAACCGGAAGAAGCAAGATCGACGTGAAGAGTACGCGAAACAGGACGGCGGAGGGACGCGGGGGAGGACTGGGAAGGCTCCGTTGAAAAAGGTTACTCAACCGGCTGAGTAGAAGTGCTCACCTTGTCGTGACCTATCCTCTGGTAGTAGTACTTGGCGTACTCGTCCAGCCACACTTCGCTCAGCCTTATGCTGTTCCTCTTGAGCACGTTCACGCCGCTCCGCCACTTGTACGGCGAACGTTTCCGGAAGATGTGGCCCACGTGCGAGCACGGCACGATCTCCAGGGTACCTGAAGCAGCGAGTCGAATTTTCATCGGCACGCCGAGCCGTGGCGAGGGTAACGCTGGATTGCGAGGGAGGGACAAGTTTGTTTCGCGAGGACCCACTGCTCCAGGACGATCGTGGAACCAGCTTCGGGGTCCAAGCGTTGCCCGGAAGCTCGCCTTTCGTGGGGAAATCCCCGGAACGAAGGGGGAGCTGTTGTTAGATGTCGAGAGGGATTGGGCGTTTGACGTGGATCGTAGTGCTTAGATCTTGTGGTCGTTTTTACCAGGGATCGAAAAAGTTCTGGTACTTTTCAATAGGTTCCATTTAAAACATGGACCGCGGAAGTTTTTTAAAAATGTTCTCACATTATAAGTTCCCAGAAGAACCGATAAAATAAAAGTTCTTAAAAATAAAGGTTCTAGTTGGAATGGAACTTATAAAATATAAAAATATAAAATTTTCTATAACAGGAACAGATATTTTGTTCACCAATATTAAAAAAGTTCTCAATCGTTGTAACAAATACTGAATACTATTCAATTTTATATTATAGAATTTCTATGTATTTCGGTTCATGTAAGTTATAAAAAAATGTTATTTAGGTATTATTCTTGACAAGTTCTCTTTTCTGTATAATATACTTCTTGTGAAACCATTAATTAATACATTTAAACATATGAAGAATATGATATTATATTGTTAAATAAAACTAGTACCCAATAATTTAGTACTTTTCTTTATCTTATGAAAACTTTTTTAATAAATGTTCTAATGTAACTTGTTTCCATGGAACTTTTATTATATAGGTTCTAAAATATCTGTTCCATGAGAACACTTTTTAAAGAAGGTCCTAAAGGTAACATTTTTTTCAATAAAAATTCCACAGAAACAGATATTTTTTTAAAAACGAGGGTTCGAGCACTTTTTCGATCCCTGGTTTTTACTGGTAGATTCTTATGCGAAAGAAGGGGTAAGAAATTGAAGGTAGAACCGACAGGGTTCTGGGATTTTGTTTCTTTCTTTGGTGGATCTCGTGGTTTAACTCTTTTAAGTGCTCATTCTAAAGAGAATCTTATTTCGTGGAGAAAGCTTCAAAGAACAAATTTATAATTTTCGTGTCACAAGGATTGTTTGGTGTAATGAAATATGCAGAAGAGCTAGTCCTTCTTCGTTGGAGTAAAAGAAGAATGAAGTCGGTGTGGCTGATAGTTTTGGACATAAAAATTCGACGGGGTGTATTTTTTAAATAAATTCGATATCTGTAGAATGATGACTTAAGAGGTCAGTCCACTGTGAAAAATTGTCATTTTTTTAGGATTTATTTTTTAGTAAACGGAATGTCCAACGTTTTGTCTTTTAGTAAACGGAATGTCCAACGCCAATAATGTTTTGTCTGCTTATTAACACACTTATTGACAGTATAAAAAAATCAATTTTAAATTTTTAACATTTTTTTTAAATATACATATAGCGTACTGATGTGAGCGCCTTGAGAAAGCGATGCAGTGCTGGTGCAGGCGATTCCCGGAGAACGACGTATTTGAAACAAAAAATTCAAAGTGTGTTGTAATCATTATGAGTATGGGTATCGCGGGAACCAGGATTATTTTTACTGATAAAAAAATTGACAAAATGCCGGGGGTTTGAAGTTTAAGTATTGAAATACAGTGAATTTTTCAATCATTTTGCCTTGTACAAAGTATGAAATGGTTGATCAAAAAAAGGTTTTCGTGATCGCGGCCATAGCCACTGATGTGCTGAATGACGTGTAAAAATTTCAGACTGATTGCTCAAATAGTTACTTTGCAATCACCTGCACCAGTTGAAAAATGTTGTTTTGAGTTAATCGCGTTTAAAGTTTTAAACTAATTATACAATATTCTATTAAATTTTTTTGTATAATATAAGAAGTAGCTTAATAAATACCAAAAATATTTATTGCATTATAAGTTGTATCTACGAAGAAAAAAATCTTTAAAAATAGTTTAATTTTTCAAATATGTCACAGTGGACTGACCTCTTAAATCACCCCCTAATTTCACGTGGACACCATCATATTTCAGTTGCACGAAAATCCCCAGCGCCAAATGCGAGAAATGGTCGATCAGCAATTCTTGTGCCATTTATTCATGCTTCTCGCAAATGTATGACTACTTTCACAAGAGTATGCGAGGTATTTCACAGCTAAAGGGTTAATGGACTACGGGATTTCGTTTTGCTCGCTTCATTCAACTTTTTGGGGACAGCTTTTGTTGCCGGGGGTGACCTACCTCCGCACATCCAGCTCTTGAACGAGAGCTCGAGATTCTCCCCGCCCCAAATGTCGAAACCACTGTCGTACGTGCCGAGGCGCTCGAAGAATGCTCGATCTATCGAGAAGAGGCCGCCGGCCATGGTTGGTGACCACACGGGCTCCGCGGGATTCTTGTGCCTCTTTTTCTCCCTTTCAGGAACCGCGTGCCAGTTGAACTGATACAGAGGAACCCAGTAAGCGATCTTTAGTGGTGGAATCGAGAAATCGTGGGAAATTAATGGTAAGATCGACGAGCATCCACAAGACTTTATATTTTGGCAAACACAGAAATAGTAGCTAACGTCGTTAACTCCTTGATGTCATCAAATCATTCGTAATCTCTTCTGCGACTGGCAGCTTACAAGACTGTGTTGAAAATTACCCGACAGACTGACGAGTCTAGCATTAATTTTCCACGTTCATTAAGAAGTCACGTAATCGTTCTTAACCGAGGAACATTCTAACTTTACATTTTCCGTGAAAATCACACGTCCCTGGAAAACTTTTAGCTGAAAGATTCATGAATTTTAGGTGAATGTTCCTCCGAGGTGCCATATTTAGTTGGAAAGCAATAATAAAAATAATAATAATAATAATAAATATAATGATAATAGGGGAGAGTTGCCAATATCGTACTGGTCACTTAAATAGTACCTTATCAATTTCTCAGTAATTAATACAAACGACATCTGATGATAAAAATATCAAGTAAATGTGAAATGAGAAATAGAAACAAAACCTTTGGAGCTTACACCCTATTTTGTGCGTGCTATAAACATTTAAAAAAATCAGGTATATTTGATGTAACTTTTTACCAGTTTATCTTAGCTGATAATAATCAAACAATGCAGTTTTATTCTGTATTTTTGTAGTTTTCTAAAAGCGGGTTTAATGTAGAATATTTTACATTCATTTTATGTACATATTACATTCATTGTAAAGTTTAAATCGATATTTAGAAATAAATTGATTCTGTTTCCTAAATTAGATTATGTACAAATATCATTTACATAGGTTGTAGCGACCTGTGTGTGATCTATATACGCATGTATATGTAACTATATAATAATCATTACTTTATGTTGAATATTTTCTTCTTTATCTGTTATTGACGCTATTTTTACAAGAGGTACGATTTTGGAAACCGAGGATTTAGGAGACCTAAATCGTACCTTTTACAGTATGTCACAAAAAGATTAGTAACAAATTAATTTGTTCTGAACTAAAGGTTAAGCATGTAACAGTAGATGCCTAAAAGATCAAGCTACAATATCCAGTAGTCACTTGCGTTCAAATTAGTACCAAAAATGAATTATAACGTAAAATATCTTAAGTGGTACGATATAGGCAACTCTCCCCTAAATAATAATAAAAGATTCTACTTCAACTCTACCACCTAGCCAGATAGAAACAGAAGTGTAGAAGCCCCCAATTCCAATAGCAATCCATTTACGACACTCACAGTTCCATTAGAAGCAAAACAAATTTAACTTCTAACGAAATCAATGAAACACAATACTACAAATATAAACTACTCAAATTTCTATCATCCTCGATGATTAAACCGTGAGTCACGTCAGGGATGGTCAATAGCGCTTGTGACGTGGTAAGGGTGAAAAGGACTTTACTTACTTGGAGATTCCAATCGAATCCTCCCACGTTCACGCCGCCGGAATCTCTCCAGTGATATTCCAGAGTGGTGTCGTCGATGACATCGATCACGGGACAGACCACCGTCGTTGGATCACGGGCGATCCGATCGAGAAGGGGCTCCAACCAGCCCTCGGTGCACTCGCAGTGGCTGTCCAAATACGTGAGGACAGGGGCCTTCGCTGCTGCCGCGCCGAGTAAACGGGCTCTAATAAGACCCTCACGTTTTTGCGCCCTAATGATCTGCACCTTCGGGTAGTTCATCATATAGTCTTCGAGCTGACGCTGGAGATGCGCTGTGAAACGATAAGTCCAATCGATGTAGAAAGGGTGAAGGAAATATTCATTCTTGGGCTCTTAAGGGAAGCACGTGATGATTCACAGGGAAATGAATGTATGTCAAGTTTTTTGAAAGTTAACCCTTCATGGCCACACCTTCTTAGAATCACAAATTGTTCTCGTGGGGTTCACTGCAGCCCGTGTCATGTTTGAGTTACCATTCGTATTTTTGAATTTTTTAACTTTTGAGTAATAATTATGCAATCCTTCTCTAATAGTCATTTTCTAGAAATGTAAATTTTATTTTTATATCGAGAACGTTCAAATTCACCGAATTTTTAAATTTTAATATTAAGCTGTGAAAATTTACAGAAATATTGGCAAAGAAAAAAGGTTGCCTGGTGTGCGATACATCCCCTGCGGCCAGGAAGGGATGAATGATATATGGTATGTTTGTGTTGAATTTAATAAATAACAATAAAATGTAGGGTGGAGGATAATTCTCGTTGTCAGTGTGTTTATATGTTTAATTTTTAATGAAAATATTGTACTATTTTCTAAGTGTGTTTAGTGGAGTTGGTAGTAGAATATTTTTGGAAATACATAACGAAATGTTACTGTTTGGATGGTTTTGTTCGCTGTATTTCAATTTTGACAATTTAACTAATTTTCCGTCTATAGGATGATTGAAATGTCAATCAAGTTTTTTGATTGAAATCCTCAGTTTGTATACCGTACTAGATTGAAATTATGAAGTCACCAGGGCGTGAAATGGACCAACAACGATTGTTTAGAGTTTTTGAAATCCATTGTGTATATGGGCCAAAGTAATTTCGTGCAAACTTTCGAGTTGCTTGGGACCATGATTTATAGTTAAGGGTCGCACAGGGCACAGCAATTAGTAGTCACTCATGATTTACTCTCCATTAGAATGGATCCATGAGTACCCTATTTGGTAAGCCTTTATCCAACGAGCTTAGTTTTAACAGTGGATGGACATAAAGGAATTTCAAGGATCAAGTTGTTTCATGTGAATATAATTATTACCTTTTTTATTCAAACGAGATTGTAAATGCAATTCTATTGTTCAGTTTTTTGTTTTCATTTTTTAATATTTCCACTGATCAACGTACTCTTCTCATTTTCCCACATTATTAATTTTCTGTTCAATGTAGACATCCGTATAAAAACGTATTGTGGAATAATTCAATAGAGCTTGTACGGGAAATATTTTAATTAAAAGTGAACGTCCCACCTTTGGATTAAAATATTAACGTTCCACGTTGCATCTCGTATCAGTTTCGGAATTTTATAATCCTGCCTCATGAAAGTATTAATTCCTCCTCCCATATCAAACATAATTATCTGTTTCAGACTTGAATAAATTTAAAAAAATATTAAATAAATATTTCAACGACTTTGTGAACTGTGCAACATCTTCCAAGACGGTGAACTCTTAATCCGTTATTGTAACCACTTGCAAATCTTCATTTTGCAGATGTAAAAAACTATTTGGTATTTTCACAGTAGAATTAAAAAATTAATAGTAACACCATTAAGCCCAACGTATCTTTTCATGAAAGCTCCCTGCGTTGTTCATTTTCCAGCTTCATAAATTTAACTATTCGACAAAAGAGCTCGATAAACAACTAAATACCGTGAAGTAAACGAACTGAATATTTCCACAGCACCGATAATTAAAATGAAAGTGGAGACTGCACGTGATCAGCGCACAAAGAACAATTTTCGGTGTAGGAAAATGATTAGAGAAATTCCTACAATGAATAACCTTTAATAAACTCCAACGTCACGAGTGTCGCCATAGTTGTATCGTATCCGCTACTCAAAATTCATTACAGTTTTCTGAGTTGATGCAACCTTTTTATTAATCGATACTCGACCCGTCGAACGGTTGAAATTATTTCTGAAACGTTAGCTTCGATGTTGTAAATGAAAACTGATCCCTGATACTGCCAGAATAATTATCATAAATGCCGCGTTACATCAATATTTCATTACGAGATATTCGCGTGGACTAGTAGGATTTTGCAATATCCTACAAAATTAATTGTGTCGACAACGAATGTGTATTCTACGAGGTTGAATAATAATTCGATATTGCCCCCGTTTTTCAATGTCTGGAATGTATTAATGAATAAATGTTAAACGATGATGCAATTTCCGTGAACGGTGATTAAGAATCTGCCAAGTGTGGCGCGCAGAAAGGAAAACAATATTGCGCGTGTCATATTGCACCTAAATGTAACAAAAGGATTCGTCGCTGCTATTCGAGGACAATAAATATTACACCACGAGACGGAGTTATATAAATGCAAAACAGATGCACGAATGTAGCGAGGTGCACAAAGAAAATTAATTTGGGGCAAGAATTTCTAATTTTACACAGCAACAAAAGCCGTTGATAAAAATACTGTTCCACTGGCGCTCATATTGCAGCACGAACAATATTGTCGCTGACAAGTAGAAATAAAAAAATTAACCAATTTAGAATTTTCTGTGCAGAGTAAAAAATGCGAACTTTATGTAGAAACAGTGAAAAACGAAGAATCGATTTTTAAAACATTTCACTCTCCATTACCACTCATATATTATAAAAAATCAATATTATTGCAGTTTAGAAGCATCTGGAGAAATAAAGAAAGAAATATGATACAACCCCCACTCGGGGGGTCATTCTACTTTGATCGGCCGAGAAATTAAGCTATTTTTAAAGACTTTTCTGAGTAAACACAATAGGTATGTAATGAAATGAAGCTTTTTGGAATTTATTAAGCAACACTTGAATTATACAAAAAAAATTTAAAATAATTTTTCTAATTTGTTTTAAACGTTTTTATATAGCGTCAATATGGCATCTCAAAAAAGAGGTATGTTCGTGGCGCTTGTGATTTTTCCACTCATGCTTATCTCAAACCAAAAATTTGAAAAAATTCTTAATCTGCATGAGTGTTGTTATCACCCGCACTTGAATTAAAAATTTTTGTCGAAAAACAAAGGAGAAAGCGGTGTTTGTCAAACTTTGTTTACAAACCTGCGCCACTGTGTTATTTTCAACAAAAATTCTTAATTGAGCTACGGGCGGTAGCGACACTCATACCTATTAAGAATCTTTCCGAATTTTTTGTTTCAGGAAAGCCTGAGTGGGGAAATCACCTGCGCCACAGAAATACCTCTCTTTTGAGGTGTCATATTGACGCTATAAAAAAATATTTAAAAGAAATTTATAAAATTAAAAAAAAAATTTGTATAATATAAGGGTACCTTAATAAATACGTAGGTGCCTTACAAGGTACTTTAATAAATACGTAGGTGCCTTACAAGGTACCTTAATAAATACGTAGGTGTCTTACAAGGTACCTTAATAAATACGTAGGTGTCTTACAAGGTACCTTAATAAATACGTAGGTGCCTTACAAGGTACCTTAATAAATACGTAGGTGCCTTACAAGATACTTTAATAAATACGTAGGTGCCTTACAAGGTACCTTGATAAATTTACTGAAAAAAGCTCTTTAAAAATAGTTTAATTTTTCGGCCAATCAAAGCAGAATGAACCCTCAAATATACCCGATATATCATAAAACCTCATCACGTGAACGCTTCAATTTAATTGTTCAACCCACCCCTATCCCCACAGGTTCTTTAACCCAAATATTTCAAATCACAGACACCCCATTCACACGATCGGAACAGTGAATCACGTCCTCCATCACTGAATGTTTAAACGAGTTCCGTTTAATCTTCCCCAGTATTCCTATCGCTTCGCAAGCTCACTTCATCCACCATCGCAGACCACGAAAGCCCAGATTACCATCTTCCCGCTGGCATTATTGCCTTGTAACCTGGTCTTCTCGCGGTGCCTCCCGATAACAAAGAAGACGCGTCCCTCGTTATTATTAATTAGACTGCCTTTATTACAACCGCGTTATCGCTCGACCGCAGGCGAAAGAAGGACAGGTGGCGCGAAGGAGGGGAGCGCAGCTTATTGTCTCGTTCCTATGATAAAACAATCAGCTGGCGGTGTAACGGAACACGCCGCGTGCTGTCTATGGGGGCTCGGTAACTATGTTTATGAGCCTCACTTCCGGCTGGCACGGGGGCTTATCTGGAGCTTTTAAGGGGGATTTCACGGGCTCTACGCTATATCGTTTCCACCACGTTGCGCTTCCCTAACCTCCTGTCAAGGGTTAATCTCGCCAGCCTTTCCGCCCGCGATTTTTATTTTCTTCACCCCCTCTGTTGCACGCGTGACTCTGGCTGGTTATCTGCCCGCTCCATCCGCCGGGGGATTAAATCCATCCGAACATCTTCGACGATAAGCGGGCTTTGTTTCCGACCGCCTCTTTCGACGAGTTACGAAATAATTTATGGAAACTTCGCAGCACTGTGGCGGCTCAGCTTTTGTGTCGATGTTTCTTAGGGGGTGAGATTGGGGAACCTTTTCTGTAATTGTAATTCTGTGACTCTGAGTTGTTTATGCTGTAGCTGGGGATGTCTTTGTACGCAGTCGTTCGTATTTGGAGTGTTTCTTAATTTTTTATGTGGATACTTAAGGGGCTACACCACCTTGGCGCTCGGAAAAATAGGTATAAAAATAAACTTTTTTTCGACGCTGCCATTAAGTATATAAAATGGTCTTTATTTTACACATATATATAGTAGTTTTATGAACAATTTACAATATTAACGATTAAAAAATAATACAAAATGGCGGAGATATAAGCCGATAAGTAGGATCCTCTTTTGAAAATCCTTGATGATGGTGTACTTGATTTCTCTGTTAGGCATCGTCTAAACCATAAAAAATCATTTTTTTTCTTATTTAAAAGGGTAATAGGTAAAATGTGACGTAGGGAAAATTTTTTTAAATTTTTTTTATAGAAATCACAGCTGTTTGAAAAAAAACTCGAATTTGCATCGAAATTTTGAGTTTAAAAAATTTATAACTTTCGAACATGGCACCCAATCACAAAAATCGTACGTCACATTTTAGCTATTACCCTTTTAAATAAGAAAAAATTTATTTTTTATGTTTTAGACGATGCCTAACAGAGAAATCAAGTACACCATCAGCAAGGATTTTCAAAAGAGGGTTCTACTTATCGGCTTATATCTCCGCCATTTTTTATTTCTTTTTAATCGTTAATATTGTAAATTGTTCATAAAAGTACTATATATATGTGTAAAATAAAGATCATTTTATATACTTAATGGCAGCGTCGAAAAAAAAGTTTATTTTTATACCTATTTTTCCGAGCGCCAAGGTGGTGTAACCCTTTAAGCGAACACATCCTATGGACTCTGGTATTTAGGTTTCGGAATGTTTTTAATACATTGGGATAATTATTAGGATACTGGATTGTGAAGTGTCTACTAATTTGCAGATTGTAATCTCGTTGCATCTCTTTTTTTTATTGATTTCTGTTTACTAGGTAATAGTTAGGGGGATTCCATGACTCTGAGTATGGCTTGGAATGTACGAAGATTCCCCTTGGGGGTAGAAGTTAACATTCATTACTAGACACTTTGCAGAATTAGAATTAATTAAAGCACAGAACTGCTACACTTACGTAGTGTGAATTTTGCAACACTGAAATTCCAGATGAATAATAAACCTTTTTAATACACATTTGAAAGTTTCTGCTGATCCAAAATTATATACTTCCAAATATGTATGGTCACACTGATTCAGTAACTAGAATAAGCAATATGTATAGCCAATAAATATTATGACAGCCTGGATTTGTTTAACCCTTCGTTGACACACCTCTTTTTTCGAACAACTTTCACATACCTGGGTGGCTCACACCCAGAGCAATTTTTAAACGACTGCCATTCCCATATAAAGAATCCAATCGTTATGAAAATAATCATGGGTCATCTTCAAAGTCTCTACAACGTATTCTAATAGTTGTTTTATTGAAATTTGATCACAGCTCTTGTGGAAAAATTCTAGATTACCATATGTCGAGAATAAACGAGGAAAATCTTCAAAAAATTGTAACTTCTACAAATTTCAATATTAGAAGCTAAGCATCTACATACTTGTTGTTCAAATATAATATTTTGAGGAAAAAATAGTTTATAAGTCGTCTTTGGAGAAAAGGTATTTATTTTGCATGTAGAAGGTACAGAACGCCAAAATCAGCTTACGGGTGGCTCACACCGAGAGTGTCAACGAAGGGTTAACTTAACTTTCACGACATTTAAATCTAAGTGTATAAGTATTGGTTGTACCCGTATATACAAATAAATAAATAAATAATTTCAATACTAACTCTTCACCCCTACGAGAACCAAACAAGACTTTCCTTTACTCGATTAGATCACAGTGAATCTGTGTTGCAGTAAGTATATTATCGAGTTCGCTGCGAAGCACCCCTAATCCTCAAACTTTTAATCTCCGAATTGTGATATCCAACAGAGTTCCAGCAGGCTAAGCCAGAAGCCCAAGGGAAGCAGGATTTTTCCCCTTTAATTCCATTTTGACCCGGATTCCGCCGTTCGATTCGCGAAACGACACTCGAGCTAGACGGCCAGCTTCGTGAAGCTCAATTGGACGCAAATCTCCTTGGAAAATAGTAGTCGGAGCCCGAGGGCCTCGAGACACGGGGCAAACAATTGAACGACACTCGAAGCTGCTCCGGCCGCGTTGAAAAGGACGCGTCAAACGCAGGGGAGTTTTTCTCCCGGGCCGAAGCGGGAGCACCGCGGAAAGGTATCAACGTCTCGCCCATCGTTGGCATGCATCAACCTGTCGGGATTTCCCGGGTACACGCGTCGGCGAGTGCTTTCCCTTCTATTCACGTTGACCCGATCGTTACGGGGCGCGCTGCCCTCGCGAGCGCGGGAGATGGATCGCGATTAATCGATCTATCGCGACGCTACGGAACACCGGCGGGATAACGAATCACCGTGCTGAATAGGGACACGCTTGCTCGATCGAACATGCACTGGTACGTAACAAACTGTGGTTTCTATTTAAGCTGCCACTCGACCCTTGCACGCCTCCTTCACGACGCACCAGAGCTTTTCCGCGAGTCGAAATGGCGGAAGCTTGTGACGCGCGATGCGATACGATCGGCGATTTAAAAGGAAACGATGAGTGTGGGTCGTGGTGGATTTTGAATCGAATTTGAATCAAAGGTTTGTGTAGGTTCAATGATTCGTGGAACTGTGTGGGAAGAATTGTTGGACTTTCGCTGAACGGAAAGGTTTTCGACTTTTGGAAGCCGGAAGCGTTTTGGGAATTCTGGGTAATTTAAGGAGTCTCGATACTTTGACGGAGAAATAATTATGAGAGGTTTCGGAATTTTTTAAAACAGAACTATTAACCGGTTAACTGGCACGGCTTCTTTTACTATTCGTGCCCAAACTGGCAACATCGAAAAATTAAGTGAATCACGCAAAATTTGGTATACACGGTTTTTTTGAGTCCCTGAATCGATTCCCAGGGGTTATTTTTTTCATCTGACACACCCAACCTCTAAAAAATAGGACTTATGGGTGAGTTTTTTTCAATTCTTTACTAAAACTTTTTTTTATTTAATAATTTTTTATATGTGAAGATTCCTTGTCTGTAATTCGATTGCAGCAGTTACTTTTTTTAATGCCACAGTACGAATAATTTATACAAATCCCAACAATTCGCTAGTCATTTTGGTTCGGCCATATTGAGTCTGTCGTATTGAAATTTAAAATTCCAATGCCAAATTCAGATTCAGCGACCCTAAAAACCCCTATATACAATTTTTCTAAATCCCAATAATATTTTAATATTTGGTAGCGGTTTTGGGTCGGCCATTTTGAGTCTACCATATTGAATTTGACAATTCCAATGCTGAATTCAGATTCAGCGACCCCAGAAACCATTACATACCAAGTTTCATTCAGATCGTTTGAAAATCAGAAAAGTTATTCCATTTCATCATATATGATACATAAGCAAAATGGGCCAGATTTTTTTTGGATCATATATGATATATTGCCAGTTAACCGGTTAAATATATTTATTTCTAGCTTCGTGGCTTTATTTATCAAATTGTAGAGAATATGACAAATTTTTTTGTTTGCAAAATATACTCGTTTTTGAGATACCATGGCAACCAATGCACATATGATTTTTGTAAGGCGCTCTGTTTGAATTTCTATAATTCAAATTTAATGCAAATTGTTTTTTCATATTCTCCACAGATTGATAAATAAAATCACGAAGTTTGAAATAAATATATTTAATAGTTTTGTTTTAAAAATTTCCAAAGTTCCAATGTCTTGAATAGTTTTAGTAGCCTCTGGTTTGAGAATCCTCAGTGCTATCGATATTCTTGGTAATCGTGGTGCATTGAGAATTCTCAACGCCCTCAGCAATTTTAGTCATCCACCTGTTTAAGGAACTGTCAGTATTCTCAGTAATCCCGATTCTTTCAGATCTCTGTTTCTAGTTTAGTCCGAGAACCCTTCGAATCCTCAGTTCCCTCATTAATCTTAGTACCCACAGGTGCCAATACTACCCTTATTACTCTGAGTAATAGCAGTGCTCTAAATATTTTCAGTAAAGAATACAGCCTCTTCTACTTACGCATGTCAGAATAATCATCGACCAAGATAATCTCCTGAATCAGGTGTTCCGGTGATTTGTCCAACACAGAATGAACAGTCCTCAACAATACTGACCAAGCCTCGTTGTGGAAGCAAATTATCACTGCCGTGGGGGGAAGATCCTTCAAGTACCTGTCAGGCTCTTTGCACCTGTAACAAAAACGAACACCGAAATTTGTAGAAAGATTCCTTTTATATCAAAAACTGCAATACAATTAATTCGTCTCTAAATAAAACCAAAGAGACAGTACCGTCTATTTTCTCAGAATATTATTCACTGTACCTCCCCCCCGAAATTAACCCTTCGTGGTTACACAGGGTGCATCGCACCCCAGGCAATTTTCAAGTTCAAATGTCTCGCCGTTATGAATTCAAAATGAATTTAGACCTGAATATTAAAATTTTAAAATTTAATAAATTTTAACAAAAATAATCGCTTTTTCCAAATCTATTATTTCAACTTCATATTTCATCGCATCAAATTTTACATTTCTAGAAAAAGACTACTACAGTATGATTGTACAAGTATCACGAATGTACCATTATCACTCAAAAGTTAAAAGATTTAAGAATAGCCAATTTGTGACTATAATGTGTGACCCTAACCCACATAGCAAAAGAAGAGCAACGCATTTTCTTTTGATAAAAAACCTATTCAATAAATTCAAACGGTCTCCAAATCGCTGGTGTAAATAAATATATACCAAACACGAGCAAAACCAACATCGATCGCGCTTCCATCCACCATTGTTCTCTGCGCAGCATCTCGAATAAATATTCCCATCGTCCATAAATTCGATTCGACGTCGTTAATACCTTAATCCCATCATCGACTGGAAGATACGGATTACGAGGAACAGATACCAGCGGAACGATAGGGGGCAAAATACGGTAATGCGATTAGAAACCACTATGTTGGTGGAATAAACGACCAGCAGGTGTACACACATTTCTAAGGTCCCTGTAGGCCACGATTCTCGAAGCCGTTCGATTCAGCGGCTACCGTATCTCCTAATAAAGCTAATGCAGATAATAAGCTCCGTAAACAATCAAGTTCTCGGTTCCAGAATCGTTACGTGCATCTGTGTGCTTGTTCGCTCGAACATTATAATAGAGATACCAAACCACATGGATTCCTTAGCTGAAACAGCATCATTCTGCTTCCTATACAACTTCACGACCTTTGTACTCGCCACATAAAATCGTTTCTTTTGCAGACGCTATTTAAATGCAATATTACAATGCTCATTCGGGAACATGGCAGATCTGAAAAATTCTGATTTCAATGAAAATCGGGCAAAACAAGGAGCAATTTATTTTTGCGGCAGAAATTCACTACTCTGGAGAGATGAAATCAGCGCCTTAAAGTTTTATCAGCGAGTGTTTTCGCTTTTTTAATATAATTATATTTTTCTTTTGGTAGCGTGATAGAGCATAAAGATTGAACAATTTTTATACTTAAAATTTTAAGGGGTAATGCCACGATGATAGGCCAAAAGTGGTAGGCTGACTTTGAAGGTGATTTTAAAGAAATTTATGGACTTTATTAAAAATGTAACATCAGGTTCTTAAGATTTATGTGAATAAGAACAAAAAATATTGAAAACTCTTTTTGTAATTAACAATTCTATAAGAAATTTTCTAGCAAAAAAAGAATTGTTTTCAAACGTTCGCCATTCCTTCAATAGTCAATTAAATCTTCGAAATCTTGGGTACTTCTCTACTACTTAGTGTGTTGATGACAAAACATTTTGTTATTTTGTTCTGAATCCAACAGTGTGGATGTGAAAAATTCCACCGCGAATTGAACCAGTGGAAAACACGTATCGGCTGACAATGAGTGGCAATTGGGCCACTGTTTTTTAATAAAAAATTCGAAAAAAAATGTATTCTTATTTATACATATCATGTTAAATTTTTAATAAAGTTCATAAATTTCTTTCAAATCACCTCCAAAGTTATCCCAACATTTCTGACTTATCATCGGGGCGTTACCCCTTTAGTTATACTAAATATAATAAAAGCAATATTAAAAAAAAGCGATAAATTTGGGGGTTGATTTCACTTTGTCAGAGTGAAATTCCACAGGAAAAGGCTCTTTGCATAGTCTAATTTGTCAGCATTCACAACGGAGTTTCATTAAAATAAGAATTTTCGGGTCGGGAATGTTCCCTTGTGAGTATGAAATTGAGTAATTGATGCCAGAGTACAGTGGGTGGCCAAATTATTATACTCAAACAAAAAGGTTTGATATTTTGTCAGTTTAAGCTATGGAATGGCTGTATCTCTGCGAAAAATGGTCGCAAAAAATATTTCGAAACGCATTTTAAGTTTCTAGTTTTTCAATCAAGGATTCAATTTTTTTTTATCCATTATAGTATCCACTAGGAAACGAAGTTTCAGAAATTTGTTCCTAGTTTGAATGTGCACGCGGGCCAAACAATTTTTTTCCGGTAAATGCAACGAAAAGCTCTAATAGAACAAACATTTCTCTTTAATTTCGTTTTTTTTTTTGCTTTTGTTGTATGATTCTGATTGCCTGAGTTATTTGCGATCAAATAAAAAAAGGTACTTTTCACTTTGAACGCCTATAACTTGCGAACTCATGATGGTAGACAAATTTTCACGAGTATTTTGGAAAGCTAAGAAAGTTTTCTTTCAGAACTTTTAGTTGCCAATTTACGATTGTTTTAAAATCGTATTAAATTTACTTTAAAATGATCCCAAAAATTGACAAAAATGTTTTGAGTTTAATATTTTGGCCACCCTCTGTCAAAGTTCATCTAATACATTTAAGTATGTCCTTCTGAAGTGTCTTTATTCACCAAGTTCACAATATTACCGTACATGCATAGCGTTGAACTTTGAACAAAACCGAGCTGGCTCTGTACCGTGAACACAGAAGAAGCACTGACACTCCCTATTTAATTAATTCGACAGACGCAACCGTTAATACAGTTGGCGATAACTCGTTAATCAAAGATCCCCTGTTCGGCGGACAAAAGCGGGAGGGCGCTGGTGACGTAAATGGGTAGTTGGCCAATTTTTAATTGCATCCGGTAGCACGTTAAAGTGAATCCCCGCTGGAAGTTCAGCTGCAAAGCATTCGACCTGGAAAAGCGTTTTACCGCGTGTAGCTTCGGCTGTCGCGTGCATTAAACGCGGAGACCATTTTTCGAGCGAGATTGCCTTTGCTGGGAATCAGTTTGCGGTTTATATTTACCTGTTTGCACGGAATCAACTGGGAGTCAGCTCGGTTTTGTGCCACGGCAGGGCCGCGGCGAACGAGTAGAAGGAAATGTGAAAGCAGCTTACACGGGCTTAGAGTGATTGTGCCTGAATGGCGAAGAACTTGCGCGCAATAGATACGACGGGTTGCGGTAGCGCAAAAAGGAAATGCCACCAGCTACACGTCAGTTTAATACCAAGCCGATTATCATGCGCGCCGTTTATCTTAAGAACTTGAATAACGTTTCAATTGTCTCGTGACGCAGATTTTAGAAAATTGGTATTTAAATCAAATTCAAACATTTATTCGTTATGTGTCGAATAAAATTAATTCTTTAACTTTTATTATTCGAAATTTTATTTGAATAGAAAATTGTACACATCTCTGCTTCGATACAAGTAGTTCTAAATAGTCATTAAACAATATCGTAGGTTTGATTTTGCAGTTGATTTCTTACGAATACTATTTTATGCAATCGAGCATTTGGAGAAGATAATTTGATTGTAAATTAGTTTAGGGAACAATATTGCATAGGAAGGTAATGGAATCTCCTAAAAGATTAGCGTTAGTTCAGGTGACTGGAAGGTAGTGTATTAAATTTTGTTAATAAATCACAGCACAGGTTGTTTGCAGAATTAATGGACACGTGTATGTCCGTCCGAAAGCTGATCAGACAGAGCGCCACATATTATGTAGTGATTTTCAGTAGTCATGCCCGTGCTAAGCCGGGCGCGCCGGCTGGCACTCTGTCTGACCGTAAATTCATAAATATGTACTACTGAAACGTAGATTCGCGGCATGGCGAGAAAACTTTCCGGTAGCCGCGAACTGCTGTCACTTGTCACGAAATTTGACCACGGATTTCATTATAATTGCAACGTTTAAAGCCCCTTGATACTTAACGTTCCGCGTTTCCATTTGTGCTCCAATTTTATTCGCGAACGTCCAGTTTCTACTCGGACATTCTGATGACTATGTACATACTTGAAACACGGGGAACGATATTAAAAATAACTGAATGTTGCTAAATGAAATATTCAGAAGCCATTAGCACGGTTATTTCGATGTAATTCATATTTAAGTTTCTCGCTTGAGGAAAGTCGTGGATGAAATTATTCTGCGGTGGTTGTTTGTATGAAAATGTTGTGGATAATGCTGATAATATTTTAACAGAATTTATGTTACATTTTGGGGGACTTTTACCTTAATTACTTCTGGCACTGTATATGGGTTTAAAAAGAATTAATCACTTGCAACGTCAAAGCTAACAGGGCACAAAACAGGTATGCCAGAAACAGAGAACACGAGTAACACTTTTTGATTCAAAGATAGAAGCACAATGTGCAGTTTATTAACACGCACTTGTTTTATTCTAATCCACTACAAAACTTTCCCAAAATTACATTACTACCCAAAACCCCTAACATTAATATTACATTACTACAGTTAAAATGAAAACTTCCATTTCAGATTCAGACTTCCAAAGCATCCAGATTTTCGGAAATCAACTTTCAAAACCAGAATCTTGACTCCTTCGAAAAACCCCAATTCCAAGGAACCCGCTTCATTCTCCCCTATTCCTATTAGGGCTGGGACTATTTGTCGAATTTTTCGGTATTCGAATACTTCAGTTGCTCAATTACTTGGCGAATATAATTCGAATATCCAAGTATTCGAATGCTATTCGAATATTAAATTATTCGAATGCTATTCGAATATTAAATTATTCGAATATTAAGTTATTCGAATATTAAATTATTCGAATATTAAATTATTCGAATATTAAATTATTCGAATATTAAGTTATTCGAATATTAAGTTATTCGAATATTAAATTATTCGAATAGTCCCAGCCCTAATTCCTATCACGTTGCAGTGCAAACCTACCAGCTTTAATACACAATTGCAGAGTCAAACTTCCTCGACAGTCTCACCAAAGAATCTCTTCTTTCTGACGACAGACCCCTTCAAGCTTTAATTTCCCACGATGCAGTGGAGAAAATCGCAAGAATTTCGCGGAAAATCTGGCACAAGGCCGAATGCATTTAATCAAGTGCAACGAGAAGAACGAGAACGTAACTACCAAAATGACAGATGACTAAAAATAGCTAAAAGAACGCTAAAAATAACAATGTAGATTTTGTGGTACATTTTGAGGTCAATTTCATTTTGGGTTCCTATTCGTAGAAGTTGATATCAAGCGATCGACAATGGTTGGACTGCTTAATTCACGAAAGAGGTCATCCATCGTCGTTGAAGGACTGTCGAGCAGACGCAATCTCCAAAGTTAGCAGGTATAAATGTTTTCCACGTCTTGTGACCCGCGACTGATTAAGTCGCCCATGGAATGAATAACCGGGTGACAATTGTCCGTAACGATGTCGGCTGCCTGGGTCGCTGTCTGCTAGCTGACATTAATAATTTAACGTCGCGAAGAAGTTGTGGCCAGACGACTGTTTCGAGTTCGGAAGACATACTGGTGTAAAAGTAGAACGTGCTCATCGAGCACTATTATTATTAATGCTGTGTATCTCGAAGGGGAGTATTTGACCCTTGGAAAAGGGAGATGAAAAGTAGTTTTCAGAAAAATATTTGACATGTATTTTTTGTTATCGCCAATCGGCTATATTGAAGGGGTGAAACCAGCCCCTAAAGGTAAGGGTCGATAACATATTTTCTGGGATATCTAAAAGAATTATTAGGCGCAGGATAATTTCTTTTTTGAAGTGTGAGTTTTTTAAAGACGAATTCAGCCCCCTGCGCAGTTTTTAAAAAATTTCAGAAAACGTTTTCGACTCTTGACTGCAGGGGGTCTTTTCATCCCTTTCACATGGACGATTGCTGTTAACCAAAAATACGTGTCAAATAATTTTCACTATTTTGCAAATCTGCAGAGACTCATCAAAATTATTGAATTTTAAATAAATTTATGTTTGATATATGCTAGAAAAATAATCGTAACGGTGGAGTAGAGTTTATTGCAGGGGATGCAGAAATTTTGTTTCACCCGTTTTCGGTAGAAAACTTACGTGTTACAAACTTTGGAGCTTTCAAAGGTGGAATTAGAAATTAGGTGTAACTTCGGAAAGAAGTTCGGAAAATTCATGATCTCGCCGAAGTTGCATTCAGTACATGTAGGGTGAACCTCGCTGCACCCAAGTTTTCAGGAAAAGCGCGCTCATAATGCAAAAGGACGGTGATCGAGGTACGTACACAAGGAGACTTGTCAGGATTCATTGTAGCTATCTGGTTAGTTAGAAAGCAAACATCAATGCAAATACAGGAGCCCTGAGGATCCCAGTTAGAAGCAATCAGGCTTTTTAAGTTAGTCACCCACACGTGCCGCAATCAGGCTTTGGTAACTAGTTAGTTTAGAAGCAATCAGGCTCCATCAGTTAGTCGTCCAAGTTTAAGTGTCAATCAGGTACACAGGGGAATCAATTGAACTGGCCAAGTTTGTTACCACTTGTTGCTGTTACATCGCCACTGTTATTGTTGCAATAAATCATAGTGGAGATCAATATTATCATTTGAAATTCAATTCTATCTCATCGAATACTATAGCATTTTATAAAATACAAAAGTACACAATATTAATTGAATTACAAACTTATGTTTCATCAAGTGTAGCTTTGATGGGTATTAAAATATTGTAGTTCCACAAAAACGGTCCCAAGGAATGAAATAATTTTCTTTAGAATGAACAATGCTTAAAAAATTGAAAGGATAGATTATTTTGCATATGGAAGCTTTCTTTGTCTATCAAATTCGTTATCAAAACCCTGTTGCGACCCAGAAAACCACAGCGAGCTGCGCATCGTGTAAAACGGTACAACGTCGAACATGCTCGCAACGAGCACATATTAATTAACGCGTTGCAAACTCTAACTACACGCTGATAAGTATCATGTTTGTCGGTTTCGTGGTTTCCACGTTCACGAATCGGAGCCAAAGAGTAGATCAAGTATCAGAAAACCCGCAGAGCTTTTAATCGCCATCGGGCGCCAACTAATTACGCGAAGCGTAATCATGGTGAAGTGTGATTTAATGTAACCGAACACTGTGTAATAATGTAAATGAGAGAACTTTGTTTCGCCTAAGGACTTTTTTACAGGAGACACTTTACGGCTTCTATCACGTTTTATCTTTTTTAAACGAGTACTTTCGGTGATAATTGAATATATTTGAAATACCAATGGTTCGTTGCAAAAGTATTTCGAGTAAAAAGATCGTAAAAGAACAATGCTGTGAACTTTATTTCTCTGCGTTTGTCGATCACATTGGGCGATCAACTTGCATTTGCAATCGAAACTATGGTATTAGTCAATTAAAAATGTAATATAAAATTATTTAATTTGGAAACCTCCAATTAAATCTGAATATAATTTATATCAAATTAATTACCTAATCTTTAATTTACAATTAAATCATTTTTCAATTTTTTGAATTTTTTCGTAATGGATTCATTAACACGAAACAGACATAAAGAGATGAACTAATAACTCAGTCAAGTAGTAACTACCCCGCCCCAAAAAATTGCTTTCGTTCAAAATAATAAAGATGCCAGACGCGTTATCAACGCGACAAACAGCAAATAAATGTTTCGATCTGATTCTATCTTCAGTGATAATTCATCAGAACCGACGTACTTTTGCCGACTTTAATCAATACGACTCAGTGAACTGGACCGACGCAATTAAAAAACAAATACTGAGCGAGATCATCTCTACAAATTTTGCTTGTTTTCATTACACTTTTTCTAACAAATCATGGTAAATATTTCTGAAATTGAAAATTCCACGCTTTAAAACTGCAGGGTAGAGTGTAACACCTAGTAGGATCGAAAAGATATTAAGGATTTGTGAGAAAATAAATGGAAAATAAGAAATAACATTTTTTTCAGGATCACGTTTTCGAGAACATAGATTTGCAATATTTGTCGAGTAGTTTTGCATAGAGACTTATACTGTTTTCGCTTGTACCGTGAATTACCCACACCTCACCACCTGTAGCCGATTATGTTTCACGAAATATGAAGCAAAAATGTGAAAACGCGGGAGATGAGATTTTTAAAAAACAATGAAACCCTGGGAAGCTCGTTCACGGTCGCTGGTATGATAATTTTTGCATACACGGGTCCAATTCAAGCGGCTCCCGACCCAGAGTAAACTTTCGTTAAAATTTACTAAATGAATCCCTGCGGCTGTTGTGCTCTGTCACGCGTACCATGATTGTCTCGTTACGAATTCGTTTGTGCCCGCGTGCCGCAACCGCAAACAAAAAGTAAATCCACGCGTAGGAAACTGGTTTAATTATAATACTTCGATAGGTAACTGAATCTCGTTGCACATGCAACGGTAGTCGCGTAGAGGGAACGTTGTAAAACAGAAGTTATTTATCACTGTTCCACTGACTTCGTATTAAACTACTTAGCTTCCTTTTCTGAAACAACAGTTTTTAATTAAAGTGAGTGACTGTGTTTTTAATAATGAAAAGTAATGAGCGTAAAAACCTGGGGTATTGTTATTTATTATAATTGAAATGCGATCCGTATTCATTCAACTGACGAACGAAAATACTGATTAAACGATAGTTAACGATGTTAGAAATTTTCAATGAGTTCGAGTAATCTACAGTTTCCTTTAATTACAAGCATGAAATTATTTTTGAAGCAAATACCACGCAATTTACAGAATAATTACTGTATCATTGAGTAGCTCTTGTCGAGGGCTTTCCAATGCTGTGCAGCAAGTGCAGCAAAATAATTCCACGTCATATCGATCAGTATTTGCAATCGAAGAGAAGAATTTTAATGACATTCAGATATTACAGAATCCACATGAAATTAAAGTGGGTTTAAGGCAGGATACCACCTTTGACAGCGATTTTTGGAGGCGTTTTTCATGAATTTTTTTGCATGCAAAGAATGCGCAGAAACAAAATCGGTTTTAGTCATTTATTAATGTAACTTTAATCTGTAATTACACATTTTTTGAAACTGAAAAAGTAAAAAATAATCTCTTGTAGGTGGTGCCAAAATAAATCCTTTGGAGAAACACCGTTAGACTGCGTGTCAAATTCTGCTCTGTACGTGGCTCTTAGAAAAAAACCAAAGAATGTTCCTATTAACAACAATATTTTTTTAATGCTATACGCAGGGATTTTACGAAATTTCGATTTTTAAGAAAATGGCAGTCATTTTAACAAAAAGGTCAATTTTTTAGGGCAAAAAAGTTTATAAAATTGTGCACCAAAAAAAAAATAACAACGCTACAGCAAAAGTCCTACGTACATCATTAGATTATACCACGGGGAAGAATTGTGAAAAGTTTCAACTCAATCCAATGAAAATTGTAAGAGTAATTTGACACGCAGTCTAACGGTGTTCCTCCATAGGAATTTATTTTGGCGCCACCTACAAGAGAGACTTTTTCAGGTTCAAAAAATGTGTAATTACAGATTAAAGTTACATTAATAAATGACTAAAACCGATTTTGTTTCTGCGCAGTCTTTAGATGCAAAAAAATTCATGAAAAACGCCTCCAAAAATCGCAGTCAAAGGTGGTATCCTGCCTTAAGTCAGCATTCTCCCAGTTTCAAATTTGTTAAAAAAATACAGGCCACCAAAGTTTACAATTTAAACCTCCTTTCACGTAAACAGAGGAGTCTAATGATGACTTAAACTCACCCTAATTTTGCACGAACTACATCATATTTAAATTTCATCGAAATCCCTCGAATCAAGTGCGAACAGTGATCAATTTGTCGTAGTATGGCTCAACACACTCTTTCGGAGTAAATCATTTGAAGAACTTATGATTCTGTCCTTGCCTTCTCACACCTTTTCCTAATTGGCAAGACGCGTCGAGAGTGGCAATTAGACGAAGTTCTTATACGGCGCGAACTAACGACGTGGCCCCAGGATGCCTCGGCCGCGAAGCGCGGGTGGCTTAAAGCTGAGAGGGGGATGATAGATTGTGTTTACCTGTAATGAGTAAACATCCCCGCGCTACTATCGCACGGTGGTAAATGCGGGGAGAATGCTTCGTGCCACTAACAAGCATACTCGTTTGCATTCAATTTCTGCGCGCAAACTCTCTTCAGTCGCGAGGAGCATTGACAGTGAATTTACACGGTCTCGCGCGAATAGATTTTTTTCAGCGACAAGCTTCTCGAATTTCGAGCTACGTTGGGTCACGAGGTATCCACAGATCGTTAGTCTCAATTGGGAAGCAATATTTTCGAAAGTATCGAAGTATCGAAATGAAGATTATTGATGCTTGATTGATTACGTCAGAGATATATGAAGTCAATTTTCTGAAATTTATAATTCTATTGTGCTTCAATAGTAGGTATTTCTACAGAGTATTTTTTATTTAAAACACATGGCATACCTATTCCTTTTAACGTATTTGTCAGAATATTTTCTATATTTTATAAAGGTACTTCATATCTTTTCTGTACAAAAGTACCTATGATCACTAGAATATTTATATTGCTACAAACAATTGGACACTTTATCTGTATTTCTGCATTATCATGTGTGCATATGTTTCCTGTCATTTTAAATTAGCAATATGCACTGTTATATTTAATGGGATTAATATTAAGCACGCTGAGATTTATTAATATTTACTTAGATGCAACAGTGATGAATCGTATTTCATTGTAATATTTCGGTTTCGTATTTAATTAAGTGATCGTCGACTGTGCTGTACATTACAAGTTTATATTTAATTATGAAAAAGGGTCATACGCTTTAGATAAAGTTTCATAGGGAATAATGTTAATAGGGACAACTCTACATCTTGAGGGACTTAGAATATACAAATTTTCTATTTCCGTGCTCCCCTCAATTTATTTCTCTCGTTTATTTCACCATCGCATTACGTACTCTAATGAACCAATAAATATCACCAAGAGCCCTAGGATACTTCTGGAGATAATTTTTGTAGAGCCTCCAGTTTTATTTTCAAAGCCCTGGTCCTCCCTCGAGGCAGCCATTTAAAACTTCGGAAAATATTCTTGGACGCTGCCGAGCAATACATCACGGTGAGCTTACTCTATAGTTAATTAACCTGGATAGAAAGTGTCTAACATTGAAATATTAGCCTGTCGATATTCCTACAGCTTCTTGCACCTTTAACACGATATATTCTTCTTCCATTAATGAAACCTTAGCGCCTTCATTACTTTAGCAGTCACATATTACGATTAAACGAAACGTTAGAATCTGTTACGCTGAATAAGTGCAAACTAATTGAGTGTTTGAACGACCATGGAATCGATACTGAGCAATTTAATTGCAAACTAGTGCTTCGCGGTTGGGCACGTTATTCTCGCGACTGTATAAAATAAATACAATTTGATGCTGTGAAGATTGCACCGGCCACAATCAATTTTGATTTAATCCATGCTTATGAATATTATGGGCGCACTATTATTGCCACGCATTTTAGGATAATTTAATTGAGATTGCACAGGAGTTGATTATGAATTTTAGTGGATGTTGTTGATAATACTTAAAAGAGAAAGATACTGCAAGTGAAAAAGCAATTTATCATTAATTAACGCAGTTACTACTAACTGTGATATGAAAGAAATATTGTATTCCCAACCATGAAGCAACGAAACGAAGAAAACAAACCTCTTCCAGCCCAAATTCATTTAAGAAATAAGCACGTATCTCTGTTTTCTCAAGGATTAAACGTTTACAGACCTACTACCTAGACAGAGATGGGCAAACAATTTATTTAAATATAACATTCGAGTAACGATTAAAGGTTAAACAAATTATTCAGCATGTGTCGAATAATGTTAACCCATGATTTAGTCGTGAAAGTTGAAAAATATATTCGACCCTGAAATTGAAACACTCAACGAATACAAAAATTAACTTTATTCGTCGAATAAATTCTCGTCGAATAAAAAAATTAACTTTATTCGCCAAATAATCTAAACTTAAAGTAACTTTTATTTGATCCGTTATTTAAATAATTTTATAATTAGTTAATGCCCAACTCTGTACCTAACTGCTCTACCTTCCCAGCTGAATCATAACGAATAAAACAACTGAAAAGTGAATCGATAAGTATACAAACTCCTAGGTAATCTAGTCTTCCCAAGTCTATCACGAGAAATCAAATTACACGACTGTAGAGTTACAACGTATAGTAGGAGAGTAAGGTATAGTTTGCTGTAGGTATACAGTGTAATAAGAGAGTAGGGTTTAATTGCTGTGTCGAGTATAGTAGTAGTGTAGGGTACAGTTGGTGTGTAGAGTATAGTAGTAGAACAAAGTACAGTTGATGTATAGAGTAGAGTATAGTTGCTATCTGTAGTGGAGTATAGTTCCTATGTATAGTAGAGATGTAGATATGATAGTAGAGTGTAATAATAGAGTAGGGTTTAATTGCTGTGTAGAGTATAGTAGTAGTGTAGGGTACAGTTGTTGTGTAGAGTATAGTAGCAGATCAGAGTACAGTTGATGTATAGAGTAGAGTATAGTTGTTATCTGTAGTGAAGTATAGTTTCTATCTATAGTGGAGTATAGTTCCTATGTATAGTAGAGATGTAGATATGATAGTAGAGTGTAATAATAGAGTAGGGTATAATTTCTGTGTAGAGTATAGTAGTAGTGTAGGGTACAGTTGTTGTGTAGAGTATAGTAGCAGATCAGAGTACAGTTGATGTATAGAGTAGAGTATAGTTTTTATCTGTAGTGAAGTACAGTTTCTATCTATAGTGGAGTATAGTTCCTATGTATAGTAGAGATGTAGATATGATAGTAGAGTGTAATAATAGAGTAGGGTATAATTTCTGTGTAGAGTATAGTAGCAGTGTGGGGTACTGTTGTTGTGTATAGTAGTAGAACAAAGTACAGTTGATGTATAGAGTAGAGTATAGTTTCTATCTATAGTGGAGTATAGTTTCTATCTATAGTGGAGTATCGTTCCTATGTATAGTAGAGATGTAGATATGATAGTAGAGTGTAATAATAGAGTTGGGTATAATTGCTGTGTAGAGTATAGTAGTAGTGTAGGGTCCAGTTGTTGCGTAGAGTATAGTAGTAGAACAGAGTACAGTATAGAGTAGAGTACATAGTTGCTATCTGTAGTAAAATATAGTTCCTACGTATAGTAGCGACGTATATATAGGATATAGTTCTAACACCTGTTAATGAAATTTAAACCCCACGAATCTACCCACAAATTCTAAATCGGTCCATCTATTGCTGTCAGATCGAGGGACATTCAAAGCTCTCGTTACAGAGTGCCCAAAACTGCCAGGGCCGCGGGGAACTAACATAATTATCGACATCCTTAGACAATGGTCCTCGTTAACTGCCGCGAAACTGTTAGTAGAGACAGTACATCGTTTGTCGAAGACGTTGCCAGCCTCCGTGGGAACCGAGTATTACTTCCTGTTTGGAAGAGATCCAAGTTCCCCGCCGCTTATTGGAGGACCCAGACTTCATCTCTGCCTCCCTTTCTGCCTTTCCCCGCCACTATCCTTCTCTTTTTCGCCCCTTTTTCGCGGCAGTCGCATCCACGTCTCCCTCGCGACATCGAACGGCCATCGAGATTGGACGATTTTCTGGAACCGCAGCAGATTTTCGACTAATGGACCCTGAGGAAGAGACACGCGACCGACACCGACGTGCCCTGCCTTCGTGCTCTCCCCTGTCACAGGAATCCTCCGACGAAGGAACTTGGAACACGATTCCGGGACAGAGAGACGTTTATGGGATCGGGGAGAATCTCGCCACGGGGCTGCAACATTCTTCTTTAATTCCTGCGATGGGTACCCTTCTTCCTCTCGGAATGGAGTTTCGAGCTAATAATGGAAGCTTGGTAGCTTCAATATTCTTACTCTCTTACGTTACAGAGAGATTGGCTGAACAGTTGTCCCATCTAAAGAGGGTTCTTCCATGTGTAATTATGCTATGGAACAATTTTCTATCTTCTTGAGAATCTGTTAATATCATACTATTAGCTTAGAAGCTCTATGCACCAGAATAACAATGCCTCCTCCGCTTCAGTTCCGAAACTATCTTCCCAACAAACTACTTTAGTAATTTATAGAATTTTGAAGAGGGTTTCCATCAAAATACCAACAACCCTATAAAACTCCACCCATTAGAGTCCTCCAAACCAGAGATTTAAAAATACAATCACCGAGCTTGCTCTTTAAAATCATTCAAATAAAATACTAATTCATCCAAGCGAGTAAAATAGAATCTTCTTAGATATACAGTATACGTTCATCCCACAAACACGCAACAAAAATTTATACGCGTGCGTAGCGTTACAGCGGTCCATTGCACCCTCCGTCCACCCTGTCCACCCCCTTCCACACCTCGCCACGAATTAATTGGTCTTGCCTCGTGATTAGTAGGTGCGACGGAATTACCGCGATGCCCAGCCGTGATTAATACCACGGCGCTGCCAACTTTCGCGCGGAAGATTAATAATGGGACGGAGGGTGGCGGGATAGGGACGAGCAGGACCATTAGAATAGGAGTTTTAATGCGGCGGCGAGGGTTTGTCCCTGGGCTGGCTTCCGCGGGACAAATTCCTATATTTTCGCGCGAGCAGATTTAGGTTTCACGGAACGTCAGACGCAGCAGTGACTGCGGACCCCGAGTCGAGTGTACCTCTGCCCGAAATTTTTGTCGGCTACCCCGTGAATCACGTTCCCTGGGGATTAACCCTTCAACGCCCCCGAAACTGGCGCGCGTCGACGAGTTTCGCTGGACGATATCTGGGAACATTTTCGGGGGGATTACGAATATAATAGTTGGCTAACTTGTTGGCAACTTTGTCCGAACTTCGTATTGTGTAGGAAGTTTCCACTGGGAACTTCTTAAGTATTTGTTTTTGCTCTGTCCTTAGCCTGTTAACTGGGGAATAAGAGTTTACTCGTGATTTTGTGATCTTCTGCGTTAAATGGGACGAGTTGATTCCTTTCGAAAGTTTAAACGTTTCGTTCATGCGAAAGGTGTGAATAATTGTAGACACTGGACCGTGCATTCTAATCAGTTAATTACACTGTAACTATATGTAAATACACAGTTTCAAGGGGATTGAAGGCATTTGGCGGGCAAATGCCTCATTTTGAAAGTTAAGGATGTTGAATTTTGTAGTATAAGGTAATTAGGTGGATGATGCCAAATTCTATATGAAAAGAATTCTTGCTTCTATTGGTTAACATTTAGGATTTGTTGATTTAGTAGTGTTCGTTTCATAGTACATGATTCGGGTAACAAATAAAGTTTGTTGATTTGATAGAAATATACAGGGGGTGGCCAAATTATTATGCTCAAAACATTTTCCCCAATTTTTGGGATTATTTTAAAATGAATTTAATACGAGTAAAAACAAATCTTAAATTTGCAACTAAAAGCTCTAAAAGGAAGGTTTCTTAGCTTTCTAAAATACTCTCAAAGTGAAAAGTACCTTTTTTGTTTTGATCATGAATAACTCGATCAATAATAATCATACAACAAACCCAAAAAAACGAAATTAAAGAGAAATATTTATTCTATAAGAGAGCTTTATTGGATTTACCGGAAAATAATTTGTTTGGCCCGCGCACACATTCCAACTAGGAAAAAAATTCTGAAACTTCGTTTTCTGGGCTTCATCTTGATGAAACAGTATCATAATGGATGAAAAAATGGAGTCCTTGATTCAAAAACTAGAAACTTCAAATGCCTTTTTTTTTAAATGTTTTTTGCGACCCTTTTTTCGCAGAGATACAGCCATTTCATCGCTTAAACTTACAAAATCTCAAACCTTTTTGTTTGAGTGTAATAATTTCGCCACCCACTGTATATATTAAATTATTTACAAATTCAATAAGAAACCTTAGGCATCTTCCCCTCAATCACCTTAAACGTTTTAAATATTATGTGGAATGTTAAATGTTTTCAGCATTATGTTTTGTATTAATTATAATTAATCAAAACCGCGACCATGGTCTACCAATTAACAGATAATATAGTTTCGCACGAACTAGAGTCAGCAACTTCTATATCACTGTTGCCTGCGCAACAGCAATAAACGCATAACTACGTAACTACCGCTAATTCCAAACCATCCACTAAATGCTCACAATAAATACCCAACTAGCAACCAGTTTCCACAATCACTCACTGGACAATCTATGTACATCTCTCACAGACATCCCCATTCGTCCCAACACAACACACCAACCCTTCCCAAAAAAAAACCCTCCAACAATTTCCCACCCTCCGTCCGTAAACCATCACCACCCCGTCGAGATTTATCTGCCGAAGAATTTATCGGTACCTGTGACCCCCGTCTTGCTTTCGATCTTTAATCCAGCGCCGCCCTCCCGTAGAACTTCCCCGTAATCCGATTCCGTTGCACGCGGCGCTCCGTACGTTTCCACAATAAAGCATTTCCCAGCGGGCATCGCTATGTCATTTATGCACTTCCGTTCGGTGGCTGCATTAAACCCGATCATGCATACGGCAGGAGAGGCAACGGTCGGCATGCGTGCACGGATTCCGCTGGTGGGCAGCGCGTTTAAGTGCGTCGATGAATTTCGCGCGGCGGCAGAGGGTTGCAATTCATCCCGCGAATTACGATCCGGTCGCTGTTTATGATTAATGCGATGTTTCTACCTGGGAGAGCACACGCATCGGCCGGCGATGGCATAATCCGTACGTTAATTAAACGATGCCTCGCGCTGGAAACGAAGCCGCAAGCTCCGCTCGGCGAGACGTCATCGGGCCGAGGAGCGAGCGTACGTTCTCTACGGCAAATTATTTACCGGCTCTCTCTCCACCCTCGCAGCACGTCATGCCGTCGGCTAATCGCTAGATACCGAGCCGTATAAATTGTATGGCTGGTATGCGTGTACTCTCCGCTCCATTATCCGCTGGACCGAACGTTCGGAGGGGTGTCTGGGGCGCTGAGCGAAGGGTGGCTCTTGGACGCGGGTTCTTCTGCGGATATTGTTGTTAGTGGGATATAACAGTGGTATTCAGTGTAGTGGGAGACGAGGGTATAGTTGTTGTGTTAAAGTGTGATAGGGGTGTAGGGCAGAGATTGCTGTTTGGAGTGTAATAGTTGAGTAGGGATTGAATTGGTGGGTAGAGTATAGTAGTAGGGTAGAGTAGAATAATTGCGGTGTTGTGTATTTATAGTGGTAGAGCAGAGTAGAGTTGTTGGGCAGAGTATAGTAGCTGTGCAGAGTAGAGTGGATATGTAGAGTACAGTATAGTTGCTGTGTGTGACAGTAGTAGAGTATAGTTGCCACGTGTAGTAGAGAATACTAGTAGAGTCCAGTTGTTGGGTAGAGTATAGTTGTAGAGCAGAGTACAGTGGATATGGAGAGTACCCTATAGTTGCTGTGTGTAGCAGTAGTAGAGTATAGTTATCACGTGTAGTAGAGTAGTAGAATATGGTTGCCACGTGTAGTAGAGAATACTAATAGAGTCCAGTTGTTGGGTAGATTATAGTTGTAGAGCAGAGTACAGTGGATATGGAGAGTACCCTATAGTTGCTGTGTGTGGCAGTAGTAGAGTATAATTGCCACGTGTAGTAGAGTAGTAGAATATAGTTGCCACGTGTAGTAGAGAATACTAGTAGAGTCCAGTTGTTGGGTAGAGTATATAGTTGTAGAGCAGAGTACAGTGGATATGGAGAGTACCCTATAGTTGCTGTGTGTGGCAGCAGTAGAGTATAGTTGTCACGTGTAGTAGAGTAGTAGAATATAGTTGCCACGTGTAGTAGAGAATACTAGTAGAGTCCAGTTGTTGGGTAGAGTATAGTTGTACAGCAGAGTACAGTGGATATGGAGAGTACCCTATAGTTGCTGTGTGTGGCAGTAGTAGAGTATAGTTGCCACGTGTAGTAGAGTAGTAGAATATAGTTGCCACGTGTAGTAGAGAATACTAGTAGAGTCCAGTTGTTGGGTAGAGTATAGTAGTGGAGCAGAGTATAGTGGATATGGAGAGTACCCTATAGTTGCTGTGTGTGGCAGTAGTAGAGTATAGTTGTCACGTGTAGTAGAGTAGTAGAATATAGTTGCCACGTGTAGTAGAGAATACTAGTAGAGTCCAGTTGTTGGGTAGAGTATAGTTGTACAGCAGAGTACAGTGGATATGGAGAGTACCCTATAGTTGCTGTGTGTGGCAGTAGTAGAGTATAGTTGCCACGTGTAGTAGAGTAGTAGAATATAGTTGCCACGTGTAGTAGAGAATACTAGTAGAGTCCAGTTGTTGGGTAGAGTATAGTAGTAGAGCAGAGTACAGTTGATATGAAGAGGAAATTGTAGTTGTTACGTGTAGTAGAGTATAGTTGTCACGTGCAGCAGAGTAGTAGAATATAGTTGCCACGTGTAGTAGAGAATACTAGTAGAGTCCAGTTGTTGGATAGAGTATAGTAGTAGAGCAGAGTACAGTGAATATGGAGAGTACACTATAGTTGTTACGTGTAGTAGAGTATAGTTGTCACGTGTAGCAGAGTAGTAGAATATGGTTGTCACATGTAGTAGAGAATACTAGTAGAGTCCAGTAAGGGTAGAGTATAGTAGCAGAGCAGAGCACAGTGCATATGTAGAGTACACTATAGTTGTTACGTGTAGTAGAGTAGTAGAGCAGTTATTATGTGCAGTAGAGTAGTAGAGTATAGTTATTATGTGTAGTAGAGTAGAGTAGATGTCCAATTACTGTCAGCGTCCCTATTACTGCCACTTTATTTATTTTACTTAATAAAAACGTAACGTATATAGAATAGTGAACTGAATAGAAAACTATAATAATAAGAAGAGCAGTCCCAATTTAATGATCAATTTTTACACCTTGCGTGTTCATTAAGTAAAATAAATATCGTGGCAGTAATAGGGACACTGGCAGTAATTGGGACATTTACCCTAGTAGAGTATAGTTGCTGTGTGTACTAGAGTTGTAGAGTAGGATATAGTTGTTATGTAAAGTATACTAGCAGAGCATGCTATAGTTTCTATGGAGAGTATAGTTGCTACGTATTCTGATACAATCGAATATGGAAACTTCTGAAGATTATCTGAAAGTTCTTCAAGATAGAAAGCGTAGAATTGTTTGATATTATAATCTGTGACACTTAGTTGAAGACAAGTAAATATTGCGAATGAAACTGCGAAGGAAAAGTGTCTCCTTCTACGTCTCCTATAATTATATTGTACTTCTGATTGGTCAGGAACACTAATTCAATAGTCGTCATGATGAAGTGTATAAGATAAAATGTATCGAGGAACACTCCAATACTGCTTGTGAGATTCGTGCAGCTATTGAAGTAACCATGTACGGAGTGTGATTCAGAGACAGGTGTTCGAACTTTAGAAGCGCATTCCACTCGACTCAAGGGTCAATAGACACCAGAAACTTAGATCTGGAAATACCTCCTTGCAGCTACTTCGGGATCGTTTTATACAATATAACACGCAACACTTAGCATCAAGCCTCTTATTGCTATTTCCGCTTTCAATTTCAAAAATACGAACCTAACAAGAAATACCAATATTTTTTATTTATAAAATGCAACGGTACACATATGAAACGCTTGGCAATGACTTCCATACTTATTTCCAAGGAACATCTTGTTTCTTCTATATTTTTTATTACATAATAAACAAAATTCTTAGTTATTTCTGGTGTTTTTACTTTAAAATAGCCCAGTTGCATTTTATATATAAAAGATATTGATATTTCTCATTAATTTCGTATCTTTGCGTTTACTTCCAAACTTCTTGCCTTATTCTAATCGTCGCTCTCTTAAAAATACTGAATACTCATTAAAAACCAAATATCTAAAGGACGTAAAATCCCTCTGACAGCAAGTGCCTTTCGCGCAGCGAAATTCAGTAGGTCGCCGTAATAAACGTGCGCGCCGATTTACGCAGATTGCGCCCCCAAGACGGGCGAGCCGAGGCCAAATTTCGCGAGGTGACGTTAAATTCGAACGGAAAATTGGCTGGCGCGTTACCAGGCCAGGCAAATAGGCGAGAAGCGGGTTAATACGCGACGCCAGGCGTCCAGGCTGCACCGGCTCGACCGCAGGCATAAAATTGCTTACGCCCGTTTGACTGGTGCCGGTGGCTTCTACATAGCGCCTCCACGTGCGCGACGCCGTGTCACGGGGCGATGAATTTTAAAGCCGAGCGTGGTCACATTTAAATTCCACCGGTTGCACGCGGCATCAGTCGCCTGCACCGGATCGTTTCGAATTAAAAGTTCCAAGTCAAACGTTCGCTTCCTGGCCGGGCTCGTAACTCCGCTCGCGAGAGGCAAATTTGCTGGCAATTTGCGATAATGGAAGAATTGCCGGGCAGTTATGGAGGATTTCAATGGTATCGCGTGGGGCTCGCTTCAAACACCGTGGAACCGAGATTATGCAAAACAGGTGGATTACACTTCGATGTGAGGAATGATTGTGTATTGTATAAGGTTAGGTTACCTAATGCTTTGGGTTTCTATCGCTGGTACTGTTAGCATAACGTGTGATAGTGTATTTTACGCTAAGGGTTGATGATGTTTGCAAGATTTGTTTGCTTGCTTTCTTTTTAGAGGGTAGGGTGAATTTTAGAGGATTAACTCTCCGTGATGATTCTTTTTGCCTCGATGTCTCTAAATAGTCTAGGCAATGGCGAAGGGGTTGTAAATCAAAGTCCGCGCAGTAATTAATTCCTCGGTAGATGGAAAAATAAATAACGCCAGTAGCATCCGGTGGCCGAATCGATACTTGCTTTTCCAAGTATCGCTTCGAACTGTCCGATGCAACGCGTTCTGAATCGAGATTAACGAAATAAAGGGTACGAAAATAATTCGAGGCGAAAGCGTGGCTATTGGCAAACCTACTGAATCTCGCGACTCCACTGGCATATTTATATGACACAAAAATATTTAACTGGCACTCTTCATGAAAGTCATTGAACATGTTTTAGAACAGAAGGCTGAATATCATACGCTGCCATGTAATTGTAAAATTCTCTGCTTCGTTCAGTACAAATTCCCAGTTTTATTTTAAGGGTAGAAGAAATAGAAACTCTGTGATATTCCTCTCTCAAAATGAAAATCTTTTCCCTCGCGGAAATCAAATTCAACCATTTTCACAAAATCCAAAACAAATACTTGAAACTGTCCTCTGAACAAAAATTAATCGATAATTTAGATTTCGTAATTTCAGAAAGTAAATATAATTTTCCACGTTTCTGTTATATTATATTTCTCAACAGAACAGTCGATGAACGTCGATATTAAACAGAAACGCATAAAAGCTAAAAATTCACGGGGGTTTCTGAAGCACGTATCACCTTCAGAGATTCATATTCACCGTTCGACATGTTTAATAAACACGACGAATACAGCGGAATCAATAAGAAATGGAGTGACGATGGCTTTATGAGAACTACGAATAACTCGGGTCTTTGTTATCGAAAACTTCGAAGCGAAATAGCAGTTGCTAGGGACTGCAAGGCTCGAACGTTTGCATCGCAATGCCTCTTCCACCCCGATGAAGATATAATAGGATTGGGGAGACGCGGGAAAAGGCGTTGACAGACTTTTTATTAGTTCTTGCTTGGGTACGTCTAAATGGCTACGATGATTATTCCGGAGTGACGCCCTGATTTTCACTCGACTCACCTGTTCTCCTGTTGTTTAACATCTTACTTGCGAGGATCAGCTAAAGACACCTTACCACGTGTTAGGATTTCCTCAACAATAATATAATCCCATTAAACACCAATCCTAAAGAATTATCAACTTGGAGGTTTAAATATCTGCAAACTAACACTTTCACGATTTCAATTTACAATCGCAGATAACCCTAAAAATTAAATCTCATTTCAATTTACCACCAATAAAACTCTACCATTAAAAGATTCCCAAATACACTTGTGAACGTTCTGAAGAATCAGCGAGCAGTTTGAAAATTTAGAAAGGATCAAGTGTAAGTTCGCGCCAAAACGTGCAACAGTTGAAGTGATAACGTGATTATTTTTCAAGCCAGGTTCCAGTCAATTTCCGCTCGAGTAAAATCGAGACAGGTTTGATGTGAATTGGCAGTGATTTCCTCTGCCGAGATTCCCCGAGAACTCGTAAGAATGGGTTCCGTGGAATCGTCGGAGAGTAAGCTGTATGGCTGGGATAAGAAGGGAGGGGAAGGATTTTCGGTTGCGTCACTTCCTGTTCCAGCAAATTCGCCGGCTACGTTTACCAGACTCAGCGGAATCGGTCGCGTGGACCGCATGCACGAGCGATCCGATCGGTAATGCGGGTAATGAAAGACGGTTTCCCTTTATCGGGGGTCGAACCGGAAGTTTCAATCTGGGATACGACCCGACGTTCGTCATGTTTGCTCAAGGACCCCGATCATCTTTTCCGTGCACGTACCCGTGAAATAAATGAAGAAGCAAATTTCTGGGGGGGCTATACTCGAATTTGATCAAGAGGAACATGAAAGGAAATTGCTCGCGATGGAATGAAATTTGTCGGTAAAATTCTCATGTCGCACTTATCTCTCAAAGTAATTCGGGAAATGTTGAATGCTACTGGGCGGATGAAGTTCAGTTAGAATTCTGGGGATGAAGATCTTATTCTTATATAGTTGAGGTTTCAAATAATCTGTGTTATTAAATGGTCCTTTTCCAAGGTATAGGATTTAGTTTTATTAAGATAAAAGGGAAATTCCTGTCAATACCATTTTGGTTTTCCAAATCGCAACAAATATAATAAATTTGTATTAAAAAAAGTAAAAAAACGGCTTCAATGATGCGCTAAAAAGGATAAAATAATTTTTTTTAAGTCGGTGCCAAAATAGAAACAAAATTCAATCGGATGGACGCTTGGAGTCCCACTAACTTTTTGCGCGCTCTAATTCATAGGCGTTAGTGTCGTAATGGACTATAATTAATAAATGTTTAGAAATAGATTTAATTTTGTTTCTATTTTGGCACCGAATTAAAAAAAATTATTTTATCCTTTTTAGCGCATCTTTGAACCAGTTTATTATTTTTTAATTTTTAGATACCTTTGTTTGAAGTCGGTTAAAAACATTTACAACGATACCAATTGGGGAACATAGTCCATATATCAACGAAATAATCATCCAAATCGGTCCACGCGTTTCACAGTTATGAGCGAACATACATATTTACATAATGAAAGATACGTGACGAATTGGGAACCTCCTTCTTTTGAAGTCGGTTAAAAAGGGTTTTATGTGTTTCAGTCATATACTTGCGCTCAGTTTAAGAGCAGTCTTTTATTTCTAACATTATGAATAATTTGCAGCATTGAACTAATATTACAAATACATAAATTGTAATGGTACTATTCCATATTTGGCTAATATCCCCATGACGTGATTATTATGCCATATTGTTAATGAATTTTAAAAGATGAACGATAAGAAAACACCATAATTTAATGTGTGGATACAGGAGAGTCTGAAGAATAGTCAAGCGACACCAATATGACTACTTAGCAAAATCTAGTATCATAGATTATCCACTATGAAAAATGCTACTGTTTAACTACCACTATATAAGACACTTCGAATATTAAAAGTGCTACATAAGATCAGGTGTATAATTTTGGGCCTGAAAGTTGATAACATGTGTCTCGTTCCATTGGACTTTCAAAATATACTACGTACTCGAAAAAAATTACAAAATTTGAATCAAATATATTACTGCTATTGGGATCAAGTTCAATTAAACCAGCTGTAATATTTTCGCTGAATGTAGCAATGTCACAAGGAGCTAACACCTTACTCAAACTAATAAGTAAGCAGTATCCAATAGGGCGGAGCGGCAAATTTAAACTTGAATTTTCAATTGGCCTGGGTGCGGGATAGTTGTCTTTTGATTAACCAAACACAACTGTAAACAAATTTTGGAAAAATACTCATGTGTGCAGGTTCCTTTTTCTCCTAAAAATGATTATATAATCATACTATATATGCGAAAATTTAAATTTGAATTCTCAGTTGACCTGGGTGCAGGATAGTTGTCTTTTGATTAACCAAACACAACTGTAAACAAATTTTGGAAAAATACAGGTTCCTTATTCTCCTAAAAATGATTATATGATCATTTTTAGGAGAAAAAGGAACCTGCAGACGTGAATATTTTCCCAAATTTTTTTTACAGTTGTGTTTGGTTAATCCAAAGACAATTATCCCGTACCCAGGTCAGCTGAAAATTCAAATTTAAATTTTCGCCTATATAGTTTCGCTCCGCCGCAGTATCCAATTAGTACAATTTTTTCCAAGAAAGAAATTGCCTCACAGTGACTGTCAGATCCATCACATGTCGTCCAAATTCGAGATTCCGTTTCAAACGCATATCGAACTACGAATATTAAACAACCCTTTCCACCACGGAGTCCCAAATTTAGCCGCCTAAAAGCTTCCGCTAATTATCTCCTTACCCAAGCAGTGACGTTAAAACCTGCAATACAACCGAAACAAAAATACAGTAACAAAACGTATCCCAGGGCGAGTCAGGAACCCGGAGCTCTCACTTGGGACCCGCGTCCCTCGCTTTCCGAAGCCCGTAAAATATAAAGCAGCATTCGCAGAGAAAACGCGACCGAGCGAAACCCAATAAAAGCGGTAAAAATAACTATCAGCTGCGCTGGGGGGCGCGCGCACGCGATTCGCGCGCCTAGACACTTCGCGCGGAGTGGTTCGGTGGAATTTCAAGCACGTACCGGATGGAAAAACCGCAGATTTTTGTCTGTCGCGACAAAGGCAAAGAGAACAATAGGACGACAGAGAAAAAAAGAGGAGGAAAGAATAAAACCAGTACGATCGATAGAATACATTTTTTTTTCAATTCGCCGCCAATGGAACCGGCGTCAAAAGGAATCAAAAATATCGTTACCCTTTGAACGTTGTACTTGTTACGAAGGGACACCTTTGAGCAAGCCGCCTGCTACCTCTATTATCATATCGATGTCTCCTAATCTTTTGATCTCCGTCTCCCCGCGGATCGGCCCAATGAGAATTCCTGACGCTGGAGCTGCGAGGACTCCGCGATTTCTCAGCTTTCAGCTGACGCGCGTAAAGGAAGTGTTTGCGGAGTGGCGCGTAAAACTGTTTCTATGCGGCCGGGTTAGCGTATTAAGTTTGAACGAACGCTAACGAACTTGCCGTATCGCCGGAGCGCGGTTGGCGGGGTTAAAAGCTCGCGTGGCAGTCGCGAATGCGGCGGAAACGGGACGAAAGCCGCTCCAGGTCGTTAAGCGAGGGTTGCTCGCGAACAATCGGGGCTCAGGCTTGAAAACGCCGGTGGGATGACGAGAGGATGATGCCGGAGGATGAGTGGGCTCGTTGAAAGGTGATCGACGATCAGATTACGTTTGCGCGCCGAGTCGATTGGCTCTTGTTCGAGGGCGACCGAAGACCGACGCCAATCGGCTGAATCGCGGGAAATTGACGGAGGCTGAGAGATTAGAGGGTTAACGCGGGCTTAATTTGCGGAAGTTTTGATTCCAGCGAATGTTTGTTTGAGGATGTAGAAGGGATGAGTTACTGTCTACGCTGGGGGATAACTGCCACGCGAATGCGATGGCGGGTGTGTGCGGTGGTTTGAGGGTGACGGTAATTGAGAGTTGTTTGAGTGGTGCGTTACGTAGGAGGAGGAAGAATCGGTGGATTTGAGTGGATAAGCTGTTCAGATTGGAATAAAAGTCTTGTAGGTACTGTGAGTACGACGTGTATGCTTAATGGCTGTCAGTTGTAATTAATACTGCGGATGTTCATGTACAGTGAGCAAAAAAAGTATTGGCACAGTTTTTAAAATCGCATAACTTTTTTAGAATTGGTCCAAACGATATGAGTTTTTTTTAGAATGTAGAAGGATTAGTTTGCTAAGTGACGTATTTCGTAGTTTTGAAAAAAAATTCAATTTGTCGGAATAGCAAACAAAATAATAAAGGCCGTTTTTTCAACTTCTTTTTCTGAGCCTGTAACGAAAATTCAAAAATCCCGTTTATAGATTTAAGTAAGCTGTATACATGCTGAAAATTTCATCAAAATCGGTTAACGGTGCTCTGAGTTACAAACGTTTAATGATCGCACAATAAGTTCGAAAATTGCGAAATTCCCGAAATCAAGCGATTTTCGACCTTATTGTGCGATCATTAAACGTTTGTAACTCAGAGCACCGTTAACCGATTTTGATGAAATTTTCAGCATGTATACAGCTTACTTAAATCTACAAACGGGTTTTTTGAATTTTCGCTACAGGCTCCGAAAAAAAAGTTGAAAAAACGGCCTTTACTATTTTTTTTTGCTATTCCGACAAATTGAATTTTTTTCAAAACTACGAAATACGTCACTTAGCAAACTAATCCTTCTACATTCTAAAAAAAACTCATGTCGTTTGGACCAATTCTAAAAAAGTTATGCGATTTTAAAAAGTGTGCCAATACTTTTTTTACTCACTGTAAATGCATATTTGTAGACTGCGGATGTTTATGGAGATTTATATTTTGTAGGAAAGGGCTGAACAAGTGAAAGTTTGGTAGAAATGTGTTTCGGCGTTAGAGGGTTTTCAAAATGTATTTTTTATTTTAATAAATGTTATGTTTATTTATATTTCGGCTTGTGCGGAATTTACTTAGCTCGAGTATAGTAGCGGCTATGATAATAACACTATATTATAGTGAATATTATATCATAAAACACTATATTATAGTGTATACTATATCATAAAACACTATATTATAGTGTATACTATATCATAAAACACTATATTATAGTGTATACTATATCATAAAACACTATATTATAGTGTATTCGATTTTCTTACAATAGGAAGGTCGTAATTATCGTAATAAATATCATAGGAAGCAGAAACCTGGACAGTAATTTGTTTTGTCATTAGAGAAATCTAAAATTATATTTTTTATTTTGCATATTATGCATATTGCGTAATGCATATTCTTTGTATATTATGTGCACATTTTTTGCATATTTCGTGCATATTTCTCGTATGTTTCGTGGATACGCGGGTGACTTTGTATGTATTACGTGTTGAATATAGGCACAAAACAATTGACAAATGTCGATGGCGGAGTGAAAAAAACTATTGTCATATGCTGCAATTTGAACTATAATACTTAAATAAAATGATAAACCGATGTATGCCTTAGAGATAGTTCTGTGTAAAACATTGTTAGCTATAATTAACAATTTTCAAGAAATATTAAAGGTTTCAACTTTGGATGACTCGCTTTATATTTTACATATATGTTGCATATTACGACATATTATACGAGCATAAACATTCGCAGGCTATTAATTAAGCATTGATAATTAATTAATTGATCGCTCTAAGCAAATTTCTTCACTATGTATCTCTGCCCTCCTTAATTAAAATGTCCAATCTAGCATTTTTTCATTTTTCAAGATATGCTGAAATATATAAAGTTCCACGCGTTTTTCACGTTTTACGCAAAGTTAGAAAAGCCTAGTTTTGTGGTTTTGGATTAAAAAAATTGTCAGGGATTCCATTTTTCAACTCCTTGGGGATGTTCTTTTTTTCTAAAAATTTGATAAACTACAGTTTTCTCGGTTGTTCCGAAATGCTAGCTAGAACATTTTAACTAAGCAGGGCAGATCCGATCAGATAAAAAATTCTTCTTTTGCACGGTGCTAGTTTTCATATTCGACAGTCGAAGACTTCTGTACCCAGATTTGCGCGAGAATATATAAAATAAAACAGTGGCGAGGCAGTGAGAAAGTACGATAGAATTAATTTCGACCGCGATTTTCACCACGGTTGCTGTCTAAAAACGAGCTCAATTTCTGGATTCTCTTGCTCCTTTATTAAATAAACCAGCAGTTCCATTCAAAATTCTTCATTCCCCTCGAGATTACGCGATTCCGATAAACCTCTTTCACTTCATCGTAGAATGCAAGACCTCCGTCACGCATATACGACGCTAATCTACCGCGAGAATCGCATCATCGAACGTATTTCAGCGCGAAGGCAACACCTACCGCAGCAATTCTTCCACCCCTGCACAAACATAACTCCCAGACCAAGTGCCTCCTGCAACCTATTCCCACGCAAATCGCAACGCTCAATTCATATTTCGTTCTTTCCTAACGCACTCGTATTCTTAAATGGCTTCTCACCGTTTGCGTTAAATAAACAAAACTGAATACTTCGATACCGAAGCTTGTTCCACCCCCAGTGTAATTAAACTACCCCACTGTAATAAAACCCCTCGCAAAAAATTCCCAAGCGGGCTTAATTATTCGATTCGGGTAGCCGACAAACTTCCCTCGATATCAAAATCCCATCGGAAGTGAAACGTAGCCACGCGTCGATACCAAAAGGTGCCACAGAACTCGAAGAAGCCCAGCGTTTTCCGTGCCCCGTCCAAGGGAAACTTTCGTCCCGCGGTCCGTTCCAATCCAATTTGCAAATTGCAAAACTTGCAAGGATCGTGCGAGGTGGAAACGGGGTCACGTATCGAGTGCTCCCCATCCGCTACACTCGCTGGGAGAGGGATGAAGCGGGGGATGAACAGACAGAGGGGCGGTACTGAATTAACGGCTGCGGTCGGCAAACTGCGCGTTGCAACGTTCAAGAGGGACCGTCGAAGAGGGTCCTGGTAACCGATACCAAGTGTCGTTGACCGTATTCTGATAATCCACCGGTTCGAACCGCCCCTCTTCTCTTTTTTCACCCCGCGCACGCGGTTTCCTGTCCGCGACCACCTGTGCGCACCCCTTCCGCGTTCTACCCCTTTGACCGATCGCCGCCGCGGAAAATCTGACCCGCGTGAGGGGCGCCGATACCAATTCGTGAAACTGATATTTTGTTCTTTGTGAGCGATGTAATTCGATCACCGATCCGATGGCGCGAGGCGCTTCGATGCGCGGCTGAAAATCCTGCGTTCGATGGATTTTATTCTGTCAACCGTCGTGTCGATGATCGCGATTTTATTATTTCCAGGTTGGTGCGGTCGCGAATGCGGAATATGAATTTCTGGCTCCCGTGGAAATTTTTGCTCAGCTTAGTTTATTAGTTTTAGTTCAGCTTAGTTTAGTTTAGCTTGAATTTTGTTTTAACTTAGTTTTTAGGTTAGTTTTTAGGCCTAATAGCAGCTATAATTGGGCCTCGCCTTTTTTACCATCTGATGTAACCAAATTGAGGTAATCAAGATGGAAAGTAGAAAATAAAAAATAAATAAATATTCGCTTTGGTGAACTTCTTTTGTGGTACAGGGATTTAATAGTTGCATTAGATCACTGTAATCTTGTTATTTTGAGATTTACTTCTGTAATAGATGCGGAATGGTGTAGTGGTCCTTTTTTATCGTGAAATTTCCAGGTTAACAACATACAATATTACATATTTTTTTATATAATATTGCAAACTCGATCGGAGAATAAACTAAACATCTCATCACACTTCACGCTACTGTCTCCTACCAAGATTAGATACTAATAATACTAAACGCGCGCGATACACACAGGCACCGCAAAAGAAAACGCGCCTAAAAGCAGGGAGTTTAAACCGGTATGAGTTTAATACCGGTATTACGTCAACGAAGCTATACAGAAACCGATATCGTACCAAAACAGATGAGTACCGAAACCGTTATAGAACCGAAATAGGTGAATACCGAAATCGTTAAAAGTTATTTATAAATTTCGACTGTATTAATTAATATATATGCTTTCGGCGCACTGATTCGGTCAGTTTTAACCACTAAAAACTAGCTATTTTGCAATAATTAATTATAAAATCTTTCAACGTTTCGATCTTAGTTTAGATCATCTTCAGGAAAGTTTAGAAAGAATATAAGATACTGCTTTCCTGAAGATGATCTAAACTAAGATCGAAACGTTGAAAGATTTTATAATTAATTATTGCAAAATAGCTAGTTTTTAGTGGTTAAAACTGACCGAATCAGTGCGCCGAAAGCATATATAGAAATCGTTAAAGTACCGAAACCGAAATAAATACCGGTATTTCTCCGGTTCTTCTTTCGGTGACATAATAGATTAAAGTACCTAATATCTTCATAACCCTTATTAATTCGAGCTGTAAATTTTTGCATAAAAATACCAATATATTAGTCTACCTTTAGCGTATAGATTCTTGTCTCATAATATTTTGATAACTGTAATAAAATCCGGAAACCGAAACAATTACCGATAAATATAGGTAAATATACCGGTATTTGCATATATCGGTATGGCGTCATACCGGTATTTGCGTATTTCGGTTTCTATAAAGCTTTTGGAGATGGAACCGAAAAATACCGGTATCATACCGGTATCATACCGGTATTTTCAGTTTCGGCAGAAGTCCCTGCCTGAAAGTCCTAAAAAATATGAGATAAATTTTTAAGCAACCCAAATTTGTATAAGCAGAACTAACTAGGAAATAACTAAGCTCATATTGCATAGAGGTTCTCATTTAATTTCCAATCCTCGTTCTTTTTCTTCGCAATCAATTCGAAAAAAGTATTTTTGGAAACGCAGCAAATATTTATCGCCCACATGAGAAAAACACCACCTCGCTTTCCATCAAAAGAAGCGCCGTACAAACACAGCCACAGAGGGCAGCACGATCGACCCGCCGCCATTCCATCGGCAGAATTTCGTTTTCAATTCCCAACTTCCACTTATAACGAGCTCCCCATTGATTCGTTTCGGACGTCCGAAAATCAGCCGGCGAGCTTCGATTGCTGCCCGCAATCATACCTAACTGTCGCCGGGTGCTCAAAGAAAATTGCATGAAAGCTCGACAGCCACCAAAACGGATAGTACGGTGGTCCGAAGCTTCCGCTCGGACAAACGCGAGGGAAGGCAGCGGCAAAGCCGATTGCCGCTCGGCGAGTGAATTTTTTATTTAACCCGCACGAAGAGGGCCGCGGCAGATGGGTCTCTCTGTTTTCGAATGCGTCAACCTGCCAGGGAATAATTCAGTCGCGGTGAAATCTGAAATTGGACGCGCGACGGCGGCCAGGCGGGGAGGGTAACGCGGATCGGCCGCGAGCGGCGAAAAAGGAAGGCGAGGAGTAATACATAAATACCGATAGAAGCCAGAGGGCTCGTGGAAACGACAGTCACTTCGAGGTTAATCCGGGAACAGTGGAAACCTTTGCTGTCGCCGCGGAGTTTTTCTTTGCGCTTTGGGACGTCGCCTCGCGGCTTCTTTCCGCCCTCGAATCGCTCCTCCGCAGAATCCTCTCGCCGGCGAGATTAATATCTTTAACTCGGCGAAAAAACTTCCGCGAATATTCCGTGCTCCAACTTGATCCCATAAAAGGAAACTTAACCCCTATCTTCTCCGCCATACTCTTTGTCTTCACTGACTAACGCGCTGAATTATGAAGGAAAATGTTCTATTTTAAACTGCCCCAGATACTGCATGCGAAGGCGGGATGATCGTGGTAAAATAATCCTACGAATTTGGTTCTGATCTTCAGATTCGGAGACTGAGTTTTTTTTCGAAGTGAAATTAGACGAAAAAATCTGCCCAATCTGCGGAATAAATCCCACCAAGCTAAATTTTGGTATGAACCTTTATTTGGTCGTTTTAAACAATATGTCAAAAGTCCCCATCGATCCGACTGCCGCTAAAAATTTTACAGGGGGTTGAAAAAGAAACTGTTTTTCACGAATATCTTGTTATCTAGCGGTATTGCGACAAAAATAGTTATTATACAATTTATAGCTTAGGAAATTCTCTACCAAAAAGGTCCTATGAGTTTTCTTCGTAGGAGTAACCATTTCCTGGTATGTCGGGTCACCAAGTTTCAACCCCCATACATTTAACAAGGAAAGATCCCGAACCCTGAAGATTCATAAAATTATGAAACTCTGTAAATATGTGGGGGAAGTCCTCCTGAGTACAACGCAACTTCGTTTGCTGCCCAAATTCACTCCATAAGGGTGCAATTGACCCCTGAATTTTTTTTTATTTTGTATTATTACTCGCGAACAGTAGAATATAGAAAAAAAGTGTTCAGGAAAAAGTTACTTCTTTTAATTAGGACTATCATTTGGTAAGTTATGGTACTTACAGTTCTTACGGTTCGCGAGTTATAACACAAAATCGAAAAAAACGAATTTTCAGGGGTCAATCCTCGTGGAGAGAAATTACACAAAAGAAAATTAGAATTTCGAACAGCGATGAGACTTTCGAAAAACATTTTCACCCTTCCCTTCGTGTGTAACCTCGCAAATTTCGAGAAGTACAACAGATAAATTTGTGATCTCGATAAGGATATTTGAAATCGTTTTTCAGGCGAAAAAAAGGCAGTGGAAGAGAAACAGGGCCACGATATATAACCGTCGGGGTGTGTGTGCGTACGTGGCGCGCAAAACTATCGATTCCCGAAGAGAAAATGAAACGCTTCGCCGTGGCGAGGTGCGTAGCGGAATTGAACCTATCGATATCCTCGGGAAAAAGTGGAGTCCTATGACCGCAAACATCACTCGGGTTCCGCCTATAGTCAGGACGAGAGTAACGATTTTTTTTTTGAAAAAGTAGAAATCCATACAAGCGCACAGAACGCGTGTGTACCTCGTATAGAGCTGTCGATATTCCAGAGAGGACAAGAGGACCAGACGAACTGCATTGTAAAAGTTGAAGGAATGATCACAGTTCAACAATCCCAAAATTAAAATAGTTTACAATCAGGGATCGAAAAAGTTCTCGAACCCTCGTTTTTAAAAAAAATTCTGTTAGAACTTATAGGTTTTGTTTAAAAAAATATCTGTTTCTGTGGAATTTTTATTGAAAAAAATGTTACCTTTAGGAACTTCTTTAAAAAGTGTTCTCATGGAATAGATATTTTAGAACCTATATAATAAAAGTTCAATGGAAACAAGTTACATTAGAACATTTATTAAAAAAGTTTTCATAAGATAAAGAAAAGTACTAAACTATTAGGTACTAGTTTTATTTAACAATATAATATCATATTCTTCATATGTTTATTTAATAAAAGGTATGAAAATCATAACATTAGAAATATCTACGTAGGTAAGTATTACAAATAAATAACACATTCAGAATATCAATTTAACTGTAATAATTATTTAATATTGTTGTAGTACTATCCATTGAATAGTATTCAGTATTTGTTACAACGATTGAGAACTTTTTTAATATTGGTGAACAAAATATCTGTTCCTGTTATAGAAAATTTTTTATTTTTATATTTTATAAGTTCCATTCCAACTAGAACCTTTATTTTTAAGAACTTATATTTTATCGGTTCTTCTGGGAACTTATAATGTGAGAACATTTCTAAAAAAAGTTCCGCGGTCCATGTTTTAAATGGAACCTATTGAAAAGTACCAGAACTTTTTCGATCCCTGGTTTACATAACAAAAATACTGAGTGCATATTTTTGGTTTTAATCTACGAAGAGGCGTGTGTCTACTTATCACCTCTTCCTACAACTGAAGATTCTGCTCTACTGTTCATTATTATTGTCAGAGAGTTCTACTATCGTAGTCCATAAAAATAATAGATCATTAAATAACTGTGAGCCTGTGTTCACCCCCGCCAATCATCATGTTTCAAATTACAGTGAATCGCAGTAATCAAGCAGTCCTTTAACCTGTATTTGGCCCGTTCCAACTGCAAATTGAGTTCTCCGGTGTCTACGTCTCTGTACCCGCACTCCAGCTTGCCCTTTTATCTCGAAGAATCGTGTCGGGGGCGGGAATCGAAGTGCTTTAGATCGGATTCCAACGAAAACCCATCTTAAAGCCATTACCAAAGTTCAGGAACAATTCTAAGCCCCGAGCTTGCTTGGTAGAATGTAAAGTGACGATTAAAATCGAGTTCAGAAAAGGTAGGAAAGATGAAGGGGGTCCGAGAGACGATGAGGTATCGAGTTCAGAAGGGAAGATAATTCAGAGGTTAAATGAACTATGCAAATAGCAATCGGATGGAAGCTAATCTCGCCGAGCAATGCACCGAGTAATTCATAAATAAGATGAAATTTCTGCTCGTTTTGTAATCTTTCCTGTTTCCACAGTTTCTACAGTTTCTCTTCCCTGGTGTTTCGAGCTGTTTGGAGTTGAAATCCCTAACCCTTACCCTCCCTCTTGCTAGTCTGTGTCAACTATAGTTCTTCGGAGATTCAGAATGTGAAAGAAGGTGTAGGCGTAGTGAAGCTTTCTCAGAATTTGTATTTTTGTTACGAATTAAATATTTACGACTGTTACAGAATATCGATTCAAACGAAAAAAATTTCGGATTTAATTGGTACGGACGTGCTGCTTTATTTGTCGACACGGTATTACATGCGTTTTCATTCGTTGAACCTTGGCGGAAACAAGGCAGTGGAATTTCCGTTTGCTTAATACAATTAATACTCAGTCCATCGAAAATATACGCATCGTTACGCAAATACGTATATTGATGTTTTTTATTATTAGTTTGTTCAGTGTCCAATAAATTTCAATTTATTTGACTTTCGTGTAAATAAGAAATGTTATGATTTTTAACTTTGCACGAGTTTAATATTGATTTAATAGGGGCTAATATTCCGTTGTTAAGGAAATTCGAATTAACTCACAATAACATCAATAATTCATAGTACTTGGTAGCCGATAATGCAGTTAATATTCAATTACTGTTTAAACTGGGCTTATTAACTGTGTCAAATAATTCACACTAAATGTATACCAAATTTGCGTTGATAAATCATCCGAATAACTTAGTATAGAGAATGAACCACGAATATGGACCATAAAATTACAAAATTCTTTTCTAATATTCTATGAATCACTTAACCCTCATACTCATCCACACCGTTCCAGAAACAAAGAAATTTAACCGTCGGTTGTCACACCTACTTTTTCGAACGTCGTTGTCACACTAGGTCAATTTGACCCTGCCAATTTTCAATCAGTTGTTATTTAAAAACTATTTGTTATACGAAGTCTCAAAAATTCTGAGATAAAGTTTAAACATTGTAGAATATATGTCCATCGTTGAAAGTTGACGTTTAAAGTGTTATCATGCTTAAAAACAAAATTTGAAGCAATAAGGTTTTGGACAAAAAGTTTTTTGCTTTAAAAATTGCAGGGTCAATTTGACCCAGTGTGACAACCGAGGGTTAAAAAACAAAACAACTAAGTAGATACAGTTTGACAATTTCAAATACATTGCAGAATGAAGATCAAAATAACTCACCCTAAATCTAAATCAGTCAGCATTTTAACCGGTTAACTGTCAATGTATCATATATCATCAAACAAAAATCTGGCGAATTCTGTCAATTTATCATATATGATCAAATGGAATAACTTTTTTGATTTTCAAAAGATTTGAATGAAACTTGGTATGTAATGGTCTTTGGGGTCGCTGAATCTGAATTTGGCATTGGAATTTTAAATTTCAATATGGCAGACTCAATATGGCCGAACCAAAATGACTAGCGAATCGTTGGGATTTGTATAAATTATTCGTACTGTGGCATTGAAGAAAGTAACTGCTGCAATTGAATTATAAACAAGAAAACTTCGCAAAGAAAATTTTTTTAAATAAAACAAAGGTTTATTAAAGAATTGACAAACTCACCCCTAAATTCTATTTTTTAGGGGTTTGGGGTGTCAGATGAAAAAAATTACCCCCGGAATCGGTTCAGCGACTCAAAAAACCCTTGTATACCAAATTTTGTGTGATTCACTTAATTTTTCGATATTACCATTTTGGGCCCGAATAATGAAAAGGACCGTGCCAGTTAACCGGTTAATACCCACTCATGATACCCCACAAAACATCCACTGAAAACCTCCAAATGTTGAACAGAAAATAATTTTCTTTTTCCCCATACTTCATCCCCTATCTGAGTATAGCATCCAATTCTCTCCAGACACTCTCCTTCCATTATCGCAAACCGGTGTGTTAGTGTACAAGACAATTCCCTCTTAACACGAGCGTCCGAATCTCCCAAGTAATTCAGAGATCGATACGTCGAGACGCCACGAACTGCTCGCCTTTCCCCGACCAGCAATTTTTAACGTGTCTACACGTCCGTGGCAGCGACGCAGCACTTTTCTTCTGTCCGCGGGATTCCTTAACAAGGGAGGCGAGATCCGACAAGCGACGAGTGGCTGATCCCTCTCGAATGCTTTGCCTCCACCATCTTCCTCCACTTTCTTCTCCCGGGGACCCTTTTCGTTCGGCGCAGGGGGAGGATGCACCAGCCTCATTGACCCGGTGTCTAATGAGCGCGCACCTGAGTGTTTCTAGACAAGTGGGATCTGCACTTGCATCCACCTCGCCTCTGGATACCGAGACGTGTGCATCGCGACGTCACAAAGACGCGTAGGGGCGAGGGACGAGCGAGGGGCTGGCGAAAAGGGGGACGCAGCGTAGGCGCGAACACCGCGATCTTTGTTGGGGAGAAGTGATCGCGACGCTTGGAAGGCGATAGAGATAGGCACGGTGCAGATATAACGTGGTAGACGCGATTGCATCAAGTATTCACTCGCTTGTTTCGTAGATTAAATTCATCGTTCGCTTGTTCGGCAGTGATAGGTTGCTTGAGGTAAGACACAAGGTAAAACGGGGAGTTTTTTTCCAGGGATCGAAAAAGTTCTCGAACCCTCGTTTTTAAAAAAATTCTGTTAGAACTTATATGTTTTGTTTAAGAAAATATCTGTTTCTGTGGAATTTTTATTGAAAAAAATGTTACCTTTAGGAACTTCTTTAAAAAGTGTTCTCATGGGATAGATATTTTAGAACCTATATAATAAAAGTTCCATGGAAACAAGTTACATTAGAACATTTATTAAAAAAGTTTTCATAAGATAAAGAAAAGTACTAAACTATTAGGTACTAGTTTTATTTAACAATATAATATCATATTCTTCATATGTTTATTTAATAAAAGGTATGAAAATCATAACATTAGAAATATCTACGTAGGTAAGTATTACAAATAAATAACACATTCAGAATATCAATTTAACTGTAATAATTATTTAATATTGTTGTAGTACTATCCGTTGAATAGTATTCAGTATTTGTTACAACGATTGAGAACTTTTTTAATATTGGTGAACAAAATATCTGTTCCTGTTGTAGAAAATTTTTTATTTTTATATTTTATAAGTTCCATTGCAACTAGAAGCTTTATTTTTAAGAACTTTTATTTTATCGGTTCTTCTGGGAACTTATAATGTGAGAACATTTTTAAAAAAAGTTCCGCGGTCCATGTTTTAAATGGAACCTATTAAAAAGTACCAGAACTTTTTCGATCCCTGGTTTTTTCAATTTAGGGAACTGTGTTTGAGGTGAGGCAGTCATAGCAACAACGGACTAACCCACATTTTTTTCGAAATTGAATTAGTAGCAATAAAGTATTCCAATAGGCTCTACTAACCATCTACTAACCATTTTTCCCCACATAAAATAGGAAAAAAAAATTTATTTGAATGTGGGTTGGTCTTTTGTTGCTCTGGCTGTCTCATATAATGTTTAACGCCTTCTGATATTTATCGGAAGTGAAGCAGTTATTTAAGGAATAAGGGAATTTTTAATCCAGTGCCGAAATTGAAATTGAACAAAAGTAAACTGGATTTTAGAAGAATGTGGAAATTATTTTTCTATCATTTTTCTCATTACTTTTTATAGTACTTCTATAAATATAAATTTCCAGCGTGGATCGTATTAAGTGGATTGATAAATAATTGATTATGTGATTTGAAGTATCGTGAAAATATTATTGCGAAATAATTGTGTGGGGAACTCTGACACATTGGAGGGTGCAATTCGAAGAAATTGAATGTAAAATTTCATCCTGGATAATGTCGTTTTAGAATTATTTAAATTTGCCTGCGAGATTTGCCGAAGGATGTAATGAAACTGTGCTGATTCACTGGGAATTGTAAACAATCGGAGTTTCAATAAAAGTGTTGCAATCTGATGAATATTAACGAAGAATTGTTCAAACTACTATAATTATGCGTGATTCTTCCGGAACGTAGTTTTCATGCTTGAAAATTTCAAGAGCGCAACATGAAATTTCAACTTTAATTGCGCGGGATTGCATAATGTAATATGCTAATCCCCATGGATGCAATTGCCTCCTGTAGCTTTTTGCATGCGAGACTCAAAATTGCAATACTGGATGCACATTTGAATATACGGCAAGTGGCTCCGTCACATTTCGTTTATAAAACTTAACACAGGGTAAAATGTTTGCCATGTCAAGCCCCACCTCGCCAAGAAATAAAAGAATAGATTCAAAAAACTTAATTCCCTCCGTCATTGTGTTTTCCACTCCTGTCAATTTTTTAATTAAATTCTGAATGCTCGATTCTGAACGTCCGTGCAATATGATATTTCATTTCTGGAAACCTCCATGAAGGTTGTTTATCGAAATAAAACAATAACTAACGAAAAATCTGTTTTGCACATGGACCTAAGAATTAAATGGACGGAGCAGAAAGCTGCGGGGCCTAAGCTCGTGTCTTTTATATTTTTTTTGTTGTCTCTTTTATATTTTTTATGGATAAGTTTGTTGTTGAGTTTGAAACGTTAATACGTAATTGCAACATTATATTTTGGTCTCTTAAAACTTGGTAAAACTTATGCCACTCGTCTATTGACGGGCTCATTTGTAAGTACGTACATATAGTCGCAGCCGGAAAGTAAGTTGACACTCTTTAAAATCGCATAACTTTTTTAAAATGGGTCCAAACGACTAGAGTTTTTTTTAGAAGCTAGCGGAATTAGCTTCCTAGGTGACGTGTTCCGTTATTTTGAAAAAAAATTGCAACTGGTCGGAATAGTGATGAAAATAGTGAAGGTCGTTTTTTTCCAAATTGTTTTCTGAGCCTGTAATGAAAATGGGTTTTTTGAATTTTCATTACAGGCTCACATAAAATTAAAAAAAAACGACCTCCACTATTTTCATCGCTATTCCGACCAGTTGCAATTTTTTTCAAATAGACGAAACATATCACCTAGAAAACTAATTCCGCTAGCTTCTAAAAAAAAATTCAAGTCGTTTGGACCAATTTTAAAAAACTTATGCAATTTTAAAAAGTGTCAACTTACTTTCCGATGCGAATATATATATATATATATATATACTTATGTATATGTATGTATTATGTATATGTATATGTATGTATATGTATATATATATATTACTTATGTATATATATATATTACTTATGTATATATATATATTACTTATGTATAGTTTTATACATATAAGAATATTTTAATAGACCCCATATAAGCATTCCGTTTCAAATAAAGCGCGACGCATGCGTACTACTCCGCCAATCACAAGCCATCCACCACGACTTCTCTCCTCCCGATCGACTGGCTCAACCCCCTCGTCCATGTTGAGACTTTTTGTTCCATCCATTTAATTCTTAGGCCCATGGTTTCGCATTGGTACATTTTTTCAACAATTATTACTATTAGTACACATAACATTATTCACAGGTATTATTACATCTTCAGTTACTGCATGTTTAAAAGTTGCAGCAGGATTGTGAAGCAAGCTAAATTATTATAGCAGTTACTTGCACAGTGCCATACTTAATCCATTCACACCTAGTTGCATACAATTTCCATACAGAAAAACTGAAACTCACCCTCCTCCCCAAGAGATTAGCATATTTCACAATGTTCTCAATTTCCCACTAATGCTCCACTGCACCACACACCTAACAAACCAAACCACTGAATTCTCACATGCTTTCCAATTATCCACTAAAAGAATTCCTCCCTTCAGACATCTAACAACCTTCCACTAAACCCTCCAACATCCAATCAGAAATGATCAAAGGACAAACCCCTAATCGAAGCTTTCCTAAACCTTAAAAATAGCACACCCACGACACAAGAAAATATGGAAACTATCGGGCGATCATCAGCAACCCTTTCTGCTCATAGAATCGCACAAATCAGCCAACCCAGACGTCCCAAACTTTCTCCCCTAATAATCCATCCTTCATCCCGATGCACCGCGCCTCGACGTTTCCATCCCCGACTTTCCCCAGTCGTCTCCGAATACTTTACGGTCGCGTTACTTTTGCGAGAGCGAACTTCTGCAGTCGATTGTACCTGGTGTATCCACTCGAGGAACTGCTCCACGCACGAGGCGGCTGGCAGGGGGTGGGCGAGAGCACACCGTTTCCCTCCCCGTTCGACGGTGCAACGCAGTGAAACACCCCATCCAGCCACCCTCCACGGTCTCACCGTGCTCTTTCCCTTTCGCCGGTGTCTGCGCTGAATGGTATATATGGACGTGGCTGCGTCACGTAATTAGAGCGAGACGTGCTCAAAGAGCGAGCTACAAGCCCCACCCTCTCGTCGCTCTGCAAAATCCGTCGCGACGAGATCGCTCGTCCCTTTATCGAGGAATCCGGGAAATCGAATCTCGGATGGTTGGGCTCGCGTTGTTCCCCAATTTGGGGCCTCCCTTCGTGCCTGAGTTCGGCGACGACTGCGGTCGTTAGCGAGATCTCATTTCGGATTCTCATCTAGGTTTTGCGCGGTGCAATTCGGAGATATTTGTCTGCGGCGTCGCGGGTGTGAGTGGATTGTGTATTCAGAAGTTGAAACAGGTTTGGGTTCAAGATAGTTTAAGGGCACGTCCCGGCCGTAATATTAAAAAAAATTTAATAATATTAAAAAAAAATTTAATAATAAAAAAATTTAATAATATTGAAAAAAATATTTTTTAATTTTTTCATCCTACAATATCTGAAGAATGACTGAGCCAGAATTTTCCAGACCTTTGCCCACAGAGGCAGGAGTGGGCACAAATGAAAGAGTTCTTTTTTATTCTCTACGTTTTTATAAAAAGAAAATAAAGTGCAGACTTTTAGAAACTTTTTTCTACAAAAAAATTATGCTCGATAATATTTGAGGCTTTGGTTATGAAATTTTTAAGAATCTAAGGCGTCCAATCCTAAAAGAAAGATTCAGTTTCGAGTCACATAAATTCAGTATATTCCCTCGAATCGACAAGTCGATGGAAGGACTGAAAACGCAGGGGCGCCTATTTGTCTCTAATTTTCGCTCGCGACAAAGGGAGGAATGAAAAAACGCAGCAGAGTGATACACGATCGGGGTGCAAAACGACCCCTTCGATACTTGTTCGCCCCTTTATCCGAAAGTAACAGAAACGCGAACCAAAAGAATCTCGATTCTTGTCGTTTCCAATGAGCTCGACTGTCGCGTTCCTCTATCAGGGAAGCTCAAAGTACAGAAGACATTCTCTGCTGTAAAAGCAAAACAGCATTACACCGTTCCAACGAGACTTCATCTCGTTATCCCGCGAAATCATGGAGGGAATTGTGAAAGAAAGTACGAAGTTGAAATCCGTGCTGGAACAGACATGCTTCGCTCGAGTGTTAGTAGAATTAATGAGAAATAGGACGTAAAGGAATACTGTACGGAGAGGAATGATTTTTTCCTCGAAACGAATAATCTTGGGGAAATACTTTGACAGTGGTTGTAATAATAATATCGTGTCGCTTTGTAGCAAAGGGGTGATTGTAACTCGTCAGAAGGGATTCACGATCGAAAATCTTGCATAGAAGAATACCTTCCCTATAAAGCAAACAGATTCGCGAATAAGTTTTGACAATATTGGAACAGGCATTCTGTGTCGTTTTGATTATTAGTAAATGTTAACCAGAGATAGTGAAGTTGGAAAAGCTTAAATTACTTAAAATACTATTCAATCCTCAAGCATCTTCACAGTGTTGATGTTAACGATTTTAAAAACGTTTACATTTAGAACTGCAATAGTGGATATGCATATGCACGTATGAACTAGGGTTGTAACGAATATTCGAATAATCTAAGTATTCGAATATTCGAATATTCGAATAATCTAGGTATTCGAATAATCTAAGTATTCGGATGTTCGAATAAGTAGGAGTATTCAAACACTATTCGAACAATTAGGACTATTCGAACATTATTCGAATAATTAGAAGTATTCGAACATTATTCAAATAATTAGGAGTATTCGAATATTCGGAGTGATCGAGTTTCGGATTGTACCAAATAGGAATCCGAATACGAAATATTTTTTTTCACTCTATTGTGAAATTCATTTGATATTGGTCTTGACAATTATTTGTTCTTCAAACGATAAATTTGAAACTCTCAAATTCCAGAATTCCAAACATATCAGTAATGTTCGAATATTCGAATACTATTAATTATTTGAATTATTCGAACTAATCAAATTATTCGAATATTCGAGTATTTACAACTCTAGCATGAACCTTCTCAATATATCCGACTATCACCCTGCCACTAGGGCTGGGACTATTTGTCGAATTTTTCGGTATTCGAATATTCGAATACTTCAGTTGCTCAATTATTTCGCGAATATACTTCGAATATCCAACTATTCGAATACATCAGTATACTTAAATATTCGAATAGTTAAGTATTCGAATACCATTCGAATATTTAAGTATTCGAATACTGATGTATTCGAATAGTATGGTGTAAATTATAAATCAAGTTCTTTAGGTTCATTTGTCAGAGTGAAATCTTGTAAGCTAATTTTGACCCACTTCACATCAGTATTCGAATAGTATTCGAATAATAACATTCGAATACTCAAATATTCGAATAATAACATTCGAATACTCAAATATTCGAATAATAACATTCGAATACTCAAATATTCGAATAATAACATTCGAATACTCAAATATTCGAATAATAACATTCGAATACTCAAATATTCGAATAATAACATTCGAATACTCAAATATTCGAAGTTTATTCGTAGAATTCGAACACTTGTAAAATATTCGAATATTAAATTATTCGAGTAGTCCCAGCCCTACTTACCACACATCGATTAACAATCAACACTTTCAACATTCATCACAACTTCCAAGAGCCCACGATAATTTACCACTCTTCAGATTCGAATAATATTTCAAGCGATGTGAAGGGGGAAAATGAGGGGAACGGCGAGATTGATGGAGAATTTGCTTGGTAGCAAATTGAACGCACACTCCCAATTGCAGCTAATCAAAAGGGATTCACTAGCGGGTGAAACTTTGACGATTTCTTGCGCCAGCCTCCAATGAGTCTTCTTGCCACGGCGTCGGAGCAGACCTTGCCTCAATATCGCTTTTACGTTGCAGCGGCGGAACGATATCCTGGATACCTTCTGGCTTCCAATTGCGGCACGCTACGAAATGTACTTCTTGCTACTCATCCACGGAAAATTGTATGAGATTACGGAGCTACCAGGGAGTCGGTACCCCGGGCGTAATGTGAAAATACCCTCTTTGCGCTAATGCTTTTTACGGGCGTCGTTACTTTGCAGACGCGCTACCTTGTCGCGATATTGTTACTGCGATCTTACGTATTTACTTCGAGAGGATGTTTCTCCTCTCCTGAGAGAACACGCTACTTCGTACGTCTACGGTAGCGTGGGCTACAGTACTGGAAATATTTATTACATCACTCGAATATTTAGCGCGCGTTCACTTCCACCTCATTCAGTATTATCATTCGAAAAGTAGGTAGTACTTTTGCGCGGTTGTTGGCTGGGAATACAGCAGTGTTGCGCATTAACTAAATAAAAGATTATTTAACTAACGCGACGAATACTACTTACTTTAACTTTGTTATTCGAGGCTTATTAACCCTTCGTTGTACACTGTTAAAAATACACAACATATATTTTCTTTATAATTTTGTTGTTTTAACTAGCTTGTAGTGTAATGTAACTACTTTATCATGAAAGATACATCCTAATCTCTAAACATTTACATAGGTCGCGCAGAAGGTTGTAATTCCGCGGCTTTTAAGTAATCATAATCTTGATGGCGGAAAAAGTAGAAAAATAAAAAGAACACAAATTTTTTTACTATTTTTCTCTTATTATTATCACTTGTACGAGTCCAAAAATGTGTTTTTATTCAAAAATCGAAGAAGTTATGCAACGAAGGGTTCATTTCATTGGACGAATAAAAAAGTTAACTTTATTCGACACAAGACGAATAATTTTTTGAACCCTTATTCGTTATTCGAAATTTTTATTTATATACAAATTTTTCCCATCTCTGGTATAGGTACAGTGCCCGAAATCTGGGTTAAAATAAATTGGATACCAACGACTTTATCAATTATGGTGTTATGAAGATTATTTCATAAGACATAGATTTGGTGATGATGCAATAAATATTTCTAGTACCTACTATATATCTACACACTACTAACAATTATAATTTGTTCATAATCTAAGAGTAGTAGAATACGAGACAGAATTTTGAAGCATTCTCGTAACTATTGTAATTTTTAGAGAAGAATCTATCTGGATGTTAGTCGAATGCCGCATTATTTACAGATCGTAATAAAAATTAAATATTTAAACGTCTGTTAATGTGGTACTACTTTATCTGAATTTTTGATACGTCTGTTCCCTACGGATATCCTTCTGTGTTACAGGAAACCATAGCACCCTCAAACAAATTTTCCTCCAGCCTCTTGGAAGGGGAAGTAAAACGTTTCACCACTTAAATGGAAAATATCGTATGCCCTTTCCGAACTCAAAGCGTTCCGCATAAATCTTACATGGCCATTGCCGAATGTAGCTGCCTTTTCCAGCACGTCTCTCGACGAGGCACGCTGAATAATAAAGCAGCTTTTAAAGGTCGCCCAAATAAAACGGCGAAAAACTGTCTGACGCGTCTTTGAACGAACGTACGTAGCTCTGCCAACGTCGCGATTTATTAATCAGCTGATCGGGCGCCTGCCGAAAGTATACAAAGTGAGGCTTAATTTGAAGCAGAATCGAATGGACACAGTGTGGAATATAAATGGTTCCTGTAGCAGAGTTTCTTCACGAGAACATCACTTTCAAGAAGTACCTTGGTGGCAGTTTTCTGCAGTTGAATAAATAAATAAAAAATAATAAGTGTAAATTTTACTTCACACTTATAAGCTATTTCGTCCAGAAGAATCTACTTGCTTTTATTTTGAATAAATATTATTGCAGTCCCAGTAACTTCAGGACCGCGTTTATATTTAGTTTGTCATAGTTTCTATTTTATCACGGCAACTCTTGGCTTGCGGAAGTAATTGCCAACTTCCAAGAACTGTTGTGCAGTTTCACGAGTAAAAACAAGCGCCACTCGTTTGAGTAACTTGTAACGAAGTATGCAGATGCAAATGAAAAGTGACAAGATATCTAATAACTGACCCAAGTTTTCTTTACGAAAACGCTTATGCTTTACAAGCACAATTGAATGCAATTAAAAATAGGGAATCTGTCCAGTAGAACGTCACTACGATTTTACATTAAGAGTCCTCTAGCTTGCAAATTTAAAAAAATTGAGTTTATGCATTAATTCCACTGTAGAATATTGGACGTATGTTTTTATCAGAAAAAATGCATGAAAACGAATTTTATACGTTGAAAAAATAATGCAATTTAACCGAAGTCCAATATTCAATTAATACTCATTTGGCAAAACAACGTAAGTCCACAAAATTTGGAGAATACGACGTATCTTTCCTTTGTGATCACTTTTTATTTTCTATTTTTATTTATCTGCATATACTATAACGTATTTTGTGTAAACTAAAATGAGCAAAATTATATTTCATATTTTTATTTCACTAGAAACAGCAAACTATGAAAGACCAGTAATACATAAATGTGTAAGTTGCATTTTACAAAAAACAACGCAAAGCACAGAAGAAAACGAAAGAAGACAAAAAAAGAAAGTAAAAGAAGGAAAAGTAATCATTTCGTTTCTTTTCTTATTAACGCCATTAACTGAACGGGAACCCATTAATGCTTTAGACGTGTACGATGCTCGCGTCTCGCATAGAATGCTCGCATTTCACGTACCATGTTTATATTTTGTTTTGGAAAACTACTTAACTGCGACACAAGTCCAGTGGACTTGTGTCGTTCTGCCTAAAGTGTATGTAAATTATTACTATTTTGTTTATTATTATTTACGTTGATTATACGAATATTGAATATTATGCAAAGTGAAGGAAATATACGTTTATATAGTAAGAAGAAAACAAGGAAACATTGCTAATAAGAACAATTGGTGTTTAGAACTTTCAACGACAATATCTCGAAAGTGAAAACATGTGACATGGGTCGTTTTTCCTTACAACCACAGATATGAGATGCAGGATCAGACAATCTGCAATCAACACTCAATTATTACTACCAAATGCAAATATCATTCTAACTTCATAAAATTAATTAACTTTCCTCCCCTATACAATTAAAAACACGATCATCCACTATCACAGATGCAAGAAGCTCGCAGCAACACCTCAAAACCCTATCGCGACCACAGAACTTATTCAGCAAACCTTCCCACAAAGTCTCAGCACTAGTGAGTCAGCTCAGGTACCCAGGGGTCGCCAGTTCCCGTCTTGAGAACATGTTTCTCGGAAATAATCGCCCACGAAGCAAGCCCCAAGCCCTGGGGATGCACAGCCCTCGATACACTCTCCTCTTCAAGCAGCAGCGCGACAATACACAAAGTGCAACTTTGAAAAGGAGCCAATTCGCTCGTAATATCCGACTCAAAGCTTTCCCGACACATGCAGCCGAGTACGAAATTAATGAAACTCAACGGTCCCGTAAAACTCTACCCCGGTGTTCAGTGCCGTCAGTGGCGAAGCGTCGCTGCGAGCGGATAGCAAAGGGGGCCTTGCCCCGTCCGGTTGCAGAGCGGAGAGGAATAAATTGTATTTCATAATTTAAGTGGCGGCTAGCGAATCGAAAACGGAGACAAAGGAACGACGAAATAACTGTCGACGTCGAGGTGCACGCGCCACGCGGTGCCCCGAGGGGGTTCGCGACACCAAGCACACAAAATGCAAATTCGCCAACGACTCTCGACAGAGAGGAGGGGAATAAACTTTCGAATAATTCCATCGGCGGGGCGAAGACTCGCTGGCGTTGAACACCAGCCAGGAACGCTTACATACCATCGAGGGCGCAGCGATCTCGTAACTCGCCCGGCCGAGAAAACTTCGGCTCCGTCGCGTCGGAAAAGATCGCGGGGCTCGGAATTAATTCGCCATTCGGAGGACCGTTTCCCGATCCGCGATAAGAGCACGGGGGGCGCGGCGAGTGTCGCGGGAGTCGGGGGACGGAACAGCTGCACCGGGTAATTAGCTAATTAAGAGTGCGAACAACAGTCCAAACGAATTCAGCCGCGGCGGGGATCTTCGTCTTTTCAGCGGCAACGGGCGGCGAGGGGAAATTGGAAATTTAAAGTCGACGGGGGAAATGAGACGAAGGGGGAATCGAGAACGGAATCTTGCGATCCTTGACAAATTTATGGAGATAGCAAAGTAAATGGAAGTGCCGGTGTTGTGGCTGATGTGGGAGAATTTGTGGGAATGGGCATATTTTCGGGGATGTCGGAGTTAGTGTATAATTAGTCAGGGTTTTAATGAGTCTTTTTGTTAATAGTGTGGGATGTTTGTCTTATTTGCTGTTAGGATTTTAAGTTAGGTTACCAGGATAGATATTAGCTTTCCGTGGTCACAGCTTCTTATTATAATCACAAATTGGTGACACGGGGTTCGCTGTACCCCAGAGTCATTTTCGTATTTTTGAACCTTTTAAGTTTTGAGTGATAATTGTACATTTTTAATACTCACAGAATCATGTTCTAACAGACTTTTTCTAGAAATTTCATTGTTGATACGTTGAGATTTGTATTTGGAAACATAGTTGTGGATACAAATGATTTCTTTTTTGTTAAAATTCATCAAATTTTGAAATTTTATTTTTAAAGTCTAAAAATTTACAGAAATATTGGCAAATACGTATTCTGGCTTGCGATACACCCCGTTTGCCCAGCAAGTATTAAGACAATGCAATAGATAAGATAACTATAGTTTGAATTAAGGGGGAACACCACTGAGACGGCCGGAAAAGTAAGCCGTTTTAAGAATTTTTTTCAGCAATAATTTACATTTTTTATAGAATAGTTTTATTACCTATCTTTAGTATAATGTCTTATGAGACTATAAAAAAAAAATAAAAAGAAAAACATGCATAAATTTTAATATATTAATTAATCTTCTAGACTCCCGCACGCGCTGGTCGAACATGTAACTATGGAAAAGCAGGTCCGAAATGAAATTTCTTTCTTCTTTTATAAAGTGTATGCTTGTAGTTTCCATTGCACGTACGGACGTTTTCATTGAACACAAATTTGTTGAAATGCGCTCGAAAAAGTGTCCATATTATTCGCAGATTTTCGAAACTTTCCTTCTAAAGCGAACCATTTCTACAAAAATAATTTTTTTAAGAAATCGGTACGTGCAACGGAAACTACACTCATATCGTTTATAAAAAAGAAATGAAATTTGATTTCAGACCTGCTGTTCCATATTTACACATTTGATCAGCGCGCGTTGGGGGTCTAGAATATTAATTAATATATTAAAATTTGTGCATGTTTTCCTATATATATTTTTTTATAGTCTCATAAGACATTGCACTAAAGGTAGGTAATAAAAATTGTCCATAAAAGATGTAAATTAATGCAGAAAACAATTCTTAAAACCGGCTTACTTTTCCTGCCATCACAGAGGTTTTCCCTTAAACCTAAAATTTCAAATAACATTCTAAAACAGACAATCCATGCATATCTTCTTAATTCACCAACACAGACGTATTTAACTATTAGATTAATCTAATAAAACACATAAAACAATATTGAATGAGTTCCCAAACCACTGTAACTTAGAATCTACTCAGGACAAAATATATTTCACGAAGATAACAGAGTACACCCACATTAAACTCCCTGCTCAGAATATTATCCTGCATATAGAATGTTATCTGAAAAACCTACTTGCTCCAAACAAAGTAGTCTTACATCCTTCTTCTACCCAACCCCAGATTATCCAGTCTCAAACCTCCAGCGCCATCCTCGCAAGTCGGGAAGAAACCTCGAAAGAGGTCCTCGAATTGCAAGTCATTAAAACGCGCACATCCTTCCGAAACCGTGTCGTCCTGCGCCGTTCGATTTTCAAAAGCAGGATGTATCGTCGGGGAAGCTTTTCGCGGCAGCCCAGTCCAGCTCGCATTTTCCCCCGAAATCTTCCTCTCCTGCTGGCTTTTACGAGGCATTTGCAGTTTCTCGGAGCGTAACCATGGGTACTATCGTTTTACTTGCACGTGACGTGAACGCCTCGTAAAACTCAATCGGGAAGAACGTCTTTGCGCTGGCCCCCTCCGCCCGCACCCCGGAAATTCAACAAGGGCAATTTAGCACGACGTACGCGATCTACCTGCCCGCTAAATTTTCACCAACCCCCTGCGTGCATCAACACAATTCCTGCAAGCGCTGGGGAATATGCTTGTGCGGGGCTCTGCGAAATAGTTGATCCCGGGATTGGCTGGTTTTCCTCGTTTGATTGCGTTCGAGTCGACGATGAAAGGAGAAATATTTGTGACTCGAATTCTCCAGCCCTTTCTTCAGGCTTTCTACTTTTGCAGTCGTTCGTTGTGTATATTCTTTGATATCTCCAAGGGCGGATCCAGAGGGAGACGATTTGTATTGTAAAATAAAATTGTTTTTGATAGTATCTTAATCTTATTAATTCTTAACACTTTTTATACCTATTTTCTTTATAAAACCGATTATTCAATAACAGGTACTGTAATTATTCTGATGTCTAGTAATGTATAAATAATTAATGTGAATTTAATTATTCAGGCTTTAGTGTCAGATAGATATATTAAAATATAAATTACAAGGAAATTGTAAATCCCGTAAAAGAAGGTTAAAAAATGTAGTTATGTACTTTTACACGTTTCGCCCCCCAAGAAAGGCTCCTGGATATCTCCAACCTGTTTGCGACCTTGAGACCTTTGAGCCACACTACTAGAAAAGTGAAGAAATTCCAAAGTTGAAAAGTGCGGTGAGCTAGTAATTTTAAAATAATTATTTCTTCTTGGGAATTAAGGCTCGTGTTATTTACGACCACCAGCTACGAACACACGACACTGCCTGATTATAAAAATAAAAATACAAAAGTATACCCACACGTGTGACAGCTGCAAGATAAAGCCTTTGCAACCCTGCACGCAACTGGTCCCCCAAAGGAGCCGAACGCAAGCGAGTTTTCTCCCGTTAATTAATACCACGCCCGCGGACCTCGAAGAAAACGCCCACGCGAAACACTAATTAACGCGATTCTTAAGCAGACGCGCGCAATGGGTCAATTAAGTAATTGCCAGGGAGCAGGGAGTTCCCCCAATCGAGCAGGCAACTCCGTTTAATTGCTTATTACGAATGACGGGTAATAGGAAAGCGATAGAAGGCACCGGGAGAGGGCGCTGCCGAGGCAAAGAGAACAGTGCGAAACGAAGGGAGATAAGGTCAAATAAGAGCGAGCTGAGGAGAGGCTGAATGGATCTCCGACGAACTCGGAAGAGAACTTTCGGAGGTTGTCGTTCTAATGAGGAAACCGACGGATGAGTATCGTGGCGAGGGCATGCCGCCAGAGTTTGGTCATGTTTTATCTCGTATCGGTCGTTCCTTTGAGGACAAACCACTCGCGGCCGAGGCTACGCGAAGATGCAGCGCGGGTCATGTTCGGAACTATCATTAAAAATCGAGGAAAAAGTTGGACGAGTCCCCTAGTCTTCCTTCCGGGTCGATCGACTCCGCGCGAGATTGGTCGACACTGGCCATTAAGAAATGAAATGGGGACGTGTTCCCAGTCCCCCTTTTACGGGGCAGATTTTTCTTCTGCTCCGGGGAAACTTTAGCGAAACAGAAAGAAATCGCCAGAAAAACACGCTCGGCAGCTAAGAGGAAAATTATTTAAAGGCAGCGGGGACCGTTCCAAAGCTCCGGGGTGCTCAATCGAGCTGCTTTAAAGTGATTCGTTGCACGATTCAGGAAACAGTTTATTTGATTATGGTAATCGACCGGTTTCCATGGGGTAATTTTAGCGATGATTGTTAGTTGTTGGGTGGACAAGTTTCGCGTGTTGTATTCAATATTTTTTTAAAAGCTGTGGGGTTTCATTTTATCGGGCAATGGTGCATTGAAAGGAGAATGGTCAGTGTGAATGTGCTTAAAAATTTGAGACTATGTACTGGTTCTAATATCTAATTATTTCAGTGTCCTCTAACATTATATGTATATATTTATAATCGGGCAGTGTCGTGTCTTGGTAGCTCATGGTCGTAAATAATGCGAGTTTGAATTACCAAGAAGAAATAATTATATTAAAATTACGAGTTCACCACACTTCTTAACTTTGTCATTTTCTTTTATTATTTCAACCCATACTTAACTTTCTTCTATAATTCCAAGGATTTTTGTGTGGAAAGAAATGTGAAACGAAAAAATTGAATAGATTTCTAATAAAGTGGTTAGGAAATAATTAACTACGCGTCAAGTAAGTGTAAAGAAGGTGCCTACTCATAAGTTGATTAGTTATTTTGCAACAGATTAGATAGTGTGTCAGTGTCAAGGTGTCAGGTTCATTGTAAAGACACAAAGTAGTATTAAAATTACCTTGAAAGTCATAAATAAAAATTGTTCTTCAGTCTTATCACAATTCCACAGAAAATCTAACGAAAGAAAGTCTCACTCTTCTAGAGGTATTCTGCAGAACCACACCTTCACTCGGATAATGAAAATCACACTTATTTACTCCCCGGTCAAAACATCAAACAAATTTTTTTTTTAATATTTTCTTCCCACAGCTCAAGAATGACCAGGTAAAATTTTAGAACGAAATTCCTAACGTTACAGATTTTACAGGCAGTTCAGGGGGATCAGCAGTGTGACAGCCTTAAAAATATATGCTTTTTAATAGATAGAAATGCAATTTTTGTTTTAATTAGTAATACATTTACTGATCTAAAAAAGGAATCAATTTTTGTTTTAATCGAATAAACGCTTGGAAAATAGCGCGCTCACGGGCAAGGCTCCCCGTTTAGGTACGTTTTTTTAAACAATTTTTCACGCACTATCGCCTGAATAAAAAATACTAATCTTGACCGAATCTAAAAATTCGAATATTTTTCTGCGAAAAACTCATGTTTCGGGACCTCATAGTTTAAACACATGGCAAGCAACGCTCAGTTGTTTCTTAACCACGCATGTGTAATTAAGGAATATCTTTGAGTTTTTGATTTTCCATGATCCTGTAAAAAGTTAACGTGGCGATAGTCCAGGCCAGTTTTTTTACAACGATACAGCACGCAATGCATATCAGAGGCAGGGGTGGGCGAAAATGAAATAAAAAAATTGTTTAATACTCTACATTTGTAGCAGAATAAAGTGCAAAAAGTTTTAGACCGATATATAGTCTACTTTCCTCTAAAAAAAATCATAAAGTCACCTACGTTTTCGCGCGATTTGACCGGGGGGTGCCTTTAACCCTTAACTGGTATACTGTTTTTAGCATACGTGGCTGGTATACTGGCAGACCACAAATAAAAAAGGACACAGAAATTTGTAAACTCGACATACAAAATGATAGAAACATAGAAAGTTAAACTATTATTATAAAATTAATTAGAAATTCAGTTTACAAACTTAGACAACCAAAAATTTTGCAGCGAACTTTGCTTGGGGTCATGAGCGACCCCAGGATACCAGTTAAGGGTTAAAGATCACGAACGACAACAAAGCAAGCAGCAAAGCTCCCCGAATTCCACAACAAACCCACCAAAATCTCTTCATTATTCACATCCACTTAGCCCAACCCACAAATAAACTGAAATCTATCGACAAACTGCAGTGAAAATGAATCACGAGAACTCCAAAGTACCCAACTAAATATTACACCCCCTGAACAGAATGGCACATTGCCGATACAGAGCCGTCGATTGCACCGCGAGTGCAAAAAAGATAGCACAGCCAGAACAAACGTCAAAGGCATAAATAAAGCCAGGGGCGTTACATCGTTACGCGTCACTTCCTGCCGCATCCCCTCAAATTTATTTCTCCACAATTTTCCCCGATTTTTATTTCAACGTGCAAGTGCACCTCGCCTCTTCCACGTTCATTAAACTTCCCTTAAATTCGGTCAATAGCGAGTGACGGTGCTCCAATTACACGACGAGTCGCGAAATGCTCCGCAAGCCACACCGTTATTGATGATAACAACGTTCCTTACAAATACCGCGAGGGGAAAATCTGCCGCAGCAGTGAAAAAGTACTTCGCGAAGCGAGATGCGCACTTCGTAACTTTTTCCTTTTTTTTACACGAGTTTGCACCAAAAGTATCCTCCACGGTCCCGTTCCTTTCATTCTTCCCTGTGTCTTAGGCCGACTTGCGCGTCGCTCTTTCCCTTCCAGCCGGATAATGACCATCTTTCCTCGCCCTCTCTCCACTCCCGTCCTCCCAACCCCGTTTTTGAACGGAACTCGTGTCATCCTGTCACTTGCTTCATCGTTCCTCTCCCCTTTTCGCGGAATTTTATTACACTTTCGTATTCCCCGCGTAACGAAGAACGCACAAGTGCGCGCAACTGAAGATCGCGAGTGTAGAGAGACGCGAAGCAGCTTCTTTGGCGAAATAGGTTATTTCTCCCGCGGAAATGGGACATCGTATTGTCAAAGAAATTGCGAGGGACATTTTCAGAGGGAACTCCCTGCCTCGCGATCTGTAACGTCGTTTCTGTTCTTCATTTTCGCTCCCCTTCTGCTGTGCTTCTTCAAAAGAAGTCCTCTGCTCTGTTTCAGTGGCAGCTTTCTTTTTTTTCGTTTTATCCGGCAGGCATGCTTCAAGAATTCTTTTAAGGAATCTTAATCAGCTTCGCGCGATACTGACTCCTCTGATTTTTATTTCTATTCTCACTAACGATTGCACAGTGTTGTTAACTTGTTAATAAAATTAGTGTGGGGAGAAATATTTAATGGCGCGGCGAAATTACCAGTTTATTACGTTCTTCCATCCCCTACTTCGTGTTTTTCATATTTTAATTCCTCCAGTCGTGCCACCTTCTTCCTCGTCCCACGTCACCATTATTCCAACTTCCCTGTCGCCCTCTTTCATGGCAAATAAAGGCACGGAATTCTTCTTTCCTCCGCGAAAACGGCTCTGTCTCCTGTGTTTCCGCGCTCGAGCTTCGCTGAGGAGCGCTCGCAATCTAATTTGCATTATATGATGTGCAGCGTGAATAATAATTGCGAAATAGTGCACATTCGTGATGCGACAATTATAGCATGAGTTTTAATTGCGCGTCGATGCTTGAAGATATAGGCGAGCGAATGTGAGAGTGAATTTGGCGAGGGTAAGTGCGTGATGAACTCGTCGAACTGTGTGAATGCGTGTGTGTACGCGTGGCGAGTGAAAAACTAAGGAGATTAAACGGGAAGGGAGAAAGAAAAGGAGATTAATCGTCCAAGAGTCACGAGGAGCATCACATCTGGTATTTTACTGTTGCCATTGTTGTAGATATTTTATATTTCAGTTATGGAAAAAAGGAAATTCTCTTTCTGAGCACACATTTCTTCCTACAGATATTTGAGTCTTTCGGAAGCTAAAGTGATCAATTGCACAAAATAATAAACAGAAAAATTGGAACCGTAAACTGGGGTGACTTTGCCCACTTTTCGGAAGAACTTTATTTTATTTTATTGTGAGGTAATTAGAACATATGGTGTTTTGTAATCGATAGTAATAATTTCTCCAAGGTCAAACAAAAAAAACAATAGCGAATTCAATCATATGGTAATTTTTCAATCAGAGTAAAAAAGTGGGCGAAGTCACCCCGGCGGGCAAAATCACCCTAGTTTACGGTAAGTTAAGCACTAATTATACGCTCAATCCTTCGTGGTCACACTAGGCAATTTTTTTTTCTTTAAATTTGTATACCCCATCTGACCAATTTGTGATTATAAAGTTTCACCGCGAAGTGTTAAGGAGGTACTCTATTGTAGATGCTAGAAAAAATTATTATTATTTGCATTATCTCGTAATTTGTGGTGTGACAAATATTCCTGCAAAGCGATTTTTTGAAATTCGAAATATTAGCAGAGATGTGGAGGTCCAAAGGTAGTGTCTTCCGTACGGCATTATTGTCTGCAAAAACTTTAAACTCGTTTTTCTCAAAACAGGGTTTTTTAAGACGGGCGTTTGCAGATCTTGAAAAGCACGGGGCCGATCCAGTAGCTCTTTTGCGTACACGTTCATAACTTAACTGGCTATGCTTGGAAACCCGGCGAGTTTCTATCTTATAAAAGATTAATATTACACAAGGAAAACACCAAAATATTTAGCGAAAATCGAACAGTTTTACTAAAAATGCTGCCATTCTGCAAATTTTTATTTTTAGAAGGCCCCCGTGGTTCCAACCACACAGACAACCATAATAATTAAAATAAACCTCAGTTCTTCCATTTCGGATGACTAGAACAGTTCTCACATTAACGCCCACCGGAGAAGAATTTTCGTTTGCAGAAGCTTGCGCCACTATATCTATGTACATATGCTAGGGTTTGTCGGTTTTTAAAAACCGGTTTTAAACACCGGTTTTCTTTTATAAATTTGTAAAATTCGAAAACCGGTTTTTAAATTTAAAAAAAAAACGGTTTTATGTACTAGAACTGATATGTAAAAATGTTAACACTTTTACTTAAAATCGCCTCGGACACAAGCATATTGCAGTAGGTAACAGTTTACTGGGAAACTAATCTTCATCAGTTCATATGTTTGGAAGAAAAATACTAAATGAAATAAAGATTTACAATTTATATTTTGTACGGGTTTCAGTTAAATTAGTTGTTTTTCATTTGGTTTTGTATGCAGTGTATTTTATTGTGTTATATTTTTGTAGATCCGTATATATTAAATGAATTAAAAAATTGTACAGATTTTAGTTATTTTAATTTTTTTTATTTATTTGGTTTTGTATAGATAGGGTATATTTTATTTTGTTATACTTTTGTAATTCCAGAAATATTAAAAAAACTGAACATTTTCAAAATAAGTACAAATATTTATTTTCTATTTTAATTATATTTTTTTGTGAAAATTCGAAAACCGGTTTTTTGGGAATAGTGGAATTCGAAAACCGGGTTTTTTCAAAAGTCGGTTTTTGTATAAACCATAATATATGCGACGAAAAAACTCAAAAAAATGTGTTACTTCAAACATACGTTAATATACAGGCAAAACGCCAGATAGTATAAATTTATAGTTTATGTTAAATAAATTCCCGAAGATGGCGTTGAAAAACGAGCAGTTACACTAGAGTACCCGCTTGAGCACCAAAAATTGAGAAATTTGCAGAAAGTGGTCGATTTCGCTTCCGAGGAGCTCATTCAACACAATCCAAGCTTGCCACGAGGGGAATTGATGAAACGTTTAATTAAAGTCGGGGAATCGCCATACAGATTCAATAAGCGAATGAAAACAATGTGTCGCGTAATTTTCCGATTAACCAGCTAACATCCAGCGGATCGTATCGCTGAGAGCTTATATTTCAACTGTATTATCCTGTGCCTGAGCGCTCCTGCTCGCATTATTATGAATTCCACCCCATTCTTCTTCTTTCTGGCAGACAATGACCCTACATCTCGCCCTCTTGTCCTACCCTTCAACGAAGACGTTCCCTCCCTCGCCCTTTTCCCAATTTCTGCGAAGGCCGGCGTGCGTTCTCCGCCTCGGACCGCTCGCGAATACGTACCTACGTCGTTGGGAATACATAAGGTTATTTGCATGGGACCGTCCTTGGCCAACGTAATTTCGCGACTGTGCAATCCCCATTGTCTATCCTGCCGCCTTAATTGGACGTTTCGCAGTGTAAATTCGCGGGATGGCTATAGATAATCCTAATTAGGCGACGTTGGGTTAATTCTGCGAGAGTGCAGCGCCGAAAGGACACTGCACAGATACCGCCGCGCGGGCGGTTTTTATGGGAACGCTTCGGTATTGTCTCATTTTTGTGTGGGCGTGAATAAATGACGCGAATTGTAAAACGTAAGAAAAGTGTTTGCTATTGTAGTTTGTCTTCGGGGACCCTGGGGAACCAGAGTGTGATGGTCAAGAGAAAGTTTGGAATGGGAAGAGTAACAGAAGTGGCATGGGTTAATGAGAAGGAGCTGTAGCTCACATTCCACACCGTAGGAGGTAAGAAGATACTTTAGAACGTACCAGTGGTATCAATGTGATGTACAGACTCTGGTATTGGAATGAATTTCAAATACAAAATATCTAGTAATGTATGAACGATGGTTATTCAATATTAATTCTTTGCACTCGTAATCATTTGGAAACAGAGGTGGGCAAAAATGTTATTTAAATAAAATTTCGAATGGCGAATAAAAGTTGAAAAAATTATTCGTGTTGTGTTGAATAAAGTTAACTCGGGTTAAAGTTAAAGTTAAAGTGTAAGTTAAAGTTAAAGTTAAAGTTAAAGTCAAAGTCAAAGTCAAAGTCAAAGTCAAAGTCAAAGTCAAAGTCAAAGTCAAAGTCAAAGTCAAAGTCAAAGTCAAAGTCAAAGTCAAAGTCAAAGTCAAAGTCAAAGTCAAAGTCAAAGTCAAAGTCAAAGTCAAAGTCAAAGTCAAAGTCAAAGTCAAAGTCAAAGTCAAAGTCAAAGTCAAAGTCAAAGTCAAAGTCAAAGTCAAAGTCAAAGTCAAAGTCAAAGTCAAAGTCAAAGTCAAAGTCAAAGTCAAAGTCAAAGTCAAAGTCAAAGTCAAAGTCAAAGTCAAAGTCAAAGTCAAAGTCAAAGTCAAAGTCAAAGTCAAAGTCAAAGTCAAAGTCAAAGTCAAAGTCAAAGTCAAAGTCAAAGTTAAAGTTAAAGTTAAAGTTAAAGTTAAAGTTAAAGTTAAAGTTAAAGTTAAAGTTAAAGTCAAAGTTAAAGTTAAAGTCAAAGTTGACAAATTTATAGATATAATAAAAATAAAAGTATAATGGGAGTAAAAAAATAAATTTTATTCGTCAAATAATCTAAAGTTAAAGTAACTTTTGTTTTAGTTAACGCCCAGCTCTGTTTGGAACGCACTCCCGTTAATAATTACAGAAATAGTTAATGAAATTTCTTCCTTAATCCAAAACTCAGAGTATATTTTATACCTAATAGATTATTATGTCTATAAATTGAGAGATTATTGTCTAAAAATTCCATGATATAAGTTTCAATCGATCCTCTTCATGTTCAATGCAGAAACCTTTCTAAGAGGGAGACACTATTGCAATTTACACAGGATGTTTCTTCTTAGGAGCTTTTATATCGTATTATTTCTATTAATAACATTTATTTCGCAAGGCAGATTATATTAGCTGCATGAAGTTTAATTTGAAATAGAGAGAAACTATGGCAATGCGCGCTCCATATTTCTCGTCGGTGAAGCTATCGAAAGTTCTCCAACATGGGAAACAGGCTTGCACGAACGCGATGGGAAATAGTCTCTCATCTTTTACCCGAGAACCAAACCTGTTTGCACTTTATTTATACATTATCCTCGGTTTTTCACCCGTCCGACGTGACTGCCGGCTGTCTGAGATAGCCAGCGTGCGAGGATGGAATTACAGGAGTCTTGCAAACTTAATTACCGCTCCGCGATTCAATTACCGAAGACACTGTGCATCGTGCCCGATCCAGGCTTTAGATAAATAAATTAACGCATGCTGAGTACAACTCGAACGTCTTATAAACAGTTAGACACTTTTAAGGGATCTACATTTTTTAAGCTGCATTTGCACCACTTGCTGTGTCTTTATTATTTAACTCTATCAGGTTTTCGCCAGACCACAAACTCGCGAGAGTTAACAGAAAATTTGTCTGTTTAATTATTGCGAATAAATGTACAAGTTCAACTGGTCAACTATGCTTCGTGCAGATTTGCTGATTCTGATACTCAAGGTTCTGAACGGTGCAAAACTCATCAGCTTTTCTGCTTCTTTCTTTCATGGATTTGATCAGTTTGGTTCCTAAGTGGGTCATGTGAAGGGTAAGGGGAAAACAGAGAATTTCACAAACCAGCTTTCTCGAGAAAAGTATGTTTTAATACTTTAGTCCATCAGTAAAGAAACAAGGTTCAGCGAATTTAATTTTCCAGTGCAGAGTGGACATTTCCTGTTTTTAACCAGTATACCAAATCTTTAGTTCCAGTTACCACGAACAAAATAAGCTACAAATCGCAAAATCACGAAAAACGGACATTCCCTGTTTTTCCCTTCACCCTTCATATATTTCTTCTGCAATATTGACACACAGTCAGTTGAAGATATTGATTCCAAACCACCCCGTATAATCCCCCCAAAAGAAGCAAGCCACAAAAAAACGATCCCCTGTCACTTTCGCAAGTATCACGACCCAATCACCTACGAATTTGTCCTTGAATCATCGAAGCTTTTTAAGCCTTTATTCGATTATTACGATACGAACGCCACTCAGAGTAATCCTACTCATACCCTGTCTCGCGAGGATATCCCTTTTGAGGTGGACCATCCCCTGTTCAAGAAGAACGAGGAAAATCGTGGAAGAATTTTTGAGAGCGTGTCTAAATCCAATTACACCGAGGTGGCTGAGTGATGTGTACGTCGAACGACTCGGGGAGAAGGTAGGGAAAATATACGGAGGCTGTTCCTTCCGTCGAGTTGGAATTATAACTCGAAGGAATGCGGAGAAGAGAAGCGGGCTTAGATTTTCCAGTGACTTTGGCAGAGTATTTCAGTCCTGCATTCGTGGAAAGGGGTTTGTCGAGGGTTTGAAACGTAACCAATGTTATTTTAAGGATGACTGCAATTTCGAGACGCCTGTCTACTCGTTACGGGAATAGACAAATTCAGCTGTGATTCGATTTTAATTGCTAAAGAAGTCTATCAATAAACTGAACCTATTTCACGGGAATCATACTCTGAGTATGTCAAAACTGACACTTTGATTTCGTTTAGAGCTTCATGGGGAATTTTGGGAGCATTATGTGTCTGTCATTTCGAGCCTCTAGGAGACGACGATCTCCCAAAAATATAATGGGTTTAACTTTCAATCAAATTAACCCGCGGATGTCACGCCTATTTATTGGAACGTAGCTTGTCACATTGGGTCTATTTTCAAAGCTAATTTTCAATCAGCTGTTGTTTAAGAAGTATTTGTTAAATTGAGTCGCAAAAATTCTGAGATAAAGTTTCAACATTGTACAATACCTATACAGTGGCGGACGAAAGAAACTTTACAACTTTCAAAATCGCATAACTTTTTTATAATTGGTCCAAACGACATGAACTTTTTTGTGAAGCTAGAAGAATTAGTTTGCTAAGTGACGTGTGTCTCGTAGTTTTGAAAAAAAATGCAATTAGTTGGAATAGCAACAAAAATAGTAAAGGTTGTTTTTTAAACTTTTTTTGTGAGCCTGTAATGAAAATTCAAAAAACCTGTTTGTAGATTGAAGTAAGTTGTATACGTGTCTAAAGTTTCATCAAAATCGGTTAACGTGGCTCTGAGCTACAATCTTTTAAAGATCGCAGAATAAGGTCGAAAATCGCTGTTTTCGGGAATTTCACAAAAAAAAGTTTAAAAAACAACCTTTACTATTTTTGTTGCTATTCCAACTAATTGCATTTTTTTCAAAACGACGAAACACGTCACTTAGCAAACTAATTCTTCTAGCTTCTCAAAAAAAGTTCATGTCGTTTGGACCAATTATAAAAAAGTTATGCGATTTTGAAAGTTGTAAACTTTCTTTCGTCCGCCACTGTATGTTCATCGTTGAAAATTAACATCATGTTTAAAGAGTAGCATCATTTTCAATGATGCCTCAAAGATATTTTACCTCGAAGTCAAGCGACATTTCGAGGGAAATGAATAAATGTTGCTCCAGAAATTCTTAAAAATATGTACGACACGCGTTAGCATGGGTCAAGCTTTTATAAATCCTATTTTATTAACCCAAGATATAAAATAGATTTCGCGCAAAGTGTGACGGGTATTCCCCTACGAGTCTTTTATAAATTTCGTAACTTTCTTCCCAAAGTGACTCGCCAATCTCGGTAGTTAACCGCTTGTCAGCCGTGACACTTTGTAAAGGGGCAGGGATGCAGCTTGGCTATACACAGGACCTTACTTAGCGATCTAGACCGAAGATCCAGGGCGTCGATCATCGTTAAGGCGATAAGACGCTTTCAGTTAACTTAATCCACGCGGGCAGCGAGGATTAAGGTGAACTGGTTCGTTAAGGGCGAATGCTGGTACCTTATTGAAGAAGACTTAGGGTGGACCGAGTGCATTGTGTGCTCGAAAATTGGATGGAAACTATGCATCAGCTTTGTCACTCCGATGAAAAGCATTCACGTCTGATTCGATTTGACAGTGATTTCTTCGAAAATTATTAATAAAAATCTGCGGAGTCCTGTACAGAAATTGAGACTGCGATACAAAGAAGATTTAGTAAAGTAAGAAATATCATGTAAAATCAGGGACGAAACTAGGTTGTACAGCGCCCGGAGCAAGGATTCTGTTTCTCCCCCGTTCCAAAATATTTTACCCTCTTTGTATTGTCCACCATAGAAGGTTGGGTTCACACTTTACATAAAAAAGACTTATAATCAGGGATCAAAAAAGTTGTGGTACTTTTCAATAGGTTCCATTTAAAACATGGACCGCGGAACTTTTTTTAAAAATGTTCTCACATTATAAGTTCCCAGAAGAACCGATAAAATAAAAGTTCTTAAAAATTAAGGTTCTAGTTGAAATGGAAGTTGAAAAAAGTTCTCAATCGTTGTAACAAATACTGAATACTATTCAATGGATAGTACTACAACAATATTAAATAATTATTACAGTTAAATTGATATTCTGAATGTGTTATTTATTTGTAATACTTACCTACGTAGATATTTCTAATGTTATGATTTTCATACCTTTTATTAAATAAACATATGAAGAATATGATATTATATTGTTAAATAAAACTAGTACCTAATAGTTTAGTACTTTTCTTTATCTGATGAAAACTTTTTTAATAAATGTTCTAATGTAACTTGTTTCCATGGAACTTTTATTATATAGGTTCTAAAATATCTATTCCACGAGAACACTTTTTAAAGAAGTTCCTAAAGGTAACATTTTTTTCAATAAAAATTCCACAGAAACAGATATTTTCTTAAACAAAACATATAAGTTCTAACAGAATTTTTTTAAAAACGAGAGTTCGAGAACTTTTTCGATCCCTGCTTATAATAACCGTGTTTATTAACTGGTTTCAAACATATTACAAGTACCCTAATTTGTTGGATAACAGATGAATTTTAATTACTTTTCCATAAAATGTGTATTTCCTTCATTCCTAATGAATTAACGTAATACATAAATTTGAAAAAAGCCATTGATGTAGCTTTTCTAAAATTCTGTTTTTCCCTACGAACCCACTGCAAGCTCCGCCCCTGCATAAAGTGACTTCTGTTGATAGAAAAGCTTAGATTACAAATCTTGCGATTTAAGCAAAGTTAATACTTGAAGATCACACGTTTATATAAAAATCTCGATGAAATTAAAGGAACAGCTGAATCCCAGCAATCCATCTAAAAAATGTTGACTCCCCTTCAGCTAAATATAAAAATTCCTAATATGCAACTGTTGCGCCTAATGCACCGTTACAAACATCACAAAGACTCACAAGCAACACGCGTTTGGAGGCACACGTAGCACTTCAAACTTTCAGCACTCAGGGAACAAACATCCAATACAGCCAGAGTATTAAAAAAAATATCAGAAACTCTCGACCACTCTGTTTTCCCTCGACAAATCATCCAGGGTTAAATCAAAAGTGGTGAGCCAACAATTCGCGCGAAGGAAGAGCAGCTCACACAAGAGGGACGAAGGAAACACGTTCCAGGGGAAGTGACTTCGCGAAACTAATCCAGCCGGATGTAAAAAGGAACTCGACTTCCCTGGATAGACTCCGCGAACCGTCGTAAACTACAAAGTGGAAATAGTCCGCGAAACGGGGCAACAAACGAGTCCCGCGATTGCTGGCCTCCCGAGTTTCCCCGGGATGTAACTGCAGCGGGGAACGAAGGGAGAGCCTCGGGGACTGTGCAGGTTCTACCCGACTGGAACACTGTGATGCGCTGCTTGTTACACTGTTACGAGCAATTCTGTCACGTATTTACAGCTCCGTAATTACTGGGGTCAAATATTGTAACAGCTACGTGTCTACCTGAGACGTGAGTACATACACGAGTTTTACGATCACTTAAGTGCCAGCTAATTTGAGTTCCCTCGTGGCTGGTTCGTGGTAATGCGCTTTTGTTGCACCTGGAAGGGCTGAAGTGGACCTGAAAAGCAGGCTGCTTGGTTCCACGATCGGGAAAGGTACGTTTGTTTCGTGGAAAAAAGGGATTGCTTTGGGGTGGAACTGACTGATGGATGTGCACCTGATGGTAACAGTGATTGCTGCAATCCTTTGGCCAGAGGGATCTGCGCAGCGGATGGAAGATAACAGTGCAATGGAGGACTAAATTCTGACTGATATTGAATTTGGAGTGAATTTGGGGAAGCTCCTTTTGTTTAGGTATTATGTTACTGATATTTATTTTATGGGTTTGGAATTTTGTAAGGTGGTACGAGTTGAGTAGTAAGAATGGTAGGAGGTCTTTGATGAGTGAAAAACGGTGAGTTACTTAGGTATTGTTTTTGGAAAGGAAATCTCTAATTCGTGTGCAGATATGTAATTGATTTATATTTACGTTTTTAGAATTCTAGGACCTTCTAATAGATCCATTCCTAAACAGAGATCCAAAATAACAGTTATTTAAAAAAACATGGAAAAGTCATTAAGTAGAAACTGATTTTTATTTAAGGCAGGATACCACCTTTGACTGCGATTTTTGGAGGCGTTTTTCATGAATTTTTTTGCATACAAAGAATGCGCAGAAACAAAATCGGTTTTAGTCATTTATTAATGTAACTTTAATCTGTAATTACACATTTTTTGAAACTGAAAAAGTCTCTCTTGTAGGTGGCGCCAAAATAAATTCCTTTGGAGGAACACCGTTAGACTGCGTGTCAAATTACTCTTACAATTTTCATCGGATTGAGTTGAAACTTTGCACAATTCTTCCCCGTGGTACAATCTAATGATGTACGTAGGACTTTTGCTGTAGCGTTGTTATTTTTTTTGGTGCACAATTTTATAAACTTTTTTACCCTCAAAAATTGACCTTTTTGTTAAAATGACTGCCATTTTCTTAAAAATCGAAATTTCGCAAAATCCCTACGTACAGCATTAAAAAATATTGTTGTTAATAGGAACATTCTTTGTTTTTTTTCTAAGAGCCACGTACAGAGCAGAATTTGACACGCCGTCTAACGGTGTTTCTCCAAAGGAATTTATTTTGGCACCACCTACAAGAGATTATTTTTTATTTTTTCAGTTTCAAAAAATGTGTAATTACAGATTAAAGTTACATTAATAAATGACTAAAACCGATTTTGTTTCTGCGCATTCTTTGTATGCAAAAAAAATTCATGAAAAACGCCTCCAAAAATCGCAGTCAAAGGTGGTATCCTGCCTTAAGTAGAAGCCAGTTATCATTAAATCTCAAAGAAGTTTCTCAAAAAATGAAATTATTAAAAAATACTAATTTTTGATTGTTCTGAATATGACTAAGTTTAAATAAACATATTAATTCTTATGCCAAATCTTGTAAAAACTGTCTTATAACAGTTTTGATGACTGTTGCTAAATGATTATAAATGCGTAGGTACACAAGAAATACACTGTTGTCAGATAGTTTCAACAAACGATTTCTCCTATCTTCTAACTAATCCTCGCGTGCGAGGATTGCACCGTAGTAGCTATGTCAAACGAGTCTACGGGAAAGCCAATTTTGTCTGAATCTGACACAATACCCTTACACGGAACACAGTAAATGCAATAAAGGGTTTCCAATACTCAATCGACCTGTAACAACCCTCCAAATAACAGTATCAAGGTTCGTTTGGCGAAATCCCTTGGGTCAGCAAAAGTAAGGATAATAACATCGATACCGGGTGATTTTTATTTCTATGACGAACTTTCTATTTCTCACCACCTCCGAACATTTAATTCCCTTCGATGGAGGTTAGAAGATTGCAAGTTCGGATCACTTACAATCCTCTAAAAGAAAAATACAAGTGTTTTGTTTTAAACGTAGCACCCTCTATTAAGGTTTCTTTTAGAAAAACCAATTTGTCTCTGGCTTTAGAAACACTTGAAACTTTGACAAAGTCTGGTCCACGTTCAGCGTATGGAAATTCACTTGTTGATTTTAAGCTGGAGAGTTCAAAGCTACTGAATTCTAGAGTTAAGGGCTCTACTATTTTTGGTCACCTGAACTGACGTGTTCCTGAAGCAAAGAACCTAATTTCTCTCTCTTTGACGTTGAAAAACAGGAAGTAGAAGTGGAATGATTAGAAAAATCTAATCAGAACTTTAAATTCCCCAAATTGCCAGGTAACTAAATTGAAAGATCACGATTAAACTTTAATTCTACCATTAAGAGGGTAAATTAAAGGTACTCAGAATATTTCTCACAAATTTAAAGAACCAAAAGTACTAATAAATAATCCTACAATATTCTCCCGAATATTTCCTACAATATCTCAAATTTCCTCATTGCAGACGCAGCCGAAGATTTAAAACTACTCAAGCGATCAAACATCCGATCGACAGAATGCATTAAAAACTACTCCTCGATGTGAATTCATCGCAGAAATTGAAATCTGTTCGCACAGATCGGGTGCGAGTAATCGATACGGACTTATTCAGTGGCCACTTTACATTTCCAGGTGGTGAACGAAGTGGTGGATCGAAGAGGTCATCGATGCTCATAACAGACTTTACTCTGGCCGTTTTCAACCCGAGTAAACCGAGTTGCAGCTGGCTAGTCGATAAAAGCTACGCAAATACCGATGTAACCGGAGGGTGCGCTGGCTGCTTCCACTTCACTTGGAACCTGCACAACCAGCAACGCTGGAATCACCGGCGGCAACAGCCCAGCTACACGTGTCGAAAGCTGTATCGTTCTGTCGAGCCGTGCAAAACTGCCGCAATTAATAGTTAGCCTGCATCCCGCCGACAACACGCAGATAAATCTTCGGGCTGTGGAAATGCGAGCGAATTGTTCGTCGAAGATTCGCAGCTTTCCCTGTCGTATTTGGCTAATAATTTGGCCACGAAGCCTACACCTGAGTAACTCTAATGCAAACGTAGATGGAGTACAGCATATAAACGCGAAGCTCTAGGCAATCTGAATTAGAAATGAAGAATTGGACGTCTGTAAATAATTTTGTGAAGACACACAGTTGTCTGTAAATAATTTCCTGAATGCACTCATTATTTACGTTTAACTGAAGTGGATATTAACGAATTATCTTGAAAAATTATGAGATACAAATACCTTGATCTATTCTACATAATAATTTTGTTTCGCTAAACTACAGTGGCTGGCGAAAGTATTCGAACACCCTTTAAAACATTATCACCTTTTTTAAATTTCGTGCCAACGACTTGAACTTTTTTTACTACCTAGTAAACTAATCCTTCTAGCTTCTCAGAAAAATTCAAGTCGTTTGCACTAAATTTAAAAAAGTTATAATGTTTTAAAGGGTTTTCGAATACTATCGTGAGCCACTGTGTGGTGTTTCTGCACCTCTGTGTTCAAAGAAACCATCGCCAATAAAAAAAGAAACCCACATTCCAAAGCACGATTCCCACCAACCAACTCTCCCATATTCAGACGTTCCCCAACTCCGCCTGGACTTCGCGACAAAAGGGTGTCATCGTGAGTGCTAAACAGACCGAGCTCAACTAGATCCGTGCTCAGACGGTATCGGTTAATTTCACTCGAACCGAAAGCGGCGTATTAAGTGGCAGCGACGTCAGAAACGGCGCCAACTACCGGTTTTCTCGGCAGTAGCTGGGTGCACTTTCTCGAGGACAGGTATCCTTTACAGCCCCGGAGCGCGTTAGCGTCGCTGGCCGTTTCCAGGACGCCCGCTAACACGCAGACGGAAGGGACCAAGGACCCGTAGGAAGCTGACTTGCGCCACAATGGGACCCCACGAATGGATTTCTAGGCGGCACAATGGGACGCGCGGTGATCGTTATGCATTCGTGGCGCGATTTGGCTGCCACGCCAACTTATTTCTTCCGGCCACCAACTGTTCGAAAGCTCCCACTCGGGACCAGACTACTACCCGCCGTTCCCCTCCTTTGCCGCCGGAATTGCTTTCGCGTCTCGTGGACCAGTTTCCAGCGCTATTATGGCGTCTCGCGGCTCAGAATGCGTCGGTTCTAATGCCGTTTGATCGCGAGTTGACGGTGCGACTTGCCTCCTCCGGAACGCTTAATTGTTTATGAGGCTGCAGGATTTTCCATACGCGTGCGCTCAGGCTTCCATATCGACGTGATTAATTGGATTCGTAGCTGATACAGAAGGGGTGCGATTTCTGGGGCGGTCGGAAAGGGGGTGAATCTTTTCGGGGAAGTGGAGGTTTAAGGGGGTAGGTACTCTAGTTTAACTGCCCGAATTTATTTAACAAAAACTGTAAGTTTAAACCAGGGATCGAGAAAGTTCTCGAACCCTCGTTTTTAAAAAAATTCTGTTAGAACTTATATGTTTTGTTTAAGAAAATATCTGTTTCTGTGGAATTTTTATTGAAAAAAATGTTACCTTTAGGAACTTCTTTAAAAAGTGTTCTCATGGAATAGATATTTTAGAACCTATATAATAAAAGTTCCATGGAAACAAGTTACATTAGAACATTTATTAAAAAAGTTTTCATAAGATAAAGAAAAGCACTAAACTATTAGGTACTAGTTTTATTTAATAATATAATATCATATTCTTCATATGTTTATTTAATAAAAGGTATGAAAATCATAAGTATTACAAATAAATAACACATTCAGAATATCAATTTAACTGTAATAATTATTTAATATTGTTGTAGTACTATCCATTGAATAGTATTCAGTATTTGTTACAACGATTGAGAACTTTTTTAACATTGGTGAACAAAATATCTGTTCCTGTTATAGAAAAATTGTTATTTTTATATTTTATAAGTTCCATTCCAACTAGAACCTTTATTTTTAAGAACTTTTATTTTATCGGTTCTTCTGGGAACTTATAATGTGAGAACATTTTTAAAAAAAGGTCGGCGGTCCATGTTTTAAATGGAACCTATTGAAAAGTACCAGAATTTTTTCGATCTCTGGTGTAAACTGTCTGGCGTTTTGCTTGTATATTAAGGTATGTTTGAAGTAATACGCAGAATTTTTTAGAGCTTTTTTGTGGCTTATAAACATAGATATAGTCGGTGGGGAAGGCTTCTTCAAAAAATTATTTTCCTTCAGAGGTTGGGGTGGAGACTGTTATAATCGTCTCAAATAGAAAAACTAAGGTTCATTTCCTTTATTATGGTTGTCGCTATGGTTGGAACCATGGACGAGTTTCTATCTTGTAATGAATTAATTTTACAGAACGGAAACAGCTACATTTTTAGTAAAAATCGAACATATTTTTCAAAATTTGCCATTTTGCAAAGGGGGCCTCCATGGTTCCAATCATAGCGGCAATCATAATAAAGAAACTAAATTTTACTTTTTCCATTTTAGAAGACCACAGTCCCTACTTTTGAATTTATTTGCAGAAGCTTGCGCCACCAATTATATATATATTCTATAAAGAAGCTCAAAGAAATTCTGAGCATTACTTTAAAAAAACCTTAATATGCAGGCAAAACGCCAGACAGTATACGCTTACAGTTTTTGTTAAATAAATTCCCGAAGATGGCGGTAAAAAGGGCCGTTACATTAGAGTAAGTACCTTTTTTAATGTTTTATGATGGTTGTGGTACGAGTCACACACATTTCAACCACATCATGCGGGTAGTTTTATTTTTCATATTAAAATACTAGACTAGTTATTCTTCTGAATTTATATGAACAAACCTGAGAGTCAGAATGTGTTGAAAGGAGTAATTTGGAAGCAAAGGAATTTTTTTAAAGGTATTTGTTGAGAGGACGTGGGTGTAAGTGGAAGCAACAGTTAGTCAAGTGTTAAATAAATTATAGAGAGAAACTACGTATCTTTAAGACTATGCAAGAAGCTCAGGCCTGTATACTAAAAGTTTATTTAGATTTTTTATTTTCTTTTTCGAGAAAAATCACTTTGCTATATTTTCTTATTTAAATACATTTCACTCCATCAGTTGGCTGGTAGAGATAATTGTGCACTTTGATTAGTTTCGATCTTAAAAATTTCGTGTAAAAAACTTGAAGAATCGCGAACCATCTTCGTTTGCTTTTTCCCCTTCAAATCCACGTTTCCAGACCAAATTTCATTGAAATATCGAGTCTGTATTGCAATGCCTTAAATCTACTTTTATTAAATAATACCACGGCAAATAACACATATCCTTTCATGAGAATTGATTGCATTATATTCACGTTCAAATCGACGGAATGAAAGGTATCAAATCCTCGTTTCGTTGAATGTCACTGTACACGCCGATGAGAGAACACGTTCGTTTCAATTACTAGCAACGGAATGTAATTTACGCAACTGACAGACTAAATTAGCGCCAACGAAAACAAACATCGAGACGCCAGTAAAACGCAATCACCTTAATGAATTAATAAAGTAATACCAATTACATGAATAATAAAACTGATTTCGATTGTATCGAAACCGTGAAACGTTTTATCAGAAATGTTTCTCGAAATGTTTCGGGGAAAATGCCACGTGTAATGCGACAGCAAAATAATTGCGAGTTCAGCAATTCCTGTAAGGAATTCCACACTTTGGAGCTCAAAAAAAGCAGCTATCTTTTAGCTTCTTTTTTTAGAAAATGATAAAGAAACTGACAAAATTTATATTTTTCTAATATTCTTTTAGTAAATATCATGCAGAAAATAAAAATAGTGGGTTGTTTGCTCTAGGTCCAACTGCTTTGCAGTTACCTTACACACCAGAGATGGGCAAAATTTTTATTCATACAAAATTTCGAATACCGAATGAAAGTTAAAAAAATCATTCATGTTTCAAAAAAAATTTCGTGTACTTCAGTAGTTGTACAATAAAAGCTTTGTTATACATATTTTATTTTCTCAAAAAGAAAGAAGCTTAAAGATAGCTGCTTCTTTTAGGTTCCAAACTGGTGCAACCCCTTAATTATAATGTACTCGAGTAGAGACAAGACGAATTTAATTCAAGCTCGTTTAATTTTCTTTAGAATCCCAGCCTCGTGCCCGCGGGCCAGGATCTATTATCCAGTTCCTCAGACAGTGTTTTATTTAGGCCAAGCTTCGTTCCAGATGGCGGAACGTTTGTTACACGGGGTTGCTTTCGAAGAATTTAATTACAGCAGTCGTTCTACTCGACGAAAATTATGCTGTCGCGGTCGATGCTCAAGGTGTATTCCATTTGATATCCTTCTGCTGGAGCACACTGCGCGGCATGTGTCTTGATTGGAAACCGAGTCGAAATTGCTCTTCGCAAATAATTCCACGCTACAACTACCCGCGCGCACGTTTCGGGCCGCTTTATTTAGGATCTCCTTGTTTGGATTTTCGTTTACCCTTGCCCAAAGGGCCGTGCCGTTTCATCTTGCCGCATTCGCTTCGACTTCGCCACCCGTTTTCTCCGAGCAACTTCCCCCGACCAACGTTTCACGAAGCTTGCAATAAAATCATGAGCCTGCAAGGAATATTCGCGAATCGACCAGCGTCAATTTCGAGAAAACCCTGCAGGCTGCAGTAGCAGCCAAATAAAATGGCACGGGAAAGAATCCAGCAAGAATACTATTTTCTGGAAACTCCATTACGAAAGCAAACAGGCAATGAAATAAATTCAATCGTCAATGTTATTTCCCTGCTTTCCAATTACTTTAATTTAATTGACACCAAGAAGAACAAACACATTCCGTTTAATGATGTTTAAAAGGACCTGACACTATTTTTATTTTTCACTTCGTGTGCGTGACGAACTAATATGCAATAATGAGAGACTGAAGCAGAAGATAAATTGATGTGCTTTGACGTGGAGTTTGATTAAAATACTTCCTCAGCCCCGATACTATGGAATATCGTTCCGTTTGGTAAGCGCACGTAGTTAATCCACCTTCAAACGAGGGCGTGCCTTTGGTCGGGGCAACTCGAGCGAGACGGGGAAACGTGTATCGCCAGTGTAATGAGTTAGTCGCGAAATAGAAAAGCAATTTTGACTGGTACCACTTCGAGGGGGGAAGTGCTTTCACTGAGAAACCAGTCACCGCCGGAAGAAATAAGTTGGCGGCGAAGCCAAATCGCTCTCGTATGCAAAACGATAGATTGAAACCAGCTCCGTCCTCCTATCATTTAATATATCGCTGACTCCGAACCAGTCGGGCTTCGCTTTTCATTCACGCTCGTGTAGTGTTTCCAATCTTACATTCGGCGAAAGTAATCCCGAGGATTCATTTAGCAAAATTTTCATTGATTTATGTACGGATTGTAGTTATATTAGTGTCTTTTTTTTATTTCTTTGATTTTGTATAGATAGAATACATTTTATTTTGTTATATTTTTGTAAATACATAAATATTAAATAAACCGACAATTTTTAATATACATAAGTACGAATGAGCTGTTCCACGTCAAAGCGGATAGGAGAAAAATTTTGTTTCACCGATTCTCTTCGAAATTACAGCAAAACAAACTTTTCGTTGAGTGTTTTCGGTATTCTCGAGAAAAATAATAGGAACATCTGCTCACCATATAAAAGATTAGCAATAGTAGGTAGTTTTTAGTGATTCTTCCTTTTCTTTTTTTGCATGTTCTGAACGAAAAGTTTGTTTTGTCGCATCGTATATAAATACTTTCCTACGCTAGGGTATTGTTTTGAAAACGCGTGCGTGCGGACTGACCATGGGATCCGTGCAGTTCCAAGCGGTGTGCACTATCGTAAGTTTTATTTTTTTGTTGACTGTTCCCAAAATTTCTCAACTTTTGGGAAAAACGCATTTATTAGCTGAAGGCTCAACGAATCGAATGGTATTTTTTCCAAGCCGAACTGTGGGTGGGAACGACGTCAAATCGCGATTTGAAAATTTGACATCGATTACTGTCAAGTTTATTAACAATAAACAAAATATTCTATAGGCAAGTTAAGAAAGCATTCCTTCAGCTTTGAAATGAGCCTAAGACGGAGGCATTATCTTTCAAAATGACCGAGATATTACAGTTTAAGTGATGACGCGTCGGCCAATTTTGTTTCAATTTTTAAAACTTTACCATTAAATATTTCGAAAACTATTTGACATAGACCTTTAACATTCAGTATACTTTGTTTTTGTAAGGTTATCGATAATTTTGAAGAGAATTGGTGAAACTAAATTTTTCACCTATGCGTTTTGACGTGGAATAGCTCGAATATTTTTTACTGTTTCGTTTTTTTCTTGTAAACATTCAAAAACCATTTTTTTTTTCAAAAGTCGTTTTTGTATAAACCCTATGAGCGGTAAGAAGCACTGACGACTGAGAGCCTCGAGAACCTCTTTAACTGAGAAACTTCCACCCTGTTTACTCCCCCGTAAACTTAAACCTCCCTCAAATGGCTCTAACCCTGACTAATCGACAAACTAACAAAAATACTCGATACCAGGCTCAACCAACCACTCTCCCAGCACGAGCGATCAAGTTGAAACCGCCTTAAAAACAGACTCGTAAATAGGGGGTTGCTCGAGGAAACGGATCGTTACGATCGAATAACGGGGGGTGGCGGGAGATTTAGTTTTGTCCGTTGCAGCTCGCCGAAAAACCTACTGCTCCTTCGGCCCAGGCGGACCCCTCTTAAATAACCTACTCGATTATTTATCTCTGCCTCTCTCCCCGGCCTGCCAACCGGCCGACGGTTCGAGATCCTCCTTTTGTTCCGAAACCAAGCAACTGCGCGTCGTAATTTAGTCCCGTGGCGAGAGTCGCGCGGCAGGAGAAAGGGAGTAGGTGGAAACGCGAGGACGGTAATGAAAAAGTATGCGCCGTAGCTGGCCGAGCTGACTGGCCGATTTCCGCGGCGCTCCAACGGGGAGACGCCAATATTTTTCAATTACCGAGCGGCCTGAGTTTATTTAGTTTGCGTACAATTGCCGCGGCCCGGCCCGGCCCCGGTTGAATTAGTTGCACTCGAATGGAGAACAGCGATTCGAGCATCGACGCGTCCTCTGCCTCGACAAACCGTCGACAAATGGGACTTTTACGTGCTACATAGTTTTCCAACCGTTCTTCGCGACCTGCGAGTTTCTTTTTCTTTTTATTTTTAATTTCGAATTCAGTGGCTGTTCTGGGGATGGGGTTGGGAAGCTACGTTTGGGAGGTATTTAAGTGTTTTAAGGGGGTGTGTTGGGTGGTGGTATATGATTACTTCGACGTGGAGTAATTTCGGGGAATAGTATTTTTATCGCGGAATTTGGAGTTCCGGGTTGGTGAAACTGAGAGATTAATTTAATAAAGGCAGTCGTTCTATTTTCTGTTCCGATAGTTCGATTTTATTTGGTTAAAGTCTGTAGATACTAAAAGCTTTTTAGTTCTTGAAATATAAAGTTTGGTAAGGTGGCAGGTGCTATTCGCATCTCCAATCGTAGCATATTTATAGACCTCGTTATACCACTAACGGTTTGTTAGACTTTCAGGAAGTTACTAGGTATATATATTCTGTATATATGATGTTTTACTAACTCTGGAATTAGATTCTGTCGAGGTATTAATGATACTGGCTAAATGTTTTTCTTCTTTGTTAATTTTCATGGTATGAATTTTTATGTTACATGGAAAAGGTAATGTGTTTTTTCTATAGTAATTATGGGAGATGTAAGCTCAAAATGTTCAGTGGAATTGAAACAAAAGTGCACATTTATAAAGTCCTTGTCAATCTGAATAACTTTTACTCGAAACAATTCTCAAGATATGAACAATTGCGAGATATGTATAACCCTTTAGTGCCCAGTGTGATGTATAACGTTACATAATTTTCGAACATCTTTTTTTTTCATATAAAAAAACTCGATATGTAGTAAATAATATTGGGAAATTTTTCTGGATATTTCTTTTTGGGTATCTGGAAACTAAAGCAATTAAAGAATCTAATTCAAGCCTCATCAGTTTGAAGATGCGTCTGACCATAGATGCACCGTTTCCACTTGCTCTCTTCGACTTCAGTGATACAGATCAATGATATCTCCATATCATTTGAAATAGGTACATATGTAGTTTTGTACTAGGGATGGGTTTCTCGAATCGTCGAACCCTCGAAATCGAAGAAAGTTTCGAGTTTTGAGAATTAGAAACTGCACTTTTTTCGTGATTCGAAACTCTCGAAATCCTGAGAAGAAAAAGTATAAAATCAATGAATAAAGAATCGTTCGCAGTGTGCCTCGAGAATTTATATATATTGTTATATTTTTGTTTGTATTTTGTTTAACTATAATCAATACAGATTTATGCAAAAATGTTGTTGACTTCAGTTCTTAAAAAGCAGAACCAGCATTTAAAGTTTCAAGAGTTGCGAGTTTCGAGAGTTTCAAAGCCTTACACAAAGTTTCGGCTTCGAGTTTCGAGAATTTAGAAATTAGGTTCGCACCCACCCCTAGAATGTACTATTTTAACATTGTTACAAGTAAAAATTATTCAAACTACAGCACCCCTTTAAAAATGTACAAATTTGTCAGCAGTTCCATGCAAATACTTTTTATAAAAAAACAGGACTCTCTACATAATAATGTTCATAAAAATTGCTTATAATAAAATCTAAAATACACGATTTGTAAACTACATTATATCATCATCAACTATCCCTAAACATATTAATAAACTGTATTAACACTTTTCCCTCCAAGTGTGCCCTGCAGACATACCAAACTTCAAATTAGGGATGCACGTTGATTAAATTACGCCCATTATAAACGAAAGCCTTCATAATTGAGGGGCCCAGTGGGAAACAGGCACATTCCACCGTTTTATGATTTTAGAGGAAAGCAATTAGAAGGAAAAATTGTTTTCATAGGATATGCGGTACGCAATTGTAATTATTTTAAACCGCACTTGAATTAGATGGTAAATGACAACTATTATGAAATTTCAGCAAAAAAGTTAATTTTATTAGGCATGGGCCCATTTGCCGCTACGAAGAAAATTTAATACGAGTCTGCTCGGAGAGACCTACATGCTATTATATTAGGAGGTAGGTAATGGAATTACACTAGATTGCAAGGATGAATTAATGGTACAAAGGAACGAAAATTTACGCATTTTTCCAGTGGGCCCCTCAATTCAAAGAATTAGAGGAATTACCGATTTATAATAACACCACTACATTGCTCTCCATTCTAAGGTCCTGCATTCATTAAATGCAACAAAACTATCTCTGCTGCATCGACAAACAAATAACTTAGAATGCAAAGTATTAATTCAAGTCACGAAGTAGGCATTGATTTCGTTCTTCCACAATTTTCCTGTCATCATCAATTTCAACCCCCGGTTCTTAAACGGATCTCGCGAATTCTACAACAAGACTAAAGCTCAAGGCGAACCGCCCCCCGGGCTGAAACAATGCTAACAAGCGTTTCAACGGTAACGCACAACAAGACTGTGAACTACGTTCCCGAGTAGAAGAGACCGAGTTACGGTATGAACAATAAGCACCATTCTTAGGAGTGGTGAAATTATTGCGGGACGAGTCGACCGCTGTGTTCATAACTTCTCGTTAACTGTGCCAGCCATCGTTTCCCTCTACTCGCTCGACTCGTGCACTCGCTCGCGAGACTATCACCAATTTTCTTCTTTCCTCGCGATGTTCCGCAGAAGCTAAGTCGATCTCGAGATCTACTTGTTAGAGAGATAGTTAAGGAGATACAGCTAGTCGTTCGTGTGGAAGAATGTTAACTGGCCAGATCTGGGCGATTAATCGCGTAGTTTGTCGAGTAAGAAACAATTTGGAGGATTCTGTGTTAAGCTACGGGAGCAATTTAGCGAATTATTCGGTACTTTGAGGGTATCAAGGTAGCAGAAATCGCTTTGTGAAAAATGTAAGATGTTGAGGAATGCAGTTGCGTTGGATTCAATGTTGCATAAGTGTCTTCGGATGCGTGACACTTTTGTGGCTCATGGTTGGAATCTTACACACTTATATTCACAGAATATTTATCTTCTTTAAATCAGCGCAGTTTCTAATAAGTGGATATAAAGTGGATACAACTGGAAAGGATGTGATTTCACATGAAAAATAATTTTAAAATATAGGAAACCATTTTTGTATTCAGGGATTCGGTTTCGAGAAGATTGACTTGGAGTATTTGTATTCAGTACGCTTACGTCTGACTAAGAATTGGCGGAATGCAATAATAAATATAGTACAGCTAAGACTGAAATGAATTATTGTGGAAAAATAAATCGAAATAGTAGAATAGGTTTTTTCGATCGAGGCAAATAAACTGAATTTTTTAGAAAACAAGTCCACGTTCTAAAAGAAATTATTGTACTATCTCTACTTATTTTTGCACAAGGATTATTTTCATCTTTGCATTTACACCTTATTCATTAGTAGTCTGCCAATTTTTAGTCTCATTATTCCAAGTTATTCTTCCTGAAAACGATACGCCCAAATAAAAAAAAGTTATGCTACATTATCAATGATTTATTCATGTAGAAGTGTCTTTTGTATTGCACTCCCATTTCGGTGACACTCTGTTTAAGAAAAAGGTTCAAAAGCTAATCTTTTCCAAGCGCAGAATGCTATTAAATATTAACACAATATTAAATATTAATGTTGAAAACAAGTAAATGCCCACTTAAAGCTGCTTCCTTCTGTCTATATAAAATTAACCACGAAACTTGGAAGACTAATGGAGAAAGAAAGGAAAAAGAGGAGACGCGAGAGACAGAACAGATCTGCAGTAAAGAGGTAATTAAATATGCTAAAATCGATCATCTGAATCGTTCACTTTGCGTCTGAATATTTAATCGCAAGCTCGAGCTTCGAAAGTACAAACAGATTTCAACTCCTCGGTCGTTTCCGCGCGAATGAAACTAATTCTGTAAAAGCCTCTATCTTCCGAGCTCCACGAACTCGAGCTCATCTGCTATCAGTTACGATTGCATTAATTGCGAAAAATTTCTGAAGAAGGTGCATGATATAGTTAAGCGCAGTTTCGAGTTAATTATTTCCCGATGCAATTTTAATTAAACGTACTGAAGCACGAAGTAGACTTTTGCTCGCTGTCAATCCACGATACAATAAATAATGTCTCGTTATACAAAAACGGAGCAACATTAATTCGTTTAAAATACAAATTGAATTTCATATAAGTGAGCATTATCTTTGTCCAAAGCAGAACCAGCAGGTTCCATCCAGAACAGTCTGCTTCCCTTCCTGACCGTCGCTAGTATTTGCGCCAAGCAAACACTCTGTTCAGAACGCGCACTTATGTAATTGAGAACGGAAAAGCAAAGGACAACTAAAGAAGAGGACAGAATCGAAGACAGTGCACGTGGAACGGAACTTTGCAATTTTCGTGGCGAACTCGCGACGCACACGTGTTCACTGTGCGAGGTCGAACCGTAGACTGAATTTCGAGACAGACAAAAAGGTTATCGGCAACCGACGTGCTCGACTTAGGTGTATACGATTCTTCCCTCGCGGCGTGTTTATCACGACGCTGCGACCCCCTCGGTGATATTCGGACAAAATTCTTGAGCAGCGTGCTCGACACGTGTTTATGTTTGAAAGCAACACGTTCAGGGTTCGAGAAAGGAAGTACAGTGGAATGTCCATTAGCGGTATAAATTATCCATTACTTCAAAAATGTATGGTAGGGGTGCTCGGGTTGGGGAATTTTTGAATGACAGAATATTTTCATTTATGAAGTTGAAAGAGTGTGCAAGCGTTTTAGTGCATTTAAGGAAATTGAGTGGAAACTGATAAGGGAAATTTGGGAACTCGAAAATTCAAAAAAATCTGAAGAGCAGAAATGTAGCTGATGCTAAGAACGTGACATTTTTTTTTTATGCGGCAATAAAACGGTCCTAAGGGTGAAATTATTAGTTTTCATATTATCGGGAATATCTGCGAAACCATAAAAGCTATCGAAAAAAAGTCCAATTCGAAGTTTTATGGCATTATTTTCGAAAAAAATTATGGTGGGTTTCTCGCCAATTCTTCATCGTAAAAGACCCATAGATCCTTGAATTTAACTTCTTTTTGATATCTTTTATAGTATAATAAATATTCACGATAATCTGAAAACTCACCATTTTTCCGAGGGGGTGTTTTCACCGTTAGGATCGTTTTATTGCCGAATTAAAAAATAGTTTCGTAATTAGCATCACTTGAACTAAATTTCTGCAGGTTCAGATTTTTTTAATTTCCGAGTTGCCGAACTCCCAATGAGTCATAAAACTGTGATACATAGTTTCTCGTAAATTAGTCTCTTCTTGTTTCTTTTCTTTCCTAGTTTTAGTTTTAATTATTTACTTACGGTTAGGCTTCTAACAGTCTCGTACTGCGACCTCGCCTTTTACTTTGCTACGCTCTATTACTGTTCTTTGTATATTTGACAAGTATTAAAAACGAATAATAATAATACCAAAAATAATAGTGAGCAAGGGGACATTCTGACTTGCAAGATGCAGTATTAAGAAACATTTAATAAAAACTCTTAATAAAAAATCGTTTTATTGGAGATAACTCAAAAAGGAAAAGCCGGAGAATTTTTTAAATAGACGAATTCAAAGTTAACATGGGGAAACATGATGAGAACTCTTATAATTTTATTCGAACACGGTAGAGCAGTCAATGTGAAGATCGTCGAACAACACATGACTCATATATATACTCATCTCACACTGGTGTTATTTGCGCCCCCATGTTAACGTTGAAGTCGTCTATTTAACCCTCGTCAGACGGCATAGATACAATTGTACCTTTTGCGATTTTAAATTGCGATAACTTTTTTTCGAGAAGCCGAGGAGGGCTGAAGTTTTGTGACATCTCTAAATTGTTGGTCTAGATTATATAGACCAAATTTCAGAAAAATATCTCAACCCCCTTCCGAGATAGGGGGTCGAGTCGAGGGTTGCATCCATAACAGCGGCATAGGCACAATGACGCCCTCATATATTTTTTATGAAGATAATGCAAGAAAAAAAGAATGCGATTTTTTTTTAATGATAATGTTCTTTTATTAGAAAAAAGTAAAAAAATAAATAATTTACATTATAAAAGAAAATTTGGGAAAATTTTTTTATTGATTCTCGTTGAGAATAAATGTTATCAATTTATCGTACAAATTATACCGACAGTGAGAATATTTATATAAAATATGTGACTGTGCAATTGTGCCTCTACCGTCTGTTAACGTTGTAAAATTGTGCCGCCTGACGAGGGTTAAAAAAAGTCTCCACCTCAATAACATGAGTATAATAGATCCATTGCAGATATAATTTTCAGGATTCCTTAGTTACTATGAGGACTTTAAAAATATATATAAATTCCATATCGGGAAACTCCATTCCCTGTAAGTGAATGTTTACTAGTCAGTATCTACCTACAATTAAACAGAAACCGTAGACCACTCGCTCGGCAATCAACGCGTTAATTGCATACTAACCTGTTAAGCGCACACTCTCTCCAAAACCCCTTCGCACTACGACTCACCCTATAAACAACAAGCCAGTCGATCCCCAAAATTATGATCCCCCACAGAGCCAACAACCCCCGTTCCCCATCGTTTTTCAATGTCAGAAGCACAAGCTTCCACCCAGAAACTACCCAACCAGCCCCGTCAAAATTTCAACGACCAGCTAATCGAGGCAAAGGCGTTGGTCGTCGGGCGGCCCTAGTTAACGCTGCCGAAAGCTTGTAAATCAGGGCCACCTGTTCGCGGACACCTGCGCGTTTCGGTCTCGCCCCTTAACCGTTTAGTTTCACCGTGGCTCGCGGTGCCCCCGTCGCCAATGGACGGTTCACCCCCCGCGTGCCTCCTCGGCTGTCCTGATAATGTCGGTTAATATCATGTAAATTGTAATTAATATTCATGGGGTTAATTCGCCGCCTGCGCGCACGACCGCGCCGCAAGAGCCGGGCGGGTTGAAGTTTTACCGACAATTTACGATCGGCGGGCAACATATTTTGGGACAGGGTGCAGCCCACCCCATCAGATCGTCGGCCAGATATCGCCGGGTAGCCCGGCGAACGTGTTGCATAATAAATCGCAAGGCGACCGCGGAGATTTATCGCGGAATTATGAATAATGATCCCCGAGCGCGATAAGGGGCGAGGACTTTTCCGCGCGGCCGATAAATCCGGCGCGGTTCTCTGATAGTTCGTCGAACGGTGTCGATACGGCTTTTCAACCCCGTGTGTTCCGCGAGGTCTTACGTGCCCCGTAGGCATTTCCCGTTTGTCGATCCGCGGCTCGATACGCGAGAGAAATGCCAGGCTTTTGTGCGATGATCGAACGGACTGCGTCCAATTTACGCGGCGGGAATTTATAAGCTTCTTGGGGCTTGCGACGTTTGGGGAGGGGACAGTTGTGCTTTCTGGGGGATTAAGGATGACGGAGAGTTAGAATGAAGTAGAGCAACCTGGGTGAAGGTCGAGGAAAATCGATACTTTTGTTGTAACTGAATCTGGAGTTTGGGGATTATGAAAAAGGGTGCACCAGGGGGAAATACGGTGAAGTTCCTAATCTCTAATTCTTAAGGGGGGTTGCGCGTTTTCGTCTGAAAAATAGGTGATTTTTTATGAATTTTTTGGACGAAAACGGTTCGACAAATTAATTTGAGGTTTGGCAGGCTGTTTTGTTGTATCTTGAACTACTGTTCTGAATTTTTGTGTGACAGTGAAAAAAAATAATATGGCAGGTACAGAGAGCGTTGAAAAAAAATCGGGTGACCGTTTCGGGTGGCGTTGATGAAAACTACTGTAAGGGTTATCCGAAATATTAAATATTAAAAATATTATATCCGATTTATTGCCGTATTTGTTACCGTTTCTTTTTTATTTAAAAATTTTCCCGATTTTGAGGCAAAACCTTTCTCAGACTCAAATCAGGGCGCTTCATTTTCTTCCAAAGGCTGCCATTTTAACATTTTTTTACTTTTCTTAATGAATCTACTACCACCCATAGCCACATTCATATAGTTTAAGAATCTCTTCTCCTTTTTGTGGTTTGGATAACCCTTACAGTACTTTTCTACAACGCAAGGGTCACCCAATTAGTTTCCAACGCTCTCTTTGTATCTGCCATGTTTTTTTTTTCACTGTCACACAAAATTCTGTGTGAGAAAGTTTTCACACAAAAATTCGGAACAATAGTTCAAGATGCAATAGAACAGCTGGCCAAACCTGAAATTAATTTGTCGAACCGTTTTTGTACCAAAAATTCACAAAGAATTACCTATTTTTCAGCCCAACAAAGCGCAATCCCCCCTTAAAGGGACACTCCGCTCAAAATATTCGAAAAATAGGTGATTTTTATGAATTTTTTACATGAAGAGGTAATAACATATCCTAAAAAATATTTTTGGCTTTTATTAATACACTCGTTGAGGTACAAAAAAAATTGTTTCACGTTTACGGTCTGAAAATTCGTAGAAATCGCCTATGCCTCGAGTGTTTCGACCGGAGGGTTTTCTTAAGAATAAGAAATAAATTTTATATCGTCTCTTAAAGGTGCAAATCCACGATGAGACAATAATATCGTGTCTCACAGAAGACATTAATCTCATGAGACAACTATTCCATTATTTTTTGATTATTTTGATCTGTACTACTTTCAGAGACATTATATTTTTAACATTGGTACATCGTAGACACAATTTTGTAGACTGCCGAGTGAAGAAACAATGCTAAATGTGCAACAAATTCTCTTCCAAATATACCAAAGTGAAACCCATGTGTACAATTTGAAATTGTCTCTACAGGAAATGACAAAAATACTATCACGACCTCGCCAGTTCCATCGGAAATTCTACTCCATCGTTAAAAATTGACATTCACTAAAAACAGGCGTGGAGACATCCTAGAAAGTCACCAGCGACGCTATCAATAGCCAGACACCGGAACCGGAAATATTACCGCGGCTAATTAAATTATTGAAATAGAGGCGCCGATTTTGGACCCGTTACGAGGGTCTCTTGCGCAACAAATTAGTCGCGTTGCCATTAATTTCTCCGCGCAGCGTATCACGCGCTTCAGCGCCAGCGCGAAATTACTTTCTCCCCGTGTCAACGGAAAGTAATTTCGGCAATTTGTTAAACAAGAAGTTGCAATAACGTCCAATTACTCCGGCGCGGAACATATTAATGGAGTTGTTCTCCGTGGCTTTCACTGGGGGAACGGAAACTTCGAAACACGGGTAAGACGGCGAGAATTATGTATTTCCGCTTTATTCCGTTATCTGCCTGAAACCTTGAAGAATATACCCGGGTATTTCATTCGAGTTGCGCGCGTTTCCCCGCGCGGCGGATACTCCCCGTCCGCAACGAAATACGGTGTTTGATATAGCCAACGACTCAACGTGCCCGCCGAGTAATTTAATTAAATAATAACAAGGGAACAAGTAGAATTTTGTGCGAGAGCACCGTTCCCGCTCGAAATTATCCTCTGTTTTTCGAGATCCACCGCGGCAGACGGTCCCTTCGGAATATACCGTGGTAATGTTAAGGTCTGCGGAAATCATGAAAACGAACGCGAAGACCGGCCAGAGTTACGTATATAAATTGAAAAATAATACAGTGTTGGTGAATTTATTCTGAGTGGATTACGTTTCATTACCTAGTTGTAGATTTAATGAATAACATTAGTTGCAACTTAGTGACTTGTGGCCCTATTATTTCCTGGCTTGAATTTAATAATGGTAAATTAGGAGGAAGTTCAATTCTGCTGTCTTAGAATGTTTCATAAAATGTTATGTTCGGAAATTCCTGGATCATAGAATTTCAGATGTGCCTAATGTGATAATTTAATTTATTAAAAATTATATTCAAGCTTTTGCGAACAACCGAATTTTTTCCCAGCATCTATTAATATCCTTTTCTTCAATTTTTTACGTATGCATGTAATCTACTTTCTTGCTTTTAATCGTAAGGAAAGTTATTTCGGAAAATTTCACTCACCATGGATCGCGCGGGTCGGGCAGTGTTCTGTGAACGGAAATCAGGTCGCTGACGTACTGATTGAACGCGTTGTTCATCCATCCATCGTCGACGAGCTTTTTAATTTCTGTAGTCAAATTTGTCGGTAGAACCACGGGCCGTCCCATCTCACCGGGCGCGTTGGAGTCCTGTTCGCGCGGAGCAACAAGCACACCACCACCTGGCAAAAAAACAAATCAGAAAATGTTACAGCAAACGAGTTCCTAACAAACATTCACCAATTTCACAAAAAATCACATAGGTTACCCTTTACTCCAGTGTTGGGCATTAAACTATATAAACAATTATTTAAATAACCGATCAAATAAAAGTTACTTTAACTTTAGATTAGTCGACGAATAAAGTTCATTTTTTATCCGTCGAGCGTTTCAACTTCAGCTTCGACTAGATTCTTCAACTTCAATTTTAACTTGAACTTTATTCGACGTCGAATAAACAAAAGTTAAAGTTAAACTTCAAAAATGTATTCGACGCAGAAGTTGAAACGCTCGACGAATAAAAAAATTAACTACATTCTTCGAATAAACCGGGTTAACTTTATTCGACACATTAAACTTATCTAAAATTTGTATTTAAATAAAATTTATATCCATCTCAGCCCTACTCTTAAAAACTACCTCCACTAGTGTTCCTGATTTCTCCATATGTTTTGTTTCTCGAGAAATCAGAAATCAGATTATATTTCTTGAGAATTCTCGAGAAATTGAAACAAATATTGCAAAAATTATATTTTTGGAATAATCTTGATAGAATTTATCAAAAACACAAGAAAACTTTAAGTAAATGATTATCCCTGTCCAATTTATACAAAACTTGTGTAAATGAAAAAATAGATATTAAATATAATGGATAAATTTATTCATTTAATATAAAATTTGTACAAAGCGAAACATTACTTTTTTGTTTTAAAATTGATTTTTGAAGAGCACAATGCGTCTAATGTAGCGTCAGCAAATCTATTTTTTTGTGGCAAAATCTGTTACTGTTATATTTTGACGTTATATACATATCTGTCTCGGCTATTAAATGAAAAAATGCGTCTTTTAACTCTTTCCGAAGAAATATTGGATCATGCAACAATTTTATAAGGGATACAATAGTCTTATCTCCCCTTTACTATATTTCTTCTTTAACAGCCGCAAGAAACTTAAAGAAAATTAGCTACTTAGTTCAGTATACAATTTTTCTAAATTTTTAAATAGTAATTTAAGAGCACCTTCACCAGTTAATGAGGTCTAATCTTATCTACTGTGATTTTCTATTGGAATTCATATAGGTTCTAATGTTATTAATAAGTAGATGTGTTTATATGTTCGCGATTACTAGTTAAAAATTAATTTCCAAAAACAAATGAGACTTATAATATTTTTCCCAGACTTAAGTTTCTCGAGAAAATACAGTATTCCTCGAGAAATAAGAAATAAGCAATTATAAAATTTCTCGAGAAGGAACACTAACTTCCACATACAAGCCCACACCCCCAAATAGATTCCTGACCCTCCAAAATCAATGAAATCGATATCAACCCTCTCGTAAATGAACTAACAACACGTACACTTCACCAAACAACAAACAGAACTTCCACTCAGCGGTCAACTCCCTCCTCAAATTATCCCTGGAGCACAACTCTGCATCCAAAAGAGAAACGGAAACACGACGCCACCCCCTGAACAAACTGAACAGGGAAGAGGAGCAGTGGATACACGAACGCGGTGCAATAGAGAAGGAATGGGGCCAGGACGAGTTGAATTTTCAGAACGTCCGCGTATCCAGGGCGTGGCTGTGCCTCTTCTAAGAGCTTTCCCGCATAAACTCGACTTTTATTTTCCAGCGCCATATTGGCGGGGCATAGATAAAGCCGATGGGGTAAGTGGCAGCGCTATAGGGTACGGCCAGTTGGCTGGCTGGCTCGATTTCGACCAGTTTTCTCGCCGGCTTCGGCTCGTCCTGAAAATAATTTTATCCCAGTCTACGAAGTTGGGCCCCGGTGTGTACGGCGCGGCAATAAAGAGGACGACAAATTGCTTTAGTGCTACGGCCGGAGCCGCTGCGAACTTAGCCGCAGTGAAACTCCCGTCGTGCATCACTCCCCCTGCTGCCTCCTCTTTCAAAATTCCGGCTGCGCCTTCCTATATTCCACCCCCTCTCAATTGCACTTTTGTCCGGCCTCGTTCGCCGAGCACCGCTGCCAGAGGACTTCAGGGAGTTCCTCGATGACCCAGTGAATCGTGGGGCATGACTCGATGCGTGGCCCGACTGTAGAATTGAGCGTAGCTTGGATGAGAGTTGCAGCCTGTTTGTGCAAGGTCCGGTGATTGTTTGTACAGGCTGCTTCAATATTAATGGCGCGTTCTGAAGAGGGAGAACGAAGGTACCGAAGGGCAGGGAGGTTGCAGAGGTTGTCAAGGTTCTGTGGTAGATTGACCGTGGAGGAGGAATTTAAAAGGAACTGACTCAGGTTTCGGGGGAGACTTGATGCCTGAAGTAATCCGTTTTGCAGGGTGCATAATTGAAGAGCCGCCTGCTTACGTCGGAGTTTTCCTTCGCTGACCTCAACGATACAGGAAGTACAATCCGTCCTAGTTTCGGGACTCATACTCTGTGTGACTTTCCTTTTTCTGCAGACTCGTACCACTATTCCAAAGAACACATTTCTAAGCACAGGCAAACCCTTCTCTAGCAGTCATCGCTACTTATTAGGTATTGCAATCTCGGTGAACCGGTTTGCCGGTAAATCGGGAGAAATACCCGTAAATTTTTACCCGGCTAACAAGATAATGTACAATCTGAGAAAACTTTTCCCGCGGGTGGATCATTTTGTACAAAAGTTAGATGGTTATCAAGAGACCAACGTTTGGACAAATTATGTTTTTTGCGGGCTTATTTGTTCAAGTGTTGTTAAATAAGAAATATTTAATTTTGTATGTAAAGTAAGATTCTTTTCATTTTTTTCGTGGTGAATATTCATATTTAATAATTATTATTACAGCTGTGAACATTAAAGTAGCAGTGTTTTAGCGTAAATAATTAAAATCATCTTTCTTAATAATACAGTAACCAAACTTTCAGCATGAACACATATATTGATTACTCAAGGGTTAAGTAAAATTATTATTACAATAAGTAGATTTAAATCTGGCAACACTTAACCTAACGGTTAATCCACATTATCAGTTCAGTGATTCTCTTTAACATTGAAATAGCAGTGCGATTCTTATTCCTCGTACTCTGCGAAAGCAAAGAAGTTTGCGACTTATGTAAATCAAATTAGAAGTAAGTTATTGTCGTATCAAAGTGAATTTAAAACCAAGTGCTAGTATTTTTCTGCACTTTATTTCTTCAGTGGGTCGTGCTAAACATTGTACGGATGACAAAAGAAAACCTATTTTAAAATTGAGGAAAGATTTGAGTTGTTCTGCTAAAATGATCTCTAACGCTGTCAAATATGAAGAAAAGCCGGAAAAAAGAGGCGGAAAATTTTGAGAACCTCCAAAAAAGGACCCAACAAAATCGGCCGTACAAAATAAAAAAGGAACTTAACTTAAAAATAAGTGATATGACCGTACAGAGAGGATTGTTAGAGCAAAATTTAGCAGCACGTAGCCCCAGAAAGAAGCAGCTCCTAACCGAAAAGCATAAAATTAAACGCATGGAGTTTGCAAAAAAGCACGTTGACTGGCCTGTTCACAAATGGCGTAATATTTTATGGACAGACGAGCCCAAGATAGTTTTATTTGGTGGTACTGGATCACGCCAGTACGTCCGTCGTCAACCTAATACAGAATGTCAACCGAAGTATACAACCAAAACGGTTAAATACAGCGGATCAGAAATTATGATATTGCGTTTGATACTGCTATTTTCGTGTTCGCAAGTGTATATCACCTTATAATTTCTGTTCAGAATAGTTTTACTGACATATATTATTTATAATGTCCGATTAAATTTCAAAAAAGGGTTTCTTTTCGTAATATTTACTCTTATATTTTCTGTTGGCGTAATGTTTAAAACAACGAGGATTCGTGGGATCTCACAAATTTATGGACACGTTCACTTTGCAATCTCAGAACGATCTGAGATCGATCATAGCTCACCGTTTATTACTTTTGTCTGAATCGCGCGGTGTTGCCAGATCCAGACTACATACACTGGCGGACGAAAGAAAGTTTACAACTTTTAAAATAGCATAACTTTTTTAGAATTGGTCCAAACGACATGCGTTTTTTTTAGAAGCTAGAAGGATTAGTTTGCTAAGTGACGTGTTTCGTCGTTTTGAAAAAAATGCAATTGGTCGGAATAGCAACAAAAATAGGAAAGGTTGTTTTTTGAACCTGCAATGAAAATTCAAACAATCCGTTTGTAGATTGCAGTAAGTTGTATACGTGTCTAAAATTTCATCAAAATCGGTTAACGTTGCTCCGAGCTACAAATCTTTAAAGATCGCAGAATAGGGTCGAAAATCGCTGATTTCGGGGATTTCCGCGATTATCGACCTTATTCTGCAATCTTTAAGCGTTTATAAGTTCAGAGCAACGTTAACCGATTTTGATGAAATTTTAGACACGTATACAACTTAGGGTAAAGGACCCATATACCGGACATTTAGTGATGACATGAAAGTTATTTAGGAATTTCAACATAAGTTTTCATACATTCTGGGAATTTTTTGCATTGAACTAATTATTAAGCATTGCCGTAAGTTCGGGAATTTTTTATTTAAAAAAATAATTATATATCAAAGAGATATTAGTAAAAATGTACAACAAAATTTTGTCGTAATTACCGGACACACTTAAAGCTTGAGAACTATTTACCGTGCCCCAGCTACCGGACACTGTCCCGGACATCGTGCTGGAGCTACCGGACACTGTCCCGAAGATTCGAAGAGGTTAGATCCTTTGAACGTCACAAACATCCGGTAACTATGGAATCAACACGAGTATTAACCCATATACCGATCACCGGTAATTGAAAATGTCGTACAATTTGACCCAGTCCCCGGATTCGCTTTCATGCAGTTTTTATTATCAATTAAACCTAATACTATCACTACATATTCATTTTTGTACATTATATCAATTGAATTCTTTTTATATCGACTCTTAAATGTAAGTGATGCTTAGCCATTTGGATAATGAAAATGGTTAAATGCCGATAATTGTGAAAATGAGAATTTTTCTACATTTTTGACATGTTTAACCTACATTAATTATGAAAACCTTCATTTATTTAGAAAACTATCATTTCAAATGTTATTATAAGAATATTACATTTAAATTTATATAGCCTGGATTTTCGAAATCATGAAAATGAATATTGTGTCCGGTAATAGGGGGCCGTCCCTGTATATGGGTCCTTTACCCTACTTCAATCTACAAACGGGGTCTTTGAATTTTGATTACAGGTCCAGATAAAAAAGTTTAAAAAACAACCTATACTAATTTTGTTGCTATCCCGACCAATTGGATTTTTTTTCAAAACGATGAAACACGTCACTTAACAAACTAATCCTTGTAGCTTCTCAAACAAACTCATGTCGTTTGGACCAATTCGAAAAAAGTTATGCGATTTTAAACGTTGTAAATTTTCTTTAGTCCGCCACTGTACGTTACATATGTCCGGGAAAAGGCGCGTAACTTAAAACTACTTGCCTGATAGGCAAACAATTACTCTGCATTTTCAATACCTTAAAAAGTACCGATAAATTACCGATAAACCGGTTTAGATTGAAGACTGTACCGAATCACCAGTAACTGAAGAACTCGGTAAATTTGCAATCCCTAATCACTACCTTATTCCCTGAACCACTTTATTCCCCAATAACGATTAAAATTTCTCGAACACGTCTACATACTTCCATCCAAGAAAGCGTGAGCGACAAGAGGTACATAACAAGAGCCTCGTGAAAAGGCGCCGAGCGAAAGATTTAACAAGTTGGAGCCGCTCGCCCCGGAGCACGCCCCGTAACAAATTCCCCCGACCCCGACCAAGAATCCCTGCCCCAACGAGGCGCCCGCCCCCGTAACAACAGATTAATTACCTTGCTCGGGACCAGCCTGGACAACCTTCTGCTTGGGCTGCACGTTAAGCGGTGTCTCCTTCCTGAGCGCTGCGGCTACGGGCACGAAGCCGTTGGCCATTTGAGGCGCCGCTACGCCCGAGGGCGCGAGCCCTTGTACGGCAACGTTCGCGCGATCCTCCGTGTAAAGGAGGAAGCAGACGGTGGCCCAAACCGCCGTGGCTAGGACGGCCACCTTCAGCCACAGGGATCTCCTCCTGGGGAAACCCATTTTTTGACTCTCGCCCCGTGGGATCTCGTTCACCCCAATCCCCTGCACTCCGTCACCTTCTGATCCTCCGTTTCGAGCTCGGTTCGATTAACTATCGTTTTTCAGCCGGCTCGAGATATCGTGTTACCTCAGCAACATCCTCTCACTTCCTCGTCCCTCCGCTCCCCTACCCGTCCGAGTTCCACCTAGTCCACGCGGCACGCAGAACGCTCCCACCTTCCGACGATCGATTCACGTCGCGTCCTTAGGGCAACGGAGCTTTACCGCCGATCTGGTTACGACAGATTGTCGCCTGTCTCGTTATCGGCGAGCCTGGAGGATCGACAGCTGGCACGACCTAGTCTCGGTTGGATCATCGTTCAACCTTCATTTCTTCGCGATACGGCTGGCTAGCGGATATGTCGAATTGGTCGATGACTACGCGTCTCGAGGTCTCGGGTACACAGCTGGTCCGAATTGGTGCTGGTTGATATGAGTTGATATGTTCGTTTTTCGGTTGGCTCGCTCCGATGTCACCGCATAGTCGCACCTGGAAACATAGCAATGTGGGGATTAATGGTGGTAATAAGTCACTGGAATGCGATTAAAGTGGCGATCAGATTTGTGTTGTTGATGTTTAATTAGCGGTGGAAACTGGAGCTTGGGATTTAATTAAATTATATATTATTCGAATAAAATTATGGACGGTTGTTTTGCAAGCACGAAACAGTTATTATTGAATGCAGGTCGAGCAGAGTTGAAGTTATATAAATTAAATGTAATTGCGGACGTCCGGAGATAATTATAGATAAATATGCAATTCAATGGTCCTGGGTAGGGATCGAGTTACTGCGGTGAAACAGCTGCCCGCACTTGTTAGAAATATCGAGATGAAATACTCGGTTTGAAATGTTATTAAGAAGGGATGGAGGAATGCTGAATGGAGTTATTTAAAAGTACAGAGTACTCGAAAAGTCTCTGTGCATGTTGGAGAATTAAGTTCAATATCGAAACAGTCAAATAAGTGGCAATTACAAGAGAAATCTTCTGCGAGCAGTAGAATAGGTACGCGATAAGTCAGACACTCTGGAAAAATAGAATTACCTATTCCAGGCGAGTTAAAATGTGGCTCATAAGAAAGAGTCGCTTAGTAATTGTACTTTAGGCCTCGATTAATATAGAAATGACAAATTTTTATAAATCCAAAGACGGAGAAATTATAACGCATTTTACGAATTATGAAGCACCTTCACGCAAAGTCATTTTTTTAATGTTAAGTAAACAGAATTTTTTCAATACAATTCCATAGTAGGATAGTTGAAGCACTAGAACCGACAAGAATTTTCTGTAAATACCATTAATCTGTAAGAAAATTACAACATGAAAGTTGAGGAACAGAATATGTACCTGCAATTTGGAGTTACAAATGCACTATCTTACAAGTACAATTTAAAGTATTTGCAAATTAAAAAGCAAATCGCAATTTTGTAACTTGATTATGCTCATACTGAACAAATACATTACATAAATTAAGTCAATGACACCATCGTTGATTTCGGTAGGACACAAGTTGAACAAAGAGGTACTTTTAATGATAGAATCGAAGTTTAATTAGACATAACTTTTTTGCGACAGCTAGCGTCAAGGTAAGACTTAATACTAGTGGTGCATTATACCTTTGAGTACATAACCAAACAGGTTTCAGCTGCGTAAACCTGCGGCTTTGGTGTTGGGAGCATTTTTTCTATAACTCTTATCAGTACTTGGAGTCTCTTGCTTTCGTTTTTCATAATATCAAAAAACGTTTTAGATAAAAGTTGAATGGTTTCTAGGAGGCCATAATTTAATGTAATTAGTTTGTGTTTAGTTTGATTGATTCCAAAACTATAATTACATAGGTATGCATAATTATATTCCTTTTTCGTATTTTATTTAAATTTCAAATATATTTTTTTACAAATCGCAAAACTATCAGTTTTATTTTCATTATGAATCGTCCCCAACTTTAAGTTCCTCAACTTTCCGTACCTATACCTCTCAAAACACCATTAACGCGGATTATTGTTACACTTTGGAGTAGCCATTTTGTTTTTAGTAATTTTGACTTCAGATTTGTAATCAGCGACCTCAAAAACCCCAGGATACCAAGTTTTGTGTAAATTGAAGGTTTCACATTGATGCTATCATATTTTTTCCTAAATATGGCGATTTCGAACCACTGTGAGACGTCCCTAAAAATCTACCGAAGACATTCGCAGCGCGCCGAGCCCACGTGTATGGGAAGATATACCCATAAATTAACTCACGCGAAGTAATTGAGTAATACATCACCGCCAGGATTTCATTAACCAAAGTAAATCATCCCGGGAAATTTCGTCTCGCGGTGGAACTTTTGATTATGCGCCGAGCACAAACGTTTCGGAGTGAATCAATCTTGTCGGGTAACAAGCTCAATCAATTAACGATGCCAAAGACCGTTAGCGAATATTTAAGTGGCTGAAATTTAAACTGAAAGTTCGTCAACGCTGGAAAGAGGACCGATTTACTACACAACCGCCGAACTTTATAATTCCGCCGGGACTTTGCTAATTAAAACGTATCGCCGACCGAAACTTTCGGATACGAAGGTACACTTGTTAATGGGAGGGTCAGGGATCCGCATTGGGTCGTTCATTAATAAGAGGGGAGCACGTTTGCGTGTCGCGCTGTCGAAGGCGAGGATAACGCGAAGCGTGTTAATAGCGTTCGGAGCGACCGACACGGTTACGTAATCGCAAAAAAAGAAGAAGAATCAGCCGCGCGCAATCTTCGCCCGTGAGCCGGCATTAGAATGGCCGTGTTCGACATTGGAGAACAAAAGGCGCGCGCATTCAGCGTGCACCTCGTGTGCATCGCGTACCGTTACGCGGAGGAGAGTACGTTGTAGTCCGCGCCGTCTGCTGCATTCCGAAAATTTTTACGCGCCTCGTGCCGCTGTAACAGCATTCCATGGAAGAATGTTTTATGATAATTGTTTATGATAAATTCTACAGAAGATAATAATTATGAGCTGATTAATTATTGGTCCCATCAAGTGATTCAGAATTAAAATTCTATTCTAATGGATTATTTGGATTCAATGGTCCCTTTGGATAACTGAATCGCCCCGAGTTGTCGCTGCAGTAAATCACGAACATTATTATTACCTAAGTAATGCGGGCCATTAGGACTGATGTTACTTGCACCGTTCCCCGAAGTGGGAGTTACAGATTTATCAAGCTAGTTCTACATCTAGATACCACTGAATCTGACAACCGTTCTACGTAATGTTGATTAATATTTACTAGTTCTGTTGGCGTTGAAACCCTCCAAGGGGCTGTCTAATGCTAGTCAGAGGAATCTGGTAGTCATCCATTAGGTTGTATTTCAAACTGTTTTACAGTCGTGCTATGTACGCGATGTGGATTAAGTTTGTGTAATAAACACTATTTACTAGTTGGGTTTGCAACTAGCTGTTGCAACAATTAATCAAGTTGTATGCACCTTGGACATCATATGCTACTACACCTGGGTAATGAATTAAGGGTTCATGCTCAGTCAGGAGGCCGAAAAAAGGGTGGTCTTTGAAAATTTTATACTCAAAAGCTATATCATATTTCTCAAAAAATCTTTTTTCCTTTTAAGGATTGCATCTAGTACCGTGCATCGTAATTTTTTTATTTAAAAATATTTATCAATAACTGAGTTATTGTCCATCACTCGAACGGTTCTTTCAAAATCGGTGACCAAAATATTTAAAAAACCATTCAACCGATTTACTTCAAATTTTACAAGCTTACTATAGGAACAATAAACTAGTCTTTGAACGAAGGATTTTTTTATCCGATGCTTAGTTTTCTTTTAATTGACGAAAATCAGGCACGATTTATGATGAAAATTAAAACTTTTACTTAAAACATCTGCCATTTTATCCCAAATCAATATTTCGAAAAATCCTTCGTTCAAAGACAAGATAATATAATATACTAAGTAAATTCTTTTGAATTTTTTAATTTAGATGATCGACTTTCGAACAACAGTGGTCACCGCAGAAGCCTTTTTTTAGAGGACCTTTGAGAGATGGACAATAACTTTGTTATTAATAAATATTTTTAAATAAAAAAATTACGATACACAGTAGTAGATGCAATCTTTAAAAGGAAACAAGAATTTTTGAGAAATGTGTTATAGCTTTCGAGTAAAAAATTCCCAAAGATCACCCTTTCTTCGGCCTCCTGACTGAGCATGACCCCTTAAGATCAGAGCCATTAATTGGCCATATAATAACATTTCTAGAAGCTTCTGTGGGCATTCGGTGTTGAGAACAATGGGAACGGCCTAGGAACCGTCCAAATTAGGTAAGGCTTTGGGGAGGGCCTTACTCCTCCGTTATTTTCCGTCAGAAACCCTACGCAGGTAGGTACATCTGCAGTATCAAGGAGCGGGTGCAATATCCAATACAGCGTATTAAAAAATTCTTTTCTTCATCGTATCGAAGGGGAAGTGACGCCAATGGATTCCTTATGTTTTTCTGATGAAAATCATTACAAATGTCGTGTAAATCGGACAACTTTTACATAAGGAATACAAACAGCTTGTGTCAAAGTAGTTCGATTTGCATGATATTTGGTATAATTTTCATCAGAAAAACATAAGGAATCCATTAGCGACACTTCCTCTTCGATACGACGCAGAAAAGAATTTCTTAATACGCTGTACTGGATATTGCACCCGCTTCTTGATACCGCAGATGTACCTACCTAAGTAGAATTTCTGACGGAAAAGAATTGTCTAGCCTTTGTGCCTGGCGGAGACCTTTGGCAGGTAGGTATCTGTTTCAACAGGCAAAGCCCCCCGTGGCGCCAGCAAGACCGACCCCGGTCCTTGCTATATCAGCGGGTTTTCTTCCAGTGAAAATCAGTAAATTTGCAAGCGCAATATCTCAAAAACCAGTGGAAATCAAGTGTATACATTAATGCTTATTGAATTTGTCTTGGAACGCACTATCAACTCACCTCTTCAAAAAAAATAGTTGCATTTAAAAAACGGAACTTGACCATCGTATCTTTTAAAATAATAATCGAAAAAAAATTCGTCTGCGCTAATAAATTGGCCCCATCGAACCATGCAATTCCATATTTTTAAAATTTTTTTATCGCCCATATGTTAGGAGATATCCTGCTGTCCAGTCTACCGTGGGACACCCTGTACATCCCACAATATCCTCCCGGCTCTAATCCACTAATTAACTATCCCCTCATCGAGACAACTCGCTCCACCACTCCCGCACCTCATTAACCAGCCGACACAGAAATCCACGCGACCAAAGCTCCACGGCAGACCCTCCAAAACCAAAGCCTCATAACATCCGTCGGCCCAGCAGTGGCTGCCATAGAAGTTTCCATCCGAATTCCCCGGAGGAATCTCCTACCAGCAACGCTCCTCTTAAATTAAACGCTCCTCGGCAACGTGAAAGAAACGTCGGCCGCGGAAGCGTTCCAGGGCCGAGGCCGAGTGGCTGTCGTGGGCATTATCCGTTGAAGTTTAATCTGGCGCACGTCATAGCTGCGCGTGGCATGCGAAAACGGCAGATGCCGCGACTTATTGCCACGAGCTGATCCACAATAGCCGCTTTAGTTCCCTGACGGATGTTTCCCCTGGACGACGCTGTCCGTCCGCCCCGCGGACGCATCGCCCCGTCCGAGTTGCATAATAAATTCGTATCGGTGGCTGCGCGACATTCTGCGCGGCGTCCGAGCGGGACTCGTCGTGGCAAACACTGTGCACGAGCCACCCTCCCCTCGGGCGATTTCGCCTTGACGTAACGCGAATTGTTTCGCTCGCGTGGCTCGTTAGCCGAGAAGGCCCCAGGTAGCGTTCGCGTCTGGCTGCATCGACGCTGAGATGGAATTCTGCTTCGCAGAGCCGCAGAGAGACGGGCAATTTTCACGCGCTTCAATTAAACATCGCGCAACAGGGTTACGCGCCGTGAGCGGCCTCGCGCGAATACACGCGTACCGGCGTGGCCTCGCGCGGGGTTAACGAGATTGTGAAAGTTTCAAGCGTGCAACTCGGGTGACACTTTGCTGCACGCAGCGGACCCGCGGATGTCTGCTTGTGGGGTGACGATGGCATCCGTGACGGTTCTAATGGCTGGAAGAATGTAGGATCGCTTGGAATAGCATTTGCATCTCTGGAATTTGTGAAGGCTTTATGACTTTTGGGGGTTTTGATGAGGTTTCTATTTCTTAGTCGATGTATGAGCTCGGGTAGATAATGGTAAAGGTAAAGAAGGGCGGCCCGGGCCTTCCATGAACGTCCCCACAGTGGAACGGATCGACATTTAAGTAGGCATTCACTTCATTTTTTACATATTTCATCATTTATTGATTGTAATCTAAGATTACAGGTAATATGTTGTATAATAAATACAATAATCTCTTTTTTTCTCGTCGCTCTTTCTAACAATGGGACTCTTGATGTTGATTCCATATATTTATACCCATATAAATCGGTCGGGGCTTATTAATAAATTATTTAGAACATCTTGATTTGTCATAGTTTTAGTTAGCCTTTTTCTTCTAATGAAAAATATAAATATTTATATTCTATTGCCAAATTAAGATTTTTGTTACCATTTTCGTATTTTTTTAAATTAAAAAAATTGTTTGGATTTGTTCGTAAATTCAAGCACACCTCTTAATTCTGAATAGATTCAATTTCACAAAATTCAATCATTTATATCCATCCACATCCGACCCTTTGAAATATCGATATTTTTCTGCACAAAAGCAGGCGCAAGTTAGGAAAACTATACTATTTTGCTTCAATTTTTTATTTTCAATAATAATTGTGCAAAATGAATGTTTTTAACTTCAAAATACTATAATTGAGTATAAGATAATCTGTAATAAAGCAGAAAGTTTATATATTTGTGTGTTTGTCTATCGCCTAAAAACCCTTCCAGCGGTAAACTCTGGGCTCACGAAATGTACCCCAGCTCATTATGCCTGGCTAATCCAGATGAATGTGTCGATTTTCAAATTAAAAGAAAATATATAGAATCTGTATCTAAATTCTGTGATCTAAAGCTAGTAATTACTAAATGATGAAATATGTAAAAAATGAAGTGAATGCCTACTTAAATGTCGATCCGTCCCACTGTGCGGCCCTTCCATCGACATTAAAGTGGCCCTTATTTACACAGTAAGAGATGCAAAAGTGAATACACTCCCTTTAAAACAGAATAACATTTTAAAAGTGGTTCCAACCAACTTGAGGTTTTTTGAGAAGCTAGAAGGATTAGTCTACTACGTGACGTGTTTCGTCGTTCTGAAAAAAATTGCAATTGGTCGGAATAGCAAAAAAAAGTAGTGAAGGTCGCTTTTTCAACTTTTTTATCTGAACCTGTAATCAAAATTCAAGAAACCCTCTTTGGCAATTGAAGTAATTTGTATACATGCCTAAAATTTCATCAAAATCGGTTAACGTTGCTCTGAGCTACAAACGCTGAAAGCTCGCGAAATTCCCGAAATCAGCGATTTTCGACCTTATTTGCGATCTTTCAGCGTTTATAGCTTAGAGCGACGTTAACCGATTTTGATGAAATTTTCGGCATCTATACAAATTACTTCAACGGCCAAAGAGGGTTTTTTAAATTTTGATTACAGGTTCAGATCAAAAAGTTGAAAAAGCGACCTTCATTATTTCTTTTTGTTATTCCGACCAATTGCAATTTTTTTCAAAACGTCAAAACACGCCATGTAGTAAACTGATCCTTCTACCTTCTCAGAAAACCTCAGGTCAGTTGGAACCATTTGAAAAAAGTTATTTAGTTTTAAAGAGAGTGTATTCACTTTTGCACTTTACTTGTACGTGCCGAAATTTGTTTTCCGTATTTCTTTAATCTCACCGCCTAATATGGTTCCATTTCATAAAAAAAGTAATCTATAAAAAGAATATATATTGCAATCGGACAACAGAAAAATGTACCGACCAGGCCTTAAAGTTTCGAACTCAGCAATGGTCTGTACGTAAATAATTTCTCAGACATGATAATCCCTATCGAAAATTTCGTTCAAACAATACTAAAAGAGCATTCAATTTTCTACTCGTATTTCTTTTCGGCGAGTTGCCCGCGTTCAGCGTCAAATCCGCACGATTAATGGCCTCCGCTCGCGCCGATGCGACTCGTGCACCGAATTATCTCGTCGACACGGTCGAAGGATTAAATCGTCGCGGATTCGGGGAGCGACGGAGCTCCAGAAGCGCTTCGCAATACGGCGCGCATCAGCGTGCGTCATCCGCGTCGTCCCGGCGAGAGCAATTTCGGCGAGGCAATCGCCTACTTCCCGCTGGCTGGTCTCAAATACGCGTGGCGCGCGGTTACGCAGCCGCCCGGGCGGCCGTATCGCGGCAAGAATCGGAATTGTTCGCGATAAGTAGGTGTATACAATGCTCGTTGGCGGTTTTATGCGCCATCCAGCGCGCGGAGGCAGGGAAGTTTCGCAGCGCACGCAATCTCGGAAATTGTCTAAAGTTGTCGTCTGCCGTATCAGAGAATCGAGGGCTGCATTCGGAATGGCACCGCGGAGGCGGGCGAGGGGCCGCGGGGAGGAAGGATGAAAGAGGAACCCACGGTCGTGCTCGGCTATCCTGAAAGATTCTCAATGCGAAAAGCTCCGCGAAAGCTCGCTCGAGTACGAGATACTCGAGCGTCGCGAGTGTGTATGCGTGCGCACGATCGCGTGTTCCCCCGACTGCGATTCCACCGGAGCCGACGGATTTGCGAAATGCCGATGGCCAGGTCTGCGCTCTCCCTCCATAGGCATTGATGACCGAGGGAAGAGCCCTGGGAATTTGAATATTTCCTTGTAGGGCCTGTGGCGCGACGATACTCGTTGGAAATTGAAAACGCACTCAACGCCGGGTATAACTGGGTCTGTTACAGGTGTGGGTAGGTAGAATGTTGGGCTATGTGCGTATGAAGTGGTTGTGGAGATCCTTAAATTATCAGAAATTGCTGCGTCGCACAGTGGGGAAATTTCGCGATTTTATGGCCAAAACCACAAAAATAAATTTTTGAATTCGACAAAATAAATGCAAATGTCAATTGCAGAACTAATATCAGTATCAAATGCCACCAATTTTACTGTTAAATGGTTTAATACAAAGCTCGTATAGACTCGCAAATGTTTATGTTCATGTGAGGTTAGACCGATCGCAAAGTATTAATCCAGATTTTCAAGTTGCTTCAAACACTTATATTGTGTTACCCAAGGATCTGAAAATAATTTGAAGGCATGGATTCAATGCCTGGTGGTGCGTAAGATATCTTTTTGTCCTCAAAACAATTATGTTTCGGTTTTTAATACGTAATTTATACAATTTTTAAAGTAGTGTTTTAGAAATAACCGTTTCATATAAGGATCAATTTTCAATACATAAAATAGTTATCAATCCCATAATGTCCTGCAATGATTTTCATTTCTATTTTACGTTGGACTATTTTAGTTCTATAAATGCAATTATTAATTGCTAATAGTTGCTAATCTTGTGATTATATGCATTTTTTTAAGCACGATCCAGTGTGTCGTGTCTAACATACGACATAACTGTGACCGAGACTGGTTCACAAGTTATACATTACAAGCCTTCTTATTCTTTTTTAAACGATTTTATTCAGCTTCGAGCCTCTGTTTGACTGTATGTATTATGTATGTTTGTCGTCAGAAGCGATAAACCTTCAGCTATGCCCTGCTGCACTGTAGCAGAGGCATGCTCTAACAAAGAAAAAAGTGTATAAATGTAAATAATAAAAAATCTTTATCGTTCGTAATTTTTGTAAGTGCTGTTTTTCGAATAATTTAGTTTCTCATATATTAGAACGTAAAAGTGCCGAATTTTATATATTAAAAATAAGTTTTGAGGTTTTGACCACGAGAATGGATATCGTTCTTCAATTGACATTGGTATTAAATTTGTAAAATTCAAAAATTTCATTTCTGTAGTTTTGACCATAAAATCGCAAAATTTCCCCACTGTGCGACGTTTATGGTATCATGAAACAGTAACAAAATCGGTTTTAGTCATTTATTAATGTAACTTTAATCTGTAATTACACATTTTTGAAACTGAAAAAGTCTCTCTTGTAGGTGGCGCCAAAATAAATTCCTTTGGAGGAACACCGTTTGACTACGTGTCAAATTACTCTTACAATTTTCATCGGATTGAGTTGAAACTTTGCACAATTCTTCCCCGTGGTATAATCTAATGATGTACGTAGGACTTTTGCTGTAGCGTTGTTATTTTTTTTTGGTGCACAATTTTATAAACCTTTTTACCCTAAAAAATTGACCTTTTTGTTAAAATGAGCGCCATTTTCTTAAAAATCGAAATTTCGTAAAATCCCTACGTACAGCATTAAAAAATATTGTTGTTAATAGGAACATTCTTTGGTTTTTTTTCTAAGAGCCACGTACAGAGCAGAATTTGACACGCAGTCTAACGGTGTTCCTCCAAAGGAATGTATTTTAGCGCCACCTACAAGAGATTGTTTTTTACTTTTTCAGTTTCAAAAAATGTGTAATTACACATTAAAGTTATATTAATAAGTGACTAAAACCGATTTTTTTTCTGCGCATTCTTTGTATGCAAAAAAAATTCATGAAAAACGCCTCCAAAATCGCAGTCAAAGGTGGTATCCTGCCTTAAGTGAACCAGTCATTTCATTAAAACGCGCAAATCTTTCACCTTTCAATTTTGTCGATCCGACCGCATTGTTCGGCCAAAGTGAACCGCGTAAATTCGCCTTTACGTCCCTTGTCTCAAGCCTTGCAACGCAGCGCGAGATTCAGTGGACGATTATTAGCGACGTGCTCGCGCCAGTCAAAGAAAACAATTTCTATCTTGTTACACCCGCGAGGATTTTCCCAACGCGTCGCAGTAAACTTTGTCGTGGATAGTGTCGCCGATAGTAACGACCACTAAAAACCGACCGAACCACTTCGCCACGTACGGTTCTGGCAGTCGTTCCTCCGTTTCTTCGACACACAGACCTCGCCGAGGCTCTCCGCCTAACACGTGCGGCTACTCGAGACACCAGTTCCGTCCACTTTCCGGAAAATGGAGGTCCCCCAATCGCGGGGGAAGCGGCCGGCTGCTGGCTCGCAACGAGAAATCGCCCGCCTCGATTGTTAGAAATGTAATAATCCCGCGACAGAGTGCAATCACTTGCACTTCGATCGACGAGCATTGTGGACCACTCTATATATATATCGGATACTTGGGAACTTCTTTATAAATTGAGTTTGATTCGACCGTCTAAGTGGAGCAGGTAAACGCGTCCGTCGTGTCGGACGATGATAAAGCGAAGTTTCCGCTGCCGCTACGTTTCGTTGTGGAGTTGCTGCGGAATTGATTTAGACTCGCAGGATTTCTTTGAATTTAGGTGGTATCGTGTGTGCTTTGCTTTAACTTAGTGTAGGTAACTTTAGCTATTTTTATCTGCACTAGAACTTTAGTCTTAATTCTCAGTTATGGGTAGGTACTTAATCGTTGGACTTGTTAACAGTATTCTTACTGCACCAACGCCTTTACTCTAGAGCAGTGTTTCCCAAGCTTTTCTAAGTCGCAATCCCCTTTAATAATCTCCTCCTCCATGTAAGATAAGGTAAATTTAATAAGGTGGAGAAATCCCGTTAAAAATTGGTATTTCAGAATATAATGCTAACTTAATAATATATAATTATTTTAATACATGTATTAAATATAATATCTTTCAGTATATTTAATATATTAAATATACTTAAAGATATTTATACTTAAATATTGATACTTATTATATTAAATATACTTAAAGATTTTAATATATTTAATTATCTTATTTGGTGTGATGTTTATGCTTGCATCTGGATAACACGCTATTTCTTTTTTTCATAAGTGAAACATCAGTGTTACATCATTAATAGAATATGGCAATTTAACTATCGTTGGGAAAACCACAGTTTGGGAATCACTGTTCGAGGTTTACTTTTATTATTACTCATCCATATGTAATATTTCATTTATTTTTATGCGTAATAGAGTCGAAATAATGATAATACTAATAATAATAATAATAATAATAATAATAATGTGGTGATTCATTTTGGGGTGGTTTGGGGAATATAAGTGAATTGGTTTTAACAGAGACAACGCTGGATATATTGTTTAAACCAGTGAAATGTAAAGCGAAGTACTTTGTACTTTAGTTATTCGCCGGCGGCTTTCGAAGCATGTAGTTGTTATACAATAGTTTATTTAATGTGGTGTGATGTATTGGATGATTATGTTATCTGTAATAGAAGTAATAACAGCCCTACCTTTGAGGAAAGTTAATCGAATGTAGAGTGCATGCTGCATGCATCGTGGTTTGTCAAACTATTTCGCATATTCGTTGCGATATTGCATTAAAATAATTACGTGGTCAATTAGAGAACTCCGATCATACTAATCTCACTACAGTAGTCTACAAGACAAATAGTGCCCGTAACTTTACACCTAAAACTTGATTACCATATTAAACTATTTCGACACTTCCAATTGCTTTGGTTTTGGTTACCTTTTAGAGGACCAAAAAATAAGAGATACGTGTTTTTTATTTTAGGGTGTGAAACCACCCCTCAAAGCTAATAAGAAGGGGTGCAAAAGTGACTGACAACAAGAGCATCATCCATACAGCAAGTTATGACGAAATTGAAATTTATATCAATTTTTATTCCACACAATGTTATAATATTTTCTACACTAACAATAGGAACTTTCCTTTCTATTCTGCACCATTAACACTAATCAATCATCCACATATCATCACCCCCATCGAATGCAAAATTTCAAGTACTTAACTTACATCATTACACGCACCTAGTTTCATCTACAATAATCATAATTCGGTGAAGCAATAGAAATCAATGTCGTTAATTGCGTGTCGTTCGAAACAGCGTCGTCCAGCTGTTTCCCCCCGCGAATGGCCACGGTCTAGCGTGGCGGAAGAAAGGATTTTCGCCAGTGAATTTCCACGGCATCCACCGTGAGATTACTTTTCTCCGAAGTTTTTTTTCCCTCCCTTCCTTTCTTTTACAGCCGGTCCCTTCCGTGTTGCGCGAAGTTACGTTGCACTGCCACGCCCGGGATAACATCTCGGTCGCGTGTCCCCGTTTATTTGGGTTGCCCTCTATTTTCGCCGGGCGGATTTCCACCCTTGTTAAACCCCCGCCGTAATGGACAGACACTTCGTGGCCCGAGAAGTTTCGTTTTCGAACCTACCCGCAGCGCCGTTGCTGCTCGACCAACTTTACGGCGCGTTCGTGCGAGATTTTTATCAATATTCCAGGGATTACTATTTTCAATTACTTCGCGGCTGCTGATGTATAGAATTTGAAGTGAAGTTTATACAGAACCCTCCATTTTCTAACTGAGATTGCCTCGCGAAAGTACGGCAGTTCCGCGAGAAGCCCTCGCTCGAGTACACGCGGCCAGGATTGAAATTTTTAAACCAGCTGAATTAAAAATTTCAGTGAGAAGTTTAAACTTATTTTCCAGTGAATACGCGAATGAAAACCCACGGTGCTTTCAAAAATCTGGTATCAAATTTGAAAGAAGAAGAGTGATGAGGGTACCTGCATTTTGGTGCCTTTCAGGGGCCCTTTTATTTCCTATTTCCCTTTAACTGTGGCTCTCGAAAAACTAATTTACTTATAAGAAAAATTTTGCACAGATAACTTTTTCTCGAAAGAAATATCCCTGGGCCGAATTGAAGATTTTCAAACTTAAAATCCCGGAAGCTGGGAAACCGGAACTCGCGCGTGGAGATAGCAGCGACAAAAGTGGAGGATCTAGGCAGATGGAAAGTGGACGAAATCGTGTCGCAGTCCGAGCCCAAGAAAATAAGCCGACTGGGTTTGCCTATGGCGAGTACGCCGTGCAGAGAAAAAAGAAAATCGAGGATTTCGAATCTGCATGAGAGCGCGACATCGCTGGGAAGGCGATTGAAACAACAATCGGAGGAGGTCGCTGCGAACTAAGGATGAAAGTAAATCGAGACTTTCCTTTTCCCTTGGTTCCTTTTCTTTATTCCTCACTGGAGCCTTAAGCTTCCCCTTTGTACATCTGCCGCTTTCATCCCTCTTCTCTCTTCCTTCGCCAAATTCCAGTAAAGTTCGCGAAAGAAAGGTCAATATTGTTCTTTTGAACGCGTCGACCGTGCTCCAGCTCTTTTCGTTGCACTTCTTCACCGGATTGAAACAATGGAGTTGATGAGCACAAATATTTTTCTGCGGGAAAAACGGTCAGTGGATCGTTGGAGGGTGTCTGCTTATGTATTATTAGCTTTCTGTTTAGTGGAGTTCGACGTGTGCTGCGTTGTCATTTTTGTTGGATCCAGGATCAATTAATTTTTTTGAAAATATGTATCTAAGTATGGATTAGAGAGAATTATTGAGGAATCTGATTTGATTTTTGTGATGTACCTACTTTTGCAAATCTGTTAATCTGGAAATGGGATTCTGCTCGTATGATTTCATGAATATCTTATTATTACCATCAAACATGTGCTTTAATAAATATTCTAATATATTCTAATATATTAGAGTATTTATTCTAATTATTACAATATTTTCTATATATAATACTTAATATTTAATATATATAATATCTAATATAATTTATAATATTTAATATAATATATAATAGTTAATATTTATATAGGAAATGTTATGGAATTACATAATCCTTCAAAATCTTGTCTTTCCTTAGAATAAAAACTACCAAACTATTCCATTACTCCAAATTATTACACAGAGTTGAATAAATATTCTAATATAATTATTTTAATAAATATTCTAATATAATTATTTTAATAAATATTCTAATATAATTATTTTAATAAATATTCTAATATATTATATTATATTATATTATATTATATTATATTATATTATATTATATTATATTATATTATATTATATTATATTATATTATATTATATTATATTATATTATATTATATTATATTATATTATATTATATTATATTATATTATATTATATTATATTATATTATATTATATTATATTATATTATATTATATTATATTATATTATATTATATTATATTATATTATATTATATTATATTAATATTCTAATATATTATATTGGAATATTTATTCAACTCTGTGTAATAATTTGGAGTAATGGAATAGTTTAGTAGTTTTTATTCTGAGGAAAGACAACATTTTGAAGGATTATGTAATTCCATAACAATTCCTGTATAAATATTAACTATTATAAATTATATTAGATATTATATATATTAAATATTAAATATTATATATATAAAATATTAGTTATTAAAAATAAATATAAACAATTTCAGTATAAGTATGAAGTATCTACCCCATTATTTGTCCAACTTACAATAGTTTGGTACATGTAATATTTAAATACGTACTTGAGGCAGATAAGTTTGTACTGATAATCAAAAGAATTTTTTTCAGAAACGATTTCAGAATTATTCCCGTTGCGGAACGAACGACAGAAGTTGGAAAAGAATTCTTGTAAATCCTTCGACTCATATTTCACTCAGGCATGATTCAGTGCTCGCGCGAGAGCACTCAGTGCGTTAAATTTCATATTGAAAGCAGGACCCTTCATTAATGAAGAATTATTGTGCGCCGTTAATTGCTATCGAAGTATGTCGAACGTGGGAACTTTGGTATCATGGGATACTACGGAAAAGGAAATAAAACCGTCCACCTGTTACCAAATACGTTTAGACCCTGTTGAACTAACTTCGTTGAATGTATTGCATATAAAAACTAACGACGCAGGCGTTTTAATTAAAATTTCCATTAACAGACAATACACGGAGTCAAAGGCATTAAGGAGATTCATTATTTGTCACTGCGAACTCCTAATTACTGAATTCCATGAAACTTAACATCGTCTTTGATGTACAATGCTGTCCAATTGTTATTCACAATTTTTGTTACGCAGAATTAATTAGGAAAAATTAAATTACTCCACTCAAGGTAATTACGCGAGACCAGAAATTCTAATATGAGCCTGTACGCGAATACTTCCAAATAAATTGTAGCAAAAAGATAGTGCAAACGGGTCAAGCAAGTTTTGCATGTTGCAATTTATTCGCGACACGGCAACTTTACTCGAACGATATGTAAATGATAATATATTTCATTCTCCCTGCTCTCTGAATAGATTTCGCGCCATTCCCGTTTAGTTTGCATCAAACGAATTCAATGCACGTCAACCAATAATAGCTGGAACAATTTAGTTAATATCGTTAGCTAAAATGAAACAATATAATCCTTCCTCCCATTTAACCATTTTGAGGAATCACCAACTTCGTTACCCAAATTAAATTCGTCCGCCGCTATAATAAACGATCACAGAATTTTGATGAAGCCTCATTCGATTCAGTTTGAATTTGAATTAACGTAACCGGATGAAATTTTATCCCACGTATTATTAAATGATTGTGAAATGTTGTTTCCAATAGGGAAGGCAAGGTGGAATTGTGGAACCGAGGCAAAGTAAATTTCGGCATCTGCAAATGGTCTCAAAGGAGTCCCTTTCAGCGAGAAACGATATTTACGCTCACAGCTGTAATCGCGTTGAATATTTAATTTATATTGCTAAATTAAAGCAGCGTACTTTTCTCCAACAACGTTCTACGATAACTTCGTATTATCAAGAGTTAAAAAAAGAGTGACCACTTAATCAACTTCGTGATGCCGGCGAGATTTTGCTTCGCGTTCTGAAATCACAGGTGCGCTTTACCTCAGAGAGGGGTACGGACGAAACGCCTGTAATTCGCAATATGAAGCAAATTGCGCAGGTGTATTCGTGCTTTTTACTTGCACAAAGAGGGTGGTTTCCCTTTCGACCATTTACCAATATCGAATTCGCTTTTCTGCGCAACCAGATCGCTGTTACTGGCTTTCAGAATAGTCATTGAATTAATTAATTATTGGGTTTAAAATACCTTATGTGGATAATAATTGTTTGTGATTAATTATTCTTGCCACGTTATACAAATAATTCTACAAAAATAATGAGACCAGTAATTTTAGAACCCTATTACTTATCTACGACTCTGTGTACAGTACTGTAAAACAATAAATATTGAGATAAAGAAAACCATTTACAAATGCAGATGTAAACAGAAGTTTAAAAATATGACACCACAAAAACACCATAATGTAACAAGAACGATCTAAGTTCCTCAATCTGTATCACTGAAACGAGGTCGTTAATCTTCTCTGAGCTGAACACGTGCCATCAATAAATTAAAATTCCTCAGATACCAAACTTGCCATTCCTGCCACCAGAGTTGGGCAAAATGTAATCTAATTACAAATTACGATTAAACTGTAATTGCGTAATTGATTACACATTATTTTCTGTAATCGTTCGTTTAGATAGTTGACGAAACCAAATGGTCAACTACCTGAATTAACAATACCAGAAAATAATGTGTAATCAATTACACAATTGCAGTTTAATCGTAATTTGTAATTTGTAATTGGATTACATTTTGCCCAACTACCTATGCCTGCCACTAATTTTCCGTCTCGAGTCCCCAATCTTACAAGCTCGCCATCTTGTCACAAAGTAACAACCACGTCAACTTTCACCCCTTCCAGTCCACCCCCCTTTAATTACCCTCGTCTCGAGTGCGGAAGCATACTCGTATCATCACGTTAATGACAAAACGATTTCGCCTGTGTGCATTAAGATAGGTAAGAGTAGCAAACTCGACTGGCAGTTCGCGTTTACTGCACGCGGAAACGTTTCTGCGTGACCGAAGAGGAGGAACAACCCCCTATCTGGACCAGTCGCCAGTACCGGAACGGTTTTACGGTAATCCCCGGGAAATGTGGACATTAAACGCCCTCTCAGCGAGTGAAGAACGGCGGCTCATATACCGACGGGCAATAAAGAGTTAACACGGTAACCGCTAATGGAATAATGGACACTCCAAGCGTGCAGACAGCGGCTGGACCATCGCCAAATACGTACTCTCCTTCCAGAATATCGGTCTGCCCGCTTCCACCTCCCTTTTTACCTCTTCCCCTAATTTGGCTCACACCCTACCATAGATTTTCATTTACAAATAGCGAGCGGCGTGCACGCTCATGTTTCATAGGTGTATACCTCGTATTATAATATTACAAGGCTAGGGTTATCGTGTACCTACTTTATACTACCGCAAATTCTCTTCAGGTTCGATGATTTCTAAATGGTAGCAAACTGCGTGTATATGTGTGATTTTACGAGAATTTTGTAGGGAATTTGTTTAATGGCGGATGCTTTATTTTAGATGTTCAGCGAAACTGTGAATTCAATGGAAGCAGACTTCTTGTGATAAGGTCACAGCGTGGAATGACGTGGAAAATTTAAATCAGTGTCCTTCAAGCGGTTTTAATTTTTTTAACTGCGGCGTTCCACATTGAAAAATCTGAAGAAATTCAGGACAATAGTAACGATGATATGTAGTTACAGGAAAAATATAATTATAGTTCTGCAGCTGCTAATGCATTTTTTGGCATTATGTGACTTGGTAATAGAAATGTTTCTGATTTCTTTTTTAATTTTTTATATAGTACGTAGTATGGGAGAAATTCGGCAAAAATCTGACTTTCTATTTTTGCGCTTTACTACCTCCGAGTCGAGATACAAAGTTGAAACTTGCCACAAATGGTTCCTTTTTTATAAGCTTTCGAATGACTAATCGCGAGTTAGGTACCCTCTTTCCTGTCGGTTCGCAAAAAATTTCGTCCGAATAAAAAAAATTAAATTAAATTAAATTACAATTTTATAATATTAGATTTAATAAGTAAAATACTATCTACATTGATTTTCATTTCTGTCTCAGCCTTCAGCCGGTGCGCGAAATATTTATCCTATTTTCGCCGGTCCGCAGGTGCAAGAAGGTTGAAGAACGCTGATCTAGATGGTGTGATAATATTTTTACGAAGAACAGATATAGACGGCAAAGTTGTTTTAATATATTATTAGGACAGCAGGTATTTTGAATTTCTGAAATTCCGTGGGCATAGAAAATTAATATCCTGGAATATTTTATTAAAGTGTCGAGGTGTTAGGAATATCTACTTTGACCTTTCAAACCAGTTCTGCATTTATAAGAATTAAATTTCTAGAACAGACTCCAAAGACCGTACAAAATAAGCTTGTAGTGTCTTAATAATTTACTTTGGAGTGAAGGTGCACTCTACCTCAAGATTCATCGAAATTTATTCATCACAAGTGACAGTACAGCTCCCAAAATTCTCTAGAAACCCCGCGACGATTCGTCAAGCGGGAAAATCGAGCGTGTCTGATTCCATGACAAACATTTGGAAGATCAAACAGCTCGTGTGCAAACCAACGTAGAAATTCGAGCCAAAATCGACGTGCGTGAGGAGTCACGTGCCAGAAGCTGGGTCAGGGGTCACGGGGCCACTGTGACCCCCTCGACAAGAAGTCGTTACGTGACTTGAGAACCTTAATGCCCCGTTGTCAACACGTTCCCCTCGTTTCGTTCCGATCCGGGGAAATTCGGCGTCTAATCGCCCACCAGTTTTTTCAGACAAAAATGTACAATCACCAGGTAGGTATCTTCCTGATTTAGTTGCTTCAAATTATAGCCTTGTATTTTTATTTCGGTCATGAAGATTAGAGCTTCGACTAATTGGAGTGAATTGAAGTAATGCATCACCTGAAATGTGTGACGAGTGATGTTTCTAAAGCTTCTGCATTGGTAATTCTAAACTGTGTTCGTACTACTGAAACTATGTATACTTAAGCAGGGATCGAAAAAGTTCTCGAACCCTCGTTTTTAAAAAAATTCTGCTAGAACTTATATGTTTTGTTTAAGAAAATATCTGTTTCTGTGGAATTTTTATTGAAAAAAATGTTACCTTTAGGAACTTCTTTAAAAAGTGTTCTCATGTAATAAATATTTTAGAACCTATATAAAAAAAGTTCCATGGAAACAAGTTACATTAGAACATTTATTAAAAAAGTTTCCATAAGATAAAGAAAAGTACTATTAGGTACTAGTTTTATTTAACAATATAATATCATATTCTGCATATGTTTATTTAATAGAAGGTATGAAAATCATAACATTAGAAATATCTACGTGGGTAAGTATTACAAATAAAAAACACATTCAGAATATCAATTTAACTGTAATAATTATTTAATATTGTTGTAGTACTATCCATTGAATAGTATTCAGTATTTGTTACAACGATTGAGAACTTTTTTAATATTGGTGAACAAAATATCTGTTCCTGTTATAGAAATTTTTATATTTTTATATTTTATAAGTTCCATTCCAACTAGAACCTTTATTTTTAAGAACTTTTATTTTATCGGTTCTTCTGGGAAATTATAATGTGAGAACATTTTTAAAAAAAGTTCCGCAGTCCATGTTTTAAATGGAACCTATTGAAAAGTACCAGAACTTTTTCGATCCCTGTACTTAAGGTATCTGAAGGAACTGGTCCTGTACAGCTTGTAAATCTCCTTTAAATAAATTTCAAAAAAATAATCATGTAGCTTAAATATCCAATAAAAACTCCTGAAAGTTTCAAAAAGATTCTTTAAGTATTGTTTGTTTTTAATAAATTTCCAAAGGTACCTTAAATTTTCGGGCAATTACCCTGTTGTGCTGTCTTAAAAGTGTGCTATAAATATTTAGCTATATATTTACTTTGACTTTGAGATTCGATTCAGTTTCATTCTTCTGTCAACTTCATCCCACAGGAACACAACAGTATTAAGCTTCAGCGATTTCCAGAAGAAAAACAAACCCTCTCCGCCCACTAACATTTCCACCCGACTTCCCCAAAATTCCTCGATGCCCTCCATTCAAACAAACTCCGCAACCTCCAATCAACCCTAAACACACAAGCTCGCCTTTTCAGGTCCCACACAAATTCACCCGTCAAAATCCAACGTCACCGAGCGACCCCTTTCCAACGGCAGAAGTTTCGCCCGAAAAATACGTGGCAGCGTGGGTCGAAGTAAACAAAGCAAAGCAGAGGCACACGGAGGGAACTAAAGCCAACGCCACGGCGGAGAACTGGGAGACGGGCCGGTGGCTTCGTAACTATTGGGCCCCTGGTGGCTAAATTTCCGCGATCGTCCGAGGGTCGACGGGGGCGCGACCGCGACGACACGACGCGGATAATCAAATTTTCGCCTGTGGGACGATTCGTGCTCGATTTCACGGGCCGTCGACACCGTGAACCCGAGGCACGGCTTGACTCGCGCCGGGAGACGGCGACGCCCGCCTCCTCGAGGAGCCAGCGGCCCGACGCTAATGAATTTTCCTCGAATTAACGCCGACGTACCGTGAACCGAGCGGCAAAGGAAACGGTGCCGGTGAAACAAGCCTTCGCGGATGCAATTCCGCCGTCCCAAAGGATGCGCCCCGTGCATCGGCCTCGCGCAATTAACGGCTACTGCAGCTGCGATATATTGGCGGCGATAATGGCGCCAAGCACCCGTTCACAGTCACCAAACTGAGTTGGCGGATGGAGACCGACATAACTGGACGGCGAAATTACTGGATCGCGGAGTGGACTGGCCTGGCGGGGGCTGATGAGGTGCTTTATGAGTCGCAGGCAATAGTACTTCGGATGTATTATTGGTGTCCCTTTTGTTGGGATGGGCCACATGAAACGTTACGATTATTCTTATTCATTTCTTATTCTGGATTTGTGATGGGTTCTTTTCTTTTGTGTGGTTGTGTCGCTTTATTCAACGCAAGTGTTTATAAAAAGTATAAGTATTTTACATTGGGTGGCCAAATTATTGTACTCAAACAAAATGTTCGAGGTTTTGTGAGTTTAAGTGATGGAATAAAATAGATGTCTCGTTTTTAATATTTTATTTATACTACTAGTGTACACGTATTTATTTAAGAAAGCAAATTAAATACATTGAGGTATATAGGTTTAAGACTATATTTTGTGAGAAATAAAATTACTCAATATTTGGTGACCCCTCCTAGAGCTTTTATGACGGCTTGCATTCGGCGTGGCAAGCTTTCAATGCATTCTTTGGCTACTTCCTGTAGTTTTGGAATATTCTGCGATACTCTGATGATATTCTCTATTATTTCTGTTTTATTTGTAATAATTTCATCCTCGCCCTTTTAAAAACAAATGAGATTTATATGTTGAAAAATTACTCACAATGCTGCCAGATGCATTGTTACTTTAATTACAGCCACAACTTTCACAGATTTGGACGGAAATTTGTTGAGTATAATAATTTGGCCATCCTCTGTATATGTTTCTTTAATCAAAGTATTTTCCTTAGCTATCTACGACTTTTTGCCACTTTTCTGGTGAGAGTAGAGGTAGGTAGGCGAGATGGGAACAATTTGTACAGGGGCAGGTTGATACAGAGAAATTATCTCGACATTGTGTATATGTAGCTCCATTTGAGTTTATTATTGAAGCTTATTATTCAATTTTTTACTACGGCAGAATGTGCGTCTGGGTACATTGACATTAGCAATAGTTTTTTAATTGTTTTCGTTTTTATAGAGAAAAAGTAAATATTCGTGTTCACTTGTTCATCACTGAAAAATGTATCAACTTGCCCCGGTCTTCCATATAATAAAAAAAAGACATTTCAGCACACTAACATTACCTAACAGTGACCGAACGAACTTTTCCACTGATCTAATATGTCAACGGGTGTATTGGTATATGAATGGGATTATTCGATTTGTTCGTTTTTTAGTGGATGTTGATTTTAAGTTCATGTATAAGATTGGCCATACTTGACTTATAGTTAGATTTTCAAGTGTTTTAGGTTCGATGCATTGATAAATAAAAAAGTGTCGTGTTACTATTCCAGTGAAATAATAATGTGAGCCGTTTATTTTGAAAGTGGCCTAAGTCCATTTATCTTCAAATCGAGATATTTAAGGGTTTGCGTTTCAATGAATTTAAAAATATACATATAGGATACTAATGAGTCATACTGCTTAAGTGTATCTAAGGATGTTAAATTTATAGTTCCTATTAAAATAGTGGCAATTAGTTAGGCCACTTTCAAAATTAACAACCAGATTCATTATAAAATTTGAAGGTGCCCAAGTCCATTCAACATAATTTAAGATGCTTCGAATTGAAAAAAACAATACTGAATTTATTTTACATATCGTTAAAACACTTCGGAAACATAATTTATGCGATTCAAAACATTTTTTAACTACATAACGTACAAAATTACAAACATAAATTTATTACAAAACAATTTACTACTCATCTACATTTTGTGCGTGTGAAAGGGATTTGAAGAAATCATGATGTTCCGGTGGTATATATCGTAATAGGTCCATTATGTCCTTGAATTTTGCTGTTGTAATTTGTCTGATATTTTTATACAGTGGTGTCAATACAATATTTTCGAACTTTCTTGGTCTACCCCGACGTGGTAATAAATTCAGGACTTTAAAATTTTCATTTTGGTTTAAGTATAAATGGAGTTAGGCCACTTTCAAACTACATGGTTCGATTATTGAACAAACTCTGAAAACTTATGTGTCAAGAATTATCGTATTTGCTCGGATTATAAGCAACCTGAAATGCTTTACTGATAAATAACATGAAGTTGTACATGTACCCATGGTAACCGGGAAAAATTGAAAAATGGAGTTAGGCCACTTTCAAAATAAACGGCTCATGTAATTCCAAATTTGCAAATTTTGAGATAAATGTGATACTAGTCTCAGGCATGTCTAATCTTTCCACTATCTTCGTCTCCTGAAAAATCACTTTTTTGCAAGTTGCCTCCTTGTTGCACCGGAACGGTGACATGAGTAACCGTGAAGCTATTATAATTTTCACACCCCTGTGGGTTTAAAGCTCTGCGACTTGGGTACCATTTCTTCCCGAATGAATATTTATTCAATTTTTCTCCTAATTCCCTTCCCTGTTATGGGCATTTACTAACATTGCACAACGTTAGTATAAAAGAAATGAATTAACAATACCATAAAAACAGTTTCCTCACTTTAGCTACTCCAAAAATAACAGATTTGAAACATCTTCGCCATACTTAATTGTATTCGAAGAAACTCCCCGACAGACCCCAAAAGTTTTATTATTTGAAGCGGAGCGCATTCGCATTAAAGGCACGTCCACTCGAAACCTGATTGCTTGCCAGCGATTCTCGTTCGAAGGAATCGAAAAGCCCCGCGTTTAGAGGCTTTTCGCGGCGTTTCTTTTCGATCAGTCAGCCCGTAGTAATTTTCCGGGCGTGACGTTTCGCATCAACGTTGCCGTCGGAACATCGGCCGGATCTCATCCACGCATACCGACGGCGGCGAAACGAAATTGTATTCCACGGGAAGAATTTGATGGCGGGTGTCAGTCACGCGGCGGCCGTGTGGAAAACACGGGAAATCGAATAAGAATCGCGGGCGCCCGCGTGAACGGGTATCGAACGTTTTGATTACTCGCGAGACTGCGGCTCTCCCAAACGTGATTCGAACTTGGAATCGGATTCGCCAACTTTACGGCGCCCCTTTCGACTTGTCGCCCGACGAAGTTGCTCGATCAGCTGGAAACGGGCCTTGTGAATATTCAACGGGGGGCGCGTTCTGGACGATCGTCAAAAGGATTAATGGATCGAGAATGGTGTTTAATGATCTATTTGTTACATGGGTCATCTCACCCGGACAATCCGGGTGGGATGGCCTTTCGCATAGACCGCATTATTTTTATTTAAATGTATGTTTCTTTTTTTAATTCAATTTTGTATTATTTGTCTAAATATATATCCTTTTGCAAATATATTTTTGTCCTTTATAAAACCACTAAATTTACGGTGCACTGATTGTTTTAAAACAAGTGGGCCATCTCTCCCCGACTTACCTTACTACAAATATTTTGGCACTCAACTTGTACTTTTACATCTACTATATAATTTCTAACTCTATATATGTATTTTCACTTTCTTGTTTCGTTTCTAGTCGTTTTTTTCTTTTATTTTCTTGTTACTTTCGTGATGTCTACTTGTGCAATAAAGAATTATTATCATTATTATTAGCTAAATATAGCATACAATTTAATAATTCCCTCTATCGTTAGCTCTAAATAATTAATTAATTCGAAATAATTCACACGCGTATTGTTTTCGAAGCTACTATTTCCATGGAGCTCCTTTCTTTCCACGTTCCAAACGACCCCAAACATATTTCTGAATGAGTAGAAAGTTATTTCGTATTGCTAGAAGTCCTATCACGAATTGTTTAACGAGGAAAGAGCTTAACCAGAAGATTAACCAATGATTTTCCATATTCAGCCCCGACGAGAGGGCAACAATCCCCGAATGCTTTGTCCGTCGAAATTCTAGGGACGTTGGAGAGACGCTACGTTCCGAAAATCCGGTTTGGAAAAGGCGGGGAAGGAGAGGCGAGGGAGAACACAGGCAAGTATCCACTCGAATTCGTCAAAAGTACACGTGCGGCGGCGCAGTTGGTGAATCTAGTTCGCGAGGGCTCAGCTCGCTCGAGTTCCGAACTGCACTCCAAGTCGCCAAACATTCCGCGACGTTCTTGCACTCCAGCCAGCTTTGCCCTGCACTCGACTTCGGTCACTTTGCGGAAAGTGCGCGCGAATTCCGCCGTTCCCCGGCGTAAACTCCGCGACGAAACCGAATTCAACTCGTTCGAACTACGCTTGGGTGTCTTTTCGTATGCACGCTACGTTAAACTGGCATTATTCTGTCTTCCCGTGGCAACACGTTCCATTAAACGATGCAACTCTCTCTCTCTCTCTTGGTTTATTTCAATGCCGGGCGACTCGGCTGTGTTATTTAGTTGCACTGCATATAGCATTCCGCCCCAAATATTTGTTTCTTTTAGATAGCATTTTACGAACAGAGAAATGTTGTTTACTTATTTCTGTAGTTTCTAGGGAGGGGTCCTTCCGTGTTTTGGGGTTGTCAACCCCCATTTTGAGGGGGGCAGGCCCAAACCTAACCCAAACCTTTTTTTTAACCACCCAACCGCCCCTCCCCCGCAATGACCAGCCCGGAAACGCTTATGCAGCATTAGAAGTCTAACGGGTCTGGCCAGGTGTTATTTACACGCAAGGGCCTCAAGAAGGGGGCCAACAAGCCACTAATTTTTTTTAACCCTAAAACAGGTCCACCAAACAACGGAGGAACGAAGTCCTCACGCCAAACCCAATCACAAACAAAAAAGGTTTGGGTTAGCCTAACCTAACCAAACCCAAACCTAACCCAGACCTTTTTTTTTTAGAGTTTAGGAACCCGCATTGGACGCCTGGAAACGCTAAATAAGCATCTACTAACAGGCGTCCAAGATGACTAAACGCGCGGGGGCCTCAAGTTGGGGCCGAAAAGCCCCGCAAGGTCTGGTTAGACCAACACCACAACACAAACAAAGAAACACATGAGGACACTGTCCTACATAACACCAATAAATAACACCAAGACACGATTACACAGTAAATAACAAAAAGCTAAAATTGCGATGTTAATCATCCCTAAATAACCAGCCCAAAGAGCCGTCTTCTGCGTCAGGAGCCTGACTCTCAAGCAAGCGCTCAAAGTTTTGCTTGTGATCAAACAGCTGGTCCCTAACAAGGTCCCACCTAGAGCAATGCATGAGAGTGTGCTCAGCGGTATCCGGCGTCTCGCATCCAAACCAACATAACGGGTCAGGGGACTTCCCAATACGAAATCTAAAGGCGTTAAAACAGCCATGACCCGACAGCATTTGCGTCGTATAAAAGTCCAACAGATTAAAAGGACAATTGCGCCAGATCCGAATATTCGGAATGCACCTGTGGGTCCAGCGGGGTCCGATAAACCTAACCCAGACCTAACCCAGACCCAACCCAGACCTAACCCAGACCCAACCCAGACCCAACGCAGACCCAACCCAGACCCAACGCAGACATAACCCAGACCCAACCCAGACCCAACCCAGACCCAACCCAGACCCAACCCAGACCCTTTTTTTTTAAGAGGAGGAAAAATGCTATTACGCATACCCCGGCTAAATTCCAGGGTTATGTGGGACTCGGTGTGCAAAAATACCCACTAAAAAACCTCCTCTAGGAGTCGGCTCCTTTGACCCACCTTGGCCGGACCCGGAACTAGGATTTACTACTTCGGGCCGGCCTCGGACCCAACCCAGACCCAACCCAGACATAACCCAGACCTAACCCGGCCCCCTACCTCATTACGTCAATGGCGACATTTGCCTTGCGTTGCCTCAGTGGAATCCCACCTCAAGATTATCCAAAATATCCAAATAATACTGCATGGAAACCAGGCTTTCGCTGAGCACCTACTAAAAACGTGAGCATGAAACTTCGTCTCCACTTTCACGTTCCCAAGCGTCCTCAGTCATGGCCAGGTCTGATCTCCGATCGGTGCAGCGTGTTCAGCAGAGGCCGCCGCGGTGAACTGAATTTATTCTCCGCGCGTATGCTAAAGCAACAACGAGAGTGGCTCGTATAAATCTCTGCGTCCAGGGGAGCGGGCCGGGGGGGATCCCCCAAGCCACGAAATACAAGCGGCGACATGACAGTTGCGCCGCGACTGGATCCTACCCGGCCGAGGAACGCTCGCGGGTCTTTCCGGCCGGATGCACGTGCGCGACTCGCGGCAGCATTGTTGCGCTGACATCCCCTGAAGAAGAAAAACGAGAAGAGCGTGGAAACCCGCCGTTTACACGGGCGAGCGTGCGCGCGGGCTGCTGGGCCGCTCCGCCGACGGGTAATTCCGTGCACAGACCGCCAAGACCGCGTGCTGCGGCACGCGGACGGACGCGTGTTCGCCTCGACCTGGAGACACCGGCGCAGGAATGACCGAATGCGATGCACGTCCGTGAAACCTTGCGACAACCGGCCGAGCGACGTGTATGGACGCGCACCGCGTTGCGCGCGTTTTGACGACGCAATTAGCTCTTCCGGGAGATGTTTCGTTGAGTTTGCATTTGCATTTGGGGACATTCGGTGGTTGGGTGGCTCGGGTGCTGGGGAACTGTGCTCGGGGCTCGGTGGAGCGATCCGTGAGGAGATACAGATGTGTTTTCGCCATTCAGTGAAGGACCGAATGTTTGTAAAACGATCCATTTAAGGCGTAATTTATGTAAAAAATACAAATGCACATTGTTGAAATGAAAGTAAAGTAGTCTTTTTAAGTTAGTCGATCTACCTTATCATTGGTTTAAATCAAATTTAGCTACCTGATCAGTTTACTTTTTAGTCGCATTTTTGTGCAGACATGGGTACTAAAAGATTATTTTATACATCTTTCTATGTGTATAAAATAATTTCTAGGATCATTTTATACCTACTGATAATAAATAACATGTATTTGATGTATACACATTTATTTAAATAAAGCAGAAATTTAACTCATTTATAAAATATATGAACATAATAAATTAAAACAATCTTCTAAAAACATCAAATCTTAGATAATTTTTTATACATAATCAGTGAATGAGCTATTCCACGTCAAAACGCATAGAGGAAAAATTTAGTTCCACCGATTCTCTTCAACATTACAGCATTTGCCGATAACCTTGCAAAAACAAAGTATACTGAATTTCAACGGCCTATGTCAAATAGTTTTCGAAATATTTAATGTTAAACTTTCGAAAATTGAAACGAAATCGGCTGACGTGTCACCATATAAACTGTAATATCTCGGTCATTTTTAAAAATAATGCCACCGTCTTGGATTCTTTAACTAATAAACGCGTTTTTCAAAAAAAGTGGAGAAATTTTGGGAACAGTCAACAAAAAAATAAAACTTACGATAGTGCACACCGCTTTGAAGTGCACGAATCCCATGGTCAGTCCGCACGCACGCGTTTTCAAAACAATAGCCTAGCGTAGGAAAGTATTTATATAGGATGGATTAAAACAAATTTTTCTTTCAGAGTTTTCGGTATTCTCGAGAAAAATAGTAGGAATATCTGCTCACCATATAAAAGATTAGCAACAGTAGGTAGTTTTTAGTGATTCTTCCTTTTCTGTTTCTCGAGAATACCGAAAACACTGAACGAAAAGTTTGTTTTGTCGCATCGCATATAAATACTTTCCTACATAAACAACAGCAACGAATTTTCATCATACACACAAGTTTCTCACACTGTAGACGTATCACGGAACCAAATTTCAATGCTAGCTCGACGACTTATAAAGATTATTCCTGTGGAAAGCACGAGGAAAGCTCCTACGGAATTTTTATCGGAAAATTATGGAAAAAGCTCTTATCACTGACAACCCGCTCTACTTCCTGTAGACAAGCCAACGCACATGCTGGAGCACTGTTCGCCCAACATCGATACACGGACGATGTCGTGCAAACAAAAGTCTCATCGCTTTTGTGTGGCTGATGTCGCCGAGGAAAAACTCTGAGAATATCCGATTCCGCGTTCTATGCGCATGCATCCACGAGAGCAAACGGAATACCGGCAGTGCAACGTTCTCGTGCTACCAATACCGGCGAATATCCAAGGTACTTGCAATCGAACCGGCGATAAAACGACGGATTTCCTTCTCTGCGAATTTGCGCTAAAATGGAGCAAAAATAACGAGTAATATAATAGCTTGTTCGTTTGAATTGTTCGGTTTGAAGCTTTAACCATGAATCACTAAAGTTCATGGCTGAGCAATTTAAAGTCTGGGTTAGGATTCCCTTCTCTGCGAATTTGCGCTAAAATGGAGCAAAAATAACGAGTAATATAATAGCTTGTTCGTTTGAATTGTTCGGTTTGAAGCTTTAACCATGAATCACTAAAGTTCATGGCTGAGCAATTTAAAGTCCGCATCAAAAATGTGTATATTGAAGTATAATGTAACAAGTAGTGTATATTTTAGGAAGAATTTGTTACAGTAACACGGATCACAATGAATTTAACAATTTGTTAACGTGAAGCAACTGTGAAAAATTTAATGTGAGGTTGTTAGAGTTGTATAGGATTTTTTATTAATTTTGCAGCATGGAATTTTTGCAAATGTTTTTGTGATATTAGAAGGACCTTCTTTTTAAACTTCATCATGTACAAGGTCTCTTTGTTTCATATACACAGAACCAAAATTTTAATTTGGTACTTGGTTTTCATTTGATAATTTGAAATAAAATTCCTAATAAATCTTGTGTAACTCAGAAATATCTATTCACTACAAGATATTTACTAAACAATATGTATGACAAAACATAGAAAGGTATCGTTCGTTGGTACCAGCAGAAGATTAAATAGAAACTGTCAGGGAACAAGGGAAACAGGTCGGCGTATGGTCAGACGCTACTTTACTTCCTTATGATCCTAAACTCCTTCATTATTTTAAAAATTGTTTCTAACAAAAGTTAGCTGAATTGATGTCGATTTTGAAATCATGTAAGAGTTTTGCAACAATTTAATGCAAAACTTTCAGTATTGTTATTTATACAATACTTTTAAAAATCCACAGACTTCTTTTCTACTTAATATGAAAATTCTGTTCTGCAATGAATTAATAAAAAAAGAGCACGAAAAAGTTATGCTAAAATCACTAATGTAAAACAATTTATATTAAAACTACCGAAAGTTTGTTTCCATTTTGATCCAAAATCGATTGCTTCGCTGCTACTAAGAATGCCTCATAAATTTATTCAACGTTCTCATTAATAAAGCTGGGAATATTGCTTCCATTTTTTTCCTGACTACGACGAAGCACCCTGTCTAGATACGAAGGACCTTGCTCAGCCCGGAAGGATAATAGTGCGCGCCAGAGGCAGTTGAAACAAAAATGGTGGAAACGGGACCGACTGAACGAGCAATATTCGTCTCACTAGGAGTTACACCTCGCTGGTTACATTGTGCTCTTCTATAGACTGCACTTCGCGCAGTAGTCTACCGTTGCATATGCCAGCCAGACTGTGAAAGCTATTTATGAAATGAAACAAAAAGGATGGCGAAGGATACGACCTTTGAAAGCTTCCTCGTGCAGAAGAATGTTTTTTCCGTAGTCGAGGAGCACGTTAACGTGGCGTGTAAATTTATGAATTTTATAAAATGCATTTATATTATTTAGATGAATGCAAACGATACGGAGTGTGCGAATGCGGAGTAACTGTGTTGGCAGAATGAATCACGAATCTAGTAATAGTGAATAGATATATAGGATGGGATATTCAAATGGGGGTTTAATTTTTTCTGACACGTTACAAGAATTTTTCATTAAATTCTGTGGTAGTTATATTAAATTCTGGAATCCCTGAAAATATACAAAATGAAATCTTTCGTGAATATATTCCGTGGCCAAACTCTGTTGCAACTGGTCTAAATAGATTACAGTCGAATTTTAAATGGCTAACTTGTTCCGTGACCCAAACTTGTTTAATCGACTCCCCAACATTTTTAATGTTATTACAGTGTACTACCCCTACAGGGAAATCCTTCCACTATCTAGCCGCAATTCAATTCCCAATTTACTAGGACACATGGGTACGAATATTTCTAATTTCCAGCAAGCCAGTGTTCAAATACTCAACAAATACTTAAATCACTCAACTATCTCCACGACACCCTTCGCTCACCCTCAAAATAAAAAATCCGCAAAACATCACAAGGACACCCTCTTCGCCACGATAACGCGGTACCGCTCAATTTTCCACTTAATTGCCCGAATCATTAATACCCGAAATCGACGCTCCGCGATGCCTTCGCTCGCCAAAGTCAATTAAACTTTTCCGGCAGAGGTGCATTAATCACGTTGTGCCTCGATAGGGCGTTATTACGTGAACGTAAACCGAATATTCGAGCCTAAGGAACGAGATAAGAAAGGAACAGAATCATTCATTTTTTTCCACGATACGAGCCCTCCTTTCTCGAGCCACCAGGCTTCCGCATCCGAGCTAAGGGGGCTCTCGAGGAACGGGGCACGGAGCACGTAAAATGGAAGAGGCAATTAATTAATCCGGAGACGAAGGTATGCCGAAGAAGTTCCAACACGTTCCCTGGTTCCCTGGCCTCTGTTTCCTTCGCGAAACAATGAGGATTGCAAGTGTACCCGAGAGAGAGAGAGAGAGAGAGAGAGAGAGAGAGAGAGAGAGAGAGAGAAGGAGAACCGGAAATACTCCACGATTCCCGGTAACGAAGCGCGGCAGTCGTCGTTGCCATCGTCGCTGGTCCTGGATTTGCATAAAGTTCGAAAACTTTTCGAATAAACACGAGATACCGGCGTCCCTCCACTCCCTCTACGCCGACCCCCGAAGTGGGTTCAGTTAACGGAACTTTTCCATTTCCGGTTGGTCTCGGCGCAGCAGCCCCCGGCTGCCTTTCGACGTCACCTGAATACGATGGGAAACTTAATTTCGAATTCATACCTCGTCTCGATAGGGATTAATTACTTGTATCGCCTGGAAACCTGTGTGGGGTTGTAGGGGGCGAGTCTAAGGGATTTCTGATGAGCGTAGGTCAGCAATAGGGTGGCCCTTTTTTATAGGCGCCGAATTTTTGTTTCATATTTCTTTCCACTCACCCACTAATATGATTCCATTTTATAAAAAATAGTCCCTTAAATGATTATTGCAATCGGACAACGGGAAAGGGTGCCGACCAGACTTTCACGTTTAGAATTTATCGATAGTTTGAATTTAAAGAATTTGTAAAAAATGGTAAACCCTATCGAAATTTTGTTCAAATAATACTAAAAGAGCATTCAATTTTCTACAATTACTGTATATATAGATGTTTTTATATATTTGTCAGGAACTATTTTTTTGTGATATGAAACAAAAGAGATCGCATGTTGAAAATAAGGGCCACCCTAATCGAGATGAGGGTAGTTTAAGGACCCATTCACGCGAGACTTAGGAGCACTAGTTTGAAAAAGGTATCAATTTGCACAAAATAACAATCGCTTGTGAGTTATAAGTTGTACCATGGATTATGTGTGAAGAAGATTCTAACTTGAGATGGGAAGTTGAATGAATAAGAAGGAAAACTTATAAAAAAAACATGTGATACCAGAAATCAAGGGAGAGATATATAATAGCACGTATCAACTTGTGTGTGTGTGTGTGTGTGTGTGTGTGTGTGTGTCTATAGTGGCCATTTTGAAAATTTACTATATGCTTCCACTAAAAATGGTTGCGTCATAAAAACGAATGATTTGAGGCTATCAAATAGTGGCTTGAATCCAAAACTTTTGTTTTAAGAAATTTCGTTTGTTTTGAAATTATTAACGTTCTAAAGTCGTTGCATTAATTTCTATTTTTAGGTACATAGGAATGATTTTTTCAAAAATATAATTGCCAAGGTGTGTACTATTATTATATAACTGTAAATGTATGAATATTGGAGTCTGGATATTGCGCGACGTAAATTAATAAAATACTCAGTGCAAAAGAATTAAAATTTTGCTGTATAGGAGGTGGTTTAGGCTGAAATACCAATTCACCCCAAATTGTGGATTAGGTAACTATTGCGCAGATGGCCAAATTTATAGATTCGTGCTAATTACGTCGTTTTTCTTATTTTGTTTTATAAAATACGCCTGTAAACTATATTACACACCACACGGAGTTTAGAAACACGCATATAGACGCATTGCCAGATTATCAACCGTGAGAACAGCGAGTAGCCACGTTCTCCTCTTCTCCAGTTGCAAATCGGACGAAGAAATATGGCCAGTTGGCAAAGAATAATGCGACTGCCAATGCTAACTGCCACTGAATGGGTCGGAGAATTTTCTTGGCCACGGTAATGATGTTTTATGTGAGAAGAATCATGACCCTTCCGGGAGCCGCGCACCATTTACGGGGGATCGATGCACTAGTTAGATAAGGTATTTTGCAAATGGCCATAATGACGATGGGAACGTAGCTGGATGCAAATCAGTGGATATTCGTAATTCTCTTCCACTTCTAAATAATTTTTAGCGATTAACTTGACGCAATTGTAGAGATTAATTTATCTACCAGAAATCATGGTTTTCTGTTTTCTAGGCAACTATAAGGTAACTAATAAGTTCTAATTTATTTGACACTTATTTGGTACAATTTCTTCCGTTCTGAAATAATTATGTTTTTTTTTTCGAATAGAAGTTTCAAATTCACGACAAGATTGCCAAGAAATTTTTTTCGAAGAAAGCTAGTGTAGCCTAAATATTTAAACAATTCAGTAGTCATCTGTGAAACTGTTGAAAGCCAATCGAATTGGGGACAGTACCACAGTAATCGAAAATCTGGCTCGTTTTCGATAGTTTCATGGCCCCTGTGAACTTCCTCAGAATCTCCGTCGAGTTCCTTATCCAAAACTTTTCTCTAGATAGCATGGATGGCGAGCTTGAGAGTCGATAGCTTTCAACAGGTATTCTCGTCTTTTTGCGCGTGGTCTTTTTTTAACAGTTTTTCTTTGTGTTCTTTGTAAAAAATAGATTGCGAGAAAACGACGACATGTGTCGTAATTGGAGTATCATATTCAAAATACTTCCCTGCTTTTCTCTCTTTTATTATATTACTTTAAAAACTGTTCCACGTACGAAACCCATGAATAGCAGAACTTCGAGGTTTCGTTTTTGCCACGCTGCGCTGTGACACGTGTCGAATTCCCAGCTAGAAATTTAAAACGTTCACTGACGCTTTTGTAATATTACCCCTTCAGCTTCACAATTATTTGCAATATTTCTCCTGTCCATATTTCGGGGACTAGTGTCACCAAGGTTTACTATTGTTTAGGACAATGGAACTCTAACAGCAACGAGTGACTATATCCCTAAATACTAAAATGGATGAATATTATATTTTACATAGAATAAAAAAATCACCAGGACGCACAGAACTAATATTTATCTATCTTTTAGCAACGTTGCAAATAAATGAACAAATTTACATAAAATACTATATTTTTCTTAACTGAAGAGTCCATGGGCAAATTCCATCGTTTGACAAAGCTACTTTGCTCGTATTTACAAGTAGTTAGGATTATTATGCAAAATGTGCTAAGAATTTAATTAACGTAACACTTGCCACAACGAATAAAAGGAGAACACGTGCGGGGGTTACACGTACGCTTAATCTCGCGCGCGACGAGTGTCTCTCTTCTGTCATTTTTGCTATTTCCGCGAGAACCTTTTGGTTTGCAACATGCCCTGCAGTGTGCTGCGAAAATGCAACCGTGCAACATCCTCGCGCCCGTTTTTGCAAGTTGACTTTTTTGTAGCTGAAATACGAGCAGCTTTTATGACAGAAGAATAATTACTACAGAATATTCTCGCCTGCATGTGAAGTGTGGCATACAGAACGCAGTGAAGATTTTATAGGATTGAAAATCTGCGCGACGTTTTTGCGCTATGAATGTTGAAAGTGGAGCAACAAATTGTGTTTTCAGAAAGTTTTGATGGGAACAACTTTGAAAATTGAAGAACCATGCGTTGCACCGATTTAGATTTATCTGAGGGATTTTGTTGAGGCTTCTCGTTGCTTCTATTTAAGTAAAGCTGGTATTCTGTGGGATGTGAATTGAAAATGACGAGCACTATTCAATTTTAGAAGACAGCCGCTCGATTAAACTGCATTTTAACACGTTTGGAGCGTTTAGAGCGCCACTTTTTACAATTTTTTAGATTTTATTTCAGATTTATTTCTCGAGCAACTGGAGCTGGTAGTAAGTGTGCAAATTGATGCTTCGTTAATTTATAATCGCGCAGAGACACCAGCCACTGAATGTCCCTCGGGGAATAGCACGTGTCGTTCGCAAACACTAATACGGTACAGTGGGCGTATCGTGTGCATATCACGCGAAACAACGGTGAAGCACACGACTGAACGGGGGCTATGAAAAGTGCTCACACACGAGCGCACCGTAACCGTGAAAGTGCAAACGATTGTCCAGGCGGCGCGGTAACTTTATGCAAATCGAAGTAACAACTGACAGAGGGACGATCGTGAAAACTTGCTAACTCCAGCGTGCAAGCTACTAAAATCATTACGATACGTTCCACTTGTATCATAAAATATGTTAAGCAATGAAGGTTACGTGGCCAGCGATCATTTCTTCTGTTAAGCGACAGATTGCTGGAAATATCGACGAATCGCATTTGTTAAATACTGTGGAGGGAAACTCAACGATTTATCAGTAGGACACTGATAGAGTAGATGCATCATTGGAACGTGAACACGCGTTAAAATAGTTTGATAAATATAATGATACGTGTGCTGCTTGACCAGTGAGGTACCTTTGAAAATATTACGCACTGCAAAGTAGCTAGCAATTCAAATTTCATCAACAAAGTATCTTGGATGAGCGAAAGGTACATATTCCACAATTTTTAATTATTTTTTAGTAAGGAACTACTTTGTGTACTTTTGGTACTTTGAGGTACTTTTTGTGTGTAATCGCAATTACAAATGCACAGCCCACAGTAGAATACAGTGGGATAAATTCTCATTTCTCATGTCACCACGAGAACTACTACTCTTGTTTTGCATTCCAAATAATAGGACTGAAACTACTTAGCTACAAAAATGGATTTAGCATTTTTGTAGCTAAGTAGTTTCAGCCCTATTTCTCAACTTCCAAGCAGACAAAGCCACCACGAGAACTACTACTCTTGTTTTGCATTACAAATAATAGGACTGAAACTACTTAGCTACAAAAATGCTAAATCCATTTTTGTAGCTAAGTAAAATGCTAAATCCATTTTTGTAGCTAAGTAAAATGCTAAATCCATTTTTGTAACTAAGTAAAATGCTAAATCCATTTGTGTAGCTAAGTAAAATGCTAAATCCATTTTTGTAGCTAAGTAGTTTCAGTCCTATTATTTGGAATGCAAGACAAGAGTAGTAGTTCTCGTGGTTACTTTGTCTGCTTGGAAATTGAGAAATAGGACTGAAACTGCTTAGCTACAAAAATGAATTATTTAGAATGCAAAACAAGAGTAGTAGTTCTCGTGGTGACTTTGTCTGCTTGGAAGTTGAGAAATGAGAATTTATGCCACTGTATTCTACTGTGGACTGTGCATTTGTAATTGCGATTACACATATATATTACATATGTATATCTACAATTTCCAATAGTGATAGCTAAGGTCTAATAATTAGTAAGCATACTTTCGCTTAAGTATTTCATACAGTGACATTAATTCCACGATCACCGTCCTGCAATTAACTGCCCAGGCGACAAAAATTAAACGCGAACGATCATTTGCATAACTCAAAGCGCAAGATCGATGCGCGCACCGCGCATCCGCCTCGAATGCCACCGCGATGGGACCCAAGCACCGAACTTTCGGTCCACTAAACCGTCTCGAAAGTACGTGATTAAATCGAGCTCATTAAATGAAAGCGAGCGACGTGGTCGACGCAAAAATCGGCAAACCTCGTTTATTCCGTGAGCCTGTGAAATTGCCAGGGAACGGTGGAACGACCGATGAAAAATTAATGATCCGACCAGGCCGCTGTGGCGGATCGTTCTTCGAATACGTGGAGACGGCCCAGCCAGGGGACGACGAGGATGCAGCAAAAAGCAGTCGAGCAAAAAGTGTGGACAATCGATTAATGCAAAATTAATTATCTAGTAGAAGGGAAGAAGAATGTGAAATAGGAGAGGCTCGCGTGAAAGAATCGCCACAAGAGTCTACACAATTAATTGATACGAGAAATCAGGGGGCAGATGTAACTGCCTGAAATCTGAATATGAATAAAGCAAGTAGGGGAAAAGAAAATGAATATAAAAAAGGGGTGCGTGGAATTGGAAGGAAAGGGTGGAAATATATGGTTATGGAAGATGAATAGGAGGAAGAAGGGAGTAAAATGTTAATAAAGGGAGGATTACCGAAAAAGAAAGGCAACGTGAAAACAAAAAAAGGGGAGGGAATGGATGGCGGTGTGCAAAGGGTGGGCATATTTGTGACGGGGTTGGATGCCTTTTCACTCTTTTTAGTGCCTTCTGACCGCGATGAAATTAAACACGGCGACCGTCGCTGTCGCGCGGCGAGAATAAGTAAATTGAAACTGACACCCGCTGTCGTACGTCGCGCCTGGATTCTTCCCTCCGTGTCCATTCCTTGGTGGGAATTTTTAAACGAGAGCAAAGGGAACGGATAGGATGGCAGGTTTAAAGATCTTTATTGACAGAAGCATCTTGAGGATTGTCTCACGAAGTTCAATTTAAACGGGGATGCCAGTTACTTGTCGGATTATTTTAAGCACCGTGATAATTAGATAAACGTTAAAATAATTGTAATGGAAACGTGACGTTTGTTATCATGTTTGATGTCTTGATAAGGCTAAGTTATTTTTTCTTGCAAATTGTAGTTGATTTATTTAGAAGAGCTAAAATTTTCGATATTTTACTGTTTATTGCTTGTGGAGCACTTACAAAAGTGTTTTAAGAACATCTGCATCAAATAACAGAACCAGTATCAACTTAAGGGGTTACTTTTTACAGGTTGAAAAAAGGGTTATTTTTATGATTCTTTTTTTCATATATAAAAAACATTATATTTAACACCTTTTTGTGTATAAATTAAGGTGTATTCTCTGATTTATTTAGAAGAGCTAAAATGTTCGATGTTTTACTGTTTATTGCTTGTGGAGCACTTACAAAAGTGTTTTAAAAACATCTGCATCAAATAACAGAACCAGTATCAACTTAAGGGATTACTTTTTACAGGTTGAAAAAAAGGGTTATTTTTATGATTCTTTTTTTTCATATAAAAAAACATTATATTTAACACATTTTTTGTGTATAAATTAAGGTGTATTCTCTGATGCCATAGCAGCCCCTTCCCCCAAAGCTTCTTCATATTCAAACATAAGGGTTTTTTCATATGAAAAAAAATTATAAAAACCCCATTCTCCGATCTGTCAAAGGTATGCAACCCCTTAACCCTAGGAAGCCCAAGGGAGGGTAAAAAATATCCACAAAGTTTTAAATTTCAATTTTCTCATAAAACAACTTGTGTAGGCTGCCAATAATTTCTGTTTGTATCAGAGAGTAATTGCATTTAATGACTGTAAATTGTTTATTATTTTGAATGCTGTCCAAATTAGCTAAAACAACCATCATTTATTTTCTTTTGTTTGTAAAGAAGCACATGGTGAAGATTCATAATAAACAAGTGTAAGTATTCCTAATGAATGAAACAATACTAAATTAACATTAACATTATATCATATTACTAGCATCTTATCAGATACTTATAAGCAGAGTGTTTTTCTTCGAACATTTACTTTTACATTTTCTAATATATTTCTAATATATTTAATATATACTTTTACATTTTCTAATATATTTCTAATATATTTAATATATACTTTTACATTTTCTAATATATTTCTAATATATTTAATATATATATATTACTTTATGATATAACTAAAAATAGTTTGTCCAGAGAAAGTAGCATTTATAGCACTTTCTTTTATGCGGGCACAAAATGACCCTCCCTTGAACTGACCTTAAACCTTCCAACACTTGCTAAGCTTACACAGAGAGTTAAAGGTACATATCTAACATTTACCACCGCGTTAAAGAATCCATTCAGAACATCCTCTGATAGACCACAAATGTAATTAAACTTCTAAGCCCCCCATGAATCTTTCCCATTTAATTCATGTGCATCGCGCCAAAAACACGGCACTCCGCCAGAACATTGCAGCAAAACTTCCCCATCTAGACGACACTAGGTATCGCCGAGAAAAAGATACTTAAATCCCCCGCAATTGTCAACTGTCGTTCCAGGTACCTACAGACACTGCGCGTCTTCACCACCACCAGCGCGCGCGCCTGAAAACTTCAATTTCCACTTAACTAACACGCCTCCAACTAGCCAGACTACACCCCTCCGTTCGACTGGAAGGCGCGCCTTGCTCCCGAGTATTACTCTCATTGTCGGTGGCCGGCCATCAGAAATTTCCCATCAAACCCGCATTTACACCTCCAATCTGAAAGCCTGGATCCCTTAATGCCTCAGCCACCCCCCAACCCCCGGGGGGGGGAAGAAAAACCGTCGGCCCCGATTTCGCCGATGAAGCTCCGACCGCGATTCTCTTTCCTCCCTTTGTTCCCGATTGAATGGTAGGCTCGATATCAATTGAAACGTTCCCAGGAAGCGACTCCATCGGATCGGCCAACAGAAAATTTTTAATGAAAGTCACGAAGGGGCATAGAAGTAATGGCGGGCTCCGACCGGGGAAGAGGAAGGTCTGGCGGGGGTGGCAGGGTGGTCTGGCACCGGGGGATAGGGTGGGAAAGACGGAAAGCTAGGCGGGTAATCTCTGACATCTTGTTACAGCTCGGCATAAGAAAGAAGCAGGGGGATGAAGGTGGCTGAGACCTCTTCGTGGCCGCGTTCAATTAAAGCGTCACCCCGCGGAGGAAACTTTTATATGAATGGTTTTCATTACGTCGCGGACTTATTAAAGCCGTCTTCGCGGGGGCATTAATATCCCTGGTCCAGACGAGTTTTGTTATCAGACCGGCCTATTCAGCGGCTCAGACGCTTCGCGGGATACGTAATGGGCGGCTCTATACGCTGACAATGCCGTCGTGCGTCACCTCCAACCTGCTTTCCGAGAGTTAACGAACAATTTGCTAGTGACAATCTGTAACTTGGATGGGGTTTAGAGACGGGGCTTTGGGATGATTTGAGAAGGCGACTTTGTGTTATTGTTGTTGGGTGTTTGAGGCACAGGGTGGTGTGTTGTTGGTGGTGAAGCTGGAGAGGAGATAATTCTTTATGGGGAAGTGAATCTTGTTGAAGGCAGGCCATTTTTCTAATTCGAATCACGGTAGGAACTGTTGGACAGGTGTTGTCAACCTAATGATGAGATGGCGTTAAGGGGAGGTTCCGGTCTAGAGCCCCAAAAAATAGGTGATCTGTAGGAATTAATTAAGGGAAAACTACTACATATAACTTAATGGGACTTTATGCATTGCATTGAGGATGTCTTAAATTATAGATATATATTTTTTGTTTTGTAATTAATCATTGCAGACGGCACTGGGGAGTCGTTAAAGTCAAGGCGTCAAAAAAATCATCCAAATCGGTGGGACCTGTATCTCCAAAAGTTATTATCCGATTCGACTGAAAATTTTTTTATTTTAAAGAATATACTTCTGGCTAGGGGGAAACCAGACAAAATTACAAAAATGACATCTTTTTAGAAAATAACGATACTTGAAGTTTGAAATCACTTTTTCCCCATACTGTTCGTCCTTTCCACGCCTTTAAAAATTATAAATTTGGACTATTTTGTAATTTTGTCTGGTTTCCCCCCTAGCCAGAAGTATATTCTTCAAAATAAAAAAGTTGACGTAACTGGAATATTCCAGATTTATTGCGTTTCACACATTTTTTACTGTAACGTTATTGATCTCTTGCTTTCTCCTTTTTTTGTATGTTTATTCCAATAAATATTCATTCTATTTGCAACAGAAACGACTGTTGCTTCTATGTGTTTGAAGCAGTTTGCGATAGAAGTTCCTTTCTAGCAGCAGATCTGAGATCTAAGTGTACTTATTAAAGAGGTGACAATACTTTCAACCAACAACAAAAGCAACTTTAGACATTCTCCAATTAATATTTGGGACACTTACTTAAAATTGATTCTTCAAGCCTCTGACCGTGCAGGTTATCGCCTCGCCACTGAGCACCCACTACCGATCACTGTATCTGAAACAGAAAGAAATCACTGTTTGTCAGTACATCGTGTTTCATCGACCGAATAATGGCATAAATATGAAAATGCCCCCACGATTTACAAGTTTCGTAACGCGAATAGATTTTTAAGAAATATCGCCACGGTGAATCATGGCATGGAAATGTGTAACGTTAACGGATGACAGATAGGTGTTGTGAGAAAAAGCAATTTGGATCGGAAAATAAAATATTTCCGTTCACGTTCGCGCCGCGATGCAAGCATAAAATGTCACGTGCTATTTCATTCTTAAGATTAAGTGCTCATAAACCATAGATAGGATATTCGCCGGTGCAAAACCGCGTACGGAATACGGCGGCAATATCGCGGAATCTTACATTTGCGAGCGTGTACGTGTAATCTCGAGGAACGATCGTGCACGCCCCGCACGAACATTTTATAATTTCCGGTTCCGTGAAATCCCGTGGAAAACATCGTAATTTCCGAAGTAAACCATCAACGTTTTCACTTTCGCCCGCGATTCCGGCCCTAAATTATACCCGTTTCTTACGTTTTCCATAAGCGTACGAAGAATAAGAGGCGGAATTAGAGGGAGAAGTTGACATGTCACGGAGAAGGAAGCACTATGTCTGAAAATTAAATTCGAGTAGAAAATGGACAGCTTTAAATTTCACCCGGCTTATCTGCGCGGGCACAAAGCCTCATTGTTCCCCTTTGAAATTTTATCCCCGTCTTGCGCCGGCACGAGGAGCAGCAGGAAAAACTGCAAACTCCATGTATGGGGAAATCCAGGCGTGCATTCTTATAAAGATTCTGCAGACCTGATATAACAAGTGGCGGTGTTTTCAGGAATTCTCTTTCATCAAGGCAGAAATGCTGTTAACGATCCTATTTTCAGATATAGGCTTTCAAACTAAACAACGCAGCTACTTATTCAGTCAGTGACACAGATAACCCAGAAGCTAGATACAGTTGCAGAAATCCTTTAAATAATACATAAACTTGCCATTAAGGCAGGATACCACCTTTGACTGCGATTTTGGGAGGCGTTTTTCATGAATTTTTTTTGCACACAAAGAATGCGCAGAAACAAAATCGGTTTTAGTCATTTATTAATGTTACTTTAATCTGTAATTACACATTTTTTGAAACTGAAAAATTAAAAAATAATCTCTTGTAGGTGGTGCTAAAATAAATTCCTTTGGAGAAACACCGTTAGACTGCGCGTCAAATTGTGCTCTGTACGTGGCTCTTAGAAAAAAAACCAAAGAATGTTCCTATTAACAACAATAGTTTTTAATGCTGTACGTAGGGATTTTACGAAATTTCGATTTTTAAGAAAATGGCAGTCATTTTAACAAAAAGGTCAATTTTTTAGGGTAAAATAGTTTATAAAATTGTGCACCAAAAAAAAAATAACAACGCTACAGCAAAAATCCTACGTACATCATTAGATTATACCACGGGGAAGAATTGTGCAAAGTTTCAACTTAATCCGGTGAAAATTGTAAGAGTAATTTGACACGCAGTCTAACGGTGTTCCTCCAAAGGAATTTATTTTGGCGCCACCTACAAGAGAGACTTTTTCAGTTTCTAAAAATGTGTAATTACAGATTAAAGTTACATTAATAAATGACTAAAACCGATTTTGTTTCTGCGCATTCTTTGTATGCAAAAAAAAATTCATGAAAAACGCCTCCAAAAATCGCAGTCATGCTCAGTCAGGAGGCCGAAAAAAGGGTGGTCATTGAAAATTTTTTACTCAAAAGCTATAACACATTTCTCAAAAAATCTTTTTTCCTTTTAAGGATTGCATCTAGTACTGCGCATCGTAATTTTTTAATTTAAAAATATTTATCAATAACTAAGTTAAACAAATTACGATGCACGGTACTAGATGCAATCCTTAAAAGGAAAAAAGATTTTTTGAGAAATGTGTTATAGCTTTTGAGTAAAAAATTTCCAAAGACCACCCTTTTTCGACCTCCTGACTGAGCACCCCTTAAGCAGGGATGGGCAAAATTTTTATTTAAATACAAATCTCGAATAACCAATAAAATTTGGAAAAATTATTCGTCATGTGTTGAATACTGTTAAGCCGGGTTCAGTTAAAGTTGAAAAATTCAAGCTTAAAGAATAAAAAAATTAACTTTTTTCGCCGAACAATCTAAAGTTAAAGTAACTTTTATTCGATCCGTTATTCAAATAATTTTTTATTTAGTTAATGCCCAACTCTGCCCTTAAGTTAATTATAGCAGCAGTGAGTTGTGCCTCGCCTTTGCACCATAATCTGTATTTTTTATCCTATTTCTTTAATAATATATTCTAATTCACTCTGCATGAAACAAAGCCCTCGGTATTATTATTATTATTAACAAAACGCCAATAACCACTCAGCAAATCAGGCCGAAATTTTCCTCAGAATATTAAATTCTCCTACGACAAACAAATAATTTAAAAGTGACCATATAACGGACCCCACAAGTTTTTAATTTCAAACACAGTAAAAAGAATCATGACCCATGACACAGCCAATGCACATCGCAATCTTCGAGCACCTTCCTAGAACGCGTCCGGCGTGAAGCTCGGCCGTTGGCCGCCACATTCAAGCTTTCCCGCCGGGTGATTTCCAAGCGTGAAATTATAAACGCCCGGTTGTACGTGTATTTTATACGAGGACGCGCGAAACTGCTGGTGCTCCGTCCAGGGTCTTACTTAGGGGATGGAACGCGGTCGCAATTTTTCATTACACGCTGGTAAAAAAAGCTCTGCAAACGGCTCACTCCGCGGAGTCAAGGAGGCCGCACCACTGGCGGAAATGCTTGCGCGTGTCGCGCGAGCATAATCCCGATGCCTCGGCTATCCTCTCCCTTTTTGTTGTTATTGCCTGCAACGAGCCAGGCGTCGCACCCATCCCAGAGGTTTCGCGGCCCTCGCCGTTTAATATCCGCAAGCTGGATTCAAAAGCCTCTTTTCGGGGCGAGCAACCCCCGCCGTTCATCGTTCGAGTCAAAGTCACGTTTACCGCTGCGCGAATTATTTACACGCTCAGAAATTCAGCTGTCCCGTTAAGATCGAGGGGGATGCTAAGGACGATACGAGCAGGCGTTTCGGATACATATTCAGTGTTTTTCATAAAGAATTAACAGGAGGAGATCGAACAATTGCTTATAGAATTTACGCGGTTTTATTATGATTTGTGAGATGGATATTAATTGAGAAATGAAAGTTAATAACTGACAAGGGAAGTCAGGCAACCCGGAGTTTCAGAAAATTATGTAACTTCGTGTACGAGTAGAGAATTTCATCTGTAACATAAACCTCCTTTTTGATGGTGCCATAGTGCGGTTTTACGGGGTGAGATCACCCCTTGGAAAAATGCAGAGTTTTCTTTATATATCGTAGAATATCTCGAGAACGGCGAGAGATATCGAAAAGAAGATTAAACAAAAGTTGCAACTTTTTTAAAGCTACAAAATTGCGTAAAAATAATTACCGAATTATGGATCGGGGTAACTTGAGAAGTACGTATTTTTAGATAATCATTTTTACGCAGTTCTTGTATATTTAAAAAAAGATGCAACTTTTGTTTAAACTTCTTTTCGATATCTCTCACGGTTCTCGAGATATTCCACGAAAGAGAAAATTCTGCACTTTTTCAAGAGGTGATTTCACCCTCTAAAACCGTATTATGGCACCAAAAAAAAAATACGTTTGTATTATGGATGAACTATTCTACTTACACAAGGAGTTGCATAATTTTCTGGATTTCCAGGTTGCCTAACTTCCCTTGTAAGTTCTGTGAACGTTTCGAATGTTAATTCAGAAGAACAAATAATGAAGGTTCTGCATTTCCCATTTCTCTGTGTTTGATAAGAAAGAAGATTCACTAAAACCTTAAAAAGTTGAACATAAAAAAAAAATACATCCCCATCTTCATCGAATTTCCCAACCCAATAACTGCCACTTCATTCAATATTATATTTAACACAGATCACTCCAATATTTATTCTCAAGTCCTTTAAAAACATTCTCTCCACCTTTCAAACCTTCACAAACGTCCTCGCGCGAGCCAAGAAAGACCCTAATCAAACATCCCCGCGACAGCGATAAAAAAAACCGTACAAACGTCTGCTTCCTCTGCCACCTTAACACTCTCATACACCCCGCAATCGTGCTCGCCTCTCGCGGAACGAAAACTTCCGGCGTGGCGGAACTTCCCTTACTTAACCGTGCGTCGCGGCGAAAGCAATCTCGCGCGGATATGCAGCTCCGCCGGTGATAACTGCAACGCGACCACGAACAAAATGCAACAAGCGCGCACCCCTCTGTGCGAACTTTCCAAACGACAAAAAAAAAACTCGCGCGAAAGGGGGACGATGGAAGGGGTGGAGTAGGAGCTGCAAGGGAAAACTCCTCGTCAAAAAATGAGTCGGATTCCGCGCCATCGCCACCGCGGTTGTTCATCGAATCTTTTTTTTTCCTGTCGCCCGTCCAACCAGGTTTTAAGCCCGCTCCTCTCACTCTTCCTTTCAACCCGATACACCGCAATCCCCTGTCCCTTGCTGCTCCCGGGACGTTTGAAAGCGGATTTGCCGACCCCCGAACGTGATCCTAGCAATTTGTCGCAGCGGCGTGTTCATCGCTGCGAATCAAACCGATTAACAGCACGCGTGGACACGCGAGCACCGCGGCCGGAACTCGACCCTTGCCGAACAAGCCCCTGTCGCGAGATCGCTGCAAAATCCCGCGTTTTTACAGATTTCAGAGGGTAGCAATTATCGAAAGATTTCGAGCGAAATCCGCGGCTGAAAACGGTGGACGGATGTAAGGACCGAGAGGCAAAGATTACCGAAGAACATTCGAATTCGCCTCTCCCTTCGAGCGAAGCGGGCGGATGGATCCGACCGACCGTGGAAGATCCCTTTTCCTCGCTGCTTCCGAGTGATTTCGCTAATACCATTTGCGAGTTCATCGATGCTTTGCTGGATGGGAAATCTCTGGAATGACTCCCCGCTGGATGGTGTGGCGTTCGGGGGAGACGTCGAGCGTCGCGGGGTCTGTGATTGAAGTGGAATTATTTTTGCGTTCGGGAAAGGGATGTGGGGAGCGAGCTTCTTCTGTCTGGATTCTATAGGTTTCTCCTTGGCCTGGGTGGTTCTCTGATACAGTTGAAATAGCTTTCAGAAAGGCAGCAGGAACTTTGTTGGGTGGCTGGAGGAATGCTGAGGCTGTGGTGAAGCTTTGGTACACTTTTGGTGTGGAAACGGCTTCGGTGCAGAATAGAATGAGTGCAATTAGGGAACTTATAATTGAGGAGAAAATCGAGAAGGAAATTAGAGAAATCCGGGGGGTTATTAATCATCCTTGCAAGGATTCTGAGAGTTGTGGAAAAGGAAAGGGAAGAATTATCCTTCTACGCAATATACCTAACTTTGATCGAGATGCATTACTGTTTATTGAAAATTTGTAACTGAAAATTAATATCTTTTTCTACTGCCTCTCTGAAAATTTCTTCTCTCGTGAATCGAAAATTGTTGAGGTATTTAGTTCGGATGAATAATGATACATTCGAGATCAGTGTTTGACCAAAAAATACAATTGCCGAGGGTCTGCAGGTGATTTTACAAGGGGGATTAACCTGATGGGTTAAGTCTGGGTTAGGTCTGGGTTAGGTTAACCTGGTGGGTTAAACGGGTAAACGAGGGCGAGAGGAAGATCGACGATAAACCGGATCGTGTCGGGTTCTATTTAGTAGACTTGCATGTAAAGTGGAGGATGGAAGATCATTTTCAGTTTCAGCGAGATGCATCAATGTGTAAAGCAGTGTTTAAAATAAGAATAAAATTAATTATATTATTTAATAATATAAACATTAAACTAACAATAAATTTAATTATATTATTTAATAATATAAACTTCTTAATACTTTAAAACTCAAATTTGTACACGCTCTTACATTAAAATATATAAACATAATTTTATTAATTCAATCAATAAAATCAATCTACAAATTACTATTATTGTACTCATAATTATTATTAATCTCCTTATAAATAATAAAGTATTATTATGAATAACAATAGAAATTGCAACTATATCATAAGCTAACCCAGACCTAACCCAACCTTTTTTGAGTCGCGATCCCCTTTTGTAATATTCAAAAAACCTGCGACCTCCACCCTATATAATGTAAGGTAAATTTAATAAGGTAAAGAAGCCACATTAAAAATTTGTATTTCAGAATATAATTCTAACTAAATAATATTTAAAAAAAACGTGACGACCCTCCAGAAAACACTTCGCGACCCACCAGTTGGGAATCACTGTAAAGCTCGAAGGAGCCATGTGAAAGCCAACAATGTTAAAATAAGAAATATAAAATAATTAGGCAATCAAGCTTCCATTCAGAATCACCATTGAATTTGAAATACTCGAGAAGTTGGTATCGAAGGGGGCAGAATTTGGCATGTCGATAAAGATGGACGAGTATCGAATGGAAGGTGGAGTCTGGTCGTTCGCGGCGATCAGGTCGATTTACCAATTTTCAATTTAGGATCAGAGTAAACAGGAAAAGGGCTCGCAGTTAAAGTGCAAGCTCCTACGGAAATCGAGTCGAACGGGTATCAAAATGAATCAAACGAATCGGCTTTCCGCGTGCAAACATCCAAACAGCCTGCGCAACGTTAATAATGAAGCTGGAATAAACGTCAAGAGCTGGGCAATTTACGTTCGAGTTTGATTAAGAGATCCCCTCGTTTACTCGCTCAGCCCGCCACCGCCTGTCGATGCGTTCGATGGTAACGATCGAATGTGTAATTTTACGTCCCGAGGGCGAACAAGAAAAAAAGGTTCGGTCGCTGTTCAAACGTTTAAGTTCTCCTTTGAGCAACAGTTCGTGCACTTAGGCGTGTCTGACGTGGTAATTACGGAAATTTACTTATTCGCTACCTGTTGGTGAAGAGTAATTGTCTGTAATTGAGAGGCACTTGTGGCATGTCTTACAAATGGGTCGACTTCATAGCCACTATAAGGAAGAGGAGACAGAACTCTTACAGCGTGATACATTATTATAATTCTAGTCCTTCTAATATATATATAAAAAATTTTGTAGAAATGCTGTAGCTTCGAAATAGTGGAATTTTCAACCTAAAAAGTTACTGATACATTGGACCTCATGAATAAAAGCTAAGCAATTCCTTATTAGCAGAATCAATTGCTTAAAAAGCAATTACTTAAACAGAAAGGAATTTCTTATCTTCATATGAATAAAAATCATAAGGAATTGCTGGTATTGCTAGACCGTATAAGTAAATGGTAGCTGTGACTGCCGGTAACGTTCTCACTCTCTCTCTCTTGATATGACACAAACTGGCAACAAGAAAATTACATATAAACCCTGGGAGAAGATGTTGCTGGACATTTTGGACGTCGAAAAAAATCCGGTGTTCGCAAAAGTTCCAGGTATAAATATTTGCAAATTGAATGGCATTTCATTTTTAGTGGAACTGTATGTATGAGTAATATATTTATTTGATATTTGTATGCGTATTTTAAGGTGCAATTGGTCCTTTAAGCAAATGTTAGCATGGGGTACAGCAGTCTTAAAAATTCTTAAGGAATTGCTTATTTTGCAAAAGCAATTGCTTCTTATATTCATTCGATTGTGAGCAATTTCTTAAAAAATGAAGGAAAAGCGATTCCTTTGAGCAATTCCTTGGCAGTTTAGGAATTCCTACAAGATAAAGCAAATGCTTGCGTTTTTATTCACATGAGTTTAAGCAATTCCTAGTAAAATATTAAGAAATAGCTATTGCTTACACTTTATTCATCAGACCCGTTATCTCAGATCTATGAGCTACAATTTTCATCTTTTATTGAATTTCCCAGAAACAAAGAGAGTGGTGCATGTTTGAAAATTGTTATGGAACATTTGCTGAAGCAATCGCAACTTTTAGAATTCTTTATTTCAAAGTGTCTTATAACGAAGAAAAATTTAACAGAGCTGCGAGCAGAATAACAGACTATGAATAGATCAAGAGCCAGGGACAATGTTTAGTAATTCCACAATATTCGACGTGACCTGGGATGCAATTCTTGGTGCACAAAGTGCGTCACAGTCAAAGGAAGCATTTTAAGCCGTTCTGTAACGCTGAAAGGGTTCCCCTTCGCTGTAGAAAAGATGGGAATTTAGCTCTCACTAAAGGCTCTGTGTCATGCAATTACTTTTAAATTTTGAGTTTGCATACAAGCAACTTCAAACGAAATTCCAACGAATTTCTTTGCAAACAATTTACCAATTTCAGCATTTCACCCTTCAGCTTTCTTGCTGAGCGTTGGTCTTGTCACGTCTATACTCAAGCAGCGGCAGAACTCTCGGTAAGCAAACCTTTCTGCTCTCTACCAACTTCTTAATCCAAATAATGCATAAAAACAGTTGCAAGAAACTACAAAAAGTGAAAGAAATGTCTCTTATTCTACGAATTTAATTCTCCGAAAAGAATTATATACTTTAATTATTCAAAACACAGTCACTTCGATACCTAACGAAAAACCTAACATTTCTTCTACAATTCCTCCCCTTCACCAAAAAATTCTAAGGCACGATCAAATTATTAGAGCCACAGGATGAAAAATATTTTGTGTGTTTGTGTGGGAATAAAATCAGTCAAGTGTATATTTGCAACATGCAAACATCAATATGTACTTCATAAAAAAAATAAAATCTTTTCAATGGGTCAATATAAAATCATCAATTTATGTAGGTGGCTCTAATAAATAATTTGATCACCCAATGTATAATTATCCTCGCGACCCCCGTCTTGGCCAATAGCTAGGATGACGGAGGATGCGACTGGGCCACAGTAACATCCGTTTTACGAGACTTTCAGTCACCCATCCGCGGGTAAGGGGCTCGTGTACATGACGAAACGTCGATAAGGGGCGCGGGAACGAGGGTGTCGTTATTATTAAATAAGGCGTGGCTAAAGGGGGGTGTTGTGGCTGTAGTCGCCGGTTATCACGGGGTACAAGAGAGAGGGGTCATGCATAATTCATCCAGAAGTTCGCCCACCCCGTGGGATAGCAGCCGAAGAGCCGCGATATCGGTGCATCGCGCCTCGAAGAATAACGGCACTCTGTCCTTTGCTTCTCGTCACGAGCTGCCCTCCGTAATCTTTACCGGGCCATTAACGTCGAACCACTTTTTACGACGTCCCCAAGAACTAGCTTCCCCGCTGCGTGCCGCGTTTCGTTGCGTCCAGCGACGCTGGCAACGTAACTTCTTGATCTTCGCCGAGGCTGAGCTACTGCCAGACGATAACGGTACCGATAACCATTCATGAGCGGAATTCTAATAGGAATTCGCTAATTTCAAAGGCGGTAAAATGGGTTTCGCGCAGGGGAGGTTTCGTTTAGAATTATTGCAGATGCGCGTGTGGGACTTTTTAATTCAGAGATTGTGCTTGGATGCTTTAGGAATAACTGTTTTATCTGTGTTGAGAAGTATATAGTTTTGGTAAGAGATTTTTAAAGAGGTACTTTAATTCTTGTTGGTTGTTGCTTGGAAGGGTCCTTTAGGCTGTTTTATAACGAGGATATAAAACTTTATGAATGTGACAGAGAATGTAGGGTAGATGTACCAGTAACTGAACACGTACCAGTGAATGGACATTTTATATTAAAATGTGTAAAATAAATTATTAAAATAAGCAACTAATTAATTAGAGACTTCTTCTTTCTTGCTTCAGAGCCAGACAATTTTTGCAGCACGTGGGATCAATCGCGCTGCAAACATAATTTTATAAAATTGTTCATTCATTAGCCTTAAGTGTTCATTTATTGGTGCGTTTACCCTATAGAGCTGAACATTTATTTGGCTATAAGAATCCGGCAAAAACAGATCCGAAGAGTTCTTGTAGAAAACACTGTATGTGCCACCTCTTAGTGGTAGAGTAAACTGAATGTGCCATTCATTTAAATTTGCAAACACTATAAAAGCCAACATAAAAAAATTCAAAAAGGTAACAAATTATTTAAATTTGCAAACACTGTAGAAGCCAATGCTGTTTATCTATCGCTTAATCGGCTCTTAGGTACATTGCTTTCTACAGAACTGATATTCAACATAGCAGTACCATCTTCATCACTATTAGTAACTTATTTACAAAGGAAAATTGCATTAAGGGGTTAAACTACTGTAGAATTTAAAAAAAAAAATTTTTTGTTTAAAAGGTGCTTTAGGGTCTTAAAAATAGTGTACCAAAAGATGGAGGGCGGCAAAAATGTCTAAATGTCCAAATTTTCAATTCTACCGCAACGCTCTCGTGTATGCCCCGAGCGCCTTTTGTAAGAGCAGAACGATCGTTGAGTGAAGGTGCAAGAGAGGCTCGAATCAGCTTGAAAACCTTAAGAAAGGAAAATGAGGAGGAGGATGTCAATCTAGAAGGCCAATTGTATGGTGCAGGCATCGCAGATTAAAGGTGTATAAGAATATAATATGATTTTACAGTACTTAAAACTTTAAACGCGTTTATCTCGAAACCACTTTTTTTTAACTGGCCGGAAACATAACTCGAACAAATCTTCACCGATCAATCTGAAAAATTTAACAGTATATTCAAATTTGTTTTCTCCAGCGACGTACGTAGGATTTTTTTTATATTGCATATTTTTTCTTTAAAAACAATTTGTGACAATTTCATTCATGAAATTTTAAACTTTTTTCCAAAAATGCACCATTTCGCGAAAAATCAATATATCGAAAAAATCCTAGGTACGTCTCTTGCTGTTGTTCTATAGAATCGAAAAGACTTTGGTTTCTTGTTCCACGTAAAAAATTGCGGGAGTTAGGTTTCCGGCAGTGGACCCTTTCAAAAAACAGGCACCGACGGAGAAATGCTGCGCAGCCACCATTTTGTCATGAACGAAGTTGAAAAAAATATTTTCTGTACTTCATTACTAGAATTATAAATCCCAGTTTACAGAATTTTGATTGATATCTTTATTGCGCAAAAAAAAATTCCCGAAATATGCCTATTTTTTCGAGCTCTACAGTGGTTTAACCCCTTAAAATTCTATACTATAGTATTATCATTAGAACATAGAGTATTTTCCGATAAAATATTTTCCATTTTGGCACTTACAGTGTTTTCTACAAGGACTCCTCAACTCTCTTTTCCCTTTTACAGCAATCTCCTTGAGTAAAATCCGAAACCAAGGATCAACAAACTTCCCAATAGAACAGTGCATCTTAATCACCCACAAATATTTCTATAATTAATCCTACTTAATCACTTTTCCCAGATACGTTCCAAACATAACAATAAATAAACGAATATCCCTTCATTCTCCCAACGCACAGAAGGAAGCCTAACAAACGCGCGCCAGAGTAAATCCGCAAACGGGAGGCAGCAAATATTCCTGCGCAACGACAAACAACCTCTCGAACAGTCGATTAAACCGTATTACACAGAATCCCACCTTCGCCCGGGCTGTCCACCTGTCGCTTCGCCCTTCGCGAGCAGACGCTGCGGAGCACGGGCGTAAAAGTCGATGGTTCCGGCGCCCCGGGAACAGAAATCGTCACGTAAGAACGAAAGAGTCGTCAGAGGAGCGTGAACCCTCGCGGAACAGCCGCTTATCATGCCGACAATATCCGCGAGGGGGAAACGGCGGGTGGCCTGGGAATTACTCGGATGCGAATACGCTTCGGAGCATTCGCCATAAGCAGGCGAGAAGTGCAAGCTCCGTCGGTGCTTGAAACTTAATCCTCCGCGTCGTCATAAGATAACGGCACTCGACGCCGCATAAACTTCATTGTCCTCGAGCGTAAGCGGTCGTTGCAGCGTCGTTCCGTTCCACGGCTCTGTCCTCATTGTTTCCGCGGGGTCTGCGACGTTTTCGGTGACGACGCCGTCACGCTGACTCCCGGGCGCCACCCCCTTTTTAGGTCACGACCAGGCTCAACACTTTATCGACTTCGGGTGCTGTTGCGTGCGCGTGAGCTCGCCAGGTCGACCTCCCGCGCGATGCACACGTGGGGCCATTTTCGCATGAAACACTTCTGTGACCGAGGATGGAGCAACGGGCCGGCAAGCTTGGTGGAAATGATGTTGGTTTGAAGGGGATAGAAAGACAGAACACTGTGACAGGATGACTGTCAATAGGGAATTTGGATTTAAAAAGGATTGCATAATTTATTATTTATAACCTGAATATACACCATAAGCAATAAATGTACAATAAAAATTTTATTTATTATAAATCGTTAAGTATTAAAAATGAAATTAAAAATTGGTAATGTTTGAAACTTTCCGTATTGGGAAGAAACGATTTTGATTGGTCGTAAAGCTTCGTGACGTCACATAGTAGTAGTTTTAAATGGCTGCTATGTATTTATGATTGCGTCGTGAAACTGGTGTTATGAGTTGCCTAAAAATATGTATATCAAAACAGCCGTCTAATAGTAATGTATACGTATATCAAAACAGCCGGCTAATAAAAATGTATTTTTCAATGCTAAAAGTGTGAAAATACTACCATGTGACGTCACAGGCTTCTTCGGCTACGCTCGGGAATTTCCGGATCGTTTTCGGTAATTTTAAATATTGCAATTTCTAATAATTTTTTTCTCGCTTAATATGCAATAAAAAATTATGAAAAAAAATTACAATACAACTTATATAGGAGCTCCCAAATATATTTTTTTGAGAATCATGCAAATTCCCAATTGGGCCAACCTCGAAATGGCAAAAGATTAGTTAACCCTCGGTTGCCACAGTGGGTTACTTTGACCCGGAGTTTGACTTTGCGATCAAATGTCTGTAAAGCAGCATTAATGAGTGCATCATTATTAAGGTACCTACGGTCAAATTGACTCATCTGTGACAATGGCGTCGTTTTTTACTCCACATAGGATGCAGCCATTTCTGTGTCTGAGAGCAATCACAAAGGAAAATAGAAGTATTTTCAGAAAATTGTTTTTTCTTTTACTGGAGCGACAATCAGGACACACTTGCTATTGTATTACGAGACACAAATGCAGTGTCCCACATGCTTGCGCCTGATGTGCGACCGGCACCGTACTTATTTATGCAATGACTGTGGCTCTATCTGCAATAGACTTGTTTTCAATTTAACATACTTTGGTATTGCTAAAATTAAGGTTTGTATTCTTGGAATAATAATAAATGTTTTTTTCCTATACAAATGCATGTGTTTTTCAACCCAAATGATGCCACCATTCAGTATGCCAAATAAATACCTTTTTTGACATCTCCGATATAGGACTATTTTTGTTATCAAAGCAGCATATCTCAAGAGTGTAACTATAAATTTTTAGCTACAAATATTAAAAATTAAAAAGTTTTGAGTTTTTAAGCAACAAACTTTTTGTAGGAGTTCTTATTCCTTCAAAAAAATTGTTTAAGCATGATGATACTTTAAATGTGAACTTTCAACGATGGGCATATATTCTACAATGTTCAAACTTTATCTCAGAATTTTTGCGACTAAATTTGACAAATAGTTTTTAAATAACAACTGATTGAAAATTGGCTGGGTCAAATTGACCCAGTGTGACAACTACCTACGTTCGAAAATGGAGGTTTGGCAACCGAGGGTTAGGCGCACCCTCTCATGATCAAATCACTAAAAACTAGATAATTTTCAGGATTTTATTTTAAAAAAAGAAATCGTCATAATGTTAACAAACTTTTCAAGCTGTATTTGCGTATCATTGAGAATACTAAAAATTGTTTTTGGTATATTTTATCTAATACTACTATCTGTGGGTGACTGTAACTGAACTCATCTACACAAACCTTTTAGCACGCTTCTACATGGACAAACGTGCATTAAAGATTCAGAAACTGAAAAGAAATAAACTGCAGGTATAAGTTCTGCTTCAAAACGTGGGACTCATAAATTATCCAGTGCCACATAATCAGTATTATAGGATAATAAAGACAATAGAATCATCATGATAAACTCCTTCTGATCCTCCCGAATCCTGATCATAGTAAAATTTCTATGCACAATTTCCCCAGCGTAATACACTTGAAAGTGAAGAGAAGGTGATTTATTTCCCATCCCTGCGAGGTTAATATCACAACTTTTCCAAAGCATCGTGAAACGAGAATGATCCCAGTTAAAGCAAACTTCATCCTTGATACGCAACGCCCTCGAAGAGCTTAAAGAAAAATGGTGCGCGATAAAGCGTACACCGATCTGGGGGGACGATTTTATTTTGCCATGAAAGTTGCGCTCATAAATTGACGCTAAAGCTGAAAAATTGTAATGGAGCTGGCGCGCGAATGAATGATGGCGGACATCGCGGCGAAAAAGATAGAGAGCTTCGGAAACGCCGGTTGATTAATGCTCGATCACGGTGACGTAAGAAGGCGCGCAGAATACGGCGCCATCGGGATTTAAAACGACTGAACCGGAACAAAAGATAAGGGCCTGAATGCGCCTCAAGGATCCGCGAATTATCATTGAAAAAAAAATTAACCCTGCGAAGGGGACGCTTTACAGTAGGAGAAAGATTATCCTCGACGAAAATTCCTGGTAACGTTCGCATTTCGAAAACTACTTCTACGGGAATGTAGTGATTAATGAGGTCCAGTACCGTATCAAGAGCGTAAAACCAATACATGCACTTTGGCTCGCGATTCGCGATATTTAAGGAAGTCGTTAATCATCATCAAACGTCTTTCTTTTTCTGTTTTAAAGCACTTCTGCCTTTGAAGATTCAGCAGACTGTTGAGATATCGTTTCATTGGCTTATCCTTTAATACAATCGTAAATCATAAAACCATCTTGCCAATTAATTATCAGAATTTGAAAGGAATTATAAATTACTAAATTTTTACCCTTGAGGTCCAAGCGCAACAAGAATGCAACAGAAACGAAAATTCCAAGCACATCTATTGCTAATAATAATAAAACGCACAACTCCCAGTGAAAGCGTACCGGCAGCAAAGGAAATTAAATTTGATTGAAGGATAAGAAGGAAGACACCGCCAAGGCAAATTGCAGCCGTTTGTATTAAAAGTTGACAGGGGCATTTGTTTTGTATCCCGCCAACTATCGTACGGCAACGCCACGGATGCTAAGAAATCGCGAGAATTCTCAACGTTCGTGATATTCCTCGAAGTCGCGGCGAAATTAGAAAGAGGAAGCCCCGCCGTGAAAAGACGGATGACCCAGCCGAATAAAGCACCAGGGCAGCCGTCTTGACCCTAGGGGAAAATTTGCATCGACGATTCCTCCTCCCCTTCGTTGCCATTTCGCCGTAGCTGGTCTCGATTCCTTTTATTCCGAGAGACGTTTTGCGCGAAGGAAACGGCAGCAGGGAAAGTTTCTAATCATTCTTGTCCCGAAGAAAACAACTCGCTCCCCAGACGTTCCTCCAAAAGAAGAGGAAGATAATGCCAGGGCGAAGAACTGGCGGGTATCGAGCGAGCGATAAAACTGGGACGTTTTGTTGCAGCTCTCAGCCCGTATAGCTAGGGTGTTTTAATCTGTGTCGTCGTAGGCGGATTAATAAACCGTGAATCAGAAATTTCTGCACGCACCGGCACGTGCGTTAGGGGGATAAATCGACAGGCTGTTCCCCGCGTTTACGGCTTCCATAAAACAGTCTGCAGGCAGCAACAAGCGAGAAGGAGGAATAGAAAGTGCCGTTGATGGGGATCTTAAAAATATGAATTGCATTTAAGTGGGATAGTAAGGGGGATTCTGAACCAAATTTGAGTTTTAACGGTGCGACAAATTTGATTTTCGAGGGAAGGGGAAATCTAAAATTTCAGTTTCAAGGGAGGGAGAAATCTAAATTTTAGTCTCGGGGAGGGGGAAATTCAAATTTGAGATTTGGGAATAGGGAAATCCACATTTGATATTTGGAGGAGGGGGAAATCCAAATTTGTGGCCTTTTATTAACGTCCTTGACCATCCCAAAATTTGGATTTCCCCCTCGCTAAAACAAAATTTGGATCTCTTCCACTCCCAAAACAAAACTTTTAATTACGGCCTCCCACAAAACACAAATATGGATTTCTCCCTCCCTGAAAACTCTAATTTTGATTTCCACCTCCCCAAAACTCAAATTTGGATTTCCCCCTCCCCAAAAATCAAATTTGGATTTCCCCCTCCCTAAAACTCAAATTTGGATTTCTTCCTCCCCCAAAACTAAAATTTGGATTACGGCCTCCCTCAAAACTCAAATATGGATTTCTACCTCCCTCAAAACTCCAATTTGGATTTCCACCTCCCCCAAAACTCAAATTTGGACTTCCTCCTCCCCAAAACTCAAATTTGGATAACCGCCTCCCTCAAAACTCAAATATAGATTTCTCCCTCCCTCAAAACTCAAATTTGGATTTCCACCTCCCCCAAAAATCAAATATGGATTTCTCCCTCCCTCAAAACTCAAATTTAGATTTCCACCTCCCCAAAACTCAAATTTGGATTTCCCCCTCCCCAAAAATCAAATTTGGATTTCCTCCTCCTCCAAAACTAAAATTTGGGTCACGGCCTCCCTCAAAACTTAAATATGGATTTCTCCCTCCCTCAAGACTCAAATTTGGATTTCCACCTCCTCAAAACTCAAATTTGGATTTCCACCTCCCCCAAAACTCAAAATTGGATTTCCCCCTCCCAAAAACTTAAATTTGGATTTCCTCCTCCTCCAAAACTATAATTTGGGTTACGGCCTCCCTCAAAACTCAAATATAGATTTCTCCCTCCCTCAAAACTGAAATTTGGATTTCCACCCTCCCAAAAATCAGATTTGAATTTCCAAACTAAAATTTGGGTTAGAATCCCCCTTACAATACTACTGCATTTAAAGGTTTCGACACAGCCGACTCGAGCGTAGAGCCACACACCGAGATGAAACAGCAAGTTTCTTGATAACACTGAAATTAGAGAGAGAGGATATTTCTGTGCGTACGCGTTCCCGTGACGAGAAGAATCCTCGTCGACGTGCAAATTGAGTGGACAATCATAGTGGACTGGATAATCGAAATTTTATTACATGATAGCTTCCGGGAAACCATTATCAGACCTACCACGGATAAAACTCACGATCATACGTTTCAATGAAGTGCAAATTTCGCTGGAAGTGAAATTCATTTCGCGTTGCAATGGAATATGGTACTTTCAAATTCGTATTGAACGACGCGCTTTAAGCGAAAGGATAACAACGAGGGAGCACTTCCGTCTGGAGGGACGGGGTGCCGAAACGTTTCTCGTTACATTTTGCCCGGCCGGGCGCTATAGAGAGCGAAGGAAATGATTTTCGTCGCGGGCGGACGCAAAAATTCATAACCCCAGACCGGAAGAGGAAAAACGACCGAAGTATAACGTGCAACGGTGAATCGACGTGTTTGCAAATGTTCGACGCGCTGTTTCGACCGCTCGGCCCGCAGAGAAAAATTGCCCATTTCACTGCTCACCATTTTTCTACCGGGTAAACCATCCTGTCATCCTCCCAACACCGTCGCAGCACAATCGCCCGAATTGCAGACGGAATGTTCTTGCCTGCCGGAGCGCAATTCTCTTTCCACTCAGTGCCATTCGACTTGTTTAAATCGTGATCGAATTTTCCTCGGACGGATTCTCCGGGCCGGGGAAACACTTTCTCTCGTTTGTGCGAGTGGGGCACACCGCTGTTTCTCTTGGATATTATTTTATAATATTGTTTGAAGTAACTGGACAATTATCATATCAGAGGATTATTGTTTAGTATCGGGTACTTGGAATGGGAATGATTTTCACTCATGAAATTTGATAAATTTTCGTGATATTGGTTTAAGTGCATTTCGCAGTAATTCTGTCGAAAATTTCCATCCAAAGGACCACTTGAAAATTATGTTATTCGGGAATTCGTAATTGTATTGGACTTGGATGGCCTCGTGATCTCGAAAAAAATAGGAAAATTGTATTACTGCTTAGCTCTTTGAATCATATGAATTAGATCTAAATATAATTTTTTAATATACAGTACACAGCATTTGCTTAGAGTGAATATTAATACGTTTATTTACGCGAAGTATTATGATTTAATGCCTGCATCACCTTCCTCTATGCCGCAATAAATTCCATTCAGTGTGCTCGATTACTGCGATGATTCATTGTTACGCTGACAAATATAAATGTTATTTAAAGTACCTACACACGAGAAAATAGATTTAAAAGTCAGCGTACCGTTGAATTCCCTTTTTCCAACGCAGCAATGTTTCACACAGAGCCATTCACCAGCACGAATGACGTAAAATAATTTCTCTGGCATTTTTGTGCCCCACCATCCCTCTTCCATCACAGTGTAACATGTTTTGCAATTTGCCCATATATATGGATTTATTGATATTCCCGTGGACGCGCATTGTGCATCAATTAGGACACGGTGAAATAATTTGTAACGATGAAAATAGACTTTCAAACATGTTCCGCGTTCATCACTTCATTCCGACGAGAATTTAATCACGACATTATACGTTCGAATTAATGGAAACCAATTTCTTTATTTACGCGGCACTGCTTTCCGCCGGAAAATATCGAATAATTGATTTCTCGTGTAATGCATTGTCGACATTTCAACAATCGTGTTACACCGAACGAAAATTCAAATAAGAATCTTCCTTTCTAAATGGAAAAACTGTGGCTAATAACGCTTTAAATGGTACGACAATTTTAACTCTGTGCATTGGGTTAATGAATGTACACGAAATTCGATTTAATTAAGTAGAACACGAAACTGAATTAGTACGGTGGATGGGGTATAAATGGTTTCACTTTTGGTATGTTCTACGTCTGGGACACCTGAGGGGTAGTCAAAATACAACCCCAATGTTAGAGCATGCCCTCGAATAAATCGATGATTATTATTACAAGATGGAATCCATTGGTAATAAAAAAAAATCTGATTCTTACGAAATTGTATACACGAGTATTTTTGAGATTGTGAACTGAACTTGTATCACAATTAGGTACCACAAGGCTTCCGGTGTTTTTGGGTTTCGTTAGGAAATAATACAAGGTGTCGTAACAAAACATGTAACCAAATTCCAAAGGGGACAGCAATCTCTGCCCCCTCGTCCACAGATTAAACTCGATTTCGCGTCGAACGACTCGATCCAACCAGATTTTCCCTAGCGTCTCGCCCAGCGGAACTGGTTTCGCGCGAAACCAGCTATCGAAAACGCGGGGACAAGAAATTGCTCGTCATCCTTGCAACGAAATTGTCGATGAAACGTAACATCGTTACGTCCCAATGGTAACATTTATCGCCGCGGAATGTAAATGCACGCTCGCACGGATAAACGCATTTGTCGTCGAATCGCCGCGCTTTTTGTCGCCCTGCGTTCACTTCCGTCTGACGCGCGCACTAAAGGCAGAATAGAATCGAACTGTTGGCAAAAAATGGCCCCGAAAGGCTCGTTTTGTATTTTCTCAAACGTCTCCACGGAATTCTTTGATAATTCAATTTTTTGGCGAGGCAAATGATGAATTTAGAATGTGATGCTGCTCAGCAAAGTGGAAGTAACAGTCTTTAGAATGGCTTCGGAAAAGTAGAGGGAACACTTCCCAGAGAAGAAGTAGTTGATATTCATTGAGAAGGTGAAAGTAATTGCGTTGTCCTTGGTTTAAAACATGTTCACGGAATTTATGAATATTACGAAATCCAAGGTATTTTAATTGTGAGGAAGAAATCAAAATAGAACAAGTGATAGGCTTAATAATTTATCCAGAGTTATAGTACCTTAAATCGTAAAGATTGCGTTACAATAATGCAGGGGTATTACGAGAGCGTATTGCGAATGTCTAACCGCAAAAACGCGAATTCTGCGACGGTGAAACAACTGAATGTGAAACAGTCATTGCACAGAGAAGCCAGATATTAGTCGACATGATTGTACTACTCGCGTGCAAAGTGTTGGATACGCGGAATTCCGTTTATCAGGTTCATTTACGAAACATACCAGTAAAGGATTATTCGCAGGCAAATTATTGATACGTACCTACCAGTCGAATAACAGGGGAAATTGTTGCTTAAGGTTCGTATGCTAATGTGATCGCGTTACACAAGGTACGTAATTCAGAATATGACACGTGGATGTTCCTCAAATTAAACGATTTATGAAATTCTGTTCTTCTGAGGATTGTTAACCTCGAAATGGAGATCGTTGTAGTAGAACCTCGTGCAAGAAATATGTTATCGCGAAGGTTTGATCTAATAACGATAACAGTAAAAGCTATTCAATCTACTCTAATTCACATGTACCTATTAAAGTCTATCCTCAATTTACAACGATAAAAATCTAGTCACTTCTAAATTAGGTTTTAGTTAAGAATGTATCAAGCTTGTGTTAGGACTCAACAAAGCCTGCTTTAAATTATTATTTTACAACAAAATGATAAGTATGCTATCACACATTGAAATCCCAATCCCTCAAAGATTTATCTTCCAGTCAGTAACGTAAGTACACAATGATTTTGCAATTATGTACTATATAGTACAACACACAATGCCAAACAATTCAAATGAAAATCAGATCACCACTAATTATTCCAGTTACAAAAAATCCTCACCCCAATTTCCCTGACACAGAACAAACAAACCAAGATCCCTCCAATAAATACAAAAACCCTCCCTAAACCTACTCAAAGCTCCTCAAAACGACCCCGTCGAGGCCAGAGATGGACTTTTAAATCCAATTTCAAAATTATATTAAAATAATTTATTCAAAAATAAAATTTATTGTAATTCATGCAACCTATAATAACCTACATTTTGACTTGAATTAATATTAAATTCAATATATTAAAAATAATATATAAATAAATTCTTCAAACAGCAATACATAAAATTAAAAATAGTATATCCTTTCGTGGATCATCAAATTAATACACAAATTCCTCTAAATAAATTATAAAGCCGCCACATTTATTAATTTTAATGATTAACATTTAATAATCAATTTAAATAAAATCATTTTGAATAAAATTTCGAATAACGAAAAAAAGTTAAAAATTATTCGCCATGTGTTGCATAAAGTTAACCCGAGTTATGCAGCGAACAATTTTTTCAACTGTAACTTGAACTTTATTCAGAGAAACATGCAAGTCCGATGGTTTCCCAGGAATGTAATAACGGTGCAGAAATAATTACCAGGATCAGAAGTTCGATGATGCGTGCAGCAAAGAAGCGATCGGACAGCAATTTTACGTCAAGCCGAAAGGGTGGATGCTGGCTTGAGTGGTGTACACAGCGCGTGGTTCGGGATTCGTTCCATCGACATCGATAACGCGGCATGATGCCCGCCCTTCGACGAAGGGCCGCGATAAAATCAAAGGGAAATCCCTTGGAAATCGCGTGCGGAGGAAAACCACGCACCCACGCTGCCTCTGGATTGCGTTTCGATGCTTCGCCCGAGCGGAAGAACCTGCCAGACTTTTTGCAGCGTTGGCCCCTTTCGACTGAACTGGCAGAGGCAATCATCTTCCGGACTGTCAGACGCGCCCCTCTCGCGATACGAATCTACGGGGCTTGTAAGCTCGTGTCCCGGCGCTAACTTGTGAGAGTGACTTACTGGGACGAGCCGAGTAATAAGAAGCGATATTGTAAGTCACGCCGTTCGACTGCGATCTCTTGACGGGCTGATCGAAAGCCAGCGTTTTAGGAATTTTTTCCGCTTGGAGCTCGAGGTACGTGAATAATGTGACACGCTGAGATGGAGTTGAAGCATGTAACACGTTGCTTTTGGATTTCGGAGTTTGGGTCGAGTGCTTGGTCGATTTCGTTCACAAAACTAGATTTTGAAACTAATATTAGTATTGTAAGACAAGATGACTTGGATAGCTTGCCTAATTCAAGATGCAGGCTGTCTGAGAGAAATACCTGGTATATTATACAGTAGGGTGGTCCTTATGTAGGAAACGGAAAAAGAGAGCCACGGCGCCGGGAATCGAACCCGAGCCGCCCGCGTGCTGATCAGCAGCGTTAGCCACCACGGCTACGCCGACTCTACGTCTCTTAGTTATTCCGTTCCTACTCTTACGTTATGGGGGTTCCTGATCCCACACTCGGCCATCCTGCGACGTCATTCGTCCTCGAATGACATTCCGTCGCACTTTGTGTCTCGTTATTTTTCGCGTCGCGGACAACGACCGTGTGTCTATTATTTTTCGCGTCGCAGACAACGACCTCTACTACGCCATCTCTCGGGCTCCGTGTGGCGATCGGTGCTCCCCCCATCCCGGACGAGCCCCCAAATGTAGGAAACGGAAAAAGAGAGCCACGGCGCCGGGAATCGAACCCGAGCCGCCCGCGTGCTGATCAGCAGCGTTAGCCACCACGGCTACGCCGACTCTACGTCTCTTAGTTATTCCGTTCCTACTCTTACGTTATGGGGGTTCCTGATCCCACACTTATATGTATGGAAAAAAATTAAATTTTTTAAAAATTTCTTCTGACCCTCTCAGAAGCTTCCAAATAGTTTAAAAGAATTTAGTCTAAAATTTTATTAAAATATATTAAGGACTAAAGGTCGCTCAACGGCAATGAAATATTACTATTTTGGTATAAATTTAAAAAAAAATTTTTAAAAATTTTGTTTTCCTTCACAGCTTGTTCTAACTGGTTGGGGAACTGGAGAATTGGATGAGTTTCGTTGTTATAAGTGCTAGGACCAATATCTAGTATGGTACCCGGTTTTACTCAGGCCACGGTGTAAAATCGTAAAAACGGATCATATTTTAAATCATTCTTTTTTGTATTTTTCCTTCTATTAAACAAATTGGATATTTACTATTATTTAGAAAAGAGTTTATTCTAATCCCAATTTGTTTTTTACTTAATAATGTCGAAGCTATGAGATTTTATTCTTAACGTCCCTATTTTGCCCCGATCTCTCCTACATGCGAAATATAAAGTCCTTGAGCGACCTTTATATATCAAAATATACGAATAAAAAATACGGAGATACTTTTTTTTGTCAAATAGAAGATTTTAAGAGGGTCAGACAATATATATTTTAAAGTTGAAAAATAAGGACCATCATATTATACAGTAGATGCTGGAGGAGTTTGTTTGAAAATCTAGTTTTGTGATCAAAGTTACCACTGTGGTCTGAGTTACCCCAGTGATCAAAGTTACACCAGTGGTCTAAGATATCCCAGAGGTCAAAGTTACCCCAGTGATCAAAGTTACCTCAGTGGTCAAAGATACCCCAGTGGTCTAAGCTACCCTAGTGGTCAAAGATACCCCAGTGATCAAAGTTACCCCAGTGCTCTGAGATACCCCAGTGATCAAAGTTACCCCAGTGATCTAAGCTGCCCCAGTGATCTAAGCTACCCCAGTGGTTAAAGTTACCTTAGTGGTGAAAGTTACACCAGTGACCAAAGTTACACCAGTGGTCAAAGTTACCCCAGTGCTCTGAGATACCCCAGTGATCAAAATTACCCCAGTGGTTAAAATTACCTTAGTGGTCAAAGATATCTCAGTGGTCTAAGCTACCCCAGGGGTCAAAGATACCCCAGTGCTCGGAGATACCGCAGTGATTAAAGTTACCTCAGTGGTCAAAGTTACACCAGGGGTCTAAGATACCCCAGTGGTAAAGGTATCCCAGAGGTCAAAGTTACCCCAGTGATCAAAGTTACCTCAGTGGTCAAAGATACCCCTGTGGTCTAAGCTACCCTAGTGGTCAAAGATACCCCAGTGATCAAAGTTACCCCAGTGCTCTGAGATACCCCAGTGATCAAAGTTACCCCAGGGATCTAAGCTACCCCAGTGATCAAAGTTACCCCAGGGATCTAAGCTACCCCAGTGATCTAAGCTACCCCAGTGGTTAAAGTTACCTTAGTGGTGAAAGTTACACCAGTGACCAAAGTTACACCAGTGGTCAAAGTTACCCCAGTGGTCTAAGCTACCCCAGTGGTCAAAGTTACCCCAGTGATCTAAGCTACCCCAGTGCTTCCTCTACTCTCCCTCGAAACTACCAGCAACAAGCAGTTCCCCGAAAAAGATACCACGCCATTAACTGCCGCGCAAATAACTCGGTGCGTTCACGGTGCGTCCGAGATTACTCTAATCAAGAAGATCCAACTCCATTAAAACTTCGCCGCGCAAATTTCCCGCGAAAACGGGCCAGCAGAAAGCCAGACCCGTCGACGGAGCGAGATATCTGCGAATAAATTAACCTCCCGGGCGGATTATCAGGTCACGCGGGAGGGTACGCTGAAACAAAAGATCATCCACCATTGTTCTGCGCGGAATACGTCGCAGCCCCGTGGATGTCCAAGATTATCCACCTTTTTAGAAGCAGGCACTCGCAGAATCGACAGGGAAACACGTCAGACTGTATGTGCGCGTGCTCCGGAGTGGCTGGAGACGCGATTTACTCGACGAAATGCAAATTGAATCGTAGTTAGCGAGCAAGCCGGGAAACGACGCGAGTAAATCGTCGTCCTCCACCCCCTTCTCGCGAGGGACTTCTTTCTCTTCCTCTTGCCTGCTCCATTCCCCTCGCCTCGCCGATAATTCGAACATAAATTCACGACAAATTGAAATAAAAACTGGGTCGATCGAGACGCAATTTACCCGGATCCACTCGTTGTGACACGGAAAAAAAAAGCACAAGGGGTGGCTCGGTGGAAGCGAGTGGGAGGGTGGATTGTTTGGTGCTTGGAAGCCAATCACGACGCTCGGTAATTCGCGCTTCAGATAAACAACCCCTGGCGACTGATAATTGGTCCAGTACGTGAAAATGAAAATACTTTCCTTGTTCTTCATCGAAACGATACTTCCTCAAGGGCTACACGTGGCTCGGAATTCTGATTCACATTATTAAAATATTGCTAACGACTCTTTTAAATGTATCTTTCACCAGCCTGAAGAGTAGCATAGTTACGAAGCGGCAGAACGAATAAGCTTCTCTTTGTTACAGATTCCACGGTAAAAAGCAAATTAATTAACGAGCAAAATTTCAGCAGCGAAGCCGAGAGCTGGCAATTGTAGGGAATACTCTGCGCGACCATGCTCCATATCGTGGTAGCTAATTACTAAATTCTGTTTGTTGCAACGCAGATAATGGATAACGGAAATTATTACAGAATATCAGCGGCGATTTAATTAAACTTTTCTGTACGAATTTTCAAACAGCCCTTTGCGAAGAGACCCGACGAATATCTGCACACAAAAGGACAGCTGAGAGGATCTCCGCCAAATAAGCTTGAAGTTTCAAATAACCATACGAAGGACAAAAAACGCTATTCTATTTCCAACAAAGGTTTCAAGCAGCCCTTCGTTTAATATGCGCGCAAGAAGAACGCTGCTGCATAATCAAAATTCGGCTTAATACAATTACCGTTTCGCCATCCGTGCTAAATCCTCTCGGAACAGTATTTCGCGATCTCCCTTGAACCTGGACTTAGAACTTCGGCCGCCGGTATAACTCGAAATAAAATCCTTTCGGCGGACACGCTCCCGCTCTCGTTTACGAGCCGCACACATTCAAATTAAATTTCGCGTACATTTAATTCACAGCCAACGTAACCAGAGGTGCGCCCTCGTAAACCCCTTAATGTCGCATAATGCCGCGGCGCGGTAACAATTTTTATAAACCCAGAAGTGGCCATTAAAGGAGCCGGCCTCCGAGCGCGAGCGTTCTCGCAAACGGTGAAAAAATAAAGGACCGTTCCCCTGATAAAAGCTGATTCGCGAGCAAACCACCGCGAACCCCTGCTCCCCTTCTGTCCCCAGGCGAGAGCAGCGACAGAAAAGGAACTTCGTTACACCTTTGACGCGGTGTTTCGCGCTAACCAGGCGGTTTCTCTTGCTTCTCGCACCTCACGCCGATGCAGCGTGGAGATCGAAGGAAATTGAGAGGAAAGCGTGGGGTGTCGTTTCCAGAAACGATACTCGGTCGCAAGTAGAGTAACGAGGGAGTGGAATAGAGTTTAGCGGCGATGGCGTAACGATTTATGGCATTAGAGATTCGTGGCCAGGATGATCGCTTTCACTGGACCCTCGATTGCATGGAGTTCGATTAAAAAAGGGTACAGGCGGGTATCGTGACGGGGAATCTGCTTCGTGATAGAATTCACGGTTTTATGGCATTCCACCGGCGAAAGTTACTTGTTAGAGAAGGCGGAAGAAGAGATTTGTAATGAGTTCGATGGCTGTTTTTGTGTAGGGGAAAGTGGGGTATAATCGGGTGCGCGGGTCAGACCGGGCATCATCGTTTTTCTAAGATGAGAGTTGCGATATGCAGCTAAGGTGTGGTGCTACATTCGGGTGGGCCTCGCGTTTAAAATTTCCGAGTTGAAAAGCTCCGGTAATTTGTGACCTTTGTTTACCAGATAAATTAAAATAAATTTATGTGCAAGTTAATATTTGTTAAAATTACTTTCTTTATGACTTCCGAAATAATAGCAATTACATATTTTATTATTAATCCAAATATAAATAAACACTGAGATTCCCTAATTTATAAAATTTAAAAGTTAATGAGTCTGAAACAGACATATATTTTGAAAATATAGAATAGAATTAATACTTTCTATTAACTTATATAATTAACTGAATAAATAATTTAATTGTATAAACAAAAAATAAATAAATTAATACACAAGAAAGAAACTTTTTTCAACATATGTATATTAATTCATCATATCGAATTCGTGGTATTACTCCTCGAATTCAAATAATAAAAAAAATACGTTACGCGTTTCTTAATAGTTAAAGGTAGGGGAAATTAGGACAAAACCGGGTACCTGGGTAAAACCGGGACGTGTTATTATTTTTTTAAACAGCCTTAAATTTTGCCGCGTCTTTGCAGCAACCATATTGTCGCGATGTGCCTTATTTTGTCAACAAAAGATGACAAGTGTTACAAGCGTGCTTGCTAAGGTTATATCGTCTTGTGTGTTTTTGAAGGCTCTGATCTAATTTTCGATAGTTCAGAAACTTCAACAATTTTGACAGTGTTCAGGTAAGTACTTTTTTGTGCGAATTATGTTAATTGTTGCATATTAAAGTGTAAATAACTAAGAGAGTTCGTTTGTATTTCGCCCTGGTATTGTTGATAATTCGTAATATTTACAAAACTGTATGCTGGGGTAAAACCGTACGGGGTAAAATCGGGTACCGGTTAAAATGTATATAACAAAGCAACACAAACGAAGAAGTTATCAAATTTAAAACTAAATCTTAATAAAGGACTACAACTAAAAAGAAAAAAAAACACAAAATTAAACAAAATACCGAAGGATGATGATAACAGTGGTGAATCATATGGTTCATTGACAGTGGAATGAAGGTTGGGTGCAATGTACAGTTTGTTGTAAGTGGGCTCACGAAAGCTGCACTGGTTGGGGAACTGAAGAATTGGACGAATTCCGTTGTTATAGGTGCTAGGGCCAGTTTCTAGTATGGTACCCGGTTTTACCCAGGCCATGGGGTAAAACCGTAAAAACGGACCATATTTTAAATCGTAATTTTTGGTATTTGTTATTGTATTAAAAAAAACTGGATATATACTATTATTTAATGAAGAGTTTAGTCTAATGAATCATAATTTCAATTTCTTTTTTACATTAATAATGTCAAAGTTATGAGCATTTATTCTTAACGTCCCGGTTTTACCCATACTTCCCCTACTCAATATTATCCATAGATGTTTAGTAAAACCGGGTACTTGCATACTTCCGAAAAATCTTGTTTTTTTTGTAAGTCAAATAGTTTGCCAAAGAAGGACTTTCTGATTCTGTACAGTCCAATTAAGATTTCTAGCGGTACCCAAATTTTATTTTACCATCTTTCTTTTTGCTAGCAGGAAAAATACATTGGGCACCCGGTTTTGCCCCACTTTCCCTTATTAAGTTCTGATGTACTTATTTTTTAAATAATAATGGCACTTAAATGAGGTAACTTTTGGGAAAGTACGTTTTTTCCCAAAATAATGCATATTAAATTTACCTTGTACTTTCGCAAGTTGAACCTCACTTCCTGCAACTTTCCAACTGAGGTTACATTTTGTGCACAAAAGCCTCTTACCTGAAACATAAAAAATGATGTATTATAACCTAGTAGTGCAAACAGTAAAAAGTTATGACACAAGTAATAAAAACAGTTTCCTCTAATATTTAATTAATGACGAACATACAGTAACTTCAGAATTTTAAATTTCACTTTTAATTAAAAGTCGTGTCAAAGCGACCCACCAGAAACAGAACACTACCATATCTCTTGGATTTGAAAATACAAAACGATGTTCCAACCTGAAATTACTATTAAAAAGTTACCAGGATTAACACCAGATTAATAGAAGAATTATTCTCAAGTAAATAACATGCTAAATTCGTTCCATAAAAATTACTAAATTTCCTTCCGTGCAGTAAAAAATGATTTGAATTCCCAACCGCACAGTTCACGATCGAATATTCACCCAGCGAAGCCAGGGTATGTGCAGCCACAACGTGCACTTTGAACATCAGTTATTGTACGCGCTTTCGCAATATAGAAGAGCAACGAAATCCTGGCTCAAGCACAGAGACGGGGGCTAAAAAAAATAGCAAGCTTTCTTATACACGAAGATGTTTCCATTTTATCGTCTACTCGTCAAGCGTCCTACCAACCTATATTATTGCATTTCAGGTGGATATCGATTTCTACCGCCGTGAGCAAGCCATCCAACAAAACAGCTCGCAGTTATTCTCGCGGAACGACGAGCTTCCGGTTACCGAAGCAAGTGCAACAAAACGACGCCATCGGTTACACTGGATTATCCATGATCGTTGAAGCTCAATCAAAGGAACAGCCTCGATGCTTCCATTAAAAATATTTATTTTTATTACGCGTGATTAAACGCGTTACTCATAGTTAAATAGTCGGCCAGAAAATGCTGATGTGATCTAAATTTCAAAAATTCGTGTGTCTTCAACATCTTTAACCAGACGATGATTATTTGAGACCAGTACATTACAACTCAGTTGACTTCACCATATCGACCCTGTTCCAAGAAACCACATCTTCCTTTAACTAATCTCACAGTTTTCCGAGAATTCAATGCAACCTGCCCCTGGCTCTGTTCGGATTTTGAAAAGGCTCATGAAGTACTAAAGTTTCAGTGAATTTTAACAAACGTCCCACTAACAAAGTTACCACCAGTCCATCTTAATATACTAAAACTAGAACTGTTCAGTCTAATGAATAGTAATGTCTCCAGCTCTGCTAATGAAATAGCCCTTTCCATCACCCGAACACTGTCATCCAAAAACTGCACTATCTTAGCTCCTGGCATCGTCCTAGACCCTGAGCTTGATTCACTTAGGTACACCATAATTTCCTACACTTTTGTCTCGACTAATCCTTCCCCAAACAACCACAAAACCTGCACATCTTCCTAACTACGACAAATCCACTTCAATTCAAGTTCAAACACTTTCAGAGACCAAGTCAAGTGCAGACTACTTTGCAAGCCCACGAATCAATCTTCCACGTTAACCTCGGCGCGTACTTCATCCGCTACAAAATCTAGAAAGCTTCAATGTTGAAAGCTCCAGAAAATGATGAAATTGTGCCGCTTTCGTCCCTAATAGAGCATCCAGGTTTCACAGTTGCAAATTGCTAAAGCGTTTCAGATTGTCGCTCAACGGAGAAGGCTGCGATGGGTGAAGGATAAAATCAGCTACCGTGGAGATAGTTACGCTCATCATAACGAAGTTTATTAAACTATCGCGGCGTAAAACTCGTTAAATACCCGTGAGGCAAGCATTATGGAGCCAGACACCGCGGTCTGCCCGTCTAATTTCAGCCGACAGACGGCATATTTGCGTGACGCCGCTAGCATCTTCACGCTCCACACGTCGAAGCCACGCCACGAGAATTCACGGATCGAACGGGACCGCGCGGATTCACAAATACGCACGGAAATCGATACCCGACGTTCCGGGCTTAATAACACCGGCGTCCCTCGTCAACCGCGTCGTTAACGCGAGCTCATTCCGCCGTCGGTCCTCACTTTTAACCGCGATGTCGATCTCTTCCATTCGTTAATTGACCGATTCGCTCCCCAGCCAGAGCGGAAAAAGCGCTGACTTTTTCCACGAGAGACCCAACTCTAGCCGAGATTGACGTTCCGCTGATTATTCTGCCGTCATCGATGTTGACTTTGCCGAGCCATGGTCGGGTCGGTCTCGGTGTGTTTACGGAGCAATGCTGCATGGGTATGCAAAACATACCTTGGAATATTTTTAGTAAGTACTTCGGAAAAGAGATTCTGGATAGAGAAGTCCGATGTAATCTCGATTGCCACCGAGATGATCAAAAAATGACCCAAAAATGAGGGGTGTTTTCGCCTATTTTTGGTCCCGCGATTTCAGAACTGAATTTTGTGCCAAATGATCGCAACAAATTTTCAAGTTGAGGTGACAATTAGTTCCCGAGATTCCTATGCAAAGTCAAAGGCGTGAAAAATTCATTAATGCGTAATTGCTGATTGCTAACAACGAATTTGAACTTAGATTTTTAAAATTCATAATAGCCGATTCAATTTAGCGGACCGAATGTCGAAAAATATTCTAATTTTCATAAAACTTTGGTCTAATGTTAGAAACGTAACAAACGTTATGAAATGAATTTTCAAAACTAAGGGAATATTTATGACTTTAATAATAATTATTCTCAATTTTATGGAAGCTGTATATTCCGATTGATGGAATATACATGTTTACTTACGCCTGTGACTGCTGAGTGACTCTGCATTTTAGCGACATTCTCGCAACAGAAGTTGTGAATTTCGAAAATCTAAATTCAAATTCGTTGTTAGCAGTCAGCAAAACCACTGGGAACAATTCTTTAAATTATCAGACTGACAGAAAAGTGAATTATCACTTCTTTCACCTCCATATCTCACAAACTAATTGACACCTGAATTTGAAAATATGTGTCTCATCATAAAGTATCATTTGGCGCAACATTCAGTTCGAAAATCATGGGACCAAAAATAGGCGCTTGCTCGAGCCACTCTTTTCTTGTTCTATTCCTTGGATCGACACAGCCTGGATCATAATTTTTAATTCAAGGAGAAATGGTGTCTCGTCAGAATCTCTGAATAAATTCAAGATAGGTAAAAAGAAGGCTACCACAATTTAAAAGAAGATTTACGAGTGCAACTTCTAGCTTGGAAATCGTGGATTCGTTGTCCGAATCTGCAGCAGTTTCCATTAATTTAATAAATTTGACAGGCCTCGAGAACTTCACCACCCTCGCCTAGCCCCCGCATTTTCGTTGTTGGGAAAATTTCAGGCTGCAATTCGAGTTTCCGTAACACAGTTGCTCTGCTCGATTAGATCGCATCTCCATGAGCGTTAGTTACGCAAGCCTTCCAGCGCAGGTGTAGGGTTGCCATCGACAGGCTCGATAAGTTTATTGCCTACAGCTTCGAGACGCGACCCTGAATCGAAACGGTTATCCGCTCGTGTAACAGATTTCCTCGTGTAATTTCTAGCTTTACGCGAAACCCGAAGCCGATCGGGAGAATCGCATCCTAGATAACCTTCTTTCAGAAACACTTGACCCTCGTAACATTCGCATAATTCTCGCTGCATGGGGATTAAACAGCTGGCCGTGTTGCTCGCTGCCAACCATCTAACTGTAAAATGCAATCGCTGAACGAGTCCGACGTCACGCGACCGCGAAAACGCTTCATTGTGCAAAGAGGAATTATTATTCTGGAAGGAGGGAGACTAACTTTGATAAATGCATCATCACGTTCCTTCAATGACTTACAGAATCTGTGGCTTAGAAATGTGCAACGACTTCTGGGACGTTGATGTAGCAGATGAACATATTTCAGATGGCGTGCTGGAAAGCAGAGTTGGGTATTAACTGAATAAAATATTGTTTAAATAACGATTTATGTGACGAATAAAGTTTATTTTTTCATTTCACGAGAATTGATTTGACGAAGAAAGTTAATTTCTTTATGTGACGAGAATTTATTCGACACGACGAATAGTTTTTTCTTTTTAACTTTTATTCGTTATCCGAAATTTTATTTATATAACAAAATTTCCCATCTCTACTGGAAAGTATCGCCTAGGAGCCAGGCGGCTTCGCACTTGAAACATGAGTTATTTAAATTCTAGTATCAAGATTGGGCTATTAGAGTCCGTTACTGAAAAAGACACACGGTTTAAGATATGGAGGGCTGAGAATCATAGTGGTATAAGTCACTCGCGCGAGAATCATAGTGGTATAAGTCCTAGAGTATTGTGGGGCAAGAGTGCGCACTTAAAGTTTAGACTAAAATCCTTGGTATTACACTAATAGCACAGTCCAACAAAATGAAACTTTTTTTCTGTTCCGCAATATTCGTGTTCAGGGCGAAAAACTCTACCAGAATCACCCAGCGGATATTCGACACTGGTGACTCTACCTTGATTGACAATTGACTGTTAATCACCACTGGCCACTGCCACAACTCAAACAATGAAATTCGCATGGTGCGAACTTTTACCTACGTTTACTCTACACTGCAATATATATATATATATATATATATATTGCAGTTGTGGGGACACATCTAAAGGCTCAAAATATTAGTATTATAAATATGTATATACTTAAAAAAAGTTTCATACAATCTAGGAAGGAATTATACACTATTATGTTTATAAGCATTTAATTTGTGGACTTAATGAATACAGTTTTATGAAACACCGCCGAGTGACTTACACAAGTATATTTCTAAACGCTCTGCTCTTGTTAGTTGAGTGCTAAAGAGAAATGTTCTTATTTCCCAGTTAAGAATGAAGTTATAACTTCATTCACTACGAAAGTAAACAGATGGAGCCTGTAAGACTTTAAAACTGTTATTAACTCAAATTATCAAAATTTGGACTTACACCACTATGATCCTCAGCCGCCTATATGATGGTATTAAATTTTGTCGTACAGGATGCGACATAAGTTGACGAAGAAGGAACGGAAGGTATATGAATCGCTGCATAAATGAGAGAAATGGTCAGAATTTGAACTACACTTTGAATTTGAATTACAACTTAGTTAAGAAATACTACATCTCTGTAGGTACATCAGTCACTGCAAAGAGTACAAGTGTGCCGGAACAATAAGCAAACTTAACTTAAGAATTACAAAACAACGAATTGATGATCTTAGTTACCCAGTTAAGTTTCCATGCACAATTCCTCGCCCGCCTTTCCGCAGCAACGTATATACGAACGGGACCATCGCAAATAACGCGGAATTGTAAAACTTATTGCGTTACATCTGCCGTAGGCGGGGCGATATCCCCCCGCGGCCCGTTGCGAATAATTGCTTAATGAAAATTCAACGTCGCGGCCGTGGAAAAAGGAAAGCTCGGTTGCCGTGAACGTGAAACGCTAGAACGGGCCCGTAGTCGCATTTAAATTCCACATTCAGTCGCAATAACCCCGGGACGAATCACGGTACAATAAGTGGCACCAGATGGTGCCTCCTAATAAGCGGCGCACCTTTGCACCCTTCATCACCCACCCCTCTGCCCCCAATCTAATTCGATCCCCCGGCGCAGCCTCAATTAACAAATTCTTGCAGGGAATCTCGGCTCTAATTAGAGGGCACAACCGAGGAAATTCTGCGCGAAGGGGCGACGCTTGCGTAACAGGGCTGATTTGTTTAAAAATATCAAGCCCTACGAATTGACACAATGGGCTGGTTATTTGTATCCAACCCTTCACCGGTGACGTGGTTTCTCGCAGACTCCTCTTTAATAATTTGACATTGTCAAACTTAAATTTATTTCTAACATATACTGGCGTTATTAGGAGCCTTATTACACATTTGAACAGATACTTTTGCTTTGTTCAAAACCACAGAAAGTTGGTTGAAGTTGCTGAAGGGTCGTAGGAATAATAATTCTGCCGGAGTCTTGCAGAGTCCACGTCATCAGTTAAGGATCAAGTATCATCCCACGTGGAATTATACAAGAAATAGGAGACTGTGACGGTTTAAGGGGGCAGACCACTGTAACGGTCCGAAATGTAAGGGCGTTTTCGGGAATTTATTTCAACCAAACAACGCATGTAAATCAATGTATTGCTTAGTATAGTTAATAATGTACATATCGAAGGGTAAGAAATTTTTTTTTTCAATTAAATTCATAAATCCGTTTCCTGTATACTATTCATCAAAATATGCGCTGTAGCAAAATCATGCTTGTCGCGTTGACAGTGCCCAGGCCATATGGTTAATCCGAATTCAAAAAGACAAAAATATTTAGAAACTAGAAGCCTAACTCTATTACATGACGATGAAAAAAATAAAAAATCGCAAGAAATTACAAAATGGCGGACCACTGAACAAAAATTATGTTTTCGGTGTACAAAATTGGGGAAATGTTGCTAAAAAAATATAAAGAAGCCGTTAATTAAAAAACACTGATCGTCAGGTAATAGAGACGGGTTTTTCGTATAATAAATGTCCTTGCTCATGTCAATTCTACGTATAGTTTTCTCTGTAGACTGTCAACGCGGTTGAGAAATGTCGTTCTGAGGTAAACGCGCTCAATGTTCCGCGTGGCTCAGCGGCGCGCTTGACACCGCTCCACGGAAAATGCCATATCTCCGTCAATTTTGGGAGTTTCTTCATAAAATTTGGAGAGAACATTCTTGAAACGTACATCTTTCAGAAATGTGAAAAAGAAAAAATCGATTTTTCCGATTTTTTACAGTGGTCTGCCTTAAGGGAAATAGTCGAATTATTTTGATAGCATTACAAGTGTCTTTAGTAGGGGCGAAGTATGATGAATTTGGTACTATGGGGCTGTTGTGCAATTTGGAGTGTCCAATCTATCAAAGTGTATATTGATTTTAAAATTTACGAGCGAACCTTTTGACGACAAATTCTACAAAGCCTGATTTATCCACGAGTACAGCGTACACAAAGAACGACTCCCATCGCGTTGTACATGCTTCACATTTCATTATTAGAAGCGACACACTCTGGATAAACCAGCAATAAAAATTCATCCTCGAGCGTCATAGACTCTTGAAACGATCAGGAGATAAACGAACCCCGTAACAGATCTCGGGACAAAATTAATCTGTCCCCCGGAACGTAACGTCGATAAAACGTACGAGGTTTCGCGAGGCTGTGGGAGGCCGCTGGTGCCGGGAAGAGCAATCGAAATAAAATACACGGGATCGTGCAGTCGCGACGGGGATCGGTCATAACGTCGGCTGGAGAGTCCAGTTCGCACGACCGTCGGCGATTCGAGCACCGTTAAGTCCTGCAACTCTGTTTCGCGTGCCCTCGCGACGTCTCTAAAAGACACCTTCGCATACCGCTCGGATCAACCATTCCACGTAATACGTCCTCGTGTTTGTGCTGAGAGTTCGATGCCCGACACCAGGCCTCCGCTCGTTCCTGCCTCTCCCACTTTAATCCCGTCTTTAACCCCTTCCTCTGCTCCTCCTGCCCCTTTTCCAGCGACCTTTCGCAACTCTCCTCTCCCTCGCGCCATCCACCGCCCCGTCCTTCCTTCATCAGCCTCCTTCCGATATCTCTCTTCCCCTCGTATCGCCTTTGCCGCGTTATTCCCCACCACCTTCCCCGTTCATCCTTCTTCGTTTTCCTGCTGCCGGGTCCTCTGCCTCGGCTCTCCTTCCCCCTGCCTCCACGCCGGCCCTTGGTCGTGAGGAACGGGCCGTGAGATTGAGAGCAGGACTTTTTAACGACTTCTACGTACGACGCTCGTGACGGAGGCGAGAAAAGGTGGCGAGAGATGGGGGCTGGATGCTCGACCTAACATCCTGGCCCTATCCCGGCGCCCACGGTAATGGGATCCTCCTACGGCAGGCGGAAGGGCCTAGAGGCTGCGATGTCTAAGTGCCCTCTAATCGCATTCCGCTTGTCGATTGCCCCCCAGTCGTTCCGGGCTTCCTAGTTTCGGTTGGGTGACAGCCAACGAGCGTGTGACTAGCTGGCAAGGCGATAAGACAATTCCCTCGGATTTCCATGTGATCGAAGGTTCTTCGGATTGCAGTTCATGAGGGAAGAAGAACGGGAGTTGGAACCGCTTGTTCAAGCATCGAATGTGTTGGAGGGTTGAGTTCTGGTTAAACCATCGTCAGACGGCACAATTTTACAACTTTAACAGCCGGCAGAGGCACAATTATGTAGAAGGGAATAGAGAATCTCTGTTCGGAATTCCCGCGTGTCACGTTTTCAGTTGTGATTAGAGACACTATAATAAGAGTCTGGACACGAGGAGGCCACTTTTTGATTGGTCCGCCATGTTTGATCGAAATCCCACGAGAGAGAAAGAGATGTTCACCATTTCACTCTTAACCACTCTTAACAACTCTTACGTTTATGGCGAAATTTTACTATCTATTAATCTGAAAATGTAGAGACACTATATGAAAATGTGCATTTGGGTTTTTGATTGGCCCGCCATTTTTCATCTATTCGCGCTTATTTTTAAATCTGTCAATTATACCAAGATAATGAAGATATATAGTAAAAAAACAAATCTTGTGTTCTATTTGATATACATTTTTTAAATTTATTTAAATGCGCAATGCATTGCCATGGATTTGCTACCATACATTTTGTTAACTTGAAATGGTGAATATCTCCTTCTCTCTCGTGGGATTTCGATCAAACATGGCGGACTGTCACTTGTGTCCAGACTCTTATTATAGTGTCTCTAGTTGCGATACGCATCTTGCGCCATCTAGTGTTGGCAAGCGTGCCCGCATGGCCGCCCCTCTATGTTGAATCTTCTTCTTGTGTTCTCGCGTGCGACATGACGCGTCCGCCTCTTGTATTCTTATCTTTTATTATATTAAAACTACTTTATTCATTCTGAAGTCTACGATTTCATTTCAACCTGTTTCCTCTGGCCTCGTCACAAATTATTGCACCCTCGCATATTTTATATAAATATTCTCACTGTCGGTATAATTTGTACGATAAATTGATAAAATTTAGTCTCAATGAAAGTCAATAAAAAAAATTTCCCAAATTTTCTTTCATAATGTAAGTTATCTATTTATTTACATTTTTTTTATAATAAAATAACATTATCATTACAAAAAATTGCATTCTTGTTTTCTTGCATTATCATCGTACAAAATATATGAGGGCGCCATTGTGCCTATGCCGCTGTTATGGATGCAACCCTTGACTCGATCCCCTATCTCGAAAGGGGGTTGAGATATTTTTCTGAAATTTGGTCTATACAATCTAGACCAAAAATTTAGAGATGTCACGAAACTTCAGCTCTCCCCGGCTTCTCGGAAAAAAGTTATCGCAATTTAAAAACGCAAAAGTTACTATTGTACCTATGCCCTCTGACGAGGGTTAATGGGGGGGTGTAGGGTGTTTGAATGTTACTTGTGCATAAAATGCAAGTAGCTAACAAGGGAACACCGTGAACCCGCGCTTATTGTACCATTACACTTTTATTAGAAACATTTTTTCTGTCCCTTGTGCTTTAGGAGTCGTACGCGAAAACGTGGGAGAGCCTATTTGACTTTGGAGGTTAGGTTTCACAACCTTAAAGGGACTAAGCAGTGGAAATGTCGATTTTTGTACTGCATTTTCTGCTCTTCGCCTTGATATTGAACATAAAAGAAAGTAACGTAACTAAGCTTTATTCTCATAAACATGTGTCTTGTTGAGTTGTGAAATTCATAACTTTATTCTTATAAATTGAACGTGGCTTTGTCACGAGACTCACGGCGTTGTGGCGCTTACAGACTTCCTCTTCTTAATGATCCTCTAGGGAATGATCGGTATAACCGCAGCCATGTTGGAGCAAAACGGGAAATAACATAACCTAAAGTTTATCTATCTCTTTCTATCAGTATTTCTTTCTCTCTCTTTCTGTCAGTATTTCTGTCTCTTTCTATCAGCAGTGGTGGGTCCGTATTTTACCTAACGTGGAAAAGTGAATTTTCTACGCGTAGAATAAGACGTAGTAAATAGCTTAACTTTACTATTTTATGTATAAAATCACATGTTTTGAAAAAACCGTCTGTGGAACGTCATAACCTGCATGGACACATCGTAGATCATTAAATACAGAATCGCAACTTACTTATCGTTGGATGATGAATTTTACCAACCATCTAAAAGTAGAACTGCATATTTGGATTCCACACTGATTATTGATTTTTTGTAATCTTGAAATTTTGTGTTAAGTAAATTATTCAACAATATCTTTCGGGTTAGAATTTTATAAGTTGGATTCAATTTATGAACAAAGTTCCTAAAATTCCAAATAAATAATCTGCTAAAGCTTTATCAATTTTTGCAGAATCCATGTTGATATATGTAAAAATTCGAGTATCTTTTGCACACCAAGGATATGAAATTTAAAAATTTCAAATTATTTATAATTTTTACAATTACATTCCAATCTTTCTTTTTAAAGGAATTTAAAATATTGTGCAGTAAAATTCAATGTAAAAGGTAGAGGTTAATAGTTTATATTTGAATTTTTGACATTTTCTACATTTTATATAAGGAATACAATCCCGGGATCCCGCGATCCCGGCTGTTTTTTGGATTCCAAAAATCCCGGAATTTGATATAACTAATCCCGAGAATTTCGGGATTTTTTTAAAAATGTGAATTACTTTATGAACACCTGAAAAATATAAAAATAAACAGAATAGATAAACATAATCATTACACGATGATAATATTGATTTATTTAAATAATAATATTAAGTTGCATATAACTAACTAAACTACATTTATTTTTACAATGATATTCTCACTTTCCGCTATTTCGAAATCGCGCGGATTGCAAATCGCAACTTGTTTGAACACGCAAAGTCGAAGCATTGTACATACTTCGTAGACATGTAGGTACTTTCTCGAACGGAAGTTTAGGTGCTTTGCTGTTACTTCGTTCGCATTCAAAAAAATCTTCACAATGGTTTACTAATATTACTTATTCAGACTTTAGTATTCTTCCTTGTCCTACTGTTTTTTTTTGTTAGAAATAATTTTAACTTATGTTTCAGGCTAATGATAGAAAGTAAGTTTGTTTACTTTAAATAAAGATTTAGAATTTTAACACATAATAAATCACTTTAATTACTGAAATATTCTGTTACCCAATCCCGGGGTTAATCCCGGAATCCCGAGATAGTAAATTCGATGTAACGTAGTAAACCCACCACTGTCAATCAATATTTCTGTCTCTTTCTTTTTACAGTTTCTTTCTCTGCCTACTTCCGCTTTTGCTCCAAAATCGCGGCAACCAATCAGCGACGATGCACGTTGTTCTGATCACTCCCTAGAGGATCACTACCTCTTCTTCCTCTTGCGCGCCACCTACCGCTCAGCCGCTCAGGAGTTTGGCGCCAAATCCAATAAATTCAAATAAAGTATCGCACTCTCTGACAGCAGCTAACCCTTTCACCCCACTTTCAACGCTCCACGACGAACCCCGTCGCTCCAAACGACAGTGAACATGTTAAACACGTAACAAACAAAAACTAAACGAGCGACGCAGGGGATCGTCAAAACCAGCCACCCAGGAACGGTACTTCCACCTCTATCGATTCCATCCAGAGCAAATCGCTATGGTCGCGAGAGAGAAAAAAAAGGAGCCGTCGTTTCAGCTATAATTACCACGCATCGCCGGTACCCTGAGCGATTCACCCCTGAATAACACGCTAATGTGCGCCCACGGCGGCAATGAACCTGCTCAACAAGACGTAACCGCCGTGGCGTGCGTTTTTCTCGCATCGGGAATGAATTTATGATTGCCACAGACAGCCGCGCGCGGAGTAGAACGTTCCACCTAGCCAGCTACGCGAATCTGGCTCAATTACGCGGCACATGAATGACGCGTTTTAAACTTACACCATCGATCGGTTACCGTTAGATTGAGTAATGCACGTCACGGCTGCTCGAGGCGCATTGACAAGAACGACAGCCTCCTCTGAATTGACGGTCTTCCGGTTGCATGTTATCAGGCCATTACTGCGTACCTCGCCGAGGAGGATCGCGGAGAATGGATGTTTTAAAAACACACGCGTGCACCGTCGAATATGCCGTCCCCGCCCCCGGGGGACTGGACGGCTGTTAGGAATCGTGCCAAATACGATATCCGCCCCGATAGGAACTGTTTGGATAAGGATCGTTGGCCGCGCACTGAAACGCACGCATTTTTGCGGCCTACTGTTTCGCGAACGTGGCCGGCTGAACGGCGCGAAGAATGCACGAGGGAATTGACGCGCGTGTAAGGTTTTATCCTCTGGAGGCGAGAGATTAGTGGTGGTTTATGTCAGTTTTGTTTTTATTGGATTATCGACAGTATTTAATGAAGAACTTAATAAAAAAATTAAAACAGACTTCAAAAAAAATAAAGGCACTAAAAAGTAAAAAATAATTTTTTCCCTTATTTAATCTACGACTATCATACTTTTTAAGTCGGCGCCAGATTTATACAGTACAAATGATGAGGCGCCGACTTAAAAAGTATGATAGTCGTAGATTAAATAAGGGAAAAATTATTTTTTACTTTTTAGTGCCTTTATTTTTTTTAAGTCGGTTTTAATTTTTTTAAAATTTTTTTTATTTTTGACTTCTTAGTTTTATATATATTGATATAAGATGCTGATGAGATATGCGCGTACGTACGTAAACTAATAAAAATTAGGTGACAATAGTCTTCTTATTAATCATAACTGTCAAAGTATTGAGCCAATACTGATACAGTGTAGGATGGGACCACCGGGGCATCGCCCTCTTTCGAATAAAAGAAAGATCATCGAAATCGGTCCATGTGCTGGGGAGTTATGTGGGGACATACATATAAATTATTATTAATTATAACTGGCAAAATACTGGGCCAATATTGATTTAGTCTAGGATGGGACCACCGAGGCGTCGCCCTCTTTCGAATAAAAGAAAGATCACCAAAATCGGTCCATATGCTGAGGAGTTATGAGGGAACAAACATAAAAAAAAAATTATACATACGGTCGAATCTACATATAACCTCCTCCTTTTTGAAGTCGGTTAAAAAGAACTTAGTTGAATACAGAAGCACTGTGTAAATGTTAACGTGGAAAGACTGTGGGAGGTGTTAATTCTTCATACGATAGTGTTCATTCACTGGGGGTGTTCATTCACTGGACAGGTCATTCTAATCCTTTCTTTTAAGGTTGCATCAACTTCGTGGTTATTAGCGATCATAGGCAGTGGTATTTTATATTTCGCAATAAAGATTTAATTTATGGATAAGGTCGAGTGCTTCCTTGAGGTTTTCTTTTGTTTCGAATATTTCTTTCATATTGCTGGATTCTGTATTCTTGCAGTTTCATAGGATGTGTTTGATGGCTAAGCTATGTCAGCAGGGCTCACAGCATGGTGGAGTTGTTTCGTTCAAAATGTATTCCTGTGCACTCTTAGTGTGTCCAATAATACTGGTTTAAAAAATAAAAAAAATTTGCGCAGCAGATGCCACTATATTTTTTCTTATGTAAAATGACTCGCTGATTCCAAAAATATGGTTTTAAAATTTTCCACGGATACGTTTTCGAGATATCGACAGGTGAAGTTTTTACCTGTCCGTCAAAAAGGTGGTCCCACTTAATTGCGAATATCTCGTGTTGCGAATGACCGATATGGTCGAAAATTATATCAAATTAAAGATAATTGGATCGCCAACAAATGTATCTCACAAAATTTTCAAATCGGTTCAGTAGTTCGGGTGAAATCGATGCAAATATAGGAAAAAAGTCAGTTTTTCGATCGAAATTGAAATCGACAATTCATTTAATCATCTGGGAAAAATCGAAATCGCAAAAGTGGGCCGAGTTTCTCATTTCTTACGTTGAGTCTGCACTTTTACGAAGAAAACAAAGTTCTACAGAAGAACATCTATGAATAAATACCGAAGCTAAAGACAATTGTGTGAAAACACAAAAATTTCATTTTTTCTCGGTTTTGTGTTTTTTTCATTTTATTGTATTATTTCAATTTTAATTCATTCTGTACATGTTTTTCAAGTATTTTTTTAATATACATATGTGTGTTTTAGAAATAGTTCTGGCTCTTTTGTTGCCTTTTTTAACGTTTTGGGATTCGTTTCTCTTATGAGGAACCAAATATAATCTCCCATCATTGTCTCATCCCAAACTAGTGTAATTATTTAGCCCGTTTAGTACAATGTACTTGATCTTTTCTGTTTTTGGCTGTGTCGTGGTTTGTACAAAAGTCATTAATAATGCCACAAATTTTGTAGCCATTTCCTGCCATCCCTGCTTAATGCGATTATTTAGGTATTTCGAAAAATCATGGTACACGGCTGAAATAAATTCGGCGGGTTGCTAAGACAGTGCTAATACCAGTGCGATATTCCCTGGTGAGCAGGTATCCATGTAATTAGCTGTTTGCGGCTTTGAGATTGCCAAAGTACCTACGCTCAATTTGGAGTAAAAAACGGAGTGTAAAAAGCAACTGACATGCTCCACGTTTTTCTAATCGATCCTCGAGGAATCATCAGGTTCGATTTTCCGCTCGCTACAAGCAGATGGTATCCGCAGCCACATTAACTACAATATATTTCACTTGTTCATCGAGTGGGATAATTACTGTCCTTGATCGGCACAAATTACACGGCAAGAACGCTGGTTAAAAAAGGCTTTAATCGTGAACTGATCAATGCCACGGCACAGGTAATCCGTGAAATTGCGACTCGCGTGGAGAATCGAACGCAAACACAAAGGGTCAGTAGCCTGGGTGTGTTGCAACGAGCAGCTCGCTGACCTCGCAAACTGGTTTCGCACAAGTCAAGATCTAGATCGCGACCTTCTCGGAGCTGTGCGCTGCGACCTCGGAACTCGACTCTCGATCTAACCTCGAGGAAACTCGAGGCCGATCGAGGCGAATTAAAAATAAATAAACGAACGATCGGTGCGCGTATCGAATATCAAGCAAACCGCCATTTCCAGCGAGTAATTGAAGAGGCTTGGTAGAAAACACTAAGTGCCAAAAATCAAATTTTTCAGGAGAGGGATAAAACTTCCCCCGCTTTTAATTATTTACAAAATTGTATTTGTTTTGAGTGCTAAATATACTTAAGTATACAATAACTCAAATAAATCACATTTTCTATTTTTTGCATTAATGTAGTCCAAATTCATGACAAATAGAACTGTAGAAAACCCGGTATACATCACTTATTAGTTGCAGAGAAAACTGAATGCGCCATTGATTTAAATTTGCAAGCACTGTAAGTGCTAATCCTGTTCATCTGTCGCTTAATTGGCCCTTACATTGTATTCTACAAAAGTGGCGTTGGACGCACCAGCGGTACCATCTTTTAGCCACTATTGGTAACTTATTCTCAAAGGGAAATTGCATTAATATTTTGTAGGTACTGTAGAATTAGCATTGGCATGAAGAACATTTCCCGATAAATTTTCTTTTTTAATTTTGGTACTTCCAGTGTTTTCTACAAGCACTCTTCAATTATGTATGTGCATATGATGTTTGCTTAATTATGTGGTGGTGAAATGAATTCATGTTGCAGCATTTTACTAGCGGGGCAAGTGAGGGATACTTTCGTGAAGCTGTTATTTTAAACTTCTAGACCAAGTTTCTCACTGGGCCAATGGCGTTGTGATTCATTGCATAGGCAATATTTTGGGAATCATCCAGAATCTTTAATGAATATCGTGCTGGCAAGCGTCAGACACTTGTATTTACTGTGTCTTCAAGAATACATCTGCTGCTCCATTCTAGTAGTAGCAGCTAATCAGTTGAGAACTTGTTGTTGAGAAGATTACAATATTCTTAGGATAAGAGTCTGAATGAAATATTGACTTAGGAAAAGCTAAACAAGCAGAAACTTGACAAAGGAGGAAGTTGGGATGGAGATGAGAATCTATAGAGCTTTCAAACGGTTTAAATAAATAACCACAGTTTTCACAAAAACCCTTCAATTTCCAATTACTAACATTATAAATCAACGATTGCATTCGGTCAGAAAAAGATCTAACAATTCCTTTCAAGTTTGAAGACTCGTATTCAGGGGTCGAAAGAAACTGTTAAAATTTTCAATTAATTATAAAATAACTGTAATTTTATCACTATTATTTATTGTCCTGAGAAAACTGTTATAAAATGCAGTGTATTAGCTGAAACTTTTATTGCATACATTTCTCTGTAAATAATAAACTTTTAATTTCTTCAAAGTATAAAAAGTTCTAATTAAAGAGGAACATTAATTATTCTGGTCTGAAAAATTGGAAGTTGTGGGAAGCAGATTTCCTGAAAATATTATGGGGTAGATAGATCTGAAACCTTAAACCGTTTGGTGAAAATAATTATATAAAAACCACAATCTGTTTTTTCTTCTATATTTATCGTGCTTTCAATTCCTTAAATAATACTAATTGAAAAAAAATCCTAACCTTTATATTGTATCCTTAAACATCTGTTCAAAATTATACAACCCTCCAGAACTTTTATTAGTCGAACATAAAATAACTGTCAAAACAGAACTCTTACAACAGAGTTAAACTGTTAATGTACAAAGTGAACTTCAAACAGAAAATAAATTATTTCAAAGTTAATAATATAAAAGTTAACAGTTCCATTCGACCCCTGCTCGTGCCTGAATCAATCCAATCTTGCCTTTAATATCATTCAAAATTAAACTCAGACTAGGAATGATAGGCAAAGTTATCAGCGATAACTTCTAAATAGATCACTGCAGTAACTCACCACGTTACTCTTGATCACCATGTACCGCCATTCGAATTTATATTACACAGGCATACCGTAACAGAGCGGCCATTATTTTTCATTTACTGTTACCTCGTATCAATTCGACCCCGTGTTAAACGTTGTTTTATAACCGAATAACGTAATACTTTATAATCCGATTATTAGAACAAGCGATTATTGCAGCAATATCGCGACGATAACGACACAGCCCGCGTTTTAAACGAGAATAACAATATCGTTATTTCTTTGTATTAATTTTGATATACCGACTGTTAAATCGCGTTACAATCTCGTTAGCCTACGATTTTGCAAAAACCAGCGGATTTACGAGTCGGCTTATTAGAGTGGAAATTACAATCGCGCTTTGCGAACTCAATAAAGTCGGTTTCACTCCAACGACGATTGAGAATGTTTGTATTTTCGATGCTACTGATTTGCATACGATTTTATACGCGCGACATATGAATCTGATTGGTGATATCAGGATTATTGTGCCTCGAAACTTTGATCATAAACGATAACGTAGGTTCGATTAAATTTTTTGGTCGAACGGTATTTACGATAATGTGGCGTTTTGGAGGAAGTTTATAACTTATAACGCAGGCGTGACTTCTGTGGCGTTTGCGGGATTGAGGGCTGCTCTTTTACTTTGGCAGTTTTAAATTATCAGCTTGTGGACAGGGCGACTGAAAGTTTCACTGGATTTGAAGAATTTAATACTTCCTGCTATTCTTTGGCGATGAGTGATGGTAGGTTAAGTCTGGATTAGGGTTGCCCCTTCAGCTTCCGAACTGAAATTGTTCGGAGTTTAGTAACTTCGAGTCGCGTACTGCGAGCTACTTGGAAATACGTAATACAAACGTCCAAACAGAATTTCTCGGACTCGGTAAATACCCTTTGATGGCTAAAAGTGATTGGGGCAAAAAGAGAAGAAAGTTTCAGAAAGAAAAGCGAGGAGCGCTGAGTCTTGAACTCGTAAATAAGGATACCCAACACACCCACGTCTTAAAATTTAAAAGCTAAACACTCGAGGAGACACTAAAGAACGTGGGGATGAGAGCGATGATCGCAGAAGATGTTACCAAAGTATACAGAGTGTTTATCAAAATGTGGGATATTTTTTTATATCCTATATTTATTATTAAAAATATATTCCCGATTACCGGGAATATATTAATAAAAAAACTACAACTTCTTCAAGGATGCATAAAAACATGGTCCAAATTTCAAATGAATCGAATCGCTAGTTTCTTATAAAAAAGTCCCAAATTTTGCTAAGTTTTTAGCCTCGAAAATAGGATTCCCTTTAACAGGCATTCCAGACCTGTATTTTACGCAATATAAAATTGCTTATAACTGAAAAATTAAACATTATTTGACATATGGGTATACCAATTTTTTTCTTATTTTGCTGATTAGAACCGATTTTGGAAAAATGTCCCCCATTTTTCTAAACACCCTGTAAACAATTCCTTTAAACTTCAGAAACAATTGAACCGTGGAATTTACAGCATTTCCCTTTTTCTTAACTTTAATACTTCCTCTGACTTTGAAAATCATATTCCAACAAAGAGGACCCTTTTCCCCATTCAATTACCTACAGCCATTTCCACCTGTTTCGTCAAAGAAAAGCGACGAGAGTGGATTTCCATAGGGCACAAGAATCAAGTTGCACTAATTAAAAGCAGCGCTTATACCGCTTCATTGCAGCAGGATATACCCACGTACCATGCGTCCAAAAGAATTCTACTTAACATTTCGCGATTTGATATTTTCATTTCGACTATTCTTGCTTCTAACCAAAGGCGGAATTGCGTCTACGGCGAAGTCCCTTTGTTTCTCGGATTGCTACGTATGCCCAACCGAACATCCAGACGAAATCACGAAAGCTAAATGGTTCGCAACGCAGAATAGAAATTTCTGTGAATTCGTCAGCCGTCAGGTTGTACCGTAAAAATGATCGAAAATATTGACGTTATTGTCCAATTATAACGTTGATCCAAAATACTAGTGAACTCATCCTGTGATGCCAATTAAAGTCGACAGATTTATTTATCTTGAATAAATTGTTGTAGGGATTGACTGACTGAAATCTCCTTTATTCATAACTAATGTCGCTTTCGTTCCATTTTCTTCTGGGAATGTATGAGATAAATAAAAATTTGCTTTATTTAGAACTGACATTTGATCTAATCATGGATAAGAAGAAGAAGAAGAAGAAGAAGAAGAAGAAGAAATAATTTTTGTGGCGAAAGATTATTATCATCACGTTGATAATTTAGCACTTGATATATGCAATCCTTCGAGTTATCTCCTCGTGGGTTAAATTCTACAGGCCTGACGAGGGCAGGGATGTTGAAGAAAAATATTCTCGAAGTACACAAGCGACCTCAGACAAAAAGTGGAAAACCGAGGAATAAGAATTCCAGCATTAAACTCAAACGACTGTTCCTCAAATGAAATGTGCATAAATTCAAGAAATGGTAATTGAAACTCCAGGGAGGAAATGGATTACGCATAGCAAAATTTGTAACGTGGAATTATTCAGGCTTCAGTACCGCAGAGGTTTGTGCGTGTAAATTATTTGGAAATTGATTATTAATCGGGGGAGAAGTGGCAAGGATAATTCGGGAGAAAAGGAGGATAGTTCGATAGAAGGACGGACAGTTTTCTTGGATCTTAATCCGACGGAAATTCTGTCGGATTATTGAAAGCGATTCGCCTTCACCTCTGACCTTCCCAGCAACATTCCTGTTCCTCGGGATCCTCGGCTCTCCAGACTCCTCAAGGATCTCTTCTTTTCCCAGCGAATCGAAATGGCTGCCGGTTCGCGATCTTCCCTTTCGAGAATATATTACGCGAGATGAAAGCACTTTTATCTGAATTTCTAGTGCCCGGGGATTGCGGCGGATGGAAAATCCTGATGACGTCTGGGACCGAGTTAGCGGTGCACCAGCGATGAATTCTTTTTCTGAATATGTTTATTAATAATTTTCCACTTGGCGGGTTTTCCGAGAACGTGTCTCCTCGCGTTCTCCCCGATGAACGTGTGCTCAAGAGTTGGAGAATGACGTACAGAGTGTTCCAAATACAGTGCTATGTATCTTTTTAATTTTTTTTTGTTAACAGCAGTCCCCGAAGCATTCTCGAATATTATGAGAATTCGAAATAAGGATTATAAAATAGCTGAGTTTCGATCCTAGAAAGTACTATGTGAGATCAGAAAATTAACTATAATATGTTGCGAGTAAACTAGCTATAATAGAGAAATAAGTAATATGATATATTTATTTCATACTTTTTAAGGTTTTCGTAACTTTCTTTTTCAGTTAATAAATAGTCCTTGTTGTGTCGAAGGTTCTTTAAATTTTCAATTTAACTTATTGGTATTTTAAATCAGAATTACTGAACGGGACAAGATGCTTCGAGTACAGACGTTTCAAATTTGACCAGGGATCTTTGATGAAAGAAATCTCGACCACCTGCTTGAGTTAACCACGAGTGTTGTTGATAACTGAAGTTCTTTTACAATTCAACCATGATAATAAGTGTACTGGAATGACTCTGACTTGCTATTTTTTAATACATCTACACTTTATTAGTAAAACGTGAAATCTCGTGAAACGGATCCTGAATTTCTTAGTATTGAATCCCTTTATTTGGAAAATAAATGCTACACTAAGATAAAATAATCAAATGATACCTGAGCTCCAAAACACCAAAAATATGTTAGTCACTTTCAAATCTCCCAGTCTTATTGAAACCGATTAGCATTTAAGTTAAATGATTTTACATGGAACTCAAAGGTGAATAAAACTCAGATAGCAATCAGCCCCAATCTCGCGAATCACGCGTATTACACTTTCAACTGATTCACCCTGCTGCGCCAAAATTAGTCCCTCAAAATAATCTCAGCACAGAAGATTTCCCTCATGGAAGCACGTTCCAAAAATGAAACGATCGAAAGAATCGACACTCCACCCTCGTTTCACGTGGACGTAGCATTATGCAAATCCGCCTTATCAGTCGTCGAGCTTTTCAGAATCGATAGAAACACAGACAAATTGTATGACAAATGTATGACAGACAAATTACCAAGATTAAATCTTCCTTTTCACTCGCTGTCGTCTCTCTGACAGTGGAAAAACTGTTTCGTTAACGTGCTTTCATCGATATGCACCCTCAACCGCTAAAAATATTCTCCACCGCCGACGTGAATTTTAATTTGTTCATCAAGGGCACATTTGCCCCGATGGAACCGAATTAAAATGGAATTTAACGAGAGAATTTTCGAATGAGCGTAATTGATGCGCACCGAGCGACATGATAGAGAGAGATCAGTTCAGAGCAAGACAGAAGCACGCATAATGAGGATGGAAATATTCGCGATAAAGGGAGGAATTTTAAAAGATATCAGTCAGCTAAAAAAATAGATAAGCATTGAAGATTAAATACAGAATTTAATACATGCATTTGTAAAATTGAACGCTACACACATATGAAATAAGAAGTTGCTCAGAGTAGAGAATCCTGAGGATCACAGTGATAAAAACAATTTCATAAGCACTGAAAAGAAGAGAATCAGAAAGAAGACTGGACCCTTATTAGCTGCAACAAATAAAAACCCACCAAATAAATTGAAATTAAAAGAAATCTGCGCGAGGAAGTTTAGACGAGTAAGCTGGATATTGCAACTCTTTTAAGGCAGGATACCACCTTTGCGATTTTAGAGGCGTTTTCATGATTTTTTTTTAATACAAAGAATGCGCAGAAACAAAATCGGTTTTAGTCATTTATTAATGTAACTTTAATCTGTAACTACACATTTTTTGAAACTGAAAAAGCAAAAAAAAAACTCTTGTAGGTGGCGCCAAAATACATTCCTCTGGAGGAACACCGTTAGACGGCGTATCAAATTACTCTTACAATTTTCATCGGATTGACTTGAAACTTTGCATAATTCTTCCCCGTGGTATAATCTAATGATGTACGTAGGACTTTTGCTGTAGCATTGTTATTTTTTTTTTGGTGCACAATTTCATAAACTTCTTTACCCTAAAAAATTGACCTTTTTGTTAAAATGAGCGCAATTTTCTTAAAAATCGAAATTTTCTAAAATCCCTACGTACAGCATTAAAAAATATTGTTGTTAATAGGAACATTCTTTGGTTTTTTTTCTAAGAGCCACGTACAGAGCAGAATTTGACACGCCGTCTAACGGTGTTCCTCCAGAGGAATGTATTTTGGCGCCACCTACAAGCGATTATTTTTTACTTTTTTAGTTTAAAAAAATCTGTAATTACAGATTAAAGTTACATTAATAAATGACTAAAACCGATTTTGTTTCTGCACATTCTTTGTATGCAAAAAATTCATGAAAAACGCCTCCAAAATCCCAGTCAAAAGTGGTATCCTGCCTTAAAACAAAACACTATTCTAGCACACTTAAAAGCATAATTTCCACAGAGATCTTATCAAACCCACAAGCAGAATGAAAGCAACGGTGACCTAAAAAGGAACAAGCATACCCGTGCAAAATTGCCAGAGTCGTGTCATCTGGACGAGCGTATAGCTCGCCAGGAAATCGGTCGTGTTCCAACGAATTACCGTTATTAATTCTCAGTTTTCACCGTTGCCAGTGCGCCCGCCATTATTCAAAGCCTTTCCCCCCGGAATTCACGCGGAAACGCGTCGAACGATTCGGCAATATCGTTCGACGCGTGGATGCAAGTTGCTCCAGCGAGCCAGGAGGAAAAGTAATTAACGATAAATCCGTTTCGCGGCTGCTGGGAAACCTCCGTAATATTTCTCCGACGACCTGCGAGCGCCCCTTTTTTTTCCAGCGGTGCAACGCGCTCTGAAACGTTCATTCCGGCGCTGTCCTGACAGGCGGACGTTAAAGGGCGAGCAAAGCATAAAAAATTTTACAACCCCTAAACGCTAACGCGACTCGGATCTTAACAATGGCTTATTAATTTCCCGCGGCTGGGAGAATGGAACGGCTGCCCGCAGCGTCCTGTACAGCGGAAAGTTTCTTCGTTGAAAAACGAAAAAAGAATAGGGCTATTGGGCGAACATCCTCGTCAGCGTCTAAGTCTCCTTTTTTTTTGCCTGCTGTGGAGAATAAAGGGCAGAGGGTAGCGGTGGGTGGAAGAGGCGCAGAGAACGAGAAACAGAGGCGTAGAATATGAAATAGTAATAGAAAGGGATGACGAATCTCGTGACATTTGGCTGTAACGAAACTCGAATTCGATCGATAGAATATAAATGTCCCTGCAGCGAAAACTGAAACATCGTCTGTGTTGCGTTTAGAATGGAGAACGTTGTTCAAAGGAAACGTGAAAACACGGTGTTTCGTTTTGGAAAACAATATTGCTGGGAAACAACCAGATTTGTTTTCAAAGCTTTTTATATTGAGTTTGAATCATAATTTTGAGGGGCTTCGATTTTATGAGAGCTGGCGTAACAGTGTTCCATGAATGCGTGGTTTTTATTTTATGAAAAACGATATTTATTTCAGGAATGTATATTGGTAGCCAATGCGAATCAATTCGTTCTTCAAAATGGGTGATATAAAAACAGAAGGGTTGGATTTTTTATCGAAATATGCTTTTGTTGCTCATAACTGGACGACCGTGTGCTACACCGTGAAATTGAGTTTGGTTTATCGAAGATAAATAAATTTGTACGAGGAAATCTATAATTTTTTTATGCATTTGCGTTACAAAAAACGCAAAAAATCTGCGTTAGAATTTCGTAATACGAAATGGCAATCAAACGCTGATTTTCTAAGACTGAAGTATAGGAAAAACGTTTCTTCTGTGGCGAGTAAATTTTAATTCTTGAATTATTTTAACCACTGTTGAAAATTGGATTACAGAAGTGTCTTTAACCCTCGGTTGTCACACTGGGTCAAATTGACCCTGCAATTTTTTAAGCAAAATCTTTTTGTCGGAACTCTTGTTGCTTCAAATTTTTTCTAAGCTTGATGACATGGTAAATGTCAACTTTCAACGATGGCCACATATTCTAAAATGTTCCAACTTTATCTCAGAATTTTTGAGACTTAATTTAACAAATAGTTTTTAAATAACAACTGATTGAAAATTGGCAGGGTCAAATTGACCCAGTGTGACAACCGGGGGTTAAAGAAAAAGTAGATATGACAACCGAGGGTTAAGAAACGATGACAGACGGATTTTAAAAAATTGATCTTCCTTTCTTTCATGCTTTAGCAAGAAACCAAGGCTCCAATAACGGATAAGGAATGAAAAATAGCGACGATTAAGTGCACCATACTGCATGTTGTCAACGTCTCTCTTATCTTAATGACAATCTGTTCGTATCCTTCATAATGTCGACTAACAGAGGTTTACCTAATAAATAAAATTCCCTTTATCTCATGTTTGTGACACTATTACACAGATATCGCAGTTCATAATGTAGAAATCCAGTTACGATACTTTCAAACTAAAAAGGAATACTACTTCAACTCTTCATTCTATCCTACATTAATCAAATTCATTCACTGCAATATATTCTCTTATCGCAATTCCCATATAATATATTATCATATCGTATTCCCATTTAGAACGACAAATAAATCCATGAATATCGGAGTGGAAATACAATAATTTCGTGAATGAAGAAATACCTCACTGATCCAATTCGAATAAATCGTTATACCTCCATTCCAGTTTCTCTAAAACAAACTCGTAATATTTCCAGCTGCAATGCTTTCGAAGAAAGCCTGTTTTGTATTTTCGTTGAAACAGCGGCCAGTAATGAAACCGTTGATGGACCATATAAACGTCAAATAAAATTAACTCGTGCTAACTTGTTTACCCTGCGTATTAAATGCGCATAAAATAATACGCTCTTTTCGCAGCTCGAAGATCAAAGATGAATTTTCGGCCATTTAGCGGCGGGCAATGATTCGTACGCGTTGACAACGCGCTATTAACGACCGCGTTGATTAAAACGATTGGCCGAACGCGAAGGTTCCCGTCCCAGCTCGTGTTTTCGCGCAATAAAAATATCATGGACAGCAGTCACGGAGATGATAATTGCTGGTGGCAAAAGTTACACATAATCGTTACGGTCGAGAAGTTTCGTCGTAAAACGGAGATCTGGCGACGTTGATCTGAGGCAATCTCATTCCTCAACGACTATGTACCCCCTGCGTGTTCCGATCGTTTCGATATTAAGCGTCGGCATCGATTGCACGCATGCAGGAAGTGCAACCATTGTAAAGATATCGCATCGTGTAATTGTATTTTAACCTTCACTCTGTGTACAGAGGTGCAAACATAATCCAAGGTAATAAAAACGTAAACAAAAAGTTGCCAAATGCAAACTTTCCGAAGGATTCTTAGGAATGCAATCTGCGATATGTTTCACACACAATTTGATAAAAAAAACTTATTTTTCTTTATTTATACACAACTTTTTAATTTTTGTATTTTAAATTAAATGTTTTAATTATTTTTACTATCTTCTTAAAAATCAATAAAATTTCACTACTACTGTTGTGATACTTCGAATAATTTAAGGAGATAACCTAAGGATTAATGATTGCACGAAGCAAGAATATTTAGATAATAGAACAGTCATATTTTTATAGTTGATATAACTATTAACTATTCTTGTTTTCTAATAAAACAATGTGTGATTAGCAAAGAGAGCGAAGCAAAGTGGAGAAACGATTTTCTTAAAGATTTACGTGGCCCACTTCTCTAAGCAGGTTAAATCGCACAAGTTTCTTCCTTCAGTCTTAGGTCTTTTGGTACCATAAACTATCGCAAATTTTACATGCAATTTGCTTCTGTATTACTGTTATTAGTAGCAAGTGGATTGCGCGTGATGAAATGAAAGGTTCTAGATAAAAGCCACTTTAAATTGAAGAAAGTGACGAGAGCAATGTTTCAGGATGTCGAGATCATTAGAAACTCTTCCTACACGGAAATTAGTGTGTCATCCTTTTTTTTTCTCCCGTACAAGAAAACGCGTTGCAATGTTAACGCCAGCTGCGTGAACATCGATGATCACGCGAAACTAGTTTTGCAGAATCAGTAACAACGTGAAAGTCACGTTCAAGATGGTTGTTCTCATTAAGGTGAGCCTCGTAATAAATGAAAGGAGAATGAAGATGAGAAGTTACAGTACATAAGTGTGATTATTATTACTATGATCCTGGATTATGATTCCACTGTAAACAGATTTTTCTAGCATTAAATTCATTAGAACGATAGCACCGGCTTATCGTGGGATGAATGTAATGAAGATAATCATTTGTGTCTCTAAGATTAAAGAAAAATCTTACTTGATAAATGTAGCGTACACTGTCGCTTATTTGCAATTTAAATGTGGCACGTTTGTTGTGTATTCAACAAGGTATTAATATCTAATGAATCGTGGCCTAAAAAGAATATTAGACAGAACCGTGGTCGTTTTAGTTCATAAATCAGATGAAATTTTAATTGTGATTTCCTAGCCTTGGAAACTCAAAAATGATATAAAAATTTATATTAAGCTCAAAAACTGCGGCTCGATTTTCAAGGATGGAGGAATTCTTCTCCAACAAAGACCTAGATATATGAAAAATTCTTCAGCCGTGGACCGGTGCGCGAGCAGAATTTTGTTATTAAAAGGTTACCGTTGGAGGACTCGAAGAAAAAAGAAGTATGCAACTTAAAGTCCCTAATTTTTCCTGCCAAACGTCGCTCCACTAAATATACAATTGGGACACGTACCGCTAGGATGTATAAACTTTTATTCAAGTTAACGAACCATGGGACAAGAATTTTTTTGCAAACGTCACGATCGTTGATGTAAAGTTTCAGAGTACATTCAAAACAACCAGGCGCCCTATTGTTCGCGAATCGATATTCGCGGTCGCCCAGCTATGAAAAAGAGCCGAAAAAATAAAAGCAGAGAGCAAACTATCGTTTAATGCAGCCTGGTAAAAAGTGGACTGCTGATTGTCCTAGATGCAGCCGCACATCCTGGATGCACCAGGGAATAATGAATAATTGGAGCGCGGCGGAAATCGCCGAAACCCGATAATTGTTACAGGCTCGCTGAATAATTAGCATTTTATCGTGCCAGCGAACCAATAATTCTGTTACGAAAAAGTCGTACAGCCTGCGGGCCGGCGGATTAACTTGAATTTAATTGCATCGGTTGAATCAAGGTTATAGGTGGTGATCTAAAATGCAGATTGCAATGGGAATTTAATTTCACGCATCGCTTATGAAGAAAGTTATGGAAAAATAATCCTGGTGAAACGCGTGGACGCGTGAACAGGAAATGGCGTGGCGTAATTTGAAATTGTGATGTGTAATGAAAGCTGAACCGCCGCGTGCACGGTTCTATCACAAATTACACCGCGCATCGTATCATTCCAGAAAAAGATTGTAGGTTCCTGCAGGAAGTGACCAGATTCGGTTTGTAAAATAGAGAACTGAATTATATCCAGGCAATTCCTAAACACTATCCGTCCCTACTTATCAAACTGATTTATACTAGACGTTCCTTCAGTGAGAAATAATTAATGTATCGCGTAATGTATTGATGGATCACAGCATACCCATATATAAAAACCAACTAATCACTCAAACTCTGGAAGGTTCAAACTTGTGGAGGTTCAATTTTGGGAAAGTTCAAACTTGAAAACGCTCAAATTGGATAATGTTCAAACTTGAGAATGTTCAAGCTTGAGAAGGTTCAAACTTGAGAAGGTTCAAACTTGAGAAGGTTCAAACTTGAGAAGATTCAAACTTGAGAAGATTCAAACTTGAGAAGGTTCAAACTTGAAAAGGTTCAAACTTGAAAAGGTTCAAACTTGAGGAGGTTTAAACCTGAGAAGGTTCAAACTTGAAAAGGTTCAAACTTGAAAAGGTTCAAACTTGAAAAGGTTTAAACTTGAGGAGGTTCAAACTTGAGGACGTTCAAACTTGAGGACGTTCAAACTTGAAAAGGTTCAAACTTGAAGAGGTTCAAACTTGAAGAGGTTCAAACTTGAAAAGGTTTAAACTTGAGAAGGTTCAAACTTGAGGACGTTCAAACTTGAGGAGGTTCAAACTTGAGGAGGTTCAAACTTGAGGAGGTTCAAACTTGAGGAGGTTCAAACTTGAGGAGGTTCAAGCTTGAGAAGGTTCAAACTTGAGAAGGTTCAAACTTGAGAAGGTTCAAACTTGAGAAGGTTCAAACTTGAGAAGATTCAAACTTGAGAAGATTCAAACTTGAGAAGGTTCAAACTTGAAAAGGTTCAAACTTGAAAAGGTTCAAACTTGAGGAGGTTTAAACCTGAGAAGGTTCAAACTTGAAAAGGTTCAAACTTGAAAAGGTTTAAACTTGAGGAGGTTCAAACTTGAGGACGTTCAAACTTGAGGACGTTCAAACTTGAGGAGGTTCAAACTTGAAGAGGTTCAAACTTGAAGAGGTTCAAACTTGAAGAGGTTCAAACTTGAAAAGGTTCAAACTTGAGAAGGTTCAAACTTGAGGACGTTCAAACTTGAGGAGGTTCAAACTTGAGGAGGTTCAAACTTGAGGAGGTTCAAACTTGAGGAGGTTCAAACTTGAGGAGGTTCAAACTTGAGGAGGTTCAAAGTTGAGAAGGTTCAAATTTGAGAAGGTTCAAACTTGAGAAGATTCAAAACTTGGGTAGGTTTAAACTTTAGAAGATTACCGTGACAAATAATTAATGTATCACATAATGTATTGATGAATCAGAGCACGCCTGTGCATACCTAAAACCAAGTTTCCACAGAAAAGTTCTTCTAACTAACTAACTAATTTCTTATTCCATTTTCAGAGAGCAGCATATAACACGTTGGCCAGTATTCTTTTCGTTTAATGCATCCTATCTACCATCACGAGCAGCCATCAGAACATTGTAATAGCCACCACAGAAAGAGTGAAGCAATACCACATGAAGCAACAACCCAAGAACACATTTTCCTAGGGAAACCTAGCTTTCCAGAAGAAATAACTCCTAAGCCACCCAGCAATTGTGTCTTCACCCATTGAACAACCCCCGTAAATTCATGGGATTACGTTCTCTGATGAATCGTCCATTCAATTATCGCGATTCATGCGCGCGGCATAGCAAGTGACCTTGCGCAAATCGGCAATAATCTGCCTGCCAGGCAGGAATGCGGACTTTCACGACATACATACGCATTCTGTCGCTCGTGTGCACCCCTGCACGTGCTCGACGCCCACGCGTCGCGTCCTCGCGCGTCGGCGGAACGATGAATCGCAGCTTAAGGCCCACGTTTGATGCAATCAGGTGCTTCTGTCGCCAGACACGCATCATCGGAATTATCATAGACTCTCGCTTTTGGATTCACTCCACCGTGATCGCAGAGGTCGTACTGACGAGCAGGCACGCCTTCGCTCGAGCAACAGGCCGTACCGGGTCAGCTTCACTTTTCTTCTTTTTCTAATTGTGAGTTCTTTTTTTAGTATAACGACGATGGAAATTTTTCCTGCCAATATGAAAGCTATTCTGGATCGAAGATTTGATTGATCGACGTGGACGCTGGTTACGCGGGAGAGTTTCAGTGCTCTGACGTTGATAGTATTATTTTAATAATTCTGTGGCCGTGTGCCGTGGGAAGCGGAATTTGATGAATTGGGAAGATGTGAATTGCGCGAGGTAGTCCGTTGGGAATGGATCTTTCATTGAATGAAGAAATGATGTTCATTGTGGGCGTGGAATGCATTTAAATCTGAATTGTTAATTAAAGTATGGTCGCCTCTTTGACTGTTGGGAATATGGGGTTTAAAAATTGAAATGGAGGTTTTTGTAATAGTGTTTCGTATAAATGTGAAATGGAATATTCTGGGCTATGCGATAGCTGATATTAGTTGAAGCTGAAATCAATAACTAGAATAGCAAAATGTGGTAAGATAACGTATCACTGCCCTAATCTTGTTGATTTGATAGTAGACACCAATCATAGCTTTGACCGTGGCGCCGAAAAAATTGAATGATTCATGTGACCTTGATACGCACACCTCGAGATTTATTAGTTTATCGACGTATATAAATATTTAACTAAATTCTCCAGTAAGTACTAAAACCACATATAGCACAACTTTTAAAACATTTTTTATAGCTTCTGGATAACGACAAATAGTATTCTCAGAAAACCGTTGAAATGGTGGAATAAGTGACAGTTGGAAAATCAAAGTATAGGAGGTTGAAACTAGATAAGTTGAAAATGAGAAGGTTCACGCTAAGAAGTTACAAATTTGGGAAGGTTGAAATTGAGAATGATTGAATTATGAAAATTGAAACTTGGAAATGTTCAAACTTGGAAACGATCAAGCTCGAGAAGGTTCAAACTTGAGAATGTTCAAACTTGAGAATATTTGAACTCGAGAAGGTTGATATTCGAGAAAGTTGTAACTCGAGAAGGCTCAAATTTAGAATGCTACAAACTTGAGAGGTTTAAACTTGAGAAAGTTCAAATTCAGGAAGCTTCATACTCGAGGAGGTTTAAACTCGAGTATGTTCTAACACGGAAAGCTTTAAACTTGAGAAGATGCAAAGTTGAGAAGGTTCAAACTTGAGAAAGTTCAAACTTGAGAAAGCTCAAACTTGAGCAAGCTCAAACTTGAGAAAGCTCCAACTTGAGAAAGCTCAAACTTGAGAAAGTTCAAACTTGAGAAAGTTCAAACTTGAGACGGTTCAAACTCAAGATGGTTCAAACTCAAGATGGTTCAAACTTGGAAAGTTCCCATCTTCAAATTTCCAACATCTTGGAAAAACTGATAGGTACCTAAAAAATCCCAATTTTCTGTTTCTACACTACTGAATGCCAGCTACATGAAGAACATCTTGATGTAACCTGATACGATTACGATTAAGCATTCATTTGATACCATAATTATACTCCCCTTTGAAACGAACTGCTGAGCAGGCAAGAGCACAGGCGACAGATTTTTTACATGAAGAAAGGTGCATCAAGATATCTCTTGCAAGCCGCAGACGTGATAATCGCCATCGCGACCTTACCGGGGCTGGTTAACCTATGCTAAGGGCGCTTTTTCATCGTCGACGACTCAGCGTGTTTGAAGACGACGCCTCGAGAGGAAGGATGATACCATTCTTCACATTTAAGAGGATCAGGCTGCTTATGATTGCCAAGATCTAGCTCTTGGTACTCGCTACCTGACGGGGGTCGTGAACAACTTTTCGAGTAAAGACGGAAATGACGAGGCAAGTAGAAGGTTTTAATCGCCTCTAGATTACCAGCCACTTTAGAATATAATGTTTCCCCCTACAGTTTCCTTTTACATCAAACATTCAACGTTGTTAGACATTAAAAAGGAACATTGTTGTAACCATACTATTAAATAAAAAAATCAGCCTCCTGTTTCCTGTTTATTCCTTCCTGTGCTTCCAAACATTAATTTTTATATTCTCAACAGCTTGGTTACCCATTTAAATCAAATAGACGTCGCCTTTTCAGAAGAAGTTCATAGAATTTTTAAAGTTAATACACATATTGACTCTGAAATGCATTTACATATTTCAAAGAGAATACAAACATTGAAGCTGCTCTCGTTTAAATAGCTTCTGACATCGTAACTGAGAAGGTATGAAAGAGATATTTCGATAGGCATGAATGTGCATACTCGTGTTGAAACTTCATGCAACAAAACACGGTTTGATCTCTCGTCACGTGTTCATTAAAACAAAGTTTGCGTGGGTTTATTGAACATACAGATATGGATGTTTCTAACACATCAAACTTGCGCATTTCTATTTGCATTGAAGCACGGCAACTCTTGAATTAATCCCTCACCCCTGCCATTAGGTTAAAAGCGTATTTGCTTCCCCTTTAAATTACCAACGCTACCCGCGAGTGCGTTCTGGGGAGCGTGTATCTGTGAAACATCTCTCAAAGCTATATTCTATAATGAAAGGAACCCAGTTCTACCCCCACAACACTGATAAAGCACAGACATAAGTGTCTTCAAGGCAATGTACCAGGAAACCAAGTTTCTTTGAAAATCTTGTAGTAGAAACCGCACTGTGACATTAATTCCTCAAGGTTATCAAGGCTAGCTAGACTCTTTAAAAGGGACAATGTTGCAAGAAAAGATGTTTCAGCTTGAGTAGACAGTCAGGAGATGTATCTTTCACGTTTTGCTGCGTGAAGGGAACAAATGATCTCAAAGCAACCTGTGCCCAAAGGACCAGCCAGCAAACTTGCCAAACTCATTTCAGGGAGTAAACCATGAACTACCAATGACGAAGACGTCGACGTCGTTTAAGCAGGCATTCAGGAATGAAGAACTCCCATCGAAGATTGCGTGAATTGCGAAAACGCCAACGATGACTCTATCAATTGGACAGCCATTAAGCGACGCCGTTGCTCCTTAATACCGTCGCAGACACTTAAAAAGTAATTTACCTGCAGGCTTGTAAGAGGGGAAAGGAACGTGGACCAGCTGAAAGCCAGATCCCGGCGTTCAGCGTTAATTGGAAACGCTGAAACGTCAACCAGTATCGAGATAGCGAAGAGGCGAAAGAAAACCTGAGTTTGGTTGGGAGCTGATCAAAGGTGCACTGGATCTGCGGGATTTCCAGCGACCCTCGGACCATGTATTTGTTGATCCTCGACTATTATCGAAACTGGAACTCTTACTCCTTCGTGCATCTTCTAATTGTGGCAGCAGAATGATATATTCAGTGTGGCAGAGAGTCAAGATGTTTTACAGGACACATGTTTTCATTTGTACCTTCAATCTTGTAGTTTGGAGGCAGTTTCTGCAACTGTGTTTTTTAGCGGATTCAAAAACCTGCGCCTTGGATATTTTGGGGACTTAATCAATCCCCACGAGATTCAAAATACGATTAGTAGAACAACCGAATTGTAAGTGATGACTGTCAACAAACGTCGACCCTAGCTTGAGAGATGAAAAGGAATTCGACCCTAATATACCTCTAGTAAATTGTAAAATTCCTCTGCTTAAGCCAAAGTTCGAGTCCTACGCCCATTGAATGCTTACAGTCAATGTTCCATGGACTCAGTATTAGTAAACCAGCTCAGGTACTCAGGGATCGTCAGCTCCCATCTTCACGACCTGCTTTTGGGGAATAGTCGGAATAAAACCAACTAATTACTCAAACTTGAGGAGTTTCAAACTTGGGGAGGTTCAAACTTGGGGAGGTTCAAACGTGGGACGCTCAAACTTGAGGAGGTTCAATCTCGGGGAGGTTCAAACTTGGGGACGCTCAAACCTGGGAAGTTTCAAACTTGGGGACGCTCAAACTTGGGAAGGTTCTAACTTGGGGAGGTTCAAACTTGGGGAGGTTCAAACTTGGGGAGGTTCAAACTTGGGGAGGTTCAAACTTGGGGAGGTTCAAACTTGGGGAGGTTCAAACTTGGGGAGGTTCAAACTTGGAGAGGTTCAAACTTGGGGAGGTTCAAATTTGGGGACGCTCAAACTTGGGGAGGTTTAAACTCGGGGAGGTTCAAACTTGGGGATGCTCAAACTTGGGAAGGTTCAAGCTTGGGGAGGTTTAAACTTGGGGACGCTCAAACTTGGGGAGGTTTAAACTTGGGGACGCTCAAACTTGGGGAGGTTCAAACTTGGGGACGCTCAAACTTGGGGAGGTTCAAGCTCGGAGAGGTTCAAACTTGGAGAGGTTCAAACTTGGGGAGGTTCAAACTTGGGGACGCTCAAACTTGGGAAGGTTCTAACTTGGGGAGGTTCAAACTTGGGACGCTCAAACTTGGGAAGTTTCAAACTTGGGTACGCTTAAACTTGGGAAGGTTCAAACTTGGAGAGGTTCAAACTTGGGGAGGTTCAAATTTGGGGACGCTCAAACTTGGGGAGGTTTAAACTCGGGGAGGTTCAAACTTGGGGATGCTCAAACTTGGGAAGGTTCAAGCTTGGGGAGGTTTAAACTTGGGGACGCTCAAACTTGGGGAGGTTTAAACTTGGGGACGCTCAAACTTGGGGAGGTTCAAACTTGGGGACGCTCAAACTTGGGGAGGTTCAATCTTGGGGACGCTCAAACTTGGGGAGGTTCAAGCTCGGAGAGGTTCAAACTTGGGGAGGTTCAAGTTCGGAGAGGTTCAAACTTGGGGATGCTCAAACTTGGGGAGGTTCAAGCTCGGAGAGGTTCAAACTTGAGAATGTTCAAACTTGGAGAGGTTCAAACTTGGATAGGTTCAAACTTGGAGAGGTTCAAACTGGAGAAGGTTTAAACTGTAAAGATTGAACTATGAAAGAGCGTAAATTGAAAATGTTCAAACTTGACAAGGTTCTGGTGAATGATCGCCCATGAAACAAACCCCAAGGAAGCAGAGCAATTGTTATCAGATCAAGTCGTGCAAATATGCATCCGGTTGCAGAGGAGGAATTATTTTCCCTGACGAAAATCTTGCGTTCGTTCTTCTTCGATTTTCCAGAACCCGATTCCTCCTCACCAAGGAAAACGGGGGCTGAGTTTCTTTCCCCTCAACGATCCTTTGTCCACGCACAAAGGGGTAGATTAGGCGTGGATACTCGGCCTAGCAGCGTGCACAGTATCGCGCATCTAAGCGAGCATATGTGTTCGTGCTAGATACGCAGTAATGGCGACTAAACGCGGCTGAATGTGTACCTGGATGCATACGTCCGCCCGACGAGCCATTGTCTCAGATCATGCACACCGTCAACGGTGCAGAGATTAGCGTGAATGCGCCACGTCAAATCGACGACGTCTCTCCTGCACGCTCGCCATGTATGCGGATTTAATTTGCAACGATTAACGCCAGGGGAAACGGTAGGGTTACGGTTGGCGAGATAAAGCGTGGAGGAGCAGTTCCCGTGGAACAGATTCGTTGGTAAGATGTCAGTGTACTTGAATAGAACTGACGTTCTGGAAAGCAAAAGATCCAAAGCGAAACACCAGCTGGGACTAATTAATAATTAGGGCTTGAAATCAGTTGAGAAGAAAGTGCATTCTGCATGAATTTTGCTCTGAAGTGTGAGCAAAGTTCAAGTGTTATCGCTTATGATAAGGAAGTGCAAGATAAGTGTTGATTTGGATATGATAACTTGCCATCGGATATTTAAAATATTGTGAAATTAGAGCTCTGAAGAGTGGCTGCTTGTGCTTGAAAGAAATGAGAAGAGAAGGCTGTGATTTTCGATCGAGGATTTGTGAAATCATGCACACTTTTTTCTGCAAAGTGGAATTACACATGAGAAGGCCAGGTTATGGATGAAATATTTTATACAACAGTATGCGATTTGCATAGAGTGAATAATGTAGCGAAACCATCTTCAACATGCACCTGAATGCATTACTACAACCGAAGCCATTATTGTTTCAGGACACGCACACGGGTGGTAGGACTGAGATTAGCGTCATCAAAGTACCCACATTCGACACTGTGTACGCTGGCGACGCCCCATTAAGCGGATTAATTTGATAAACAAATGTATGATGAAATTACAGAGAAGCTCGATATGTTCCATTCATCGATACAGTCTGTTATAATTCACGGGGAGTGCTACAGTGTTTCCTAAAGAAAGGAAGTTAATAAAGCTTCATTGCAGAAAACTAAACACAAACTCCAGTGTTAATATAAGCTACCAAGTATAATATTTCTCTTATATAAAATTACTTTCTGAAAAAGCAACAAGCTAAAAGCTACCTATATTACACTTCTTCTTTCTAATTGAAAATTAAAATATTCTGAAGCTATTGTGTAACTTTGTGTGTGTTCTTTTTGATATCTTTGAACCATCGCATTATGATTTTCTATTTTCTGGATAAAATGACAAAACAGTGTTTTTCAAATAGAAGCTAATGCGTTTATGACAGGCTGAATTGGTGCTCACTCGAAGCCGCATCGCGATGCGCTTACGTAGGCTATTACTTTCAGACAAGCGTATCGACGACGCTACAGAAATTACCAGCGAGGAAGGTTGTCAAAGCACCGTGTGCTTTGCTATCAAGCGACTTAACAGGTTAATTAAACGACTTCTTGATCGGCTATGGAAGCACGTCGTTTCCCATTCGCGCCACGACGCGAGAAAAGCATCGACAGTGCAGTTAAATTGAAAATGAATACAAAGCTCGTGAGAAATATTGATCACTATCATTTTTCCTTGCTTTGTGAAGCAACGAACGATATTATTTTCCAATATTTTCAAAGCCAACGTCGATTTAAATTAAATTACATAAATTTATCTTAAATTATTAATTTAATTACTTATTCTCGATTAAATATATTTATACTATTTAAAATTATAGAATAAATAAATTTAATCTAATACAAAATTAGACAAATTTAAACCATTTTCGTACTACAAGTACTTATATCAGAAATTGAAGTGAAGCTACGAGCAAAGTATTCACGACAAAAACGCGAGTAGGTATTTCTAGAAAGTGAATATCACATAGAAATGTATTACTTGCCACAAATTGTCTACTTATAGTATAATGAAGCATCTTACTTCATAGAACTCATCTAGCTATCTCTTTATTAAATTTTTTATTAGACTAGAGGGAATAAAATATTCTGTTTCTGGTGACCCGCTTTATATATAATCTATGAAGATCGTTATTTTCATTATTTAATTTCTAAAACCTTGTAGCTCGATATAAATTCCTGTAGCATTTAAAAATCATCTTATCTAGCTTACCACCCGAATTTGTTTCTCATCATCTTTCAATCTTTAATGTCTCTCAAAGGACAAGATGGCTCGACTTGACGACAAAAAACTCGGCATACCGAAGGAGTGAAACTCACCTTCGTGTCGTGGGAACGTCGCCGGTTCACAGCTTCCGATTCATCTAGATGATCGACTTCCGTTCGCTATTCATCAGCTCTCGTTTTCTATACCAGAAGGCAATCTCTCATGGAGTCGTCGGGTTCAAGCGAATAACCGTGAAAGTTTCGGGAATCGAGCTGGAAAAACTGTTACTCGCGTCGACACTCACGCCTCGGTGACTCTGAAAGTAAAAGAACACACCATTGTAAGCGAAACTTGTAACACAATCCGAGTCACGAAATCCTTCCTAGCACGCATCTGATCTACGCTTTAAAATGGCGTCGTTTGTAGCAACAATTAAAAGTTTCACTATAACCGCGGCTGTGAAACAGCTGCTAAAATAAAGCGAACAATTGAAAACGTAATTAATAAATGTTTTAAGTAATTCGAGGTCCTTCAACAAAAGGATCTAACGAGAAAGTCACATCCCATTTGCAGAGCACCATCAAATAAATTGCGTTCTGCTTTCATCGAAGGCTGACTAGTAGTATTGGTCTTTGAGTGGTCAGACGGCCTGCTTCGCAAAGTTCCCTCGCAGGGAAAACTGTATTTTGAAAACACTCGAGACTCTGTGAAATGGCGGTTTGCTGCCAAAGGAAAAAAGGGAAGCTTGAAATGAAAGTACGAGTTATGGAAAAGCAGAGAGATATACGTAGCTGAATATTCTGAATATCGTTGTTTTATAAGAACTTCGCAACAGTCGTGTTAATAACGCTGTTCGCGGATGTTAGCAGAGAGCCAAGGTGAAATATAACAAATGAAAGAGGCGAGGACAATTATGAGAGCATTAGCGATTCTTTTCTCGCTGCAAAGAACACTTTATGCTGGTAATTTCGCAAAGTAGTTGTGCGCAATGAACGTCACGGCTCAAAGACACCTTTGTTTCCTTGTATTTCATTTCAGAACAGACTATATTAAAGTCGTTGATGAAGACGAAGTATGGAGGTTGAAATACCATGGAGGTGTAGTAAAAGCAGAGTGTTGTGGCGTAATTCGTGAAAATATGAAAACACGTTTCGGTCATATTGGTTCGGTGGCGGACGAAATATTCCAAATTTCCAAATCCCATTCACACCATTTTGCCGCGTTGACTTGCGGTTAATTGGACAGCTATTTTCCCGGTTCTATGAGCACTATGTATCTAATATTTTAAATTGCTCCGGGTTTTATAATAAATCTGTGACCCTCATATGCATAAGTTTAGTATTTAAGTTAAATACGTACATCAAGCTATAACAATTAAACTCTCTTTCCTCGACCACCACTCTAAGGAAAAAGCTCGAATCATGAATAATAGAATCTAGAAGGTAAAGGAAGGGAAATGTTCGTGGCGAAGAGAGAATTTAAATTTTTCTCCACCGAGCTGCCAGCAATGCCAACTGACAAAGAAGATAAAGAAATCTTGAATGAAACACGAGGTTGAAAATTGAAAAGATAATTGGGGCTGCGTTAGCCTACGATCTGCGATAAAATGGCGACGTTGCAGCTGACTGCACAGATAAAGCAACGATTCTATTAAGGGTGGCTCAATAGTTCTGACGTGCTGTAATGCCTTCTATTTCAATATTAATTTCAGCATCGTCGGCTGAGCGTATTTGGTACAACCACATAATTGAGTCGACTGCGTACTATCGGCCTCTTCTTTTCCACCCCACTTTGGAGAATTTTCCTTATTATTTGCTGTTTGCTCGAACAGGGACGATAATGATGTATTTAATTAAACGAGTTCTCTGGGGGGAAAAGTAAGAGGATTATTCCGCGGGAGCACTCAGATGTTTTCTTATAAATGAAACGAGTTCTTGGATCCTCTGAATAATGCCACTGAAGATGTAAAGAAAGCACAGGAAAAGGAACGCGTTGGAACACGGAGCAAACACGAGACTTGTAATCATGCTATTACTTATAGCACTGTGACTGGTTTGAGAAAAAAGCCGGGAGAGAATATACTAGTGGCGATGAATTTTCTTAAGTAAGGGTGGAAACGGGAAGGTTAATTAAACGGAATTAAAAACGATAGGCACGGTACTTTAGATATTCTACTGATAATGTCACAACCACGTGTGCGACATGTTCCAGTCAAAAATTGAAAACAGAATTAATTAGAATACAATTTTATACAAATTTTAAAATTGCTTATTTCTTATTTCTCGAGAAACTTAAGTCTAGGAAATCGCGACCGTATAAACACAGCTACAATTTATAATAAATGTTAGTAGTAATATTAGAAACTATATGAATTACAATAGAAAAATTCAATAGAGGAGATTCGACATTATTAACTGGTGAAGGTACTCTTCCTCTTATATCAATTATATTTAATATCTGTTTTTTCATTTATACAAGTTTTGTGCAAATTGGACAGGAATGAACAACTACTTAAAGTTTTCTTGTGTTTTTGATAAATATTATCAACGTTATTCCAAAAATATACATTTTGTAATGTTATCTTCAATTTCTCGAGAATTCTCAAGAAGTATCTCATTTCTGATTTCTCGAGAAAGAAAAATATATACAGAAATCAGGAACACTACCTACAATGATGATTTAAACCAAGAATACCAACTCTCGAGAATTTCTTTTTCGAGATTAACTCAAGTGATGATTACACGTTTACATCAATCAATCGCTCGAACAACATCGACTAATTACCGAATTAGCATCTCCAGCAAACAAGTATCGCAGCACTTATTAATTCGATCTAGATGTTATCTGTTCGTTATACCACTCCTCTGATAATTCACGAGTTGTTCAGTCCCACGATCATTCCAACTATTCCCAGATTAATTACAACTCATTGCACGTAACAATTTACACGTTCGTGTAATTCCTTGAATATTTCCTCGCTCGTTTCTCCGCCCCGTCATTTTCATCATTGTTCCCTTTACGCGGAGTAGCGCGAAAGGAAACCAGGCATCTGGAGCACGAAAGGGGGATGTTTAAATAGATGCGACATCGAGCGGCACCGCGGACGTAAAACGGTTGCTCAAAGACGCGACGAGCACCGGCAAAGAGGAAGGAGAGTAGGTTGTGTAGTGGCAGACATTGTGACTGCGTCAGCGACAGTAGAAACAGCGGTAACGTAGCTGACGCTGACCGTACGACACACAATAAAATCCCGCTGCCAGAAGCTTTAGCGGCGCCGACGTTTTGTGACGGCGGCTTCAGCGGCTTCAGCTCTCCTCTGTCGTACGTGCTTGCTCGCGTATCGGGCGGGGAAATGTTTTCACGGGAAGCAAGCAACGCGATTATGCCAGTCCACGTTCATGTTTCCTTAGCAGGAAGGTTGCTTCGGGAGGAGTACTTTGGATGATGTTATTCGTGCCTCGCGAAGGTTTGTTAATCGCGCAATTTTGGAGAAGTCTGAACTGATGGATTAAAGGCACTCCCCGGTAAAATCGCGCAAAAACATAGGTGACTTTTATGATTTTTTCTAGAAAAAAGTATACAGTCACTGGGTCTAAAACTTTTTGCACTTTATTCTGCTACAAATGCAGAGTATAAAACAATTTTTTTATTTCATTTTTGCCAACCCCTGCCACTGATATGCATCGCGTGCTGCATCGTTGTAAAAAAAGCTGGCCTGCACTATCGCCATGATAACTTCAGACAGAATCATCCAAAATAAAAAATCCAAAGATATTCCTTAATTATATATGTGTGGTTATCGCGCTACCCTCAAGCAGTGTTAAGAAACAACTGTGCGACGATTGCCATATTTTTAAATGATAGGGTCCCGAAACATGGGTTTCTTCGCACAAAAATGTTTCGTAAAAAAAAATGGAGTGTATGAAAATTCGCAATAGAGGGTAGCGCGGAAGCCAGTGTAATTACGAGTAGAATCCCGTTTGAATTTTTAGATTCGGTCAAGAATTGCAATTTTTATCGTGGCGATAGTGCGTGATAAAATTGTTTCGAGAAAAACGTACTTAAAGTTTGACGCCGAGCGTGTTCGTCTAGTGACGGGGACTTTCCCTTGAGCGCCTTATTTTCTATGCGTTTATTCGATTGAAACAAAAATTAATTCTTTTCTTAGATCAAGAAATGTATTATTAATTAAAAGAAAAATCATATTTCTGTCTATTATACCTGCGTCATAATCCATCTTTAAAAAATACCTATTTTTAAAATACCTATTGTAAAATCTGTAGGGCGAGGATTTTCGTTCTAAAATTTTACCTGGTCATTCTTGAGATGTGGGATGAAAATATGCCAAAAAAATTATTTGGTGTTTTGACCGGACAGTGCCCTTAAGATGTTTCTATTTTTTATTCGGTAAGATTCATTGGCTCGTGTCTCAGCGGGAAGGATTGTATAGAAATGATTGAGTTAATGGATTACAAATCACTTTGGTGAAGCAATTTCTGGCGAGGAAATAATTGACCATGCTTGAAGCCATCTTATGCACCGAATTTAATGGAACGTGCAGTTTTAGATGGGTTTGGAACTGGCAACATACTTCTGGACAGCCTATTCAATAACGTCCAATGCAGCTTACTTGCAACGACTGAAAGAAGATTCTGCCGTTTCGTAAAATATACAAAAGCGGACTCAGAGGAACCTTTGTCTGAGGTACTGGGGAGGCTGAGAATAATGCGAAGCAACTTTTATGGCAGCTGTAAGAAGAAGGGTTCATCCTTCTAACATGATGCCTCTTCGCGGGATATTTCCTGGAGATTTTACAAAGTCAGGAATGAAAGATGGCCGCGGACAAAAGAACGACGGTGTAACACGAATCTGACGGTTCGTTGGTAAACCTGCTATTCGTCTAACGCGTGATTAATTCGCTGCGATAGAGGGGAGGGTGGAAAGAGTGAGAGAGATGGAACGCCATCCATCAACAACAGCGAGTATGCGTCAAGCTGGCTTCCTCAAATATTAACACAATGGGAACATGGAGCGTTCGGTGGTAACAAGCTCCGTGCTTTACAGCCCGTGAACCGGAAGGGCGAAGGACAAGGCGGGAAGGAAGTTGACTTCCACTGGAACAGACACATGACCGAATAGTTTCGTCAAGTTCGACAGGGCCACGACGTGCTCGCATTTCCATTCACTAATCGTCAGTGTTATATCGTAAATTGTAGCAGATTTAAAGTAATAACATCGCTGGAAGCACTTCTCAGTATTTCCTGACTTTGTAAAATTGAGGGGCTCAGTGGAAGCAGACAGACACTATGAATTTGCTGGAAAATAAGTTTTAGGAAAAATAATTAATTAGTACTGAATAAAGTGTAATTATTTTAACTGGTAATTGAATTGGATGGTAAATAGCAACTGCCATCAAATCTTGGCTCCAAAATTAGTGTTCTTTGGCACCTTTTATTATATCTTACTTTTAATAAACCACTGATTCGTCAGATCCTGTTATTTTGATATTTTGAATGTGGTTTGGAATATTATATTGATTCTTATGTTTGGTAAATAACAAATAAATGCATAACGCTAATTGTTAATCAGAGTATAAGTGGATCTTAGTATTAGTATTATACATTTCCATAGAAAATGGAACAAGTGAAACTTGGATAGAAATATCTTTCGTCACTAGAGGGTTTTCAATATATACTTTTTATTTTGAAAAATGTTGTTTATTAATTTCTAACATATACAGACTTTACTTTCTTGGCTCGAGTATAGTAGCGGCCATGATATAGTGTATTCCAATCTCTTACAATAGGGAGGTCGTAATTATCATAATAAATATCATACTTGCATAAACTTCCGCAGTCTACTTATTATGTTGAATGAGAACTGTACAATAAATTCTTATTTAATCTAACTCTTTAGCAATATGTTCCAGTTATCACCCCCCATCACACCTCAATTATCGAACGAATGAACCATATGTATAGAGAATGGTGAGGGCCTCTTTTCCACTATACATATATTTGTTTGGTTTCAATATTCAATTCAAATCAAGGAATTTTAATGTGCTTCTGTTCAGGAAAGGGTAGGTACATGCCACAGTGCTACAAGTTGGTGAAATGGACGCTAGATTGCAGGAGCTACTTGATGGTACAAAAAACAGAAAATCTATATCAATGTGGCAATGTGGTACATCCCCCTTTTCTACCGAGTCCCTTAATTACTAAAAAATTAATCGAATTTGTATAAAACTACCATGAAAATATATGAAGATTACATGAATATCTAGCAGATTGCAATGAACATCAAAACCTGTGGTGTGTTAGTTACAATAACTGCACCGCGAAATAAACCAGACATTTTCTCCTGATTCTCCCAGTCACTTCAAATTCCTGCTGAAAAATTGTTGCGTCCACAGTCGCCGGTTTAAATTCTAATCCAAACCACTGGCTCGAAATTTCCGCTCGTCGGAGGGAGATGTTGCGCAACACAGGGGGAAGTTCGACAGCTGCAGCGAAAGTACTTTAACTCAAGAGACTCGTGTTTGCTCGTAAGCTTCGGCAAGACCGTTTGCGGTCGGCCACAACAGGAACGACGAAAGCTCGCGGTGCTCCGAAGCTGCTTTCGAAAATAAGAAGGAACAAAGTGTTCCCAGCCGGGAGTCTTTGCCAAGATTCACCTGGACAGTCCAAAAACGGCCGCAATCTCGTTGGTAACGCAGCATCGAGCCTGATACTTTGCGAAATGCGTCCTACGATGGAGATTACACCGCTGCGAGCGAACGAATCTCTGGGAACGATTATTGAGTGGAAATCAAAGTTCGCCGTAAAGATTAACTTTACGAGCTTGCAGTTTACTTTGCCGCGGGAACTTCGACAAAATTCAGACCCCGGAAGTTCTTACTTCGTTCGCAATCGGCGAGATAACGCCGCGGTGTAATGTGGCGGCACAGTCCCCGAAGATACACGCGCAACAATTTCCACGGGTGCTACGTCACCCCGGGCTCGGCATCTCGAGAACTCTCATCAACAGAGAAATTACAACTACTTAGTAGTTACCAGCGTCGAGTAGTTTCTGGTACTTAGCAGTTGCAGTGACTAAATTAGACGTCACTAGCCTGCCACCGTGCCAGACACCTCGAATCGACACCTCTGGTGTGGAAGATGATTAGGTAAACAAATTGAATCTAGGAAGAGTAGAGAAGAATGGTGAGGTAACTTGATGTAACTAAATCTTTGGATACTGCGTTCCGAACGGCCCCAGTGGCCGGTCGACACGAGGTTTGAGAGGAGTAGATGTACCATTTGTGGCCACTGTCTTATTTATTGCTATATATTAAGTATTCTTAGGTTACTTTCATTGCAATGAATAAAGCTGTCTAAGGGTGGGCTATGTTGGCACCATTTCTACTACTTTCTACAGTTTTGTTGATCTGTTTTATTTAAGAATCATACGTGAATGTGTAAATCTTTGATAACTTTCCATATCCTTGCAAACGGTGCTTAGCATACGGCTGGTAAGGAAACAATTAGTTATTGTATTTAACAAGAGCATGGATGAAGTTTTATACATATTTATATTAAGAAACAAATATTTTTGAGATTTAAAAAAGAATTTCAACGATATAACCTAAACTCTACTGGAATTAGGTCCTTGGTACAACCATTTTTGGTCAGTAGGCATTCTCATTAGCAACTGATTGTACAATACCTAATTATTGTAAAATTATTATACAATAGTATTGACAATGATGTTAGCGAAAAAATTCTTCTAAAGTTTAATTTAATTTTCTCTGAAAAGTAGACTCATTACTTTTAACGTTCATTGATAATAATGGGACGTAGAAAGAGAAATTCTACAAAAACAATTTCAACGACGAAAAGTGTTAAAATGAAGAGACAACGATCAAAAGGAACATTCTTCGCCAACTACTCTGAAGACGACGTCAAAAACGCATTGCAAGAAAAAGCAAAACCTATCGCTACCAAAAGAATAAGTAAAAAGGATATTGGCAGTTAATATTATTTTTTTTGCAGCAAGTATTGTATTATTTGTTCAGTAATGAACATTTGTAATGAATTAAATGCTACAATTCTTATACTGTGGGTCTTTCGTATTACCAATTCTATAAGTGGCCACAAATGGAAAGCCGGCTGGCCAAAAATGGTACTCTAGTGGCCACAAATGGTGGAAAACAGTCTGGCACGATAATATAATGATATTTTAAATAATTATATTTAAAACATTGTTCAACTTAGAATATTTTAATTATCTATATATTTTGGATTACAGTTATATATTGTTTACGTATTCTTTTTTAAGTTATGTATCAGTGAATGGTACGGAAATCCTTAAAGTGGCCACAAATGGTACATCTACCCTACGTGGGGAAGGGCTGTGTATTCTACTGAAAGTATTTATTAATATCTCGAAAAGGATAAGTACCTGAAGCTACAATTTTAGATTCAGGGTCCACACACCCTCCCCTCGAACCTCGTGTTGATCGGCCACTGGGGCCATTCGGAACTACTTACAGCGCTGTCTTCTTCAGAAATAGACAAGCTTGGAAGAATAGAATAATCCTAATATCAACAAGAAGAAAGCTACTTTACTTAAATGTCAGTTGGCTCTCTATCTTTCTAGCTGCTGAATTAAATTGTAATTCAGTTGTTTGTGTGCCCAAACCAGGGTTTGAAAACAGTTATGACATCGATTTCGGTTCTGGAAACGGTTATGAAGGACCGATATTCTGAATAACTGTTATAAGAAACCGAGATTTCTGACTCTATCGGTTTCGGTTCTAATATCGGTTCTGATATTGGATCCATATCAGTTCTATTTCAGTTCTATTATAATTGTAATACGTAACCGGTATAGAACTGAAATAAAACCGAAATAGAACCGAAATAGAACCGAAATAGAACCGATATCAGAACCAGTAGTAGAATCGTAACTAAAGCCGATATTAATCAGAACCGTTATTCCAATAACAGTTATAACACTATTTCGGTTCTCGCAATTATTTCCGTAAGAACCGATATATGTATAACGGTTCGAAACAGTTATTTCTGGAACCTTATCAACCCCTGAACCAAACCATCAGCGAAACCAGGTGCCTACAGCTCAAACTTCCACTCGAAAGTACTCACCACCTCCAACCACAAGAAACATGACCATTAAATGTCCCTATCTATCAATAACGCAAAGATAGCCCTCGAACTTCATCAATCATCATAGCCACAGCGACTATCCGCGAGACAGGCCACAAAAATCTTTAACAAGTGACCAATCTTCTTCAGAAAATGAGCTTCCCTTGCACAGTGAACGCCTGGAAGTCAACGAAGCCCCGAAACCAAGCGACTCGAAGATCCAGTCGAAGCGAGCTTAAGATTCAGGATGTTCGAGAATTATTTCCCAACAAAGGGGTGTCCTGGTGGACGTTGAGAAGACGCGTGGTGGTGACGAATGAAGCGAGCTCGGTGTTCCTTTTTCATCAGCAGGACGTCTAGCCGTCGTTATCGCGGCCCCGACAATGTAGATTCGGCATTGTGTCCACTTGAAAAATGCTTGCCCGGCCGCGTCTCTTTCACCGGCGCGCTTCCCGCCCTATTTTCAGCCTGACCCTCCGCGCTTTTACGACGTCCCGTTCCGGCGCCGTTTCCCGGCCCGCTTTCAGCTTTCAAGCAGAGTTGCTTGATCGTCCCCGGCACCCGGAAACGGCGCTTTTGTCCACGCGTTACCGGTTACATCGAGCCAACTCGATCGATTAGGGGCGGCCCGGGGTGGTTCTTGGGCAGGTGGCGTCGTTTTTCACGGCGCCCCACACCTCCGAGGACGTGGCACTCTTCTCGCCTGCTGAGGCAAGCTCGGAGCTGGTCCAAGCTGTTCCATGGATCGATACGTGACACGCAGATCGATATCGACGACTGCACCTGCGAGTCCGCGAGGGGATATCGAGCGAAAGAAGACGAATGATGCTGAGGATCCTTGGAGCATGCTCGTGGATTGATTTTTGGCAGTTTTCGGGGGATTCATGTGCAGATGGGATTAACAGATGCAAGAGAAGGTGATGTGCGAGTGAAGGAATTGAGGGGCAGAGCGATTGATGCTGTTGGTTATAAGTTTGAGATGTGTTTTGAAAGCGGAGATAATAATCGAGAGTGGACATTTTGAGAAGTTTAGTAGTGGAAGTGCTGCTGAGGAGCTGCGTGAGCAAGGATGTGATTGGAGTAAGTTGTAGGATAATCAGAACTTTGAAAATCTTAAATGGAATCTGACAGAAGTACACTACTGGTCGAAATTAAGGGATGACTATAATTTTCCGAACATTTTGAGCATTTTCAAATGTCTGTATCTCCGGGAAAAATGGTCACAGAAATATTTAAAGAAGCATTCTATCGCTTGAAGTTTCTAGTTTCTGAATTAAAGACTTAAAATTATTTTTCATCAAGATGAAGCGTAGAAAACGAAGTTTCAAAATTTTCTGCCTTATTTGAACATATATACGGGCCAAAAAGAATTTTCAGGTAAATCCAAAGACGGACTCTTGTAGACTAAATATTTTTCTTTATTTCCCTTGTTTTTGGTTCTGTTTCATGGTTTTTTATCAAAGCAGAAAAGATACTTTTAGAGAATTTTTCGTGAGTGTTTTGGAAAGCTAAGAAATTTTCCTTTCAGAGCCTATATTTGTCAATTTAAGTTGACACTTGAAAATGATCGAAATTTTCGGAAAATTATAGTCGATCCTTCAATTTTGGCCAGCAATGAGTAATAAAATTTAGGAAACTGTCAGGTGTGTGTCCATTGGACGATGGAAGCTTTTAAATCGGAAGGAACAGAACATTTCCATCCGACGGGGACAAAGATTCCAAAACCTCCACCTCGTGCAGGCATTCAAGGCACGTGTTCCAGCCCGACGACGGCGTTACAATTACAACGTTGTAAAGTAACTCGAAACGGTGTCCGTGAATGGAAAAGCGGGCAGAAAATGTGGAGGAGAGAGCGACGAAACCGTAGTGAGAATTTTCCAGCTTGTAGGCGTCAACAGTAGAGACTTCCCGCTTTAAAAAGTGTCCCTTCATTTGCTTTACAACCGGAGTCTCTTTGCTTACTTATTGTTAGTCGTCACGCGAGGCGCCAACACCCGCGCGATAATTCCTGACTATTTAACCCTTCTGCGCTGTCGCGTTTATTTGACGAATTATTTTCATTTACTCATGCAGGCATTCGGGCAGAATTTCGTGAGAGATGAAGACCCACTTAAAGGACAAATTCGCACTGTTTATTCAGAACGAAAAATAATACGTTGAATTAAGATAAAGGTGTTGTACAGGAATTTAGCCAGGAAATCGTGAAAAATATATAGAAGTTAAATTTTAACTATAATGCTTGACAGTAATTTATTCAAATCACTTTCTTGTCACGCATTGTAAAAAGATGAGCTCAGAAAAGCAGTCAAATTAAACTCACAATTCATCAACATATTCTTCATTAATTTCTTCACCCAGAATTAAATAAAAACAATTATAAATCACATAGATTTGAAGGGAATAGTATAAACCTTCGCAACGTTCAACTACCTCGATTTATCTTGCATCCTTGGAGCAATAATAAGGGCAGCTTTCAGAGCCCCAGCTACCGCTGTTGCACAAATATTCGAGGCACGCGTCCGTTTCAGACCGCCATCCCGTAATTACAGGGTCGTAAAACAAGTAGCCGGTGGGAGTCGCGCGGGGGAAAGAAAGGGGAAAAGTGGCGAAGAGAGGATCCACAAACGGTAGCGAGAATTTTCCGGCATACAGGCGCAACAATGGCGGTCGACATGGAACTAAGTCCCGCTTCCTGCCCTTCAGCTCCCTCTGCTTTTACCATTCCAGTTGCAAGCCCTCCCCTATTTTTTCAGACGCACACCGAGCCCTCGGCTCGCGCCCCAGTAACTCGAACTATGTAATCTGGCTTCTTCCTCGGCGGCCCGCCGGACGAAATTAACCTTCCACCGACTGCTCTCGAGGAACGACGCTGCGGCCCTGGGGAATTCGCGGAGAACCTCGAGAGATTCGAATTACCAGCGATATTTGCGACTGGGTCGGCGTGAAGGCCGCGAGATGCACCCTTTGAGACAGATAGTGTAATTACGACGCCCTCTTTGAGACTGTTCGGAGGAAGATCGTATTGTTCGATCAAAGGATGAGACTTTCCTTGGACTCGCGAAATGGGTCCTGATAGGTGGGAGTTTTGGAAAATATTCGATGGTCTATTCGAGGAGCCATGTTCTACTGATAATAATTTTATTTGGATGTGGAAGGGTGTAGTTGAAGAGTAGTGTAAAAAGTGTATTTTTGGAGAAAATAATATCTATAATTTGAATTTCGACCTTAAAAATTGTTCTAATTAGAAGAGATGATTTCGACGCACGTGTTCAGTCTATTAAATAATTAAATAAAAGCTATTTTGCAATTTTGAGAATTTTTATCAAATTCCAACGCTTGGGTCAATGATTATGACCATTCTCAAGGAAAGTTAGATAAAAGAAAAAATACTGCGTATGCTTTGACAGAAAAAAAATATGCAGCAACCCCTCAATGTGGGGATTAGAAATTATAAGAAATCGTGAGGGAAAGGGTAAATGGGAAAAGTACTGATTTATTGGAGTAAACGCAGAAATGAAATGATAAACAAATTTAAGAAGAAGAAATAAAATTCTGAATTTCAAATTGTGATTAGTAAGGTAAAAAAGAGGTACAAAAGATATTTTATATTTCTACCCCTTGAATAATGGAAATAGTCGCGAGAGATGAGATTTTTGGCAACATATCATGAAACTTGCCTCGTGAGAGTCTAGTTTTATGAAACTAATGACAATATAATTAAATAATTGTCTCATGAGATTAAAGTCTCGTGTGAGACACGATATTTTTTTCTCACCGTACCTTTATAAGCTCGATTTCTGTATCACGCTACGACCATGTTCTTTATTCTTATTTAAACGTAAATAGCGACCATTCGATTGCACGAATCTGTACCCACTTTAAGAAGCAATTGTAAGAATAGCTCGCGTTCCGATTAACGGCGGAGCAACAAATTCGGAGCGAGCTTACTACAGATTAAACCCATAACTCCCGGCGTGTCTCGAGCAGCTGGTTCTTTCCGACGAAATATATCGTAGTCTCCTATTCCGTAGACTCGTCTATGGCCGTTGCTTAAAACAAAACTCTCGAAATTTCAATAAACCCCACTCACTATCGCGCAGGCTGGGTAAAGTACGCCGAACATCCACCAACAAAAATTAAACTCGTGGCATGACTTGAAACTTGCGCGCCACTTACACCCCACGGCCTGCTTAATTACTAGAGCAGAAAGAACTTTCAGCAACGATTCAGTAATCAAAGCGAACTTCTAAAATTATTTTCTCAGCAACGGTATTGATTTTAATAGTTATATTCCTCGTTTGCAGAGTGGCCATTTTATGCATGTTTTGAGAGCTGAACTTAATCACTGTTTATGTTGCATATGCAAGGAAAGATTACTTTTAAAAGTACTTAATCCTTGCTCATCAAGAACAAAATGTCATACGTTATCAGATGCTTGAACACTTTAATTGATAATTTACAGTCCTGTGTCAAGCCACGTTTATTGCTTTATGACATTCTCTCTTTGATGTTTCTTAATGTGCCTGAAAATATGCTTGGAAATGTTCTCCACTCAGCGTTAAGAACGGAATTTGATAAATATCACTTAGCCTATACGAACAGAACAGAAGGATGAAGTTTAAAGTAAAATGTATCTACTGAATCTTCATCAGTGTCGTTTCACTGTCTGTCTTCCACAACACATACTTTTACAAAATACTGTGCTTTAGCCTGCAACATCCTTCTAAATATTTCCTCTCATACATCCCTATCCAATTCACAACCCTTCCTTAATTCCTCAGCATACACGCACACATTCACTAACAATTTATCCTACCCGCCAAAACAACCGAAACCAGAATATCACGAAATCCTTTCGTGCCTACACAACATTTTTCTGCACACACTTGACACAACCAATCCCCCTACTACAGGGTGATTCTCTCGGTGCGCCTGTCAAAGAGATGCCGCTTGGTACCCCGTAGCAAGGTCAACCCCCCGCGGGGCCTCACCAAATTTTATGGCTTTCGACCCTCGAAGGGGTTGGAGTGCCTATTAAGAAGTGAGAAATTTTCGAGTTCCGCATTTCTCATCAGATCTTTGCGAAAACGACGCCAATCGATTCCCCATGTTTCGCCGATGAAACTGACACCTAGGACGACGCAATTCGGACGATAATGAAGGAAATTACATGAAAAATTGATTTGCAAAATTTCAAGCTAACTTCGTTGAAAATAGTCCGATTTGCATGACGTTTGGTATGATTTTAATCGGGAGAACGCTATTAAGCCATTGGTGTCACTTCCATATCGATACGATAAAGAATAAAGAATTTCTTAACACGCTGAAATGAATATTTCACATTTTCACCCTGGACTGCGGGGCGCGAACCTCAATTTGCCGCGGTCAGCCCAGAATTCATACCTGTTTTGGAAATAAAATAATTCTTTATTCTTTATCGTATCTATATGAAAGTGACATCGATGGATTCTTTGTGTTTCTCCGATGAAAACCATACCAAATGTCATGTAAATCGGACTATTTTCAACGAAGTTAGCTTGAAATTATGCAAATCAATTTTTCATGTAATTTCCTTCATTATCGTCCGAATTACGTCGTTCTTGGTATCAGTTTCATCGGCGAAACATAGGGAATCGATTGGCGTCGTTTTCGCAAAGATCTGATGAGAAATGCGGAACTCGAAAATTTCTCACTTCTTAATAGGCATTCCAACCCCTCCGGGGTCGAAAGCCATAAAATTTGGTGAGGCCTCGCGGGGGGTTGACCTCGCCACGGGGTACCAGGAGAGAATCACCCTGTTCCAAGAACCTCGTCTTCTTCCTCTAAACTTCAAATCCGGCTGTGCCCCTTCGGTCAAAAGAGACACAGGCAGCGAGGTGAGTGGGATAAATTCAAGGAACGTAATACTTGCGATCAATGTAAATTTCGTGGAGATGAGATTCGAGGGCGAGGTTGGAGTGAAAAAGAGAAACGAGGGAACTAGGTGGAACAGGATGACAAGCGGCGAGGAAACAGCTCCGGCAGAGGGAAGGGTGAGCGAGGTCCGAATGGAAAGCCAACCCCTCACCCCTGACGAAGACTGGGATTGTCGTACGACGATGAGCTTTCTCATAACGAAGTTTCTTTGCCGACTTGGCACGCGATGCACGTGCGATTCCTTCGTTCCTCCTAGGTCCGCCGGTCCTCCCCGCCCGTTTTCATCCCCCGCCCGCCGCTCGAAGGCTCCGCCAGCCGGCGGTTAATGGATTTAACGGCTGAGCCGAAAGCTGGACGAATCTCTGTTTGCTGGGAGATCTTCAGGGCCGAGGGAAAGCGGCCGTGAAAGATGCCCCGGATATAAGGGGGATTTATGAGGCCAGCTGGGCTACCAGGGTGGCGCGGGGGATGAAAGGCAAAGGCTCGTACGAACGGCTGGTGAAGCGAGTTAATTAAGACTCGGCCGCTACCTCTCACCCACGTCTGCGGAACTTGCTAACTACGTTTCACCCTCAGAGCTGTTTTTTTTTTCGGGTAAGGGGTGGCTCGAGCGTTTGTCGCGGTTTTGGCGTGCAAGCGGCTGAGGGAATGACTTCGATCGCGTCGCCCTTAATACAGTGGAACCTCTGAATATTTACTATTTGGACGTTAAGTTGGCGATGAAGTGGTTACACTCAGACGGGGTGAGAAGGTAACGAGTTTGAATGAAGCTGTGGAATGAAGGGGAGAGTTTTAGGGGTGCTACTTTGGAGGTCCTGGATACGGTGACGAGATATAGACGTGTCGAGTGTGTGGGTTTCTTTACTGAGTGGTGACAGGTGAAGCTTCATTTTAACCTGAAGAATATTTTTGAATGCTACTTCAAAGTGACCCTAATAATGTTATAGGATTAGTTCTGAATGTTATAGGATATATAATTGTTTCACAATTGTGAGATAAAAAATTTAAATAAAAACATTAAACAAATTTAAAAAACCCGACTGCTTAAAGAGCGAACTAAAATGACAAAAACAAGACTTAATTTATTTACACCTTAAGATTTAATTTATTTATACATAGTGTATTATTTATCATAAATAGGACAATAATAAGATGATAATTTAAATTAACTCAATTGGCCTGCAGTCGGAGGCCTTAAATCATTTCATGTAATTACATTCGAAAAAATTACATATTGTCTTAATAAATATTGTGTATCGCTGTTCGCCCTAATTAGATTTGATGGGCTATTAATAATGCTAACAGTATTCCCTACAAGGACAAAGAGAGAAACATATAAGTTACAAAATACAATAAAGTTGAAATGTCACTATATAAGCATGAATTTGCATTGATGTTGTCCACTTCTTTTGTTATTAGCTTGAAGCACTTTCTTAAGTCATTGCGGTACATGCTTGGAGTAGAAGAGCATCAAAAGATTTAAGGCCCCCGAGTGCAGGCAATTGAGTTAATTCAAATTATCATCTTATTATTATCCTATTTATGATAAATAATACACTATGTATAAATAAATTAAATCTTAAGGTGTAAATAAATTAAGTCTTGTTTTTGTCATTTTAGTTCGCTCTTTAAGCAGTCGAGTTTTTTAAATTTTTTAAATTTTTTTATTTGTCTACATATCTATTTTAGAAATGGCGCCACAGGGGGTTAATTATACAGTGGTTTAGAAAAAGTGTCTTTTGTTCTGCCCTGATATTGAGTTTAAAAAGAAAGATACAACGGTTTCCTTGGAATATGTTTCTCCTGGAACCTGTAATTTTGGAGGGGACCTCTGAGAAAAGAATTCAACCACACTTATTAAAATAGCCACTAAGAGAAGGCGATTTGTACGATAAATGTTGATTTTCGGGGTGCACGGATGGTTGTTTTTTTATCTCGGAGAGTAGAGCTTTTACGCTTTATCCTGAGATACACTCCAGAACGGAATATATTTTAAACATGCTATCAAAATTTCAAGTTTATTCGAACCTTGGTTTTTTCGCAATCAGGATAAAACCGCAGGAAAAACGCCTATACATCAGAAAACTGTAACGCCGCCATATAAATGTATATATTATCAACAAAAAAAAGTACAGTTCATAGTCTTGTAATTAATCATCCCCTTGTAATTAATTCGCACAAAAATACTTGATTTTCGAGCGATTTGATTGTCTAGTCCTCTTAAAAAACTAATCTGTCAATTCCTTATAAATGCCGACTAGAAATATGTTACAGTGGCTCAGAATAATGTGAGGCATGTACATCATAAAGCTAGTCTCGATGAAATCCTAACGGCTGACGTTGCCTCGAAATAACCCGAAGTAACGAGGGTTGGTGGTGACGCGTGTGTTGAATATTGACGTGGCTGCGTACGCTGACACGTACTTTATTGCCCCACGGGGCCTGTTTTCTCGTCTCCTAAGCCCTTTATTCCGCGCATAATAACGTCAAAATAATGCTAGCGAAATTTAAAGGATTCTGAGTAAATACATGCCTTCCGAAGATATTCGAGAACTTCCGTGAGTAATTCCTATTGCGCTTCAGGCTTAAGAGGATCTTCAGGAAAAGAGGGAAGTCGTCATTTGTCTTCGAGACATTGGATTTTCATATTGTTAATTTAAATTAGCCCACGACATACATATATACACCTGGAAAATTAATTAAAACTTGAGTGTGTACTCCTGAGACAGGTGTATTAATTACGTTGATTTAATACAAGTTGAAACTCTTATTACTTTTATCACGACACTGTGCGCCTTTGATACCAATTATCATCAGCCGCGAAATATAAAAATTATATGCACTCCGTTGTATCTTACAATTAATCTAAACTTCCGCTGACTCGATCGAACGCGACTTTAATTAACTTGTTCCCTGAAAAATGAATGGCAAGATTCGAAAGCAACGACATTCGCAGTCACGAGCAGAGTTACTTAACTTCGTCGCGAACGACATGCATACTGTAATTCATCAAGCAGAGATGTAAACTCAACGAGCATTTACACGAACGAGCACGCAAAAGACTGGAAAAAATTGAACGATCCACGAGGCTTCTTTCAATTTCCACCCTTCGCTCCCCCGCAGTCACAATCGTGCCAGTAATTAGCCACGTCACATTTAAGGGATGGTTAAAGGGGTGAAGGACCTCCGTGAAACGGCGACCCCACTGTTGGCGAGCACGCGAAATGAAAATCAGGGACGCTCGTTCGAGGGTGCATCTCATTCTATGATCTACGTTCCACGGGCTAATGTGCCCCACCTTGACGCACGAAACTTCCTCTGTCACTGAATAGAAGGTTTTTATATTAGAAAGAATGGGGACTCGAGCCCTCCTAACGATCCGGCGCAATGAATTTCCATGCTGCCTTGCGACCCTCCATTGTAAGCGTGAGGAAGGCGACTATTGCGTGCATGTTGATTCGATCGACATAACAGAATTACAGGGACCGTGGAAAAATCAATAATTGCGAGAAGAAGACTGGCAGAACATAGACATCTTGGAGTTTGGACTAGAAACTCTCGTGAGTGGTAGTTACGATGGCATCAATGTTGAAGTGGGCATTATCAACTTAACAGAGTTCATTGCCTTTGAGTTCTACTTAAGTTTCGAAGCAATACGGTAGCCGAGTACCCTCTTCTTATGTTAATGTGATTATTGCGTGAAACTGTATGCTTGGGGGAGGGATTATTCACATATTTGGTAATAAAGTAGTGATATAGGGAAAGAGAATTCTTTTTTAATGGGGATTTATGAAGATAGACTTTCCATAAATCCATGACTCAAGTTTCTAAAATTAGAACTATTGCCAACTGCCATATGCATTTAGAAAGGGTTACAATGAATGAATTTGGGATTTATTTAGGGGTTTTATTGAAACAAATGAAATAAAATACTTATTACATATGATTTATTAGGCGATAAAGTCTTTTAAACATTGATGGATTTGAAAAATAAAATGATATTTTTGTAAAATATTGCCATTATGAGCTGATGGGCCAGTTTTTCATATTTTGTTTAATTAATTTTTTATGCACAATTGCAGAGCAACATTTTGCATGAAAAATTCATTTATCTTTAGAGTGCCATAAACTGTTTATTTTTTTGAAATTAACAAATTTGACCCGTCAATCCATAACGGCAACATTATTTTACAAAAATATCATTTTATTTTTCCGACCCATCAATGTTTAAAGGAGATATGGACTTTATTGGCTAATAAATCATGTGTAATAAGTATTTTGTTTTATTTGTTTTAATAAAACCCCTAAACAAAATTCCTAAAATCATTCATTTTCGTTGGGGCTAAACCTATGTAACCCCTTAAGTTTAAATAAGTCAGCTCAGACTTCTGCCGCAGCTGCAATGCTGATGAAACGTACAGTTCGTGATTATTCAAATTCTAGTGATCTAACTTTACCCCAGCAGTACAATTGTTCTTTGACTCGTGAACTTTGTTCTCTAAAGATTTATGCACATTCCAACACTCTCCCCTTAGAGAAATGTAAAGTGAATAAAATTCGGATGCACATTTTCCTTCTTATCATTAAAAATATCGTAACAGTCCCTATAAAATATATTATTTTTCTATCTGGGCACACCTTATAATCACAAAGTCACATGGGGTTCACTGCACCCCAACGTCACTTCCGAGTTACCATTTTCATATTTTTGAAATTATGAAATTTGTAGTTTCATGGAAAAAGCGACATTCTTCGTTAAAACTGACCAAACCATTAAATTTCAATATTACGGTCTAAAAATTTACAAAAATATTGGCAAAGAAAAAAATTACCCGGGGTCCGATAGGTGTCCGTGTGACCACTTAGGGTTAATTCCATCCTCATATACCTACTCTTCTACGCAAACAATTTAATCAACACCTCTCTGAACACAGAATCGCTCCCACTAATTATACAGCAATCATCATCGAAGAGGACCCGCACGCGGAAGCAAGCAGCAATTACAGCCGCGTGAAACGCGAAGGAGCAAACGGGCTCAGAAAATTCAGACAGGAAGCCATGGTTACCCAACTGAACGAAACAAAAACGTCACGCAACGGTTACACAATGACAGAACCTGCAGTCTGAAATTGCAGAATCAATTAGAAGCACGGAAGCATCGGTGTCCCAGGCGCCTTCGATATTCAAATCTGGCGGAGGGAAAATGCCGTGGCGGGCGCAGCGATCCCCGAGCGAACTTGTTGCGCAATAAAGGTAATCACACGGATCATTGCACCGAACCAGACACCGGAAACGCCCGCGACGTTGACGCAACGGAGACGGCGGACGAGCCGCAGCATCCTCGCCCGGAGAGATCCGCGATATTAGCCTCGCATCGCGGCGGCTAGCCCCGAACCGGGAAAAGAATCGCCCATTAAAATGCTAATTTTATGGCGCATGCCGGTGCGCTTTATATCTCGCGACCGCGAAAGAAATTGGCTGCAAGCTACGAATGCATCAACGAAGACCCGCGGAGGAGACGTTTCGGGGTAACCGTGAAACGGAGAGGAGCTAATCTCTCCTCTACTCTTTCCTCTCGCTGCGCTATGAGTTACGGCTATATTACGATAGCGGAGCGGCGGATAAAGGGCCTCGGCTGCTCGCGAAAACTCGAGTTACGTGCGGTTTGTTCGTCACACTCCCCCGGAGGGCTCGGGGCAATGTGAAACCGCGCTGCAGTCTCGTTTCGCGCGACTTACGAGTCGCGGGGACTCGCCCCTTGGCGTCAGCCTCTTTGGGGACCGTGGAATTTTGGTAACGCGCATGGTACAGGTTTACCTTGTCTGCGTTTCCGGCTGATTTATGGTGGAGGGTGTGAGGAGAGTTGCAGGTTCGGTGGAACTGTTACTGGAAAAGTTCGAAGACCGGTAAATCTTGGAATTTACCGGCAAATCCTAACACTCACCGCTACGGGGCGGCAGAAGTATCCCACAAAGGCCTGAAGTTCAAATGCTTTATAATTTATAAGATATATCGGACTTCAGGGGTAACGGAACTGTTCGGTGGCTGAGTGGTGTTCGATTTTAGTGGCAACTGGTCTGCTGCATTTGGGGGCGCTAATAGAGGGGAGGAATTTTTTGTTTTCTTGCTTTGATAGGTGTTGACAGTAGGGCTGGGACTATTCGAATAATTTAATATTCGAATATTTTACAAGTATTCGAATGCTACGAATAAACTTCGAATATTTGAGTATTTGAATGTTATTATTCGAATACTATTCGAATATTAATGTATTCGAGTACTATTCGAATATTAATGTATTCGAATACTATTCGAATATTAATGTATTCGAATACTGTTCGAATATTAATGTATTCGAATGTTATTATTCGAATACTATTCGAATATTAATGTATTCGAATGTTATTATTCGAATACTATTCGAATGTTATTATTCGAATACTATTCGAATGTTATTATTCGAATACTATTCGAATATTAATGTATTCGAATGTTATTATTCGAATACTATTCGAATATTAATGTATTCGAATGTTATTATTCGAATACTATTCGAATATTAATGTATTCGAATACTACTCGAATATTGATGTATTAGAATACTGATACATATATTCGAATAGTATGATGTGAAGTGGGTCAAAATTAACTTACAAGATTTCACCCTGACATATGAACCTAAAGAACTTGTTTTATAATTCGCACCATACTGTGAGTGATAATAAATTCCTCGACCTACATGAAGATATATAGCAATAAAGTATAATGATTTATTTATTTTATTTATTTATATCTCGCGATAATGATGCTCCATTTATATGATTTAATCGAATTAATCATCCTAGATTTACATCTTATATAATATGAATAATTCTTTCAAAGGCTAGATTAATATTGGGACAGTAATGTAGAGATAAAAAATTCCAGAGATGATTTGAACTATCAAATATACTCCTCGAATACATCAGTATTCGAATAGTATTCTAATACTTGGATATTCGAATTATATTCGCCAAATAATTGAGCAATTGAAGTATTCGAATATTCCAATACCAAAAAATTCGACAAATAGTCCCAGCCCTAGTTGAGACTGCTTCCGCGAGAATAGCTATTATTCGTTTATTTTTTAATGTTTTTCTATAATAAAATGATTGAAAGTGTCTTCATATATGTACTTTTAAAATAAGCGACTAGTTGTAAACAAATATACAGTGGATATTCCACCCAAATATTCCCGAAAATCGCTTTCTTTTTCGAAAGCTTATGCAATAAAGCATATGCAAAATAATTTTTGCATATCAATATATGTATACATGTCGCTTGAACTTCTGCCAATTTTGTAAAAGTTTGGAAAATGGGTGATTGGAATCTTAATTTGCTAGCACCTGGTGCTTTTGTGATGTCAATTTGGAAAGTTATGGCAATAATTTATTTGTCGTGTATCTGACAATAAGTGATCTGTGGAGACACTCTTGCGAAAATTCCACGACATTGACGAAACTTCGCGTTTACAGAAACCCCAACGTTCCTCGAATGCTTTACCTATTCGCGCCGGGAGTCGCGCTTGCAATTTTCAACTTAGCGGCCGCGGTTCGCCGTGGAAACCGCGTTTCTTCGGTTTAACCGCGACGGAGGGATCATATGAAACCGCGATAATCCTCGGATTTATGCGTGCGCGTACGGGACGACACAGAGCAGAAACTCTAGCCGCCCAGAGACCCGCGAAACTTTGCTTTTATCTTCGCCAAGAACTTCCTAACAGCGCGGGATGAAGATAGCGGGGAGGGTGGAGAGGGGCGATAAATTTCGTCGAAAGAAGCCAGACACGAACCAAAGAACGTAAAACGCGGAAAGATCATCTTATTTCCGCGAAACAACCTAGCTGGATCGGAGATTCCGTCTGCGTTAGGAAGCTTCTTCTCCTTATTCCCGAGAAATATCGCGCTATAAAGGACGCGGAGGCAAGAGCAGCTCTCGTGGCGATACCATCGAAACGTCCTGGCAATTTTTCTGTCAACTATATAAATTTAGCGACTTCCTAGAAATGATATGTGGCGACGTCCATTTGGAGGGGAAATGGAGCTGGTCGATCAGACCGTTGAACCGGGATTCTAGCATGGATTTTATAGAGGCTGAGGAAATGTCCAGCAATTTAAACCATCCAGGTGGTGAATCTTTTTATCTCTGAATCGAATATCCGTGGGATCAGCTGTTGCTGATAAATGATGCTCTGAAATAAAACTTCACCTTTATGACAAATTTGACTACTGTGTCGTCCCACAAGTGTTTATATATAAATCTTTTATGCTTTAATAAACGTCTTATTTCTAAGTACCATCTGCAGCTGAAAAACTCGAAAATCTTATTTTCTTTAGAATATTAAATTTAGAATATTTCTGCAAGTTTTTAGACCTTAGTATTAAAATTAAAAAATTGGGTAAATTTTTTCCACAACTATTTTTCAACTACAAATTTCATCAAATAAAAATTTATATTTATAGAAAAACCTAGTACACCCTATATGACCAATTTATCATTATATTCTTATAATGTGACTGCGAAGGGTTGAGAATCGTGGTACCAAGTCACACTCAATAAAGCAAATTTAATTTAATGAATTGAAGTAAATTAAGTTCATTAATCCGAAGCAAGTATTAGAACTTTCGAAACCTTGCTCAACCCTGGGAACTGCACAGTACCAAAACGAAATCCTACCAAATTGGTCTCACTGGAATTAAATTAAGCGCATAGAGATACTGATCGTAATACAATGTGATCTATAATTCAATTTTAAATCGATCCCAATTTATTCTGCAGCTCCACATTTTAATTAAACCTCTCGTCGTGGCGGTACACTAATTACGCGGCTCGATGCAGGGAACACCGTGTAAGGAGATAGAAGTACCAAGCTTCGCGAGAACCGAACATCGACGACGGAACAAAAGGCGACGAGAATCGCCGCGGTTCTACGCGCCTCTCGGAGAAAATGAAGCAATATGACAACGGAGAGATCGCATTACGGGGTTTCCCCATCGCAAATTTGTTACGGGCGAGTTGATTGTCGGTTCAAGTTAATTATCTTCTGGAGACATCGGATCTTTATGAATGTTTCTTGCCGCTTAGTGCTCTGTAACAATCAGCGGAGGCTGATGGCACTTCATTCTGTCGCAAAAGAGAAATAACCTCGTCCATCGCCAACCACGTCACGTTTTCGAGACACTCTACTAGTTACACGAATCACTGTTAGCAAAGAAAAAGAAGAATCATATTTTCTTAGCTTTCGGGAGACGATACACAACTGCAATATGGCGAATAATGTACATTAGAGTTTATTGGCATCTGATACAGAATGTCATTACTTGCGATTAATAAAATACCCGTGCTTCGCTATGGTAGAATAATTAAAACAAATTACTTTTATATCGGTTTTTTTTTTAAGAAATTTTGTATGTAATTTCTGTAAAGTGACCTTATTTATGTTCGTTCCCACCTACTTTTCAAAAATTAAGACGCCCCAATGCAATGTACACTTAGTACGAAATGTTACAAAAAGATCTATTACCAGATCCACATTTGACCCTTTAAGGGTTGATTAGGGTAAAACTTAGAAATCGGTTTTTAGGCATTTGTGTTGTTAGGCTAAAGCCAAGTATCGATATTCAATTGGGCCGAAGAGATCTTGAGGAATCCGTGGAAACATATTTCGCCCCTTTTTACCCCCTTAGGAATTGATTGGGGCAATATCCTGAAATTTGATATTAGGTATTTGTTAATCTTTGTAAGTGAAAACAAAGTTGATATCTAATCGGGCCTAAGAGATTTCGAGGAATCCAATAAAATACAATTTACTCCTTTTCACCCGCTTGGGGATGGAATTTCCAAAAATCCTTCTTTAGTGAGTGCCTGCATCGCAAAATAATGTGCCTTCCAAATTTCACGTTTCAAGGGTAAATGGTTTGAGCCGGGTATTGATGAGTCAGTCAGTCAATCAGTCAGGACTTCTTCTTTTATATACATAGATATAGATAGCAGATAGATATATTTTTCACTGATAACGTAGATATCAACGCAATTACCGGTTTGCAATCCTTAATCTTTACTATGTACAGTGGCTCACAGCCATAATCGCACACTCTTTAAAATCGGATAACATTTTTAAAATGGATCCAAACGACCTGAGTTTTTTAGAGAAGCTAAAAGGATTAGTTTGCTAAGTGACGTGTTTCGTTGTTTTGAAAAAAATGCAAAAGATCGGAGTAGCAAAAAAAATAGTAAAGATCGTTTTTTCAACTTTCTTTTATGAGGCTGTAATGAAAATTAAAAAACCCTTTTGTAGCTTTAAGTAAGTTGCATCGGTTAACGTTGCTCTGAGCTACAAACGTTTAAAGATCGCAGAATAATGTAGAAAATCGTTGATTTCGTCAATTTCGCGATTTTCTTTTTTCGCCAAACAATTATGCCTGTGAGCCACTGTATGTATAGGGTAGATGTACCGTTTATGGCCATGTGCATAATTATCTTATTTTGAAACTGCTTGCAGATCATTATTATATGAACAATTTTACATCATAAATATTTTGTTTAGTATACCGCCAGAAATATGAAGTTACATTTATTGCTTACATGGAAAAATATTATATTTTTTAAGAAGTGGCCAAAACTGGTACAATAATGGTGCATCTACCCTACCTCTGTTATCTCCATTACCTACACACTTCAGGCCCCTACAAACTTTCCTCGGCTAAGCGAATCCCAATAATTCCATACAAAGAAACGGTTTTACAGAGCTGATGAACCAGTATAGCCAGGCCAAACGGCCATCAACCATAGACCAAAATGGATGAGCATTCGTTTGACGACTGTCGAGCATAATGAACATTTGTACTAAAAGGGTTAACGCAGCCCCCATAGGCCGGCAAATTCCAGGACGCGCCGGATCCTCTTTTATCGCTGAACGATCTCGAACGAGCGAAGCAAATGCCGATTAACTGCGACACGGTCCATTATAATTTTCGCGTAAATTATCGCTATTGATTCGACCGGACCTGTGTCGACCGGCAGACACTAATCGACTGCGTCGAAATAATTTCGGCTGCGTAATTTGGATAAGTCCGCAATTTATGCAATCTGCGTGTAATACACGCGTCCCGTCCAGTGTACGCGGTCATTTGTGTGCATCGTAACGCTAATTACAACCGCCCGCGATACCGACACTTTGCGCCACGCGCGCGCTCGCAAACACCATGCCAGCAACATTAGTCCGTATCGGGGCCATGTATTTATCGCATTTCGTTAATATTAATTTGCGAACGATTCGGGGGCGCGATGAGGTTTAATTGAAAAACCGTGCACACGCGCGTGCTAAACAGATTTAATATTTCCGATTAATTTGGGTGTTCCGGCTTGCGCGAAGGGTATTAACTTTTAAATGATTTTTAAACGCAGCCGGCTTTACTTCCACAGCCGCGAGATGTACGCAACGGGATGAAGTAGGGGAGACCGGGACTGGTAGGCCAGTTTTTCAGTGTTTGATTTTTAATAAATTATGTGGACGAAATGTCATTAAATTGATTAGTGTATTTGATAGGGCATACATTTGGTTATTTGATTAAATTATTAAAGTTGACTCATTGTGAGAACAAATAAGGTATTGTAATTTTCTTCTAACACCTTTCATGCTGGTCAACCAGCCCCGTAATGGACCCAATAATCAGAACCCAATTCCTGATCAGTTTAGGAAAATAAAACCAATAATAGAGCTTATTATGATACAAATTTATTCTAACAAATTACTAAATAATTATAAAGTATTTTGAAATTTATACGCAACATTTGATAGCTCATAGTAAAAGGTGATCGGAAACTGCTCCCTTTACATTTTTCACTTTCAAAGTTAAATTATAAAATAATTATTATTATGTGTGCACTTTTTTTAATACCAAATTAAAGATAAAACATAGATTTACTGAAATAACAAAAAATATTTTAAATTTGGTTAAGTTTTCCCTTTACACGTTTAAAAATCCGCGGTAATTATTCTTTAGTGATCAGGAACTGGGTCCTTGACGGTACAATACAGGGTAGGTCGACTATAGGTAGGTACAATCAGTTAAAAAAATGTTATTAGCAACTTATCTTAGTGGTAATACAATAACACAAGGTCACAAGGGTTGCTTCATTATAAAATATTAATTATCTTTCTTTCATATTTTAATAATAAACTGAAAATGTTTTCAACATAAACATACATTATAATGTATTTATACCATAGTGAAATTTAAACAAAAAATAAAAATCGCATTCTGAATAATAAAATAACAATTTAAACCTTATTAACGTTATTACTCAACCAGCCCCGACCGATCATTTTGATTTAAATAATCTACATAACCTTCAATTATTTATGTATAAACAAAAATACTATGTCAATAGATTCGTCTACTAAACAAACTTTAAAACAATCCCTTAACATTTATTCTATTGTAACTATATGGAGCGCGAAAACATAGAATCTTTAAGAAAAAATACTTACATAGTCAATTTTTCGACAAACGCTGATAATTGAGCCGTTCAGAGGACAAATCGATTAACTCCACTTTTTGAAATATTTTAAATTTAAGTGTCAAAGCACTTGGTTCAGTCATAACTTTTTTTATTTATAATAAATTAAAATATTTCAAAAAGTGGAGTTAATCGATTTGTCCTCTGAACGGCTTAATTGTTAAAAAACGGACATAGTAGAAGTGACTTCTTTCCATAGTAAATCGTTCCGCAGTAGAGCACATGTCGATGCAAAGCTATTAACAATTAGTCAACCTACCCCTTGGGACAAAACCACCCCCCGTCTCCCCTACACTAGATCCTTTCAACCGAGTCGATGAATTTTTCACGAGCTTCAAAGAAAAGGCTGCCCCTATCAATTTTTGAGAAAGAAAGATAAATAACATTGCGACGCAACATGTGCTCCTCATTTTCAGAAAGCTGTAAGCAAACAGTGCGTCCCACGCCGGCTATTTACCAACTCATCGCAGAGAGCTTTAAATTCACGAAACGCTGCTGATTGCATCTCAGCCATCGTGCCGCCAGCAACTTGCCAATAAAATTGGCGGGCCCTCGTGTCGAAATCGATGAATCAAAGGAAGCCCAATAAGCTACATAAAAGAAGGCTATTAGCTGTTCGCGGGCAAACCACCCTCCACCCAGCCGGGTGCACGCGTCGAGATCCAAATCCGGCGAAACGAGCTCGTGAAGCAGCTAACGCGACTTGATATCGACAAGCTTTTATTAATGCCCGGATGTCCCGGGCACGCGGACAAATCGACGTGGGGATATCCGCGAGCGGGCTCGCGGGATCTGGCCGATCGCCAACCTCGATCACGCTCGAGTGGCTTTGCAGCTGCAGAAGGGGCTCCCTTAATGGACTCTTCCTCCTTGTAACCCCGAGCCACGGTCCGCGGAAGGAACGGACAAGGAGGGAGCCGGCGGACGACGCCAGGAAGAGAGCCCCGGCCGATTGAGTGTCCAGGCAAAGATACGTGACCGGTTTTCGAGAGCAGATCAGCTCCAGCGTCGTGGATCACGGTAATTGCGAGGTACCCTCCGCCTTCATTCTACTTCTGTCCGTCCCCCTCTGGGATTCCCTTTATGTAACCGACCCCCCTTAAGAGGTCCTTTCGCTCGTGCCTTCGGATATTCGAAACTGAAAGGGGGTTGACGCTGGAGCAGTGTCTTCGATTCCAATTCATGGGGATGGAGATTGTTCTTGGGGCCCAGGAGTTAGCGAATTTGAAAGTACCAAGGCCACTGTACCGGGTCGTTTCTGTTCTTGGCTCTGACCTTTTTTATGGCCTCGTTTATCGTGTTGAGAATTCTGGTGTCCGCAGAAGGGGAGATTTGAATTCCCCAGAATGCGAGTGACGTCAATAAAGAAGGAATTGGGTGAAGAATGCAGAATGAATGTGAGCTAGATAAAGGTAGAGGAGACCGGGTATGGTTGTCATAACCGCTATACAAAAGAAACTATAAACAATACGAATGTACTAATAATCCATGGTGATGCGTAAACATATCGCCGCATCCTCCTCCATCACACAAGTCGTTGTGGAGTCGCGTGGAGACACGATGTGTCATTGTTTGTTTTTGTGCGTTCGAAGTAAAAAATTTTAAAAAATTAGAACCCTCTTAAAAAAAAAATAAAACGCACAAAAAAGTAAAAAATAATTTTTTCCCTTATTTAATCTACGACTATCATACTTTTTAAGTCGGCGCCTCATCATTTGCACTGTGTAAATCTGGCGCCGACTTAAAAAATATGCTAGTCGTAGATTAAATAAGGGGAAAAAATTATTTTTTACTTTTTAGTGCCTTTTATTTATTTTTTTGAAGTCGGTTTTAATTTTTAAATTTTTATTTTAAAAAACCGCTCCCGGAATTAATGTTATGTGCGGCAAGAGAGCTTGAACAGAGCAATTACACAATAAGAGGGATTGCAAAGGATTATAATGTAAATTACCGCACTCCAGCGCGATATTGTCAGAAGTACAATAAAAAATAATATTACTTTCTTAATTGAATCGACTTCTTATTCATAAACTTAGCTACCCAAATGTGTGACAATCAACTCCAGATACTGCAAATAATGTGAACTATAACGTGAAAATAGTTCCTGCAAATAATGTGAATTAGCTCTTAATTTGGTAGTCAAAATCCACAGGACCAATTTTTTGTATAAAGTCCAACGTACGTGGTTTATATTAATCTAAGTTTGAATGAACTTCCCTGCAGCCATGACCCATAAAAAAATCGAAATAAGAAAATGAGACAACCATACCCTGTCTCCCCTACGCCAGTCCAGCTAGCAGACTTTGCACGAAGCATCCAAAGAAAAGAAGGAAGAAAGATCCTTTTGGAAAATAATATATCAATAATAAATCTCTATAGACTCCATGATTCCAAGGAACATTGTACATTTGGAAAGCCTCCGCGCATTTTCCGCGTACTTTGATATTACTTCCTACGTTAAACAACTCCCCTTCGACGATGCTGCAAAGAAGAAACACGAGACGCTGCGCAGGAGCTCGCTGTTTTCAATACCGTCGATTCGGTGCAGTGGCTGCGGAAGAGAAACAAGGAGTCGGCCAACGAAATAACGAAGGGACGAGCGAGAAAAACAGTACGTTTCGGGGGTGCCAGAAAGGAGCCGCCGGTTGTTTGTCTCAGAGCGGTGAATGCACACAGAGGAAGAAAACGAGGAAAATGGGAGTACAAAGGTCTCTGGATACTGGCAGGAGACGAAGAAAACGTTCGTCTCTGCTCAAGAGCGAGTAAACGTTGACCTTTCGATGGCACACTTTCCCAATGGTGACGGAGGTCTCCCATGAAGACCTCTGGTATCCTCTTCACCGCGTGGCACACATAGTTCGAGGCTCGACCTATCGCGTCCCCCGATATCTAACGAGGAAGCGTCCGCGAAGAAAGTCCCTAGGAATGCCGAGAGACCCGAGACGCCTCCTCGATCGCGCAATTTCTCTTTCGCTTTATTTCGTGACCATCGTCGCCGAGCGTCTCCGGGCCGAGCGTCTTCAAGAGTGATAGAGATATCTCTCTCCCCCGCGCGTCGGACACGCTCGTCGGTAATCTCGATCCCGGGCATCGGCTTCCCGATTCCCTGGTGCTCGATCGACAAGCCATCCGGGCGTTTTTAATTAAGAATCACGAGGACCACGCGCGCACCGCTTCTTAAGCTGGATTCTGTTTCGAGATCCTCTCTTGTTATCCAACGCGGAGCACGCGGAGCACCGCCTCGACAGTCGCGAAAACTGGTAATTTTCACACTCGTGCGGGTAATTAAAGGTCTCGTCGCACGAGTGTTCGTCAAGTGGAACGAAAAAATTAATTGGAAGAGATGAAAACGATACCGCGCTACGGCTCTCGATTTAATTACAGCCACTGCTTTCTTATGGCGACGCCGGCGGCCGGTGAATTTCATGAATAAACGGGCGGAACAATAATCGCTGCGATTTATTCCGCTCTTACTTCACCCGCTCGTGCTTTCCCGGGAGAAGTGAGCCATCGACGTGAGTTTTACCGTTTCGTTAATGGATGGGAAAGAGGACTGTTAGTTGTTCGTTTCTTCATGCGGGGTAATGGGGAGAATCTCCAATGAAATCACTGCACTGCTGCATGGTGGATCCTCGAGATCCGTCATTTAGAGAGTCTCGAGGATGTTATAAGTAAAAGAAGAAATCACTGAGCCATTAATCACGCTCTCCAATGTTGCTACACTCGTAAGTATCACATATGCGTGCCGGAGAGATAACGGTTTGGATGTTTTCTATTCGCACCAGGAACGCATTTAAGTATGCAATTATTATTAAGTATGTAAAAAGAATCTTCTTTGAGATAATAAAGCCTCCCTCGTTTGGCAACCAAGGGGAGCAAGTATTTTGGAATATTGAACCAATAAAAGCTTGAGAAGAAATGCAATCTTATGAATTTATTGGATTCAAAATCATGAGTTGAATGTCAGGTTTCCTAAGGAATGGAAGACTCGATGCATGCAAAGGTTTAGTGAATATTCTGAGATCTCCATGGGGACCTTTCATTGATCCCAGCCTTATGAGATCCTCGCTGCGTTACATCCGCCAATAAAGTAGGCTGCACACTTTGCGAAGTGCATGAATTGATTTCTTTAACCGTTGAAGAGCCTTTGCCAACGCGAATAAAAATTCTACCCTGATTAAGGTAAATGTCCCAATACCTGGACACGTCCCAATACCTGGACACTAGTGCAAATAATGCTGATTATTACGTTTAATATTCGCTTTATCCATAAAAGAATTATTTTATTCAATTACTCAAATATTTAATAAAATATATTCGCATACATATTTTTCTTAGTAAACTTGTGACACTCGTAATAAAAATAAATTTTCTTGAACCCTCTGGTTTACACCATTTTAGTATTGCCGTTAGCTGAATTGCTAAAGAGTCTTTACTTTTTCTTAAGCGAATATTATTAATAATGTTTAGTATATTGGTACAACTAATACATTTTTAGGAAAATGGTACCTTGTATTATTATTTTTTGTTTGAAACATTAAAATTAAAGTTCTTATTAGTTTTTTATTCGCGTGTCTATCTACTGGTACAGTGAAATCCCGGAACGGCTCTAAACCTGACCATGTGTGCAAACTATAAAATAAGTACGAGTTATTGTTGACACAATATTAAAATCATTATTTAACACCTTAGCAATGATTACTTTGTATTCTTGTTATACTGATTTGAATAAATTACTTATACAGAAAAAATATGCCAATAGGAAAAACTATTGTGTTGCTTTTTTTATTTAATTTCCCTAGAAAACATCCAAATTGCAGACGTTTCATCATGTGTCCAGGTAATGGCAGAGTTGGGCAAAATGTAATCTAATTACAAGTAATTGTGTAATTGATTACACATTATTTTCTGTAATCGTTCATTTAGGTAGTTGACAAAACCGAATGGTCAACTACCTATATGAACGATTACAGAAAATAATGCGTAATCAATTACACAATTACAGTTTAATCGTAATTTGCAATTTGTAATTAGATTACATTTTGCCCAACTCTGGGTAATGGGACAGTAAAATCGGGACACCGGGACATACCTGTTAAGCTGTCCAGGTATTGGGCCATTGTAAGAACTATGAGTTTAATAATATTTTACAAAATTATTCAATCCAATAACGTGTTAGTTTTTTTTTATGATAAAGTACACGCTGTGCCCCATGTAATTGCAAAATCGATTTTATATAAATCGACTTGTATAACTGCAAAATTCTCAATCGCGTTTCCGCCGTACCTTAAATGTCCAGGTATTGGGACATTTACCTTATTACAAGGCTACGACGTCTTTCAAGCGAATCTATTATTTTATCAAACAGTTTTCTTGAATATTTTCTAAACAGAGCGACACTGACGATTTTGGTAGAAATCATATTACCCACTGTCTGAACTAAAGTTCGAAAGTGAGATGCCGAAGGAAGTGCAACGAAATTTAAGTTCCCGTTAATTCTAGATCGCAATCCCCCTCGTTTAATTGATTTTAAGCTTCTCTTCTACAGTTATAGCTGCAAAAAGGCGGGGAGCAAGAAGATTTCCCGCCGTAACTCGTCCGTCCGCCGTTTACGATCATTTGCGTGAAGAATCAGACGGATCTCCCGTTAAGAGCAACTTAGCAGCAACCATCCCAGCGCGAAATCTGCCCCGCTTGCTTCTTCGAGTTCGCGAAAGTTCAAAGCTCGTCCAGGGCAAACTCATCAGTCTTGTCCAACTATCGACGGAGCATCGAATTCGAGAGGATGTCGTGTCTCGCGCGAGCAGGACACTGACTTTTCAGACTATATTCTCCAAATACAGAAACGAAGGAAACAAATATATTTCCTTCTTTAATTGTCTTTAATAAAAGAAGCGTGGTAGAGGAATTAAGGGGACTCGAGAGGAGTTTCAATTACATTTCGCCGGTATAAAGGTCGTGCTAACGGTGTGTATGGAAACGTGTATTAACAGAGATTAAACGGCCAGTTTAAATATCAGACCAGGTGTAATTATGCACGCCAACTCGCAGTTACTAATATTATATTGACCTCTGTTAATTACAGGGCTGTTAATAAATAATCTGCAGTTGATATCAGCGACGAAGTTACATGGTATTTTGCTATCGGCTATTACCAATAATTGATGGTAATGGCCAGCGGAAATGTAATTAATAAAAGTCATAATTTGTTTGTGTTTACAAATGGGCTTCGTTGGCGTTTTTAATTGTATTTGTATAAAGTGGTGCACGCGGAATTTGAAATTATTGCGGAATCGCACTATGTTATGGGAAACTGCAAATTTTAATTCTGATTAGGGTTCGTGTATTTTGTGGGTTTACGATTTATTGGAGCGGAATATACTGAGACGATCGATGCTTATAGCAGGTATTGTGCAATGGACGTGGCTGAAAGTTTACAGTGTTTGCAAACGAGCAAAGTTTTTGCAAAATGCAGTCGTTAATAACTTCGCGAACACCGTAAAGCAATCTTCGCTGGTGTATCACACGTACACGCGCTTCGTTCTTAGGTAAGATAATTTGCAGACATTTGCGAAGAAAGTTTACACCTCGAGTCGTCTGTCATCATCCAGGCTGGACACTTTCTCTTATAGACATTACCTCATTCGTCGAATACAGCGATCACCTAAATTAATATACTCGATGTTTCTGTGAGGGATATAAAATGTTGCTCAATGAAATGTGCATGTTCTGCTTCATCCACACAGAATATACGAAATGAGATATTTATAGCTTATAAAACTGGTGCTGGTATTCCTATATATTATAATAATAATAATATTTATTTATACGGGACAAACCCATTACATATTATCATAATTACGATCCATGGCTCTCCAAACTAAATTTGTTAACTCTTGAAAACAGAAGGATTATATCAGACTTGACCTTTTTACTTAACGTGATAAATAGCCGAATAAATTGTCAACCCATACTAAATCAACTGAATTTCAATGCAACCACTAAGAATCTAAGGCACCGAAATCTCTTTTATGTAAAAACTCATCGAGAATCCTCTATGGCAAACATAATTGTATCAACCGTACCTATATGTAGCATTGCTTATTGTACCAAAGGGTTGTCTAACCCTTCTATTGTAATTAAGGCAGGATACCACCTTTGACTGCGATTTTGGAGGCGTTTTTCATGAATTTTTTTTGCATACATAGAATGCGCACAAACAAAATCGGTTTTAGTCATTTATTAATGTAACTTTAATCTGTAATTACACATTTTTTGAAACTGAAAAAAGTAAAAAATAATCTCTTGTAGGTGGCGCCAAAATACATTCCTTTGGAGGAACACCGTTAGACTGCGTGTCAAATTCTGCTCTGTACGTGGCGCTTAGAAAAAAAACCAAAGAATGTTCCTATTAACAACAATATTTTTTAATGATGTACGTAGGGATTTTACGAAATTTCGATTTTTACGAAAATGGCGGTCATTTGAACAAAAAGGTCAATTTTTTAGGGTAAAAAAGTTTATAAAATTGTGCACCAAAAAAAATAACAACGCTACAGCAAAAGTCCTACGTACATCATTAGATTATACCACGGGGAAGAATTGTGCAAAGTTTCAACTCAATCCGATGAAAATTGTAAGAGTAATTTGACACGCAGTCAAACGGTGTTCCTCCAAAGGAATTTATTTTGCCGCCACCTACAAGAGATTATTTTTTACTTTTCCAGTTTCAAAAAATGTGTAATTACAGATTAAAGTTACATTAATAAATGACTAAAACCGACTTTGTTTCCGCGCATTCTTTGTATGCAAAAAAATTCATGAAAAACGCCTCCAAAAATCGCAGTCAATGATGATATCCTGCCTTAAAAAAAAAAATAAAGAAAAATTTGAGCAACTGGTGTTTCTTAGATAATTCTAATATAAACTAAGAGAAACTGGTCATCAATCTATTATCAAAATTGTGATAAAAAATCGAAACCCTCGAACACTAATAACTCATAGAATATAGGACACTTTATATTATCAACACATTTACTACATCACCTCACATATTTATGACACCCGCAATTTTCCATTTCGCACACACATCTTCGAATCAGAAAGTAAAATAGACCCACCCATAAATGTACACTGCATTCAAATAACGCTACTGAAAATGTAACACGATCTGCGGCAGATTATCTAACCACGCAACGCCAGCGAACCAATTAATAACGAATCCCAGCCCCGCGCGCGCGAATACCTAAGCAAGAACCGAGAACTGTCTCGATCCAAAAGCTCAATCCCAGCCACTTTAATTGATACAGCGAAGCCTGGGACGATTGCGAGGGCCGCGGCATCCGCCGTAACGAGCGATTGAGCAACCCAGCGGCGCGTCAACGTCGGGGGGATCTATTAATTCGCGGTGTCAAAATAAACGCGGTGATTACGCAAACGACGACAGACGCCGGGCCGCGCGAAAATGTCAGAGAGAAGCCAGGGCGAAAGACACCGTGTACACTACGAATTCCTACCAATTATCGAGGATTACGCTTACGCGAGCCTGCAGCGGCCGCTGCGTCTGGCTGCGCGCGCTGTTTTAATAGCGAAATTTCGCCAGGGGGATTTCGAGAGCCACCCGGCGCTCGCCGGGGGAGGCAATCTTTCCCGTTCGGCGGGCGTTTTCACCGTGATGCAATTAGCGAGACCGCGGCTGGTAATCGTCGTTGCACAATTCGGATGATCCTATCCACCTCCCATCGTCCTCTCTTAAGGACGAGCGATAAATCAGACGATTCGACTGCACAGGCGAATCTCCAGCTCCCTCTCCAGGGAGGCGGAGATCGAAGAAGATAGACGATACGCTCGAACGCACCCGCCTCGAAGCTCGTCCGCGGGACGTTAACGAAGCATGGGTAATTAAAACCGCGACACCGCTCGACGAGGCCCCGGGACCAGGCGTAATTGATGCGATTTCCGATCGTTATCGAGTCGTTGAAGAAACGCACGACGATCGGAGCAATACGCTACCCGATTCGTATCGTTGCCCGGTCGGTCGGGGGCCTAATGTTTAATGAGTCGAGGAAGCACTAAATCGACGCTTTCATCCGGTCCATGAATTTAACGCCGCTTTTAACGAGCGTTTGCGAAGCTTTAGGGAAAGTCTATGTGTGGTTCTATGGCAGGTTTGTGGGAATTATTTGGACCTGATGCGCGGTCTATTGTTCCAGGTTTATTGAGGCGGGGAAGCAGGATGCAGTGTTTAGCGTTTCCAGGTGGATGTTGTTTAGAATATTTAGGTGCTACCGTTGGAAGCCTCTGGGAGGATGAATTCTTGTCTCTGATGATTCTTGACGAAATTGAAGGAAATGATCAAGTTGACATTCTGGAGTGGTATTGATAGCGACAGAGTTTGGGAAATTTAAGCGTCGAATTGGTGATGTTAGGAAGGATATTACCTAAGGTAATTTTTTAACTCGACGTTTTCTGACGTTTATAGAAGACACTTGTACCGGAGAAGATTAATTTTCGCCACCAGATACGTAATTGGATATTGCAAATGGACGGCTTTCAAAATGAAGAATGTTTCTGATCAGATCTGCAATTAGTCGCACCAATGTGGATCAATTTTATTTATGGGGCTGCAAACATTAATTATTGCAAAGATTAACTTAAATGTAGAATACTGCCTTCACTTAAATGTCAACTTCTAGGTAGGCAGTAGGTAATATAATTAGCCTCAAACTTCAGATTTAGCATTTTTGCGGGATACTCATAATTTATTTACATTCTCGGAGACGTCATATTCACATGCGCTCGATTTAGTCTGTAATCGTGCCAATTGAGCTCGTCAAAACTGATTCCAATCTCAGTACTGATGAGCCAGCTCAGATAGGGGAAACCTGTATAAAACCGTATACCATAGTTATTCCTTAAAATAAATGAAAGAAGCCTACGCGCGTTTGGCAATTATTTTCCGTTGTTATTTAACAGAGATTCGTGACGTAATACGTACGCTCCAGCGAATTATTAAATTTAATCTATTTCTAAGTGCTCTGATCTTATTTTCGACTGACTTTAAGTGGACTATATATTGTTTTGGTAGTTAGAATGTAATTTAGATGAAGATATCTATTAACTGTATCTATTTCAATTATATTTTAAACATCGTGGACGATTATTGTCATTTTCATATTTAGCTGTAACTAAAAGTGTACGTGCTTACGTCTCGGGACACAACCGTACAGGGTAAAACCTTATCCCACTATTTGAAGCAACAAGAAGAAGAAAACACCTACTCTGAATATATGTAGAACAATCCATAAGAGCTAAAAACCAACAATTTACGAACAAAAAATGCAAACCAAAGAAATGTAAAGAAAATAACGTTGAAAATCATTTTTGTTATGAGCCACTTGAGACAAGCCACCTGAATAACTTCTATAATTTTTTAGATAGAAAGAAATGTTTGAGACAAAAGTTGTTTGGTTCCGAGGGGCTCATTACGTCGTGGATAGAACTTAATACTATTGCTGTTACTTCAGATCGAGGCAAAATCATACAGTGCACACCCATGATTTAGTCCACCCCATGGGGCAAAATCGGAAAAAGAAGAAACTTTGTTTTATTGCTAAATAAAATAGCAAGTTTGGACTTTTCAATTATATTTTTATTTCATTACTCAATTTGTTTCATAATTTACAAAGTTATGGACCTAAAACCTTAAGTATACTGTTTTGAACAGGTTTCCCCTGCTCCTAATCGTCAATTCCCATTTTGAGAACAAGCTTACAGAGAATAATCACGCAAACAACACCTCAAGCCGTGGTTCTTTAAAATTACAAAAAATCTAAAAACGCATTTGAGCAGAATTTTGCATAAATATTCTTACACATTTTCCTTTAAACCTGCCCTATTATTCGCGCAGAGCCTACTAAAAAGAATCACCCCCTTTTCATATATATTTTACATTAAATCCCCCTCATTCTTCCGGCATCGCGATCCGAAGTCCCCTCCAGTCAACAGACCCACGAAAAATATCTCTGCCATCGATCACAATTTGCCCGGGCATTTCCCTGGCGAGGCAGTCGTCGCGCTGTTCCTCCCGGCGTATAAATCCGCCATCGGCGAAGGCAAGAGTCGCCGCAGTAAACCGCGAACCACCAGGGGAGAGTCTAAAGCGGAACCGAACCGTCTGGGGAACGTCAGAACAAACAAGTGGAACGCGGGCAGAGATAGGCATTCTCTCGGTACTGGATATAAATCCGCCCACTCGATGTCACGAACCAAGAGGGAGGGAGAGAGTGAGAGAGAGAGAGAGAGAGAGAGAGAGAGAGAGAGAGAGAGAGAGAGAGAGAGAGAGAGAGAGAGAGAGAGAGAGAGAGAGAGAGTGAGGGCGATGGGGTAGGACAGGCAGTAGAAAAGAGAAAGACAGGGTGGGAACAGAGGGGTGAGGAGAAAGTTAGTAAAGGGCTAGGCTTTTTGGATATCCGCCAGAAACTCGGCCGGAGGAAAACACTGCAGTGGAGGCCCAGGTCGTTTCAAAGGACCCGTGCACTGCGAAAAACTGCAGCTTACGATCGTCCTCTCGGGCCGGCACAGGAAGCTACGCGGAGGGTCACCAGTCGCCGCTCAAAGGGAAGTTTCCGCGCAAGGGAAACGTGTCGAGTCCAAGTCGCCAGAGGTTTTCGTGGGTTTTAGGAGAATTGACTCGGGCATACGGGGAAAGTTTCATTTATTCGCAGCTTTGCGGTCGGATGGTTGAAGGGGGTAGGGAATTGTGGGTGTAGCTGGGGCGTCTTGTTTTGTGATATTTTACTTGGAGAATTATAGAGGGAGTTCTTGGACTTTAGGATATTAGTAACTTTGGTACTAGGGAATGTTATAAAAAGAAGCGAAATATTCTGCTGATTATGATGATGAATTTTTTATACTGGCATCCTGAAATGAAAGTTTATTTATACAAAAATTGTCTTTTATATTACTGCTCTGGAATGCACGAGTAGTGTTCCTGATTTCTCGATATTCTTCGCATCTCGAGAAATGAGAAATCAAATTATATTTCTCGAGAATTCTCGAGAATTCTCAAAAAATTTAAAAAACTTCATTTAAGAATATGGCAATGTGGCCATATTAAACTAAATAAATGCTACAAATCTTCAACTACAAATAACCCTGACGACCACTGAGAAAATACTTCGCGACCCACAGGTTGGGAATCACTGCAACACATTATAATCCCGAAACGACACTCTCGTACTCTTGTACTGTGATACTCAGCAATGTTCTCCGAAACCATAATTTGAAAATTGAGAACTTTCTTTATTCATCTAAAATTGACAATTTTCAAGAATCGCCTGAAAATGTAAATGCGCAGCGAAAGGGTTAAGACGAATCAATAATTACTTTTACAGTTAAATGAGAAATACAATTCAAATTTGCGGGGTGGTTTTGTGACAGTATATTTCACTGTATGAATAACCCAGGAAAATAAAGAAGTATAAATTAACCCCATTAGACACAAATTCACCCCCGTTTATGGTAGACACTAGAAATCTTGAACATCTGTTGCCGATAAGCGAAGAGTTTGCACAAAGTAAATATAAAAACAAACGATTGGAACCAAGCACTGGGGGAAAGAAAAGGAAGCCGGTGTTGATTGCCAAAGCATATAAAATCACTCCATTATCAGGCCCGCTATCTTCTTCAAGTACGACAGTCCTCAATGCCGCCGTATCGATCGAACGTGCACGTTCGCGCTCGGGAGTCAAGCTCCAAGTCAGAAGCAATTTGAAAAGGACTTAAGATCGTAATCCCAGTTTCTGCGCGGGCAAATTGATCCACGGGCTACGAAGCGCCCTCCCAGAGACGCAGTCAGATGCATATCTTAAAACTCCAGGTTGGAATGCAATTAGTACCGTTTGATGGCCGGATCGCGATCAGAAACGACTGCTGGGAGGAATAAAAGTGCACGGGGGACAGCCAAACGTTATGAGCCAACTCTTTGCAGCAGTGGATCCAAGTTTCCTGGACGATCGTCTCGTACGATTCTGCGGAGGGTACCTGTAGGCCTCCCGTTACGATCGATCGGAGCACCTGTTCCAGAGATAAACCCCGTTACCTTGCATTATCGTGCAGATTATCTGGCTTCCGCTCGTAACCGCAGATTGACGATCGAACCACGTCGAAAAAGGGGAACCACCTTTCTGGTACCACAGAACAGTGTACGCCAGAATTTTATTGCAATGCAGAAGATTCAACAGCTAAAAATGAATCGTTTGATTACCCTTGCGAGAAATTAGAAACTGAACATTTGTTTAAATGCTGCGAACACGAACTATCCATGCCAGAATCGTTTAAGGAGAGGTTCCGGTCTAGAGCCCCAAAAAATAGGTGATCTTTAGGAATTAATTAAAGGAAAACTACTACATATAACTTAATGGGACTTTTTGCATTGCATTGAGGATATCTTAAATTATAGAAATATATTTTTTGTTTTGTAATTAATCATTGCAGACGGCACTGGGGAGTCGTTAAAGTCAAGGCGTCAAAAAAATCATCCAAATCGGTGGGACCTGTATATCCAAAAGTTATTATCCGATTCGACTGAAACTTTTTTATTTTAAAGAATATACTTCTGGCTAGGGGGGAAACCAGACAAAGTTACAAAAATGACATTTTTTTTAGAAAATAGCGATACTTGAAGTTTGTAATCACTTTTTCCCTATACTGTTCGTCCTTTCCACGCCTTTAAAAATTAGAAATTTTCACTATTTTGTAATTTTGTCTGGTTTCCCCCCTGGCCAGAAGTATATTCTTCAAAATAAAAAAAGTTTCAGTCGAATCGGTTAATAACTTTTGGAGATATAGGTCCCACCGTTTTGAGAACACTGTTTCGAGAAAAACGCGTTTAAAGTTTTACGTGAGTGTCGAGTGGCCGGGTTTTTACCACGCATTCGCTGCTACTCAAATGCCTATAACTTCGGGAATTTGACGAATTTCAACAAATCCTTTTAAACACGTATTCCTGAAAGGTTGAACAATCGAATAACGAAATAAAAAAAAATCGACTTTTAGACCGGAACCTCCCCTTAATGAGGATAGAACCGTAGTTGCACTTGAATAGCATCGTTTTCTATGAACCTGCAATTCGAGTTACCTGTGCTTAGCGAGGGAAGAGGTAAAACACTACGACGCTAGTGAAACTCTGCCTGACACGAAACTAGAGATTTTCGAAACCGAGCCAGGGTTCCTAGGCTGGCAAGGTGTAGAGTTACTTCAAAGTGAAAATGCGCGAATGATACTTGTGAACCACTTCTACGACTGCATTTTGCTGGCGAATCGATACGACAAGTGGAAAGCCGGGTGATAAATCAAACCAAGCTGCGTCAACATCGATTATCTGCTCCTGCATGGGCACGTGCTATTGTTTGACGAATTTCCAGTGGACAGTTAAGGCCCGGTGCAGGCGAGCGGTTTGCGGCAGTTTGCCGCCGCGAGACGCGCGCGAAATTTTTCTAGCAGTTCACGTGAGCGGTTTTGCAACGCCACGATTCACGTTCTGCGCTTTCTTCTTCTTCTATGTTTATGGATTTGAGGGAGACATTTTCTTGCGTTAAATGAACGCAAAACGCTCGTGTGAATTGCTTGTATATAAAACAGTGTACTGCTTCGCCGCTTCGCGGCAGCGTTCATTCGCGGTACGTGCGTTCGTCAGAACGAACGCAAACTTGCCGCCTGGTAGCCGCTCAAGTTTGCGTCCCGTGTGAACTGCTTCATATAAATCTATGTTCTGCCAAAACGCGGCGGCAAACTGCCGCAAACCGCTCGTCTGCACCGGGCCTAACGAATGCTAGTTAGTTTCAGCTGAATAAACAGTGAGTTTTACGCAGACGTAATTAATGTCATTTGAATGTAGTATGTATTATCTAATCTTGTGATACTGAGATAAGGAGATAATAAAAAATAATTGATATCATTTGGATAAAGTATGTATTATCTAAGCTCATGATTCTGAGATATTTAAATAATAAGAAATTCGCTAGTTTCAGGAATGAGTTATCCTCTCCTTGTGGAATTATGGATTTGGTAATGCGATACCATTTGACAGTGGCGCACTCAGGATTTAATCTTGAAGGGGGCCGAGTTGAAGGGATGAAAATATTTTTAATGCAAATTCAATAAAATTCATTAGGTGATAATCCAGCTTTTTTTCCTTTTTACAAAAGCCTCTTCTTTGGGGGGTGCCAGGGCCCCTTGGCTCCCCTTTGGGTACGCCACTGCCATTTGATACCTCGACACAATGGTCGATAATTATCTTAACGTTATCACCACAGCATGTATGATCGGGAAACTGTTGAAATGGAAACAGTCGGTAATTTCAATGGACCAACATTTCCTGTCTCAAAATTCGAGTTTCCTAATTACGAGATTAGCGTGAGTTAGCCTGATCTAATTATCAGCGTACCCAATTCAACAACAATCAGTGAAATTGATCACGTGAACACCTATGCACATATTCTCCCTCTCAAACACTTTAATCCCTTCTAAACTTTCAGCATACAGAATTATCCTTTCTAGTCACCACTAATTCTCACTTAATCTCGAATTAAATTTCTCTTCGTGCTCCACTAGCCTGGAAATCATCTCCGAGCTATTTACTCAAATGAATATGGGTACACGCAGCTGACAAGGGAAGATTCCCAACCCGGAAATTCAAAAAATTATCGTAGATGCTGCAAAAATTCACTTTGGGAAGGGAAGATTCACTTTCAAAATCTGACTATTTTCCGATTTTGTGTTATAACTCGCAAACTCTGAGATCGTTCTCACACAAAGGTTACTTCTTTTAATTAAAACAATCATTTGGTGACTTACAGTTGGCGAGTTGTAACACAAAATCGGTAAGTACTCGGATTTTTAAGGGTCAATTTCACCTCCTTAGAGCAGAGATCCAAAATAAGTTATTTTAAAAATTTTTGGAGAAATATCATTCGGTAACAATTCATTTTTATTTGAATAGAAACGAGTTATCGTTAAATATCAAAGAAATTTCTCAAAAAAAGGAAATGATTAGAAAATACTAATTTTTAATTATTCAGATTAATAATTAATTATTATGCATTATGCATGGTTAAATCTTTGGCTACCAGTAACCATTATCCACTTGTAACCAGAAAAACGTCTTGCCGTCGATAATGGTTACTGGCAGCAAACTTTTAATCATTCATAATGGTTAATCGTAATCAAAATCATTTAATTATAGATATTAACTCTTTATACGATAACATTATAATTCATCTTATAACAGTTATGATATCTGCCTTAGACTGAATTCCCGCAGCAAAAAAATTCCGTAATACATAGGTATCTATATATCCTCTACAAATCCCCAAAGTTTCATAATTTCTTGAATTTCGGAGTTGAAGAGCTTCCCTAGTGAGAATAGAAAATATGAAAATTAGGTACCTGACCTCCACTTCTTTCTTCTTCTAAAATCTAAATTCTAGAGTCTAGACAACCTAAACCATTTATTTTACTGCAATTGCATTTCTCCGAGTGCCATTTCTCGAGAACACTAATCAGTAATCACGAAGTACGCATTACATAGATTGAACAACACAGAGGACTGCAGAAATGGTAAACGCCGCGCAAGGATTTCGATTTTGGAACCACTTCCTGACACTTCGCTGCCCGATACACCAATGTCGTAAAGCAGCGTCACGATGTTAAAGTTCGCCTCGTAAACCGTCGACCCAATTCGGCGAGCGTAATAAACTCGAAATGAAACGTTGACCTCGGTTGTCTGTCACGGGCGCTTTCGTTCTTGCCTCCTCTGCCTGTACCTGCGCTGGGAAACGGAGACGGAAACGCAGACTCGAGACACTGGACCGTGCTGGGAAAGCGAGACGAGCGACGATTTAATCGCAGCCGACCGGATGCATCCGCGGCAAAACGGCGCGAGCACGCGCGAACAGCCTCCGTCTTAACGTATCGTCCCGATCGAGGCTCCACTCCGCTTCGCGGATAAATTTTTACGACTCTTATTCGGCTGCTAAACGAAGAGCGCTGTCGTTGCCATAAAAATTCGACGGGAGATTGTTTCAAAGTAGAAATTTTATATTTGCTCGTAACTCCCGCGGCGCGCGGGGAAAAAAAATAGGGAAACGCGCGTCTCATAAATATTCGTTTATAGCGAAACAATGCCGCGTCATCCGCGGGTTCCGCTCGCTCTAAGCTGGCGAAAAGTTGGAATTTCTTCGAAGCTGTATCCCTGTCGAACTTCTCGCGTTGCAATATATTACGAGCATTAGTTTCGGAAGACGGGGGAAAGGAAAAGGGCGCGATACGGTTTCACGGCGGTGAAGCCCTTCGGGAATGTTTCCGACGATATTTCCCCGTGCATGCGCCGCTATCGTACATCCGCCAGCTTTAATTGGACGGATTCCAATCAGCGCGGCAATCGAATCATGTACAGAACAGACAGTCGCGGAAAGCAATCTGCCTGCAAAACGAGCAAGAATACCTCGATTTTAGCCGGGGGAGGCGAAGGTATCGAGATGCCGAGAGGGTTCGCTTCATTTACCCGGCAAATAATTCGGAAAATTGACGCAGTGCTCCTGCAGTATTTCATCTGTGTAATGAAACGCTACTCTGGGGGGTAGTTTCTAAAAACTGACACTTGTAACTTCGACAGTGCACTATGGAACACGTGTAAGTCTCTGTCTTCTAGATTTACTCTCCGAAGTGTTTACGCGAATTTGAGAGACACTATGTATGAAAATTAGCAATTGAACGTATTTAGCATTTAATGAAGTTCAGTATCAATTCTAAAATAAAAGAACCTGCAGAAGAGCCTATAGTCCTTGATAAATATACTTTTGTTTTGGGTGTATTTAATTGAAAAATTTACTCAGTTTACTTAGAAAAAATATGCGCAGAAGAATATTCGTCCAAATTTAATATTTAATTTATATAACCGTAATTACAATAGCTAATTATTCTTCTAATATTTCTTCGATTTTATTAGAAGCTTCTATCTATTATGCATAGTTTCAACTAATTTTTAGTGACATTCAGGCTTATCATTCTTCTAGCAAAATTGCTTTCAGCATTCCTTTGATAGATACTAGCTAAAAATATATTCAGGTAATCAAGGTCTACACTGATATAAATTATAATTCTGAATTCAACGGTACTTAAATAAATAAAACTGTACTTCTGTGAGTAACCGTATGCCCCAAACGACGCGACAAACCCCCAAACACTGTGTAACAAGGCGAAGAGCATTTGTCCCCGAGCATCGTGCAGCAAAATATTTTCTAACACGAAACCAGCAAGATCATTAGTAGGAATTCTAGGGTAGCTAGCGTTCCATCTTCCCCCGCCAAGGACGGCGTCGTCGTTTCACCAGTTCGTAGCCTTATCAGCGGCAATCTCCTCCACGCGAATACACATTTTCGCGGCATATACCTTGGCGAGAGCGACGCTCTCCACTCTAGGATTAGATTACGGCATAAGCGGCTTATTTATCGCTGCGGTGACGCGATCTCGCGACTGGAGCGCAATCAGCGCACCGCGAAACATTCCCCCGGAACGTTCCGCGCGACATCGACGCGACGGAATCGTCTGGCATTCCACTCGTTTTTTCCACGGCGAGGTATTCCAGGCACGCGCCGATCTGAGCTTGACGATACGGGCGTCGCGAGGATTTCCAACGTTTCCCGAATTCTATTCGATTGTCCATGAATGAATCTTGTTCGCCTCTGCTCGATTGTGCGCAAATGCAATCGAAGAGGAAGAAGCTTCATCGATCAGAATCTGTTTGTTTAGTTATTACACAGAGGGTAAGTTATCAAATTCTGTCCAATTTGCTACATTCTGAGACTGTTTTCTTCGCCTCGAAGCAGAAGGAGTGGTGCACATGGGACTCATAGAAGCACCAGGAAGATGGGTTGAACAACAAACTTTGGGAATAAACTGGGCGAGAACTGATGTCGCACCTTGTGTAGATTGCAGCATTTCTCGAGTTGATTAACCGCTTCGCTTATTTCTCTTTCTCTCTGGTCGTTAAAAATTGTCGAGATGATTAAAGAAATGGTGTTTTGTTGGAGAAAGGTGGATAGGAAAAGAAGGTCCCCATTCTATTGCCTGTGATACCTGATGAAGTGATTGTTTCTGAATGATCAACATAGAAGCTTGCGCTATATTATATCCAGCTGTTGACAGCACTTTTGAACTGTGATAGTGTCACTTACGAGGAAAGATGCCGAACCCGGGAATTCAAAAATTCTGAGACTTTGTGAATATGTAAAGGGTTTCCTCTTGATTACAACGCAATTTTTGTTTGTTTTCGTTGTTAGCAAATGATAATCCTAATTAAAGGATGTAACTTTTGTCTTGAAACTTTTTTCTATATCTGTCAGATTGCGAGTTGCAAAATGAAATCGGAAAATAGTCGAATTTTCGGGGGTTAAATTCACAAACTTTCAGATTTTTTTGACTTTCCGGGTTCGGGATCTTCCCTTTTAGATTCAGAAAACCAAGATCAACTTTACCAGCTTCACCCACCAAATGGCTATTCATCAGCTATTACAAAATTAGGTACCCATTTTGGTATCTCGAGACATACTTAGTCTATTTCTCATCGAAGGTCACAATCGCTCCCAATAATCTATCTAGCTGTCCCATATCAGATAGTGACACTTCACTTCTCTATCTCTCAAGAATCTATCATTTTAATTCCTTGAAAGCAACTGAAGGGTCCTTCTCGAAAACACTGTAAGAGCAAAAATGAAAAAAAAAGCGATGTTTCATTGGAAAATGCTCTGCGTGTCAATGGTAATACTATAGTATAAAATTTGATTTTTAGCACCTACAGTGTTTTCTACAAAGACTCTTCAACTTCGAAAGCCCGTACCTATCGCTGGCTCCAACAAACTTCATCCGATTCACAACATAATAATAATAAATTCACGCAACGCTTCTGTCTCCTAATCGCGATAATTGGACAGTTAGGTAACGACCGACTTACTTAACGCTACAAATCGCAGCATACCTTTCCTCCAAGATTGCACACCGAGCGAGCATCCAATCAGCGCGCGAGCTTCGCGGAATCGTTGCAATTTATCGCAATCGCGGACTCGGTCTATTCAGCGAGCTTGTTAAACGAATCGTAGGTACGCAAGGGTGTACGGGCGAGGTGAATTCGTGGCACTTAATTAATTCCATCTTCTACGAAGAGAAGGGGACGTAAATAAAGCTATCGCAACGCGGTACGCGTACAGAATCGAGGAATGTGACGGATCAAACGAGCCAGCGCGAGTATCGCAACCTCTGCACGTGGATTAAGCGCGTTTCCTCGGCTCGCGTATCGAATAATCGAGCCGGATAGGCCGTTCACCGCCGCCAGAGAGGATGCTGAGCATCGACGAAACGACGGTAACACCGCGAAACGAGAAATGAGCAGATTCCCTCTCGGGACACACGATGCGTCGCGAGCAGGTAACAAGTGTCGTTGCGGCTCGACACTTTTCCGCTCTCTTTAATCGACTTTCCATCGTGCTTCTACACCGAAACCACGTGCGTGGAAGCTACCGCCAGCGTGAGGCACGCGAATTAAAATTCCGCAGCCGTTTGTTCAATCGTCAGCTGATTCTTTAACACGTATCTGCTTACCAACGCAACGGTTGGAGGACTCTTTCAAGATCTTGAGAAATAGTTTCAAGATCCCTGTTTCCTGGGTTAGGATTCTTGTTAAATGGTTGTTGCTGTGTACCAATTACTTGGTCAGAGATATTTCATTTAGATGCGAAAGTTTTAAGTGTTTTTCTGTAGGTTTCGTTATTCTAGGTAATTTGAAATTTTGAATATTAAGGGAGGTTTCTGCCTTGTTGAGCCAAAAAACGTTCGATTTTTCACCAATTTTTTGTGCGAAAAGTATTAAGTATAGAATGTTGATATTTGGTATGTTGACTAAGCGGTCTTTATTGAACATAAAAATATTTTTTAAAGTTTGACAAAACATGGTAGTGGGGGTGGGATGAGCCACGTATGTCGGAGCGCGGGCGATGACATTCTTCGCTTGCGGAAGTCGTAAGTCCCAGACAGGTGAGCTGTAGCAAAAAAATGAAACATATTTTTACTTTGTACAATATTGTGTATACGTTGAACTAGAGTCAAGAAGAAAAATTGGAAAATAAGGCAATAGTGAGCGATCGAAGGGAAGTTTGTTTTTTAACCACAAATTTTTGCAGTTCTTTGTTCATTAAATAAAAACGTGTGAATATTTCTGGATAATTCTAGTTCAACTTATACACAATATTGTACAAAGTAAAAATATGTTCCTTTTTTTTGCTTCAGATCACCTGTCCGGGACTTACGACTTCCGCAAGCGAAGAATGTCATCACCCGCGCACCGACATACATGGCTCATCCCACTCCCACTACCATGTTTTGTCAAACTTTAAAAAATATTTTTATGTTCAATAAAGACCGCTTAGTCAACATACCAAATATCAACATTCTATATTTAATACTTTTCGCACAAAAAATTGTTGAAAAATCGAACATTATTTGGCTCAACAAGGCAGAAACCTCCCTTAACCCTAGAACAATACTGTGACACTTTTAGAGCGTACCTGACAGTCCTGACGCTATGGTGCCGCAGGCGACTCCAAATTGAAATTGGAGTATTTTAAAATTCGCTTAAGGTTTTCGTAAATTTTTTTATATTTATTTTTCGGTGTTAGGTGCCGTCCGGAGTTAAGGGAAACTCCCCCTAAGTTTGGGGAAGATATTTACAGCACGTGGTTTTCGTTTGCAGAAAGAAAATCGAAATTTGGGAGCGAGAGATTTATATTCTGGCGTCTAGTGACAGGTTTGCAGAGGACATGAAAATATTCTGTGGTCGCCGGCGACCCTGCAGTGTTATTCTAAGGTTAGATGTTCTACTTAAGTGTTTTTTTTATCAAGTCTCTAGTCTGTAGAAAGAGTGGCAGTCGGACGGAGATGAATCCCAGGAGTACGTGGCACAATTTCAAGTGATACAGCTTTTGCAACGTCGAATGTGTAGCGTGTGAGCAACTACTGTTTCGCGAGGTACAAGCCTTCTTATTAATCAGTGCCACTTGTTTCTGTGTCAACAAGAGAGCGCGAGTTGATCTTTGATATGACGTTAAAGTTATACGTTATTAGTATTTCTCGCCATGTGTGTAAATACTGTGTCAAATGATACAAAATACATAAGTATTGCCCCAGAGTTGTGCTTAAGGGGTCTTCCTAACGTGACAGCTGGAAGAACCTAATTTTCGGGATTTAAAAAAGAAACAAGTATTGCACGTTTGTAGCTTCAATCTATCACCTTTTAAGACTATAAAAACAAATTGCAAGTATCGAGGAGCATCGTGAAGAGAACAATATCCTTCCTGATGCCAGACCCGACTGCCAAAAAATCAGAAGTCCACTTCAAATACATCAGGCATACTCAGTAGAGAATTTTGCAAATATTGGCAAAATTGAATTACTACAATCAACCAAACCATAATTCTGTTTGCTAGAATTGATACATTTTTAAAACACATTGCCATTTCTTTGTTTCTCAATATTTTTTCATTATGCTAGTTCAGACGATTGCCACGCGTGTACAGATTATCAATCTTTTTGAATTTTGTGTTTGAGATAACTACAAGTGCTGCTATCGGGTCCGGCCTCCGGAAGGATAGTGTTCCCTTCACGATACTTTTACTCCACTATAAATGGATATTTTTACTTACAATTTTTTTTATAGTCTTAAAAGGCGATAGAATAAAGCTACAAACGTACAAAATGACACGTGCAACACTTGTTTCTTTTTTTAATTCTCGAAAAATTAAGTGTTTTCAGCCATCACACTAGGAAGACATTTTAAGGATAGATCGCTACCTGGATAAAGGATCGTTGAATGGAATTGATAGGATAAACAAGTCCAACTGGATAAACAAGTTCTAGAATATTAGCCGCTACTAAATGTACCCCCAAAGAATTCGATATCCAGTGTCTAGGGCCATAATCAATTACGTATCACCTGTAATTATTCTACTATGGGAAGATCGAACATCCAGCAGATGCTTACAGTTTGAGCATTATCCCACTCGAAAGCTGTCATTCAAATTTTAACCTTCGTTTGTGAGGCCGTAAATAAAACTAAAAGGCTGATAAGCGGCCAGGAAAATTGATTACAAACGCATGAGTGCGTCGCGGCTCTTTAGAAATGGCAAAAGTTTCATTTGTCTATGAAAAGAATAAATCGCCGTCACTTCGACCTTCGAGGCAGAAACTGCCACGAAGAATCTCCACTACACTTCACGAAGAGGAGTGTTTTACATCACAATCGGCGAAAACATTCGACGGAAACGTTCTGATCCAACTATCAAGCGATCCATCAAAGTCTAATCGAAAAACCGTCATCCCGCATCGAGTAAATTATTAATTTCAACTGTCACTTTAATCAAGATAAATAAACCCGTCTCCCAAATAAAAATTCGGCTAACCGAAGCATTGACTACGCTTCTGCGAAGCTTGACACTCAAAGTAACATTCCATAATTACCCAACCAACGTCGATCAAAAACCCGGATCCCTTCGAATAAGAGTCTGGCAGAATTTCATTCAAAACACCCCAAAGGAATGGCGAAACAGTCGAAGCCAGCGAATTTTCAATTCTCAACGATCCTCTCGAATGTTTACTCACGTATGGGGGCGAAGACACGGAGCAACGACGGTCGAGCTGCAGCAGCCTGACACCCACGCACTCGATCGTCGATCACTATCCCAGCTTTCCCACCGATGCTTTCCACCCAGCAGCACCGCGTCCGAATCACTCACAGAACTCGCGGCTGCCCGAAAAACTTGGCCGACGCGCGGGGTCCCGGGGTCCAGCGTGGAACAAAGGGCCAGGGGAACAGGGCCCGATCAGAGGCTAATGACTGTAATCCACGGGGGAACCGGTATACCTGGCGGCGACCAGGCGTTAACTGAGAGCGTATGGCGGCCGAAGAACGTCGACTGCCGACCAGTACACCTGTGTGCCTCGGTTAGGTAGTAGGAGAAGGTGAGGCGAGTAGGAGAAGCAGCCGGCAGAAGGAGAAGACCAACACTCCCGATGTGACCTTTATGCGCGAGATATGTTTACCGCGATAAACGGTAAACGGCGTGTAACGCGACCGGCACCCGATCGAAATTTAGTGGGGGGCATTTTCGAGTACGTGTTTGTTGGTACGGTTACCTTGGCAGAGGGTGACTTGGATTGTCGTTGGGTTTGATGTTTCTGCAGGAAGGTTTCTGAAACGTTGGAGGAAGAATGAGTTGGTTCCGAGGCGGAGGTAAAATGTGGAAGGTGATATGTTGCAAAGAAATTCCTTCTTCTTCTTCTTCGTCTCTTTGAAGGGAGAGATTGGTGATTCTGAAGGGTGGGTTGTTTGGGATATGAGTTTCCGTGTTGACGATGTAGTGGGTGAGATGAAATGTGGGATATATGTAGTTGTTTGGAAAAGGTTTTGAATGTGCATTGACTAGATTTTGGGTTTTGGAGCTTGATTGGAAAGTAGATGTTTCTACTTTTGTGGAGAAATCTATCGTGCAATGCAAAATTTGAAGCATACTGGTGGGAATAATTGGGCATTGAGAACAATGAATTGAATATTGTGAAATTTAAATTGAGGATGATTTTAATTCGACAGGCACTTGAAAGTAGGGTTTATATAAAGACCGACTTTTCGAAAAACCGGTTGTTGAATTCCACTATTCCCAAAATACCGGTTGAACCGGTTTTCGAATATTCACAAAGAAATATTATTAAAATGGAAAATAAATATTTGTACTTACTTTAAAAAGTTTCAATTTTTTTAATATTTATGGAATTACAAAAATGTAATAAAATAAAATATACTCTATCTATGTATATACAAAAACAAGTAAATAAAATACTGTATATTCCTCTACAAATCCTGATAGATCACCAATAAAGTACAATGTCACAAAATTTATATGCATTAAGGTTTACAGAGTTTGTTGAAACAAATCAGCCACAAAAGTCTGTATACTCTCTATACCTCTGTAATGTTTAAAAAACACAAACGTTTCCAAAATTGTTTAATAATTAAGGTTCAAATATTTTGAAAAGATAATAACGTTACACTTAAGTCTTTAACAATAAATATTGATAAACGTAAAAAACATTTCTGTATTTTCTGAAACATTGTAAATTCCCATAGTCTTTTAGCTGTAATAGTGCCAATTTTTAATCTTTGTTAAGTTACAATAAATTGAATTACCAAACTTCAACTTAACAATGTTTATTAAATAAGGAACTGGTATGTGACCATGTACAAACGGATTAAATACATTGCCTTCTTAATTACATCTTCTTTAGAAACCAATTATTATTTTTAGAAAAAGATTGGGAAAAACACCAGGAAACCCTAGTAGGGTGAACCAACCAGTGAATGACCAAATTGTTGAATGAGAAGCCCAGTAAATGACCGCATACTTTTATTAAGAATTGTACTTATCAATGTTTGTTTAATACGCGTAACTAAAAATATGGGATATTAAAAGCCCAACTACACTCCATTTATAAACATATAATAATTTTTAAATTTATAATTGACATTTCATTGCCTAATGGTCATTCACTGGTATGCGGTCAATTACTGGTTGGTTTACCCTAAATATTTCTGTAACTGCCTGTGCATTTAACTATCAATCTTACATTCCATCAATATTCTTCTACCACATTAATCAAAGCTGAAGTTTGTAGATGGAGCCAGCAATTTCCTGCGAAGCACTCGGGCCGTATCAATATTCATTTGTCCGAAGGTGTCTTAATGACCGTCAGATCCCTTTTTCCGAAAGGAGGATACTTCTTTCTCCCCATGAAACTTTGTTGTAACAGCAAAGTTGCTTGCTGCAAGACTCTTTCGCCCCAAGATAAATTACCTGCAGGGGCACTCTCTACTTCAACAGGTGGAACCGCGACGGTTTACAGTTTAATTCCACAAAGTGTGGAGAGAATGCGAGGAGATTCTTTCTCTCCTATTGGGAAGATTGCAGGTCGAGCGATCATGGGGCGAGAAGGTCTTCGGCTTTCGCGCAAAGGCCATCGTGTGCGTTGCTTTTCCACGGCGAGAACAGGTTCTGCATACATCGCCCATACCTTTCGTGCTATTTTCATAACAAGTTTCGCTTATTCATCCTTAACTTAAACGACATTTTAGACACAATAAAAGAGAAACAACAAAAACTGGTTCCAGGTCATATTTAATCTTGCTCTTTATAACCAAACAAGCTGAATTTATGAACACCAAGTGACTAGCATTGTGAAATATCCTTTGACGCGTAACGACCAATTCAGAAGTAATTAATCAACTCCGCTAATATTCGAAGAAACCGGTAGGCAGACTTAGTCTAACTTATGCACACGTTCCAAGCACATTTAATCAAAACATTCAACCTCTTAAAACAACGTATCAATCACGGCTAATTCAATTGCTCCTTCGCGCGCTAAAAAAGCTCGAAACACTACAAAAATCTCTTCAACCACCGCAGAGTAAATAACCCAACCAGGTTCAATTAATCCCATAACCGACATGCATCGCACGGGTATTAAGTTCGACGCGTGTAGTGGAGGGACGTCCAGAAGCCGCAGCATTGCAGTCGTTGGAGGAATGCAATTAGCTGATAATGATGTCAGGGCCCTGTATCGGCCGTAATGGAACCCGAGCCCTTAGTTCCGACGGGCGAACGGCTGCATCGCGGTGCAGACTGCGATGGGAAAACTGCAACGATCGAAACGCAGTAGCTGCGGCTGCAGCAGCTATGCGGCTTGCATGCTGCGCGTACAAAACGATTCCCTGTTTCATTACCGGCGAGCCCCCGTTGTGTTGTATCGGCCAACGGCCGAACGAATTGCTTCCTTCCATACGGTTTTCGAATTGCGGATACCATAAATACCGGCCCACCTACGGGGAATTCGTCGGGCGGGATTCATCGGGCGCGCAGCCTAGGAATCGTAAGTTACCGGGATCGCGGGAGGAAAATTGAACCTGTGCACAATAAAACGCTGCTTCCGGCCACTCGAGTCGTTATTCTTCTTCTTCGCTGCTTGGAGCAAAAATCACGCCGCCCGGAACGCTCGTTTTCTTCCGCTTTTCGGTCGCGGAGGGGTTGGAATGCGCCAAACTCGAGGAGGGGTTAACGAAGGGTTGCCTGCAGATGGGGTTGCCATCGGTTCTACAGGGTGTCCCACGGTAGACTGGACAGCAGGATATCTCCTAACATATGGGAGGTAAAAAAATAAAAAAAATATGGAATTGCATGGTTCGATGGGGCCAATTTATTAGCGCAGACGAATTTTTTTTTCGATTATTATTTTAAAAGATACGATGGTCAAGTTCGGTTTTTTAAATGCAATTATTTTTTTTGAAGAGGTGAGTTGATAGTGCGTTGCAAGACAAATTCAATAAGCATTAATGTATACACTTGATTTCCACTGGTTTTTGAGATATTGCGCTTGCAAATTTACTGATTTTCACTGGAAGAAAACCCGCTGAAATAGCAAGGACCGGGGTCGGTCTTGCTGGCGCCACGGGGGGCCTTGTCTGTTGAAACAGATACCTACCTGCCAAAGGTCTACGCCAGGCCCAAAAGCTGGACAATTCTTTTCCGTCGGAAATCCTACGCAGGTAGGTACATCTGCGGTATCAAGAAGCGGGTGCAATATCCAGTACAGCGTATTAAGAAATTCTTTTCTTCATCGTATCGAAGGGGAAGTGACGCCAATGGATTCCTTATGTTTTTCGGATGAAAATCATTACAAATGTCGTGTAAATCGGACAACTTTTACATAAGGAATACAAACAGCTTGTGTCAAAGTAGTTCGATTTGCATGATATTTGGTATGATTTTCATCAGAAAAACATAAGGACTCCATTGGCGTCACTTCCCCTTCGATACGATGCCGAAAAGAATTTCTTAATACGCTGTATTGGATATTGCACCCGCTTCTTGATACCGCAGATGTACCTACCTAAGTAGGATTTCTGACGGAAAAGAATTGTCCAGCCTTAGGGCCTGGCGTAGACCTTTGGCAGGTAGGTATCTGTTTCAACAGGCAAGGCCCCCCGTGGCGCCAGCAAGACCGACCCCGGTGTCCTTGCGGTTTCAGCGGGTTTTCTTCCAGTGAAACTCAGTAAATTTGCAAGCGCAATATCTCAAAAACCAGTGAAAATCAAGTGTATACATTAATGCTTATTGAATTTGTCTTGGAACGCACTATCAACTCACCTCTTCAAAAAAAAATAATAATCGAAAAAAAAATTCGTCTGTGCTAATAAATTGGCCCCATCGAACCATGCAATTCCATATTTTTTTAATTTTTTCATCTCCCATATGTTAGGAGATATCCTGCTGTCCAGTCTACCGTGGGACACCCTGTATATTTCGATAAATTGTACTAGGGGTAAACAGTGTAGTTATTGGCCACCTGGCAGTGATTGGCCTTTTTTAAAAAAAAAAACATGAATATTAAGAAATAATGTACATTATGCCTTTTATAATGAACATATTCAGATACCTTGTACTTTCATGCGTCGAATGCAATCACTATTTTGCTACTCATTGTTATACTAAGTGTAAAAAATAGACAACTTGAAATCGATGCTTGAAAACTACAGTGCTGAATTGAATAGCCTTACGGTTACATGAGGCAATTCTTAGATAATTTAATGTATTTACGATATGTATATATATAACTCTCATATTCGTTATACAGACATATAAAGGTTTAAACTTTATAAAAACTGATTATTTATTCATTAATATTATAAAATTATAGAAGAAAATGCTTTTAATACAATCTAAAACGCTGTTAAAAGAAGGTGCAATACTAGCTAATATAGAAACATTTAAGTAGAAAAGGTATTATTTCATAATTAGGTAGGGTATATGTCACATATAGGTTATGAAATAGTGTCCAATAACTGCCAAACGATCGGCCAATCATTGCCTTCGCCTGGCCAATAACTATGTTTTGTCGTAGGTAACGTATTTTCTGTACATTTTTGTGGATCCTTCTACTCTTTTTTTTTAAACAAATTCTATTTCTGGACTATTAGAGTCGTTTACAGCTATTAACACTAATTGTGTTCTTAAAGCTATCAAAATAAGACTTATAATTCAACGCTTATGTGAACCTCTGACTTAAGTGGCCAACAACTACACTGTTTACCCCTATGTACTGTTGAAACAAAATAGAGTACTCAAAATACAATATTTTCACTTCATATTTAATTTAAAAAGAATTTAATTATCAACCTAACTGCAGCGAGTCTCAGTGCTCAGAACGCACCCTTTACTATCAACATCACGCGACAGTATGCATGGCCAGCTTAGGTTAGCTGACAAGTTGATCTTATATGAATATTCAATGGCGAGAAGAAAGAAATAAAGCTACAATTAAATTAATACAAAAATGAGCTATTAATTTGTATTAATATGAACATAGAATCCCGGGAGTTTTGTGGTCACTTTGTAAAAAATAATTCCTTGATGCTAAAAACACAAACTAACAACTTGGAATATACTTGTAAAAATAAATAAAATAAAAAATATATTTGTACTTTTTATTTTCCTAAATTGCCCTGAAAATACTATATTTCTTCAAGATTCCACAAAAATACTATATTTCCCCCAAAATGGTGGCAACTCTACTTGCAGAGGGATGTAGTTTGAGAAAGTGTACGAGTGACGTTAGCAAAGAGGAAGTTATTTCTGTAGCTATTAAATTCCTTATCGAACGGGACGAAGAAATATTCTATTTGCATCATCCTGTTGTGCACCGCCGTCAATCATCGCGTGCTAATAATTTGCTGGAAGCATTGATGTATTTTCTGAAGACATCGTTTCTTAGACAGTTTCAGAACAATGCATCGACTTGTTCCTCGTCGCAAAGGATAAAGAAACTTGCTGGAAATTCTTCGTGAAATTTGAAATTCCTGCAGAAACACTACACTTTGCAAACTCCAATCTTCGTCTGGAAACTGCTGTATGCCGCACAAAATCTGACAAGATCCTTCGATCCTTCTGTCACGCTTTTCCAATCGTTCCACCCGCATTTCACCGGGTTCGTCTCACCTGTGGAATAATACTGAATAATGTTGCGGCTTCTTCGCAATAAAAATCGACAACAAGATGGAATGCAGCTTTCACCGAGGGAAAAACTGCGCTTCTCACGGAAGCTGATATCGACCGGTTAGGTATTTAATTGCAGCAGGACGGAAGTCGTTGGAGAAGTCCTTCACCGGATTAAACTACCTCGAATCGGGCAAATGAGACAAAGATCATCGACCGTTCGGGCTATCGATGCTCGGCCAAGTACATCCTTAATTCTGATTAAACGTAATCTTCGGAGGAGGAAGGACGCGGTTCCCATCGTTGATCCCCGAGGCAGGGGAGAAAAGTTTTGGGATTCGGTTCGAAGGAACTCGGAAATCGAACGGGTCGAGACGGCCGGGGCCGGGATCGACTGGACATCCGGGACGAAACTCCACTGTTTGCCAATCTCCGAGGTACTTTGGCGTGTAATCGTGGAAAAGTTTCGTACGCTTGATGCATGAACGGGCACGGAACGGAATTATCTGAACGAGTTCCTCGCGATCACGGTGGAACGTCCTGCGTTCGTGGAAACACAAGAAGCAAAAGTGACGACGGATTGCGGATCGAAGGAGACATCTGGAGAGGTCAGAAATAGGACCAATTTAATTTTGAATTGTTCGGGACAGATCTTTGGAAGAAACTGTTTCCGTGTTATTTTAAAAGGGACACAAATTAAAAATAATATAAATTGGTAGAATATTCGATTACACATATGGCGAAGGAAACTTTAGATTCTGAGGAATGAAAGAATCTGCGAATTTAGATGATTGAAGGAAGTTACTTCTAATTGGATGCATACATTTTTTAATTCAAATTAGATAACAGGTTTCTATTAGTGCTGTTGCATAACGCCCTTTTCCTATTACTCATCAATAAATAACCGAGACGATTCTTATTCCACTCATTAACGAGAAGACTAACAGGATTGCGAGGAAGCGACGTCACTCTGTACAGCCAGTGTTACGTTCACATAAATAATTGATTAACCACGGACAATGTAGCCTTTCGCAACTGCATTCTATGACATCATTCATCGGTCGTTTCTACCTAAGACGTTCAAATGAAATCCAGCAACGAACATCAGGATTGCCTTTAAAATTTTAGCTGGATCGTGATTATTCCACAGATTCTGCTAGCACAGTTTTCTCTTAGAAACGCGATACCGCTGTCAGCTATAATAACAACAGAATCGATGAATCGTCCGAAACTCCTTTGTGAAGCAAGAAATTAGATATCTCGTTTCCTGCTCCGGCTGGCGAATTTCATAATTAATTTCACTTTACCTCCAGACTTCAATCTCCCGCGGTCTACCATGGAAGTAATTAATTAATTATTAAAGAAGATTCGAGTACTCTGAGTATCCACTGCAGGCTGCCAGCGAAAGGAACAACTCTTTAAAACTACCTCGCTGTCTTTTTCCGAGTCATTCGAAGATTGAACCATTTGAAATTTGTCCTTCTTCCCTGTGCCCCTTTCAGCTTTAAATTATCATCAGGTGTATTTATATCTCTCTTCGCTTCTTCTTCCTTGCAACTTCGAGCCAAATACCTTCTAGAATTTAGAAGCTACGTAGAGCTATACGTAGAATCCACATATTTGGTGATGGAGGATCGAAGGTCGTTTCAAAACTAATTCGATTCGTAATGCAGCATGATCGGTGGCGTGATGAATCAAATTTAACTCCTACGTTCCACGTTCAGCCTCGCGTAAATTAGCCTTCAACCCTACGCCATTCAAGTTCACCCGCGCTCGTAGAAATTCGAAATGCATTCAACGCCGTATCGCAGGATACCGTAACAGTATTCCGGGGTGCAGCGTGGAAAGCCAGAGAAGCTCGCGAGCGAATAGACGCTAATTCTCCCCTTTTTGATTCGCATTTCACAGGCGATATCAGAGAGAATACGGATATCGATTCGTGGCCGGCGAGAATTGTTTAAATAAACGATCCAGCCCGGTGACCGTGGTCGTAAAATCGGATTCGCCGCGGAGAAGACGTGCGGGAATATCCGATAGACCTATCGATATCGGCTGCTGGTCCTTGAAATACTCGCCCTCCGTCCATGAATATCGCGTGTCGATACGTGTAGCACGAAAATATCGGGGTATCGACGAGGAGGGCTGCGGGTGGATGTCAACGAGCAAAGTGGAGGAAGCCCCGCGTCATCTTAGGAGATTTATGGCCAGCCATCGCATCAGGATAGATGGTTCTGCTTGTTCTAACTTTACGGCCAAGTAACACAGCCTCTTAAATCACTGTCATAATTGAAGAGGTCGGAAGAACAATAGAAGACAGATGGGTGGAAATAAACGGTGGGTTTACGGAACAAAAGACGCGAGATGAGGGTGCGCGGAATCTTATCACGTCGCGGCCCTATTAAAAGTAGCGTAATTCTCGGATATTCATTCGATCCTTCTTAACTCGCCTAGCTCGCTGCATTAAGGGCAATTTCTGTATGAAAGTTTCAGGCTACGCGCAAGGTAAATTGATTGCTTGTAATTCTTGTTTGCCGAGGGAATAAAGAATTAGTTGGGAAGGGGAGCAGTGCACACACGGTCAATGCGAAAGTAAACGGCTCAGAATAATCGTTTCTGGGCCTGGGAAATGACCATCCTGTCGGGGAAATTAATGTTGCTCGCGAGCAGCAGGGTAACTTTCGTCATTACTCCTAAGTATTTTGCGGAAACATATTCTCGTCTATGGCGTGAGAGAACATTGAAACGAAAGTTTCTTGGAGTGTAACTGAGAATGGGAAGAAGTATGATTCGAAAGGAAAGCGTTGATAGCGGTGCTGGATTAACCAATAAGCAAAGTAAGCATGGTCTTTGGGGCATCAGGAGGAAGGGCGAGACCAGACAAATTTTCTGCATTTTAAAATCTAACTTTTGTTAGAGACACTTTTTAGTCAAATTAAATCAGAAATGCTTAACCTTTTGACTGCGGCGCACTCTCGGGGAGAACCATCAATACAGACCGCTGCGACTGGTTGTCCACTGACTACTGACCAAAACGGTACCCGGAGATTTGATACCATTTTTAGGGGTTACAAAAATAAATAATTGCAAATAAATTGAAAATATTCAATTTTTCTTTCGTATATAAGGTAAATGTCCCAATACCTGGACACTAGTGCAAATAATGCTGATTATTACGCTTAATATTCGCTTTATCCATAAAAGATTAATTTTAAAATATTTAATAAAATATATTCACGTACATATTTTTCTTAGTAAACTTGTGACACTCGTAATAAAAATACATTTTCTTGAACCCTCTGGTTTACACCATTATAGTATTGCCGTCAGCTGAATTGCTAAAGAGTCTTTACTTTTTCTAAAGCGAATATTATTAATAATGTTTAGTATATTGGTACAACTAATACATTTTTAGGAAAATGGTACCTTGTAGTATTATTTTTTGATTGGAACATTAAAATTAAAGTTCTTATTAGTTTTTTATTCGCGTGTCTATCTACTGGTACAGTGAAATCCTGCAACGGCCCTAAACCTGACCATGTGTGCAGACTATAAAATAAGTACGAGTTATTGTTGACACAATATTAAAATCATTATTTAACACCTTAGCAATTATTACTTTGTATTCTTGTTATCTTGTTTTAATGATAATATTCAATTCAATATTCATGTGTAAAATTCGCTTGTCACACACGAATACACGTAACCTTAAAATTAGTCATTCAATAATAGATTGTTTTTACTCAAGTTTGTTTACTGATTTGAATAAATTACTTATACAGAAAAAATATGCCAATAGGGAAAACTATTGTGTTGCTTTTTTTATTTAATTTCCCTAGAAAACATTCAAATTGCTGATGTTTCATCATGTGTCCAGGCAATGGGACAGTAAAATCGGGACACCGGGACATACCTGTTAAACTGTCCAGGTATTGGGCCATTGTAAGAACTATGAATTTTCAATATTTTACAAAATTATTCAATCCAATAACGTGTTGATTTTTTTTAATGATAAAGTACACGCAGTGTCCCATATAATTGCAAAATCGTTTTTATATAAATCGACCTGTATAACTGCAAAATTCTCAATCGCGTTTCCGCCGTACCTTAAATGTCCAGGTATTGGGACATTTACCTTATTGATAGACTTGTGAGAGCGTATATATACACGTCTGTCGTAGTCAAAGGGTTAAGAAATCATAAATTGGGTTGAAGTGATCACCCTATACATACAAGGGGACCTGAAAATCTTGTAAGAGCCTAAGGCCTCTAAGGTTTTAATCCGACCCCGATTGATAGATTCATGTTCATATGACACTCAAAGTAACTGGCATAATTTTGAGAAGTGTAGGGTAGATGCACCATTTGTAGCCACTTTAAGGTGTACTGTGCCAGTTTTGACCACTTCTTAAAAAATATAATATTTTTCCGTATAAGCAATAAATGTAACCTCATATTTCTGGCGGTATACTAAACAAAATATTTATGATGTGAAATTCTCCACATAATAATGATCTGCAAGCAATTTAAAATTAAGATAATTATGCACATGGCCAAAAATAGTGCAATGGCCACAAACTTCCCATACTTTCAATGCTTCACATAATCAGTAGCTTATCTCTTGAAAATGCTTCCCCTTAAAAACATAAATTATTGCTAACGTCATTCAGCCATCCAATCCCCCAATTATTCCAAAGATTCTACGACCTGAGCCAGCACATTCATCACAAAACACATCACCTTCCCATAGCCCAGAATACGCGATCTGAAATATAAAGCGGGATAGCCGCGCATGAAGAATACATCCAAGACTTATTCGACACGTACGACAAAACGAAAACGGTGGCTACCCCTTCGAATAGAAGAATTACGATGCACTGAGTTCGCGCGACAAGTGCAGCGATCATGGTCATCGTTTCGCATCAGTTGCTGCTGGCAACTAAATTTGTCGGCCGCTGGACGAGACCCTCGCGTCTCATATTTCCCTTTTCCTTCTTCCGTGAGAGTTTCATCCCCCGCGGTGTCCTACGGCCGCCGATCGAACCAGCCCCCCAGCTCTTACATCACTTTTATGCCCGCCATATTTCACGTCCACCAAAACGTTCCGACGAATGATGCATTATTTAGAACGCAATTCGGGGAGAGGCGAGCCCGGCACCTCGCGGAACAAATGCGCGCGAAATGGGCCAAGAGCATCCGGCAGAATGTCGTCCCTCTTCCAGGACGATCGATCGACCTACAAAACTTAATTTCACTGCGAATCCCGCGACGCGGGCGACGCGTCGAGCTCGGAAGCTCAAAGGACAGTGGAGTTCACGAGTTTTTAACGTACGGGGTTTTACTAGCTTGTCCTCGTTGGAGAAGATTAGGGAGGCGAATTGACAAGTAACCGAAAGGAACGTGGAACTATCAGAGAGTGACTCGTGATTGTATGCTTGTACATAAATTAGTAGATTTAAAAAATGAGATAATAAAAGTTATTAATTTAGGCGACCGAGCAAAAGTATTGGGGCACACTTTAAAACAGAATAAATTTTTTCAAATTGGTCTAAACGACTTGAGTTTTTTAGAGAAGCTAGGAAAATTAGTTTACTACTTAGGTGAAGCGTTTCGTCGATTTGAAAAAGAAATTGCAATTGGTCGGAATAGCCAAGAAAATAGTGAAGGTCGCATTTCAACTTGTTTATCTGAGCTTGTAATGAAAATTTAAAAATCAAGTTGGTAGATTTAAATAAGTTATTGTATATGTAGGTATACAAGTCACTTAAATCTACAAACGGGGTTTATAAATTTTCATTACAGGCCCAGGTAAAAAAATTAAAAAAGCGACGTTCACTATTTTCTTCACTATTCCGAACAATTGCAATTTTTTTCAAAACGAGGACACACGTCCCCTAGTAAATTAATCCTTCTAGCTTCTTTAAAAACTCAAGTCGTTTGCAACAATTTTAAAAAAGTTATTCTGTTTTAAGTAGTGTCCCAATACTTTTATCCGGCACTGTACCTCTGCAATGATTAAATAAGCATTGTTGCGAGAGAAAACATAGGGTCGACATGAATTTTCTGAAAGTTCCTCGAGATCATCGACCCATCGTCGAGACTCAACGCAAGAAGCTGCCAATTCAAGGGAACCGATAGAATATTGAAAACACCATTCGCCACCTTTTGTCGTTCCTCTTGCCCGGGGAATAACAATCCGACCTGCTTCTTCATCCATACGTCAGCTACATGCTCCTCGCCGCCCTCTGAGGGCGTATGTATTTCACGCGAGAGGGAGGTGCATTATTTAGATGCAATTTTTGCCGGAATCACCGGCACGCGAAGAAGGGAACGCACGCGTCACAGCGGAGCGAGAAGATTAATGTTTCAATCCGACATCCGAGCATGAACTTTCAATCTGCCCACCTCGTCCCTTTCGTATTCGCGTTGCGTTTCCCGTCGCGAATAATGCAACAGACGCGGGCAAACCGTCGTCGAGTTTATTGTGAAACTGCTACGATTCGCGCTCGGCTGTGTTGTCTTTAAGGGACGCGGTGGGTGCCGCGCCACGAGCATCTTTCCAAGCGCAAAGCTTCGCGTAATATGCTCACTAAATAATTCCAGACTCGCCTAGTTTGAATAACTTAATTGTCGCTTATGGTACTGAATAATTTTGAAGATTCAGTGTGTTACGGTAGAGTCAAGAATTACAAAGTCGATTTTCTCGAAAATGAAGCGCGATATCAAAAAAAGTTACTGTTTCTTTTTTACTTATAACAAATAAATAAGTCGAGACAAAGGAATAACATTTTTTGATATTGCTCTTCGTTTTCGAGAAAATCGAGTTTGAAATTCTTGACGTTGCGTGCAGTCGCGTTTAGGCAGAGCTACCTTTATAGAAGATGAGTAACTTGGGGTTGGAAGATTCGAAGGGGAGACTTTTTGTTGTAAAATAATGCTGCATGGGAGGAATAAAGCTTTTCAGTGAGGAAATTCTGTATTTTATAGATATAGTCTATAATCTTAATCCTTAATCTTAATCTTGTGTCTCGTGTCTTAATCTTAGAAAGGTATTTAAAAATAAGGTGGGAATAATCCTTGAGTAATCTGGAGAAGTTAATTGAATTTCTTTTGACTACAAAACTCTTGAATGCCTATCTGTACAGGATTCTCGAAGCATTTTTCAAGGGAAATTGAAAAATGACGAAACACTGTACGGAACGTATACATCCTTCAACGGCGTAAATGTCGGACGTAAAGTTAGTACGATGACTTCGAGCTTAATTACGCAGCCGACATTACTTGGGCTTTCTTCATGCCCGTTGCGTACACGGCCCCTCGGATTAAACGCTCCGCCCCGAGCCCATTAGTGTCCGTAGGTTAATTAAGCACCACGATAAATTACCATTCGACCATTTAAACCGATATAAACCCATTTCCTGGCAGCGACTTTCGATGAACACCTTCGCCTCCCAACTATTCAGTCGGCAAGGAAACGTGGCTCTAATTATTATTAATGGTAATGTAACCGATGACGCGACAAGTTGCGACAGTTTCTGTTGTCTCGTCGATTTCGCTGCTCTATATTCGCAGCGGAACGTGACGCAACCTAATTATGCGAAATAATTAGCATGAATTAATTACCGATAGGTAACAATGAACGTGTCCGCTGATAAGTGCTCTCGTGTGGGACTTGTGGTGCAACATTGAATTCACGAAGCCAACAGATGTAGCTATTCAGAATTTAAGAACCAGGTAATTAAGGCTTTCACGGTAGAAGCTGCTAATACCTCAGGTTTTTACCTATGTAGAAGACATATTATTTTGAGGAAATGTTTGCACGTTTTATCTTGTGATTGTCGCCTAATATATTTAACCCTACAGTGCACACCTGAATTAAAATTACACCATTGCACACGTTGGGCCTCACAGGCCCATATCTCCAAATCTAGAAATGCATGGATATTTTCAGAAACTTTTTAGACTGCACGTAATCTATTGCACTCCATGTTTATAAACAAAAATATTTAATAACAAAATAAAATACTGAACAAATTTCTCTTTAACACTACGAGTTATCGTTATCTGAATTTGTTTCAATATCATGAGAACTGGTCACTTGGGCCCGTCAGGCCTGTTAAGGGGGAATCCTATTCTTTGGGCTAAAAAGATTACAAAATTTGGGTTCTTTTTAAGAATCCAGCGATCGGATTCATCTGAAACTTGGACCATGTTTTGATGCATCTTTGAAGAAGCTGCAGGATTTTTTTCATTAATTTTTAACCATAAATATAGTAGTTATGCATAATCGACCACCACGCCGCGCAAAATTCGTCGTTCGTTGGTGTGCATGATATTTATCTACCAGGTAATCCGAAACAGGAAAATGAAACGGCGTTTTATTTTATACATATGTAGCTTGAAATTGATGAACCAGCAAAAAACAAAAAATTTATTGAGCGGTGTGGAGAGTTCTCGAACTGAAAGGTCTGCACCTTTAATTTTTTAACAAAACAAGTATAGTACTTAGCGATACTCTGGTTCATCAAATTGAAGCTACATATGTACAAAGTAAAACGCCGTTTCATTTTTCTGCTTCAGATTATCTGGAAGGTAAATATCATGCACATCAGCGGACGATGAATTTTGCGGGGCGTGAAGCATAACTCCTATATTTATTATTAAAAATGAATAAAAAACTGCAACTTCTTCAAAGATGCATAAAAACATGGTCCAACTTTCAGACGAATCTAAATGCTAGTTTCTTAAAAAAAAATCCTAAATTTTGCTATGTTTTTAGCCCATAAAATAGAATTCCCAAGGCAGCTACACAATGCAGTGAAGCTACAATAGCAATAACAGTATTCCCTCAACAGCAAAACGATTTATCTCATTTACTCTAAAGAAGAAAAGAAACGATCTTCACCAAATGAAAATGGCCCCATGTCCACGTACGATCTCAATAAATAGAATGTCGGGACTACCATGAAGCTTCCCAAATTCAGGGAAAACTAAAAACGAGCTGACGATAAAGGGTATGGGTTCATCAGTCATGTTGCATCGCGCTTATGGCGATCGAGGGCACTCCCATCTCCTTCCTTAATGCTGATAATATTTCAGTGGCCGGTCGGAAGAGGGTGGGCGCTCGCCCGGAAGAAATTGCTAGAGCCGTCGATAGTCATTGTCCGGATATCTGACGACGAATTGCTCGGAAGATTAATCACCGATCGCCAGAGATCGCGTCTTATAAGTCCCGGGCTCGAGGAAAGCCTAGCGAGAACCTCCGAACGAATACGTGTTTGCCAGGATGGTCGCTGCAAACAGGTTCAGAAAACGAGTCGGGACTTCCAGCTTGGTAGGTATAATACATCAAACGACGTGGAAGAAAGTGTGCTTAAACACTCGAGGCACCGAGGCTAATTCCAACCGCCGTCGGGTAAGAAAGGCGCATGGGTGCCACATGCAACCAGGAATGCACGTAATCAGGGAAAGATAACGATGTTTAATCGCCTTCGCTTCAGGAATACGAATCATCAATTCCTTACCACGGTAGGCCAGTTAGGTCGAAGTGTCTTCTATAACGACAAATAATGTTCCGCTATCGATCACGTCTGAGGCGAGTTTCACGGCCCTTTCAGGCATACACGTCCCGCGGTAGGCGATACGCGAAGTCTAATGAACTCGGCGACGCGGAGCCTCTATCACTCTTCCTCCCCCTTTTTACCCCGCGAGCGCCGCAAAAATTCGCGCCATCATGCAGATTTATGCCCGCAAAACGGGACTTTTTTGCCTGCAGCTTGGAGACTGCAAGAACGGTATTAAATGGCCAACCGATTTTTCCCGGCACATTTTAACGCGAAGTTACGACGAACTTCCATCCCCGTCTTTCCTCGCATCCTTATTCCACTAACCGGCGAAACGTCGATGCTTTCGATTCAATAATTATACCACTGGGTTGAGCTCCTGATACAAGGGTGATCGGAAGGGCGATAAAGGGGACCATTTCCACGAAGGTTGCATGGGATGCAAGTAATTTCAAACTGGTTCGTGATGGCGAAATTCGCCCTTCGATGAACAGGTTTTCGCGACCTCATTAATATTCATATGCAGCGTATGGGGTGCCTGTACCATGCTTCTGTGTTGCGCACGTCATTTTTTCCTGAAGAGTTCGTAGGGCAATATTTACGGCCTTCTCGATCGCTACAAAAATAGTATAGGTGCTTTGATTTAATTACTTTGCGTTTGGGAATGTCGAATCGTCAGTTTCGGATTCACAATTATTGAGTGAATGTATCTGAGAATCAAGACACTAATCTATGTTTTTCTTCAGCTGGGGGTGAGACTACCTTGGCCAGGTCAAGAAATACCGCATCTTTGGGAATTTATTTCTGAGTGACTAAAACACTTTATATTAAAAATTTTCAATAACTTTTCAATACATTTTGCAATTTTTTTCAAGTTTGCTTTAAAAACATATATGGCGGTCGAGAGTATACCATGCTGTGGACGGTTGGACGGTGTACGTTATTTCTGACAAACAGGTGTCTAAAACAAAATTTTAACAATAGAATATTAAATTAAACTAAGTTATCTACCGGCCGATGGCCAATTTTTTTATATTTTAATTTTCTAATTTTCCTTGCACACGAAACTGAGCATTTGCTTCAAAATATAGCTATTTTGTTATTTTTTAACCGATCCAGAAAAATGAATGTCGGCCGATATCCAACTTAGTTTTATTTAATATTCCATTATTAAAATTATGTTTCAGAAACCTAGTCGGAAATAACGCACCCGCCATGGATAGGTGCCTATAATATTTGTTTTAAAGGAAAACTTGAAAAAATTGTATAAAAATTAAATTTGTAAAAATTGTATTTTGTTACTTTGAAATAAATTCCCAAAGATGCGGCACTTCTTGACCTAGCCAAGGTGGTCTAACCCCTTAATCTCGATGCGAGTCCTTTTCCAGTCATTCCATTATCGCAGGCAGAGCAAGATGCAGTCTCTATCCAAACTACCCTGACCCAAGTAATTGCAAACTGCGCTTCGCGATGTACAGTGTCATCGCGGGATACACGGTTTCCCTCGCAATGCGCAACTTCGAAATATGGCGCAAGTTGGATCGAAACTCGCAAGATCGCCAGGAGCGCTGGTCCTCGCCGATGGACAAAGAGGAATCCGCAAGCCAAAGCAGAAGATCCGAGATTGGTCCCCCGTTTTGGAGTGTGAAACCACGCCCGTTTGACTACGCTCGAACTTCCGAGGTCACGAACTTGGACGCGTAATTGTTTTAACGAGCTGAATCGTGACGTATACCCCGATCCGAACCGAATCACCCGTCAAAGTAGATGGATAGCAACTGGGCTGAAGTACGTCTTTATGGATCCCGTGCTACCCCGTCTTCGTGAAGTTTCAAAGGAAACTAGTAGCGATCGCTCCCCTCTGATTCTCAGATAATACGAAGCTCTATTCCATTAACGGGGCTGTAGTATTCACTTCTGACAGTTGTGCACCATACAATACTGTAATTTAAGTAGAGTTTCGGTAGGCAAGGCGCAAGTATGACGAGTTTCCCGAATCGTCAACAAGATACCTGGAAATCACGGCACAAACGACGCAAACAACGTGCCATTGTTCCATTAATTAGACACAGAGGCAAGTTAGCTTCAAATTCACCCTGCCTTCAATACACCTTTCACCGTTCTATCACGATGCCCCAAATACTAGCTCAGGGGCGGTGACGCGGGACTTAATTGGGGAGACCACTGTCAAAAACCGGAAAAAATGGATTTTGTCTTTTTCCCCTTTTTTGTGAAAGACATACGTTTCCAGAATGCTCTCTCCAGATTTGATGAAGAAATTTGTAAAATTGGCGGAGATATAGTATTTTCCGTGAAGCGGTGTCAAGCGCGTGACTGAACCGAGCGGAACTTTGAACGCGTTTTTCTCAAAATTACATTTTTCAACCGCGTTGACAGTATATAGAGAAAACTATAGAAACAATTGACATGAGTAAGGGCATTTATTGCACGAAAAACCCGTCCTTATTACGTGACGATTAGTTTTTTTTAATTAACTGCCTCCTTCTATTTTTTTTATCAACATCTTTACCCCAAAAATGAGTTTCTTTTTCAGTGCTCCGCCATTTTATTATTTTTTGCGATATTGACTTTTTTATCGTAATAGACGTAGGCTTCTAGTTTCTAAATATTTTTGTCTCTTTGAAGGGACACAAAGTCATAAAATACACATTTTGTACTTTTAGAAAAGCCATAGAAATTTAATAACACAAAGCCAGCGCAGACGAACCAAGTTCACAACAAGTATGCGGTACCCCCAAACCATTGTGATTATAAATTTACAGTACATTAATGCATATTAGGTGGTGGAAACATTGCAAATTTTTCCATTCCTTCAAGTATCAACAGAGCCACATTTAGATACCCAAAGAACCATATTTTGCCGACCCCTGTTAGTACTGTGCCAAACCTAAGCAAACCTAAATACACCACGGCGAAACAACCCGAAACTTATTAATGCTTCCTCCTAATTCCTCGTTTCTCTGAGGAAACGCCTGATTTTTTCCAGGCGTATTATTTAGTGGACAATATTTATTCACGGCCGCGCGACCATTATAACCCTTCAGAGGCAAATAAGCACAGAGGTTAGCCCCTACGTCGCTCGGTTTCATAAATCGAGCTACGAGATCTCTCCTCCGAACAAAGGGGCGATGAATGTTACTCGCGAGGAAGACTACAGGAGGGAACTTGATAATGAGTCCCAAGAAGATACGAAGGTATCGCAGAATAAATCCGTGGCTCGGAATGAATGATAAGAGGGGACCAGCGACAGGGGTGGAAGGAGCGGTGCTCGGAGAACACCGGAGCCGTGTTATCGAGGCCGTTGTGTACGCGAACACGGAGCAACTACTCGGGAGAAATATAATACTTCGCGCTGTTCTCTTGACCCTGGAGCACAAGAGAGCTTAACGAGCTGAAAACCGTCCCGATCATCGCCCGTGAAATGCTCCATTTGTATCCTGCATTATCCCTGCCAGGATGAAAGCAGACACTTGCTGTGATATGCGGTTACTGATGGCCCACGAAGCTGGCACTTTGGAATCGAAACGGCTCGATCAATTTCTGGTGGCAGATTCGATTGTGTTTTTGCTTTCTGCTGCGATAAGATTAGAACTTCCGTTAGCGAGCTGTTGTGTAGGAAGCTTGAAAGGAACAGCTTTGCATCTGGATGTTTCATGAAGGGCAATTCATAGTTCAGGAATGATAGGGAATTGTGGAATTCTGAGGGAGCGTGTTCTCCAGAAAATTAAAAAAACTGGGGTACCTACGCTAAACAGTAAAAAACGTTTCAGGATTAATGTAAGGTAAATGTCCCAATACCTGGACATTTAAGGTACGGTGGAAACGCGATTGAGAATTTTGCAGTTATACAAGTCGATTTATATAAAAACGATTTTGCAATTACATGGGGCACTGCGTGTACTTTATCATTAAAAAAAACCAACACGTTATTGGATTGAATAATTTTGTAAAATATTGAAAATTCAGAGTTCTTACAATGGCCCAATACCTGGACAATTTAACAGGTATGTCCCGGTGTCTTGATTTTACTGTCCCATTACCTGGACACATGATGAAACATCAGCAATTTGAATGTTTTCTAGGGAAATTAAATAAAAAAAGCAACACAATAGTTTTTCCTATTGGCATATTTTTTCTGCATAAGTAATTTATTCAAATCAGTAAACAAACTTGAGTAAAAACAATCTATTATTGAATGACTAATTTTAAGGTTACGTGTATTCGTGTGTGACACGCGAATTTTACACATGAATATTGAATTGAATATTATCATTGAAACAAGATAACAAGAATACAAAGTAATAATTGCTAAGGTGTTAAGTAATGATTTTAATATTGTGTCAACAATAACTCGTACTTATTTTATAGTCTGCACACATGGTCAGGTTTAGGGCCGTTCCGGGATTTCACTGTACCAGTAGATAGACACGCGAATAAAAAACTAATAAGAACTTGAATTTTAATGTTCCAATCAAAAAATAATACTACAAGGTACCATTTTCCTAAAAAAGTATTAGTTGCACCAATATACTAAACATTATTAATAATATTCGCTTAAGAAAAAGTAAAGACTCTTTAGCAATTCAGCTAACGGCAATACTAAAATGGTGTAAACCGGAGGGTTCAAGAAAATTTATTTTTATTACGCGTGTTACAAGTTTACTAAGAAAAATATGTATGCGAATATATTTTATTAAATATTTGAGTAATTGAATAAAATAATTCTTTTATGGATAAAGCGAATATTAAACGTAATAATCAGCATTATTTGCACTAGTGTCCAGGTATTGGGACGTGTCCAGGTATTGGGACATTTACCTTATCCACTGTTTCATCCTGAATCCAGAGTTCGAAAAGCATATGCAATGGTCCGACGTTAAGCAGGAATTTCTCCAAGTGAAACTCGCGGAATCATGGAAGTTATGAAAGTACAACAGATCCAGTAGTGAATCTATTAGCCCAAGGCAAACGAGGATAATCAATTTCTCAAATGGCTGAGTACTCACCGTTTCACAGCACCGGCAAAACATCCAATGCAGTCTCTTCGCGGAAGCTTCTCGGCCAGCCGGGTGCTGCAACAAAAACGGAAATAACCGATTAGTTTCGTGGCTCCCAGCCGCGATTCTATCGAAATTATTGCTTTGTCCACTGAGAAATAAGTTTCCTTCTCCTAGACCGTCGAGCAACCGGCTGGAAGTTGTATTAAAAATTCAAGGGTGGTTCGGGGATGGACAGCCAGGCGAAAAAGAACTGAAAGAGAAATCCAACTTCTAACTCGGTTGCGGCGCTGACGAAAAAGCACCCCTGACCTTCGAGCACTCCGAAGACGATCATTCCTTCCCGCTTTCGTCCCGAGGGATTCTTTGCCTTTCCCTCTCGACAAGAAGTTTCATTCGTCCCTCGTACTTGCAGTATTTTTGTCCCCTCGGAACCGGTAAAGAAATGTATTACATCGACTGGCTGGAACACCGCCCGATGTCCGCCCCTTCACAAGGGCTGCTCTCCTCCACCCTTTCGCGTCGATGCGCTCCTCGCGAGGCATTAGGGGGCAACATCTTTCCTCCCTTTTATTCAATTTCTCAAATGAACACGGCTCCCATCGGACCGGAGTCTCTAAATTGCCGCGCTATTCTCCGACTTACTTTGGAAACTGATTAATCGATTATAAGCCGATTATGTCCGAGGTAACGCGATTTATTGGAGGAAATTCTCATTGATTAGTTAGTTTCTCGTTCCCCGGGATGGAAAGAATTCCTTTACTTTACGGCGGAATTCCCCTGGGCACCGCGGGACAAGCAGAATCGATTTTTGAGGAGGGACTGGAGTGTCCCTTAGTTCTGCGTTACGGGAAGGGAATGTATTATGTCTCTGGTTACGAGGAAATTGAAAGAGGTTTGTCACGGGGCTAATTAAATTACGCTGCAGTGCAACAGTGTGATTAAATTCTGCGACATTCTGCTTCACATGTTTCAAATACTTTCTAGTACTTAAGTACTGGGATTCGTGAAAGGTTTTCGGTGAAGTCACTCATTAATTGTATGAAGCTAATTACCTAATGCAGTTATGAAAGCAATGCGGACGGTAAGAGGAACCTATTTTTAAAACTAATGAAACTCTTTTCGGTTGGAGACCGTTCAAACGACATTAATCTCATTGACAGTCACATTTCAAGGGGTTACTTTTAGCCACGACGGAAATGTATGATTTTAGGATTTTTTTAGGGGTCTTAGTTAAAAAATAAAACAAAATATTTATAACACTTGATTTACTGGGCATAAAGCGCAGGAAAAATTACAACTTGTAAAATAATGTTGTCATTATGGGCTGACAAGTCGCTTTTTATATTTCATTTAATTAATGTTTTAGGTACGCACAATTACACAGCAAAATTTTGCGTGAAAGAAATTCAGTTAACTTTGAAGTACCATAAATGGGTAATCTTTTGGAAATTAAAAAGGATTATTTTACAGGAATGGATATCATTTTATTTTTCAAATCCATCGATGTATAATATTATGCTAATCGTGATGCGGAATTTTTTCAGCACTCATCTAAAGAACCTCAAAAATCCTCAATAATTTAATACAAAAATTATTGTAAATAAATTTTTTCACACACTTTATGGACTAATAAATCACGAGTAATAAGTACTTTGTTTTACTTTTTTTAATAAAACCCCTAAAAAATTCCTAAAGTTCATTTTCAAACGCTCAACATGCAGAGTCAATTTTAATCGCAAAGGTATACACAGAGAACTATTTTTCAAGGCGTACACCCAAACCAAATATCATTCGAAAACGGATAAACGATGTCTGGGGAACTACGAGTCTCAACATAACGAGAATAGAGACTATTATCGACAACTGTCTGCGATATCTAGATTGTGGATGGCTCTGGATAGAGATTGTCGATCGTATATTACAACGAAAGACACGAAGAGATTTATAAAATGACCTACTTCCAGAATTGCATCTTTCCGGGAGAAAAATAAAATTGTAGAACATGGGAACTGCCCCATGATAAATATCGTATCTAAACTACACACGCAGGCAGTTGAATAATACCTGAAATTTAGCTTGCATTGCGGGTGAAATATAAGCACAGATACGAGTAAAATTTGCAAGAAGCAAATAAAACATTTACATCCTTCTTTAGTCATTGTTGCAATATTCCAGCACAACAATGCAAAGAGACGTGCAACTGCAAAACTGTTAAACCTGGACGAATTGCTCCTCCATGAAGATCTGCTTTTCCAGTTCCAATCCAGCACTAACGAAGGCTTATACAGACTAAACAATTCCGAGATCACAGAAAACCGAAATTAAAGTTGAAGCTGAATTTCCTTCGTCCTCTTCCGGACTCTTTGAAGTCACTGATTCAATTAAAGAAATCGTTTTACATTAGTTATCAAACGTCAGCTAATAGGAAGTGGTGCTTGTTAGCGCCGATAACAATTAATTGGTTCCGCGACCTTCCAGCCAGCATAATTACGCGCTGTAGCACTTATCGTCCTCGTGCGCATGAAAACGCATAAAATGCGAGGGTGCACTGCTTTTCCGCGTTCGACCAGTCGAACACTGATCGACTGCTTCCGTCCAATATCCTGTTTGATTAAAAACGAAACAACGCGATAACGAATGCCACGGCGACACAATACATATCGCGGTAATGGCCACGGGCAAATGGGTCTATTGCAAGCTGCAATTATCGTTACGTTACAATTAATATGGAGCTTTTCCACGAAATCACGTTTAATCGGCGAACACGGAATTGCTGAGAGGTGGCTAATTGCGAGCTCGTCGCCCATTAGCGTGACTACGTTCACACCATGGGCATTTTTGTGCGCCGCATGGATTCTTCTGCGCCAATGGCTACTCCCACATTTCCTCGAGTCGAGCTCCTACGTTTGCGCGTTTCGCTTCCTACGTCGCCGCTGAGACATCATCGCCTGTATTTGGTCAGAGATTTCTTTGCAATCGCGTGGCACGTCACGCCAGGCAAGAAATTATTTCTACGTGCTTCTTGGGAGACAGTTTTAATTGAACGCTCAGACCAAATTGCTGCTGTGTGAAGATATGAAATCTTTCAAGAGGGGAGCCCTATTTAGAACGCTAGGAATAAGGTGATCCTTGGGAATTTTTTTCTGAGAAACTATTAAACGGGTCTTTTCCAAACTTTCAGGGTATTTTAATTCACATTCAAACAATAAAAATTGATTTTTTCGTTACAAAGTGTTCGGTAGAAATAGAGATATATGAACATGTTCGTTAGGATTCGCGCGCCGGAGCACAGTGGTGCAAAATCCCCAAAACGTGGCAAAAATTCCAAAAATGTCTCTAAATCAGATATTATTATATTTTACGACTTATTATGATGTATTACGATTTCATAGGTCAACAATACACAATTTGTGTGATACTCGTAACAAATATTCGAAACAACAAATCCAGGCATAGGAAGGTGCCAATCCAAATTTTAAATTACTGTCGTAAATTGGTTGGGACAATACCGAATCAATATTATTAAAATCCTTTGCAGTAAGACTGTGTATATAACATTTTTGTGTAGATACGTTCCCTGTTATAGAATATATTTGGAATTTTTGCCACGTTTTGGAGATTCATTTTGCACCACTATGACCAAGGTCGCAAAAAGTCGCAGACTTTTTTTGGATTATAATGTTCATATTTATGCCTATTTTTAACTGAAAAAAGAAATTTAGATGGGACTTGAAGGACCTTAATTATAAACAAAAAAATTATAATTAATGTCCAAATTTGCAACTTTATCTTTATTTTACTCGTTTAGAGTAAAGTATTTATCGCATTAAATAGTATCCATACGATAATATTTAAAAACATCAAGAATTAAAAACAAAAACAACAAAAACTGGAAAGAAACATTTTTTTAAAATATCATATAACGCAGTTGTTTTTAATGCCATTTTTCTTTTTATAACTTATATTGTAATCTACGATCGATGTATTTTAATATTGCTACGTCAATTTTTTAAATTCCGTTTCCACGAACATCGAGTTTTTGCCACGTTTTGGGGATTTTGCACCACTGTGCGGAGTTGCAAATTGGCGATTGTAATGGTGGCCCCAATTCTTCTCTGATATAAAAATACCAAGGATTTTCTTATTTCCAGCATAATTACATAACTTAGTTATTGATCAATATTTTTAAATAAAAAAATTGCGATGCACGGTACTAGATGCAATCCTTGAAAGGAAAAAAGATTTTTTGAGAAATGTGTTATAGCTTTCGAGTAAAAAATTTCCAAAGACCACCCTTTTTTTCGGCCTCCTGACTAAGCATGACTCCTTAAGCACCTATTAGCGATACATAAGGAATATAATTGTTCTTATCTTTTATTCGTTATTCGAAATTTGTATTTAAATAAAAATGTTGCCCATCTCTGCCATAGACCAACGCATGGAAACTGTACACATACTAATCCTGTACTGTAGATACTTCGCAATCGGTTCTGTATCAGAAGCATTCACCTTGTGTATCTACCACTGCAACAGCAACCCTAAAGCTTCTACATATCGATGGAAATTCGATTCCCCTTCTGTATAACCGCCACTGAAAGCTAACTCCTCTATCACAGTACCAGGTCGTCTAATTTACTTATAAACCTCTTGCAGAATCGAGTGTACATAAATCCTCGCAACCAGTTCCCAAAGCAATACACGATACTATCCCTTTAATCAATAAATAATCCCGACTTTCCAACGTTCCCTAAATTATTCCCCACAACTTTCAATCTTTAATTTCCACAATAGGGTAAATGTGCCTTAGTTCGGCCTCTACCCAATAGTCAGCCTTTTCGGAAATAAATTGCTTAGAAATAATAAATTAGGAATAGAATCTTATATATTTAAAGGAAACAACGATCAGTGTTCTCTCTCCTTCGAATGTGGGAAGTTTCATGCCTTTAGCGGTAAAAATATGAACTGCAGAAGGCTTCATTGTGTTGGCGATTGGAAGGTTGACTACTGATGAGTCAATTTGAATTAATTTAGTACTATAGGCGACACTTGGAAATAGTGTATACCAACACAAATACGAAGTTTTTTATGTTCAAATTTTCAATACGCGATTAATAACATTCGAATTAACTTTTCGTGAAATTATAATTGCATTTAAACTTAGGTTAGTAAGTATTTTCAAAGTGGCCGACTATTGGCATTCAAAATATAAAGAAAACCAATAGTCAGCCGCCCCGGCTTGGTACTGGATATTGTTAAGAAATCGCCAATTTGACCAGTGGTCGGCCCTCTAAAACACAAAACGGCTGACGACTAGACGATTGGTCTAGTAGTCGGACGTTATGATTTTAATAATTTGAATTTTCAGAGAAAAATAAATTTTTAAATTTTAAGTACACACATCATGAATTTTGAACCACTTAACATTCTGACGATTAACAATAACTATACTATAGGATGGCTGATACATAATATAACCTGATAGAAGAACCTGGCTGACTACTGGCCTATAAAAGACTGGAGTTAGTATTTTACTAGCTGACTATTGGTAAAAAGAACGTTTCTGGATATTTTAGATATTTTAAATAAAAATTGTTTTACTATTAAAAAAATCATCCACACATTTGAGAAATAGATACTTTAAAGAATTTAACTGTCAATAACGCATTTAAAAAATAGTATATTAATAATAACAACGCGTAACTTGAATTTTCGCTTTCCCTTAAATGGCCGACTACTGGCACAGTTACCCTACCTCGTACCTAAATTCTAAGCGTCCACCGATCCCGTCCAGAAACACTCTCCTCCAACCGAGTCCCTCCGTTTTCCGCGCTTGCCGAAACGTATCCGGCGCCCGTTCGTTCGCTCGCGCATCTAAATTTTTCACACCTAGCACGTCTTCCATTAGGTTTTCTATGAACTCTTCGCGCACGTGCGCTCTCGGCGCCATAAAAGTCCCCGTGCGCCTACGTGAATCCCGTGCTTCGTCGCGAAACTGTCTCACAACAGCCCCGTGTACACCTTCTATTACATTTCATTGCGAATTTTCCTTTACAACGCACTTCTGGCCCCTGCCGGCCCCCGCCAGCGGTATACAATTTTTCCCCGGCATTTTACCCTGAAATTCTCTCTCCTCCCCCGCACACATTCGCGCGGAGCCGCGCAGCCTCTCCCTTAATATTTCCCCGCGAACCTTTCCTATGTTTCTACGTGCCGCTCGCACGCTTTACAAGCTACATGTAAATAAGCCAGCCGAGCGTGTGTGCGCGCGCGATTATTAAAGCGGCTATTATATGCGCGCGTGACATTATACATAGTCGCTGGAAGCGGGAGGAGAGACGGCGGGCAACCGGGAACGAGACGGGAGGAGAAAGTAAAGGTGCTCTTAGCAAACTGTCGAGAAGCGTAAATCAATACCAGCTCGTTCGTGTCAGAGTGCCGTGTACCATTCACTCGAAATTCGAACGTGTCCGTACGGGACAAAGGTAACGGCGAACAATCATTCGGCGAACTACGAGTCGCAGCGAAGATCCAGTTAAATTCAATGACACGAACGGGATCGGTGTAAAGGTGAAAAGTTTCCTCAGTCAGCCAATTGCTTCCCTCCGCTGCCGCGCCCTCGAAAATCGCTGACGGACGCACCCCGCCGGCGGATATCTCCCGCGGAACGTCTAAAATGCAATCACTGTAAAGTGAGCGCCCCCCCGCGACGCGGAATAAAATTAAATCTTCGCTAATTCAACGTAATGGAGCGAGTTGCTCCGTGCATTAGCCTCGGTAATTGTCAGAGGAGCCGAACCATTAATTGGCGAAACTGCCCGAAAGAATTCGAGGCTGCTGTCGTCCGTGGGAACCGCGATGAATCAATAAAACGCGGAGCGGGCGGAAGATTTTATTCGCCGGGCCACCGCCGCTCTTTCAGCCAGATGGACTTCGCGGGGGCGAATTCATTGGGGCGGCCGTTCTTTTATGATGCATGAGATTTCCCCCGATCCGCCGGATAATGGAATGGGGAATAAAGTGCGAACAATTCCGTCACTCTCGAAGTTCACTGCGGAGCGTTCGCGCGAAGAGGTGCGCGCGCCGCCGGCCCGCACAATGGGACATTGTTTGTGTGACGAATGCAGCCTCCCCGCAGAAGCTGTGGAATGTAAATTTGTCCCTGAAACTGCGGCCCGGCCGCTTCGGAATTAGACGATGCACAGGGGGCGCGCGAGACTCCAGCACCGTTAGGAGCCGGCAGTCGTTGACCGTTTACGATTAAAGTTTTTCCTGGGTGAGAGGGCCAGTGGCGGATTTAACAGGGCGGCAGAAGAGCAGTTGCCGCCTGGGCCCCTGCCCAGAAGGTCCCATAGGGCCCAATCCTTAAAAAAATAAATTATGATTTTTATCCAAACCATATTTTTTCTGTATTATTACACTAAGCTCGTTTTTAGTAAACTACCTTTTCATTTCTCCGAAAATGGGCCCCTGCCCAGAAGGTCCCATAGGGCCCCCTCCTTAAAAAAAGAAATTATGATTTGTATCCAAACTATTTTTTTTCTGTATTATTACACTAAGCTCGTTTTTAATAAACTACCTATTCATTTTCCCGAGAAATGGCCCCTGCCCAGAAGGCCCTCTAGGGCCCCATCCTTAAAAAAAGAAATTATGATTTGTATCCAAACTATTTTTTTCTGTATTATTACACTAAGCTCGTTTTTAGTAAACTACCTATTCATTTTCCCGAGAAATGGCCCCTGCCCAGAAGGCCCTCTAGGGCCCCATCCTTAAACAAAGAAATTATGATTTTATCCAAACTATATTTTTTTCTGTATTATTACAGTAACCCCGGTTTTAGTAAACTACCTTTTCATTTCCCCGAGAAATGGCCCCTGCCCAGAAGGCCCTCTAGGGCCCCATCCTTAAACAAAGAAATTATGATTTTATCCAAACTATATTTTTTCTGTATTATTACAGTAACCCCGATTTTAGTAAACTACCTTTTCCCCGAAAATGGGCCCCTGCCCAGAAGGCCCTCTAGGGCCCAATCCTTAAAAAAAGAAGTTCTGCTTTTATCCAAACTATATTTTTTTTCTGTATTATTACCCTAAGCCCGTTTTTACTAAACTACCTTTTCATTTCCCCGAAGAAATGGGCCCATCAGAACGTTTGCCACCTGGGCCTCTTTTCTTAAATCCGCCACTGGAGAGGGCGAAGTGAGATATTGAACAAGAAGGGGGTTCAAAGTAAGAGGCGATTCCCAGAAATCAGATGTCGCGGATGTTTCTTTACGGAGGAGATTAAATTCGAAGCGGAATATCCACAGTAATCAAGCACGTTTCGATCTTCGATCCTTCCTTCTGGTCGAACAGCAAAAAGTTAATTCCAACGGTACACCTTAGCTGTAGTTGGTATTCCATCACGAGAGCGCGCGGAGCGGCGGGATCCTTGATTTCCTCGCGACAGGACAAATGTCGGCGCGAATCGGAAATCAATTAGCCCGTAATACAACGTACCCCTGCTGGCACATCAAATAAATTTAATCGCCGTCGACGGAATCCGGCGCCCCATTAGCCGGGGCTACCGGTATCGTAAAATCAACTAGAGCCACGTAATAATGAAATCGTGTCGTAAACGAGGGTTGATGGCCGGCCAGGGCACCATCGCGAATTTTTTCCCTCCACTCTCGTAAAATGTGTTAGAAACTGCACCACCCTGTGGGATCGTCGCATAGATAAAATTCTGAATTTTTGTGAAAGATTCGAGGTATTGATTTATGAGAAATATGAATATATTGTGCTTTCAGTGTTCAAAGAAGATTGCATAAAATCTGTAGTGTAGAAGAAATTTAGAAATGAGGAAAGTAATTTCTATGATGCACGTAATCATTTATTCTGAGAGAGTGCATACGAAACACTGAATATTTATTTTGTAACCGTAGGCTTGAATATATGTGAGTCTATTACCAAAATCTACAGTATCGGAATTATTTTGCGACCATCGAACTTCCATTTCCTTCGCATTCGTCTTATATGGAGGAAAAACCATTTGTCCAAGGACTAGATAATTTAATATATTAACCTTTAGAGGGCCGGGCTGGCCACTAAAGTGGCCATTGAAAATTTAAAAATTTGGACTAATGTTTCTAAGGATTTTTGATATCGCTAATCACGATTCTAAGGTCAGAGTATCGAAATTTTACGCCGAAACAGTGTTGCCAATCTAAAGAAGCCTAAATGCATAACAGCAGTTACATTCATCAACAGACGCGGTCGCGTCTGGAAGCTAATTCCCCTTCCCCCTCTATATATTATTATTTTCTTTGGCGTTACTCAGAGCTAACGACGTGGACGTAGAAAGTTTTGTAGCTCTGTTTTTGTTTTTGGGGTTTTTTGTGTTATTTTTGGATTTGTTTTTTTTTTAGTTTTCTGATTTTACTATTTATTATGCGAGATGCAGTCGGGCAACTCAACTAATGCCCATGCATCGTGATTGGTGATATCAAAAACCCTTAGAAACATTAAAGTTCAAATTTAAAAAATTCCAGTATACAATGCGACACCGTTCGCGGCCGGGCTGACCACTATAGTGGCCACCTAAGAATTTTGATACTTTGCCGGCAATTTTGGTGCTGTATATGCATAAATTTTAAGTAAATAAAATTTACAATTTCAATGAAAAAATCCCAGCCCTCTAAAGGTTAACTAAATTTTTTTCAATTTTCGATTTTAGTTAAGCCACTTCCGAGTAATCGTGGTCAACACAAACCCCTCTTTCGAACAGGACATCTAGGACATTGTAAATAACTCTGTTAATAATAAATATTCTTTAACGCCAAAATTCAGAGGCATAGCTAAATGTAGTACCTTTCAGGCAAAAAAAGTTTTTTGAATAAAGTTTTATAATTTCTGAGAAAAAAATTCCCAAAAATCGCACCTTTTTTGGGCATCTTCACCTTGCGTAACCCCTTAACAACTGTTAACTCAAATTATCCAAATTTGCACTTACAATACTGTGCTACTCAGCCCCATATATGGTGTATTATTAATACTTCTAACTTCTCTGCAGTGAAACAGCAAAATAAATATTCCCAACATTCATTCATTATGCTCCAAAATACGACAGTCAGGGGTATGATTTGGAGCTTGCAACCAATACCCGTATCACCACAGACTGTACGCATGAAACACAGAAGCAACACGAATGCTGCCTTCGTAAATCAGCCCCGAACGCATACGTAAATCAATTTATGCTAACGGAAGCAAGAAGAACGACGTTACCCCGGTCGCGACGAAATAAAAAGGGTCTCGATAGGTGGGTTGCCTGGCAGATAAAATAGTTGCGTGAAAAGGCAAATCAGAGGATCAGCCAGGCGAGCATAATATGCGTAACGCGCATAATGCATTCGTATCGGTAATAAGAAGCTCCGGCAATTAGAGCTGAATAATTAAAGGGTCGTTAGTCCCGGCGGCCGCTGAAATAGCTCTCGGCTCGCGTAAAACGGAAACGGAGTCCAGAGATCTTCGAACACCGGCGACTCGGCTGAATTACAGAAACTATCGATCGCGTCAGCCTACCGTCTTAATTCTCGCCAGCCGTTTCTGCGCGGAATGCAATAATCGTACGTTAAACGTGACACAACTCACGACCCCCCCTGCCCCCACATAATTAGTGCCACACGAGGGGCGCGTGTCGCGTTATAACGCATTCGCGATGCCGCCGAAGCACGTAATTACCGTGAGTTTGTCTTGCCGCCTGACAGTACGCGCCAACGCGGAAATATTAGCAAACACTTTTTTACACGTGATGATTTTGCAATGTACGAGCTCCATTTTTCGTTTCTTAACAGTAATAGCGATGCGGGGGGGCGGAAATTAAATGTGAGGAATACTTGGGGACAGTGATTCCCAACCTGCGGGTCGCGAAGTGTTTTCTAAGGGGATCGTCACGGTTTTTTTTAAATATTGTTAAATTGGAATTATATTCTGAAATACTTTTATAATATTCAAATAACCTGTGACCCTCCCCCATATAAATTAAAGTAAATTTAAAAAGGTAAAGAAAACATATTAAAAACATTCAAATAACCTGTGACCCTCCCCCATATAAATTAAAGTAAATTTAAAAAGATAAAGAAAATATATTAAAAAAGGGGATCGCGACTCAAAAAATTTGGGATTTTCTGATACACCAAACGAAGAATTATAGTTGAATTAAAGCTCGGACCTACTTAATAATGCAAGAATAATGGATATATGAATGATTCAAGCAGCTGTGAGTATTAATTACGTTACGTTTCCAATTAATTTCAAAGGCAACGCTACCTGATGAAATAATTTTCTCGGAAAGCTTCGACGTGAATTCACCCCGCGTACCGAAACCCATGCCTTGCGAATCGAATAGTCTCCGTCTCTTACAGCCCACCGTTCAAAGCGACCATACAAACCCTTCAGACGTGGCGATCATAAAATGACAGGATGAAAATGGATCGTGGGTGGCGAAGGAACGACTTGCCGCGGAAATCTGATGGACAGCTTTAATTACGATCGATTCGCGGGCTGGCGCGCTCGCGCGCGCATGCACATACGGTAGATGGACGCGCTAGGTTTGTATACGAAGCTGCTGCGTTAGCCGAAGAATTAGCATAACGATCCTTCCGGCGTCATGCATTTTTCATATGTTCGTCCATCGGTAACGAATGCACGAATCCCTTTCCTTTCCTTCTTTTTTTTTTATTTGTAAAACATAGCTCGCGCGCTGCGCGCCACGGGTAAAATAATTTACGAAAATAAAAACACCCGTTGCGCTCACACTTGGTGTATTGAGCCTGGAGCCAGGCACTTGTTGTTTTCGCAACCATTTGCATACCTTTGTGCCGCGCTGTCGCGATGTTTAACGTCACGGCGCGACCGTTTGGTATTAACTCACTCGCGAAAGAAATTTATTCTGCTCTGGGAAGAACGAAAATTCAGAAGGGACGGTTGGGCTTGTAATATAATTCTCCGCCGCTTTGTGTCTCAAAATTTTTGTGGGAATTAATTCTTACAGTAACTTTAAACATTTGTGTGTTCATTTGCTACTTCCTGGGGTCGTGAATTATCTTTTAGATAATTTTATTTCACAGTGCCTTTTTAAATTTGTGAGGCATTTTTACCGTAATTTGTATTAGCATTTGCCATTGGATACAGTAGCGGGGAGTTAAGAGTCACTCGACACGAGAAGAAAGTATAATTAATAAATTGCATGAATCTCGTTAGGGTGAATATATGTCTAAACTACGTAATGAATAAACTACCTAAACTATGATTAAATTGATGGGAAACACGCGAATGTTCTTGCACCTCGAAGATCCATTTCGATCTCCAGGAAAGGATGGAAAATTGGGGTTAAAACAGGAGACGAACACGACCGCGGAGGTCAAGAGAGAAAGTTACAATCAGCGCGGTTTAATCGAACATTGAATGGGCCCCGCGTGTATATAGGTACGTTGCTCCGGAAAATCCGTGAAAACCAGATAACCAGAGTTCTCTTGATGGTAATAACTGCTCCCAGGTCGCTTTCGAATCTACTAAAACTATTCCTCGCGAGAGGTAAATGAGTCGAAATTTCGTGGGAGTCTAGTAGGGTCTGTTCGACGCTCTGAAGTTCCTTCAACAAGACTCTGGAACGCCTGAATGGGAAACGGTCCTCCTCGTGTCTCCGATAATTGTACCTACCGCGTTAGGCAGCAGATGTTAAGTCGGATTATCAGGAAAACTTTGCGCGTCTGCATTCCACCAATATTCGCGCAAGAGATCCCGAAGAAGATCGTAGATATCTCCTTGGTTGATCAGGGGGACAAATCAGCACGTGTATGTTGCACAGGTTTGATAAGAATTGAAAGAATTGCATTCGAAGTGTTTCCAAAGTCAGAGAAAATGCTCCAGGTGATAGAGATAAGTCTGTTAATTTTATTCTACTTATAATTTACAATTAGGTGTATTTGAAATGGGAAATCTTAATATGCAATTGACTACCTTGCGGCGTGACGGGTGCAGCTCCATCATTACCAACTTCGAGTAAATTAGAAAAAACTATTTATAAAATTATTGCCTTGACTTAACATTGGAAAGAGAACACTAATTGAAAAATATGTTTCTTCACAGTATAAGTAGTAGTTATTGAGTTAAGAAGCTTTTATTTCTATTTTTGACGAAAAATATTCGAAATATTCGAAATGTTAATATTAAAAATATTAGAAATATTAGAAATATTCGGAATATTAGGAATATTAGAAATATTCGGAATATTAGAAATATTCGGAATATTAGAAATATTCGGAATATTAGAAATATTCGGAATATTAGAAATATTCGGAATATTAGAAATATTCGGAATATTAGAAATATTCGGAATATTAGAAATATTCGGAATATTAGAAATATTCGGAATATTAGAAATGTTAATATTAGAAATGTTAATATTAGAAATATTAATATTAGAAGTGTTAATATTAGAAGTGTTAATATTAAAAATATTACACATATTAGAAATATTAATATTAGAAATAATAGAAATATTAGAAATATTAATACTAATATTTTTATTGTAGAATATTTTTTCCCCAAAAATAGAAATAACTACTACTTATTATATTTATATATTTATATTATATTTCTAGTACATTTTATAAAAAATATAAATATTAGTATTTTGATTTATTTGCAATAAATCGCTCATTTGTTATCGGATTTGCGTCAAACGTGCAGCAAGCGGTGTAGAATTTTTTTACACACCTATATTACACATTACAGCTCAAAAACTATCAAAAACGAAGCTGCACCCCTCTTGCTGCAAGGTCAGCAATTAAACAGTTATGCCGATTACTGACTTCGATGGATCCGAGCATTAATTCAGAAAGCTAAATAATTTGAAGTTCTCTAACAATGTACTTAACATTGCAATATAAAATTAGCGGAACACTGTGCACGACATATAATTTTTCAAAGATTCATAAATCGTCCACGAGAATGTTCAAACCGAAAGCCCCACGAAGGTGGACCAGGCGCTAATTTAAATCTTTCTGGTAAGGGAACACGTGGAGAAATCCACTGCTGCGACTGACAGTAATAAAAGACTGCAAGCTTGCAGATCCAAAGCAATATAGAGAATCAGGATGGATTACCCGACAAGAAAACGACGGAGCTGTACGTGCATTCAGCAAAGAAACGCGAGGAATATGCGAGGGATGCGAAAAGTTGTGCGCGAAGGACGGGCGGAGGGGACAGAAGAAGAGGCTGGTCGCTCGTGTAAGCACGAAGAAGAATCGATGTTCGCCAAGAAAGTGGTAATACCGGGCCATCTACTATTCAGCAGATATCATCAGGCAACCAGTCGAAAGCAAACTCTTGAAAGAGGAAGGAAAAGAAAAGGAAATTCCCGATGAATTTTACCACGCGATGTTATTCAATTCTTAACGCAACAACTCGAATCACACTAGCTGATGTTTAAACCATTTCTTAAAATTCTGTATAAACAATGAGAAATAATTGCACCTAATTAATTAAGTAAGGTCTAGAATCCACCTACTTCCTTTTTATCAAGATCAAACTGATCCCACCCTATCAGTCATGGTGTAATTATTTCACCTTGTTGCTGGAGAGCTAACTACATGCTTTACGATCTTATCCTGCTCTGACAGGAAACCTGCCACCCGAAAATTCATATCCCAGCGGACGATTTAACGCTTGGCAGAGACATTACGCAACGTTAACAACGTTTGATCTCGTCACAAGTGATCCTGTCGTTATCAGCACCGAACGCTGTGTACCCTCTCTCTCTATCATTGTGGATCGCTCTATTTCCAGAAATTCGAATATTAATGTAGACAAACGGGCACCAGATTCCCGCGCAGCGTGAATCCAACCCCGCGTTCTAATTCCAAAGCTTAATCCAATCTGCATGCAATTGTCAACGAGGCCGCAGTGCCGTAGAGCCGCTTGATTTTAATTAAACCCAATGCAGATTAAATCTAGGCTGTAAACGCGCCCGGTTGGGGGACAGATTAGAAACTAGCCTTGTCCGCATAAATTAATAACGATCGGCTGATGTTTGGCCGTCTGGAGCTGAAACGAGCGATTAGGCTTCAAAGCGAGCCATATTGCACCTGGAATTACTAAAATCGAATCTGCTGCAAGCGAACGTTCCCGAATACCATAGTCGAAGACAAAATAATTCATCGCAAGACGAAGTAGTCGGAGTGAGAGCAATTATCAGTCAACAAATGCAAGTACAGTGATCAAATTGCCTTATTTTTGTGCTTCTATAAATTAATTTCAACCCCATTGCCACAATAAACTGAAGCATCACAGAATGGAAAACAGCGGTACATTTGCATGAACTGATTCATTTGCAAGGGAAACCATAGCGGCTCGAACTTCAAATGCGAAGTGTACTTGGAGGAGTTTTAAGTCCCCCAGTGGAGACGCTAATTAAAAATGGTCCGGGATAATTAATTCGTATGCTGGAGGTTTGTTTCTGCTTCAAGTATCCCGCTAATATTCTACGCAGCAGTCAATGACGTGCCGCGGATTAAGCAAGCCTTACCAGCGAAATGATTCAAGTTCCAAGGAGATATTTCGACCGTGTGGCATCCGATTCTGACTGGTTAATGGAACTTGGAACAATTATGGTGTCTCTAAAGGTACGAATAGACCGGGTAACAATCGCCGGATACAATATGTATCCACTATCTCTATGGGATGCAACTCTCGCCTTGCTCCAAACGATCTTCTAGAAATCGTTCCATTTGGCCGCGAACACCGTGCGTAGTACGATTGTCACTTGATCGTTGTCAGGTTGGAATTATTACCAAATTGATGTGCACGTTGAATTTTCCAAAGTCGCCAAGAAAGGTATGGTCTGTTTTCACAGACTCAGCGATGCTTCCCATCCGAAACAAGAAACCTGGACGTAGTGATGGGATCCGAAGCACTTCGAAGCGCTTCGGATCTGTCTTGTATAGCTGGCGACTAATTCGAAGCACCTTCGAACGTGATTCGAAGCTTAAAACTCTTGAAAGTCTTGAGTCTTGATAGGTCTTGAAAGACTTGAAAGACTTGAAAGCTTTGATCGTCTTGGAAGTCTTGAAACTCTTGCTTCAAAGACTTGATAGGTTTTGGACGCGTATGTACGTCCGCCGCCGACTCGCGGGACAATACAGTCATAAACCACGACCCTGGCGAGATTCTTTGGCCAATCAACATGGCCAGTTTTTAGCAAACAGGTGTTCATTTTCAAGACTTTCAAGACTTTCAAGAGTTTCAAGACTTTCAAGAGTTTCAAGAGTTTCAAGACTTTCTAGATTTTCAAGAGTTTCAAGACTTTCAAGAATTTCAAGACTTTCAAGACTTTCAAGAGTTTCAAGAGTTTCAAGAGTTTCAAGACCTTCAAGAGTTTCAAGACTTTCAAGACTTTCTAGATTTTCAAGAGTTCCAAAACTATCAAGACTTTCAAGACTTTCAAGACTTTCAAGAGTTTCAAGAGTTTCAAGGGTTTCAAGACTTTCAAGAGTTTCAAGACTTTCAAGAGTTTCAAGACTTTCAAGACTTTCAAGAGTTTCAAGACTTTCAAGACTTTCAAGACTTTCAAGACTTTCAAGAGTTTCAAGAGTTTCAAGACCTTCAAGAGTTTCAAGACTTTCAAGTGTCGAGAGTTTCAAGACTTTCAAGACTTTCAAGACTTTCTAGATTTTCAAGACTTTCATGACTTTCAAAACTTTCAAGGCTTTCAAGAGTTTCAAGAGTTTCCAGACTTTCAAGACTTTCAAGACTTTCAAGACTTTCAAGACTTTCAAGACTTTCAAGACTTTCAAGACTTTTAAGACTTTCAAGACTTTCAAGACTTTCAAGACTTTCAAGACTTTCAAGACTTCCAAGACTTTCAAGACCTATTCAGACTTAAGACTTATCAAGATTGTTAAGCTTCGAATCATGTTCGAAGTGCTTCGGATCCCGTCACCACCCTGGATACAAGCAACAGCAATGTCAACTACAGCCTAGGGCGGCAAATTTTGGGCGAAAGAAATTGGAAAAGGTTAAAACACAGAGGCGTGAGACAACTATAAAAACAATTCACTTTTTTCACGTAGCAAATTAGGAATATCTCATGTATGAATTGTTATATTGCATTCATTTTAAAATTGCCTGAACTCTATTAAATTAAAACATTTGATTATATTTCACAAAAAGCGTGGTAGACGCTTGTTAGTCTAGGGACGCCAAATCCCCAAATCCCCTGCTTGTATCCAGTTCTTCGGACAACAGAGTTGAAAAGTGACTCAAAACTCGACACGTTCCAGTGTTCGAGATAAAGGTAGCCCACCGATTCTGAGATCGTCCTGGCCGAAATGTGATCCTAATCTGGCGGAGGATAACACTATCAAGACTACGTTAAACGATCATGAAGACACTCTTGGAACAGATAAGCTGCCAAAGAATTTAACAGGGTTTCATTCTAACCTTCTAACTAGTGATTGAGCACAATTCAAGTAATATTTGTGGAAGAACCACTATTATAAGTACCTACTTCCAAAATGCTTTTCACATCAACGAAATAATTAGGAATAATTGTTTTCCTGATATTGTGCTAATAACACAAAAGAAATGCTAATATTAATCATGTCCCTAAGTAAGTACTTGGTTATATTATTCATTCATCCGAAATGTGTTTATAATTTGGGGAAGCATTTCCAGATGAGATTGCAAAGTGTAGAAATATTTGTCAAATAACTGCACATAGCAATGAATCGACTCCCCATCAGAATCAAACATCAATAATCACCCTATGTCTACTATAACCGCAGGAAATGAATTGAAGCACCATAAAGCCTAGTTCCACCTTATTTCTTCAAGAATACTGTAACATTCTCGGATTAATGTATCCACAACAGGAAATTAATCTAGCCTCCTTGCCAGCTGGATATAATCGAACGTAAAGACTCCGAAATGTACAAAGCAACCGGTTCTTGCGCAACATCATCCAATTTCCTCGACTTCGATCAGCAAAAATGAACTCCACCCAGGAAGATTGCAGAGCGTCGCAAAAAACTCGACTAATTCTCCCTGTTCATCCGCGACTAACACAGTTTCCGCTTCGGTCCTCTGTATATATCCCCGTCGTCTCGCCGAAGCCGCCTCCTAATTGCTAGGACTATAAGGAGTTAATAGTATTAGCACGCTCGAGTCTTCGGCCCTGGGAAACAATTAGCCTGAAAGGCACGCTCAGTCTTTCAGCGAGATGAGTAGATTACCTCGTTAGTCCGACAACCGTGTTACACGTACGCGATACACTTCCCCCGGCATTGTCTGGCTACCGTTTTCGTGGGCCACCCTTCGCGTTCCGTCGAGCTCCGCGTGCCTTTGGTTACGGCAAAAATAGGGTTGACCGCCCCGCGCCACTAGCCAAGAGACAATATTGTCGCGTGTAAATAACGAGCGCGAAGCTGCCGCGAAGTAAACGAGCCCGTGCGATGGTAAATCCTGTAAAAATGCAGGTGGAAGCGCGAGCTTCGTAGTGTGAGAGTTAATAGTTCCTCCGAAGCTCTCGTTTACTTTCGACGAGCAAACTGTGCGGAATTTTTCCACCTTGCGTTTGGTGTCAAGCTTCGTTTTCGCAAATGGATCATGTACGTTTCAGTGTACTGCATTTTTGTGGGCGGTGTTTTACGCGATGCAATGTAAGGAAGTTTTGTAAGCAGTCGAAACCTGGTGCACACTTCTTATGCTGCTGAGGAATTCCATCATTCACCCTACACTGCGCATTGTAGACGAACTGATACACCACCTTTAAGTTCAAAATAAGAAAGCACCAGAGGCATTGTTTTCTGCATTGATTCTTTTAAACATATTGCCAGTTTGGCATTCAACCAATTTGTGGTTAGTGGTGAAAGCAATGTGAGGAAACCACAGTTGGGCAAAATGTGATCTAATTACAACTTACAAGTTACGATTAAAATGTAATTGTGTAGTTGATTACACATTATTTTCATAAATGACAATTATTTGCATCCTGGGACTTTGCATCTTTGCCTAGTTTCCTCCAGAGTTGGGAAAAATGTAATCTAATTACAACTTACAAATTACGATTAAAATGTAATTGTGTAGTTGATTACACATTATTTTCTGTAATCGTTCATTTAGGTAGTTGACGAAACCTAAATACCTAAATTAACGAAACCGAATGGTCGACTACCTAAATTAACGATTACAGAAAATAATGTGTAATCAACTACACAATTACATTTTAATCGTAATTTGTAAGTTGTAATTAGATTACATTTTGCCCAACTACCTAAATTAACGAAACCGAATGGTCGACTACCAAAATTAACGATTACAGAAAATAATGTGTAATCAACTACACAATTACATTTTAATCGTAATATGTAAGTTGTAATTAGATTACATTTTGCCCAACTCTGGAGGAAACTAGGCAAAGATGCAAAGTCCCAGGATGCAAATCATTTTCATTTATAAAATGTTCACAATGTTGCTTGCACTTTTGTCTGAGCAAAACTAACAATCGCTTTGTAAAATTTCATAATTAATAAAGCACTTAGATTAAATGAACTCCCACCGCACGATGCAGCAGATACGATACATGTACATCAATTTCAATAAAGCATACACACGTAACCCAGAATTTTTTCATTATTTTCCCCGGATTCACAGGCAAAACCTACGTTAGAAACTATTTCTTTTTGCACAAAAAAGTGGGCAGTGTGGGGTTAAAATATATTCCACCATCAAGTGAAATTCTGTGGGCTCTAAACCTCGAGAAACTAGTCGAAATCTAATAGACAGCTTGTAAAAAGTCTCAGTAATCATCGCAAAGTATCATGCAGAAGGTATAAAATATACATTTGAAACCCCACGATTCAGAAAATCAAGCGAATTTCGCGGAGACTCTGAAATATTTGTATTCGAAGATAATGCCTCCTATCACAGAAGAAATATACCCAAACCACCGACGCCATCGACATAGACAGCATAACGATGCAGCAGCGACAGAAACGCTGAAAGTCGACCTTCGAATAACGATAACGACTGCCGGAAAAGGAAGCTCCTACTCAGACATTAATGGCCAGCGGAATCGCCTTTTTTCCAGCCAACGATCTCCCATCGAAGCTTGCTTTTTAAAGATTTATCGTTATTGCGAGAATGAAGTTAATTCCCCTGTTACATGCCGCAATTAACAGAGAAGATAACGAACGTTCCATTCGGGAAACATTAACGGACCATTTTTCTATCGTTAGAAAATAACCCGCAGTGATTAGAATTTATTCGAAAGCATTTAATCTACTGTAACACTAATCCGTTCTTTAATTTAACGAAACATAAGATTTCCAATAAGAATACTAATGTACCATTAAGGATGAATTTCAGTGACAATCTAAGCCAAAAGTTAATCAATTTGCAAGATATTAATAAGGTTTTTCCTGTGATGAAAACCGGTCAGAAATGGCAATGGTGTATTTTGGTGTATAATGGTGTATGGTTACTTTTTATTTTACTTTGTCAATATATTGAATATTTAATTTTTTATCATAACCTTTTTTTGGAATGTGTCTGAAAGGCAACTACTAGAAATGAAATAATCAAACTATAATTTCCTTACGAAAAACCAAGTTTTCATGTCATTTTCTTTCATTTAAAAAATAACTATCGAATCAATTGTCCGGAATTTTTGTGATAATTTTGTTCAGTTCATCTTTCTGTATACAAGATTTCAAAAATTTTGGCCTATTATTTCACTCTTAATTTTGTAGTTATATTTCTCATTATTGCGTTTTCCTATAAGAATATACGTTAAATTAAAAGTTAAATAATTTAAAAACTACCGAATTAACATTTCTGAAATTTTGCAGAGGGTTTTACTATTGCATAAGGATTCATTCCTCTCATTTTCAAAGATTTTTGCTTGTTTGTAATGTTACTAAAGTTAATCCTTAAGTCAAATAAATAGCCAAAATGAATTAAAAGAGAGTGGCGTAAGTTCGAGTCTATACGTTTACTAAAAAAAATTTGCAGTGGTAAAACGAAGCAAAAGGCACCATCAGTCTAATGTGGCGAGGAGGAGGAAGGTGATACCAGCTGCCAAAAACTTTGCAACGAATGCAGCAGAGTGGCAACATAACCGTAAAACGACCGAGATCCCCGCGAAGTTCGGATATTTCATCCACCCATTTGTCCCCCAGAAATCATCATACTTCCGAGCATGGTTTCCCGGACGCGAATCACGAGGTAACACGGAGAATAAAAAAGATCTCGCAGACGTTGGACGGAAAGTTTATCGTTTTCTCGAGCATTTCATTCGTAGCGGATAGAGGATCGTTGGGAACGGTGGAATTAGAGCAGGAAAAAAGAGGGCGATGGAACTCATTTATTTTAACGTCCCGAGATCTTCGAGGAGCACTTCGACGTTTTCTTCTAAACAAACTTTCCTTTTAAAAGTACTATGCCATTTAAACGACGCTCGGCGCATCGCCCGAAGAACATTCTTCTAATTAAAAAGCTTCAACAGCCTTTCCTTCCTTCGTGCAAACGAGCAATGTAGCACAAGCTGGGGATAAATAATTTCACGGCTTTCAGAATCGATAATCAATTCCACTTCGAACACTTTTCGCGAAGCATTTTATGTACGCGTTACTGCAAATGTATTCGAACGGCGTAGCTCTCTATCAAAACACTCCGACATTCGTCATCGAATGGGGGAAAAAAACGTGCCCGCACGATGCTTCACGCGTCGAACTCGATTTGAAAGCCGCACGTCACGCAGTCACTCCTGAATGGGACAAGACAGCCGAAATATCAAAGAGTATTTTCACTTACAACGAGGAAAAAAAAGTATCCTCGCACATTCGAGGCGTGAAAGCTTTCGTGTGGAAATGGTATTCAGAACGAGACGAACGGAGATTACTATCGATCTTCCGCAAAGTGTAACGGATTGCGAGTGAAATGCCATTTTTTCCAGACAGCGGGGGCGAAAAAATGTTGAACGGGGAAAATACTGGCCTCTGCAAACGAGCGGAGAAAGAGGATCGAGAGATGTCTAAACAAACGTTAGATGTCGTTTTCGACTCTATTTTCAGCTCGCAGGGACGGATGTTCGCGGCTCTGCCAATATTTGCGACGGACTGAAATGACATATCGTTGCTGTCGCAACGCCCCATTAAACATTGCAGCTACGACTTTAACGGTCTCGCACAGCGCTGCATTGTAACGCAAATAATGTATACCGTGGTATCATAGAAATCGTCGGCGAAACGGCTGTACGTTCGTTTCAGCCGAAAGGGAGAGAAGTTATTATGTACACGGTCAATATGTCGTAATGGGTCGAGCAATTCACGTAATCGCGTCAAGCTTTTTAAGCTCCGTTCTACACTTTTACGGAGCTTTCTTTGAGTAACTTTTTGTGTATTGTAATGGATACTTGATTATTTGAATTAATAAGTGAATAATCCGAAAAGAATCTGTTCTCTAATACTACTTAGATATATATCTGAGATTAAAAGGAAATTTAATAACTTCTATGATGTGAGAAAGAAAGGAAGAATTTTCTAAGTGATTCTTTCAGATATATGTGAGCAATTTTTCAAAAGAAAGATAATTAATAATACTATAAAAAAGTTAGTAACAGTTCATATTAATTTATAATTATTAATAATTTTTTCCACCAAACTCCTGTACAAATAAAATTCCAAATTGTAAGTGTTTCGATTCAACTGGTGAAGTCGCAATGTTATTTCCGTTCTGTTAAGAAACTGACTCCTTCGAAAGTAATGAATCGCATTGTAACGCACGAAGCGAAAGTCGTTGAGCGTTCGTGGAGAAAAAGTTCATTTGCTTCGTGTAAAACGAGAGGTTCGATTCCGCTCGACAATATGTCACTGCATTTTAACTTGCGCCTTCGTGAAGCATTGGAGGTGTTTCGAAATTCACGTCACATTAATGCATCACGCTGATGCATCGCCATCATCGCGACGATTGAATTTTGGATTGCAACGCTCGGGGTAATGCGCGGCTGAAAATATTTTACGGACTGAACATGCAGAAATCCGTTCGCAACTGACAACCCTCGCGCTGTGCATTATACGCGATTTATTATTCAGGAAGAACTTGCATCACCGAGTTATAAATTAATATGTTGGATACCATTACAGTCCAGTAAACCTTGGACGCATAAAAGTTATAGCTGTTATTGTTTTTGCCCCTCGTATAGTGATATGGAGTTAGTATTTGTGATCAGTGAATGTGTATTTATCAGGTTGGGAGATATTGAAGGATTCTAATTGCGGATCTTGCAGTAAAAGGGGTGCAGCTCTATTTTTGTCAGTTTTTGAGTTATGACGTGTAATGGGTATGTGCAAAATAAATTCTACATCGTTTGGCGCCGGTTTGATGCAAATCCGATAACAAATGAGCGATTTATTGCAAATAAATAAAAATAGGAATATTAATATTAATATATTATAATAATACTATTATAATAATACTAATATATTAATATTAATATTTGTATTAATAATACTAATATATTAATATTAATATTTGTATTAATAATACTATTATAATAATACTAATATATTAATATTAATATTTGTATTATAATACTAATACTAAATATTAAATATTAATATATTAGTATTGTATATTAATATTAATATATTAGTATTGTATATTAATATTAATATATATTAGTAATATTAATATATTAGTATTGTATATTAATATTAATATATATTAGTAATATTAATATATTAATATCAATATTAGTATATATTAGTAATATTAATATATTAATATATTAATATTAATATATTAATATATTAATATTAATATTAATATAATATTAATATTAATATAATATTAATATAATATATTAATATATTAATATTACTAATATAATATATTAATATATTAATATTACTAATATATACTAATATTGATATTAATATAATATTAATATTAATATTAATATATTAATATATTATATTAATATTATAATAATATTATATTAATATATTAATATTAATATTATAATAGTATATTAGTTTTGATATTTATATTATAAAATATTTTTCGCAAAAAAATAGAAATAAAACTTATCAACTCAATAACTACTACTTATTGTGTGAAAATATATATTAAGTCAAAGCAATAATTTTATAATCAGTTTTTTCTAATTTACTCGAAGGTACTCAATTGAAAATAAAATTGAGCTTTTCGAAGCCACTTCGAGCAGAGATTTACCGCCACCTATGTCGATGCAGCTGATGCACCGTTGCATACAGCTATCCTGATGCAGAATTAATTTCATTTAACCCTCAGCTTCGCTCTACGCTCCGTCAATTGGATTGTCCTTCCGGTCGCTGCCACTCAAGCACCGCTCGCCCACGCCATTAAAACATCTATAACATCAAGCTATCTATAACAGTAATTTCTCAGTTTTCTCCCTTATCGAGTCGCAGGTCGCATGCACATCGCATTATAATATAAAACCACAGAAGTATGCATGCCTCCTCAAATCCTCTTCGTACAGAGATAATTACTCAAAGTAACGAAAGGATCATCCGCCTACACAGCATCATAAATGCGTGGCACAGGATCATTTTCACATTAACTTCCTCCGCAGAAAAATGCTGCATTGTTCATAGTAATTACAGGCTCGCCTGCTCGAACGAGGTAGTCAAGCTTGAAAAGCTTTAACGCGCGATACAAAGGGTGCTGTACCGAAAGCAGACCAAAGAAAAATGGTGGCGCGGATGGAGATAGCCGAATCGACGGCTCAATTGCGACCTTATCAATTTGATTGGCCGTATAACGACTCTATCTGCATAACGAGAGCAGCTCGCGCGCCATTATTCGTCCTGGCATTATCGATTCCATTGGCTCCGAACGCGCGTAACTCGGCGACCTTTGTTGCGGTTTGCTGGGAAGCTGCGAGCCGGCCAGGCATCCCGGAGCCGAACTCCCTTTTGAAATCCGCTAGTCCAGGCGTATCTCTCAAGTTAAACGGCAAAAAGTAAAGGGAACAGCCACCCCCCGGGCCGCTGATTAACGGAGCTGTATGCAAGTTACGAGGGAAGTTTCACGCCGCGTTGGCTCGGACGGCGAATTGAAACTTCGTTAGCTGATTTATCGCCGGGGAAAGAAGCGATGACAGAAAATTAATTAGAAGTTCCCCGTGCCCAGGGGAAAGCAAGGGGGCGAGTGGAACGATTCTCGGAAAGGCAAGATGGAAAAATTCGTAAGTCATGGATAGTTCCGGTGCGCGGCTTACAATTAGATCCGTGAAAAAGTGCGCAAGAGCAAGGATAAGACGACGTCACGTGAGGAGGGAAGAGGAAAAGGCCAATTGGATGAAGACCGGCAAGAAACGAGACTCATCCACGCGCTCGGGTAACAAGCAGAAGTACGATTTTACTGGAGCATCTTATGTCCCTATGCTACACCGCATCGTATGGTCCGCGGCGTTTACCCAAGGATGGGAAATCATGATGAAAATTTTATACGATGTGCAAGAGTTACTTGAGCGAGGTATGCTCTACATTTCGAGTCACTGATACTACTTAAGGTAGTTCCTAACCAACTATGTTAGTCAAATCAGAGTTGGGTAATAAACGATAAATATAAAGTCGCCTGATACTATAAAAATAATAATAATAATTTTTAACATCCTCTATATATATTTTAAAAAGTTCAATGCTAATATAAATAATTGTAATACGAAAATAGAATATTAAATTGGTTAGCGTAGTGAATTGGAGCAGCAGATCTGACAACGTCGCATACATTCGGAGCGTTGTTTATAACCAAAATGTCAGAAAAAATGTTCATATGAATTTGAATCGTCGTTCGATATTTAAATGCTGAACATATCGATTGTGCGACGTTGTCACGTTGATTGCTCTATGTAATTTCAAAAATATTTGCACGTAAACCTATTTTTTATCGGCATTTACGAAGAAACTACGTGGTCAGTTTTGCAGAAATTAATAAATTCATTTCTTGACATTTCGATGTACTTTTGTGCCAATTTTGGTACATTTCTATAATATGGTTTTCCTGTTTCAGAAGAAAAACTGAAACTATAACCCTCTTTTTTTGTTTTCGCCATATGCCACTGTGTTAAAATGCATCAACTTTAATTAACAATTTCTCGATAACTATGTGGTAAATCGATTTTAAACTTTGTACAAGGGTTTCTTGTATTCCAAATTAGTTTAGTACGAAATTTGAAAGAATTCTGTAATTTAGTACATTATTCAGGAACTACCTTAAAGATGAATGAGTTTATAATTAGTGGACTGATGGATGATTCACTACTAATTTATCCAAGGGCCGATTTTGATACCAGCAAATATTTTAATTTACAAGGGTCGAGATAATTTCAGAATATTTCAACAATTCCATATGGCAACTCACGTGTGAGTTAGTGCTAATACGTCAGTGCTAATACGAGCAAAATTTATAAAAGCAAACGCAGTTTTCTTCCTGATTTAATTCTTTCCTTGATAATGGTCGCAATACTGACCGAAACGTTGGAAATTTAATCGTAAAATTTGCAAAATAGCCTTTATTTTATCTCTTAAAAATAGACCGAACCGGTGCGCCGATAACATTTACTTTCAGTTTTGCTAATACGTTGTATTAAAATAAGGTGAATTCTTTTTAAAGTTGTCTCAAGCCTCTGTGTTTAAACATTACCCAATTTCTTTCGCTCAAAATTTCCCGCCCTACGCTGCAGCCAGAGTTGGGCAAAATGTAATCTAATTACAAATTAAAAATTACGATTAAACTGTAATTGTGTAATTGATTACACATTATTTTCAGTAATCGTGCATTTAGATAGTTGACAAAACCAAATGGTCAACTGCCTAAATTAAAAATTGCAGAAAATAATGTGTAATTAATTACACAATTACAGTTTAATCGTAATTTATAATTTGTAATTAGATTACATTTTGCCCAACTCTGGCTGCAGCCTACTTACAAGGGGAAGGCACTGATGCGGAAATCGTTTTTGAAAAGAGAGTATATGGGGCCGTAGTACTCGTGTAATATAAAAATACCATTTCGGATTATTGTAGAATGGGCCTTCATTTTCGGGATATTGTGATTTAAAGTTTTTCACGTATACGTAGTAATCCAGATACATACATATGTAGCATCTGTACCCGAGAAAGTTTCCGTGGACACAACGGTAGCTTGTCAGAGTGTCACGCGGCCGGCCCGGGTTCAATCAAGTCCCCCAACTGCGGGCATTTTTTTAGCCGTGGAAATATATTTTGTATATATTATGTATGCTACTGGATGCTTACGGTCCGACGTGACGGCTATCCTACTTTACCTGCGCAACAATCGCAGGCGTCGAAACTTTCGGAATAAAATATTTTCGCAGGACAAGAATATGAAAATACCGGTGAAATAGATGATTAGAATAATATGTTACGTTATAAAGGCACTTTTAACCTTAAAATTTGAGTAAGATAATATGTAACATACTATATAATATGTAATATCTACAAAATATATTTCCGCGGCAAAAATTGCTAAAAAAATACATACGCAAGTTGGGGAGACTTGAAACCCGGGCCAGCCGCGTGACTATCTGACACCTTACTGTTGTGTCCACGGAATCTTCTTGAGAATAGGTGCTATGTACCGTTAAGGAACTAGTTCTTGATCAGGCACTAATTTTTGATCAGTTCATGAAGTAAATCGTTCTTTTAAGTTTATGTCAATAAATAATTGTTTGACATAATTACTAACATAAAAATTGATAATTCAAAAATATATATGTGTTGTCTGTGAAAGCAGCTGGTATTGTTAGTATTCGTGAAAATAAATGTGTAAGGTAACCCACTTGAAGAAAGTGCCTGTTGAACGCCATCTCTTACTGCTCGAAGTAAGAGATCACCATCGACGCCACAGTCGATTTCTTTGCTCGTTCTTGCGGTATTAAAGGTTATTTTCATACATTTTGCTTACAATAGTTTACTTTACAATGTAGCGCAAGAATTTTAGTATTATATGTATTATTTTACTTTAAAAGTCAGTAATCATTATTTAGTTCCACTTTTTACTTGTGGAACTAATTTTTGATCACCTGAATAAAAATTAGGTTAGGCTATTATAAAATTATAAAAAAGTTTATGATTATACAAAGAATATTTATACAAAAATTATCTGATCAAATATTAGTTCCTCACCTGATAAGAAATTAGTTCCCATGTATTTTAGATGATCAAAAACTAGTTCCTAACCTGATCAAAAAATTAGTTCCCATGTATTTCAGATGATCAAAAACTAGTTCCTGACCCGATCAAAAATTAGTCCCCACGTATTTTTAATTGATCAAAAACTAGTTCCTAGTCACCTTATTATTCCGTACCTTATAAATAATTAAATTATACTTATTTTCAACTTTTTAAAATTTTTCCTTAAAGTTTACACATTAATTCATCTTTTAGTATAAAAAAATGTTTATGATTTAAAGTTTTACTAGGTTAAAAATAAATATTACAGCGGGAAGCCCTCTAAACTGATCAGAAACTAGTTCCTTAACGGTATAGACCGTAAGCAGCCCCTAGGCGGTCAATATATTGTGCAATATTCAATACTGCACAATATTATTAAGCGTGCGAGGCATCCAGCATAAATATTGTGCAATATATTTCAGAATAATATTGACCGTTCACAGGCCACTTTAGCCTATCCACAAATCCGCCCTAAATTTATCCCCAGTCGTAATAGATCTTAAAATTTCACGTTCGAGATCTAGCTACCCCTAGTCCAAAGCCACATATCTATTAAACGATATTTAGCCCGCACACCATGTTAAAGGCAGCGACGCACAAAGAAGATTATTAGCATGGCAGACGAAGCATCGCGCCAAACAGCGTTCAACGACCAAATAACCGATACGAGCGGCGAAATTAACAATGGCGTTAACCAGCGGAGCCAGAACTGAAGCGGGAGATGCAGCCAGACATTAAATTAACTCCGCAAAGTTGAACAACGCCGCCCCAAGTTACCGCGCGGCACACGGCTACTTCGTAATGAAGAGTAAATGAGACTTGCCCGTATCCTAGCCCCGTTCAATTTGTACGTACACCTGTTATTACTTTTCCCCGCCTGGCTGCTGGCCACGGTGAGCCGGAAGAATAAGCATAATAAATGAATGGGAAAGGGAAGTGGCAGGAACGGAGCGGAATAACAAAAATAAAGAAGCCGAGAGATGGGGGTACGGAATAAGACGAACGAGTCCCACCCAACGTAAGAGTATCTCGAGACCGAATGAAACGAGTGATGAATAAGTATGAACGAGCCAGCCGGATGTTTCCATCCCACTAGAACCTTGGGAAAATGTTCGGCTGGAGTTTGTCTTACGGCTGCGAAAAATTTATCGAGTGCCTGGAAAATATTCCTGCGTCTATGAGACTATTGCGAGGTTAATTTGAAAACTCGATAGGAATCATGATTATTCAAGTGGCTCCGCAACTGGAGAAGGACAAAGGAGTAATTTGTGCAGAATTTTTCAACCAAACCTCGCAGATACAGCTTAATAACTTCGAAACTTCATCCAGCCTGGAATGAAGACAGTCACCGTTTGATTCTTGAATATCACAGGGAGCAGAAAGGAAACGATAACGGAGCTCGCAACCGGTAGGCTCTCCCGAAGCACGTGAACAGATTCGCGAGCCACCGTGGCGTAATAATTTTATTCCGTGGAAAATAGCGGTGCATAGTCGCGACGAGGCCTTGCTTGAAATTAGCCAAGGGGCGCGTGTGTTGCTCGCAAGACCAATTTGCACGTGCTCCCGTCATCCTTTCCCTCAACGAAGTAACGTGTAATCTGCTTGATAGTCACGGCACGCATCCCTCGTCGGCTACGGAACTCCGTGCCTCGTCATATCGCGGCGACGGGCTTTTCGAAAAGGGAGCTTGAGCGAAACAAAGAGGGTTACACGGCGCCAGCCAGGCAGGCGTCTCGCTGGTAAGATGCAAGAGACAGCTGCACGTATCTCGAGTGGAAAATCATTGAACTCCTGAGCGTGTACGATTTAATCCGAACGAAACGGGCGCATTAAATTAAATTAAGCAGGTACAGTCCCGGGGGGAAGCTTGCCAGCGGGGCGTGCTGTAGCATGGACCCGGGGCTATTGTTGCTGCTGTAATTTGCAAGTGAAATTCCCACCTGACCGTATCTCGCGTCATTCGTCATACTTTATCGCCCAACTTTGCACGTCGGAATTTTAAATATTCCCTGCTTGATCTCCTCCCAAATGCAATATTTCATTGCTGTCCACGGCTAAGGGACTGTGTCACGCTGCTCCTAATTGTCCAGAGAATAGCTAGCATGATATCGAGTGGTAAGCAAGGGTAGTAAAAGGGCGAAGGTAAGGCTGCAGTATTATTGAAGTCTAGATTTTCAAAGACGATTCCCTCCAAAACATAGATTATAGTCCTCGAAAAAATATCTGACACGTATTTCTTTTTATCGGGAATCATCCAATTCTAGGGGGTGAAATCAGCCCTCATAGTTGTGGGTGAAAAACGCGTTTGCCATTAAGTGGCCGAATTTGTTATAAAAAAAATACACCATCTTCATCTGAGAGATTTTTCACGTGTTTTTCACCCCCAACTTTTATAAAAAAAAAAGGTGTCCAATATTTTTTCGGCAACTAAAGATATTTGGAAGAGAGAGGAGTAAGAGGAAACCAGAGTCTTGTGGCAAGGGCAAGGTGCGGAAATATGGAAGAGGGGAATAGGTATTGGATGAAAGAGGAGGATGTAAGCTATGCGAAAGAGATACAGGGTCGTTAAAGCATTTGGTGGAAGACTGTACAAGTGTGGAAAGAATAAATATAAGTGTGGAAAAAATACTTCAGGAGAGAAGGGTTGAGAAGGTGGTGGAATGGCTAAGGGGTATAGAAAGAAGGAGGAAAGAAAAAGATAAGGAAGGAGAGAGAGCGAAATGACCAAAGAATAATAACATGCAATAGAATGGAACGGTAGGAGAGGGAATAGTTTAGTAGAAAAGGGGATAGTATGGGAGAGAGGGTGCGTTAATTATATAGGGTAATAAGCATGGGTGCGATTGAGTGTGAGAGAGCGTGAAAGATGAGTAGTTGTAAGGTTAAGGGGAGGTTCCGGTCTAGAGCCCCCAAAAATAGGTGATCTTTAGGAATTAATTAAAGGAAAACTACTACATATAACTTAATGGGACTTTTTGCATTGCATTGAGGATATCTTAAATTATAGAAATATATTTTTTGTTTTGTAATTAATCATTGCAGACGGCACTGGGGAGTCGTTAAAGTCAAGGCGTCAAAAAAATCATCCAAATCGGTGGGACCTGTATCTCCAAAAGTTATTATTCGATTCGACTGAAACTTTTTTTATTTTAAAGAATATACTTCTTGCTAGGGGGGGAACCACACAAAATTACAAAAATGACATTTTTTTAGAAAATAACGATACTTGAAGTTTGAAATCACTTTTTCCCTATAATGTTCGTCCTTTCCACGCCTTTAAAAATTAGAAATTTTCACTATTTTGTAATTTTGTCTGGTTCCCCCCCTGGCCAGAAGTATATTCTTCAAAATAAAAAAAGTTTCAGTCGAATCGGTTAATAACTTTTGGAGATATAGGTCCCACCGTTTTGAGAACACTGTTTCGAGAAAAACGCGTTTAAAGTTTTACGTGAGTGCCGAGTGGCCGGGTTTTTACCACGCATTCGCTGCTACTCAAATGCCTATAACTTCGGGAATTTAACGAATTTCAACAAATCCTTTTAAACACGTGTTCCTGAAAGGTTGAACAATCGAATAACGAAATAAAAAAAAATCGACTTTTAGACCGGAACCTCCCCTTAAGAACATAATTTGTAAACCAAGTCACATTTCTGTACCGCAAGGTTGAAATTAAAATAAATATATATTTTTATTTCGGCAAAAATCGGCGTGTAACAGTTGGAAACTGTCCCTTGTGAGCTTCATCCGAGAAAGTCTCGTACCACAAGCACTGACCCATATTTTTATAAAAACCTCACCCACCCTCCTGGCTGCAACCACCTCCCAGCAATATGCAAACAGAGTCCAACATTTAATAAGCCGACTCGTTAAAAATTCATCGCCAGATAAGGGGAAAAAGTGTGCAGACAAACGATTCCACCAACATCCAGCTACAAATCACGAGCCGCGGTGCAGCAACGAGAAAAGATTAAACGGGAACAATAAACAGAGACGGCGCACGTAGCCGCGTATGTATACACGCGGCATATTGCGCGCGTTATCTGCATCGGAACGCGATTCCAGCCCGCCAAAGGTTAATTACTCCGTTCCAATTAATGCTAATAGTATTACAGATCGCGACGTCCCCTGAAACGATAATGCGGCCTGTAATAAGGTGAACCAATCGCATCCCCTAATTAGTGGGGACGCACGTAACGGGTTAAGCGCAACGTGGCAAGCAGGGACGGGGGATATCAAAACGCGTGTGTCTCTTGAACGAGGAGGAGGCGGTAGGATTCGTCAAGCAGCGGTGAGCTTACCAGCTCTAATTGGTACATGTTTCGCGTTAACATCTGTTCATCCAGTGCAGGGGCTGCGCGGCAGGGAGAAGGTGAATGGACGACCATCTCCAGCTAACGTAACCAAAGGTAGATTAACTAATTAGAATGGCGTACATCCGACGTGACCCAGCGATTAAGATGGCAGAGACGACGGCTCCTGAACTTAAGCAGGATGTAATCGTCTTAGGTCCGTAACGACCATCGGGACGGATTCGCATTAATCTTCCGGCATGTCTGAAGCTGCTTGATATGCCGCCCGAGAATCCTAACCCAGCGTCGGCCATCCCCGAACCAGCAGCCACCGGCGGCGATACGCACCGACACGCTGCACCCTTGCCGGGCGAGTACCCTTGCGTACCAAAGGCGAGATTAAGTCCTTTGCCTCGCCACACCCAGCGGAAACTAGAGACACGCTCGTGGAAGTCTGGCGCGCGGTGCAACTGTTCTCACGTTTTGCCGGGCGGAGCCAACGCTTTGGATAAAAATGCCTCGCTGCGGGCGCTTCGCGGAGAGAGGATCTTCTTTTTGCGCGCAATCGCGTTTCAGAGGTGAGCAGCCATGTTCGCGAGTTTTCAGGGATCCTTCAATCGCTGCGATTCAGAAGGCAAGAGTTGATGAGTATCGATGGCTCCTGGGATATTAGACTCTGCTGCTCTTGATGGGGTCATTATAGTTGGTCGTAGCCCAAAAACAGGCAGAGAAGGTGTGAAGTTTTGTCTGCTACCCAGTGGCGGATTTAAGAAAAAAGGCCCAGGTGGCAAACGTTCTGAGGGGCCCATTTTTCCGGAAAATGAAGAGGTAGGCTGCTAAAAGGGGATAAGTGTACAGAAAATTATAGAAACAAAATATAGTGCTTGGATAAAATCGTATTTTTTTTTTAAGTCAGGGCCCTATGGGGCCTTCTGAGCAGAGGCCCATTTTTCGGGAAAATAAAGCGGTAGTTTACTAAAAACGGGCTCAGTTTAATAATACAGAAAAAAATATAGGGGAGAGGTGGGATGAAAGGGACATTTCTGTTTAGGACCAGATAGTAAAAAAACTAAATAACCATTCGAGTTCTAATTGGTCACATTAGAAAGGGCAGTTATCTGGCTATAACAGTACACGGTCCTATTGAGCTTCTCTCTATATTTACACGTCTTATTTTTCGCTTTCCAAAAGAGTGTGTTTTGTCCCTTTCATAAATTGGCTGTATTGAAAGGGACAAGGGTGTTTATGAATGGGACAGTGTAATGAAACAAGGTGATATTAATACTATTCCTTATAACTATTATTTCTGCTGGTACTGAAATCGCAGTATTGATGTCGACAAGTCTACAAAGTCGACGTTTTTCGCAAGTTACATAAATACCACGGTAATGCCAAAATATTTGTAACAAACTTTACATTAAGCTTAAATACTTAAATAACAAAAAATAATCCTCGCATTAAAAAACAATGGATAATACTTTCATTAAAAACCAAACACATAATCCTTAAATCAATCCAAACTATGTTAATTAAAAGATCTTAATTGGCACCAAAATTGATCAAAAACATCTTGATGTGTGATAAATATTCTTTTACTACCAATGTTCGGTTTATCATAGTAAGATTTTGAAGGGAACACGTAGGAAAAAGGTGTCCCTTTCATAAATACTTATTGTGTCCCATTCATAAATATGACAACACATTTGAAAATCTAATCTCTACAGTTACAATATTAAACAAACGATAATTTAACATATGTCTTATTGTTCCTGAATAAATATCAGTCCAGATGTAATAATAAAGAAATCAGTCATTGGTAAAAAGGACATAAAAAATTTTACTTTGAAGCACGAAAAAATTAAATCGTGTATCACCGCCATCTTTGAAATGGCAGCGACTTGCAGTTAGGCGTGTTTGGGCATGTATTAGTGTTGCTACAAAATGAAAATACTTTCGTCGTGGGAAGATCCTTTATCTTTCAGATAATTGCAATGTCCCTTTCAATACGTGTCCCTTTCATCCCACCTCCTACTTTGGGTGTAATCATAATTTTTTTTAAGGATGGGGCCCTGAGGGGGCCTTCTGTGTAGGGGCCCAGGTGGCAACTGCTCATCGGCCACCCTGTTAAATCCGCCACTGCTGCTACCACGTATGAGTGATGGAGTGTCTTGATTGAAGATCTTCCGGTAATTGTTCAGATAACTATGTTCCCCCAATCTACCAAATCGTAGACTCTTAGTCTCCAACATCTGACGAACAGGACACTCTCGGAAGCCACGTCGTAGGTACGCTTTCTAACATTTCCCCTCGTGCACGCACATCCCAGCAAATCAATATTGCACGTAGACGCGTTACACAGCCCGCGGAGCACGGCCTCACAGTCTTTCACGCTATTCCACGTACGTGACGACATTACGTATCCCTCGCGAATCCTCGCGTATTTCCTGAAGAACATTCGCCGCGAACGCTTCCACTAAACTGCCTTCTCGAGTTCCCGGCCCCGATATAAATTTCCATCGCGTTACGACGCGTGCATCAAGATCACCGTAAAAGGAGAAAGAGATACTGTTACGTTAAAAGTAGCAGGGAAACTCGCAACGACGCCGATAACTCCTCGGCTGACCGTCTCCGTCGTTTACATTTCAATCGACGCGACCCCACCGATTGAAATTGAAACATTAAAAAGCTATTACGCTCGCGTAATTGCGTATTCATTATCGCCGCCGGTCACGATACTATTAGTCAGCAGCCGTGGTGTATGAGCCAGGGCTGAAAGGGGAAGGAGGAGCCGCGACGTAATCGTCGTGCGAAATTCAGCATGGCGAAACGTGAGAGTTCGACAAACTCGCGCGAAACGTGCGACCTTAGCCGGAGTTCGCCGAACGTGGCGTGGTCAAAGGATCGTTTGGTATTCAAACCATGAACAGTTGGCTACCGATGCGCTTCCTTTTCGGTTCCTGGGTGGCGAACACGTCAGAGATGCGATACGCGGCCAGGAACCGCTGCATCGTCGCGGATAGATCCCCGACTCACCCCTGTTGCAAGCAGAAACGACCAGAAACTACCCCTCTAGTCCACATCTCGTTAAGAGCTGCCGTAAGGACCGGGTTTGCGCGGAGTGGACTTCTTAGCTATTCCTCGGATTGAGAATGCAGGGAAGTCTTTTCAAGGCTTACTGGAAATTCAAAGATGGAAGGTCCAAATAAAAGTAGATAGGTAAGTGGGTAGTAGTGCGTAGGTATTCAGTTCTGAAGTCTTAAGTCTGGAAATTTGGCGTGTAGTAGTTGAATATATAGGGTAAAGAGTACAATGGTTGGCCACTTAAGCAAGAGTGTCACGTAAATAATGAATTATAAATGTGAATTTAGTAAATTTTAAATGGAAGTCAATATAAATAAGTACGAAAAACCGCTAACAATCTGAAAATAAATAGAGTTTATAAAAAAAATCAAGAATGTATGAAAATATACAAAAAATGTGTTTCCTACGAAGAAATATAGTTATTGGCATGTTCAAGACAGTAATTGGGGAGTTGCCAGTACATATTTGGAAAAAAAGGGAAAACTAGTTAAATCTACAGATTTATTAATGAATAGCCTAAAATGATAGAAATATTAATAAAACACTTATTAGTTTTACCAAAATTTAATAAATAAAATTGACGTTTTTAAGTTGTGAGTCATGTGATCTCAAACGCCAATCACAGCGCGTGACGTCATTGTGCAGTAAACAGCGATTTATATGTAGCGACGAATGACACTTCGTGCATTTGCTCATACAAGGTTATATTAAAAAATATCGTTTACGAGTACTTTCTAGTCGATTTCTTTGGTAAGGCAACTGAAAATATTAATATTGATATAAATATAGTATTAGGCACTCACTCATTGCAACATGTTCCAATCACTCCTTACTTTCCCTAACCACAACTTTCTTTGTTTACTGCACGTTGACGTCACAAATGGTCACGTGACCATGCAGTGCGTTTTCGCGGCAATTTTTTATTTCAAATAAAAATGACATTTTTTTCATGTTAGAGGTGTAGCAAAAAATTAATATTTGTTTACAAGTATATTTTATCATAATGAACAGTTTTAAACACTTTTAAAAATTTTGTCAACTCCCCAATTGTCCAATCGGTTCGACAGTGATTGGTCGCTAGTTGACACATAATATAACCTAAAAGAAAATGTTACCTGATTTGGTGAGAGAAATAAGATTAAAATTATACAATAAAAATGGATATATTTTATTATGTATGTATTTGTTGTGTTTGTTTCTGTTTTTAACAGGGGGCTAATTACTGTTTCACCATTAACATGGTTAAAAAAACTCACTGGCCGCCCGGCCAATTACTGTCATTAAACATTATTCATATGACAGTTGTTGGCCCCCGGTATTTTTCATAATATATGTATAATTTTAACAAATCAATAATTCTTTTATAAAATTTCAACTTTTATTTATCGATATATATCGAATATGAGAAATATACACATCATAAATACATTAAACTATTCGCAAACTTTCAACTGTACTCTTATGGTTTTTGTTTTTGGTTAATTTCCAAGCTTCAAAGCCGAGTCATCCTATTTGCTTTTATATATAATCACAGTATATAATGAGAGAAATATTGGAGAAATAATGGAGAAATATTAATTACATCCGAAGCAAGAAAGTACAAGGAATATGAATATGTTCATTAAAAAAAGGCATAACATTGGTATTTCTTTATATTCATTTATTTCTCAAAATATGGCCAATCACTACCAGGTGGCCAATCACTGTACTCTTTACCCCTACATAGATCGAAGTGATGGTGTATTATTTTTTGTTTGATTCAAACTATCAGAGAATTCTAATTCCGAGGGCTTTCTTCTGAAATGTTCTTGATGGATAAAGGCATGAGGACACAGAGAAGAAACCTCTCATGCTTTCATCTACGTGCACAGCCGCATTTCTTCTCCCAGAGTGTGTCAGAGAGCAAATTGATGTCCTACTTTTGGTATTCAATCGGTTTTGGGATCAGACGTAGTCGAAGAGACGAGGCATTACGAGGGAACGTTTCTAGGCTAAGGTTGCCTGTCGAGTCCCGAGAATTTAGCCCCGCCGCGCTCCTCCACCAATTACATTGTAAACGTCATGTTCGTTAGAGAAGATTAACATGTAATAGGACTGTAGATTCGATGAAATCGCAGTCCTGCTGTCGGAGTACGTTCGACTCCATGGAGAATTTAGGTGTTAGGAAAGCAGTGTTGTTTCTATGTTGTTCATGCGCGTCACGATGCTCCTATGTATTAGAAATTTAAGAAGGAATTCAGTTCACCTCGTATGTATGCAACTCATAAAAAATTCATTGAGCTGTATAATTTAATCAAAATTACCTAATCAAATGATGAAAAGCTGATGTCAATGATGGGTGTTCGAAAGGTAGATAAAGTATTGAAAACTTCACCCGGAAAGAACATAGAATAAATAAGAATATTAAATAAAATAATTTGAATTTCGACCGCATAAATTGTTCCAATTAAAAGAGTGTTGTTTCGGCGCACTGGTTCGGTCCTTTGAATATTTAAACAAAAACTGTTTGCAATTTTGAAACATTTTCTTAACAATCTTCAACGTTTCGGTCAATAATTCTGACTATTTTCAAGGAAAGTTAAATTTATTTTTAAAAAGTGGAAATAAAAATTATTACTAAATGTGCTTTTGAAATTAAAAGATTGTGGAAATGTGGCGTTCATAGCAGAACATGCGACTCTCGAGTCGGTTGACTGGTGACTGAGGTAAACAGTGTTAAATCAGGCAAGAACATCCAAACGATATGCCAGAGGGCACCCGAACGATGCCGAAGCGATAACCGCTGTCGATTTAAAATGTTTTTGAAAAGACAAATAAGATAAATAAAATAAATATGAATATTCTTCCGAATGGCCCCAGTGGCCGATCGACACGAGCTTTGAGGGTGTGGACCTAAATCTAAAATTGTAGCTTTGGGCATTTATTAGTTTCCGAAATATTAATAAAAAAGTATTGTTACTTTTTGGTCAAAATTTTACTAACCACTAACCTACCCCCAACCGATACTAATACCCGGGACAATTTGGAAAGTGGAATGCGTTGTGTCGGAATAAATCGACAGAAATACTGATAGTTTTTTATTAATATCTGGAGACTAATAAAAACCCCAAGCTACGATTTTAGATTCACGGTTCACACACCCTCGATCGGCCACTTGGGTCATTCGGAAGTACAGCCAAAAATAATAAAACCACCTTTCTTCGCAAATTCGAATTCCTCTATCCACTTGACTATTCAACAACGTACGAAACAACAGAAGGATATAATGTCCCAGGGGACATTCTGAAGCCTGAAAAAAGGTAATATGAAGGGCACTCTATCGGTATCCCTTATTATACACGCAACAACTGCGCCACGCTCTGAATATGCAAATCAAACAATAAGGGTGTCCCGAAGTGGGTGCAGGAAGCGGGGTTGCGCTGGCCGGGGATATTCGAGGGTGGCGATGAACGTCAGAGCTGGGGAGAAAGAGCAATGATAGGAAAACGATAGAGGACGGGTGGAGAGGGCCGAGTAAGGAGGGAGCGTCTCGATTTACGTTTTACGAAGTTAATTGAATGGGTCTACTCTCTCCCTTGTCGTAAGATCGCTTCTAACGACGGGGGTGGAACGGAGCCTATGGAAGCGCAAAATGGTTATTATCTCCGGTGCCACAGACATAGCTGGCTGAGCTTCTGATTTACGAGCTGCCCTCTCGACTTAATCCTCACATCCACTACTCTCGTTCGACCTCCCCCCTCGGCCACCCTCACGATCGCCGGAATTGGTCCTCGACTTTTAAGCTCCGACGATGGAATTAACACGCCGAACGCCTGTTTCTAGATCCTGCCGACTTCAACCAACCGTGGAAGCGGGTGATTGCGAACCGGAGACTCTACCGACGAACAGATAACGGTAAATCGACGCGACGTTGCGTGATAGTCTCTTTTCAACGCGATGGGGCCTTGATTACCCGAAGCAATCCAGGGGGTGCATCGCCCCGATGATCGAAGTGCTATGTTCCAACGTCCAAGATAATTATTTACGTCATAGATATCGAAGCTTCTACTGATAAAATGGGATGCTTCCTACGCATGCTGTTTAATCCAAATCTGATTTATATTTATTTGCTATTTTCCGGCTGCAAATCAGCTCAGCTCCTAAGTGCACAGTTAAGCTACCGCTGATTGCCAATAAACCCAAAATAGCTTCAAACAACGACGTACCTACGTCACAATTCCATATTCGTGAACGGGAGATTAAAGAGGACTTCTAAGTAGATTCTCTTCGCTTCCAATTAATTCCGCTTGAAGCCCAGTTATATTTGTCGCGTTCAATGCTAATCAGACAATTTACAAATCGGACGAACTCGGGGCGGGGTTCTCCTTTCGTCGAGCCCCGATACAAGAAACTTCGCCGTGCTGGGAGATCTCGGGCTGAAGTTGCCCGGCTCAAAAGTTGCAAGTGTAATCACGAAATTCTCGGGCAGGACTTACGGGGGCTGTCTAAGGAAATTTCCTCCCCCGGCCTGATAAATGGCGAGCATCAGGAACTCGTTCCTGAGGCTCACGACTCTTTCGGCCGTCCACGGGAGGCGGATCGTCCGCGCGAAACAAACCGCTCAATTTGCGGTCCGGCAGCCGAACGAATGACCCTCAACCGAGTTTCAGCGAGTTTAGGTATTGGTTCGAGACTTATGCCCCGTGAGCTGCAGCAGATTCCACCCCCTGTAAACGGCGTCATTTTTCACGGGGTGATTCGGCTGCTCGATACATAATAAGATGTCGTTAACACGCACGATTGCAGTCTCCCTTAATCCAACGTATTTGGTCCAACGCCCAGAGGTCGCTTCTCCCTTCGCACGTACTCTCGACCTAACTATTTCTCCAGTGGCTTGCAGCCTTTCACGGGAGACACTTTTATAGCTGGGGATTGGTATTTCGAATATGTTCGCACAATGCTGTCCGTGACGCGTGAATATAACTGAGATATCACTCGTGACACGGGGGAGTGTCTCGTGTAAGAAGGTTCTTGGAATTTTTTTGGAGTTTGACAGATATGCAAGGCCCTTAAATTTATTCCACTGGTCACTGTAGAATAGGGAGTCAATTTCAAATAGTGGTCACAGTGGCTGGGAACAAAGATGGGCAACATTTTTATTTAAGGCAGGATACCACCTTTGACTGCGATTTTGGAGGCGTTTTTCATGATTTTTTTTGCATACAAAGAATGCGCAGAAAAAAAATCGGGTTTAGTCACTTATTAATGTAATTTTAATGAATAATTACACATTTTTTGAAACTGAAAAAGTAAAAAACAATCTCTTGTGGGTGGCGCCAAAATACATTCCTTTGGAGGAACACCGTTAGACGGCGTGTCAGATTTTGCTCTGTACGTGGCTTTTAGGAAAAAAACCAAAGAATGTTCCCATTAACAACAATATTTTGTAATGCTGTACGTAGGGATTTTACGAAATTTCGATTTTTAAGAAAATGGCAGTCATTTTAACAAAAGGGTCAATTTTTTAGGGTAAAAAAGTTTATAAAATTGTGCACCAAAAAAAATAACAACGCTACAGCAAAAGTCCTACGTACATCGTTAGATTATACCACGGGGAAGAATTGTGCAAAGTTTCAACTCAATCCGATGAAAATTGTAAGAGTAATTTGACACGCAGTCTAACGGTGTTCCTCCAAAGGAATTTATTTTGGCGCCACCTACAAGAGAGACTTTTTCAGTTTCAAAAAATGTGTAATTACAGATTAAAGTTACATTAATAAATGACTAAAACCGATTTTGTTTCTGCGTATTCTTTGTATGCAAAAATATTCATGAAAAACGCCTCCAAAAATCGCAGTCGAAGGTGGTATCCTGCCTTAAATAAAATTTCGAATAACCAATAGAAGTTAAACAATTATTCGTCATGAGTCGAATAAAGCTAACTCGGGTAAACGAACTAATGATGAATAATTCTTGCAACTTTTATTCGTTATTCGAAATTTGATTTAAATAAAAATTTTGCCCATCTCTGGCTGGGAGTCGCGAAATAGAATGTAGAGTGATAAGGGGATATGTGGAAGTAGTTCCTGAATAACTGAGTGGCTAGGTGATTTAGTTTCGATTAGACTTCTGAAATGGTAAGCTTGCTATTTTATATTCTCATCGCTTTGAATAAATATATCATCCTATTCTTGGAGCCTATCCATACAAAATTTGTATTTTCTATCAAACAGTTAGCGAAAGTCGAGCTTTTAATGTTTGATTAGCGACACTTGATTTGCAATTCATACAACTCACGATGTTGATTCATATATCTAACATCCAAGATCTTGCTTGCATACATATGTATGGAACAATAGGGGCACTTTGATATTACTCTGCATTTCTGAGTCACGTACTCGCCTATCTGTCACATCAAATCTACTTTCCTTTCACTGTGCTATGTATTAGGTTCAAACTTATACTAACTAATCCTACGTCCAGTTTCCTCTACTCAGAGACGAATGACGTACTTCGAAGTGCTTATTGAACGTTCTTTCCAAACCAACCTCAATATCACAATCGAAGTATGTCTCCAAAAAAATATGTATCAAAGTGCTCTCCTAAGCACATTTAGTCACAGACATCTAGAAATATTACTCGTAAAGTTTACCTAATAATTCTTCCTACTCCAACTGCGTGCTTCCATTATTCTAGCAAGTATGATAGCTAGTATACACACCTGTAATCAGAAGAAATTTTAAATTAGTCACAATTAGCAAATGCATAGAAACGAAAAAGGGAAAATGTTACGAAGTAAAGGAAAGTCATTAATCTTTCGACAAAGCTCCATTAATTAGACATCACTTTCAACATTTCAATTAATTTCCCACTGTAATGTATTGCATCTTTTTTATATTGCAAACAATAGGGTCAGTTATAGGGAACAAATAAATAAATAATTCCCAGTAAATTAAAATTCCTCATAAACCTTAAACAATCATTCCCTCGAAAGCTCTGCACAGAACTGTTCCCTCACACTCCACCCGGTAGCATTAAACAGCTGAAAGGATCGACGACTATCAGAGGATTACCGAAACGAAACTGAAACTACAATCTGCGAGGTAGATAGCGGGGTCTCGAAAAACGAAATCCCTGATTTTTTCAATATCCCAGGCAGCTCTGATCGCCGCTGATGAATTCGACTACGATGGCTTCGACACCGAGCCAGAGGCGTACTCTCGCCGCTTAATCGCGTTATAGCGTGATAATCCTGAATCCAATTTGGCCAATGCAATTTTACGAATCCTTCTCCCGTCTCGCCGTGACTTTCTCGTCCTCGCCAACATGTCTGACCTAACCCAGACCACCGAGGCGGGCTAATTTTTCACAGAGAAGCAGACAGGCCGCGATTCATCATCGCGGAATGCATTTTTAGCTGACAAGTTTCCTCCAATTTCAACTTTCCAAGTTCCTGATTCCCCAGTGTAACCGCTGAAACGCTAAAAAATATCGCGCGAGTCGCCGAATACAATAAACATTCCGCGGGAGTTTTCGCGTAAAACTTTTCACTCCTACGCTGAACATGTATCGCGCGAGGATGTGTACCCGCGCTTAACTCGCGGGAAAATGAAGTTTCGCTCGCGTGCGCGCCGTCTCGCGATGTTTTACGAGGCCCCTAGTGCTGGTATTGCACAGAAATTTTACTATCGCGATAACATCCTGTCCCAATATCCGGGATACCCGGAATTCAATATTTATAAAACAAGTGCGCAATAAGGGGGCGCAGCCGAATCGGGTAATATGCTCAGTATCTCGAGGATCCGCTCGGCGATGAATATGAAATTGTTTTAGGAAGGAACGGCTACGTCCTTTTCGCGTGGGAAATATTTGGGTGATTTCACTCTTTCGCCAAGTATTTCTGTGAGTGAACCCGGGAAGGGCTAATGTCAATGTTAATTTTAATTTTGCAAAATTACCTAATTAAGAACAAAAATATATACATATAAAGTTTTTGCAAAATTTCTAACGCCAATTATTTAGTCAAAAGTGTCAAGTTTAGGATTTTAGGATTCACATTCACAGGCTAAATATAATGTATTCTGAGGCGTTCAAGTAAAATTGTATACAGTTGTTTGTGTTAATTGCAACTAGAGACCACTAAATAAAAAATTACTTCAATAACGGATCAAATTAAAGTTATTTAACGTTAGATTATTTGACGAATAAAGTTAATTTTTTTATTAGCCGAGCGTTTCAACTTCAGCGTCGAATAAAGTTTTCAACTTTAACTTTAACTTTATTCAAGGTGGAATAAATGTGTTATTAGTTACAATCTGAAAATTTGTAAAACCATATTTTCCGCATATTATTCTAGTAAATATATTCAAGTACATTATTTCTTTTATTAATTTCGCAATCCCTCAGAGTTCTGGGATATCCATAGATATTAAAAATCAGTCGAATCCAAATACGAATACGTTAATATACGTGTATTTATAAATACACGTGTATCTAAATTCACGTGAAATAGTGCACAGGTACCCGTGTACTAGAAGATACACGGATTGAGGTACGGATACGTTTAATACACGTGAAATAGGGATCTCTAATTGCAACTGTGTTGATTTTAAGATTCTAAGTAAACTATTGTTTAATAATAATTCTGAAGTGTTATTTCACATTTAAATACATATTATTTTACTATGTCAGGCGCAGTATCATAAACCACGAAAGCACAAATCAGAAGTCACGCCAGCTGTCGCAATTATATTTCTAATCAGTCTTCCCAGAAAGCTGAGGACTTCCTCCGTGCTGCAGTCCCAAGAAAATTCAATGTATCACAATATCTTCCGCTACCCCTCAAGATTCGTTTCGCCGCAACGGTTCGAGTTTCCGTCATTTCACGGATGACTGAGAGGAGAGAGAGGAGAGCAGGAACCGTGGGTCAGAATCACTCGATAAAGGACACGCGTAACTCCGAAGTCAGGAGGGTTTCGTCAGTCGAACCCAAGCCACGCGGGGAATTGAAGTCGGACACGAAAAGAACCACGGCTCCCTTCTATGTAGGGCATGGGGAGCAATAACAGTTTCTCCCTCGGAATACGTTACATCGACAGGGCACGCTCTGGGGTGGTTTGATCTAAGGGAAAGGAGGAATCCAAGGGCGGCGGGGCCGACCACCTTTCACCCCCGTGGAATCCTTGTATCGGATTCTCAGCAAACGAAACGAGCAATCTCGCGGCTCAAGAATCCGTCCTTGAAAGACAACCGATCGGACCTTGTCTGGTGTATCTTTAAAAGCCTCGACAAATGCCCTTGAGTGTTGCCGCGGCTACCACTCCCAGAAGTGACTTCGCCCGCTCCCCGTGTGGAATCGATCCGTGACATCGCTTCTTGGTATGTGTGTGTGCGCGCGCGTGTTTTTTCCCTTCCTTCCTCCTTTTTTCCCGCTTTCTCGACACCAGTTATCTCTGGTTCCACCGTTGCAGCTGCAACCCCCACGGAATGTAATCCAATCGAGGGGCAAAACGGAGCATAGTTCTTTTACGGTGGCTCGATAGTAAAGAATACGACTGGGGCATGGGGGAGCGTGTACAAAATGTTATCTGTTATTCCAAGAAATACTGCCGACTCGGGAGAGAGAACACTTGGGGTAGATCGATAAAAACAGGTAGAGACGCACGAGCGGTTCACCCTGCCCGTTAATTCCTGCCGGGGTAAAAATACCCGTTGCGCGAAGTGCAACTAATTTTACGCCGCGCGCGCTGTAGACACTGCAGCCTGCCGCGACGAACCTTCGAGCGGGCGTAAAACTAAAGCGGCGCTGATTTTAATGCTTACAGGCACGTTAAAATTCCTAACGCTCTAAGTGACCGTAAATTACTAGCTAGAGACTCCTTTATTACAGATCAGAACCTATCCAGTCTCAGAGTTAACCTATCCCTTTCAGCGGTACCCAACACGAAAGCGTCCAGGCCCAGATGGTAACTCGAGCAAATGAACTACTTTGCACTTCACTGAGCAATCCTAACCCAGTCACCACCGCGCGCACCCCAGAATGCAACAACGGAAGGGGCCCTCGAAAATTTCCAGTCAACAGAGCGTATATATCTTGCCCGCCAGGGAATTCAAAACTATGCCCTTCGCCTCGAGCTCGTGCCCGCAGAGATCACGGGCTTCCATCCTCCACTCGATGCTCACCGTCCCTGTTTCGCAGTCGGACTGCTCGCATACGTCGCACAGTGGGACAAAACGACCCGACGGCGATCAAAAATCTATAACTTTGGTTCTGGTCTAGATATTTTAATGAAATTTGGCTCAATTTAACCGCAAATTTGCGGCCTTTAAGTTGTATTAATATAAGTGATATTAACCCTCGGAGGCCCGTGTTAGGCCCGTATATTTAGACCCATGTTTTCGAAAAGTGGGGCTACTGGCCATTTACAATTCACATTTTATTAACATCCTTACTAGTTACTGTATTATATTGTGGTAAACCCCGTATTTTAACATTTGCTATAGTTTTCATGTGATCGGTGCTCAAATTTTGCCAAAATCGCAGAAGTTAAGAGCTTATCAAAAACTTTAATGTTTCTCATAGTTTTTATTCACAATTCTGAACATTTTTCTTTGAAAGGTGCAATTTAAGTTAGTTACAAAGTTAATTACATAGCTATATATCACCATTTTCTTCGAAAGTAGCACAAAGTAGCACCTAATTCTTTTTGTTTCTAAGAGAGAAGGGTTCATTCTTTCTGATAATATCAATTTCACCCATTGCAAATGGTTGCAATTTTTTAAAATTGTATAAAAAGTTTGTTAACATTTTACCCAAATGTATGGCCTTAATAGAATATATAGCTATGTAATTAACTTTGTAACTAACTTAAATTGCACCTTTCAAAGAAAAATTTTCAGAATTGTGAATAAAAACTATGAGAAACATTAAAGTTTTTGATAAGCTCTTAACTTCTGCGATTTTGGCAAAATTTGAGCACCGATCACATGAAAACTATAGCAAATGTTAAAATACGGGGTTTACCACAATATAACACAGTAACTAGTAAGGATGTTAATAAAATGTGAATTGTAAATGGCCAGTAGCCCCACTTTTCGAAAACATGGGTCTAAATATACGGGCCTAACACGGGCCTCCGAGGGTTAATATCACTTATATTAATACAACTTAAAGGCCGCAAATTTGCGGTTAAATTGAGCCGAATTTCATTAAAATATCTAGACCAGGACCAAAGTTATAGATTTTTGATCGCCGTCGGGTCGTTTTGTCCCACTGTGCGTCGGCCTGGGGTCGTGGAACGGCGGAAGGATGCTCGAAGGGTCGAGAGGAAAGAAACGGGACGAGTTGCGAGCTACGTATATATGCCTCGATCGGCCTCCTTGAAACCGTGTCGGCCGTGCGCACTTATCGACGCAATCTGTATTGAGCGCAATTTCGAACGCTCGTATTTCTTCGCGGACGAGGATCGAGCGTGCTCCCGGAGCCTGTACGTGCGGCACACGCGCAGAGGTCCGAGCGATGCGCCCAGTTGTCACGGCCGTAACGTCCGCTCGTAATGTCCGCGATTTAATAACGAGTAGCAGGACTGGTATTGATCCCCGCGGGAGCTGCGAGCACCAGTTAGCAAATGCGAGCACGCCGCACTCGCCGTCGACGCGTTAATTCGATGCATTAACGCTTTGATAAGAACCGTTCGAGCTGGCGCGAGGTGGTGTCCTCGGCGGGAATTTTTGGATTTAATAGGAGGGGGCTGCCGTGGCCTGGATCACCGCTTTTTCAACAGCGCTGGGTTTAATTGGACACGTGGCAGCGCCTTCGCCCGTTACCGTTTTCTTCGGCTACTGGTTACACGAGTTCTCAATGGTTCCTTGAATATACCGCTGATAAGACACTCGGGTGTATGTAGATCGTCTGCACTTCGGGGATTAATAGAGAGATGTAGAGTGCACTGTTTCATTACTTCTTCATTCGGGGTCTCTTAGATGGGACAGTGAAGGGAAACTTTGGATATCAAGGGTTGGTGGTCTTCGTTTCATTTAGATAAAATGTGGGGTGAGGTATTGTGTATTTGGTAGGGGTGTGCGGGTAGCCGAAATTACGGGACCCGATTTGCGATTCGCGAGTTGACTTGCGTTGAGGAGACGCACACAGATTCGCAAACGAGGTATTCCACGTCAAAACGCATAGATGAAAATTTAGTTTCACCGATTCTCGTCAAAATTACAGCATTTGCCGATAACCTTCCAAAAACAAAGTATACTGAATTTCAACAGCCTATGTCAAATAGTTTTCGAAATATTTAATGTTAAGTTTCGAAAATTGAAACGAAATCGGCTGACGCGTCACCACTTAAACTGTAATATCTCGGTCATTTTTAAAAATAATGCCACCGTCTTGGATTCATTTTAAAGCCGAAGGAATGCTTTCTCAAATCATATATAGAATATTTGTTTATTGTTAATAAACTTAACAGTAATCGATGTCAAAGTTTCAAATCGCGATTTGACGTTGTTCCCACCCACGGTCCGGCTTGAAAAAAATACCATTCGATTCGTTAAGTCTTCAGCTAATAAATGCGTTGTTCAAAAAAGTTTCCCAGAGGCAAAATACAATTTTTGAAATCGGTCAACATTTGACACTTGTATTTATGTCTTGGTTTTGTTTAACTAATGAAAGTTTATTGCTACAAAAATTATCTTTTACATTACCTCGTGAAACGCATAATGCATGGCTGAAATGTTTATGTCAAGATGTTTATACCGATAGCGAGTTTCGTTAGATCGATAACGTATCAGAGCATAAAGACGTTGCCTTCCGAGTGTCTTAAATAAATTAAGAATTCAAACTACAGATGTGTCTTTAGTATCCATGACCTAATTTCTAATACTATGTGCTTCTACTTGAGACGTAACGCAGTCGTAGTGAAGGAGAAATATATTTAATTGCACACCGATTACTCCCCAAAAGTTGGTTAAACTCCATACACACTATGCATCGACTGAACAGTTGACGATAGACAAACGTCAATACTGAACACATAAAATTCAGTACAGTATATTTGCAATAAATATAATGGACTGCCTCGATGACACATAATACGTGTATTTTCAGTGAAAAATGATTGCGCGATATATCGTCGCTCCGGCGCAGTTCGATTGTCTATTATCGGCTGGTTGAGCGGTGTGCATGGGGTATTGTATATACCTACATTTACTAGGCTACGGTAATCTATTGTTCTCGCGATTACATTGCAATGGAAACGATAATCTGCCTATCAACACGAACCAGGTGTGTCGCAGATATTCAGAAAAACGAATGTCACAACTGTTTTTCTAACTAAAAACTACATCCATTCCAAGCTCAATGCTTGTGTAAAGTGCCCACGCTCCGCATAATCCACATGTTCTTTTTCATAAAAATAAAATAGACCCCACTTCATTAATCAATCGGAAAACGCCTCGCTCCAGAAGCTGAGTCTAGATACTGTCGCAGATATATAGTGATAACAAGACGACGATAAGGTAAACGTACCTATTATGAAACACCTTCCCAAACATGTCCCCTTCTTGAAACAGCATCACAAATAACGAAATAAGAAATAGTTATGGCATATATAAGCAACTGCCAAACATTCTATCGGTATTTATACATTCTTTTCTGTACAAATTCACCAACATAAGTATTATTATACAATAATCTATTACAAAAAAATGGTTTTAATGCAATTCATTGATAAAAATAACCGTTTCATATTGTGTACCTCAATTTTTTGAATGTCCCGCTTTATGGAACGGTTCGGAAGCGTGTTCCAAGACCACGGACCCGTGTTCACATAGTTGTACCAGTTCATGAAACACACGCCTCAGCTTTGATAATTAGATATTTCCAGTGAAAAAGAGAAATAGTTCATTATTTAAACTGCCCTAGAGCGTTTATAAAATATATTATATTCACGTTTTCATCATAAATACGAGTAAGTATGCGTAATTCAAACTTTTTTAATAAATATCAAAAACCTAACCTGACGGGGCGTTTCATAATAGGGACATTGAATATGAAACACCGGGTCATGGTACGAAAACAGTGTTTCATAATACGTACAGGTCCTTCATTTAGTTTTTTAGTCATATTATTTTTTATTTATAATAAATATACATTTTATGGCTCATTATATAATCACAAAACAATGGCCTATCGAATGGTATGCAAATTTTCAATGCTAACCCACTAAATTTTATAAATTAGATGACAATTGCATAACCCCATCGAAAAGCGTTTCATAATAGGTACGTTTACCTTATGCACGGAATTGTGGAATCGTCGTCAATGGCCGGACCTGTTTACCAACACTACTGCGGATCGTAAACCAGAAACAAATGGTGCCAGTCCTAGCAATGATTAATTGTAAACCGCGCCATAGGACGTGGTTAAGCGTGGTTAATCATCCACCGTTGGACCAGAGGATCCCCTCAGCGGACCATGTGACAGAACTATGGCGAACCACGATTGTTTGACAGATAGCCGCGTCAAAACAACCGCCGCGTGGCCCTTGTATATGCAGTCGCCATGTGCACAGGCCACTGACACCTGTCGTGGCTCTTGGAGTCTCTGTCAGTTGGACTAACTGTTCGAACAATAGAGACCCACCCCCTAGTCGCCGGCTCTCATACATCAGCAACTGACCAAGCTGGAGCAAGACCCGAGCCCTATAAGATAAACCGTTCAAGCATTCTTATTAAAAACAGTGCTGGATGGAGCTCAGTGTCTCAGTATCACCTCACTTCGAGCAGCTAATTAAAGGACAGCAGCTAATACAGCCTGGCGGATATTTAAAAGTTAGAGATGAGAAGGTATAGTACCTAGAAAGAGTTCTAAACGCTGCGAGTCCCAAAGTTGACAGCTTCGAGATTTCGGAGACCTTAGCTACCACAAAAATACCAAAAACTCTTGCTCCAAAACCTCAACAGCTGCGAACACTGGGACTCCCGTAGCTTTTACAATTTCGCTATATCTCTTTTAGGTACTAAGTTAGATTAGAATAAGTAGGAGAGATTTATGTTGTAAAAATATTTTTAAAAAGTAGATGTGGTGAATCCAGCTCCCACATCGACTAATTCTTCCTTTTCTTCCTTCCTTTGTGAATGAAATGTGTGAATTTAAGATATCGTACGCACGACCAGTGATAAGGCACGTCTGAGCTACATTCCCATTAGAATCCTAATGAAGTTCACACTTTACGTTTACTTCGGAAACTCAATATGACTGCTACAGGCAATAAAGATACTGCAATCTTCCAGCACCTCGTAGAATCGTGCAACTGATACATTTTAAACGCCTACTTGTGCCACCAAGAAACGGGCTACCAGCGTACGCTAACCGATGGACGTGACAGTTTCTCTTATACGCTGGACACACTGCAGGATTGACCTAGTCTGAACCGAGGCCTAGCCTCGCGCTATCTAGAGCCACCAGAGGTCACACGTTCTAAGGCCACTGACACCTGTCGTGGGTTATCTGCCAGCTTGAGTAACCAAACAATGGAGTGGCGAGCCTATACCTGCACAGAGATCTCATGGATCGGGGGCTACCTACGAGAAACCTCCGGTGTGAAACCTATGCTAAATAAGCGATCGAATACATTTAATTAGAGGCATTATAATTGTCTCGTAACATATGAAGTATCCACGCCATTAGATGCAAGACACATCGATGGCTTAGTGCACAGATTTTGTATGTAAACTTTTAGTGTTCTCGAGATAAACAGGCAATGGTGCATAAGATTCAGGAGCATACAATGAACAAAAATATAATTTTTGATAAATCCATGATGTAAATATAAATGTGATTTTTATGCAGCAAAAAGAAGCAGTCAAGAATTATTTTTTCCATTTAAAAACTCAAATTTCGAAAACAGTGGACGTACAATATTCGTGCACTAAGCCGTCGATATGTTCCATTCATTTTTAACGAAATCTCGTGGAATATAGTACGAGTGAAGGGTAGCGGGAAAAACGGGGAATGTCCATTTTTCGTCATTTTGCGATTCAACTGTGAATATTATATTTTTTATCGCACCATCTACAATAATTGTTGGTTGAGTGCCCTCATCGCTATTTAAAAAAAAGAGTTCTATCTTTCTAATAGAGCAGACAAAGAATTCCTGCCTTTTCAAAAGCAAAATGTGAAGACCTCATGGTCTTGAAAAAAAAGTGGCGATTCTAAGGCTCAACGAATTTATGAGACGTCGTCTCATATGCTTAACAAGTAAGCGTGAAATAAAATATCTGACAATTAATAAAATGAGCTGTCCTTGTTTTGATAATAATAGAAGTGGACATTTCTTATTTTGTTTCTGTATGCTGCCTTCTTCAAACTTGAAGAAATATTAAAATAATGTAAAACATTTATTATTTTCTCACTTACTTTTTCTGATTACTAATCAGGGTATAAGCTTCATGCTTTGAAGAATGCAGATAAATTCACCATGTGTCTTTTCTGGTGGACTAAAGTATTAAAACTTTAATTACTCGATAAAGCTGTTTTGCGACATTCCCTGGATTCCCCTTATCCATCAAAATATTATCTGCGCACGTTTGACCTACATTCGCCTTTTGATTTTTTTTTCAATAACACTTTGTCTCTAATTGATGACACGTTGCTTTTTGCATGATGGATCGGCGGAATGCGTGTCACACAGATCCAATCAGAAGCAAACGAGGTCGTTACTCAGCGAGGTCGAAAACCCTAAAGCAAATGATCTAATGAAGGAGGAAGGGGATCGCGTGTTCTCCATGTCAGTATGTGACTTAAATACTGAATAAGGGACGGACGATTATCCGATGCACGGGGCCACTTCGCGAACTAATTCGAATTCTAGAGTTATCCGTGATCGACTCTGCGAATGCAGCGCACTGGCGTATCAACAAATGGGACAGGCTGTGTTTGCTGGACAGTGTCCACACGGGAGTATCTCAACGTTCGCGGGCTTGAATAATTTCTGACTGATTAATTCGGATGTTTAGACGTCGACAGCTATTTCCATTCACTGGACTGTCTTTAGATTGCGACGGGATTTACGTGGAGAGACGATGCGGCTAAAAAAAGTTAGCAGAAACCGTAGGATACCGGTGAAAATATAAATAAATTCGATTTCTGTCTCAGCGGAAGTTAACTCATGTTAAGAATATTTTGACAAGTGAAAATTAAGTCTATTGATTAAATTACCCAATAGCTGAACTCTTGCAGTGATACTCTGAGGATTATTATATTTATTGAGGTGACAGGCTTGCGGTACGCTGAATAATTCATATTTAAATAAGTGGCTCAGTGACCTCAACATTTACAAATAGGTATAAATCATTAATTCATCAATTTGCCAAGCACCGATTATGTCTGTGATTCCGTATGTAAAATCGATCTTGATTCTCAGTTACTAACTGCATTACGCGGGTGCATCCTAAATTTGATGTAGGTATGGCAATATGGTCGCAAGGTACACCGCAAACGATCATTACCAACGACAGATCCTAATTAATGAACACATCTCTAATTCGGGTGGTCAAATAGCCGAACAGCTTGATACCGAAAGCAGCATGTACACACAGTTACAATGTCAGGACCAATGCGACATCCACGTCGATATTAACTCACGTGCATCGATGTTTCTCGAAATATTTCCTAGTTCTTCATTACGGAAAAGTAAAATAATCCTACAAGCTTGCTATCATTTACAAGTACATATGTATTCAGATTCCACAACTATTTCAACCTTCCACTATCGTGAAAGCAACGCAGCTCAAACGAGTAGAAGAAGCTTAATTAAAGCCTGATTGAAAACAGAAGCACGTTAAACGATTAACGAAACGATTCGTATTGTTCAGAATTGCAGTACATCGACGCTTTATAAACAATACATTCAATTAGCACTCCAACGGTGGAAAGCCAATACGCGCATCCCAGGGCATGCAATGCCACGGTACGAAAGAATGAATCCATAAATGATGACCCTTTAATCGACCTGGCTGTGGATAAGCGACATAATACTGCTGGATAAACTATCGAAGTAGAGGAATCGCATCGGCATATCTAGCGAAAGCGAATCGATTTTCGACGACCTATTGGTAGTCGAGAATAGATCGGATCGATTCACCTTCGAGACCGTATCTGATCCCACTAAAACAAGGATCGTTTTCAATCAAGCTACATCGCCGCAGAACACTGTATCAAACGCAGTGGTGATTTTCAGGCACGAATCGGTGCGGATGGGACTTTCATCTTTGGGGCTATTTGAAAGCATCACTTCGATGGAGAATGTAGTTTGGAAGCTACTGTAAAAATTTCAAGTGAATCGAATAAAATTTGTTTAAATTGTGCTGTGTAATGGACACAACGATAATTGAACTACCTTTTTGTGAATAATATTTATAAAGATAAAATGATTTAGAATTTCGACCGTAAAAAATTTTTAAAACTTAAAAGTAAATGTTATGGGCGCACCGGTTCGGTCTATTTTTAAGATTTTAAATAAAACTATTATTAAAGATGAAATAAAAGCTATTATTTAACCTCTTAAAAATAGACCGAACCGGTGCGCCGATAACATTTACTTTTAAATTTATAAAGATATTTATTCAATTAAACTAAGAATATTGGAGGCTCGACTGTTTCGAACTGGACTCCGTGACGGAGACTGGTGGCTTTTAGAAATAGTAAGGCTGGTGAGTAAGGGAATGCAATGGGGTTTTAAAGGTTTAGGAATGTAAGCGAGGGGATGACGGGATAGGGCAGAACTATGGGATTTTGGGTAGGTGACGCATTAGCTAACATGACGATTAGGGTGGTTCTTATTTTTCAACTTCAAAATATATATTGTCTGACCCTCTTAAAATCTTCTATTTGAAAACAAAATATCTCCGTGTTTTGTATTTGTATATTTTGACATATAAAGGTCGCTCAAGGAATTTATATTTCGCATGTAGGAGAGACCGGGGCAAAATCGGGACGTTAAGAATAAAATCTCATAACTTCGACATTATTAAGTAAAAAACAAATTGGGATTCATTAGAATAAATTCTTTTTTAAATAATAGTAAATATCCAATTTGTTTAATAGAAGGAAAAATACAAAAAATAATGATTTAAAATATGATCCGTTTTTAAAATATTTAATTTTTTACCATACATATAAGGACCACCCTAATGGCGATGGGTCGCAGGGATGACGCAGTGTTTACATTTACGCAGCAGTAGTTTACATAACTCAAAAGTAGTTACTCTGGTTCATGGTTGCAGAGATAGTCAGATAAGTAAAGGGTCAGTACATTACAGCTGCTGGCCAATTTGAAAAACGTGGTCCCGAGAAAAATGCGATTAAAGTGCCATTTTTTGTATAGGGTAGATGCACCATTTGTGGCCACTTTAAGGTGCATTGTACCAGTTTTGGCCACTTCTTAAAAAATATAATATTTTTCCGTGTAAGCAATAAATGTAACCTTATATATCTGGCGGTATATCAAGGAAAATATTTATGATGTGAAAATCCCCGCATAATATTGAACAGCAAGCAATTTAAAAATAAGATAATTATGCGAATGGCCAAAAACAGTGCAATGGTCACAAACGGTACATCTACCCTAATAAAGGCGTTTAAACAGATTTTCGACTTATTTCTTCGTTAATCCAGAAATAATTGTCAAAGGTATACCACGTTCTTGTGGCGCTACAGTGGTGTTATCCCTTAATGTAAAGTATGCGATAACAGCTATTATTTCTATTCGCAGTAATACTTTTTAAATACTCCCAACTGCTGACGGATTCAGTAGAAATTGATGGCGTCACAAATTGACATTTCGACCTGCAAAATACAGGCAACACGGCACCAATCAGAATTAACGAGTATGAATTGAATATCCGTAAAGTAAATCCCTAGAAAAGTATGAAACGAGAGGTACCGCCCGTAATGCGCAGAATGCACGGCTAAAAATACGAGGAACACGATGTCTGCGAAGCTAACCTATCTACGAATTTTTCGAGTTGCATACTAGCTGGATATTTCGAGAGTACCTCGATTTTCGAGCGAACAAAAGCGGAAGCATCAAAAGATGGAAAAATGCGCAACCACTGCGGGGAACGGAACTGTTCCATTTGATAAACCGTGCATAGAGAAAATGAAATAGAATCGCAGGGGGAAAAAGATACTTTTATTATTTCAAAGAGACCTGAACCACTGTAATCCGTCCTGGCGAATAAACAATACGACAGAGTGATTAAAATTGATTCTATCCACCCCCTCGTATTGTGCGCTCCAGATTATTTTATGCGAATAAAGATCCATGGAACTTCGACATCTATTTCTCTCGAATTCACCGCTGGTGGTAAAGAAACTTTACAGTGATTCGTCAAATAAATCAGTATTATGGCACAGGAAAGAAGAAAGAAGCCTAATATGAAATTCGTTGCATTCTCAACGGAAAGGCGTGAGGAAATAAGGAGAGATGCGTCGGGGAAGAAAGACGGTCGAAGGCTGTCGGAGGATCGATATTATCGAGAAGAGAACAGCAGAAGATGGAATACATATGTATGTATGCAGATTATACCCGCACGTAGATATCCGTCTAGTAAGCATCTAATAGGAATAGAGACGAAGGGCCTGGTGCAAACTTGGATTTATGCTCACGTTGCAGCGCATAAAGTTCCCTGTCCTTGCATATTCTATGCACCGTGGCAAATTTCTCACCGTTCTAGCAATATTCTCGCTGACGGGTTAACGTCGAATATATGCGGACGGGCGAGGGATCAATTTTCGTGGAAGAGGGTTTCAATTGAACTGACTGCTCCAGACGACTACCACAATCAGGAGGGACTATCTGAATCCTCAGCCTCCTATATTAAACCTCCGCGTGACAATCAGCAGAATCCAACGAAATATGCTGAAGGGACCTGTCAATATTCTTCTAAGAACTTGAGTAAAGTGTGCTTGACGAATGTTGCTGAATATCTACTGATTTCATAAGATGTTGAGAGATTCACAGTCAGTTGCAGCCTTGCGAAGACTCTATCAGAAGTGTCAACGTGTCAACGGCAGAGGTAATTTGCACGAAGGCTGCTACAGTTTAGAGAATGCTGAGGTGGGAATGGATGAACCCTGTACATTCAAATTGGGATTTGTGGAATTAGGTTACCGTGGCCTGCTTGCGACAGCAGATGCCCAAGAAAGTGGTTCTTTCTTCAGCGCAATTGCTAAATGCTCGCAAATAAGCGTGAGCGAATCGTTCCACATAGTTTCAATCTATTAGGCAGAGGATTCCAGGCGACGTTGCGACAGCCTCAAGCTCTGTCAAAGATAATCGCGCGAAGTACGTAACGTTTATCTGTATACGGGATCGCGTTTAGCCGCAATAAAAGGAAGATGCCCAAGCGAAGGCACATCAATTACGCCTATTATCGGCTAAGTAAATTACTTGAAATACCCAGTGAGTCAAGCGTAACCTTCCATCTCCAGCCTGTGAAAGGACGGGTCGCGCTGCCTTGCATAGTTCCCGATCGCCTTGAGCCTGAGGGCTGACCTTCGCGCGCATCCTCAGATGCACCAGGTCCGACATTCACTGGCAGGAGAAATAGAAACATTCTCACGAGTCATGGACCTTCTTTCGTCGGTTTCCCATCCGAGGATCTCATCTGTGTACCCAGCTGCGACGGCCGACGTGCGAAGTGGAGGATGAAGACCGAGAAAATTGAGAAATTTTCGGCCCTCTCGTTTAGAGAAGGTGTGATATTCTGACCCTCCTGTAGAAACGTATATTGGAACGAGGATCCTCGACGAAGGAGATCAATTGGGCCTAGTTACGGAGAAGACTATCAACCCTCAATGATCTCAAAATGATTGCGAGTAAATTAGGTTTGACTGTGGTAAATTAGGTTAGTAAATTAGGTTAACTGTTAAAGGAAAATAGCTTTGTTTCTATTGGGAATATTTTATTTCTTCTTACTGTTTTACAATATTTTTCAGTTGGTTATTGAATGGTGAGTAGTATAATTAATAGTAAGGTGAATGTCCCATTTTCTGCTCATGTCCCCATTTCTGCTCATTTCGTATTTTTCTTATTATTATAAGCGTCACGTTTGTCCTATAGTTGGAACAAAATAATTCTAAATTGTTTGAACATTAACGCGAGTTTTGCACGACCTTGGGGCTAATCAAAGTGCAGCATAAGCAACGAAAAACTTTTATCATGAGAGACTCATAATTTTCGACCGCGGTATTCGATAATTGGTATTCGATTTTTGCAGTAAAAGTTCTTATTTAATAACGAAAACAGATACCGTATTGTGCTCTGGATGTAGATTTTTTTACTATTTTTAATTTTTTTAACTAGAAAACAGGTGATTAGGTTTAGGGTCAAGTGAATCACCGTCATGTCCGCATTTCTACTCACCAAAATTTTAGTAACATAACCTCACAATTCAAGATATGCTGTAATCTCTATTTCTACTCGATGGCATGTTATTTTTTGTTTATCATTATTTTATGCTTCACTGTTGTGTTATAAAACATCTCCATAAAAAATGTAACTTATTTTAACCTGAAAAGGCAACATATTATGAGAGCAGAAATTGGTACAAGTGGTGAGTAGAAATACGTACATCGCTATTTTCGTGAGCAGAAATAGGGACATTTAAAGCATTATATTTAATTACAAATTACTAATAGTTAAACATCTTGAAATATCTTTCTAAAATAGTTTTTGAATTGGTTGATTTATTACGAAAGAATTAATCAAATACTCTGCAAACTTTGATCACAAACAAATTTTGTACACCTTCTTTATGATGAGTAACCTCTCAAATGAGCAAAAAATTGGGACATTCACTTTATTTTAAATTTTCTGTAGCTTTCGTTTTTCGTGGCTTGGTAATTTCTCTATGGCTTTGTAATTTTTAGCAAAATAATGATCACAGAATTATGGGACGCGTACTGCGTTTAATTAATTCTCTGTTACTTTGAGGGTTGGTAGCTTTCTAGATGACTAGCCCCAAATAATTGTACCATCCATTTCTGTAGGAGCGACTACTAAAAAGCATCCTCCAAATTCCCTTAATCTCCTCAAAGTACTCGGAAAGCGAATCCCCAGAGCAGAATTTAAAATAATTCTGCCTCAAAAGAATTTTCGAGGAGCTCAATCACAGAGCAATTAAACTCTCGCGCATCCAAATTCGAAACTAATCCAACTGTGGAACATCCCACGGCTAAAATACCGTCGAAATTCTGAGCTAACGTAAATCTAGGAATTCTAAACCCAATATTAACCGAATACTCGATCTCCGAGCAGCTCGTCCCACCTCTCCGAGAATTCGGAGCGGAGATCCCCGCGACAAGAGTCACGCGAGCGCTCAGCCCCCCGCGCGTCGACGATCGCGCGAAAAATCCACGCTCCCGACTATCGACGGGACAAGAAAGAAGCCTTTCTATCCAACAAGAATTCCTCCGTCGAATATAGTATACAGTTCCCAGCCCCCAGCTTCCCGTCAGCCAGCGGATTGATCCCCCTCCGCGATCTTCGCGTTTTACGACCAGCGATTTATCGGGTTGGCCCTGCCTGTCCTCTCTATCTTGCCGCCTTCCTGAAGCAGTCCATAAATTGCAGCTATGTACCGGAAGAAAAGGAATGAAAACGGGGTGAAAGGAAGAAAGGGGTGGTCGGAGGCGGGAGAGGGCCGGGGTGAGGCTGCACACATCGCGGGTGAAACGCGGTTGAATAGGGCAACTGGTTACCCCCGTCGCTTCTTAGTCGACGTGCGATCCCAGGGGCCAAAATCCATCGAATGTGCGGGAAGGGCATCCTTCTTCTGTCATTCGCACCGCGCGATTCGCGCGCACCGCCTATGCGGCGCGGATACGAGAGGGACAGATTCCGATAGCCAGGAACGAGGCCGGTGTGCGAGCGCATCGCGGGCCTCGATGGAAACGTGGGCCCGTTCCCCGCGCTCCTCCATTTCCGGCAGCCTCGATAAGATAGGCCTGAATGCATCTTACGTTCCGTTTAATTTATGCCGGCGTTTCAGCGGCGCGCAGCCACCGTTTCAGGGGCAAACAAAATCCGCGCGCCTCGGCCGCGATTCTACGTGCTGCTAATCGAGACGCGTGGTTATCGCGCTACCAATGAGCAAACCTTTCGTCGTGATCAGGTATTTACGCAAGGGCGGCGGGGTATTCAAGATCGATGAGAGGCGGCTGCATGCGGATTCGGGGTTTGGAATAAGTGAGTTTGCCAGACCGGAGGCGGAGTGTGGATGTAAGATTCTTGCAAGTGGGTGTATGCACTTATGGATTGAGTGCTTGATTGCTTATAAGAGAATCAAGGAGATATAAAAGAAATTATTAGAATGAAAACTTAACGGCTTTTTAGGATGTATTAAACTGTGTAATCAAATTGTTTAACATGTGTAATTTAAACGGTAAACTGTTCCCTATCAAAGGTATAAACAATTCGATTACATAGTTTTATATGGAAGAAAAAGTCCTTAAATTTTCTTTGTATTCATTTTTTATATCTATTATAGTCTTGGAGATGTGCAGTAGGGTGGTCCTTATTTTTCAACTTTAAAATTTGTATTGCCTGACCATCTTAAAATCTTCTATTTGACAGAAAAAAATATCTTCGTGTTCTTTATTTGTATATTTTGATATATAAAGGTCGCTCAAGGACTTTATATTTCGCATCTACCACAAGTTTGGCAACTGCGACTTTCCATAATTCTCAGTTGTCAATTTTAATGAAACGAGGCCCATATTTATATGTCAGAATTCGAAACCATGCTTTGCAAAAGCACCATGCTTGCGCAAAGTTTGCGCCTGCATCTGATTCGAGAGCTGCTGATGGGAGAAATTTAAATGTGCATATAAAGCCTTATGCCACAACACAATACACACTCGTTATAAACCCGCCTCGTCTATACGACGTGTGCCCGAACTTTAATGTTATACTCTCACTAAAGAGTTAATAAAATTATTTCGTCCTTGCAAAAATTTCTATTAATTTTTACCAAAATAGTAATATTTCAATGCCACTGAGCGACCTTTAATCCTTAATATATTTTAACAAAATTTTAGACGAAATTCTTTTAAACTATTTGGAAACTTCTGAAAGGGTCAGAAGAGAATTTTAAAAACATTGATATTTTACCATACATATAAGGACCACCCTAATGTACAGAGATTAAGAAATCACACATCAATCTTTAAGGGATTAACCTTCACGACCCTGAAAAACCGAAAACGAGCACAAATGAAAAATTGCCTGATACGTCTATCGATGTCCTCTACAAACCTGCAAAGTCTCAAGAAAATCGAAGTGTTCGGGTAACCGAACAATCGAGCATCCCTTGCTACTTATTTATTAGTACAACGAAATATGCGATCTCTTTTTAAAAAGAGCATATGAGAGTAAATTTAAAGCATCCCACTCTGATTATCTCGAAAGCAGAGTCCAGTTTCACTAGAAACTCCCCTCTGTTAAATAATGCCTCTATACAAACCTCGGAAATATCTCCAAAAATTCGGATCAACGAAACGTGTTTTAACCCGCGGTACGTTCGCCTCCGCCACGCGCACATTGCGCAAGTATAATCTGAATGCAGAATGGGGGAATATTCTTTGCCAAGATAACGGCGTAAAATGAAACTTCGACGGAGCGCAGTGGCTTCGTTAAATATTTACCCTCCATTTTTCAAAGTGGATGGACATTGAAATTTATCGCTGACGTCAATAGACTAATGCAAATTCCTACAGCGCGAATATTATACGAAATATTGTCCATTCCTCGCGGTCCACAAGCCGACTGGAATTAATATCCATCGGTTGGAGAGCTGCTCTGACGCTCCCCTTAAATTCATCGCCACGGAATTATAGAATCCGTCTAATAAATATTCATAAGTCTCAGGATGGCGTTCGTCTGCTTGCTGCGAGGAAACGCGAAATTCGATGGAATCGTGGCTAATTGAAATGAGGTGCTGTTTCATCAGCCGTGGAAAATAAAAAAATCCGACCCATTTTAAGCAATTCACATCAGATTCGATAAAATTAATCGTCACCTGTTCACTCCTCATTAAGGGGAATTCTTTTTATGGGCAATGAAAGTAACTGTACTACACAAAGTTTTTCCTAAAATCTTAATCGTCCTTTTTCTATATTTACAAATTTTTTTGTCGCGAAAAAATTAGAATATCATGTCTGTATGAGGATAAGAAGATTTTGCATTTTGCCATGTGGCTGCTTTGATATCTCCATGTAACAGTGCATACGATATCAATGCCCTTTGGCACTGATATTCCGATGTCATTCTTGTCTGAATCGAAATGATAAAAATATCTGCAAAATTGTCTTCCTAATTAACAAATTAGTATCACAATTGAAGGGGAAGAAGCGGACTTTTCTGTTCAACATAGCGCCATTTTGTGAAAAATTAATTTCAATGAATAATCTCGATCCAGACGATAGCCATATTCTTACTGAATAACATTTTTCATTAATCATTTATTTCAGATGTCTACGAAGAACAGAATCATGGCAGCCATCATGGCAAAACACACAATCTTCAAGTCTTCATATAAACATATCACACTAATTTTTCCACGGCCAAAAAATTCGTAAATATAGTTAAAAGGGCGCTTAGTATATTACAAAAAACTTTGTGTACTACACTTACTTTGATTGCCCATAAAAAATTCTGAGAGTTGGTCATAAAACACACCACACCAGAGTACCCCGTTAAGAACCTGCTGCCACTAAACCGCTGCTAAAAATCAATCGCCATCAAAAGAGGATTGTACTAACTAAACCCAAGAGGATGCAGGAGAACGTGTCTCAGGCAGGTAAATAAAAAATCGAGATTTCCGCGAGGAAGAGCTGCGAATATAATCCAATCAGCTCCGGCAAGCCTCGACCTGGCGAGAATCATGAAAACACGATTCTACGTCCGGCGAGATATTGCCGTAGATTTTTCTACGCGACGGGTCAAAACGAGGGGACGCGGCTCAATATCCAGCCGGATATCAGATCCCTGAGTCCTGGCCCGTTTTATCATCCGAGCGAGTGTAGCGAGCGGGTAAACTCGAGCGGATAACGCGAGTCTTCGAGGAAATACAACGAGCGGGCCGGCGAGTTAGCGAATAAACTGCCGTGGACGGACGAAAGGGGAGAGCGCGAACGAGACGGGGGAAGGTGGAGAAGCTGGGGAACTACCGTATAAGGGACTTTATTTCCGTTTCGGAGTCGTTCAGCTTTATATCGGCCCCGCGACCACCCTGCAACCCTGCCTCCCGTATAAGCGGCCAGCTACCAACGCCAAATGTAACGGCGAAAGTTAATCCTCGACGCTTATTCGCAGGCTTCTTATTACATGCATTATGCACGGTTTAATCAGCCACCCGGCCATCTTCGTGGTTAATCGCCGCAAAACGGGGGCCCCTCGGCTAGGTCTCGGTTAATTTTCACCGCCCGGGGCAAATCGGATTTCTCAAGCCCGCCAATGATTAATCCGGACACGTTCGCGAGCGTTTTTCCAGCGTGAAGGATTGCCCGGCAGTTAATTAAAACGCGACTCACGGGCCGCGTTGTCGCTACCAATTTACGGAGGCCGGCAGCAGCGAAAAGGGTCAATCCTATTCGCCCGTTCCAGCGGTGCCTTTGCTTTGTATCGAGTTTCCCACTGTTAATCGCGTTATGCTTCTTTTTCCCTGTGCTGTCGTTGCGGGTAGCAAATGATTGATTGCGAAACAGAGTGTGGCGAGTGTTGAGACACTTTTTGTACCTATTTAGAAATATTTGGGTGTAAAGTAGGTGTACTTTGTGAGTAGATCAGCTGAAAGGCAGCTGGTTCTTTAATACGTTCTGCGGAAGTGGAATAAGAAAAAACTGTCTATTCTGGGGAAATGTATGGTTTCACTTAAATGGAAGATGCAATTGCAGCTTGTAGATGCATCACTGCACCTGTGCGCAGAGTGGAGGCATAGGAAGTTAGATATTCTGAAAGAATTCTTCTACTCTGCTCCTTCTATCTCCATTTTAAACGAAAATCTGATTTTCCTGAATTGTGCGACTCGTTCACACAATCTCTTTCTATCACAGTGATTCCCAACCCGGAGATCGCGAGGTGTTTTCTGGGGGGTCGCCACGCTTCACTGTTATTTTTACATGGATATTCTTTTTTAAGAAACACCAATTTTAGACTGTTATCTATTATACTTGATTAACAAAAATCTTTAAGAAATAAACGAAATACTGAAGAAATATCTCTTTAACACTACGAGTCATCGTTATCCGAAGCTTTTCTTAATTTGGGCAATTAGTATTTATTTGTATAGCTTATTTGAATATTATAAAAGGGAATCGCGGCTCAAAAAATATTGGGAAACACTGTTCTATCAGATGCATGATTATTACTCTGAGGAAAGAATACACTGAAACGGGAAAAATTCGGTTCCAGCTTTCTCTCCCTTTTCGCAAATCCCTAAGAATTTCGATTTCCTGGACACTCGCATTCACGCGTTTCACAAAATCGCCCCATTGAACCAAACAATGCGGAGTCTAATAATGTTTCTATGCAAACCTCGCCTAGGCGCAGTGTGCTTTGAATAGGGAAACCTACCCAGCGCGATCCTTAATGCCCCAAAGAGATCGAAATAGATAAAGCATGGGAATGGAGGAAGAGGGATTAAGCTATTCCGCGATGCTGAACGCGTCTGACCGACGCAATGGTTGTTCGACGTGGGATTTACCTAGGGAACATTAACACAGACCGATTAAATCGTCCAACGTACTGTATAACCGAAACGTGGAATCGGATATGAACTCGAAATTTGCATAGCTTGAGACAGTTGAATGCTTCGTGCGATTAAGTGGACGCAGCCGTCGGTGCGACACGGACAGTCAGAGATTTAAACGTGAAGCCATACAGTGATACATTTTAATCTTGCTTTGATATTGAAACCACACGCTCGACCAGAATTATTTGATTCGTCTAGACGGGAGCATTTAATTTCCGTATCATCAATAAATTGAAAATCTGTATCAAGATAAATGGGAAATTTAAATAGGATCGATAGCCTGTCCATCTGGAAATATGTGATTTGTGTGCATACAAAAAATTGAGATTTTATTAATCGTTTAGCAGACGAGGGAACCAGTGTCTATATATAGGGGAAAGGTGGGATAGTTGATCAGAGTTTTGCTTTTTTATTAAAATAATAATAATGGTTTGGTTTGTTTGTATTTAATTATGTAAGTTGTAATTCTTAGAGTATTCTCAATATACTTGTACAAATTTGAGAGCTGAAAACTAATTTTAATGACTGAAATTCAATATTTTCTGGCAGTGACGTTATGCACAAGTATCCCCCACTGAAGGGGAGACTTGATCAAAATGTTAGGGAGACTTGATCAGTGAACTTTAAGAGTAAATGACACATTAACTTTCTAAAAAATATTTATTATCTCCGTCAATAACATGAAATAAAGGGAATATCATAAAAAGAAAGTAAACTATAACTAACTTGAAAGAATTACTGAAAAAATAAAACCGAAGAATTAAAATCTATGACATGAAACAACATAAATGCATTCATAAAAGACATTTCACTTAGATATCATCTGATTAAGATGATGATGAAGGAGATATTTTCCTTCTCACTTTCTTTGCCGTATTTTTCCGTTTCATTAGCCGTTCTATGATTCTTTTGGGGGCATTTTCAGCTGTTCAAGTATCCCTCAATGCACTCGATTTGAAAAAGATGAAAAATTACACTTACCTTAAATATTTAAATCAATCAATAAATAGCATTAATAGACCAGAAATTGCTGTTTTTACTTAATATATTTCAAATCGTTGAAAATGCAACATTTACTCTGAACGGAGGTAAAACAAGCAGACCGAAATATTTACTTTTTGGCTGCAAATAAGATCGAAGCTTCTAACAACATTATTCTATGCTCCCAAAAGAAAACTGCAACGTGAAGTGTTGCGATAATGCAAACTTTACCACGATAGCGTGACAGCAGGCACAAATTGCCAATATATTAATTAAAAAACTGATGTGATCACGTATCCCCGCTGATCAACTATCCCACCTTTCCCCTAGTAATGAAAATGCGTGGAGTAAATAGTTAATTAAATATATAACAATTCATGTGACCAAAAGAGAGTTCAAATTACACACGAGGAACTGTAAACGTGCGTAGAAGCTTCTAGAAACTTTTTACTGAGCTTCCTAAGCGACCACTTTTCTAGACCTTAAACTCTTTCTCTTACACGCTACCGCAGAAAGGAAGAAAATAATCAACTGATGAGATTACTGAACTGGAACTCAAACCAGGATCTTTCGTTCAGCATTTAGGATCTCCATGCCCCCAAATCTAGCACTCGAAACGACTGCCACTTAGATTAATAATAAGACAAGAAAATATCTACAGAAATATATAAATCAAAGGTCCTAAAAAGCGAACGGTTATGTCGAAAGGAATGCCCAAGATTGTAGAAAAGAAAAATAAGCACAAGTACACTTGGATCGAAACGTCCTTAGAACTTTTTCCAAAGTCCTCGTGCTCGTCGTAAAGCTGTCTAAAAAGCCGTGGACACGCGATCCGTGTGCTCACTTGTTGCATGTCAATAACACTTAATGACGCCTAAGTCATCGCTTCCAGTGCATTAAATGCAGCGCAGCCGTAAATGGAACGGCTCGTAAAATGCTATTCGCGCCATTAATCCGCATGCACTTACAAATTGCCCGGCGGTGAACAGGCGCATGCAGTGCATCACGCGAGCTTGATAAAGAAAGCGGCGGTCACATGTGGTCGCGACTTTGAAAAAGCTTCGCGGCCCTTCGACAGCACAAATCACGCTCCACAAACAAACTACGTTCACCTGAGCGAAGGAGGTGTTAGCTGGAAACCCTCAACCGGTGTGCAAAACAATATCCAAAATGGATATGCAATCCATCAAACGGACCTTTCGTCGCTCGTCCACTACGTAGACCTAGAACGCTTGACCACTTGGTGCTCTCAAGCCTCCGGCACGCAGAACGCGTGATAAGACTCTTGCCTCTTGACACGCCACTCTGCAACCATCTTCGCATCTGCTTCCATCGTCTCTGTGTATCCCCTTCGCCCATCGCGCGCGTGTATGTTTATGCAGCCGCGACGATACGCCCCGAAAGCAGCTCCTTTCGATGAAAGGCAGAGAAAGGCTGGAAAAGTAGGAGATCCGAGCAGGAAGAGGTGGAAAGAGCGTGCGGCTTCGAGGCAAAGCGCGGAGAATGCGAGATTGAGACACCGGAAACGGAAGCCATTAATGGCGTTCACGGCGAGTACCGTGGAGTGGATGAAGCTAGATAGATGGAGAAAGAGGAGAGAGCGCGGGGAGCAGGGAAGACGAGAGAGAGCGGCGGGCTGAAGGGAGAAAGAGAGAAGGGTGAAGGAGGGTGACCGTAGGAGAAAATCGTGCAGTGGAGGGAACGAAAGGGGAGAGAGTTACACAATGGCATTGTGAATTCGTAACCACGCTTTCTACCCACCCCTTTCCACGGTGCTTCTGCACCGCCATGGCATCTTCTACGAGTCTGCTGGCCAGGTCTGCAGAGCACCGTCAGAGAACCCCTTGACGCGTGTCGGGTTCCACGTATTTACCGTTTTTAATCCTTCCAGCGAAGGGCCCTCCACCGTGTACTTCTCATTCTTCTCCCCCGGCCTCGCTGCAGCCCACTCGAGCATCGAAATTTTCGAACAGCCACTTCCCGCGAGGGGAGGGAACGTCCAACCGTGGAGCTGGGAAGCTTTCGTTTCGCCACTTCGAAACCCTGGACCATTTTAAGGATTTCGCTCAGAGCTGAAGCTCAACTCCTCGGTGACTTACGCTCGATTTCATCCTGGGCCTCGCTCGAGGATCCTGAACTTGGATTTGGCGAAGTAGATTCTAGTTACTATCTGCGGGTTCTGCAGGCTCTTGCTGTTGCTCGGTGCCGAATCGTCGCAAACCCAACAACCGAAGTACCTTGACGCGAAACCTCGGTGAATCCTATCAGCTGATATTTTACGGCACAATGCCGTACCGTCGCTTTGTCGCGCCTGTTTCTGCATGGCTCGTCAGATAAGCTAGGCGGCGAAAGAACCGCGTGGGACGACCGCGCGATATGGCCGCGTGATCGAGAAAAATTAGTGTAGATCGCTGCGGGGAGAAAGAAATGGGGCCCGGGGAGTTTATGCTATCGACGATGAGAGCGCGGATAATAAATCGAAGGGGATTTCGATGGCTTAACGATCACGCGACTTCCCGTCGGTTGAAGCCCCCGACGAAGAATTTATGTCGCCGGCGGGAGTCGCGTCGCTGAATTTCGGGACGGACTTTACGACTCCGCCGAAATGGGGAACGATCGCTGGAAGAATCGCTGGTGTGGAAACGCCGTCGCGCTATCGGGGCTATCAAAGATTTAGTCTTCTTTATATTCTTCACGCCGCCCTGTCAGAAGCTTGATTCGATAGACCAGATGGCCATTAATTCACGGCAATTTATGCGATACGCCGATCAGGAATTTAGAGGTAGAGCACCTTCGACGGGGGATCTTCATTTGTTAATGGACCACAGAGTGACGTAGTAGGAGGTCAGTGTTGATTATGCGAACAATAAGGTTTCTTCTAGTAGCTATTTAATACACGCTCGATTAACTTTTAATGAACCAGAGAACTGGTGGAGACTTCACTCCTCATATTAAGGGGTTAAACCACTGTAGAATTTAAAAAAAAAAATTTGTTTGTTTAAAAGGTGCTTTAGGGTCTTAAAAATAATATACCAAAAGATGGAGGGCGGCAAAAATGTCCAAATGGCAAAATTTTCAATTCTACCGCAACGCTCTCGTGTATGCCCCGAGCGCCTTTGTTATAACTGCGCGCGCTGTAGTTTTTTTTTAGAGTGCGGAATAGGATAGAATGTTAAGAACGTCTGTGTAGGGTTAGTAAAGTGAGGATCGACCGTTGAAAAGGACGCTTAAGGGGACTAGGCAGTCGTTTTTCGTGAAAAAGAGACTGTGTCCTTTATTTATTTGTGAAAAAATGAAAGCGCATCCAGATGTATCCTTTTACCCAATGTTTATTACTACCATGCGGATTGAAAAATAAATGGTAAGAAATATATATGTGTTTTAAAAATGGCGCTGCAGACGGGTAAACATTTTAACGTAGTTCCGTCGTTTTGCCTTAATATCGGTCTTAAAATGTAACACATTTCGATTTTAAAGGTGGGATTCTTATTTGTTGGATTCATAGTTTCCGGTCAAACCTATAAAAACAAACATTAAATCAATATTATGCGATTGGTGGCTGAAAAACGGCGATATTTCCGAGAAAAATTCGTTCTTGTTTGTGCGCTACTAACATCCGGTGACTTTTTAATTTTTTGATGAAAATCTCGAATTTTTACGGACCATATCAGAGGTTTGACCGGAAATGGCACATGTTTTGCACATCCTGTAATTTTTTTCAAGTCGATCTGAACCTCCATTCGTTCACAATCAGGAAAAAAGCAAGAGAAAAAAAGATTTCGAGGAAAACGCATTTAAAGTTTCTGGGCAAAGGCGACGCTATAGGTTGCCGCTTGACGTTTTTAGCTGCCAAATCTACAATTTTTCGAACTTTACTAGAAACCAGGCGGCAATTTATTCAGAAAAGATAGTACTTTCGGAAAATGCAATAAAAAAAAAACGTTTTTTCGACTGCCTAGTCCCCTTAAAGGTATATAAGAAGGTATATGATTTTACAGTACTTAAAACTTTAAACGCGTTTTTCTCGAAACCACTTTTTTTTAACTGGCCGGAAACATAACTCGAACAAATCTTCACCGATCGATCTGAAAAATTTAACAGTATATTCAAAATTGTTTTCTCCGGCGACGTACGTAGGATTTTTTTTTATATTGCATATTTTTTGTTTAAAAACAATTTTTGTGACGATTTCTTTCATGAAATTTTTTAACTTTTTTTCAAAAATGCACCATTTCGCGAAAAATCAATATATCGAGAAAATCCTACGTACGTCTCTTGCTGTTGTTCTATAGAATCGAAAAGACTTTGGTTTTTTGTTCCACGTCAAAAATTGCGGGAGTTAGGTTTCCGGCCGTGGACCCTTTCAAAAAATAGGCACCGACGGAGAAATGCTGCGCAGCCACCATTTTGTCATGAACGAAGTTGAAAAAAATATTTGTTGTACTTCATTACTAGAATTATAAATCCCAGTTTACAGAATTTCGATTGATATCTTTATTGCGCAAAAAAAATTCCCGAAATATGCCTATTTTTTCGTGCTCTACAGTGGTTTAACCCCTTAATTAAGGGATCACCTTTGGTTATACTTAAAATGTACTTAAAAATGGCACAAAATAAAATAATATAAACAAGTAACTGGTGAACATACCGTCAAGGACCCAGTTCCTGATCAGTTTAGTATATAAATACCAAATAATAAGTTTATCACGATACAAATTTATTCCAAAAAATGACTAAATAATTCTGAAGTATTTTTAAATTTATACGCAAACATTTGATAGCTCATAGTAAAATGTTTTAGGTTGATCAGAAACTGCTCCCTTTGCATCTTAAGTGATCAAGAACTGGGTCCTTGACGGTATATCGGGCCAGCGAGAACTAGTAGGTGTACCGTTTGTGGCCATTGCACTGTCTTTGGCCATGTGCATAATTATCTTATTTTTGAACTGCTTGCAGATCATTATTATGTGGAGAATTTCACATTATAAATATTTTGTTTAGTATGCCGCCAGAAATATAAGGTTACATTTATTGCTTACACGGAAAAATATTATATTTTTTTAAGAAGTGGCCAAAAACAGTCTCTGACTGAACCTCGCCGTTGCTTTGTCGCTGTTTGTTCTTCGATGTTACTCTGTTTGTTTCGGGCAATAAAGACGTTTAAATAAATAAAAATAAATAAATAAAAACTAGTAGAATACCTTAAAGTGGCCACAAATGTATGTCGTGAAAATTTAATTTTGTATATTTTCAATAAAATATGCTTAGTAAATTTCTGCTAACCTATTATTTGTTTGTATGATGTCTGACCTATCATTATGTCGCAGACTCACTTTCAGAACGTGTGAATATTAACAGTTAATAGACAAATTCTAAAACTATCACGGACTTACCCGAGTTTACCCTACTTCTGAAGCTATAAAAGTTTTGTTAGACGTCCCACATCTGCACAAAAAGCATTCAGAGGCTATAAATTTTTAGCAAAAACTCTGCGCGCACCCAGGCGTTGCTTATGTCTCATGAAATTTGACTGGCCTTCCGAGCATCACTTCCGCCAATGGCATTTTAATTCAACGCGTTCGTGCATGCAAATTTGATATTGTTACTTTCAAATTACAGCTGGTAATTGGGGCATCGTTTGCATTTCGTGTCGAGCAAGCGTTATTGTACCAACACACTGCTGACAGTGATACAAGTGGAATACAGATGATTCTTCCTCAATTAGAGGGAAATAAGCAACACAGGACTTCAATTAATAATTTGCGAACCACAGAGAAAAGAAATACATCACGCGCACGTCCTACAGCGTTCCTGCGGAAACGCTCGGCTCCCTGCGCGGAAAAAGTTCGCAGCTCTCCATTACCCTCAGCCTGGTCCCATTTACCTGGCAATTACCCTGAAAACGTGTAATTATCCCCGCGAGTTTTACGACGGCTTCGGATTTGGGGGATGCACCTTGGATTTAACGGCCGTTCGACAGTGTAAAACTTTACTGCCCCGCGTCACGGAGCCTTCGTTTTACGCAATATAATTCCTAGCGCGATGCAAAATTAACGATCTTCACTTTCTACGGCGCGCAATAAAGTAATTCTAACGATATAATTGATCCTTTTTAAAAGCACTTCGACGCTCATCCCGGAGGACTCAAGATTTCCCCAAGTCTTATTACAAGAAATAATAAATCAGTGTTAATGATACTTCCTCCTTGAACCAGGCACTTCTTCAACCAACCCAAGAAGACTGATTCAAGTATCCAGACACGCGTTACTTAACTTTCATTCCGATTCCACAAGATGCAATCACGTGTACGATATTATCGCCCGAAGAGCCTTTCGATTCTCCTTGGCTGTCCACAAAAATGAAGACTAAAAAGGCGTTACATGAACGTCGGATCTTTGCGAAGACCTTTACGTAATGCTAGCCATCCGTTACAATCGGGTGTTAAAAAGCTTTCGCGCTTAATGGGCGTCTTTTGGCCTAACACGACGACAGAGAAAAGGCAGCGAAGCCACGCAGAAACTGCAGAGCCAGAGAGGGGAGATAATGCTTTCTGCTAACCTTTCGGCGTGTGCAATTAGCGTGTCCAGCAAAAAGGCATCCAGGAATAATATTGAAGCTAATAACCCCCATTTAACCGCGTAACGTTTCGTCCCCCTTCTAACGTCGTAAGATGCATCTTCTCGTGGTTCTCATCTGGGAACCGCGGTGCTCTCAGACCGCCGTGGAGTCGGACAGGTCTGCAGGAACGGTGGAGATGGCCCCACCAACACACGTGAACGAGATTGTACGGGAGGAATTCCGTGGAAGACCTTAAATCTCCCCTCGAACACAAAGCGAGGTTCATTCTTCGAGAATGAGAAGACTAAGCCTTCGACAGAGGCGCACTCCTCGGCTATCCGTCTAATAACCTTGAGATTAAGTTTCGGCTGTTCAACGGTATTTAATAGGTCGATTCTATGAGGTACCAGCGACAGGAGCTTCTGCAGCGACGAAATCGAAGTGGGTGGAATGAAAAAGACAGTAAAGATCTAGATAATGGGGTGTTAATTTGGTGAAAAATTGAAATTATGGATTGTCATGGTTTAATCGATTAATCGGCCGCTAAAAAGCTGACGGAGTCATTCGGTTTTATTGGTGCAGTGTTTACTCAATGAAAGCTCGCAATTCGGGACTGACGGTGAGCATATAGCGTGTAGAGAACACATTTCCCAAATTAATTTATTCTCAATTTCCTCTTTTGGGCCGGAAAACAGCTGCATCACTTACTTCCATTTAAGTACCAAACATGGAGGGGATAGCGACGAGCTTATAAAGTAGAGGGTAAGCTGAACTTGTAACGAAGAAATACTGTACTTATTTAGTTGGGTTCAATAAATGATTATTATTGTGTTCAATGGTTTATGTAATAATTAAGTTACATACAAATATGTATAAGTATACCACATATTAAAAAATATTGTATTTTTATTTCTATGCCTTATCAAGTTATCAGTAATACTAAAAATTCAAGGCCGATCAATCTGCCTTTTTGGCCGACTAGTCAGAGGCTTTCATTGTGCTTCTGTATATTTTTTTGTCAAATAAAATTCGTTAGTTTTGATAGGATGTAGATTATGTGGCTTCTTAAATTTAATCCCACGAACTCGTTATGGAAGGATCGATAAATACTCATTAAAATTTAATGCGTACAACTTCATCAAATGCAATAGACTTAAATTGCTGATCCTACTAGGCACTTTCTTCGCTGAGATCGTTTCAGAGTTTTCATCGTTCTCGATTCGCACAGAGGGAATTTAAGAAACTTTCTCAGCGACCATTCTTCATTTATACTCGACAACGCTCAAAAGTTGCGCCCAATAAGAGACGCTATAAATCAATTCCTAAAGTTCCTCGTTGAAAATCAACTTTATACCCGGAGCCCGGAACATTTCCTCGAACGGAGAAATCTTCAGTTAATTCCCTGAAAGTCGCCGGAAGAGGATTCAAGATCTCGAATACGGTGTGGCGTACATCCACTCCTTCGAGAATCGACTAGATACCATCTATCAGACCCGGGGAGCATCTAATCGTCCTTCTACCTAGACAGCTCCTACCTCCCGGCGTGCGCACTTTGAATTCCCTGCTGGTCCCAGGCGAGCGCAGGCTTGTTCAGAATTTTCAGAACCTTTGTCCAGCAGGCACTCGATTATATTTCATTGTCCCGCGAAGGAACTACAGTGGTCCAAACGTTCAAACAGTTTATACACACTTATGCAAGGAAAATAAACCTTTACTCATATTTTTTCATTTTTATATTGTTAGAAAATATGTACATAATATTATACACATTTATACTGCTTGGAAATAAACTTTCTTCATACTTAAAAATGGTAAATTTATTATTAGTGAAGACAGTCCTTGCAAATGCTGTTAGAGACCTTTTTGCATGTATATTTTATTATTTCTACAATATCCAGTTTGACACCATTTACGTTTATTGGAATTTTGTGTCGCAATTGCCGACGTTCTATCTAACGAAAGAAAAAATGTCGAAATAACTGAATGCGGTATATCTAGGTATAGTAGATGTATATGTGGCTTCGAAAAGTGTGGAGGAAAGAACGGAGAGGGGCAGGCAAATTGATAAATTTAATTCTTTAGATATTGCAAAAAATCATGAAAAATTTCTGAAAAGCAGTCATAAATTTGAGTAATTTTTAAATGAAAACTTAAACCTAAGGTCATTTTTACCAGTTTAGTAGTTCTAGTGGTAAAGAAAGGAGTTCCAATTCAACTAGTATCAACCCTCACCTTTAGAAATAAAATTCTCAGCATGTAGAATTCCTGTTCAAATTTCATACTTCTTTCGAATCGTCTCATATATCAATAAACTCTGCATGGCCATGACACTCATACACAACACGACGTACAAACTCATTTCTTTCAACGATGTTTAATTAGAAGAGACACCTATGAATGGTATGCTTCCCAAGATCTCCCAATGAAAACTCACGTCGGCTCTTAGGACAAAGAATACACGCGAGACGCCAGCGAGATTCTTGAGGATCGCGTAAAGGGGGAAGAAAATCCGCGTTCTAAAGGCGTGCGTGACTTCATTACGGGTCGAGCAAGTGGTCGTCTCTTCGTTGCAGAGCCTTTAAACGACACGACCTCTTGGTCTCACCTTCCCCTTCCCGTGGAATCGCATCGAGAAAGAGGGAGAGAGAGAGAGAGAGAGAGAGAGAGAGAGAGAGAGAGAGAGAGAGAGGCCAGCCAGGGTAAAGATTCACGGAGCAAATTACACGAGAAAATGCACGGTTTGACCGAGCACGTAATCGGTTTGCCTGCTAAAGAATCAAAAGGTAAGTAGACGGCCTTCGTAGGCCACCGACCACCTAGCATTCGTTGTCGCGTGAACTTACACGCTCTTTATCTTTGCACCGATGCATATGAATGAACCACATCCCGTGCACGCCCCAGAAAAAGTAATTGATACGAAGGTGCCGCTGCATTTTAATAAAGCCCAGCCAGACAGCCATTTCTCACTGACACAACGCAGCGATTGAGGGTTAACGAACACTGGATCACTTCCGCTTTGTAAATCAAAAGAGTCACGATTAGTCGGAGGTCCTATCGCTCAGGATATTACGATTTCCGCGGAATTTGTAGATTTTTTAAGTGAGTGAAAGTTTCGATGAGGTTATACTCGTGCAATTGCAGCTGGCTTTCGAATCACTTGTGTGTGTTTAGACAGAAGACTGGTGCATGGAATAAAGAAACAGCCAGTGGGAAGAAGGAATGCTTGAACAAGATTTCAAGTATCGATTATGGAGACACGACACCGGGTAAATACTGCTTGATGCACCTTCTCGCGTTAACCTTTTCTTCGGCCATAGCAAATGTCAGTAGTTCATGTCACCGCCGTGGCGCAGTGGTGTGTGACATCCACGACTGTAGGTATATGTATGCATAATTGTATACTCTAGTGATCCAATGAATTACGATAAACTGGAGAGCGTTTGTACCGATAAATGAAAGTCGGGGACATTGGTGGACTTAGAAAATTCACTGCAGATGCTATAATGCACTGCACTGCTTATGAAAGTATCAAGTTAATGATGTCGAGAACTGAATATTTTACAAGGTATTTCTGTCTTAACAATAACAGGTTCGCACGTTAGTATTGCAAGCTCAGCTGTTCTTGAAGTTCTGACATAATACTGTATTTCATTATTTCTCTCTCTCTCTTCTGGCGGTTGAATTAAACATTGCCATAAATGTAATAAATATTATGTGGACAGGTATTGGAATCCTCGGTTCAAGTGATCTTCCTGTAGTTGTGTAAAATTCAAAGAATCTCGTGAATGGTTTACTATCCGATGTGCTTGCATTTATACTTTATATATAGGATAATGAGAAGAATCGATTTATATAAAGCAAAGGTACATATGGGATTTCATTTAAAGCTTTACTGCAGAAAATGCAATTTCAGAAACGCAGATATTTTCACTGCAAAAACAATTGAGGACCTTGCAGCGAGAGGGGTGCAGCTCCATTTTTAGAGTTTTTGAATTATCACCTGTAATACGTAAAAAAATCAAATGATAATACAAATATTAATATTTTTATTATAGAATATTTTTCGCCAAAAGTAGAAGTAAAAACTTATCAACTCAATAACTTATAACTCAATAAATATATATTTTCACACTTACTGTGTGAAAATATATACTTTTCAATTAGTGTTCTCTTTTTAATATTAAGTCCAAGCTACAATTTTATAAACAATTTTTTCAAATTTTCTCGAAGTTAGTAAAGATAAAGCTGCACCCCTCTTGCCGCAATATCCCCAAATGCAAGCCGATTTAGACATCAACGTCACCCTATAAATAGTCGAAAATGAAACAGAATCAGTTGAAACAGCCTTAATATTACTTGCACGTTTCCAACGGGAAACATATACTGTTTCCAGCACAAAGAGGAAATGCATATATTGCAATTCGGCACGAGCGGATAATAAGCGAAGGAGAATGATAATAACTGGAGGACTGAAGAAACAAACTGAACTGCGGTGTAACGAACGTGGTACCTTCAATAACGAACCGTGTAATTTCATGAATAATACAAAAGCTGGGGCGAGCAGACTCGCTAAGTGAGTATTTCCCATTATTAACAAGCGAATAGGCGAAATCTATTTCTACGGGCCGGCTGACGAACCAGTAATCGAAACATTATTACCGAGCAGCAACGTTTCAAGAATATTCTCGCGCGAGTCGCCAAATCATTAGCAAACTGTCAAGGAACGCAGCGTGCATGCAAATAGGCGCAGGTCCGCGTATTTTATCTTCCTACAATTAACTAAAGAACACTGTACTCTGCTCGAATACAAACAAAAAAGGGAGATAAGTACCAAACACGTCAAACTGCTGCGCTCCAATTAAATGATCAATTTCGTAAGCAATGATTCACGGTTGCTGGTCCAAAATTAATCTTGGATGATCATCTTCATTCGAGCACGTGCTGGCGAATATTTTCCATAAACAGGAAACAAATTCCCAATAATTTGCAAGCAACGACTCGCGTATCGTTTTATACTCCACTGCAATAATGCATCCTGGCAAATTGTCCTGCATTCGATGACGTTGGCCCCCAGTAATGATCGTGTATTATATTTCAGCGAAAGATTGGAGCTTCAGCCGAACTGATTAAAGACGAGTGAATTTTAATCACTGCTCGCGGTAGATGGCAACTGCTAAACGCGACAATGACCCGTTAAAGTCGCGCACCAGATCCGACGAGGATGCCCGATATGGCTCAATTAACTTCGCTCATGATTACGGCCGCGAGTCGAAACTCGATCGAACTTGTCAGAACAAAATGATCATCCATCATCGTCACATTAGACAGGAAATACACGGGGCGGGAGAGAGAGAGAGGGAGGGAGAGAGAGAGAGAGAGGGAGAGAGAGAGAGAGAGGGAGAGAGAGAGAGAGTGAGAGAGAGAGAGAGAGAGAGGAGAGAGAGAGAGAGAGAGAGAGAGAGAGAGAGAGAGAGAGAGAGAGAGAGAGAGAGAGAGAGAGAGAGAGAGAGAGAGAGAGAGAGAGAGAGAGAGAGAGAGAGAGAGAGAGAGAGAGCACCAGGGAATATTAACCTGCAATATGACGTTTCGTCACGTAACACCAGGCCATACAATGTGCTGCTTACAAAGGGATCGGTGCGACGATGAGTGAACAGTGTACGTGTTCATCTCCACGCTTCGGTAAAGTGGAACTCGATCATCGTTGCGCGTGATTCAACGTTAACATCACTAATATCGGCGGAACGATCCACGCCTGATGAATTGCGCGTCCATTAATATTCTCGAGTGTAAATTTCGTTTCAAAACTTCTTGCTTCCGCGGAAAGACAAGCTTCCAGTCATTGGACCCTTCATTATCCTGGTGCGTCTTCAATGAAGGATAAAGGGAGACAACGAGGAATGTCCAGTTCTCGTGATTTTGCGATTTGTAGCACATTTTGTTGGTGGCAATTGGGACTTAAAAATATGGTATAGGTAAAATTTTAAATGTCGAAATTCTGTTCTATAGCTTCATTAAATCTTTATTAAGTGTTCGTGGCATTAGAAAACAGAAAGAAATAAACTTTATATTCACATTAGGTTTGATCCAATTGTATATGAATCTGACCTGTATGAAAATTTCAGTCTTTTTGTCCTTTCAGTTGCACCAGTTTAAACACTTATTGCCTAAATCCTATTACTTTATAAGTTCTCAATATTTTACATAGTACCGAGTATCTTATTATTAAGGATTTTGTACAAAAAACATTCTGAATTAACTTGGATTTCACCACTAAACAACTGTATAAAATAAAAATGCGTTGCACTCGATACTTACTATAATAATTCAACTAGGGGTAAAGAGTACAGTGGTTGGCCACCTGGTAGTGATTGGCCATATTTTGAGAAATAAACGAATATAAAGAAATACCAATGTTATGCCTTTTTTTAATGAACATATTGATCTGCCGAAACAGATATTGATGTAAATGTAGAAGAAGAGGAAACTTTGGTGAACATTAACACGTAATTAATTTTTCAATGTATATTTTTGTGTTCATATTTTTAATAAAAATATTAAAAAAAATTTCTTCTAAATCTCAGTTATTCTACTTAACATGAATTGAAAGGGTGCAAATTTTTACAATGAAAGTCCAAACCGTTTGGAAGTAATTACCATATCCAGTTATTGTCCTTACGTCGTTCCACTGTGGGCCGGGCTGGCCACTATAGTGGCCACGTAAATATTTCGATACTTTGCCGAACATGTTGGTGATATATATGCATAAATTTTAAGTAAATAAAATTTACAATTTCAATGCAAAAATCGCGGCCCTTTAAAGGTTAAAAACAGGAAATGTTCACTCTGCACTGGAACGAAATACGGAATGTTCCCAATCTTTGCCTAAGCATAAGCTTCAAGCTTCTGTCGTTAAAATAAAACAAATTATTTAAGAAGGAAATTATGTAAGAAAATTAAATCCATTGAACCTCGCTTCTTTACTGGTGGACTAAAGTATTAAAACTTAATTTTTCTTTCTGCTGTGACATTCTCTGTTTTTCCTTTACCCTTCAAATATTTTTGAATAAACCTCTAGAGTTTCTACTGCATATTCTACTTGATCATGAAGTAGTTGTAAGCTAATGAAAAGGTCTCTTTTGATTTATCGTCAGCCATGAAACAAAACCTTTCATAACAAACGTCTATATTGTAACCAAACTCTTTTTTTTCAATGTAAAACGATGGAATGGACCCACACAAAGGATGTGGGCAGTAATAGTGACGCGAGTATAGTATTCCAGAGCATTGTACTCGTGAAAGATGAAAATATCAACTAACCTAGATAAAAGACCCATTCTGATTTATTGTCAGGAGTAAATTGGGTGATTGGTTGTTGAGATATCATGCTAACCAATTCGAAAAACATCGTTTCGACAAAAGCGCGTTTAAAGTTTTAAGTGCTGTTATTTTTTAAATAAATATTTTGTAAAATGTTGCCTATAAATGTACAAATATAAGCATAAAGTTTTTAATTAATAAAATTGAAGGTGTTCTCTTAAAAAAAATCCCACATTCCGCCTTCTTTTCAGACGGCCACACTAGGGAGACCCCTTTAACCAGTTTTTCTCGGAAACGCTAAAAATGGACATACAATATTTGTGCACTAAGCCATCGATATCTCCTATTTCTACACCCTGAAAAGTACTGACGCCTCGGATGACTCTACCAATACTCTACCATATTCCTTGTGTACTTTTCCTTTTCATACACATCCCCTCACATTACAACTTCCTTCCTCGAGGAGGCTTTCCTTTCTCAACCTATTCTGCATTCAAACGCCGTACTATTATACATACGTTCCACATCCAGCAACACCTTGTCTAATCCTACCTAATCCACCCATTTTTGTCCAGTTACATTTAATATTACAGCTACTGCATTATACTACAACTGTACCCTTTCTTCTGCACCAATTTACAAACCTTCCACCGCATGTTCATCGCGCTAACGTAACAGAGACGTTATAATAATAAGGATACTTCTACCATGATTGATGTCCGCGTCCTCGACTAATCTGCAACAGTGTTCAGGCGATAGCAGCACGCAGGCCATTATCTTTGGAAAAACGCAAACGGAACTGCTGATAATGACGCGGCATTATCTGCCGCGGCACAATAGAACATGCAAGCGAGCGATGCATGCAGAAACGCGATGGCGATTCAAAATTTCCACTTCCGGCTGGGGAGGAAAAGTGTCGGGAGAGGAGAGCGGAGCGAATTCGCATTCCATCTACGTCCCTCGTTTCCTCTCTGTGTCCGTACTCAGAAAGTTTCCCCGCTGCAACAGCTGCGACCCAGAGCAGAGAAGCGGTTTTAATTGGGTCCGCAGCTTTCGCACGTAGAAACCGTACCTTAAGGTACACGCCTGTAATTTCGCGAACGGACCTCTATGAAGCTTCGGCTGTCCCGGCGGAAAAGCCCGCGGACAGCTATTTCGTTTCGCTGGCGCGGTAATTAAAAATTGTTCGTCTTCTTTGACACGTGTCCCGTTACGGTGCAAGTGCCTACCCTCGAGTCTGGGAATCGTTCCGTCGTCGTCGTGCGGCAGAAAATACAGAGGTAATTCGAGGGTACTTGAGAGAGACGCCGTTTTGTAAATGGATACATGTGGGTTGAAAGGTAGGAGCAAACAGCATTCGAGCCACGTTCAGCGGAAAGCTTTGGACAATCGAGGTTCTACGTGTAACTGGCGACTGTGGACCAAGTCACGAGGATAAATGTCAGCACGATTATATTAGAATTGTCCCTTATTATGGGACTCTTTCTTCATCTGGGAAACCGATGTTTAATTTCAAGGATTCCGCCAGTCTGATGAGAGACTGTTTCTGGAAATGCCAGCTCGCAACTTTCCCTGATATAAATCGTCGCTCTGCGCGCACATGCTCGCAGGATACCACTGCTTATTCAACGAAGAACTTTCTAATGTTAATTACACCTATCCTGTTATTATTTGCACTGTTACAAACATTCTGTTATACGAGTAGTGGCAACGAACGTGAACTCAATCGTACAGCTTGTCCAGATGTTTGTTCCTAATTACTTGGCTGTAATATCTGTTGCAGAATCTACAGGACAGTGGTTCTTAATTAGAAGCACCAGACTGAAATAATATCGTTGGGTTTCATCAAATATTTATCATAGATACTGCGGTGAGCAGTGGCGGACTGGGTCTAAAAGCATTGATTGCCAGGAGCCATCCATAATTATAAGGCCAGCGTTTAAGGAGAGGTTCCGGTCTAGAGCCCCAAAAAATAGGTGATCTTTAGGAATTAATTAAAGGAAAACTACCACATATAACTTAATGGGACTTTTTGCATTGCATTGAGGATATCTTAAATTATAGAAATATATTTTTTGTTTTGTAATTAATCATTGCAGACGGCACTGGGGAGTCGTTAAAGTCAAGGCGTCAAAAAAATCATCCAAATCGGTGGGACCTGTATCTCCAAAAGTTATTATCCGATTCGACTGAAACTTTTTTTATTTTAAAGAATATACTTCTTGCTAGGGGGGGGGGGGCACACAAAATTACAAAAATGACATTTTTTTAGAAAATAACGATACTTGAAGTTTGAAATCACTTTTTCCCTATACTGTTCGTCCTTTCCATGCCTTTAAAAATTAGAAATTTTCACTATTTTGTAATTTTGTCTGGTTCCCCCCCTGGCCAGAAGTATATTCTTCAAAATAAAAAAAGTTTCAGTCGAATCGGTTATTAACTTTTGGAGGTATAGGTCCCACCGTTTTGAGAACACTGTTTCGAGAAAAACGCGTTTAAAGTTTTACGTGAGTGCCGAGTGGCCGAGTTTTTACCACGCATTCGCCGCTACTCAAATGCCTATAACTTCGGGAATTTGACGAATTTCAACAAATCCTTTTAAACACGTATTCCTGAAAGGTTGAACAATCGAATAACGAAATAAAAAAAAATCGACTTTTAGACCGGAACCTCCCCTTAATTTTTATAAGAAATAACGTGTGCGTTGGCCTCACAACCCGAATCAGAATTATTTTTTCAGAGTTATTTATTATAATCTTACGTATGAAGTATCCTCAAAGAATGAATTTATTAATTTGTCTTATTAAAATGGTAATGCAACGTCAATTTTAGTTGCATACAGTAATAATATTGGAACTTCTATTATATTTTCAAGCTACTAAAGGGTCATTAACATTTTTATCATGTTCTTTGATGTTTAAGGGATGCCATCGTGCAAGCGGACACGTTCGGAAAGCGAATGCCAAAGATACCCCTGGAATTTGCAAAAACGAAGTTCGAGAATCGATCTCGAAAAGAATATTCAATTATTTACGAGTGACTAACTCCATGATGGAAGCTGAACTGAAAAAATATGGCATCTGCAGAAGAAGCAGAACCCCAGAAAAATGTACTATCACTAAAAATAATACAAAACTGTCTCCCCAAACAAAATTTATTCTCTTTTGCATATAATTTTTATAAAATAGAAACAGTTTTTGCCCACGATTTCTACACGTTTCTCCACCCTTCAAAGAAACTTATGACCAAATTAAAAAATTTGTTACCAGCACACCCATGAATATTTTTCATTGATTTTTAGGTGAAATATGGTTGCCCACCCACAATTTTCGTTTATCCACCCTGCAAAAGAAAGTTATAAAGAATCTAAAACAAACGAGCAATAGTCTTCATGAATAAATTTTTTAATTTGGTCACAACTTTTATTCGAAGGGTAGAAAATTTTGGTTGGACATACGTGGACAAGTCGTGGGCAAAAACCAGTGTTTCTATTTTACAAAAATTCGCGCTTGGCGGTGCCAACTTCGCAGACCTCCAAACCATCCAAAAATTATTATGTTCGAAGTGTGGACGCAACGCGAGGGCGGATTTGAATCGCAAGTTGCAGCGATTCTGCGATAGAAATGTTGTCCGCGATCATTTGTCCGCGCAGCTTCCTGTCCTGGATTTCGTATTTCACTGATCGCCTTAATAGCAGCCACTTGTACCAACCGGCGACGCGCCATGGAATCAAGAGCATCTATTAACCTGATTAATTACCATTATCGTATGGCACCGGATTGCGTCGTATCGGTGCGAAAGCAGAAACGCCGTCGGCCCGTACATGGCAAACGTCGCACCTGGATAGAAATTGTCGCTCCTCGGGCCGCTGTTGCACGGCGGCGTGAACAACGATTCATGGAATGGGTGATTTTCTCAGGAGATAAAAGGAGGAGGAACCTCGACGACAGCACGAATGGAAACGGGACGAACAGGGAGATAGACAGGGAGGAAGGAAAAGTTGATTATAACGTCAATCATAAACGGACGATGACCTCGAATTCGTTTTGCGCTTGTTTCCTGCTCGATGTTATCGACTTGTATCGAGGCTTGCTGCTTCCTCGTTCGGAACGGGGCGATTTAATTGAAAAGTGTATTAAACGAGGGACAATTTAAAAGTGCCTCTCTAACAATGAGTGGATTTTAGTGGATTAGATATATACAGGGACCGATCCAGTTCTTCCACCGCTCTGGATAAAAATATTTTTTGCCGTCCTTTATGAGTAATTTTAAGTAATTATTTTAAAATATGATTTTTGAGTGAGTGAAATTTTTCTAGGTATTTGTTGAGTAACAGAAGCCTTTTGTAAAGATCTTTAATATATTTAAAGGATTTATAAGTTTGAGAGTTTTTAAAAAAGTTTTACTTTTTTATTAGATTTGATTGATTTGAATTTTCTCTTTTTCCAAATTTCCCGCTCTGGGCAGTTGCCCTGCTTGCACCACCCTAAGTCGGGCCCTGATTAGATGATGCTTGGTATACTGAAGAATGTGGATTTAGAGTGAAACTAATTCGTCACTGTGACGAGTATTATACATAGCCTACGTGTTTTTATCGTGCGGGAAATATTGCGCTGTTACCAGGGAATGTGTTTGAACAATTGGCACTATACCCATCTGTGTTCGTGTAGCTGAACTTGTATGAAATGTGGGTTAAAAAATTGCGATGCCTGCGTCAAGGTAGAACAAACATACTGCTGCACCGACGCGATGTGTATTTTATTTGCCTCAGAAGCATTCGGAATTATGCATATTGATAAAAGATATTCACAATTCTACAAACATTTGCTTCAGAAAATAAAGAGAATTGCTTCTGAAAGCGATATTTCAAATTGTAAATGAAATTATCAGCACTGTGTTGTAATTATCCTCAAACTTTAGCTTCAAATATTGAAATTTAGTTTCAACAGTTGAGTAAATAAAATTTAAAGATCGTCCTTGAAGCGATAAGCAGTGAAAATAAAGCAGTTCAGGCCCGATACTCTCCATTTCGGCTGAAATGATCCACAAGCGACGGGATTTAGTTCCACCAGCGTGCAACCCTGCAGAAATGGCAACGACTTCAGGTGCCGGAATCAATCGTGAAACTGATCGCTTTCGAAACGGTTAACGCGCTCGTCCCCTCGCAATGACGAAAGTTTAACAGCCTGGAATTGCATTCGACTGAGGGAGACACCCTTCTTCCAGGGGAGACCGATAGGGAGAAAAAGAAAAGTTAGAGACGGTGAGACTCGACTGTCCGCAGAAAGAAAATTGAATTTCGTGTGTTAACAACGAACGACGCCAACAACGACATGTCTAAAAATCCCGAGACTCTTCCTCTCTTCTATTATGCCCTTCTACTGGGACACAATCTATCTTTCTGAAAACTTTTATACTTTCGGCATAATTACTGATCCATGTATCTTACGTGAAACTGGTGTTTTAATAAACGAATAATAATTTATGCTACAAACTAGCTTTTCATATTTCGTAACATTCGCTTCCGAGCATGGTTAATAAATTTAAGATTATTCTGTTCAAGAAAGTTAAAGGATCGTATTCGCGTGTTTTAATGATCCCATCAATCTGCGTCGTATCTTTTTACGTACCGCAGGTAATTGTAAGTCCGAACAAGATCTTTATGTTTCTACTGATGACTATCTATTGCAACATTTCTATGGACGATTCTTTGTTTCCCCGTTCGCTGCAAGTTACCGAACGCATCAATCATTTTCTCGTTGCCCAAGCTGTCACGGTTCAATGAAAACACTGTGCAAGGGGATTGTCTTGACGAAACATGGGGAGGGCTAGTTGAACAAGTCGGTGACCCGACGAAACATCAACTTCCTTGAGACCCCGGCGGCTCAAAACTATACAGGAACTGCTGCGAGCGTACTCGAGCGGAGGGACGAGAGAAAGGTGCCTGGGATGGGTAGTGAAAATTAGCTCGTCCGAGAGCGTTGCAACATACTTTGTACGACGAACTTGGCTTAATGGCCGAGCCTCGATTTTCTACAGCTGTATGCCTAATTGACGTGTAATTAATTCGAAGTTGGAAGCACGGTTAAATGAAGCCTACCTATTCTCAGCGAAGAAATTATATCGACATCATCCCCCTTTGTTTTAAGAGTACTTGTGGACTGAACGTGGGAACAATTGAAGAATGTACCACTTAGGGTTTATACCAAAACCGACTTTTGAAAAAAACGGTTTTCGAATTTTCACAAAAAATATGATTAAAATGGAAAATAAATATTTGTAATTATTTATAAAAGAAATCAGGTTTCTTTAATATTTATGGAATTACAAAAATATAGTAAAATAAAAAATTCACTCTGTCTGTAAGAAACTAAATAAATAAGGAAAATTAAAATACCTAAAATTCGTACAATTCTTGAGTTCATTTATTATTTATGTATCTACAAAAATGTGACACAATAATATACACTGCATACAAAACCAAATGAAAAAAAACTAAAATCCGTACAAAATATAAATTATAAATCTTTGTTTCATTTAGTATTTTTCTTCCGAAAATATGAACTCGTGAAGATTTGTTTTACTAAACTGTTACCTACTACAATATGCTTGTGTCCGAGGCGATTTCAAGTCAAAATGTTAACATTTTTAATTAAATAATGAATTCATTTTTTCATATCAATTCTAGTATATAAAACCGGTTTTCGAATTTGACAAATTTATAAAAAAAAATGTTTTTAAACCCGGTTTTTAAAAACCGACAAACCCTACTACTTCTGGTAGTCTTATTAGCGATAAATATGAAATAAAATAGATTTCTTACGCCTGCGAAAAGTAGTAGATCGAAATCGTAGAATCATCCATACCTGACAGCGACTGTCAAAGTATTTACAGTGCGAAACCTAAGTACGTACTGTCGATGACGCTCGACAAGAGAAATGATCGAACCAATGAGATCAGATTTTGAGATACCTCAACAAAATTAGTCACGCTAGCTAGAAAAACGAAACACTGTATACTACATATTATGTAATTAGACTGTTATTAAACATCTGATTGCTACATCACGCTGCAATATCTAAACCGTTAGATAGCTCATAGGACGATGCACTGATTTAGACAAGCGATCTTGTAATTACATCGAGCAACAAATTTTTTAGATATCAGTTCACGCTTCAGCAGGTAATTCCAAATCGAAACAAAGAAGATCCGATAGCGTCGCCCCTGCAAACAGAAATACTAGACACATACTGGCGGCACTGACTTACCGAGCTGAACGCGTGATCGCAATCGCAGAGATGAACTGCATTATTAGAGTGTCTAGCTTGGCAATTAAAATCGGCTGCGGGCAAACACATCGGTAATTATAATGGGATTCGGTACCGCCGCCGTATACCACGTATCGTGGATAGCCAAGCGGCTGGCCGATAATAAGGATATTGGTAACGGGAAGCGGACAATGATCATTAGAGAGAGAGAGCCGGTGGGTGAAGAGGTATCATGACTCCTACATGCCGCAGGTCACCGACCTTTTAACGAAATCGCACTTTTTCGCGTAAAAACCGGAACCTCCGTTTAACTGCTCCGCAGCCACGGGCGAGTACCCTCCAGTTTCGCGACCAAGCGAAATCAGGGAATGAAATTGGTAAATCCGATATACATATCTGTACACGCATAAGCATTCAGGGAGGGGACTTCGCTCGCTCACCTCTTTGAAAATTCATTTAAATGGATTCCTTTGATTTCGCCGCTGAGTTATAACGTCCGTTATTAATTTAACGGGCGACTTTCGAGCGAAATATTAGACGCAGAAATATGGGGGATGTTACGAGGAATAGCCGCGGGGTCCTCTGTCGGATGGATGATAAACAAAAGCTGTATTAACAGCAAAGGTGTTCTCAAGCTTGCTTTTAACCACTTAACTGGGGGCAACGAGTTAACCCGTCATTTGAAAGTGCTCCGCTTTGGATGCGACGAGAAAATGCTTCCAGAATTTAATAATTAGATTCTTGCAATAGCAGAGTATAATGACAAAGTTAATTTCCCTCTTTGACTCTCTACTACGAATTCTAAAGCGACCAAGGGACGTTTGTAGCAAAGGAGAGAAGATATTAAAAACGGAGAATAATGCATAATGTGTATCATATGTTAACATAGAAATTGCAGAATTACTATCCGAATCAACTGCGCGCTTCGTCAAAAAGGGAATAGCAAAAGCCAGGTAAGTAGTCACTTGAAATCTCCAAGGTGGTTCTAATTGCTCCCCAGGCAAAGGTTTCTCAACCTTGTTTGTATCTCTCCAACATTTCCACCACAACTGGTAAATCCTCGCGAACCAGAGAGCTCGATTCCCGTTTGGTTAAAGCGAAACTTATATGGATACTGGTTACTCGGGCGGAGGCTGTGGCAGGGATTTAACGGACATGCTGAAGCGAATTACATATATGGAACCTGGCGTGACATAAAAGTGTAGCAAAGTTATGGCAGAGGATTGTTGCTCGATATATGGGATTTGTCATTTTTGTAATACCTAATTGCACCTTAGTTGCAGGTTTAAATTCACTGTAGTGGATACTGAATACGGGTTTGCTAAGGGCATTTGAATTTTTACTGTGATAAACAGGAATATTGTGGATAATTTCCAACTGGCGTATATCTCCTGAATTTATGGTATGATTAAATTGTTGCTAATTCGTCCGTACTGCCTAGCGCAAGTACATCCACGAGCAGCAAAGTTGGTAACTAGCCTCGTAATCTCGATAAAACCTTTCTAACGAGTTACTCGACCACGTTGTAATGACCGGCATTACGGATTCAGGTTCGCAAATATTAACAGCATTAATAACGCCAAAGTGGTTTACCTCCTGTTTATCCGCCAATATAAATTATAACGGACACACGAGTTAACTGTAACGCATCGCTGCGCCCCTGAGGATTGTAACCGAACATTCCTTAAGGAAGGATACCACCTTTGACTGCGATTTTTGGAGGCGTTTCTCATGAATTTTTTTTTGCATACAAAGAATGCGCAGAAACAAAATCGGTTTTAGTCATTCATTAATACAACTTTAATCTGTAATTACTTAGAAAAAAAACAAAGAATGTACCTATTAACAAGAATATTATTAATGTTGTACGTAAGGATTTTACGAAATTTCGATCTTTAAGAAAATGGCAGTCATTTTTACAAAAAGGTCAACTTTTTAGGGTAAAAAAGTTTATAAAATTGTGAACCAAAAAAAATAACGCTACAGCAAAAGTCCTACGTACATCAGTAGAACTTTACCACGGGGAAGAATTGTGCAAAGTTGCAACTCAATCCGATGAAAATTGTAAGAGTAATTTGACACGCAGTCTAACGGTGTTCCTCCAAAGGAATTTATTTTGGCGCCACCTACAAGAGAGACTTATTCAGTTTCAAAAAATGTGTAATTACAGATTAAAGTTACATTAATAAATGACTAAAACCGATTTTGTTTCTGCGCATTCCTTGTATGCAAAAAAATTCATGAAAAACGCCTCCAAAAATCGCAGTCGAAGGTGGTATCCTGCCTTAAGTACTTAACAGGTGGCTCCCGAAACCATTTCTCTTCATTTTTTCTCGAAAAGAATGAAGCACGAATTGAACGGAGGCAACTGCCGTAGGAAGAGAGAAACAACCATTTCTATGTAAAAGGAAATGACTCATAAGGGAGGAAGAAGTGAAGGACTCACCAGTGGATTTTATAATGAACAATATACTGCAAGTATTTATTATATAATTTGATCAAAAGTGGAGTTCATGTACGTCGAAAATTATATAATCCCATTTTATTTAGAAAAAAATTGCAACCATCTGCATGTATTATTGAATATTTGAAAAAGAAAGTCTGAACACTGATTCAGTAGCGAGGGTGCTTTGGCAATGATACCCTGCGTTCACGCTTGGACAAGGATTGCCGTGTGATGGAAGTAAAAGCACGTTGAAAACAGTGTCTTTACAGTGGATACGGTCGATAACCCACTTAGAGAAGCGTAACACGTGAACTCGCGAAATAGGTTCGAATCATGCCACGTAAAAACTCGACCACTAACGCTTGTCATACCGCTGCCCTGCATGCCTTTACTGTTGCACGTATGTACTCGACCTATAGTTCCGTGTTTACCATTAATTTACATCCCCCTAGAAAAGTGTGACATCCGTTTAAAAAATACAGTGTGCACATACTCTTCAATCTACGCTGTTCCAAATAGCTGGTTACTCGCTCGATGGGGTGCTTCAGCGTGAAAATTCAATATTTTTGGGAACATACACGGAATGATAAAAAAATGTGCAAATACGTTTCGAAGTGGACTGTGGAGATAATTGTTGAAGGAAACACATCTCGTTAACAAAAGTCTGTGTCTCGGTAGTTAATAAGAAGATCTTTGCATTCAAATTGACAAGTAGTAAAAAGATTTCGTATGGCTTGCCTGAAATCGTTAATTAAATACCTACTCGGAAATCGTGATGGATTGTTTTTGAAATTACGCCACGAAGAGAAATCATCTACTGCACGTGAGTTATCAATTTCTCCGTATATTTCATGTGAAATTTCAAAAGTCTAAAGGGTTCAAGTAACACGTGGAATTTGTTTACAGGAAGCCTGTAGTGGAAATAGATTCCTGTATGAAGTTTCTACTTCGGCATTAGAAATTAGAAACACCATTTACTCTTCTATGAAATGAATTACTATATAGTGTCATTGCCACTCTGAACACCACAATCAGGGTCGTTCCTGGCGGGGGTGCAGAAGGTGCCCCCGCACCTGGGCGGCCAAACTTAAGGGTGGCCGCAGGCCATTTATTATATGTAAAGTTTTGACTAATAAGAATAATAATCGAAACTCTTTCGCATAACTGTTTAAAATTATGTACATATAGATATAAAAGTGCATATCAAATTCTGAATTAAAAAATATTAAATTAATAAGGGTGGCAATATTGTTTTTGCACCTGGGCGGCCAAAACCAAGGAACGGCCCTGACCATAATACTAAAACAACCATCAAACGTGTACAAAGAATTCACGCAAAGAGTCACACCACGTTTTACTGAAAATTACCATCAACATCCACTCACAAGATTATCCATAATTTATTCATCTTGAACCACCCTCGGTATCAAGCCCGAAACATGTACTCCCTTTACGCCTGGCATACGATTAATCTTCTTTAAATTATCTGAAAAGGAGATCCCATTCTTGTCACGAGCGACTTTAAAAATTGTGAACGCCTATCTCTGCGCGCCGCACGGAATCGAATTCTTATCGAGCCGGCAATATTATTTAACGTGCGACGCGTGCACTTCTATTATCGACGCCGAAAATCTCGATAATAAATCCCGTCGGCTGTGTTTTATTCCATTCACGTGGCGCGCGGGGGAGGGAACAATATTCATACACCGAGCGAGCAAACGCGTCGCGTCGGTTGGCTCTTCGGTCTCTCGCTAAAACGACCGGTTACAATTACAAACGGAGAGTCCCCGCTCGTGTAATCATGACATACGCGCTTGCAAACACGCTCGTTACACGCCGAGCTGGTACATTCGAGGCGGGAAACGATGCAGTTCTGCATACGGACAATTTATTTCCTGCTATCTGAGCGAACGTCCCAACGTTAACCAAAGCGAATCCAACGTCAAACGGTAACGACGCACCGAACGCCCCTCGATCTACTGATCATTTTATCGTCCCTCAATTGCCTGGGAAACCGGACTCCGTTCAAGAGTTCTCCAGCGCGTTTGCATTTCTAAAATCCCGATTATTAGATTTCATTGATCGCCTCTACTTTGATAATAATGCTTTCACGAATATTTTAGGGATACCCGTTCTATGAAATCGGGGGCAATATTTTGCTATACATATTGAAGGAAACATGTAGTTGCATTAGGGAAATGAGTATCAATCAGAAATTACTCAGCTTCAATGATATTTCTAGAGAAAGCACTTAAACACTTATTCGGGGATACGTTTAATTTCCGATGGTATGACAGGGAAAAGGAGGTCTTAATTGTTATAAATAATTGAAGCTTTCCACTTGCCCGCAAATCTTCGGTGCTACTCCTCTGTGTTGAGGGGTTTGCTATGTATTTACTGAAAGGGGGAAATGGAGTGCACCATCAATTGCAAAAACATGAAACTTCGATTAGCAAGTGTCACGGAGCTTGCCGCCACAATTTCATGAGAACCAGTGCCGTTGGCAACACGGAATATGTTAATACGAAAACAGTCGGTGAGCAACCCGCGGCCAGATTACGTGACTGGTTTTACTTTTCTCCCCGTGGCTTTATTTCTTTCGTGCCCGGAGATTGCGTTTATATGTGACCACAGCTGCTATTTACTCCTTTCCACGCACCAGTTTACATCGGCCAGGATGGATTTCAGCGCGACACGAAATTATCCGCGGCTTCACGTGACGTTCGCGGCAAGCTTCTCGTCGATAATTATACCTTTCCCTTTTCTACGGATCCTGTTCTCCCGGGCTGCTATTTTTACCACGAACACACTCCCACTGTATAAACGGGACGTAAAACTACGGCTATCTCGAACGCAATAACACGGAAGCTCGCAATACCATCTAGCAACGCGTAATGCAAACTACACTTCCTTTCGTTGCGATACTCGAGGCGTATGAAAATGTTTCACGTAACGAACACGCAGGGTTACATAATATATAGCCGGTATTGCTCCAAATGTAGGTAGAAGGTTGTATAATTTCGACAAAGTGAAATATTTCGTCGCGTTTAAAAGTCACCTCGATATTCCTTTGGAAGAAGTGAAGGAAAGTCTCTGTATTTCAAGAAGGGACAAACAAACTAAGCACATCTCAGGAACTAATTAGAAAACAAATGAACCCAACCTTCAATTCTTATAATAAGCAATGAAAGAAGCTCCATATCATCCCGATAACAAAATTCCCACCAACCGCATCCCTATCCAGAGGAAAGGATCTCGACTCCCGAAACTAACCTCTAAACATTTCGAAATCTATCCCCAGGCGTTCGCCCCGACACCCAGCTCGATTATTAACCCGTAAATTGAAAGTGCCGCAGTGGTAAAGGAGAAGTCATAAAAATATTCCCCTGGTGATTCACTGGAGAGCGGGACTCGTCCACTCGTCGCCGGCGGTCGCCTTTTCAATTTCACCTCCGGCACTGCACACGCATTTCCATAACCCCGAAAGCCCCACGACGCGTGGATCGCCGCGACGTTTGTCCCTGGTGCATTCCCTGCCCCGCTCCCCTTGTCGGTTGGTTTCCTCGAAATGGCAGGTATCTGATCGAAGCGAGTGGCTTCGACGTTCCGTGCGCCAGAGATGCTTATGCACCCTCGGTACGGGTGTAGAGCCTGTGTACAGTTACAGTGTGCGCGAATATATACGCGGCGGTATAATGCCGCGGTAGGACGCTGCCGAGATACGCTAGATGGATCGAGAAAGAGGGGAAGCCCGCTGGAAGAGAGGACGACGTTTGGAGAGAGGACGACGTTTGGAGAGAGGACGACGTTTGGAGAGAAGGCAAAGAGGAACGGAGAAAGGGCCAACGGAGAGAAGCAAACCGACCTGTCTGAGTCAACCGGTCTAACCGCATGTTTGCCTGCAAGTCGCTATGCAACCGGATGGGGGTTCGCTCAGAACCGTAAGCAACCTCCGTTAAGCCGCATTTACACCGAAGAAGCAAATCGATCGTTCGTCGTCCTCGCCGCGGAGAGCGACGTTTATCCTGTCGATCGATGTCGACCGGCCACGCACGCCACGAACAAACCGGGGAGAGGGCACACGCGTTGCGTTCGCTCCGCGTGGCCCGGTCACATTTAGGTTAATCAATGGGCCCGGGTGTTACCGATGCGACCCGTGGCGGCGCTGGCGCAGGCGAATCGGGATAATCGAGATTGAAATTTTTGCCCAGGTCGGAGGGGCACGGCGGGCCGCGCAGCACGGAACCGTCCAGATGGACGTCGCGATATCCGTAATTAGGTTTTGCCGTTTGATCGATGCGTCCTATTAAACTAATTTGAATACAATGGCGACGGTGATACGTGGGTATGTATGCGCACCTTTCTAACTGGCGCGCCGCGGCGCTGCGAGCAGAGTGACCGTTAATTCGGTTTTACGCTCAATTATCGTTTCAATTTGCTGCGGAACGAGATGTTCCACGCTGCTTAGTGTGCCAGTGTAATTGGGCTGCGGTTAAATAGCAGAGCTGTGACAAGTAGAGTTGGTATCGGTTTCTTAATTCATTAGATCGTAGTCGCGTGGCCTGTGGTGCAGTTACGTAGCTGTAAATTACTGGCCATACGGTTGAGTTTGTTTTCCGTCGTTGCATGGATGAGGTTGCTCTGTGCTGAACAGATGGGTGCTCAGGAAACCACAAGGCCGAGCGACGAAATTCATCTCCAGATTTAATAAATCCGTCCAAACGCGATGAATCTCATTAGAGAAATATTAAATCTACGCAGATACCAGCAAATTGGAGGTCTTATCCTCGCGCAAATGGCCCGCGGATAAATCAAATTTAAAATTGCTTCCGGAATCATCTCACGTGTCCGATATTACTCACGGAAGTAGGGAGGACGGATTCCCCGTGTCCCTTTCGATACGGGTTGAATATCGGGGAAAGAAAAAAAAGAGAGGGAGCAGCGAGGTAAATGGAGCTTCGTATAACCAATCATTCGGACCAGACTTCTAATAATCCATGGGCAATATATCCGGCGGGAGGAGAACAGCGGGGCTGCGCGAGATATCCGTTCGGGCAAATATCTGCCCATTCCTGGATCCGATCGGACGATAAAAAGGACGAGGCTCGATCAGGAGGCGTGGGGAAACAGCGAATTACAGCTATCCGACCAGAACCCCCGAGCGAAACGGGTGACACAACGCGTGCGTGCACGTGCAACGGTATGCTGCCCGGCCATTTAAAATTTAAATGCTCTGCCCGACGCACTTTATATACCCGCCGATGCTCTTTTCTGGTCACCGTGCTCCATAGCTTACACGCGCAGGGAAATCGTTCCAGTCGATATTTGCAGAAATATCGTCCGGTATTAAATATCCGCACGGACACCCTTCTGCGCGGAGACTCGTCCTGGCGAATAAGGTTTCAAAATCGTTTCGACATAACGCTTTTAATTGGCTGGGCACAGTGCAATTGTGGTCGATTGCAGTAGATGAATGGATTTATGGTTGTGAGGGGTTGGTTCTCGATTTCGGAGACTTCCTTCAGGGTGTATTCTGTTTGAAGAAGTTTAAGATACTATTTTGTGTAGGTATGAAAAATTATTACAAATTGAGAGCGGAGAGGGAAATGGGCACTTAGACTCGCTTAGAGAAGCCAACTCTGGTTGCGGTGAATCTGATTGCGCTACTAAAAGAGGAGAAAGTAATTCGTAGATGGTAGACATTATTAGTTACCGATACTTAATCCTCAATAAATCAGTCAACTAAATCCTCAACACCTTAGAAACTATCATTCTCCTAATTTATGTCCACCATAACTGTTTCCTCCCCGTTCACCAACTCTATTAACCACCCACGTACAATGACAATTATCACTCGCGAACGGCTAGCGGGAATCACTTAAACCAAGCATCACCACGAACAGCAATGGAACGACGCGCGGAAAGCCCAAGGCTGCCAAGAGGAAGACCCCTCCGACTGTATCAGGACAAACTGCTACGAGCAGGTGGACACGTACGTGGGCGAAAATAGGAGAAAACGAGGTTGTTACACCTCGTGCAGGGGAATCCGCCTGGAAATCTCGACCGCGCGCTGGAGGGAGGCGGCTCGCTTGGAATTTGCGACACGTGCTGGAAAAAATCCAAAGACGAAAACGACCGACACGCCCTGGACGCGCGAAAAGGGGGCCACAGCGTGGACTGGGGGAAGAGGGGGCGGAAGAGGGAGGACGGCCAAGCCGGGGAGTACAACAGAGATTGAAATGCACGGAATAAATTTCAGCCGCCGAACGCAGCGGACGTAACCAGAGATTTAATTAAAGATGCATTGCGCTTCATTTCTGAAGTTGAATGGGGAACCCGTTGGCGGCCCGAGCCTGCCCTTACTTCTTGATTACACCGAGCATCGACTCATCAACTCCCTTTCTCACTCCCCTGCCCGCCTGTAACAAATGCAGGGTCGAGTCCATGCATAGCCGTCGGAATTAATTAATCGAACTTTTTCCTGACGCCTCATTTACCGCTAACTTCGGCGAGTTTGTTCGCGGCGGGTTCGTAGCCGCTCCGCGGGCTGATAGTGTGAAGCCAGGTCTTCGTGTGAGCCTGAAGCATCGCTCCGTGGAACTTCAATAGTGCTCGCGAAGGAAGTAGAAGTAGGTTTATAGAATTTCGAAGATTCGAGTATGATGATATGGTTTAATTGCGGCAGCGTTCCAAAGACAGGGAGGGTTCCAATAATATTTGTGGATGCAGAGTTGAGGGGTGGATAGATATGTCACAGAGTGAAATAAAAAGATCTTATCTACGATGCAATATTTATTGAGCTTGAGCAGAGATGAGCAAAATTTTTATTTAAGGGGAGCGCGATATTTGGGATTTTTTTAAGAGAAACCCTCAAATTATATTAACTGAAAACTTTATGCCTAGGGTGACTGTACCTAATATCGCCAGGCAAAAGTTAAATCGCTGTCAATTGAATAATAATTGATATTTTTGCATGCAGTTTGTTTCAAAGTAAAGAGAAATTATTCATCTTTCATGTAGTATAAGTTAGAATCGTTGAAACCTACAAATTTTTAATTAGGACTCAAAAAACGTGAGACATGCAAAAATCGGGTCCTGAAAAAAGTGTACCTAATATCGCCACCTCGAGAAATATTGATTAATTCATGTATATATGAGTTTTTTAAGTCATTTTCACACGTGCTTTTATTATTTGTGCACTACAAATGTATTTTTATCCATCTTTGATTTTATTTTTATTAGAAAAATATAGAATTTACAAATATAGAATTTACAAATAAAGTATTTTATTTTTTACGTTCCGATGTACATATTCGACAAATAAAGTCATTTTCACATGGGCTTTTATTATTTTTGCGATATTGGGGACACTGACGGTAGGCGGTATTGGGAACACACATACTGCTACAAGAAAAACGTTATTTTCATTATAAAAACTATTTCAATCGATTACAGTCCTTAACTACATCATTAATTAGGTTTTTCTAGTAGATATTCTTGCATTTACGGAATTATTAGACTTACCTTCTCCGAATGGGATGTAAAATTGTGACATAAAATTGGATGTATTCACTAAAATACTTCTCTTTCTGTAATTGTTGATCACATGACGCTGCAATTACAGTATGTCTTCCTGCATATGGTTAGGTTCTAATTGAGTGCATAACCGATCAATTTTAGTGCTTACTTTGCGAGATATAGGGGGTGGCGATATTAGGAACACTGGCGATATTAGGTACAGTCACCCTATATGTGTAAACATTTAGGCAACATTTAAAAAAAAATTTAATTTAAAAAAAGGTACCTAAAACTTTCAACGCGTTTTTCTCAAAACGATGTTTTTCGAATTGGTTAGCATGATATCTTAAAAACCTGATTTACTTCAAACTTTGTATATATCTTCAGTAGATGTCCCATTCTTGTTGGTATAAGACTAAGTCGGTTTTTGCAAAATTAGGCTTTTGCGACTTCAAAAAACGGCGAATTTTTTGCAGAAGTTAATGTCTCTTTTAGACACTACTTTGCCACTTTTTTTACTTTTCAATATTTCTCATTTAATCGGACGATAGCCAAACTCATACAGATTACACAAATTTTTTAATTTTCTATTTCAGACAACTACAACGGCCGATTTTATGCTAACCATGCGCATATGATTTTTGTAAGCCATATTTTTGCATACAATTTTTTTCATATTCTCTAAAGATTGACAAATAAAGCCACAAAGCTGGAAGTAAATATATTTAATGGCATTGTTTTAAAAAAATTCCCAAAGTTCGCATCATTTTTCGTCCACCAAGGTAGAGAGACCCTTTAAATAAAAATTCCGAATAACGAATAAAAGTTTAAGTTAAATAAAATTTAACAAATTGAAGTTAAAAGAATAAAAAAATTAACTTTATTCGTCGAATAATCCGAGGTTAAAGTAACTTTTATTCGACCCCATATTTAAATAATTTTCAATTTAATTAATGCCCAACTCAGGTCCTGGGAAAAGAAAAAAGAATTAAGGATGTTGGAAGGTGCAGACGTATAAAACATTACCGTCATGAGAAACGTTTCGTTCCTCCAGGCAGCTTAACAGCACCGAGGCTTTTACAATCGCATAATTCATCAACGAACGCGACAATTGGAAAACAATTCAATGAACGCGTCTACATGCATTTATCGCCCACTCGAAAGCGCGAGCTTTTAGCGACATTTGTGGTTCTTTCAACCTCGCGCGCTGACGAATCCACTTAAACGCCTCAATGGTCGCCGCATGTAGGCGTAGCGTGATTATTCAAGCGCGTCACTTTTTATCGCAATCCGTAGCCATCGGTGAAATATTTTTATTTTCAAATGCACAACGAATGTTTGTTCTCAGCGCGGCGCGCGTATCGCGCGCTGAAAATTTCCCGGCGGGGAGGGAGTCGCTGCTCGGCGGCTATTGGATCGCCGAAGCTTTTCGATGAAAGCCGAATTTAAATTGTATATTCACTGAAAATTTAAGCCCCGTCAATTAAAGCACTCCTCGTTAATAAAAAAAAACCCGCTGCCTTCTCCCTGCTTGGGAGGGTGGACCCATCACGGGGAACAATTCCGAGCGTAATGCCAAAAAATGTATTCATCCCGCGATCAAAATTTCATCCGGCTGTACAGCGGCGGCCGCTGAAAGCAACTGCGTCGTCGTTTCGTTTTATGAAGAGAAATTCTTATAATAGCGAAGCAACGATAGAGTCACGTGCGGGGTGGTCCGTGTCTCTCCCGATTTGAATTTAAAATCGCCTCCTCTGCCATGCAAAACATCGCGAAACGAGGATACACACGATTTTCGCCGCGCTAAACGCGCGAGCGGCTCGGAAAGTTTGAGACAAAAGGGGAGAAGGCTGGGGCGTGCGGACCCCGATTCCCAATATGTTGTACACCTCCTGCGAAATACCAATAACCCGGCGGAGAGAGATTTACGGTTGTCTAGCTACGGTCTGGACAGATAAGAAATAAGTGCCGCAATAATGCACGTAACGTCTGCTCGTCATTAATGCGGCTGGAACGCAGGCAGCATTCCAAGCGACTGCGGTCAACTCCTATCTATTCTTTCTTGTTACACCGGTATTGCGGGATAGAGGCGCTTTATACAAGCCCTCCACACAGTCGTAGGTCATGAACGTGGGGCCGAGGTGTTGGAAGAGGGGATCCCCAGGCACGTAGATCCTTCGAATTACCTCGCGACCTTCTACGTGATCACCGAGATCCCTCTACTTCTCAGTGGCGCCAAGAATTGACAATGGCGAATCTATTGCGAGAAATAAGCGGTTAGCCTACGCGGAACCACATTTTCTAGGCTTGGCGTAAAATCGATTGATTAAAACAACGATGTTCCGCTTGGAAATTGAAATTTTTCTTGGCGACTGTTAATTTTATGTGGGTGATTCGAAAGTAGTGGCATGAAGATTGCAAATGTATTCCGCGTCTGTAACCTGGAGACATAGTAGAAGAGGTTATAGATTAAAAATAGGAGTGGAGAGAACCCAATAAGATTTGCGTTTATTATTTATCAGCGATTTATCTCAAGAGCGAAAGGTCCTAATGGTGGGGCCAGGGGGCTGCCACTCTCATTTGCGATTTTGGGACAGTGTTTCGACTGCCACCTAGGCAGTTCCAATTTTTTCGAACTAAAATTCAATATGGCCATGCACTAGTGTTTATGCTAAAAGGTGTCGTATCGAACTGGAAACTCCCAATTTTGCTTATTATTTGAGACAGTCAGAGCATCAACGGACCAACCTACATTAAAAAAAAAATTTACCTATTTTATATGGGTAGTAGAGCCTATTGGAATACGTTATTGCTACTAATTCAATTTCGAAAAAAGTTAGGTTAGTCCGTAGTTGCTCTGACTGCTTTATTTCACAAAATGCAAGACGTCCTCAAATCAGTTGATGCACTGCATCAAAACTGTTGTAAAAGCTGTCGAAGAAACAGGACTTATCATCCTCAGTATGGTTTGCGATCAAAATACAACAAATGTTGTAACAATTAATAGATTATTACTGGATTCGCAGACTATGTTGGACGGCCATATTGAATTTTAGTTCGAAAAAATTGGAACTGCCTAGGTGGCGGTTGAAACACTGTCACAAAATCGCAAATGAGAGGGGCAGCCCCCTGGGTTGGGCACAACTAGGGTTGCCACCTGTTTTACAGAAAAATAACGTACATTTGCTTTCGTGGAGTATGAAAAAAACGTACGCATAACAAATTAAAAGTACATTTTAATGTTATTAGTTTTTATTTCTCCCAAACATATTTTGTATTGCTTTTAGCATTACAGAGTAATTTTTTATTATTTCGAAATATCTTAATGGCATCATTGCACTCAATATTCATATTGAAATGACAGACAATTGTCCTGCGCGTAAGTTGATAGTTCACTACGTAGTGTGGTGTGGCATGCGGTGAAAATTGGAACTAATGAAAAAGGTTATGTACAATAATATTGCGTCTACGTTTCTCGTAATATCATTAATTGTGAAATAAAGTATTTTCGCGTACTTTATTGTTATTCAAAAGTATAGAGTACATTTACCTATAATAACGTAAGATACTTTATTTTAAAGTACGGGTGGCAACCCTAGGCACAACCGTCGCTCTTGACTTCGCTCGCAACCACCCGCGGTTACTCTTCGAGGGCAAGAGCCAAAGTTGGACGGGCCTGGTTTAATAGACAATTTATGAAAAATTATACTGGTGTCGTGAATCTAGTGAACAATTTATATACTAATACACGATGCGTAATAATATACCACAAATAACAATATAAATATTGGAACAACTCGGGAGAAAAAATGACGCACCTAGAAACTTTACGATACTGAATTAATTTACTATAAATACACTGCAAATAGTATAAGGTGCGCAACAAATCAAGAGAAGTGCATTTTTCTCTTGCTGAATAATGTAATTAGAATTCCCATTACAGTAAAAAAGTTCGTAGATTTAAAACGACGAGTAGTCATTTTCCTACCGGAATAAAAGAGCTCCCGTGTTCAAAGAGAAATTCATCAGACCTATTTTGAATAAAGAGTGTAGGAAACGGAAAAAGAGAGCCACGGGCGCCGGGAATCGAACCCGAGCCGCCCGCGTGCTGATCAGCAGCGTTAGCCACCACGGCTACGCCGACTCTACGTCTCTTAGTTATTCCGTTCCTACTCTTACGTTATGGGGGTTCCTGATCCCACAAGAGTAATATTCGTTTCTCTCCTTTTGGAAAATATTTGGCCACATATAACGTTGATATATGGCATCGTGTAATTATTAATATCACAGAGCCAATAAATCTTCTTCTTCGCAGACACAAAGAACACATTAATCAGACGCTCGAATCAATATGCCACATTTTCTGTGATATTTTCATCTTTGCAGCAGCTTCGATGAATTATGGACCGTCCCAGCGAATTAATCTCGCTGCGCATCATATTATTTGTTCGTGCGAAAATGCACGTGATATTCAGAGTATGTACAACAACATTGCTAATCGCACGCGAGAAATGCAGGTATGTACCTATGGAACACGATTCCATTGTATCTACATGTTTCACAGGCAAACAAACTAGTCCAAAGACCAAACGACGTTCTTCGGTGCACAGTTCAGATTAGATTACACGCATGCCTCGACGCATTATTTTTCGGCCACGTTAATGAGACGAAGCCTCTATCCGAAGGCGGTCGACCGAGCTGGCGGATCTCGCGAACGGTGTTTACTGAAAGATCCAAAGCGTAAACGCGAAATGGTACCGTGTTTACAGCGACGCGTGACTTACGCCGCACCACGCACTTAATGAAAAGAGGAGGAAGGAATTGGAGCACGAGATAGATTACCATATAATTACAATGTGGTTGCATGCAGCGACAAGAACTACGACCGCTTAACAGGCAATGCTCTGTAATCGACGTGGCAAAAATCGAGGAGACTGTAACATTGATAATAATACGCGGACATTCGTGTACGCGCATTCACGTGCGCGTAATTGCAATCGTACAACTCGGTACAAATGCTTAGCATTCAAAGGTTTTTGATGAAACGAAGTAGCATACGAAATTAAAACGCCACTTGATACGGTGGAGCAATTAGTTTATATATTCCAATTCCCAAGAAACAAACATGGTACTTAGAGTCAGGGCCGGCGGAACCCATTATGCAAGTAATGCGCCGCATAAGGGCGCCTTAAGAATAAAGGAATCCAACTCCCTCATAAACAAAATGTAAACGTAATTATTTCTTTTTGTACTCCGTAAAGGCGAAACATATTAAATAGGCAACAAAAATTTGAGGCGCCAAAAAGTTTCTTGCATAAGGGCGCCAACTATCCTCGCGCCGGCCCTGCTTAGAGTGTAGATAATATAAGATTTTTTGAAAGGAAATTACAATAATACAGGGGCGAAATCGGAGATTCGGCGCCCCTAGGCTAAGTGTCTGCCACCCTTAGCGCGAAATATCATCAAATATTTGAATTCAAAAGAGTCGAAGCAATTTCAAAATTAATTAAACATGGCAACTCACATATGAGTTCTTGCTAATTCGCTATATGAAGAAGAAATGAATTGTTTTTAAAGTTGTCCCAAGGCTCTGTATTTAAACCCTTCCCAATTGCTTTCGCTCCAAATTTGTGCCTGCTGCCTAGTCTTAAAATTGGCTGGAAAGAATTCTAAAAATGGGTCAAACAGCGAAGGGTGACGAGCCAAAGCTTCTGATTATTCTGTTTGACCCAGCGCTGCCTTTGCCGAATTCTCGCCGAAAGCTCTGAACGAACTCAGCGTGATAACACTTGGCGGGTATCAGTTGCCAAACAGGGCCACAAAGAAAAGGGAAAAGATCGTGCAAACACGTAGCGCACACACGCGTCTGGTACACTCTCTGATCACGTACGGGGCCTGACGCGAAACGAATTCAAATCATCGAGCAAATAACAGGAGTGAACGTCGAGTAACGTTATGCCAACAGAGGACGGCCTGGCTACGGCCCACGGGCTCGTCATAAAATCGTTTGCCTGCGATTACCTTGAGGACCGCCCTCATTTTAATCGCCTTTATCGAAGCCATATTAGCAAGCCAGGAGTCTCGGGCGCGTAACGAATCGGCCAGAAATTTCGCAAGGTCCCCAGAGGCGCGGGGCGGATCGATCGATGGCCATTTAAAATGCTAAACGAATCTCGATACCGACGGGCGAGGGATGGTCTCGGTTTGTCCGAGTCGAGCCACGCGAAAGCTCGTTACAGGAAACAGGAGACCGCGTAATCATTGGGTCTTGGCTTACATTCGGACGATGCGCCGTTTGTCACTGGATACGAGGCGCGCCGGTGCTCCGAAACTATCGGAATTCCCAGTGTTATCCCGTCGACAATCGAGCACCAACACGCGCGAAAGTGGACCCGGCGCGGAAACGTAGCAGGAGGCCTTCCCGGGTCCGTGGATCAAAGCGGAGAGCTGTGCAACCGTGACTCTCTGCCACGAGGAAAGCCCCGATGCGACCGTGTCGGAGTGTTACGCGGCGGATTCAAAAGAACCCCGCTACATAATGCAGACGCGCGTAAAAAGCTCCACGTACACCTGTTTATGTGGGTCGAGCGTAGCGCGCCTTGTCATTCCAGCGGTAACTGGGTTATTCGGTAGGGAAACGGGTTGGCTCTACCCGGCTAACACCGATCGTCAACCTGGCGGGCTTCGACCGCGAAGACGCGACAGACCGCATCATTAACCCTCTCGGTGCTGGGAGTCCATATACGCTGCGCGAGTGACGCGATCGGCGTGTACAGTTACAGTGACTCAGAGGTTTGCGCAAACAAAATCGAACTAACTGTGCCAGCTACTGTGTTGCTTCTGCTCCCGTGTCCGCGTTACCACCGACTTCCCTAGCCAACTGCTTTGCTGTTTTATAACTCCGATCTGAAAGCCTCGGCTGTATGGATAACGTTGAATGCTGCGTGTACGAGTGTTGGAGAGCTTTATGAGTGCGAGGCGGATATTGCGTTTGGGGGAGCTGTTTCCGAAAGGATTAATTGCGCCGAAGAGAACTGGGAAGATAAGATCGCCCATGAATTTCGGGGAAACCTTAACTGCAACAATTAAGCTGCGGCTTCGACTGGGTGTACACAGTCTGTCTCTGACAACTGTGCCCACAATGCTCGTTTCTCCCAGGCTCAGCAGACGCTGCTCACGCACGTGAGCTGTAAACAAATCCCCCAGACGATAGCTTAGGCGACATTGCTCGGTCGAGACAGGCTGATAAGCAGCGTGCTCCGCAATCCGCGTCACGGTTCTGCTCCGAAAGCGACGCCTGCTCCAAAACGCGAGATCGGGAGTTGCAACGGAACGGGTTGCGGTGCCAGCAGCCGTCAGAGACTTGGCAATACCGGAGTCAACTCACCCGACAAGTTGATCGACCAGGGGGAACGTCCTCGTCGGTGGTCTTGAACGATTTGGTCGCGGCATCCACACACTTTCTGCACACTGGTCACACGCGGGCAGGAGACGTCGGGTACGCGCGACGGTACGCGCGACAGGGGGTGAGAGCGCGCCACCTCGTGCGGCTCGTAGCCGCGGGGCACACCGATGAAACGCAACGAAATAAAGCCGAGGGGAACACGTCCAGCGAGAGCCGGTTTCCTTTCTGCGGCGTACGCGTCGTTGACAGGTGGGCAAGTTCAGGTAGCGAGATGCGACGGAACCTCGGTGTTCTATCGATACTCGCACGCCGAGGGACCGGCTTCGACTGTCGAGCGACGGCTGGCTCGGCCTCCTGGTCGCCGCTGCTGTCAACGACACGCGGGCTACGCAACCCTCTCGCGTCCCTCCTCACGGTTCCCCCAACGGACCATGACTACGCTATCATTCCCCCTCGGCCAGCCTTATCCCCCCACTTGGCGTCGCGACGCCCGACGGGCTACGAACCCTCGCGAACGCCCACGAGCGAGGCCTGCGCGGATGCGACCGCAGCTGAACCCGCGACGAATGAATTCGCGGAATGTCCGGCTTGCAGAAGTTGCAAGGCTCCTCGGCCCGGCTCCTTTCGGGTCAATCTTGACCTTGATCGTTGAGCCTGTTCCAACGCTTGCAACATTATTATTCGCTCGTGTTGGAGCTTTGTAATTGCGATAGTGGAAGGGCGCAATTTGTGGCGGTTTTTGGTAGCTGCTTTAATGCTTAGATGGTGTGTTATATTTTAAATTGGTACTTTGCATTTTGGGGAGGGTTGAGTGACCTTGGGAGGATACTTTGTAGAGTTTTGGGGTTTAGTTTGCTTGTATGGGTTCTGATTAAACGTTCGCTATGCGCTGAGGATTCATACCCTAGTAGAATTTTGGGTTGGCATACAGTTGGGCCACATAATATTAGTTGGCCAACAGTTAGATTTGGCACTTTTTTCGCAACTACCCAACACTTTTAATTTCTAGTTACATAACTAGTATTAATTGTTTATAAAAACTGCACAATGACGCGAAATATTCTACAAAATATCATCATTCGACTCATTCCTTAAAATTTCACATTCGTCTTAGGACAGACGACCTCATTACGTGTTTATAAATAAGAAAAGAAAAATCACAACTTGGAATATAATAACAGGTTTTTGGATGTAGCAAATTTTCTGACGTTTGTAAGACATTTAATCATCGTTGTCAATTTTTTGTTAATTAACCAACCATAATACTTGTAGGCCCAACATTGAATATTCGTAGACAAGCTGTCGTAACTTTTTGCTAATTAACCAACCATAATAATTGTAGGCCCAACATTGAATATTCGTTGGCAAACTGTCGTAACTTTTTTGCCGTAGCCCTATGTTGGGAATTTGTAGGCAAAAACACTAACTATATCCCAACCGCAGTGGCGGATTTAACAGGGCGGCGGATGAGCAGTTGCCACCTGGGCCCCTGCTCGCAAGGCCCCACTAGGGCCCCATCCTTAACCAAAATTATGATTTTATCCAAACTATATTTTGTTTCTGTATTATTACACCGAGCCCATTTTCAGTAAACTACCATTTAGTTTCTCGAAAAATGGGCCCCTGCTCAGAAGGCCCCACTAGGGCCCCATCCTTAACCAAAATTATGATTTTATCCAAACTATATTTTGTTTCTGTATTATTACACCGAACCCGTTTTCAGTAAACTACCGCTTTAGTTTCTCGAAAAATGGGCCCCTGCTCAGAAGGCCCCACTAGGGCCCCATCCTTAACCAAAATTATGATTTTATCCAAACTATATTTTATTTCTGTATTATTACACCGAGCCCGTTTTCAGTAAACTACCGCTTTAGTTTCTCGAAAAATGGGCCCCTGCTCGCAAGGCCCCACTAGGGCCCCATCCTTAACCAAAATTATGATTTTATCCAAACTATATTTTGTTTCCGTATTATTACACCGAGCCCGTTTTCAGTAAACTACCGCTTTAGTTTCTCGAAAAATGGGCCCCTGCTCAGAAGGCCCCCCTAGGGCCCTGTCTTCAAAAATAATGATTTTATCCAAGCACTGTTTTCTATACTTTTCTGTACATTTACCCCCTTTTGGTAAACTACCTCTTCATTTTCCCGAAAAAATGGTTTGCCACCTGGGCCTTTTTTCTTAAATCCGCCACTGCCCAACTGATTCCCAACTGTTGGCAACCGTTGGCCAACAAAAATGCTACTAGGGTATTACTCTCAAAAGTATCCGCCCACCTCAACGTATAACAGATGTTGCTTATTTAAGTACTGTACTTAGTTAGTTTAAATTCAGAATTCCCTATTATAATTTACATTTGTATAAACCTTGATTAAGGGGTCTCCTTCCTTGACGAACGAAAGATGATGCGAACTTTGCCAATTTTTTAAAACAAAACCATTAATTATATTTACTTTCAGCTTTGTGGCTTTATTTGTCAATCTTTAGAGAATATGAAAAAAATTGTATGCAAAAGTAGTGGTTATATCCGAAGTTATGGTGCTTCAAATAGAGCGCGTTACGTTAAATATGGGCGTAAAGTTGGCAATTAATATAATTTGTGGGTTTCTTTTAATAACGATCCCAAATATCGCGCTCCTTTTCAGGCCGTCAAAGTAGGGAAACCCCTTAACACATTTTTAGTTAGTACCATCTGCCAAAGTAATTTTTCTATAGGAATGAATCAAACTAAACCCGAATTTCTCAGAAATTTAGTGGAATCCATGCACAATAGATTGAAGTTTATAATAAAATCGCAGTAATATTAGGAGAATATTAACTTATCGCAATTACGTTTGTATAAATTAAATATTGAATTGGGGCGAATATTTTGCGTGATCTTCGCTACTTCCACGCCCAATTCAGAGCTAAATGGATCGATAAGGGTTTAAAGCCCGTTCACTTAACAATTTAATTAACTGGCACAGCTTTTTTTTAGATAATGAACTGCGAATAGGAGGACCTCCACTGTTTGTGTGATAGAATTATTCCAACGCTTGACGAAGAAAACATCCGTCGTTTCACTGTATATGTACTCCGTTCCATTAGAAGTTTAGAACGTTTACGATCCGACGTAAAGGCTACCTAACACGTGAACAGAGGCGAAGAGGCATTCAAGCCTCACAGCGACTCTTTAGCATCGCGTCTCCAATCCCGTCGCTGAAACATCGCTGACAGTCTGCGTCCATCCATCGCGCATACAAAATGAGCACGGAATTATCGCAATCCCCGACCTTGTTTCTTCGTCCAGAAGCACCGGCGCAGCCGCGACCGCTATTAATCTTCCCGATAAACCAATTACTCCGGCGAAAACCAGTCGAACTGTAAGCCGCTTAGATATTTCCGTGTTCACGCCGACGCTTGAACCCTGTCCCTACGGCTGAGATTCCCTCGGCGGCCCCGTTTTATCCGCGGAATTAACGCGGCGACTGATCCAATTACGCGTGGATTTGAACTCGGGAATTTTCCGGCGCGTACACACCTGAGCGAAAGGAGACAGGCTGTCGAGTGTCCCGGGGCGGTTAGCCATCCGCGTCGCCGCGCCGTGACGAAAGAAATCGAGCCATTACCAGCGAGCCGTTCCGCAGATTTAAATTCTAATTCGAGGTCGGCGATGGGTAGGGCTCGGTTAAGTTCGCCCAGCCGAGGCGAACTAATGCCTCCGAGCCGGCGAGCCTCCCCCGAAGGAATTTGTAAATTCGACGGTGGAAGTTTTAATCGTCCATCAGGGAAGAAACGAGGAGCACGAACTTTTCGCATAATAATTCTTTCCTACCTTTCCCGCGCGGCCGAGCCCGCTTCCGTTCCCTCTGCTCCGCGCCCAACTGGGAAAATGAGCAGAAACGATTTGCGTACGCGAATGAATATTCTTTGTAACTTCGGGTCCCCTGATAAAATCACCCACGAAGATACATCGGCTTTCGTTGCAGCGCGAGTGAAGCTGCAGGCACCCGCAAATGTGCCATGGTATTTTCAACTAGTGAACGTGATTTTGGATTTAATCGACAGAGGGGATCAGCGTTTTTAAATCGTTTGGTGGAAGGAATCCTCTATTTTCTTCCCAGTGGGGGAGGCAAGTGAATGAAACTTTTTTTGGACGGTTTGTCCAAGTGGGAAATTAAATTATTATGCCCACAATAGTATAAGTTATGTAACACAAAATAATAAGAAGAAATATTGAGCTATTCTTAAGTTTTATTTCATGGAGTATTCAAAAAGTAATGATTAATTAAAATTCCAACCATCAATAAATCCTTTTTTCCCCTTAAAATCCTAATCGCAGTGTGTTTGAAGGAAATTGTTCTCTATATGTCGTTCCATGGAGAAATTCTTGTTCGATCGTGACTTGAATAACCGTAAAGATTGAATATTTAATGTCTGCGCGTAGTAATTAATATTTTATATTTATACGTTGTACTTCACACATCTCGTATGAATATTCTACGTAGGTTCGTGGGGAGAGCAGTAAAAGGTTTTGTGGGATAATCTCAAGGGTCCGAAACGGCAATGGAAGTTCTTGAACCGTGGATATATTCCTAAGAGATATGAAGAGACTTTAATTCTGAAATATAGTCGTGAAAGTACCATAGGGCGCGAAATATGCTGCAAAGGTATAGAACGTGTCCCTAATAATTTTATTAATTCTACGGAGTCATAAAAATAATAATTTTACCCGACATATACAGACCAGCGCGGTATTATTTTATAAAATAACGTGTCTCTCCTGATCCCTCTGAAGACTCAAATTTCTCTTAAACCTTCTACTCAAACACCACACGTTTCTCGTTCGAAAGCCACTAGACACCTTCGCGAGCGTGGAAAGCGGACGAGCTGCATATCGAGGGTAGTAATCGCCTCAATCGGCTGCAAATCACAAAGTTAAATCAGCCGTTCTCATCAAAACGAAATTACAGATGAACTATCACGCTCGGAAACCTGACGTGTCAGTAGAAATTCGATGGAACTGTCTGCCGCGGAAGAACCGCGAACCAAGCAGAAGCTGCCATCAGTAAACAGCTGTGCAACGACGATATTGACTACCTAGCAAAGCAAAGTTCATCCATAGAAATACGTGCAAAACGTCCGTGTGTCTATATGCGACCTCTAGATAACCGTAAACTCGCCTGGGAAATCAAACGTTTCTCGTTCGCCGCTTGATAAATGCTACGGGAAAAGGTCTGCGGATAATTGCAACGTATCGAGGTCCAATAAAAGATCAGCATTACGCTATTGTGAAATCGAGGAAAGATTGTTCACACTACCAACTAACGAGCTATCAAAACTAGTGACGGGCGTGATACCAGCCTGCCTCGTGAGTTTCAAGCAATTCGATACCCAAGGTACTTGTTTGGAAGGATCGATACGTATCGAAATTTTAACCCTTGAGGACTTAGGCGCATGGGGTTGAGGCCACTTTGATTGCTAAGAGAATACTGAGAATAGAATTTTACAATAGAATTGTAAAATTAATAAATACTGATTAACAAATATACTTGTTTTACTTTTCAATAGGTTTTGATTTACTGGAAATATAAAACACAAGTTGGTGTCACTGCTATCCCCATGCGCCCACTTGTGATATTTTGCCAGTGCGCCTGCTTAACCTACTTTTTAAAATGAATACTGAGCAGTATTGGTATCACGGCAACAGTAAATGTATCGATAATATTCAAACCAGGATGAAGTACACATAGGGTGGATGTACCAGTGAATGAACATTTTTTATTAAAAGGAGTAAAATAAGTTATTAAAATAAGAAACTAATTAATTAGAGACTTTTTTTTAATTTCTTGCTTCATATCCAAACCATTTTTGCAGCACGTGGTCTGAATTAATCGCGCTGCAAACATAATTTTATCATTACTTAACTGTTTATTTATTGGTGCGTTTACTCTAGGTATCGAAAAGAATCGATTCCAAAATGATCCTTACAAAAGTCTCGATCCTTTAAACTTGACTGAGTTCGGGTCCGACGTTGAGCATACAAAGTCTCGCGAAGAGGGACCCCTGAATAGTTCGACAAGGAAAAAGAATAATATCTATAACGAAAGTAAGCGAAACAGACGTAAGTACTTACAGGGTGATCCTCTCGCGATGCTAGTCAAACAAACTGACGCTCGGCCGCCCGTGGCGAATAACAACACCCTTCGACGCCTCACCGAGTGTTACGGCTTTCATCGGACCCGACGGAAAGAAATTTTTCGATCGCACGTTTTCTCCTAAACTCCACAATTTCGTCGATTTTCGACTTCCTTATTGTTTTTAAAGTTCACCGATGATATAATTTGATAAATAATAAGAATACTTTTGGTTTTCTTCATCCTAGACGAGAATTGAACCGCCGCCCTAGCAAGATACCTAAATAGCGACATCCACAATTCACATTTTTAACATAAAAAATTATTTTTCGTATCTTTAAATGTTAAATAAAAGCCACAAAAATATTCAAAGTGATTTGCTTCAAAATTTCTCCAGAAAAAATTCCCCAAAATCGGCCTGTAGGTATAGGGGAGACCGGGGCAAATCGGCCACTGGGGTAAATCGGCCACCGGAAGTTTTACCCAGTAGAAGTTAAAATAAAAACTCGTGTTTGCTTTTGCAAACGCCTCTCTATGTGCCTACAGTATCAACGGAATTTAATAGCATTTGAGATTATGTTCGACTTTGTAGAACGCAAAATATGTTTTAGGCAGTGATATACAATTTTCGTGACTTGTGGAAAACTTGTCTTTATTCAGTAATATTATGGTTCAGAATTTTGAGGTGAGTATTTATTGATTAAAATAGCGGTACCGATTACGATTCCGATGATAGTTTGAGTTATTTTGGAAAATCTCTATTGTGTTCGAGTGATTGAGGATAGAGTTTATGTCTGGGGCAAAACGGCCACGTAGCACCCGGGGCAAATCGGCCTCTCATTGATGATGCCGAACCATAGTAAATAAATAGTTTTATTAACTTTTGTGGTAAAAATATGCATCGAAGACAGAGTGTTCAGGGTGCCCTCGGAATCTGAAGATGAGTGAAAAATAATTAAAACGTGAAAGATCTACGGTCGAAATCCTAATCCACTTTATCTATAAAAAAATGAGTGAAAAATGCAACAAAATTTAAACCGCAGTATGTGTGCGTTAAAACCATAAACTTCTCAACTTTCCAGACAGTTTTTTGACTCCATTGTAATTTGTAATTAAGAAATAAACGACTCGTTTTCATTCATGACTAAAAATTATTCAAAATCCAGCCCAAATAAAAGGTGGCCGTTTTGCCCCGGAGGAGTGGCCGATTTACCTCGGCATTTTTCGAAACGGCGATTTTACACTATATTACAAATTCTCTGGAATGACTTTAGAAAAGGGGATTAATGAAAATTTTTTGTAGCAATTATGTACTATAGGGATTACGCTTTCGGATAGTATAATTCGCATAATTAAAAAATTAACATTTTTTAGTTAAATTTATCAATGAAAAAGAAGTGGCCGATTTGCCCCGGTCTCCCCTACAGATTGTCGACCCCCAAAATTGTCTGCCCCACGCTGCAGCCTACTTAGCCTGTACATATACAAATTCGCCTCTGCAGAGAAGCATAAATTAGAAGAGCTACAGACACCTACTTCCATTCACCGTCCCCTTTTCCACCATCCCATTCGACATTTCAAATCAGAGTTAGGATACATGGAGAACTGTAGCCAGAAGAAAATCAACCTTTGATATTGCTAGACCATCTGAGGACTACTGCCTCTTGCCTAGGACCAATCATCGAAATACGTGGTTGGCGTCTAAAAAGAAACAGGCATGCAGCGGAGATGGCTGCGTCAAAGTGCAGGCGAGTGTCGATCGAGCCGTACGTCAGTTGCAAGCTCAGCGCAGCACCGTTTAAATTTCACGAGACCCGTGATTCCGTGCCGCCATTGCGAGGCCGTGCTGCACCAGGTAAGGCTGCTTCAGGGTCCAGTTTTTACGAGGAGGATACGTCTCTGCGTCCCGCGGCGCGTCTTCTAGGTGCATTTGACTCCCGAGGTCGTGGGTTCAGTGGCCGGTTACAGGGCTTGCTCGCGCAGAACTATTTCTCTCAAGATCGAGCAGCTCGTTTTTTACGAGGGGGACGGATACAACGCGCGGTACATACTTGTCCAGGTAGTGCTCACACCTTACCTCGCGACTCTGCCTTGTTCTACTTGCTGTTGGTTTATGGACACGGCCACATTGCTGTTTAATCGCCAACACTCGCGCGGGGTCGGATATCTGGATCGGTTGGGTAGAAAAAGTGCAGGCTTACTCGATGCTCGTAAATCTCCAATATACATCGACCAGCCACCTTTACGTTTGTACTTGGAATTCTAGCTGCATCTTGCTTTAGAATGTGTATGATACTCTATGGATGTTCCATGGTTCAAGTTAAGTTTGTAACACTTTTGCAACCTGAATCGAGGAGTTGAAATGGTAAATGATGTAAGTGTACCAGAAGTGAAAATTTTCAGTATTTTCTTATCGACCAGAGCGACGATGGTACTTGTGATCTACAAGTCTGTCTTATGACAGCCCTAGAAGCTAAAATAAATTGTAAACTTTCTTCAGCATGGAATTTAGATCATTTTCCACTGAAAAATATTTTTTTATTTCTTTGGCACTTGCAGCATTTACCATTTCAACCCCTCAATTCTGAATTTTCCCCCGAATTTTTCAAAGATTTTATTCATCAGTAGAAATCGGATATTTATTATTTTAATTTGTGTATATTAGTTGTTTTCTTATTCAAGGGGTTTGGCCACGTTGGACGTAGCAAAGTTATAATCATTTTCGGCAATTTTTTTGAAGTAGATAATGAAATAAATGGAAAATTCTATATGAAGCCTATTATTGTACAACTTTCGACGGAAAAAGTCTGGATTTTCCATTTATTTCATTATTTCCCTAAACAAAATTGCCGAAAATAACTATAAGTTTGCCTCGTCCACCCCTTAATTCGCCTGACTTCGAATAAGATGCAGATTTTATTTGGATTCAAATTCCGAGGTAAAGAAGATATCTGAATCACCACTGGGGCGCTTTTTTCGTATCGCTTAAATGGCAATAAGGGTAAACTGGATTCATTTACATATCGCAAGAAACACGCCAGGAGAATGCTCGTAAGCACATTATCCCGGGGCGGAGGCCGTTACGCACGTCTGCAATTAACGCTGATTATTATTCGAGAGCCGAGTCCCCTATCGAAATTCGTTCTCCGCGACTTCTTGGCAGATAGGCTCCACTTAAAATGCATGGCGCCTCCTAACTGAACGACATTGAAAGTGTTTCGGGAATGTGCATTACGGATATATCGAAAATTCGGCATTATCGAAAATGCGATCGCTTCAAACACGCGAATAAATAGCTACTGCTATGTAATATTAAAAATGCAGGCCCTTGTTCGCGTTATCAAATTCTTTCGTGTCTATCGGCGTCTTGGTATCTAAAATATTCCTCAAAAGCTTAAAACACAATAACAACACACGAATCCTTTCGAACATACAAAGTCCCGCATCATCCTACTGAAATCTTTACTTTCATTACTATTTTACATTTCTGAAACTCAAAATAATACCAAAAGTGAATCACAGATTTGTTCTTAACTGCCTTAATAACCCCCCTTAAATCTTTACTTCAATTATTATTTTACATTTCTGAAACTCAAAATAATACCGAAAGTGAGTCACAGCATTGTTCTTAACAACGTTAATTCTAAATTACAAAAAACACTGCCGGCAAAAATTGAATTGTTTCCCCAATTTGTCCACATCTGAATACGAAGTTACTCTACAAATCGAAAGTAAATGTTAACGGTTTTTCTTCTTACATTGCGATGAATATTTCGCCCGGCAACGTTGAAAATCAGTAAGCGTTCACGGAATTGCTAAAGGCGTCTTGCTTTTCAATTTCGCGGCGGCACTAAAAACAACAAACCGTCGATAACAGATTTATTTTCGATCCCGTCGAACAAAGGGCGATGAAGATGAGTGGATGCCGCCTTTCGGCCGCACGTGCGTTCGGTTGCGATGGTGTCAAACGTGAACCTTCCCTTTGACTTTCTTGAGACTGCTTCAGTTAGTCAGTGGTACGCGTGCGGAGAACATCGTCGAAATCCTCGGCCGCAGTAGAATATCGCAGAAGCTGGGTAATCGAGACAGTTCGCTACATTCTGAATTTCTCTAACAAACCATGAGAATGTACAAAGCGATCGAACAAACGTAAGAGTCGTTACCACAATTATTTCCTCTTATTCGAGGTAAAACCCGCGATAAGTGATAACTGACAGAGTTTCTCGCGGCTCCTATCTACATTCTACATTAACATCTATCACTGCTTGTATCCTCAATTCACTTATGACTCCGTGTTTGCAAAGTGTTTCGCGGTGGTTCTTCAAACCTTGCCACTAAAATCGGTAACGATAAAAACCTAACATTACACAGTTTCGGTTTCGCGCGAACGAAATAAACGAAGTCGTTGAACGAAATCGTTGAACCCGGAAAAGGACCAAGCTTTGGAAAATTGTGAGAAATTCTGACGTATCGCTGTACGCAGCTTCGGGGAGTGTTTTTAACGATTTCGTTTCGATTCGTTGCAAGGGCGACGGAATAGTTGCTTTTCGTTTTTAATTTGTGATTCTACGTTTCCTTTTGAATTTCATCTCAAAAGCGGTTGTGTATTGCAAAGTGGTACAATTATTGTCCGGGCCCGCAGAACGCGTCAATTATTATCGACACGCAGTTTCAGTAACGACAGTGAAGATCTTCAAAGGAAACCTTCTACATGGGAGCCAACAATTTACACCTGCTCCGATTGCAAATACGAAAGCAATCGCCAATTCAACGTGGTGCGTCACTGGGAGAGAATCCATTGGGACGAGAGATTGCGCAATTGTTGTGGTAAGTGAACGTTGTTCATTGAAATTCAGAATTCTTCTGGTATGTAAAATACTGCTTTCGTTAATCAATTTATTAGCATGATTATTTTCTTTCTATTTCCGTGCATCAGTCATCCAGAACGTTAGTTTCTATTTGAATACCTGCTTGGGTGCATTTGGTTCTTTTTGAGAAAGTGGAAATTTGTATTGCAACCACTCTTATTATTATTATTATTAATCGTCTTTGTTACTAAAAAAGTAAGTTATGGCCCAGAAGTTTATTTATCTTAACCCGCCGTGGGCACACTGGGTCGTTTATGTATTGAGCAAATTGCCTCTTTTCTTATAAACGCACTCGCGACAAGTTGCCGGCAACTTGGTCGCCGAGAGACCAGAAACCTTTGTTGTTCGCCGCGACCAAATGCGTTCGAACTCATACATCCCCGTCTATCTCGTGGTCGTCGGCGACCTGGTCGCCGGCAACTTGTTGCAAGTGCGTAACGGGGCTTAAACTTCCTTCCGAATTTGTATTATTCCTAATTAATCCTTTATACATTTGACTCAAAGAACGATTGTATATTAAAGTAGAGACTTGAATAAGTATCCTATAATTTTTTCAGATTTTTTGAAAGTCAAAAACAGTGAATAAACAGGCATGAACATAAACGACCAAGTGTGCCCATGGCGGGTTAAAATACTTCGTCAGTAAATGAATTTTGATCGTTAGAATTTAATATGTGTAGCTGTAGTTCGATCTTAGTGATCATTTTCCTCGAGTAGAATACATTTTAACTGTTACTTTGATCGAGCGAGAAATTCGGACCGCGAAATCATACAGATGAAAGCTCTTTTATGGGCTTCCCTAGTGAAGGATTATCAAAACTGTAATGAAGAAGATATCAGATTAAACTGAAGATTTAAAATCGTTATTAAGACACGCCTATCAAGAATCTATTAGCAAGGTTTAAGGAACATCTGATAACGTACGCAGTGATTACGAAACATTTACTGTAAAGATCAACTCTATCGGGATTAAAAAACATAATGGAGACATTCAATGGTACACGCTATAAACAGGGCCCGATTTAGCTCTTTCGCCGCTCTGGGCAGAAATGATTTATGTCGCCCTTTGTATTTAATTATAAATAATTACTTTAAAATATAATTTTCGACAGTGAGTGAAATTTTTTTAGGTATTTGTTGGGCAACAAAAGCCACTTCTTTTATAAAAAATTTAATATTAAAAAAACAGTAGGTAAGAAAACAAAATTCGAGTTTAATACTAAATTCAAACATGTATTACCTACTTCTTTACCGCGATTTTAAAATGTTTTGCTCTTTTGTATTGTTTTCAATTTTCTCTTTCTACCAATTTTGCCGCCTTCAAATTTGCCGCTGTTGGGAGCCCGCCCTGCTGAAATATGCTCCCAATACGTATTTCATAAATTCTGTATTCGTTTCCAGACATTTTTCAATGAAATTTCTTCATTACAATTTTGATCATTCTATCTCGCAATAACCTTAATAATATTTTCAAACTGTCAGCATAAATTGCATGTTAAAAATTTGTCACTCGACATGCTTTTGTATTTTCACGGAGATTTCAATTTTGGGGTGTGTTTTTATATCATATTCCCATTTCTTTTTACGATTGTGTGCAGATACTCAAATCGACGACTTTATTAATTAAATCTTCCAACGCTGTTAAATACAATTCTTAACGCGTGCTATATTTTGTAATCGCAACAATGTTCAGTTTCAAATTCAATAGGAACATAGCAACGTAGACATGGCAGCGGCCAAGGCACAAAGATGTTTGATAAATACAAATGCCGCCGTCTCTTATTTCTGCGATGGTCGCGGTTATCTGGGCACGGTCCAAACAAACTAAACCGGGATATGGAGGATCGGGAAGCGCACAGTTCTTAGTCGGTTGTCACTTTCGGAAGATAAAAGTGTCACTGTTTCTTCTGGTGTCAATATCGCCCTCTGGTTGCACGTCATTGTCCCGTGGAGGCTCATTATCCCCGACCCCACACGCGACAATGAGTCACTGCCGTGCAGGAGATCAGCGCGGAACTAAATGATCTAAAATTATCAGACACGCGGGCAGACAGTTGAAAATTTCGAAAGGAATGATGTCACGAATGTGTCTTTCAAATAGGGTTGCCAACTTTAAATCGGTACTTTACGGCCAGTGTGACGAAAAATATAGTACTTTTTAGAGGAAAGTGGTACAAAATAAAACTACGTTAAAACAACGGCATTTTATTTTTTAACACTAAACGTACCAAGCGGGGTGAAATGACCCCTTTCAAAATTTACTTGCATGAAGGAAAAGCCAGTCATATGTAAAAAGTGTAATTAATTGATTATTTTATTTATAAAAATAAAAATATAAGTTTGATTATTTCATTAGATATCAGAAGTTATGTTGCGAAATATTTCCTTTAATAAATTAAGAATTTCTTTCTAAAAATCAACGTTTATTTCAAATGACCCCTTATGGTAAGAATAGGTATGCGTAAAGTACCGGTACGTTTAGTGTTAAATGTACATTTTTTGTGCATTTTTCATTATTAATCAATTGATTGTCTTTAACAAATGTGTTAAAGGTTCGATTGCACTAAAAGTCCAAATTATCATACATATACGAGGTGCTCATTTTTTATGAGAAATAGACAGGCTCTGTTTCTCTCTACCTGCCACTTCATATTCATCATAGAAAACATCCTCTCTGTTAAAGTTTAATTTCGCAAATTAAAGTTTTGATGTTGCCGTAGAATAAAAAATAAGTAAAAATTGTAGAATTTTATCACGTACCAGAAATATAGTATTTTTACGTACTATATATTTTTTTGTCATAGTATAGTACGAGTATAGTACACTAGACAAAGATATAGTACAATACTATACATTTCTTCTGACTCTAACATTTTTATATCCATAAAATAAATGATTTCGCGAGCACTGAAACAGAACGATAAAGGAAGCTCTCTTTTCCCTGCAGGGAGCCAATTCTTCACCAAAGGCGATTACTACATCCACTGCGAGCAGTTGCATCCCGAGACAAGACCATACGCGATCACGTCTAGGAACAAGTACAAAATTACTAGTGACACGATCGCGATCCCCGATGAAAGTGTCGCCAGGAATACCAGGCCCCGTTACAACAAGGAGAAGTTACTCGTGAATCAGAGATTCTCCAAAAGGATTCGCATCAGGCAGCAGAGGGAATTGATGTCCATACTGAGCGTCAAGTATTCGGTGACTTGCAGCGACATCGACATAGAGGATGTACCTCTGATAAGTTTCCTCACCGATCGCCGGCTGAAATCGTACATCAAGAGATTTTCTCCGGCCACGTTGGTAAACAAGACCAGCGACGCGCCGAAGGGAAAGCCGAATGAGACCGTAAAGATCGGAATCTCGTCTGAGGAAAACATCGAAAAGGCGGCGTCTGATAATGGCGTGGAAAACGTTGGAGCGAAAGTTTCCAATTCATCAGTCTCCTCCTTCACGGTGCTGCCCGCGAAAAAACTTCTTCTGCATAGATTCAGGACGAGCGTGAAGCACGAGATCGAGATACCGTTACGGGAACAAAATAACAACATCTGCGGGCAGGTGAATTTCGCGCAGCATCAGACCAAAGAAACGATTGTCCCTGTGCTCGAAAATCGATCCACGTACTTGCAACGGTCCACCGGGGCGAGCAAAGAAAATGTACCCAAGTTTGCGTTCAGCTTGGAGCAGCATTTAGACATAAAGCTCGACAGGGAAATAACGGTGCCGAGGGTCACCCAGCTGCATCGAGACTTTCTGGCTTCCATTGATTTCGACCAGTACAAAATATTTTAAATATCGAGAAGGAACGAGGGAGTCCGTACATTCCACGAGGAAATTGATGAAAAATGGTAAGTCACTGCTTTGGTACTTGGTATTTCGCGAATGACTACTATGCAGCTGGTTTGTTCATTAAAGATTTTCAATTATTTTTCAGGTGCCAAAGATGAAACCTTTATTTGCATACCAAAGAAAGTTAGGCGACATTAGTCTAGTGTCTTCTCCTGACTGCTCAAACTAATGTGATATCATATATACCTGATAAGTGATAGGTGGTGTCGTTAAATACGCTATGAAAGCAACGATAGTTCCTGCATATTTTTATATCTCGTTGGATGCCTTGCGCGAATGTAAATATATGTATCTTTGTAATAAATTTAATAACGTAAGTCACTGTTGCTTTTATGAACCTCTGAAATGCAGTACTACGCACTTTGTAATTTAATATTCCATGCCATTAACTTAATTGTCTAGCGAATAGTGCATTCGAAATAATTGTTATTGATTCTTCAAATATTAAAGGCTTATAGATATCCATAACTCCTCCATCAGAAGATTTTGCATTGTGACACTGGAGAAACCCCTCCGACTTCTTTTAATCTCCAATGTCCCATTTCTTCTATTTAACAAATTTCCCAATGTGAATACATTTCTAGATTAGATTGAAACACCCTAAATACCTTCTAAATGATAAATCACCCAGTAAGAGAAGTGTAAAGACAGTTTCTATGTAGATGTTTCTACGGTTGCTGAGAAGGAAATAGCGAGAGGCAATTTGTAACAAAGCAGGAACCTGCTAAGTATCCAGGATGATGCAGCTTTCAGATCGCCCTATCCTCGAGTAAGTCAACTTAGTTCCAGCGTTGTTATTTTAATAAAGTGCACTTTAAGACTGAAATTATGCGGCGAAATGCTTGTCTTGCATAAACCCACACCTGGTTCGTCCTCATCCACGAACAACCCTCTGCCTCCGGGAGTACGTCACTTTCTCGACGCGTCAGCATTTTGTTTAATACCTCCATTTTAAACTCTTTATAGCCCGCGAGGAAGCCACGTTACCGAACTTCCCTTGTACAGTATCTTGGAGCAACGTTCCATCATTAGAATCGTAGTGCGGTTTCATTTGCATGTCGAAGCTAATTACGCCGGCGTTTAAAAATTCTGTATATAGGGCAGATCCACTTTGTCGACTGAAGAGCCGAGTTCTCATCGCCAATCATAACTGAATAGAAAAATATTTTTACACTCTCCTGTGGCACATCTAAGGCGAAGGTATTAATAAAGGCTGATGGTGTATATGAAACAAGTTTTAATCGAGAAATTAAGTTTCAAACAGTGTGTCTTTAAAGGGTCATTCTACTTTGATCGGCCGAAAAATGAATCTATTTTTAAAGATTTTTTCTCTCTATATAAATCTTTTTTTAATTTATTAAACTACTCTTGCCTATGTTACACATACAAATTTAAAAGGAATTTTTTTAATTTGTTTAAAAGGTTTCTGATAGGGGCAATATGGCATCTAAAAAGGAGAACCGAAGAACAATTTTTGTCAAAAAATAACTTTTTTCAAACCGGGGCCATTTTGTTACTTTTCAACTAAAATTTTTAATTGAGCTACGGGCGGTATCTTTTCGATTTTTTTGTGTCAGATAAACCTGAGTGGGGAAATTATCTGCGCCGCGGACATAACTCTTTTTTAGGTGTCCTATTGATGCTATAAAAAATAAATTTAGGACAAATTATAAAATTGTTGAATCTGCTGAGAAAAAATCTTTAAAAATAGCTTAATTTTTCAGCCGATCAAATTATAATGACCCTTTAAACGCCATACGACACATAAGCATACTAGAAATTTTACTTTATTTCTGCACCTATATCTTTCTAATCCATATTTGCACTTACATTTGAAAAATTGTCTAATTTGAACACGTAGGCGACAAGTCGCTGGGAACATATTGAGGGTATTCCCCGCAAAATTATATTACCTATTAATTCAAATGTACAGTGAGTAAAAAAAAGTATTGGCACACTTTTTAAAATCGCATATCTTTTTTAGAATTGGTCCAAACGACATGAGTTTTTTTTAGAAGGTAGAAGGATTAGTTTGTTAAGTGACGTATTTCGTAGTTTTGAAAAAAAATTGAATTTGTCGGAATAGCAAAAAAAATAGTAAAGGCCGTTCAAGTAGTAAAATACGTCACTTCACAAACTAATCCTTCTACCTTCTAAAAAAAACTCATGTCGTTTGGACCAATTCTAAAAAAGTTATGCGATTTTAAAAAGTGTGCCAATACTTTTTTTACTCACTGTGCATACACGTTTTACTTTCACACCGACACAAATATCTTATTTCACATTCTGTAACACCGGAACGCATAGTTTAATGTAAACAAGTTAACAACTATTTAAATAACACGACGAAAAGCTACTGTGGCTCGAAACAGGGAAGTGTTTTCTGTCCCCGTGAAACGTTTACAAATCAATCGGAAATCGAGAGTCAGCATTTTTCAATTGCCGCTATTATCGCCGGGGGAACAGCGCTGCACTTCAGGCTGCGTCGGTTGCGTTATTTTATAAACATGAAACGAGTTAAACGTCACGTATGTACATACACGCGTTGCAATTGCTCGGCCGCAATTATCTGTTCACATCGGTGTGCGAGGGTGCACGAGGAGGGGGTCGTGGTGTTAACGAACCGGACAATGAGTAGTCACGGTTCGTTAGATACTCAACAACCAAATAATTAGCAGGTGCATTCGGATTCCCATGTGTCTGAATTTTGGACACCGTGTCACGCCCTCCGTCCCAGACGATACGTTTCAATGTCGGCTCCCGTTTTGCGTTATCGACCACCCTGCTCTTTGTCTTACGATTTTACGTAATACCGTGGCGCACACGAAGAAAGAGTATTTTCTTGTCTACGGCAATTAAGAGGTGCTTTTCACTGGCATTGTGGTCGAGATTGCGAGTATTAACCACTGCGTAATATTCAAGCGACAAGGGGAGAAGAAAGTGGACTCGGAATGGCGAGACAAGTAGAAGATGTAGAATTGTGCGAGCCTCTTTTGACAACCGTTTTATAGTCGTGTTTGTTTCGAAGAAAATCGAGTAATTTAAGGTGCAGTAAATTTTATATACATAGGGTGCAAGCATTTAATCCCATTTGTGTTCTATTAATGTATTTTCAATCTTTAAATTAGTGAGTTGAATTGTAAATATTTTAACAACAATGTTGTTCAGAAATTTGATTGAAATTTACCGTATATAATACATGGTAATTATTGGAACACATTATGTTTTAATATACTATAGCTGTAATAATGATAATAAGTGAGAGAAGTCAATTAGTTTCTTAAAATCTGTAGAAGAATTACAGCACCTTACGCCTATAACAGGTAAACCCAGAGAAGCTAGAAGAAACCACGAAACAGGAAATTGAAATCGATTTTCTGTCATCATTAATTTCCACAGATCAAAAGGCATAATTTAAAAAGCGTAACGTGTTCCTTTGTTCCCGATTTTAAAATACTAGAGATAGGTATTTGATGTTCCAGCGACTAGTAAGCATCTCGATCGATATTGTGTCAGTGCATTCGCAATCCGTCATATTGGCGCCCTCCCCTAATGAAAATCTCCTGTACTATGGACGAAGCGAAAATTGGTTAATCCGATTTCCCGTGAAATTCCCGTGGAAAGTCTAATGAAAATCTGACCGGGGCATTGGTAAAGTGCGCTGCTCCAGGTACCAATATCCAGAGAATTGGAAAGTGTTGTTCACGAAACTATCACCGTGGCAGATGTAAATTTTGGGAGCTTAACGAGGTTACGTCATGTCGCGTTAGTTGAGCAATACGTTACTTGTATGGCAACGTTTATATCGCCATTTAATGTGTAATCAGAAAGGGCTGCTAATTTCATTAATGTAATTAGTTGCCTCTGTTTTTTAATTAGAATACTTGTTAGTTGGAGCATATTGCAAGATTCTTCTATCTATTTTCTACTTATGAAAATATGTGGGATCAAAAAACATGGTATAAATTAAGATGAAGGAAGAATTCAAAGTTAGTTGTGCCTTTTGAGTCACAGTGACAAGAAGCAAAGTATATGTTGGATGGTTTTGTTGGAGAACTTGGGAACTGATCAATGAAATTTCACTACGCTCCAGTGTCAATACCATTTAACAGACTTCTCCAATCTTTGACCATTTTGTCAAGCCGTTGCCATCAATCCACTTTCCAATACCTTTCCTTAAACCGATGTTTGCTGATATTTGTGTCAATAATAATCGAACAATTTGGATACTCATTCCAAAAGACTTCCAAGCAGTATTAAGGGGTTAAACCACTGTAGAATTTAAAAAAAAAAATTGTATGTTTAAAAGGTGCTTTAGGGTCTTAGAAATAATATACCAAAAGATGGAGGGCGGCAAAAATGTCTAAATGTCCAAATTTTCAATTCTACCGCAACGCTCTCGTGTATGTCCCGAGCGCCTTTGTTATAACTGCGCGCGCTGTAGTTTTTTTTTAGAGTGCGGAATAGCTAGAATGTTAAGAACGTCTGTGTAGGGTTAGTAAAGTGAGGATCGACCGTTGAAAAGGACGCTTAAAGGTATATAAGAATCTAATATGATTTTACAGTACTTAAAACTTTAAACGCGTTTTTCTCGAAACCACTTTTTTTTAACTGGCCGGAAACATAACTCGAACAAATCTTCACCGATCGATCTGAAAAATTTAACAGTATATTCAAAATTGTTTTCTCCAGCGACGTACGTAGGATTTTTTTTTATATTGCATATTTTTGTTTAAAAACAATTTTTGTGACGATTTCTTTCATGAAATTTTAAACTTTTTTTCAAAAATGCACCATTTCGCGAAAAATCAATATATCGAAAAAATCCTACGTACGTCTCTTGCTGTTGTTCTATAGAATTGAAAAGACTTAGGTTTTTTGTTCCACGTCAAAAATTGCGGGAGTTAGGTTTCCGGCCGTGGACCCTTTCAAAAAACAGGCACCGACGGAGAAATGCCGCGCAGCCACCATTTTGTCATGAACGAAGTTGAAAAAAATATTTTTTGTACTTCATTACTAGAATTATAAATTCCAGTTTACAGAATTTCGATTGATATCTTTATTGCGCAAAAAAAATTCCCGAAATATGCCTATTTTTTCGTGCTCTACAGTGGTTTAACCCCTTAACACCACAATTCAGCTCAGTTTCAGCCCCATATTTCCAACTATCCCAATAACATCATAAAATCGTACAAGCCTCCCGTTTGCTTCTTCTGGCCATCTTTCAAACACAGTGGTTCCTATATCACGAGTCGAAAAGTCCACCATCTGTCTGTATTAATTCACGCTACATTTGCGCCTAGGAGGCTTCATCATCGCGCGATGAACGCGCAAGGGGGATGCTTCCGCTCCGCGGCGGTGGTTCGCCATCCGTTCGCGGCGGATGAATTCGAAAATTTTTTCGAAAGCAAAGGGATACTGTAATAAATTTAATGAAGCGGATGCTTGCGGTGGAAAAATTAGATGGTACTTTTGCGGAAAGCGCGCCGTCAGTGGCTTCGCGTGGATATCCGAGGGATATTACGAGCAAGGGAGCAACATCGAGGAACCTAAACGAGTCTAAAGTACCCACTTCTCTCCTACTCAAGCTCGTTTCACAACGCGAGCGTAACCGAGTGTTTTCCTCGATGCTTCTTGACCGACTTTCTGATGCTTTCGTTGTGGACACAGATGCATGTATACGTGTAACCCCCTAAATACGCGCCTTCGCCGACGGAGAACTATCGCCCGTGAAACTAGAGCCATGCAACTTCGCGCACGGTCCTCTTCTCGCATGAAAGTTATTTGCCAGCTCTCGAGTACGATTTGCAGTAACACAACCGCGCATAAGAGTCTCATAAATAGTGCGGCGCTTTCCCTTTCGCTGCTTGGAACATCTGTGCTTTGTTGAAGCTGGGTATCTTACAGAAATATGAGATCGTCTGAGCCATGATTAGCTTTGATGGGAGAAATATATGGGGAGACTGATTTTGTGATGTAGGCCCATCCTGTCGGGATCGTTTAATACCTGTTTCGTGGTGGAAACTTGATGGTACGTTTATTAGTTTAGTGTTCCAAATGCGAGGCAAGGTATTTCCCTAGAAATTTAAAAAAAAAATTAAAAGCGGCTTCTAAAAAAATAAAACTGCACTAAACAGTAAAAAATAATTTTTTCCCTTATTTAATCTACGACTCTGAATTTCTTTATGTCGGCCCCTCATCGTTTGCACTGTGTAAAGGTAGGCTCTCACAACGCCTCACCTCGCCTCGGCACATTTTATTCTTCCTATGCTTTTCTTATGTATTTTGACAATTTTACTCACACTGCGCCTCGCCTCGGCGCGACTCCGAGCCGCGGATTCTTCCTCGAGAATTTTTTCCAGGAAGAGAGGCGAGGCGTAGTGTGAGTGGATGCAATACCACTGTGCTTTCGGTGACCGCTAAAAGAGGAAGGAAAGAGGTTCTCTGAGCAACTGACCAAACACATGAACCGAGGCAAGCTCTGATAACTTCAGGTGCGGAAAACCCGAAGCGACGCGAGCCTAGATGTGAGTGCGAAAAGAAGTTGCGCCGAGGCAAGGCGAGGCGTGGCGTAGTGAGAGCCTACCTTAAATCTGGCGCCAATTTAAAAAACTGAGAGTCGGAGATTAAATAAGAGAAACAATTATTTTTTTGAAGTCGGCTTTTTTATTTTATTTTTATTTTTTTTATTTGGTGGTTTATAATGACTTGATGGTTAAAAATTATTTCTACCAAGTAGCACTAAATAAAAGACGAAAACAAAAATCTGGGAACATGAAAAGTGAACCCTACTTTTCAAAATCGTAGAGATCACAAACTTCATCACTGCCGTTACCAAAGTAACACCAATGACACGTTTCGACTCTCTAACTGTAGGTATCTTGAAATGACTGTTGCACACATGTTGGAATTGTAGTAGTGGCCGTTATGCGATACATTGTGTGGGTATGCTCTGTTTACATTGGGAGATAAGGGCTGCGGCTTCTTCGGCCCAAGGACAGTCTGGGCGGCCGAGGCGCGTGTCCAAAGGATTGGAAGCGTGTGCAGAGCGAAGGAATTGGTGTAGCGTGTGCAAGGCATAGTGAGGAGTGCAAAGTATTGGTGGCGTGTGCAAAGCGTATGTAGTGACGAGGATAAAAAGGGCAGTAGTCGATGACAGGGGAGAGATTGCGAGGAGAATCTGTCCGCGGTGAGTCGTTGACGAGGATGCAAGAGATGCTTGTTATATTACCTGTTATATTGTTCTTTCATTATTATATTACATCATTTTTTAAATTCATTCGTGTGTCTAATCGTGAAACCCCGATTGTCCTACATTCATTTCATTACGATAAATTTAGGCTACACGATTAAATTTTACATTCCCACTACCATCGCGCCAATGTGTTGCGGAAGAAAGCATGCGAGTAACGGTTAACTAGGGCAAAATGCAACGCACATTGCGTGGCACGGATGCAGAATATCTGAACGACCCTTAACGTAATTGCTACAGGACCAACACTCATACTCGGATCTTTAGTTTAATCAGGTAATATAGTTTCCGGGATACCGAGGCAGCCGATGCACCGTGGAATATTGCTGACAGCCACCCAACACTTCCCAGCATGGGTGATGTATTATTAATTACGCCGGTATGCTGCTATTAGACCAAGACAATAGCCCGTAATCTCCGTGTACCGAGGTAATAGCACATTCAGAAACGTATGGTGCGTTCTTCAGCAGACAATGATACCTACTATGTGCTACTTAATAATAAATATATCGAGGAACCTAAGTTCAGAGAGAACAAGTGCCTCAGAGCATTATAATTTGATACAAGAGACATTAACAATTTGCTAGAGAAGATTTAGATCAGTTATCGTATTCATTGTGAATTAAAAAAAAATCACGCAACTTAAGCTACGAGCAGCAGAATGCAACAATTTATATTGAACGACTCAAATAACAGTCAAGATATTTCAATTAGAGTTTCTACTAGAAGAAAAGGAGGATCTGTTTGAAACGTTCGTTTGAAACGTTCGACTGCTATTTAGAGTATTCGCTATAGTTGATTCCAAGGATTCGATACATCAAAGATGAGTTCATCTGAGAATTAACAAGATAGGACCGATTTCTGACAGATTCCTCCGGAGTGGCACTTAGGTGCAATTTCCAGACGATCGCTGCAGCCCGCTGCTGCAACGCTTTATCTGCGTCTAACGAAGCTGCGGTCCGAGATCACGGCACGTGGAACATCAGGAACTCGTTAGTGCGTGAAGCATCCAGGCATTCCGGAAACTAACTCCATTTACCAGCGGTACCGTGAACCTCGGTGCAAAGGCAGAGAGGCCGGTCGAATTAGAACGTTTCCAGCAGAACGCATTGATTTGCGGCGGTTCCACTGGGATGACGATCCAAGCCGATAGTAATCGAGATAACCCCGCGATTCAACGTGAAATTCGCGACTCTTTGCGAGCATCGAGGGCGATCAACGTACCGCGATCGCGGCGCGTGATAAAAACTCCCTTTCGAGCTAGTTTTCGTCGATTTAGATTGCTTTTCGATTAGTGCAGCGCAGGCAGATCGTCACACTTTGCGCAGAATTTTTGGCAATAAATTGGTTGACTCGAATTTAACTTTTTATGATAGGCTTTAATGGAATGACCAGTACCATCTTTAGGTATGGGCACGCTGGGCAATCGCCAGGGGCCCCATGATAGTGTAGGAGTCGGAAAAAGAGAGCCACGGCGCCGGGAATCGAACCCGAGCCGTCCGCGTGCTGATCAGTCGCGTTTGCCACTACGGCTACGCCGACTCTCCACGGTCCCCTGTAGGGATGCCGATCTTTCCCATAAAATCGATTTTTCGATTCAATTCAGATCGTTGTGCAAAGAATCGATTCGTAAAAAAATCGGAACCTAAAAAATCGATCCATCGAGATCGATTCATTATAATAAAAAAATATAAAGGGTAGTTTTTGAACACTATAAATTGCAAAATGAATGCAGTCAAAGGTTTTTTATGTCACAGTGCGAACATGACTATAGCACAGACCAGGTATAGGATAGACCTATCACGCAATGTAATTTTGTGTCACACTCTCGGGGGGCTCGCGAGCCCCCTTACCATTTTCGTGTCACGTGTAACGTTACCGGTAAAGTCCCGACACAGATTGTAACGCTAGGTAGGAATTAGAATTGAAGAAGTGTAAATTTAGGTCATTCGCAACCCGCGATTTACAAATGATTCTGTTAGGGTGCGTTCCACTTACGCCCAAATCGCCCGTGATTTGAATAAGCTAGGTTCTCCTGTACGCGACTGGACGCAACGTCAAGAACTATTGTTCTTTGGGCAAATAGGAGCAGAGCTCCTCCAACGCCATCCAACGAAATGTATCGTGGTAAATAAACAATACAATACAACGTCACGAACTTCAAAGTCGATTTTCTCAAAAATGAAGCGCGATATCAAAAAATTGTACTCTTTTTTTCTCGACTTATTTCGTTATTATAAGTCGAATAGAAAGAGTAACTTTTTTTCATATCGCGCTTAATTTTCAAGAAAATCGACTTTGAAGTTTTTGACGTTGCATTCAGTCGCGGACAGGAGAATCTAGCTTAATGAAATCACGGGCGATTTGGGCGTAAGTGGAACACACCCTTAGAGTAACAATTTACAGATCGTTTTATAAACGTATTCCGTGCAACGACCGAGAAAGAAGGATCACAACAAAACAAGAACACATTCGCCTTTTAACCTTGCTGCCCTATTCGGGTTTATTAAACGCAAAATAAATTTATTTAACATACAAATTTATATAAACAACATTATTTGTGGAAGACATGCTTTCATGATGTAACGTGGAATACCTCGTCAAGGAATTGTAACTTGGTATAGTTCAGCTGCGAACATTCGCTGCGAACATTCGCTGCGAACATTCGCTGCGAACATTCGCTGCGAACATTCGCTGCGAACATTCGCTGCGAACATTCGCTGCGAACATTCGCTGCGAACATTCGCTGCGAACATTCGCTGCGAACATTCGCTGCGAACATTCGCTGCGAACATTCGCTGCGAACATTCGCTGCGAACATTCGCTGCGAACATTCGCTGCGAACATTCGCTGCGAACATTCGCTGCGAACATTCGCTGCGAACATTCGCTGCGAACATTCGCTGCGAACATTCGCTGCGAACATTCGCTGCGAACATTCGCTGCGAACATTCGCTGCGAACATTCGCTGCGAACATTCGCTGCGAACATTCGCTGCGAACATTCGCTGCGAACATTCGCTGCGAACATTCGCTGCGAACATTCGCTGCGAACATTCGCTGCGAACATTCGCTGCGAACATTCGCTGCGAACATTCGCTGCGAACATTCGCTGCGAACATTCGCTGCGAACATTCGCTGCGAACATTCGCTGCGAACATTCGCTGCGAACATTCGCTGCGAACATTCGCTGCGAACATTCGCTGCGAACATTCGCTGCGAACATTCGCTGCGAACATTCGCTGCGAACATTCGCTGCGAACATTCGCTGCGAACATTCGCTGCGAACATTCGCTGCGAACATTCGCTGCGAACATTCGCTGCGAACATTCGCTGCGAACATTCGCTGCGAACATTCGCTGCGAACATTCGCTGCGAACATTCGCAGCGAATGTTCGCTGCGAACATTCGCTGCGAACATTCGCTGCGAACATTCGCTGCGAACATTCGCTGCGAACATTCGCTGCGAACATTCGCTGCGAACATTCGCTGCGAACATTCGCTGCGAACATTCGCTGCGAACATTCGCTGCGAACATTCGCTGCGAACATTCGCTGCGAACATTCGCTGCGAACATTCGCTGCGAACATTCGCTGCGAACATTCGCTGCGAACATTCGCTGCGAACATTCGCTGCGAACATTCGCTGCGAACATTCGCTGCGAACATTCGCTGCGAACATTCGCTGCGAACATTCGCTGCGAACATTCGCTGCGAACATTCGCTGCGAACATTCGCTGCGAACATTCGCTGCGAACATTCGCTGCGAACATTCGCTGCGAACATTCGCTGCGAACATTCGCTGCGAACATTCGCTGCGAACATTCGCTGCGAACATTCGCTGCGAACATTCGCTGCGAACATTCGCTGCGAACATTCGCTGCGAACATTCGCTGCGAACATTCGCTGCGAACATTCGCTGCGAACATTCGCTGCGAACATTCGCTGCGAACATTCGCTGCGAACATTCGCTGCGAACATTCGCTGCGAACATTCGCTGCGAACATTCGCTGCGAACATTCGCTGCGAACATTCGCTGCGAACATTCGCTGCGAACATTCGCTGCGAACATTCGCTGCGAACATTCGCTGCGAACATTCGCTGCGAACATTCGCTGCGAACATTCGCTGCGAACATTCGCTGCGAACATTCGCTGCGAACATTCGCTGCGAACATTCGCTGCGAACATTCGCTGCGAACATTCGCTGCGAACATTCGCTGCGAACATTCGCTGCGAACATTCGCTGCGAACATTCGCTGCGAACATTCGCTGCGAACATTCGCTGCGAACATTCGCTGCGAACATTCGCTGCGAACATTCGCTGCGAACATTCGCTGCGAACATTCGCTGCGAACATTCGCTGCGAACATTCGCTGCGAACATTCGCTGCGAACATTCGCTGCGAACATTCGCTGCGAACATTCGCTGCGAACATTCGCTGCGAACATTCGCTGCGAACATTCGCTGCGAACATTCGCTGCGAACATTCGCTGCGAACATTCGCTGCGAACATTCGCTGCGAACATTCGCTGCGAACATTCGCTGCGAACATTCGCTGCGAACATTCGCTGCGAACATTCGCTGCGAACATTCGCTGCGAACATTCGCTGCGAACATTCGCTGCGAACATTCGCTGCGAACATTCGCTGCGAACATTCGCTGCGAACATTCGCTGCGAACATTCGCTGCGAACATTCGCTGCGAACATTCGCTGCGAACATTCGCTGCGAACATTCGCTGCGAACATTCGCTGCGAACATTCGCTGCGAACATTCGCTGCGAACATTCGCTGCGAACATTCGCTGCGAACATTCGCTGCGAACATTCGCTGCGAACATTCGCTGCGAACATTCGCTGCGAACATTCGCTGCGAACATTCGCTGCGAACATTCGCTGCGAGTAGTATAGAGGGGCCTCTCGACCGTAAAGCGCATGCGCCGATATCGTGCGAGAGAGAATGACATCGTGCGAGCGAGAGAATATAGAGGACCCTCATCGACCGTAATGCGCATGCACCGATATCGTCGACGACGATCCGCGGTTACTATGCTTATTTATCGTTGTTTACGCTCGTACTTCTCTCGCTCGCACGATGTCATTCTCTCTCGCACGATATCGACGCATGCGCATTACGGTCGAGAGGTCCCTCTATACTTCTCTCGCTCGCACATGTCTTTCTCTCTCGCACCATGTTCCGGACAGTTTCAAGCTCTCAATGAGACCTCCATATCTATATGCTCTAAGGTAATACCAGGTAATACAGTTTGGGTGGTGACACGAAGTCCCATAAGGTGATAGGTCTATTCTATACTTCGTCGATGACTATAGATATAGGTTTTTATTTTCTTTTAGTTTAGTTTCTTGTAATCCTAACAGATGGCACCTCAGGACACAGTCTGTAAGCGTTAGTGATCAGTGATCCCACTGTTATTAGATATAACAGGATTAACAGGGATCTTGATTTCTAGTTGGATGGGTTCGTTTCGTTCATTTCGTTGCCCGTGGAGGCACGCTGCTCGCTGAACTAGGATTTTTAGAATAACAATACAACTAAAGAAATAATTTAAACTCAAACAAGGGAAATAAACTTTAATATTACTGAAACTTTAATAAAACTGAATTTGGATTTGATACAAATTGGAAATTCACAGGATACGTCTTATAACGCGCTTTACAAAGCGCATCGGTTTTACATATTTTGTTAACCACAAAATGGCCTCAGATACTAGGAGCCAATCGGAGAATTATTAATAATAAGATAAATTCCTATTCGTCGTTACATTTTCTCTCGGATATCGATTTCTTATTTATCAAGCGTTTAACACCTTTGCGCAGGCTTTACACATTTAGGAGAAGGGATAAAAGTGGAATTCAAATGTTCAAACACCTGCTTCCAAGGAAGTTTTGATTAATTTATAATCTTGAAGTGTATTTATTAAAAGAATCTGTAACTGTATTCAAACTCCCCGAACTTGTGCTAACATCACTTTTGCTTCCCTTTCCTATTACATTTGTGTGGTCTGATATGGGTCTGATTCAAATTTCGCACTTCCAGAGTTTGCGCTACACGCTGCTAGAGATCCGCGATCTCTATGGTTGCGATACGATCTTTGAATCGATCCCTGTCTTGAGAATCGATTTAAAAAATCGAAAATCGCGACAAAAAAGATCGATCTTTGAAAGATCGATTTTAAATCGGCGTCCCTAGTCCCCTGTCTTCCGAACTCCTCATAAATGGACGCCACCTATGGGGGCCTCAGCGCACACCATAGGCCGTTGCCTAAATATGCCGGTTGCCTACTACAGGGTTATCCACCGAATACTGGCGGCGCTCGCGCGAATACAAATGAGAACGGCAACAACGCCACACGCATACGTACGAGCACAATCATGTGTCGATACATCCGCCATCGATGAGTTGTTGCTAAAAGTATAGGTTCGTGTAGGTCATGTAGATGTTGCCGTTCTCATTTGCACTCGCGCGAGCGCCGCCAGTATTCGGTGGATAACCCTGTACAATAGTAAGGCCCCTAAGACTGATTTTAAGTCGTATTCCCGCGGGAGGCTCCAGTGCATTGCTTTGCCCAGGGCCTACAATACTGTTAAGACGGCTCTGGGAATGACGCTTTCTGTATTTGTGCGTTATTAGAAGGAGCGATATTTAATATGGCCTCGTTATATTCTTTGACCTACTGATAAAATGTATGTCAAGTGTCATTAAAAAAGATCTTCAAACGTCCTTGAAGCAACCATCCATCGACCTTTCTACTTGATATTCTACTGTTCCCCTCGAGTTCCTCCAACCCCTACGTGTTCAATTTTTTAACTCGACGTGCTTTGCGACATATATCCAATTATAGATTGAAGTAGGTCAATCTATATTATTATCGTTGGGGATTCAGATGTCGTAGCGCGTGGATTGGTCACACAATTCAAGATTCCTTTAGAAATTCGTGAGCGGCTACGGAACAGAGAAAGCATGTACAGGCAGAGAACTGCGTGCTGGCGGCGCCCTTAGAAGACTGGTGTGCCCGGACACTGCGTAGTGGCGTAGTGGCCCGTCGGGGCCCCGCGGAGGGACCTCTGTCGGTCCGCGGGCGCACGATGACGAGGCTGAAGAGGCAGACACACTCGAGCGTTCCCAATGTACAGAACCTTTTTATAGTTAATAAACTATATCTGTTATTCACCCCTACACATGATACTTCGTCTCACTTCGTTCTTCAGCTTTCAGCTCGAGATCGACCCTCGTGCGGATTTACATACAATGTAGTCGCGGCTACTACAAATAGCGGCTCTACTTCAAAAATGTTGAATACAAAAGCATTGAATAGATACACGTGAAATTCACTTGTGGATGCATCGAGTTCATCCTGAAATTGCATCCCTATCAACAGTCTCTGCAATTAATATTTCATTCCTTTCGAAAAACTGCAACTGTCTGCTGAGCAGAACCAGTGGTGGATTTAAGGGGTGATGCCTACCTGCAAGGTCTGAAAACACAAGTATTTTCGGGATATTTTTTTTTAACTTGAAGACTTTTTTAAATAAACGGTTGTATATTCGGAAGTATATATTTTAAAGTTCTTGTAGTTTTTTGCAATGCGATATCTAAATAAATAATGAAATTATAAACAATCTCCCGACAGCGTTTTTTTATTTAAGCACTTTACGGTGACCACTGTAGCTTTGACCTGGTTCATCAGAGATAAAAAATTATACCGAACTTAGTTAGTATATTGGATTATCTAGCTCATTTTTTCGGGAAAATGAAGAGGTAGGTATATAGTTTACTAAAAACGGGCTAAACGTAGTAGTACAGAAAAAAATAGTGTTTGAATAAAATCATAATTTCTTTTCTTGAAGATGAGGCCCTAGGTTCTAGGCAGGGGCCCAAGCAGTAATTGCTCATCGGCCGCCTGTTAAATCCGCCACTGATTATGAACAACACCTAAGGAGAACTCGATCAAACTGTTGGTACCGCTGAAGACTGATAAATTTATGGAATCACGACCGCATACTAGTACATTGCTACACGTCTACGCAACAAGATAAAGGTCTGAAACACTATTTCACCCCGAACAATCGTCGCCATCACCAGCCCCGATTCGTAACGGGACCTACGACTGATCGTTCGTGTTGCACAGTATTTAAACCCCACGCATTCCCATAAATCATTTAATCTCGCGACGACAGAAGCTCGCCGCCATATAACAATTACAACAAAATGGCCAGATCTGCTTTGATACACATTGTTGCGGCCGGGCAAAAATTATGCGATGGGTCTGCGTGTCGGGGGCACAGCTCGGAGGGGTTGTCAGAGGAAAGAGGTGGGTAAAGAGGCGCGGTAATTATTATCATTGGAATTTATGGCGACACCGGGATTACCCTTTCTCCGTGACCAGTGCCGTGGAACTGCAAGAAACTATTATTACCCTCACTCGTGTTTCTTGTTTTGCCGTTCCCCTATCCCGAAGGACCCTGTCCTGGGTGAAGTCATAAATCAGCCACCACCCTCGGCTGTACCCCACCCACCGTGTCCGAGAGGCATCCTGTCTCGATAAGAAAGAGGAATCGAACGATACAAGTGCACTGGTAAGAAAATCGAAGAGGGTATAGCTGAAGATCCCGTGTAATTCCGGCAGATAAGGCTCCGGCGTACCCTCGAGCGAGTGATAGTCGCCATAATTGCAGTTTAATTATAATTATAAGACAAGGGAAGAAGCGAGGATGATGTATCGTCGCGAATTTCTCAGACGCTTATGATCCAATAAACAGCGTATAGATTGCTGATCAAACTGATTAATGAGGAACATGATGTAACCAGGATCTACTGATTGTGAGCAACGTTAATTTAAGAGACTCAAACGTGACTGCAGGTAATTCCACCTCAGTCGCTAGGCTAGTAATATTTCAAGAACTCTGTGAATATATTATTTTTCCATTTCAAGAGATAGTCTGAATGTCGATTTTAATCGCCTCTAATTAAATCTTTGTCTTCACTAAAATACGTGATATATTCTTACAGAAATCTCAGCACCAGCGTTTCAAATTTTAAGATACACGAGTAATTGGTGGATACATAGGTTCGTCTGGTGAGAATATTTCTTATAAAAATGTCATGCATTCTACTGTTTGTAACTGACACAGGTCTCAACCAGGGACATTGATGATACGCGATGGGGATTTCACCCTTTGGATTGAAATATCTAGTGCAATGGGACTACGCATTATTAGCCGGGATTAACGTCAGCCTCCTCTATAGCCGCTGATAAGGGATATTTGAGAGGATTCGTCGAATACAAAGCGAATATATAACGAACGTTAACATCAAAGGGATTTTTGTCATTAGAGGAAAAAGCAGCAATACCTTTGAGCGAGTATTGGGATGAATAAAAGATGCCGGGCGAAGCACATACTTAAGCAGAATGAGCTAACAGGGATTAAGAGACGAAGAAAGAATTTTGGAACTGTAGATTACCCTTCCTGGCTAAATATGTCAATAGAATCTCATTTAATAATTACACAGCATTAATTAAATTGGCATATGCTTTCTGGGCTTCTTTCAGAATTGTTACATAGCGTTAATTAATAAAATTAATATCGTTTATTTCCACACAGCAAGAGTAATTTACTTCGATCCAGACACTGATCTATGTCGAAGAATATATTAAATTGCATTTAACAGAGAAAGGTAAAAAAATGGTTCCATCGAAGATGTAAATAGGCCTTCATCTTTTCATCTCATAAAATAAAAACGGCATTAATGTTCAACGATCTATTGATCACAGATTTTCAAAACCCCCGCTTTCTAACCTTCAATCAAATGAGTTCAATTCGTCTTAAAGGTGGCCACTGCATTTGTGCAAACAGAGTTAACCTCGAAATCTCTTTAATACCTCCAACTATCGATTTTCCTCTGAAACTCCGGCGACCTCGGCCTCCTCCAACCTCTTCAATATTCAATTTCTTCGATTCATCGTACGTTACGAGCTATTTCCACTTGTAGATTAAAATACGCCACTCTGTAAACGGAGTGCCTCATCTTACGTCGCCATTCTGCATCTTCCTGTGCCTCGCGTGGAATAACATACATTTTCTCAATTCTTCTCTCACGTTTCATTCGGCTTACAAACAAACATTATACCCACAGTTTGAAGGCTACGAACGCGAATTCGGGAAAGTTTTAAGCCACATCCCCACACGTGTAATACCTAAACCCTAACCTAAAACACATTCGAGGCACAAAAGTATTATTGCTTTACAACTATACCGCAAATCGTTTAAGTGGGAACGCGGCTTTAGAAGACCGCATTGAAATATCCCCGTATCAGGTGTCGCGCGGTTACTTTCGTCCGCAGAGTAATGCGAGCGGCATTACATAATTGGCCGCGTGCTTTGAACAGGAAATTCGCCCGCAAGTTTAAGGCATTTCAGCTCGTAATTGCGCCACATGCAGTGTGTGCACACACATATAATTATCAGTTTACACTCCGGTCTGGCGTGACGGATGCATGCAGCTCTAGGCGCGAGATTTCCTCCTTGCGAAACCACGCGTCGGGCGAAACGGAACGGGCGACAAAAGGCTTTCGAGTGCGTCGATCGTAGCCGACTAGGGTCGAAGGGGAGAACCAAAAAAAAAATGGACAAAAGGGACCGCCCCCGGGTTAATTCACCTCGTTATGCGCGAATGGCCCGTAATTTCATCGCGCTCCTTCTTGCGCGCGGTATCGGGCTTGTATCTGTGTATCGCGGTAACCAGATATTGCGGCGAATTAATTGCATACGCTCTCGACCGGCATCTCCGTAATACGGACGACTTTAATTAGCGATCTCGCTCTCGACGGTTCTTTTCGAGATAGTAAATTACGCAGCTTCTTGTCTTACACGTAATAAGAAGATTTCCGCAATAATGCGCGGCTATCGGTGGTCAGGTATCGTTTCTGTGTATCGCAGAGAGTTAAGAGCGCCCCTCCGTCCGACGCAAGTCGAACATACCGCAATAACTCTTCCTACTTTCTGCCGCCGCTCGTTCCGTACTGTTAAAGATGCCGCGGTAAATAAATGCCTACCGCGATCTGAACCTTGGATTCTGTATTGAGTTTCAGGCTACGCTCGTACACGTTAATCCAATGTGAATGCGAGTCGCAGGTATGCGGTGTACAGGACGTTCCAATTAACGTTTCCGTGACCGGGGCTGGGCAAAATGTAATCTAATTAGAAATTATTCTAATTTAGGTAGTTCACCATTTGGTTCTGGCAATTACCTAAATTAACGATTGCAGAGAATAATGTGTAATCAGTCACACAATTACATTTTAATCGTAATTTCAACTCTGCCGGTGAATGCAATTGGGAATTTGCATGATTCTCAAAAAAAAATATATTTGGGAGCTCCTATATAAGTTGTATTGTAATTTTTTTTTCATAATTTTTTATTGCATATTAAGCGAGAAAAAAATTATTAGAAATTGCAATATTTAAAATTACCGAAAACGATCCGGAAATTCCCGAGCGTAGCCGAAGAAGCCTGTGACGTCACATGGTAGTATTTTCACACTTTTAGCATTGAAAAATACATTTTTATTAGCCGGCTGTTTTGATATACGTATACATTACTATTAGACGGCTGTTTTGATATACGTATTTTTAGGCAACTCGTAACACCAGTTTCACAACGCAATCATAAATACATAGCAGCCATTTAAAACTACTACTATGTGACGTCACGAAGCTTTACGACCAATCAAAATCGTTTCTTCGCAATACGGAACGTTTCAAACATTACCAATTTTTAATTTCATTTTTTAATACTTAACGATTTATAATAAATAAAAATTTTATTGTACATTTATTGCTTATAGTGTATATTCAGGTTATAAATAATAACTTATGCAATCCTTTTTAAATGCAAATTCCCTATTGCGAATGTGTACTTCACGCTTCATGGATGATTATTTATTTAAAGTTCACGTGGCTCGGTTCAATGAGTTTAAGGGTACTCCTTAGTTAGGCAGTCATTTTTGTCGAAAATGAAGCATTTCTTTACAATTAATTGCGAAAAAATAACTTGAAGCTGAAACTTGTCCTTTGACACAAGGTTGATTAACATTGTAAGATTTAAAAAAACATGTTTCTTTAGTCAAGAATATGCATTGTACATGACGCTACAGATGGATCAGTGAAGGGACTGTTTAAAAAAGTTTCTTTTGTTCTGCAGGGATAACTTAAAAATGGAGGTCCCAATCGATTCAAAATAAATTCAAGCATGTTCACAAAATTGAAGTTAATAAAAACTTTTGTTCTTTATGAAAAGAAACTAAAACCTCATCTTTGTCTAACGAAAAAGGCACTTTTTTAAAAATCGCCACTTCGTAGCTGCCATTTTCACAATTGTCTTCTTTTTTGGTTCCCTGCAGAACCAGTGGTATTCTGAAGTAGAATTTACAAGTAGGTCGCTGAATTTCGTTTCATCAAAATCGCTGCAAAACAAAAGGAACTTTTTTAAAAAGCCTCTTCAATCATCCATCTGTAGCGGCATTTATAATACATATTTTTAACGAAACAAACAGGTTAACAGGTAATAAATATTGTGTCAAAGAGCAGGTCTCAGCTTCACATTATTTCTTTGTAATTAATTGAAAAAGAAATGCTTCATTTTCGACAAAATCGACTGCCTAAGTAGTACCCTTAAGGTTTGGAAATTCAGGGAGTTTAACCCCTTAACGCACAGTTTTTTTGAAAAAAAAAACGGCCAAAAAAATCAAATTTTTTTATGTAAAAAAACACAATTTAGAACATTGTCTTGGCAAAAAAATACAAAAAAATACAAAAATAATCAAAATTGTTATTTTAATTTTATACAACGCCGCTCGAATTATCTCGAGTGTGCACAGTTTGGCCTGTTTAGCGCGCTCGAATTAACTCGAGCGTACAAGTATTCAAATATTTTTGAGATTAAAAAGTACATATTCTTAGTTTTGAAGACACAATCTCCGACTAAAATCTACAGTCCTCGTGGGGTTGGGACACAGCAACAGCTATCGACAATAAAGAAACACAAACCCTCAAAATTCCACTGAAGACGAGAATATTTTCTCGATCATCAGATAACGATCAAAATCTTACAAACTAGAAATACCTGCAACTCCTTAACTCAAACACAGCGAAAAACTCACATTCGTATCATAAACTCGAGTAGACTTCCAACCCCACATAATCCTCCCCCAATAAAACAATTTCTCCCTCAAAGAAACACTCCTCTCCCCAGACACTCTGTCCCACCAATCAGGATCAAATAAAACATTCGCATCCACCGACCAGTGTCCTTCAAGCTCCTTTTTATACCCCCTTTATAAAAGCAGGCTGCTTTGATACCAAAAATACACCGCCCATTAAACTCATCGATTATGAAATCGTCCGAAAGGGTGGCAGGGTCGCGGATCTAAACCGCAGAGGGTTTATCTCCCTCCTGCGGCGGGCAATCATTTTTCGCGCGATACGGTTGCCTAGGAAGTATGAACACCGGCGCACCGTCGGCGACACAAAAGTGGCAGCGATGCGGCAGAATTTAAACGCTGCGAGTCACTCCAGGTGATCCTGAATTGGTCGATACGGGTGCCCTTATTACGCGGCCCGTCCTTAATTCAGAGTTACGCCACTGCGGCGTGCATCTACCTGCGAGGAAGAGCTTCCAGCCCAGATGAGAGTCCTTCGATTATCCGGGCCGGAGGAGGCGAAAGAGCAAAGGTTATCCTCCAGCAGGCGACGGAATGTCGCCTTGATATTGGCGAACTGACCGACGCATGCGTCCCGCCGACCGCGTCCTCGCCGGAATTTTGGAATCATGTCAACAAACATCTCTCGCCGCGTCCTTAGCCCCTAAGCTGCACTAGGTATCCGTGCGACTGCACTCGACGCCTTTCCCAGACCGCCACGCCAGTTCCAGCGCGGGGCACACTTGCAGCTGCAAGTAGTAGCTACTAGGACCACCGAGTGTCACCTAGTGCCGCGCTTACCTCGTAGAGCACGCGTCGATTTTGTGCCACCGACAGGACACAAGTGCGAGCATTGTCTAGAAAGTGGCGCAGTATTTGGTGAATTATCAGTGGTAATCGAAGAAGGTGCCGCCTATAACGTGCGCGCGATTCATCCGGCGATGCAAAACGCGACCGTCGTCATACTCGCGGAGGAGTCTCTGTAAATTAGCCCGGGAACTTTGATGAATACCAAGTAGTCGCGGGAAATAGTTGGAAGACCCGCGCGGCAGAATGCAGGAGGAGGTGGATTGCGAAACCGAGTCGTCGATGGTCGCTACGCTCTCGAAAAAGTACGGCGCAGTTGAGGCTGGCGAAGGTGTTGTAAATAATTCCTGTTACGTTTGTCTGCGATTAGCATTGGCTTCCGGCGCATCGACATCGTCCTCGACCACCCTCACAAGGTGTATTACAGCGGGCATCAAGTGTCCGGGAACGTCCACTTGGAGCTGAACGAGCCAGTGGACGGTCTAGGTGAGAGCCTGGAAGAGTCCAAGGAGATTTGCCACTTGATCTCCTTGACACAACGAATTCACTTCCCAGCGATGCTTACTCTTAAAACTACACCGGTCTGTTTCGAAGCACGGCTTCTCCCGCACGGAACAGTGCACGAGTGGGTATCGGAGCTTCGTCGAATTTATCTGATAGTTGAGAGCGAACGGCGGAGAGCAGATCACCGCCGATATCCCCGGAACGAAGGCGCATCGTAATTAATCTGCCAGCACCGATTCAACTGCCAGATAAATTTGTCACGGAGCGGGACAACTACTTAGGTTTAAGTTTCTCTCGGTGTGCTGTTCCGCGATATCTCGACCGCCTCTCCACCCCCCGCCCGACGTCGATGTATCGAGACTGACGCCGCCTCGATAGACGCGGAGAACGAGAAGATACCCGATTGGCTTGCTTGTAACGAGGCACGGCCAACTTTATATTTATTCCCGCGATGTTTACCCGCGCTCGCAATCACAAAAATTTCTCTCCCGTTCGACTCGAACGGCTGCCAAACGTGCCATCGATCGCGTTGCATAACGGGTGGCCTAAAACATCCTACCACCCCTACACACACACGCAGCTAGACGGCGTGCCACGTGATTCTGGTATTGCAGGAACGCTTGTAGCGTACACAGCGAAGGCAAGCGAGAATTAGCTTTGACGAACCCCTCGCGAGTTTTCGGAGGGTCCAAACCGACTTTGTGCGTGGTAGAGAGAACGTATTAGCCCCGCTATCCGGAATGTTATAGTCCATTGAATACGAAATTGTTTTGCACGTGCCCTATGCTTCCTGATTAGCGTTCCCCCGATTCCGATCGATCTAAGTTCTTCTTTTATTGCGTAACATGGATAAATGTTTCTTTAAACCGGGAGACTGTGTTCCAGCTAACCGAACTGTGCTCGTAGCCACGTGTTTTAGTGAATTGATACGGAGGTGGATGGCATGGAATTAAGTTTCCAGTTGCCAGCTCGTACGAGCGTTGTAAACACGACCTTTCTGCATGCAGGAATTAGGCTTAAGTGCAAGGGAGAGGCTCAGGTGTATTTCACCGATCGATCGGCCGGCATCCGACGTAAGTTTTCGACGTTCGAGAGTTACCTGCACGCGGAGACTTACCTCGCAGGCGGTAAGTATACGCGGCCGTCGCGATCGCCGCCGGGAGAGGCCGATGTCACGGATTAACAGGTATTCTCGTCACGGTTAGATGGCAAAGAAATGTCAACGATCACCGGCGGCGTCTACCCGTTCGCCGTCACGCTTCCGGAGAATCTGCCGTGCAGTTTCGAGGGACGATATGGACGCGTACGGTACTCGATTAGGGCATTGTTGGACGTAACGACCGTTTATCGGTTTTCCACCAATATTATTCCATTCACGGTGGCTCCCATTCTTGACCTTAATCGAGACTCCCTCGCCCCCGTGAGTAGGGATCTAACAGTGAATGATAACGCTTCCGAGGCGTTCTAATCCTCCAAAAGCAAATGCGCTATCGAATTAACGCTTGCCGTTGCTCTGTCCCTTGCCCAGCAGTCGCTACCTGCGGATATCCGTGTTCAACGATGCCTTTAATATTATAAGAACAAATCGTTTTCAGTTGCCCATAAGCGTCCAACAGTCTAAGGTGTACATAGGTCAAACAGAGCCTCTCACCGTATCTATGTCGCTGCCCGTTCACGGATACGTTCCCGGGCAAGCAATACCCATAAAGATCGCCGTGGCCAATCCGTCCACGGTCGTGGTTAAGAAAATCCGAATTGTCTTCAAAAAAGTAACCCTGCTTTTTTTTCTATACGCAGAACGTAGCGAGTAGTGCGATGCTTCCCCTGGCATGATCCGAAATCTTTTACTCCCCGTCTTATCAGTTTGAGAGTCAAGTAGTGCTCCCTAGCTCTAGCGGCGTACATTCGAGTAACGAGTGTTTCAGTCGGCTTGGATTTCGTTCGAGGGGGATATCCCTCGACGGAGCGTATTGCGGTAAAACTTTCTGGGTCATGCTGGCGGCAGACGATCTCCTTCGGTGCGTTCCTCATTTCTCTGCCGCTTGTTCTAAATAGTGCCTGTTTCCTTAGGTGGTGACTTATCATTCGATGGAAAAGTCACGTAAGCATAAAGAGATCATAGTAGAAGTAGAGCAACCCGTTAATAAAGACCCGGACACGTACGACGTCACGTTCGATGTTCCTGCAGTACCACCCACAGGGATGATCCACTGCAACGTCATCGACGTTCTGTACACGCTTAAAGTGAGGCTGTCTTAAATTCCGTAGCGCGACGCAGCGCGATAAAATCGGGACCAGCGAGACCTGCGAGTCGCTTGAGAAGCAGAATTTTGAGGATACTATTTCCTCGAATTTCACGCTCCTGGAATCGTTGATTATTGCTCACGATCGACTTGCTCGATTATTGCACGGAAGTCTTTTTGGAGTATTTCACGGAGATGATGGTCGTTGTATTGGGTGATTGCAAAAAGTTTACTGAGATTTGGCGACATGCTTGGTGAGGCAATAGTCTAAATGTGTTGAAAATTGGTGGTTAACGAAATTTCTGCAATATGAACTTGATGTATGAAGCAATTAGGTTGACGATGTCCCATTTCACTATCTGGAGGGATTGGTGTTAGGGAGATTGTGTTTTGAAGGAAACGACTAGTTTTAACTGAGCAATAAAAAAAATATATATAAAAACAAATTTATGTTAAACGATTTTACTGAAAATGCACTAAGAACTAAAAAGTAATTCTTTTCATGTACTACAATTTTGATGGTGATATATGACTTTAAATAGAATCATACAAAGTGTGATTATCCTTTTTCTTTACAATTATTGATTTGAACAATTCTACAGGATAATCACAGAGTTTGTATGATTTTATTTAAAGTCACATGTCACCATCGAAATTGTAGTACAAGAAAATAATTATTTTTCAGTTTTTATTGCATTTTTAGTAAAATCGTTTAACCCTCGGCTGTCACACTGGGTCAAATTGACTCTGCAATTTTTTAAGCAAAACACTTTTTGTCGAAAATCGTATTGCTTCAAATTTTTTTTAAGCATGGTGCCACTTTAAATGTCAACTTCCAACGATGGGCATATATTCTACAATGTTCAAATTTTATCTCAGAATTTTTTAGCCTTAACTTAACAAATAGTTTTTAAATACCAACCGATTGAAAATTGGCAGGGTCAAATTGACCCAGTGTGACAACGACGTTCGAAAAAGTAGGTGTGACAACCGAGGGTTAACATCATTTTTTTTATATATTTTTGTATTTCTTAGTTTTTAGTGTTGTTGATTTTTTATACATTTCTTTTCATATTCTATTTTTGATTTTTTTTTTAAACTGTCTTGTCATCGAACCTACGCACACATGCAAAGTTTCAAAACAATTAGATTGGTGCAAGTGGGTGAAAATTGAGTTGCCAGATTTGAACCATACACCAGGCAAATAAACATACAGAGAATCGAAGCTAAGTGAAATCATTGAAAAAGGTACCATTTTCCTGCAGGACAATCTCAGAACTATAGTTAAAAGAGTTAACTTAGAGCCGTTTTATTTACCATCTACCCTGCTAAATAACATACTGTTCAGAAATATATCGAAAAGAAGTTTGTAGCTTTAGAATCTTTCGAAAGTTACATGCATTCTCTCCCCACTCAATCTTTAGGTCACCTGAAATAGCCTCCCCCAACGAACTGACTGGCTCGCAATAAGAATCGTACCGAGGCTTCTGCAACCACCCACTGCAAATGATTTTCTCGTTATATTACGCTGAATTTTAAAATAATTCAATGACGAACTAACGCACACCCGCAGACTGCATATCCAAACAAGCTATTCTTTTTATTAAAAGGTCGAAGCCTGCATAGACGTGAGCGAGTGGTACTACAGAATGTTTCAGAAGAACTTGAAACTGCGAACAAATATAGTAGTCGGTACGGTTCCACTTCAAAATTACGAGACCCCACAGAAAACCGCCGACGTGACGGAAGCTGTTCCATTTCACCCCCCGTCTACCGCAGCTACGGAAGAATACACGAACAGCACGCCGTCGTTGAAAAACTTGGGGATAGAGGATGGTACTGCGAAGCGAAGTTTGTCTTGTAGGTACACATGTGTTATTCAATATGTCAGCTGCCTGTTAATCATTAATTCGATTCGACCGTTCATATTATTCTCCTGCACGAAAACGTCAATATTCGTGGACATTTAGTAGAAAGGTGTTTCCTTTGTAAACAAAGATTTGGAATAAATTCTAGTCATTTTCAGACCACAGGTTGAAACGCATGGGATATCCATTTCTATTAATTTCAAATATAAAATACCCATTAATATTAGTTGCAATTATATATGAAGGGTAAGGGGAGAAAACAGGAAATGCCACAAAACAGCGTTATCGAGAAAATTGAATTTGAATACTTTTCTCCACCAGTAAAGAAGCAAGGTTCAATGAATTTAATTTTCTTATATAATTTTCTTCTTAAATAATTTCTCGTTTTACCTTGCCGACAGAAGCTTGAAGCTTATGCTAAGGCAAAGTGTGGGGACATTCCGTATTTATTAATCAGTATACCAAACCTTTAACGTTACCTTACGCGGGTATTTGAACTTTATAACCCTTTGTGATTCGACGGTTCGGTAGTTTCAGCTGCCACCAACAAAATATGCTATAAATCGCAAAAACCACGAAAAATGGACATTCACAGTTTTGACGTCCTCCTTTCCCTTCGTATGAATATTGTTATCCAATTATTTCATGCGTTACAATCTAACATACATGTGTATTACTTTCTAAATATAATGTTTCAAGTTTTAAGTTACTTGCAAGTTTTTAGTTAGGTTCTTTGAAAAGTAAGCTTTGCATTTCTTCCAGCACAAACGCTCTACGAGAAAAGTGAAATATATCGATCCTCGAAACCTGACAGAGATGATCCCACAGGGGATGACGGCGACAGCGATGGAGAGGTCAAGCCGTACTCGCCTATGTATCGTGTGTACAAGTTCAAGTCATCTCGAAAGAGACACGTTATTGATTACACAATTAGAGATGGCCATCGTTAATTATTTGTTCGAAGGATGCTCGTTAGGGGTGTTCCTGACAGACGAACCAGGGGTGGATTAACCAGAAAGTATAAAAGGATGTTATTGCTTCCAGAAATTTTATACACTCACCATGAATTACGTCCAATTTCGCGCTGTACCGATCGACCAGTTGCCTTCGATTTCGCCTTTGTTTCCTTATTTTCTTGCGCACAGAAGAAAAACGAAGGAAGGTATTATTAAAACGAGAGTAGCGACGAGAGTGAGATATTAAAATCCGTTGGGACCAACCTGTGCAGCTAATTAAATATCGTAATTACGCGACTAACTCGCGAGGAAAGTTGCTCTATAATAATCGTCCGAGCCGTGAAATCTCCAATAACCGTCGAAACAAAGTTTCGGAAGCGCGCAACAACATGTATCGCTTTAATGTTCAATAAAAATGTTCTCAAACACTTCGACTTCAGCTGCATTCCATCTATTATATTTATAGGATGGTGCGTATGAAATTGCTGTTTCACGTGGGAATGTTTTTTGCTCTTTAACTATTTTTTTTTGTTAATTTTCGGGACATTTCTCGAGTCGTGAGCCAGCGTTAGCAATTATTATTATTTCCCAAGCATAAACAAAGGAACTTTTACGCTACTCGCGATTGCAATTTCATACGCACCAACTCAATAGTTTCTATCCTTTCCAGCGAAAGAATTCCGAAATTAAACACTCGTTCGGCTTGGAATGTGCGCTTCGGGGAGGATATTGTTAAAAATATTAAAGTATCGAAAATCGTAAGGCACGTTTTAGATCTCGTGCGCTTAGAACGATAATTACAGCACGCCAGCTTGTCGTTTCGTAATCTTCTCAACATATGTACGGGCGAACGATCTCGTTCACGTCGTACGCTTGAATTAATGACGTCGTTAATGCGCGATTCAACAATAATGCGCATCGATCGTCGTCGAAATGCAATTACAGAGAGTGGGTAGTCGGGGCAGGTGCCAAGTAATTGGTGTGCAAGTCTCGATGAGTGAAAAACGCAAGGGGAAGATTACATCCAGGGATTGCAACATCGGCTCAACGGAATAAATAAAAATCCTGTGATCGATACCGTGAATTGCAAACTCGAACCTGGTGTTTGATAAATAGTGATTTGATCAACTTTGCGATTGCTTCGCTGATACCTCAGTCTTATTTTATATTTTCCTTTCGGCTTTCATTCACCGCGATAACTTTCCTTTTTCTTTTAATTAGAAACACGTCTAATTTGAAGATGTATGATAGAGTTGCTCGCAAAATGTCTGTCTTATAGTAACTATGCAAGGAAAATAAATAATGAGCTAGAAAGTGTGAAAATTTATTATTTTAAAGAATGTTCGAAGAAGTTTTGAAAGTCATACTCTAAAATTGTCTAGAAATACTTATTAGTGGCGATTTAATTATAGATATATGTACAACGATGTCTTCCTTCTATTTACGGTTTGATTAAATTTCATGGTACTCGATCTCATTAAGATTTCATTAGGATTCCAGGATGAATGTATATGCAAGGTCCATATTAAGATTGGATAATATCTGGTTACCGATTTAGAATTCGAATGTTCGAGTGGGAAGAACCAATATCATTAGATTATTCGTTGTAACATTCGCTGAATACACAGGGTAATAAGAAGAAAGTGGAAATTCCACGTGGTACATGAAACCAGAGTTGGGCAAAATGTAATCTAATTACAAATTGCAAATTACGATTAAACTGTAATTGTGTAATTGATTACACATTATTCCCTGTAATCGTTCATCTAGATAGTTGACAGAACCAAATGGTCAACTACCTAAATTAACAATTACAGAAAATAATGTGTCATCGATTACATAATGACAGTTTAATCGTGATTTGTAATTTGTAATTAGATTACATTTTGCCCAACTCTGCATGAAACATATTCCCTGCCCCCGAAACAAGTTTTTTCTGAACAATAATAAAATCCATGAAGATACAGGGAACTTGCACGTCAAGTATCACTAGCAACAGAATTCAGACAAATTTTTCGAACGAACGAGGAAGAAATATCCTCATGTCTGCTCAGCATCATTTCTCAGAATTTTGAATTTATGTATGCAATACATTACTTCACAATTTAATTTACTTTTATTTGGTAAGAAATTAATTTAATTTTGGACAAACGACTAATTTATTACTTGGCCCTCCTTGGCTACGCCCACCCCCCAATGCATATCCAAATTCAGGGTTACTAACATTGAAATTCATGACCCAGGGTTCGTTTTATAAAGATTCATCGCACGAAACTTAATACCACGCAGCGTGTTCACGGTGGCGCCAGATTTGACATGGTGTGTAACCCTATCAGGTTCTTGATTTTGAGGTTGGCAGCAGGTGATGACGAAGCTGCCGGAGTGGCTTTAACTTTGAGGGCTCTGGATATCCCAATGGGTGGGTCTTTGATTACCAACGCCGTCTAGCAGATGTTTCTGTCTTTCTCTGGCCTCCTTCCTCATCTGCTGCGTCTTCCTCCAACCCCTGCACCATCTCATGGGCGTGTATATATCTACTTTGAAAGACCACATCATAGGTGGCTAGGTCTCGGGGTTCGGCTTAACCACGTGCCCGCAGCACGAGGTTATCCTAATTTCGTAGTGATTAAACGTTGCTGGCGTGCTCCGCGACCAAAGGACGCGAATTTCTCGAAAATTGAAGCTCCTTGCAAACTGGCTACCTACTATTCCCTTCGAGTTTTCGTAAATTTAGATCGCGGTCGCGCGAACTACATATAAGGATTCCTGCTGTATAATTAATGGTAATCCAGATTTCGGTATGCGATTCTCTGTATTAATACCATTGAAAATAAGAATTATTGATAAGGGGACAAATTTGGTAATCCTAATTAGAACATTGTAATCTTAATTAAGCAGAAACCTTGCGCGGGTCAGTTATTCTTAGTTCTAATCAAGGAATACGATAAGTACTATCATACGAATTCCGTGGATCTACAATTATCCCACGTAACATTTACCAAAACTTTATTAACGAGTTCGTCGAATTACTGTAAATCTCCAAAAACCCGGTTACCCAAAATTTCACATCCCCGTTTTGAAGTCCAACACTGCACATAAAAAAATACCACATCACTGACACCATTTCTCCAAATAATTATAAATTTATCACACGCTGCAGCACCACATCCCCCCGTCACGATGAATTTTCTGCGCGACGTGGTCGCTTTTAAATCGAACCGGCTAATTTTGCACGCAATCTCCCCGTGAAAAAAAGTCGGCTCGGGAATGTAGGCCAGGAATCATATGTTACTGGACTCGCAGCCATGGCAATTAGTGTTCCGTCCGCACGGAACGAAGAGACGCGAGCTTGGTCGTACGACGGCAAATCGATCTTCACTGAGGTCAGAGTTCGCCTCGATATACCCTTACGTTGAAGTCGCGCCGCCAGAGCGTGCACCTAATTAAAAGTTCGTACTACTACTCCGGAACCTGGTGGCACGGTGTTACCACTATCGGCTGCGGCATAAGAACGAGCTTCTGCGAAGAACAGTCGCCCGGTCTTGCACTTGGAATTTCCCGCGTCGCGAATAGAAAAATTCCTCCCGGAAAATTCGAACTTTCTCCCCAGCCATTGCCGCCTGATTACCTTATACATATAATTATGTATATGCCACATATATACACCCGCCGAGGAAAGGAATTTTCTTAATCAAAGTATTAACCGTTCCAAGCCCTAATCCTGGATGGATTTTAAAATAAAAACTCTACACTTTCTTCATCGACAAAAGTGCTGGCTTTTAGAAGATTATTTTAATTTAATTCCAGCTATCTCGTTATTAGTCCTCCCACACTCTTTCTGCCACTTTTTAATAATACATTTCTAAACTCAAGAATATTTTAGACTCGTATTTCTGCACTATTGATATCAAACACCTATTGAGCAATAAAATCCCTAGGGCAGCTCCAGTGGCGGATTTATCAGGGTGGCCAATGAGCAGTTGCTCCCTGGGCCCCTGCACAGAAGGCCCCTCGGGCCCCATCCTTAAAAAAAGATTATGATTATATCCAAAGCATATTTTTCTCTGTATTACTACACTGAGCCCGCTTTTAGTAAACTACAGCTTTATTTTCTCGAAAAATGGGCCTCTGCTCAGAAGGCCCCTCTAGGGCCCTGTCTTAGAAAAATGTATGATTATACCCAAAGCATATTTTTTTCTGTATTATTACACTGAGCCCGCTTTTAGTAAACTACAGCTTTATTTTCTCGAAAAATGGGCCTCTGCTCAGAAGGCCCCTCTAGGGCCCTGTCTTAGAAAAATGTATGATTATATCCAAAGCATATTTTTTTCTGTATCATTACACTGAGCCTGTTTTTAGTAAACTACAGCTTTATTTTCCTGAAAAATGGGCCTCTGCTCAGAAGGCCCCCGTAGGGCCCTGTCTTTAAAAAAATGTATGATTATATCCAAAGCATATTTTTTTCTGTATCATTACACTGAGCCCGCTTTTAGTAAACTACAGCTTTATTTTCCTGAAAAATGGGCCTCTGCTCAGAAGGCCCCCGTAGGGCCCTGTCTTTAAAAAAACGTATGATTTTATCCAAGCATTATATTTCTTTTCTATACTTTTCTGTACAGCTACCCCCTTTTAGTAAACTGCCTTTTCATTTCCCTGAAAAAAATGGGCCCCTCAGAACGTTTGCCATCTGGGCCTTTTATCTTAAATACGCCACTGAGCGGCTCATCCTTAATTATTATCTCTAACCCGTGCATAACACCTGTTTCCTATTTCCATTCACAGAAGACATGAGCACAGTTCAATAATTCACCTCCGGGACATCCTCTACAATAAGTTCAAGGTGTCAAGACTTTACGACTGAAAGTACAGTGGCACGTATCGATCGCGCGGAGGCGTGAACGAGGCGCGAACGGTTATTTAGAGCTTTCCGATTTCGATTTCACGACAGACCGGAGCGGGCCGCGGAATAATGGGAGAAACGTAACGAAGCAATTGGGCGCGAAACGTGGGAGTCGTGCTCTTTCGAAAAATTGAAGGGTAATGCTTCTGTGTGGGAACAGTGAATGCGCCCTCGCCACGCTGCTTACTCTTTTCTTCGGCGCTGTAGACTCTGAAAATCGGGTTTGCGATACAATGAGGGGCTTTTCACGGTAGCGTGCGACGTTGGCACTTGCCCACCGAACGACAAAGTTTCCCCTGAATTTCCCGCAGCGCCCCTGGCAGGGGACGAGTTTACGTGGATTTGCTCCAATCAGAGTTTGTTACGTGCACACGCGGCACATAGTTGCCAATGAAAACACGGACGACGTTGACATTTTCTGTGATATAGTTCGCGTCGATACGCTTGACGGTAGGTTTGTTTTTTTCCAACACTCTATCCGATACCAAAAGGGATGCTGCGGATGTTTGGAACGCGCCTCACACCTTCGAGAGCTGTGGTGCCGGTTTGCTTCAATGGATTTTCAAATTAACTTTATAGAACTGTGTATCTGCATAGGTACAGGCGAACATATAGTATCCGATCACTTGTTATTCTACAGGTCTACTGTCCGAATGTGTTCTAATTCGAACGCTCATCGGTCTCTAGTAGTTCGGATAGTGGAGGTTCTACTGTATTATTCAAGAGAAAAGAAAGAAGAAGACAATCGCAAAGGCGAGGTTCAGTGTAAAGATTGTTTTCCAACCTAACCTAAGCAAACCTAACCTAACCTAACCAGACCTAACCAAACCTAACCTGACTAAACCTAACCTAACCTAACCTAACCTAACCAAACCAAACCTAGCCTAACCAAACCTAACCAAATATTCTACTATTTAGAGATATGCGAGAACCCGAAAATGTCGGATCGGTTCGGGACGAGAATTTTTCTCGGAATTGGGACGGGTGCCAGAGGGTTTCGGGATTCCCGAAAGTGTCGGGATTCGTAGTATTAGGACTGACTGATGTTTGTAGGTACTTCGGAAAATCAACAATGCGTCTACACTTTTTCTAACGATGCGTTAAATGTGTGATGTCGTGTTCATTAAACGGGTCCTTGAAATTTTCGGGAACCTCGACTTTCGAGAACCCCTACACTTTCGAGAACCCCGACACTTTCGAGAGTCCCAACTCTCTTGAGAATCCCGGACATTCTTAGGAATCCTGAAATTTTCGGGAACCCGACCCGTCCCGATCTCGGGTTCCCGACATTTTCGGGTTCTCGCACACTTCTATATCCTCCTGATCGAAATATACATACCCTACATCGAAGTGGAATTTGTAAAGGAAACACAACCTGGCAAGCCTCATAGTTGCTCAGTTACACAGTTGGCAGCTGACTTTGAAGATTTCCATTAAATTTGGGGAGGAAGATTCGTGCTAGAGATAACTCTGAGATATTCGCAAGACTTGAATGGAACGGGCTGAAGTTACACCCCAATGAGCGGATTTTTCATTTTAATATAATATCCCCGCGTATGCCTACAAGCATGCGTTTGTGCAAGCCATGAACAAACTGCTTGGCGTGCGACCAGAATGTAAAACTGCAGCGAGTATATGAACCCCATGATTCCATCTTGTTGTGTACGCTGCAAATTGTGTCAAGTAATTTTGTTATAGAGATAATGTCACATAATTCCCGTAGGAGTGTACGTTAATAAACGTTTTCGCGAAGTTGATGCAATTAATTCGTTGCAGATAAGAGGAAACTTAGACCGAGCTTATCTACTTTCGAATCTTCTCTATGAAAGTGTGTAGTATAGTTGGACCAAAATCAAGCGATGCCATAACTTCTGCTCTCGCGTAATGCGAGCGTGCCTTTGTAACCGAATGCAACAGAGCGTGTGCACAGAGATTATTAGCAATGATACATGAAACAGGACGGCAGATAAACGGTGCACCGAAAGTATAATGCGAATAGACCCTCAATGGGTTTACGAGGCCAGTTGATTTTGCTCCTACTGTAGCGACGTTTATTTTTCACATTACCGTAGGAAGTGGAACAGTTTGGAACATTAAGCTCTTCACGAGGAGCATGATAATTTTCTAATTACGTTTTATAGCGCACTCGCGGATGTATCAGTAGTTATTTTATCGAAGATAGGTCTACAAAGTTTTAAAGCAATAGAAATTCAAGGAAAGCACCTGCAACCAAGAACACAATAAGGTAAACGTACCTATTATGAAACACCTTCCCAAACATGTCCCCTTCGGGAAACAGCATCACAAATAACGAAATAAGAAATAGTTATGGCATATATAAGCAACTGCCAAACATTCTATCGATATTTATACATTCTTTTCTGTACAAATTCACCAACATAAGTATTATTATACAATAATCTATTACAGAAAAATGGTTTTAATGTAATTCATTGATAAAAATAACCGTTTCATATTGTGTACCTCAATTTTTTGAATGTCCCGCTTTATGGAACGGTTCGGAAGCGTGTTCCAAGACCACGGACCCGTGTTCACATAGTTGTACCAGTTCATGAAACACACGCCTCAGCTTTGATAATTAGATATTTCCAGTGAAAAAGAGAAATAGTTCATTATTTAAACTGCCCTAGAGCGTTTATAAAATACATTATATTCACGTTTTCATCATAAATACGAGTAAGTATGCGTAATTCAAACTTTTTTAATAAATATCAAAAACTTAACCTGACGGGGCGTTTCATAATAGGGACATTGAATATGAAACACCGGGTCATGGTACGAAAACAGTGTTTCATAATACGTACAGGTCCTTCATTTAGTATTTTAGTCATATTATTTTTTATTTATAATAAATATACATTTTATGGCTCATTATATAATCACAAAACAATGGCCTATCGAATGGTATGCAAATTTTCAATGCTAACCCACTAAATTTTATAAATTAGATGACAATTGCATAACCCCATCGAAAAGCGTTTCATAATAGGTACGTTTACCTTACCACCCATGAAGAATGTGTAACAAAAAACTGCAAGATTCCTTCTATTCTCTCACATTTACACGAGAACTATGCACGGCGCTAGATGACCCCACAATAGTACATACAATACATACCGGTCGAACGAATCCCTTAAGAGTCGCCACAATGAACACATAAACTCTCCATTTAACTGTGGCGAATAGCTCTCGCGCGGCAATTTGCATTTGCACAGTAGCAAATAGAATTCAGCTTCCCCCTGATCCCAAGGCGAGAAGTTCACAAAGCCTTTTCCACCGCCGCAGTGTTGCCGGCGGCCTGGATAAATGTATCACGAAATTTTCCGACCAAATTTTCGGGCCCGAACTCAAAGACCCGAGGCAGCCCGCGCCTCTCGCGCTCGCCGATTTCGTTCGCAATCGGCAAACTTTCGCCGACCACCGGAATTAAATCACGAGTCGGTCTGCGCGGAGCGGGGAGCCCGCGCGGCTGGAAACAGAAACTCCGGAAGAAGCCGAAAGAAATAACGGGAGGCGCGGTGTAGCTTCGCCAGGGCGGTGCTACCTACGAACGATGCGAAAACATGCACACCCCTTGCCCGAGGGGGCCTCCCTTTGAATTTCAATGCCCGATCCTCGGAGAATCAGAAACGTTTCCGCGAAGACTAAGTACCACCGCCGACGTCTCATTTCCCCCCGGGACGCCTGTCCGTTTCTTGAATTCAAATCCCCCGCCTTTGCGCGGGATTCTCCGAAGATGCATGAAAATGATACTCCGGCCCCGGCGAGTTACCGCAAGGGAAAGAACTTCTCGAATTTACGGGGGCGTGATTAAAACGTCCGCGCCACGTTATGGCGCTGGATTAAGAAGGTAAATCGTTTTCTGCTTGTGAAGCTGGGCGAAGCTCTATCACCTCCTTCCCTTATTCCTTCAATTCTGTTTCTCTATCGCGTTGCTGGGGGTGGCTGCTTTGAGGGGAGCTCTATCTGTTGGTCTTTACTTCTCTACTGGCGTCTTCATTGCGCATCCCTAATGGAATTAACCTTGCAAGGGTCTCGGCTGCTTTAATTTATCCTCTGCATTTTCAGATTACTTCTTTATGCAGCAGTTAGTGCTGGGCAAACTGGCTGTAATTTTATTCATTGTGACTCTGAAATTTTCAATTATGATTGGCAAGGGAAACTCTGTAGCTTCTCCAGTGGTTGCTCGATTTTTTCTCTAAACCACCGCTTCGACGAAGTTCTACAAATGCTTCAGATCCTGTGTATAGGGTAGATGTACCATTTGTGGCCACTGTCTTATTTATTGCGATATATTAAGTATTCTTAGGTCACTTTCGTTACAATGAATAAAGCTGTCTAAGGGTGGGCTATGTTGGCACCATTTCTACAGTTCTGTTGTTCCGTTTTATTTAAGAATCATACATGAATGTGCAAATCTTTGATAACTTTCCACATCCTTGCAAACGGTGCTTAGCATACGACTGGTAAGGAAACAATTAGTTATTGTATTTAACAAGAGCATGGATGAAGTTTTATATATATTTATATTAAAAAAACAAATATTTTTGAGATTTAAAAAAGAATTTCAACGATATAACCTAAACTCTACTGGAATTAGGCACTGTACCATTTATGGCCACGTAATGGCCATAAACAGTCCTTGGTACAACCATTTTTGGTCAGTAGGCATTCTCATTAGCAACTGATCGTACAATACCTAATTATTGTAAAATTATTATACAATAGTATTGACAATGACGTTAGCGAAAAAATTCTTGTAAAGTTTAATTTAATTTTCTCTGAAAGGTAGACTCGTTACTTTTAACTGCCATAGATAATAATGGGGCGTAGAAAGAGAAATTCTACAAAAACAATTTCAACGACGAAAAGTGTTAAAATGAAGAGGACGTCAAAAACGCATTGCAAGAGAAAGCAAAACCTATCGCTACCAAAAGAATAAGTAAAAAGGATATTGGCAGTTAATAATATTTTTTTGCAGCAAGTATTGTATTATTTGTTCAGTAATGAACATTTGTAATGAATTAAATGCTACAATTCTTATACTGTGGGTCTTTCGTATTACCAATTCTATAAGTGGCCACAAATGGAAAGCCGGCTGGCCAAAAATGGTACTCTAGTGGCCACAAATGGTGGAAAACAGTCTGGCACGATAATATATTGATATTTTAAATAATTATATTTAAAACATTGTTCAACTTAGAATATTTTAATTGTCTGTATATTCTGGATTACACTTATATATTCTTTACTTTTGTATACGTATTCTTTCCTAAGTTATGTATCAGTGAATGGTACGGAAATCCTTAAAGTGGCCACAAATAGTACATCTACCCTATAACTTTGCGCAAGCAAATCTAATAGAGTCTAAGTTCGCAGATGCCTCGAGCGCCCCCAAGAGAAGTTGAAAATCAACCTAACTCAGGTGAATATCTATTCTCAGTTGAAATCAACCTAACTCGGGTGAATATCTATTCTTCCCAGCAGCATGAACCAAAAGAAGAATAACAAAGGGAACGAAGAATACGATGGCTAACAGCACTGCTTTCCTGTCCAACAACCCCGCAAATTTGATAAGTCTACCTCCGTTGCGTCATTTTTTAATGACTTCTCTAATCTTAAGAAAAAAATAAGCCAGCTGCAGCTAAGCATATATTTTTCGTTCTTCGAGGTTAGATTATACCTGAACCCCAGGTCTGACTGCTCGGAGGTCTCAACTGACTCCAAGAGCCAGCCTCTTATCGCTCCTCAACAGAAGTCCTCCCAGTGATTAATCAATAATCCGACTTCGGTAAAGACGAGAAGGAAGCTGACGATCGCGCTTAATAACCGTGCACGTGACAACACGAAATTTGCATCCGACGTGTCTCGGACATTGTGCAGCCTTTATTCGTGGAATTGTTGAGCGTTATCGCGGTCGCTTCGTTAAAGCCGTCATTGTGCCATGGCCGCCGTAGGTGGCTACATAAATCCGGGACTTATTGAGCCGCGTAGTTAAGTACGAGCGGTTAAAACAATTAGCTGCGCTGGGCGCTGCTGCAGCAGCCCCGGTGTAAACAGCCCTCAGCAGTAATTCTGTTATCGGTGCTCGGCGAGCATTCATAGGCTTAACGGGGCTTATTTCCCTCCCTCCCTCTTGTCCACTTGCTCCTCTTTCTCCCCGACTCTCAATCTCGCCCCATCTCTCTATTCACCCCCCAGCCGTTGTCACTGTCTTGTAACGTTGAACTACCAGGAGGCCTTATCATCCACGGAATGCATCAATCTGAATACGTTCGACGACGAAGTCCAATTTCCCAAATCCTGAAGTTCCCCTCGCGTTGATACCGATTCACAACTTCTTCCTGCTCTACGGACAATTTTGACGAGTACCTCGACACCGTAGCACGCTCTTCCCTCCCTGCGTCATCGCTCCTACCGTCGCACAAGTAGATAGGTGCACGTTTAGTTTGAATCGGCAACGAGATCGGTGGGCGGTTTTTTCTATTAATTAAAATACTAATTGGACGAGTATTCATCGAGTACGAAGGGTAGGAGAATCGGGGTGTAATCAGGGAGATGTTACTTCGTGCTGTTCGTCGTTTTGAGAAGTCTCAGCTTGCAATTCGATTTCCACCGGCAATTGGTGCTCCACCGAACGATCGGCTCTTTAGGAAATAAAATCGATCGGGAGAAATTACGAGAGATTTTGGCATTCGTTTCGCGTTAGTCTTTCGGAACCGGGGAGGTTATCGCTCGCGATCCAGCCGATCAGGAAGAAAGGGAGGAACGATTATGGATCGTTAAGGGCGGACGTGCTGCGGTCGGCGAGGAGCGTTATGCAATTTCACGCTCGGGCGTCTGTGTCAATGCATTGGCGCGCGTGCAAGCAGAGAAGTGTTCGATGCTGATTCCCCCGTATATGTTATCTGCCAGCTAGACACTTTAGATAACGCCTGGCAGTATGCAACTCTGATACGAGCGTGTACATTCCAAAAAGACTACCGTTCCGAATGCTACTTCAAGCTGTACACGTGTAAACATGACTCTGTCGATATTCACCAGAAGGCGAATTAAAACAGAGAATTTTGCAATTCTTGCTCGCGAAAGCCACCGAGGAAATGAAAGGGTAGACCAGGAATAAAACTTGCTAACAGAAAATGTTATAAGTCTGCGATAAAAATCCAGAAACAATTAAACGAAAAGCGCTACTGTAAAATATTTTCGCCGTTGCTTTTGTCTGCGACAATTTTCATTGCAATAATATTTTTTACAGGCAATTTCATACAATTTCAATTTTTTACCAAGAAGATCATTGTGCGAGTAATATTCGTTTCCCATGCGCGCTCGAATTGCGCTTTTCCATTTGATTCTGCGTTTATTTTAAATAATGTGGAATGGAGCGAAATAAGACAAGTACGAGCGGATATGAAGGAAGCTTCTTAGAAGGGACATCGCGAAGATATACCAGGAAAAGAAAATACCGATAACGATAGATGAGTCTGTATCATTTCCGTAGTGCTGTCCGCTACGGCGAAATCGTGTACAGGATGTCTCGTTGTATTATCTCAGAAAGGAAGGAGATTGAAAAAAGAAGAGTGATAGTGCTCCTCATAGAAAAGTTGTTGGACAGAAATAGCAGACCATTTTAACATCAAACCCATTCTTTTAAGTGAAATAAGCAGGGCCGGCGCGAGGATGGTTGGCGCCCTTATGCAAGAAAATTTTTGGCGCCCCCAAATTTTTGCACCTGTTTTCTATTTAATAAGTTTTGCCTTTACGAGGTACAATAAAAAAAAGAATTTTCTTTATATGGAAGGTGGATTCCTTTATTATTAAGTCTGCGATATAGTTTTTAGCGCCTCCTTCGGCTGGCGCCCTTATGCGGTGCATTAATTGCATAATGGGTTCCGCCGGCCCTGGAAATAAGTCTTTCATCCTATAGATCACGATCTCTTTCAAGTTGAGTTTAATAACCTAACAAGTGCATTGGTTGTCATGAAGAGTGGAGATTCAAGTTGTTCTTCCCACCTGTGAGGGATCGTTCAATCGGTTTTAAAAAATATACTCGATGTATCAACTCAACTCGACTCAATAATTTTAAGAGCCCTAACTCTTCTTCCAGCCACACATATCCAATTTTTGTTAAATTCAGTACACATTTCCAGACACAGAAATTTATAATTTACAATGAAATCAGTAAATTCAATAGAAAAAAAGGTAGCTCTGCTTGAGCAGAGTAAGCTTCTTGACAAGAAAGCTTCTTTACTTAGCTTCTTGACAAGAAAGCTTCTTTAGAATTAAAGCCTCTTGCAGAAAACCTTATTACCGCAAGAACATGGACATATCTACGATTTTACGTGGAGAATGCATGAATGTAAGTACTCGGATTCACATGTCAAATTCCGTTCGCGACTGTGGCTTTTTAAGTAAAATTCTTGAAAAGTATGCTCGGCGACAAGTGGAACATAAGCAGTGGAAGTTATGACGCGATCACCCGGTCCCTGTAAGTGATGGAGTTCGCACCAGTGTGGATAACGGCGAGTTTTTCAAAACTCCACGAAGTGTACCATTCAATATTCATGCATCGGTAAGGCAATCCCTGACTACAGGATTCCTGAGAGAATTTTCGATCCCGTGAGTGCTTCTTTCCCTCCCGCGATCCTGCTACGTGGGAGCGAAATACGTTCACGGATCATCGGTTCGATTTTTCACGGAGATATTACTCCGCGAACCCGCTTCGTTGTCGTTTCAAAACTTCTCCTACCAGGTATTCGAGGCTCGCGTTTATTGCAAGTGGTAGTATTCTCGGGGCGTACACGCGATATTGTTCGAACAGAGGGATAGAAAAATGGAGAGGAATATTTTGTTGATCAATGATCGGCAAATGTGTAAATTTAATTAGACATTTTTTAAATTAGAAATTAAATTGGAACTGATTTTAAATTAGAATCAAAATACACTCAACAGGTTTCATTTGAACCTTAAGTTTTCCACGTGTCCTCGAATTTTAGCAATAATTGCATTAGGTACTTCTTGAGAACTGCTTTTAATTAAACGAAATAATAACTTTAAAAATTTGCTATGTGTATTTTGGTGCTATGTGGAAATATTTAAATGCATGTTTAGGTTCAGTTTCAATTCAGGTTCTACTGGTTCTGCGTGGAGGGTTTTGTAAGAATTTTGTATGCGATAGTGGCAAAAGGGCGATGTTAAACAGTGGGTAGATACAAATTGAACAGTTGGTAATAACTGTTCACGAGGTTGAGAACACATAAATGGAGGGGTACAAAAAGCAAGCGCAATTTTAGAGTCGTTCGTGCGTTAAACAGGTTACGTACAGAACAATGGCGCGATACAGAGAAATTTATTCGATAGTAATACTTAAGCACTCACCCTTTTGCTGCCGACACTCTCACCACCTCCAGTGCGATTCTGCTGGATCTGAAATCCATTTCAATTGTAAAGTATCTCGGGAACAATCAAGAAATTCCGTGTTGAAAAATTCCATTGTTACTACTTGCACACTATTCTATTTTAAATCTATTTAATATCAGACCAATAACCGAAGCAGAGCACGTGCTCCTAAAACGTTTAAAATAGTTCTTTCTTTCTTTCGGGATAAGAACCCTTTGGCACATTATAATAACACGAAAAGACATGAATAGAGAGCGGACAAATAAGGTAAAATTAAAATTAAAATTAAAATTGAAATTGAAATTGAAATTGAAATTGAAATTAAAATTGAAATTGAAATTGAAATTGAAATTGAAATTGAAATTGAAATTGAAATTGAAATTGAAGTTGAAGTTGAAGTTGAAGTTGAAGTTGAAGTTGAAGTTGAAGTTGAAGTTGAAGTTGAAGTTGAAGTTGAAGTTGAAGTTGAAGTTGAAATTGAAATTGAAATTGAAATTGAAATTGAAATTGAAATTGAAATAACAAATACCAAAGAAAACCACAGAAAAAGATGTAATAAGATGAACAGATATTACAATACAGTATCAATATTGCAAAATACTCATTCGATATACAGAAAACTCTGAATTTTGGAATGATAAGGAAATAGCAGAATATTGCAACAACCGATTAACGAAAGAACATTCAAAATTTCCTATACCGTAAACTGAGGTGACTTTGCCCGCGTCGGGGTGACATTGCCTACTTTTCGGAAGAACTTCATTTTATTTTATTGTGAAGTAATCAGAACATATGGTGTTTTGTAATCGATAGTAATAATTTCTCCAAGGTCAAACGAAAAAAACAATAGAGAATTTAATCATATGGTAATTTTTCAGTCAGAGTAAAAAACTGGGCAAAGTGACCCCAGTTTACGGTACATAATTGCTGGAATCGTTAAGTACACTCGAAATTTTAGATACCTACATTTCAGTGAATTCTGTACAAATGTTTGTAGGGAATGAGCCGTTCAAGCAAGAAATGTAATTTTGCAGAGGAACGCTTTAAAAAATTACACTTCCCTGACAAGACAAACGTTACGATAACGGGATCGAAGTCGGAAACAGTTCTCCTTGCATTCGGCAAGCGAGGAAAGATCGAAACATACGGAATGGTGGTTCAGGAAGTTGCTACTTCCTTATCAATGAAATAAATCGTTCGCGTGGGAGGAAGATTTCTCCTGCCGAGTAGTTATCTTTTTTCTTCCTCTGTAGCCGCCTGTCGATACCCCCAAACGGTTCACGATTATTGGGCTTTAGTAAAGTGCCTCTCCACTTTAATTTCTTTACATAAACTTGGTCTACAGAATTTCATTAAGCGTGCATAAACGAAAAGTGAAAGCACGCGTCCACCACTTCGGTGTATTGCCAATAATAATTAATGATTTCGTGCTTACTTAATTACAGAGGGTGGCCAAATTATTATACTCGAAACATTTTCGTCAATTCTTGGGATCATTTTAAAACGGATTTAATACAGAAACCCTAACTGTTATAACCTAAATTTTAGAAGTTATGGCATAAAAATTAATATTTTTGTTTAAATGATTTTGGTTATGAATAACCATTATCGATGACGGATATCGATTTTGGTTGTGAATAATCATTATTGTCAACCAAACAAATATTTTTTGGTCACTAATAACTGTTATAGACGACGGAAATTACTTTCGGTTAGGAATAAGCATTATTGAGGACGGAAATTGTTTTCGGTTACGAATAACCATTAGCGATAACCAGAATTTTTTTTTGTTACGAATAACCATTATCGTTGACGAGAATTTTTTTTGGTTACGATGTAACTAATATATATTGCGGGAATTTGATTTTGGTTACGGCGTAACATATATATATTGCGGGAATTTTTTTTTGTTACGATATAACCAATATCTATTGCGGGAATTTTTTTTTTTTATTCAGACAGTTACTGATACTATTTTTCGGCTATTTCTCTCAATTAAAACACGATAATCTCGATAAATACGAGGAACATAGCACCCCCTTCTGCCCAGTTTTCGGCGGGAAAGCGACTAAACGCCGCCTGGCGCTCAACCTCAGAACTAGTCGCTGAAAGCCCGCTTTCATTGGTCGAGTTTGAATCGCGGTAGAAGCGGTTATATATAGCGTGCTTGTGCGATGTCAACGGTTTCGTGGCGCGGTGCAAGAAGCGTCTATCGAGAAGCGATTTCGAGCGATTATTCGTGGAAACTTGCGACAGAAATGTGTTACCCGCGTCGTTTTATTCAGTTCACGCGCCGAGTTCCAACGAATTGATAATCGCGGAGGCGTGACGGGTACGAAATCGAAGCAATCGAAGCAATCGACGAAAGACCATTGCGAACCTGTTGCGTGGCTTCATACATGACAAAACAACCTGATTTCGTTTGAGCAGCCGGCCCACGTCCATTCGAAAATGACCACGTTATCGTTGTTGGCGAGCCACGATGAAGTGGTGCGATGTACGGACGTCCTCGTGAACGGAGCCTGCGAAGAAGGTTTGCCTAGCTATCATACTTTACCCCCTGCAACGTTTCATTCATTACTGCATCTTGAGCAGCATACATAGACAAGGTGCACGTACAGGAAGTTTCCGCGCGTTTCGCGTATTTCAAGCACCCCGATTTATCTATCCCATTTCTCGTTTCGATTTGTGCTGCAAGATAATCGGAATGTATCTATAAATAATGGACGCGTAACTGGAGCATCGTTGACGAAATATCGGCGTAGCTGGAAACGAAATAGTTGTAATACCAACGAGAGATTGAGACTTGTTTCTACTTCCCTGCAGAATTCTTACAATTCGCGATTAACCAAGAGGAAATGAGGCAAAAATGGCTGGCGTCGATACAAGAATGTCAGCGCCTTCACTCTGCCTTGGAAAAGGCTCATCAAGAAGCGGCGGATTTAGACAGAAAGTTGAGTCATGCTAGGAGACTCTTGGACGAGGAGAAGCGGAAGAGACGAACCGTCGAAGAGCAGAGAAATTCATTGGTACTTATATCTTTCTGCGGAAGTAACACGTTCGTCGCCACGCTATCCATATCTGGGTGACGGCTATGTCTCCGCGGAGACCCCGTCACCCGTTTAAGGGTGACGCTCTTCATGGTTCAATTCCGTGGCTCTGGCTACATTTAAATTGCATCGCATCGCTCTTCTGGCTTATCGCGTTGTTTACACTCTGAATTCAGATTTGGGCCCCGGGAGAAACTCCAGAGATTCACAGTGGGCGACGAACGTGGTAAGTTAGGAGTGGATTTTCATTATTTGTGTTTCTGTAGGAAAGACAAATGGCATTGGCTAGAGATCTTTTATTCAACGACGGCGGGAGGAATTTAAACGATGAAACGCGGGAGAAGCTACAGTTTTTAAATAACACTACGTTGAACGGGCGCCCCAGTAACATGCATATTAAAGATTTACAGAATGACAAGTGAGTTTTGTAGACGGACGTATTTGGATTATCGTTTGGGGTGCTATTCGATATTTATTGTTTTAGATTAAACACTATAGCGGAGCTGGACTCCACTGGCTCGATATTAAGCGACCTAAGTTGCTTCTCGAAGTCGGAAGACGACTTGGATAACAGTGTGATCATTCAGCAAAGTCACAAGAAAAGAGAATGGAAGGAACACAGACCGAGCGGCGAATATTCCACTAAGAAGCGTCGCAGCGCTCTGCCAACAGTTGCGGAACTGAATTCGTCCGATAGAATAGTAGCGACGACCACTGTAGTTATGCCCAAGGAAGGCACGATCACCGCGTCCTCCGTAATCGAGGCTATACCCAGAGACGAGAACACGGACCCGCAGGGTCCTTTACACAGTACGCGTAAAAGGCGCAAGAGCGGCGATCGCAGTAAATCTAAGTTGACGCCTGTTAATACGAATGAGATACGTGTCGATGTTACTGTGAGTTATTGCACGCGTGTAATACCCAACAGTGTACTTCTTATATCATTGCAATTAACGAAATAAATATGTTACAGCCGTCTGCGCCGAGAGCAGATGTTCTTACATCAGGTTCAGATTCTGAAGGTATTTTCAAGCCTAGTCCAAATATAGGTGGATACACTTTAAATACAAAATCTGCTAGAGGTCATAATTTTGTAGCGAAGACGGTAATTAAACCAGAAGTTTGTACGCCCTGCGATAAAAGGTACAGAGATTTTCACCGACGAATAAGTAACGATAACCCTCGTAGCTAATTCAATCGCTCACCCCGAGCATCGTTTCAGAATTCGTTTTGGAAAAGTAGCTCTGAAATGCAGAGACTGCAGAGCAACTGCTCATACGGAGTGTAAAGATTTAGTACCGTTGCCGTGCGTGCCTACTGGAAACACTCCGACACTACGCGGCACATCAGTGAGTTATTAATGTCGAGCTCGTAGCACTAATTTATTATATAAAATTATCATAATGCGTTATCTCCAGGGAACCATAGCAGACTATACACCTATGATTCCACCAATGGTACCGTCATTAGTTGTTCATTGCATTAATGAAGTGGAATTACGGGGAATGAGCGAACAGGGATTGTACAGAGTGAACGGTGGTGCAACGGATGTGAAATGTCTGAAAGAGAAGTTTCTCAAGGGCAAAGGAGCTCCGAATCTTTCTGACGTTGATATACCTACAATATGCTCCACTCTTAAAGATTTCCTCAGGTGCGTTGGCCTAATACATTCTGTTGTAACGTAAGGAAGTGAAGATAAAGTGCACATGTTTGTTTCTTTAATTATCAGGTCGCTGCGCGAACCATTAATCACCGTGGGCTTATGGGCAGACTTTGTTCGTGCTACTACTATTACTGATAAGCAGGACGCAGATGCTGCTTTGTACCAAGCAATTTCAGAACTACCTCAACCTAATCGAGATACACTTGCTTTCCTGATATTACATTTGCAAAGAGTGTCGAGTAGTCCTGAATGCAAAATGCCTATAAGTAACTTGGCCAAAGTTTTCGGGCCTACGTTAGTCGGTTACAGCTGCCAAGAACCGTCGCCTACTTCCTTGCTCAGCGAGACGAAGAATCAAGTCGCGGTAAGTATCGTAATGTGAAATGATATTTTAATGTTAGGGTAGCTTTTTAGGAAATAACGCTCTGGCTTGTTACAGATAGTTGAGAATTTACTGAAAATCCCCTCGGATTATTGGGCGAACTTTGTCAATCCTGAGAACTTGAATAACATTGGTACCCATAAAACGGGGGAACTAAGGCATACACCATCCATAGAGTCTCTACTTAAACGTAGCACGTCTCGTGGCTTCTTTAATACTCCGCTTGCTTCTGGGTACGTATTTTTTGGAGCCTGTATTCATTTGCTACGTGCATCGTTGATATTTATGTGCTTCCGTTGTTTCTTCTAGTCGGACGTTTATGAGGAAGAATAAAAAATACTTCGCGACACCTCCGTCTAGAGCAGGTTTCTAAGAGAAATCGGTATGTAGCTTTTTCTTACAATAAGGTGCGAAGAGTTTTAAGTAGTTACTGATTATTTGAATATAATGACACTTTGATATTCACTGATGTGCAACATACTGTTTCTATATTCTGTTTAAAAGATTCGTGACGTTCCGACGCGAATACTCTTCTTAATGTTTGAACAAAGTACTATTAGAGTTGTAATATTAGTCTATTTGAAGTTCGAAAATTATAAATACTAATATATAATATATTAAATACTCGTTATAATTATTTTGTACATGTGAAGAGAAGTGCTAATGATAATAATCTCGATGTTATCGTCGAATTGGGTCTAAAGTATAGATAGATCAGAACACACACGTTACATGTACTGTATAATTATATGCAAATACCACGATAGCCGTTGTGGAAACACGTTCGATGACGTAAGAAACGCAGATTATTTTATTTCAATATAACTTTATTTTTCTCTCTCTTCGCGAGCGTATAAATACACGCACAAGTAACAAAAATTAGAAATTTATTTACTAGTTTCGTAAAAACAACGTGTGCCTTAAGCAAACTAAGTAAACTCGAAATGTATATTACAAACATTGCTCTTAGGTTCATTTACATATTTTCGTTTAAACGTTAGCAAGTATTTTCGATTTGTACATACGTCCTCTGTCTCGTAATAATAACTGTACCGCAAGCACATGGTACATTTAAAACGATATCTTTTTTTAACAACTCGAAAGAGGTACTTATTTAATTATGGCAAAAAATAAATTCCTTGACTGGTACAATTAAAGTGTAAGTTGATAAAACGGTGTCTACGCCATGTTTCATTTCACACTTCAGCTTGTCCGTGTACACGATTTCTCCTTGGTTTCCCAACAAGATTCCCAGAAGTGCATCAGTCTATTATCCCCGTTCGAACAGAAGTTCCTAAAATCTTGGATAAGCTTCTTTTGAAACAATTCATCGCCGGCCAAGGTGGACGACGATTTCCACTTTCGGCTGAGCATGTGATTCCATGACCAAAGAAATCCCACCTAAATTACCACGAATTATTCTTCTAACTGTCGCTTCCCGAAACTAAGCCACAAATACTCACCCTCTTGTCCGTACTGTAATCGTCTTTATTTTTACCACTAACGTGTCGCGTAATGTAAGCCTCGTGCGGGCTAGGTTGATCCGAATGAACTGGATACCCTTTCTGCCCCGTATTCCGCCTTACAACGTTAGTAGCCGTTCGTGGACGCAATTTTGTGTTCGTTGTAGAAGGAATAAGTATGAACGCATTGCCGGTCATGTGCACGTACTGATGATCATTCTCGGTACTTTCTATTAAGCACGGAACGAAGCCAAATCTTTGTACAATTGCTTCTTCGAACAGGAAAAGTCGTTGTGCGTACGTGTCTTCTCGAAACTCTGTAATCAATCGATTTCAACCTAGTTCCTCGACACTTCAATTTTATGACGTTTAAGTATTCGCTGATATAGAACCGAAGACAGACCTTCGAAAAGATTTCGTTTGTTCATCAGAAGAGATTCTATATTTAATGGTATAAAAATAGGTCCCCGTAGAGGATCACTTTTCAAGGTATACGGTAGTGCCAATGGATCGCTGGGAATAGGAACCATTTGAATTCCGCACATTTGAGCCTTCCGTTGCCATACAAATATCTTCCCGAAACAGAAACCCAACCGTGGCATTAGTATCTTATGAAACTTCGTTCAAAAGCGATATATCAAGGGAGGGCATATGTACTCACAAGATCGGCGACTATGCTGCCCGACGATGCTACCCATTGCACTATAAGTTCGTAAGAATGATCCACTTTGTATATGGATTGATACCTTAAATGACCCCATTCAATTCTGTCGCTTCTGTTATTTAAATCTATATCTAAATGAGTGTGTTTATACGGCGGAACTAGAAGAGAAACATTAGAAGATACAAATACCTTTTCGAAATTAATTAAAAGCAGTGGTAAGAAGTAGTAAGAAATGAGAGGTATAAAATATTTGCTTTGATGCAAATAAAGGAGACTTAAAATATGGTTTACATACAAGGAACAGTGAAATTTCTTTTTACCTTGCCAATCTTTATCATCTCCAGGATCCATTAAGTCTAAATCGTCCTTAAGAAATGGTGGTACGTTTGATTCGTCGACGGTATCACAATTAGGTATAGTTATTGGAGACGATATTGTCGGGCAAGTTACTGGCGAAGTAGGCTCGCACCAACCTTTCGGTGCTTTTATTTCCACCTCAACCCATTCGTTTTCGAAGCTTTGCAAATCACCCGAGGGCGAGAAATAATCTGCAGCTTGAAAATGAATATGATATAAAAAATAAATCGCATACTTTTGTGCAATATAATAACGGGCATTTTCTCGTACCTCTTTGATTCTCCTTATCCTGCACTACGTGATATAAGTAAAATCCTAGAATAAACGGTTTGGAAAAGTCTCCAGAAGCGTGGCATATTAATTTGTCTTGTATCATGCCCTGGATGAGAAATATTTCGTTAAAATATGCTCGATTATTTCCCGATGTGCTGGAAAACCATTCTTACATTCATAATGTTTATTGCTCCCTCCACTGTTACTCCTCCTTCTATATGATTATTCAGCCATTGCACCGCATCCGCGCTAACGAACGTTTGACTTGGTAGCGAGGGGTGTTGGGTGAGGAATCCAACGCCAGACTGCGGGTGTTTCATTGCTTCTAAAATTTCATTATTTGGCGCGGTACTCTTAATCTTTGTCAGCTCCATGTTCGCACTGTCGATGAAGTACAAGTTAGCGAGACGTATATGCGAATAATTCCATTGAGTTTCGCATTCGTTCTACCTGTCCTCGTTCGAATCGAAATGATCCTGCTGCTGTTCAAGAGCAAGAGGCAGCACAGCTTCACTCGCAGGTGAAATTCGGCCCCGATCCATCACTTTCGAACCTGACCTGACAAAGACAGGGAAAGCAGAATAATTACACAATGTTTCTACCGTTAAATAGATGTATGATAATAAAAAACATGGAGCGACTAAGAAATGAAGCAATGTTTGAAATTGCATTGTGAAAGGCCACAAAATCTTTTTCGCAAGAACATAATACCGATTGCATTTATCTCAAACAATAATTGGAATTGAATACATCTGCAACCGATATGTACGTACATTACGACTGTTGCATGGAAATACAAAGAGTCTAATTACTTCTGGCATTTTCTTGCAAGATAATTTGAATGATAACTTCAGCACCGAAGTGCCTAATGCGTACATACATATGTCGGCATTAGTAGCAAACATTCAAGTTTATAGTCGAATACAAAGAAATTAAAGGAGTAAACCAACCTGTTTGGCACGTGGCGAGGAGTGTCGAGGCACGTGCGGGCAGCCGCAGCGGTATTCACTACATGCCTCTCCTGTACAGAGAACCCCGTCACTCCCTCACTCACTACCAATGTTTTCTACTATACAGAGCATTCGTACGCAGCCATATATTCAATAACTTATTATACCATTGCTTTCGTATCTTTGAAACAAATAGTACAAATGCTCTGTATCTTACATTCACTACATGATGTAAAGAAAGGTAAAAGCAGCTGAAAGATATAGAATGGGAACTATGTACATACAAAGATTTTTCTTAGACATTTAGAGTCTTTTTTCTATTTCGATTACACCACCTCAGAAGGGTAACACAGTAGAGGTACCTTTATGCTCGCCACCACAGTGGAAGCATGTGTTTGTAAGCAGATTACATAATATAGGTTCCACAATATAGCATTCTTAGATTGGGTTCTTCTGGATGCAACATGACAAGTTTTGTGTAAAAGATACATATATAAATGGATCCAATTTTCACCAGATTTTGCTAAAACATGCAGGTGCACAGTATTAAAAATGATGTGCAATATCCTCGTTAAAATTGCAGTAGAATTGTTGAGAAATGTAGTGGTGTTCCTCTACCAACAAACCAATCCTCTTACCACAACCATAGAATTGGAAAGATTATGTCTGTACAGTGATTTGTGATTTAAGAGTGTACTGCGATTTGTGTACCCGTAGTCTTAAAGTTCGAGATTCTGAGCTTTTGAACAAAAGAAACTAGTAGCGAAATCGCATCTGCAAGTTCAAACGCTAAATGTGTCTTTCGCCCCTCATTCGGGGCCATTTTGGCCTCTGAGCTTTACGCGGCGTGGCGTGCTCATGTTCTTTTCCCAAGGTCCTAATGCCCTACACTGAGGGCTGAGAGACATATTTGGCGCCCTGACCTGTAATGGTATTACTTACACCACTTGGTTCTTTCTCAAGTGCATACTCGAGACCTTGAACTTTCCAACAGTGTGCAGAAATCGCGGAACGCTACTATCTACTTCGATTTCTACATCAAATTAAAAAACACGCTTGTTCGTTGAATAGAAGTTTCATTCCCGATAAACATCGCGAATCACGTCGGTGAAAATGTAAAATAATGACAAAATTGATGTGTAAAAAGGTTGGAACTCGATCAGGTTTTACCTCATTGGTGTAAGAAAGTTGGGAGTATTTTTTTTTAAATTGTTGTGTACGTAATTGAAGAGGAATCCTGCTTAGTAATTGAACATACGTAGCACAAAGCAAACGAGCAAAATGAGAAATCATCAAACATGAAGTTGCAATGGTCCGCCATTGCAAAATGGATAGGCTGCAAGCTATAACATTACATCTGCATAAAGCAACAATGCCGAAATCATCAATCTAAGCTCAAACCTTGGTCTTGGTTTCTCTGGTAGACGATTGCTTCCAAGTCGCTCCCTGAAGGGAGAGCTGCCAACTAGACTGGTCTGAAAAGCATGATGAAGAGTACGGGTAACTGTAAATGTATGAGTAAGCTCATGATCATGAAGATGTATATCTGGTTTGTTTAACTGCAATGGCATAATTGTTAAACATCATATTCAAAGAGTATTATTACACTATGAAAAAAAAGGAGATAAATTAAACGTTGACATTTTGCATTACATAGAAGCTTGCTAAATCATGTGCGCATTCAAGGCAGATATCAAGCATGGTTGCATTCAGTGTGGAATATGTCGTGTGAGCTGTCTGAACGTACTAAGTAATATATATATATATGTAAAAGAACCGATTAAATTTAATTGAACTATAGTGTAGCTAAGAAATCAAAACGAATGGTGTATATGTAGAAATAAGAAGGGTCGACGTTTCAAAGTTACTCCTGATTGCCAAGGAGGCAAGGTGTGTGTAGTTTGAAGCCTAAACTATGATAATGATTTCATTGGCACCTGGCTCAGCTAATCGAGGCTACAGGATGCGAGGATATACCTGGTTAGTGAGGACTATCAGGCTCGTGCTGTGCCTGCGTCTGGTCAAGTGAGAGGCAGGATCTCTCGGCGAAACACCACCTAGACTCGGAGGATTCTGAAACATATCATGCTAAATACCCCACCCTGTACTAACACTCCATCGATCTATTTCTGTCCACTGTTATGTGTATCTAGGTTCGTGTGATCGTGTAATTTTGGCATTGGTGACCCGCGGGCTGTAATATTGGTTCGAAGAATGTTACACTAGAGAAATTAGTTAATATATGTAATAAAATACTGCTGTCTCGAGAATGTTATAGTCATTATTACTTGAGTGCCAATGAAGCTTCTGAAGAATGTCGTGCTCTTTTCCTTTCATAATTACACAGTAGCCGACGTGTTACTATTTGTTATGTCCAACACATCTAGTGCACCATTCGGAGAAACACGCTAAATGTTACAACGATACTGCTCCAGAACTTACAAACGCACTGCGAGGGAACAAATTGCGACTTCTGATATATCAAATAAAATAATGTATATACTAAATAATAAATATGTACTCAAAACTAAGAGAGAAGCATCAAAATAAATTGCGTTATTTAGGCATTGTACATTAGGCATGCGACATTCAGTTGTAAAGTGCGGTAATATAGCAGAATATAATACAAAATAAATCATTGAACGGAACATAGTTAATATTTAGGTATAAGAAAAATAATATCAAGGCACCTTTTATAGAACGCTATACGGAATATTGTTGTGATTTCTCCTACATAAATCTATAGTTTATACCAATTATTAGTTCCTATGTATCGAACAATCCGATTATATCATAAAGTAATTGTTATTAAAAAATTACCCAATTTTTGTTGGGGTTCGGACGTCGTATTTTATTCGGCCACAGCTCGATGAATCGTAAAAACCCATCCATGAGGGAAACTTGCTCTGATGCGGTGAGGGGCGTGTAGATATCGCATCTGGATGATCCCTCTAAGAATTTTCGAGTCGCCGAATTGTGCAATGGTAGTAAGAAGACACGAAATCTCCAATATTTAAGAGCCTATAAAATTGTTAATTGAAAATTTTAAAAATAAACGAGTGTCTAATCTTCGTTTTTGGATGTATCAGTGAATCTTACTTCTACTAAGGCAAAGTCAGTGTGGCCTCTAGTGCAGATATAGTGATCTAAATAATTCCAATTGTAATTTTCTAGTTTCTCCGTGGTGAAAGATGCCCACGACACTTCGTACGTATCATGGTGTGGCGCATGGAATCGATAGAGGTAATGGATGTTAAATGGAGGGTAAGGATGCCTACAAGAAGGCAGTGAAAGTATTTCTTCATCTTCTATTGACTAATGGTACAAGTGAATTACTCACCTTGGCCGGTACCTTGTAACTGTTATACAGTTATCGAACAGCGATATTTTGTGAAAAATTCTACCAATACTTAGCAAATACTCTTCTTTAGGCTCCGATTCCGTTTGACGACCGCGCATTACGGAACTTATTGCTGGCACAGCATTACTACCAGGGGTATTGCTTTGATTTTTATTAGTTGTAGGCGCGACAATTAATTGGAAACCCTTGATAAAAAGATTCGATGAACATGAATGGTTGCACGTGTAGAAGAGTGTTTCGTAGTTGAAATGGAAATAGCTATCGGTACCTGTGCTAATCGTTGCGACACAAGTTCTTTGAATACTTCCACGGTTGTCAAAGGTTTCTTATATATCGCTCGTTGTTGGGCAAAATCTGAATTAACATCGTCTGGCAAGAGATTATAATCTGAGACAACATAATCGTTCTGCAAACTTCTTTTATCGGGGAAATAGTCCGTAGTGATTGGCAAACATGCTGGGATTGTCAACGACTTCCAATCAACACCTAAAAAGTAACATACGCGGTACACATAAAAGTTATATGCTTCCAGCTGATAAATATTACGAATAGGTAATCTATTCAATGTTGCATGTTAACTTCGTGGCTATATGAATACTATATCTAACTATTTACAGCAGTTGACAAAAAAAATACAGTTGATACATATCTGTATTCATAATATTATAAGTATGATAATATAAATGCCATCATTATGTAAAATCAAGAATGCTCATGGCTATTTAAACATGCAGTGCAAAATATATCAATTGCAATATATTTTCACGAACTTTCAACATAATGAAATACACAGTTCTATGTTATCAAGCACAACAAATCGAGTGTAACTGAGGAGAATATTATTGGATTCAGCAGATATCTATACATAGTTGGTGCAACCAAATTATTTGATAGTCTAGTGAACTACAGAAGAGATAGAATATGCTCGGGTAATGTAGAAGTGCTCTATATATTAGTAAAAAAAAAGGCTACTGGGGACTACGTACTACAAAGACTCGTCACCATTGATAAAGAAATGAAGTAATCAAGGGAGTGTGATAAAGTGAAAGAAGTATAAAGCAGAAAAGAGTATGGTTTGAAGAATTTGTGAATCAGAAATGGCAAATCATGGTGTATAATATAAACGATACGTAATTAATAACGAATGAAAACTTTGAAGAGTGCGAGATCGTGAAATAAATAGAAGTAGAAGATAACGAAAACTTTTAAGTAGGTGTATACATAATCATAATGCTAGTAAAGACTTGATAGATTATTGCCTATAGAGATTTCTGTGGAATTAGAATTATTTGTTCTTGATAGAGAACGTACATGCAAAGAGAAAATCATAAGAACTAGGAACAATGAAGAACTAAAATTACTATAAATTGCACGCCCTAGAAAATAAATCTGTACCATAACCGAATCAACCCTCAATAACGTATTGCGCTAACCTATGATTGCTGTTTAATATGACATCATAGTTGTACATCACACACGCGTCAATGCGTCCAGCGTTGCATCCCAATAAGACGTACCACAGCATGGAAATAAATTTAATAATATTATTCATATAAATGATTGACAAAATTCAAAAATAAATATGAACATGTCTAAGAATGAAAATACTTCTTATGCATGATGATTCGTATGATCGTGTGTCAAACTTTCGTTCAATCAACGCGAGAAACAACGTCTTGCCTTTAAGTATACACCAACTATTTTCATTCTTTACGAAGTTGTATCTCAAAATGTATTTAAATAATCCTTCTTAGCACTAATCAACATTAATTAAGAGCACATGTTTCTGCTCAACTGAGGAATATTACACCTACGTTTCATCAATGCTTTCACTGTTCTTCTAAAACAGCCAAGAGGCATTATACTTCGCGGATAATGCGCGAGTTACGTTACGCATTGTAATAACAGACTGCTTGATGAAAGCCTACTTTGAAATTCTTTCTTCAAACTGTAAACTCATTTTGCAATGATAGTATTGTTATTTGGATATGTTATGAAATATCGTTTGCCTGTGGTCGTATAATCTATTATCCCTGGGAAATTCTTATCAGGTGAACATATGCAAACCTGTTGTAAGCGCTGGCGTCCACTCTTGTTCACCAGTAGCACCCCATAACAGTGTCAGAGATTTATTTCCTGTAGAGGAGCCAGGATTTCCACTCTTCTCGCCGCTTGATAATGAGAGATTCGGCCTCTGTGATTTAACTTTTGTGTCTATGAAGAACGCAGTTGTAATTCCGTGCTATAATAATAGATTACTTATGTGATTTTTAAGGAATACTAACGATCTTGAAATTGATTTGAACTGGAAATCTCGTTGTGCTCCATGGGGGATCCACTTATATTTGAAGTAACGTCAGATTGTGACTCTGAACACAGCTGTGCTGGTACAGCCTGATAGTGATGTTGCTGTATGAGCACACCTGTTGGTCCTGCATCATTAACTGGGTTTAATTAAACATCCACACGATCGTTTATCATAATTAATATTTACCTTTCGGGAAAATGTGTGTCCATCTTCGTCTATTACTTGTAAGTTTAATCGTGACGTGAGATGGATCAAACGGATTAATAAGTGCTCTGCTAGGTCTAATGATATTTGTTGGTTGAGATATTGCATTTGTTGGGCTTCCAGCGCTACCAACGACTGGCCTAAACGGCGGCGATATCTCCGAATCCGTTAAATCGCTTTTCACCGACGTTCTCGATTCTACTTAGCATAAAACAATGAAAGTATTACTTCCCTAAACTATACTTATGCATACATTCCCCTGAGATAGTTCAAGTACATGCCATTAACTTCTCCATTAGATTCATTGCTAGCAACATCATCCGTTCTATGAGGTATCGAAATCGCTGCACTCCTTGTCGCAGCCACTGGCGGTAAATGTGGCTCAGGTGGTGGATGATGAATATCAGGGTCAGACATTTTTCTTTTTAAAAGTTTCAGGATATGTGCATTGTTATGTGTCTCCATGCTTGCAACACTTGTTTTCTTAGCCCTTGTTGTAACTCGTTGTAGACTACTTATATAAAATGTTAAGCTACAGTAACTGCTCTCAGACTCTCTCTTAACACATTACACATTTATATTATACCTTGAAGTATGAACCGAGGGTAACTGAAAGACTTGCGCGTCATACGCATCGTAGTCAAATAAAGTATTGTGTAAACATTCCCTTGGATCTTCCTGCAAAAGCTTATTTTTACATTGCAATTTTCCATTCTCTACTGGATGTTTTGATACCCTTTGAGGCAGTTTTATGCGAGGTATAAACGTTAAGTAAGGAATCTTTTTATTTGTCGAATAAAAACTCAGATTAATCCAGTGTGGCATGCTGTAGTCGTCTGGTGCATTTATAGATGTATCTTTATTATGAAACTAAAAACATAGAGTGGATATCAATGGTCTGATGCTAATATACTGTTACTTAGTATTGCGAAGTATAGTTAATGTACCTTTAATAAAGGAACTGCGTGTAACGGTTGTTCTCCAACACATACTAAATCACTACCAACTCCATTATCAATGATTCTTTGCTTCGTAACATTTGTTAGCTCCCTATCAACTTCAAACACCCCCACACCAGGCGTAATTACCACCGATAATTGACCAGTTCTATCAAAACTACGATCTAAGTAATGTTTCTCAAATACATTTAAAGACATGTTTAAAACTTCTAAAAAATTGCCCTGCGCGGCTGTCGAGTTCACTGCTTTCGGTATAACGATACCTGGCTTCTGATGATATTCTAATACAATCTTCTGATAATCTGTAAATAGCTTGCGCAATTGCACTAATACGTTACTCCAATCTTCAAATCTTTCGTTTTGTACTACCACCCTGTAGAAATCTTCATAAAATCTCCTCCTATAATCGTGTTGTAAACATTCGCGCATATGGTTCGGGAATTCCTCCAAACTGCTGGCATTGTAAAATGTTCTCGAGAACAGGACTATTGTCACTTCATGATTGCTACCGTTCTTCCTCCATTTTTGAAATAAATCGGCCAGAAACCCGTTAACCGCCTTCTCGAAATACAGGTCGCCGTGAATGTCGAAATCCCACATTTCTGAGCTCATCTGAATGAAAAGGTATACCATGCTCGTCGAAGAACGAAATACAACCTAAAAAGAATGCTTTTAAAAGTCAATTTTCCACGCACATTTCGTCGCGCCGCGTTTAAATTCGAACCTTTGTATCGTTATTTATAACGCCGCAAGCGACGCGGTCGCCTTGCGACCACATTTCGCATACTTGACACCTTATGCTACCTCCGCAGAACTCAATTTTCTTGTTCATATACACGCAAGTGTTCACCTGATGGAAATTCATTTAGAAACATATGAGACAACGACATTCGAAGTGTCAACGTACGTCTAGAAGTAAATAAGATGCTCTACCAAGCTATTTTTCAGACGGCACATTTCGCTACGCCCCAAATATTGATCTTTAAAAGTCAGCTCAACGGAATCTAAAGCCACGTCATCCGGGTTTACGACATTCATGTAGACATCCCCGAATGTTCTTAGTTGAAACATCGTCGCTACATTGTTCTCCACGCTGATCGTCTCGCGCCCTTGTAAGTCTTCCTTAAAGGACGTGACTTGGAGGAGCAGACGACTGAATTCGACCTCCGGATGATAAATCTCAACCACATCTCCTGTCTTTATACCTGGGTGATCTTTCGGATTGATTATTAAATCCTCCTCGCTGAAGGTCTTTTGATGTACTATCAACTTATAAAGCTTCATCTTTAGCCCATTACTCTGCTGCTAGTAAGAATTAACTGCAATATACAACAGAAGTATATTGTAGCCACTTTACCATAAACGATAGTTATCATCTGTTTTACATGTACTTAGTAATACATATGACATTAGTATAGAAGCATTGCTGTTACGATATCCGTGGCCAAGAACTTGAAATTAAGCTGCGTCGCAGAATGTTTTAAAGGTGAACGATAAAAATATTATTGCTCTGCATCAGCTTCACTACACACAGGCTTTACATGCATGATGTAAGATTGAAACAATTCACTTACTATGGATATTCACCCAGTACAAAGTATGCCTCTAAAAGATCCACGAGAAGCATTCCTTTCTAAGTAATCCATCTGTGTGTATTGTCAACAATGTATCACTAAGAAATGTCAGAGTTATGAAATGAACATGAGGCATCACTGTGCTTCATACGAATCCTAGGACCCTTCCCTCCACCCACTGAGTTCTCTGCGAATACATTCTGTCGTGCATGATATGTTTAAATTGTTCTTCATTTAGTTCACGAAGATAAGGCACGGTAGCACTATATACAGGGGGAGAGAATTAACATCAAACTTATCCAAATTCTCAGTATGCTTTATTCTGCGAGACTTTGGTGACATGCATTTGTTTCGTGGGAGAATGTAACTAGCCACCTCGTCCCTTTATACGCGATCGATACCATTTGCTTGATGCAGCAGCTGCGTAAGCTTGAACCATTCAGGTGCATATAAAAATGATAAGATCGCACGATGTTTAAACTTTCGTATAGCATTATTGTCCTCGAGTAAAGAGTAGAAGCGTGACAAATCGAAATGAAGTATCATGGACCAAAAGCAGGTCGTAGCAGCCGAACTTAAGATTACGGAAGATAAAGCTGTGTTGTTTTGATCGTGAACCGCAGATTACAGGCATCAAAGTAAACTGAAATTACGTAAATTCGTGTATCTACTACGTGTCTGAAATATGCTAGTCTCTTCGTGATACGTTTTGCCTGCATTTTGTGACATCGTGATCATAATGGCCAGATAGTCAGATAGTCAGATAATGGTGCAGGTGTAGAAAATGGCTGAATTTACGTTACAAAAAAATTACATATTATATAAATGGAATAATATTAACGTTCGTAGAAGGTACAAATATAACTCGCTCATGTCACAGGATTTATTCGAGCTGAAAATATGCAATTGAATAACGTAACAATGTTATACATCATTTTCTCAGTAATGGTTGTATCAAAATACATGTTCACTTTGTTCCTACTGGTAGTTAAACCGTCTTCCTTATCACATTATCGCAATGTCAGCTTTTTATTCAAATCTCTGTTTGTTTTTTGATAAACAGAATACACGTATTTGAAATAAGGTTCGTGTTATCATAGTTCTTACCACAATCTGGTGGAAAATAGCCGTTCACTGTGAATTCACCTTAATATAATTTACTAACAAATTAAAGACTTGAATATTATACAAACCAGAAAGTATCACAGAGAATTGAATTAAATATCTCTCGAAAATGTGAATTAAAGACAGTTGCCAGAGGATAGTGTTCAAACTATCATCTACTGCCAGTATTCCGAATGTTGTCCAATAAAATACACATCTCTCGTGAAGCGAATTTAATGTACACGAATTATAGTCAAGTTAAATTAAACTCATTTCACATAGGATTATAATTTTATATCATTTACACGCGTGAATTCCGAAAGATATTGCAGTCAGAAAATGGAATTCTCTGGCTCTAGGTAGGGTGCGTTCCACTTACGCCCAAATCGCCCGTGAGTTTCATTAGGGTAGGTTTCCTTGTACGCGAGTGGACGCATCGGCAAGAATTTCAAAGTCGATTTTCTCGAAAATGAAGCGCGATATCAAAAAATTTTACTCTTTTTTCTCGACTTACTTCCTTATTATAAGTCGAAAAGAAAGAGTAACTTTTTCTCATATCGCGCTTAATTTTCAAGAAAATCGACTTTGAAGTTCTTGACGTTGCGTCCAGTCGCGTACAGGAGAACCTAGCTTAATGAAAATCACCGGCGATTTGGGCGTAAGTGGAACGCACCCGTAGTTCTGCACAGCTGAAGGGAATTGCAGAGCTACCATTCTCACACATTCCGAACAAAAAGTTCCTAAAAATGCGGCGTCTGCTAGAGTACTGACAGTGCTTTGTTATCAAGTCGAATGCAGTTTAATCTAAGTAGTTCAAAGATTCCAAGTATTGTATCTATGGGATGAGCTCACGAACCAAGCCCTGATCAATGCGTTTAATTGATGCTCGTCTGCCAGCAACGTATTCCAGTTAAAACAGTCAGTCATGTCAGCAGGGACAGTCTATAACCTATGTGTAATGTTTTTAACATAACGTCACAGTGCAATTGTTATCTAAAAGTCGAGGAACAAACATTTGGTTAAATGATGAGAGATGCGTACCAAGGGCCTGCTACTGTTGCTTATCTGCATAGCAGGGAGCAGCATCGTTTTCATTGCTCTCAGCAATCAACGACCCTCTATTCAGACTCTGGTTACAGAGACCCACAAGCAGCTACGTAACTTCCAAGTAAATACAGTCAGGACTATTCGCTATAATCGATCGTGCCGGGACAATGGTTTACGTTCTTTGCCTCGTTACCTTTGCAGGAGAACTTAAAAGAGGTGGAGGAGAAGCGGTTGGTGACAGACTCAAAGTATCTCGCGATGCTTGGTCTCGACGGGCAAACCAGCACAACACCTTTTAGTCTTAAGTCTCAAAACGTGACTGTTGTCTCTCTTATAAGGCCAGGGAACGAGCAGCATATTTATGGCTTTGTTAGAAATGTCAGTCACCTTTTGCCAAATAATACTATTGTCGTTTATAGCGTCGGATTAAATGATGATTCTTTGCAAAATATTAGAGCAGCTTGTAATTCTACCAAGTGTAACGTGATTCAATTCGATGTGAGTCAATTTCCAGCGCACGTTGAAGACGATAGACTGCATGTTTATAGACCCTTAGTTATCCAGGTAAGTAACAAATCTGTACGTATAATACCCGTAAAGGTATGGCTATTATTGACAAAAACTGTTGAATATTCCTTTTACTTGTCACAGACAGCTTTAAATACATTAGGAAACATATTGTACATGGATTCAAATGTCCGTCTGAATTCGTCAGACATTTCAAAGTACCTTTTACCAAAATCTGGAATCTTAACTTGGCCTACAAGGCATGCCATTAGCTCCTTAACGCATCCAAAGATGTATGAATATTTTCATGTTTCTGCGGAGAGTTTTTTCTTTCTCCCTTTAATAAGAGCATCCCACTTAGTAATTAGGAATTTTAAAGAAATTAGAGAGAAAGTAATGTTGCCGTGGGTTCAATGCGCGCTAACAAGAGATTGCATTTGTCCCATCGGTATGTACGCTAAGCATAATTCTATCTGCATATTATTTAACAGAATAGCCGAGCATAAAATTGTTACGCGAGCAATTTTCCTCTGCTGTTGTAGGAGCTCAATCGGCGGGTTGCCGATTTAATAAGAAACCGCAATACCGGTACTCCGGTTGCCACGCGTACGACACCTCTGCACTGAATATCGTGCTCGGGTTGCACTTCAATTTCGACGATACGCATTACGTGCACCAAGAGCGGGACACGTACTTCAATAAGATTCAGCCGGACGAAATCACGGAGGAGTATCTTATGATTACGAGGCAGAACAACGCAACCGAGACGAATTTAAGAAACTTCATATCAACCGAACGCTAATTTCTCCAAGATCGCGATTAATTTTGGATCGAGGATTAAGTGATACGTCGATCAAGCACAAGTTAATATAAGGATACATGATAAGCTGAAAAACAAATAAAGACTTTAGCAAATAAACTATCTGTCTTTTATTAGCTACAAGACTCCGAAAGTTTGGCTTCTACCGAATTACTGTCTTTCGTCTATACTTACATTGGAAGTAGATTGGACGTTTTACGCCCGATTTCTTCACCTTCAGTAATCTTCCGGTTAGTGAACCACCAATTGGCTTAGAGCATTTAAATGCTCTAAACCAGTAGGATTCTATCATTTGGCAGTTATGTGGAACATAACTCTAACTGGAAGATTACTGAAGGTGAAGAAATCGGCCGTTAATCAACTATCCCTCTCCGCAACTTCCGATCCTTTCACTCGGATACGCGAGAAATGAATTAATATAACAAAATCAACCGCGTGCAAAATATCGAGAAGCATCGAGCGTGATCTATTTTCCATGCCGGTCGATTCGCAATAGTGCTGACGGTGAATCAACCAGGGCACTATCAAATCGCAGTCGTGTTAGCGTCACCACGAGTACCTTAATGGAGGGTGTTCCTCCCGATTGAAGGTGACGGCCCTGTCAATCTCAAAATCCGAACACGGAATTGCGCGAGGATACTCTTGCCGAAGAAGCCGATCGATAAATTTCACGTTGGAGCGCAATACCAGCTCGACGTCATTTAAAAAAGGGATTCGCCATTGTTTGTGAGCGAATAGTACAACATCGCGCGGATCATGGACGAGTATACGTTCACGAGTTCCGCCCGGAATCCTGAGGACTAATTGGAAGACGCATCACGAGCCAACGATATGTGACGTCCTCCTATAAATTCGGCATACTTTTGTGTACACGTAATCTTCATCGCGCAATTGCCGGACCAGGGTTAAGAATACTTGACGATGGTTGACAGCGACATTGACAGATGGTACGATTGGAGACAGGGGGATGATTTTAATGAGATGCGCCGCGAAAGGGGCACTGGCGCCAGGAACGATGTACGGCTGAGGGGCTCCGATCATTTCGATCGTTTAACGTCCGACGACAGCCAGAAAGGACGTTCCCTAAGGAACGGATTAACCAGTTACAGTATGACTCCTACGAGCTCTAACTCCGGGCCGGAAGTCCGATTCATTAATCCAGCTATCTACGCCGAAACCTTGAACAACGAGGACGAGGAGCACGAGGTCGAGATTCGTGTGAAGGTCAGCTCCAAGGACAACGGGCAGCAATTCGAAGGTAATCACGGTGATTTCACGGAAGTGAGCGACATAATGTCCACGTTGTCCATCAAGAACGATCTGTCTACTTCGTTCGTGAGCCACGCCGGCGACCAGGCTTCGGCCCAAGAAACGTATCGTTGCTATTCGACGAATTCTCCACCTACGCCTGCATCCCTAGAATCTGGCATTGTACGTTCTAAGTCTGTAGTGTCGTGTAGACCGTCGAATCGAGTCGAGAGACGATGTAGAATCGCCGGTAGAGCAGACGATAACGATGAGCCTTGTTCTGCTAGAAATCTCGACTCGGAAGTGCAGAGGTATTCTGTGCATTCGTAACATTATACAAATATTAAGCTCGCGATGTGCCTGTAAATAATGTGTTTGCGAATAAAGATTTTTGCCGAGACAGAGGGAAATATTTAACCCTTGTCACGTGTCGCTTAGGTACAAGTTGAACGGGCAACGAGTCGTCCAGGTATCCACGGCATCGTTAACAAGCATCAGCATTTCGGAGAACAGATCGAACGAGAGCGAACTCGCTAGGAAAATCACTTACGGCGAGTGGATGCGTAAAAAGCAGGAATCGGAACGACGAAGAAAGGAGGAGGAAGACGTGGTTGAGGGGAGGAAGCGAATGGAAGCGGAGAGGGTGGTTCGAGAGAAGGAGGTGAGGGAAACTCGGGAGCGAGAGAATTTTTTGAAGTGGACCGAAAGGAAGAAGAAGGAAGGAGAGAAGAAGAAAGCAGTGGTGGAGAAGGAGCTGGAGTTGCAGAAGCAGCTGAAAGTGGTCGAAGACAAGGCTTCCGTGGTGAAGAATTTGTATCTTCGCCAGTGGGCTCGCAAAAAGGACGAGAAAGAGAAAGGTAAAGAGAGTGGCCTTCGATTCGTGCAAGATGTGATATGTTCGATGTTCGTGTAGCTCGTCAGAGGACAGAGGAGATGAAGCAAAAGCAGCTGGACGAGGGGAAGAAGAAGAGAGTAGAGGAAAGCCTGAAAGCCTATGAAAACTGGACCAAAATGGCGAAGAACAAACCTAAGCCTGCCACGCAAGGACTTCTGCGTTAGTTTCATTATTTTCCTTATAATTTTAAGCGTCTACTGTACCGAAAGTTACTTCTGCTGTAATAAAAAAGTCACTCGGGTGTTGATGTTGACTTACCAGCTCATCAGAAAGCAAAGCCAGCGTACGTAAACCCTATGCCCTGGCAGCGAATCGTCGACGACACCGAGGGCGACGAGGAGGGCTCATCGAACGTAAGAAGAACGCAAAGCCAGGCGAAGATTAGCAGTAGGAGAAGTGCTACATCTTATCAGTGATACGATTGTTAGTTATTGGAACTCGAGGAATTTGTGGTGTGAAGAGCATTCGCGCGATTCGATTCCTTAGTCACGGAGCAAGGTAGACTCTTAGAAGAATATCATTAAACACTGTACTTTGGATTACAGAGCGCGTCGCTGCTGTCTTCGGAGGCAGAACATCCTTGCACGGGACATGTCATACAATTAGAATGATTTACACAGTCTGGCGCAGTAGATGTCCGTGCGGATAATTTTATTTCATAGCAGATATTCTTTGATACGCTTTACAACCTTCGCTTCTTTTTTTGTTACGCTCGTCCCCGTGGTCAATGAATACTCACATATCTGAAGGTATTCGCGATTAGCTTGTGAACTAGGAAAAAAAAAGAGTAGCAAGGACAGAGTGCAGATCCTCGCCTCGGTACTCGAAGGTTTATAGATAGTAAGAACGAGAAAAGAAAGAGGAACTTGCGTGGAGGTAATTAAATGGAAACGTATACGCAAAAACGAGATACTCTTATTACTTGTACTACTAACACTTGTACTGTATATTACATAATGTAGAGTCTTTACATGACCACCGTTCCCTTACACCCGGTCACGGAGCGTACTCTCTACTCGTTCATTATGTCGGACATACATTGAGAAAAGGAATGTCCCTAACGAAACAATAATCCTGACACGCAGAATAAAGTGGCACATTATTGATTTCTCCCTCTCGTCCCTACCAAATGCACACCACTCATTTTTCTCTTTCTCAACGTATGTCGCGCTCATGCATGCGAATGTTTAAACGTGTACGTGAAGAATTATCGTTGCACGGTTTAGCATCTTTCTGCTGGATCATCTACTTGACCAAACTTTCCTCCTCTTCCTGAAGCCTCTCGATGTCAGATTTGTTCATGAAGTAATAGGAAGGTTGTCGTGATTTCTGCAAGCACGGAATTCTTGTCGCCGTTCACTCCTCTTTGGTTCAGAAGCTTAGAAGAAGTCACTTACCAAATCTTTGATGGTACGCTTCGCACCCGTCTTGATGAGGATGTTGCTGAGCTCTTCGACAGATGGTAGGCCCATTGCGTAATGTAAAGCGGTCCTTTCCAACTGAAACAGAATATTACGAGTCCTTTCCACGTAGAACTTAATGGAACCTACGATACTTGAGGACGATTAAGAAATTCCGCGATCCTCACGTTGTCACCGATGCGTAAAGTCTCCGGATACGTTCTCGCGATGTACTCGGCTAGCTCTTCGTTCTCACGAAGGACAGCAATGTGAAGAGCGCATCTGCTCATCGGATTCTTCCCCATCGCTAAGAGTTTTCCTCCTCCGTTGTTCTTATTTAACAGTTCCTTCACTTTTGTAACGTTACCCGTTCTAATTTCATGATGTACTTCCTCTCGTTGTGCCTGCAAGAAAATATCACGTTTCTAGCGTTCGGGTACCATTTAATATGGTACGATACAATAGTTCATGTGACTAAGGTACTAATATCTTCGCTTTACCACGTAATTCGGGATAGATTGCAAAAATTGCACGGTTGCGTCGCGTCCTCGTTCTGCAGCAATGTCCACGATGTTCACGCCTTCGTCCTTTACGTCCAGAATGTGGTCGTAGCCCTCTAACAATAGCTCCACCAGCTTCTCGGTCTCGCCTGCACCAAAGAATGCAAATTTAGAAGATTATGACTTGGAAATTTGTGATTCTGCGTTTAATACCACTGAAGAATTCAAAGGCACAGTTAGTTCTCACCTCTGGCTGCCAAATACGCCACATAACGATCGATCTCTTCGACATTTTCTCTGATGTTTGCTAGGTCAGCGACATCCCTAGCTGTTCTGTATAACTCATCCCTGAAGCCTATATTAACTTGACTTTCTTGAAGTAAATGGAACAGGCCATCCTTTGAGTAAGAACGAACGGCCGCGAAGTGGATCACGCTTTGCCCGTGTTCGTCCTGAAAAAGTAAAAATCATCAGTTACTCGATCCCTTTTCCTCCACAAAAGCTTCCATCTCTTTTCGAATGTATGTTCCGAACATTTATTGTGAAGATAGTATAGTAACTGACGAGTGACATACCCTGTTAGTGTTGCTAAAAGCTGATTCAGGGACATCGGAATCTGGACTTTGCGGATAACCAGCATCTTCTTCTGGACTTTCATTCACAACATTTTCCGTACTTTCTTCTTCGCGATCAGGAATAATCAGCACATTTGGTTCCTGTAATATGTTCAAATTATAGTCCAGTATTCATTTATCAGAAATAACATTGTTTGTGCCATTCACCTGTTCTTGAGCGCTGCTACTTTTACTCTTATTAGCAAAATTGTATAAATAGGTCGCCAGATAGGTGACAGGGTCCTTCGGACGCGCATTGGCAACTTCCGTTAAACCTTTGAGCAGCGGGTCACCAAGGGCTGTTAAAATAGTTAACGTCGATTACACTTTATTTCAATTAAATCAGAGAAATCGATCTAAATCGTTGTAATTAATATAACTTTCGCTTACACGATGCTAAGTAGCGACCCTCTTCTTCGCGAAATATCGATATGTCAAGTTGCTGGTCATCTGAAAAGAGGATTACATATTTTCGTTTGCGTTGCATATGGTTATTCGAATCTTTTAATATCCACTTGGATTATTCAATGAAATTCTGACGAATGTTTGCAACAACCATTTTTCAAAACACAGAATGATTACGCACAAACTGCAAACGATCATGTATGAAGAAAAGGTGCACCATGAAAGCGTAGTGTGTTGCTTCACTCTGAAAAACGTGTACACAGATGCACATCGCAGGCAAAAAAGTTCAAATGGCCGATTTATACGAGACAAAATTCGAAATACAGAAGCACACGTATGTACACGTAACTGCGAAAGTGTGCCACCATAACAGTCAGTCCCAAAGAAAGTGCGGCCAATCCAAATTCGGTCATTTCGGTATTATGCGTACGATACTTTACATGTAGTAGCTACTCGGGAAAATATACTGTTCATTGTAAATTGAATACATCAAGTTGGAAAGACATGTGCTACGCCGTTTTTCATTTCTGTGAACATCGAACTCGTGCGTGACACAAAGAAGCTTTCATGTATTATTCTTAAGCTTGCTTCCAGCTAAACGAAACTACTTCCCCCGCGAACTGGTTAAGATTCGTTGCGGCAAGTGACCCCGCGATCCAGATATGTACACAGACACATTTCACGTACGTAAGCATGGTGTCGTGCGACAACATGTCAAAAGCGTCGTAACAACTGTTCGTGGACCAATAACGTTCATTTACTAACCTAATAAACAGTCCAGTGTCCCTCCAAGTAGCTAATCCAATTAATCGAGCAACGAAATTTTGCTTAAGCATCGCAATTCGGTGCACGAGAAATAGAATAACGTTCACACACATCTTTCCAACGCTCCTATGCCTCTCTATCGACATACGTGACAGTCTCTCTACGGTTTTATTCCTACGGGGATTCATTGGCAGTCGAACGTATTGGCTCAAGAATTATCACAGAAGGTTTCCACGTATAAGCGCATTAATCCAGTGTTTTAAAAAAGAAGAAGAAGAAGAAATAAAATCGATATAAACTGGGAGTAAAAGTCTCCACTGATGCGAACGATAAAAGGCAGGCTCGTAGGCGCGAAGAAGCGTCTTGTCTCAGTCAACTACAGCTTCGGTCCCATTCCGTCAATTACTTCTGAAATCGTTTCCCACTGGTGCGTTTACGAAACAGCCCCGCGATAAGATTGGCGATTTTCAGCGAGCTGTTTATCGACAGCTCCTTCTCTAACGTCAAAACATTCAGAACAGCCCTACAGAAGTCTTGAAGCGTCTGCAGCTCGGTGACGCTCAGAGACTGTTGATTGCTGATCCTGACAGTGTCTTGCCGCGCAGTTTCGCGTATGCTCAGTCCACGAACGACGCACAGATGCTTCAAGTGGTCGAACTCTTTGGACAGCTCGGGGAACCGAATTATCACGCTGAACCTAAGGGTGTTGCCGATGGCGTAAGGCCGCGCGCTCAGGAAGCCTAGCTTCTTATCCCGTCTGAACTTGAGCTTCTCATCGAGTACCAGCATAATCTTTGCCAGCCTCACGTAGGCACGGCCTATGAGACCTGGCCGGTTGTCGCTGGTTCGACAGACGATCCTTAAGTGATCCTGGACGTTCACCCAGGCAGCAAGATCCCCAGCAGACGTGACGTAGACTCCTCGCCCGTACGGCCAGTGTCTGCCATGGAGACGTTTATCATCGTTCAGTTCGAAGTCTGTGATCGGCAAGAGCAAGCCGGCGGCAGCTAATTGGGCTCTGATAGGACTGGGCTGGTCCAAGATTTCATTGAGGGTGAAGTACGTCCCGGGCTCGTCCTCGCTGCTGCCCTCGGCCATCATTCCCGAGATTTCTTGGCTCATCAACTCATTAGTGATCTCGCGTTCCACCCTCTCCAACTGGTTCACCGTCAGCGTCAACGGGAACGTGTATTTCTCGAGGTTTCTGCAACACTCGATAATGGCAGCTTGAACGTACTTCCCTTGGGGATCGAGATCGTACGCCTCGATCGCCGAGATCGTCACTTCGTCCACGGTGTCTGGGTTCTCCTCGCTTTCGTCCTCGTCGCTGTAGAAGAACCTTGGCGCTGGGTGGTCGGGGAGGTCGCCGCTGGCGGTCACGCAATGGATGTCCCTGATCAGGGGGTCGAAGAACTCCCCGAAGACGGTGTAGCTTTCGTAATCTGGCGCAACCACGGTCAGACCGTTGTCCTCCTCTGCGTTGCTGACGAACGAGTAAGCGCTGCTCGCTTTACTGTTCCCGGTCGAGTTACCGTATTTCTTTAAAGCGGGCCAGATCACGTCAAAGAGATTGTGGTCCATGCGTGTCACACGGTGCTTGATATGATCGAATATGGGCCGTTTCAGGCAACGGCTGATCAGTGTACCGGGGTTGCCAGGTGACTTCGGGGTCGCGATGTGCCTTGTGCCAGCGAGCAGTCGGAAGCACCGTTCCAAGGTGGCTAGGGTCTCTGGCTCGGTTATGTCTCGGCGGGCAGAGTACGCGTCCCCTCCAGGAACTGTTCGCATCGAGCATCGAGACCAGAAAGGGGTCCAGGATCCAGAGGAAGACGAAGAGTGGAACGTGATGAGCCGCGGACACGTTAATCAGGAAATTCGGGCAGACTCGTTAGTAGTGATTGGGGAACTGGATGATGCGAGTTGTTTCGATTCGACGATGATGGGGATGCTTGATGATGTGTGGCAAGTGCTCTCGGTAGTTTGATAGCTTTAGGGGCGGCTAAAAACTGGCGAGTCTTTTGCAACAGGAGAATACTTGAAATGATACGAAATTTTGTGATAAAACCATTAGATTTAATAGTATTTTTATGGGGGGTTGCAGTTGGGAAGTCTGTCAATGTGGCTTTCAATTTGAAGAATCCCTAGCAGCACTAAATATTGAATACATATACATCCAATATTAAAAAGACATTCAATCTCATTTTGGTATTTAAATATATAATATTTATTCTAGATGAAGAAGCAAATATTATTTTCTGAATATTTATTTTACAATTCTGGATATTTATATCACATTTCATGAATATTTACTTCACATTTCCTAAATATTTATTTTATATTCCATGAATATTTCTAAACATTTATTTCACATTTTCTGTATATATAATATCTGGATTCAACATTTTTTAATATTCGAAACAAACATTTAACCAATATATTGTGCTACTAGGGATGTTTCAAGGATTCGTATAAGATTTCATAATTTGTGACTCTGTGACGATGAGGGTAAATGTGAGACGTGTGAAAAAGCAACGTGATGATGGTACTGTAAATAAATACGGCAGTATCTTGAAATACAGCCGGAATTTCAGTTCATTTGAGAAACAAAACGTGGAGTGAGATCTTTGACAGTGCTTCGAACGATCATTGTACATTTCTGTCTGGTGTGATCGATGGTGCTATAAATGCCTCGTCTGAATGAAATACCTTTGTCGGCCAACATTTCATCGGCGAGGTTTTCGTTAGCCCCGAAACTGCGTAGCAGTGTTTTGTGTGAGAATTCGCTTTGGTCTTGCTTATAATACTCCGCCTTGTGTCCCAGCTAGGTGACAAAGTAATTGTACGAACAATATATTTAAAAAAACCATAATCAAAATTGAAGCTAACACTGTGTAGCGTGCGAACATTTTATTGCCAATGTAACTACAGGGAAAATTTTAGTCTGAAATCCTTGGACCCTCAAAAATAGTTTAACAATTTAAAAACAAAATATACAACGCTTCAATATTCCTTTAAATTCAAAAGGCATTTACTTTCCGTAGGGTGATAGATGAGTGTCTTAAGGGGTTACGCCACCCTGAGACGTTCGAAACTAGAAGAATTTTATTTGCAGCTACTATGATGTTGAAAATTATTTCTTTACTTCTTGTGTGTAGAGCATGTATTAGTGTATATATTGTATAAATACTATGCAAAAATATTTAAAAATGGCCGAGTTCTTTGCTATCCCGTGAAGCTCCTCCGCGTGAGCGGTGTACCAAATATCTCTGGAACTATTTGTCAGATTGATTTCAAACTTGGTACACATTTTCTTAATAGTATTATCTACGATGTAGCGTATCATTTTTTTGATGCGATAACCCATTCGTATATAATAAATGTTTTAAGTTTGTGTTGCCTTGTGAACAAAGAATAATTTTCTTCAGCTTGCTGTCATTTGTGCAATAAATTTCTTTCTCTCAAATCCATATGCTACATTATAGGTATTTTATTAAGGAACACTAAAATCATCATGTTTTTTATTTCGGATGAATCTGGGAGTTATAATTTGGTACACCACACACGCGTGTAACGGCGGACGAGCTTCGCGGGATAATAAATAACTCGGCCATTTTTTAATATTTTTGTACAGTATTTATACAACATATGCACTAATACATGCTCTACACATAAGAAGAAAATAAATCAGTTTCAACCTCATAGTATCAGTAAAAACAATTCGTCTAGTTTAGTGCTGTTTCGAGCGCCTCAGGGTGGCGTAACCCCTTAATATATTTTCAATTCCGATGCATTTAGTACCCGCCACCAATTAAAATCGTTAAGAATGTGCGTGTCCTTTTACAGGAAACGATTGATTACAAACAAAGTTAACTCACGTTGTCTTGAACCAGAGGATTGGCACCCAAATGAAGCAGTAGGTTGTAGTAGTGTCCGTTGTCTGCAAGGGTGGCAGCGTAATGCAAGGGTGTCCGGCCGTCTAGATCAATGGCATGCGCAGTTTCAGGAAACCTCCCTGCCAGGTATCTAAAAGGAACATAAATAATTAGCAGGATAGGTGGCAGAAATCGATGAAGCTTGATTAAAACATTACAAGGTAACTCGTTTGCCCCTCGCACTTGTAATTTCTCTGTCATGAACTTCGCGAAGGTATTTGCGCGGCGAACTTTCACGAGCTATTATTTACTTTCCCGAACTAAACAGTTCCGTGCGAAGGCCGGTATAATTATTAGAAAAAGTAAGTATCGCAATGGAAAAATGTGGTGCAAGCTACACCTCAGATATGATTGCTTAAAGTGTGGTATTTGATAAAGGACCAGAAGAGTGCGTTACACGAATACTCTCAGACAGTAAAAACAGAAACTACCTTGTCCCACTTTCAACTTGAATATTAAACAAAATTAATCGTTTCATCCATTTTACTTCTTCCAGTTCGAAGACTCTTGAGCAATTACGAAAGGGAGAAAATAACTTTCGTCAGAAATCTGTGCTTCATAATTAATACCATCGCGTGTGTTACGCCAGTGTACCTGATAATAGCAGTGTTCCCAAATACAACAGCAACGTGAAGGGGTGTCGCACCGCGGGGCGACGATTCATCCCTCGCGACAGCGAATTTGCGACGATCTAACGCGCTCTGCAGATCTCTCAGATTTCCCTCACGCGCTGCCATGTGCACGGCATGGATTTTACCCTGCAAGAATTATGCATATTCCTATTCATCGCACAATTAACGCGTAATTAGAAATAAAAGGTAAGAAAGGAACAGGCTGACGCTGGAACAAGTTTGCAGAATAGCTTATTAATTAACGAATGAATAAGCACCGTCATCTACTGAATAACGTAAATCATGTGGATCGAGCACGCTGATAGATGCCTCCTCAAGAAATAGGCCGAACAAACAAAAAAGTGTTTCGCAACACAGGCAGTGCGTAATACCATGTAGGAAGGGACGCGATCGATGAACGCCTGTAGCTCAGGATTCCCCGAGTGCCGTCCAACCAATCTTCTGCCTTCCCCGTTCAGAACCAAACCGGCCAGCTGCTCCATGTTGCCGTTCTCCAGCAGCGTCTCGATCTCCGGGTCCGCCGTCATGCTGCCCTCGTCTACTTCTGCCTCCGGAAGCTCCTCGTGCTCGCCCACGATCACCTGCTAATCATGCCTAGGTGCAAAACCATGCGCAGGGATGGACGGGCACGTGCCGGTCGATAGAGGAAATATTAATCATACGGGGCAATCTAAACGTGCAAATCGATCGTCCGCTGTCTTCGCCTCGTGTCTGCATTGCGTGACGATGCGCCTACACCTGGCTTTTTCGATCGATATAGCTATGTAGTCTGGTATCTTTCTTTTTCGAAATCGCGGTGTGTTCTAATAAACGTATTTAGCATAACGTTTCTTTCCGTCGAGTAACTGAATGTTGGCGTGAATTGTCCTTGCGCCGAAAAATGGTGGTCGTTTGAACGCTTGAAGGCTTAATTTCTTATTTCCAGGGGTGTCTCGTTTTAATGCTGTTAGGCTTGATGCTTTGCGGAATGTAAAAGGATTAATGAGTTTGATATAGGTAGTCAGTTTTGAGCTTCATACTGTTGGCGCTAAATAAAGAAACGAGTGCAGATCATGAATGCCATCGCGATCCTTCGATAATCCTTCAAGCGTTCACGGGACTGTTTCATTGAGAAGTTACAGAACAGAAGTCCTTCGTTCAGTTATTTATTTATTGGTATATTTGTGCGTGACAGAGAACATACTGTATAATATTTCGATATCGATCGTTTCTTAACTTCAATACACAGTGACGCTTATAACCATCGTACGTGTTACGGTCAACGTTAGTAGCTAACTGGCTATGTACTCCCTTAATTATTCATTCGCCGAACGAATGCCGAAGCCCAGAATTTAGCGGCTTTACATTCCTCTCCCTCCTCTTGTTAACTTATATAATATATACTTATCTCGTATCTTGCGCTTCACTGCCTATGAATCTCGCGTTTATGTCTGCGTACTAGCCGATTACGTTCCTGAAACTGGATTCGTTTAAGAGTTATGATGACTGTACCTGGTCTTCGTCGTTTCCCGGATCATCGACCCCAGAATCACCTGTGCTCGCCTCGTTTCTCTCTTCGTGCTCCGCTTTGTTTTCCACCACCTCCTCTTCCTTCTTCTCCTCGTTGTCTTCCTTCTCCTCCTTCTCCTCGTTGTCTTCCTTCTCCGCCTTCGCCTCGTCGTCTTCCTTCTCCTCCTTCTCCTTTTCCACGACGTCCTCAGCTTCCGCAGCCTCGGGGGCGTCAGCCTCCTCCTTGGCGTCCTCCGTTCCCTCTGTTTCCTCTGTCTTCTCTTCAGGTTCTGCTTCTGCCGGCTCCTCTTCGCCTTCGTGTTCGGCCTTGGGAGTTTCCTCTGCCTCTTGCATAGGTGCACCCGTCACCACGTCATCGTCCGAGGATCTTTCCTCCGAATCGTCCACTTTCGCTTCCTGCGCGGTCTCTTCCTCCTTACTCTCTCCATTTTCCGTATCTTCTGGGTGCTGTGGCTTCTCCTCCTCTGCATTCTCTGCAGTTTCTGCATCCTCTGCATTCTCCGCTTTTTCTGCGTTCCCTGCATCTTCCTGGTGTTCCTTTTCTTCGTCATCTTCGACGTTCTTTATCTATTTTGTTAAATGATCCATTAATCTCGGTAATCTTAAAATTTGTTCTCTATTTTCTCTCAAATATCGAAGCACGAAATTTGTAGGAAATGGGGCAAACTTTAGCTCCAGTCGTAAGTAAGGTGTGCCTAAATGGACTTTTCTCAAATGAAACTCTGTATCTACCTTTTAATGAACTAGGGGTTATCGTGTTCGAGACTTAGACTTAGAGTATTAGCTTAGTATTATGTTACAAGGAATTCAAGTGTTCACTGTGGTACCTGCTCCATAGACCTGCTGAAGCTTTTCGATGCAGATTCAGCGCTGCCAAACGCACTGTCGATATCTGCACTGTGGACTTTCTTCATCCCTCTTGAAATTGATTCTTCTGCCTCCAAAATCCTCCAGTCCCAGTGCTTGGGGTACGATGGTCCAGAGACTCGAGGTGCTTCTGGTACCACGGTTAACAGCGATTGATCTATGTCCGATGGCCGGTTCTTATAGAAAGCTGCTGCTTTTTGTTTCTGACGAAGAAAAGATTACACAAATGAATGCAAGTGTTCCGTTTAATTCGAAGCTTAAGATATTCCGTTGCAAGGCGTCATTTAGTCGATTAATGCGAGGTACATCGAGGAATAGAAACATCTCTTCCTTACATGCATGATTTTTGCCATTTCGAGTATTTCATTTCCATTTCAACCGATACAGTGTCTTATTGCCATTAATTTCTATAATTATTTATTCACCATACTGAAAACTTACGTTGTCCAGCTTGCTCTCGTCAGCTCCATGCTCCGTTAACAAATCATACAGCGTTCCACCATCTTTCACTGCAGCTGCATAATGCAAGGGCGTTTTTCCATCGTTGTCCTGCGCTTCCACAACTGTTGGGTATCTCGCCAAGATTTCTCTCGCGATTTCCGTGTACCCCAATCCAGCAGCCTGACATTTATTCGAAAGTTCACCATTTAAACGACACTTATCAGGATACTAAAATACCCAGGAACAGAAAATTACCGTTTGTGTATAGTTTACCTTGTGCAGGACGTTTAAGCCATTGCTATCTTTGCTGCAGAGGACGACTGGCGATGTAGAATCAATTTTCTTTTTAAGCTTCTCTAAATCGTTGCGCACTGTCGCTGCGTGGACGTCTTTGACGGTGCCCTTTCACAAAAGCACAGAAATTTAGTTTCGTTACTATCAACAATTTTGGAAAATAAAGACACATTTGTAGTGGTAGATCTTTAGAAATTATTTTTATCACTGAATCAACATCAGAGGAAAATCGAGTGGATTTTCGATGTATCGTTGAGAAAAACAGCTTAAAATTTTGGTAATGTCACGAACCATTATGTGGGGAATGGCTTCCAAAAATCTTTTCACGCGTGGATTGTTGCTGGTCTCCGTACGCAATTTGTTTCCATGTCCTTCCCATAAAACCTGTTGCAATTTCCTGATGTCCCGGTTGTGGATCCATATTCTTATGTTGGAAGGTTTGAAGTCCCAGCCTAGGAAGGGAACATTTTCTTCAACGGTTATAGCAATTATTCAGAGGTTTCGAATAATGTCTGCCAAGGACAGTCGTTTATCCCCTTATTCGCCTCATTCTTTAAATTGATGTTTTGATTGATAATTAATAATAGTGCTGGAACATAATTTCTTAGACGTGTTTGGTTTTTCTCGATTAGAATACCAGGCTTCGAAAAATGTAGGAAGAAGTATGACGTAAGTACGTTTAGGTACTTGGACATAGGTTGGAGGTTTGAATTAATCAGAGGCTTGTACGACTTGTTTTTTATAATAAGTATCGTAATGACGTGGTCTTCTTGCCTTGACGTATAACTGGTTTGTTAAGAATTCACGAGCAACAAGATTTATAACAGAGCGTTGCGTGTTTGAACAGTGTAATAAATATTTTAAACACTTGGGGGAATCCTTTTACCACGGATGATCGATTTTGTGTTCGACACTGGCGCTATTCTGGAGACGGGTGGAATAAAATCCTATCGAACCAAACAGTATCTTTAACCCATAAATTAAACAGAATGACTGAGTATTAAAATTCTCAAGTGTGGTTTAATGAAACCGCTGTCGTCCAATTAAGTAATTATCTTACAGCAAACATCTACGATTACCAATGAATCATCGATTTTTACATAACGTAACGAACCGCGACTAAGGTGATTAAACGATCTAATCCATTCTATATAATCCATTCACATTTACACAAATTACGAATCGATGATAGTATTCAACAGATGTTGAAATGACAGCAGTGTTCGAAGAACAGTGAAGAAGAAACAAGATGTATAGAATATTTTGCATCTGAATATACCTGGTTAGGAGGCCGAAAAGAGGCGGATTTTTTTTTAAAAAGCAGAAGCACATAGTTTTACAGACCTTTTTGCTCTTAAAAGAGCAACATTTAAAAACATTTGGTAATTTTTTTATAGAATAATATTTACGTTTATAATAAAAATACAACGACATCCAAGAAGCCATTTTTAAACTGTGAGCTTCATGGTTAAAGTAAAAATGGCTTCACGGTTATCACTAATGGCCGTTTTTCGTTGATAAAATCGAAACTATACAATGAAAAAAATACCTCCGTCATTCAGTAGATTTTTATATAAAAAATAAGCCCACAAAATTTCAGAAGGATCGGTGCAATAGTTTCGAGATATCTTGCTCACCCTTTTTAAAAAGACTTCTTGGATGTCGTTCTATTTTTATTAAAAACGTAAATATTTTTCCACAAAAAAATTACTAAATGTTCTTTAAACCTTGCTCTTTTAAGTGCAAAAAGTTCTGTAAAAATATATGCTTCCGCTTTTTCAAAAAAAATTCAGAAACCTTCGCCTCATTTCGGTCTCCTAACTAGGTATAACCCGTTAACTCTCACGTGGGAACGTGGCTTAACACACATCTTACCTGTGCTCTGCCTTCAAAGAGCAACCTTTCTTACACAGTTAGAAAAGCGCAGTGAATTTGCAGCACGTGGAAACGTGGCATAATGTTCTCGTTCGACACAGATTGCGTGCTCCACGATGCATCAATAAATTTTTCAGAAGTCAGCCGAGTGCACGGACCCCGTCACGCCGCTGACACGTTTCGAGCCACCGTTTACATCGTACGTACCCTATTGCTTTCTTAGTAAATAGATCAATCAATGTAGTAGGCGGGAATTCCGGTGTACATTTCCAGCGTAGCACACTGGCTTCGTATGCGACGTAAAATACCGACTGCTTATAACAATTTAATGCGACTTCGAGGTCTGTCAATTTCATGGAACTTCCAATGTCAGTTCGAACAACTCGATGGCCATTCTCTCGGCTCAATGTAAATGGCAGCGTTAAACTTATTCTTTCCCAGTCAACTATTACTTTAGCTCCACTGCATAAAGCAATGGTATCATAAAAGTTGTGGATCATTTGAAAGGGGCTCAATTCTTTTTCACAGACTTATCACTGATTTTAGTATTACGAGGCCCTAGCAACTCATTCCCACTAAATTGAAAATAATCGTTATTTGATTATGTGATAATAGTGAAGAGAAACATCCAATCTTTTCTGGGGAATTGCACGGTTCTGTTTCAAGCGAAAATCAATTATAAAGGTGTCCATTTCTGACTATACCTATTATAAACCTAGTATATCTTGAGGAATAATCATCTGGTTTCGATTAAATTCGAACATCCCTGTATCGTTACAACGTCGACACAGTTTCTCGGCACCACAGTTTTAAAGAGTTTCTAAATAATTCGCTGCTCGATCACCCAAGGCATGTCATCTTATCGATCGCCAGCAGTTTTCCGCGCCTTACAAATTTAAGTTCTATCGATTCCCCGTGGTCATTAGGGGTGGATTCCGTAGTAGGGTATAAGTCAAGGAGTCTATATCCGACTAAGGTGGAGGATTAACGAAACGAAGCCTACCGCAAGGTTGTCTAGAATTCATTTAGTAAGTTGTTTTTAACCAAGCTGTCTGCCCACTGAGTACTTCTACGACGAACAGACACATTAATTGAAACCAACGATAACTTCCATTGCCACCCATGTACCTTCAGTTGCATTTAACTGTCATAGCCTCGAGTGCACTTAATTTACTCGTCTCTCCTTAACATTCGCATACCGTGGTCCCCGAATTTCCTTGTATGAAAACATGTTGTTTGTCAAATTAATATACACTTTTGTGAATAATTTTAGATGCATTTAAAATAAGCGGAACTTTAGCGTTAATAAGGTGGAACTTTAGTGTTTGTCTTTGAACCTTTGCTGGGAAATACAAGGTGCATTTTTGGAGAAGCATCGCACTTAAAACAAATATCAAGCAAACAGAAAATTGCTTTTAAATGTGTGCCCGAATCAGCTTTCGGATGAATTCGTTTAAGCGTTTGAATCAGAACGGTGCACGTGCTCGATCAAAACCACTCACTTTCCTTTCCGCTGCTCATCTTCCGGCGGGACATGCTCTCCACTTCCGGTAACTCGATTTCCGAGCTGTGTTCCAAGTAGTACGCCGCCGGGTTGCCCCTTTTGTCGCAGATGCTCGCGTCGCAGTCGCCTTCTACGAGGACATCCCAAATCGCCTCGAAATCCTTGCAAGCTGCACAATAATGCAATGCTGTTCTACCTTCCTAAACATCAAAAACACATTATTAAACCCATTACATCCAGTGACGCACAAGCATACAAACTCAGAGTAACCAGAAACTAACTCCTCATCCGTTGGATTCAAAATTCTCATTTTAATTCACAAAAAAAAATCCAAAATCATCACGAAAGCCATAAAAAAGTTCGAACTTTAATATTTCATACCACCTCACAATCAACCAGCAACAATTGATTTCAAACAACGATTCATCCCACGTATTTATTATTTAAAATAAAAGAGTGACTAAAGGAGCCAGCATGGACAATGTCTGCGGGAAGAAACTATCACTTGCCGCAAACTTATCGAGTCATCCTCGGCGAGACGTCACCGCGCGGTGTTCGGCGGGGAAAAAAGGGGTTGGAAATTGCGATAGTCGAGGAAGGAATGGTCGCGGAGGAGCAGCGTTGCGAGCACGATGTCGACGACAGTTAAACGGCGAATGTATGGGGCTCGAATTGAGATCGAGGGCGGGAAAGGGGTGAAAGGCTGCCGTTTGGCGTGCCGGAGGCACTGCGTGCGCGCCTGGACACGAAGCTAGATGACTGCAGGGGAGAACAGGTGGTTTACACTTTGTTATTAGCGGCGTCACGCGATGCGAGAAAGGCGACCGTCGTTACAAAAAATGGCCTCTCGATTATTCAGCAGCCGGATATCTCGCGAGAAGCGCAAACGCCCCTGTCACGACACGATCGTGACGTGCCCCAGCTATCTAGGGAACCGGGGTGGGCCGGGCTCGTTTGCTAATTGATCGCGATATTCTTCGTGCTATCGGTCGAGATCGACACTGGGCGTGTGGAGAAAGATTGGGTGGCTTTAAGAGTTCTTCGGGGTGAATTAAAATAAATTGCACATCACGGGGCGATTCGCTTTAGAATACAGCGTGATTCTTTTAGCTTCGTTGCTTTCATGAGGCCAGATTCAAAAGATTTTCATCTGCTTGTTGAATTTGAAATTGACATTCTTTGCTCGTACGATTTATTAGCTCTGTCACTCGTTTGTTGAATGTAGGATATGAGATGTTAAAGTTCTTGAGACAGAGAGCAACTTAAGTCAGCGTAAGTCAGTAATTTTCTGATGATTTTAAGCAGTGCAGTTTTCAAAATTTAAAATTCTGTATGAAAAGTGGGCTGTGCTTAAGTTCGGACATAGTAATCGGCTCGTGAAAGATAGAAGGGTATGAGAAGCTGAGATGAAACACAGTGATTCTAGAACCGAGTGATCAGTGATAAATACGAAGTGGAAGAAGATAATAAAAAAGAGACGAAAATGAATCTGTAAATTGTGTATTAGGGGAGATGAAGTAACGAGAATCACCCTGTCCTTTTGCTGCACAGTGATAGGGTAATTCTGCACGAGCCATTCGACGATGTCCGGATGATCGTAGTAGACCGCTTTGTGGAGCAAAGGAATGCCAGCTGGATCTTTCGCGATGGCCAGCTTCTTTTTAGCCCCTTCTGTTACTAATTTCTGCACCTCTGGCAGGGAACCACGGGAAACAGCGTCGTGCACGTACGAGATTTTTGTCTGAAAGAAAGGTGACTATTTCTTGAAAGGATCTAGAATACCCTGCCTTCGCGAATCGTGTTATCAATGATATACCAACCAAGTAATTTGGGAGTCCCTTCAGGAAGACTCGAGTCCTAAGATCAGGCGAGTGTTCGCCTAACAGACGAGCTCCACGTCCTTCTAAAACGACATGCTCTAGTTTTTCCAGCTCACCCCGTAGCAGCCAAGACTTCAGCGTTGTCGGATTCATCTGCGTCTGTAAAACGATTGCAGTAATCATTCTGGGAGCATTTGTAGAATTTAATATATTGTTTGAATGATTTAATTATTGTTAATTTATATGAATTCAAGGCTTCGGAGGTGGGTACAGTGAAGTGACAGAGTGGTGGTGATCTTTTTTAAATTAAGTTAGTTAGGAAATATTTTAGGTGTATTGGGCGGATGATGGGTGAAGGCAGGCCCGCCTCGAATCTTTTTGGGGTCCCAGCGAAGTTGTAAATTTACGCCCTTTATTTATAATATACTAGCAAACTACCCCCGCGCTTCGATTCGGGCCTAAGAGATATTATGGGCTCCACGAAAACTCATTTCACTGCTTTTCACCACCTTCCCATCCTCCGTTTGTGTGGGAAACCTTTGCAAGTAAAAATCAAGTTGATATCTAATTGGGTCTAAGAAATAATAAGGAGTCCGAGAAAACATATTTCACCCATTTTTACCCCGGGCTGGAATTTAAAAAAAAACCTTCTTATCGAGCACCTACGTCCCAAAAGGAATATACCCTCCTAATTTCATGTTTCTAGGGTCAGCAATTTGGGCTGGACGATGATGAATTAGTAACACAACAATTATATACGTATAGATTTATTTCAGCTTTTTGATGACCTTACTCTGAATTTTTATTCGTAACTTAAAACATTTATTGTACCACTTGTAATATTTCATTTAAAACTTTATTTTAAAAAATATCGATAATAAAAATACCATTTTGTGCCCCTTGTCAATTTGTAGCTTAAAACATTTATAGTATAATTTGTAATATTTCATTTAAAACTTTATTTTAAAAAATTTCGATAACAAAAAGACCATTTTGTGCCTTTTGTCAACTTAAATCCTAGGCAGCTGACTAAATTTGTCTATAGGGATGAGCCGGGCGTGAGTAAAGGTAAGACATGACACGGAAAGAATGGAAATAATATATCTCATTTAAGGGGACTAGGCAGTCGAAAAAACGTTTTTTTTTTTTATTGCATTTTCCGAAAGTACTATCTTTTCTGAATAAAATGCCGCCTGGTTTCTAGTAAAGTTCGAAAAATTGTAGATTTGGCAGCTAAAAACGTCAAGCGGCAACCTATAGCGTCGCCTTTGCCCAGAAACTTTAAATGCGTTTTCCTCGAAATCTTTTTTTCTCTTGCTTTTTTCCTGATTGTGAACGAATGGAGGTTCAGATCAACTTGAAAAAAATTACAGGATGTGTAAACCATGTGCCATTTCCGGTCAAACCTCTGATATGGTCCGTAAAAATTCGACATTTTCATCAAAAAATTAAAAAGTCACCGGATGTTAGTAGCGCACAAACAAGAACGAATTTTTCTCGAAAATATCGCCGTTTTTCAGCCACCAATCGCACAATATTGATTTAATGTTTGTTTTTATAGGTTTGACCGGAAACTATGAATCCAACAAATAAGAATCCCACCTTTAAAATCGGATTGTGTCACATTTTAAGACCGATATTAAGGCAAAACGACGGAACAACGTTAAAATGTTTACCCGTCTGCAGCGCCATTTTTAAAACACATATATATTTCTTACCATTTATTTTTCAATCCGCATGGTAGTAATAAACATTGGGTAAAAGGATACATCTGGATGCGCTTTCATTTTTTCACAAATAAATAAAGGACACAGTCTCTTTTTCACGAAAAACGACTGCCTAGTCCCCTTAAGGGGATATTTCTTAATTTAACGTTCTCTGACAAACAGAGGCAAATCACGATTCTCGAAACCCCTGCTATTGATTTTCCATCAAGCTTACAGGATCGAGACCGCGTGTGTACACAGTTTCTGGTTTCACGTTCGTATCGACGCGCAGATTATTCCATACGATGCAATCTCCAAAGCTGAAAGGTCTGAAATTGTTTCGCCGGTTTCTAAACAGCTTTCGAAATGAACTTGCCCAACCCCTTCCGGTAGAGTAGAATTACTAAAACGAAATTGATATAAAATTGCTAGGGAATAGTCACGCTAACACCGGCGAAGAATAAAACACTTTCCAACCACAGTCAACCCTGAAGCCAGATACTATCTAAATTATTCTATTTCTCAACCAAGTCCCTTGTCGTCCTAATAACTGGGACCCAATAATCCAAGTGACGCGGTAGAATTGGGAAGTTCAGTTAAATCGACTTTCCTCTTCCTTGTACTCGGTTCCTGAAGCGTAGCTTTCGCAAGATAAAGTAACCTGTCATCGCTCTCCTAAAGAGGTCAGGGAACTAAAAAAAATTGTTAATTGTCGGACGAGTGACAAATCCACGCAATTTCACGCTGGCCTCGCTTTTCCTCTTGCGGAAACGACTGGTGAATCCCCTGGTTTGTGGGTCGCGTGTGAAGCCAAATGGAAGGCAAACAGCGTCATGGACATGTGCGACGTTATCGTCGGCGAATCGTGTGTTATTTGCGTTGTAAAATTTCGTATGAGGAAACGCGCTGAACCAATCGAAAATTTCGCTTAATCGCTCCGTCCCAATTAGAGTAGCCTACTTGGGTAGAGTTGTAGATGATTTATCTGATACCGGGTAGTACTTTTTCGGTGTTACATAATGGACTTTAAATGTATACCGATTTGCAGGCCACGTGGAGGTAAACGGAACAATTTTTTTCTGACGATAAACCATCGAGGAAACTACTTACATTCGCGATACCTTGTTCGTGCAACGTGACTAATCGCCGATCAAATTGCAACCATATTATTAGAAGTATTGTTAGATCGTGTGAAAGGAAGTATCAGCTACTGAAATTACTTAAACAAATGTCTGCATTGAATAGTTTCTGAAGCTTGCGTCAATGGGGACAGCAACAAACATAAATATAAATATTTATCTTAATTACTTTGTGTCTCCAATATATTCGCACGTTAAAATCAACAAAACTGTGACACTATAATTCTTTGAAGAAGATTTAACTTCATATTGGCGTATAGTGACGCGTGAAAGTATTGAAATACTTACAGGAAAATATTAAAATGAGCTTGTTACACCGACAATTTCAACACACTGCTGTGGCGATAAGACACAGCTATTACAGTGGTATCGTAAAAATTGCATGGAAAACTAACAATGAATTCAGCATGAAAGAATGATTATTACAAGCCCGAGTCGCGAAATCTAAAAGCAACCAAACAGTTTAGATATTCACCAGATACTAACGCTTAATTGGACTACCATTTGTATTAATTATATTAATAAACAATTTCCCACAATTTTTCTGCTAATCTGTCTAAATTTAAACTACTCTTCCAATATCTTCGATACAGAATATTTTCCCAATGACCTAATACAATCATACATCGATTCCTAACGTAGCAAACAGTTCAGAAGAAAACAACCAAGAATTAACTGAATGCATATCGAGTGCACGGATTGCAGCGACAGCCAGTGCATCGCCAACAAACAAAAGTGCATAGAAAACCACGAAAGAAGCGTGTGCATTGTGGTCTGTCGAGCGGTGATCTTATCCAGCTGATCACCCGCTCGAATCGTTTCCGAAAAGCGAAATTACCTGATCAACTTTGGGTCAGGGAACTGTTATCATAACGGAGTCATGGTCCCACGGCACTGTGCAATGGAAAAGCGCATCGCTATGCCGCGTACAATGTATAAATCGCGATAGTCCGGCGGAGAAGCGTCGGTGGCGGACACGAGGAAGCGTCGCGCGTCGAATGAAGTCGATGCCGAGCGTCGCGACGCCACCTGTGAACTCGTTCCATAGATTTTGCCGGGTCGTCGAGACTGGACATTCGGTCAGCGCGGAAAAGAACGAGGAAGTAACCATGGAAAGGCGGTCTTCCTACGTGTTCACGCAAATAAATGGGATCGATCGTGAATCCACAGTATGTCTGACCTGGATAATTCCGTGGACTCGATCAAGGTACTCGAGCAGTCGAAACTGGCGAGTAATTTAAAGTTTGAATCAAGGGAGAAATTTACTGAGTGTCAAGGTTAGGGTATGTTGTAAGAACTTGGAGGAAACGGAATTTTAATCGAATTTCTCATGAATTAATTCCGACCAGAGTTGGGCTTTAATTAAATAAAAAATTATTTGAATTATTATTGGCGCCTCGAATGCGAGTCAGAAAATTATTCGACGTCGAATAAAGTTAAAGTTGAACAACTTATTCGACGCTCAAGTTGAAACGCTCGACGAATAAAAAAGTTAACTTTATTCGTAGAATCGGGTTGACTTTATTCGACACGTGACGAATACTTTTTAAGTTTTATCCGTTATTCAAAATTTTATTTAAATACAAATTTTGCCCACCTCTGATTTGAACTACTCGAATTTTACTCGTGCCCTCTAATTTCTGAATAAATTCGAATGACGTTATACCTATGTTCTTCTGTTTTCACTGTGATGCAAGTAAAATGGTAATTTTTAATATCACTTGGGAAATTCAGATGCAGATAAGATAGTGCTGTGTTTGAATCCTAATGGATCAGGTGTGATAATAAAATGAAGAAAGATAAATAATAATGCATCTCGTTTGTTTGTACCATTTGAAAAACACACTTCGCTCAAACGCGGATTATCCAAGAAACAATTGAGTTCAAAAACTAAATGTGAACATACTGGGCGATAAGGTAGGTCGAGTTCCTTAAGAGGAATCACAGCGAGTGTGAAAACATCGCGAATCCTTGAGCTCCCGTCACTTCGGCTGAAAAACGTGCACGAGGCTAACGGCGCGTGCCTTCTATCGGTGAACCCCCTCGAATCAAACTATTTCCAAGCATCGAGAAATTGTAAATTAGATGGTAATTCTCTTAATGGAAGTTGCGGAAATGCTTGCGCAACGACAGTTCGTGAAAGTCGCCCGATAAAGCTGTTTCGTCAAAGGAAATGCAACGGTTCGAGGAACAGTTGCACCGAGGAATTATCGTTCCTCACTTATTTAGAACGGCGTTAGGGTCACGATTGTTATTGTAAAATACAATGAACTGTTTCACAATTGAGCTTCGTTAGGTGTAACAATTAAACAGACATCATAACTGTTATAAGACAAATTTTAAAAGTCATGGTATAAGAGTTAATACGTTTAATTAAATGATTTTGGTTACGAATAACCATTATAAATGAATAAAATTTTTTGATCACACGTAATCATTATCGATGACCCGAATTTTATTTTGGTTACCGCTAACCAATATCGACGGCAGAAATTATTTTCTGATTACTATTTACTCATAACATGAACACAAATTAATTGTAATTAATTGTTATATATTTTATTAAGCAAAAAGACGATATGAAAATATATGAAACAAAGAATAGAATAAAAGATATTGTAGTACAATTTACCGTTTTTGCATAATGAAATATATAAGTTTTATAATTAATTTTTTCTCATGTTGTCAATGAATACTAATTATCAGCAATGTTAATAATAATTGACAATGAGTGAATGTTACCAGAAAAAAAATTTCCGTCGATATTGGTCAGCGGTGACTAAACAATTTTTTCACCGTCGATAATTTGATTATCAATGACCAAAATAAAACTCGGGTCACTGAAAATGATTACTGGTAACCCAAAAATCTGGTCATTTGTATTGGTTACTAGTAACTAAAATTAATTTTCCGTCATCGATAATAATGGTTACTGGTGGCTAAAAAAATTGAATTATTCATAATGGTTATAGTTGTAATCAGAAGAATTAAAAATGAATATTTTTTAATCATTTCATTCTTTGAGCAATTTCTTTGAGATTTAATGATAACTGGCTTCTATTGAAATAAAAATTAATTTTTATTTAATGACAGTTTTCCAAATATTTTTAAAATAACTGTTATTTTCGATCTCTGCAATTAAATGAAGAGAAAATTGCGAACGGTGCACAAATCTACTTATAAATTCGATTTATAATGAAGACAATTGTTATTAATATTAACAACCAAGACACTGAAAATATTTCGAGCGGGTGTTTGATGTATCGTCAGACATTTTCAAGCACTATTTTTCTAAAGGCGAATGAGCTAAGTGAAATACAATTACATGACGAAGTAAGTTTTCTGAACTCTTTATCATTGAACTCGAAATGGGATTTAACATTTTCGGGTTACCTTTTGTATCGATTTTTTGTGATTGCTCGTTTCCTTGCGGTGTCCCCATTAGAACAGAAGGAAGGAATAAAGGAGGTACCGTCAGAAGAAAGAAATCGAGTTCGTATTAGAAGCTAAATAGTTAAGAGATCTCCTTCATATTTAAATATATACCTCGCATTGCCTTTATAAATATTAAGTGCACAGGTTTATCGAGTGGGTCTCCCTCTGTCCCTGATACAGAGAATCCAAGGAACGAGCAGCATGTATCAATCTTTTATTCATCGTTAAGCGTCCCCATTAGCCCTGGATAGGCTTGGACCTAACGATTATCGACGTTTATTTTCGGTTCGAAATGTTTTCGCTGATACTTCTTTTACGTATTTAACAACCAGCCAGTCCGCTGGAATCGATACTCTTTGGAGCAATGACACATCGATGATATACGTGATGTTGCTCCGATCGATCGTCTCTCGATCACGAAATACGCAATTATTATTATTATTAATATTAATAAATCAACAGATAAAAACTTTTAGTACACAGACTACACTGTAGTTACATTAAATAGCACACTACGGAGCAAATATAATAGTACTATTTACGATGGTGGTTGCGTAATTGTTTATAGAAAGAATTTTGAAATGAATTAACAAATCCCCTGAGAGGTTCACTATTTCCAAGCTGCCTAATCGCCTCGTTACTTAATCATTTAATAAGCATAGTTGCAAAACAATAGGAATAACTTACAAATGAGTGCAACAGTCGCAACTTTACCACTTCACCACTATCGATATCTAGCTTGCAAAAATAGAAAAGCTGTGTGACTCAGAAGTAGGTGGTATCGAATGAAGGCAATTCAAAAGCTTATTCTGTTGTTCAACGAACCATTCTCCCGCCGTCCGTGTTACACCATTTTTCTTGAACACTGCAACCATCGATTCGTTAATTAGTAGCACGTATTACCGTCACGTTGTAACAATAAATGGCCATGATTAAAAAAGAATTTCACGATAAAACACGTACGAGAGCGGCGGTGTCTTCTGTTCGACTGACGAGGCATAGTTTTCCACGTGTCTCCTTCAAACACGGTTTCTATTATTCAAGAAGAGTATAGTATAATAGTGGCTACCTCTTAGGGTCACTGTGAAAAATATAATGAGGCTCTATGGTCAATGCATCCAGTCCAACGTGACATGACACCTCAGTGAGCTAAATTCGAATCGTGGAATATTTTCAGACGGATCGTGCTCTTCCTTAATTAGTTACGAGCGCGATTAACGTTTGTTTTTACTTCCTGGAAAATATTTGCTCACCTCCCGGCTACACATACCATCAGAGGTGCTCCGTTTACATTATAGAGGAATTTATTTTAAAGCAACACGTTTTTAGTATCTGTCATTGCTGATGTGTTAACACTATATTAATCCGGGATAAATTAGAAGAAAAATGTCTTAAAGTAATCGTCCCAGAAGGAAATTTGTTTCAATTAAGGTATAGTCAATGAGGCTTCCTTCGGTTTTTGAAAGATTGGCAAATTCCAATGCTTGCTGATATCAGCGAATAAGGCCACCAACAGCACCAGTCAATGTCTTCGAGTCACTTCATCAACGACCACGTTGTACTGTAAAGTTATAAGCTGTGATTGATAAAATGGGGAGGAAACTATTAACAATACCATACGTGGTACTCATCTTTTCAATTGTATCTGCTAGTGGTAATTATAAAGCAGTATTTTTATATACATTTATCTTCGTCAAATTTTGATCTTTTATATATTCTTCGATATTGCCAATTCACTTTAGAGAGAAGTCTGAACAGATCAGACTTCAATTGCAGCGGAAGTGCTCATTACAATGTGACTCTCACTGCGTATTACCCTGACTACAGTAGCGACGATGAGTCTGATTACTTGGACGCGAAAATGAAGAAACTTCGAACGTTGCAGGTTCGTTTCGCAATTTACTGCCATATAAACTTTTTCTAATATTACTAAATATTTTTGAAAATATGTAAATTGAGAGCAATATTTTTTTAATAAGAGTTAAATGTACATGATTGCTGAATGACTTCATGAAATTACTGATGAATATATGCACATAACGTTACTGTACTATAAATATAACGTCAGAGCAAAAGCACCTATTGCCTGTTTGTTTGATAGGATTTTCTTGATGGTCGCGCGGAATTCGTTACCATCTCCATGGATCTAGACTCCGGAATACCATATGGGACAAAAATCTGCATACCTGAATTGAATGCTAAGTTCCGACGCCAAATTCCGCTTCAGGTACGCCAGACTATTAATACGATCCCATTTTCTAAATAATTGCATTCCTTTCTTAATACCACGCAGGCTAGAGACAAGAGCCACTATAGTGACGTTAAAACAAGATCAGCTGACTTTTCGCACGTCGATATTTGCGTAAGGTCTGAGGAAGACAGTTACGATAATTCTGTTAACGGTGTCGTGACACTTTACGTGTAATTTATATAAAGCTACTTGTACGGGATAAATAAAACACAACGTTGTATATTGCAGAAGGTATATTTGGTCGAGTATACTTGACACACGATGGAAAATAAGTATTATACATAAATTGTGGTGGTATTCTGTGGTGAAGTGAATTTATACGTGTGATGACCACCTGGGCCAGGATTGAATCAGCTTATAGAGGCTGTCCCCTGGACAAGTCGTTGACCAGGTTTGACGATGTCCAAGCAACGTGTAAGTGTTCTTTATTTTGCCAATTGACACGCCGTATGATATCAACGACTTGGTAGCTTGTATTGCGGCTGCGTTTGGATTGTGACCTACGAATATTTTTATAAGATGACCCAGATGGGAAAAAATATCTAGTTCGTTATTTTGAACTTATGAAATTTCATTCCTTAGGTAATTTTATTTCCTATTATCTTCTCTATCTTTTCTCTGCAAGGTAGGGAAGAAAAAGACCATTTTTTTAAATATTACATTCAGGTGGCTTGCACTCTCAACAGTGACCTGACAAAATATTACAAATGTCGTGTTTGAAGGTTCATCTCTCTGATAGTATTTAATTCTCGCCATCGTTGAGGCTTAATCAACCCTCTGCGTTTACATGCGCATCGCAATACGCAATGCATATAGCGATATACGGCGTAACTTACCAACAAAGTTACCGATTATGCAAATTCCAATACTCTTGGAGTTGTAGGGCTTCGAATGTGCCCCATGTTTACCCCAGCCTCTTCCTTCGTAGACGTTACCATCTTCTCCAACTACGAAATTGTAGCCTATGTCGGCCCAGCCTTTCTGATTCATGTGGTAGTTCTACGAATCATCATTAAACAAAGTAAAAACAAAGAGTTCTAACACTTTGCAATACTATCCTGTTACTCCCATAACAATCACAGCTGGAGTATCTTGTACTTTCAATCAATGTGGAACTCTTACAAGTCAATTTGGATCGAATTTGAAATTAAATTATTGATTAAATTATTAAATGGTACCCTCAGCTGAATACTAACGAGTTTATTTAGAGTTACTGTTTACTAAGCTCGGTTTACTCAGATTTGCATTCAAAATAGCTTTCCGTTATGCAGCTAAACACTGCATTTTACACATGCAAATATTTCATCAAGTAAATCACCTGAAAGCTTCTAACTCTGGATTTACAAACTGCTTGAGTCGTGCATCCATCGGTGGCTGAGTGATGAACAATTACGAACGGGGGTGGATTTATTGCCAGGTTTGCTGCCGGCACTTTCGGTGACTTGGCACCCCAACCTGCCCTCGATATTATATTTGGACTACCTGGAGAATATTAGAACACCCAGTTACGCATCAATTTTGTACATTTCTATAAACATCTCAAACTTTAACAAGCTACTTTCATAAATTATGAAATAGCACTTTTCCTTTCTGTCAAACGTAGGAAGAAAACGAACCACTAAGTGATAAATCTATTTCCCTGTTCAAGATCTTTTGAAAATTATTCTTAAAGGTTTCAATACATCATGTAAAGATGTTTTGCTCTAGGCATGGTATTAGTTCAGACCAGAGGATTGAATTAACTGACCTTTTTAATAAAAACATGAAGCATGTGGACAATTACTTCTCACTTAGCGAGAAGACTTAATTTGACGACAGAAGGAAACGTTTCACAACCGAAGTGGCCACCTGTTTCCACATGTCCTCATTATTTGACAAGTCGTAACAGAAGCTGCGCCTCATCAGCTAATGATTTCTATAGAAAGATTAAATCTTATACGTAATTCACGGCTGTGGTAAATTATCATCCTCGAATATGAACTGTGTCATCGCTTTAGCGTAACAACAATTACCAGGCTTTCGCGTCTAGCTTGCCCAAAGAACATTACGTAATCGAAGGAAAAAGATTATAAAGAAATTATAAAATAGTAGCATTATGATTGAATCATCCTGTCAGTACACAGAGTGCCACTAATGCATTGCTTTCGAACAAGAGACATACAATTAATTTGGACTTTTCTCAGTTTTCAAGCAGCAATATTAAATGTGTTAAATACACACAGGAAAAACAAAAATACAAAATCGGTATGGTGACAATTTCATTACCAAAAGTCTCGAGTTCAGCGCCAAACGACGCTCGAAGAATCGCGAGCAGCAGAAACGCAAATATTGGCGTGTCCATCTTCGCTTTTCCAGGGATACTAACATTGGTACCTTTAAACGTTTGATATTAATAGCAGCCAGTCGTGAGTTATCGCTTCTAATCTTTGGTCACAAGAGAGCACATTAAAGAGGGGATTTCAAAATTCACCTCTATCAGCTGATAGGCCTGGATTTCCCCAAAGCAGCGATACCTGATAATGAGTATCGTGGGCAAACTTTGTTTAGAATGGATAATTCAGTGACATCAGCTGTTACTATGTTCGCGCAAGTCTTTTTCCTCAGCGAAACAATATACATGTGTATAATTTTCGTTTCCTGTGGGAAGTTCAGCGTCTTCACTCTGAACCAAGTGATTTCCTTAATTTTCGGGTCCAGATTTACACAGTGCTAATGATGAGACGTTGACTTAAAAAATATGAGAGCCGTAGATTAAATAAGGGATTAAATTGATTGATGATTTTCGAAACCATTACAGAACGATAACCAGTAAGGCGATGAAAACTTGGCTTCATCGCGAGGTTTGACAGGTATTTTAGATGGGTTAAGACACTCAAGCTCTTATATGTATGTTTCTCTTGTCAGACCGCTATTGGAACGCGCGTCGGTGGTCTGCAACCAAGACACAAGCTATACGTAAGCCTTGTTGAAAACCCTTGGTTCAGCATAAATTCTTCAGACTGGCCTCAACGGCTTCGGGTAGCCCGATGCGTTTCTATGACCATGACTATGGTCCTGCAGTACGGATAACAAAGATTACCACCCTTAGTGATCGGAGGCTTGTTTCGGATCTGATGTTTCTTTATAAACTGATACACGGTCCAATTGACTGCCCGGAGCTCTTGGCAACTGCGTCCCAGGCCCCTGTTCGAGTCTAAGGTGCCTGGGTACCATAACTACACAGCTGATCCCATTGATAGAGCTATGGATGCGGCGAACCAATTACTCACAGACATTGTTGTCTTCCCTACGTCACGAGATTCATTCCGGATCAAAGTTCGCAGTCGACTCTCCGAATAACTGTCTCTGGTGCGATAGCTCAATATGCTTAGCTACTAGATTAAGCTACCAGATTCATATCAATTTATACTAGTCTCCATGATTCTTGTATACTGAAGGGTCTTCCCGTTGAAAATAATAAATAATAAATAAATAAATAAATTTTTAATGCATTTTTATTTTTATGAGGTCGTATGTCACGTGAGAATGAAAACATTTTAGCGTTTCATCTTGATACAATAGAAAATTCCTTTCCCCGGTTATAAGCTCGTAGCAGTGCACAGTTATATAGTTTACATAACTATAAGTTCATCAAATGATCGTTGAAAATATATGATAAAGGAATGCCAAATAAAATGGTTACCGTGGCGAACGCCATTTACGCTCTTAAGGAGACGAACTGATGGAAAACGTCTAAAATGTGAGGGTCCACATTCAGTGTTTTCGCTCTGAGCCAAACGATTTCCTTAATTTTGCATTAATGAGTTCGCCTGTTTCACTCACCTATCGTGTATTTCCGATAACGTTCCTCACTTATGCCCGTTTCCCTTCCACCACAGAAAAAGTGGAGCCTAAGGACTTGGAGCGAGTTTTGAAAAAATAAATAATCGAGCATTTGTTGTAGAATAATTAATAAAGGGGAAGGTACTGGAAAAATACCCAACTGCGATTACACAATAATTAGCGATAATTAATTTATTTTAAGCACACATGTGCAATCAGATGAGATAGTGGTTATCAATGTTTTGTACTTAGATACTATGATAAGAAAATGAGGAATAAGTTTCTGAGGATCATTGCTTGTCGCTGTGTTGCGAACTTATTTCATTATTATCATTGTGCGTAGCGAAACGCATTACAATTCGGTCGATAAACAAATTGGACTTATCGTACGATCGAAATTTGTACAGTTGCGCAAGGATTTATTTCTTCTTAGCAGAGTTCACTGAAACGATTCATTCCAGGAAGAAATAAACTACAGTCGACGCGAAAGAAATTCTGTACTTATCGTTACTTCAGGTAGCTCAAATAACACGCACATAACGGTACACTATTATAAATATAACGTGAAAGCATAAGTATTTCGTATCTGTATGATAGGACTTTCTTGATAACCGCGCGGAATTCGTTATCATCTCCATGGATCTAGATTTAGGAATACCATATGGGACAAAATCCTGCATACCTGAATTGAATGGAGAGTTCCGACGCCAAATTCCGCTCCAGGTACGTCACACTATTAATACGATTCCATACAATTCTAAATAATTGCATTTCTTTTTAATACCACGCAGGCTAGAGACACGAGCCACTATTAGCGTAATTATATAAAGCTACTTGTACGAGATGAATAAAACACAACGTTGTAACAGAAAGTGTATTTGTTCGAGTATACTTGGCGCAGGATGTAAAATAAATCATACACCTAAGTAGTGATGGTATTATTTGGTGACCTGAAATTATACGTTTGATGGCCACTTGAACGATTTTGGAAAATTATTCGTCATTCTAAATATTAAACTCAGGATATCCATAAAAGTAAGTGCCCCATACGTAGTGGGGCCAGGTTTGAATCAGTTTGGCAAAGCTCTTCCCTGGACAATCCGTTCTTCTGGTTTGGTGATGTCCAAACAACCCGTAATCATCTTTTATCTGGCCAATTGACACTCCATATGCTATCAACTTCTGGGTAACTTCTATTGCGGCTTCGTTTGGATTGTGATCTACGAATATTTTTATAAGATGACACAGACGAGAAGAAATATCTAGTTCGTTATTTTGAATTTAGGAAACTTCATTCCTTAGGTAATTTTATTTCCTATTATCTTCTCTATCTTTTCTCTCCAAGGTAGGGCAGAAAATATCTTCTATATTAAGATACGAAAAAGACTATTTTTAAAAATATTACTTTCAGGTGGCTTGCACTTTTTACTGTGACCTGACAAAATATTACAAGTGTCGTGTTTGAAGGTTCATCTTTCCGATCGTATTTAATTCTCGTCTACGTCGAGGCTTAATCTAGGACTAAAATTAATTTAGGACAAGGTCTGACTACTTGGTCAATTCATCTGTTCTCCCGCACGCGTTCTGAATTACGTGGATACCACTGTAGGTCGTAACTTACCAGTAAAGGTACCGATTACGCAAATTCCAATACTCTTGATGTTGTATAATGGCGAATGTGCCCCACGTATACCCCAGCCTCTTCCTTCGTACACGTTACCATCTTCTCCAACTAGGAAATTGTAGCCTATGTCGTGCCAGTTGTTTATATCCATATGATGATTCTGCGAATCGTGATTAAATGCATGCAGTGAAAACAAAGTACCCTGACACTTTGCATTACTATCCTGGTACTCCCATCACAATCACAGCTGGAGTATCTTGTACTTTCAATCAATGTGGAACTCTTACAAGTCAATTTGGATAGAATTTGAAATTAAATTATTGATTAAATTATTAAATGGTAATCTCAGCTCAATACTAACGAATCGAGTTTACTATAAGTTACTGCTAAGATAAGATCGTTTTACACAGGTTTGCTTTCAAATAAGCTTTCCCTTATGCAACTAAACACTGCATGTTACACATGCATAGGTAAATATTACATCAAGTAAATCACCTGAATGCTTCTCACTGTGGCTTTACAATTCTCTTGAGTCGTGCAAGCAGGCGTCTCGGCGTGATGAATAATTACCATCGGGACTGGATTTATTGTCAGTAAGTCTGGCGTATGCTTCGGTGACCTGGCGCCCCATCCTGTCCTCGATGTTATATTTGAACCAGGGTTTGAAACGGTTCTAGAAATAACTGTTTCAAACTGTTATATATCGGTTCTTCATCAAACCGTTATGAAGAACCGATATTCTGAATAACTGTTATAAGGAACCGATATTCCGACTATATCGGTTTCGGTTACGGTTCTAGAATCGTTATTATATCGGTTCTAGAACCGAAAAATAACGGTATCTATATCGGTTCCTAGGATTTTAGAGTAACTAATTGAGATCGCCAGTATTACGGTTGCAGATTATTCTATCTTGTAATATGAAAAGTGTTCTTTAATATAAGTGGTTTTCTTGGTGTCGTAATATCGGTTCTTTTTGACTTTCGACTGATACGCGGCATAAACATTGTGTCGTTTGCAACGGTTTTCAACGGCCATTGAGACTTACTTTGTTTAGGAATATCAAATAAAAGTTTCGATTTCATGTTTTAAATATTTATTACATTTTGTATTATAATTAATGTACGAAATACTTGATAGTGTTATAACAGAATATCTTTACAATCAAATTTGGTGTTATATATATTACATTCTTTGATATATTCAACAAGAAATACATTTTACATACATTAAATAAACATACATTAAACATTTACATTTACATTCACATTTACATTTTTATATTTACACACTCATCAAATATTAATTTAAACAAAGAATGTCAGTAGTCGATTTAGTCGATTTAGTTGCGACATCAGCGGGGGGAGCATACGGCACGTGCCGAGGTCCCGGGCGTCACTCGGGCCATGCAGCCAGTGAGTGTTCAAACATTCGGAGAGCGGGTGTTCCCCCAGGGTTGACCGCGCCGCCCGGTATGACCGCATCTCTTTCCCCTGCACTGCCACGGGGTCCGAGAGCCTCCCTTCAACGGCCGGGGCCGAGCAGGGAGGAACGACTTGCCACCTGGTCCGAAGGACCACACCATCTATCCTGCGCTGCCTGGGAAGACAGGCCTCCCCCTAAGGGGGAGGGAATGGCTTTGGATGGCCGCCTCCTCATGGTACGCATTAACCCGCCAGGATTCTACCCCGTTTCTCGGGTGCACATCCGCTTTTTATAGGCCCGGGCCAACTTGCGGACGGACCGTACTCACGGGGGTGACCATCAACGAGGGTGGGCGATCCCTACCTAACACGCACTCATAGGTGCGCCGGAGTCATTATGCGTTGCGCAAACCACCCTCTCCGGCCTTGACGGTACCAGCCCGTCGCTAAATAAATACGCGGTATGTGGATCCGTGTCTCGACGCCGCTCTACCAGATCTCCTATCAGCCCCGTAAACTCGCTTTTACACATCGTCCTGAACCCGGAGTAGCCGGGTCCCCTTCACGTCCCCTCTGGAAGCACCTTTGGACTGCACGGACACGCACATACCATACCTCCAGCTTGCTAGGGTGACGGCTTGTTTACCCTCATAAGGCTAGCTATCCCACCCTCCTACCCCCTCCCTCTCTCCCCGTTGACTCAACTCCCTAGCATCCCCCCTCTTATTCCGTTGCCTGAGACTTCCCACAGCTATCCTACACTGCAACACTGCTCCATTGTTTTCCCCCCGACCCACCCTCCCCCGACCTACACTCTTTTTGGTCCTAAGATTATAACCCCCTTATAGAAAGATGCACCCCCCTCCCCTCCCACCCATTTCCCAGTTGAATCAAGTCTTAATCATTGTGAGATCTGATAGCGAGGCACGGTCCAGAAAGGGGGGCGGTCACCACCCGCCCCTAGCGGCACTCCGCATTCCTAAAGAGGTGTGTAAAAGCCGGTGCGCCGGTATCGCTTAAGTGCTTGTGGCACTGGAACCATCCTTGCTTTCTTACTCTTGGCACCGCTACCCTTCCGTGGTCCCGGATCGAACTTACCAAAGGTTCGGTCACCACTGGACCACAGTCGGAATAACTGCCTCACCATACTGTCTTTTCTGTCCTCCTTGGCTGCCTTACTGTTGAAGATGTGTGTGAGGGGGCCCCTGCCTCCGCCCCCCCCTGGTGAACCACGCCGAGGGGCAACGGTCCCCTTCGAATCGCGGCTCCAGCCTCCTCCACAGCCTACTTCCGAGTCACTGACCGAGAAGGGGGCCAGCGTGTAGGTCCTCCCCTAAGAATGTCAGTAAAACAGCTCCTTTCTTTGACACCGAAGGCTTCTGTTCTGTTCTCTGTGACGATCAGACCAGGAATGATACTTTTCGTATCGTCTGAAGAAAACGGTCTCGCTTTGACTTGTATCATTCGGCGCGTCGACATTGTCGACAGCATCGCGAAGAAATCAGTGGTCTCAACGGCCGGCCGTTGAAAACCGTCGCAAGCGATACAATGTTTATGGCGCGCATCAGTCGAAAGAAAAAAAGAATCGATATTACGACACCAAGAAAACCACTTATATTAAAGAACACTTTTCTTGTTACAAGATAATGGTATGCATAATTATTTCAGTTTTTTTTTTCATAATGATTTTGTAAAAGGTATGTTTATGCTTATATAGAATAATCTGCAACCGTAATACTGGCGATCTCAATTGGATACTCTAAAATCCTTGGAACCGATATAGAACCGAAAAAATTTCGGTTCCAGAACCGTTATTTTTCGGTTCTAGAACCGTTATCTTCCCACCCTGAAGCCATTAACAAAAATATAAATAGAAATAAGCAAAAAACTTTTTGTCGGAACACTTATTGCTTCAAATTTTTTTTAAACATGACGACACTTTAAATGTCAACTTTCAACGATGGGCATATATTCTACAATGTTCAAACTTAATCTCAGAATTTTTTAGACTTAATTTAACAAATAGTTTTTAAGTAACAACTGATTGAAAATTGACAGGGTCAAATTGACCCAGTGTGACAACGACGTTCGAAAAAGTAGGTGTGACAACCGAGGGTTAAAGCAATCTTTATTTTTCTAGAAACATTTTTTTATGAAAAATTGCACAAATTGGCCGTGAACAGAATGGCTTACCTGGCTTACTCTGCAATAAACTGGCCCAACTCCAGAGAATGACTGGATCATCTGAGAAGGAAATACAAAGAAGATATATAAACTGGAATATATTCTACTCCTTGCTGGATTTTTTTTATATTTCAATTATTCGTTTTTTTCAAGCATTTCCGTGCAAATTTTTATGTGAAAAATTAAAGTCAATTCTTCAAATTCTTCAAACTGTTATAATTTCCAAAAAAATATATTATAAAATTTTAGCTTCGGGTATTTGTTACTTTCCGAGATATTAATAAAAAACGTTCAGCATAATACATTGAAATCTGCCTATACAGACGTTACTAACACAACCATCTTCTATCACCATCGGCTATTTATTCCTGATAACGCGGACGAGAGTTGGAGAAATCCGAGGGTACGCGTACGATCTTGTACAGCGCTGATGTATAGGTAGATTTCAATGTATTATGCCGAAAGGTTTTTATTAATATCTCAGAAGCTAACAAATACCCGAAGCTAAAATTTTATATTAGATGTGCTCCCGCCAAACCCATCCAAATTTCGGTTCATTATGATGGTTGGGTCATACCGTAGTATATCCTTGTTCGCCGCCGTTTTCTGCAATTTCTCATAAAAAAATTGTCTAACAAAATAAAGATTGCTTTCAGAGTATATAAAAAAATCTAAGGCCTATATTTTTATTTATACGAACAAGAAATCCCTAACTTTGTCTTTTGTTAGTGCCCATACAGCGCACTCCGTTGCCTGAAGGTGGCAGGAAGGTTCCATGGGGGTTGCCGTGGAATGTTCCACAGGGGCGGACATAGGAAGATTTCTGGAACCTTCCAGCAATGTTGCCGGAACGTTCCGATGTTGGGCCCCAACCTTCCAGGAACTTTCCTGGAACCATCCCGAAACGGAGTGTGCTGTATGGGTGGCTTCAGGGTGGGGTCCTCGCTTAATAAAAACATGACGCATGTGGGCAATTATTTGTCACTTAGCGAGAAGACCTACTTTGACAACGGAAGGAAACGTTTCACAACCGATCGGTTTACATGTTCGCACATATCCTCATTATTTGACACGTCATAACAGAAGCTGCGTCTCGTTATGATTGAATCTTCTTGCCAATACACAGAGTGCCCCTAATGCATTGCTTTCGAACGAAAGACCTACAGTTAATATAGACTTTTCTCACTTTTCACAGCAGTAGCCTCCACAGTAGTAGCCTCCACAGTAGTAGTAGCCTCCACAGTAGTAGTAGCCTCCTCAGCTTCATCACCAAACACCGCTCGAAGAATCGTGAGCAGCAGAAACGCAAGTATTGTTGTGTCCATCTTCGCTCTTCCAGAGATACTAACCATTGGAACTTTGAAACGGTTGATATTATACCATCAGCCCAGCCCAGTCGCGAGTCATTCGCTTCTGATCTTTGGCTCACAAGGGGAGATTAAAGAGGAGATTTAACATGTACAGTCACAGCCGTCTTTACTACTAGCCGTGCTGAACAACGTGGTAACACCGCTCATTTGAGGATCGGGAGTCCGACCGAGTCCGACTCTTGAATTCTGGAAACCTGGCAAGTTTTCCGGTCGACTTTGTTGATGGACGTTGATTAACGCTTTTTAGAGAAATTGATACAAACATACCAAATTTTTTAATAATTACATACCAAATAATATACAAATACTACCATTTATTATGTGGCGCGTTACCGTTTCAATCATAAAGTGGGTGGTTCGCCAATAACTCTATCATCCCACATAATAAAATAAAATAAAAACGTAACAAAAATAACAACAATGTGATCATAACAGAATACAAAAAATAACAATGATAAAATTTGCCTGAAAGAAAACAGAAATAATCTTTGAAATAAATGGAATAGAATGTTAAATCTTGAAATTGGTTACTAATCCAATAAAACAAACTATATATGTATACATACATACATATTAAAGAATGAGACACATTTTGGAAAATACACATTTATAAGTTAAACTTGTTACTTCGCTAATTAAAAGTCTTCTATTTCAGTTTACTAGAAGCAACATTTCTATTTATATCTAACTGATTATTGTTTATATCTTTTACATAGTCATTTAATAAAATATTTGAAAAAAAAACAGATAATAATTTAAACAAAATATCACCGTAATCTTTACCACAGATGCACGTTTCAGAAAATGGCAAGGAATCCGAATCTAATCTAATACTAAGATACCTATGTTAATCTACACAAAATTTTTTTTTGATTCTCAGACTGTAAAAATTGAGATTCCAAATTATTATCATTAAAATTCTGCATACCTGAATCGAATGCAAAGTTCCGACGCTAAATTCCTCCCTAGGTATGCCATACTATTAATAATACGATCCCATAAATTTCGAAATAATTGCATAAGAGTCGCTATAGTGACGTTAAAACAAGTTCAGCTGACTTTTCGCACGTCAATATTTGCGTAAGATTTGAGGAAGACAGTTACGATAATTCTGTTAACGGTGTCGTGACACTTTACGTGCAATTATATAAAACTACTTGTACGGGATCAATAAAACACAACAGATTGTATATAACAGAAAGTATATTTGTTTTAGTATACTTGACACACGATGGAAAATAATTAATATGCATAAATAGTGATGGTATTCTTTGGTGAAGTGAATTTATACCCGTGATGACCACTTGGGCCAGGTTTGAAGCAGGCTATAGAGGCTGTCCCCTGGACAAGTCGTTGACGCGGTTTGACGATGTCCAAGCAACGTGTAATCTTCTTTTATTTTGCCAATTGACACGCCGTATGATATCAACGTCTGGGTAGCTTGTATTGCGGCTGCGTTTGGATTGTGACCTACGAATATTTTTATAAGATGACCCAGATGGGAGAAAAGATCTAGTTCGTTATTTTGAACTTATGAAATTTCATTCCTTAGGTAATTTTATTTCCTATTATCTTCTCTATCTTTTCTCTCCAAGGTAGGGCAGAAAGTATCTTCTATATTAAGATACGAAAAAGACCATTTTTTTTAAATATTACATTCAGGTGGCTTGTACTCTCAACAGTGACCTGACAAAATATTACAAATGTCGTGTTTGAAGGTTCATCTTTCTGTAGTATTTAATTCTCGCCATCGTTGAGGCTTAATCAACCCTCTGCGTTTACATGCGCATCGCAATACGCAATGCATATAGCGATATACGGCGTAACTTACCAACAAAGTTACCGATTATGCAAATTCCAATACTCTTGGAGTTGTAGGACGTCGAATGTGCCCCATGTTTACCCCAGCCTCTTCCTTCGTAGACGTTACCATCTTCTCCAACTACGAAATTGTAGCCTATGTCGGCCCAGCCTTTCTGATTCATGTGGTAGTTCTACGAATCATCATTAAACAAAGTAAAAACAAAGAGTTCTAACACTTTGCAATACTATCCTGTTACTCCCACAACAATCACAGCTGAAGTATCTAGTACTTTCATTCAAGGAAGAACTCTTGCAAATCAATCTGTGTACAATTTCAAATTGAAGTATTGATTAAATTATTCAATGGTACCCTCAGCTGAATACTAACGAGTTTATTTAGAGTTACTGTTTGACAAGCTCGGTTTACTCAGATTTGCTTTCAAAACAGCTTTTCCTTATGCAGCGAAACACTGCATTTTACACATGCAAATATTTCAAGTGGATTACCTGAAAGCTTCTTAGTCTGGCTTGACAAATTGCTTGAGTCGTGCAACCATCGGTGGCTGAGTGATGAACAATTACGAACGGGGGTGGATCTGTTGCCAGGTTTCGTGTCGGGAATTTCGGTGACTTGGCGCCCCAGTCGGTCCTCGATATTATATTTGGACGAACTGGAGAATATTAGAACACCCAGTTACGCATCAATTTTGTACATTTCTATAAACATCTCAAACTTTAACAAGCTACTTTCATAAATTAACGTAGGAAGAAAACGAAACACTAAGTGATAAATCTATTTCCCTGTTCAAGACCTTTTGAAAAATATTCTGAAAGGTTTCAGTATACCATGTAAAGATGTTTTGCTCTAGGCATGATATTAGTTCAGACCAGAGGATTGAATTAACTGACCTTTTTAATAAAAACATGAAACATGTGGACAATTACTTGTCACTTAGCGAGAAGACTTAATTTGACGACAGAAGGAAACGTTTCACAACCGAAGGGGTCACCTGTTTCCACATGTCTTCATTATTTGACAAGTCGTAACAGAAGCTGCGCCTCATCAACTAATGATTTCAATAGAAAGATTAAATCTTATACGTAATTCACGGCCGTGGTAAATTATCATCCTTGAATATGAACAGTGTCATCGCTCTGGCGTAACAACAATTACCAGGCTTTCGCGTCTAGCTCGCCCAAAGAACATTACGTAATCGAAGGAAAGGGAACATAAAGAAATTATAAAATAGTAGCATTATGATTGAATCTTCTTGGCAGTACACAGAGTGACACTAACGCATTGCTTTCGACCAAAATACATACAATTAATTTAGACTTTCCTCGGTTTTCAAGGAGCAATATTAAAATCGGTATGGTGACAATTTCATTACCAGGAGTCTCGTGTTCAGCGCCAAACGTCGCTCGAAGAATCGCAAGCAGCAGAAACGCAAATATTTGCGTGTCCATCTTCGCTCTTCCAGAGATACTAATATTGGAACCTTTAAGCGGTTGATATTAATAGCAATCAGTAGTGTGTCATCGCTTCTGATCTTTGGTCACAAGGGAGCACTTTAAAGAGGGGATTTGACATGTATAATTATGCAGATGCAAGATTCATCTCTATCAGTTTCGAACGGGGTTTCCCCAAAGCAGCGATACCTAATAATGAGTATCGTATACAAACTTTATTTATAATAGATAATTCAGTGACATCAGCTGTTATTATGTTCGCGGCAAGACTTTTTCATCAGCGAAACAATGTATCTGTGTATAATTTTTCTTTCCTGTGGGAAGTTCAGCGTATTCACTCTGAACCAAGTGATTTCATTAATTTTGCATCAATGAGTTCTCCTGTTTCATTCACCTGTTGTGTATTTCTGATAACGTTCCTCACTTATACTGGTTTCCCTTTCACTACAGTAACAAGTGGAGGCCAAGGACTTCGAATGAGTTTTAACCACGTAAACATTCAAAGTTTCGCGTGTTAAAGCTTATATCGAACATTTAATTATATTCAGGCGGAGTTACGTCGCATGTAGAATGAAGGGAAGGTGCGGGAAAAATGCTCAGGGAAACTGGTTTTTTAATCGAGACCTACTGCGATTACATAATAATTGGCGATAATTGATTTATTTTACACACACATGCGCAAACAGATGAGGTAACAGTTATCATTGTCTTGTACTTAGATACTATGATAAGAAAATAAGAAATATGTTTCTCAGGAACATTGCTTATCGCTGTGTTGCGAACTTATTTAATTACAATCATTGTGCGTAGCGAAACGCATTACAGTTCGGTCGATAAACAAATCGGACTTATCGTACGACCGAATTTCGCGCATTTGCACAATAACTTATCTCCTTTTAGCAGAGTTCATTCAAACTATTCATTCTAGTAAGAAATAAACTACAGTTGACGCGAAAAATTATATACTTATTATTAATTATTCAGGTAGCTGAGTCATTCTACTTTGATCGCCCGAAAAGCGAAGCTATTTTTACAGATTTTTTCTCAATAAATACAACATATAATGAAATAAATCTTTTTGGAATTTATTAAGCTACTCTTATATTATACAAAACATTTTAAAATGATTTTTTAAAATTTGTTTCATATGTGTTTTTATATGATAAATATGACACAAAAAATTTGACAAGATTGTTAATCTGTACGAGTGTCGCTAGTCGCTATCTCCCTTGGCTCAATTAACAACTTTTGTCGTATAAAAATAAACGAGATTTTTCTCGGAAAACATTCGAGAAAACACTCTTTTGCGGAACTTTTTCTTGCAAACCGGCGCCGTTATTCCTCAACAAAAATTGTTACACACTCATGCAGATTAAGAATCTTTTCGAATTTTTTATTTCAGATTGGCCTGAGCGGGGAAATCACCTACGCCACGAACATATTTTAAAACTACCATTACATACCATAAAAAACATATGAATTAGAAACAATCTTTTCAAATTTTTTTTAATTATACAAGAGTAGCTTATTAAATTCCCAAAGACTTATTTCATTATATGTTGTATTTATTGAGAAAAAAATCTTTAAATATAGCTTCATTTTTCCGCCGATCAGAGTAGAATGACCCCTTAAATAACGTGCACGTGACACGAATACTGTACGTATTTTGCCAAGTTGCAGGCTAAGAAGCCTGCGCCTTGAAGTAATTACCATACCTCGAGGTAAAAATGAATATTTCTTATTTCACGTGTTTGTGGTTAGATAAACATTAATCAAGCCTATTTTCCTCGCAATTGTCCTCGTGGCACGATCCAGCAAGTGCAACTCTCTGAAATGCTTCTTTAGGAATACATTGCCTTTGAAAAGGCAATGCTTTTCAAATACTTGAAGTGTTTCGCGTTGCATGGACAACAACTTGACTCGAAGCACTGGCACTTCGCGTTGCGTTAGTTGTTTTTAATCGCATTCAAGGAACTTTGGTTCACAGCAGTGACTGCCTCTGTGGCGGCTGTTGTGTTGGAGTACCTCGGTATAGGATGCTTTGTCCATCGTGGATTTGTCTGCACGTATTTGTAAAACTCGTCACCAGGGCACAGAGTATCCCTTGCTTGTCGATGCCCTAACACGTGATAACTTTCGCTAATTTTTCCCAGAGACACGCCATAGTCGATGAGAGCGTTCAGGGTTTTCAGAGCAGCGTCGTTGGGAAGGAAATCTGCACAAAACAGTACATGTTTAGGTTTAAAAACTTGTTCTAATTTATCTGCTTCCAGTATGAGTTATACTTGCATCTCCACAAGTGTATTTTATTAAAAATCTACTCTCCTTGATTATCGAAACAACCTACAATCTTACACTCTACCCTCGTTTTAAAATTCCAGGTACAAAGAGTCCGATAATACTCTACTTTTATAAAGTTCCTTCAGGCCAATGCATCACTCTTTCAGTTCAACAAGTTATCACTGCACTGGTTCCACTTCTGACCCCTTCTTCAACTGAAGAATTTATTCTGGCCAAAGCTATGCTTGTTCAGAGGTGCCATGAAAAAAGCCTCTCACCTCCTCACAAAAACAATAATTTATCTAAGAAACTAATACAACTGAGGAGTGATTTTCCAAAAGAGCATATTTCCATTTTTGTCCTTGAAGCTTTTGATGGCATCGCCAACTGTTCGACCGCTATCTGGACTTGTAACATTAATAACAGTAACGATTACTGTTTGAACACGAAAGACGTTCGAAGTTGAAAATTTGCATTTTTTTCTAAAATCGAATTTCTCGAAAACTGACGACGATGGCGACAAACGCTTTGTGGATTCGTTTTCAGCGCATAAAAGTCTATAAGAAACGGATATTGAATGTTACAAGTCCGAAAAAAAGTTAAATTTTGTCGAACAGTGTAATATTAAATTACACCCCTCCCCCGTGGCACAAACACTACAAAATTGGTGAAATTTCTTTTTGAAAAATGGAAGTGAAAATACATGTTTCATACCTAAGATCTTATTTCCAAGTTTGTCTGATGCAATAATTTTTTAGTCCGAAACAGACTATCAGTACGAAACAAAAGGAACTTAATTCCATAGAGTTACCCAAATATATACTAAATTAGTCATAGTATCTTACCAATTAAAAGTGGCAATACAAAGTAGCCATAAACATATATTACATTTTAAAAATTGCAGAAAAGATTGTGCAAATTCTAGGGCTTATTTCCAAATGGTTTCATATAAAAGGGCATATTTTTCATAGTTTCCATCAAAAGGGCCTATTTCCAAACTTTTTTTTAAACTAAATGTATGTGTACTAATAAAAAAGAGATTCTTTTTAATAACCGTAGGCACCACAGTTTTCTGTGATCATTAAAAAAAATTCTATGTGGAAATGTGCCTGTTTGAAAAATCACTTCTCAACATCTCTTTTCCCTGGTCCCATTTAAATTGCCAAAGTAAATGCACCTACCACTAAAGTCACCGATGACACATATCCCAATGCTTTGGGTGTTGTAACCAGGTGCATGTGCCCCAACGTAATCCCAGCCCCGTCCCTCGTAAGCGTTCCCGTCCTCGCCAATGACAAAGCTGTAGCCGATGTCGAACCAGCCTCGATCGTCAATATGATAATTCTGGTAGGATCTCACTATCGCTGAGCATGTCTTCAGGTCGTAGCAATACTGCTTGATGCCTCCGTGATGGATCACAACGTAAGGCGTTGGTGTCACTTCCATCGGCACACGCTCCACCGGTGGCCTGGCTCCCCATTCTTTCCTGGTCACGATCCTTGGCACTTCTAAACAGGCGAACTCACGCTTCTAAGTAACGTTTAAACGTAACGAAAATTCTTGGTCGCTCGTAGAAATCGCAAATACAAAAAGAGGACAACATGTATTTCATCATTCACGATGTCCGTATGAACCGTTACTGTGACATCGTTAATCGATTCTGCAGTGCTCGGATCGACGATTTCTTTATTTCGGATTCGTATGGTGATCGCGAAGATGTGGAGTGTTTATCGCCGACGTTCAAATGGTGCAAGAGTGTTTAGAAATGTTTTGGAAACACTGCGAGCAAAGATGGAATGGTTTAAGAGGTGTGAGAGTTTCGGAGCAACTGGGCGAACTCTTCTATCCGGCTCTGTGAGACTGCAGAAAAGAATCACTCCTTACCGGTGTCATTCTCGAAATTGGCCCAAGTGACTGGTAAGGAAAGAGCAGTGTTTCCGAGGGACACGATTAAAATCAACGCGTGTGCCAAGAAGACAGACGACCCCATGATCGCCAGCACCGTGTCAGCTCGTGTTAAAAGTGTAACTGAACGGGAATCATGCAACGACCGCGGCTTTTAAACGAAAAATTGAACGTAACCGGGAAGTCCCTCGGAGACGCACGTTGGGTCTTTCAACCCTCTCCCCTCTTCGAGGCGCGGTAGCGTGAAAGCGATAACAAAATGGCCCGGCAAATTCAATTTCTACGATTGGTAACGAGCCCCAGGCCCTGCGAGTGTGAATAAAAAAACGGCACTGTAATCGGAAATCGGTGTAAAAATTGAAAAGATAGTGCAAAGATATGGTATACCGCGAAATGTTGAACGATAAGATACACTGATCGGTAATTGCACGTTTGTTAGTAGCAAGTAATCAAGAAACGTTAAATCTATAATAAATACGTCACACGATTGATTCTCTGCCGAGAAAATTCACGACGATGTTTCAGTAATATTTTTATTTTTGTTTTAATGTGTAAGAATCTCTGTACAATCTGATCGATGCTGATAATAACTACGATTACACTTAAGTGTAACGAGAATGAATTCGTTGGATAATTATTATCAATGGCATGGTAAACACGTATACCGTTTCAGTGATTTTCTTTATCTAGCTAATTGTTTCTTTCGTGCCAGTTGTGTATTCGAAGCCATATTACGTAAATTATTTTGCAAACTACTTACGTTATATGTAGCGGCGCAATTAATTATCATTCGTTTGCGTTAAATTCTGGGAAGCGGAGGAACACTTAGTTTAAAAATTATCTGTTTGCTTTCTCGGTACACAATTTATTTACGTGTTCAACTAACGGAATAAGGTTGGTATTCCAAAAGTTGTGCGTATATTAAAGGGTCTTTGCGTCATCTAAATAAGAAGCTAGTGCGTATTACAAGAAAATGGATAACAGCGTTATTATTATCAGAATGATTTTGCAACTACAGATTGTCTCCTCATATTCACAATAAACGTTGCGAAATATCAGATTAAAGGAAAGAAACGACAACGCCGCTAGATACATTACTTCGTCGATTCGTTAAATTATCACGTCACGATAATAAAAGGAATTAATTTCGTTGTCTACAAGAGCCAGGACTCCGATTTTGTAACCCATAAAATATTGCTGCCTTTCGATTCTCATTCACAAACTCGAAACATTAAACTTTAAAAGTAGTATGTACGCATTTAATTATCACGAAACTTGAAGAACCAATGTTTACCAAGTAATTAATAATGGAGAGGAGAAGGATATTTTCGGGTATATATATTTACATTGTGTATTGGCACGTTATAAAAGTATTTTGTAAATCAGTTTTTAAATTATATTCAGCAGCAAATCTGCAGAGGTCGTTGCATCCAGGAAGCCGCTACGTTGGTAGAGATCTGAGTTATCTTCGACGGTATTAAAGCACAGACTCATCTGCGCAGTCAGTCTCGAGTTTGTAGGTCGGTAAAGCAGTCAAATCTGGGCCGCAAACCGCGACAGTCCGTAAGATGTTAGGTCTATTGTATACCACGTCTGTGTCCGTACTTCAGATTCTTTTTAATAGTTCCTCTGAACGTAGATCTAAGTAAAACTATCCAGGATAAGATGTTCAAGTTTGGATTTTTAAAAGGCGACGTGGTTGAAGGTATTTCCGCCACTTTCTCTCTGACTCGATTATTTAAAATTCCCATTAGGAACCGTTTTAAGGTTATGTTCCCGTCACGTTGTTGTCTGCGCACCTGCGATCTTAAAAAGTGTTTATCCAAACTTTGATCAGACTTTACTCACGTTCGAATGAAGTCAGCATAGTGAAGTACGATACTACAAACAGTTTTTATTACAATTATTCCAGAAAAGAATGTCGACACGGGTAAATCGACTATTACTTGGACACCCGCCTCCAAGGTCGAGGTATCGGAATCGCAAACCGAGAAAGAATATAATCGCACCGATTACGCGAGAACTGTAATATTTCCGGGGTTTGAGTTGGACTTAATTCGATCTGAAAGGGCTTTAATCGATTTAAAACAGGAGAACTGTAAAGATATCTTAGAGGCGGAGTCGCAACATTCCGACCTTGTTCCCGCGAAATACGAAGGTAGACCATCGCTAATTTCTATTTCCAACCCTAAATTACGTAGAATGTTTACAATTTTGGGAAACTTGCTTCGTCACCGGCAGGGACAAGTGACAAATAAATCATACGAATTCTTGTATCAAGGTGGTTTGAAAATCTGGGAGTGCAGTTACGATTTAGGTCTCTATATATCCGACAGCGATATCGATTTCAAAGACAAAATGGTTTTGGATTTGGGGTGTGGTGCTGGTGTCATTGGCCTGATCGCTCTTTGCAAAAACTCCTTCGTTCATTTTCAAGATTATGTTGGTATCGTTATCGCTGCATGCAATGATGATCTTCGGAAGATCGTGTACACAAGAGAATCATGTTACAGAACGTAGAAGTAATTAAAACTGTGACTATCCCGAATGTTTTGATCAATACGATGGATCGAAAAAGTACGTTAGAAAGATGCGAATTTTTCTGCGGTGACTGGGAATCGTTTACAAGGTTGAATGTCTCGAATGACGAGGCTGGGAAGTACGACTTAATTTTTACTAGCGAAACTATTTACAATCCCGACAATCACAGGAAGCTATACGAAGTTTTTAAGCAAAGACTGAAACCAGGCGGCATTGGGCAAGTATAACGGTCGTGACGTGAACATTCGATTAGGTTCCTATAGCAACGGTAGATAATATCGTACCTCGTGGTATCTTCAGGTTCGTTGCCGGTAAAACTTACTATTTCGGTGTGGGAGGAGGGATGAGGCAATTTCAGGGTCTCATAGAGGAAGATGGTTTTTTCCACGTTAAAACGGCGTGGAAAAGTCAGAACGGTAATTAATTAATACAAATACGTTGTAAATATATATCCTTTTATCCTTCGAAATAAGCAACAATTGTATGCGAATATACATTCCAGGATTACAAAGAGAAATTCTAATAATTACGAGGAAGCAACGTTCGTAGGTTTATCCTATGTACATTTACGTTTTTGGCCCATCTACCACCATATTGTATTCTCTCCGCATTTATTTAGAATAAATAACTGTAATTTCTTTTTATATTTTCTACGGAGATAGTACTTCATAAACCCATCCATTATTCCCTTGATGAACGAGAATGTTATCGACTTTTTCGTTGGGCTTGGGACGTCTGAAACGAATTCTGTCGTGCAAACGATCGCTTTGGCCTTGCCAGAATTCCACGAATTCTGGAATGATTATGTACCCTCCCCTAAAAGACAGATTATTAAATCCACAGATGGTAACATTTCAGTAATATCATGGAGTGACTCGAAAGATTCGTGCAACCGTTCATCGAATTAATTACCAACAATCCGGCCTCTTAGTTTGCCCTTCTGGAAATTGCGCTATCAGCTCCCTTTCCTTCACCATAAGCGTTTGCCTGCTTGCGATCACGGTGCTTTGTTTACTGGACATACTCCCTATTTGATTCGAGTACGGTCGGCTTTCGAAGTAACGGTTGGAGTCCTCTGCTGACGTCTTCTTCACTTTGCCTTCTATTCGTACCTACATTGTTTAATAACAAAAGAAAACGTGGAATTCTTTTTTACAGAAAGGGGATTATATTATTGTATGCCATAAATGGCAACTATCATTAGGGTTTATACAAAAACTGACTTTTGAAAAAACCGGTTTTCTAATTTCACTATTCCCAAAAACCCGGTTAAACTGGTTTTTGAATTTTCATAAAAAATATACTTAAAATAGTAAATAAATACGTGTACTTATTATTAAAAATTTCAGTTTCCTTAATATTATGGAATTACAAAAATATAAGAAAATAAAATATACTCTATCTATAAAAAACCAAATAAAAAAAAATATACCTAATATCTGAAATCCGTACAAAATATAAATCTTTTAAAAGGTGGTACCAAATTATAAATCTTTATTCTGTTCAGTAAAAGATTAGTTTTACAGTAAACTGTTACCTACTACAATATGCTTGCGTCCGAGGCGATTTCAAGTAAAAATGTTAACGTTTTTAATTAAATAATTAATTCATTTCTGTATATTAATTCTAGTATACAAAACCGGATTTTTTAAATTTAAAATAAAAACCGTTCTTTAAACCGACTAACCCTAACTATCATCGTATATTCAACTTGAAAAAGAACAGTTCGTAGATTTGCCAAATAATTCAGGTCTAGTAAATAAATTATGGATCTAGATCCATATTCTGTTCCTATTAAATCCCTATACTAATCATCATGTATCAATATTGATATCTTACGCATCGTCTAAGAGGTTCCCAGTAAAACGTCCCGGCTGCATTCGGGTTTTCAGCCTGAAAATTAACTGAATACACATCCCGCCCGTCAAGTACACAAAATTCGTTGACTTCATGAACTCACTAGTTCGCGACCCTTCCTGCTCTCGTAATTCGTGTAAAATTTGAAACCACTTGTGCTGTAACCCTTGAGCAGCACAGGTCTCACCGATGGAATACCATCTCTGCAACAACGATATATTCCTGAATATATCTGCAAACCTCCACGCGATGGAGATGAGTCATTCGGTAATACTTGGTAGCCGTGGCGAGAAACATAGCGTTCGGCTCGAATATCTGCGGAGTGTTGCAGGCCTCGTCGAACCATGCCTTGAATTGGCCGATAGGCTCCTTGCTCGCTAGACGGTCTTCGGTGAAAGTTTCGCTTTTATCCTTATATTTGATTCGCATGCCTGTCGCAGTGATTACAACAAATAAAAACATTCACACCACTCTTTCTTTCGCGCGGCCATCGCTCAAGACTCGCTGTACAGCGTGATTGGAACGCTGCCTTTTACTCATGGCAGCATTCCAATCTCCTAAGAAAAGATCAGCAGGTAAATATTTCGAATTGATTTATTACTTCGCCCCGAAAGCTACTTTGCAAATCACCCGCGATCTCCATTTACAATATCGGCAATCGTCACCAGTGCCGAAATCGTCGCAGCAACGCGCTCTCGTGAGGGACGACGCCACCTACTATCGCGCGCAGCCGTTCGATAACAGGTGTTTCAAAGGTAATGATCGCGCAGCTATCTGCTAGAAACTGATTCACGTGACTCTTCATAAGCGACCAATTTTTGCGACAGTTTGAAAGTTGTTATTGAACGAAGGCGCTTAACTCTGGCGATTTAGGGCACCATGATAGGGACATAGGGAGCGTCCGCATCCGCTGTTCAATAAGCGGCGGTATTGATCGCAGGAAGCAATTGCCATTTTGCGATGCCAGACGGGATTATTAATTAGACTATCAACGTTACCTCCAATGTCAACGCTGCAATTTGTATCCTGAGCGGCGGATTTTACGGAGGACATGGTGACAGAATGCTGTATCTAATCGGGGTCACAAGGAAACAGCTGATACTCGACTCGAGGAAAACGACCGAACTCGCTGATACGAAACGCGTCAGCGAAGCGCGCTTGTAAAACGATAAAAATGAACTAACACGCTTCACTAACTACACGTTACTCGCGTTCGGTGTGTGTAGTTAACTCCATTTAAGAAATTCGAGGTTATCCCCCTTCCTCTTTAGAATTCTGTCCACTGGTAGCGTAAGATGGCGCGCAGTGTCGTAGAGTAGCCAACAATAAACACTTTGTTGGTGTATTATTTGTTTATTTTTGTTGTACGGGTTTAATGAATATTGTTCTGGCTCGGTGTCTCATTGCATTAGCATTTTGGGATAACGTACGATTAGTCATTCCAGATTCAACGAGCGCATTCTAGAATTAAAAATTGGAACACGCCTGCTACGCCATTGCAATGTTTGTAAATATTATTACGATGTTAGCTCTCAATTATGTAATTAATAGATATCGTATCTGTGCATTCTGTTTATCTCGAGATAGATTTTCCATTTTATTCGATTGCTTGTAGTACTCGGTTTACGGTAACTTGATTCTAATCATTCCATCGAAATAATAGTGAAAAAAAATATATTTAAAGTGAAAAATCACTATCGAAAATGTAGTAAAAGAAAATAATTATTTTTTAGTTCTTAGTGCGTTTTTAATAAAATCGTTTAACATAAATTTTTTTCTATATTTTTTATTTTTTATACTTTACAAATATCTTTCATTGCTGTATACGGTTTAACAGTTTGCTTCTATAGTGCTAAAGTCACTAAATTAATTATTTTCTTGTACTACAATTTCGATAATGATATAATACGAACGCCTGCAAAGTTTTAGTTTTACAAACAGAGGATCGAAGCTGAATAAAATCGTTTAAAAAAGTGTTTAATTCTTTGGCGACCGCAAAATTTCTTCTATTATGTTTTTTTCACGCTATGCGTTTGCGCCTCGCTTTTTTTATCAGCAGAATTCACTTAGTGATATAATACGAGCGGAGTTCGTTGAAATACTGCCGATTAGATTTACCGGGTGTCTTCAGTTCGCTTTGAGAAACATTGGAAGCAAATTATCAAAGCGCCTTTAAAAAGTAATAATTAAAATAGGTGAATTTTTAAATTTCTCCTTCAAACGTAATATCTATTTTCATGTTCTTCTTACTTCTTTAAATATTCTTATTATCTCCTCGTAGTATACTAACTCTTTTATAACATTATTGTAACTAAATTAATTTAAAGAACTATTAATTGATTAATGTATCTAAAGAATACTGTGCAATTCAATGGATGTTCAAAGTGCCGCGAATATACAACCCAAAAGAGCGCCTGCGCATACGTGGGGTGCAGGCATGTGCGCAAGCGCAGTTTCTGTCACGTGACAGCATGAAAGGAACTATAAGTGGTACCTGGAACCGGTACTACATTCAAATTAACACTCCAACGAAGAACTACACTCGGCTTGTTAGATATCAATATTAATAAAAAAACTCTGGGCTGTGGGAACATGAGGGGCTGACAAGGGAACATCCCGAAGCCGGAAATTCAAAAAATTCTGAAACTTTGAATATGTAGGGGATTTCTTCCTGATTATGCAATTTTTGTTTGCTGCCCAAATTCACTCAAAGGGGGTGAAATTAACCCCTGAAATAAGCTAGAAAAAACTTTCAATACAAAAGTTACTTCTTTTAATTAGATCTATCATTTGACAAAAAAATTATTTTACAGTTCACACGTCGTAACACAAAATCGGAAAATAACCGAATTTTCAGGGGTCTATTACATTCCTTTAGTGTGAATTTGGGCAGCAAACAAAAATTGCGTTATAATCAGGGGGACATTCCCTACATATTCACAAAGTTTCAGAATTTTCTGAATTTCCGGCTTCGAGGTCTTCCCTTGTGAGTTGTAAAACGTTGTCACGTCAAAATGCAACTACAGTGATTATTTTAATATAGGATCTAGCAAGAACGAGATGTATTGAAAATCTATAAAGATAATATTGTATCATCCATCAGCTAAACAAGAAGTCTCATTGTTGTTGGGATTAAATTTGTAAAAAGAACTTTAATAAATATACGATGTAAATAAAAATAATTACACTTTTCCTCTGAAGATAACTTTACGAGTCCAACAAAATACATTATTTATATTACCGTGAAAGTTAGGCATATCGATATGTTCTAGAAATTTCCATCTAAAATAAACTTTCCTCACCTCACAGATCAATTATTTCTGCTACAAAAGTAAACGAGAATACAATAAATGATTCAATTTAAACAGCATACATCAGAAATGCTTCAACTTACGACATATAATGAGTATTTCACGTTGATCAGTGAGAAACTATACTTGCTTTCGAGCGCCTGTGTCGGTAATTGATCATCCGAAGAAAGACCTTCTAACTTCTATTGTTTACGTTTAATATCAAATAGAAACAAACGAAAACATGTCGAATAATTATCGGTTACAAAATCGAAGTATACACGCAAATTTTCTCCACCGCACTACGACGAATAGCAGATAATATCATTGTTAGGTTAGAACGAATCTAGAATAAATTTGTAAATGATTGTAAGCGTTAATAAAGAGTCCGTGCAATCTAGTTATTCGTCTAAATAAATCCGCCATATAAAATTTACTTTTCACGCAAAAGTACCGAAAGTTAACTCGAGGTGTGACGTTTACTTGATCAACGTTTAACCAATCGAAGGTTGCTGTCGAAATTAACACCGACAATCGAACTAAATAGATTAATTAGAAACAAATCGTACTCATCTATCGAAATACGTCTCACAAATTTCATTCAGAGTGTTACATCACATTACTAACATAAATCCAAGAGTAACAAAATCACCAGTCTTATCCGCTTCCCGAGAGTAACAACACAATTTAAAAAGTTATAAACAGATAATTTATTTGAAAAATCAAGGGTTTACATTCTTATGCAATCTTCTTTAACCAACTATACAACTGTTCAATTTCCGTCGAGGTGTCGGAATCCTTACTGAACGCGCTGCATTCCGCGAACTCAATATTCGCATCCAAGTGGGAGAACTCAAAATCCTTTCCCTCTTTACCAAGGAACAGATTTGCTGCTAACGCGTCCGTAGCTTCTAGCTGATTGGTCCTAGTCATGCGCAATAAATTCATTTCTTTCTCTAACAGAGTCTTTATAACGGCAGAACCTTTCGCCATAGCTTGATCCTGTTTGTTGCACAGTATAAGAACAGGCTTCCTTTGTATAGCTCTGTCGGACAGCAAGGTGTACAGGAACCTGCAAATTAAACCTCCTTATCGTCTCTGTTTCAGGATGGGACGACCTGGCGTTCGCGTTTACTTACTCCGCTACGTCTCGAATATCCTTCTGGAAGGTCACTGAATCGATGACATAGACGAGCCCCTTCGAGGACAATTTGAATCGATCGAAAAATTTGTAGCGCAAACGCTCTTGTCCAGGTATATCGACGATTTTCAAGGAGTGCTAAATATAGGAACCACTTTAAAGATCTGTGTTCTTAGATCGTGTTCCTCCGTATAGTTACTAACACTTACGTTATTAATTACAATGTCTGCGATATTCTCTTTTAGAGATGTGTGAGTTGCAACGAACTTTGAGAAGACTAGACGCGCGTATATCAATGTTTTGCCAGCGTCACTGAGACCGGTTAGCAGTACGCTGTTCCCTATGGACTTCTTTCTGCGCCATAGGGCGAATAACACTGGACAAAGAGACAGGGCAAAGATTTGTAAGGAATATGGTGATGCCTAGTGTTTGGATTGCCGTACCAAAGAAATGGCCCTACAGAGTTAAATTTATGGATGCTGTGGTTGTAGCCTAGGGAAGGTCTCGCTTAAAAATGTACCTATTTTTGTATTACATATATAATCATAACATTATGTTCGTTTCATTCCTTGTATCTATCATTATATTGTTCCATAATTACTGCAGATATAATGATATACATTTACTTTAAATAAACGAATGGAATGTTTACAGGACTTTATGAGACATTAAGAGAAAGTTGATTGTGTGATTCGGAAGTATGTGATCTGTTTAAAGCCTTTGCTACATGTATCTCTGATTTCACTATTTACAGAAACGAACTGTGATGTTATTTTGCGGAATGTGGTAATAAATATTTGAAGAATATATTTGTTTCGCGAAAGACAACCTGTCGTACGATTTTTATGAAGGTTTAATCAGATTATATGGAGGGATGTTGACGCTACACGCGAAACATAAGTTAGTCATAACCTAAGTGTACTAAGTTTAATTACCTATGGTTATGATAATTGCAACTATAGCGGACAATACCCTCACTAATTGGGTATCCATATTGTAATATGTTAACAGTTTTACATGCTCTCTCATTGTTGCTGTGTTACTGTATTAATTTCAGATCACCTCGTGGACATATGCCGATTCCTTCAGAATCACGCTAATAATTGTGTACACTGACTGTACTATCAATTCATCTCGTATTGTCTCGTATGGAGATAACACGGAGTTGTTGGAAGCTTCTGAAATACTTCCGCCAGAGGGCTGCGAATTTTGACTCATTACCCGTTAGTTGTGGGTCAACGCTATATTACTATGAATTCGAAAACATTTAGCACCATCGAAAGTGATTCTATTTAACGTGAAGGCTGATGAATATATTATTTATTGATCAATTCCTATTTTTTTCCTTCTCTCCAAACATTAAAATCAAGTAGTATGTACACCAGGCCTGGGCACTCGCATAGGCAAAGTGTTGGCAAAATTTAGTGAATATCACAATCTACTAGAGGGCACTGGGATCAATATAGTTGAAAGATTTTTGTAACAGATGGCGTTGATGAGATTATTTTATGGCGGGAATAGAAAAATAATCAGCGCCGTCCAGTGGAAGCGTCCCGTAGCATCCTGCGATAGCGTCAGCACGTGTTGAGCACGGTGAATAAGAAACATTATCAAGAAACATATATAAGAAAAAAATATTAAGAAAGTAAGTAATTCCTTCTATATCCCGACGAACGTAGGGAATAGTAGTTTAAAACAACCCTACAATTGTTGCAAATTCCTAGATTCAGCAGATTCAGGATGGGTCGTGGTTATGTCTGCTGTGCGGTGCCTGGATGTTTCGACAAAGATTCCGCACGACACCGGTTTCCGAATCCAAGTAAAGATGGAGAACGTTTTCGTACTTGGATACGCATTATTCGAAATCCAAAATTGTACAATATGGCCCCGGAACGCGTATTTGCGAATTATCGCGTATGCCATAAACATTTTACCACAAATGATGTATCATCTAATTCGTTCCTAATTTGGAGAGTAAGAATAAGCATTTATTTAATAAAAATCAGTGAACGGGAAAAATTAGGTTTTTTGCATTATTCTATAGTCCCCTCTTCTTAAAAATAAATGACTTCACTTAATAAAAGAAATGTCACTTCTGTTTATTTATAGTCATATAGAAATTCTATTTTAGTCATTTTTATACTTCATTTTTTATGTGTAATGAAATTAACTAACAAGGGAACATATCGAACCCGCACACGCCGATTTTAATGGGGCTTTTGTAAGAAGTAGTGGTCAGAAAAAAATTTGTCAAATACTTCTTACAAAAGCCCTGTTGCAATTGGCGGCCGCGGGTTCGATATGTTCCCTTGTAACACCATCATTCATGATTTGAATTTGGCGCTCTGCCTGATTTAGTGGATATCACAATCCGCTAGAGGGTACTGATTTTGCCAACAGAAAAATACGTTAAGTGCACATCCCTGATGTACACTAGGCGGCAGAATCGGCTTCCCTTCGGAAATTTGGCAACATTGCATGTCACTAGATATAACCCAAGGTGCGTTCCGATTCGCGCAGTGAGCGCATGAAATTGGCATCGTGCGACTCCCTAGAATTTCTCTCACTTGCCACCAATACGATGCCACTTCCGCTGCAGCGAGCGTGCAGCAAACGCAGAAATTCAGAGGAGAAGCAGTCGCTGCGCGCGCGTATTTGTTTCCACAATCTTTGCTTATTTGAATTTCTCTATTGGAAATAGAGAAATTCGGCTGCTACAATTTAATGAAAAGTAATAGAAGCAATTAATTCTCTAAGGATTACAACTGCCACTTTTCTACGTTATTATTTTGAAGAAACTTCATCTCATGTTTATTAATACAAATGTATAATTATATACTTATTACCTACCGAAAATGTTCTTCGAATATTGTTCTCGAATATCTCGCAAGGACACGTTTTACATAATCTGTCAATTTTTAGGCAAACATAATCTCTCCAAGCGTTTTCCCAGAGGATCTAGAGTTCGTTGGGCTATATAAGAGGACAGTTCTTGAAATACCACTTTTGGGAAAGTGTACTATTGTTGTAAACTATACCAAAGAAGAAATAAACCTAACCTAATCTATAATATTTCCGATTCTAAATGGCAAGTTAATAATTCTTACATCTAATTAGAATATTTGACAATTGCAGCCATCAGCTCGGTTTTCACCGATTACCAGGTCTCACCACGAGGAGGTTGCTGCGTTTCGAGACCCGTAGAGAGATAGATGGAATCAAAGTTCTATCGATCTCCCTGTACATGAAACCCTACTAAACCAAAGAGATGGATGGAAACAAAGTTCCATCGATCACTTCGGTTTAGATGTAGAATCTAGGGAACTGCCAAGCAATCACTCGATTGAATGAAATTCAGGAGAGAAGGAAAGACGAAGGGTAAGCATGAAAGGAGTATTGAATGGTGCAGTTCCTACCACCCTAATGTCCGAGTCGAAAGGGAAAAGCGCTCGGCGCCTCCCAGACGATTCCTCTTGCAGCGTGCGACTCGCCAGGAGCAACACTAAGTATGACCTGACTTGAGCCGTCCAACACGGAGATTGGGCACCGATGCGACTCGCCAGGAGCAACACTAAGTGTGACCTGACTTGAGCCGACTAACCCGGAGACTGGGTATCGGACCGGGTGACTTACGCAGGCAGTGTACCAAAAGGTACACCCCCTACGCCCGAAACTTTTCCCTTTCGACAAGAACACCAGAGGATGAAAGCGATCCACCCATACCGATTCCATGCTCAGTCACTTGCTTCCGGAAACGGAAGCAGCGGTGACCTCCTCATCCGAGATGAGGAGCCAATAAACGAACAACAATGCTAATGAGTTAGTGACTACTTCGCAATTTTACATGGGGCCTTAAATACTTCATGTTATAATACACTTTTCACTATCACTTTTCACTACCACTTTTCACTATCACTTTTCACTGTCACTATTTCTTGCCACTTGCCACTTTCACTATTTTGTTTTAAATATATTTTTTTACTGCCCCCCTTCCCCGCGGAAGGATGAACCTTAAACTGAAATGCTGAAATAATCAAATATGTTATATTAGTAATGGTGTAATAGCCTTGGGAGGAACCTGAGAACATACATAAAATCGAATAAATGATGCAAAAACATCGAAGCAATACACAAAATGGAATAAATGGCGCATAATCATCGAAGAAATACATAAAATCGAATAAATGACGCATAACCATCGAATCAATACATAAAATCGAATAAATGATGTAAAAACATCGAAGCAATACATAAAATAGAATAAATGGCGCATAATCATCGGAGAAATACATAAAATCGAATAAATGACGCATAATCATCAAAGAAATACATAAAATCATCGAAGAAATCAGTTGGAAAGGACCAAAACTGAATGTTGACCTTCACAGAACAACAAAATTCGCATTAGTTTTCAACGAACCCCAAAAGTCGGTACTAATTGAATGAGCTACCTCGGAGCAGGCGGCTGAGCGAGTGCTGGAAGGACCAGCCTTGAAATCCTGTCCAGGTGTCCAGCAAGTCCAGTTGGAGTAGCGTTGTGTCCCCAGAGATCCAAGAGACGTAGGAGGCTCGGGGGGGTCCTGGTGGTCCGGGGAGTCCGGGGAGTCCGGGGAGTCCGGGGAGTCCAGGGTGTCCAGGGTGTCTAGGGTGTCTAGGGTGTCCAGGGTGTCCAGGGTGTCTAGGGTGTCTAGGGTGTCTAGGGTGTCTAGGGTGTCTAGGGTGTCTAGGGTGTCTAGGGTGTCTAGGGTGTCTAGGGTGTCTAGGGTGTCTAGGGTGTCTAGGGTGTCTAGGGTGTCTAGGGTGTCTAGGGTGTCTAGGGTGTCCATGGGGTCCATGGGGTCCAGGGGGTCCAGGATGTCCAGGATGTCCAGGATGTCCAGGAATGTCCAGGAATGTCCAGGAATGTCCAGGATGTCCAGCAGGTCCAGGTGGCTCGGCAGCTCCAGGGTCCCCGGAGGTCCTCCAGGTCCGGAGGACCGACGACGACTGAGTACATGGAGCTCCATGAGTTCCCCACCTAGACTTCGAGGAACAATGTTCCCCGATCAAAACAAGGTCGACGGTTAATTACAATTGCGAAATCCAACGAATTCTTCGGCAAAAATGGATTTTCTGCTGAAATATCCATTCCAGTGGCTATTGCTATGACAAATAATGTTAACAACATTTGCACTAACCGCCCAGTATAAATTATTATTAACTATGATCGACAGAACTCGAGATATCCAAGCAATTAGTAACATTTGGCCTTGGATTTGCAAATGATTTTCTACACCGAATGAATTCTCTTTTATTCTCAATGTTTAATCGTTCGATACATTAATGTTATTGCTTATACAAATTACATAGTATTATTTATAATGTATAACTACATTTTAATTGAACTTGTTGTAAATGAATAGTTAGAGGAATATTTGGAGAAATATGAAACGGTCCTTCAGTTTCTGAAAAAGTCTTCTAGGTAACAGGTACATATATCTGAATGGAATCCTGTTAAAAGACCTCCCACATGATCCAGTAATTGATAAAATTGATGCGCGAATTGAGAAATCACGAAATAATATGCACTATGACATGCACACACTACACTGAACCGATGAATTTCTCAGGGCTAGACAAAATTTTATTTCGCAATGCGGATTTCAAAAGTAACTCGATTTGCAGTTGCATCCATGCACCCCCCGACACTCATGCATCATGCAACTTTCTGCGAGGCTTTTAAGAATTAGAGTTTACTGTAAATTTCAGTGTTGGCGGTAAACTAATACTCGGAGTAAGTAGGATCCAATTATTATTACTTCACTAGAACGATTAATCAGTGCATTAGAAATTTGCGGAAATGTCAGTAACAGCGTGAATTTTTAATACTTTTCGGCGTACGATACGTGAAAGGGTTCTACTACACGCAAAGTACTAATAAGCAATGTCATCTTGCAATTTATAACTTGCACCGGCTTTGAAGAAATACCATTTTTGAGCACCATAGTGTCTTGATCCCCGAAATTGATTTTCGGAGAGAAATCCGCGTTGATAAACCGAGCCAAAGCATAGCGTAGCAAAAGCCTACCCCTTACCCATGTCAAACTCTCCCTCTAAACAAGTCACAGGTATACAAGCACGCACACACCTTTCAGCATTTCAACACATTTCAGAGTAGTTCCTGAGTTGGACGCTGTTCATGAGCAGATGTCACTACATTCAGACCTCAAATTATGGGTCGGTAACACAGTTTGCATGGCAACACCACAGACCAGGTATAGAATACCTGGTCTGTGATAGGTCTATCCTATACCTCGTCTGTGTCGGTACTAATTTGTAAATTAAATAGAAGGAACACATGAAGTTCTAATTGAAAGCAGTTAATATTCCTGAAAGAACATATTTAACTATTTCTCAGAAAAATTTGATTTTGGCAATCATAGTTAAACCTTGTCTGTGTTGGCAATATTCTTCTTCAGAAATATCTTCCATTATCGACAGAAGATGGTACCCGTCTGTTGCTTCGACACTTTTCTTCGAGATGTCGCCATCATCGATCTGCTTGGCGGTATTAATTCAAATGGACCTGTTTTTCAAAGCATTTGTAGCAGATACATTTACGTTCTATAATGATTATATGTAGATATAATTTCCCTGTTGCTTTAGAATACGAAATGATCTTATCTCGGTTAACAACTCCCGAAACAAAAATTATTAGATATTTAAAAATGACTTAATTATGTTTATAGAAGATCAAGGAAATGGAAAAATTGAAAACAAGAAGCACCAGAATATCCATGGAATATTTACAGCAATTATAATTAGCTGCTATCAGTGGTAAAAAACCACAGCTTCTCCAGCAACCCCTTTTGGACATTTATGGTATAGAATAAAGTATTCACTAAATTGTAAATGTCAGGTTTTCTACGTATAACAGGACCCAGTACTAATTTCCAATAAATCAAGATCGTAGAAATGAAAGTAGGCGGGACCTTTAAATCTCTTACAATTAATGACAATTATTGTAATTTAAACTGCGATCAAGAGCCAGAAAATTTGTAGTTTTTCGCGTTTTCAGTGTTCAACGAAATTCCCGCCGTAGATAGGAATATTCGAATCGCTTTAACGAAGGGTCTTGAGTTTCCATACTTGGTGGACGGCGAAAAAAGGGTTTTGCGCGAGCAAGTCTCGCCGCTATCAGATCCTTCTGTCGGCAACGTATCCGCGAATTTATTGCTTCGTTTCTCCGCAAAGGCGGGAGAGCACGATCTCTCTCGGAGAATTCCCTTTAGGATAGCGCCTTGTCTGTCAATTCCTCGCTATGGTCAAGACACTTGGTTCCCCTCATCGATTATCTGTCCTCCCTCGAGGTATCCATGCAACCAGAACACTTCTCAGGCCACTAACCCGTTCGCACGGATGCAACTTTCGGGAACCATCCTTTTTACCCTGACAGTCAAATTATTTCGTGAGTACTCGTTTCTTCTGGAGCCTGATTTAAAAAAAGGATCAAAGAATATTATAGCTTCCTCAGAAGTAGAATATGGTATCTAGTTAGCGACTGTGATGACCAAAGAGCAGAAATACCATAGACTAAGTAATCAGAGGAAACTGAATTCCATGTTTCTAATCACATGATAGCAAAGTCACTTATACACTTGTACGAAAATTCTGTAGATACAATTACACATACACATGTAAACTGTAAAATTATCTCCCATCATATTTTCTATTAAAGTTTTCTACAGGCTTTCAGTATAATTACACACGTAATTTTGAAGCCGATAATTTATCTTGAATCAAATTAGTCGATCCTCCTTCGGCCCAATTCGATGCCCGAGTGGATCCTGTGTTTTCATAATCGTTGCAACAAAGTTTGCAAATAGCTACTTTGCATATCTCCGCATCAGACGCCGTGACGTTAATAGCATGCTCAAAAGGATCTTGATGAATTTGCAAGCTTGTTCTTAATTACGTCGGGCATCGTTCATTATTAAGTGCGCATCAATTATCATCGACTCGATCGGGCCCGTGCACGGCGAGAAGATGATAGGTTCCATCATGCAAATACATCTTGCTCCAATTACACCGGCAAGATATGTCATCTTTGCAGAATACAGACCTTAATTAGCGTAATGTTAGACCGTCGTGATTTGAAACCGAGTTGTGTATCAGATAACGTCATTTTGGTATGCTTGCCGACGATGATACCCTTGTTAACACATCCACGACTAGCCGCATAAAGTTGCTTCAACGTGGTGATCACTGGGCCGTGGAGTATCTCTGGTAACTCGGCTGTGCTGCTTAACATGGTCGAAAAGACGTCCCCTAAAACGACACAATACAATGATGTTTTAAAAACCGACAAACTAAAAGTAAAATAGCGTGCTACCTGGAGCGACATTTCTTAACCCGGCGTTGGTAACGTGGGGAAATGTAACAAGAGTAGTAAGGTGGGGTCCCACAGACCCCGAGATTAATTTAGTGTAGGTATTCTAAAAATTCATATCTTTAATTAAATTTTTATTACCTAAAAATACTTAACTAATTAAACATCTTTAATTTTCAACAAAAATATACTTCCTAAATAGCTTGTATACTGAACAAACTAAATAACATTGCCACGCGTTCTTAAAAAGTTATACTCAATTTAAAATCTGGGGTCTGTGAGACCCCACCTGACCAACGCCAGGTTAAAGTTCACATTTCGTTTCCCACTGACCAGTCATCAGCCAGCGATTTGCCTCGCGATCAATACCGGAATAAAAAGCTTCGGTATCAAGAAAGAAGCACTTTGATTATAAGAATGGAGGACACAATGAGCCCCACCGTGTCGCTGGCCAGATTCAAGCCTTTAAATCCGCGGACCAGTGATCAGACGTCCAACTTCTTTATTAACGCGTCCTTGGGAAACCGCTATTAAGCATCGAAGAGTCCACGGTCCCGTCTATATACTTTCTCCACCTTTGTCCCAGGACCGCGCGCCGAGCGATCGAGCCACGGCAAGAGGGATTTTGGTTGGGCTGGAAGAGGGAGAAAAAAAATCGGGACACGTTGAACCGGGCTACCGTAAAAGCGGGCGGCGGAGGGAGGAAGGGAGCGGGGACGTTCGCGACTGGTTGAAAAAGGAGGGCGTTGTGATAAAGTGCGGGCAAGAAGTTGGCCGGGGAGGGCAGCGGTAAGGGATGACGAGGCGGGCCGAGGGGGCGAGGGCAGGGTGCGAGTTTCTTATGGCGCGGTGGGACAGAAAGATCCGCCGCAAAAAAGGACCGCCCTGGCTGCGCGGACGCGCAGAATCTGCAATTATATCGCAAAAAAGGAGCCGAGTGTCCGGGACAAACTGCTTCCTGGCCCGTAAACAATGCTGCCAAATAAGTCGCCGGGCATAAATCGTTGGCTCCGGGGCGACTCGGTCGCTCGCACGAGCGGCGCAGCCGCGTCCCAATCGCACGATAAAAAGCCAATCGATCGCTAAACTCTTTATTCCGCCGCTGAGAGCTCGGTAGGAAGGAAGAGACGGGTGGCCGCGGCCGAGGGAGATACGAATTTACGAGTCGATGCTGCTCAACCGCGGCTCCAACATATCGCGATATAAAGTTTCTTACTGCCACCGGCCGGCCACTCGTTCTCGATGGACGTCGTCCGGTGTATCGATTTTATTAAATACCCCAGTTCCGACAGCCAGCCAGATGAAAGGCTCTGTTGCTTGAGCCTCCGCATGGTTACGAGTTACATGAACGCGGGGCTCCTGTTCCTCGACTCGTTGGCGGCTTCTGATGTCTAGGGAAGAGTATTTCGGTGCATTCTGGTACTCATGTGTTTGAGTATTTAGAATGTTTACTATATATAGTAGGGAGCATTCTTGGGTAGGTCAGGATTCGAGTAGATGAAATTTAGATTAGATGGAAGTAGATGGTAGCTAAGGGTAACAGAAGCATTGTAGTTGAATAAGAAACTGTGGTATTCGAGTTATTCATAGTCATGTGTGGGTATATCTGCTTTTAATCTCAGTATGACCATCACTGTAGTTCGTTTTGTGCAGTAGTGGATTTAAGGAAAAAGGGCCAGGTAGCAAACGTTCTGAGGGGCCCAATTTTTGGGGAAAATGAAGAGGTAGTTTACCAAAAACCGTCTAAGTGTACAGAAAAGTACAGAAGAAATATAGTCCTTGGATAAAATCATAATTTTCTTTTTGAAGATTGGGCCCTAGGGGGTCCTTCTGTGCAGGGGCCCATTTTTCGAGAAAATGAAGAGGTAGTTTACCAAAAACGGTCTAAGTGTACAAAAAAGTACAGAAAAAATATAGTCCTTGGATAAAATCATAATTTTCTTTTTGAAGATGGGGCCCTAGGGGGTCCTTCTGGGCAGGGGCGCATTTTTGGGGGAAAATGAAGAGGTAGTTTACCAAAAACCGTCTAAGTGTACAGAAAAGTACAGAAAAAATATATTCCTTGGATAAAATCATAATTTTCTTTTTGAAGATTGGGCCTTAGGGGGTCCTTCTGGGCAGGGGCCCATTTTTCGAGAAAATGAAGAGGTAGTTTACCAAAAACGGTCTAAGTATACAGAAAAGTACAGAAAAAAATATAGTCCTTGGATAAAATCATAATTTTCTTTTTGAAGATAGGGCCCTAGGGGGTCCTTCTGGGCAGGGGCCCAATTTGGGGGGAAATTGAAGAGGTAGTTTACCAAAAACCGTCTAAGTGTACAGAAAAGTACAGAAAAAATATATTCTTTGGATAAAATCATAATTTTCTTTTTGAAGATTGGGCCCTAGGGGGTCCTTCTGGGCAGGGGCCCATTTTTCGAGAAAATGAAGAGGTAGTTTACCAAAAACGGTCTAAGTATACAGAAAAGTACAGAAAAAAAATATAGTCCTTGGATAAAATCATAATTTTCTTTTTGAAGATTGGGCCCTAGGGGGTCCTTCTGGGCAGGGGCCATTTTTCGAGAAAATGAAGAGGTAGTTTACCAAAAACCGTCTAAGTGTGCAGAAAAGTACAGAAAAAAATATAGTCCTTGGATAAAATCATAATTTTCTTTTTGAAGATTGGGCCTTAGGGGGTCCTTCTGGGCAGGGGCCCATTTTTCGAGAAAGTGAAGAGGTAGTTTGCTAAAAGCGGGCTAAGTGTAGTAGTATAGAAAAAAAATATAGTGTTTGGAGAAAATCAGAATTTTGTTTAAGGTGGGGCCCAGGCGGCAACTGCTCATCGGCCGCCCATTAAATCCGCCACTGCTTATGTGTTAAAGGTTAAGGGAACTCGAAGAAATTCCCATGTGAATATTGCCGACCCTATTTACAACCTTCTGCAGGACTCTTTTAATATAGAAAAGGTAGATGATTCGCAGTAAGGTCTCATAAATTCGATTTTACCGAAGTCTAGAGTATTCTCCGCACATTGGTTCGAGAAGTGCAAGCAGAGTGAAGGCCTCGATTTCCTCATGTTTTCGATTCCTATCCTCGCCCTTAATGGCTGCCGGCGAAAGGTCGAGGCCACGAATCTCCGTGGGACGTTATTAACCCCGGCCAACTTTCGACCGTCATAAATTAACATTTTATCCCGCCGCTTAATACGCGCCGCGCGTTTCAGCGCGAGAAACAAGCGTGAGATTATTTTAATGCCCGCCCGATTGAAATATACGTCGATACTTAATAGCGTTTCGCTCGCAGGCTCGCGATAATGAAAGGAGGGACCTAATTAATCCGGCGTATCGCGAGGCTTCGGGTTGCCGGGCCGAATACTCGGGGGCCTGGAAAGAGAAAGAGACGCCCCATTCGCTTGCAAATCCGCCCGGCTGTGGAAGCTCCGGCCGCGTTAACGCTTCGTACGTAATTATAATGGGCCGGTTAATCTGATGGGATTAATTCTTTTTTCTCTCGGTGCTGACTCGGGGCGAGCGCTCGTTGGCCGGCTCGTACCTCTCGATTATCAGGCGCCTGGTGCCCACACCTGGTTAACGCGCTAATGAATTCCCAGCATCGCGTAATTATGGGGTAAAGCGCGAAATCTCGCGCGAGCTAGCGCTCGCCCTCGGTGCCTTCGCGTTCTCACTTCGCTTCACTTTCGTTTCGTCTCGTCTTGCCGCTCTTTTTTCCCCCCGCCTCGTTCTTTTGTGCCCGTTGAAAAATAATTACACCGCCGGGGCCAGGCCGATATCCGGTTACGACTTGACACGAGCTCGTTCCTCTCCGCGCGCGCGCGCGCGCGCACGCACGGGTTATCATAAATTAGTGGCCCACGAGAAAGAATTCCCTTTCTGCAATCGAACTTTACGATCGGGGTGTACCGCTTATTGAGATGCTGCTTTGGCGAACGTTAACAAGGTTGCCGCGAAGGGAGCAACAGGGCGGCTGCTACACCATTCTTTGCCCGCCTTGTGGGGGAAAAAGTGGTGTTAATTAAGGGTTTTTGTACGTGCCAAGTGTGCAGCGTTTGGGAACCGACCGAGCATCGCGCTGCACCTTCTCGGACATGATAAATTTCGGGATAGGCGTCGGCGTCTTATAGTCTGTGGCTGCCAAGGAGGCGCATACTACGCGGATTAGGGATTGCAAACCGGTAAATCGGTAAATCGGTTTGAACTTTTTCTTCACTGATAACGTAGAAGATATCTACGGAGTTATGCGCTGCATATATGCCTTACATTGCTATACATACAATTTTTACCGGTAAATCGCGAGAAATACATAATTTATCGAATTACCAGTAAAAATTTGGCGAATTACCGGTAAAAATTGCGTGTATAGCAATGTAACGCATATATGTAGCGCATAATTCCGTCGATTTATTCTACGTTATTAGTGAAAGAAAAACTTCAAACCGATTTACCGATTTACCGATTTACCGGTTTGCAATCCCTAACGCGGATGCAGCGGATTAATTAAAACAATTGACTTGACTTCAAGCTTGTGTTCAGTAGTGTCAGTTGCCTTCAAGTTACTTTTAAGATTACTCGAAGCAAGTAGATATCTAAAATTGCCTCAAAGAAGGCGGTGTTTGCTGCGTTGTGTGTAATAAGGAACGAAATTGCGAATGAGTTATTAAAAATATAAAAAAAAGGATTGAAAGGAAACGGTGATTACTTCACCTATTCTTACTCATTGTTTTATGATTATAACCTCACTTTTCAAAAACAATAAACAGTCAGCTTACTTCAAGTGACTTTAAGCTCACACTTGTACGTACGTGAAATTTTCTAAAAATTGAACAGGGGGCTGGATTCGTCTTAAAAAAAAATACCCTTTGTCTAATAGTTCTCGAGATATTCGAAGCCGTCCTTAAATTACGTAAAGGTAATTTTGGCGATTTCTTAATCCATCCCTCCCCCAGTATAAAAATTCGTAAGATTTGATATTGCACCCCGCTTCTTACGTAATATTTTTTACATTGAACTTTTTCAGTTATTAAAATTCTTTTGGAGGTTTATATAATTCATTTAACTCGGTTTCAGGAAATTTAAACTAAAACCATTTTTTCTGGAACATTAATGATAAAATTTGTATCGATTGAAAATTAAGTTAAAAAATATTACCTAAGGCGGTACTTGACTCTCCCCTCTTGTATTAAAACGTAATAAATTCGCGACTCCCTCTCCCAAAAGCCTCAAGTAATTTAAGGACGATCCCTTCCAGGAAGTATATTTTCAACCCCCAACTTTAGGGGCTGTTTTCACCTCTTCAACAAAGACGATTCCCGATAACAAAAAATTCATGTCAAATATTCTTCACTATTCTCCAAATCTGCAGAGTCTCATCAAAATCGGCGTGTGCGGGTTGGATACGTTCCCTTGTAAGTGTGACTCACAATTAGCATGGAGAAACTTGCTCCGAGCGCCCAATCAATTTTCTTCCAATTATAATAGCTCGCAGTAGACTATATACATGTTCGCGAATGCTGCGAAACAGCATCAGAGGCAGGCTCGTATCATCGCCGCAGATAAAGTCGCGTCGTTAGTTAGATAAGAAGCTGAAAAAGGTGCGTAGCTATCTCTTGTAACATCTCATCGAGCCGTTGATTGTACATCGTGGCGGAAAGCGGGCCGACCCGGTTTGAGATCGGCGAGGGCGCTGGATAACGGAGCTGATTTACGAAGACGCGAATTAGCCCGTAATTGCCTTTAAACGGGGCGCGCATTAATATATATTGAGTTGCCCTCTTCGACGTACGACTTTATCGCACGTAAATCGGCCGTTACCTGCACAACTCCGCGATCACGCCCTCGTGTAAGCGTCGAGTATACAGTTGGAGCTGCGGAATTATCGGCAATGGTGTGTAATCGATCGTAGTTGGAGTTATTAGTGTAGTTGGAGCGCGCGTGGGCCGAGGGTAGCGGAGTGTCGCGGAGGGTCCCGAAGTTTCCTCCCAAAGAGTAGTTACGACGAAGCCACTCAACTTAAGGATTAAATATCGTGTAGGACAGGGATTTAATTATCAACGCGAAATCGGGGAATTTTTACGGTAATGAGGTTCATTAGGGAGTATCTGCGTCCCTAAATTGTCCATTAACGAACAGTCCAAGGCAGACCACCAGAGACTGAATACTTATTCGCCTCTTTTGCTGGCAAGGATACGAAGATATGTACAGTGAGATACGAAAGTTTCTTTTAACTTTAGCGATTTTTATGTTTAAAACACAGGTAGTTAATATGGAAAGTGATGAAATTATATCGTATACAAATAATCATGGCAAGACTTTAGTTTATTTATGATGAATTCGGTGAAATTCTGCTTATTTTAGTATTTGGCGTTTAAAAGTTTTTTAAAATACATGTATATATACCTATGTGGGCAGTTATTAATTTTCGAATGAATTATTTATTGTTGTAAGGGGGGTTTGCACCATGTTGAGCCGAAAAACAGGTAATTCTTTGTGAATTTTTTTTTATAAAAACGATTCGACGAATTAATTCGAGGTTTGGCATCCTGTTTTATTGTATCTTTAGCTATTGTTTTGAATTTTTGTGTGACAGTGAAAAACTTTAGTAGATTTATTCTCGTATCTGTCACCGTTCCTGTTTTATTTATAAAGAAGTTTTCCCGGTTTTGGGGCAAAACCTTTTTCAGACTCAAATCAAGGCGTTTCATCTTCTTCAAAAGGCTGACATTTTAAGATTTTCTTATTTTTCTTAATGCATCTACTACCACAGATAGCCACATTTATATATGTAGATTAAGAATCTCTATTTCTTTTCGTGTTTCAGATAACCCTTAAAGTACCTCCACCGTTTTTTTTCTTTCACCATCACACAAAAATTCAGAATAACAGTTTAAGATACAATAAAACAGCCTTCCAAACCTCAAAATAATTTGTCGAAACGCTTTTGTACAAAAATTTCACAAAGAATTACTTATTATTCGGCCCAACTAGGCGCAAGTCCTCCTTAATTCCATACATTTTACCATCTCAATTGGAAACAAGTTTGCTCAGGGATTATTTTAAAATTGCATCTAAAATAATTTATTCAAAGGAAACATCCAAGGATTTAATTATATCCATTATTCCATTACATTGACAAAATACTAATTGATGCACCAAGTACCTACTGCATCAGTATTGATTAAAAGTAACCCTGAAGTTCAAGAATATCGCCGTCTTTTTTCCAACAATCCAAATTTGGAACTTTGAATTATTAAAAAAAAAATTATATGCTTAATTTCTAACTCCTCGCGTTACCTCTGACTTACACAGTGTTCCAACGTCATACCAATACCGTCCAGTTTATAGGCTATGCACTCTCCAGCTGGAATCCTAGAGAGCCCACGGAGAAAGCTTAGCGATTTTTGCCCGCAGGACAAACCAGCCGTCGCGAGATCGTTCAGGTCGCTCCTTTAAAGGCGTCCTCCTCTTCCTTCCCGCGTCTTTGTGCGTCGCGGCACTCGTGTCGGCATAAAGAGTCAACATTGTAACAGAAAACCGATCATAAAAGTGCCGTCCTCGCATCCTTCCTCTCGTATGGGCACGGGGCATAAATCTCCCCGGATGAATGCAACCTACCGGGCATAACCGCCTAACAGGGCCCCCATGAGAACAAAGTCAGGCCATTAAAAACGCTCCTCTCCTCTGCGAAGTGTCTTCTCGCCGGGGCTGCGAACGTCTCGCGGACTTTGATGCCGGGGCCAGCCTCGCCAATAAAATGTTACAAATTCGTTGCACGGAGGGTAGTTTATGGCGCGTGTGAGGCCTTCATCGAACCCGCCGCCTAGCACGGGGCTTTATACCCGCCTGGATTTACTGTTCTTCAGCTTTGTGGCCTATGCTCTTATGCCCCTGACCCTCAGGCTCGCGACGCCAACAGAGCCGCGGGTTAAATCGATTTAATTCGTGCAGAGCTGAATCGGGATTCATGGCAGGTTACACCGTGCTTTTACGAGATGGAAATGCGCGGGGGCTTAAAGCCTGTGGATGTAAAAAGTCCTCTTTTCAGGGAGGCCGCGATAAATCATAGGGTTATAGGACACGTTTAGGGACGATCCTTTGAAACTGTCGAGCTTGTTCGAAGCATGTTTCGAATTTCGAGTGTGCCACCAATTTCGTTCCTTGGTCGATGTTGGTTTATGAAGCGGAAGATATTGGTGAGTTATGACGGCGGAGATCGTTGATGAATTGTTGTGAGACTTTTGCGGCGAGGGGTGAGGAAACAGTGTTGCCCGTGGCTAATGCGCACCTTTGTTCCATATATTGTTGCACTTTAAAGTGTTCTTGTAGTGTCGTATGTGTTTGGAACAGTTCCATTAGAAATGCAATTTTTTCACGTCAAAAACTCGATTTTGGGGGGAATTTTCTTATAGTTTTTGATCCCAAAAATTGATCTGCAGGGTACTGCAGCGGAAGTTGTAAAATTGCAAGAATTATAGAGGCGCAAAGGTACAAACTTTGCGTTCTTCCCAAAACGACGTTTCTTAAGATGCAGTGATTTCTCAGAAACCACTGCGCGGATCCGGTAGCGGTTTTGCGTACGTATTCAGCATATGACTGGCTATGATCGATATCCCCAACTTTGTTTTTGTTAAAGGTAAACAAGGTTTTCAGGATAAAAGTAAAAATTTTCTTATAAAATCAACAATTTTTGTTTCAAGAATCGTCAGTTTGTTAAATTTGGGGTGTTTGGGATGACTGAGGAAAATACCTAAGCCATGGTTTTTTAATTTGACTATAACTCTGTAAATTTTCAATAACATGGCTAAACAAAAATTCTGAGTTGCGCTTCAAACATACCCTAATGCGCGGGCAAAACGCCATATAGTATAAACTTATAGTTTTCGTTAAATAAATTCCCGAAAATTTTGTTGAAAACAGGCAGTCAAACGGGAATATTCCCTTAAGGGAACTAGGCAGTCAGAAATTCGATTTTTTTTTATTGCATTTTTAGAAAGTACCACCCTTCCCGAGTAAAATGCCGTTTGGTTTATGTCAAAACTCGCAAAACTAAGGATTTTACAGTTGAAAAGGCCTGCGCACACGCAGGTAGATTAGTTCCTCTTCTGAAACTTTGGACGCGTTTTTCTCAGAATCACATTTCCTCTTCGTTTTGCAGTGATTGCGAAAAAACGGAGGTCCAAATCAATTTGAAAAAAATTGAGCATATGTAAAACATGTCTTGTTACGACCCAAACCTAAGCATAAGTCTGTGAAAACTTCTGTTTTGACAAAAAAAAAATAAAATGGCTCTTTTCCCTGGCGAAAAATCACGTTTCCTCAAAATTTGCCGTTTTATAGCCGCCATTTGTATAATTTTGATTTTTTTTCTTTTTCAATAGGTTCAGGGCAGAATGGGGGTCAGGGCAAAGTGTAAATTTCAGAGAATACGTCACAATTCAATTTCTCACGGCCAAAATCACTGCAAAAGTACAGCGGCTCCAGAAAAAATGCCGACACATCAGATGACTGTAGCGCTGTCATACATATGCATATATTATTCAAATCATTTTTTTTCACTGTTTTATAGTATTAATAAACATTACCCAAAAGTACTAGTCATAATTTGTATTCATCTCCTTGTAATTAATTCGCAAAAAATACTTGATTTTCGCGCGATCTGACTGACTAGTCCCCTTAATCATGTTTCGTGAATATTTGATTGCATTTACAGCGTTCTGTACAGTACCTACTATCTATTTTCCTCGGTATCACCATAAATACTCATCATTCTCGATTTTCGCAAAGGCAACATTTCCACGACCATTGAGACTGTCATAAAAGCTCTTCGAAACAAATGTCCCCTGAGTCTAATTAAAATCCTCCACCACATGTTCGTCACGTGAATCTCTGGATGCATCAAGGGGGATAATAAAACGGAAGAGGAAGTAACAAATTACATTTTATACTCCTGTGCGTCGCGGGGAAGACAGTGGTATACCTTCCACAGATATAAATTCAATCGTCGATCATTATTTCAAGGGACACTCAAATTTAACGCTGCTCAGATGTTCAGTTGCTCCCTCGATTCTGGATCGTTCTTCAATGAAAACTGGCTCGCGATTGTGCCACAGATCTTTACGATTCTTTCATTCATTAGCTGGACCAGGGGAAAGGTTTCATCGACAGATTCCGCTCTATGGTGGCGGAGCCACTCAGGGACCGCGGATGGCGGTAATTCCTTCGCGCGGTTCCGGGTCTGGGAAAGATTTCTCTCGGCCAGGTACAGAAGGCCGTATATTTTGACAGTTACGGCGGTTCTTAACGGTGGGATTAATTTTTATCGCGAAATGAAACTCTTGAACCCGTTCGAGGAAGCATTTCGAACGGCTTTATGGGTTTCCTTAGAGTTTAGAGCGTCTCTGATGCTACGTGTAGCTTTTTAGGTAGGGTGCTCAACTATAAGGGACGTAGGTGAATTTCAAATCGTCGATCAAGCTTTAGATGTTCGTTCTAACTAATAGCAAGGATGAAGGAAATCCGTACATGTAAATCCGGGAGACGCGGTCGACCTAATATAAAACGGCTATTAAAACTAACACGTACGTTACTTATTTTATCAAAACAAACCTAATATGTCCAGAATTTTATGCTGGTTCAGAAAAACTGGTCGATATTTGCATTAAGACAATATTCACTGTAAATCGTGTTGAAAACTGAAGTCATGACATCTGACCACCTCTCCCGAGGTGCCGGGAGAAATGGTTTTCGTCGTTGGCAGAGACCACTCGCATAATTATTCGTGGAAAATTAACAAAGGATAAAGCAAAATTATTTATGAGTGAATACAACTACAGACTCATTGATATTTAATTTGTTTACGCTAAACAAGCAAAGAACACATCAAAGAAAAAGTGGACTACCTGCCGGAAATTAGCAAGGCAAATGAATACAAAAGTGAATGAATAAAATAAATAAACAAAAACAATAATAAATAATGATAAAAAAATAATGAAAAAAATCATAACTCGACCATCTCTCCTTTCTGCAGCGAGAGATGGTCTTCTCGTTAGTTTTGAGAGGAAGAGTTAATATGGCCAAATACTTTGGCAGCATTGTTCCTCAATATCTCTACTATCTCATTATCCCAAATATTAAACGGAAATAAACTTAGAAGTAAATTTTTTTAATACGATTCTGTACACCGTTGTGGGAACAAAAGAGGTTAAATCTAACCCCAATTTACATTTTATAGCCTATAAATCCAGAAAAATACAGAAGGAAGCGAAGTGACGCTATTCATTCAACTGCTTGGCTTCTAAAGAAGTAATTGGTCTGCATTTTAACTCGTTTTTACGTATAGAGTCTGAAATATAGCGACTCGACCAACTCTCCGGCCCGACCGCGTCTCCCGGATTTACGAATTCGAAGACGTCTTCTCTTTGATAGTAAATTCCTTTCTTTTCCAACAGAGTTAAGTGTGTCACGAGTTCTAAACCAAAGGTGCTTTTATCGATAAAGGCGCAAATCAATAGCGTAGTGTTTGGAGATTCATAGTTTTAATAATCCTCAATAAGGGTTGATTTAGAAGGCAGGTGCTGTTTCCCCGTAGACGCGTGAGAAAGTTCACGTAACGTTGGTTTTCTCGACGGAAAACGTCTTCCTCGCAGGTGGTGCGCGGGGTGAACTCTAGCTAACCGCCCCTTTATTGCGTCGAGAAAGGCAGCGAACCCTTAAGAAACCCCAATCTCGATCCCCCATTCTCGCGGTGAATCCAGATTTCTGGAAATTCTATATTATCCGACTCGTCAATGCCGCTTTGTCGGATATATGGAGTGACACGCGTGGTTGCAGGCACCCCATTGTCGTGTCTCGAAAGGATTTTTCACTCCCACGATCCGGTTCTCCAGCGAACGGGGTTGAAAGTTGAGCTACCCTCTCGGTTAGCCGATTATTTGGAAATATTGATCCGGCGCTTGTTCCGGATCGGTCTAAATATTGATCCCCTTTCATCGGATTTTTGAACAATGCTTTAATTGACTTCCGTCGCAGTAAAATTCGAAAAAGTGTCTAAAATGTACTTTTGTGTTGGTTTATCACATTACAAGTGTATAATGTCATCACAAAATTTATTTCAAATAATGTAATGAACAAGTCTAACAAAAACTTATAATGTCATCCCAAAATTTATTTCAAATAATGTAATGAACAAGTCTAACAAAAATTTAAAAATTCTTCACGGTCGAAATTCTAAATCATTTTATTACAAGTGTACAGTACACGTGTGATAAAATATTAAATATAATACAGATTACTTTTTAAAGTAGGAATAAATCAGTAGCTCTAACATATCTGCATAATATGAAGCCTGAAAAATTGAAATGGAAGTAGATTATTATTTATAATAAACTCGTGGTTTGTGCGTGTATCTTATGTATTCGCCTTCTCTTAAAATAAGCTTTCCATTAACGTTTCTAACCAGTAAAATGTCTAACATCCAAAGTGAAAATTCGTTACGTTCAAAAATCTGAGAGAATTTTTCTGCCAAAAGTCTTCTGAATTGTTGTTGCGCAGAATGCGTTTGGTGAACGTGGACGCAATTTCTATCAAGTGCATCGACGGAAGATCAATTTTTTTTACATTTTTACGGTCCACAGACTCGTTTCGCTATCCCTTTCCGCCTCCGCAATTCCCGTCTAACGTAAACCCCCAATTTTCGCACAATGGAGCTTCTCGGGGATCCTTATAAAAATTCGAGATACAATGAGGCCTTTGTGCCCGGACTTATCCCATCCCGTTCGATAGAACCGGACAATTTTTTTTCTCCCCTCGACGACCCTACACGGTGCGCCGATTTCTGGTGAAACGTCCGAAAATCGGACACACTCGTGAAGAGGTTAAACCTTTTGTACGGGAATCATCGTGCCAGCCATTCACCGAAACCTTCTTCCACCTTTTTCACCTACCCCGTTTTATGATACCGACCCGACAAAAAATCCTGCTCGAGAACAGAGTTCAGACACTTTGTCTGCTTCTTTTTTATATAATCTACGCATGCGTTATTTTACAAAATTGTTAGTTTAAAGCACCGTTCTTCTGAATTTCAGCCCTGCGTTCTAATCTATCATTTCCTCTTCCAACCTGCGTATAGAAGAGCTCAAATTTCTACAGGTCCTTCAAAATAATAATTACATCGAATTATTGTCCTTTGGATTTGAAAAAGAAGAATTTGCAGTTAAATAGCAGTCAGGAGAGGAAATGCAAGAGGAAGAGTTATAAAAAGATGATTGTTTCCTCCCAACTAGCACCTCGTTGCAAATAAAATCGCACTTCTCCTGATAACGTCTGCAAGTGGCTCCGCCGCGATCGAGTTAAGCTTCTAACGCGCCGCTTGGAGCACACCTAGAAAGCTTGTCGTCCCTTGAGCGCCGCGGCGATCCCTAATTTGGTCCGGTGGCTAGGGAGCAACTATCAAATTCCAATATTTACGGTATTTAAGGTATCTCGCGATTGAAATTCCAGCGCCGCCGCGCGTCTCGGTGGCGCTCGCCAGGCCGGTGCCGATCTTAAATCGCGGCTCGATGGGGGATTCGCAAAAGTTTACGATACTAGGGGCCGATAGGGGAGGCGAGCGCGGCTCACTTTGCCTCCGGTAGGGAGCACCGGCTATGAGCCACAGATCACAGACAGGAAATCGCGATAGCGGCCGCGGGGATTCCAGTGAGCAGCCAACTTTATAACATTTCACGAACCGGAAATGCAATATGGCCGGCGCGCACGTGGGCAGCCGCCGCGCGTATACGTGGATGCCAGGCAGCTAGCGTAAAAGCGGCGGCCCGCCGATGTTTCGCTTCTCCTCGTGAAATGAATAAAAGATGCTGGGCCGGCAGCATCGCTTACTCATTAACGTTCGTGCTGCACTGGCCTCGCAGGGGCTGGAATTTAAGCGGTAACGTGAGAGACCCCGCGTATACGGCAGGGTGGGGGGTGGGAAGACGCGTGGGCGACTCGATGCTTCGGCACATAATACGAATGCATAATTCCGTCGTGCCTTGCCGGCGAACAGGGGCCCCCATAAGCCGTACTTTTAATGTAATGGAGTTTAATGAAAGCCCGTTTCACTTGGCGCTGCTGCGCGCCTCGTAACGCCAGCTCGCTTCTGCCTGCCTAGCCCAGGCTTAGGCACCGGTGTTTGTTTCCGAGAAGAGGGTGATATTGAATCGGTATTTATGTGGCTTGTCGCGGATTCCGTTCGGTAAGATATCGCGGGCTCCCGCGAGCAGGATTCTTGCTGGGGATAGTGTGTACGGTGGTTGGACGGTAATAAAGGAACTTTGGTGTGCCCCGAAATTCCGATTTCGTTGGAAAGTTTGCAGGCTTTTAGGGGATTTCGATGAAAGTATCGGAATCATTTTTTGGTTTTGGTAGTTTTTGGGGTTCTAGGGGAAGACACTCCTTCAAGGTTAATTATCCTTTATATTTTGAATATTATTGTAGATGTGAAAATTTGGTTCTGTTTTATGCTCCGTAAAACTGTGTATGCAGGTTGTCCCAAATTTGTAGTTTAAACGAGAAAATGTTCCCCGCTACAAATTTTAAACATTTCGATTGCATAAAAAAGGTATACAATACCTTTTATGGATTGCTGAAGTTCCCTCGGCAGAGGATTATATGTAGTAGTGTCTAAGTTAAATAGTGCTTGGTAGAACCGAGATTAAATTAGCGATATAGGAATCTAAGTAGACATTTGCAAAATGACACAGGTTTTTTAAACATCTACAGTGGCGGACGAAAGAAAGTTTACAACTTTTAAAATCGCATAACTCTTTTAGAATTGGTCCAAACGACACGACTTTTTTTTAGAAGCCAGAAGGATTAGTTTACCAAGTGACGCGTTTCGTCATTTTGAAAACAAAAATGCAATTGGTCGGAATACCAAAAAAAATAATAATAAATTTCGTTTTTTAAACTTGTTTGTGAGCTTGTAATGAAAGTTCAAAAAACCCGAGATTCCCGAAATCAGCGATTTTTAACCTTATTCTGCGATCTTTAAGCGTTTATAGCTCAGAGCAACGTTAACTAGGTTCTTCGAATAGGTTTTATGAATATTTATTACAAGTTCACAAAATAAGTTTAAAAAACGACATTTACTATTTTTTCCCATTCCGACCAATTACATTATTTTTCAAAAGACCGGACACGTGACTTAGCAAACTAATCCTTCTAGCTTCTAAAAAAAACTCATCTCGTTTGGACCAATTCTAAAAAAGTTACGGGATTTTAAATATTGTAAACTTTCTTTCGTCCGCCACCGTATACGATCTACGCATCCACAGATTAATACTCAAGTGTATCAGTCCCTACATTAACTCTCATTCAAGTACCTATCTCAAAACAAATCATCACATTTGCGAAAAGTGAACGTTCATTCGGTGCCTGAATTCCCGATTCCCTCCCCTCGCCGGACAGTTTAGATGAGAGATAAGCGAAGCCGAAAAGTCGAACGTTCTCGGTTGACAGGGGTCCAGATGTGAAAAAAGTTGTAAGGGGGAAGGCGAAACGGAGGTGCTAGTTGTGTCCCCCAGCGTAAACCGTCTTAATAACCGGGCCCGCCAAGTCTAGTGGCAAGTCCAGTCGCGCTGTGCCGCTGATGCCACAGGGGGGAACACCAACGACGACAACTGGCAGCACGACGATAACAGAGAACGGGAAGCCGCGCATCGGCCTGCCAACCGAGCCGAACGTGTTCGTCAAAGAGTTTCATTCATCCGCGCGGCGAACTTCACTCGTGCGGACACGTGTGCCCCGCAGCCTGCCATTGTAAACGGGGATTTATGCCCTTTCGGCGACACTCAAGGTCCTCTTTTAACGCCCTTCTTCCTCCTACTCCTCGGTTCACGTCGTTTCTTGCTCGTCCGCGCGCAAGCTCATTTGCGACTGAAGGCTTCCACAGAACTCCGAAGCTAGTTTGTCCGTTTCACAGTTCCCTAGGCCTGGGGCGATGTGTTCCGACGATCGGAACTGTCTTAGTTCTGGGAGTGGCTGGCAGGCGGAGAATAATTCCAGTGTTCAGGGTTCGGGGAATTAATGGGGGGAATCGATGAAATCGTCGGCGAATGAATACTTCTCGTAAGAAACAGTAGGGCAGATAGCATCTTCCGTGTTTAATGGACTGGAGCAGTGGCGTTTTCGCCGATATTTCGAGTCGCTTTCGAGTCGGTCCTCGATTCGAATCCATTCAGTCGACCAGTGCCTGGACAAAGGGACACTCTCGATCCTCCGCCTCGCGTATTGACGTGGCGTTATCGATCGGCCTCACATTTGGGGCCTGGCGTCTCGATTCTCTCGCTTCCAGGGCGTACTTGGCTGTGGTGCCAGTGACAATGGACTTGGATTCTCGCTCTTATCACGCTTTCTATCGCTGGGACAGGCGTCTATAATTTGTTTCTCTGGCTGAAGGGGAATTGAGTTGCTTGGATGCCATTTAAAGAATTATGTATAATTATTTTGTAGGCAAATGGAACGTGGAAGCTTGCTTTTTATTTGAGATGGTGCAGAGTCTGTTTTGTACTTGCAGGTTTGGTGCAAGGGGAATTTGCGGAAGGGTTCTGAGTTGCGTTTTGAAAAGTTGTCACCTGGTGTGCCTTAAAATCAACTTTATTTTGAAATTAGGTATATTATTAAGGGAATCTGGTGTAATTGCCAGAAATCAAAGTTCTTTTGGGGAATTTTTTGTAAGGAAACTATACATGCGATCTTTTTTAAACTTTCAGGCAATATTATTATGTATTTCAAGAAGTGAACGCACATTTTTTTATATAAAAATAACGCGGTAATACCAAATGGCGCAAGTGTTCTGAAGTGGCAAAGTTGTTCAACTGCGTGCAGTCTGAGGTCCGTTGTAGTTAGGATTGCTACCCGTACTTTAAAATAAAGTACCTTACGTTATTATAGGTAAATGAACTCCATACTTTTGAATAACAATAAAGTACGCGAAAATACTTTATTTCACAATTAATGATATTACGTGAAACGTAACGCAATACTATTGTACATAACCTTTTTCAGTAGTTCCAAATTTCACCGCAGGCCGCACCACACTACGTAGTGAACTATCAACTTACGCGCAGGACAATTGTCTGTCATTTCAATATGAATATTGAGTGCAATGATGCCATTAAGATATTTCAAAATAATAAAAAGTTACTCTGTAATGCTAAAAGCAATACAAAATATGTTGAGCGTACTTTTTTTATACCCCACGAAAGAAAATGTACGTTATTTTCCTGTAAAAAAGGTGGCAACCCTAGTTGTAGTGGCCTGAAACCAGAAACCCAAATAGTTTTGTGTTTTTAATACGATATGGATGCCCCTCAATTCGCATTGCTCCTCAATGCTGAGTGTTTGAAAACATAGTAGGTACCGTTTTCACTAAAAGAGTTCACATTAATTGCGCAATAAAACTTATTAAATTTAAGAATATTATTCCGGATTGAGGTGCATCCATAGCTCTTACGTTCCTCAAATCAATACTCTGCAATAACCACCCGAAGCTTCTCCCAATTTTACAAACCTCCTCAGCGTCACTCAGAAGCAAGAATATACCAGACACCCTTCTCGCGACGGTTAACCGTTCCTCCCACAGCATCTCTGGAAGCTCTCGGAGAGTATTGATTCGACTCCAGTAGCTAGCCTCACAGTTCCTCCGATCTGAATTGACTTCGTTATCCCCGCGGCGGCAAGACGCCGCGGGAAATTGATTGGCCCCTCGCGAGATCGTTAGACGGGATAGAGGAAGGATTTGAATTAAAGCCCGGGTGTGCGTGGGCGGACTACTTAGCGGTAACAGCTTCTGTATTTCCTGGCGCTGGCCCATCGCGCCTTTTACGGTATAAAGAATAATGGTCCTCGCCAGATCCCGCCGATCTTGTTCCAGCTATCTTAGATATCTCACTTCGCCGCGCCTTGTCACGATGCTCGGGAAGCTGGTCGAACCTTTCGTTCCTTTATTCGTCCGTTTGTCGTGCGAGCAGCGTCGAAGTCGCGTGGGCGCGCGGACGAGTATCGAGTAGCTTGGCCACGGTCGTTTATTCCGCGTTACTAGGCGCACTGCATTAAGAGTAGTTTAATAAATTCACGGGCGGACGACACGGGACAGGCCGGAGCTCCTCGCTTGAATTACGAGCGTATTTCGATTCGTTCCTGTAACCGGAAGCTGACTCCCTCGCCGACCGGTATGGCTCAATCGCACCACGGTGGGAAGATTTTGTGGGTGGCTCCTTGAGATGTTGAATGGACTATGGTGATTCAGGGATCGAGTGATTCGATTGACGGGCCACAGTTATTTCTAATGCTTTGTGGAGGGGCTTCTTTTTACTGTGAACCCTCTGTGTACTAATTGCGGGAAGAATGTTTAAGGGGGTAGGCTTGTGTAACTGTCCGGTTTGAACGCCATCCTTGAGAATTTATTTAATAAAAACTATAAGGGTTGAAGTACATTCTATTCGCCCAGGACTATTTTTTGGTCAATGCTCAGAAATTTGTGGAACAAATAATATATTTATAAACTTTATATTAGAAAGTACATTCGTTAGTAATTTAAAAAATTGATTATATTGATTTTAAACTTAAAGAATTAGTTAAAAAATAACATTAAATTGGCGTTTTAAAGTTATTAATAAATAAACCGTATTATAGTCAGTAGTGCAGTGGATTAGAAATTCATGTACGTTACTTAAACGTTCGATTCTAAATATGTAACGTTGAATACAGTATATGTAGATGAATATCGAATTATTGTACGGTAGGTACTGCTTTCTGAGCTAGTATCAGGGATGTTTTCGAAAAGTTTGGAGTTCACTCCTGGTAACAAGGTAATAAATTGAATTCAAATGAAAACTGGTCGAGGCAAGTTCTTGTATGTTAGTTTTCATTTGCAAGTGCTGGTACCTCAGACTGTTTCTGCATGTACACTTGTGAGATATTTATAGTCATGAAGTTGAGTTTGGATTTTTAAGCAGCTACCACCTTCCTTTCATGGCAACAAGTTGTCGAAAAAATTTGTGCGCTGACTAATAAGCTGGCTTCATTAAGTTTACAGAATGGGGAAAAGTAGCGTTTATCGTTGAGTTGGTCTACTTAAAAGCGACAGAAAGAAACCAAAGTCCATAAAGTTAATCATCTAATGGATTTGGCCCTTTCTGTAAACTCTCTATGTAATCTGCGCTACTGAATGGTCATTATATAGAAACATAGAAGTGGAAAAATCGTGTTTCCATATTTGCACGCGTGTTTACATGAAATATGCACTGGACCTCGATATTTCGAGCCTGGCTTTCCAAACAGCAGGTGATATCTTATTGATAGTTCATAAAAAAGGGCTCTCGACGCGAGGGGCCAAGGTTAAAGAAAGGCTGGCCATCTTCACGTCCATCAAACGCATATCGAATCACAAGGGAGAACGATGAGGATCCATTGTTGTCAGACTTTTGTGAGGCCTCTTTTTTTTGCTGCACTCGAGAAGGAAGCGTAGTCTCAATTATTCGTTAAATGGATCCTTTGAAGTGGATGATACTTCTGACCAAAACGAAAGTGTTTGTTGTCTCTGCAGAAGTGAAACCAAATAGGAATACAGTGACGATCATTCCTTTCTCCCGTGATAAATGCAGTGATCAGTTTCGATATTAGAATCTTGCAATTTTCTTATCATATATGTATATGCACGTTTACTCTCGGGAATTATTTTTTAATGTTAAAATTGCAGTAGGGATGAGTTGCCAAGTAGCTTGGAGAACTTAAAACCGATCATGGCGATGATTATTGCGAATCGGAATTTCAATGGCATAGACCCCTTCCAATGCTCCTTAACTTCGGTAAGGACGATTCTTTATAGGACTGTAACTAACTTACATAGAGGTATTTAGTATTTAGTATTTAGTTTTGTGTTCTTAGTTCTTGTTTATCTTTTAATTCAGCTTAGTTGGCTTTGTTAGCCGTGTATCCTTGGCTTATTTATTGTATAGACTCTTTAGTTAATTTCTCTGCTTTGTCTCTTGTAAACCATGGGGATTCCCCCTATAATTATTTAAATAAATAAATAAATAAATAAAAACACCTACAAATGGATATTTTTAATTTTTTGAGAAGAAGAAATTACTTTGCTATCAATGTTCTTATGACGTAGTGTAAAAGATGCGAAAATTTTTGTTTCTATTTCTCATTGTTATTTATTTATTAACTGCAGAGTCTTTGTGGAATAAACTGAAAGTGCCAAAATTAAAAAAATTTTTTTTAGTAAAGTTTAGTAAAATTTTAATACAATTTACCTTTGTGAATAAATTTCTTAGATTCCTATGATTGTTTTTCACCAATTTGGATTATATTAATGCAAAAACTAGAAAATTCGTGACGCATTTGGGTTATTGTATACTTAAGTATACTTAGCAATCAAAGCAAATCAAATTTCGTGAACAATTTAAAGTTTTCTCTCTCCTGAAAAATTTGATTTTTGCGACTTACAGGGTTTTCTACAAGGACTCTACAATTCTAAATAAAACTGATGAGGTACGATTTACGAAACCCGTGCGATATTACTAACTCTTCCCTAACATCAATGTGTCGCGAGGATTTCCATACTAAGCAGAGACTGGCCGAGAAAAATCAACCAACGAAAGGCCTCCGTTAGCTGCGGGAGTTCCGTTCACATTAATTTGCACGCGACCCTCCGTACGATGTGAATCATCGGTCCTTTGACGGCCGCCGTGGAACGTTCCCCCGACAGAAAGATTCGCGGCTCCTCGATCCCTCAATCGATTCTTCAATAATGAAATTCCGCTGTGACGTTATCGTGTAGGAAATGAGTTACGTGATTGTCATACGTCCCGAGCACTATGGCGAGATGTCGAACGTCCTTTCGAGGTTGCTGCTGCTGCTGTCTATTGTAAGCTGTCCAGACGCCGGAGTGCTGGGAATAAGATTCGTGATGGAATCCATCGCGACTGTCATTGTTCGAAACGTTTGATCGAGAAGACAATGACGGAGAGATGGGATCCAGCCAGCCAGTGGTTCTCTTCTATTTCATACCACCGCCATCTTTCATCTACTACACCAGTCCAGCGTGCACTCGCGACGCATCGCCTACCACTGTGCGCCTTGTGATCCTCCGTGTAACAAAGTAGCCATTAAAACAGGGCCGTGCATTGAAACTCAACTACCGAAGGGTCATACTTGTCCACCGCCATCACCATCAACCGAAGGAACTGGCCTACGAAGCTCTGAAATCTCCGAGAAAAATTGAGCGCAAGACTAGTGGACACGTTGCTCCTCGGTAACTCAAAATCGACGACGTATTCGTAAGACTGTAACCGCGCAGTGGGGCGAGTGTTCGCTGGGCTCTTATAAATAGAAACGTCAGGGCTGCTGGGCAAGCTAGAGCAGCGGTAGCAGCCGAAATGGCCGCGTAACTTCTCGATCTTCGAGGCGAAGGTGAAACAAGAGGAGTCCGGCCCCGAAGTAAGGCCAGGGAGGGAAGAAAGAAAGGGCAACGGCGAAGATATTTCATCACGCGACATCTGCATATTCCTATATCAAGCACTGGGCGACTCGAAAACCAAAGAAAACGCACACACGTCGAAGAAGCATTCGAGGGCAGAGTGGGGTATAAAGTATCCGTGGAACGATCGTAAAGCATGTGATATCATCTTCGTGGCCGACCGCCAGTTGGGGGCTTTGTCTCTTTGTGAGTTGTGTCGTTGCATTGTCTTCCGGCCGTTCTTTATGGGCCCCGAATCTTCGGCTGTGCGCCAATAGCGCAAGAAATCGAAGGGCAGCGGGCCTCTTTCTCTATTTGGAGTCGCGCCAACCGGGCTGCGTGCAGCTCTTCTTCGATCATTCTACATATTCTGACATTTTTTGCCGCGGATGCAATTCGTCCGTGATCATTGCTTCATCGTGAAAGCAGACGACCTCGGGTCGCTTCCTAATACCCACAAAATGGCCCTGCGTCGTCTCCGAACGCACTGTAATTTCATTTCCGCTTGCGATTAAGCTTCCTGCTGTAGGGGAAGGTGTTGTACCTTTACCAGTTTGAAGTTTTTGAATTTTTTCCACTTCAGTTTTGCTACAAAAAATCGGAAAAGGGATCATATAAATTTTCTAGGCTTTCCCTAACACATATAGTTTTAGCAAATTGTATTATATTTTTTACTATCATTTTACCGCAGTTTAATGAAAAAAGGAAAATTGGTCAAAGGTACTTACAACAGCCTGTTGTTTTTTTGACCAGGGGGTATATAATGCTACATAATAGAAAGAAGTACGCTTAAATGGATACAAATGTTTATTATAATGTTACAGTAACTTATAGACTACAAAATTTATACTATTTCATAAAACTATAAATTACTCTATAAATTTTAAATTTCTCTATCATGAAACTATAAATTTCTTCTCTTGAATAGCAAGTTGTATTTGTTGATGTGATGCCACCAATTTGTTTCTTCCCTTTTTGGGCTATAATTTTTGGAGGTTTATGAACTGTTGTGATGCCCGTTTCGTCACAGTTCCAAATGTTAGTTGCATCAGACATATATCATTCTAAAAACTGTATGCAACTGTTAAGAACTATAGAAACAGTTTCTCGGTAAAAAGCTATTGCTCTCGCAAAGAAAAATAAAATTAAAAATAAAAACAAGAAACGTGCAATTTTATATTGTTCTACAGTTACAGGAGTATTGGATTCCTGACGTTTCCCCGATTAAAAAACACAAAATTTCATATATGTAAATTTGACTAATTTTAGCGAAGTGACCATTTCATTCTGCAAACAATTTTTTTCCTTCATTTCGTTAGTTATTGCTCGAGTTATGTTAGATTCTTTACCCATGCTAGAGTGTTGTACCTTCGACTGGCCAAAGGGACAATGGTTACTGGTGGTTAAGGCTACAACCCATTGACTTGATTAAGCACATGGCAAACTAGGTTATACCGACCGACTAGGTCAAACCTTGCATGCTTCTTTGTCAGTATTTTCTACAGCTTAGTATAACAAAACGTATAAAATATTAACTTGTTAAAATTTTATGAGGTTGTGTAGAAATGGAAGAATACCTACTTTTTCCTTATGAAATTGAATAATATTTTTCCGTGGTCACATGAACTGCGATGTCCTTTTAAAAAGCCATTAAATTACAAATCTAATGGCCAGTGGCGGATTTAGCAGGGTGGCCAATGAGCAGTTGCCACCTGGGCCCTACACAGAAGGCCCCTCAGGGCCCCATCCTTAAAAAAAGATTATGATTATATCCAAAGCATATTTTTTTCTGTATCATTACACTGAGCCTGTTTTTAGTAAACTACAGCTTTATTTTCCTGAAAAATGGGCCTCTGCTCAGAAGGCCCCAGTAGGGCCCTGTCTTAAAAAACGTATGATTTTATCCAAGCCTTATATTTCTTTTCTCTACTTTTCTGTACAGTTACCCCCTTTTAGTAAACTACCTTTTCATTTCCCTGAAAAAAATGGGCCCCCCAGAACGTTTGCCATCTGGGCCTTTTTTCTTAAATCCGCCACTGCTAATGGCTAACAAGCACCTTCCCTACTACTTCGACGAACAATCCACCGCTCTACTCGCGAGATTCCTTTCGACCGAATTCGAAGCTTCGACTCCATCGTTAGAGCGAGGGCCGCCGAGAGGGATAAGTTTTCGGTGCTGGAGGCGTTTCCTGCCGGAATAATGCGCGACTCTGCACGTCCGAGGTGACGTCGGAGCGGCTGCACGCTTATCGTGCATCGACATCGCGGAAATTCGCATTTCAAGCGGGAATTATGCGCTCTCGAAAATCCGGCGTCGGTGCGGTGTACGCCGTGGCACGTTTGATCGGGGCGGCGCATTTGAAAGTTAAATCGCCCAACTGGAACGGGAGTTTCTCGTCGGCGTGGAGTTTGCGGAGGCCGCGGCGTACTCTCCGGCGCTCGGCTGTACGCTCGCAGCCACACGCGGCCGCCTCGGCGCGTCGCATACGAACGGATGCGCCCGCGGACGCCGGCTACTGCCTTCCCGCGCGTTTCCATCAATCCGCTTTGACATGCAAATAATTCGTGGAAAAAAATCGACCGGCCATGTGGCCGCGACGTTACAATTAATCACGTGACCGTGGCCGCAGCCGTAACACCGGGTCCCAGCTACCGAAGTCACAATTTGTTATGGCTGACAGGGTCCACGGTCCCGAGCGCATCGACAATGCACGCTTTTTCTGCACCTCGACTTGGCTGCCCCCGAGCCGAGCCGCTCCGCCGTGGCCGTCCCTCTGTGCTGATTTTCAAACATCTCGTTGAATCCCCACGAGACGCCGGTACAGTGGCGTACAGCGCGCTTCTGGCGAGCGATTAATCCTGAAGACCTGTACAGTTGCTTGACTTAGATCAACCCATAAATTAAGAGCGCTTGTGTCCACATTCCAGGATCTACCAGCAATTCTTCTATTCCGGCTACTATAATTCCATTACCAAATAAACAATCTTTGCAGTCGCAGTGCAGGGTTTTATAGTAGCGTGGGGATAATAATTAAGGTACGATAAATGCTGAAGTATGGTCCGTAAGTGGGTAAATTTTCTTGCGGTCGTGCGGCATAGGCGATTCTATTCTTCTGTGGCAGCGAGATGCGAGGGCAAACCGTCGGTGCATACATGTGCATCGATGTGCATCCTACACCGTATGCAACATTGACCCGGACATGGCCCATGGTGGCTACCGCGTAACATGGTTCGTGCATGCATACGTGGGCTCGAATACGCTCTCTCTCTCTCTCTGTCTCTCTCTGTCTCTGTCTCTCTTTCTCGCGCTGGTCCCAGTGGAGAAATAAAAAGTAGCCTGCTATACATCTATAAGCATACTGGCGAGGGCGGTCCTGCGCCATGGCCACGATAAAGTTCCGTGTTCGCCGCGGAGAGGCTCGCCTGGAACGGTTGCAGATATACGAGCACGAAATGCGCGAGCCTTGTCACCGTACGTTTTCTCGGAATATTACGTCGAATATCGCGTCGGCGATTGTTTCTGGCCGCATTAAGGATCTCCTGGGTACTCAGCGGCGAGAAGTGGCCGCGTGGGTGGTTTTATAGAAATTGTATTTCCTCGTCCACGGAACGGTAACCGGGGTCCCGGCGTAATCTGAACTGCGACGTTTGATTACGGGTGCCGTTTTACCGGCCGGCGCGGGGAGAAAGGTATTGTGGGTTAAGAGAACGAGGATGGTAATAAAAAATCGGGGACAGTTTGTCAGGGGCTGTCTTTTCCTTTCTTCTTGGCCCAGCGATGTTTCTGGGTCGTTTCGAGCCGTTTCTGCGGAGTTGCAGCAAACGTGTCTCCAGCCTCCGTCGCTTGCCTCTGGAAACTGGAATTCTGGGCAGATTCATTGTTTATTTCGCGGCGGTCGATGGGGGAAGTGATAAATCTGCGGTATCGAATGTGTTGAAATATTAAAATAGCGTTGAATTGGGAAATATTTGGAGGATGCTTTATTCACTTTTTTACTTTGTCCTTTCGATAAACCTTTTGAAATCACTGCTATGGATCATAATAGGGTAAAGAGTACAATGGTCACATAAATAAGGAATTATAAATGTGAATTTAGTAAATTTGAAATGGAAATCAATATAAATTAGTACGAAAAACCCCTAACAATCTAAAAATAAATAGAGTTTATCAAAAAATCAAGAATGAAAATATATAAAAAATGTGTTTCCTAGGAAGAAATATAGTTATTAGCATGTTCAAGACAGGAATAAATTGTCCAATCGGTACGACAGTGATTGGCCGCTATTTGACACATAATGTAACCTAAACGAAAATGTTACCTGATTTGGTGATAGAAATAAGATTAAAATTATACAATAGAAATGGATATATTTTATTATGTATGTATTTGTTGTGTTTGTTTCTGTTTTTAACAGGGGGCTAATTACTGTTTCACCATTAACATGGTTAAAAAAACTCACTGGCCGCCCGGCCAATTACTGTCATTCAACATTGTTCATTATCCAATCGGTTCGACAGTGATTGGCCGCTATTTGACACATAATGTAACCTAAAAGAAAATATTACCTGATTTGGTGATAGAAATAAGATTAAAATTATACAATAGAAATGGATAGATTTTATTATGTATGTATTTGTTGTGTTTATTTCTGTTTTTAACAGGGGGCTAATTACTGTCATTAAACATTATTCATATGACAGTTGTTGGCCCCCGGTATTTTTCATAATATACGCGTAATTTTAACAAATCAATAATTCTTTTATAAAATTTCAACTTCTATTTATCGATGTATATCGAATATGAGAAATATGCACATCATAAATACATTAAACTATTCGCAAACTTTCAACTGTACTCTTAAGCCGAGTCATCCTATTTGCTTTTATATATAATCACAGTATATAATGAGTGGAGAAATATTGATTACATCCGAAGCAAGAAAGTACAAGGAATATGAATGTGAATGATATGTTCATTAAAAAAAGGCATAATATTGGTATTTCTTTATATTCACTTATTTCTCAAAATAAGGCCAATCAATGCCAGGTGGCCAACCACTGTACTCTTTACCCCTAGTAATAGTAACAATAAGAATTTTGATACATAAAGCAGAAAGTGTTTGTGTGTTTATCTGTCAGCTGAAAACTTTCGAACGGTAAACTCTGGGGTCACGAAATGTGTCCCAGCTCATTATGCCTACTTAGCTCATGCAGATGATTGTGACTATTTTCACAAAAAATAAACAAAATTTTTTTTATAAAATCTGAATCTAAATTTCGGGCGAAGCCGAGTAATAAAGCTAATAATAATATAATATACAGGGTGTTCCTCAGCGTATTTAGCTGAACTTCAAAGTCAATTTTCTCAAAAACGAAGCCTTTACCGCGATTTTGTCATTTTCTCTTATTTTTGCCTGTACAATGTATAATTTTAATTACAAATATACTATACGGCACTAAAGAAAGTAGAGAAGCAGGAACAAGATGAAAGGAAGCAGAAATTAAAGAACTGTTAAGGAAACCACAAGAGGGCCAAAAAACTACCACTGTGTTTAAAGAAACTCACCAACGACCGAAACCCTACATTCTCGTCCATTGCAGAAAAATTTTGCGCAAAGCTCCCAGGAATATTTTCAGCACCCTGCAAACTAACGAATAACGCTGCTGATGGATCATCCCGCACTTGAAAACTTACCCCCGATGTTTCAATTTATTCGTCGCACTTCAATCATTGAAATTTTAATGGACCCGCCTGATCTTCTCAACCTACGCGGGTTCGCGCAATTACTTAGAGTCTCAAAATCAGCGGCCTGTTATTCACAGAAACCCGACGGTTTCCGCGGCCGCGCGACTCCGTCCATTAATCAGCCGCTGATCAATACCAATAATTTAAATATTGACTCAGCCCCCCGCGTACGGGATCTACGCCGCATGGATGCGGTACGCGCGCGCAGCGGAGCGGCGCGGGCGCTCGATGCCTGGCCGATCAAGATTAATGCATTTATATGCATCGATAGCGCGATCGGGCGTCTTAGAGCGTTGCACGCTGTGCGTGAATGCGCGCGGGGATGAAGATAAATATTTGTACTGACGAGTCAAAACTCGCGGTAACCGCAATCAGACGTCTATTAGTTTACGATGACTTGGAACGACCGGCTGGTTAGAACCGCCTCTCCCCTGTCCCTCTGCCGCCCCTTTATTCCCCTGTTGCGTTCTCTATGAGCGTTCCACCGCCATTGGCCGCAGGCCAAGTGCCTCATTCAAATGTAAATCACTGTCACCTACGAGGGTACCTGGAGTATCGTGTCGATCTTTCACGATCGACGCTCCCTCCGCATGCAAAATAGAGCGGTGTTTATATTCTTTCCGCCCGGGGAGAAAAATGGGAGACGAATCGGTGATCCACGTGGCGACGTCCGACGCCAGACATTCCTCCTGGCCGCTCGATCGCCCGATGAATCCGACTCCTCCGTTGATTTGTTGATCTTGCTGATCGTGTTCCCGATACAGGCACGCGAGGATTTGTCTTTGATCGATTCAGGTATTCGCGAGATACTATTGATATCGAGGGGTGAACGGTTGCAGATTCGATCGGGGATGTTGGGGCTGTGAAATGGCTTCTTATTTTGCTTATCGTGAGGCGTACGTGGATGAGTTAAAATTGCATGGTTCCAGAATTATGTGACTTCCTATTGTCCGAAATTTTTGGTGTTCGTGGGACGTTCTGGGCTACAGTATTGGATACATGTATTTGCAACGCTCATATTTACGTAGTGCGCATGATTTTCATAGCAACGTGGTTGGTAAAATGATTCATATCTATCTTACTTTACAGCTACTTATTTTTGCAATAATATTTTCCTGGTACCAATAATAATAAGAGAGGAGATATAAGTGGTGACATTTTTATTCTGGTGGTGCAATCAGTATTTCCAACACTGTAGAAGGTTGAAGAGGCAAAGAGTACTCATAAAAATAGATGAAATATATACAGGTCAGGAGTTCGAAACTCTTTGTGTAATACGTGATTTTTCTTTCGATGTATGTTAATTGAACGCAGGCCCGGCTCGTCCCTGTAGGCAATATTAGGCAGCTGCCTAGGGCGAAAAGTTGACAAAGGGTGCAAAATGGTCCTTTCAATGATAGCACTTTTTAAAATATGATTTTAAATGAAATATTACAAATTGTACTATAAATGTTTTAAGGGGTTACACCACCTTGGCGCTCGGAAAAATAGGTATAAAAATAAACTTTTTTTTTTACGCTGCCATTAAGTGTATAAAATGATCTTTATTTTACACATATATATAGTAGTTTTATGAACAATTTACAATATTAACGATTAAAAAATAATAAAAAATGGCGGAGGTATAAGCCGATAAGTAGGACCCTCTTTTGAAAATCCTTCCTGATGGTGTACTTGATTTCTCTGTTAGGCATCGTCTAAAATATAAAGAATAAATTGTTTCTTATTTAAAAGGGTAATAGCTAAAATGTGACAGAGGGAAAAATTTTAAATTTTTTTTTGTAGAAACGACAGCTGTTTGAAAAAGAAACTCAAGTTTGCATCGATTTTAAAAAGTTTAAAAAATTTATAACTTTCGAACATGGCACCCAATCACAAAAATCCTATGATACATTTTAGCTATTACCCTTTTAAATAAGAAACAATTTATTTTTTATATTTTAGACGATGCCTAACAGAGCAATCAAGTACACCATTTTGAAGGATTTTCAAAAGAGGGTCCTACTTATCGGCTTATATCTCCGCCATTTTTTATTTTTTTTTAATCGTTAATATTGTAAATTGTTCATAAAACTACTATATATATGTGTAAAATAAAGATCATTTTATATACTTAATGGCAGCGTAAAAAAAAAGTTTATTTTTATACCTATTTTTAATGTAAATAAATAATTAATGTAAATAAAGGGCACAATTTGGCAAGTTCGTCTAGGGCACAAAGAAAGCTCGAGCCGGGCCTGATTGGGCCCATTCTATTCTTTCTGAGCACTGTACACCTGCAAATTATTATCATCTATTGCACGAGCTTGATACACGTTGGACTCTGAGCAGCGAGCATTCAGTCTGCAAAAGCTGCCATCGCCGCTCCATGTCCCCTGACTTTTAAGAAGCTTCGCCAACCGATTCGAATCGATTAGAGGTAAAAAAATAAAGGAGTTATCCCGTGTCTTCTTCCCACGGCTCGTATAATATTGATAGATGAGCCGCAGCCTCCACGGTGCCACGAAAAAGGGGGATCTAACGTTCGAATTTATCAAAATCATTTTGATACCTTCTCGGCGCAGCATGACGTCACACGTCTCAGCGGTGTTCCGGCTGATCCGTCATTAAGAAATTTGCATACGCCAATCAGTCAGTGGCGGAAGGATTAGGACGGCTGTTCTTTTTTTTTTCTGAAAAAGGATTTACATACATCCTTACCAACCGGAACCTTTTTATACGGTGCGTCGAGGGGTAACACCTGAAGGCAGAATCCTCTTCAGGGTGGTGGAGCTATCTTTTTGTACCCTCGCTGGTGAAGCAAAGCAAATTGCGGTTGCAGATATTTCCCTTTCGCGGCTAAAGTGTCATGAAATATAAATTGTACTTGGCGCGAAGTCTAATTAATTCATAATGGTACTTTATTCAATTAACCGTTGGAGAATTCCTTGAAGTACCTGCATTTGAATTAGAGGCTGCAGAATACTTGTCCTTGTCGTGTCAAGGCTTAATTTTTCTGCGCTATTCGAGGAATATTAAGGTTCGCCTGTGCTCATGCACGTTCCATGAGAAATAACCTTCGTGATCACCTACGGTGCCCTTCTTCCCATGTAATCGCGATGTCACGTCATCAGATGAGGCACGAGGCGGGCTGAAGGAAAAAAATGTTCACGCGAACGAACTCTTAGCTGGCCACGGTAACCCGAGGGATACGTGCTGAAAGAAGCTGGCCTCAAACTGCCAGTTCACTTCTGCCTTATTATTAAATGTCGAGTTTCATAGCTGTGGAAAGCGCGGTTGTCACGCGCTGAGTGATGATACACCTTTCCCCTGGCCGCAAAAAGCTTCGCGAAAGCCTCCCGAGCTTCTTTTTCTCCGCGCGGCACCGTAATTTAATTCCTCCTTACTTCTGGTCAAACTCGAGGCAGATACCGAGGCAGCCTCGGTTGAGCAAATTCCAGCGTGTTTTATTCGTATTATTCCGCGATTCGTCATTCCGAATCCTCTATGATGCGCTACAAAGTGTCGCGGCTTTGGATCTCAGGGTGTCGTCGATGTTCCGCAGTTTTTTCGGTGCTTGCTGCATCCGTCTACTGTGGAGCAAGGATTTCCATGATTCGAATACCAATCAGTCTATTTCTCCGGTTTTTCTCGGCGAGACCAGGCACAGTCGGCACACGTCGCTTGCAAAACGACATTACTTCCCGTCGCGTGGGTCTGCTGCCGCGATGCACCGCGAGAACCGAGTGCATTCACACGCGTGTCCCTCTTCGACGCGGCACGAATGAATGAATTCGCGTAAATATTTATAGAACGTCGAGACACCGCGAGAGCCGGTACCAGCGGATGCCGCGCGAATTGCTCGTTTTGCCGGGTGTTTCCAATTCGATTACAACCGTGTCGTCGTCGCCTGTCTAGGCGCCATTCAGCTGACAAGCGGTTTTCGTCAATTTTCGCGAAACCCGTGCGAAAATATATCAACACCATGAATTCGGACTACTTCGTCATGGTTAAGCTTCCTGTTTTTGTTTGATTAGGGTAAATCCGGGAGTGTCGGTACACCTGACATAAAATGGCTAATGGGACTAATACTGATATTATTTATTTTATTAGAATAAATCTAATATGTTCGGAATTTTATGCTGATTCGGGAAAATTGGTCGATATTTAGTTTAAGACAATATTTGCTGGAAATCGGGGTGAAAACTGGAGTCATGACACCTGACCATCTCTCCCGAGGTGCCGGGTGAAATGGTTCTCGTCGTTGGGACAGATGGTTCGCGGCTTTGGGAGAGATGGCCCACAGAATTATTCATTTATCCTGCAAGTTTCCCCAATTCAAGGTTTCAATTAGGTATCTGTTTTCTAATAGGTCGTTGACACTACAGTAGTGGTAAAAAGATAGTTTCAATTTTGAATGGAAAGAAGTAGGTAAGTCTTAAACTTTATATGAGCCAAGTTGTACAGAAAGCTACCAACCCTCAATGATCTAAAATGGAGTAAATTTAGTTTGAAGATTTTAATTGTTACAGAAATGTAGCTTTATTTTTATTGGGTATATTTTATTTCTTGTTATTGTTTTACAAAGTTTTTTAATGGATTATTTAATAGTGAGTAGAATAATTAATATTATTTTAAATTTGCTGTTGTTTATGTTTTTGAAACTTGAAATGGAGCTATGGGTTGGTAGTTTTAATAATTGTATAATGTAAGGGTTGTTCAATGAGTTGGTAACTTTTTTGCAAAATGAAGATCACAAAATTATAGAATACGTACCTACTGTTTAACTAATTTTTTGTCATTTTGGGGGTTGGTAGGTTTCTGCGTAACTTGGCCCACACAGCCCATAGATTGGGGGGTTCCCAAACTCATTGTAAGCAAGTGACACAAACATGATACTTAACAAACCAAACCATTATTATTATTTTAATAAAAAAGCAAAACTGTGATCAACTATCCCACCGTTCCCCTACTGTTTAACTAATTTTTTGTCATTTTGAGGGTTGGTAGGTTTCTGCGTAACTTGGCCCACACAGCCCATAGATTGGGGGGTTCCCAAACTCATTGTAAGCTAGTGACACAAACATGATACTTAACCGTTCATGGTCACACGGATGTATCGCACCCCAAGAGCCAATTTCGAGTTCAAATGTCGCGCCATTACGTCTTCCAAAGGGGATTTATCGCAAATAAAATCGCCTTTTCATTTATCCAATCGCTTTTTACATTTCTAGAAGAGGACTATTAGAGCATGATTGTACGAGTATTACAAAAATACAATTATCACTCAAAAGTTAAAAGATTCAAAAATACGAAAATGGTACCTAAAAAATGACGCTGGGGTGCAGTAAACCCCATGTGACCATTTGCGATTCTCAAGGTGTAACCACGAAGGGTTAAAGCCTCCTATGAAGTTAGTTACGCAGACACGAGAGAATATCAGTTTTAATCTTCCTTTAACCACCACCGTTTCGATCATTCCCTCATCATCGTGATCCAACATTCTACCGCAGGCCTAACAATTCGAATTGTACTTTGCACGTAGTTGAAGCAAAGACAGGAAGCTCATTTAAAGGAGCCCTCGAGTTGCCCGGTTGTGCGCCACGTGATGACCGCCAGCTACGCCATAAGATATTACGGGATAGATCATCTACACGGGCACGCCGTCATTATTTCTCCTGACCTCTGCACCTGAACGCGATCCTTTCTGCATGAGAAAAGTACGTAATTTACGGGTCTCGCGTTTCTTGAACCACTACAGGGATTTACTGCGTTGGGTGCCCGGGGTCACCCTAGCGGGGGTTCCCCTGCCACGAACACTCGCGGCCCCCTTTCTCTCTCTCTCTCTCTCTCTCTCTCACCCCTTATTTTAAGCGAGCCTTCGAAAACGAGAGTCCAGCGAGTCGAACGGATCCCTGGATAGGATGGAGCGAGATGGGGAGCACCGTGGATGACGGTGTAAGCCGTGTCACGTTCGCGGATTATCGCCGTGGGAGATTATCACCTGTGCCAGGAAATTACTGGCACAAATTATCGTGGCATTACCGCGGGGTATAATCGACGTTCTGAAACGAATAACGCCTCGACTTCACCCAGGCCGAGCCGGTATTAGTAAATTGATCGTTACTCCTGAACCGATCCGCGGCCGTGATACTCGCCGGCATTTCGATCGGGAAGCCTGTGAAATCGCGCTACCGAAGCTGCCCGGTCGACTGGTCTGCTCGTAGCGGTTTCTCCGCTTCTTTGAAGTGCCCGACCGTTCAACGATCGCGCTGCCCTGAACTGCGGAACGAAAAGCGCTTGAAAGGCGGGAAATTGGAATAATGAAACGGAGATCGTTGGCGCTGATGTTGGCTCATCCTTTCGACGAGCGCGGATGGTGGTTCTGACATCTTGCTCGGGATTCTAAGCTTGATGTCTGATTTCGGTGTTCAGGCGGAGGCGTGGAGGGGCCTCTTATTCGTCTTCTTTAAGCATTTCCTACGGATGTTTGTTATTTCTGCTTGGAGATGTTGATAGGAGTATCAGTGCTCTTTTTTATGCAGCTGCTGGCTAGCACGGCTTCTTCGGTGTCTTTTGATTCTGCTGATTTCTGGGTCTTGTATGTTTCCTTCCCTAGGACTGGGGAGTTGTTTCATGGGTGATTACTCCCAAGAAGCATGACGGGAACTGACGATCCAGGAGTACCTGAGCTGGCTCTCCAGTGCTGAGACCGTGTGAGTAGGGATTGCAAAATTACCGACTTTTTCAATTACCGGCAATTCGGTAAAATTTTCAATCGAAACCGGGTTACCGGTAATTTACCGGTATTTTTGAAAGTACTGAAAATATAAGAGTAAACATTACAAAAAACCTGTTTTTGAACTCTAATCGAGCATTATAAAAAATATATGGAAATAAAACTATTCTGAACATAAAATATAAAATGACATAACACAAAATAGATACATTCGTATAACTATTGACAATACTTATTAATATGGATTGTCACGTACGAAAAGAATGAAAAGAATCTTAACTTACATACATAATTAAATATCTTTTATTTAACAATTCCTTTTAACAAATAAACACGCAAAAAACATAATTTGTCTAATTTTTGTATAAAATAATCCAGCCACAGATAAAGCGCTCTCAGATTCTATACTTGTTGGCCGGGTAGGCATTAAGAAATCACATGCCATTTGTATATGTATATTTTCTCCTTATTTTTTCTACTTGAAAATACGTCCATTTTTTTGTTAACTTGATTCAGATTTTTAGTGTTCTTTTGGATCAGAGTTGGATCGTCGTGAGATACTTCGGTTTTATTGCTATACGTAATTTATCGATTTACCGGTAAAAATTTGACGAATTACCGGTAAAAATTTGAGAGTACTTCTCGCTATTTACCGGTAAACCGATTTCCCGGTTTCCCGGTATTGCAATCCCTACGTGTGAGAGGCTCGATTGGAAGGCTTCTATGTTTGCGGCAGCTATACCCAGACTTCATGGGAAACGGGGGCGATGGGATTCAGAGTTATATCAGCGCGCGTAGTTTCTTTGCATTCCACACGAGTGCAAGGGTCAAGAATTCGGTTGGACTCTCGTGGGCAGTGGTTAGGCCCCAAAACCACGCTGTTAGAAATGTTATGAAGTGAAGGGGATTGAAAGCCCTCGGTTTCATCAATGCCACTTTTAATTCTAACAAGTAACTTTAATAATAAGATACACTTAATAAGATCAGGAAAGGACAAGAAGATCCTCGAATACTCTGCTGCGCGTGAGTAACTTAATGATAATAACTGCTCGTCTTAGAGTCGCGTATTAGAACTGAACTACTCTTGTTTTGGGGGTCCTATTATATGTACCCTTTTTGGTGGCGGGGTACAGGGTGATGCGTGCATGGTGGCGCAACTCTGGTGGCAGTACCCTTTTGATAAGGGGCCCGAGTCGTGAACGGGCCCAAGTAATTCGTCACTGAGCAACTAATAGTAAATACATTTGTGTTTATTATTAGACAGCTGTCTTGATGAACGTATTTTCAGGCAACTCGTAACAGTGAACATAGCAGCAGTAGCTTGCACTCCTTTAATGGCAACGCATCCTTAAATTTGTAGAGACAAAGGGTTTGGCAGTTGTTCTTCACTAACTCCATGGGATACTCAGTGGAACACGAATTTCTCAGCGAACATTCTCAAATACCCCCAGCTGAAACTAGCCAAACAAGCTGAAATCGTAGGATTCCTTCGACCCACGTTGCTCATCGCAATTCGTGGACCGAACGATCGCAGGAGTCACGCGCTCCGCCGGAGACGTCCCTCGAGATTCCCTCTCCGGTCTCGCAAAAATTCAGACCGCGTAATCACTCGCGAGGATCACCAGGGTCGAGAAGCATAACGCTAGAATGCTGTAGCGGTGCGCTCGCTCGGAAAGGGGTTGGGGCGGTCCCCCGGAGGGGCCCTCGACTGTCCCCCACCACGCGGCGGAGGAAGCGAGCGGCCGGGGACGCAGGGAGGAAAGGAAACGCTGAAAAGGGCAGGAAGGGCGACGGGGGCCTAGTCGGCAGGTGGCCTCGTCTCACGGGGCCCCCGTCCACGGGGCCTGGGCGAGGATGAGAATCTCGACGGACACGCGCGCGCCACGAGATGGAAACGCAGATTACGCGGCCGTTCTCCTTACTCTCCGCATCCTCGCCGCGGCCGTCTTCGTCTTCGTCTTCGTCTTCGTCTTCGCCTCCCGCCCTCCGCGGCCCTCTCGCTCGCCCGACCAGGATATCTTCTCCTCTTTCACTGCGCTCCTCTTCTGCTTCTGTGTTAATCTCGGCCCGCGTATCTTCTCGGCTTACAACTCGGGGACCAAGTCGCGGAGGACTTTATTTATTAAGACTTGCATTACAAATTGGGAGGAGTAAGAAGATATCATTGAAAAAATGTCAGTATTCGTACCGCGCGCCGCTCCGAACGCGGCGATAATATCGTCGCTCTTCCTCCCACCCCCCCCGTTCCTCCCTTCGTCCATCCCCCGTTCCGCGTCCCTCCCTTCTTCACGGGAGTTCGCGTTTTTTTTTTTACGGGTTACACGTTGTTTCGCGGTGTGTTAAATTCCGTGCTCGCGTGCGGAAGATAGCCCCGCGGAACCTGTTACCAGCGTTATTTATTGAGCCCGGCGTTACGCGAGGGCGTACGAGGGAATCGTTATTTTTCCATTACGTCTCCATTCGAAAAAAAGCTCCGCTCGGGAACGTTGCCAGTCCGCGCGCGCTGGGGACGCTTGCCGTTACGATTCTCCGTAATCGCGCGGCTTTCCGCGCTCACGGGATTGATGGGCGCGCGGCAGACGCAAACGCTGCTACAGCCCCGTTTCTTTTTCTCTTGTCGCGCACTGTATGCCCGGCTCGCGGTTACCGGTAGAAGCTGCTAATGCGTATGCAGGCGGGCCGCGCGTGATAAATCGAGGGAACGGGCCGAAACTAATAATAATAGCGCGCTCGGCGCGCTGAGCGTGTCGTGTCCCCTTATTTCACACGGGACTCTGTCAAATTCTCCTGTTACTGGCAGCGACATGACACGCTTTAAATCCCCGCTCCTTGGCCGCGGGATTTGTGTCAGTGATTCGTGCTCGAGTTCACGCCGATCGTATATCTCTCGCGGTTTCGTGGGGGGACCGTGGCAGATAATGATTCCAGCCAGCGTGTTCGAGCGGTATCGTTGCCGATCGTGTAACCATAATTTCGTGACTGTAAATCACGACAGGTGCCTACGTCTTTAGAGCCCTGTAATTCAAGCCGGGGAGGTGTCTCCCGCGACTTCCACCACTTTACCCCCAGGAAGCGCGTGCGCACGTTACGGTGGAGGCATAAACTTGGTCACTGTAGGCGATTATTAGTGAATTTGTGCACAGTGATGGGCCAAACGCAGTCTTCGTGATTGTATCCATTTTTTTCTTTCCACGGTTCTGTTTTTTTTTGTCACACACGTGTGCAGTTGACGCACGGAAATTTGCCGTTCTTCTTCGACGTGAATTCTTTGGCTCATCAACGAAGAGCTCTAGATTTAAATATTTATTATGGGAATTCAGATATTTAGTTATTAGTCTTCGCATTGTGTTCTTTTCCCAATCTCGTGATCGAGGATTTAAGTCTTTTTCGATAATTAAAGAGTCCTTGTAGAAAACACTGCAAGCGCTAAGATTAGGAAAAAAGAAATTTATAATAGCATAACAATAGTATAGAATTTGATTTTTGGGATTTACAGTGTTTTTTACAAGGACTATTCAATTAATTGGTTTTAAGGGGGTAGGTTAACCTCTGCAGCCCAAAATTAGGCCCTTTTTTAATCACATATTCCGAAGTAATAAATGAATGTAGAGATAATTCTTTCGTTGACTTTAATGCACAAAAAGAAAATTCTAAATGTATTTACAGGAAAAACGTTATAAATATAAATGCGAGAGCGTGTACGCGTGAACACGATTCCGAACAGGTGAATTACCTAAAACACAAAGTAAAGGCATTTTTATAATCTCAAGATAGTCTCCATCTTGTGCCGAATTCTGATAAACAAATTGAAACAATTTTTATGTTGATGTATATGATTTTATCCTTTGTTTGTAGGACAAATATTTTTTATCTTTTTTTCTAAGAATTTATATTGAAAATGTGCTCCCGACACATTACGGGGAATAGTTTCCTGCACCTCCCTGTAAATTTTTATTCAAATCACCGGAGCGGTTTTCGAGATTTTATGTTCACCGTTTTGGAAAATCGTGTTAATCGCAGGCTCATACATTTTCGGCTGTAATTCCTTCAATGTTTGGAATTTCGGGGCCCGGGTGCGCTCAAAATACGTAAAAAAGATGTAGCTAGCCGATATGCAAGAATCCTAAAAACCAATTTTCAAAAATTTGGAGGGTAACCTACCCCTTTAAAGCAGAAATAGAAACGGATACTTAGAACTTAGAATGATCCTTGCTGCATTTGAAGAATAACAAGGAAAAGTGTTCCCCGCTTCAGAAAAGCTGCTTGCGAGCAGAGTTCCAAAATTATAATAGTTGAAAATACTATACTGAGTTTTAAAGCCTATCTGTTGATGCTTCGATGCTCCAGAGCGGGCATGAAGAAAACCACCGTTGCAAGCCTGAGTACGCATTAATTCCTCGGAGTTGAGTCGCGAGATCGTGCTCACGAGATGATCCGCATCGATCTTCCTCCTTTCACGAACCTGACGCGACGCGGCCACGAGCGATAACTGAAATAAACATATCGGAGCGCACGAACGGTACGTCACGTAGGATCGTATCATTCTTAAACGACGTAGTGAAAGAGCAAGCGAAATTGAAGATGTCAGCCACGTCTAGACGCTGTCTCGTCAAACTACCCGCGTCGACACTTTATCCAATTGGCAATAATAAGTATCATTGCCGCTGTCAGCGACGGAAATGCATATTATCCTGCAGCAAACCTTTATATATTGAAAGCGCAGAGGACACACAAGAGCTTGCTCGATTGGAGACTGATTTTTTTTAAATCAATTCGAACGTGTGCTGCACGAAACAATTAGATGATTCAACTGGGAGTCTCCTTGTTTGTAGATTCTTTCTTTCTAAATTTAATACACTTTCTTCAGTCGAATGCCAGGGTATTTCCTAAAGAATTTAGTAAATTGGGACGAGAAGAACGTCGAAACGAAGCATAGAGAGTAGTTTATTTGGTGTTACAAGAAATCGAAAAGGAACAGGGAACAGAATTCAGAGTTCGTTTGGAATTGATTAAGTTTTAACTCCATGACTTTAGAGTGCTTCACACTTCACGCGATTTCTTTTCTCAATCACCTCAAGATTTCTTAATTAATATGTACAGGACTATTATAAGCACATGAGAATAATAGAACGTCTTCTGTACCTGATATCAGCGGTGGAAAGTATTTTTCTCTGGCTACCATGTTGGCTCTGAAAGAAGCCAAACGCGGCGCAGAGGACTCACGATCGTACCTTGTATCCGTAAAAACTGGCGATCATCTCGATCTCAATGGTAGGCCCTGTGGGAATTATTTCTCTGGACTGAGCTCCGTGACGAGAGCTTCTCAGAGGACAGGGTTCCTAGATATGTGAAATAAAGCTACAGATTGCTCTCGAGAGTTTAGGTGGAATCTTGTATGGAACTGGAATCTTAGGTGGAAACTTGCAGGGTGGAATATGGATCACCTATGACTTTGGTAATTTTCTTTTCGATATCTACATGGCTTTGAAACAAGCTTCTATTTCTTCACTGCTTCACTTTCTGGCTGTAAAGCTTCATGAAATGGTAGAGAGTCAAACTGGTGACCCAGTTTCCACCAGGTGAGATAGAGTTAGGAGGAAATTTTATTAACTTCGTAGATGTTAACTCTGCGAAATGGCCTTCGATTTCACCCCGCTCGAGAAACTCGGAACTTCCTGCAAACACGAGTTACTATACTCCGCGTTTCTGTCATTCCTTTAGCCGTTTATGGAGAAGACGGAGGCTCGGTGACATTCGAGAATTACAGCATTGTAATAGCCGCGTACCGTCGATCCTCCGTAAGGAATTGCCTGATTTATATTGCGTCCTGCGAGACAGATCACATACGATTCTTCACGTGGTAAATTACTTTCTCGTGAAGCAGTGTAGTACAAGTGTGTAACGTATTGAGTTGTAACATATAAAGCGTTCTTTAGAAAATAATACTGCAACATTCATGTAACTACATGCAAATGTAATCGAGAATTAGAATTATTCTCCATTTTATTCGCCGACTGAATTCTATGATATATTAAGCAGTCTCGATTCTTCTAAATTAATTCAGATTTAGAAGGTAACGTCCCACGAATTCGGCGAAGTTTCGTGCTGCAAATTTGGAGTGTCCTGTATCTCCTAAATAAATACAAAATCAATGAATTTGTCAAAAATATAATGACTCCTGTTTCACAAAGGAACTTCACAGATTCCATGGAATTATAACTAAGATTGTCAGTTAAGGGAGCACGCGTACCCACGAGCAGACTCTTCATTCCTCTCCTGACACGTCCAGTTCGCAGTTAAACAGATTTTGTCCCGATCCACCCCTTTTCCGGCTTTCAATCCGACTCAGGATCGACTCTTTGACGCGTAAGGATGATCTCAATTAAACGGGTTTATCCGAGTCGACGGGGGGCCTTAACCGGTGCACGGGGGGACAACAGCGTATCTGAATAAGAAATCAGGATACGCGGGAAGGGTGATCGCTTCACGGTGTCGTGAGAAAGGACATGTGTCCAGAGGACTTATGAATATACTCCGAGTCTCTTTCGGGGTGTGAATATCCCGTGTCGCACAATCGTCGCAGCCACCTGAGCTGCTGGGAGATGGCCGTCGAGGGGTTGCTGTCCGTTCCTCGTTACGTAACGCAGTTGTCGCACTGTGTGTTTTGTAAAAAGATCGCAGGTCCGTGCGATCAGGTGTTCAGGAACGCTCAAGGATCGCGGTGACGCGAGAGGTTTATCGAACGAGGGCTGAAGGAAATGAAACTGTTCCATTCGCTCGTTTGACGCCACTGCAGGAAATTCAGGCTTGGAATATTGATCTTTCGTGAATTGTACAGGGTGGTCCATGTGTTTGGATCCTTTGTTCTATGGAGGGTAATTATTCTAGTATTTCGTGGTAATTTTTCCATTTCTGATATCAGTTTCTACTGTTTGGTGTTGAAATATTTATCTTCTGATACGCAAAGTGTTATATATTTAGGTATTCTTGGTTATTATGGTCGTGTGACCATAGTCTTTAGTATTTCTAATACTGGTGTGTTTAGAGTAATAAAGGAAAGACTGGTTGCAGTGATCCTTAAATAAAAACCTAGCAAATTCTACTCCATTTCGAACTTTCGTGTTAGGAATAATTTAAAAAACACATCTCCATCTTACAATTCACATTTAAAGACCCCTAGCAAATTCTGCCCCACTTCAAATTTAAGTTTCATGTCGCAAATAATTTAAGAACCACATTCCCATTTAACAATTCATCTTTAACGACTTCTGTACCCCTAGGAAATTTTACCCCATTTCGAACTTTCATATCACAAATAATTAAAAAACACATCTCTATCTTACAAGCCATCTTTAAAGACTCCTGTACCTCTAGCAAATTCTGCTCTGTTCCAAACTTTCGTGTCGCAAATAATTAAAAAACTACATCTCCATCTTACAGGTCATTTTTAAAAATTCCTACATCTCTACAAATTCTGCTCCATTTCAAACTTCCATATCACAAATAATTATTAAGAAACTACATCTCCATCTAACAATTAATTCATCTGCGAAGGTCCCTTAGACTCCTAGATCTCTAGCAAATTCTGCTTCATTCCAAACTGTCGTGTCACAAATAATTAAAAAAACACATCTCCATCTTACAGGTCATTTTTAAAAATTCCTACATCTTTACAAATTCTGCTCCATTTCAAACTTTCCTGTCACCAATAATTAAAAAACTAGACTCCTAAATCTCTACCAAATTCTGCTCCATTCCAAGCTTTCGTATCACAAATAATTAAAGAACCACATCTCCATGTAACAATAATTCATCTTCAAAGACCCCCGTGCCCCCAGCAAATTCTGCCGCATTCCCAGCTTTAATAATAACCTTCCCTAACAAATATTTTAGAAAACACATCTCCGCACGTCCGACGAATAAAATCACCGGTCTGCAAAAGATCCCCACACGATCCGAGTACAGTTGGAATCCGCTTATTGTAATCCATCTGGGAGCGGTACCCCGCAAACGCGGTATTGATTGCGCACGTCGAACAGGGGCTGGCGGCCGGCAAAAAACGGAGTTTCGAATCTTCGTGACCGTTGTTACCAACTATCGTTCGAGGACACGGTAGGTGGGTTGGAAAAGGAGCGGGGTGCGGCTTGAATTGATGAGCAAAAACCAACGAAATCATGAGCGATTGCTCGGGCTTGAGCGGCGGCGCGCATCTCTCCGCTCCGCTCCTTTCGCCGCTCTGTGTGCTGGCTGCAAAAGCAATTTTTTTCCGGTGTCGTCGACGCCGCCGGTCGTTAGCTGCTTTTTCCTAACTAATCTCGAGGGGTATCCCCTCCAGTGTTCCGCGCGGCTGTATTATAATGAGGTGTGGATTGTAAATGAAGCTTAATGACGCCGACGCCGCGAGGTCATTTTTCAGCGTTTCACCGTAAAGGAAGGGAGGGTGCCTTGGGCCGAGCCAGCTCGCTTCTCTGTCGCGATTAATATACGGGATAGGTTTATTTGTTTAATACCTGCGCTTGTGCACGCGTTAGTAGAAACGTACCGCACTTCTCAGATAAATCGATATTTCTATTGATGCGTTTAAATAATTTTGCTGGTGGATTTAGTGGAGAAATATAATGGGGTGTTGTTATGGCTATCTTTAATTAGAGTGGTCAGTGTTTAATTTCGGGGATTTTTGTTAATATGTTACTATATGCAGAATTTCGTGTGTATTAAATTAGGGGATTTTAGAATATGTGTATTAATTTTTGAAAGATTTTCTGTGGCTTTTGGGGGTGGATAAATAGAGGGTAGTAGTGTGAAGTGTAATAACTTTGAACGTGTAATTTGAAGGAAATTATTTATAGAAAGGCTTTGCAAATTGCTAGCTATCATTAATGTTTAAGGAGCCCGATGATAAATTTAGGATAAAATGCCTTCGCTACGTGCACGTGACGTTTACTGCGAAAGAAATGTATTCACGTCCGTTACACTTGTTAAGAAAAAAGTAAAAGAAAAAGAGCGGCGGTAAACAGGAGGCAGCTGGTTCAATTGGGGTTGAAATTATTTGAATACACGAATCATTTATCAAACGTGAAATTACCTGAACGAAACTCGTTCTTCGAGTGGGGTAATCTTCTTTCACCGAGCACGTGACAATTCTCACTTTACTACAAACGTGTTGTGACCAGGCCCCGTCATAAAATATACGAACCAGAGTTTCAACTCTCTGTATAAAAGATTTCACAGTGAACTCCATTGGTTATTAATGCGAAATTATTTTTTCTAAGAATTCTACCAATAACCTGTGAACTTTATTCCATGGGAGGAGTGAAATCTGTGTGTAATTCACTTATACACGTCGATCCTCACAATTTCAGTTCTCCCCATTGTGAATTTTAATGAAATTAAGGGAATACAGTAGATTGTAGGAACTCCACTCGAATTTAATTTTTCTAGTCACTCTTTATTAGCAGAATTACAAGACGATTACATTTCCCTCGTTAATACTTTGATTTCCAACCCCTAGAGCGCTACGAATCCGTTACACTTGCTGTTGGCGACAAAAAAAAACCGCGTAGTCCCCTCGTTGTCACTCGGTGCGCCACTTGGGGCGAACTAAAGTAGGGGAGCTCGTTTCCGGACCAGTTTTCGAATCGTCTTGTTATGAAGTGTCGCCACTTAAGTATCGCATTTGTATACGAATTGCTCGGTTGCGGTTCTGGATCGAGGCCTCCCCTCCTGCTCCCCAAGCTCGAGCTACATTATATCGTCGTTTAGCTTGACACGTGGAAAGGGGACCGCCGTTTTTAACCAGAAATGGAAACGAAAGAAAGGGGTGGATCGAGCCGCAAAACAGATCGTTCCAATTTTTCGGGACTCGTATAACAGAGTCGTGAAAGTACCCTTCAGGCATAATCGTTATCAATAATAATCGAGGCTGATCGCTGCATCGATCTCAGCAGCTGTTTTTTAGTGCAACTTCTATAAATCGAGGGAGAAAGATCGGATCGCTTGTGTATAGTGATGGGATCGAGTGCATCCTGAGTTTTGGTATAAGTTCCTCACGTTTCTTTGAATTTTTGTAGTAAATATTGCTTCTATTAATTAGTTTAATATTATTTAAATTTAACTTTTGCAACGGATTAAATGGGTGAACAGATTCGATATGTTTGATTGAAGAGATACTCCCTCGTGTTCATTTCCTAATGTTTTAAAATATTAAATATTCAATATGTAACTAGACTTACTATTAAAAAAACTTAAGAAACTCAAAAAGTACGAAATATCTTCGGGAATGCTTCCCTCCTCAACTCCTTGTTTCATCACAATTAATTTATTCTAGGAGTACTACATTTTCTTATTTATTTTTTGAAGAACAATATAAACTTATCTTAATAATCTGACAGCAGCTTTAAAAGCTTCCAAATTCAATCAAAATTACCTAAAAAAATACTTACCAGATCTATCTAAAAATATTTCCTTGCGCAATTCGAGAATCTATAATTCCAAACCACGATTTATTAAAACAGCCCCATTTGTTACTCTCTCAGTAGATACTTAAATTGATCGATATTTACGAGCCACGCTCGACTCCATCACTCCGCGTCCACGGAGCAAAATTTGTTCTTAGCTTCGATTCGAAGATCGAGCACCTGCCCGAATGATGATGTCCCGCCGAATTCCGTAATATCAGCGGAGCCTGGGAAACATTTATTCGCCCGACGATCTGGTTCCTCCGTGAAAGGGCCCGAGATGCAGTTTTTGCGTCGAGCCGCGACTCATCGCCGAGGAACCTATCGATTTACAATGAGCGGATCGTCCACGACGCTGGCAAGTCGGCGCTGGTAAAAACTAGTATTGGATTAACGCGCACAGGGAGCACGCGAGTTTTTCGGCAAACGAGACCAGTTGCGAGGAAGGGATTGAAGTTTATGAAGATGTCCGAATCTCGGGGACACATGTCACGGTGCATTGATTCGCGGCGTTTCCGCCGAAAATCTGTCCCCGATCTTCATCCCCTTTCAAGCAATTCTCTTTGCCTGGTTCGAAGAGTCAATTATAAAACGGAAGAATTTCCGTAGCGCGCTGCAGAACGTCTTACAAAGATTTTAGTAATCGACTCCCTTTTCTTCAATTTTCTTACTCTCATCCTAAAATTAGCCCGGGAAATGTAGAACGTACATAGCGGGCTAAATATTTGCTTCACGATAACTTCAAATGCTTCAGATTCGTATATCCAACGAATTGGGAATTTGCGTGATTCTCAAAAAAAATATATTTGGGAGCTCCTATATAAGTTGTATTGTAATTTTTTTCATAATTTTTTATTGCATATTAAGCGAGAAAAAAATTATTAGAAATTGCAATATTTAAAATTACCGAAAACGATCCGGAAATTCCCGAGCGTAGCCGAAGAAGCCTGTGACGTCACATGGTAGTATTTTCACACTTTTAGCATTGAAAAATACATTTTTATTAGCCGGCTGTTTTGATATACGTATTTTTAGGCAAACGAAACACCAGTTTCACGACGCAATCATAAATACATAGCAGCCATTTAAAACTACTACTATGTGACGTCACGAAGCTTTACGACCAATCAAAATCGTTTCTTCGCAATACGGAACGTTTCAAACATTACCAATTTTTAATTTCATTTTTTAATACTTAACGATTTATAATAAATACAAATTTTATTGTACATTTATTGCTTATGGTGTATATTCAGGTTATAAATAATAAATTATGCAATCCTTTTTAAATGCAAATTCCCTATTGTACTCCCGAACCTCAAAATGCGGAACCGCAAATTCGGCATTCAGCCGAATTATTTATCAAACGTTTGCAGTTCTTGATGACGAGTCGAAATGCTCGCCATTTGTCGAAAAAGTGCCTAGGGTAAAGGACCCAATTACTGACACCTAACCAATTGCTGTCACCTTATGCTATTTTACTTAAAATAACGAATAAATAAACTATTGTATATAATCTATAATAAACAGTATAGGTTGAATTACATAATTCCCTTTGTGTATGACTTTACTACGTTTATTTATTCGTTATTTTAAGTAAAATAGCTTAAGGAGACAGTAATTGGTTCCTTTACCCTAGTGTGAAGGTATACACGGAATACTTTGGCGAACAGTTTGTCGACCACCGAATATTCGGATGCCGAATTTGCGGTTCCGAGATAAGTAACAAGTGTACACGCGTGCTTCGTTAAAGATTCACGATCTTTCGGTGTATATTATTACGTCCTCCTCTTGAACACTCTATCGACTGCGAGATATGTGTACGTTTGCGTCAGTATTGAGGTCTTCATCAGGAGCACGTCCAATTTCTACCGTATCGATACGGACAGGTTGCGCTGGCCGAGGTTGTAAGTGTGAAAATAAACAAAGCAATCTCGTTAGCCAGTTGGAGGCTTTTATCTTAACCGAGGATGCACGAGGTGTTATACCGTGAAATGGAGTCTCGTAGATGAAAACGATGTTGGATTTCAGTCCTCTCCCATTCCCGGCTCCCCCGAGGCTCCATCACGGCCGTGATAAGTGGCTGCCGTTTGCACCGTGGGCGCCAGAACTGTTCGTCTTCCTTTTTACCGAAACTTCATTTGTACAAGTCATTAAGGACCTACCCGGGGTGGACGGCGAGATCGAACGGGCCCTCGGGAATCCTCTCAGAGTCGTTTTGCTCCCTTTGACACTCGAGGTCCGGAGGAAAGCCTGTGGGAGGTGAATATTGTGTTTCTGATTTAGAAGGGAAGGAATCCTTCGTGAAGGGGATGAGTGACGGCTTTGAATGACGTGAATATAGAGCCTCGAGTTCCACTCAGGAATAAATATATACATACAGAATGTTTGTGGCTAAACACCTTGTAATTTCGGTATACACTTCGGTATATGCATACACACCGAAATTACTAAGTAACCATTAAGTATGCAGCTTTAGAGCTAAGAATAAAATTATAAATAACAGTATAATGAAGATTTAGATTTAATCTTGGGGGAGCCGAGTTGAACGGCTAAGAATCTAATGCAAATTTAATAAAATTCGGTAGATGATTGTAAAAACTTATTTAAGGATGAACTTCAGTGACAATCTTAGCCAAAGGTTAATCCATTTCCAAGATACTAATAAGGCTTTTTCCTTGTGATGAAAACCAGTCAGAAATGGCAATGGTGTATTTTTATCGCAAATTCAGTTGAATTCGCTCTTATTTTTTATCTTATTTTGCCAATTTTCATGAGTCGGAAATTGCTTGCAATCGTGGCAACGCTGCTGACAATCGAAGAAAAACCAGTTTTCCGTGTCATTTTCTTATCGAATCAATTGTCCGGAATTTTTGTGACAATTTTGTTCAGTGTTTGATCTTTCTGTACACAAGATTTCAAAAACTTTGGCCTATTATTTCACTCTTAATTTTGTAGTTATATTCTCAATATTGCGTTTCCCCATAAGAATGCATGTTAAATTGAAAGTTAAATAATTTGAAAACCACCGAATCAATTTTTTTAAATATTGCAGAGGGTTTTACTATTCCATAAATATTGATGCCTCCAATTTTCAAAGATTCTCGCTTATTTCGAACGTTACCGAAGTAAGCTCCTTCTTTGGGGTGCCTTGGCCCCCTCTGGGCGCGCCGCTGCTCACGCGAGTAACTATTTCAAAAAAGATTTCCGCACATCGGGACACCCGCGTCCCACGTGAACCATAGCCATGCACAATCGAAACTCACAAAAGCCACGTAACTCTGAAATTCGCGTCGCAGAACGGCAGCATAAGGCCTGCATCCCAACGTCACGAAACGGAACTTTCTCTTTTTCCCCCGGCCGGTTGAGTCACGAGCTCTTTTTACCAAAAGCTGCCGCATCACGTATGCGTAGTATGTTATCGAACAATGCGATTGCAAATGCATTTATCGGCCCCGGCCGAATGCAGCGGCCAGCCAGCGACGTATATCTTCGCGGGCATCTCGCCGGCTCGGGGAATTCCGAATAATTTGCTTCGGTCGTTGCCGAGGATTTAGGCCCCGTAATACCGGGTGACTCTTCCCTCGGGCGGAGGAGCCTGCGCGGGGCATTTGTCGCGATAAAACCGGGGCACGACGGTAATCGGGCGCTGCCGCAGAGGTACGGTGGCATCCGCTAGCGGTCGCCTCACATTCATCAGACGGCAATTATTTTACTTCTGCGCACGTCAGGACCTATTAGGACAACGGGACTAATCGACGTCCTTAAATGGCGCGCCGGTGAATTCCTGCAGCGCTATCCAGGGGAGCATTTCGCCGCACGACCGCGCGACGAAGAAACCGTGGTAAAATGTCCCAGCACCGCCGAGCGTGAATTGTGATAAGAAATGGCGTCGAATCGTCGCGAAACGGCTGCGGGATACTTTGGAGAATAGGTTGCAGGATTTCTTTCTTTCTCAAGATTTGCTTGCCATGGGTTGCCATATGAACGCGTTTGAATACGTGGATCTAAGTAGGTAAGGGCCATTTTTGGGCACCTAAGTTCCAAATGAAGTCAGTTTATGCGTCCGGTACTTGGATCGAATTGGTAAATATTTTGTTAGACTTTTATTTAACTGCTACGGCCGAAGTTGACTGTCTCCGAGTATTCTCACACGTGTTCGTGAAATATTTTCCACGGCCCGGCCGATCGCATCGCGGGCATTCGTTTTCGGAGTGCGGCTCCATCAGTTCCCGTCCCCTTTCTACGTGGGCCAAAAAGCAGGGCTGGCCGACATGTCCGGATGATTTTTATCAGGATCCACTTCTGCCCCAAAAATTCCACCGAGATTCGGCGAGTTTTCGGCCTTCCGAGCGATTAGGCCCGAAGATACGAGCCCGAAACAAACAAATAAGAACAAGCGCGGTCGGCTACCTACTATTCTCTACGCTCACCATGAATCCTCGTGGTGTCCTCTTGTTTTCGTGCGGCGGCAGGTGCACACCACCGTGGAATTACTCGAATGTGACAAATATGCCAAACATCTTCGCTAGGGGAGACCCCGTACAAGGGAATACGGTTTCTCCTCTTTTTTTATCTCTCCCGTTTCTCGCCGCCCGCTCAAACACGGCCATTGTCTTCGCCGCGAACCACCCTTCGAGATCGCTTTCATCCGACTCCGCGATGCTGTACGGATACGGTTAGAAATTTTATAGTAGCGCCGGAATGCGTGGATGCGTAGTTCAAAATGCGTTTCGTACCTTTTCACTGCGGCGGAGGTGAGAAGCTGGAACGATGACGGAGATTCAAAGTGGGATGTGGGAAATTCTTTCTAAGAAGTAATCTTATTTCTCTAAGTGAAAATCAAGTCTTGGTAATTCAATGGAGATCTGATTTTAAATTAAAATTAAATGGAAATTCTATATTTATTTTATTGACGGAAATATGGCAATGCGAGGAATATACAAAATAGGGAATTTGATTTTGAATGTATACTTGTCCTGAAGGTCCTATGCGTTATACAGAATGTCCAGTAAACGACGATTTTAGAAGGGTCATATAGCCTCCCCATTGTCAGGAAACTCGAAGTTGAGTGCTCTCGAATTTCAGTGAAGTCGAGAAGGCGTTCCAGTTCCTCCCTTTGACGCACTTTCAAATTGCTCTCCGCTCCAAAGGACACTATGCTCCTTGGTTTTCACCGTGGATCCTTTGAAAGCAGTGGTTCTCTTTTCCAACTCGTTACACATCTGCTGCCCCAGCTTTTCTTCGATCCACAGTTCACTTCAAGATTCCTTATTTTCGAAATGACCAAAGTGTCTTATACCCTGGTCTCCTAATTCGATACTCGATTAATTACACCCCCAACGATCCTAATCTACTGTTATTCGCAAGAGGAAATCATTTTCCATTTTTGGAAAAGAATCATATTGTATTCTACCATAGAAAATTTTCATTTATTTCATTTATTCAGTTAAAAGTAAACGTTTCAGTGAATTTTTCTAGCGTATCAGCTGGAAAGATTGAGAATCGTTTTGGTCAGAATAGGTTGGGGGTGCTGAATGAAAGTCATTCAGGATAAGACTTGCCTCCGGTTTCGGGGTTCATTGATGCTCGAAGTTCATTTTTGACAGATGGTCCATCTGCAGCGGGCTACTTTGTTACGTTCTCGTTGCGACCATCGGAACGTTTAAGCGTGACGGGCACATTGTGCGACGATTCCAAGTGAATCGACACCCATCGCTCTTTTATTGGCTAAGTAATTGTCGAGCCCAGTGCTTGGGAATTGGCCTCTTCTATTTTGCGGCTTTTCGAGAAATGGGCAAAGGTTATTGCTGTTTTCATTCACGTCTTTTGAAACTGCTATTGGGAAGTCGAGTTCCTCTCTCAAGACGCTGCTGCGTTTACCAGAGGAACTTAGAAATCGTTCAAAAGGATCGAATTCTCTAAAGGAGAACCGCAGATATATACTTCTTTTCTTCTTATGATCTTGCTATATTCTATGCAGTCTTATCTACTGCGAAATGTGTTTAACTCTTCGACTGCTATGGTATTTTCCTTTGGTATACAGAATTTATTCCGGGACGAACTCTCGGTAATCTCCCAGGAACTTATGTAATATGAATCACGTTTGATTAAACTAGCAGCCGAGGTGTTAATTCCCTGTTAATTTTCTGAGTAGCTTCTTCAGATCAGAAGCTTCCCCTTTGAACACCTTGCAGTAAGAGGGGTGCAGCTCCAACTTTACCAACTTCGAGTAAATTAGAGAAACCTATTTATAAAATTATTGCCTCGAGTTGAGATTAAAAAGAGAACACTAATAGAAACAAAAATATATTTTCACACAATAAGTAGTAGTTATTGAGTTGATAAGTTTTTATTTCTATTTTTGCTGAATTTTTCAAATCTGAAGCTGCCGAAACAGAAATATTACCCAAAAGAGGTTCAAAATTTGCAATAAATCCCTCATTTGTTATCGGATTTGCATCCAACGTGCATCAAAGAATCTTTTTACACGTCATAACTCAAAAACTGTCAGAAATGGAGCTGCGCCCTTCTCGCTGCAAGGTTCTCATTTGAAGTTTGTTAGAAAGATGATGGTGGAGGCATCTGCATCTGGCCATGCATAATCGTTTCGTGTCGAAGCTCAGCCATTACTCTGCTCGCACTTTCGCCTGGCAAGTATCTATTCTCCCACTGACAAAAAGTAGTGCATTCAGCACAAGGGAACGCGGAATTCATTCAATATCCCAGGAATCGCCGTCAATGGGCCCTGCAAGGGATACTTTGAACGGAGCTGCGAGTAAAACCCAGTATACGCGGTTCAAAGTCGAGTGACTTTGTAGTGGCAGTTCATTCACCATTTTCTGAAGATTTGACGCGCCCCGGTGCTCCTTTGCGGACTCCTCGAGGGTCACTCGTTGTCTGAGAGATGTGGATGGTCGGCACACTTGGCCAGTTCGTTTTAAGTGACAAATAGAAGGCGGCAAACAACGAGTTTCGTGAGCTTGAACTAACCTGGCACTGGTTTCACGAGAACCGAAGTGCATCAGTTCGAGGAAAGCTTCCAATAAGCATCAAATTTATCTGCAATTCTTCAAGCTTCAACCTACGTTTCAGTGTTTATAAGAATTGTATATCAGCTGTTTACAAATTGTGTACAGGTCCGTTGCCTTCGAGTGACGTGGACAGATCAGTTGAATTATAAACTACTTTCTGGATCAAAGCTAAACTTATCTCGTTGCATCAGTGGCGCACCTAGAGAGAGGACCAAGGGACCCTGGCACTTGGGTTGCCGCCTTTTTTACAGGAAAATAACGCAAATTTGCCTTCGTGGAGATAAAATAAAGTAAGCTCAAAAAAGCTAAAAATATATTTCACTCTTATTAGTTTCTATTTCTTCCAAACTTATTTATTACTGCTCTTAACTTTTTATCATTTTTAAATAACTCAGTGGCATTATTGCACTAAATAATCATATTAAAATATATAAATAATTCGTTCTTTATTAAATTGAGAGAGGCGTTGTTTCTCTCATCAATGCTGAGGTGGCAGGAACAGACGGAAGATAAGAAATTACTTTGAGATGATCAAAGTTGTGTAGATTTCGGAAGTACGCGTGCACAATAATACTGCGTTACGTTTCGCGTAATATCATTTCGTGAAATAAAGTATTTTCGCACACTTTATTGTTATTCAAAAGTATAGAGAGACCCCCCAAAAGAAAACGGAAGATTAATGTAATCATGACTGAAGTAATTCAGGAGCTTCGTAAAAAGAAAGGAAAACTGACTTGTATTCATTAAGGGGTTACACCACCTTGGCGCTCGGAAAAATAGGTATAAAAATAAACTTTTTTTTTGACGCTGCCATTAAGTATATAAAATGATCTTTATTTTACACATATATATAGTAGTTTTATGAACAATTTACAATATTAACGGTTAAAAAAAAATAAAAAATGGCGGAGATATAAGCCGATAAGTAGGACCCTCTTTTGAAAATCCTTCCTGATGGTGTACTTGATTTCTCTGTTAGGCATCGTCTAAAATATAAAAAATAAATTCTTTCTTATTTAAAAGGGTAATAGCTAAAATGTGACAGAGGGAAAAATTTTAAATTTTTTTTGTAGAAACGACAGCTGTTTGAAAAAGAAACTCAAGTTTGCATCGATGTTAAAAAGTTTAAAAAATTTATAACTTTCGAACATGGCACCCAATCACAAAAATCCTATGTCACATTTTAGTTATTACCCTTTTAAATAAGAAACAATTTATTTTTTATATTTTAGACGATGCCTAACAGAGAAATCAAGTACACCATCAGGAAGGATTTTCAAAAGAGGGTCCTACTTATCGGCTTATATCTCCGCCATTTTTTATTTTTTTAAATCCTTAATATTGTAAATTGTTCATAAAACTACTATATATATGTGTAAAATAAAGATCATTTTATATACTTAATGGCAGCGTCAAAAAAAAAGTTTATTTTTATACCTATTTTTCCGAGCGCCAAGGTGGTGTAACCCCTTAAATAAATTTTGATAATCCTCTAATCACCGCATTAAAAATATATTTTACCCGTTCAACTCGGCTCCCCCAAAATAAAATCCTGAGTGCGCTACTGCGCTTCATCAATTCTGTAATTACTATTCCCCTCCCGCCGCGGTGTCCGCCTCGAGATTTGCAGCCGTAAACATGTCCTCCCTGTCAGAAGTTTCGCGTTTAACGATAGTTAACCAACGGAGGAACCCGGGGAACCCAAGAATCGTTCGGCATGATAACCGCTAATTTCGCTGTCCTCGGGTAGAAGAGCACTCGTCGTCATGTCCAACCCCCATCTTCCACGGCCCATACATTGTGCCGCGCAGCGCAGCGCTGCCCTGACGCACGATCATTCTTCCCGCCGTGACAGTCGGGTACGTCCACGGCCGCGTACGCGCCGGGCGGAATTAAAAAAGTCAAATAGACTGGTCGATACACCAGCTGCCTCGTCTTACCGTGCCACGGACGTATTTTCTCGCTTCTCAAGAAGGCACGTGGGTGGCGGCGTGGCACTTTGCCGGTTTTATGAGGCCCTTAAGAATGGTCCCAGGGCCCGTCCGTCTCCCTCCCCCGTCCCGACTCTCCTCGCTCGCCGTCCTCCGCCCGGCGTCCACGTGCTTTGCCCCTCGTGGCCGCGCGAGTTCGAAACTTTTTTGCCGAGTCGCCATTACTCGACAAAGTCCGTCGCCGTTTCGGGGCCCTTGATGGATGCCCATTGCGTGGGCACCGTCGTTCTCGTCCGCCCAATGGCCTGCGACCGAATCCACCGCGCGGCTACTCCACGAAAAGACACGCGTCCAGCTTTGTAAATCGTCCCGCTGCCATGCCGCGCCGCGGCGCGGGGACCGTCTCGCTGTCTCCCCGGCCGGCTCCCGCCGAATTTACGAAAGGGAAAATACACTATAAGCTTCGTACTTTGTTTCGCGGGGGAAACATCATCATCCCCCTTTGCCCCGGCCACCCCTTCCCGTCCCCGCCGTCACGTTTGGCAGATATACGCACCCCGCCGGGCCATACCGCTTACGAACACCTCGGCTGGACGCTCAATAAAGAACCGCCGAGCGGTATTCTCCTTATTTTATCGTTTGCCTAAATTTCTTTACCGGGGCCCCGAGTTAACGCCATGGAAATTAGGGACACGCCGGCGGCGATAAATATGCCGGTTAAGATCCGAAGGCATGCTAGGCTCGGAGGGTTGAAGGACATGTCGCGCAGTAAAAATGTGATTTCTGTCGGAATATGTTTGTGGCGATCTTGTGTCGTGCGAGTACGAATATGTTTTGTTTAGAAATCAGTCGAGTCGGTTAGTGGAATTAAAAAACGACTTGAATGTATGAAATTATAGTTCTTGAATTGGACAAAGGCCTTGAAAGGTCTTTAAGGGGTCATGCCTAGTTGGCAGGCGAAAAAGTACGTGATTTTCGGGAATTTTTTGTGGAAATTTGAATGTATATTTTTTACAACTATTTGCTTATTTTAAAAGTACATATATTGAGCAATTCTCAGTAGTTTTCTTATTGGAAAATATTAAAAAATGAAGGAATAACAGCCACTCTTGCGGATGCCGTTTTTATAAAGGCACTGCGCGGTGAGCACGATTTCTCAGAACCGGATCATTTGAAATCAGAAAGCGAGGAAGATTCTGTTAATATACGAGTTTATCTAGTTCGTGAATGAAGGATTTAAAAAAAAAAGATTTCAGACAAAATGGCGGCTGTTTAGCGCGAAATCATGATTTTTCGAGGTTTGAATTGTTCGTTTTTCGTGAATTAAAAACAGAGTTTTCATCGGAAACAAAAATCCTTCGTTCACGAACTAGATAAACTCGTATACTAACAGAATCGTCTTCACCTTTCGATTTCAGATGATCCGGCTCGGAGAAATCGTGCTCACCGCAAAAAAAATAGCATCCGGAAGAGTGATGGAGATAACAAAATTACTGAGAGTTGCTGGAAATATGTACTTTTAAAATAAGCAAATAGTTGTAAAAAATATACATTAGATTTTTCAAAAAGAAGTCCTGAAAATAACGTTTTTTTCGCGTGCCAAGTAGGCATGACCCCTTAAGGGCATTCCCCGGTCAAATCGCTCGAAAACGTAGGTGACTTTCATGATTTTTTTTATAAAAAAAGGTACACAATGCATAGGTGATTATACAAATTTATTTATAAAATTAAATCCAACTTTCTTTTCTTTTCACAAAGCTCTTGAATAATTACTTCCAGTCGTGGTTACGTTAATCACCTTTTTCCTTCTTCTGGGTGCGCCACTGGGTTCACATAATAATTAAGCAATGTTTTGAACCGGGTTACTGCATTTCTCAATCCGACTTCCTTTGAAACGGTTATTGGACCAATCTCAGGCGATTTAGATACTGTTACAGTCATTCGAATCGCGCCCTCTAGGAGTCGCGCGTAACCCACACTGTACTGGTCCCCGCGCACGCAAACAGTTGTCAGGCTGCCCGTGTGTACGCCCACGCGACGATAATAAAGTCACGGACGATTCGCTCCTGCCGCTTCGCCCCGGATAGGAGCGACGTATCGTCAGGACGACGATCTCCCCGGCAGAAATTCTATCTTCGCCTGGATTTTTCTCCACGCGCCCGTGTGCGTTCACCTTACGCCTCGCGAGAAGAGATATTACAATGTAATATGCAAAGCGCGGGTCTCGAGAGCTCCTTAAGTGATTCCTCAAATTCGCGCTCCCTTAAGTGCGAATTCGTGTCCGTGAACGATACTCAGCAGCACCGTTACATCGGCACGACTTCCTGAAACGAATCCTGCACGCGGAGGACCCGAACGTCTCCCTCAAGAAAATTCACCGTAGAATGATTGCAGCGGGGAATTGAATTCCGCATCGCTGTGCAATCGTAATATTAAACGCAACACCTACAGTTAATTAACTAGCAGGTGTTCGCTGTCACTTTCGAGCTCTCCGCGAGAGCAACCATCGAACTTTTTACCAAAGCCACGTGAGAACTCCTCTCGTTTCATCCTCGCCCAGCCTCTTCCCACCTTCGCCCGCAATTTGCGTGCAGAAAAAGAAGCCTACGAGCCTCGAAGCCCTGTTACGAGCGACTCAAAGAACTCGGAGCGCTCCCCTCGCTGAGGAGACTCTCCAATGGAACGCACGGACCATCTAATCGCGCGCAATTCACCGTCCTTCCTGCAGCGCGGAAAAACGTAGAGCACCGCGGACGGGACGCTGGACTGGCAAGTCGAACTTTTGGAGCACGCACCATTGACGGGCGGTGCAATTTCGTAGGCGTATGAAAAGCAGAGGGGTCGGCGAGAGGAAGAGGATGAGAGCGGGAAGAGCGAAGAAGGTCTCACAAAGGAGACTATGTGCTCTTGCAAAGAAATGGCCGGCGATTACCTGCAATTTGCCATATATACCGGCGCCGTGGCCTCCCCCTCGCGTTCCGGCCGACAATAGGTCGGCGTTCCTCGTTTTCGTGGCTGTTTTCGGTGCGTTGCTTCACCCCCGGGGGGCATACATCGATCGCCGGGTAATTGTCAGCGCTCAGCGCCCCGAACGCAGGTGTAGCAGGGTAACGGCTAACGGCCGCAGGGTGCTACGTAAGTGTGTTAATTTATATAGTTCTGCTGCGGGGAGGGGACGCCGGGGAGGAAAAGAGACCTTGGCTCCCGGGGTGAGCCGCGAAAATCGACGGGAGTTGATAGAAATTCGTTCGAGACGGTGGTTCCGCAGGTTCAGTCTGTGGGTTGGAATGCGTTGTGCTTCGAGGCTGCAGGACTTCAAATCATTAGAAGTACCGTAAACTGGGTTGACTTTGTCCACTTTTTTTATTCTGACTGAAAAATTACCATATGATTGAATTCGCTATTGTTTTTTTTCGTTTGACCTTGGAGAAATTATTGCTATCGATTACAAAACACCATAAGGTAAACGTACCTATTATGAAACACCTTCCCAAACATGTCCCCTTCTTGAAACAGCATCACAAATAACGAAATAAGAAATAGTTATGGCATATATAAGCAACTGCCAAACATTCTATCGATATTTATACATTCTTTTCTGTACAAATTCACCAACATAAGTATTATTATACAATAATCTATTACAAAAAAATGGTTTTAATGTAATTCATTGATAAAAATAACCGTTTCATATTGTGTACCTCAATTTTTTGAATGTCCCGCTTTATGGAACGGTTCGGAAGCGTGTTCCAAGACCATGGACCCGTATTCACATAGTTGTACCAGTTCATGAAACACACGCCTCAGCTTTGATAATTAGATATTTCCAGTGAAAAAGAGAAATAGTTCATTATTTAAACTGCCCTAGAGCGTTTATAAAATATATTATATTCACGTTTTCATCATAAATACGAGTAAGTATGCGTAATTCAAACTTTTTTAATAAATATCAAAAACCTAACCTGACGGGGCGTTTCATAATAGGGACATTGAATATGAAACACCGGGTCATGGTACGAAAACAGTGTTTCATAATACGTACAGGTCCTTCATTTAGTTTTTTAGTCATATTATTTTTTATTTATAATAAATATACATTTTATGGCTCATTATATAATCACAAAACAATGGCCTATCGAATGGTATGCAAATTTTCAATGCTAACCCACTAAATTTTATAAATTAGATGACAATTGCATAACCCCATCGAAAAGCGTTTCATAATAGGTACGTTTACTTACTTCGCAATAAAATAAAATAAGGTTTTTCCGAAAAGTGGGCAATGTTACCACGGCGCGGGCAAAGTCACCCCAGTTTACGGTATCGTATCTGTGTTGGGGTAGATTTGAGATTGGTGTAAGTATCTGTTGTAGGACCATTGTAAAATCAGTCTTTTTGTAAAAAGCCGAGAGATTTTGCAAAATTTTTACCTGAAGCAGGAACTTCAAGTACGAACTTTAAGGGGGAACACCACTATGACGGCCGGAGAAGTAAGCTAGTTTTTAGAATTCTTTTCAGGAATAATTTGCAGTTTTCATAGAAAATTTTTATTACCTACCTTTAGTACAATGTCTTAAGAAACTATAAAAAATGAGTAGAAAATATGCATGAATTTTCATATATTAATTAATCTTCTAAACCCCTCACGCCGGCTGGTAGGATGTGTAACTACGGAACGGCAGGTCCGAAATCAAATTTCATTTTTTTTATGAACCATTTCAGTATAGTTTTCGTTGCACGGAAAGAGTAAATAATATATTAAAATTAATGCATGCTTTTCTAGTCATTTATTTTTATAGTCTCCAAAGACGTTGTACTAAAGGTAAGGGGTGATTTCACCCCTTAAAACCATAATATGGCACCAACAAAAAGTAGGTTCGTGTTACGGATGAAATTTTCTACTTGCTAACAAAGTTGCATAATTTTCTGAATTAATTAATATATTAAAATTAATGCATACATTTCTAGTCATTTATTTTTATAGTCTCCAAGGACATTGTCCTAAAGATAGGTAAGGGGTGATTTCACCCCTTAAAACCATAATATGGCACCAACAAAAAGTACCTTCGTGGATGAAATTTTCTACTTGCATAATTTTCTGAATTTCCGGGTTGCCTAGTTTCCCATCTGAGTATAAAATTTGTACTTGTGAAGCCACCTATTGGAAAACAGAGTCCTAAATGAACGAAAGAGTGTAACCCCCATCAATGCAGCTCTACATAATCCATCTACTTCCATATACGTGCATTCATCCACGTTGCGGATGATAGTCACCGATCGCGCACCAAGACTCACATTCTCTCGCGGTCAGAACGAGGGAACACCCGTGGCAAGCTCGTTCGTCGCTGAGCCCTGCCATTTCGAGCCACGCTCAGCCCCGATTCCCTCTTTTTAGCTCTCGTTGCACTTGCACGTGCGCCACGTGACGAGGACCCGTCACAGCTGCCACATGCAGCCCGTCCTCTGGCTCCGGTGTCGTTTCTCCCCTTCCGACGGCCAGAGGGAAGAACGCCGGGCGAGGAATTTTTACGGTGAAAAAGGGAGGACGGCGAAAGGGTGATGAAAGGATGCGACTCTGCACGAGGAAGTGTCTCGTGTATCTACGGATTGCTCCGGAGTTCTCTACCTGAGACACTCGATATTCCGAGCGTGTATCGCGTGTGCCGCTTATAGAGGATCGTGGCTAATGGCCCGTAGATTGCCCGGCGTTGCACGCAACTTCTATGCGCGCCGTGACAGGTAAGGGCATCGGGACACTCGATACGCTCAACGACAGCCTGATAACCACACTGCGTAATCCATTACGCCGCCAGAAAGAGTCCGAGGAATTAACCCATTAGGCGGCCGATTCTCTTCTCTCGTCGTTCCTTCGGGGGCAAGAAGGAGACTTGCACTACCGTTCGTAGGTATTAGCTATTAAGACGCCTACTCTGTGGGGAATAATTCTGAAAATCGTTGCATATTTATTCAACCGAATTTGCGATAAAAATACACTATTGCCATTTCTGACTGGCTTCCGTCAGGAAAAAGCCTTATTAATATCTTGTAAATGGATTAACTTTTGGCTAAGATTGCCACTGAAGTTCATCCGTAAATTAAAGCAGTGGAAAGTATTTCATCTGCACCAAATATCACATTTTCTGCAAATACAGCAGGTGTCCCAATATTTAAGAACGGCACTATACTTTTGGACATTTAATTCTATAGATTATGTGGTACTAGCTTTACTACTCGGCTTCGCCCGAAATTTAGAATCTGCTTTTATAACAAAAATTTTTGTTTAGATTTTTTTTGCGAAAATGGCCACATTCATCTGGATTAATCAGGCATAATTTAGCGTTCAAAAGTTTTTAGGCGACAGACAAACACAAACATCCAGAAGCTTCTGCTTTATATATTACGATAATGAATGGCAGTTTAGGATTGAAAGGTGGTTCTGAGATAAATGACTTTTACCATTTTGTGTTATGCTGTAGGTATTTTATATAAATCGAATTAGGTTCAATATTAAATCTGGATAAAAAGGTAGCTAAATATTTGCGACGAACCCGTAAATACCAAAATCAGGCATCGATTTCATATTACGCCTGAAATATAAACTCTCATGTCTAGTTTCAATACAGATATGGCTCTCTTATTTAATATAGATACATGTAAATAAACTATTTTTGTGCCACCTGGTAGCAATAAGTAGCTCAATTGAAGCGAAAGTTGCAGACGAAATTGTTTTGGGGACAAGGATAGGTGCACCATTCTCACAAGTGTTTCTGTTGTCAGAAACTGAAACTCAATGCCGAACATTGCGAGTGTGAAATAGTATAAATATTTCAATCCTTTGGTTGCATTAGATTAGATTCACCATGCACTTGTGTGGAATAATGGTGGTTGTTAACCCTTAACCGATGACGTGGAGTTTCACAGACTCCTCTTTAATAATTTGACATTGTCAAGCTTAAATTTATTTTTAACATATCAATATATTAATAACTCCAGCGAGTTATTAATCACTTCATTAGATATTCGAAAATATATATACTTTTGCAAGTATTGTTTAAATCCATTGAAAGTTGTCTTCGTGACTCAACATATGCTATCACAAGGTCGAATGAAAAGAGGGAAAATACACGAGAAATAATTCTACAGGATTTTTCCAGACTCCACGTCACCGATTAAGGGTTAACGATTCTCTGAGTGAATTCAAAAGATTCTACTCTGTTTCTACGAAAGAGGTGCTCCATTCTGTACGATCGTTTTGCGAGACACTGTTTCGATCCCATTCTCTGCCTTCAAAATGCCTTTCAGGTGGATCGTTATGAGAAAGGATGCCCGCGATTTTTCATTCTTCATTTGTTTCCCAACCACCGCTCGGAGGCAATACCTTCTATACCTTATCGTTAGAACGGGGGAACGTTGATCGAGTGCATTTTAACTGGCTGTAAACGACCTCTTTTTCACTGTCAGTGGAAGAGAATACAGACAGAAGGGAAATCGTCCAGCTCGGAGCGAGCAATTAGCAAACCGAAAAAGCCTTTGTATCCCCGAGCTAGCTCAATTAATCAGCATATTAAATCGATCCGTGGACGTGCATTGAAATAATCAATTTTATTTGCCTTTGTTATCGATGGCCCGTGTTTCAACCGCCTTGATAAATCTTGCGGTCTCGGGCCGCGTCAAATAATCCACGAAGGGGCGAGGACCTTTCGGCGCGGGATGTTTGCCGGCAAATATTCCCGCCAAATCGGGAAAGCTAACAGGTTCGGTGTCCCGCAAAACGTATTTTCGATAGAGCTTAGTCTAATCACAACGGGATAATCCGGATAGAAAATCTCGTAGCAGGAACAAACGTCCTTCCACTTGTCCTAGGAAGGTGCAATCGGGAAACAGAATGCTTCGCACACCTGGCGATGTACAAATACTCAGGGAATAGGAAATGCAAATTTCTGGACAGATAAATGCGTGCACAAGGATAAATGCCGACACATCAGATGACTGTAGCGCTGTCATGCATATGTATATATTATTCAAATCATTTTTTTGTCACTGTTTATAGTATTAATAAACATTACCCAAAAGTACAAGTCACAATTTGTATTCATCTCCTTGTAATTAATTCGCAAAAAATACTTGATTTTCGAGCGATCTGACTGCCTAGTCCCCTTAAGGCGGGTTGGTTAAGGTAATCGGCGCCAGAGGTGGTTTGAAATATCCGAGTCTTTGGGTTTGCACGAGCGATAATTCAACATCGTTAATCCCGTCGGCATATTAGTAACCCTTGGCTCGCGTGATCTCGTGATGCCGTAATATCTCCCATCATTAATTGTAATTAGGTAAATCCCTGTAGGCCTGACCGCATTCATCCATTAATATCGCGTATATGCACCTTTGTGCTGCATCGCGGAACCTTTTCGCACAGCCTTTGGTATCGCGATGCATTTCACGCGTGCACAGCATGCGTTACACCCCCTGTGCGTGTGCATGCCATGAGCTGGTTGCATGAATTACCAAGCCGAAGAATATTCGCCCAAAATTATTTGGAGTATCGTGGGTTGAAATTGTAATGCATACTGGGCGATGCATAATGGCGTATGGTAACTCTGAAGGCTACCATTGCTCTTAATTTATTTTTTACATAAATAAGTGACTTTCGCTTACTCCTACGTTACAGTCTCGTATAGTCCCCCAAAATATTTAGCATTTTTTTGCTTTTTGCAAGGGAAGGGTAATTTTGCAGTGATTTTGGCCGCGAGAAAGTGAATTGTGACGTATTCTCTGAAATTTACACTTTGCCTTGACCCCCATTCTGCCCTGAACCTATTGAAAAAGAAAAGAAATCAAAATTATACAAATGGCGGCTATAAAATGGCAAATTTTGAAGAAACGTGATTTTTCGCCAGGGAGAAGAGCCATTTTATTTATTTTTTGTCAAAACAGAAGTTTTCACAGACTTATGCTTAGGTTTAGGTCGTAACAAGACATGTTTTACATATACTCGATTTTTTTCAAATTGATTCGGACCTCCGTTTTTTCGCAATCACTGCAAAACTTAGAGGAAACGCGATTCTAAGAAAAACGCGTTCAAAGTTTCAGAAGAGGAATTAATGCGTGCGCGCAGAAACGGTTTGTGGCGCGCTCGACCTTTTCGACTGTAGAATCCCTAATTTTGCGAGTTTTGACATTGACCAAATGACATTTTACTCGGGAAGGGTGGTGCTTTCGAAAAATGCAATAAAAAAAATCGAATTTCTGACTGCCTAGTCCCCTTAAGAAACGTTCTTCCCATTTTAGTGAGCGCGGCAAATTCAAACTCCTCCACTAAATTCTTCTGCTGTTTTCACCAGAAGCAACCCAAGAGGAACACGACCCGCACAAGTGCCGATGTCTAACCCTCCAATGAGATTCCATCGAATATACTTGCAAGCATATCGCGAAAGCGCTCTGACAACTACCTTCACGCAAAAATGCATCCACGCGAGCCCTTAGTGACGCAACATTAGCGTTCACTCAAAGAGGCCAAAGGCGGCTGCGACTGCCAGCAGCCAGAGCCTCAGCCATAGACCTAGCGAGGATGGAGGCCAGTGTAGCATCGATGTCACGGGATAAATAATCCTTGCAGCGAGCACGTTTCGCGTGGGAGTGGTTGATGCACGTGGTGCTGCACGCGCGTAACGTGGACCGACCTGTACACGGCTGCCTGCACATAAGTAACGCGGCTGCCACGTGTAGCGATGGTCGGGGGGGAGGGAAGGGAAGTAGGGTGGTCAAGGCACGGCGCGAGGCGGCTCGTCTGATTGGCTGAATTTATGGGGTCTACTTATCGCGTACTTACCGCGTTGTATATCAACAATGACACCCGCACCCGCGGGCGCTCCCTTCCGCCCCTTCGCCCCCGACCCTTTTACGCCCCTTTCCAACGAGCGCGGCTGCCTGTCGCACCTTTTCTTCTCCGCCCCACCGCCTCGCCCCGCGCCCACCCCGCCGGACGTTTACACCGGGTAAATGGCTCCGCGATATAGGGCCTGCTCGTTGGAAACGCGAAGATGGTGGTAGGATACGTTTCAAGGAGGCCGTTGCCGGCGAGATTTATAGGAAGACGATAGGAAGTTGTAAAAAGAATATTTACAACTAAGTCTCTTTCGGCTGAGTAACGTTGCTCCTCTATCGACTTCGTCAGGGCCGGCGGCGGCTTCTGAAAATGGTAAAAAACAGGGCATTTTGCGCGGTCCCGGGGACTTTGATCTTCAGAGAGATTTTGATGTTCCCTGAACGGCTCCGAAGTATTCTGATATTTGGAGATTGCGGTGGGGTATTGGTAGGGTTGCCATAATTGCCAAGCAATGATACGGGACGTTTAAGTGCTGAATAAATAAAACATGAAAAAAGTGGGTAGGTAATGGTTTATTTTTAGGGTTGCTGTAATTGCCAAGCATTGATATCGAACGTTTGAGTGCTAAATAAATAAAACATGAGTAAAAGTGGGAGGGTAACGGTTTATTTTACTCTGTAAGAACTAGTGAAATACGGGACTTATGGCAACCCTAGGTATTGGACATTTGGCGAAGGGGTGTTTTGGGAGTTGTGACGAAAAGTCTCTTTTGAATTTGTCGGAAGTAGGGGAGACCGGGGCAAAGCGGGGCCGTAAATGTTTGAAGTCGAATACAATTTTTCCCTTTCAATAAAAATGTGTGGAAATAGATTTATAATATAATTTGAACATTACTATTGATAAGTGACGAATAGCAATACTTAAAATAAACTTAAAGTATATTAAAATTCAACTTGAAAAGAAAATGCCAAAACGACCACTTTACCCCATATATGGGGTAAAGTGAGCTACTATCTGGGGTAAAGTGAGCTGAAATAAAATACGAGTTTTAATGAAGGATATAATTATAAAATTAACTTTATTGGAACTTTTAAACTATTTATTTAAAAATATATTTCATTAATACAAGTTTAACGTTAATAATTTGTACTTTGTAACTTTGAACTTTGTGTAAACACATTTTCTTCTGAAAATGAGTTTTTAAAGGAACTTTGTTTGCATGAACAGTCTGACATATTATTACTAAAACAAATACATACATAATTATTAATAAAATACGTACTTATACTATCTAAATAAATTTTTTAACAAAAACATTATCTATATTTCTATCACAATTTTTTTCAAATGGGCTACAATAATTTTTGGCAGACAGGTTTCACATAAAAATCTTTTCTTTGCAGCTCAGTTTACCCCGGTCACTTTGCTCCGAATATGTACTCAGTGGAAAATGAATTATTTAATAATGTTAGGATTAATGTTTTCTCAAACGTGTGTACATGTATGTTTATAAGCTTGTTATAAACACGCAGAAAAAATTTGGAGTTAAAATAACACATTTAACACTCATTTATCCAAAAAGCTAAATTGAAAAGAAAACCAATTGGAAGTCTCTAAAACTTCATTTTTAATTTTTTAAATGAATTTCCATTTTTTGATATCTGAATGTGCATAATTATCATTCGGGTATTACACACATTTATTACGTCACCACAATTTGTAAATATATTCTTTTGTTAAAGAATAAGTTAAGAAAGTTCATTTTACCCCGAGGTTCACTTTGCCCCGGTCTCCTCTACCGTCTTCGAGGATATTTGTGACAGAGATTTTGGCTCGAATACTGATGCTTTAAAATTGTTTTCAATTCATTGCTTTTCGATAGCTACTTCCGATCGACGTTCACGTTTTACCCAAATTTCAGGGACCCACGCATGAAATTACAGCCTCGTTTTCAGTCCGAGCATGCCTGTGCGGTAGCTCGAGCTACGACCCCTGTAAAACACGACTTCCTGAAGCGTCAAATCGTTGCCTCATCGATGTCCCCACGGTAGAATACAAGTTACCGTATAATAAACCATTTATTAATGAATCGGTGACGCGTACGATGTTGAATAGGAATTGCCTGAGCGATCGTCGTTGGGACACGCGTCGCGACAATATTTGTTAACTTCTGGACATCCTGAGAGGACAGGCTGGCGTGGGACACGCTGTGGGCGCCAGGAAGGAGCCGTCACGCGTCAGGGTCGTGAATCACGGAAACAGGAAACCTCGCCCCCGTGACTTCAATCGAAATCACCACGGTCGCGAGGATCCGGAACTTTATTTGGCGCCAGATAATCTTCCATGGCATTCTTTGTGGGCAGGAAACAGAAGTTCCTACAGAAAATTACTATTAAACAGTCTGAAATGACTACAGAAATCCAGCAGAATATTACACTTGCGATTTAATTACATATTTATTTTAATAATAAACGGGATAAAGTTTCATTAGTATACAAGAGAGAGAGAGTGAATAAAACAAAACAATATAAGGAATGTACGCCGTCCGACATCACCGAGCGAGGCACCGGCAACCTCGGAAGGCATTGCGTCGCGGCATCGTGCGTTTTTGCCGAACTTCGTTTGTTTACACGCGACGGCGTCGGTCGCTACCGAACGCCAAATCGAAGTCAGTCGCCGCCGAACGCCAAACCGGTGTGTGCCTGTCCAATAAACGTTTACAACATTACTTAAAATAGGTTAGAAATAGGTTTCCCAACCTTTTTTGAATCGCGACCCCCTTTTATAATATTCAAATAACCTGCAACCTCCCTTATAAGGCAAGATAAATTTAATAAGGTAAAGAAAACACATGAAAACTAGTTATTTCAAAATATAATTCTAACTTAATACTATTTAATTATCTTAATACTAAATACATATATTCAATGTCCTTAAAGTTATTTAATGTATATAATTATCTTATTTAGTGTGGTGGCTGTGCTTGCATCTGGATAACCAGCTTCTTCTTTTTCTCATTTATGAAAAATCAGTGTTACAACTAGTCAACTAAAAATAACCGTGGCGACCCTCCAGAAAACACTTTACAACTCATAGGCTGGGACCCACTGGGTTAGACGGTTTAAACACCATAAACTCATACGCAGTGCCGTTACAAACGGTTTTCAAGTGCTCAAGAAAAATGGTTCTATTTCAATCGTGAGACTGGGAGTGATAGTGAATTAGATAGTAAGTCAGATAGGATCAGGAGGTATTGGGAAATACTGTGAGAGCGCCATCTACTAAAGTAAGCTCTGTAATCGAGTGAATCGCGTTATAGGACTGGTGTCACACAAGCATTGAAATAGTGCAATAAGGTTTTTGTCATTAAATTGTCTGTTAAATTTTAGAAAATCGATCATCAAACAGTCGAAATTCCTAATACGATTAGACTGCTTTAAGTTTCGCCACCAGATGGCGTAGCGGAAATAAGAAAATGCCAATAGGAACTGTTCAAAGTTCAATCTATGTAATCCAATGTGCAATGAAAGTGAGAAAAGTGTGATGGGTAGACACAGGGTGAGTCAGGGAGTAACAAAGTATGTAGGTATTAGCCAGATTCAGCACAATGCTGGAAATACAAATACGTTTCACATAAAATCAAGTAGGGACAAGTAATATTATTATTATACTTTTTCCTATTGCAATTAAATATTTAGTCTAATGTTACCGACGCTAGGTACCTATTTGAGTTTCGGTATCACGCAGTATGCAGCATAACGTTTGCAGTATTTGTCACGCAGGTATTCCACAGATTGTGCCGTGGCCTTTTCTCCGGCGCGCCTGTAGGCAGCGATCTGTCGGCGAGCGACAAAGGCTGTAATCTAATATTTTCGGAGGGCACTGTAACGAAGCACCACTACCGGGTGGCTCTTCGGCATATGTAGCCGCTGCCTTGTCAACGTAACATCGAACAATGGAAACAGGAGACGGTGGACAGGTTGATTTGTTTCAGACACATTGTTTTAATGCGAGATGGCACGAGCATTCTGCTGGCTCGAGAGTGCTGGATGAAAGCGCTCTGTCACTGTTACAAGGATGTATTTCCACTTGAATATTCTCCCCCGCGTTAGTGAAAGCGACGTAATAGAATTCTTGAGACATGGTCGGGCTCTATGGTACTCGAAATCTGATTGTGAAAGTCGTCATTGTTATCGAACTCAAACAACGTAATGGAAGAATAAAATTGACCTGATCTTCTTTTGATCATCTTTAAAATTACATCTTATTTTGTCCATTTTGTAAGGGAATATTGGCAGCTTGGAACGCACTTCTGTACTTCACTCCTTTTTCCTTGCACAGTCAAGTTTCAAACGTAGGACGATGCGCGGAGGAGGATGAAAGAGTCTGATCGTTCTGACCAGGCCATTTCCTGCAGAAAATGTGTTAACATCAGTCATGCCTGATCTTTACGGTTCCCCTTATTCGTGTAATTGACGGGCTGCACAGTTGCACTAAGTGTTCTTCAGCCTGGTAGCATTTACTGTTGGTATTTTGATGGCCAACTAATTCCCAATTTGGGGATACCGTGGGCCAACCAGAAATGCTACTAGGGCATCTTCTGAGACTACTGTTCAACACTTCCCAAATATATGATCCTTATTCAACTCTTGCATTTTCTCTCATCTGTTGACAATTTCTCTCTCACTGTGTCATACACAGAATTGGCTATTGTTTGAAAGGAATTCACTGACAAGTCATTACTACCACTGACAGTGCGAAGAACAGAGCTAAAATTCATATTAAGAGGCCTTCCTCACTTTTCGTTGCAACTTTGCCAGAAACAACACAATTCCATCCTCTTAGAATTCGTTCATGTTTCCCAAGAAAAGGAGGTCTTCAAAGGCCGACGAGATTGTTGGCTCCGTTAATTTAACGGTTTAAAAGGCCGTGCCGATCGAGAGCGATCTTGGCGTCGGTGCGACGCCTGCAGGGTTGTAATCGAAAATGTGCAATTTTAGAAAATATCCCCTTTCAGGAAACGTGGAAATTACAGGGTGGGAAAAGAAGTCCCTAGAACGGTCCCGAGGGGCTCGGCTGGCCGACGCGAACGTTTCCTTGTGTCGTGACGCCACCGTAAGTGGCAGCTGTCTGTTCAAAATTCTCCGCCGATAACCTCTTTCTAAAGAATCCACGCGTATCCCTCGCCAGGAAATTCTTTCCAGCCAATCGAACCGTAATTACATACGTTTAAGACGTAATCGTATCCGGTGACTAATTTTAAATTGCTCTAATCGCGAGGTTCTTACAAACTCCCCCATGATTTCACGTGACCATCAAATTCGATAATACCCCGAGGAAGAATTAAGGATCCTCAATACAGGGAACCTTCGATGAAACTGAACTGATCACGCGTTCCTTAAAGCGAATCTATTCCAAATCCTCCGTCAACCTACCGGGATCTTGACAGCTTGACAGCAATAAACCATCGCATTTAACCAGCACGAAGTGGCGCAACATGTCGGACACTTCAGGTCCTATTAGATTAAAGCAACTCATCCCTGCTTTCAATAATTACTTAATCACAAGGCAGGGGAACACGGCGCGCGTCACGGAAGATCTGCGCGTTCACAGTGAAGGTGCATATCAGGATTTCAAGATTCATATCACCCGGCAGGTCTCCAAAATTCGCTAAAGTGCCGAAAGTTTACATAAACCTGTCGCCAGGGGATTTTAAGCGATTCGAATCTTCGAACCTTTGGAGCGTCGAACGGCATATTGATCGAGGAGGGAAGCAAGGGCGACAGTACCGCTTACCTGTTTCAATATGTAAGCTGACGTCTACGTTTCCTCGCGTCTTGTGTTCCCCGGGCGTGTCGACGAGACGTCCTTACGTATCTGCTGATTAGCTGAAAAGCGAGACTTTTGGCGCCTGGACGGCTGCGTCACGGGCGCACGTTCGCGGGCCACGTCTAGACGCCGAAATCCACGAGAGGGTGGCCGGGGTTTGTTTGGGTTGCTTAATGAAATTCCAGTCTCGCGCCACCTCAACGGGCCATTCATATGCTCGTTACTTCATGCCCAAGTCATTCACAGGAAGAAAACGATGACACTCGCGCGACTCCGCGTCGTCCGTTTATAAATCACGAGGCGTATCAATGATCGCACCGGAGTCGGTTAAAAGGCAAGGATTAACCCTGAATTGGCCTCATGGGCCAACGCTAACTGTAGTTTTATAACCTTTAGAAATAAAGATCTTCGAGGAAAAAGTCAGTGATGTCTCAGGGACTCCATGACAACGCCTCAGATTTCAAAGTTTCTTCACGTGGGGATACAAAACAACTAATTACAGTTGTATATCCTTCGCAAATAATATTCCATTCGCGCCACTTGAATTAATATACTTCCTGAAGAGGCTAGAATGCTTCATCCCGAAGGAAAGCTAAAAAACTGGGGCACTTCAGGCCCCACCTCACCAGTTAGATAACAAAGCTTCCACTTCGCCAGGTTAAGGGTTAAGAACCCGCTTCGCAATTCCCCGCCAGCATCACGGTGCTGCTGTGGACTCGTGGTCAGCCAGATTATCGCAGCCACCCAACTGGTCAGTCTCTCGTTGAACTCAAACGCCGGGGCACAGATAACAACCGAACTGGTCGGGACATCCCATTAAACAAGCCCGTGTCCATGTACCCTGGCATTACACGGAACGGAGAAAACGAGAAAAATTTTCCGAGTTTGCACCTTGCGGTAATTACGGTCGAACGAGGGAAAAGGCAGCTTAACTACCGGAGGAACATCGTGGCTCCACGGAGGAGGTCTGCCAGGCCTGTAATCCCAAGCAATTACGTAGTTTGTGCGCCTCCCATTAGACAGGCTCCTAGAAGAGACACCGCGTGTCCCTGGTCGGCGCGGGGCAGGCTTTATTGCGGAGGAACGCGAGTCGTAGCCCCCTGACTCTATCTACCATCTACCCCGGAACGGGCCCGGACCAATGATAGGCCGGCGGAAGGACACGCGAATGAGGTATATCCGCTTAATTGACGGTTCCACTCGAAATCTAACAATTAGAGGCGCGTAAATCAACGCCCACCCGGCGCGGTGCATTATTTTCTTTAAACGCCGAGGATTCGCGAGGCGACGCCTACTCCCCGGACCGTTCAATCTGCGGCCGGGGACACGGCCAGCCGACCTATTTAAATTTCGATTTCTTTTCGAAAGTCTCGCCTTTCTTGGACGCGCCGCGCCGCCCCGACAGAGAAACTCGGGCAAATCGCGGTGCATTTTCTGGCCCCGGACGAATAAAATTAAGGATTTATGAGCGCCTCCGATCGTTTCTGGGGCAGAATGCTCGCGTATGGAGACATACTGATACCGGTGAGTGAAATCTCGCCGTTTCTTCGACGCGGGGGCGAGCGGACCGCCCGGCGAGGTCGAGGCATGGCTCGGGAGGAGAGTCGGGTGTAGGCAGTGGATTCTGGGAATCTTCGTTTATTATACAAACTTCGCGAGACATTATGAAAATTAGGCTGAGGAGGCGCGTCATCAACGGCATTAATGAGGGTCCACTTTGGGGTCCGTTTTGCGGCGGCAGCCTAGAATTATCGTGAAGATAGTGGCTGATCTCTGAAGGGCAGGAGGAAGGCTGGAGAGACAAGCGATGGGCAGTTTGGGGGATAATTTTATTCTTTTAGAGGGGTCGGGCAGAAAATGTTTGACCAATTCTTCATGGAAGTTACGTTCCTGCTGGTTCTGGGATTAATGGTAGAACTTTTGGGGGGATTTAAGAAATTTTTAACAGTGCATGCTCTTCTTACAATTAGCTTGCAGTGTATCCTTTATTAAACTTAACTACGCTAATTGTAAGAAGAGCATGCACTGTTAAAAGTTTCTTAAATCCCCCAAAAGTTCTGGGTTAGGTCTGGTGAGTATTTTACCAACAGACTACTATCTGTTGGTGAAATTTCAAACGTAATTTTAGAGACAGGGTCAAAGCTTTTTGCCCCAAGTTAGATTTAATAAATAATTCTTTCTCAGTACACTATTAAACATATTCTTCTCAGCTTTAATTACCCAGCCTCAGCTGCAACAACGCCGAAATTCAATAAAATTGTTCGTTCCACTGAGTTAACTGTATCAGGAAGAAGATAACGCTCCTGTAGCCGAGGCAACCGCCAAGCACACTTGTTAAGCAGATTGCCTTTCACTGCACCTCAAACGAAACACGTGCAACGACGCACTGTGCAAGTAAAGTACGAGATGCAAAGCAACTGTGAGGGAATGGAGTTCAGCGACCCCGAAAAAAAAAAGAGATTTCACGATCCGTGTAAGATCGATCGGCCGATGAAATGAAAAACTGGCGTGCGCAAAAAAAACGAGAAGTGATAGCGGTATTATTTGCCCAATTAAAGCAGTCGAACGGAGGCAGTTTAGGCACCGTAACCGTGACATAAAACGCACGGCAGGTGAGGCGACGTACGAGCGGCGAAAAAAAGCTGTCGCATCGGGGCGTCATGACACGTGTGCCGTGACACGGGGATTTTTATGGTGTCACCTTTCCGTTTTTCAGCCGGAATCGCTTAGGTGTGCATGCAGCGTCGTAAAAAACCCCGTCGAGATTTATATACCCCGATTTCGTTACGGTCTGATAAATATGCAACGCGATTGTATGCTGCGTCGCGATACATCACCGGTATATGAATTTTCCATCGCATTTTAATGCTTAATCTGCCCTGCCACTGATTGCATACGGCGGATAATGAATTTGCGAAAGCTGGCGACCAGTTTGCAAGGTGTTAAGATGGAACCCTTGAAAGGGTTATCAGAAATACATTGCTGCGTTAAGATGCAGGGCTGGGGAAAATAGATTTTTGGAATAGGTAAATAGAAATAATTATTTTTATTTCTTCGAGTGGTGCAGGATTTGACAAATACACTTTTCTTTGAAATAGTATTTCAAATATACTCTAATTAGAAGAATATTGATTTCGCCGCACTGGTTCGGTCGTTTGAATACTTGAATAAAAGCTATTTGTAATTTTAAAACATTTTTTTATCAATTTCCAACATTTCGGTCAATGATTCTGACCATTTTCAAGGAAAGTTAGATAAAAGGGAAAAATAAAAAATTACTAAGTAATCAGTCACCAGTCAACCGACTCGTACGTCGCACGTTCAGCTATGAACGCGACAATTTTATAATCTTTCAATTCAAAAGCACACTTAGTATTTTTTTATTTTTCCCTTTTATCTAACTTTCCTTGAAAATGGTTAGAATCATTGATCGAAACGTTGGAAATTGATAAAAAAAAGTTTTAAAATTACAAATAGCTTTTATTCAGGTATTGAAAGGACTGAACCAGTGCGCCGAAATCAATATTCTTTTAATTAGAACAATTTATACAATCGAAATTCAAATTATTTTATTTATTTCAAATATATATTTTAATAGTAACTCATACAAATACTATTGCGGAATGAGTGTTTTATTTAAATATAAAGAAATAGTATTTCAAATAATAATATTTCAAACAACATCTAGTATTTCAAATACTAGTATTTCAAATAATGACTGACTGACAACTCAAAAAATGTTAGTAAACACAAATACCTGTGTTCAGAAAGACTTGCAAGAAATATTTACTTTAGATTATTATGTAATCTTAAAAAGGTAGCGAGCTATACTTAGAAGATCAGTTTGGTTTTGAAATTTGTATTTCCTACTTTCAATCCCCTATTTCCTATATTTGTATCCGAGTGTCATAAATAGTAGCTACAAAGTATTTAGTAAATACTATCTACTCATAATTTAAGGATTCAATGAAATAGTATTTTCAAACAGTATTTGCTTATGGAAATATTTCAGTTTTTAATATTTTGCTTCAAACTCTTTCAAATTTTCCCCTGCCCTATTAAGATGTATCAGACGTGTTTTCGATGAAATAACTGCTTGGACATATTCTGTCACAGTTAGGCGCATAACAGCGAGCAGCACAATAACAGAGAAAAGAATTGAACGTGTTAGATCGGTTGGAATAGGTGTGCCGCGTCTATGGAGATTATCGTCGAAGCCAAATCCTCTTAGAAAGCAGAATTAAATGTGCAGGGTGGCTAATTCGATTCCCCCTGAATTTAAATGATCTACCGGCAGGGAACGATCGAAACGTTTTGTGCTTTACAGGCTGGTACCGCTGATCGATTAGTCCCCAGCCAAATCTATCGAGTCTCTCATTAATTTCATCAGGGCATTTAACGCCCTGTCTATCCGTAATCCGATCTGCATATAATATTCAGTTCGTCATTAATATACGATATATCATCGGCTGCTTATCGAGCCAAAGCCATTGTCGCGACTCACGACGTATCCACCGGAGCTATTTGAATAACAATATTCGGGCATTAGACGGCTCGTCTTTTGTGCCACCTAACGAACTCTTATGTAAATTCAGCCCCATTATGACGCGTCACAATATTGAGGAGATTTAACGATTCATTTAACCGACTTATCCTTCGTCCATGGAGCATGTGACTGACTCACGTCGTTGATTATATTAATAAAATTCTGTCATGAACTTGTGATAACTCTAGGCGACTGTGATGAATAGGGCAGATAACGAAGTCTAATTAATTTCTGCTTTCTTATTGGTAGAGTTGCAATTAATAGATTAAGTGGTTGGAATATTGTTCTTCGTCAATATTTATTGACTTCCCACTTTCTAGGAGCTCCAGAGAAAAATAGAAGGCGCGGAGAACGTAAATTTAAAAAAGGAGACATATAGAGCTTCGACATCTGCCTTCCTGGTATTTCGCCCTCGATCCGGGTGGCTCCAGGCATATCTCTCTATCCGTGCCCTCTGTTCTTCTTATTTCGCCCAGCGTAGCAAAATAATCCAGATATCGAGGTCTATTAGCATCGGAGGCGTACTGGCACGGACCCCAGGAAAAAAAGTCGAGTTCTGGGTCCTCCTAGAGTAGCCCACGAAATAGCTGCATCGGAATCAGTTCCCTGTACGCGGGGAACCTGGAAGGTCTCCTCGGGGTCTTGTGGGAATGCGGACGACCGCGAAATCGCATATAAATTAAGGTTTCAACCTTTTCGGGTGCCCCTTTGTCGGATTCGCGGTGTCTCGGGGGAGCCATTTTATCTGGCCCGAGAAAACGAGGAACGGACTCGATGCCGGGAATGGAGGTCGTGCCATCTATAACGTCTCGCCCGCGTTCACGTGAATCTATAACCTGATATCTGGAACACTATGAATGCATAGGATTGGAAGAATTTAGTGGGCCCACTGGCAATTCGGTTGCTCGAAAGTTCGATAGAATATTCTTCCCAAAGCGTAAAGGGAATTGGCCAGCCTTATCTTGCCAAGCTCAGCTTTCTACAGATAGTGTATACCGTACACTCCCTTGTAAGTTGTCGAGACGTCCCCGTTCCAAAGTTTCAGGTGACCTAATTGTGTACCGCGGAAACAATGAATCTTGGTTGCACGGGTAGCCCAATCGAATAATCGATCAAAGGGTTTTACTGTACGCAGAGATGCTCGCACAAATGCCTAAAAACCAGATTCAGAATTTTGCCCTAATCATAAACCCCTAAAGGAGTGAAAAGGGGTGAAATGTGTTTCCACGGATTTCTTAAAATTTCTTCGGCCCGAAGCGAAGCGCGGGGGTACTTTGCTAGTGAACTAAGTAGTTACTAGTATTTTGTTAGATATTCTTTTATATTTGGTTGTTGGGTTTTTACTTTATCATATTTTATAATTGTTTTTTGATGTAGGAGGTGCTGAGGAATGAATATTTTTGGAGAAAGTTTGAGGAAAGACTTAGGTTGGGGTAGACGTTCCAATTATTGCTAAGTAGTGTCCCTATTCCTGCCACTTGATTTATTTTACTTAATAAAAACGTAACGTATTAAGGCAGGATACAACCTTTGACTGCGATTTTGGAGGCGTTTTTCATGAATTTCTTTGCATACAAAGAATGCGCAGAACCAAAATCGGTTTTAGTCATTTATTAATGTAACTTTAATCTGTAATTACACATTTTTTGAAACTGAAAAAGTAAAAAATAATCTCTTGTAGGTGGCGCCAAAATAAATTCCTTTGGAGGAACACCGTTAGACGGTGTGTCAAATTACTTTTATAATTTTCCTCCGATTGACTTGAAACTTTGCACAATTCTGTAGCGTTGTTATTACTTTTTTACCCTAAAAATGGACCTTTTTGTTAAAATGACCGCCATTTTCTTAAAAATTGAAATTTCGTAAAATTCCTACATACAGCATTAAAAAATATTGTTGTTAATAGAAACATTCTCTGGTATTTTTTTCTAAGAGTCACGTACAGAGCAGAATTTGACACGCCAAAGGAAGGAATTTTGGCGCCACTTACAAGAGATTATTTTTAACTTTTTCTTTGTCAAAAAATGCGTCATTACAGATTAAAGTTACATTAATAAATGACTACTAAAACCGATTTTGTTTCTGCGCATTCTTTGTATGCAAAAAAAATTCATGAATAACGCCTCCAAAATCGCAGTCAAAGGTGGTATCCTGCCTTAAGAATAGTGTATACAAAAATTTGTTATCAAAGTGAGACTGTTCTTCTTCTTAATATTAGTGTACACTATTCTTTATAAGTTATGTTAGAGTCGCAATAATAGGGACAACTACTCTAGCTTCAATGAATTACTACGTTTTAGTAAATCTTTAGGTAGTGGTAATAATTTCAGTTGGCGTTCCGTGAAAATTGTATAGCAGGATGCGAAGGACAGCCTGTGTATTTGGAAGACTTCGTTTTCTTCTCATTGATGCCGTACACATTGTACTCGTGACTTACCGATGCAGCCTGCATGACTGGCGACGATCCCCTCGTAATGCAGGTTAATCGATGCACCGACCCGTGTAAAACACCAGCAGGATAGCCTGCGCCATGCAGCCGACCCAACGAAATGCAGTCAACGGAGTCTTCCTTATATAACCGCTTCCTGTTTATTTCTTCGTCTACGTACTTTCTGTTTCCGAGTTAGCTGCGAATACGATTACACCGTCCACTGTCTCTAAGCTTCACGACGTACAATTAAACCCTTATCAGTCTTCAATGGTCTTCAATACCCTCCATATTCTATCGACAAAATTTGCCTTCGTCGCATAAAAATTATCTACATCAGAATAATTAATACGTCACAATATTATTTTTATTATTATTTAATCAACGAGCGAAGAGTGTGAAGACCCTTTAGTTTACAACAGACCAGTGTGTCCCAAGCTTTTTTGAGTCGCCATCCACTTTTATAATACTCAAATAACCTGCGACAGCCCTTCCCATATAAGGTAAAGAAAACACACTGAAAATAGATTATTTCATAATATAATTCTAATTTAATAATTTAAATAAATAAGTGCAAAAAATCGCCAGCTAAAAATAACGACGCTTCCAGAAAACTCTTCGCGACTCACAACTTGGGGATCACTGCACAGACAGTTAATAAAGTTAAAAAATATCGAAGAATACCTATATAAATTTTCTATGCATACGATTACACGGTTATCCTACCAAATCTGCGAGCCATAGTCACAATGAAATTTAATCAATCTGGCATGACGATACAGAAAATTAGTCGCACGTGCAAGTTGCAACATCTGCATGAACGATTATTCTCCATGCATTCAGATGTAGCATCCTGTGTCGCGAGGAGGTTATTAGAAAGTTCGACATACGGCGCTGCGGAGAAGTTGGGTGCCTGGCCCTCGTTATTTACGGCATTCATGAATTTTAATATTTCATCGAAGCAACCCTTTTTCCAGGGAACCGTCGTCGGAACGATTCAACGGAACTCGAATATCACCGTGCCATTATAATTTCCGCGCATTTTAATGTCCGTCCGTTGGGGAAAAAAATAAGGGAGGCCGTCAAGGTCCTCGTACCTTCCAGCAGATGCCCCCGTGCCATCGAATCATAATGACTGGCGGAAAAAAAAATCTGTAAGAAGGGCGCAACCCGATCTGTTGACGTTTATTGTGTCTAAACGGGCGAAATGGCGCTATTAAAATTTCCTCGTCCCGCGCGATCTATCCCTTGCCAACGGATGGGGTTTATTAGTGCAAGTCACCATGGGAAGACACCGAGAGCCGGCGAAGATAGGGGGAGAGAAAAACAGCGTGGAGCGTACGATAGTCGCGCGTTCAACGATCAAACCTTTTCTCTTACGTATTGATCGATGGCTTGTAAAAGGGTTCCTGCTATTTTGTCCGATGTTTAGTCATGCAGAATACCGGCGAGGACAATGTTTCGTTCATCCATACGCATGTTACGTCTTTTCCCCTGTAAGCAGTAAAAATTGCTGGCGAGGTTCCTCGAGGTGTAAATCTGAAACGGTTGGAATACGCGTCTCATGACAGGGTTAGGTTTATTTCTTTGAAGTATTGTAACCAGGAAAGAAGCTATTTCCAAGGGATGGAGGAAAATAATTTTAAGGGGTCAGTCCACTGTGAAGTCGTGAAAAAATTGGCATTTTTTAGGATTTATTTTTTAGTAAACGGAATGTCCAACGTAAATAATTTTTTGTCTACTTATTAATACACTTATTGACAGTATAAAAAAAATGTATTTTAAATTTTTAACAGTTTTTTTTTAAATACATATTGTGCAGGTGATTCCGGGAGAACGATGCATTTGAAACGAAAAATTCAGAGTGTGTTGTAATCATTATGAGTGTGGTTATCGCCGGAACTAGGATTATTTTTAATGATAAAAAAATTAACAAAATGGCGGAGGTTTGAAATTTAAGTGTCGAAATACGGTGAATTTTTCAATCATTTTGTCTTGTGAAAAGTATGAAATGATTAATCAATAAAGATTTCCGTGGTTCCGGCCATAGCCACTGATGTGCTGAATAACGTGTAAAAATTTCAGACTGATTGGTCAAATAGTTCTTTTGTCATCACCTGCACCAGTTGAAAAAAATGTTGCTTTGAGATAATCGCGTTTAAGGTTTTAAAACAAATTAAAGAAATTCTTTAAAATTTTTTTTTGTATAATATAAGAGTAGCTTAATGAATACCAGTAAGATTTATTGCATTATATGTTGTATCTACGGAGAAAAAAATCTTTAAAAAGAACTTAATTTTTCAAACCGTCACAGTGGACTGACCCCTTAAAAGAGTTGCATTGGTGAGAGTACCTACAGACTGTCTTCTAGGGAATCACCCCTGCGACATATTTGTGAATGAAGGATAAAGGGAAAACGGGGAATGTCCGTTTTTTTTATTGGGCCATTTACTACAGAACTGTTGAATCACAAAGGGTTATAAAGTTCAAATACCCTTGTGAGATAACGTCACGGGATTATGCCTACTTAGTCAGCTGGCGAAAAAGAACGCGATTTTGGGGAATTTTTTGTGGAATATCTACTGTATATTTTTTTACAACTATTCGCTTATTTTAAAAGTACATATATGTAGCAACTCTCGGTAATTTTGTTATAGAAAAACATTAAAAAATGAACGAATGACAGCTATTTATGCAGAAGCTGTTTTGATAAAGGCACTGTGCGGTGATCACAATTTCTCTGAGCCGGATCATCTAAAATTAAAAATTCATAAAGATTCTGTTAATATATGGTTGAATTCAGTAGATGAACGAATGGTTTTTCAAAAAGTTGATTTTCAACAAAATGGCGGCCGTTTAACGCAAAATCACGATTTTTCAATGTGTGAATTATTCGTTTTTCGTTACTTAAAAATAGAGTTTTTGTTAAAATAAAAAATCCTTCGTTCATCTACTAGTCTTTGGTATATAAAGGAAGTCTGCAAAAGTTTAGGCCAATCGATACAACGGTTTCCAAAATATCTTGCTCACCGATAGCAAAACAGCTTCCGCGAGAATGGCTGTTATTCGTTCATTTTTTAATGTTTTTCTATAACAAAATTACTGAGAGTTGCTGCATATACGTACTTCTAAAATAAGCGAATACTTGTAAAAAAATATACAGTAGATGTTCCACAAAAAATTCCCGAATACCGCGTTCCTTTTCGCCAGCTGACTGACTATTTAAGATAAAAAATATATAAGAAAATTAAATTCATTAAACCTTGTTCCTTCACCGATGCACTAAAATATTAAAACATAATTTTCTCAATAAAGCTGTTTCGTGACATTCCCTGATTTTCCCATTATCCTTCAAATAATATTTCTTCTTATCATATTATCTGCCCCTACGAAATCTCTGACTCGGTAAATCGCATTTGCAATGCTGCAAACGCTTTCGGCGATTCCATTAACAAAGCCCTTGATAAACCTACGTAACCTCGCTGTGATTGAGTTCACTTTGAAATGTAATCTACATTCAATCATTTCACATAGTCTGCCGACGATTATTAGCTACACGTGTTCAAATATCTCCGTGTCCCAATGTACATATAGATCGAGAGATTCCATAGCGGTATCTCGAAATTACTCGCCCAGCCCACGTTTACCAAGCCTCTTCTTTTAAACTCCAGAATGCACAGGCCTCTAAATATTCCGACACCGGGAGTAGTTGCCCATAAATTACTTGAGAAATGGTATCGGCTTTCAAGGGCGACACGTACGATGTTCCTCGCGATTAGGTAGCACCTCTTAACTCCGCGTTGTATATCATAAATCGAGGGTAGTTTTCGAGGCTGCCAAGGATGGACATGTCAGCCCGGCGAATCAGGCATCGACGTGATCGGCCGTGATTCACGGTCGGCGTCAGTGCACGGTATAATCTCCCTTGTCTCCCATAAATTGGCCTTTAACAAAGCTCGTCCTTGGTATGCATAATATCGGGCGGCACCGTGCTCACCTGCCGACAAAAACGCCAGCGAAGCTTAACCATAATTTAATAACCGATTCGGCCTTTAGTTTTGAGTGGCCGCGAGAGATGGAGAATAAGAGAGCGAGCTGGAACAAGTTTAAAGCCCCGGAACGGTCTCATAAATAAGCCCCGGCCAGAATTACAATAATCCGATCCAATTAAAGCGGAAATTTATAGTCGCAAAAAGCGCAGACGCCACCCCACCCCCGTACCCGCACGGGATTTGCATTTCGAAATTTGCAAGCGTAATTTCGAATTTGCTTAATGGGCCAGCCCCGTTCGTCCCGAGGTTAACTCGCGTGATAGATTCCAGTTTTCGTATCCGCCGATGCTATTTACTACGCGGAACCGCGGGGAAAGGGACAGCGAGAGAGGGAAGATCACGCTGGGCCCGGGCGCTCTCAAAAGGGCCGACGTCCATTATGAATTTCATACACTGGGCCCCCTTTTCGCCTCGTCCCACGGGAGCGGCCCTGTAACTTTCGACCGTTTACCATACTCTGCTGCGGGTCAGCTCGCCCCGGCTCCTCCTAGCCATCGCTACTTTCTATCAGAATCAATTACCGCGGTTTCTGATATTGTTTCTGAACGAAGGTTTCGTCGGCCAAGGTCTCATTAACCAGCCAATACATCACGATTTGGCACTTGTCTTGGTTTCCACTGAATTGGGATTGCAGGTACTATTTTATTTTTAATATATTGTGCAGGTACTGTGTACCTGGCGGAAACTTGTGATAATTATTGGGCTGTGTTGTGGTACGATGCTACGGGGTGATAATTATTCTTTGAGAGATCAATTATGCAGTAATTAAGTCAAAATTACTCGATGCACACTTCGAAAAGGGTAGCTCTGCATTCATGATTTTGTTTTTTACAGTATTATTATTTTTTTAGTAGGTACGTATTTCTCAGAGGATTGGAAAATAATTGGGCTTTTCTATGACCAGGTGTGTTAATGATTGCGTCATTTTTATATTTCAGCCAACTACGGTAGAAGTAGGGTAGAAGACCCGGGTAGGTTGACTAATTGTTAATAACTTTACACCGATATATGCTCTACTGCGGAAAGATTTATTGTAGAAAGAAGTCACTTCTATTACGGCATGCATTTATGTCCGACCTCGCGTTCGCACGTTTTTTTACCAGTTATCAGCGTTTGTCGAAAAATCGACTACGTAAGTAAATATTTGTTCTTACAATTTGTATTTTCTCACGCTCTATATAGTTACAATAGAATAAATGTTAAGGGACTATTTTATAGTTTGTCTATTAGACGATCTATTGACATAGTATTTTTGTTTATACATAAATAATTGAAGGTTATATAGATTATTGAAGTCAAACTGATCGGTCGGGACTAGTTAATTAATAACGTTAATAAGGTTCAAATTGTTATTTTGTTACTCAGAAACCGATTTTTATTTTTTGTTTAAATTTCACTATGTTATAAATGCAATAGAATTTATGTTTAAGTTGAAACAATTTTCAGTTTATTATTAAAATATGAAAGGAAGAAATTAATATTTTATAATGAACCAACTCTTGCGAGATTGTGGTATTTTATTACCTACCACTGAGATAAGTTGCTAATAACATTTTCTTAACTGATTGTACCTATAGTCAACCTACCCCATACTTGAAGTCTACCAACCCCGATCATGAGGCTGGTTGACCAGCATGGAAGGTGTTAGAAAAACATTAAACTACCTTAATTGTTGTCACATTGAGTCAACTTTAATAATTTAATCAGATAGCCAAATGTATACCCTATCAAATATACTAACCGGTTTAAAGATATTTCTTCCACATAATTTATTAAAAATCAACAACTGTTTTTAGTACACTTTGAAATTACTCAGTGGCATTATGAAATTCACATCCCTTTCACTCAATGAAATTAAAAGTAGACCCAGATATTTTCTCGCAAAATCGATCCCTCTTCCGCCTGCTGGCCAACGTCCACCCGTTCCGCCATTATATTCGACGGATCGAAACCAGATCTTAACAATCATCATCCCAGAAGTGGTTGAGCCGGTGCCAAATTCGTAGGGACCCTAAAATTTTCTGCCGTGGCATTAGCATAAATTACCAGCATCAAGGTGACCGGCCACGCAGCCCGTTATTCTGCTCGCGTAATCCTGATCGCTAATGTCATACATTCGGCTTTGGAGGTGTTGAAAACGAGGCCGCAAGGTGGCAAACCACGGCGCACCAGAAACTCGCGAAACCATCGAGAGCTGAGCAGCTCACCTTAATCGACATTCACCGAGAACTCGGTGATTCGTGTATTTTTAGTCTTAATGGCGTCTAAACGATTGCCTCGGACGCGATCCTGCCTGGAACATCAGGAATCTGGCTATCAATTTCGTTCTTTCGCACAGGTGCGCCATTCCTCGTTATAATTCCCCGGAATTAGTGCTGCGCGGATACTCGATTCCGTCCGAGCTCTTCGGATCTGCAGCCTCTCCAGCCGCATCGGTCTCTCGCAGCGCCTCCAGTTCCCATTGTTCCCCGCGCCAGCTCGTCGAAGATCAACCGTAAATGGTCCCGGGGTGTTTTTCTGCAGGCTCCCAAGGCTCGCGTCGAAAGTTCGCGGGAATATATCGGATTTCACAACGCGGTCCCGTGAATTTTATTAAGCGGCCGGCGAAGTTAACAGCCGCGACGATACGCCTCGTCACTGATGCCTCAGTGAAAGTGATCGAGGCTGCGGTGGTGCGTTGAAAGATACGGAGGAAAGCCGCGCGCCGAGTGGAACCGTGAAAAATTACTCGCGTGACGATGAACATTACGGTAGCCTTAATGCTCGACACTTTTTCTCGTGCCTCCGGTTTCGCCTTTTCTCGATGGCGATAGCGGCAGACGGAGGCGGTGCCCGGCTCTCGTTCCCCGGCGGGGCCATCATTTCTGGGCCGATTGAGCCGTCAGCGAGAAGCGCGATGTATCTCGCCCAGATGGCAACAGATACACGCTCGTCAGCGATAGAGCGACGAAGGTCGACGCCTAGGATTTAGAAAGCTCGCTCGACCTTCGTATCTTCATCTCGTTCAAGTGAAGCCGTCGGTGCTTTTCGCGGTGCTTGCGTCAGAGATCGCTGAGATCTGCTCCGCTACTTACCGCTCGGGAACAGATGGGCGAGTCCGATTGCCAGCGGATAATCCTGGCTCCTCTTTGAACGTCTCAGTCTATCTGATTGCGATGCCCGTTAGCTGGCAGATTCGGATAACCGTTTCCCGGGACTTTTAGACTTTTGCTGCGGGGACGATAATCAGCTCTTTGTGCGGAATGATTCGCAACACCGAGCCTCGGTTTTGTGGGATCGTGGAGGTCGGTTGGGCCAGGAAGCGATACAGGAACTTGACTTTCCTCCAATGACTTTCATAGTATTGTAGCTTAACTTTCAAACGTTTCACTTCGACAGAATAGCTTGATTCAGTGGAGCATTGTAAGACTACTGCGATTAAGTTTCTTGTCTCTTTTTCATTTTAACACTAAATCTTAAGGGGTCTTTCCACTGCGGCGTTTTAGGGAATTGCTGTTCTTTGGAACTGTTTTCTGTCATTAGAAGAATGGTTTTACTGGGTCGAGGGTTTTCTGTTTGTTAATGTGGGGTTTGTGAATGCAGAGGGATTTATGTCATATTTTTTTTAATGCTTGCTTTCAGGAAAATAGGTGGGTGTAATATGTGCTGTGAGAAAATTATATTTGGGAGGAAACATGTATCTGGGGCGGGGAATTGGGAGGCCGAGGGGGAATCGAGAGGAGCTAGGTAGAATCACATATTTTCGTTGTTTTTCTCACCTTTTGCTTTGCAAAATGATTACAAAATTTAGCTAACTTCAATAGTTCTGCTAATTTCTTCTTACTGATTACAAATCCTTTTGGTTTTTTGGTTCAGATACGTGGTTCCTCCAAAATCGACCACGCAATCGAGATGGATTTTTATTTGTATTCTCAAAACAGGTGTTAAAGGTACCCTCCGGTCAAAACGCTTGAAAAATACTTGATTTTCGTGAATTAAACAAAAAGAATCTGAACAACATACAGTAAAAAAGCTTTTTGGACATTATTACTACATATTTGCAGGGCAAACAAAAAAATGATTGTTTGAATTTGATCAATTTTTGCATTAGATATACAGCATTCATTGTACCACTGTAGAAATTAGAGCTTTTAACGGGCGTCACCAGAACTCGTGACAGGATCGTCTGAAATAAAAAAACTAAAAATATTCTTAAAATATATGTGAATGGTTATCGCCTTATCCGTCTTCATTGCAAACAACCAATCCGCCGATTTTTAGCACATGTTTAAACACAATGTTGCAAAAAGCAGTTTTATTTACGCATAAATCTGTCCATAAAATAAAACTGGGTGATCCAAAATTACTCTTTCCGGATAAGGCGATAGCGAGTCAAATTATGAATAGGGTGCCGTAAGAATTTTTGAAGTCGGTTCATAAATTAAGCTTTTTACAATGGCGCCCCTCAAGAGCTCTAATTTCTACAGTGGTACAATGAATGCTGTATATCTAAGGCAAAAATTGATAAAATTCAAACAATAATTTTGTTGCTTATTCTACAAATATGAAATAATACAGTCCCAAAAACCTTTTTACTGTATATCCTTCAGTTTTTTTTTAATTCATGAAAATCGCGTATTTTTCAAGCGCTTTGACCGGAGGGTACCCTTAATAAATAGAAGAAGCTTAAGTTTAGCAAGCACATCCTTTTTGTGACAAAAAGAGTTCCAAACAACGTTAATTTTTTAAGGCGTCACAGTAGAAAGATCTTTTAAAACGTCTCCGTTCGTTTCAGCGATCACGTTATAAACCCCAGCACTCGGAATAAAAATCCCCGACCGCAGCTTGGCCAGCCGAATTCGCCCGTAATTATGCAAATATTTCACGGAGCGCGGCGTTTCGTATGGAATCGACGGGGCTCGGGTGGCAAGAGACAGCGGACACATTGTCCCGGGTAATCGGGGTAATTTTAAGGAATCGGATAAACGGTGCCCGGGAAGCTTGAATAATTGAAACGTTTGTTTGCATATCGAGCCCTTTGTTCCATCCCCGTCGCCGTATAATTCACCGCGCGGCGGAGCAGCGGTGGGTCGAACTCGAATTCCAGCGAGGCCCTTCCAGCTGGTTTTATTTCGCGCGATCCGCCACCCCGGCCACCGATCGGAATCCCCAGCGTTTCAGGAACTCGAGGCGAGTCCCGGTGCCCTGCTCGCGTGTACCGCTCGTTACGCTCCTGGAATAAAATGTTCCCGCAGGAGGCTCTCTCTTAAAACGGCCAGCCATTGTTCGTGGCCCTTGGACGCTGTCGATGGCTAAGGGCGACCTTAAATCTCGCGTAATGCGCCTGCCGGTACACGCGAACGGAGCCCTGCTCGCCGTGTTCCCCTTGTTAAAACGAAGGAGTAAAAAAGAACGGGCGAGGGAAGGACGACCCCGATGATCGCGGGATCTCCAGCCGACCTGGTTGGGGCTCCTTGCTACCACGAACACGACGAATTAATATCATAAACGGGGGAACATCTCCTTCAACTTCCTTCTTCAGGCGAGCGCGTGTTACTTCTGCACCTTTCTCCGCAATCAATTCTCGGGGATCCGCTGTTTCCCTGCTCGGCAACTAGAAACGATGGGGATCAATTGATGAGGAAGATATCAATCTCTTCGAGGTGCTCTTCAACTCTCGCAGCTATGTAGGTGAATTAAAATCACGAGATTACTGACTTCGCTTGGGTGCATCGGTCTTCTCCTCTTTTCGTGGAAAGTTCCGTTTGAATGTTGTCTGATCGACGTGAAGAAAGTGTGGATCGCGCGCAGTTTCGCTGGCGGAGAGGCCACATTTTCTCCTTTCTGCGGTGGACACGTAAATTCGACTTTTAAATCGCGTTGGATTTTATCGGGGAATCAGAAGGAAGCTTGCGATTTCTTTTCTTTCTTGCGGCCGCGAAGTACACGGGCGCGCAGGGTCCTCGACTTCCACCGAGGCAGCAGCTGGTGAAGAAGTTGGGTCTATCTGGAGCGATCTGGACCCTCGAGATCCGAGGGCAGGATCAAGATCCGGCGAAGATACCGCAGGGAACCCCGCGGATTATGCCTGTACGGCGTGCTTGTCGTACGACCGCGTTAAAAGTTCGTCATTGTCCTGGCCGTTGTGTCGCTTGTCGTCGATTCTATTCGGGAGGAAATATTTAGCCCTTATTTCTCACAACACCGGACACCTTTTCTGTGGCTCTGTCGTGGATGGCTGACACGTCGTCGGCTCTTTTAATATTCTTCTGCGCCTGCGCTTTAAAACACTCGCTCCATTTCCATCATTAGCCCTTAGTATCGTGATTTTTTTATTTTAATCAGAAAAATTGTTATTGGTTCATTTTGGTCCATATTTCATCGTAAAAATAAGCAAAAACAATTATTTATATAAATGAAAAATTATGGATAGAACACCAGTGGTAAACCATGCGTAAAGGTACCTATATATTAGAATGTTAAGCCAATGCTCGGTTTTGCAGAATGTTACACAAGTGGTACTTTATTATGTTCGACATCAGATTTATTCAAAAAGAAAATCCGAAATAATTGAGGGAAAACTTGGCATTTACCTGCTTCTTTTAGTGGCCCTGGCGAAATTAAGAGTATCGCAGTAGAATTTCTACGGATGTATTTCAGCCCTAAGGACACTTGTTACATATGGTAATGGTAAAGGAACGCTTTAAAGTTCATGAAAAAGGCCCCAAATGGCGCGCACGATTTTTTCAATTCATGTAACAGGCATGTTACACTATGATACTAGGGGTTAACTGGGGACATTAAGGGACATTCTCATCTAATCGCTTAAAAAGTAGGTAATCTTTAGGTTTTTTTTTTAAAAAGTATACAACTTGCAGTAGGTACTACTTTAGATACTATACTTATTATAGAAAAAAATCGGTGTTCCGAAAAGTTTTAATGAGAATGTCCCCTTAAATCAGAAACTTATTTCTGAACATATATTTTAGGCTTCTTTCCTAGTTTCAGAGATCCAGAAACGTGAGGACCATTTTTTACAAGTAGGGGAGACTGGGGCTAGTTGATATAGGAGGCGAGTTGATACAGACGAATTATCTCGACACCGTATATATGTAGCTCCATTTCAGCGAGATATGTGAAGATTGTTGTTCAATTCTTTCCTACGATCCAGCGTACGTGTGCGTGCATTAACGTTAACAATCGTTTTTTAACTGTTTTCGTTTATATAGAGAAAAAGTAAATAGTTCTGATACATCCAAATTGATGGTCCAAATAACATTTTTTCGTTCATTCTGTATGTATTTTCTCATGTTTCCGCTTACTGTATATTAAAGACGAAGGACCAAAGTATATTTTGACATATTTGTTATTAAGTAATTAATTCAAATAAAAGGCGAAAAAATTGAAAACAGAATAACGTATCAACTAGCCCCGCAGTGGGGTAAATTGATACATTTTACCTTCGTCCAAATAACATTTTTTCATTCATTTTCTACGTATTTTCTCAAATTTTCATTTACAATATATTAAAGAGGAAGGACCAAAGTATATTTTGGCACATTTGTTATCAAGTAATTAATTCAAACAAAAATGAAAAACATTGAAAACTGAAAAATGTATCAACTAGCCCCGGTCTCCCCTACATGCATTTACGTACTTCAGTGAGTAATTGAGTGTCACAGAAAACTGTTTACGTTTAAGTAGAAACAGATGCTGATTTTACAACATTTACCATTTACAGGAGGCTGTTAAAAAGTCTTAACAAACATGTGCTTCAAGGTTTGCTACCCCTTTCTAGAACCTCCTGTCTTCTTATTTCGACTCCCTTGGTGGTGCGTTACAGGAAACGGGATCGTGAGAATTTTTGTTACGTAAACTTCGTTAGACGGAGCATATTCTATTCCCCGTGCATGCGATCCACCCGTCCAAGGATTTTTACGGCCGGCTATAAAGGCACGTGCCCACCTCGAGGAAGATTTAAATTTCCTGGCTCCCGAGGAAACTCGCACTCGAAATCGGCGGTTTTATTTCCACGCGTAAAAGCTGCCCCTAAAACTTCGGGCATGTCGGTTTCTTCCTTTTACGACGGGTACGTGCCACCACGGTAGCCTTCTCAGTTTTAATTGCACTTCCAAGGAAATGACACACCTCGAGATATCCCGTTTTTTGGGGCGTGCCCTGCTCGCATCTGGGCGACAACAGCTTCCTTGGAACTCGTCTATAAAAGTTAATGAAGTTATTCGAGATTCGGAGGAGGGCTTCATTTCAGTACAGTTCAATGTTTCGTGTGGAGCTTCGATTTCTATTCGGTGACTTCAGAAGTCTCTGCGCAATTTCGTAGGACGCATTTGTAAAGATTTATGCGTTTCTTTCCATTCCAACGTTTGCCTTCTTTATCGAGCAGCACTTCAGTACCAATATTTAATCAATGAATCGAATTTAGAGGCTGTGGTCGCTAATTTTAGTCTCAATAATCTTGGCTTTACGAATTCAACGAATCTGTAAATGCTTCATTTACTTATTAATAGAAAATATTAATATATTATAGGAATAATAAAAACTGCATCCGGTAAATCTTTTAACTCGAAACCTCCTGAATTTTTTTAAAGAGGCATCGACCAGTTACTAAAACGATGGCAAAAGGTCGTTTAAAAAAAAGAGAAATCACGTTAATGATTTCATTAACTTATTCCATTGTATGTTTCTCTTCGCAGTAAAGTTCAAACAAAAAACCGCAAAGGCTTCTGAAATAACCTGATACATTCTCTCGATACGACACAATGTGTAATACAAATGAGAGCAGGTGTCCACTGCTGTAATTTGGCAATTGAAATTGGAAGAAACGTAAGATGTCATGATTCTTGCGCGAAAGAGAAATGCTCGTGAAGTTGGAAATGCCTTTACGATCCAAATTCAGCCGTACACATAATCAGCCGGTCGTTAACGGTTACACAGTTTCGTAACCCCCCCTGCTTTTTATCAAACACGCGATTCAATCTCTGTCAGCAGTCGGGCTAATTACAACGGACTTTTGACCCACTACTTAAAGTCGATATAAATTACAATCATCGCCCGATGCGCCAAATAGTTTTTGCCAGCCCCAAAAGAGTTCAACGCGAGGTTTTGCTGCATGCACGTACTTTCTCCTCCCGTACCAATAACCAGCATCGTTTCCTCAAATCTTGCTGCACATTGCGCCCATAAATCCTGCCGTCCTTCTAGCATTATCACGTTTATTCGATTCCACCGTATGGATACATTGAAAAGGCGTATGAAAAGCACTCGAATTTTAATAGCAAAAGATGTTACCACCGTGGAACCCTTTAAGGGTGGAAACCAGGGTGCCAGCCGAGAAAATGCTACTTTCGAGGCTCTGTTTTTGGTAAATTAAAAGTTTCTATAAAATATCTTTATTGACATTGGAAAGTGCATATCTTGAACAATTTTTTTTCAACATATCATGTAAAAATATTGATTATTGTATGCGTTATTACTTCGAATTTTGCTTTAATACTTTAAGGAAATATTCTTGAGACCCCAAAAATTAAGAAAACACCTAAAAATCGATTTTTCAATCCATCACCCCGGGAATCCTATTCTTTGAGCTAAAAACATAGCAAAATTTGGGATTTGTTTTTTAAGAAACCAGCGTTTCGATTTATCTGAAATTTGGACCACGTTTTGATGTATCTTTGAGGAAGCTGTAGATTTTTTTTTATTAAATTCTAACCATGAATATAGTAGTTATGCATGATCGACCACCACGCTGCGCAAAATTCGTCGTCCGTCGGTGTGCATGATATTTATCTACCAGGTAATCTGAAACAGCAAAATGAAACGGCGTTTTATTTTATACATATGTAGCTTGAAATTTATGAACCAGCAAAAAAGAAAAAAATTTATTGAGCAGTGTGGAGAGTTTTCAAACTGAAGGGTCTGAACCTTTAATTTTTGCTATCCAATATTGCGCCAATTTTCTTTCGTAACAAAAGAAGTACAGACCTTAGCGGTATTCTGGTTCATCAAATTCAAGCTACATATGTACAAACTAAAACGCTGTTTCATTTTTCTGTTTCAGATTACCTGGAAGGTAAATATCACGCACACCAGCGGACGACGAGTTTTGCGCAGCGTGATGCATGACTCCTGTATTTATTATTAAAAATGAATAAAAGAAAAACTGCAACTTCTTCAGGGATGCGTAAAAACATGGTCCAAATTCAGATGAATCAAAAAGCTAGGTTTCTAAAAAATAAATTCCTAAATTTTGCCATGTTTTTAGCCTATAAAATAGTATTCCCCCTTAAGTGATGTGTCCGTACGAGGTAACGCGAACGAATTACAGTTTCGGCGTGTTCCCTGATCGCCCCTTTCACTCGGGCGCTCGAAAACGCGTCGATCGTCGGGGAATAAAAGATCTGGAGGGATTGTGCCGACCCCGGGGAGAACGTAGCCAAGGCGAAACGACTTCCCTGTTCACTCCTTCCGCGTTCGAAATGCGAAACACGCGGCCCGAGTCCAGCGTCGTTCCGTGGATACGGGCACTTTACCAATTAGTCTTCGTACAATCCGCTCGTTATCCGGCGAGATATCTGATCGACAAGGGGCGAACGGGCAACGGCATTGTACGTCTTTATCGTCAACGTGATCAAATTATCCGTGAAAGGGCGGATACACTTGAGTAGTTCCAGAAATGGGTCCACTCGCTCGTTACGTTCCTGTCGAAATCTAATACGGCCCGTGGCCACCGATGCGATCCTGCGTTTCCACTGGGGCAGATTTTTTTATTTCAGCCTCCGTCGCTTTTCGTTTCGTCCTCAGGATCTTGGGAGAAGTATAATGCATGTATCTTGTGCCTCTTATCTTCTAATAACTCGGTAATTAGAGAATCTGGAGTAATATCCTTGCAGACATTTTGTGAACATAGCTTGAAGAAGAAAGACGAGGAATTCGTAGGAGAAACGATTCCTTTTCATTTGGAAGCTAAGTTGCCTAAGGCGTGTTTTTCTGTATGCGTCTGGACGCAGCGTCAAGAAATTCAAAGTCGATTTTCTCGAAAATGAAGCGCGATATAAAAAAAAGTTACTGCTCCTTTTCGCCTCACAAGAAGTAAATTAGTCGAGAAAAAGGAATAACCTTTTTTGATATTGCGCTTCATTATCGAGAGAATCGACTTTGAAATTCTTGACGCTCCAAAATCTGATCACTGGGATACCCGGTCTAGTCAAGTTCCAGGGATACTTGATACCCACCCTTTCAACTCTTCACAAACTTCTAGTATCGTTTCTTAATCTTCGCAAGCCAAGCATAAAGGAGTTACCTTACACTCGAAATCAACCCAATCAAGATCCTTTATTATCTCTTCAGCCGCACGTCCACATCGGTAACGATCACTTTTTCAGAAGCATTGTGCATCGAAGTAGCTTCCGTGACCAAGCAACGTTACTTTAATAGACACGTCGTCCGAGGGTTTCTGTGACAGTTCGAAGACTCTTGTTTCCCCTGCGACTCAGGATTGCCAGGGCAGAAAAGAGTGGCTGTGAGGAAGGATAGCAACGACCTGCTAACTGGGACCGTACGACTCGGTCCTCCTGGAAGGATCGACATAAACCGCGCTGATCGAAACGATCACCGACGGATTCTGCGGCGCAAATATAACAGTATCCAGGAGATAACGAAAGGTGTCTAAAGTATACGGATCTGGCGATATCTCGGGGCCCCTATTGCCCTGTATCTTAGATCGCAATCTCGGAGGGGGAGCGTGGGTGTTTCAATGATGTGACCGGTCACGACGTCGATGATCAGATAGCGTGAATGACACCGCGACAATTTTATTTTATCGGCGAAACTCCCACTCCGTTGAGCGCAGCAGATCCTAAATCCGTTGCTTTTGTAACGAGCGGGTTCCAACGACACGACGACGTGGCCCCTCGCGATTGATCCGACACTATAACTCCGACGTTTTATAATCGATATCGAGAAGCATAGCTCACGGCCGGTATTAAACTTTAAGAGCTTTGGAAACAGCGTCGCTACAGTCGGAGACACGCTTTTACCTTTAACGCCTCCAGGATATGGAACGATTTACATCACTGCCAGTAGCAGCAACAATGGATCACTTTCGCGCCTCCATCTGAACATAGATCGTATCTCTAAGCATCCCAATTATATATATACACCCTCCATCTCCCTCTGCTAACTATTTACCCTGCTTCTGCACCCCTTCCTGCACGTTAGCACCCTCTTTGGTCTCCGCATCCCCTCTGTTTCTTCTTTATTTTCCTTTCTTCTGTTACAGCTTCTCGAGCCAATCTACAATCTTTTCATCCTGCCCTGGCAGTTTCCCTACACTCCCTCGTTAAATTCTCTAGGTTCCCCAATCTATCCCCGCAAATTCCCACTTTCTTGCATCCCAATTATATTCACCGCTCTAATCAGCGTGAACCGCGGAGCGTCTTAATTATTATCTGAAGCACATTCTTGGAATATCCTTCTTCAGCTTCGGTTGAAACACATTCCCAGGAATATCCCCGAGTGGCCACTGCCGAAAGAACCAGGTGAATCTCGCGGAGAGTCAGTTTGCCCTACGAGGAGTAGCTAGCGATGCATGGCGCACTTAGGCATTCGCGGACAATGAATCTAATCGAAATTCCACTGGGCAGTGTCACGAATTAAATTACACGCCAATCACGTCTGAGCGTGGCAGGAATCGCGGGGCGAGCGTGCTCTGGGGTTACTGGGAATGTCGAAAAGAGAATGGAATCCGATATTAATCGTAAGCAGGAGGTGCGATCTGCGAGACCGTGTAATTGCTCTCGAGCAATCAGCGGTGATCCAGCTGGAAGGAGGCTGTAGCCGGGGCCCCGGACAGGGCCGCCAGAGGACGTGGAAGACACGGCGCACAATGGACAGGCCGCGCGGCCCCCTGGTGGGCCCCGCGAACACCGCAGACCTTATCTGGCCAGATCTATGGGCCACGGACTAGGACCCAGGGGCCCTGTTAGAAATATCGCACCGGCCGATCGCAGATAGGATCACGATAGCAGCCCCTCTTTTCACCGCGAAGAGACCTCTGACGTGCTCTCCGGGCCTGGCTGGAGGGGGTGGCGGATTACGGGCAGCTGGTGGGCCCCAGACAGTTTACAATAAACGGAGCTTGCAACAAATTCGTTCGGGCGGAGACGCACGCCGCTGGAGGACGCTGACGTCTTCGTCACAATGAGACCAGGCATTCGCGAGGCATCGGTCTCCTCCCTTTGTCGCGCTTTCGATTTACATTCCGTGGATGGAGACTTCAAGGCTGAAGGGATCTTGAACCCTGGTTCCTCATTCAGGGTAGCATTTAGCAAGCGTCGATGTCCCTTCTCTTTACAGAGGTACCCTTCCTGTTGCAAGAATTTTTCCGAATACTTTACCAGCTTGGCGAACTTGAATTATAAACGAACAGAAGAAGGTTCTTCGTGATCAGGACAACCCCAGGGGCTAGGTACCGTCCGCAGGTGGATATTCAATTTTTTGTGATATCATCCTCGAATTCGGTGATTATCCCGAAACCGTCGGTGAAGTCCGTTTCACGTAGAGGCTGGCTGGTCTCATCACAGAAATAATAAGATATTAACCGCACGGACTACCGTAGGGGGTCATCGTGGAGGAGAGGCGCGAGTCATTCGCCTTAATACGCGGCCGGTTCGTCTTTGGTTCGACCTGTAGCCAACGCTACAGGTGGATCGGTTCGTCATTAGGGGCCCCACATTAATTACAGAGATCGTGTTCATCGCCGGCTAGCGTTGGTCCTTTGACATCGCGCTAGGAAGCCCGTTTCATCTCGCCGAAATATTAATTCCCGACGCGGGACACGAACCAGGCGACGGGGACCCCTTAACGAGCCTCGGGATGACTAAACGCGAAAACGAACGAGGTAACGGGAGCAACTGGGCAGAGGGCTCGTAAATACCACCTTCTTGAATTATTATCGCCTTCCACGGCTTCTAATCATTGGCTATTATTTACGGGAAGCTAGTCCCCGTGCAAGTGCTATCGCCATCGATCGGCACGGTAACACTTCAAAGGGCCCACAAATGACGAGCGGTGCTTAGTGTCCAATTTGATGCGTAGCTGGCTCCTCAATTTTATTTAGTATTTTGCCCATGGGAGGATGTTTTCGGGGATAGTCCACAGATCGATGATGGGTAGATTCGTTGACGTTTTAGTCGTCTTCTCGTTGTGACCATTAGTTCCCTTCGTTAGTCTTCGTGGGATGGAGAAATTTCTTGTGAACAATTCGGTAATTAATGATTCTGTTTAAGGAGGTTCGATTTTCAGGTAATTAATGATTCTGTTTAAGGAGGTTCGATACCGGAACAAAAATGACAAGAAATCTTTGGAAAGTGTTTTAATCTAATGTTCAAAGTGTAGTCCGCATTGTGTGAAAATTTCAAGTCGATTGACCGCACGTTTTTTGAAAAAACTGAAATCAAAGTTGCGCTCTTATACACAGGCTCTTATGGGAGAAGCGATACAATTTCTGTAAAATGTTACACAGAGTCCTTAAAAATTATATGAAACTTCTAAAAAATGTTGCAATGAAAAGCTTAAATATTACTGTGAAATTCTAAAGAAGAAAATCCGACATGAACCGTTCCGGTTTATTAGATAATTGAATAAATAGACAGCAATCTTCTCGTAGTTTTAGAACTGCCTGGTGCAACTGTTTGAAACGTGGCAACGCTGTACGCCGGGTCGTGATGTATACAATGTATGCTTGTACAAAGCGTACAGTAAAAATTGGTAAAAACACTACCAAGTTGCAAATATGTATTTAGTAATTTATATATTTATATATTTATAAACAAAGAAAAAAAAAGAATTCAAAGCGACGTTGCCGCATTTCACTCACACATCTTACGCTACTTCTAATGAAAATATTGTGTTCCTAGCTGTATTAAACACACTTTTTGTTTACTTGAATTCAAAAACAAAATATCTACTAATAATTTCATTATGAACAGACGTGTAAATAACATTTTTGTCTACATAATTTGTTTTTATCTAAGATTGGTATCACTGCTGTATTGAACCTCCTTAAATTAAGTTAGATATATTTTATCGTTATGATTTTGTGCTTTTGATTTATTGTGGTGACATTTAGTCGGCGGTTGTCAGGAAATTTTATTCTGCACCAGCATGGCGATGTTTCACAGGAATTATCAATTTATAAGTCTTCCCAATTACCTCGCGCGACGCTAGCAAATTTCTTAAACACCCGTAGCATTTATTATAGTTTCCTCGCGTGTCCCTGGACCAGTACTTACACCACTGGAATCTATAATGGCCTGAAATTTCCTAGAAAAAAGGGGGCCGAAGTTACACTGAACCCCCAATTTCTTCGGCATATATCTTACTAAATTTCAATATTTTCGTATTCCCCGCTCAGAGAGTGAAACTTTGCATACCCGCTGCCTAATCATTTTCGACGATCCAGGTTTTCATCGATCATTATCGTACGTTCAACATATCCGGCCGACGTCAATCTGCCGCCAATAAATTTACACGTTCCACTGTTATCAAGTGTCAGCGTGCAAAAAATTACTATCATCCCGGCAACTCAGCACTCCTCTTTCTTGCACGTCTTTAATGCCCCTATCATTCGCCTTATCCGCAGCTGAAGATCTCCCGAGAGCTACGACATCGCGAGACCGCATAATAGATATTTAGCGGACCGTCGAAATGGTACAATATCTATCGGAGACTCGTCGCGACTTATCGCACGATCGATCCATCCGAGAATTGCACTTCGCGATAGTCCGCTTTCGCTGGGAGAGCGCATCAATGTGGAAGGCGCGAGCGAGATATCAGCCGCGTTTCGTTCCTACGCTTCGTGTACGCGGAGCTATAACAAATCCATTACGCGAGTAATTCCACGCGCCACGAGCTACGCCCGACATTTATTTCTCGAAAGGCGGTGCCGGTCGTGGCGGCAACCTTCTTCAGGGTGCACGCAACGAGCCTTCGCTATCTCGTTTAACTTCTTCCATTATCGATCCGAAGCAGATAGAGGAGCAAGCGCGATCGTGATTTCACTTTACGCGTTTGTAATTTAACGTGCAACTCTTATACGCATGGTGGTCTCTTCGATACTGTGGATTATATATTTAATGAATTTTCTGAGGGCTTATAGCGACTTCCCGTCGTTTCGTTCTAAAGCTTCGTTAAACATTTGAATTTCATAATTGGGAGAATATAATTATCGGTAGCTTCGTAGAACAAAGTGGAGAGCAAAGTGGATATAGCAATTTTTTGAGAGAGATATGTCTAAAACTGAAGAAGTGTATACCGATTTTGTGATATTTCCAACATATTGTTTGCAATTGATACTTTTGTAAAAACAAAAACGCACTTTTTCTCCGCATTTTATTGTTTCTATATAAATGAATATTCATGGATATCCATTTGTAGAGAAAAAGTTCGCAGTGGGTAAAAGTTCTCACCATGCGAATTTCATTGTTTGACTTGTGGCAGTTGCCAATGGTGATTGACAGTCAATTGTCAATCAAGGTAGAGTCACCAGTGCCGAATTGGGTAGCTGTGCTTCGTTTTGTTATCGTACAATGCGGCAAGTACTGACTTCGTTAGTTCCTGATGTGATATTCTCATTTTTAAGAATCAATATTATTCCTATAAATTGATCAGTAAATATTTTAATTAACCCTCGGTTGTCACGTAGAATATATTCTACAATGTTCAAACTTTATCTCAGAATTTTTGAGACTTAATTTAACAAATAGTTTTTAAATAACAACTGATTGAAAATTGGCAGGGTCAGATTGACCCAGTGTGACAACGACGTTCGAAAAAGTGGGTGTGACAACCGAGGGTTAATACGTCGTCTGAAAGAGCTGAGATTCTTCTATTCAAAAGTACTAATAGAAGTTTTCAGTTCTCCTCACAGATAACAGGATTAATTAAACAATGGAAAAGTAGCTGTGGGGGCAAGAGTTCGAATGCAAACTTCTCATTTAAAAATCAGCTTGAAGTGAATGCAGCAATGAAAAGAAAATCTGAATGCGAACGTGCAAAGAAAGAATTACAAAAGCAAAAAATAAAAAAAATAACATATACTTCAGAAAAATTTTGAAAGGAACAAAACAAATCTGTTCCAAAAAGAGAATAGCCCAACCATCAACGTCTGAGAAAAAAATAATTTGTCCTGCGTGTGAAGAAGAATACACTGATATCTACTGCCACAATTGTGCACTGAAAAAATATGCCTCTTTCCGTCGAGAGTTGTACAATGACAGGCTCCATACCGAATCTTCCATTTATTTAATGATCTACCTTAAAAAAATTGCCGAAAATTGCCACAACTCTGTTTCGTCCAAGGTGGCCTAACCCCTCAAGAAGCCAAAGTAATATCCTCGTTCTCCCCAAAGCGAAATCTTCAACCCTTACTTGCAATTTCCACTGTCGAGTCCCACAGGATCCCAGGGTCGATGGGATGACCGCATTGTCCACCTGCAATGAAACAATGCCGCCGGGTGCCACCTTGCATCACACCCTCCGCGCTTTCCTCCACGACCCCTTATTGTTCGCCAACAAAGGGCCCCCGGGCTGTTCCCGATCCACGAAATCCTCGGCTTTATTTCGTCAAAGTCTCATTGTCTCTTCTGGTCGCCGGCGAGTCCTGCCAGCAGGTGAACAGGGTCAGCGCTATAGAAAACGGTCCCCCAAGGAGTCACGCCCCCTCGATGTCGCTAAGTCGCTGCCGATCCCTATCGAGGTGGCTCTTTTTTTTCCCCTCAAGTGCCAACCATCTCGTACGGTTGACTCCTCGTTACGCGGACGGTTCGCGCTGTGGTAGCCGGTAACCAGCATCGAGCGTCCCGCAATCGGTACAAATTACGCGGCAGTGTCGCGCGAAGAGCCTCCCCGATAGGGCCTACATTGAATTTACATGAAGTACCCCGAAACGCCCTTTGAGAAGCGTGCCGATCGCGAACGACGGCGGACCGTTTACGCCCAAATATGCGATAATGCACGATAATCGTTGATAATGAAGATACGCCGGTGGAGCAGGTAGAGCCGATCGATTCCTCGAGGATCAGCGGCCCAAGATCCCGTCTGTGTACCCTTCATACACATTCGTTCCTCCGGTTCAATTTGTCTGGAACGGTGGCGTAATTAGCCTTGTAACGTTACACCGATTTATTATAATTCCAGCGAGTCTCCGCTGGCCTTGTACGGTAACGGCTGGATAATAGTGGCTTAATGGTATTCAAGTTTCCGTTCTGCGGCGGCTTTCCATAAATTTAATAATCCACGTGCCTGTGTAGTCAGAGCGCCCAACACCCGATGTCATAATTATACCGAGGCGAAGGGATTGAATTTCGTGCGAGATAATTCCTCAAATATTAGCGATTAAAACCTACCCCCATCGCTTTAATGATGAGCCAATCGAACCGCGATTAAAAATCTTTATTTACACGCGTGACTTTTTAAATTTTCTTTTTATTGTCGCAGCGCGTTGTCCACGATTGTCTGCCAGGGAGTCCCCCCCGCGGAATCCCGAATTGAAACGAATCGAGGCCACTCGGCACAAAATACATTCACATCAGCCGAGAAAGCCCCGGAGCAGAGATAATCTTTATTAAAAATACGTCCCTTGCCCACTTTGTCCTTAATGCGAGAGTGCCACCTGTACTCCCGTAAGTGGTTATACCCGCCACTTAGGGCACAGATTATCTTCTCGCCGAGGGAACGACGTGCAGCCCTCGTTTGGGAAGCAGTCGATCGAGAGGCGTCCGTCGTTCCGCCGACGTCCCCGCGGTCTCGCCGCCGCGATTTAGCGGAAGGCGTTCAAATTAATGACACCAGCCTGTGAAATCCCCGGGGAACGAGAAAGGGAAGCTTTCTCTTTCGCCTCGATTTTCGGTCGGGGATTCTCGGGCGAAGGCTCTAGAGCTGTGCAATTAGACCTCGTTTAGGGATGTTTAGAGGCCCCCCTCATCGCCGCCATTACTGTTATTATCGACTTATTACGAGGCTGGTGCATCGCCACAGTCGCCAGGATTGGTGGCACGTACTCCACCTGCGACGCAGGGGCACCGCTAACGGTTATCGACGGGGTATCGATGCTTTGTCGATAAGCCACGATTTGTCGATCACGGGCTCGAGATATTGGTAATGCTAGTAGGGGTAGGGTGAGACGGGAATTATCTGTCTTCTGTTGGATCTCCGCGTAGCAAGTGCAACACCTGCTGAAATCTTTTTGTATTGTATCTCAGAGACGGGCAACATTTTTATTTAATTCTTGCTGACCCGTTACTTGATTTCACCTGGGAATTCTTTATGATGTTTTCAAGATAAAAAGCCGGCAAAATAATCTAATCTAGGATGTAGGTACCTAATATATAGGTATTCCAAATTTCATTTAAATCCGTTCAGCTGTTTAGGCGTGAAAGAAAGACAAATAAACAGACAACGTTTCATTTTTATATATTAGTCCTTCTTTGACACACCTTCTTCTTCGATCAACACCCAAAGCAATTTTTGAACAACTGCCATTATCATCTAAAGAATCTAATCGTCATAAAAAAATCATGGATCAGTTTTAAGGCCTCTAGAATATATTCCAATAGTTTTTTTTATTGAAATTTAATCACAGTTTTGTAAAAAATTCTAGAGTATTACCACATGTCGAGAAAAAACGAAGAAAATCTTTAAATAGTTGTAACTTTTACAAATTTCGATGTTAGAAGCTAAAAATCTACAAAGTTGTTGCTCGGATATAATATTTTGAGAGAAAAAATAGTTTGTAAGCCAGCTTTGGAGAAAAGGTATTCGTTTTGCATATAGAAGGTACAGAGCGTCAAAATTAGCGTATGGGTGGCTCACACCCAGAGTGTCGACGAAGGGTTAGTAAGGATTTTTATTATATTATTATAAAGTTAAAGTTGAAAAATTTATTCGAGGCTGAAGTTGAAACCCTCGACGAATATAAAAATTAACTTTACTCCTTGAATAATGTAAAGTTAAATTAACTCTTATGCGATCCGTTATCTGAGTAATTTTTTATTTAGTGAATGCCCAACTCTGTTAAATCTTTGCTTCATAAGAGACTTGCAGCATAATATTCTTAGATTTGTTTATGAATTCTTTAGTAATGCATCGAGTTCCCTTCAGAATTAAATGAATTTCCATTTGTTCCAATCGTAAGTTTCCAAGGCTATTGCCAATTTGTATCTTTTGCAGTTAACTTTGATGTATCAGCAAATAATGCGTCAAGTAGCTGAACCTCCAGCGCAGCATGCATTCGTTCACCCCTGCTTTGACGCGTAGCCACCTTCGTTATCCACAATGCATCGAACCCTCTACTAAAGTGCAACAGGTTGCAGCAGAACGGGGTTCGAAACATCGTATGTAAGTGACCAGTGCACTGGGACAGTAGGGCAGTTTGGTGAAACTGTGGATTTCAGGTGCCCAACGTGTAATCACGTGCTGACGTTTCCTTAATGAGCTGCCTTTTCACAGCGCGGTTTAGGTGCGCGGCTCGTTTTGAGCACGCAGGAGAAGGGTTAATGGATGTTCGGTTTTATGACATTTCTTTTGGGAGAAAGTAGGTGATTATGTGGGGGTTTCGTTCGAAGAACTCGAATAAATATAGTGTGGTGAACTAAGTAAGTAGGTTTCGATTTAATTCGGTTGTTAACGAATTAGATTAAAATTGTGATATTATCTGCTAGACCTTCTGGTAAGTCTGAGTTTGTGATTTTGATGATGGGGATCTGTTTGAGAATTTTAAGTGGGTGAGAAGAAGTCACTTACGAAGTGAGTCGGTCAGGGAATGATTTATGTTTGTATATTTCTACGAGCAATCTTGTAAATTCGAGATTCTATTCATACGTACATACGTATAGGTATATTTCTGTTGCCTACGGGTTAGAAACCTGGGAGGAACCCTAACGGTTCGCTATCAAGGAAGAGTATTATGACCGACGATTACGAGTGAAAAATCACGAAGGCGCGAGCAGAAATTGACCAGGAGAGAGAGTAATTACAATGAGATTAATCTTTCTTTCACGAGCCGTCTTAACGAGCACCAAATGGATCACCGTTACACACGTGTGTTGCTGGTTCCGCATCAGTTTAAAAGGAAATCGTTCTTTCTCTTTCTGGCTTTGACTCCTCTTGTGAGCATTGTATAGTCTGTATTACTTCTCAACACATCTACTTCAGATTTCTCTCCAATGCAGCACATAACTATTCATAATAACAGTATGTAGACTCTTCATATTTCTCAATGTACGAACATTATACTGACTTCTAATAATTATGATGCATTTAAGGAGTTACCCTAGACAGGTCGGAAAATAGATTCATTTTTATGATATTTTTTTCATATAAACAATCTTTATATTTAAAAATCAAGATATACATCTTATTACATATAAATTCAGCTGTATTCTCTTCAAAAAGAAATTTGGTATCTTAAGAAGTAGTGCCGTAGCAGCCCCTTCTCTCAGGACCTCTTCATAGTTTCCTACAGCATTTGCTGTACCAAAAATATCTCACAGATTACTGGACCGATTTGAATACAATTTTGCACGAATATTCTTAGGACTATAATCTACTACTTACACGTCGCCGATTTTGAAAAAATGTATTTTTTCAAAAATGGCAGTTACTCGAATTCAAGCATGCAATTTTCGACCCAAGTTTTCATCTTCTATTGTTAATAAAAACACACGATAATAATCGAAAAATCGTCTCGACAAGTGCTAGATTATAGCCTTAAGAACATTCCTGCAAAAGTTGATTGAAATCGATCCACAAATCTCTGAGATATTTTTGGTACAGCAAATCTTGTGACTATGAAGAGGCCTTGGGAGAAGTGATTGCTATGGCACCATCCCTTAAGATATCAAATTTCTTTTTAAACAGAATGCAGCTTAATTGATACCCAACAAGGTGTATATCTTGATTTTTAAATATAACCTTACTTTATATAAAAAAAAAACTAAAAATGGCTGCATTTTCCGACCTGTCAAAGATATGTAACTCCTTAAAATAGCAACCAATTAGCAATTAGTTTTCGTAACCAGCCAGTAACCCATACACCTACTTCCTTTTAAACATATTCTCCTAATTTCCAAAATTTCCCTAATCCTCCAGGAACTGCCAAGCAAAACAGCTCGGAGGTAACAAAATTCATGCCTACTAACCAGTTACGCATTTGCACAGCCACCTGTTCGTTCCCCGGTCCTCGAGGAAACCGTGCTCCGTTGAAACGATTCAGGCTACCCGAGGGATACCTCCTCGAGGATGATTCTCGTGGTTAAGAAGTGGTTGAAAGATCACGCCTGCGAAACGGGAGGGCTCGCCATGGCATGACGTTTTAAGACTATGCAAATCCCCGGGAACTCTCTTCCTCGTTTCTTCATATTGTTTGGCGCACAAAAGGGAAATGCGGCAGGGTTGCTGCGACGTGGCCGAAGCGTGGCCAAGGACAATGGTACCTGCCGGGATTGGCAATCGACAATGTCGGGAGAAAAAAGGCGAGGCAGGTGGGAGAGGTTGCCAGTGAATAGGAGCTGGTGTTTTCCTTTTGCCTCGAAAAAGTCCTCGTCGAGGATGAATGGGATCATTAGTCTGCGGGGAAACTGCGAGGAGTCACCGATCGGGATCCATTATTCCCCGGGTATATTTTCGTAGGATCGTGGACGAAGGATTCTTCGATCCTGTCAGAAAATAAGAAGGATCTCCGTGGCCCTGCGGTGCTGCCGCTGACAAATTGTCTTCGCTTCGTCACCGGCCCGTCGAGGCTGTTTCGTCGTTCGATTTTCGACCTTTTTACATCTGCGAGCCTGGAACAAGGCAAGAAACGAACGCTTCGCGGGTGCTTCATTAGTCATTTAGGAAGGGGAGCTCGTTTCCGGGGCATTCATTGCTGGCTTAGCTCACCTGTCGATATTTTGTATCCTTCGGATGCGTTTGGGAGCATGTGGCATAATTAGTCAGATTCTTCTTGGTCCTTCGCAGAGATCCTGCTGTAGCTCGTGTGTTTTTTTCAAGAATTTCGGTAGCTCGATGATATCTTCAGTGTAACTGCAAATTATTTCACTGGTTTTGAATTTGTGGACTCTGTGAAACCATAAAGTTGCCTTTTTCTGAATTCTGATACCAAACGTCTTGGAAATTTTAATGTTTATGGGAGTCTGAATCCATTGTAATAAGGAGGAATTTGTTTTGTTTCTAGAAATAAAGTCGAAGAATTATACTCAAGATGTGACAGTGTTGGACACAACGGTTTATACGTTTATAAAGGTCACGTTTGCAGTAAAATTTCAAACGCAGCATAGCACGTCGTTGGAGCTTTTTTTCTCTCCCAAATCGTTTTGAAAGTAACAGACGCATATTTTATTCTGCAACGTGTCCGATCGAAGCCGTATAAACAGCCGCCTTGCGCTAGCAAAATTATAAATCACAGTAATTTACGGCATTCCTGGATAATGTAATTCGCATAATTTGTGCAATAAATTATCAAAGTATCTTATACTATTTGCATACCCGGTTTAAGTGTCAGCCCCCGGAGCCAGGACAGCATCTGCGATGCTTTGACGTTTTACGACCGCGTTTAACATTGTATCCATTGCTTTCACTGATATGTATAAACACGTTTGACAAAATTATGGCACTGCTAGCTTTTCCAGATGTTCGTACCGTTCGCCACGCGTGCTTGAACCTCCGAGTCAGCAGGCATTGCAGGCGATCGGATTCCTAACACCAAATTCGACCATTCTCGGAATACGTCACTCTTTTGAAAATCACTGTATATGCAAGGAAAACGATTATTAGCTCAGCAACATTTAGTTCAAAAGCAATCGAGGAGCCCAGTCGAAAACAGGTATATGTCACATGTGTTGTAATTTGTGTTTTTTGTACCATTATTAGTTCCTGCAATGTAGTGTAATTCTACCACCTTCTAATATAATAGCACGTACGTTTCTCCGAGAAAATATTAAATTTTCTTCGCGCTGTGATATTCTGCCATGCAGATCATTGTTTTCAAAATGGATATAACCGATAGGGAGTTGAATTATTATACGACGGTTATTACTATTATTTCTTAGTTATTTACTAAATACACAACACATATTTAGCAATATAATTTTCCAATTGGTTCCAAAATATTCAATTTATAGGAGCTAATAACCAATGATTGATTAATTTACGAAGTAAAATGTACTAAAAATTGACGTAATGAAACTTACTTTTTAGCAAAAATTTGATAATACTTGTCATTTACCATCTAGTTCAAGTACCGCTTAAAATAATTACAATATCGTACCGCATTTCTTATGAAAATAATTTTTCCTTCAACTTGCTTTCCTCTAAAATCAGAAAACGCTGACGTGTGCTTGTTTTCCACTGGGCCCCTCAATTATTAAACAGTCACCCTCAACTCACCCAGTACCTGTTCATCACAAGGGGCCTTCCTTAAATTACGTAAGTGTAATTTTGACGATTTCTTACCCCGTCCCTCCCCAGATACACAAATTCGTAATATTTTATATTCCACCCCTCGCCGTCTTCCTCAGGTAATATTTGTTCAGTTATTAAAATTCTTTTAAAGGTTTAAATCAGTGTTTCCCAACCTCCTTTGAATCGCGATCCCCTTTTACAATATTCAAATAACCTGCGACCCCCATTTAAGGTAACCTAAATTTAATAAAGTAAAGAAAACACAATAAAAATAGGTATTTCAGAATATAATTCTAACTTAACAATACTTAAAATAAAAAATCCCCCAAAAACCGGGGCGGCCCTCCAGAAAACACTTCGCGACTCCCAGGTTGGGAATCACTGGTCTAAATTCATTTAACTCGGTTTCGTGTGCGCGATGAAACATCATATTTTAGGCTCATCCTGTTGAAAAAAAGGTTAAAAAACATTACATAAGACGCTGCCTGACTCCCTCTGCCCGCTCATAAGAAAACGCAAGAAATTCTTGCACCCCTGCCCCAAGAAGCCTTCCATAATTCAAGAACGACCCGCAAACGATAATAAGAAACCAATCACAAATTCCAAGAGCTGGTACACCGCCCGGGGATCAGAACGAATGCGCGCACGGTGAAGTAGGACGTCTACTTATCCCCGGCGCAGCGAGGCTAGCAGCGTAAACGCAAAGGGATGACAAATTAGCCGGACAAAGCTGCGGGTTGCTCCATAAAATTCCGTGGCGAGGCGCCACGCGATCCGGCCGCGCACGCATGCGCCTCGCGAGTGGGCTAATTTACGGCATTAGCTCCGTTGCCCGGCTAATTAAGGCGTATAAACAAACGCGGAGGTGCAAAACACGAACGGCTGCGAAATCGCGCCGGTACACGCAGCCGTGTCCCGCGCCGTTGCACGCGAGCCGATCAGACCGAGGCTTCTAAACAGCCAGTTAGCCTCGAACAATCAGGCTAAGTGGTATGTAGGTACTAGCTAATGGAGGCTAATCTGGCGAATTCTAGCGGCGTGTTTCTCGCGCGCGTGTTTTAACTAAAAAAAGAGAAACAAATAAATAAAAAGAAGGGAGGCGGTCGGTGAGGCGAATCTACGAAGCGAGAAAGCAAGAGAACGGAACTGGCGGCGGGAGAGCGGAGGCGCATGTGCCCAGAGCTTGATGCACGTACACACGCGTCCTCCGTGGGCCCGGGACTCGGGGCCACGCGAGTTTTATTGGCCGCAATCATCTTTGTTCTAGGGGCTGTGCCCAGCGGACAGGCTTGTTCCGTGCTGGGGCCTCGCGCGCGCCTGTAATTTTCACACCGTTCGCCAGTTGGGCTTTGCAAATGTGCGAATGATAGCTCGGCCTGGATCCGGCGGGATGATTGCGGCGAGGGGCCGGGGCGGAGGTGAGCCGGGCAACTGTCTTTCGTCGAACAAGGGTACGAATGCGATTTCGGGGGCCCCCCCCGACGAAATGCCCCGTTTGCATATCGGCCCTCTGGGGGCGCACGGGTACTTAGCGAGCGGATCGACGCCGCTGCAATCTTGATACCCTTGTTAGGAGTCCCTCTGCAGAGGTGTCTGTCGTTCGTGTCGCTGGAAATTCGAGGTTTCGCGCGGCCGGTAATGCCCGGTTCCTCCTTAAAATCACTTTGCCCGGCAATCTCATTTAATACGCTCGCGCTTGCTCGCGCTAAGACCCTGCCGGCGAGCTTGCCGGCTAATGAACGCATCACGCCCCGCTCGGCTGGGTCTAATGCGAGGCACTGATTTGAATACTCGCGGTGGGGACTCGTGGCGTGCCGAATGGCGGTTAATTGATCAATTTTAATATCGACGCCGGGCCGCGCGAGGCTCAGCCGCAATCACGTAATTCCCCGATCACACTCGATCACTGTGATCGCGGCGCAATTGATGAACGAACCGCTGCCGAGCACGGGCAGGCACTTCTACGCGTTTCGCTGGAATTGAAGAGTCGGGACTGCTCGAATGTTAAAAACGGGTCCATTAAAGAGGTGTAAGTAGCTGGAGATTGCTCGGCTGCGTGCGAGGGGACATATTTTTTAGAGCGGGGGGCGTTTAATGTCGCAAACGGCGGGCTTCAATTGGCCACCGCGGGGCAGGTGGAGCGGGAGTGGATGAATGTAATTTTGATACCTTCGTCGCTAAAGATTTCTCAGGTATTCATCACCTGCACTCGAACCAGAGTCCGACAGTCGGAGGCTGCGTAATAAATGGCTCAGAGCTGGCAATGCATTTGGCGTTTTAATCTTCTCAGATTACCTTTGGTGTCTTTACGTCACGAATCATCCTATCCTCATCACTTAAAGGGGGATCTCACCCTGAAGCCACTAACGAAAGATAAAGTTAGGGATTTTTTTATTCGTATAAATAAAAATGTAGAGCTTGGATTTTTTTATATTGTTTTAAAGCAATCTTTACTTTGCTAGAAAAAATTTTTTTGTTTGAAAAATTGTACAAAATGTCCGCGGATAAAATGGCTTCCTGGAGCACTGCATAAAAACTGGCCCACGCTGCCGAGAATGACTGGATCATCTGAGAGGGAAATACAAAAAAGATACTTTTGTATTTCCTGAAATTAATTAACTGGAATATCTTATCTTCCATGTAGCGTAGGATTTTTTGATATTTCAATTATTCAATTTTTTACAAGCATTTCAGTGGAAACTTTTATGTCAAAAATTAAAGTAAATTCTTCAGGCTGCTATAATTTCTAAAATAATTCGAATTTTGAGAAAATCCTACGCAACATGGAAGATAATATATTCCAGTTTATATATCTCTTTTGTATTTTCTTCCCAGATGATCAGTTATTCTCGGGAGTGTGGGCCAGTTATTTCCAGTGCTCCGGGAAACCATTTTGATCGCGGCGATTTTGTCTGGGTTAGGTCAGCGCTCTCATTTTGTACAAATTTAAAAAAAAAATTCTAGCAAAATCAAGATTGTTTTAAAAATATATAAAAAATCCAAGCTTTATATTTTTATTTGTACGAACAAAAACATCCCTAACGAACAAAAACATCCCTAATGATCCTATAACGTAATGGCGAGGTGAATCGATAAGTAAAATTCCTTTCGATTCTCTTTCCACTGAAATGGAAAAAGATTCATCAGCTTCACGTGTCGAAATAATGTCAAAGCCCAGGGTAATTACATTAATAAATTCTCAGCAAGAACGTCTCGAAGTTGGTTAATACGGCCCCATTAAGAGTGCATCGCTCAGAGGAAGTCGTAAGGCTGCAGGCTTTCTCAGCTATCAGCATTTTTCTCGCCCTCCTTCCTACACTTTTTACCCGGTGCATCCTTTCATCAGCGTAGCGCACAGGTTTCCCGCGAATACTCGCCAGTTACCTATCCAGCAGTCTTTACAGCCCGGCGACTGTCTGCCTCGGTGATTTAGGGCTCCCAGCCATGAGAATTTGCGAGGCACAACGAGGTGCAAAGAACACCGGCTCTGCCTCACGAATATTTTCGCGATCCTCCGCCTGGACAGCGTTCTTTCAAATACGGGTATCCGCAGACATAAACCAAGGCAACCGCTTCCCGTAACCGTGACTGACAACGAACGGCACCTCGGTTCTTCGGCTCTGGTCGACGAATTTTGGATAACGCGCGAGGAGCTCGGAAACTGTGCGCCACAAAATGAGCCGTGCAACTTGGACAGTGACGAAGGCCACAGGGATGATTCGTTTGTCGTAGTTGATTCTGAGTCGCGTGGCTCGCGTCAGACCGCCGGCTGTCAAGATCCTTCCTTGCATTATAATAAAGAGAGCTCCGGGCCACGGTGAAGTTCCTTTTTTTTTTTCAACGGAAACGATTACGGCCAGCTATTGTGCGGCTGTGGTCGCGTGCGATAGTCACGCCACGTTACGTGCGCCGAACGCTTTGGATCGCCAGTAATTTTCTAAATCGACCTAACAGCTGCGGCGCCCGTCCCGATGAAAGAGCTGCGTTTCCAGGCCGAAAGTATCTCATTTCGCGGCGGGAATCGCGCTAATTGTCGCGCCGCGTTCGCTCTCCCGTGCGAATGCCACGCTCGCGTGTCAACGCGCGAGGCACCGCCTATGCAGGCGACCCAGGCTCCGGCTCTAGAAGGGGTTTTTAGAGCCGACGATGGTGCATGCTCCGGTGCAATCGTCTGCGGACGATTTGGGTTCAGAAAGCTCCATTGTGCGAGAAAATGGCGCTGCAATTTGAAACGATTTGGTTTCTGGGGAATTTTGAAATTGGCGGTTCCTCTAATTCGTGCGAGGTTTCTAGCAGGTGTCGGCAATTGTGTCTGAATGTCTATGAATACGGTGGAAGTTACGAAGCTGGGGAATATGTTGAGTAGCTTCTGAGTTGGGTGGATAATGATATATGCAACTCATTGTCAGTGCCATCTTAACCTGGGGGCGAAAGAGGCAGACGACTTAGGGCCCTGGAGCTCAGGGGGCCCCAGAAAAATTGGAAAATTAAAAAAAGAGGTTTGTACAAGCTAGAATAAAGTTGGAAATGGGTCCTCCAACTGTGATGGAAAGAAAATAAGGAAAGCACCAAAATTTAGATTTTAAAATGAGGCCCTTTTTCGTGGTATGGACCCCGCGTTTAATGTTAGTTATTTATTTGTTTTAATACTGATTCACTTCGCGCGTTAGCGCGGTATTTTTTATTTTATTTAGCTTAGAATAATTTAGAGGGCCAGGGATGGGGCTCGCCTCAGGGCCCCCGAAATAAGTATGCTAAAAAATAACAAAAGTAGAACAAATAGAAAAAATGGTAACTTTTTTTTGTCCGCCAATATTTCAATGAAATCGAGTTTCGCAATCAAGAAAAGGAGCAGAAAATGCAGCAGAATTGCTGTTGAAATTTTAACGGGCACCTGGGAATCACTGCGTGATAATATATAATACCAATGAGGCGGTTAAATGGACGCTTAAGTACCCCTAATATGGCATCGTGCGCGTCAGGTATTAATACGCTCGCATTTTACAAGCTTGCACAATAATATTTTTATCAAGCAACGAGAACGTGCACGGGAAAAAGCGTTGCTGGCTATAAAACTGAGTACTGCCTTTCTCGACGGTCCCTTCCTCCCCACGGTTTAAAGTGCTGTGTTTTTGCCAGCTCTCGCAAATTTCTTCCAGGTAAAATACGAGATCCCGCAGCATTTATTGGCCGCTCGTACGGTCGACTGTTTTAAAACCGAGAGGCTGCCGCCGTATTTACCCGAAGCCCCGCGAAATTTAGCAAGAACTCGGTTCATTTCTCCGGTAACGGCGTAATTTCGAATTCATCGGGCGTTCGGGATGAACGCAACTGGGCTGTACTCCGTTTTATGCTCGTCGCCCGTGAAATTTTCACGCCCCAATTAAAATAAACGGGCAGTTAGCCCTGTTACCTAAATCTGTCAACGATACCGATCGACAAGAGCGCCGAACCAGTCGAGGGGGTTCCGCGGGCCACGCCGATTTTTATTATTCCATCTTCTAGCGGGGCTTGTCAGCTGGCGTCGAGCAAAGGTGAACCTTTCCCTCGCACGAATTTCTTGCTGGCACCGATAGAACCGTTGTTTCGCGTTTCCAAGTCCCAATTTATGGGATCGCTAGAAGCAAAAGGTTGTAAACTGCAATGGAGAAATTATTAATTTGGAAATATCGCTTTTGTCTATTAAGGTTTCAAAGGTGGCGTCAGTGGTGCATAGGAGTCAACGTGTCTTTTAGGTAGGTGCATATAAAAATTTTCTCGGTACAATAAATATTTACAAACTGCCGCGATGTTTTATTCAGCGAACGTTCCGAGGAACAATGTCGCGGCGGTATTTTTTCGCGCATCCCCATAAAAGTGTAAGGCGCACCGTGATCGACAAATCAGGAACCAGATTCCGAGCGAAGGTGAAGAGAGGCTCCATCGACACCTGCGTTGTATCTTTAATTCATCGAGGTTGCCCCGCGAAATATGATGCACGTGGCGCACGTCAAGTGGTCGGTAGAAATCGAATGTAAGGCCGAAATGAGTTTTTTGTAGCGATAGAGATCGGTATGCTTAGTCGCCGACAGGGAAGACAGCTATTATCGGTTTAATCGCTCGATGGTCCAGGCTCCTATAACAATGAATTATCATTTGCATATTGGATTGGGGGAAGTGCATCATCCATCATTTTTCATTCCTGTTATTAAGACATAAACAAATGAGAGGATATTATTAGTATTTATTTAAACGAGACTAGCCCTTGATATACAAATTGTACGGTTGTAAATAAATATTATGTAACATCTAGATACAGAATTTCGTTGATGCAACAGCTCTCAGTTAATCGGTGGTTAAACTATATTGTTGTTAAGAGCGTGGATTTGAATAAGGGAAATGATCTTATTTTCCGTTCCGGCGCAGTTAGGCAAATTTTGCTGAGGATTTCAGGACTCAGATTGGGTAAACGCACCAATAAATGAACACTTAAGGTTAACGAATGAACACTTTTATAAAATTATGTTTGCAGCGCGATTGGTTCCACGTGCTGCAAAACTTGTTTGGATATGAAGCAGGAAATTAAAAGAAGTGTCTAATTAAATAGTTGCTTATTTTAATAACTTACTTTACTCATTTTAATATAAAATGTCCATTCACTGGTACGTGTTCATTTACTGGTACCTCCACCCTATGCCCGTTTAAGATTTTGTAAAGAGAAGTCAGATCAGCCACTACTCTTCTTTGTGAAGCGAATCTTAAACCTATGCAATATTACAAGAAATTACGATTTAGATTATTATATTCTACTTAACTACTTGCCCAAACAAAATCCACCACATCTTAGAAATAATTTCCATTTTCCCGTTACACGATCCGCTTCCTCCAAATTCCTTGAAAACCCACCCCTCCTCGCGAGCCACGGGACACAGCGTCCTCGAGGCGGGCAGGTTCGCCGCTTCCACGAAATCTCCACGGTAACCAGTTTCTGGATCACTTCTATTAGGCTGCTTAGCACGTAAACACGTTGGATGATCTCGTTTAGACGGCGCCGATGGTCTTTTCCTCGGCGCAGATGGATCTCGCCTCTGAACGGCTCGCAGCCCTTGCCACGGCGGATTGTCGGCAATTAGGCCGTTTCTCGAGGACATAATTAACGCTACCGCGCGTTAATGAGGCCGCGGAGGTGTCGAACGCGGTCGTCGGAGCTCCTCGGCAGAGATTCACGGACGCGGTGGCGCGCGAGACGACCACGGGGAGCGTCGGGACGGCGAGGAACACGTGGTCCGCGCTGCCTATATTCGAGGGGGCGAATAATTGGCTTCTGGGTGTATCGAGCATCGAGAATTTATTCCCGCCGCGCCCGCTGCCAATGGATAAACCTTAATTCCCTCGGCGGAACGAGCGGGCCTCGGCCATCCCTTCCCGCTCGAGCCGATCTCGAGCATCGCGTGAGACCCTCTCGAAGAAGCTAACGAGCACGCCGCTGATATGTTTGTTCCGGACGGATAAAGCCTTCAGACCTCTCGCGGGTGATTCGGCGAGCGGCTCTCCGCAGCTTCTAGTCGCAGGGGCATGTGATTTTATTTCTGCGGGCTCGCTTTGCAAATTGGTCTTCTTCTTGTAGTGGCGGGTTTATGGGGCGACTAATTAAACGCGCGTCTCGTTGCTCGAAACCGGCATTCTATGTAAATATCACGGTCCTCGGGGCTCCTTTCGCGCAAGCTACGGTTTCACACGTTCCGCTGCGGCTCCAAATTCTCACGATGGAAGATCGCCGGAGGCGAGGAAGTAGAGAAACGGTGGCTATTGTTGCTGGTCTCGTTACTCATTGGTGTATCCTGTAGAGCATCCAGTATATAACAGTGGAATACAAATTCTGGAATCGAGAATCCTTCATCCATTCCGTTCTCTCCACTTAAGGGGTCATGCTCAGTCAGGAGGCCGAAAAAGGGTGATATTTGGGAATTTTTTACTCGAAAGCTATAACACATTTCTCAAAAATTCTTTTTTCCTTTTAAAGATTGCATCTAGTACTGTGTATCGTAATTTTTTTATTTAAAAATATTTATTAATAACAAAGTTATTGTCCATCTCTCAAAGGTCCTCTAAAAAAAAAGGCTTCTGCGGTGACCACTGCTGTTCGAAAGTCGTTCATCTAAATTAAAAAATTCAAAAGAATTTACTTAGTATATTATATTATCTTGTCTTTGAACGAAGGATTTTTCGAAATATTGATTTGGGAAAAAATGGCAGATGTTTTAAGTAAAAGTTTCAATTTTCATCATAAATCGTGCCTGATTTTCGTCAATTAAAAGAAAACTAAGCATCGGATAAAAAAATCCTTCGTTCAAAGACTAGTTTATTGTTCCTATAGTAAGCTTGTAAAATTTGAAGTAAATCGGTTGAATGGTTTTTTAAATATTTTGGTCACCGATTTTGAAAGAACCGTTCGAGTGATGGACAATAACTCAGTTATTGATAAATATTTTTAAATAAAAAAATTACGATGCACGGTACTAGATGCAATCCTTAAAAGGAAAAAAGATTTTTTGAGAAATATGTTATAGCTTTTGAGTACAAAATTTCCAAAGACCACCCTTTTTTTCGGCCTCCTGACTGAGCATGACCCCTTAAGGGATTATACCTAGTCAGGCGGCTAGAAAGAGGCGAATATTTTATGAATTTCTTTTGACGAAGCGGAAGCGTATATTTTTACAAAACTTTTTGCGCTTAAAAGAGCAAGGTTTAAAGAATATTTGGTAATTTTTTGTAGAAAAATATTTACGTTTATAATAAAGTAACAACCGACATCCAAGAAGCATTTTTAAAAATTTGGTTTTGCGGTGAGCATTGCCATTCGGAACCAGATTATCTCAAATAAAAAACAAAAAAGATTTCGTTAGTATATTAATGTATCTGTCGAATGACGGAGAGAATTTTCCGAAATATTAATTTAAAACAAAATGGCAGCTATTTAAAGTTGAAATCCTGATTTTTTTCGCGTGATTTTTGCACGATTTTTCGGCCGCCTGACTAGTTATAACACTTTAAGGGGGTAGTGGACTATTTCAGCGCCAAAAATCGGTTATCCTTTTTACTGATTCTGTAAGTTCTCTCCTTTGTGAACATTTTAAAGAAAATTGCATGAAGAAATGCAAATAATTGTAGAAGTTATAGCAGCGGACGTAATTGGCAATGGGGATTTAACTTTGAAGCCGTTTTTCTCAAAACACCATTTTCAGACACGCTGTACATCATAACTCTTGAACCAATGAATATTTTTACTTGAAATTTTTACTGGACATGTAGAATTCCTTCCTCTACAGAGTGGAATTCCCGCATCAACATAGAGCGTTTGTAAAACATTTTATTACTGATTAAAGGCGATTTTTCCGTAAAAATGTGGGGAAAAAATTGATTCATGTGTAACTTCCACAATTTTTGTTCAAATTCATCGGCAAATTTCCACTGTATAGATTTTGGTGTATAAAGTACTCACGCCAAAGCATTTTGCTCTGAGATGATTGGCTCACCTGAATCGATGTACACCACCTGCAGCGCTTTAGCAAACAGAGCTATCTTCAACGATTAACCCTCTAGTGCATAGATTTTTAATTCAGTTGGAAAAATTAGGCTACTTTAATTTAGGGATGAAAAGACCGAATCCGATGTCTATTTTTCAATCTAGGGGAAATAATAATAATAATTATAATAATTTTCGCAGCGTGCGTAGCTCAAAAATGCAATTCAAACCAGATTTCTGTCAAATCGAATCGTCAGATTGACATGTTTCTTAGACCAACATGTGCGTTGTGACACTACTTTTAGGCTGGCAAATGAAAATTCCCAACCCCTGGATTAAACAGGTGCCCGCCTTAAGGCAGGCGTATGCACTAGAGGGTTAATAACTTCGACAATTTTACATATTTTCCTTCGATATTTTGTTGGTAATTACTCGCAGACGTGCCCACAACAGATTGTGAAAAGCAAGACTATAACTATTATTCGGTATCAAAGTAATTTAGCGTCAAATAAACTAACGATTTATAGTCCACTACCCCCTTAAGGGGGTATTCTGGTCTGACGAGGCGTTTTCGTCGCATTATTTCGGAATTTTTTTACAAAGAACCCTTCAATTTTATTATTATTTAGTTTATTGCTACATGTTTATTGATGTTTGAACTATCTTTACAAATTTTGTCAATGGAAAAGAATTAAAATCAAACGCAGTTGACTGTTTTAAAGTAATGGTGAAAAAAAAAACATGGTGTCACGGTGTCCATGATTGGGCTCGTTCTAGTGATCTATAACAAAAAATGAAAAGAGATTCTATATCTGTATGCCTGTGGCTTTCGTCCCTATCAGAATTATGATAAAATATTTTGTTTTTAAACTTTCACAGACCTTTAAAGTTGAAAAATGTGCGAAAATCGAAACTTAATTTTCAAACCGCCGCCATTTGCTTAATTTTCAATATTTTTTTATCATTCTGGTAGGGACGAAAGCCACAGGCATACAGATATAGAATCTCTTTTAATTTTTTGTTATAGATCACTAGAACGAGCCCAATCATGGACACCGTGACACCATGTTTTTTTTTCCACCATTACTTTAAAACAGTCAACTGCGTTTGATTTTAATTCTTTTCCATTGACAAAATTTGTAAAGATAGTTCAAACATCAATAAACATGTAGCAATAAACTAAATAATAATAAAATTGATGGGTTCTTTGTAAAAAAAATTCCGAAATAACGCGACGAAAACGCCTCGTCAGACCAGAATACCCCCTTAATACAATTTTCTATATTGCGCTGTTCAACCCTCCCGGAAAGTCACTGCTTTCCCACACAGAGCACCACTTCGCCACGAAAAGGCCCAGCAGTCCCCAACAGCGTACCTACACTAAATCGCATCCCTCGCGACAGAGCGATAACCGCGTCCCCTGGACAAATACCCGTCTCATCATCGAGCAGGCAGAAGGAAAAAATCAGCCAAAAACGGTCCCAGATATTTAAGTCGAACATATCGGCGGAACACGCGGGGACATTTAAATTTCATTGCGCAAGAGTCAGCCGAGGGAGATGGTATCTCCGCCTGTCTAGATGCCTTTTTTTCCACCCGGCCATCTTGCCGAGGACAGCTTGACGTGGAATCGTCGAAAAACGCGCATAAAGCCGTGCGTAGCCGGTGATTCGTTTTACGGCCACGGAGGGCGTGCGGCCTCGAAAGAAATTCGCAAACTCATGCATATACAGGGGGGAGAGGGAGGGCCCCGCTTCAATGGTATCAATAGCCGATCGAAAAACTGGTACAATCTTGCACGCCGCGTTCCCTGCGATCCGGGGCCCCTTCTTTCCCTACCCTCCCCGACTGGCCCTGGACCGTCAATGTCGGCGATCCCCGCCAGCGGGGCCTCACCTGGGCCTTTTTGCGCGAGTCATTGTATTTGCGCGAGCGTGCCCGAAATATTAATCCGCGGGGCAGCGAGGAGTCGCTCGCCTTCAACAGTCGGCCACCTGTACCACGGCAGAGATACGACTTAACTCGATGCCACCGCGCCGTTCCCGCAGCAATGGCCACTTGCCAATTGGTTCGGACACGTGTTGTTATCGGCGGGGCTCATCTGCGCGGTTCGTTCCTGCCTGAAGGGAGGCATCGGCTGGCAGGGGCTTGCGCGCGGTCGTTTAATAATCGTTTTGCCTTCGAGCACGTTAATCGTTTGTGGAGTAATTCGTTCCTTCTGCAGGAGTTATTGTGCTTTCTTTATTCTGCGTTGGTAACTGGGGATTCCATTGTTGAGACAGTGATTTGCTGGAGATAGCAGGTACTGGAGTTGCCATTTTTTTTATGGAAATGGTATTGGTGCTAGAATTTCTTATTTTGGGAGAGTTGTCGCAACTTTCGCGAAATTGTCACCGTGTCTAGATTTTGTAATGAAATTTTTCTTCAAGGATAGGGTAGATGCACCATTTGTGGCCACTTTAAGGTATTGTACCAGTCTTGGCCACTTCTTAAAAAAAATATAATATTTTTCCGTGCAAGCAATAAATGTAACCTTAAAATTGTCCACATAATAATGATCTGCAAGCAGTTTAAAAATAGGATAATTATGCACATGGCCAAAAACAGTGCAATGGCCACAAACGGTACATATACCCTACATATTATTAGTTGGACACTTTGTGTTACTACTAGCATTAAAGAAAATCAAAATTTTAATATTTGAAGCCATTAAGAAGTTGAAACTAAAACATCCTTTTTGAGGAGAGACGCCGCAAGTGCGGGAGTGGTGCCGCATTTCGAAAATTGTTTAATTTTCTACTTAAACCTGTTAATTTTAACATTTTATTTTAAAAAAATAGTAACAGCAAAGTAAAATGAAACATCTTTTTAATTTATACAGTTATAAAATACAAAACACTTGGAAGAATAAATAGGCACAGATATTATTTCTGCTTTTCTAAATTTAATTGTCTTTTCTTCTTCCATCCACATTCATTACACATAAAATAAAAATAAACTGTGAAAAAGGAGTAAAAAGCCCACAAATGTGTTTGGATTATCAGATTTGTCACTAAAAAATATTTAATTTGTCTTGAGATATCACGGTATCTATTTTGAAACATTTTTTTTGTATTCTTAACATTAAAAACATCATTTAGTCGACTTAAATACCTTCCAGTACGCTCAATCCCGCATAAAGGTGCGGCATCTATCCCAAATTCCCGGGAGAGACGCCGCACTGTCGTATTAACAAGTGCTACGTCGAATGTGACCTATTCTTGCCGAGAAATATTCCACAGAGTTCCTTTAACGTATTACAAAAGTTATATCACGAAAAACTATGAATTTTTAACTACTACAATAGCAAAAATAAACTCGACGTATTCAGACAAAGTGCGGCAGACTTACCTCGGAAAATAGGAAAATCTTTCAAAGTAATAAGAGAAACACGTTCTCACTAATGAATCTAACTTAAACTAACAGTCAAAATCAAATAAAATCGACAGTGATGTATTTTATTACCGATAACCCTGAAACATCGAAAGTGCGGCGTCTCTCCCCTAATTACCTAATCAATTTTAATATCGTATTTACAAAAATCCTTGAGAACCAAGTGGCCAGAGATTCAGAGGGCAGCGGAACTCACGCGAATTCGTTCGAGAGAGGGGGACATGGGCAAACAAACAGCCTATCTGGGAAATGGGGTATCAGGGATCTCCAAACGATCGGAATGCCACGAAATTAGTAAGTCAGCGCCAGCTCGTCGGATGTAACACGAAAAAGCTATTCGAGATATTGGCCGGGACACTCCGAGGGGCGAGATTATCGTTCTTAATGCAAAAGCCTGGACGCCGGGGGGACGCGCCGACAAATAAACGGAGGGGAGAAATTTATCGGAGTCGAAATACGTGATATTTGGCCGTTCCTAGAGATCCAACACGCTAGAAGGGGCCGCCTTAAATTGTCGGGACAGAATGTTCGGTCCTGCGGTGGTAGGAGTCCTCGCAGGGATCAAAAGACGCCTGGAGGATACTAGAGAAAGGAGTGGCTGAACTGGATCCCAGCTGAGATAAGGCTGAGCCACTACCGTGCTACCATGCAGCATAGAGATAGGATACCTCGGGAGAAACTCATTACCCTCTAATAGTTCCTCGTCCCGAAAAGGTACCGCGGAAGGGCTATCCAGAATTTCAATTTCAGAGAGCACGGGGGAACAGGCCGAAACTGGCCGCGCTTTGCATAATAAATAACCCCGCTTTCGAAGATCTCGGCATTTCGGGAACACTGCTCTCCGACCAGTCGCCGAGATATTTTATACACGAAAGTTGAGCCGACTTTAAGCGACTCCGATACTTCCGAATGGACGCTGATGGTGGTTGCTTGTGGGAGAGCATCGAGAATGAATTTAGCTTCATGGAAATTGAATATTCTCTAAGCCGAACAGAATTATTCGGTGGTTCCTCAGTTGCGGTGCCTAATGTTTTGTGGCAAATAGCTTGCTATTTTAAAATCATACGTATTTTCTTCCTTTAATTCAATCCCATGAGCTAGCAAGAAATACGAGTCTCTAAGTATTCTGATCGGGAGCAATATAGGTAGCTACTTTCTCTTGAAGACACGCGCGCGTTGTTTAAACCCAAAGCTTCCACTAACAAGAATTCGCTTTTAAGGTAATTAAACCGGGAAGAATTGAAGATTCTAAAATTCCAGCACCTGCGTCAGGTCATCTTGCCACTTACATCAAACTAGCCAGAGGTGTGTGAGATTCTTAGGTGCTAATACAGAATACCAATGCGGACGTTTAATAGTTACTCCCTATCGCCAGCTTTCATCGAGTTTGCGGTGCTGGTTACTTCCCTACGCGGTAATAGTCCTGGGCGAAGTACGGTACCGGGGCCAGACGGCGTTTCGAAAACGTGGAGTGTCGGAAAATTAATTTCCTTATCGCGAACATCTGAGGAACGATCTGCCTAGTCGGTGCCCACGGACAAGCGCTCCCAAAACAAGATCCCGAGGGCGCCGTTAGAACGGCCTCCAGTTTTCGGTAGTGGCACGTTGAAGCGGTATTTTAACGATCTAACGACACGTCCGTCCAGTTGACATTTTCGAGTCGGTTCCACGAGGACCCGTGGTGCCCCTTTCTGAATAGATAGGCCCTTAACCCGGTCCCTTAATTGGGCCCCATGTTGGTCCACTATCGCCGCCTCGACGTTGCGGTAGCAGACGGTAGTTGAGGTACCTTTTCCCTCTTGCCCCTTCTTTTTCCACCATCCGCCTCGATCTCCCTCCTTTCCGGCCACCGATCCCATCTCCGCGTCCTTCTTCAACCCTTCGCCATGACTCCTCGGCCTCTTTGCTCGTTTTCTCCAAGTTTTATCTCGCCGTTGATGCACGCTGTGCGCGGGTGCGCCTGATTTTCGAAGGATAAAGGTGAGGCTGAGGAAGAGGCAGCCACCGTGGACTTGTAAACGCGACCAACTGGGGTGGCTCGCTTGATACGCGCGGAAGGACCATGGCGGAGGGCCTTGGGCAGGTCTCTTGCGACGGCAACCTGCGGCTCGGATGGAACTAAAGCTCTCTAGAATAGATTCTGGGGAGATTTCGGAGAGAGCTAGGAGTTAGAGACTTATATTTCTGCTGTGTCCTCTGTGTAAGGTAGTCAGAACTGAGCACCTTACATTTTCGAGAGCTGTGATGACTTTTTAAAGATGTTTAGCCTTTAGATTAAAAAGACTATTAAATTTTCTTTGGGTGACAACTTTTGAAATTCTGCTTTTAGTCTATTTTAAATGTGATGATTAACTGATAAAATTTCTGATTGTGGTGTTATAATTTTAACTAGTGCTGGTATTACCTCTGGCTAGCTTCTCTTAGACTAGAGGTACCTACTAACTTAATTCAGTGCATACAGTTTTACCTGATTTTTAGATTGTACCATTGTCTACGCTAGACCACAACTTTAATTACAGCTTCGCTTATCAGCGGTACCTTTCTGCGTTCACTTCTCTCGCGTTCTATCGTCTCTTGTGGACGGATTAGGCGTGTGCTGATGACAGGTGGCCAGATTGGTGAAACTCACGGGGGGGATATCGAATGACCTGAGTGTATACCGGTAGCGTGGAACTCGATACTGGTCAGGCCGAAAGTAGCTCGTCCAAGTTAATTTAGTATACGACAAGGAATTCTATACACGATGTGGGACCTGCTTCTTCTGCGAGCACCAGCTGACACGCTCGTCTAACCGGGCCGCGGCGTCTTCCGTGCTTCGGCAACTCTCAATTTACGCCGGCATCGAGAATAAACTTATCACCCCTCGACTGTTCATTCATAGTGACGTTTGAATCTTTCCGGTGTCGTGGCTTCCTCGGGGTTCCAGTTCGTGGTGTCCATCAGCCTTTGTCGATGATTAGACGTGGAAGAGGAGCTGCAGGTAGCTCAGCATTTAGCTAGTGTCCAGTTTAGAGGAACTCGCAATAATGGACTCATTCTGACAAATTATTTTCCTTCGAAACAAGTGTCTCCTGTCAAATTCAGAACTCACTCATTCTTCAAATCCTCATGACCTCTTAGGTCACTTAAAACCCTGTAAGATTCGTTAACCAAATCCAGTTAGTCCCATTACGATTTCAGCCTAGTAAGTCATTTTAATCTCAACCCCAATCTTCCTCTGAAATACTGTGTTTCTTCTTTTATCACCAAGATTGACGGAGGCAGTTCAGTCTCAACTTTGCATATTCCGCCTACGTTTCGGCTAACCCCGCCGTACAAAAACTACACATAACACCGACTTCCTACCGCAAATTATGGACTGCAGGAACTGCAGCTGGTCATAACCGAATTACACATGCAGCCATCATTAAAAAACATTTCTACGCAGAGTCTGGACAACGTCCCCTCTTAGCGTGACATTTCTATTCACCCTGTCCCATAATACCACACTCGTATCGACTGCCTCGTCTTTACCAGCGTCTCTCGGCACGAAAACGAAGGAAACGAGTGTCACCGGTGTCCACGGGAATCCCATCATTAAGGTGGCGCATAAAACCTTTAAGGAGCCTCGGTCGCATCGAATGGGGCAGCCCAAAGTCAGCGGAGGCCGAGGTCAGATTGCTCGTAATAAATAGACAGGAATATGAAAGGTATGCAATCTGATCCCCCGGGTCCCTCGTTTCCTGCTGAAATACGCGCGGGTCGCGACCCACGGTGCTTTAATTAAAGCGTCGCGTAAAGTTAATTTATGGGAAAAGAGCAGCGGCCCATGAAGAAAGCAACGGAAGCCAATTAGGCCAGGAGCCACTTCATCGGCGGCAGGCGGCGGCAGCACCTCCGCTTATCGGCTTCTCGTTTCTCCCCTTCACCGCTCTATCGGGGGCTCGTTTGTCCGTTGCGCCGCCTTTTCTTTTGTCGTTGCCTCATTACGATCCTTGAGAATGCTGTTGAAGCGCGGGCCACGGCGATAGAGCCGTACGCAACGCCTCCGATAATTAAGAGCTCTAATTACATTCAGAAGTTCGACCCGAGCTCGTGGCTTTAACAACTTCCCCTTTCGACGATTACCCCCGGTGCCACGATGACGAATGGCCGCAGGAACGCATTGGCTGGCGTTACTGTTCCCGTGATTCCAGCGTAATCGATGCCGAGCATCGCGACGAACACGCGCGGCGATTAATAGCTTGCAATTATAATTCTTTCGTCATTACCTCTGTTGAAATTACACCAGGAGTGTGTGTAGATTGAATTCACGGCTGGGAGGAGGAAAATGGAAGTAGGTATACACGGAGGACTTAGAAGTGAATCAGTGTAAGTCCACTAATATTAATCGTAGAGTGGGCGCGTCGCGATTCGCTAAACATTGGGCGCTTCGATTTGGGAGACCGACCGAAGCTTAAAGGGGAATCCTATTCTTTGGGCTAAAAACATAGCAAAATTTGGGATTTTTTTTTTAAGAAACTAGCGTTTCGATTTATCTGAAATTTGGACCATGTTTTGATGCATCTTTGAAGAAACTGTAGGTTTTTTTTCATTCATTTTTAACCATAAATATTGTAGTTATGCATGATCGATCATCGCGCACCGCAAAATTCGTCGTCCGTTGGTGTAGCATAATATTTAAAATAGAACGACGTTTTATTTGATACAGATGTAGCTTGAAATTGATGAAGCAGCAAAAACAAGAAAAATTATTGAGCGGTGTGGAGAATTTGCAAACTGAAAGGTCTGACCTTTCATTTTTGTGATCCAATTTTGCGCTGATTTTCTTATGTAACTCAAAGTAAAACGCCGTTTCATTTTTCTGTTTCAGATTGCCTGGAAGGTAAATATCATGCGCACCAGTGGGCGACGAGTTTTGCGCGGCGTGATGCATAACTACTATATTTATTATTAAAAATGAATAAAAAGAACTGCAACTTCTTCAAATTTCAGATGAATCTAAATGCTAGGTTCTTAAAAAAAATCCAAAATTTTGCTATGTTTATAGTCCATAAAATAGCATTTCCCCTTAAATGTATAAAATTCTTCTTTTAGTTTAAAATATTACAATTTTAATAATAGTAATAAACTTGTAATATTTCAAACTAAAAAAGAATTTTCCACTTTCCCACATAACAGTATAATAAGTAAAATATTCTGAAGCAAATAAATGTGCATTTATCTGTATTTAAGAAGTCTGAAGTACAATGCAATACAAAATTTTAAAAAATCAACATGCATTTTTTAAGTTTTGGTTCTATTTTTGGATTTTGGTTTCATTTTTTAGGCTAGAATAATCAGCTGGAGTGAGAATGAGTACTAAAAATTCATCAATACCTAAAACACTTAAATGAGCGTGTCCACTTCAAGGTTAAAACCGAGATTTACACTGTTTGCCCTCTAAATAATTATTCCATATCATCATTTTTATCGGTGAACCCAGAAGAAGGTACCACCTACCTCCAAAACTCCTCGGACTAACTATTCCACGATCTTCCTCCTAACCAGGAGGATGTCAGTTACCCCAGCACTAAAAACGTCCCGTTTTACCCAGAAGAAGGAAGACTAACATTGAAACTCTACCTGACATAATTATCGGGCCCAGCAGAGTGGCCAAAAAACGTCTTCACGCCGAATGCTCGCTCGGGCCAATTTGTCTGCGTCATATAGACTCGCCCCGTAAAATAGAGCACTCCGCATCCGAGACAGTCGCTCGGAATACCAATGAGTGTGGCGGCGGATTTCGCAGGTTGCCGACAGTGGCTTCATGGGAACCAGCCAGGTCCGTCGAGACGGTAACACGGCGCTGGGCACAACGATTGACACACACTCGCGCAAACGAGTCGGAGGATCGACAAGATCGGATCGCAGCCTCGACTCGGGCCGACCGACCGGTCCTTTATAAATCTGAAGCCGCAGCTGGCAATTTCAGACAGCCCTCCTCCCTCTACAAGTATCCTGTAGGCGGCAATGAGAGATGAACTGCGGAATCGTAATCGAATCGTACCTACATTGTTTCACGTATCCTAGCATTGTGCGGGCAATCGATACTGTAAATCTTCCCTCGCCGAGCTGGATGTATCAAATGGAACAGTCATGCCTCCTCCTGGACCAAACGGATTTGATTTATTCCCCGTGCTTGGCTGCTGGTTCCTTTCAGAGGGCTTGCTGCTGCTTTCGGGAGGCGAGTCTTCTGCGGCTGACGATTCGGTTGGATTATGGGGAAGCGTTTGAGGCATCTGAGAAATTATGTTATCAACTAAGCAGCAATGTGTAATTTCTACCGTTTAAAATGTCTTCTGTTTGCTTTCTTCAGTATTGTAAATAATTATTATTACACGTGTATAGTGAGAGGAGAAGGGACATCGAGTCAAGTTGCCTTCTGTATCAAATAAATTCGATTTATCTTGTTTGGCTGCTGGACCCTTTTAAAAAGCTTGCCGCTGCATTTTGGGGGAGAGTCTTCAGCGATGGGTGGATTGAAGGTTCGTTTGGAATATGGGGAAGCATTTGAGACTTTTGTATAAGTATTATGAGTGCACGAGAAGTGCAGCAGGCGAAGGATAAAACGATGATTAAGTGATTGGTAGTGATAGGATCAGAAATGATTTGCAAGTTCAAGCAGTTAGTTCAACTTCGGTTAGCTTGCGACTCCCTGCTCTTTGTGAAAGAGCTAGCCTTTGACGAAGAGCAAGTGTGCCTCATGATTTAAATGTATCACATTTTGAATGATATTCAAGATATAATCGGAGAGAAGAAATATGACAGAAGCGAGGAAGTCTAAAGACCAAGCTCCACACTGGCACGGGCGAGAAGATAAGTTGCGCTCGCGAGGGCATTCATCAACTTTCCCGGAACCAGGTGGAAACCGCGAGGCTCTCACGGTTTCGCGTGAAGGAAGTTGTTCCACCGGGGGTAGAAATTTCGTGAAACGCTGTCGTGGTGACATGCCACATAAATCTTCCTGCAACAGAATAATTACAAGCCACCTCGGTGACGCGTGGGACACCAGGACTACTATGTGCGCGAAGAAGGGGCAGGAACGATGAAAATGAAGAGGAAGGATCGAGGATTATTTTCGAGGAACATCGGGGCGGCGTCGATTGTGCCGTCTCAATCAAGCAAATTAGCCGTAAGCACCGGATAATTGCGCGATCCTGGTACAATTAGGCCGGCGTGCACGCCTATGACAGATCATGGTCGACTTTGGCCTCGCTCGAACTGGTTTCCCATGGGCAGACTTCATCTACATCGGCCTGATTTATCGCTGCGCTCTGGATTCCGCGAAATTATCGAGACACGCGTGAAATGTGGTCACAGCCGTTGGTACGCGGCCATTAATCCTCGTGGAGGAATAAGTCCTGTTGGCCAGGCGCGGTCTGTTCTCATATGAACCTTGCTCGAATTAATTAGCGAGACTTTGCGGCGGTATGCGTTCACCAGGCACCGACGTTCTTCGGGAAAATTGGTTTTGGGACCGAAGGGAAGTCTCTGCAATTCTTTTGCATGGTTTGGAAGTGTAAGTTCAAAATGCCCACCCGTCAAATTACTCCAGAAGTATATTATTTTTAAGATTTTATTTAAAAAAAAAAGTAAATGTCGCGGGGCCAGGAAAACGTGTTTTGAGAAAAACGATTTTTGACGTCAAATCGATTTTTGGGGAAATTTTAATAAGGTGGTACCTTTTATATAAATGGTGACTGAAGTTAGATTGTAATTTATTTTCTTGGGAGTTCGTCGAATTTCATGGTATGTATTGCCAGTTTGAAGGTGTTCGCCTCAATTTAAATCATTTAAACCGCAATATTCTGCTAATTTATTGCAGATGGTGCGAAGAAACGTAGTCTCAGAGGGAGAAAGCTGTTGGACTATAATTCTTCGATTCGTTTTTCTGGAAAGGAAGCACTATGTTGTATAATATTATCCGCAAATCGAGGTAATGTGATTTATAACGGTGCAACTTTCCCTCGTGAAAAACCCAGCTTTCTCACGACTTGAAGCCGACAGCGGCGCTGATAAGTATCCTGGCATACGCGGACGGCGGAAGACAAAAGAATAATAAGCTCTTGTTTAGGGATGTTAGTTTATTAAAAATATGCGAAGTTGATGGGTGTCTGAAGAATTCAGATCTGCTATAACTAGCTTGTTAAGACAATAATTTTACTTGTGAGTAAAGGAAGTCGGTACTTCTTCACCTTGCACAACGACTCCTACAATCCTATATTGCATAAACCTCATTTATGATAAAAAGACAGCTCTTTCCACGTTGATGCGACCAGTTGATTTGACATGAAACGATTATAAATTTGAATATCGTAGCCTACGAGGTGAAGTGCGTAGCAAGTACTTTCCACTTCGAAAGTACCCAGAGGCGTAAACCATATTCCACGTTGCCAGCGGGACCACCAGGAACCACTGGATCCGGTAATTGCATAACTGTGGAGGTCGTGTCCGCAACGAGCTGCTCGTTCCTCGGATCTTTGGAATCGTAAGGTTAACCAGGAACACGTCTCGAGAGATCTGGAGTTTTATCCAATGACGTATCCTCGTCCTGCTTCCACTTAGCAGCGGATAATTAAACGTCGTCTCGACGGTCCAACAGACAGATCCATGTACACGACTTTTTGTCCTCCATCGACGGCGCCCGTATCCTTCTGCAGAAATCTTCGATAAATCACTATTGACACTGTCGGTGGTAATCCTAACCGAGCATGAAATAATGCCAGTCCCTTCGTGGTTGGTTTAAATTGAAGTCGTGGCAACAGCCCTCGCGTAGATGAGACGATATATCTGCCGGTGAATTTTAACGAGTTGGCAGAGGACGCGGACATCTCATTTTATTTATGGATTCACTTTTAGGGTGGAACACCTCGTCTTCTAACAAGTGATGAGAATCTGTGGCATAATCTAAAAAATTGTTGACTTCGGGACAATTTCCATAACTGGATTATTCACTTCATAAAAATTGGCAAAAAACATGAGGAGTTAAGGAGACTAGGCAGTAAAATCGCTCGAAGATCGAGCATTTTTTGCGAATTAATTACAAGGAGATGAAAGCAGGTACACACTTTTCCTTTTATACAATGTTTATTACGATCAAGTAGAGGAAACAAATATATTTTTTTTGTCTACATATCTATTTTACAAATGGCGTCACACGAGGTTTATTATGCAGTGGTTTAGAAAAAGTGTTCTCCTGTAATTTTGGAGAGGACCTCGGAGAGAAGAAGCTAAACCTCCGAAATCGGATTAAAATCTGAATGCTTGAGTTATCAGTGTTTTCTTGTGATTCAAGGGTAACTTCAAATTATCAATGCAGGTATAATAGTAATGACTCATAGGTATCCCATGTTTTTCTGATCCTGCAACAGTAACGACACTGATCTCACCTTTTTCGATCACCTCACGCGACGTTCACTCGATCATTGGTAATGTTTCAGAGATTAGTTTGAGATCGTTCCGAGATCACGAGCCCTCCAGGTCGTCGGTATCGAAAACTGGCAGGAAGAATTCGCAGGAAAATCGGTTGGCCGTAGGAGTGATAATATTTGCCTGGCGAGGCTCGAGGCACGAGCGTTCCGTGACACATTTTTCGGATCGTTTCAGACAGGGTGATTAATTGATCGACACGGGTCAAGAGGAGAATTGCCGTGTCGCGCGAAGATAAAGTCAGCGCGCGTTTTCTCGGTTACGCTGGTTGGTCAAACACAAAGGGAACAGACGTCGACGCCCGAAGTCACGTCGTCGTCGCCCGGAATCGCGTGGGAGTCTGAGGAATTGTTAGATGAACTGGAGAATTGCTCACACCCACGATCTCAAAACGGCCAGGCGTTATAAATTGGTACAGAACGCGGGCTATGCAGCCTTAAAATTGAATTCCCATTTCTCTTATGACTCACTCGCCCCCAACTTGAAACCGTACACCTCCGAGTGGGCAATTTCAGCGGTTTAACCTTATCTCGTGGCCATCAGGATTTGCATTGAAGCCTTGCGACCTCTTTCGCCAAAATTCCGTCCCAACACCGCGTTCTATTTAGCGTCGATTCATGTGAAGTACGACGAAGATCATTTAATTGCTTTCTGATATATTTCTTATGCATTGTGTGAATCTCGAAAATTCTGCAGAACCTTTACTTTTTCACCGATGAGTCCTTCAGCGCCTGCGTTTCTGCTTCCCAACTTACACACGCGCCAGTCGCGATACTCCGACTGCCTTCTGAGTAATGCACTACCTCTTCCCAGTATAAACTTTGATCTTCGCGATTTCATTCTGAATCATATTTAAACTATTCTTAAAATTTACATTCTATGAATTATTAATAGCTATCATGATTTCCTGCATGATTCTATACTTTTAAAAAATGAAATCACAGTGTCACGTAATTGCGTCTAGATATTCCTATAAATTTAATCCAACACAAAAATGCTACTTTATGCTCCATGAATTCGTTTTTCAATTACCTGAATGAGGCTTACTTCTTCGTGTGTTACTTATTGAAGCTACTAGCCCGTTTCTCAGGTTAAGATTATGGAAAAATTGGGAAGTTCATCTGTAAACAGAGCTCTTTCTTCATGGACCAGGTGGTCGTTGATCGGGTTTTTATTAAACTGATGCCAAATCGCGATCGCAGCGGTGATTGGCGTCTTTCGACCCAGTTTCTGACGCGCCTTCTATTCTTTGTCACCTCCGATGGCGTCGCCGCTGATATTGGCGTCATCGACATCTTATATTGGCACACACGCGGATTTATTGGTGTCCCACAAAGCGCGGGAACAACGTGTCGTTTCTCGCACCGTTCGTCGTACGCGTTTCGCATAGCTTGCCCACGCACATGAGTCAATCCTTGCAGCGGCCCGATGACGCCAGGCATGACTCTCGGTGACACGGTCATTGAGTCATGTCCGTGTCCATCGATTTTTTGACGTGATGCATGTATGCACAGCTAATTAGTGACTTGTGCTATTCAGATACTGCGAGGAACGTTCGAGTGGCTTGAATTTACAACCAAGGAGCATAAGGAGCACTAACAAGATACTCCCGCACTTCGCTTCGGGCTTAAGAGATATTAAGCATTTCATGAAAACCCATTTTACCACTTTTCACTCCCTTAGGGGTTGGTTAGGGAGAAGTCTTGAAATTGCATTTGTGTGGGTCATCTTTGCGAGTAAGAACCAAGTTGATATCTAATCGGGACTTAAGAGATATTAGGGAGTCCGAGGAAATACATTTTACCCCTTTTCATCCCCTTGGGGGTTGGTTAGGGAGAAGTCTTGAAATTGCATTTGTGTGGATCATCTTTGTGAGTAAGAACCAAGTTGATATCTAATCGGGACCTAAGAGATATTAGGGACTCCGAGAAAATACATTTTACCCCTTTTCATCCCCATAGGGGATGGAATTTCCAAAAATCCTTCCTAATCCTACATTATGAAAACAATGTACCTTCTAATTTTCACTTTCCTAGGTTAAACGGTTTGAGCTGGGCGTTGATGGGTCAATCAGTCAGGGCTTCTTCGAATCGATGAAATTTTTGAGCATTTAATCGAATTTCGAATCGGGGAATATTTGACCATTTCACCGAAATGAGAACTGGGTCGTTTGCGCAATAGTCTGAATAGCGCGAAGAAAGCAAGTGGATCAGAAACGTTAGGGTAGATTGAATTCCCTGTGAACTTATTCAAGCCACCCCATGTTTATTCGAATTTAATTTATCCACAGAAATCTTTTATCTTGTTTGATCTGTAGGTCAAAGGTCCGCGAGTGGTTCTTTTTAAGTACTCGAGCAGTTCTATCGGTGACCTATCATGAAACATAGATTGCCGGCAAACAACTTGCCTGTTTTTAGGTATGAATATGTACGTATGTAGAGTAGCATGACGCATTTTCATTTTTCAGGTCGACTTTCACTGCGGCGTCATGACACTGACACGTTATACATAGATGAATAATTTCTTCATTTCCTTCGCGAAAACTATGGTACATTAGCTGCGAGATATAAGTCATGCGATTGTCCAGCGCAGAACGTTACTGCCGCAGTGTTATCGTTCGTCTCCATTAGCCCAGAAATCAGTGGGAGGCCTCATTAGCAGTTATCTAAGACACTTTCCAACCTATTCAGTCACCTGCCAAAGATTTCGACCTTCGCGAATATCACGGGTTCACTTTAATTGTAGATGTGCCGTTTGAAGTGGTCGCTAACGTTCTAACGCGAAGAATTCAGCAGACGTTTCCAAATTTTTATGGAAGAGACAGTTTTAGTAGTAAAAAATACTATCTAATTTTAAAGCAAAGAGAGACATTGCATAATCTCACTGAATACCTCACGAATATCTAGACGACAGCAATGTACCTACTGTATAACACTTCTCTTAGAAGTTACTGTCACCCAAAAGTTTAGGTAAGTACTCTCATTTGATTTTCATATTGATAAGAAAATATTTTCAAATATAGAATAGATATTTCTTCCACTATTTGTAAGAGACAGTTTTAGTAGTAAAATTTTATTTTATTAGTAGTAAAACTGTCTCTTACACATTTTAGTAGTAAAGTTTTAGTAGTAAAACTGTCTCTTACAAATAATAGAAGAAATATCTATTCTATATTTGAAAATATTTTCTTATCAATATGAAAATCAAATGAGAGTACTTACCGAAACTTTTGGGTCACAGTAACTTCTAAGAGAAGTGTTATGCAGTACACTACTTTCGTCTAGAAATTCGCGAGGTGTTCAGTGAGATTATGCAATGTCTCTTTTTGCTTTAAAATTGTAGATAGTATTTTTTGAGAAATATTTTTGGTGAATAGGCGTCACTGCAGAAAGTGTATTATTCGTGTTCAGAAGCCTTTAAACATTTGTATAGTACCTTGACGTAGACAGATCATTGGGGGAGATCTATTGCGTAATTCCGGGATGCATACTCTTCCATTGACGTAAAGTGAGTCAGTGCATCGTGAGTGATTTCGACGAACAGCCATTCAGCTCGAATTTCATTCAGGTGGATGCGTCATGCCCGACCTTTGGTCACCATTCTCGGAACTATGCTCGAATGTGCAAAGAGTGTCACCCACGCTCGTTACAGAACGTTTCACACTTTTCGAGCATCCTTAATTCTGCTCAAGGACTGCACGCTGTGATACGATAATTCGCGCTTTTTGTATTCAATTTCAACAGTTTAAAGTTCGAGTTTATGGTACCCCTTCACTGTAGGTGGACAGCTAAATAATCGAGTACCTGTAATTAGCTCTGTTGCATGAAGTTGTTCAAGTGTTTCCCTTCTTTCAATAGCAAGCAGAACTAATGTACGTGCTTTCTGAATAGAGGCAGAAGTCACTTTTATCACGAAATCACTCTTTCGAAAGCAAATATTAGCTAGAAGCTCAGAGAGTTCATTAAATGGTCGAATATGAATTTATTATAAGTAGAGGAGGATGCTTATTGTCAGATAAGGTAGATCAGTCACAGAATTTATACTTTAACACATATTTCTTTCATTCCCAACTTCTGCAGTGTGGTACCACAATTTCGAAATTTCAAGATATCGATAATAATAATTTCCTACAATCCTTTTGTACTTCGATCCAAGACGAATTTGTACTATTTTGTACTACTTATCTCGCACCTCTCACAAATATGAATCAGTGAGAGCAACAACGGACTAACCCACCTTGAAAAATTTTCGTTTTCCTACTTTATATGATTAGTAGAGCCTATTGGAATGCATTATTACTACTAATTCAATTTAGAAAAAAATGTGGGTTAGTCCGTTGTGGCTCTGACTGCGTCATATATCCTCCCATTATCCTTATCGATCCCAGTTCTCAAACATTCCACAGCTCGCTCATTTCCACGAATCATTCCATCCCTTTCACAATCCTTCGAACCAACAAACGCACAGCGCCTCCCGTTATTAATCAATCGAGCAACGAAAGACAGAGAAACGTGGTTCGACGGAGGGCCGACGGTGGGAACACGCGAACGGCTCGCACTATACTTTCATAATCGTTTCGCGGAGCGTTCGGGTGCTTCCCCGCGCTGGAACAAGGCAACATGGATCGTACGAAGCGCTCGATAAGATCTAATATTCCCCACACTCGGCCATGTTTCGACCTTTAGCCGCGGTGAACAAGGTCGGAGGCCTCGCAAGCCCGTAAACCATCCTTAACATCCGTGAAAGGATTCCAACACCCACGGCCGAGAACGCAGCAGTCGGCCACCAGTCGACTCCCACATCGCGGATATAGAAGTTGGAAACGAGGATGAGGTTGCCGAGGATTACGGGGCCGTGCGTCTGAGAACGCTGAGCAGGATTATTCAGGGTCTAGACGGAGTCTACGTAAAGGAAGTCCGTGCGATACCTCAAGCTCTCCTCGACGTTTTTGTTTCAGATGCCTGTTCATGTTTTGTCGCAGAGAAGTGAACGGAAAGTGAAGACTACGGCGGTTCTGAGGCGCAACGCGAGAATATTATCCATGGATGATTTGGACAATCGAAGAGTCCTTGTAGGAAATACAGTAAATGCCAAAATTAAAAAAAATTAATCGGGAAATGTTCTACGTGCTATAGTGTTGAATTTTATTATTGGCACTACAGTGTTTTCTACCAGGGCTCTTCAATCCATAAATAGATATACTCTTCCTATTCTTCTTTTAGTGGGCTACGTTAATGGGTGTGATTTTATCTTCATGGAAATTAATTGCTGGGTTTCTTTCATATTTCATTGGGAAGTTGGAATAATAATGCACCCTTCAGATTATCACGAATTTTAAGAGACTTCTATCTTTATTCTGTGCTGATTTTAATCCTCGTGACCGCTAACACTTTTCAAATACGAATCGAGGGAATCAGTTGCCAGCATTATTCAGCAGGCTCCGTGGAATTTCTGGAAAGTTTAACAGTTTTTTAAAGTGGTAAGTCCATGTCGACAAGTGCAGGTGGAAGAAGGGCTGAAAGAAAACGCAACAGAATGTCGAAGCTGCGGCGCGATCTTGTCCGCTGCGTTTTACACGACAGGAGAATTGAAAATTGAACGCATGCGCTGCCGTCGTCCAGCCATAAAACGATAAATTGAGGCGGCAAAAAGATCGGTACAAGGTTGTGGTTTAAGTGGAGGCTGGCGGGCAAAAAAGCCGCGAAATAATCGAGGTTTTCTGATCCGCCGCTAGCAAATTTCTGTTGTACTCGGCTTCCATGCCGCGATACTCCGGCGCATCGCGTGTTCCCTGGACAGGAAAGTTCACGCGCCACTAGTTCTCGACCGCAAACACGATCGTCATCCAAAAAGCCGGATCGCGCGCAAAACTAAGTGATCGACCGCAGGCCTTACCGTTAAATGGAAGTTTCAGTTCCGCTGGGCTTCATTTCCAATAAAATGCTTTTGAAATTGAGCATCGAATGCTCGCCGCACGTCGATAGGCCATTACTAGGGGCACAGGGATGTTCCTGGAAGACTGTCTTGTAAATTCGGGAACCTCTCCCGGGATTTCATTTCAAAATATAGTCTCGTGGCAGACAATAATTCCCCTTACAGAAGCCATTCATTTGAAATTCTTCTATTTATACGTCTCTCGGACAAATTTCTGACAAATCTGGTTTCCTGATACGTGAGAATACAGTGAAGCAACCACTGCTTCCTCTGAATTTAGATGCATAGCAAATAAACATCATCAGGCTAAAAAAAATCATCCCGCAGGCCTGAGAGGAATTACAAGCTCCCATGTAAGAAAGTGAAGATACCTGCGTAGTTAATTTCCACTTTGTAGCTCCACCTATGTGTATACAAATTCTTTTTACGATCACGCATCCCGTCCTATTACGAGAACTGCCGAGATTACTTCACGTTTCTTTCGTCACGCAGGAGCGTTTCACGTTCTTGCAGTTATCCACCATCGGTGTTTCTAATCGTCCAGGGATAGAACACAGGTGCAGATAGGTGCTGTTGAATTTCTCGTGCCTGTAGCTGCTGCGATTTCTTAATCGTTTGGCAGTATCCAGCGTTCGTGATGGGAAAACTAATAATCGCAATTCCGTCTTCTTTTAGCAGCTATCCTTTGAACCTTCCACGTCCCCCAGGGCCTGGGATTTGCTCACCTGGGTGTATAAACCCTGGGAGCATGTCCTCAGGACGGGAACTAGCGATCCCGGGGTCCCGAGCTGGCTCACCAGTGCTGAGGATCAACTGGGAGAATTGAATCTTCTCCTTCACCTCCAGGTCGAATCAAGTGACAGGCCTTCTTTCTGGTTAGAAAGAGAGTTCCCCTGTTCTATTCTGGGTTAGGTCGCTGGGATAGGATAGGTTCGTTGGAACATAAAATTGCAAAATTTTCCCGTCCTCTGAGAGGAATTCTTTATTCCATAAATAAAGAAGTGACATTCCAGAATGTTTGCCCCATTCACGGTTGAATTCTATGTAAAAAGGGAAGGTCTCCTTCTTTGAACTTGACTTCCTCATACGAGGAAATCATCCTTCCTTTCGTCAGCTTCTTAAATAAAATTATCTCGGGTCTCTTATGCAATGTAATTCGACCTTGCGATAAACTTGTCGTTCCAGGCAAGTCATTACACTTCGGTATCTTAATAGTACCGCATTCTGTGGCTCAGCTGTTTCGTAGCCCGCTCATAGTAACTTTATACCCGAACATCTTCAATTTCTCCAAAATAGAGCAGAAAGAAGCGGTATTGAAGTGCGCAGCGGTCTCACGACCTCTGCACGTTCACGGTGACCAGACGAAGGTGTTTCTCGCAACGCTGATAAGACCACCTGCGCGTCAAGGCCCGTTTCAGATAAAAATCTTGCGCTTCTTGTAAGCGACTCGCTGGTGAGCCCATAGGTAGGAGCCCACCATCCACCACAATGGTTATTGTTTCAGCACGGTATGCGAGCGGCGTTGCGCGCCGCCTATTTATGACACATTATGCGAAAGCGCACCCGATAGAGTACGAGTATTGCATTTCGTGCCATTGTGATGGCAACAATGATACACCCTGGGCCATATAGCCTCGATACCACTACATAAATCATGATTCGTGCTGGGCATCGATGCCCTTGCTGGCTGCGCCGAGGTAGGTGTCGCGCAGAAATACTTCGCGCCTCTTTTTCTCTGCCCCGAGCGTGATCGATAAAAGTGCTTCGATCCGCTGCACGGGCGACCCAGATCATCTGCATTTTCGTATTACGCTCGAGTGCGTCCACCACAGTATTTCCACCCCAGAAATTGCAGATGTCCAAGTCAGTGGGGCACTTAGGATTTAATCTTGAACGTATTAAAAATAGGTGCTTATAAAGAGTTATTTAAAGAATACAATCCACTTTTCTTGTCTTCTTACAAAGCTGCTTTTTGGAGAGTGCAGCGCCCATTGGTCCTCCTGGGTGCGTCATTGATTCAAGTACCTCCAGTGACTTCTTCCATCATTCATACCACCTTCAACTAGCTACACCCTTCGCCTAAATTATTTATCTCTGACCAGGTACCCAATTCAGTTTCAGGTGAACTCTATCTCCTCCAGCAACCTTCGTTTCTTCCCATTAACCCCGCTTTATTAAGAATTCGGGGACATTCAGCGGTTGGTTACCTACTCCCAAGGCTCATAATTATTCTCCCATACTCGAAGCTGTCCTCCTAATTGCTCGCTCTTATCCGTCCCTCGTTCCTTCAGCCACATAATTCCAAGGATCCACACCCACCCCCGGCGACCAGCCGGCGAGAGGGTGAGTTCCGGGGACAGGGAGGTGGATGTTGCGTTTAAGGTGGCGTAAGCAGCGGCGGTCATATATCGCGGTGGCGCCGGAATCGCAGAATCCGTGCCCTTAGACATTAACGTTCATTAGGCGGGTCGTTAAGCCGAGAAGAAACGGCGCGTACCGGAATTTCTGCGGCTGGGAATAATATTCCTGCGACGGGAGGCGTGCGTGCCGTCGTCGGTGTTGCCGGCGGAGCCGAGATCGAAGAGCGTTCACGTGGAAAAGGGTGCTGAGAAAGAAAGGATCGGTAGCTGTCGGTGGTTTATTCGCGGGAGGAGAGAGAGGCTGGGTATGCAAATCAGGGCTTTCGGCTCGATATAGGGCCGACGTGCGCGCGATTCGAAGGGACCGAAGCCTGGCCTCCTCCATTCACCATATATCCTCGTAATTAAGTCGGTCCCTCTTATTAAGCACCCTGCGTTCGCTAGGTGTACAGTATCGCTGATTAAAGGACATAGTCTGTGGCGACGATGGCCCTCTCTCTAGAACGCATTATATCCGGGAGCTTCATTTCCTAAACGCTGCTTCGTAGCTTAGAAAATGAGCCTACGTAATTGGCGACCTGGCGCCCAGGTCGCTGACAAAGTCTCCATGAGGAATGATCGCTGTGAACCTGGGATTCTGCGAATCTGGGACGGTTTAATCTACTGGAGGAATCGACGGCGAGGTTGTTGATGAGTGGGAAGTCCTTTGAGACGAGTTTTATGAACTCTCCACTTACATTTCGTCATGGTTGAATGAAATTGGTTGATGCAATTATTAATAATTGAAATTGAGATTTAGCCATCTATCAACTCGCAGTTCCTCTTTTAAAATTGATATTCATTCAATCTTTACACTCCATTTTACTTCTTCCTTATCTCGCAGTATATCAATTCTTATGTAGACTTTACTACATAAATTGAATGTCAAGTTTCTCATTAAATTTGTCTCACTTGATTCGCCATAAAAGAGTCATTAGAGAGTAGAGTTTTGTACCTCGTATCAATTTCCGTTTTGCAATACGCTTATTTATTGTGCACGTGGCAGACTTTTCGGGACGCGGAAGAAGCCTCCGAATTTATAAAATATCATTGGAAGCAGCAGTAGGGAGTCGTGATCCGGCGGATCCTTGGTTCTTATTCTCCTTTTCCTATTGGCCACGGCGCGTTTCAGTCGCGAGCGACAGCACAGCCGCGCCGCATTCCAGCCACGCGCCTTGCCTAGGAACACTGGCGTAACTATCGACCTTAACGAGGCGATTTGTCAAGACCCTTTCATGTCCCTCGATAAGAAGACGCGTCCGCCACAATGACGATTACGTAGCGATCGGACGTGAAATGCCACTGGCGATCGGCAGGATTGTCTTCTGGGCGTTTCTCGGTGAAATGGCCTTGCAGCTCCGACGTAGATATCGACAAACGACAGTGACGGCGTTTCCTACGTTTCTCGCTACTTCTTTCTCTGGAACAAAGGAGAGATACTTCCCTGTCCACCTGGGATTTCCTTTAAATGAAAGAAAAGGGGGTGATGACACAAATGACCATTTATAGAGCACTTAGATGTTTAGCTTGTTAGTTGACTGAGGAGCTGTAATGACAGTGCAACTTCTGGTTCTTCAAGCCATTATTTGTTTCGATAGATCTATGATAGTCTGGATATTGAGTTTGAAATATTATCCCGAATGATTGGAATATATTGAACAATCTTTTTAGTGATCATTTGATGAAAAGGTACATTGGTCAGGGGACTAGTATCACTTGTGTCTGTATAGTTACCTATCCTACCCAGGATAAATTGAATTACTTTTTATAAGAATCCCCCAAACACAATTACAAGTCCCCAAGCTGACGCAGCAATGGAATTTCCTAAAGTTATGAAACGTCAAAGTACGTCAAAGTTGATGGTACCAAGGGACTTCCCTTCGCCTGGCCAGTAAAATCCTGACGTCACATTGAGTTTCCTGATGAGAGGCACCATAGAAAGTTCTAGGTAGCCCGGTGAACACCCGATATTCCGGCTACCTACGTCAATGGGAATCTGCTAGGTACAGCAAGAGCAGCACGAGCCGAAGCTGTGGAGTCGCGGTCGAGCGGAGGCGGTGGGAGCCGTCCTCTCCATCGCGGCGAGGAGAAGCGAAAGAGAAGCAAAAAGAAGCCGAGCGGCGAAGAGGTATGGGGGCTGTGCGTGGAAGGGGTTGAGCGCGAGAGGTGGTGGCAGACGAAGAGAAATGCATTCCGCGGCGGGAGCGAACGAAAGAGAGAGGAGAGCCGCGACACAATCACGTCCTGCACGCGCCGTGCCCCGAGCCACTTCCAGACGCTGTTACACGAGGCACGGTCTCTGCTATCCTCCACTTCCGGACGTATAAAGTACTTTTTTATGTCGGAAGCTCCGTTCCGCCAGGGAACTCGATATTCGAGTTCGCTGACAGGCCACGCGCTTGCTTACCATATCTGCTGTCTGCACCTTGAATACCAGAAGCTGCGGCGAGGAATGTCTATCCTTTTGTCTCCTGCTTAACCTAACAAAACGTAGGAATGTCGGTAGAAACGGTCCTGGTACGACTTTCCTTGTACCTGAATCCGCAAAGGGAATCATCATCGATTCAAGGAAAAGCGTGGTTATGTGCCCGATGTAGTTCCTGGTGTACTCCGCGAGATGGCAGCACGATAGATGACAGATCGCCCGCCGCAAATTGCACGCCGCCCGTGGCCAAAGACACTCGGCGCTGCGCGGCCGTGGATCGAGCGGGTCCGTCTCGTGTAACATTACTTTCGATCACGATCGCCGCTCGAGGCGCATGCAGGCGTCTGACCCATGCGCTTCCAGCGCTCGAGGCAACTCCGAAGTGTGGGAACTCCTCACCTCGGAGCCTCCCGACGACCTTTGCTGCAACCTGCAACTGCATATCTTCCTGCACCTTGAAACTGCATAGATATGTGGGGCTCGACACGGTTCCCTTTTTCTTTCTTCTTTTACGCGCGCCGGGGGGAAGGCCCCGAATGGAGTCCTCAGGATAACGGGTTCAAGGTAGACCCATTAACTGTGACGTATTCCGGTTTACCGAGGAACTTATTGTGCCCGGCTGATTGCGCGCCCCGGGCTGCTGGCCAGCGGGCATTCTGCTCGCGCGGCCATTTATCTTGTTCCTTCGCGAAGTCGAAGAAAAACCGTTGATGATAAAAAAAGCACAGGCGGCCGCCGTCGTCGTTGAGAATAAAAAATGATCACCCGCTCACGGATTGAGCTGTTCGAAGTAGGCTAGCCTAAAATGGTGGCGCGGCGGGCTTGGCGGGCCGCTGATGTAAAGCGTTCTTTTCTTTTATTCGTGTTCTCTCGCTGACCGGTGGTTACGGTTTTCTCCGCCAGCAATGTTAATTCAGGGGGAATAATTAAGGATTGGTGGGAGGTTTGATTGGTACGTGTTCGACAAGGTGGATGACTTTTAAGTTGCGGCGATATATCTTAACCAGCCGGTGATAAATGTGGCATATCTCGTTGGCCAAATGTGGCTTTAGTTACTAGGATTTATTGGCTTGGATACGTTCGTTCTTGGGATGTAATCGGATAGTGTTGATTTTAGCGCAGGTTGTAGTAGAAACTTGATCCCACTCGTTATTCAGAAACGAAATTGTCAGCGAGCCGCTTTGAAATAAGCTTCTTCCTTGCAGATACATAGCTAATCGTCAAACGTTTCTTCGTATTCCCTTCATTTGAGAGGATGTACCGTAAACTAGAAGAATATTGGCAGTTACTTAACATGTATTAAAGAAGGAAAGGGTCGACATTTTTCATAATTATTCCACACAGAGTATATGTCTTAATAGCTAATACTTCTGAACGGTGGTGTATATGTATACACAGCTTCATGATCGTTAATTGTATATCAGTTTCCACGTGCCGTTCTCTATCAGAATCTCCATCACACGTTCGACCACTCCATCAGAAAAGGATAATCACAAGGAGAAATACGAATCGTTGCAAGGCGCTCTGAGTCGTGGATCAGTGAAACTGAAATACACCTCTGGAGCTCTCTGTTCGTGACCTTTCGCCACGAGCAACGAAGGATCGACCATCGCCGCGCGACCGTGATCTTCGATCTGGATCGAACGGGTGATCCGGTTTCTGGTCCCATCGAAGGCGAAGGCTCACAATTACTATCACAATGTCGAGTCCTCGAGGGTGCGTTCGGTCGTCGTGCGACCTAAGTACAGGCTACGATCGGACCTTCGTTCGCGGATCGTTGCGTCTCCCGCGATTGCATCGTCAGTGATTGCTGCTCGCGTTCGAGGAGGGACCTTTGGGCCCTGCGGCTGCGTTTACATGTTCATCGACTCCACGCCCGAGTAAAGTCAACCTCGAGATTTTTTACTCGGTTATGTTGGATCAGGCGGTTGTCAAGTGTTTACCCAGCCCTCAGACGATTCTTTCATACCTGAAGATCGCGGTTCGCGTCCCATCCAACCCCTTTTTCAACAGCCATCTTCGAAGGCTGTGTTACACAGCCACAGGACAGCAGAATTTCATAAATTACTTTCTTACGTATGAAAAAGTGTTCATCGAAATTGTGAACAATTCTACGCTTTTCTGGAGGAACGTAAAAGTATGTAACTCAGTTACACAGAAGCCAGCTTCAAAGCTACTGCGTCACTCTAATACCTATTTCAAGGCAAGACCAACGTGAGCCTTTTAGCCCAGACATCTAGTGGACCTAACCCAGACTTAAGCCAGACCTATTTCAAGGCAAGACCAACGTGAGCCTTTCAGCCCAGACATCTAGTGGACCTAACCCAGACCTAACCGAGACCTATTTCAAGGCAAGACCAACGTGAGACTTTTAGCCCAGACATCTAGTGGACCTAACCCAGACCTAACCCAGACCTATTTCAAGGCAAGACCAACGTGAGCCTTTTAGCCCAGACATCTAGTGGACCTAACCCAGACCTAACCGAGACCTATTTCAAGGCAAGACCAACGTGAGACTTTTAACCCAGACATCTAGTGGACCTAACCCAGACCTATTTCAAGGCAAGACCAACCAACGTGAGACTTTTAGCCCAGACATCTAGCCGCCTAAACACACGGGATAGACAGTACCATGGCCAGCGTACGTTTGCGTATCTAATGGTGCCAGCACTCCTTTCTCCGTCACCTACGATGCGTAGATCGATGCTGGAACACCTGTTTTCAAATATTCGTGTGTGACGTTCCTACGCAGTCTTCAGCGGCAGCCACACCTGTTTGTCGCGGCGGTCGTCTCTGCCACGAGCTGACGAGGAATTCAGGCGCGCCTATTTTTAATTATCGTTCCCTACGACCGGTCCCACTTGATAACACCAATTTCGAATGATGTATCGCTCCTCGACGGTGGAATGTAACAGTTTATCAAGCTACAACGACCTCGCGGCACTCACCATTCCTCAAACCTCGTAGCTAACATGATAAAGCATGTTCGCGATGAAGGAACCAGCAGAGGCTCTCTGGGAATCACTTTCCTCGCAGTATCGTTCATCAGAAAACTGGCAACTTCTCTGAACCAGTGTTTCTCTTACCGTCGCGACCTGCTACGCGGAATTTCGTATATTCTGCTCATCATTAGTGTCGACCAGCTCCAGGAAGTAGTGTGCCTGGAGAAATGCAGGGGAGGCGGATTAAAAGGGGCATTCTTTCCCGTTGCGTTAGACGGCATCACACCATCATGATCCTCCTCGATTCAAGGGAATCTCCTGTCGGGCGGTTTTTGCCGGGACAGTTTTGCCCTCGTCAGTTGCTCAACAGCGCCTCGTGGAACGGCATTGGGGGAAAAAAAAAGCAGTTCTGTTGACCGTTCCCGGGGAAGGACGTCGGCCGTCCGTGCCCCGGAGCAATTCCACCAGCTCTATCCGCGGGATTCCTGACTCGTTCGGCCAGAAAAAAGAAATGACACGTGCGTCTCTGCCTTTCCGTCCACTCTTCCGGCGACAAGCCTCACCGTCCCCGAGTCGATTTTCACGACTCTTTGACCGAACAAGTTGCCGATACCGCCAATTAAGCGCGCCTCCGCCGCCATCGAACGACGATTTATCGCCAGTTAAGGCTCCTTTCTTGGACAGAGTGGCAGTCGCGGCTGGAAATGTTTTCATTCCGTCGGAGGTTCTCCTTGGACGACCACGATTAGCGCGCCGATGCCCGTGAAATTTAAGGACTGGAGGCTGGATGCCACGGTTAAAGCGGAGCTAAGTAGTTTCGTACGTCCAGCATGATCGTTGGGAGTATTTCTGCTTCGATCCTGAGGGAAGGAAATAAGAAAGGAAACCTTTGTGGGTAAAAAACGCTCTTACACGCCACTACTTTTTTTTGTGGAACTAGTACACTTTTTGCTTGAAGGGTATACGCATGCTTACCTTGATGGCATAGCAGTATTTTAATGCTACAGCAGCGGAAGCTACGTACCACTTGCATATTGCAAAGATCCTTCCTCAGGAAGACCTCTTGCACCTACTCTGTTCTATTCCGGAGCTTAAAAGAATTCTCCTTCAGCTGTATCCTCCCAAATATTCTATTACCGTCCCGGATCACCTTCATGACATCTATCTGGACCCAGCCCAGCTCTGAACACCGAGGGGAGCCCTCAAAATTCTTCAGATTGACTCCGCGAACGGTTAGCCTCCCCGTGAGAGGGATCTGCCGCGTACGGCGAAAAACGTCGCGCTTCTCTATTTATTTCCTCGTCGCCAATTAATTTGGCCGTGGAAGCGTGGCGTGGCCCCGGACGAAAACAAAGCAATCGCGCTCTGGTATCTGCGGTGGCGGGCTGGCCGGTTGTTTAATTAGCGAGTATTGTGCAGGCTGGTAGAGGGAGTCGATGGCGACCGCGGACCTACTCGCCCGGATATCGCGTAACAAGATCTTATTCAGTGTTCGGTGCACGGAGGGTTAATGATGCTATCGCCATACAGTGCCAAAGCGATCGCATTACAGATACTATTCCGGCGTATTCGCCCGTGGACCCGCTGGGTAAGGAGGCGCATACGACGTCGATATTTCTTTAACGATCGCCGCTGATCCCACGTGGCCGGCAGCCACTCTTTCTCCTCCGGCCCACCCCCCCGCCCCGCCGCCTGTCCCTCCCCGTACACCTCTTCGATCTTTTGTTGTGGGCCACGGGAGGCTTGTCGTATTACCTGGTAAGGATTTCGCTGGGACTTTCGTCGATTAATCGACGAGAAAACGACCAGCGCCGGTCTTATGAAGATTTTATCGGCACGGGAGCACGGGCTACACCGTTCCTGAAATTGTAACGTTTGTAACCGCGATATTCTCGTATTGTGGGAGGCCGATACTGTGGGATCGAGCAACGTGGGAATAGTGATTTCGTTTATCTTCATTGGGGCCCAATCGTTGCTGTGGTAATCGTCCTTTCGTAGAGGGGGATAGTAAGGTAAGTGCGAGTAATAAGGCCCATTTAACCATACAGTGCACACCTAAATTAAAATTACACCACTGCACACGTAGGGCCTCACAGGCCCATATCTCTAAATCTAGAGATGCATGGATATTTTGGGAAAATTTTTTTTAGACTGCACGTAATCTATTGCGCTCAATCTTTATTAACAAAAATATTTAATAACAAAATGAAATTCTGAACAAATATCTCTTTAACGCTACGACTCATCGTTATCTGAATCTTTTTCATTATCATGAGAGCTGTTCACTTGGGCCTGTCAGGCCCCAAGTGTGCACTGTAATTTTTTAAAATAAAAAATTATATATATTTTTGGGAACTCTTTATTTTATAGAAATCTATGAACATTAAGCTATAAACCGTGATATTTTGTATGATATATGAAAACAGCAAACACGAAAATTGTTAGGTTTTTAAAAACCTTGAAATGGGCCTTGTTTCGCGTAGAGTACGTAATTGGTCCCATCCAGTTAGGGTGCACATTTCGGGCAAACAAAGAGATCCTCGTCCTCAGGTGTGAACTCAACACAACCCTCGTGCACGCAGGCGACACACATGACACACTGACGCATACCACTTTCGAATTCGGTTCCGCATAATTTACAAAATCAATTTTCTTCGGAGTTGGCGTCTACGTTTATCTAGAGGTGGGTGGAATGGGCTCTTGTTCACAGATTTGTGTTTATTTTTCTTCCGGTTCAAGTGACACGTGCTTTGAAACACTTCCCAATATTGTTCCCACTTAATATTTTAGTGGGCCTTATCTGTTTTGTCACTTCCTCATTCTCCAGGTTATATATTAAACGCGCACTTAACAAAATCAACAATTTTCTGGGAATACGTTGCCACCATATATACTTATACATGCCTGTAGTTGTACAGTAATTGGATGATGAGTATTCCCAACACAAATCCAGGTAAGCGACGTAATTGTTATAATTAGAGCAACGAAACTTGAGGAGGAAACAGTTGTTAAATTTACAACTGGTAACTCTTCGAATTACATTTCGTATGTAATAAATGCAATACGTAGCACTACCAAAATTGTAGAGTGACCTACCAGGGAGAAATGACGGTTGGGCCTTATTACCCGCACTTACCTCTCAAGTGAGTCGATTTCTCGTGGAAAGTGACTTTTCTGCGAAACAATTTAGTTGACGATAAAATTCGGTTGAATAACTCTGCACGACCACTACCGTCACACCCTCTTTACTTCGCGATTTCATCACGGATAACGAAGCCTTCCTTCCCGCAGTACACAGAATTGTTCCGAAATTGCTGGTGCATGATTAGCAGGTGACTCTGTCTTTTATCAACTCAGAAAATCGTTGCTCATTGAATCCCTCTGCCGCGTGAGACGTTTTCCACCGTCGAGGAGAAATTTCCCCCTGAAAGTCGCAATCTCCGCGTTCTCATTCCGCGGATGACGCACGTCCCGCATCGATCCTGCGCATCTCCCATTCTTCGACGACGTCGACGCGAAGGTCGCCCGATCGCCCAGTTCCTTCGACGTTTGTGGGAACGCGAGGCTTCTCACGTAGACGAGCGAAAACAGCTGGCGGAGATCTCGCGGCCCGCACGATGGGAATCGTCTGATTACGACCGTCTGGATCCACTAGCGTCGCGACCGACATTGGTCCGCATTCCTCTTCGCATATCTCGCGCGGCTTTCGACTTGCTCTTCCTCGTCTGCCGCCGTTACGTTAATTCAATTTCACTTCCTCAGTGCCCGCATCCTCCTGTAGACCTTGCGCTCGGTTATCAATACGAATCGTTTCCTTGAGAATATTTCCGTCGATCGGTATTCAGGCTGACCGAACAAGTTTCAGGTATCTAGATGCGCGCAGCGTGCCTCCAAATTGAGGAAGTATAAGTGGAGAATCACATGTTTCTGCTCGCAGCGTCGAGTATCATATTATTCATCGCTCAGGACCACTTTTCCGGATTAGTGGATGAGCGTTTAAAACCTGTTCACCCTGTAGAAATGAGACGTCCAAGGAAAAGTGTTAATCTGCTCGACATACGATGCCTGATACTTGGCTCTTTCAATTCTTGGGTGCAAGGATTCCCACGAAACACTGTGGAATAGGCAATGATGCGAGGCGATGTGAATGCGAGTTAGTGTGAAGGGGGTGTAATGATTGCAAGTTTGGAAAGTATTCAGAATTCACTGAGCTAAGAAAGAGGCATTTAGTGGATCTAGGTCGAAAAGCATTACTACACCAGATCATGATTTTTACATTAATTAAGAGATACTAGAATTCAGAAACCGTCATCAAACGTCTTTAGATGTCTTAGAGGACTTCTTTCTTAAGGGTGAAATTCAGTAACATTAAAAATAAGCGAAGATCTTTGAAAATTGGAGGAATGAATTTTTCTGCAATAATAAACCACCCCGCAGAATTTTAGAAAAATTGTTTCGGTAGTTTTTGAATTATTTAACATGTATTCTTATGGGAAAACGCAATATTGAGAAATATAACTATAAAATGAAGACTGATATAGGTAATGGGTCAAAGTTTTTGAAATCTTGTGTACAGAAATATCAAGCACTGAACTAAATTGTCACAAGAATTCCTGACAATTGATTAATATCTTGGATATTAATTAACTTTTGGCTAAGATTGTCACTGAAATTCATCCTTAAATACTTTTTTCTATATAATCTCAAATTTTCGGGTGCCGATGATTGTACTTTATGCCTATTTCTGATTTTCCGTTGAAAATTTGTAAACTAAAATACTGAATAGGCACTCAAGATGTTTTTGAAAATTGAGACCATATAAAAATTTCACAAAAAATATAGACATTAGAATTGGGATTTCCACTTAGGCTGCCAATCATTGTACAGTTTACCTTACACCGTGACACTACTCATTTCCCACGACCTACTTACGGAACTCCACTCTGGAATCGAAAACTTCCTCCGTCGATCGTTCCTCTCGCGTTCGATGCAAGCGATGGTGCCGACACATTGCTGCGAGGGTTTCATCGCATCAGAAAATATCTTGCAGCTTTTATTTCCGTCCCGATGGTTTTATTGGACGTTGACACTGCATAACTGCGTACACGCGGTGTGCATCACGAAGTACTTAACGACCAACAAGGCAAAGATATGGGAGGAGCTGTGTGGCGTGTAAACGCCATGCAGCCTAATTACTATATTAATTGCCTTCTCACTGGTTATCTTATTGATTAAGGCCGCGTTGGATCGCAGGATACGCGGGGCGTAAAGCCGCGAGGATGTGTAACCATCGATGTACAAAAGATCGGATCGAAAATTAGCTGCGCGTCCGTCCTGTTAACGTATCAGCTGTTGTAGCAATTTAAATACTTTAAACGGCGTGATTCAATATCCCAGCGACGTTTATTATATTTGCACCGCGCCGTTGCTGCTTTCTGAAGGTGCAAAGATGGGAATCTCCTTAACAATCCCCACCTCTGCGCTCGCGGAACACGATCGAATGAACGAGGAAGCATTTACTTTTAATCGGTTCCATTTTTCATCCTTCCCGTTCGCGCAATTGTCTTGGCTGTTTTATTTAATTAACTTCGCGCGATTAATTCGCGCGTGTTGGTACACGCGTCGATGTTATTATAACCGGAATTTTTAAGAGATTGGTAGGCATTGGAAATGGTATCTATAAATTAACAAGTTAATTTCAATTTTATTTTGAAAATATTGTATTCTAAAGTGAAGGTTTGTGGTTCTTATGTGGTAATATTTGAATATGGAACTTTTGTGAATTAGCCACTGCAATATAAAACACAGATAATATGATAGCTTACCTCAAAGTTACCTCAGGGTGCTTGCTTGAAATTGAACGATGCAGATAGCGTATTAATCTTAATATATTAATTAATTAATTAATATATAAATCAGAAAGTTTACATGTTTGTGTGTTTGTCACCTAAAAGCTTTCGAACGGTAAACTCTGGGGACACGATATGTTCCTCATGTTAATTATGCCTGACTAATCCAGTGGAATATGACTATCTTCACAAAAAAATCGGAATCTGAATTACAAGCGAAGCCGGGAAGTAAAACTAATAATATATAATTATGGAATAAAATATTTGGAACACAGAGGGCAGGAGACAATGCATTCAAGGCAAATAGAGAGGAATTAGAAGACTGGAGAATAAGAATGTAAAAATCACGAGATGAAAAGCTCCAAAGATGTAGGAATCAAATTTAAAGGACTAAAATTCTGACTCTTTGAAACAGTGACCAACACGAATAGATAAATTTGAAGAAGCCAAAGGGTTGAATACCTGACACTGTATTTCACTAAAATTCTGCAACCCTGCCAAACAAACACGGATACCAAAAAACAGTCATAGAATCTTCAAATGCTAAAAAATTATAATTCGTGAACACTGCGTGGCACGCAGGATCTCCCTCAGTCTGCACGTTCTCAACTGCAGACCCGAAGACACAGAGACCTACATTACGCCGATGGTTGCGACTCGCTGCCGTCTGGAGGGCCTTGCAATGGACATTTCGGGGTGTGGGTTTTCGCGGAAAGGCAGTAAAGCCCGGCGAGGTCGACGGAGACCGCAGATTTATGCGTAGTAAAGGCGGACAGGCTTGCCTCTTCGACGTCCTCTTCATCCCCGTGGCTCCTCTTCGTTGCTCGCGCGCACAAGAACGAACATTAGCGTTTGCTCTCGTCGGTACTTACGGATAGTTACCGCCCGGAATCATAAATTATTGCCCACGCCCAGCAACTTTTAGTGGCACTCGGAACTGGCGGGAGTTTTCGGCTGCAGAAATTACGTTGGCCCGCGTGGATCGACGAGAGACGCACGGTATCCTCACTTCTCCCAGCTGCTCCTTTTGCTGGTAACCGCTGAGTCCTGAGCATAAAAATCGCCGTTTCCACGCGTCTCGGCCAGCGAGAGGGACTGTCCTGGCATTATGCTAATCGGAGGGCTAATTAAGTTAAATACGTCGGGAACGATTAGCGGAACGGACGGCCGAGTTTCGGGCACCGAAACGCGCCGTCTCTTGGTCTAATTCAAGGTACCTACGAGTGGCTTCCTTTTTACAGCTCTGACGGAACACCCTCGCGCCAAATGTTTGCTTGCACCTGATTACGGAATTATAGCGGTGTGTTCCTAATCGGAGGACGAGAATAATTCTGTATAGGCAAGAAATCCTTCGCTCGGTGTCTCGCGGTGTTAAAGAGACATTTGTTCAGTATTTCATTTTATTATTGAATATTTTTGTTAATAAAGATTCAGCGCAGTACATTTCTAGGTTTGGAGAAATTGGCCTGCGAGGCCCAGCGCGTGCATTGGTGTAATTTTAATTTACGTGTGGCACTGCAGGGTTAATAAGGAGGCACCTCGCGAGCCTCGTCACTGCAGGCAATCAACGCAAGCTATAATCTCACGCAATATCCGAATCCGACCATACTTTCGCGCGTCTGAAGTAGACCAGGACATCACTGGCGCGCCCAGGAGCCTCGTGTCATCCCAATTATTTTCGACAGCTCATACGCGTACATTGTAATCGACCAGCAATCAGTCCAGCCGCGCCATCGCCTAATTAGTGAGCAGATGAATCGTTGCACGGGCGTTGCCAGGTTCGGCGGCCGAACCGTAACGAGCCAGCAGGGACCAGGCCTCCGCAACGTTTCACCAGCCGCCGTAACGAGAGCTATATCGATTCGAACACTCGTGTACGATCTCTCCAATCGGTTCCCCGCTCGCAGCACCGCGGGGGAACAACCTGTAATTGTGTTTATCCTTCGAGACGAGGACCGCTCGCAATAACAGACCCGCGACTGCCATTCGAAGCGCTAGACGCATGACCAAGCGAGTCGCGACTCTTTCTTTCCTGCCTTTTCTTTCCCGAAGGCCAGGTTCCTGCCTTTCCTTCCTCGTCGCCGCGCCGCCGCGCGCCGAACCGTCATCGATTCTTGCACGCCGCTCTCGCGGCTCGCGAGTCCGTGACGCGTCCTCTGACGCCCCGGCCCTCCCCTTCGTCCCGGTAGAATGGCTCTCTTTCCGATTTACACGCGTAACGAGCTTTTTACCGCGCCGCGACGCTAAAGATAACGCCTCGCGGCACGCTGGAAACGTAACGCGCGCGGTGATCGCTCGCTCGCGATACGCGCCGAGGATCGCAGGAAACGGTGAGATTTACTGCGCCGCCGCTACCAGATCGCGTGCAATCGGGCCACTTTTTGATGCGTGCGGCCTCGTGCCTCTAACCGAGGCAACAAGATAATCTTCAGCTTCTTTTGTTGATGGAGGTTGGATTTTTTTATAGGAAGGCGGGCAGGTAACCACTTAGGCGGCGTGTAATCCTTGGGTTGTCATCATTGTCCCTGTTTTTGAGCATACCGTGGTCGGACGAGGAAAATCATGCTTTCAAAATCGATTTTCATTTCCCTCGAGAATGTGAAATGGGTATCGTAAACTGGGGAATCATTGGGGGTTAATTAACATTAGTTTTGTTGCTCAGACTGCATGTTTTTGTTTACTTATGTTATCGTCTATAGTCTCTATATACTAAAGGATTTCTTCCGTTGATAGTGATAATAATAATAATAATTACATGTATTGCAGAAGGAAGAGGACAAACATTTTATGCATTTTCAAACCTGTAGTACAATCACAAAAAATGCAATGTAATAATGGCATACTTAAAGCAACTTTAAAAATGTTAATTTTTATATTGGGTACCGCAAACTGGGGTGACTTTGCCCACTCTTTTACTCTGACTGAAAAATTACCATATGATTGAATTCGCTATTGTTTTTTTTCGTTTGACTTTGGAGAAACTATTGCTATTGATTACAAAACACCATATGTTCTAATTACTTCACAATAAAATAAATTAAAGTTCTCCCGAAAAGTGGGCAATGTCACCCCGCAAGGGCAAAGTCACCCCAGTTTACGGTATATAATAAAATGTTACAAAACCTTGCCAACCCAGTTGATAGTACCAGGTGGTAAAATAATGAATTTTAGCAAAAATGGACTTAGTGGATTTTTCTTGTATGCTCACAATATGCTTCTGAGTGGTTTTGTGAGTGGCTGAACATTTTTGGTGAGTGTGGAAGATGTGTCCTTTGGAATGTGTATTTCAATACTTTACTATTTAGCGTTGTAGATAATTTTAAGGAGTATTCTCATGCTTTCACCTTAGTTTGAATAGTTGCAATGGCTTTCTTTGTAATGTTTCATTATTTTAGTGACGATTTCAAAGACTTCTGAATCTTTCAAGTATATTATTAAACCTAAAGCTTTCGAAATACTGTTCTAGATGCAATCCTTCAATCACAGTGTCTGATTGATTGATTAATAGATTCCAGTTGAAAATCTCCTTCCACTAAAGAGTGGCTGTCAAGCTCATGTAAAATACCTAAATACGTGTTTTCCTTCCCATCAATTATTCCGTTTAATATTCATATAATTCCAATATATGCAGTTTCCTAAATAAAAAGAGTCACGTTCTCGCGAAGTAACGACATGTTTTCCTTTCCATAAATCATGTCGTTTAATATTCATACAATTCCAATGTACGTATTCAGTTTACTAAATGAAACCATTCCGATATCGACAGACCATTAAAGCCCACCGTCACGCTGCAGATTAATTCGTTAATGAAAGCCAGCGAAAGTATTCGAGATCCTCCGCGATAAATCTATCAAGCCTTCTTTCGACTGCATTCGTAGAAAGTGTTCGCAGGTCTCGTAGCACGTCGCTGGGGAGAACTAGCTTTCGTTATCTGCGTTCGTATAAGTTCATGGTTCGATAACGGCGACACTCCTTGTCGTCGATTATCGCGAAAAAAAGTTAGCCTCCCCGATAGTCTCGCCCAGAACAAACACCACGGTACGTGAACAAAGAGACTTCGCGCTGCCTTTCGCGGATTTCTAGACAATCCGCCAATTCCGGGAACTGGAAAACACTAGAAACACCCCAGCGACTTTAAAAATTCAAGCACAACTACACGTCATCGATCACAGGAATATTAGAACAGATATCAATTACCAGAATTCACCGGAGTCGACGCTTGTCCCAGGCAAGATTCTCCTGAATCCAATCAACTTCCAATCTCTTCGCTCAAATCACTCGCTAACTCGCTTCAAAGCTTATTAATACATTGTCGTTCATGCTTCGACAAACGCGCCTCCTCTACACGAGAGAATCGATGTTCGCGGCGCGCTGTACTTGGCGAATCATGCCGGGGAGTTTATGTTCTCATAAATAAGGGAACGAAAGGCAATACGTCTGTTTTTTTATGGACGAAACGAAATCGTTTACCACGGTGTGCGAGTTTACGCGTCCTGCCCGCTGGTTGGCTTCTTCTTCCGTGTCAGAGGATGCACCTTGCGAATCTGCATACGCGTCGGAGCTTCTGGGCGAAGCTTATACCCTCGCGAACGATCGTCGATAAGCTCGCCTAATTTATCGCCCTTTTCCCTCGAGGTTAATGTACCGAGGTGTGCTCGTTCCTCTGTTTCGTTTCGAGCCGCGTCGACTACCGTATCGTCGATGCTCGATGGAGAATTATTGCCGAGACATTCTGCCCGACTTTGATGGAGAAAGAGAGCTGTGAGAAGCATTTTAGCTTCGGGCAGGGGCGTAGAAAACAGAGGAGCTTAGAGGAAATTGCAGGGCTAAGCCGCGCTTGCAGAAGGGAAGCTCATTATTGGCGTCGTATAGAGGAGGAAATAGGGAAATTGGGGCATGGGAGATCGGTTTTCAGGAAGTTGCTTCGTAATTGTTTGATTTTTAATAGTTTTTTAAGGGCCCCGGTAAGAATTTAAGCTGGGTGGTCGGCTTTGTTCTGTGAAGTGGATTCTATTTGAAAATACTACTATTACTACTATATAGTACTTTTTAGTATATTGTTTAACCCTCGGTTGTCACGCTGGGTCAAATTGTCCCTGCAATTTTTTAAGCAAAAAACTTTCTGTCGGAACTCTTATTGTTTCAAATTTTTTTTAAGCATGATGACACTTTAAATGTCAACTTTCAACGATGACCATATATTCTACAATGTTCAAACTTTACCTCAGAATTTTTGAGACTTAATTTAACAAATAGTTTTTAAATGACAACTGATTGAAATTTGGCAGGGTCAAATTGACCCAGTGTGACAACGACGTTCGAAAAAGTAGGTGCGACAACCGAAGGTTAAATAAATTGGCGTATTACGAAACTGATTAAGTGGCTGAATTTCTTATAAAAAAATACATAGTTTTCCTCCACAAGATTTTTTTCTATAGTGCATAGTTTTCTAGATATTAGGGCAAACGTGTTTTTCATCCCCAGGTTTGAGGGCTGATTTCAACCCCTAGATATGGACGGTTACAGATAAAAAAACTGTCAAATATTTTTTTAAGAACTATAATCTATGTAGAGGGTGGCCAAATTATTGTACTCAAAACATTTTCGTCAAAATCTGTGAAAGTCGTGGCTGTAATTAAAGTAACAATGCATTAATGTTATTGTTTTTTCATTTATTGATTAGCTACAACATCTGGCAACATTGTGAGTAATTTTTCAACATGCAAATCACGTTTGTTTTTAAAAGGGCAGGAATAAAATTATTGCAACTAAGACAAAAATAATAGAGGATATCATCAGAGTATGACAGAATATTCCAAAACTGCAGGAAGTAGCCACAGAATGCATTGAAAGCGTGCTACGCCGAATCCAAGCCGTCATAAAATCTAAGGCGGAGTCACAAAATATTGAGTATTTCTCGTACAATATAGTCTTAAACCTACAGTGAGTAAAAAAAGTATTGGCACACTTTAAAATCGCATAACTTTTTTAGAATTGGTCCAAACGACATGAGTTTTTTTAGAAGGTAGAAGGATTAGTTTGCTAAGTGACGTATTTCGTAGTTTTGAAAAAAAATTCAATTTGTCGGAATAGCAAAAAAAATAGTAAAGGCCGTTTACAAACGTTTAATGATCGCACAATAAGGTCGAAAATCGCTTGATTTCGGGAATTTCGCGATTTTCGACCTTATTGTGCGATCATTAAACGTTTGTAACTCAGAGCACCGTCAACCGATTTTGATGAAATATTCAGCATGTATACAGCTTACTTAAATCTACAAACGGGTTTTTTGAATTTTCGTTACAGGCTCAGAAAAAAAGTTGAAAAAACGGCCTTTACTATTTTTTTTACTATTACGACAAATTGAATTTTTTTTCAACACTACGAAGTACGTCACTTAGCAAACTAATCCTTCTACCTTCTAAAAAAAAACTCATGTCATTTGGACCAATTCTAAAAAAGTTATGCGATTTTAAAAAGTGTGCCAATACTTTTTTTACTCACTGTATATACCTAAATGTATTTAATTTGCATTCCTAAATACATATACTAGTATTAAAAAATAATATTATAACATTAAAAACGAGACATCTATTTCATTCCATCCCTTAAACTTACAAAATCTCAAACCTCTTTGTTTGAGTATGATAATTTGGCTACCCACTGTAAATCTCATCAAAATCAGCGTACAACAGTTGGATGATTTCCCTTGCTAGTAATACACTTTCAACCCCTAAGAGTAATTAGTATGTTTCTTAACTGGAGTAATTACTATGTTCCTTAACTGCTCACTAGGGTGGTCCTTATTTTTCAACTTTAAAATATATATTGTCTGACCCTCTTAAAATCTTCTATTTGACAAAAAAAAAGTATCTCCGTATTTTTTATTTGTATATTTTGATATATAAAGGTCGCTCAAGGACTTTACATTTCGCATATAGGGGAGACCGGGGCAAAATCGGGACGTTAAGGAAAAAATCTCATAACTTTGACATTATTAAGTAAAAAATAAATTGCAATTGGGATTCATTAGAATAAACTCTTTTTTAAATAATAGTACATATCCAATTTGTTTAATAGAAGGAAAAATACAAAAAAATAATGATTTAAAATATGATCCGTTTTTACGATTTTACGATTTTACACCGTGGCCTAGGTAAAATCGGGTACCATACTAGATACTGGCCCTAGCACTTATAACAACGAAACTCATCCAATTCTCCAGTTCCCCAACCAGTTAGAACAAGCTGTGAAGGAAAACAAATTTTTTTTTTAATTTATACCAAAATAGTAATATTTCATTGCCGTTGAGCGACCTTTAATCCTTAATATATTTTAATAAAATTTTAGACGAAATTCTTTTTAACTATTTGGAAGCTTCTGAAAGGGTCAGAAGAAATTTTTGAAAAATTTAATTTTTTTCCATACATATAAGGACCACCCTACTACTCACAGTATATAATATCCCAATTACACCATAACCTTACTATGCCCCACATCAGCATCCATTCTCCTTCTAACCCCGCTGCATAGAATTCAGCTGCAAAAAATGTACCCACTCCTCACAAAGCACCTAGCAAGCCATACCATTCTCCAAAGCCATCCAAGTCAAGAATATTAATCAAATCCACATCCACCTAACAAATTGCATCATACCCACCAACTTCAATCCGAACCGGAGACACACAAACCCCCACCGACCCCAGAAACCAAGCAACCAAACCAACTCATGAACTCTCTCAAGTCCACAGGGTCCACGTCGAGAGCCATCCCTGGAAGCACCCCTCCCCGCGAGCAGAAAATCGCCGATTCCACTTTCGAAGGCAAAAGGCTCCCCTGCCCCTGGAGCGTTGCACAACGCTTGCATTACATAACCCCCTGGGCCCCGCTATAACTTCATACTCCGGATGCGGCGTGGTCCAGCGCGCAGCACCTGCGATCGGGCGCATCGATCGCGATATTCCTCCGCGGTGGTCCCCGCGGTCGGCGGATACGCGGGAGAGTTCCCCGGCACCGCTCGCATCCGATAACGCGACGCGCTCGCATGCACGTGTTCCCCGAGTTTCTCGAATATATCCAGGCGACATAAAGCATTCCCCGCCGATATAAATCGGCCGCGCAACGAGATCGATCCTCGTTACCGCATCGCCGCGCAGACAGTGGACTCTGGCTGAGGCTGGCAGAGGTGTACAGAGCGGACGGGGGCGGGGGGCAGAGCACCGGTGCCTTTTGTTTTTGCCCGTACATCAGATACTAGGCGTCGGTTATCACCGTGTGGTATCAGGCCCACGGCGAGGATGTAAGTATACGCGGCGCGTTCCCCGGCGCACAGTGTGTGTCTCAGATAAGATATCTCCGGGTCCAGGGTACCGATGCCTCTGTCCACCGCGCGCGGCTCCCCGGCCCCCTTGTCCCTCCACGAGGGGCAATAAATAACTCGGGCCGATCGGTTTTTGCCGATCGAGCCGTTCCACCCTGTGGCGCGCGCGCCCCGGCTCATGCCCCGTTTCGACGTTCCCGGCTCGTAAAAACCAGGCAGCTTGCGAGCTCGCGGCTTGCAACGTCGCGGTGCCGCGGGTGGGGCGGTAACGGGAGCTTGATGCGAAGCCTTATTACAGCTCGTCCTGCCCTTTTTTGCGGGCTTTCGACCGAGCGCGTTTGTTTGTCACGCGCCGTCCGCGGCCGCAGCCTCCTGCGTTTTCGACAGCCGGGGTAATTCCAGGCTGGCGCATGGGTGGGTTGGTGCGCCGCAACGAGGCAGCACTCGATTCCGCGCCAGAGTGAATCGAGGATCACCTGGGACAACGAAGATTACGATTGCCAGGGGACGGTTTAGCAAGTTGAAGCATGTCTCGGGGCGCGAGATCGGAATCGGTGACTGGCGACCCTATATAATCTGCGCTCGAAAATTACGACGATGTCCAGCGGATAAAGCCGGGCAGATGATAATGCTCGGGCGACGATGCAAACGAACTGAAACGGATGTCTGCGAGCGTCTCGTTCGTTTTCGGCCGCAAGCCGGGGCCCCGCTAACGAATGATAGCATCGCGGCTGATTATGAGTTTCGGCCGTGGCGCGGCTTCAAGAGTAATGCGCCGTCGCGGCTGATCGGAGGGGGCCCAGTTATAGGGATTTCGAGTTTAATGACTTCGCGGGATGGTTTCAAACTTCGCCGTGACCTGCGAGTCGATGCGCTCGATGGATGTTTAACGCGTCGATGTGATCACTCAATTTGCTGCAGTGTCATTCTGCTTGGAACTTGGTCTGTCGTGGTCTGGACCTGAATATTGGAATGCCTGAGTGGTTGATTTTCATAGTACAGGCGTAGGTATATAAAGAGGCTAGTTGCAGATATTAGCATGTATTAGCTCTCTCTATGCATCGGATATTATCTACACTGTGTGTATTCTACACTCTGACTTCTTAAGGATGTGTCAGACGTTCAATATTAGACAAAAGTAGGTACTTATATGAATTTTGAAATACTTGAATATCTAGGTCTTGTGTATAGTAAATCTGGATGTAAGGAACTCGAACGACAGTTGGAGTCTTAATTTTATTCCTAGAGAGGTATTTTTCACTTTACAAATGCTTTTTCTAGGAGTATTTGCTAAACTTTTGGCAGTGAAAATGCCCTGAATTCACCATTTTCTCAAGTTATAATTTATTTCTTTGAAACTGTGTAGTTATCCATATACTACATTTACAAAAAAAATTGAAAACTATGGTACCATTTCTTCAACATTTTTTCAGCTGTTTTTTTCAGTGGAGATTAAAGTCGTTATAACTCAGCAATCGTTTAGTGAATTCGTTTAAAATTTTTGGAGCATATCAGGAAGATTAAAAAGAACAATCTCACAAATTTTCATCAATTTGGTACTACATATTTCGAAGATAGGCCCGAGACATCCTTAACCTTTAGAGGGCCGGGATTTTTTCATTGAAATTGTAAATTTTATTTACTTCACATTTATGCATATATACCACCAAAATGGCCAGCAAAGTATCCAAATTCTTAGGTGGCCACTATAGTGGCCAGCCCGGCCCTCTAAGGCCAGATTCACACTATCGGTCCGGTCACGGTCCGGTCTCGATCAAATTCACAACCGTGAGCGTCCACACTATTAAGCCGGGCGAATGTGGACGCTCAGGGATGTGAATTTGATCGAGACCGGACCGTGACCGGACCGATAGTGTGAATCTGGCCTAAAGGTTAAGGAGTCATTCTATGTACTTTGATCGTCCGAAAAATCAAGCTATTTTTAAAGATTTTTTCTCAGTAAATACAATGTATAATTAAATATACCAAAATCTTATATTATACCAACAAAATAAACAGAATTTTAGTGCTCGTGCCAATACTATTTGCAATGATTAAATACAGAAAAATATATATCTATAGCTTAAGACATCCTTAATACAATGCAAAAAATCCCATTCAAGTATCAGTGGCAGTTATCCTTTAAATAATTCCTAAAGATTACCTACTTTGATGGACTCTAGAACCTCCCCTGGAAATCCTCGAAACCCTCTAACACCCAGCAACTCCTCCACTAGGTCCACCTCGACATCATTCCACCCCTACACCCCACCCTCACGTTTTCATCTTCCAACACATGTTCCCGAAATTGTCAGTCAAATCAAGGCATCATAATTCCTATCTGAGCGATCCAAGTCCGTATCGCGGTGCCACCTGAATAGCATCGCAGTCGCGGGTACGCACGGCCTCTCCGCAATCGTTCCAAGCTCTCGAGCGTTAATCTCACGTTGAATCCGCGGCGAAGTAGCCGGCGTATCGACGTGTTGCGTAAGCTGGCGATAGCACGGTGCAACCGATCGCGAAACAGCCGTGCGTGCAGCGTGCTGGACGAAAGAAAGCCAGGCGATCCCACGGAGCCACGCGATACTTCATGCCCGGCGCACGTGACCCCGCAACCTTAAAACCGAGCACTATTTTCCGCCGCGGACAGATCCTCTCTCCCCGTTTCGTGCTCGCCGTCGTGTTACAGGACGCGGCACGACATGCGACCGGAGATTAATATTATCTCGCGCGTACGCCGAGGAGGACCGCTGCGGAGCTGCTACACACGTAGATCGGCCTGCTGAAGGCATCTTCCCTCTATGTCTTCCGTAGCTTCCGTTCTGTTCTGCGAAATTGGAGGCTGTCAGGGTCGTGGAACTGCTCGATGGACCTGGCAGCGGGGTCCCATCGCGACTGGCAGCGGAATTTAACTTCGTCGCAAGCAGACGTGGGTTGGTTCAGACCTGGTACAGATCCCATTTCGATTCGTATACTAGCAGCACGATGGGTTGAAGTGTGTATATTTGGAAGCTTGAAAGTTAGGTCCTTTGGACGAAATGGTTACACTAGTTTCTACCTGAAATTCTCATCTTTCGATTGCTAAGGGTATCAGATATATTGGCCGGTGAGTTTCGTAATGGGCATTTTCCCACCACACAGTTTGCCTGCCGCGGTGCTCCTTTTCTCAACGTTTTCTGACTCGCTCTCGTTCCATCTCGCTCTCGCCTTCGCGGAACAAGAGTGAGCCAGAAGTGGTGGGGATAGTGCCAAGCTTCTAGCGTGTAGGCCACACCGAGCTCTCAGCGTAGAAATACGCGCATCAGAATAGGTGTGCGTTAGCTCCGAAGAAATTCAGGAGCTTTATTGGTCAGAATATTGATTCTTTCTCGATAGCTTCATCTCGTGTTGGTCTGGGTTAGGTCTGGGTTAGGTCTGGGTTAGGTCTGGGTTAGGTCTGGGTTAGGTTATTGGAGAAGGAGGACCATCACCGCCACAGCGGAGGCCGGCCCGAAGTAGTAAACCCTAGTTCCGGGTCCGGCCAAGGTGGGTCAAAGGAGCTGACTCCTAGAGGAGGTTTTTTAGTGGGTATTTTTGCACACTGAGTCCCACATAACCCTGGAATTTAGCCGGGGTATGCGTAATAGCATTTTTCCTCCTCTATAAAAAAAAAGGTCTGGGTTAGGTTAGGCCTGGGTTGGAGGCCGGCCCGAAGTAGTAAATCCTAGTTCCGGGTCCAGCCAAGGTGGGTCAAAGGAGCTGACACCTAGAGGAGGTTTTTTAGTGGGTATTTTTGCACACCGAGTCCCACATAACCCCGGCATTCAGCCGCGGTATGCGTAATAGCATTTTTCCTCCTCTATAAATAAAAAAGGTTAGGCCTGGGTTAGGATTATACACGCATCAAAATAGGTGTGCATTAGCTCCGAAAAAATTCAGGAGCTTTATTGGTCAGAATATTGATTCTTTCTCGATAGCTTCATCTCGTGTTGGTCTGGGTTAGGCCTGGGTTAGGTTTATATACGCATCAGAATAGGTGTGCATTAGCTCCGAAAAAATTCAGGAGCTTCATTGGTCAGAACATTGATTCTTTCTCGATAGCTTCATCTCGTATTGGTCTACGCATAGCTTCGTAACGCACCAACTATTACGCTAAGAATAAATAACAGCCAAACGGCTAGGTGCCGGCGGAGCCGAGCAGCGTTCCCGTTACACCACCATACCCTGCGAGGGCCAAGCAACTCCAACTGACAAATCCACGATCGTCACCCACCAATATATCTGATACCGACCTTAATCAAATCCCAAATTATTCTCTCAGCATCAGGGTTCCAAATCTCACGTAATGTACCCCGTACATGTCTCTCCGTTCACTTGGACAAATTCGAAAACGGAGGATTCGTCTTATTGTACCCAGGAATGGAATATTCAGAATTTGCTTGCGAGTATTTGACTCCAAGCTTCCTCGAGCGTCATGTTAGCGAGTACCCTTCGCTTTCAGATATAGTATTCGCTGAATACTATTCCAACGAGCGGTGTACCGACCACCGAGCCTCCTCGAACCCCATTAACATACTCTGCTCGCGTATGCATATCGCTACCATGCTTTGTACACGGGTACACGGGTGTCGCACGAAAGCACGACCTCCTCGCGACGTGCACGCGAAACAATAACGTGTACAAAGAGGGACACGGGCACAAAGCTGCCTCCGGGCCGATAAAACGCGCCGTTTGTATTTCCCGCGCTGCTCTTTTGTGCGTGACGTGCACGCGGCGCGGTTCGAATGCGTTTTTCTCGGAACGCTTCGCACGTTTTCTTCACGGGTCGTGGGAGCCTGAGCGCGATTTTCGACCGCGCTTCTCGGACTTGCTCTCGGATGTGTTTTGTTTCGGGACACGAACGGAACCGATGGCGTTTCCTCGTGGACATTGTGTGACACGGTTCAACAGCGCGCCTTGCGAGAGGATGACGTTCTTAGTTTCCCATTCATGTTTTTGGAATTTTAATGCATGAATCATAATGGGTTGAAATGGGAATACTTCAAAGGATTATTAATTTGATTTTCAATGCTTGAGTAATCGCTACAAGAATTTAGAATTTTTTAAAAAGAAAAGTGTAACACGTAGGGTAAAAAATATTTTTGGTATTGACTTATTCGTGTATTAAGATGATGAGAAAAAATTTACTGTGTTTTTGTCCGATGTAATTTTGAATAAATTCATGGAACTCTGGCGGTGACGAAAAGACGATGTAGACGATATTTCAAGGTAAGCTCATCTGAAATTAAAAATCGAAATGAAAATTCGATGATTAGTACATGTTTTAATAAAAGTACCAGAACCCGGAATGTTAAAACATGTAGCAATCATTCATTATTTTGCAGTAACGATTGGTCATACGATAACCACACTCATATATTATAAAAAACTCGAATTATTGATTATTGATATAAGATGAGCCTATCACGAAGTATCACGTACACCGTGTTTTTATCGTCGTCAGACTTGTAGCTATTTAATCAAGATTGCATCAGAGAGAAAACAATAAAAAATATTTATCATCTTAAAATATATATAAATCAATACCAAAAAGACTTTTTCCCTACGTGTTACACTTTTCATTGAAAGAAATCCTACGTTTTTGAAGGAAATACACGAGAATGTACCCTCAAAGAAACGTGTAGGGAGTTACGGTTGTGCAGTGCTTCCTGTTCATTTGAGGCAGAAATTGAGGCTTATAGAATGCAAGAATACTGTAGATAGGGGAGACCGGGGCTAGATGATCCGTTATTCTGTTTTCAATTTTTTTCATTTTTTATTTGAATTAATTACTTAATAGCAAATATGCCAAAATATACTTTGGTCCTTCCTCTTTAATATATAATAAGCGAAAACTTGAGAAATTACGTACAAAATGAATGAAAAAATGTTATTTGGACGGTCAATTTGGATGTATCAAAACTATTTACTTTTTCTCTATATAAACGAAAACTATATAATTACGTACGCTGGATCTTAGTAAAGAATTGAACAACAAACTTCACATATCTCTCTCAAATGGTGCTACATATGCACAGTGTTGAGATAATTCATCTGTATCAAGCTGCCCCTGTATCAACTAGCCCCGGTCTCCCTTACTTATTTAGAATTATCCTTCTAGACTGGGGTAGTCCAGAGGATTCTGGCAATACCCATTTTCTCCGAATCTCTTCTCCCTGGTGAGCCCCAAGAAACAAAACTCTCCACCTCCAATACTTAACACCACCACTCTACTTCCTATTTCTTCCTAAACCACCAAACATCACTGACCCTAGTAAACGAGTAAAAACCTCCACAAAACAATCTACCACTCGAATACACATACCTAAATTCATTGGTGAGCCTAGATATCCCAAGAAACACATATCTAACAACAATGTCAACGCGCATGAAAGACAACCGCCAGGATGAACTGCCTCATACACCCATACGATGCAGAAACAGTGGTGCAGCCAGGACTCATGGTGCCCTGGCAAGTTCTTTGGCCCGAAAAGTCGACCGAAAGCGCGAGTACTGCACGGTGGACTAAGCTGCATGAACAATGACGAGAGAAAGGCAAGAAGAGGAGGAAGCTGCGGAGGAGCGACAGCGCAACGGCAGCTGGCGTGTTTAACGCGTCCGACGATGCGCGAAACGCGTCTTACAAGTACGTAAAGGGCCTCATTACGGGCCCAGAAGGACGGTAGTGCTCCTGTCGTGGGCATTGTATCGTTCCATCGGCGATTTCTTTGCCTCCTCCTTTCGGTACATCCCCCTCGTCTTCTTCGTTTGTTGGCAGGACTCGGGATCACGTATTCGAATCATCGATTATCAGCGTTACCTTGCACACGGCAGTCTCGCTTCCGCCCCGTCAATTCGTGCGGATGATGTAACACGTGGGGTTGCAGGCTGAATTCATTTCGCGTTTCAAATACACAATGCAAATGGGATGCCTTTTCTATGAACAGGGGTTGAAAGCTTCATGCACTTGACGTGGGTACGAGGAAGGTTCTAAGGATGAGTCAGTCCTAATGAAGGGTAGTTTCTCTAAATTGCTTGCGTTATTTCATAAATTAGAATTATTTTAATTAGAATACTTTTAGGTGGGAAGAGGTAGGCGAGGGCGGAACGAGATTATTTGAAGGGGAAAAACAGAGAATGTCACAAAACAACTTTATCGAGAAAATTAAGTATTTTTCTATACTGCAGAGTGGACATTACCTATTTTCAACCAGTGCACCTAAACTTTCACGTTTTCATACGGGGGCATTTGCACTTTATAATACTTTGAGAATCGACAGTTCTGTAGTCCCAGTTGCCACCAAAAAAAAATGTTATAAATCGCAAATTCCCCTTACTCTTCATTTAATATTAATTAGTGGAAATTGAATTCACTTGTATGAACGTGTTTTCCAAGAATTCTTGATAGCGCAAAATACTTAAGAAGAGCTCTTAAACAAATTCGAAGCTTCAAATTTGTCAGAGAATTAAATATATAATTCTATATGAACCGTAGCCTACCATGTTAACGGTCAGTTGCTATTAGCCTTGCGATTCAGCGGCAGATTAACGACGAAGTTATCAAGTACCTCAATAATTAAATATCAAACTTTACGCTAATAACCACAGTCCATCGATAAAGAAAGTGGAACGCCTCGATTTAAGAGACACTGTTGGCACGACTCTGGACGCATCGGCGTCTCGTAAGTGGAATAAGTTCGTGAAATACGGACCAAATCGTGTGCGAGCCACGAAATTCTTTCAATATCGGGGTAATTGAGGATGCTGGCGATTCTCGTACCATCAAACGCTTGATTATAGAATGCGATTCCAATCAAAGCGCAATATTATCCAAGTGCAGAATTCGAATGCAATGCAGAGGCTATATAAACAATCATAAAATTTCGAAATGCCATTCGTTCGGTCTTTAAAATCGAGTAGGTACATTTTCTTCTTCCCACCGCGTTCCATCGATTCCTTCCCTTTTTCAAGACCAAGAATATACCGGCTATGTATTCGTATATCTTCCTCGCGAGTGGTTCTTAATTACATCACCAGCAATTCACGATCCCCCATTTACCTTCGAGACTCGCTCGTGAAACGTCGCGGCGCTTTCGCCGCGCAATTAATAAACCATCGCGTATTCCGATCGATAATAACTGATTAATTAATTACCAGGATGAAATTCGGTGAAATTATCGTTACTCGTGAATCGTGATTCGTAAAGCGATTGGTAGTTAAGAATGCTGATTAATAGTTTCCTTGTACATCAGATGTAGATTGCATCTTTGAGAAACATTTTATAAAGCATATCTGCAAGTGTCTTCCTAATGAGATCGTAACGAGCAGAATTAATTTCATCTCGCAACCAGTGGCGGATTTAAGGGAAATGGCCCAGGTGGCAAACGCTCTGAGGGGCCCATTTCTCGGGAAAATGAAGGGGTAGTTTACTGAAAACGAGCAAAATGTAGTAGTAGAGGAAGTGCTGTGTATTTGGAATACCAGTTTGGTTACGACGAATAAAAAATTATGACAGAGAATGGGGAGAAATAGAACTGCATAATATCATATGGAAACTAATAAAATTTTGTATTTCAAACTCTCAGTAATAATAAAAAACAAAACGTACCTGAAACTGTGGTTTAAATTGAACATGACAGGAAGTATCGATTTCGTTAAGGTGCAGATAATTTGGAATCCCGGTATACCAATTTATCTTCACTTTATAAACTTAAAAAAAACTTGTAGAGAATGAAATTATTTTCTTTTATGATCTAATCAGCCTGAAAAATCACAATATAGGAACCACCATAGGTAAATATAAATGGACAGCGCTGGCCCAAACCGACGCAGCGGTAAGCTTTGGAATATTCCAAATTACCTTCACATTTCAAAGCACTGCTAAGCTTTGGAATATTCCTAATTACCTTCACATTTCAAAGCGCCGCTAAGCTTTGGAATATTCCAAATTACCTTCACATTTCAAAGCGCCGCTAAGCTTTGGAATATTCCAAATTACCTTCACATTTCAAAGCACTGCTAAGCTTTGGAATATTCCAAATTACCTTCACATTTCAAAGCACTGCTAAGCTTTGGAATATTCCAAATTACCTTCACATTTCAAAGCGCCGCTAAGCTTTGAAATATTCCAAATTACCTTCACATTTCAAAGCACTGCTAAGCTTTGGAATATTCCAAATTACCTTCACATTTCAAAGCACTGCTAAGCTTTGGAATATTCCAAATTACCTTCACCTTCGGTATTCCGAATTAGCAACATGGCATTGAAACCGAAAATATCATGCCACACTGTGTATTCTCGAAATTATCGCAAAACTGACACGGAGCCATAGATGGAGCATGCAAATGAGTAGATTAAGTGTATAACTCTAAAGTTTTAACATATTTTAACTATGATTTAATACTTGCTGGAAAAGTTTTACAGATTGACGTGTTCTTATTCTGCAGATTAAGTCGCAAATGTCAAAATGGCGGGTCATCCACAAATGTCACTAATTAATAGGTCATTAGCCCCTACTGTCTACGGTGTTACAAATTAGATAGTGTTAGCAGTTTATTAGATACTTCGGTATTCCAAATTAGATAGTGTTAGTAGTTTATTAGATACTTCGGTATTCCAAATTAGTTAGTGTTAGTAGTTAGTTAGATACTTCGGTATTCCAAATTAGTTAGTGTTAGTAGTTTATTAGATACTTCGGTATTCCAAATTAGTTAGTCTTAGTAGTTTATTAGATACTTCGGTATTCCAAATTACCAACAGTATTCCAAACATGCTTTTAAGATGGCCCCCTGGGTGGGCCTTCTAGACAGGGGCCCAAGCAGCAATTGCTCACCGGTCGCCCGTTAAATCCGCCACCGTAACTTCATTCCTGGAAATCAAAATCTCAAGTCCTGCCTTGGTCACATCTAAATTCCCAACTTCAAACACGAATGACCAACATTCCCCGCTTGAAGATGAAGCAATTCTTGCGTCCCTTCGCATAAGAAGGGAGAGGAAGTATCTGCCATCCGAGAGAAAAATTGCATGGTGAAAAAAATGTTCGTAAGGGAACATTGTCCGCTAAGAAACGGGAGGGTTCCACTTGACTACTCTCCCAGGGGAATCCTTTGTGGAAGCGAAGAGTCCGTCGCTGGTCGTCTACACGGTCCCTGACTTTTTTGCTCCATCTTAATTCCCATCCTTCGGCGTTGCCACGAAAGAGAGCTGCGGATAATTTTAGCGAGTCACCGCGTGATGATACTCGTCCCTGTTTCTCACGTACTGCCTCCGATGATAGCACCACGTGGTGGTCATTAAAGTTTCGCGAAACACGCGGAATGTGAGGACAGGCTTCTCCGAGCAGCGACGCGCATCCAGGGCCTTTGTGGCACTGCTTATTTCAAGTACCGAGTCACGGTCAATCTCGTATAACTTGAATGGGTAATCACATTGTATTGGAGTGTCTATGGCGGGACGATATTTTTAGGAAGTCACGAGGTTACACGTTCCTTCTGAATGGAAGAGAAACTTACAAGGGAAGATCACCAAACTGGAAACTCAGAAAATTATGAAACCTTGGGGATACGTAGAGGATACATAGATATGTATTTCGCAATATTTTCTGCTGCCCAAACTTTACTCTAAGGGGTGAAAATGGCCCCTAAAAATTTTGCCATTTTCTGATTTTGTGTTATAAAGCGCGTAGGAGAGGGAAAAAAGGTTGAAGAGTCCTTGTAAGCACTGTAAGTGCAAAAAATCATAGATTTTAAATCATACCGATACAATTTTTTTAAAATTTTGGCGCTTACAGTGTTTTCTTCAAAAACTCTCCAGTCTTCGGAGGCAAGTTACTTTTCTTCAATTAGGACTATTACTTGATAACTCACAGTTCTGACAAGTCGCGAGTTACAACACAAAATCGGAAAATGGTAAATTTTACAGAAGTCATTTTCACCCCTTAGAGTAAAATTTAGGCAGCCAAAAAAATCTGAAAAACATACGTATGTATTCTCTACATATCCCCAAAGTTTCATCATTTGTTTAATTACAGTTAGGGGATCTTCCCTTCTTAAATATCTTCCTAATAATTATCCCCTCGTTGGGAATGAATTCCCGAGAAGCATTCCCTTCCCTGATGAATTCCTAGTAGTCGCGCACAGTTTGAAAACGATCTTAAAACACTTTTCGCAAAAAGTTCCCATCTTCCTGCACCAGGTGTCACTCGCCACCCACGATGCTTCTCAGAGCTGGCCACGGAATAACTCCCGCAAGACACCCTTTACGTAATAGCGCCGGATCCAGGATACGCAAGAAATGCATCTGAAAGTCGAGAAACGCCGTGGTGGCCGGTGTAACCACTATTATTTACGATATCACGAGACGCACTGTAATGAAAGAGTTATTTGGTCTCTGACAGCCTCATCCGAAGGACCATTACGGCAAAAATGGCGTCCGGTCGATGGCGCGAGGAACGCGCATCGCCTGTCCCTGAGAAGGGTAAATTGCCGCCGTGGGCGAGGGTCTCTCATAAAGCACTGTGCAAATTAAGTAGCCGGGAAAAGAGAGGGGCCAGAGGGTGGAGTATATTGTCGTTAGCGACCGAAGGGAAGTGCAGGCCGCGAAGAAACGTAGGGGGAGGCTCGTAATTTTTATGGAAATTATTATCGTCGGTAGGAGGCAGGCTAGAATATCGTAAATTACGTCGAGCCGCGAGTCTCGCCTCGTCTAATTATTATTTGGCAATTAAATTTAACTCTTTATTGCATGCGCACGCCTCTGGGACTTCGTAGCTGTCGTTCAGACCTACGGTATTCGTAAAAGGCGAGGGGGGAATATCGTTAAGCACGCTCGCCGTGAATGTCGTGTTCCTTTGCGGGGGTATCCGTGATCAACGCCGCGGTGCTGCTTTACTGCGCGGCTTTTAATGGTGTCCCCTAAAAAAAATCGAGTAAATCACGCGCAGTGCCTGCTATTCGGGTTGACGAGGCTGATGGAAGGACACGCAAACTGTTCTGCTAAACTGCCCTCGCATTAGAATTTCTTCAGAAACATTGCACTACCCAAACAGCACACTACGTTGCAGGAGTATTGCAGGAACGTTGCTGCAATATTGCGTTATTGCGGGTTGTATTGCAATGCTGCAGGAACAATGCTGCAATATTGCCGTGCAATATTCGAGTGGCAACGTTCTTGCAATATTGCAGGAATATTGCGCACACGTTGCCACGGTAATGTTGCAGTGGCAACGATTCTACAATATTGCGCACACATTGACGTGTATTCTTACAGTGGAAACGCTCCAACAACATTCCGCAATATTGCGCACACGTTGCCACTGCAATGTATGCAGCACACTTCGTTGCAGAATCATTGCCGGAACGTTGCAGGACTACATACTTGTAATGTTGCCGCAACTTTGCGAAAATACACACCTACAATATTGCGAGGGCGGACATAGGATTGAACCTGCAGCGCCTCTGCAATGTTTTGGTGCAACATTGCAATCTTGCACCGTGTCATTGCAGAGACGTTGCTGCAATGTTATGGTGCTGTGTGGGTAATCGAAGAAGAGAGGCTTCTTAATTAATTGAGCAATAAAATGAAATTGAATCATCAGTGACACCCACAAGCGAGTTTCTTATACAACTCAAGGGGACCCACACTTTCAGCTGTTACTTATTAATAAATGTCTACAGTCTTCTGGCATTCTCTCTTCAAGTTGGTCCTCCTTCATACTGCTCACGATTTTTCTCCTTACGAAGCACCTTACGCAAAAATCTCCCCTGCAATCTTCATTATACCTAATCACCTCCTCCTGCAGCGCGTTTTCCAGCGTTGCGCTGCAATTACCCTTAGCAACGGGGGTTGCTCTTCGGCTCCTTCCCCGTCGCGGGATTTCATCCAGCTGCGATTCGTGGAAACGCAGCACGCCGCACCGGCGTCCCGTAATGTCCGAGTGAATAATCGCCGGGGCTTGTGTATAACTGTCCAGTTAGCGTCCGACGAAATAATGCCGGGGGAATGTTGTAAATTTTATAGCGTCCGCGTTTCGCGGCGGTGCCGGGACGTTATTAAGCGATCGCCCCGTGGCAGGCGTGGAGCGCTGTTTTTAGCGGAATAAAGCCGAGCGTTACACGCGAACGAACGCCCGGGCTTAATAGATGTTGCATATAATTATCCAATTAGCATCTGTGCTCTGCGCCGCGCAACGCCGACAAATTGTCGCTTAGCACGAAGGAGCGAGCGTGACGGCGGAGAGGACGGCGGCGGAGACGGGTCCGAGCGGCCGGCGTCGCGCCCGGTCGACGAGTCGTGTTTTCGCGTATCAGCTTCTTCAAGATGTCATAGCACGTGTCGCCGCCCGCCGATAAACTATCGCCTCCTCCTACGGCTCGGTTCGCGATACCTTTATTACGTTTAACCGAACACCGTCGCTGATAATCTGCCCCGTATCGGGTAGCCTGGCTGTTCCGCGAATTGGAACGCGAGTGATGTAATTGGAACGTTCGCCCGCTGGCTGCGACGATAATTCTGCGCGGGGGAGGGTCTGCGAAGGTGGATCGAAGGCGATGTCAAGTGGGGCAGGATTTTTGCAAGACTTCTCCGAGATCCTTCGTTGCGAAATAAATGTATCGATAAGGAATCTCGAGGGGAATTGCGAAATCGCTTGCGGTAGAAATGACGGATGGCGATGGAATTGATTCTGACGCACGTGCTGCCTTTGCTTCGTAAGATTGCTCGAGTTATTTCGAGTAGGTACATTGACACTTTAAAGCTTCACTTCAGTTATCACGAAATCGGTGTTTTTAGATCGTAGGGATAATTATTATTATTTATTCATGGGTAGAGATCCTTTAGTTTACTGTGAAGAATTCAGAAAGTTAACAAAGAAACAATGCGAAAGAAAAGAAAAGAGGAGAAAAGCCAGTACTTAAATAAAGAAATAATAAAACGAGAAAATAATAGAAATAAAGAACTAATCAAATTAAAATTAGAATTAACGGACGTGTACAGAGACGTTACTGCCAGCCAAAACCTGCGAATGATATTTAAAATTATGTCAAAGAGAGGAGACTGTTCTTTTACCATAGATTATTAAACTACCCTGTGAGTGGCGTTGTTACTAAACATTCGAAAAAATAGGACTTTGAAATAAAGCACTAATAGTTTGGAAAAATATTCTTTCATTCCAGTAGGAATATAAATTTTATTTTTTATTTTTTTTCAAATGTTTTTTATTCGACACTACGACATTTCACGCAAAATTTGGTTTTCATTTTCCTTGTCTTAGATGAACACAAAGCGCACGATGGTTTTTGCAAAATACCTGATTTTCATGAATTAAAAAAAGAAACTGTACAACATACAGTGAAAAAGCTTTTTGGGCTTTATTACTACATATTTGAAGAACAAACGAAAAATTATTCTTTGAATTTTATCAATGTTTGCATTGGATATACAGCATTCATTGTACCACTGTAGAAATTGAAGCTCTTGACAGGCGCCACTGTAAAAAGCTTAATTATGGACCGATTTCAAAAACTGTTACGGCATTCTATTCACAATTAGACTCGCTATCCCCTTATCCACAAAGAGTAATTTCGGATCACCCACTTTTCTTTTATCGACAAATTTATGCGTGGAAAAACTGCTTTTTTCAACATTGTGTTTGAACATGTGCTAAAAATCGGCGGATTTTTTGTTTGCAATGAAAACTTATAAGGCGATAAACATTCACATATATTTTAAGACTATTTTTAGTTTTTTGATTTCAGACGATCCAGTCACGAGTTCCGATGGCGCCCGTCAAGAGCTCTAATTTCTACAGCGGTGCAATGAATGTTGTATATATCTAACGCAAAAATTGATAAAACTCAAACAATATTTGTTTGCTCTGCAAATGTGTAGTAATAAAGTCCAAAAAGCTTTTTCACTATATGTTCTTCAATTTCTTTTTTTTTAATTCGTGAAAATCTCGTGTTTATCAAACATTTTGACCGGAGTGTCCCCTCAAACAGAACAGTTCACAGAAACTTCTGAAGAAATATATCACTTTTGAAAACTCCTCGATGCAGGGTCCGCGAGAATCCAAGCGCGTGTCAAACTGCGCGCCCAGAGAGCGACGTGTGGAAGCCTGGAAGAGCCAGGCTGGAGGATTCTCGTTTACACTGCACCGGCTCGTTTAGCTCTCTTTTCTACCGTTGCCACTAACCGGCGTGCATATTTAGTTTACCCCCGCGGGTAATAATGACACTGGCAAACGGAGGAACGGCGTGCATGCGCACATAGAGCGCAGCGATGCGCCGGCTGAAAAGTGCTGCGCGCGCGTGACCAGACTAAGCAAATTTACTTTGACCGCTTTCGGGCCCGAAGGATTCAACGAGTGTCCAATGTAAATTAACGAGAGTCCAGCCTCCAGGGAACACGCTCGCCTCCGGTCCCTGCGTCTCCGGGGAAATCGTGGCGCTACGAAAGAACGAGATGAATTATCGCCTTTTAAAATCAATTAGTGGCAGGCGTCCTGTCAATTGCTCCGGGCACGTCTCCGACGGTGAGGGATCGCTTAACGCGGTTTCTAAGAAACCGTACCTGCCCGTCCGCTTCCCAATACACAGGATGCTCCTAAAACGTTTGATTTTTACGTATGCTCGCTGTGCCTGCGATCGTGCTGACGAAAGGGTGCGATACGAAAGGTGGGCTCACAAACGCGAGGTCGTGCACGCGTTAGTGGAAAGATTCCAGTGCCAGAGTAAACCGCCAAGCACGCAAACACTATTCGACAATACTCGGATACGATAACAGAGTGTCAATAGACAGATACCGAATGGCCATAAGGACGATGGTATCAGTTCGTAATTATAGTAATGCGGGCTGGAATCTTTGGATCCGTCTGGTAATTAGGGAGGGTATATAGCGAAGTTTGCCTCCTGGTTCACTTTGAATATTTCAAATTTGGAAATTCAAAAAATTATGAAACTTTGGGGATACACTAGCGGACAAAAAGTTACCACTTTTTCGATTTGTTCTATTTTTGTTATTTTTTAGCATACATTTGGGACTGTGGTGTGTTTAATATGCATATTCTGATGTGGAATTTAAAGCTGTATAAAACCCAGTTAAAGTTGAATTTATTTAACTGACAAAAAAAGTGTTATATGACATTGAACGGGGTAACACATTTCTGGGGTCGACAAGGAAGTTACCACGTTCAATAAATTCTTAGGTCGTCCTAAAAGCAAAAGGTGTCCCCATGAAATATTAGATTTTTTTTAGTAATGTTCAAAAGTGGTAACTTTTTGATGGTTTTAAAAGTGTGTTGTCTTGTTTACTGTTATGTAGGGCTTTTGTTTGTTAGTTAAATAAATTCAACTGTAACTGGATTTTATACAGTTTTTAATTCTCCTTCAGAATATGTATATTGGGCACATACTGCAGTTTTGAGTTAATATTGAAAAGTAATAGAAATAGGGTGGTTCGAAAAAGTGGTAACTTTTTTGTCCGCCACTGTATATAGTGGACTAGCTTTGCTACTCGGCTTCGCCCGAAATATAGATTCTGATTTTATAAAAAAAATTTATTTATTTATTGTGAAAATAGTCACATTCATCTGGATTTGCTAGGCATAATGAGCTGGGGCACATTTCGTGACCCCAGAGCTTACCGTTCCAAAGATTTTAGGCGACAGACAAACACACAAACACTTTCTGCTTTATATATTAAGATATACGTATAGAGGTAGCTATTCACTCTAAGGGGGTTATAACTCGCGAACTGTAAGAGATAGAAAAAATATTTTCAAGCAAAAGTTCCTTCTTCATTAAAAGGACTGTCATTCGATAACTTACATTTTCGACAGTTCTCGACTAATAACACAAAATCGGAAAATAGTCGGATTTTCAGGAATGAATTTCACCCCTTAGAATAAATTTGGGCAGCAAAAAAATTGCACATACCCATATATTCATAATTTTTTTAATTTCCGGGTTGGGAATCTTCCCTTGTAATTATCTTCAAACGGCTATAACTGATTTATCAAGTATGGTTAGATTCAGGACACATTTATCATATACACGTGTATATCGTTATCGTGATTTAGGAATGCTTCCTTGCGTGTGAATCTACTGATGCACCTTCCACTTTTACGCCATAGCAATTTGCATTATCTGTTTCAGAGATGTAGAGCATGTGCTTGCATATTTCAATAAGTGGATGAGAGACGTAGTATCAGGGGAGCAAAACGGTGTGGTGGAAGTGTAATCGATCGATGATCTTAAGTTGCCAATACCTCCTGACTAAACTACAGCGGAGTATAGTAGAAAGGTTTAGCTAAACGCTTTAGGAGCACCCTGTATGTGCGTGTCTTATCAGAATTCTCGGCAGGCTCGCGTATTACGCGCGTTTACGACGAAGATCGAGAGCCAGGGGAAATAAAACGAGCTTCCTTATCGCCGTGCCGTGTTCGCGATGCCGGCTTTATTAGCGCGGCGATAACCTGCGGGCCTGTTGTCATTTAATGGCTTAACGAGTGTCTGGGTTCATAACGCCATGCTAGAGTATCAGTCATTCCGCGGCGCGCATGGGGAAATTCGAATGAAAAATTCCTTGTCACTGGTAGTTTAAGGTTATCATCGTTAGAAGGCATGGATAGTGGGACGCATAATCACAGAAAATCAACGGTCGTATGCTATTCCGTCTACCTTAAGATTGATAAGTTGCAATGCTAGTTACAGGAATTTTCGCAATTTTCTTGTGCTCGTTGCTTAAAAAATATTTATATCATGAATCAGTGACGCAGCCAGAGGGGAGGCTAAGGGGTCCTAGCACCCTCCAAAGAAGAAGAGAAAAGAAGAGTAATTTAATTTGAATTTCGATCGTATAAATTGTTCTAATTAGAAGAGATGATTTCGACGCACTGGTTCGGTCTATTAAATCTTAATAATTAAATGTTAAATCTTAATAGACCGAACCAGTGCGCCGAAATCATCTCTTCTAATTAGAAAAAAGGAGAGTAATGTAACCACGCCTGAAGTAACTAAAGAGCTTGGTAAAAATAAAAGTAAACTGGATTTTATTCTTCAAATAAATTTTTATAATCGCCTAATGAATTTTATTGAATTTGCGTTAGAAATATTTTTACACGTTCAACGCGACTCCCCAAAAAAACTAAATCCTGAGTGCGCCACTGTCACTGATAATATTTGAAAAAAAATGACGCGATGTTCCATGGCATGTCCCCAAATTTCTAACATAAATAGCAAAGCAAACTGTAGCAAAGTTCCGCTCCAACTATGATCGGGAATATTCCTTGACGTCTCTTTTAAATCTCGACGATAAGATTTCCATCCGAAGGAAAATTTCGAAGACCGCCAAGTGTTTCAAAGCGAGGGCTCGACAAAAGCCACTGGGATGGACAGGAAAACATTGACAGGCGATGAGGAACGTCTAGTATCGGGGGCAAATATAAAATTCCCACCGGGGGAGGCGATAATCGTGCCGCTCGAACAATAGGAATTAGTAACGTCAAACAGTGACGCGGTGAAAAGTTTCCACCGCGCCGAGCACCCCACTGCTCTAAAAGCTCCGGCGTTATCAGAAGTCATATTTCAAGTACGCTATCAAAACGATCCTCATCCCATCCTCATTGATGGATGGCGCACGCACAAACATGTAAACAGTCGGGCGAAGATAGAAGAAGCCGTGACGAGGAGCAATTCGTATCTGTTTAATACCGGGACAATGAGCAGATGTTTGATTGGTCGGCGTCCAGCGGTGTACGTTTCAGAAATAATCAGCGGCACGCTTGGCCACGTGCCCGTGAACGTGATCGCCTGATACAGGGGAAGATCACCGTTGCGGAATTCTATTCGTGGAAATTAATGACGCTGGTAGCGATGGCCTCAACACGTACCGCATCGCTTCAAACGTATCACACACGTCTCAAGCCTTTTCAGATATCGTCCCGAAATCAGGAGTTCTCCAAGTCTCTCGAGTGCCTCAGAACTTAGGAGTCATCCATGTGCCTAATACCTTTGATACTTCCACAGCACCCGATATCAACTATTATCGCAATCTCCATTCACTATTATTTACAGCGGTACGCGTTGCACACCATTTCTCAAAGAATAAAAAAACTGTGTTCAGTGTTTCATTTAATTTGCAGTAATTAGTCTTATGTAATTGTTAGTGCTATGTTCTTATCGCTGGCTTATTAACAGTTCCTACTGCTTATTCTTATCTCACTTTCTTTGTACGCATTATATTTTCCAGTTAAGGAGTAATAAAGTCGTAATGATAATAATAGTGGACATTCCACCGTTTCCAAGTTGGGAATTAGGTGGCCATTAAAATGACACAATAAATGCTGCTAAGGGTACAAGTCTTTCCAGGACACAATACCAGCCGAATCTACTGTGCCTGGATGGGAAGAGGTCGGTCGAGAAACTCTAGGGTCCGAATATCAGGTCTAAATAGTATAACTATATCCCTATTAGGGCTGTCCGAAGAGCTTGAAATTCGGACCAAGCCGAGACTCGGTTTTCGAGCCGAGCCGAGTACTCGCGAAGAAGCGAGCGGGTCGAAAGAACCGAGTAGCTCGAATAGAACCGAGAACTCGAATTTCTTCGAGTGGCTCGAAGAGAACCGCGCGGGCCGAAAGAACTGAGAACTCGAATTTCTTCGAGCTGGCCGAACGTACCGAGTGGGCCGAAAGAACTAGTTCCAGTTCTCGGTTCAGTTCGAGCCGCTCGAAAAAAATCGAGTTCTCGGTTCTGTTCGAGCGGCTCGAAAAAATTCGAGTTCTCGGTTTTCTTCGAGTTACTCAGTTCTTTCGAACCGCTCGCTTTCTTCGAGTACTCAGCTCGGTACTGAAGTCAGACTCGGCTCGCTTTTTCCGAGTACTCGAACAGCTCTAATCCCTATTGGCCGGCGCGACAACGTCGACGAATACGAAGTAAGCAAACGGGACACGGGCGGCGGGAGCCAATGCGAGCGAAGAACCCCTCTTGCCCCTGTGACATTTCAACCGACTTCTTTCCATCCGGGCACAGTAGGTACATATTATTGAATTGCGCGTAAACTTTCACTCGGGGGATTCGAGAAACCGCCACTACGCGCGGGTGGCCACAGGCCGCGTCTCGATCTCGCCGTTCCCCCCGAGCCCCTCGTCCTCTTCGATGGACGGGCCGCGCGCGATAAGCGCTCTCCGCGAAAGGAAATCGTGCCGGCCTCGGCGTACGCAGAAATCTGCCGACTGTCTCGTGATCCGCGTTCAAGTTCCACGGCCCCCGCGACCTATTGCGACAGACGCCACAGGGGAGAACGGCAATTAAATCGATAACGATTAACGGCGTCGAGCGACTCGGACAGAAGGCGTCCGCGTTGCCTTCCACGCGTTATCGATGTCGGCCGATTAGCCGCGAACCGGCACGTGACACCCTCCACGGACTTTGAACGCCTCGTTAAGATTGTTTACGAGGAAACATCGTTAATTCCATCGATCGCGCCGGCTCCTAGCGCGCTCGCCGTGATTTATCGCTGAATGATAACGGCGATGATCGGCGAACGAATCGGAAAATCGTTTAGCGAGCGCGGAGACGCTGGAGAGGTGCCCTGCACGTTCCTGTCTGCGTGAACATCGAACGGCAGAGATTATCGTGCCGCGAACCGTTGCACTCAATGAACGAGGAGAGTTCGTAGGTTTCTGTGCACGGCTGTTTGAATGGGTGATTGTGCGGAGTAGATGTACTGGGCCTGTTTGCTAGTTGGACCCTCGCGGCTTTGTTCTGAAGGGCTACTTTTGTTGGGCTACTCGATTTTATGATTCGCGGTTGATGTATTCGTTTGTTGATGTTTGTTGGGAGGTTGGAGGTTCCAAGTGTGGTGATTGGAGAAAACTTGCAAGAGTCTTCATTAATAATGGGACTCTATGTATAGAGTTTAGATTGTAGGATATGTAGATATTTTGGTTTAAGGGTAACGCCACTGCAACGGCACAAAAGCGTAGTGTATTTTTGGCAATTGTTTGTGGGTGAACAAAGAATTAAATCGATAATCTGTTTAAACGGATTTATTATACACATCTTAAGCAGAGTTGGGCAAAATGTAATCTAATTACAAATTGCAAATTACGATTAAACTGTAATTGTGTAATTGATTGCACATTATTTTCTGTAATCGTTCATTTAGATAGTTGACAAAAGCAAATGGTCTACTACCTAAATTAACAATTACAGAAAATAATGTGTAATCAATTACACAATTACAGTTTAATCGTAATTTGTAATTTGTAATTAGATTACATTTTGCCCAATTCTGATCTTAAGTAGTGTGAAGCTATTTTTTTTCTTTTCTTTTTTTCAAATTGGCACTTTAAACGCTTTTTTGTCGGAACCACGTTTTTCCAATTGGGTAGCAGCACCATTTGAATAAATTTTATTCGATTCACTTGAAATGCTTTTCCACCGAAGAAGTGGTTTATTTAGCCCCGCCCTCGCATCGCCGCAAATTTCAGAGGCCTGACACTGATGCCGCGATAAGAGCGATTGCAGGCGAAATGTTTGCGAAATTCGTGGCCGGCAGGAGTAGTAGACATCTGGAAGTTGCCGGCGATAAAGAGAGTCAATGATCCTGATTCGTCGCCGCCGAACCAGACAGCCCGGACTCGTTATCGTTTCTGGAGCACCGTTATCGTCGCCCGACAGTTCTTCGATGGATGTCGGGCGCCTCGTTACCGTCGTCGTGCTCACCTGTCATTTGTTTCTTTCTACCGAGGAGGACGTAAATGAGCGTCGTCTAGACGCGCGTCCGTGCAAAAACTGGGATAATTGCCTGGAAAATAGGAGTGAATGCCGGCGTTGAAATCAGCTGAATCACATCGCCACCGGTCGATCTCGAGCCACATAGAAATTTCCATCGATTCCCCTCGTCGCGAAAAGGCCTGATCAATTATTAATCACGAGGCACGGCTGTACGCAGGTCAAGCAAGTCTTCGTTTCTTGTTACCCGATGGATATGACATACAACGAGATTTGAATAACGTAGCATTCCAGGAATGTCGAGAATATTGCTTGCTGGTTCCTTGAGAATCAGATTGTTCGAACACGTAGGGGACGGGCTTTTCATTTTCAACTAGCTAGAAAGGAGAGATGAAGAGATTAGAGGAACATAATGGAGGGATTATTATTATTGATTTTCTGAAGAGTTGCTTCAAACTGAAAGTAATGAAAAGAAAATGGAGTTAGATATTTGTCTGGTGATGGTGATGATTAAATGATAGTCATGTCACAGGAGTTAATTAGGTGCATTATTCGATTTTAATTATTATTGTTTATAGGTAAATAATGTGTAGGAACCAGGGATTGAAAAATTTCTGGAACTCTTATTTTTAAAAATATTCTGTTAGAACTTACCTATATGTTTCGTTTAAGAAAATATCTGTTCCTGTGGAATTTTTATTGATAAAAATGTTACCCTTAGAAAATTCTTTAGAAAGTGTTCTCACGGAACAGATATTTTAGAATCTATATAATAAAAGTTTATTTATTAAAAAAGGTTCAAGATAAAGAAAAGAACTAAACTGTTAGGTGCTAGTTTTATTTGACAATATAATATCATATTCTTCGTGTTTATTTAATAAAAGGTATGAAAATCATAACATAAGTAATTAATAGTTTTTAATAAAAAATAATTTTTTCCCTTATTTAATCTACGACTATCATACTTTTTAAGTCGGCGCCAGATTTATACAGTACAAATGATGAGGCGCCGACTTAAAAAGTATGATAGTCGTAGATTAAATAAGGGAAAAAATTATTTTTTACTTTTTAGTGCCTTTATTTTTTTTTAAGTCGGTTTTAATTTTTAAAAAATTTTTTTATTTTTGACTTTTTAGTTTTATATATATTGATATAAGATGCTGATGAGATATGCGCGTACGTACGTAAACTAATAAAAATTAGGTGACAATAGTCTTCTTATTAATCATAACTGGCAAAGTATTGAGCCAATACTGATACAGTGTAGGATGAAACTACCGGGGCGTCGCCCTCTTTCGAATAAAAGAAAGATCATCGAAATCGGTCCATGTGCTGAGGAGTTATGTGGGGACATACATATCAATTATTATTAATTATAACTGGCAAAAAACTGGGCCAATATTGATTTAGTCTAGGATGGCATCACCGGAGCATCGCCATCTATCGAATAAAAGAAAGATCATCGAAATCGGTCCATGTGCTGAGGAGTTATGTGGGGACATACAAATAAATTATTATTAATTATAACTGGCAAAATACTGGGCCAATATTGATTTAGTCTAGGATGGGGCCACCGGGGCGTCGCCCTCTTTCGAATAAAAGAAAGATCACCAAAATCGGTCCATATGCTGAGGAGTTATGAGGGAACAAACCTAAAAAAAAAATTATACATACAGGTCGAATCTATAACCTCCTCCTTTTTGAAGTCGGTTAAAAACCAAGCTAAGCTGTGCTATGTTTTATTTATGTTTTATAACACAGCTAGCCATAGCATAGCAGAGCATAGCCTAGCTTAGCTTAGCTTCCAAGTGGACCCCAACTTGACACCAAGCACACACAAGTAAACTCCCAACTGTGTTAACCCCAAACCTACAAATTCTCCTGTATAAATAAAAATAAAAAAATTGGTCTGAATCAGAACCCACCTTGCCAGTTAAATAGCAAAGTTTCCACCTCACCATTTAAGACTCCAGCTTTATCCCTGACACACAGTACGCCAGGCTTCGCTTCTGCCAACGTTCTTTAAGCCATATCGAGGCATTCCATTAACGCTGCCGCGTTATCGGCGCCGTTCTCCGTCGACGCGTAAATGCGGCAATTGAAAGGCGTCCTTGGCATAAGGAGACCGATCGTTGGACGTGCCGCGTCAGTCACAAGGCCCGACGCGGCGTCACGCATGCACACGTACTTAGTTCCGTGTGCTAGGTTATGGTTTCCTGTTTCGCGACCACGTTGCCAATAAAGTTCCCGGAATCCGCTGATTACGCCCGATCCCGCGGAAGATACGCCGCGGGATTATTTTCGTCGTGCGGCCGTCGTGGGACCGTCGGCGACCACGATGGCTCTCCTTAATGCCCTCGTAAATTTTCCTTCTCATGGGTGCTCGCGTGACTCTTACTCTTATTATTGCATAATATCCGGCACGGCGATTCCGCGGAGTACCAACTCCCACGCGCTCGCTTCCGCGACTTGCATTTCCTACCGCGGTATTAGCTTCCTCGTTCGCTGATCACCCTTCGACTCGAGGCTTCTGCTGGGTACAGATCAGGTTTAAACTGTCTTCTCTCTTTTTAAATTGTGTGCTTGATATAATTAGAGTTGCTGATACCAGGTCTGGTACCTGGAAGGACATTGCTCTCTTCGTGGTGCTCCTATTCCGCTATAAATGGATATTTCTACTCACAATTTTTTTTTTATAATCTTGAATGGCGATAGAATAAAGCTACATACTTGCGAAAATTTTTAATTCCCGCAAAATTATCTTTTTTTCTGCTGTTACACTTGGAAGACCGCTGAGCTTTGCCTGCTTGCATTTAGGTATGTCTCTGATGACTTTCTATTTCTTTTGTTTTTTTTATTATTCGGTGGGTATTGTCCATTCGTACTTTCTACACCGTGTACACAATATGAATGTAATGAAGAGGTAATATAATATAATGTACTGGAAATTCCTATTGTTTGGTCTGTTTCGAGTAAATGGTTTCTGTAGGTGGTTCGGAGTAGCGTGAAAGGTGAAGGTATTATTGACCTGTACTACTTAGAGGAATTAGAGGATCGCTTATTTCATGGCTACATGCTGTTGGATATGCTAGGTGTTCAGTGAAAGTGTTACTGCGTCGAATATGTACACTGTCTTCCTTTGATTTATGAAGATTCTCGAACTTCACTGAATTTTGTGAAACAGCGATCATCTAGTGATTATGAGCAGTTTATTTCGAGCAGTGACCTTGCTAGATGGGAATAACTAATCTAGATATGTTAACAAAATTCTAGTCCGCTGTTTTTATTAGAATTACGCTTCTCAGTGAACATTTTGAAAAAATTTCGTGATATTTATCAGTGTACACGTTGGAGCTAAAATGCCAATCTAATCTAAAAGACTGAGAAGTTATCAGCAAGCGATAGCTGTCATTTTCAAATGAAAAATCAATCAAGCCCTTCTGCGCGTGATGAGCAATTACACCTAAAAATTAAAACATAGTAGTCTCCTCTGTGTAATAATAAAACTGAAAATTCCGCAGTATTCCAAACAGTCATATTATTTCGAAAAGTAAGAATTCCCAATTTGTGTGCAGTCATGTGCGCCACCATTAGGTTCTGCGCACACTTTATTTACATTTTGATATTATTCGTGGCGGCTGGCTGTCCGCCGGAAGTATCGTAACGACACGTCTCCCATTCACATATGCGTATATTGTTTCATGAGAACTGTGACGCCGCAGAAAAGGGTCATGTGAACGTGTCACGGGCATCCACTGTATACTTTCGTTGCGAATCCGAGCTCGTGGGACGTTGACCGAAACGAGTAAATAAACGGTTCTCCCTTGCAAATCGAGTTCGACACCTTTCATGCGCACACTTCCTGGAAGCTTATAAGTTTCTCACGATTTTCTACAGCTACTGGACAAACCGAAAATAACACAGATTTTCAGATTTGATAAATTCCTCGTTTACGGAAAGTAGGTACTTGTGCGCGATGAGTGTTCGCAGTAATTATTAGTGGGTTAATGAGTGCCATAGTGTTTGGTTTCTTTTGATGACTTTTAAGATTCCTTCCTCCACCTCCTTTGTGCCTATTCTTAGCCTCGGAAACGCGAGATCCTCGACGTTGCAGGAATGAGAATCTGGGGTAGGCTTACATTAGGGGCAACCACTTTGATACGAATGAAACTGCGGTTCGTTCGCTTGTGGTACAGATAGCCAGATGGTGTTCAATCTCATTGTTCTGCTTACTAATGTACATTTGATATGTAAAAACGACATGAGCAACAGTTGGAGTCCTTCGAAAAATCTTCTACTTTCAGGATCGTCATCAGTTTCTCCCGCTTCGTAATTCAATTTGAAGGGATATCCAAAGTTTCCATTCCGCGTCTCTTATTTGTTTGCAAAATGCACATTATGCACGTAAATCTTAAATTTCCTGCGTCTTTCACTAAGTGCACACGTGGGGCTTGACAGGCCCGAGCGAACAGTTCTCATGATATTGGAAAAGATTCAGATAACGATGGCTCGCAGTGTTAAAGAGTTATTTGGTCAGTATTTAATTTTGTTATCAAATATTTTTGTTAATGAAGATTAAGTGCAATAGATTACGTGCACTTCGCTATTTTTATTTCTCAAAATATCCGCGATGTTCTGGATTTGGAGATATGGGCCTGTGAGGCCCAACGTGTGCCATGGAGTAGTTTTAATTTACCATCACTGGCATCCACTGAGTGTGTCATCCACATTGAGGGGATTCTCGTCCAACAACCCCCAAAAGTAACTGATATTTAATTTTTTTAAAAAAGCTGTTTTGGGATATAAGGAGGCATCTTTCAACTTTAAGAAAATTTTCTTCCTTTCGCAATCAGATGACTGTGACAGGTGCTACACCTGACGCCAACATCGTCGAAGAGATTCCACAATAAATAATCAATACTGCGAAGGATCGACATAAAAAAAATATTTTCTGCAAGTTTAAAGATGCCTCCTTATATCCCAATAGAATTTAATGCAATATTAACAATAATTTTCTAAAAAAAAATCATAAATTTCAGGGGCTGTTGCACGAGACTCCCTCGCTAAGCTTCAGAATTAAATAAATCGACCCAACTGGCAGGAAAATTCTCAAGCTTCCTCAATGCAAATTTTCACAACAGAACTTATTCCACAATAATTAATAAATAATGTGAAGGATCGACATGAAAAAAATATTTTCTGCAAGTTTAAAGATGCCTCCTTATATCCCAATAGAATTTAATGCAATATTAACAATAATTTTCTAAAAAAAATCATAAATTTCAGGGGTTGTTGCACGAGACTCCCTCGCTAAGCTTCAGAATTAAATAAATCGTCCCAACTGACCGGAAAATTCTCAAGCTTCCTCATTGCAAATTTTCACAACAGAGCTTCACAACTCGTCACTGCAACAGACCCAGCATCCCTTCCTTTTTGGTTATTTTCCAACCGGCCAGAGAAGAAGACAAACCACACGGTGTGTAGTATTTATGCGGATAGTACGCAGTCCAGCCTATTATCCGCGAGAATAGTCAGCATCATCGATTATCAAGCCGCGTTGTTTTGCAATCGTAGATGGACCATCATCCGCGACGCAGCACCCATAATAATGAATCGAGGAAGTCCCCGTGTGCCTCCTGTACGCCGGTGCGTATTCCGCGAGCCGGTGCCAAGGCTTTTTTCCCCGCGGACGCCTATTAGCGAGAAGGATAGCTCGCGAGGCGAATGCTATCATCGTCGGTGGCAAAGAAGCGTTCATAAATTTATTCCTCCCCCCCCCCCCCTCGCCTTCGACCGTGCCCGTATACGTTAATTAGAGACCTCTATTTTTATTTAAGAGCACTGTTAACGAAATTCCTGGAATGCACACGGGCTAGCAGGGTAATGGTGAGACTGCATAAAGAGGCGTCCTCACGGGAGAAGTCGACGCACGCCAATCCCCACCATCATCCACGTGGCTGTACGTGGCGACCCGTGCCCCCTTAAGCCGCGCTCGCAACTTTAATTCCCTTTTCCGATACGCATCTGCGGACGTCGGCTGATTTCGAATGGCCACTTTTCATTGATACGATGCTATCTGCTTGTATCGCGTACATCAGCGTTTCCCAATTGGGGTTCCGCGAAACGACGATTAGGGTTCCGCGAAAAGTTATCTTATAGTGACAGTAAAGGAGGAAAGTAGCCAAATATGGAATAGTACAGGTACAATTTATGTTTTTTGTAATGTTAGTTCAATATTGAAAATCCTTCATAACGTTAGAAATATAAGAAAAAAGGGTGGTCTTTGGGAAATTTTTTACTCAAAAGCTATAACACATTTCTGAAAAAATCTTTTTCCTCTTAAGGGTTGCATCTAGCACCGTGCATCGTAATTTGTTTATTTAAAAATATTTATCAATAACTAAGTTATTGTCCATCATTTCTTTCAAAATCGGCGACCAAAATATTTAAAAACCATTCAACCGATTTACTTCAAATTGCCCCATAAAAATCTTTTATTTCTTGCGATTGATTTTGTAAAAATGACACTCGAAAAACAAACTGGTATTTTATTTTTGGCTATTTTCCTGTATTAAAAAAATGTGAAAATTAATCAACGAGAAACATACACCTGACTGGAAAATTTGAAGTGGTGTCATCAGCGCATTGCGTACAAAAAAAACTGCCGCGGTTGGAGGTTTCGCCAAATTTAAGTGATTTTGGAAGAGTTCCGTGGCAAAATTGAATTGGGAAACGCTAGTGTACGTAATTCTATTTTCTCAACGAATTTCTTTTGTGATAAGGCAGACTTCTTGCTAGAGCCTCGTTTGCCGCATATTCTCTCAACTTTGTCTCTACCATTTTCTAAAGCTAGTCACCACTTTTGCATTACAATTTTCAGCATTTTTAAAAGTTTTCATACCATATACCTGCGTTCGACCTCTGAAAATCGATTTGCACCGTAGTTTCCGCAAATCGGTTTCTCGGAGCCTGCGCCGAACAGTTTGAATGGAAGTAAGGTGCCGCGGATTTCACGAATCGCTTATGGAAAGCCCATTTTCAGCTTTCACACCTCACTCTCTGGCGCAGCGACGAAACGTGATTCGGGCCACGGAAACAGAAGCCTCCCGCGGACACACGGTCGCGTGAATTAACGCGATCCGTGTTGCTTTACTGCAACGTTATACGCGCTTACGCGACGCGATAGGAAAGTCGATGCACCTTCCCGTTTCTCTGCGTCCCCGGGGGAGATAGTCTTATTTTCCGCTGATATAACGGCGATTAAAGCGTTTGCCTCCGCGTTTTCATCTGGCGGGTACCAATTAACGACGGCGCGGCTACGCGAAGAAACGCGAGGGAGATCGCACGATCTCCCACGGTCGGGACAAGGAGGGAACGTTGTCGTGAAGCCGGAAGATTCGAAGCCGGCTAATCGAGGAATCTGCTTTGGATAATAAAACTTACAAGGCTCGCTTGGAACGGGGGGGTCGAAGTGTACTGCAACCTTTAGATAACGGTTTCCTGAAAATCATCGCTAATGGGTGACGTTTTTTAATTAATTTTTTGAAACCTGAAATACAGGATACTGAGAAGTTTATCATAGATATGCAACATTTAGTTTCTTGCGAACTCCTCTATCCCTATGCTAATTTTCTGTCGTCTAAATTCCTTTACCTGGACTGAATCTCTCAAAATTATGAGATGGGACTTTGAAAGAACCATGAAGCTATGAGAGTTCCTTATATGTCGAATAACTAGGGTTACCATGTTTCTTCGCCAGCCAACTGGGAAAAAAAGGTGAAAAAAAGAAAGGAGCACACCGAAAATTCTTTGAAAAAGAGTACCTACTTTTATTGTAGTGGTTAAAAAATGATATACAATACAAAACACAATAGTAATTATAAGTATGAATACCAGTGGCGCGCTCAGGTTTTAATCTTGGGTGGAGCGGAGTTGAATGGTTAAAAATATTTTGAAGAAAAATTTATTGAATGTAATTTCATTTAATTTGAGACTATACTTTCGGTAACACTAAATAGGCCGATTTTAGGGATTTTTTTCTGGAGATATTATGAAGCAAATCATTTTGAATATTTGTGTGGCTTTATATTTAATTTTTGAAGATACAAAAATCTTTATGTTAAAAATATCTTGCTATGGCGTCGCCGCTGAAGTTGCAAAACGATGGGGGTAATTTAGAGAAAACTATTCGACCAATCGACTTGCCCTTACACATACAACTAGATAATTTCAAATTATTCTCGATAGACCTCAGAAACCCCAAAAAGTCGAAAATGATCAAAATTGTAGAGCTTAGGAAAAGAAATACGATTTTACAGGAAATTTTGTATTCTATTTATACAACATTGAAGTATCAAAATTAATTTTTTTTATAATACTAGAGGTCCATTGACAATAGTTTGGAATTATCTAGTTGTGTGTGTAAGGGCAAGTCGATTGGTTGAATAACTTTCTCTAAATTACCCCCACAGTTTTGCGCCGATAGCGACATCTATAATGTATATTTTTAACAGAATATATTTTTTTCGTATCGTCAAAAGTTAAATATAAAGCCATAAAAAAGTTCAAAATAATTTGCTTCATAATTTCTCCAGAAAAAATTCCCCCAAATCTGCCTGTTTTAGCATCGCCTAAACTATAGTCCCCCTTTAAAGCAAATTCAATAAAATTTATTAGGTGCTTATAAAAGTTTATTTAAAGAATAAGATCCAGTTTTCTTTTCTTTTTTAAAGCCCCTTCTTTGGAGTGTGCCAGGACCCCTTGCCCCCGCCCCTAAGTACAATACTGACGACAATAATCAATTTGAGAGTCAACTCATATTTTTCTATACTTACATAAAACTTTCTTCAGAAATATTTCATTATTCCTAATTTCTTCGTAAAACTCCATACAAAACCAGGAGATAATAAAACCGGGACGCATGTATTTGTAAACCGACCAGGACACCCGGAGCTAGGGTTGAAAACAGGAACGTATGGTAACCCTGCAAATAACAGAGCCTCTTCAATCTCGTTTGCCACAAGAAATTCAGTTGATCCTAGAATTCAGATGGAGCCTGTAGAATAATGAGAATCTATAATTATGTGTCTTCCACTCATTAATGAAGCATTCATTGACGACGACAGGTTCGACAGAATTACGAATCCCTAGCGAAAACCGTGTCAGAGCGGAGCCTGGAATAACAAATTCCGTGGCTGGACGGTCATCCTATCCGGCCGTTTGCATGTATTTACGGGGCAGCGCGTTTCTCGTGTTCGCATGGTGGTTGCGCAGAGTGTCGCCGGCGTGCGTGTGCAGCACGCTGTGACTTTTTGAATGTGTGAATCGGAGTGTGTCGCGGAGGATGCGCTCGCGCGAGGGGTCCGCCAACCGAGGTAATGACTGGAGCTTCCTGCTGTTCACAAGCTACACGGGAAGGGGAGACGTCCCCCGTCGCAGGATATCCGACATTTAATCTGATTTCTGGATTATACTGGCGTGGACAGGGCTGAAAGAAACACTCTCACTCTCGCGCCGGCCTCCCCTGCCTGTGCCCCTTTCCTCCCTCTTTCGTTTCCCTCGTTTCACCGGCCGCTTCAACTGCTAAAAATAATACCCAGCCGTCACCCCTTCTGAACTTTACGAGACGAGTTAACGCATCGTCCGAGGGGACGCTTTCCGATCGTAGGATGATGGATTATTTTTTAATTGGGTGTCGGGGGAGCCGTCCATTCGCAATTACAGTGTGTCGCAGAATTCCGGGTGCAAAGTGAACTTGGTACTTCGTAGAAAGCAGCGGGAGGGTTTTTGTAAATGGATGCGTCAAATCTTGCGAACTGTATTCTGATCTACCAGCTTGTGAGGCAGTGTGGTTTCAGTGACTATCGTTGACTATTGAAATATTTCCCATGCCTAATGCTATTGGGAAATATTCTGAGAGCGCCATCTACTAAAGTAAGCTCTGTAATCGGGTGAATTGCGTTACAGGACTGGTGTCACACAAGTATTTAAATAGTGCAAATGTTTTGTCATTAAATAGTCTGTCGAAATTCCTAATACTGCCAATTACATGTGACAGCTAAACCGACTAGACTGCTTTAATTTTCGCCACCAGATGGCGTAGCGGAAATAAGAAAATGCCATATCCGGGTAACGCTCTGACTTTGGAATACGATTACGCAAAAGGTATTACAGTTACAACAAAAGTTTTTATAGGAAAATGTTACTTACCTATCTGACATTATTGAGACACAACAGGTTCACTGCATGTCAAGTAATATCCAGGTTATTAATAAAAAATGAGAATCGGATAAAGTGTCACAACCGTCCCCGACCCCGGGTCGGTTATAACACTGCATAGAGTCGATAGTAGCACAAATTTAACTTCACAATATTGAAATATTTATTGATTTTAATTCTAATAGTAAATGAAAAAATTACAATTTATAACCAATTATGCGGTGTTGTAATTGTGGCGAAAATAGAAAACGTTTCGGCTGGTGCATTCTTAACGTGGTAAATCCTTACGTTCAGTACATTGCACCCATTTTTTGGTTTGCTTGTGCTGTGCTATATTGTATAGAATTCTATAGAATTCCATGCAATCAAGACAATATTATTAATGTTCTTTGTCACTATTCGGTTCTGTCGGGGTACAACCGACCCCGACTGCCGATGTTAGAATCGCCCCCGACCAGGCTTTCGAACTTAAATTATAAATTTTTATTAACGAGAGACTTAGAAGTGATAAGTAACAATGAGTATTACTTTAAAAATGGCCAGATTAAATATTAAAAAAAAATGAAAAAACACGTACTTGCAAAGAGAGTATTTATATTACAATTTAAATCAGTAAGAAAAAGTTACTTCAGGGTATCGAAAAGTTATTTTCTTCGCTATACATGTCTATCGTGTATTTATACTGCTAGGCCATGGATGTCTGTATTCCAAATGTCATTCTTCATCATATATCCAAAATTTGTGGTAATATCAATCATATGTTTTGAGATATTTAACGTGTTACAATCGCCACCCTGTTACTATCGCCCCCGATCTACCCTAGTTGCTATTTCAACTATCCAACAGAGGACCACTCACTTGCATACATCCTTAAACATCAAACCAGTCGAATAACCGAATCACTTATCTCCACTAATCACGTGCGCAAGAGTTCTAACCTCAGAAATGTATATTCACTTCGACCACATGCCCTCCAGCTTCTTCCCTCACAAGTCCTCAAGATTGAACACCCAACGCACAATTTCCCCCCAACGGGGACGCTAAAGAATGACCCTCCCTCAGCCGCCAACTGCGTTTACCCACTTAGCACCGGCAATTTCCGCCGTTTTCCCGAATCATCAGTCAAACCGTAACAGGAATCGTCGCGACGCACCGCGCCGCTTACCACCGACGATTAGTCTCCTTCCTAATTCCACGGTCCTTTATTTAGCGCGGCAGCCGTGCAACAGGAAAAAACGGAACGTTAATATGCCGGATGGTGGGCAATTAACCGCGCACGTTTTGAAAATAGCCGCCGAGCCGCGTGTTATTTTTCATTGAACTCGGATGGGGACACACCACCCTGGCTGTGTGCGGCTCGTGACGGTGATAATGACGTTACCGCCGGGACGTCACGCAACGCAGGCTTAATAACTAGCATTTCTCTAATATCGTTCTCTTTGCTAAACGAGCCACCGCCTCACGTGGCGAGCATCAGTTGCGAAACGCTGTTATTACTTGGCCGCGGATGCATGAGACGACCAGGTGACAATTGCGAAACGTGGATTTCAGGCTGGCTTTTCCAACATGGTCGACTGCGCTCCGCGATTTCTATGTTCTCTGAGAAGTTCGACGAGGGGTAAGTTCATCCGCTCTGATTTCATCACGCGTTGCTGTTGTTAGCTTGAATCTATCGCGCCGAGGGTGGTCGTAGATTTTAGTGATAGGCTTTGGAGTTGCATGAGCTTTGCTAGGGTTCTAATGTCTTCTGGACTCTTCATCAACTTGGTCTGGGTTAGGTCTGGGTTAGGTCTGGCTTAAGTTCATCCGCTCTGCTTTCATTTGATTTGGTTAGCTTGAATCTATCACGCCAAGGGTGATCGTAGATTTTAGCGATAGGCTTTGGACTTGCATGAGCTCTTGCGAGGGTTCTTACGTCTTCTGGACTCTTTATCAACTTGGTCTGGGTTAGGACTGTGTTAGGTCTGGCTTAAGTTCATCCGCTCTGCTTTCATTTGATTTTGTTAGCTTGAATCTATCACGCCAAGTGTGATCGTAGATTTTAGCGATAGGCTTTGGAGTTGCATGAGCTCTTGCGAGGGTTCTTATGTCTTCTGGACTCTTTATCAACTTGGTCTGGGTTAGGTCTGGGTTAGGTCTGGCTTAAGTTCATCCGCTCTAGAGGCCGGCCCGAAGTAGTAAATCCTAGTTCCGGGTCCGGCCAAGGTGGGTCAAAGGAGCTGACTCCTAGAGGAGGTTTTTTAGTGGGTATTTTTGCACACTGAGTCCCACATAACCCCGGAATTTAGCCGGGGTATGCGTAATAGCATTTTTCCTCCTCTTAAAAAAAAAAAGTTCATCCGCTCTGCTTTCATTTGATTTTGTTAGCTTGAATCTACCACGCCAAGTGTGATCGTAGATTTTAGCGATAGGCTTTGGAGTTGCACGAGCTTTTGCTACGGTTCTTAAATCTTCTGGACTCTTCGTCAACTTGGTCTTCACTCTGAGGCTACTCAGAGGCTACTGAGAATCTGTCAGTAGGCTAGATAGAATTATGGAGAGATGTAAGCAGAGCACCTACCATGTTTGAAGCTTTCTCCCTTTAAAAATGAAGTCCTCGTAGTAAATTCAAGTTCCTCATAAACTGAAGACGTCACGGGACAGCGTTTTCACATTTCAAGGATGTTTGGTTTCTCCCGTACCTCACAACTGTTTCCATGCAATTAACAGAGACTCCAATTAGTATCCAATTAGTACCCCAGTAATACGTTCCGACTCTCCGAGCGGAGAGTCAAATCAATAAATTTAATATCCACTTACATCTTCCTGAGCCAGCGAAGCTACGTATCCCCGCGACGTAAAAGGATGAAGGCGAACTTTTATTACCGGTTTGTCGATGAGGATGCATCAGGTTAAAGATTGATGCCGATCGATACGCGTTTACGATCACACGTAGCTTGATGCACCCCAGGACAATTGGCCGCTGGTTCGGTCAGGTGATTCGGCCAGTTTTTGGCCGTTCCCAATAATCATGTACCGTGGCGCGTATCGCAAATAAATCGGCGCTGTCATGAATAAACAGGTGCGTTTTATTGCTCGTAATTCCTGGCTATGAAATCGTCGTGCCGGGGGACGAGGAACCGCGCGCGCGCGCAAGAAAAAAGGAAGAAGATGAAGAAGAATCGATTACTGTCTGCCGCCTCGTATTAATTATCGAAGTTACCGGTGCCAACCCTCGGTGGCTCCATCCGGCTCGAGTTTACGCCACGCGCTCTCATTAACAATAGTCCGCGGGACCCTCCTTTCCACTCGATGCTTGCGGCAAACGAATCTTTCGACCCTGCCGCGGCTAAGAAAACACGCGATTTCCACGTCCCTTGACGTGCACAGTGCACGCGCACCTCTCCCGGCTGGTTTTATTAAGGATTTATCGCCTCGTGCTGAATCTTAACCAGTATCCTCGCCGTTTACTCGCGGCGCGGCGCGTCTAGTGTCGAATGTTTATCGTCGCCTGCAACGGAAACGTTTGGCGCCTCGGGTGCCGGCCGAGGCTTTTTACTCGCTGAACTTCGAACGCAGGATGTAACGTAGCCTGTGTAAATTGTCGGTAATTATCGACGAATCGCCTCGAAGGATAATTGAAGTCAACACTTCTACCGTGCTCGCGGAAATTAAATCCATGATGGTGATTATGAAAGTGGCGGTCAGTTAAAAGTCTAAAAAACTGATTCCGTCACCTACTACTTTGTGTTATATCACCTTGCATTACAAAATAAGTGATAAGTTCAATTTTTATTAATTTTTGATCGGTTTCTGTCTATAATTATTTATGTAAATTTTTGAAAGGAATTAGATTACAATATTTTTAAATTATATTAAGTTTAATGTACAAAATTATCTTGGCAGAATAGTATTTTAATTTTAGAATTTAGGATATGTATGAGTTAATTTGTAGATAATAATTTTTTCAAAAATTCTTTCATTTATTTTATATAATTATTTCATGACTTTATTTGAACGAAAGATTTTTGGGTATATTCAAGATCGTAAGGGACCTGATCAGTCAAGGTGTATCAAGTAGCGTTTCGATTATTCAAGATTTTGATTTCAAAATTCTTGAAATCTCAAACTTTGAAAAAGAAAAGTTCCAAACTAATTTGGAGCTCAGTATTCCCACCTCTTCCTTTCTGAAGCCTTCACCCAATTCTATAACACAAGAAGCCTTCATAGGTAAACGTAATCATGCTTTGTTATTTACAGAAGCAATTTCACTGAATCGCTTGTCAAGCTCCTACTGAAAGTTTCATCCTGTTCGACGTAGACGCGTCTCAGACAGCCTGTAATGCCTGTATCCCCTGCAATTTTCTTTCCGCTGTTCATTTGTCAAGGGATCTCCTTAAGCCCGGCGATTTGACGCCACTCGGACGCGACACTCGAGTTTAATTTTTCAAGCTTTGGCCGCTCCACGATCGCCGCTGTTTTTCTTCCTTCGCCCGCTTCCCGTGTTTCCAGAGCCACGTAATTATTCCGGAGCTGGAGGCAGCTTGCATCATTTGTCAGGATGAAGGTCCTTCCTGCCGTTTCTTCCACGACAGTCGCGACTGCGACCTGTCCTTCAGCAGAACAGGAATTTTCGATGAACGCGGCGAGAAAATCGACATGGTGGCGGCCCGAGGTGTCCTTTATAAATCTTGCAGCACCTGGCCTCTTTTATACGCGGCAAGCTGGACTCGGGAGATCAAACTCCAACTGTGAATTTTAATGAGGCTTTTTAGAGCAACGGCAATTCCAAGGAGGTTTTTAAGGTGGTCCGTTGAGAATGAGTTTATTTAGTGACTCTATCGAACTTGGTGGCGAGGGAAATGATTAGCAAGCAGGGATGAGTAATGAAGTCAGTAGAGTGCAGCAACTTACTCCTCGAAGTGGAATCAGATCTTTCCGCTACTTTACATTTTATATTTTTTATTTTTGAATATTCTTGATTGGTTCATCCAGGGTTTCTGTTGCTCCATCTAGGTGACCACTTGTCTTCAGGCAGTTTCTGAGAAAGGAATCAGGAGGATAGAGGCCCGATTATCAAGCTTTAATTATATCCCTCAGTTGGGAGATGGCAGAACCAGAGTTATTTTTCTGCGAGCAGTTTGCTAGAATCTTTCAAAAGGGAAGATAATCTTGGTTTAATTACTATCTTCTCCGTCAATTATTATGATACCTGTCCCTCTTGGAGCATGCTCTAGACCAACCATGAGTTTCAGACGGAATTACAAGTCAGTCGTTAAGGTTGGAGTTAAAATGTACGAAAGTGTAGAAGTGGTTTGCATAACTCATCTGGTTTCAGGCTCACAAAGGATATTATACTATATTATCAATTTTCTTAACCCTCGGTTGTCGCACTGGGTCAAACTGACCCTGCAATTTTTTAAGCAAAAAACTTTTTGCCGAAAATCTTATTGCTCCAAATTTTGTTTTAAGCATGATGACACTTTAAATGTCAACTTTCAACGATGTGCATATATTCCACGGTATTTAAACTTTATCTCAGAATTTTTGACACTTAATTTAACAAATAATTTTTAAATAACAACTGATTGAAAATTCGCAGGGTCAAATTGACCCAGTGTGACAACGACGTTTGAAAAAGTAGGTGTGACAATCGAGGGTTAATACGTCGTGGCTCTTTGAGGCTCCCAAGAATTGAAGAGTTCTTGTAGAGAACACTGTAAGTCCCCAAAAGCAAATTGTATGCTATAGAATTACCATTTTTTTTAATTTTGACACTTACAGTTTTGTAAAAGGACTTCAATTATGCGACTAATCTGACACGAATCTACTTCAACTGGAATCTACATGTCCTTGTGACGTAGTTCCTCAGTTTCCATACTGCTATCACTATAATAGAGACTTAAGAAATTAGTGATGTAACTTCTGGTAAATTTACAAAATACCAGTGAAGATATTGAATATCACATATCAGAATGTAATAAGTTAAGTGGCTCCACGTACGCACGTGTGACGTTGGATAAGTGGTGTAATCGCGGTGAAAGCTTCGAAATCAATTTAATTTTTCCTCATCGAATCTCGAGACCCACAATGAGCTGCAGTAATCGGCTTCTGAAATGCAATTTCTGATTAACAAACTCCCCGTAACAATTCCATCGCGTGTCCAGGGATCGGGGATCAACGTTTTCGTGGAACAATTCCTGTCACTCCGGAGGTTCTACGGGCGACGACTACGATCCATGATAGTTGGTTGCTGCGGTTTCGCAAGAAAAGGGACCAGCCAGCAAAAAATCAATATTCCAGGGTGCACGGTGAATTGAGATACGAGGCATTTGACGACGATTAGACCCACCAGTGTGGTCCGATTCGTGAGTGTGTCTAATCTGTAATTGTACGGGATCTCGATGCTCCGAGCAGCGAAACATCACGAGCAGGATTCCGCTCTCGAAAATGTGACTGTACTACCTGCGATTTCAGCAGCTCTACAATCTCCATTCTAAATAATACCTCTTCTAAAAAAAACACCCTTCCTTCTATAAACGTCAGACATTTCAATTTCTCTTTTCGCCCCTTATCGCTTCTATCCAAAATAAATTCCCAAATCTTCCAGCCACAAAGGGTAACTGCAGTAAATTTCCTTCACTCAAATTTGAGGAACCAAAATTTGACTATCCGCTGCAAGTTCAGATAAGCCTATTTGTCCCTGAATTTCCAGGATTCACTTTTCGCATTTCAACCAAATTGAATCACTCGAAATTAATGGCACCCTAACCAAAGCTGCACTTAACTCGACCCCAGTAATTGTTCTCCCGTTTTATTCCAACATCCAATTGCATCTTTCCAGCGTATCAGAAGTTCAGGGCTACACGTACGGGTCCCGTGCGCAGGTATCGAGGGAATTGCAAGAGCGGTGTGGTCCTTCATTTTGGCACCTGTCCACCAGGACAAATGACCGAGCGGAGCGGCTTCATGGGCCTGATAACGGCGCGCCGGTTAAAAGGAAATTAGGGTCGGCGCAATTGTGTGCGCGCGAAGGGCAGCGAAGGGCCCCTCCTCGCCGCAAGGACGAGGGGATAATCTGCTGTCATTGAGGATGGTATAATGGGCCACCCGTGAACACGTCGCCGGCCCGGCCACGATTTACCCCTGCAGCCTTGGTCCGCGGCGATCGCTCGGCCCGTGATGAAGAAATTTTTGCCGCGGACCGTGCGAAATTACGCGACGTTCCTTCGCGAACGTGGGACGCGCGTGTGCTTAACGAGATAACATCCGGACATTGTTGGGAATTATCGTCGGTGCCGCGAGCCACGGCAGGTGGGCAGGATCCTCGAGTTTCACGAGAGGCTGCCCGTCGTTTTGGGGACCAACGAGAATGGGCAATTTACGCCGGGGGTGCATCACCTCCGGCCGATTGAGAGCTTAATACCCCTCGGAGTGTCTCGCACACCCGAGCTGGTGTAATTGCGCTGGATAACGGACCTGCTGTTAACCCTTCGTGGTCGCAAGGGGTGTGTCGCACCCTAGAATATAGCTGTGCCAATATTTCTGTAAATTTCTGTAGCTTAATAATAGAATTTAAAAAATTAGTGAATTTTACCAAAAAGAATCGTTTTCATACGGAACTATTTTTTCAAATATAAATTTCAGCTTATGAAGATTTATATTTCTAGGAAAAAAATATTAGAGCTGGATTGTATGGGTATCACGAATGTACGTACAATTATCACTGAACAGTTAAATGATTCAAAAATACGAAAGTGGTAACTTTAAAATGACGCTGGGGTGCAGCGACCCCATGTGACCAATTTGTGATTTTAGAAGGTGTGACCACGGAGGGTTAACCCTCTTTTTATTCGAGGCTTTGAGTGATACGTTTGTGATTACCGAGCTCAGTTTCCATTTCACACTGAGACATTGCGTCTGGTTTATCGAGGGGGATAAATAAATTTCAGGCAAGGTGCAGTTGAAGTTGACAGGATCAGCTTCTCGGAGTACTGCAGTGTTATTGGCCTCTTTACTCAGGTGAGGGTGGGTTAATCTCGTTTGATTGAGAGCGTAGATATCGCTAGTGTGACTGAAAATGCGAATTGGCTTTACTGTGTTGGATAATGGGTATTCTGTGAACTCTGAGTCACGGGAAAAGTTGAGTGACAGGTGTCGTGTGGCAGCTACTTTTAAAACTTATTCGTCATCGTTCTCATTTTCCATTTTACACTCAGAAATTGCGTGTGGCTTGACGAGGAAGGCTGATTAATAGGGTGGAGCGATATTATATAGGCGAAAATTTAAATTTGAATTTCCAATTGGCCTGGGTGCGGGATAGTTGTCTTTTTAATTAACCAAACACAACTGTGAAAGAAATTGGAAAAATATTCATGTCTGCAGGTTCCTTTTTCCCTTAAAAATGTAAAAATTCACAATGTGAATCTTATTTTTTACATTTCGAAAATTGAAATTTGAATTTTCTGTTGGCCTGGGTGCGGGATAGTTGTCTTTTGATTAACCAAACACAACTGTCAAAAAATTTTGTAAAAATATTCATGTCTGCAGGTTCCTTTTTCTCTTAAAAGTGTAAAAAATGAGATTCACAATGTGAATTTTTACATTTGTAAAAGAAAAAGGAACCTGCACACATGAATATTTTTCCAAGTGTAAGAAATAAGATTCACATTGTGAATTTTTACATTTTTAAGAGAAAAAGGAACCTGCAGACATGAACATTTTCCCAAAAATTGTTTACAGTTATCATGCCCCTTAATTTCAGAGTTGCTAACCCCTGTTCTAATTGATAAATCTTCAGCTCGATTTAGCTAGACAATTCGTGTTGCAGCCCGCGATATATCGAGGAACTGACACTGAAACATCCTATACCTATTGTTAGGAGTTTCAACAATTACAGCGTGTTTCCACGTAACATTATTGTGTCGTGTTTATTTCGTTGGATGCGCAATACGCGGAAAGGTGACACGCAACAGCAGCGGAAGACGGGGAATTCGTATGCGAATTTGGAAAATTGTTGACGCGCGAAAACTCGCGCTGTCAGTGTTTGTTCCATAATGCAGGATTTAAACCTCTGCCTCCAGTGTTCGATATCCAGAAATTACATATGTATTCTGCTACCTAAACGTGTGGGACTCGAGTATCTATTTTTATTCTCCAAAAATTCACAATTCGCAATGATAAAAATGTGACAAACACCACTGCCCTCTCTGGCACAGCCACCTGAATAGGATTTCCATTCAAACTCTTGGCCCAAAGAAAACTTCAATTTAAAACCCATATTTCTACATGTCTACATAACAAACTTAGCACCAACTTTTCTTTCTTTACATCTCATAGAAATATTACAACCTCTACTGCCCTCTGCCACAATCACCTCAATAGCATTCAAACTTGTGGCCCAAAGAAAATTAAAATTTAAAACCCAAATTTCTACATGCCTGCATAACAAACCTAGCACCAACTTCTCTGTCTCCAATTCTTTATTCCAAAAAATTCTTTGCTATTTCTAACAGAACTATCTTACTCCTATTACCCTTCACGGTTTAATTTATTTATTTATTTATTTATATACGGGAAAACCCTTTGGTTTAAACTTTCCTTCCACTACTCTGCAAAGCACGTCGATAGCCCAGCTCACAATACATTCATCCGCGCCTCGGCAACGCCTCTCCACGTGTACCCGCTCTCCATTACCCATAATTGCCCGAAGGAAAAAGGCGTCTAGCAATAAATTGCCGAAGGAAAGGCCGCCGCGCCGGGCACTTTTCCCGCGGGCGCGTATCTCCTCGCGATATCGCGGAGCTGGAGCCCCATAACAGGTGTATCGGCGAGGTTTCCGGGCCATATCGCGTTATCGCCGCGCCGCGAGGCGACGATACAGCGCGAATATCATCGTCGGAACGACGGTGTCATCCGTGAACTGCGCTTTTTACAGCGTCGATTAGCTTATCTCCTCCGCCCTGTCGTAATGGCGACGCTCGTCTGGCGACGTGTGCAAAGATCAGCAAAGGAAAGGGGACGAACGGTGGCGCGGGGCTTTTATCTCAGCTTCAGCCGCGTTATACGCGTCCAGGATAAACCTGGCCGGGATCGCGAGGCGTCATAAACCGACCCAATTGCACGGGCGGACGATGGGGGCCCGGTGAGTTTCAATCCCGCGGCTCGGACGCGCGCTGCGCGGGGATCGAGAGTTTTACAGGAAACTGGGTGGTCGACGATTACCTTGGGCTTATCGGCGAACCGGATGAACGGGATCGGGAATCTCTCCGGCGCGATCTCGGTGAACTTCTCGGCGCCTTTCGTATCGGAAATCGATACGGATCGTTCGCCGGGATATCGCGTGAAAAACGAGCGCGCGGGTCGATAGAGCGAACCTCCGTGCTTTTTATTTGAGTTGATAAGATTAGATGCTTTCAGCGGGTGAGGGAATGTGTTCGGCAGATTTGGAAGTTGATTCGATCCACGATATTCTACGTCGGCCCCTGCCTTCGCGGCTTTTTCTCCCTGTATACCCAATCAGCTGTTTCGAGTGCCGCTTGAATTGGAGATTTATTCCGACATGGATCGTGAATGACCGGGGGAAGTTTGAAAGTCAATTCGGCGTGCGTCAGTCACTTGATTTAATTCAACTCTGCTCCTCGCGCCTGTCCGTCGAGGTTCAAATTGAACATCAGAGCAGGCTGGTGTTGAGATTTTTATATTAGCAGACTTGCATTTATTCGCAATGTTTTCTCTCAAGTTTCTTAGTGCTATTCTTTTTGTTCTAGAAGAATAGTGTACCGTAAAGGTTATGAATTAAAATCCTACGTCAGCGTAGATGTTTATTCCATTTTTTTAACAGATTTTGGAACAAAGGAATCTCACTGCTGTCAGCGGTTCTAAGATTTTCCCCATTTTCAGGTACAGGGAGCCTGCAGCGTTAGCTGTCCACTCATCAAGCCACGGCGCGTCAAGGCTCGTCACACGAGTTTTCTAATGCATCTGCTTCTAAGTAAACGCGGAGAAAAAAGACGTGTCCCCGGCTCTCTTGGAAAACGTGTTCGAGTGCACACGCGGCAGCGTCAGGTCTTTCCGCGATTCGTTAAGTCGTCTCGCGACAGGCACACGAACGGCACGTAAGACAAATACGTGCGTGGTGCACGCGGTGGACCTGGTCAAATAGGAGCGTATCTGTTAAAAAAAGATCAGGCGGTTGCATTTTATTAAGAGGGAGATTGTTCCTTGGTATTTCGAGTCCACTGTGCGAAACGGAAATCAACGTATGAAGGGAACGTTAACAGGGAATGTCGCGAAGCAGCTTTATCGAGAAAGTTCATTTAAATTTTGGTAAAGAAGCAAAGTTCAATGAATTCAATTTTCTTATATAATTTTCTTCGTAAATAATTTCCTGTTTTACCCTGACGACGGAAGCTTGAAGCTTGTGCTTAGGCAAAGAGTGGCGAAATTCCGTATTTTTTAAAAGCTTCTATTTTTTTGCAAAGAGATGACTGTGACAGGTCTACACCTGACGCCAACATCGTCGAAGAGGTTAACACGATTCCACAATAATTAATAACTGATAAGAAAGATATCATAAAAAAAATTCCACAAGTTTAAAGATGCCTGCTTATATCCCAACAGAGTTTAAAGCAATATTAACACAATAGTGTTTTTAAAAAAAATCATAAATTTCGGGGGTTGTTACTGGGACATATCCTTTAAGAGCGAAACACTGCATTATCTTCTAATTTAACGCTGCATTATCTTTTAATCTAGCAGTGCATTCAACCAATATCCTTCTGCAGAATCTGCATTTCGAAATGTGAGCTGATTCTGAGCTGAAAGTAAAGTGCAGTAAGAGAACAATAATTTTCTGCATTCACGTTTCTACTTTTTTCCAATATTCTTCCGCTTAGGCCTCGTCCCCATTAGTCAAGTTACTTGATTTCAAGTCACTTGAATTCAAGTGAACCTGTTATTTACTTGACTTAAAATATCCTTTCAGGTTTCTTTGAAGTTTCAAGTGAAGTAGAGATTCGTTTCAACTTTACTTGCCTTTACTTGACTAGTGTAAACGAGACTTTAGAGAGATACGAATACCTTCCTTGAAGCTTCTTTTCCAGAATGAAGTAGTATTACTATGTTCCTAATATTCCTTATTAGGTACATGTCTGTCTCACTATCAACTAACATTCGTCAAGTGCCTGCCCCGAGAACTAACGAAAGATTTGCAAAGATTCCCAGCCACGACAGACATTCATTAATTCCCTCGCCCGCCACTAAACTCACGCCTTGTCCATTGAAATGAAAGTCAGCTTGAAGTCCAGCGTCACGCGCCGCTCATTTAAATGTACAATATCTCTCACTCGCTCGGTCGCGTTCCATTTTTCTAGCACGTGCCCGATATAGGTGGTCGTTAACGTTATGCGAGTTTTTTACACGCGAACAAGGCTGTGTGCCTCGTGTTCGTCGATAAACGTAGAAACGTGTTCGCCGTGCCCCATCACGCGATTAGGCTGAAGGTGAGGCGAGAACGTCACCGAAGATACGTCGACATGCTGACGATACGTGGACGAGCACACGTACGTCCGTCAGATTTTCGCGTGGCCGCGTACGACTTCCTTCATTACGCGAATCCATGCCGATCGATAGCTTCTCCTCGCGCGGGTCGCCGTGAGCCGTAGCTGCCGAACGCCATGAACGAGCGACGCTAATAGGGGAACAGGAAATGGTAACGTGGCACTAATTTTCATTTGAATTCGCTGATGCTTCAGTACTCGAGGCTCAAATGAGCCGCTGCCACTTCGGAAATCTGTGCAACGGTACACTCGTTTAAATTAAAATGATTTGCGTTACGCTGCTTCGAGAAAGGGAACTTTCACTTGGGTTGGACCTAAGTTTGCCATTATGCTTCACGACGCTCGGGACTGTGTAAGAAGAGGAAGTAGCGGAGAAGAGCGTAGATAAATACAAAGGAAAAAAAAGGTAGTCGTTTCTTCGGCCATGGGATTGGAAGGAATTTCTTAAATGGCTCCATCAACGTGTCTGAACACCGTGATGGACAAGGGACTTAATCTCGAAGAAGAACGCTGTTATCTAGGGTTGAACTGCGCGCGACGTGCGGTATCTAACCCGGCTGAGACAACATTTGAGGAAACTTAGAACCTGAGCGCAGGTAGATATACACGCTCAGAACCGCTCCTCTCTGCTCTGGGAAAGTCAAACAGTCAAACAACCACGCGCACCAAGTGTTGACTCGCGGCATACATTTGGTAGGAACACTTCCCCTACGCCTCGCAAGACAAACAACCTGTCGTGATAATGATACACCGGATAACGGCAGATAAAAGTGCAAGACACTTAGACGGGGAAGGCAATCGAATATTGGTAGCGTTTATTCCAGGAACGAGGGCCGCCGGGGAATATTTCTGTCGAAGGACGTCGCCTTGAGCGCGCCCAACAGGGAGCAGAAGTTGCATCGAATGAAGCTTTTATATCGGCACAGAATAGAAAGCTAAAGCTAATTGCAAGGTAGCAAAGTTGAAAGATTGGCCCTAATTAGCTTGACTGCTCCGTTTCCTAGATTCTCACAGGAAAAGTGATCAAGTGACGAAGGAATTCTCTATAAAATTCTTCAGCGTGGTGTGTCTGAGTCTACTGGTAACTCTGAGCGATTTGTAATGTTACAAAAACCCTCAGCCTTCCTCCCCGGCTGAAGGGACTGCAAAAAATTTAGCGCACCTTCCGAACGACGCATTTTTCCATCAGCAGAGCAATCATTCCCGACGTTCACGAACCCTCCACCCGTAGGGCCTTCCAAGTCGGTCTTCAGCGTGGGTGCACGCGAGGATCGTGAGCTACCATCGCGAGAGAAGGACCACGCGAGCGGAAGGAAGGAGGACACGAGAGAGCCGACGATTCATTCCCACAATTACGCAACCGCGTTCCCTGTATCTCGGCCTTCGAATTCGTCCTTAATGAAGGATAATCACGTTTAATTGCCCGCCCCGAGGCGTCGGCTGCACCCTCGGGCCAGGATCTCTTACACTGTTACCAACAATTTCGTGAGACCATCTCGGGGCACCTCGTCTCTTTCTGCCTCGCAATTAGAAGAGCCTAGCTCGGTCAAAGAGAGCATTAACGACGCTCAGATCCAGCGGAACCTGCCGTTCTATCGTATAAGCTTCTAAGATGGCTGGGCAGACCTGGGATTCAGAGATTGGAACTAGGGCAGTTAGGGATATTCTGAGTAAAGTGCTTGAATATTCGAATATTCTATGTAAAGTACTCGAATATTCGATTATTCTAAGTAAAGTACTCGAATATTCGAATATTCTAAGTAAAGTACTCGAATATTCGATTATTTCAAGTACAGTATTCGAATATTCGAATATTCTAAGTAAGGTACTCGAATATTCGAATATTCTAAGTAAAGTATTCGAATTTTCTAAATAAAGTATTCGAATCTTCTAAGTAAAGTATTAGAATTTTCTAAATAAAGTATTCGAATATTCCAGGTAAAGTATTCGAATATTCCAGGTAAAGTATTCGAATATTCGAATTTTCTAAGTATTCGAATATTCGAATTTTCTAAGTATTCGAATATTCGAATTTTCTAAGTATTCGAATATTCGAATTTTCTAAGTATTCGAATATTCTAAGTAAAGTACTCGAATATTGTAAGTAAAGTACTCGAATATTCTAAGTAAAGTACTCGAATATTCTAAGTAAAGTACTCGAATATTCTAAGTAAAGTACTCGAATATTCGAATATTCTAAGTAAAGTACTCGAATATTCTAAGTAAAGTACTCGAATATTCGAATATTCTAAGTAAAGTACTCGAATATTCTAAGTAAAGTACTCGAATATTCGAATATTCTAAGTAAAGTACTCGAATATTCGAATATTCTAAGTAAAGTACTCGAATATTCGAATATTCTAAGTAAAGTACTCGAATATTCGAATATTCTAAGTAAAGTATTCGAATTTTCTAAATAAAGTATTCGAATATTCCAAGTAAAGTACTCGAATATTCGAATATATCAAGTAAAGTATTCGAATATTCGAATTTTCTAAGTAAAGTATTCGAATACTCTAAGATTCTAAGTAAAGTATTCGAGTATTCTAAGTATTCGAATATTCTAAGTAAAGTAGAATATTCGAATACCAGTGGAATTCGAATTTCAGATTCGAAAGTTATTCGAATAATTAGGAGTATTCGAACTTTATTCGAATTAGGCGTATTCGAATATTATTCAAATAATTATTCGTATTCGAATATTCGAATTATTGGGAATAAATTATTCGTATTCAAAATGATTCTCTAATTGGAACCTTTAATATCTATAACACGTAGAAATTCGACTACTTTTAATATCACTTTAATTCTTCAACTTCCAACTACTGTATTCTGTAATTACGCTTCGACTTCAGGAAAGGAACAATCCATTTTCCTTGGTATACTTCCCATTAACCCGTACTTCCCTGTTCCATGGCTTACGCCGCGGAATGATAAAAATCGCATGCATCCTTGATTGAGCTGTGATCGTCGCTGGACTTCGGCGAAGCCCGTGGCACCGTCAACGTCGGATCAGCTTCTAATTGCGCGGATAACCACGGTAATTCTGTGGCTGAGGGACGGGAAAGTCGCGGCGTGTCAACGGTTTTAACTGCGATGTAAATCATGCCGATAAGTATCGCGCTGCCGTGTGCTGCCGCCACGTCGAGCAAGTAAGGTCGCGCCTCAGTGTCTCTCTTTCCTTGCCGCGTAATTAATCATTTCTTGCCCCTTTCCCACCGAACAGATAGCTGCGGAGCGCTGGAGTTCATGGGCTTCAATGGTGGCGAGTAAATTAAAAATTCCAAGTGGAAGCGGACGCTTCTGGGTAACGACTGACGCGTTCTTTGGCAGGGCTCCTGGATATCCCTGAGCTTAAAACGAAGGTTCTTCAATAAATCCTTGATTCTTCCTTGCTATTGTGGTTCTACAGGCTGAACAGAAACACCTGACGGGTTTCAAAATAAAATAAACAAGCCTCACTTTGCATAATGAACCTTCAACATTTTCGCTATCTGTGTCCTGCTGCCTTCGCATTATAGGCCAAATACGCCAAATTGCGGCTTCCACAGCAAAATTGTTAGTAGTGTATTAATAATCTATAAAGAAAATTCGCTCTTACACCTTTTATTTCCACTTAAAAATCACCTATATCTTTCAAGTGGTCTCCGTTACATTGCACACGCTGTTAGAGTCGATTTCAGAAGCTCAAGATCATCCGCTGTAGAATTTTCTGTGGGATGTTTGCAATCTTTTGTGTTATGCAAAATCTTCTTCTCGAAATTCTGTTGCGTGGTGGTGGATCGCGTCTACGAAACTGTCACTGACTAGTCGTTACTTTGTTGGAAAAACTAAATAGCTCACAGTCGCTCCATAGTCAACAGAACTCCAAGAGGTACCACGCGGAGCAGTGTTCAGGTGTCAATCCATAACGCGAGAAATTCTCATTTCAGAACAGTCTGATGTCTCTTCCTAACCCTGTACATACACGGTGCATCAAATAACACACTGCTGGCTTGGTATTCAATGCTACCCATTCCTTCAGAAGGCTGCTACCCAGAACGGAGTTTGCTACTTTTTCCTCCTCCAAGCTTGATATTATGGACTCAAAATGCATTCCCGAGTGTATTCCTATTTGATCCCGAGGATTAGGATACTGTCGTTGCGCCGCCCCTTGAGGAAAGATTTACAGATGCGCATAGCAACTGTGATCTCGCTACAAGATCGTTCTAGAGACTTTTTGGGCTAGTGACCTTACTGCGAAGCTCGCAGCGCGCAAAGGATATCACGTGCGCGCGATAAGATGTAGCTGAAATTAAATCTCTCTAACGGATTACCTTGCTGGTCTATAAAATCCAATCTTAACGCGGCAAGAACAGCCGGCCCACGCGTTTCTACGGTGAAACATGAGTATCCTGGCGGTAGCGGCAATCGGCCGCATTAGAGCCGACACTAGATCCGAGTATGCGAATTTTTCAGCTTCCCTGTCTCCGGCGTAAAAGATACTTATACCCTGCGCGCCGTATTTACGGTACTTTGAATGCGAATTCCATTCCTAATGCCCAGAAAGCCGTTCCAGCGGCGCGCGTCAAGCTGGCGCGGCGCCCGCGGTGATCTCCGCCGGGGGATTTTCATCGCGCTGGGAAACCTGCTTCCCAAGTTCTGATGGCTCCAACGACAGTTCCGTCCGCGAGAACTTCGATTTTCTTCGTCTATGGATGCTTAGAGCCTCGCTGAATGAATTACAAATGGGCCACGATGGTGCTGAATCGACTGCAGCTGTGGCTGAGCCTTCTGAACGGTCAGCCTTGTGCGGTGGCGGATTCGAGGGAGAAGGCCCAGGTGGCAAAAGTCCTGGGACACCCTGTATACTTAACAGAATTACGAATAAATTTATGCTCGCGCGGTATGAAATTTATGGGGAACAAACAAAATATTGTTTGGATGAAAGCATAATTTTTTATGCAAGATGGGGCCTTGTGGGGGCCTTCTGGACTGCGGTCCAGGCGGCAACTGCTCATTAGCCGCCCGTTAAATCCGCTACTGGTCTTGTGCACTGCTTTGGGGATTAATTGGCAATGTGTTCTTTTATTGCGTTGCCAAGTTTGTTATAGTAAATTGACCGTAGGGAAGTGGCAGTGCTGGTTCCAAAGGTTTAAGGCAGTGGCGCACTTAGAATTTAATCTTCGGGAGGAGTCGAGTTGAATGAATAAGAATATTTTTAATGCGACTTTAATAAAATTCTTTAGGTGATTCTAAAAAATTATTTAAAGAATAAAATGCAGTTTGCTTTTCATTTTATAAAACTATTGAATTACCTCAGTCGTGGTTAATCTTCTTTTTCCTTTTTCTTTGGAAGGGTGCCAGGGCCCCTTGGCCTCTGGGTGCGCCACTGGTTCAAGGGATGTAGTTCTATGTAATATAATATATCGAATGGAGAGTAAACTGAAGGGGACCAGTGAACTTATTATAAACTGAGCGTAAGTTTCCCGAGTACTTCCCTCAAAAACGACAAAGTCCCCTGTGTTAGTCGATTCATAATTATTTTGTGCGACACAGAGACTCATACTAGAGTTCTTAGACAAATGAAAATTCCAGACTTACTACCTAAGTAGCTAATAGTACCTAAAGCAGTTTCAGGCGACCCTTTCTCATGGTTCATCGACTAATGATATGGGCAGAGATTGCTCACCAGTTCAACCATCCAGGTTTAATGATATAATTATTATCCGTTGGCGCGTCATAAAGAAAATCTCACGATTGATGCTGAAGATCCTTCTCGAAGATGCGATAGACGTACCACGTTCCAGCGTGCATTACGGGCGACAAATATTAATTAGTGCCATAGGCGTGCATAAATTGCGGAACGCGGCTGCGTCGTTTAGGGTGCTCATAAATAACGCCGAAAGTATGATTTCGCCTGATAACCGCCTTGGGGTAATTAAAATCCTGGGCTAGTTACAAGGTCCTCGAGGGTTTCTGCGCAAAGGAATGTTGAGATATTTATACGAGGGACAGTAAAGGTAGAAATTAAGTTTGGCGATGGTCCTGCACATTTTCCTTTTTTCTTCTATTTTTCTGTCTTACCCTCAACAAATCACTATGAATCACTGTTTAGAGCGGATGCATGGTCTTTCGCGGCGTAGCTGTATGGCGAGGATGTTAATCTCTTTGATTCTACCAAGAATCTTTGTTCTTTCTTTTGGAAGGGTGCAATTAGTTGAGTTTAGAAATGGGAAAAAATACGAGGAAGCTTTCTTTCACTCTCTTCCTAAAATTCCATGGTACCAAGTTAATATCTCATGGTGTCCTTTAATTAATATAATATGGCTTCAAATTAATGTAGGGTAAGTCCGGGAGAGTCCGGCCAGTGTCGATATTTTAAGACTGACGCAAGACAGGGCACTGTGTGTCATTGACACAAAAATTGTCGCAAATCCATATTTAAATTATAGGAAACACTTAAGACTTTATGCAGGTCTGAAAGTTTTTAGATCAAGTTACAGTGCTGGTGATATTTGAAAGACAGGTAAGTTTATTTACAGTATTCCGATATTGGAGGATATAATATGCATAAAACTACAGTGTCACCCCAACAATACGCATGTATTCGTTTTTAATTCATTTTGACAAGGTGGTCGATCACTCCCTTGATTATGGGATAGTCCGACCACATGTGTTTCTCTTACTGTAAACCCATCTTCAAATTCAGGGAGCGAAAATTCCATTCCACAAGATAGTGATATGTCGTTAATAGATTGGGACGAAAACGAATGCGTGGGATTGGATTAAATGTGTGCACTGAAGCCGTTGGTTTCATGATACTAGATGCTCCAAGTACAAGAATGTTTGCGATTTACATGGAAAACTGCAGAAGAAATAACATATCAATTAACCTCTTCGTGTATTATACTTTTTGTAAGCTACACTTTTTGTTATTATTCAAGGTTAGGTTTCACCCGTAGTGGGTGGACGATCTAACCCCGACATGCGGGTGAGACCGACCAGTTGCAGTGCCGATGTTTTTAGTTGAAAATGAAAATAAATATTTGAAATTATCGCACACTATAATTTATATATACCCCAAATTACTTGGGCTTTGCTTTAATGTGCATAAAACGCCAAATTGTGAAGAACAACGATACTACAATTTCTTTTCCAAAAAGTGGCCGAACTCTCCCGGACTTACAATATATCTGATATTATATACTTCTTAGATTCTCCACTCCTCTTTCTTAAACAAATTATTAAATTCTCCTCTCAATACCACGAAAGTACAGAAAATGAAAGAACAAACTTACAAATTATAATCTAGCTAATCTATTCTCAATAAAAAAGCCACAATACCTCCGAGCAGAGAGAACTAACTGTAACACGATACCACGTTCGCATTACCCGGTTTGCATAAAAACTTGCACTTTCCAGCGTCCATTCAGCTTGAAACAGAGCTCGATACTTTCAATTTCAATTACCCTTGAATAATCTCTGAAAAAAGGAGCAGCCGAATCCCTCGATGCCGAGTAATCGGCCGAGCGCACGACACACAGAGGGAACGGGTTTCTCGCGAAACGCTCTGCCCGTTATTTATTATCGCTTCCCCAGGAATTACATTCTTTCGTCGGGTCTTAAATAAGCCCGGCGCACGAACCGATGGTAGCACCTAACAACTTAGGACCCGGGACAGGGGACGTTCAGCTGCGCTCCCTTAGAAGGGTACCGCTCGTTAATTCGTGCCGTTAATGATAATTGTATGGAAATATGAAATATACTCGGTACCCGTACCCCGGGCTGCCGCTCATTTATTTCAATACCGGTTCCCGATAATGCGCCGCGGATTATCATTTCATACGGCGCGGCCGTGGACGAGGCAGAGCGCCAAGTAACATTTCTGCGCCGTAGGGAGGATTACTACCCTCCGGCTGAAAAACCGAAAAACAATCATACTTGCTCCCTGCGTTGCTCGTTGAATCCGCGTACAGGTGTTGCGATTCTGGTTTAGCTCGGGACAGTAGGTACCGCGCGACGTGGGTAGACGTCTGACCTTCGTGTACGCAGACTTTGTATCCGCTTCAGCGTATTATGGTCACCGATATTCCTTCGCGACTGCAATCACCGGCGACGGAAATTGTGAGAGTAACGATTTTCTATAAGTGACTTGCACCGAATATCGAGCACCGCGAGGCGGGCTATCATTTTGTGGATGCGCGCCTGTAATGCGCATCCGAGGCGGCCACTCTCCCAATTACAATTTGCCACGATGATTTCACGAAGAGAGTCTCCTCGTTAGAAAAAAATCGTGGCTCCACCTTGCGCCTATTAAACCGGGCCCGGTGGAAGCTCTCACAAAACGCTTGTTAGCGCGGCGAGACGAAACTGTCGGTCGCGTCGGGCACGTTAATCCGGCGAATTATTATCATTATCGTTAATCAGGCGAGGCGGCGCGTTCGATTGGTACGTTCACACGATCTGCCGATAATTTTGTATCGGTCATTAGGTTTATTGCCCCGGCCGCGGCGCGAGTTATCGATGACTTACGGTGGATAGGATCAAGGTGCAGTAATTATTCGCGGCGCGAAGGGAATAATCGGTTCCTTGATTGCTCAACCCCCCCCCCCCCCTGCCCTCTTTGGTACGGGACCCGCCGTTTAATCGTTACTCATCCTCGAAAAACCTTGGGCGCTATCTCGTTGCGCCGACTTTTAATTTGCGTATTAGCGGCCCTATATACGCCCGATAATTAGTCCCCATCGATGGGGTCATTAATATTTTCCCGGCGGAGACCCAGCCGCCTAAATGCAATTACTCCTGACGTCGGTCGCCAGGCCTGATCGCGATTATGTCGATCGATCGTCGTCCCGGGGCTGACGGACAGGGCCTTTAATCGAGCGCGAGACTTTCGAGTTAGCGCTTAGCTTGGAGCGTCCGAGGAGTTTCGAGGGCGCGGGTAACGGATTTGGTGGGAATGTCGTGGTTGTGTCTGCGAATGTCTGATGGGGATGGTTATGTTGATTGTAAGAGGGATTGAGGTGGATTTTTAATTTTGGTCTCTACTGAACGTTTCAGTTCATGCTGGTTTTTGGGAATGGGGTATGGTGCTGAAGATCTTGTGATAATTAGACTGCGGATGTTTATGCACGTATGATATGTCGTGATATGCAACATACATGCAACATATATGCAACATATATGCAAAATACAAAATGAATCATCCAAAGTTGAAACCTGAAATATTTCTTGGAAATTGCTAATTGTAGCTAAAAATGTTTACCACAGAAGTATCTATAGGGCATTCATCACACTCGTGATCTAACTGACCAGAAGTTCCCTGTATACGAGAAATATGCACAAAATATGCAAGAAATGTGCAAATAATATACAAAGAATATGCAATATGCACGAAATATGCATTATGCAAAAAATATGCAATATGCATAATAGGCAAAGTAAAAAGTATAATTTTGGATTTCTCTAGTGACAAAACAAATTTCTGTCTAGGTCCCATTACTTAATTTTTTGCCTATAAAAATATGCATTTGCATGAACATCCGCTGTCTAGTGATAATGATATTATTATTATTATTATTATTATTATTATTATTATTATTAAGTGTCTTTATTCACCAATACACATAAGATTACAATGGCGAATAGGCGAGGTTCAGCATTAAGTGTTGCTCTGCAACCTAACCTAAAAAGCCGTTAGGAGGAAACAGAGAAGTAAAGAAAACAAAATAAAATAATATAATACAATAAAATAAGATAAAATAAACTAATCTAAAAATAGGATAAGAATATGAATAAGAATAAGAATAAGAATAAGAATAAGAATAAGAATATAATTGGAGACAAAGGAATTTGTTAATTGTGGATGGATAAAATTTGTGGACAGCTTCTCAACCCGGCACACAGTGGTCCCAGATCGCCAAAACGTGGCCAAAACCTCGAAAATGAACTTTTCGTTTCGGGATTCTTAGCTGTTGAGTGGGGTACAATGATGATCTGACCATGAAATACGGGCAAGGTAAAAGGTAAAATGTTTAGATTCGTAATCAGCGACCCCAAAAACCCTAGAGTATCGATTTTTGCCTAAATTGAATAATATGTGAGATTTTGGCCACGTTTTCGGGATTTGGGACCACTGTGCGACAGTGCACACGCGCAGGTCTACTAGACCCTCAACTGTAGAATATCTTGTCGCCGTCCGTTGTTTCTTTAGCAATGGGGTTGACACTCAGTCTAGCTTCCAGATATACATTGTTTGCATTCAGTAGATTTAAAAAAATGAATTGTGTGTTTATTAATATTTTTGCCGTATACTATGAAGTAATGTTAATGTTCGCTTAGACCTGCATTGTTTGAGTGTTAATAAAGAGTCGTAAACACACAGATTTTTCCACATCGTGGTCAATCAATGTTACTTTTTACTGATGCACCCCACGTGGATACTTGCATTTCAAAAGTCCACCTGTGTGTGCACTGCTGGCTTGATGCTTGGAAATAATGTAGCCTTTAGCTATTTTGAGAATATAACTAAATAGTTATCTTTAGATATCGATATTGCTGAGTATATTGTGGCTTCCAAGTAAGTTTACATTTTTTCAAACCTGTGCAGGAGTTTAAATTCTCCAATTATGAAAGCAGTTTAATATTTGACTATAATACCCATACAGCACACTCTCGTTGCAGCAAAGTTGCAGGATGGTTGCAGCGCAAGATTGCTGTGTTGCACGCAACGTTGCCGCAAGAGCGCAGCAATAATTCTATGCCCGCCCCGTGCAATGTTGCACGGCAACGTCGCAGCAACGTTGCATCCATATTGCGCTGCAACCATGCAACACTGCAAGGTTACCGCAACCATCCTGCAACGTTGCCGCCACGAAGTGTGCTGTATGGGTATTATAATAGTGAGCATGGTACAATTGTCCTGTTCTGGGGAGCCTTCTTCTAATTCTGTGAATCGCGGAGGGACAGATATGATATCTTTTTTAAAAGGCGTGTTTGTTACTGCTTACATTTTTAACTTTCTTTGGGCTTTCCCTTATCACAAGCTGTTACATATTCTTCCAGTATAAGGCATCTATAAGCAGGACTTTTAAAGTCACACGTAGCTGTTTAACAGTATCGATAACGGTAATCTTGCGGAAATTGATAACAGAGTTCACCAAACGAAACGCTGTAGCTCTGTGTCTGCTTCAATTGGTATTTACCACTCCGTGGTCATTTTTCTGCAATAACAGGCAGCATTTGTTCATTCCTATAATCATCACGAATATCATATAGTCATCATTCAAGTAACACTTTTAAAGAAACTCAAGCCAGAGATGATTTAAAACGAGAATCACTCTCTGTTGTCAGAATTACGTTGCAATCAAGGGCGTCCGTAGACTTTTTTCCAGGGGTTAGAAGGGGGTGGCAACTTTCAGAAACGGTCAAGTTTCTATCACTCAACATCATTTTGTAGCGCCAATTTCATTGAAAATTTAAAAATACCCACTTTTTTAGTATAAACTTAGTTTAGTTTTTAAGATTAAAAGATTAGAATTTTAAGATTTAAATATTAGTTTTTAAAAACAAGCGATTTTTTCTCAAGTCGGGGGTCGCAATCTTCTCCTCGCCGCACTTTCTATCAAACAAAATTCACAACGGTGGCTTTGAAAATAAATCCGAGCTCACCTCGTTCAGCAATATTTCTACAAAGAACGTTTACACTAATAACTCAAAAAATTATGTAATTAATTTACGTAAGGTCCACAGAACACTGTAGTTCGCCAGAGATTTACTCAAGTGGACTCGCCGATACTCAGAAAACGGGATAAGAAGATAAAATATTGCTCGTACAGTTTGATTTAACACAAGTTTCTACGAATGATGGACTGCGCGATGCTTAGCCGCCCGACGATTATACTCGTCATAAACACCTCCGTGTTTTTACAGCCGCACGTTTCTCGTCCGCGGCAGCCTTCGGCGGTGTAAAATCGGTCCCCGTCCGGTGCTTAATTATCAAATATCCTGCTGCGTCGCGATGCGCGACAAGTGCAGCACGCATCGAATGCAAATCTGGAAGGGAAAGTCCCGGGGGAACCGGAAATAGCCGGTGGCCGGGCTCCTGCGGCCACCTGTCCCTTGATACAGAAATCAAAAGCGGAAGTCTGGCGTGGCGCAGGAAGCATCGAACCGTGTCAGTAGCCTCTTGTCAGCCTCGTCGCTTCCTTCCTCGCGGAATCAGCTTCGCGAGCTGTCAGCCTTCCTCGATACCAACCCGTTCGCGTCCCTTGGCCGCTAGAAACCGCGAGTGGCGGAAGTAGACGTTCTGTTGCCGCGTAAAACCGAATGGAATTAATTTCTACCTCGCTCGACCTCGCGCTTTAATGTCAGTGATTATTCGAATAGCTCTGCAGCTTGTTTTAATGGCCATTGCATAAGGAAGCAAAGCGCAAGCCTGCTTTGAAATCGGAAGATAAAGAGTAACTTAGGCTTCGAAATCAGCGTCGGCTTGAAATGGGAAGCGACCAGCATGGAAGGTTTAATTAAACATTGATAGATGTGGCCGTCAGAGATGCTAGATTAGGATCAGCTGGAAAGTATTTAAGGGGTCATGCTCAGTCAGGAGGCCGAAAAAATGGTGGTCTTTGGAAATTTTTTACTCAAAAGCTATAACACATTTCTCAAAAAATCTTTTTTTGTACCGTGCATCGTAATTTTTTTATATAAAAATATTTATCAATAACTAAGTTATTGTGCATCACTCGAAGGTTCTTTAAAAAAAAGGCTTCTGCGGTGACCACTGCTGCTCGAAAGTCGATCATCCAAAATAAAAAATTTAAAAGAATTTACTTATTGTATCATATTATCTAGTATTTGAACGAAGGATTTTTCGAAATATTGATTTGGGAAAAAATGGCAGATGTTTTAGGTAAAAGTTTCAATTTTTATCATAAATCGTGCCTGATTTTCGTCAATTAAAAGAAAACTAAGCATCGGATAAAAAAAATCCTTCGGTCAAAGACTAGTTTATTGTTCCTATAGTAAGCTTGTAAAATTTGAAGTAAATCGGTCGAATGGTTTTTTAAATATTTTGGTCACCGATTTTGAAAGAACCGTTCGAGTGATGGACAATAACTCAGTTATTGATAAATATTTTTAAATAAAAAAATTACGATGCACGGTACTAGATGCAATCCTTAAAAGGAAAAAAGATTTTTTGAGAAATATGTTATAGCTTTTGAGTACAAAATTTCCAAAGACCACCCTTTTTTTCGGCCTCCTGACTGAGCATGACCCCTTAAGCAACTAAACCTTGGACCTGATACCTGTCCGAAGCAAACACCCGGTGTTTTATGAGCAAACTGCAATCAGACAGTGCCTTTGACAGAGTGTCGTGCAGGAAGTTGTTTCCGCGAACTGTCTGCCGCTGGCAGATTGAAAGGTTGCCAGTAAATATCGAGCGAAATCGACCGTGAGGTGCAAAAAGCCCCGAGCAATTTAACCCTGCGAAAACCATCGAAATGTTCGAGCCCCGGTAAAACCAACAACGACTTGACTCTTCGTGATCGCCCAGGCTGATCAAACGGCAGTCACGGTCCGACGGGGCCGGCCCCCTTTAAACATTTAACGTTTCCTGCGACAGAAAACCTCGACTCGATGGGTTTCACGGGGTTAGAAACCGGGGAACATCCCTTCCTGTTACGGAATGCTTGTCGCGCTTCCGTGTCAGGTTCCGCCGTTGTACAGGTGCGTCTGCTGGCGGTTAAATTAGCCCCGGAAAGAGTTAGCTAAATACTAATTATTATACAGGATCAAGCGGTTTGAATTGCCTGCAGTTAACCGGGTCAGATAATCATTCCCTACTTCCTACCTGCAGACTTTTCTGTGATAAAATTCTTTAATTGATAAGTCCTTGTAGAAAACACTGCGACTGCCGAACATGAAACTCTGTAGGTACTACAATATTATCAATGGCACGTAGAACATTTTGCGATAAAAATTTGAACGTCTTTCCTCGAGTAATATTTCCAGCATAAAATGCGTCTTTACTTATTTTTATATATTTAGTAGGGTGGTCCCTATATGTATGGTAAAGAATCAATGTTTTTAAAATTTTCTTCTGACCCTCCCAGAAGTTTGCAAATAGTTTAAAAGAATTTCGTTTAAAATTTTGTTAAAATATATTAAGGATTAAAGGTCGCTCAATGGCATTGAAATATTACTATTTTGATATAAATTAATAGAAATTTTTGCAAGGGCAAAATAATTTTATTAACTTTTAAGTGAGAGTATAACATTAAAATTCGGGCACACATCGCATAGACGAAGCGGGTTTATAACGAGTGTGTCCTGTATTGTGTTGTGGCATAAGGCTTTATATGCACATTGAAATTTCTCCCATCAGCAGCTCTCGAATCAGATGCAGACGCAAACTTTGACGTACATTCTACATATTCAGGTTGTTAAACGCATATATAAAAGCATGGTTTCGGATTCTGATATATAAATATGGGCGCCGTTTCATTAAGAGTGACAATTATGGAAAGTCGCAGGTGCCAAACTTGTGGCACATGCGAAATATAAAGTCATTGAGCGACCTTTATATATCAAAATATACAAATAAAGAACATGAAGATTTTTTTTTGTCAAATAGAAGATTTTAAGAGTGTCAGACAATACAAATTTTAAAGTTGAAAAATAAGGACCACCCTAATATGTAGGTATCTGTGTAGTACACATTAAGTTGTAGGTATATTTAATTATAGGTACACAATAAACAATTGACCTTTAAAACTGGAATTGGTCTTGCTTTACAGCTTCACATGTCGACAAATTAACAGTCTTACAAAACCTCTATAAGCCGAATTTTCGTTTGTTGAACCTCGAAAACTCGGTAAGCCGAAACCTCTATAATTCGAAGATCTTTTCCCTTCCCTTGAGATTCGAGTTATCGAGGTTCGACTGAATAGATACATCTTTCAATTCCAGAACCTGGCTCTTCATATCTTCACCAATTTCGTAACTTCCAAATCCTACTTAATCCGCGAACACCGAAAATCCCCTCAGTTCCCACAAAGTCCTCTATTTACGTATCCCGAACCACGCCGATTCCTCGATCCACCGATGTAACGCCGCGTTTCGTAACAGCGCCGTTTCACCGGCAAATTTCAATTTAAAAGCGTACGTCATTTGGCTTCATATACCTGTCGAGCTTAACCACTAATAAATACGTGGCAGGACAAGGTACCCAGGGCTGCAGGTTTCACCATCGCCCACCGCAGCGAGAAAAAAAAGAAATTTCCGTGCCTTCCCGTTACGGATTACACTTCCGCGGGCAGGAAACAGGTCCTGCTATTACGCGCGGCTGCATCTGCCGCGAATTAAATCTGGATGGCATGCAAGTGCGCCGATTTCGACGTTTAATGCGCCCACCGGGCCCCGTTCGTTTCGCGTTTCTCGGGCAACAGGTTTCGTTAATGAACGGGCTACTGGAAAGCCCTCGGGATTACGTAAGCTTAATAACAGATCACCAGCGAGACGTCGCATCCCTCCCCTCTGCAACCCCGTCCCCCGTGCGCGGAGGTGGATTGAACTGCCGATGCCTGGCCGGCGGGGATCGTGATTTCGCAACGAGATTTCGTTCCTCGTACGAAAGACACGTGTTCTGGTAACGCACGCGTATAATGTCAAGGATAACGCGTGCATTACGGAACAGGCATCGCCGACAGCTGCAGCCCGCCGCGGAGAGATGGGTTAAATAAGCGAGTCGGAACAATCGGGCGGTTTCCATCGGCGGCGGCGGCGGCCCAGCGTCGTTCGTCGCATGACAAATGACATAATGAATCGTGCAAATCGATCGGCGCCGAAAGATACCGATAAATTATGTAAGCTCCCCGGTGGAGGCCCTTTGATATCGCTGCGCGTGTTTGAATCGCGATCCGCGTGGCGCGCAAACGCGAAACTGGTTTGCACTTTGCGGGGATCGAAAGTGCATCGAAAGCTCGTCGATAATACAACGCCGCGGTCGCAGCTGCGCGCGGCTACAAAAACCGATACAAATGATTGTCGATCATACGGATTTAATTATGATTTATGCCGGCGCATGGCTGCAGGTAGGCGCGTGCACGCGCCGGCAAATGCGGTTGCATTAATTCGGCCAGTTGCGAAACAACGGGGTTACAAATGATCGTGGAGGTTTAGCCAGTCGCCTGACGCGCGAATTTCGACGCCTTGTTAATAAGTCGCAGTGTAATTGCTCGTTGATGGTCTCTCGTTAGTGCTGCGCTGCCCGCGGGGAATAAAATCGGAGGCTTATATAATTTTGGAAATATTGGAGGATGGTTGGACGTGAGTCAGATAAAAATTGCGGGGATAATTGGTTTTTCATGAATATTTTGGTGAATATGATTGAGAGGGATTGGGAGCCGATTAAAGGAGTATAATTTGTAGATTCTTCGATTTTTAATCGTGTATTGAGTTCTGCAGGCCCAGCTCCAGCCTTTTTTGCGATCTTTGTTTATAATATATTTATTCTAGTTTTTTGATGACATTACTCTGAATTTTTATTCGCAGCTTAAAACATTTATAGTACAATTTGTAATATTTCATTTAAAACTTTATTTTTAAATGAAATGAAATTTTTGAAAAATGCCAACAATGAGAAGATAGGCTGCCTAATTTTGCCTATGGGGGCGCGCAAGGCCTGGAGTTCTCTACCTGTTTAGCGATCGTAGTGCCAATTTATAATATTTATTTAGTTGCAATAAACTCAATTAGGGTAGATGTCCCAATTACTGTCAGCGTCCCTATTACTGCCACTTTATTTATTTTGCTTAATAAAAACGTAACGTGTAAAGAACAGTGAACTGAATAGAAAACTATAAAAATAAGAAGAACAGTCCCAATTTAATGATAAATTTTTTTTCTAAACTATCCTTACACGTTACGTGTTTATTAAGTAAAATAAATAAAGTGGTAGTAATAGGGACACTGGCAGTAATTGGGACATTTACCCTACTATATTTTAAATTAACATTATTTATAAAAAAAGAACCGATATGGAACCGTGTACAAAGTGAAAATTATAGTTACAGTTAATGCTCTGTGCCAACAAATTATTATTCTGTACAAACTAGCAGAATAACTCTAGGAACTATTAAAATGAGACCCTACACCTGTAAATAGAATATCCCCAGGGATTGAGGATTGTATCCAGGGGTGTTTAACGGTTTAACCCCAGTAGCATGTCCTCAGGGCTGGAAGTAGCGATCCCAGGGTCTCGAGCTGGTTTACCAGTGCTGAGACCTTACTCAATCCTCAACTGGGAGTATTCCGTGAGCACAAGTGTCGACCATAGTCTAAATATTAGCGATGGCACAAGACTGGGGAATTCCCCTTCATTTCGCAAGCTCTGGTCGGCCAGATAGCGCAAGTGAACCACCTCCTATGGTCAGTTATCCAAGTTCTCTTTTTCAGAAATGGGCTCCCAGGCCTGTTAAACAATCCTTTTCCAAAGACTCGTATACCTTCCCTTGGACTCTCATCATGAATATCAGAGATCCCACGAATTCCCAACTGTTAGAAATTACAAAAACGATTCTTAAAGGCTCATCTCAATAATGCGGCCTCGGCTGCGGTTGTCTCTAGACTGTCTTCCTGAGCCATCCAGGGTATCCTCCTCACCCTGGGCCTAGTATCTTCGATGATCTATCAGCGCAACAATCGCCAGATGGCTCTCTCATATCTCTCCAGCTTCTATCGCGAGATCTGCCTCATGTAAGCCGCTGTACCGCGACAAACACAAGGCGCGGCCCGCCAATATCCTACACAACTTCATTCATAATTCCCTATTATTTCGCGCGGCACTCAAGTAATTACACCTGCCAAAGCAGACCACCAGTGTTCCTCTACTCTGAATATGTACAGTGTCCAAAATCCGATTCATAGAATTCTTCATCAGCAGTTCCCCGACGGTCCCCGAGGCTCGTCATTCCAGCTCCGTGGAAAACCCAGCTGTACCAGAGCTCACAGTGAATTCCGCGTGGCGTCGTTTCGTATGCAGCGCGGTTCTTTTGCCCCGCGGAATGGCACGATAACCTTTGCACGCGCCTCGGGCCCGATTCACTCGCTTAACGAGTGCTCGGCCGTTAATAAGTGTTTACGTGTCGCCGGAAGATAAATTGCGAACGCCTGCTTCGTGTGGGGCTACGATAAACTTCCTATGCCTTTCAGCCTGCGTGCAGAAGCGCACGAGCTTTCATCGTTATCAGCGCCTCGGGATATAGGCCTCCTAATGCGTCGCGATCGGCTGCCACGCGTCAATAAAAACCGCGCGAGCCGAGCACTCGCGTGAAATCTCTCTCGTAACTCACAGTCGCTACTAAAACAACTGGGGGACATTATTTAACAGCTCCACCCTGCTGAAGTCCGATGAAAACACTCTACGCCAATTAATCCGAATCCGGCGCATCTGTCTGCAATAGCTGCACACAGAGCTGGCTCATATTTACTGCAGACTTGTTTATCTCAAAGACAGCTTATGTAAAACACGCTGCGGGAAATGTCTGGAAAAACAACCGGAGAATGTAATTATGCAACGCTACTTAGTTGTCTAACGATGCGGTATCCCTTGCTTTTGTAGACTGCAGATCGAATTGAATGTTTCTTAGGCTTCTTTGGAACGCTGCAGTGGCTCGAGTGTAACTACTATGTATATGCTAGCTGGACAAAATTATTTTTTCGCGGTAGATATTGGGTTTATATGGGGTTTTAATTGTTAGAAAACGAATTTTCGTATCACAGTTTATTGTCACACTAAAAACATTAGTGTAATATTATATTATTATAATATAGATTGTTGGGTAAGGCGGTAGGTCACGCACGACGGTTGTTAATTTATTAGAAATCGATAAAAATATATCATAAAAAATTCTAATGTAAACGCATTATTCAAATATTATTATTTATTATTCCACTCTTTTTAGAGCACTGTGTTATTTTTTAATGTTAACTTCTGCTGACATCGTCGTGGGTTGTTTAACATTTTCAGTTTTATTTTTTACTTCACTTTTTTGAAAGCACTGTGTTTAATAGGCCACGCAATATTGTAGCATTTCAAGAGTTGAAACGGCTTAAGAAGATTTTATTTCTTTAGAATATACAGCCTAGTATTTCTGTTTTTTTTATTGCTATTCTACTGTAGCACCGCCTGGTGATAAAATGCCATAAAATATATTTAATAACCAGCCGGGAAACGATACCTAACTAATGCAGAAAATCGCAAGAAGATCGGTCCAGTAGTTTTGGATAAAATAATTAACAGACACCACTACACACAAACATACAACCTCTTACTCTAAACGCATATACCTTCTCCATTCCGTCGTGGGTAATAAATATCTGGTAGGACAAGGTACCCGGGGCTGCACCTTTCACCATCACCGACCACAGCGAAGAAATAAATTGTTTATAGGTATTTTTTAAGTTATATTAATATTTTTAATGAGATACTATACTGCGACACGAAGAAGGTTTGTTGTCTAACAATTAAACCCCCATAAAAACCCAATCCCGCGAAAAAATAATTTTTACCAGCTAGCATATAATATAGACACTGGAACCACTGTGCGACGGCTGCATCATCTCGCCTTTGCCTTTTCTTCTTTCGGGGTTAATTTATTGGTGATTAATTAACTCCAGGGTTACCAAACTCCAGATAACGTCGCCCGAACTGTGTGTTTTTTTTGTCGCTCGTAGGAATCCCAGGTCGTGAACCAGCTTACTCCCTGGAAAGGTTTAGATCCACGGTTGATCTTAGGGTTATCGTGGCGATAGTGCTGCGGGAGTTTTCCTTTCCGAGATTAGATTAGCGAGCGCTCTATTTCGATAATTTCCGCCAGTCTCGGCTTCGTTCCTTTCCTTCCACTCCCTTCGGAATATTTTTCTTGGCAACCCGCGGCACGGAGACGTGTGGCGAGATCGCGGTGCGTTTCGTTTTTGGCGTTGGCGTGTCGCGGCGGTTTGGCATCGCCTGCCTGGGTGACGCGTTTAACAAGCCAAGGTGAACATTAACTGCTGAAACGAGCTGGAAAGCGCTTCGTTAGTGCGCCGTATTTCACGAATACTTAATTACCCTCGGCTCCACTTTACTGCAGCTACAAATAATCGTAAAGTCAGGGTATATATTAATATTATACTTGAACTATTAATGCGGCATACTTCAGCCTGTCGGTGACGTTTATCGTCCCCGATTTATTTCTCCCGCGACACCCACCATCGGCGATAAATTTCAGGCACCAATTTCAGTCGCCGAGCACGATTTTCCCGGGTTCATTAACGCGTTACGTTTACGCGTCGCTCCGACGTTGGCTTCGTTAACGAGCAAGCTTTTTTTTGTAGCTTCCACGCTATTGGAGGGTATTGCTAGACGAGCTTCATCGTTTATCGATAGTAACAAGTGTATGGAATGGGGTTATTGCTAGTAAATTGGCTGGGTTTAAAAGGAGAGTGTAGACTTCTCGAAATTTACGTTTTTTGGAACACATCTGTGAAATAGGGTGGAGCTTATTTTATAACTGTGAAAATATTATCTTCTTACCATCTCAATTTGTTCCTTCTTATAAAAAATAAAATTGAGCAGAATGTAAGCACGATTGATCTATATTTAGGGGTAGCTCAACGATGGTGACATTTCCAATATACATGATAATACTATGACAAACCTAGAAATTTTTTTCAAACGCTTTCATTTGTTCATTAAGAAAAATAGAAACTGAAAAAAGGTATCGTCGTGCCGTATCTGGCGTATAATTAAGTAAAACAATTAGTAGATTGTACCCTGGCAGCAGGAAACAGACACTGTCTGATGTCCGAGTCTCTGTGAACAATAAATTTAACAAATTTTCAAATGTAAATAAATTAAAATATGGCCATTATAGGTTGAATTTTCATAATTTCTATAATTTTTGACTCACTTGCGCTCCCCTAAACATAAGAATGTATTTTCCAAAGCTTTTATATAACATTTGTATATCCAAAGGAACATATCAGGGTGGGAAGACTTATAAAAAAATATTTAATTTTCTTTTTTAACTTTTAAGCTCCACCCTACTGTGAAATCATTGCTCATCGCCAAACTTTGGTCCCTTCTGTTCTACTTCGCCGTATGTTGAAGTATTAGACGTCCATTTCATGTATAATCCACCTCCCTTCTTTCGTTCCAACTTGAAAAACAACTTCTCAAAACAGATCTCCTTGACAAATTTAAATTTACCCACTCAAATACCGTTGTGCAATTCAAAATCCATCTATCTCCTAACAAATTTCCCTACAATCACAAAAGACATGCATTTATGAAATAACATTTCCGTCGCACAGTGTCTCCAATCAGTAATCCACGTGTCGCTACTTGCAATGCCTCGGCTGACAGTGACCCGCCGCGAATCACCCCGCGTCGCGATACTGCGCGTTCCCGGGCTCCGAGCCTAGAGGACAAGCGTAAATCGGCATCCGAAGCCATAAAGCACGTGTAGCGAATCGCGTGTGCGAAGCTGGCACACTCGGAGCATGCTCGTGTCTCACAAAAACGATTATTCCGGCCTTCTTGAACCGGCGGGACGGTATTATCTCCGTGGAAGAAGCCACCGCCGCCATTGACGCACGAGTGAGCGCGATAAAAGAGGCTAAAAGGTATTCTTTCCCGCGACCTCCTCGCAGTGTTTATCGGCGCATGCGAGCCGCTCGTAAGAATCATCGCCGATAAAGTCGATTCTCCTCGTTCCTCGCTGAATCATCGGTGCAACTCCCTTCCTCTTCTCCACTTCCCCGTTTTTTCTTCCTCATTGTGCACTTCCTCTTCTCGGTGAATTTTTCTACCCTTTTCTTGTTCCACCAGCCTTCCCCAAGGTATCGTTATTTCATTATTAAGTTTGCTTTGTCGGGATGGCTAAACACTTTGGAAACCTCGCTCGTTGCATTTGAACAATAATTAGGACACCTGCTGCATTTCCGCAAAATTTAATATTTGTTAGAGATTGAATATTAAATAAAGTAAAATTTGTTAGAGTTCTTTAATAAATTTGCAACGTTTTTCACAACTGTGCCGGTGATTACGAAAGTGCTGTATTTTTTGTTTCCAGGTATTCAGACTGTTGCGTTTGGACGTATTAAAAAATATTTTTCTAGTATTGAACAAAATGTTTCACAATATATATGGTTTTCTAATGTCAAATTTAGCTATCTATATTTTACGAGTAACTTGTACGAAAATGTGTCTTTTATTCGTGCGGGTGTCTCAAAAATTTCTGAAATGTAGTTTTTCGATTTTTACAATGTAATACATTCAAACGTTTTTTCGAACAAAAGCAATTTTTATTTTCAAATACTTTACCACTAACAACTCTACCATTTTTGGTAATGCATTCTTTACCACTATTTCCCCTAATTTTTCTCATATTATCAGCATAATTAAGTATATTTCGTGTTTTCTTTCTTTTTATCTTTTCTTGCCCCACATCTAAGGTTAATACATACTTCAAAAATATCTAATTATTTCCATTCTCACAAATTACTTACAGAGAACAAATTACTTACAGCACTATCGAAATAAAAGTGAAACTGTTGCGGCTCATTATGAAAGTGGCACTATCATGTCATTGCTTACTTGACTGTTCTTTTCCAACAATTATTTCATAATATTGAAATATAAATCAATATAAAATAAGAGCAATCTCAATTCTTTTGTTATTTTGTCTTACACCACTTTCATAATCCGGGGCACAATTATTCCACACAGAGTAGGTGTCATTACGAGTATTAATCATTAGTACGTTAATACTCATGAACGACAGCGTACATGATTTCTTGAACCTAAATATAAATTACGTTTCCAAACTGTCAAAATCCCCAGAAATTGATAAGCATGAAATTCTTCCTTTCTCAAACACCCTCAATCCCAACTCATCAAAATTATTTCTACTACCCACGTATTTCCGCCCTGCTTCGTCGAGTCGAAAATATTCCACAAGGCATCGAGTATCCTCGCAAACAAGCTAGACTCCTGGTGGCAGTCCTCACTTTCCAATCTACCCACGAAGTGTGTCCAATATCATCCCGTGACACGTCACACGGCTCCCCTATCATCCTCAGAATCTCGCCTTCCCTTTTTTCCCCCGTGAAACCCGCTATCTGCCTGCTCTCTGGCCTCTCGCACACCCCGTTCGCCGCCCTCGGCTCATTTTTCCCTCGCGACCCGGGGCCGCTCTCCGCGGCGGCTCGTCCATTTTTCTCTGTCCGCGACGGGGCCGCAGCTCGTGTCTGTTCGGCAGCGCACAAAAGCCAGCCGGCTTGCGTGCGCCGGTATCTTCGACCTACGACCCCTGCCTCGGCTTCTTATTTCTCCTGGAGAGCCGGAGAGGCTCGAAAAACACGGCGTTACGGGCGCGCGTGTTATCGCGTGCGCGCAGGGGGCATCGCGGCTATCCGTCGGTCGGGGTCGCCGTCGTGGGTCATCCTCGTGACCCAGCCGGACCCGCGGCCAGCCGCTGCTGATGGGAACGTGGCGGTTTGATCACAGGCGGATGGTGTTATTGATCTGAACCGGGTACCCGATGCTGTCCGACGACTCTCCGCCTGACCCGGGCGGACTGGGTTAAGCAGACTGGGAGTATTATTGGAGGCATAGCGGGTGGAAGGAGCGTAGCGAGGTTGTGAAAGAAGTGGAAGTGGTCGGCGAGGATGGCGAGATATCGAGGCTGTATTCGGGAGTTTGGGGCTCACAAGGAAACGTTCCCAATCCGAAAATTCTGATTTCAATGACACTTCGGGTGAATGTAGAGCACATTGAAGTGTGCAGGGAGCAATTTTAGTCTGTAGAAATGCACTTTCAAGGGATGAAACGAGTCCTTAATGTTATCGCGGTTTTTTGTTTTTTTTCTGTGCTTCAGACACTTCGCTGTATTTCATCTAGGCATTAGACATGTGCCAAGGAGTGCCAAGCTGAAATTCGCAGAGGATTCTAAATAATAATATAGGGAATAAGATGGGTGAAATGCCTGAGTTACTGCTTGAGCTTTGTTTTATCTTTGTTGTTTGGTATTTTTGGATTCAATAGGGTGGTTAACTTCAGGGTAGATTTTCCTTTAGATACTTGGTACTATAATGAGTACTACTTATTAGTAGCATTACATAGAATTAGCGATAATCTTTGGAAGCTGATTTTGTGATGCTTTCCCTTACTCCCTTGCTTACCTTGAGAACACACAAGCTTTTCTTCTTTTATATTTTGATATTCACCCTTAAAGTACAGTCATTTTTAATGCACTCATTGTTAGTGCACCTTATATTTGTAGAGAATCCATTTTTAGCATACGAATCGTCTCAAATAATTCTACATTCCCACAATTCGTCACAGCATACCGATCACTTCCGAAGTGCCACTCACCCATTGTGACTCACTCTCCTTCGTCTCATTAAACAGACTTTTCCTAAACCGTTCTACGAGACGAACGCGCGAAGGGAAGGGCAAGGGACAGTGACTACTAGACGATAACCAAGAGCCTCGCGTCTCTGATAAACGCGTCGATAATAGAGCACCGCTTCGCGCGATAAACGACGGGAGCTGTTTACTCGCAGCCTAGTGACAGCGACGTTGCTTGATAAATGCGTTCATCTCCGATCGTCCGGGGGCTCATTGCTATCTACGGACTCTCGGGTATCCCGTGATCGATCTGCCACGCAGGTAAATACCCGTCTTACCAGTTTTTGGCAGCGCGGCTGATTAGAAACTAATCAAACGCGCTGGTAAGCCGCTTACGTCATTCTGAATTCTGACCACTCGATTCATCCATCATTAGCCGACACGCGATTCTATCTCGTGATCGATCGAGAGTTATGATAGACGCGTCTCAAGAGCTGGGCATCGTTCACTTTCTGCGCGGAGAGAAGTGAATTCCTCCTCACCTGCTGAAACGTCAACAGTGGAAATGCGACTTAAAGGAATTCCCATTAATATCAGTCCGGTGCACTGAGATCAGTCACCTATTCCCAAGGAAACAATCCCTAATCCTCAGCAACAATTAACGTCATTCGTATTCTAACATCCAATCCTCCACCTGAGCCTCAACACCCAACCCAGGTTCTCCCGCAAGTTTCCAGACACCGCCCTAGAAACTCCCTGAAAAACTCCACGATCCTAAACCCAATCCTGACTTCCACTGCCCAACCACCGACACTTATGACGCGCCAGAATAGAACAGGTCTGCCAGCGCAGCGCCGCCGCCACGACAGCCAAGTCACGTGAGGATCCATCCAGCTGGAGACAAGAGAAAATCGATCGAAAGCGGCCAGCATTGACGCAGTCGGCGTAATCATCGAATGAGATCCTCTCTCATTGTCCAGCGGTCAGGGCGAAATTAATAAATCGCTCCTCCGCCAACAATCGAGCGGACCCATCTCGACGGCGTGACATTTAAGGGGAAAAAGAAGAGCGAGTGCTAAAGGAACCGAGGCCGAAGCCGACGAGAGAGCGTAATCTCAATGGTCGTCGGACCGGCTGGTTGGAGCTGGTTGGGGCTGGCCGGTTGGTTTGGCCCACTGGAGCGGACACCCGGAGGAAGCACACCCGCCGGAACGTGGCACGCTTTGTAGCCTCGTGTATACACCGGCACACGTGCAGCCACGGATACTTGCGGATACCTCTGTGCTTTTACATATGCAACCGCGTCATGTACAGGGTGGCCCTTTCATCTTTGACGCGAGCTTCTTCCTTTAATCCCCTCGTCATCGGTAGCTTTCCAACGTATTGGCCTGCGATTTGGCCAGGCGGGTATTAGCCACTCGAGGAAGATCTAGGGTCTCCGAGTGTTAGATTCAGGCAGAGTTTTTGGTAGGTTTGCGGGCTTTCCAGGTGCAGTTTTATTGGGTTTGACTTGGGAGGGTATCCTCTCTGGAACTATCAGATTTGGAGATTTGTTAGGAAGTGTAGTGGATGATGTTTCAGAATTCGAGAAGGGATTTTTAAATCATTAATTCATTCCCTACCACTCGAGTGGTGTATTATAAGTCGCCTTCTGATTGGAATAAAGCCGACTCAGAACATCATTTCAATTACATAAACGCTATCAGATCCAGCAGACGAAATTAATTATCTCCATCAGAACACCGGTCGGGCAAACCTGTTACAGCATCAGGCCCACGCTGCTCGGGGAATTAACATCCTGTAAGATCATCCTCGCGAGATGTCCAAGCCTAGGAGCGTATCACCTAGGTGGATCGTCGGAGTAGCTGTGCTACACGTGATGCTGGTTGGACTACCCTGTATATGCACGGTACGTGAACGCAGACGTGACAGGGTGAGCGGACGGAGGAGCAAGTGAAAAGGAAAAGCAGGGGCCCTGGGGTTCGGAGGGAAAGAGAGACGGCGAGCAGAGAGTACGGACCGAAAGGGAACTGCGCACCACTAGCCGGAACCGTCCATGGCGCAGTCATCGCGACCATCTCTCGTGTCTATCGCATCTGCATACGTGAGTGACGACCCGAACTTGTCTGTGTGCTGCACGCGTGCACGTACGCACAGGCATGCGCGATCTGCGCGCCGGGCTAGGGGGCATAGATCTTGCATACGTGGATCGAGTGGCCTGGCCCCTGATGCGTCCCGGGCATACGAAGATGAACAATCGACGCTAACATGTACAGAATTTTTAGGAAGCTTCACTTCTTCTTGCCGCTGATCGAGACTTGTCGACTGCAGCGAAAGTGGCGGTTGGAATGAATGATAGGCGGGTTTTCTTATTCTTCGGCTTGTATTTGCGCTTGGCTTGTTGCTGATGAAAGGAATGGGGATTAGGGTTTGCGTTCATTGAAATTCAGTGGGAATGGTGCTGCCTTAACGATAATAGGGTGATTTAATAGTTAGATGGGTTATACTCTTCAGGGATTTCAGTAGGCCTTTATAGATCAGGCTTAAGTCTACTTCTTCTTCAAGCAGAATTTCATATTTACGCGTGAAACTTCAGGTTCTCAATTTGAATGGAAACCAGCTGTCGATGACTCCAAATATTCGAGTTCGAAGGTTGCCTCACCAATCTCGTCGGTTCATCCGCATTCTTCCTATCTGCCACGCTTTGACGAATGTTCCCCTTTCTGTGGAAGGCATCCTCGCATAATAAGGGTAGTTTAGCCTACGAGGTTTCTTGAAGGCAGAGGCTGTCATGTTCTTCGCTACGGCAGCGAAGTCACAGCGTGAATCCTATCACGTGTTTCTCCAATCCGTCCGCGTCAGGAGCCGAAAGATATAGCGCCTTCGTGGTAGGAGAGGCAAATAGGCACGTCAGCTAGGTCTGAGAAAAGTGCCATGGTAGGATGAACTTCGAGGCGTGAATTTTAAACAACCATGCTAAGCGCATCGGGCGCACGCAGTAGTTGGAACGGCCACTGAAAGTGCTTTCTGAAAGTGAAGATCAGTTTAGCATGCATTTCCCTTCGGTTCTCACATTCTCTAGAAATCCTGGCTTTCATTTCCCTTTATCAGTTAAAAACTGTGCAATTAGTCGCTACAATAATATTGAAATAAATGATCTAATACACTCACTCCTTAAAGCCAATGTCTAACATATCTCAGCTCCCATTCGTAGACAATCCATCAGTGAGTAATCAGTATGCAGGCTAATAACGGATCAGGCACGTGGCAGTCGACCAGGTACCAACCTCTCGACTTCGTGATTCTCAACGATTTTCTTCTGCCCTGCTTCTCCGCCTTTTTACCTCCCGTTCGTTTTTCGATCAGCGGAGCTAGCCGAGCAAATCGCGGAGTTCCGGAAGCCGCAGCCTGCTCGTCGATACGAGCGACGGTGGCGCACCCACGATCCTTCAAAACGGGCAATCGTGGCGAACGTTGCGGAGTGTTTCTCGTTCTGCTACGGTAACTCCATCTCCACCAGATCCTTTTTGTCTTCCCTCGTCCGGGCAACGACTATGAAAGTGACTAGAGATAGACTTGGATCTCTGTCGTTGGAATTAATACGTCCTTACCGATTTATCGAGAGGTTGTAGCATTTCGAATTGATCCCTTAAGGTGGTTACGAATTTATCGGATACTGAGCATCCATAGCAACTCACCTATTAGCATCAGCTTTCCACAAGATCCTCACGACTTCATGGTAAGTAACCCCAAAACCCACATCCATTTTTCACCCGACTATCTGACACTACAGTAGCATCCACCGGTGGCAATCTACCCTAATCATCTCTGCGCATCACGTGGCCTCGTAAAAATCAGCGGCGGGATCGCGGCACCGTCGAGCGCGTTCCTGAAAACCGTCCATGGATCCACGCGCTTCCTTCCCTCGGTTGGCCGTCACGCTGCAGAGGATCTCCGCTTCGCGGGGCCAAAAATTTCGACTGGAAACTGGTCGCTCGAGTGACTCCTTTGTTCGGCGAGGTTATGCAAAGGAACAGCAACGGCCGCAAGAAGGAACAAGGAAAGGGGAGCAGGCAATGACGGAGAGGAGCAGGAAAAAAAAGGTAATGCCCTCCCGATTTTCAGGCAAACGAGCCAGCTCCGGCGCTAGCGAGCGAGTCGCGCTGGGCCACGGCGTAGGGGGGGCGAGGAGGGAGAGCCAGGCGGAGGTAATGAGCGAGCTGAAATGCATCGGGCGTTTGGAGGGCATAGTCGGAGCGTCACCGTGACACTAAGCGGAACGCGAAACTGCGCGAATAATTGCGGCACGTTCGAGCGAGTCGCGCGAGTGCAACAACACCGCGTAAGAGGGCTACGTCAGCACCGTGCTTGTGTGGGCATAACCACGGCTGCACCCACTCGGGCCCAACCACTGCCGGGCAATTAACCCGGATGGTAACGAGCCGCGTCGAGTACTGCGAGTCGTCTACCCGCCTCTGCCACTGCGAAACCTCGCGTTTCGGTTGCCGAAATACAGCCCTCGCTCCCGTCGCTATTGCTTAGTGTCTTGATGATGACAACCCGGTGTGGTTTGCATAAGGGATGCTTCGTGGGGGTGTCGAGTTTCAGGGGTGCTTTCGAGCTGAAACGTTTGGACGAGCATTCTTCTGATGAAGGATGACGTTGGGGGTTTAGAGTTTTTGTATGGTAGGTGGTTTCAGGGTTGGATCTTCCGAGGGGGATACTTCTGTTGGTAGTTTTTGAGAGTAGGTTTTCCAAGAATTCTCTCGGAGTATATAGAAATATTAGTAGGCACGCTAGGATTTATTGCTGAATATTAAGGAATACTGGTATCGAAGGTGAAACTGTTAAGCATTAGGATCCAAATGACACATTCTGTAGTTTTTTATTAACATCACACTCAGGACCTGTAGACACTAGAATAGACAAATATTTGGGACTTTTATCACACTGTATTAAGGGGTGAGATCACCTTGGCCAGGCTAAGAAATATCGCATCTCTGGGAATTTATTTCTAAGTGACGAAGACACTTTTATTGATAACAATTTTTCAATGAAGATAAAGACATCTTTGAATAATATATACAATTTTTTTTCAAATATCAAAACATTCCGAAAAGTTTAAGTGCGTTTTTCTCGAAACCACGTTTTCCGAAACGGTGTAGGCTGTAATTTGAGTTAAACCTTAATGGATTTTATACAATTTTGCACAGGTGTTCTTAAATTGATTCTCTATCCTCCGAACGTCAATTCTAACGATTGGTTGAAAAGTAACAAAATAGCTACACTTTGAAGCAAAAAGCTCATTTTCGTGTGTAAGAAAATGGACTTTATTTACGCATAAGTCAGGTAAAAATTAAAATATCGAAAAAATTGACGGTCGGACGATAGAGAATATATTTAAGAACATCTGTTGCAAAATTGTATAAAAATCCATAGAGTTTTACTCAAACTACAGCGTACTACACCGTTTTGGAAAACGTGGTTTTGATAAAAACGCATTTAAAGTTTTGGGAATGTTTTGATATTTATTATTATTATTATTATTATTATTATTAATTATACGGGAAAACCCCATGGTTTACAAAAAACAAAGCCAGGTATTAAATCACAGAGTCTGTGCAATAACTTAGCCACTAATAAGTATCTAAAAAAGCTAACTAAACTAAACTTAAGGATAAACAAAACTAATTTGAAAAAAATTCTACGTATTATTCATAGATGTTTCTATCTTCATTGAAACATTTGATCGTTAAAAGTGTTTTTGTCACTTAAAGAAAGCAACTGACACCTACTATCTTCAAAGATGTCGCTTTAAACAACATTTCACTGTCACTCAGTCTCGCTATATTTCTTCCCCTATTATATCAGACGCTTCTTCTCAAATTAACAAGGATATCAGTTGAATATCTCACAGGCAAAGTGGAAGTTGACTTCGTGATGGTCCTGCCAGCAACAGACCTCGACGAGGAACCCGAAGAAGGAAGAAAACCAGAGAAGAACGGCTGGCGACGATTTGCGGTCGTCGTGCAACGATTTCCCCCTGGAATTCCTCGGCTACGACAAAGATTGAAAACGGCTATTGAGCCGCCGCATTCGTTCCACAAAATTTAACGCCAAACATTTCGTAATTAATAACACGGCCACGTCGGTGGGAACCGGAGATTGCGGTTTGGTACTCGCTTGACCCCGGCGTCCGCGAACAGTTCCATTAAGGATTTTCTGGGGTCGGGCTCGTTCGATCGTAAAACCGCGAAAGACCCCTTTCTTTCCCTGGTGTTTCATCTCCCTCCACCCTCGACAACCGAAGAAGCTTCATGCTTCCTCGAATGTGAAATCGACGCTTCGGGCCGTTTAGGGCTTCGATCGTGACTGCGCGAATCAGCTGAAAAACTTTCGCATTGAACGCCTCGAGGGCTGGTGACAGATAAACGAAACGAAGGGCAGTTCGGCGTCAGAATTCATTATTCTGCTCTGCGGATCTGGTGCAGCAGATACGGTCGAGACATCTAAAGGTCGCTGATCTTGAATTTGCTGTCTAATCCTCTGCGCAATACGTTACGATATTGATCTGTAATTATCAAAACAATCCACGGGACACTCGTTCCTTTTCAAAACAGATTCCGGGTGATTATCAGGCGTGCGATAAATTATCACGCAACAAGCCTGATTACGTAAATCGTGTAACGCGCACAAGTGCACGCGCACTATACCGCGCAGCGATTTAAATAAACAATAAATCAGCCACCCAGACAATGTCACGAGCACCGTAACTCCCTGTAACGAATCCCCATTAACTAGCGTTTATGGGCGTCGTCCATCGGACAATTAGCGAGGGTCATTAAGAGGCGGCTTAACCACAGAATCACGGTCCCAGCCTTCTCTGTTGTTTTTTTTCTTCTCTCCCTGCTCACGAAAGGCGTGAAACGCGATCGTAATAGCAAGCTAGGAGTGACGTTAAAGTCTCGTGGAATAATCAGTCATCCGTGAGATCCTCGGAGCCGGTGGTTCGCGTTCACGTAAACCACCCAGCGAATCCCAACGAAAATTGCCTGCCGGAATAATTCACGCCGTCGGCTAATTATTGTTATTAAACCAGCGGATCCGTCTGCGCGAGTGATCGTTCCATGCTTCCGATATTACGACCCGGCCAGCCATTAGCCGGAGCTCTGATACGTTTTTTGTGGACGCGGAATCCGACGGCCAATTACACCCGGAGGCCTGCCGATTTCGGTGTAATTACCGACGTCGGGGGCGTCTGCTAGAACTGGAACGCTTCACGGTAGCCTGATTACGAGCCGCGGCAGGAACCACGGTAGCAGTTATCGCTTGCCGGGTTTCGATATTTCGACAGCCCCGGGCGGCTCTCGCAACGTCGCTGATCGATCATGTGTCATGGGGATCGATTCGGAATCCTCGATCCTATTCGAAATTATGGAAATGATCTCTCGGGAGATCGTCGAGCTCGCAGTTTTCGAGGAATCAGCTGGGAGGATCGACGAGAATGGCCACTGTGAATAGTGACTCTGTTCTTAATTGGAAGTTCTTTCTTATTTTCGGTGACTACTTGGAATGTCGACGAAGAACCGGAGATAGGGGATTGATTTGGCAATCGAAACTACTTACAAGTACACATCCACTTATTCCAGGTTGCTGTTGTATAAGTATTGGACGGTAGACCCGCTGACCCACACTGCACCATAACATTACAGCAACGTCTCTGCAATGACGCGGTGCAAGATTGCAATGTTGCACCAAAACATTGCAGAGACGTTGCAGGTTCAATCCTATGTCCGCCTTCGCAATATTGCAGGTGTGTAGTTTTGCAAAGTTGCGGCAACATTACAAATATGTAGTCCTGCAACGTTCCGGCAATGATGCTGCAACGAAACGGCAAAATCGTTGCCACTGGAACATTGCGCGTCGATGTGCGCGCAATATTGCAGAAATATTGTAGGATCGTTGCCACTGGAACATTGCAGTGTGCGCAATATTACAGAATGTTGTTGGAGCGTTGCTACTGTGCCAATGCGCGTCAATGTGCGCGCAATGTTGCAGAAATATTGTAGGATCGTTGCCACTGGAACAGTGCACTGGCAACGTGTGCGCAATATTCCTGCAATATTGCAAGAACGTTGCCACTCAAATATTGCACGGCGCTATTGTAGCATTGTTCCTGCAATATTGCAATGCAACCTGCAATAACGCAATATTGCAGCAACGTTCCTGCAATACTCCTGCAACGAAGTGTGCTGTATGGGTTGTTGCAGGAACGTTGCTGTTGGGGTATGAATAGGTACTTTCAAAACATATATTCCAAATCGAGAAACTCTATTCATTATAGGGTAAAGGACCCAATTACTGACACCTAACCAATTACTGTCACCTTAAGCTATTTCACGTAAAATAACGAATAACTAAACTACAGTATAGATTATAGGTTGAATTACGTAATTCTTTTTGTGTATGACTTTACAACGTTTATTTATTCGTTATTTTAAGTAAAATATCTTAAGGCGACAGTAATTGATTAGGTGTCAGTAATTGGGTCCTTTACCCTAAGTGAATGTTTACTTGTAAGTCAATTTATTACTGTTCTGAAGTAGAATTATAATTCAGTTCGTTCTCGTGATCTATCCACAGACATAAGCTCTCCTTTCACCCAAAGGACTTGCCAAAAATGTTGCCATCAGTCAACACCGAATGTTCTCAAATCTCCTTTCAATATCAGCGACACCTTCCAGGAATCAATAAAATGGTCACCGATGTGATGCAGCGCGGGGTTGAATTAACTGTTCGCTCCGTAATCGCGACGATCCATCATATTTCAATTGCCCGGCGAATTAACATGTCACTTACCCAAAAGGCGAACCGACCTCGCCGCTGGTTCGCCGTTAAGCCGTTAAATAATCGCTGCGGAGCGTGCGAGCGAGCAACGCAACTGCTGCCAACATTACGCAAGTCAACGCGCACTCTCAGCTGCACCTGCAACTTACCTGCGCCACGACCCCGATCCTGGCTACTAATTCGAGCCGCTTTTTTTTTCACCACGTGACGATCACTGCCACGCACGCCGCTGGCAATCTCTCGGCTATCTTATAGTGAGGCTGCTTATCTAATTTCAATAGCTTCCTCGCGACACACCCACGTCGATATGTCGGGCTGCTGATAAAGTGGAAGGTCAAACACCGGATACGACAAATTTCGGGACGGAAAAAACAGGGATTTTACGACCAGCAACGGTTTACACTTGTTTCACCGCGTGATCTACTTGAAACGCTTGAATGTTTTATTAAGGGATGCCCACCTTGAAGCCACTAACAAAATACCAAGTTAGGGATTTTTTTGTTCGTATAAATAAAAATATAGGGCTTGGATTTTTATATAGTTTTAAAGCAATCTTTATTTTGCTAAGAAAATTTTTTTTATGAAAAATTATAGAAAATGGCTTCCCGAAGCACTGCAAAAAACTGGTCCACACTCCCGGGGATGACTGGATCATCTGAGAGGGAAACACAAAAAAGATATATAAACAGGAATATACTATCTATGGCCTAGCGTTGGATTTTTTGAATATTTCAATTATTCGATTTTTAACAAGCATTTCAATGCAAATTTTTATTTAAAAAATTACAGTCAATTCTTCAAACTGTTATAATTTCCAAAATAATTCGAATTTTAAGAAAATCCTACGCTAGGTCAAAGATAATATATTCCTGTTTATATATCTTTTTTGCATTTCTCCGGGAATCCATGTTCGCCGCCATTTTGTACAATTTTCCATAAAAAAAATTTCTAACAAAATAAAGATTGCTTTAAAACTATATAAAAAAATCCAAGCTCTATATTTTTATTTATGCGAACAAAAAATCCCCAACTTTATATTTTATTAGTGGATTCAGGGTGGGGTCCCCCTTAAGTGCATCCCAGAATGATAAAGCCACCTTAGAAAACAGCAGTTCTAAAAGTTTAGGTTAATTTATTAAAAAATTACAATATCACGTTATTCATATGTTTGCCTAAATAACAGAAAACAAAAAACCTTCTCCGGTATAAAATTTAAAAGCAACAAAATTATGTCCCAAAATGATAGGGACACTAACCAATCCTTAGGTGCTGAACTTTTGGATCGCATATTGCACGAGTTGCAGTGTCAATAATAAAGTCATTTCATCAATCCGTTGAATTATAACCAAAATAAAATTGAAAAAGTCCAAAGAATCCCAAATTATGATTCTCAAAAACACATTCCCTCAGAAGTGAGTCAACTTTCTCTTAATTACGAATAGTGGGAAGACTTTGCAATTACTCAGAAGCTTGATTCGCTAATTAAAATTGCAAGGAACAGTTCAGCTTGGCCAACGAGATGAATGGTCGCAGACCAAACTAGATAGAACGTCTTGTCCACGATCGCAGACAATGGGGCGTTGTTGACGTCGGTCCACCGTGGAACAATCGACGCATTCTTCGTTTCATTGTTCGAGCCGGAGCTTTTCGGGCGGCCTCTGTTGCCCGGCCTGTTTTGTCCTCCGCCACTTGCCCTAATTCCTCGAGGCGGCGCACGGAAAACTCCGTGCGTTAATCAGCATTTCATAGTTCGACGTAGGGGCCAGGTAGCTGTCCATGAATCTGCCTCTGTTCGAATTTTTTTCCCCGCATAGCGGCAGCCTCAAGTTTCTCTGCTTTTTATAGGCCAAGAAATCGAAACTCCTTCGTGAACAATGCACCATTCAGGACCGCTAAACGGTCCATCATGACCGATCAAATTCAGCGGAGAATGTTTCTCCCATGGCTCCGTGACTTAGTCTGATAGGAGAATTTAATTGACTGCCGGGGTGCACGAGGAAAAAAATAAGAAAATGTGAGAACGCACCTTGGAAATATCCTCGAGACAGTAAGAGCCTTCAGCGGAGACATTACGAATGCAGATTCAATACCGCGCACAAAATGTACAGACAGAAACACTGTGGATTAAACCGAGGTACTTAAAGTAATACAATTACGGGGCATTAAAGTGCTGAGATTGATTTTTCTGCAGCATCCGACAAGTGCCAGCGGACGTTAACTGCTTCTTGCGAGCAAGCATTATCGGTTTCATCGAGATCTCGGAAGATCGTGGTGAGAGAAGCGGAGGAATGGGGAGAGACGAAGAAGGAGAGGTTCCCTAGCGCACGCAGCAGGGAGATCCGATCGTTCGGCGCCTCGCCGTAAAAACGTGGCCCCCGCATCGGCCAGCCAAAAGGGTCTGAAAATAGCCCATTTAATCCGTGGGACTCCTCCCACTCGGCGCTATTAGCTTTTGCATTTTTACCCTATGAATTCATCTCCGAAAATTAACAACCCAATTAAAGCGGCCATTAACGTCTCGGTATCTCATTAGACGGGGATCGTTTGCAACTTTTAATGGAAGGGGGCACCCGGTTTTTGTGAAACACACAAACGGAGGGCCCCGCAGGTTTCTCATTACGTTGGTGGGAGAGAGAGAGAGGGCTGGCTTTATGATGCTTTCTTATCGCCGTTATACCGTCGGAGCAGGCCGAATCCCGATCTGGTAATTGATGCGGGCACGAACCAGGTATCGAGAGTTGCGCGCACCTATGCGCGCGGTTTGCACGTTTTAACGATCGTTAATGTTTAAGGCAGATCGTGTTAAAATCCGTCGGAGGTATCTACAGGGTGGATAAAGTAGAGTGGAGAACCTGCGATCTTCTGGATCCTTAAATGCGGCTTTTTGACAGAATCCAAATTTTACAGAACAAATTCTTTTATTTTTATTAATACACTTTTCTTTGACGAATGATGGATAACCATGTAGAGAATCCACTAGGCCAAGTTATGCAGAAACCTATCGACCCTCAAAATGACAAACAAATTAGTTGAACGCAGAATCTACGGATCACATAATTTTGTGATCTTTATTTTTAAAAAATTACAAATCCATAGTACAACCCTTACATTATACAATTATTAAAATTACCAAGCCACAGTTCCATTTTAGGGTCAAAACACAAAAACAGCAGAAAATTTAAAACAATATTAATTATTCTCCTCACCAAGAAATAAAATATACCCGATAGAAATAAAGCTACTTTTCTTTAACACTTAAAATCTTCAAACTAAAACTCAATTTCAGATCATGGAGGGTTGGTAGCTTTCTGCATAACTTGGCCCAACTGAGAACTGCGGACCTCCAAATATTCAAATGCTTTCCACCAAAAAGCGGACACAACAAAGTCATTAAAAGATAAGTTAACTTTAGAATTAACAAATAGTTTCCATTTCTTGAAATGATTAAGTACATAGTAGTTAGAGTTTTGCAAATTACAGCTAAATTAATGCGGACTTTCAACGCGAAACGAGTGTAGGAGGATCTGTCACTAGTTCCTACAAAAATGTTCTGGTATCCGAGTGACGAAGGTTCGTGAGTCACTTTTGCTGGAAGAATACTACGAATTACTCTTCAACGTGGAATAGTCGGTGTTGTTAATCTGCAAACCTCGCTGTGCATCTCAAGGGCAGACACAACATCGCGTTATAAAATATCTAAATGAAGAATCCAGTTGCAGTGGCGATAACTTATCTCCATGAAGCGTGACTTGCAAATTGGGGCTGAATGAATGCATTTCTTCTACGCCAGTATTCTTGCCAGTACTACAGCGCCTCAACGTCTTCTTGTTCTAAATCCACCCCAGCGATATCCACGTTTTCGCTTTGCAACGATTCTGACACGTCGACCACAGAATCTCTAGACACCCAGTGTGCATCGGATCCTACTTTTTCTTCGCTTCACCGTGCCCCTATTTCAGCATTACGAATCAGCTTCTAAGCAACATTTTACGCGGCAATCTTATTCCACTCGTGCTCGATCCTCTTCGTCCTTCGTTCTTCCACGATCCACGGTGCTGATAATATTCCCGCGACACGTAAAGCTCGCCGTAGCGATTTAACGACCACGATCGTCGGTGCCACCTGTAATGGAAACGTTGCCTCGGCCACGGTGCTCATCCGGAGCTTCTAATCACGTGCAACGCCCTCCTCTTTACACGATTTCTCAAAGCGTCTCGGGGAAACGAGCCGTCTGGCTGGCCATTCATCATTGCCCGTCCATTTTTGGGCACCTGCATTGTCTTAGACCGACGCTGCCTTCCCAGCTCCCATTGTTCCGTGGACGATACGCACGACCGGCTCGGGCCTAGGCCTCGTTAAATAGCATTTCACCGCCGATTAACCGAATCTCGTAACTTCTGTTCTACCACCCCGACGAATCACCCCGTCGCGGTGAAAAAGGACCGCGCGCCTGACTGAGAGCGACCGAAAGCCGGCTACTTTTTCTGCCTATTGTCTTACTTTCACGCTCGATTACCGCGGCCTCGGTCCACCCAGCTTTTTGTTTCGCGCGGATCGTGGAACAATGAAGTTTAATTAGAAAACGCCTGGGTGTTTCGCTCGCGGGACTACGAGCGTTCCTCCTCGACCACCGTGCGCGAGGGACGCTGGGTGTTAATTGGGGCGTGGAATAAGGTTCCCAGAAGTGTGAAATTTGGTTACAGTTCGCGTCGGATGGATCTGCTTGCGCGTTCCGAGTCTGTTTGTTGATTGGAACGAGGGCAGAAATCTGTGCAGAGTTTGGGGACTCTGCGGCAGTGAGGCACACAGAGGGGAGGAGGCCCAAGGGGCCCTGGAATCCCCCTAGAAGGGGCTTCTTGAAAAGAAAGGAAAACTGGACTTTATTCTTTAAATAAATTTTCATAATCGTCCAATGAATTTTATGGAATTTCCATTAAAAATATTTTATAGTAGCTTTGATGATCATAGAACTGAGTTCTACGTATATTGGGACTTGGATTTATCAGTTACAGTTATAATTTGTCACTTGAAGTTAAATATTGACTTTGAAAATGGTAGCAAGTCAGTAGTAGTAGGTCAGGTGCGTTCATGCTTCTGCTTATTTTTTGCACGCTTCTTCTTTTTATTTGTGCTGGAATTGAATGATAGATACGAAGACTGAGAGTAAAGCTGAAGCTAGCACTGTGTCAAGTAAATTAACACGGGCAAACCTGTGCGTTAATAAAGGCCTCGCTCCTGAATTCAAGGATGCCGCATCGATCAGATTAAACAGGAGGAAAAGGAAGAAAAAGCGAGACGGGGGACGCGAATAATTAAATCTCGATGAGGAGCTCCACAGACCCTTTGTGGGAATAAGCAACGTCCCATTGATTCCAACACCTCACTGGAATTTAATTAAAAATTTCTAAGGCTCCACTCATCCTCATAATTTAATGGTTTAAAGTAAGACCAAATGGAACTTGGAATACTTCACGAAGATATTCGTATTTGAGATATATTACTAAGATTGTCAGAGATTATTTTCCAAAACAATTTCACGATAATTAAGTTTCATTACACTGATCACGTATTTATTTTAACTTGCCTAGCATTTCTCTTAAAATGAATTATTGGTTCGTAGTTCAAAAACAGACTAACCCACATTGAAAAAATTTAATTTCTCCTATTTTATGTGATTAGTACCTACAGCCAATTAGAATACATTATTGCTACTAACTGAATTTCGCAAAAGAATGTGGGTTAGTCCGTTTTTGCTATCAATGCCTCAATTATGCAGTGAAAGAGTTTTCTTCTTCGGCTACTTTCAGAATCTGCCATTTCCTACCATTATCCTTTATGCGACCTTCCTCTGGACGTGCCACCCTCATTAACGATATTCATTGGCGGCTCCGCGCCGATAATTCAGCCATTCATCAAGCCGATCTAACGATCCCGTTTGGTTCTTGCGCCAGCCTGGGCGAAATCGATTAAAGTGATCGACTGCGGTCGTCCCTGCGTATAGAAAATGAAAGAAAGATCCGCAGGGGTGATCGTTGGATTTCGTGAACGAACATGCACGCCGCCGACTAATTCTCGAGACAATGCATCACCGTGTTCGGACGGAACATCTCATCAGAGAGCTCCACGTTAATGAGCGCCCTGATGAGTCCGTCAAGGAGTAGGTATGCATTTATTTCATTCTTCCCTTTGTTAGATCGCACACCAGCTCAACTCTATAATCATTTTCAGGTGTTTGGAAAAATGAAACCGGCAAGCTACTCCTGATTCCAAATTTCCTTATTTTTCACCATGCCTTTGGGGCCGTCCTTAAATTACGTCGAACTAATTTTCCCGATTTCTTCCACCCTTCCTCTTCTAATATAAAAATTCGTAAGATTTTGAATTCCTGCAAATTTACATTGCATTTACAGTTATTAAAATTCTTTTAAAGGTTTACATAATTCACTTAACTCGGTTTCGGGAAATTTAAATTAAAATTACTTTTCTAGAACACTAATGATAGAATTTCTATTTATTGTAAAAAATTAGGTTAAAAAATATTAGGGACGTAAGACGCTACCTGAGTTCCCCTTCCTCTTGTAAGAAAAAAGCCTTACATAATTTAAGGATGACTCCTTTTTAATTTCGTCACATTTTTCTCCACCCCAATTGTCAAAACTGTAACCAAAGAATCTTCGCTACGAATTCGCCGCTAGAATTCCACTCCATCCTCGATCATTCCAAGGAAACAAGGTCCCGCCGTCCTCCATCTCAGCATCAACCCAATCAGTGTGCCGAAAGTATCAGAAGCCCCGTATCAGCCTGAAAAACGCGACGCATCCGCCGCTTCTTGTCCCCGTATCAGCGTTCACGGTTCAAAGCGCCGCTTAACGACCATCCCAGAAGAAAGGGGTTCCCGTTCCGCGGCAGATAAGGATGTTACCAGTTTCCCAGCAGGGCCATCGATCAAATCGACAGGACATACGGTACTCATTAGATTCGTCAGTTTCGGCGTCATTTTTCTCGCCGCGCCGGGCCGTTGCGTTGGTTTCTCGAAGCTCGGAAGACTTCTGTCGAGCCTCGCGAGCAGGTGAATCGCAGTCGGCGGTGGTTGCTCGTCCGGAGGATGCGGCGCGCTCCCAGCACGGGTTTTCGGGTTCCCCGAGCGCGCAGTGCCGCCCCAACGGGGGGCACCTGGCGCCCCGTCGCGTAGCCCCCTCCCTAAATCGTTTTGATTATACCGGGGACCCCCGGTTAAAGCCTTCGGATAATTACCAGCCTCTGACTTGGCCGGCGAATCGCTTACGGGCGGCTATTTAATTACTCTATTTAATTTAACTGTTAATACCGCGGCGCAAGGCCGAGCGCCTATTGGTCTACGCTCCGCTCGTCCGCCGGCCGGGCTCCGCTCCGTAATTTAATTAAGCTCGCGGATGCAAATGAATATTATAATTGGACGATATTTTATGAGTAATCGAAAGCCCACCCGGCTGGTAATTATCGAAGGGGCCTTCGATCCCTCTTCCTGCGGACGAGTGTGTTTGTCCAGCCCGGATCGCGCCGTTCGATTTAACTCCCCGATTTATAATAATGTTTGGCGCGCGCGGTGATTAATGTCCCGCATACTCGCCGCGGGATTAATGGCGGCGCCGCGTCGTAGATCGCAGCCACGTAACGAATGGAAATTCGTCACGCGAAGTCACAAGGATTTTTCGCAGCGGGGTGGTCGAAAACGCTTCCCCGCGTGCCTACTTGGACCATCTCGAGAATTTATTTCGGTGGACTCTGGGTTAGGGACACACCCTCGAATTTCCATCTCGAGGCCGTCGTTGCGCGTATATCCTTCGTCGTCCTGGTCGAGAAGCTGGCGGACGGGTCTGGTTAATAATCGTTGGGGAGAAAAATTCGACGGTCCGAGGGTGGCTGTGAATTATACTCGTGAATCGGGAGAATACGTTGAATGTTTCAGTCGGATCGTTGTGGTGACAAATGAGGGAAGGTTCGATGGTCCTTATCGTGCAAAGGGATTTTAGTGTTTCGGGAGGACACGTGATTTGTGTCTTGTGAGATACAGGGTGCCTTTGATTCAATTTCAGAATTTGGATTATGGGTGACGGTTCTTCTATTGTTTTTCAAGGGCATATTATGTGATAATTGTGGGTCTAAAGAAAGCTACAATTATTGCAGTAGAATTTCGGTTGGGTTTTCATTGAATTTGGGTTGCACTCGGGCAAAAATAAAAATAAAAATAAAAATGTGAAGTACTGATAGTGTATAATGCTATATGTATAGAGAGTCCATAAACACAGATCTTCTAATATTCTAATTTACTAATGACCTATTCAGGAGGCAGTAATTACATTAAGGGGTTATGCCTACCTGTAATGTCTGAAAACACAAGTGTTTTCGGGACTTTTTTGTAGACTTTTTTAAACAAACGGTGTTAATAGTTCTTGTAGTTTCTTCTGCAATGCGGTATCTAAATAAATAATGGAATTATAGGCGATCTCCCGGCGCTGTTTTTTTATTTAAACAATTTACGGTAACCACTGTAGCTTCGACCTGGTTCATCAAAAATAACAAATGGGACCAAATTTAGTTAGTATATTAGATTATCTAGTCCTTAATCGTGGCCCTTTCATTTCTTTTACAGATGAAAAATGATGAGAAACTCACACACTTCACAAGACAAAATTAATCTATCAGACTTAAAATGCACATGTCTTTTGCTTGGGAGACGTAGCCTCCAGTGGTCCCATTAGGATTTGTAAAAAGACTCTAGAGACGTAAGCAGCGAGGCTTCGAACGAAAGTTCCTGCGTCCAAGACTATACATCCTTCCTCGTTATGCGATTCTAACGTCCTGGCCGAGCGCCTAAAAAGGCGTGCCTAAACAATGAAGTTTATGGGCTAAGGCCCTGCGGGAGCGGCCATTAAAACAATCGACAGTCGCGCTTACAAGGGATGCAAATGTTGGCGCGAGCACAATGGAGTTTCGGGAGAGGCTGCGGCAGTAAATACCAGTATAATTGCCAGCCTCAAAAAGTTAAGGCACTTTTAAGAACCCCTTCGGCCCCTTTAAGCTTGCCCTTATATGCGAACCGCAACAGACGCGTGCAGGTCTAGAATTTTAGACCATAGGCGCGGTCATTCGGTCTTCCTGCAATTTACTCCATTAAATTCGCGGATGGATTCTTTTGAATACAGAAGGGTGCAGGAGGAATGAAAGTTGGTCAAGTTGAGGGGGTGCATTATGGCGATACAGAAGTCATTTTTCGTGAAAGAAAGTTTATTCGAAAAGGTTTCCTTATAGTTTTATCCTATATAGTTATTTACCATATTATACCTTATAGTTATTATTCCCTGCCAATAAGAATTATTTAGAATTGATAGAATTTCATGCAGGCTTTGAAAGAACCGATTGCATTTATAATTTCACGAGGAACGTGGTGCACAGAAGAGCGAGCAGAGGGTTCGCAGGAGAAAAAAGTGCAGTCACGAATCCAAAGCAAATTATGCGACGCTCATGCGCAACGCCACGCCCGCCAAATGGCCAATTCGTGTTTGCAGATTGCCTCTATCTCGGCGCCCTGTCGTGGTCCAAGATTACAGTTTCCTCTTTCCTTTAAATCGAGCAGAAACGAGAGCGCCGATGTGCATTGTGACGAGCATGTGCCCTCGATAAGCGCTCCAGTTGCAAAAATTATGCGAAATTCGGTGAGCAGGCGCTTCGTAAATTATTGCTGCTGCGGAACAGAAATGTACTCTTAGCTTAATTGATGATTAATGCGTAACATTGAATGGTACAGTTCGAAAAGTCACACCTTGCAGGAATTAATGAACAGCTTTTAAAATACACTCAACTGTGGGGTTGAATCATCTTAAATGCGTGCAATAAATTAGGATGGATCTGTATAATTTAATTTCGAGTGGGAAAGCGAGGGACGTGTGCTATACAATATTTATTAGACACTACATATATTGAAACTTTGCTTAATGATTTATAAAAGAACAATAATAATTATTGTGAATTATTAGTTCACGACACTTGTCTAAGGATGAACAAGCAGGGACATAATCCTCTTTCCTGTCTCCAGTCATTGTATACTTTCCAAACCCCGACAAACCCCACAAACATGGGGCGAAATGTTGTCGGTCCTCGGTTGCTTGCGACAGCTGATCGAAAGTGCTTGCCTTCTCCGTGTATACTTACCTACGCTTTCAAAACGATTCGATGCTCTTTTAAGTAGCATTTTATATCAGAATCGAGTTCAATGTGAGTGGTGTGCCACGTGTTTGTGTTCTAAGCGTTTGTGTTCTAAGCATTTGTGTTCTAAGCGTTTGTGTTCTAAGCGTTTGTATTCTAACCGTTTGTGCTAAGCGTTTGTATTCTAAGCGTTTGTATTCTAAGCGTTTGTGGTCTAAGCGCTTGTGTTCCAAGCGTTTGTGCTTCAAGAGTTTGTGTTCCAGGTGTTTGTGCTCCAAGAGTTTGTGTTCCAAGCATTTGTATTCTAAGCGTTTGTGTCCTAAGCGTTTGTGTCCCACGCGATTGTGTTCTAAGCGTTTGTGATCCAAGCGTTTGTGTTCTAAGCGTTTGTATTCTAAGCGTTTGTGTTCCCCGCGATTGTGTCCCATGAGCTTGTGTTCCACGCGATTGTGCCCCAAGCGATTGTGTTCCAAGCGTTTGTGTCCCACGCGATTGTGTTCCAAGCTTTTGTATTATAAGCGTTTGTGATCCAAGCGTTTGTGTTCTAAGCGGTTGTATTCTAAGCGTTTATGTTCCACGGAATTGTGTTCCAAGAACTTGTATTCCACCCGATTGTGTCCCAAGCGTTTGTGTTCCAAGCGTTTGTGTCCCACGCGATTGTGTTCCAAGAGTTCGTGTTCCAAGCTTTTGTATTCTAAGCGTTTGCGTTCCACGCAATTGTGTTCCAAGAGCTTGTGTTCCACGCGATTGTGTCCCAAGCGTTTGTCTTCCAAGCGTTTGTATTCCAAGCGTTAGTGTTCCAAGCGTTTGTGTTCCAAGAGTTCGCGTTCCAAGCATTTGTGTTATAAGGGTTTGTGTTCCAAGAGCTCGTGTTCCAAGCATTTGTGTTCTAAGGGTTTGTGTTCCAACAGGTTGTGTTCCACGCGATTGTGATCCAGGCGTTTGTGTTCCAAATGAATCTGTTTGAAATCTATTTTTTCACGCGGTTTACTAACTTCCTAATTTCCGCGTAGTCTATCATTTCCTTCTTCCATCGTCCTTCTTCTTCACTTTCGCGCCGTCAGCTTTCTACGTCTCCTCCTGGATACTCGTTTGCTCGTCGACACTGTTGATGCTGGACCACGTGCGGCGATTCGTGCACCGCGAATAAGAACTCTGTCTCGATGGACACAAACGAGCCTGGCGCGGACTCGGTGCCGATTTAACGTCAGTTAAGATTAAGTCGAGTACCACTAAAGGTGCGCCGCATTAGGTATTCTCCGTTCGAAGTGGTTCGCCTTCTTGCAGCCTCGTAATCTCCATCGTCGCCCCAATATGCAGCACGAGCCAAATCCGGAGCGAACGACACATGTAAGTAAGAGTATACTCTTCCATCTTCCATGTGTGCTCGTTTGTTTTATCACATTCATGCAAACGTGACAAAACTGACCGAACTCTCTGCGAAATCGTAATTCTTATTTGAACTACTGAAATTATGATGTAGTACCCAATTGAGCTTAATCCTTTTAAATAGCGATGGGACAAATTCCTGTGTATTTTGAGTATTAAGGATTTGCATTAAAGTTAGGAACCTTCACGTCCTTGAATATGTGGTCACATCACATAAATTAAATAAAAAATATTCCTCCTATAAAAGCTTTACTTCACTAGAGCAAATATTCTATTTTAATATTATTTCCCAAGCAAATATTTCGTTCGATGCTCTTGCAAAATAGTCAACCTTGTGATTTGTGATCCCACAAAGGTGAACAGAAACTGATCACAGCTTCCACAAACAATCTGCACATCCATTTTAGCGAACATACACTCACAGAACACAAAGCTAAGTTCTATTCATAAAAATGTCTGCCATCGAGATAGCAATAGTCTCCCAGCACTACAGAACACATAAAGTAATTTACTATGTAAGAGATAGTGCCCTGTTCTACATAAAGTCCTCAGAGAGGTGACTTTATATCGAATAATTAGAATCTACCCATCACCCACTCACTATTATCTATCGCCAGCGCTATCAGCCTTTCCTCCAATCATAATTGAATGCCCGACACCCATCGCGATGTATCGACTCATCTAAACCACTCTCGGTCACCTGACTCCCAGCAGAACCGAGGCTACGTTAGACCAAGAGGCACATGGCGCTTTCGCGCGTGCAGCCATATAAAGCCGTGGTTCGAGTCGCCGTAAAAGCCGAGATCTAGCCGCGATATATATCGAGGGGACGTGATTTCGCGTGGCCCGCATGGGCACGTGACCGTAAATGAAATATCTCGGGGGCGAAGCTGGGCGCCACGCCTCTGAAAGTCGTGGCCCGCCGCTTTCAGGGAACCCGTATCTGCGTAAAGGCCACTTGGACGGGATTAAAAAGGACAAGCAGAGACGTCGAACCGCCGCGTATAATTTCTAGGGCACAATGGGCGCCAGGGAAAACGGAAGGCGATCTCCCCGGGGCCGATCGTTTCTCCCCAGTTTTATCGACGCCTTCTTTCCTCCCAGCGGTTCTACTTGCGGTGTGTGGGTACGCGTTTCTCAGCGTTACGGCGCGGCTCGATGCTACTTTGTGGTTGATGCAGGAAGTGCTCATGGGTACTTCATAGGTACTTCGTACGTAGGTACTTCAGCATCGTGTATAGACGAAGCTGTGCGAAAAAGTAGTTTGATGATCCTTTGAAATTTTTTGCTGCTCTGTGGAAGTAATTGCTGATGATTGGAGAATTTATTTGATAGTGTTTGGAAATACTATTTTCGTTTTTTGGTACTTGAGGTTTTTAGTGCATCAGTTTTACTTAATAATTGATCAGCTAGTCAAGAGGTAGAGAATTTAGGAATTTAGGAATTTAGGAATCTTTCATGAACAAGAGAAGAAATGTTGAAGTGTCGCATTAATTTATTATTACTTGGTGTATTATATACGGTTAAATAACTTTTGGGAACTTTGAAGTGTCGCATTAATTATTATTACTTGGTGTATTATATACGATTAAATAACTTTTGGGAACTTAAAGGATGGAACTAATTGACCAAGGAATTTATAAGTAAGGAACTTATTGACCAAGTGCAATAATCAGTTAGCTGTAACAGATACTTAAAACACTTACAAAGGAATATATGGAAGTGACAATCGCCGATTTCAATGCGACTTTGGTAGAAAGTAGTTTTACAAAAATATTAGACACCTATTTTTCCTCATCGACGGACATTTGTGTCGACGGGGTGAAAACAGCCCTCAAAGTTGAGGTGTAAGAAACACGTTTGGTCGAATCTCTTGGAAACTACTAGAGCTAGGGGAACAGTATAAATGGCAAAATTGTGTATTTTATAACAAGGAATGCAGGCATGTAAACACACTCCCAAAAAATCCGTTTTCTTTTAATGTATCATTTAAACAAACGATATTTTTTAGAATTCCCATTAAAAATAAGCCTTCGACGAAGCCATGAAATGCAAGATTTCCATCAAATATTACTCGCACAACCACCACCATTCGATTACTTAAAAAGATCAGCAGCCCCAGTGCCCGCAAGAGTCTCAGCACAGAGACTGCTGCTCCCAACACTGGCGTCCAAAAATATCAAGCGTTTTAACTGCGTCCCGGCGACAATGCCGCGATAAATTCGAGAAGGTTTTAAAAATACTGCCGGTACCGCGAATATTTCCACGTACCCGCGTTCTCTGTCGTCCGCGTTCACGGCTCCAATTTCGCGGTCCTAAAAACGCCGGTGAACAACGCGGCGAGGTCCGCGTCCCCGTAAAAAATAAGCGCGATTTATCGCGGCGACGCCGTATATCGGTGTACAAAGAAAGAAAGGGAATCGGTGAAATTTCTGCGCGAGGTTCCCCGTGGCTCGCGCATAGTTTGCATATCCCACTTTTCAAAGTAAACGCGGCACGGCCGACTTCCCTGACCGCGCACGTGCGTGCCTGGCACGTCGTTCACGCATACTCGTGTTACCTCCGGCCAGCGCGGCCAAGGAAAAGGAGCAATAAAAACGAGAAGAATAAGGAGTCGCGGGTGGAAGATGGGAAGAAAGATGCAGCATTATTCCTCAACGCTAATCAGTTAATAAGTCAGACTTACCACAATGAACCTAATGGAAACTGAGAAACCTGAAAAATGGCACTGTCCGTTTTTCATTGAATCAACTGATCCCAGATGATGTCCTATGAAAAGTGAAGTGAGATATTTCAGCGTGCGTTGTATCGCCGCAACGTTAAGACTAAGATTCATTAATCTTCCCTCGTGGATACTCGGTTCGTTAGGTGAGGATCTATGTAGTTTCAGAGTCTCCGGCTGTTAGCTTCGGAGATCTCGATCGATCACGTCCGTCAGTGAAGATCACCTTTTTTGGCCGTGCCTATGCCTGGATCGAAGGACCTTGGACCAGTGTAAAGGCACCGTGTTATCGTGCGCCGGCCATTCCGTTACACTTTCTTCTGCGAAGGAGTGTGGGGCCACTGGGTGGGTGAACCAGGAGTCTTATCAGAGACTGGTTGCTGCCAATATTGATTATTCGCGTGTACAGGGGCCCAGCTCGAGGACGCCGATAGCCGCGACAAATTGCACGCCTTCGCGACTTTCGATACTCGATCGCTGCTTGTTGCCATTTGGCGCCGGTGCCACCGGTGACATCACTACCGTAACTTTTCCTTTCCGCGGTGAACCTTGCTCCAGCCTTTTTCACCTGGATTCCAAGCATCTGGGGGATGTTTCTGAGGTATGCTTTGGGTGTGCATTACTCCTAATCCGATTTAAGGGGTTACACCTAAGTAGTCAGGCGGCTGGAAAGAGGCGAATATTTGTGAATTTTTTTCGAAGAAGCGGAAGCGTATATTTTAACAAAACTTTTTGCGCTTGAAAGAGCAACATTTAAAGAACATTTGGTAATTCTTTCGTAGAAAAATATTTACGTTTATAATAAAGTAACAATCGACATCTAAAAAGCATTTTTAAAAATTTGGTTTTGCGGTGAGCACTGCCATTCGGAACCAGATTATCTAAAATCAAAAGACAAAAAAGATTTCGTTAGTATATTAATGTATCTTTCGACTGACGGAGAGAATTTTCCGAAATATTAATTTAAAACAAAATGGCAGCTATTTAAAGCTCTTTTAGGCGCAAAAGTTTTGTAAAAATATACGCTTCCGCTTCTTCAAAAAAATTCACAAATAATCGCCTCCTTCCAGCCGCCTGACTAGGTATAACCCCTTAATAGATTTTCATCTGGTATTCCTTACATGTCAGGCTTTGCCTCCGAAACGTTCGGTAATTAGTCTTTTCAATGTGTTCCTTTATGTCACCGTTATATCTGTACTCCTTATTATGTGTATGTGAGTCGTTTAAACAAACATTACATATTTGTTATCTAAAAGATATACTAAGAAACGAGCACTACTAAATTAACACAAACTCTTCCCTCTAACGACTTTATTCTGACAAGGAAGTACCATTCCTCGCAATCAGGGTTGCCAGGCGTACTGAATAAATAGCGATGTGCCGACCTATATGACGTCATACATATCTTCTCCTAGGTCGTACGGTGTAGAAGAAGGGGAACACTTACATTTGATTGGCGACGCCGTGACGTCATACCAACGCTAAGCCAATCCCAGCCAAGTGACGTCATATATGCCAGTACGGCGTACTGAATCACCTCGCAACCCAGCTCACAATGGAATTCGGTGGCTCTATTCATTAGGATCGTTGTATTTTAAATCTCTCCTACATTAACCGCAGTATCGATACAATACTAAAAAATGAAACACTACTCCCTACACTCCCTACGACCACTCTGCGAGAATCTATACTTCTTCCGAGACCTCCTGCGTCTTAAAAACTGTAGGCAGATGATCCAGCCCCTATTTCGTTCAAACGTTATGTGGTCATGTAGAACAGCGAGCGCTGTTGAGTAGAAAATTGTGCTGGACCAAAGGAAGCGTGACTTTCGCGTTAGAATGTGTGTTGAAGAGGGTCACAGGCAATCATGTTCCGGATAATTGCCCGTGAAGTTTCATTATCGAAGATCTCCGGAAGGCACCCAAGCCTGCTCGACGCTCTAACACGCCTCTGCGGTTCGACGAACTCCGCAGTAAGATTGGCTCGAATATCGATTAGACCAGTCCGCGTGCACGGAGCAGTGCTACCGAGGAGAGAACTAAATGACCCTAAGTTACAATGTGCCAACTTATTATTTCTTCGACATTCTTTGGGGCTCGCTGCGCGCCACTTTCACCCGGCAACATTTCGATTTATGAACAGCGCGCAGTATTCAGTCCCGAGTTCTCCACGTGGTCTAGAACAGACTCGATTTGAAGCTAATTATGTAATTTGGCATGGGGCACTAATTTATAGGGACTGGTTCATTGATAAGATTACCGAGACTGGGGGTCCAAGCTTGTCGAGCTGCATTGTGGAACTTGAATCGGTCGTAAAACCTAGCAAGGCTCGTTTGCCTGCCGTTCATTGTGAAACGTCACGATCGCGTACCTTGAAATTTACGCGAACGTGATGGGGGTCCGAAATTTTCAGGAAGCTAATTGTAAATAACGTCGCAGTTCCTTTCCAGTGCAGAAAAGTCACTGAAACACTCTTGGCTACTGTGGCAGGCTGGGTATTACAAAAGTGAGGGTTGTGCAAGCTGATCTTCCTCACTGACCCTCAAAACGGCCAATATAATCCCCAGAAATCATTTTCACGTTGTTCCTAATACTTCCCGAAGAAGTAGCTCGTACCATAATTTAGGACACTGTGTCATGCTAAGGATTTCCTATCGTCGCTCAAGTTCCAATCAGAAGCAGCCTGAATCCTCCAAAAGCGAAAGCAGAGCTGGCACATTCTTTCTCATAAGTTTCACGCTCCCACTTCACACGCTACGAGCCTCCAGTTCTGCATCACCAAGGGCCAATCGCAATGCAGTGTTTCCACCGGAGCCAACCACAACAAACTCGCTAAACTCGCTGGTCCCTAGAGTCGGATTGCCAAACAACGCAGCTAGCGAGATCAGATGGGGCAGGTTCCTCGGGGAGCGAAGGTTTCATGGGTCCAGGTTGTTTAGGCTACGTCGAAGGATTAACGAACTCGGTGCGCTAAGGTCGAGCTAAGCCGAGGGACGTTTGGTGAGATATTTCTAAACAGGCGCGGGCGGGACGTGGTTGCTGGAGAGAAGGAGAGAGAGATAGAGTGCCGGAGCCAAAGCACGCGTATAATAATAGCTAATAAAGTGGACGTAAAAGGGGGTCCCTGGTAGGGCAGGTGGTCTTTGGAGCCTCCTCCATGGGGGCACACTCCGGTTACCTCTCCGTGACCAAAAACCAAGCTGGTGTCTCGCCTCCAGGCCCACGCGAGTAAAAGCATCCTCTCCTCTCTTTCTCCCGAGCTGCCTTTGTCTGCCTGAGACCCAGCGACAAAAAAATAACGAGCGCGGGCGTGAGCGAACTCGAAAAGATCGTGGACATTAAGCGAGCCCTTAAAACCGTTCCTAACGTTCGATTCGTGTCCAACAAGAACGTATTTGACACTCGTTATTAACAGAGAGAAGGGGTGAGCTTTTACTATTCTGAATTTTTATTGGACGATCATTTTAAAGGACAGTGGCTTAGGCTTGAGTCTTAATACACTGTGTGATCAGTCGTTTTATTGGTGGCTGTACTCAGGGGTCAGGTATTTTTTGAAATCTTTCTATTTCTAATATTATTCATATATTTAGTTACTGTCAGGGGGGTCATCAGCGACCAGTGACATTAGATTTGTAAACTTCTGTAGTAGGGTAAAAGGGGGTAATGGCGGTCACTTAAGTTATAATTATAATAAAACCAAAATATTTTTGAAAATAAAAAAAGATTCAAAAGGGCTTGGATTAAACAATATAGCGAATAGGGCGGTCCTTAAATTACGTAAGGGTAATTTTAACGATTTCTTACCCCCATCCCTCCCCAAGTATAAAAATTCGTAAAAAAATTTATTCCAACGCCCCCCAACCCCCTCCTTACGTAATATTTTTTACATTACATTTTTCCAGTTGTTAAAATTCTTTTAAAGGTTTATATAATTCCGCCAAATACGAAAAATTGGGTTTTTTAAGTTACTCATATTGAAGATTAGGTTAAAACATTACGTAAGACGCTCTCTGACTCCCCGTGTAAGAAAATGTAAGAAATTCATGACCCCTTGCCTCCTAAAAAGCCTTACCTAATTTAAGGACGACCCTAATGGTGTCGTGGAACCTGACGAAAAGAAATTGCAAATTTCGGACATGCCGATTTACAATAATAATACTGATCATCATTGCCCGCTGATCGCCAATGCCCGATTCTCCCCTAAAGTAACAAATGCATCATTAAACTGTAAATCATTCTTATTTCTAACGTGTGCGAATCTCGTGGCAGTCGACGCGTTAAATGGTCCCCTTTGAACGACAACAATGCAAGAATTCCTGCGATCCGTTCGCGCTGTGTTAAATAACATCATCCGTGGCGCAGAATTTAACCGACCGCGGGAAGAAACGGAAAAGCAGTACCTACCTCTCCGTTGCTCCCAGCTACTTAATGCACTCCCCAGTGGAAGTTCCGCCAGCGTCGTCAAACAAACGCGCTGATAGGCATCGGAAAAGCATGAAACGCGCCTAAGAAGCGGCGTGGCTGCATTAAAGAGACGGCTCTGATTGCGTCCCTCGCGCATCACACGAAGAAAATGATCTCATCTAAGGATTCGCCACGGACCGCGCCCCGGCGTGTTAAGTTATAACAACTCGTGGAAGCATGCAACCGCTCCGAGACACGAGTTGCGCGGCATTATTATGATATAAGCCACGCGCGGCCTGCATTAACCATAAAACCACTGTTTCATCTGGCCGGCTCTTGCAGGGCCCGGAACATTTGTCAGAACCATATGATGCCACATTACCGTCAGCGCGCGGCTCGCATGATTCCCTCGCTTTCCTCCCTTCGAGACCGTTCCTCGCCCGGAATCCACGGATCGCGTTGCGCGTTCTGCGCGCTGATCTCGGCGCTTGCATTCTAATTAGCCGCGTAACTCATTTTAATCAGCGCGTCGAGGTTGTGCGAGGTTTCAAAGTGGAGCGATATTAAAATTGCAAATTCGATCGAGCGTCCGCTAATCAGCTTTCGATAAACAGTGTGCCGATACGCGTTTCTCGGTGTCTTTCCTGGAAAGCTGGCCGAGAGTCGCCGTTGGTTTATCGCAGCAATGTTGAGTATCCCTTTCAGCTGTCATATTCGAAACGAGCAACCATCCTACGCGCGCTGTCCACTTTTCCGTCGAGCATCATTTTCCGCGCGGGCGCTCATAAAATCCTGAAGGAACGACCGCTTCTGAAGCTTGGAGCCGTGTCGATCCGTGATACACACGTTCACATCGTCGAGGTTTTCACTTATCATTCGCTAACCAGAGTGCTGCTCGGTCGAGCATCTGACATCACGATCCTGTTTGGAGTTTGCTACATTATTCCAGTGACTGTTAAAGTGAATTTATTCGGTGATAGACTGGTGCCACATTTTCTTATCGACCGCCGGAGCACCGGAGGACTGATAGTTTCAGGCGCAGCGTATAATTCAGGCTCATTTTGTAGGTATCAATAGCAGTGGAATTGTAAATAGAAAATAATAATTTTGCGGGGTGACCAATGCTTACACTGTAAGCTAGTATATTTATGTACCATACTAGTCTACCACCTGCTAAAGCGCCTTAACGGGAGAACCTAGTTTAGGGAGTCGAACTTTCCTATTTTTTTTTTGCGTTAATGGATAGTAATATTCTTAGAGAATATATTCGAGTTTCACAGGGCAAGTCGAAGCATTTCGCAATTATCAGTAGTTATGCGTCGCGCATTCTGGAAACCGTAAACTTTAAAACATTTTTCAAGTTGGTGGGAAAGATGGCGGAAAATTATTTTACCGATCGACTTTTCCCGGAGCTTTATAGTTAAATATTGGCGTCGATGAACTAAAAACATTTAGAAGAAATTAAATTAAACCATATTTTTTGCATAAAACATTTTTTCCTCAAAACCGCAAGTTTTCCTTTAAAGTCGCACGATTTTTTCAATTTTAAACGTTTTTTCTTATTTTTTTGGTACATCACAAAACTAAGAAAAACTTCGGTTTGTTTATTTTGGGTCAAAATTAAAGGCTCCATTTTCACAATTCCAGTGGCGAGGCGCATCAATAATCAATCAATTTCGGTGGTGATGAACCTAAAATTTTTCAATTAAATTTTCTTATTGCATAAATAACCATTAAAATACCACTAAAGTTTTTGAGAAATCGGCATAATTTTTCTGTGTTAAAAAAATTCACTAAAAATCGTCTTTTTTTAGCGTCCTAACCCAAGCTCTCCCCTAAGCCTCATCTAACTATTTTCCATTGCACCCTGCTCCCCATTTTTGATCCTCCTCCCTTCATCGATTCCCCTCTACAAGTCTGAACGCCTCCCTCGTTGAACCTCGAAACGACTGGAGAATTCCGCTTTGGCGCCTGCACGCCTGCGGGGTCGTTCGGCCCGAAATCGCGACCTCACGAACAATGCCGCGAAGGTGGATGGGGCAGGAGGGGCGATTTTCTCGTGCAGCCGGGCGCGTGCACGTTTCCCCGGCGACGAGATAAATTCCTGTCGAGTAATTTCAGTAAAGACGGGATTTACTGGGCCGACTTTCGTCGTCGCCCCCACAGCGAAACCTTCAATTTCACGAGCGCCGTTTCGACATAGAGAGGACTCTGGAGAGCGTACCGGAGGCGAGGTTGCGGTATCGGATCGGCGACAGGGACGGAGGATGCCGGCGAAGGAGCGCGAGGAGGAGAGGAACGGTCCGAGGAGCGTGGAACAAGGAGGAACCTCGAAGCTAACAGGGGACGGCGGTGGTCGACGGCGAGGAGGGTAAGAGGGTGAGGGAGGGAATAAGGCAGAGTAATCGGCAAATGGAGATGGCCCCTAAGTTCTGTGCATCGTCCCGCTCCCGCCCACGCTGCCAGACAGAATAAAACTACTCGGGGACGGTCGTAAGTACCGAGGAAGTACGCGCCTCGTGCTGCTCTCGAAGAGGAACGAGCGCGGACCAGGGCCGGGTCGAAGGGAGGGACGGAGAAGGAGCCGTGACGATAGCCCCGGAGCGTCACGACCTGGTCCACGTGCAACGGGGGATGAAGGGGAGGATGAAGAAGACGAAGGGAACGCCGCGTAACATCGCTTTACGGCTCCACCGGTCCAGTTCGACCGCTAATGTTTTCGAACTTTCCGTGTGGGCGTGCCGGGAGATCCGAGGACCCTGTTGACACCGGCGTTATTTCATGTTGCCTACGACCATTGCCGCCGGGAGGACGATAGATAGCCCTCGAACAGCATGAATCACTGAAAGATCACCGACGGGGTGGAATCAGAGCGGCCGTGTTTTAGATTTGATCGATGTGGCGCGCTTCGTGCCAAAGGAATTTGTGTTGTTTAGGCGACTTGGGAATTAGGCGGTTGACCAAGCTAGATTGATGAGTTCATTTCGAGATTGATTTCGGGTCCACGAAGATGAGTGTGACGCTGTGTATAATAATGGGGGACAGAGTGGGCAAGCGATTTATTAGTATTATTATTTAATTGAAGGGGGAGTAACACGGGCACCTTCAGCAGAGTTGGGCAGTAGTCGAATAAATTCTTATAATAAATATAAATTCTTATAATAAATAAATTCTTATAATAAATTCTTATTCGACTACATTTTTATTCGTCTACATTTCTATTCTAAAGGTACGTCCAGACGCTGATGCAAGAGTGCATCAGTGTTTCACGACTCTAATGAACTCGAATAAAAGTTTCAATTACAGTGAAGTTATTCGAGAATAACGAATAAATTTGTATTCGACTAAATTTTTAATCGTTATTCGTTTTTCGAAGGACTGCCGTGGCGACTAACAAGGAGAGTATTTTAGGTGTCCGTCTCCGATCATTTTGATTTTTGGATATGTTATAGAGGACCGAAAAATAAGAAATACGTTTCTTTTATTTTTCCCCGTTTTCATATTTGGGGGGTGAAAACTGCGTTCAAAGTTAGGGTTGAAAAATCATTTTTGTGGAATATCTCGAGAACTATTAGAGATAAGGGAATAGTGTCAATGGACGAATTTTGTGTCCTTGAATGCGAAATATGACTGACTCACCAGATTTTCAAAAAGTCCATTTGTTTAAATAATACATAAAAAATTGTTATTTTTTTTAAAATAACACCTAAAATACTCTCCTTGTAAGCGGCACGAATAAGCGGGGGTCAGACCCCGAGCCGTTCCGGCCGGGCCGAAGGGGACGGCATGAGGCAAGGGGAACACTTTTCGAGTGTACCTACTCGAGCCGAAGCGGCTTATTCGTGACGTTTAGTCGCCACGGCGGTCCTTTGAATAACGAATAACGAGGAGCGAATAACGACTAAAAATTTAGTCGAATACAAATTTAGTCGACAAAAATTTATTTGTTATTCCTGAATAACTTCACTGTATTCGAAATTATTATTCAAAGGTTAGTCGACGAACAATTTAGTCGAATAATGCCCAACTCTGACCTTCGGGTTTGGCAATCTTCAGAAAATGTTGATACTTGTGACAGGCCTTCACTGGGACATTAATTTCCCAAAGCAGTAAGACGCGCCAAATTCGAGAAAGTCGCATTTAAAAAATTCCGAGTTTCAAATAACTCGAAACCCCTTCGTTTGTGACGCAGCATCACTCTCGAATCCTCCACCATCCCGCCGTATATCACAGAGCGAGGAGAAAAAAAGATTCCAACGTGTGGAAGACGCGTAAAAATCGGCCCTTAAACGTCGCCCGCAACAGCCGCCTCCGATAATTTATGCCCGAGCCCCGCCGTCCCCGCGGAGGATATTAAAATATTAATACGCTCGTATTTATAGACCCGTGGGCATATAAAATTAAGAACACATCCGGCCGAGGTCACGAGGGTTCGAATTAGTTAAAATTTATAATCCAGCCGAGTGTAGCGCCGCCGTACAATGGAAGGAATAATCATCCTATGACTCTTTCCGATATATCGTCCAGCCTGTTTCTACGATCGATCGCATTGCCGGTCGACCCACTTCCTCTCGATCCCCGGGTGATTTACTCCGTCGGACGGAGAATGAAACCAGGGCGGGAACGATTGCCTGTTAATTTGCCGTGGATGCGATGGACGATCCAGCGAGCTGCTGCCGATGGTACGCGACCCTGCTTGTGCCTCCCTTTCTTTCTTTTTAATCGTCCAACATCCCCGGACGTAATAACCGTTAATAAGCGCCTTTGCCGCCGTTAAGTATCGGCGCGTGGGCGATCAACGGGGAAACCGGGACCAGCCCACGGCAGGTTGTTGCAGCGATTCTGCTGCTTTTTGGCCAGGTGGACCGAGGGTGCGCTGATTTCGGGCTTTTTCTTTATTTTCGCGGGGCTGAGGAGATAGGCGCGAAAAGTGGCGTGCTGGTTATTTCAGCAGCTTGTAAATAACTGCGAGGTAGAACGTGGGATGGACGCGTTTGTTTGGGAGTACTAGATCCCTGCTTTAAACATTTACATAGTTGACGCAGATGGTGAGTGTTTGGTCGTCAGAGATTGAATTTGAATTGGGTGTCACGAGGGTAGGTATGGACTTTAATTTCTGAAGTTTTGGTAAATTATAAACGTACCACTGTTTCTAGCTATAAATCGAAGTACAACGGCAAATGCAAGTGCAGAAGGGGTCATTGCTAGCACCAGAGTCCTTTAACCCTTCGTTGACACACCTCCTGTTTCGACACACTGGGTGGGTCACACCCACAACAATTTTTGAACGACTGTCATTCTTATCTAAAGAATCCAGTCGTTATGGAAAAAATCATGGGTCAATTTCAAGGTCTCTAGAATGTATTCCAATAGTTGTTTGATTGGAATTTTATCACAGTTTTTGTAAAAAAAATTTTAGATTACCACATGTCGAGAAAGGACGAAGGAAATCTTCAAAAAATTGTAACTGATACAAATTTCAATATTACAAGCTACAAATCTACACAGTTGTTGTTTAGATATAATATTTTGAGAGAAAAAATAGTTTGTAAGTCGGCTTTGGAAAATACGTATTTATTTTGCATATAGAAGGTAGACTCTTTCGGTAGTTGGAAAAAACAGAGATTTTCATATAATCCTTTTATTTTTGTTCAATGATAGAACATTTTTATATATTGTATTTTTCTGAGAAATTATGATGAAATTTATAGATTTTCCTTTTCTTCATTGTTTTGTACTATAGCTTGTACGACTGTTTGAGGGCGCTAATTATAAGCCATGGTGATGTGTATTGTAATATAAAATACACAATTAATGTAATACATAATTACTATCATTCTAAGGGATACTTACGATAAATACGAGCGAAAACAACCGAGACCACAAAACTTTTTTCTTCACACGAAACTGACGTCTTTAACACACATTGGGTGGTTCACACCCATAACCTGCAACCTACGACCCTAGGACAACAATTGACGCTTGCCACGTTTGAATAATAGCCCTAAAGTGTAGTAAACTTTCCAATCTAACACCAGATGCTGCCGCTAATCCGATATTCTACGTTTTGGAAAAGGTACAGAGCGTCAAAATCAGCTTCTGGGTGGGTCACACCCAGAGTGTCAACGAAGTTTTAAATTCCTCTCCCACCAAGTCGAACCACATTTGACCCAAGATGCAAGAAGACTAGCTTTGCTTAGTTTGAAGATAATTCAAAGATTACTTGCATTCCAGAAATTCCTCGATCTTCCCTATTAATTGTACAGGTATAAATAATGAATCCACCTCAAACCTTTACATAAAAAATACCCCACATCTTGCGCATCAACATATCAGGCAACACTGGTGTTCAAGAGCGCCATACTTATGCACTCCCAAAATGAAAAAATGAAACTATATCTCCAGACTCTACAGAGACTCGGAACCCCAGCTACTGTTCTCGATTCAGCATACAGAGATCCTTGCGAAGTGCTCCGAGGGGGAGCGCATTGGACTTCCAAATAATCTCCAAAATGTTGCAGCGACCTCCAGAGTATCCCTTGCTGCGATGTTGCAGCGACAGGGATGCTGGTTCGTGTTTCCCGTTCCACCCACCCTTTGTTTCCATAAATCACCGCCGCGACGGAGCTCTCCAAGAATGGGCAGGTGCTCGTGCACCCACTGTCACGCTCCGTGCACCCGTGCCCGCAACTCTTCCACCGTTTCTTCTTCCTCCTGTTCGTCCTCCGCTGCCTCCCTCCGCTTCTACCGGCGTTTCGCCCGCGCGCAACTTCTCCACCTTTAAGTGCCTTTTTATGTGGCTTGACCGTTTTGCTTCTATTCCCCTCTCTCTCGCTCCGGCTCCTCGCCCCAGCGCTTCCGCCGTCTCTCTCTTTGTCTTCGCTTCGCCACCTCGCCCCAACCCGTTTTCTTCTTTTTCCACTCGGGCTCGCGGCATCCCCGCTGCAACGCGCCTTTACTTTTAGGCCCCCGGCGTAATTATCGCGTCTTGCGGTTTGCTAGCGGTCTGCTCCGCTGCTGTTCAGCCTACAGGTGGTCCACCCTGGATGGGAGGGGTCCAGGGTACGCGTTCCTCTCTTTCTTACCCCATCTCTTCGGGGTACTTGTTGGTCCCTTTTTCAAAGCGCACATATGAATTCTAAAAGATTTCGAAGCGGGAGGTTCATTAACTCTGAATTAAAGCGACGAGTCCGATTGGTCCCGAGGCTGTCCCAATATTCCGTGCGAGCAACTGCATTCGTCACAGGGAATTTGTCTCCGGAAACAAGAAGGAACGAAGCATGGACCTTAATTAAAAAAAATTCTTTCGACTTAGTTATTTCTGCGAATTTTCTTTGCGGCTTATTTAAATATAAAAGGTGACATCTACCCTGCCGTGTAAATCTCTGTCCAAGCTTGACTCCGACAACGTCTCTTATCCGTAATTATTCGAGGCGCTGTGCTCCAAGTACATTGAATCGATTTTACGCGATTGCGCAATTAAAGGTTGATGGCTGCTCGGCGATTTTACGATCCCACTCTTAATACGCGTTCGACCGAAACGGACCAGAAATTACCCGCTTCCTCATCTTCCTCGTTCGCCCTCACCCCCGAGGAGGTTGCATTTCCTTCAAAACGAAGGAGCGTATGAACAGGTGGCATCGATTACCGCGGCATGCGCGCCGAAACTTCCGCGATTTTTTGCCCCTCGGCCATAATAAAGGCGCGCGCCCGTGATCGTTAAATACAGGGTGGTTCTTCGCGTGGAGGCAGCATTGCGGGTCCCGATGATTTGGAGACTCGAAGAGAAGCGAAGAAATTAAGTAGTACCATATATAGCCGCGGTGATTTTTTACGTTCCTCCTTCTGAAACTCCTATGATTTCTAAAATAATCCGAATTCTGAGAAAATCCTACGCTACGTGGAAGATAATAGATAGCCGTTTTGTACAATTTTAATGAAAAAAAAATTTCTAGCAAAATAAAGTTTGCTTTGAAACTATATAAAAAATCCAAGCCCCATATTTTTATTAATACGAGCAAAAAATCTCTAACTTTGTCTTTTGTTAGTGGCTTCAGGCAGGGGGCCCCCTTTAAGCCTCCTTCCCATAACAATATACAAAACATTGATTTTAACTACTGATTAATTCCCGTAATCTATTTCCCAAACACAACTGATCCTACTTCCCCCAAAATTAGTCCAGAATCCCACGACAAACTCGAAACCCCTCCACGAGCCATCCATGTTTACAACATCCCTTCTATCACTCCCCAAATCAAGAACACTATAGCCGTCATAAAACGACTGTGTCGCAGTAAACTCCGGATTGCGTCACCGGGCCCGTCCACGATACAGTCCCAATCCTGGATAGACGCTAACCTCCGAATAATTACCGTTCCCTTTTTAGATTAGTCCGGCGACTCTCCGAAGAGCCTCCCTTTCGAAATAGAGTACCCCTCGAGATACGCTCGGTTTTATTACGATGAAAATCCATCCGCTCGGAGCGCACGCGGCCCTTTAAGATCGTCGTCTCGCCTCGTCCGACCCGCGGCAGGGAAAGCGGGAGCGAGAAGGAGGGCCTTGAATAGGCTGAATGAGGGGCGATCGGGGGAAGATAAGCCGCGCTACAAAGAACAAGTATTTTACTCGCGAGTCATCGGCTCTACGGGGTCGGGGGCTGTTGTGTGGTACACGGGCCCCGGCGTCCCGGACACGTTGCACTTTGACTTTTACGCCGAAATAAACGTTTTATAATGATGCTGCAGTATCTCGGGAACTCGTTTCGTCCATTAGCCGGCGATGCACCTGTACCGTGGGTCGAGAGCGCGGGGGTGTGCGCCTTCCTCGGGAAAAGGGTTGGATCGTCCTGGGACCGACCCTCTAATTTCACCGGCCCCGAACAGACTCTAGCCCGGAGAGAGCCTGTCTACGGTTTTCAGGGTCGACGGGGTCAAGCCTCGAGGTAGAATTTTTTTTTCCCCGTCTTCCCCCATCTTGCCGCGTCGCTTTGAACGGGAGTGACCGTTCTCTATTTCCGAGGCCAGGTAACGAACGAACGGTGCCTATGATTGAGGTGAATTAGAAACCGGAAGGGGTGGAATTAGTTGTGCGGTGGTGACGGTGGGGAAGTGGGATGTCTTTTGTACTTGTTCCTGTTCCTGGCGCCTCTGTTGCCGCGCTTTTAAGTGATGTTGTGACGGGGAGATCCGTGAGTGACGCGGAAGTGATTGCTTTCCTTGGAGACGGGGTAGAGAAAGAGGGACTCCTCGTGGGAAAACAGGTGGGAAGTGTAGGGATGAATTCCCCTGCGCTAGGCTCGGCTGTATGCTGGCATGTGTTCAGAGTTGGACTGGGGAATCTCTCAAAGGGAAGTCTTTTTATTTTATTATTGGATAAATGTGATAGCTTAATGAATACGGAGATCCTGATAGTCAGTATAAGTGCTGTATATTTGGAATACATCCGGGGATTGGAGCAGACCAATTTTCAATATTTTTTCAACAGTGAAAATTCAGAATCAGTATTTAAAAATATTCACTCATCTGCTTTTATAAAAATAATAAAATTCCCACCTACGGATCCAACATTTACTACCGTAAACTGGGGTGACTGCCCGCCGGGGTGACATTGCCCACTTTTCGGAAAAACTTTAATTTATTTTATTGTGTAATTAGAATATACAGTGTTTTGTAATCGATAGCAATAATTTCTCCAAGGTCAAACAAAAGAAACAATAGCGAATTCAATCATATGGGAATTGTTCAATCAGAGTATAAAAAATTACACAAACAAAATTTGTTTTCGAAGTGAATTTTGTCAATCATAACTCAATGAGTTTTAGGCATGTTTTCACTGAAAAATTTGACGTGGGCAAAGACACCCCAACTGAGCGGGTACCTTTGCCCATGTTTTTGGCATTTTAAAAGCGTACGTTAGAGTAAAGAATTTTTTTGCAAGCCTGTTTAAATATACACTAATAGTATTTTTAATAAAAATAGTATAATATAAATAGTATAATAGTATTTTTCAAAAAAAAATTAATGCACTAGGAGTGCCAAAAAAGTTATTTAAAGTTCAAAAGTGGGCAAAGTCGCCCCAATTTACGGTCCCTCTTCCTGCACAAAGAATCAACTGCCACTTTTGAGCCCATCACAATTTTTACACCAAAGAAGCGAACCGCTGCAAATCCAAACACAAACAGTTTCGACTCTCTGCCCTGCGCAGCCAGTAATCCCAGCACGCGCTTCTCTCCGTGGGTCGAAGAGAGAAATGCGCGGCTGGAAAGTAAGACGCCTCGCCGTTCGTTATCGAGAATTTCTCGGCGGAAGCGCGTTTAAGGTACACCGATCGCGACACCGCCGCTGACGTCGCGCGTCGCAATTACTTTTCCTCGGGCTGACGAACGGCCGGCGCGTTATCTGCTTTCGCGACGCCGAAGAAAATATCCCCCTGTGGCCGATAATTTCGTGATGCACGGCCGGCGCGAACGTAACGTGTAACGAGCGTCGATTTCTGCTTGGCAACGGGGGGACGGCGGAGGGACACGGGCGCGCTGCCCGAGAAAAAAAAGGAAACGTCTCCGACGAGTGGGGGCCACGAGGAGAGAGAATCGAAGAATTCACGAAAGAAGCCTGGAATTTATCGCCGTCGGAATATTTACAGCCGGCCGGTATGAATATTCAGCCGGGTTTATTTTACGTGCTCGCCGCTTCCTTATGTCCCGGCTCGTACGCCGCCGTCGGGTCAGGGGTTAATGAAACTTGCTGAAAAAAATGCAAATAAGTGAAGGAGCGCACGCTCTCGCGGCGTGCGCCGCGTACGCGCGGCGGCCGCCGATAAAAGTATCCGTGGTGCGCAAATTAAAGGCTCTCGAGCGTAAAGGTATCGAGCGAATTTTACCGTGTGAGCCTCTCGCGAGCCTCGGCCTGTACGTGGGGCAGGTAATGATAGCCGGTCTCTTTCTCTAAATCGCCGCTCCCCGTTCGGATTGGCGCCTCACGACGTCCGTTTCGTAGATCATCCACCAGGCGCGTTGCGAAACGGACCCCGGGCCCGTGGGACTCTTGGACGTTGGGTTAGGTTTGCGTTGTGCTCCAGTTTCCTTGTGCTCCGTCAGTTTCATCTAGATACTTTTAAGTTTGATGGACCCTATCGAGTGGTCCTGGTTTACTAGCTTTGTGCGATTGGTTGCTTCAGTTGTATGTAGGTGCGGTTTCGCGGTGACTGTGGATTAAGACTGAGGATGTAGGCTTGGAAGTGATGTGGTCATTGATGTGTTTGCTTGCTTGGATTTGATGAGAATGAATTAGTGAAGTGAATCTTCTTTTGAGGGCTCTATTCTCTTCGTTTGTGGCTGGTTGCATGAATGTACCTGCATCAGAACCTTTGTAGTGACTCTGCTTTTGGAATTTGAGATGGCAAAGTTAGTCTTGAGATATGGTTGCTTAGAGTTTCTTCTGTTTTAAGTATCTGCTTTGTTTGGTGAGACGTAATTGTTTCTTAGAATTAGTTATTACCGCCCAATATTCTTGTGCTGTTTTATTGTCGTTTGGGCCTAGTTATGCAGGAAGTTACCAACCCTCAATGATCTGAAACTGAGGTTTAGTTTGAAGATTTTAATTGTTAAAGAAAAGTAGCTTTATTTCTATGGGGTATATTTTATTTCTTGATGAGAAGAATAATTAAAATTGTTTTAAATTTTCTGCGGTTTTTGTTTTTTGAGTTTAAAATGGAACTGGGGTAAAGGACCCAATTACTGACACCTAACCAATTACTGTCACCTTAAGCTATTTTACTTAAAATAACGAATAAATAAACGTTGTAAAGTCATACATAAAAAGAATTATGTAATTCAACCTATAATCTATACTATAGATTATATACTATAGTTTATTTATTCGTTATTTTAAGTAAAATAGCTTAAGGTGATAGTAATTGGTTAGGTGTCAGTAGTTGGGTCATTTACCCTATGGCTTGGTACTTTTAATAATTGTATAACGTAAGAGTTTTTCTATGGGTTGGTCATTTTTTGCAAAATAAAGATCACAAAATTATGTGATCCCTAGGTACTCTGTTCAACTAATTTTTTGTCATTTTGAGGGTTGATAGGTTTCTGCATAATTAGGCCCATTTGTGACTGGATGCTTCTGTGTTGAGTCTTGTTGACTATTATTTTACCACTGATAGTAGCATAGATGTCAGTCAGTATCTATTCTCGTAATCTCCCATCATAAAATTCTATTACCAATCACGATTCTCGTAAACACTGTATCCAATTAGTCTCAATTTTCCCATGTTCCAATTTTCGCACAGCAGACGAGACGAAATTCAGCACTCTTATTTATGTACATCCCATACAACTTTTGATAAACAAAATTCCAGATTCTTTGACAGAATATTATCACGGTCCCGGTGGTATATCTCTGCTTTTCCCTTAATTACGAGGAATGCAGTGTAATCAAACCTCAAATCTTATTCGACGGGGATATCTTCGGCCACTTGTACGCTCCGTACGTTGGGGAATTAATTATTTCCCGGTGAAATTTCCGCGCAGTTTGCCCAGGCGGAAAAGAAACGGAATTTCAGCGGTGATTTACGTACCGTGACCTTTACGTGTGCCGTTGACGAACACGGGATGTGTGCCTGTAAATGAGAATAAGACGGCAGGTGCACGTAACACGGTAGTTCCTCGAGGAGAGGACCATCTGGTGACGTACCGTTTCCAAGGCAGAAAGTGGGACGTAAAAGGATGTTAATAATTACATGTACGAGCACACTAGTCGATGCTTGACGAGGAACAACCTGCTCACTACACACACTATATTATAAATTATAACCTGTCAAGTGGGCAGAATCGATTAAATTGAAACTCCATCAACGGACACTTCCTCTACGATATTTAGGGGAAACCAGGGACAAACGTAGCAATTTGCCTTTTTCAGTCTGTAACTGTTCAATTTTTTAAATATTTCCACAGGATGAAGAACTTCGGTTATTGAGTAAAATAATCAAATCCAAAAACTTGGAATATATTCTTCAAAGTTAAATTGTGAGCCATTTTGACCCAGTGTGGCAACGGAGGGTTAAACAAACTGGTGTAATATATAACGTAGCAATTTATCTTTTTGAGTCTGTTTTGAATATATTCAAAGTTTTTCGATTTTTCAATAACCAAGGTTTACCATCGTATAGAAATGTTTAAAAATTGAACAGTTACAGACTCAAAAAGATAAATTGCTACGTTATATATTACACCAGTTTGTTTAACCCTCCGTTGCCACACTGGGTCAAAATGGCTCACAATTTAACTTTGAGCTAAAATATCTTTGAGGTAAAAAATATCATTGAAAACGGTACTACATACTGGTTAAAACTCATAATACTTTAAATATTAATTTTCAACGATAAACATATACAAATTGTCAAACTTTATCTCAGAATTTTCACGACTTAATTTAACAGACAGTTTTTAAAAATTCAATTAAAAATTAGCTTGGCTCAAATCGAAAAAAAAATAGGAGTGACAACCTAATGGTTAAATAAGCCTTTCTTTAAAATGAGTCATTAGTTACTTTTGTCCCCACCCCAGGGACCATTTTAACCCCGCATCAAACAAATAAATAAAACAAATAGAAAAATCCAATTAACAGAAAAGGTGCTTTTAAATGTCATTTTTATTTATTCTACAGACAGACATAAGCATGGATATAAACATAAACAATACAAAAAGTTGATGGTCTATTGGCATTTGTTTTATAAAACTTGTCCCGCGTTGCGTTTATCCTGAGCCTCCCCTACGTTGACACCACCGCTAACATCAACGACAAATTCGTCAGCTTTACACTCTCACTACATTGTGACCAGTCTTTGAGGTTCTGAAAGTTTTACTGACGCCTGCCTGTCGTGCTTGCACCATCTTTCAAGCTTGCCTCCGCGCCACGCTGTTCTATTTTCGCAGTCCCGCGTTGCAGCGTCAGTGACGAGTGGCGAGATGCTGGAAAACGGCGAGAGGGCGCGTTAGTTTGGCCGTGATCCCTGTTGTAAAGATGCCCCCGTGTATTTTGTGGAACGGTCGGGATAATGGGTCTATTCTGGATGGGTTTAATCGCCGTTTTAAACATTCTAATTAAACGCGGGGCCTATGTTCGCGGCGGGCTGAGCGGTCGTGTGACTCGTGAACGCTCGGATCCGCGACTCCTTGACTTAACGTCCGCGGAATGTAACTGTTATTTTATGGCGAGATAGTAAAAATACATTTGGGCAGATTACGGGAGAGCCGTAGCGGCTGATATATATCTACCGGCCCCTCTTAAATTATAGATTTAATGGATTTGCTTGGATACTTTGCAAACATTCTGCTTAAATGCCTACACGAGCCTGGCTTTGCAGCTGCGATCGTAAAATTCTCGTCCCTGCTGACGTTTTTCAAACGCTTCGTCGGCTATACGGCGGTTGGCGAAAGGAGAACAAAGTATTTCGGGAGTGGTTAGGTGGTGCGTGAACGCGCGATCGGACGGATTCGGGTGTCTAATGAAGTCCTGCGTATCATCCGAGTGGACAGTGGCTGGTGGCCGGGCACAGCTGTTCCTCCTGCTCGGCTTCCTTTACGTCTGATTTTTAATTTTACTACGTCGATATTTGGGTTCTAATGACCACTGTGAAAATTTCACATAGAGATGTCAGATTCGTTAATTGTTGGTGCCTTTGCTGATCATTCTACTCTCCATCTGTTTGTGTTGGATTAACTAACAATGGACAGCTTTATAACTATAGTTTCCTGCATTTCCTATATACTTTCTTCATGGTAACATTTCCCTTTTTTTGCAAGTCTGGTATACTGAAACTATGAAACGAGAGGTGTTTGAAAACAGAGTTGGGCAGTAATCTAATTACAAATTACGATTAAAATGTAATTGTGTAATTGATTACACATTACTTTCTGTAATCTTAAATTTAGGTAGTTGACCAGAATTCTATTAACTACCTAAATTAACGATTAATAAAATTCTGGTCAACTACCTAAATTAAAGATTACAGAAAATAATGTGTAATCAATTACATTTTAAGCGTAATTTGTAATTTGTAATTAGTTTACATTTTGTCCGACTCTGTTTGGAAGTAATTTGGGATTTGCGAAAGAAGTCATTTATAAACCAGAAGTCAATACTCACTTACGAAATACCAGTAGCGCACCCCTAAGAGGCCCTGGCACCCCCCAAAGTAGGGGCTTGGTAAGGAGAAAAGAAAACTGGATTTTATTCTTTAATAAATTTGTATAATCACTAACGAATTTTATTCAATTTGCATTGAACATATTTTTATCCATTCATCTCTGCTCCCCCGACATTAAATCCTGAGTGCACCACTGCTTAGAATACTCCTTCCATTTTGCAACATTCAACAAGTAGACAAAACAAATTCTGATTAAAAGGTCTAACTGGGTAAGCATAGGAAAAACGGCCCCAGCACCAATTTTAGTAGCTATTTATGTATTCCGAATAATGTTCTGTGTCTAAAAACACCATTGAAAAAAATTTCAGATCTCCACCCCCTCTCGTTAGGGTGATACGGGGACAACAACCCTAAACTTTACCATTTTCTTTCTGAACAACAACTTAACATAACTGAATGCTTCAAAATGCAGGTAATAGGTATTTTCAGCTTTACCACATACTATTTGGAATATATAAATACTAAAATCGGTGCTGGGGCCATTTTCCCTATGCTTACCCTTTGCCAGATCCTTTCGCAAGTGTCTATTATCTAAGAAAAGAAGTATTCTTTCTTCTGTTGTTAACAAAATATTCCGCTTACCGTATTCACATCTTCACTTAAAGTACCATTTTCAAATTTGAAGCGCTTCACAGTCGCCAGTATGGATAAAGCTACCACGTGGTCACGATTCGTACCGTTTCTGCGACTGGCGCTGCTAATAAAGTTCCCCAAAAATTTGCATAATACATGGCCAAACATGGTAGTCGTGACTTTCCCGCGCTTACCCCCTGATAGTAATGCAACGTGATTTACTGCCGCCTCGGCGGCAGCGAGCGTGTGTGTTACCTTACAAAGCAGGAACACTTCTCGGTTCCCATGTTTGGCGATCGATAATGCATGTTAATTATCGTACATTGTTTTAATTCCAACGTGCGGCGAGCTTTATTATCGGGCGGCTTTTGATTTACGGGCCGACAGTAAACTGTACCTGCGGCCACAGGGGAAGCCTTACATGTGATCCATCCTTTTTGAATGAAAGTACAGTTTTTATTATTCGTCTGAATGATACAGTGCAATCAATTTATTTAGTACACTTTGAATAATTTAGGAACATTATGTGCGCTTCGTTTTCAAGCGACTTTGTAATTTCGGGCCAAATTGTTACCTTTCCATTCAAGAGGAATCACATGAACAGGTGGCCGGAGGTGTAATTTTCGTGAAAATAACGGTTTTTAATGTTTGCTCGACTGATAGTTATGTGTACAATTAATTTCTTTAATCTTGAATGGTTTTGAGAAATTCTGTGGTGAGATTTATTGCCGTCTGGGTCTCGATTTACTACCTGAATGTGAATTATAGTTCCTGTCGTGAAGATATTAATAAGGGCAGGTCGGTTCACTTGTTTTCAACTAGTGCTTTGTTTCAAATCGGGCGCATTGGAATTTGATCAGTTTCACTGATCATTATATTCATAATTTTAATGATCACCTTTCTGATTACCATATTTACGACAGTATACTTATTTTATTCCACTTTGTAGTGAATATTTTCAAAATAGAAGCATCAACTGAGGAAATTTTCACTATAATGGTACAGTAACAAACAAATTATTCCCACTTATGAATAAATATCACATATTTCAAATTTCAGCTAGGAGGTATTATCAGAGTTACTTTGCACGTGGGATAAACTACCAATATGTACAGGGTGTTTCTTAAATATTTAATCCACTATAGATTAATCATTTCAAACACTTAATGGGGTAGGTTACCCTCAACAGCCCAAAATCAGGCCCTTCTTCAAACGCATATTCTGAAGTAATAAATGAATATAGGTAGAGATCATTTTTGTTTTAATTTTTAATCGTCATTTCGTTGACTTTAATGCATAAAAATAATTACAAGTTATAATTACAAATGTGATAGCGAAAAACACAAAGTAAAGGCATTTATATAATCTGTAAAACAGTATCCAACTTGTGTCGGAAGCAAACTTTGGATAAACAAATTAATACAATTTTTCTGTTGATGTATATGACTTTATCCTTTTTTATAGGAAAAATATTTTTCATCGTTTTTGTAAGCATTTATATAGAAAATGTGCTCCCGACATATTGTGGGGAATAGTTTCCTGCACCCCCCTGTAAATTTTCATTCAAATCGGTGATTCTTTTTTCGAGATTTTATGTTCACCGTTTTGGAAAACATAGTTTCTTGGAAATCGCGTTTAAAATTGGACATTGTTATCCGATCTTATATGCAGGCTCGTACATTTTGTACTGTAATTCCTTCAATTCTTCGAATTTCGGGGCCCGCTTGCGCTTAACATGCGTATAAAAGATGTATCTAGCGGAATATCCAAAAATCCTGAAAACAATATTCAAAAATTTTGAGGGTAACCTACCCCCTTAATTGACAACCTTTGAAGTCCGAATCTTCATTACCCTGCATTAATTCCCTCTTTCACGTAACAAGAAACGACCCCCCGCAGTCACAAGACCCCAACCCTCCCCATCTCAAAATTTCACGAATCCGTTACATCAGATTACAATATTTCTCTCGAAACGCATCCAGCTCGCCCGCCGTTTAATTCACCAGCGTTAATCCCGATTTCCCGAGAGCCGCTTTCGGCGCGCCTCGGTGAATTTAAAGCATCGCGCAACACCGTCGGCGAAGAAATCCGTTCGAGAGGCCCCTTCCCGCGATCCAAAACTTTAATCCGCCGGTTTACCACTCTCCCGGCCGCCTCGCCGGCTAAGAGCCATTAAAAGTTTTACCTTTAATATCGCGCATAAACACCGCGGCAGAATTTATGCCGCCGTATTTAATCGACACCGTCTTAAAAGGGTCCCTCATCGGGGCTCACGGGCGTCACAACGTTTCACTGCGGGTATTATGCCTCTACTTAACTGGCATACCGTTTTGTTTTGCCACCGAGAACGCGCCACGGCCGCGGCGCGAGGATGTGGAAAAGCAAGGTGGACCGACACAGTGGTCCCCGCCGGGGAATAAAAAGAGCGAAAGACAACGAGGAAACAGGAGGAGGAGAGGACGACTGGCGACGGGCCAGCGAAGAAGGAGAGGACGTGACGTTGATATTAAGAAAGAAGAACGGCTGATGTTAAAAGCGAGGGGGATCAGGGAGCGCGTCCAGCCTCGGATCCTCGGTTTACCGTCGACCAGGCTAATTGGACGTAATTAAATCCGCGTAGGTACGCGTGCATCTGCTCCCGGTGTCATCGGATGTAATGGAAATCCCGAGCCGCTTATGAGTGCAGCGCTCTGGGTCTCGGTTGACCCTGATTCCGAAGGCAGTCTCGTATCCCAGAGACGTCATCGTCAATTCTCCAGAGGGACTGTTCACTGATTATTAAGTGGCGTATTAAGAGATCCTTCGCGATGAACACTCTCCGTCATGTCGTCAGTGACTTCGGGCTTCATGTTTTGCGGAAGGCTGCCAGTGGTCGCCGTAGTGGTGATTGGAATTTGTTGAATGGGGTGGAGGATTAATTGAATGGTGTGGAGAGGATTTTTAGAGGTAGCAAGGCGATTATGTGGATAAACGTGGCTGGGCTGTGGTTAGGCTAAGTAGCCAACCATGAGTGGCTGATCAGAGATGATGCATCTTTACGGTGATGCTCTTCGAGTGGCTGGAAGAATGCTTCTTCGAGAAGCAAGGGTTTTTGTTTTTTAAGCTGTTGTCTTGGATTCATTATTTAATTATAGATTCATTTAATAATTTAATTGTGAGTTAGGTTTAAGAATCTTTTAATTATTTTAATGCAGACTGGGGTACGCTGAGGATATCCTGGCTTGGAATTATTTATTTCTTGTGCTGCAGGGGAAAGTGAATTAACAAAGGCTGCATGTTTTCATTTTTATTTAATTCGTTTGTATTTCTCCGAGCAATTAATTTTCATTGTTTAATTAAGCTGCAATTTTAGCTCATCTGAACTATTCACAGGAATTTCCATTTGAGGGGGTGTTTGTAAGTTACTCGAAGCTACAGGGCCAACCTAATGATTTAATATTCCTTCGATAATAAATTCTTCGTGAAACTTTAAAAACCTCCCTGCCTCAGTTTATCGACGTTCAGCCGCATCTGTTGATACTATCCACTTAAACGGTTAACTATTAATCCTCGGATCGTTCATTCGGTTAACCGCATATTATATTGCGGTCGATCTGCGTACGATCAATCGCCCGCATTTGCGATAATAACTTCATTGCGGTGTCGGTAGCATCGATCTTGGATAACGTGCGTACACGCGGGAGCATCTTAAAATCTGACGAACATGAAAATTAATGTCCCACTTGCGTTTAAAGAGCCCATGTTCGCAGCTTTCGTACATCGTTTAAAGTACTTGGAAGATTACATTTTTACGCGAAACAGTATAAATTGCGAAAAAATGAGGGTGGTGAAAAAAAAGTAGGAAGTACAAAGATTGAGTGCTTTCACCATCGCATAAAATATCGATCAGAATCTTTACAACAGTCAAGTAAAATGAAGTAAGAGTGCGCGTTTAAAATTTAGACTCACCTAAAATCCTTGGCACTATTACACTGATAATACATATCATTGTGTAAGAAATAACTGCTATCCCTAATTATTCGACAGGCAGTGACTTCGTGTAAATTTACCTGTCACAACTTATATAAAATAAATATTTCCAAAAAAGTGTCAAATGCGAAATTTTACCCGATATGTGGGGCAAAAGTCCGCATGTTATGGGGTAAAAGAACGCAACGAGAAATTTCTGCAAAAGTGTTTTATTCTTCTACGTACAATAATTGTGGTAATATAGCAAAAGGACTAATAGTTTACAATTCTTTTTTTTTAATCTAGGTAAATAACAGTAATGGCACATAACATTTCCCCTGCCTTCGTAGTTTGCGCAGGCATCAGCCTTCTGAAGGATCAGTGTATTCTTCTTTACACGCAGGACAAATTATTTTTTCCATAGACGTTGATGGTTTGCCTATTCTCTCTTTGGAACCGATTTGTTTTGTTCCTTTCAAAAATTTTCAGGAGTAGATGTTATTTTTTAGATTTGATTTGCTTTTCTAATTATTTCTTTTCACGTTCGCATTCAAATTTTCTTTTCATTTCTGCATTTACTTCAAGCTGATTTTTAAATGGGGAGTTTGCATTCGAACTCTTGCCAGTGCATTGTGCGACCTCTTGCCTCCACAGCTACTTTTCCATTGTTCAATCAATCCTGTTATCCGCGAGGAGAACTGAAAACTTCTATTAGTACTTTTGAATAGAAGAATTTCAGCTCTTTCAGACGCCATATTAATTAAAATATTTACTGATCAATTTATAGGAATAATATTGATTCCTAAAAATGAGAATATTACATCAGAACTAACTAATTTAGTATTTACCGCTTTGTACGACAACAAAACGAAGCACAACTATTCGACACTGGTGACTACCTTGATTGACAATTGACTGTCAATCGCCATTGGCAACTGCCACAACTCAAACAATGAAATTCGCATGGTGCGAACTTTTACTCGCTGCGAATTTTTACCCCACTCTACTCTAGCTTCTTTAACGGTTAAAGAGCCCAAAGTTTAACCCCTTCATTTCCACCACCTTTCATTTGTATCGGTCAACCTACGTACCTAAACTCCTTTATTTAGTTAGCAAAATCCTCTACAATTTATTTAAAGCTTCCTGCCTAAAGTTTGGAATAACTTCGACACATTCGCAGATATTCACTCGTGAAACAGAGTAATTCAAATAACATCCTCATGCTCTAACTCTAAGATACCATAATCTCACAAAGCAAAGTGTATTCCAATGATTCCCGAACTCCTCCACTTGGAATCAGAAGGGAACTTGTCACCTGACACGACTCCACTAAAAATCAGCAAATAATTCCCGACTTTCATCCAGCATATAAATCAATTCCTCTCAGTGCATTCTTCCCACGTTTCCCCAGGGTCCCCGCAAGCTTCACGAGGCACCTGTAAACGCACTGCCATCAACAGCGGCAGAAACCCCCGTTCTCCAAAGCGAGATGTTGAAATGGACGATTCTCATTCACGTAAGGAATCTCTCACGCTGATACCGGAACTGGCCGCGCCGAATCGCAGAGGGAATCCCCCCGCGCCGGTGCTGCTCAGAAATCGTGGAATCCGCGGCGGTCCCGGGGCTTCTTTGAGCCCGGCCCGACGCTGCAGCAAAATTAATTCGGCAAATTACGCGGCGCGGGGATAAGCGTGCGCGGAGGGGTTGCAGCTTCCACGATTCGGCCGGTTTCGTGTACAGGCCTTTAACGATACGGAACGAAGGTTACACACGGCATAACCGTTGGTTATCCCGTGCTCGAGTAACATTCCAAACATCCCACGAGCGGTCACGCGATATTCCCCGGGGTCCTGGAGCATTCGTTCGTATATGGCGGCGCATTATCCCGGAATCCAGCCAAACGGATCGCCGTTTCCCACGAAGCGTCGCCCCTTTCGTGGCCTCCGCCGACGGATTTCGCGTGTGCATAACTCCCGGGGGCCGATTAATTATCGCCCCTCTAATTGCTGTAATAATTATGACCACGCAACCCGCGTGGACGGCACCGAGGGGGGATCTAATCGCGTGACGCTCGCGAGAGAACGCTTTCGTCTGGGCGCAAAGGTTATCGATGATGATAAACGAGGGGGATTAATGTGCTAATGTGGAGGACACGGAGGGTCGTTGGAGCGGAGGATTTTTTTTAAGTGTTTGGGGATCGAGTGGATGAGTTGGAGGATTTTGGGAGGGATTTTTGAAAAATGGGGGAGGATTGTTCAGTGGACGGTGCTTTCCGAATTCGGGATTTTGGTTTAGTAGATCAAGTGGAATAGTTGGGTTCGTTTGTTGAAGCGTGTATCAAGCTGTGTTACCGTCAAGGACCCAGTTCCTGATCACTTAAGAATAACTACCGCGGGTTTTTAAACGTGTAAAGGGAAAACTTAACCAAATTTAAAAGATTTGTTGTTATTTCAGTAAATCTATGTTTTATCTTTAATTTGGTATTAAAAAAGTGCACACGTAATAATAATTATTTTATAATTTAACTTTGAATGTGAAAAATGCAAAGGGAGCAGTTTCTGATTACCTTCGCACGTTTTACTATGAGCTACCGAATTTTGCGTATAAATTTCAAAATACTTCATAATTATTTAGTAATTTGTTAGAATAAACTTGTATCGTAATAAGCTTATTATTTGGTTTATTTTCCTAAACTGATCAGGAATTGGGTTCTGATCAGGAACTGGTATGTTCTCCTTTGGGGTTTCATTTAGTTGATAGCATATTGTTCGACAGATGATTTTTAGTTAGCTTCTATGCGCGATGTTAACCCCCTTTCGTAATATTAAGTTTCTTGCAAACAGTCTCAAAATTCCACCTCCGTAATATTACGTTTGATAGAATCCTAACCGCTTTACGCTTTTTTCGAAAAGAGTATTTTATCCCAGTTTATTTTATAAATATTTATATAGTAAAATAGAAGCATAAGAAAAGGTTGTAATTTTTTAACGGTTTTCTAAAAATTAGTGCGTCGTTCAGGGGTTAAGGAAGAAAATTGTAAATACGTTGAACAGAGTTATTTTGTAGCCTCATATTCCACGGTTATTTTGTATCCCTGAATCTGTCAACTCTTCGTTCATATCCCCTCCTTATGAAAGTATTTTATAAATTAACTATGTTGGATTTTCATCAAAGTGACGAAGTCACATTTGTACATATATTTTTGTTTCTGAATAGCTTATCAGTATTTCTACCATCTGATATCTGCGATTGCTCGAATTACCATGCACCAAACGAAATACATGGCTCTGTAAGGGTGCAGCAGTCAGCGGTTGAAAAAAAACGAAAGGGTCGAAGTCTTCATCGGGTTGCTCTGTTTTTTCGAGCTGCATAATTTTCTGGTGCGCCGGTTTTTTCCACGCCGGGCGAACCACCATAAATAAATGTTGTTTTTACGGCTGCCAAATTGGGCGTTTAACGTACGCTCGGGTTTTACTGGCGGTGGAGTTCGTCGACGTTTCCGCGAGGGTCTGCTATTTCTTTTTCGCCCGCGAATACGGCGCAACATTGAAACGAAAATTAGCGTGGGAATTATGTAGCGAGAAAGCATAATTTCTTTAGTCACTAAAACAGAGGAGAAATCGAGCAAAAATACAAATTCTCATACACCTACAATTTTCGAAATTTTAGTAGTTTTTCTTCCTCCTCTTTTAAGCACTCTAAAATAAAATCTCTCGAGTTGAGTTTCTTGTTATTCTGCACTATAAAAAAAGAAAAAGATATTTTGCAAATAGTGGGAAGTGAGAAATCTCTTGTTTATCGAATGTCTCGTTTATTAGTTCCTAAATAGTACAAATGCATCGTGTTTATATGGTGCAATTATCCACCCTTCGTTCAGTGGGATTCGACGGAGTCTCTTCGTTGAAAGCACCCAGCGAAACAAGACTACGAAATTGCCATTGGCCGGTGCACGGGGCCAGGGTGCTCCTCGCCGGAGGTACCAATTTTTTCCCGAAGATAATACAGCACCGTAACGCATCGGGCACGCAAAAATACCGTGCACCATCACCATCATCAGCGAAAACCATCCCCGGCGAGAATCGAACGTAACGTTGCCTGTGGAAATAGACACATCCCTATGTATCTCTGCCCAGTGAAGCTATTCCTTCACTTCCTGTTTATTCAGAAAGACAGTATTTTCAATCATTTCCTCCCAGATATTCTCAATTTCCACAGACAATAGAAATTCCCCTCAAGCATCTGATTAGGCAATGTTCCCTTCGCTATTTTTAAAACTGAAGACACCTCTGCTCTTCACTTCGTAATTTCCGAGTCTTGTGTACCTATACCTAATATAAACCTGCACTTCTTCTGTTCAGAAACGTAGAATACTATATTTTGAAAAGAGAGGTAAAGGATTGCCACCTTATCACCCTATAAATTCGGGAGTGTCACACACTCCAACCCCAAGATAGAAAAAGCAAAAAAGATATTTGATCTCGAATATCTGGAAAATAAATGTGCAATTCTCTTAAACACGAAGAATTGAGAATTTAAAAATATCAGTTTTTTAATTAACAACTTTTATTGTATAGAAAATTATAATACCACAATTTCTTATTATCTAATTTAATTCTACAACCCAGAGATTCGCTCCAAAAGCCGAGGTCTCCAGGGAAAAACCAGAGAAGTGGCAACCCTGAAGTTAACAGGAAGAGGAGCCCCGCGACAGAGTTCGCCGATTTCCAGCATCACAATGCAAGAAATCATTGAACGGGTCAGATAATTCGCAGTCGGAAAGGAATTTGAATAGCCCCGCACCGCAAAGTGCAGCATAAGTAAATGATTGCCCGGGCAAATCGCGCGCCAGTCCCGTTTCTCCGAAATCCAATTTCTTTCCCGGCCAATTACGTCGGGGGTCAAACGTATACCATCGTTTCCTTCGATATGTAGGAAGTCCCTTATCAAGGGACCTATTAAAAGAAATAGGCTCTGATTATACTCGGGCAAGGGGTGCAGCTGCGGCGTAAGCATCATCGACGGGGCCGGTGCCGGCGCTGAGGACACAATCCTCCTTCGTGGATGCGCGCACAAAGTGCGAGGAGGTCTCATTATCTGCCCGTGAGAATTTGGATTGCACCGAAGGTGTACGTGGGAAAAGATTACACTGTAATCTCGCGGCGGGGTTTGTCGGTATCGCAATTCCCCTCCTGGGAAGAAATATATCAGAGGAAAGTAGCCGCGCGTGTTCCATCGCTCCGGGGAAATGCTTTCGCCGCGTTTATGCTCGCGAGGATTCTACGTAAGCCCCTCGCGCCACTGGCAATCTTCCCTTCGCCTAAAGCTTTCTATTCACCGGGCTTGTCGCGGGTTTTGCCAAATTACCCGCCAAGTGCCAGATCGCAGGCGGGTTGTTATTAGCAGGGATGGGGGTTCGCACGGTGTTACGTGCGACGGCGCACGAATGTCTTATTAAAATATTTAGGGAGTCATTTGCAATTCAATATCGTCCTTGCTACGTGCGCATGGCCGCCGTGAATTTTCGAGCAACGAGGATGACGTTATTGAATCTCCCAGCGTCGTTCTTTCAGCTTCTGACTACATTAAATGGACATCAAACCGTTCCACGGCGTTATTATCGATTCGACCACCGCCCGAAGGGGACACCTATAATCAGCGGCGATAACGTGAAACTTGGGAATCATTTTCGCAACGGACACGGCTTACATCTAAAAGAACTCACGGGATTATCATAAATTGGAGATTGGCAGTTATTTAACGTGTATTAAAGAATGAAAGGGACAAGAATTTTAGGCATTTTCACACTTGTAGTGCAATCGCAAAGGATGCAATGTTGTAACGGGATGCTTAAAGCAAATGTGAAAATGTTCATTTTTATATTGTGTAACAAAATGTTACAAAAATCGGAACATGGGGAAACTGGGGAGTTTACGGTGCCTCGAATTGGGGAGTTGGAATGATAAACGATGCAAGTGCCAAAGAATATCAAAATTATTATTTTAGTGGCAGAGGATGTAAATTCTATGCTGAATATGGTAGTAAACGCTGTAAGGGTTAAAATAATTTATTTTAGATTTGTGGGGCTGTCAAAAGACAGAACTGAGATCATAAGTCGTCGCCGTGGTTAAAAAGAAAATACCTACTGAAAATTTTCGCTTGTGACGCTTACATCATTCACCATTTCAACTCCTCAATTATGTATAACGTTAATTAACCCTCCATAGTCACACCTTATAATCACAAATTAGTCGCGTGTGGTTTACTGTACCTCAGCGTCTTTTTGAGTTACCAATTTCATATTTTTGAGTATGAAACGTTAAAATCTTTTAACTGCAATAGTCCTACTCTACAAATGTTCATTTTAATATGTTGAAGTTTGTATTTGAAAAAAAATAGTTGTGGATAAAAGCAATTTTATATTAATATTCACCAAATTTATAAATCTTATTATTAAGGTGTACAAATTTACAGAAACATTGGCGAAGACCATGTGACCACGAAGGGTTAACCTCTGGAAACATAAAAAAATTTTTAAAAAAGTAAAACCGTCTTCAAATAAAAATAAAAGGCACTAAAAAGTAAAAAATAATTTTTTCCCTTATTTAATCTACGAGTATCATATTTTTTAAGTCGTAGATTAAATAAGGGAAAAAAATATTTTTTACTTTTTAGTCCCTTTTATTTTATTTTGAAGTCGGTTTTAATTTTTAAAAAATTTTTTTATTTTTGACTTTTTAGTTTTATATATATATATTGATATAACATGCTGAGGAGATATGCGCGTACGTACGTAAACTAATAATAATAAGGTGACAATAGTCTTTTTATTAGTCATAACTGGCAAAGTATTGAGCCAATACTGATTCAATGTAGGATGGGACCACCGGCGAATCGCCCTCTTTCGAATAAAAGAAAGATCACCAAAATCGGTCCATATGCTGAGGAGTTATGAGGGAACAAACATAAAAAAAAAAATTATACATACGGGTCGAATCTATAACCTCCACCTTTTTGAAGTCGGTTAAAAATCAACTGAACTCTGAATCCCGCCCTCCGCAACAAGAATGCAATCTTAAGTAAAGAAGAGATGCAGTCATCGCGTTGATTCTCCGAGATCACCTAAATCATCCTCTGCTCAGTTCTCAAGATCTCCCAGCCCAACAAGAGAAGCATCCAGAAGAAGCATTCCTAATGATTCATCCCTCGTTAGCGGTGTTTTTCTGCGCCTCCTCAATACCACGCCTCGACTCAGCATGAAATACAAAAATCCCCGAACGATTGCGTCAATCCACGCTCGCCTGGAACCGACGAGTAGAAAACGCGAGAAAAATGCCTGGAACACGTCTGAACCTCGCTCCCCGTTGAATCAGCTCGTTACTTCGCTGGCTCTTGAGATTCATTCCTACTTCTGCGGGGCACTGGCGCGCGCTATGGCTCGAGAGAGACGCGCATGGAAATTACCGCCGCGAGATGTAGCACGTGGAGCAGCTTGGAGTTTCCACGTGCGCAATGATAGGCGGCGTTGGCGCTGGGAATGGGAGAGCGCGATTACAGAATGCATCGGAGGAGCTATCATCGAACCGAGCACGCTAATGACGGGTAGAAATCTAGGTCTCGGAAGGGCGGCCGAGATCACCGAGCAGAAGAAACGGGCGTTCCACAGGGCCCCGTGGAAGCGAATCTCCGACTGGCCGAGATGCGCCTGGAAAGGTAATCGTTTCGCTCCGGGCGACGAAGGCGTCCGCTCGGCGAGCGAGCAGCACGCTCCGCCACGCTTCGACATCCCCACCCGCGCGTAAAGGCACGTTTACGCGCCGCGATCGTGACTACCGATTGTTCGCCGTGCACAATGAGTCGATTAATCATTTGCCGCGGTTACTGTCGAAGGAACGCCACGGGGAAACGTCGCTAGCAGTTTTTGGCGATCCGTTCGGCATTCACTTTTGCATTTTTTGCCGCCTGATAAGGGGGAAATGTGCTGCTCGTCGTGAATTCGAGACCACCAGCCTCGTCGAACGATACGTGACACTCATTGGCTTCCTTGTGCAGCTTACGAAAATATACTTTGCTGTTCTATTGGCAAAGGAGTCTACCACCGCGGGAACGGTGGCGCTAGTGTAGCATAATAAATATGGACGACGCAAGTATAACTTTTACTAGGGTAAAGGACCCAATTACTGACACTTTAAGCGTTGACTCTGACTTTATCTTATAGTTTTGTACTTATATAGACTAAAAGTATATGTTCTTCTTGTTATTTATTATTGTTTAATATGTTTACTTGATGAACAAAATTTGGTGGATCTTAAAACATCCATTTTTAGGTATAAATTCATCAATTTCAAAAATATACTTGGGTATCTATTACTGACACCCTTCAAATGTATTTGACTGAATTACTGACACCCCAATTACTGCCAGATAACCTAATACTGTTTATCTCATTTTAAGGTTATGTCGTCTCATGTACATGAGCGACTACTGCTATGACAGTAATACCAAAATGTTTGAAACGCTTGTACCAATCACTGTCACCGAATTAATAAATAAACAGACTTAATGAATCGTTGAATTTTGATCGTTATTACTTTCTATGATGCTTGTATTATCTAAAACATTATATTTTGTTATGTTAATACCTTAAATATTACAATTACAGCATTTTCTTTAACCTCTTGTTTTCCCTTTTGCTAGTAAGGAAGTCATCGTTTTCACTCTCCTAATATCCGCTTAAAATGTTTGATCGTTTCATCCAAATTAACGAAGAAAAAATTAAGTGCTGTTTTTTGAATCGTATAAATTACAGTTTCAATTGTATGTTAAATTTTTTTTATGTATCGTTTCACAAGATTATTCGATATTTCAAGTAAAACAGCTTAGGGTGACAGTGATTGGGTAGATGGCAGTAATTGAGTCCTTTACCCTATATGTTAAATGGATCCAGTAGTATAAAAGTTGATTTCAAAGTTAGAGAAAAATGTTGACAATACATTTAGACACAATTTTGGAATATGTAAAAGTATGTAATGTGAACAGTTTTAGTTGCTTCACTTTTTGGCACTTTTACGAAAACTTAAATTGAGATCATTGTTCATTGTAGCACTACAATTTGTCACACAACATTTATTTTTGCATACAGTTCGTCGATACTGTGAAAATTGGTAGCCCGCAATAAATTATATACTTGCGTCAGCCATTACAACTAGTTCGCGTACCGACCGCTAGTGTCGCATACTAATGTTCTATTCCCAATAGTAGAGACCCTTTAAATAGAATTTTGTATTAGTCCCTCAGCCCCTGAATCGGTAGAATTGCAAAAAATCGATCTGACTAGGGAACATATCGAAGTGAGAATCGCCGATTTTAATGCGACTTTGGTGAAAGTAGTTCTTACAAAAATATTTGACATGTATTTTTTCTTATCGGCTGATATTCGCGTTGAAGGGGTAAACAGCCCTCAAAGTTGAGCTGTCAGAAACATGTTTAGTCGAGTATCTTGGAAACTACTAGAGCTAGGAAAACGGTGTAAAGGACAAAGTTATATATATTCCAATAAGGAATGCAGCTGTGCAAACAGATTCCAAAAAATTCTGTTTGTTTAAATAATACATTAAAAGAATATAGACTTTTTGGAATCTGTTTACACAGGTGCGTTCCTTGTTAGAAAATACACCATTTTGCTATTTACACCTGCTATGTTCCTCGCACCCCAACTTTGAGGGCTGTTTTCACCCCGACAAAAGACGTGTCAAATATTTTTGTAACAGCTACTTTCTACCAAAGTCCCATCAAAATCGGCATTTGACACTTCGATATGTCAGTGAATTAAGGAGGGACCCAATTTCTGTTGAGCTAGAATGAAAGGCGAATGTCTCCCCGCAGAGTTGCACGTCCAGCGGAATGGGTGCAGCGGACTGTTCTACGACGCGTACAGCCTCAGGGTGATCATTAGCCTTGCGCTAATGCACGAGTCCCTTGATTTTAGTGCCGCTGCCACTCGGATACTTTACGGCCCTTCGTTTCCATTCGACTTTACGCGACGACGTTACGGTTGGCGTCGTTGTCTTACCGGTTCGTTAGCGACAAATTCCGCGTGGCATAGCGGCCTCGTCCGGGCGAATTATCGTCTCGAGCGTAAAAATGACGACGATCGGGCCCGCGTGCGCGGAGGCTTCTTATTTACGTGGACGTAATGGATTCGGTCGGTAGTTGGCCCGTGGGTCTCGAGTAATTGGACGTGTCTAATTGGCGGCGGATTAAATGCGCGAGGATTTGTGGGATTCGCTCGTGACGTTGGGATCACCTCGGCTCCGGATAAGTAAAAATTTATATTCAACCGTGACGCCGGGCACACGCAGTACGGCGCATGTTTTAGGGCGCCCTGGTTGTATTTCATCCGGTAAGGATGTTCACTGCACCCTTTAAACCCGATGGAAATAATTTCCGAGTTTATGCCGGCGAGGTGGAAGGAGGAACAGCTCGGTGCTTCTTGCTGCGCCAAAATTGGAGCCTGTGGGGTGTTGGCGTTGCGAAAGGAAAGATGGTGGACGGAGATGCTAATAAAAATACGTTAAGAATGGGTCACAATGGTTTATACTCTCGAAATTCAATAGCCAAGCAGGATTGGTGGAATATTTTGTAATTTATCTGCAGGCTTTTTATCAAAGAAACTTGTGCTTCTCTTTATATTAGAGAATCCATGTTGGATAAGCCTTAATTAAGATTCCCGTCTAACAACCCCAAGAGTAACTGATGTTTAAGAATTTTTTTTTAAAAGCTGTTTGTCATATTGGATTAAATTCTTTTGAGATATAAGGAGGCATCTTTAAACTCGCAGAAAATATTTTATTATATCGATCCTTCTTATTATTTATTGTGGAATTTTGTCCACCTCTTCGGCGATGTTTACGCTGGGATCGGTCCACTTTACAGAAAATATAATGCAAAATTGAAAGAGTTATAGCGTTTAAAAGAAAATGTAAGTGTTTTCCTGAGACAGATTATTCATATTATTCTTTATATCGACGAAAAAAGTATTATAAATGAAAACTAAAATTATAATTTTAGGTCCAGTCTCAGCGTAAATTATTTAACTTGAAGAAAATTCTCTTCTCTTTGCAATCAGATGACTGTGACAGTTGCTACACCTGACGCCAATATCGTAGAAGAGGTTAGCATGATTCCACAATAATTAATAAATAATAAGGAGGATCGACATAAAAAAAAATTCTACAGGTATAAAGATGCCTCCTTATATCCCAAAAGAGTTTAATGCAATATTAACAGTAGATTTTTAAAGAAAATTCATCAATTTCGGGGGTTGTTAAACGTGAATCCTCCCTTAATATCCAGTGAACGATTTCTATTAGGATAAGTCCGGGGGAGATGGCCGCAGTTTGGTTGGGAGTTTCCTATAGCCAACCTAGAACATAGAACATACAACAAAACTTTAATCCTTTGTCTACATATTCCTTAATAACCGAAAAATTATTATTTAATAAACGAATTTCACAAACAAAAAAGGTATCATTGGCCATATCTCCAGTTAGGCCCCAGTTATCTGCCCCGGACTTACTATAGCCAGTCGATCAGCCTCTATCCACAACGGTATTCCTTTCTCCAACTAAAGAAAACCGTATCTCGAACACTCGACTTTAGATCCGCCTATCGTGACTCATCTGTGTACTTGTTCCTCTGGAATAAAAACCCAAGTTTAGATCCGCCGTAGCCGCGAGTCGAGGCTCCCTCGCCCGCTGACCTATCTGTCACGATTTTTCCCCGTTTCGCGGCGCAAATTGCGCTGAAAATTGCCAGCACTGGTTCGCCCCCGATCGCCACACGTGTGGGAGAACCCGAGGCCAGAACGTGCGTGTCCAGCCTCCGCCGTGGCGACCTGGTCGTTACGACTTCACGCTGACTTTTGCACGCACAAACTTGCGCTGCCGCCACGAGGGCTCGTGCAAATGAAACGCGCCCAGCGAACGATCGTGCCTGGACATGGCGCGCCGGTCGGCCGAGGCTCGAGCTGCCTGGAGCTGCAGCAGTAAAATTGCGTAGGCAGATTACTCGAGTTGTTACTCTGGCCATTACTCGGGCCAGGGAACACTCGGAGCGATCGACCGGTCGGAAATCGAGCCGCGACCACCTTCGCGTGATTTCGTACAGCCTTCTTCCTTCGTCAGCTGAGAACGTTGGGTGTTTGGCGAGCACGGTTAGGATGAGGCACCTTAAGTGTACTGGGGAACTTGGGAGGCAGAGTGAGCAGGATGTTCTTTCAGGATAAATAGTCTAATGTATCCGGAGATTATGAGATTGTGTTGCCATTCGTGTTTGCTGAGGAATCGGGGATCCCAGCTGAGGTGTACTTGTGGTACAGAGAGGTGTTGTATAGGATGGCACAAAAGTTCGAGCAGTTTTGGTTTGTGTGCTGCTCTGTGCTCTTTCGTGATGCATTTATAATCCTTTAGAATTTTAGAAGAAGTAGTTAGGAAGGATAGGGAAGGTTGTCTATATCGTACCACTTCAGATATTTTACCGTTGTACTATTTCGTATTTAGTACTAACTTGAACGCAAGTTGATATGGGATATTGTAGCTTGATGTTTTAGACACTTACTATTAGACGTTTAAGCTTTTGATCAGAACAAATTAATTTGTTAGATTATTATCAGCTACAATAAACTGGTAAAAAGTCACATCATAATTGGGCCTGATGAATAAAAACTAAGCAGTTCCTTATTAGCAAAATCAATTGCTTAAAAAGCAATTACTTAAACAAAAAAGAAATTTCTTATTTTCATAGGAATACAAATCATAAGGAGTTGCTGGTTTTTCTAGACCGTATAAGTAAATGGTAGATGTGACTGCCGGTAATGTTCTTACTCTCTCTCGGCAATTCCTTAAAAAATTAAGGAAAAGCGATTCCTTTAAGCAATTCCTTGGCAGATTAGGAATTCCTACAAGATAAAGCAAATGCTTGCGTGTTTATTCACATGAATTTAAGCAATTCCTAGTAAAATATTAAGAAAAAGCAATTGCTTACACTTTATTCATTAGACCCATGTAACTGATGAGCTCTAGGTTACTAGGTGTTTTCCTTTACGTAGCAAAGGGATTTGTGAAGTCAAGGACGATATTATCAAAGAAGAAATCGCTTCCCAACACCAGCACCTATCGATCAGGTCAGAGATAACGCAAATCGCCTTCTCTTTTCATTCTCACCTCGCTTGGAGGCTTTCCACCAGGGACTCGTGACTTCCTGGTGCCCCGTTGGACAGGCGATTTTCAGTAAATCTTGCAGGCTCGTCGCTACTCACGTCTCGAGGTGGACGTAAACGACGAGGACGGTCCACCTCCCAACAGGTGGTCGAGCGTTAGCCGCAACACTTCTGCGGTTCGATCGCAGCCAAGCACCTCCGGGGGGGCACCGAAGCGAAATTTTTATCCATTGTCATCTGCGCGGTGACGGCGTGCTCCTCGGGATGAGCCGTGCGGCAACCGAAATCGTGCTGACGTCGGGCACGCGCCTCACGCTGCGAAATAACGGTACCTGCCCTTATTCCGGGATTTTAACCCGGACCTAACGGCCCTGCCACGACCAAGAAGCTCGCGACTGATTACTTGTTTGCTTGTAACGCGCGGGCGCAGGTGTCACGCGTGCTGGTAAAATTCCACGGGAACCCCCTTTCTGCATTCCACAATCGTGCCTCCTTTTGGAAGTACAGGTTTCGGATTTTGGTGGGCTTCCTTGCTTCGGTTGCAAATCCCTTCTTAAGTGTCCATTAATCATTTTCAGTCTAATATTGAAACTTGATCACAAAAAGGAGGTGATATTTTACATGACGAATAGAAGAAGGAGGACCTTGAATGTTTCTTAAAAGTGTGACGTGGGATTGAAGGTGAAGAAAAATTTGGGAACCCCTGCTAGATCGTGCCATTGAAAGTCCTCTGACATACGGTGGTCGAGATGGAATCCATAGGGAACGCCTCTTCGTAATAGATTGTCATTCGCAGGTGGATGCGGTGCTGTTCCCTACCAGTGGTCGGCAAACTCATTAGTCAACAGAGCCAAATATCAACAGTACAACGACTGAGGTTTCTTTTGAGAGCCAAATTTCCTAAACTAAAACTATATAGGTAGGTACACCGTTTATTAACTTAATAAACTTTAATTAAAGTTTGAAGTTTTCATTAAACTATAGGTACACTGAATAAAACTTGATATCATACTTAATAATGATCTTATTGATTTGTGGCAGAGCCGCATTCAAGATCCAAGCAGTTTGCCAACCACTGTCTCAGACAGTACAAAATGATGGGGTGAGATTCTCAATGATTCTCGAGTAATCTCGGGGAGTCTAAGTAGATTGGAACACGCGTGTGAACTTTAAATCTGTAGGAAAAGGGGTAGAGCCTCTTCCATAGTTCAACTACAGAAAATGTTGACTGGGGAACGTGTCAGCAAAAGGATGGATGGAATTCTTTCTCATCCACGGATTTAAAGTTTTCTAAAATTCTTCACGTCAATTATAGTCATATACTGTTCTTGAAAATGATTGAATAGTGGCATCCAAAAACCTGTCGTTGCCGAAACACAGCTACTTAAGGTAGTTCCTGAGTAATGTACTAAATTACAGAATTCTTTCAAATTTCGTACTAAACTAATTTGGAATACAAGAAACCCTTGTACAAAGTTTAAAATCGATTTACCACATAGTTATCGAGAAATTGTTAATTAAAGTTGATGCATTTTAACACAGTGGCATATGGCGAAAACAAAAAAAGAGGGTTATAGTTTCAGTTTTTCTTCTGAAACAGGAAAACCATATTATAGAAATATACCAAAATTGGCACAAAAGTACATCGAAATGTCACGAAATGAATTTATTAATTTCTGTAAAACTGACCACATGGTTTCTTCGTAAATGCCCATCAAAAATAGGTTTACGTGCAAATATTTTTTTAATTACATAGAGCAATCAACGTGGCAACGTCGCACAATCGATATGTTCAGACATTTAAATATCGAACGACGATTCAAATTCATATGAACATTTTTTCTGACATTTTGGTTATAAACAACGCTCTGAATGTATGCGACGTTGTCAGATCTGCTGCTCCAATTCACTACGCTAACCAATTTAATATTCTATTTTCGTATTACAATTATTTATATTAGCATTGAACTTTTTAAAAAAAAATTATTATCATTTCTATAGTATCAGACGACTTTATATTTATCGTTTATTACCCAATTCTGATTTGACTAACATAGTTGGTTAGGAACTACCTTAAATTCCCCTTTCTCTTTCTACACGTGGAGTACTCGAAACTCATTTCACGCCATAAATGCTGAACAATTATAGCAACGGTATTAAAAATCAGCCGGTATGCTACTTAATGGGGGCCATTTGGAACGCCTACTTTGGAGTAATGCTACTTAAACTGGCTACGTTTCGCGAAAGAAAGGCTCCTGACCGCTCTGTTCATCAGAACTTCATATTTCATTCTTCGCCGAGTATTAATCATTGCGTACACGCACGCTGTTGATGTAATACTCAGGCAGAGTTCTCGATTCACCGAAATTTATGGCACAGTAATTATGATGGCCGCTTGGCCACCGAGAAGGGCATTCACAGTCGTAAACGAATAATAAGAGATGGACAGGATCGCTGTGCTTACATAATAATTATCAATTATCAGCTTTATTAATAACATACTTTGGGAGCGATCCTCAGTTTCGGCGTACTTCGCGAATTCAGATTGTGCAACGTCGTTAAGTCGGATATTAACGATCTTCGTACCCCGCGGTCTTCGGCGGGCCCCGCGCTCGGTAACCGTGGAATCTGAGAAATTCGCGTTGCCTTTGAGATTGCGGCTCTCGGAGATAAAGTGTTCTCGCATCGACGGTACTTCGCGCAGAGACAGGTTCCTTTAATTACGTCAGAACGGCACATTCCGTTGGAAAAGCATCGCGAACGAAGGTAATTCGGACGTCGTTGCGAAATGAAGAACTGCGGCTATCGTGCGCATCGACAACGGCCCCGCTGAGGCTCCCTAACTTATTTTCTTGTCGATAAAATACTTTACTGCCCGCTCCATGCCAAACCAATCAAACGTAACCGAGAGTTTATCGTACCATTAATTTATACGGCGGCGTAAAAATAATCCCCGCCTCCGTTTCCGGAAGTGCAGCGAGCCGCCGTTAAATTATCGTTGATTAAAGGTTGAAACCCAACGAGAACCCGAAGGTTTTTCATTTTAATTAACCAGTTTACGCAAGTCCACCAATGCGCGTTACACCGCAGAATTAAATGAAATTGAAACACATTAGAAGTTCATCCTTTCCACGTTTTACATTCGCAATCGTATTAGATTGAAGGTGAGCCTCCTAAAACTATCCTCCACCTATCTTTTCCTAGATTCGACCACTCTATTACACCATTCTTGCATAACCATCGCAGCAGCATGATCACTGCCAAGGTACATCAACTTCGATCCCACTTCGGAGACCCAGAATTGCGAGCCAGTTCAGGGGTTAATTGCGGCCAATTCGCCAGGCTCGTTTCCATCGCTGGGATTCCGTGGATTTTCGAAATCGTAGCCGAGCATGCCTGCGGCTAGGAACGGGCATGAGATCGAACCTGCGCGCCGGCCAGACGAAGCTCTGACCGGCGCAATTATCCAAGGACGAAAGGAGCCGGCAGGTGATCCCCGGGCCGAGAAAGGTATTAGTAGATATCCCGATTTCTTTCGGGCCCGCTCGTGAGACGGGCAAAAAGTGTGGACTAGTAGATGCCTAGGAAGCCCCCGATGTCCGTCGACGCCTGCCCCTGCGCTCCACCTCCGCCATTTTCGGCAGGTGAAGCGGAATATCGCGAAATGCCGGGGAAAGAAAAAGGATTTGGCTCTCTGTTCGTGGTCGCCGGAGCGAGACCGGGCTCGCGGAGGCGACTCAGACCACAGCTCAGAATCAATGGTTCCGATTCCTCTTCGTCATTGCCAGGTCAGGCTTCGATGGGAAGAATACGCGAGGAAATTCTCAGCGCGCAAACTTCTTTAATGTCGGTGGTGGAGGCAGTCTGATTGTGAACTTCACTGAGGACGTTTCTACGGAGATTCTACTTCAGCTTTGTAAATAGATACTTCAAACACTCGTCGTAGTAGATCGGTTGATTAAGAGAAGTGATAGGTACTTTAGATAAGAAATATAATCTTCAGGCGTGATATCGGAAACTTCGAATCAAATTGATGAAAATTGGTAATATCGAATGGAATATATATAACCACTCACGAGGCTCTATGTTGTGTAAAATTAATTCTACAGAATGAAAACTGATAAATTTATCAGCAAAAATCGAACATTTTTTCGAACTGCTGTTATTCCGCAATTTTGTATTGTTAGAGGCCTCTGTGGTTCCAACTAGAGACACTATAATAAGAGTCTGGCCACGAGCCACTGTCCGCCATGTTTGGGCTAAATCCTACAAGAGAGAAGTCCCTCTTAACCACTCTTAACAACTCTTACACTTATGGCGGTATTTTACTTCTGTTTACTGCACGTAAATAGGTATATACATAGGCATATCAATATTATTCTAATTGCGATTGATTCATACAAAATGGCTGGATGTACAACACCTTTTTGCAAAAATGTATTACAATTAAGATCGGTATAAGGGTGCGTTCCACTTACGCCCAAATCGCCCGTGATTTCATTAAGCTAGGTTCTCCTGTACGCGACTGGACGCAACGTCAAGAACTTCAAAGTCGATTTTCTCGAAAATGAGGCGCGATATCAAAAAATTGTACTCTTTTCTCTCGACTTATTTCCTTATTATAAGTCGAAAAGAAAGAGTAACTTTTTTTCATATCGCGCTTAATTTTCAAGAAAATCGACTTTGAAGTTCTTGACGTTGCGTCCAGTCGCGTACAGGAGAACCTAGCTTAATGAAATCACGGGCGATTTGGGCGTAAGTGGAACGCACTCATAATTGACAGATTTAGAGATCAGCGGGAATAGATAAAAAATGGCGGACCAATCAAAAGTGGCCTTCTCTTGGCCAAACTCTCATTATAGTGTCTCTAGTTCCAACCATAACGACAAACATAATAAAGAAAATTGACCTTAGTTTTTCCATTTAGAAGAACTAGAACAGTTCCAACACCAACGCCCGTCGGAAAAGAATTTTTTGAAGAATCTCGCGGCACTAGACTTTACACTAGTGTACCCCCTATAAGTAGACAAAAAACTAGTACTTGTAGCTGACTTAGGTTTTACCAAATCTCCGCAAAAGGGCGAGCACTTGAACATAAAATTCGATTTCATAACTGAAAATGTGAAAAGTCACAAAGTCGTCTACATTCTACTTTTTCGCCTTCAGGTGTCCCTTAGAATGGATAGTCCAACCTCTGACGCATCTGAATACATTCTCCGCGACTCGACTGATCCAATTGGTCAATTCCAAAGAACTATAATCCACTGTATGAAATTAGTAGTTCACGCCTTCCTCCAGCCGGCTGCTGAGCTTCTTTTTCTCTCGCTGTGCCTGAGCCGCTCGACGTGCCTACCGAACTACCAATTCCGCGTCTTCAGCAAACCGTAAGATCTCTACTAGCCGTGGAGCGCGATCAGCGGCGACGTTTACACGCGAATTATATCGCAGTGGGGCAGGTGGATCGCTGAACAATCTGTGAAACTAGTTTGAAAGCTCGTTGCGTGTGCTGGTTTTGCGGATAACACGGCCTCTAAGGCAAGACACTCGATCTCGAAGGTCTTCCTAGTCTTCCCTCCGTCGTTGGACGTTTCTTTTTTCTCTCGAATATCCCGAGCTCGCACCTGCCACCCAACCGACCAGCTCGGACCTCAAGGACTAGGAATAGTCGTGATCTTTTTGCGGACACCGGCTAATTCGTTTCGCAGGCTCGTAAGTGTCACTCGAAGCGAGGCTCGATTCGTTAGTGTCCAGCTCGGCCGACGGGAGAGGGAGCAGAATGATCGACCGGCGATCGTCTTTGGCAACTACCACTTTTTCTCGGTTACCGCATTTTCTCGTGGGTCGTTTTGCCTTCCACGTCTCGCCGCGGACGCCGCTGACATTTCGTTTGATCGTCCGCAGAAGCATTTCGCGAAATATCCCCTCGGAACCCCGGGATTTAGTCGTAGCCCCTTAATGACTGTGTTATTTAAAGGACTCGGCCGGGAATCTTGACCAGCCTGGGACTCGATTAAGGCGTACTTATTTCACGGGATCCGGTCAGCTGTTTCGCCGAGTGTTTTATTGGGAGTTCGTTAAAATCTGAGAAGCTCACTGATAATTAACCTTGAAACACTAACAAGGACAATATAGTGCCTTAAGAGCCCCACTGATGAACTATAAGTTCTTTAGTGTATACCTATTTTCACTTAAAAATATCGTTACTTAAAATTTGTATAAATTTGATGTTGCGTCATTTAAACCTAGTGCTCGTTCTTTCATCCTCTCGCGGTTTCCTATGTAATTGTCTTATTCTTATTCTTATTCTTATTCTTATCTTATTCTTAGATTAGTTAAACTTAGATTTTGTTTTCTTTACTTTTCTGTTTCCTCCCAACGGCTTTTTAGGTTAGGTTGCAGAGCAGCACTTAATGCTGAACCTCGCCTATTCGCCATTGTAATCTTATGTGTAATGGTGAATAAAGACATTGAATAATAATAATAATAATAATGTTCATGAAATAAGTAAAAAACACAACTATTTACTTTACAACGTGGAGTGCCTACCATCAGTGTCACAAAGGATTAACGTTAGTATTCCAGAGCTAAGAGAAGCTTCAGTGGGAAAGTATAAAAACAGAGAAGTCAGGAACGTGAAGAAACTCAAAAGTTTCAATAACTTTACCATGTCAATGACAGATCGCCCTATTCTGAGACTAGTCCCAAGGAACCCTTGCGCGAGAAGATAATACGTTCCTTCGACTCGGAACCCTTTATCTGCCCACTGTCCGCAGCCCGCCAGTCAATCATTTTTCTTCGCGACTCGCGAGATTACCATCTCTCCAGCGCGAGTTTTAAAGAAAAGGCGAAAGACGGATGCCAGACGACGCGATGGCCAACACCCGCTGCGAGGGTGCGACGAATCCTCGGGCGAGTCGTCTCCCGCGGCGTCGGGACGCCCCGAGAACAATTTCCCCGTCACGCGGAAATAGTTCGCCGCTCGCCAGGAGTTGTCGAAACTCGAGGCACGTGCCTCTATCCGGTTCCCACGTGCCGTCCTGGCTCCTCTTTCTTCTCTCGTATTTTCGTACGCGCCGCTCGCTATGAATAGACCCTAAGCCTGGGGATGCTCCGCGACTTTACGTAACCGACCACGTGTGAGCGCGGCCGGCCATTGTCTCCTGCCATCCCTTTCTTCTTTCGCACGTGGAATGCGCTTTTTTCACGACAGTCCATTGTTTCCCCCGACAGGGCCAGGCTCGTGAAAATTGATATGGAAGTAAATCTGGAACTCGACTGGCCCTGAGTTAAAGCGTCCCTTTGGGGAAGCTGAATGGCACAGCTCCGTGTTGGCCTTCCCCGAAATATTTCAGCACTCTTGGACGAAGTATCCGCTACTTGGATCTTCTTCAAATATTCAGAGCTTCGAGGCATTCGTTCTGTGTTAATTGAACGGTCCCATTACACCCAGCGGCACCACACGCGCATCGTGAAATCGTGGCGGATTAAGAAGCTTCCTTGAATCAAGGCAGGGGAGGTTGACACGATCGACCAAGCCAACTGTAACAAACGGCCGGAATGGAGACGTTTATAAATGACAAGCAAATTTAAGGTCAGAGGCGGAGAGTGTGCGTTAGCGTGCTAGAGCCGTGGACGCGGCCAGCGAGCTAATCGATGAAGCTGTACGAAAGCGAAACGGGTTCGTGGCCGTTCTGAAATGACCGACGATCAGAGCTGGACACGACGTGGGTTACTTTGCATTCCGTACATCATGCTAGCACGCCCTAGAACGTTCCCTCGCGAGCCTCTATTAATCTTGGCAGGGTCGCGGAGTAGCCATTAATATTAAGGAGGGGTCACCGGCGACCGCGTATCTTCGTGAATTATCGCTCTCGGACCGCGTCACTCGCGGTGACTGTCCTTTATTCTCACGTCCGATGTCCAGCGAGATAGACAGTTGGAAGTCAACGCATTATGACCACCATCTGCGGTACTTTATATACACCACAGAAAAATTTCCACTTCGCAGTATTCCTCTCTGCACACGCATCCGCTGGTGTAGGTACCATAATATTAGGTTGGTGCACGTGAAATTGATATTTAGCGTAGAGAAGTTTGAATGGAAATATTTTCTGCTTTTTAAGTATCTTATTTCGTTGAGTTTCTGTGACATTTCTCGAGTCGTTAGCCACCGTTGACAATAGTTATTGTATCCCCACGATAAACAAAGAAGCAGACTCCATAATTTTTCGATTATTATTATTTAATTTCCTGACACACTGCTATTAAATGTTCACTAATTATTTCAATACCAGCACGTACAATTTGCTTCAATTCTATTTTTAAGTGAATCAGCTTGATCAGGTTCATTAAACTGTGTATGCAAACATTCCTCGTTCAACCGAAGTGAACTTTGTAAATTCGCCTTTACACGTTTTGCAACCAACTCACACCTGTTCCATCGGTTCCTTTCCCGTTCGTAAACTGTTCACCGACCCTGTCAGGGCGAGAGCAGGAGTAATTAACAAATGATACCCTCGACGGTCGCATTAATCTCCCAATGTAAAGTACAATTCATTTCCAAACGGTTTGTCATAACCAGATTTTTACGCCCGTTTTACGAGCCCGGCGATTCGAACCGCAGCCGGTCACGTTCTTTCAATTAATCTCTATTTTGCGCCTGTGTGTAGGCAATCGATGGGTGCGCGCACGCACACGCGCGCGCGCGCAGGTCCAAGGATCGTGATGCCGTCTCGTGAGCATTCGCGAATCAAATTCTACGATAATGAACCGCAATTACGAGTTAATCTGCCGTGCGGTATCACGGGATCGCGAGCATTAACTGACGACTTTCGCTCGTGTCCGACCGGTTCCCTTTGATTTTATCCGCGGACCGAGCTGCGATCGCTTTTGAAAAATAAGCCCGCGCACGCGGGGCATGAATCCTGGCTGATTTGGCCAGTTGCACGCCACGTGCAAACGAAAGTCCCTCGTTCGATTCTTGCGCGATGGGCTCCGTGATCGCTCGCAGCGCTCGGGCCGTGAAAAATCGTCGGAGATAGCTGCGCGATTGTTAATTTCCCCCCCTGTTGAGTAGCTCGGGACCAACATTTTTTAAAACACCTACGGACCTCGCTGCGCTCGGCTCCTTTCGACAAACGCACGCGAGTGTTAATTTAATAGTCTCGCCTGGTAATCAATCCACGTCTCGATAAAGGAAACGAGATATTTCGGTTGGTGTGTCGCTTACTTTCGCGTTCAATTTCACTTATTTCGAAGTCTACTGGTGACTATTCTTATCGAACTTTCTAGCTTTGCTAATTACAAACGTTTCTATTCTTTCCCTTTATTCAGGCGTTTTAATTTATCTAACAATCTTCACCTTAAGGGGAGGTACCACCTTGGACGCATAACAATTTTTTTTTTTAAATAATTACTCAATAGAAAATCTGGTTAATGGCATTTATTATACCTACATCTTTCGAAGATTAAAAAAAATCAAAAAATGGCTTTACAATTGACTCACTAACCCGCTTTGCGCGTTTCAATTTTTTTTTAAACTTCAGAAGATGTATAACAAATGCCATTAATCAGATTTTCGATTGAGTTCGTTATTTAAAAGAAAAAAATTGCTAAACAAAACCTATGATTTTCTTGCGTCCAAGGTAGCACCTCCCCTTAACTCCTCATACACGGCATTCAACCACCTTTTCATTAAAAGTCTTCATCTCTCCTTCAATCATCATTTTCCAATTCGAGAACAATTCATCACCCAGCTGAATTTTTCGCCAAAGCGAATTTCCCAATTGCGCCAGCGAAAATACCAATTCCGGTCCCGCTCCTCGAATAAGTAAGAGGAGAGGAAAGTCGTAGGTGCCAAGCGCGGAACGTGCCACGCGAAAGAAATTCAGAATCGCGTCGCCGGACGAATGTCGCGCCGACCATTTATCACCGGTGGCATCATCCATCTCTCGCAGCTGGAAATCTCTATTTGCATCCGTGGCTTATCTGGCGTCAGGCGGTGCCAGGTCGTCGCCGACGACCGCGACTGTGACGAGGAGCCCCAGTGTCTCGACGCTGCTGCGGTCGTATAACGAATCGTTCGTATATTAACGGTCAGTCGTGGAAACGCGGTAATACGCAACTTTCCTTTCTCGTTAAACTTTGATTTAAGCGTCTGGCTATTTACGATATTTGCAACGAATTGCAACCTGTCCTCAGCCTGGACGCACCGTGGCCATCAGGTACCAATGAAGGTGCAGCCAAGTCTCCGTTTTCCCCCACGGAATATTGGTTTTAACGAGCCATTGTTTCGAATGGTCGATCATCACTTTCGGCATTATAGGGTTTATTATTAATTTTATACCCATGGTAAAATGTTAAACTATATATTATTTATTATTAATAATACTTCTTGAAGGGAATAAGAAATTTTACTGATAACATAAAAGCTTATTCTGAGCTTTGTAAATTACGGCGAAGTGGAGTCTACATCCGAGGAGTGGTTAAAGTATTCGCTATCCAAGAGTTAAATCTATATGTTTGTGCTTTGAAGGAGAAAACGATTGATAAAAGGATTACGATTTTGGGAAGTGGGAAGTTTGTAGATAACATAGATTGAATGTATTAATTCTGATGAAATAACATGCAGATTTTTGGAATGACGTGATCGAGTTGCGAACTTTACTGCGTCAAACGTTATCGATCACGTATTTGTTGTATTACAGTGTGATTGGATGATAACGAATAATTGCCCAGCACCTCTTGTGCAAACAAATATATGAGAGATAATAGGATAGGTTGACGTAACTGCTGATAATTTCGTTCTGTCTTCGCACTGCTTCGACGAGTACAGTATCTAACAATAAGTCACTTTCTACATTGGAGCTGAAAATTGTATGCTCATAGATCTGCGTTAGTAATTTTCTACTTGGCTTCTCAAGAACATACCTGTTTCCCTAAAGGGAGGTAGAAGTATAAGATCCATTAACTACTGGACAATATTTATACGCCACTCTTTCACCCAACGAAGTGTTGCGCAATGAGAATAAATAATAGAATAGTTGCAAACATGTTTACGCAAGCGTTACTAAATGCAGCAATGCCTCGTAGATCCTGCTGGGCTCGAGCGTCATTTATCTTCTAGTTTCGTTCGGGCAAGATTCGTCGTCGAGATTTTCTCCCCTGTCCACAGTCGCAAAGAGCGCAGCTTGCGTAATCGTTTCCATCGGTAGCGTGCTTTCGATTGCAGATTAATCGGTTGCACACGGCCGGAGATTAATTCTGGAATTAAGGGCGCAGCGGGGTGCGCGCCACGGGATGGAATATAAATTATCACCGAAATTGCGCCAGATGGTAATGAGCATCGGGCAGAAACGTGGACACGCGGTTGCGAGCTCTGCTCGTCAATGGCGCCAAATCAGCGGTTGCAAAGTCATGTTTCATGTGCAACCGCGACAGAATTTAAAACACCACTGCTGGGAGGGAATAAAGCACATGTACAGAGTTTCTTGTATTTGCAAATGGGGCGAGAAAATATACAGTATTCCGGTATAATACAGAATCCAATATAATACATGGAAGTAGGAGAAAGTTCTCTCTATTGGACCACTTAAGACAGTAGCTTCATGTATCGGAAACGTGTTGAGACTGTTGATAGTCTTCAGCAGAAGAATTTGAGTTGACTTGTTACTAGCAATAAGCAACACGTGAGCTACAATTGGGGTGTTGCCAGTATTTGAAAAATAAAGGGAAAAGTAGTTAAATCTACAGATTTATTAATGAAAAGCCTAAAATGATAGAAATATTAATAAAACACTTATTAGTTTTACCAAAATTTAATAAATAAAATTGACGTTTTTAAGTTGCGAGTCATGTGATCTCAAACGCCAATCACAGCGCGTGACGTCATTGTGCAGTAAACAGCGATTTATATGTAGCGGAACATGAATAAATAACTTCTTAGGCGTACGTATTGAAGTGTTCTCACAACAAGGAACAGTATTGATAATAATTTTTATTAGCCATCATTTTTGCGAGAAAAATTCACTCCTTAGGGAAACCTAACCACAACTTTCTGTGTTTACTGCACGTTGACGTCACAAATGGTCACGTGACCATGCAGTGCGTTTTCGCGGCAATTTTTTTATTTCAAATAAAAATTACATTTTTTTCATGTTAGAGGTGTAGCAAAAAATTAATATTTTTTTACAAGCATATTTTATCATAATGAACAGTTTTAAACACTTTTAAAAATTTTGTCAACACCCCAATTGTTAAGAAATATCGCCTACGTCAATTAATATCTGAATAAAGACCATGGTTCAATTTAGGATGCGGTCCAAGTTAAGGAACTTTCCCCTATGTGGAGCAAAAGTATAAAGAACGGCAATAAAAAATTATAATACCACTTTTTGTGACATCTATTTGGCCACCATATTACCATACATTAAATTAAAATAAAGGCTGATTTGATAAGTGGGCACTAGAGTTTCTATAGGAGCTTTATAAGATTACTAGAGTTGTTAACCTGATTGCTCGCGCTGGGTCTGCAATCACATAAAAGGATGTTCAGCAAGGATTAAATTCCATTTGCAAAATGCGGGGAATATTGCTGTCAGTCGAGACATCAGGCGAAAAACTGAGCTCACGTTAACCAGTTTCCACGTAACGCAGAGGGGACTTTCAATCAGGCATCTCGAGCTCCCGCCTCCCATAATTCCCACCGTATTTCATGGACCTCGATGAAAGGCCAATCTGACTTAATTGCGATAATTAGGCGTGATTATCTCGTTGATTGCGCGTGATCTGACTTAACGGTGACCGCGTGTACGTCAGCCGGTGGCCAGTAATCTTTCCTGAAAGAATCAAGGCTAGCGGAGCTTCCGGTTTTTGCGCTGCCTGCATCCAATCACCGTGAAAATTCTCGTTTTTCATCCCACCGACAGACGACCGCCGCAGCATCGGCTATCTCCAGCGATCCTGACGTCTTGGAATTCTTCCAGCACTTTTAAGAGGTCCTGTTAGACGCGCGACACGAGTCCCTGGCGATGGCTGAAGAACGGAAGTCGAAGAAAACTTGCACTGTAACAGTTGACCTGGCAATTAGGAGCATTCCAGTTGCTAAGACTATTTGCGGCAAGAACTAGAACCCTGCCAGCCACTTTTTCTTCCTCTATATTCATTCATCCACGGTATTTTTTCAGCCCCATGTGGAGCAGGACCTGATGCCAAACGATATTAAGAGATGTTCTTTCCCTTCTGCATGTTTTCTTGAAATTCAGAAATCTGCTGCCAGGTAGCCTAATGAAACGCCTGGAATGCTGTCTATATCTCGCGACCATGATCTGAAATTGGTCAGCAGTAACGGTGCAGTGTGGATTTTTTGCTTTAGGGAGGTTCGACGAGTTTACTTGGAAAACAGGAACACTTATCGGCTCTTGTAATTCCAGGACGTTGGATCAACCTGGGCGATGAATGATTTAGATGGACTATACAGCGTAGCCTGGTAGTCTTCATTTCTAGCGATTTATCAACTTCGACTTGGGCAACGTGTACTTTCTGATCTCCCTGTTGCGTCACTCGAGATTTCTGTTCTGTGTTACTAGAGCCTCTCGAGATACGTTAAGAAGGGACGGTAGGTATGTGGTCAGTGTCGTCAGTTGTGCGTCAGACACTTTTGCCCAGCACTTGCAAAATATCTATTACAAATCTAGTCCAATTTATATGATCCAACTAAATAGTCACAGAAGCAGGAAACTGAAGAATATCCTCTACAATAACGACCCATAGCGGTTCACTTCCATTGCATTAACAAAAGATAAGCACAATCCTGGCCCTTCGTTGCGTGCGCATTCACAGACGATACCAAACACGTTTTTATCTCTACAGGCTCGTGCTAATTTGATAGTCCCCGAAAGATTGCAGCAAAGATTCGCCCGGGTAGACTGTCCGGGGGACAGTCCTCCCTGGGAGGGCCACCTCGAACCCTTTCGCACACCTCTTCCGTTAATTACACCGTGGACCTGCATGTCGCGATAATCCATCGAATAGCAACAAGTTTTGGAGCTACGATTCGTTGCTTCCTTCGATATCCCCCAGCGCCAGTAGATAAGTGAGTGTTCCTGCGCACGCTGCGGAGGGTACACGTTCGTTGGTGCTGTCTTCGGAAGAGGGGCGTCGGGCTACGTTAATTATTTCAGGCTCGATTGCAATTACTCATACCAGGCTGGTCGTTAAAGCACGATCCGCAGGCCAAGGAACAGTCTCGGGGCTCGTTAGCCGCGGGGAAATATATTTCGATACGGTTCCGCCGGGCTCTTTCTCTTCGTACCAACCCGAAGATGGTGTACTTTGTGTATTACACCGCAGTAATCAGCCGTGGACCTGCTTTTCCATACACAGAGCCTTATTTCTGCCAGCTAACTGCATCCTTCGTTGATTAATTTCAGGAGCCCAGGTGATCTTGTGTTCTTTGATGTCCCTCAGGGATTGAGGCTTGTTTCATGGGTGATTATGACCAAGCAGCATGTCCTCAAGCCGGGAACTGGCGATTATGGTGCACCTCAGGCTGCCCTACTGCTGAGACTTTATAAGAGGGTGCACTGAATACGTCCCACGAGTGCAACAGTCTTGGCTAGCTTTAATGAGGAACGAGGGCGTCGGGAATCGGGGTCAGACGAAGGGAGTATCTTCTGTAGGGGTAGTGTAGGGCCTCGTAGAGGTGTCCAAGTGTCGAGTATTCCTTTTTGCGACCCTAGGTGAACCTTGGTGATTGTGAATGGCAATCATCAGACTCTCGCAGGGAATCATCGATCCTCAAGAATACTCCGTACATATGTATATTCTCTTGGCTTGTTAGAAAATGCGGCTGCAGAGTCTTGCAACCTTACTTCAAAAACTCACAATTCGAAATATACGTAGGTGACAACCTAGATCCTCCAAGAATCTTGGATTTTGTACTACACTCCTGTTGCTCCTCAGTGCACCAACACTTCGAATTAATTATAAATTACAATAACATTGGTATTCAAAGGGCAATCATTTCCAGATTAACTGTCCTCCATAGCGTAATCAAGCTCACCTCACCAGGTTCTCAGAAATACCATCGTCTTACTGTCCTCTGTATAACTTGCTGAGCCTTTTCTCTCGATCGAAACGATCCGCAGCTCGGAGGGGGCATCGGGAGGCGAGCGAGCGAAGTCGCACGAATTTCAAACCCTTTGTCTCAGCGTTCACCCACTTCGTTATCTCGATCCGCGCGGTCATCCGGCTCGTTTATCCCGAGTCGTAAAAGGATAGCAGGGAGATCGTGGTTCCGGTTGTGCTCGTTCTTTCTTCGCGTGCCCGTACCACGGGGCACTCCGGGCATGCGGCCGATACCGTGTCACACCGAAATCCTTTTCCTCGAGATATGATTCATTGTTATATGCCCTCGATGGACCACCCAGTGTATCATGCTCTGAAATGCTCGTCGAAGAATCTCGGATCGATACAACGAGGTGCGCCCACGCTCTCTGCCTTCGCGCGCTGATGCACTGTCAGGGGCGGATTGACCCACTCTACTCGACAGCTGATGCTTTCCTACATCGACCTGGCCACGATTAATAGAGTCATACAGCCACGTACCACTGCGTGTCCAAGGATAATGTATTCCCTCTGGAAACTTCCTTCAACCCAAGGTTCCTTACGATGGCAACTCGCCTGTAACAGATCTGGCGCACTTAAGATGACGGATTGCGGAGTTCACTGAGGGATCACGTTGGGATTTTTAGGATTTTAATATGTTTTAATGATGTGTGGTTGAAGTGAGGTGTATTAGTCTTTGAAGATGTTGTTTTGGAGGAAGTATAAGAGTTATCTACTGAAATGTTCGCTTTGATCTGGACACTGGTTGGTAATGGTGGAAACCTGCCCTTCAGAGCAAAGGTTTCCATTTTTAATAGAGATCAAGTTGAATAACTTGCAGTAACTTATAAATTTACTGTTTTACAGCAAGTGTAGTCTTTTTTCACAGAATATTGTGGTCCTTGTCTAGTTGGGTTCAAAGATTTGGGATTCTTGCTGGTTCCACGGAATATTAATTCTGGATGGATTTATTAACCCTGTTAACTAATATGAAGCTTCTTTCAACTACTCTGTGCCTTCGTTCATAGCGATTGGACTATTCATATATACCGAGGCAATAGCTTTTCTATTAATCCGTCCCTGAGCACAGTGCGCTATGGAGCAGCAGGCCCACCTGGGAGCAATCGATACGAAAGATATCGGGATAATCTCACGGCGTCGGCCGAATTAGAGGTCTAGCGAGTCTTTAATTGAACCTCTGAATAATGATCGTCGATCCTGTGATAGGACAATCCCGTCACGGGGGCGGCCGTCCTTCGTTTCTAACCGACTTTTCAGATTACTATCCGACCTGCGTCTACCTACATTAACTGTTCGCAGACGGATATCAATCTGATAACCAAATGAACGGTCCCCGGTGAACTTATCTCGATGAAACTCTAAGTACTATTTGGTTTATTAATTAGTGGTTCGACGCGTGCATCATTTTTTTTATTTATGCCACAGTGTTGAGCAGATTGACAGATGTATCCCCTGCAATATTTATGCAAGTGATCACGATACTTTGAACTCCGTGCTGTATCTTGTACTGTCTCATTCGTTTTCTCTTGATTAGAGAACCCAGGTTATCCCCTCGCGAAATTTTAATGAATCCAGTCATTCAGAGATTCTTAATTAATTCCACAAATATTCTTCTTCGTTACTGGCTCTGTTCTCTTTATTCTTCACCTCTTAACCATCCCTATAGAGTTTATAAATTACTCTTACCAGAATCCTGGTGCTCTCAAATCAGAGTCACGCACCCCATCTGTCAAATCGAGAAACGATCGACCCCCATGGATGGCTGCCCGCTATTTTCCAAGGGCTGGAGCAGCTAACCATCGACGGCAATTATCAACCGACACGGAAGCACTCATGGCCAGGCCTGTCAGAGTGTACGATTCCCTCGGCGACTAGGACCACGCCTAATTAAATTAGGCGCTCGCTGATAGATTTCAATCAGGCTGGTACTCACCGCCAGCAAGCTGCGCTCGTTTAAGTGCAAGAGCACGGGGCTTTCGATCTACACGCCCCTAAAATTTAACGAGCTACCGTGCGCGTCCACTTCCAGCCTCTCCCGCATGTCATCCTGTCTCCTTCCTCCGTGCAATTAATTAGCCCCTAGGCTTTCCTCGTCCCACCTCCGTCTTCCACGATGATTCTTTCGCCCCGGCCGCCTTCTAACCCCCCCGGCGGCCTCCCCGTGTAATTTAATCTAGGCGGAATCAGGGTGCTGCGGGTCCAGCGCCGCCGGAGGGGTTGCACGGCCTCGTGGACGTTAACCGTTTCCGTGGGAGGAATGTAATTTCGTTCCAGGCGAGCGTCGCGCGGCCTGCCTCCGCTCGCCATTTGGTAATTGCGTTTTTAGGAAATTGCGGTTTCAGGTTCGTTAAATTCAGGACGGGGCGCAATTGCGAATCCCCTGTATCGAGGCTTTTTAAGGCCGAGTGACTGGCCTCGCTCCACCATGGAAATAGACTTTGTTCTTTTCGAATTCTGCGCCCGACAATGCACCGGAGCAGAGGATCGTTTGCCCCCGGACCGTGGGCTCGCTTTCCGACGGGCACATCGCGTGCGGCAATCGACCGGCTACGAAATTGTGGGCGTATTAATATCAGCCCGATTACGCGTCCCTCGACAAATCCTTTTTACACACGGAGAAACGCGAGGCAGGGAAGTATCCGAGAGGAGAGTCACGAACCTCGAGGCTCGAGTCACGAGAGGCGCTCGGCTCCGTCTGCGGTACTTTTTCTCTCGTGACGAACATTGATCGCCCGTGAAATGAGCTAGCTGGGCATGAAGGATGCAATTCCTTGACGGTTCTTTCGCAATAAAGTTACACCACAAACGCGCTTAACTTGAATGTGATAAAATGTGGATTCAACAGTGCTGCTAAATAACCCCATAAGTCAACTGTGTTGTAAGTCGTAAGCGATTATGGTGCTACCTTCTTGTGTTCTTGTACAACTCCTGGCAATATGTTTGGAAAGGTACGAGAAGATACGAAACTAACGAGAAATATCAGTATTTTTTATATGTAAAATGTAACGGTACAGATATGAAACGCATGGTAATGTTAAATTGGTTTATTTTAAAGTATTAAAGTTTATTATATATATATTTACGTTATATGTAGGGTCACTGGTACGGTAGAAATAATGATGCGTGCTTCGTAGTAAAACTATATTTATTTGTTTGGAATCACGTCGTGGCATCGTCGTTTGCTCGCGCGAGACTAACTGCCTGGGCCACAGTTGGCCCCTCCACGTCGATCTCGAACGACTGGCTAGGGCGAGGAAAGGTCGCGCTCCGCGACCGTTTGTTTTGACGCGCTACGTTTCCTGGAACTTGCTGCGACGCGTTCCGCTCGCCACAATACATATAAAAAATATTGGTATCTCTCTTGCTTTCGTATCTTTGCGTACCGTTTCAAAGTTATTGCCAGCGGTTGCATAAGGCAAGCGACAGAACACACAAGTTTATCGTGACTTAATTGTATATTCACGTTGAAGTACCTACTCTTCCGTGGCAGATCGACCACAAACAATTCGATCAGCTTTGAAAGCTCGCCTGGGTGGACGAAATAATTCGTTCTTACGATACGGTACGCGCTCGTTTCCTTGATTTATGTGACGACTACGTGGAACAAGTTTCGCGGAAAACGGGGGCGATCGCTCGGCGATATGGCGGCTGATAGCAGCTCGCAGGAATCATAATAAAATCGAAGCGCGCAATTTGTCGCTAGAGCGCGATGGTAATTCTTTCGATGTTTCGGAACGCCCGCTTCTGGAGCAAGCTTGCAGGAGAAACGGGGACACTTTGTAGCTGCTCGCTTCGTTACTTTATCGCGAGATAAACATCGGTGGCCGTTCGGCGACAACTTTAACAGCTTCCCCGACGATAGATTAATTATTGATAATTAAGCCTGATTATTAGTATGTTCCGCGGTACTCGTTATCACCCCGTAAACACTCGAACCGTAATTTTCGCGCGTAAATCCTGACGAACCGGTCCTCGAGCTTCACAACTCTCTTCCTGTACGTGATCGAGCCTCTTGCCATTTCTCTGGGGCCATAATTCCTCTGAATCATCGGCTGCCCTCTAGTGCGTCTTCAACGATCATCGACACCTTTGTGGGTTTACGACGGTCGAAAGTAGTGTTCGCGACCCTGTCATCATGCTGAGATCTGAAATTGATAACATAAGCGCGACATCTCTGACTTGGCTGCTCCACAAGCACAGAATTCAAGAATAATATTTAGGGTGACTGTTTTCCAAGCACGCCTTCCAAGTATATCAAAGTGACTTTTAAGGACACAAGGTGAAGGAAATTTGTAGAATCAGTGTGCTAAATATTCAGAGCAATAAGGTAAAACCCCCAGAAGCTCCAGACCACGATGAGTCACGTTATCCTCAAAGGACAGTCATTCTCATTCACCGTTCATTCCAAAGAGCATTCAAAATAGAACCCCAACATGGGAAGAACACTTTGCAAACAAATCCTCCATTAACACTCCTTCCCAAAGATAAAATGCCGCATCCATTAGCGACAACAGATTCGAATTTCCGGCAGGATATCGAGTACTAATTAAAGCATGGCCCTCGAGGATGCAACGTCCTGCCGACGTGGATATCCTTGAAAGGGCGCAGAGTCTCGTGCTGAAAGGTATTGTACGGGGGAGTTTAGGACAGTGTGAATTCCTCAAAGGATTGGCGCGGCCCGGCGGCATCCTTAGATCCTGGGGATCATGGGAAACGCTGGCAATGGAATTAAGAACCCGTAAAATGGTGCAACCGGCTATAAATGCCTTTTCGCCAGCTGCCTGCTTGCGCGCCTATCTCCCCTCCCAGCGCCTTTCTTATCCGGGATTTAAGGACTGCATTTACCTGCGTTACATCACCGTAACTTTCATCATTTTTCGGCACGCACGCCAGCTCCATGAGAATAAAGCAAACAGGAACCGTTCGGATGAACGCCCCTGGATAATTGAAGATCGTTATTTCGCGCTGGACGAGGCTGCACGAGATCCCTTGACGAGGGAAGTGCGGAAGGTGGACCTTGCAATCGAGTATCGTTCAGGAGGATAATGTTCCATTGGGATATTATGCTGTGTCGACTATAGGTATATTGTATTACAGGTAATGATGTTTATACAGTTTTCATGAATGGGTGCTTTTTTATTGCTAATGAGTAAAACGTGTGGTTTGCTTGTTTGAAGATCAACATAATTATGGAAGAATTACGATTGGGGAGATAGGAATCGTTGAAGTTTTTGTCAAGTTTTGATACTTAACGTTTGGATCCTTTTCTTTCTGTATTCTTCGCTAAATATGTGCCATTTTTACCATTTTTGCCTATTTCATTTTGCAATTTTTATCCAGTTTGGCGAGGTTTTGTTTGTAAAGGAACTTTTCTCCTACCTTTATCCGCATTTCGAAAGCCGGTAACGCGAAGCAACCCAAGCGACGTTTCTTGGGTGTAACTGCTGTTGAGCGTGTGCCAGCTTTCGCTGTTGAATAAACCGAGGATGTAAAAATGCCCGGTTTGCGCGAGCGCGAAAGGTAATTTCAGGGCGAAAGTTCGCAAAAAAGCGGCATGAATTAGTTAGCGCCAGTCGTCAGCTGTATTAACTGGCCACCGCAAAGCGTCTCGCTCGCGGATAACGGCAACTCATCAAAAACTTCTGCCCCCGGCCCGCACGTGCAAAAACAAATTTAATTTAACGCGTAATGACACTTCCCTGCCTGCAAGCTTTTTCCACGACTGCGATTAAACCTGCCACGTGGTAAAAAACTGTTCGAACTGGGCGGATACCTCATTGCGCGACCATTGGTACACTTGCCTCGGGTCCCCTTGTGCTCCTGGTGAATTTGTTAAGTTAATACTCTCGATGCTACTTTCTCGTTTCACCCGTGTTCGTCACGAAAGAAAGGTTGCATTCATGAAATCATGTCTCTCCATTTGCTACATTCTCTTAACGGGTTCCTTGCCACAAATTGCAAGTAGCGTTGTCACCTTTTTTGGAGGGGAATGCAGTATTTTTGTGGAATCTTGAAAAATATAGTATTTTCAGAAAAATTCAGGAAAATAAAAAACAGATTTATTTTTTATTTTACTTATTTTTCCAAATATACCTAAGTAGTTGTTGTTAGTTTGTGCTTTCTATGTTCATATTAATATAAATTAATAGGTCATTTTTTATTACTTTAATTGTAGCTTTACTTCTTTCTTCTCGCCATTTAATATTCATAGAAGAACAACTTAGACATTGGCAGCTAACCTAAGCTAGCCATGAATAGTGTCGCGCGATGTTGACAGCTAAGGGGGCGTTCTGAGCACCGAGACTCGCTGCAATGAGGTTAGTTTAGTTAGGTTGATAATTCAATTTCTTTTAATTAACTATACAGTGAAAATATATTATTTCGCGTACTAAATTTTGTTTCAACGGTACATAGTAAAATTTACCAATTTATGAACAATTCCCGCCTGGCTCCTTATCCACAAGGACACCAGGACATCTTAAAAAAAAAATTACGGTGTCATCCAAACGCTATATTTTTCTGTACTAGTACACTTAGCCAGTTTTGAGTAAATTACCTCTCCATTTTCCTAAAAAATGGGCCCCTCAGAACGTTTGCCACCCGGGCCTTTTACCTTAAACCCGCCACTGGTAATCTAACTTTCCCATTACTTTTGAAAGTCCGACCAGTCTGAATCTCCACCGTGGCAAGAAACCTGTCAGTCATTTCTGCATCCACAAAATATCCCCTCATTACACTACATCATTTCATCTTCAAAACACCAACTTTAAAACCATCAAGCTTGCTATACCTAACGTGGAATCGCGCCATCGCCACAGATCGCCGAAAGAACCACGGGTTCGCTATCCACCAGCGTGACCTCTACATCAGCCACTTGGATTGCCCGTAATCGCGCGGATCTCGCAGGGATTATTCCGCCGATTTGACACAGTTTCGCCGGTGCAGACGGGTTAAAAGACACCACGTGAGTTACGATCGCCTGGCGGCGGCTATCTGCCGCAGCTGGCACAATAAAATTGAAATCGCATTGTGCCGCGTTTGCTCCTGAGGCGCAGCAATCAACGTTACTTTTATCGTTCAGAGAAACGTGCTGCCGGCCCGGCCCGTCGCCAGCGCGGCCCGTGCTTTATCTTCCGCGGCTTTTAAATTGTGTAACCTCGTTCCTTTCGTTGCCCGATCGGGGATAATTAATGGCTTGGCGGGGGGATGGCGTGCGTTCAAAATAAAGTCGTAGGAACGCCGGGGTGTCGTTGAACCTTGCTGGAAACCGTCCCCGATTACGATTATCTCCGCGAGGTTAATTGGATCGCTCCGAGGCGCGATCCACCGTGGCTCTTTTATCGGTCTGCTCCTCGAGTCCTTTGGCGTCGGCTTCGAGGAGGTGTCTGTGAGCATCGACGCTGGGGCTGGCTCGGTGTCGATTTAGATAGAGTGCCTACCTACTCCGATCTCGCATGGAAAAGTGTGGATTGGAATTTGTGCGCGTGTGGGACTGGTGACCAAGTCCGTTTTATTTGGAGCTAGTTTCTAGGGTTGGTCTCGACGCTAATTGAGCCATCAAGCGACGGAGCTGGACACCCAGTGCCCCAGACACGCAATTCTACGCTGGCGTAACGGCGACCGATACGTTTATCGCGGGAAGAAGCCCGTAATTCATCGGAGCTAAGGCGAATGGTGCAAGGGAAACAACGTTTATCGGCGAGAGTCGCGCATATCCCCGCAGCGATATCGCCGCTTCAAATCGCCGGCGACGATTAATACCCATCCGCGGGGATACCACCTGGCCGTGTTCAATGACCGAGCCACGCAGGAGGAATGCGGTAATAAATATTAGATTGTGACACGCGGGATGCCGGGCTCTTACGGCTGATATACAAACACTTTCCTCTTCCCAGTGAAAAAACTTCATGAATCAAAGTGGTAATCGTTTGTGCCGGCTTCTTATACTGGCGAACTGTCGGGGTATAGAATTTCACTTGTGCTGTTCAGAACCGTGGGATATTGGACTCTATAAATTTTGAAAATTTGTCCTCTTACCGCCTCAAGGCCTGCACGTGTTTCCTGGTGTCCTGAATATCCTGCAGCACTGACACCTCGCGGTTGAATACGAATTCACAGTACAGCTACATCGATCCTCAACTGGAAATGGTCCCCGTCACAAAACCAGCGACTTTATTCGTAATTTAAGCACGGCCACTAAGGGATTCCTCGTGCGCAGACAAAATCACTCCCGGGGAGATCCCGTGTCGTCGGACTTAATTACTTTCCCTCCCTTACGTCAACGGCGGCCAGGGCAATTGGACGGTTTATTGCTCATTCGGCAGGTGGACGAACGCCGCGGACCCGTTTCACGTCGAATGGCTTCCGTCGCGCTATTCCCGCGGCGATTAGCCGAGGAATCGGCGCGGCCGACCCGATAGAAAAGAGCGCGAGACGATCGCGGTTGCCTGCTGCAAATTGCTGGCCGCGAGACGGCTGTGTCGGTACCACTGAGCGCAGAAAAGCTCGGTCGTGAGTCGCCCAGAGCCGATCCCCCGATCGCAGCCTGTATTTTCGGGTACCCCGCGAGTTCTCCTTCCTGGAATCGTTACCATTGCCGGGCGATAAGTATTTCCTCCTCTCTGACGGAGTGCAATCACGTATGCATGAATGTGACCAGTGCGCGGGGACGAATACATTAAAAGGGACCGTCTGGTGTTGAAAGTGGAGACTATATGGATAACTTAAATATCCAATAAGAGGTCTTGAAAGTTTAAAAAAGACACCTTTACTTTTGGGACCATTACAGTGGCGTCCAAAAGTGCCCAAGTGGCAAACGTTTTGGGACACCCTGTACAGGCAACTGATGGGCCACACTGGTCCTCGCGGGAATTGCAATTTGGAAATACATACTTTGGGAAGCTACTTCACCCACTGTCGCCCTATATAAAGATCGTCTCATCTCGTTGAAACTCCAGTGCGACTCTGTTTTGCAGAGGGTAGAATTCGTAGGAACGTTCATTCCCTCCATGGATTTTCGCAAGACAGTACCGCGCGTGATACCAACGCGTGGCATATTTCGTTACGCCCGATCTGTCAGGGCGAAGCATCGGCCAATTTGTCTCCCTGCGTCCTGCGAGACGCCTGTCGTGCTCCTCCTGCTGTCGTTCACCGTCAATTATTTGTCCAACCGGGCGAAATTGCATCTCGCGTTGCCATCCCGGCCTTCCGAGATGAAAGGAAGCTTAATTGCTTTTAACCGTTACGCTGGAGCCCGCGCAGCCACGCACGTGTCTCGGCCGTTACAATGTTGCTTTACGACAGATAAATTGCGGGGGGTTGCCCTTGACGCGGCTTTTGAAGTGTTTTTAGGAAACCTTTTACCGTGCATCGCGCCTACACCAGTCTCAGGGTTGCCAACTCTACGGATTTTCCCGTAGATCTACGGATTTTGTACTGCATCTACGGATCTACGGATTGTAAGCTGAAATCTACGGATTTTTTACCTTTTTCATGACTTAGTAACCTATAATCAGCAAAACATTCACTTTTTTGTAAAGACTAATAACGACATCTATTGCCACACATTTGTTGTTCATTGGTCCTGTAATAGAATCTCCCCCTTCTACAAAAAATATTCAACCAATGATCTATTAAAACGAAACAAAAGAATTAACCAATCTTCGCATCTTACGACTTGCAACGAGACACTCGAAACATTGAGAGTGAGAGAACGATTTATTTAGAATTTGAAAGTGAGTTAACTTTATTCCAGTATTAATTATGTATTATTCAATATATAATATATATTATTTATTTCAGAATTTTCTCTAATTAAAATCGATATGGATAGTGGGTCTGAACTTTTGCACGTGAACTTTTTTCGTAATTTGTAAATTTTTGTTGTGAAAATAATTTTTTTGACGATGTGAGGAGGTGGTCGAAATGTAAGATTTCTAGAAAGGATTTGGAAAAGGACGGTTTCCATGAGCAAGGGAATTAGCTTCTTTTAAACATGTAATAATTAACACTCATGAAGAAAGTCCGTAGATCAACGGATTTTTCAAAGGGGGATCTACGGAATTCTACGGAAAGTTTTACTCTTCTCTACGGATTTTCAAAAATCCGGGTTGGCAACGCTGACCAGTCTGGAAATTAGATATTCCACTGGTATGAAGAGAAGCGTCCCTTTCACTGAAAAATACGCTGAGAAAGGGAAACCTCCAATTTAGAACCCCTGCTTGCTAGTTCCCTGTGTAACTGGGTAAAAATTGGACGCATAAAGCACTTTAAGATACACACTTCTGTCTGTTAACACTAGAACTACCGATAATTAAATTACTGTATACCTATTCCTACCAAACCAATCAAAATGACTGGTTATTTATCAAATACGTTATGCAAGGAAGGTAAACTTTATTCATTTAATTTTTATATTATTAAAAAATATATATTTATACTACTTAGAAATACACTTTTTTCATACTTAAAAATGGTAAACATAGTACCAAATTTAAAACCAGTCATTTCGACTGGTTTGGTAGTTCCAGTGTTAATTTGTAAATATAATTCAAGGAAACTGCAGTACAGTTAACTGTCAGGAACAAAGCTGCAGCTTAAAGGTCTGCGCACACATATCCGTTCCGTCGTGCCAATGGTAAGAAGAAGAGACCCTCTATGCCCCTCTTAAGTCGAAATGACTGGTTTTAAATTTGGTACTAAGTTTGCCATTTTTAAGTATGAAAAAAGTGTATTTCCAAGTAGTATAAAGAAGAGGGGCATAAAGGGTCTCTTTTTCTTACCACTGGCACGCCGGAACGGAACTGACACGGAACGGATATGTGTGCGTGGACCTTAAAACGCTTCGGAACTCGGATCCTTCTCAGGCATTCTTCGAATTAATGATTCTGAGTGCACAGAGCTCTTCCCACTCGCAGTCAGCCTTGCAAGTGGATTTCCAGCTGTGTGTCTTTAAGTATCCTCGATACTCGGTAAAAATCCCGATGCTATTAGTGCAGCGATATGCTCGGAACAGCCCATAGCGAACCATCGTGTGATTCCCAGCGAAGGGGTGGGAAAAGCCCGCATGCAATTAACGAGTGGTTAAACCAGACACCAGGACTAGCATTCTATCGCCCCCTACAGTAATCGTTATTAATACAGAGGCATATGTTGTCGTTATTCGATCGTCAACCAGGAGTTCACGTTCAGCCCTCGGCTTAATTGCTCCCAACGTTGCGTGAGAATGCGCGGGCTCAGGGCGATGCACGCACGGCACCATGGCGTTGCTCGTGCTGCGGATAAATTGCATGGGATGCTCCCCTGATTTGTACGAACTTTTCAGGAAGTCGTGCCACTACAAAGGGCCTGTACGCCAATCACGTCGAAATTACACGGTGCTCCGCGCCGGGGCCGTAAAGTAGCGATCGTTACGGCCGAAACTCTTCTTCCATTCAGTTATACACAAACTTTGACCCATGTTTGTGCAGAGTATCTAGTATCTTGCGAGATTTCAGAAGGTTTCTTATCTCCCAGGATTTGGATTTTCGTGATATGTTTCGAGGGAATGGAATCTGATGACTTAAGGAGGGACAAAGGGTAATGGCCCCAAAAGTAAAGGTACTTTTTGGGGGAAATTTATTATTTATTAATAATATCTAGTGTCTTGCAAGATTTCAGAAGGTTTCTTATCTCCCAGGATTTGGATTTTCGTGATATGTTTCGAGGGAATGGAACCGGGTAATGGCCCCAAAAGTAAAGGTACGTTTTTATGAAATTTATTATTTATTAATAATATCTAGTATCTTGCAAGATTTCAGAAGGTTTCTCATCTCCCAGGATTTGGATTTTCGTGATATGTTTCGAGGGAATGGAACCTGATGACTTAAGGAGGAACAACAGGGTAATGGCCCCAAAAGTAAAGGTACGTTTTTTGGGAAATTTATTATTTATTAATAATATCTAGTATCTTCCAAGATTTCAGAAGGTTTCTTATCTCCCAGGATTTGGATTCTCGTGATATGTTTCGAAGGAATGGAACCGGGTAATGGCCCCAAAAGTAAAGGTACGTTTTTATGAAATTTATTATTTATTAATAATATCTAGTATCTTCCAAGATTTCAGAAGGTTTCTTATCTCCCAGGATTTGGATTCTCGTGATATGTTTCGAGGGAATGGAATCTGATGACTTAAGGAGGGACAACAGGGTAATGGCCCCAAAAGTAAAGGTACGTTTTTTGGGAAATTTATTATTTATTAATAATATCGGTTCTGCTCATATAACGTGCGATTTTCATTTAGAGATTGCACTTGGGTTCTCTTGCAAAAGAAATAGAATATTTTAGAGGCTAAAGTCATGGCGAGTCGCTCCATACTGTCCCAGTCTATTTTACTTAAACATTCTTCTATAAAATTAAATTTCCCAGCTGTTCCTTTGGGTCTGCAGTCAGTTTATAGCAGCGAGAGCTTGAGGAAGTGGTGCAACTAGGAAGAACCCGAACACCAATCGACGTTGAGTTACTTATTCCCATGCAACTTAAGTCACTTATTCTCAGGCTTTTCCCTTGAAGAAAGACTAGACATCCGGTCGATACACCAGGCTAAAAACAGGAGCTAGATGCACCCATGCTATTACATAGGAAAAACGTAACAGCATGGATCCATCGGAGGAAGTGTTTAAACCTCTGAAATTCCTTGCCTCGTGGCAAAGTGTTGGCTCCGCGGTTATTCCTCGCGGTGGTGCTCCGTCGTTGATTGCTTCCCAAGCTAGGAAATTCCTCCGTAGTCCACTTCTTAGCGAGATATTTATTGACTGACTCTGAATCTTCCCGATGACAGTCATTAAATCTATTAAGATCTGTTGAATTGTACAATTGACGTGTCACTTCAACGCCAAATGTTGAATATTTTTACAGACGTTTCACGTTTCAAAGAACGCGGCACCTTCATCGGTTGGAAGTTCATAGTTTCGCGAACAGGTAGGAGGACACGATCCTTAAAGCTTCGTGGCGCCTCTCCAGGGCTCTATTTACATAATGGCCAGGCCAAACAAATGTCAGACAGACTCACGCACCCTTTCCAATTATCAGAGCCGCCCGAGACACTCGAAACCCTCTTACCAGCTACCCGTCCGGGGTGGCCGGCAAGCAGATAAGCTAAAAGCAGAGAGGAGCATCCTCGCACGGATCCCTCCGATCTCGCATGTATATTTATGACACGTGGCGATTCTCTTCGCGCGAAACGCGCGGCTCGTCCCGCCAATGCTAATGGAACTCCGAAATGTGTCTCTGAGACGAAACGCAATTCCCTGTCAAGTGTCGATCGAAATCTTGACGGCCGAATGGCGGCTAGCTGATGTCATTCCGCTGAAACGCGTCGGATTGATGTTTTAGGGACACAGTCCACGTTATTTGCAGACTGATGACGAGCTCCGTGGCTGTAAAATTGCTCGAAGGACACCTTTTGTAATAGCCGCATTCGCGAGAGATCCATTCCCCATTGCTTTTACAGACATCCCTGCCTTTTATATACACCGGCACATTGCAGACAGGTACTTTTACCAGGGTTTATAAAATACATTACACGTGCTCTGAAAGTCACAGAAGAATAATGCTACTGTTTCCCCAATTCTCTATTTCTCTATTTAACTTCAAATAGGAAATCGCCGCCTATCCCATTTTACAGCAGCCTTCACCCACTCGCGGCTCCCAACCGAAGGCGATGTTTCCCCTGGCACCTCGAAACGCGCGAAAGCCCCGAGAAATCGGGCCGGTTGGAAACGCAGAAACTTCTTAATTAGAAAGCATCCGGAGCGTTCTATTCCTCGACTACCGTTCGCCGCTGCCGGGCTCCAATAAATCGCGGCCAGCGTCCGCGGCTTTAATACCGTGGCAAAATCAATTTACCGCGGGTGGCTGCTATACATATCGAGGTCCGTGGCTGTAATTAAATTGTTACTGCAGGCGGACCGCACGCCAATCGACATGGGCGGCCACCGGACACCCACGTAACCCCGTATATTTACGATCCTTTTATTCCGGGCCGCGTCCTCTATTAATAACCCCGGGGCATTAATGAACTCGTGAAAGGATTCCATCGCGGTTTTCCTTCCTCCGCGGCTCCTAGATCGCGTGGGTGGAGACGTAGGCGCCACGACCACCCCCGATCCTCCGCAACCTTTATCGATTTATTCCACCCTCCCTACGCCCTCGCGCATTCTATCAGCGCGACCTTCGTGTATCCTATTAATGAATATTCGAACGGTCGATCCGGCGTGTTCGTCGCGTACCGTGGTAGTGATCTACGGGCTGGGATCCGTGAAAGGGACGGTCGATGGGCCGCTGAGGGGGCGAAAGGGTGGGACGGTTAATCATTCCCAATGGATGTTGCATGGTAATTTATCGATCTCGTCCGCGCTATGAATGGAAAATTATCGCGTGGGGTACCACGCTCTCCGATGCTCGATCAGGGGGAGGGTCTCGTTTCTTTCTTGCTCTTTTTTTTCCTTTCGGAGGGGGAGGAATGGTACAGGCTGCGGAGCATTGCCGGGCATTCGATCTGTCAGTTGTCTGGCTTGATTAATAACGCGACGAGTGCGAAAGTAATTTCGATCGGGCCGAGCGGATCGCTGCGGCAAATTGAATGGGCAGGGATGGGTGGTGATGCTTGGTGTTAATTTTGCGCGATTCGATTTGGGAGCGGTTGTTTCTTCTGGATGGTTTTCAGGGTTGAATTGAGTTGATTTGAAATTTACTTTGCTAATTCTAATAGGAACCATAAAATTACATTTATTATTATTATTATTATTATTATTATTATTATTATTAAATGTCTTTATTCACCATTACAACTAAGATTACAATGGCGAATAGGCGAGGTTCAGCATTAACTGCTGCTCTGCAACCTAACCTAAGGTTGCTATTTATAATCTAGGAAAGGAAATTTAACTCATTTTAAAAGACAAACGTAATTGAAAGTCTGAGGAAACCATTCAATGTACTTCTTATTAACTTCTGCAGGTACCCGTCAAGAAGATTTAGTTATTCTCAAACAAATTCATTTGCACATCTTCAATAAACTGCAGTTCATAAAGTTCCTTTGACTTAATTTAAAAATTAAAATATACTAAATTAACTACTAATTTCATCATTATAACTCAATATAAATTATTTACACATATTTTTCTTTAAAAAATGATATCAAATTTAAAATTTGTATTGATTAATTTAATGAATTATTAAATTATCTAAAATGAAATTCAATTTTAAAATTACATATTATAAATAAAATATTGGATAATAAATATAAATCTACAGATTATCTTACAAATTTTTTATATTCAACAAAAACAATCATCTTACATCTCGATATTTTCTGCAATTTAAACACACTTCAAATCTCGAAAATTATGTTCCTCTACAAACACTGATTCTTCGCATCCGCCTTGCTCAGATAAACCCCCTAACCCCAAGGAAAAACAATGTTCTGTCTCCACCTATTTTCATACAAACTGGGGCTGCCAACCCTTAGCCGGTGCGCATCCTCTTCCTCCTAACGCAAAGTACACGCGGCGGAATTTGAATTGGCGCAGTATAGCGCCGCTTGGGGTTGGTCTTGCGAGCCTCTCTACCGCGGTGCGGTCATTCCAGAGGTGTTTTCTTAGGCTCGAGGGTATTATTTCAGAGACTCGCCACCCATAACGCGTAACAATTGCCCCTGGCTATGTCTGAGGTTACAAGTAGGATTGTGTTGCACGTCCCTAGGAAGGGAGGAAGGCTCGCCAGCCGCTGCAGTCTTGCGTGCCTCGCGAACAATGAGTAGAGCATCCAGGAAAGACGCATATGCGAGCCTCGGATACCTCACAATGGGAATAGGAAGGCGGATTCGGGGTATCGATGGTGAAAGAGAATTATGTGAAATGGTGACTAATTTATTTTATGTGAAATGGCGACTAATTTATTTTATGTAAAATGGTGACTAAATAATTGAAGAGTCCTTGTGAAAAACATTGCAATTGCCAAAAATCAAATTCTAAACTACAGTATTACCATTGGCAAGTAAAACATTTCCCGACAAAAGTTTTTTTTAAATTTTTGTAGTTTTCTACAAAGACTCTTCAATTTATTTTATGTGGGCTTGGAAGTACCTGTACAATTCTGATTAGTCCTTCAGCTTGGAAAACTCATGAAGACTTCCAGAAAAGCCTGAGCAACATTAAAAAAAATATTCCAGAAATTTTAAGTCACTTTCCCCGCAAATTTATATAATTTATATAATTCAAAAATTGATTTATTCTTCCTTCGTACCTCCCACGCGTTTTTATATCCCCCAACACTTCAAACCTCTCAAGGTTTCGTTGAGCTTCGAAACCGAGGGGCTGCATTCACTCAAGTATCTCGTTCCCCAGGCGACACGATCTGCACGTGCTGATTCATAGCCAGCGTCTGACCGACTTTTCGAAAGGGATCGCGTGTCCAGGATGCTCGATTCGTTCCGCAGAATGTGGCGGAAGAGAGAGCCGCGGTTTGCCACAATGTATGGAGATTGCTGGCATTTAAGACGTCGATCTGATAATCGAACGCCCTGATTCGATTTTCGCCTGATCCCCATCGATCGCCTCTGTGCCCAGCCGTGCGCTGCCTCATCTCCATTGCACCTGGCGTAATTCAGTAAACATTTCGTAGAAAGCGTGCGTTCCAGTCGCTTATGCACTCACGCTCTCTTAACTGGAGAGCATCGAATGCTCAGCGAATTGGTTGTGCGCTTAGCGACATGTTAATCGAAAACGTGACGCAACGACGCCACTTTTCGCTTTCTATCTGCTTGCTTGCTCACGCATTTACGCAGAAGTTCAGGTGGCTTTCCCTCTTTTAGTCGAAGTGTCTGCGAATGGTGGTTGAAAATCGAAATTCTCAAGTAAAACACTCGCCAGCTTCACCTTCCTCAGAGCGTAAAATTAAATCCTTCCAAATCTGCAGACAGTGCTGGATTAACCAATAAGCAAAATAAGCACGTGATTAGGGCATCAGGAAGAAGGTCACCGTAGGCAACACTTTTTGTCAAATTATCAGAAATGCATAAAAAATCGTACATTGGAGGATTCTCGTCTAACAGCCCCAAATGTAACTGATATTTAAGAATTTTTTTTGGAAAAACTCTTGGCCATATTGGATTAAATTCTTTTGGAATATAAGGAGGCATCATTAACCTTGCTGAAAATATTTTTTTTATGCCGATCCAACCTATTATTTATTAATTATTGTACAATCTTGTCCACCTCTTCGACGACGTAACTTCTGTTGGCGGGCTGTGCGGCATTTATTACAGTCATCTGATTGCAAAAAATAGAAGCTTCTTAAAGTTAGATAGTTTACACTGAGATTTATCCACTTTAAAGAAAAAAAAAATGAAAAATTGAAAGTGTTATAGCGTTTGACAGAAAAAGTAAGTTTTTTCCTTAGTCAAGTTTTTCATATTATTTTTTATATCGACGAAAAAAGTATTATAAATAAAAACTAAAATTAAAATTTTAGTTCCAGTCCCAGCGTAAATTATCTAACTTTAAGAAAATCGAAGAGGTTATATAATAATATTATAATAAATAATAAGAAGGATCGGCATGAAAGAAAAAAATTCTACAAATTTAAAGATGCCTCCTTACATCCCAAAAGAGTTTAATGCAATATTAACAATAGTTTTTAACAAAAAAAATCATAAATTTCAGGAGCTGTTACACGAGAATCCACCCCTTGAGTGCTTAGGACATCTAAAAGTCTTAATCCAGCGCTGTCTGCAGAGTATCCAGACAGTCAACCATCACCCAATTAATTATTGCAACAGAAATTAATTTTCTCCAACCAGCCACAGCCCTGCCGCCTCTCCCGAGAGCCGCAGGCAACGAAGCTCAAAACAACTCTTTCTAGGGACAGAACTCACGGCTCGAGCAGCCCCAGCTTTCGGTTGCTTCCCTCGCACCCCGCGTCCACGTCACTTCCGGCCCTATTACGCCAGATTATTATACCTGTCTGTGCAGCGTGCGCGCGGTGTCGTCGTGGAATATCCGTCCGCTGAATAGCCAGGTCGTTTATTGTGCCATCGAGCAGAGAATAGCAGGCTGCTTAAACCCTAATCCACGGCATTAGGTGAAACCCGTCCAGGTTTCGGTGAAGGATTCGGTACTCGAGCTGGTATCGACGAGACACGGGTAGTTCCACCCCCGTTGCGATCTGTATCTGGCTCGACGCCTTCATCCCCTTCATTCAGGATTTACGTCGGTTTCCGCTCCCGCCCGGGTAAATATTTATCCTCGTTGCGTTCTGCTCGCGTCGCCCACGCGAACCCGCGACACCGAAATCCTCGGCTGTCGGCTGGACTTTGGGGGGATTTGCGCGGACGTCGGCGAAGGGTTCTTAACTGTGGCGTGGAAAGCTTTGCTCAGGGGTCAGGTGAAACCGCGGGGAAGAGGGGAAAGGATTAGGGGCGGGGAATATATAAGCAGGGTCGTTCCTGGGTTTTGGCCGCCCAGGTGCAAAAACAATACTGCCGCCCTTATTAATTTAATACTCTTTAATTAAGAATTTTATATGCAGTGTTTACGTTTATATCTATAGATACATAATTTTAAACAGTTATCATGCAAGAGCTTCGATTATTATTCTTATTAGTTAATACTTTTTCATATAATAAACAGCCTGCGGCCGCCCTTAAGTTTGGCCGCCCAGGTGCGGGGGCACCTTCTGCACCCCCGCCAGGAACGGCCCTGCATATAAGTGCAGGAAGGAAATTAGCATGTCGAAGCAAGTAATGATAAATCGTCAGTCAATGACAAAGGATCTCCTGAGTTCTAACTTTATTTTAGAGTGCAGTTGTGGGTAAAGTACCTCGTGCAAAGTAGCGATACATATATTGTATTACCAAAGTCTAAGTAATCTTGAAAATACCCCATAGCATGGTAGAACCTGGTCGTAAATAAAGATCGTTGGATTCGTAGCAATTGAAATTCCAAGCGAAAGGGGCTACGTCGTTACGTCGCGAATATCGTGCCCTAAATAATTAGCGGATTTGCCAATTATCGCGCGGGCAAGCGAGCAACTATAAACGCAGCTCGTCAGATCCTCGACTACAAAGATTACTTACGGCCGCGTTACGTTCGCGTTTAATCCCCGAATTCCACGATCCCCGCCGTTTGCATAAATTCGTGGCCTCGTTAACCGGGCGACGTAAGAGCCACCCTAAATTACGCGGGGTCTCGCGGACAGCGGAGCACGACGTTTTAAAGGGGTCCTACTGCTTAATTAAGGACGGACGAGACAGCATTTTTACGAATTTAACGAGCAGCTTTGGGACACGCTACTCCGTCTTCGCTGACGACTCGAAACAGAGATTAAGTAATTACGCCCTTATTAGGGAATTATTCGTGGACGGCTGCGGAGGACCGTTCCGATCCCGGCCGGAAGTTTGCGCTCGGCTTGTCTGCTCGGATTTGTCTAGACTGCCAAACGAGTGGCGGGTAATTGCTTTGTTTTAGGCAGACGGGATCCTCCGTGGTCGGTCGACGGACGTAATGATCCGTCTTTGCTGAGTCTGGGCGACCGTCGTCCTCGGGCCGCATCAAAATCCTAGATGGAACGAGAGATAAAGGGCGGAAGACGCTTCACGAGATTCGTTCACGGCTGCTCTCGGCTTGATGGAGCAGCCAGGTGAGAGCTTTGGCAAATTGTCTGCGGAAAATTGTACTCGAGCTGCTGATTCAGTGTGACACTTAGGGGTCATGCTCAGTCAGGAGGCCGAAGAAAGGGTGGTCTTTGGAAATTTTTTACTCAAAAGCTATGACACATTTCTCAAAAAATCTTTTTTCCTTTTAAGGATTGCATCTAGTACCGTGCATCGTAATTTTTTTATTTAAAAATATTTATCAATAACTAAGTTATTGTCCATCCAAAAAATTTCCAAAGACCACCCTGTTTTCGGCCTCCTGACTGAGCATGACCCCTTAAATCTACTTATTAGGATGAGGTGAGTTAAAGAAGATTGTTTAGGGTTGTACGAGAGAAGCTTTTGAATAGAAGGGGGCAATTTTCCTCAAGTTCAGTGAAAATTCATTATTTGGTGGGTTCAGAAGCCAATCAGTGTCGATATAAAGAATTATATGAAAAATTTGTCTAAGGAAAAATCTTCCTTTTCCTTTCAAACACTAACTCTTTCAAGTTTTCATTTTTTTTCTTCAAAGTGGACCAATCCTAGCGTAAACTATCTACCTTTAAGAAACTTCTATTTTTTGTTACAATCAGATGACTGTGATAGGTGCTACACATCCCGCCAACAGGAGTTACATCGTTGAAGAGGTGGAAAAGATTCCACAATAATTAATAAATAATAAGGATCGACATAAACAAATATTTTCTGCAAGTTTAAGCATGTCTCCTTATATCCCAAAAGCGTTGAATTGAATATGACCAACAGTTTTTTAAAAAAAAATTCTTAAATATCTGTTACTTTTGGAACTGTTAGACAAAAATCCCCCTTAATTGATTTATCAACTGAAAGTTTTAACAATAAATTTCAGGCACATTTTCAGGGAAAGTTGGACTTACATTGATTGGCCTCTGAGTCCTCCATTGATTGTACACTCTTCTGTTTTAAATACTAAGTAGACTCATGCATTTGCAAAATTCAGTAGAAGGTTAGGGTTTCCAGTAGCTTCAAGTGTCACGAGTCTCTTTGGCATTGTTTTTCTGAATTAAAAGATCTTCAGGTTTATTCAATCACAAAAACTAAGTAGTTTCTGATACAATCCAAATCATGATGAGTCCATGTAAAAAGGTGAAGTGCAGTGTTCCCACACAGGGCCTCAATTTCGAGAACACGCAGCTCGAAAGCTACTAACGTGAATGCGAGTTTCGTTCCAGGTTCAGTGGCTGAACAAAACGGGGCTTCTGAATGGGGCGTGAACGCTGACCAGAATCGAATCGAATCCCAGCCGTGGAAACTAAAAGTACCTTCGTTCCTGCGACCGGAAGGAAGTTGCACGGATCACGAACAAAGGACCACCCGAATACTCACGCGTAACAGCCTGCCGTTCTCCCTGTTTATCTTTCTCCGTTCCACGAACCGAATCCCTCACGAATCGCAACAGATTCCTCGGCTAGGAGTAGCGAATTCGTTTACGCCACATTCCACCTATTATATCCTAATTATCCCGTGGACGGTGGAACACGCTTGCTCACAGCTCGACCACCTCCGCGTTTAAAAGCGTGGAATTAAAAACAATAAGCTTCTTGATGAATAAATTTCGTTACGTCAGTGCGAAAATTCATTAAAACGTCTTTTTTTTACTACGCCTACTTGTAAGTACTTTTCTCAGAAAAGTGGCAAAAGGTAACCGAAGAAAATACTTTATTTAAAAAAACATATAATATTGTGTTGCAACAAAAATTCGTAGCGTTTTTCAACAGAGAGTTTTGGGATATAATCGTGAACTGTAAAATAATTTCTTCACCAAATAATAGATCTAATTAAAAGAAGTAACTTTTGATTTGAAACTTTTATTCTATCTCTTATAGTTCTCGAGTTATAATACAAACTCGGAAAATAGCCGAATTTTCAGGGGTTAATTTCGCCCCTTAAAGTGAATTTGGGCAGCAAACCAAAGTTTCGGTGTAATCAAGAGGAAATCCCCTACATATTCACAAAGTTTCAGAATTTTCAGAATTTTCGGGTTCGGGATTTTCCCTTATTAATGGGAGAATCTGGTTTAATCGTCAGAAATCAAGGTTCACTTCGGGAATTTTTTGAAAGGAAACTATACATGCAATCTTTTTAAAACCTTCAGGCTATATTATTATGAATTTCAAGAAGTGAACACACATTTTTGTGTGTAAAAATAACGTGGTAATTCCCAGTGACGCAAGTGTTTCGAAGCGGCCAAGTTATTCAACTGTAATGGTCTGAAAGCAAAAACCCAAGTAGTTTTGTGTTTTTAATAAAATTACGCTATAGATAGACCTCAATCCATATACATATATTCAAAGTAGTTTCACTTAAAGACATTGGTTCAGTAAAGCGAGCGAACTTCTGTCGAATATTAGTCCTCGATCAATTCAATCACTTTCCCGAATCTCGTGAATGCGCGTATCGTTGCTGACACGTGAAAGTACTTCTTCATTGAACGCCCCACGGTGTCCGACGCCTCAGAGCGAAGTGTCAGCGTGCAATCTCGGATTCACTGGGCGTACGGTGGAAAAAAAGTGTTTCCACGAATGCGCGCGGCCCCGTCGGGTCCCGAGCGACGAAATCTCAGGCCGAAGATTCGAGTTTCGCGTGTGGAACGGTCGTTCACGTAACTCGTGAGTAGTGGGCGTGCATTTTGCTCGGGACGAGGAAACATTGCTCGGATCGCTGCCGGCGATTCCTCGTTACGTGCCACCCGCCAGCGGTGAGATCTGAAACACGCTTTTGATCCCTCAGCGAAGTAAAGAAGCGACTAACGATCCAGTAGTCCGTCGGCGACGTGACTCGTTTGCAAAACCACCGACGGGGGGGCCCCGGCTCTTGCTCCTTTTAGGTGGCTCCGATGTCACGTAAAACTTCGCCGCTCCCTTTGCCGGGCGCATCTGAATAACGCGCCTAATGCCGAGCCAAAGAAGCTAATTCCTCCCCATTATCCTTCGCGTAGTGGCGTTTTCGCAGACCTCTGCGTAAAAATTGGAGGAGTTGCTTCAAAGGTATTCCTATTAATTCAGCTGGCGCTGAAACGGGGAAATGTCACAGAGGAGAATAGAAATAGTGACGCTGATTGTTTTCGAACTGCATTCGTCAATTCTCGTTGCAGGTTTCTACCTGCGACGAATACGAATCGAGATCAAATTCCAGGGGTTAATAGCGGGAACGGATCTGACGTTCAAAACAATTTTTCTTCTCGAGGCGAGTTTCTTAGAAGGCCTGCGGACGTTGATAAATCACTGACGTGTAACGAACGCAGGATAGTTTCCAAAATCCTAAGCTCGTGGTACTGAAACGAAACGACACGTCAGACGGATTTTACGTCGCCGTAACGTGGCACGAAGGAAACCTTTCGTAGCCTCTCGGGACAGTTAAGTGTGATCTATCGATTTTAGAAAATTCCTCAAATTTACAACTGTCGGGGTTACGCAATTCCCTTCGACTCGAATAAACCACCTGGCCTTGCGCTCCTGGCTATAATTCTGACGATCGTAAATCGGCGTGACGCAAGGATTTTTTGAACGCTCGTTTTTCACATAGATCAACAGGTTCCCCGGGCATATTTTTTTCCACGGAGATATTTTCCCAGCAACCCGTTCCCGGCACCGAAAGCCTGCGGATCGTAAAATCGGTGAAGTGGCAACGGCCGAAGTGTACCGAACGGAACGTAATCCCATTTCTAAGGGGATTACGGTCCGTCGGGTATCCTATAAAAGTGTGTTCCCATTTAATTAGCATTTATTGGTAGAGCAAAGTGACAGGTATTAAATGCCCCTTTTTACGATCCCTCTACTGTGCTCCGTCAGCTAGGTGTTGGCGTTCCTCGCGCGATATTAACGCGCTCGTAAATCACGCTAACCGGCGAGAGAACCGTCTTTGATTTATCTATCGGTAACTGGGATCGGTTAGCTGGCTCGTAGATCGTATGTCGAGCCCTGGTCTCGCGTGGACGATTGAACTAGCTTCGATTCAAAAGTCTCCTCAGCTTCCTTGGAAGGTTCACTGTCAGTGTGCGAAAGGGGTGAAAGAGAACAGTACAGACGTTCATTGGGAGTTGAAATGTGTAGGTGCCAGAAGCGAAAATTTTCTGTATTTTCTTTTCAACCACAACGACGTTGGTACTTAGGATTTCAGGCCTGTCTTTTATGACAGCTCTAGAAACTGAGATGAATTATTCTAGCGCTTACAGCGTTTGTCACTGCCTTCGGCATGGGATTTAAATTATTTTACAATAAAAATATGATTTTTAATGTCTCTGGTACTTGCATCCGCTTCAACTTCTTTTTTATAAGGATGTAGTTTTCCTTGCTTATTGTCAATTGGAGGATGACGAACTGGAAGTCTCCAGTTCCCTTCCGTGCCTATTTATTTTAGAGATGGGAGATTATGTAATTCTGCAAGGCGATAGGATTGCAGATCGAGCGTTCGTCTTTAGGCAAATTAATGTATCCTGTAAGAGAGGAAGGGACAGACGATCCTTAAGGTCGACGACGACGTTCAAGTGGCCAGAGGAGAGACTACATCCCGTCGCCCTTTGGCAGACGTCGGTTTGGCCACGACCACCGACTGACCGTCGTCTCCACGAGGACCTACAGCAGCGCGGCGTTCCACTCGAGTGTATTTACGTGTTTCGGAATGTTATTAGAAGTGGAAACACTCGTGGGCACCGTGTAGCGGCCGCCGGAAAGGCTGGGCCCCTCGTAATCTTCGCGTAAAACGCACGCTGACGCGATACACCCATGAATGCTGACATAGTCGAGCACTCTATTGATTCAAGCACGCGTCGCGACTTTTCCCCCGGGTTTCCTGTCTGGCCATTCCTGGCCGCGCACTCGAATCGGGACACAAGCCCACCAGGTACTCGAGGCACTTATTTTTTCACTCCGGAGGCTAGAAGGAATTGCTGGTCGAACATTACTGTGCCTGGTTTGGAAGATATTCGCGATAAAGAGGCCCTTTTTGTGTTGGTACAGCTGTGGTAGATGGAGAATGTGCTTTAAATGGATGTATGCATTTTTGGATTTCGCCCAAATCCCCTTTGCTCAAAAGCATAATGTTCCGTCTTTATTTATTGGCAATTTAAGGAGTCAGTTCACTGTGAAGTCGTGAAAAATTGGCATCTTTTAGGATTTATTTTTTAGCAAACGGAATGTCCAACGTAAATAATTTTTTGTCTACTTATTAATACACTTATTGACAGTATAAAAAAATCTATTTTAAATTTTTAACAGTTTTTTTTTAAATATATATCGCACTGAAAAAGTTCAGAGTGTGTTGTAATCATCATGAGTGTGGTTATCGCCGGAACTAGGATTATTTTTAATGATAAAAAATTAAGAAAATGGCGGAGGTTTGAAATTTAAGTGTCGAAATTTCCGTGGTGCCGGCCATAGCCACTGATGTGCTGAATGACATGTAAAAATTTCAGACTGATTGGTCAAATAGTTCTTTTGCCATCACCTGCACCAGTTGAAAACATGTTGCTTTGAGATAATCGCGTTTAAGGTTTTGAAACAAATTAAAGAAATTCTTTTAAATTTTTTTTTGTATAATATAAGAGTAGCATAATGAATACCAAAAACATTTATTGCATTATATGTTGTATCTACGGAGAAAAAAATCTATAAAAAGAGTTTAATTTTTCAAACCCTCACAGTGGACAGACCCCTTAAGGAGGCACTCTAGTGGAATCGCCCGTTTTGCAACGCCATCTTTCAGAATTTATTTAATAAAAACTATAAGGTTATACCTACTGGCGTTTTGCGTGCATATTAAGATATGTTTGAAGTAATACTCAGAATTTTTCTGATCCTTTTATCGCACATATACATGATATAGTCAGTGCAGGCTTCTTCAACCCTCAGGCGGCAGGTGTGGGGTCCATTTTGACCATTCCATATAAGTATATATTAAACTGCACGTGTTATTTATTCTTAGTATTACTTCTCGCAGAAAAGAAGAATTTTAAATCAAGAAATGGTCAAAATCTATAGTAGAAGCTTATCTCAAAGTGTGCATGAATGAGGCATTGAGAACAAAAAGGGACAAACCCACATTGTTTACGAAATTCAGTTAGCAGCTATAACGTATTCCAATACCCATAGAGCACACTTCGTTGCAGGAGTATTGCAGGAACGTTGCTGCAATATTGCGTTATTGTAGGTTGCATTGCAATATTGCAGGAACAATGCTACAATATTTCCGTGCAATATTTGAGTGGCAACGTTCTTGCAATATTGCAGGAATATTGCGCACACGTTGCCACTGCGATGTTCCAGTGACAATGATCCTACAATATTTCTGCAATATTGCGTACACATTGATGCGCATTGTTACAGTAGCAACGCTCCAACAACATTCTGTAATATTGCGCAAACGTTGCCATTGCAATGTTCCGGTGGCAACGATCCTACAATATTTCGCGCACATCGACGTGCAATGTTCCAGTGGCAACGATCCTACAATATTTCTGCAATATTGCGCGCACATCGACGTGCAATGTTCCAGTGGCAACGACTTTGCCGTTTCGTTGCAGAATCATTGCCGGAACGGTGCAGGACTACATACTTGTAATGTTGCCGCAACTTTGCAAAAATACACACCTGCAATATCGCAACATCTCTGCAATGTTTTCGTGCAACATAGCAATCTTGCACCGCGTCATTGCAGAGACGTTGCTGCAATGTTATGGTACCGTGCGGGTAGACTCTAGTAATCATATAAAATAAGAAAACTTAATTCCCTTTCAATGTGGGTTAGTCCATTTTGCTACCAATTCCTCAATATACATATGAGCCAACGTGGGCGTCGCACGAGCGGGAAACTATCCACCGTCCAAGGGTTTAAATACCTACTATCCGGCCACCACACGAATGCCCCAAAGAAGGTATAGGTATACTATACACCCTCGTTTCCCAAGTTACATTTAAGCCCCTTCTCTCTGCCCGAAGCGTCCTCCACTTTCACTCCAGCCATCGCAGTCCATTAAAATTCATTCTCCTCTCATCGCGGACGCGATCTCTGGCCTGTCCCCACGTTCAATCCCGAATTTCGCCTCTGCCAATTACCGCGTCCACAGACCTCGAAGAGGACGCGTCTCCATAGCGCCACCCTCCCCGAAAGATCGAGCGCGTGGAATTCCTCGGCAGGCCTGGATCTCAGGTGTAAGGCCCCGGCGATCGCCTTAAGGACCGCCTTAACGAGGCGTACATCGTGGCCACGTGTGCCCGGGCCTGGAAAGAGAGGCTCGCAATTAGCGCTTCGGTACTCGCGGTTCGCCACTCTTCGCGGTCCAGCCCGATAAAACTTTCATAATACGATTTCGTCCGCGCGGGGCCCGGCTCGACATGGGCGGTCTCCCCGTGCCCGCTGCTCTCCCCGGTCCGCCTCGCTCTTTACCCCGAAAAAACGATTCGGCCGGATAAGCCGCACGAGTTAATAAATATGTCGACCCCCGCGCGGCTCGCCACCGCGTCCGGCCGCTTTGCGCCTTATTATCGCGGCGAAAGGGGAAAGCACGCGCTCTGTCTTAGCCAGCGGAGTAATGGAAATTCGATTGGACCTCGCGAACTAATTAGTCGGGCCTGGAACCCTCGATCGCCGGCGTGTTTCGCTAATTTCGGACCCACTCGCCCTTCTCTACCTTGGAGCAACCGCGACAAAGTACCCGCCTCGATTTTATCCCCGGCTCTCGGTCATCTCCCGTTGGGGATGTCGCGGTCCTCCTTTTTCTCGACTCTGTTCCTTTCGTCGCTAATTGTACGAATTCCTTCGCCGCAGTCCCTCAGCTTTCCACCCTAATTAGTACTCGCGATCGCGAGCCAGCGTGGATGAAGGCAGCGCGTAATGGTCTCGCGTGAACATTGTGGGTGAACCGGGGCGGCTGGGTTGGATGGCGGAGCCTGCGCTGGATGTGCTACTGGTGATGAGTTTGGGGGTTCTTTTCATTGTGTTTCGGAGAATGGGGAGAGGAGAGTTGTTGGGGAGTAGTTATTAGTGGGTGTAATATTATTTCAACCCTTGAAGAGTGTCCGATCTTCTGCTGATCTGATGCTAGGGGTGAAGAAACAGGCGTAGGAGCCGTTATAGCAGCTGGTAACCAGGGAGAAAATGGTATTCGAGGTCTTTTAATAAAAATCGCTATGAAAATGAATAATATATATTTTTAAATTGAAAAATACAATATTAAATTTCAAGAACCAAAACAGATTAATATTAATAACCCAATATCCCCCACGCGATTACATAAAACAGTTAATATACCTGAACTGTACGACACTCTAAGTTTGTTAGAGTCGCTTAGATATATTTACAAAAAATCTCTGCCTTCTGTGCAATTTGCACTGCAAATAATTCAGGGATATCCAAATGTCAGAAAAAGAGGTGATAATATGGCTCCTCAGTTTTATATATCTGCTTAAAATTTGATGCATAATTTAAACTGCCTTTAAAGTTTTGCTCAAAATACAGGTAAACTAATAAAATAAAATAAAAACAATTTAATTGAATTTAATATGTAATGCTACCCTTCCCTCTATCACTTTCAGCTTCCTTGACGTTTATTCAGTTAAACCTACCCTTAGCACACAGATTTATCCTCAATACTTATTATACAAGAACCTACGTTTCCGCAAGACACCTCCTCATCGATCCCATCAACACACCACTTTAACACAACATATCCCAAAATATCCTCAACGCACTTGCCCGAAACCAATCAGTCTCCATTCCACCAGGGGGTAGTTAAGGCTTCCGATTAGCGAGGCACGCGGAGTGCACCTGCCTCGACCGAGGAATCCGGTCAAACGAAATCGAAGGGGTTCGGTAACAATGTTGCCTACACCGGTGAGTCCAGCGCCTGTGTTTACGGCATAGTGGTTGCTCGTTCGCGATCTACGCGGCGGAAAATAAAATCAGCCCGCGAGACGCTCGATAAACGCACACACGCTGGCTCGTTACACAGCCATGACTACTGGCGTGGCCCGAGAAAAAAGGAATCCCCGCGTAATTGGCAGTAACGCTGGATGAGCTTTATTTTTTTCGCATCTGGCCGCGGCGGATTTATTTTTATACGGTTTTAATACGAGCGCCGTTGGTTGCGTGCCGCACGAGGCGTTTCGCGTTCCCTTTTTCTGCATAAATTTCTCTCTGCCCGGCTGCACGGGCGGGACGCGGCAGCGTTTCGTAAACACCAGAAACGAATCACGTTGCGGTGGACGCCGCGCACCCCGCGTAATTAATACGGGAGCGCGTCCAATATTATGTGAAATTATATGACGCAACCAGTCGGAGCCGGAGGAGTACCCGGCTCGCTGGGAAATGACGCGGCCCGGTTGGGTCACGATTACGAAATCGGATCGCGCCGAAAACCGTGGCGCGGCCAATGGGAGAAATCGTTACGATCTCCGCGGAGGATTAAAGGAGCGATTACTCCTCTTTATCTCGATCTGAAACGAGCGGCGAGCGGACCAGCTCCAGCGCGACGCGGTTTAAACGACGGGCCCTCCTCCGCCCTGCTGCCCCTGCGGACGCTGAATTTGCTTTTCATCCCGATACGCACGCGATATACGCAATTACGAACGGCAGCCATCTCGAATTCGGTTTCGCAAACGGCTCTTGAAAGGTCTATCGACGCGCGTGTGGTCCGCGCGCATGGCTGCCAGCGGTTTTCGCGTTTGCGGGCTACCGCTGGACGCCAAGGTAGCGATGGGCCCCCGATGCAATGCCCGCCCGAGATTCGATCAAATTCGTTGTAATCGTTTAGGGTGATCGTGATTAGTTCGGCAGCTTTTAGTTCTCTTGTGGAGTGATGATGGTGCCGATGCTGCTCGTAGATAGTTTCGTTGTTGATTCTTAGTACCTAATTGGTAGGGGTGGGTAAGTGACTGTTGTTCGGAATAGGCAACAGAGCACCTATGCTCTTCAGACCTTCGTTATACCCGTCGAGTTTCAGTGCTGCGGATCCAATTTGCAGAATTTGTACTTTGGCGAACTATTATAATGAGGGGACAGATTTTTTGCATGGAACGTCAATGTCTTTAGGTTTGAACTGCTTTGAGTTCTTCATGAGAAGTTATGATGATTATGTTGGGTTAATAGTAAAATAGATATATATTCTTGAGTTCGTTAGAATAGAGGTATGTATATAACACGTCTCACTGCTCGGGTCGACGCAGACTCTCTCGGCCCCGCAGTTCTCCCGGCCAACCGCCTAGCAACACTTGTCTGGCAACACTTCTCTGGCAACACTTCTCTGGCAACGCTGTGCCTTGCAGCGCTTGTCTGGCAACGCTATATCTGGCGCGACGCGAGCCTACAACAATTACGTGAAAGGTTACTTGTTCAGTCGGGAAAGTATTTTCTAGTTTTGCTTTATTGTGGTTTCTGTTTGTACTTTGAATTTTGTTCTCAGGGTATGATGAGTTATTTCTCGTGTGCGGTAATGTTTGTTTTGTTATTTTTTTCCTTTGGAAATAATGGGTCTTCCCGTAAAAGATAATAAATAAATAAATTATTACACTGAATCGTCTCTGGAAATAGTTGCTTTATGTAAAAAGTACACTTTTCTTGATAATTTGAAACTTTGATGATGTATCGTCACTGAATCTGTAGCTGTTTTTTTATTTTTAAACTATTAGTACATTTAGATACTCCGTATTTTTAACATTTACAAAGTGTTTATAAGGGTCCCTGGACGATAAGATGGGAACAATTAAATGCCTCAGCAGAATCGGTAGCAAAGTTTTTACGCTACTCATATAAATACACAATTAACTGAACATGGAAGCGGATAATTAGTTTCCTCCTTCTTGGATACTTCTTGAAAGGAACGACGATGGAAACAGGAGGACGTAAAACGAGAGTAAACGTTTAACGAGCCTCGAAATTGTTCACTTTCGTAAGAAATACCATCGAAATCCCATGAAACTCCCGATTGAATATCCGAAACGAATCGTAGCAGTGTTGCTCCCATCGCTAGCGACCGCTTTGAAATTCCAGCAGACGAAATCGACGTGCCATACGCACCGCTGGCGCATATTAAGCCCCGATCTTAGGCGATAAACCTGGAATTAGGCCGATTCAAGTTTTAATCGCTCCGCCACCCAAGACGCTCCTCCGCGGACCACAGCGGCCACCACTCTCGAGGCTAAGCTTCATCGATTAAACGTATACACGTTTGACTGTCAAGGAATTCGATCGGGCTTTAAACCATACCGACAGGGAATGACTTGCAGCGATATTATTGCCCATGGAAACCCATTTCTGGCTGGTCTGCGAGTTTAGCAACACCGTGTCTCTTTGGTCCGTTTTATACGTCACCAAGTTGTTCCTCGTTAATTTGGTGGAGTGAACATTGAATAGCAAAAGGTTGCCATTGAAATCGGCGGGTCCGAAAATGCGGTAGCGTTGATCGCTTTACGGCGAACGCTTTCGAAGCGATCGACGATTGTGATACGGGTTAACATCGAGATCCCGCGTCGACGAAACCTTCGACAAGCGGTAATTATGGGTAATACGGTGGTTCAGCGACGTGGCTGGTCGCTTAACCTCGTTTGTTCAAAAAATTGAGTTATTACGCGCCTCGAATTCGACGCGGTTAATTGCACCCTTTCTCGGGCCTGGTGCGCTGTGATTCCTGGAAATCGCGAACCAGGCTTCGTCTGTCGCGTGTGAGGAACGAACCGTGGAAAGATTGTTGAGCTAGTCAGTTGGGATAAGATTCTTGAGACACATGATTGAACAGTTATTCGTTTTCTGTACTACAATAGAACAGTAGAATATTTCGGAAATTGTTGCTTCACGCTAAAGGTACCTGTACTTTTGGTGATAATTTTGATCTTTAATGACGTTTCGTCGATTACTAATTTTGAAGTTAATATTAGATGACAGCGTGTCTTTAATAGGGCGTAACTTGAGGATAATTTGTCGTAAACGAGTTGGCCAACACAATTAGAAGATTAAGATCCCACCCTTATTTTCTCCTGTGCTTACGTAGTATCTAGAATAAAGTAATTATATCGCGGACAAGGCAATTACGGCGTTGGCCCTTATTGATCCAGTCACGAAGGGTACACCTGTAATTTTATGATAGACTTTAATTCGAGTACACGTTACTTCGACAACTAAACGTCAAAACGAATAAAAAGAAAGGTCTACTCTCTACTTCTTCAGCACCTGCCCACAGCTAATTTCTTGTAACAAATTCTATAACACCTGAAACACCATATTTTCCTAAAATTGTCAATGGCACCAGGTCCAGAATCGATTACCCCAAAGTCCAACAATTCCATAAAAAAAACTATAATACACTCTAGATTTTCGATTCAATTTTTAATCAGAATTACACCAGTCCATTAAACGTCACAAATTAGCACGTACATTGGCAAAATAACGGCACAGAGTTCACGACGATGTCCTTAATCGTCAGGCGATCATCCCCGAGGGCCCCGCAAAAGTTCCCCGACTAACATTGCAAATCTACACCGTCATTAACCTTCCCCGGCTAAGTAACGTACAGCATAGTCGTGCTATCATCACAGAAGCCCCCATAGACCACTATACTTAATACCGAGCATTAGCCCTGTCGGAAGAATCACTTTAATATCCCGCGCGAGCCCACGTCAGGGTCCCTTCTCTCTTCGTCTATCAATTCCCACGGTGCAGAGGGGGCCCTGAAATTCAACGTGAACAGCGAAAAACAGCGTCTACGCGCAGCGGAGAATTGCGCAATAACCAAGCCCGCGATGGGCCGCCCGTTCCGGCGGTTTTACGGCGGGCTAAATTAAGACCTACCATCGCGCTGCTGCCTATTTCGCCCCGAATGTCCCGTAGGAAACGGCCTCCACCGCAATTTGGCGAGATTACAGGGTGGCGTGGCATTGATTAGAGGGGGGACGATTAAACAATCTAGGCCTCCCTGGTAGAACTTCTGGGAGGGCGAGCCAGCGATTCCACGCTCCGGACCCGTGTCTAGTCGCGAAACGGTCGCTCTTCTCGCTCCCCTTGCACGCTCCGCCGCCCGCTTCTCCTCGCCGGCCGGCTTGGCCCGCGAAGGCAGATGATCGCCTTCGGGCTATATGCTCGAAATGAAGCAGTTATACGACCGAACTAATAACATATTTAGGAGGGCATGCGGATCCCCCCCGGTGGCGCATCCGCGACCTCCCAAGACGGGCACGCTTTCGAGAGCCACCGGTTTTTTCCACTTTTTTCCACGTGTAACTTAGATAAAAGTAGCGGATCCAGGCGGGCGCAGGTGATGGCCGCTCCGGTTCGTCGGCGGATGCGCGCCGCCGCGTGCGTCCGTGCCTTGGGTAATTATACCGCAGACGAGGTAGGAGATAGACCTACGTCTTGTGGGTGTCAGTGTCACAGCGACTGGGTTATCGACTTCGTAAAATGGCAATGGTTCTGTCGCGCTGGTAAAGTTAAGGGGGCAGCTCTATTTAGGACGCTGGAAATAAGGTGATCCTTGGGAATTTTTTTCTAAGAAACTGTTGAGCGGATCTTTTCCAAATTTTCAGGGTACTTTAGTTCACATTCGAACAATGAAAATTAATTTTTTCGTTAGAAAATGTTCGGTAGAAATGGAAATATATGAGCACACCAACACACAAGAAAACCAAGGATTTTCTTATTTCTAGTATAATTACATTGTCGATGGACCTAAGAAACGAAAAATAGTTAAAAGGTGGCAAATTTGTGGTACTTCAAAGAAGTTACGATTCTGCCTCGAGATATTTCGTACTATTTATGGAAGAAGAGTTGTGCAATTCAATTTATTTATACAAGTTTTAGGTCCTTCGACAATGTAATTATGCTAGAAATAAGAAAATCCTTGGTTTTTTGAGTAGGTAAGAGTTGAGTAGGTAACAGTGTAATATACTCACACTACGCCTACTGAAATTGTAGGTTACGATTCACACGTCCACAACCTACATTTCATAGCTTAGACTTCACAGTCTATACTACGCAATTCACACTTCACAATTCATAGCTTATAATTCACGCTTAGGACTTCGCGGATTATATATCATAGCTCATATTTTAAAATTTATATCTCAAACATTTCGCAACACACAAGGCACACGAAGTCACATAAATTTGCAACCCAGTAGTACAATGCACAGTAAAGTTGCAAAGCGAAACTTATTGTTAGCCTCTCTTGCGGATGCAGGTGAAACTTGAAAAATTTGCTTCTCTTGTAGATGTAGCGCTGAAAATCTGTTTCTCTTGCAGGTGCAGTGCTGAAAATTTGTTTTTTTTTCGCAGGAGCAAAGCTGAAAATCTGCTTCTCTTGGAGGTACAGAGTTGAAAATCAATTTTTCTTTCAGGCGCAGAGCTGAAAATCTGCTTCTCTTCCAGGTGCAGGGCTGAAAATTTGCTTTTCTTTCAGGTGCAGGGCAGAAAATTTGCTTCTCTTGCAGGTGCAGCGCGGAAATCAATTTCTCTTCCAGGCGCAGAGCTGAAAAGCTGCTTCTCTTTAAGGTTCAGAACTGAAAATCTGCTTCTCTTTTAGGTGCAGAGCTGAAAATCAATTTCTCTTCCAGGCGCAGAGCTGAAAATTTGCTTCTCTTGCAGGTGCAGCGCGGAAATCAATTTCTCTTTCAGGCGCAGTGCTGAAAATCTGCTTCTCATTCAGGTGCAGGGCTGAAAATCTGCTTCTCTTCCAGGTGCAAAGCTGAAAATCTACTTCTCTTGCAGGTGCAGCGCGGAAATTTGTCTCTCTTGCGAATACAAAAATCACGCAATCGAATTTGGAACACGTAGTTTTTGAGCCGCTACACCTCCAAGAAAAACACAATTTTGCCTAAATCTAAATCATGGCAAGAAATGCTAGGGATAGCTACGTGCTTTTAGGACCAAGAAAAAAACCAACTTACAGAGAAAAATTTCTTTCCTTGAAAATGGTTCAAATAAGAACCGAAACGTCGGAATACTAATATAATTATTTGCAAAATAGCTTTGATTTCCTTGTTTTATTAAATTCAATAAAACAACTTTTTATTTATGACCGAATCAGTGCGCCAATATCAATTATAATTAAGATTTACGGTCGAAACACATCTAAAAATTATAGAAATATTTATTGTTAATATTCAAACTACATAGTAGCAGCATTGTGATTGCATTTTATCCCGGATCAATTACCTTGCGCGCGACATAAAAGTGCACATTTTATCGCGCGTAACAAAATTTTACATTGGATATTGCAGAGTCTATCCTGTACCTCGTCTGTGATTATACTAACATGCATCTCCCAGTGTGTGCTTAAGGGAGTCGGGATAAATAATTTCGCCCGGGGCATTGTAAAAAGTTCATTATCGATTTTCGAGGTTGGGTATAAGAGTCGGTTGTCTGCTATTATTTCGGCAACGGTGTGTCGAATCTAATAAGGGTTGCATGCGCAGCTTGCTGTCGTGAGAGGAATGTGGAACGATCTTAATGAGCTCAGGTTTGATGGAAAGTTACATAGTAGAACCGCTGCTATTTAATATAATGGAGGGACAGGATAATGGAAGATTCTCTCCTTGTGTTATTAACCATTCCACATATTAAGCAGTAGGTATACTCAAAATGCCAGTAGCCCAATAGATGGTAAATATTAGAAAGAAACGTCATCGACCTTCTCTTCTTCTCCACTGAATCATACAGACCAATCCATTCCTCGATTAATCCTCGAATCGTCTGATAGAACCCCACGTTCTCCACATTATTTCGAATCCAACCTCTGCTCCCCTGTTTGGAACCAAGTCAATCGCCCAAATAAGAAACCTTTGACCATTAGAATCCACCAGTGAACAAGAGGGCTAAGAGGGTACGAGTCAGAAATCAGCAGAGAACGTAGAGAATCTGAAGTTGCTCGGGACGCGAGGGATCCGTCACAGGGAGGCGCGTCTCTTTTTTCCACCCCGGTTTTCGGGGATAAATCTGGGGACGTGCGTGTCCGCCGAGGAGCCGGCACGACAATGCGTCCAGTTTCCATGGACTTGAAATTCTCCACAATAGGAGAAGCGGAGGCGCCCTTTGTCGGCGTCCGCCTCCGTGGAGCCGCGACGTTTACGGCTCTCGACGGACCACCAACACGTGCCAACGGACCTGAAACACGTGTTACGGACTTTCGCAAGACCGGCTCATGTTCAGACTTCTGATGGTGCCACCGTGGAGAGAGAGGTCGACTGTCAGGGACGCGTCGGCTCCACGTACGCCTCGTCTTTCGAGAAAATTTTATGTCCTTCGACGGGATTCCGTGGATTCCCTCGTTCAGCGAGGATCAGCCTTTTTTTCTGGCCTGCCTTTAATCGTTTGCTTCTCAGCAACACGGCCGCTCGTTAACGAAAAATGCTTGATCCACCTGGGCCACGAGATTCCTCGAATGATTTCATTTTCCTGAACGGTGTAATTGCGGCGGCTGATTCCAATCCGATGCCAGGAAATCTCTGGATCTTGGCTGCTGGGGTGTTGGTATTGATGTTTGTGTCTTGTTGCAGCTTTGGGTTCAGTTTCTTGTTTGAACAGCGAGATGTTTGAAGGGTAAGCGGAAAAATAAGGGGAAAATTAAGTTTTATACTTTAGTCCACCAGCATAGAAGCAAAGTTCAATGAATTTAATTTTCTTATATAATTTTCTTCTTAAGGGGTCATGCTCAGTCAGGAGGCCGAAAAAAGGGTGGTCTTTGGAAATTTTTTACTCAAAAGCTATAACACATTTCTCAAAAAATCTTTTTTCCTTTCAAGGATTGCATCTAGTATCGTGCATCGTAATTTTTTTATTTAAAAATATTTATCAATAACTAAGTTATTGTCCATCACTGGAAGGTTCTCTAAAAAAAAGGCTTCTGCGGTGACCACTGCTGCTCGAAAGTTGATCATCATTATATTATCTAGTAATTGAACAAAGGATTTTTCGAAATATTGATTTGGGAGAAAATAGCTAATGTTTAAAGTAAAAGTTTCAATTTTTATCATAAATCGTGCCTGATTTTCGTCAATTAAAAGAAAACTAAGCATCGGATAAGAAAATCCTTCGTTCAAAGACTAGTTTATTGTTCCTGTAGTAAGCTTGTAAAATTTGAAGTAAATCGGTTGAATGGTTTTTTAAATATTTTGGTCACCGATTTTGAAAGAACCTTCGAGTGATGGACAATAACTTAGTTACTGATAAATATTTTTAAATAAAAAAATTACGATGCACGGTACTAGATGCAATCCTTAAAAGGAAAAAAGATTTTTTGAGAAATGTGTCATAGCTTTTGAGTAAAAAATTTCCAAAGACCACCCCTTTTTTCGGCCTCCTGACTGAGCATGCCCCTTAAGCCAAAAGTGGGCCATTCTATATTTTCTTCCAGTGCAGAGCGACCATTTTCTGCTTTTATAACCCTTGCGTAACAAAATATGCTACAAATCGCAAAACCTCGAAAAATGGCTATTCCTCGTCTTTTCCCCTTAGGCACCCTTCATATGTAGCAGAAGAAGAAGCAGTCAGTTGTGCATTTATTATTCAGCCTTTAATCCTGCATATTTGATCGCGGAAAATATTTTCTCCTCGACAAGAGCGACGTAAATGATCCGCATCAGTAACGGTATTAAAGAATTCAAGATTCCTGGATATCTAAAGCCCGGATCGCCGCGGAAATTAACGGGGAGAAACTCTTGATGCCAATGATGAAGAAGTTAAGTAGCAAGGTGGAATGAAGATATTTCATCGTTCGCCTCGTAAAGAACATCGTAATTTGACGTGCGGAGAATTTATGAAACTCGCTGCCGCGATATCCACCCTTATCAATCGTTCCGTAGCCGCTCGATACCTCGGTGGACCGAGAGATCCGGCTGATAAGGCGCTTCCCCTTCCCGAGGAAGTAATTAGGTGCGCTCTCTTCATTAGCATAATAACTCTTTTACGATCCAGAGATGCCCGCGTTGCTCACCCTTCCAGGCACTCTATCCTCCAGTCGAAATCGAGCGTGCCGTTGCCCCCTATCCCCCGAGAGATTCGGAGCAGTTTCCAAGCGCTGAAGGCGAGGGGAGGTGTCGAATAAATTGAGGTCGCGTGGGGCGGACGTTTGCCAGAACGGAGGACCACACTCGTGTATTTCGCTGCTACCCTCGGGCTCCTGGATCCGAGGAACCGCAGCTTTTGGCCCGGCAGCCCCTTGGGGGGTGGGTGGAAGAGTTGCCCCGACGAGGGCGGTCGTGCCTTTGAACTGTTTCCATTTCCTGTTGGCTTTTCCAGAATCTCTTCCTCGGACATGTTCCTTCACTTCTGTAAAACCTGGTGTCTTTAAATGGTAACAGTCACAAGTATCGTTTCCCTTCCAAATTTCTCTGAACTTTTCCGAGCGTCCCTCGCATATACGTCGATAGATTTGAAGCGAATTTACTGTGCATTATGATTTGTTTGGAAGAAGGAGTTAATATGCTTAGAAATCAAGCATTCATGTAGCACCTGCTTACTGGGCTCGTCTAATAATTCAGTTTCTGAGTTACGACCCTACCTGTGGCATGTCGACATGCGAGAGCAAGTTTTTAATGGGTTCGCGGTAAATTAATTTCCACGGACAGGCGTAGTGAAGAGCCGCCTCGACAGGTCTGTGTTTCGTGAGATCTATGACAGTTAATGGCAAGCTCGAGGGGAAAGGAGATCGATATCTGGATAGTGCGGGGCGGACGTCCGCCAGAACACAGGACCACACTGGCAGGATCCTCTTCCAACCCCGGAGCAGACGGGGCGCCCAAAAGACTTCCTCCCCAATCGTCGGAAGAGTTGCAGACAAGGCGGCGACGTCCTTTCAAACGGCGCCGTTTCGGTCGGAATTGCTACGGGTCTCGGTTTTCCCAAGGAGGAATCGAAAAAAAACCGGAACCACCCTGATTCCGGATCCAGCATGTGCTGTACAGAAGGGAGGGGCAGGGTGCAGGTCGAAACAGATTTTAGTCGAGCCGGTGAAAATGGTCCTTGGAATTGGGGATGGTGTTGGCTATATTTCTTCGTCACGTTCCACGGTTTTTCAATGCATATTGTATTCTTTGAAGGGGAGATAAATAGAAGGTGTTTTAGAACACTTCAGACGCTACGACTGAATTTTATGTGGGTAGCTTCAAATTAAGAATTCCATGCAGCCCTTTCTATTTTATTTCCTAATATGTCAGCATAGTTTAGGTAACTCAATGGTCATTATTTAGAATTATTAACTGATGAGAGCTCTGTGTTAAGGGGGAACACCGCTGTGACGGCCGGAAAAGTAAACCATTTATAAGAATTTTCTTCAGGAATAATTTACAGTTTTCGTAGACAATTTTTATTACCTACCTTTAGTACGCTGTCTTAAGAGACTATACAAAAAAAAATAAATAGGAAAACATGCATGAATTTTAATATATTAATTAATCTCCTAGACCCCCCCACGCGAGTTGGTCGAAGGTGTAACTATGGAACAGCAGGTCCGAAATCAATTTTTTATTTTTATAAATTATAAGAGTGTAGTTTCCGTTGTACGTACGGATTCTTTGATTGAAAACAAGTTCTTTGAAATACGCTCGAAACACTGTCCATCTTATTCGCGAATTTTCGAAACTTTTCTTCTAAAGCGCACCATTTTTGCAAAAATAATTTGTTTAAGAAATCGGTACGTACAACGGAAACTACACTCGTGTAGTTTATAAAAAAAAATAGAAATTTGATTTCGAACCTGCTGTTCCATAGTTACACCTTCGACCAGCTCACGAGGGGGTATAGAAGATTAATTAATATATTAAAATTCATGCATGTTTTTCTATTTCTTTTTTTTGTATAGTTTCTTAAGACAGCGTACTAAAGGTAGGTGATACAAATTTTCTATGAAAGCTGTAAATTATTCCTGAAAAAATTTCTTAAAAATGGCTTACTTTTCCGGCCGTCACAGTGGTGTTCCGCCTTAAATATTTATCCAGTTGCCTCCGAAGCTGGGAAATACATTTTTTAACCGCGTGCACCCACCAAAATGACGAGTTTCCCAGAGCACATTTCGAGGTCACTGCTTAATTAGCCCAGTGCACGGATGTTCCCCGTGTCCTGTGTAGATAACGTGGCCCCGATCCCATTTCCCAAAGACTAGATTGTCCCGGCGAGCAAACTGTAAAAATATCCACGCGTATGCGGGGCATCATAAAACCTTGCTGAAAGTGTATTCTAGACCGAGCATTTGTTCCGTGTTATCGACCAGCTTTAAGAAAACAGACGTAGGTATGTATTTTACCCTGCCACATGGTTTGTTCGTTCTGGAGACGGTGCTGAGTTGAGAACGTCATCGAGGACCACATTCCCCGTTTCAACGAAAGGCATACACGTGGATTATAAATAAAATCAAGCAAATACAACGGAACAAAATCGATCACCATTTGCAAGGATACTTGGGCCACATTCACCGAAATAATGCCCGCCTTCGAAGCATACGATTAACTGTCGCTAATTGCCTAGAGACAGGCCCCTGCCGGGAATGGGAAAAGAAACGAGGAGCTATTAGACGAAGGAAGGAACAAATTAAGTCCACTCACGGGATCTACGCTGGTAATTTGCCGAAACTGTCGCAGCCACCGGTGATTGTTCACGAAGGAAGAGGACATTATTAGGCAACACGTCAATCAAACTCGTCCCTATTCGACATCTGTCGCAGGAAACGACCCTTACCGAAGCCTGTCTCTACTACCTGTGTGGCCGCGCTCGTCTTAACGATCGCCTGAAATGCGTCATTAACTCGAGACAGTTGACGTTCAAGGAGATTCGAGGCGGATCAGTAGCCGCGCCACTTCCCATTGACAGTAATTACACGCGTGCACGCTTAGAGGACTCCATTAACGCAAGGAGAACTCGGGCACCGACAGCGCCGGGATTACGTTACACTCGCCTGCTGCACTTTGCGCTGCTCTTAAATTCTAATCGAGGGGATTGCGCTAGTTCCCGGCCCCTTTGCCGGTGCTTCCTTGAACCCATCAGAAACGAGCAATTTAATACACATTCAGATAGAAATTTCCATAAACACACGCTTTCGAATGCGTCCTCGCTTTCAAGAACTCGGCAAGAAACATCCACTCTAAAGTGCACGGGGTCAAGTATACCGGTGTCGTGATTGAATATGCAACCGAACGCGTCTCCAGCAGTCTCATTAACCAACCTCCTCGGATCTCCCCGGACCGGCGTGTTCCGAGCCTGTCGAACATCTCCCCGGGTCCCTAAATCATCGCGGGTAATCCGCGATGCGAGTTTCTCCGGTTTCTCCTGGTAATTGATTCCCCAGGTTGCGACGAGCCGGCGGCGCGGGTGCGCGTGGAAGGAAGCCAGCCGGATGAGTCGTGTAAGCCGGCTATCGCGCCGCGTTGTTCTCTCCTCGATACACCTGCCGCCTTCCCACGTGAGCGCTGGCGCACCACCGCGGTCGTCATCCGTCCCGCGGAACGAAAAACGAACACGCGAAGACTGGGGCGCGCGCGGAGAGAGGCGAGAGGGGGCCCGCTCGATCAGTGGCCCCGATAGAGCCACGGGACCATTAGATAGACATCTCTAAGAGGCCCCACGAAGACGTTCGATATAATAAAGCTGCGGGCACGATCGAATCGAGTGGGACAAGTTCGGGGCCCCGGTATTCAGTGTCAATCAGGGAAAGTGATTTCTAAAGGCGGGGTACCCTTCGGTGCCGTGAATGCCCCGCTGGAAACCGAACACGCCGCTCCGGGGGTACGCCGCATCGGCTCGATTACCGTAGCTGCTTTAAATTATAAAACCAATTTCCGTCTCGGGGAACGAGGTCGCGCCGGGGTCACCGTGCATAATGAGGACCCGATCGAACGGATGCTGCGCCCTGGTTTCCCTCCCTCACGAGGGAGAGACATCGGCCAGGGCTGAGATGAGAGCTGAGGATGCACTTTGTTGCGGGGGAGGTTTTTTTTGGGGATGGGGTTGCACCTGTGGTGGAATATCGGGGGTTAGACTTGTGCGGAGTAGTAACGTGGGGGGAACAGCGGGGATACTGGAATTTGGATGTTTTGTGATCATGAAGGTTGAAGAGGTGGGTTTTGTAGTGCAGTGGTGGTTAGAAGATAAATAGTTTGAAAGCAACATGATGTTAGATATATTTTAATGGAAGAGCCACTGTACAAAATCGGCTTTTTATTCTGCACATTTTTTGAAAGACCTGCGTTTCGAGAATGCTCTCTACAAATTTTATGGAGAAACTCGCAAAATTGACGGAGATATAGTATTTTCCGTGAAGCGGTGTCAAGCGCGCGACTGAACTGAGGGGAACTTTGAACGCGTTTTTCTCACAAGGAGAGTATTTTAGGTGTCCGCCTCCGATCATTTTGATTTTTGGATATGTTATAGAGGACCGAAAAATAAGAAATACGTGTTTTTTTATTTTTCCCCGTTTTCATATTTGGGGGGTGAAAACTGCGTTCAAAGTTAGGGTTGAAAAATCATTTTTGTGGAATATCTCGAGAACTATTAGAGATAGGGGAATAGTGTCAATGGACGAATTTTGTGTCTTTGAATGCGAAATATGACTGACTCACCAGATTTTCAAAAAGTCCCTTTGTTTAGATAATACATAAAAAATTGTTATTTTTTTGAAAAGCTGGTGAGTCAGTCATATTCCGCATTCAAAGACACAAAATTCGTCCATTGACACTATTCCCCTATCTCTAATAGTTCTCGAGATATTCCACAAAAATGATTTTTCAACCCTAACTTTGAACGCAGTTTTCACCCCCCCAAATATGAAAACGGGGAAAAATAAAAAAACACGTATTTCTTATTTTTCGGTCCTCTATAACATATCCAAAAATCAAAATGGTCGGAGGCGGACACCTAAAATACTCAGAATGACACTTTTCAACCGCGTTGGCAGTGTAGAGAGAAAACTATACATCGAATAGACATGTGCAAGGGCATTTATTGTACGAAAAACCCGTCTCTATTACGTGACGATCAGGTTTTTTTAATTAACTGCCTCCTATTTTTTTATCAACATTTCCCCAACTTTTTACCTTCAAAAAATGAATTTTTTTCAGTGGTCCGCCATTTTGTTATCTTTTGCGATATTGACTTTTTTTTGTCGTCGCGTAATAGACGTAGGCTTCTAGTTTCTATATAAATATTTTTGTCTTTTTGAATTCAGATTAACCATGTGGCTAGGGCACTGCCAACGCCACAGGCATGATTTTGGCGCAGCGCAAATTTGACGAAGAGTATACCGGAAACGGATCTATGAATTTGATTGGAAAAAACTTGTTTTCCCTTCAATATGTACGTATTAACTATACCAGTGGTCGGCAAATTCATTAGTCAACAGAGCCAAATATCAGCAGTACAACGATTGAGATTTCTTTTGAGAGCCAAATTTCTTAAACTAAAACTATATAGGTAGATACACTGTTTATTAACTTAATAAACTTTAATTGAAGTATTAAGTCTTAATTAAACTATAGGTACACTGAATAAAATTTGATATCATACTTAATAGTATCGGCCTAAGAGCCGCGGTTTGCCGACCACTGAACTATACTAAGCAATCCATTGATTTACATGTGTTGTTTGATTGGGAAAAAAAATCCCGAAAACACCCTTAATTTTCAGACCATTACAGTGGTCTCCCCCCTGAATAAGAAAATACTGTAGATATCCCTATTCAAGCCACATAGCGTTAAGTTTTTAGTCGTTTATCTATATTCCACACCATTATATAAAAATGTTCGTGCCACGTATGTATGTTTGAAAGCGCAAAACTCAAAAACTACTGAACCGATTTCGATGAACCGTATACCAGAAAAATCATTGTCTCAATGGGACTGTTATAGAATATTTCCAAAATCCACGAGCAGAGGGCGCTACACATACTTTTAAAATTAAATGAGAACGGAAAGTCTAATTTGGAAACGGTTTTCAGTAGAAAGTTTTACGCGCGGGTATTTTGCCACCAATACATAAAAATACGAACGTTGACAATTCTTTTGGCCACAGTGAGAGTCGAAGCCCCACCAAGATCACAGAGACGATATCGCAGTGTAAATGGAATTCTCGACTCTCCGTTCAAGATCCCCCGATCGCCCTTCGCTAATCGCGCCATCAGATCCCAATTAATTAATCGGCCACATTCCGCGACGGATTCCACGGGCGCGCGACGGCGCGTTGCTTTTGTTTCCGCGCGCGCTGACCGAATGATTCAAAGCCCCGAGGAGACGAGTCGCACGGCGGTTGCGCGCTCCTCTCGATGACTCAGTGAGCGAAACGCCGCGCGGCGGCTATTAAACGGCAGTGCGCTCATAAATATAAATCATATGGGATTGCTTTGTTGCTCCTCGATGCTTCTGTCGGCCACGACCCTGGGAAACAGCTGTCCGCCCAAACAGGCTGCCTCACAATGCCGCCAAATTTGGTCGCGCGAATGCTGCGGGGATTACGATTCGCCCGTGTTCCTGCTGCGGGAATCGTGTCTCGCCGGGCCCGCGGAATCCTTCCTCCGCTGTTCCTGCGGGGCCCCGTTCCTCCGGCGTCTCTTCGTGGTGCTGCCTCGGCGAGAGTGGATTCCTTGTTCGAGATTTCTGCGGGGGCCACGACATTGTCCGGGGCTTATTGATCGCTGACACCGTGATTGCAGCGTGGTCAACACGGCCAAGTAACATCTGTACGGACATTGTCGGAGGATGGGTTTGACGCTGGGAATAGTACAACTGGAAACCCGTGGAATCGGGCACTCGCTTGAATGTTTTATCGTAAAGTTTTTGTTAGCTCCGAGAAGATCGCTGCAGATGGTTTCTCGATTCTAAAGGTCTCGGGATTTTATTGGTGAATATTTCAATTCCGCCGTGATTGTTAGGGAAGGTAGTTTGCCATGAGCCTCGTGAAATACCAAAGTTAGAGCAAATTCAATTGGTCGTTTAAGAACAATTCTCCCCATTAGGAATCTCGTGGAGTATAATACCCACTTTTATTTATTTTATCCGCGGTAACAGCCCACTAGTATAGGTACTCAAATGACCAATTCCTTTTGTTAGAATTGTAATACATGCCTACATAAAATCAAAAGAAGCAGCAGGGTAACGGTACCTAATATCGCCTAGGGAAAGTTAAATTCCTCCTAATGGAATAATAATTGATATTTTGGTAAGTAATTTGTTTCAAAGAAAAGAGAAATTTATTATTCGTGTTTCATGTAGCATAAGTTAGAATCGTTGAAACCTACAAATTTTTAATTGGGGCTCAAAAAACGTGACATGCAAAAATCGGGTGCTGGAGAAAGGGTACCTAATATCGCCTACGCAAGAAATATGGATTAATTCACGTATACATAAGTTTTTATAGTTATTTTCACATGTATCTTTATTATTTCTTCCTATATAAATGTTTTTTTATCAATTTTTTTTATTAGGATTAGGTTTAAGAAATCCCAACTTGACCTAACTTTGTTATCACCAAGCGATGTCACTCGGCGGTATTGAGAACTGCTATTTTCATTACGAAAAATATTTGAATCGATTACAGTCCTTACCGTTTAGACGGCCGGGACGGCCACTACAGTGGCTACCTAAGAATTTGGATACTTTGCGGACAATTTGGTGGTATATATGCATAAATTTTAAGTAAGTAAAATTTACAATTTCAATAAATAAATCCCAGCCCTCTAAAGGTTACTGAGGAATTCTCGTATAACAGCCCCCAGAATAAATAATACCAAGGATCGACATAAAAAAAATATTTTCTGCAAGTTTAAAGATGCCTTTTTATATCCCAAAAGAGTTTAATCCAATCTGACCAATAGTTTTTTAAAAAAAAATTCTGAAATATCAATTACTCTTGCGGCTATCAGACAAGAATTCCCCCTTAAGTACACCATTAATGGGGTATTTCTAATAGTTATTCTTGCATTCACCCAATTATTAGATTTACCTTCTCCAAACGTGACGTAAACATTGTCACAGTCCAATAAATTTTTACACCGTTAAGATTCACTAAAATACAATATGTCTTCCTACACATTTATAGCTAGATACTAAGTAGGTTCGTGACCGATAAATTTAGTGCCTGCTTTGCGAGATATAACTACTGGCGATATTAGAAACCTAGGCGGCATTAGCCACATTCACCCCACTCGCAGCAATATCCAACTGAAAGCATCTGTACAGAGGAATCAAAGTGGAGACCATCGATTCTTGAGCCTGAAACAACCATGTACCTACACTTCATCGCCATCTTCCCTCGATTATCAACCACCGTGGCAACAGAACGAGCACTTATCAGCAATTAAAGCATCGTTCCCCCGTCAACGGAGCACTTTATCAGCCGCCTTGGGCCGACAAAGTCGCGAAACGGTGCGAGCAATGTTGCCGATAAATAACGGGTGCCTCCGTAACCGTTGGTAGCGTCCACTGGCCGTAATTGACTCGCCAGACAGATGAATTTATCGGGTCGATTTTGACGAGGATCCAAGCCCGTTGCGCCGGGCGATCGCGGCGCGAAATCTCGCGCCATAAACCATCCGCTCAGCCGCGTCCAGGGACATATAAATATTCATGGCGCATCCCGCGATAAAAATCGAGCGGATTCCCCCGCGCGCGACGCCCGGGATTTTTCGGATGATCGATACAATTTTCGGGCTTGCCTATTTCGAAGACGAGCCCCGTCCCCAAGCGGTCCTTTTATTTCTCTCCCCGAGCCGCAACGTAATTACTCCTCGGACGGGTCCACCGTTGCTTCGATCGTCGATCGAAATTGCGGCACCGGTGGCATAGGCTGTCTAATCATCGCATTGGACACGCTGAGCCTGTTAATGAGCAAACGGATGAAATGACGCGGGGTAATCGCGTTTTAATTAACTTTTTGCCACCGTCGGCGGGCGGAGAGGGTTTAGTCGTCCGCGGCTGCGAGCTGGCGCGCGTTTCGGAATCGACGATCGACGCGGCGGTGAGTAATTGCGTGTTCCTGCGCCTCCGGATAATTAAAAGTGATGATGAACACGAATTCTGGTTACTCGGGAAGGTGTTGTCGCTTCTGTAAGTCGCGGACGTTGAGGCGGCAGCTTTCCTTGAGAACTTCTGGTGTTCGGGGATCGGCGGAGCAGCGTGTTCTCAGTAATGGACCGGGGACCGCCACTTTCTAGCAATTTTTCGGTGGCTCGAACCTCTATAATCACGGGTTAGCTCGCGACAGACCGCGAACAGTAGGCTAATCCACGCGTTCACGCCGCGGGAACGGAGCCGCGATCAATCTAGACCAATTTAAATTTTCAGACAGTCCCTGTCTAGTCCCCCGTCCTCGGCTCGGGCAGGGCTGATTATACGTCTGGTGCATCCCTTGGCGGTGCGCGAGCCGAATTTTTATTAGCCCCCTGCGTAAAAAATGATAGAACAGCGAGCCGGTGGACCGGGGTTTCGCAAAATCCTGAAAAATATTTCGATTAAAATGCATATGAGGGAGAAAACGATTGCCGTGTCTTGGTTTCGATATTAGAACCACTCGATCCGGGGACCAGCGGAGGAGCTGGCTGGATGATAGAACGAGTCGATTAGGAGCAATGGAAACCGCACTGGAATTCATAAACAAGAACGGAACCCATTTGTTCCACCGAAATTATAAATTCTCCCTCCCCTACTGACTCTTACGATTCGATACGTCGTTCGTAATTAAAACACGCCCCCTTCGGGGTGTGCAAATAGAGAATCAGGCAGCCGAATATCATTTGAAATAGCTGCTCGAAAATTGAGTAATCAATCAGTGTGTTCGTGGGATTCTTCGCTGTTTAATTCCTCTGCGGTGTCTCTGCAATCGTTCAGGTCGACAGGGTGTTTTATATTTTATGAAAGAAAGGGAACCTCTTCTTTCATCTCACAAGGGAAGATTCCCAACCCGGAGATTGAAAAAATTATGAAACTTTAGGGATATTTAGGGGATGTAGAGAATTTTGTTGTACAAATTCACTCTAAGGGGGTGAAATTGACCCCTGGAAACAGTGGCGGATTTAACAGGGCGGCTGATGAGCAGTTGCCGCCTAGGCCCCTGCACAGAAGGCCCCTGTAGGGCCCCCTGACAAATCAAATTATGATTAGGTATGGGTATCCAAACACTACAAAATTTTTTGTACTACTACACTTGGTCCGTTTTTAGCAAACTACCTCCTCATTTTCCCGAAAAATGGGCCCCTGCCCAGGACCCCTAGGGCCCTAATTTAAACAAAAATTATGATTTTAACCAAACACTATATTTGTTTCTATACTACGACACTTGGCCCGTTTTTAGCAAACTACCTCTTCATTTTCCCCCCAAAATGGGCCCCTCAGAACGTTTGCCACCTGGGCCTTTTTTCTTAAATCCGCCACTGCCTGGAAATCTGTTTTTTCTGATTTTGTGTTATAACTCGCGAACTGTAAGAACTATAAGTTATCAAATGATGGTCACAAATAAAAGAAGTAACTTTTGTCTGAAAACTTTTTTTCTATCTCTTATAGTTCGCGAGTTAAACACAAAATCGGAAAATAGCCGGATTTCCAAGGGTTAATTTCACCCCCTTAGAGTGAATGTAGACAGCAAACAAAATTACCAATATAAATAAACTTAAACTTACAAAACTACCAAAATACACCACCCTCAAAGTTTCATAATTTTTTGAATTTCCGGGTTGGAGAATTTCCCTTATCAGTGCAATGATTTAAGGCACCTGCTCACCCAATTAACAATCCACTTTGAATATACTATCAAGGCTAATATATTCGCAAATAAGGTTTCCATCAATTTCCTACGTTAGAAACCAACATCCCCAATTTACTTCTATTTAGATCCACCAATCCCCAAACATATCATCAACCCCTAACAACTCCAATTATTCAAATTCCCTTCGAATCAAGTGAATTGATTCGACGACCCCAGGATGAGCGACGAAAGGTTTCCTGCGCTATTCGCCACGCGACCAAATGTTTTCCACGCGGTCGCTCGCATAATCGTGCAAACAGGAAGAGCGATCTCGAGGGAAAGGCGCGGGATCGGAAGAGTCCCGTCCGCCGGGGAGTGACTATTTATACGAATTCGTCATGGGAAACGTTCACGAGGGCGATGCATCAGCCCGGGTGCCGCGTTTTGCGCGCCGCCTCAAAGCGGCTTTCACCCCCGAAGAGAGTGACGATCGCCGGTTATTATTGGCGCCAAAAGGCGCCCACGCACGTGCGTAAGTGAGCGCAGGCCGCCACGCGATGTTTGGCACCGATCCGGTCTCTCTGGCTAATTCGTTTTTCCGCGTAGACCCTGCCCTCGCGCAAAACGTACGACTTTGGCGGCCGCCCAAAACGAATGAATTATAGCGGAGGCCGCGGGATCTTGGCACCGGCACACCCGAAGCCCGACGCGGTGCGTTATAAATTCTCGCGACGCTTAACGCGCCCGTCTGCGGGTAGATAAAGTCGAATCGCGGAGCCCGGGGACTCTTGATCGAGATGAACGCGCGCGGGACTTTGCGTCACTACCTTCTCCGACCACTAGGAACTTAATAACGGAAGAGGAACGATCAAAATGGTGCTTCTACAACGATCACACCGCTGACGCAATATACCTGCAGCTCTGAAAGCTAACCGTTTGCTGTAAACCGATCCAGAGACTTGAGAATCGACTATACACATCGGAGCACTGCGATAACTGTTTATTAAAATTCGATCAGAATTGAGTGTATTCGATAGTTCGCGGTGTGAGCTGAACGCTACCAAGAAACGGAGCAAGGAGACAGCAATGTTCAGCTGCAGCAATTACGCGTCTTACGTAACCGGGCGTATGTACATACGTACGCGTTCCTCGTCTCAGCCTCGGCCAAACAATGAACGCCGGCGTGAGATAAGAAAACAAACCGCGGCTGCGAAAGAGTTCCACCTGAGCACACCCCGCCGATCGTCCAAACACTTCCCCCCCCCCCCCCCGCGGGCTGGTTTCGTAATCTGAAATTGAAAGCGACAAAATAAATAAATGCATCGATCATTAGCGAGGGGGGCCGCGCCTAGCGCGGCCGACGTTGGCCGCGCGTGAGCACGTGGGCGCGCGAGCTCGCTCTCCTACGAGCGGCGTGTGGGCTCTCGCCGCGTGCGTGTCGCACGCGTGTGCGTGCTCGGTGGAGCGTGTGCGAGCAGACGTCGGGACGAGCGGCGAGAGAGCGCGGAGAGCCGTGGGACACGGACGAAGGTGGAGGAGTAGGTAGTGAAGGAGGAGGTTGCTCGCTGGTAGAGGGATTAGCGAGGGAGCGAGCGAGGGAGAGAGAGAGAGTGAGAGAGAGAGGATCCGAGCAGCGAGAGCCGCTTAGTCCCACGCGACGGCTCGTGGCTCCTCGTGGCAGACGCGCGTCGCGTCGTCGCGTCGCCCTTTCCTGAGGATTGATAGCGAAATCGGGGATAGATCAGATAAGGAGCCCGCGTTCCGAGCGTTGCACGTTTTGGAATGCGAAGAATAAACGCTCGCCTGCCTTCCCTTCGTTTTCCAGTGTTTTATTGACAGCGAAGTGGAGCTTGAAGTAGGTGTAGGCTTTGGGTACAGCCCGCACTGCGGGTACAGGCAGTAGGCAGGTCTCAAGCTTCTTTTTTAGTAGCCACGGGATGGAATGTGCTTGAGATAGGGATGGGGCATTTTATGGACAGTGGAACGGAGATACTGACGTGGCTTCCACGTTTGGGGTACATACCTACCTGCATTGCGAATGTAGCTTATGGGGAGTTAGATTCTAAGGCTGTTTTCATTGAAGCAAATGGTACGTTAGTAACGTCGCTGGTCGTGAAGGTTTCAGGCGTAGCGTGTATTCAGATTGCACTTGTTTAACAGATAGAGACGTTACCTTTCATTTTTTATATACATCAACTACGTCCCGGGGCCTGAGGCTTGCTTCCATGGGGGTTTTAAGACTCCAGGGCATGTCCCCAGGACGTGAATTGACGATCTCGGAGTCCCGAGCTAGCTCAGCAATGGGAGTTCAGCGGACTTAACCGTTGAGTAACTTCTCACTGATTTTTCGCTGAACGCTGCGGCTCAGTTGCTGACTTCTCAACAGGTTTAGTGATCGATCGCCATGTTTTGTAGCTTAAATAAAGCCCGCTACTTTCACGGAACGTGTTGAGTAGCTATAAATATCGCTAACCTCCCAAGTGTCGTTCAGCGCAACGATGGACTGATCAGTCCTGATCACCGTTGAGTTCTCAACGGTTCAGCTCAACGGCTGAGTCCGCTGAACGCACCCAATGTTGAGACCATGTAAAGGTGAATTCCCATGGCGCGTGGGAATTCACTTTAAGCGGATCAACTGGTAGCTTCATGCGAATGTGACAGTCCCACCTGAGCTTCCTAGGAGCCAGAGTGTTAGGGATTGGGGTCAGAAGGGTTGGGAACTCGGCTTCATTCTGAAGCTAACTAAGGCGAGTCAAGTGAACGAGATAATTGCCACCAGCTGTAGCTCATCGTTCACAGAATTGGTAGAACTTATCGAGGCCTACACCCCTAACATGGGAACTGGGCAGTCTATGAACATCAATAACCACGCAAAGCCCACTGCATACACTGCTTTTGGTGTACAAACCGCATAACCAGCGTAACCTCATTGAAATATTCATTAACAGGATAACCTTAATGACATCATCAACACGTCACCGTCCAGCCACCATCTTGTGCGGATTTTCCACGGACACTTCGCGTCCCGAGCAGAGTAGCTACACGAAAAGGAGCCCACGTCACTCGCGAGCCCACGACGCCCAACCTATGGCGACACATCAGCCTCGGCTAACTGTCGGTTAGTTGACGTCGCGGCTGAAGAACCACGAGCGGCAGGAATTAATGCATATTGAACGAAAGAAAAAGCCGGGGTTTTGTAAGTGGCTCGTGGGAATGTTCGACGGAGCTCTACTGTCATTAGCCCACTGCCACGAGAGACGCTCCCCGGGCTCCCCGTGGCGGACACTCTCATTGACATCGGCGAGGCGAAAAAGAGAAAGGAACAGGCATGGTGGGAAATCGCCTTAAGGTCGCCAGCAGAAGGTTCGCCGTGGTTTATGCGTCGCGACTGGGCACCGTCTTAACCTCGCGAAGAATTTAAATGGAAAGTTAAGGTAAACGCGCCAATTAAGGTCGCGCAAACCGTGTGTCGGCATGGCCGCATCAAAGGCCACCGCCTGGAGTACGTTCCGCAGGAGTTTCTTAAGAGCCACCACTGTGCAGGACGACGTGGCTCGTCCTGATCGATGTGGTCCAGCCTGTGGTGCCCATCGATCGTGATTGAACGCGATCGAACGAATCGCTGTAAATGAATCGCCGCGAAAAGAATCGATTTCGCCGGAGCGGATCGGCCGCTCTCCGGCTTCTTATTGGCGGTGTGCACAAACACCTGGCGTTCGCGGCGCAATCGATTTCTGTTTGCTAGCTTCCGAGGGGTTTTAGTACCGCGGTCAAGCCGCTATTACTGTGATAGGCACTCCGGAATTCTGATGATACTATAAAAGGCTAGCTCTAGTTGGCTATTCCTCAGAGACAGAGGCTTCATTTCGTGAAGTGCAGTGCTGCTTCTTCAGCTAAAACTGTACAAAGCTGCCGAGCTACGTTTCTGATCTCCCTTCGTTCGATTTTCTAAAAGTAGCGTTCAGCCTGATAGATTGAAATAGAACTCTGATCAGTAGAGTTGGAACGTCACGTGGAGCGCCCTGTAGACCTGAAGTTAACGATCGACGCAGAGCGGCGTTAAGTAAAGGGCAAGAGAGCTCTGGAATGCGAGCTACTCCTGTTAAACCCTAGTTCATAAAAAGCTGATTAGCACAAGGCTCGATTAACACACGCCGCGCAGAAGTAGGCAATGCACACCGGCTCCTGAATCGAAAAGCGAGAGCGCAGCCGCGTGCGTGTTTGCGATCGGGTGACGAACGCTTATCAACAGAAAAGTTTACAGCCAAGGCAGCCGGCTAAGAACTTAATTGCTGTTGTATTAACGATTACCTGGTCGCGTCCTATTAATACCCACCTTATCAGCCGGGGCACGTGATTTCGACACCGTCGCTCGTAAATAACGCAGCAATTCCCCTTGATTCGATGTAAATTCGCATCTGATCTGCTTTCGGGCGCGTCGCATGCTTCCTCGCCGACTTCTAAACACCGACGGCCTCGAGGAATCACGATTCACATGCGGCCGTTCCACGAAACCGAGCGTGCGTGCCGATCGCCACGCCGCGCGAACGTGTTAAGTGTTAATTCAGCTGAATCAATACACACCGCGCGGAATTTTAAATCGGATTCGCGGCACGCGCGCGTGGGCGCATCACCGCAGGAAATACAAGTCGCGGGCAGCCTTGAACGGAGGAACCGGCGCGGTCGGTGACACAAAGCGACGTCGCCTAGCCCGTATGATTTATCATCGATTCCCCGAACCGATGCAGGCCGACCCGGTGCAACCATGTCGCGATCGATCGCGCCCTCTTAATCGTCGCGGATCGAGCGACGTAAACCCGCGGTGCACACCTACTCTGGCACCGCGATAACTCATCATCGCCTGATCTCTTAATACAGAGTAGAAACGGTCACGAAACGTGCTTCGATCGGGAAAAGGTTGACACCTGACAGTGGAGGACTGATCACGTGCTGATAAGTTGTGATGGGAAGCTGAGGAGTGCTGGAGGATTCTGGTTCCCTACAATGGGTCTTGGTTCCTTGCTAGCCTATAGGAGAGGAACCGTTTTTGGGAACCACCCGCACGTTCACAGATATTTCTGTGGCCAATAAATTGTATCTCTGACACAGTCACTTGGCACAGATAGCGCTGCTTTGGCGAATAAAGAGGGACGTGGGGAATGCGCGGAACGTCAGAAATACCTGAAAAGGTCCCCGGGCTGCGCAGCGAGACACGTCGACCTCTCATCGATCCAGCGTAAATTTCCAAGTGTCACAGGCAGCGAGGAATGGCTTTGTGTCGCGCGGAACGGGAAGCAGGGCAAATATTTTCATTGCGTTCGATTTCGATTCGCGTGCGCGAAAATATTGGCCGTAATCGCGGCGCGCAAACATTGGCGCCCGGGAGGCGAGGCTGAGGGCGGGGCGCGGAGAGTTGATCTGCGAGGGCCCAGCGCCGCCGGAGCTGGACCGAGCACAATGGCTAAACTAATATTGAAATATTGCCGGCCGATTGGGCCCGTTGAGCATTTTTCAACGTCGCTGCCGAAGCGCGGCCGCTAGCAAATGCGTTTGATTTACGAGCCGGGGAAAGCATTGAATGCCGATTGTTAATACGAAATCATTTATTTACGCGGACGCGCTCGATCGTTACGTATGGCCCCGGCCGTCGTCGAGGCACCGGCCGCGTCTGAAATGGTCCCCGGCGGTATAGATCGGCTGCGCCCGGCTAGATCGGGGCGCAACGTTGCCCGCGACGAGTTTATTCCCTCTCCGGGCCGTGATTGGGTATAAATTAGAAACGGTCGGCGCAAGTCACGAGGGTCGGTTGGCCCATTGATTGCGAGATATACGGGACGTTGGGGGGCATTTTTTACAAACCCAACGCGACGTCGCACGCAGATACGAAGAAGCACTCTTGTTTTTGCGCTATCACGCGTGGGACGGGCAGCAGATAATGACTGATAGCGCGGGCTCGGTGTATTCCTGCGATTTGTTGATAAGCGTTATCGCGTGGACGAGGTGCCGGTGCTCCGAGGCGATTGATTAGCTCGAGTGTCAGGCTCCTTTTTCTGGGAGCAGTTGAGTCGCGTTCGAGGAGCTGCTGCATCTGTGGGAAGAGCTGCTTGGAGTACTCGATTATCCTGGTGATGCCTGGAGTAACTCGACCAAATTTGAGTTTCTTATTTAATTTCGAGATGCTCGAACCTACTCGAATTCCAATTTTAGCTGTTTGGAACTTGACCTACTCAAACTATTCCTGATCCTTCTAAATCCTTCGTGTCCACTCGTTTTAATTATATCTCTCGCAACAAACACGTAGAGAAACAGACATTTCTTCGTGCCACAGCTCGGCGCACTCCATTGCTTCATTAAACCAGGAGAGTGTGAAGCTCAATCGCGTCTCTCACTTATCCTCCCCTTTTTGCCAAGCACGTCACTTTCTACCAAAACACGTCGCCCGCTCAGAAGCAAAGGTGCCGATGTCGCCAAAAAGCGTCAGAAAAACGGACGGTCTTACGCTCCCATTTTAATGAGAGAACGATCACGGTCTCGGCACAGTCTAAGTGCACCGAGCCGGCCAGTCGCTGGCGTTTTATTTCGCCCAGGATCATCCCGAAAGGATCGGTCGGTACAGGCCTCGGTTCGGCAGCGCGGTACACCTGTACGACAAAAACGGCGCCCGATTTTTCGGCGTCGCCGTACCCCATATATGTAACGCGTAATTGGTCATATTTTCAACATTCCGACAGAGGAACGCGTCCCGTTCACGCATACCGTTCGCCTCTGCCCTCTGCTCCCCGCCCCTTCGCCCAAGGTTTATACACGGGCTCGTCTTCAATCACGCTACCAGCTTTTTGCCCCGCAGGCCGGCCGACCGGTTCCCGCCAAAATCGGATTCAAATCGGAGGCAGTGGGGATTGACTCGGCGCAAAGTTGGTAACTCTCTGCGACGCACGAGAGGTTCAGCTCGCTACGCTCCTTTTGTCCCGTGACGCGCTGGACCTCCGCGAAGGAGCCGGCTCTTTCTCGTACGTCTTACTACCTCGGATGAAAATGCTCGTTAAAGGGTACCACGGGAGATGGACACGCGTCGCCGGTGATGGATGAAGGGAGTCCTTGCGCCGATTGGTTCGAATTAATGCCAGGCGTGACGAGTGAGGCTAGTTGGCTCCGTTGTTTTAGCTTTAGGGATAGCGCGGGGAATTCGCGGGTTTCGTGACGGCCAGTTGAGTAAGCTTGTGGAGCAGGAATAGAGGCGCCGGGGGGTGGCGATTGACAGAGGTGCTGAGTTGCTGTGGGAATTTCGGTAGCTTTGGCCAGTCACAGTGCTCTAGTACACTTCTGAGGATGGTACCTATTGTGCTTAATCCTCGCCTGAAGGAAGCAGGGTCTTCACCCAACCCTTACTTTTACTCGTTACATGCTTGATAGTTAGGGTTGCCATAATTGCCAAGCAGTGATATGGGACGTTTAAGTGCTAAATAAATAAAATATGAAAAAGTGGGTAGGTAATGGTTTATTTTACTCTGTAAGTGCTAGTAAAATACGGGACAGTGCCGTATATACGGGACGTATGGAAACCCTATTGATAATAATAATAATAATAATAATAATAATAATAATAATAATAAATCGACTTTATTCACCACAAATTACATAAATTATGCGATAAATGGACGAGGTTCAGCATACCTGCTGTTTTGCAACCTAACCCCAAAACATTAATACCACTGCTATAAGAAAATAAGGATTTTAAATAACAAGATCGATTTCTGGTATAGAAGTTTGTTCTGAGTAATTTATGAACGAATTTATATTGTAGGTCAAAATGGACCCTACACATCCGCCAGCGACTTTCGGGATATGCGCCGCGCAAGGGTTAAAAACACTCGGTTTATAGAATTGTAGTTGGGAAAATTGTTTACAGAACGTGTCACGTATATTTGTCATACAAATATAGTCTTCATCATGGTGTAAGGACAAAGAGGAGACATAATAAGAGGCGTCACTCGACAAGGACAGAAATAAGCTAGAGAAATCACTAGACAACCAATTTAAATGCCCATTCGGCAATGATCGCTAAACTTCGGCAATGATCGGTAAACTTCGACAATAATCAGCCAACTGCGGTAAGGTACATTTAGTCGATTTGAATATCCCGCTCGAATAGACAACCAATTTAAATGCCAAGGTCAAGTAAGGACTTCAAAGGTTCCGCCCGGAGTGACGCCTCTTATTATATCTCCTCTTTGGTAAGGATACAAGGTGTGCTCCCTCAGCAGCTCATTTTTATCTTCCACTGCGCATTTCCACTTTTGGCCATATTAAAATACTAACTTTGCTACTCGGCTTCGCCTGAAATATAAATTCTGATTTTATAAAAAAAATTATTTTGGGATCTTGGAAGGGTGCGCGAGAGCACACCTTACATTGGCTTATATCCTTAAGGGGTTAGGACACAGTAACGGGCCAAGAAAGCAGACGATTTTTAGACGACGATAATAAGAAAAATAAACAATCAATTAATATAAGTTTTTGTATTTTAGTTCACTAGATTATGAACTATAAGAAAATCATATAATAGTTACAAAATACCATTTGTACGCCGTGCAATGTCTCCATTTAAAATGTCCTTTTTTTCGGGATGGTCAACTGGTGGGTCGGATTCCGGGAAACCCCGAAGAACTGTATCAAAATCCCCCAAAATATCATAAACTATAATATATTTCCTAGGCATTGACGATCCAACATTTTAAATTTTTTGATTATTGTACAAAATATAAACAAAAAGGTCACACACTTTTATCGAAATTTGACCACTATTTTTAAAACATCTGCCATTTTGTCAATTTTCGCAAAAATTGAAATGTTGGATCGTCAATGCCTAGGAAATATATTATAGTTTATGATATTTTGGGGGATTTTGATACATTGAATCCGACCCACCAGTTGACCATCCCGAAAAAAGGACATTTTAAATGGAGACATTGCACGGCGTACAAATGGTATTTTGTAACTATTATATGATTTTCTTATAGTTCATAACATAGTGAACTAAAATACAAAAGCTTATATTAATTGATTGTTTATTTTTCTTATTATCGTCGTCTAAAAATCGGCTGCTTTCTTGGCCCGTTACTGTGTCCTAACCCCTTAAATCATGATTTTCGTCAGGATAAATGGACGAAGATCAGTGTACCATCGAGACGACTTCACAGAACAGATCACACTCGAAAGACCATACACATAAAAGTGTGGAGTGCAGCACAGCAAGTCGAGACCAACCAAAAACACTCTGCCCTAGACTCTACTATATCCCGCTCACTCTCTCCGCAAGAAAAACGTTCATAAATTTTCATTTCCCAAGCTCTGGCTGACCCAGAAACCGTAGCCAAACAGTGGAATCACGGTCCCGCCGTGTCACAGCGTGGAATTACCCTAATTGGCCGAAACCGACACTTTCACGAGCCATTAAGCTGGCCCAGGGCGGCGGGTTATCGACGTGCGCACGGAGGAAAAAGGAGCCAAGGAGCACGATCACGCGCGCGCGCACGCGGTTACGAAAGCGGCCAGCCGAACAGCGCCCGGCCATATGAGATTCCGCTCACGCGTGTCGCATGGAATTATGCATCTCGCATTTTTCCCCCGCCGGGCTGACAATGCGGCCGCGCGCGTCCCCGGATGCCATTTGTGGAAAAGCCACGCAATTATCCGCCGGCAAATCTGAGCGGCAGCTGTGTACTCCAAGTTTGGCCTCTTCCTCCTTCTCGCTCCCACCTAAGGCCGTCACGGTAACGTACGCGGCCCCGTTCTCCTCTTCCCGGCCTTTCTTCCCATCGCTGGCCTGCCTTGCGGCCGCGTCGGTCGCGACACTCGCGTGCGGTCTCTCGCGGCAATCTTCGTTTCATTTAAGGCGTTTGATGTCTTAATTGGACGTGGCTGGTTCACCTTGAGCAGGCAGCCTCTACGCGTGCAAGGACGCTCCCCTCGCGACGGGCTTCTAATCATTGACGGTCCCAGGCCCCGCGGTTACGCGATAACGATTGCGACAGCGCGTCGAATTTTGATAGACCTCGCCGCCGTGGCGTGGAGAGATTGCTCGGAGGGCCCGATTAGCCGCGGACTTTCTTGGAAACCTCTCGCCGGCGATGACTCCTTGCGCCCCGATACTGGAGGTTGCTGATAGTGGGTAGGGTTAGTGTGTGCTGGTCAAGCTATGGTTTTTGAGGATCCTCATCAGTTGGGGTATTCTTAACATGAAACCACACACACCAACTGCTTCATATCTACGTGGATCTAGCAACGTAGACAAATGATGCTTGCGCGAACTTCTGCACGAATGCTCACAGTTCCAGATCGCGAGTCGAAACTCTCGTCATTTGCCGAATAAGCGCATAACGTGCAGATACACGGGAATACGTTGGCGAACACTTTTGTCGAATACCGAATGTGTGGTTCCTCCTTTAGAGACTCGAAAGGCACGGGCAATTATTTTCTGATTGCGAAACTTGTTGGTTGATGATCGGAGTGCTTGGGATGCTTCTGGGAGACTTATGACTGCTCTTCTTCTCGCGCTGTAGATTGCTGAGAGTATTTTTGGATGTGGTAATCATCGGGTGTTTGATTATTCGTAGAGTTTCTCGGAAATTTGGAGCTGAAGCTGCTTCTCTTATGATACTGGAAATTGAGGAGAGTAAATTTGGCTGCAATTATCGCCTCTGCAATTAATCCGGTTTTCTTGGAAATTTCGGACTGGTGATGACTTTCGTTGTAATGATACTAAAGGTTGCCGATAGGCAGTGTGGCTATGGTATTCATCGTGTATGCACGAATTTGGGGTCTGATACTTTTGGGAACACCTTGGGGACTTCTAATCGGATGCTGACCATTCCTAATAATGGATTTGGCTAGAGCATTGATAGTCCACGTGACTGACGATCCTCATTAATTCGAAAGCTTCTTTAAAATCCCCAGCTGATGACTTCTTGTCTTGCACCAGAGATAGCCGACACGTTCGCATAAATAACGTCAGAAACATTGTCCAAAGTACCTTTAATTTTCTACAAAGATACTTGCTGCGCATTCGAGGAAGATTCCAAGTCGAAAGTGCGAAGATAGTGGGTAGTCTTCGAGGTATCTACGCTTTTAATGCCTGCCGGAGAGATAACATTGAAGTGTACTTCACGAATTTAATGATTCATCGTGGCTTTAAATTAACACGATACGGTGCTTAAAGACACGAGCCAGAGACAGAGTTCAGACACGGCCTCTCATTTACATCTCCTGATAACAGAGACCTGCCGCCGTTTGATGGTCGGCGATTTAAGAAAAAAAGTTCCACTGTTTGGTATGACGAATGGCACGCGGAATTTCTTAGCAAACACTAAACAGATAGCAAAGATCTCGTGTCAAGGCTCCCGCGGCAAGGCGTGTATCATTTTTATTAGCATCGTTCTAACACTATCAGTCTCCCTTATACGCCAGAATTTTCCATCAAACCTAAACAAATCTTACATCACGTTTACCAAAATTCACGCCAAGAATCGTCGCTCTAAAAAAAAGTTTCACAATTATTCACCGAGGAAGCTACACTTTTAGAGTCACGATCAACTTCTTCCTTCTAGCGAGGCGGTAGCCAAGTCCCAGAAGCAGGGCGATGTCTCCCCGCGTTCGCCTCCGTCAGTTGGCTCCGATCTCGTGAATCGCCTCGCGTCGAACACAATAGGCGATGCCAGGGCGTGCCCGCGGAATACGTTAAAAGGGAAAACGAGAAAAAGGAGAAAGAACTGTAGCTCATTTCGCGCTGGACAGCCGACGACGCCCAGTCTGGGTCGAGTTATTTCAGACGAGCCGCGTTCCGCGTGCACTCTCGCCTCGCAACCGTACATTTAGCTTTGAACGTGGACAGCTAGACAGGTACAGAGAGAATAAGCGGACCGGTTTAATATAGATATACTGCTTAATTAGCAGTTCGCTGCTCGCTTTGCTCGTTGCGAGCTGGGATGGGCGACGTGGGCATTCGTACGCTTTCCGTGAGTTTCGCATGCCCTCCGCATGCCCTCCGCTTGTTGATTATCATCCGAACACCGCGAACCGTGTGAGACGTAATCGAATTAGCGTCCGCGAAAAATTTTAATAAATCACAGAGATTACTTGAAACTCGGTTCAACCAGATTTGGATGATCGTAGGTCGCTTGAAGATTGAAGATTCTACTGTACACTGATGTCCATAAGTATTAGGAATTATCACAGCCGCTGTGTTTGCGCAAATTGTGATATCTGGCACTTTTCACTGATTTTATATTAAGATACCAAATGAAGTAAAATTTGTCAGATTTATTCAATAAACTAGCAAAATACCCGTGCATCGCTACGGTATTGAGGGGCGCTCTCGGTATTTGATTTGAATTTTATAGATATAGAGTATGGTTTTTCGGTGAAGGGAAGGAAGTTTTTTAAAAAGATTTCTTAGCGAGCACCTAGGGGCCAAGAGGAACCTACCTACCAAATTTCATGGTCATTGGATCCGTGGTTCCAGAGAAATCGTGACTATCAGTGGCATTTGATTTGAATTTTATAGATATAGATTTGCAACGAATTTCACAATTTAAGTCCTTGCAGAAAACACTATAAGTGTAAAAAATCACATTCTATACCACAATATTACCATTGGCACGTAGAACATTTTCCCATAATTTTTTCTTCAATTTTTGCCACTTACATATTGGCACTTATGGTAAAGGACCCAATCACTGTCACCCTGAGCTGTTTTACTTGAAATCAGGAATAATCTTGTGAAACGATACATAAAAAAAATTTAACATACAATTAAAACTGTAATTTATACGATACAAAAAACAGCACTTAATTTTTTCTTCGTTAATTTGGATGAAACGATCAAACATTTTAAGCGGATATTAGGAGAGTGAAAACGATGACTTCCTTACTAGCAAAAGAGAAAACAAGAGGTTAAAGAAAATGCTGTAATTGTAATATTTAAGGTATTAACATAACAAAATATAATGTTTTAGATAATACAAGCATCATAGAAAGTAATAATGATCAAAATTCAACGATTCATTAAGTCTGTTTATTTATTAATTCGGTGACGATTATGAGACGACATAACCTTAAAATGAGATAAACAGTATTAGGTTAGCTGGCAGTAATTGGGGTGTCAGTAATTCAGTCAAATACATTTGAAGGGTGTCAGTAATAGATCTCGAAATATATTTCTGAAATTGGTGAATTTATACATAAAAATGGATGTTTTAAGATCCACCAAATTTTATTCACCAAGTAAACATATTAAACAATAATAAATAACAAGAAGAACATATACTTTTAGTCTATATAAGTACAAAACTATAAGATAAAGTCAGAGTCAACGCTTAAAGTGTCAGTAATTGGGTCCTTTACCCTATAGTGTCTTCCACAAGGACTCTTCATTTATTCCACACTGAGTAGGTGTAGCACCCACGAAGGGCAGTGTACAAATTCCTTTGAGAGACTCCGCGGACTCTCTTTGCTCCATCGTTTTCATTATGCCAGTCTATCACCCGAGTATTCCTAGAAAGGCGGACGCAAATCAGATACTATCATACCCGCGCGGATCAAGGATTTCGCATTCAGCGTTCGTCGAATCGATAAGTAGAATCTCTTATCGACCTTTCGCGCGGACGGCAGAGGAACCAGTCGGAGCTAACAAGATCAAAAATTGGGGGTGGGTCGTCCGGAGCGGACGTGGGACGACGCGGTGCGTTGGTGCGCCATCCGCGTGGGATCGGGCTGGTGTGCGCGGAGATCGCCAAGTCCAGGTCGTTACCCAGATACCAAGGCGTCGTGTGCGTCCACCACCACCGACGCCGTCGTCGTGACGCGTCCTACAGCCGACGTGACGTGTGGGAGGCTCTGGCTCTTTGCCTCGGTTACTATCTCGCATCTCCGTACTCCTCGTTATTCCATTTCTCGCGTCTCTTTTGTGCTCTGCTGCGCCGGACGGGCGCGAAAGTCATCCGCTCATCCCTCTCCTCGATTATTTTTAGAGGATTCGGCGGGAGGTTAGGCTAGACCGCTGAGGCACTCTCTGATCAGTTAGGATTCAATTCTGCGGCGCGTAACACTTCGGTAAACAAAAGTATTTATTAGCTAAGAAGCTCCACTTTCGCGCCTCTGAAGAATCTTACATTCGACGAATCCAGATAAGAAGCACCAGAAACTCCTCTTTGCCGTGAAATTATCGCTCGTGTCGCGATTTCGTCCCGACCGTGCCTCCGTCTCGGCAACACGAGTTGCGGGGCTTTAATTCCTCCCGTTCCTCGGACCTATAATTCGCTCCCCGTGTCCGCGTCCCGGCACGCGTCTCTCCCCGCTCATAATTCCATTTTTTCCTGCCCGTGTTCGGCCGCGATCCGCTTCGCGCCTTTTTCTTTCGCCTCGTTTCTTTTTGCGTATCGCGCGCGCAGGCGACGACGTGGGACACGAAACGCTGCTCTTGTCGACATCGACGCGCCATCAGGCACAGCCTCGATAAATTCAGTCGGGCAGTGTCGTGCAGGACCGCTCGCTGCACGGAGCGAGGCTTAATGATCGAAAATTTAACTCGATGGCTCATCGCGCGCATCCGATCGAGCATCTTCGCCGACACCACGCACGATTTATTGCGATACGCGTTCTCGTCTCGCTGGCCGCCGCCTCGCGGCCACCGGTGTTTGTGGGCTGCCAACTCTGTGAGCGGGAGCTCGTGGGAACGACGGGAACAGCTGCCAAGAACTTATCCCAGCTCTTCCAGTTGCGTCTAGTAGATTGTTCTACGAAGCCTCGACCGAGGAACCACTCGGAGGGAACGAATTGCTGTGCCGTTTGGTGCACCCACTCGAATTATTATCAAAGATGATAATTGACGCAAATGTAGAACGCCCCGTGTCTCGGGTATTGTTCATAGGAAGAGGCAATGTCGAATGAAATATCGCGTCTGGTCCTATTGCCTCCGATTTCATCTCTGGAAACTCTGCAGCCCGACTGCGCGCGCGCGCTGTATCTCGAGATCTCGATCTCGCGCTCGCTAAACTCCTACAACGGTGCGCGCGATGAAATACGACGCGGCTCGCCCGGGGAAGCCTTAGTTATAACGGCTTGAACAAATTACGACTGGCGCGTGACTAAAATGGTCACGCCGGACGAATTGTCGATCATTAACACCTCCGTGCCAGCGAGCACGCCGACGACGATATTTGCATGAGGCTCGGCTCTTGCCGCGCGCAAAACTTGGCCAAAAGAATCGGGGTGAAAACGCTGGGATACGCAGTGGCGGTCCATAGTTATTTCACAACCATAGGACACAACTCTTTTCGTATCAAGAATCGAGGATTCAGCAGAGTTATTTGGGCTCTAGTAGATGCTAGTTCGCTGACTTTGATGCTAGAACTTAGAGAGATCTAAGTGTTGATAGAAGTGACTTTTGTGGACTTTCTTTGACCTTCGATGAATCACCCGGGTTCTTATAGTCTTCTGTCAAAGATTACTGGATCAACTAAATTATATTATCCAAGTTCTACCATATCATGGTGTATAGTAGAGGAGAGTTGCCAATATCGTACTGGTCACCCAAATCGTACCTCATCAATTTAACAGTAATTAATAAACGCGAAATGAGAAATAGAAACAAAACCTTTGGAGCTTACACCCTATTTTGTGCGTGCTATAAACATTTAAAAAAGTCAGGCATGATTGATGTAACTTTTTACCAGCTTATTTTAGCTGATAATAATCAAACAATGCAGTTTTATCCTGTATTTTTCTAAAAGCGGGTTTAATGTAGAATATTTTACATTCATTTTATGTACATATTTCATTCATTATAAAGTTTAAATCGATATTTACCACTACCATCGTACTAAGGATTTGAGAATAGGTTATGTCATATAGGTTATGTACAAATATCATTTACATAGGTTATTGCGACCTGTGTGCAATGGTGGGTTTACTACGTTACATCGAATTTACTACGTGACACGAGTAAAAAATGTAAATAATTGTATAAAATGTAGAGAATGTCAAAAATTCAAATATAAACTATTAACCCCTACCTTTTGCATTGAATTTTGCTGCACAATATTTTAAATTCCTTTAAAAAGAAAGATTGGAATGTAATTGTAAAAATGATAAATAATTTGAAATTTTTTAGTAAATTTCATATCTTTGGTGTGCAAAAGATACTCGAATTTTTACATATATCAACATGGATTCTGAAAAAATTGATAAAGCTTTAGCAGATTATTTATTTGGAACTTTAGGAACTTAGTTCATAAATTGAATCCAGCTTACAAAATTCCAACTCGAAAGACATTGTTGAATAATTTACTTAACACAAAATTTCAAGATCACAAAAAATCAATAATCAGTGTGGAATCCAAAGATACAGTTCTACTTGTAGATGGTTGGAAAAATTCATCATCCAACGATAAGTAAGTTGCAATTCTGTATTTAATGATCCACGATGTGTCCATGCAGGTTATGACGTTCCACAGACGGTTGTTTCAAAATATATGATTTTATACATAAAATACATGGCGTAGTAAGATTAAGCTATTTACTACGCCTTATTCTACGCGTAGAAAATTCACTTTTCTACGTTAGGTAAAATGTGGACCCACCACTGCCCGTGTGTGATCTATATACAAATATATATATAAGCATATAATAATCATTACTTTATATTGATTATTATCTCCTTTATTTGTTATTGACGCTATTTTTACAAGAGGTACGATTTTAGAAACCGAGGATTTAGGAGACCGGTTGCCTAAATCGTACCTTTTACAGCGTGTCACAAAAAGATTAACAACAAATTAATTTGTTCTGAACTAAAGGTTAAGCATATAATAGTAGGTGCCTAAAAGATCAAGCTACAATATCCAATAGTCACTTGCGTTCAAATTACTACCAAATATGAAATATAACGTAAAATATCTTGATTGGTACGATATAGGCAACTTTCCCCTATAACGAACACCGTCTCAACACTTGCAAGCTGGAGCAATCCTGTTCTAAACAAGGCCACCCGTTGTGCTCTGTACTCCACACTCACCAAGGATCACCAGCAAGCATCCACCCCTTTAAAAGGTAGTCCCTTCGCAAAATCATATCAGAATGTTGGTCGCCCGATCAGAGAACGCAGAGGTTCCACCCAGTCCCCGCATAAAAGCCAATGGTCCCCGTGAAGCACAGTTTCCAAAGCCCCCGGACAGTTTTATCGCAACTAGTCCAGCAGTCCCGCCTCACGAGGCCAGGCCCTGCACGTAGCTTTATCATAAAAGCGGACGTTCTCATGGAGACATACGAAGTCATCTCACCTACCATCGTCCACCGATCACGAGGATCTCCCGTAGACAGCCTGGAACGTTGTCGATTTGAATTCTCATACGGTACCCGGCGCCGCGGATCGCCATTGGACGCGAACTTTCCGGCTGCGCCCATCGGTATCCTCAGCGTCCGTTACTAGATCGCGGCTGGTGGCCCCGCGCGCGATTACGTACCGACAATGAGCAGCGCAACGGCGACGTGTGGGCCCGTGAAGTGTGGGTTCGGCCGCCTTTAAGCGGTCGTATTTGGCGATACACGGGACGAAACAGCCGTGTGGGCTCGTCCGGCCTACCCAGCCTCGGGGATCGGCGGTGTAGTACTCGGCGAAAGAGATACTCGGGGAATTAATCGGCGGGACCGCTCCTCGCCGCGGAGCGTTTACGTCTCTCGATAAAATCGCTAATGCAGGGGGCAATAAAGCGACGGATGCGACGCGCGCGCGCGCTATCATCTCCGCGGAGTCGGCTCTCGAGGACGGCGCGCAGTGGCCCCGGAGCAAACGTATTTTTCTGCTCCTCCTGCACGCCGCCTGGGCTCCGTAACTCGGCTGTAATTTGACAAGGTCGAGAACGAGGCTCGTCACGCGAGCTTCGACGTTCCGTGCCACCGTGCTGAAGAGGTTAATGGAAAGTTATCTTCTTTAATCTTGAAGGCTGTCGCGCTCGTGCGCGGCGCTTCGCTGCCAGAGGCAATTGAAATGGCACGTGATTGGCTCGGCTTGGCGGGCAGTCGCACGGTTATCGTGCGCTCCTCCGACACGCACGGCTTTCGTTAGGACGCAGCCTCTTCGGGGCGCGATTCTGCTTTGAAGGACGCTTTGCTTGCGTGTCAACGTATGGGCGTTAATGCGATGGGTAAAGGAAGAAGGGATTCTTTATCGTTGAAACTGGGCAAGATTCAGTATGTGTACTCTGGAAACGGTTTAGAATTAAAACTATGGTCTTCATTAAAGGAACAAGCATGTTAATTCAATATCAGAATTGGAAGCATAGCAGCTCAGCCTAAAGTCCTATCACTTCCTAATCCATCTGATCTCTAAAGACTCTGCTCTCAACAATCGCCTTCCCTACCGTCCTACCACAGACTAATTCCTCAAACAGTGAAACACGAATCATTCCAACTTCCATTGCCAGAATCGAAGTCGCACAAAGCCTCCGCCGATATAAGCCACGTGGACGCAGCCGCTATCACGCCTCGCGTCCGTCCGCGCGTAACTTTCCACTCTCGGCTGCAGGCGCGCGTGGAAAAGCAATCGCCGCGTCTGAGCGGGGAGGCCGCAGGATTTCCAGACGCCTCCGGAACAAAATCGCGTTTGCACGGTAAACACTGAATCCGCGCGCCGCGTCTGAAACGTGCGCAAACAGCCAGCTACGAGGGAACGCGCGCTCGCGACGGGCCGCGAGGATCTGCTCGAGGATCGCTTCTGCGGCGGAGCGGGGCGGCGAGGAAAAGCCACGTCGCTTCGGGTGTCGTAACTCGCCGGTGTCTGCCGACACCTGTTCAAACGACGACTGGGCGGCTCTCGAACGGGCGAGCGCCAAAGGTCGCGATCGAGGTAGCCACGGCTCGTCGGAAGCTCGCGGCGCGAACCAGACGCGGCCTCGTCACCCACACGCGTCCGCCGCCTCTCGTTAAGGAACGTTATCATGACCGAGGCGCGACACACGGCGACGAAGAAGGAAAGGCCGAGGAGTCTCCTTAAAACCTACGCGGCTAGGTCGGCCCACTTGAACTTAGACGCTCCCGTACGGGCGAGATGCGCGCGCGCGCGCGTGATCGAAAGGACAACGGGGGTAGGCGCTAAGAATGACCTGCCTACGGACGTCTAATTAGGCGTCCCCGCGTTCCTCGTGTTCCTTATGCGTCGCGGCCGGAGAATATGGCCCGTGGACGATGTGCCGGAGCCACGTGGGCACCCAGGATATTAATCGTCGCAGGAACAAGAGACTTGTTAGGCGCGGGTCGAGGAGGCGCTCGACTTGGCGCTGGGCTGCCTCAATGGCGCGGCGGCTTGTGCAGTTGGGACGGTTTGATTTGAGTTATTGGCGACTCTGTGGGGGATTTTTAGGCTGATGATTCACTGAGGGCTACATTTTCTCGGCTCCAGTTGTGTTTGGATAGGTCGAGGGGCGGAGGATTTGAATCGCCTTCTTGCGTTTAGGGATTTCAGTAACTTCGTGTGATTGATTGTTGAAGCTGAGGGTGCCATGAAAGGAGGAATTGTTTGTAGGACGAGGTTGAGTTTAAATTACATTTAATGGAACTTCTTTGTTCCTAGTGAGTTGAATCTTTTTGGTTGAGTATACATTTCTCTGCCCTTACAGCACACTTCGTTGCAGCAGTATTGCAGGAACGATGGTGCAATATTGTTGTGCATTATTGGAGTGCCAACGATCCTGCAATATTGCAGCAATATTGCAAGTTCATTGCCGTGCAATGTTCCGTTGGCAACGATCGTACAATATTGCAGCAATATTGCGCGCACATCGTCGTGCAATGATCCAGTGGCAACGATCCTACAATATTTATGCAATATTGCGCGCACATCGATGTGCAATGTTCCAGTGGCAACGCCCCAGCAAAATTGCACGCACATTACCGTACAATATTGCAGAAATATTGGAGTGGCAACGCTCCTGCAACTTCTCTGCAATGATGCGGTGCAACATTGCAATCTCGCACCAGAATATTGTCGAAGAGTTGCAGGATCATTGCCAGAATATTGCCGTTTCGTTGCAGAATCATTGCCGGAACGTTGCAGGACAACATATTTGTAATGTTGCCGCAACTTTGCAAAAATACACACCTGCAATATCGCGAAGGCGGACATAGGATTGAACCTGCAACGTCTCTGGAATATTTTGGTGCAACATTGCAATCTTGCACCGCGTCATTGCAGAGACGTTGCTGCAATGTTATGGTGCTGTGTGGGTGAGAGCTTCAAAGAACCCTGAGGGATATACATTAGAACTTGGGAATAGGAACCGCTAGATAAGAGCATGATTAATTGTGATCTTGAAATGGAAGCTTATGAAGCTTTCCTTACCTGACCGATGTTAACACTTCAGCATTCGTAGAGCACAGCAATATCTAATGATTTCGATGGGCATAGAATCTAGTACTAACACTAATCTATCCGCTACGTTTCGATTCCGATAAAAGTATATCAAAGACGACCCTTGTACCGTCAAAATACATCTGCCGGATGGCGCGTGGCAGTCCTAGCACCCTGTGCTAGGTTTGACCCTTTATAGGGAGCAGTTCACAGTGCTACATTCTGGCGTATCGCACAGATAAAAATTTGTAACGCAATTTCGTGTAAAGCACGTGTTTGGCTAGTGCCTATGTCAATTGAATAGCTCTCTACGTTACCCGTATTGGTATCGCGTGCCATTATTCAAGTACAGTTCTTACTTAATCAGGCCAACTTGGAGGATGCTCCGCGCTATGTTCCGGCAATAACCTGTTAATAATCAACTACTTAACCTTAGCATTACAATTGCTTTATCAAAACTTGTTCCACGCTGTCCCCAACAACCAAGCCCTATCGCAAAACACCAGCAAGTGGTCCGCCAAGAGATCCTCCATTTCCACACGCACTCGGCCCCGAGTGGTGCAAACGAGGCGCCCGAAAAGGAGCCCCGGTCCTCGGCTGCCAGGCCGAAAACGAGCTGACAGAACGTGGGCACGACCGTGCCGTTGGATTGATCGTGAAGAAGCAGCAGCTGCTTGCACGATCGAGTCAATATTTGATACAGTGGCCCCGCTTGTCCTCTGACCAGTTTCGGAGGGGTGACGTCCCACCCCTTTCGCGGATCGGGATCCAGCGCATTCTTGCCACTTTTTGCCCGGGCCGCAGGACACATATCGGTGGAGCGTCCACGATCGAGCGCCAATACGTGATTCCGCCCGAGTATCCTGGCGCTTGAACGACGCTCGCTGCATCCGAGGCAGCGGGCGAAAAAAGGGGGGGAGTTATTAATAAGATGACACTGTTCGCCGGAGCTCGTACGTGAGTAACGATTGACAGATGTTACCCGGCTGTGTTTTTCGAGTTTTCGATACAGGGCCCCGAGGGGAACCCGCTTACAAAATGATCGAGTGTTCCTGCTGCTTCCAGGAGGCTGCAGGTAATTATCTTTTTCTGCATTTATCGCGCAGAAGGCTTGCTTCCCGGTTGGAACGCGGCCCCGCGGGATCGCACCGCCCCGCCGAATGCGTGTACGCGCTTGCAGCGGGTTTATGACGAGAATCGAGGACGGTTCGATTCTCTTCGGACCGCCGGCGATCGTAACGCGAGATTCTTAGAGCTGGAAAGGGAGCAGCCTTCTTTGGGGGCGACGCTTCCCGACACAAGGGCCCGCTCAGGATCGCGCATCTAGATTCCGTTTTTTCACGTTCTGGCAAACCGTGGGACGCCGACGTCCAACGGGGAACGAGCCAAATATGTCCGTCGGCGGAGCCACATTTTCATCAGCTTTTTGCCGGCGGATGAATTATCGCCACCGGCTGAATGCTAAACGCAAGGTGACCCGAGGAAATAGTTGTGGCTCCTCTGGTTCTATAAATCTCTCAGACCCGGCCACGAATACCGCGTCAGTATAAAAGTCTCACACGGGGGTGGAATAATTTCGAGCTCCTCGAGATCCCTCTCCTCGAGTTTCCACTCGCAGAGGCTACGGATCCCAGTTAAACAGTTCCTCCAATTCCCCAAGTGTCCCCCGCAAATTAATCCGCTCCCTCTTCGCCTCGGAGCGCCTCGACTACGTCGAGACTGCCCGAAATTCGGTCAGCCAGTTGGCAGAAGCCAGCGGTGGCACCCATCGCCGCGTGCTCTTCCGCGTCGAATTGAAAATATCCCGAAGCTGACTCATCGTGGAAGCGGGCCACGCGCTCGCCGCCGCGCCGCGTTGGAGGGGATCTGGGGAACAAGCGGACCGTCGCCGCGCGGGAATGTATTCCGAATGTTTCCCTCGTAATCGTCTGTTTGTTCGTCCGTGGAAGCTGCCTCTCCGTCGGGCCCGGAGGGGTGTCGGCGGGGCCGCGCAGGGGCAGAGAAAGAGACAGCTTCTTGCGTTGGATGTTTGTCGTCGTATCCGCCGCGTGATTGACGGACGCACCGAGAGACGAGGGCTGCCCCTCTGTTCCGTGACGTCCGCTGATCCCGATGTTTATCTCCGCTGGTACCGAACTCCCTTTCTGTTGTTCCACCGGCGCAACGTATGAGCGCGCGATCTTACCGTCGTATTTCGTGGCCCTCGCCGGCTCCTCCGGCCGCGCAGGATTAGCGTTCGAAAACGTCGGGGGCCCAGGCGGGGGCGGGCGGGTGGATGGATCTCGTCGAGATAGGGGACGCGCGATTGACAATCGACGAGGCGGGATCCTTTAGCCGCAGGGACGTCGAAGGTCCGGATCAGATGTAAGATCCGCGCGCAACATCCATCGTATCGCTCCTTTTGATGTCTCGGCTGCCGTTCGCCTTCGATTATTTTTTGGCCCGGCCAGCGCGCCGACTACGGGCCCACTGTCTCACGGTTTTGCGCTACGATTTCGTAGGAATCTTTGGGTGTTTGATATTTATTAGGGTGCTCGGAGGGTCCCCCTCGTAACCGGGGCCCCTTCAACGAATTAGGGCCTCGGTATTCGCCGTGATCCCGTTCGTTTTGTTGCCTTTCGGGAAAAGGAAGCGGACTTTTTCTTCGGAGACGTTCTTTGCAGTCCGGGGTCTGAATTCTGGTGATTTTCCTCGATAAATTCGAACTCTGATTGGGGGAAGGTGCAGAGAGCCCGGCGGTGTTGTGGATATCTCTGATTTAAGATCTCTCCTTGGGAAATTGGGATGATAACGTTCATGCTGTGAATTGAATTTTCTTTTCCAATGAAAGATGTTTTCAGAGAGATTCCATACTAGGGTTGCCACCTTTTTTTACCGGAAAATAACGGAAATTTGCTTTAGTGGAGTATAAAAAAAAAGTACGTTCGAAATAACTGAAAGCACGTTTTAATCGTATTAGGTTTTATTTCTTGCAAACATATTTTTTATTGATTTTAGCATTACAAAGCAAATTTTTATCGTTTTTAAATAACTCAGTGGCATTATTGCACGCTGTATTCATATTAAAATATATAAATAATTTGTTCTTTATTAAATTAAGGGCCTTCTTTCTCTCATCTCGCCACTTCACGCTCATGCCAGGGAAAACTTTCTCAGTCAATGCTGAGGTGATAGGAACAGACAGAAGATAAGAAATTACTTTGAAATTATCATGGTTTGTGTACGTTTGGGAACTACGTACAATAATATTCATTTACGTTTCACGTAATATCGTTTCGTGAAATGAAGTATTTGTTAGTGTACATTTACGTATAATAACGTAAGATTCTTTATTTTAAAGCACGGGTGGCAACCCTACTCCGTACTGTGATTTCAGGCATTGAGAACACAAACGGACTGACTCACATTTTTTGTGAAATTGACTAGCAATAATGTATTCCAATATGTATAATCATATAAAATAGGAAAATTAATTTTTCTCCAATGTGGGTTAGTCCCTTTTTGCTCTCGATGCCTCGTTTATACTGTTTGAGGTACGTCAGCTGCTTCTTAGAACGGAAATCGATTCACTTTTAATGCCCCCGATGCGAATCGCCCGGGCCCGTCGCGCGGCACTAAATAATTACCTATCACGATTTAACGTCTACATTAAGCAGGCCGATCGCAATTAAACATGCCTCCGGGCGCTGTTAATGACGAGGCGGCCGCGACATTCATCACGGGGACGTCCGAGAGCGATTGCTCGTCTAAAATAATTCAGCCAGCGATACATAAGAGGGAGAAATTTCAAGCAGCCCCTTCTCTCCCCCCGAGGAGCGGCCGATTCTCGAAATGCATCGCCCCAATAATCAGCATCGAGCCCGTACACGCAGAAACGTGGCGCGTTTGAGAGCCAAATAAGCCGAAAGCACACCATTAGCGTATGTAAATATCTCGTTCGGACAGGAATCAATTACCCTGGTCGTCCTCCTGCGATCCTTGCGCCGTTCCATGCATAGCAATGAAGCCGGGAAACGAGGTGGCGCAGGAGAAGAAGGCCCATGCACGAGGAGAAGCCACTTAAGGCGTAATTGCGCGTAAAGCGTCCGGTGATTCCGCGAACCTTAGGAAAGGTGTGAACGCGAGAATTTTAATTCACTCGCGCATAAACTGGGCCCGGAACGATTTCGACGCACTTACCTGTCGAACGGAGGATTCCCGCGGACGCTGTAATTCGATTTCGGAATAGCGAACGAGTTTCTCGGCAGCCTGCGCAGCCAGCAGGCTTCTAGTGTCGCTAGAAGCTGCGCTTAAGCGTAGATGGCGCTGAGATGAACGGGGTACTGCGAGCTACTGTGCTTGTTAGAGCACTGTTATTTGAAATTTGGGAAGCTGTGCATAAGTTCTGAAGGAACACTATTGTTTATATTTTTTTCTATTTTTTTAACCGGTATCCCTGCATTCCACTTTTCCGAAGCGAGTCAGGGCCACCTGAAGCCGAACGTTCGCAACGCAGTGGAAGCTGAAAAATGCTTGGGCTGCGAGTTGCTCTGGACCACTGGCAGCACGAGCGATAAATGAAACTGCTGCATAAAAGATATCGATTGAGGAGTGAGTGTTTTAAGGGGAGCCATTTACGGGAGCAGAAATGAAACTTTTATCACTTGCCGCGAGGGGATGAGCGACGCCACAAGGTGTTGATTAACCGAAGGGTGTATTTTACGACGCTGATAATCGAATTCAACTGGTCGTGCGAGGAGGGCCGGACCAGGTGCGAATTATGCTCCACGATTTCCTTGGAACCGAAGCTCTGGCCGTGGAATTCGCGACGCGTATACGAGCCGTTCAACAGCCGCGCAGTTATTTATTTTCTGCGCAGCGGTTACCGCGAACAGAAGCAACGAAAATATTCCGCGAACTGGAAGGAAAATGCACAGCACCCTTTTCTGCTTCGATCTTCCGAGAAGGTCGGCGAGGATCTATTTTCTTCTCATCCTTTCTTAGCGCGGGCTACGTCAGACTAGAAGGGTCAAAGGATTGCGTTGTTTCTCGCTTGTGAAATAGATTACTTTACGTGGAAAATAGTGCGTCAGGGCTTTGGATTCATCTTGCATTCATCTTGATTACATGGCGAATACAGTAGAATAGGGTCATGGCAGTTTACTTCGCGATGCATCTGAATAATCTGAATGAGAACTGAAGGAAAGGAGACGAGCCGCTTATTCCGTAGAAGTAGACAGATTTTGGAGAAGCAAGCGATCGTTTTAGAGAACAGCTAAGGGAGCGGCATACCAGAACGCATTCCCAAGCTTCAGAGCAGCTCCTTTCTCTTATTCTCCTTTTTCTGCCATTACGCACCGAAGGCTGAACACTGCTCCAGAAAATATACTGGAACCGAAGTATAATTGTACCGATTGCCCTTGCACGCAGATATAACTCGCGGTCCAGCGGCATGATAATTTCGCTACGCCTCGTAATGATTCCTTTCACGCAATAAGCACAGTGGCAGAAACAGATAGCCGCAATTAAATGCAAAATTTAAATTCCTTAGAGTGGCACCTGGAACTGGGTGTGTGCCTGCTTGCGGAGACACTTGCCGTTGCGTTCGTACCTTCGGAAGCTTCCGATCAAAGTGTAGCTTCTGATACCACTCAATCATTTGCAAACTTTATAAGAAGTCACTTGCATCGTCATCTACCAATTCCTCGAATGTCAGAAGCATAACAGTTCAGCACACTTCGTCCAAGAAAATTACACTAATCCTCACGCAAGTAGCATAAAGCCTGAAAGTCTCAAAATTTCAAAACGCCATTCTGATACCATCCAGCACTTCAACTAGAAGAACCTTCAGACTAGGGTAAGTGTGGGTATTACTGCGGACTTTTAAGGTAGGTTAACTTTAGAACCCTCGATACGGCGTTCAAATGAATGAAAGTTCCTCCTTCATTTTTTTAAAAGAAAGGTGAGACCTTAATAATTCCATAAAAAAATATGAGGGCGGGGTAATAAGCACAGTTAATTAAAAACATAGAGATTTGTCGATCAATGTCGTTGCAGGAATTACTGCGGACATGCATGCATTACTGCGTG